>OX459031.1:44206246-49293976 GCA_949775025.1 Tricholauxania praeusta
TTAGCAAGTTGCATATAAAGATAATCTTACCAAAAGGAATATGACCTAAATCATATGAGTTATTGAACTATGCAAGGCTATAAGCTGCCCAGCAAACACATTTTGAAAGCGTTCAATGATAAACAGAGTGACATATCACTTTAAATTGCATACATAAACAGCTGCATATGATAATACTTTGGAATAAGTATGTGTCTGTTAAGAAAGAAGTCTTCTGCATAATGTCTTTTGCACTCAAACTAACAAGAAAAAAATACTGATAAGCTTAAGGACGAAAAATGAAAAAAGAAAATTGAATTTTATAAAAGCTGATGGAGAAAATCTGTGTGCTAGACATGAACACAAACAAACCAACTTCATATGCCAACACTCACACATATGTACATTAGGGTGATTCAAATTTTTTTTTTTTAGTTTTTTTTAAGGTGCTGTTGCTTAAAAAGTAAGTTTATGATATGAAGAAAAAGTTTACGAAATTTCAGCTCTGTAACTTAATTTTATAAGGTGGCGCCGGAGCCTGTTAGTTTTACATGTAAATTGAATGGAAAAATTACTTTTTACAAAAAAGGTATCTAAATGAATAGGTGATTAGTGTTGTTGAGCTGAAAAGGGTCGTTTTTCGACGTATTTTTTTACGCTGAATCCGAATCTGGCCTCAGAACTGACCCATCATGTCGGAATCCTGAAATATTTGAGGTTAATTACCTGAAACATGATGTTTTTGTATACTTTCGAGGTCATGTATAGGATTCAAAGGAAGTTGATCAGCTTATTTTTAACAAAAGCATCATTTAGTACCATCCTTGCCCTATAAAATGATCTTTCAAGTGGTGATCTGTGATGCTTCCTTGCAAAGTTGCAGCCATTTCAAGGTGACATGAATTTGAAACCCGTTGGTTAATATTGTTGGGTTGCAACCCTTTGTAGGGGATCGAATTCATGTCACTTTAAAATGACTATAACTTTGGAAGGAAACATAACAGATCACCACTTGAAAGCTCATTTTAAAGGGCAAGGATGGTATTAAATGATGCTTTTGTTAAAAATAAGCTGATCAACTTTCTTTGAATCCTATACATGGCCTCGAAAGTAGACAAAAAACATCATGTTTTAGGTAATTAACCTCAAATATTTCAGAATTCCGACATGATGGGTCAATTCTGAGGCCAGATTCGGATTCAGCGTAAAAAATTACGTCGAAAAACGACCCTTTTCAGCTCAACAACTCTAATCACCTATTCATTTAGATACCTTTTTTGTAAAAAATAATTTTTCCATACAATTTACATGTAAAACTAACAGGCTCCGGCGCCACCTTATAAAATTGAGTTACAGAGCTGAAATTTCGTGAACTTTTTCTTCATATCATAAACTTCCTTTTTAAGCAACAGCACCTTAAAAAAAACCAAAAAAAAAAAATTTGAATCACCCTAATGTACATATATGTATGTGTACGTATACTTTTTTTGATATTAAAAGCTGTGACAAAATGCAGCAATTTCACTACCAGTAAGACCGTGTAACATCTCACCGTTAGCATGGCGAAGGTTTTCACGCAAAAATAACGCTTCAATACATCGCTTTGTTTGATCTAGTGCAGCTCTTTAATTTCAACGATTCTCAACTCAAAATCTGAAATTTACATTAGAAGTGTACTTTTTCCGGTTATTTATATTCTACAAGGAGAGTGCACTTATTTTGTCATTCTGTAACGCATAGAATGGGGTATGCCAGGTAAAGAAAATTATGTTTTTTATCAGCGCCATCATCTGAGTCAATTTAGACATATCTGTCTGTGTGTCTATATCAGCGGTGGGCATAGAAATCTAACAAAAGAGCAAAACAACAACATCAAGCAACAACAAACGAAATTTTAAAGTTTTTTTTTACTTTCATTTCCAAAATTGCCATTAGCACAAAAAAAAAACCAAATTGCACTACAAACAAAAACAATTGCTACATTCGTCAAGACACAATGTGGCGCCGTCGTTTATGGCTTTGTGTTTTGTTTTTGTTTTCATTTGAATTCAAGTCAACGCTGCGCCTCGATAGCGTTGAAATTCTGCTAATTTTTTTTCGCTTGCTCGGTGAGAGCAATGACAGCAAATAGAGCCACTATGTGCCCATCACTGGTTTATATGTTTGTCTGCCTCTGAGTCTGTGGAAATCTCAATTACAGAAAAATTAAGCGTTTGTACAACCTCTGGAGGAAAATTTCAGCAAGAGGGCGTGGCACCTCCCACACAAAAAAAAACTACAAAATACTATATTGAGAAAATTATTTAAGGTAATGGAACTAAACTTCACACAAATTTTCGAAATGATTCGGAAAAGGTATGGAATGAACTAAGCACTTTCTACATGTGAGCGTGGCACCCTCCATGGAATCAAAAATTTTAAAATTCTTAACTTAGAGAATTATTGAGAGTATTGAAACCAATTTTCACGCAAATACCAGAAATATTTCGGTTCAGCAATAGACAAAAGTTGCTGAATTTCGAAAAGAAGGTGTTTCACCAATCATACAAACATTAGCTTCAAAACGCTCCACAGAGAGCTTTTTAAGTAAATGTTGCCAAATTCAATGTGGGCACGTTTAATCAAACGTCAAACACAGCACGTAGCGAGGAAAATAGATATTTTTATGAAAAAAAATGTATTACTTAGCGCTTTAGTACTTTTACTGTAAACGTGGTGTAGGGTAATTCATTTTTGGCAAGACTGAAGATAACTCCTTTAATACTTGTTGTTGTGCTTATTACTAAGCACAGCTCTTTATTAAATTTTTTACTTATTTCACTAACTACCCGTATACCAACTTGTAAGGCCATGCTTCTGTGGAAAATAACACACCCACAATTTCAAACTCTCATACTTTCATCTAATGCTTGTTTTTATCACCAAGTTTTTCATACCAAGATCTTTACTACAATCACTTCCTCAATGTAACATTTTTGGGTATTGTATGCATGGAATTTGCCACACCTATTTCTACAAACTGACTCACACTTTGTCCAGCGTTTGCTGGGTTCACAAAAACATTATCATATTGCTCAGTATACAAATATGCAGACTCTACTTGTATGGAAAGTATCGTGCCTCCTATCTAAAATCTATTTAGTTTTTACTCAATGCCTGTTCCTAGTATTTGTATGAGATCTTAAATAATTCCCTCAGTAAAACATTTTAAGGATTTTCTTTTTCTAGTTATACGTCTCCATTTTGTCTAGTGCTTGCTAGATTAAGCCTTAAATTTGATTGCATTATGTTGACTAAATAACTCTCTCAGTAAAGACTGTCCCAAGCTTAATTGCTATTAGACGAAAGATCATTTTACTAACAGTGTTCTCTCTGTAAATGCCACAAGAAGTATGGTTGCTCAATAAGTTTTCAGTAAAGCAAAGTAATAGTAATTGGCGGAGCATGAAGACATTAAAGGCACTACCATTAAACTCGATGGAGTAGTCACATCTGTAGACTAAAATTGTCCTTAAATCTACATCTTACAATAACTGGATATTGGCATTTGTTTTTTCACTGTAAAAATTTCCCTTACCTCAAGTATTATAACGTTCCTTATAATCATCAAGTTTGTCACTTAGACAAATGAACACGATCATTAAGAATTGTTCAGAATCAGATCATTACATAAAACGCATTTTATTGCCCACTTTTAATACTGAAGATGTAATGTATCGATACTTCTCACACCGAACAGATGTTTGCTAGCACTAAAGACTAATGTCGCATCCTTTTTACTAACTGTAGACATGAAGTAACTTTAAGCTATGAATGAGCAAAAACATTCTTTAAGCAATAACATCAGCAGCAGCCAAGTAAAAACGCATTTATGGTAAAAGAAAGAAAAAAACGAAAAATGTTTGGGCGCGACATCTAGTCGTCAGTACGAATTTTTTTGCAATATTAGTTTTTTTTTTCTTTTCCCCTTTTTATTTTTTAAAGAATTTTTGTACTTTTCTTAACAACTTCTTTTTGTATTTATCTAGCATTCAAGACTTGCAGTATGACCTGCACGCTGCATAACAAAGAGTTACATGATGTCTCGTACGAGGGGATTGGATTGTTCAAGATAGAGATAGCAAATGACAAAAGTGCCAACTGTGTAATAGATAAAGTTAACTGTCATACTGTAGAATGCAGTTGCCTCATGTCCAGTGTCCAAATGTTATTATTAGTTTTTTTTTTATTTTCTCTATTCACTTGAACCTTTGTACCCTCACTCTTCATTTTAACAAAGGGAAATTCAACTTTTTTCAACTTTGGCTTGAAGCTTCACTTTTACAACAACAATTTTGTTGCTCAACAAAAATTGTGTCTGTGCAAATTTTCAATTCAATTACATTTTGACATTAAAATGTAAAATAATTTTACTTTTTTACTTTATAATTTTGTTTTTTCAATTTTCTTTTCAAGTAAATTTGTCATTTTGTAAAACTTTTTCGTATGTACAATATTACAATATGTGTGCTGCATGTAAGTGCTCGAAGCAAATCACAATTTTTCAAATTCAGCTTCGAATTCAATTTTAATGTGACTCCTTTCAAAATCTTTAAATTTGGGATATCAACCCATTGAGAAAATTCTTTATTCTTCCGATTGAATCAGAGCTTAAACTCTTTTTTACTTTAAGAACTCAGGCTTTGTACGATAGCCATCCTAGACTTTTTATAATATACTACGTGATGGCGTTGTTTTTATTTCACCCATTAAAGTCCCACCCATATTTATTAGGCAAAATATCCTTTCGATTAATGATCAAATATATTAATAAATAATATCGTTTAAAAATGGTGTCAATTAAGTCCTCATTTTCATTCACAACCTGAATTTATATTTATAAAATGATGTTTTTATTATGACCATTAATTACACAGTCCTACAACAAAGTCCCTTTTTAAAGAAAAATAGTCAAAAAATCTTATCACGTAAGGTTTTTGAGATATTCTAATCTAAAAGTGCAAAAACACTGTTTTTTGACATATTTGAGAGGTTATGTAGAACTGTGTTTTTTTTTTTTTTGCAAAAAATTTGTGTGGGATCTTAAAGAACAGTTCTTTTTCTTTCAAATTCCGTTGAGTTTTCTGAAATATCTTCTTTTTTTCGCCGAGTTATCGCATTTTGAAATTTTCCCTATACCTAAAAACTCATTAGGGACATTTGTATATGAAAAGATTTGAAAATGTGATAGCTCGGCGAAAAAAAAAAAGTTATTTCAGAAAACTCAATAGCATTTGGAAGAAGAAGAACTGTACTTTAAGATCCCATACTTAGTACCATAACCTCAAATATGTTAAAAAACAGTGTTTTTTTGCACTTTTAGGTTAGAATATCTCAAAAACCTTACGTGATAGAGCAATTCTGAGCCCAGATTCGGTTTCAAGGTATCCTAAGCCACAATAAATCAACACTTAAGTCAAAAAAGGAAAAAAAAAGTTTCAATTTGTAGGACTGTGTTATGTAATGGTCATACTCAAAAAACAGCTGTTGTGCAGACTTAGAGAGCAGATGCTCTTCTCCGCACCAAAAGTCAAGGAGAACCGCAGTAAAAATTGACGTCCAGTTGGCCGACGACTTCGTATATGAAATGTTGTAGCCTCAAGCATTTTTCAGTAGAAGGTAATAGTTTGCAGTTAGCAAGGGACTTGCAGAAATCAGCACACATCGATATCAGAGCTTAGTAAATTACTTGGTTCTGCTTTTACTGTAACCCTGCAATGCCGGACTCGTCCCGTTGAACTCATCACGGGTTTGAGAAAATCGAGTTTAATGATTTCATATGAAACTCATTTAACTTGTCTTGTGAGGTTTGAACTTAAACTATTTTTTAGGATGCGCAGTATTATTAATTCAGCAAAATAAGTAATTTTGTAATTGAAGGGGCCTTTTTACACCCATGAAAATGTTGTTCTGGCGTGATTAAATACTATTGCTCAGATTGCATTAAATTTATTGTTCAACACTGAGAGTTCACAGCAAAACAATTGTCTTTGATAACATCAAATGGATTCTTCCCAAACTGAGCTTTTAATTGATAAAACACAGTAGATTTGCTGACGTAGAAAAAATCAAAACAAACTGTGATTTTAAAAACATTCAATAAAGCATCAACCATATTTCTGACTGGGGCTTTCCTCCGACTTCCAAATATGTGCAAACAATTTTGGATTGTTTGAGTTTATTATAAAAAGTAAATATTTACTCTGCAGTTGCACACGAGTGCGAGCAAGAAAATGTACTTTTATCTCTATATGTTACTTATTTTTACGACAATGACATTTTTTACGGTCTTCTCCTCAGCTTTTTATTTTATTTTTTGCAATAAATTCCATTGAAATATTTTCAGCACCACAACATCGATTCGAGAAATTCTTACTGGTTTTATTCTGCTTGAAATCTATTGAGCCACAAATAAATATTTTAAAAAGATGTAAGAAATTCAGCTTTCTCACCGGACGATAATTTACTGCGCTTTATGTGCAAAATCAAATAGCGAAAAAGTTCTTAAAAAAGTAGTAACACTGCTCTTTAAAAAAAAAAAAAAAAAACAAAAAATATCAGAGCTCATTTAATTGTATAATTTTATCCAACAACATGTCTTCAAAAATGGTCATCCCTTTTCTAATCAGAACTGGTTTTTGACATATTTCAAATACCGGTTTTCGAAAAAATTCAGAGACTCAAAATATCAAACTGTAAACTTTCGTCGTAATATTTTTTGCAAATGATTTTAATGGTTGTCAAATACACTCGCATACATGATATAGAAAACAACAAAAGTCGTATCTCACTAACTAAAACTGAGCCCAAATCAAAAAATAAATTCTACTTTTCTTGCCAAAATTTCAAGTTTTTTAACGTTGACAACGTCGTAACACTAACAATTCTTAACCTGTTTTCATGAAACTCATCATATTCAAGGCTACCACTGTTAATTCAAAAATTTAAGAATATCATTAGACTTAAACGAAAATTGGCTTAGCTGAACCAACTGCACAAAAACGACAATAATATTTTTGCATAACAAATATATATAAGGTTTTCAAAGGAAAAAAATATATTCAGAGATAAAATTGGACGAAATGCTTAATTTTGTATCAATAAAGGAAATCCAAACATGTAATTTCATTATCAGCTAAAATGTCTGCTGGAAGTTTAAAGAGGTTGAAAATAAGTCACTATTGAATTACTCCAAAAATGCGTCCAAGCCGAAAACATAAAATGAACAAAGTTGTAGAAAAGCAACCCTTAACAATAGACCTTTTGGTTAAAAAATTTGACCAAACTTCGTCATAACTTAAATGTTGCTTAAAGGCGATATCCTTAAAATAAAGTTTTTTCCATTTTTTGATGCTTTACGAAAAAATTGTATCTTAACCGTAGACCGATCTTTAAATATTTCGACTAATCTTGCGTTGGCGGGTCGTTTTCGATCCGCTTACATCTTGTATGGAATTTATAAGAAAACTGATGCCTTAGTGAAAAAAAAATTGCTTTAACTACATTTATTAATACTTACAGTAAAAATATAATAAAGTTAATCAAATAATTTATTTTTTTTCAGTTCTTGAAATCATTGGTTCCTCTGCAAACAATTGTGTTACGCTCATGGCAAATTCATCCGCTTTTATTCTCTTTGGGTAAAGTCTTCTCACTCAAACAAAGAAAACATCTATCCCGTTTGTTTACTTGTAGTAGGACCATTCTAGACCGGTTGGCAGAAGGACCGGCTTCTTCCTTGGATGATGATTTCGACATCGTCAGCAGAAGTAAAAGAAAATACGAATTTCGTAGACTTCTGACTGTAAGACATGTGATTTTAAGCCAATGCAGGACCAAGTTCACGAAAAAAGTTCTTACGACATTGTTTTCGCTGCTTCCTTGCCAAGTTGAATTTATTGCTGAATGGATGATGAAAGTACTCAGCTCTGAGATGTCAACGATGTTGAAAAAAATTCTTATCGGCAAGCGGTTAGTTTTCCTACTTGTAACTTAATCTCGAGAGGATTTTGTTGGCATTCTTGACACCGCCTTTTCTTTTATTAAAGTATGAAACCATCTTAGGCATTTGCTTTGGTGCTGGTCTGATATCAGGCGAATAAAACCTTGTGCTCTGAGCAATGGTGCATTTGTGTTTCTTGCTTAGATATGAAACAATGTTAATATTTTCAGTGAAGGCGAATGTAGATTGGAATACTGGTTCCTTTTTTTCGATTATGAGCTTAAGCAGAACCGCTTACAATGTGCCAACCAGAGAACGTCAGTGAGCCACTCATCATTTTTTCCATTCATGAATCTGTTGAATCTTTCAGCTGATGCAGAGAGATTCACCACTAACAAAAATTTTATGAATCTAGCAACCATTCCGTCTCACGGAAAAGTCTGTGAATCTGAATGTGTTTCTGCATTATTTCTAGTGAATCCTGATTCATTTCGTTTCACTCCGTATAAGTGTATGAGTGTTTCATGAGCTACTCATGAATCAAAGGCACAGATTGTATCAAAAAAGTTTATGATACTCGTGTGTAACATTTTGGGAAGTTTTTTAAAATATGGGGAAAGGTCGAAAATTGTATTTTGACATAATTTATTCCTTAACATATTTAGGGTGGCTCCGGACCCTGGAAGGACCGTTTTTGACCCATTTTTGGAATTTTTTTTTTCTCAATTAATGGGAAAAGGTCGAATATGGATTTTGGACTTCATTTAGGGTGGCTCTGTAGTCCGGCCCCGGGAAAGGACCGTTTTTGACCCATTTTTGGATTTCTTTTTGTTATTAATTGGAAAAGATCGAAAATGGATTTTGGATTTCATTTAGGATGGCTCCGTAGTCCGGCCCCGGGAAAGGACCGTTTTTGACCCATTTTTGGTCTTTTTTGTTTATTTTCTGTAATTAATTGGAAAAGGTCGAAAATGGATTTTGGACTTCATTTAGGGTGGCTCCGTAGTCCGGCCCCGGAAGAGAACCGTTTTTGACCCATTTTTGGATTTTTTTTGTTTTATTTCTGTAATTAATTGGGAAAGGTTGAAAATGGATTTTGGACTTCATTTAAGGTGGCTCCGTAGTCCGGCCCTAGAAAAGGTCGTTTTTTGACCCAAAAAAAAAAATTAGTCGAAACGATCCTAACATCATTCTACGATTAAAAACCTTATGGTATTAAGATTAAAACCGAAGGGAAGAAGAAAGTTTACAAGTTTTCTGTCAACATACTAAAAGATTTGACTGAACAATGAAACTTCCAATGTGGTGTGTTTTCGTCATTTCAATTAACACACATTTTCGAAAATCTTCTGACCTACAAACTGCAAATTAACAACTACGGCTGCGATTATTGTGAAGCGGTTAGCTGTACGGTGTGCAGTGCGCGTTGCAGAATCATTTTCATGTGTTTCGTTTAAAAGCTGTCATTGCAAGACAATCGAGCAATGCTCGATATTGTGCATTCTTCCAAAAAAAGATGGACTTTCAATCTTTTCAGGTTTAAAACAAAGTAAATAAAATAACAGATAAGGTATTACCACCTTCTTCAATCGATAAATTTATTTTCACTGGTTGAATAAAATCTTAATTGATTTAAAAAGTAGTGTAGTAGTGTTGGTTGGAAGTTTAATAAATTAAGTTTCCTTTTTCATCACATGTAATCTAAGTACAAAAATTAAATATTTATTCGATTTTTAGTTAAAATAAAATAAAATAAAATCGAAAATACCAATTTTATCGGGTAATCTATTTATTAAAAATAATTCTTTTCAAATGTAAACTGGAACTGTGGCTAACATGGTTCATTCTGAAATTCTAATTTTCTATGACGCCTTTGATTATTTCTAGTGGCATTTGAATAATGACGTGTGAAATGTTGACGTCCACCTGCTCAATCGTAACCGGCTTATCCATGTAGAGTTTGAGCTTTACGTAGCCCAAAGGAAAAAGTCTAGAGGTATGATATCACATTATCTAGGCGGCCAAATTAGTTTCATTATTCTACGAAGTTATGTGAATTTTAAATGAATTTGATAATTTTTGTGAACTTAGTAAATTTCTACAATTCGCGTGCATTCTTCCAGCGTTAGTCCATTCATGATGAAATGACAAACAACACTAAAAAAAAAGAAATACAGCACTCACGCGTGATCTGTCATAAAATCCTTACTGAAATAGTATCTCTAAGTGAATCATCAGTTGTTTGAACTTTTCAATTCCTAATAGTAGATATCCAAAGTTTTGAATATCAAATTTGAAACATAGTATTTTTTCTCAGCCAAACTATGGAAAGGTATAGCCTGGTCCTAATAAACAAAAGATAATTTGGAACAGTTTAAGTTTTATGACAAAAGCACAAAATATGTATAGAAATATGTGCTTATTTCAGCTCATATGGTTGAAACTTTGTAAAGATGAAAGTTTCCTTAGATTTTACACATTCTTATTGATTTTCTGTGGTATCCCGGGAAAAATTTTTTGTCTGATTAATTTATTGAAACTCCGTTTATTGACGATATACGTTTCTATATTCCAATGCTAAAGCGATCGCAAGCTCTTAGTATATTAATAGAAAATGAAAAAAGATAGTTCCTTGAAATCAAAGTACGCGAAGATCAAAGATTGTCAATACGCAAAATAGCACTACAATATTAATTCAAAATAACTAAATGAAAAGTTTCGTCGAAAACAAGGGCACAATTTTGTACCTTTTTTTAAGTTTTTTAATAACACAAATTTCAGTACCGTTTTCTTTGCCTGCAGTCATGTTCTGCCTCTGCTGACTCCAAAAATTTGCATTTAATGCACCCACCTACAAAGTAATTAAAAGCAGCTTGCAATCATTTCAAGTCGCGTCAACATTTAATATGGATTTTACTTTCTACGGTTTATTTAATTTTAATAAATCTGAGCTTCTCCAGCCACAGTCAGTAACGTTGCCATCCACCATCGTTGTCGTCATGACTGTCATGGAAAGTTTTTCGTTTTTAAGTATACGAGCATTACAGTTTGCCAGGTAAAAGTTTTACACCAGCTGCAGCATCACTCTTCCCCTTTTCTCTGCTCTCATACACCACTATTCTACTCATCAGACTGTCACAGTACACTTGATGACATAGACATCCCCTAGGCGAGATTTCCTTTTAAATGCATCTCTTATAATCTCTACTTTTATTCTGGTTTCATCGTAGCTTTTGGTGGGGTTTCATTTTCTGTTTTTACTTTGCTGCGGATTCTCTAATGTGATCCTTTAAATGTCATAAAAAATTCTTTTATGAATTTTCATTTTATAGGTTTTCCATGCAGAATAGCTGGCTGAATGGTTGTTGGTAAATACCTAAAGTTGCATTTAGTTTTGATATGCAATCTGGTCTTCAGAAGTTTCTTAAAGTTTTCTTATTGTTTTTTTATTGAGCAGCATTTGGATTTTATTTCGGAAACAAAAGATTCTCTCTTCTTATTTAATTGACCTTGCACTTATGCTATGCTTACTTAAAAAGTCAAAGTTTAGAAAATGCATGAAGAGTTCTATGTGTTGATTTATCTGAAAGGTTAATGTATAATGTGATATCATACGGATTCAAATTGCAATTTCAAGCGGCTTCTTTGATTTGCCTATATCTTTATTTTGTGTTATTTTTATAAAATAAATACATAATTCCAATTGTAAAAAATTTCAATGTGTGCTTAGTTAGGCCTATAAAATCTTGATTTAAGTCAGGCAGCAGCATTGTAGACATCATCATTTATTGTAAGCAAATTGAAAGTTTGTTGACTTCTTTAAATTACGTTTGCGAAATAAAACTTCGCTAATCACTAAGACTTTTTTGTAATAAGCATTTTTGATGGACGCTCATGTTGTACTTCGTACACGAGAACAATCTTTTTAATAAAACTTTTTGAGTAAACAAACGTCTATGCTGCTTCGTCAGAACACCCTCGCTGTTGTTATTTGCGCGCTGTTGTCGGTATTTTAGGATGGATATTTGCACAAAAAAAGTTATAAAAAAAGTATGAATGATAAGCAGGTCGCGGTAGTATATGCCAAGTACAGTAGGTAAGGTAAGCTTAGGTAGGAGTGGCTGTCAGTTGCGAACCGACATACTAAGACCAAATGTTGGTCCATTGTGATACAACAGAGTACTTTACTATACCCTCTCATTGAACCAACCAGATTTTGCAATAAATCTAAATAACTGACCTATACTAGCATGTCCAAGGTCATCCAGGTCATCAAACATAAACGAATCAAGTGTTTTGTGGCGTTTTCTAGCAAGTGCAGGACAGGAACAAAGAAAATGTTTAATATTTTCCTCCTCCTCCGCCACAACCCTACAAATTCACCGCATGTCTGCCGATGAGGCAGTGTCCAGTTATGACTGCAACAACTGACGAGACACTATGTCTAGTGCGGAACATCAGCTCCAGAGATTGCTTAGCATTCCATTCCGGCCAAATTTGCCTTGTTATATTGCAAGTTATCCCTAGGGTCCACGTATTGTTGGCCTTTTTTATCATGTCTTCTTTAAGCAGTAACTTGCAGGTAGCAAGTGGCATGCCAACACTTTCCTTGTCCTGAGGAATTTGTGCAGTAGTACCCTGCCTAGCAAGTTCATCAGCTATACAATTGCCATCAATGTTCCTATGCCCAGGCACCCAGATGAGGTGAATGTTAAAATGCTGAGCCATCTAACAAATACATCAAATTCATTAAAAATCATCAAGGAGTTTAAATTTAATTATGGCAAATGATAATACAGTAGACGTCCAATATTAGGAACTAATTAATGCACGACTAAGTCGAAACATCGAAAAATTCGTTATATCGAAGAGTATTTTTATTAAAAAAACTGGGTTTTATTTACGCATATATCGTAGAAATTAGGTTAGATTTTGGAAGGCCATATTTACTTCCAACCACTTTTACTGGTATTCCTTTTTCATTAAATGACTATTCCATAATCAATTATTTTAACATTATCCCTTAACATAAGGCGCTTGCGTGGAAAAGGCATGATTTCAGCACATGAATCTGACAATACTGACAAAGTAAATAAAACAACGCCAAAAAAAGACTCGAAGGACTGACGTTAAAAGCCATTCCCAGGAAAAAGTCAAAATAAAAACACATGTTGAATTAAACAGCATCTGTTACTTAGAATAGTGAAAATTGTTTGTATTTTAGAGACATTAGTGAAAAAATCGTAATATGAAAAACTGTTCGTTCAAATGAAAACTCGTTATGTGTCTGTTATATTGAACGTTTAATGTTTTTATGAGCAAAAAGTTTGTTTTTGCTATGGCATTAAAGTGCAAACAATTTGGAGTATTCCTCAGGCTTCAATTTTGAGGTATTGAGCAGCAAAATTTCAGTTAAAAATTGGGATGCCATATACAGCTGTTGTCAACTAATTGGAAACGAAATCTTCCATTTAATGAGCGGAAAACAGGCATGCGTCTTAGCAAACTGTATGCAGCTATTCCTCCGCTTAACTGTCACCAATGGGTCCTTGCGTGAAATTCGCCCATGGAGTCCAGTCTCAACCAAAAACGAAACGAAAGTTCGCTTGGATGTTTTTGCATTATATTGATCAATTATTTCGCGTTGGAGGTCTGCAGCAGACTTACGAGGATCCAATTTTGCCTTGCGCACAATCTGGCGATCCCTGTACCCAGAAGTCTTACGAGGTCTCTTTTTGCGAGGAAAATTTTTTGCTGAGTCATACTTATTGAAATGATCATGTACATTGAATACCATCTTTTTAAATTAATTTAGCTGTGTTGTCATCGCTTGATATCTCATGGCAGTCTTTCGAAGCTCAACAATTGACTTACGCGTGACCGGTGTGCAACTTTTGGCCATAACACATGATTAAGGATACGCTTATAAGCGAATTCAGTCAAAAAGTGTTCTTACAAGCAGTGACAAGATCACAATATCACTTCTGGAATCTTTTATCAAGTTTTTCTTTTATTTTTTGCAAATTATTTTTTTGTTTCCAATTAGTTGACTCAGTCAAATATGAGGTTTGAGCAGAAAATCCCTCATAAAACTTTTTATGCTATGAATGTGATTTCAATTATGCTCTTTTTTTAGAGCTTATATGTTCCAAATTTATAATATCCATAAATTTTCTGGTTCACATAGAAAAATAAATGAAAAAACTAGCAATAACACCACGAAAGATTTCGTTTCCAATTAGTTGACAACAGCTGTACATATGTACATATATCCCGTATGAAAGGGAAATATTGTCTAAAAACTGCATTTTCTCACTGACACATCAGCTCCTAATTATTTATTAAAATGCATCCTTTGGGTATATGGAAAAGTATGAATGGGAACAAGGAGACAAACAGAGAAATTCGATGGTACACATTGATGATGCTACTCCCAGATGAATATTAAATACACTCAATACTCCTGGTCTGCCATCACATCGGAGTACCCTTTCGAGTATCAAACTCTTTGAACTATCAAAAGGAATTGAGCTCTAGTGAAATTGAAGAGGAATTATCGTTAAGTAACAAGAAGTTACCAAAAAAACCTATAATTGAAACGTATCAATAAATATCGAAAAAATTTAAAAGTATAAGACTGCATCAAACAAAATAGAATGAATTCATAGCAGTCGTAAAGTATCGACAAAAATGAGGAAACGATTACTATCGAAAAGTATAAACAAGGTAAGGGAGTTTGAAAAAAAGAGATTACTTAGTTCTGAAAAACTCAATTGTATTGAAAAGTCGACGAATGCCATTGAATACCAGATAGCAGTGAAAGATATCAAAAAATACGTACAGTATGGATTGGTGTTAAGAACGACAGAAAGAGATAGTAGTATAAGAAGTGCCAAAAAGTATCGAAAAACTCACAATAAGTTAAATTGTATCGAAAAGTTTCATTAAGTATTAGTAAAAGCTTATAGATCTCAAAGTAAAGGTGAGACTTGAAAAATATTCAAAAGTACTAAATAGCAAGTATGAGTAAGTTCAAAAATATCAACTAGTATCAAAAAATATCTACAAATTGATTAGAAGTTATAGGAAATGAAAAAAGTTAAAGAATATCGATAAAATTGACAAAAGTCTAACGAGATATTATTTAAAAATATGATAAAATGCGATAAGAGCTTTAATATATGAAGCAGTACAAACGAGCTTTGAAAAAGTCTAAAAGTTAAGAAAGATATCGACAACAGCATCGAATAGTTTTAAAAAATACCGGAAAATTCGATATTTTTTGTGTGATGCTTATGAGAAGGTCCCAAGCGATATTTTTTGAGAAATTTAAATTGAGGAAAATAAATTTTTCAAAATCAATCCGAGCGTCCGATACTATTTAAATGCTGAAAGTACACTCTCAATAAGATCTTCAAGACATATTTGTGACATGGGATCGGAGCTTTAAGCTTTGTTTTTGCAACTACTTATTTTACTTTGTCTATTCTGATAAACACCTGCTGAAATGTTTGGAAAATATTAAAGAAAAAATCTAAAAGTGTTGGACAGTATCGAAATAATTTTCATATTGTATCAAATAAATCAAAGAGCTTAGAGAAAGTTCTTGCACTTAGTGAATAATTTCTTTATCTTCCAGCTATATATTGAAAAGTAAGAATCTGTTTTTTTTTTTTTCTCATCCATTTGAAAATAATTATAGAAAAAAGAAGTACCCCAAAAAATTATGTTTCCAAAAACATTTTCTTGCATTGGAAATCTTGAAAACCAGACTTCCTACTATAGAGGTAAAGCAAAATATTTAGCTTTTATATTGCACCACAGAGATCAATTTAGTACGAAATCTTCCTTAAACTAAAAAATGTACACCCTAGAAACTACAAACGCATGTATGTATGAGGAAATTATTCGTAAGTTTCGATTTAAGTCTTTTGATACAAAAATTAAAAAAAATATAATGTTTAATAAATTTAACTTTCTCATATAGCGAAACCTTTTAGGATAATCAATACCTAATCTCAAAAAGTTGTTATCACAAATAGTTATCTAAAATAAAACCCAACAAATGCATGAGTTTGACTGTGACCAATCACTAATGCGACACAAAAAAATATAACAATTTGTCCCTCTTATATTGCAGTAGTTACTCAGCATACGAGGAAAGCAACTGCAATACCGCACCACACAATAGATGGCACATTCAAGATATGAGGTTCTACTGCATTGTGCTCCTCAGTACATTTTCCTTCTTCGCCGTTGTCTACGCTTACCACTGATACACCATAGACATTCATCAATTGGAAGAGGATATAAAAACGAAGGACAGATAAAAATGCTAAAGTAGACAAATGACAACAGAACTACGTAGTCGGGGGAGTTGTGAAAGGACAAAAAACAAAAAAAAAAAAGAGTGTGAAAAAAAAATTATGAAACTACACTAAACTACATAGTCCAGTGTCTGTAGGATCTTGCTTCGGAACTCTTTTAATGCCCATGAATTTAAAAAAAAAATTGACTATATACATATCTGAGTGTAAGTACTTAAATGTATATTATATACATATGTATGTGCATTCAATGGAACCGAATAACTTAAATTTTGTAAAATATAGGGGTTTGGTGCAGTTAAAACTTCGAAATTTATATTTTAGCCATAATATTAATCGCCATGAAATTTAGTACGGTGGGATCTCAGGACAAGCACTTAAAACATTTTTTACTTAAGCTAAAACCATTTCGTGTTGTCACTTATGTAAATTTTCGCCCAATTTTACGTTGTGACTAGGGGTGGCAATCCCAGGATCCCGGGATTTGCTCTAAATATAGGATAAAGTAGTCCCGGGATTACAAAGAGACAATCCCGGGATTAGAAAAAAATTTTATATTATAAAATAAATATTCTTTTATATGACATAAGTATTTAAGTACAAAGTCTGCAAAATAAATAAATATGATGTGCATGAAACATTATTGCATCAACCTGCAAAATGCACTTCATTTGTGTCTGAACCTTAAATTGAGTAAAAATATTTTTTTTATTGTAGCAATTTTTAGTTTAAGATTTCCTTATTAAAAATGTCACATAGCAAAAAAAAATATCTTTTTTAACACTTTGACTAATTTTAAGAGTTTTTTACTTAGTATTGAAAATTGATAATGAAATTTCATGAGAAAAATGATAAAATGTGAAATTAAGTGTGTTTGTTTACTTTCCCAGTAACAATTATCCAGTAAAGAAATTTTTGAGAGTAAGAAGGTATTTGCTCACGGAGAAAACAACTTTCATAAAAGTAAACAAACACAATCCAGTAAAAATTCGTACAAGCTGACAAGTGAAAAAAAATATTTAAGTTTTTCAAAACAATTTGCATTTTTATTTTGCTGAAATCGCAATGCTGCGTTCGGTCGGTCGCACTCTGACAGCTGAAGTAGAAGCAATGCATGCTTATGCTGTAATCTTAAATGCGACCTCAGGCGTTGCGTTGCGTTTTATCGTAAATACGATCAACGCCATACCTGAAGTTCGAGTAGAGCTACTTTCTACTAGAACGTGCTTTTGACACTTCTCGTTTTAGACCGGCAGCTAGCGACAGAAATTTGGTGTTGATCGAACCACGTATGCCTTTTAGGATTCTAAGCATATTACACTTACTGAATAATAATTTTGTAATATAAGGGTTGGCATCTGGGGCATTTCGAAGAATAGCGAATTTGAAATTGCAATAAAAATAGACATTTTTAACCAATCGAACCACGTATGCTATGTGTATTACATAAAATTTTAAGGCAAAATAATCCATCAGAAACACTTGGCATACGTGTTGAGCTGGGTCTAAGGGCCAATGCCCACTCTTACATACGCAAATAAAATTAGCATTTTAAGTCAATCGAACCATGTATGCCATATATATTACGTTAATATTTATGGAGATATTTTTATCGGAAAACCATCGGCATACGTGTAGAGCAGGGACTAAGGACTCTTGAAGACATGTGGATGTGCAAAAGAAATACCCATTTTGGAACAATCGAACCGTACATGCCTTCGTAAGATAATTCAAGTGACAATGTCATTTACAAGATAAACATAAGGGCATACGTCTTCAATGGGACATAACTAACGGCATACGTTTTAAACACGGTAAAGTTTGACCAAATTTTGAAACAATCGAACCACGTATGCCCTTAAGGCTTTCATTAAATAATCATATTAATAAGTGATTTTTTAAATGACATACGAATCCGCCGGGGCAATCGCGTTAAACAATAAAAAAACCAATGTCATATTTTAGGTAATTTAAGACCAATCGAACCATGTATGCCCTTACAGTTTTCATTCAATAGTTATGTAAATAAGTGATTTTCGAAATGACATACGAATCCGCCGGGGCAATCGCGTTAAACTATAAAAAGTATGAAAAAGATATCCAAATAAAAAGCATTGATACGTTCGCAACAAGTAAATTTATTCAATTACATATGTGAAACAGCGATCCCCAGCGCCTAACTCTTTCCACTCTTTTACCACAACTTCGTATTGTTGTAATTCGCCGAATCGCTCACAGGCGCAGCTGCACCACTATGCTTTGCCTTTTTTTGGTAATTTTGCGATGTGTTTCGTGACCAGCTTTTTATCTATATATTAATACGTGAACATCGAAACTTCCCAGTAGATTTTGTTCATCGATAGTAATCTTAACTTTCATCTATCTCATAAACTTTTTATCGCCTCTAGAATGCATGATTTTTAGCACGGCGATGTCATAGAAAAAGTAGTGTATGACTCTTTGCGTTACCGAGTATGTAAACTTTTTATCGATATAAAAAAAAATATAAAAAAATGTTTGACCGAGTATCGAACGATTTTGATGAAATTTGATGTGAAGATAGATTGAATTTTAAGTAAAGATATTTGTTTATAGTGGACGGTGCCACGCCCCTAACAAGAAAAAACGTCTTTACGGCTAAACTAATGGACCGATTTTGATTAAATTTAGTTTGGATACAGATTAAATCCTAAACATGATTTCTAAAAACACTGAGTTCCTTTTGGTGGGCATGACATCGCTTTTAAAAGGAAAATCGTTTTCACTGCTAAGCTAATGGACCGATTTTGATGGAATTTGGTACAGAGATGGAATGAATCTTCAGGAAAAGTATTCGGCTTAAAGTGGATGGTGCCACGCCTCCAATATGAAAATATGTTTTCACAGTTAAAGTAATGGTCCGATTTTGATGAAATTTGATATAGAGATAGATTGTACCCTAAAGAAGAGAAAGAGTGGGGAATAAAACAACATGATACGCTGATTTTAATTTTTCAGATCGATGACAAAAAATAGCTCTTTCCAGTTAAGTTTTTTAATACTAATAAGTATTTTTTGTTACTTTATTTGCGCTTCATTAGAACATACATATCTTTATACTTTGAGCTAGCTGACCTTTATTAAATGAGTATTATAACTAAATACTTTCGTAAAACGGTGCTGTAAACAATGAAATAATATGCATACATATTATGTATTTTCAACTTTGAAAATTGATAAGTAATAAAATAAAATAGTGATTCTATTATATGGCATTTTCCATTATTCGGGATGAGATCGGTTCCAACAATCACGTATAATCGAAGTTCAACTGATTTATTTTGAGTTACAATTGCGATTTCGCTTACTTTTTAAAATTATTGTTATAAAATAAACGAAAAACATAGTTGTGTTATGCTTTGAAGAAGAACGATAACGGGTCGGACTGAACGGTAAAGAGCTCCTTATTTTTGAGTCAAAATCAAATAGACAACGTAATAGAAATTATGTAGTTCCAAGAAATTGATAATTCTATGTTTTGCTTTTAAATGTCCATTGAATGTAATTTCAAAGGTGTGGTGAAGTGATGTGATTAGTGAAACTAAATAAGATCGTAGTCAATGAACAAAAACGTTTTGATATTAATAGGCCGAAAAAATTTTTCCAAGATTAAAATTTAGTACTAACGGTGGAATTTCGACCTCAGGCGATACTAATAAATATAAATTCACTTGTGTGGATGCATTGAAAGAAATCAGTGAATGAAGTAGGAATTGATATAGTATTTAAAATAGGTACAGGCAAAGTTCAAATTAAAACAGGGATTCTAATTTCTGAGCAAATTTTTGCAATCCTCTCTCTAAAGTCAAAATGATTCCAGCAGTAGCAGTGGATCTGATTCGGAAGAAGACGTTGAGCGAAAAACAGTTTCGCACAAAGAGGCGATATCATTTTCGAATGTATTAATGTCTTGGGCAAAATGGAATAATGTTTCAATTTCGAATATCGTCAAAGTCCAAAAAATCCGTAGTAAGGCGGTGAAACTCTTGTCTAAATCATGCAAACGTAGTCAACAATATCCAATTTTTTTCAACCCATCTAAAATCAGTGTTTCTGTTAATTTTTTTTAAATAAATTTGTATATTAACACTTAGTTACTATGTAAAATAAATAACTAACTAAGATTCTTTTCTCCTTATGAAAATGTTTGGAGTAAGTATTGAAATTCTCTTTGTAAAAAAAAAGGTTGGGAATTAGAAAATATATTGTGAAATAAAATCCTTGTGATGTGAACCTTGCAAATGTGAACAATACTTTATACAGGGAAATTTCCGAATTCGAATGCATAGAGGTCGCTCAATGCCAAAAAATCGTTTTGAGTAAATGAGTAAATTGAGAGAATGAATAAATCAGAGCCAAACTTTCAGATACAAAGCTGCGGATGATATTATAATTTAAACAATTTTCTATTAAATATTTTCGTTAACAAAAAACACTTTACGTAAATATAGTATCACCTACTTAATAAAAAATTCAATTGAGTATATTTAAGCAAATTTTTTAAGACAGATTCCATTGAAATTGGCGAAAACCCATATTCATCGACAATTTTAGGATGATTCCGGCCTTCCCTAATGGAAATAATTGAAGGGCTTTCTAGGAAGATATCAAACCAATATCAGAAAAAAAATTTTTCCAATTAATATGTTTTTTCATAGTATTGTATTACTTGTCGACTGGCCAATAAGTGATGCTATCAAACAAATTTGTTTTACTCACTCTTATTCTCAAATAACATTGAAAACAGCAACTTGTGATTTGTTGAGACTGCTTCCGCCTTCATAGCTTCTACGTTACAGATAAAATTTAAAAAGTTCGCAGGGCTCAGTTAAAATATTTAATTTTTAATGCGATTGCCCCGGTCGATTTGTATGCCGTTTGTAAAAATTACTTAAGTCAATGATTATTTCTTGAAACTCCAAAGGGCATACGTGGTTCGATTGTTTCAAATTATTGCAAAATTTTGTCGTATTCTCACTGTTTTTATAGAGGTATGCACCACAGTCATCGTATGCCCTTTTGCATATACACATTTTAAGGTTAGAACTTTAATCTGCAATAAATTTTATTCGTGGTTCGATTGTTCCAAAATGGGTATTTCTTTTGCACATCCACATGTCTTCAAGAGTCCTTAGTCCCTGCTCTACACGTATGCCGATGGTTTTCCGATAAAAATATCTCCATAAATATTAACGTAATATATATGGCATACATGGTTCGATTGACTTAAAATGCTAATTTTATTTGCGTATGTAAGAGTGGGCATTGGCCCTTAGACCCAGCTCAACACGTATGCCAAGTGTTTCTGATGGATTATTTTGCCTTAAAATTTTATGTAATACACATAGCATACGTGGTTCGATTGGTTAAAAATGTCTATTTTTATTGCAATTTCAAATTCGCTATTCTTCGAAATGCCCCAGATGCCAACCCTTATATTACAAAATTATTATTCAGTAAGTGTAATATGCTTAGAATCCTAAAAGGCATACGTGGTTCGATCAACACCAAATATCTGTCGCTAGCTGCCGGTCTATTTACCCAGCGTTTCATGCAGTGATAAAATAAGGTCCACTAAATTATCGATTTCGTTGAAATCTATTTATTTTATGAAAATAAGAATCAAAACTAAAAAACACGACAAAATTAAGCAAAAAACTGACAAATAGAATTCCTTTTATTGACAATGTTGAAATGACAGACGCTCGCAACATTATGATTTACAAAAAGTAAGGTCAGGCGTTTTGACAGCCAATATCGTATATTTTTGTAAAGTTTTTCAAACGCCGGTCAAAGTTGTTCAAAGCGCGACCGACCTAGCGCCGAATTGCGATTTCAGCATTTATGAAAAAATATTGACAATTGTCAAAATCATATGTTTTTCTTTTTGAAAAATGTTTGCTGGTAAAATTTTATTCAGTAAAAACTAGCAGGCTCTCTCGCAACAAATTGTCACTTAATTCTCTCACTGCCTCTCTCGTTACTGGATATTTTTTGTTAACAAACACAATCAGGTAACAATTGTTACAAATTTGTACAAATTCGTACAAATTTTCAGTTAACAAACAGACCTATTTAGACTAAAATTATTTTTATCAATAACGGAAATACTAAAAATGCAATAGAAAAACAACATAAGCAAAACATATCTATTTCTTATAATAAAATACAAATCTGCAACAAAAAATATAGGTTTGTCTTCAAAAAAAAAAAAAACCACAGCCGACCTTGGTTTGACATTGAAGTTTTGACCCATACCTAGACCTACCAAAACTTAAGTTCTAAGATATAATTAAACTTTTGTCTGAAGCTTTTTTTCTGAAATCATCATCTAAAGATTTTGACAACTTAAACGAAGCACACTTATGGGTGCGTCTACTGAGAGCGAGCCATTCGGTGCCACTAAATGCCATCACTGTCACATTTGAAGAAGGTGATAAAGTATTAATCAAGTACAAAATGTGGTACACGAATTTTTAAATGTAAAAATGAAATTGATAGTTTGGTCATAAATGCTTGATTATCCTCTATCATCTCTTTTTAATAGTGGCTATCGTCTACTAGTCAAACTTAGTAAATGTGATTTAGATGTATTAACACTCGAAGTGTTCTAAGTCAATTTTTATGCTATTATTTTTTCTATTATTTTGCGTTTTTATTCTTCATTGTTACGCTGTGAAAAAAAGCAATTTTAATTTTATATACTCGTATACAATAGTATAAACTTCTCGTTTTTGTTTTTTGTAGTTCTGTATGCATTTACAACGAACTATCAATCCCGGGATTGATCCCGGGATCCCGGGATGGGAAACTTCGATCCCGAAACTCAAAAAAGCTCCGGGATTGCCACCCCTAGTTGTGACCCATTCCAATACCTTTTTCTCCAACATATAACTTTATTAGATATAGATTTCTTATTATGTCAGTTGATGTTTTAATATTTGTTAAAAAGTGCCATATCCACTGGTTCAACCACGACTATTTCTCCTTTTTCTAAAATAATGAAAGAAATAACTGAAATAATACTGATCCTACCAAAGTATTGCTTAAAAAGGTTCAGAGATTTCAAGGCACTCCTTCTTTTAAGAGTTGCCACGCGCTTAGACTAAAATTTAATGAAGCTGAGGCCCTTCTTAACCATTCTGCAATCATAATTTATGTTAAATAAAAAATAGTTGTAAAAGCTTTTGAGAAATGTAAGAAATGAAACATCTGAAGTGATTTCGTGTGATTCTGACATGTTAAGTCGTGCCTGTTCTATTTAGATATTAATAAACAAAATTTCAGAATTACATTTAATATATTGTGCAATGTCACGTTCATAGACAAAGGTTTTTACAATTGAAAGTTTCCTAATTTTATCTTTTTTTTTTTTACGACAGATGTGTTATCAAAATTTGTTGAGCAGTTTTGAAATATATTT
The DNA here is from genome assembly GCA_949775025.1 of Tricholauxania praeusta. Taxonomy (NCBI): domain Eukaryota; kingdom Metazoa; phylum Arthropoda; class Insecta; order Diptera; family Lauxaniidae; genus Tricholauxania; species Tricholauxania praeusta. Next base: position 44,229,996 of record OX459031.1, read on the forward strand.
TTCTTTTAAAATTAGGCTTCATATCGTCACCTCAGAGTGTAAGTGTCCTATCGCACTTTTTGACAAACTTACTAAAAAAAAATACACTCTTTCTCAGATCGCAGTATGCGTTATGTCCTAACTGCAGCTTTCAAAATAAAATCTCGGAGTGCAAATGTCCTAACTGCTTTTTTTGCCTTTGAAGTCACATTAAATAGTAAACAATCGCACTCAGATCAAAAGTGAGAATGGACTTTTGTAAGAGAGGGGAAATGGTATCCCCGGCGGTGATTTGGCCTCGTTTCAAGACAAAAGATTTCTGGCACCAATCGTTGCAAAAATGTCGAAAATGGATTTTGAAGTACGAATGGTACTGTCTTATATTTGTTAAGGCCTCATTTGATAAAAAAAAAAATTATACCACCAATTTATGCGAATTTAAATTTTTGGAAGGAATTTGTTTGGCCCTATATGAGGAAAATAAAAACTCTCAAAATAATTTTTTGCTTCCATTTTCGACGTTATCTATTAACCTCTTTGTTCATCCTTCCAAAACTTAATTCGACCTTTTCGCATCGATTGGTGCAATATACATATGCACACGAATGAAGGTTCGAATGCCAAAAAAAGTAACTTAAGGATAAGAACTTAAGATAAAATCTTCGTTTGTCAATATCGGCTTAGTATTTTAGGAGCTGTGACTTATTCAACTATGTGACTTATATAATTATAATTATTATATTTTATTTCTTTGCATACAGCGTCCTCTGTGATTAGATTTTCGAAGTATTAATAGTTTTATTAGGCTCTTCTTGATAATATGCAAACAACGATACTTCGTTTGTCAAAATCGGCTCAGTAGCTTAGAAGTTTTGGTCTAAAATATAACACTAGCATGAGCGTACCGTGAACGTTAACACCACGCATGACGTAACGGTTCAGCCAAAACCTTTTACAATAGATTTTTCTACACACCCGCTATCCTATGCCTCCCATCAAACATGTTCACGAACAAAAAAAGAAGACTTTTTGTGTGTTTTGGATCAAACGTAATATACCTTTTACGTGGAGCTTCAAAATGCAAATGTCCTATTTCATACAAATTCGAATAATTTTAAATACAGCCAAATCAAACGCAAGTTTCAGTAAATTTTTTCCAAATATCGTAATTACAAAGAGGCAAAATAATAATAAAAAAAAAAAACATTAATAATCCCAGACTAAATAACTTTAAAACACTGTTTTCTCAGTTTCATGTTTTTGCTGATAGGACACTTACACTCTGGTGACGATATGTAGAAAAAACAAAAACTTGAGGAAAACATCAATGAAGTCTTCAGTATTTACCCCCAAAAATATTATCCAGATATTCTTTATACCCTACACTTAGGGTATATCCACTCTATTATTCCATTTGTAATGCATAAAAGAGGCATTGCAATTTTATAAAGCAAAATATATTCCTGCTCAACGTCACCTTTTGACACGAATTAGCTACTTATGTATGTCCGCTGGTAATGCGGCATGGTTGTAAGTTTTCGGCGAGACGAAATATAACTCCTTTACTTTTTCAAAATTTTTTTATTTCTTTAACTATTTTCCACTTTTTCCAATTCAATCACGTCGAAAGAATTCCGTGAAAGCACGCATTTTCTTACTACACACACTGGACTAACCAATACAGGATATACGTACTGATTATGTCTGCAGCCAGAAGCCATTTTGGATGCAACTAACAGTATGGCATTGGGATGAAGATAATGAAGTAATAGATGGATGAAGACAAAGTCGGATGGGTAGTATCTCAACATACAACTCTTGACAGACACTTGCATTACGTTAGCAGATAACGAATGACAGGATATGAAATTTATGAAAATGTCGCTAAGATAAATGACGGATTGAACTAAAATGAAGGATAATGGAAAAATATGATTCGCTGACTTGCTTACTTTCAGTGTGTATGTGAGTGTGTGAAATATTTTGCAACAAAATGTGATTTTCAAATTAAAAAATTCAATATTTTGTATTCTCAATGACAACAATGAAATTGATAAAATAAACAACAGAAAATGTGGATCTTTTTATCAGGCAGCACTACTGCGGCTGCAATGTGCAGATTTTAAAAGTTTAAAGGAATTAATTTAAAATTACTGAGTCATACACGCAAACTTTTTAAAATACAATAAGTAAATGGAAATAAGAGAGAGAAGTAGGTTTTTCTCCTCGGTATAGCAAAACTTTGGTAGTTAATCAGTGTAATGCTAGAAACAATTTAATAAATGGGTAGTTCTTTGTCAAAAAGGCCACCCCCTCTGCCCATTTCAGTTTTGACAAAAAAAAATGTTCAAGCATATGAAAAAATCAGAAATTTTCTCAATTTCTTGATGCGTCTGGTCTTTTTCGAAAAAATAGCTTTCTAACCTCAAAAAAAGTGTTTGAAAAGAAAGTGCTACTAAAAAATATACATAAATAGGGAATCTCTAAACGGTTGCATCACTATTTCTCAGCCATAGCACAACGTAATCGCTCAATTTTTTTTTTGTTGGAAAGGTTGTAAGGAGAAGGGGGGACGTGTATACTTTGTTTTTCAATAGTAGGCGTGCCACTCCCCTAAAAAGGAAAAACGTTTCCTTGGCTAAACTAATGGACCGATTTTGATGAAATTTTGTTTGAAGATAGATTGAATCCTAAGAAAGATTATCTGAAACTCTAATTTCTAAAAAGGGGCGTGGCATCATTCATTTTTTTCTAAAAAAATACATGCGTTATGTAGAGAGAGGTTCAAGTAGTCGATCTCTCCATCTTTTTTGACAGTTTGTTATCACATGTCGTTAGAACAAAAGCTGAAAGTGGAGTGTTTTTTTATAGAGTGAAAAAGTTCGCAAAATGAGTCATAGGAAAAAGTAAGTATTAGAAATTTTTTTTTTCTAATTTTTTTTTGTGTCAATGTATGTTTATTTTGAAAGTACTCATCTTGGGCTTCAATTTAATATTTTTAGTGAGCTGGATTTTTTATTAGTTTGATATATATATAAGTTCCAGTTTTGTTGATGCCATATGGCATCGTCGGCGTTCGGCGTTACAAATACTGCATGTGATTTCCTCTATGTACACACTTGTTTTTTCGACATCGATATCGTGGAAGATGATACAGCGGGGCAATTGACTGGTATTTTTATACAGCCTCCAGATGCACCTTATGATTCAGCTGAGGATGGTGCCGACCATTTTTACATGGCTGCTGGATGTTGCTGTTCAAAATGCGTGGCTTCTATATCAAAAGACTGGAAAGAAGTTGCTAACGTACTTTCAATTTCGGCGAAGTATCGCCCAACATTATTGCCATACTGTTTCCCGAGTTCCAGAAGAAGACCGATATGATCGATTGGATCATTATCCGACCAAAAGTACCAAGCGACGATGTACAATGCCACTCTGTGACAGTCAATCTTGCATAAAATGTGAGAAATGTGATGTTGCGTTGTGTGTTGAAAAAATGTGCTTCAAAAACTATCATTCCTCGAAATGAAATCAATATTTTTTTAAACTATTTAAATTACTTTTTCTTATATTCCCATACATTTTTATTAATAAAATATTTGTTTTTAACAAAACCAAATTGGTATTTAAAAAACCATTTTTGACTTTATTGCAAAAACAAAAAAAAAAAATACAGCGATTTTTACTTTTAACCTTTGTAACGTCGATGGTCGATGATGCCATATGGCATCACCTGATTCTGGCTGACTTCGTTGACCGATTTAAAAATATGTTCCATATTCGTGATCAGGAGGTCATAATTAGCCAATGTGTGCATTTTCATCACGAAATTCGAAAAAAAGTTGTCCCGGCGTTAAAGGGTTAAACAGGAGGCTCAAATTCAGTATTCAATATGATGAGAATCCTATGAGGAGCATTTTCAAGATATGTAACGCTTTAAATATCCGCTGACACATCGTAAAAAAAAACATTTTTTTGAACCTCTCTAACTAAATTCATGTACGAAATGGTCACATTTTGAGTCACTTTTACTGATTTGTGCATAAAATATTGTGGTTGCCAACAGGTAACTTTTACGAAGAACTGTGTAGTTATTGTTACTAAAATTTGACCCAAATAGGATCAATTTGGTACACAAAAATTACTGAAATGATACCATAAAGTCAAACTGACCTTTTAGGCATTTTTTCAGTTAATAATCGGTAAATGTGACTCAATACAGTCAAAGTTACTTTATTTACACAAAATTTAGTCACAATAACCATACTGTGACTCGCACGCGAATTTTGTGACCTTAAAAGTGGGAGCGCATCTCCTATTTCTATTGTATTGTGACAGAATTAGAGATGCTTATCATATCTTTAAATTTGTTTGGTTTTGGGCAATGTTTTCGTCCATAGACGAGCAGATGGTGGTTTATTTCGGACGTCATAGTGCAAAATATTTATTCAGAGAAAGCCGATATAAGCTTTAGTATCTCCAAACGTCAACCGGCAATCTGTTCTTGTTCATCCCTTTCAACACTGAAGTTGACCTTGGAGTTGATGTAGTTCTTCGTTCACTCAGGAACGTCGAGGCCCCCATGCAACACCTAGTATTTTTTGACAACTTCTTTACATGTTATCATCTCCTGTGTTTGCTATCAGAAAAGGGATTCTGTGCTACTGGAACTGTCCGCTGTAATTTCATAGCTGCTATAGCTGCTGGTTCTACTAACATGAAAACCGAGAAGTATTTACCTCACTGCGCACATTATTATATGTGCGACTCTAAAGACCAGATCACTCATTGTCGCTGGCAAGATTATAAGGAGATCACCATTGCAACAAAATACGATCAGATTCTACCATTCCACCCTATTCGGCGTTGGAAAAAAAGCAACTAAGTCTTCTAAGGAAGGGCCCATTTGTCAACGTGGATCAACCTGCTATGCTTCGCAGCTATAACAAGGGGATGGGCGGCCTTGATCTGTATGACTACGTCATTCAAAATTATTTAATTTTATTGAATAAATAGTGTCTATTCACTTCTATTTCGATATGTTTTATTTGTATGGGATTTTATGGTATGGGATAAGCTCCAACATTCCATTAATCGAACACTAATCTTAACTCATAGCTGTGCCATCCAAGTGTTTCAAAGGTGTTATTTTTTGATTGCAAAAAATACATTGGTTTTTTGGGTATAAGACCTCGACATTTTTTTTTTTTTTTTTTTAATAAATAAATTTGATAAATAATCGGTGAGGTATTTTTCAACTACCCCCCTCTAAATCTATGGATGGTGTTTACATTCAGAGTGAAGTAACATCCACCCTCTTTTGAAAGTTTAGTACTTTGACTATAAAAATAATCTCCAAAGAGGTGTAATTGTACGTTTTTTATCATCATTTGTTCATAATATTTCCAAGTTTCACCAATATCGATAGTGTCATTTTGAAAGTAAGTGCAAAAATTATTTTCACTTTAAAAAAAAAATTCCCTTATTAGGGAGAATTGGTAATACCGAGCGAATAAAAATTTTATTAGACTTAAAACTTTTTTCAAAGTTTTAACCTAAAACACTCCAACCTGATAGAACGTATATAAGAATTTTGGCTTATCAAGTTAGTGCATTCTTGAGTGCGAATTTTGCAACAAAACCGAGTAAATACTTAGATATGGGATACCCAGTATCAAAATTCAGCAAAATTTTCAATTTCAATTTTATGCCCTCCTAACCTTGCTCTTGCAAGTAAAGTTTTCTTAAAGCAGATTGCATTACAAAAAACCCAGCTGGACTCAATGTGAGTCCGATATCACACAGATCTATGACCAAAAAAAAAATACATAGTTTAATTAAAGTGGGAAGATTTTGTCAATAAATCTAAGTGCGAATCGATTAAAGAGATTGACAGCTTGTTCACTCTACTACGTATAAAAAACTGACTGACTGACTAGTGTTCTTGGCAACACCAACAGCTGGCTGTTAGTGCAAAATTTACCCTTCTAATAAAGTTAACACGCGCATTAATTGATGAAATTCACTTGTCAATGTTAGCACTTTTGCTCAATTTTTTATTTAACTTTATTTTTTTTTATTAAAAGATAAGAATTGAATTTACAACAATGTTCTCCCTTTAGCAAACGGGTTGTACGAAAAATACACTGCAAAGACTCACAATGACAGCAACACGCTGTGATAAACTCTTCCCAACGTTCACATGTTGGCCTTCGTCAAACATCACCACCTCTACCAACGCAGTTACTCAAAGCATTTGATTGCACGTGTTTTGCTCCCCAGGGTTAATGGATTGATACACGAAATAATAAAAGAAAAACCTGGCAACAATTTACTAAAACATTTTATTTTTTTTTTTGTATTTTTTGGGAAATTTTGCTTTGACTTTTGCTTTTAATGTTGTCGCGTACCAGCAGGTTGTTGTTTTTTTTTTTTTCTAAAAATTTTGTTTTTCTCGCAATTTTTTTTTTTTATTTTTTGCTGTTTACTTTTGAGCGCTGAACACCTGTTAGGTTTCATAAAATTACATAGTTTGCATTTGCTCTTATCTTGATCAGTTTAGTTGAAAGGGCATTAAAGTATTAGTTGAATTTCAGTAGAATGTGTCTTGAATATGCGTAGTTGGAGAGGGTAGCAAAATAGAAAGTATAAACTTTTGAAATTTAACAATATGTGCGTTAGACCGGGTCAATTTGTATGAAGCAAAACAAAGTCAGTCAGACACCGACTCAAAAGTTAGAGGAACCCTTAAAAACTATATCTGCATCATTTTTTTTTTCGTTCCGAGAAAAACCAATGGAGCACTTTTGATTCTCCCGAAGGTCCTTTTTAGCTAAAAAAACGTGCTTTTTGCTCATAACTTTTATTCCTTCACAGAATGGATACCCAACTTTGCTTGAAAATTAAAGAGTGCGCTCTTGCAAAAAATTTGCAGTTAAAAAAACTTAAATTTTTTTTCTATTATAGATAATATTTAGTCCCGAAAGTCGATTTTTTCACATTTTTTATTTATTTATTTTGTTTAAACTACTGTAAATGCTGCATTTGGCATTGGATTTGTATGATTTTGGTCTTATTGAAAAGGCAATTAATTTTTATTGTTGGGAAAAGCACTCTGGCAAAAAACCCAACTTTTATTACTCAATTTTTACAGTATTTGGTTATCGCTATATAAAAGTTAAGACAGAATTTGGTTATCGCTATATTAAGGACTGGCGCGATTCTAGGCTGCTGGACCATATTTGTATACGTTGTGCAGCCGAAATTCACTTCAGGTACATAAAACTTCCGTATATTCAATGATGGTACGATAAATTTTCTGAGACCTATATTTTTCCGACGAACAGTGGATGGATTTGTATGGAACGGCGGCCATAAATAATAATAATTGCGCTAGACTCTTGAAATTTGGTGCAGATGTTTTCAAGGTCAAGAGAACAAAAATTGGTGATTTTTAAAAAAATCGGTTCAAGGACACGCCTACCTCTCATATAAAGGTGGGATGAAGTTGTGACTTTTTTTCAAAATTGGTACCAATTTTCATTAATTTGGAAATGCTGATTTCAAAAATGTTATTAATTTTTCAATATCTCTTATATGTAGTTTTAAAGTTATTACAGAAAAACCAAAAAACGGTAGCCATAAACAGTAAGCATAGCGCCAGAGTCTTGAAATTTGGCACAGAAGTTTTTTAGGTTAAATCAACAAAAATTTATGAATATGAAAAAAATCGGCAAACGTACACGCCTACCGCCCATACAAAGGTGGGATGTGATTGAGACTTGTTCTTCTAAATGAGTATCGATTTCCAATAATTTGGCAATGCTGATTTCAAAAATGTTACAAATTGTGCGATATCTTTTATAGTTTCCAAGTAATTAAAGAAAAACTGAAAATTCAATAAAAAAACCTATTTTGAAAAATAGATAGACAAAAACAGCAAAAGAAAACTAAGGCCCCTATTGCGGTTGTCGATTTACAATAGACAAACCCTTTTTTTCTTTTAGCGATTTAGTTTGGTATTGTGTTCATAATCGCTGGCTGTTCTATCATTAGTTTTGATAGATAAGATTTTTTTTTTATTTTAGTAGATATTTCTTTATTTTTTAAATTTTTCACATAAAATATTTCAAACTGAATGAAACTAAACGTCTGTCTCAAGAAAAATAATAATATTTCAAGTCACAATGACGCAATTTTTTCTATTGAATTTCGTAATACCAAAATGGCATCGTTTCTATTAAATCGATGGCTATCGATTTTATCGCAAATCGACAACCGCAATAGGGGCCTAAATTAATTTTTATAAAGTAGAAACAATGTACTTTCCGCCAATATGCTACATTATTGCATTTTGTATCAAACAAGTTAACTGGAGCACCCTATCTAACAGTTGCTTATATAAAAAAATTCATAGAAAATTTTTGGAGTACAAAGTTTAACTTTGAGACCACTGTGCCGCTAAATCCAAAACAAATTTAAAACTTTTATAGTTTTTTTTCATCCCCTAAGTATTATCTGACGATTGTACTACAAATTTTTTCAATTCCAAGCACTTTCAAAATTTTCCTATTTATGGCCACAAAAATCCACTGTGCGACGCCTGCATTCACTTTCGCGCAAGTAAATCAAAAACTGCACCACGTCGCGATTAGTTAGCAGTTTCGTCAAACTTAAGTCCGATGCTATTAAATCCATTTTATATATGTATTACAAAATTGTTCACACGTTGTACCAAATAATTTTATGAACGCACTAATGAAAACATCAAATTTGAGCAGAAAATCAAAGCTCTATGTAAGAGCACATAAAATGAATGATAATGTACATTTCACGAAGCAAAGTACGAACTTGAACGGAAGAGAATGGCTAATTTCTTCGTCTAATAGAAGATTTCAAGTCAACGAGGTTCAAGTTAGAGAGGTTCTACTATATAATTGAAAAAAAGCTAATTAAATTTCCAATAAGACCAAAATTATACAAATCCAATGCTAAATTCAGCATCTACAGTAGTTTAAACAAAATAAATAAATAAAAAATGTGAAAAAATCGAATTTCGGGACTAAATATTAACTATAATAGAAAAAAAATTTAATTTTTTTTAACGTCAAATTTTTTGCAAGAGCGCACTCTTTAATTTTCGAGCAAAGTTGGGTATCCATTCTGTGAAGGAATAAAAGTTATGAGCAAAAAACACGTTTTTTTAGCCAAAAAGGACCTTCGGAAGAATCAAAAGTGCTCCATTGGTTTTTCTCGGAACGAAAAAAAAATTATGCAGATATCGTTTTTCAGGGTTCCTCTAACTTTTGAGTCGGTGTCTGGATGAATCTAAATTTCGACCCGGTCTAATGTGCGTTCACTTCTGTTGGATGACAATAAAACTATAAAGAACAGTTTCACAATTTTCAGTTAACATCAACTTTCAGTTATAAAAAAATTTTATATCAAACTTTATGTCAAACTGAAAGTTAAAACTGCGGTCGTTATGAAATTGAGTCCGAAAATCTGAAACGGTAGATAATGGCGATAGTAAGAAATAATACAAATCTTCCCTTTACTTTCATTCCTGAAAATAAAACAGAAATGGTTTTCATTTGGCAAAATTATTTCAAGAATCAAATTTCGTAGAAAATCAGTGAAAACTTTCACTGGTGGCTATTTAAAGAGGTCGAATGAAAGGTTTTGCTCATTTACTCAAAACTTATGTTCTAAGGCGATCAAAATATCTTGAGAAAAGTTCCACGTGGGAAAAAAGAATAATATTCTGTACCATAAGATTTTATCAAGTTTTGTCGTTTTGATTTATCTGAAGTTATGTTTTTGTTATTCAAAAAATTTTCTGAACGAATTTCAATTTAAATTTTCCTTAAAATCTAATGTTGAGAACAACATAATCTAGTGGTAACTGTAGCAGTGGTTCTCACCACAGCAGTTTGTGCCCAAGATCTGGTCATGTTTGTGCTCTTTCTGCTTTTATAACTTTGCTATAAGCAAATCCAATACTGGATTTTCGGGTTTTCCCTTACGCTGATTTAACTTACAAATGTAAATTAAATGTGGACTTTAATAATTTTATTAGATAAATTTTTAGTAAAAATAGGCATAATAGAGTATACCTTCTCCAGAAAACTGTATAACAAGTCCATTTCAAATCATGCAGACTGACTTCAAATTGCGAAATTAGTTTCCATCCTAACCTAAGTACTTTTTTGAGAACTTCTAATTCTTTCACAGAATCCTTAGGAAATTTTGAAAATGGAAAAAAATTGGGGGGCTATTGTGTTTTTATTGAAAAATACAAATTTGGTTTCATCAAAAACCCTTTTTTTTACCAAAAAAAAATCTTAGATTTCTGTCATCTGAAATTGAAATGCGAATAACTTTGTAAAAAAATGTTTTTCAATCAAATCGTAGGAATTCGTATCCTCTTATTTTCTCTGGAAACCAAAATATTATATTGACAACCAATTTCGCGATTTGAAGTCATTCAGACTGCATGATGTGAAATTTATTCGGTCTGTACTAAGCTTGGACCTTAAGCAATATTATAGGTTTGGTAATATGCTAAAATTGCACAACATTTCTCACAATAATTTTTGAAATGCTTCGATTTGCACAGTCACGAAAAGGTTTAAATTTAATTTTTCCATTGTATAAAAGTTTAGTTTTGGAGTGATATTTCTTTGTTTGCAATTTGATAGTGGAACCACCGCATAAATTGCAAACTGCAAATTGAATATTTAAATTACATTTTTCTTTTTCAATATTTTTTGTTATTAGCTTATTTACTTTTAATTTAAATTGTTTCTACTTTAGCTTTTTCAACTTGAATTCCACTGTATTTATCTTTAATAGTTAAAGTCTTCTTATGCTTATTATAAGATATATTTTCTTGTAACATATTGTTAAAATCTATCCAATAAATAATATGAAAATTAAATGAAACTTCAATCTTTAAGATTTGATTCAAAAGTAACAGGTACACTAGCTATTTAAGAGCATCTTCATACGTTTTACTCATCGCATTGCTATTTCCACAACATACCATACACATCTCTGCAGCCCGCTTTGCATAGATATTAGGCCAGGCACCAAAGTCCGATGACATTTCACCACTCAGGCGTAAATTGCCATTCCCCAAACGATCGCTGTATAAGTCTCATACACTGTGGCTTGCTTTGGTTTTACGTTTATCATAGTAAAAGATCTGCTGCATCGCCAAAAGACCTTCAGCGCTTTCATTAACTTCTACTTGACATGTAATTTCACAAAAGCTTCTACTCCAGAACAATTTTCAGCTATCTAGCTTCAGTGGATAACTGCTACATTTTTTAGTGTAAGGATCTGCAAGCATTTCAATTTAGTTTCTCTTTTAAAGAGCTAAAGAGAGAAGATTTTCTTTAATTTATGAAAAGTTTCTATTAGCTGCATCAGTTTCCAATCTGTTTAAGTACTGCTAATATTTTATTGCAAAGAGTACTAAAAAAACCTCCATGAGCGCACATATCGTTGCATTTGCTTGGAATTAAGTGTATGCACCGTATCACAATATCTTTGACAACATGTGCTCTAACTGAAACCTACTTCGTTTCAAATGTTGCACTATCAAAATCTCTTTTGATTTCAACTAAAAGCTCGCTTATTTACAGAACCAATTTGGTAAGCAAGTTGCTATTTAGGGCATTTTTGGCCCACACCCCAGAACTCATATATGGGACGTTCTTTTACAAACCGAATGAACTTTGTCGAAAATTGACCGACACATTTTTGATTTGGCTGAAATTTTTTTTTTTGTGGGTTCTGTATCGAAAAAAAGAGATACGTGTTCGAGGATGTTTTTGAAAAAATTTTTTTTTTTTACAAAATAGAGCGAATTTAAATTTTAAGAATTTGATGATTTTTTGCATGCAGACTCACTCTCAAAAATTCGTAATTCCGGTTCAACTAAAGATAGAAAATTGATTTTTTTTTTTCATTTTAAAGTTAAGAAAACAAACTTAAAAAAAAAGTACTTCTTAAAAAATTATTGACAAATTAATATTGTAATAAACAATTTAAATGCTTAAATCAATTTTTAATAATTTTTCCCACCCTGTATCAAATTTTTAATATAACCATCGTGACCTACGTCAAATTTTCTATCGAAGACGTATTTTTTTTTAGTGGGCAAACTATTATTACTATTAGAAATAAATTAATTTATGTAGTGCGCGCTTATTTGCGCGCGTATTATACACTAGTTTACAAATTTGGAGTTCATCTCGAGATCTGGTTTCTCATAAATTTTTTTTCTATGTATTTTGGGGCGTAGATTCCAAAAATGGCAACCATTTTTTTTTTTTTTTTTTTAAGAACCGATTTTGAGATATCTCTGAAAAACCCTTTTTTTTGCAGTTTTTTATTTATTTGGCCACATCTCCATGAATATTTTTTTGACTCAAAAACTCTTTTAAGCATTAGAAAGATACTTGTATTCACTTTCTGACAAAATTCTGTTTGTCTGAATCGAATAAGGTTTGATGGAGTTACAAGCGCTCAAAGTTCAAAAAAAAACTAACTTTTTTGACCAATAAATTTCAATTCCTCCATTTGAATAAAAAAATCATTTTTTTCATATTTTTAAGATATAGGATGGGGAAAATTATGAAAAATTGATTAAAACATTTAAATTGTTTATAACAATGTAAATTCGTTAGTAATTTTTTAATAAATAATTTTTTTTAAATTCGTTCTCTAAGCTTTAAAATGTAAATAAAATCAATTTTCTAGCTTTAACAAAACCGGAGTTATGAATTTTTGAAAGTGAGCCTCCATGCCAAAAATCACGAAATTCTCAAAATTTAAATTCGCTCTATTTTGTAAAAAAAAAAAAAATTTTTCAAAAAAATCCTCGAACATTTTTCTCTTCTTTTTCGATACAGAACCCATAAGAAAAATTTCAGGCAAATCAAAAATACGTCGTCCGAAAACTGTTCGGTTTGTAAAAGACCGTCCCATATGTATATGTTACTTAACCAGTTACCAGTCAGACGCTTATGCAAGAGAGACGATAGGCTTATGGATAGAAGCTTTAAGATAGTGTGCAGTTGTTTAATTCTGACCTAAATCTGCTCACACCAAGTATTGGTAACTCACGATTATTATTTTGAAAAAAAGTGCAAGGATTAAGCAATGAGTTTTTGCGTTGAAATAATGTTCAATATTACGCAGAAATCCAAGGGAGATGGTACAAGTGCTTCAAAATTTTGATTTTTCATCAAACTTTTAAGAAATATTAATTTAATTTATCACTTATATTAATTTCTAAATTCTTTTAAGAAAGGACATGTTTTTTTTTTGGTTTTTTTTTTTTCTCTTTTTTATTTCATTTAATTTGGCATGAAGAAAATGTTGTTTAAATAAGAGTAAAGTTTTCTCTACCGAGCACAGTAAAGCCAAAGTTATTAAACTTAAACTTTTAATTGCATAACTTTAAAGCTATATTGATCAATATTAAGGCCTTATACTTATTTTTCCAAAATTTGGATTTTTTAAAAAGTTATGAACAAGTGAATGTGGGTGTTTTTTTAAATTGCGATTTCTCAGTAAATATTTGAAAATAGTTAATGAAATTTTTGTGATAAGACAAGAAATGAAGATGTTTTTATGAAATTTTTATAAAAATATTATTTATTATTTATAAAAAATTAAGTTTTTAATAAGCAAATAGAATTTAAACCAACTTCTCATATGTTCAGAAACAAAATTTTTCCACAGAATTGTTCTGTAAAGTCTACACAACTTTTTATTGAAAAAAAAATTTTAGTACGATTCATAAATAAAAAAGTTACGTTTAAGTGTCGCCATCTAGTCAATTTTACTCCCAAAAACCAATCGATAAGAAGAATTTTAATTGTGTTTCTTTTTTTTTACTACAAATTAAATACTAAGAAAGTATACAAAATCAGTAATATTTTTAACTGTATAAAGGAAAATTTTCAGTGCAGTACTAATTTTTGACTATTATTAATGCTACTTGGCAGGACTTATGCGCGAAAAGATTGGCAGATCGTACTTAGTCTCATTTTCTACCATCGTGTGTAGAGTTGTATACGGTTAGTTACCCATGCACAAAAAACACTTTTAATATTCTTTTTAGAACTTATAGGAGCATATCTTCTTCCTTTTCATCATTTATGGACACACTGGCTTAAAAGTAAATTATAAATATATTTTTGCTGTTTGCTGATCCAAATAAGAATAACATTTACATAAATGATTGCATGACTAGATTTAATCAAGCTTTGTTTATGGCAGCTAAAAAAATTAAAAAAGATAATCATTTTAAGTTTTTATGGCTCAGTAATTCCCAAATTTTTATAAAAAAGGCTGAAAATGACAGGGCTATCGCTATCAGGACATTTGATGATTTATCTGCTATTCAAGACTTGTTATTACAAAACTAGTCTTGATTTATTTTATTTCATTTGAATAATATGGATATAAATGATATTCCTGATAGCGTTGATCTTGCCATTGCCAGCCCAATTTTCAACTGTGAGGTTTTTTCTCAAGATAATAATTTTTTTATTGTACATGAAAATATTCGCAGCCTACGGCAAAACTTCGACTTACTTGTTTGTAATCTGGAAGCATTTAAAAAGCCTCCAGACATAATATTTGTGTCTGAAATTTGGATCTATTCCTATGAAATCTTAGATTATGTAATTCCTAATTACACTTTTTTAGCTAATCCTAATGATTCGTATAATGCAGGTGGAGTGGGAGTTTTTTTGCGCAATGTGTATGAGTGTAAATTTATAAGTTACAGCCTGTCTAGCGCTGATATTTTAAAAATCTCCATTAATTTAAAAAATGTTAATTTTAGTTTTCTTTGCGCGTACAGGCTCCATTCGGTACCTGTTCAATCATTTTTGGAAGAGTTTTCGTCCATCCTAAAAAACGAAAAGGCAGCTAATCTCTGTATTGTTGGAGACTTCAACTTAGACTTGCTTAGTTCTTGTACTGCTGTTGATAACTATTTAACGCTTATGGCAAACCACGGGCTTACCTCATACTTAAATGAGTCCACCCGAGTTGCTTCTAATACGTGTCTTGACCATATTTTTTGTCGCTTTGATAACTTTCTACCTAGCTTTTGTAATAGCTTAAACCTTAATATGCAAATTACTGATCATAATATGACTGGCTTGAAACTCGACAATGTTGGGAAGACCATATCTAACAGTTATAAAACTTCAGACCAGAATTCAAAAATCAACTTCATGTTGTTGAATGATAAATTGCTCAGTGAAAGCTGGACGAATGTTTATAGTGAAGAAAATATTTCGAAAGCGTTTTCAAACTTCTTTTCTACTTTAGGATCTCATATTGAATCTTGTAGTTTTGAACTGGTTCCTTACAAAAGAAAAAAAAGACTTAAACCATGGATTAGTAAAAATCTTTTAAGCCAAATTTATCTAAAAAATAAATTACGAAAAAAATGTTCTAAGCATACAAATAATCGCAAACTTTGGGCTCGTTACAAAAAATTGTGTAAAAAAATAAATAGTAATATTCGTTTGCAACGTGATAGTTATTTTTGTAGTAGAATAGATTCTGCTCAAAATAATAGTAAAAAAATATGGGAGGTAGTTAACAATATCATTAATCGCAACTTATCAGATCGTGAAGAGTCTATCACATTATGTAAACATGACGTCAACATTTCAGTCCCCAGTGATGTAGCTAATGAATTTAATGAATTTTTTGCAACAATTGGTCTATCGTCGTTCAATGCTTGTGAGTGTATATGCAAACATGATAACATTGAAAACCATAGTGCTATAGATAGCTTTTTCTTTGATCCTATTTCTGGTGTTGAGCTCTTAAAAATAATAAAATCTTTGAATAATACAAATTCCTGTGGCAATGACGGAATATCCAACAAAATGCTAAAATATATTTCACTGTATATCGTCGATGTTTTAAAGCACCTTTTTAATAATAGTATCAGTTCGGGTATTTTTCCAGATGTTTTAAAATGTGCCACAGTGATTCCTCTTTTCAAAAAAGGAGATAAAAAAGATAAAAACAACTACAGGCCAATATCCCTGCTATCTTCAATTTCAAAAGTTTTCGAAAAAGCAGTAAAAAGTAGATTTTTATCGTATCTTGATAAAATACATTTTTTTAGTAAAATGCAATACGGTTTTAGGTCAGGTATTTCAACAGAAGATGCGCTTTTGGAATTTTGTTCTTCCATTTACAAGGAAATGGATAACAAAAAGAGCTGTGCCGCTCTTTTTGTAGATATTACGAAGGCCTTTGATATGGTCGACCGTCAAATCCTTTTGGATAAATTATATTGCGCAGGTTTTCGTGGAATCATACACACTTGGCTTAAATCGTATTTAACTGACCGAGTACAAAAAGTAAAAGTGGCGCACTGTCTTAGCTACACTAAGGTCATAAGTTTGGGAGTTCCTCAAGGCTCAGTCCTTGGACCTTTGGATATATATTTAAATCCAAATTATTATATTTATTAAATTTATTTTAATTTTTATTAAAATAAGAAATCGTTCTGTATATTTCTTTTAACAATTTTTTTAATAAATTTTTTATGACAATTAAAACTTGAGTCACATAATTTTTAATGAACAGACAAAACAGTATAAATTTAACAAGTGGACAAATCAGTAGCAAGTACCTCCACATTACCCCCCTCCGAAGATTCAAACATCCGTTTGAAAGCCAACAGTTTTCAAATCTTGATTAAGAACAAATGCTGGCTTGAGTCGGTCAATAGATATATACTTTTCGACTCCATTCATTATTAGCTTAAACATCTTTTCTTTTCGTTTCTTGACAAGGAATGGTCCTAAATAAGGTGCTTGTAATGCTGTCTTGACCGCATCTACTCTAACAAATACATGTGTACATTTAAATTAGTCTTGATATACGAAGGGCTTGCTTTTGTTGTGGTTACTTCCAGCGACTGGTTTTAATTTTTGCATTTTTTCACGTAGGTCCTTAACAAAGTCTGAATGAGGAGTTTTATACTTTGTTTCTACGAAGAACTCAGCTGGTAATCTTATGGTAGAACCATATACTAATTCTGAGGTACTGTAGCCAACATCTTCTTTAATAGTAGATCTCAATCCGAGAAGAATTGTCGGAATAACATCGGTCCACTGTTTATTAGCGTGGCATCTTATAGCAGCTTTGAGAGTTCTATGAAATCTTTCTACCATACCGTTTGAGCTAGGATGATATGGTGTAGTTCGTATGTGCTGCGTTCCTAAAAACTTTGAGAGCTCCCTAAACAATTCAGACTCAAATTGGCGACCTTGATCAGTTGTAACTCTCAAAGGTACTCCAAATCTGCAAATCCAATTTTCATAAAATGCTTTTGCAACAGTTTCCGCTTTTATATCGGTAAGGTAAATTACTTCTGGCCATCTTGAAAACTTATCAACGCAAGTTAAGCAATAGCGATAACCATTTGATGATGGAAGTGGTCCAATGAGGTCAATATTGATGTGTTCAAATCTTTCATTAGGACTTTTGATTGATTCAATTTGACTCTTACAATGTCTTGAAACCTTCGATTCCTGACAGTTCAGACAAGTTTTCGTTCATAATTGAACATCTTTGTTGATTCCTGGCCACACAAATCTATCAGCAATTAATTTTGTTGAACTTCTTATACCTGGGTGCGATAACCCATGAATATGTTGAAAAATTTTGTTTCGTAAAGGTTTTGGAATATATGGACGCAGTAAACCATGAGAGTCATCGCAATAAATCTTAATTTCCGAATTTGGAACTTTGCATTGAATAAGATTTAACACTGTTGGACGATGTAACAAATTTTTCAGCTCTTCATCTGAATTTTGAGATTCAAAAAGTTCAGAAGGAGATATAGGTGTTTGTAGTTCTATCGTTCCAACTCTTGATAATGCATCTGCAACTAAATTTTCTGCACCTGCAATATGTTCAATCGAGGTTGAAAATTGACTGATGAAATCGATATAACGAAACTGCCTTGGAGAGAGATTATTTGACTTTTTAGAAAATGTGTAAATTAATGGCTTATGGTCAGTAATAATTTTGAAGTAACGACCTTCAACCATAAAGCGAAAATGTTTAATGCTTTCATAAATGGCTAATAACTCTCTATCATAAGCGCTATATTTCATTTGAGGCTTTGAAAGTTTTTTGGAAAAGAAAGCTAAAGGTTGTTGAATTCCTGTGGATTGTTCATTTTGTTGTAGGACTGCACCAATGCATGTGTTAGACGCATCAACATACATAGAAAGAGGTGATGCTACAGAAGGATGTGCTAGTAGTGTTGCATCCGATAAAGCCTTTTTCAGTTGTTCAAATGATTTTAACTGCTTTTCTGTCCAAACTAAAGGTTGATTCTTTTTTGGATTACCTTTTTGAAATTCATTCAAAGAAGCTTGAAGTTTGGCAGCATTTGGAACAGAGGATCTAAAATAATTAAACATTCCAAGAAATCGACGCAAGGAAGTGATGTTTTCAGGTTTTGGATACTGTAAAATTGCAGAAACTTTTTCTAGTGATGGTTTAATACCGTTGCACGTGATAAGATAACCAAGAAAATTAATTTCTGTTTTTCCAAATTCGCATTTTTCCGGATTTAGAACTATTCCAAATTCATTAAGTCGCTTGAATAATATATGAAGATGCTCAATATGTTGCTGTTCGGAGGTTGAAGCAACAAGGAAATCATCTATATATGGAAAAACGAAGTCGAGTCCCTCAACTACTTCATGAACAAAACGTTGACAAGTTTGAGCAGCATTTTTAAGTCCAAAGGGCATTCTAAGGTACTCGAATAGCCCGAATGGTGTTATAATGGCTGTTTTTTCTATGTCTTCAGGTGCCATTGGAATTTGGTGGAAAGCTTTAACTAAATCGATTTTTGAAAATACTCGTTTACCAAAAAGAATTGTTTGAAAATCCTTTATGTTTGGTATAGGATATCTGTCACAAACGGTAAAGTTATTTAAACGACGATAGTCTCCGCATGCTCTCCAAGTACCATTTGATTTTGGAACCATATGTAAGGCACTTGCCCAAGGACTTTTTGATCGCCGAATTATTCCTAGTTCCAATAAATGTTCAAACTCTTTTTTAGCCTGTTGTAGTTTTATTGGATCTAAACGTCGTACCCTACAATAAATTGGGTGACAATTGGTAACAATTTTGTGTTGTATGTTGGTTTTCTTTTCAAAATTAATGTTAAAAACTCTTGTAATGTTTGGATAAGCTGATAGTAAATGATGGTATTTATTTTTGATGTTTATTATTTTAATTGAATCACTTTGATATTGCTGCAAAGTACCTTTGGCGAATATGTTATTATAGGGATCTATGAGTGATTTATTTTTGAGGTCTATAAGCAATCCGAAGTGTTGCAAAAAATCATTTCCAATTATTGGACAGTCAACATCCGCAATAATAAATTTCCATGTAAAACTTTTGTTTAGATTAAGTGTTAAATGTAAAAGCTTACCACCATATGTAGGAATTTTGGTACCATTAGCTGCATAAAGGATGTAATTTGATGTTAAAGTACTTTTATAGTCATTTGGTAAAACAGAAACGTCTGCTCCAGAATCTATCAAAAATTTAATGTTTGTTTCAGGGTCCTTTATGAAAAGTCGACGACAATTTTGAACTTGACCGAGATCACACGTCGTCTTTAGTGATCGGCTTTGTAGTTTCCCGACTGATTCATATTCTTTTTGAAAGAGCAGGGTGAAATGCATCTTCTGGCATTGCTCTTGTATCGTCGATGGAAATAACATATAGGACTTTTTTCACTTGGTGAAGCACTTCTAGAACGCCTGATCTCTGAAGATGTATTGTTTGTTAATAATATAATTAACTGATCAAGTTTCTTTTCAATGTTTAAAAGAGATGAGGTAGGAGCGTCAGAAGAGACTTTAAATATTTGTTTCTTCTGATTAGTAACTATCATGCAATCTGCAGCTTCCAAAATTTTATCTTGAGTAGTTATTTTACATATTCCTCGCAAATTTTGCTCAATATCGGTAGGGAGTTTCTTTAACCATAATGATAATAAAACATCATCAGATATTTTATTGCAACCCAAGTCTTTCATTTCGTTAAATAAATGACTTGGAATTTTGTCGCCTAATAATGTTTCTTGTAACAATTTGCTTATTTTAGCGTCTTGACTCTCCTCAAACAAATGCAATAACTTATATTTTAAAGTATCGTACTTACTTTCTCTAGGAGGGTCTTTGATGATACTAGATACCTTTTGGATTATCGAAAAATCTAAAGAATCAAGAACTTTAGCATATTTAATATCGTCAAGAGTAACTGATGCAATTCTAAATTTTTGTTCCGCCATGATAAACCATAAGTCAGGATTCTGGGTCCAAAAATGAGGAAGATTAAGTGATGCTTTTCTGGATTCATCGGCAACATGTTGCTGTTCATTGGACATTTCATTATTTCTTGTGCAGCTAATTTGGGAAATTGAATTAGTAAATTGCACGAAACGGTCATCCATGGACTGCATGAAAGTTTGCATTTGATTGATCGCAGTTGAAATATCCATTTCCTGTGGAGTATTTGATTCCATATCCAACAGCAATTCAGAAGCGTCGTATATGTTTAAATCTTGAATATGTAGACTTTCTTTGATATAAACTTCAATTCTAATGATTTTGTCAGCCTTGCGTCCACCTAGAGGAAGATTCCATTTTCTGAGTAAAAAGGACAATTCTTCAGTGGAAAATTGCGCAACTGTTTTCATTTTTAAATCGGGGTCACCACTTTTGGATATATATTTAAATCCAAATTATTATATTTATTAAATTTATTTTAATTTTTATTAAAATAAGAAATCGTTCTGTATATTTCTTTTAACAATTTTTTTAATAAATTTTTTATGACAATTAAAACTTGAGTCACATAATTTTTAATGAACAGACAAAACAGTATAAATTTAACAAGTGGACAAATCAGTAGCAAGTACCTCCACAGACCTATTCTTTAAATTCAATTTTTTCTTTACCTTTCCTGGGTAAAGTCACTGCGTTTGCTGCTGACCTTGCCATCGCCTATAGTGAGCATAATCCACTTGATTTAGTATCCAGTATTAATCATGATATTCATCTCTTGAGGACGTGGTTTGCTAGTCATAAGTTGATTGTCAGCAATAAAACAAAAATTATGTATTTTTCTTATTACAATGATGAATCACTCTCTGCTGAAATTGTTTTTCACTCTTCTCACTGTAACAGATTCAGATTGCACAGTGAAGTTTGTTCCTTGAATAGGTCTGAATTTAGTTTTATTCAGAACACTGGCTGCAGTGACAGCTGCTTTAAAGTAGATAGCGTAACTAACTTTAAGTATCTCGGTGTAATAATTGACCATCAACTGAGTTGGTCGGAGCATATCTCCAATCTAAAACGGTACATGCTAACCACTATTCGATACTTCTATCGTCTACGTAAATTTTGTTCAAGTGAAACGCTTAAAACAGTATACTTTGGATTATGCCAATCTAAGCTACAGTATGGCTTAAGTTGTTGGGGTGGTGTTTCTCTTAATAAGGTTCGCCCTCTTTTAACTCTACAGAAATGCGCCATCAGAAACATTTGCAACGTTAATCGTAGAGTGCACTCTATTGAATTTTTTAGACTACTTGGAATACTGCCTGTAAGGCAATTCTACTATTTTAAAGTTTTGAAAATTTTCTATATGAGATCAGGATATATGCATAGTCGCATTTCTGCCAGTTATAGCTTGCGAAGTAATTTCCACTATCTTGTTGACATCCCTGCTGCTCGTACAACTCATTTTCAGAAATTTTATACTTTTGTGTCGTGTAAATTGTTCAATAGCCTTCCTGCTAGTATTCGTATCATAAGGAATTTATATGTCTTTTTAAAGAATGTCAAACGTTTTTTACTTAGTTTTAACCATCTCGAAATCGAAGTTTTGCTTAGGCCTACAGTTTAATAAACTTTACTTATTTTATCTTGTTTCCTAAAAAACTTATAAATGATGTGTACTTCAAACATAAAATGTTCTTCAATCTAAAAACATTTTTTTTTTCTTTTTTATATGATTTATTCTTTTACTTTTAAATTATTCATATCAATAACTGTATTACTCCGCTAATGTTTTTTTTTTTTTTTTTTCTCTTACCCCACAACACAATTATATTGTCAACAACATATTTTGCAGTAACATTTGAAACTATATAAGTTACTTATATATTAAATGTTATTCTTCTTTTCTTAGATACATTTATGATCTTAATAATTTTTGTTACACAATATTTACAATCACCTAAATTTTTGTATTAAGAAAATGAATCAATAAATAATAATAAAATAATAATAATAATTTATTGGCAATTCGAAATAGCATAGTTATATTAAATAGCAAAAACGACATAATGAAAATATGCCAAACTATCAAATAACCAATTTTCTAAGCTGATATTTAAAACGCTCATAGAAAAATAAGTCTTTGGGTGGAGCAAAAAAAATCGATATCTTTGATACAAATTTATTGCTTCCTTGATTCCAACTGCTATTGGTAAAAGGGTAGTGAATCCGCGTTAAGTTATTGGAGGTTTTCATAAGTGCTATTTCATTGCATATAAATTATTTTATTTAACCCACATTTAAATATCGTAGAAAATGCTGTTTATCTTCGACTGTAAGCATGGAATAGCAACTCATAAATTTTGAGCTTGACATTTTCTCTTGACATATTTTCCACGGCTGCTTTAATAACAATGAGGGTTTTGCATTATGTGCCACTCATGGTATTATGTTAGTCTTTGTTTCTACATTTGTTTTATAGATAGATACAGATAGATTTATTCTTGAAGCACTACTAAGTCTTGGCTCTATTTTGTAGATGTGGCTTGCTGAGTACAAAATATAACCATGATTTTTTCGTGTAAGTGATTTGAACTATATAATTATGTACTTAGATATAAGATTTGAGAACTTTTTCCAAGGTATGAGACTTTTGCAAATAATTATAATAATTTATTTATATATGAAAATATTTATCCTTTTCTGTAACTTATATGCTGCAAGGAAAAAAAGTGTATATGTTGCCTCAATGTAGGGTATGCAAATATATTAAATGCTTTTCATAAAAGTTTTCCATTCGCGTAGATTATGTGTCAATCAAACTGTCAGTTAATCGAGTAAATCATGTTTACACATAAAAATATCCTTTGCACAACCAGTGATGCTGCTGGTAAGCAAAGGATATTCATTTTAATTCGATTTACAACTCTTCATATACAAATATTGTTTGCCTCAAGCGTTATCCTGTAAGTTTACAAAGTAAAACAAAGACCACAAAGTGAATCTTAACTACTATCGTGGCAGAAAGTCCTCGAAGTAGAAAAACAAAAGTTTTATTTTCTTTTGCTTGTGGCTCCTTTGAGCACATTTAATATTTAATTTTATGATGTTGCGATTATAATTGATATTCTGCTATTTTTTGATGTCATGTCCACCACCAATATTTGATTTTTCTCAGTGAAAAATTTTTAGCTGTACAAAAAATAATAGGCTATTTGCAAAAAATACCAATTGAAAAATAAATCCAATAAAATTTGCGTAATTGAAAGAATTTACAAATAAAAGTTTGTGCAAACTATAAAATTAATAATAATAATAAAAAGGAAAAATATAATAAGAGACAACACACATTTTTGATTGAGAAAAGTTATCAGTCAAATCAGTCAAAAACTTAGCATAATTTGCGCATGTATGGGAAAAGTTCAATGTATGGATAACTTTAAAGGACAAATGTCATTGAAACCTTAATATGGTGATAAGATATGACCTCATTTAGCGCCTACGACAATGACAATGAAAATTAGTGCTCGGTCTGGTAAAATCTTTCTGAGAGGGTAAGTTCAAAACAGAAAAATATTGAAATTATTAGACACATCTTCCGATGACAATCAAAACTACTTTAATTCGCTTTACTGAAATATATGCCTGAACTTGGAAAAAAATAAAAAAGTTGATGCCACATAAGTCTTGCACTTCTTGAAATATTGTAGATAAAAATACAAAAAGTGCGATATCTTTATTTGTGTGAACTTGAACATTGAAGAGCACCACACGTTTTATTGACAATTTTGTCGACTGGAGTTTGAGAAAATTATTTTTAAAATTTAAGACTCTATGAAATCTATATAAATAAAATGATAGCCGTTTTCGATGAACGGGATTCACGCAAAGTCTACTGAATCAATTTCTATCAAGTTTTTTTAGTTATCTTTCTTAGGCACTTGGTCTTAACATAGAATTAAAGTTATCACGATATTCCTCTTAAATATCAAAATATTAAAGTTTTAAAATTGCTAAAAAAAAAATAATTTCACACATAGAAAGAAGCATGTAAGCATAACAAATCGTTTAATAGCAAGTTAGTGGGTTAGTAAGGGTGTGTGCGTTTTATTTTTATATGGCAATGTAATGGAAGACAAAAAACGGAATTTAACTCTCGCTCTCGGTCTCATTCTCAATTTGTCAACACAACAACGCAGAATTTGTGAACTATGAAGAATGAACAAAAACATACAGTAGGTTCACACATAGAAAACACACATGCTGTCCTACATGGCTTGACAACATGTGTGACTGTCAACATTGCTTTGAGCTCACATTATCGAGCATGCCATCAAACATCAATTGCAGAACAATTTATGAGCGTCCACATCGAAGTAAACTGCATGAAATCCTATTTAAAATGAAAAATGTTCACTAGGCTTGATAGTCAGTTCACACAGGTTGTATGGTTGGACACTGCCATCAGAAAAATCAACAATTTTTGAAATCCATCCAACATGTGTGTCAAGCGGTCGTTCCTAGAGTTTACTTTATCGAACATTGATGTTGTCAAGCCATGTTGGGCAGCATGTGTGATAATGTGAACTTGGTTAACTGAATGTGTTAGTTAGTGTGTGTACTTTTGGATTTTGTCTTTCACATGGCA
Organism: Tricholauxania praeusta; assembly: GCA_949775025.1. NCBI lineage: Eukaryota > Metazoa > Arthropoda > Insecta > Diptera > Lauxaniidae > Tricholauxania > Tricholauxania praeusta. Next base: position 44,255,010 of record OX459031.1, read on the forward strand.
ATGTAATGGAATATTTATGGAAGAGAAAACAACAATAACTCTAGATCTGTGAAGAAGAATAAAAAAAATTAAATTGTTTTCCTTCGCAGAAAAACAGTCTACGCGTACAAAGTCGCGGGTTCTACTAGTAATGCTTTAAATTTAAGTACACATTTTTCATTTAGCTAAGATCTACAACCAACAGATATTTAGTACGCTGCACTTTAATTTCCCTAGGCCAATATCCTGAGAACTTAGTGAGATAGTTATAAATGTTTTAGGAAAAAGTTATAAGATTCCTAGGCGCAAAACAACATTGAGCTTGCCCATTGACCCTGAAAGCAAGTGTCAAAGTCCGAGGCAATTTTTTAATAAACATTATAATTGATACATTGAAATCCAAAAGAAAAGTTTTTCATGAAAAACATAAATATTTTCCGCATACAAATTCCCACCATAATTTTGGCATAATGAAAGTTTGCCCAATGGCGCGCACTTTGTTCTTAAAATATCTTTTGCATAAATCTTATTATTTTTTATTTATTTTAATGATATTTTTCAATTAATCCCAAGAATGTATCTGGTTTTAAATTGAAATTTCCGACAAAATTTTGGTAAATTTCAAACAATTAGACTTAAACAAAAATTAAATATTTTTCTTGGGATTGGTTGACGAATAAAACATACTAGAGTTCGCCCAGCGGTTGAAATTCAACTATTAAAAATGCTTTTGGTATTAAAAAACTGATATAAGAATGATCTTTTTTTGACATCGCTTTTAAAAATAAAAATCATTCTCAAATGTTGCCCTATCCCTATATCTATATCTTCTTTGAGTTCAATATACATACCTAATTTCATCAAAATCATTCAATTAGTTTAGCTTAGGAAACATATTTTCCTGTTAAGAGCGTGGCACCACCCACATAAAAAAAAATCTTTAATCTATCTCCATGCTGAATTTCATCAAAATCGGTCCATTATTTAAGTTGCTAAAACATATCTCACAAACAAAGAGTAAGAAGCTGTTGCATGTCTCAACTCTAAGATTCAATTACGGGCTGTCCATTAATTACGTGAGGATTATTTTTGAAAATTCGGACCCCCCTTTCCCCCCCTTGATGAGATTTGGTGAGTTCTGACGGGACCCCCCCCCCTCCCATCCATGAGACTTGACTTGCAAGTTTTAAATGTAATTTGCAATAATAATGCTTAGTCTCTGTATCAAAAAGTTAACGTGAGATTTTTATTGACCCCACTCCCTCTTTGTGAGGCTTGGTGAGATTCCCCGTCTCCCCCCCACTCACGTAATTTATGGACTTCCCATTATAGTATTCAAAAGCTGAACTGGAAAGAGTAATTTTTTGTCATCGCTCCAAAAATTTAGATCAAAGTACCATGTTGCTACATCTCTACCACTATCTCTTTCTCTTACTTACTTATCTTCATACCAAATTCAAAATCGGTGTAATGGCACAGCCGTGATACAGTTTTTCCCAATTGGGCGCGATGCCACGCCTCCTAAAAAAATTTGTGTTTCTAATAATCTTTCTTAGGATTCAATCTATCTTCAAACAAAATTTCATCAAAATCGGTCCATTAGCTTAGCCAAGGAAACGTTTTTCCTTTTTAGGGGCGTGGCACCACCTACTCTTGAAAAACAAAGTATACATGTCCCCCCTTCTCCTCACAACCTTTCCAACAAAAAAAAAACTGAGCGATTACGTTGTGCTATGTCTGAGAAAAAGTGGTGCAACCGTTTAGAGATTGCCTATTTATATAATGATATACAATAGGGCGGGTCGACTCATTTAGAGGTCTATTTGCGCGGATCGGGGATTGATTTTATGACCATGGTTTCTAAGGGAAATTTTCTTAGAGTTTTGTGTAGATTACGATTTTGCTATACCATTTTTGGCTTTTTTTACACCCACATAAATCAAGCCGCTCTAATATACAAGCTTCAAAAAAAAAAAAAAAGAAGATGTTATAATAAAAATATTTTCAGAAATATTTTTATAAAAAAAAATAGTAAATTTATATTTTTTTATTTTTTATCATAAGATTAAAACATTTCCAAACAAAAGGGGATACCTTCTGACTCTTGTTTTTATGTATATATATTGAGTCGCTGAGCAAGGTAAAACCACAAATTTGGCCAAAAAACTTTTTTTATTCAGCCACCACGTTTTTGTTGAAAAAATTTAAAATATTATCTATGTTCTTTTGTGGGTTTTAAAGTAACTTTGACCCTTATGGAAAAAAATATATGCTTATATGTTAATAGAAAAAAATTTATAAAGTACTCTTTTTGGCCTAGTGAGAACTAATTTTTTGCTTAATGTTCTATAAAATTATGTATTATATAGAACTTTTTCGGTTTCTAAGGGCTTTGTAATCACAAATACTTTTTTTACGAACTTAATAACCGAACATGAGCTTAAATTCGCCTTTTTTCTAGTAATTGAAAAGTATTTTATAAAGTATAAGCCTTAAAAATCGCAATTAAAAATTATTTTAGCTTTTTCTATTTAAATTTTTTACATTATTTAATCTTGAATTTTAATTTTCCACCTTGAATATTAATTTAAGATATTCTTTACTTCAAGAAAAACAATGGTTGAAGAGTTTGCTGCAAAAAAAAATTAAAATCGAAAACTTAACCGGTCAAAATAACAATTTCTGTGGAAATGCAATGTGTTACCGCAATGTTTCTCGGTACTACCTTTCCAAACCACTAAAAATCTGGTTTCTTAAGAATATCCCTCAAAATTAATATACTTAATTGCTTACAGAGATTTCACTTGAGATTTTTGAGATATTAAACCCATAGTTGCAGAAAAATGGCATTATTGAAACAGAATAACTCGAAATCATGATACTCTGGAATTTCTACGATCGGACTTAGATTGGGCATTGACAAATCCATAAAAAATGATAAATCTTAATAGGATTGAGGAAAGACTATATGTATATACAACAGATCATAATCGATACTTATCTACAACACAAGATTTTTATAATATTGTGCCTAGGTTTTTTGCACTTATGAACACTTGTGTTAAGTCTCATTGCTATGAAATTTCTCAATCTTATGAAAATCTATTTAAAAGACTGAAATTTTAATTTGTTTTAGTCGACTGAGTATTATTAATTAATTGAATTTAAATTGAATTTACAGTCGACTAAAACAAATTGAAATTTCTAAAACCGGAAGAATACGTCCAACCATTATTCAAAAAATAAGTGGCGGAAACCCGAAATTCGAAATAATAAAGCTACATCATTGCAAGTCTTTAAACCGACGGTTTTACAAAGCTATGCAGCTAACGAGAAATGACAATATATATAACAGATGGCGCTAAAAATGCACATAAATGTGTAATTTGTACATGTCGTTCAGCTGAACATCCATGGCTCAGTGTTAAGAGTGGCTGTCTACATATAATTCATGGAACGGTCGGGGTTCGAATCGCATTACAAATTAACCAAAAACTGGTCTGATGAGGCTATGTATAAACATATGAATATGTGTATATATGTGGTAAAAGCCGAAACATATGTCACCAATTACCAGGTTAAATTGTTCCATTTGTTATCTTTGTCGTGTTTGTTCAAAAAAGCATTAACCGATTTGAGAAATTTCATATGAATATCGGTTACTGCAATTGACTGTAAATTCAATTAAAATTCAATTAATTTTAGATACATAAACAGTTTTTTTAATTTTAAGAGCGCTCTTAAACCATGACACCTATGTACATTAGGGTGATTCAAATTTTTTTTTTTTTTTAAGGTGCTGTTGCTTAAAAAGTAAGTTTATGATGTGAAGAAAAAGTTCACGAAAATTCAGCTCTGTAACTCAATTTTATAAGGTGGCGCCGGAGCCTGTTAGTTTTACATGTAAATTGTATGGAAAAATTATTTTTTACAAAAAAGGTATCTAAATGAATAAGAGATTAGTGTTGTTGAGCTAAAAAGGGTCGTTTTTTCGACGTAATTTCTTACGCTGAATCCGAATCTGGCCCATCATGTCGGAATCCTGAAATATTTGAGGTTAATTACCTGAAACATGATGTTTTTTGTCTACTTTCGAGGCCATGTATAGGATTCAAAGAAAGTTTATCAGCTTATTTTTAACAAAAGCATCATTTAGTACCATCCTTGCCCTTTAAAATGAGCTTTCAAGTGGAGATCTGTGATGCTTCCTTGCAAAGTTGCAGCCATTTCAAGGCACAAAATCACCAGCTGTGCATTGACTTTGAATAATCACGATTTTGATTGGATCCATAAAAATATTTAATGAATACTTTCCATGCTTTTCCTCTCTCTCTCTTATATATAATCTTCTTATGCATTCTTTATTCATGCTATATCCTTTATGCAGCTACTTTTTGATGCAGCTGAACTTAGAGAAATGACTCAATACAATGACTTTACAATTGTTCAATACTCTATCGCGGCGTTTCCATTGATTCCTAAGCCTTTGTTGCTTCTGTTGATATTCTTCTCCTTCTTCACTTAAGACAATCACATTGAAATGTTTCTAGTGCTCTTTTTCTTGAGTAATCCTTGTTTTAGCCACACAGAATGAACATTCCTTGCACTTTTGTTGCAAGCATCCTAGATGTGATTTCTATTCAATACTTTTTTGCATTGATAGACGCATAAATAAGTTGTAGTCTTCTGTTCAAATGTGATACAATCTAGCTTGCATTAAAGCAACTGTGGCAGGAAGAATTGAATGGGATGCCTAATGTTTTCAGTCATGGTGTATAGTTTTCGTGTAACTTGCGAATAAGTGATGAAGTTATATTAAAACAGAAAAATAAAAATTTTCCATTGAAAGAAAAAGCTAATTAAATCAAAAATTAAACGCGCCCTAAAATCAACCAATTTGATTTCAGGCGTTTCTAAAAGTACCCTAAAAGCGGCCTTCGCCTTCAAAGTTTTCATTGTTTTCATTTACCGCCTGGCTGCATTTGTTATAAATGTATGTACATTAGGGTGATTCAAATTTTTTTTTTTTGCTTGAAACAGGTTAAAAAGTTGCAGGCACACGAAAGGAATATTCTGGTAAAATTATAGCTCATAATATTGATATTTACTGGTGGCTCATCGAGCTTTTTTGTTTTCTATACGATTTGTATGGGGAAAAATGCTTGACAAGACATTTGTCTTTATACCTCATGAAAAAAAAATGTTAAAAATACGGGACCTAGCCTATTGGAAAGACCATAAAATTCTATAAAAAAGCTCCTAGCATTTTTTTCGTGAAGCAAGCACTTCGTTAGTTAATTTGTTTCAATCTCGGCAGTCGACAATAAGGCGAGTAAATAGGAATCCATGTTGATTTTAAGCATCGCTTAAGAGTACATGTGCTGTGTTATTGAATGAATTTATGTTGCTAATTAACTAACGAAGTGCTTGCTTTACGAAAAAAGTGCAAGTAGCTTTTTTATAGAAAATTTTATGATCTTTCTAATAAGTTAGGTCCCGTATTTTTAACATTTTTTTTTTTCACGAGATATAGAGACAAATGTCTTGTCAAGCATTTTTCCCCATACAAATCGTATAGAAAACAAAAAAGCTCGATGAGCCACCAGTAAATATCAATATTATGAGCTATAATTTCACCAGAATTTTTTTTTCGTGTGCCTGCAACTTTTGAACCTGTTTCAAGCAAAAAAAAAAAATTTGAATCACTTTAATGTACATATGTATGTTCGGATATGTGATAATCGGTGTTAATGCAAATTGCTATTTCAATTGAGTTTTCTCTTTTATTTCTACATTTCTCATTTGTTCAACTTCCAATTTAATTCGTTTTATCGTTTTATTTTTCAAATTGTAGTTTTTCAAGTGAAAAAGTTTTATTTAATTTACTGAATTTGTGGAAGTTGCCTAGATTCACCATTGCGTATGAGTAACATTTAATTATTGGGAATTCATATGTTAATCATACGATATGTTGATTTCAAAGTTTACATTCCTGAAGATGTATTAACTTTGAGCACTGAGTCTAAAGTTACGCGCATTATTTTACTAAAAAAAAACAAAAATAGTCTTAAAGTTAAAAAGAAACATGGCATCACACAACGATTAAAAATTGGACTCAGTGACCTTAATTGCATACATAAGCGGAAAGAGTATTTACAACTGGTTCAACTTAGTTATTACAATAAAGTCACAATTTTTTACTTGCAAGTCGACAAGTGAAAGCTTCATAAAAATGTAGTTTGTTTCTTTTAGCCGTGATCAATTTTTTCTAAGAAAAAATGGCGAAATAAACTGAAGAGAAAAACTTTTTTGAGAATATATTCTACTAATGGAATGTTTTCCTAAAATAACTATATACAAAACGATGAGATTCTAAGCTTTATGCTACCGCACTTTAAATGAATTTGAATTTGAGAAAGAAGTTAATATACCCAAGACTTAGAAGAACTACAAACTTGGTGTCAAATTTAACCAGACCTCCGTACCTGATAGTAATTCCTACTAACGGCTGCATAAGTCTACAAGAACTTAAGAAACTGTGTTAAAAAGAAAAAAACAATTCAGTGACGTCTACTCCACATGAAATTTGCGCATTATTATTATAGCTTAGATATTTTATAGCTGGACAGCTATAATACTTCCAGCGAATCACTAGACCGATTACAGCGACCATAAATTGTAAAAAGTTCACAATAAGTTTAAATAAAAAAAAACGATTGTTCAACTTATCGAATGCTACTGAAAATGATACAAGATTTTGGCATTCCAAAAATAGCCATAATTTCGAACGGAAAACATATCACCCCAACTAAAAAACTCTTTTTAAAGGCTGTGACTTCAGTAATTGTTCCAGCCCCAAGCGCTACATGTACTGGATAAGTTTTGAGAGGATTACAACTAACTCCATGGTCTGCATGCCATGGTCGATTGGGAATGTCGTATAGACTTTTCTGTAGGCTGAAAAATAGTGATATTAATGGTTGCTAAAAAGTACAATTTATGTAAGAAATTTGATGAAATTCATGAAAATTGAATAAAATTATTTAAGTTGCGATATATTCAACTTAGAAAAACGTGAAATTTTTGCCAACAAATTTAATTTTTTTGTTTTGTTTTGGACACTGTTTTAGTATTTGGTTTCCATGTAAATGTATGTACATGTACAGTAAATAAGAAATACTGATTTTCACAACCCTTTATGATCAGAATTTCATTAAGTCTATTTCTTTTTATATCTTGTAAAAAAAAATTTGGTTATCATAGGGTGTGTGCTTTACGTAATCTTGGTTCACGTACCTACGTTTAAGCGTCTGCATAGCAAAAAAAATTTTATTTTTTTTTTTAAATTGGAACTGTATTAGTACGAGTTGAAATATAAAAAAATATTAATTATCTCATTTCAAACATTTATTTTACTTTATAAATGTCTTGTAAACAACTCAAGTTTTAAGTGCATCCGTTCATTTATTACTTGAGCTTCCTTAATTTCTTTAGTGTTTTACGACAACACAATTAAAATGCTGCGCCTTGTGTCTCGCATTCGAGAAAACCACATTTGCATGAAGTGTAAATTGTACATGAACCGGAAAAGGAAATACTTAAACAGCAAGAGCTTTTGTTTTTATTTCTGTCTTAAAGTTATGGTAACGAGTATAAATTTTCCTTTCAGTTTTTGTTAACCGTGTCAAAAAACACTGCTTTAATAATTTTAAATTAAATAAAACCGCAAAGATTGTTCTTTGAACATAACAATTATATTTTTTTGAATGAAAGCTTAAATTTTTTAGCAAAAAAACTTAAGTTCTGAGGCTTTAACTTCTTAAAAGCATGCCAGATATTAAAGTGTTGTTATTTAAAAAAATAGAAAATGTTTGGTAACGAAAAAGTCTGTTGTCTATTCCCCTCTATTTTAATTAAACACTTCGTGCATATCCCTTATTAATTATTTACACAATTTTGTCCCTTTTTTTCTATTATTGCTATCATTCAAATAACTTCACTAATTAAATTGAATTTCACAAAACGTAGTATACAAACACAACAACAAATGCAGCGACATTTCGAAAAATCGTCTTATTGTAATAAATAATGAAAAACATGGCAGACCCATGGCATAACAATGTTGTCCTTTTAATTTTTTGCTTTAACTGATGTTGGTGTCATTTTTTGCTCCCTAAGCTCACATTTGACATTTGGTACTGCTTCTTAGACTTTTGTACACAGACACACACACACACACACCACTGAAATAACATCAAAAGATTTAATTATTTTTTTTTTGTTTTTGTGGAAAATTATAACGGCCCTGTAACCTCAAATCTCAGCTGGCACACACCAACTGCAGCTTAAGCATCCTTGAAAATATGTGACAAAAGTGTGCTCACACAAACAACTCCAACAAGCAACTACAAGAAGTACGAGTCAAAAACACTACAATAACAACAACAGCTCAAACAACAATAACAAGAAGTGAAAACTAGCAACCGAATAACGTTCATACAAAGATGAAAACTTAATTGGTTTGCATGGGTGCCAGTAGCGCAAGAAACTGACACTATGCGTTAAAAAAAAAAAAAATCTGAGCATCAGCAAAAGAAAAAAATATACAGCAACATCATCTAAATTGCATTTAGATTTGCATAGTTTATTCAAAGTAATATTTTCTGTATTAATAAAAGCTATGTCCGCAATAACTTTGATCAAATTACTTCAATTTTATTTCTTTGACGCTTGGTCTCCAATCTCCAGTAAAAATAATAATACTTTTCATCTTATTTTTTAAGTACACTCCGAAAACGATTTGTTTGAATATAACAATTTCTATTTGATACAGAGCAATTATAAATTTAATTAAGTTTAACATAAAATACCTAAAGCAACATCTACCACTATTTGATTCAAATCACAAGTGCTTGGCTCAAATAAATATTTGATTGCTCTATATACTTATATATCGGTCATTCTTTTAATAACTGCACACACTCACACGAAATATCTCTAAAACTATAGTAGATAGGATAAAAAATCATTTGATCATATTTGTTAACAAAGACAATAAACTTATAAAAAAAAATATTAAATTATTTTGTTAAAACAATGTTTTTAATTAAAAAAATTGTTCTCAAAATAATTTCAATATAACATATTATTTTGTTTTTATTTTTTTATACGTTATTCCTCAATCCATCCTAAAAAGCATGTGCTTCCACATCGAAGTTCCCGTCATTAATTTGGAAACTACGAATTTTTTACTGATGACGCACATCATGTTTCTTCAACATAAAATGGAAAATAGCGTACAATTCATACAATTAGACTGATCCGCGCTTTTATAAAAACTCATATATTCCAAAGTTATGTCGGGAATTTCGATTTGAATGCAGATACGTTCTTAGGACTGATTGATAATAACGTTACCAAAAAAATATAAAAAAAATATTTTATGACGAATTTAATGATGAAAAAACATAGTGCGCGTCATCAGTAAAAAAATTCGTATTTTCCAAAGTTATGGCGAGAATTTCGACATGAAAGCACATGCTTTTTTGGATTGATTGAGGAACAACATATGCAAAAATCAAAACAAAAAAAATACGTTACATTGAAAATATTTTGAGAAAATTTTTTTTAATTAAAAAAAAAAATTAACAAAATTATTTAAAATTTTTTATAAATTTATAGTCTTTCTTAACAAATAAGATTAAATGATTTCTTTTTTTCCTATCTTAAATAGTTTTTAAATTATTTCGTTTCAAAAAATGTTCAAAAACGTAAAAAAAAAACAAAGTGTGCAGTTATTAAAAGAATGACCGATATACATAAATATGTTATATTCAAACAAATTGTTTTCTCAGTGTACCATTTTATACGCATAACAATTTTTTTACATGTGTTACGTAAAATGATTTTTTCCATCGAGACCTAAAAACATTTTTGATGATTCAAACTACTAAGGACAAAATGGCGCGCTCTCTTTTTATTTGAATTTTTGTTGCACTCAAACTTATTTTAAAACCGCCGAGATAAAGTATATTATAGCCTCGTAAGGCTTTAAATATACAATAAAATTACATAATCAAACTACTTTAATCAAAAAAGTTTTTAAATATATGGATTTGATTAAATTTACGTCAGGTATGCTCTAAGATATCAACAATAAGTATTAGAAAAAAACCACAAATATCCATGACAAACGATAGAAAGTCACTTACAAATAAAAAACTATATGAATTTTTGGATTATTCAAAAATGTAATACTATTTTATGAGAACAATGAAAAAACTGAGCACCCTATAATTTTCTTTATCAAAAACCTAGAAAAATCTTATAGAAAACATATAAAAAACTATTTTAAGCCAATACTTCTGTAAAAAATGGAATAAACTCAAAATTGTAGCAAAAAAAAATGCAACAAAAAGTACGATTTTTCAACTAAAAGAACAAACTAACTGAAACCTATGAAGAGTACGCAGTATCTAAAATCTAGTCTATTATCAGTTGAAGAATAAAAAAATGAGAATCGTATAAATATCCATTGAATATAAGAATTCGTACAAATACCTTTATCGAAAAACTAGTAATTTTTAAGGTACAACCGATGTTTTGTAAGTTTCGTAATAACTAAGTACTACCAGGTTCTACTCTATACTACTCTCACAATATAAAAAACTTCTCTTTCTATTCCACTGTGCAATGGAAGCATTAGCAACTCCGCGTAGAATACACAATCAAAAGAAAATAAAAACTTAAAACAAAAAGCATGAAAACATGTGCGAATAGACTCAAAGGACTCGGAGTATTTGCCACATTTATTCAAACATCATCATCGTCTTAAATTATTTGCACGTAGATTTATTCCAGCAAAAATGCGGGATTTCATGCACACACACGAAAACATTTATGACAGTACCTGTACTAAACACGTGTACCACAGCAACAACAATAACAATAAAATCAAGTGAAGACAAGAAAAACATTGTTACATTGAATTTACTTCATTTTTTTTTTTTTTTTTTCCTTTTCGGTATTTAAGTATGGTATGTCCAGTCATATCAATTGAAGCAAAAAATTTAAGCAAAAATTTAGTTGTGTGAGTTCAAGTCTTAAATGCGTATGTGTTGGCGTGGTTGCAAACTTTCCATTTGTTTGCGTGTGAGTGTGCTTACATTTTTATTACACCTTTGTTTATTATCCACTCGTTTCTTAGTATTCCCACATCAAAGTAACACCTTTGTTACAGCACAGGCAGCTGTATCATCATCATCACACAGGTCGAAATGTTACAGTGTATCGTTTGTATTGCTCGTTTATTAAGTCTTTAGGGGTGTGTGTGTGCGTGTGTGAGTGTGTGTATGTGCTGTACTTAAATACATCACTTTGGGGAAAATTTAGGAAGTGAATAAAAAACATGATAGAAATCAATGTGTAAATGATATTATAAATTGCCATTAGTTTTGTACGGTTTACTGGTCGTATGAGTGACTTTTGCAGTGAGCAAAGTTAAATGTTTCGCATATGTCATGTTAAATAATAAGGAGTTTTCCCTAATTTTGCTTTTGATGGTTAGAGTTCTAAAATATTTAAAAAATTATGTTTTAATTCAATTATAAAAAAGTGTTTTCTAACTTTCAACTTAAAGCCCTGAAAGTGCTAAATGTTAAAAATTTAACGTACACCAAAGCCCCGCTATACGTTTCTTCGTTATGCGTCTATTCGCTCTTGCGTCGGTATAAAAAAAAAACCAAATCCCCACTTTGCATCGACTCTCCGTTATGAATCTTTATTTTTTTTATTTTTTTTTTTTGTGGAGTTTGTGGAAAATATACAAGAATTGTTGAACTCCCACAATGATGAAGATATGCAGTGATTCTGAACAAGAAATGGCATAAGAAATTATTCCAAAACGAACGATTACGATAGAACGTTTAGCGCAAGTTATACAATTAATTGATCGATCTTTGCCGATTTTTTATCAAGATGATCCCAATCAGGAAAGACGTGGTTTAGTAAGCAGAGCAGACTTAGAAGAAAAAAAAAAAAACATGCAGTACAAACCACTTTGCACCAATTTTTTAAAAAGAAATAATTTTTTGGTTATTTAATTATATTTTTTGCTTAATGTTTCTGATTTTTTTGAGTTTTTATGTTGTTGATTAACTTAATGAATTAAACTTATTTTATTTCTTTTATCTTGGAACCTATTAGTTCTACATATTTTGAATTTTATTTACATAAATGTGTTGTAATGATTTCTCTGGCCAATATATTTTAAGTTGTTCGCTTTGTGTCAAAATTCAGTTTGCGTCTCTACTGGCGGAACCGAATAGCGACACAAAGCGGGGCCTTGGTGTATTTATTTATATAAAATATTATAAAAAAAAAGTCATATTAAAAATTAATTTTGAAAAATTTACCTTTAAAATTTTTTATATAATGGTGAGACGCAATTTAGTTTACCTGTAAAGAAAAAAAAATTAGTTTAATATGATGTTTTTAAGTTTTAAGGAAGGCATGTTACAGTTTGTAAAAATTATCTGCTATTTTCTGAATAACTCGACTTTTCACAGTTTTTGTATCAGCACCTGTAAGATATATGAGTAGCCTACCATATGTTCAATGTTTCGTGTGGATACATTTGTTCAAAGGTAAAAGCTTGGCAGAAGTTTTGGATTTCGTAAGGGGAAGTAGAATTCATAGAAATTATTTTTATCTCTGCTTCCAGTTCGTCACGAGAGATCTTAATTTTCAAATTTTGCATATTTTTATGTAAAATATAGCACAATTATGCACTCATGTGACGACTTCCTTCTGATATGCGGTTAATAAGTATTGGAAAGGAATTTTTTACTATTCATTTACTAAAAATATATTCTTGAATTAAAAACAAATGGTAACAAATTTAGAGAGAATTGGACTTCAACATGTTACTTTGAAGAAGAGGGGCTTAGACCACGAATCGTTTGGCTTTGCGACCTAAGTTTTTCATATGTTGAATTTTTCCTTTAAAATTTTTCTGCAAATTTATCTAACACAAAATTGATTTAATTAATATTGAAAAATTTGGCAAAAAACCTTAAGAAACCCTAAAAAAACCTAAGTAGTATTTTCTTATGGCTCAAATGCAATAAATTTTATGCAATTTTCTTGTTTTCTACCATTTTTTATGTGTATATATGCCTATACGCTGATTAAAAGCTCAAAATTTGAAAGTTAAATTGCCTGAAGTAAAATATGTTGCGAAAAGCATTTCAGATAATGGACGACGCAAATATAGATCGACTGGAGTAGTGTCATATGAAAAAGTCTTTGAATAAATTTTCACACTGCACAAAAAGATGTCTCAACGTTTTTGGCAAGCATTGGGAAAGAAGTTTATTTGTTCTTTTTTATTCTTTTACGGAATGGGATATTTGAAATCTTATGACCAATTTTCCATGACGAACTTTTGTCTTTTTTAGAAGAAAACAAAGATTTCTTGATAGTTTTTCCTCAATTCAATTATGTGTAGGTAGGAAACGATGAAACCAAATATTTAATTAATTTATATATTTACTAGCATTACCCTGTGCGCATCGCTGCACCTCAACCGTGGTGTATATTCAATGTGCAGTCTGCGTGAAAATTCTATTTAAAAAATACTTTTGTATGAGGACCACCCTTAGTATGCATCCAAATTAAAATTTTTACAACCTAAGCAGTGCCTCTTAATATAAAAACCACGTGGTGTAAATTCCATGAGAATCGATTAAGCGGTCTTCGAGAAAAGGATATTTAAAAATATTTTTGTGTGAGGACCACCCTAAATAAAAGCTTTGTAGCCTAAGCTATGCCAATTAACATAAGAGCTACGTGGTATAAGTTCGGTTTAAATTGACTAACCTGATCTTCGTGAATATGATATTTGAAAATATTTTTGTATGAGGGTCACCCTAAGTATGCACCTTAAATACAATTTCAACGACTTTATCTGTGCCTCTTAATATAAAAGCCATGTGGCGTAAGTTCAATGAGAATCGATTTAGCGGTCTTCGAGAAAATGATATTTAAATATATTTTTGTTTGAGGGCCACCCTACATATGTACTCTAAATAAAAGTTTTGTAGCCTAAGCTATGCTTCTTAATATGAGAGCTACGTGGTGCAAGTTCGGAGCGAATCGACTAACCTGCCTTCCTGAAAATGATACTTAAAAATATTTTTGTATGAGGGTCACCCTAAGTATGCACCCTAAATAAAATTTTTTTAAGCTTATCTGTGCCTCTTAATATAAAAGCCATGTGGTGTAAGTTCCAAGGGAATCGATTAAGCAGTCTTCGAGAAAAGTTTTTGTCTGAGGGCCACCCGAAATAAAAGTCTTGTATCTTTACCTATTCCTCTTAACATAAGAGCTACGTGGTGTAAGTTCGGTGTGAATCGACTTACCAAACTTTGTGAAAATGATATTTAAAAAAATTGTTGTGTGAGTGGCACCCTAAGTATACACCCTAAATAAAATTTTTACAATCTTATCTGTGTCTCTTCGCAAAAAATCCATGTGGTGTAAATTCCATAAGAATCGATTTAGCTGTCTTCGAGAAAATGATATTTAAAAATATTTTTGGGTGAGGGCCACCCTAAATAAAAGTTTTGTTTGCTATGCTTCTTAACATAAAAAATACGTGGTGTAAAATCGGTGTGAACTGATTAACGTGTCTTCGTGAAAATGATATTTAAAAATATATTTGTATGAGCCACCCTAAGTATGCACCCCAAATAAAATTTTTATATTCTTATCTGTGCTCCTTAATATAAAAGCCATACTGTGTAAGTTTCATGAGAATCGATTTACCTGTCTTTGAGAAATCGTTATTTTTAAAATATTTGTGTATGAGGGCCACCCTAAATAAAAGTTTCATCGTCTTAGCTATGCGTCTTAATATAAGAGACAGGTGGTGTAAATTCCATGTGAACCGATTAAGTGGTCTTTGTAAAATGCTATTTTAAAAATAATTGCGTATGAGGGCCACCCTAAATTAAAGTCCTATAGCCACCATGCCCCTGGTGTCTAATCCCGTTCATATTTTGTGAAGTGCTTAACCGTGCATCCTGAAACCGAATTTCAAGACTTTTGCTGTCATATGAACCAAGATATAGCGAGTTAAAGGTTTTAATTGCACGTAAAGTGCCACGCCCCTTGCTTTTATCAAAATAAAATATAGCCCATGTTACTCAGGAATAGTGTAGCTTTCTATTAGTAGAAAAAATTTTGGAATCGGATCTGTAGTTCCAGAGATTACCCGGAACATACAAACAAACAAACAAACAAACCTTACCTCTTTATATAATAGTATAGATTGAAATATTTAAGGAGAATTCATCTATCCTTCCCCATATGCAGAAAATGGTTTAGTGATTTTCTTTGTAATTTATTATTTGTAAATATGAAAATTATTAATGCTTTTAAGTAAAGGCTCATAAATTTTTTACTATTTTTCACATTATCCTTAAGCCATGTGTGTTTTTTGTCTTTGTGAAGTCTTACTGCAATTGTAACCATGTTCTTAGTTCAAAGCTAAATATTTTTTTAACAAAAACATTGATAACTGATCCCCTCAATTCACGAAAATTCAATTAACGTTTATTTTTCATATCGTTAGCTTAGAGTGAAAATGTGCCAAGCCCTTTTTTTCAAATTTTACAGGAGGGATAAAAAACCAATTGATGTTCCAAATCGTTATTATTTTTAAAAATTTTAAATGCAGGTTTTTAGTTAATAGTCCTTTTTTCAATTGCAGAAAATAGAATATTTAAAAAAAAATCGATTCTACACGTTTTTGAAGCTTTTATGACTTGGCACATTTTCTGTTGATTGTTTCTTACGTGAATTGTGGACTTAGCACGTTTTCCTATAAAGCTTTTCAAAGTTTCTAAAGTTTTTTCTTAAGAAATGTACCACCTTTGTTTCGCACAAGTATTATTACTTGACATACATATCGACACCAACTCCGACACATAAAACAAGTTTAAAAAATATTAAACGAAGCGAGAACTTCGTTTGAATGTCTTTTTCTTGTTTCATTAACCAATATATCGTTTAATTTGTTGTAATGCAAGTATTCAATACGATTGCACTCTTCTGCAGTTCTGTGTACTTGTACATGTTTTCTACGAAGTTTTTGACAGTTAACGACTTAGCACATTTCCATTTCAGTGTTTACCGAAACGGAAAAATGAAACAGGTACACGATTTTTTAGCATACGATGCATTCTTACTTTCCCTTTCTAACTCCATCAAAATCTCAATTTTCGAAAAAATTTGGACTTGGCACATTTTCACTCTAAACCAACGATATATTTTGTTTTTTTTAATAATAATTTAGGCTTGAAAAGCGAATAAGTACGAAAAAAAAATGTTGCCCGAAACTAAGGACAAATTGGTCTGAACTAACTTTTAAATTCATATTCAATCCGTCAACTTTAGTTTTTTCTTTTGTTGCCACAGACTTTTCCGTCCCTCTGAACTCTGGCAGAGACATTATTAACTTAAATGCTTGTAAAGTTTTATATAAGCTTAGTACAAAAACATAATCCTTCTAGACACTGAAACTGTAATAAATTTGAAATTATCCAGTGTACCAGAACTGAATAATAACGTTAAAAGTTTCCTAATAAACAAATAAATTAACTCCATGTAAAAAATAACTTCTCCAATATAAATTTTTGCCTTAACAACTGTGGATAAGCGGTGAAATTTTAGCACGCATCTTAATTTCAAATGCGTGGAAAATTTGAAACCTCTGTCAAAATGCTTCGAATAATTAATTTCATTTAATTCGATGCTACCGCTACAACCGCAAAACAGACACACACAGTTGTAGTTGAAAGCCTCTGTAAAAAAAAAATCCCAAAAAGGGGAAAAAATAAATAAAATGGATGGATGAATGGATGAATATTTCGCGAATCATTTATCAAGCATTAAATACACTTCAGTCATTTTGTTGTAAGACGGGAGTGAGGAGATTTCTTGCATTTATAGCAGCCGCACGAGCATTAAGAATTATGACAGACAGCCGCAGCGGAGGCTTTGTGAAACAAAAAGTTTTGCCAAAATCTCTTTGCTTTGTAGATTCCACAAAACAGCAGCAGCTGCTTTTTGTGCGAAGATCACCAAATAAATTTGCGCACTGTTGGCTTTTACTGCTACCCACAATTAACAACGGCAAGAAAAAAAATTAGCTGTCTTTGTATTTGCAAAGGGCTTATCACACCATTTCGATTTGTTGTTGCTGTTTGTGAAAGCTGGATGGATATGGTTATTAATTCAATTAAAAATGATTTCCAAGCATTTTTCGCTTATGCCACTGCTGATATTATTTGAGAGGGAAAAATAACGTCAAGGATAGAAAAGTTTGTTGAGATATTTATTTTTTATGACTTTCACTTTTGAAGTATTTTATTATTAAGCAGAATTATTTCAAATTAATTTTGAATTGATTTCCTGAACATTTTTTGAGCTTATCTGCTGTCCAGAAGTACCACTAGTTGCTTTACCAGTAGTTAAACTGTGAAATTTGGTTAATCAACGGAGCTGCGCTACACAATTTACAATCATTCACCAATTCTGAATACTTGGTGACCTTGACCCATTTTCAACGTCAAATTGCTCAACACATGTCGACAAACTCGATTTCCGCTTAAATCAAACCATTAAAATGACATTAAATTAAACGCGCGTTGCGGAAATCTACCGGTAACCACCAACGGAACTCCTTGGATAACAGAAAATGCAACTGAGAGACCTTGTCATCTCAAAATTTAAATTTTCGAAAATACCAAATCTATTTTTCCTCCGTCAAATAAATAGGGTCCGATGTTTTTGCAGAGTAAATTGTTTATGGAATTTCCAAAATTTCTTAGATATATAGTCTCTGTGTTTAATCGTAGAGCTTATGATGTCTGTCTCGTACTCTCAGATCGACTTTTGGTGTTGTCTTTGTTATTTCTGTTGTCACAGAATTACTTAAGTTCGTTTAGTCACACAAGCAACATGTTTTGTCTAATTGGACACACAACTTAAAAATTTCCTCTGTGACCCATATGATAAATTTTGTGTGTCCCGTCTTCTCAATAAAATCGCAAAATTTAATTTTTGAACACACAAACTCATTTTTATATAAAAATGTTTCACAATAATCGAGAAAGATTGGTTGAAAATTAATTTTGAGCATCAGCTGAGAATATAAGTATAAGCTATGGACTTTTTTTCTAACAATTAATATATTTTCCACAAAACCGAATTTCGACAAGGATCATCTTAGGCCCATTTGCAAAAAAAAAAAAAACATTTTCCCAATCAATGGAGCTAGATCGAATATATAAATAAACAATTGTATGGATGGATTCGGGCACCTGAGAAATTTCGAAAACGGATTTTGAGTATCACGAAGATGGCTCCGAACACCGTTTTCTCCAAACGATGCAGCAAGGTTGGAAATACACTTTAAGCACCCCGATGTTGTCAAACGATATAAATTCGTTTTATCGAAATAGTTGAGCACTCATATGTAAATATATATCGATATACATATGTATAAGAAATAGTATTTCATTCTGTATTAATCAAAAATCCTTGTTTAAAATACCAGATGATCTCCGATAATAGATTCTTACTATAATAAACTGATAGCCTTACGCCAGGATTTGATTGAGATAAGCTGCGTCAGTTCAGGAAATGAACATAAATGGATTTGTAACCACCTAAAAGGCGAAGTTTAGTAAAAATCTAATAAGGGATTTACTTTTAGTTACAAAAACATTCTGATTAAACATGTAATTCAGTACACGCTTTGATAAATAGCAAAAACAATAAGCTGTAAGCTGAATTAAAAAGACTACCACCATTATTCATACACTTACTCACAAAACTTTGCGTACGCTCAAAAAAAAACTCAAATTTCAAATTTCATTGCTGACATCTTTGTAGATATTGAGTGTATTTAAATAAATTGTGTTGCATAACATAATTAGCACATTTTTCATTTAAACTAAACTCTCTTTTTGATAGAAATTTTAAATCTTATATACATATATAATTTGCATTAACAAAAAATATGAGAAAAAAAAGTCCCTCAAAAGTCTGCGTACAAACATTTTACTCTGCACACAATTAGGGGAATTCCCGATTATCGTTACTTTAGATTTGCTTTTTCGGTTCTAAGAAATGCGTTTATGTCATTTTTCATTCATTTGCATAAAAATTTCATATAAGCAACAACATGGAATCCAAAGGAAAAGAAATCTGTACCGAAATCCGAAAATTAATTATAGAGCAACGAGTTAAAGGCAAACCATATCGAGAAATTGGTCAATTGGTGGGTAAAACTCATTCAACATGCCAGAGGGTGTATGAAAATTATATTTCATCGGGTTCTATATTATCAAAGCCCCGTTCTGGCCGCCCCTCTTTATTGACAAAGCGAGAAAAAAAATACATCGTTAAAGTTGTGCGCTTAGATCCAAAAATGACCGCTCATAAAGTGCGACTTGAAATAGAAGAGAGGTTTTCCAAAACTGTTTCCGACGAAACGGTCCGCCGAATCTTAAGGAGAGCTGGATATCATAGCCGAGTAGCTCATAGGAAGCCCTACATATCGAACGTAAACAAGTAAAAGCGCATAAATTTTGCCAATGAGTACATTTCCAAGCCTCCAAGTTTTTGGAACAAGATTATTTTCTCCGATGAGAGCAAGTTCTGCATTTTCGGCATTAAGGGAAAGAAATTAATATGGAGAAAAAAAGGAACGGCCTTCGAAAAGGAGAATTTAGTAGCAACAGTTAAACACGGTGGAGGTGGAGTAATGGTTTGGGGGTCAATGGCAGCCAATGGCGTTGGAAATTTAACTTTTATTGATTCTACAGTGGACCATAAGGCTTATATCGAAATATTGAACAAAAATTTGTTGCAAACGGCCGAGAAATTAGGGCTTGAAGATGAGTTTTGGTTTCAGCAGGACAATGACCCGAAACATACAGCCCACAATGTAAGGCTCTGGCTGCTGATGAAACGAATAAAACTGTTGCGAACACCACCTCAATCGCCCGACCTTAATCCCATAGAACATTTATGGGATTTACTTGAACGCAGGATTCGACAGCATACCATAACATCCAAAAATATGCCGAAGGAGGTGTTAATGGAGGAATGGGGAAAAATAACAGCCGAGGATACCAGAATTTTTGTAGCTTCGATACCTAGACGTCTAAAGGAGGTCATTAAGAGAAAGGGATACCCAACTAGTTACTAAGGTATATATATATATATACATACATATATATGTACATACATATATGTACATACATGTAAGTACATATATAGTATAGTATAGAGTATTTGTCAAAGTATCAAATGACTAAAGTTCAGAAGCGCTCTACTAATTGTTTCCTTTCAAATTTTACAATGATGATCTCAAAGTGAATGTTTGTATAAAAGTTGACTTTAAATTTTCACCCAAACTCCTTAAAACATTTTTGGCTTTGGCTTAAGGACGCCTAGAATTTTTAAATAAAAGTTTGACTTTAATTTTTTTTACTTAAAGGTTGAAACCGAAAAATGTGCCAAATTAAAATAAGAGAAAATAAATCGCAAAAACGCATAGACTGTAAACTCGGCCAAGGATTTGAAGTGCAGAGTAAATGCGCCACAAAAAGAAGTAAAAGAGAAATGAAAGAATGCTGTGAATGCACAGAGAAGATGACCACGGCATCACTATAGTGAAAACTTTGTTGAAAATGTACAAAAGGACAATAAAGACGCAAATCGATGAATGAAACAGGACACAAATACAGACAGTTGCGTCGTGTGGACAAAATGCAATCAAAAAACTCAAACGTTGAAATGCAGAGTGAGACAGAATTGAAATTACGGAATGATACTTCATTTACTTTGTATGCGCATGTATTTGTGTGTGTAAACAAATTCTAAGACAATATACGAATATAGAGACTGACCCCATAAAAAAAAAAAAGAAAACTTGCATTAAATTATGAGAAAATTTTAAAAATAGATTACCCTGCGATATTGACACAAAATGTTGTAGACACAGTGAACAAAAGGAATAATAAAAAAATCGGGTATATGAGGCAGCGTGCCGTTATGGTTAGGACTGTGAACTCATAGCTCACGTCAAAAAAGATGCTTTTTTTCTATAAGCACGTTTTAAATTTAAAAGCAGTGATTTTAAATATTTACAACCAAGTTTTAAAGTAACAATTATTTTCATTGATATCAATAAAAAAAACATTTACATTTTCGAAAATCAAACCCACATACTGTAGACTATGAGCCGTTCGCAGGTTTAATCTTGGAAGCTCAAATTTTATGAGAATTTTCTTCAAAAATTTTAAAATAAACACAATAATGTAAAATCAAAAATAACCTCTAATGAAATAAATATTGGCATCACTGATGTTTCATGCATTACAAAAAACAAAATCAAAACAAGACACAATAGATTTTGCTTCACAAACACATGATGACTATCATTGATAAGATTTCCAACCGATGCACACTGGGGTAATTAGTGACAATTTCGCGAATTAATTCAAAAACAAGTTAAGGTGTTATCTTCGGCCAGGCCGAAACTCACATACCCTGCACTGCACTGAAATAACCTTTTAAATAAATGTTGAAAAGACATTGAAGAGGTTGAGTAAGTCGAAAAAAATGTGAAATGTTAGAAAGATTGGCAGAGGTTGAAAAATGTCGAAAATATATGCAAAATGTTGAAAAAAGTTGAGAGAGGTTGAAAAACTCTAAAAAAAGTTGAAAAAGGTTGAAAAATTTTTAAACAATTTAAGTCGAAAAAATAAAGAAACTTATGAAGGAAGTTGAAAGAGGTTGAAAATGTCGAACAAATACATATAGGATATATTGGAAAAAGTTGAAAGGTTGAAAAGTCGAAAGAATGTAGAAAATGTTGGAAAAAATCGAATAGAAATGAAAATTTTGAAATATGCCACGCCCACTTCTCCAGTTCCGCCCACTTTTGGTACAATAAATTATATTCGCGATCGACATCCTCATATTAAATTTTAGCTCAATAGCTTGTATAGTTTGCGATATATGCTGCAACAAAAATTCAAAATTTAGGGCGGTGGCACACCCACTGGTACAATCCAGCCCGGTTTTGATCCAGAAATAGCTTTCCATAATCAAACCCCTTACACCAAATTTTAGTATGATTGCTCACATATTTCGATAAATATGCCACTTACCGT
Source organism: Tricholauxania praeusta (assembly GCA_949775025.1). NCBI lineage: Eukaryota > Metazoa > Arthropoda > Insecta > Diptera > Lauxaniidae > Tricholauxania > Tricholauxania praeusta. Next base: position 44,277,242 of record OX459031.1, read on the forward strand.
ATTTTATTTGTATGGGAGGTGCCACGCCTACTGATGCTATTTCAGCCACTTTTGATTCAGATATGCCCTATAGCGACAGAAATACATACATTAAATTTCATACCAATTGCGGCAATAGTTCACTTAAAACAGCGCTAACAAATTTATGTTAATATGGGAGGTGCCACGCCCACTGATTCAATCCTGTAAAAATTAATTTATTTTTAAAGCTTATAGTAACTGACATCTATACACCAAATTTTATGAAGATTACTCTCATAGCACACTATCTATAACAATAAACGTTTTTTGCTTATATGGAAGGTGCCACGCCCACAGGTACTATTGGACCAAATTTTTGTAGTAAGAGACCTTATAGCAAGTATATCTGCCTCATTAAATTTTATAACGATTACGTTGTTAGTTCTTTAAATATAACGTTTATAAATATTGTGGGCTGCGCCACGCCCTTCAACGAGTTTTTTCGGTCCAATAGCTGGGCTTGTATTGATGACTGCTTTCAGCGGCATCATTCGCAAAATTTTTATGGAAATCGTTTGTGCGAGTTTTGAGATATACGGAATCAAAATTTTTAACAGTTGAAAAGTGCCACGCCCACTTTTTCGATTCCGCCCACTTTTATCACAATTCAAGATATATTTTATATGTATCCGTTTACCAAATTTAATCGCAATATCTTGAACGGCTTACAAGATATGGTAGTATTAATGATAAAATTTAGGGCTGTGCCACGCCCCTGTACGACCCTTTGGAAACTTGAAACCCAGCCTAATCCTAATTTGGTTCCAAATCACCAAGTTTCATAAAAATCACTGAAACTTTTTTCAAAATTGGCCGGGGTAAATATACATAGAGTATGGGCGGTAGGCGTGTCTGTCAACTGATTTTGTCCATTTTCAATAGCAAGATGCCTGCAAAAAGATGTGACCTGTGTGTCATAGTTTCATTCAATTAGCTTTCTTGGTTTTCCCGTAAAACTGATTTCAACACACACCCAGACAGACAGACAGACAGACAGACGGACATCGCTAAATCGACTCAGGTGGTGACGCTGATCAAGAATATATATACTTTTCCAAACCTGCCAGACCCCCTTCGATGTGTTACAAACGGAGAGACAAAGTGAATATACCCACGGTGTAGGATATAATGAAAACTCAAGGAACATACTACATATATGCCTTTGACACCGTGTTAAAATATATAAAATTCTCCATAACAGAGTGAATGAATTTTTGCAAAATAATTTAACGTATTCCCGCAAAGCACTCTGAAAGTTTGCATTTATTTTCATTTTGTGTGCAACGTGATTTTTTCATTACTTTAAAACGATTTTTCTTTGCGAATTGGTAAATAAACTTTAAAATGATGATGGAGCCTTCTGGTTCAGGTATTTTGGTAATATAATGTGTATTTTTTTTTTGTTAAAAAATGTTTAAAAATATTTTATTTTGTGTTTTTTCCGAAAGCTTAAAAATTAGCATATTTTGGCCTCTTTCATGAACATATAGTTGTGAGTGCTTGGGGGTCAGGCAAAACTGTTTTCATTTGCGTAATATATAGATATTCTAGTAACATTCTATGAAAAAAAAGTTGCGCGAATGTTGCGCACTTTTCCCGCATTTTGATTTTTTTCACGAAGGAAAATAAGAACAAACGAAAATTTTCAAAATGGAAGAAAATAAATAGGTAAAACCTGTTGTTGTTTTTTTGTTGTTCTTCAGTATACAGCCCAAGTAAGCTTGCAATCATACTGCTAAACGGATAATTTTGCTACAAAGAAGTGTTGAAGAAGTGAAACATTAAGCGACGACGAAATGTGCAAGCTTTGCTTATATACTGAGCTGGACACTGCTCATATAACCAAGCTTATCCTGAGCCAGATGCAAGCGATTCCTATGCTTTTATAACTCGCATTGTTCCACTTCGGTCGTTTTGTGGAAATAAAATTATCAGGCAAAATCCTGAGCCATCATCGACCAAGTGCTGTAGACCATTAAATACTGAATTCGTCAAAGAGTCTTCAGCTGTTTCTAAAAGATAACACGAAAGAGTTAGCAATGAAATAAAAGATTTAGTAAGCACGGTTGTGCTCCATGGAGAGGAGTATTTGGAAGTCAGTCACAATTTGATTTTAACAATGATTGACGGGAAAGTATATAACATTAACTGACACGAAATCAACACAAAAATGCTGCTTGTGTGGGGCCACTTCTAAAGATTTCAATGAAATTGATGGTATGGTTAATAGAGTTGTAAACACCGAAAATCTACAATTTGGGCTGTCTGTGCTTCATGGCTGGATTCGATTTTTTGAGTGCCTGCTGCACATAGCAGAAAGTGAGAAATTTTTAGTAGCTCAAACTAAGTCCCGCACACATGAAGAATTCAGAGATAAAATTGGACGATTGTGGACATACCAAAGACCAGATTCGGTAATTCGAATGATGTCAACACTGCAAGGCGTTCTTGCAAAATGTCGATGCGTCAGCGACCACTACCAAAATCGACATCAATTTGATAAAAACTATGTATGCACAATATTTTGACACGGAAAAGTTCCCCAATTTTGCTTCAAATTGTGCAAAATCTTTTGTTTGTCAAGCATTATCGTTGGTATAATAATGCTGCATAAATATTTCATTCACGGTCCAGACGTTATTGTCAATTATCTAAAGAAGCACAAGAAGCCAGAAAAAAAGATTTTAAGGCTTTCACGGAACATTTTTCCCGCAAATGTAATAGAGAAAAAAAGCAGAAAAAAGTCAAGCACAAGCCAACAGAAGCATTGGAGTTGTGAATATAGCGAACAAAGAAGGTGATGACTTAAATGATTATAGTTAATGTTGGCTATGGGAATGATGTAAGTGAAAGTGAAGGTGAAGGTAAACACGATGATGATGATGATGATAGTGATCATGATGATAATTAATTTGCAATAGAAGGAAATTACCAATTTTAGTGAATTTTTATAATTTAATAAATATTGAAATTTGTATGAGAATCCTCACTGCGTATTTTGTATTTTTGATCACAAAAAAAAAATTACTGAACTATTATAAATTGCAATAGTTTTTTACTTCTTTATATATAATTAACTAAAATACATAGTTATAACACTACTAAATACTCTGTGTGAATTAAGCGCACAGATCGATACCAATTACCCCAGTGTGCGATGGCGCAACCTTGTAAATGCCCTAATCTGCTTAAATTATTACCTCCTGGAATGCTCCCGTCAGTATTACATAAAAAATTCAACGTTCATGTCTCGGCAGAGTACAAACAAAGGATTCTCCGAAAAAAAAACGACAGACAAAAATAAAAATCCGCATAAAGAATTGCGAAAGCCAAATAAAAAAAGAAAAATCAGCTTGTGGCTGTACTTTACGTAATAAAGTTACAATACCAAAATGAAGGACCTTAGCCACAATCGTAAATAGCATTGATGTGAAGTAAAAGTGCAACAAAGACTACACTTGAAGAAGTCCGTATTGTTATTGTGGTCTTATTTTTGGTCCTCTCCTTATTCTTTTATGTGATGTCGTTCTACTGCGAAATGTTTTGTTTGCCAAAAGAATGCAATGCCAACAAAATTTAACGCAATTTACTCATAAAGTGTAGAAAATCATAAAAATAGGAATAACTATGCACATTAGCGGAAATTGAGTTGGGACGCAAGATATTTTCCTATTTTTAGATTGCAATAGATACGAAGTTTTGTTTGTGTTAGATATTTCATTCAGAAAAAGTTTTGCGGAGTTCTTAAATGAGTCTATATTCTCCGAACATTTCTTACTTTCATATTGTAAGTTTTGTATGTAAGCCGATAGAGCAACTTTTTTATATCCTGGCATTTAGATATATATGTTACATAAAAAAGAACGAAATGAGTATATAAAAATACCAACTCTTTGCTAAAAAGGTCAATTAGAAATTGTACCTTATCTCAAGAAAAATAAATTTGAAAACTTAATTGAATCCTACAATCTCAGATGATATACCAGCTTGTTGCTTAAGAGCTACAATTAAGGTAATTAAGACTTCCCATCATTTTAAAAAGGTTTCAGGTACAGTATTTTCAAGCATTATCACTATTATCGGAGCATATTCTACTGTGTTAGGGAGTAAAAATGGTTTGATGCTCAAATTCTATAACAACATAACACAATATTCCCATTAAGACATGAATAATAATGGACAATTGAGCAGCCTATTAGAATGATGCCTTAAATTTTTGCAAGTTTTTCATCTTATCTAATTCTGACGGAATGAAAGCGATATTTGCAGAATTTGTTAGTCCATTATCTTTCTGATATATTCTCTTAATCAAAATTTTAAACTAAGGGGATATGACACCTTCAAAAAATGTAAAAACAAAAGTTGTTTTTAAATGCGTGTGATTTTTATAAAAAACAAGATATTATTTTAAAACTTTACACATATATTTTGACAAAAAAACAATATTTTAAAAACTTTTTTTTTTTTTAATTTTTTATGAAATTTATGACCACTAGAATGTTTTGAAAAAAAAAAACACAAAAAAATCACGGCGGGCATGATTGCAGCTCACTGGAAAATCTGAAGAAAAAATAAGAGGTTTTAATCAGCATCGAAGCCGCCAGAGCAAACATTTCGGTCCAAAAATAGGAAAATGGAGTAATTTTTTCGAAAATTACCAATTTTTCGGACCAAAATCGTGCCAAAAATCAAAAATTATAATATCGATCTTTCTGTTCGTAATTCATTCCCTGCATTTATGTGTGCACAGCAGCATATTGCAATTTCAGAAAGATCGGAGCAGTAGTTTTATTTTTATCATGCCCTCCAACTCGAAAAACGTGGTTTCGGGAAAAACACGTTTAAAGTTTTTTTTAGCTTTCCAAGTACTATAACTTTGACACGATGTTACGAAAATGCTCGCTATATATTTTATAATCCGAGTTTGAGGTTTATTTTATTAAAAACGCATTTTTCAATATTTTTTAAACAAGAAACAGTCAAAAAAAATTTTTTTAATTCTTGAAAATTTGAAGGTGTCATGTCCCCTTAAGAACCTTTGAAGAACTTTGGGATATTTAGAAAATATTATTTGCCAAGTTAAGCTTGATGAAAATTTTTTCAAGATTCCAAACATTGGCGCTGTCATTAAAGCTGGAAAAGTGAACTATTGAAAAAACAATTTAACATTTTTCAAATTTGAGCACATTCTTCTAATGAAAATTTTTATAATCGAAAAACTTTTGTCGATTTGCAATACAACAGAAAGCTGCACCGGAGAAATAAAAAATCCATTTAAACTTTTTATTCGATGTGAGGGTAAACAAAAAATTAAACAGCCCAGCAAGGAAAACACTACATATAAGTAAGATATACATATATTGTTGTTTAATAATTTATTAATTTAGCTATTCATTTATGGATTTTCATATGTTTCGCTTATTATATGATGACAGTGAACATGCAGCATGTTAGCAATAATCGATTTTCATGTAAATTTACAAACTTATTTATTTAATTATTAGAATTACAATACGTTGGTAAGCACGGACACTTTTTTGCCTTACAAAAAACTATTCAGAACGCTTTGGTACAGATTGTATATAAATTGATGCTACAATTCAAAAGGAAGCTAATTTTCAATTACATTATTTATTAAATATATTATGTATTAAAAAATCTAACCTAAATAATATTTCATCATCCTAAATGATATTTTATTATTAGAACTTCACACTATCTTCATATGATGGCAGACCATTGACAGATCATAAATGCATTAAAATTTCACTAACAAATCAATACAAGGTGCAAGGCAATTACTTTTTATCAGAAATGTTCAGCTGTCACAAAAATCTTTTTGTTTAGATCTAACTCAAAGGTGATGAACTCTGATATACAGGGTGCTTTTTTAGAGGTATATAGCTTCGAATTGAAATAAAACACAAGAAAATCGTTTTAATGTCCATCAATTTGGCTTTATTGGAAGGATAATTTTATGCCATTAATGTTTAAATATGATTTCGGGCAAGTGGCCGCCGCGGCTGGCTCGAATAAAGCCAATTCTACAGGTCCAATTTTGAACCACTTTTTCAAGCATATGGGGCCGTATGTCGGCAATAACGCCACGAATGTTGGCTTCCAAGTCCCATAACGTTTCTGGTTTGTTGGCGTAGACGAGCGACTTCACATATCCCCAAAGAAAAAAATCCAATGGTGTCAAATCACACGATCTTGGTGGCCAATTGACAGGTCCATTCCGCGAAATTATGCGCTCATCGAATCTTTCCTTCAATAAATTGATTGTGACGTGCGCTGTGTGGCATGTAGCGCCGTCTTGTTGGAACCACAACTCATCCACATTCATGCCATCCAATTCGGGAACAAAATAGTCGGTTATCATGGCTCTATACCGGTCTCCATTAACGGTAACTGACTCTCCAGCATTATTTCGGAAGAAGTATGGCCCAATGACTCCACCAGCCCATAGAGCACACCAAACAGTCAGTTTTTGTGGATGTAATGGCGTCTCGAGGGTCTCATGTGGATTCTCTTCACTCCAAATGCGGCAATTTTGCTTGTTGACGTAGCCATTCAACCAAAAATGAGCCTCATCACTGAACAAAATTTTGCGATGAAAATCAGCATCGAGATCAATCTCATTTTCGGCCCATACACCAAAATCACGACGCATTGCATGGTCTCGCGGCTTTAATTCTTGCACAAGCTGGATCTTGTACGGTCGCAAGCCAAGATCTTTGCGCAAAATCTTCCATAAAGTTGATGGACAAAGCTCCAATTGCTGTGCACGGTGGCGAATCGATTCATTCGGGTCCTCTTCAACATTTTGCTCTACAGCGGCAATTGTTTCTTCGGTGCGCACTGTTCGACGTCTCTGCGGATGCGTATTATCACATAGAGTAAACGTAGTGCGAAAACGACCCATGGTTAACCGAATTAATTGCTCTGATGGACGATTATGTCGACCATAAAATGGACGGAGCTTGCGGTAAACTTCGCGAACTGAACCATTATTTTCGAAATAAATTTGCACGATTTGCAAGCGTTGTTCTTTTGTCAACCTGTTCATGATGAAATGGCAAACCAAACTGAACATAAATGACATTAGAGTTGCCAGATTTGACCATAAAATGCCAGTTTTATCTCTATTCGAAAAACAAACCTCTAAAAAAAACACCCTTTATATCAGCAATCGATACGGCCATTTCTCTCATGTAGAACGGGACGGTAGTTTTTTTTAAAGTGGAATAAAAGTCAAAGAAAACACTTTTATTTTTTTCTGTTACTTTAAGAAATAGCCCTTTGGTAGCACTATATTGAGTGGTAAAGTTGATGCCAGACGTAATACTGGTTCCAAGATAGAGGCAATAAAAAAGCAGGAAGGAAGTATTTTTCATGGCCATCAGTAGAAAAGCACAAGTCAGCGAAACCTGGCAACATTTTTTAAAGCGACTAATTTTAAAATGCTAGGAATAATATAACTTTTTAATAGATTTCGGTTGATTGAAATATCTTATTTACTTTTTTTCTTATAACGCATAATACTCCATTCGAAAGGGACATTCGAATGGGACTTATTTTTCCGTTTTGTCTAACTTGGGCAACTTTCAAAACGACTTTAATATTTATATAAATAATATTAATAAAGATATTAACAGTAATTAATTAACAAATATAATGTTTATATTTATCAAATTAATTAGTGAGATCAATTTTAACAAAGAAAATAGGAAGGAGTAGATATTTTTCTTAAAAGAATATATGGCTCATTCCATCTATAATTTGCTTTTTTTACCTTGACGTGTTTTAAATTGGCTGAAAATTTTTTGAGTGATTAAGGCATTATCTAATATATATAAAAACATTATATCAAACTTTTTCGACCATTAGTTTTGATAAAAAAATTAATTTCTTACCTCTGTTCAGAGCCGCTCGTAAATAACACAAAAACTTGAATGATAAATATAAACAAACAAACTCAATTCAATTTCGCTTTCATATTATTTTTAGGTAGCTGTGTACTAGTAGATGACAAAAAAACTGCAAGTTTGTAAAAATTAACGCCTAAGCTTTATATCGATTTCTCAAATACTCCAAAATCGATTTCAGCTTTTTTACTCTCAAATTGTTCAAAACATATAGAAGTACCACTCCTTAAACTTTCGTTCATTTTTCTGCATCCTATTTGATTTGACAAGCATTTTAGTGAAGATTTATTAAACCTAAAAATAAAATTTGGGTATTCCATTGATACTTGTGTTAATTTTTCGAGGTTTTTTTGTAATTTTTATAATTTTTTCAGACTTTCGAAATCTTCAGCTTTTTTCAGTTTTTAATATTTCTTAAATTTTTGAAACTTTCAAAAAAATGGAAAACTTAAAAAAATTGAAAAACTTTTAGAAATTGAAAAAAGCTGAAGATTTCGAAAGTTTGAAAATATTATAAAAATTACAAAAAAACATCGTAAAATTAACAAAAGTATCAACGGAATATCCAAATTTTATTTTGAAGCTTCATAAATCTTTACTAAAATGCTTGTCGAATCAAATAGAATGCAAAAACAAAAATGAAACTTTCAAGGATGGTACTTTTTTTTTATTTTTTTTATTTATTATTTATTTATTATTATTATTGATAGTTTTATACAACAATTTCAAATACAATTTTTACATTATTCACTTCAGCTAACCAATAATAATAAATCTACATCCAGTAGTTCCTAATGAACTAGTTTAGGATGCAGACGGTTAATATAAGAATATACATAACTATTTAAAAGGGTACGTGGGGTCGTATTAACAATACTAGTTTTAAATGAAAATGCAATTCATATTTTGTAATAAAAAAGAATAAATAAAGATATAAATAAATATGTTTGTCCGAAGTTGTGTTCTTTCGGAAAATATTTTGATAAGAAATCTAAATTTATCTTAAGCTAATAGCATGTAAAATTATGTAAAACTATTTTATGTTTTATAATGTACAAACGTGCAGGCGCATTTGTACTTTAGACTTAAGTTTAGAAAAATTTTTCAGAGGTTTTTTCCTCTACTTTTCCTCTACCACAAATATATATTTTTTGCATTCTTAAAGCAACATTTTTCATTGTAAAATAACTATTATTAAACTTTAGTGCTGAAAAGTAAAACTGAACTGCCGTATCATATATTAGTAATAACCATAGTATATTGTACATTATTTTGAAAATTGGTTAAATAAAGAATTGAATTGAAAATTAAATAAATATGGTTATATAAAAATGGTTATTTAAGCATAATGGCAACAACAAATACTGAACAAACTGAACGAATTATTTAGTTCATAACCTGAATAAGCGTGTTTATGTTATCATGTGAAAAACATAAGAGCCAAGATTTCACTTCTTTTAAATAAACGTGTTTTACGCGGATGCACCTTATTAAATAAGGGAGCTTATTAAAAATTCTAGGAGCAGTCGAAATATAGCATCGCAAAAAATGTTGCAAATTATGTGAAGGTACAATAGCTAGATTGAGATTATCAGTACGCAGGGCATAGGTAGAATGACACCTAGTATTAATTGTATAGCCAGATTCATTAAAGAACAGTTTCAGGACCTTAAAATAGTATAAGTGCTTTAAATGCAAAATGTTCAATTTCTTAAACAGTGGTAGACTTGGATCAAGTCGTCTTTTTTTACAAATAAGTCGAATAACTTGTTTCTGTATAATTAGCAAGGGATTTATTTTATTATCATGTGTACCTCCCCAGCATGCTAGGCCATATTCCAATTTAGAGTGTATGATACCAAAGTAAATACAAGTAGTCAATTTGACTGAACAAAAATTACTCAAGTAATATAGCTGTCTAGCAGCTGCAAATAAGTATTTTTTCATAGCAGCTGTATGATCAGACCAATTTATTTTTGAATCAAGCAGCAGCCCTAGATATTTAAAATTGCTTACACACTGAATATGGAAACAGTTAACATGGCAGAAAATAGAGTCAACATATGTGCGCGAGAGGTTATTTGCATCACATATGTCATTACTTACGACAAATTTTTTACAAAATGCACTATGAAATATAAGGTTCCCCATTAAAATTTCTTTTCCTCCTACATTAAAAAACATCATCTTAGTTTTATCGCTTATAACAAATTTATGCGTTCTAAGCCAGTGCCTCAAAATTTCCAAAACATGATTCATCTCCAGCATTGTTTGAACACTAGAAATACAAAACTAAAATTTTGATTATCTATTGAACATTTTACTTTTAATACATCAGAACTTCCAAAACTGAAACTAAAATATTCACAGTTCAAAGCAGTGGAAACAAAAACTGCAACGCCACCTGCCGCATACTGATTATTACAGTTAGCGTAAAAGTTGTAACCGGGAATGCTGAAGATAGACTCCTATATGTTCTGAACATTTTGAAAAACTTAACTTTTTTCAATTTATGCCAATTTTTTAAAATTTTTCCATTTTTAAAATTTTTAATATTTCTTAAATTTTTGAAATTTTCAAAAAAATATAAAACTTAAAAAAATTGAAAAACTTTTAAAAACTGAAAAAAGCTGAAGGTTTTGAAAGTTTGAAGGTATTATAAAAATTACAAAAAAACATCGAAAAATTAACAAAAGTATCAATGGAATATCCAAATTTTATTTTTAAGTTTCATAAATCTTTACTAAAATGCTTGTCAAATCAAATAGGGTGCAAAAACATGAATGAAAGCTTAAGGGATGGTACTCCTATATGTTCTGAACATTTTGAGCCTAAAAAAGCTGAAATCGATTTTGGAGTATTTGAGAAATCGATGTTTTCCTGAAACGTAATTTTTTTTTTTTTTTCAGTGTATATGTAACGCTTAGGCGTTTATTTTTCCAAACTTGCAGTTTTTTTTCATCTGCTAGTACACAGCTACCTAAAAATAATATGAAAGCGAAATTGAATTGAGTTTGTTTGTTAATATTCATCATTCAAGTTTTTGTGTTATTTACGAGCGGCTCTGAACAGAGGTAAGAAATTAATTTTTTTATCAAAACTAATGGTCGAAAAAGTTTGATATAATGTTTTTCTTTATATTAGATAATGCCTTAATCACTCAAAAAATTTTCAGCCAATTTAAAACACGTCAAGGTAAAAAAAGCAAATTATAGATGGAACGACCCATATGACTTGTCTTTTTTCTGTTAAAACGTATTTCCTGTAAGAGGCGTGGCACCGCCCACTTTTACTCAAGTTTCAATCTACCAAATTTCATCAAAATCGGTGTAGTGGCACAGCCGAGATACCGTTTTTCCCCATTTGGAACAATGCCACGCCCGATTTAAGGAATCAGAGTTTCTACTAACTTTTTTTATGGAACATTCTATCTCCTAATCAAATTTCATTAAAAGCGGTCCATTAGCTTAGCCGTGGAAACGTTTTTTCCCGATAGGGGCGTGGCACCGCCTACTATTGAAAAAAAAAGTATTCATGTCCCTTCTTCTCTTCACAACCTTTCTAACAAAAAAAAATTATGCGATTATATTGTGCTATGGCTGTGAAAAAGTGGTTTTACCGTTTTGAACTGGTTTTTACCGGTTGGCCTTTTGGTGGAAATGACCATATGGTCATAACATATATATGTTATTCCCATAACTAAATGTAGTTCATACAAAAGCCTAAGCTATGGACAGTGATTAAAAATTTAAAGTATGGCTTACTTATGCGAGTTTTATCACCTTATTTCAACCAATATATTCAATGAATGTTAACCGATTCGTTTTGGTTTGAATTATTTCATATTAAGAGGCTATAGAGATAGCCTTGATAGAAGGAAGTTAAATCGCAAAAAAATGGATCAATATAAAAAGAAAATTTGTACAAAAGAGGAAAACAAGAATCGTTAAGTTACATTCAAAAACGAACAAAAATCGTTCAAAAGCTATCCACAAAATTATTTATCTTAGTATGTTTTTTGGCATGCTTTGATTAGAATAAAATGTCACATAACTCTTTTAAAGACGTTATCTCTTAGGTTAAGCTTTTGACACTTACAAATTTGCTTTTAACGATTTTTCTTTTTAGGTCTGTTCTTATATAAATTAATTCATAAAACAAAAAATGCTGGAAAGTCTTGTATATGAAGGCAGTGAATAAATTTAAGCTTTTTTGTGTTACTATGCTGTTTTTTTTATACAAATTTTCTGAGTTAGTCTTTAGATTTTTCTCCATTACCTAACTAATACTTCGGAACATGCATGCATCAAAAAAGGTAACAATGGCTTGTCCATGTTCTATATGTTTCACAATCAGTAGATCCTTTTATTTTCAACAGTACAAATTATAACCAATACGTACGTATGTGTGCTAGTTTTTGTGAACTAAATAAAATTTTTCGTCATAAACACAAAGATAGCAAGCATCACCTAAGCTTTCCCACTTTAAAACAAATAAATCTCGAAAATTGCTGTCCTTTAACCCAAAAACGTGTTTCGAATTAAATGATTCACACACACACATACAAGCACAAAAGCTGCTTACACGTTAAGGCCGACAAACGTTTGCTTGTACCCCAATGTACGTGTATGTACAGGTAATTGTCGTTTTTCATTTGTGATAGTGCTGGCATAGAAGTTGAGTAAGGTATTGTTTTTGTTTTCTCTACCACACCATGCTCAAACTATAACCTTTGTTACAACGGTACTTCATACAAAAATTTAAAATCCTTTTATTGTCTCTTTCTCTCTCACGATACTTGATAATAAATGCACAAAGTTTTCATTTCGTTTACAACGCTGACTTTAAAGACATTTAAAATTTAAATGTCGTGGTTGGGATGTGAAACATTTTATGATACGCAAGCGAGTGTGTATGTGTACATGTGGTTGTATTTGGCATAAATTTTACTATATAAAGTTTGAAACAAGATATAAATATGCTTGCGCCTTCAAAGGGTAACTCAAATACCCAGCTTTTCAAAAAATGTCGTTAATTCATTTCATTTGCTTTTACTTTAAGGTTCTTGATTTGTTTTTATTTTGAAATAAGAAGTTTTATTTTCACTTTATATGGCATGTAAAGTCATCTTCCTCGATCACTGCTGTTTCGATTTTGCAGCAAAGGTTATTGCTGTCGGCAATCACCCTATATGAAATTACGACTATCTTGCTAGAACGAGGTGGCCATAAACATACGATTTTCTTGGCTGAAATATTGTCTCCCATTCAATATTTCTGCACGTGCTAATGCACTTAACGAACTTTCACTTTATGAATTCCATTCAGCTCACTATACAGCTCAGTTTTGATTAAATCTTTCTTCGCGTGCACCGCTCTTTTATACAGCACAAAATATGCGACGTGATTCTTTCGAGAGGGGGAAGCTTCGAGCGCAACAGTTTCGATAGTCTGTTGCCTTAAGTCACCTCTAACTGAATCTCCTACAAAATAAGTGGAGTGTACATTTGCTCCAACATTTGAGCATTTTGGCAACCTTGAAATTGTTGCTATTGACGTTAATATTTTGAATCAGATATTCGACATGATCTTTATTCCTACACAAATTGCATTTAGATTAGCTCTCTTCGGTCGCCAGTGCCACTTGTTTTGCCACATCTGCAATTTCAATAAAGATTTTGCATAGAGATCACTGCTACAAAGTGGCAACAACAATAATATCTGTACGCACTAGCTGCTTTAACTTAATATGAGATTAAAGTATCAGTATCTGAAAGAACTTTGCAAATGCTCTGATCAATTACCATACTACACAGCACTGCATTGTGCCCCTTATCTACTCACGAAGCATACGGCCTCCGCATTATTTTTCCATAGTGCTGAGCTATTAGCGAATACTATATATTTTCTTCAAAATTTCCCTCTACTTGAATTAAATTTAATCGCATCTGACCTTTAAGTCCTGTACGCTTCGACCGTAGTTAGAATAGAAAATTTATCCGATTGCAGTTATTTAATTTAGGCCAAATCCTTAGTGTATGAAAAAACCATAAGGCCATAGTATTATTAGCCAACTGCATACGACGATTGGAAACTCTCTCGCACTTGAAACTTGCGGAACTTTAAATGAATCACAAGTAAAATTTTGAAACAGGGATGCTTATTGTGCGCGGGATATAAGGACAGAAATTCGAAGTGTACTTGTTGTATTCGCCAAAAACATATATGTCCGGAACACAAAGGTGAAATCTGCAAAAATTGCGAAAAAATACTTGGAAAATATATTTCAAGAATTATTTTTTTTAATTATGCAAATTAATATCATATGTAAAATATATTTTCATAAAAATGAACTTACTTTTATCTATTTCCTCGTTAAATACTACATGTTTTTGATCTTCAAAAATCATTTTTACTTTAAAACATTTTTTTTACTTATATTCACTATCTATTTTTGTAAAGACTGTGAATTTATGCCATATCAACTCATTTTCCACATATTTTAGAATCTAATACTATTTTTTAATCGACTAATTAAAAAATATCGAAAATATAGTTCCTTAATCTTCTGCGTAGAGAAAAAATGCGAGTGGTGCGTGCGGACCCCAAAAGGTTAATGTAATAAAAAATAGGGTAGGGGTTGTAGGGTTAAGTTTTTGCCGGGTGACCGTTGTATATTTCTTTCTTGACGTTTTTTGTAGTAGGCGTTTATTTATTCATTGACTGCTTAACCCTTAAAAGCCTGACTTTTTTTTTTAGCTGAGAAAAATATATGTTGTAGATTCTACGATTCTGGACAACTTTTGTTTCATCAATTTTTTTACAGGTGACAGACACGCCCCTTAAGTACAAATTACCTGGCTGGTCCCTGGAGGAACCACCAGGACCCCAAAGTTCAAAATCAATTTTGCAAGAGAACATTTATTTAATTTAATTATGTTAAATATATTGAAGACTTACAGAAGAATGAGACCAAAAAAGATTAAGTGAAATTGAATATAAAATTTAAGTAAAGTGAAATTCTGCAAATCAGTTTTGTTTTGAAGTAAACCACAAATTAACTCCACACTTAAAGAAAACCTTTAAGAAAGCCTTTTTTAGCGTGATAGTCAGGATAAGTGCCAACTTCGACTTCGATCACTACCTCCTAGTGGCTTGTCTTCGACTCAAAATAGTAAGTATTAAATAGAACTGCGGAACATCCAGGAAGTTTGCCTCACATAAACTCTGTGAAACCTGTCTTCGGGAAAAATTCATCGGTGAAGTAGAAAAGCTCAGCGACACTAACTCTTGGAGCTCAATCCAATCCAAATGGCAAAACATCAAGTCGTCATTTATAACAGCTAGTGAGTCCATAATTGGTGTTACCCCACGGAACAGCAAAACCCTGGATGGGCGACGCTACCTGGGATACCATAGAGACAAAGGAGAGCTGCAATAGGCACGAGTAATGAAGCGCAAACAAGAGACCAGACCCTAAATAAAGAAGTAAAAGCCTTCTTCAAATAGGACAAGCGAGAAACCAATAACGACGTCGTATCTAAAGCTCAATAAGCCGCAGATATCAGAGATCTTCGCATGGTCTACGAAATAACACGCAAGATGGCAGGGAACAAATTCAATCAAAATCGGCCAGTAAAATACGAAAACGGAAATTCATTAACGATAACAGATGGATATCCCGTTGGAAACAACTTTGGTCGGAAACCATCAACCTTTCGCCTTCACCCCTAAGCTCTCCCCATATGCCTCTCCCTGCGGGAAGACCACAATGACTAGCCTCGTGTCCGTCTATACTAACGGAGATAATGAAGGTCATAAGCTCTAAAAAATAATAATATTACATGACGGGAAATTTCTGACCCTTTCGAGACTGTCAAGATTAGATTTACATTTGAATCAAATGACGAAAGTGGAAAGTGGGCACGTTGCGGAAATCCCCAATTGAAGATTACCGGCAAGTAAGCTCTCATAGTGGCCGTCCTGGATCATCATGAAAACGTTCTCTAGAGCAGGAAATACGTGAGGTGGGGAAATGTTATAGAGAATTGAAGGCACTAGCTACTGATGATGCACGTTGGAAGAGATTTATGAAATAGAGGACACAGGAAGACATTCTAAAAATGTAACAAAAACTAAATGATATAAATATGTTTGAATAATAATGCACTAATTGTAAAAGATTTTGAACTCTGGGATCCTGTTGGTCCCTACAGGGACCAGTTGAATTTTTTCAAAAATTTTAATGAAAATAAATATTTTTTTTATTTTACATACTCTAATTAGTATCTAGACACAATAACTATGACGAATATTATTTTTTCGGGTTCAAAATCACAAAATTTACCGACAAACTAATATTTTCAAAGTGCGTAATATTACAAAAATACCTTTTGGCGAGGTGCGGTCACTCATCTGAAAGAAACACGTGACACACAAAGTAAATAAAATGCAAAAATTAAACTAATCTTCAGCGCTTGGAGCCGAGCACTTAACTGTGTAAGGCGAAGTTTAAAAATTGTACATTTAATACCTTAAAATCGTTTTTGAAGTGACTGGTTCCTTGCGGTACCACGAGGAGTTTAAGGGTTAATGCATCTGAACGGCATCTCACCTCATTTCTATTTTTCGTACTTAATATTCTCCTTTTTCCATGACAGTACATGTTGCTTCACTTATTTTTGGGCTTTTCGTTCAGTGGTAAAAAGATAAGCTTGGTCTCAATCGCTACAAAAACTAAATGCTTGATATTTTGTCTTGAGGTTTGATTAATTTCATCAATGTCAATGGTTGGTGACACTTTTTTTCGGGACTAACAGTATCGGCTTGGTCGAGGCTTCTTTATTGACTTGAGATGTTGCCTTTAATCTATCAGTTTAGTGTTCGCTAAGTAGCTGTTGGAAATTTTGTCTATACACACCTGTAATCTTCCGTGTGCCCTTAATCAAAACTTTGGGAATTGTATTTTTATCAAAAGAAGCCTAAGAGAAGTTCAGAGGAGGAAGAGAAGTCTCATGGTAGTACAATTTCAATTCGTATGAAATAATTAATTTTTCGTTATTCTATATGAGATAATAAGTAAGGGGACTTTGACTCCTTCCGAAAGCATACTCTCAAACGCAGGGAAGATAGATAATATTAATCAGTGATTTGTTTCGACACAAGTTTGGAAAAACCCAATGAAGAAAGTCAGGCTATTTATAAATATTCCCCTTACGAACACTTAACCTCAATAATGCGTACAATCATGACTGAATCAATAGCCTATATATGATATCAGTAGGTAGGAAGGATAAAATTTAATCAGGAATGAGGCTGTGAGTACCCAATAACTGATTATGCTCCAGAAAATACAATGAAATGATCATATTGGGATCTTTAAAACTTTTAAAAACCCTTCTTTGTAAAAATTCTTAATTAAGGTAAGTGTTAAAAACTTATAATGAAATTAATTCATAGTTTTGACGTGGGAAAAAAATTTTAACTGAAAATCGAATTCTCTAATAGGCAATGGTCCATCTAAACTTCTTCAACACTTTTAAACTTTTTCCGTTTCTTTTTTACTAAATTTACGAGTTTTTCAACATTTCTCGACCTATGCAATGTTTTTCAACATTTATCGATATAAGTAAGTAACATCATTAAGTTCCCACATCGCACAGCATGTGCTTGCACTCACGTTCTTATTTTTATAATTTATGATCTATTCGAAGCTTTGTTTAGAAGCACTCACCCTAGAACACACAAATTCAGCTGTTCGCAAAGACACAAACATCAATCATAGGACAAAAAGAAAACATTGAAAAACTAAAGACAATTTAATTTTCATAAAATTTCTTATCAATAACACATGCAGAGACAAACACACAAGCACTAGCACACACACACACACACACACACACACAATTACGCATCAGTATATGTGCAGAAGAACAGCGGGTGTAGATTTAGAAAAAGTGTCAAGTTACGGCAATAATAAAACGACGAAGAGTAGCTTCTTTACGACGGTGATTGCTGTTGTTGCAGAAAACCCTTTTTTATAAATGCCTGTAGTTGTATTTGTAACAGACAAGGTGAAAGTTCAACTGCCTGGCTATAATACACATGCATACATAAATAGATGAGAATGAGTCGTTTGTACAATACATGATCATGCTCGTAGCTTCTAAGTGTGTGTATTTTTTATAGCTACATGTACTATACATATATGACAGACATGAGACACATACATTTGCGGCATGTTGACACTGTTTATGCACAAGCACATACACTGCCATAGACACAGCCATCTTCACATTTGAATGACAAATAAAGGCGCGCCCGCTATGTAAAGTAGCTACGAAAACGGTGACAGTTACAACGACCTGTTTAAAATAACTGTTTTTTTTATCTGTGAAATAAACACCTTCCGATTCTGCAAAGATGAAAACAATGATAGCGACAAGGGGAAGGAAACAATTTGAATTTTTTTGTTGTGTTCATAAAAAACAACAACATCAACAAAAAAAACTTCAATAAGAAGGATTACATAAAGGAATATATGGGTGTCGTGTATGAATGGGGATTTGATTGAGAATTATTTTAATGTCAGATACCATACCTTGCATTTAAATGAAATTATTTTTCATTCGAAAGTTCGTGATATTCACTGCAAGTCACAAATAGTAAAAGTGAAATAAATCATTCTTTGAAACATATAGGTAAGCATCCTTTACGCATTGATTTCTACAAAAGATAGAAATCAGAAATGAGATAATTTGAAAACTCTAGAGGAGCTTTATTGCGATACGTAGTTGTTGAGAGTAATTTAATATATATATTAACATAATATAATATAACATAATGCCATTGATTTTGGCTCATTTAAGTAACAGTGCGTCGAACTTTCAAACGTTTTACTGAGAAATTTATTCAAGGTAATGCAACCAAATTGCTCATATACACAAGAAATTGTTCGTATGAGCTCCAAACAAAAATATGGGGAATTTTTAATGGAGGGCGTGACATCATTATACTAAGCAACATGTTCATTTTCTATGCGTAGTGTACAGTACTCATGGAATACTTTGAATCCAGAAGAGTAGAAACGAAAACAAAAACACAAAATTTGGAGCTATAAATAATTTTCATCGCTTTAATTATTGCATCTTTGAACTTTTTCATGGAAATAATTCATTTAAAGATTTGCGTTTAAAAATGTAATCAACCATAAAGTGAAAGTACCAGATGACCGGCCCTAGTCCGGTTTTTCGTTTTGAGACTTCGAAAGTTGAAAAAATATGCAATATGTTGAAAAAGTGAAATGAGGTTAAATTACATATGTATGTCAAAAAATATGAAAAATATTTAAAAATATGAAAGACCTTGATAATATATGGAATATGTATTAAAACGGCAAAAGATGTTAAAAAAGCTGAAAAATGTTCGAAAAGTCGAAAAATATGAAAAAGATTGAACAAACTTCAAAAAACTTTGAAACAGGTGAAAGGCTGAAATGGTCGAAATAACATGGAAAAACTCAAATAAAGTTGAATGAGGTTGAAAAAGTCGATCTCGAAAAAACTTCAATGAAATTCAAGCAGTCGAAAAAACTAAGAATATGTTAAGAGAAGTTGAAACTGTTGAAAGAAGTTGAATAACTCGAAAAAAGTTAAATAATGTTGAAAAACTCCAAAAAATATGGAAAATGTTGAGAAAAGTTGATAAATGTTGAAACAGTTGAAAGAGGTTGAAAGACTCAAAAAAAGTTGAATGAGGTGAAAAAGTCGAAAAAATATGGAAATTGTTGAGAATAGTTGAAAGAGGTTGAAAAATAATGAAGCAGTTGAAAGAGGTTGAAAAACTCGAACTAAGTTCAATGAGGCTGAATATATTGAAACCAAATCTTATTAGGACCACTCATATAGTATACTTGATATAACATAAAATGTTTTAAGCGTGTATGGGAGATGCCACGCCCACTTATAAAACCCCGTCAAAATTCATATAATTTCAGATCTTATAGAGACCGACACCTCTACACCAAATTTTAAATTATAATACCAATAGTACACTAAATATGACACTTAATTTATGTTTCTTATATGGGAGGTGCCACGCCCACTAATGCAATCCCGTTGAACTTCATTTAAATTCAAAGCTCATGGTAACCGACACCACTATTGGTTACAAGATACCTAATAGCCATTGTATCTACCATGTTAAATTTCATAACGATTGCGTTGTTATTTCTCTCGTTATGACGTTTATAAATATTGTGGGCTGTGCCATGCCCTTCAAAGAGTTTTGCCAGTATAGTGGCATAACTTGTTATGATGATTGCTTTCAGCGGTATTGTCTTCAAAATTTTTTTGAAAATCGTAGGCGCCGTTTTTGAGTAATATTGAATCAAAATTTTCAATTGTTGAAAGACGCCACGCCCTCTTCTCCAATTCCGCCCACTTTTTGTACTGTTGAAGATATTTATGATTTGCATCAGTCTACCAAATTTCATCAAAATATCTTACATGGTTTGCGAGATATCACGTTATAAAAATAAAAGTTTAAGGCTGTGCCACGCCCCTTTAAGAGTCTTGAAAAACTTAAAACCTACCCCAATCTTAATTTTGTTCACATATTCATAAAATCCCCAAGTTTCATCAAATAAATAAATAAATTTATATATTTACATATATACATACAATTTTAGCTCGGATAATAAGTATTTTTTTCCTCTGGACTTCATCAGACCTAATTGGAGCTCCTCATTTGTGCAGCCAAAAATTTAAATTTTGAAGGACGACATGTCGTAATTCATGAGAAAAAACTTTTTGGCAAACAATTTCGCACGGCTTACTTTTTATTTTAAAATCTCAGAGAAGAACTTTATTTACGTTTCAATATTAAATTATTTATTTCTAAATCGAATTTGTACAATTTATTTATTACAATTGTTAATTTTTTCACACAATTCGATTTCAATAAGTGTTCTCGTTCCCCACAAAACTTCGAGTGAAAATAATGCTGCAATTTAATGCAACTAGAACTTTATATTCTCCAAAGCGAAGCCGATTTGCTTTGCATATGCTTATAGTCCTTGAATTTATTTCCAGTTGGCAAGGAGTTTCATATGTCAACAATTTTTCTTGGCGTAATTTGTATTTTGGCTAAATACCATACAAAATTGCAAACATAAAAAAAGTTTATGGTGGAAACCTTGAGATATTTATAATGGAGTTTTAGGTTAAATGGATTCTGTCCAAATGACTGAAAAACAAAACTCCACTTTCAAAAGTAATAACAATTTTGATGCTAAATGTTGGCTCAAAATACTTATATCAAAGCTCAATGGAAACATAAAATGTTTAGCATAGCTGACCTACTTACAACGAAATCGACTCATACAGATGTGCTAGCAAATAAATATCGCTACGAAATTCTAAAGCACAAAATTGGACTTTAACTGAAATTGCTAATGCCATATGCAAGCAGCTGTAATTGTGTGGCAACAATGATAAGATGCCATTGATTTCTTTAATAGATTTTTATTTTCATCTTCGTCTTGTCTCCTTGAACTCTTGTCATTGTGATTGTACCAATGTACACAGACATACAAACAAACAAATACGCATGCAATGCTTAACACGACGTAGACCGTTGTAAAACGCGGAAGCCTTTCAATTTCACAGCAAAGCCATAAAAACTTCTGCGTCAGAGACACGACCGGATATAGATCTTTTTAAAATGTAGGCTCCTAAATGTAAATGGCGTCACCATGCATACGCTAAACTTGATGTGTAACTAAAGAAGGCCCACTATTTTGGCAACATAAAAACATAATGACACTCAACCAGGTTTCTCTATTTTATTTTGATGCGTACCGTTCTAAGAATCTTGCTGTGATAAAATATTATTAAAAACTTAAAAATGCATTCATTCGAATAGTTTCCAAGCGTTGTAAAATCGTTTCGCGCACGCAAAATGCTGTGGAGAACGTTTTGCACTTTTTGCATTTGTTTTGACAAACAACTTTGTCAAGCTCTTAATATTCATTCCGAGGTCGACTGAAGTGTTCATGATGTGAATCATTCCAAACGTCAGTCTCATTTCAAAATGAGATAAACGCAAAATTTCTACATCATCAATTTTGGAGAAATGGTAAAAATGGTGATGTTCATTATAGTGGGTCGAAAGAGCTGTATTGGGGTCATATCTAAAGAAAAGAAAAGAAATTTTTCTTCTGATCTGATCGGCCTCCTAAGAGCCTTGTTTTTAATAAGTTTTTGAGATAAAAAGCATTCGAGAAAAATGATGTATATATCGATTCATTTCTCATAGGTTGATTGAGGAAGCACTCCTTCAGTGAATTTCTTTGGTGGCTTCAACCGACTTAAAGCGCCTTTCTAGCAGTGGTGTTACAATGTATGTTACAACGGAATGGTCCCATTGTATTATCATTTCTACAGCAATTTTTAAATGCTCAAGCAAATGGGAGTCTTCTGTGGGTTCATAAATCATGAACTTAAACATATATAATTGCAATGTTGCCTGTTATTGATCATTTGGAATTTTGAAATCAACCAGTCTTTTATTCGTTTTGCTAAATTCTTTTTACATGGAAATTTTCTAATTTTGTCAATGTTGTCCTTACAAAGTACTTGTTTAATGATTGTCAATAACCTCTTTTCTTAATTTTAATGTTGTCATTTCGGGATGTTGAATGATCATCAGCCTTTAGATATCGCTACGATATACGATTCAAAAATAACCCGTGACTTAAATCATTCGAGTGCGGTATGGGACACTTATCTTCCCTAAATAAAATTATCATTTCATTTCAGAAACTGCATGGCCAAACTTGCTGTTGCAAAGTATAAGCAACCAACCCAATTATAAATAATTATTTCTGTGAAAATCGTTTTTGCGAAACCGAACTTCAGACATAGCTGCCTATATTCCTGCTCTAGTAAGTCGTGTTTTGATCTATATATATTTAATGGTAAAATTCGGAAACACATACTAATACGAAATGCAGATAGTTACGTTAGAGGAGTGGTTAACCCAAAATTGAACTAGGAATTTGACAGAATACGTAATGTAAAACCCTGTGTTGACTAAGGACAAAAACATATTTCACAAGCAAATGATAAGATATTACAATTGAAAAAAGGGTAAGTTACAAAATAGATAAGTGAATTAAGTGAAAAAATTCTTGCACCCTAAAATTTGAGTCTTCTTGGTAGTAACCTTAGTCTGGCCCTGGATAAAGATCTTGTGAAAGTCACATCACATGCGGCTGCTGCCAATCCTAGGGTTTATCACTCGCTATTCTAACCCTCCACTATTTTTCACCCCACACACGCGCACACATAATTTTCAATGCCTTTGCTCTCATGTTTCGATGTCGCCACCCATCCTCCAGTTTTGCGCTGATGTGCGTTCATCTCAAATGTCAACGTCAGAATGTGTGAAGGATGACAATGGCTGCTTTATACCGTCGCCGCTGCCACCGTCACTGGCAATGTCAAGGCAATGCGTCGACGTCTATCGAGGCCTTCAGTGTGCCATATAACTCGTGGTTTAGTTTGGTTTCATTGCCAGCAACAGCATTTGCTCATTGGCATTAAACTTGAGAATTATTTAGGCAAAACATTTCATTAACGTGTAGAACATTTTTATTTGAATGAATGATAAAAAGGATAAGCTTATCTCATAAAGAATAAATTTTATCGGTCATTATTAAAATGAACGGTTAACAAGTTTTATTAACAGTGCAAAATTACATGAGGACTTAAGTTCTTAAGATTAATAACAGTCAGGAGATTATGATAAGAACCTTTGCATTCTAACCTTTCTCCCTTTCGTCACCGCTACAGCCTATATAGAGTTCAAATCTTTTCATATGTCTACTGGTTTGGCAGTGGCCAGCTATTGTAGCAATAATTATCAAGACTCTGTTCGGTAATAATAATTCGATTTGGATAATGTAAATTACCAGCATCCTGCATTTCCCAAGTGATGTACCAACTTATTCTATGGAACTTGAGAAATAATTTCTTGCCTGGTATGTTCACAAACTTCGAGACAGTAAATGATTATAGAAAGACTCATTCTAGAGACATTTAGTAACTTGACCACCGGAGTAAATTTTGATATCTCTTTAAGGCACAACTTGTTTACTCAGCCAGGATGCTTGTTGTGATATATATGTAATCGCTGTAAAGTTCAAATTCGGTTTCTATGAATAGGCCTCAAGCCATTCGAAAAAAAACTAATACTTCCAAAGGTATAAGTAAAAACCAAAAATGGTATACCAAAATCCAAATCTACAGAAAATTTTAAGAAAATTTCCCTTAGAAACCATGGTCCTAAAATCAATCCCAGTTCCGCGCAAATCGACCTCAAAATTTGTTTATGACGTTTTTTTAAAGACCAGATAACTCCATTGGTTTTTAAAGAAAATTCATTGGCAAATTTTGAGATCGATCGGGATTAATTTTAGGTCCATGGTTTCTAATGGAAACTTTCTTCGAATTTTCCGCAGATTACGATTTTGCTTTACCATTTTTGGTTTTTTTTCCACCCATATAAATCAACCCGCCCTATGAGTAATGTTATTATTTTCAAATTGCGAGCCAAAGGTATGAGTTATGTGATCCTTCACAAAATATGAGGGATTAAAAAGCTAACAAAATACCGGAGTAATGTAGTTTAACCCTTAGCGGCACCACTTCATTTTTGTAACAGTCCGGCACATTGGGGTCTTTCACGACCCCACGTTGAAAAAAAAATTATAGAAAAGCGTATTTCCAATTGTGAACTTCATTACTGTGAACGATTGTTGAAATGACTCTACTTTATGAAATTTAATGACTAAAACGGTTATTTTTCAAAAATTTTTTGTGCTACTTGAGACTAAAATTGGGTATACTCGAAAAATGGCATTTTTTAGAAAAAAATTCACAACTTTTTTAGAAGCCAATATTTTTACCTAAAAATTTGGGATTGCACTCACGATATACTATATTTTATTGAAAAAATTACCTCATGCAGATTTGTTTCGAAAACTATATTTATTCTGACAAAAAACTCTCTTGGAAATTTAACATTTTTATTATTGTAAATTTTACATTTTTAACGAGAAAATGAGCAAATTGAATATAAATTTAATACAAATTTGCTCATTTTCAGTGTATACATAAAATTAAAGAATTAAAAAAATTTTAAATTTAATGTTCACTGCATTCAATGCACTGTAAAATGCGATGATCCTCACATATTGGTCTTCTGCAGCAGCTACACCCGTATAAAGATTTCTTATCTTTTTTTCGGTCACACAGTACGCATTGGGTTACCAATGATTTCACAAAATAATATTTACATATTTCACAGGTTACCTCTTTCCTTTTCTCATTGGTAAAAAACAGTTTTAAAAAAAAATTAAAAATTTATTAATCGACGTTGCGGCACAAGTGGGGTCTCTGACGACCCCAAGGAACTTTCAACGACTGTCAGCTGTGCATTGAAGAACGAATGGGCTTTAAATGAGTGTGGAGGGATAGTTAAGCTAATAAACGAATTTTTGGTTGCGCCATCTGTACCATTTTCGAAAATTTTTACTTCGAAAACTGACTTCAAAAGTGCCGTGGGGTCGTTCACGACCCCATGGTGCCGCTAAGGGTTAACGTAAGAACACCTTGAACTTAAAAAAAATAGAAATTTTTAATTTGTTTTAGTCGACTGAATGTTATTAATTAATTTGAAATTTTTAATCGAATTTTACAGTCAATTGCAGTAACCAATATTCTTGTGAAATTTCACAAATCGGTTAATGCTTTATAAACAAACATGACAAAGACAACAAATGAAACAATTTAACCTGGTAATTCGTGACATATGTTTCGGCTATTACCACATATATACACATATTCATATGTATATACATAGCCTCATCAGACCAGTTTTGGTTAATTTGTAATGCGATTCGAACCCCCGACTATTTCATGAATTATATGTGGACGGCCGCTCAAACACTTGAGCCACGGAGGTTGTGCTGAACTACATGTACAAAGTGCAAATTTATATTATGCGTATTGCGCCATCTGTCGACAATAAAAAATACAACAGACTGGAAGAGAGGCGCATTTTTCAGACGTAAAAAAAGGAGCAGGAAATGCGTGAGGAACTTGAGGTGTACCAGGACAAGAAGGATGCACGAAAATTCCATCAACAAGTTAAGCGTCTAACTCAAGGTTTCAAGCCCGGAGCATCCACTTGTAGAGATGAAAATGGAAATCTGGTTACAGATACGCAGAGTGTACTGAGTTTATGGAGGCAGCATTTCTCCAACTTGCTTACGGGCGATGATTCCACCAATTCCGCCCAGAAAGAATGCAGTACGATACCACCAATCGATGATAACGCAGTGGAAGTACCATCACCTAGCCATGAAGAGGTTCGAGTTGCTATCCAGCGACTCAAAAACAACAAAGCAGCGGGTGCTGACGGCCTGCCAGCTGAGTTGTTTAAAGCTGGTGGCGATGAATTGATAAGGTGCATGCATCAACTCATCAGCAAAATATGGCTAGCGGAAAGCATGCCCGACGATTGGAATCTCAGCGTGCTTAGTCCTGTAATAAGGAAAGGAGACCCGACAATCTGCGCCAACTACAGGGGTATCAGTCTTATTTCCATCGCATATAAGATCCTCTCGAGCGTATTGTGTGAAAGATTGAAGCCGTATACAGAAACACGGATCCTATCAGTGTGGCTTTAGACCTGGTAAATCCACCATAGACCAGATTTTTACACTACGCCAAATCCTGGAGAAAACCCATGAATATCAAATCGACACTCACCATCTCTTCGTCGATTATAAAGCTGCGTTCGATAGCCCAGTGCGGGATTGCCTATACGCAACAATGTCTGAGTTCGGTATACCTGCAAAGTTGATAAGGCTCTGCAGGATGACATTGAGGAATACGTGTAGCTCCGTCAAGGTAGTGAATGACCTCTCGGGAACTTTTAATACCGAGCGAGGTTTCAGACAAGGCGACCCGCTCTCGTGCGATCTCTTCAATTTCATTATGGAGGGGATCGTACGAAAAGCCAGTGTGCATCATAATGGCACTATTTTCTTCAAAGGTGTTCAGCTCCTTGCGTACGCTGATGATATTGATATTATCGGCCGGAGTAAGAGAGATGTTACTGCTGATTTCACTGCTATTGAAAAGAAATCAGCCAAAGTGGGTTTGACGGTAAACGAGGGCAAGACGAAATACATGATGTCTACTAACAACAACAAGAGAGCACGTGATCTAGACTCTCATGTAACAGCGGGCAACTGTAAATTAGAAGTTGTCAAGGAATTCATTTACCTTGGCACTGCCGTAACCAGCAACAATGATATCAGTCTGGAGATTAACCAATTGCTAATAGGTGCTACTACGGTCTCAGTAAGCAATTACGTTGCAGAGCTCTCTCTCGATCGACAAAGCTAACGACATTGACATAGTTAAGCGTATAACAATACAGCGACTACGCTGGCTGGGTCATGTCCATCGTATGGATAAAGAAGCTCCAGCGAAAAAGGTATTCGAAGGGAAGGTCCCCGGTCAACGACGAAGAGGGAGACCATGCCTCCGGTGGATAGACCAAGCTGAGGAAGCCCTAACCGCGCTTGGCATTAACGATTGGAGAAGGCGCGCGCAAAACAGAGGCGCCTGGCGAGAGCTAATGAGGTCGGCCGTAACCTGACAACGGATTGTTATGGCCATCTAAGTAAGTAAGTTTTTCTGTGAAAAATCTACGACTCCATTTTATGGTATTTATCTTTTCCCTGCAATTTTCACTTTGGAACGGCTTAATAGAATTTGTTTTTCTTCAAGGTATCATAAGTTGAGTTTATCGACACACATGAACTCAAGTTTATCAATCGCTTAAGCATGCAAGTGACCCATAAGCTCTCCCACTCAAGAACACCACAATTCAAAAAATCCTCAACCTGAGAAAGTAAATTTGTTTCGGTAATAATTTCAAAATTGTGTCATCTCAAAAAAAGACTTGAGTTAGCTGACCTGATCGCCTGATCTGATTGCGATTGTACTGCCCATTGCAACGATTCAAATGAAGGAGTCCATGAGGTACGGAAAAAGCGCATTTCGGAAGTGTCAATTTCGATAGTTAAAATTCTTTCTACATCAAAAGCCTACAACAAAATTGGCATAATTCCTTATACCAAAAAAAATATTATGATTATTCTAAGACAAAAGGAATTAAACTCAGCAAGTGTTGATGAAGTTTTTTTTTTGACTTTGATTTTAAAAATTGTGTACAAATACCTTTTGTTATGAGCTCTGCTCTTTTTTGCCTTCATCTACTCTGTTTGACATCAAATTCAAGCAGTGAAAAAAAAACGCCCCCATACAATCGCACATACATCAAACGCTATAAGAATAAAAAGTAATAACAACAATTATGGCAGAAACAAAAAAAAATATCCATACCAACAAAAAAAAACACTAAAATCCTTCATAAGGGAATTTCACTAAATATCCGGCTCTGGGGTATATCAACCCCAACACACTGACAAAATGCCTGTGTCGGTCCGTGTTGTTTGATTGTGGGTTAAATTGTGTGTAGGCTTATATGACAACTACAGACATCGCAACAACAAGTTTGTTTTTTTTTCTGCTTTATTTCACTTCATATCCAAAAGATACAAATCAATCACAATCGACACGATAGCAAATGAGTGAAGAAGGAAGGAAGCATAAAAATTAGTTGGCACAGCGTGGGGCACAGCGCACAGCGACAGCACAACGCATTGCCGATAAATGACACGAGATTGCGGACATAAAGAAAGTTGGAGAATGGGAATTACATAGAAGGGCGATTCGATTTAATGGAGAAAATACATTTTTATTGAGTTTTTAGTGCACACATAAATATAATCGAACATAATATAGAATATAACCTAGTAGGAAATGTCTTACAAATGAAATTTAATTACAGACTTGAGGCACTACTTCACATACTGCAACCGATATAGCTTAACATTTTTTTCCAATTCTCGGAGCTCGAAGAAATGCAATTACAATTCAACAAATTATTTCGTATGAAGTGCTTTTGCTTTTTTTCAATTCTACAAAATTAAATCAAAAGTTTTAATATGAAAATATAATTCAAAAGGAATGCTTTATAGTCACCATACTTCATATGAGCTTAGACGAAAATTTCTTGTGACGTCCACTGTAGGCGACACTTTATTTTGCGATTATTATTGGAGGTACATAGGATCTAATGATGGGCACCATCTAAATATATAAAAGCTGCCACATTTTATCGATAACAACATCTCTTTGGAAAGAAAAGGCGGGATTAATGTTTCTGTGGATGCTAGTAAGCACAGGAGACACCTGAGCTAGAATGGGAGCTTATTGTCCAAAGAGAAATAAATCCAGCTTTATGAGTGTCTGTACTTAAAATGAGCTGCTATAAAAGCGACTGTACTAAGAAGATATGTACTTTACTCGTCATTCGAATTGTTCGTCCGCTTAACCTAACATTCTGTTGTCGTTTCTTGTCAGTGCTGCCAAAATCAAACTTCATGTCCGCTCAGATTGACTGAGGCCTGTTTGTATTCACGTTCATTTATCTTGTAGAATTCATATCCACATAGATTTGAAGATGACTGTCATCGAGAAAACTTCATCGACAAAATAAAAAGTTCCGGCAACACAAACCCTCAGAGCTGAATTGAACCTTAATGACTATATGTACATCAAGTTTTCATTCTCAACCTTCAGTGAGACCATACTTGACATAAACCAAATGAAAAAAAAAACTCTGGATGAGTGAGGCTACCCAAGATTGCGTAGAAGATGGAAAGTTATGAAACGCGCAAGAACCACGCAAGAATAACCGCGTACATGCGACCAGAGAGAAGGCAAAGCCTTCTACATAAAGAGCAAACTGGAACAATATAAGGTGAAATCGGCCATTAAAAAAAAGTATTAACTACTGCAGATGACCAGTTAAAACCACAGACATAAACGTTCTTTGGAAGCTATCAACCTCTCAGCTCTACCTGTTAGTATTCTCCTTGCGTCGTCACCATATCCCAGTTATTCACCTAGTACCCGCTTTAATTGACGGAAAAGAAGGAAAGTTATAAAATCTCTGAAAAAAAAACCACAGAAATAGTACAGTTCCAGTTGTTCTGAACTGTTCACCAACAATCGTCATCGCCGAGATCTAAAAATTTCGAATTTCACCAGATGTCGACAAGATCCGTTTTCCGTGTAAGTGAAATTGCGGAAATGGAAATAATAAATAACAGAAAACGCAGCAGTCCTATATCATCGCGTGAATTGAGAAAATTGAAAGCTCTTGCTATTGATCGTGCTGGTTAGGAAAATTTTTTGAAGGTCCTATGCTTCTTCAAGAGATAAAAGACACAAGAAGAAGATCATGAAGCTATGACAACCTAAGTCACTAGGAAAAGGATTTTCTGCCAAGCAATGTGCGCACATAAACATACAGCGGGATATGTGTGTATGCATAAAATAACAATAACAACATACAAAATGATTGATCACACAGCGCACCCAGTGCAAGAGTGTTAATATGGGCCTTATATTGTATATGTGTTTGTTTTTATGTGTGCGTCTTTACAGAAGTTTGTACGATTGTGTGTGTGTTTGTGTTTTTGTTATCGCTGTCTGAATACTCAAATTTCATGCTGAAAAGTTTGCAAATATATTTTTTGTGTTTAACTTGTTCGTATCGATTAAGGGCTGGATTTAAGTAATAGATTTTGAAATAGTTAAATTTCTTTATGTATTTTTCAGCATTTATTGTATGTAATTTATGAATGTATGTGTGTTCATAAGTTTCCTTTGTTCAACCCATTAGACATGAAATTAAAAGAAAATTGTATGTTTCGCTTACAGCCGTTTAATGAACTGAGAAATTCCTATTCTACTTGTTAATCTCTAAAAACTTTATGTTGTTAAGATTATGGACATTATTTAAAGTTCGCGAAGTAAGGCTATAACCTTTTTTATTCGAA
Source organism: Tricholauxania praeusta (assembly GCA_949775025.1). Classification (NCBI taxonomy): domain Eukaryota; kingdom Metazoa; phylum Arthropoda; class Insecta; order Diptera; family Lauxaniidae; genus Tricholauxania; species Tricholauxania praeusta. The sequence continues at coordinate 44,308,240 of OX459031.1, forward strand.
AAAATAAGTTTTATATGAGCTTCACTTAAACAGAACGCATTTTTTTAAAGAAATCAAAAAGCGTTCGTAAAAATTCTTGAAGATTTTTTACTCATTTAAACTGTTTAACCGAACTGTTTATTTCAAATTTCACGTTCTTTTCAGTATAATGGAATTATTCTCAAATAACTCGCTACATGCAAAAGGTGGGCCATGAGAGTGGAAAATGAAACCTATGTATCAAACAAAAATTGTTTCATATTGACATCTGTCATTTACAGTCCCTAACAATTTTATGTCCTAGATCAGCGGTGGGCATAGAAATCTAACAAAAGGGCAAAACAACAACATCAAGCAACAGCAAACGAAATTTTAAAGTTTTTTTTTTTACTTTTATTTCCAAATTTGCCATTAGCACAAAAAAAAACCAAATTGCACTACAAACAAAAACAATTGCTATTGGCGCCGTCTTTTATGCCTTTGTGTTTTGTTTTTGTTTTGATTTGAATTCAAGTCAACGCTGTGCCTCGATAGCGTTGAAATTCTGAGAATTTTTTTTCGCTTGCTTGTGCGTCAAATGAGGGCAATGAGGGCAAATAGAGCCACTATATGCCCATCACTGTCATAAATGATTACTATGGGTTGAAATTATCATAGTCCATTATTAAAATGGCCGTTTAAAAAAAAGTGCATATCGCGCATTACGGGTTTTTTTTTGCGTACAATTTCCATGCACAAATGCTACACAAGTTCCATGAAACTGAATCGGTAGCAGTTGTGAAATCATCAGTCATAGTCGTACAGGGTGTTTAGCAGAAAAATGACCGCCGTACTTAGGAGCGTGGCCGAGAGCTCAAGCAAAAAGACTAATCTTATTTTGTTGAAAATAATAAGTTGTTTCCTTAAAACGGTGCTTAGTTTTTAATTCGCTACCATATTTACAAAAGTTATCCAAAAATTAATTCTTAGCTAATAACGTGTACTGGAATTCAATTATATTTGCGGATGTTCGAATATTCGAAACTCAATTTACTTGGCTCAAGTATCATGTCGCTAAATCCAAATGCGGAAAACAATAAGAAAATCATACAGGCAACTGTAAGACATGGTGGTTTAGACTTGCATTCAGCTGTTGATACCAAAAAATTGGCTGTTTTTGAAAATATTATGGATGAGGAAATCTGTCTTCAGATTTTAATAGACAATTTGCTGCAAAGTGCTTAAAGTCTTGGCATAAAGTCAAATTTACAGTTTCACTAATATAACGAGCCCAAACAAAAAGCGGGTATAGTTTAATCCTGGTAAATATACAACTGCTCGCATTTGATGGTGCCACCAGCATAATTGTCAGACATAAATATGATTAAAGATTTATGAGTGATTTTGGACTAATAAGGCAACAATTTTTCTTACAACTAAAATAAGATATTGATTTCTTCTGAACTTCTATAAGATGTATCCCCCTAGAAAAAAATATCCTTCGCTCCACAATCATAACTTATTTATGTCATTGCTATATGCGAGCAAATATTTTCAAGGCTGAAGTTCACGAAAAATAAAAAAAAAGACCAAAATATCTGTGACCTTATTGGGTGCTGCAACTCCTTCCATTGAGCCATGGGTTTCTCCAAAAGCTATGTAAAATATTGCTTAATCTCGTTCTGTGATGCCTGCAGTAATGCTGTTGGAAACTAAGGCCATCTTAGAATAGCGCTTTAATGGGATTTTTATAAAGATATAAGTCATTTTTACATTAAACGTTGTTATCCAGATGAAATAAAGTGGTCACTAGATCGCTGAATCCTGATATTAATTAAAATAAATCAAATAATTTTGAAAACGAAAATTTTATAACGCCACTAGCAAACACTTCCAGAAACATCTCGTATATTTCCAGCCTATCTCCATTTGAAGAGACAACCATGTACCGTGTAATGACAACACCTCAGCCAAAAATGTATTCCCATCTTTTTGGCCCAACTTCCACTTCTTCTCTTCAAAGTCATTTATAAAGTAGCCAGTGTTCTTACGTTTGAAAGGCTAGTACTTTAAGAGATACAGAGGAAACAGGATATTTAGCTCAACCATATTAGCCTAGAGTAAGCTGCCACACTGTCCACTACAACAACCTCTGACAGGCAATTGAACCACATGCAGAGATCTAACAGGATTGCTTGATGTCACCCCACATGTGCGCACTTTTGCTGTATATCATGAGACTCAATGAGACATTTTGGGCTAACTGAAAGAACTGGCTTATGCCGAGGACTTTGCACTATTTTGATGAAATTCGCTGTTATTCAAGTTAACCTTAGATAATTCAATGATCAGGCAGCCACTGCCATATCAGCAATAATGCTTCCATCAAATTCTAACATATACGTCAAAAAATTAAACACCAATACATTCCGCACAAATTCGTTAAATATTGAAGTAAGACATAGTTTAAACTGCGAATATTTAAATCAAATCTTCAGTCAATGTTGATTTATGCTTTCGAATCATAGTCACTTACAAGCACACTGACGAAACGAATGCAAAATTTTGTAAATTCCTGATTGAGACGAATATTGAGGATATGGTGACTCTGCACGTTTTCGAATCATGAATTTCATTAGGTTTTACTTAACTTTATGTATAGTTTGAAACAAACGTCTACTCCTTATGTGACCCATGGAAGCTAAAAGGTTGCGCACTCCAATCTACATCTTACTTCATTTTCATTGGTGGTACCATTAAAGGTTACTCATACGCACTGTTGTACTTAAATAGATATTAGCACTTGAAAAGAGTCGAATGCAGTTGTTTTTCGTTTTCATGCTATAAATTGAGTTAAGGTATAGTCCAGATTTTAAAACTTTTTTAACCAAAGTCGACAAGTTCTTATTTTTAATTGAGCTTATGACATTACATTTTTTCATTGGATATAAAAAAACGGCAAACGAAAATCGAAGAGAAAATTTCACAAGCAAATATTTTTATTGTTAGCGTAGGTTTCTTATACGTCTGTATGCAACATGCTGTGTGCATAATTGAGCCAGTGTGCGTGGGACTGAATGTTATTTATGATGATTTTGACTTCACTTTTGTTTTTCTTTTTTATCGTGTTTCACTTTTTTTTGCTGATGTTGCTTTTAAAGTGAATTTATTCATTTCGCTCTTTTATTAATTTTCATTCAATACAGCACAGCAAAAGTAATTGTGGCAAAAAAAGCAGACAGCAACAATAAGCTCTGAAGCAACAACAGAATTTATTGTCATCAACATAAAATTGCTGTTTGAAGCGTAATAAACATCATAAGCATTTCGAATTAAATGCTGTTTATTTTTCAAGGACATTTTACTGTGAAAATACCGAAAATTTGTTAAACTGCGTTCTAATAACAACAGCAACAATAATAAATATATGAGCAGAAAATGTTTTGAATATTAAAAATGTATAAAGTATCAAGAATGGAAGAAATAAAGAAAAGAGACGCATCAAGGCAATAAAATAATGGTGAAAGAATAGAAGCGTCAAAAGCTTTTCAAAATTCATGACACCACTTGTTTATAACTCTGATTTTAAGGCGTTTAACGTCAACACCAGCATCAACGTGTCCTGGTGCGTTTATTGTGTTATCCTTCATAGCTTGAGCTGTAGTTGAAGTTTGAGGTGTAAATTATGATACTTATGACAACCCAGTAGGACAGTATTTTAAGGCCAACATGGGATTTTAACATGCAAACAAAAAAAAAACATTTCTACAATTTTCAGGTTTTTATTTTATGTTGCTTTTATTTGAAGAAAACCTAAGTTTTGATTGAAATTTCTGCGGATATTGAGATGAGCAAGATATATTGATTTTTAATTCAGTATGATACGTTTCTTAAAAAATGTAAAATTTACATTTAAAGTTCATTACGCCACAGCAATAGATTCGCAAAATATTCAGATGTAACATTTTGAATAACAAAGACATAATAATTATTCCATATTTTTTTCCTTATTAGGAAAATTTTGTCTTAGTTATTCAAATTTTGTTATTCAAAATGCCGCATCTGGATATTTTTCAACAGAGATAATTAAAAAAATTAATATTTAAAATAGTGATGGCAGTTTCGGTATTTTTGTATTTATTTCAGTGAACTTTCGCTGCGACAAATGTTTCGTGCCGACGAAATATCAGCATATTTTGTGCATTTTCAGGACATTTTTTATATATTTGGAATGTTTCTAATAATTTAATAATTAACTTCTTTAGTAAGTTTTGTGTTTTTTTTTTCATATTTTAGAAAATTGTTGTAATTTTGGTTTTTATCACAAAGAATATATTCGCTTCTAAAAGGTATATTACAAGTCTCGATCCAGTAACTTTCACAAAAACAAACAAATTCAATCTAAATATTAATATAATAACAATATTAATCTATATGAAAAAAAGTTTTATAAAAAAATTTTGAAAAAAACCTATCATACATTGCTAAAAAATAAGATTTATTTTTTAAACTTAAAAATATCATTTTTTTATTTGTGTTTTTGGAACAAAATTTCATAATAATAATATTTTTGTACAGAGCTTCTTGTTCAGTACTTTTAGTGCAAAAAACAACAAAAAAATTACAAGCGCAAAGTGCATTAAAATGGGCAACGAGCTGCTTATACTAGTTTCAATGACCGCTACGTCATATCATCAGTAAGCTTTGTTAGCCGTAGTTCTACAAGCCTACTATGTAATGTTTCTTGCGTTGATCTGTTAAGAATCACAGCATTAAACAAAACAAAAACTTCTACATTTCAATGCAATTGACCTTGTAATCTCTTTGATATCACACATATCTTGACGAGCGCTTCGTTGTCCGCTTTTTTGGCGATCCGAACGAAGTTGCAAGTGCTACATGTAAATATCGGCGAGCTCACCGAGGGTAATTTTTTTATTTGTGTTTTTGGAACAAAATTTCATAATAATAATATTTTTGTACAGAGCTTCTTGTTCAGTACTTTTAGCGGTCATTGAAACTAGTATAAGCAGCTCGTTGCCCATTTTAATGCATTTTGCGCTTGTAATTTTTTTGTTGTTTTTTGCACTAAAAGTACTGAACAAGAAGCTCTTTTATGAAAGGTAGGTACGCTTAAAAACGAAAACTCTGAAGCAAAAAAATGCAATTCGGCAGATTATTCGCAGAGCTGTAAAGATTTAAGAAAAAACTTCATGAAAAATTGGTTTTCAATAATTTGTATCTTACGGTTAATACACTCAACCAGTACTAAAGGAACAAAAGTTTTCAAAAAAATTAGAAATATGTTTTGAAAATTGTGTCCGATTTGATTTCAAGTAAATGTTGTGAAGTTAATTGTCTCGCAAATCAAAAGTAAAAAAATTTACGGGTTGAAATCTGTATCCAAATTTCTAATACTTAATATATACGACTTGCAGCGCACTGTGGGATAGATGCCGTATCTACTGGACTGAATTATAAATTTTTATACGTTCATCAGCTAAAGCGTAATTTTATGTAAATTTAGGTGTAAACTTAATACCTTTCAACATATAGAAACCAGCTATATGGATAATTACTTATGTTTAATTTTGTTCAATAAAACATCAACTTTCTGTAACCGAAAGAGGTAGCATTCAAACTATTCTAGAAATGAAGCAGGTTTAAACCTCTGCCAAATTAGGTTGTGTTATTCAAATCATTTTACTAATAAAACTGTAAGTAAATATTAAATTAAGAAGAATAAAAAATGTAAATATTAATATGAAATCTTATAACTTTACAATGTACAGAATCTTATTTATGAATTTATATAAATAACTAAAAATTATTCATTTTATATTGCTATTTTCAGTCATGTAACAAAAAAAATCAAGCAAATTTTCGTTTTTGAGTTGACCATTACCAAAACGCTCACATACTATTCTAACTGCTCAAGTTAAACATTTAAAATATTAGAATATTACTGGGCTTGTACAAAAAGACCACTGAACAATGTTTTTGCTAAGAACACTCATTTCAATATATGCAAAATTTGAAAGCGAAGACCAGAATGACAGTGTCAAGGATGCGCACAACTTAGAAAAAGTTTCCTATTTCGTGCAAGCGCGCATTCAGTATGTCCTTATAAGAAATTAAAGAAAACAAAGGGATGTAGAAATTATTAAAAGAAATAAAATAGGAAAATTACTAACGACGAATGAAAGACACTGAGGCATACACACAAACATCTAATGCATATACTAACACTTGCACAAATACAATAAGATTATATAGACATTAACGCAGCGTAGCCATATGATAATTACAAAAATGGCAGGCACACCAACTGCAAATCCTGCAAACATTAAGCTTTTGAATGTCAACACGCGCACACAAACCAGTAAACTGCAGACGCTGCGCCAACACACTGTTGACGTTATCAATTTTGTGCTAGTGACGTATAGCACTAAAAGGTGTGCGTAATTTAGAGTTATGTAGTTAAGAAAAAAAGTTTCAATTTAAAATGTATGTTAATTCTTTTCGTAAACTTTATTTGTTACAATCAGAGCTTGAAATAAACTTTTATAAAAGTTTTTCTTTAGGTAAAAGTAAACTTTAAACTTTTATATTTGCGAAATAAAAGTAAAAGTTTCCTTAAAACTTTTATATCCGAAAATAAAAGCTAAAAGTTTTTTTTAACTTATATTTCAAAAAATCAAAAAAAACTTTTACAAAAACTTTTATTTCGGCCTTTTCCCATCGATTCGTGCAATAAAATTTTTTTCAAAAAATGGGTCCAAAATACCCATTTAGGAGGGTTGGGGACCTCACATGTCACCTTCAAAATTTATTTTCGGCCTTTTCCCATCGATTCGTGCCGTAATATTTTTTTTCGAGAAATGGGTCCAAAAAACTCTTTTAGGAGGATCGGGGACCTCACTTGTCAGGAGGTTTAGAGACCACCCCCCTCACTTCCAAAATACATTTTCACCCCTTTCCTATCGATTCGTGCAAGAACATTTTTTTCGAAAAATGGGTCCAAAAAACCCTTTTAGGAGGGTCAGGGACCTCAGGATTCGTGCCGTAAAATTTTTTCGAGAAATAGGTACAAGAAACCCTTAAGAGAGTCGGGGACCTCACTTGTCACCTTCAAAATCCATATTTGGCCTTTTTCCGTCCATTCGTGCAATAAACTTTTTTCAAAAAATGGGTCCAAAACGTATATTTAGGATGGTCGGGAACCTCCCCTGTCACTCCCAGAATCCATTTTCGGCCTTTTCCCATTGATGCGTTGAGCACAATTTTTTTTAAGAATTATAAGTGCATAATTATCATTTCTTTCTTTTCAGAAACATGTTAAGTATTTTCCTTTGAATTTTATTATCAAGTGTTCTCCTTTGAAATTTTTAGCTTAGTGATCCAGGATATTATTTTAGGACTTTCCACGTTTTTTCATACAAAAAAAAAAACTTTTATTTTCGCCTTTTGCAAAATAAATGTTGCCAGGTTTCGCTGACTTCTGCTTTTTTATAGTTGGCCATGAAAAACACTTCCGTTTTTTGTCCCGTTCGAATGGCTTTTTAATTGGCTCTATCTTGGAACCAGTATTACGTCTGGCATCAACTTTACTACTCAATATAGTGCTACTAAAGGGCTATTCCTTAAAGTAACAGAAAAAAATAAGAGTGTTTTGCTTTGACTTTTATTTCACTTTAAAAAAAAACTTCCGTCCCGTTCAACATGAGAGAAATGCCCATATAAATATGTGATATTTGGAAGAAAAATTAATTTTTATTGTTAAAATATGTCTCGAAAATGTAGAAAATTCAATTAATTCGACCCAATAAATGATTAAGAAATTGATTGAAAACTCAATCAGTGTTGAATCTGTTCTTGTGGTTCAGTCCACTGAATTATAATGCTAAGGCCACACAGGCGTTTAGCTTAAATCCGGTTTTAGTAAAACAAACGTGCGTTACAATGCACATTGTAAAAACGCGCATTGATCGTGTGGCTCATAATTTTATAGAATGCTGAAAATTGGTCGTATTGTTTTAGTCTAAGCTCATGGAAAATTTCATTAAAGCTGCGGCAGTCTGGAATGTTCCTCGTTGTGGCCATTTGACCTTCATTAATTTTATTGTTTAATGTCAAAACTTCTTCATCATATCTAAATAACAGCAGCTTATTAACCCCGGATCGTTAAACTTCGTCGAATCGACGACGCGCTCTCACTTTTTGTTCATTAACTTTGTTTATACCGCATATTATGCATTAATTTTTTAAACGATGTTAATCTATGTCGAGAGCTTGTCGTAAATGGACGTTTGTCGAGCAAACAGTCAAAACGAGACACTGAGTGTTGTAAGTCCTGCTCAAAATAAGCCTAATGATGGGTTTTTCTTTTTTTTATATTTTTTAATATGTAATATTGAAAGATTGTAAGTGTACTAAGTCAAATTTGTTTTTGTTTTCTTATTTTTCGTATTATGAGAAATTCCCTTAAAAAAAATAACTAAAACACGTTAGTAAAAATACTATTGATTTTAAGCCAAAAAAAAAATTTATTTTTAAGTTTTATTTTTTTTTTGTTTCTGAATAAATGAGTCAAGTGAAAATAATTTTTGTGAATTTTTAGTTTGAAAAGTTTACCTGTAATAATTTTTTGAAAAAAAAGTTCGTCGATTCGACGAAGTATAACGTTAACGTTTATAAAGCAAGTATAACGTTCCAGGGTTAGTACCCAATAAGTTACACCCTGTATGAGTTACACTTAATTCCCACAAAATGCCACATTAACTCACAAACTCTGTTCCTTTAAAAAAATTTTACTTAAATTAAATTTCGTTGAACTAGGTAATACATACAAACACCATGCATGTGTGTATAAGGTCTTTGTCCTTTATGTGGTCTTTATTTTGACTGCTGCTTTTGCTCCCTTTGCGCTTCCGTGGCATGTTATTACATATCGTTGTTAACGATTTCGCGTATGAGTATTTTTACTTGAGTTTTTGCATTGAAAATTTTTATGCTTTTGTCGTTGGCAACAATTCAGGTGAGATTGCAAAAATTTCAATAGAACAGAAATAAAAATCAGATTCCTGTGGAGCCACAAGCACAGGATGTGTGATTGTATTTCAGTTGGCTGTTGATATAGTGATTCTGCTGTATAAAAATCAGAATAAAATGTACAAACGCACACAGATTAATGCACACACACATACACATATCGACAGCATGTGTGGGGGGGTAAAAAGCAAAAGTAAAACATTTTTTATGTGATACGCGTGGTTGCTGTTTGTGCCACATACCATCACTCAGCTTCAATGAAAATATTCTGGATTGGTACACAATTTAATTTATTATTTAAGTTATTGTTTATTTTAAAAACGTAAACATATGCAAGTGCTTCTTATATTTAATTTGATTAAATTTTTAAAAGTAAGATGGTAAGCGTTTGGGTTGAAAAAGCCATCGACACCGTTGCGTGATTATAAATACATACATATATAATATATGTTTTTAATCTAAATAAGACTGAATTTGAAGAGACAAGGCAACTGCGCTTAAAAATTCAACGACCACATATCCTTGAGGGCAAAAAGATGGAACGCTTGTTATTTGTACTGGTAGATTTATAGTAAAAAATCCTTAAATTAAGCACGCACAAAATATTTTAATGAAAAAATGATAACGAATTTAATGAAAATCGAACAAATTAAATTTCGCATTACTTATTAAATTCTAGCAAAAATTGAAATCTATATTCATTGAGCAAATATGTTTGAGTTGCTGAGTGTTTTAATTCGAAATTTCTTTGAAAATGGCACCTATGATTTTCTTAACAATTTTGGTGGTGATACCACTAAAAGTAGTCATTAATACAAACAATATAAGTCACTGGCATACTGGCAAAACGCGTTGAAAGTGCTGTCGTCCACAATATTTATAAACGGTGTGATAAGAGAACTAAAAATGCAACAGGGCCTGTGGGCGTGGCACCTCCAATGTAAGCAACAAACTTTAAATGTCATATTCAGTGTGTTATTAGAGTAATCTTCATAAAATTTGGTGCAGAGGTGTTGGTTAATATAAACTTTAAAATTAAGTTAATTATATGGGATTGTATCATTAGACGTTAATCATCCCATAAAATATATATAATTATATATATATATAATATTATATTCAGTGTACTATGGGAGCAATCCTAGTAAGTTTCGGTGTAGAGATATCGGCTACTATAAGTTTTAAAATTAAATAGAATTCTATGGGATTGCATCAGTGGTCGTGGCAGCTCCCATAATAAAAAGATATTGTAAACGTTATTAACAGTGAACTATTGCAGCAATTGGCATGAAATTTAATTTAAGTGGCTTACTTGCCATAAGGCATCCTGATATCCTGATGAATATCTAGCATATCGTTAGCTTAGAGTGAAAATGTGCCAAGTCCTTTTTTTTTAATTTTACAGGAGGGATAAAAAGCCAATTGATGTTCCTAATTGTAATTATTTTTAAAAATTTTAAATGTAGTTTTTTAGTAAATGGCAATGCAATTATTCAATACGATTGCACTTCTCTGCTAAAATAACTACTTGATTTGATGGAACTTGACACTTTTTCTAAGAAGTTTTTAACGGTTAAGGACTTAGCACAATTGCATTTTAGTGTTTACCGACACGGAAAAATTAAACAGGTTTACGATTTTTTCCCATACGATGTTTTCTTACTTTTCCTTTCTAACTCCATCAAAATCTCAATTTTCGAAAAAAAAGTGGACTTGGCACATTTTCACTCTAAGCCAACGGTATGACATATCTAGCAAACTATGTGAGCAATCATGCCAATATTTGGTGTATGAATGTTGTTTAGGAAAATCCATTTCTGGATCGAAATTGAGTTGGATTGTAACAGTGAGATTATGGCATATCTCGCAAATTATTCGAGCTTATTAAATTTGGTATCACGAATACAGCTTATTGAACTGAACTCGACCCGACTTTTTCAACATTTTTCAAAACTTTTGCAACCTCTCAGTTTTTTTCAACATTTTCTATATGTTTTTTTTTTTAATTTTCCACTTTTTTCACACTTTTCTGCAACGTCATTCAACTTTCATCAACATTTTCCATATTTATTCGACTTTTTCAACCTCAAAGCGAAAAACAAAAAAAAATTAAAAAAATATTTTTTCAAGAATAAACTGCTTATAGCGCCATCTAGCGACAGTTTATAGTACTTTAAAGATTTTCATTTTCTTCCTCAACTCGTCGTAAGCAATAAAATTACGTTTTCTTCATTCAAATCGTACATTAGTTTCGGAGTTATTCAAGCTTAAACAGTTTTTTTTAATGAACTGATTTGAATGAGGAAAACGTCATTTTATCGCTTACTAGTTGAGAAAGAAAATGAAAAACTTTGAAGTTCAAAAAACTTCCAACAGATGGCGCTTTAAGCAGTTTGAATTGTTTTTACTACTTCAAATAAAAACTTGCAGGCTCGAAATTCATTGTAGTCATATGGTGTAGTGAACTTTTTTGCTTAAAATTTGACGAACTTCAGAAAAATAGAATTTCCGGACTAAAAAATGTTTCTCCATACAATTTAATCCGTCCTTGTATACACACATATATTTTCAAATAATTTCAATATCATTAAAATTTCAAAAAAATTTACAAGATTCAAATATGTGTTACCAATTTTTTTCATTTTAAGCTAAAAGTATTAATAAAAATTTTAATGAAACCTCTTTTTTTATACAGATTAAAATAACTCTATGGTAAAAAAAAAATATTCTCAAATGTCACTGATTAAGAACATTTAAAAACTGGGCTTATCATTTGTAATACACATGTCTTCGTATGTCCTTCAACAAGTTTCTATTGAATGGTGTGCAATGTATACATATTGATTACAAATGAATAAATACAAATGAATAAGCATTTCCTGTCTTCTACTTGATTCCATACACCATGTTTTATAAATACATACACACACACAAGTGCGATTACATCTACTACCAAAGAACGTAGACAAACTAAGCGATATGAATTTGTTGTGATAAATCTTTGCACTGTATCTCATGGACAATTTGATCAACAAATGAAGAAAATAAAATATATTACTATTCAGACACAACAAACACAGCTGCCAACGCACACTCGCTTACACGCATACATATATTAACGCACACCAACACTTCTGTACTTGTTTTAGGTACATACATATATCAGTGAATTGAGTATTAAAGTCTTTCCGTGCGATTTGATTTGATTAAAGGATTATGGGTACATGATGGAAATGTTTATAAATAAGTTCGAATATTTTTCTTTCACTGAAATTCAGTCAAGTTGCTGCTAAAAGGTCAATGAAATCAAGCATGAACACACAAACCCAACAAACTTGGTTCAGCCTGACCTTAGGTGACTCGATATCAGCGGATGTCAATTTAAAAGGGTGACTTCCGTTCAAGAAGAAAAGAATCTTCCAAGTGAACGTGTAACATCAAGTTGGTGGGAAAGCCTGCAAGTAAATTTGTAGCACTTCGATCCCTATTAAAATGGATATCTTAATTTGTAAATTAAACAGATTAGTAGCGCACACAAGCACATAGCTAAACAAATAAATTAACAAACACACACATTTAACAAAAATATTTTTAAAAACACTTTGTCTTAAAGATAGCTTTGTCGGTTTTCATGGAATGGACACTACGTGGCCCATAAGAGATATAAATGCTTATTTTTCCCACAAAAATTGAAGTGTTTTTATTTCAACTGATCTATTGAGGGTTCTAAACAATATTTTTTCTATGTACATTAGAGCGGTTCAAAAAAAAAAACTTGATTTTTTCATGATGTGTCAGTGGATTACAATAGCCTTATATGTCTGAACAAAGCTCATTACTAGGATTAAGGTTAATATTGAAAACTGGATTAGAGCCCTCTGTTTTAAGTAAACAACACATTTTCCAAAATATTAATTTAAAAAATGGTGCAAGTTGTAGAGCTTATAAAATTTTCCAACAAAGTGGGTATGGTTTTCGGGAAACTATCGATCGGGAAATTCAAATCCGTGATTGGTTTTTCTTCTTTTCTTCCATTCTTATAAAAAAATTTACAATTGACCGGACAAAAGTACCGATTTTCCACTTTCTAGCTCCAACACCTCAAATATTATGTTACCGCCAATCCCATGATACATCATTTTTAATGTACTGATATTCGCTTTAGTGAATGCTGAAATCGCATATCATTATTTTATTTCAAAAATAAGATATTTTGCATTTTTCTTAATTAACAGACCTGATTTTTTTCGTTTGAAATTTTTCAACTCATATCGTTTTTTGTGATATTTTTCGATTTCCCACCAAGTTGCAAGACAATTTTAATACGTTAAATTCGATTTTCCAAACAATCAATGCAATATTTCGCTCACCTACTTCAAGACTGACATAACTCAAAAAACGTGATGTCTAAGTTAATGATGCAGAAATATCTGCCATTTTATGTTTTATTTTGTGTGAAATAATCAGAAAAAAGTCTCATAGACTTGCCTTGTGAGAAGAGTTTATGTAGACATACTTTTTATTCCTAGTTTATGTTTTTTTGAGTTATGCCAGTCTTGAAGTAAGTGAGCGATATGACTTCTGCTGCAAATACTGAGAAAACTGATTGACTCTACAATTTTTCATAGCTATACAAATTTTCATTTTGTCTGAAACTTTTACATTGCATATCTCAAAAACTTTCTTCTTATGCAGGATAACTTAAAAGTTACATTGATAGTAATTCAATAGACAAGGAAAACTTTAAATTTAAAACAAAAGAGAAAACTTTCCATCCACTGACTGCATTTAGTTACTTTTACTTTAATTGATCTTTTCCTTACAAAACTTTCCACAAGAATGTATGGGTACAAGAAATATTGAGAAGACCAAAGTCTGTTATTAAGAACACAGACTAAAAGTTTGCTACTAATTTGAGGATAAAAAGTTTTATGGCAGCTGTTTCTACGACAGAATTAGCCATTGAAAAACTTTATATCTAACTCAAATTACGTAATTATGACGTTAAAATATAATGCGTTAAGGTATATGCACTTATTTTCCTATAATCTACAAGACTTTTAGTAGGTTTTTCTTTCATTGTTGATACATAAAAAGTAAGTAAGCTTGAAGAGAGTTACAAAAAATCAATTGCAAAAATTACTTCTTAATTAATTTGCAAATTAAGATTTAGTTCAATTTTAAAAAATCCTGAACCCGCTTTTCTGCTAAAAAATTAATTGTCTAACTTAATTGCGCAAAAGGGAAAAAGTTCACTTTAATAGCTTACGGCTTAAAGGCAGAGCAATTAAATTGTTTTATTGCGTAGAAAATTGTGCTACAAATTTTGTTTTCCTTTTGCATTTGTGAAATTAAGGCGCAAATAACTTGTAGCAATTTATTATGCTGACATCACTTACGGCACATTTCAATATATTAAACATTGAGCTAACGAATAGTGCAATAAAACAAACACAACGACGTAGCATCACAGAAAATATGAAGTTTAAGATTTTTCAAGTGTGAGGGCTCATCAAATAAATTTATTTCCGTGTTAACCCAGAAAACACTTGACAGATTCTTAAGTCATTCACATTTATGGCGATCACTCTTCAGGGAGGTTAATAACATAACATTTTACTGATTCTGCTTCAAGATTAATTGATTCCTTCTTTTAGGCAATGAAATAATAACTTTTATAGAAGAGTTAGATATGTAATATTATGTATTTTTTAAGTTTCATATATTTCAAAACATTAGGATACGATTTTACTTTTTTATTATGTGCATGAAAGTGGAGAACGGTATCAATACTGCTTTCGCTTGCTCAATATTGTCATGTGGCTCAAAAGCTATTTTTCAATTTTTATACTTGAATTTTCTTTTAAAGAAACGTATTCGGATTCAGCTAATAACAATGTTAAATAGACAAAAACAGTTTGGTAAAACTGGAAAAACTTTTTGTTTTTGAGTAGTCTATACTATTATATAAAGAGGTAAGGTTTGTTTGTTTGTTTGTTTGTTCAGGGTAATCTCTGGAACTACAGAACCGATTCCAAAAATTCTTCTACTAATAGAAAGCTACACTATTCCTGCGAAACATGGGCTATATTTTATTTTGATAAAAGCAAGGGGCTTGGCACTTTACATGCAATTAAAACCTTTAACTCGCTATATCTTGGTTCATATGATAGCAAAAGTCTTGAAATTCGGTGTCAGGATGTACATAGCCTATGTTAAGCTCTTCACAAAATATGAACGGGATTAGACACCAGGGGCGTGGTGGCTAAAAAACTTTAATTTAGGGTGGCTCACATAGACACCACATGTCTCTTATATTAAGACGCATAGCTAAGACGATGAAACTTTTATTTAGGGTGGTCCTCATACACAAATATTTTAAGAATAGCGATATCTCAAAGACAGGTAAATCGATTCTCATGAAACTTACACAGTATGGTTTTCATATTAAGGGGCAAGGATTTTATTTAGAGTGCATACTTAGGGTGACCCTCATAGAAATATATTTTTAAACATCATTTTCACGAAGACAGGTTAATCGATTCACGCTGAATTTACACCACGTATTATTATAGGCCAATAAGTATCCTTCCGTTCACATCAAAAGTTTTTGAAAAAATTCTTGGTAACCAAATTCAAATTCATTTATTGCAAGCCAATAAACTGAACAAATGGCAGTCCGGTTTTCGAAATAAACACAGCTGTGAATCTGCAGTCATAAAGGTTACTTCTGACGTTCGCCAAGCTATAGATGCAAATAAAATTTGTGTTTTAGTAATGTTGGATTTTTCAAAAGCCTTTGATTTCGTTGATCATTCAATACTTTTGAAAAAATTAAAACATCAGTTTAAATTTTCATATACGTCGTCAAAACTTATGAGTGAATACTTAAAAGGTAGAGTACTTGAAATTGTGACAGAGCAAGGCTCCTCTAATCCAATGGAAGTCAAAAGTGGAGTTCCGCAGGGCTCAGTCTTAGGACCGCTGTTGTTTTCGCTTTTTATAAACGATTTGCCAAATGTTGTTGTAAATTGTCAGACTCATATGTACGCTGACGACGTTTTAATCTATTTTTATCGTCCTATTGGACTTATAGAAGATTGTTTTGCTAGAACGAATGATGACTTACATAATATCTATGCCTGGTCTTGCAGAAATAAACTTTTTCTCAATCCCTCTAAATGTAGTGGCATAATTTGCTTTAAGCTTGCTATCAGCTCTAATGAGCACCCACAACTTTTCCTTAATGGTGTCTCTATCCCTTTTACTGATAAAATTAAATACCTTGGGTACCACATAAATAATAATTTGAAAATGCAACTTGTTAAAAGCCTTCTATTACCTTACTTTATTTTCAATTGCTCTGTTTACTCATGCCCGGATTCGGTTTGCAAGCATAAATTAAATGTTGCTTTCAATGACTGTCTAAGGTTTATTTATGGCATACCAAGGTATAGAAGTGTGGCCCACTTAAAAAAGACATTGATTGGGTTAGACCTAGAGCTATAATATAATTTTCGAAATATTTTGAAATTGCATAACATAATTTACAATAAATGCCCAGGTTACCTCTCTGAAATGCTCTACTTTGCACAGTCAAGAAGAGGATTGAAGTTAATTTTACCGCGATTCAATAGCCTGGTTTTGGAACGCTCCTACTTTGTTAGCGCAATTCGTTTGTGGAACAACCTTCCAAACGAATTGCAAACTATCAGAGCACAAGCACAATTTCAGAAGAAACTTTTTGAATATTTAGATAGACTGAATAACTAGATTTACTTTTTTGTTTCTCATTATCTTAATTTAAATTTAATTTAAGCTTAATTCATATTTTTAAAAACTTATTTTTTTTTTTCCTAAAGAAAATTGTTAGCAAAAAATGTATGCTTATTATAAGATTTAATTTCTATCTTGAAGCATTATGTAAAATTTGATAATAATAATAATAAATAATGAATGAATGAATGAATGAATGAAATATTTCTTATGTTAAGAAGCATAGCTTAGGATACAAAACTTTTATTTAGGATGGCCCTCACACAAAAAAATTTTTTAAATATAATTTTCTCGAAGACCGCTAAATCGATTCTTATGGAATTTACACCATATGACTTTTATATTAAAAAGCACAGATTAGATAGTAAAAATGTTATTTACGGTTCATACTTAGGGTGGTCCTGATTCAAAAATATTTATAAATATCATTTTCTCGAAGACCGCTTAATCGATTCTCATGGAATTTACTTCACATGGCTTTTATATTTAGAGGCACAGATAAGGTTGTAAAACTTTTATTTAGGGAGCATACTTAGGGTGACCCTCACACAAAAATATTTTTTAAATATCATTTTCTCAAAGACCTTTTAATCGATTCTCATGGTCTTAACACCAGATGGCTTTTATATGAAGGGGCACAGATTAGATAGTAAAAATTTTACTTACGGTTCATACTTAGGGTGGTCCTGATACAAAAATATTTATAAATATCATTTTCTCGAAGACCGCTCAATCGATTCTCATGGAATTTACTCCACATGGCTTTTATATTAAGAGGCACAGATAAGGTACTAAACCTTTTATTTAGGGTGCATACTTAGGGTGACCCTCATACAAAAATATTTTTAAAAATAATTTTCACGAAGACAGGTTAGACGATTCACACCGAATTTACGCCACGTATCTCTTATGTTAAGAAGCATAGCTTAGGCTACACAACTTTTATTTAGGGTGGCCCTCATTCAAAAATATTTTTTAAATATCATTTTCTCAAAGACCGTTTAATCGATTCTCATGGTCTTAACACCACATGGCTTTTATATGAAGGAGCACAGATTAGATAGTAAAAATTTTACTTAAGGTTCACACTTTGGGTGATCCTCCCACAAAAATATTTTTAAATATCTTTTTCATGAAGACAGGTTAATCGATTCATACCGAATTTACACCAAGTAACTTTTATTTTAAGAGGCGTAGATAAAGCTTCAATACTTTTATTTAGGGAGCATATTTAGGGTGGCCTTCATACAAATATATTTTTTGAACATAATTTTCTCGAAGATCGCTTAATCGGTTCTCATGGAATTCACACCACGTGGCTTTTATATAAACAGGCATAGCTTAGAATAGAATGGGTGATGCCACGCCCCCTTATCTAAAAGAAAATAAAATTCATCATATCTTATCAACTATTTGATGCAGATAAATGAAACTTGGTACAAATATAAAGAGTAGAGAAAGAAGTAAGATTCAATGCAGAAATGGGCGGTACCACGCTTCCATATGAGAAAAAATCAACTTTTTATGTATCAACAACTCTTTTACGCAGATGAATAAGATTTGGTACACATATTTCTTATTGTTTGTAAAAATTTCTTAACATAGTTTGGTTTGGAAAAAATGAGCCAAAAAGAAAGAAAGTAAGATTCAATAAAAAAAATGGGTAGTGCCATGCCTCCAAAATAAAAAAAGACTATGACTATGAGACTCGGTACATATATAGATGACAAGGACTATTACTATTAAACTCATTCAAAGGTGCTGATTCTAGGCATTCCATTGATTCCCGCCAAATCAATTGTTTATTTATGAGCCAAATAGAAAAACCAACAACGTTGTTTATCCACTCGCAATAAGATAAATATCAACATAAATAATTTTTACTTATTTAATCCAACTAAAATAAAAACACTTTATATTTTATTTGTTGAGGCGTAACAACGCCCGCCGGGTTTCGCTAGTTGAATATAAAAACGTTGCCCGTCTCTGTCATGTCAAATATTTTTTTTAATTTATCTTGTTTATATTTTACAAACGCAACAAACATCAAAAAATCATGCCTGAGTCAACTCAAAATCTTCTTCAGGTGATCTAATTTTTTGAAAATATTATTTTCGTGAGACAAACTTTAGGTAAAATCTAAAAATCTGATAGTTCAATATTTTTGGATTTTCTTATTGTACACATACATATATATATGTATGTATGTACATTAATGCTTTAAGGCATATGTATGCATTTGATATGTTCAAATAAATGGCATATTTTAGAATACTTCAAGAACAAAAATTTCAAAAATTTATTCATATTCGAGTGTATCCTCATTTTAAAAAATTTAATAAAACATAGTCCTAGGGTTGCTATCAGAGCTGCAAAATTTTCATTTTTCAGAATTGGGCCAAAAAAAAATTAAGAAAATTTGAGCTTTTTCTTATATATAATATTTTTCTTAATTTTTTTTCGATTGTAATTGAAAATTAATTTTAAAATAACATTTGAAGAGCTGAAATGCAAAACCCGCCAAGTCCAAAAAATGAAAATGTGTGATAGAAAAAAATATTTTTCTACAAGCCTAAATACTCTAAGTCAGGGATGGCCAGGTCGAACAAAATTTAATTATTCCTGATCATTCCCAAATATGATGAGCTCTCATATAAATTTGATGAAAAATGTCATTTGTAGATACCACAAAAGGTAAAAATAATAAATACAGGCAAACAACAATTAAAATTAAATATTGTTATATTTACCGTTACTTGTGTATTTTTTGTCAACATTTCTTGTCACTCTTCAGTTGTTCATTATCAGTTTAATTGTTTGTCTAAATGTTTTTTGTTTTTGTAATTTTCATTTTCCAAAATAAAAAGCAATAACAACAATACGGAAAATTGCGAACTAGGGCCACGGCTCGACGCTCGCAACGAAAAATATCTAAACACATTTGACTTCATATTTGTGTATCGAAATGTTGTTGCGATCACTCCCTTCGCATTTCGTTTTTCTTGACTTTTTTCAATTATTGGAATTAGATTTTGCAAACTACGCATTTGCTCACTTAATCCGGTGATTAGCGATTTCTTGTTCCCAAACTCAACTCTTCTAGTCATTCCTGCTCTATATTGTAAAAAAATGTTCCCTTCACAAACTTTTGATTGCAATAATTTCTGATAAATTCTTTTTATCAAAACCCGCCAAGTCCACATTTTTGAAAATCAAAACCCGTCAAGTTCCATTTTATTTGTTATTTATAGCGAAACATTAATTTGTAAAAAACTTA
Organism: Tricholauxania praeusta; assembly: GCA_949775025.1. Taxonomy (NCBI): domain Eukaryota; kingdom Metazoa; phylum Arthropoda; class Insecta; order Diptera; family Lauxaniidae; genus Tricholauxania; species Tricholauxania praeusta. Next base: position 44,328,302 of record OX459031.1, read on the forward strand.
TGGGTGTTTCAAAAGCTGTGAGAAGTTATCCAAATTAAAAGTAATCAATCCTTAGTAATATGATATGAGAGAATTCAAATTATAAAACCACCTTAAAAATATTAAAATCACAAAATGCAGAAATATTGTAAGAATAAACGTTGTTTTGAAATGAATTTAAGCTTAGCCATTTTTAAAAAATTATTTCGAAATCTTTTATTATTATTATTTTGAAAAATCCACCAAGTCCCGAGGTTACACTTTCAAAACCAGCCAACTCTACGTTTTCAATTTCAAAACCCACCAACTCCACCTTTTTTGTTTCAAAACCCGCCAAGTCCAAATGTTTTTTTTTATAAAAGTCCTTATAGATTAGGTAATAAAATGTAATGAAAAATCAGGATTTTAATAACTTTTGACAACTATTACAATGGATCAATTTACGTTTTTACTATAGTTAAATTTCAGTCGAATGCAGTTTATGCGTTTTTCTCTAAAACGCAATATATTGACTTGGCGGGTCTTGTATCTCAGCTCTTCATTTGCTTCCGGTAACTCTAACAAAATGGGATGTTATTACTTCAAATGATATTTTTACTGCCCGAGTGTAATAGTTTTCGTCATATCGCTATTGATAAAAATTTTTAATTATTATTTGTTTCAGAGCTATCACAATTATTTACTTAATCTTTAAATGCATGACTTTTTTTGTGAAAAAAATATATTTGGTAGACATGATCATTTTAATGCAGGAAATAGAAAAAAAAATGTTTAATATTTAATATCTTTTTATTTAAAAAAAAAAAAACAATTTGTTGCAGATTGTTGCCTTTTAGTGGATATTAATATTAAGGACCTAAGGCAATTTCTCAAAACTGTATTGAAAAAAAAGAGGAGCTTTGACATAGAAAAATTATATAATGTATGTACTTAGCTTAGAAAATAACTTTTTACACATCAAAAAAAAAACTGTAATTCTGACATCCAACAAAGAATAACTCATATTTTAACTTCGCTCCAAAAAAAAAGGCCACTCGATAGAATACATTTCCGTAAACGTGAAAACTTTACAACAGCACGGATTGATTACTTACCGAAGACTTGGAGGTGGTGTGAATGGTATGTTGCAGTTCTACAACACCAAGCATTTAAGAGTTAAAAAAGTACTATCAACCAATTAAGGACTGTCCCAGAATAAAATAGCGGCTTATTTTTCAGCTATAAAAAAGTATCCAATCAGCTTTTTGGTCATTCTTTTATTATTTATATTTATAACTAAAAACTTATTAACAATTTCTTTTTTATAAAAATTTCTCACTTTTTTCTATAGGCCTTTTATTAATGGGTTGTTTCATCGACAGTACGGAACGATCTTTTCCACTTAAGTCTGAAGTCTTGTCTCAATTGGGCGAAGCTCTGAGCAGTTAGGCGGATTTGCTATTTTTGGTAGAAAATTGATCTTTTCACTTTGATACCATTCCATCGTTAGAGTAATGAGAGATTGCTAAATCGGCCCAGTACATCACTGTACCCTCGAACTGTACGACAGAACACGTTTTTCGAGGCACTCATCAATATAAACTTTTGAATTGATTTATCCTTCATAACAAAGCAGCTTCTTCTGAGGCCACAAATACATATGATCTGCCAAACCATATCTTGCTTCGAAAATTTCGATTTTTTTTTTCTCTTTGAATTTACTAGGCACATGCCCCTTGTTCGGTGACGCATAATATTTGTGCCCAGGAGGTGCTGGGATTCTGCTTAAAAGCACTTTTAACTTTCGCCAATACCCTTGAGTTAGAAAATTCTGGTTTTCTGCCAGAACCTTTTTTCCGTAAAATAGGTAGACCCTTCTGATAATTAGAAATAACCGTCAAAACAATTTTGTCTGATGCACTAACTATTTATGTGCAACTAATGTGCAAGTTCAGTCTCTAATTGCGGTCAGAATTCTTCTTAGAAAAAAAATTTCCTTCGACTTTAAGTTCTCATATAGAACATACCTAATAATAATGTTCCTTAACTTTTTCAGTTAAATTTTTGGTTAAGTCCTAAGTCAAATTATTTGAGAGATTAATTGTGAAACTATGTTACTCTTAGCAAGAGACGTAACTAAAAAAATAGTGCGAGCAAGAATTAATTAAAAGTTTGGTTTACTGAGTTAAGTGTCAAAAGTGAGGTTCAAAAATGTGGAACTCCCTTTGAAATATTTTGGAACTTTTGCATAAAGTTTTGGTAGTTCCTTAAATTACCTTAACATATCTATCTAAGGAATCTTTTTGGCGAAAATTTGTAATCATTTTTATTGAGCGAAAGGATATTTTCCTCAACTTTGCGCTCTTATTTGACCAAGTTTTCTGGTATGGGAACACGATTTTGTCAAATTTAGATAAAGAAATGTACATTTGCACGAACACGGGAACACATTGAATGATGTCAGTCTCAAAGAGCTATCAAACTTTTTAAGCTTTATAAAATGAAAAAGTTATAAATTCCAGAAACATGAATTGTTGATACTCAAACTAAAGCCAACACACTCATAAGCGTAACCTTTGAGCGGGCGCATAAAACATGTGTCATACGAGTATATATATTTTGCTGCTAGTAAATGCTGCCTAGAATTTTAAACTATAAATTTCTGAGAACAAAAGAATTTCTAATTTATCCACAAAAAAAAATCATTGAATGAAATAGACCACAGAGAACAAATTGAATAAGAGAAAGGCAGCAACAAATCCTATAAATTCTAGCAGAGATTTTTCAATGTCAACTGTCTGGATGGATATTCATTACGTATGCAGGCTGCGTGTTTTATATCCAATTAAGTTGCTTTCACTGCAGCACAGCATTCAAGTGCAACAGAGGCTACAGCAGCCGCCGAAGGAACAGTGATAACAATTAGGGAGAGCACTGCAAGGCAATGCCATTGCAGGCTGGCAGTGGCCGATGTCATTACTAATGGCAAGGTTAGGAAAATTCATAGAAGCAGACGCGTATCACAACTCTTGCAATTTAAATGTGGCACACACAGGTGACACATGCAAACTGTAATTGTTTCATTGCTCTAGGATGTAATTGATGCTATTACTGTAGCTCATTTTGCTAGTGGCACTTGGTGAATTGCATGGATTTTTTAATTAGCCAATTCTTCTTTTACTTTTGTGCTATGTGGTTTCTTTTGCGTCGTGGACACTTGATGTCACATTTCATCCGAGCAAACGCAATTCAAATTCAATTCAAATTGAATGCAACCGCTGTCATTTCATTTGCAATTCAATGCATGTGAATGCCATGGGTTTTCAGCTGCTGCTGCTGTTCTTTCTCCCTGATTGGACTGAATGCTGGCACCTGTGGCACATGAATGTACGGGTATTCAGAGCCGTGTATCAATAGCGCTATTAAGATACTGTTGAAAGCTTGAATAGCCAACTCGCGTGTTTGACATTGAAATTGTGTAGACATTTTGATTGTGTTATAATTAGCTGATATTTGACGATATTGTAGTGTGTAATATTCAGGGCCAGAATTAGCTTTTGCCTGCAGCTTAGTTCCCCCTGGTAATATTTTAATATCAATTTTGTGGTACCAACAATTATATTTGAATTAAACTTTTTGAATATTAATTTTGTATAAAAGTTGTGCAACAAAAAAAGTTTTAAATTTTGAGCTTAACATTTTCTTATATCATGAACGGTTACATATGGATGAGCAGTTTTTGTGAGAAATATGGTTATTATTTGGTTTTGCATAAAATTGGTCTCAACTAATAATACATAATGCCGTTGATTTTAGCATTATTGGTCGATAATTCAAAAAACCTGTTTAAAATTATTTTTAATGGGAAACTTTTTGGCACCAAAAATCAATTTAATATGCTTACTACCATTAAACGTTAGATATTCTTGATAGAACCAGTTTTTTTATTTTTTGGTCAAAATTGAAGCTCTTTCAAAGTGTTTTATATGATATCTGCCATTGAAAAACATTTACCAAAACTAGACGGTGCTACATATGAAATGGCTAATAATCAGCAAAAATATCAATTTTTTTAACATTTTTTTAACAATTTTTTAACAGTTGCTTATCCCATTTATCACTTATGCTGAAATTGTTTACTCCAAGTTGGATTCCCGCTCATTTCATAAACTTCAAATTGCCTTCAATAATGCAACGCGCTATGTGTTCGGTCTTACCCGATATGATCACATCTCAACATTTAATAAACGTCTACTTAACTGTTATTTAGCTGATTACCTTGATTTAAGAAACACACGATCATATTCACCAAGACCCCCAATTATTTATATGAAAAATTAGAATTTTGTCAACAAATCAGAAATTAAAACCTCATTATCCCTACTTTTAAGTTTTTCGTGCACACTATTTGTCTATAGAATTCCCTATAACGTCACTTTAAATGTACGTCGAGTTTTGAAAAGTTTAAGAAGTTACTCTGTCGTCACTTTTCTTAATGATCTTAACTCTTTTCTATTTATTTTTATATCTTTTGTTTCTTTAGTGATCTTCCAAATTTTTATTGTAACTTTTTAATTATATTATCAAGTTAAGTCATAAAAATTTATTTTTTATTTATATCTAGTTTGAATTAAACTCTGTGATTTTTATTAAAAACCATAAAAGTTTTGTGATTGCATTTTAAAAAAAATATTTATTCTTATATGCTAATATAGTTTTAAGCAGGAAGGTTGATAGAATTATGTGTCTGAAATCCTTTGAATATACATATATGAAGAAATTATCAAGAAATTTCAATGCCTCTAAGTCAAGGAAATAAAATGTTGGTCAAGGCAACCTCAATATACTAAAAGCCGTTTTTTAAGGTTACCTTGACCATTAGGGAAATTAGGAATTTCAGCAGATGTCAAAGCTTTAAACAGATTTTCCCAAAGCTTTCTAGTAGGTTAGCTTTAATGTGAATCTATTGCCAAACTACCCCATTCCTGATAAATTTCAATACCATCTTATTAATTGTGGATTAATTCTAAGATTCGAACTCATTATGCAGTTCACCGTGAACTCGACCAGCTCTATATTTATGCCTTAAAGCAGGTCGTATTATCAGTATTTTTCGAATGTTCATTAAAAAAGATCGGAGTTTATTTTTCAACCTATTTTTTTAAGGAAGAACTTACTCATCTGTCGCTTAAACCATTTTATTAAAGCTTATTTAGAGGAGTTATGCAGTATAGCTTGAAGTGAAAAATGAGTGTTGCAATTCGAGTTTTCCCTAAGTGAGACATTATCAAATATTCAAATTTAAAGTTTTCTTCTTTATGCTTCCTGCTATCCGTTTTTTGTAAAATTGTAACGCACTATTCCAGCTCTCTCTCTACAATAAAACCTGTAACATATAACCCATGATGTTCACCTTGAGTTGCTCAACATATTACAAGGCATTATTATTACAGAGTACTTCATCATGTTGAGTGCTTCCTTAATTAAAATGCGTACAGCAAAATTCCATAAAAGCAAAAGAAGAAAATTCCTTTTGGCAACAAAATTAAAAGAATTGCTGTAGCTATTCTTTCTACTCTACACTCTGTTGGTAAAAAAAAATGGAAAAAACTTTGTGAACTTGAAATTAAATGGAAAATAACTTATTCTGAAATAGCGTAGTCATAACGTATGGTATGGTATAAGTAGAGAATGTGTGTGTGCTGTGTTCAACATGTTTCAAACTTTTAAACAGCAACTTTCGATGTCACAACTATCGACGCCCACAAACTTTTCCTGCCGACCGACTTCGGCAATCTGCACATTCCACTTACTTATGATGAAGTCTTGAAGACAGCGCTAAAGCTAACACTTGAGAATGTTGACTTTTCATTTGGTAGATGTGTGCAGGTATCTGTGTCTCTGTTTTTGTATTTGTTTGCACACAACAACACGCAGCAAATCGAAAACAAATTTGCTCAATTTAATCATGTGTGAAATTTTAGTTGACTTCTGGGGTTATATTTTTTTCTTACTTTCCTTATAGGAACGTTGGTGGATGGTGTTCTGATTTGTGTTTTTGTTGATTATTTATATATAGAGACTAGGGTGGTACATTTTGTGCAAGAGTTAAGCATCTTCTCAGTGGAGTCAAAAATTTTAACTTCACAATCCTGTTAAGAGATATTGATATCTAAATGGGATACATTAAAATTATAATTATGTCTGTGGTTAAAAAGAATAACAGCTCTAGTCGACTTAAGGCCGATGCAGTTAGGGCTGATTTTCCATAAAATCTGGATTGTATTTCTTTCGGTTTTGGACAATTTGTTAGTATTTATTTAGCTCTTAATTAGAAAAAAAACACGGATAGGAAATCTCACCTTACCAGGAAACATATCTGTCCAAAATCACGGTTGCAGTAAAACGAAAAGAAATAATTTAATGAATGATCCGATTTAGCTTCTGGCAAAAAAGTGTGTGGATTTTTACAAGAGGGCAAAAATTCTAAAACGCTGCACTGGGAGTTATTCAAGGTAATTTAAGCAAACTTCACGTTAAATAATACAATAGCACAATCTAACAAATTTGAAGTATTTTGTTATAACAAAGTGATCCTGAAAGACGACATTGCACTGATCAATTTTGCCGAAAAAAGTTATAGTTTAGCTTGTACTCGTTTTTTTTTTGTATCTGCGTTTGAGACGTCATAGGAGATTAAATGGATATTTTTGTTTTAAAAACTAAATTAACATTATTGAACTTTTTTATGCAATCATAATTTTGTTATTTTTATTATTTTCTACATTCGATATTACTCGATACTACTCAATCCAGTTTCATAGTTTTTGATACTTTCATTAATATTTTAAATTTTTTTTCGTTATGTTTTCTAAGGGGACCTCCCTAAATTGTATTTACTTTTATATTTTATAAGTATTTTCTACTTAATTTTCTACAAATTCGTTTCGAATTTCAGTTTCATGTTTTCAGTGCACACACACACATATGATTTAGATGTGCATGGATGTGTATGCTCGCTCATGTGTTAGTGTTTGTCGTTTTGCGTCTCTGAATCGAGCCTTCATTAATTTTTTTTTTTTTTTTTGATTTTCTGTCGTTAGCTTCTGTTGACCACCGCTGGATCCTTTTAATGTTATATGATATGCCACAACACAATTGAGGTTAATTGGTTCAAAATCAAATATTTGTATTTGTTCCTGTCAATACAAATATACACACACGCATTCTATACTCACTGAGTAGTAGCTATAGAATTAGCTTTTATATCTGTGTTTTGATATTGTAGATAGCAATACAACTACATATGTATATGTAAGAATTTGGAAGATAGATCGCGGACCCGCATTCCAGGAATTTTTCCAAAGCTGGATTAAATATTTTTTTAATATTCTCATAAAAGAATAAAATAAATAGGAACAGCAGTATAAGGGCACTGTTGAATTTGAAAGGGGCACGAAAGTGTAACAATAAAACTCATCAACATTTTTTATTTTGCAGCCTTTTAAATACAACTACGTCAGCGCTTGATTCAGTTCTCCATAATTAGCTTTCAGCTCCTTCAACAGAACCAAAGCGCCTCCCTAGAAGTGGTAAGGTAATCTGGAGTAACAAATATTCAGACAAGGTCACATCAATTGACTACAGTGTTTGGTCCATGACTTTTGTCTAAAAATTTTCATGCAATTTGTGAAGGGGTGCCCAGGTGCCAGAAACAAAGTGGATGCGCCGTTCGTAGGTTTGATCTAGGAAACTGTAATTTTGGGAAAATATTCTTCAAACCCGATTCTATGATATAGGCAAATAGGACCGCAAATTTAAAAAAAAATACCTTCTTTGGGTGTATTTTTTCCGCATTTTTAGTCACACGAAAAATGTGGACGTGGTCTGACAACAGTGGGTGGCGTCCCCCATACATCTAAAAAACCCAAAACGCTATATCTTGGCACCTAAGGCAGACATTTTCTACGTTTTAGTAAGTCAGTTTCTTCGTTAAATTTCAACGGAAGCTCAAATGTTGGGACAGTTATTTTTATTCCTCAAGCTATAAAATAGGAAAAAATAAATAAAATCCATCTCCAAAAGTTTGTAAAAAACACCCTAGTGTATATAAACCTGCAAAAATTATATTTACATGTATATAAAAAAAAACCAACCAAAATACTTAAAAGAAATATAATAAATTAAAACTTAGTTCCTTCATTGTGTCAAAGATGGCGGCACAAAAACAAAGACAACTCGTTATTAGTTAGTTCATGAAAAATTATTTTTTTTCTGCGATTTGAACCTTTTTTTTATATTTTTGAACATCCTAAAAATTTCCAAATAAATTAGTTCGGACCCTACCGATCTTCTATTATTTGTGTAACATTTAACATAAAAGTACCAGGACCAAAGTTCGGTTTTTCGTTTTCAGGCTGAAAAAGTCGAAAAAATGTTATGCAATTGAATGAGAAGTCGGAAATACTTAAAAAATATTGAATATGATTGAAAAGCCGAAAACACATCAAAAAAAAATTTGAAAGAAGTTGATTAGTTATATATGAAAAACGTTGAGAGAGGTTGAAGCAGGTGAAAAAAGTTTGATAAACTCGATAGTATATTAAAGTGTTGAAAAAGTTGAAAGAGATTGAAAAGCTCGAAAAAAGTTGAAAGTCTCGGAAAAAGTTGAATGAGGTTGAAAAGCCGAAAAAACTTGAATGTGATTGAAAAAGTCCAAAAAATATGGAACATGTTGAAAAAAGTTGAAAAATATTGAATAACTTGAAAGAGTTTGAATAACTCGAAAAAAAAGTTGAATAATGTTGGAAAATTCGAAAAATATGAAAAATGTTGAAAAAAGGTTGAAAAATGTTGAAAAAGTTGAAAGAGGTTGAAAAATGTTGAAACAGTTGAAAGAGATTGAATATCTCGAAAAATGTTAAATAAGGTTGAAAATTCGAAAAAATATGGAAAATGTTGAGAAAAGTTGAAAGAGGTTGAAAAATGTTGAAACAGTTGAAAGAGGTTGAATAACTCGAAAAAAGTTGAATAAGGTTGAAAAATTCGAAAAAATATGGAAAATGTTGAGAAAAGTTGAAAGAGGTTGAAAAATGTTGAAACAGTTGAAAGAGGTTGAAAAACTCGAAAAAATATGGAAAATGTTGAGAAAAGTTGAAAGAGGTTGAAAAAGTCAGACAAATTTGGGAATTGTTGAGAAAAGTTGAAAGAGGTTGAAAAATGTTGAAACAGTTGAAAGAAGTTGAAAAACTCGAAAAAAGTTGAATGAGGTTGAAAAAGTCAAACAAATATTGAAAGCGTTGAAAATATTTGAAAAATGTAGAAAATCGTTAAGAAAAGTTGAAAGAGGTTGAAAAATAATGAAGCAGTTGAAAGACGTTGAAAAACTCGTTGAATGAGGTTGAATATATTGAGACCAAATTTTATTAGGATCACTCCTTTAGTTTGCTAAAGTTTGTATAGGAGGTGCCACCCCCACTAATGAAATCCCATCAAAATTCATATAATTTCAAAGCTTATAGTAATCGACACCTCTCCACCAAATTTAAAAAATTTGACTCCAAGAGCACATTAAATGTAGCCTTAAACATTTTTTGTTTATATGGGAGGTGCCACGCCCACAAATGCAATCCCCTCGAAATCCATTTAGTTTTAAAGCTTATGGTAACCGACATCTCTACACCAAATTTTTAAAAAATTACGCCCATAGCACACTTAATATAACACTTAACATGTTTTGCATGTAAGGGAGGTGCCACGCCCACTGATGCAATCCCATAGAAATCCATTTAGTTTCAAAGCTTATAGTAACCGACATCTCTCTACCAAATTTAAAAAATATTGCTCTCCTAGAACAGCAAATGTAGCATTTAACTGTTTCCACTTGTATGGAAGGTGCCACGCCCACAGGTGCCGTTTCGCCCACTTTTGGTTACAAGATACCCAATAGCCAGTATATTTGACATGTCAAATTTCATAACGATTGCGTTGTTAGTTCTCTTATTATGACGTTTATAAATATTGTGGGCTGTGCCACGCCTTTCAACGAGTTTTTCCAGTATAGTGGCATAACTTGTTTTAATGGCTGCATTCAGCGGTATTAGCTTCAAAATTTTTATCAAAATCGTCGGTTTTGTTTTCGAGTAATATCGAATCAAAGTTTTCAATTATTGAAATATGTCACGCCCACTATTCTGATTCCGCCCACTTTTGACAGCATTTAAGATATTTATAATATGCATCCGTCTACCAAACTTTATTTTAATGATTGGTTTGCGAGTTATCACAAAATAAAAATTAAAATTTAGGACTGTGCCACGCCCCTGTTAGAAACTTGAAAAACTTTAAACCTATTCCAATCTTAATCTTGTTCACTTATGAACGAAATCCCGAAGTTTTATCAAAATCACTGCTGCCGTTTTCGAATTAAAGTTCAGTCATATATAAATATATAAATATATAAATATATAAATATATAAATATATAAATATATAAATATATAAATATATAAATATATAAATATATAAATATATAAATATATAAATATATAAATATATAAATATATAAATATATAAATATATAAATATATATATATATAAATATATAAATATATAAATATATAAACATACAATTTTAGCTCGTTTAATAATAGTAGATAAACTCCCAATTATTTTTATTCATACGTTTACACAACTAAAATAAAAATCAAATAGCACACACAAATACATTAACGCAATCAAAGTGAAAACGAGTGAATTTTTGCTACGACTCACAACTTCATACAGTAAATTAGTTCATGGTGTAAAAGCCACTCAACACATAATCAAAGTCAAGCTGCAAACCTGGCTGTTATTTGACGGTGGGCGTCTCATTGAAATTTAGTGTGCCTGTCTCTTATTTGTCTGTCTTCCTGTCTGTTGGAATACTCACTTGTACATTATCATAAATTTCAACTGACATTTATGTGAGTGTGTTAAGCCAGCACTGAAAGCCATCCACTCGCACGCAAATCCATTAACATAAGCATAAACAAATACAGACAAACATACGCACACAGACACTGCTATGCTAAATAACTAATTTAATTTGTTGCTTAGCTTATCGGTACGGTGTTCATTTGTGGCCCTGAGAAAATATGCTGCTGGCCAGCTTAAATGAGTCAAGTAACTATATAACATATACTCTTGGAGTGGTGCGAAAATCTTTCGAGGAATGTACTATAGCAAAATTCGAAATCAAACTTTTGATATATATGAGAGTTTTGTGTTTTTGAATGAGGAACAAATCCAGTTAAGCCTGTTAGTGAGCAAGGACTAATAAAAGCATGGTTAGTAGGATTAAATGCCTTACTTCATTGATATCGCACCTTTTTTTCTAGCAAAAAGCATTGGGAGGTAAGGCCCAAAACCAATAGCGCAATGAAATAATCATATCACTTTCTGACTAACACGGAAAGGTACATATTTATATAGAGACGCCAATAATTTGTGCACCACGCAAAACGCATAAGTACAAGAATTGACTAAATTGAATGGTGCGTACTCTAGAAATCGTGAATTTGAGGAAACACGCATTATTTAGCGCTCCAATTTGAAAATATCTTTTTATTTTATTTTTGATAAAACAAAAAAATATGGTATGCGTTTTTATTGGAAAGTACCTAAAGCAATCTTTAAATATTTCTTAAGAATTCCTTGTACCAACCTTGTAATGTATTGTTGAAGTCAGCCTTCTTAAGTGAGAACTCTTGGTGATAATTGAGCTATAATATAAAAATTGTTTTTGACATTTTTGTTTTAAATTTTCTTAATCAATATTTTGGCTTAAGTTTTAAGCCATCATCAGATACTATGAAAAGCTATTGAAGAAACTGCAGGTGTCAGAAACTGTCAATATTTGCAACACCCTAAAAAAGATAACCATATTTTCAGGTACCTATCTTTTTATTACACTTTCGTTTTATGTTTATTGTTATTACGTGCATGTTTGTTATTCTTCTCTCTGGTTTTTCCCTGATGTTATTGTGGTCGAGTTACAAATTGTTTGTTGGTGTAGTCACTGCGGTTGGCATTGTTGTTGCCAATATTATTTATATTAATAATTTTATGCAACATTTATGATTAGATAAAATCGAAACAATGAAATAAATGGATAACTAAGTATTTAACAAATAAACACGCACATCGAAAATAAATAAAAAACATAAATACGTTTCCTTATCAAAACATATACACACATGCACATTGGCACACACACACATGTGTATAATTCCACAAGCTATTTTCTAAGATCAAGCGTTTTTAGAATTTCCGGCTGCTCAGGAAAAAAAAATTGAAGGCTATATATAATTTACATGTCATATGCAGGCATTTTCTACACACACATACACATGTATGCGTAGGTGTACGTTGAACGTGTATGTGTCTGGATTTTCTTTTAACAGATTTTACTTTTTGTTGGTGTTGTACATTAAGTATTTTTTTCATTTCTTCAGATTTTACTCCTATACCATACAAACTAATGGCTTTTAGTTATTCTCCTACTATGCCTCAGCTTAATACTCTTCAATTTAACGAATTGCGTGGTTGTGTATGTTGCTTTTATCTACAAATGTGTGTGTGTGTATGAGTTTATGTTTTTATAAGTGGCTTATTGAATAAACACTTCAAAATAAAATGTTTATTGATGAATACTTTTTCTATTTTGCTAATTGATACACGCAGAAAAATAAGTTGTACATCTTATAATTTTAATTTTTGATTCAAAGTTATTTGTGACTTGAGATCTTCCCATGACGTATAATTCTCACATCAATAAAGAAATCAGTTTAGTTTTTAAGAAATAAAATTGTAACTTCGAAAGTGGAGTTGTAAATCATAATTGCAGACGTGCCGTGAATAGAAATTATATATATACAACCAGATCATGTAACTTTCATATTAGAGGAATCAGGATATTTCAGCTCAAAGCTGGACACTCGTGCGTAAGAGTAATGTTATCTGAATAGAATTAGAGCCTGCTATATTTGTGTCTAAATTAATAAGAAAAAATAAAATTAAAAAGTCCTCACTTTTTTGAATATTTAAATCCTACAGTCAGCAACTTTTTTTATTTCCTTTTGACTTAGACTGAAGAGTACTTTAATGAGGTTTACAAAAACTTCTAATGTCTATGTTATTTTCTTTTTATTTCCTTTTTATTTTACTATTCAAAACCAAAATAACCACAAAAGAATGAAATTCATGTTCTCGAAATTAACTAATTACAAATTTGCGCAGTTGACACAGGGTTGCATATGAGCATTTTTGGAGACAAGCTTCAGGAAAATTAATAGATTTTTAAATAAATGTATGTATGTAACATAAATTTGTAACTTTATCAAACCATTAGAGTAATAGTTTCATATCATATTGAACTTGTAATCAAAGCTTGAGCTTTTGGCAAGAAAAAAATTGTTGGCTAATTTTCTTAATAATTCACTATTTATTTGAGGTCAAAGTGCTTGCCCACGTTATTTCATTGCATTTGCTGTGATAGTTTCATCAATACGACGAAAATGAGTTTTTTGTTTCTATAGTAATTGCCACGCCACAAACATGATCATGCCCATTTCTTATTGAGAATTGTTTCTTGTTATTAGCCGGCAGTCCTACTGTATAAAGTTTAATTTATCAGTCTAAAAAAAGCAAATCTACGCTCAGTACAAAAATGAACATTAAACATTTAATTTTCATACCTTCAAAAAGCTCTACGTTTCTCTTTTTTTAAATTTTTATCAAACGAAATAATGAATTTTTTTTAATTAAAACATAATTTTAATAGTAGTTTTTGATAATTGCATCATTAAAATAAAAAATTAAGAACAAAATTTCTAATTCAACTATAAAATGTTAATATTAACAGCTTCAAAATTACAATTCTTTTGAGAATGGAAAGTTCTCGTTTCAACAATGTTTTATTTTCTGTGTGTAAGCCTAATGATAAGCTATTGCTTATCACAATATCGCATTACTAAAACAGCACTTTTTATCTCATGTATTTTGCTTTGACTCACCATTATGAATTATATTAAAATAATTTAATCAATAATTTATTTATTAGTTAACATATTACGTTAAGATTATGCGTCTTTCATTGCGGTTTTCAATACATCATTTGTAAGCCTTGCTAAATGTGGCGTATACTTAATATTCAATTTATATATGAATTCAAAATCACTCATATACCACCAAGGACATGAAACAAACAAAAAACTCAAAATGTAACACTGAGGAGGATATACAGTGAAGTCTCTCTTGTGCGGACACTAACGGCTCCGAAATTATTGTCCAGTCAATGAAGATAAAAAAAAAATCTACTAGGAAATAATTCTAGTTATTTGCTTTTTTTATTTGTTTAATATATCAATAACGGAATCCTTTGATGTTCATCTGAGGGAGGTATTCAGAGAACATTAGAACATCCTCAATACCGTCTGTTCAAAAGAAGAGTCCGAAAAAAAAGGTATCCATTAGAGGAGATTCACCTTATACATAGTATGTGAATGTTGGAAAAATCGGCATGACATCATTTGGTGACACAAAGCTAGCATTAGAAAAATTGAACTGGTTTGGAACTATGTATCCGAGGAACTTTCATACGGATAAAAATAAAATAAAATAAAATAAAATATGGCTTTACAAACATGTTATGAAAACTTTTAGACATAATGCATTAAAAGCTGCGCCCCTCCCACAAAACTGGAAAAAATACATTTTTAATTAGAACTTATGTCTACTACTGCTAAGTCCGTAGCAATACAACAACTGCTTGGCTGGGAAGAAATTATATGGTTGATGTGAAAACAATATTCACAACTGACAAGTTTATGATGAAAGGTATCAGAATCATCTTTTCAAAGACCAGATGATCGTCAACATAAGTTCACTTGAGCTTAAGTGGGAGATAGATGATTTTTTAAGATCATATTAAGACCCAACATTGATTGAAATCGCGTAAATAACTCAAAAAATGTACATTACTCAGGAGAAGTTAACTGATGACTGAATTACGTATTTTAATAAGTATATCAAAATATCAAATCTAATAAATCCTGTGTGAAAGACAACTAGGCCTTCACAATTTGTGCGCAAGTTCAAAGTACTCACCAAATAGTGAACGACATGAACAAACTCTATCGAGTTAAAGCCAAATACCTACTTTATGCTTATTTAACACAATAAAATGATAGCACGGTTCAACAAAATCAACAAAAATATACGTGTCTCTGAAATTATTTCTGATAAATAACGAAATAACGCTATTAAATATAAAAGAGTGGACCGATTTTCATTCATTAATACTTTTTAAATTGCAAATTCCATAGGCAAAAAATCAGTACTATACTGATTGAAACATTTTATTTTTAATGTTTATATACGAAATTTTCTTACAAAAATTATTGTTTCAATTCCAACTTGCTAAAAATATTTGCCTTCTGTTTTTTCGTCTATAAGCTCCAGGATTTGCGTCTCGACAAATATGCCAACAATATTTGGCAAGCATGAGTCTAGAGTTTTTTCCTTGTAAAAACGTTCACCATGGTATGTATAATGGACTGCTTGTACTTTGCAGTGGGTTCAAAAATAAATCAAAAAGGTATTTAAAGAAATAAAAAGTAATGTTTTTCTTATTTCTTTTTTAAGAATTGTTTTATTAATTTTTCCGTTGTTTCCTAAGCGTTGAATTAAAAAAAACTTTTACAGCCATATGGTTGTGTTTCTTTTTTATAAAATTTGTTATTTAATAACCTTTCTAAATATTCTTTATTCAAGAATCGGTGCACTCTTTACATTTTATAGCACTATTTCGTTATTTAGCTATGACCATAAAAAATTTCAATATTAAAAATTCAAAAATCGATTAAAAAAAAAAATTTCACGAACTGGAGAAAAACGAAGAGACTTACTTACTTACTTAGATGGCCATAACAACCCATTGTCAGGTTACGGCCGACCTCATTAGCTCTCGCCAGGCGCCTCTGTTTTGCGCGCGCCTTCTCCAATCGTTAATGCCAAGCGCGGTTAGGGCTTCCTCAGCTTGGTCTATCCACCGGAGGCATGGTCTCCCATGCCCAACGAAGAGACACGTAAATTTTTTCTTGAACATCTTTTTTCAGTATATATTGGAAGTTCTCATAGGTGCAAACCTTTGTCGAACTGTGTAATATGCAGGGCATATCTTTAGAAAATCAGCACTAAGATACGAGTATATTCTGAAAAACATCCGCAATAAAATTTCAATTTCGAACAAAATGGCCAAGAGCATACACATAATACTTAAAGGATAAACCTCACAAGCATACAGTGACATGTAGTAAGTACACGTCCTTGACGTCACAAAAGTTATTATGACCATTAAAATAAATGAAACATTAAAAAGAAAACGTATGTTATCAAATGGGTTAAGTATCCAAGAAACCATCACACTGGTAAATACTAACCGCAATAAATAAGTGAAAACTTAAGCCTGATGGAAAACAAACAGGATCAGTAAAAATGCAATGGCAACAACGACCATGCACTGAGCTGTGAGCTGCACAAATTACATTTTTGCTTTTCTTTTTTCTTTGTAAGCTAGGAGCAAGGATAAAATTTATAAGGATAACGCAAACAAGTAAGTATATGAGCAAAACCATAACAGCAAAATATGAATCAACAACAGCGAAACTTAAACAAAGCAACACAACAACGACGAAGAAGTGCAAAACAAATATAGAAAGACGCGTAATGTGGTTGAAAATACACAAGGATATAGGGATATACGAGTGCTATTTGCCTTCGGTTGGATTTATTTATTGTTTTATTTTGTATTATTATTATAAGAATAATTTTTTAAATTGTTTGCATTTTTATTTTGTAGCCTTCCACTCTTGAAACTTTCACATTTTTTATTGCATTTTTGTCAAGGACCTGAACGATATCAACAAACGCACTTATGCGAATTTAAAGAGTTTAACGTTAACATACTACGTACCACACTTGTGCATTTTGTTGTTATATTGTTGGTTTATGCTAGATGAGCATGCAACTATGTAAAAAACCGATGCTGACATTGCAACAAAATGAGCATGTGAAGGAAGTAGAGTCGGTCTGTTCTGAGGCTGAGAATGTTCTAAATGCAAAGTTCACTTTCGTTTCATAGTTTTCAGATGAAGTAAAAAGTTTGTTGTCGGAGATAGCACTGATGCCGTTCATATTTGTGCTGATTTTGTTGTTTTGTTGGTTATGATGTTTATCCAATTTTTTCGTTTACTTCTGCGTCTTTTTTATTTTCTTCCTTCGTTCTCATTTTTTAGTTAGTCGTTGCTAAAGCAACAGTCGTAATCATGTTAATATTCCAAAAATAACCAACATGATTTCAACGCTATGAAAACAAAAATAGTACGTTTCGTGCGCTCAGTCAAATATTTTCTCAAATGTTTCACAAGGGTGAGCGACATATAGTTTGGGGCTTATGACGACTAATTGAATCCCACTTAGATTGACCTTCCCATCCAATTTCATTCTGAATTATACCGGGAGGAAACACTGTATTGAGCCTGAGCATTCCAGCCTAATCTCAGACAACATTATTATATACACGAATGAATATATCATCCATAATGGTTCTGATGCTTAATTGACTCGGTAAAGCGATCTGGGTTCCGCAACATATAAATGTCGCAGAGAACAAAATGGCTAACGAATTACTTAGATCTAAGTCAGCTGACGCCGACCAGAAACTGCCTTAGCATTATTGAGCAATGAAATGCAACATGAACATATCATATGGAAGCTTCACAACTATTTATGGGAACCCATCTCAAGCCGCAAGCAAACTAAATGGTTTGGCTTTGAATGAACGGTCAGATCAGTAAATGGTGCTGGAAGAATCCATAACTTAGCATACATACACCGCTGAGTTACTACCTGAGGATCATAAGGGTCAATTCCAACTACATTGGCTAATATTTAGAAACGGATAACACTCTGATACATTTCATTCGATTATTATGTTCTTTCAACTTCGTCTTTGTGACCCGATTTAGAAGACTCAAACCCACATTTTAAAATGTTCATAGTGCACATAGCAAGATTTCAGAAGTACTTTATGTTTATTTTTGTACACCTCTTTACAATTGAGACATTCCAAAACTTTTTTAGTAATCCTGAAAGTTTTTGGAACCCAATCTTCTTCGATTTGGCTTCGAATAAGAATTAGAAAATAGTACTACAATTTTGTCTCATGAGCCGAAGTTCACGAGACGAGACTGAAACTTTGCCAAATGGGCGTTTTTTTGAAAGTTCACTAAAATTCACGTTAACATCACTGGACTTTAACGTCATTAAAAAGATGTCATAAAAAGAACAAAATTAAAGCCCATTTGGACTTACGGCATACGGAGCTCCTTGGTTTATTAATGCATTGACAGAGATCACAGTGCCATTTTCGCGACTAAAGAGAGATGATAGAGCAGCTTTAAAAAATTAGCACCCCAGATGAGTACGATAATATCACATCACAAAATAAGCTGGTGCATTGGTTTACATTATGAATAAGATGAGGGCTCTGTACCGGGACCTAGCTCGTCTTGAGTACTGTACTCTGAATATCATTGTATAATTAAAAAATATAAAAAAAAAACCGACCACGTCAACCCATCGCCAACAGCTCAGCTCCTAATGGAGGCACTGGACCGAGACCTAGCCACTGCCCGATGAGTGGAAAGTGAGGCAGCAGGAGTGTTGGAGCAGCGTGCTTTTAGGCTGCTTTTGGCTGTTAGACCGGAATATAGCTTATCTCGGTTACGGCTTCAAAGTTGTCCTCGTTGCACCAATTCCTTCTAACGTGATAGACCGAGCCTAACTCGTCGCGGCTACAATGTCACAATCGATATCGAAGTACTAAGTACCTGAACGATTTAGAAAGATACAATAATTAAAAGAAGAGTTAAAAAAAATACAAGAAAGAACTTCAGATTTATATAATTTTGAGCCAAAACATTAAAAAATATACGCAAGGATAACCGAAAAATTTTTAATATTTTTATTTTCTTTACTCTTCGATATGTTAGTTATTGATAAATTATCTATCATGGGTTAAAGTTCTAGCCGGAGATCAGAGTGCCTTCTTTTTTAAAAAATTTTTAAAAATAACTTTAGCACAATATGAAACAAATCGGAGCAAATCGTGCGTCGGTTGTTAGTATAAAATGACTTTCCAAAATATTTGTAGCCAGTTTCAAAACGGTAGCTAATAGACAAAATTTCGTGTCCTAGTTCATGAGAAATAGCCGATTTATTCAACCAAAATCATTTTTTGCCTTTTGTGAAAAAATATAACCTCAAAGAAGTGCAGTTCAAGCCCTTAACCCCCGTATTATGTAAGGCGAAACAAGTGAGTGACTGATTTTCACCTGCCTATATCTTCAAAGTGTAAACCTGAATCCAAACATTTTTTTTTTTCAAATTCTGTTATTTTAGTTATAATGAACATAAAAGTCGGACCAAATTTTTAGTTACAAGTTTCAAACGGCTGTGGTGAACGTTTCACTTTCAGTCACTTACTTGTTTCGCCTTACATAATACGGCTGTAAGTCTTGGGTGCTTATCAATCAAAGGTTACTACGTTTTGCACTTTTGAAAATATTTATACGAAAAAAATGTTTCCTTTTAATCAATGACTTTTCAGAACTATTTGGCTTTCTTAGTTGTAATGTTTAAATTGGATTTTGCCTTAGAATTTACCTTTTCATTTGCACATAACCTCAAAATTTATGTCCAATTTTTATGTGGATTATATATACATATTTTTATTTTCTATTATATCAAACATTTTTTTAATAATGCACATCTTCGATCCTTGTTGTTCACTTGAGTAATTAAAAATTAATCGACCAAATTAATCGCCGAAACCGCACATCATTGCTTCGAACCAAAGATATCTGCATTTTTCTACATTAACAGAACTGGCATAATTTGAACTATTCTATAGATTTTTCTATCATTTTCAAAAATTCCAACTACATATGTCAGTTCTGTAAACTTAGAAAAATATAGATATCTCGGGTCCGAAATACCGAAATAAGAAAATGATATGCGGTTTGCGGCATTCTTTTAAGCAACTAACAGTACATACATTAAAAATGATGTACCATGGGGTCGGCGCCAAAAAATATGGGGTATATTTTGCAACTTTAAAGTACAGTATCGAAATTTTTTAATTATTCTCCGGTCAATTTTCAATTTTTTGTAAGAAAAAAAACTAATCGCGGATTCGAATTCCCCGATTGATAATAACTGTTTAAAATAAAAAAAAAATTTGAATCACTTTAGTATGCAAACTTGTCGACACGAATTCGAATAAAATCAGGTCTGTTAATTTAGAAAAATGCAGATATCTTGGTTTTAAAACAAGATAATGATATGTGGTTTCAGCATTCTTTTAAGCAAATAACAGTTCATTAAAAATGATGTGCCATGGGATCGGCGGCAACATAATATTTGAGGTGTTGCAGGTTGAATGTAGAAAATCGGTACTTTTTTACTTTTGTCCGGTTAGTTGTCAGTTTTTTTATAAGAAAGAAAGAAGATGAAGAAAAATAAATCATTGATTTGAATTTCCCAATTGAGAGTTTCCCGAAAACCATATCCACTTTGGTGGAAAATTGTATAGCGTATGCCATTTTTTAAATCCATATTTTGGAAAATGGGTTGTTTACTTAAAACTGAGAGCGCTGATCCAGTTTTCAATATTAACCTTAACCCTAGTGATAAGCCTTTTTCAGACATATAAGGCTACAAAAAGTATTTATTTTGAACCGCTCTATTGTAGGTACATGATAGAAAAATTCTGATGCAAGATAAGCTCTTGATAATAATATTTACTGGTTGCTAATCGAGCTATTTAATTTTTCATACGATATGTATATGAAATAATGCTGGTCTATATCTCGTGAAATAATAAGTATTTTTTATTTGTGTGAAATTTGGTTTCATTACCTTAAATAAATCTCTCAGCATACCGTTTTGAAGCATTTGCTTGTTTGGGTAAATACTACGCTCTCATGTCAAAATTTCCTAACTTTTTGTCTAGCGTATGACTAAGTTTTTCTCAGAATTTATGAGAATTTTAGATAATTCTCTCAATATAGCATTTTAAATATTTTATTTGTATGAGCGGTAGGCGTGTTCATGAACGGATTTCGCCCATTTTCAATCACAAGACCTTTGTTTGAAGGTGTATCCTGTATAACGAATTCAATTCAATTGTCTTCCTTAGCTCTCCCGTAATCCCGAGAGACACACAAACAAACAGGCAGACGGGCATGATTAAATCGAATCGCTATAAATGGACTGGCAAAGTGAATGTTCGTAGGGTATAAAAATTGCGGAAAAGTTACAGCTAGTCTATAAGAAAACTATGTCTGTGAAGTTGGCCCAGCATTTTTCGATTTTTTAAGAAATAGAACTTGTGCTGCGATGTGCCCGACTTGTGCTATGATGTGCCGTATTTTTTAAAGAAATCGTTCGTAGGATTCGATTTTTATAAGCAAAATAATTTTTAGTGTGAAGTTGGCCCAGCATTTTTCATATTTATGAAAACGCAGCCTTGTGCTGTAATGTGCTCAGGATGTGCTGCCATGTGCCGTAAAGGACATAAAATTATTCCTAGGTTTCGACCTTTATGAACAAAAACATTTTTTGAGTGTGAAGTTAGCCCAGCATTTTTCGATTTTTCAAACATTTGATGTTGTGCTGTAATGTGCTCGACTTGTGCTATGATGTGCCGTATCGCAAAAGAAAATAATTTTAAGTATTTAGTCAAAAAAATTAATAAAAAAAAATTTGTGAAGTTGGCCCAGCATTTGTCGATTTTTCAAAAAAAAACTGGTTGTGCTGTATTGTGCTCGACCTGTGCTACGATGTGCCGTATTGCAAAAAAAAATATTTCAACTTTTGCTATATGAAACTTGCTAAAAACTATTTTTCATACAAAAATGTGTGTGAAGTTGGCCCAGCATTTGTTGATTTTCCAAAAAACACTGGTTGTGCTGTATTGTGCTCGACTTGTGCTACGATGTGCCGTATTGCAAAAAAAAATATTTCAACTTTTGCTATATGAAACTTGCAAAAAACTATTTTTCATACAAAAATGTGTAAAAGATTTTTTTTGATCCACCCTAAATTTTTTTTACTCCAATTGATAAGAACAGGTTGAAAATGGCTTTTGGACATCACTTAGGATTGCTCCGAACTTTGAAAAAGACCGAAAGCGTCGAAAACGGTCCTTTACAGGATTCGGATTTACTGCGCAAATAGCACAAATAAGCCTATGAACGCTACTACTGCACTGCGCAAATAATTTGTGTCGTCAATTTGACCAATTACAAGACTGAGGTGCTAGCATAGGTAGTTTTTTAGTGAGAAAATTGAAAAGCTGGAGGAGTAGCAAATCAAGCACAGTCAGGAATTTCTCCGTCTTTTTACATTTGCATTACTTTATCTTACAATTTTGTATGATTGCCTTGTTCTTATAGTGGTCAGTCAATGTACATGGACACATTGGGACAGGCTTCATTTGACAGTTCTTCAAAGTATAATTTAAAACAGAAGCCAGTGAATGCGAAAAAGCCACATGTAATCGTGAAAATATTAGAAATGAATTCCACTTTTTGTTAATGTTCACAGGACTTTGTTGCCATATTGAAGGTTTAAACATTCTTCTATTCTATTTTGAAACAGTGTTTCGTGATATCGTGAAAAATATAAAAAATAATTTGCTAAACATATTTTTAAGACTTAAAATCTTATTGTAAAATTGTATCTAAGTAATTCCGTGTGCAACCAGGAAACAGAAAATAAAGTAGGACAGCACTACAATCCATGTCACACAGCAAGGCGTGATAACATGAATAAGTGTAAATATCGCTTTGAATTTGTATGATTTTTGGTTTTTTAAGTTTCTTGAATCAAAATTTACAAACACATTAAAAAAACAATCAAATAAAAATAAAAGCTTAAAATATGCCTTTAAAAGTAATGTTATCTAGATTCGACGAAATGAACTTGAAAGTCATCCAATGACTCCAATCGTTGGCAAACTATTTAACTGCATGTATGCACGGTTCTTTAGTCGCATTATACTTACATATGAATATGTATTGTCAATTTTCTCCAATATCTTTTTAAATATTTCATAAAGCCTAAGTTAGCTATTTATTCTAGTAACGATGAAAAACAAATACACATACAAATAAATCCTCAATTATTTTTTACCGGAGTCTATTTTCTTCAAAACAACATCAATCAACACAGCAAAGTTGATTGTTGATACAGCAGTTGGAAACATCAAAAAATGCTAGATTAATATCGCACACATTTCTCGTTTTTTTTAATTCATTTTCATTGCATGTTTTGTCGTGGGAAAAGGGACTTTACTTTCGTTGACAAAATTTATTAGGAAAGCCAAAAATCAAAAACCAAAAAAAAATTTTAGATCTTTAAAGTCAATAATTTGTTTTCAATATATATATATTCTACAAAAATCGTAAAATCATGATCCCGAACAAAAAAACATCATTGTGTTTAGCAGGTTCTTTTTTGTAAGAATAAACCATCAACTTAGTTTGGAGAGAATCAAAGATGAGGTCTCTATATCCATGTGTAAATGCTTAAAAATACATAAGCCCAAGGAAACTTTTATATCAACAAATTAAACAGTTTGATTGTTTTACGTGCTGTATCACACTTATATTTTGTATTTGCTTTATTTTATTACTAGAGCGCGTTTCAACATGGTTAAATAAGTTGAAATAAATCTGAAGAGCATACGGCAAAACTAGTTAATATCCAAGCTCACTTCCATGTATACACACACACATTTAAAGCATGTTCGATGGCATGGCTTGATAACAAGAATAACTGTTATATCGATTTAAGTTTGTGTGATTGTTGGTTTCTTGAAGATTTTTACAGATAAAATTAAGTATTTTCCAAAAATATATGAATATTGCTGACCAAAAAATACGTCATCAACTTTTTCACAAAAATATTTTAACATTTTATCGAATTATTTTATTCTTTTGAAGGCCGCTAATTCCTCATTTTCAACTTGGCAACCCTGAACCTTGATTTATAGTTTTTAGCAAGTTTTATATAGCAAATGCCGAAATATTTTTTTTTGCAATACGTCACATCGTAGCACAAGTTGAGCACAATACAGCACAATCAGTTTTTTTTGGAAAATCGACAAATGCTGGGCCAACTTCACACACATTTTAGTATGAAAAATAGTTTTTAGCAAGTTTCATATAGCAAAAGTTGAGATATTTTTTTTTGCAATACGGCACATCGTAGCACAAGTTGAGCACAATACAGCACAATCAGTTTTTTTTGGAAAATCGACAAATGCTGGGCCAACTTCACACACATTTTAGTATGAAAAATAGTTTTTAGCAAGTTTCATATAGCAAAAGTTGAAATATTTTTTTTTGCAATACGGCACATCGTAGCACAGGTCGAGCACAATACAGCACAACCAGTTTTTTTTTGAAAAATCGACAAATGCTGGGCCAACTTCACAATTTTTTTTTTATTAATTTTTTGACTAAATACTTAAAATTATTTTTTTTTGCGATACGGCACATCATAGCACAAGTCGAGCACATTACAGCACAACATCAAATGTTTGAAAAATCGAAAAATGCTGGGCTAACTTCACACTCAAAAAATGTTTTTGTTCATAAAGGTCGAAATTCCAGGAATAATTTTATGTCCTTTACGGCACATGGCAGCACATCCTGAGCACATTACAGCACAAGGCTGCTTTTTCATAAATTCGAAAAATGCTGGGCCAACTTCACACTAAAAAATTATTTTGCTTATAAAAATCGAATCCTACGAACGATTTTTTTAAAAAATACGGCACATCATAGCACAAGTCGGGCACATCGCAGCACAAGTTCTATTTCTTAAAAAATCGAAAAATGCTGGGCCAACTTCACAGACATAAGAAAACTTCAGCAATGTTCACAGCAACAACAACAGCAGAGCACAGTCTATCAAGAGAGGCTACGCTATCCACATAGGTTGATTCTGTTGAAGACGAAATTTTAACAAACACTTTTTCTTTTCTTGTAAAAAGAGAGTGTATTTTCTTGGTGCCACGTAACATGCTTGCACTTCTAAGTATTGCATGATCAAGCTTAGGTAAGCTCTCTCTCATCAGCTCGTACAATTTTATTGCTCTCAAATCAAGGTCACAGAGTGTAACATATTTGAGATTAGTTTTATAATGAGAAACAATAGTTTTAAGCTGATTATTTTTAGAAGGAGAGTGAGAAAATTTCACAAAAACTGTGAGAATCACTGCTTTTGAGTTTAATCTGAAAAATGTGGGAAGCTGCAGTTGGACTGAATTTCAAAGTACTACAGAATCAAATTAAGATGGTATACAAATTTGCAAATTCCTTAAAAGATATGCCATGCAATATAACGTCTTGGGTTGGTACTTAACTGATTTTTAATATCAAAGTTAAATGGTTTCGGTCAAAAAAGCGGACAAAACTTCAGACAAGTAAGCTAGAATTGAAAAATTTGTAAGCAACCAATGTGTCGATACAACGCATATTGTTTTAAGTTATGTGCCTCAAAATATGCAGATGAACAAAATGTGATTTAACCTCAAAATTGATAGATTAGGAGAAAAAATTATAAAAGGTGACATATTGACGAAAACTAAAAGTCTCAAAGAAAATTTTTCATGCAAAACATATTTATGTTTTCCCATAGAATACAAATCTGCAATAAAAAATATCGGTTTGTATATGAAATATCACAGTTAACCTTGTGTTGTAAATTACATCTACTGCTTGAAACATTTTGCACTATCTTACTTAGTTCACGAGACACTGACCTATACAAATTAAACGTTTATTATGTCTGGTTTAGTGTTAATGTTAATGTCATAAAATGGTGGTTTGTATAGAATACATCAATCTCAGCCTTTATACTTTATCGTAACTTATTACGTTGGTTCTCACTCTATTATTTTCACGATGAAAATTATTAGTTTATTTCTTTTGCCATGATGTGCAACATTACATACCTTTCTACACAAATATCTAAGTACAGATAACTTTGTTACAAGTGACTGACAATAATGCCATATGGGTGATTCTATATGGATTCACATAAAAGGTAAACCAAATTTTAGTCAATTCATCTAATTTAATTTCTAGTTTTTTTTTCAGTGTTTTAATGTTGATAAGAGGTAGCGCACCAAAAACAAATTATTTTTGCACGAGCTACGCCATTATAACTTTAGCTAAATAATACGCAATATTATCATATTGCTGTGGTTTTGCGTTGTGTTTTTCCATCCGTTTGTTTGATAATAACTGCTTAGATATTTCAAAGATGTTTAAGAAATGGCTCATGTCAACTTAAAACAGCTATAAGTTTGGGAGAAAATATCAAAGATAACCAATTGAATCTCATTTTAAAGACGAAGGATTGTACTAAATGACGGGTTTATTAGAAATAAGCTGAAGTTCTTTACAGAACCTCAAACGTATTCAAAAAAAAAAACATTTTTTAAGTAATTAACATTAGACAAAAAAAAAGCCGTAAAATCGTA
Source organism: Tricholauxania praeusta (assembly GCA_949775025.1). Classification (NCBI taxonomy): domain Eukaryota; kingdom Metazoa; phylum Arthropoda; class Insecta; order Diptera; family Lauxaniidae; genus Tricholauxania; species Tricholauxania praeusta. Next base: position 44,354,918 of record OX459031.1, read on the forward strand.
ATTACTACGAAGAAAAGAATGTTTTTCACTATGATTGCACAAATTTTCAACAAAAAAAAACGGAAGCTTTCCGAAAAAATTTAATTTCCTTTTTTAAGATAAAATCAATATTATGGTATGAAATTTATTTGAATTGATGAAAAATTATCATATCAATTATATAAGCCTTTATTTATACGTAAGCGGCTCAACACGGCCGAACAAAAACAATTTTAGTTTCTGATTTTCAGAAATTCTATTTGCAGCAACTAAACTTCAAAAATGCATAAAACTCGTAATTTTGAACCAAACCTAAAATAAAACAAGTTAAGGTGTTATCTTCGGCCAGGCCGAAACTCACATACCCTACACTGCGTTGAAAGTACCTTTTAAATAAATGTTAAAAAGGCGTTGAAGAGGTTGAATAAGTCGAAAAAAATGTGAAATGTTAGAAAGGTTGACAGAGGTTGAAAAATGTTGAAAAAGTCGAAAATATATGCAAAATGCCGAAAAAAGTTGAGAGAGGTTGAAAAACTCTAAAAAAGTTGAAACAACTTGAAACAATTCAAAATGGATGAAAAAGTCGAATAAATAAAGAAACTAATGAAGAAAGTTGAAAAAGTCAAACAAATACATATTGGATATATTGGAAAAATTTACAGGGTTGAAAAAGTCGAAAGAATAAGGAAAATGTTGAAAAAAATCGAATAGAAATGAAAAATTTTAAATATGCCACGCCTACTTGTCCAATTCCGACCACTTTTGGTTCAATAAACTATATTCGTGATCGACATCCTCATATTAAATTTCAGCACAATAGATTGTATAGTTTGCGATATGTGCCGCAGTTAAATTTAATATTTAGGGCGGTGACACACCCACTGGTACAATCCAGCCCGGTTTTGATCCAGAAATAGCTTTCCATAAGCAAACCTCTTTCACCAAATTTTAGTATGATTGCTCACATATTTCGATAAATAGCCACTTACCGTATTTTACTTGTATGGGAGGTGCCACGTCCACTGGTGCTATTTCAGCCAATTTTGATTCAAATATACTCTATAGCAACTGAACCACTTACATTAAATTTCATAGCAATTGCTGCAATAGTTCACTTAAAACTGCGCTTACAAATTTATGTTTATATGGGAGGTGCCACGCCCACTGATGCAATCCTGTCAAATTCATTTATTTTTAAAGCTTATAGTAACTGACATCTATAGACCAAATTTTATGAAGATTACTCTCATAGCACACCATCTATAGCAATAAACGTTTTTTTCTTATATGGGAGGTGCCACGCCCACAGGTACTATTGAACGAAATTTTTGTTATAAGAGACCTTATAGGAAGTATATCTACCTCATTAAATTTCATAACGATTACGTTGTTAGTTCTTTTTATATAAAGTTTATAAATATTGTGGGCGGTGCCACGCCCTTGAGCGAGTTTTTCAGTAAAGTTTTTGAGATTGTATTGATGACTGCTTTCAGCGGCATCATCCCCAAAATTTTTATGGAAATCGTTTGTGCCAATTCTGAGATATAAGGAATCAAAATTTTTAACAGTTGAAAAGTGCCACGCCCATTTTCTCGATTCCGCCCACTTTTATCTCAATTCAAGATATATTTGATATGTATCCGTTTACCAAATTTCATCGTAATATCTTGAACGGCTTACAAGATATGGTAGTTTAAATGATAAAATTTAGGGCTGCGCCACGCCCCTGTACGACCTTTTGGAAACTTGAAACCCAGCCTTATTCTTATTTGGTTCACATGTGCACCAAATCACCAAGTTTCATCAAAATCTCTGCACTTCCCATATAATCAAAAAACGTTTATTGTTATAGATAGTGTGCTATGAGAGCAATCTTCATAAAATTTGGTCTATAGATGTCAGTTACTATAAGCTTTAAAAATAAATGAATTTGACAGGATTGCATCAGTGGGCGTGGCACCTCCCATATAAACATAAATTTGTAAGCGCAGTTTTAAGTGAACTATTGCACCAATTGCTATGAAATTTAATGTAAGTGGTTCAGTTGCTATAGAGTATATTTGAATCAAAATTGGCTGAAATAGCACCAGTAGACGTGGCACCTCCCATACAAGTAAAATACGGTAAGTGGCTATTTATCGAAATATGTGAGCAATCATACTAAAATTTGGTGAAAGAAGTTTGCTTATGGAAAGCTATTTCTGGATCAAAACCGGGCTGGATTGTACCAGTGGGTGTGTCACCGCCCTAAATATTAAATTTAACTGCGGCACATATCGCAAACTATACAATCTATTGTGCTGAAATTTAATATGAGAATGTCGATCACGAAAATAGTTTATTGAACCAAAAGTGGTCGGAATTAGACAAGTGGGCGTGGCATATTTCAAATTTTTCATTTCTATTCGATTTTTTTCAACATTTTCCTTATTCTTTCGACTTTTTCAACCCTGTAACTTTTTCCAATATATGCTATATGTATTTGTTTGACTTTTTCAACTTTCTTCATTAGTTTCTTTATTTTTTCGGCTTTTTCATCCATTTTGAATTTTTTCAACCTCTTTCAACTTTTTTAGAGTTTTTCAACCTCGCTCAACTCTTTTCAACATTTTGCATATATTTTCGACTTTTTCAACATTTTTCAACCTTTGTCAAACTTTCTAACATTTCACATTTTTTTCAACTTATTCAACCTCTTCAACGTCTTTTTAACATTTATTTAAAAGGTACTTCCAGTGCTGTGTAGGGTATGTGAGTTTCGGCCTGCCCGAAGGTAACACCTTAACTTGTTTATATTAGATTTTAATGATGTGATTAAAGGTATTGAACGACTTTAGTCTTCTAACCAAACTGACGTTGATGAACTCTTTGTTATTTTACTCAAAAATTGCACCTCTTTTGTTTAACCTTTGACGGTTATCTTTAATAAATCTCTGTCTTCGGGTGTTTTTATTAACAATTGGGAAATTGATTTTATTACTCCCATTTTCAAGAGTGAAAATAAAAATAATGTGAGTAATTATAGGCTGTTTCTAAGCTCTTCGAGTATATCATCAAGGATAAGTTGCTATTTGCTGTCAAAAGCTTAATCATTTCTAATCAACATGGTTTTATACCTGGGCGCTCTACAGTTTCTAATCTTGCGGTTTTCTCCGAAGATTGTATTTCTGCCTTTAAAAAAGGTTTCCAGGTCGATGCTTCCATGTCAAAACTTTTGACACGGTTTCTCATGGAATCCTAATAAAATATTTAGAATCCTTGGGTTTTCATTCTGTTTTTCTGGAATCGATCAAATCCTACTTATAGGCTATTGATAATGTCATAAAGAAAGGAACTAAGACGTTCACGGGTTTTTTTTTAGAAATCGTTCAATGGGTCAAAACTGCGGAGTACTATTAAATTAGAGGGTGGAAATCGAAGATATGGGTGAAAATGGACCTTTTTTAGTTTTTTTCAATATGCATCGCAAACAAAGCAAAATTTCAACATACTTCATATAAAACTTTTTGTAGAGAATTAAATTTCCCATAGAAATTATTTAAAAAATGTTGGAAAATTTTTGCTATACCAAAAATGTTGAAACAAAAAGAAAAAACCCAAAATTCAGTTTTTTTTTTTCACTTTTTTGCCTATTACTTTTTTTTGAGTCAGAGATAGAAACAAGCGTTGCTCTATAGCAAAAAGTAGACAAAATTATCCTTAAAATGCTGGATCAAAAATTTTTTTTTGTTAAGAACTGACCGAAATATGGCCGCTCGAACTTAGATTTTTTTCGATTTTTATCCCTTTTATACAGATATTGTTTTCATTTCTCATAAAAAAGGTATTTTAAGCATATTGGTTTTCATCAGAATATTTTGTAGCTTATTTGTATGGGGCAAAGTTGAACATGATCCCAAGCAACTGTCGCTTCCAGCAACTTAAACAAAATATCAGAAAGTGTAAACTTTTCTCTAGCGCAGTTACCACCAATACATGATACCATCAAACAGCATGGCTTGAGAACGTTTTTCCTAATCCAGTAGTGGCAAGGAAACCACTTTAACCCTCTGAGCTGTTGTTGGAAAAATTCTAAATATAGATTAAATGCGATTTGCACAACAGCATCTTCTGCGCCAGAGATTTTGCTAAAAAAAAAAGCAGCTTGTGGTTGCACTAGAGGTTGCCATAGAAGCTGTGGTTACAGAAAATTACAAATTACTTGTTCCATATTTTGCAAAAAATGTATGGGGATCTATTGTGACAATGGGCAAGTAGTCGATATTACAGAAGATGATATTATTGAAGATATAGATGATGATATCGATATACAGTTTGAGAATGCTATTGAAGGAATATATTAGCACAATGGTGACATACATTTGTTTTAATAATTATGTATTACAATAAACTTAAAATAACCTTTTTATGAGAAATGAAAACAATATCTGTATAAAAGTCATAAAAATCGAAAAAAAAGCTATGTTTGAGTGACAATATTTCTGTCAATTTTTAACGAAAAAAATTTTATGATGCAACATTTTAAAGAAAATGTTGTATACTTTTTTTCTATGGAGCAATATCTGTTCCTATCTCTAACCCAAAGAAAAATTTAGGCAAAAAAACCAAAAAAAGTGAAAAAAAAACTAAATTTTGGATTTTTTTTTTTGTTTCAACATTTTTGGCAAAAAAAAAATTTTTCAACTTTTTTTAACTAAACTATTTCGATGAGAAATTGAACTCTCTACAAAAATTTTTCTGTGAAGAGGTCGAAATTTTGCTTCGTTTGCGAGGCATATTAAGTAATCGCAGGTGTGTGGTAGTCGTGGATAATGCACACTCTTATTCCTTTTTTGAATTTTCGTGCGTACCACAGGGTGGTATTTTGGGGCCTTTACTGTTTGTCTTATTTGTCAATGTCATTAGTAGCTGTTTTTCTTTTGCTAAATTTTTGCTGTACGCCAACGATCTCAAGGTTTACTCAGTGGTAAGAAACCCACTGGATGCTCAAATGCTTCAAACAGAACTTGATAAGCTTAATTCATGGTGTTGTATTAATCTTCTTACTTTAAATTTCAGTAAATGTTTACATGTTTCCAACTTCTTACCATATTTCTAACTCTTACTTGAAGTCAGTAAAATAAATCAAAGATCTAGTTGTAGTTTTTGATACCAAGTTTACCTTCTCTAGTCACATTAACTATACTATATCTAAGGCATGTGCCATGTTAGCTTTTGTCAGACGTTACAGGAGTGAGTTCTCTGATCCATACTCACGTAAAATCATTCGTGTCATATTAATCATATTGAACGTATACAGCATACGGAACCTCTTCAACCTCTGAGTTTTCATGACCCAGTTCCAGGTGTATCCTTATAACATATGCGGAATGAAATCCGAACAAATGCTTATTGGAAATAATAAAATGTTTAATGATATTTTTTTTTTATAAATGAAAATATATTTTTGAACTTCAACACTTATAGTAAATTTCCAAAAAAAAATTACCCCATTGCGATCAGTTTTCCGTATTTTTTGGGGTAATTTTTTCATTGACTCCCGGATTAGTGCTGTCGTTTGTACTACAGTAGCGCTTCTGTACTACCCTTCAGCCACGCTTACTACTCTAGTACCCAACCCTCAATTTGTACTACCCAAAATTTGTTCCAACCAATCTGCAATTTTCACTACCCCACCATTCTTTGATCTCTCATGCTTCAATTATAATGGCTTGCAAGTTATTAAACTCATCCCAGAAACTGAAATATTTAATTCTTGAAGTGTCAAAATCATCGCTCATTATTTTGGTTTACTAATTTTGACATTAGTCGCTCAAAAATTTATGAGAAAGGTGAAAAATTTTAGCATCACATCAACCCTTACAATTGAACTATGAACGATCAAAACGATCAAACGATCAAAACGCGCGCGGTACGTTTTGCCCAGCCACGATCATAATTTATGATTCATAAAAGATTCATACCTTTAGAACGCAACTAATTTCGTGCGCGTCTTTAAATATACATAATTAATGTAATTTTTTCTTTTGCTGTTATGGAAAATTGAGCCACAAATTTACCAAGGTATAACTTGATATGAAAATGATTTATTTTTTATTATAGGTTTCTAATAAAGTCGAAAGCAGAAGCCGCCAATTTAACCAAAGCTGGTACCAACACAGAAAAAGAATATGTCCTTCAAATAGCTTCATGCAATAAGCACATACTATAATAAATGAATTTCAACAAATACTGTTAACTTTCATTAATACTTTCTTACTATCATAGTATGATTAGGTCTAAGTACAACTATATTAGTGTAGTACTACCCATTTTCACAAAGTACAACTCAAAAATATTAAATTGAGCACTTAAATTTTTTTCGAAACGACAGCACTGTCCCGGATTCCTTTTGTGACCATTTCTTTGAGCTGTTTCTTAAATTTTTGAATGAAGCAGTCAGTATTTTTTGCTGTGTATCCCTTGCTGTAAGCATTTCTCTTCAAATTGGTCCAAAATGATTCTATCGGCCGCATTGCGGCACGTTTGGAGGTTTAAAGTCTTTGGGTACAAATTCAATACCTCGTGCCTTTAAAGTAGACTTTGCAAAATATAATGGGAAGACGTTAAGTCTGGCCAAAAAATAGTTTTATCACGTCGATGATATTTTTGGATAAACTTTTCAAGTACAGGGATACATTTTTTTGCATAAGTTTGCGCAGAAACTGCTAAGCCACTTTTGAAAAATACGGGATCGCTGATGCTACGCTCGTTTATTGCCTACCACAGCAATACCTCTGCCTTAAAACTTTGTTTTCGCAATATATTTCACCTCGTCAGGTGCTTTGCGGTTTTCAGACTCGAAATAATGTTTTTCCTGCCATTCGTTACCTTCCACTATGAAGTAACTCTCGTCGTCCATCACGCAAAAATAACAAGAAGATGTTGCAAAGTATTTTCCAGAAAGCGCGTGGAGCCTAGTTTTGATTAGTTTTCAGTTGAACATCCATAGATTCTATATACGTTTTAACAGTTTGATCCACTTCGTAATTTTTTCCTAATTGGCGGTAAGATTTTGCTTTGTGACCAACAATATCTGCTTTCAGCTGAGCACGAACCTTACTGTCTTGTAAAACACATTTTTTACCGGAACCTTTTTTTCTTTTTGTTTTCCTTATTTTTTTAAATCCCATGCTTTTAATTTGGTTAAATATCGCATTTTTATTTTCGTTTGGATTTTTTTCACAAAATTTGCAAATCAATTCTCGACGTTGTAATTCGTTTAACGACATTTTTCCAAATTCTCAGTAAAATATACAGTTATTTCTCCGAAATGGAAATTGTTATTGCAAATATCACGACCATTTTGTACAGCACGTGCAAAATGTGTTCGGATTTCATTCCGCATACGTTAAGTCTAAAAACACTAGAAAACAGGAGGGTTACACTGTCATTAGCCTTTGCTTTTGATGTCGTCCGAGGTGTAGTTGACTGTCCTTCTTTTCTAGAAAGGATTCCATTTGATGTTCCGGCCAGACTGCTTCGGCATTTCGATACATTTTCTGTTGGATTTTTTAGAACGAACTATGAATTTAATAACATCACCAATTCAATTGTTATTGATTTTTCCGCTTCGATAAGCTGTTTTTTGAATTTTCTGAATTCAGTATAGAATTAATGCTAATTTTATTTTTAAAAATTGTTTCTAGATTTATTTCTTCTCTTTTCTTATTGGTCTGTAAGAGTAATCTGTTCATAGACTTAGCAATATTAAATAAGTTTGATAGTATTGACAAATATGAAAAATGTTTAAAAAACTCGAAACAGTTAAAATAGGCGCCTTTTCTATACAATATAGAATTTTACGAATTCCAGCTTGCAAAAATTTTTAAAAATTTAATTAAAAAGAATTGTGTATGCTTTAATGTGACTCTACGGCTTAAAATTTTCTTTTATGTCAGATTAAACAAATTTAAAGTGCAGTGAAACCTGGATAGCTGGGATCTCAAAGGGGCCAAAATTTTTGTCTCAATTAAAGAGGTTCCCATTTGCACAGTTTCCCAAATAGACAAGTTTAAAATTGGGTTGTCCCATTTAAGGAAGGTAACACTAAGAGAGATCAAGTTGAATTTTTTTAAATCTATATAAATAAAATTATAGCCGTTTTCGATGAACGGGACTCACGCAAAATCTACTGAATCAATTTTGATAAAATTTTTTTAGTCATCTTTCTTAGACGCTTGGTCCCAACATAGAATTAAAATTATCACGATAGTCCTGTTAAATATCAAAATATTAAAGTTTTAAAATTGTTAAAAAAAATTAATTTCACACATACTAAGAAGCATGTAAGCATAACAAATCGTTTAATGGCAAGATAGTGTGTTAGTTTGTGTGTGTGCGTTTTGTTTTTACATGGCAATGCAATGGAAGAGAATATTCAAAATATTCTCGCTCTCGCACTCATTCTCAATTTGTCAACGCAGCAACCCGGAATTTGAGAACAATGAAAAAAAATTACAGTACGTTCACACATAGAAAACACACATGCTGTCCTAAATGGCTTGACAACATGTGTGACTGTCAATATTGCTTTCCGTTCACATTTTCGTGCATGCCATCAAACATCAATTGCAGAACAATTTATGAGCGTCCACATGGAAGTGAACTGCATGAAATCCTATTAAAAATGAAAAATGTTCACTAGGCTTGACAGTCAGTTCACACAGGTTGTATGGTTGGACAAGCCAGCAGGAAAATCAACAATTTTTGAAATCCATCCAACATGTGTGTCAAGCGGTCGTTCCTAGAGTTCACATTATCGAACATTGATGTTGGACAAGATGTGTGATAATGTGTACTAGGCTAATTGAATGTGTTAGTTTGTGTGTGTCTGCTTTATTTTTGTCTTTCACATGGCAATGCAATTGAATATTTATGGAAGAGAAAACAAAACAACTCTAGATATGTGAAGAAGAATTAAAATTGACTGTAGTTCTACTTAAAAAAAATTAATTTGTTTGCCTTCGCAGAAAAACAGGCTACGCGAACAAAGTCGCGGGCATCTGCTAGTCTTCAATAAAAAAGCAAATTTTATGTAAATTACGATTTGTAAATGACAGCCTACTTAAGTCAATGATTCTATGAAATTTTATCAAAACAACCATTTCACAGCCTACTCAGACCGATAAAACGTGCATATTCAAATTCAAAATAACAAATTATACAGACATAAATATTATTTTCCACTTAATATAGAGGTTATTTCTAAACGGTTCCAGTTATAGAGGGAAAATCAATGTTGTAGAGGCAAAAACTTCAAAAATCATATCCCAGATATAGAGGTTTAATAATCCCAGTAATAGAGGTATTTTGATGCAAAAGAGCTGGGACCTTGAAGTGAGTCTCACTTGTAGAGGTTTTCCACTTATCCATGTACCGCTTAACCAGGTTTCACTGTATTACCTCTCCTATTAAAAACACTAAGAAAATGATCAGTTTGAATATAACGAATGTATATGTCATATAAGGCAATTAAATATTTGATTGGGTCAAACAGAAAATGATTCAGCCAACATATACTACTAAGTATTTGATCCAAATACAATATGTTCAACTCAAATAAATATTTGATTGCTCTGCGTAAAATATACATTTGTTATATTCAAACAAATCGTTTCCTCAGTGTAGACTTAACACAACATTTCCCAATATTATGCACATCTTTTAAAAAATCATTGTCTTTCTTCACTTTTTAATCCGAAAATTCTGTTTATAGCCATTATTTTGAAGACATCTATGCAATTAAATTGGTTAAGAGAGAGGAAGTTGCAAACGCTCCATTTGGGGATCGTATTTTCAATACTCTTATACACATGAATAGTTACGCCATCTACATAGGTTGATTCTGTTGAAGATGAAATTTTAACAAAAACTTTTTCTTTTCTTGTAGAGAGTGTAACTATTCTACGAAACATGCTTGCACTCCTAAATATTGAATGATCAATTTAAGTCAAACTCTCGTAAGCTCGAACAAATCTGTAGCTCTCAAAACCAAGGTCACAAAGTGTAACATACTTGAGATTAGTTTTTTAATGAGAAGCAATAGTTTTAAGCAGATTATTTTTAGAAAAAGAGTAAGAAAATTTCACAATAACTACACTGAGAGAATAACTATTTTTCAGTTTGTCCAAAAATTGATTGAAGGTACAGAATGGAAGAATTTTGATGAAACAAAGTGTAAAGGGTTTTTTATAATGTGTAGATATGAGGCATACTGTTTTGAAAATTTATCTTCAAAATATGCAGATGTATATAATGTCTGTTCTGTTCATAAAACCAAAACTTCTCAAATACTTCTCAAATTCCAACACAATTGGCTTCAACTTAAAGAGATAGCTTTAAAAATACACAGAAAATTTGAAAATCGTTCAACTGCTTCTGATATATTTTTTGAATAAATCCTTATAAATATTTTTGAAATTGGTTATCTTTAACATATTCATTTATTCTTTTATTTTCACGATGAAAAATCATAATTTATTCCTTTTAACATGATGCGCAACATTGTATACTTTGTTACTCAAATTTTCTAACTACAGATAACTTTGTCTTCAAGTGGCTGCCACTAATGCCATAGAGGTGATTTTATATGGATTTATGTAAAATATAGGCTTAATTTCAGTTGACCTACCAGATAAAATATTAACTTTTTCTCACTGTGTGTTAACATTGATAAGAAGGTATCGCAGTCAAAAAAAAAATATTTCTTCGCGAGCTATGCTAATGTAAATTTAGCTAACAAATTCACAATAACATCATATTTATATGCTTTTGCGTTGAATTCTTCCATGAGCTTACTCATTTTGGTTATAACTGGCCAATTATTTTAAAAAAAATATGTTCAGTCGTTCTAAGGAATTGGAACTTGAAATCGATTTACATCAATTCCATTGAAAAGTAAATGATTCCTTTGTGGATTCCGTTAAAGGAATCAAAATATAAATATAAGTGTCATTTTAGGGAATTCCAAAAAAAAATTGTATTTTTTAAGGAATTTCAATTTCAATTATCTTATTTTCTAAAACAAACGATTTAACGAATTGATGCGGTATAGACCATTCAATAAAGAAAGGTGAAACATTAATTCTGAGCATCACCAAGCGCGGTTCAGATAATGGCTGGAGCTATTTTGAGTTCACTTTTTAAAAATTAGTTTTTTGCAGCAATGAATGTGAAAAGGCTTAAGATGTGCAAAAAATAAACTTTTGGGGTACCGAAGCCATCTCAAATAAGAATCTCCGTGTAGCTAGAAAACAAATTGCGGTGAGTAAAAGCAAACGTTGGTGGTCTTATATATAAGCTTAATGTTCTATCGTTATGTTTGTAAAGCATCAAGCAGTGTGTCAAAAAGTTGCAAAATGTTGAAAAATTCGTAACTTCAAAAAAGTTGAAGTCGAAAAATTTTAAAAAAAGTTATAAAGTGTTGATAGGTTCGAGAAATGTTGAGAAAGTTAAAAAGTCAAAAATTTTAAATAGTTAAAAAATGTGCAAGCAATCGAAAGCTCTAAAAATAAAATGCCGCAGTAATTTATTAAAAATATTTGAATATTCGGCCTTAAACCGGATTAAAAAAAAAAATTGGCGTAAATTACCACTTTCTGTAATATTACCCACAAATTGTGTACACTGCAAACAACGTGTATTAATGGCTCAGAATAACGACCCGCACTTCTTTTCTGGTTAAAACATAATATCCAAAACGAATCCGAATTAGTATCAAAAACTACGAAAGTTTCCCCAAGCTCACTTTTAAGCACTTTTTACTATCAAGGTTATAGGCTATTACATGCATATATCGAATTACGACACATTCGCTACAGCGTTTTGACGTAGTAATAGATCAATAGAAGAACGTTGTTTACAGGGAGCGCTATTAAAAAGCTGAAAGTTTTTGCGTTATCTCGACTATGGAAAGTTCGGTTTTCAAGTTTCTTACTTTGTTGAATTAAGGTAGACCCAGCTCGAGGAGGCCCCGACATGTTCTGTGAATGTTTTTTGCGGAACGAAATGGGAAAGGAAACTTTTTTTTCCTATTTCAATAATTTTTCCGATGAACTCTAGGGAAACGTATTTTATTTTATGAATGACTCTTATTCGTTTTTGGTGATCAATTTAATTTTTTACATTTTTCGGAAAGATACTTTGGAAATATCTATTTATTTTGCTTTCATAGGCACATTATATATATATTTTTTATGTATAAGGGGCCTATGACTTTCACTTTTCGATTATCGATACCGAACTACGAGACATCACAATTGCACGTTACTTATACGACACGTAAGTATAACAATACTGCATATTTGTATGTAACAATATCTTACCTTGCTTATTTAATGTTTGATTTTAATAATCCTTTTTTGCAAATATAATCCTTTCAATACTCGAGCGTATGCAGATGAATAAAGATGATTCCTTTTTAATTTCAAACTAATAAGTTTATTTATAGAGCACAATTTTTTCTAATGAATTTTAATATTTTCTAAAACACTTTTATTGCCACCCCACTACTTTTTGTGCATTCAAAATGGCAATTTCTTCTGCCTTATTTTTTCTGCTTCTGTAATAAAAATTATAATAATTTCATTTATTTGATATTTTCTTTAAATATTCATTGAAATGCAAGCACACGCACAGGGCAAATGAAGAAATTAACATTCAAGTGAGCACTTTTTTATGCAATCAAAATTCAAATTCGAAACAAAATTTTCTATTTCCTTTCACTTCACATTAAACGGTCACTTCAATTTTAAGTAGAAAAGTCGTCAGGGTTGCAACACCAACACCAACAATACCAAAACAAAAAAGAACAGTTATAATGAAATAACAAATAAAAATTAATTTTAATGAGTTGGCTGAGTCGTCGCGCGCACTCACGTCAAAATGCACCCTCAGCAACGACAGGAACAAAAACAATACCGAACACCCAAAGAACGTACAGACGTAATTTTAAGCGCAACGCAAAAACAAATGAGCAGCAAAATTTTTACTACTTTTTAACGGTATATTTTATGTTTCAATTGAAAAAGTTCACTTCTCAAAATTAAATTAATTTTCCAGACAGAAATCAGCGCGTTACGCGTTCGTCAACAAGCCCGGTTGTCGGCGAAATGATTCTGCCACATACAGGCGACAGCCTGTGGGAGCATTTGGTTATCGTTAGCATCCATGCGAGAGCTTCGTCATCTATCGTCGTCGTCGTCGTCGTCGTCGTCGTCGTCGTCGCTGTTGTGTGATAAGCGACAATCCGTTATACGCCGTCGCCAAGCAACAATCGTACGTGCAGTATGTGCAGACGACGCTCATTTAGCTTGCGGAAATAATGTTTTTGCTTCAGTTGCGTTCACATATCTCGAGGGATGAATTTACTTGGAGTGCTTTTGCATTTGCTTCACTCATTCATTTGTTCGTTTGTTGTGCATAATTCAGTCAACGTACGTACGCATTTTTTGGCTCCCTCGTCGGTCTTATCAATGAATGCGTGAGCTTTGAGCGACATCATGAGAGCTTCCGAAGCTTACTATGTGAGTAATTTGAAAACAAACAAAAAAATGATTTCCAACCTGTTGCGTCCTTGGCGGCTGCAGAGTAATGACAAGGATTCTCTCACAAGTCGGGATGCTGCTGCAAGAGTTGCTCAAATTCATTTAAATAGTGAAGTGTATATGTATGTACATTAGGGTGGTTCAAAATATTAAAGTTGCTCCAAACTTCGCTCCCCGGGCACCAAAAGTTTCGTATTGGTGCCAATAAAAACCACGTAAAATTTTGTCCATTTCAGAAAACATTTGATGGACCCGCCACCCTTTTGAAAACTGGGAAATGGTCCTGAATCTATCAAAAATGATTAATATCTGTCCGAAGCTGCCCCCTAGAGGGATCAAATGTATGACAAGGTCCCATTACTTTTTCTTCTCCAACATTTCTCCTGAACATACTTACCCCCTATCACAACCCCTTAGGGGTGCTCCCCTGCAAAAATGAAATTGACAAACGGCAGGAATATCGAAAACGTCAAAAATTTACTAAGCCACAGTCTAAATTACTTTGTTTCACACAGAACCCAAAACTTTTTTGTTTTCCTTGAATTGAATACAGAATTTTCAATAATCATGGGAATTTGATGATGAGATCAGAGCTCTCTTTTTGCAAAGGATTAGCTGTCGTAAATGACACCGCTGAAAGAGGTGTTGCGTTTGTGAAAGACTACAACCAAATTTTGTTAAATGATGAAAAAAAAAAAAAAAAAGCTAATGCTACAAATCGTAGATATAAACAATGAATGCAATAAAAATGAATATAATACAACCTAGTACTGATATGAATTATTTTTCGAAACTTTTTTAATTTTTTCAAAGGGATCCCCCCAAAGGGGTTGAGATAGGGGGTAAGTATGTTCGGAAAAATGTAGGGAGGACCTGGTAATACATTAGACCACTCTACAGGTCACTCAGGGAAAGCTAGAAACTATTTTTAGAAACTTTTTTATTTTTTTGTGTTTTTTGTAGGGGGACCCCCAAAAGGGTGGCAGATAGACGGTAGGTATGTTCGGGAAAAATATTGGAAAAAAAAATATAATAGGACTTAGTGATACATATCAACCCTTTTTGGGTCACTCCGGGGAAGCTATGAACTATTTTTCGAAATTTTTTGCGTTTTTTCTAGGGGGACCCCCAAAAGGGTAGCAGATAGAGGGTAAATGTGTGCAGGGAAAAGTTTGGGAGAGTAAAAATAATGCGAGTTTGTCTTGCGTTTTACCCCTTCTGAGGCATGTGAGAAGAGGGGGAGTCAATTTCATAATTTCACAAGAATGTAATTTTTGCAGGGGAGCACCCCTAAGGGGTTTTGATAGGGGGTAAGTATTTTCAGGAGAAATGTTGGAGAAGGGAAAATAATGGGACCTTGTCATAGGTATGATCCCTCTAGGGGGCAGCGTCGGAGAGATATTAATGATTTTTGATAGATTAAGGACCATTTTCCAGTTTTCAAAAGGGTGGCGGGTCCATCAAATGTTTTCTGAAATGGACCAAATTTTATGTGGCTTTTATTGGCACCAATACGAAACTTTTGGTGCCCGGGAAGCGAAGTTTGGAACAACTTTAATTTTTTTCATATATGTCTGAACCACCCTAGTGTACATGTTTGGAACAACTTTAATTTTTTTCATATAGACATATACACCCTAATGTACATATGTATGTATGTTGAAGCACCCATAACATGTATGGAATGTGCAAAAGTGTTATTTGTTTCACTCCTCATGCATTTTCTAATAGAATGAGGGTCAAAAATAAGATCTGCAAAAAAAATTAGTGTTTCTATTGGAAATTGGCCAGTTGCTTTTGATCCAAATTATGAAAAATTAACTTAAATAAGTTTTTTTATTTATCGAACTACTAAGACATTTTGATGTAAAATTAGTGGCGGATCCATGGGAGGGGCTAGGAGACTTCAACCCCCCCCCCCCCCCCCATATAAAATGTCCGATACTAGATAAAACTTCATTTTGACCTCATTAATGTTATAGTTTTTTCGTATTTTTACCTGTTTAATGTAATTTACTACCTGTTTTTTGTTTCAATTTTTTACTACGTTTATGCGACAGCTTAGTTCGCTTTGACTCAATACGCTTTTTTGGATGCCGTTTATGATTGCGACTTTATTGTGTGCTGACTCAAAACGTATGCAAACGTAAAAATGATAAACGTCAAATACAATTATTAAAACAAATCAAAATTGATGCGGAAAAAAAAATTCAACTATTTATGTGAATTGATTTTTATTGGTTCCTTAAGAAATTAATTCCTGTGCCACCCCACATCTTCAAAAATTGCTTTATTTTGCTACCAAGCAATTTCATTATGTGCTTTTCTTTTATTAAAGTCAACATATCCTCAAGCTCTTTTTCTCACCATAAATTTCTTTTTTTTCATTTTCTTTTAATAAAAATTTATAAGTAATTGCTAAATTTCTATGCTATTTTGTAACCGTCGCTATACACAAAGTGTTTGCAGGTGGGTGAAGGATGTGGGCGGGACTCTTCTGGCTACGACTAGTAAAATCAGCCTGTGGGGGGGGGGGTTTCTTTACCGCTTTACCCAACCGTTCTTAGCGATTACAAAAAAAAAAAATTTATAAGAATCCCTGAACTGCCTTTATTTAGTTCGGAAATTAATGATAACCAAACTAAGATTACTAGAGAAATAATAAATCAAAAACAAAAAATATTTACTTACAGAATCAATAACAAAGAAAACTATCGCAACGTGTGATCAGATCATCAATTCAACACAATATCTGCATCTGTGGATGTTATTAAGATGCGCACTCGTTATTCTCCCAACCATGATTCTTTGTGTGGTGTCATAAAGAATCCCAAAAGCCTACCCTCTTTGTCACCCTACCACCACGGAAATAAAAAATTAACCTCTCATTTAATAAAAATTTGTTCAACATAAACTTATTTATTCACGAATATTTTCATCTTCTTATAGAAATAACTTTAATCTTTTTAATCAATATCTTTTAAAAAACTATCCATTTTCGTTTTATTATATTTCAATATTTAATACTTAATAGATAAATCGAGAAAACGATGTAGCATAATAATATAAAACTAAAATTTTAATCAAGTTTATCAACAAGATTCGCGTGGGATTCCGCAATTGCTATATGCAATTGAATAAAACAAAATGCAAAGAAAAAAAATGTACGCAAATATCAAAAATAAAAAAAATAATGTGAACATTGGGAGAGCGATCATGCCAAAACGATAGCTTAGAACAATGCAGTCAGAAAATCTGCAAAGCTACATAGGTATGTAGGTATGTACGTTAAATGGTAATTCACCACGATCTCTTTTGATAGAGCAATGCTTAATAGCACAAAAAATTTGAATACTCCCTTTTAATACTTGAATTTTAGTAAAAAACTATTTGTATTCCATATAAAAATTTTGATAATATAATAATATAATTACATGATAGAAAATTATGACTCACCAACAATCCATCGATTGGTAGTTTGATGGCTAGAAAATCTTTGGTAAAAATTAACAATTACATTCTAAACACTAATTAAGTAACGTAACATAATGGTTAGCAAAATTTCTTTGATTTTTGTTTTTTTTTCTTTTTTATCTTTTAGGAAAGATTTCTTTCTGTTTGTTTTTGGTTGTTTCTCTTTTCTTTGTCTTTTATTTTTTTGAATCTCTAAACTATTTATGTTTTTTTTTCAGGATTTAGGATGTTTGCGTTCAATGTTCCAAGTTTTAGTTATTATTTAGAATTTAACTTATTTCACTTAGATTTTAATATATTTCTTAAGTTTCCATGTTTATGCTAAATTTATTTTTCTTTTAACACTTCTTACTTTTAATCAAAATTTTTTCTATTTTAACTTGCTAATATTATCTTTTATAGATTTCTTACGGTTTTTTTTTTTTTTTTTTTTTTTACACTGAAGCTGGAATAATTTTGCTGTTTGTGCACTTGTTTTTCTAAATTTTGACCGCTTTCGTTGAACTTTTCTGGTATGAATTATATGTAGACTGATAGCTTATTTACCACGCTGGTATACCGATGCTTGTGGGTGACACCGTTAATGGGTTTTTTGCAAAGTGCAGTTGGCTGATGCAGCACCCCCTACACTCAGTAAACCTAATATTGAGATAAATTGTTCGATTTTTAGATGGCTATTTATTAAATGGATTAAGAACAAAAATTCTTACCAACTATTTTTATTCACGGTAGTTTTAATGAAGATGTTAGTTGTGAAAAAGAAACGACTTGATGTCAAAAGAAAAGATTCTTCGAAATTTTTCAAATTAGGCTTGGATTCCTATTGATATTTTATCAGTAATTAATAAACGTAACGAAAGATAATATAAGTTTTATATTGAATTATGTTAATACCGATGTGTAAAGGCATACCTGTCTCAATGAAGATTTTTGGAGATTTTAAAGAGCTAGCACCAGCTCGTATGAAGTCTTCTAGCGGAAAGAAAGACCTCATGTACTTTTTATTTGCATATACCCACTTGATTGCATATGATCAACCGGATATTTTACAATTTTTGTACGTACTATACAAAATTATTAATCAAGATCAGTGATGCCTAAGTAAAGGTGTACCTTACTTTTTAATAGAAAAATTGTTTAATTTTTAAACAGAATAATTTTTTTTTTGGATAAATTGGTTATTTGTTAAAACAACTAAGCAAAAAATTATTATTAATTTTGGAAATCACAAAAAAAAAGTTAAACAGAAAGTGTTTTCTTTTCTGTACATTACAATTTGACACTAATTTTCAACTCGCTCTGAAATTGTCTGGTGTTTATGCACACTTTTAAAACGGTTTGAAAAATTAAATACCGATCTGAAATCGTGAACGAGTCAAAACAGTTTGTGCGTTCAAAACGCTATGAAATTTGGTTTATGCATATGCTCTGAATCAGGGCGAACTCAGTAAAAACGAACTAAGATGTCGCATAAACGTAGTATTTATCTAGTTCATTGAACATAAAAAAAAAAAACCTTTTCCAAACCTTTTAAAAACTTGAAAAGCTTACAAAATACAAGCACAAAAAAACCAATGAATTAAATTTGTTCACTTTCGAAAATTTCCGGCAGCCTTTTGATTTCTTCATAAATTTTGTTTTTGTCACTCCTTTGGATTGGATTCTCCTTTAAGTTTTGATTTCCCCATGCACATTAAAGGTGGGATAAATCGAAAATTTCACAGGAAATGACTCTTGGACTATCCTTGGTTGGCCTATAGTCAATTTCAGGGAGGTGCATTTTGTGTTCTGTTTTGGCCGGTGGAAAACGAAGCAAAGCATGTTGTTTGCCTTGGAACGTTAGTGAATTCATTATTAACAAAATTAAAGAAAGCGTTGTATGCGTTTAAAAGTCATTCATCCACTGATTATCACAAAATGGATCGGCTTCAAAGTTCGAATTACTCAGATACTTACAACAACCCCACGTTGGAAGTAAATATTTTACTGGTCACGGAAAGCAGAAATCAATTTTGTAAAACAGAGAACGTTTGCTCCCTATTATAAAACAGTTATTTTCTATGGGCGAGGAAATATTCCCCTGAGAGGCCATTGAGATGACGGAGATCTTTCTCAAACAGATGAAAAGTCAAAAGGGAAATTTCGGGCATTACTAAAATTCCGTATTCACTCAGGTGATACTGCTTTTCAACAACATTTGGAAACAGCACCGAAAAATGCCATCTTCATTAGCAAGACAACGAAAAATCAAATTATAGAATGCAGTTATTCGGTGATTTCCAAAAATATCGCGAATTATATAAAAAAGGATAAATTTTTCTCAATATTGGGTGATGAAACCACTGACGTCAGTACTACAGAGCCAGTCAGTCTTTCTGTTAGACACTTTAATATTGAAAGTAGTATCTCAGATGAAAAGTTCCTGTGCTATGTGCCTGCCGTCGGCCTTAGTGGCGCAGTACTTACTGAGTTAATTATGCAAGAGCTTAATAAACTTGGGCTGAATATAGAGAACTTGAGAGGTGAAGGATACGATAGATGCTCAAACATGGCAGGGAAATTCAAAGGAGCGTAAGCACGTGTAGAAATCAAGTTTCTATCATATTTTTATTTAAGTAAAAATATAAATAAATATTTTTATTTAAGTAAAAATTTTGTTTAAGTAATGAGTGTCGTATTGTATCGTTTCGTACAAAAACGAATTTAAAGCCTTTTAATGTTTGTGGAACGTGTTGTTGGTATTTTGTGTTATGGTGTGAAATGTTTGATTGTATGTTGTTTATGTTTTCTTTGAGCTTGAACAAGGTATCTGATGGTTTGAATGGTTCTATTTTCTGAACTGTTAGTTGTTGTGGTAGTCTGAGTGTTTGACCAAAAACCATTTCTGCTGGTGATGTCTTAATGTCTTCTTTAACAGTTGATCTGAGACCTAATAGAATTAAAGGAAGTTCCGAATACCAGTTTTTTTGATTATTAGAAGCTATTAAGGAGGCCTTATGTGTTCTGTGCAATCTTTCTATTATTCCGTTTGCTTGTGGGTGATATGCTGAAGTTGTGATGTGGTGAGTTCCTAGTGTTTTTATGAACTTTTGATGTATTACGATAAGAAGTTTATTACCTATCGTAATTCAAGGAATTTTTTTATTTTAAAAATTTAACAATCCCTGAAAATTTGAGATATTATTTAATTCTTAAATTATAATATAATATACTTAAGGTTATGAATTCATTCATTCGTTCATTGATAGTAGATAATGATCTTGGGTTCATGGATTCATTCATTCGTTCATTGATGATAGATAATGATGGTGGGTTCATTTATTAATCGTAACTAATGATTACACTAGTTTACAAGAAAAAAGATCTGGTTTCTCATAGACTTTTTTCGATGTATTTTGGGGCGTAGATTCCAAAAATGGCACCATTTCATTTTTCTTAAGAATCGTTTTCGAGATATCCCCAAAAAACCCATTTTGCGGAACTTTTTTCATTTATTTGACTATATCTCCATATATTCTTTTTTGACTCAAAAACGACTTTCAGCATTCGAAAGATATTTGTATTTCCTTTCTAACGATATGCTGTTTGCTTGAATCAGATAAGATTTGACTTTTTTGGTCTTTTTTGAAAATCACTCAAATTCAATTGCTCCATTTGAATGAAAAATTGTTTCTTTTTCATATTTTTAAAATTTTTAATGAAAGACTATTCTTTTGCAAATATTTTGAGTATAATTTTTATAAATTGTTACCATTTTTGGAATCTACGCCCCAAAATACATCGAAAAAAGTCTATGAGAAACCAGATCTCGAGATCAACCCCAAATTTGTAAGCTAGTGTTATAGGTGATGATGATGCGTAACAATGATGATGGTGACGATGAATGACAATGATTATGGGTTGTGAATGATATATTCGTGATTGAATTTTCACATATTTTTCTTTGTGCTCAATATTTTCTTGTTTATAGAAATTTTCGAATCTTCTCTACGTCTTTAGTACGTATGGGATATACCACGACTATGAATTGGATGTATTACTTTTTTATAAGTACTTTCTTTTTGTGTGTTTGGCTACCAACCAATAGAGAACTATCAGACATGTCAACTAGTTATTTTGGGTGCCGTGACATAACCCCCACGCACATAATCTCCATTTTTGGTATGGAGGTTAGGTCTGAAACATTTTCGGACTTAATCCCCATGGGGGTTGTTTCCGAAAAAATAAACTCTCTTATGTTAAATTACTGTGGCTAGAAAACGAGGTGTTGGATTTTTGGGAGTTTTAAATCCTGAGCTGCGGCCGAAGGCCGCCCACTTGCCCCTACTCTTATGTAAAATTCCTGTGGCTAGTAAACTAGGTGTTGGATATATTATGGGCTAATCCTAGCTTTGGGTATTATGTCCGCTTTTTATGGGGATTATGGCCGAGAATTTTGTGGTCATAATCCCTATACCAAAAATGGGGATTATGTCCGAATAATTTGCGGAATGGGGATAATGTCCGTGGGGGTTATGTCACGGCACCTTTATTTTGCTATTTGTTGAAAAGTTCGATAATTTTTCAAAAACACATACCCATAAAGAAGTAATGAATAACGATTAACATATTAACGAGGCCGGTGTGAATACCACTAATATAGCCATTGACGAAGAATCTGAATTCGGTATTAATTTTTTCTATCGCTTCTCGTTTTAAGATGAATGTTTATGCACTTGCTTCAAGAGCACCAAATCTTTTGGAATATTCTTGAGCACACATAGTTTAACCTGTAGACTTTGTCTTTGTTGAATTATCAAGCTGAACTTGTTTGAAAAATACTGTACTAATAACGTTTATATTTCATTGTATAGTGTTTGTTTCATTTGTTATTTGAATATCAAATATTTTCTCATTCAATAAAATATTCTGAATCAATTGCAACATAGCCATATTTCAATAGGTTATGGGCCCAGAGATCCATGATAGAGACTCTGCGGACAATTTTAAGAATAAATAAAATATTTAATATTAAAGAAATTAAAATGGCTTCAAATACGTTTGCGGCGAAAATACCAGTTTTCAACGGGACCAATTTTTCAATATGGAAAACCCAAATGGAAGCTTTGTTGCATAAGGAGAGGTTGCTGAAAATTGTTAACGGAACAACGACTGCACCAGCTGAAGCTCCAGAACGAGAACATTGGAAAGAAAAGGATCTAGACGCCCGCGCTGACATTCTCATGGCTTTAGCACCAAAAATAATTTTACTAGTGAAGGGATTTGAAACTTCGAAGCAAATTTGGGATTTTCTAACACAAACATACGATCGGAAATCTACACGGCAAAAGGTGGAACTTTACAAAAATTTGGTGAACTTAAAAATGCGTGAAGGACAATCAGTGCAAAGTTATTTGGAAGAATTTGATGAGATCAATACCCGTTTAGAAGAAGTGGGTGGTAAGATTGAAGAAGAGCTGAAGGTCATCATTATTTTAGATGGTCTGACCGAACGATACAAGGATATTAAGGCAGCGTTCAATACAGCATGCGAATTTCCAACAATCCACACTTTAAGACCTAGGTTGTTGGAGATAAACAGTGATCAATATAATCAAAATGACAACAATGAAGCACTAAAGGCGAAGTCAAGTAAATTTCATCAAAAAAGGGTTGATGTATCATATGGTCAAGGTATGTTAAAATCTTTTAAGTGTTATCGATGTGGTAAAACGGGACATATGGCTAAAAACTGTAAGTCAAATACCAAAGAACACACCAACATAGTGAATTCAAGTGGGTTTGTAGTTTTAGATGGACAATCTCATATAGCACATAGTGTCGATAAAACCAATAGTAGCAAAAAATGGTTCATCGACAGCGGGGCTACTTCACACATGACATCAAATGAAAAATTATTCAAAGATTTGGATAACTGCTATGTAGGAACAGTAACTTTAGCAGATAACAAGCAACTTCCAGTTAAAGGAATAGGGACAGTGATATTAAATGTAAAAGTGCAAAATTATGTAAGAGAAGTACAACTTTTCAAAACACTACTTGTTCCGGGTCTAAAGAATAATTTGATATCAGCTAGTAAAGCTACGGATAATGGGTGCATAATAGAGATGAAGGGTTCAATTCTAAAAATATCTAAAAATAAAGAAGTATTACTTGAAGCATTTAAAGAAAATGGTCTTTATATGATCAATATGCTAGAAAAACAAAATTGCTATGCGTTAAAAGAGAAAAACGACAACCAGTTTGAGTTGTGGCAGAGAAGATATGGCCACCTTAATGTTGACTCACTAAATAAACTTAGTAATAAGGGTATGGTCAATGGACTACCACGATCTGATGTACAAACTATTAAATGTGTTGCATGTTTAAAAGGAAAGCAGACACGAGATTGGTTTCCTAAAAAATTATCAAAATCATCAACTAAATTATTACAAATTGTACACACTGACCTATGTGGGCCTATGAGAACAGAATCAATGGGTAAGAAATTGTACTTTGTTACGTTTATTGATGACTATTCACGAAAAGTGGTTGTATCATTTTTACGTGAAAAATCTGAATATTTATTGGCATTTAAAGAATATAAAAAAGCTGTTGAATTAGAAACAGGGCATAAAATTCAGATTCTTCGAAGTGATAATGCGAAAGAGCTCGTCAGCATTGATTTTACGCAATATCTTAAGATGAAAGGTATAAGGCATCAACTTACAACAGTGTATACTCCCCAACAAAATGGTGTTGCGGAGCGAATGAACCGGACTTTGGTTGAAATGGGAAGATGTTTGATGCATGAAGCAAACTTACCTGAAATATTATGGGCTGAAATGATAAACATTGCAGCTTATATACGAAACAGATGTCCAACAAATTTGAATTTGGACAAAACACCTGAAGAGATTTGGTCTGGAAAAATTCCAATTTTTTCTCACTTTCGTCAGATTGGTAGTAGATCTTTTGTTTTAAATAAAAGACCAGGTAAGGGCAAGTGGGTTAATTGGTTATTGTCACAAATCAAAGGTGTACAGATTGTGGAAAAGAGGTACAAGAACAATTATAATAAGTCGTGATGTTAAATTCCTAGAAGGAGAGATGTCTTCTGTTCACAAAGCCGAAGTAGATGACGAAAAGTCAGAAAGCAATGATGAATTTATTAAATTTAGAATTTGTCATAAAAACTCGAGAAAATCTGAAGAATTAAATCAAAGTCAAAAAGAATACCAAGAAGAAGAAGACATTTTTGAGGATACGGTGGATAATATTCATAATATTCCAGAAGTACCATCACTATCAGAACAAAATCAAAACGAAATTGATGAGCAAGATGTGCAGCAATCAAATACATTAGATTCTATTAAATCACGCCTGAGGTCATGGACTTTTAAAAACAAAGAGGTTGCCCAAAATATTATAGAAGAAGATCCAAAAACATTTAATGATGTGGAAAAGTCAGCATATAAAAAAGAATGGATGATTGCCATGCAGAGCGAGTACGATTCTTTAATAAAAAATGAAACTTGGGAGTTGACAAATTTACCAGAAGGGCGCAGCCCAGTAGGATGTAAATGGGTTTTTACAACGAAATATTATCCAGATGGGACTATTGATAAACGAAAAGCTAGACTAGTAGCAAAGGAGTATTCTCAACAATACGGAGTTGATTACATGGATACATATGCACCAGTTGTGCGTCAAAACTCATTAAGATTACTATATGCACTTGCAGTTGAATATGATTTAAAGTTAAGACAACTAGATGTCTCAACGGCGTTTTTAAACTGTGACATTACTGAGGAGCATAAATACAAGCTCGCAAAAGGTTTGCAAGCTGAAGAAGGCAATTTACGGTCTGAAGCAAGCTGGAAGACCGTGGTTTAAGAAAATTGATTTTGTTTTAAAATGTTTCAAATTAGAACAATCAAAATACAATCAATGTATTTATTTTGCAAACAAAAATACCAACATATTTATAGTAGCTTTATATGTTGATGACATAGTAGTTGCATACAATAATTCCGAAATGATGAATCAATTTTTAAAAAGGTTACAAGATAATTTTGAAATTCGAGACATGAATGAACCAAAACACTGTATTGGTCTCAAAATAGAACGAAAGAAAGATCAACTTTCAATTTCACAACCAGGATATACAATTAATTTGGTGAAAAAGTATGGGGTAGAGAATTCTAAAATAACTAAACTACCAATGCAAGCTAAAATAGTATTAGAAAAAGACCCAAAAATCGCTGGGGAAGCCGTAAAGATTGAAAAAGGTAAGTTTCAAGAACTTATAGGTTCTTTACTACATCTTGCAATATACAGTCGACCCGATATTGCTTGTAGTGTGAATATGCTGTCTCAATTTGCACAAGATCCTCGAAGACAACATTGGAACGCAGCTATTCAAATTTTAAAATATCTCAATTCAACAAGAAATGCAGTAATGACATTTCGGAAAACAGGTTTACCTTTGACAGGATTTGTAGATGCCAATTGGGCTCAAGATATTAATGATCGCAAGTCACAATCAAGTTTATATTACATTTTGGCAGGAGCTGCTATAACATGGGAGTCTCGAAAACAAAAAGTTATCGCAACTTCAAGTGCAGAAGCTGGATATGTTGCCTTAACAGATGCTGCTAAAGAAGCTACATATGTACTTGCGATATTTTCTAGAAGAATTAGGTTTTCTGTCAAAGGATCCTATTATAGTATATGGAGATTCAAAAAGTGCTCAACATATGGCTAAGTTTGGTGGTCATCACTCACGAACAAAACATATTGATTACAAATATCATTTTATTAGAGATGTAGTTCAAAGAAATATTGTAGAGCTGAAATACCTTCCTACTAACGAAATGCCTGCAGATAGTTTAACAAAACCTGTGCAAAAGGTCAAACATTATTTTTGCTGTAAACACTTTGGTTTAGATTTTCAAACTGGCTCATCTTGAGGAGGCGTGTTGAATTATCAAGCTGAACTTGTTTGAAAAATACTGTACTAATAACGTTTATATTTCATTGTATAGTACTTGTTTCATTTGTTATTTGAATATCAAATATTTTCTCATTCAATAAAATATTCTGAATCAATTGCAACATAGCCATATTTCAATAGTCTTTAAAACACAATTTTCATTGTTGCCTTGCATTGTTGTCCTTAGAATTAAGATTACAATTAAAATTAGCTCAGTGCATTTTTTTTGTGTTTGGCTGTGCATTTTTATATTAACAAAACAAAAATTCAAGTTTTATTGATTTCTGTGCACTCAAAAATGCTCCAAATGGTTCGATGTCCTTGTCACAAGTGCACTAAAATGGCATAGTCTTTGTTTTTATAACAAAATTAATACCAGATTCAAAATCAGCGTTGAAAAAAACGCAATAGCTATTAGGTCAGAATACGCGAAACCGACATGTCTGAAATGTTTTTCAAAGTTTTTTATATAAATCAGTAGCTACAAGTGGTAGAAATTAGTGTACGGAAAAATTTTTTAAAAAAAATTTTTGTTGCCAGTCAAAGTTTTCATTAAACTTTTTTTTAAAATGCTATAAGTTTTGAACTGCTTGACTGATCGTGACGAAATTTTTTAGTTTCTGTAGATAATAAGTTGAACTTATGTATTAAAAAAAAACGTTGCAAAAATTTTGCATTTTTGTTGTTAATTAGCCATTTTTCTATCAACAATTGAATTTTAATGGCTTGCGCCGCACAGTGTTATATTTTGAGAAAAAATGGACAAAATCAAATTCCCGTCGATAACAATGCCCAAAAAAAACGAGGTCGGTCTCATTCGAAAGGTGATTTCATGTTTTGTTTAGAAAAATTGTCCCGAATCGAGATCCCAGCTTTGGGCATTTCTCAGAAATGCCCAAAATATGGTCTTTTTCACTTTTAGACAGTTTTTCCCAATTTTAGTACAATTCTGACTCGTATACATACGTTTTTGATTTTTGATTCGAAAAAAAAATTAATCGAGATATAGCCAAATAAATGAAAAACGTGCCGAAAAAGAGGTTTTTGGGGATATCTCGAAAACCATTCTCAAGAAAAAAAAAATGGTTTCCATTTTTGGAAACTACGCCCCAAAATACATGGAAAAAAGTCAATGAGAAACTCGATCCTTTTTCTTGTAAACTAAGTTATTGATTTTTTTGAAAAACAACAAAATTCTTATGCATTTTTCGTCCGTACGGTACCACTATAATATTTATACCATCAAAACTAATTGAGGCTTCACGATTTTTTTTGACGAATTCTAGTTTGGAAGGGTTCAATGCATCTCTGTAATTTTTTTTCAGATTTTTTCGAGGCGGAGCAAGTCATTAAAATTCAATTGTTGATAGAAAAATTGCTACTTAATTAACAACAAAAATGCAAAATTTTTGCAAATTTTTTTTTTAATACATAAGTTCAACTTATTATCTACAGAAACTAAAAAATTTTGTCACGATCAGTCAAGCAGTTCAAAACTTATAGCATTTTAAAAAAAAAATTAATGAAAACTTTGACTAGCAATAATTATTGCAACAACAATTTTTTTTAAAAAATTTTTCCGTACACTAATTTCTACCACTTGCAGCTAGTGATTTATATAAAAAACTTTGAAAAAAATTTCAGACATGTCGGTTTCGCGTATTCTGACCCTATTACAAAAAAAAAAATATTTTTAAAAATTCATGTTTCAAGGAAATTCGTGCTTTGACGAAAAAAGTTGTTTAATCTTCATACCCGATAAATCACGTGAAGTTAGTGAGAGCTAGGGCATATAGCTGTCATTTTACGTGAAAAATTCGCTTTTCTAAAATTCTACAATTGTTGCGAGAGAGGAATTCTGTTCTAAAAAACATTTGTAAAATCTCGCAATGTACTTGTACCGCGCCCAGGTGACCCAAAATCGATTACCACCTCGAACTTAGTCAAGTTTTTTTAAGCCAACTTGCTTACGATTTAATAAGCTAGCTGGTTAAAAATAACTTAAGTTTCCCTGACTATTTGCGAGTCAAAAACTTGCCCAATAGAGGTTTAAGAAACTACTCGCGTAGTATCACCTTTGCAAACTAGGCGCTTCAAATACAATTCAGAGTGGACTTTGTTAAGTAGATAACGAAATCACAGAGGACCTTCTTGAGTGAGTCCACACATGAGAAGATCAGAACTTTTTTTAGGGAAGTGAAACATAATTTACTCTAGTTGCGTTTTGCCACAAAATATCAGTTTTAAAAGCTCCATTTTTCGAACAGAGATCTATTTCACAATCAATGGTATACTGGTTTGGTGGAGAGAATTAGGTATTGCATTATATGTATTTTTAATAACTTTGTCAAAATTTAACACTTGAACTTGACAACAAAGTATACGTGAGTCTCTTGATATTTTTTGTTGAATAATTTTAGGACAAAGTGTGCTCAAGGCCATTAGAGTGAAATCGGAACTCATCCTAAAATATTTTGACTAAAATTGTTAAAGTAATTTTTTGAGAAACAAGAGGCCTTTACGACCTTAAATGGGTTCAGTTTAATGAAGTCATCATATCATTTTTTTAGCATTTAGACCAAGTTTCTAAGATGCTTAATGACTTGGGTACTAACTACACAATTTTAATTTTTATTTAAATAAATTTTTTCACTGAACTTGGAATATTTGATTATAAGCTTATAAAACATCATTTCGTATCAAAAATAAACAGAGGTGACATTTAGCAATAGCCAGACTTTTAGTTCAAATAATCTCAGCGTTGAATTTGTCCTAAAATGTGCTTGAACAACTTAGAGCTGCATATAGTTTGACATTTTGCTGGATTCTGTGTCATGGTGACTTAGCCTACATCGAAACTGCTGACAAACATCTATATGAAATGATAAATTTTATTTCAATTTTCGGAAGTCTAAAGATCTACTGATCATAGGCAAAATAGAGTTTCCTGCTGTTAATGTTAAGTATCTCAAAGTTCTGACGTATCTTAAAGATCAGAAGACTGCGTTGCCGATATTCCGAATTTTTTATCTCTGTAAAGATGTGTTATTAGAGCAGGGGTGCGCAATGATAATAGAATGAATGGCCAAAACTTGGCGAAAAAGAAAAATGCAAAACAAAAACATAATTTTTATTTGAATTTTTTAATCAAGTTATTCCTTTTATTTAAATCAATTCGTTTGAATCATATTCAATGAGTATTGGAGATTTTTAGCTCATTTTTATACAATATTTTAATCTAGAAGAGAAAAACATTCACAATTATATGTTGTACCAGACAAAGTTACTATTTTTAAAAAAATATTTTATTTTTTCCAAATAAAGTGTAAGGTAATACGTATAATCATAATTGAACCAATGGCCGCACAAAAAAGTAAAAATGGCCGCAATTTCGGCACCCTTGTATTAGAGCTTCATTCAAATTTCCTATCTGTAAGCCGATAACTATAATCATAATAAAGTTTTTTTTTTTTTTTTTTGATAATAAACATCACGTAGAATAAAATTATCACCAAAATTGAATAGATTGAGTCGTAATTACAGACATAACATACAAATCAGTAACATTCAAGACGAATTAAGTCTCTGCATTATATCACCAAAGAGTTAAATATTGGATTCATAACAAGGCATCTGTAATAAGTCAATTAGAATAAGCAAGCTATACAAGTGACAAATTTAACTCAGGAGAGTTCTCTTCACAAATAAATAACACTTTGTCGATCGATTAAACACAATTCTATTTTGCAATAAATTAGATGGCGGATATACTACATTACCAAGAGATGAAATTTTTTTATTATTTTTTTCAATTACGTTAATAACTAAAATTGGAAGCAAATGTCTACACATCTGAGTTCTTACTCATCAAATGCCCATCATTCAGTACATACTGATAAAAATAAATCGCTTAGAAGATTTCAATGACATGACACTATATAAACTGAAAACATCAAAGTAAAATCTCCTGCTGAATTCGATCATATACCACACACGGAGGAAACGCTCAATCGTTACTACCAACACTCTCATAGCGTACGTAATACATCTTTGATTATTGTCAACCAACAAAGCAACTTTTCCGTTCCATTGTTGCGTGTCAAATTATTGTCATTTTCCATCACTTGTCAAAATTGAAAGTGAAAGTGAAAAAGTGCTTGCGAACAAATGCATCGTAGACTGGGTGTACAAGTGAATGGGAATTTGTCAATTTCGAAGAAATGTTTGTTTCTTTAACACCTTTTGACGCACAATTTACCGTTAGGCTGTAACAGCTATGTATATATATATGTATGTGCATTAAGGTGGTTCTTAGAGAAAAAAAATTAAAGACGCCCCCTCAATTGGTTCGCAATAGGATAAGAAAGTTTTAAGATTTTTTTCAAATTTGTATCCTTAATCCTAACGACCCTATTTCAATATGAAATTTGGCCTGAGCCACCATTCTTAAGCTCTTTTTTTACGTGGTTCTTAATTTATAAAAAGGATATATCAAAAACTAATGTCTATCGGATCTTGTTTCCGAGATATATCCATGGAAAGTTGCGGATATTACTTACTTACTTAGATGGCCATAACAACCCGTTGTCAGGTTACGGCCGACCTCATTAGCTCTCGCCAGGCGCCTCTGTTTTGCGCGCGCCTTCTCCAATCGTTAATGCCAAGCGTGGTTAGGGCTTCCTCAGCTTGGTCTATCCACCGGAGGCATGGTCTCCCTCTTCGTCGTTGACCGGGGGCCTTCCCTTCGAATACCTTTTTCGCTGGAGCTTCTTTATCCCAGCCAGCGTAGTCGCTGTATTGTTATACGCTTAACTATGTCAATGTCGGCGTAGAGCTCATACAGCTCGTGGTTCATTCGAATGCGATAGTCGACTCGAACAGGACCAAAGATTTTGCGGAGAGCTTTCCTCTCGAACACCCCAAGAGCGGCTGCGTCTGTTGTCGAAACCACCCATGGCTCAGCGCCATAAAGAAGTTGCGGGTATGGCTTTTCTAAAAATCAATATAAGCTTGGGAAGCCTGAATAGATTTTAAATATACTGATATCACATGAAAGATAATCTCAAACGCTATAAAGTCATTCTGCAAAATTTTGAAAACAGTTCCATATATTTTGAGATATGAAGGTTTTTTTAAAAAACTTCACCGTTTTTTAAAATAACCGTTGTTTTCGCTAAAAATTGTATTATTAATTTCCTTTGATTCAATATGTTAATTGTTTCCAATTTTTCCTTTATAAGCGTATTATTCTTAATGCCCTTTGTTAAATTTTGTCCAGTTGTTTCATCGATATTACGGAAAGATCTTTTCCACCTAAGTCTGAAGTCTTGAAAATTTTTGCAGTCCTAGCACTTTTTCGAATATCTCTTTTCATTAGAGCCGATACCTCTCAATTGAGCGAAACTCTGTGTCTTTTTAGACCTATAAGATTATCAGATATAGTATAATCAAACAAAATAAAAACCGAAAATTTTTTCAGGGACAGTCTTTATATACAAAAATAATGAACAGACTGGTGTCTTTATTTTATAATCTATGTATTTATTTCAATTAAATATTAAAGTCAAGATATTATAACTTAAAGAGATCGAGCACTATCGGCTAATAAGGTTGAAAACATTATTTCAATTTAAATCATTTCCATAAGTGTTTCAATGTTTGCATTCATAATTTTTTAGATTTTAGACCAAATTTTTCATTGAAATGGGGTCAGTATGGATTACAGATAAAAATTTGAAAAAATTCATAAAATCGTTGCATTTGATTTTCGCAAAACTTCAATTAAGAACCACCCTAATGTGCATACCTCCAAAATTGTTCACATATGTACACTTACACACTCACCAGTGCTCTACTGGGTGTTTAGCGTATTGTTCTGAAGTGTGTCAACCTTGTACTGCTACAGTGCTTGCATGTGTTACTACTTTGTCGCGTTGCCACAAATGCGAACTGAGATAAATAACAAGTGAGGAGAATACCACAAGATCGAAGAAAAATTGTTGCCATAATGAAAAACCAATTTCCATAACAAATGCGTCAACACAAATGAGGCTCGTCGTTACGTATCCTGCGTAATATCCGCAACATGCGTGTGTGTGTACTATACGCTACGTTTCATAAATGTGTTTCATCTATTTACAATCATTTCATTTTTTTGTTTCAAGTTCATTTTATTTTTATTGCGCTGCATGGGAAACATAACGGAATATGTTATGTAACAATCGACAAAAAAGTCGAAATAAAATCATCATATTACCTACATACATACATTCCATATGTGTGTGTGAGTACGCTATTTGCAATGATTTGTTTTATGGACCAAACTCATTTGGAAACCAGGTCATTGGTGATACTTTTCGTTAAGCGTTCATTCCGTTGTTCGATTTTGCTAAGCAAAACTAGACGACAGGTCATACATGACTATTGACTTCATATTATTCTATTGCGTTCGAATCACTCCTTGATTAGTAGCCTGGCACATATGTACGTTTTCCTTGGCATTTTGTTTAACTTTGGCGTTTTTTTAACTTTTTGCGACTAAGTTGCTCTCTGCAAATAGTGGCCATATGCTCGGAGTCAATATGTAGACATTTAAAAATCTTTAGCAAAAATATTGCTTTCGCAAGTGTCATAGGAACTTGTGAATGTCAGATTTTCGTTCGCAATATACGACATTCTCCTGATGGCAAATTCGCCGAACAATTGAAACTGCAAAGTGAAAGTGGAAAAGTGTTACAAGCCGCAGGCGCATAAGTGATTTGCTGGTGCTTTGATACTTTTTGTAGTTTGTAGCTTGAGAATTTCTTAGGCTTTGCAAGCATTTAGCTCTTCTTGTAACTTGTTGAGACTTATGCATATGTTCTATACAAGCTTCGTGTTTCGAATTCTTTGTTATTTGTATATCTTCACACTTTCTTTAGATTGAGGCCGATATCCTGCCCTCTAAGCCCAAGGTTACACGTTAATGCAACAGTATATTTAAGTATACTCTTGACACTTTGTGAAATGAACAATTGCTTGGAAGACTCCGAAATTTTTATTGCGTTATAGAGATGATACATAAGGATTATGTATAGAACTTAAAATCTGTCAAGTGACCTCAGCTCTGCTTGCAACCTTTTCGAAAATCTATTCGAAATCTTTCGCATTATTGTGGCTCTATTTTGGCGAAGGCGGCTCGATGTTCGTTTTGAGAGTTAGACTTGTTTGTGGATGATTAGCGTAGATCTTACTCTTAACATAACTCTAAAGGATGAAGTCTAACGGTGCATACTCCAATGTAATAATAATAAAAAATTAATACTCTAATGGCTCTTCTGTCGTCATTTTCGTAAAAGTACAGCCCTATGACGCCTCCATCCCACTATCCGCTCCGAATAGTCACTCTATGTAAGTGCATTGGATTCTTCTGAATTACTCGCAGGTTTACGGAGATAAATGGAGCAATTTTGCATATTAACGTAAACGCCAATATGAAAATGAGCTTCGTCAGAGCACATATTTTTCTAGACCCAATCAGAGATGGGCTGCTGATGCTTCCTCCTCTTTTGTTAATATTTGCTGCAGTGTGGATGTGGGGAGGTTGAGTTCTCGAGCACGGTGACAAATTAAGGTGTTTGGGTCGTTTTCAATATCTTCCTTTACAACGGCGATATTTTCGGTCGGACGACTAGGATGAAACCGTTTTGGCGTCTTCACATCTAGTAGAGAGACAGTAACTTTTTCTCTCACTGTGTAGCGTCACAGGGCTAAGTATAATATTCCATATAAACTTTCTCAATTAAGGTTGTTTGGAACCGGCATTTGACTATACTGCCGTACAAAGAGAATAGGGCGTATCTCAAAAAAATTAGTTTCAACATAATTTATGTTTTGTTTATGTCAATTTGTTGAAATACCTGTAAAATTGAGATAGAGCAAATTTTCTTAGTAGAATTTTTATATGATTGAACTAAAATACCTGCATTTGAAGTATTTCATTAGACGTGTAATTTCTTAAGCTATCCGATGCCATGAGAGTCTCGGATATTTTTTTTTTTTTTTTAATATACGCCTTTTTCAATTAGTACGGCAGTATAGGACTTAAGAGAATGTATGTGAGATGTAACTATTATTATTATATTTCGTTGTCTCTTTTTCCCAATAATTTGTATTGTAACATTTACTGGAAAAACATAATTTAGAATTTCAAATTCCATCCGACGTTGATCAGTACAGAACAAAACTTTAACATTAACTAACTTTCATATCAACCGTTGCTGGCTTATACAAAACTCTTTATTGTTCTCGTACAATTCTTAAATTGACCGATTTTGTAATTTGACATTGCTGATTGATTTATTTCCTTCACTAGTTTCCTGTTCTTTCAATAATATCGTGTCGCTTACACTAGCTAGTTTGTTTGCTATTCGAAGTTGATTGCAATGGGTTTGGTTGCTGTTTCTCTCTCTAATTCATATCGAACATTAAGAAAATGATAGATATTGCTTTCCTACTATTTAACTTTCTGAAGCATCGTTGTTTATTTATAACAGTGTCGTATAACTTGCTTTTATGTAAATTTAAATTACAATATTCTCTACAGGGTACAACATTGCCACCAGATGTATATTTGACAAAAGTACTCATTAAGTATATGATAAAACTTCTAACTTAGTCTCCCGATAATTTTAGAACTTTGTAGCGACGCATGTAATGTGCAGTTCTACGAGCATATGTATTTTCAAAAATTTGTGTATTGTGTATTGACAAATAAATATGTGAATAATAATATGCATAAGAATTCCGTAAACTTTAGCTATCGATGCAGATGGTCATTACCAACATATATGCCAACCAAGTCAAACCCTTCCCTCTCTCCTTCCTTTGCAATAACTTCTTACGCTACGAGAATCTTACTTTTGTTAATGTTCCAAGGTGAATTGGATATTAAGAAAGTAGTTGTAAGGGGTTAAAAGTGAGTCAACGTGTCGATGCTGCATATTAATTTTGAACTTCTATAGATTTTGGTCATCGGCAACACTGATGAAATCAAAACTTTTTAAATTCATGTTGAGCAGCTATCAAAGGCTCCTCTGAATTTTACTGTGCGGATACAGCTGAAATGCAGGCAGGATACAATCACACATGCTATCAGAAACATGAATAAACTCATGTTGAAAGTAAAAATGGTGTATTGAAAACCGATCAACTTGAAAATTTGGCACTGAACTCGATAAGAAAGGTTTAACCATTTTTAGAAGCATACTTTAGATAAATGCATGCTTTCTAGATATTTATAGCTAAATCAATCAGAAAATAACCTTTCCGGGGCTTTTGAAACTAGTCGATACCTCAACTCATTTCGTTTTTGATTTTTCAATATTTGGTTCACGCCTTCGGATCAGAGGATAGATAACAAGCAGTTTTTCTTCGCATTGACTTTTGGTCGCAGGTAGGCGTCATTAATGAAAAAAAATAAATTGTGAAAATTAGAGCCTAACAGGTTTGCAAGCAGGCTAAAATATCGTTTGACAGCTTAGTCATTTGTCAAACAATAAACTGAGGTATTATATTGTCGATAGGTTTCAGGTTCATATTTTAGCTGAAATGTCTTCAGACTACTTTGGTTTTATACCTTGAAGATTTTTATTCACTTACATGCATATTTAATCCATCTATTACGTACCAAGTGGAGTTATATGTTTAAGACCTTATTCCACAGCATCTTTAATCCAATCCAAATCGAACTATTGCATTAAACAATAGCGTTTTTCTCCTATTTAACAGCAATTCGTAATGTCGTTGACATTTTATGTTGCTTTGCATCGTGGAACCCATTTTCAGGCTGTTGACTTCATTTGCTTAGCATTAGATTCAAGGGATATAGTAAAAACTTTTAGATGGCAATAGCGGAACATAGATACAAAGTTTAAGGTTCACTATCACATAACCTCAAAGTAGTGTCTGTCGATTAGCATAAGTACATAAACTAACTAACACATACATAAAATTAGTAGCATTTTCAAATCGCAAATGGCAAACTGTAGATTAACATTCGAATTGAAGAAAAGAATCAATTTTCCAACTATTAATAAGCAATAAATTGTCTGGTCTACACATAAATAACTTCTTGGTAATAAATTTCGCTGTAAGACATTCAATGCCATTGCAAAAGTAGACAAAAGAAACCAAAAACAAAAGGATGAGCAAGGCAAATGGATTCATTCATTTGTAGCTGCAGGATTAAAGCACACAAAGAAGTAACAGCAATGAAAACAAAACAAGATAAGACCTTCTATTTACACACATGCATACACATATAGCACTCACACTCATGTACGGCAATAAATTCGCCGGGACACAGATACACAGATACGATGTACATGATATAAATAATCACGCACTCGACAGTAGCAGAGGAGAGAAAAGGATTTTGTTGTCTTTAAATGAGTTTATTAAACTTGCGCCGAAAACCAAGTAACAGAAGTGTGACTGAAAACAAAAAACAAAACAAATCACAAAATATGTCTTTGAGTGATTGACGATGCTATTGAAAGGAACTATAAATCAAGCAAAGATTTATCAAAGCACAGAAGAAGTGCTTCATAATAAAAAGTATATTAATTAAATAGTTAAGTTGCTCTCATTTTGCCATCTGTTGCTTTCCCAATCCCAAAACGAAAATCAGTTACACCTAGGCGATGATTTGCAAAAGTTATTTTTTAGGTTCATCATTAGATGTCAGTCAATAAACGTACAGTGGTAATTTGCTGCTTTTCAAAGGGGTTCAATGAAAGTATTTAGCTACAGAAAATCTCTACAAACTGAAAATCTACGATAGGAAACCACAATTTTCGGAGAATAAGTGGTTTGGTTTTGTTTTGTCTTCAGCCGATTGAATAACACAGTGCAACACTCTACCCATTACTGCTCTTTTGGCTTTTCTTATTCTCAAATTGTACACACTGTTGTTTATTATTTCAATCAAACATTAAAATGAATTTTATAACAGAAATATTAGTCTGCTTTGAATCCAGCGACAGGCCAAGGGCTTTCAAGGAAAGACACCTCATTTTTAGGCTCTCACTTTAAAGCAATTCCATAGGGTCATTCTGATTACATTTTTGACGGAATTCTAATTCTTTTGTTTTCTACAATTTTTTTAGTAATATATCCACTGAGATAAAAATAAGCGAACGTACGGCACTTCAAATGGTCTGGAGGCTTCAATTCCTGCAGTTAAATTAATTTTGTAAGCATGGCTATTGAAATCTTTTATTGAAATTCAAGTCTATGTGAAGATTTTTGATGCGAAAAATAATTAAAATGATAACAATCATTAGTGCAGTTCACACGTGGTGGAAGTGACAACTTTAGAAAACAAAATTGCGATAGAATGAGACGAAAGTTTTTAAATAAAATTATAAAATTTGACGGGATCTAGATTCCAGAATAGCTATAGCGAAAAAATGTATTACTCTCTCTCATTGTAATTGTTACTGTTTTCCAATTAAGCGTTGTTGTTGTTAATAAATTATCAAAAGCAATAGCAATTTACAATTAGAGAGAGCTGTAGATTTTCTTTCCTCGCTATGGCAAGGCTTTGGTAGTTAATCAGTGCAGTGCTTGAAAAAATTGAAAAGTAGGAAATTTTCCACTCTTATACCTCAGCTTTTGCTTAACCGATCTCAAAGCTGATAATTTCCGGGCACTTTGCTCAATAAGTACTTTATTTTGATATATCATTTATTGCTGTAGCTATTTTAGTTCCTGTCTAATAAGCCAAGCTATAAAAAAAGTGTCGCTTTTTGCGTTTCAGTATACACACCTAATTTTAAATCACACCCGTGCTAAAGAAGTTTCATTTCCATTTATTTTATATTAATTAATTACACTAGTTTACACTCAAAATTTTCCATTAATAAGAGGTTACTTTTCTTATGTACTTTCTTCTGCTGAGTTCGAAACTGAAAATGAAAATTTTTTGAATGGTATAGTTTTCAAAATATTGTGGTTTTTTCATTTCATCGACCTCCTTTCACTTTAAAGCTCATATCTTGAGCTAGAAATGTCCAATTTCATCGTTCTTGATATCAAATTAAAGATAATAAAATCGCAAACAAACAAGTCTAGACAATAATTTTATTGAATAAGTGATTCAAAATAGTGGCCACGAAAAAATAGAAATAAAATTACAAAAAAATATTTTTTCTACATGCATGTAGAGCTGATACTCTTTCGCAGAAATTAAAATATACCAGCAGAAAATCGACCGTAAAATGACAACGTTTGGAGAGATTGAATGAATGAATCCAAATCCCACATTTTCTGAATATATATATTATTTTTTTCAACAAATTGGTGAGTCTAATTATAACAATAAAAATTTTTGTTTTTGTTCTTTTAATGAGGGGTTATTTTTCTTATGTACTTTTTTCCGCTGAGTTCGAAAATGAAAACGAAAATTTTTTGAATGGTACAGTTTTTGAGATATTATGGTTTTTTTCATTTTTTCAACCACTTTTCACTTTAAAATTCATATCTCAAGCCAGAGATGCCCAATTTAATCGTTTTTGGTACCAAATTGCAAGTATTAAACTGACAATTATAAGGACATAAAACATAAATTTCTACTATAAATGTCCTCGAAAGTAGACAAAAAAACCTAGTTTCTTAGGTACTAAGCCTCAAATATTTCAGAGCTCTGATATAATGGGTTGATATTGAGGCCAAATATTCAGATATATATATATATATATATATATATGTTACCCGAATTTACTTAATTTAAGCTTGAATTTTGGCCTTTTTACGAGGATTTTTCACTTTCTTATTACTCTGGTCTTCTGATAAAAAATACTAGAACATCGTGACTAGTCAGAATTTCTTCATCTGCTTTCTGCAATGCAATGCTGAAGAATATTTGACTAAGAAAAAAAAATTTATTGCTCGAGTTTTTCGATGCTACCAGGATACTCAGCATATAACAAAACAACTATCATCTTCGTGTTCAGTAGACCCGAAAATGTAAGAAACAATGCCAACAGCTCGTATCCTATGTGGATACGAGCTCTTTTGGCAAGAGTTACAATCACTCACAAATAAAAAGAATGAATTTAATTCATAAATCGGACACTAGCGGCTTCTAAATATTAATATTTTTTAATTAAATTTTCAGGGCTTCATTTTTTTTACATAACACTAACTTCTTTTCGTATAAGCAACATAGAAAACAAAAGCACGATTTTATTTTTTTGGTCACCCTAATGCTTATCGGTTTCTGCCAATGACTGTAAAGTTTAATTAAATAATCTCTAATTAAGTTGTAATAACAACACCCAACAAAATCCATCTTAATAATTTTTTCCTTCGAAATTTCCGCGGTTCAAAATAAAAACATTTTGATTTTTTCACGATGTGTCAGCGGATTACAGTAGTTGTATATGTCTGGACAAGGCCCATTACTAGGATTAAGGTTATTATTGAAAACTGGATTAGCGCCCTCTGTTTTAAGGAAACAACCCATTTTCCAAAATATTGATTTAAAAAATGGTGCAAGTGACAGACGCTATAAAATTTTCCAACAAAGTAGGTATGGGGTTCGGGAAACTATCGATCGGGGAATTCAAGTCCGTGATTTGTTTTTCTTCTTTCTTTCTTATAAGAAAATTGACAACTGACCGGACAAAAGTAAAAATCTAACGATTTTCAACTTTCTAGCTGCAACACCTCAAATATTATCTTTAATTACGTCGTATTTACAACAACAACTATCCTAACCGTAATTAAGTACAATAATTTTATGATCTTGTAAACCACCTCACTTCACTGGCAAGGTTCAGAAATTTGAGTTGGAAATACGTACTTTTGGATGTAAAGCTAGTGTTGTTGCTTTTCACAATTTATTTAGCTGCTCCATCAAGCTATAAGCCTAGTTATCCTGCCCGCCATATGTGCCCCACCAGTAAAAATTATAATACCAAGATAGGTGAAGGTGGGGTCACTGCTGCATTAATTTAGATAGCCATATCCTTTGGTACACTGCGCGCCACTTGAATAAGGCCACATATTTTTTATTGGATTTCTTCTGATTTTTCTTCTTGTAGATGTTTTGAACATATTTTTTTATTCTAATTTCGTAAATATTGTATATCGCTTACGAATTGATAGAAAAAAAAGTGTACCTCGTAGAGTTCCGTTAACTGTTTTTTTTACTTTGTTGTTATGAGGTTCTTATTTGCGCCACTTGAATAAGGCCACTTAAGAAAATATAGAAAAAAAATGTTATCTGATATTTTTTTTTTTGAAAATTTGTTTATATTTGAAAAATTCAAATATATGGGACAAAAACTAAGCTTTTTTCTAACCAGTTTTGCCAATTCGACTAAGTAATATTTTAGTGAGAAAATTTGAAGGGACAGAAAACAGCATAGTTCCTCTATACTGGAGATGAAAATCCTTTTCGGAAGTTTTTCAATCGATTACTGTAGTACAATTGAACGGCCCAGTGAAAGAAGTCCCTTAGTCAAAATAATGTGTTTGGAAATATTTGAGGATTTATGTTACAAACTGATCTGAAAATATATATGTTTTGAGTAAAGGAAAAACAAAACAATGCGACATTGGTAAATCAGTCAAGCTTTATTTGAAGCCATCAGTCATGCTTGCTGGTGAAATAAACATTGAGTTATAAACATTTTAAGACTAATGACTTAAATCAAAATCTATTGACTTAGGCACTTTTTACTATTAAATTTAGACATAGGGACTTTACTTTAAATATTGAAGAAGTCACCATTGTGAAATGTATGATTACTTCATAATTAGTATCTTTGTATTTTGATATCCTTGGTCAATATATATTGAATAACTAATATTAGTGTGGAAATGGATCTCACTGAACCAGAAGTGGAAGTGAATTCTGATTTTGGCAACACTGAAAAAAAAACGAAGACAGAATGCTAGGTCAAACGAATGAACAATTTGAATGACGAGTTGAGTAGAGTATTGGTCGAAGAAATAAAAGGACCCATATTTTAAGAAGCAAAGTCGAAGTGTTTTTTTTAATATTAAATACACATTTATATATACAAATAATATAAATCGTGGCTTTTATTTGAAATCCCACAGTATTTATTTTATTCAATTTCATCTTCAGACTCAACTCCCGTCTTAGTTGGCAATGAAGTTACGTCTGCAGATAAAATGTCTCCATAGAAATATTTATGATTTTGTGGCACAAACTGCAGCAAATGCTAGATATCACTCAATTTTGAAGGTTTTAAAGACAATGGAGCCTGATACGCATCTTCAGGCTCTCTCCGAATGTTTCTTCCTACGCCAACACGATAGAATTAAAATGGCTTAAAAGGCCCTGTCATGGTATTTTTAAGAGACGAACGAAAATTATTCAGTACTTTTATGCAAGCAGATTTACGACTTAGGGAGTTTTAATAAGGAAACCGTTTGACTTAGACCTATTAAAACACTTAGGGATTTCTTGGCGAAAAGTCGACGGACTTAGGAAAATTTGTATTTCGACAATGGCTTTTAGCAACATACAATGCAAAAATAAAAAAAAAAGGTAAGCCTCAGTTTTGTACGTTGTATACGATATTTTTATCAGATCAAAAAGTCCCTATGTCAACTTAGGTACTTTTTTCACTGGGGCCTTCAATTTGTTTCCAATGAAAATTTATTTTCGAACTTTTTTTTTCAACTGGTGGAAATAAAATAATACGCATACAAAAACACAAGCCTTTTGGACTTAAGTTCGTTTAATACAATGTTATTTTGTACGTAATTTTTATCGCTTAAGTGCACGAACTTAAGTTAATACTCATGTAGTTCTTCATTTCAATTTCTGCGGTAGCGATGAACTACAAATTAAAGATGTTCATACTCGAGTCCTTTTATTCACCACCTACGAGACAAAGCTCTTGGAAAATTTAATTTTTGGCGTGGTATCCCTATGAGGTGTTTTTATGTGTTTTATTTCGTCTCACTTTTTTTTGAAGGTATTGATCCAAAATCTTCGAATTCATAAATAAGAATTTGTCCGGAGTATGTGTCACCGTGGATCCTGTTTATTTATGTATCAGTATCACTCTCTGCCCCATAGTTTTCCTCATATTCGCCCTGATGTAGCACCTGTCCAACGTTGTTACACAGTTAACAAATTCACTTGGAGCATGACAGAACACTTGAAGCCTACTTTGTGCTATTCAGAAGCTTTTTACAACTATTCGTATATTAACATGAGCTCTAAATGAGTTCAAGTAAATAAAGTGGTGCGGGAAGCAACGTTAAACTAACTGGTGGTAGGCATAAGTGATTTTTTTCTAAGCCCATTTTATAGTTCAAAATATTCAACCTGCTGTTTGTGTTGAAGGTAGTTTTTTTTTTTTGTCGATGCAATCAACCATTTTTAGCGAAATGAGCTTATCGATATTTCTGTAGTGGTTGGTATCTTCAAAAATTGCACATGGAATAGTGTTCTCAGTAAACCATTTTGATAAAACTTTGAGACCCTGCAAGACTTGCAAATAATAATTTTGCAAAAAAGTGCAATGAACCAAAACGATGGGAAATTTTTTGCTGAATAACCATATTTTTGAATTAATCGTGAAAAACTAATTCAAGAAAATTTCAAAAACTGGTCAAGCTTTAGAAGCTCCCCTTCAAAACCGCATTAAAAAATCGTAGTGTTCGAACTTCAAATAATGGAAATAAAATGTTTACTTATTCGACTGACACACAATTTCTGGAAAAAACGA
Source organism: Tricholauxania praeusta (assembly GCA_949775025.1). NCBI lineage: Eukaryota > Metazoa > Arthropoda > Insecta > Diptera > Lauxaniidae > Tricholauxania > Tricholauxania praeusta. The sequence continues at coordinate 44,397,688 of OX459031.1, forward strand.
GCCTAATTTTAAATTTATGACTATTGGAACATAAACATGCATAGATTTTTTTGTAAAAATTTCAAAAAGACAAAAATTATCGCACTGCACAAATGACAGCAAAATTTTAAATTTTTTTAAAAACAAAAAATTTCATGTACATCGTAAACCTACGCAGAATTCTTTGTTGTTTTTAATGAAAATCCATTAAAGTCATGGAATATCCAAACCGCACTGACACCCATTTCGTGCGCTGTCTCAAATGTATGAAAATTCTCAAGTGTTCCCGCTACGACACATCAACGCTGCTAGATCACATACGCACCGATCATCCGGAAATCGAAATCATAGAAAGCTGTGCCCAGAAGCCAACGGACAGCTTAAATTGTCCGGATAAAAAAGGACAACTCGTAGTACAAGCGGATAAGAGTGAGTTGGAATGGAGGCTTATAACACTAGACAATAATATCCGATATGTTTTCAGTTGGCAAGATGTTATCGAATCTTAAGAAATGTGATAGCAATCCAAGGCAATCATCTGATATGAACATTTGTAAAGAAGATGAGGAGGATGATGCTAAAGTGATCTACACACGTCGCTATCAAGTGAATACGCCTGAATGCCCACAGAGTCCTCATAGACGTAAACTCTACCGCACATCGATTGAGAGGTGGCGGCCAGCTAGTGGCACCATCTATTGCCCAAAGTGTGGTGTACGCAAGCGACCACTGATCAAAACGCGCGCTGAACGATATTCAACTAACCAATGTGGCGCCGCTTGTATACTCGGCTGTTGGCCCTTCTGTTTTTTGCCCTGTCTCTTTCCGGGAGATAATAAAGAGTATCTGCACTGTGCTAATTGTAAAAACTTTCTGGGTCTCTACGATCGGGAGTGCAATTGCGTAAAGCCAAATCGTGAATTTGTTGAAGCCACCGACGCAGCTAAAAGTGAAACAGCATCGAAAAATACGCAACCCGAACCAGTCGCGTGTGAAGAAAACGATAAGGCAACATGAAGAAAATACTCACCATACTTTCTCACTGGGGTGTTGTTGAACACAATGCTGTATGGCCTATTTAATAGGAGTGCGTTTTGTTTTTTTTTTTTTTTTTTGATTTTTTTGTACTGACCGAAAGTTTGTCTATAAGCTTTTTGGCAGTGAGCTTTTTCTTAAGAAGCAACTGTGTGCTTTTTTATGTATAATTAATAAAGCTTTTTAAAAAAAAAAAACTTTACAAATGGTTCGTGCAGTTGGACAAAAAAGCTTTTTAACAAAAATGCCAACACAGACCCTGACGTTAAGTTTCATCCATTTAAGATGTCCCCAAAAATTCTGGAATTGTAACCTTTTCCCCCTGATAATCCGCTTTTTTCCAGTTTCGACACCCCCTTTGTTTTTTTTTTCCCCTTATGAATAAAGTTCAAGAGTGATTCCTTGCCTTTTCCCCTGCTTGTCCTATTATCATATATCTGTTTTGATGACTCTCCCTCTGTTGCGGCTGTGTTTTATGAACGAGTCCTTATTGATCCGAGAAATGTTCACTAAAAGTAAAGGAGTCAGTCATATTTGAGTGCGACACTTCATATCGCTTGGCTTAACGCAAATGAAAATCGAGCGCAGCCGGCATATAATACTTGTGGTATAATACCAAGATATGGTATTCGCAATAACTGAAAAACTAGCCTAAGCTAGAAAAATATATCGGATCCAAAGGGTTATAAGGGTGCTGAAGGTATGTCAATTTCCTGAACGTAAGACATTATAGTTAACTTATTATTGATCATAAAATTACGGCGACGGAGTTCTGAATTATTAAAAAAAAAATTACTGAATAACAGTCAGTGGCCGAGAGTAAATCTCTCTATGACTACTCTGCCGCCGCTTACTGGTGCAAAATCGAGTTTTTTTTTTTTTGTCCAAAAATCGTTAGAGAGCGCAAATCTTGTCGGTAATCAATAATTTTTGATTTAAATTAAATCTTACCGAAATCCGAAACCGTCGGAGTCCGAATTTTGAAAACAAGAATTCGTTTTTATTATTTCGACGTTTAACTTTAAGCTTATTTTTTTTTAAGTACGGGATACAATAATATGTTTGAATTTTGGTAAGCTTTCATTTAAAAAAAAATTTCATTTCTGACAAAGTTTGAGGTATTGAGCCATTTGTGAACAAAAAAATATTTAAATAAATTTCTTTTTGGCTAGAGAGCGACCAATTTTTTTTTTTTTTTTTTTTATTATAGCAGAGTAAAGAATTCTGTCTCCTGCGCGCTCCACTGCGGCTGAACTCAAGCAGAGGCTGTGTGTATGTATATGTATATACTCGTCGTTTACGCAACGGAATACGATTCGACCTGGCTCGATTAAGTTCGGCGCACACACTGACATGCGTTTGAGCACGAATAAAAAAAAAATTTGTTTTAAGTTAAAGGCCAAAAATAAACTTTTTTTTTTAACTTAAAATACCATAAAACACATTTTTTTTTTTAAATTTGGGCTCCGAATATTTGTTAATATTTTAGCCTGCGTTGATTAAAAAAAAAAAACAAATTCTTCATTTCCGACTAGATTTCTGCTCTCTAGTGATTTTTGAATCAATAAAAATCCAAAAAAATTTACTCATTCGAGGAGAAGCTTATAGCTAAAGAAAATGCGTTGGCATCTGTATCATATCCCTTTTTTGAACTGTTTCCTCCACATTTTTTTCTTCTAAGGAATAAGCAAGGATTTAGCTGAGTTCTCTTCATATTTTAATAATTCTTTTAATCATATAGCACATATACACTATGAAATGAATGTGTATTAGAAATAATAAATTTATCAAAAGAATAATGCTTTTCCTGAAAGCGAAATATAAGAATAAGTATCAATTTAAATATTGCAATTATTCGCATGTACCTTCGTTCCTAAAAAATACTAATTTCCCAGGAATACAACATTTATAATTTATACAATCATTTCTTAGCACCACCCTTCGTTTTTGCTTTCTGGATTTCGGCTTGCTTTTCAGCACGCTTCATCGCTTGTCTCTCTTTGACACAATCTGAAATACGTTCCGAGCAGTTTTTGGTTTTAGTCCTTAAACTCATTTCGCCATTAGCAGCTTTTCTACGAGCGCATTTGGAAATACAGCGTTCACTGCAGCCCACCATGATATAGCGTCCAATATAGCAACCGCATTTACTGCAGTAGTGATTGTTATCGTTAAGGCCATGCCAAGATTTGCTACAGAAAAGAAAAAAAAATCAAATATACATAAATATATGAATATAAATATTAGGGTGATTCAAATTTTTTTTTTTTTAGTTTTTTTTAAGGTGCTGTTGCTTAAAAAGTAAGTTTATGATATGAAGAAAAAGTTCACGAAATTTCAGCTCTGTAACTCAATTTGATAAGGTGGCGCCGGAGCCTGTTAGTTTTACATGTAAATTGTATGGAAAAATTATTTTTTACAAAAAAGGTATCTAAATGAATAGGTGATTAGTGTTGTTGAGCTGAAAAGGGTCGTTTTTCGACGTAATTTTTTACGCTGAATCCGAATCTGGCCTCAGAACTGACCCATCTTGTCGGAATCCTGAAATATTTGAGGTTAATTACCTGAAACATGATGTTTTTTGTCTACTTTCGAGGTCATGTATAGGATTCAAAGAAAGTTGATCAGCTTATTTTTAACAAAAGCATCATTTAGTACCATCCTTGCCCTTTAAAATGAGCTTTCAAGTGGTGATCCGTGATGCTTCCTTGCAAAGTTGCAGCCATTTCAAGGTGACATGAATTTGAAACCCGTTGGTTAATATTGTTGGGTTGCAACCTTTTGTAGGGGATCCAATTCATGTCACTTTAAAATGGCTATAACTTTGCAAGGAAACATCACAGATCACCACTTGAAAGCTCATTTTAAAGGGCACGAATGGTACGAAATGATGCTTTTGTTAAAAATAAGCTAATCAACTTTCTTTGAATCCTATACATGACCTCGAAAGTAGACAAAAAACATCATGTTTCAGGTAATTAACCTCAAATATTTCAAGATTCCGATATTATGGGTCAATTCTGAGGCCAGATTCGGATTCAGCGTAAAAAATTACGTCGAAAAACGACCCTTTTCAGCTCAACAACACTAATCACCTATTCATTTAGATACCTTTTTTTGTAAAAAATAATTTTTCCATACAATTTACATGTAAAACTAACAGGCTCCGGCGCCACCTTATCAAATTGAGTTACAGAGCTGAAATTTCGTGAACTTTTTCTTCATATCATAAACTTACTTTTTAAGCAACAGCACCTTAAAAAAAACCAAAAAAAAAAAATTTCAATCACCCTAATAAATATACACATTCTATATCAAACGAGTACCAACTATATTTCAAAAATCTCTATGAATTTCGAATTACTTACCACAATCCTGTGAAAGCTACAAAACGTTGCAAGCATGTCACCTGTTCCAAGTGTACCGTGCTCAATCCCACATGTTGGCAGGCCACACAATATATATATGTGGGTTCCCTTTGAAGTAAGCCTATATTTTGTAGTTCCTTTTCAACTATGAAATGCGGCTCTGAATTGGTGATTACCACCTGTACGCGTTGTGTTTCGTCAGTGAACATTTCCAAATCAATTAATAGGGGTGTGAGTACACATATATTATTTATATTTTTACTTTTAGTGCCAAAAATAATGCGTTTTGAAATTTACAGCGTTCGTTGAAGTAACATTGCACACTAACAGTCTCCAGCATGATATAGTATTTGAAAAGTACATAAATACATTGTTTTTCCAGTTAAAAGAGTGGAGGTTGTCTAGAACTATAGTATGCAAATTCTTTATTTAAGAGCATTCAACCTGAAAAACTAAAGAGAAAATATATAAATAAAATAACAACACTTTCATGCTCTCTTCTACTGGAATACACATTCCTCTTTGCGAGTATATTGTAATAATAAAATTTAAAAAGTAAAAGTGTTTTTTGATGTTTACACTGAGAAAACGATTCCTTTTAAAATAACATTTTTTACTTGATATAGATTAACTAAAGACTTGATTGAGTCAAATATTAAAGGATTCAACCAAAATGTACCACCATTTGATCCAAGAACAATATGTTTGACTCAAATAAGTGTTTGATTGCTCTATAACAAATATACAGCAGCGAGCATAAAAAATGCAACAGCGAGCCCTGAGTCAAAAAGTTTGCGATATCTTAAAAAAAATTGTGTTAGAGCTTCATAATTTTATGCAAATTTTTGTTGAATTATCTGCATCCAGTATTCTGTAATGCATAAAATTACAGGACAACCTCAAAAATTAAGTGAGCAAAAAAAATGTATCTCTTCAAAATTCAATTTATTTCAATAGTTTCTGTATTATTACAGGAGAATATTTTTATCTAAAGTTAATATTCAGAGGCATAACCCTTTATGGCGATGTATGCACGCAATCTGGAGGGCATAGAATCCACTAAGAACACAAAAAGGATGTCTTATTATACTCTTCCTGGAGGATTTCTTCCAAGTTCCTTACTTTGAAATGATTTTTCTCTTTCACTTCGCGATCTACTAGCATCCATAGGCGCTCTATTGGGTTGAGATCCACGAAAAACAACATTTCTCTAAGATCGAGAAATGATGTTGAAGGTCAAAAATGATACAAGGAAATGATTCAATCTAGCACCATACCAAATTTTATCAAAATCGATAACGCGGTTCAGCCGAAACAGCGTTTTTCCTATTAAGAGTGATGCCACGCCCTATTTTATAACTCAGAGCTCTTAATTACTTTTTTCATGGTTCAGTTTACCTCCAAACCAAATTTTATTAAAATCGGTTCATTAGCTTAGCCGTAGCAACGTATTTTCCGTTAGGGGCGTGGCACCACCTACTATTTAAAAAAAATGTGCACACTGAACTCCCTCTCTTCGCAGCCTTCCTACAAAATAAAAAAATTAAGCGATTATGTTTATAGCTGTCTACCAACTGCCTATTTATACTTAGATATCTATATGTAGGCGCCGTTTTATGGTGGCCATTCCTTTAAAAAAAAATTCGAAAACTCCCGTTCTCATATGAAAGCTCTTGAGCTCTTAATTATTAATATTCCTCAGACAACTATGCGATTACTAAGGTCAAATTATTCAAATTAATCAAGGTCATCATGAAATAAAGCACAAGCAAACTAATTGTGCAATGAAAAGTTTTATGTTTCACAGATTAAGTTGTGGTCATAAGCATCCATTAATTTAATTGGAAAATACGCAGGTTCTAACATACAGCTCCAGTAAAAACTAATTAGCAATCACTTGGACAATGTGCGTCTGTCTCTCCTGAGTTCTATCTATTCACTTGTCGAAAACTTTCTGCTTGAAAGCACTTGAAAAATCAGCATCTGGCTCTATTGGAATTTTGTTATTTATTTCAGTTTTCTGCGTAGTTTGTATTGAAAAATAAAACAAAAAATTCTTTATTTTAAAATATATGGCAAAAAAAAGTGGGTGAGGTCACACGGTTCAAAATTGTTTGTGCCATTGATCACACTGAAGGGTTAATTAAATAGAGCATGTGTTCATTGCATTCCAATGTTCAATGAATGACGGTTAATGGATGGAACAAAACATAAGACCAGTTGCGTAACGTGAAGATTTGCCGTATGGAGGCGCAAAATTCTAAATGCAGTCGCATAGCCTACGAAAATATAAAAAAACCCTTCCACCGCACAAAAAAAAAAGTTAATTTACTCCTTACAAAAACCATAACAAATAAAATAGTTTTTGAATTGAAAATAAATTAGAACCCTCTCCTTCCAAAACTTTAAATTACTAAAAAAAAACAAATATTGATCAAAAGCAGTTTTTTATTTAATATTACGAAGATCAAGTTGCTACCTCCCAAACCTTTACATCCGGGACGATCGCCCCATTCGCTCGTCACCATTCGAAAGCATTAGGAATAGCCGGAAATAAGCGAATATTATAGAAAAATTCGAAATAAGTAAAGGAAAAGTTCATAAAAATCGAAAAGTATCGTAAGACATCGAAAAGTCGAAAAATTTGTAGTACATAGTATCGAAAAAAATCTAAAAAGCCGATAAAAGTCAAAATATATCGAAGATATTGAGAATTGGCGCGAACACCTAAGAAGTCGAACAATAATGAATGGTATCAAAAATCATTGAAAAAGTTCAAAGTAGATATTGAAAATAAACTTTTGCAAAGGTTTTTGACGTGCTGAATTCGAATCCGTGTTAAATATATAGAATTGTATATTTTCGCCGCATTTCATTTTCCAAAAATCGAGAAATAAGTCGAACTACTTAATTAAAACATACGATTTCTCAAGTAGAGGTACCACGACTTTTTGTAGAAATTTGCATTATAGATATTTGTCCAGAGCTAATCTACGGCATATCAAGTATTTCTGTGAAATTTGGTTGCATTACTTTAAATAATTCACGCATTTTAGTGTTTCAGATTTGATTTGAATGGGCGGAAATTGTTTTTTTTTTTTGATTTTTGAAATGGGGGTAATTTTCAATGTTTAAACTTTTTAGTTTATTGCATTAGAAATCTTAACAAAAAAAATCGTTCAAATTCATTCACTATAGCGGAGTTCCAAGGTATAAACCTAATTGCACTGGACTATACATTTTATTTTAATTTAAATCAACAATTTTTATTTATTCTTTAATTTTATGCATATTGTACAGAAGTAACATTTTTTGCTTTATATTTATTATTAACTAAACTTGTGGTCTACGGAATGTTCCCAAATATTCACCACAACTGGAACAGTAATGTTGCCGAGAACAGCACTTGAAGAAACTAACCTTCAATATTGTCTTGCCATTAACTTGACAAAATGGACAGGTAACCTCATGAGATTTGGGACCAACAGCAAAGTACACACTGGAAACAGCGCCACTATTAACCATTTTAGCTAATTGTTTTAAAAAATACACAAAATTATTGATAGTGAATAAATGTGGTCCAAAATAATATATATAAAAATATAAATTACTTACGTATTTATTAAATTTTATAAATACTGAGTTTGTGTACCTTGATGATGTGATCAGCGGAGCGACCTAAGCAAAACTGTTCGTAAGAGTTTAAATGAAGCATCAAGAGTTGCCAAAAAACTCTCAATTATAACGCACTCTCTCAAATATCATTTCAGTTTTGCTCTCTTAAATAACTTATTGCTCTCTGCAATTTTAAAGTAATAAGAATTTAATATTTTTTTGTGACATTGTATTGGTACACAGCATGAGACATAATATACAAATAAATACTGCCAACTACATATCTCAAAAATTGCAAAATGTTCATTTATTTATTATAATCTTAAGCTTTTTGGTTTCTTTTTTAAAGAGTTTTATTTTCATTTTCAAATGAAAGCGAATCAGATATGATGTTTTGGGTTGTATGGTCTAAGCGAAAACTTAAATTTTGCACCAAATAAAACAAAAAAAACAAAAAAACTTTTAAACATACATTTTAAGTTTTAGTTTATTTTGACAGAGAACAATACATAGCTTACTACTAATTTTGACTGATGCTTTGCTTACACACATCATTTTTCTTAGGATTTCGCAAAAAGAAAACATGACATGGGATCGATTATTACTACGTAGTTCCCCAATATAGCTGTATATAGGCTTCACAACAATAGAAAGTATAAAACATTCCGAAACCTCCGAAAAAGTATCGCAACTCATTCTGTAGTTGTCCAAAATATCTTTGAAATGTTTACCTTGTATTAAAGGTACCATGTCCTCTTATAACATATTATCTCAGCCACATTGAATTTTTATACCCTCGACGAGCAAGCATTTAGCTTCTATGGGAGATGCTACGCTAACTAATGCAATACTGTCCGGTGAAAAGTTTTTCCAAACAACACCCTTAACGTTCTTAAGTCGCCAACTTCCGATTCAGTGAAAGCTTATGATCCTCATGCCCATATGAAATACCGTTGTTACTCAAGTTTGAGTTATTGACAGAGTTTTATGGTGGATCACAAACTGAAAATGCTGCTTAATTAAACGTTCCTTGACTTTTATCTCCCTAAACCTTCAAATCTAATCATATCATGATCTTAAGTCCGTAAAGGTTTCTATTCAGGATGCGAAAGGGTGCACAAAAACAAACCAAATTATCAAAAAAATTTATTTGTCTGAAGATCTATGTGGTTTTAATTTTTCTTAACAAATATAAGCACAATTTGTTTTATGACTTTTCGACCTGAATGTACTCGAAAAGAAACTACCACCAGATAGTAGCGTCATTATAAGGGCACACGATCCGCCAGAGGCTATATCATTATGAGGTGACACCCGAGATTCAAATAAATTTTTGGAAATGTTTTTTGAGTTCCTTGGGGTAGCACCATATTTCCGCCTTTAAGTTGGTATGTTTCAAAAAAAAATGTTTTTTCATAACTCTGTTAAAATATTCAATCGTATACTGTATGCTTTTTATGAGAGAATTTCTAAATAAAATTTTTATTGAGGTTATAATATTTATTGGATTTTTCTTGAAAGAAAAATTAAACATTTTTTGAACTGACTTTTTTATATAAATTTTATGATTTCTCTGATCTATCCCACGTAAATGCTATTAATCACATAACTAAGTTCGTAAAATCAATACAAAATTTTTAGCCCTTTCAGCCGTCAATACATCAAAATAAATAATCAAAATTTATTTCTAGTAATAGTTTTTAAAATCCACATAAAAACAATTAATTGAAAACATTACCAAATTCGCACACAAATGAAAACAAAGTCCGAAGTGATTCAATTTGGCTATATATTTTATACATCTCTACTCATTTAGAAAGGAATAAAATCAGTCCTAAAACTGTTCATATCTCAAATTTACAAACAAAAATTTTCTCAATTTACTTTTTTTTCGAAATTTTTATTTGCTTATGTTCCATGAAGCGTCCAAAGTAGCAACCACAATTTTTGCAATAATGATTTCGATCGGAGTTTTTAATGGGATTCCTGTACTTGTAGTAATCGAGGCAGCAGCAGCAGCAGAGTGACCTGAAAATTAAAAAAAATAAAATGAAACGAAAACATTAATAATGGAATAATAGTGGGTGGCAACGATTGAAAACGATTTAACAGTTTTAAATTAATTTCATTATACATTTTATAATAAATATATAAACTTACACAAATAGGCAGCCAAATGCAGAATTTATTTGTTGCGCCCACCATTGAATATCGTCTTCAACTTGTGAATTGTCCTTTATACCACAGGCGGGACATTCTATTAGCGCAGGCTCATGCGGTAAATTTAAAAACTGTCCCATCAAAGGTGTTACAAAATTGTTACAGATCTTTTGTATATTTGCCTGCTTTTCTGCTGGCCCCACACTTATTATAGGAACTTGGGCTGAGTTTTGATTTCCATTTCTAGCTGTTGCCATATTTTCGTAGTTTTTATGGAAAATTCACTGAATGTTTATTAACACCCTCAAACTAGATTCAAGATTTATATTTTTTCCCCGAAAAGAAGTCACGCCGCGAACTTCTTTATTATAACAATAAACAATGTACACTGTTGAGATTAATTTTGTTCCCAAATGTCAATGATGATCAAATACTGTTAAGCTTTTGAGAGTAAAATATTTCCAGAGTATTTGATGCTTGATGTTTAATTTGTAGCAATTTTTTAAGAGAGCACTAAAACGTGAGAATAAATTAGAATGGAGCGAGAGGTAGTTTGCTGTGAAAGTATGACGCTTTTATTATATTTTAGGATGGACAATACTACTGCGATTATGTCACTTTTTGAACTAGGTAAAGAATCAACAAAAAAAAATTAAGAGATGTGATAAAAAATTATGACATAGTACAGGATAGTCAGCAGTGGCGCTATAACATTCTAAAAGCGGGTGTGGAATTGGATGAGTCGCGGGAGATTGACGATTGATAATCTTACAGAATCATGATTATGAAGAAGTAATGTAGGCTATATACAATAAATTTTTCAGTGATTATTGTGTACATAAAAAAAAAAAAACTTTTATTTCGTCAGAAGAACATCTTTTGATTAGGCAAACATAATTGTCCTTTTTGAATTCATCTAACATTCTTTCAATGTCAATTCTATCAGCCAACTCGTAGTATGTGTGCGAAATCGCAACATGATTCAAACTTTTTCTACCCATCGTTTATGGCATATACGATTTCAGTCTCTTAAGAGTGGAAAAATTCCTCTCATCAGTGCAAGAGGATGCAGGAGTAGTCACTTCATTTCAATTTCACGAATCGAACGAGTTATGAAATGAGGTCCGTATACAATAGATGTTTCTATAAAAAAAAACTACTACATCTCCTAAGCATCTCAATTTAGTTTCATTTCTGCTCGCCAAATCAAGAAACATATTTCGATCACTCAGTAAATTATCTTTTTTGAAATCATCTTTATAAAAATTAATTATTTGATCAACATCAGAATCTTCGCCATGTATAAAAGCTTCAAAAGATCTGAAAAACTTTGCTGAATCTGTCCCAAATCAGATTCTCAGCGACGAAAGAACACTTCGTAATACATTTTTCTATACGAATCTTCTCGATTCTGAAATAAATGATTTTCCACTTTTGAATTGGAATCATTACACTTCGGAATTGTTTTACGACGTGGCAGTTATGGTTTTCCGACATCAACTTTTTCGGCAATTTTGTCAGTATCTATTCAAATTTGTACAAATTTTTCATCGCGAGATATTTTCAAAGAATTAGAAATGACATCAACTTTGCTAAAGGAATCAATTACGTTCAGTTGGGAACGACGCTTTTTTCGTTTTTATCTTCCGATTCCTCATCTAGGATATGTTTGATTTGAAACAATCGTTTCGACGAATTTCGTACGTAAGAGATTATTTCCTTAACCTGATGAAATTTTTCGCTTAAGTGACTTTACTTTGTGCATCTTGAACAACAAGATTCAAATGATGCGCATTACAATGCTCAAAAAGTGCTCGAGGTTCTATTTCTCTCACTCGAGTCTGCAATCCAATTACATCGCACTATAGGCTCGCTGACCACTTTTACTGGCCAAAACCTATTTTTTTCACACTCTGTATTGTATTATTGTTTTTGTAATCTAATAGAACTCCGATCTTTTTCGTCTTTGGCGAAACGAGCATATCAAAGAACGAAAAAGGCCCGTATTATCAACTATCTGCTGGATCCGCCACTTTGAAAATTTGATTTTTGACATCAAGTTCAAAATCAGCGACCCCGAAAATCCCCTAACACAACGTTTGATACAGATACAGTAAAATTTTTAAATTTTGGCAGCCATATTGGATCCGCCATTTTGAATTTTTAAATTTTAACATCAAGTTCAAAATCAGCGACCCCGAAAATCCCCTTGCACAACGTTTCATACAGATACAGTAAAATTTTAAATTTTGGCAACCATATTGGATCCGCCATTTTGAATTTTTAAACTTTGACATCAAGTTCAAAATCAGCGACCCCGAAAACCCCCTTGAACAACGTTTCATACAGATACAATGACAGTTTAAAATTTTGGGCGTCATATTGGATCCGCCATGTTGAATTTCTAATTTTTGACATCAAGTTTGAAATCAGCGACCCCGAAAACCCTCTTATAGAGCTTTTCAGAGTTTTACCATCAAAAGTGGTCAGCCAGCCCATAGTGCATCGTCAGAAACGCTCGCTGCGCCATCAAAGCATTGGCTTTTACATTTGCTGATTGGCATTCCGAACCGAGTGAAAACATCCATGACAATCTTCATTAAAGTTCTTGCTGTTTTACTAGTGGTTGAATAGAAGCCAAGAAATTATTCTGTTGAAATCAGATCTTCGGATACGACGTAGGGAGTTTCATCTACTTCGTAGGCGTGAAACTCAGAACGCTCGATCTTGTCAACATTTTCCGAAAGAATTTTCGTAGCCAGCATCTCGAGAACTTCATTCTGTGTTTCAGTGATCCAGAATCCTTAGACCGAAACGTCTTCTGCTCTTCTATAAATTCAATCAAGGCAGCCATGACCATAACTGCAGCGCCAACTTGACAAAAAAAAGTATCAAATAGGGACCCCAAATTCGCTATATTACTCTTTTTTAATGTCACAAATCAATTATTTAAATACAATCTGGAATAGTTGTTCAGATCACAAAATAAAAGAACTCCATGATTTTTTTTAAGAAAAATTTTGTTTTTTTATATGTGACAGGGAAAGTTAAAAGGGACCTACGGTCCGAAAATAAGTCTTCGAGAAAAACGACTTTGAATTTAAGAAGTGGATTTTGATGCGCCTGAACGTTTTTTTTTGCCTTGAAACCCTTATGCGGGGGTTTTTGGGATCGCTGATTACGAATCTGGTATCAGATTTTAAAAATTCAAAATGGCGGATCCAATATGGCCGTCGAGTAATTTAAAATTTAATCGGATTTTGGATCGCCATATTGGATTCGCCATTTTGAATTTTTAAAATCTGATACCAGATTCGTAATCAGCGACCCCAAAAACTCCCGAGTAACAAGTTTCAAGCGAATTTGATCAATTTCAGAGAAGTTTGAAAATAATTCTCTTCAACAGAGTCAGCGAAAAAAAAGAACCACTTATACGATCACAACAAACGCGTTTCCGACCGAGCAAATCAAATTAATGCCTCTTATTTTACCGTGAAGCAGATAATCGAGTGTCGGGTTTCGTTACATTTATCCTTCATCACCTACGGTGCCGCTTTGAAAATATCTTCCGCAATTCCATCTCAGTTATATTGAACAGATCAGGTGCGGCATCCAAGTTCTTTAACCTTATCAAGGCTGTCATCAATCGTTTGTACATCACTAAACACTTATTCACACCATTCTGGTGATGTCCAAAATTTATTTTCAATTTTTCTGCATTGATTGATTCAAAAAATTTTTTACAAAACTAATCCCAAAACATACTCTTCTGAGGTCTAGGACTACCCATTTACTCAAAAAAAAACAAGTTAAGGTGTTATCTTCGGACAGGCCGAAACTCACAAACCCTACACTGCACTGAAAGTACCTTTTCAATAAATGTTAAAAAGACGTTGAAGAGGTTGAATAAGTCGAAAAAAATGTGAATTGTTAGAAAAGTTGACAGAGGTTGAAAACTGTTGAAAAAGTCGTAAATATATGCAAAATGTTTAAAAAAGTGGAGAGAGGTTGAAAAACTCTAAAAAAGTTGAAACTATTCAAAATAGATGAAAAAGTCGAAAAAAATAAAAAAAACTTATGAAGAAAGTTGAAAGAGGTTGAAAAAGTCGAACAAATACATATAGGATATATTGGAAAAAGTTAAAGTTAAAAAAAATCGAGTAAAAATGAAAAAGTTGACATATGCCACGCCCACTTCTCCAATTCCGCCCACTTTTGGCTCAATAAATTCTATTTGTGATCGACATCCTCAAAGTAAATTTTAGCACAATAGCTTGTATAGTTCGCGATATATGCCGCAGTTAAACTTAAAGCTTAGGGCGGTGACACACCCACTGGTACAATCCAGCCCGGTTTTGATCCAGAATTAGCTTTTCATAAGCAAACTCCTTACACCAAATTTTAGTATACTTGCTCACATATTTCGATAAATATTGCACTTATCGTATTTTATTTGTATGGGAGGTGCCACGCCCACTGGTGCTATTTCAGCCACTTTTGATTCAGATATACTCTATGGCAACTGAACCACTTATTATATTAAATTTCATAGCAATTGCTGCAATAGTTCACTTAAAACAGCGCTTACAAATTTATGTTAATATAGGAGGTGCCACGCCCACTGATGCAATCGCGTCAAAATTCATTAATTTTTAAAGCTTATAGTAAGTGATATCTATACACCAAATTTTATGAAGATTACTCTCATAGCACACGCCCACAGGTACTATTGGACAAAGTTTTTGCAATAAGATACCTTATAGCAAGTATATCTACCTCATAATATTTATAACGATAACGTTGTTAGTTCTCTTAATATAACGTTTATAAATATTGTGGGCGGTGCCACGCCCTTCAACGAACTTTTTTAACTAAAGTTGCTGAGCTTGTATTGATGACTGCTTTCAGCGGCATCATCTCCAAAATTTTTATGGAAATCGTTTGTGCCAATTTTGAGTTATACGGAATCAAAATTTTTAAATGTTGAAAAATGCCACGCCCAATTTTTAGATTCCACCCACTTTTTTTTGAATTCAAGATATATTTGATAGTTTCATCGCAATATTTCGAACGGCTTACAAGATATGGTGGTATAAATGATAAAATTTAGGGCTATGCCACGCTCCTGTACGACCTTTTGGAAACTTTAAACGCATGCTAATCCTGATTTGGTTCATATGTACACCAAATCACCAAGTTTCATCAAAATCGCTGCAACTTTTTTCAAAATTGGGCTGGGTAAATATACATTGAGTATGCGCGGTAGGCATGTCCGTCAACCGATTTCGCCCATTTTCAATAGCAAAATGCCTGCAAGAAAATGTGAGCTGTGTGAAAGTTTCATTCAATTAGCTTTCTTGGTTTCCCCGTAAACCTGATTTCAACAGACGGACAGACAGACGAACATCGCTAAATCGACTCAGGTAGTGACGCTGATCAAGAATATATATATACTTTACCATACCTGCCACTCCCCCTTCGATGTGTTACAAACGGAGAGACAAAGTGAATATACCCTCGGTGTAGGGTATAAAAAGTGGAGCCTGGGCAATATCAAAAATTCAGTTCAGTACAAATAAATCCTAACTGCAGATTCCGTGGCTGACATTGCTAATGTTTAAGATTGACCCTTAATCGAGCCGCAAAAAAAATATTTTCAGATACGGGAATCGCTCCAGTTGATATCCGAAATTCATTGTTAAAAACACTCCACTACTGGGGTCGGGTTTATTTTCAACCATTGATTGCTGCAAAACAAATTTATTTTTACATAAATATTTTACCGATTTCCGTTTAGTTATATTTAGGATATATTCTTGAGAATCAAACAATAAAGTTCGTGAGCAAATCACATGCGAACTATTCACAAACGAACCAGAAAGTATGATTCTTCATATATGTATATATTGAAAACTATTCTGATTTTTGGCTATGAAAATCGAAAAAATAAATGATATTCCACCATAAAATAAACTTTCTTACTTGACCTAAAATTTGTCCATACCATTCAAATGTTTTTTTATCATATTGCAAAGTTGTGTTCAGCAAATGCGAAATTAGTATCCCTTCCATTATCGCTCGATGCAACAAAATAAACAATTTAAATTTAATCTAAGCAAAAATTCAAAGAATTTCTCGAAATAGCAAAAAACTAAATGAAAACCAAATCAGAAGAGTCTAAATTCGGCAAAATACAAAACATTATCGTGCATATAGAAAGAGAAAGCAAAAACCATTTGAAAACTTTTCGCATCTGAAATCTACAAAACTTTTTATTTACGATTTTTAGTTTTTTTTCGAGATTATAATTTGTTTATGTTTCATAGAGCGTCCAAAGTAGCAGCCACAATTTTTGCAATAATGATTTCGATCGGTTTGTTTACATGGTATATAGTAATTGAAACAGCAGCAACAGCATAGTGTGCTGAAAATTAGAAAAATATAATAACAAAAACACATTAATATTGTGGTAGCAGTGGGTGGGAACAATTGAAAATGAATTAACCATTTTGAATTAAATTTAAATAAATAAAATCATTTCATGTGCCTGATGCTGTTATGCGATTTGAATTGAAGCAAAAAACAATCACAAAAATTTCATTTTTTATTTATGGTACTTACATGAACAGACAGCCAAATATTTCATTAATCTGCAGCGCCCACCATTTCATATCATTTTCAACTTGCGAAAGTTCCTTTTTGCCGCAGGCAGGACATTTTATTACCACCGGTTCACGTGGTAAATTTAAAAATTGTCCCATCAAAGGCGTGGCAAAGTTTAATATTTTTTCTTCACCTGACGAATTTGATATGGTTTCCACATTTCTTTTAGAACTTTCGATATGGATTTCAACTCCATCAGTAGCTGTTGCCATATTTACGCCTTTTAGACAATTCAAAAATTAAATTTTTACGGAAATATGTAGGTCACGTTGTGTGTGAACTTCTTTGTTACATCAAAAAACAACGTATACTATTGAGATTAATTTCATTTCCAATTAGCTGAGCTGATCAAATACTAGAAAGCTTTTGAGAGCAAGATATTCCGAGAGCATATGAATCAGGTTTATTCAATAGAAAATTTTGAAGAGATCACTTCAATGAAATAAAAATAAGCATTAGTACAGATACAGAGATGATATGAAAAATGTGCACAGAAATTGTTGTTTTTACTGTGGTTAGATCAAAATATTTCGAAGTGTCAGTGAAAAAAAAAGAAATGAAACTACGAACATTATATGTTAGAACTATACGTAATAGAAATGTGTTTGTATAAGCTGGAGCTTTAAGAAGAAAAAAAAAACAGTTTCGCATGAGGCACTTGCGGCCAAAATTAAAAGCACTGAACCTTGGCGTCTCCAATTTTAGTGATTTTTTTTTTTTTTGTTGTGAGTAATTATTGAAATTCGTAAACTTTTTTCTTTTAGGATAAATGATATCTACTATTATTAAACGAGCTAAAATTGTATGTTTATAAATATGTTTATATGTATATGGCTGAACTTTATTTCGAAAACAGCTGCAGCAATTTTGATGAAACTTGGGGATTTTATGCATATGTGAACAAAATTAAGATTGGGCTAGGTTTTAAGTTTTTCCAGCCTCTAACAGGAGCGTGGCACAGCCCTAAACGTTAATTTTTATAACGTGATATCTCGCTAACTATTTTAGATATTTTGATGAAATTTGGTAGACTGATGCAAACCATAAATATCTTCAACGGTTCTAAAAGTGAGCGGAATTGGAGAAGAGGGCGTGGCATCTTTTAACAATTGAAAATTTTGATTCAACATTACTCAAAAACGGCGCCTACAATTTTCATAAAAATTTTGAAGACAATACCGCTAAAAGCAGTCATCATAACAAGTTATGCTACTATACTGGCAAAACTCATTGAAGGGCGAGGCACAGCCCACAATATTTATAAACCTTATAATAAGAGAACTAACAACGCAATCGTTATGAAATTTGACATGTCAAATATACTGGCTATTAGGTATCTTGTAACCAAAAGTGGGCGAAACGGCACCTGTGGGCGTGGCACCTTCCATACAAGCGAAAACAGTTAAAAGCTACATTTATTGTTCTATGAGAGTAATATTTTTTAAATTTGGTATGGAGATGTCGGTTTTCTATAAGCCTTGAAACTAAATGGATTTCGATGGGATTGCATCAGTGGGCGTGGCACCTCCCATACAAGCAAAAAATGTTTAAGGCTACACTTAGTGTGCTTTTGGAGTCAAATTTCATTAAAATTTGGTGTAAAGGTGTCGGTTACAATAAGCTTTGAAATTAAATTAAAATCGACGAGATTGCATTGGTGGGTGTGGCACCTCCCATATAAGCAAAAAACGTTAAATGCCATATTTAGTGTTCTATTGGAGTAATATTTTTTAAATTTGGTGTAGAGGTGTCGGTCACTATAAGATCTAAAATTATATGAATTTTGACGGGATTTCATTAGTGGGCGTGGCACCTCCCATACAAGCTTAAAACATTTTACGTTATTTTATGTAAACTATATGAGTGATCTTAATAAAATTTGGTTTTAATATATTCAGCCTCATTCAACTCAGTTCGAGTTTTTCAACTTTTTCAATTGTTTCAACATTTTTCAACCTCAATCAACTTTTCTCAACATTTTCCAAATTTTTTCGACTTTTTCAACCTCATTCAACTTTTTTCGTGTTTTTCAACCTCCTTCAACTTTTTTCGAGTTATTTAACCTCTTTCAACAGTTTTCAACCTCTTTCACCTTTCATTAACATTTTCCAAATTTTTTCGACTTTTTCAACCTTATTCAGCTTTTTTAGAGTTTTTCAACCTCTTTCAACTTTTTTCGAGATATTCAACCTCTCTCAACTATTTTCAACATTTTCCATATTTTTTTCGAATATTTCAACCTTATTCAACGTTTTTCGAGTTATTCAATCTCTTTCAACATTTTCCATATTTTTTCGGCTTTTTCAACCTCTAATAAACTTTTTCAACCTCTTTCAAACTTTTTCAACCTCTTTCAACTGTTTCAACATTTTTCAACATTTGCCATACTTTTTCGAATTTTTCAACATTATTCAACTTTTACCGAGTTATTCACACTCTTTCAACTTTTTCAACGTCTTTCAACTTTTTTCAACATTGTCTTTTTTTTCCGAATTTTTCAAACGTATTCAACTTTTTCCGAGTTATTCAATCTCTTTCAACATTTTCCATATTTTTTCGATATTTTATCGACATTTTCAACCTCTTTCATTTTATTTCGACGCTTTCAACCCCATTCAACTTTATTCGAGTTTTTTAACATTTTCCATGTTTTTTGACTCTTTCAGCCTTTTACCTGTTTCAAAACTTTTTCAAGTTTGTTCAATCTCTTCCATATTTTCCGAATTTTCGAAAATTTTTCAGCTTTCTTAACCTCTTTTGCGTTTTACTACATTTTCCATATTCTATCAAGGTCTTTCATCTTTTTAAATATTTTCCATATTTTACGACATATGTAATTTAACCTCATTTCACTTTTTCAAAATATTGCATATTTTTTCAACTTTCTAAGCCTCAAAACGAAAAACCGAACTAGGGTCGGTCTCCTGGTACTTTTTTCTTAAGCTCGAAAATTGGTCCAAAGTCAAATGCCTGGCATTTATCTATTTCTTATATCTTTTTTATTTTAAATTCGCACAAATTTTGGGAAAAAAAGGATTGAAGGTATTGAATTTCCAATTTAACCGTGCTATTTTTTTTTTTTTTTTGATAAATTGATAATTCAAAATTTAACCTGGTAATTGATGTCATATGTTTTGGATATTACATATCGTTCATTCTTTAAATAACTGCAATCATTTTTAATTTTTTCAACGCTATTTTTGATTTTTATATTTTGTATATTAGGCCGGGTCGATTTGTATGAAGAAAAAAGGCAGCCAGACACCAACTCAAAAGTAAAAAGGACCCTTAAAAACGATATCTGCGTCACTTTTTTTTCGTTTCGAGAAAAACCAATGGAGCGCTTTTGACACTCCTGAAGGTCCTTTTTGGCTAAAAAAAAAACGTGTTTTTTGATCGTAACTTTTTTCTTCACAAAATCGATACTTGAATTTGCTTGAATAATAAAGATTGCGTTCTTGCAAAAAATTTGACGTTAAAAAATTAAAAATTTATTTTCTGTTAAAAATAATATTTAGTCCCAAAACTCGATTTTTCCATATAAAAAATAAATAATCGAATTTAAGCCTGTCGTCGTGATGTTTTTTAATATCAGACATATTTTGATTGGAGTTCTTGTGAGGGGAGCTTTAAGTATTTATGTCTGCAAAATCATTTTCCTTAATTTACTTTATGTAAATTTGTTTAAAAATTAATTTATTTACTTATAAAAATGTTTCTCAACATATCTTCGACACAACATACATTTTTTTTCTAATTGTATGGATTGTATTTTTTCCAAAATTATGTCGGAAATTTCGAATTTAAAGCAGATAGATTCCTGAATTAATTGAAAAATAACATATAAAAAATCAAAACAAATAGAAATTACGTCGAAGAAATTTCGTAAAACATTTACACTTTACACCGAAATATGTCAATTTGAAGTTTGTGTATCACCGATCTACTCAAATGCAAGGAAAAAACAGACAGTGGGCACATACACTGCGCGCCACTTGAATAAGGTCACATATTTTTTATTGGATTTCTCCTGATTTTTCTTCTTGTAGATGTTTTGAACTTATTTTTTATATGCATATCGTTTACGAATTGATAGAAAAAAAAGTGTTCCTCGTAGAGTACTATCATATCTCGTTGGAAAAAAAAGATATCTGGACGTTTCGAAATTGATTTAAAAGAAAAAGAATCATACTTTTAGATGTTTTTACAAATAATTTGAAAACAAAATATTTTATGATGTTGCTTAGCCAAATATCTAAAAAAAAGAACAGTGTTCTTTGCACTTTTAGGTTCGATTCAGCGCACCGGAAACCTTGGAAAAAGTATACTAGAGTTTCTGCTTCCGTAAATCAGTAAGACTTTGTTGGCCTGTGTTAATATTTATTACAGTTAAACATTAGCGGTATTCACGATATGTAGCATTTGCCCTTGTATTGTGTATTTTTGATAAATTTGATATTTGTAGTAAATTTGATATCTTATCAAAAACAAAACACTTAAAGCCCCTTCAGACTATATGAGAAGTCATATAAAAAGTCATATGAGTCGTCAAATATGACAACTCTCATGGTGTGAATATGTTTATATTACACAAATGAGTTTTCATATGAGAAAGCATATGACTATTTTGACATTCGACTCAAGTCTATTTGAAAAGAGAAGTCATATGAGTTACTTGTTAAAAAAAAAAAATTGTTTACAAATAAAAATTAATTTGATAGATGTTGTCAAAATTACTATTGAGAAAAGTCAAGTTCTCTTAACATAAATCATATCAGTATGAACACAATAAAATAAATCTTATGCGATTTGACATATCATATGCAAAGACATACAAAAAAACATACAAAAAAGCATATGACTCCTCAGATAATCTGAAGGGGCTGTTTTCAAATACTATGAATATCAAAAATACAATCACAAAACCCTATTGTTACTTTTGTATAGTATTTGTACATTTGTTGAGTAAAGTTGTCATAACAACAAGCGAAAAAAACATTTCAGAGTGCTTAGAATGTGTAGCAAAAATTGTAAATATTTACAAAATATACTAAAATACCACAGATCGTGAATACCGCTATTATTTTATTGAACTTGCAGTGATTTTAGCAAAGAACAATATTCTTGCAAATATTCACAAAATGGTCAATTATTGATTTTATTTAACAAATACATATGACAAAGATAACAAATGGATAAGTTTAACCTAGTAACTGGTGTCACATAGTATGTTTTGGTTATTACCACAAATGTAAGTAGTACATACATACATATTCGTCTACATAAGTACATAGACTCATCAGACCAGTTTTGGTTAATTTAAATTTTGTTCGGCAAAATTGATCAAGATGTCGTCTTTCAGAACTATACACTGTTTATTCTGTTACAAAGGAACGTTGCATTATTTCGAAATTACTATTTCTTTACATTATTTCGAAAATAAATGTTCACGAAATCAGTTCCATCGCCCATCAGTTAATGTTGATTTGTGACAAAACCTAATTTTGAAAGCTTGTAACTTTGATAATAATTAAGTTAAAGTAATGTAACATTTCTTAAAACCAAAAATTTTTAACCATACCATACCAAACGCAAATGTGGCCCTGATTTACTAATTTTGAGTAAAAGCTATACCGTTTTATATGAAAAATCTTCATCGAAATTTGGCGACCTCTCCATATTCAAATTTGGAAGTTTCCCCGTGGGATAGATTTCTCATTTTATTGTTTACCTAATAAATTATCACGTAAGTTAGAGAAAAAAAATTTTCAATTGCCAGTGGTATACGGTAGCTAAGCAAATGGCATCTCTAATGCAATCTGTAATGTAAATGAAAATACATAACTTGGCGTAAATCATTCGTTTCTCATTGCAGCAAATTCTTTCATTAGCATTCAACTACTTGAGATAACAACAAAAATGATTCGTTTAACCACTTTTGCTTAAAAAATATCTCATATATCAAATATTCTGTCCATATAGTTATATGCTCTGAATTCTCTTTAACTTAACAAGCACCTACCGTAAAATTTGTTCTACTACTTCATATACCATATTTTCATACTACTTATAAATTTTATGGATTCCATAATGTAAAAAGACTTTTGGAAAAAAAACTAAAATATATTTTCAAAGATTTTATTTATAATACTTTGCTAAAATACTAAAAATATTTAAATAATTTATTTCTTTTAAAAACCAGCCTCACTTCACTTGACCCAATTTGCCGCCACATTTATTGCAATACAGACCCTTTGTAGTCCACTCGCGATTGCAGCCACACCAGGTGCACAAACAACAAATCCAAAATAATGGAAAAATACTGCAACCAAAGTGAAAATAAAATACAGTCGACACCACACCGACTCCCTCCAAAATAAACACCTACCATGACAGCAATGACAAACAGCAACCAAGATCCTTTATGCCTACACCACGCATAATCGCAGCATCACCATATTGTCTGCAAAGTGGACACCTGATTTTATAGGTACTTGGCCCAACGGCATAATAACGCAAACGTGGTATATCTGACTTTGGCTCTGCATCCAATTGAGTCATTTGTGTTGCACAAATGATGGCACTTGCCGAATCATCAATATATGGCACCGAGTGACCCTCGATCACAATATTGGCAATGATATTGCGTTGTTTTTCTTCTACCGATCGGGCGGGTATCAATTTTATCTGTACCACTTGTGTTTCTTTGCTCTGTGCTGTGGACGACATGTTGTATGTTGGAATTTTCCAGCTATACTGGCTGTTTCTCAATTTTAACGATGAAAAATCAAAGTACGAGCACACGAAAAATTTCAACCATGCATTTTGTGGAAAGTTGAATGAAGTCAGATATTCTCTGTAGATTGCTGGAGAATATACACTGAGTAGAGACACAAAGAGTATTTCATCACTGGAAATTAAGAGTAGACCGTGAAAATCATCTCAAAATAATTAGAGTGTGCTTTTCTCCAGAACAAAATAGAAAAGATTCAGAAAATAGTTTTGTTAATGGAGAAGACTTTGAACATTGGTTCAGATATAATCTCCAATGATAAAATAAAAATTTAAAAAATTTTCAAAAATACAGAGAAAATCTCAAGGAACTACCAGAATCGTCCCTAAACATATTATGAAATAATTTTATATTCTCATTAGAATACGGTACGGTTCTGACTGTATCAAACTCGTTTGAATAATCTGGACGTTCTTCATCACAAATTTTTGTATGGCCGAGCTACAGTTCAGATGTCAAATATTATATTGTATCATATTGTTGTAAAGGAAGTTGAAGAGCCTAAGTTTAATTTTGCTAATGTTTCATGAGAGAGAATAAGAAGTTCAATTAAAATTAAAAGAGAAAATATTTCATTTTTGGTTAGGATGGAAATCAGTGATAGCATTTTCGGTACATTTGTTCTTTTTTCGGTATATTTGCATCCTGAAAATCGTCTTCAGTTCAGACAAGTTTTCAGTACATTCGGTACATTTGGGTCATATCCAGTACATTTGGAGAACTTTCAGTACATTTTCGGTATATTTGGACAAGTAATAATAATTACCATTTTTTTAAGTAAGTTTTGCTAAAATATGTGATCAAGTGTCAAACTTGTTTTTTTAGTAAATTGAATGAAACCTCAATATTGCAGTAGCTGGCAATAATTTGAAATAAATGTTGTTTATAATGTAGCAGATATTGCAGATGAAGACTCATTGAAAGAATGAAGTTTATTGTGATACTGAAGAGTTATTGTTCGATTCACTCATAGCATATTTATCTATATCTATACCTACTATTATATAAAGAGGTAAGGTTTGTTTGTTTGTATGTTCAGGGTAATCTCTGGAAATACAAAACCGATTCCAAAATCTTTAATACTAATAGAAAGCTACACTATTCCTGAGTAACATGGGCTATATTTTTTTTTGATAAAATTAAGGGGCGTGGCACTTTACATGCAATTAAAACCTTTAACTCGCTATATCTTGGTTCATATGATAGCAAGAGTCTTAAAATTCGGTGTCAGGATGCACATAGCCTATGTTAAGCACTTCACAAAATATGAACGGGACTAGACACCAGGGGCGTGGTGGCTATAAAACTTTAATTTAGGGTGGCCCTCACACGCAATTATTTTTAAAATAGCATTTTACAATGACCACTTAATCGGTTCACATGGAATTTACACCACCTGTATCTTCTTTTTATTTTATTTATTTATTTATTTTTAAGCTTATAATTACAAATTGAAAGCTTAAAATATTTTACAGCTATGGCTACTGAGGCCTTAAGCTAAACTTAGAGCTAATTAGAGTTCATGAATACGAAAATACAACTGTTGAATTATGTAATTCTATTGATAATTATGTATATATATACAAAAAGGAATATAAGTTATAATGTGAATTTATTTTACTCAACAATGCGGAAAATAAAAAGAGAGAAGAGTAATATACTTATGTATATATACACATATGTACATACATTAATATGCAGTTTCATTATATTTGCTGAAAAAGACCAGCTATTTTAAGAAATTTAACCATTAATTTTATAGAGTCAATACTTGGAGTAGAAAGTATGGATATGGGGTTTATGTTTTTAAATATTGTCTGCCTTAGATTTTGGAGTCGAGTGCATTCGGAAAGGATATGATGGATGTTTAATGGAGTTGAAGAGTTGCATATGGAACAGGGAGAAGGAGTGCTATTGTTCATAAGATGTCCGTGAGTTATTTGAGTGTGTCCTAAGCGTAGTCGAGTAAATTTGATAATTTCGTTACGGTGCAAGTCTTGGATTTTGCAATTTAAATAATCTTTTATTGAAAGTTTTGGACTGTTATTAGTTTTGTACCATTGCGATGTGTTTTCTAAAGATTTTTGATGCTTAATTAAAAAGTGATGCTTTATAAATCTATTGACATCGCTGGAGTTAAAGTTATGTGTTAAAGTTAAGGGAGCTTTGGTGGCATACTTTGCGGATTTGTCCGCAAACTCGTTACCTTCAATGTGAGAATGGCTCGGAATCCAAACCAGTCTTATTTTTTTGTTTTGTGTTAAGAAGTGTCTAATAAGTTTTGGATAATATTCATGATTATTAACGTTAGATATAGCATCCAACGATGATAGTGAGTCAGTGCAAATTACAAAATTGCCTTTACTTTTTTTTGCAAAGGCTATTGCTTCGTTTATTGCGATGATTTCTGCTGAAAACACAGTGCTGTACTTAGGTAAAGTTGATATTTTAATGATTCGATTAGAGCTCGTTATGCTGTAGCTGGAAATATCTCCTAGTTTAGAGCCATCAGTATATATAAACGTACTCTTAATAGATTTGTTTTTGAGCTCTAAAAAAGCAGTTTGGTATATTGTTTTGTTAGTGTCTGTTTTTAAAAACTTCCTAAGGCTTGTGTCGATCGAGGAAATGTTAAAATTCCATGGTGGTTGCGTCGACAAAGGATATTTTAGAGGTGAGCAAGGGATTTCTAATTTTTTGCAATTTGCTAATGCTTTCGAGATAGCTGAAGGGATTGATTGTGTACGTTTTGCTCTGCTACATTTTAAAATTATTTTGTGTAATGGGGTGTCTATGCTACGTAGAAGCGATTTGAAAAGTCTGGTTGTTACAAGGTCTCTTTGATTTTCTATGGATAGAATATTAGCTTCAAAAAGCATGTTATTAATGGGTGTAGAACGGAATGCTCCCAGAGCTATTCTAATCGATGCATTGAAAACCGTTTTGATTTTGTTGAGAGTTGATTTGGCGGAGTATCCATACAGGAACAAGCCATAGCTTATTTTGGAAACTATTAAAGCTTTTATAACAGATATAATAGAAAGTGTATTGCAGTTAAATTTTGGACTTGCTAGGCACTTAATTATATTTAATTTTTTGGACAGAGAAGTAGCTAAATAATCGATATGCGAGTGCCATCTGTACCGTTTTGTGAATACAATTCCTAAAATGCGAATTGAGTTAACTTCATTTAGTGTAAACTTACTAGTGTAAACTTACAGGCACAGCTTAGAATAGAATGGGTGATGCCACGCCCCCTTATCTAAAAGAAAATAAGATTCATCATTTCTTATCAACTATTTGATGCAGATAAATGAAACTTGGTACATATATAAAGGGTAGAGAAAGAAGTAGGCTCAGTGCAAAAATGGGCGGTACCACGCTTCCATATGAGAAAAAATCGACTTGCTAATGTATCAACAACTATTTGACGCAGATGGATAAGATTTGGTACACATGTTTCTTATTGTTTGTAAAAATTTCTTAACATAGTTTGGTTTGGAAAAAATGAGCCAAAAAGAAAGAAAGTAAGATTCAATAAAAAAATGGGTAGTGCCATGCCTTCAAAATAAGAAAAGACTATGACTATGAGACTCGGTACATATATATAAGACAAGGACTATTACCAAATTAAACTCATTCAAAAGTGCTGATTCTAGGCATTCCATTGATTCCCGCCAAATCAATTGTTCATTTATGAGCCAAATAGAAAAACATATAACGTTGTTTATCCACTCGAATTAAGATAAATATCAATAAAAATAATTTTTACTTATTTAATCCAACTAAAATAAAAACACTTTATATTTTATTTGTTGAGGCTTAGCAACGCCCGCCGGGTTTCGCTAGTCTTTTAAAAATTTGAACTAAAAATGATAAAAAATTTGTGGCCTTGAACAAATCTTTAAGAAAATGCATTATTTTTTGTTTTGTTTCTTTAATAACATTTTTACTTAGTACTTAATAGTAATTTTCGGGCTAGAAGTTAATTGAAATAAAAACCAAGACGTTTTGTTTTTTATATTTAAAATTTTATACGACAATATTTTGACTTCCTTTGGACCAGAGACTATCGAAAAACATTTATGTACGCATTACAAAAAAATTTACAATTATTAAAAACATTTTCAATAAAACACAATAACTCTTGACACAAAAGATTTAAAAATTAAAAAAAAAGTCCTACTATACATTAAATGTATTGACCGAATCCATTTCAAATCATTGCAGATTTAATTGCCGATAAAATATGTTGTTTCTCAGAGGAAATAAGAGAACATGTATTTCCCCAATTAGATTGAAAAAAATTTTTTTCGAAGTTGAGCGCAGGTGAAGTGAGGTAAAAATCGAAAAACCGCTAAAAATTTAAAAAAAAAAAAAAAAAAAACGCGGCATTTCCATCAGTGATGTCATTTGGGTTTTGAGGAAATGTACTGAATTGAGATTTTAAATGTACTTTTTAGAGGCCGAATGTACTTTTTTGGAATTGTTTGCCAAACCTTAATAAAATGTTTAAAAATTTTGATATTTCACTGAAAAAAAAAAAAAAAATTTCATCACTTCGTGGCGAATACTGAGCTGTGTAATTTTTACATTTTATTAAAAAAAAAAAACGAAAGGTCATTACTTTTGGGTATGCAGACATGAGCAGTACCTCATAGCTTAACTTAATTACGAAAAAACAAAAAAACAGACTTTCTACATTAATTCAACTCTTATTTATTCATTCTTTACTTATTTACCTATATGTAACACTAGCATTACCCTGTGCGCATCGCTGCACCTCAACCGTGGTGTGTATTCGATGTGCAGTCTGAGTGAAAATTCTATTTAAAAAATACTTTTTTATGAGGACCACCCTTAGTATGCATCCAAATTAAAATTTTTACAACCTAAGCAGTGCCTCTTAATATAAAAACCACGTGGTGTAAATTCCATGAGAATCGATTAAGCGGTCTTCGAGAAAATGATATTTAAAAATATTTTTGTGTGAGGATCACCCTAAATAAAAGTTTTGTAGCCTAAGCTATGCTTATTAACATAAGAGCTACGTGGTATAAGTTCGGTGTAAATTGACTAACGTGTCTTCGTGAAAATGATACTTGAAAATATTTTTGTATGAGGGTCACCCTAAGTATGCACCTTAAATACAATTTCAACGACTTTATCTGTGCCTCTTAATATAAAAGCCATGTGGCGTAAGTTCAATGAGAATCGATTTAGCGGTCTTCGAGAAAATGATATTTAAAAATATTTTTGTATGATGGCCACCCTAAGTATGCACCCTAAATAAAATTTTTTTAAGCTTATCTGTGCCTCTTAATATAAAAGCCATGTGGTGTAAGTTCCAAGAGAATCGATTAAGAAGTCTTCGAGAAATATTTTTGTCTGAGAGCCACCCTAAATAAAAGTCTTGTATCCTTAACTATTCCTCTTAACATAAAAGCTACGTGGTGTAAATTCGGTGTGAATCGAACTGCCAGTCTTTGTGAAAATGATATTTAAAAAAAATTTTTGTATGAGTGCGACCCAAAGTATACACCCTAAATAAAATTTTTACAATCTAATCTGTGTCTCTTTGCATAAAATACATGTGGTGTAAATTCCATGAGAATCGATTTAGCGGTCTTCGGGAAAATGATATTTAAAAAATATTTTTGTGTAAGGGCCCCCCTAAATAAAAGTTTTTTAGTCTAAGCTATGCTTCTTGACGTGGTGTAAATTCGGTGTGAATCGATTAACCTGTCTTCGTGAAAATGATATTAAAAAATATATTTGTATGAGGGCCACCCTAAGTATGCACCCTAAATAAAATTTTTATATTCTTATCTGTGCTCCTTAATATAACAGCCATACTGTGTAAGTTTCATCAGAATCGATTTACCTGTCTTTGAGAAATCGCTATTTTTAAAATATTTGTGTATGAGGGCCACCCTTAATATGCACCCTAAATAAAAGTTTCATCGTCTTAGCTATTCGTCTTAATACAAGAGACATGTGGTGTAAATTCCATGTGAATCGATTAAGTGGTCCTTGTAAAAATGTATTAAAATAATATTTGCGTATGAGGGCCACCCTAAATTAAAGTTTTATAGCCACCACGCCCCTGGTGTCTAATCCCGTTCATATTTTGTGAAGTGCTTAACATAGGCTATGTGCATCCTGAAACCGAATTTCAAGACTTTTGCTGTCATATGAACCAAGATATAGCGAGTTAAAGGTTTTAATTCATGTAAAGTGCCACGCCCCTTGCTTTTATCAAAAAAAAATATAGCCCATGTTACTCAGGAATAGTGTAGCTTTCTATTAGTAGAAGAGTTTTTGGAATCGGTTCTGTAGTTCCAGAGATTACCCTGAACATACAAACAAACAAACAAACAAACAAACCTTACCTCTTTATATAATAGTATAGATAAAAGATATCTCAATATTAATTTTATGTGGGTACACACGTGACCGCATAATACTGTCCATATACATACATAGGTATATACTTAACTCTCAAAATATATTGTATATTTTTTGTAAAGAGATTTTCTTATTAAAACTATATGTATGCACAACAATAACTTCCTATATAAACAAAAATTATTATGTCACGATGGCAAAGCGTAGACATAAAAACAATGATCAACTAGAGCATTTACGAAGCATTAAAGAGTATCTAGTAGCCATTATTATTAAATGATTAAAAAAGAGACTGAAGCCATAGCCGCTAACGATGATGAGTAGACTGAAGTTTAAAAATAAAAAATGCTATTTTTGTTATGATGTCATCTGCAAATGCGTTTGGCATAAATTATATGGGTACATTCTTCCCTCGGTAAAATAAAAACCAGTTTGTTTCATTCAATTATTTTTATTATTTTTATTACCATTGAACATTCGTATCTATTATATTAATATAGAAAAGTTAATATATAAATTTTAGTTGCAAGACACTGTTTAAAAAATAATTCTCATTATCATAATTTTCGTCTTGTTTCGTATAAATGTAATTGTGATCATTTGATTATGATGCTTGGTCGTTAGTCTTTGGTTTAAGCTTTAGCTTTCTCTCATCTAATTCTTCTTTTGGAACCACCTTGAATTTTTGAAATTTATTGCTTTTTTTCTGTGCTTCTGAACGCTGCATTTTGAAAAGTGCTCTCTTGTACCAACTAAGTTTTATTTGACGTCCAATATAGCATCCACATTTACTGCAATAGTGATTTATATCATGGCGTCCACCCCAACGAATCGGTGTACTGTAAAAAAATTCCTGGTATTAAGATTTGTAATTTAAATATGCTAATACTAATGCAAATGTAAAGTAACTTCCTAGTTTCCTATATCACTAAAGAACTTCATATGCAGTTATATAACATAACTTGATCGAAAAATATTATAAGTTGAAAAGTTTTCTGTCTACAAGCTATACGTTACAGCAGACATATATAATTAATAAAAATAAATTACCTTATTAAGCTAACTCGTTTAAGGCGCAATTACTCCTTTCGAAGCCATTTGGAAAAAAAAGACTCCCTGTCGAATGACTTGTAGGCATACTTATCAAAACTCCATAAAAAGGTGAGTTTACCCTTTTGAGCATTACAGAAGGTTAACTATATTGAGCTCTTCTTCTAAAGTATTAACTATAGTTGAAAAAACATGGTGAGCGTCATCAGTAAAAGTTATGGCGGAATTTTCGATATGAAAGCACATGCATTCTTATAATTGATTGAGGAATAACATATAAAAAAATCAAACCAAAAAAATATGTTATCTTGAAAATATTTTGAGAACATTTTTTTTAATTAAAAAAATTAGTGTTTTAACAAAATTATTTAAATTTTTTTAACTTTTTTTATAAAGATAAAGGTCTTTCTTAACAAATATGATTAGATGACTTTTTATCCTATCTACTATAGTTTTTGAGATATTTCGTTTCAAAATATGTTAAAAAACGTAAAAAAAAAAAACAAAGTGTGCAGTTATTAAAAGAATGACCGATATATATAATATATATAGCATTCTACATTTTAGACTAGGCCTAAAATATTTCGAAACTACAATTGGCTTGCAATTTAAATCAATTTGATCTTAATAAACCCAATACCTGCAATAGTAGTGAAAATTGCTATACGTATTAATAAACTTTTCTTACCGACAGGTAACTTCCCAGGTGCAAATTTATCTACCGTGCCTTTAGGCATACTTGCCTGGTAACGTATATTTAAAAATAAAACGATAAATTTTCTTGTATTTTTATTGTTAGAAAAGAAAGTAGAAAGCTTAGAAGGTAAAGATTTTATTTATTGAGTGGGTGCCACGCCATCTATTTGAAATGTGTAAGCTTTTTTCTGGTGCTTGACCGAAGTATTTCTAGTACTTGTGTAAAAAAAAATAAATTTCTCAGTATGACTTTTTAAGAACTTCGCTTGTACGATTTCGTCCAATTTCATTCCCAAGAAGTTTTTGTGAAAGTGTAGCCTGTGTACCAAATTGCATTCCCTAATCTTGCTTGGTTTTCCCGTAATCGTGATTTCCGCAGACAGACATACAGACCAGAGATGTGCACGAATGCATTCATACGCAGTTGTGAAACACTCACAAAAAACGAATTGTGAATCAACACTATGCATCAAACGTGTGAAACGAATGAAAACACTGCTCACTCAAAGCGAATGCAAATGCTGACGTGCAGTACTTTTTTAT
This sequence comes from Tricholauxania praeusta, assembly GCA_949775025.1. NCBI lineage: Eukaryota > Metazoa > Arthropoda > Insecta > Diptera > Lauxaniidae > Tricholauxania > Tricholauxania praeusta. The sequence goes on from OX459031.1 coordinate 44,429,998, forward strand.
CGCATTGCCGTTGCTTGCCTTTGTTTTCTTTGAAGGCAACGAACACACTACAAAAGACAAGCACTATTCACTCATAGCTCATTCATTCGTTTCTATTTTTATGCAACGAATGCTACGGCTATGCAACGAATGTCATTACGCAGCATTAACTTTTTTTACTATATTTTTCTTGACTTGTGTATTTTCCATGCTTTACAATAAGAAATTATTTTGTCTTTTAGAAGAAACTCAACAATCACTAACAAAGTAGCAAAGTACTACTCTACAATAGCATGAGCTCAAATCGTATGAGGTAATCGATGCTGTGCAATAGCATTCGTTGCATAGCTATAGCATTCGTTGCATAGCCATATAATTCGTTGCATAAAAATAGAAAGGAGTGAACGAGCTATGAGTGAATAGTGCTTGTCTTTCGAGTATGTTCAAAGAAAGCAGAGACAGGCAATGGCAATGAAATTCAAAGGCAATGCACTGCAGCACTCGTTTCATATGTTGTCGAAAAAAAGCACGCAATAGCAATGAATAAGCGAATGGTAAATAAAAACGAGCAACTCATTGCACATCTCTGATACAGACTATCATACAGATGGAAAGATAGACATTTTGATTACGTTGATCAAAAATATATATACTTTTCTATGCCTCGCCCCTTTCCATGCGTTACAAACAGAATCAAAAAGTGTTTATATCCCAATTGTAGGGCACAAAAAAGTAGACCGTAACAGGTCTTTACGAATGGTATGCTTTGTGCTGGTGAGAAGTTTTTGCTGCTTAAAACGAAAAATTGAAAACTTTTACCACATTCTACGAAGCTAAGTCTACGTACCGATAATTTTTTCTTTACAATTGCAGCACTGAATAATACATGGTTTTTATTTCGAAAATTAACTTATAACATAATAACTATTTCGTTCGATTCTGAATGAATTTTCGATTAGAACGGCTGTAGCTCCTTACTGCTGTCACTTACAGCTGTCAAACTGATATCGATGGATAGAGTAAACATTCAACAAAAGCCGAAAAAAAGTTTTCTAGAAAACTTAAGCTTATATTTTTTATTATCTATTTACCTTAAACCTGCCGTTAAGCACATCTGCCGGTTAGAGGGTAAAAGCAAATAGGCTGGTGACAAACAATTTTTCGATAATTCAAATTGGAGAGCAGTAATGTTAAATTTTAAACTAATGTTTATTTTTTTAATGTTTTTTGTTATCTCACATGTTTTTCAACGTTTTTTTCAAATTTTTCAAGCTTACAACAGTTATCAACTTCTTCGATATTTTTTGGAACTTATCAAAATTTTTCCGCTACTTCGTTGTTATTCGAATTTCTCAGTAATTTTTCTCTACAGTTTGAAAATTTTTCGACTCTCAGATTTTTGAATTGGCATACAAATAAAAAAAACTGTACAGACTTTCAAAATATTACTTAAATATATTTTTTCAATATATATTTCAAGTTCAAGATACATATCATTTGGGAATAAAAAAGTTTATTTATGACTTATAAAACAGTTTTATAAAAAGTATACTTCTTCAAAAGTTAGTTCGACGTAAATGCGCAATTTATTTCAAAAATATTTTGGCTACTTCATCTCCATGACAAAAAGATATCTCAATCTAACGATATTGTGGATAGAAATTCAAAAATGTGCTTTTCGGGCCTTCCAACTATATATATATATATATGTGCATATGAAGTCGACCGAAATTTTGATTCTGACATGTTAAACCTCAAACATATATAGACACCCAGAGGTATTTGGCAATATAGTATTAATTTTCTGATTTACCGACTAATGACACTCTAGAGCCGCATTCTAATAGCACTCTAGAACATATATCAAAAAAACTGTTTGTAATTTATTATGAAATGGCATGCATTTTTTTTCTTTAAGTTATAAGTTATAACCCTTAACGCCTTAGTCCAAAAATAAAAAAAAAAAAAACTTCAATTTACCAACATAAACAGAAATTGACAACAGCAACAAAGCGTTGCAGACATGTCACAGCTTCCGAAGCAACGCGTGTCATACTCTTTTGATGACAGGCAGGACATTGAATTTCCGTAGGATCTTCTAGCAAATGACCAACATTTTGTAGCACCAATTCCTCATCAACTGGCGTTGGATCAATGCTGCTTTCAATGGTTGTCATTGTTAGAATACACTATTACTCTCCGAATACGAAAAGTTTTCTGGCAATTTGAACTAAAACAAAAAAACGGAGCGCGCTTTAACCGAATTTATTGCCGGCAAATAAGAAAGACTACTAAAGAACTGTCATAGCTTGGCGTAGGCACTATCCCAATGAAAACAAAAGTGTGCTCTTTATTACAAATATTTATACTCTCTCTCTCTCTCATTTCTTAGTACTATGTAGAAGCTTTCATGATAAGTAACTCTTAAAATTAATTTATTTATGCTTTGGAATACTCTCATGTACTGCTGGATTCATAATTTTGAAAAAAAAGATTGTTTTGCATCTGTTCTTTTTTTTTTTGGTTTTTGTATCTTCTGGTTTAAATTCAACTTAACATATTCTCGCCTTCACTTGTGACAAAAAAATAAATTGGCAAACAAAAGTTTCAATTAAACACTAGACTCGACCTTATTTTATTCAAATTTAAAGCTTTGTTGATTTCTATAATTTATTAATGCATTTTATGTTTGATTTTTACATAGCTAATAAGAGTAAATATTCGCAAATATTTAAATTTCTTATTTGATTTTGCCATGTTCATATTTTCAACTCTATTTATATCCGTCCCCGCCCCGCCCGTTGTCCTTCCTAAATACATCAAAATCAATTCAATCGTGATATACGGTGTGCATTATCCATACGAAATTCCCATACAAAAACCTATATCGGTTTTTCGCAGTTTTCCGATTTTTTTATACTTTGATAAATAAAATAAACTTGTTTCCTAAAAACCTTCTTCAAAATAAAAAAAAATCAAGCAAACAGTCGTGCTCGTGAGTTACTTATATGGACTCGAACGAACAGAAGCGAAGTTATTTTAAAAATTTTGCGCAAGAGAAAAAATATAAGGAAAATTCTTTTAAAAGCTATGCCTCTTAATACAAGGTCTTCGTGAAAATTCTATTTATAAAATACTTTTGTATGAGGGTCACCCTAAATACGAGTATGCACTCTAAATAAAATGGCCTAAGCTGTGCCTCTTAATATAAAAGCAATGTGGTGTAAGATCAAAAAAATTATGTTTAAAGAATATTTTTGTATGAGAGTCACACTAAATACAAATTTTGTAGCCTAAGCTATGCCTCTTAATACAAAAGACAGGTGGAGTAAATTCCATGTGAATCGATTAAGTGGTCTTTGCAAAAATGCCATTTTAAAAATATTTTTGTATGAGTGCCACCCTAAAAAAAAATTTTATTGGGTATCATATGCCCGCCTGATTAGGCTTGCCAGAACCAATTTGCGTTTCACCTGGACATTTAAAAAAAAAAAATCTGAATTTTTCTGGTCAATAAAAAAACTAAAACTGAGTTTCGGAAGAATATAAATAAAACAGAATTATAACAATTCAGTGAAGCAAAATTTTCTGTGAGCGGTGTATTTGCGTGAATGTCCAGAAAGTTTCAACAGATTCATGAATAGCACACATCGTCACCTCAGAGTGTAAGTGTCCTATCGCACTTTTTGACAAAATTTTTTTAACACGCCAACTTATTTAAGAAAATATACTCTTTCGTTTTGTGTTATCGAAGTTTAGCTATCTTTTTCCGTTCCAAAGATCTCAGTATGCGTTATGTCCTAACTGCAGCTTTCAAAATAAAATCTCGGAGTGCAAGTGTCCTAACTGCTTTTTTTGCCTTTGAAGTCACATTAAATAGTAAACAATCGCACTCAGATCAAAAGTGAGAATGGACTTTTGTAAAAGAGGGGAAAAGGTATCCCCGGCGGTAATTTGGCCTCGTTTCAAGACAAAAAATTTCTGGCACCAATCGTTGCAAAAAGGCCGAAAATGGATTTTGAAGTACGAATGGTACTTTCATATATCTGCTTAGGCCTCATTTGATGAAAAAAAAAAATTGCACCAATTGATGCGAAGAGGTCGAATCTAAATTTTGGAAGGAACTTGTTTGGCCCTATATGAGGAAAATAAAAACTCTCAAAATAATTTTTGTTTCCAATTTCGACGTTATCTATCAATTTTTTTTTTATCCTTCCAAAACTTAATTTCGACCTTTTCGCATCGATTGGTGCAATATACATATGGACACGAATGAAGGTTCGAAAGCCATAAAAAATTAACGTAATCTAGCAAGCTTTTCTGAATAATTTTTCATAATCCTATTTTAAGTATTCGTGGAAACAAAAGCCTGCTGTATTTGGCTTAGTATCTTAGGAGCTGTGACTTGTGACTTATTCAATTATTTAACTTACATATAAAATTATTATGTTTTACTTTATGCATACAGCGCTCTCTGTGAACAGATTTTTGAAGTACTAATAGCTTTATTATACTCTTCTTGATAATATGACAACAACGATATTTTGTTTGTCAAAATCGGCTCAGTACTTTAGAAGTTTTGGTCTCAAATATAACACTAGCATGAGTGTGCCGTGAACGTTAGCACTACGCGTGACGTAACGTGCCCCTCCCTTAATAGTTTGCTTTTGTCCAAATTCTCAATCCAATTCAATTCTTGACTGATCTAGTGATGATAGTTTTAATAACATTTATAAATTTTTAAACGACATCCAGATAACCAATTTAACAAACAATAGTATAAAATTTTCTACAAAAAATCCGGCAGTCCCGGTTACTTCAAAGAGTATCTAATAGGAAAAAAATTTGGTGTTGTAAAATAGTGGTATGTTGCTAGATAGGACCTTGAAAATCTGGAGTAGAGCTGACTTCTACTGTTTCACGCAAAAAACATAACATAACATAACATTTTTCATTTAAAACTTTTAAAATCTTCAGCAACTTTTGAGTAAAAAGTTTTAGTTTTATATTTTTAATTGAAACAATATATTTTCCTTGTTAGTTGAGTTCATGCACATTTATCTTCCGCTTTATTAATAGAAATGTGTCACACACTTGATCCAAAAAACTTGAAATATATGAAAAATTTTAAAAATCTTTACGAGAAAAATTTTGAAATCAAACATGAATAAATAAAAATATATACGAAAAAAATGTCTATGTACGCCAGACTGTCCGTTAATTCCAAATTTTTTTGAACTAAAAGGTTCGTATATATGCTTTCCCATCAGGTATAATACGCTATTGAATGAGCTTTTAAGTCAAAAAGCACACTGAAAAAAATTGACTAAGGGGTTTTTCGAATTATTACCGTTTTTAGTTTTTGATTTTTAAAGTTGCAGGATTTTCAAGACTAAATAAACTCTAAAAAATTGGAATAAGTATTCCTCAAAAAAAATTTGCCCCAAATACCTTTATTACATACCACATAGAAAGGCGTTTTTACCACTACAATTTATACAGAGGATATAAAATTACGAGCTCTACATAAGATATAATATGTATCTCGACAAGCAGGGCCGGGTTAAGGCTATATGCCACCCGTACGCCAATAAAATTTTGCCGCCCCCAAAATTAAAAAAAAAACTATGAGTAAATTTTTAGTTGTAAAAACGCCTGAACTTAGGAATTTATAAGTTATATGCCATTCAAGTGAACCCCAAGTAACCTCAAGTATCCCCAGTAACCTCAGTAATCTTAAGCTATTTTTTTGAACTTTGAAACAGCAAACGAAAGTAACCGAATCGATTCAACTGGTACAATTTTTCGGAGCAAACCGTCGCTATCAACTTTGAATAAGCAATATTGGATGTTGAAAAATCAATAAAAACTCATATAGACTTTCATTTCTTTCTACCACTTCATACTTGGTGTTAATTTCTGGATTTCAAAAACAAAAACTTTTTTCAAAATTTTGCCGCCCCCGTGGCCTTGCCGTCCATACGCCATGGCGTCGGTGGCGTATGCGATAGTACGGCGTTATTTCTCCACCGGTAAACTTAAGATATTAAATAACACCAGCTATTCTCAATTGCAATTAAGTCCGTGGAATTGGCCGGCTAAGGCAACACTTCTAAATTTAAAGAATTCAGGACGTTCATACTGGCTCTGAACGTATGGCAAGGCGCTCAATCCTGGATGAGTGTGTATTCATCCATGGGATGACCTAATGTCTCCATGTAGGGCAGCATAACATTTTTCAAAATGTTATTGTAGTGTTCGGAGCGCATTGTTCCTTCAACAAAATATATCGAACCTGGTCCTTCGGAGGTTATGCAGCTCCAAACCATAGCAGACGGTGGGATATTTCACAGTAGGAACTACACAACTGGCAGAGAATCTCTCTTAAGGCTTTCTGTCAGTAAATCTGTCCATTTGGGTTACTCCCTCCAACCTGCACTTAACACTAAAGATAACTTTTAAATAAATTTAAACATACAAAATTATTCATAGAACTGAACTAAAGCAATACACTTTATTCCAGTAGTCGCTGGGAGTGTTACGAGGAAGCTGCGCTCAATATAGCCTCATTTGCACACGGCATTTGTAAGTTTTGCCTTTTTTGAAGGACGTCGGCATATCAAGCCATTTCCTTAAATTGGCATCGCAGTGTATTGAGCAATGTGTCGATCCCAGATTCGTTGAGGTCGTTCAGTACTGATTGAGCTGTTTTACTTCGTTCCATTATGGCATTTTGCACAATTCTTGGAGTTCTATTTCTTCGACAATATTGGCGATTTTTCGATTACCTTTAGCAATTTTTACCACAGAAGATTTCGATATTTCAATAATTCTGGATACTTTGCAGCTCTCACATCCACATAAACGGTGTGTAGTTACTGGACTTAGGCTTTATAGTCACGCCCTCAGAAGCGAAAAGAGCGTATCTCAAAAAAATGCGGTGCGAGATAATTGATGTTTTATTTACGTCAATTTGTTGAAATACCTGTAAAATTAGAAAGGGAAAATTTTCTTGGGAGATTTTTCATATGTTTAAATTAAGATATCGGCATTTAGAGTAATTCATTAGACGCCTAATTTCTTAAGATATCCGATGCCATAAAAATCACGAATATGATTTTTTTCTAGATACGCTCTTTTCGCTTCTGAGGGAAGAATTCATGTTTGTATAGTAAAAAAATTAAAAAATTGCGTGTTATAACTTTTATGTGATGCAAAATAGAAAATTTCCCAAATTTTTGCAGAGGTCATAATTCAATGAGTAGATACTGTAGTGTTATCAAACAGTATATTGTATATTGACATTTGAAGCCTCCGTATACGATTTCAAGTCATAATTTTGTAAAATTGTATAGTTCTATACAAAATATTTCAATCGTCAAACAGAAGACAGAAGTATTATTTCTTTCTGTTTAGGCTCAAAAAAAATATTTTTTGACAAACTTCGGCCTAGAGGTCTGTCCATCGCGTCTTATAACCGCTAAGCAAGGCACTTCAAGTTTCATATTCGGAACTCGATTTTCTCAACTCCGATCCTTAAAAGCTTACAACTTTTTAAGTTCTAGGTGGGCACTCTGCCATCACATGGCACAAAGTCTAATGCGAGAATGTAATCATTGAAATAAATCACTCATTAAACAAAATAGAGAGAAAAAAAAACGTTTGAGAAATAAAATAAATAAAAAACATTGAGTAATACTAAAAAAAAATGTTGGTCCAAAATAACAGACAGTCTAATTTACAAACACTTGTTGCAATTTTTTAAGATGGTTTTTTATTATCTTTAAAATAAAATACATAGCAAATTTAAGAAAATACACACAAAGTAAGAATACTATGTTGGACGCTTATAGAAACCCAAATATCCACCGCATTTGTTGCAAAATATTCGTTTACTCTTGAGGCGGCTATTTAGACAACAGTAGACAAAGGAAAGTGCGAATATGGGGAAGCAGCTGAAACAAAAAATTTATTATGAGCAAAATATTTAGAAAATGATGAAGAAATTAGAAAAATAGCAAATTATGTTTTTTTTTAAAGTTGTGTTGATTGAGTAAAGTTTATTTTCTAGCATACGCACCATGACAACACCGACAGCATGCAACTGAGATTCCCCAATATACCAGACATTTCCACTGTTTCAGTATCTGTCCTGTGTTGACATAGCGGACAATGTATCTGATAAGTGGAAGGACCAACAGCAAAAAAACGTATACGTGGCTTGCCATCGTCAACCGGGACGGGTGCCCATTCCGAAAGATGTTGCTGACGTGCTTCAATAATGGGATCGACACCATCGATATATGGCACTAATGCTTGAGCGCCACTGCCCAGACGCACATTACCGGCAATATTCATTTTACGCTCCTCTGGTGTTGTAGGTGCGTTTAAGTTGATTTCTATCATTTCGGTTGGCATTTTTTCAAAAATATTTTTTTTTTTATAAAATTCGCGAATTTTTATTGTTTATTTAATTTGTTATTAGCAAAATTTCTTTTGCCAGTAACCGGTGCTTTTAGCTACCACACGCTTTTTTAGAGACTGAACAATAAATTCACAAAATTCGCAAAATAAAATGAGCAAATTTTATTTAGAACACAGAAACTTGTTAGAGAGCGATATATGTATGTATGTTAAGAGCGTTAAGTCTTATCAAAGTTTTCACTTCAATTTTTAAGAGATTCCAATTCATTGAAAAAAAAAGCTTTGTTAATAATTATGAGCAAATTTTTAATTTAAATTTTTATTTTTTTTTTTTTTTTTTCGTGAGAGTTCATGCATGATCATTTTTAATAAATGGATGAGATAATATTTGGAACACACGCAAAAAAAGAACTTGGTTAAATGAAAGTGACGCAATGCCAAGATCAAATAAAAGTTTTAAGTCTGAACTTTTGAACTTCAGACTGTCATTGTTGTTCTGTGGAAACACATTGCTAATTATTTTCTAATTAATTCGAAAGATATTGCCAAACGAATAATCTGTCTTTTGTTCCCTTGGTCACCTCACGGAGTATAGGACTTTAGCAAAGATTTTTGCAATGTGCACGATCAACAGCTTCAATTCTGTCTAAAATTTCCTCGATTCACGTAATTCTTCAGACATTTTTTTAGATAAAAATTGTTATGTATCGACTACTAAATATTTGGTCTAGAATTTATCTTGAGGATGGATTCTGTACTTAACAAATATCATATTATCTTAGGGGCCGTTCAAGTATTACGTAACGCAATTAGGGGGGGAGGGGGGTCTTGTGAAACGTTACGATGCGTTACAGGGGAGGGGGGGGGGGTTTCGAACAACGCGTTACGTAACATTGTCTTAGAAGTGAAACTACTTTAGCGGGTGGTGATTTGAAATGAGGTGTGTATAATGAAACGCTTTCTTTATGTGTATGCTTATTGAATAGCTACAGCCAAAAAATTTTATTATAATGATAAAAGTTGATGGGATCTAGATAATTTACAGCAATAAATGATATGTTAAATTAAAGCACTTATCAAGCAGAATGTCCTAAAACTATCATCTTCGAGATTAGTTAACCAAAACCAGAGATGTAAGCGTGGAAAGATTTCCTATTTTTCTCATTTATTGCTGTAGATGTTCTAGATCCCATCAACTTTTATCATTTTAATAAAATATGCTCGTCTCATTTTTCGCCATTTTAACATATTTTAAGCTAATGTTTATTACATTATGTGTGATTTTTATTAAACAACAATATGAACAAGTTAAGGTGTTATCTTCAGTCAGGCCGAAACTCACATACCCTACACTGCACTCAAAGTAGGTACATATATTTCAGTAAAAAAAGACGTTGAAGAGGTTAAATAATTCGAAAAAAGTGTGAAATGTTTAAGAGGTTGAAAAAGTCGTAAATATATGCAAAATGTTAATGTTGAGAGAGGTTGAAAAAGTCTAAACAATTTAAAATCGATGAAAAAGTCGAAAAAATAAAGAAATTTCATCACAATATCTTGCACGGCTTACGAGATATGGTGGTATAGAGGTTAAAATTTAGGACCGTGCCACGCGAATCTTTGGAAACTTGAAACCTAGCCTAATCTTAATTTAGTTCAAATGTACACCTAATCACCAAGTTTCATCAAAATCGCTGCATTTTTGAAGTGAAAACTTCTTATGGCACGTTGTGCGGCTGAGGAAAAAAGTATAATTTCGCGACACCGACCGTCATCGGGATTCCTCGTCATGAATGCGATAGTAAAATTTGAATGTTCTTTGAAGACTTGGGAAACGAACTCGATTTAGGAATTTTGAAGACTTGGCAAACGAACTCGATTTTGGAATTTTGAAGACTTGGGAAACGAGCTCGATCTTAGAATTTTGAAGACTTGGGAAACAAACTCGATTTCAGAAATTTGAAGACTTGGGAAACGAACTCGATTTCAAATTTGGAAGACTTTGGAAACGAATTTGATTTTGGAATTTTGATGACTTGGGAAACGAACTCGATTTTAGAATTTTGAAGACTTGGAAAACGAACTCGATTTCAAAAAATTTAAAAAACGTTACCTACTTTTAGGCGCTATTAACAATTTGTTCCTAAAAGTATGCAACACTTTCTGACAAATTTCGAAATAGCGCCCAAAATTAGGCAAAGATTTTAAAAATTTCAGATAACGTTGCCTACTTTTAGACGCTATTTTTGAAATTTGTCGAAAAGTGTTGCATACTTTTAGGAGTAAATTATCAAAATCGCCTAAAAGTAGGCAACGTTTTTTGAAAAAATTGCCCCATGAAAGTATGCATTTTTTCGGAAAAAAATTTTAAATTTGTAGCATACATATGTTGACTTCCGGTTAGCTGTTGCTCAGTCAGCAAATTTTTCTCTGCAAGCGCAGCCGAAAGCAGAGCCAGCAGCCCAAAGCAGGGAAAAATCTGAAATACCAGGCCACCATGAACCAGCAGCAAGAAAATTTGGTTTTTTGAAAAACTTTAAAACGTTATATCTCGGCTATTACTAAACTGATTTAGACAAATGAGGTGTAATAGTTTTTTTAAGAACAAGCAGATATTTTTGAAGTCATTTGTGTTTTGATAAACTGTCACTAGATGGCGTTTTAAGCAGTTTGAATAATCTAACAGCCATAACTCGGCAACGAATAAGCCGATTTTGATAAATGTGGTGTCATAGTGTCTGTAGGAAGAAGCAGATTTTTAAGTTAAATTTTAGAAAAATTAAGTTTAAGCTTTTTAGTCACAGGTCCAGGTACTTTCTTTACCTGATTTTTTCTTATACTTACATAATTCGCAATGATGTTTCTTACTGCAATCAGAATAAATTTTTGTTCTCAAACATTAGGAATACTTAGCTCAAATTTAATTATTCACAGTTGAGGCTACTGAGCCGAATATACTTCTTCCAGCAATTTTTGAAGTGAAAACTTCTTATGGCACGTTGTGCGGCTGAGGAATAAAGTATAAACTCACGACACCGACCGTCATCGGGATTCTCCGTCATGAATGCGATAGTAAAATTTGAATGTTCTATTGTTTCTTTTAAATAAATATTCCAAGTGGAAGACAAAAGGCAAAGCAGACATACTAACTGACACATTCCATTCTCATTCAACGATTGTTATGCTTACATGTTTGTTTCTTTCAAATTCCGCGTTGTTGCGTTGACAAATTGAGAATGAGAGCGAGAGTAAAATTTGAATACATATTCCGTTTTTGTCTTCCATTGCATTGCCATATAAAAAGAAAACGCACACATACCAACTAACACACTAACTTGCCATTAAACGATTTGTTTTCACTTCTGTCGGCACTCCCGGAGTGCAACCAGCCGTTTTTTTTTTTTTTTTCAAAATGGGATTGGGCAAATATACATAGAGTATGGGCGGTAGGCGTGTCCATGAACCGATTACGTCCGTTTTGAATAGCAAGATGCCTGCAAGAAGGTCTGACCTGAGTGTGCTAATTTCATTCAATTAGCTTTTTTGGTTTTTCCGTAAACCTGATTTGAACAGACAGACAGACGGACATAGCTAAATCAACTCAGGTGGTGACGCTGATCAAGAATATATCTATATACTTTTTCATACCTACCACCGCCCTCTTCTATGCGTTACAAACAAAATGACAAAGTGAATATACCCTCGGTGTAGGGTATAATAAAGAAAATAAACAACATACGCATGTATTTCCGGTACTTTTCGCAACATAATTGTGACTTTTAGGTAAATATGGTCACTTGGGTGTTACGTAACGTTTAAGGGGGGGGGGGTGGAGTAAAACGTTACGGCGCGTTACATAGGGGGGAGGGGGGGTCAAAAATCTTCGAAAATTGCGTTACGTAATACTTGAACGGCCCCATAAGCCTAAGCTAAAGTGTTTTATTGTAAAATATCATTCATTCATTATTTCATAAAAGTTTATTTGAACAAAATTATATTTAGTTCTCAACCCTTCTGTGCCTGACAAAAATACATTTTTCCCCAGGTGACGGGCTACCTGGGTACCCCTTCACAAATTGTATGAAAATTTCATATTTCTTAGCTCGAACTGTACAAAATAATGCCATCTCTCGAATTGATCAGGTGAAACCACTCATATGAAAATATAATATTGAAAAAATGTAAAAAATTTTGTTTTCAGAAGGGTTAAGCCTATTAATAAATAATTGACAAAACCCCAGAAGAAGCTTAAATTCAATAAGCGAAACGTTGGTGAAAACAATAAGTATTCAGAAGTCTTATTCATTTGAGGAAAAAGTGACCACAAAGGCGATTTTCAGGGAAAAAATTATACCTATTTGAAAAAAAATTTGAAAAAAAAAATTTCCGAAATTTTATATGGGAATTATTTTGCATGGTTTACATTTTTTTTTTTTAGTAAATCGAAAAGATTAACTAATATTTTGCCTTATTTTTATTGTAATCCCTTTATTTACAGTCTTATTAGGTATTATAATTTTTTTAAATTTTAAATTTATACGATCGTATTTATGTTGCCTAGTTGAATGAAGAAATTTGAAAACAATTTGATAGTGTTGTCAATTGCCAACACAAGGTGAATTGGCAACACTTCTCACCCACTAGCCTACAGCAATAGCTAAGACAATAACAATTTTACGATCATACGAATATTTAATTATCGGTGGTAATAGCAAATGAGACCAAAAACGCAAGCGTCGAACCCACTTGACCTACTTAACAGATGCTGACGGTGATGTTCATGACGCTGACAATATGTAGATGATGTTTGTTGTTGCTGTTGCTATTGTTACTTTAACCTAAAATTTTGCAACATACCAACTCCTATTATTTACAGCAATTAAAAATTACGTTCACTTTCGAAAAAAGAAAAGAGACAGTAAAAATGATAATAACCACGTATTTTTTATTATTACTATTTTTTATTTAAAATAAAATCAGCGACAACTGGCGCCAAAATCATAATTTATTATTAAATGTTTAGTTAAAATTGATGCCTTCCATATGGCGCTGATTAATGTAATAATTTATGTTTGAAAATAAAAATATACTAAAAATATGTAAATAAACAACAAAAATATAAAGCATAAACGAATTTATTTGTAAAAATAAAAACAAACAAAAATTAAAATTACAAAAAAACTTATCATTAAAAAGAATTCTTTATTGGAAAATGCTGCTTGCTATGAACGTTTCCAAAAGCCTAAATTGCTGCCACATTTGTTACAGATCACTTTGCGGGTTCCACGTCGCTTGCTGCAACATTGATAGACACATGAGAGAGGAAAAAGCGGCAAGCAGCTTAAAGAATAAATGAAAAAAGAAAATCTTTCATGAGAAAACATTAAACATCCATACAGCTAAATTTGGTGCGAGTCTACAACAGTCCAAAGAGGGATCAGCGTAGTGCTGCCTCCAATCTAATGCATAGTGTGGCCATAGTACCATTGAAATGGAATACTTGTTTGAGTTTATCAGCCCTATCATGGTTGGGAACTATCTCGCGTTGTAGTCGCCGAGTAGGAATTGGCTGTGAGTTTAAAAGCCAATTCTTACTCGGCGACTAAAATGGCGAGATAGTAGCCAACCATGATAGGGCTGATAAACTCAAACAAGTATTCCATTTCAATGGTACTATGGCCACCTTGGCATCGAATGTTCTTTTACAAAAATAAAGAATTTCATTGATATCCCAAACCGTTTTTGTTTTATTTGAAAAAACTTTTGTAGCGCTCTTATTGAAAAACCTTTTATTATCAACTACTTAATGCAGATTAATAAAACTTGGTATATATATAAAAGGTTGAGGCATTACTAAGATTCAATTAATAAAATAGGCGGTACCATGCCTTCAATATAAGAACAAAATTAATTTTATCATATCTCAATATCTATTTGACGTAGATAAATAAGATTTGGTACATATCTTTCTTATAGTTTGTAAAAGGTTCATAGCTTAGTTTGGTTTGGAAAAATAGGCAATGCCTCTCCTTCCCATATAAGAAAAGATTTAAATTCATCATATTTCATCCAATTCACCAAAAATAACAGGCGAGGCGAGGCATGTGATGGCAAGATCTCGTCCGAGGCTGAGGCGAGGCGAGACTTAAATTTATAAAACGAGGCGAGACCGAGATCAACTAGAACCTCGCCTCGTCTTGGCTTCGGTGAAACACTACTAAAATTTCATCTTGAAATTTACATTTTTTGAAATAATGAAACTAATTGGCCGCCAAAATCATGTGATATCACACCTCTGGACTTTTTCTTTTGGCGCTACGTAAAGTCCAAAGTCTACATGAGCTACACTATCTCTGAGTAACATGGGCTATATTTTATTTTTATCTTGTGACAAGGGGTGTGGCATCTTCCATGCATTAAAAATACTTAAATCGCTATATCTTGGCTCCTATGGTAGCAGGAAATTTTAAACTTTGTGCTAGAATGTATTATGTCTAAATTAACCACTTCACGAAATATGGACGGAATTAGTCAGCGAGACGTGGTACTTCTCATACTACAAAAGCACTTAAAGTGCTATATTTGGGGACTGATGTTAGCAGGACTTTTGAAATGTGTATTGCTTATTCTAAGCAGCTCTCAAAATGTGAACGGGATTAGACATCGTGGTGTGACATTTTCTTTACAACAAAAACACTTTAAACGCTATATCTTGGCATCTACCAATGAAATTTAATACCTGAATGTACGTTGTTTCTGCCAAACTATTAGCAAAATGTGAACAGAATTGAACAATGGGACGTGGCATCTTTTATACAACAAAAACTTTTAAATTGCTATTCTTGGTACTTATACCAAGTTGTGAAATTTGGACTGCGTACAATATAAGCGAGGTTATACAATGGGGAGTACGCGAGTAAAGCCGCATAATAAATTGGTGAACTCACCGATAAGTGATTTTTTTGTGGTGTATCGGAACGTAAAATCATATATAATTATTTCACTAAGTTTACTGCTCAGCACAATGTGTGCTAACACCAAAAAATTCAAAACAAAACAACAAAAAACAGCCAAAGCTAATCATACTCGTACTATGATATCGTTTTGACTCGCCAAGAGAGCTCACACCGAAATGCCTGCAAGAAAACTGTGATAGCAAATGAGTTACAAAAACAAAGACACAACAGAAAAAAAAGAATTTTGGCTTTCCTTTATGTCAATTTTTGCTTGAGTTCTCAACAAATCTATGCAAAAACGAAACACACCAGGCTTCGAAATGTTCACTAATCGGGTCACAGGTCTCTGATGATTAGGTGCCGTGAAATAATCTCCGTTTCATAAATGACCTCCATTTATTCGGACATAATCCCCAGAAAATAGCGAACCAAAGTTATGAGGATTAAGTACACATCATCCGAATAATTTGCGGATATAATCCCCATTTACGATATGGGGATTATGTCTGTCGGGATTTAGACCGGGTCGGACCTGATGATTATATTTAGCAATAAATGAAAGTAGTATGACTAGCTTTAGCCGTTTTCCGTTTTTTTTTTTTTTAATTTGTGGAACTTTATATTTGTGTTTTCACACAATGTACTGCATATTCTGTTGGGATGCACCATAAAAAAAGTTATTATTAGGGATGCCGCCGATACCGATAAGATCACCGATATATTGGGATATACCGATATATCGGTACTTGCCGAGTACATACAACAAAAAAATTTATCGTATATTATGATCCAAAGAGTCACAATGAATTAATCAACACTACTTAAAATCTGAAAATTAAGAAGCCAAAGTAACAATTTAAGAAAAAAAAACTTATATACCAAAAAAAGAAAGTATCGGAGAAAGCTCTTATGAATATCGACGACAAATTTTTATGAATATCGGTATCTTACTGGCCAAAACACGTATCGCGGCATCCCTAGTTATTATATAATTTTTGTTTAATCGACCGGAAAAAAGTACGGCATTTTACCTTATTTTGGACTGACTTATTAGATCAATAAATACGTTCATTTGAGGTTTCCATGTGGAAAAATAAGTTCAATGATAAAACTTGATGAAAATGCTTGATTTAACGCCAAGAACTAAAATTTAATTTTATTTCAAAATTAACTCGGAGTCCCAACTTCTTTCGATTAGATATGTTCTCTTCCACATTTGGAGTCCACTTTTTAGGGTGCAAAAAAGTTTTTAGAGGATTTTTTTTTATTTTTCATAGAAATCTTCAGGGGCTGCCAGACTTTCGATTGAAATTTAGTTAAGGCCCACCGTGTTAGCATTTTAAATCGTATTCATTAAGTCCAAACTTCCAAAAAAGTTCACGAAAACTAAAAAATTTACCACATTATCAGCTTTTCAAAACGCACACCATCAGAATCAAGTCGCTGTTGACATGTGGGACAATACATCTGACGTAAACAGCTGATTTTTGTAATGCCATCATCACCGGTAACAAAGTTAGCAGCATCACAAAAGGATGCATATCCTTTAGGTCGCTGCATTTTTGATGTCGTGTCTTCATCATCTTCTTGCAAACCGTATGGAAAACCACGATTCGCTCGTGCAAAACGAATATTCCCAAAATAATTGGTCTCCTTACCATCCAGCGCCGGAGGTGTATTTAGGTTAATCTCGATCATATCCTTTTCATCTAGCATTTTAAATATTTTTTTGACTTTACAACTCTAAATTTTTTATTAAAAAAATCGAAAAAAAACACTTACAACCCGCCGTTGGTGATGGATGGTAAACTGTAACTGTTGGCAGTTGAGTTTGCAGTTAACGCACATCTTAAATTACGTTGGTCACCAACAATTAGAGACATTGACGATCAATATCTTTACCGAAAATATATAATTTAATAATAACGAAATAAAATTGTTTCAATTCGCAACGCTTCAAAATAAAAGCATGTTATTGTTGTTATTATTGTTATTGCTACTTGTATTGTCATTATGGCCCATTGATTAAACGCTTTCGCTTTCAAAGCCGCTGCAAATGACAACAACATAGCGCAATGTAAACAAAAATTGTTAGAGCTTTCATTAGCCGAACATTGTTCAAAAGCTTTTCTTTATTTCTGTTATAGTCATTCTGTTGACCAAAAGTACCCAGTAAGCAATTGAGCAAGGAATATCGTCGCTTAGCTATAGAATTGTTGCTGGCTTGTTGGCATACACCTCACATTTAAGATGGGTCCAAAGGAGAACTTATTGTCAAATAGCACAATATTGGCGATCAATATAATAATTAATTTATATAAAAAAATGATAGCTGTTTTCGATTATCGCGCATCACGCAAGAACTTCTGGATCAATTTTGATCAAATTTCTTCATTCTCAATACAGTCAAACTTCCTTATAACGAACTTCTATGCAACGAAGTTCTCTCTACTACGAACTGAGTTCAAGTACACAGCTTTCTCGTTGTATTTTCAGTGTATTTTGATCTTCTTACAACGAATTTCCTTATAGCGAGATTTTCTTTAGAACGAAGAGATTTTGCTGCTGAAAATCAAACTTTTATGCGTTTCTGATCTCCTTAAAGCGAATTTTGTAAGATTATTTTCTGTTAAGCATGTCAATAAAACTACATATGTAGGTACGGAGAAAAAAGAAATATTTTAAAGGGATCCCCAAAATATTAAAATAACAACAATCGAAAGAAAGAAAGTTCCTTCACTATTAATGGTGACTATAGTTCAGTCAGTGTTCAGTGATAGAAGTGAAAATTTTGCAACTAAGTAGCCTTTCTCTCGAAAAAAAGTAATTGATAATAGAAACATATGTACATACGGAGAAAAAAGAATTATTTTAAAGGGATCCCCAAAATATTAAAATAACAACAATCGAAAGAAAGAAAGTTCCTTCACTATTAATGGTGACTATAGCTCAGTCAGTGTTCAGTGATAGAAGTGAAAATTTTGCAACTAAGTAGCCTTTCTCTCGAAAAAAAGTAATTGATAATAGAAAAAGTTGAAGAAGGCGTGACATTTGACGAATTTCGAAACTTTCTGGAGATAAGGAGCAACGTACCGACTAATGTGTATGCTTCTCTTAGGGCCGATTTCACAGTGTTTAGTTAACTCGAAATTTGAGGTTAACTATCCAATTTCAGTTTCATAGTAATTAGTTAACCAACCAAATTTGGCAGGTTAACTAATAGTTAACTAACTTGCTGTTTAGCTTACAAAAAAAGTTGGCAACGCAAAACAAACAACTTGTCATAACGAAAAAAAAAAACATAAGTGATTGCTGTCAAAGCGAAAAAGAACGCAATAAATAAAAACACTTTCTCATTTCACTTTCACATTTCTCACAGTGCGTTTGTAATTTTCTGACAAATGCTTGCCAACGCTTCGGTCGTTACATTCTTTAATCCAATAATATCAACCCCCGTATCGCAAGCCTTTGCAATTTCAGGGTCCATAGGTAGTGAGCCCAAATATTGAACTTCCATTTCTGCGCACATAGCTGCGGCACCGCCGGTTTTTGCTGGAAAAATTGCAGACGTATTGCCGCAGTGTCCGCATCGGAAAGCGTCCTTTTGCACTCGACAATGTTCTTATGGCCATCGACCAGTTCCAATATACAATTTAATTCTTTTGTTTAAAAATTTGTAGTTCTTGTGCTCGACTCCATTTCGTAAACTATGAAATGTCAAATAAAAAACATATGTTTTATGCAGTGATGCCATATTTTGTACAAAAAATTATCATTAGTTAACCAATGGACTGTGAAACTGAAAAACATAAAATCGGTAGTTAACTAACAGACGTTGGTTAAGTTAACTAATTGGTTAACTAAGCACTGTGAAACCGGCCCTTAATGTATTAGATGATTTTGTTGAAGGGGATAAATGGAAGAGTGTAGTGCGAACCAAAATTACTGACTTCTTTAAATAAGCAATAAAAAAAATTATATCTATATAACGAATTTTCCATATAACGAATTTTTTTTCTGGTCCCATGCGTATTCGCCATATGGAAGTTTGACTGTATTTTAGTTTACATTGCAAACAACAACACTTTGGTATTGGTGAAGAATAATCAAAAATGGCAGTAGATCTACCAAAAAATTTAAATTGCTTGCCTTCGTAGAACACACTAAAAATCGGGCCTCGCGCACAAAGTCGCGGGCATCATCTTGTATTATATAAACAAAGGACATATTCCACTATTGCTGCCATTTCTTTGTAATTGCAATTCTCAAAAGAGTAAATATGTATTTCAACCCATCGTTTCGAAATCAAAACTTTTTCGTTTTTCCAGCGCTTGATTTTCGCCTCCGAACAGTAATTTTTCACATATTCGAACTCTTTGTGTACTTTTGATAAGTTTTCGTTAGCTGCATATAATTTTGAGTCGTGTAGTTTATTCATCACAATCTCTACTTTTTTCTATACTGATGCCTTACGTAACATGGCCCACGCCACGAATAAGCCTTTAATTCCATAATCGGAGCTGCAAACAAATCGATGTATTCAAAGCTGTTTTTGAAATAACACTTTGTTTCGAAGGCACTGCCAACAATCATAAAACAAGTTAAAATAGATTGAAATTTTTAAGAAGAATTCACAAAATTCTCAAAACTTGGAAAATAATTGACGAACACAAACTAACGAGAAAAAATTGAAAATGATCGTTTTCTTTCAAGAGAAATGTAAAATTTTAAATCAATGGAATTAAAACAGGATTTTTCACAAAAATACAGAATTCACTTTTACAGGAGTCACTTTTACAGGATATTCGCTGAAAGTACAGGGGTATCCTGTAAAACACAGAATAAATAGCATGGTTATTCATATCCATAGCTTTCACATTCAGGCCACCGCTCACATTTCTTCCTATCACTTTTGTGAAAAATAAAATTTACTTGGCACTTAAACATTACTGGATATTTACGATATTCTTCATCCGATGCGGGATATTGGGCAGTATTGTAAGTTTTTTCAAAGTATCGGCATTAAAATATATCGATAATGTTAAATAACAATTTTTAATATATGGAAATTAAGTTTTTACTTCTCGAATTTTCATAAAATCACTTTCTCTGCTTTTCTTAGAAATTGCGTTAAACAAGATTTTTTTCTCGGTAGGACAATTTGTCTTCTTCCGACTGGGTAGCGAATACAAAAAGTCTATTAAAACGAGTTATTTCATATTAAAAAGTAAGTTTGAAGGGTGTTGAGAAGGGACTGTTACTTATCAAAGAATTTCTTTTAATAAGGCTTCTTCCGTTTTTGCGTTTGGGTATTCAAAGAGCTTTCCACAGTAGTGGCTATTTTTTAAATACCAATACTCAACTTTACTGCTGGAAAAACTTTTTTCAATAATAAAGTACTTTGCTGCTAACTTTTTTGTCTGTTCAGCATTGAAGGGTGACACCTTAGGCGAAAAATTGGGCTGACTACCCAGAACTGAAATTTAATTTTTAAAATTATAAAAGTGACCTTGTTCCTGTCGTGTTCAAATTTATGATTATAAAAAGATTTTCACCTCTTCTTCCTTCCAAAAGATTGTCCCAGAAAATTTTATGGTGAAAACAAATTACATGCAATCCAATACCCTAAATGGTGTCAGCCAAGGCGGACCTGCCGCCGCACGTGCCACCAGAAGCTTGCGCTTCAGTTTATCCAACTTATTGGAAAGATTTTTGTAAACTTCTTGTTTATGTCTTTGCTGGTGGATGTCAAAGAAAATCTATAATTGAGTGAATTGGCGGAATTATGTTACTGTAAAAGGTAACACTACACTGAGCAATCAATTTGTTTGCATATAAAAAATGTATATTTTATATAGAGCAATCAAATATTTATTTGAGTAAAACATATAATATTTCGAACAAAATTTGCCGTTATTTATTCCAAATAAAATATTTTGGGCTCAAATAAAAATGTCATTGCTAATATGAAATATACATTTGTTATATTTAAACAAATTGCTTTCTCAGTGTAAAAGTTAACACTATAAAATGCTACGCTGTAGTATGTAACGCTGTAGTATATTACGTTGTAGTATGCAATGCTGTGGCATGTAACGCTTTTTGGAGTTTTAAACATCGCATCTTTTCAATTTTATGCAATTTATTCAAATTTTTTCAACTTATTTAAACGTTTTCAACCTTTTTCAACATTCTTAATTTATCGACTTTAACAGTCTGTGTCAAATTTTTTCTTACAAAATGCGTTTTTCTATTTCATTTCGCACGCAATATTCTATTTTCTTGTTATCTACATATGAAGAGCTGAGATGCAAAATCCGCCAAGTCCATATTTTGCGTTTTTGGGAAAATCGAAAAAACTGTTTTCCACTGAAATTTAACTATAATAAAAAAGTAGATTGATCCATTGTAATAGTTGTCAAAAGTTATTAAAATCCTGATTTTTCACTACATTTTATGACCCAATCTATAAGAACTACAATAAAAAAAACTTTTGGACTTGGCGGGTTTTGAAACAAAAACTGTGGATTTGGCGAGTTTTGAAATTGAAAACGTGGACTTGGCTGGTTTTGAAAGTGAAACCTCGGGACTTGGCAGGTTTTGAAAAAATATTAATAGTAAAAGGTTTCGAAATCATTTTTTAAAAATGGCTAAGTTTAAGTTAATTCCAAAACATTTGAATAGAGGCAGACTGAAATTTTAATTACACAATAGAATTTCCATGTTAAAATAACATAAAACTATTTGTATTTCTGAAAGCCAAATCTTTTTTAATGAAAAATTAGACTTGGCGGGTTTTGATTTTCAGAAATGTGGACTTGGTGGGCTTTGATTTAAAGAATTTATCAGAAATTATTGCAATCAAAAGTTTGTGAGGGGAAAATTTATTTTTTCAAATTTAGAGTATGGAGCTTGTAAACAAACATTTTTTCTGTCCCCTCCTGCAATATCTCACATTTTCATTTTTTTGGACTTGGCAGGTTTTGCATCTCAGCTCTTCATATACATATTTGCCACTTTCTCGTTTGTTCCCATAGCTTGTTAAGCCAACACTTTATGATTTTTATACCCTACACCGAGGGTATATTCACTTTGTCCTTCCGTTTGCAACACATAGAAGGAGGCGTGGCAGGCATCGAAAAGTATATATATTCTTGATCAGCCTGAGTTGATTTAGCGATGTCTGTCTGTCTGTCTGTCTGTCTGTCTGTCTGTCTGTCTGTCTGTCTGTCTGTCTGTCTGTCTGTCTGTCTGTCTGTCTGTCTTTTAAAAATAGCGATTCCTCAAAGACAGTTAAATCGATTCTCATGAAACTTATACAGTATGGCTTTTATGTTAAGGGGCACCGATTAGATTGTAAAACTATTGTTTAGGGTGCATACTTAGGGTGGCCCTCACACAAATATATTTTTAAATATCATTTTCACGAAGAGAGGTTAATAGATTCACACCGAACTTACACCACGTATCTCTTATGTTAAAAGGCATAGCATAGGCTGCAAAACTATTATTTAGGGTGGCCTTCATACAAAAATATTTTTTAAATATTATTTTCTCAAAGACCGCTAAATCGATTCTTATGGAATTTACGCCACATGGCTTTTATATTAAAAAGCACAGATTAGGTTGTAAAAATTTTATTTTGGGTGCATGTTAAAGGTGGCCTTCATACAAAAGTATGTACTTTTTAAATAGAATTTTCACGCAGACCGCACATCGAATCTACACCACGGTTGAGATGAAGCGATACGCACCGAGTAATGCTAATATATTTATATATTTTGAAACATACAATTTTAGCTCGCTTAAGTATGGTAGATAACATTTTCTTAAATTTATCTTTTAATAAAAAAAAAAATCTTAGGAATTAACAGCGAACAAATTATAAAAATGATGTAAAGCCCTAGAACATTTATAATATAATTCACCTTATGATATTTAACATAAAAAAAATTTGAAAACCTAATTTCCTTAGAAGCACATTAAATTCAATTTTCGTAAGAGTCTATATTGCGACGCATGCAATTATGTATGTTACCGTCCAAACTGCAATCATATCTTAATGAAAAAGCACTGTGGTTAGTTAAGACTAAGATAGTAGCAAAGTAAAACAACAAATTTATCAATTTCATTGTAATATTATTAAGTGATGAGAGGGCAGCTCAGGAATTACATCTTCCAATGTGTTCAATACCGGCTTCGCGGCGGCCTTAGGCCGCGGATCAGTCTATAACATGTTCAACATCGGCTTCGCTGTCCAGTGCTTTTGCATTAAAATTAAATTGCATATCTTTAGGCATGCAAATCAACTAGTTTGGCCTCGGAAAAACTAGTTTGGCGGGTTAAAATGCACAAACATTAGGGAAAGGATTTTTCATCTATTTTCAAGACATTTCAAATTTATCATCTGACAACGGAATTTAGAATAGCTCCATCAATATAGTAAGTTGATGAAACCAGATCATTGGACTTCGAGAACGAAATATATGACCATTTGCGAAAATTTTTGACTTCATTACCTTATCTGTTTTTTCAACTTTTTGGAATTTATCAACCTTTTCGATCTTTCTACATTTCTCCACTATTTCTTCATTTTGTACTTTTTAAAAATTTTTCAACATTTTTGGCTTTTTCCAATTTTTTCGACTCTTCAATATTTTTCAACTTTTTTATCATAACGAAATATCATAATGTCCCCACTTTACTACGCGAGTGTTTGAACTCATTTGTTATACCCTACACCGAGGGTATATTCACTTTGTCCTTCCGTTTGTAACACATAGAAGGAGGCGTGGCAGGTATGAAAAAGTGTATATATTCTTGATCAGCTTCAACACCTGAGATGTCCGTCCGACTGTCTGTCTCTCTGTCTGTCTGTTGAAATCAGGTTTACGGGAAAACCAAGAAAGCTAATTGAATGAAACTTTGACACACAGGTCACATCTTCTTGCAGGTATCTTGCTATTGAAAATGAGCGAAATCGGTTCACGGACACGCCTACCGCCCATGCTCTATGTATATTTACCCAGGCCAATTTTGAAAAAAGTTGCAGCGATTTTGATGAAACTTGGTGATTTGATGCACATGTGAACAAGATTAGGATTAGGCTAGGATTCAAGTTTTCAAAGCTTTCTACAGGGGCGTGGCAAACCCCTAAATTTTAACCTTTATACCACCATATCTCGTAAACCGCGCAAGATATTGTGATGAAATTTTGAAAACGGGTACACTTCAAATATATCTTGAATTGTGATAAAAGTGGGCGGAATCGTAAAAGTGGGCGTGGCTCGTTTCAACAGTAAAATGTTTTGATTCCATATATCTCCAAAGGTACTCAAACGATTTTCATAAAAATTTTAGAGATGATGCCATTGTAAACATTCATCAACACAAGCTCAGCCACTTTACTGGAAAAACTCGTTTATAGGCGTGACACAGCCCACAATATTTATAAAAGTTATATTAAGAGAACTAACAACGTTATCGTTATGAAATTTAATAAGGCAGATATACTTGCTAGAAGATATGTTTTTGCAAAAATTTGACGCAATGGAGCATGTGGGCGTAGCACCTCCCATACAAGCAAAAAACGTTTACTGTCGTAGATAGTGTGCCATGAGAGTATTTTCATAAAATTTGGCTTGGAGGTGTCGGCTTCTATGGGCTTTGAAATTGAATGAAAATTGATGGGATTGCAGTAGTGAGCATTGCACCTCCTATATTACCATAAAGTTGTAATCGCTATATTAATTGAACTATTGCAACTTAATTTAGGTGGTTTACTTGCCATAAGTTATACCTTAATCAAAATTGGGCGAAATAGCACCAGTGAGCGAGCTTTTTTATATTTCACATTTTTTTTGACTTATTCAACCTCTTCAACGTCTTTTAACATTTATTTAAATGTTATTTTGACAATTTTGAATCAATTTCAGAAGTTAAGAGGAGCGACGACAGGCAAAGTTATGTTATGCTCAAGCATTTTCTGCCGCAGTTTCCATCACTGTGACAGCGCACACAGTGCACCTAAGTTCTCTTCCTTCCCGGACAGTCACCGACTTTCAAACCAGGTGAATTATTTCATCCCAATAAGATTTCCATGTAATTGAAATATTACAGGTATTATATCAGATTCGAAAAATAATTGATATTTACTGGAATAGAAAAACTTAAGAAGTCTTATTCGTAGCTGGACATCATACGTAGCCATTTTATTCCCCAAGAGATGCTGTATAAACAAAAATTAAAATAAAAATGTTTCAAACCGAACAAGTTATGACTTTTTAAACCCTTCAAAGTTTCAATTAATACCCTGTATATAAAACCTTAAGTACCTCGGAAGTTGTGACCCGATATATGAGCAACATATTATATTTTTCTATTATGTTCAATTTTTCAAATATCTTTACAATTCAACTATCGTACTTGCGAATTTCTATCATCATTACGAAACACCCAAATCTTTGACACATTTTGTCAACAATAAATTAAACTTGTTCAAAGTTTTTTGATAGTTAAAACAAGCTATGAGACATTGTACGAAGTATGTAGGTACCGACTAGAGGTACCATGACAGAGGTACGATGACCATATAAACTTCCGAATGCAATTAAATTCGAGTGCTTGAACTTATAGACAATTTTATTTGCAGCACTCACCTCTCCTGTTTGGTGTTTTGATTTGATTTGTGGTTTTTGTGCACAAAAGCTCGATGAACTCGCAAAGTGGCGAGTGCTTGATGGTCGTTTCGAGTGCACTATGCAGACCTCTATTACAGAGCTACTTGACTTGCTAATGAAGTCATAAAGTTATAAGTTACGTCCTACACATACATATGGGCATGAGGGTGTTGTTGCTGTTTTTTTAATTTTATTTTATTTATTTAGATTATTTTGGTTTTTTGTCGGTGGTGGTGATGTGCTACCCTGTCGCCCTCTAGCGGCATTCACTATATCCCAAGATGCAAGGCCTGAAGCGGTGCAATTCAAGGACGGTCTGATAAAGACTTTCACATCAGAAGAGGGTTTGAGCGTTCCAGTATTCTATTCGTGCGACCTTTTTCATAGCAAATGTTGTCTTCGATTCGGGTTCGTAAGCTCTCATATTCTTAGATTCTTTGTAGTACTAGTTTGATTAGATACTAGGTGATGTAACTATGGATTAAATTACGTAGCCGCCCATTGTGGGTGAGATGTTTTCTGGGTTCACTGGGTCATTTACCAGTTTCTAAAATATGTGATCCTGCGAGCAAGAGCGTTTGACATTTCCAAAAACAATAAATTATCTAAATAATGATACCAACGGTAGCCTTATATCTGAAAACTCGGCTCACAAACATTTTATATTAAAAATTTTTATCGGCCTTAGGCGACCTCTAAATATTCGAATTCAGAAATTTCCCTACGTGTGAATTTCTTTTTTTACATATTATATAAAAAAGTTACAAAAAAAACACCCTAATGGGCATATTAATTATATTTGAAGTGGATTTTGATTTATTGGGGTATTAAATGATAACCTCATATATTGCTTTTGGTACGTGACACCGCGCAATGATATAAATAACTTAATTCACTTACAACTGTGTGATTAAAGATTACGTTAAGGCCAAATTAGTCAAACGATAATCATAATTTAATCAATTTGTGGACATTAATAGTTTTTGATAAAAAAGCAGCCATTTTATTCGTGTGAGAATAACTAATAGTGCATTTGAAACCGTGAAAAATATACAGTTTTGTGTGGGAATAACTAATAAAATTGCATTCGCAAGCATGAAAAAATGTACAGTTTTGTTTCAAACATTTGTATAAAAAATATTGATATGAATACAGTGCGATATTTAAAAGAATAATTAATTGCCTTAGTACAACAAACTAAGATGGATATGTTTTTAAGTTATGATTCAAGTTAAAACGTAATCGAAAAGTTAAAATAAGAACAATTTCTTCTGTAATGAAACATATATTTATCCGTCTTTTAGATAACAGTTAATAACTTATAACTTATGTCCTTTTTCCTTCAGTATCTGATACTTTAAAGTCGTTGTTTCGTGAAATAAATGTCTTAATCTCTTATATGATATATTTCTTTCAAACGGTGTCAATAGATATGATTATTCAAGGATTTTCTTGAGCGTTATTGAAAATAAATTTGGAAGGCTTATTTTAAAAACAAAATAAATCATAACACAAAATATTAGCCTTTGAAGTCTTACAAAATTTTAGCAATATCCTTTGCAGTATGGATGTACACACCTCTGCCTAATGGAATGCCTGCATAATATTGTTTTAGCAAAATCGCGCGGCCTTCTTGTAATTTGTGCATGCAAAGTGAAGTGTAATAGGAAATTATAACATCAACTCATTTTACAATTGTAGATATAAAATGTGCTTCTTATTACAACCTGCAACATATGGTTATGTATTGATAGCGCTTCAAAATATTAAGGTGCTTGAAAATTTTTTTTTTTTTTTCTTTTTAAGGTGCTGTTGTGGAAAAATTAAGTGGTATGAAGAAAATATAGCTCAGGTCAAAGTACGAATAGCTCAAGTGCTATAGCGGCTGTCCAAATATAATGCATAGAACATTCGGGGTTCAAATCTAATTATAACGTTTTACATGTAAATTAAATATTAGGAAAAACTATATTTTATTAAAAAGTCGGCGAATAAAGGGATCATGTAAGTAAGTTGTTGGGCAGTTTAGAGTGATTTCCGAAGAAGTTTTTTCGCTGAATCCGAACCCGACTTCAGTATCAACGTCGGGATTTTGAAATATTTGAGGTTAAGTACTTAAAACCTAGTCTTCTTTCGAGGTTATGTATATGATTCAAAAATAAATTATTTAGCTTATTTCCAATAAAAATATAATTCAGCACCATCATTGCTCTTTAAAATGAGCAACCCAACTATGTTAACCAAATGGTTTCAAATTCATGTCACTTTAAAATGGCTGTATCATTTCAATGAAGTTTTCATGACCATTTAAGAGACATACAGTCGTGGTCATAAGTATTAGGCACCTTGTGTATTTTCTTATATTTAAACCTATTTCAGATAATGAATTTGTGGAAAATACTAAATTTGAAGGTGCACAGACGGTTTTATTCAAACCAGGAGCAATTGGTTGAATGTATAAAAGGAGGGGTGAGTGAAATTTTCCACTCTATAAGGAAATGTTTTTTTGACAGTAGGTACCTATGCTTTGGAGAATAAAAATAATTGTTACAAGGACTAAGGGGGAGGGGGAGGAAGAAATGGTGGTCAGTGGGGGCTAAGTCTAGTGAGTATGAAGGATGAAAAAGAAGTTCCAATTCATGTAATTTTGCCACAGTAAAGAGAACAACATCTACTACTCTTTTGTTCTTGTTATAAAAATATCAAAAGCAATAGCAAATTACGATGAGAAAGCGAGTAGATTTTTTTTTTTTTTCCTATGGCAAGGCATTGGAAGTTAATCAGTGCAATGCTTGAAAAACTAGGAAATGTTTCCACGCTTATATCTCGGCTTTTGTTTAACCGGCTAAAAAAATAGTGTCGTTTTTTGCGTTTCAGTATACTCACCTATTTTTAAATGACACCTGTGCTAAAGAAGTTCCACTTCAAAAACATAACGGTAAATTATCAAGCATACGTCAAATAATAAGCTGTTACTGTTATTTGTAACTACAAGTTTCATCCTTGACAACCTAATATATTCCAAAAACTAGAGCAAAATGAAGATAATTTTCTGATTTAGTAGAATAGAGTTACGCAAAATCAGAATCATTGCTGACTGTGTTATTAAAACATCACATAGCTGTTTTAATCGTCACAACGACGATATACACTTCATAATTGTACCTCACTATCCTATTACTATCAGGTAACACTAATTATCGTTAAATTATTCATTATCTAAATCCAAGACGGCCGAGCTGTATTCAATCTCATGCTGTAAATAATTTTTTGTTATAACATCATTTTGGGTATTACATCGTCGTAGCAATCGTTTTTCTTCCCACTCTTTACGATGAGCTTTTTTGCGATGTGAGTGCATGTTAGCGTTTGAATTAAAAGTTTTTGGGCAATGCGGGCAGGTATATAAGACTTCTCCAGTATGTGTTGTCATATGTTCCTGAAATATATCAGATCATTTAAAATTTTTTAATAATCTACAAGTGATGAAACTTCAATTTACCTGTAAACCTTTTGCTCTTTTGAATGCCTTGTCACACATTGGACATGCATGTTTACGCTCTAAATTATGCACATAATTCATATGTCTTCGATGCGCAGTGATCGTAGGTGAAACTTTTGAACAAATAGTGCACATTTGTGGCATAGCATTCTCTTCTGAATGAACAGTTTTCATATGTCTCGAGAGACCATACTTGTTTGTAAGTTTTAAGCCGCAAAGTTCACACTCTACTAATGCTTTTGGTACTCCCGCATGTTCTTGTTGATGTAGCCGAAATGCCTCACGTCCTCTAATAGATTTTCCACAAATGTCACATATTTTTGAGTATGCATTTAAATGGATATTCCTTAAGTGCTGATTCATAATGTAAGTTGTAGGAAATCTGAAATATAAAACCATTGGTCAGTGCAAGTTATACCCCCACCACTGCACAGCATAACAAATTGGTCTAAGGAACAAAATAGTTATGGAATGTACAGGCAATATGCTCCTATTAGAAATGGAATCATAGTGGTACTAGTATTTAGTTCTGAGCATAAGCCAATCAACATCAATAAAGATTTAAAGGGAAGCAATTGTCTTTGACCATGTTAGGTAACATATTACTTACGTCTTTTCACATTGAGGACACTTGTCTTTCTTTTCCTCTTCAGGCATGTGTAACTTCAAATGACGCAGAAAAACCTCACGCCTAAAGTAACGTTTCGAACAAGTTTCGCATTGAAAATTACGTTCAGGTTTCTTCTCATGAATTCGCATATGAAGCTCCAGACATCGCCGATCTGATGCAACTTTATCACATATGGAGCATTTAAAAAACTCTGGATTAAGATGCGTTTGAATATGATCGACCAGAACTCCCCGCTTTAAAAGTTTTTTCCCACAACATGTTACATAGCCACGAACGTTATGCTTTAAGCGAAAATGTTTTTTCAAGGCGGAAAAGTCAACCAACGGGATATGACATAGACAACAAGTTAGTTTAAAGTTTTTCGCAAGGAAAGTATCATACTTCTTCGTAACTTGCGATTTAAGTAACTGTTCATATTTTAATGCATCGGATGGGGGCGATATACTAGTTTTTGTTTTACGCATCAAACGTTTGCTTTTAGTTTTCTTTTTTCGAACCTTGGAACATCCGGATTCTACAATGTCATTGACATTTTCATATTCACTATCGCCAGCCATATGCGACTCAAAATCATAATCATTTGAAACATTCAAAGCATCAATCTCTGCTTCAGTTGTTGTGAAAATCTCATCTTTCACAACGAATTCACCCTCCAACTGAATTGGAAATTCATCTTGGGTGCTCAAATTTGGTGCTGTCTGAACATTTTGTGCGTTCAAACGTTTACTTCGCCTTTTGCTTGTTTTTTCACTTGCCAATTGTGAACTTAAAGTATTCGTAAAATTAGTATAACTTGGTTCCAGTTTAACATCGCATTCAAGTTTCAAATCTTCTCTGAGCAGTATTGTAAGCGGTTTACCGGAATTAATGGAATCGCTAGCCAGAATCGTAGCTGCTTTCTGAGTACTTTCCACAAGAACGTAAAGCTCATGGAAGTTACATAGAATTCCGCAGCACTCACGGCAGATTGTGTAGGAATGCTGAACATTTTGGTCAATCTGTTTTAATTTTATTAAAGAATATTTATAAATTATTTAAAAGTTCATACAATGCGTTCACCTCTAGAATTGATACATGTTTTTGTATTATTTCTAAAATTTGGAGTTCTCTGCCTTCAGTAGAGTACAAATCTAATAGATTTGTCGGATCCACTGGATATTTGTTACAAAGTTTACAAAACATTTTACAATGGATCTCTGTTCCAAAAAATTTTTTTTTTACGATTTATTTCGGCTGCATTTAAATAACTCTAAAAGGTTCAGCGATTTAATTAATATTTAGCTTTCCGACTTTTTATTTATATTTATTTGACTGCAGTTATATTTATATAGTTTTAAGTTTTCTTTAGTTTTATATTACAACGCTTGATTTTTTTTTTTTTATTTTATGAACAACAACAGCTGACTTGGAGTAGTTCAGATGATCAAATGTTGAATTAATGGATTTGTCAAACAGTTTGATTGCTCAGGTGTTCACATAAATAACTGTTGTCTCTAAATTGAAGCGTCAGCGTCGTTTATCTCTCAAAATTCTGTCATGCACATACGTTTTAGTTGCGTTCCTATCAGATTTTGTGGTAAAAATTGAAAAGTGTCAAGTCGCGATTTTCGAGAGAGTAAAAACTGGAATTTCTCTGACTACTCGAATCACCACAATTCTGGCATTACTGAATGAAGCATCATCGCGAATATTATTGAATTAACTTAAAAAGTAGAGTTATGTTCGATGGAGTTGTAAAAACAAAGACGAATTGGAACAACTTTGATTTAGCAACACTTCCAATTCCTTATGTTAAAAAGTTCGAAGAACAATATTTTATAAATAATTATCTGGTTGACTACCATACAACCATTTAGGTGACATTCAGGTTTACGATTCCTTTTCGATAAGAAAAAACGCTCAGCTATTTAATTGCATAAATGAGCATTTACCAAAAAATGTTTGGATTTCAAGCTTTTTGTTATGTTGCTCCTTCTTAACACAACCTTATAAGAAGTCAACAAAAAAATCAACGCTAGAAATTATTTTATGAGGAAAGTATTGGACAGGTACAATTCAGACAGGAAATTTCATTTCCCTCGCTTGCAAAAAGTGAGTCTCCTGTCTCGTTACCTACGATTTTGATAGTCTTCAATTTTTAGCCGCAAGAAATTAAGAAACTTATTTTTGGGAGGGAAAGTGATCAGCTGTTTCTTACTCTAATTTTTTCTCTTTCAAACACCACATCTTTTCTGGCTGGAATGCTTTTTGTGGTAAAACTTTATAAGTAAATAATATATAATAAATAATATAAAACTATTTTTTCTGGCTGAAACGCAACTACGTATTTATAAAAATGTACCTACTTTTTCTGGTAGGAACGGAACTTTTATATGAACGGCTACAGTCTACTTAAGTTGCAATTTCCAATTTTGATTAAACCAAACTTTTCTTATGGGCTTTTTAATTCTAAACATACACCCAACTAACTTTTTACACGGTACTATTTTACACGATTTTGAAATAACACGGTTCAAAAATAAGAGCAATAAACTTTTTTGTTCTAGCACGAGTCTCAAAAAGGATTTTTTTTTTTAATTTTAATTCTAAGTTGTATAGCAAAGTTATGTATACAGCAACAAACCGAATCTCGTCAGAAAAGATGCTTTTTTTCTATAAGCACGTTTTAAATTTAAAATCAGGAAAAGTGCTTTTAAATATTTACAACCAGGTTTTTAAAGTAACATTTATTTTCATTGATATCAATAAAAAAAAACATTTACATTTACGAGAATCGAACCCACGTCCTGAGGGCTATGAGTTCACAATTCGATTTTTTTACTATTCCTTTTATTCACTGTGTCTACAATATTTTGTGTCAATAACGCAGGTTAATCTATTTTTTAAAATTTTCTCATAATTTAATGCAAGTTTTTCTTCTTTTTTTATGGGACAAGCCTGTATTTTCGATTTTGGGTAAAAACCAAGTTTTAACTTTATTTTGCGACTATGAATATGGGCCATGATGTTTTGGATGGAAAATTTATTGAAAAAAAGAATATCTATTGATGGAAAAACTTTAAAAGAGAAAGCACAAAAATTAATTGTTTTAAGTTTTCTAAGTAATATGGATTTCATTCATTACTTTTTTTGCACGGTTTTTGTGAAAGTTTTTTCATCTTACACGATATTTTAACCTATCTACCGTGTAAAAAGAGTGTACATACATAAATATGTACACTTACTCACAAAAGCTTGTGAATTTTTCTATGCGATTGAAAGAAACAGTATTTCGTTCAAAGTTTTTCATCAAATCAGTCATATTTATTTACTATTATACTAAGGGAAACATTAATAAATAAATCACATTTCAAAAAATTTAAAAAAAAAATTATATTTTTTATGATTGACTAAACAATGCATTATATGGAAAAACTAGTGGCGCTAGCTTGTAAGTTCTCCTTCAAAATTGAAAAATACAAGATGAACAAGATACTGTTTCTTTCAATCGCATAGCCAAATTCACAAACTTTTGTAAGTGCTGGCCCGTACGCAGAAATCATCCATGGGGGGGGAGTTTTAACTCGAAAATTTCTTGTTAGATTATGTTCATAAAAAACGTCAAAAATCGGTTTACTTTTAATATTGACATTTAATTGTAATTAAATACATAAATACTAATCAAAATAATAGCAATGCGGTGTAATTTTTTGAATTAAAAGCAAATTTTTCGAATAAATGACGTTTTATTTCTTCTAATCTTTTTAAATATAGTTACTTGATAAGTGCACAAAATAAGCACATAGTATTTAGTTCCAAAAAAATAACGGTACTTTCTAAGTTTGCTATTGTATTGAGTAATTTGTGCTTTCGAGCGGTCAAAATAATAGCAGTGCTCAACTCCCTTTGTTCTCAAGACTAGGTATTTACTTTTATTAAAAAAATTTGATCGTAACAAGGAAGTTCCATTATTTTTGTATAGTACTCCAATGACTTTTTCGAGTTTTTGCATTTTAGTGAGCCGTGGAAAGCATTTGGACCAGTTTAAAAAAAATTTTAAAAAAATTAATTTTGATAACACCAAACATGCAAAAAAATTTTTTTTTTCTCTTTTATTTTTTCAAGGGAAATTCATGTAGTGGTATTGACAATTTCAAATTGTAGTGTACATATTAAGGTAAATGCAGTGAAAGCAACAAAGGATTTTAGCTGTTACACAAGAAACACCAAAGCTCTACTCGCGGAGAGACCACAATTTTCGCCTTATGTATAGGCTTAAAAAATAGCGGTCAACTTTTAATAAGGAAAATCGAGAGAAAATTGAAAAAAAAAAAATTATAATTAAGAAAAAAATCAAATTTTCTTCATGTTTTTTGGCCAAATTCCGAAAAATAAAAATTTTCCAGCTCTGGTAGCAACCCTAAGACTATTTTCTTTAAATTTTTTTAAATAAGGATATACTCGAATATGAATAAATTTTCGATTATCGAGTGTTTTTGAAGTATTCTAGAACATGCCATTTATTTGAACATGTCTAGTGTTTATGTTATGATTCGATATTCAGTTATAATTACGTAAGTAGCTAATTCTGCAACGTACTTGAAAAAACTCGTCCAAGGCTCTTTCCAAATTGATTTCAATATCGCATAGTGTATTTAGCGAGGCTAAGCCGTTCAGCCAATCTTCGGAAATAGTTGATCTGAGGTATGTCTTTAGACGACGTGGCGCTGAAAAGGAGCGTTCATTTGTTGCTGTTGTCACAAGGCAAAGTTGCCATAACACGAAGCCTTTGATGGAAATTTGGAAACGCGTCTTCATTGCATATATCCAGTGCTTCGAGAGAATTTTCGATGTCATGTGCGCGAATAGATTTGTGCATGAATTTTCATTGAAGCTGATTTTATTGATGCCGGAGCTATGCTTAAACGCGCATTGAAAAAACGCTCGTGTTACTTAGCCTTAGCGACGCGCAGTGGTCCCAAATCTTGTTTTTTGGTTCAAAAATAACTAGAGTGAGCAAATCTTGTCGAAAATGCAAAACTCGGGCTCCGACGATTTATTGGCATTTCAGTTCTTTCCTTAAAAAAAAAAATTGTAATCAAAAAATGTCGCTCGAATCTGATTTCGAATATAAAGTCATCGGAAATTTCGGATAAAGCTTTTGTAAAAGTCCTTCTAAGTTGGGAATCTCTAAGTGGATATAAAAATATGGATGTCATAAGAAAGGTAATTTAACGACCTACAATAATGGAGGGCGAAACTTTGAAATTTAACATATAATTTTGGAGATATTACGATTTTTCTGAAATTTTGATCAATTTTTTTAAAAAAAAACCGTCATTTTTTCCAAAAAATTGTGAGAATAACCTATAACTTTTTTAGCATGTTAAGAAAGCTTAGTTTATTTTCTTTAAAATGGTATGATTTGATCTACATTTTTTAATATTCACCCCATTTTTGACCAAAAAACACAAAAATCTATTCAATGAATACTTATGGAAATTATGTTTTTATGGACAAAAACAATGAAAAATAACAACAACAACGACTTTTACAACCACAACAATTATTATAAGACCATTCTCATGACAAACTTTTAAAAATTTAACAGCAGCAAAACTGCTTGTTACTTTATCAAGTTGCTTACCAGGCGCTAAAAGTGTTTGGTGAAACAAAATTAGGTTATTTTAAGTTTTAACAGCCTGGTAAATTTTAAAATTGATTTGTGAAACTGAGCATAAATCCTGTAAATTAGAAAATGGTGAAGTACCGTTTTTATATATCTATGATATGAGTCATCATCACTTTGGTATAATGCACTTAGTTGTGATTTGGACGTGATATTTGATTGATATAAATTTCAAGTGATAAGAGAAATTTTGTTGTTAAATTTGGGGAAGAAAATAAATCCTGTGGTGAAATATCAAAAATAATAGTCTTGAGTCGATCAACAGTTCATACGATCATTAGAAATTATGAAGATATTGATCCCATTGAAAACAAGACCTGTAAAGGCCGCCCAAAGGAATTTATCTCACAGCATTCTGCTATTTTTAATCATGTTATGATTTTTTATTCTATATCCTATTTTATCTCTACAAATGCGCAAGTAATCAGCGACATATTTTTACCAATTATAACGTAGCGCCAATGAGATCATTGAGCCAAAAATTATCTCAATAACGACGTAAAATGCCTAGAATGATCCTCAGATTCCTCTTTTTTCTCTTGATTGACTGTTTTTATCTTAAGGTGTCTGCCATATTGCGTGTTATTTAGTAAGCCGTGCGAAGGTCTCTGACTCTGCGGCTTGTTGGGCTTTGCTTTACATGGTTGCACATCGTTAGCTTATCTTTTTTACAGAAAACTTTTACTACATTTACTACCTATTGATCTTTTTGTAAAAGGAGTAGCTTATAAAACTATACTTAGGCTCAAAGAATCGGGGTGTTTTAGATACCTACCTAAATGGTCATAACAACGTAGGTGCTATCCTAAATGTTACCACTCACTACATGGTCCCCACGTTATTAATTGACAGGAAATTTTTGGTTACGTTTCCTTCAAGAGAATTCTAGAAGTCAAAGGATGAGGACCCAAAAGACGTAATAAATACTTTTCACCTGAAATGTACTACTTTCAGTTGAAATGTCATACTTTTCACTACTTTTGAAGTTTGCATTGTAAAATTTTTTGTGAATGAAAAATGTTGAAAACTGTATTTCAAATATTGTTATCATTTTGCTAGTGTTTCTCGTACAAACCCGAGGACCTTGTTTTTTTGCTCATCAAAAACATTCTTATGCAAATCATAAAAATTTTTTGTTTTTAAAAAATTGGAATTTTTTCAGATGGACTACTTTCATAGGCAGGGCATCTGGTAAACCTACTCCTACTTATTGGTCTTCATGCTTTTAAGCTGGGCGCAGTATCCAACGACTGGTGTAGAGACTGTCATGAACCCGATGAAGATGTAACCATGGAATACACTTTTTGCTATTTCCCCGCCTTGGCAAGTAATAGATTAAAGTATTTTGGGCAGCCTTTCTTTATATCCCTGAAGGAACTAACTAAAGTCCATCGGACTGAAATCAAAAGATTCGCTGTAACAACAGGCACCTACTTGTTGGACGAACACCACAATAAAAAAAAACAGAACTTACCAATAAGACTGGAGCAGAGAGTTTGTGGTAACATTATGGACCCTTGTGGTCTATGTGAGGCTCTGTTAAAGACCGCCACCCAAACCTAAGCTAACTTTTGTGCAGAAAGCACCCAACCTTAGGATTATTCCACATCGTCTGTGACTTCTGGCTATTTCCTTTTGGATTAGCTATTCCAAAAGCTGACGATACACCACGAACACTGTCGCCAATGAATTTGCATCCTTGTACGAGTATATAATGAGGACAGACCTTGTTAATGGATTTAAATGCCTACTTAACAGAAAGAAGATGTTTATTTTGAACTTGCTTATTTTTAGTATGTGCGGATTGAGACTGATACCAAAAAAACCAAATTGATAAGTGTTAACACCAGATAAAGTTAATACCGATACCGATACACAATGAAACCGATATGGTGTTTGTTTTCAAAATGAAACAATAAACGCCTATGTCACAATTATTATAAACCGCTACCAATAAATTAATTTCACTTCAAAACAGACATCAGATAAGCAGGTTATCGAACGAAGTACTCAGCAATTAAAGTACTCGTAGATACCTTTGGTATAACTCCAGATGTGGGAG
Organism: Tricholauxania praeusta; assembly: GCA_949775025.1. NCBI lineage: Eukaryota > Metazoa > Arthropoda > Insecta > Diptera > Lauxaniidae > Tricholauxania > Tricholauxania praeusta. The sequence continues at coordinate 44,467,896 of OX459031.1, forward strand.
AAAAGAAAACTTTACTCAGAATCGTTCTGTTATTCGTTAGTTGACGCTTGAATTAAGCTGAAGCAAAAGCTCCCGCATTGCATTTAGCTGTTGATTTTTTTTCTCTAACCGATCGGGTAACTACTATAGTGAAGTGCACATGTGTTCATACATACTTATGTATGTAATTACGAAATTATAAATTTAAATTATGTGCATGTTTGTATGTTCACTTGTACGTTGTATATTGATTACAAAATAGTCCAGAGCGGCGCGTGTAAGTGCTGATGTTTGTTTTTTATTTGTAGTGAGTGCAAAGTTATAATCAACACTAAGAATCATTATATCGCCGTCAACAAAGAAAACTCATATTTCTCCCATCGAAACCTGAGGAAGCCAATCTTTTGCAAATTAAGAAACCGTTAGTCACTAACTCGTATCTGATTGTGCCTTTGGAAAAAATGGTAGAAAACTTTTAGGAATGACCCAAATCAAAGATCTAGGCAATGGAAGCTGAAAAGTATATAATTAAATTACATTTTTCATCTGCCAATTCAAAGATCTTGGACGTATTAACGTATTAACGTTAAAAATAAAGAAAGTTTTCTTTATTCCTCAAAGGTTTTTTTTTTCAAGAACGCATACATATTTAGAGTTTGCTGTCGCTTAAGTTGAAATGTTGAATCGTTGAGTATATCTGTATAATATATGATGCCTAACGAATACTGTTTTTTATTATATATCTCGTCCCCATCATAATGCATTCATAGGGGACATCCCCTGAGCTTAAAAAATGTAAATGTTAATGAGCGAAGATGAGATGTGTGAATTTAATGACATTGTTTTTTGTAAAAAGTATCGAAATGTTGTAAAATTTTGAATACACATATTTTAAAAAAAAAAAAAATTTAAGTAAACCGGAATTCCGACATTGTCGAATTAAGTCCATAAATGTAGCAAAAGCAATATATTAAAAATTGATGAAAAATTAAAAATATCTCAAAATATGTTGAAAAAGTCGAAAAATGTTAAACGAGTTGAAAAATTTTGAAAAATTGAGATGTAAAGAAAAACCGAAAATTTTAATAACTCGGGTTGATAATTTCGCAAATTGTTGGAAAATTCGGAAAACATTGAAAGTTTTGAAAATGTGAGAAAATACTGAAAAATTGAAAAATGTTGAAAAATTCGAACAACGAATGTCGAAAAACATGGAAGAAATTGAAATACAGTGGAACTTCGATTATCCGTCTCCCGATCAACCGTCACTCCGATTAACCGTCACATTTTGTCAGCAAACTTTTTTTTCGTTTTGTTTCGATTCTGTTTATGTATGCACACAATGCGAGAAACGATTCTGTCTGAAATTTTTCTTATGAAATTCGGAGATGAAAATTTCGCAGAAATTCATTAATCTAGTTCTTTTTGTTCGCCAAGTCAAGTGGATTACACAAATTTTTGACGAATTTTTTCACCAAAACATCTTGATGCGATTGTAAACTATCACATTGTTTTTTTATTCGATAATAAAATACGAAAATGACAAATCAACATTTTTTGTTACATTTCCTTTTTTCTTGCGTTTTTGTGTTACAGTACATACATATACCTATATGTATATTCAATACCTTGTATTCTAGCGTCACCATACAGAATCAAAACAAAATTCTGCCATATATTCGATTATCCGTCTATTCAATTATCCGTCAGGCTGCTGGTCCCGTGCCTGACGGATAATCGAAGTTCCACTGTATTGATAAAATCGATATATGACAAAAACCCAATAACTTTAAAAAATTTGAAAACGAAATGTTGAAAATCCGAAGAACGTTGATTTGTCTCGAAAACATTTAAAAATAACGAAATATGGAATAAATCGTCGTAAATAAATATATGTTGAAAAACTTAATATATATTGATAAACCGAAAAATATTTAAAAATTAAAAAAAGTCGAAAGTGTCAAAAAATTTTAAAAAAGTTGATATATTAAAAAACCGAAAGCTATGGTGAAGAATGTTGAAAAATTTGAACGACTTTGAAAGTGTTAAAAAAATTTGGGAAATTATGTATAGAAACAATTGAAAAACGAATATTATCAAAAAATTCGAAAAACGTTGAAAATTTCAAGAAATGTTGAGAAATGTATAAAATTCGAAAAACTTTGATTGTGGAAAAATTTTGAAGTGAAAATTGTTGAAAAGCCGAAAAATAATGAAGAACTCGAAAAAAAATGAATATGTCAAAAAAAAAATTAATAAAAGTCGAAATATTGAATAAATCGACTCTAATATATGTATGTTAAAAAAATTTGAAAAGTCAAAATATATAAACCAGCAACTACAAAAACCGAAAACGTTGACAATTTTGTGAAATGTTAAAAAATTCGCGAGACAAAAAATTTTGAAAACTTAAAATATGAATGGAAAAAATGAAAAAACTTGTATGTTTATATGTTGAAAAATTTGGAAAAAGTCAAAAGACATAAATGTTAAAATATTCGAAAAACGTTGAACAATCGAAAAATATCTTGTAAAATGTTTAAAAAAATCGAAATATTGAAAAATCGAAAAATATTTTGATAGATGATAAAAAAAAATTAATTAATGTTAAAAAACCGAAAAATGTTAAAAAGTTCAAAAAAAAGGTTGAAAATTTCAGAAAATGTAAGAAATTCGAAAAACGTTGAGAGTGTCGAACAATTTTGAAGAAGTCAAAAAATATTGAAAAACTAAAAAATAATGATAAATACGAAAAACGTTGAAAAGTTGAAAAATATCTTGAAAAATGTTTAAAAAAATCGAAATATTGAAAAGTCGAAAAATATCTTGATAGATGATAAAAAAAATCAATGAATGTTAAAAAACCGAAAAATGTTAAAAAATTCGCAAAAACTTGGAAATTTCAGAAAATGTTAAAAATTCGAAAAACGTTGAGAGTGGCGAACAATTTTGAAGAAGTCAAAAAATATTGAAAAACTAATATATAATTATAAATTCGAAAAACGTTAAAAAATTTTAGATCGTCAAAATACGAAAATTCGATTAACGCTTCAATTTCGAAAAGTTTTGAATAGGTCAAAATATTGAGAAAACGAAAAATTTTGAAAATTCGGTAAAAACTTAAGACTTGGTCTTTCCTATGGAAGCTCGGTAGTGCAAATACTCCGACTGCAACTCAGTCTCACATGTTCATCTACGCTGATGATATGTTTTTTGGTCTTCAGCATATAATATTTTCCCATCTAGAGCAGTGCATAATGTAAGATCTGAGTAATTTACTTACTATAATTACTAAAAAAAATTTACGTCTCAACCCTAGCTCTACCACAACTGAAGTGCTCTTTCATTTGAATAATCTATAAGTCCAGCGAGAACTTAAAATTTGTTGGACTGCTTCAGAAATAGTTTGAAATAACAATAGATATTGGACCAAAACAATATAATACAAATTCTAGCAGGAACGTCATGGGGAGCAAATGAAAGCCTAAGTATGTGCAAATTATCATTAGCAGACTCTGTGGTGAAACATGAGACCCAGTTTGTTTCAACAGCCATCAGTTGAAGTACTATTGTATTAAGCAGACTGCATTCGATAAAAATAACTGCAACGCCGGCGCAGCTTGATCAATGCTCTGGTCTGGCTCAGGTAGAAGCTGTCATGCACGATGCCAACTTTTTCCTTTAATGGAAGGCATGGTGTAACCTAAATTAACTACATATATCTAAATGCTTGTACATATAGCCCATGAAGCTTATTTAAAGAAAACACAAATTTTTTTGTCAATTCCTCCCACTACCCCCATTTCTATTACTCTTCTCACCAAAACATTTAAAAAATCAAATTTTTGTTTCTAAATCTATCCTTTTCAAAATTCTTCGCTGAGTTTGAATTCTTTAAAAAGAGTGGGAAAAATAGGGGCAATGGGAGAAATTTGCTCGAAAAAACTTTTTTGAATGTTTTTAGAACTCTGCGAAGAATTGGATTTATTAACTATTTTTTTTTTTTTTTGAACTCATCGAGGAGTTTTACGCAAGAGTCAGTGGGTTTGGTTTTCGGACCAAAGCTTTTTTTGTCGACCTTTGTATAGTTTTATTCCAAGTCTCCTTTAGGGTTTGCGATAAAAACTTTTGACTAGATAGTTATGTGACTGAGTAAACTACTAAAAGCATCTATGAGCGTTCTATGGAGTGTCACTCAGTCGTACAACTTTTTTCTCGCATTCATGCGCAGGCTCTTAGAGTTGTCTTACCACTCGCTAGTATCATGTTTTCTTATGCATATCCTTTTACTATTTTCAGATTGACTATACATCAAAAGCATTTATGTTTTAGTATGTTTCCTCAGCTATCAACCTAATTATTTGTCATCTAACGGAACAAAAACTGAGAATTAAAATTTAATTCTCAACGTTGTACTTAGGTACAAACTGTAAGTTTGCATATAATTAAATGAAAATTACATATAAACTGAATACCATCAAATAAAAACCTGCAGTTCAAGCCAATAAATTCACGTCTATTGACTATACCAGATATTAAGTTTAAAGTAAAATAAAGTCTCAAAATGTGTGATTATGCTTTAGTTAAAAGAAAACTACCGATATTATCGTGGCTTCCAAAATACCAGCTAGAGTTCCTGTTCCAAGACTTTGTCGCTGGATTTACAGTAGGTCTCACGTCAATTCCACAGGCGATAGCATATGGAGTTGTCGCTGGCCTGGATCCTCAGTATGGACTTTATTCTGCATTTATGGGGTGCTTTACATATATCGTCTTTGGCTCATGCAAAGATGTCACAATTGGTAGGCGTAAACAAAGCACCTAAAATATTTTGGAAATGTTAAATTAAATTATGTTTCTTTTATGTATATTATTTAGCTACAACGGCAATAATGGCACTTATGATAAATCAATACGCTACCATAAGTCCTGATTATGCAGTCCTGGTCTGTTTTCTGTCTGGTTGTATTATTGTCCTCATGGGTATATTTAATCTTGGTGTGCTCGTGCAATTCATTTCTATACCAGTTGTTACGGGCTTCACAATGGCTGCAGCTTTTACGATTGGCAGTGCTCAGATAAATAACTTATTTGGCATTTCAAGTCAGTTAACATGCAATTTATTATATGTACATACATATATATAGTATGTGAATATATCTACAATGTTATAGTAAAATGTTTTTTCAAGGTCCCTCAAATCAGTTTGTAGCAGCTTGGGAAAATTTGTTCACTCATTTATCTTCCACACGGCTAAATGATGCACTTCTGGGGGTCTTAACTCTTTGTATGTTGATTGCAATGTCGGTAAGTTTACTCCACAAGCAGATTTTTTGACCCACGAGTAGAGGTATGGAGTATGTTATCATTAAAAAAATAATATTTTTTCGCTTACTTATAGAGAGTCAAAGATATTCCTTGGGGAAATCGCACAGTTTTGAAATACATTTCTCTTGGTCGAAATGCTATGGCTGTGATCATTGGTACCTTGTTAGCATATCTCTTAAGTCGAGACGGTAATCAGCCATTTAGGATAACTGGACATATAACACCTGGTCTGCCACCATTTAAATTGCCGCCGTTTAGTACAAATGTCAATGGTACCTATGTATCTTTCACCGAAATGATATCCACTGTAGGGCCGTCTTTGGCCTCTATACCACTAGTCGCCATACTTGAAGTTGTGGCCATTTCGAAAGCTTTTTGTAAGTATATGGTACTTATTAATTTAGAGAAATTTTTCTGTTGAAATTAAAGTTCCCATTTTTTTTTTTTTTTTTTGTTAGCTAAGGGCAAAGTAGTGGATGCATCACAAGAAATGGTTGCACTTGGAATGTGTAATATTTTTGGAAGTTTTGTGTCTTCCATGCCTGTAACAGGATCGTTCACACGAACTGCGGTAAATAACGCAAGCGGTGTCCAGACTCCTCTTGGTGGTGCCGTAACTGGGACACTGGTGTTACTGGCTCTGGCACTATTAACACAAACATTTTATTTCATACCAAAGTCCACATTGGCGGCGATTATAATTGCGGCTATGATACAACTAATGGAATTCAGAAAGATACCAGATATATGGAAATCAAGAAGTAAGTAAATACCCTTTGTGAGTTGGATTTATATTTTCTTTTTCGAAACTATTAACCAAACATATTATTCATGAGTAGTAGCCATTTAAATCTCTGCGATATTTTTATGTTTAAGTTAATGTTGAACTTTATTTGAAATTTAAAAAAATATTGTAAGCTTTTGGAGATATATGAGCCGTTTATTTTGAAAGTGGCATAAGTCACTCTTCGTTGAGAAGAAAAAATGAAATAAATTTTACACAGTCGATATCAAGTTACTTGATTTTTTGTTCTCAACGAAGAGTGACTTATGCCACTTTCAAAATAAACGGCTCATATATATATGCCAGTTTTTTAGTAGAAAATTTCTGATTTTACAAACTTCATCACTAAGGTAAATATCCTGAGCTACCAAGTGACCAGGATTGAAGCCGAAATTTCATGTCAAGGCCGAATGTCTGATAGGAATTCAATAATTTCCGAAATAGCCAGGAATTAGACGATTTTTGTGACATGGATTTCAAAGTTTTGTTTTAACGAGCAAAAAAAAAGGTTATCAACTTTTTCCCACACGAAAAACTTTTAATATTTTATGAATTACATTCTTAATATTGCTGACCAAAAAAAGGTGAACTTTTTCCCAAAAAAAGTTTTTATTTACCATTTCAGAGATAAATAATTTTTTATGAGAAGTTGGGGAATTCATACTTTTCAACTTGGCAACCCTGTGACTCACCGTGCATACTCGCAGTAAATTGGCAACAAAATTTTATATTATAGCAATTTCATTAAAATCAGACGGTTATTAAGATGTTATATCTACGCATGCCATAAAACAACAAATTCATTAATACATGTGATATGTTTTCTTTATTGTTTGGTCCAACAAAATTCAATTTTATTTACTTGGTTTTTTATTTGTTCACGAGTGTCAAGTTTGTTTACTATTGAAATTATGTTTGCACGATGTCTACTTTCAAGTGGTATCATTAACATTAATAAAACCTTAAAGATGTGAAGCAGGTTGCCGCACTTAATTTGCGTATTGTTATTTTCAAAGATATTAAATTTATGTCTTTGTTGTCGCGTGTGTGTTTACTCGTCCTAATCGCTAATAACCAAACCTCCTTACGGAAGGGTCTATAATGATGGACAATTATCGAGCATGGTCCAAGATCCAATACAAACGAAGTATATGCCAAAGTTTTAGATATAGCCTACAGTTACAATAAATAAATATGTATTATAGCTACAGAGGAAATGAGGAACTTGCAGGGTATTAGCGAGTATTGTCAACGAACCCAAAGTTTATTTCGAGCAGTAAGTTCTGTTTAAGCAGTTTTATAAGCGGGTCAAATAAATTCAGATCTAAGACTACGATTAATAGCATTACTTAGACAATTTGTTGTTTTTTCAAAATATCTCAAGACAAATTGCTCTAACTCAATTAACCACAAAGTTAAAGGCTTTCAAAATCAATTTTTGGTCACTAAACAGCAATAATTGAACATTAAAGAAGATGTAATATGTATATGTGTGTAGACAGGGCCGTATTACCGCATACGCCACCGACGCCATGGCGTATGGGCGGCAAAATTTTGAAAACAGTTTTTTTTTTTAAGTCCAAAAATTAGCACATTAAAATATTCTCTCTTTTTTTTAATAAATTGTGAATGCATTTCGTAAGGGTTTGATCAGAATATACGTTTTATTTATGATAAGGCGTAAAAATACAGCGTTGCTAGCCACCGCGATCTATCGCCAAATTGACGACCTTTTTCCCTTTAATCGAATCGACCTAGCTGGTGCAGTTTTTATTGATTTTTCAACATCCAATATTGCTTATTCAAAGTTGAAAGAGACGGTTCGCTCCGAAAAATTGTACCAGTTGGGTCGATTCGCTTACTTTCCTTTGCAGTTCCAAAGTCCAAAAAAATAGCTTAAGGTTACTGAGGTTGCTGGGGTACTTTAGGTTACTTGGGGTTCACTTGAATGGTATATAACTTATAAATTCATAAGGTTGCTTTTGTTGTCAGGCGTTTGTACTACTAAAAATTTACTTATAATTTTTTTTAATTTTGTGGGCGTCAAAGTTTTATTGGCGTACGGGCGACTTATAGCCTTAATCCGGCGCTGTGTGTAGACTCTGTAGAGCTTTGACCTGAACTTTGTATGAGAATATATGTACTTAATGACTTAAACTCGTGTTGAAAAGTAAAGTCAATACCTTCTGCAAGTGCATTAACGTGGTTAAATTTACTATCTTCAGAATTATTCATCTGACACTCTTAACTCTTAGGGCTTTTTCTTAGATTCCTTTCTTAATTTCTTGGAAAACGATTTCGGATTAGATCATCCGTTAGACCACATAAATTGGTTAATGCTGATTTGGCACCACAACTTGACAATAAACTATCTACACAATGGATACCAACGATAGCATTATATCTGATAATTCAGTTCCACTTTCCACATTTTTAACAAAAATTATGATGTTCAAATACTTTCGTATATGTAATAGCTACTTTGGGCTTGAGCAACCCTTAAATATTCGAATTTGGTAATTTCACTGGAGTGGATTTTTTTATTTTGCACACTCAAAATTATAACGTAAATTTCAGTTAAGAATGTTCCCAGAGCATATTTAGCTAGTTGTCCACAATCTCCTAATTAAAACAAAAATAATGGCTATCTTGAGACTTGAACTCACGATGAATCTCAGTTTAAAATAAAAATATCAAATAATTATCACCAAAACGATTTTTATGGAAGATGCTTCCATTATACATTGTAAATATCTTACGATAAAGAACTGAGTAAAACATCTTATTTTTTTGCAAACAATTTTTTTGTGAGTAATCATTTCTCTTTTATGGGATCGGATTGTAAATTTATGGAATTTGTCATAACATATTTGTCATACATTAGTAGTCATAAAAAGGTTTTATAACAAAAAAATTCAATTTAGTAATGTAGCTAGCTAAAAAATTCACTTTGGTATTCATTAAGATTAATTTACACTTCAGAAAAGTGTTCGATCCAGGACATAACTATGTATGATGAAATTGTAAGTAGTATTATGATCGGTGCTGCCCAGAGAACGAACATTCCCTTAAAGAGCGTAAAAGTGAGAACGAGAAGGCGCTTAAAAAGCTTTATAGAGCGTGAAAAAGCGTTCACGTATGCAAAATTATCAACACATACTTATCGTTGCTTGTGGTAGTGGGCACCACTGATTATGATGCACTCAAATTTAGAAAAATTGAATTTAAAAAAAAAAATGAAAATGAAAAACTTTTTTTTTAATTCTGAACAGAAAACACGGCTAAGAATAGTGGTACTGGCTAAAAATATGTGAGTTAATTATCCAATGAAATTCACTAATTTCGTTGCTCAAGCTTTATTACTTAGAAAGTTATAAGGTAGACTTTGTTTGTAAGTACTACCCTAAAGGAACATTGTAAAGCACTCTGAAACTCATAAGTTGTCCAAGATTGACCCCACCCCCATTCACTCACAATGAACTGAACCAGGGAATCTTGCTTTTTCCGGATGGTAATTCGGATTCGATCCTGTCTATATGGAAGACACCACGCCCACTCATGCAATCTCTTCGAATTTAATTTATTTTAAAGCTTATTGTAAAAAAAATTTAATTTTCTTAGAGATTTCTGTGAAAAATACGAAACTTTGGGAGCATTAAAATAAAGCGGGTAAGTGCAAGCGAATTCGAGGTGTAATAAATAGTTTCTTGAAACTCAAAGAGAATCCACTAGCATCAAAGAACAGAGTCCAAAATTTTCGAATAATATAAGATCTTTATTTTGAAAGTGGAATAAGTCACTCTTCGTTGAGAAGAAAAACTCAAGTAACTTGAAATCAACCGTATAAAATTTATTTCATTTTTGCTTCTCATCGAAGAGTAACTTTTTCTACTTTCAAAATAATGGACTCTTGTAGAAACAAGTCGATGAGTGTTGTATAGTATCGAAAAAGTCTATTTAATTCTAATAGTGCCGAAAAAGTTGATTGAAGTCGAAAAATAAAAGTGGTAACATTTCTTATCAGCCAGTATAGATTATCCAATATAGATTATCTTTAGTACCCCACAGCAAAGATGTTCAGAGAGTGACAGAGATTACATTTTTTGGGAAATATTCCATTTCCGAAAATATACCACTCATTTTACACATTTCTTTTTTCTAGAACTTGACTTATTTCCGTTTTGTGTTACGTTTTTCACGTGCCTTTTCTGGAGTCTCGAATATGGAATTTTGTGTGGGATGTTGGCAAATATGACATTCATTTTATACACAAGTGCACGTCCAAAGATAGAACTTGTTAGACAAGAGGTAATAAATCCAATACATATAATAAATTTCGCATACGTCGAAACGTAAATTTTTAATTCTTTTTTTTTCTAAGGTAAATGGGGTATCATTGGGATTGGTGGATGTTAAGCAAAAAGTCAACTATGCAGCAGCCGAGTACTTAAAAACTAAGATACTCAATTTTATTAACAAACAAAATGGTGATATTCGACTTGTAATAATCAATGGGCGAGAAATGTATACCATAGATTATACAGTGGCATCGGTAAGTAATATAATAGTATAAAATTATAGCGACTTTTCAATGCTCTGAACATTGCAGAATATTATATCACTAGTGGCTGATCTAAAATCGCTTGATTGCAAAGTTATTTGCTGGAATTGGAACACAGATGCCTGTCATGTTATTTTACGTTTGGATAGTAGTCTTCAGAAGATGTTCATGTTCGAAGAAAGTATTAACGACGTCGTCATCCAAAACGAACGAGACTCGAACTGCGGATCGAACGAAACATGTAACAGTATTATGGATCCATAGCTGTATTTTAAACAGGTGGAAAAATTTAAAACTCATTTCATTGATTATACTCATGCCTACTTAAACTGAAAGTACCTACTTAGTATAAATTTTGACAAAATAAAATAGCAAATATTTTTTTTATTGTTAAAAGTGTTCAATTATTTTCGAAAATAGTTTTTAAAACTGAAAAACAAAATCTTGTAGTTTTGTGTATAGTAAGTACAGGGAGGATAAGGCTTCGCGAGGACATGAACTAGAACATCACCTTGACATATCGGATCTGTCAAGGGCCTTTATTTGAAACTGAGAATGGGTAGTTTTTTTCGTTTAGCTTTTGACGTACTTGAAATACAAAAAAAATAGTGCCACGTAAAAGTTGTGGAAATGCAGATGGTAATATTTTTGGAAAAAAAAAAAATTACTAGAATGAAAATTGTCTGAGAAATAATGTTTTTACCTAATTGGTAAATACATATCAAATGTTTTAAAATCCAATAATTTTGATTTTCAAAAGAACCAATGCAATGGGTGTAGCTATCCACCTCTCTGGATAAATAGATGTTGCCACAAAAAAATAAAAAAAAATTGGTAGAGTTTATGATCGTTATTCGACAGTACGTACTACATACATATGTATGTATTTTATAATTTACATAGTCAGCGTTTACACGAGAAAACTCTTGCCGCAAAGTTTCCTAATTTAGGGGCAAGAGAGGAAAAACGAAAGGGTGGTGTACAGAATTTTCCTATGAGAACATAATTTATGTCATTCTAGAAGTTTCCTAATAATCCGCAGATAGTAAAAAGCGCTGCAAGCCGTTTCACATGAAATGGTTCAAGTCCTAACTTATAACATCGTGTCTTAAGTAAATTTGCTATTGTGCTAAGAACAGTGATGGCATTTTCAGTACATTCAAAAAAGAATATATATTTATAATGAAATATTTATATTGTTACGAAATTTCTGTCCCTTTGACGATAATTTCGATCTCTCACACTTTTCTGAGTTCGATCACTGGATTGTGTAACAATTAAAAACACACAAACTTATTTAGTTATAAAATGGTTTATTTTATTAACGTTCAAATTCTAATATTAATTTAACACTGTATAGAAAACTGTTTTGTTCTACTACGGATCACACTGTATTCACTTTATTGCTTATTGCTTCGCTGTGCTAACTCAACTGTTCTGCTTCGCTGGTTTAATTCTACTGTGTGTTCAGCTCAGATGACAACCCTTTTTATACTGCAGTCATCACTCTCTCGAATAATCCAGTACCTTCTAAGTGGCGTATATTCTACCATTATCTACAACCCACCAGTGCTACTTTGTAGCGTGCATTCTACTACTATCCACAATTCACCACGTTGACGTTGAGCTAGCTATTATGCTAGATGTTAGATGGCGTTGTACATTGTACGACGGCGATAATTTCTCTCGGTTGTTGACTTTTTATTGTTTACTGCAGCGTCTGTTCGGTTTATTATTTTTAGCATTTTGCGCTAGATGGTGCTAATATCGTTTAGTTTCTTTCGTTGGTATTTATTTCAAGAGTCTTCTAGCATAAACCAAATTTCGCTACACTGCCCTCCGCTTAAACTTGTTCGTCCCGAACAAGAGTCTCTCCGTCCCTAGTATAAGGTGCCAGCCTTTCGATGTGGACTACCTTTAATTTACTTTTGTTCCCGGGGTATTTTTGGATTCGATACACAACATCATTAATCCTTGTGACGATCCGGTAAGGTCCATCCCAGTGAGTCCGAAACTTAGGAGACAAGCCTCGTTTCCGTTGTGGGTTGTGTAGCAGCACTAGTTGACCTTTCTTGAACCTTTCAGTACTTGCTCGCAGGTCACACCGAGCTTCCATCTTGTCGCGATCTTTATCACGCTCTTTCTCACGTTCCTTTTTACGCGATTTAGAACGACGTCTAGAAGATTTCTCCCGACTTCGAGAACGTTCTCGGCGTGACTGCTCTCGTTCTCGCTCTTTCTCATGTTTGCGTTCCCTTTCTCTTCTTCTGCGCTCACCATCTTTATCTGGCCGTTCTGGATCCTCCTTTTCAACTTTATCTCTTTCAGCGCGCTCTCTAACCTCATCTCGTTCACGTTCTCTTTCACGTTCCCGCTTTCGTTCTCTGTTGCGTTCTTCACGCCGTTCGCGATCACGCTCGCGATCTCTTTCACGTTCCCTTTCACGCTCTCGTTCACTATCACCACGATCCCGATCACTGCGCTGGTCCCATCTTACCTCCTCTTCAGGCAAAACGTTCAAACGGCGCACATCAATTGTTCCAGCTTTATTTTCCGTTCGTGAACATTCAATTTTACATAGACGACGGAAAAATGCATCCGCATTTTCATGCTGGCTTTCTTTGCGATGTGGTAGTCGTTTCTCAGGCTCCCTCTCCGGAATCGAACCCTGATTCCACGTACGCGCCTGCTGCCCGCTACCATTTTCGCCATCGTCCACCCTATTTTCAATTCTTCTTTTTGGTGAATGTGATGCAGATCGTTTACGACGTGATTCGCAGTCACGTGCCATGTGTCCGTGCTTACCACAGTTGTAGCATTTTCCGCTAAAGCTACTGCTGGCGAACGATGAACTTTTCTTTTTAAAATCCACCTCCATCCGATTTTCAATTTTTCTACTTGGTGAACGTGATGCAGATCGTGATTTGCAGTCACGTGCCATGTGTCCCTGCTTACCACAGTTGTAGCATTTTCTGCTGAAGCTACCGCTGGCGAACGATGAATTTTTCTTTTCAGCCTCCACCTCTATCCGACGAGTTTTCAGTGATGGGCGGCATGTCAACGCAATCATCTCTTCAGTGAGGGCAACCATTAATGTTTCGTTAAATGTTGTCTTCGGGCTCCGCATTGTTTCGCGTTTTGTATCTAAGTCACGTATGCCGTCAATAAACGCCTCTATTTTGAATTTTTCAGCTACAACACTTAACTCGTCAGGATAGGAAAGGTGTGCCAATCGCTCAATATCCGCAGCATACTCCTGCAAGGACTCACCAGATTTCTGGATACGACTTTTCAACTCCAATCTGTGAATCTGCTTCATGTGGTCACTGCCATATTTTCGCTGTAAGGCATCCATCACCGCCTTGTAGTTTTTCTGCTCCGCCACTGGAACCGTTTGCAAAACTTCTGCAGCTGCGCCTTTTAATGCCACAATTAGCGCTGCAGCTGCGCTTTCGTTATCCCAACGATTGTGACCAGATGTTGTTTCAAACTGGAGCTTGAAAACACTAAATGGCGTTGTTCCATCGTACGAGGGTGCCTTAAGCCTCTCTGCGCTGATTTCTCTTATCACTTGAGTGGTTGGTTCACTTATTTCCAACTGTTGAATCCTTTTATTAACGTCTTCAAAATTATTTTGAACTTTTTCAAGATTATTTTTAACTTCTTCCTTGAATGATTCAACGTCATCTCGTAACTCAGTCACTTTTGCATCGAGGCCATCTACCATTTTGGCAACCTCCGTTTGAACAGCCTCGTGGATCTGCGTCGCGTTTTGACTTAACTTGTGGTCTATTTGCAGTGCATTTTGACTTAAGCTCTGATCAATTTCTTCCCGAACCGCCTGGATCTGCAGCGCGTTCTGACTTAAGCTCTGATCAATTTCTTCTCGAACCGCCTGGATCTGCAGCGCGTTCTGATTTAACTTCTGGTCCATTTGCAGTGCATTTTGACGTAAGCTCTGACCGATTTCTTCTCGAATGGTCTGGATATTGCTATTCATCTGTAGTGTATTTTGACTTAACTTTTTGTCTATTTGCAATGCATTTTGACTTATTGCCTGCGTCATCGCCATTAACATTTTCTCGAACTTTGACATATCTACAACTTCACCACTTGCCGCTGATCCAGAAGCTTCTTCCACTTTCGCTGCTGATTCTGATACATCACTATAAAATTCATGCTCTTCTAGGTTTACACCTTGAGCCTCAAGAGCCTGCCGTAAGCGTTTCTGTAACTCCACCTTTCCGCCAGTAGATTGCAGATTCAGCTGCTGCAACTCCTTCTTCAGTTGATCCACTTTCAGATCTTCAAACTTGACCATTTTTATTTATTTATTTTTATTTATTTTTTTTTTTTTTTTCTAAAATTGATTGTTAATTCTTTTACACAATCCCACTTCTGACACCAATTGTTACGAAATTTCTGTCCCTTTGACGATAATTTCGATCTCTCACACTTTTCTGAGTTCGATCACTGGATTGTGTAACAATTAAAAACACACAAACTTATTTAGTTATAAAATGGTTTATTTTATTAACGCTCAAATTCTAATATTAATTTAACACTGTATAGAAAACTGTTTTGTTCTACTACGGATCACACTGTATTCACTTTATTGCTTATTGCTTCGCTGTGCTAACTCAACTGTTCTGCTTCGCTGGTTTAATTCTACTGTGTGTTCAGCTCAGATGACAACCCTTTTTATACTGCAGTCATCACTCTCTCGAATAATCCAGTACCTTCTGAGTGGCGTATATTCTACCATTATCTACAACCCACCAGTGCTACTTTGTAGCGTGCATTCTACCACTATCCACAATTCACCACGTTGACGTTGAGCTAGCTATTATGCTAGATGTTAGATGGCGTTGTACATTGTACGACGGCGATAATTTCTCTCGGTTGTTGACTTTTTATTGTTTACTGCAGCGTCTGTTCGGTTTATTATTTTTAGCATTTTGCGCTAGATGGTGCTAATATCGTTTAGTTTCTTTCGTTGGTATTTATTTCAAGAGTCTTCTAGCATAAACCAAATTTCGCTACAATATCAATAAAAAGAAGAAGAAATAAATTGTAGAAAAACAAAAAATAAATCACTCACCGTTTGTGGGCTTGCACAAATGAGAAACCACTGCTAAAAATTCACTTGCGACACATTTTGATAGCACTAGATATACAGTGGCGAGCATATCCGAGCAAATGATTGTCGTTGCCGCATGTTTAATTCTGTAAAAATTGTTTTACTTAACTAAATTAAACGAAACTTTCCGAAATTATTTACTATTATTTATCAAAGAAAACGCAAAATATAACGTTTCAAAATAAATTTTAGTTTTTTAATTATACAAGTAAATGTAAGGATACCCATATTTGCTCAGTTTTGCTCGATTCGCGAATCGCACTAAGACCTGTAATTGTTCAGTATTTTGTCCATAATCCTCTATTTTTTATGACGTTATTAATGCGTTTAGGCATACTTTTCACAATTTTTTCAATAATTTCGCTAAAAATTTTTTCCATTCACCTTGGGCGCTTGTTTAAGTTTCAGGTGCTAACTCGTGTTCCCCCACTCTTATTTTGATTATTGCCCACAAATTCTCAATTGGATTGAGATCAAGACTTTTACTATTACCCTAAATTTTTGCAAAGGTAACCATTCTTTAAATATTTTAGCGGTGTGCTTCTGGTCACCGTCTTTCTGAAACACTACTTCCTCTTCAGGGTAAGCACTTTTGTCTACAAAATCATGCAAGTTGGCCTGCAATATATGCAAGTAGGAGTGGTCTATGGAGTGGTCCAATGTACCACCATGTGAAGCAACCCCACATCATCAAACTGCTTCCACCATGCCTAACAGTTTGTATCACGTACTGCTCTTGTGTCATTTCATGGGGTCGCCGCCAGTAATAACTTTTCCAACGATCTGGAAACGACTTATTTTCACCTTATCTGACCAACTTACACGCTTCCAGTCATCAACGGTCTACTTTTTGGGACTTCTGCAAAATTTGAGTCGTTCCTTTATATTTTTATCGGACATGACCACCTTTTATTTTTAACTGCTGACTCGATACCAATTGTGTTTAAAGCCTTGCGCACGATCCATTCCCTGATAGCCATACTTAATTCTTCTACAGCCTTCTTTGTAGTAGCTTTATTATCTTTTTTTTTTGCATTTCCGGTATCATTAGGCCCGATTTTGTAGACAAAAGTGCTCATCCTGAAGAGGAAGTAGTGTTTCAGCAAGACGGTGACCCGAAGCACACCGCTAAAATAGTTAAAGAATGGTTATCTTTGCAAAAATTTAGGGTTCTAAACTGGCCAGCGCAAAGTCCTGATCTCAATCCAATTGAGAATTTGTTGGCAATAATCAAAATAAGATTGTGGGAACACGAGATATCACCTGAAACTTAAACAAGCTATGGCGTCGCGCCCAAGGTGAATGAAAACAAATTTTTTGCAAAATTATTGAAAAAGTTGTGAAAAGTATGCCTAAACGCATTAATAACGTCATAAGAAATAGAGGATTATGCCAAATACTGAGCAATTACAGGTTTTAGTGCGATTCGCGAAACGAGCAAAACTGAGCAAATATGGGTATCCTTACATTTACTTGTATAGTTAAAAAATAAAATTTATTTTGAAATGTTATATAACTATTGCGTTTTTTTTGGTAAATAATAGTAAATAATTTCTGAAAGTTTCGTTTAATTCAGTTAAGTAATACAATTTTTACAGAATTAAACATGCAGCAAAGACAATCACCACTGTATGTAGCTGCGAGTAGAGCCATAGCGTATGCTAACTTAAGCAACAACTGTAATGCGATTTGGCAGCAATAGACTCACACCACTTTAGGATTTTTACTAAATTCTTTTCAACAAATGAGGCGTCCAGTTGCAAAACCGGCCAAGTCCCTTTTACATACTTTTGAAAAAACAACGAAAAACGTTTATCTTCATCTATGTTCATTGAAAAATTAAAACGTATTTCCCACACAATAGCTTATAAGATTCCTTAGTCAAAGCACGTTAGATCAAACTTTTCAAGTTTCATCTGCCTGTTTTTGAGAAAACAATTTTGGACTTGGCGGGTTTTGATGCCAATGTACTGGACGTGGTCGATTTTGACATAGTAATCAACAAATTTTGTTTGAAAAAAAAAGTGGGCTTGACTGGTTTTGATATCAATATACTTTGGACTTGGCTGGTTTTGATTTCAAGGCGTTGGACCAGTTTCGAAAGCAAGTTCATGCAAGTTTCGAAATCTATGCATCAAAAATCTAATATATAAAATTCTTGTGTCACAGTGTTTGTTACCATACTCCTCCCAAGCGGCTTAACCGATTCTTATGAAATTGTTTGTGTATATTTGGTAGGTCTGAGAATAGGGGGTAAACTAAAAAAATTCTATTTAGGGTGCATATTTAGGGTAGCCCTCATACAATTTTTTTTTATAATAGCATTTTCCCAAAGACCACTGCATCGATTCACATGGAATTTACACCACGTAGCTTTTATATTGAGGGACATGGTTTAGTCTATGAGACTTTTATTTAGGTTCCATATTTAGGGTGGCCCTCACACAAAAATATTTTTAAAATAGCATTTTCCCAAAGACCACTGCATCGATTCACATGGAATTTACACCACATAGATTTTATATTAAGAGGTAAAGCTAAGACCGTGCAGTACCATGCCTTTCATATAAGAAGATACCATAATTTGTGATGCAGATGAATCAGGCTAGATACATATATAAAAAGTACGGGCAAAAATAAGTTTCAATGAGAAAATTGGTGGTGCCACACCTTCCGTATGCGAATAAAACATTTTGTATATATCAGCAATTATTTGATGCAGATGATTGAGACTTGGTAATTATATAAAACACAAAAGCTATAGTAAATTAAACTCATCGCTCCACCTAGCAGTAAGGCCAGAAAAAGTCTGCCAAGTCTACTATACTATACTATATGTAAAAAAGTAGGGACAGAAGTTGATTTCACTTTAACGATGGGCTGATTCGCTTCTACATTCCATAGCATACAGCTTCGCGTCACCGGTAGGGTAGGTAGGGTCTGCCGGGACAGCTAGTAAGTTTATAAAATGCAAAATTTCTGTAAAAAATTTTTGTTTTTTAACCTAAAAACATAGTAGAAAGATAAAGCATGGTCCAAATTTTTATATATGAGAATATCTCAAAATTTGATTTAATTGGACTTGGCCCGTTTTGCAACTGGACGCCTCAAATACAACCAAACTTACAAAATTTTGAAAAAGTTCAATTTAATTTATGCACTTATTGCTTTTTTTTAGCAATAGATTTTGAACAAAAGCACTTTTAAATTAACAACAAAAACAACTAAGCATTGCAAGCTTACACTGCACTAGTGGCTCTGCCGACGGCACCACTTTAAATGAGATTTTTCATTTTCACGTATTTTTGATAAAATACTTTATTGATTTCTCACTAGAAACTTTTAAATAAATACATACATATCACCACTTTTCATAATGTTATTATTAATATGTTTTAGCAAAATGTGCAAAATTTAACGGAGCAAATTAAACGCGCACTTTTGAAAGCAAATGTACAATTGAAGCATGAACTAGACCTGCAAACTTGTTTGCCAAACTGGCCCAAAGTGTTGGGCATTTAATTACACATTTTACGCATGAAGTTGGTGCACATCATTTTCCGTATTGAATAATATTCATTACACAGGACCACAAAAAAAAAAAAAAAGTTTTGTAGTTAAAAATTGAGGTATTATACGCTATGTATTTTGGTGTGCTGAAAACGAATCCGGGGTCAGAATTAACCCATCGCCCTTAGATTTTGAAATAACCTCAAAATCACACTAATAATACGTTAAAAAGTCCCTCAAAAAATATGAATCAAAGGCCAGATGGCAGACCTTACTTATATTACGTATTAAAGTGTGTGAAATATTACAATAAAAATCAGTTTTAGCTGCCCACTTTTCCCCCAAAGGGTCAAAAACTCATTTCTTATAAAAATTCAAAATTAATGCATATCCGCAGGTGTTTTGGCGCGCTAAGACTGTTAATATAGATAAAAAAAATTCATTTCAATCACCCCCAAACCCACCCCAGTGTCCCATTACACCTCCCCAAAGGGTTTTATCGGCATTCTGAGTTTTCGTGCTCCATATCGGCAAATCCAATTTTTGATGAAAATGTCTGCCACTGTTTTTGCTTCTTGATTGGGAATGGGATATACTTCAGGCCACTTACTGAAGTAATCAATTACCACAAGGATGTATTTATTTCCTGCATTGCTGATTGGAAAAGGTCCCGCTATATCCATGGCTATCCTCTCAAAGGGAGCTCCAACGTTATACTGATGCATTTTTCCCCTAGTGCGTTGCCTTGGTCCTTTAGCAATTGCACATTGGTCACAACGGCGGATCCAGTCAGCAACTGATTCTTGGCATCCTACCCAATAAAACCGTTTCTTTATTTTCTCTGTGGTTTTCGTTTTGCCCAGATGTTCACCACTCGATCCATTGTGATAATCCTCGATTATTTCCTTAAATTTGGCCTTTGGAATAACCCGCAGTTTTGAGCGAATTTTACCATCCTCGCTTTCCCAGATTCGGTAGAGACAACCATCATGCAACTCCAAACTTTGCCATTGCGCCCAGTATGCTTTACAGATTTGGCTTTCACTTGAGATTTCTTGCCACGCCGGTTTCCTACCCAGCTCCTTATACTTAATTATAGTTGCCAAATCTGTATCACTGCGCTGGTCCCGTTTTACCTCCTCTTTTGTCCACTTTTCTTCAGGCAAAACGTTCAAAAAGCGCACATCAATTGTTCCAGCTTTATTTTCCGTTCGTGAACAATGAACGCATTCAATTTTACATGGGCGACGGGAAAGTGCATTCGCATTTCCATGCTGGCTTCCTTTGCGATGTTCTATAGTGAAATCATAGCTCTGCAAGCGAACTATCCACCGTGCGATTTGACCTTCAGGATCCTTGAATTGAAGTAGCCACCTTAATGCCGCATGGTCTGTCCTCAGGAGAAAGTGCTGTCCATTACTACTACTTATTACTTTGAAATTAAATGAATATTGACAGGATTGCATCAGTGGGAGAAGCACCTAGCATGTTAACAAAATGTTGTAAGCGTGACATTTAAGTTTTTTTAATGTGTTTGACTATTTCAACTTTTTCCAACATTTTTTCTTCTTTTCTTTCGACTGTTCAAAATTTCCCCCCTCTCAACTTTTATTAAATTATTACATTTTCTCCTATTGCATTTCATTTAACAAAAAAAAATAAATACTTTGAATCCTTTGCCATATACTTACAACCAAAGTTCTTGATCAAGCTGGTGACAGGAAACAAGATTTATTTTAATGAAAGAACAGTGCACCGTAATAGTAGATCGTAATAAGTAACCACTGATATCTTTGGATCGATGATTACTAGAGTTGACCCAATGGTTGAAATTCAACCATAATATTTCAAATTCAATTTCAATTTATTTCAAAAATTAGTACAATAATAACTAGGTTCTTTTAATGCACAAAGATTAGATTACTTAGATATATATTTCTAATTTGCAAATTTAATACTTAAACTTATATAATATAGTGACAAAACAAAAACAAAAAATACTTTTTGGTATTAAAAAGCTGATATAAAAAACCGATATGTTTTGTCATCGCTTCCAAAAATTAAAATTATGTTGCTCTATGCCTATTTCTATCCCATCTTTAGAGTTCAATATTTCATCAAAATCGGTCGATTAGTTCAGCAAAGAAAGCACATTTTCTTGTTAGGAACCTGACGCCACCCACTTAAAAACAAAAAGCTTTTCTCAAGATTTATTATAGCTCCTTACCAAATTTGACCAAAATCGATCTATTTGCTTAGCTGTGAAAACGTATTTTTCTATTGAGGGCATGGTACCGCCCATTCAAAGCAAATATCTTTACTAAGGATTCAATTTATCTTTATACCGAATTTCATCGAAATCGGAGAAGCTGCACAGCCATGACAGTGTCTATTCCCATTGAGGGCGGTGCCACACCGCCTTAAAGAACTTAAAGTTTCTAATTACTTCTTTTGGGATTCAATCTATCTACAATCAAAATTTTATCAAAATCTGTAGATCAGGTTAGCCGTGGAATCGTATTTTCCTGTTAGAGGCGTGGCACCACCTACTATTAGCAAGGTTTTCACAACGTTTCTAACAAAAAAACTAAGCGAATATGTTGTGATATGGCAATTAGATGGGGGTCTAATTATTTTGTAACTGCTTATTTATACACCGATTTCCAATAACTAAGCCTTTTATAGTGTTTTAGCAACAATTCCGCAACAAGTTTTGATTGGCGAAGAAAATACTTAGAACTTTGCATTGTAATTGTAGCTGGATTTCTACAAGAGCTTCTTCATTATTACTAGTTCGGTTACATTTCCACAAGGCATATCACAGACATGTGGGGACCCAGACATAACACATCCAACACTTACACTTGACAAAAATACACCTTATTCTTTAAATACAAATTTTGTATTCATTAATAAAAATTTTATTTTTGTATCAAAAAATGAAAAAATAAATTAAGTTTTCGAAATTCAAAAAGAAACTAACGTTTTATTAATAAAAAATAAATACTTTAAATCTAAATTATTATAATTACGGACTCCACATACATATGTTGTTGAGGCTTCTTATCGCTTGTGAACCGTGGTTGTTTTTTACTTTTTATCTTAAATTCTTCTAATGGGAACACTTTTGCTAAACATGTTCTTGACAAGTCACTTGAAGTAATATAATTTTCCCCTATATCAGCATAAGGCCAACGATTACTTACCGATAGTAAACAAACTGCATCATGTAACGCTACAGTATTTATACACTTTAAGCCTCTCAATTACAGGGTTGCTACTGAAAAACTGATGCAGGCACTTCTAAGCATCTTGGGTAGTAAATATTAAACCATTTAGATCATGTGTACAAACATTGTTATCGAACTTCAGAATCTTCTACAGCGATGCTGTGGTGATGCTTATATGTACAGAGCAACGACTAGTGGAGGTGGATGGATCCTCTGCTCTGCAGTGTAGCTTTCACTGTTGTGCCTGCCCACACAGTGTACCTAATACCTTTTCCTGGAAGATCGTCAACTGAGCCACTTTTTTAAGCTCTGAATCACATTGTGGCCAGGACAAAGCCTGCTTTTTCGGAAGCAATTTTTCGAATTTAACAACTTTATGATAAAATATTAATCGCAGGGTGCATTATAGGAAATTTACTGTTCTTTTGAATTATGAATTCAGTTTTGAAATATTAACGCTTTTTCTTGTAGAAAATCGGTAGTAAACATTTCAAATCAAAATTTCAACGAGTTTGGCCATATTTAATATTTTTATTTGAATATTAAAATGTAGCATAAAGTATATAAGTAATGTACTAAAAACTTCAAAATGGGATCTGCATTAGTTTAGGAGATAAATAAGCTGCTTGGGTTTTATGCGCATACAACTTATGATATTTGTACATCTTCTACTCCAGCAAGCATTTTCATATGCAGAAGAGAGTATACGGAGAAACATGGAAAACAAACTCATTCTTGAAATTTATTATCTCCAGTTCTACTGATCGAATCAATTTCGGTTTCATTTAATCTTACACTTTGTTATGTTAGCTTTCGAAGTGTATTGAAAAAAAAAATTTCTTTATTGGATTTAAAGTTATTAAATGTTTTCGAGCACAAGTCACGCAGCGCATGAGGAGTCAAAACTCGCAGCGTGCGACGAGTCGAAACATATACATATTATGTATGTAGGTGCGAGCGCCTGAGATCTCTGACGCACGGACATGGAGCGTGCGTCAGAGATCTGCACTCGAAAATATTTAATAACTTTCGATCTAATACAGACTCCACTTTTTCGTAATATAGGTTTTTTAGATAAAAGGATGTAGAACCAAATAGTATTTTTTCATTCAAGTTAACATGTCAAGACTGATTTAACAATTAAAGTTTTATTGTTTTTATTTGTTGACAGTAATTTTTTTTAATGCACTTTGAAAGCTATTGTACAAAAGTATAAAATAAAAAAAAAAAACTTATTGATCCGAACAGTACAACTGGAGATAATAAGTAAATTTCAAGTGTGAGAAGATTGGAGAAAATTCAGCAAATTGTCGAAAATTCATGTGACTATTTTGGAAAAAATATTTTTAAGCAAAATTCTGATTCTGATTACGTCAACCAAATATGTTGAAAGATGCAGAAAACTAAATTTGATTGCATTGGCAGATCTACGGTTTGTGAAATAATGATCCATATGTACATTTTTAAGGGTAACGTTTCACCGCCACCTCTTGCACCAGCTTACCTATCATTTCTGGGAAGTAAATAATGATTGAGTGTATTACTGATACCAAGTTCATACATTCATATGTATGTCCTTATTCTGATTAAACAATTATTGCTGGCACATTTTCGACAATTCCTTTTACAGTAACAATTTGTACAGTTCTATCATCCTAGGCAAGAGTTATAACGCAGGTCCTTTGAAGAAGACAATCAAAAACTATAATAAATCATGGCCACCGAAGGCAAAATTATTCACCAAACAGATATGAATTAAGTCACACTGGTTGCACTATTATTTGAGAATTGACACAAAAATATATAGAAGTTGAATACGTTTTTGTACATAGTTTGCATGTTTTCTAAAACTTTAAAAGCTTGTGCATAAGTATTTCGAATTTAATTTTTTGGCTTATCATATTTTGAAATAGACCCTTTTTTAAATTACCTTGATTCTGACAAAAGATAAAACAGTGTCCTTTATATCGATTGTTTCAGCCATTATGTGTTTCATTGACAGCTAGTTATTTCACCGCGGCGCCGCCCGCGTATTATCCGTTGTCCAATCTCACTAACATTTTCGAAAGTGCTTAGTACATGCTATTTAAGTCCATGTGTCAAATTTCGCAACTATAGTGGCTATAGGCACCTAAATATAGCGTTGCATGCGTTCTTGTTGTATGGGAGATGCCACATTCCGTTGTCCAATTCCACATACAATTCTTGATGCAAACAATATACATTCAGGTATTAAAACTGTTGCTGTCATTACAAATTTTTTTTGGGTGTTTTAATTATATGGGAGGTGCCACACCCTGTTGCCAAGCCACGCCATGTTTTTTAAAGATTTCAAGATTGTGACTACTTAAAAGCTTTGCTTCGGACAGTCTACTGTTTTGGACTGTACGTTATTTTCCAAATATCTTTAATCGAGCAGCCCGGGACATTAATATGTTTAACAAAGAAGAAAATTTTAAATCTTAAAAAAAAATTTATTTAAAAATCATCCATCCTTAATATATTGTGATGCCACTACTGCAGGGATCAGTTCTTACAAGTTTAAGCGTGTCAGTTTAATCTTGGTCTAAAGATATTCAAATGCACTTAGTAGAAAGATTTTTAACACCATTTTTTGTAATTTTATTACATATGTACTTGGCCTTTAATAACTGCATTAGATTGTTTTTAGTATCCCAAGACTTAAAAGTGGGGCTCATTTTAAAAAAATTTGTTGGGCTTGAGCCTGGAGCTGCTATCGGCCATTTTCACGAAAGCGATTTCACGAATGGCCATTTTCACGAATGAGCATTTTCACGAATAACCATTTTCACGAATGACCATTTTCACGAATTACCATTTTCACGAATGGTTATTTTCACGAATGACCATTTTTACGAACGACTATGTTCACGAAAATTATTTATCAGTTGTTGGTTTATTTTTCTGTTGTACAACATTAAATAAATATAACAGTTTACAGTACAATATTAGTTTATTTTTCTATTGTAAAGCGTTAAATATTGTATGAAAACATCCGGAAATAGTCCAAAATTTTATCTTGCTCTTTGTAAGTGTAGTAATTAGCCACTACAGCCCTTATACTGTCTTGGAGCATTAGCCGTTTTTTCTTCGGAGCTGCGTTCACGTTCATTCCTAAATTAAACTCTTGTATTTAGATTTTCGTATCGTGAAAATGGTTATTCGTGAAAATGGCCGTTCGTGAAATCTTACTTACTTGGGTGACCATAACAACCCGTTACCGGGTTACGGCCGACCTCAAAAGCTCTCTCCAGGCGCCTCTGCCTCGCGCGCGCCTTCTCCAATCATTCACACCAAGCGTGGATAGGGTTTTCTCGGCTTGGTCTTTCCATCGGAGCCATGGTCTTCCTCTTCGTCGTCGCCCAGCGGCTTCCGCATCAAACACCTTTTTCGCCGGAGCTTCTTCGTCCATACGCACAACATGTCCCAGCCAGCGCAGACGTTGGATAGTGATGCGCTTGACTAAGTCAATGTCAGCGTAGAGCTCGTACAGTTCGTGGTTCATTCGAATACGGTAGTCGTCGCCGACGTGAACAGGACCAAAGATTTTGCGAAGAATTTTTCTCTCAAACACCCCAAGCGTGGCTGCATCAGTCTGCGACACAACCCATGCTTCTGCGCCGTAAAGTAGCACGGGTAAGATGAGCGTCTTGTAGAGTGTCAGTTTTGTCGGGCGAGAGAGGTCTCTACTCAGTGTTGCCACTGAGAAATTTATTTTCCTACCAAAATTTTCTCGAAAACCTACCAAAGTCGTTTGTAACCTACCAAAACTTTACAAATTAAAAAAAAAATCTTTTTGCAGCATTGAATTCGTTTATTAACATTTAATGCTGTTTAAAATACATATTCTTGTATGTCGTCGTTAAAAATGCTTAACCGCATATAGCACAAATTTTCTGTTGCTAAATCGTTCACATCAAAAGTCGGGCAAGTGTGCGCAAAAAGTTACCACATGACACATGCAGCGTACAATTAAGCGATGAACGTTAGAAGAAAGAAAAATAGTAATTAAAAATCATTTTGAGGGCAAAACCGATCGCAAAGTTACAAATTTTGCCAGCGGTTCACGGTATTATTAAATGATATAAAGAGGACAAAAGGATTTCAAATAAACAACGAACGGTGCAAAAAAAAAACGTTTAGCTCGAGAGACGAAAAATGTACCATCCGAGAAATTTTTAAAAGTCCATTCATATCATCTACTCAAAAACTTACTGTAATGGTAAAACTAATATTCATTAAAAAGTTCATGCCGTTCGAAAAGTTCTCCGGAAAAATAATTTTAATGGCTGAGTCGTACAGGATAAGCCATGCATCAACAAAACAATTTCGCTTGAATTTCGCAAAAGAGCACATTTTAAAATATTCTCCTTTTGGAGCATGGTAAACACACCCTAAGTGGTCGGGGTTCTGAAAAAGAGCCATATTTTAGCCTGACAATAACCGTATACTTACAGTCCGTTTTTGAAATGCTATTTATTAAAGCCCACAAATTCAAATTAATTATTCCGGAAATATTTTTTCTAATTATGTACATAAAAAAAGTTTAGTTCTTAGAACTTAAGACCTTTTTTAGCGGCCCGATTTTGATCACAGCTGCGATCAAAAAAATTATGTTATTAATAGCGCTAGTAACTTTTGTTTCTAATACGCCGGGTCTGAGCACACATGCAACATTTTAGATGTGCGATCAGTCGCAACACTATTTCGTCACATTGTACATGCATATGCGTATTCCCTAAACGTAATTTGTATGCAAGAAAACAGGGACCATACCCACTTGTTGAAGATAGGGTTGGTAAAAGCTTATTTCCAGATGTCAATATTTGCTTCCTGATTCGAAAAACTTCACGAAGAAATTTCAATTTTCGATTTTCATAAAAATTTATCCTAAATCCTACCAAAATCAGATTTAACCTACCAACCTACCAAGAGGAAAAAAACCTACCCGATTTGGTAGGAAACTACCAAAAACGGCAACGCTGTCTCTACTACTCAATTGCTTACTGAGACTATAGTAACACCTATTAGCAAGAGTTAGTCTTCGCTTTATCTCCAAGCTGACATTCGTGAAATCGCTTTCGTGAAAATGGTTATTCGTGAAAATGACCATGCTTTAAATACCTTTTAGAATTACTTCGCTTCATGGAGTCACTTAAGGGATTACCTTCCAGTTAAATCGCAAATGATGAGGTCACAATTTCAGAAGTAACTCTCTGAACTTTTCAATAAATCTGCTATTTAATTTATTTTAATCTTTGAATAAAATATTGTCTTTATTTCAGTTAAGGTTGCTCCTGCCTTAATTGTTTCAACCTGAATTATTTTATAGTTCTAACACTTATTTATTGGATATAATATTTTGAAGCATTTAGTTAACATTGAAATGAAATAATACCGACTCGGCTTCACTGTGCGCCGCTGTTCCATCAACAAAGCGGCAGACCGGCGGCATTTTGAATTAACTAAGTAACTAGATAAGTGCACAAATGGTAGCTATCTCCGGACTATAACAGAGTTAACAAAATTTTAATTTTTACATGAGGAACTATGGTGGATAAAATCGAGAGTTTTCATGTTTCATTATGGTGTAGTCTTTAGTACAAAAATTAAAATATTTAATTTATTTCTATCTTTTTCAGGACAAAAACAGCTACTGTCTGGGTAACTTTTTTTGTAAGTTGATTTGAGAAAAGGCAGATGAATTGTTTTCTTATACTCCTCATAATAGTAAATATAGTAAATTTACGCTCAGCGCAACCACACACTCCACCATCTCTGCATCAGAAAAAAAAGTTATAACAGTCAAGCAGAGAATGGTTCTTGGAACTATGTGAATTTTTATAAATCATCTAAGTGCACAATCCAATTCAATAAACCTAGGCGACACACTGTCTGTGACGTTTTTAGCTGTGTTACTCCGAAACAAACCTTTCCGATTTAAATTTCACGCCTTCCCAGAACAAATTACGACAAGTCAAAACATTTTTATTAATATGTTCTCATTATGTGACTACCTCTGCTCATGAAACCGCAAGTATTTTAAAAATAAAAAAATTTTAGCTCATTGGAAGTCACTTGTGTACGCACGACAAATTCCAATTTTAAGTGGACATAAACATCTGTTTAAGATTGAGCAGCCAAACTTCAAACCTTTACATATATCACTCTTCATTGTCAGTGAGCCACTTGAGTTTTACTTTGCAGAAAAACCTTCTAAGAAATTACACAATTTTTTGTTTTTTTTTTTTGGTTTTTTTCTTTTTTATCTACATATATATTTATGACGTAATTTTAATTCTGAAATCTGCACTTAATCGTAGACACCTGCAACACGCTTGCTCTTAGGATCGAATGGACTTCTGAGATGACAATTTGCTTTGTGTTTAGTACCTAAGATATCAACTTGGTACTCACCAGATTGAATGTATTCTTTATTGATAACTTTTCCATCTGGTCGTTGAATATAAGCTTGACCTAACGGTTTTCCCAAAGCATAAGCATACTCACTTCGCCTCAAAAACCCAACGGGTTCACCATTTCTATAAACACCTTCAAGACCCCAAATTGGATATTGATCATCTAAAGTTAAGTAAACCAACTGTTTCGTTACACCTTCAAGGCGCTGCTTTTCAATCGTTTCTTTTCCCTTGTAGTTGCCGTTCTTGCGGCAGGTGAACGCCAAACCTGCTTCAATGGGTGTATCATCTGGACGTAAGTCAAAACTCCACAAATGATAACCCTTTTCACTGCTCAAAGAGTAGAGCGCTCTATAGCCAGCATTTCGTAAATCGTTACTCTTGCCCGCAGCCATTAAAGCCCTATAAACATCGGGGCAGTCACTTTTAGGAACATGAAGTTCATACCCCAATTCACCTACAAAGCTTACGCGCATAACACGTACATTTGTATTTTTACATTTAGCAAACAACGTGCTATTCGGTGGTATATTTTCATCAGATAAATCGCAATCAATAATTTTTTGCAATATTTCTCGACTTTTGCGTCCCTGAATGGAAATAACGCCCAAGTCTGCGGTAACATCACGTACGGTGGCATTAAATCCTTTTTGTCGTATTTCACTTAAAATTGATGAATATGTGTAGTAGGCAGATGCTCCACCAGCTACAATGTAATAACCTTGACCATCAAATTTAGGATTAAGTATATCACCAGTACCCGATGCAAGACTGGAAATAGTAACATCAGCCTCAACACCTCCCATTTTATTGAGTGCACAAGTGTACACAGATCTGAAAAAAAAAATTTACTAATATTATAAATGTGAATGTATGGATGTCCTTTCCTCAAAAATTTTTTCGTGCAATATTTTTCAAAATATTGCCAAAAAACAACGAAACTCACGGCTTAGAACTACAAATTATAGAAAAAATTTTAGCCAAAAAAAAAATTCGCAAAAAACTATTTGCAAAAAATTGCTCCTCGTTTGCTCGTCCAGAAAATAGAAAAAAAAAAATTTCGTGCAATATTTTGCACAATATTGTTAAAAAAACGAATACACCTGGCTCAGCACTTCAAGCTATCGAAAAGCTTTTTATTTTGAAAAATATTGCACGAAAAATTTTTTTTTTTATATTTTCCAGACAAGCAAACGAGGAGCAATTTTTATTGATAAAAAATTTTTCGATAGCTTGAAGTGCTGAGCCAGGTGTATTCGTTTTTTGGCAATATTGTGCAAAATATTGCACGAAAAAAATTCTTTTTTTCTATTTTCTGGGCGAGCAAACGAGGAGCAATTTTTTTGCAAATCCTTTTTTGCGAAATTTTTCCTATTTTAAATTTTATTCATAGTTTGTAGTTTTAAGCCACGTTTTCTTTGTTTTTTGGCAATATTTTGAAAAATATTGAACGAAAAATTTTTTTTTTTATATTTTCCAGACAAGCAAACGAGGAGCAATTTTTATTGATAAAAAGTTTTTCCATAGCTTGAAGTGCTGAGCCAGGTGTTTTCGTTTTTTGGCAATATTGTGCAAAATATTGCACGAAATTTTTTTTTTTTTCAATGTTTTTTGAACGAGCAAACGAGGAACAATTTTTATAGATAAAAGTTCTGTCGATAGCTTTAAGTACGGAGCCAGCTTTTGTTGTTTTTTTCGATATTGCTTAAAATAATGCACAATAATTTTTTTATGTTATATTTTCTGCACGAGCAGACGAAGAGCAATTTTTTCATGTAACTACTTTTACTATAGCGTTAAGTGCTGAGCTATGCGTTTTTGTTTTTTGGAAATATTTCCAAATATATTTCGGGAGCAATTTTTTTAGGAACATATCCTGAACGAGCAAATGAAGAGCAATTTTTCCAGATAATTTTTATTTTGATATCTCGTAGTCACGAGCCTACTTCACACAGCTTGGGCACCATAATGCACTCAAAAATTCGTGTCCATGTAGTGGTACAACAACCATACGGAGTTCTACTTCTGCTGCTGCTCTCTCGTTACTCTCAAATGCGCTCTCGGAAATGGAAATGTATTCAAAAGACTGTAAATGTACTTTTTAGGTGCTGAGTGTACTTTTTGGACATGAACATAAAGTTATTTAAAATTTCTAAAATTTTTATTAAAAAAAGGTTAATATGTTAATATAATTTACTCCAGAAAAAAAAAATACTTTAAAAAAAAATTATAATTTTTAGAAATAGTCCAAGCGTAATGAAAATGTACCGAAAATGTAATGAAAATACAACCAATGTGCTGAAAATGGGCCAAATGTATCGAATGTACTAAAGGCCTGATGAATATACTAACTACGATTTTCACGACGCAAATGTACTGAAAAAAGTACAAATGCCATCACTGGAGAGAAAAGCAACCAGATTTATATTAGAATGTACCAGCACTCAGTACAACTATGTAACAGCTTCTCGGGGTGGCCCATAGGTTACAGCTTAAACATATTATAATTATACTTAGGCGCAAGAACGCATAAGGGGCCTCGGCCGTTCACAAATGAAGATTAGTAATAAAATCGTTGCTTCCATATGCATTGTAGAAGGAAAAAAACTGATTGCGCCGTTCGCAGGCTTGATCTAGGAAACTGAAATTTTTTGGAAAATTTTCTTCGAACCCGATTCTATAGTATAGGCATATAGGACCGCAAATTAAAAAAAAAACCTTTTCGGGTGTATTTTGTTCGCATTTTCAGCCACACGAAAAATATGGGCATGGTTTGACAACAGTAGGTGGCACCTCCCATACAACAAAAATACCTAAAACGTAATATCTTGGCACCTGAGGCAGGCTTTTCTTACGTTTTAGTAAGTAGGTTTTTTCGAAAAGTTTCAACGAAATCGGACATTAACTCAGTCCGCGCCCTTTACAGATTTGAGCTAGGAAGCTCAAATATTGGGACAGTTATTTTTAAATCTCAAGCTAAAATATAAGCAAAAATAAAATACGTCTACAAAATATTCAAAATATCCACTCTAGTATATGTATATATATGTATCAGTGATGGCATTTGGACTTTGTGAAAATGTACTGAATGGAGACTTGAAATTACTAAAATTCAGGAAAATTTTTAGTTTTTTACTAATATTAAATAAAAAAAAGGGTCAGCAAAGTTTTCTCCAGTCATATTTCGTGAATTTACTAAAAATTGTAATTTAGAAATAGTCTAAATGTAATAAAAAAAAAGGTCAACAATGCCCTTTTCCAGGCATTACGCGTGCTAAATTTACTTACAAAAGTTAATTTTTTTGAAACTGTCCAAATGTACTGAAAATCTACCGAAAATGTACTGAAAATGAGCCGAATGTACTGGAAATAAGCCAAATGAACCGAATGTACTGAAAACTTGTCGAATGTACTGACAACGACTTTTCACGATGCAAATGTACCGAAAAAGTACAATTTTTCCGAAAATTCCATCACTGCTATGTATATCGATAAATAATTGTTTGTGTATGCAGGAAACCAGGGAAATCTCCATTATTTTAGATTTAATATATAAGTGTGCCTTTTTAAAACAAATGTTTGACTAGATATAATAAATATGTATGTGAGTGGCCTAAATAAAATTTTTGATTTTAAAAACTGTGTAAGATGAAAAACGTGTTAAAAAAAGTAGCGTGTAAAACGGGCGTTAAGTGTACTTTATTTTTATTCGAGAAAAATCAAAGATGGATTGAAAAAAGTATACTGTGAAAGTCTTAAATTTAATGAAGGTTAGGCAATAAGTTAAGCCCGTATTACTTACATGGCGAGCGATTAAGCCTAATTTGGTGGAAGTTTGATTGCCAGTAAAACAAAGGGGGAGCTCTAGAAAATTCGGGCCCCCCTCAATCTTAATTTCTAGATCCGCCACCGCAGAGAAGGGCCTGAATTTATACCAAAAGCATTGGATTGAAAAAGGCAATTCATGCCTCCGAATGAAGGTGGACTAAAGACATGTTTGCTTGTTAGCAAATCCATCAATTTTTTTTTCTAACCGCTCACTTTCATCTTATAAGCTTCTGATCCATTAGGCCAAAATGAGGGGAAAGGAGTCCCAGTCAATTGTGATGGTAGTATAAGGTTGCACGGATATCTGCAACTGAGGTGATTTTGTATAATTATTTACTATGCCCCAAGTTATACGAGTAGTAAACACTCCACAATCTTTAATAAGAACAGGAAGTACATATCGTCGCTCTCGGGTAGAAAGGCCCTAACTCATGTTTTTGCAATTTTACAGGAGGACGAAGAAACTGCATAAAAAATTTCAAAATTTCATATTAGGGTCTTTTTTTAATTGGGTGTAAGTCTGCTATATTTTGAAATATCACGACAAAATTTTGAGTGGACGTGCATTAGAGAGTTATCTTTTAGGATCGACAAAAAAATAAATTTCGGAAAAAAATGAGTTAGGGCCTTTCTACCCGAGAGCGACGATATGTATATTGTAAATGCATTTTATTTTATTTTTGCCTATATTTTAACTATATTTAACTTAAAAATAATTATCCCAATATTCTTCCTAGCTCAAACCCTTAAACTGCGCGGCCAGAGTTTATTTTCGATTTCGATGCAATTTAACGAAAAATCCGACTTACTAAAACGTAGAAAAGACCTGACTTAGGTGCTAAGATTTAGAGTTTAAGATATTTTAGTTGTATGGGAGATGCCAAGCACTATCGTCAAACCACGCCCACATTTTTGTGCTGCTGAAAATGCGGAAAAAATACATCCGAAGGGGTGTACCGATTGCAGTCCTATATGCCTATATTATAGAATCGAATTTGAAGAAAATTCGCCCAAGTTTAGGCTTCCTAGATTAAACCTGCGAACGACGCAGTCAGTTTGTTTCCTATTACAATTCATATGAAAAGCGAAACGTTTTAGTAAAAAAAATGTATTCCATTCATATGCATTTGTTATATTCAAACAAACCATTTTCTCAGTGTAAGGTAAGCTCATGCCAAAGTTTTACATTTTTTACCAAAGCCAAGAGCTCAAATTATGGTCCTTGATATCTTCTTAAATGCTGAAATACTAAGCATACTTACTTTTTAAAATCTCTATTTGTATTGGCCGTGAATATCCAATCGGCAGCATCTTTAGCCTGCGGTCCCTCCAAATACAATTTACAAAAATAGCTCATGTTAAAGACAACTGCATTGTTTCTGCACGCGAGCGCCTCTTCACGTATCTATTAGCGTTATCACATATGAAGCGTCATCGTATAACAGTTGTATCACGTCAAAGGCAAAAACAAGAAGAATAACAAAAGCAAAATAAAACAAATGTTCCGCCAAGAGATAAGAAATTCAAACAAAACAATAAGACAAGCATAAATATTTACAAATTTAAGTACGACAGCACTCACCAAATTATGATGATCTGAAAAGTTTGCGTACTTCAGATCTCCCTCGAGTATTTTCTCATATTTGCTATTGCTGTGACGTTTGTTGTCATAGCTGCCATACCAGTCATATGGTAGTATGGATGCCTTTTCTTTAAAGAAGAAACCTGGCCTCTCCCAACCTTGTTTCTCCTCCATAAAAGCATTTTGCTCCAGCATAATATCGTGCAGTGGGTCTTTTAGGAAGTCACGCCCTGCCAGAGGTTGATCATATTTAAATACCATGCTATAATTTTTTGCATAACTTTC
Organism: Tricholauxania praeusta; assembly: GCA_949775025.1. Classification (NCBI taxonomy): domain Eukaryota; kingdom Metazoa; phylum Arthropoda; class Insecta; order Diptera; family Lauxaniidae; genus Tricholauxania; species Tricholauxania praeusta. The sequence goes on from OX459031.1 coordinate 44,502,563, forward strand.
ATGGGATTTTTCTTTAATCCATTGCGTTGCCCGACATTGAGATTCCGTAAAGCGACGTAGATCAAAACTAAACATTGGAAGATCTGGCTGCCCGTTTATAATCCAAAGCGCGGTTTGTTCGCCACAACCGCCTCCAAACATCATACCTGCGGAATTAAAGCCGCAATTATGGAAAAGTCCATTTAGCTTTGGGTCAGGACCCATTAAAGGCTTGTGATCTGGAGTAAAAGATTCAGGTCCGCATACTGTACTCTTAATGCCATACTGTCCATATATGGGACAAATCTTCTCTGCACCGCTTAAATGTGCATCGAAAACAGACCAATCCAAATCATATAGTCCGAAATGAAAATCTGCAGGCACCGAATCTAGCAGTATTGGGTTAGGCTCATAGCCTCCCATGCAAATTGCATCGCCTTGAATACGGAAGTATGTAGAATAGTCGTGATCACGAATATTTGGAAGTCCACGTACCCCTGGAATTGACTCGGACACAATGTAGGCATGTTTCATTGGTATGAGTGGCAAGAATGATCCATGCTTTTCAACTAAATCACGACCCCATACGCCAGTAGCGTTGACAACAGTATCGGTTTTTATATTTCCAATTGATGTTGCAACTCCAACAATTTTTTTGCCTTTTGGTGTGTTTTCGACAAGCAGATCGTTAACTGAGCAGTTTTCTACAACTCTAGCTCCGTTTTTCTTGGCAGCTTTCGTGAGGGCAGTGCATAACATAGCAGGGTCGACAACACCATCGCCAGGTGAGTATAAAGCACCTATAAATGACTCTGGGTCGAGTAGTGGAAAGATTTTTTGAGTTTCTTTCGGATCAAGTATGTAGTTTTCTATGCCCAAAGCATTGCCGATTGTAGACAGACGTTTGTATTCATCCAAGCGAATCTAAGAAAAATTTCAGTTACCATACACATATCACAATTGACAAACGATCTGTATTACTATTTGCCGCAATTTACTATTAATATCAATGACAGTTACCATAATGGAAATGATATTGTTAGTTTGTTTTATGTTATTCATACAAAAGTTTATAGCATTTTGGTGCCGGATCAAAAATCAACAATTTTTTGCGTTAAATAGTACATCTTCAAATTCAATTTTTCACATATTGCCAAAAAACTCACATTCGAATTTTAGATTTTATTTATAAATTGTACATCAAGTTAAAGGCTCTGTCGTTATACTTAGTAAGCAACATTTTGAAATCGACTGAGTACTAATTGATCAAATATTAAAAAAATTTTACTTTTTTTGAGAAATTGAAGAACATTTTGAAAAATATTTTACGGCCTTAGAGGTATTATATGTTCTTTAATACAACTGAGAAAGGAAGATACTGGCTTTGCCTGGTATTGTGGGAAGAGCGCGGAGTAGCCGATCATAACCCCCATGGTCATAATCCCCAAAACAATATTTGACCTAATGTTCTTTTTTGTGTTGGTCACACAACCCAATTTTTGGGGGGGTTATGACCTTTTTTAACATTGCCTTACTAACGCAGGACGGAATCCACCACCACGTTCAAACATCAGGAAACATTTTTATAATATCCAAGTGCAATGAAGTTCTACCCCAAATTTATTATAAATTTGTATAATTTCACATATTTTATGACTAGTTTTAGCAGTATTTAATTGATTAAAATAGAAAAGTGTCTGGGTGTCTTTCGGTGCAAAATTTTCAAGAAAAATCGATTCTCACTTACGTGTCAATTAAACGTTAAAGTTCAATAATTTAATTTAATTTTTTTTTTTTCAACTGAAATTATCTAAATTAAAATAATAAATTTTTCAATTACAAAGTAAGAGAAGTGTTTTTACTTATAAAAATAAAATTTTATGATTTAAGAAACTTTAGAAATATATAATCATTTGAAGTATGGGTGGATTACATCCAAGTCAGTAATGGCGTTACGAAAAAGGCGTCAGTAATGAAAGTTTAAGAGCGCAAATAGTCCCCAAAAACAGTAGCACATGAAACCAAATAATATTTATTTTTGGGCTTGAAAAAAATGCGATTTTCAAGGACAAGCTCGAAAGAAAAAAATATTAAGAAGGTTCAAACGCACCCTATATATGTACATATACACATATGTATGTGCATACATACATATAAGCATTTGCTCATAAGAAACTCAAAAAAAGCATTTGTTAAGGTCAAAGTTATCGGTGATGCGTAATATTTTCCGAATAACTACAGAATATTATAATTTTTTCCATGTAACAAAAATAAATAAATGTTCACATACCAACTACGTTAACACTACTTGAATAGTTTTCATACCACAGAATTTTGAATTTTTTGTTGCTTGGGAAGCGCCACGCCTAATTAATTAAACTCTTTTAATATCTGTTCAATGCTTGTCTGTGATATCAAATGTTCTTTTGTTTAGTTTGATTAAATTTTCTTAAACAGTTTTCTTAGGATTTCGTTTCAAAATTTGAAATGGCCTTGTCAAACCCCGCACACATTTTGTTCAGTGGTTACTTGTGTCATCAAATGATCATGCACCAAGCTGGGCGAAATTTCCAAAAATAGTTTACTGCGCTTAACGATTGCTTTTCTAAACTCTACCGCTTTTTCCATAACGATTCAAATAGAAATTTTTCATAAAAATTCAAATAATAAATTAGCTTACATCTGAATGGGCAATGAAAATTCCTCCATTTTGTATCCATCCCGGGTCAAGACCTGTTTCATTTTCTAGTTGTTTTAACATTTTCCTAGAATTATTTAGCAATTGAATATCCAAATCGTTAGGTCGTAGTCGCCAAACCAATCCTGCCGTGTGCCATGTTGTTCCAGCTGTGAGCCTATCGCGTTCCAGAAGTACCGCTTTTACGCCACGTTTAGCCAGATGATACAGCGTATGGCAGCCAGCTGATCCGCCACCGATTATAACTACATCAGCAGTAGAAGGCAACTCATTAAATGCTGCTATCGAATGAGTGGATCGCCATAGAGCTCCGGATACTCTTCCAAATGATTTATATTTGTAATAATTCCTTAGTTTTGGAATTAAGTTTTTACTTATTATCCGAGACATACTACAAGTCTACAATAAAAGATCTACGTTCACTGAATTAGCTAATAAGACTGACTCGGAAAAATATTTGATAAGTAAATGAAAATCTGAAATCACTTTTCAAAAAAGATGTGTTGACACCAAAGGTCATTTGAAATTGATAAGTTTTGTTTAATTTAAAAATTTATGTGTATGTATATAAGTTCATATATACAAAAAAATATTGATGTGATATAATCGCTCTTGATTGGAAACTTAAGCCTAAAGCTTTACAAAACAAAGAATAAATCAACTTAATCTGAACATTTTGGGGTGGCACCCATATGAAAAACATTAAGCGCTTTGCTATGATTTTTTACTCGAATATTGGTAACTTATTTAAAATTTGAATTTGAGAATTTGTTTCTTTTGTTCTTATTATCAATATTTTCGATCCACCCTATTAATTTTACGCTATGTACATATGTATGTACAAGTAAACTTTACGAGAAAAAGTCATTACGCAAAGATGATGAAACGGGCTATAAAAATGATAAGTAGCAGCATTTCTTTTGTAAGACATACATATGTAGTATGTATAAGGTATTTTGAGAAACATTTTTATGAATAAAAAAAATTAATATTTAAGAAAATTTATTTAAAGCAGTTTTTTTTTATAAAATTAAAACATTTCTAAACAAATTTTTTATTCCATTTCCCATGTTTTTGAGGTATTCCTTTTAAAAAAATTTTTGAGTCAAATTTCGAAATACTCAAAACTTTTTTGAAAATAGAGTTTTTAAAATATAAATGTGTTCAAAATTCCTCTTTACATATACATATAGCTACTAAACAGTATATCAAAATTTAAAATGTCGGAGAAAAAGTCAGACGGGTGTGCAGTTAATTAAAGAGTGACACTGTTATCTGTATATAATGATGAAATAAATATCGTATTCAAAATTATGGGGTCTCTGATGTAGGAGTTATGATTAAATATCAATAGTAAAAGCTTAAGTACAAAAAACACCTTCACTTGAGGAACTTCTCATACCTACATTTTCTCATTTAGAATTTCAATTTTAAGAAAATTCAATTCAATTTTAAGAAAATCACTTAAAAAACGCTGGTACAAAGTTTCTAAAAAAAACACTATGGTAATGCTACTAAATTTGACAAAAATACTAAGAATGAGTCGGACAAGCCTTAAACAGGCGAATCAGGTGAATATTGACAGGAGGGCGCTATACTGAAAGAATTATTTAAGGTAATGGAATGAAGTTTTGGACAGGCTTAGAAAATTTTCACCTCCCATATAAGCAAAAACTTAAAAATGCTATACTAAAGAAGTTATATGAATTAGTACAATAAAATTTTATACAAATACAGGGAATAGTTCAGACAAATTCTAAACTATAGCTTGACGTGTTTCTACAAGAGGACGTAGTATCTTCCGTAAAACCAAATGCTTAAAACGATATACTTAAAGAGTTAGATAAGGTAATGCATCCGAAATTCAAAAAAAACAAAATCGGATTAATTGAGATTATCGCTAAACAAATAAAAGGAGTATTTTGACAAGAGCGTTAGATAAGTGCTATGTAAGCAAAGAGATTAGTTCTCTCTATGTTGAAGGAGTTTTTTAAATTAATGCATCCAAATTTCACATAAATAATGGAAATGACTTGGACAAGAAATAGACAGAAGATTAATAGATTTAGACAAGAAGACATTGAATCCTCAACTCAATACTGCTATACTGAGAACCAGGGCCGCCGAGAGAAAATCCGGGCCCGGTGGTAGCCATGCATTGGTCCCTTCTCCCCGCACCCTAACGTGTAAAATTAAAAATGATGTAGGATGGCAAAAGTAGCATATTCTATTATACACACCTAATTTTTCAAATCACCCGTCACTAAAAAAGTTTCACTTCTAAAATAGTATATTAGTATTTAATTAATACATAATAACTATGTCTTTTGAAAATTGGTTTAGTTTGTAAACTTGACAGTATGACAGTAGATACGAGATATTCCTTCTTAATTCGAAGACAAAAAAATTTTTCGCTCACTGTATACGGCGAAAAATAGGTAGAAAAAAACCGAAGGGACTGTGCCAATGTTTGCACCCGTGGCGTTGCAACGTGCAAACGACGATTTTTGAATAGCGATTTTAAGAATTTATGGTCCCCTTCGAAGAACTGCAGGCACGGGGGAATCGTCCCGTTACATCCCCCCTCCCCCCTGTGTCGTTGGCCCTGCTGAGAATTATTCAAATAAATGTTTCCAAATTCAATATTGAAACGTTATAAGAAATCAGCCTAGAAAGATAACTTCCTTACTAGTTATTATAAAATTTAATACAAAATCAAAGATAGTTCTCTCCATAAGTCAGCTAGATTTCGAGTAAATAGTTTTTGTTGCTTTTGAAGTTTTGTAAAACTCAAAAAATTTATCAAATGGACAAAATTGACAATAAAAAACAAGTAAAGTTGTTGCGTTTATATGCGCAAAAAATTAAGTACCCTACACCGAATTAACGGTAAAAGAGCGCATTTATAAGCCTTATAAGTCTTTAATTCTCATATAAAATGTATTTCTTCCTCCCACCACATGCTGGCTGGTTTCACTTAATTTTCCTATATTGAATTGAATATTGGCAACACTTACATTATTTATGAATTACTAATAGAATTACGAAATTTTACCTAGGACCGCATTTTCAGGAGAGCGACGTACCAGTAAATTTTAGTTTTGAACTTTTAAAAATTTTTGCTAGCGTCACAGTTAATAATTTTTCCAAAATTAAATAACAGTCAAAACTTGAAAAGTTTTCATATAATTTCATTGGCCGGCCTTGTGGCGCAGGAATAGTGTATTGCGCCTAAAACCTAGTTTGCCCGGGCATGATTTCTGGTTCAGGAATGGTAATACATTTTCCATATTTCTTAATTTTCCATTCTTTCTTATTTCCTTTTTCTCTTCATAATTTTTGGGAGGTTTTATCGAGCTGTTTTCAAATAAGCACCATATTGAGCCTTCCAGCTGTGGTAAGACAGTAAGCTTTGTCGGCATTGAATCAATAACACTAGTTTACAAGAAAAAAGATCTGGTTTCTCATAGACTTTTTTCGATGTATTTTGGGGCGTAGATTCCAAAAATGGCAACCATTTTTTTTTTCTTAAGAATCGTTTTTGAGATATCCTCAAAAAACCCCTTTTTCGGCACTTTTTTCATTTATTTGACTATATCTTCATACTTTTTTTTTTGACTCAAAAACAATTTTGAGCATTCGAAAGATATTTGTATTCCCTTTCTAACGATATGCTCTTTGCTTGAATCGGATAAGGTTTGATGGAGTTACAAGCGCTCAAAGTCCAAAAAAACTGAATTTTTTGGTCTTTTTTGAAAATCACTCAATTTCAATTGCTCCATTTGAATGAAAAATTTTTTCTTTTTCATATTTTTAAAATTTTTAATAAAAGACTATTCTTTTGCAAATATTTTAACCCTTAAATGCACGATTTGTTTTTTTTTTTGTGAAAAAAATATATTTGGTAGACGTGATCATGTTAATGCAGGAAAAAATAAAAAATTTTTTTTTTTTTGATATTTAATATCTTTTTATTTAAAAAAACAACTTATTAAGGATATGCAACACCATGCCTTTTAGTATGTATTAATATAAAGGACTTAAGAAAGTTTCTCAAAACTAGTAACTGTATTGAACAATAGAAGAGCTTTTACAAAAAAAAATTATATAATGTATGTACTTAGCTTAGAAAATCACTTTTTACATATCAAAAAAAAAACTGTAATTCTGATATTCAACGAACTTCCGCGAATTTTCTCTTTGTCAAAGTATAACTCATATTTTAACTTCGCGCCAAAAAAAAAAGTGTCGCCACTCGATAGAATACATGTCCGTTAACGTGAAAACCGTACAACAGCACGGATTGATTACATACCGAAGACTTCGAGGCGGTTTGAATGGTATGTTGCCATTTGGCTACAAAATGCATTTAAGGGTTAAGTATAATTTTGCGAAAATCGAACAAAAAATGTAGAAGTTATTCGAAAAAACACTAAAAAACTTGCAATATAAGATTTTATATTTATCTTAAGCGTTACCCAACAAAAATATATCACGGTAAAGGCTAACTAATTTATCTCTTTATTTTTCTCGATTTTGGATGATTAGAACATGCGCTTAGCACAAAAAAAAAATAATTATATCTTCCCTCAGCCAAGCTGTTTTTTACCGAATTAAGTTAATCATTTCACATAGCTACCCCCTCAAAAAATTTTTTGTGCGCCATTGTTTAGAAAAAAAAATCTATTTTTACATTAAACAATAGGACAATTTTAATCGAATGTATTTTTTTATTTATTTTTATTTATACATAATTTTGTATTAGATATTGAAATCTTGTTCTTTGTTAACTCATAAATTTATAGTTTTAAGCTCAATCTTTTAAAGTTGCAAATATATTTTAACGAGATATTCCCTTTGATAAATTTTATTTGGAATTTTTCTTAAATTTTGTCCTTTGGAACATGTCTCGGTATAGATATGCATTTTAACTACAAAAAGATATCCGAGGGATCTTAAAATTTGCAGCAAGAATTTTTTAAATATGGAGTAGTTAAAACACTCACGAATGGATATGAAAACATTGCTTTTAAGTGTAAGTTTACTTTTAGTATGATAAATACATAGTAATGACTCCGCACGCAAAAGAGAGAATATTTTTACATTGACCCATATAAAGCCACGACCATAAGTCAATGTTTTAAAAGTTCAAGTGTAAGGAATTCTCGAAACATATCCGTAGGTTATGTGCTTTTCCAAATTTCTTGCACACTTAACCTCCTTCAGCGCCAGCTATACAGCTATGAAAATATTTTCCTACACGGTTGAAAAAATCAGTATAAATTTTTATACGAATATCAGTTTAAGGGTCGTTTTATATGAATTTAGGTATAAATTTAATAACTTTTCTACATATAAAAACCAGCTATGCGGCCAGTTGTTTATGCTCAATTTTGTCTAATAAATCATCAACATTCTGTAGCCGAGCTAGCTAACGAACGGGGTCGAATTCAAACTATTCTAGAAATGAAGCAGGTTCAAATCTCTATTCATTCATGTTCTGTTATTCAAATCATTTTATAAATAAAAATTGTAAATAAAATTAAATTAAAAATAAGTATCTGTTCCCGGACTCGAACCCATGAATTCTGCGTCCCAGTCAAACGTTCTAACAACCGACATAAAAATACATTTTTTTTACTATTGTTAAAATTAAATATAAACTCTTATTATAAAATAGAATTTATACGTCAACCTATTCTATACTTTTCAATATAGAAACAAATATGATATTCATATAAAATTTTATAACTGTGGAACTTATAAAATCTATACGATTTTTTTATGGATTTATATGAATAACTAAAAGTTATTAAATTTATACTGATATTTTCAACCGTGTATTATATTTTCAATAAATATTCCGAGTATCCTTTGTGCAACATTTGAACTTAAAAATCGAACATACCGTGCATTCATTACCTGCTAGCCTGATCAATATGCTATGGCAATGACTTCATATAGTATCTCGCTATTTGTCATAAGCAACAAAGTAGAACCAATCGAAATGCTTTAAACATTTCGAACTAGAGCTCCTCCCACATGTTCTAAAAATATTTCAAGCAATTGAATAGAAGAAACAATTTCATTCACAAATCTCTTTGTTTCGAATTTGCTACTCAAATCAATATGTCAGATACGCGAAAGAACTTAATCTCTAAGGACGTGTAAAAGAAGTTTTCAAATGAAGTGCCCTTTGTTTTAAATGGTGTTAAAGTTATATTTATAAAAAACCAAGAAGTATTATAGTAATAAAAAAATTTCTAATATACAATATACCTGCGATTCAAATAAAAATCAAAATACCACGTGCAAAAAAACACAGGGTATTAAAAAAAAAGAATAACTTAAATATGCCCAGAATAAAAAGATCCAGCTCTCCAGTCGACCAATTTGATGAGGACTTCGATGACGACACGTGCAGTAAGTTATTTATTAGATGTGTACGAACGTTCAAAAGATAGAGATAAAAACTTACCCAAAAAGTCTGAAGCGGAAGAAGCTAAGCTAAGCTAATTTAATTAAATTAAATTTTTTAATGAGCGGTGTTTTCTTTAAACTGTCAGAGCTTAAATTGATTATACGGTGTTAAGTTTCAACTTCAGTGGAGGCCTCATTTCTCATATTATCGTTTGATATGAAGTGTCAAGAGGCCTTAAAAGGTGCCGTAAAAGTTTTCACTCGATTCTCATGGCAGTAACTTTGTAAATAAAAAAAATTAGTAATGTGTGTGTACTTAGACGTTGGCATTTTTTCATTAAGTAGCGATGAAAATATCGATCTACTGACGTCCGTCAAAGTTGTTGCATATTCGGGCTCGTTTCATGGAATTTTCAATTATTTTTCTCAAAACTTCTGGCGCTAAATTCTGAACTTCTAGTCGGATGTTATACTTTAGGGCTGCTAAGATGCGTGACTTGTGCTTCCCACAGAAAGAAGCCTGGAATGAACAAATCCGGTAATTCAATTTCAAGCGGCCGGGAAATTATTGCATCAGAACGTCCACTGTATGCCATGCTGTGTGTCAATTTGCGACTGCCACGATTCTGTAGCGCTCATCAGTTACAGAACCTATGGCGCCAACAAGAACCTTGAAAATGTACACTGAGAAAACAATTTTATTGAATATAATATGTAAATGTATATTTAATATAGAGCAATCGACTATTTTGCCCTTGTTTGCTTCACAATTGTTAAAGTTGCGATGAGACATCATTATTAAAAATGAAAGAATCCTGCGATGGGAAATGTTTTCTGCGCCACCTTTAGAGTCGAATCTCTTCAAATTGACGGTGGAATTACAGTCTTTGTTTTTTATGTTTTTTTTTAAAGTTATTTACCTACGTCACAAGCTATAATTTTTATGAAAAAAATGTTTAATAATATATGTGAAGAAATGGAACAAAAATGTTCACAAATTTCTCTTTTGACTCAGAACCCCAGGCGCCTTTTTAACTTAAGTCACGTTTGATCTATTTTGCGTTTTGCCATCATATTCCTTGTACTTTTTATAAATTTTAAAACAGCTTAGAAGCATGTTCAAAATCAACCATACTTCATTTAAGAGTGCTTTACAGTACTTAATTTTTGCCCATTGTACTGCGCAGTCCGAAATACAGCCAAATGTACTTATTTCATTGTACTGACTTCTACTTCGTTTTTTACTACCTAAAAGTTGGAAATATATTCTGTTCTGCAACACTACAAGTTTACCATGGTTCAGTTATTTGGTTCCGGCTCTACCAACTCTTCTCGGAAGCCTTAAGTAATATACATAATTTTAAAAGATTGAATGAAGGAAGCAGTAACGAAAGTGATCTGCGAACTAACTTATTAACTTAGAAAATAGTTGACTATTGTAGCACTTAATAGTTCACATAAATATTTTTGTACAAAATAAATTGTTTGATGTTTCCTTTTAGTTTTTAATGCTTTATTTAAGCGTTTCAAGATCTTCGATATGTGACGTGGGTTCAGTTTCTGACCTGATGAGAACTGAAATTGTGTTAAGTACTTTACCAGAGTAGGATAGCATCAGCACTTTTCAATTAAAGTTTTGAAGTGACTTTTCCAATTCCATGGCAAAATGAGCTAAACTTGGATTGCTCTCAAGGAATAACATTAGAATTGAATTACACATTTTTAAGTTCATTCTTTATGCAGTTGACAAACTATGTAAGATCATTGCCTGAAATTAAAATGCCTTCCATCTTAATCTATCACGGCCGAGCTCTTTCCTATTTAGTTGCCTGAATGATTTGGTTTCAGCGATGATCTAGTCTACGAAACGAAGATTTGGCCTTGCCTTTCTGCCCAAATTTGGTTGCTGTGAATTCATAATGCTCTTGGGTGGAACGTTTTCTTCCATTCGCTTGATATGGTCGAGCTAATGAAGTTAACAAAATTTCATATTTTGTATTATGCACACCCACATCATTTTAAGTACATCTTGTAAACAAGAATATTGCTCAAAATGCACTTTCTGCTAACACTAGAAAAATTAAGTCTATAAGCGCACAGGAATGTAAAATTACGATTATTAATCGAACACTTCACCCTCAAAGCACCACAACTCGGAAGATTAAAACCAAAACGCTGGAAAGAAAAATCACTCTTTAGAAACAATGCAACACCACCATTCGGAAATCTACAATATTTCAAGTACATTTTATAGAACGGAAAGTTTCCTAATGGGTAAATCACCTTAGTGCATGATACATCAAGTTATAATTTTAAAAACTAGAGCATTGCATTGCAGGACATAGTTAATGAAATCCGTGCCTTCAAAACTCTTCACCTTAATGGGAATAAATACTTTTGCAAAAAGAAGATCTATGTATATACATTAGGGTGATTCAAAATTTTTTTTTTTGTTTTTTTTAAGGTGCTGTTGCTTAAAAAGTAAGTTTATGATATGAAGAAAAAGTTCACGAAATTTCAGCTCTGTAACTCTATTTTATAAGGTGGCGCCGGAGCCTGTTAGTTTTACATGTAAATTATATGGAAAAATTATTTTTTACAAAAAAGGTATCTAAATGAATAGGTGATTAGTGTTGTTGAGCTGAAAAGGGTCGTTTTTCGACGTAATTTCTTACGATAAATCCGAATCTGGCCTCAGAATTGACCCATCATGTCGGAATCCTGAAATATTTGAGGTTAATTACCTGAAACATGATGTTTTTTGTCTACTTTTGAGGTCATGTATAGGATTCAAAGAAAGTTGATCAGCTTATTTTTAATGAAAGCATCATTTAGTACCATCCTTGCCTTTTAAAATGAGCTTTCAAGTGGTGATCTGTGATGTTTCCTTGCAAAGTTACAGCCATTTCAAGGATTCACATCAGAATTCTGAAATATTTGATAAATATTGTTAAATACGCAGGTCGGAATGTGATGATGTGGAGTAGTTTTTCGAGGGATAGGGTTGGACCCAATTAGCAAATTGAAGACACGATTATGGCAGCTGGCTACAATAACACTTTAAGCAATGTGATTCTCATATTTCCTGAGTGGAACATGCCACTTCCTTGGACAATTCAACTTGGCAATGATCGAAATCATAGTTCAAGGCTTGTAAAATCTTAGCTTGTGGAAAATCGAGTTGACATCATATCATGGTCGACGCAGTCTGTCGATCTCAACCCAATTGAGAACATATGGATGGTGCTAAAATGCATAATTGGTCAGAAAATCTCAAAAGTGGTAATGACCTATTCGCTAAGATAGAAAAGATTGGAACGCTATTTTGCCTTATTAATAAGCAAATTTATGAGTCAATGTCCAGAAGATGTCATGCACTCATCAGAAATAACGGTTACGGAACCAAATATTGGACTGGTTATTTCTGGTTTCTTCAAAACCAATTTCAGTTGCAAAGCATTTGAGCGGCACTGTATATGTTACCGGCCAAACTAGTTTTTAGGCTAAGCTAATTGGGTTAAGCCCAAAGATGTGCAATGACATTTTAATACAAAACCACTGTGGTTAGTGAAAACTACGACAGTAGTAAAGTAAGAAAACAAAATTTGTCAATTTCATTATATATGTACTTGGCAAGTTGTAAGTAAGGGTAATTGGGCGCGGTTCGGTCTATAATATGTGCAACACTGACTTCGCTACTCACAGTGTTTTTGCATTAAAATTAAATTGCATACTTTCAGGCCATCAAATTAACTAAAAACTAGTTTGGCCGGTGACATATATACCTATGTACCTACTATATATATATGTGTATGTTTGCGTGTGTCAGAGAATTGGCATAGCCCGCGAAGCCCAGCAGGTACACTTATGATGTTTCTATATAAACATAAAAGGTTTGTTCTGCAAATTCAGAGCAAGCTACCCGTTTCCGGTTTCGTTGCGTTCAGAAACCATGAGCGGTAGTGCACACGAGACCTTTTGGCTCTCAGACCCAAGAAAGAATTTTGCCGATGACTCAAAGTCAAAATAAGCCTCGAAATGCCCAGCTGCACATCCTAGGGTTGTGCATGATGTTGCAGCGGCTTCATTTATAGTAACAATTGGACATTTTACCCACACGAATATTTAAGAATCGTTCAGCCGTTCTTTGTAGTTTCTTGTTATATATTACCAAAAAGGGTTTTATCTTTCATACTTAAACCACTCGCTTACATAATAAATCATTATATCACCTTTTCCGGTTTTCCTATATAATGGAAGGTATTTATTTTAATATTTCTATGCCTTTTAGATTTCTCTAAGGAATTTGATTTGAAAGTACAAAACAATTACTATACATATGCATAGCTATTTAAGATGTAGAATGCAAGTAGATTCAAGAAATCGGATAGAAATTTGCTTCAAATTATTCCTCATAAATCAAAAATGCTGCCTATCCTGAGGAGTGGATTAAATATACAGAATATTCCGTCTTTGCTTATTAATATTTTGCTCGTACATTGTCGTTGCATTTCGTTTATAAAGCAAAAATATTCGGCTTATATGTAACTCTAATCACATTAATAGAGTTATGGGAAAGATATATTGCACTTTAAGTTTGCTAAGAACATCTGCGAACTCACTTCAACAGAAACTAGGTGTTGTCTTATACTATAACTAATAATGCCACACATTTCATATTATTAGTTAGATTACTGTTGACTTGATTCAATATCACAGCGTTAGCTGCTTGTTGCGTCCAATAATGCTGCTAGATATGTATTTCTCGTCAGCAGAGGTATAATACTTGGTAGTAATTCAACGTCACTTGCAGTTGTTGCATATTCACTCGCATATGATGGATTGCCTATAGAGGCAAAAACTGAAATGCTCATTTGAAAATAGTTTTCCAAGAAAATGAAAGGAAATTCAGATACGAATGCCGTCAATACAAAAACTGCGGAGCTTTAAAGGCGATAGAAGTATGTATACAAATAGAGATGCAGATAAACTTTAGAAATAAAGATAGAAATTGAAAGAAAACAAGTTAAGGTGTTATCTTCGGCCAGGCCGAAACTCACATACCCTACACTGCACTGAAAATACCTTTTCAATTAATGTTAAAAAGACGTTGAAGAGGTTGAATAAGTCGAAAAAAATGTGAAATGTTAGAAAGGTTGACAGAGGTTGAAAAATGTTGAAAAAATTGTAAATATATATGCAAAATGTTGAAAAAAGTTGAGGGAGGTTGCAAAACTCTAAAAAAAAAAGAAAAAGCCTAAAAAAATTTGAAACTATTCAAAATTGATGAAAAAGTCGAAAAAATAAAGAAACTTATGAAGAAAGTTGAAAGAGGTTGAAAAAGTCGAACAAATACATATTGGAAAAAGTTAAAGGGTTGAAAAAGTCGAAAGAATATGGAAAATGTTGAAAAAATCGAATAGAAATGAAAAATTTGAAATATGCCACGCCCACTTCTCTAATTCCGCCCACTTTTGCTTCAATAAATTATATTCGTTATCAACATCCTCATATTAAATTTTATCACAATAGCTTGTATAGTTTGCAATATATGCCGCAACTGAACCACTTACATTAAATTTCATAGCAATCGCTGCAATAGTTCACTTAAAACAGCGCTTACAAATTTATGTTAATATGGGAGGTGCCACGCCCACTGATGCAATCTCGTCAAAATTCATTTATGTTTAAAGCTTATAGTAACTGACATCTATACTCCAAATTTTATGAAGATTACTCTCATAGCACACTATCTATAACAATAAACGTTTTTTGCTTATATGGGAGGTGCCATGCCCACAGGTACAATTGGACCAAATTTTTGTTATAAGAGATCTTATAGCATCTACATATATCTACCTCACTAAATTTCATAACGATTACGTTGTTAGTTCTCTTAATATAACGCTTATAAATATTGTGGGCGGTGCCATGCCCTTCAACGAGTTTTTTCGGTAAAGTGGCTGAGCTGACTGCTTTCAGCGGCATTATCTACAAAATTTTTATGGAAATCGTTAGTGGCAATTTTGAGATATAAGGAATCAAAATTTTTAACACCTACTTTTTCAATTCTGCCCACTTTTATCTCAATTCAAGATATGCTTGATATGTATCCGTTTACCAAATTTCATCGCAATATCTTGAACGGATTACAAGATATGGTAGTTTAAATGATAAAATTTAGGGCTGTGCCACGCCCCTGTACCACCTTTTGGAAACTTGAAACCCAGCTTAATCCTAATTGGGTTCATATGTGTACCAAATCACCAAGTTTCATCAAAATCGCTGCAACTATTTTCAAAATTGGCCTGGGTAAATATACATAGGGTATGGGCGGTAGGCGTGTTCGTCAACCGATTTCGCTCATTTTCAATAGCAAGATGCCTGCAAAAAGATGTGAACTGTGTGTGAAAGTTTTTCCATACCTGCCACGCCCCCTTCAATGTGTTACAAACGGAGAGACAAAGTGAATATACCCTCGGTGTAGGGTATAATTACGAGAATGACATTTTTTAATCTTAAAAATTTATTTTTCGAGAGTATCAGACCCTAAAGGCCCCTCTCCGTCAAATCATACACACATTATCAAAATGAAATTATGAATGGGGTCTGATGTTTTCGTAGAATGAAGATTTTTATTCAGATTGCAAGGTCTTCTAAATTTATTTGCACTGGAAATGGTCGAAATCGCAATATGAGTCTCTATATACACGCGTATCGACTGAAATAAAAAGTGAACAATATGATTTCTTTAATAATTTTAATTAATATAATTGTTAAACATGTTTTCACTTTGATTGCAGGCTCCAAAAATGGAAATCCACCAATTCAACGGAATGCTGCTAACGCTCGCGAAAGAGCGCGTATGCGAGTCTTATCTAGTGCGTTCGGTCGTCTTAAAACCAAACTTCCCAACATTCCACCGGATACAAAGCTGTCGAAACTCGACACATTACGATTGGCAACTATATACATAAAACAATTAAAAACGCTGGTTGAAGGTACTACTAGCAATAGTGAAAATGCTGAATCAACAATCCACATAACAGATATTAAGACGCTTAACTTTCAACAATGTTCCCAAAGTATGGTACGTTCATAACTCATTAGCTTACACAGTGCAATAATTAAAAAACTTTTTAAGTGACGAAGATTTAATAGATGTGGGTACCTAACTACATATTCATGTCGAAAAAAAATGATCTGAAAGACTTTGCAGAAACATCTTGCACCGATTTTGGATCTTTTTAGACTTGATTCATAAAAAATAACTGATGTAAAGGAACGATGAGAGTATGTACAGTAGCGTACCTAGGGGCGGCCGCCCAGATGCGCAAACAACTTGGCTGCATCGCGTAAAGAGCGACGTTTTAAATTATTGTTGTTGTTGAAATTCAACACGCAAAGAAACACGGCACAGCAAATCTGTTGTATGAGCAAGTCAACAAGCCACTCGGTGAGAAATGCAATAGACTACGAGTGCTTGAACTCCTAGAACATTTTATTCACGAGTGCAGCACTCACCTCTCTTGATAGATGTTTCGAATTGTTTTGATTTGTGGTTTCCGTACACATAAGCTCGTTGGACTCGCAATCGTTTCGACTGGCTTGATTAGGGTTACCAGATGACATACGTTAGTAGTAAATGTACTACATATCTACTTTTGCAAGGCAAAAATACTTTAATACTTTTCACCTGAAATGTACTGCTTTCAGTTGAAATGTCATACTTTTCACTACTTTTGAAGTTTGCAGTGTAAAATATTATTTTCTGAATGGAAAATGTTGAAGTATATTTGAAATATTGTAGCATGCTGCTAGTGTTTCTCTTCGACAAGGACCTTTTTTTTTTTTGGTCATCAAAAAAATATTTGAATGGAAATCAAAAAAATTTATAAAAATTTTTGTTTTTTATTAGAAAATTGGAATTGTAGGCAGGGCATCTGGTAACCCTAGGTTTGATGATCGTTTCAAGTGCACTCGAAGTTTGTATGCGTCCCAAGTACTGCTTAACATTTTCAAAAAATATCCGATGAAACGATTACTACTCCTTTGAATCCTTTTAGGTGGTTTATTTGGAAACCTGAGGATGCTTAAGCTCTTAACAAATCTTAGTTACAATTTATCGTTTTACGTTGCTACTTTCTTTCAATTTTAATACAAACGATTCAGTTTATTCAAAAACATAAATATTCAAAACATAACTAATAAGACTTGCTTAACTCAACAAATATGTGCTTACATATACTGCATCATTTGTAAGTACTTCACCTTCATATTCAGCATTATTGTGTTGCTAACGCTACATATGCATTTGCAGGTGTTATCTGTCAGTAGTTGACACATGTCGTTTGTCTGAGCAATTTGGTTCTAATAGGAAAGTATTTAAATGTATAATCTCTTGATGACACACGCACACAATACTCGTGTTTCAGAAGTGTGTATGTTCATTTTTAGATTTATGGCATTATTAGAATAAATCGGGATTTGCACCTCATGTCATTGACTTTTTTCCATTTTATCAATAAAATGTAAATCTTCTTGAAATTTCATCTTTAAAGTACAAATAATTTTAGAATTTCTCAGTTAAAATAATTTCTTAAATACAATGGCCTGACACTTGAATACCCTACAAGAAGCATGTTAATCTCTTGCCACATCTACATTTGTTTATATTAAAAGATTTTCCAAAGTCGGTAGCTTTAAGCGGCCCATCCACTGGTAGCAAGAATGCGCAAAGTAAGACTTTGTACAGTGGCTTTTAAATGGTGGAAAGTTGTGGAAACAATGCCTGAAATAGCTGCAGCAATAAACATTTTAAATGAAATTGTCGAAGACAAACAAGTAGAAGAAAATACGTGAAGTAAAAGCTAAATCAAAGCATAAAGTGTGGGCCAAGGGGTGGCTGCTAAAACGAACTCGTAACTCCCACGAGAATATATTAATAGAGCTAAAAGAAAGCAGTAAAAATGATTATCATAATTTTTTGAGGATGGACATTCACTGTTTTCAATATTTATTAAAAAAAAATTTTCTCCTTTAATTGAAAAGCAAGACACACAAATGAGAGAGACAGCGCAACTTATAATACTGCAATTTATTGCTGCCAAACATAGCTTTGAAGACTTAAAACCCTCTTCAGCTATATCGGCTCAAACCTGAGGCCCATCAATATTGAAATTTCTGAAGCAAATGCTTATATGTACATAAATTCTGCAGAGATTCATATTTAAAAAACAAAAGTACATTCGTAGCGAAAATTTATATTGTCACTGATAAAGCAATTGAATTACTGCCATTATCAGTTTGATAATAAATTTTGCTAACTTGCCTCTAATGCATTTGTGTAAACATTGACTCATGGTTTTTTGTGATATGAAAGATCAAAGTTTATGCTATAGGTTTTTCAACTGCATGGATTTCAAACCACATCATGGCCATTATACGCTTTAGAATCACCAGAACTTCACCTTAATTAAAGATAACACATATAATGTTAATGACACCTGAAGACTACACTGGTAATGTGAGGAGAATGGTTTCAGGTCAGATTGACTTTTTTTAACTACCGCCAATTATATGAAATTTATATATATGAGTAATTCTTTTAATTTTATGGTCTCAGACGTGCTCTTGTACCAGAAATTTCAAACTACATGCATATGTATATCTGAAACTTTGTTAAATCCATAATTTGAACGTTTCTAAACAAGATGAGCCATGATGAGCGACATTTTTATTTTGATCAAATGGGGCTAATTTCCTTTTGTCCAGTTAAAGGGAAGATGGAGTGCTCCCACTCAAAATTTGTGGTGCCCAAGGGCTCATCTTGCTTAGAAACGTCCAAATTATGATAAAAAAAGTTTCAGATATGTGCACGTAGTTTGAAATTTCCGGTACCTGTGCACGTCCAAAGCCAGAAAATTTAAAGAATTCCTCATGTGTGTAAATCCACCTTTTTTTATTAGAAGAATGTGTTAAATAAATATTTTAATCATGATTTTAAAATATGGAATTGAACGAGGAAGCCATATCGTTTCCAATTAAGGACCCCTACTGACTGGTGGATGAAAATATCATATTGTACCTAACCTAATTAGCCAAGCCTAATAGGATTGTCGAAATTTTTGATTTTAATAAGGAAGAAAAAGACAAACTAAGCTATTCATTGAATTAAATATACAAATGTATCATATATGTATGTACTTATATACCACCAAAATAGCCTTAGTATTCAAATTATTAAACCTATTGGGTTTTTATTTTTGACAATGACACGAAAATTTAGAAAAAATGTTGTAGGTCAAACGGTCATTTACGCATATTTCAGCAACGTTTACTAAAAAAACATAACGAAAAAGAAAATCACATTTCACCAAAATTTACTAAAATTTTCTAAAGTTCACTACAACTAAAAAAACAGAAAACGGTAATTATTAGAAATAGTCCAACTATTCCGAAAATGTGTCAAATGTACTAACAATTTGTTCAATTTACCGAGTGTATTAAGAATTTGTGGACACTTATGCATCTAGGGGGGCGGCCGCCCCGAGCGCAACCACTTGGTGGGCGGCGAAATAGTCCTCGTAAAAAAAAATTTTGTTTCAGCATAATTACGAAATTTTATAAATGTTGTGAAAATTTTTTTTAGGAAATGGGAAATAATTCGAGAGAAAGAAAATGTGTATAGTAAATAGGTGCTTTTTTAATACAATGCGAAATACATGTCAATATGCTAGGGGCTTCGAGGAGTAGAAGTTAGGACCTGTTTCCTGTTGGTAGGGGCGGTAAATTACCTCTTTGCCCCGGGCGGCTTATGTGCACGGTACGCTACTTTATTTATGTACTGGAAAGTTATATTTAAAATGGATCTACTGTACCCAAAGTACCTTTTAGTCTGATAAAGTCGAAAAACGTATCGTTATATCATTGCTTCTGACGTCCCGATCGCTCTGATCTCGATCGATGTGTAAATAAGCTATATAAGAGTATTATCCTGGTGGTGTTCCTGGTTATGCTTACATAAATTACATCAATACAGTAAAGTTAATTAAAAGTAAGTTAAAGTAGATGGACAATATTTGATTTGTGTCTGGTTTTTGTTATTCATAAGAATATTCTATCCAGTTTTTGTCATATCCAGTTTTTGCCAATTGAATAGTGTACTTTTTGAAACCGTCTCGGTATAAAAAATAATCTTTTTAAATATATGAAAAAAAAATAAATTGTTGGGGGAAGTTCAATTTTTCTGGATGGACCCCAAAACGGAACATTTTCAGAGCATTTCCAACAAAATGGAACATACTGTTGAAAAACATTTTAACACTATAAAAAATAAAATTTCAGAACGTTAGCCGACGCAGAAGATTTTCACCAATTTCATCTTTAAAAAATGGATTTTACTATCGAAGTACCTATTTATTTCTTATCTTTTTCTATAAAAAGTGGAGAATAAGAAATTTTCTGTTTTGATTCCCCACTCCTTACATTTTAGTTTTACTTATTTAATTTGACTAGCTGTAACATTTTTAAACAAATTTTTTAAAAACAGCTAAAAAATTTTAGAAACACGTGCAGATCAGTACTTAACATTACTTATTGATAGTGGTACAATATCCTCCTAATATGCTAAATATGCGCGTTGTCTCATCTGTAGAGCATCAAAGTTTCCTGTAACGCGATACGTTTGTGAATTCTGTAGAACGAATATGACAGTTGATTAGTAAAAACATTATTATTGCGGGAAAAATCTATTTATAATGTCAGATGAATACACAAATTCTCAAATATGAGTGACAAATAAAGTTGACAGTGCAATGTTGTTTTAATGCGTCTGAGTTTATGAACTAAGATTTCACCTACATACATACATATATACATGGTAGATCGTTCGTTTTTTTCTTCATCTCATCAAGATTTAGTTTTGAACTAATTATTATAATTCCAAATAATTCATTTTATTATACACTACAACATAACACATTTTCCTTAACGTTACTAAATACTTACAATTCCTTTTCATTTATACTTTTTTATCTTTAAATAATCAGAAATTCTAACATTCGAAACACACATGAAAATATTAAAAATAAATCCAATTGATTGCAAAGGAAAAGAAGACCCGTTGAACTTTCTAAGATAATCATTTCTCACGGTGGGCTATAAACCAAGCTTAAATAAAAGCTTGACTTGCAATGAAAACTTGAATTAGGGATTGTTTAGAGTTGATACATGCCAAAAGTAACAAAATCGATAGTTTTATGAAAAAACTTAAATAAATATGTATGTTTAAACAAAATAACTTCACTACAACATCTACTTTTTTTTAATGATTCTTTATATGTTTTTCTTCAATCGATCTTTAAAATGAATTTTTGTCCTCAAAACATCTTCTTTAAATGTTATTCATCAATTTATCATAAGAATGTATCTGATTTTGAAACAAAATTCCCGACAGAATTTGTTATATCCAAAATATTTTGAGAAACGTTTTTATGAAAAAAAAAAAATAATAATAATGTTTAAGCAAATTTCTAAGCAAAAAAGGTCCTTGGTTTTTTATTCTTTTCAAAGTTCTTAGGATATTTCGTTCTAAAATATGTTCAAAAAGTCAAAAGAATGACCGATGTACATACATATGTATATTAGGGCGATAAGAAAAAATCGATCCTTTGAAATGTTTAGGTCTCCTTGTCTGAAACGGTTCCATAACACCATAGCTGGACATTGACTAGTCACGAGTGCACTCAAGCAGATTAGAAATTATTTTAAATGACAGCAAATTTGGACTGTACGGGCGTTGTGGTACCCAAATCCACTATTTCGCAATTCGACTTAAAGGGTATTTTTACCTTGAGATCTATTTCGATTCTATTGCGCGTTCGAAAAATTGCGTTTTGGTATAGATTCGAGGGTATTTAAACATATTCAAACAATCTCTCAAAAGAAAAAAATTGTAAAATATTGAATAAACAACAACCGTCCAATTTTGTGGGAACATTTCGCGCATAATGTGATCAGACCCGTCGAAACGGCACTAATTTTCGTCTTGTTGGAGTTGTAATTGCGAGAAGTGGATTCAAGCGAGGTGTTACTGCTTTGACGGAAGCAATCTTCGATAGCGAGTCTTAGTACAAATAAAAGAACGATTGCATTAAAACTTTTTTTTCAGCTTTCGACCAAGTCTTTTTGGAAAACAAAACTTTACTATAACTTATCATTTTTAAGAACAATCTCGTTCAAAGTGAGACGACAAGTCTCCATGGATGGGCAAAAGTTATTCTGCAAGCTCTAACGAGAGCACATTTGAGAGTAACGATAGAGTATTTAAGTATACGTATACAAATAAGAGCGCACAACAATGATTCAGTTTTACTTCAGCAGAAGCAACTCCATATGATTGTTGTACCACTACATGGAAACGAAATTTTGCGTGCATGTTGGTGCCCACCATTGCAAGTGACGCACAAGCCAGTGGAAAATTTTGAATCATTCCTCAATATGTTTTATATCAGTTCAGTATATTTAGCATTAACGGAGAGAAAATTATTTTTTTTTCTCACTGGACACTATTTTTCTTCCACACGGTGCACAATTTTTTATCTGTTATTTTCGTGATACTCTAAGAAATACATTTTTATTGTTCGAAGAGTAGTAGCTTTCGCGGTCAAATGCAAGACTGGCACGGACACAGAATTTTAAAATTTTACATGCATAACATAAGAGAAAATTCTTTGGTTGTGGGAGATTCAGATGGCTCTGCATGACATAAAAGAACAAAAAGAAGGACAAAAACAGACTCTTCGGATCAGTAACTACCATTTTAATATCGATTTGAACACTCAAATAAGCCATGAAAAAATATGATAACATTTCCAATTCCTATCTTAAAGACTTTGAAAGATTTCCGTTCGAAAATATTCTGTATCAGGGAAGATTCATCGTGAAAAATCATGCGATCATGCGGTTCTGATGGCAAATTGTCTAGAGAATCCGAATAACGAAAAGGATTTTCAAAAAAACGCGACCGCAGCGTCAAAAATGGTCAAAATTTGTAACAAAGATAGCTAATTCACTTTTTTTGATAGATGAGAAACATAAAAAAGCCTTTGCAAAAATTGAAAAAAAAATTTCAGTAACACAAAAAATAAGTCATGTTATCGTAAAATTTTCTGACAAATCCAATTCCGAGATATGTAGCAAAAAACATCCCTGAGGTGACCAAAGTGCAATTTTTGGAATATGCAATTAGAGCAAAATTGATCTCGAGTCAAAAATACTCTCTAAGTCGAATATTTTTTTCAAAACGATCCGTCCCGATTTTCGGAATATTGGATTTGGTTACTACATACAAAGTATCCTTTAAACGCCTGTACAGTTCAAATTTGCTGTCAATTAAAATAATTTCTAATCTGCTTGAGGGGGACCCATGTCGTTAATCCGTTAACCGTTAATTAACGAAAAAAATTAACTTTAAAAAATGCCAACGGATCGTTAACTTCCGTTAAATTTCCCTAAGTCCGTTAATCCAGTACTTACTATTTACCAAAAAACTACCGCCGCGAAAAACACCTTCTGACAACAAGTACATTCCGGTTGACATGGCTGCAAACGTATGACAGCAGTCGAGTGGATGCAGTAAAAAAATGCATGAAAAAAAATGCAAAATTCTGTCACTCAGCCTAAAGAAAAACCTAAGAGCCACAAGTCTTTAAAGACTAAAGCTCAAAATCTCGTCAAAATGTGGCTAGACATGAAATCAAAAGACTTGTTTAACGATGCGGCATTCCTAGGGGAAAAGATATTCATAAATCTGTTTTTTTCGTCCCTAACCTGTTAACTTTCAACAGCTTTTATAAGAATATCACAAACGCAACGATATAAAAAGTGGAAACTTTATCACGTGTTAACGGATTAACGATAACGTTTAACGAAGTTAAATTTTTTAGTAACGGATTAGCGATTAACGAAGTTAACTATTTGATTAACGTTGAGTAAACTTCTGTAAGACTATCCAATTCTATTAAGAATTATGTAGAGATAGCGAGTTTTATCTGAAGTATTTTTAAAATGCTTCTTGCCCTTCGATGCCTGTAAAATCAAAGGAAATGTAAAAGTTAACAATTGGTTAACACCTGACTTGGTAACAACAGGTTAGCAGTCAAATACTTAAATTCCTGTTAACTTTGTTTACTATGTCAGCATAGCAGCATAATTTTGCGAGATAAATAAAGATCAATGCATTGTTCTGTTGCCATGAATTGATCCAGCAAAAGTGCTGATAACGCGACTAACTGGCGTAGGCAGCACTAATATCGTGACTTCGTTTTTCTTAAATGATCTTGAGTAGTTTAGTTATAACAATTTCGTTACTAAGCAAAGTGTAATCTTAATTAGTTATAATTATTATGTTGTAATGAAAAAGGTTTAATTTAAATAAATGAAATAAAAAATTACAAAAAGGTTTTAATTATTATAAAATGATCGAGTACCATCGATTAACTTAGACTTACTTTCAATATACCCTCTAACTAATGTTTTTCATAGCCGTCCATTAATTGCGTGAGGTTTTTTTGAAAATTCGGACCCCCTTGGTGAGATTTGGTGAGTTCTGACGAGATACCCCTCTCC
The DNA here is from genome assembly GCA_949775025.1 of Tricholauxania praeusta. NCBI lineage: Eukaryota > Metazoa > Arthropoda > Insecta > Diptera > Lauxaniidae > Tricholauxania > Tricholauxania praeusta. Next base: position 44,527,290 of record OX459031.1, read on the forward strand.
CATCCTTCCGTGAGACTTACCTTATAATTTTTAAATGTAATCTGCTGTAATAATGTATATGCTCTGCAGTTTAATTGAAATTTAGTGATTTTAAAAACTACCAAAAAAAATCACTTTTTTCGGACTTTGATCTAATGTATCCCCATTAAATCTTATTCGATTCTCATTAACATCAAACCGTTAATAAGAAAAACAAATTACCTTTTGAATGGTGTGACACTGATTTAGTCCGAAAAAAAAAATTATGGAAATATGATCAAACAAATGAAAATAGTGAAAAAAACGGGTTTTTGGGAGATGTCTCGAAAACGATTCTTAACCCTCATCCATCCCTCAGTTCCATACACAAAAGTGTCTCTTTTGTGTCATTTTGACACAGTGAATTTTTGATCGCAGCAGACTCATGATAAATGATTTTTATGATCAAATACTTGTTTTTTCCGTTTATTTTACTTATTTATAATGCAAACAGTCCAAAAAAACACCATGATCAACTTATTTTCCTATATTTTTTCATAAATCTGCACATATCATGTAAGACATTGACAAAATTTTAAACTTTTTCGAAAAAAAACATAATTCCTGAATAACGTGAAATTTACATAAAATTATGAACTATGGAATAAAAATACATAAATTAGAAAAACTAAAATAAATAAGAAAGAGTTTTGTTCACATTGTTAACTCAAATTGAATCCATGACTTAAGCGGAATTAACGTTTGAATTGGCAAATTTTGGACATATGGCATCTGGAACGCTTTCGCGTTGGTCCAGTGTATTGAGGACGATTTATCAACGTGCTGGCCTCATTTGGAGGTGAATCTTTTGAAACACCCCAAGACTCGTTCACAAGGGGTAATGAGATTTCTCCTCTTTGCGAACGCTGATGATCAGTGGTGCCCACTACCACAACCAACGATAAACATGTGTTGATAATTCTGTATACGTGCACAGTTTTTTACGCTCTTTGACGCTATTTTACGCTCTTTAAGCGTCTTAACTATCTAATTTTTACGCTCTTTGAGCGCCTGCACAATCTCTGGGCAGCACCGCTGATGATGTTCAATGTTCCAACTTGAATTAGGAACAAGCGACTGCTAAAATTCTTTTTCGAAAAGTTTCAATATGTATTCATATTGATAAAGAGGACGTATACATTTAGAGCAGGTATGTCAAGCATGTTATAAAAAATACATCTGGCCATCTGTTGACTTTTCGCTGACACCGATATGCACCGACCATTTCGTAGTATCAACGTCGCTCTTTGTGCTGTAATAAAAATTGATAATTTCAGGCATTTATTTTTGTCATTATCAATTTGTTTCGTGATGTGCATGGTGCTAAGCACCTTCGATGAAGCGCGAAGGTCATGATCAAATACCAATTCCGAGTGATATTGTGGAAACATGTTGATCAATGAAAAGGAAAGCTCCTTTCAATTTTTCCTAATCGTGCCAACATGCCATTTGACGTTGCTTCAATTAAATGGCCAGCTGACGAGATGTGAAAAAATGTCCCATGTGACATTTCGGCCATTGAGACCTTTCTACATCGCAAATAACCCAAAGTTTCATGCCATATTTATGATGTTTTGAAGGAATACACTGCAAAAATTGGCATCTTCAGTGGAATAGCAATTATTGTTCATCGACCGTTAGAGATTTATCTGGCGTTGAACCCACTTGTCGAATATAAGCCGAACGGTGTCAACTTACCTCGAGTAGTTGATGTACCTCTTGTGGATTGTCAAAGCGCATACATCGGTTTGTTTCTCTGAAACGCTTGTGCAGCAGCATATAGCTTTGCCAGTTTCTCCGCGTGAATGAAACTATAGCCGGCCAGCAATAACAAACCATAGCATGCACGCATAGCAACAATATTAGCATAATTTGAACAATCTCCATACTTGCGTACAAAATAAATGTTAGTCATTTCGAAGATCCTCCCAGTATGTGTCAAATTGACACATGAGGGCCTCTTTTGTAACTTTTCATGTTGGCAGCAATGTATATATATTTTCGCAAAAAATGGTTGGCATTTTCGAAATTTACGATCCAAAAAAGATTGAAAAAAGTATGTAAGAAACTAGATATTTTTTTGTGCACATACATAGATCATAGCTTTTAGCTCTTAAAACAATAACAAAAAATATCGAGCTCATCTCGAGCTCTTTTGGTAATTCGAGCAAAATCATTTTGGTCCGCAATCACCGCATTTATATTGTTTCTGTAATTTTTTCTTTAACGCATTTTATTTGTGTGATTTTGATTTCAATTCATTTGTTCCTTCACCTTGAGATTTTTGTTTTTGTTTACATGCAATTATCTTGCCGCAGCTATTTTAAAATTTTCGTCAATAAGTACTAGAAATTTGTTCACAAAATATTTTTAATTTTTTTTTTTTAGTTGATGTTGTAGCCGCCAGCTCGCAAAAAAATTGTGTGCGTATCTATATTATAGATAATTGAATCATAAAAAAAATATAAAAAGTTCAAAATTTGAAAAAAAAAATAGAAAAAGTTGTGATCACATTGAGATGTGATCAACTGCGACTTAAAAGTTGCTTAATATAAAGTAGATTTTTGGGAAAGTTTTTAAAAAAATTGAAAGGGTCGAAATTTTCGAAAATGTCGATTTTAATCTTTAAACGTTAATAACTAAATGATAATTACTTTAAATAATTTTTTTATTATGTTTCTAAAACTACACTAGAAAATTGTTTGCCTTAAAATTTAAAAAACCGATTACTCAATAACGGCTTCGAATAAGGGACTAAAAATTGGTGTGATTGTTCCTTTTAATCCGTACTAAAACATATCAAAAAATGAGCGAAATCAAAGAGGGTTGGGTCAAAACCTCGGTGATTTAGCATGGAATGCCCCATATAATTTCTTTTTTTCTGGGCTCTATAGTCCAAAATACTTTCTTTATGAACTTTATGACCTCACATGAAATATCCGAGTTAAAAACCCTCCCCCCATGAATGATTTCTGCTCACGGGCCTGCAACTGATAGTGTCTACTCAAAAATATCTTATTACCACTCGCAATTTTTATTAAATGTATCAGCAGCTTTAACGCCTTCAAGAAAAATTTTTTTATAGTTTTTGTCTTAATTTTTATTCCTTAAGTCTAAGCTTAAATATTATTTCAACCTGTTACATAAATATAAGTATTTATTATAAGCCTAGCTTGTACACACTCAAAAATATCTAAAAAATTTTCAAGCAAACTGCAAGAATCTATATAAACTAATCGGTTCAAAAACTACATTGCTTATATGTACATTAGAGTGACCAAAAAAAAATCGAGTTTTCGATTTTGATGTTGCTAATACGAAAAGTAGTTAGTGTTATGTAAAAAAATAAGGCATTTTAAATTTTATTAAAAAATATTGATATTTAGAGGTCGCTAATGTCCGATTTATGAATTAATTTCATTCAATTTATTTGCGTGTGATGATAACTCTTCCCAAAAAATTATTCCGCATGAGATACGGCCCGTTGGTATCGATTCCTATAGTTTCGGGTCTGCTGAGCACGATGGTGATAGTTGTTTTGTTATACAGTGGCTGAGTATCTTGGTAGCATTAAAAAACTCTCAGAAAACAGCGAAAAAACAGCGCCAATTTGAGTTCAAGTGAGGTAAACTTGAGGAATAAATTTTTTTTTTGCTCAAATGCATTTCAACATTGTAGTCCAAAAACTGACGAAGAAATATTGACCAGTCCCGATGTTCCAGTATTTTTTATCAGAAGACCAGAGTAATAGAAAAATTAAAATCCCTCGCAAAAAGGACAAAACTCAAGCTCAACTCAAGCTTAAATGAGATATATTCGGGTAACTCATTTTTTAAATATCGTTTTCTGAAGTATGATTTTGCAATGAATCCGAATTTGGCCTCGAAATTGACCCATCACATCAGAATTCTGAAATATTTGAGGTTAAGTACCTAAAAATTAGGGTTTTCGTCTACTTTTGAGGACATGTATGGGAGTTAAAACAATTTGTTCAGCTTAGTTTTCATAAAACTATCACTTAGTACCGTTCTTTCCCTTTAAAATAAGCTTTTAAATGGTTATAAGCGATGTTTCCTCGCAAAGTTACAGCCATTTGAATGTGACATAAATTAGATCCCCAACGACCAAGATTAAATAAATTTCTAGCCGGTTGGTTAATGTTGTTTGGACGTAGGGGATCAAATTCATGTCACTTTCAAATGGCTGTAACTTTGCAAGGAAACATCGCAGATATCCATTTAAAAGCTTATTTTAAAGGGAAAGAACGGTACTAAGTGATAGTTTTATTAAAACTAAGCTGAACAAATTGTTTTAACTTCCATACATGTCCTCAAAAGTAGACGAAAAACCTAATTTTTAGGTACTTAACCTCAAATATTTCAGAATTCTGATGTGATGGGTCAATTTCGAGGCCAAATTCGGATTCATTTCCAAAAATTACTTCAGAAAACCATAATAAAAAAATGAATTACAAGAATATATCTCATTTAAGCTTGAGTTGAGCTTGAGGTTTGGTCTTTTTACGAGGGATTTTAATTTTTCTTTTACTCTGGTCTTCTGATAAAAAAAATACTGGAACATCGGGACTGGTCAATATTCTTCGTCTGTTTTCGGACTACAATGCTGAAGAGCATTAGACAGAAAAAAAATTTGTTCCATAAGTTTACTTCACTTGAACCCAAATTGGCGCTGTTTTTTCGCTGTTTTCTGGAAGTGTTTTGATGCTACCAAGATACTCAGCCACTGTATAACAAAATAAACAACTATCACCATCGTGCTCAGCAGACCCGAAACTATAGGAATCGATACCAACGGGCCATATCTAATGCGGAATAATTTTTTGGGAAGAGTTATCATCACACGCAAATAAATTGAATGAAATTAATTCATAAATCGGACATTAGCGACCTCTAAATATCAATATTTTTTAATAAAATTTAAAATGCCTTTTTTTTTACATAACACTAACTACTTTTCGTATTAGCAACATCAAAATCGAAAACTCGATTTTTTATTGGTCACTCTAATGTACATCTCCGCCAAAAAAAAGCCTTTTAGCTGGCCTCGTTTTTTTTTTAGCACATCCTTCAGCCATAGTTTTTCTTGAAGCTAAGACAGTCTTGAATTAATGTACAAGGTTGTTCAATTAAAATTCAGATAGATATTTTTTTTACTTAACTTAATATGTAACTTTTCGTGATGTCTCCCTTTGAATTTAAATTGTTCATCCTTGAACATATATTTTTGGTTACAAATCTTTAAAAAGTAATCCTCGAAATCTCGTTGAAATGTGGCTAGACATGAAATCGAAAGATTCGTTCAACGAAGCGGCATTCCGGAACAGTTATTCATAAATATATTTATGTATCTATTATATAAAACTCATTTTTGGTTTGTCTGTCTATCTGTCTGTCTGTCTATTTGTCTGTCTGCCTGTCCGTCTGTCTGTCTCTTATGCACGCGGAAACTATGCAGCCGATTTTGATGAAATTTTTACAGTATGTTAATATCAATCATAGGCTATAAAACTTTTATTTAGGGTGCATATTTAGGGTGGTCCTCATACATAAATATTTTCAAAATAACGATTTCTCAAAGACAGGAAAATCGATTCTCATGAAATTTACACAGTATGGCTCTTATATTGAGGAGCACAGATTGGATGGTAAAATTTTTTTTTAGGGTGCATACTTAGGGTGGCCCTCATACAAATATATTTTTAGATATAATTTTCACGAAGACAAATAAATCGATTCACACCGAATTTACACTTCGTACCTCTAATGTTAAGAAGCATAGCTAAGGCCACAAAACTTTTATTTAGGGTGGCCCTGATACACAAAGACTGCTTAATCGATTCTCTTGGACTTTACACCAAATGTATTTTATATTGAGAAGCAGAGACTAGATTGTAACAATTTTATTTAAAGTGCAAAATTAGGGTGACCCTCATACAAAAATATTTTTAAATATCATTTTCACGAAGACAGGTTAATCGAATCACACCGAATCTACACCATGTTGCTCTTATGTTAAGAGGCAAAATTAAAGATACAAAACTTTTATTTAGGGTGGCCCGCATAAAAAAATATTTTTTAAGTATCATTTTCTCGATTCTCTTGGAATTTACACCACATGGCTTTTATATTAAGAGGCTTTTATATTAGGGTGACCCAAATACAAAAATATTTTTAAATATCATTTTCACAAAGACAGGTTAGTCAATTCACACCACTTAGCTCTTATGTTAAGAGACATTGCTAAGGATACAAAAATTATATTTAGGGTGCATACTTAAGGTGACCCTAACCCAAAAATATTTTTAAATGTCATTTTCTCGAAGACTGCTTAATGGATTCTCATGGAATTTACACCATATGGCTTTTATGTGAAGAGATACAAATAAGATCGTAAAAATTTTATTTAGGGTGCATACTTAGGGTGGCCCTCAGACAAAAATATTTTTAAATATCATTTTCACAAAGACAGGTTAGTCAATTCACACCACGTAGCTCTTATGTTAAGAGGCATAGCTAAGGATACAAAAATTATATTTAGGGTGGCCCTCATATTTTTAAATATCATTTTCTCGAAGACCACTTAATCGATTCTCATGAAATTTACACCACCTCGCTTTCATATTAAGAGGCACAGATAAGATCAAAAAAAATTTATTTAGGATGCCTACTTAGGGTGAACCTCATAAAGCAATATTTTTTAACATCATTTCCACGAAGACAGCTTAGTCGATTCACTCCGAATTTACACCACGTAGCTCTTATGTTAAGAGGCATAGCTTAGGCTACAAAACTTTTATTTAGGGTGGCCCTCAAACAACAATATTTTTTTAAATATCATTTTCTCGAGGACCGCTTAATCGATTCTCATGAAATTTACATTACGTGGTTTTTATATTAAGAGGCACTGCTTAGGTTGTAAAAATTTGATTTTTGGTACATTCTAAGGGTGGTCCTCACACAAAAGTATTTTTTAAATAGAATTTTCACGCAGACCGCACATCGAATCCACACCACGGTTGAGGTGAAGCGATGCGCACCGGGTAATGCTAGTCAATAATAATACTGCTATACTCTCAAGCGCTGCCGTTCAAAATCTTTTTTCCACGGGCAGAGATATTTTAAAGCCGAAACCAGCCTCGTTTTCAAACCAGAATTCAACATATTAATCTATCCACATTTTGTTGCTAAATTACACAGTCCAATTATACACGTATTTTTTTTGTTCCTAACCTTTTAACTTCCAGAACTCAGAACCAGATCGATATAAAAAATGCAATTTTTATCACGTGTTAACGGATTAATGATTAACTTTATTTTGCGTTAAATCTTCCAAAATGTAACGCTTTAACGTTTAACGAAGCTAACTTTTTTAGTAACGGATTAGCGATTAACGAAGTTAACTATTAGATTACGGTGCCCAGCTATGCTTATATGTACAATTCCATCAGATTTGGCCTTTTAGCTGGCTTCGTTTTCTTTTTTTTTTTTTGGAGTTCATCTTTCAGCCATAGTTTTTCTTGAAGCTAAGGCTGTCTTGAATTAATATTCAAGGTTGTTCAATTAAAAATCACTAATTCTGTACTCTACCCTTTTAGCCAGGTTGCCAGTAAACGTTTTAGGTACATACCTACATTTTTCAATTTTATAATTTTTTCTGATTTTTTGAAAATTTTAAAAATTTTTGGAATTTTTTATATTTATTTGAAGTTTGGATTTCTAGAGCTTTTTTCAGTTTTGAAAAGTTTTTCTATTTATTCAAGTTTTGGAAATCTTAAAAACTTTGAGAAAATTTTTGCAAATTTTGAATTTTTATATTTATTTTCTTGGCACTTTGGATTCTTCAGCTTTTTTCAATTTATTAAAGTTTTTCGATTTTTTAAATTTTCTTGTTTTTTGAAAATTTAAAAAATTTTTGGAATTTCACTGTTCCGAAAAAATTGAAAACCTGATTTTTTTTATAATCTAAGAATGCATTCTGCCGTACTAAGCGAAAAAGACGTATCTCAAAAAAAAAAAAATATCCGAGATTCTTATGGCATCGGATAGCTTAAGAAATTACGCGTCTAATGAAATACTCCAAATGTCAGCATCTTAGTTTAATCATATAAAAAATCTACTAAGAAAATTTCCTCTATCTCAATTTTACAGGTATTTCAACAAATTGACATAAACAAAACATCAATTATCTCGAAATGAATTTTTTTGAGATACGTCTTTATCGCTTAGTACGGCAGCATTGCTATTCAAAATTTAATTGTACACAACCTCAGAAGCGCCATGAAAGGTAAACGTGACTTAGTTAAAAATTTAAAAAAAAAAAAATAAAAAAATTGTAACATCATAAAAACACAAAAACCACTCGGATTACAGAAAAATTCATACATAAGGCAATAAAACGATATAAGGATACGGGAGGCTCGAAGAGTGCAAAAAAATTGGAAGCAGTCGGACTGTGGGAACAAATTACGTCATAAAACAAGTGAGAGGACGATATCCTGCTCAATCAGCCTGTTCTGTAGAAAAGGATATGAAAATATAAAAAACTTCCAAGCAGCTTCTTATCAGGAATGATCTACGACACAAGGCCTACAGAAGCTAACGCTTTCATGGGCTAACAAATAAGCAAAAGCAATTACCTGTTACAAAAAATAAGGAGCTGTTTGACTGGCACGGTGGAGATGAAATAATTTTTTCGGATGAAAAACTGTTCTTCCTGCATGACAGCCACAACCAGCAGAATAACCGTGTGTACGCAAGAAGTTTTGCGAATGCTCCAAAAGATGAATTGACTGCTGAGCGATATCAAAACGTGACCAAAATCATGGTGTGGCGAGCAATATCTCAAATAGGAAAAGTGTCGAAAAATTTGCCTGATTTCATCTCTGCGGAAGAATTGCCAGCATCATCACCGAATCTCAATACATTGGATTTTTTCGTATATGATTTTATCGTCGTTGGTTTTGATATGCAATGTAAATATTGGCACCTCAGAGTGTAAGTGTCCCATCAGCAAAAATATGAAACTGAGAAAACAGCGTTTTAAAGTTATTTACTCTGCGATTTGTGATTTAAGGATTATTAATGTTGTTTTTTTATTATTTTGCTTCTCTGTAATTACCTATGCGGTATTTGAAAAAAATCTATTGAAACTTACTTTTGACTTTTCTGTATTTAAAATTATTGGGATTTGTATGAGTTAGGACATTTGCATTCTGAAACTCCAAGTAAAATGTATATTACGTTTGATCCAAAATACACAAAAAGTCTTCTTTTTTATTCGTGAACATGTTTGATGGGGGGCATAGGAAAACGGGTATGTAGAAAAATCTATTCTAAAGTGTGTTGGCTGAACCGTTACGTCACGCGAAGGGCTAAAGTTCACGGCACGCTCATGCTAGTGTTATATTTTAGACCAAAACTTCTAAACTACTGAGCCGGTTTTGACAAAAGAAGTATCGTTGTTTTCATATTATCAAGCTATTGATACTTCTAAAATCTGGGCGCTGTATGCAAAAAATAAAATATAATAACTATATAATTAGTCACATAATTGAAGAAGTCATACATAAGTCACAGCTCCTAAAATACTAAGCCGATATTGAAAAACGAAGATTTTATCTTTTTGTTTAACTAAGAGGACTAAAATGAGGGTACTTTTATTTCAAAAATTTGTTCATAGATGTTGTTATACACAAAAAAAATTATTATATTGTATACATAAACATAAATATGTATATGCAGGCTTTGGTTCATACGAATACTTAAAATACGATTAACAAAAATTATTCAAGAAAGCTTACTAGATTACGTTCTTTTTTTTTGGCTTTCGAACCTTCATTCGTGTGCATATGTATATTACACCAATCGATGCGAAAAGGTCGAAATTAAGTTTTGGAAGGATGAGAAAAAAGATTGATAGATAACGTCAAAAATGGAAACAAAAAATTATTTTGAGAGTTTTTGTTTTCCTTATATAGGGCCAAAATTTAGATTCGACCTCTTCGCATCAATTGGTGCAACGATTGGTACAAGAAATTTTTTGTCTTGAAACGAGGCCAAATCACCGCCGGGGTACCTTTTCCTCTCTCTTACTAAAGTCCATTCTCACTTTTGACCTGTGAGCGATTGTTTACTATTTAATGTGATTTCAAAGACAAAAAAAGCAGTTAGGACATTTGCACTCCGAGATTTTATTCTGAAAGCTGCAGTTAGGAGATCTGTACTGAGATCTTTGGAACGGGAAGAGCTAGTCAAATTTCGATAACACCAAAAGAAAGAGTGTAAGTTGGCATATTAAAAAAAATTTGACAAAAAGTGCGATAGGACACTTACACTCTGAGGTGACGATATGTAGTTCACATATATGCGAATTAGAAAAGCTTAGAGTTAAGTGAAGATAGCGCCCCTTTTTTTAAATAATTTTTAAATTGGAAAAAAAAAAAAAAAACACTATTAAATTATTTCATCGCGTCTGCCTCTGATATATTGTGTTAAGGGCATAGTATAGATAACAAAAATATAAAAAGCAGACATCCACACTGTCGTATTTTTAATAACAGCAATTGTTAATATGTTAAAAAAAACTCTATTAAATTATCTTATCGAAACTGAAAATAGAAGAGGCAGACGCGTAAATCTCTGCTTTTTCGAAATATATGGTGTTGTATGTGTCAAAATCATCGATTTTGGTGAAATTGCAATATATTCCGATTTGTAGCCAAATTCCAAGGTATTAATTTTATATAGATATGTACATATATTCTTAATAATATGCACCTCAAGTGCTTAAACAAGCAGCGATGTAATCGTCTGCATTCTGCATTATGTATTTATGTTTTTGCTAGATAAGCACTCAGCCAATAGGCAGACGCGGTAAAATGAGGTTGCTTCTTTATATCAATCTCAATCACTTATGTTTGTATGTATGTATGTATGTATGATAAAATTTTAAGAATAATTTACTCTTAAGTTTACCTATATTAATAACGCAGAGGCAACGCAATGTCAGAGATTGCTCGTATTATTTATATTACTTATAACTTCATGATTGTCAACTTCTACCGTACAATAACAACATATAGAGACTTAGGCCATCAGCTCCCTAGCTATTTAGTTTTTCCCTTCTTGCCAACAAACGAGAAGAATTTTCGAAAAGAGTTTCTGTGTGTAGACAGGGAGTAACCAGCCAAAGTAAAAATGTCATCGAAAATATTGGGGTGTGTTGAGTTTTGCTCGAAGCAAACCATACGCAAGCATACCGCAAAGACTTCTACGGAAATCCCACAAATTGACCTATAAAACGAAAACAATACAAAAGTTTAACGTATGCAAAAGTATGGCTGATGACTAGAGGCAGTAAAGGATGATTTGTATCTAATAAAGAATATGCTATGCGATCATGATGTTTGTATTGTACTCGCGCGAGAATAAACATTGTAAAAATGTGGTGCCATGTTTTGTTAAGATGTGCGAACAATACACATACCGTCACATTGGATGATAGAAGACTTTTATTAGACTTGCATCCCTTTTTGTAAACAAGATGTTTTTATAGATGTGTTAATTTCTTCTTATTATTGGTTTTTAAGAGGCTGTAATCACTACGTAATAGTGTAAATAAACATTAGCAAAAAAAGATCAAAAATATTTATATTTTAGATTCCAAACAAGATATGTACAGTAGCTCACAGCTTATTTTATGCAGTGCATACTTTTAAATGCAGCGCTCTACAATTTGAAACTAAATGGAATATGAAAAAAATGTTGATGTCACTTAAAAGAGAAGAAAATATAGTTTAAAAAATAATTTTTTTATTGTTAAAAAATATTATCTGAAATTTTAAATATAGAAAATTACAGACTACTAAATTTCAAGTAACAGCTTATTTTATGCAGATATGTATAAACTGTAAAAACATAGTCAAAAGTAATGATTTTGTAATTTTTTATATTTAGTGTGATAACCTTTTTGCTCAACTACGGCTTAAAAGAGGTTTGGCATCGAAGCAGCAAATTTTTTAGTGGTATCTGGCGGAATATTACGCCATCCAATATAAAGTGCCTCTTTTAGACCATTTTTGTTTGAAATGTTGTATTTTCTGATATTTTTTTCAAAATCGTCCATAAATTTGCAATCACACTTAGATCTGGCTACTATGCTGGCAGTGTCATCGAGTTCGGGCTCTTATATACTATGTATTTATCAGGATTGAACTATGCCCTCTCTGTGTTTTGAGTTTATATTGGTAAAACCGTAAATTTGTCTGTGTGCCCAGATTCTCGGCACTCTGCATAAAAAAAGGTGTGAGCCACTGTATGTTGTTACATTAGGGTGCTGATATGAGAAATCAAAACAAAACTTTGTGGAAAACTAAGATAATTTTTCTATTTTGTAAATGATATTTTAACTGAGGAGCGCTTATTAAAAACCTGCACAGCAATAACTCCAAACATTTTGATAAGCCTTAAATATTTATAAAAAATTTATTTTTTAATCGCGCGGAAGTGCTCATGAACCAATTAAGCCGAGCTATGTAGCAAAATTAATGTAGGCTATTCTTCTTCATAATTTTTTTACTCAAATTTCGAAAAATAAAATTTTTCCAGCTCTGGTAACAACACTAAAAGACTTTTTTTTAATGAAACTTAGTGGATTTTCGAATTTTAATTGGGGAACGCAATTCTAGACCATGGGAATATTTTGAACATGGCTAGTGTGTATCCATCCATATTTTGTTGGTTAAACTGCTCAGTGGGGGATTAATTTAAGTTTTGGCTAAGCGCGTAAGTGTCAAGGTCCAGGATATAAAAACGTGGAATTCCTTTGAAATGCCAAGGAAAAATCATTGTAACTTTGAAATTATTGAATCGAAATGTTCAAATTTGTTATGGATTCCCAACTTATTGCAATTTTTGACTCTTAATTTCAAACCTCGCCTTTATTTTTTTAGGTAAGATTTGGCAATAATTTTTTGAACGTGAAGTGACTAGCTAAGAGATTCTCTTTAATTTATGTGCTTTATTGAGCCAGAGATTTTCAATCTGAAACTTGAAACTGTATAAAAAATGTTCATTTGGCGAAGTCTCTGATCAGATCAAACATATGAGGCGTCCAGTTGCAAGACCGGCCAAGTCCAAAAAAATCAAATTTTGAGATATTCTCATATATCAAAATCTAGACCATATTTTATCTTTCAACTATGTTTTTAGATTAAAATAAAAATGTTTGACAGAAATATTACATTTTTTAAATTTATTTTGATACATGAATTTCAAAACCAGCCAAGACCATGAACTTGCTTTCAAAACCGGTCTAACGCCTTGAAATCAAAACCGGCCAAGTACACTTTTTTCAAACAAAATTTGTTGATTACTATGGCAAAACCGACCAAGTCCAGTACATTGGTATCATAACCGGACAAGTCAAAAATTGTTTTCTCAAAAACATAGGCAAATATAACTCGAAAAGTCTGATCTGACGTGCTTTGAGTAAGAAATGAAAAAGGGACTTTGCCGGTTTTGCAACTGTGCGCCTCACATATTTTTTCAAGTCATTTCAATACCTCAAATTAGATTATAAACTACAATTCAGTTGATACAATGTAACAAATGGTGACTGCAGATATACAGGGTGCTCCATCTTTTATGTCGGTATGTAAACATTGAATAACTTTGAGAAAAAACAACCGATTTCTATAAGTGATGCATTTTTATTCAGTTTGGTTCTTTACAATTTTTTTGGACTATTTTTTGAAAACAATATCAATTAAATGGCCACCTTTATTAGCAATTACAAAATCACTCCTTTTTTCTGCGTTTGCCATTACCTTTCCGAGCATCTCGGGTGTTATAGCGTCGATTTCAGCACGAATGTTTGCCTTGAGCTCGTCAATAGTTTGAGGCTGGTTGGCGTAAACCTTGCTTTTCAGATAACCCCACAAAAAGAAGTCCCGGGGGGTTAAATCAGGTGATCTCTGAAATCGTGCCTTTTTGCCGCGATATTTTTTCCGATGTTTTCGATGTAAAGTGTCACTATTTCAGCGCGTTTTTTCGGTGTGAAGCGATCCATGGCAAAAATTGTACTGAATTGACGTTTCCAAAACATATCTGATGCAATCAATCGGTTGGTAAATGTGAAAGTTATTCAGCGTTTACATACCGACATAAAAGATGGAGCACACTGTACTTAAAATGGTCTTATTTTCAAAGAAAATTAGAAAAAGGGTAATTTTGAAAAATAAAAAGTAAATTAGAAAATATACATATATTAATACAAATAAATCAAAATTAATAAAATGAGAAGAAAAAAAAAGTTTAATAAATAAATTCTATGTACTAGTAGCAAAACCAATAGTTAACATCGTAAAAACAAAGAAAGTTGTGATGAAAATACGAGTACAGAAAGTTATTCCAAAACAAGAAGAATACGACTCACATCTTGATAATCAAGATCAAAAAGCCACAATTTTATATGTTTTAAGAAAATAACTCAAGTACTATGGTTTCTAATGGTTTCTGGTAGCCAATTAAAAAGTGTAGGAGCAGTGGATAGGTAATAATTAAAAAAATGTTGTGAGTAATGAGCAGGTATCACAGCTAAATTTAGGCTATAGCTAATATTCTGAAGAATTGCGGTTGATTAGATGCCCAATTCTTATGAAAAACACTTTAAGAACTTTAAAAAAATATAAATTCTTTAGGGGGAGAATTTTTAGATTTCTAAATAATAATAGACTTCTTGCAAACGACTGCGATTGACGTGTTTTTGACACTTTAGTAACTGACTAAATTTATAAAAATTGGTACCTCCCCAGCATACCATACCATATTGTACTTTTGAATGGAAAATGTGCTTAGCATATAGAGATGCCTAGAGACACCCAATTAATACTTTTTTAACATCGATGTGTGATCATGCCAATTCACCTTCCAATCAATCAACAAACCAAGATGTCTGAAGGACTTTACCCAATCAACGCAAAAGGATTTGTCATTAAAAACACGATTTGCATAAATAGTACGTCTTTATTTCGGTAGAAGAGCTTCTGACAAATTCGTCAATTAAATATTTCTCGCAACTACAGCTATGAAATATAATGTTACAGAAATCCCGCTCTTTACCAGATATATAAAAATACATGAGTTTTGTCTTGTTACTTATGACAAGTTTATGAGTAACAAACCAGTGCCTTAGAATACTTAGGTTGTGATTAATTTCTGATATTAAGCCTTGAACTGAATCGCTTGTATACGTACTCGTACATGCAATATCATCAAAAAATGCAGTGACTTTACTCGAAAAGCTTAGTGAAAAAACTGAATTTATATAGATCAGAAAAAGAATAGGTCCAAGCACAGAATTTTTTGAACACTTATGTTAATATTTAAAAAGTTTCTAAAATAATTACCAATTTTTACTCTTTGCTTTCTATTAGTTAGATATGACTTGAACAAGTTAAATATTGATCCTCTAAAGTCAAATTTCAAGAGTTTATTTAAGAGAATATTATGATCAACTGTGTCAATAGCTTCGTAATATCGATAAACAGGGATGCAGATACTTTTTTTATGATTTAAGCCAGAATAAATATTATTACAAAAATTAAGTCAGTAGACTTTCCTTTTAGAAAGTCAAATTGATTATTACTGAAAAATTTTTGATTATTAAGAAATTTAAGCATCCTAGTTCTTATGGCTTTTTCAAAGATTTTAGAAAAGACCGAAAGAAGAGATTGGTCTATAATTGCTAAAAACAGATTTATCACTCTTCTAAACAAGGGGACTACTATTGCTTTTTGCAAATCCTCAGGAAAAATAATTCAAAGGACGATATGTGTAGGTTCAAAAAACAGACTATTTGATGAAAACTGCTCGTTAGATAAACAATTACAGTCACGGCTACTAAAATCTGAATCATTTATGACTTTATGCCCTACGAAATAACCTTTTTTCCTAGATTGATAAGTCCAATTTATTCATTAACGCAGGTTTTATTAAAAGATTGTTGACAAGTTGCCATTTTTTTTTTTTTTTGTTTCCTTGCACTTTACAAAATTCATTAGTAGATACAGAAATAACTTTTAGAATCAGACGCTTCAGAACTAATTTCCTTGCAATTTTTTTTATAATTTTCTTTTAAATTCAGATTATTAGGATGCTTAGCATTTTTTTTTTTTTGTAAAGTTTTGTTTCTCGCGAATTTTTTTAACTAAATTCGTAGATGTCCATGGCTTCAACCTTTTTAATTTTGAATTGTTTTTAACAATCATTTTGGTTAAGCTTTGACATGATTCAGCAAAGTCAGGTTAAATAAGGTAAATGTTTTGGACGGATCATGTTCGCGGCATACATTATTTCAATTTTCAAAAATTCTGAGCAGTAAAATCAGTTTTAATGTGGTTAACATTTGAGGTGCACATGTTTTTGGAATCCTTCACATTTTGAAAGCAAAGGAATGTTATGCAGTGGTCAGTGATTTCGATATGTGCAATGGAACTATTTATAGAAATATAATTTTTCTCCCTAACCTCACATAGATGTGATCAATGCAAGTTTCAGAGGTTGCACTAATTCTAGAAAGCATCATTAAATACTGATCTGTAAAATCAGATTCTGATAATAAATTAGCGTTAAAAAGAAAAACTTGCATTAAATTAAGAGAAAATTTTAAAAAATAGATTACCCTGCGTTATTAACACAAAATATTGTAGATAAAGTGAACAAAAGGAATAATGAAAAAATCGAATTTATTTGGCAGCGTGACGTAATGGTTAGGACTGTAAACTCATAGCCCTCAGGACGTGTATGGCGGAAATTTCGATATGAAAGCACATGCATTCTTAGGATTGATTGAGGAATAACATATAAAACAATAAAAAGAAAATAGATATGTTATATTGAAAATATTTTGAGAACATTTTTTTAAATTAAAAAAATTTGTGTTTTAACAAAATTATATAAATTAGTTAAATTTTAAAATTATAAATAGTCTTTCTTAACAAATGTGATTAAATGATTTTTTATCGTATTTTATCGTACTATAGTTTTTGAGATATTTCGTATAAAAAAAAATTTTCAAAAACGTCAAAAAAAAAACAAAGTGTGCGTGTGTAGGCGCGTGGGAAAATTAAAAGTCGTCAAAATTCTGGCGCTCAGGCTTGAAAACATATCTTGAGACCATGAAGCTCTAGTGCCAAAATTTCACCCAAAACGGACCATGGGAAGGCATGTCAGTGGGTCGATTTGTGTGATTTTTGAGCATTTTCGAGATGACTTGAAGCATAATTGCTTTTATTCAAAAAAAATGTCAACATCTGGGTATATGTGTGGCTATAATTTTTTGTGGACTCAGTATGATGTGAAATATGTGCAAAAACTATAAATCAGAAAATTGGCACAAATTTGAGCATTGATTCATTGATAAGAATGTGGAAAATGCTAAAAAATTTGACATACGTCCACTTTGATCGCCCATAACCATGCCTATTTTATATTTTTCTACCACGGCACTAAGCGCAATCAATTGGACATTCTCTTATACATGGAAAACAAAATGACAAAGATTTTTTGTACCAACGATGCGATCTGGAGAATATATTGATTAAAAAAGCAACAAATTGATTTTAAGAAAATAAATAAATTCCGCGACCACTTTGAGTAATTTTTGAAGCTGATCTTCGTCCTTCGTTATATGTTTATTAAAATTTTGCACATGTGCAATCGCTCTTTTTGCGGGGTCGTTCACAACAAGTAATTTTTAAGCCACAATCTTCGAATACTTATAGAATTCATCATTTGGCAATCAAATGGAGTTTTCTTCCAGAAAATCCAGTGGCAATTTCAATATTCGGAAAAAACGCAAATGTGCGTGATGTCACAAAGGCGCTTACGTTCAACTCAATTATGTCGATCTTATGAAAATCGATATGTATGCGACTTGAGTCATCTCGAGAAACAATTTTCAGGTTCGAGAACATTTTCATTTTTTCGTTGACTGAAATGGCTTCATCGAAAAACGCCAGCTTAATCAATGCTTCAGTGATGTACCACAAATGACCTCTGAACTTGTTGATGGCAATGTTTGCTATGTTATTACTTTGCTTTTATATTTAATCAATTGCTTCAGAAAATGTATGTTATTTTGTGGCGCAGAGGTGGCATCTGGTGCTTGGAACCAGGCTTTGATGTAACTGCCTTTGATTGCAAAAATAATTAAGTTCAGACAGTCATTTTCGGTTTTCTCTCCTTTCTTCCGAACATATACTTTTTGTATGTACATATATAACAGCCGACTCATACAGTGGCTCACAGCTTATTTCATGCAGTGCCAGTTTTTAAGTTTGTACAGTTGTAATTTCCAAACTAAGTAGAATATTGAAAAAAACTAAACGCCATATTTTGTAATATTCTTCTAAGTTAAATTTTTACCCTTTATTTTTTTTTAATAATTTTTTTGTGTAACTTATGAACTAAAATGTAAGAATAGTGCGTAATTTTAAGTCACAGCTTATTTCATGCAGACGCTTCATTTCGCTTTCGTGCCAACATATTGCGCCGAGTAACGGTAATTTTTCTTTGTATGTACTTTTTGTGATGTACGCAATCAGTTCAAGGAAAATTTTAGTGTGATCTTGCATATGTCAGGGTGTAGTCAATCATTCAGCGAAAATAGGTCGCCGTACTACAATTGAGCAAAGAGAAGTGGTCATACACAATTTTAAAAACGGTGAATCGCAACGAAAAATTGCTAATATAGTGAACTTGAGTCCAGCGACTGTACAAAGTATCATTGAACGTTACGTGCATGAAAACCGGGTGCAGAATAAAGGTAGAAACGCGCCCAATAAAATTTTCAATGCGGCTGACGAACGATATATTGTTCGAAAAATAAAGGATAACCCGAAGTTATCGGCTCCAAAGTTGGTCACTGAACTAGAACAAGGTCTGGGCAAAACCTGTAGTGCAGAAACTGTCCGCCGAGTGCTCCGAAACCACGACTTTAATGGTCGAGTCGCTAGGAAAAAACCATTTATCAACAAAAAAACCAGCTACATATGTCGAGTTGCCTTCGCTAAAGAGCACGCACAAAAGAATTCGGACTTCTGGAATTCTGTTATATTTGCGGACGAGTCGAAGTTTAACATTTTCGGCTCTGACGGCATGACCTACGTGTGGCGGAAAGCGAACACAGAGCTGAACAAAGAAAACTTGACGCCTACTGTGAAGCATGGTGGAGGTAGCGTTATGGTGTGGGCCTGTATGTCTGCAGCAGCAGTAGGAAATTTGGAGTTCATTGAGGGAAACATGGACAAAACGATGTACCTAAACATTTTAAGAAAAAATTTGCTCCAAAGCGCAGAAAAACTCGGAATACGCCAAGATTTCCGATTTTATCAGGATAATGATCCAAAGCACAAATCGGCAATCGTGCAGTCTTGGCTGATATGGAACTGTCCGCATTTGATGACGCCATCTGCTCAAAGTCCGGACATGAATGTTATTGACAATTTGTGGGCAATCGTGGAAATAAACATCCGGAAACATCAAATTTCCAACAAAGATGGGCTGAAAAGGACACTTTTGGAAGAATGGAACAAAATAACACAAGAGACAACCCAAAAGCTTGTGGAATCCATGCCAAGTCGTCTTAATTCTCTGCTAAAAGCGAAGGGGTACCACACCAAGTACTAGATGGTAATTTAATTCAATATTAGTACGCATAAATTTAATATATTGAAGGTGCATGAAATAAGCTGTGACATAGAATTAAGCACTTTTCTTATATTTTAATTCATAAGTTCCACAAAAAAATGTTCAAAAAAAAAAATAAAGGATAAAAATTTGACTTAAGATAACATTACAAAATATGGCGTTCAGTTTTTTTCAATATTCTACTTAGTTTGGAAATTACAGCGGTACAAACTTAAAAACTGGCACTGCATGAAATAAGCTGTGAGCCACTGTATGTATAGCGTGCTCGACCTGTTCCCGAAGGCTCATAAAATTTGATACCGTGACGACGAACTCTGCCAAATATATTATTATATAAATTCATGAAACTCGTAATCTTTTTAATTTTATAAGAATTTGCATAGAATTCATGCTAAAGATTAATCCGCTGGAACTTTTCTTAAAAATTAAATAAAATTGACAAAATAGTCACAGTATATATCCTTTTTTTAATCTAAAATATACCTTAGGTTTAGGTTTGGGTGGCACCTGCAAAGCCTCACATAGACAATAGTGTTACCACAAACTCTCTGCCCTCAGAAGCGAAAAGAGCGTATCTTAAAAAATGCGTTTCGAGATGCTAAGTCTCTTCTTAACTTAAAGTAATTAAATTTTAGGTCTTTTAAGCGACCCTTAAAACTTCATCTCAATATCTTGAAAACGAAGTGAGGTACCAAAAAAATATTTTCAATTTTTAATACCTGTCTGATTGAGTCCTAGAATACTCTTAATCAAGTGTCGAAACTTTCCATGCTGTTTGCTACTTTTATCGAAGTTCGAATACTTTTGTCGATTTTTCGATGCTATATACTCAAAATTCATTTTTCGGTTATTCCATGCTACACAATTTTCTAATACTTTCCTACTTTTATCATCACATCGAATACTTCCGATTTGAGTCATCTTCTAACATATCGGTCATTTCACGCCAAGCGGACAGGGAAAATAGGGTCATGTTTCCAATTTCAGATATATTTGCATTTGCATTTGCAAAAAAAATTTTTGTTAGGCGAACATTGAAAAAAACGATAAAGAAAAATATTTCCCTTTTTTTTCATTGTATTTTTTTTTATTTTTAAAATCCAACTATGAGGTTTAAAAGGCCAATAAATGAAGTATAAAATCCAGTGGTTAATTCATTTTACCAGACTTTTTTTAAACTGAATAATGGCATTTGAAGTAGTACATATGTACCTAACGACTTATCAAATATTCAAAGACCCATATTTTGTAAACCAGTGTTGCCATTCTAATAATATTTTGTTTCTGTGTCGAGGACATATACAGGTACAACATATGCAAATATATCAGAAATTAGAAACATGACCCCATTTTCCCTGTCCGCTTGGAGTGAAATGACCGATATATTCTTTAAACTTTAGTCGACTCTTCAAATTTTTTAGACTTATCGATTTTTCGATACATTTTGATGCTTTTTTAAATTTTGTCGATTTGTCTATACCTCTCACACTATCAAAATGAGGGACACATTATGCCGCGAGTGCTTTTACTCTTTCTATTTATATAAATTGTGAATCCACAAAAATAACAGACAAATTTCAGCTTGGATCTACGATTTACAAAATACCAGTAACTAATATACCTAAATAACTTTTTTATTTATTTTTTAACAACAGACCTGGCCGTTTGCATTTCAACACATCCATGCAGCTGGACGACAGTTGGCCTTACAATTTCCAACTACAAATTGGGAGTCTTCTAGCGACATGGAAAGGAAAAACCAAAAGAATGATACTCGCAACTTGAACGATGAACAAATCAATGAATCTGCTGCCAATTTATTTCAAAATAAATGTCATATATCCTCAGGAGCACCAAATGTTAGCAACTGCTTATTTGATTGTCTTCATCAGCAGCAACAGCAGCAACTGAATTATTATATACATCGAAATCATTATGATTATCATGAGCCCGATTATGCAGATCATCAACATCAAGATATGCAGATACATTAGCAGAAGATAAATAAAATCATTCGTAAACAGAAATTTACTGACCAAAGGAGTATTATATTATTATATGCATGGACATTAAACTGTCCCTTATATACCAAGTTTCTTTAATCGAGGAGATGGGTATATAAATAAATTTGTTTAACAAAAATAAAATTTTTAATCATTTTAAAATGTTATTTTTTAGGGTAGTACTTTGTGAAAATTGGTAGTACTTTACTAAGGTATGTGCACTAGGGTGTTTACTTAGAAAATTTTGTGGATGTTTTTTTTATGATTTACTTAGCATTGGACTTAAAAATTATTGTTACAAATTTTGCGGTTTCTAGCTCAAACCTGTAAGCGTGTGTCCATCAGATTTGGCCTTTTAGCTGGCCTCGTTTTTTTTTTTTTTTTTATTATTTTACATCTTTCAGCCATAGTTTTTCTTGAAGCTAAGGCTGTCTTGAATTAATATTCAAGGTTGTTCAATTAAAATCCAGATAGCTATTTTTTCTATTTAACTTTGTATGTAACTTTTCATGTTTTTTTTTAACTTAAATGCAATTTTAACTATGTCTCCCTTTGAATTTTAATTGTTCCTCCTTGAATATTAATTCAAAATACTCTTAACTTCAAGAAAAACCATATCTGAAGAGTGTGCTCAAAAAAAAAAAATCGAAGCCATGGTCGAGCTAAGATGACAATAACGATTTTTTTTTTATTTTTTTTTTTTTGGAGCAGACTGTTCAAACATGGTTTTTCTTGAAGTTAAGACTATTTTGAATTAATATTCAAGGAGGAACAATTAAAATTCAAAGGGAGACATAGTTAAAATTGCATTTAAGTTAAAAAAAAAACATGAAAAGTTACGTACAAAGTTAAATAGAAAAAATAGCTATCTGGATTTTAATTGAACAACCTTGAATATTAATTCAAGACAGCCTTAGCTTCAAGAAAAACTATGGCTGAAAGATGTACTCCAAAAAAAAAAAAAAAAACGAGGCCAGCTAAAAGGCCAAATCATGAATTTGCACCAATCTATAAAAATATGACTTAGCTATAAGTTTGTAAAAATTCACAAAAACAGCAGGTCTAAGAAATCTTTAAAAAACCCGATGACAAGACAAATTTATGTACAAAATTTAACGAAAATCGCACATGGTGAGCCTGGCCGACTTTCCCTTTGACGTAAAATAGGCGATACATTTAAATAGACTGAATTCTACTTTGTGCTTATCTTAAGTAAATCCTGAGGTGTGCAGGAATCACTTAATAATGAATGAGGACCAATTCTCGAAAAAGTAACTCCGTTTATTAAAACAAAACATACTTAAATCCGAAAATATAAAACTGCAAATGACGCAACGATATTTAGCGACTGGAGACAATATTGGAACATTCCTCTCAGTTTTTTTTCCTGAGGTATATTCTAGAAAATTTTATAATGGTAAGTACAAATTTAACTCTTTAAAGTTGACTTGATTCACGCATTTTCAAGCAAACATTTTCAATTCTTCAGGGGCCTGAGTCAAAACATTATTCGAACTAACTATATTGTATTTCTTCACAGAAATCATTTGTTCCGGTAGATTTGTATTGATGGTTGACTAATTATCTGGTGATGACATCGTGGAATACTGGTCTGAGTTATGAGTTGCCAGCGTCTGTTGATAACTAGATGAACAACATGTCATTGATAGGTGACAATCAGGGTGTGTTAGTAGAAAGATACGTTCTTGTGTCATCACATTCTGTAGCTATTTTCGACAAATAAGAGCTCTGCGCAAAGGCGATTTTTTTTTCAATTGCAAGACTCTCACAGACAACGTCGAATTCGAACTCTCGAATCTAAAGTAATGAAGGTACGCTTCCGCCCCTTCTGCAATTTTGTGAATCAGCACTAGTTTTTGGAGTACTCGTAATTATTGCTGAAAAACTTTGCTCTACTACCTCAATAAGGCTAACTGGATATAACTATCTTAACATCTATCAATTCACCGGGTCACGTAATGTGGTATTAAAGCGGCGCAATCAGTGCTACTTATGGCCTGTTTGCTTAGCCATCACTCTAACCTTAACTAGCCTAATCACTGTCTTGAATGTCTACTGTTTGCTTCGAATGTTGGCGAACGTTTGTTGCTTTCCCAGAAGGTTCTTTAGCGCCGATTCTCAATCTTGAAACAAATAACATATAAGGTATTCCATGCCAAATCATCGAGGCTCTGGCCCGACCCTCTTTTAAACAAAGTAATTAAAATTTAGTGAGCAAAAAATTCACTTTTTTCGGACTTTGATCACTTGTAACTCCATCAAATCTTATTCGATTTTCATTAACTCCAAACCGTTAGTAAAAAAAAAATAACTTTTGAACGGTGTGCAACTGATAAGTTCGAAAAAAATTGATGAAAATATGGCCAAATAAATTAAAGAAGTGCAAAGACGGGGTATTTGAGGGATAACTCGAAAACGATTCTTAAGAAAAAAAAAATTGTTGACATTTTTGGAATTTACGACCCAAAATACATAAAAAAGTATGTGAGAAACCAGATCTTTTTTTTATTAACTATTGATATAGATAATTCAATCATAAAAACCAAATATAAAATTTTCAAAATTCGAAAAAAAATAGAAAAAATCATTATCACATCTGCAACTTACAAGTTGCGTGATATAGAGTAGAATTTTAGGAAAATTTTTTAAAAAAAAAATAGAAGGGGTCGGACTTTTTGAAATTGTCGATTTTAAAAGTTAATAACTAAGTGATAGTTACTTTGAACGACTTTTTTTTATTTTTTTTTTTCTAAGATTACACTCAAAGACGAAAAAATTATACCCTACTTTTTATTGATATCGATATTTATTACCAGTCTATCGTTAATTGAAAATTTTTTGATTTAAAATTTAAAAAACGAATTACTGAATAACGGTTTCAAATAAAAAGCTGGAAATTGGTGTGCTTGTTGCTTTTAACACGCACTAAAACATATCAAAAACTAAGCGAAATCAAAGAGGGTAAGGCCAAAACCTCGGTGATTTGGCATGGATTGCCCCATATACATCCAATTGAAAGTAGTCAAAATTTATGTATGGGACGTTCCATGTCAACCGGGACAGTGGTCTGCCCAAAATTGAGTGCAGCGGATAAACGCTTTTAAGGTGTTAAAATGTTCGTATGCTCAAGAGCTTTCATATGAGAACGGGTGTTTTCGAATTTTTTTTTTAAGGAAATGGCGACCATAAAACGGCGCCTACATATAGATATATTTGTGTAAATAGGCAGTTGGTAAACAGCCATAATCATAATCGCTTAATTTTTTTATTTTGTAGGAAGGCTGTGAAAAGAGGGATTGCAGTGTATACTTATTTTTCAATAGTAGGTGGTGCCACGCCCCTGACGGAAAATACGATACCTATCGTTCAATACTTTAAGATTTCTGAATTTGGTTTCTCAATTATCAACTTTTTTTGAATTTTAATTGTTAACCTTTGTAGCGTGTGCCTGATATTCTGCAACCCGAAAATATAAATAATTATTTAGTAGAAATTTTTATTGAAAATAGAACTTATGTTTGAATCCATTACGTATGGAAGAAATCTTAAGTAGTGCGATTTTGATTCACACTATGGCAAGTCTACGGTGCGAAATTCCCAAATTTTTTTTTTTACTTCTTTTGCATACCTAATAACCAGGGGTGGGCACCAACATGCATGCAAAAATTTTGTTTCCATGTAGTGGTACAACAACCATATGAAATAAAAACAAAAAAGTAATAAATAAGAAAACAAGCGGCACACGTCTTGCCTTCTTCAATGCTTGCGGTGAACTGAACTGAAAACACATTGTGAGCATTGAACTTATCTGTGCTTTGTACTGAAAAAAAAAATTGTTATCGTGCGCTTGAAAGGTTTTATGTGCTTTGCGTATTTAAGGTGAAAGGTAAATATTCAAAATACTTAAACTTATTCGGTTGTAATCAAATTAAAAAACGTATTGAACTCTAACGGTTATTAACTCTAGTCAATTGAATTGTTGTTACATATTTATTTTATTTGTTTTTATTTATTTATAGGATTATCAAAGGAAAATTAATTAAGATTTTGAATATCTTATTAATTCATCGAAATCTATTTCAATACTAGAGACCTTTATTCGTAATAAATTCTCTAGATGTTCATTAGTTAATGAGTTTCTTTGCTTATTTGTAATACCATAGAAAAAAAAGGTGCTTCGCAAAAATATGTGGTGCCAAACATGGAATACAGATGAAACATTTTATTTTTTAAAACCGGATATCTAGTTTCATCGATTTGTCGCCAAAACTCAAGCCCGAGCTCAATGGGAAGGGAGGTGTCACATTGAAATCTTAATACGTATACTACTAAAAAGAACTTAAAAATATCAATAAGAAACTTAAATTAATAAGTTGTAAGAAACTCAACGTGCGTATTAAATGTATGTCACAAATTATAAATACGTCAAATTTTTTTGGGTGTATCATCAATTTTTACAAAAAAATACGCAACAAAAAATACGCTAGCTAGCAATTATCTGTCGCAGGTCTTGCTTCTTTGGCTGCTGAAGTAGAACTGAGTCGATGTTGTGCGTTCACATTTGTATACGTATACACGATACGATCTAGTTACCAGGGATGATATTCGCATATTTGTAAAAGGGCCAAAATTCGAACTAAAATAGGGCTTTTTTGACATAAATAGGGCTTCTGTAAATCAAATCGGATACATATAACCATTTATATACCAAATTTTTTCATTTTATAAAATTTATTTTGTTTAAATTTAATTGTAAACATAAATTTTACTTATGAACATTTAAGCGTTTAAGATTTTTTTTGTATAAATCGTTCATTTTCTTCAATAACGTTATAACGCAAAAACGTAAAAATTCAATTAAAATGCTTACCCTGAAATATCTGATTTTTTGAGTTATGACGTTTTTGAAGAAAATGAGCGATATATAAAAGAACTAACCATGGTGAGATCGATTTTTAGAATCTTCTTCAAAAGGAAATGCAGAAACAAACGATATATTTGCAGATATTACCACATAAAATTTAACCTATTATTCAGGTCAACAAATCGAAAAAAAAGAAATGTTGGTCCCGAGATATAGTTAGTGGATTTGTATTAAGTATGTACTGGCAACATTGAAAATATTTTTAATTTTTTTATTTCCTACGTGTCATTTTTGATTAACCGTCAGTAATCGACAGATTTCTATGAATACAACATTCAGAGGAAGTACCTGTTCCAGCATTTTGTTCCATTCGTGAATCATCATTTGAAGAAGTCATTAATGAAGTGAGTAGCGACAGTGATTTCGAAGGAATACCATCTAAAGAGCTAAAACCTTTTACCCAAGAAGAATTAAATGATTTGATTTGGGATCTTGAACTTTCTAAAGAGTCTGCAGAGGTTTTGGCTTTTAGATTAAAAGAAAAAACTTGTTGGCGTCAGGTACAAGAACAAGAGAGCAAGACTTGCTACCATTTTTTCAATCGGAAAATGATATGGTTTTTTTTTATGTGCAAGGCCTTATTCTCGAAATGGATCTCTTTATAGAAAGTTCTAAATGATGTCGTTTGTTGGAGTTACTACAAACTTTCTCGGAAATTACAAGTTAAATAACTGCTTTGAAATTGTAAATGATGCTAGAGCACTTTAATAACTTAGGATGTACTTAATATGTTCATGAAAGTGCACTGGCTTCACAGTCATCTTGACCAATTCCCAGATAATCTTGGATCCTATAGCGAGGAACAAGGGGAGCGGTTTCACCAGGATCTAAAAGCCATGGAAGAAAGATACCAAGGCCGATGGGATCGCCATATGATGGCTGACTATTGCTGGGGGATGCAATATGAAAGTCCCTACTACACCTCATTCACGAAAGTCGCGAAAAAGAAAGTTTCTATTTAAATAATATAAGTTTTTTTTCATGTAAACTTTTCTTTTACAAGGCAAGTTCTAGAAAACTACACGTATGATATAAACATTTTTGCTAATAATGTATTCAATGTAAGGTCCTTAGATAAAATAAAAGGTTTTAAGGTTAGGCCATACTCGTTTGACTCACTTACATTATCTTCTATTATATAAAATTCATTTTTTGTCCGTCTGTCTGTCTGTCTGTCTGTCTGTCTGTCTGTCTGTCTGTCTGTCTGTCTGTCTCTTATGCACGCGGAAACTATCCAGCCGATTTTGATGAAATTTTTACAGTATGTTAGTATCGATCGGGCGGGTGTCATAGGCTATAAAACTTTTATTTAGGGTGCATATTTAGGGTGGCCCTCATACACAAATATTTTCAAAATAGCGATTTCTCAAAGACAGGCAAATCGATTCTCATGAAATTTACACAGTATGGCTTTTATGTTAAGGGGTACAGATTTGATGGTAAAAATTTTATTTAGGGTGCATACTTAGGGTGGTCCTCATACAAATATATTTTTAAATATCATTTTCACGAAGACAAATAAATCGATTCACACCGAATTTACACTACGTACCTCTAATGTTAAGAAGCATAGCTTAGGCCACAAAACTTTTATTTAGGGTGGCCCTCATACACAAATATTTTAAAAATAGCATTTTCTCAAAGACTGCTTAATCGATTCTCTTGGAATTTACAATAATGGTTTTTATATAAAGAGGCAGAGATTGGATTGTAACAATTTTATTTAAAGTGCAAAATTAGGGTGGCCCTCATACACAAAAATTTTTAAATATCATTTTCACGAAGACAGGTTAATCGATTCACACCGAATTAACACCACGTAGCTCTTATATTAAGAGTCATATATAAGGCTTCAACACTTTTATTTAGGGTGGCCCTTATACAACAATTTTTTTTATATCATTTTCTCAAAGACCGCAAAATCGATTCTCATGGAATTTACACCATATGGCTTTTATATAAAGAATCACAGATAAGATCGTAAAAATTTTATTTCAAGTTCAAACTTAGGGTGGCCTTCATACAAAATTTTTTAAAATGTCATT
This sequence comes from Tricholauxania praeusta, assembly GCA_949775025.1. NCBI lineage: Eukaryota > Metazoa > Arthropoda > Insecta > Diptera > Lauxaniidae > Tricholauxania > Tricholauxania praeusta. The sequence goes on from OX459031.1 coordinate 44,556,031, forward strand.
TTCACGATAACAGGTTAAACGATTTACACCACTTAGCTCTTATGTTAAGAGGCATAGCTAAGGATACAAAAATTTTATTTAGGGTGGCCCTCACACAAAAAAATATTTTAAATATCATTTTCTCGAAGACCGCTTAAATCGATTCTCAAGGAATTTACATCATGTGGTTTTTATATTAAGAGGCACTGCTTAGGTTGTAAAAATTTTATTTTGGGTGCATACTAAGGGTGGTCCTCATACAAAAGTAGTTTTTAAATAGAATTTTCACGCAGACCGCACATCGAATCTACACCACGGTTGAGGTGGGGCGATGCGCACAGGGTAATGCTAGTCTATTATATAAAATTCATTTTTTGTCCGTCTGTCTGTCTGTCTGTCTGTCTGTCTCTTATGCACGCGGAAACTATCCAGCCGATTTTGATGAAATTTTTACAGTATGTTAGTATCGATCGGGCGGGTGTCATAGGCTATAAAACTTTTATTTAGGGTGCATATTTAGGGTGGCCCTCATACACAAATATTTTCAAAATAGCGATTTCTCAAAGACAGGCAAATCGATTCTCATGAAATTTACACAGTATGGCTTTTATGTTGAGGGGCACAGATTGGATGGTAAAAATTTTATTTAGGGTGCATACTTAGGGTGGCCCTTATACAAATATATTTTTAAATATCATTTTCGCGAAGACAAATAAATCGCTTCACACCGAATTTACACTTCGTATCTCTAATGTTAAGAAGCATAGCTAAGGCCATAAAACTTTTATTTAGGGTAGCCCTGATACACAAATATTTTAAAAATAGCATTTTCTCAAAGACTGCTTACACGATTCTCTTGGACTTTACACCAAATGGATTTTATATTAAAAGGCAGAGACTATATTGTAACAATTTTATTTAGGGTGCATACTTAGGGTGGCCCTCACATAAAAATATTGTTAAATATCATTTTCACAAAGACAGGTTAGTCGATTTACACCGAATTTACACCACGTAGCTCTTATGTTTAGAGGCATAGCATAGGATACAAAACTTTTATTTAGGGTGGCCCTCGCACAAAAATATTTTTTAAATATCATTTTCTCGAAGACCGCTAAATCGATTCTCATGAAATTTACACCATATGGCTTTTATGTGAAGAGACACAGATTAGATCGTACAAATTTTATTTAGGGTGCATACTTAGGGTGGCCCTCACACAAAAATATTTTTAAATATCATATTTACAAAGACAGGTTAGTCAATTCACACCGAATTTACACCACGTACATAGCTCTTATGTTAAGAGGCAAAACTAAGGATACAAAACTTTTATTTAGGGTGGCCCTCACACAAAAATATTTTTTAAATATCATTTTCTCGGAGACCGCTTAATCGATTCTCATGAAATTTAAATCACGTGGTTTTCATATTAAGAGGCACTGCTTAAGCTGTAAAAATTTTATTTTGGGTGCATACTAAGGGTGGTTCTCATACAAAAGTATTTTTTAGATAGAATTTTCACGCAGACCGCACATCGAATCTACACCACGGTTAAGGTGAGGCGATGCGCACAGGGTAATGCTAGTATAGATTAAAACTCTCCTTCTTTTTGTCACTATTGCAACCTCTCTACACTTACAACTATAACCCACTTATTAACCGAATGTCGCGCTTTTATACTCAATAGAAAAAATGTTTTTCCAAATTCCGATCCTTTGTCACTTCTGTCCAATCCAAACCAAGAATCTATTAAAAAAATTATCTTATTCTTAAAATCTTGTAACGTGTATCATCAAATTTAATGATCAAACATACTTGTGTACTCATATTCGTTTATATCCCTACACTATATTATCTATATTTAAATCATAGTCGCATATTATGTAAAATAACTAGTGTTTCACCGAGGCTACGTGGCAACCTCGTTCTTGGTTACGAGAACGAGGCGAGATGGAGAAATAAATTTTCCTCGCCTCGTTCTTGAAAACAAGAGCGTTTGAACCAAATCTGAACTCGTAAGACCCATATGCAGATTCAAAATATGAATGTAATTTTTATATTCATATTTATATTAAACTTATATTTTAGTATTTTTTTTTTTTTTGATTACTATATTTTAAACTCGCATGTGGGTCTTACGAGTTCAGATTTGGTCCGAGCGCTAATGCACACAAGTGCTGGGATCGCATCAGCTTTCAAGTGACTTCGTCTTGGTTGATCGATTAGGGAAGCATGTGTAAGCATGGCCACCGATGAGGCCATGATACTGAGCATGTAAGATCATTGTTCTTTTTTTTGTTTTGCATATACATATGTTTCTTATGATTTAGAGAAGGTTCGTAGCATGGTTTGGCTTGGAAAGAATGGACAATGTTATTCCCTCCCATATAAAAAAAGAATTAAATTTATCATATCTCAACCATCATATCTTATTGAATTTACCAAAAATAAAAACACACAGCCGTATAAACCTATCAGGTCTGATGCATACATAACTTTTTTTTCATTTGAATAAAATCCTCGCTTTTTATTGAGGTGCCTTGGCCGAGAACGAGGCGAGACATGCGATAGCAAGGTCTCGTCCGAGGCCGAGGCGAGACTCAAGTCTATAAAACGAGGCGTGACCGAGATCAACTAGAATCTCGCCTCATCTCGGTCTCGGTGAAACACTAAAATCAACTTCTTCAAATATTTTGTAGTTTGTAAATCAGCTGAAGACCTCTGATGCATTGCTTTTTTATATTAGCTTATAATTTTAATTACAAGTTAATAAATGAATAAATAAAAAAATAAGAGTACAGCTTCTCGGCATAAAAACTAGTGTTGACCATATAATTATAAATCAAATAAAACTTTTTTCATATAAAAAAATCTCTGATTTGAAATAATTTCAATTTGCAGTTTAAAAAGTCGAAAGCCATTGTATAACTTAAGGGTCTCCTTAAACTTTTTAGGAGAAAAACAAAACACTTAAACTCTATCCCAGTCGAAATTTACTTATCCAATTTAGCTTTCCCATGAAAATTAAGAAATTGTGATTATTTTTCGGTAGAATTTTGCAAAAGGGCCAAAAATGAATAAAAAGGGCCACGGGGCTTTTGAAAATGAAAAGGGCTCAAAAAAGCCCTGAAAGCCCCCAAATATCATCCCTGCTAGTTACGCTCAATTACTCTCAATTACGCTCTTGTTAGAACTTGCAGAAGAACTTGTGCCCAGCTATGCTAATAACTCGTCTGTCTGGTCGTCGGTGTTGTTAGTGTAATCTGCACCGAAAACTTTAATTTGGTGTTAAACAATATTCTAAAATAATACTAAATAATTGAAAGATTTTTTTTGGTAGGAAATATTATTTTCAATATCCAAAAAGAAAAAGTAAATGAAATCAAATTAATTAATAGCGAAAACATAAAATTCATGTTTTTGGTACTTTGCGTGCAAAACGTAAACAATGGGGGCAGCCATGATAAAAAAAAAGGTAAACAAAGGGCGCCGCCATAATTAAAATAGTTAAAATTGCATTACACTAACAACATACTGACCACCTAAGGAAATAGAGATCAAAACAAAAGACAGCAAAATCAATCCAAAATCCATATTGGCGAATGCAAGTGCACTGCACTGAAAGTTATGTGCGCCTGGTAGTCTAGCAGCTTATGCAAGATCCATTTAAGCTTTTCAGATAGGACTGGGACCATGATTTTTTTGGTTTTGCATGCTTGAAAGTTCAGAGTAGGAAGAAACAAAGTTTGAAAGTAACTTCAAGGCTAAATAAGTTCAGGACATTGACACCAGAACTTTCTCGAAAATAACCTTATGATAAAAAAAAAAAATTGGTATGCCCAAACCACTGTTAAAAAAAAAAATGTTGGCATAGATTATGGAAAGAATGAAAAAGGCTAACCAACAGGAATTTTTGAGGATAGAGAAAATCAAATAGGAAAGAATGTCAAGGTAAAAATCTTCTAAGGACATTGACCCTTGAAAGATTAGACGGATAAAAAAAAAAAAAAACTAAGACCAGTTAAATTATCGTACGATTCCGAAAGTCTGCAACAACAGCGTAGGGTTCCGTAAAATTCCGACTCACGAAAGACTAGGTGATGAGCTACGAAAGAAAAGAATAGTCAGTTCAGTTTGGTTTAAGCACTTAATTTCATCGGTCCGGTCACCTAAATAAAGAAAAAAGACAATTAAATTGAGTTCGCAGGACTAAAAGTTAAAACAAGAAAAAGAAATTGTCCTGCGATTCGAGACCAAATAAAAAGATAAAAAAAAAGGACACGGTTAAATTTATTAACGCTAACTAATCGTGCAAGACTTAAACAAAAAAAAAAAAAGGGAAACAAATATTAGTGCTTGTGTAGCAATTTTGCAAAGCGTTTAAGGAAAATTAATAAAAGCGTTTTCCTCAATAAAGCATGTTCTTTTTGTCATAAAAAAAAAATCATTAAATCAAAATGGCATAAAGTAAAAGTAAAAAAAAAATGCGACATGCAAATAGAAAGATTTAAAACCATAAAAAGGAATAAAATTTTGAGAGCAACATAAATTGTGGAAGTGAAAGTGCATCTTGTGCAAAAATACGTTCCATAAAGGCAAATAAAAATCCTTCCATAAAAATCAGCCGTAGAAGAAGGTGCAACAATCTATCTCCGAAATAGGAAAATGAGGAAACTTAACGAATCAGCGATGCGGCTCAAATGAAGGCGAATTCCAAAAAAAAAAGATAAAAAAAAGGATAAAGTAGAACAGCTAAGTTTATCTTTCAATTTCAAACAAGATAATTATATACATATACTTATATGGTCCAGGCTTAATTGAAATTTCAGTTTCATAAAATATACATAAAAATATTAAATTTAAAAAAAAGATATAAGTCCTATTGCTGAAATTAATTGCAAAAGAAAAAAAAAATTTAAGATGAATAGTTTAAAAAAGTAAATTTAGGTTACAAAAAAAAAAATAAATTGAGGAAAATTAAGTGACAAAAACAATATAAGCAAAAATAATAATGATACAAATTTTGTTTGTTAAATTATTTCAAAGTCTTAACTAAGCGTTTGTTATATGTATTTTTTTTGATGCGCATTAAGAGGGCCTATGCGGACATAAAGAAAAAAAAAAAGAATTTTTTTTGTTGTTGTGAAATCTGGACAACCAATTAACGTCTTGATTGAGTTTTTTTTTGTGCATGCTAGATCCTTTAGTGAGCTCATTCGAGGTAGGTGCGGTGTTTCAAAATTAAAGGAACATATAGAAGGAAATTAAATTAAAAATTTTCCTTTTTAATTTCTTTACAAAAAATTTTAGAGTCAAGTGGTTGTTTAGGTTAGTAGTAGTAGCGTCTAGTCATAGGGAAGAAAATAATCTAACTTTTGTATTAATTAAGATATTTAAGATTTAGATAAAAATTTTTGTTTCCAATTCAATGTAAAATTACTTATTTTTGATTAAGTTTTTTTTTTGTTATGCAAGTAACTATAATTTGTTCTTGATTTGTGGTATACGCGCTTAGTTATTAAGTAAAAATTTTTTTTTGTTAGTAATAGCAACAGAAGAAAATAATAAATTTGTATTTTTTTTTATTAAAAAGAAAACAAAAATATCTATCTTCTTTTGTGTCGGAAAAGGGAGGCATGCATTTTTGTTGCAGACCTTAGGCATCGGATTTAACATTTAATAGAAATGAAAATTTTTTTTTTGATTGGTTTTAGAAAATAAGATGTTTTGGTGAATTTTCAAATTTGGGGCGGCTTGGAGGGATTTTAAGGGGAAAACAATGATGTCGGAGTAAAAGAAAATAAATAAAAAAATTTTGAAATAATTTTTTTTTCGGAATAAGGGGTAGCTGCATTCGGCATGCAGTTACTACGGTTGGGAAGGGATCGCTATAGGGACGAAACACCAGTCCCGCATGAACCGAATTGATCGTAATGGCCTAGTTTTTTTTTGTTATTAGAAACGTTTTAGTAGAGTTCGTTTTTTTTGGTTGTAGCTTGTTTTAGTAATAACGTATCGGAAGATATGTTTATTGTGCTCCCTCGACCGGATGTGTTGGGTCGAACAACACCCTGACAGGCGCAGAGCTAGCTAGCCGGAAGAGCACATCCGGTAAGATAAAATAGGTGAGGTAACAATAATGGCGCCCAATCTTGCATTAAAAATTAGTAGCGCCATTAACAATAATGGCGCCCAACGTGCATTAAAAATTAGTAGCGCCATTAACAATAATGGCGCCCAATCTTGCATTAAAAATTAGTAGCGCCATTAACAATAATGGCGCCCAAAGCAATTTTTTTTTTGAAGGATTAAGGTTAGGTTGGTTAGGTTTTATAAGTTAGGAAAAATATTTAAAGTGGCTTAATCTATTGTTTTTGGCTGTGGTGGCTTGGCAGTGGGCTCTGCTGACTACTAAGCCAAATGCACTGCAGCGCGGAAGGAATGGGTTGGTTCACTGCATTGAAAGCTTATATTTTTTTTTATGAGCGAATTTTTTTTTTGTTGTGTTTTGTGAAATGGTAGAATGGCAAGGCTCATTTGTTTCAACAATGGTGACTTGGCAGTGGATCATGTTCTACTAGGCCGATTGCAACGTAGTGGTTGAAAACATGAGACAGTCCATGACATTATTTTCCATTGTCTAATATAGCATTTCTTTGTTGTAGTGACTTGGCAGTGGACCGTTGTCTACTATCCCAATTGCACTGTCGTGTTCGAACGTATAGAGCGGATCATTATCCAACATTCATTTATTTTTGTGGTTAGGAACTTTAATTTTGATATTTTTTTTTGTGCTTGTTCTGGTGGCCTAGATTCTGTGAACAGAAAGCTACGATGCACTAGGACAAGGACAAGTTTATAGTTCTATTTATAAGTACGTTGTTATAGCGGGTTAAATTAAATTTCAAGCTGTTCGATCACTTCAAGTTCATGAAATTTTTGTTATAGCGTAATATACGGCATCATTGAGTTTTTCCCTTTATATGAATCCTAAATCAAGTACCCCATGAAATCTAAAAAAAGTTCTTAAGAAAATTTGAGTGAATCAATAATATAAACTTATTTGTTTTTTTTTTGTAATTTATGCGTTATGGGTAGCGCAGAAAAAGAAAGAATTAATCGAGAAATCAGAAGAAATTTACAATTTGATTCCAATAGAAATCAGTCAAGTGGCTTTGAGTTTGTTGATGCGGCCATGCCTGTACAACATTCACCACCAAACTCTATATATTTAGACCCTACGGTTAGAGATTTATCTCAATCTATTTTATCTCAAAACATAGATAATATTAGAAATTTTGATATCCTTGAAAATCCCAGACGTGAGTCTAGCAACGGTGCTATTCCAAAAAGAACTGGAATAATTCAGCAAATATCTAGTGCAAATTCTTTGCCTGATTTAAGTCAACCCCCTCCAAATATGCAAAATAATCGAAAATTGATCCAAGTGGATGCGGCATCGAATGACCAAGTAGGTCGTGAATCCCAGAATAATGTTTTATCTAGTGAAATAGTATCTGCAATAAATGCTGCTGTGGCTCAGGCGCATGAAACCTTTAGATGTTCACAGAATAGTTTCGTGAGTGAAACATTGAAGTCAGGTTTCATGAATTTTATGAAAGAGATTAATGATCTCATCAGGCCCCTGCAGACGACTCATATTACTCCAGACCAGTCGAACAGGAATAACACGGAATTTCGTAACCCACAGCCAGACAGAACTGTACAGGCTGAACAGATAATGTCCTCTGTTAACTTGCATCAAAATGATGGAAATCCTAATGACATCAATAAGGCTCCATATTATGATCAGCAGCACGATCATGGTTATGGAGCATATTCAGCAAATAATAAAAACCAAAATTCGTATCCAACTAGAAACTTAAACTATGGTGGTAGTGAGCAAAATAATTTGACAGCAGATTGCTATGGTCGTGGCATTCAAAATAGAGCATACCGGATAAATTCTCATAAGCCACAGCAACAGTTTAGGAACCAGGGTCAACAAACAGGATCCGTTTTTTCAAGTCAGGCTTATGGGCAGGCAAACCCTCAACCTACGCCATACCCTAAGAATCGTGAGAGGTATCCAATGCCAGGATCCATGCAGTATTCGGCTCCACCAAATGTACATGATTTTACACAAGGGCAAAATTTAAACGCTCACCAGCTACTGTCAAATGACAATATTGGTTCTAGTGATTTTCGTCCTTATCAAAATAGTTTGCGGGTTGATAAATGGGATGTTGTATTTGATGGTGATAGAAATAAAATGACGATCGAAGATTTTATCTTTCGGATCGAATATTTGCAAGAACGGTATCAGGTAGATTGGGCTGAAATACTGAGAGATTTCCATCGGCTAGTTAGTGGACGAGCTAAAGATTGGTATTGGCTATTTGTCAAGACAAATTATGTACCAAATTGGATGGCATTAAAATCAGCTTTACAAAAGCAGTTCCAATGCCATAATAGTGATTTTGAACTCATGCGTGAGCTTGTTGAGCGAAAACAGCTGCCAGGCGAATCTATAGATAATTTCTTCCACTCGATGCAAAAACACAGGTCACGTCTTAAGGGTCCTATATCAGATCATGATATGATAAAGATTCTCAAGCGTAATTTGCGTGAAAACTTGGCACGAATAGTGTTCTCAGTGGTAGCTTATAACGTGGAAGAATTGCGCCAAGAATGCCATGAAGTAGAGGCCACATTTTTGAGGCGTGATGGACGGGCGTTTCAGACTCAGCAGTCACAACCGAGATACCAAGCCAGAGCACAAATAAGTGATGTTTTTTGTGGTGAGGAGCAACCAAATTACACTAAAGGTGATGAGGTTGAGCAGTTGGATGCCATTCAAAATGAAAGATCGGTGCACCCTCGTCAGTTTTCACGCACATTAGAATGCTGGAATTGTCATGTACAAGGGCACACATATATTGAATGCTCTGCACCACGAAATATTTTCTGTTACAAGTGTGGGCTTGAGCGTGTGATAACGCCTAAATGTCCCAATTGCAGTGGGGGAAACTCCAAAAAGGGCGTGATGAAAGTGGGCGAGTCACGACAGTCCCAGATGTCCACAGCAGTAGAACCACCAGCGTTATAACTGAAGAAAAATTTCAGAGTCCTTTAAGAGTCAAGGAGATTTTAGTTAACGTAAACAGGAAAGTAAATACAAATAAGCAAACAGATAAACTTATTAAAGAGATTAGGCCATTAGAAAACAGATTACGCGATTATTGTAAAGCACGTGAAAAGATATTTTTTGAAAAACAATTAGAAGGTATGAGGCAAGTTTCAAAAAAGGTTCAGAAAGCAAGGAAAAATTTCTGTAGGCGCAGACAAACACGTCAGCATGTGGTAAATTCAGTAAAAATTGCGAGTAGGTCAGATCCACGCGCATACGCAAACGTTGAAATTAGTGGAAAAATATTGAAAGGTTTATTGGACACGGGAGCCTCGATTAGTCTACTAGGACGCGATAGCCGAGAGTTCCTTGAAAGTTGTGATATAATCCCTATTAGGTATCATTCGCGCGTGCGTACTGCGGGAGGTAGTGCTCATGTTGTGATAGGAAAGGTAATACTTTCTGTGCAGTATAATGGAAAAGAACATGAGCTACTTTTTTACATCTGTCCAGATTTGGATCAGAAACTTTATTTGGGAATCGATTTCTGGCGTAAATTTGAACTTGCGCCAGAGGTAATTGGAGTCGCAGAAACCTTTTTAGAAAATTGTACACAAATAAAAGAAGTAGATGAGAAACAAGAGCGAATTCAACACAGTTTAACACTTAATCAGAGGCAAAAACTTGAAGAAGTCAAGAAGGAGTTCATAACTTTTGAACAACACGGCCTGGGACGAACCCATGTAGAAAAACACACAATTACCTTAGTCGAAGGTGCAGAGAACCAGTAAAAGATAGGTACTATCCCGTTTCGCCTGCCGTGCAAGAATTGCTGTATGCAGAGATTGACAACATGCTTCAATTAGGCGTAATTCAAGAGAGCGAAAGTCCTTGGAGCCATCGGACCACACTTGTGAGGAAACCCGACAAAAACCGATTTTGTTTGGATGCGCGTAAATTAAACGAGCGCACGGTTAAGGACGCTTATCCGATTCAAAATATTGAAGGGATATTAAGTAGGATTGACGAAACCGTATTTATAAGCAGCGTCGATTTAAAATATGCATTCTGGCAGATCGAACTTGACGAGAAAAGCAAAGAGTGTACAGCGTTCACGATATATCATTTCGTGGTAATGCCATTTGGGTTATGCAACGCGGCGCAAAGATTATGTAGATTGATGGACAAAATAATTCCACAACGCTTAAAGGGAAACGTTTACGTGTATCTCGACGATTTGTTGGTAATTTCAAAAGACTTCGACACACATATAAGAGTGTTAAAAGATGTAGCTGACTGTCTTAAGAAAGCCAATCTAACGATTGGATTAAAAAAATCAAAATTTTGCTTTAGAGAACTCAAATATCTCGGATTCGTGATAGGTGGGGGAGTGCTTAGAACCGATCCCGATAAGGTCGTCGCGATTTCTAATATACCAATACCAAAGACACCAAAAGACGTGCGTCGATTTTTAGGTACTGCTGGGTGGTATAGGCGGTTTATTAAAAACTTTGCCACCACCGCAGCTCCACTCACAGAAACGTTGAAGAAAAAAGGAACAAAGTTTCAAATGACAGAGGCAGCTATTGAAGCATTTTATGCACTCAAAAATGCGTTGACCACAGCACCTGTTCTCGCACATCCTGATTTTAAGCGCCGATTTTTTATACAGTGTGATGCATCACAGTTAGGTGTAGGAGCGGTATTATTTCAAGTTGACGATGAAAAAAATGATAGGCCCATTGCTTTTTATTCGCAGAAATTAAACGAAGCTCAGCGAAATTACAGCACAACTGAAAAGGAGTGTCTCGCGGCAGTGCTTGCTGTTAAAAGATATAGGCCGTACGTAGAACTGATGCAGTTCACAATCATAACTGACCATGCCAGCCTGAAATGGTTAATGAACCTTCGTGATTTGAGTGGCCGTCTTGCGCGCTGGTCACTAGAACTGCAAAGATTTAGCTTCAACATCGAGCACCGCAAAGGCAGTGAAAATGTTGTTGCAGATGCGTTGTCGCGCGCCATAGAAGCAATCGCGGTAGAAGAAATTGGAGAGGAAAACCTGTTAGACTTTGAAACAACTGAGTTTAACTCGTCTGAATATTTGGAACTAATAGAAACGGTTCAGAAAAATCAAGATCGGCTTCCTGATCTGAAAGTCAGTGATGGAAAAGTATACAAGCGCATGGACGCAACTTTGTGTGAATTAAATGAAAATCGGTGGAAAATATGGATTCCCGAAGGTATCACTACTACCTTAATATCAAGAGCGCACGACTCATTAACTACAGCACATGGAGGCGCAGCGAAAACTTTATACAGGCTACGTCAATTTTTTTACTGGCCACGTATGAGCGTCCAAGTGAGAAATTATGTACGTGAGTGTAGGATCTGCAAAGAAACCAAATCTGAAAATCAGATATTACGACCACGCATGGGTGCAGAGACAATAACTGTTAGGCCTTTTCAGAAGCTATATATAGATTTTTTAGGCAAGTATCCAAGATCAAAAAAGGGAAATACGTATGTATTCATAGTGGTTGACCACTTTTCAAAATTTATCTTTTTAAAAGCAATGAGGGAGGCGACTACGACCAACGTAGTTGATTTTCTGACCCGCGAAATTTTTCATAAGTTTGGTGTTCCCGAAATTATACATAGTGACGACGGTAAACAATTTATTGCAAAAGATTTCCAAGCCATGATTGACGCCTATAAAATCAAACATATAAAAACAGCTTATCACGCACCACAATCGAATGCGTCAGAGCGTGTAAATCGATCAGTAATAGCAGCCATTCGAGCTTATCTGGAAGAAGACCATAGAAATTGGGACGTATATTTGTCGGAAATTGAATGTGCTTTAAGGAGCTCCATACATGAGTCGATTGGCATAAGTCCATACTTCGCCTTGTTCGGCCAATACATGTACACTCACGGATGTGACTATGAGCTTGCCAAAAAGCTAGGTTCACTGGAAGATGCTGAGATAGAAACTTATAAAAGGACAGAAAAATTGCAACTACTACGCGAAAATATTAAAGTAAATCTTCATAAGGCATATGAAAAAAGCGCACGCCAATACAACAAACGCGCCAGAGAAATTAATTTCAAGCCAGGTCAGGAGGTGTACAAAAGGAATTTTGTCCTTAGTGATTTTAAACGCAATATAAATGCAAAATTCTGCCGAAAGTTTAGTAAATGCCGAATCGTTAAACCCATCGGTAAAAATATTTATGAGTTGGAAACACTGCAAGGAAAATCTTTGGGTGCGTTCCACGCAAAAGACTTGAAATTGTAAAAACAAAGTGCAACATTATTTAAGCTTTAGTCGCTAAATCCTGTTGTAATTCTAATTCTATAGAATTGTATAGAAAACAATATAAAACCACAGTGCCTGCAAGCTAGAATTATTATTACATTTTTATAACCTTTCATTTTCGTTTACATTTCAAGAAATTTCTTTTTCTTACGCTACTTTAATAATTTTTGGATGCGATTACAATATGCTTCATAGCTTTTGAGCTTTTCAATATTTCTTTGATAATAAAATATTTTTGACACGTAAAGTGCACCCCAAATTTCATCATTGCAAGTTACGGAAATCAAATACATAGTATTAACCACGAATCTTGACTAGCTACGAACCATCGGATACCTATTATTTTTGCCCGGCTGGATTGGTAGTGTAGGAGACTCTTTTCAGGGTGTGGGTGTTCCCCACGTTGGGCTATTAAAAGTTATATTTTGAGCACATTTAAAAATACGTCAAAGTTTTCTAAAAAAAAAAAAAAAAAAAAAAAAAAAAAAAAATTACTACAGACCACACTGCCCTTTTTCTTTTCATCGCCAGGTCTTGAAAATCAAAAGCTTTGTAGCGTGTGCCTGATATTCTGCAACCCGAAAATATAAATAATTATTTAGTAGAAATTTTTATTGAAAATAGAACTTATGTTTGAATCCATTACGTATGGAAGAAATCTTAAGTAGTGCGATTTTGATTCACACTATGGCAAGTCTACGGTGCGAAATTCCCAAATTTTTTTTTTACTTCTTTTGCATACCTAATAACTCGTCTGTCTGGTCGTCGGTGTTGTTAGTGTAATCTGCACCGAAAACTTTAATTTGGTGTTAAACAATATTCTAAAATAATACTAAATAATTGAAAGATTTTTTTTGGTAGGAAATATTATTTTCAATATCCAAAAAGAAAAAGTAAATGAAATCAAATTAATTAATAGCGAAAACATAAAATTCATGTTTTTGGTACTTTGCGTGCAAAACGTAAACAATGGGGGCAGCCATGATAAAAAAAAAGGTAAACAAAGGGCGCCGCCATAATTAAAATAGTTAAAATTGCATTACACTAACAACATACTGACCACCTAAGGAAATAGAGATCAAAACAAAAGACAGCAAAATCAATCCAAAATCCATATTGGCGAATGCAAGTGCACTGCACTGAAAGTTATGTGCGCCTGGTAGTCTAGCAGCTTATGCAAGATCCATTTAAGCTTTTCAGATAGGACTGCGACCATGATTTTTTTGGTTTTGCATGCTTGAAAGTTCAGAGTAGGAAGAAACAAAGTTTGAAAGTAACTTCAAGGCTAAATAAGTTCAGGACATTGACACCAGAACTTTCTCGAAAATAACCTTATGATAAAAAAAAAAAATTGGTATGCCCAAACCACTGTTAAAAAAAAAAAATGTTGGCATAGATTATGGAAAGAATGCCAAGGCTAACCAACAGGAATTTTTGAGGATAGAGAAAATCAAATAGGAAAGAATGTCAAGGTAAAAATCTTCTAAGGACATTGACCCTTGAAAGATTAGACGGATAAAAAAAAAAAAAACTAAGACCAGTTAAATTATCGTACGATTCCGAAAGTCTGCAACAACAGCGTAGGGTTCCGTAAAATTCCGACTCACGAAAGACTAGGTGATGAGCTACGAAAGAAAAGAATAGTCAGTTCAGTTTGGTTTAAGCACTTAATTTCATCGGTCCGGTCACCTAAATAAAGAAAAAAGACAATTAAATTGAGTTCGCAGGACTAAAAGTTAAAACAAGAAAAAGAAATTGTCCTGCGATTCGAGACCAAATAAAAAGATAAAAAAAAAGGACACGGTTAAATTTATTAACGCTAACTAATCGTGCAAGACTTAAACAAAAAAAAAAAAAGGGAAACAAATATTAGTGCTTGTGTAGCAATTTTGCAAAGCGTTTAAGGAAAATTAATAAAAGCGTTTTCCTCAATAAAGCATGTTCTTTTTGTCATAAAAAAAAAAATCATTAAATCAAAATGGCATAAAGTAAAAGTAAAAAAAAAATGCGACATGCAAATAGAAAGATTTAAAACCATAAAAAGGAATAAAATTTTGAGAGCAACATAAATTGTGGAAGTGAAAGTGCATCTTGTGCAAAAATACGTTCCATAAAGGCAAATAAAAATCCTTCCATAAAAATCAGCCGTAGAAGAAGGTGCAACAATCTATCTCCGAAATAGGAAAATGAGGAAACTTAACGAATCAGCGATGCGGCTCAAATGAAGGCGAATTCCAAAAAAAAAAGATAAAAAAAAGGATAAAGTAGAACAGCTAAGTTTATCTTTCAATTTCAAACAAGATAATTATATACATATACTTATATGGTCCAGGCTTAATTGAAATTTCAGTTTCATAAAATATACATAAAAATATTAAATTTAAAAAAAAGATATAAGTCCTATTGCTGAAATTAATTGCAAAAGAAAAAAAAAATTTAAGATGAATAGTTTAAAAAAGTAAATTTAGGTTACAAAAAAAAAAATAAATTGAGGAAAATTAAGTGACAAAAACAATATAAGCAAAAATAATAATGATACAAATTTTGTTTGTTAAATTATTTCAAAGTCTTAACTAAGCGTTTGTTATATGTATTTTTTTTGATGCGCATTAAGAGGGCCTATGCGGACATAAAGAAAAAAAAAAAGAATTTTTTTTGTTGTTGTGAAATCTGGACAACCAATTAACGTCTTGATTGAGTTTTTTTTTGTGCATGCTAGATCCTTTAGTGAGCTCATTCGAGGTAGGTGCGGTGTTTCAAAATTAAAGGAACATATAGAAGGAAATTAAATTAAAAATTTTCCTTTTTAATTTCTTTACAAAAAATTTTAGAGTCAAGTGGTTGTTTAGGTTAGTAGTAGTAGCGTCTAGTCATAGGGAAGAAAATAATCTAACTTTTGTATTAATTAAGATATTTAAGATTTAGATAAAAATTTTTGTTTCCAATTCAATGTAAAATTACTTATTTTTGATTAAGTTTTTTTTTTGTTATGCAAGTAACTATAATTTGTTCTTGATTTGTGGTATACGCGCTTAGTTATTAAGTAAAAATTTTTTTTTGTTAGTAATAGCAACAGAAGAAAATAATAAATTTGTATTTTTTTTTATTAAAAAGAAAACAAAAATATCTATCTTCTTTTGTGTCGGAAAAGGGAGGCATGCATTTTTGTTGCAGACCTTAGGCATCGGATTTAACATTTAATAGAAATGAAAATTTTTTTTTTGATTGGTTTTAGAAAATAAGATGTTTTGGTGAATTTTCAAATTTGGGGCGGCTTGGAGGGATTTTAAGGGGAAAACAATGATGTCGGAGTAAAAGAAAATAAATAAAAAAATTTTGAAATAATTTTTTTTTCGGAATAAGGGGTAGCTGCATTCGGCATGCAGTTACTACGGTTGGGAAGGGATCGCTATAGGGACGAAACACCAGTCCCGCATGAACCGAATTGATCGTAATGGCCTAGTTTTTTTTTTGTTATTAGAAACGTTTTAGTAGAGTTCGTTTTTTTTTGGTTGTAGCTTGTTTTAGTAATAACGTATCGGAAGATATGTTTATTGTGCTCCCTCGACCGGATATGTTGGGTCGAACAACATCCTGACAGGCGCAGAGCTAGCTAGCCGGAAGAGCACATCCGGTAAGATAAAATAGGTGAGGTAACACCTTTTTCAAGCCTTCCAACATTTTACAATAATTCCAACCTACATATGTATGTATATCAACTATTTTCAACTTATTCAACCTATTTGGCATTGGTTTTATTAATTTAGTTTGATTTATTTCTTTCATGAATGAACACGAAAGCAACAAAACTGATTTACATTGTTATTTAATAACTATGGTATTAAAAATTCTATTTTCTAAGTTCTATTTAAAGTAGCGTATTTATTTAATTCTACGATCGTGGAGCAGATAAATGAGTGGCAGGCTTATTTACATTTAACTTTCATCAACTACAGTACTGCTTTGGATAGCATCGATCGAAATTGCATCTGGGATGCATTGAACATACGAGGTGCAGCACGTCTAGACGCTCGCAACGAAAAATTTCTAAACACATTTGACTTCATGCTTGTGTATCGAAATAAAATGCACGTAATTGTTGTTGCGATCGCTCCCCTCGCATTTCGTTTTTTTTTTTTTTTGATTTTATCAATTCTTGGAATTAAATTTTGAAAATACACATTTGCTCACTTAATCAGGTGTTTAGCGATTTCCTGCTCCCAAACTCAACACTTCTGGCCATTCCTGGTCTAGAATCTACAAACCGTGGCATTGCCATCAAATATTTTTCGGAGGCAGTAGGTCTGAAAATCAACAAAAGTAAAGGCAGCAATTACTTTATGATAAGCGAATCCAGTATAGAAGAAATGGAAAACTTTACTTACTAAGGCAGCGTAATCGTACCTGATGGCGGTACCAATAAGAATATTCATTCTAGAATCAATAAAGCGAAAGGTATCTTCGTTTAGCTTCGTAATGTCTGGAAGTCTTCGTTTTTATCAACAACAACGAAGCACAAAATTTTTGAATCAAACGTTAACCAGTTCGTGTACACGACTATGAACAAAGCCACCTAATAAAATCCGGACCCGCTGGTAACCATGTACGGGCCCACTCCACCTCCGATCAACTAAAAAATTAAAAAAAATCATTTGTCAATCAATAATTTATGTCTGTGAAATAAATGTTTTTCTTGCTTTGGCCGAGGCAGAACCATTGATAACTTCAGTTAAATTCAATTTCCTCACCAATTCCGATTCCAGACGAGGATTTGCTAATCCTGACACACTTGTTTGGGCCGAATAGGAATAATGAGTTTTTTTAGCCTTGCGAGAACGCTAAAAGAGTGTTCAGCACTGACAACTAAGGTTGGAAATGTACAGAATATGCGCAAAACGATACAAACGTTTGAAAAAAGTGTATCCAATTTCTTCGCAATTTTTCCACAAAACTTCCACATAAATTTAACATAATGATTTTTAAATACATATATTAAAACCGCGATTCTCAGAATTTTTGTTTGTGTTCCTTTTTGTGTTTTGTTATTTATTAACATAATTCTGCTACATACATATATTTTTTTTTTGTGTGATATATTTTTTTCATGGCTGCGGTAACTCTGATCAAACTGTGAAATAGCCATTCCTCATTCGTTTGATCGTTTTCATTAATAGGAGTGTTCCCGTAAGCAAGCTCGAAAACTTTATATTATTTTATTTCGAGTTCTCGCGTTTAGAGGAATACCCGTATTTAACAAAATTAGTTTTTTCTGAAAATCAGTATTTTTCCATTTGTTTATCACTTTTTTAAGGCATCAAAAAAGTTGAACTATGCAAACCATTAATCATTTTAGACAGATATTAAATTAAACATTTTATTCCCCGATTTTCAAACTGTCGTTATATCAAAAATTAACAGTTCTGTGGAATTCGCTTTCGGAAATGCTATTTTTATTTTTGATTTTCATAGATTTTAGGTCTAATACCTTGATTCTGTAGAAATGGGTAAGTAGAGGAAATTGCTACCGTTGAGTAACATATTTGCATTATGTTTCCTTCGATGTTGTATGTAAAAAAAATTGCACATATGATACCATACCAATATATGGCCGCTTAAAGAGGCCGAAAATGTCTTTTTCTAAATATGTATCTCGAAAATTTAGACTCAAATAAAAATATTAAAATGCCAAAAGTTGAAGAAGAGATGAACACATCGATTTCATGACCGCAAATCCTCCGTTTGACAAGGTTTGGCTGACAAAAAATTAGCTATTTTTATTGAAAAACCGTAACAATTTTTCAAAAAGAGCAATACTAAATTTTTTATGCATATTTATCATAAATAATTTAAGTCTCAAATTAAAAATGCAAATGGATACAAATAGACTCATAGTGGTAAATTTTTATATTTAAATATAATGCAGCAACCATTATTTACTTATATCTAGTACCAAAAATTAACAAAGCTTGGTCAGAAAAAAATTGCACATAAATGCAACATGTTCAGAGTGGAGGAATGGGACTTTACATCAACTATACATAATAAGTCACAAAATTTAAATTATTGTTTAGAATTGAAAAAATATTTGTAAAAAAGTGTAGCAAAAAGACCAATAACGAGCGGTAGAAGCCAAGATTTAATAGATGATTCGTCGGCTTTAGTTTCCGTATTCCATGTAGGTTCTGACTTCTCTTGGACGTTTGTGCGTTCTTCAGACACTAACTCGCCAATTTTAAATTTTTTCATCATCTCTCTGGCATCAGAACTATGGCCTACATCCTCGAAATTTTCCGTGGCATCTTTACCAGCTTGCTCAATGAGAACTTCTTCACCACCAGGATGCTGAAAAAGAGAACAAATGTTCATTTCAATTACTGGGTAATACATTCATTTAATTAAATTAAAGTTTAAGACAATATAAGATACACTGGCGGTCATAAAACCGCACCACTGGCAAAACTGTTTTTATACGTAAAAATTAAAATAATTCAGTTATTTTTTTTAGCTTTAATCAATGGGATTTTCAGCATTGCAAGTGTATTGACAACGAAAATAAAATATTGTTACGCTTTTGCTTAAAGCAGAAGATCGTTTTTTAAAATAAGTGCAGTAATGGGTCCGAAACATAAACAGCTGTCACGTGATTAAAAAGTGACTTCACTTGCTTTAGCGGACTAAGGTGTATACTATCGTTAAATTTCGGAAATAATGGATTTTTTACATTCCACAATTGTGCGTTTGTTTTTTTTTTTTAAAGGATATTTTGGAGCCCCTGGAGAGGAAAAAAATGAAGTAGAAGAACAAAGATGGCCTAGTAATAATTTAAATTAAAGGATCGTTTTAAAAGTGCAGTTGCTATCAGGACAGAGCTAGAAACGCATCATTCCATAAAAATTTGTACGGAAACTGTCCGCAGTAGGATGCGAGATGTTGGTTTATATGAAAGACGTCCAGCAAAAAAGCCATTGTTGACACAAAAAATGAAAAAAGCGCGTCTAGCTCAAAACTACAAAAAGTGGACAATGGAGCAGTGGCGAAATGTCATTTGGTCGGATGAAGGCAAATTCAACTTCCTATGCGCCGATAATTAGCCGTAGGTGCGTCATTCCGATGTAGAACGTTAGAAAGAAAACTGAATAGTGAAAACAGTAAATTCCCACAGAGTCAGATGATATGGGGATGTTTTTTTTACTACGTTCATGGTCCTCTACACTATTTAGAAGGAACTATGAATGCGGAAAAATATGGGCAAGTTATAAGGGAGAACTTAGGGTCGGCGCTTAAAAAGTACTTATCGTGCACTACGAATGCAATTTTGCAGGACGATTTTGTGCCTTGGCACCGTGCGAAATCAGTTAGTCTTGCATGTCAGTTTTTCGTTGATAATTATAAGCAGGATATTAAAAAACAAGTCCGAAAAAATATTCACGGATCTCTGAGTTTTGTTTCTGACCTGGCCTGGAAACGCACCGGACTTGAATCCTATCGAGCATTTGCGGCATAGTGAAGCGCAAAGTTGCTGACCAGAAATCCGAGATAAAAAAAAATTAATTTTAGCTTTAGATAAGGTTGGATATAATGTGATACAGGATGATAACCTAAAAGCCTTGGTTGATTCCATGTCTTTAAGGATTATGAATGTAATACAGCCTAAAGGAGGAGCAACATTATACTTATTTATTTTTTTTTTTTTTTTTTGATATTAGTATTAAGAAACAACTTTGAAGATTACAATATACTGATCAGTATCCGTAAAAATATATAATCAAAGGACTCGTAAAAGCATTAACTTTTTTCCAGATTATTGTTTTTGATAAAAAAAAAAATAGGTGTGTGAAATCCAAAAATGTTTATGCTATAACTATTCAGCTCAGGGTTTCAGTCGTATGGTAATATAAATACACGACATTAATACTACGACTAAGAATAGAATTAGCACTTATAGTTGAACAACAGGAAAACTGTGATACGACCTTTCCAAAGTTATCAGTCGATATTTAATTCTAAAGCTTTGACCTTAGTTAGTTAACTTATCTCAATTTATCCAACAGTCTAAGTAGGTTTGTCTGGTTCTTCTGATTTTACGGTGTTCCTTGCCCAGGGAAATTTTAAATTTTACTCTTTTAAATCTCGTGATTTCGCACTTTTCATTTTTTACCACAAAATCAGAATAAACAAACTTATTATTTCAGAGTTTGGCTCTTTTATTGGCTTCATATCTGTGGCAACAAGCAATAACAGCTTAAGTCGATCTACGATGACAATCCGAATACAAAATGTAAATAAGCCAATTCATTTGAACAATTTTGATTCCACATTTCGCTCCCCTATTTTAATTTGCCACATTACTATAACCTCTATTAAAATTTAAATGGAACATTTGTTTAGGTGCGTCAAAAGTACGAAAAATATACACATTCAAATTTATTCCAGAATTACATTCAGTCTGGTTGTAAATTAATTTCTGCTATTCAGAAACTCGAAGAGTATGCGCTTTTCTTTATCGCATACTTTTGGAGGATCTTCTTTTTGGCCAGAATCCCCTTGAATTTTAAATTTTACTTGAAAATAAACTTGTATTTCGCTTGTACTGACCAGACGCGTCTTCAAACGTTACTGGTAAATTAAAAAAACATGGAGTCTGAAACCCTGTTTAATTCTGCGTGCAGCAGCAGCGACTGTGACTCTGGGATATTTCAGATTTTACAGAAAAAACGTTATAGAATAATGTATATAATTTGATATGTGGAGCTAAGTCTAATGATATGGGGTCAGAATATGTGATATTTGCAAAAAAAAAAAATATTACCATCAGAAAAAAAAATTGGTTTTTATAAAGTTTTTATTTCTATGGAGGGTGCCACACCCACTAAGTTCGCCAAGTTTTATCCAGAGTATTTTCGAACCATTCTAACTATTATATTTATTTCTATTAAGGATTTATTACCTCAAATAATTCTCTCACGTTTTAAATGTATTATTTGCAAGAGCGATAGGCGTGTTCGAGGACCGACTTCGTTCATTTTCAATCCCGAGAAACTTGCTTTGATGTGTAGTCTGTGCACCAAATTTCATTCAATTTTCTTGCTTACTTTTTTGAGTAATAGTGATTTCCACAGACAGACCGACATGGCTAAGTCGATTGAGGTGGTAACGCTGATCAAGAATATATACACTTTTCTATACCTGTCACTGCACTTTGCTCCTGCCCTGCACTTGCTAGAAAACGCCACAAAATACTAGATTCGTTTATGTTTGATGACCTAGATGACCTCAGACATGTTAGCATATGTCAGCTATTTAGTTTTATTATGAAATCTGGTTGGTTCAATGAGAGGGTATAGTCAAGTACCCTGTGATATCACAATGGACCAGCATTTGGTCTAAGTGAGTCGGTTCGCAACTTACTGCCACTCCTACCTAACCTAACTCCATACCTACCACGGCTTCTTCTATGCGTTACAAACAGAACGACAAAGTGAATATACCCTCTGTGTAGGGTATAAAAATAGCTAGTTTTAAGGAGAAATTTGAATTTTGCGCTATGGAATGGTCTGAACAACAATGTGGTTAAGCTGAACGCCAGCCACTTGACGATTATATAAAAATTTTAAAGCGATTCCATGTCTAAATAATATTGCTCATTTATTTAAGGGCAATCCCTTGACACAAGTACTGCTGAAGAAAACTTAGAAGTATTACTTTAGAAATACTATTCAACAATTTATCAACTATGTATTTTGGTCCATTTAGAATGAATTCTTTGTTAAAATTCCTTTTCTGGTGTTAATCAGTTTTAAATGCATTGCCAACCTTTTTTTTTTTTTGGTCGGCATATAGACAGACTCAGGCCCTTTGATTCGTTTTTTAAATAGGTTGTGTTTTCATATTTCGCATACTAAAATTACAACAGCGCATGCATGTTGTGCGAGAACCTGTAGAAAGTTAAAGTACATACTTACAACATTTATATCGTACATCGAATAACAAAAAAGTTATTAATCGTTGCACAAAAAAGTATATAAGATAAATATATGAACTTTGACCTCTGATAAGCTGAAGCATGGACAATTATTTTTGTTTAAGTCATTTCTAGTCCAAAGGTTCTTTTCTGAAATGAGTTTTGAAAGGAGCCGTGACATAATCCCCACGGACATAATCCCCATTTTTGAAATATATATAGACTGATCCGCGGCCGAAGGCCGCCGCGAAGCCGGTGTTGGATTTTTGGGAGTTTTAAATCCTGAGCTGCGGCCGAAGGCCGCCCACTTGCCTTGACTTTTATGTGGAATTACTGTGACTAGCAAACAAGGTGTTGGATATGTTATAGACTGATCCGCGGCCGAAGGCCGCCGCGAAGCCGGTATTGAATTTTTGGAAGTTTTAAATCCTGAGCTGTGGCCGAAGGCCGCCCACTTACCTTGACTTTTATGTGGAATTACTGTGGCTAGCAAACTAGGTGTTGGATCTTTTATAGACTGATCCGCGGACGAAGGCCGCCGCGAAGCCGGTGTTGGATTTTTGGGAGTTTTAAATCCTGAGCTGTGGCCGAAGGCCGCCCACTTACCTTGACTTTTATGTGGAATTACTGTAGCTAGACAAAATTATTGTTGTCCGTCACTGATGAGGACATAATCCCCATAATGGGGGTTATGTCCGAAACTGATGCGGACATAATCCCCATGGCTTTGGGGATTATGTCCGCTTTTTTATGGGGATTATGTCCGAAAATTTTGCGGACATAACCCCCACAGCAAAAATGGGGATTATGTCCGTGGGGATTATGTCACGGCACCGTTTTGAAACAAGAAGATTGAACGCGTTTTCTGCGATTAATCAGTAAAATAAGAAAGTTTTTATCTCTAGTAGTGCTGATTCCGGCAGCATTGTTAGCATGTACAACGATATCAACAAGACGGCTCTATTAAAACGTGATTTTTTCCGCGAAAACGCGTTCAATCTCATTTTAACCCTCATTTTTGAAGACAGCTTGGACCAGAAATACTGTTCTACGATAATTTTGTAAGAAGTCAAGATTTTTTCAAATTGACAATTTTTGGACTGAAAAATAGTATTTTTGAGAACAAAATGCAAGCAAAATGAAAGTTCTTTCAGTATTTTTAAAAAACTTAACTCTTCTCTTTTCGATTTCGTTATACATATATCAGACATTCTGCATACATATGTTATAAGAGAAGTATCTAAGCAAAAAATGTGATGATTTTTGTCTTCTTTTGTAGACATTTTTTTCTTGAGACCAATTCATTTCTGGGCCAAAAATATAGTCCTTTGACAAGGTCGAAAACTGGTATTTTATAATCAGGGTTTCAATTAACAAAATATATTCAAAATGTTTCAACTTTTGCAAGGCAGAAATCTCAACTGACTCGACTAGTTTTTATCTTTAGAGTATATATAAGGATTTTATGTGAACCCGAAAACTGCAATGAAACTTGCAAAAGTTCTAGATGAAAAATAAGTTTCCTGTAATCGCTTATGTGAAGATTTTGGGTCATTTTGTTAGTATGTAGTCTACGAACCCGCCACTTTATACCCATGCGCACCCAAAGTTGTTCTCTAGGATCTTGGGTAGGATAATGTAATATTTTTTCTAACATAATGTAATAACCATTCTTTCTCTTTTGAAGACAAATTTGTTGCATCATTATCTTTAAGAAAGCAATAATATCTTTAATTAAAGGTCAATTTTGCCGCTATTTTTTTATTTTTATTTTCTTATAAAATGTTAAGGTAAAATCTTCTTTTATCATAACGACCTCCACATTAATCATATTAGCTTCTTTTTTAACCGTCAAATCTTAAAAAAAAAAAAAGAAGATATCATTTTGTCAGTTAAGATAACTCGCTGGAAAAGCCCGGAATGTTCATAACAAAGAATATGTTATTTGGTGATTATTTTAAACGCTTCTTTTGGTTTCTGTGCAATCAAATGAGGGCTATTTCGGATTCTTTCTTGATGAAAATTTACAATGAAGTATTTTTTATGTTTTTAGAAACATTTACGGTGGAATTAATGGTTAAGTTTGTAAAGATAACTTGAACTACCACTACCAGTTTTCCTGTATAAAAAGCATTATTCTCACAAATTTGTATTACACAATGAACATTAAGTTGAGATTGCCTCAATTTATCCCACACTTCTGAGTTTGCAGAATAATTTAACCATTTAATAAAAATAGGTATTGTATTAGTTATCTGTAAGTTATGCGATACGAAATGAAATTTTGGTAAAAATTAATGAGATGCATAAATAACTCAAAAAGTTGTGTTTCATTTCATATTGATTGACATTGATAGCATTTAAGGTTTTGAAGATATTTAAGTAAGTAATTAAATCAAACTACATTGCTTTTTTGAGCATGTCTGAAATTTATTTACTGAAGCTTTGAATCAGTGTTCACTGCCTTAAAAAAAATGTGTGCAAAACAATTGAATAAAACACGTCGCCGAATTCTAAATTAAGCATTAGTAAGCATTATTCGTCCAATTGAATAACTTAAAAATGAGAAATGCTCGCAAATGTTTAAAGATTAGTGTATATTATTGATAAAAATTCTTAACAGATAAGAACAGAACTATTAAATATCGAAAAAAGTTTTTTTATAAACAAATTTTTGATTAAAATAAATTTTCATATTTAAGAGAGCCATTCATTTGTAACTGTTAAAAACTAAGTTACGTAAATAATGTAACAAAATAATCTTTGAACTCTGTTTAGTAGCTCTTATTATACATATTTATTAAAAATAGTCATTTTAAAGTCTTATCATTGTTTGTATTTATAACAATAATCTTTTATATTGTCATGAAAGTTAAAGATAAAATGTGTTCGATATTTAAGGACTGAAGCAGAGAAACGTTCTAAGCATATAAAAATTTGTTATACGTATAAAGCTGTATCCCTCTTTAAATGCATAGTTTTTAAGTTTGACGGGACAGTATAACTTTTTAAAAATACTCGGAAGTCGGCAGAAAGAGAGGCTAACTTTTATATTATATTAGGAATACGTGACTTTACGAATAGTTTTATTTAAGCATATGACGTATTCAACGACTAAGTGAAAAATATTACAAAAAATAATTTTCTAAAGAACGTAACCATTTTTATGCGGTAAAATTTTATATACAATTTTTTTTAAGATTCCTTTAATTAGTTTTTTTTTTTTATTTTATTTTGTAAGTTTCCTTTTCAGGAACATTTCACCAAAACTTTTTTGTATTTTGATTCTATTGTGAATTCTATGAACGCCAGATGGATATTTAATCAATACCTAGGCTTGCACGAGTTTTTCAAATTTACGAATCAACAAAAAAATAACAGAACTTTAAACTAAGGGGAACAGAATGTGTTACATTTTAATATTTGATTAAAATTCTGCTTAAAAAGATGTACGATGTTCCTCATTCATTCAAAGTAACATAATTTCGTAGAATAAGCCTAAGCGCATTCTATTAAAAGTAACATCATGATCAAGAAACATATTTTTAACTAAGGACTGTCCCAGAAAAAACTTGCACTTTTATTTTTTAAGATTATACTCTACCTGATAATCTTATAGGTCTAAAAAGACAAAATATTTATTCCATATAAAGTGACGTTTGATATGGTGTATAACACTTGAAGATAGCACTTCTAACGACAAAGATGTCTAGCAAGCAAGAAAAAGTCCGCGAACTGATTTTGTCCACATACCTGCAAAATCCAACGTTAAAATATTCAGCTATAGCAAAAATAGTTGGTGCATCAGAAAGAACTGTCAAAACGGTTATTTCTAATTATAAGAAGGGTCTACCTGTTTCACGAAAAAAGGGTTCAGGCAGAAAACTAGAATTTTCTAACCCAAAGGTAGCGGCGAAGGTGAAGCGTCTTTTTAAGCAGAATCCCAACACCTCAGTGCGAGATATGGCGGATAGAGCAGGTACATCAAAGTCTACTGTGCAAAGGATAAAGGAGAAAAGTAAGCTAAAGACATATAGAGTTCAAAAAGTACCAGACCGTTCTGATGAAAAGCAGTTGGTTGCTCAGATGCGAGCCCGAAAATTGTATGAAAGGTACCTGACTAAATTTGACTGCTGTGTTATGGACGACGAAACTTACGTTAAAGCAGATTTTAAGCAGCTACCTGAGCACGAATATTATACATCACCGAAGAAGAGGCATATGCCTAGTAAATTTAAAGAAAAAAAATTTCGAAATTTTCGAAGCAATATATGGTTTGGCAGGTCATATGTACCTGTGGCCTCAGAAGAAGCTTCTTTGTTACGCAAGGCACAATCAATTCAAAAGTTTATATAGACGAGTGCCTCGAAAAACGTGTTATACCATTTATTCGTGCACATGAAGGTACAGTGATTCTCTGGCCCGATTTAGCAACCTCTCATTACTCTAAAGCTTCGACGGAATGGTATCAAAGTAAAAAGATCAAGTTTGTACCAAAAATTCAAATCCGCCCAACTGTCCAGAGCTTCTCCCAATTCGGAGATATCGGGCTCTAATGAAAAGAAATCTTCGAAGGAGTGGTAAGACTATAAAAAACTTGCAAGACTTTAGACTTAAGTGAAAAAGATCGTTCCGTACTGTCGATAAAACACCTGTACAAAATGTAATAAAGGGCCTTAAGAACAACGTTAGAAATTTTTATGAAAAAAAAAAATTGTTAATTATGTTTTTAGTTATTTATATTCTTAACACTAGCCATTATTAATAAAAAAAGGAAAAAGACCAAAAAAATTGCTGGGTATTTTTTATAACTAAAAAACAAAGTGCAAGTTTTTACTGGGACAGTCCTTAGTTTATAAAGAAATATACATGCAAAAATTTAGCTAGTTAGGATTTATCAGAAGCGTACCTAGGGGGAAAAGGGGGCAGCTTCCTGGGCGCAACCATTTGGGGCGGCAAAATGGTCCTCGTAATATGAAATTAAAATTCTGCTGTCAGCATAACTATTAAATTTTGTAATATCTTTTTTAATCTTTAGTAAATGGATAATAATTCGAGAGAATGTATAGGTGATTTGATAGTAGTTCATGTAAAATATATCTAATTCTGCTAGGGTTTTAGAGGACCAAAAGTGAGAACATTTTTTTAGTAACTAAATTTTTACAATTTTAAAAAAGCAAAGAATATTTTCTGTTGGTAGGTAGGGGGCGGAAAATAACCTTTTATACCCTGGCATCCAATTGCACGGTACACCACTGGGATTTATACCTTTGTTTTGGCTTTTTACCAACATATGTATCGCGTGTCGCTAATATGGCAGAAATGTCATATTTGTCAGTTTCAACTACATTGCACATTTGTAGTTTCCACACGATGAAATTGACTAAGTAGAATAATAACTAACTCAAACTTATAAGTATTTGTCTCGAGATCTAAAATTTGGTTCGTTACTTTTAGTTAGGTACGTCTTAAAAGCCGTAAGCTGCGAATATTTTTCACTTAATAAACCAGACCGAATCAGATACAACGCCTTAATGTTAAAGCTCCTAAATAATATGGTGCAAATGTTCAAAGTTAACAATAGATAGATGTCTATCTTTATGGTCGCGTAGTGGTCGTTTTCTCTTATCAGTTTAAAATGTAAATGATAACTGAGCAAAAACTGCTTTCTTAGAGCCATACATATTCACGTTTAAAATGCATGATGCGGATATACATAAATATATAGTTTTGTTTTATTTTTCTTTACTATAGGCAAACTACAAAAAAATGTGAAGCGAAAAAGAAAAGAAAAATATGCATGACCATTGACCTACTGAAATTCGATTACATCACTTTAAATAAAGTGAAATTTCGGCTAAAAATTAAAATTCAAGGTTACAGTTTATAACTTCATACTAATGCACTATTTTAAATGAAAATTCGAACTTTAATAAATACAAGAGCCAGATAAAACTACTAATAATGTTAACACAACAATGATCGAATATGAAATACTACGAAAGATGTACATATGTATATTCAACAGATAGTTGTAAGAGAGAAAATCAAATTAAATGGTCAAAGTACATTTGTTGGCACTTTGTGGAGACGAAAAACAAAAGCGAACTATAAAGATGTAAACGGGGTAAGCCAGCTAACACTGAAGTTAACTAACGAGAGTTATCCCAGTAAGTAAAATAGTAGTTACCGAAATAAATTCAAAAGAGATGCCTTATCATTAAAAATAGCTTTTTAGATCGGTTGTTGATATAAATTTTATAGCTGCTTAAACTTTTTAAAATTCAAAAAAAAAACTATATACCAACTCATTTGCAACTAGAAAAATATACAAAAATCGTTTCTTGTTTCCTTTTGTATTCTCTGTACCATTAAGTCCTTCTACATAATAGTTGCGTTCCCGTACCATAATGCATTTGTACAATTTGCAGACTTTTACAGGATTAAGCCCAAAAAGCGTTTCCGTACTCGAAAAACCTTTAAGTGAGAACGGAAACGAGAGAGTAATTTACGCATATATTCTCTCTTTGTAAGAAGTTACAGGTTTTTACCCGAAGAATTTTTACGTGTAAACTCATGAAAGTGTCAAACTAACAGCTGTCCTGTGTTGTGCAAGCTGAATTGTATACATTAAGTATATTTTGACTATTTTTATTTTCCATATTATTCTTTACGTTAATAGAATTCAATTTATTGTTCAACTACATTCAATTTAAGATGTTTATTTATTGTCTAGACTTAGAAAATTAAATTTTTGTTCCAATTACATTCGAAAATTTTTGACGTTTATTCTCGTGCTAAAAAAATGTTTTTTTTTCCTTTCCTGTACCTTTTACATTTTTTCTCTTTCACAGAGCCAAATTTTCTTACTCTCTTGTGTTTGACAGTTTTACAGAATTTAGCCCAAAAAATTCAGGAACGAAACTAATGTCATGTCCTATTATTCTACTCAGCAAGATGTTTTTGATATCAAAAGTTAAAAAACGTGTTATGTAAAAACGATACAAAAATTATGTTAAGAGCTTACATAGTTATTTTCCCAATGGAGAATAAGCACTATTGTAACGCGCGACCATCAGTAATAAAATAAATGTTTTTAATAGATTTGCGACAGCTAACTTCAAAAAGTAGATCCATATATGTTCGAGGTATATTGACTAAAGATTAATGTTTTCCTTGCCGTAAAATGTTTTTTTTTTTTTAAATGCGATAGACAGAACAGCTTTGCCTAAATCGACGTATTTAAAAACGGCACCGCGATATTTGGAAACTGTTACGTATCATCGGTCTTAAATATTTTTTTTCGATTTAAGAAATGCGATTCTTTTGTTAAGAACTTCAAACCAAGCAAAAGCGTTCCTTCCATTAAAATAAAAGAAAAAAGACAAATGTTACAGTTTTGCACTCTATGCACGTTTATTATTTTATCTATGAGAAACCAACAATTTAAGTATTTAGAATTGTATCCTTTTGCATTTTCGAGGTCCTTAATGCAATTTGGTATACTGGTTGTGCATTTTTGCACAAAATCTTGTAGAATTGTGTTCCAAACTTTTTGGGTTCGCACCCATAACTCATGACTCTCTGATTTGCTGACCTTTGGAAATATCTGTGATTTGACGTGTGTCCACTAAATCTCTATTGGATTAATGTCCGGGGACTATGAAGGCCACTTCAAAACACAAAATCTCTGCCTTTTAAAGCAAGATTGGACAAGATATGGGGTTTCTTTTGAGTCATTGTCTGGAACAAAATTTACTTGTTGAGCAGCAAAGCCCATACTGCCAACTACACCTGATAGATTTTGTTGAAGGATCAAAGGATACTGATTCTTGCGCATGATTCTATCGATGAGTACCAATGTTCCCACTCCATTTTTCGAAATACATGCATAAATAATTATCGAACCACCACCTTATTCCACTGTTTGGGGCACTTGATTTAGTTATATTGTATCGATATCAATTGAAGGAGTCAAAATACTACTCGTATCATAAACTATAATTTCTTTCCAGTTTTCTAATTGGCATTTTAGAAGAACATGAATTTGAAAATATCATGTTTTGGAGCACATAAAATTGTAAATAGGTTTTGAAACGGATTTTTAATGTTACAGCATTTAGTTATTTAGCTAATAAATTACAACACTATTACGCATTATTCATTTAGTAAGTAATTGAAAAGTCGGTATTACCACATAATTATAATCACATCAATCGTAATTTTGAAATAGTCGAAATTACGATTGCTATAATCGTAATCAAAGTACGTTCAATTAACGATTACTTTACATAATTGTAATCAATTTGAATTTTTGAAGGATTACTGTAATCATTGCAAAGGGTTACTTTTATTAAATATCAATTACATGAGTCACTGTTATTTACTTTATAAAGTGGCGGCATTATATGTTCCAGGCATCAAGATTATTCTTAATAATTCTTTTGACCAAATCCATTTCAAACCAAGATGAAATAAATTTGTAACCGGTTGGTTAATATTTTTTGGTCGTAGGGGATCAAATTCATGTCACTTTCAAATGACTGTAACTTTGCGAGGAAACATCACAGATTACCACTTGAAAGCTCATTTTAAAGAGAAAGAACGGTACTAGCTTTGTTTTTTTTTTTTTTCATAAAAAGCACTATATCTCTCCGCCAATTTCAATCCATTTTGATATTATTTTAAAGATTCTGACAGAGAATAAGAATTTTTATTAGAATCAAAAGACAAAAGTTAATTATTTTGATTTGGATGGAAATGCCACTTTTTTGAAAAAAATTTCAGCGGGTTTTCAATTTTTAACACCATAACTTAAAATGCGCATAACTCCGTAAACAATTTTTTCAGTAGTGTTTTTCGGAACAAAATTTTATTATAATTTGTTTTTGTACAGTTTTTATGTTCAGTACTTCTAGTACAAAAAACTACAAAAAAATTACAAGCGCAAAATGCAATGACCGTTACGTCATATCATCAGTAAGCTTTGTTAGCCAAAGTATAGTAGCATGCAAGCCAGTGGCGTTTACTCTAAGGTGCGCAGGTGTTCTCCGCACACCCAACCAAAATCCGATGCATTTTTTGCCCCCCTATTATACGTTCTCATATTTTTGAAACATATTAAATCAATAATTTGACACTGTTACTGTTCCTACTGCCACGCTGCAATATGCCATATCTATCATATCATAGTTTCCTCCTCTAAGCGTACAATATACATACGTATGTACGTAATACGACTACAATTGTTCTAGCTCATCGTAGCAGATCAAACGCAACATTATTTCATGATGTTGAATTCCATCCAACCGACTTGAGTGTGCGCTTCTTGACGTCGCACCAAGTCACAGCAAAAACCTATAATAAAAAAAACTACTACACTCATTCTAACGATATACTCATAATAAACAATAAACTGTTTTCGTAGGATATTAGCGCACATAACTTGATAAAACAAGAGTCGTGTTGTATCATCGACCAACAGCCGCTTCTCAAACGCAACATTATTTGACGATGTTATGTTCCATCCAACCGACTTGAGTGTGCGCTTCTTGATGTCGCACCAAGTCACAGCAAAAACCTATAATAAAAAAAACTACTACACACACATTCTAACGAAATGCGCATGATAATCAGTAAACTGTGTTCGTAGAACATTAGCGCACATAACAACACGAGTCGTAGCAGAGAATCTCTGCCATCCAACAGAAAAAAAAACAAATGTACGTTTGTCAAAAAATTTGCACTTCGACAATGCAGCGCAGCGCTGTTTAAAAATGTTTGACTGAGAAAACTGCGATGTGTGCTCTGAATTTATTGAACAAGAAATTTAACAGGAAAAATTTTTGAAAAATTGTTTGGAATAAAAAAGAAATAATAATAAAAACTTTAAAAAAATTTAAAAAAAAATATTAAAAAAAATATTTAAAAAAATATTTAAAAAAATATTTAAAAAAATTTAAAAAAATATAAAAAAAAAAAACAAAAAAACTAAAATGGGATCTAGTCTATCACGTCCCCTTCGTGGTCCTGGAAAAACCTAAGAAAAGGCATTCATATTTAAACAACACATACACGTTGACCACCCAGCTGAAAACGACACGACACGCCACTGCTGCAAGCCTACTATGTACTCTTTCTTGCGTTGATCTATTAAGAATCACAGCAAAAAACAGAACAGTTAAATATTATTTCTATTGTCGCCCTTAACAAATTGTCTCGAGGTGTGTGTTATTTTTCCTATAAATTTAAGCGTAATATTTTTGCTCTTATCCTTTAATAAATACATTTTGCCATTTTTTAATTTATTTACTTGATTTCATTTGCAATTTTTATATTTTACCTACATTTTCGCGTTTCATTGCAAATGGAATCATTTCATATTATTTAATTCCAGTAGGACATTCGCTTACATGTCCCGTTTTTCATCATTAATAATGCAACAATCTTTTCTGTGATGGTTATAAGGTTATTCGGTTTTGTATTAGTTAATTTAAAGAAATTCTGAAAAATAAAATTTACGAACTTTTGTTATTTTCCAATTAATTTCTTTTCCTCACATTAGTGATGGGTTTGTCATTATTACTATCTTAAATTATTAGTCCGAATTAGCATCAACTACATATGAATAAAATAAAATTAATATATTTGTTGCGCCCAATACTATGTAAGCTTTGGCACAATATTTTTACTTTTCGATAGAGAAATATGTACCTACAAGAATCCGGAATTAAGTTTCAGGCACAAATGGTTTTTTTTTCTTAGTTAAGGTTTCTAGAGGTTTATGACCAGTGGATTGTAATTGCACTAAAAAATCATTTAGTCATTTAGGTTATTTTTATTAAACCAAATCTTATGTTACCGGATTAGCGAATTTTAAATCTCGAAGACTACACCATGTCCCTGTAAACTACATATTATTTTTTCAATTCCTACAACAAAAACAATATGAATATATCTTCCAAAGTTTTTTAACATTTTTACTTTTCCCCCCAAAATTGCTATATAAAGAAAAATATCGGTCATATGTATCTAAACATATGTACATATAAGTACATGTCAGAATCTATGTCTCGGCTTCGCGAAAATCGTTTTTTTTTTTTCATCAATTATTAGATTTCAGTGCTTTACATATCATAACCTTTAAGCTTTGTCGGCGTATCCAAAAACTATCAAGATACTGAAATCCATAAATCACGAATTGGTTTGCAAATCAAACCATAGTTTTGTGGGACATGACACGCAAGTATAGTGAATAATTGATTTAGTTGATAACGTACTTAAGTTTTTTAGATAGTAGTAGCTCTAGAACATTCGATTCAAAAAGTGCTAATATGACTTTGCGCATAATAATCCAAGTCATTATTATTCGACATTATGCTCGAATCTAATCACTTACCTCATTCAGAAAAGCCGTGACGTCGTATACATTATTGTGAATTAGGAGCCAATTATTTTTGTTAGAATTGTGCTCAGCAACTTGTTTACGTGTGTACGTCTTGATTTCTTCCGACATCTTTCAAGGTAATCTAACAAAACTTCTTAATCGCTTATTAAATACAGATTTAATTTGTGTATTAATACAATGCACTTAAAACACATGCAATACTACGGCTATTACTTTACAAACTGGACTGAAAATTTTGCTCCAAAAGTCATTTCATCCAGGGTTGCAAGACCACATTACATTACAAGCATGATTCAATTCATGATACAATCAAAATGGTAGAAGCGAATTGTCAAAATTTTAAAATGCAACACTGGGGGAGCATAAATGTCTAAACAGAATTGGGACGTGTGATTTATCTTGTGTCAAATAGAAATTGCTCTATTTCTCTGCGATAAATTTTTTTGTGTCAATTTTGTACTCACTACAAACGTATAGGAAAAATCTGGACGATATTGCACATCCCAATTCTGTGTAGACATTAATCATGTGAGTTGAATCCATAACTCGATTTTATGTTTTGTGTGTAATTTGATTATTGTTGTGATCATGATTTTTTACGATAAGCATTTTCAAATTTTGACAATTCTCTTCTACATATATAGTAGTATCATGATAAATCGGTTAGTCTTAGCCATTGTTCAATTATAATGGCTAATGCATTACAAAATGCTTGCTCTTTTTGATAATTTATATCTAATGTCGAAACAAGTTGAAATAGGTTACGCTTTTCCCATTTGGTTTGATATCTCGTCATGCCAAATGAAAAGATTTAGATCTTTTGAAAGGTACATTCTGAGGACCTGTACTGGTCTGAAAGCTTGACGATACTGGGACGGTACTTACAGAAATGTCTCGAATGAAATAATTTACAAGAAATGACTATTTTCTAGTTGAACTAGCCATTAAATATTTAAGAAATATGTCATTCGTTGATAATGAATTGTTAGTAAGTTATTTAAGTAAGGAAAATGTAATCACATACCCTATAGTAGAAATATTGTCTCCTATCTACTTAAATGTGTTGAATAATAACAATAATTTGTACATAGGTAAAAAAATTTTTTAAGAATTTCATTTGTTTAATACCCGGTTTCACCAATCAATTTTAAAATTTACCAGGCTGTTAAAACCTCAAATTTTAAAATTTTGTTTCATCAAACACTTTTAGCGCTAACAGCCTGTTAAACAACCTGATAAACTAACAAGCCGTTTTGCTGCTGCTAAATTTTTAAAAGTTTATTTATATTTTGAATGACACATTTATTTGTTTGGCATGTGTCAATCAACAAAAATTATTTCAGTTTCACTCTTTCGCATACAATCAGATATTTGTGTCAGGCTGTTAGCTAAAAGTACAACTTCTAATGTTGGTGAAACAGAATTAATTTTAACAGCCTTATAAATTCTAAAAGCCTGTTAGTTAAAATTGATTTTAATTGATTTTGGTGAAACTGGGCATAAGACTGATAATCATTATATTAATACGTATAACTGAACAATTTTTATATTGAACTTTTTTAATCATTTTTATTCAACAAAAATGACAAAGATAACAAGTGGATCAATTTAACCTGGTAATTGGTGACATACCATATGTTTCGGCTATTACCACGTATATACATATTCATATGCATATATATAGCCTCATCAGACCAGTTTTGGTTAAGTTGTACTGAGATTCGAACACCCGACCGTACCATGAATTTTTTATTTTTGAATTGCGATGGCCACTCTAACACTTGAGCTATTGGGTAAGTGATCTTGATGTGTACAAAGTGCGTATTTCTTTGGATTTCGCACGCATTGTTCCATTTTTCTTGTTATCTTTCTGAGGTATGTTTTTTGTTTATTCATTCATGGGTGTGTACACCCGTCAAATTTTCTAGTTTTTTTCCCTTGATAAAAATTTCAACGAGTGCACATTGCGTGGATTATGAACATATATTACGTGAGTCAAAATAAGGAGGAAGAGGGTCAGGAAAAATCTCTCCAAGGTGGGGTCAATAAAAATTTCACGTCAACTTTTTAATGCAGAGACTATACATTATTACAGCAGATTATAGGTAAAACTTAACTCCTTTTCACAACATATCTACTTTCATGAACATAACAATTTGTCCGCCATCACGATGTTTTCTATTTGGTGGTCGGGACAAAACTGAATTTGACAGAAAATTTGATCATGTGTACGCTGAGCTTTGTTTGACAAATTTCAGTTTTGTTCCCACCACCAAATTGAAAACATCGTGACACTATTTGACAAACAATTTGATGAAATTTTTAATGTCTTGAACCACTGTCATAACATGGAATTCCTATAATATTATTTTAAACATACGGCAACATTATTTTAAGCGAATACATGACATGCAATACATGAGAGTAGAATATTTTGGTGTAAAAGAACGCATATCTTTTTATTATCTTTGGCCATGATTGAGTGCGCTGTTGTTCCCAAGTTGTTTTAATTTCGATTTTTAATGTAAAATGAGCAAAGTTATTTCGTTTAGTTTTTTGTTTTGTATGCTCACGTTATTTCTCTGTGGGAATTTGCTATTCCTGTATGGTTTTTTTCCAATTTCATATCAAGATGGTAACAAGTCCACTGATGAATTGGTAAGGCCTACAGCGATTGACGAGTTCAGGTGAGTTGCTTATTTCATCCGGCCTTTTTTGAAGGGACAGGCTTACTCTAGCTTCCATTGTCTAATTTTTTGGCTTAAGTTTACTTTAGCTGACATTCTCCAAATCAATTTATTTTTTTAGGGGTAATGGAGGGTACAAAATATAAAAATTTCAAAAAAGTCGCTCGGATCTAGTTTCGGAGATATAAACATCGGAAGTTGCAGATATAGCTTTTGGAAAAATGATTATAAGTTGGAAACCCCTGAATGGAAAATGGAAAATATGGGTGTCATAAGAAGGATAATTTAATGGCCGACAATAATGGTAAGCAAAGTTTTGAATTTTGACCCATATTTTTGGAGAAATTACGATTTGGAACAGGTTTACTTTAGCTGACATTGTCCAATTTTATTTTTTTTTTTTCCTAAAAGGGTTAAAAACAAAAAATATAAAAATTTCAAAAAAAGTCGCTCGGATCTAGTATCGGAGATATAGACATCGGAAGTTCCGGATATATCTTTTATAAAAATGGTTATCAGTTGGGAACCCCTGAATGGAAAATGGGAAATATGGGTATCATAAGAAGTATAATTTAATGGCCTACAATAATGGCAAGTAAAGTTTTGAAATTTGACCCATATTTTTGGAGATATTACGATTTTTGTGAAATTTCGACCAATTTTTTTATGAAAAATTTTTTTTTTTCCAAAAAATGTGTTAATGACCTAAAACTTTTTTAGCATTTTAAGAAAGCTTATTTTATTCCCTTTTAAATGGTATATAGCTTGCTGTAAATTTTTGCGAATTTAGCCCCTTTTTTTTGCCGGAAAATATAGTCACTTTACTTAATATGATTCATTATTTATTATGGGTCTTCGGACTTGCATTTTTTTCCGAACATAAATTTTGCTAAATAACCGATAAAAAACTTTTTTTTCCTACAATACTCTGGAAGGGATGCTTTAACGTGTCGCCACATCCCTTCCACGTTATTAGTATGCGCCCCCGTGTTGGCATCCTTGAAGCTGATTGAATGATTCACTCTTAAATGAGTATATCCTTCATGGCTTAGGCAGTCATATGCCTAAAATAAAAAAATATGAGTATATACATATGAAATTTTGTAAAATAATATTTAAATTACCTTCCAACAATGAAATAATTGTGGTGCCGGGGGAAATCCATTCTTTTATAATAGAAAGTAGGACCACCCTGTTCCTAGTTTCCACCGGCACCATGAAACACCGCCCAGAGCCCCTTTTTATTCCACCGAAGACCCATTGTCCCTCCACATGGTGTCCACGGTGGTGCTTTCTTCGCCCGAACTTTGATTCGTCGATTTCCACTACTCTGTTTGTTCCACCTTTAAATTTAAATAATCTTTAAATATATGTCTTCAAAATATTTTAATAAATTTTTACCTATTTTTTCACGTTGAGCGTTCATGGCTGCAATTACCACTTCTCTATGAAAAGAAGCCCAATCTACAGCCGTTTTCTTTGAAATTTGTACCTGTGGAAATTGATTTTTTTTAAAAAATAAGGTTTTTAGATAAAAATATATGAAAATTTATCTGTATGGAAATGAATTTCAATGTGCAATTCTGAAGCCACAAATATGAGAAACACACCACCTGAAACAGTGACAGGTGGGATTTTTCGAAGAACGTATTCCTTCTAATGGATTGCCGTACATGACAATGCATAGTTTTTTTGTGCATATCTTTATAAGATTTTCGGCACTTCCAAATAAAATTGTCACGACAATCGTCCTCAGCTAACTGCAGTGTGTGCCCTTCCGCACAATGCAGTGAACCATTGGGTGCAATTAAATGCCACCTCTGCAGCTGCACTATTATCTCCAGCGTTATTGGTCCATCCAATTGGGAATTGAACACATTATAAATATCAAACATATTCATTTTTGAAAATTTTGTTAAATAAAATTTGCAGCAGCTAAAAACACTTTTTACACTTTGATATTGTTAAAAACAATAACAATAAAATTGAAAAATACCGTTTTTTAAGTAAAAACAAAGGCGAAAACGCGCAATTATACTATTATTATTATATTATACTAGACTTACCTCGGTAAAAGTAGTTAAATATTTTATAATATAGTTTAATATTATTAAATTTCAATGGGAAAAAGAGCGCCACAGGCGCGTTTAAGTTTTAAAATGAAAATGGTCTTACAATAATTGTTGTTGTTGGTTTTTTATTGTTTTTGTCCATAAATAGAGACTTTTCATAAGAATTTATTGAATTTTTCTTTTATTTTCCGGCAAAAAAAGGGGGTAAATACCCAAAAAATTTAAAACAAGCTATATACCATTTTAAAGGGAATAAAATAAGCTTTCTTAAAATGCTAAAAAAGTTTTAGGTCATTAACACATTTTTTGGAAAAAAAATGTTTTTTCAAAAAAAAGTTGGTCGAAATTTCACAAAAATCGTAATATCTCCAAAAATATGGGTCAAATTTCAAAACTTTTCTTACCATTATTGTGGGCCATTAAATTATCCTTCTTATAATACCCATATTTCCCATTTTCCATTCAGTGGTTCCCAACTTATAACCATTTTACCAAAAGCTATATCCGCAACTTCCGATGTCTATTTCTCCGATACTAGATCCGACCGACTTTTTTTTAAAATTTTTAAATTTTTTTATTTTTCACCCTCTATCACCCCTAACAAAATAAATTGATTGGGAGAATGTCAGCTAAAGTAAACTTAAGCCAATTATTTAAGCATATTAAGATAGCTTCATCTTTTCCCTTTAAAGATATATAGCTTGTTCTAAATTTTTGCGTATTTACCCCCTTTTTTGCCGGAATATAAAAAAAATATTCAATAAATTCTTGTGAAAAGTCTCTATTTATGGACAAAATCAATAAGAAACCAACAACAACAATTATTACAAGACCATTTGCATTGTAAAACTTAAAAATTTTTGTTAAAAATCGCGCGTTTAATTGAAAATGGTCTTACAATAATTGTTGTTGTTGTTGTTGGTTTTTTATTGTTTTTGTCCATAAATAGAGACTTTTCATATGAATTTATTGAATTTTTTTTTTATTTTCCGGCAAAAAAAAGGGGTAAATACGCAAAAAATTTAAAACAAGCTATATACCATTTTAAAGGGAATAAAATAAGCTTTCTTAAAATGCTAAAAAAGTTTTAGGTCATTAACACATTTTTTGGAAAAAAAAATGTTTTTTCAAAAAAAAGTTGGTCGAAATTTCACAAAAATCGTAATATCTCCAAAAATATCGGCAAATTTCAAAACTTTACTTACCATTATTGTAGGCCGTTAAATTATCCTTCTTATGATATCCATATTTCCTATTTTCCGTTCAGGGGTTCCCAACTTATAACCATTTTTATAAAAGCTATATCCGGAACTTCCGATGTCTATATTCCGATGTCTATATCTCCGAATTAAAGTTTAACAACAATACTGACTTAGAACTTGTTGGGGTTGTTATTAAGCTTGGTAATAAATCAATATATTTAACTTGTTCCTACATTCCACCAAATGCTGATCACAATACCTATTTACGACATGCAGAAGAAATTAAAGGAATAAATAATCATCATACTTCAAATGACTCCATGATTGTACTAGGGGACTTCAATTTACCATACGTTTCATGGAATATAACGGACAATTGCTGTTTTCTTACACCCACTTCATGCAATTGTGTTATTACCGAATTTCTGGATATTCTTTCTGATTGCTGTCTTCATCAAATTAATAATATTCTTAATACGAACAATAGAAACCTTGATCTTGTATTTGTTGATGAATTAAACAACATAACTATAAGTCGCATTGACCCTCTAGTTATACCAGAGGATAAACATCATCCAACTCTTCAACTAAAGTATGTTTTAGCATGTAGCTTAGTGAAAACAAATCGTGTAAAATCTCAGAACTCATGTTTCAACTACAAAAAAACGAATTATGTATGTCAGACTTAACTCCCTGTTAAACCATATCGACTGGTCAGTTATATTACCTGACAAACCATATTACTCTGTGGCTGATATTGAGAGTTATGTAAAATCATTTAATGAGCGCTTGCAAAATTGTATTTCTAAATCTGTGCCAAAATTTAATTCATCTGTATTGTCAAACGATCCTCCGTGGGTAACAAAAGAATTAAAGTACCTTAAAAACATAAAAAATCGCCGGTTTAAAAAATTTAAAATGTCAGGTAAATCCATTGATTATATAAGCTATTCCCGTGCTCGGTATAATTATCAAAATTATAATAAACGGTCTTATTTAAACTACATTTCATATATAAAACTCAACATTAAGAAGAATCCTAAAATTTTTTACAAATTTATAAACATCAAGCGTAAATCTTCTGTGTATCCTCCTCAGATGTCCTATAATGGTATAACATCATCCGAAAAAAATGAAATATCCAATTTGTTTGCAAACTTCTTCAAGTCTACTTATTCATCTTCTACTTATGATTCTGACGTCAACTACCCATATAATCTTTCGCGTATAAATGAAATTCAACTTCCACAAATTGGTGCTGATTTAGTTAGCAATGAACTGAAAATTTTAAAATGCACTTATTCAACTGGACCAGATAATATTCCTACAAACATCCTAAAGTATTGCGCAAGTAGTCTTTGTTATCCTCTCTCAAAAATTTTTAATATTTCCTTGAATTTGGGCTATTTCCCAAAATTATGGAAAGAGTCTTACATTATTCCACTTCACAAATCCGGAAGTAAGGCTAATATTGAAAATTACAGAGGTATTGCTAAGCTCAGCGCAATCCCAAAACTTTTTGAAAAAATAGTTAATGATCATCTTACAAACATCGTTTCATCCCTGATGACAGTATCTCAGCACGGCTTTCTAAAGGGTAAATCTACATCAACAAATCTTTTGGAGTTCACCACGCTTGTTATAAATGGATTTAAGCGAAAACAGCAAACGGATGTTATATACACTGATTTCAGCAAAGCTTTTGACTGCGTAAGTCATAGCCTACTTTTAAAAAAGTTATATTTAATAGGATTTCCTTCAACGATATTAAAGTGGATTAGATCGTATCTGACGAATAGGAAGCAACAAGTTTTATTCAACAACATGTTTTCTAAACATATAATGGTTTCATCTGGAGTTCCCCAGGGCAGCCATCTCGGCCCCACATTATTTCTATTATTTATAAATAACCTACCTTCTGCTACAAATTCGGCCCATATTCTAATGTATGGTGATGATGTAAAACTTTTTTACTCTTTTAATGATAACTTTAATCATAAAACTCTACAAAGAAACCTAAATGAACTTGTTAAATGGTGTGATGTAAACTTGATGACATTAAATCTCAAAAAGTGTAAGCAAATGACTTTTTCAAAAAGTAAAGAATTTGAGACTTCATATTCAATAAACGGTTTAAAACTGGAAAAGGTTGACAATTTTGTAGATTTAGGCGTCACTATGGATAAAAAACTTCGCTTCAAAGTGCATATTGGTTTAATGGTAAACAAAGCAAAAGGCGTCCTTGGATTTATTAAACGATGGTCTAAAGAATTTGACGACCCCTATACGACGAAGTTGCTTTTCACTTCACTTGTTAGACCAATATTGGAATATGCGTCAGTGGTGTGGAACCCCCAATATAATATATACATTGATATGCTGGAGTCGGTGCAGAAACAATTTCTATTGTTTGCACTTCGTCGGCTA
Organism: Tricholauxania praeusta; assembly: GCA_949775025.1. Lineage (NCBI taxonomy): Eukaryota > Metazoa > Arthropoda > Insecta > Diptera > Lauxaniidae > Tricholauxania > Tricholauxania praeusta. The sequence continues at coordinate 44,598,221 of OX459031.1, forward strand.
CCTTGGAATCCGGACTCAAATTTACCTTCATATGAAAGCCGCCTCAAACTAATACGTTTACCAACACTGCGCAGCCGAAGAATTATGCTTAACGTAACTTTTTTAAATAAACTGTTCTCCGGCTCAATGAACTCTGAGTTGTTGCTAGGTATGGTCAACTTTAACAATCCTGGAAGGGATTTGAGACACTTTCGTTTCTTAAGACTTGATATATGTAATTCTAACTATGCTCATTTTTGTCCATTTCGGTGTATATGTAATGATTATAATAACCTTTGTCATATTATTTCACCCATGGATTCTCACAATATTATAAAGCAAAAAATAATTATTTTCTTAAATACTTGAAACTGTACTTTTTCTTTTGTTTCTGCTCCATAGCCTATGGGCTTAGTAGAAATTGTGCTCAATCTGTGATCGGAAATTGCTCTACCCATCATTTCGTTCAGAGAAATAGTGCAGTCCCGGTCACCGATCCGTACGATAGACGGATGTGCCTCACGTACGGTTTCGCCTAATGAACGCAGAGCAGTCCGGGCTGTTCGTAGTCGGTCACCGATCCGTACGATAGACGGATGCGCCTCTCGTGCGGTTAGGCGGGTAAGTGGGACCGCAGGGACCGATCGCAAAAAAAAAAAAAAGAATTATTAAGTAATAACAACAATATAGTGAGAACATTAAGTGATAAAAACTATATCGACACTTACCTCAGATATAGACTGTTGAGTACGTCCGCTACAGCCCGAAGGTTATATGGTCTTCCTAAAATCCATAAAATAGACAACCCTCTACGACCTATTTCCTCCTCAATTAACGTGCCTTGCTACAAACTCTCCAAACATGTGGGAAGTATTTTAAGGCACATAATTTCTGACAAATACAATATCAAAAATGCAATTGACCTAAAACAAAAACTAACAGCCTACACTCTAACAGATTATGAAATAGTTGTATCTTTTGACGTCATATCTCTTTTCACCAACATTCCAACATATTTGTCAGTAAAAAATATTATGAGACAATGGGAAAATATAAAAAACTTGACAAAGATACCACGACGACAGTTTCTAGAGATTCTAGAATTTTGTCTTAAGGATAACAACTATTTCAAATATGACGATACAGTGTACCACCAAATATATGGTATGCCTATGGGCAACCCCTTATCTCCGACGATAGCTGATATAGTACTTGATAAACTACTTGACGATGCAATAAAACAACTTGACAATATTAAAGTAAAAATAGGTTTTTTATGCAAGTATGTTGACGACATATTGACAATCATCAATAAAAATGACTTGGACATTATTCTTAAAACCTTTAACGATCAACACGACAAAATTAAATTTACTGTTGAAATTGAAAAAAATTACAATATTCCCTAGTTAGACGTAAAATTGCACAGAAAAAAATGGAAAAATCGTTTTCGACTGGCTTACAAAACCGATATCTTCAGGGAGAATTATAAATTTTCATCCGACACAGCCACTACAGTAAAAACTGAACACAGCAACTTATTAGAAAAATGTACACTCTGACAGACGCACAGTTTCTTGACAAAAACATTCATAAAGTCAAGACGATTCTAAAAAACCATGACTATCCGACGAAATTAATCAATAACCTCATAAGAAAGACAATTCATAATAAAAACCAAGAACCCAAACTCCGACAAGAAGATATACAATCTGGCAACACTGCCAAACAATATGTTGGTATAACATACATACCAAATCTAACGAAAAAAGAGTGCATACGGACAATGGTGAGAGCAGAAGACGTGAAATTTGCTTATAGACAGTGTTGCCACAGAGGAATTTATTTTCCTACCAAAACTTTCTCGAAAACCTACCAAAATCGTTTGTAACCTACCAAAACTTTACACATTAAAAAAAAAACCTTTTTGCAGCATTGAATGTGTTTATTAACATTTAATGCTGTTTCAAATACCTATGCTTGTATGTCGTCGTTTAAAATGCTTAACCGCATATAGCACAAATTGTCTGTTGCAAAATCGTGTACAGTGGTTCACATCAAAAGTCAGGCAAGTGTGCGCAAAAAGTTACCACATGACACATGCAGCGTACAATTAAGCGATGAACTTTAGAAGAAAGAAAAGTTACAAATTTTTTTAAAAAATGAAAGAAAGCGGTTCACGGTATTATTAAATGACTAGCATTACCCTGTGTGCATCGCCTCACCTCAACCGTGGTGTAGATTCGATGTGCGGTCTGCGTGAAAATTCTATTTAAAAATACTTTTGTATGAGGACCACCCTTAGTATGCACCCAAAATAAAATTTTTACAGCCTAAGCAGTGCCTCTTAATATAAAAACCATGCGATGAAAATTTCATGAGGATCGATTAAGCGATCTTCGATAAAATAGTATTTAAAAATATTTTTGTATGAGGGCAACCCTAAATAAAAGTTTTATAGCCTAAGCTATGCCTCTTAACATAAGAGCTACGTGGTGTAAATTCGGTGTGAATCAACTAACCTGTCTTTGTGAAAATGATATTTAAAAATATTTTTGTGTGAGGATCACCCTAATTATGCACCCTAAATAAAATTTTTACGATCTTTTCTGTGTCTCTTCACATAAAAGTCATATGGTGTAAATTTCATGAGAATCGATTTAGCGGTCTTCGAGAAAATGATATTTTAAAAAATATTTTTGTGTGAGAGCCACCCTAAATAAAATGTTTGTAGCCTAAGCCATGCTTCTTAACATAAGAGATACGTAGTGTAAATTCGGCGTGAATCGATTAACTTGTCTTCGTGAAAATGATATTTAAAAATATTTTTGTCTGAGGGCCACCCTAAGTATGCACCCTAAATAAAATTTTTACCATAGAATCTGTGCCCCTTAACATAAAAGCCATACTGTGTAAATTTCATGAGAATTTATTTTCCTGTCTTTGAGAAAATGCTATTTTTAAAATATTTTTGTATGAGGGCCACCCTAAATAAAAATTTTATAGCCTATGAAACCCGCCTGATTAATACTAACATACTGTAAAAATTTCATCACGATCGGCTGGATAGTTTCCGCGTCCATAACGAAGAGACAGACAGACAAAAAATGAATTTTATATAATAGATATAAAGAGGACAAAAGGATTTCAAATAAACAACGTACGGTGGCAAACAAACGTTTAGCTCGAGAGACGAAAAATGGACCATCCGAGAAATTTTTAAAAATCCATTCATATCTACTCAAAAACTTACTGTAATGGTAAAAGTAATTTTCATTAAGAAGTCCATGCCGTTCGAAAAGTTCTCCGGAAATAAAATTTTAATGGCCGAGTCGCACAGGATAAGCCATGCATCAACAAAAAAATGTCGCTTGAATTTTGCAAAAGAGCACATTTTAATATATTCTCATTTTGGAGCATAGTTAACACACCCTAAGTGGTCGGGGCTCTGAAAAAGAGCCATATTTTGGCCTGACAATAGCCGTTTACCTACAGTCCGTTTTAAAAATGATATTTATTATAGCCAACAAATTCAAATTTATTATTACGGAAATATTTTTTTTATTATGTCATCTTATGTACATAAAAAAAGTTTAGTCCTTAGAACTTAAGAACTTTTTTAGCGACCCGATTTTGATCACAGCTGTGATCAAAAAAATTATGTTATTAATAGTGCTTGTAACTTTTGTTTCTAATACTGCGGGTCTGAGCACACATGCAACAATTTAGATGTGTGATCAGTCACAACACTATTTCGTCACATTGTACATACATATGCGTATTCCCTAAACGTAATTTGTATGCAAGAAAACAGATACCATACCCACTTGTTGAAGATAGGGTTGGCAAAAGCTTATTTCTAGATGTAAATATTTGCTTCCTGATTCGAAAAACTTTACGAAAAAATTTCAATTTTCGATTTTCATAAAAATTTATCCTAAATCCTACCAAAATCTGGCTTAACCTACCAACCTACCAAAAGGAAAAAAACCTACCCGATTTGGTAGGAAACTACCAAAAACGGCAACGCTGCTTATAGATCAGTGATCGGCGCCCCATATCCTCGCGAGCAAACGAAGAGAATAAGCGAGAGTAAGCAATCTACAAAATGAGCTGCTCATTTCGTTAATGCACTGCAAAAATGTTTAAGATCAAATAGCAAAATAAATAGTTTTTCCACAAAAATTTTTGTTGGCAATACACAACGTTTAATCTACAAGCGAGTTTTATGGATGGCAATTAAATTTCATATAAAAAGGCATTTTATAACTAAAATTCAACCCCTAAAATGAGAAATCATATGTAGCGTAAACAGCAAAGCGCAAATACATTTTTTACAGTGATTGGTGCTTTTGTCATTTCTCTCTCTTTTGAGAGTGAGAAAATATTTGATATTTGCGCTCTGCCGACCACTGTTATAGATCAAACCTGACTCTCAGCAGCATCTTTACACAGCAAAGACTAAAATTGAAAACAATGTAATATACGAAGTAACTTGTAGCGGAGACAAAAATGGGAATTGCGGAAAAATATACATTGAGACTACAAAACGCGCGCTCGAAGTAAGAATGGGAAAACATAATCGCGACATTAAAAATAAGAAACAATCAACAGCAATAGCATAACATATATTAGAGACAAACCACACAGCTGATTTTGAAAAAGTTAGAATATTGGACATAGAAAGAAATCAAAACAAAAGACTGACACTAGAAAGCTTACGAATTCAGGAAAAGAGGGAAATGACAATGAACTACAAAGAGGACACGGACAACATCACTAACAACTACACAGTCGCCATACAACCGTGATACCGTGTGTTTTTATGTTTTAATGTTTTAAATATTTTTGAATGTTACATGTTCAGTGTTTTTAATTTTAATTAAACTTAATGTATTAAAATAATTATAAAATAAAAAAAAAAAAAAATAATTATTAATTGTAAGTTTTCAATGTTTAAAAAGTTTTCTTATGTTTTTCTTTTATGTTTTATTTTTCAAATAAGTGTTTCAAAAATTTTGTATTTATTTTGTGTTTTAGCAATAAACTCCCCTGACGAAGTCAACAAAAAATTGACAAAACGTTGGGACAAATTTACTAAATGATTTTTTAATGCAATTACAATCCTCTACAAACCGTAACTAATATACCTACTTTGAGTTTGAAAAAATAAGTACATTTGCCTAAAATCAATAGTTGAAAATAAGTACAATATCAATCCATGGTTTTATTGTATGGTGGGTGCAGTAAAGAGAAAAATTAAATGGAACAAAGAAAAAATGTGTGCTTTAGTGGTAAGAAAACGATCCTGTATTGCACCCACCATATAATTACACAATGATTCCGATCTATTGTTTTTGTATCGAAATTTCTTTATTGAATTGTATTTGTCAACAATAAGTACAAATTAAAAGTTGAAAACATGTTCAGAAACTTAAAGGATAATCAATGTTCGCTCTGTGTACTACCAATCAACATTTTGTTGGATGAGGCATCCTTATGCTTTGAACACAATTAGAGAAAAATCGTTTGAATGAACACAATTGCGGCGGACGACTGCTTTTCACGTCTGATTTCTTGTGAGAGAATCGTATAGGGAAAAGAGAGTGACAAAAACAAAATTTGTAAACAATAAATTTTGCTGAGAAAATCCTATTGGCAAAGAGAATGGCAAAAAAATGCAACTCTGATCCGACGTAAAAATAGAATTAATTCTAAATCGACGGCGAATCGTCGGCAGGTCACCAGTCGTACGCCGCAATTCTGTTCAATTTCACATGATCAAGTATGTTATAATTTTTGACAGCGTATATTCGTAGCCGCTTTACCGCCACCGCTCCAATTGTGTTCAAAGCATTAGCGTCAGCAGTTTCACCGACAGAAGCCACGGTGCGCTGTTGCTCTTTGAAATTGTATTTTTCTTGACACGAAATTTGTCGCAATAGCTGCGGTTGCGATTTCAAAAAATGGTAAAAATTGACCCATTTATACTGGAAATTTATTTTTACAAGCAAAATCGATTTTAGAGTGTTCACTTCAAGCCGAGAGAACTCGGTTTTCCAGATGTTTTTTGCTGATGAAAAGACGCGCTCAACAGGTGCACTCGTTCCAGGTAGGCACAGAATGAATTCGACGAGACGAGAAAATTCAAAATAAGGAACTTGTGAAGCTCCCATTTGCTTAAAGATCTCAACCCAGCGTTCTTCAGATAAAAATTTCTTCTCTTTCCATTCTTCAATTAGAATTACGCATTTCGAAGCATGTGCGGAGTATTTTGGAAGCGCAGTCCGATGAAATTAAGCTATTATTCTCTTTTATGACATGATACGACCAAACGCCTTCACATGCCGTAAGGATGGTGTCGGCTGACGAAGTAAAAAAGTTCGCAACAGTGCGGCTGTTCGATTTGGCAGACAACGCTTTCTTGTTTTCGTGGATTCTTAATGCTTATCGATTTCACTCTTTCCGGCGTTTACGATGTTGAGTTCCGCGTCGCACAAACTACACCGTATATCACTTTCTGTTCTTCCTTTTTTCATTTGCGGATATTTTTTCTGAAGATCCGAATTAAAAATACACTTACGGCGTTGCGGCGAAATTACCATTTAATGAATAGAAACACGAAGCATATAAGGCGAAACACATAAAAAGCATGAATGCATCGTATGCTTTTCAACACACATAGAATGCATCTATTAAGATTTGTCACTCTCTCTTTTCCCATACGATTTTCTCAGCAAATATGTATTGTTTACAAATTTTGTTTTTGTCACTCTCTTTTCCCATACGATTCCCTCACACAAAATCTGTCAATGCTTCGATGCCTACAAAAAGTTTGACATTTTTAAAAACTACAAGTCTGCGCTGTCAAACTCAAATTTAGTGATGCCACATATCAATTTTTGAAACATTCGTGTGTAAATACTAATTAAAGGAATTCTAGTTACAACTATTTCGCAATCATCGGGCTAGCGCAAATGATATTTATATTTATTATTAATTTGAGAAACAGATTTCGGCCGAAATAAGTACAAATTAAGTACGCTTTAAAAAATAAGTACGGCAAGCTGAAAATAAGTACAGTTTGTTTACTTAAGTATACCCAAGATCAGCTTTTCTAGCCACAGTAATTCTAGATACCCATGTTGAGGACAGGATTCGACAAAGAGCTTTTATTTAATGCATCAAGATTAAGCATCATACACAAAACCAGATTTTTAGGAATTTATTAGTTAATGTCTTATTTGGCTTAAATACACACAAATACAATTTTTCATTACAGGCTTGAACCACCATCTAGACAATATTCACGATTTTTACTCATAATTGTGGATGCACTGCGATATGATTTTTTCAATAATTCGACTATGCCTTTTTCCTATACAAATTCTTGTGTGAAGGTACAGTTAAAAGTAGGCACACCAACTGTTACTATGCCTCGGATAAAAAGTTTAATGTCCGGCTCATTATCAAGCTTTGCCGATATTGTTTTTAATCTTGCTAGCAATGAGCAATTGGAGGACTCAATCTTACACCGTATCAAATTGCATGGAGATATTGTTATATTTGCGGGAGATAGGACATGGATTGATCTGTTTCCCACTGCGTTTAAGCGTCAACAAGCCAACATGGACTCTTTCTTTGTCAATGATTTTTATGAGGTAACAATAATCTAAACTTAAGCAACCAAGATCTAAACACGAGCCAAAACAAAATTCTTAGTTTTTAATTAAGTTTTGCTAAAAAGTGTTGTACGTTCCACACATAACGAGCATACAGTTAAAATATAACTTGGCCATTTTGTCAATAGTGGAATTTTTAATAGACATCTTGAAGACAAGTATGTGCATGACATATTCATAGACTTTACCATGACATGTCTCGAATTTTTTGTGAAAATGTACTACAGATTCCAAGCTAGGAACAAACTGCACAGCTCTAAATTTTATGTGTATATAAAGGGTCAACACTTTGATAGTTATGTTTCACTTAGAATTTTAGTAGAGAAACGAATACATTTAATAATACGAAGCCAAAAGTTATGCTAAATTAATAAATGTATAATTTTTTAATAAATATTAATATTTTAATACATATTAAATATTAAGATATTTTGTGTCGTTTAGAAAATTTAACCTTACCATTATATTACTTTGTTTCTCTTAAAGGGTGATAAAAATGTAACAAAAGCTCTGATAAATGAAATCAATCAAACAGATTGGAACTTTTTTATTGCTCATTATTTGGGCCTGGATCATATTGGACATGTGGAAGGTACGACCAGCTCTAAAATCCCAACAAAGTTACAAGAAATGGATGAAGTTATCAAAAAAATTTATTCCGCAGAGGTAATTTGTATTTTCATGTGCTGTTCTACTTTTATGTTTTGTTGTATTTAAATACATATCATTTTTACACTAGAAGTAAAGGTTCAAATTTGACAGCTACACATAAATTGCTAAACAATATTCGCGGAAATAATTTGGCTTTTAGATTTGCTTTTTGAATCTATTTTTAAGTGATCCACATCTAACCAATATTCCTAAGTATCAGCTTAACTATAAATGAATCATTCTTATCAAACATAATTCGGGCAGTTTCAAACTTCAGGTTAAAAATATTTGTCCTATATTTTCAGTACTAAATTTTAGATCAACTTATATGGCAAAAGAGGCATTTTAAATAATTTCAAATTATGTTTTTTTTTTAAATTTTATAAATATTTTGTCAGTTAAAACTGAGGTTTAAAATTCGACTACCTTTTTTTAAATCTATATTGAATATTAATTCTGATTTTGATTTTGATTCAGAATAGATCTGCATATAATGAAATTGTTGAGATTCCAATAATATAAGAGATCAGTTGTTTATGCGGTTATTTATCACCGAAGAAATTGAAAACAAAATATATCGATAAACTGTAGGTATAATGTTCCACGTGTACATGTATGAAATGCGGATTTAAGATTTAATGTGTATTGCTGCATTTTCGTTGTTGCAAGCTGCATAAACATGTCGATGATATCAAGAAATCACATGTACAGTGTCGGCCAAAACTTAAGCACACCCTTAGTACATTTTTTTCAAATCATGATTTTTTTTATGAAAACTACGTTCTTAAAACATATTACGTATTTATTTTATTTATTTATACCTTTATTATTGACAAGCAAAAATTAAAAAAAATCTGCGTCTCAAATAAAAAGTTAACATCGAAGGAACATTTTAAACCCAAAACCTTAACGGACAAAACTAAAGCACCCCCATTTTTATGGTAAATAAAAACTTTCAAAATTAGTACTTAGTTGCGAACCCTTTATTCTTGACGACTCGCGCGCCTCTTTAAGGCATAGAAAAAATTAAATTATTAATGATATCCTGCGATATCCTTCCCCAGGATATTTTTAAGGACTGAATGGATCTTCCATGGTTTCGCAATTTTTTCTGATGATATTCATGTTGAAAATATCCCACAAGGTCTCAAGAGGATTCAGGTCGAGGCAGGCCAACTAAAAACTTCTACCCTATTGCTCTGAAGCCAGCCCTTACAAGCATTAGAGACATATTTGGATCATTGTCCTGATGCTACCTTCATTCAAGTGGCTTCTCTACATCGGCATATGGCAACATCACATCTTTTAGCATGTCAACGTACACGAAGCGATCCAAAGTTTCTTAAATCCTATTAATTGGCCCAATACCAATTTTGCATTGCATTGTTAAATCCTGTCCCAAACATGGGTTTTCACCTGCTTTTTGGGTCAATTTTCATTAATAAAGATAACAGCTTGAAATATGTGCCAAATGATAGATATCGAAGAGCCTAAATAGAATATATAGGGTTGTCTTGTCGAATCCTGTCCCAAAAATGGGTTGCCACTCGTTTGAAAAAAGTTGACCCCAAAAACGGGTGTCAACTAATGTTTAGGACATGATTCGACAAAGCAACCCTATAAACTCTTCTTCGGAAACTTATGGTGAACATGCTTCATCGCAAGATGCGTGTGAACGATTGTTTCGGCGTTTCAAAAGTGGTGGTTTCGATGTTGTAGACAAGGAACACAGAAACCCGTCAGAAAGGTACGAAGATGCAGAATTGCAAGATGATGCACAAATACAAAAACAACTCGCAAAGCTTACTTATGATGATGACGTAGCGGTCATCGAAACTAGTATAAGCTGCTGGTTTGCCCAAAAGAAATGATTTGTTTCTTTTTATGCATTTTGCGCTGTAATTTTTTTGTGTTTTTTTCGCACTAACAGTACTGAACAGAAGGCTCAGTAAAAAAAATTTAAAAATTATGATCTGTTCTATAAACACAAACAAAAAAACTCGCAAAGCAATTCAGCGCAAGTAAACAAGCTGTATTGAACCAAAAACCGACCAGAATATTATGAATGCAACACAAGGTAATTTTTCTCAAAGACAATGCGCCGGCAAAACAACGTTCCACGTTGGTAGCATTCGACAGGGAAGCCTAGACTTAGCTCTTTCGGCTCCTTCCGTTAACACTTGTTTGGATCGATGGGAAATGCTCTTTCTGAGCAGCGTTTTGATTCGTACGAAGATGTACAAAAATAGTTCGATGAATAGTTCGTGGCAAAATAAGCAGATGGAAGAAAATGACTAGCAATGAAGCATACTTTAAATTACTTTTTTTTGTTTTATTTAAAATCTGCATTTCATACACATCTGTTACATTCAATGATCGAATAGTTTGCTTTTTTTTTGGCTTAACTCAGGCTGCTTACTATTTAAAAGTCAATAAACTCATGAAAAAACGTTAAAAAAAACTCAAGTCCGACAAAGCCAGATTACACTCCAAAATGTTCTGTTTATACTTATTTATTTTTAAATACATTCGCCTAACATTTACTTATTTGTAGAATACTAAAGATTGTATGATTTTGGTAACTGGTGATCATGGCATGCGCAATGGTGGTGGACATGGTGGCAGTACAAAAGAAGAAATCTATGTTCCTTTATTTACTATGCAAAAGGATTGCATTTTTAGTGGGTAAATTGAAGTTTAAACATGGAATGAAGTCAAAATTAAGTATCGTATTTGAAAATCCCTTTCAAGTATTGTAAATCATTTAGATAAATTTTGGGTTACCTAACCTAGATCTATTTTAAAACAAATTTAAATATTTCTTTATGTTATTATAAAAAGGTCAGAATCGTGCAATTAGCACAAAATGCATAATTTTTTATCGAAATGTTGAAATAACATTTCTATTTTACCGTAAAAACCTGCCCCACTTGTACGATATTGAATGCAAATATTGTGTGCGCATAACTATGCATCAAACATTTATTGTTTATAAACAATATTTTAAATAATTATAAAAAAAAACAATGACTATGAAAAAAAGTTCTTATCGGGTTGAGATATTTTTATGGTCATGTAGAATTATTTTTTTATATATATTTTGATACAAAATGAGGATAGCAACTTTTTTGTGCTGATTAATCGAATTATGAAGCCAAATAACTATCAATGTATTTCTGTTTACCATAACCAACAAATCATTTTCAAATTTCCTGTAAATGAAATTGATATTTTCGACTTGAAATTTTGTGACAGGTGGGACATGAAAAACACTACCTTCATAATCATTACACATTGTAAATAAGAATTATGTATTTAGTTCTTATTTCTTATATTTTACATTATTATGCTACTTAAATAATGCTGCGGTTTCTATTTGGAAAGCTCGAGTGCTTATTAAATATTTATTATTAGATTTAAAATTTTTTTGACCAAAAATCGGCGAGGGATGGGAGAGTGAAATGATTACTAAAAATGAGCAAGGCAATCATAAATATTAACGTTAATCATTGCTTTCGCAATTTCTTATTACTTTAGAATTTGGCTTTTGAACTTCGGTATTATAGCAAACTAGTATTACTCTAAGCGCTTCGCTTCACCTCAACCGTGGTGTAGATTCGATGTGCGGTCTTCGTGAAAACTCTATTTAAAAAATACTTTTGTATGAGAGCCACCCTTAGTATGCACCCAAAATAAAATTTTTACAACCTAAGCTGTGCATCTTAATGTAAGAGCCACGTGGTGTAAATTCCATGAGAATTGATTAAGCGGTATTCGAGAAAATATTTAAAAAATATTTTTGTATGAGTGCCACCCTAAATAAAGGTTTGGTAGTCTAAGCTATGCCTTTTAACATAAGAGCTACGTGGTGTAAATTTGGTGTGAATCGACTAACCTGTCTTCATGAAAATTATATTTAAAAATATTTTTGTATGAGGGCCACCCCAAGTATGCACCCAAAATAAAATATTTACAACCTAAAGAGCACAGACCTTTTAATGATAAAGTCATGTGGTGTAAATTCCATGAGAATCAATTAAGCCGTCTTTGAGAAAATTATATTTAAAAGATATTTTTGTATGAGGGCCACCCTAAATATAATTTGTGTAGCCTCAGCTATGCCTCTTAACATAAAGCTACGTGGTGTAAATTTGGTGTGAATCAACTAACCTGTCTTCGTGGAAATGATATTTAGAAATATTTTTGTATGAGGGCCACCCTAAATATAAGTTTTATAGCCTAAGCTATGCCTCTTAACATAAGAGCTACGTGGTGTTAATTTGGTGTTAATCGATGAACCTGTCTTCGTGAAAATGATATTTAAAAATATTTTTGTTTGAGGGCCACCCTAAATATGTACTCTAAATCAGTGTTCGAAAATAAACAGTACAATTTGTTGTGTACCGAGCCGAAGCACAAAACCTTATTTATTTTCTATAGTGTGCAATCCAATGCACAAAACAATATCAGCACAAAACAGAAATTTGTACTCAGTGAGGTACAAAATATGAATCGTTCTGTGCATTTGTTGGCTTTTGTTTTGTTCTGTATTTGTGTTTGCACCGTAGCATGTACTTTATAAATAGAAATAGATTGTCGTGCTTTGGCTCGGTACAATTCGCAATTGTGTCGTTTATTTCACTCAACAGCGAATTGCACCAGTGGATACCACCGGTTCAAAAAAAATTTAATTGTTTTTTTTTTTTGTTCAATTTTTTTTTTAATTCCAAAATTTAGAATAATCATGAAATATGTATTTAAGTCTGAGTTACGGTTTTTTATTGTTTTCTGAAAAAATTTAAAATACACTTTTTTTTATTATTAAACTGTTTTTTTACACTTTTTTGTCGCTTATGTCGAAAAATTTGGAAAGTATCGAAACATGTGGCCACATTTATGTAAGCTTCTCACAGCAAGAAGAAGCAAGTCTGACATGGTAGCGAATTGGTTTTGTTTCGTTCTATTTCACAAAACATAATGAGAATAAAGTTATGTTCTGTGCTCAGAGACGTACAAAAGAAGATTGGTTGTGTGCACTCTTCGTTTATGAAAAGTATGTGTACTCGTTAGAGCTTCGGCACGTTATTTTTATAAGGAAAAATATACGTATTGTGTTTGCACAGTACAATACTGAATTGTGCGCACATATTAAAATCGTCACAAATCACGATTGAATTTTACCGTACTGTATATTTTCGAACACTGCTCTAAATCAAGTTTTTACAATTTTATCTGTGCCTCTTAATATAAAAGCCACGTGGTGTAAATTCCATGAGAATCGACTAAACGGTCTTTGGAAAAATACTATTTTTAAAATAGTTTTGTATAAGGGCCACCCTAAATATGTACCCTAAATAAAAGTTTCATAGCCTATGATACCCGCCTGATTGATACTAACTTACTGTAAAAATTTAATCAAAATCGGCTGGATAGTTTTCGCGTCCATAAAAGACAGACAAAAAATGAATTTTATATACATAATAGATATGTGTCCAATAGAACAAAGTCCAAAAATTATAAAATTACTTTCTTTTGGACCTACCTACCTTTCTTATTATCCGGAATATCTGTTTAAATTTTTACCGGAGATTATATATGAATGTATATATGCCGACAAAAAAAAAACAAAAGTGTCGAGTTGCTATCGATTAGTTTACTAGTTATAAATAATTTATGTTGTTTTGAATTTAATGGTCTGTTGTTGATATATTATCGAAAAATCGTATAAATTCCAACGTTATGGGTTTGCAATAAAATGAGCTAGAATAATTCTGCCTCCTACAAAGGACCCTGCAGTCGGCCGCAAAACGGAGCCGTGTGCGAAAACTACAGGGAAAAGAGAAAACAATAGAGGCGCCTTTTCAGACGCAAGAAACGAGAGCAGGAAAAACGCGAGAGTGAGAAATTCGAAGTGTTACGGGACAGGAATGATGCCCGAAAGTTTTACCAACAAGTCAAGCGTCTGACCCAAGGTTTCAAGCCTGTAAAGATGAAAACGAAAATCTGGTTACGGATACGAGTGAACACTGAGATTATGTAGGGAACACTTTTCCAAGCTGCTTGCTGGCGATGACTCCACCAATCCCGCCTTTGGAGAAATGAACCCGATGCCACCAATCAACGACGATGGTGTTTACGTACTATCACCTAGCCATGACGAGGTACGAGTTGTGATACAACGACTTAAGGACAACAAAGCGGCCGGTGGCGATGAGCCGTGTATGTATCAACTCGTCTGCCAAATATGGCTAGCAGAAAGTATGCCCGACGATTGGAATCTCAGTGTCCTTTGTCCTGTATTGAAAAAAGGTGACCCGACAATCTGCTCCAACTACCGGATACTCAGTCTTCTTGCCATCTCATACAAGGCTCTGTCGACAGTATTCTGTGAAAGACTTAAGACGTTCGCCAACACACTGATTGGACCTTATCAGTGTGGCTTTAGGCCTGGTAAGCCCACCATAGACCAGATTTTCAACTACGTCAAATCCTGAAAAAAAACCACGAAAAACAGATCGGTACCCATTATTTCTTTATCGCCAACACACTGATTGGGCCTTATCAGTGTGGCTTAAGACCTGGTAAGCCCACCATAGACCAGATTTTCAACTACGTCAAATCCTGGAAAAAAACCTACGAAAAACAGATCGGTACCCATTATCTCTTTATCGATTATAAAGCTGCTTTCGATAGCCCAATACGAGATTACCTGTATAGAGCTCTGCACGAATGCATTCCCTTTTTCGTCTACAGTAGTGCACTCTACTTCAGTGAACACTGCTTGATGGAATGGCATGTTATGTTAGTAAGCAGTTGAACTTAAGTTTACTTTTGCTTCCATTCGTCAATTACTATTTTACAAATAAACCATTGGTATTTTCGATAATAAATTAATTTTATTCGCATGTATCTTAAAGGCCCCCTAATCCTTATACTAAAAACTTAACACGAAAATTTGGGAAAAAAACATCCTAACATGTATATGTGTCAAAATTATAGTAAAAATACGGAACAGGTTTACTTTTGCTGGCATTGTCCAATTTTATTTATTTTTTTTTTTTTAAAAGTGGGTTAAAAACAAAAAAATATAAAATTAAAAAAAAAAGTCGTTCGGATCTAGTATCGGAAATATAGACATCGGAAGTTGAGGATAAAGCTTTTGTAAAAATATTTATAAGTTGGGAACCCCTGAATAGAAAATCGAAAATATGGGTGTCATAAGATAATTTATAGCCTACTATAATAAACGCAAAGTTTTGAAATTTGACGAATAATTTTGGAGACTTTTCTGAAATTTTGACCATTTTTTTTTTCAAAAAAAATTATTTTTTAGCATGTTAAGAAAGCTTAATTGATTCCCTTTAAAAAAATATACAGTTTGCTGTAAATTTTTTTATATTTACACCCTTTTTAATGAAAAACGAAAAAATTTGTTCAGTGAATTCTTATGAAAACTATGTTTTTGTGGACAAAAACAATGAAAAACAACAACAGCAACGATTAGTACAACTGCAACTATTATCATAAGACATTATAAAATAATAAGGTTGTCATCTAAATTAATAATTTTTAAAAAAGTAAGGTTACGTTGAAAGGAAGGAGCGCCGCGCGCGATTTTTAATAAAAATTTTTAAGTTTTACAATGAGAATGATCTTATAATAATTGTTGTTGTTGTTGGTTTTTTATTGGTTTTGTCCATAAATACAGACTTCATAAGAATTTATTGAATTTTTTTTTAATTTCCGGCAAAAAAAGGGGATAAATACGCAGAAATTTAGAACAAGCTATATACCATTTTGAAGGGAATAAATTAAGCTTTCTTAATGTGCTTAACTAATTATAAGTCATTAACACATTTTTTGGAAAAAATAAAGTTTTTCAAAAAAAATTGGTCGAAATTTCAGAAAAATCGTAATATCTCCAAAATTATACATTAAATTTCAAAACTTTGCTTACCATTATTGTAGGCCATTAAATTATATTACCCATATTTTTCATTCAGGGGTACCTGACTTATAATCATTTTTTCAAAAACTATATCCGCAACTTCCGATGTCAATATCTCCGATACTAGATCCAACCTTTTTTTTTTTTTTTTAATTTTAAATTTTTTTATTTTTTAACCCTCTATTACTTCTAAAAAAATAAATTGATTTGGAGAATGTCAGCTAAAGTAAAATTAAGCCAAAAATACTGACGATAAGCAGCCAAAATTGTGTTTGACTACGCTCATTATACACTAGTATATTTGAAATCCACTAGAACATTTGCTGTACACTAGAACACTTGCTGCACTCGCTTCAGTGATATTCAAGCAATTTTGTTCTAGTGAAGTCTGATCTCATGGGTACAGTGCTTGAATATTTTGCTCTCTCTTTTGTTTGGTTTTCGTTCTAAGAAGGGATGTTTTCTAAACTAATGCAGATGCTTTGCAAGCAGTGGATAGAATGAAGTAAGTGCTTGATTTGCAATAAAATGTTTTGAAAGGCATTTCAAGCACATTCATGCAGAGCTCTAAGTGTATACCAACATGTCTGAGTTCGGTATACCTGCGAAGCTAGTGCGGCTTTGCAGAATGACCTTGAGCAACACATCAGCTCCGTCAGGGTAGAAAATTACCTCTCCGAACCATTTGATACCGAAAGAGGATTCAGACGAGACGATCCACTATCCTGGAATCTCTTCAACTTTGTGATGGAAGGCGTGTTGCGAAAAGCCAGTGTACATCATAATGGCACTATTTTCTACAAGTGTCTTGCTCTTTGCATGTGCTGATGATATTGATATCATTAGAAGTAGTAAGCGAGATGCTACTGCTATCGAAAAAGAATCAACGAAGGTAGGTTTGACGGTGAATGGGGCAAAACAATGTATATGCTGTCAAAAACTGAGACGCGGCGAATAGGACTCTACGTTACTGCTAGGGTTACCAGATGTCCTGCCCACGAAAATAATCCATCTGAAAAAATTCCAATTTTCATTTCATTTCATAAAAAATGTATAAAATAAAAAAAAAGTCCTCGGTTTTGTACGAAAAACTAAATATTTTACAATACAAACTTCAAAAGTAGTGAAAAGTATGACATTTCAACTAAAAGTGGAACATTTCAGGTGAAAAGTATGAAAGTATTTTTGCCTTGCAAAGTAGTACATTTACTACTAAAGTATGTCATCTGGTAACCCTAGTTACTGCGAATAGCTACACGTAGTTGTTCGTAGTTGTCAAGGAATCCACCTATCTTGCTATCGCCGTGAAGATTCAAAACGATGTCAGCCTGGAGATAAAGCGAAAGCTCACTGTTGCTAACAGGTGTAACTATGGTCTCAATTAACAATTGAGCAGTAGAGACCTGTCTCGCCCTACAAAACTGGCATTATACAAGACGCTAATCTTACCCGTGCTACTCTACGGCGCAGAAGTTTGGGTTGTGCCGCAGACTGATGCAGCCACGCTTGGGGTGTTTGAGAGAAAAATTCTTCGCAAAATCTTCGGTCCTGTTCGCGTCGGCGACGACTACTGTATTCGAATGAGCCACGAACTATACGAGCTCAACGCTAACATTAACTTAGTCAAGCGCATCACTTTCCAGCGTCTGTGCTGGCTGGGAGATGTGCGTGTAGACGAAAAAGCTCTGGCAAAAAGGTTTTTGATGCGGGTTGTTATGGCCACCCAACTAATAATAATTTTGAAACATAATCGTTCAAAAATATACACATCATCAAAAATATGAAATTTCTTTTCACAAAAAAGAACGTTCTTAACTTGTCAACGTACACGGTGGGCTTTAACATACTTTAAATGACAAGTTGAGTTACAACAAAAACTTGAATGTAAAATTATTTGGGATGCTAATCATAGTTGAAATACGTCAAAAGAAAAAAACATCTTAACTGTTCAACCTAAATTAGAGCGTTGGGCGTTGACTTTGCCAGCGCTACGCTTTTGAGTTCAGCGCTGAACCTAAATAAGAGCGTAGCGTTAAATGTCATGTAGAGTTTATTTGTTTACTGTTTGTGATAGAAAAAAAAATCAACACAATAAAATAAAAAATTAGCTACCAACGCTCTGTCAAAATTTGAAAATCGAATACGCTGGCGTTAGAGCGTTGCTTATTTCGGTTGGCTTCATATAAAATGTATGTGTAAGAACAAGTTTTGACAGCTAAACGACGCTGGCGCTCTAATTTAGGTTGAAGAAGAGCTTTTTTTTAATTCCATATTTTCTGTTTTTTAGTTTAGTTATATTATTTATTAATAAATAAGTATAAAGTACGTATGACATTTAAAAAACATCCGATTGTGCTCAAATTTTGACACGTTAAAGAACTTAAAAAGGTAGCATCACAGCTTAATTTTAGCTCCCTAGTTATTCGGGGTCTTGAGTTCTGTGAGGTCATATTTCGAAAAAAACGCAATTTTCGCGAAAGTAGCCGAATTCAATGTTTAATATCTCTGGGTCTGGTCAACCATTTTCACTTGATGGTATCTCATTTAAAAGCGAATAGGTAGACAAACAAAATAAGATCTGTCTTTAGTATTACAAATAAAACTACGACTTAGGGCACCATTTTCAAAGCTGTCATATTTTACTAAGACCTATTTCACTCAATCGGGTCTTAAGGTCTAGGAGCTTACATATTTTTTAAAGCATATAAGATGACATAGTAAAAATAAAATCATCTTCAGAACTTTAAATTTGGATTTGTCGGCTTTTAGAACTATAATTTTTAAAACGGGCTAAAAAACGGCTATTTTCAGGCTAAAATATGACTATTCCTGAGGTTCCCGACCTCCTAGGGAACTGAAATTTGGGCTCTGGTGCCATCTATTGAGGTTCTTTTACAAAACAAAATTTGAACAAAATCGGATGTTTTTTTAAATTTCCTTCGTATGTTATACATCATTAAAAAACAGTAAATATGAAATTAAAAAAAAACAAGTTAAGGTGTAATCTTCGGCCTGGCCGAAACTCACATACCCTACACTGCACTGAAAGTCGCTTTTAAATAAATTTTAAAAGACGTTGAAGAGGTTGAATAAGTCGAAAAAAATTTGAAATGTAAAAAAGGTCGAAAGAAGTTGAAAAATTCCTAAGGTCGAAAGAATATGGAAACCATTGAAGAAAGTTGAAAGAAATTCAAAATGTCGAAAATATATGAAAAATGTTGAAAAATACTTAAAAATGTCGAAATAATATGAAAACGTTGAAAAAAGTTGAAAGAGCTCAAAGTCACTGAAAAAGTCTTAAAAATAAAGAAAATATGTAATGAAGAAAAATGAAAGTGGTTGAAAAAGTCAAACGAATACATATGGGATATACCTATTGGAAAAAGTTAAAAGGATGATAAAGTCAAAAGAATATGAATAATATTGAAAAAAATTGAATAAAAACTAAGAAATTTAAATGTGCCACGCCCACTTCTCCAATTCCGCCTACTTTTGGGTTACTAAATCATATTCGTCATTGACATCCACATACCAAATCTTAGCCTAATAGGTTTTATAATTTGCTATATATGCCGTAATGAGTCTTAAAATTTAGGGCGGTAACACACCTACTGGTGTAATGTGATCCGATTTTTATCCAGAAATAGCTTGTTATAAGCAACACCCTTTCACCAAATTTTAGTATGATTGATCACATATTTCGAAATATATGCTACTTAAGGTATTTTACTTGTATGGGGAGTGACACGCCCACTCGTGCTATTTCGCCCATTTTTGATTCAGGTATACCTTATAGCAAGTAAACCACCTAAATCAAATTTCATACCAATTGTTGCAATAGTTCAATCAATATAGCGATTGAAACTTTATGGTCATATAGGAGGTGCCACGCCCACTACAGCAATCTCATCAATTCTCATTTAATTTCAAAGCCCATAGCAGCCGATACCTCTAAGCCAAATTTTATGAAGATTACTCTCATAGCACACTATCTATAACAGTAAACGTTTTTTGTTTGTATGGGAGGTGCCACGCCCACATGCTCCATTGAACCAAATTTTTGCAAAAACATACCTTCTAGCAAGTATATCTGCTTTATTAAATTTCATAACGATTACGTTGTTAGTTCTCTTAATATAACGTTTATAAATATTGTGGGCTGTGCCACGCCCTTAATCGAGTTTTTTCAAATAAGTTGCTGAGCTTGTATTGATGACTGCTTCTAGCGGCATCATCTCCAAAATTTTTATGAAAATCGTTTAAGCCACTTTTGAGATATATAGAATCAAAATTTTTAACTGTTGAAAAGTGCCACGCCCACTTTTACGATTCCGCTCACTTTTATCACAATTCAAGATATATTTGAAATGTACCCGTTTACCAAATTTCATAACAATATCTTGCACGGCTTACGAGATATGGTGGTATAGGGCTGTGCCACGCCCCTATAGGAAGCTTTGAAAACTTGAAACCTTACCTAATCCTAATCTTGTTCACATGTGCATCAAATCACCAATTTTCATCAAAATTGACCTGGGTATATATACATAGGGTATGGGTGGTAGGCGTGTCCGTTAACCGATTTCGCCCATTTTTAATAGCAAGATGCCTGCAAGAAGATGTGACCTGTGTGTGAAAGTTTCATTCAATTAGCTCTCTTGGTTTTCCCGTAAACCTGATTTCAACAGACAGACAGACAGACGGACATCGCTAAATCAACTCAGGTGGTGACGCTGATCAAGAATATATATACTTTTCCATACCTGCCACGCCTCCTTCTATGTGTTACAAACGGATGGACAAAGTGAATATACCCTCGGTGTAGGGTATAAAAAGCTCTAAGGATTTCTTTTGTTTTGGCATATGGGGTAAAACACGCGAAAACGCCAGCGAAAAAATTTTTTTGCTCCGATTTCGCTGAAATTTGGCATTATTATAATATTGATGTCCAGCAGTAGAACTGCGTTCAGGAATTCGCCCTAGTATTATTTGTTGTTGAGATACGCGGGTACGAAATTCACGATTTTTGTACTTTTTCAGAATAAGTGTTTTTTTCGAAAATTCATAGCTTACAGCAAACCCTATCAATTAATAATTGGTATGCCAACGATTTTAGGTTTTTCCTTGTACTTTTCGAAAAAAAATATCGTTTTTGAAAAAAAAAAAATTTTCCCAAAAATTTTGCGAATTTAAAATTGTTTTTGCATTTTTTTTTAAAAAACCATTTTTTAAAATTTTTTTTTTTATTTTTAAAAAAAACTTTGATTTATTCTGCGCTTAATTCCGTAAAAATTTTTATGGGGAAAAAATTATTTATATTTTTTTTTTTAATTTTTCAAAAAAATTCAAAAATTCATTTCAATTTACAAAATTTTAGCTCTTTAATTTTTTTTGGAATTAAAAAAAAAATATAAATAATTTTTTTCCCACAAAAATGTTTATGACATTAAGCGCAGAATTAATCAAAGTTTTTTTAAGAAAAAAAAAAAAAAAAAAATTTAAAAACGATATTTTTTTCGAAAAGTACAAGTAAAAACCTAAAATCTTAGGTATACCAATTATTAATTGATAGAGTTTGCTGTAAGCTATGAATTTTCGAAAAAAACACTTATTCTGAAAAAGTACAAAAATCGTGAATTTCATACCCGCGTATCTCAACAACAAATAATACTAGAGCGAATTCCTGAACGCAGTTCTATTGCTGGACATCAATATTATAATAATGCCAAATTTCAGCCAAATCGGAGCCAAAAAATTTTTTCGCTGGCGTTTTCGCGTGTTTTACCCCATATATCATCGACTCTAACTTGCATTCTTAACAATCCCCAATTGAAGTTTTTGTTTTAATTCATACTTTTATTAAAAGTTGGTTAAAGCCCACCGTGAGTGCATACTTATTTAAAATAATGGTTTCCGTATAATAATAAGAACAAAACTTTGTTTTAAAACCAAAAATTTTATCTGATATTTCGAACAATTCAGATCCTATCGTCTTTTTAATGTTGTTCCTTTTTTAGAATTTTTTTTTAATATTGCAATAAATACGAACCAAAACCACAGCTGGTTTTTAATCTTTTTTTTTCAAAGTTATAAATTCGAGTTATTACCGGTAACAGTTTCATTCCTTACAAATAATTTTTACTTTCTTTACTAGATCAAAAATACCAGAGCTTAAACAAATTGATCTGGCTCCGACACTAGCTATACTTATGTCATCAAAACTACCCAAACAATCCATAGGATGTATTATTCCTGATATGATAAGATACATGCCATTAGAAGACCAGTTACACGCATATCATTACAATGCAATGCATTTATTAAATAAAGCTTACCACAAGTTTGGCCACGAGTTAGTTAATAATTCAGGTAAGTATTTTTATTAAGGTGTATAAGATAAAAAATTAAATTTTTAAGCCTTACTAAATTAAGAGTAACGCATATCGCTCGTTTGTTGGGAGATCGTCATATACACGTAAAAAGTAATTCATTGAAAACTGTAACTGCATTTTTCTCCAAATTTATGTTTTTTGAGTTATGGCGGTCTTCCAACAAATGATCGATATATTGAATTTGTTGCTTGTATATGTACATGTACAAATGTACTTATGTGCTTAAATTTAAGTTCGTTTTATAAGCGATCGTCTTAAGGCTCTTCAGGATGAAACTAGCGGCAAAACCAAAATAGTATCTTTTACTTATCCAAAAGAAAATTTAGTGATTCTTTAATAAGATTGACTATCTAAAGCGAGCACCCTTAACCGGAGAATTTTTATAGTATAAGTTAACTACTACAGCTACTCGCCTTCTTAGTAGTTTACTCTTTTGCTTAGATATGTTGAGAATCCAAGCAAAGATTGAAACGAACCAAAGGTACATATTTTTCTATTGTGTGTATTTCTTCTTATACACATTTGATATAATTTCTTTAAGGCTTTTATTTTAGGCTTTTCCAATCGGTTTTATTACTTTCAATTCTTTTTTTTTTGGTTTCCTTAAGTAACAGGTTATTTATTTTATTACAAATGCGAACAACACCTACGCTATTTGAAAAAACGTTGATATTGCTTGCAACATGTTCAGCAAACGCAAAAATAGCATCACAATTGAAGCTATCGACGATTAGAGTTCACGGCACGATTAAGCGATATCGACAAACTAAGACTTTTAAGAATCAAACGCGGTTAGTAAGACCGAAAACTCCTACTAATAGAGACGACACACTCATCAAAACAATCATTAAGGGGAAAGACAGTGACGGAAATCTGTTCTGTAATATACACATATGGTCAAAATAATAAGTACACTACCTGATATCTTATTAGTTCTCAATTATTTTTTGTTTTACTGAAAATATATATGGAAATTCTGGTTTGTTTTGAGACTAATAATTATTATATTAATAATTTTTGTATTGAACTTTTTAGTCATTTTTACAACCAACATGACAAAGATAACAAGTGGATCAATTTAACCTGGTAATTGGTGACATATGTTTCGGCTATTACCACGTATATATGTACATATTTATATGCATATACATAGCCTCATCAGACCAGTTTTGGTTAAGTTGTACTGAGAATCGAACACCCGACCGTATGCATTTTTGAATTGCGACGGCCGCTCTAACACTTGAGCTATTGGGTATGTGACCTTGATGTGTACAAAGTGCGTGTTTCTTTGGAGTTCGCACGTATATGGAAATTCGTTTTTATTTTGATAATTTCAATATGGCAATGCCTTTAAAAGTAAAAAAGAAGAAGGGATTTCCCCGAATTTTTCTATACGCGTATGTTTTCATTTAAAGGGCTTATTTCACTTGGACAAAATAATAAGTACATTAATCATTTCTTTAATTTTGCAACAATCTGATCGGCTTTTTCGTACAAGTTTGTTAATTTTATTTATTTTCATATTTAGTTATATCAAAATAAAAAGAAAAAAATTTCATAGATGGGAAGAAATCAACATTGCACTGCCGAGGAGAGGCAGATGGTTTCGACACTCAGAAATTACGGCCAAAGTCTTTGTACTAATGCCGAAGCCATGGAGCAGTCAATTTTTTCGTCCAAAACGCTTTAAAAGCTAAAAAAGTGGTTGAAACCCGCGGAAGACCAAAAAATTCTTCAACAACGATAGATAATCATGTTGTCACTGTCGCAAAAAAGAACCATTTCGCATCTTCAAGAGCCATTTCAGCAGACATCGGCAATGTGATCTCGTTCCGAACGGTACGTCAATGATTACAAAGAACCAATTTACCTTGACGGATAGCGAGAAAAGTTTCTATGCTTTGAAAAAAAAAATTGAAGATGCGTTTATCATTCGCAAAGAAACATTCAAATTGGTCCGGACCAGACGGCGAGAAGAAATAGCATAATATTTTGTGGAGCGACAAGTCAAAAATAAATATGTTTGGAAATGACTCCGCCCGAAATGTTCGACGCCCCAAGGGTAAAGAATTTCACGTACGCTTCACAAAAAAGACTGTAAAGCATGGGGGTGGCCATATTATGGTCTGGGGTTATTTTTCATGGCAAGGTGCCAGACCAATACATCGAATTTCCGATAGCATGACCAGATTCTACTATAAAGACATTTTGGAAAGTACGATGTTGCCCTATGCTGAGGACAGTATGCCGCTAAAATGGACATTTCAGCAGGATATTGATCCTAAGCAGACTTCCAAGTTGGTGAAGAATTGGTGTCAAAACAATAGTGTGACCTTGCTTAACTGGCCAAGTCAATGACTGAACTTGAACCCTTTGGAAAACCTTTGGCGAGAGTTGAAGCAGAGAATAGGAAAGGAAGTATTCTAAAATAAGAAGCAATTATGGAGTTTTGTCCAAAAAACTTGGTATGAAAAACCAGTAGAGACTTGCCGTAAGCTTATAAGCAAAGGTTTACAAACTGCTACATGACCAAAAAGTTCAGCTTCTTTCAAACGCCTTATCACTGTATTAATAGGCTGAGAGCCGGCTGTAGAAAAGTCGAGTGTATAAGATTACAGGATGAGATGTATGCCAAATGATAGAGCTCAATGAGCCTAAATAGAATATCTAAGGTTGCCTTGCCAAAGCCTGTCCCGACGGCCGAAAATGCCCGAATTTTAGCCAATTTTATTGTTCTAATTAAAACTGTAGTACATAACAGCTCAAAATGAATGCCAAATGATAGAACTCGAAGAGGCCTAATTATAATACCTGGAATTGCATTGTTGAATCCTGTTCCAAACATGGGTTTTCACCGGTTTTTTTAGATAACAGCTTGAAATTTGTGCCAAATGATAGATATCGAAGAGCCTTAATAGAATATATAGGGTTGCCTTGTAGAATCCTGTCCCAAACATGAGTTGCCACTCATTTAAGAAAAGTTGACCCCAAAAACGGGTGTCAAATAATGTTTAGGACATGATTCGACAAGGCAACCCTATATATTCTATTTAGGCTCTTCGATATCTATCATTTGGCACGAATTTTAAGCTGCTATCTTCATTAATGAAAATTGACCCAAAAAACCGGTGAAAACCCATGTTTGGGACAGGATTTAACAATACAATCCCAGGTACTATATTTAGGCCTCTTCGAGTTCTATCATTTGGCATACATTTCAAACTATTATGTACTACAGTTTTAATTAGAACAATAAAATTGGCTAAAATTCGGGCATTTTCGGCCATCGGCACAGGCTTTGGCAAGGCAACCCTATATATTCTATTTAGGCTCGTCGAGCTCTATCATTTGGCATGCATCCCATCCTGTAATCTTATACACTCGACTTTTCTACTGCCGGCTCTCAGCCTATTAATACAGTGATAAGGCGTTTGAAAGAAGCTGAACTTTTTGGTCATGTAGCAGTTTGTAAACCTTTGCTTCATCCGGCCAATAAGAGAAACGTTTAGAATGAGCTTAATGCATCAATCCTGGAAAACTATAGAAATTACTTTGAACTGACGAAACGAAATTTGAACTCTGGAGAAGATCTTACAATTCATATGGGAAAAACGACGTTGTTACTAAAATGTAAAAAAAAATGTGCTATTCATTGTTTTTTCTATATGAATTGTAGTAAGAAAAAAACTGTTTGCGCCGTTTGTAGATTTGATCTAGGAAGCTGAAAGTTTGGGAGAATTTTCTTCAAACCCGATTCTATAAATAGGCCTATATGAAAACACAAAAAAAAACGCCTTCAGTTGTATTTTGTCCGCTTTTGTCAGCCACGTGGGCGTGGTTTGACAACAGTGGGTTTCACCTCCCATACAACTAAAATACCTAAAACGCTATATCTTGGCACCTAAGGCTTAATTTTTCTACGTTTTAGTAAGTCGGTTTTTTCGTAAAATTTCAACGAAATCAAACACAATTTCTGTCCGCGCCGCTTACATGTCTGAGCTAGCAACCGCAAATTTCGGGACAGTTATTTTTAAACCTCAAGTAAAAATACTGGAAAAAAAATAAAAACAATCAAAAAAAAATTTTCAAAATAAACATCCTAATCTATACCTACTTGAAAATGTCCACCATTATCACTAGCCTCATACATGAAATAAAACTGATTTTGAAGCATTTTTTACTGTTATATTAAATATCTATCGAAATTAGTTATAATTTTCATAAAGGTCATTTAAATATTACATCTATAGTTTCGTCTTCATCTTTATCTTAAATAATTCCTAAAACATGCGCAGCTATTAAAAAATGCTTAGCTATTTTTTTTTCATCCCTATTACTTAATGTAGCCATTTGATTTTATTTTTCATATATAAATAACATCCATGTACATATTTCAATAAATTCATGTGGATATTCCTTAAGTCACTCATTTTAAAAACAAAAATAATTTTAGCAAGTCACTGCACAAAATTACACACACGTACTTCGTTAAAAATAAGTCAAGGTTATGGTGGTGGATTGGAAGCCCCACATAGACACTTTGGTCCATAGTGATTAAAAAAACTAAATCAAAACAACGAAGAAAAAAATCAAGCTCACTTTGATTTCTGTTCGTTGTTGGAACGTTGCCACGTTTTCGTTTACAGCAACGAACATCGAACAACTTACAAAACAACGAGCGTGTAGGTCTAGCATAACTCAGTCCTTCAAAAAAAAAAAAACATGGACTTAGACGTGCTTAACTGGAATTTGAGATCAGAGATGGGTTACGTCAATCAAGAAGTCAATAAAGCACACAAAAACAATAATGAATATGTACTCAAAAACCTGACGCGATAGCGCAAAACGAATTAAAGCCCATCAAAAAAATAGTTCAGCTTGAGTAAAAATCCATGCCTGCAAACTTCCCAGCGGCAAATATGTTGTACACAACATCGATGAATAGTTATACTCATTGTAGGCAGTAATGCTCACAACTCCAGCCACAACAGTAAATTCTTTTTACAAAGAGGTGGCCGCTTTGTAGGCAGCTTGCCTACATCTCCATATACAATATGTAAAAAATTAAAGGCAGATTGCCTTAAAACATCGCTTACTAAGTGCCTATATAGTTTAGCGAGTTGCCTACATCTCCAAATACAAAGCATGCAGCCTACATGCAAGACTCCTTACATCTCCATATACAAACCAAGCAGCCAGCTAGCAGACTGCATAAAGCTCCATATACAAAGGCAGCCAGCAAACAAATAAACAAAATATTACGGTAACATTTGTGAAGAATACAACACAAAGGGTATAGCTTTTCATACATGAAAAATCAGAGTACTACATCGATTTGCCGCTGGGTTCTTTTATCAAATATGAAGGGGCCTCTTTTTTAAGGGGTGTCCTATTTTCTTGTGCACACATTCATTTATTTTCGATGTAAATTTTGAGTTTTTATTTCTTTTTTGATGTAAATACGATTTGATTTTCAGATTATCACTCTTGGATTGAAAATGCAATAAATATGCATAAGGATTTCTTAAAGGATAAACAGTCTGAATATTTATTTGCGATGTCTAAAGGAGATTACGTAAGAGCATCTCAAGAAATATCTAATGGGCTCGCAGAGACGCTTGTTGTCTTTAAATATGACTTTATTGCAATCGGAATAATTTTGTGTTCGTTAGTAAGTAATGGGTTTAAAGTTTTTTCAAGTTTAATATCTGTTTACTTATTGCAGGTAACTTGTTACATAGTTATCGTCGTAGTGTTCTTTGATTCGGAGCAACATTTCAATTATTTCCCAAGCTTAAAACAATTTATCATATCTATGGCCGCATCTGTTTTTATAATATTTGTTCTCGATTTCATGGATAACAATGAAATAAAATCCTATAATTTTTGGCTTTTGACACTGCCAATTGCAGCGTCTATATACATTTGTAATGAAATATTTAATATTGTGGTAAAAATTTTGATGACATCCCGATATTATCGATACATTCTACCCTTACCATTACCTATATTTGCGTGCTTTATATTCCACACTTTCTCATTGGCATCATCGTCGTTCATTGAGGAAGAGCATCAAACGTGGTATTATCTAGGTACTACGATATTAATAGGACTTTGTATCAAATGCTTCTTGGCTATTTTGCGCGATGAAACGTTTTATACACCAAAAATAGAGAAACTGTTTCTTCAAGTATTTTGGAAACTACGATTGGCAATTCTCATGCTTCTAATAATTTCGTTGATGCGAAAACTTAATCAAACTGGTGATAAATGGAAACATTTGGAGGACTTTGGCGATGTGCTTCATAAAAAGGAAAACATATTATGGCTGAGTGCGTTTTTCATTACGAGTAAGTATAAAATAAACTGGTTAAAGATCAATTTTTTTTATGTGCTTAATAACTTACTTATAATCTATCCAAGACATATCAAGTGGATACTTTACTGGTTTCGTAAATTGCATATATACATATGTATGTATGCACATTAGACATGTTCAAAATAACCGCGGGCACGCTTAAAATTCGAAAATTTATTCATTTTCGAGTATATCTCAACCAAAAAAAAAAAAAAAATTTTGAGGAAAATTCTATTAGAATTCTATTAAGAATTAAAGAATCTGAAGTGATTTTAAAAATGTTTATTATTAATAATATTTTCTTTATTTCTGGATTATTCAAATAATTTTTTACTATATTTCTTATAAAGATATACAAGCATGGCAAAATTGTGCCGCCTGCCGGTTAAAATAACACATGTATAGTTTACAGAGTGCGTTCATTATGCTTGAAATAGAATTAACTAAAAACTAACTATATACATATGTATATATTAAAAAGAAAAACAAAATTATAAAATCTAAAAAATTCAATGAGAAATATGTTTCATTATGGCATATGTAAATTTATAAAGATATCTTACGAAATAGTCTTTAAAATAACTTAGCAAAATATCTTAACAAAATATGGAGGACCGAAAAATATGTGGGTATATAAGGACTTTTACTTTAGCTAAAAGAAAATGAAACATATGGAATAAGAGATGAGTAGAACTTCGCATGTATGAGGGCTTTTACTATATTTAAAAATCAATGACGCTTCTCATGTCCATATGAATGAAAAAAAATATAAATAAATAACGTTTCTACGTTCATTCATACGTGCCAACGTAGAATTGTGTGTGTTTGCTACATCATACCATTCCTTAAATGGGGATTGACCATATGTAAACGCAACCTGAAGTATTTTTTTTGGAAATTATTACTTGGTCTTGGCAAATGTTGTCTGCGCTTGCTTTTAAATGTATGACATACAGAAGAGGAAGACCTGGCTCAACATGTATAACATAATTTGGAGTAATTGTTGGAAGTTTAAAAACCCGTTTGAAGAAATAGCGTTGTATACTCCCAATTTCCTCTAAATATTGATGTCCATACGCTCCGTTTGCATAGCAAATACAGCTTCTTACTGTGGCATTAAATACTTTAAACTTGGATGTGGGGTAGACGTATTTATTGGCAAAAAAATTTGGCCACATAGAATTAATTGCAACTTTAGCTTTTGATATTTTTTCACCGATATGAGGGCGAATGTTTAAATTGTAGGTAAGTAGGAAACCCAAGTATTTAAATTCATTTACTACCTCAATATTGTTGCCATCAAGATTCCATCTTCCTTCATTTCTACCAATGCGGTTTTGTGACCTAAACACCAATATTTTTGATTTCTCAGCATTGATCCTCAAATCCCATTTGTCACAAAATTGCTTGAGTTTATTTATTTGCAACTGAAGGGTTGATGGGTTATCAGAAAAAATTACCAAATCGTCAGCGTAAAGTAAAACATTGCCATGATTTATACCACCTGGTATATTGTCACAGACATCATCGACATACAAAGAAAACATAATCGGACTGAGAATACATCCTTGTGTAACGCCGGATTTCGTGGAAAATAAATTCGATTTTTTGTTTTCACTATGCACAGCTGCAGATGTATTTTCAAGAAGTTTCTGATACATAAGGATAAACTTCGTCGATATACCAATGATAGATAATTTGTACAGTAAAGATCTTCGGTTGACAGTATCAAATGCTACCTTCAGATCAACAAAAAAAGCATATGGGTCATTCCATCTATAATTTGCCTATTTATACCCTGACGTGTTTTAAATTGGCTAAAAAATTTTTGAGTGGTTAAGGCATTATATAATATATAGAAAAATATTATATTATGCCAATTTTTGAAATTTTTCGATTTTTAAAATTTTTAATATTTCATAAATTTTTGAAATTTTCAAAAAAATAGAAAACTTAAAAAAATTGAAAAACTTTTAAAAATTGAAAAAAGCTGAAGATTTCGAAACTTTAAAAATATTATAAAAATTACAAAAAAACATCGAAAAATTAACAAAAGTATCAACGGAATATCCAAATTTTATTTTGAAGCTTCATAAATCTTTACTAAAATGCTTGTCGAATCAAATAGAATGCAAAAACATAAATGAAACTTTCAGGGATGGTACTCCTATATGTTCTGAACATTTTGAAAAACTTAACTTTTTTCAATTTATGCCAATTTTTTAAAATTTTTCCATTTTTAAAATTTTTAATATTTCTTAAATTTTTGAAATTTTCAAAAAAATAGAAAACTTAAAAAAATTGAAAAACTTTTAAAAACTGAAAAAAGCTGAAGGTTTTGAAAGTTTGAAGGTATTATAAAAATTACAAAAAAAACATCGAAAAATTAACAAAAGTATCAATGGAATATCCAAATTTTATTTTTAAGTTTCATAAATCTTTACTAAAATGCTTGTCAAATCAAATAGGGTGCAAAAACATGAATGAAAGCTTAAGGGATGGTACTCCTATATGTTCTGAATATTTTGAGCCTAAAAGAGCTGAAATCGATTTTGGAGTATTTGAGAAATCGATGTTTTCCTGAAACGTAATTTTTTTTTTCTTTCAGTGTATGTATAACGCTTTGGCGTTAATTTTTCCAAAATTGCAGTTTTTTTGTCATCTACTAGTACACAGCTACCTAAAAATAATATTAGAGCGAATTTGAATTGTGTTTGTTTGTTTATATTCATCATTCAAGTTTTTGTGTTATATACGAGCGGCTCTGAACAGAGTTAAGAGATTAATTTTTTTATCAAAACTATTGGTCGGAAAAGTTTGATATAATATTTTTCTATATATTACATAATGCCTTAACCACTCAAACAATTTTCAGCCAATTTAAAACACGTGAGGGTATAAATAGGAAAATTATAAATGGAATGACCCATATAGTTTCTTTTTTCTTTCAATAAATCGTTTTGCTACTGTTTTAATAGTGAAAATTTGGTCAACTGTTGATAGTTTGGGTCGAAAACCGGCCTGAAAGTGACTTATAATATTTTCAGGGAAGGAGGGATCACCTTTTTTAAAAGTTGCTGAAATATTGGATTCCGAGAAACTTAAAGAGACTGCCTCGTTCATAAAAATTGTAATAAGAAGCTTCAAAAGATACTCTAATAATTCTGAAATGAAATTCTTGTAGCTGGAATGCCATCAGGCCCCGATGCCTTACCTTTTTTCATTTTATGCAGGGATAGTACTAACTCCGAGGTTTTTGCTTCTGGTATGGCATAGCAGATGACTTTTTAATGAGGGTGAAATGTTTATTATCCTTCAGTGCTTGTAAAATCAAACAAAATATGGGTTTGCTTTCAAAATAGCCTCTGACTATTGATTTTCATGTATGTATATTAGGGCGGATTAAACTGTATGGAGAAAAATTTTTTAGTCCGGAAACTAGTATGTTTCTGAAAGTTTGTCAAATTTTAAGCAAAAAAGTCCCCTGCACCATATGGCTACAATGAATTTCGAGCCTGCACGTTTTTATTTGAAGTAGTTAAAACTATTCAAACTACTTATAGCGCCATCTGGTGGCAGTTTTCAGAACTTTAAAGTTTTTCATTCTCTAACAAAACTATTGCACAACTCATCCCTTCTGTTTGCCTAATGTTTTGTGAAATTTTCAATATGAAAACCTGAAGCTCGCTCGTAATAGCAGCAGGGATGAGTTGTTCAACGTTTTGCTTAAACTTGAATAACTCCGAAACTAATGGACCGATTTGAATGAGGAAATTTTATTGGTTACGAGTTGAGGGAGAAAATTAAAAACTTTAAAGTACTGAAAACTGCCACCAGATGGCGCTATAAGCAGTTTGAATAGTTTAAACAACTTCAAATAAAAACTTCCAAGCACAAAATTTATTGTAGCCACATGGTGTAGAGGACTTTTTTGCCTAAAATTTGACAAACTTTCAGAAAAATAGAGTTTTGTATGTTAACAAAGGTCAATAAATTGAAATAATTTTAATAAAAAACTCGGTTACTACACAAATAGTTAATTTTATAATAAATTTCCAAATTGTGTAACGTAACGCCAAATTGTCAGTAATTTCCTTGTATATTTTGTTTATTTTAAATTTTTCGACTTTTAACGTTTTTTTGACGTTCTTCAACATTTTCCATATTCAACTTTTTAAGTGTTTTCCATATTTTTCTATATATTTAACCATAATAATATTTAATTCATACTATTCAACTGATTGTAACATATTGTTACAAAATTTCTGTCTCTTTGACGATAATTTCGATCTCTCACACTTTTCTGAGTTCGATCACTGGATTGTGTAACAATTAAAAACACACAAATTTATTTAGTTATAAAATGGTTTATTTAAATCACAATAGTTAGTTTTTACACGGTACAATTGTTTATTTTATTAACATTCAAATTCTAACATTAATTTAACACTATAGAAAACTGTTTTACTTTACTACGGATCACACTGTATTCACTTTATTGCTTTTAATTCAAGTGTTCCACTTCACTGTTGAAATACTACTGAGTCCGAAAACTCAAATGACACCCTTTTATACTACAGGCATCACTTTCTCGAATAATCTACTAGCTGCCAGATGGCGTATATTCTACCATTATCTACAACCTACTAGTGCTATTTTGTAGCGTGCTTTCTACCACTATCCACAATCCACCACAATTCACCAGCATGGCGCACTGACGTTGAGCTAGCTATTATGCTAGATGGCGTTGTACGTTGTACGACGGCGATAATTTCTCTCGGTTGTTGACTTTTTATTGTTTACCGTAGCGTCTGTTCGGTTTATTATTTTTAGCACTTTGCGCTAGATGGTGCTAATATCGTTTAGTTTCTTTTGTTGGTATTTATTTCAAGAGTTTTCTAGCATAAACCAAATTTCGCTACAATATGTTTTCCACTTTTTCAGCCTCCAAACGAAATACCTGTCTCCTGGTAGTAATATATAATAGCTAAAATTTATGTTTTATTTGCGCTAAATAATTTTAGCTAAAAATTTTCCAATTAAAAATTTTCCAATGGAAATTTAAGTAACGTAACGCAAAGTAACGTAACGTCAGATACTAAGGCTAATAACAAAAAAATCGAGAAAAGTTTTTAAATTTGACAACTTGGAAAATAAACCTATATTATATCAAGTCCTACTAAAAAAAGTTTTATACTAAAAGCTTTACCCAATTCGCAGAGTTTTGCAATTTTGTAATCCAAGTCAAAAACCCACTTCTGTTTTTTGTAACGTAACGCAAGTGCACATTTTTGCTTATATCTTGAAATCCTTATGATCGATTGTTGTCAATGTTCTTACTTAATATAGTGCTACTTTATTACTATGCAAATATAAAAAAACCTTTTTAAAAATGTGCCATTTTGTATTATTTTTAAATATTTTTTCGTACAAACGTAACGTAATGCCAGAATGGAAATGCCTATATTTATTAATAAAAACAGAAACTAAACTAAACATTTAGTAGAAAACCTTTTATTTTTCAAAACGGCTTCACAGCTTCAGTCACTTTGTTTACTGAAATCTTTTAAAAATGATGCCAAAACTATGCTAATAACTGTTGATTTTTCATGAGAATTGCCGATTTAATATTTAAAATTAGTTTTTACAGTCTGTTTGAAAAGTTTGCGGCCGTATGGATACAAGTTAGATATTTTAGTATAGCACTCCTATTATTTTGATTGCAACTGTAAGTATTGGTTAAAATAGAAAATACACTTTCGGTGGAGGCATTTGAACCCGGTAAAGACAAATTAAATTCTACTATATTTAAAATATTTTGAAAAGGTATGGATGGAATTTTTTTTTAAATGTTGAAATATTTCAACCCATTTATTCTCGACTAGTTTTCCACCATCTGTACATTCCTTTAGTTTCTCACAAGTCACATAACTTTTAACACACATAAGCTCATCAAATAGTTCGCTGTAACTAATTTTAATTCGGCTCCTCTTTCCCATAACACTGTGGAACAAATTCAGGTTAGCAAAAGTTAGGTCGATTCTGAGAGTGAGGGGTCAAAATAGAGGCTAAATTAGAAGACCCGTATCGCGGCGTTTCTTTATGTTAGTTCGAATATTTTTTTTAATCGACCTTCGAACTTTGCAGTCAAATGCCGATTTTCAGCATATTGTTTATATGGTTTTTTGGCTATAACTCGTCGACTAATTGATATTTTTCAATCTGTAAAAGCCAAATTATTGCTAGAGACCTGTGCAACAATTAAAATTTTTTAAAAAATTTATTTAGAGAATTTTTGTGGTGCTTATGAAGCAAAATGTTGGAAAAATTATTTTTTTTTTCATGCTTTTTGAAAATATTTTCCACAAAACTAAGTCTTTTTTGCTTTCTGTTTGATCTATAATATGCTTCTCAGTTTCTTCAATAAATTTCATTTGAAAAGAAAATGGTTTTAGTCGATAATTTGCGTTAAAAATCCCAAAACCATTAAATAAATAGCGACTTAGGTAGAAGTAATTAAAAAGGGAAGTTCCAAGAATTAGGAATTAGTAAAACAACTTTTTTGTTTTCACCACCGCACAGGTTGCGATTTTTTTTTATTTCGTACAAGCAAACTAACTTCAAAAATAAAGATTCAGTTAAGAAGACTCGAAACTCAGCCGAAGCTGATGTCTTTTAATTTTCGCTCGGTCGTGATAAAATTCGCTATTAATTTTTTTGGAACTTATTTCATTTTGTGAGTGATTAAAGTTAAGTGCATCGGTTTCATAAAAATAACAAAGAAAACATATATTGTATTAAAAATGTCGGAACCAAAATGTAAAATGGACCATTTTTGTAATGTTTGTGGACGTTTCATAGCAAGCGATGAAAAATGTGGCAATGTGAGTGATTTATTTTTGGAAGCCTTTAAACAATATTTCTCGCAAGAGTTTTGCACTGACGTAAACTATGCCCCTATAAAAGTTTGCTTTAATTGCTATTCAACTCTTATGCAATGGAAAAGTGAAAAGAAGAAGGCTATGCCTTTTGGTATACCAATGATGTGGCTAGACAACAGCCCGCATCAAGAAGAAAATTGCTATGGATGTTTCAACTACCATAAAACTTTGAATAGAAGGAAAGCAAAGAATAAAACTTAGGTAACAGTGCCAAGTGCCCAATTACCATTACCGCACTCAGAATTCGTTCCAGTACCAACATACCGAAGTATTGATCTTCAAACAGAAATCAGTACTACAACCGACGCTGCTACATCCATGTATTTCTTCTCAGAATACGACCCTGGTGAAGGTACATCCTATGAAACATCAAAGGACCCAATCCTAGTCACACAAAACCAATTAGATGGAATTGTTGCAAATTTGTGTTTGACTCAGAAAAAATCAGAACTAATGGCTTCATTTTTGAAAGGAAATAATTTGCTGGCGAAAGGTACCAAAGTAACAGCATATCGAAAACCCCAAAAAGAGTTAGAAAAGTTCTTTGATGTGAATGATGCAAAAAATTTCGCTTATTGCAACGATATTGAAAAGTTAATGGAGACGATAGGGTTAACCTATAAAAAAGATGATTGGCGTTTATTCATCGATAGTTCACTAATCAGCTTAAAAGTTTGCTTTTGCACAAGACAAATAGAATGCCTTCTGTTCCGATTGCGTATAGCACTGACACTAGTGAAAATTTCGATAATTTGAAACACATTCTGGAAGTAATCAAATATAAGGAACACCAGAGGCGCATTTGCTGCAACCTCAAAATAGTTTCATTGATTACAGGCTTAACAGCATCTGGCCGTCCAAAATATCCGTGTTTTTGTGCGATTGGGATTCACGATACGGAGAAGGTATTAAAGGAAGAAACCAGTACAAGCAGCATAACAATAGGCTACACGAAAGTCTTGTTCCTGAAATGAAAATTGTGTTGCCGTTGCTCCACATTAAACTTGGCATTGCTAAAAGTTTTTTGAAATGTATCGCAAAAAGACCAGCAGTATTCAACCGCTTAAAAGACATTTTTCCAAGACTAAGTAACGCCAAAATTCAGGAGTCCGACTTAAGCTGTTATTCCTTATTGCCACAGAATTGATATCGATAACAACTGTACATATCGATCAGTAAAGGGTTGCCGTTAGTGGAATTAGATTTATGTTGTAGATTAGTAAAGAGTAGATTTGCGTGGCGTATGAAAGCAGAACAAAAAACAGAACATTTTTGTAATTTTCCATTAAAAAAAATACGCAGAACAAGCGCCTGAAAAACAGAACGGACGGTCACCGTAACTACACACAGTGAGTAGAAACGCTCAAAACTTAAGCCAATCACATAATTTGTTTTACTGAATATCGTGCTGTCAAATTGTGTACTTCACGTTACCACTATGACTTTTCCTCTAAATTGCCAAAACATTTTTGTAATAGAGCTTAAACTAAAAACTCCAAGGTGTACCTATTATTTTGAGCAGGTGTGTATATGGGACATACCAGATCAACCGGAATAGAGATCTGCCCAAAATTAAGCGCAGCGAGAAACGTTTTTAAGGTCTCAAAATATTCGTATGATCAAGAGCTCTCATTTTTTTTTTAACAAAATGGCATATACAGTCTGTTTCTATTTATTTATTTATTTATTTTAAATGAAAATTAGAGATTAAATCACTAACTTACAAAGGAAGGAGCACTAGTAACTAGGACCTACGGCTCACTTGATAAATATTAAATACTTAAATAATATATGTAATTATATAATATAATAAGAATGGTTTAAGGAACATTTTTACAAAATAAAAGTGTTAATAATACCAAAGTTATATTACAAAGCGGACTGACGGTATAAAATAATATCTGAGCTTATATCACATTTTTTAAGTCGGTTTTGAGCAAGAAATTATTTAATTTTGAGATGTTAGCTATTGAAATAGAATTAAGTAAACTAGAAGGAATAACATTGTGGAAAATACTTGTTCTAATAAAATTAAAGTAAGGACAAATGTCTAATAGATGGATTACAGAAAAAGCGGTAGAGTTGCAATACGGACACTGTGGAGCGCTGGTTCCATTTAACAGATGGCTATGTGTGATTATTGTATGTCCAATACGTAGACGTACTATGGCTTTTATGTCGTTACAAGAAGCTGAAGAAGGATAAGTCGGTTTCCTTCCGTCTGAATTGAAGTTTTTATAAAGATGAAAGAAGTTAGACCACTCGCGCTGTTTAAGTTGGTACAGATGTGTGTTAATCAAGCGAAAAATGTCTTTTTTCTCTATTACGTTCATGGTCGTTAGTGGCTGCAACGAAGCTGATTTTGCAGTTAGATCCGCGGCTTCATTTCCTTTTATACCTATGTGGCTTGGGACCCACATAATTTTAAGAGTATTTCTGTTTTGAGAGAGGGTATTTCGGATTGAATTGAGTAAATGCGAATTATGGTTTGTCTTGAGAAGTGTTTGAATGGTTCCTAGACTATCTGTGCATATAACAAACTTTCCGCCAGATTTGTTAGCAAATTGAACTGCATGTAGAATCGCGGTCGCTTCAGCTGTGAAAACTCCGCAATATTGGTGTAAACGTCCGACCGATATGGTGCCACCCTTGTCATCCACTACTGCAAATGAAGTGGCAGAGCTAGATTTAGAGCCATCCGTGTATAAAAAATTCCAGGAACTAGACTGTAACGGTAAAGATACTTCATTAAATAGATTCCGAAAAACCAATGGTGATGTGCTATCCTTCGGAAGTTTTGCCAACTGAAGAAGAAAGGATGACTGAATAGATTCCCATGGCGGAGGACTAATCAGTTTGGATTTCGCTGAATGTACTGGAATTTCTAGTTCAGTTGCGAATGAAATGCATCTCATGATGGTAGAACTTCTCCTTAATATTTTTTTGTGTTTTAACATTTTTTTTGCAGTATTGTTAATTAGAACATTTTTGCTACTAGTCAGCTTTGGTATCAGCCTAAGAGTGTTGTATTTCAATCTTTCTGCGATTGTTGGAAGACCGGCTTCGGCGAGGATACACTTCACGGGAGATGTTGGGAAAGCACGGATACTACGTCTGGCAGCGATGTGGTATGGTGCATGTAAAAGCTGTGTGTTAGACTTGGCACAATGACCGTAAATCGCTAATCCGTAATCTATCTTCGACAATATAAGAGCTTTTGTGATATTAACAAGTGTTGTTAAGTGAATAAGACAATGCTTAGAGGAAAGATATTTAATTACATTGAGTCTTAAAGCTAAGTTATTTCTCAGATATTTACAATGCTCTTTAAAAGATAGTTTATTGTCAAATATTACTCCTAAAATATTTAGTTTTAAGCAATTTGCAATCGTTGTATTATTGAAAGACAAGTTCGGAGGTGTACAATGTTTTTTATTGCAGATATGAAGAGATTTGCATTTGTTGTAAGATAAATTAGCACCTGATTCTTTTGACCAGTTTGAAATATCTAACAGAACTTCGGTGTACTTGTTACGAACATGAGTCAGGTCTTTGCATTTTGTGAACAACAATACATCGTCAGCGTACATTACGTGTGAAATGCATTTGTGATTAAGTAAAATATTATTAATTTCTTCAAACGCAATTATAAATAAAATAACCGAGAGCGGAGAGCCTTGCGGTATGCCATTAAACAAATTGTAAATGTCAGAAAATTTGTTATTTAATTTCACACAAAAGGTGCGATTGGTTAAAAAGGCCTTGGCGAAATTATAAATTTTTTTACCGACTTTCCATTTGGACAACTGACGTAGAATGACATGAATGCCAATTCTATCGAAGGCCTTTTCAAAGTCTAAACTTAGTACGGAAGTATGGTTTTTTGTGGCGAGAGCCGTGGAGGCGTAATTTTCAAAATATAAGAGGGCGTCCATTGTGCTATGACCTTCCTTATAAGCAACCTGATGAGGGCTGATAAAATTGTTTGATATTGCAAACCACGTAATTCGTTTAGCTATAGTTTTCTCTAATACTTTGCCCAGGCAAGGTAACAGAGAGATTGGCCTGTACCCAGATAAAGAAGTTGCTGGGTGGTTCGGTTTAGGGATTGGGATAACGGTGGCTTGTTTTAAAATATGGGGGTAAACTCCTTGTTCTAGAATATTGTTGTATAGGGACACAAGCCTAGTTTTTAGTACACTTGACATGTTTTTAAGCATTGGGTAAGAGATTCTATCTTGACCTGGAGTTTTACCTGTTAGTGAAGAAATCGTTAAGTCGAATTCGAAGGCAGTAATGGGAGCTTCTATTTTTTTTGCAGATGGTGTGAGGCAATGTATGACTGTATAATCATCATTTATCCATTTTGATTTTTGAGAAATAAAATCGTGGTGAAAATTTAAATCTTGAGAATATGTTGACCAGGAGGAGCCAAGGTAATTGCTAATTTCCCTAGGCGAATAAATGGGACCATTGTTTGTATCTAACACTTTTATTGTAGAAGGGGTGTAATTTCCTGAAAGCATCTTAATTTTAGACCATATTTCTTTAGGGTTGGAAGTAGGATTTATTGATTCTGTTAGTTTTTCAAGGCTCTGTCTTTTTGCCTCTTTTAATTTCTTTTTAAATAAAGCATTTGATTTTTTATAAGAAATTAAATTTGCATCAGAGCGCGATCTTTTAAAATTGTACCATAAATTTTTCCTTTCTTCGCGCAGAGAAGACAAATAAGGAGACCAATAAGGAACTATGTGTTTTTGAAATTTGAAATAAGTTTGAGGAATAGAATTGTGGGCAGCATAGCGAATTGCTTTTTTTATGATTGCAGTTTCTTTATTAACATTATAAGAAGGTGGGTGTTTCGAAATATACGCATCTGTCAAATTCTGGAAAAGAGTCCAGTTAGCTTTTTCAGTTTTGAATTTAGGAGTTGGTATACCCTTATTTGAGATAGGAGTTGACATTCTGGTTAAAAGTGGAAAATGATCGCTTCCGTAGAGAGAGTTGAGTGTGTAGCAGGAGAAATTGGGAGCAATGTTAGCTGAACAAATAGAAAGGTCTACATTTGTAAAAGTTTTATGCGACGAGAAGTGAGTGGGTGAACCGTCGTTTAAAACAATCAGGTTCTCAGAAAGTATCAGATCTTCAAGAATCTTACCTCTTTGATTAGTAGAATCGGATCCCCAGAAGGGGCTCCATGAGTTAAGGTCGCCTATTAGGAGAAAAGGGTTGGAAAAATTTGAAAATATGTCTTGAAAATGTTTGAGGCTGAAGCTCTGTTGCGGTGGTATATATAAAGATAATATTGTAAATTTGAAACCGAGGTTAATTTCAATTGCCAATGTTGAAATTGGCGATTGGATTGGAATAAATTTGTGAGAGATATCTTTTTTCACAAGAACAGCTATTCCTTGCTTATTAGATGAAATATTATGAAGGTTGTGAAAGTAGCTATTGTATTGTTTAGGGACTGTTGCGTGAGCGTTGTAGGGTAAGTGTGTTTCTTGCAATGATATAAAAGATGGAGAGAAGTCTTTAATAATAAGCTGTAAATCGTTATAGTTATTGTAGAAACCTTTCATGTTCCACTGTAGAATGTCAAATGCCATACTATGAAATATAAAAAAGAGTGTTCATGGGAGGCGTATTAGGTTAAAATTAATCTGAGTCATTTGAGTCAAAGTTACTAGGTGTTACAAAGTATTGGTTTTTATCTAATAATTCTTGTGTTATTTTGGAAATAGGAGATTGAAGAGATGTTTCGGAAGAATGATTATTGGAAGTAAAATTTGTAGCAGTAGTCAAGGAGACTCCACTTTTACTATTTTCCATTTTATTGTTGTTGTATGATGTCTGTATTTCAGTGATTGAGTTATCGGTGTTATTAATGGATAGTTGAGGTTTTAATAGTGTAGTTGGATTAGATTTTGGTATTGTTTCTGATTGTTGTTTATTTAAAATTGATGGTTCATTTGGAATTGGTTGTTTATTTGAAATTTGTTGTTTATTTGAAATTGGTTGAATGTTTGAAATTTGTTGAGTTTGGGCCTTTTGGGAAAGAACCTCAGAATAGGATGTAGAATTTGAGGGCTGTTGAGATTTGTGGATTTGTCTTGCATCACGCATTGAACACTTCTTCTGGGTTTTGATTTTTAAGATCTCTTTTTGTTGTATAAATTTTTTGCAATTGTTAGAGTTAGAAGGGTGGTTTTCTGCACAATTTGCGCATTGAATACGTGTGCATTCACTGGGACTGTGGGGAGGAAGACTGCAGTTTACACAGGATGGGCTATTATTACAGCGTTTCAGTGTATGTCCGAGCAACTGGCAAGACTTGCAACGCATCGGATTAGGGATATATTCCCTCACCAGAACTTGGTGCCAAGAAACCTGAATAGACTCAGGTAAATGGTAAAGATCGAATGTGAGCAAGACCACGCCGCTAGGCTGGGACTTATTATCAATCGTTTTAGTAAATTTGTGAATACCAACTACACCTTGGGGAGCCAATTCACTCACAATTTCAGCATCAGAAACATTGTTCAAATAAGGAGCGTATATCGTACCTTTCACAAAATTTAAGTTTTCATGGAATTTACATGTTATGTCGCACAGGCCAAGTAATTTCTTGGAAGAAATAAACTTGTCAGCTATATTTTTATTTTTAACAAGCAGCAAAAGACTTCCGTCTCGTAGCTCAGAAATATTTTCGATATCTTTACTAATTAGGTGGAGGGATTTTTGCACTGCAAAACACGAAAATTGTGACAAAGGTTTTTCGGCGTTAGTGGCTGAAACCACAACATATTTAGGATTGGGAGGTGAAAGTTTGGAAATCGGAAGAACCGGAAAATCAGATAAAGAATTTAGGCTACGTTTCTTTTTTGCTTTAGGACCGGCTGCTAACGCAGCAAACCGATTGTCCCCTAAATTGGGAGCCCCAGGGGGCATATTGACACAGTTTAATACACTAAGTTGTTAAAAACAAGTGAAACACGTGGGAAGAAAGAAAATCAAAACGAGTTTGACAAGAGTTAGTGATAACGGATAACGGTACCACGCAAAAAATACAATAGACGCAGGTAGATCGCAATAAACACACGAACCGCACTCGACGAGA
The DNA here is from genome assembly GCA_949775025.1 of Tricholauxania praeusta. Classification (NCBI taxonomy): domain Eukaryota; kingdom Metazoa; phylum Arthropoda; class Insecta; order Diptera; family Lauxaniidae; genus Tricholauxania; species Tricholauxania praeusta. Next base: position 44,641,292 of record OX459031.1, read on the forward strand.
GATAGTCGGAGACTGCAGTCTGTTTCTATTTGAATGAATTGAGCAAAAATGTTACATTAAATTAAATGCTGTAAAAAACCGCTATCAGACTAAAAATATTTTGCATCGTTTCGAAGTTATTGATCGTTTTGTGAAGTGAGCTCAGTTTAACGTGTGCGAAATAATAGGGACGCGAATATAAAATAAATTATAATTTTGAAATGTAGTGGTTTTTAAATATTTATAAGCAATAAAATATAATTTGAAAAAATAGCCATATAATGTAAAATGGGAAGAGGACAACATTATAGCGTCCAGTAGTATCATAAAAGACCTTCATAACAACGGATTTTCATACCGAAAAATAGCCCGAAAATTGAATTGCTCCAAGAGAATGGTATAACATGTAATAAAATATAAGCCCCAGAAGGAAACGCGTGAACGAAAATCAAAAATATCGCCAATCCTTCAAAGGATTATGTTGACATTTGTCAGACGGAACCCCTTTGAATCTTCTAATGGAGTCAAAAAAGAGATTTTCATGGGTGTCAGGATTTCAACTATTCGCAAAAAGCTAATAAATAATAACTAGAGTTCGCCCAGTGGTTGAAACTCAACCATTAAAAGGGGTGGCACCCTCCTTTAAAAGAAATACGTTTCCTCAAGGTTCAATCTATTTCTGTATCAAATTTCATCAAAATCGGTCCATTAGTTTAGTTGTTAAACCTTTTAGCCTGTTACGGGCGTGGTACCGCCCACTCAAATCAAATATTTTCACTCAAGATTCAGTCTATCTACATACCAAATTTCATCAAAATCGGTGGTGGCACAGCCGTGATACCATTTTTTCCGATTAGGGGCGATGCCACGCCTCCTTAAAGAAGAAGTTGTTGAAGAAATCGTGAAAAACTGTGTTCGACCTCTAAAAATGCACCCCATTCCACCCCGAATAGCTGCTGTGGGTTCGATTTTTTTGTCCCCTTTTACAAGAGCTTGTTCAACAATATTCCGCAATCAGATTGCTGTAACGTATTATTTTGTTGTTCAAGCCCTATTTCTCCTGGACTAAGAGTAATTTTTTGACATCGCTCCAAAAAAGTAAATCATAGCATCATGTTGCTATATCCCTACCACTATCTCTTTCTCTTCGTTAGGGCGCAATCTGTCTCCATACCGAATTTCATCAAATCGTTCATTAGCTTAGCTGTGAAAACATATTTTCTTACTGGGGGTTGGTACCGTCCACTTTAAAACAAATAGCTATCCTCAGGGTTCAATCTATCTCTGTACCAAATTCCAACATAATCGGCTCATTAGCTTAGCAGTGAAACCTCTTTTTCCTGTAAGATGTGCTGCCACGCCTCCTAAAAAAATTTGAGTTTTTAAAAATCTTTTTTGGGGTCCGTTAGTTTAGTAGTAACGAAATATTTTCCTGTAAAAGGCGTGGCACCGCCCACTAAAAAAATATATTTTTACTCAAGATTCTATCTATCTACATACCAAATTTCATCAAAATTGGTGTAGTGATAGCACAGCCGTGATACCGTTTTTTCCCATTTGGGGCGATGCCACCGCCTTTTTAAGGAATCAGAGTTTCTAATAATCTTTCTTTGGATTCAATCTATCTTCAAACAAAATTTCATCAAAATCGGTCCATTAATTTAGCTGTGGAAACGGTTTTTCTCTTTTTTTTTGAAAACAAAAGTATATGTACATACATTAGATAGTATCACAAAAAAAAGTTCGAATGACCTCCCCCAGTTTGAAAGCTAATATTGAAAGATTTTTAAGGCAAAAAAATTTTTTTTTCGGCCTCTAAATTCGATGCTATTTTGTTTTTTTTTTCTTATATCTCCGCCATTTGACGTCCGATCAACAAGTATGATATATCGTTGAAAATGTTTCAACATGGGCTACATTTCGTTCATAGAAGTCATTTTTCTTAGATTTTTTTTTCGACAGTTGTATACATTATCTCAGTTTCTACCACCCTAACGTGCCAAGGGCACATCATAGAATTAAAGTCCATACAAATTCATCTATACAAAGTTTTCTCAAATTATTGAAATTGAAAATGTTACAGCGAATCTAAAATTTCAGTGCAAATGTTTAATCAGAATAATAAAATCATATTTGACTTAAGTCCTAAAACTATGCAATAGTTTTTTTCAATCGACTTCCAAAATCAGTGCGCTCTTATGTTCGTTTTAAAAAATTTTATGTACTGCATATTTTTATTATTATCATTATTTATTATAAAAGTAATCAAATTAAAGTTTATTACTTATTTACTAGCATCAGCAACTACACGGTTCAAAATTCAGGTTTAGTTTTTCAACCGTTCTCAAAATTGTTTGGTTGAAAACAATATTTTTGTTTTTTTTTTCTTCAAGTTTTCAACTTTTATGTGTAATTTTTCATCCTCTACTAGTTGAAATTAATACATATTTACTGATTTCAACCCCTAAGTCAACTTATCAATTAAATTTTTATACCTATTTGGTTGAAAATTTTCAAATTCAAATAAATTCAACTCCGAAGTTGATTTTTCGAACCAAAAGTATAAAAACTAAACTTCATGAATGAAAAAGTTTTACTTTTTGGTTGAAAAATTATTAGTCCAGTAGAAATAGGGTTTGAACAACAAAATAATAATAGAATTTTTTATATATGGACCAAAACGCAAAAAAGTAAACTACGGAGAAAAATTTTTTTTCTTGAATTTCGAGGGTTTTTCATTACTTTCTGGTTGTACATATCCCAAAGCATCGAGAAACACAAATGTCAACCCGAAATCTGTTGCTTGCTGCCAGAATTTAAACTTGTTTCCTTGTTGCCTCTTTATGAATAAAAATTGACAAAAATACAACACGAATCAAAAAAATACGTTGTATTCAATATATATTATTTTATACTTACTATCCGCTTTTATGAGGTAGATCTAGGTATAGTGAAAGTAACTAAATAAAATTTTTGAAGGAATAAATAGGGTATCAGCATTTTGTATGAAAAAGGATTCGACCGCATTTTTTGATGTAACGTAACAGTCAAAAATCCCAAAAAGTCTTTTGGTGCAAAATCTAGCACGTCAACAAAAGAGATTGACCGCATTTTCTCCGAGCACTTTTAGTCTATTTTCTAAAAAAAATTAGAAATTAGAGGTCATTTACTTATGTGTGTGTCCAGAGCCAAAAACAATTTGTAACGTAACAGTCTTTTTTCATCGATAATATTTAGAAGAACGAACTGAGAATCTTTAGATCGCCCTAGAGCATCAAATGATAAGTTTAACAAGGAGGGAACGCTGCAAATTGAGTTTGCTGAAAATTTCGCCTGCAGAGACAAGACGAAGTGCAAAGTGCACATTGGTATCAAAAACAGCTAACTTTGCTTACTACTGTCTTCTATCACAGCGAAAAATTTCAATCAAAGGTTTTCGTATCTGACAACTTAATGCACACAAAATTTATCTGTTACTCTTATTCCCTACATGTAAATTTTGCTGTCAAGACTATTTTACTTCTTCTCACGGGAAAAGTTGTATCGATGGTATAGGCGCAACTACCAAAATTATTGTGATGAAGCATGTTTTGTCTCGTAAATGTATCGTGAACTATGCTTCAGACTTTGTTACTGCATTTCATCGTACAGAATAGTGAATCGCCATCGAGGAAGGTAATGAACGCGATTTCTTCAATACAAATTACATTTTGAACGCGCCTGCGATTTTCGCTAGTGTTAAAAGTATCTGCGATACAGAGTCGGCTCACCAAATTCATGTGAACAATCATCACTTTTACCACTTCGAAACAAGTATACGATTTTTAATTTTTTGATCTCCACTTTGTAAATTATTTTTAATAAAATTTAATGAGTTCAGTGAATAATTAGAGCTTTGTTGGTTCTTTTGGATTCCATGTCAATTACCTGAAGCTTCTTAAATGTCTAATCGTAAGACCTCTGAATTAATGATATATTGTGAAATTAAACAATTTAAGCCATTTTAATGCTTTATTTTACTTTTTATACCAACGTAGATCGCAAAGGTAACGTAACAGTCTTTTCGTGTAACGTAACAGTCCGAACATATTTGCTTCTATAGATCTCAAAAACAATGTTTTTTATGAAATTAAAATTTAATTAATTACTATCATTCTAAAGCTTAGCAATTATAAGCTTCATGTTGAAAACAGTCCACCAAAAGAGCAGACTTTTCCAATAATGTAAGGCAACTTTAAAATCGTCTTCCAAAATTATGTAACGTAACAGTCCATGCTGACACGTTCATAGCTCCTAAATGACAAGGCATACAAACATTTTTATTATGATACAAAATGGTATTACAGAAGCATACTCTTAGATGCATCCATAAAAAATATTTAAAGTACTCCATTTCATGTATTTTAGGAACAATTTATATCAAAATATGCATACGAATGTAACGTAACAGTCTGCGTTTTGGTCCATATATGTAGACCAATTTTGTTATTATAATTTATAATAAAAGTTTTATTAAGCTTTTTTGGTTCTTAGTTATGTTTTATTTTTAAAATTATTGTAATTTTATAAAATATAATTTGCCGACGTTTCGTCGCTATTTGGCGACCTCTTCAGGGCACTGTTTAACATAAAACGAAAAACAGAAAAAAATTAAAAAATCACAAGCAAAGAAATAATAAAATTAACAAAGAAAAACAGATACATTATCTAACACAATAATCAAAACACTTACTTAAATTAAGTTAAATTATAAAATTAACTAAAAAACCACTTTGTTTGCTGCTCTTTGCTTTTTCACGTCTTTTTTTCCACTAAGGCTAGGTTATAGAGACAGCTAATATTCTCCTAGCCTTAGTGGAAAAAAAGACGTGAAAAAGCAAAGAGCAGCAAACAAAGTGGTTTTTTAGTTAATTTTATAATTTAACTTAATTTAAGTAAGTGTTTTGATTATTGTGTTAGATAATGTATCTGTTTTTCTTTGTTAATTTTATTATTTCTTTGCTTGTGATTTTTTAATATTTTTCTGTTTTTCGTTTTATGTTAAACAGTGCCCTGAAGAGGTCGCCAAATAGCGACGAAACGTCGGCAAATTATATTTTATAAAATTACAATAATTTTAAAAATAAAACATAACTAAGAACCAAAAAAGCTTAATAAAACTTTTATTATATATTACAAAATAATTCGTTACAGCAATCTGACAGCGGAATATTGTTGAACACGCTCTTGTAAAAGCGGACAAAAAAATCGAACCGACAGCAGCTATCCGGAGTGGAATGGGGTGCATTTTTAGAGGTCGAACACAGTTTTTCACGATTTCTGGCTAAACTGTGCATCATATCAAAAAAAGTTTAATGCAAAAGTTGTAGGAAATAAGAAGATCAACAACTTTTGTACTGATCATTTTCGCCTTAACCTCAAAATTTTTGAAAAAAAATGGCTGAAAACCGGTTTTTTGGTTTTCAATTTTTTTCTTTCAAAAAAAGTTTCTATGGAGCTGAAACTTGGGCAAAACATATTTTTCAGTGTTACACAAAGGCAGTAATTTTTTAAGACGGAAATATTCAGAGGTTGTTGTTAAATTTAATTTTTAAACTAAAAAAAACGAAATTTTTAACTGATTTTCCTCTTAAAACTACACCTCCTAAGGAGTTCTGTTTTGGCTCACTTACTCTTTGTTATGTCTTCTTTAGATAAATGGTAAAAAAAGGTATACTGCAATGGAAAAATTGACCGAAAAATTGAAAATCTGTGGTCTCTCCGCGAGTAGAGTTTTGGTGTTTCGTGTGTAACAGCTCAAATCCTTTGTTGTTTTCACTGTATTCACCTTAACACACTATAATTTGAAATTGTCAATGCCACTACATAAATTTTCATTAAAAAAATAAATGAGAAAAAAAAAATTTTATTTTTTGGTCCAAGAATTATCCAAAATTTTTTTTCTCATTTATTTTTTTAATGAAAATTTATGTAGTGGCATTGACAATTTCAAACTATAGTGTATTAAGGTGAATACAGTGAAAACAACAAAGGATTTGAGCTGCTACATAAGAAACATCATAGCTCTACTCATCGGAGAGACCACAGATTTTCAATTTTGCGGTCAATTTTTTCCATTGCAGTATACCTTTTTTTTACCATTTATCTAAAGAAGACATAACAAAGAGTAAGTGAGCCAAAAAAGAACTCCTTAGGAGGTGTAGTTTTAAGAAGAATCTCAGTTAAAAATTTCGGTTTTTTTAGTTTAAAAATTAAATTTAACAACAACCTCTGAATATTTCCGTCTTAAAAAATTACTGACTTTGTGTAACACTGAAAAGTATGTTTTGCCCATGTTTCAGCTCCATAGAAACTTTTTTGTGAAAGAAAAAAATTGAAAACCAAAAAACCGGTTTTCAGCCATTTTTTTGAAAAATTTTGAGGTTAAGGCGAAAACGATCAGTACAAAAGTTGTAGATCTTCTTATTTCCTACAACTTTTGCATTAAACTTTTTTTGATATGATGCACAGTTTAGCCAGAAATCGTGAAAAACTGTGTTCGACCTGTAAAAATGCACCCCATTCCACCCCGGATAGCTGCTGTCGGTTCGATTTTTTTGTCCGCTTTTACAAGAGCGTGTTCAACAATATTCCGCTGTCAGATTGCTGTATCGAATTATTTTTTTTTTTTTTTCTCATTTTTTCGACTAATTCTACTGGACTATATTTTCAACTCTTATTTAACAAATTTTCAACATTAGAAAATATTTTCAACTTCTGTCGTTCTGACGTCTGTTTTTTATATAGAATTAAAAAGTTTAAAGTTTCTTTAATTTAATAAATAATAAAAATAATAGTGGAATCCAACGGAAGGTTCGTCAGCGAAGTCAAGATACGTGGTCATGCAAAAGACACGTAAATCAGGAAATTTTACTTCTGAAGATGCCTTAGGTTCGGGTATGTGTACTCTTTCGCAATTTGTTTTGAATATTCTTAAATGTAAGAACATCCATAACTCATTTTTTTTATTTGAGAGTGATTATAGCTCTGCCCGAAAGACAATTCCGCATGCGATACGGTCTGTTGGAATTTATTCATATATTTTAGGGTCTGCTGAACACGATGGTGATGGTTGCTTTGCTATACAGTGGCTGGTTATCTTGGTAGCATCGAAAAACTCCCAGAAAAGAGCGAAAAAACAGAGCAAATTTGGGTTTAAGTGAGGTAAGCTCGAGGAATACATTTTTTTCTTAGTCTAATATTCTTGAACATTATTGTCCGAAAACAGGCTAAGAGATTCTGGCTAGTCCCGATGTTCCAGTATATTTTTATCAGAACCAGAGTAATAGAAAAATGAAAAATCGTCGAAAAAGGCCAAAATTCAAGCTTAAGGTAAATTTGGGTTATACATTTTTTAAAGTTTGTTTTCCGAAGAACCTGAATCCGAATTTGGCCTCAAAATTGACTCAACATATTAGAATTCTGAAATATTTGAGGTTAAGTACTTAAAAAATTAGGTTTTTGTCTACTTTTGAGGCCATGTATATGTAGGATTGAAAAAAATTTGTTCAGCTTAATTTTAATAAAACCATCATTTAGTACCGTTCTTCCTCTTTAAAATTAGCTTTTAAATGGTCATCTAGCTTGCCAATTTTGAACTCATTGCGTTGATAAATTCAACTTTGGAAACAATATTTTTGTCTTCTTTGAGGAACTTTTTCATATATTTCGGATGAAATAAGTAAGCTTTTCTGCGAATTTTCAACTCACTGCGTTGAATAATTCAACTTTGAAAGCAAATTTTTCATCTTTCTGTGGAGCTTTTTCAACTATTTCGGATGAAAATGTATACTTTTGTGAAAGTTTTCAACTCACTGAGTTGAATAAGTCAATTTTGAAAGCAACTTTTTCAACTATTTTGGACGAAATAGAAATTTTTCGATAGAATTTTCAACTCAATACGTTGAATAATTCAACTTTGAAAGCAATATTTTCATCTTTTTGCGCTACTATTTCAACTACTTCGGATGAAAGCTTCTGTTTTTATTTGCATTTTCAACCGAAAAGGTTTAAATTATCAACGGATGCAGTTGAAAATGCCTTGTGTATAACGTTTTCAACTCAAATAAGACTAAAATTTCAACTTTTTTGGAAAGAATGTATGTGTCAACTTAAAAAGTTGAAAAACTATACTTAAATTTTGAACCGTGTAAGAGCTTCAGCTAGGACTTAAAATATAATATACACAATACAAAATAAAACTTTTAATGTAACTTCAAAAATACTTAAATAAATACATATAAAAAAAAAGTATAGACAGTAAAAATAAAATTCAAACATTCCCAAAGAAATTGTTGTCAAAGTAAAATATAATAATTTATTTTTGTTAAAATAAAAATTGTGAATTTTCTAAAAAATAATATAATATATAGTTGTAGTAATCAAACGCAGTCAAAAGTACACCTTGTGTTATGCTGGTTATATTCCAACTGAACTTTATTTTCAAAAATGTTCTAACAATTGCATATACACAAAAAAGAACTTACGATACTTACATGTTCTAGAAAGAGACAACAACATGTGAACAAATACAAAATAATTGTGCTATAATATTATACAATTGTATACATATTTACAAATACTTAAAAGAACAGATACACACACGAAAAGAATAATTGACATACAATGTTATACAAACAGAACGTTAATATTTGAATGGCAAAGAGTAGCCATATAAAGACGATTTACAAAAGGTGAAGGTACATAGAGGGTGCCTCTCGTAACATGCAAACCATATTGCTACAATTCGGCCATCCTGACCATGAGATCTCCCGATCTCAAGAGCTATCATTATTTGCATCCTGTCGATTTTCTAACCAAGGCCGCATATTTCCAACGGCCCACACACCTTTGTAGGGTGTACGCGACTGTTGGAACCCTTCAACATCCTCCAACAAATAACGGTCATTCCTCAACACTTTACTAACTTTATACGGACCTCGAAATTTTGGAATAAGCTTTTTAGATACACCTGTGTGGGAATCAAAATTTTTTATCATCACATAATCTCCTTCACTATATTCGTTTGGTTTTTGTCGTTTTCTGTCTACATACTCTTTATTATATTCTTGTATTCTTTTTTGCCTAAGCTCAGCCTTTTCCCGTATATCTCTATGGTTCCTTTGATTTCTAACGCTATGAGCTTCTAACAAATTTTCCTTTAAAGCATCTACGACTTCTCCCTTTTGTCCTGTACCAAACAACATTACACTAGGATGTTCATTTACTGACCTATGTAAAGTATTATTAAGAGCATGCTCTACTTTTTCTATTACTAAATCCCAATGTACACCATTTTCTGGGTCAACTAACTTTGCAATCATTGGTCCCAAAGTTCTATTCACCCTTTCGACCTGACCGTTAGCTTGTGGCGAACCAGTTGCTATTTTTATATGCTGCACGTTATTTTTTTCTAAAAATTCTTTGAAATCTCCTGACGTGAAACAGCTCCCTCTATCAGACACTAAACATCTTGGTCTACTATAAGCACGAAAATAATCTCCCAAGGCATGTATTACTTCTTTTGTGCTCGTAGTTTTTGTGGTATACAAACGTACAAATTTAGTACAAGCATCAATTACAACAAGAATGTGCTTCTAAGCACGGCTTGAACTATCCACAGGACCGTAATGGTCTATATGAACAACATCAAACGGTGTATTTGCTTTTGGAATGCTGTGGAGAAAACCTTCCACTCGCCCACTCTTTGACGAATATACGATACATTTTAAGCAATTTTTAATATGTCTGTCTGCTCTTTTTCTAACAGCGGGAAACCAGTAGGACTTAGCTATCAAATTTACCATTTTATCTGTCCCTATATGACCCATTTCATCGTGGTACTTGTACAATACATGGTCCACCATAGCTTCAGGAACACAAAATAATAGTGCCTTATCAGCGTTTTTTCTGTAAACAACACCGTTTCGCATCTCATACAAACTATGTTCTGATTCTTCAAGCATTTTTTTGATTTCACTCAGCTGTTTATCTTTCCCTTGACATATAACTAAATTTTCCTCAAAAGTATTTGCTTCAAGTACCAAAACGTTTGTGCATCTACTTAAAGCATCGACATGCTGCATACGATTTCCTGAACGATGTTCCAAAATATAATCATAGTTTTGTAATTCTAAAGCCCATCTTGCAATTCTTGGATTTAGATCTTTTTTGTTCAAAGTCATCGTAAGTGCATTGCAATCCGTAACAACTTTGAACGGTTTACCTTGAAGGTAAACTCGAAAACGTTTCAAAGCGTAAATTATTGCCAATGTTTCAAGTTCAAAACTATGATACCTGGACTCAGTTTCCGTTGTTCGTTTCGAAAAGTAAAAAATAGGATGCATTTTGCCATCTTCCTTTTTTTGTAACAAAATAGCACCGAAACCAATCGAACTTGCGTCACAGTGTAATTCTGTAATGTCCCTATGATCATACAATGCAAGTATGGGTGATTCTAACAACTTCTGTTTTAGAATTTCAAAGGATTTCAGCTCAAACTCACCAAAATAAAATTTGCAATCTTTCTTTGTTAAATCATATAACGGCTTTGCAATAACTGAAAAATCTTTAACAAACCTCCTAAAATATGAACAAAGGCCTAAAAAACTTTGCACTGCGTGCACTTTATCTGGTATCGGAAAATTTTTTATTGCTAAAATACCTTTTTCATCGGCTTTTATTCCCTCACCCGTTATTGTGTAACCCAAATAACTAACACTTTTTTGCAAAAACTCACACTTATCTAATCTTAATTCAAGTTTATTATCTACTAATCTTTTGAATATCTCGGTTAAAATTCGAAAATGTTCTTGCATATCTTCCGTTGCTATCATTATGTCATCTAAATAAATTATTACCTCATCTTTTCTAACCATATCGGAAAAAATTTTATTAACAAATCTCTGAAAAGTGGACGGAGCATTTTTTAGCCCAAATGGCATTCTCAAAAACTCGAACTGACCCAGCGGAGTAACGAAAGATGTTAACTTTACGGAATCAGGACTCATATAAACATGAAAGAATCCATTCTTCAAATCAAGTTTCGTAAAAATCGTTTTTTTTGACATTTTATCTAACAAATCATCTATTAAAGGGATAGGATAGTTATCTTTAGCAGTCGCTTTATTTAACGTTCGAAAATCGATGCACATTCTTAAGTCACCAGTTTTCTTTCTGACTAAAACAATTGGTGAAACGAATTCTGACTCACTGGCTCTAATATAACCTTTAGATAGGTATTCGTCTAACAACTTTTGTAGCTCTAACTTTTCAGAATATGACAACCGCCTTGGAGGACAGTGAAAAGGCTTTGAGTTTTCCAACGACAATTTCATTTCGCATTTAACTATTGGCTCTTCAGGTCGAACAGGTTGCAAATAATTTTTTTCGAAAATTTCACACAAAGTTTTCTTATCATTAAAATGGACTGACTCGTCAACAATCAAATTAGTTTCACTATCATTATCGCAACAAATCAACAAAAGTGACTTCTCAAAATTTTTATTTTCATCACTTTCGTTTGTTCCATCGTTTTCAATTCTGTCGTTTCTACATGCATTATCATGTTCACTCTTGCATCTATCTTTTGTGTGGTCATTTATACAGTTGAAATTTTTTCTATCATTTTTACAATTATAATAACTATCCTTTGTTCCATCATTTTCATATGTATTAACAATTTTTCTATCATTTTTAAGATCAATCGCTTCTGTACTATCATTTATAGTACACTTCTTTTTTCTTATACCAATTTCTTCACCATACATTTTATTCGAACTTTCTTTCATTGAAATAAAATTTTTATTAATCTTACCGACACTCTCGTTTTTTCTTAAATTTTTTTCAATGCTTATATAATAATCTTCTTTACTTTTTACTTTAGATTCTATTTCATCCTCAGACATCAATTTCATTTTACTTACTTTTAAAAAATCTCTACCCAAAATTACCTCATACCCCATAGACTCGTCTGCCACCACCAATAAATTTAAATCAACTTCTTGGTTTTTTGAAATTACTACACACGAAACTTTTCCAAAAACTTTTAATGGACTTTTATTTATTCCAAAATAAGAAATATTTTCACAAACTAACTCATTAAAATTCATTTCTTGTGGTAAACTTGACTTCTTAACAAAGCTGGCCGGACTTCCCGAGTCTATAAGGCATTCTACATACAAAGAAAAATCAATACTATTTTCTATAACTATTTCATAATACCTTACGTATTCGTTTTCAACAAACTGGACCATTTTTCTCTCCGGGCAAGCAGCTACTCGATGCTCCTTGCTTCCGCATCCAAAACACGCACCATACTCTCTCTTCGGCTTTTGGCAGCTTGAGGCGTAATGTCCCAAGGAGTTGCAATTGAAGCACCTTATTTTCGCATCACCGGCAACAGAATCTTTTGACTGACAGCCTTCCTTTGCACGCATTTGCAACGGCATTTCGATACGGGCAAACGCTTGCAGCAGTTGAGTTTTTCTGGTGAAGCACTGTAACATAGCCTGGGTACGCAATTGCGTATCTGGTATTCCATCGATAACATACTCGACCAACTCCTCTTCTGGCACATGGGCACTGTTGGCTAGAACCACTTTATCACTATAATATTGGGAAAATTCTTCACCATATCTCCATTTCCGTTGTTCAAATTTACGGCGCAGTACCAATCTACACTCCTTAGTATCAAAAAACTCACCAATCTCTGCCATCAAACTATCGAGGCTCTGAGAAGCATACAACGACTTCGAATGCAGCCAAGTTTTAGCATTTCCAACAAGTTTGCTCATAAAGAGCGCACGCATCATTGTCTGGTTGACTGAATAGACTTCGCATAAACTTTTTAATTGAGTGGCCCAAACATCGAAACTACTGCCACCGTCGTAGTCTGGTAGCAAATCTTTAAGAGTAGCAAATGACAAACTTGTCGTAAGCTCACTTTCTCTGAAGTTCAACGGACGTGTTACTTGAAAAGAATTTTCGGCCAGTGACTCACGTTTGAAAATTTCGTTTTCCCTTTGTAACAAATCGTTTTCACGCCTCAGTAAAGATAGTTCTTTTTTCATTTGCTCAAAGTCACGTAAATTTGTTTCACATTGTTCGCCTTCGTACCCTGCATCTTCATTATCAACACCAACCACGCTACTGCACTCTACCGCATTTTCACCTTCTATTAAATATTCTGCCTCCTCCTGCACTGCATCTTGGTACGTACCACGTTGTTCAAAAGGAACATCGTTCAATCTCAACGCCAGCATACTTTTGGTTCCCTTCGTTGACAAACCAAGACGCTCCAGCCACAAGCGAAGTTGCACCACCGTGTAATTGCTCATATCAACCGACTTATCCATGCTTTTTACTATTCAAACTAACTGAATCGTGTTCTTTTTTTATATATGTATTTAAGAACAATTAAAAACTGAGAAAAAAAGTAATTATTCAGTTCTGATCCCACTTCTGAAGAATTGTAGTAATCAAACGCAGTCAAAAGTACACCTTGTGTTATGCTGGTTATATTCCAACTGAACTTTATTTTCAAAAATGTTCTAACAATTGCATATACACAAAAAAGAACTTACGATACTTACATGTTCTAGAAAGAGACAACAACATGTGAACAAATACAAAATAATTGTGCTATAATATTATACAATTGTATACATATTTACAAATACTTAAAAGAACAGATACACACACGAAAAGAATAATTGACATACAATGTTATACAAACAGAACGTTAATATTTGAATGGCAAAGAGTAGCCATATAAAGACGATTTACAAAAGGTGAAGGTACATAGAGGGTGCCTCTCGTAACATGCAAACCATATTGCTACATAGTAAAACCCTCTTTTACAAGCAAAAGCAATTAATTTTTTCTCAGACCATTCCTGTTAAGTGATTTTTTATTTGATTGGAGAAAAAATATAAATTATAACCTAATATAAAGCGCACAAGTGTAAAGATGAATGTGAGTGATCCTCCCAACAAAAACAGATTCAAGGGTCTTAACCCGGATCAAGAATTGAATGATGTGGAAATCAGCAAAAATAAACGTCCAAGAGCTTCAGATTTTATCCCACTCCCACTTCACGAATCAAACGAAGACCACATACCAAGATTCTTAACAATTACTGCAACAGCAATTCAAGTAAATGGCTCCATAAAACCAATAGCCTCATATAATGTTTTCCAAATTGAAAAAGGCCTCAACATATCTCTCGCGACTATTCGGAAGTAATCGAATTAAAATCTGGTGATCTTATAATCAAAACCTTAAATCGAAAAGTAGCTGATAAATTTCTTAAAAATTCTTTTATTGATACTGTTGCAGTAAAAATTTCTCTTCACAAAACACTGAACTCAACTCAGGGAAGAATATACTTTAAAAAAATTATTGGCATTCCCACTGAAGAACTAACAGAATTTTTAAAAGAACAAAAAATCATAGAAGTTATTAAATTAACAAAAATGTTTGAAGGCGTCCGAACACCAACTGGTGCTGCAATTCTAACATTCGATTGCATAAGACGGCCAGATCATGTTAATATAGGCTGGGAAAGAGTCAATGTGGAAGAATACATCCCGAATCCTATGAGATGCACAACTTGCCAAAAACTAGGCCACACAAAAAACAGATGCCGTAATGTCGAATTATGTAAAGAATGTGCAAACCCACCTCATCCATCATCATGTGAAAGGAAATATTGCATCAATTGCGACAATAACACACATAGTTCATATGATTCTAACTGCCCTAGTTTTCTTAAGCACAAATCTGTAATCAAAGTTAAACTGGAACGTAGGTGCACAACTCGTGACGCTTGGAAAATTTATAACAGCAATCCCGATGCATACAAAATAAAATCCGTTAATAAATCCAACCAAAATCTAACTTTAGCTCAAATTATAAAAAATCGTGTCGCAGAAGCAAATACAAATACAACCATCAACAGCAGTACCATACCTCAAAACAACGTTTTAAAGCACTCAAACAACATCAAAGCCATCAACAACAACAGCAATAATACCACCTTAAATCCAATCATACTTACAAATGATAAAATCTCAAATAATCAAACAAATTCATCTAATCAAAATGACGAGTTACAACCTTCAACATATAATAGGGAAATTGAAATTTTGAAAACACCACCAAAAAAAGCTTTCAACGGTAGAACCACAGAATTTGAAAATGCAGAATTAACACCAACATCTAATTTATACTCGAAATTCCTGCAACTACCTACTATTATTACACCCAACACAATGAAAAAAACGAAACCACAAACAACCATAAAATCACCCAAATAATAAGTATTTATTCACTCCATATTCATATAACCAATTGTTTATATTAATATCATTACTTATTTTATTAATGTACAATGTTATCACTACTTCAGTGGAACATCAATGGCTATTTTAATAACTATACTGAACTTCTATGTCTTATTAATAATCTTTCTCCTACAATCATTTCACTTCAAGAAACACATTTAGCTCATAATCTTTCTCCATTTCCACCCAAACAATATTGCGCATACTTTCATAATTCTTTCCATAATATTTCCAATAAAGCTGGAGTTGGAATCTTGGTTAAAAAAAATCTTCCACACACTGTCATTTCTATTAACTCCCCGATCCTTGCAATAGGTATTCAATTTGATGTTGGTGTTAAAATTACAATTATTTCTATATATATTCCACCCAACCAATTCTTCACTTCTCAGGATTTACTAAACATTTTATCACAAGTCTCCACCCCAATAGTTCTCTCTGGTGACTTCAATGCTTGGAGTACACTATGGGGTTCTAATAGAACCAATTCTCGCGGCGTTGACATTGAGAACATTATCTTTACAAGCGACCTGATTATTTTAAGCAACGGTACACCTACACCGACACACTTTACCACACACTCTACTTTTTCTCATATTGATTTAACACTTTGTTCTTCCAGTCTAGCTCCCAATTGTGATTGGACAGTTTTAGACGATCTTTATGGCAGTGATCACTATCCCTTAGTTACTAAAATTAATATAGGCAACCCAATCTCCAATTTAAATCTTCACCAAAATTCAAAACTGATTTAGCAAACTGTGTTAGTTTCCAAAATATGTGCGACTCCTTTTCAATTAATAGTTCGATCAGTTCTAATTCTAACAGAGAAGCAGCCAAAATTCAAAAAATAATTATTTCTGCGGCTCACCTTTCCCATACCTCAGTCAAATAACATTTCATTAAAAAAAGTTGTCCCCTGGTGGAACCCCTCGCTAACTTCACTCAGATCTCTGAAACAAACTGCTTGGCACGAATTTAAACATCTCCGTTCTCCCGAAAATCTTATAAAATACAAAAAAGCTAATGCCTTATTCAGATTACACTCAAAAAGAGCAAAAAAACAAAGTTTTAAAGATTTGACGAGTAAAATCAATCCGCAATCTAGCCCAAAAAAAATCTGGCATGACATAAAAACTTTAGCAGGCAACTATAAACAATCCTCAATAACATATCTCAATACACCTAATGGCGTAATATCTTCTCCCTTGGATATAGCTAACAGTTTTGCCTTACATTTCTCGATAGCATCATCAGACTCTAGATTCCCACCTCAATTTTTATCCGATAAAAATAACTTTAGAAATACAGTATATTATCAGCCAAGTTTGTCATCGTCTGCTAAACTTATAGAAAAGGACATTTCTGCTTCTGAATTCTCATTCATCACTTCTTCCCTATCAGGTAAAACTCCAGGCTTTGATAGAATTTCCTATCCGTTACTCAAAAACTTATCCAAACCAGTCCTATGCAGATTAATTAATCTTTACAACAATATCCTACAACACAGCAACATCCCATTTGCGTGGAAAACCGCTACTATTGTCCCAATACTTAAACCTAACAAACCACAAAATAATATTGAGAGCTATAAACCTATATCCTTACTGTCTTGTGTTAGTAAAGTACTAGAGAAAATTATATCCGTTAGACTAATGTGGTTTGCTAGAAGAAATAAGCTTATAAGCCATAACCAAGTGGCTTTTAAAACCGATCAGAGCTCTATATAAAAATCACGTTTCAATCCTTTCATTAGATTTTGAAAAAGCTTTTGACCGAGTCGGGGCCCATATTGTCTTAAAACAACTACAAAAGTGGAAATTGGACCAAAAATCTTCAACTATCAGCCGTGCTCCCATTTACACTTGATTTTGCGATTTGTGTTTTTATACAAATCGTACGATTTAATTTTTAGGTGCTCCGAAATTCGTAAGTTTTAGTTATCGATATGTTTCATTTTCACTTTGTTTTTGACAAGATAAAACAGCTGTCCTGGTTGTTTAAATAAATTTAAAAGAATCAAAAAATGCCATTTATTTTTTCAATTGCTTGTTTTGAAGCAAAAAGAAGACAGAAACTTCTTGAATTAAGAAGAATGAAGCATCTACGGTCGAAGGCAAATGCATTTAACATGTCAGACGAAATGTGAGTTGCAATCATAGGCCTAAAGTGGGCTGTTTATTAACAACGTATTTTGTAGGTTCATAAAATCATTCCGAGTGGACAAGGACACAAATACAACTCTGTCATACATATCGATAGTTTCATTAATTCATTTCATTTCACTTATCACTCAAAAGCAAATCGCAACTTATTGTTGTTTTGAAAAATTTTTCAACATTAAAAATTGAGGTGTAGCCAGAAAATACTTATTTAAAGAATCAAATGAATCTGAATTTGATTTTTGAGTACGCCAAAATTATTTTAAGACATTACATAAGAACATAAAAAAAATTTTGATTTTAGTCAGTTCTTCACTTATACGAAAATTGCAATTTACTTTTCATTTCACCGACTTAACAGCAACCGATTTGAAACCGGAAAAATTTTGTGATTTACGAATATCGGAGCACGTACATTTGCGATTTGAAAAGTAAATCGCAATATTTTTGCGTTTCCGAAAATAGGAGCACGGTTGTATGTAAAAAAAATTTTATACAATAGGAACTTAGTAATTAAGTGTAACAACATTTTATCTGAAAGAAAGCCACTCGAAAATGGAATTCCTCAAGGATCGCCCTTGTCAGTTACTCTCTTCACTATAGCATTTGATGAAATTAGCAGAATAATATCAACTTATAAAGGAATAAGCCACAGCTTATATGCAGATGATGTTATCATATTTTCTAAGAATAGTAATTTAACAAATTTGAAAATAACTTTTTCTAAAATCTTAGATGACATCTCAGAATGGTCTCTCTACTCTGGAGCTAAAGTTTCATTTATTAAAAGTAATATATCAATTTTTCTTATAATGATATAAATATCCCTAACGTTAGCAATCTAAAAATTCTAGGATTAGTTTTTGATAGTAAATATTCATTTAAATCACACTGTAAATATATAAGAGACAGTTTAATAACAAGGCTTAATATTATTAAATACTTATCTTCAAAACACTGTTGTATACACCCTACATGTTTAACTAATGCATCCAGAACACTAATTTTAAGCAAAATTGTCTACGGTCTTTGTATCTACGGCCATTGTGCTAATAGCAACATTAAACTTCTGGGTTTGTTTGGAAATGCAGCAAATTCTGGCATCACTGCTGCAGAGATGCAAGCTGATGCGATGCCAGCTGATGCAAGTTGCTGCTTAGTCAAGGTTTACACGAGGAAAGTTTTTCGGCAAAGTTTCCTTGTATGTTGGCAAGAGGGCAAAAACGAAAGGGACGAGGTAAAAAGTTTGTCATATGTTGCAAACGCGAAACGAAAATCACAAAAGAGAATGGACAAGAATTTGTCTCTCAGACTTTCCTCGTGTAAACGTCGACTTAATAAGATTCCATTTTAATTTTTAATTTTTCCGCCAGCAAAAGTAATTTTCTGCAGTTCCTTTTTTGTTTATGCGAAGTTTGCGCATCTACTTAATCAGAGTTGCATTTCCAAACATTCAACTTTTGCAGTGATGCCAGATTTTGCTTTTCAAAACATCATGCTCATCAGATGCGACGCATCAATGCATTTCCGAACAAGCCCTCTCAATCAACCATACCATACTTCTGTTCGAAGAAGCATAAGAGCTTTCCCAACTACACCAATAAAAAATTTTTTAGCAGAAGCAAGTCTTCCAACTATTTCAACAAGAACAGAAATGCTAACCTTTAGGCTTATACCAAAATTATTCAATACGTTCAACTCAATTTTATTTAATGAAGTTAAAAAATTAATAGCTCGCAAACGCTCACCAAAACGACTGTCTACCATTTCACGCTGTATTAAATTTATTGAAAAATTTGACCTTTCAATTCAGCCGACACTTTTGCAACCACCTTAATTGGTTAGATGGTAAATTCATTATATGCACTGACAATCAATCTTGCTCAACTCTGTCCGTTCACATTCAAACAACAGTCACCTAATCTCTTCTATCAGAAATATTTTACTTGAAAATCCAAATAAAATAAAACTAATGTGGATACCAGGACACACTGGTATACATGGGAATGATCTTGCCGACACTGCTGCTAAAAATGTAATAATTTCACCAACTCCTACTTTTCCTATTTTTGAAAAATAAAAGATATACTACGTATCATTAAAACATACATTCTTTCTACACAATTGGAAGACTGGCAAAACTACCATCACCATTATACTGTTTACAACAGGGAAAGAAACATTGCAGTGTATCCATCATCAATCCCATACTTCAAAATAAAACCGTGTTGCCGCTTATGTCTGGGTCACACTTCAATTACACATAGCCATTTACTATCCTCCACTTCGCATCCACCTATAGTAGCTGCCCATTTTGCTATACACCTCACGTAACTATACTACACCTTCTTGACTTCTGTCAAAATCACAGTAATATTAGAAATAATATTTTTAATAACAATACTCCCAGCCATTCACTAAAAATTATTGGCATACAAAACATATCCTTAATTTACGATTACATCTCACAAACTCAAATTATAAAATTATTATAGACTTAACATTCACTTTTTCAATAAATACGTTATTTTATTTCATTGTTCAAACATGTTATACACAATTTATAAAAGCCAGCCGAAAGCCTAAGTTACTAGAGCTGCCTAATTTCATTTATGTAATAATTCATTGTTATGTAAATTATAATAAAAAAAAAATTTAAAATTAAAATTAATATAAAAAAAAATCATTATATCATTGCGAAACCCAAACAATTAAGTCCATCGCACTTAATTAAGACATTCAATCATTCATCTACCAATCCTTAGTAGCAGGTAACTCGCGGGTTCCTGTTACATTGTAAGTATCGTAAAGTTTTATTTTGGGCGGAGCGTATGTGATGATCATAAATTGCAGAATACACACAACCTTAGTTTTAAGGATTAAGAATATGTAACTGCTACAAGCAGAACATGTACGTTCTTATTTGATCAGTCTAGCGCCCATTAATTCTAAGTATTCATAAACACTTATTTTTATTTCGAAGCATATGTGTTAAAAAACATGCTTTCTACCTGGATTGATTTTGATGAAATTTGGTACGGATATAGATTGAGGTCTACGAAAAAATATGTGATAGTTTTAGTTATTATTTCGCGTTGCTATCCTTTAAAATCAAATGGGATAACTGCACGCTGTCAAAAAACGGATATACATAAATAATAAATTAAAAAATTGTAATTGATATAACTAAAACCTTACTGATTTTCACTTAAAATTATTTAAAACTAGCATACGTTGATCTTGGAAGAAGTTGATTGGAAAAAACCATTGCATAGTTTTAGGACTTAAGTTAAATATGATTTTATTATTCTGATTAAATATTTCCACTCAAATTTTAGATTCGCTGTAACTTTTTCAATTTCAATAATTTGAGGAAACTTTGTATAGATGAATTTTTTGATTTTGTATAGACTTCAATTCTATGATGTGCCCTTGGCACGTTAGGGTGGTAGAAACTGAGATAATGTATACAATTAGTCGAAAAAAAATCTGAGAAAAACTACTTCTATGAACGAAATGTAGCCCATTTTGAGACATTTTCAACGATATATCATACTTGTTGACCGGACGTCAAGTGGCGGAGATATAAGAAAAAAACAAAATAGCATCGAATTTAGAGGCCGAAAAAAAAATTTTTTTTTGCCTTAAAAATCTTTCAATATTAGCTTTCAAACTGGGGAGGTCATTAGAACTTTTTTTTGTATGGGAGTCGATACTATCTAATGTACATGTCCCCCCTTCTCTTCACAACCTTTCAAACAAAAAAAAATTGAGCGATTATGTTGTGCTATGGCTGTGAAAGTGGTGTAACCGTTTAGACATTGCGTATTTATACATAATAAAAACACTTTTCTGGCTTTAGGTCAGTTTTTTATTTATAATTTTTTCCCAATATTTCGAGGAAGATCCTTCCTCATCTTCAGGGGTGACTAAGAAATAATAAGTAGAACAATAATTAACACAATACACAATTGAATAAATTAACAAAACAAAACTTACGTTAAAATTATAGACGAGCTAAACTTAAACTAACCTAATTGTCAACCAAGTGTCTGTATATATGAGCACAATTTTCTGTGTCGCTCTTGAAATTTATTCTCTTGTCAGTGGGGGTGTTAATAATGTGGAGCATCTCTAATATGAATCTCTTCTCGTGATTATTTTCTTCTTGTAAGATGTCCACAGCTTCAAAATTAGGGAAATGTCCAAATTCAGCACAATGGGCTGAAAGGGCTGTCTTAGGGGCTTGTCCATTTGTTTTTTTGGTCCGATCTGTGTCCTGAGAGTCTTGTCCTTAATTTGTTTTTTGTAGTACCAACATATACCTTCTGGCATACATTGGACCCGTCTCCGTCACAAGGAATTTTGTAAATAAGACAAGATTTGTCGAGTTTTGATATTTTATGTTTTGTGTTGCTGTAAAATTTTCCAACTTTATTATCTGTCTTATTAGCAATTTTTATGTCCCTAAACGCACTTAGTTTCACGAATCTCTCTGTCAAACCTGGAATATATGTCATCGATTTATATATGACAGTACCCCTTTCCTGTCTTGGTCCCTTATCCTTATAAAAATTGTCCATTAATCTTTTTGTTGTGTGTTTTGGAAAACTGTTTTTCTCTAAGATTTTCTCAATTCTTTTTATGTTGTCTCTATGGAATACTTTGTCGCTAATTAGGGCGAAACACATAAAAAGCATGCATGCATCGATGCCTGCGTCGTATTCTTTTCAACACACATAGAAAGCATTGAAGTTTAAAAAAAAATTGATATCTGTCAAAATACTCACCTGAAGCATTAGTAGCTGCAGCAACTGCAGCCCATGATTTTTCCCTTTTTATTTTATTTTTAATACCCCAGTCTTTTTTAATGTAATTTCAGTTATTAAAGTTTCTTCAAACATGTTTCTTTAAAAATTGAAACAAATAATTAAAATCAAAACAAAATCAATTGTCAAAAAAATCTGTCAATGCCTCGATGCCTACAAAAAGTTGAAAATTTGCCAACTTCAGGCATGCTTATTGAAGCATGCATGCATGCTCACTTTTTATGTGCGTTACTTCATAAGCACACGTGTATTTAAATGATATGTCAAATGCTTTGAAGCATGCATGCTTTTTATGTGTTTCGCCCTATTGTCAGTGCTCTAGTGATTAAATTTTGTGCTGTATTTAAAATTGTCATTTTTGGGTGTTTAGAATTAAAGTTAATGAGTCGACCTGACGCAGTGGATTTTTGGTACCAATTCAAAAATATCCTATTTCCACTTCTTATCACCATTGTGTCCAAGTATGCTAACATGTTGTTCTGTTCCTCCTCTTTTGTAAAGCGTATATTTTTGTTAAATTTGTCCAATATTTCGTCAACCTTCTCAATTTTGACAACCGCAAAAATGTCATCCACGTATTTTGTCAGTAAACGCGGTTTTGTGTCTATTTTCGTCATAAAATCGTCAAGTAAATCTTCCATAACTAAATCCGCTGTTATGGGTGAGACAGGTGATCCCATTGGCATTCCTTTTAATTGTTTGTACAATTTTCCATTATAGTTAAAATAATTGTTGTCCTTCACACAAAATTTTAAGATTTCCATTAAAAGTTCTTTTGTTATTGTTGTGTATGTTCCAATTTTGTCCCACTTCTTTTCAATAATTGTCAAAGCTAAATCTACTGGTACACTGGGAAATAGTGAAATTACGTCAAATGATATCATTATTTCGTCATCATAAATATAAAAGTCACTTATTTTGTTTTTAAATTCTGTTGAGTCTTTAATGTTATAAATTGAATCTTTAGTCAAGTTGCACAGTATTTTGGACATGAACTTGCATAATTCATATGATGGCGAGTTTAAAGAGGAGCAAATTGGCCTCAGTGGTGTCCCTTCTTTATGTATTTTAGGCAATCCGTAAATGCGTGGGGGAATGGCAGTATTTGTCTTAATTGTAAGTTTTTCTTTAAGGGTAATACAATTTTTATCATAAAGTTTTTGGGCGAAAACATTGTTTTTATCTTGTAGTGTTGTTGTACTATCTTTTTTTAATCTTCTATATGTCGTCCAATCAATATTTTATAATAAAAAAGGTCGATAAAACTCTTAAAATGTATGTATTTATACATATATAGATTTAAAAGCAAAGAGACCCAGAAAAGTACCTTTTCTGTCCAAACAGAACGTTAGTAAAAGTTTACTTTTCGCTGTAGAGCATGTCATCTGGCCAGTGAAGAAATGGCGCAATATCATGCTGTCGGATGAGACCAAATTAAATTGTTTCTACCCTGACTGTGGTATTTAACATGTGTGCAGGCCAGTGAACACAGAATTCAAGTCGCAATACACATTTAAAACTGTCAAACACGAAGGAGGTTCGATTATGTGTGGAGATGCTTTTCCTACCAAGGTGTCGGTCCCATATACCGAATTAAGGACACAATAACAGCAGTGACTTATTGCAACATATTAACTGAAGTTATTTTGCTTTATGCTGAGGATAATATGCCGCTTCGATGGGTATTCAGCAAAATAATGACCCGACATCGAAACTAGCAACATGCTTCAATTATAATGGCATGCAAGTTATTAAACTCATTCCTGAAACTGAAATATTTAATTCTTGATATCCAACGATTTGTTGTTGGTTTTCTGTTGTAATTGCTGTTGCACTCTTGAAATAAAATCCTTGTCGACCCCTGTTCTAGAGCACCTGCTGTTACGAAAATTCAAAGTTCCCATGCTTTGGTAGTGTTGCCAGAAAAAAAATTAAGAGTTTTGAGATATTAATTTGTAATTTCGAGCGGTCAAAACAATAGCAGTGTTCAACTTGTTCACTTCTCAAAGTTATTTGTTATTAAAAAAAAGTAAGTTTTATATAATACTAGCTGTCCCGGCAGACGTTGTTCTGCCCTGTTCGATGTTGTATGATCGCATGTGATGTAATGTAAAAGCGAAACAGCCCATTTTCCTAGTGAAACTAACTTTTGTCCCTATTCTTTTACAAATATATAGCAGGCCTGGCAGACGTAATTATGTGGGGTGATAATTTTTTCCTTTGAAACTTACTTTTGCCCGTACCTTTTATACACATGTTTTATGTTTGAAGGGCGTGTCATCGCCCATTTTTTAAATCAAACTTAGTAAAAACCTTCCATAGGCCACAATTGTGAAATCTTCATGAAAAGTCTATTTAAAAAGTTATTTTGTATAAGGGCCACCCAAAGTATGCACCCTAAATAAATGAGAATCGAATAAGCGGTCTTCGAGAAAATAATTTTTTAATAATGTTTTTGTATTAGGGCCAACCTAAATATACACCCTTAATTAAAGTCTTATAGCCTGCTTATGCCTCTTAATATAAAAGGCACTCCTGTAGATTCCATGTGGTGTAAATTCGGTGTGAGTCCATTTACCGGACTTAGTGAAAATTCTATTTTAAAAATATTTTTGTTTGTGAGCCACCCTAAATATGCACCTTTAATGAAAGTCTTATATTCTATGACACCCGCGTGATTGATACTAACATACTGTAAAATTTTCATCAAAATCGGCCCGATAATTTCCGAGTCCATAAAAAACAAATAGACAAACGGACAGACAAAAACTTAATTTTATAAAAACAACAAATTGCAGTTTAACTGTAAAAAGCAATTAACATCGTACTCTCTCATCAAAAGTAAAAAAAAAACTCAAGGAGAGTTGTTCTTTGAACTTCGAAGCTAAATACAAACGGTACAAATGAAAACAAAAATAACAACACAGAATTCAAGAAGCAGCATAAGCATAGGCAACGACAACTCGAACGACAATTATTGTGTGAGGTTTTGCAAAAAACTTAATCCTAAAAAATAGCATTTTTAACTTTAAAAAATCATAGAAATAAGTATACAATAACCTTTTTTAGTGCAAATATGTTGTTTTAAAACATAGATTATTAAAATCGGTTCAGTATATTTTGCGGTTTGGCGTTACAAACCATTTCCATATAAGCAATTTTATATAAATAGTATAGATAGATATAGATGTAATTTTTTTAGTTTTTGTATTTTAGTGGGCTGTGGAAAGACTTTGCGCATTACGCAATATAATAGCAAACTTACAAAGTAGCGTTATTTTTTTGAGCAAAATGTCACGTGCTTATTTTGTGTACTAATCTAGTAACTGTATTTTAAAGAGGTGAAAGAAAAACTTCATTTGTTCAAAATATTGTTTTTGCATTCATAAATGACATCGCATTGCTATTATTTTGACCAGTTGTAAGGGGGTTTTCAATAGGGACGCTACAAAAGTAGACCAATAGGGACAGCAAACGACACCATATTTTTTCCCGCTCTTTTGACATTTCTTTTCAGTAAGGTTTGCCATTTCATCATGGAAAGATATACGATCCAACAACGAATCGAAGTTATTAAAATTTACTACCGAAATTCGGAGTCAGTGGCCTCAACTTTAAGAGCGCTACGTCCAATTTATGGTCGTCATAAAAATTTGAATCCACAGGCACAGTACAAATTGTTCCCGTGCCAGTGAGACAAAGAAGTGCCCGTAGTGTCGAGAGTATTGCTGCCGCTAGCGCATCAATTGAGGAAGACCCAAATCAGTCTCTCACACGTCGTTCTCAAGCGTTGGGCATCTCTGTGACGTCGTTGTGGCGAATTTTGCGAAAAGATCTTTGCCTACATCCTTACAAGATCAAATTGACGCAAGAACTGAAGCCGCTTGACCACCAGAATCGTCGTATGTTCGTGAATTGGGCTGAGCAACAACTTGAAAATGATCCGGATTTTCATCGAAAAATCATCTTCAGCGATGAAGCTCATTTCTGGCTGAATGGCTTCGTCAATAAGCGGTTGTGCGATTTGACGCCGTTAGACTATTTCCTGTGGGGCTACGTCAAGTCTATGGTATATGCCAACAAGCCAGCGACGATTGATGAACTTCGTACGAATATCGAACGTGAAATTGCAGCAGTATCGGCCGATTTATGCTTGAAAACTGTCGAAAATTGGTTTCAGCGTCTGAACTTCTGCAGGCGTACCCGTGGTGGCCATGCAAAAGAAATTGAATTCCATACATAATGGCATCGAATGTTCTTTTACAAGAATAAAGAATTTCATTGATATCCCAAACCGTTTTTGTTTTATTTAAAAATACTTTTGTAGCGCTCTTATTGAAAACCCCTTTATGTACTGAATGCTGATTATCATCAAGATTATTACAATGAAATAAAGTATTTAATTTCTGACTATTTCTTGTTTATTTTTTAGAAAAGTAAGAGTACCACTAAATACCATTACAGTTTGTTTGTTTTTTTTTTTTTTTTTTTTTCATTTCTGTAGAACAACCCATCAAATTTAAAGCAACTTTTACCGAAGACGACCTAAGATATAATAAAAAGATCAAGTAACTAGGTGGATCTTGACCTTTATAAATTTCAGTAAAAGCGTATGATCGGTCAAAAGGTTGAGCCATCTTTGTGTGCAGTTTTTGACCAATGTTGACAATCGGAATTTTAATTCTAAAACATTTTTCTTTAAATGTTTGTAACGCTTTGCTTGTATGTGTACACGTCAACTATTATTAATATTTGAGATTGCAATTTCTCGTTATAACTGTAATTTTATTCTTTCAGGCTTAGTACTATTAAATGTTTTGATTTACCGCCTTACCACGCCAATTCAATTTGTTGCCAGCATATTAGCTTCCTTGCTAATATATTGCTACAGAGGAGCAAACCAAATTGTGATATTCTTTACTTCGAAGCAAATAAGGTAAGAAAACTAAATAACCAATATAATGCGCGATAGTTAACAACTCTGGTTTCAGTTCCGCTTTTATTTTGCCATGTTTTTGGCTTTGTGTTATTTTTATAGCTATAAACCAATACAAATATTTAATATCTGAGAGAAACGCATACAAAAGCTTAACAGATTTGGGAAACACATTCGATTATAAATCAAAGGCAAGAATGATGGACATGTTAAA
This sequence comes from Tricholauxania praeusta, assembly GCA_949775025.1. Taxonomy (NCBI): domain Eukaryota; kingdom Metazoa; phylum Arthropoda; class Insecta; order Diptera; family Lauxaniidae; genus Tricholauxania; species Tricholauxania praeusta. The sequence goes on from OX459031.1 coordinate 44,668,795, forward strand.
AACCAACATAACTTGTGTTCTATTAATTTCGGCACTTTTGCACAAGCCACATAACGTATTTTTACTATTTGCCATGATATTTACACTTCAAGTATCTTTTTGGCTTTGTGACCAACTGTATAAAAAAAATTGGAAACATGGACAATCCAGAGTGCTGATATATAAAACTGTGTTGACTATTTTTATATCAAAAATGTTCTACTTTTATCAGGTAACTTAAATTTTTGTTAAAAATTTGTTTTTACGCCATCACTTCTTCCAGGGAAACTCCAACAGTTTGGCAACAATTGATTTGAATCCTGGTTATATTGGACAAAGTAGTTATAACCCAATTATTGTGATAACGTTTGTAACGTTAAATACGTACAGCGCGCAAATCAATGCGTTTTTGTATCTTATGATGCATATGTTTATTAACCATTGCGAAAGCCTTTTGTATAAACAAAAAAAGGAACAGATTGCTAATACTATAACTTTTGAAACAACTGAGAAAGACCTTAATTTGGTTATATCTATGTTTACGGCAGCAACATTGCTTCCTACAACTATGTACCTTCTTTTATTAATAGTTTTTCGATATCATTTATTTATTTATTCAGTATTTGCACCTAAAGCTCTCTATGAAAGTTTTAATGTTGTTGTTTTTTATGTTAACTTTTCTATTACAAATTTATATTTTATGCTAGTCAATAAATAAAATATGTTTAAAAGTAAAATTCTTAACATTAAATAAAAAGTATTTATCTTAAAAGTAGGTTTTACACATTATTAACTTTTAATGCGTAGTAAATATCATCCATGCTAACATTGAGCAAAATCTTTTGAAAAATGTCGTTTCGTGAGTGTTCGCAAATAATTAAACGCTGAGAGCCCAGTTTAGAACAAATTCGCAATGTACGTCCTGCATAAAAGAATGTAATAGAAGTGTGAAAATTTAAAATATTTATTCTATAAATTAGGAAAAGCGTTATGTTATGTAAGTAAGTAAGTAAGTAAAGTAAGTAAGTTATGTTATCGTGAGTTGAAATATTTTAATCGATTCGGAAAAGCTTTTATGCTGATTTCAATGAAATGGCCTGTCTTGTCTCTACCACAAAATTGTATTTCATTTTCATGTTAACACAAAAAAAAAAAAAATAACTAGATTTTAAATTATACCAAGATTTAGTGATCGATTTTGATTTTTAAGATCACCCCAATTATGAATTTTTTGCCAACTTTGCAATCGTAAATAGCCGGCCCTTTCATGGTTGGCTACAATCTCGCCGAGTAAAAATTGGTTTTATGATCGGCGACATATGCGAATTATCTCCGCGGCAATATCTTCCACACTTTTTGCCTCTACATGGTTGGCGACAGTCTTTTATGGTTGTATCCAGATATGAAAAAAATTTGTAGACAGCCATTTTCGATATCGCCAAAATGGAAAAGTGCGAAAATAAAAAAATATTTACAATTTATATCAAAAAAATTTACTTATTTGAAAATGTTTTTTCAGTACAAAAATCACGACCAAAAGGCAATTTGAAGCAAAAATTTAAATATTGCAAAACAAAAAATTAAATTGCTTGATGCACGTATTGGCTTTCTAAAAGAGTCCTTTATTTCGTTAACAACGTACATAAATCTTCTTTGTTGAGGCGAAAATTGGAAATGAACCTACAAAACTTTAATGGCAGAATTTATATTAATAAATGTTGGACATGATGAAATGATGTCATATTTCGCCACAAATGTCATGTAAGTCCAGAAATATCAATATTTATGTCATCCACAAAGTGTGGAACTTAATACTATGGAGACAATAAACTGTAGCCAACCAACTGTATCGTCTCGGAGATAAAAATGAGTAGCCAACCATGAAGGGGCTGAACAATTTTAGGGAATGAAAACAACATTTTATCAAATAATATCGGCAATTTTGCGAACGAAAATTTGACATTTATTCGTCATTTTCTTTTTCCAAGATTTAACTGATGAATTCAGACAAAATAAGAGCGATATTAGTATTAATTTAACTTGTAGACCTAATTTCAAACACAATGGAATGGTAGTTTTCCACTAGAGGGAGAGATACGTAAAGAAGTTAACATATTCCGAGGCAACAGTTCCTGGAAGATTCATGAAAGGGGTGAAAGCTTCGATATTAATGAGACAATGTCATCTCAACAATTTTAAGACAACATGTATGTGTGCATATTTCAAAATATTTCAATTGCTTATTTAACGTACCAGTTGATGGAGCCACCGCACCTAGAAAAGCAACAATAGCTTCCATCTGTGTATAAATTCCCATAAACGATACTTCTTCTACGCCAGTTCGCGTGACTTCGGCAACAATGGCTTGAAGGAAAATCTTTTCAAGTTTTGAACAATTTTTTATTGCTTGAACTTTTGCGCAGGATATCATTTCGGAAAGAGCTTTTTGGACGTGCACCATATTAACACATAATTTTTTAGTCCCTATAGCTCCTTTCGCAGTATTATCAGCGATTTCCGTTGCTCGTCGACAAATATCTAAAGCTCGACGCGCATCACCTGACACTGCAGCAACTTTTCTAAAAAATTAAATAAAAAATTACTAACTTAAAAAATATAGCATTAAGTTAAATGCTAAACTACAAGAAAATAATAAAACGCACCTCGCCACAAGCTGAACTGCATCACTTTTAAATGTTTCCAAGTCACTTAAACGCGCTGATACTATTTCCTGCAATTGTTTGTGAGTATATGGTTGAAAAGTTAACCGAGTTAGTCCTAAACGAGATGTTACTTTGCCTAAATGAATAGAAAATTTAAAAAATAAACCAAACAGTTATTTAATACAGTAAAATTCCCCATAATCGGACACCCACCGTCGAAATATTTTTGTCCAGTTATTGGAGCGTCCGGCTATCGGAATTAATTTTGTATGGAAAAGTTAGTGAATGTCGCTGAAATATGTCCGGTTATAGGAGCTGTCCGGTTATGGAGGCTGTCCGTAATGGGGAATTTCACTGTATATTTTTTCGTAAAAGTCTGTATAAATGTATTGTTCACTATATGCTGATATTAATAGAATTTCGATGTAGTCAACAAGAAATATAAAAGCTTTTTATGTGGTAATATTTTAGTAAAAATCAAAGAGAACTATAAATAACAGCGGTGTATCATAACCACTAAACGTATAAGGCATAAGTAAATGTATGACACAAAGACCAAATGAAAGCAACAATATTATTCCATTAGCTAACGACAAAAAATTAAGGTTAGCCAATTTCAAAACATTTGCAACTCATCACAATACCAAGAAAAAATACATATCCAGTCTAATATTTGGTACCGTAACCGTTGTTTCTGATGGCTGCATGACATCTAGACATAGACTCAATAAGTATATTTAAATATCAGGGAATAGGTCATTGCCATTTCCGAATTTTTTTTATCGATTTTGCGTTGTACCATCATCCACATGTTCTCTATTGGGTTAAGATTGAGAGACTGCGCCGGCCAAGAAATATATATATATATACTGTGGTTAGGGAAGCCATAGATAATATATTCAACACCGGCTTCGATACCCACACAAATTCTACACTGCGTGCATAAACTATAGCACAATTTATGTATTTTAAGAAAATGTGTTGTAGCATGTTGGATATTGAACCTATGACTCTCATACTGACACATTTTGTGCTTAGATATGTTCTCTTTAAACCAGTGTTCGAAAATAAACAAAACGGTACAATTCAATCGTGATTTGTGCCGATCTTAATTTGTGCGCACAATTCAGTATTGTACTGTGCAAACACAATACGTTTATTTTTCCTTATAAAAATAGCGTGCCGAAGCTCTAACGAGTACACATAAACGAAGAGTACACACAACCAATCTTCTTTTGTACGTCTCTGAGCACAGAACATAACTTTATTCTCATCATGATTGAATAATACAGGTTTATGCAAAAGTCAAATGCTGCTTCTTCCATAGTTGGTTTAATGTCAGAATTGATCAACCACAACAAAAAGTGATAACGTTTTTATGCGATTTGAATTTTTTTGTGAAAAATAAATATTTAAGAAAAATTCATTAAAATTTGAATAAATTTGTTTTAAAATATAAATTAATTTGTTTCCGCGGATTTCTCGAAGGAAAAAATATATTGCAAAGGTTCGTTTACTTAAATGATTGCAAAATACGCATAAATTGTTCATTGCATCTTTTTATTTGTAGAACATTAACGGCTGCTTTTTGTGCTGTGCTGCTTTCATAACTGTCGTTCTTCGGCAGGCAAAGCAACAGCATATCTAAACGAACCAAGTTTTTTTGCTGTGCTGCGGCTGAGCTGTTTCAATTTGCGCAGTCAAAGCAACAGTAAAGTTAAACGAAAAACAAATTTCAGCTGTGCAATAAAGCAAAGCCAAAGATATTTTCAGTAAAAGCATATTTTTTAGTGATGTTGGTATTTTGGTAGGAGTTTTTTACACACTGCTTATTTACCACTTGATAAAAGCTAGATCTTTTGCAAAGCTACTGAAAAAAAATTGGATGCAAATATTTGCAAATGAAGTTTTTATGAAAAAAAAAAAACTGAAATAAGACAATAATAATTATATATATACTATGATATCATCGAAAGAATGATTCATTTGACAATTTCGTCTATATCTCGTAAAAAAACAAATCTTATACCATCAGGACCAAGCCCATTAGAAAGAGCATAAACATTTTCACAAAAAAGTATTTAGTTATTTTTTTCGTGAAGATAATATTTCGTCAGTTTATTAATTCGAAGCATTTAGGAATATTTCGAAGAATGAGAAACAAATAGATGTTTTTAGATCTTTTTTTTTTTTTTTAAATTCATGCTCTTTCCGATGGTCTCGGTCTTGGACTGTCTAACTTTTCCATATAAATCGTAAAATCCTCGATGAGCCACCAGTAAAAATTAATATTATGAGTTCTCCTTGGAAGTAATTTGTTAAAAATGTTGTGCTCTTTCGAATGCACTAACGGGAGTGCAATATTTAAAAATCAATTGCTGTACATTAGTCTCGCATAGGGTCGAGAATGGGTTGACCGATTTGAATAATTTTTTTTTGTTGTGTTCGTAATTGTTCAGGCAAGCAAAAAAAAAGTTTGGAAAAATGTAAAAGAAAAATCGGAAAATTGCAAAAAATAACTGAAATAACTTGCACCGTTTATTCGGTTTTCCTTATTTTTTTTTTTTTCATTTATAGATATTTTGGATCCGGGACCGAGACTGGTGCTGCGATTTGAACTTGAACTAGGGACTGTTTTGTATGGGAATTTTGTATTGAGAATGCATTATTTTCCAGTAAGTAAATTAATTTTAGGTAGGACGTGTACCGGTCTACGACGGGCATGAGTATGGGGCTAGAGACAGGGACAGGTAGGGCAGAACAACGTCTGAGGGTACACTAGTTGTATGATATTTTCCAACGCTATGTCGGGAATTTATTAGAAAGCAAATACATCCTAAAGGGATATTAAATCGAATATAATTGGAAAATAATTCAATAAAAAATTCATATTTTCCAAAGTTATGTCGGGAATTTCGATTTGAAAGCAGACACATTCTTCTAGAGAACGGAAAATACTTAATCTCACATATGGACGTTAAAAGTTTATTTTAAGTTTGTTTCAAAACTTAAAATTTTATGCAAAAGTCACGTTCAGCATAGTCTCTCGACTTTTTTAAGAAACGACACGAAGTAATAATAAAATGTTAGCTTATATCGTTCAAAAAACTATCAACGCACCCATAAGAAGTCTTTCCGGTAAATCCATGGTATTGGCAATGGTTATTACAACTAATCGAGCAGATGATTTACTAGGCCAATCTAATAAGTTATAAACAACGTCTTGACGTCGATTGCATAATATATCCAGCTCATCAACTACTAATACAGTAGTGACTCGACGAGGAGCAGGAGTTGTAAAACGTTTTTCTAGCAAAGAATGTGCATGTTCCCACGACAAAGTTTTCCCAGTTAGCTGCTTGTATATCTGAACATAGGCTTGTCGCGGCTCGGTTAATCTCATGCCATTTATTTCGATAAATTCAAACTCTGGTAGAAGCCCACGAGTTGCATTATGTTGTAACATTCGAATAACACCACTGACAGTAGCTGTTTTGCCCGTTCCGGGTACTCCAGAGACATACATACAACCACCACACTGATCTTGAATTTTTCCTTCAACAAATGTATAAATATTATCAAACTCAGTTTCTCTACATGGCAAGCTTTTAGGCACCACCGAGACATGAAGACTTTCCCGTGCTAACTGTAAATTAGATTTCGAAATAGTTGAAGAAGTTGACTGACGATCAACAATTGTTGGAGTTAAATTGCCTGATCTGATTAATTTTAACTTTTGCGATGGTGTCAATGTCACTGCTTCATTTGTCATATTGAAGTTTTTTGATAAACAGCGATTTCTAGTAGGGGTTTTCGTTTCCTTAATTTCATTTTCAACTGTGCCTTCTTTTGTTCGAGCTCTCTTAGGTGTATTTATAATTTCGTTAGGCTTAAATATTCTTTGTTCCACAATGTCGGATAATTGTATACTACGTTTTGGAGTGGCATCACCTTGTTAAAATAAATGAAAAACTATAATTAAAGAGAATAATGTTGCACTCTTTATTCAGAGAAACACATACCTATCGTTTTAGTTGCTGATTTTAAAATGCTTTTACGTCTTGCAGGTGTTGTTTCATTTGGACAATCTTTGGGCTTTTTTGAAGGTGTGGAGTAAATATCACTTACATTCGGAGTAGAGTTTTCAATAAGTCCTAAACGTTTTCGTTGGATATGTCTAAGAATTAATTCTTCGGCATTAGCATCGGTATTGAGGGGATCATTCATGGATAAACGTCGTCTAAAAAAATATACATACCGGTCATTCTTTAAATAACTGCACATTTTATTTCTTTGACTTTTTCGAACATTTTTTGAAACGAAATATCTCAAAAACTATGACTGATAGGTTAATAAACTTTATATCATTTCTGTTTAAAAATACTTTAATTTTATGAGAAAAAATTACGATAGATAAAATTTGCTTAAGCAAAAATTTTTTAAAAAATAGATGTTTGGTTTTTAACGACCTTTGGTTATAGTTATTAGTTACGATTTTGAGGTCAACAAATTTTTATAAAAATATAAATATAAAAAATTTATTGATTTTTTTGTCCAATATTTCATTTCCTTTTAGTCAGCATCTTCAGGGACTAAACAATTAGATTTTAATTAAATATCAAATCTGAACATTTAAATTTTTTCTTATTTCAATTGCCATTTTTTTATTTGGCGCTGTCCATTGATTTTCGCTACAGTACTATATAATTTGGAGCATAAGTATTGTTTCCATTTCGCCCACTCTCACTACAATTGGCTGTTTTTTTTTTTTTCAATTTTCAGTACTCGTTTCACGGCTTATAATATAGCTCCACCTGTCATTATTCAGTACATGCAGTGGACGGTTTTAGTAAAAGTTTGGTTATATCTGTTATAATGTCGAGTAGTACAAATTTAAATAATACTGTTTATCAGCTTATCTTAGTATATTAGGATAACACTACATAAAATACCTACAAGACAAATAATATTGCACTTTATCCCAAGCTGTTTGGGTTGATCCCTTCGATTTTTTTTCTGGACCTTCAACTAAATTGGAACAAATTGAACTTTCACTCTAACAATCAAATAAACTTACCTTTCTGAAAGTCGTAGCTTAATTTTCATTTCATTTGTAGGCTGTTGATTTTCAGGGGTATTTTTTATAATAGAGTAGTTTAGACAGTCTGAATCAGTAGTTGTATTTGCTTTGCTTTCCATGCTAAGATTGAGATTCCGACGAGCAGCTATTGCTCTAGATGTTGGTGTTAAATCTTGCATATTTTTCTCTACTAATGGTGAATTAACCAAATAATTTGCATTAACTTCATGTTTAGTCAGTGCACTGGATGAAAGTCGAATAACACTCTTGCAACCAATTATTTTGATAGGAGAAACTTTATTCTCATTAGATATTTTATCAATATCAACAAATTCAACAGAATGAGGTTCAACCATGGATGCACGGCGCTTTTTGTAAGAACTCGATGATTTCCTTAGCTTTCGTGCAGAGTCCCGAAGAACATCTCTTTCAATTTCCCCCGACAGCGATGACATAATAGACGAGTCAACACTTTTACGACGAGATAGACGTTTGTCTTGCGTTTCAGGTAAATTTTTTATTTCTTCCTCATTCTCATTGTCATCTTGCAAAGGAATCAGTTTGTATGACTTCTTCACTTTAACAAATTTGTATCGACAAACAAACATAGGACAACTTGTATGCTTAAGATTTATATGTTGCATTAAACTGGATGCTGATTGAGTAGCAGTCCCAATTATAACTCTGCACTTACAAAAAATCGTTTCCAATGATATGTCTGAATCATAGGGGCGATATTCTTCAATTATTTCACAGCCAAAATCTAAGCAGATTTCATCATTGTCGAATTCCTTATGAGGTATGCTTTCAGGACGAGAGTACCATTGAACAACTGCTCTACACGGGTCCTTTGATGACATTAATTCTTCCAGTTCATAGAGACATAATATCTTTGCTACATCACAACCATAAACTGTGTCTGGTTCTGCTGCATCAGCATTCGAGACTAAAACAAAATCACCGATACTTAAAGTAAGGGCTCCAACTAAACACTTTCTGAAAATATTGAAAAAAAAACAAATTAAAATTATTATTCATCAAAGAAAAGCAAATTTCAGTACACTTTGGCCATTTTTGTCTAAAACAGTAATCTTATTCCACAGGCTCTACTACTAAATATGATATTGGTTTGATAAGGAAATTGTAATTGCTTCCATAAAAGCAAATATTAAAAAAGTTTTACAGAAGGAGCTATGGAATAAATACCAACTTAGTACCAAGCCTTTGAAAAATTCTGTTTTGATCAAGTTTGTTTTAATCTTTTTCTATTAACAGGCCTTATGACTTGTTAATAACTTGGAATTGAATAATTTAAGTTTTTCGAAATTTTCAAAATAAAAAAGAAGAGCCTTAACATCAGTATCATAAAAAAAATAAAATAGAAAGGCAATAAATATTCATTAACTGATCCGTTTTATAGAGAATTTTACTTACAAACAATCACTTCTATCAGTATATATACGTAAATAATTGCCTTCTTCAGAAAAATCAAAGAAACGGACATACATGTATAAAGTAATACAAGAATAAGCGATTCGGTCCACTAAGATTAGCGTTAACGCAGTAACAACTTGTACTTAAGGTTTAAGGTTTTTTCGAATAACTTCTACATTTTTTGTCCGATTTCCTCAAAATTATACTTAAAATATTTGCAAAAGAATAGTCTTTCATTTTTAATCTTAAAAATATAAAAAAGACAGATTTTTTTATTCATTTTTTAAAAAGGCCGAAAGTCATTTTTTTAACTTTGAGCGCTTGTAACTCCATCAAATCTCATCCGATTCACACAACCAGCATATTTTTAGAAAGGGAATAAAAATATCTTTCGAATACTGAAAGGCGTTTCTCAGTCGAAAAAAAATGCATGGATATATAGCCAAGTAAATGAAAAAAGAGGTTTTTGGGGATATCTCGAAAACGATTCTTCAGAGAAAAAAAATGGTTGCCATTTTTTGAATCTACGCCCCAAAATACATAGAAAAAAGTCTATGAGAAACCAGATCTAGAGATGAAACTTAAATTTGTAAACTAGTGTAATTGGCCATTTCAAGGTATTCAGCATAAAAGTGGTTGGTGTGTATCTGTTGGTCTTAAAGATGGATCTCATACATTTATTTTGTAGCTTTTGAATAGGGCTACCAGATGGCATACTTTAGTAGCAAATGTGCTACTTTTGCAAGGCTTTGCTAATTTTCACTTGAAATGCACTACTTTTGGATGGGTTTGCTACTTGTAAAATAAAAGTTATTTAAAATATTGTTTTAATTTTGTTGGGGTTTTTTGTAAGAAACGAGGACCTTTTTTTTTTTTTTTGTTCATCAAAAATATTTTTATGGGACTAAAAAAATGTTTGCTTTTCATTCGAAAATTTAAATTTTTTGACATACACTACTTTTGTAGGCAGGTCATCTGGTAGCCCTACTTTTGAAGTATTTTTAATTGTGTTTGATTACAGCATGTGTATGTTGTTGTTGAGCCATATTCGAAATGTGGTTTTATCATTGTATTGTATATTTGAATTGTAGTGATACTGCCCATTTAATTTTAATATGATAATTTTTAGCCATTCGTTTACGTTTTTTATGTCGTTTATAAGTTCTTGTTTACATTTTTCAATATCTTCATCCTGTGCGTATATCAGTGTATCATCAGCATAAAGAGTAAAGCTGCATGTTTTTAAAACAATCAATATAGCATTTATATATATTATAAATAGGAGAGCAACAGGTACGCCAAAGACTACATCCATACACAGGGGCCATCGAGAGAAAATCCGGGCCCAGGGGATGTGTAAATTCGGGCCCCTACCCTCAATTCTCTGAAGAAACTATGTAACTATGTAATATTTTTTTTTTTTATTACATTATGTCGCATATTTTATTATATTGCATTCTTACACTACAACTAGTTCATACACTTAGAACTAACAAGCAGTTTGTTTCAATGAATGATTAATATAATGACATTAATGGTATTCATCTAAACGCGCAGATATCCCATTTGGGCAATTTTGCGCGGTGTGTTTCATGAACGCCCCTTCAAATATTTTGTGCAATTTGTGACAGATGATAAGCATGTCAGATTGTAATTGTCTTGTTCTGCTATTTTCTGTTATAAAATAAATTAAATATTAATAAATAAATGTTTGCTTTTAAAATAATCTAACTTCTTACCTCTGCCATTTTCTTCTTCTTCTTCTTCTTCTTCTTAAAATATACCAGACAATCCGAAAGGTATATGTATAACTTAAGTAAAGGACTACCGGAAACACGAGGTTTTTATTGTAGTCCTTAGCGTGCGTTCCTATGCAGGAACTTTACAAATCGTCGATGATTGAAATTATCTTAAAAAATTCTTTTTTCAAACAGTGATGCCGAAGATACTATCTGAATACATTTCACGCGGTTATAAAAACCACGTGAAAGGGAGCCGCCATTAAATTTTCAGTTTTATTGATATCACGCGACACGACAACGGGACACGTCTATCCACGTCAACGAACAAAATGGAACTCCCCCTCTGCCATTTTGTTTCTTTGTATAAATAACAATAATGACAACTTGATGTCAAAAAAATTATGACACATTTGCACAACTTAGCAGCGCAAGTCTGCGCGACCAAATTGTCGCGCAAACTTTTTTAGTTTGTTCAAAAAAACTTTCCATACGATTTTTGACAGTTCGTTTGCGACGGCGCAGAACTGCACAACTTGCACAGCTTGCGAGGGTTTTGCGCGTTTAGATGAATACCATTATTGTGTTTCATAAATGAAAAATAACGTCGTGATTTTAAGTGTCCATCTGAAGTGTTCGCATCGGTTGCTTCAGAGATATTGTCTACCCAATCAAGTCAAGAGGCTTAGTACGATTTAATCTTCTTTCGAGAACAGATACGTTGAGAAGACGTGTTACTTCTTCGTTTGTATGCTGTTGGAGCCGTTTATGGTGATTTTCGGCGTGTATTTTTTGTTAGGCTGGATACGGTATCAATACGTAGGTCACGGTGGAGGTCAGCCTTTCGTATATACCATGGCGCTTTAACAATATTACCTAGAACTTTATTTTGAAATCGTTGAATTATTTCGGTGATCGATTTTTTGGCAGAGCCACACAGCTGTATACCATAGGACCACACAGGAGTTAGAACTTGCTTATAAATTAAGTTTGTTGTTAAGGGACAAGGCAGATCTTTTCTCAAGTAGCCAGTTTAACTGTCGATATCGAATGTCTAATTGCTCTCTTTTTTTCTTGACATGAACTTTCCATTTGAGATTTGCATCTAAGTTCATACCAAGGTATTTTGCATTATTCGAATATGGAATTGGATTGTTGAGTATTAAAATTGGATGATACTCAATGTTTTTTTTCATAAAATTCTTATGCGTCGACTTTGTGCTGTTGAGATTTATTCTCCATCTTTTTGTCCAATTTATAAGCTGATCAATTGCTACCTGCGCTTTTTGAGTTTACTCAATAACATTGTCACTTGTCGTATGTATCTAATGTATAATTTGGTAACTGTGGTACATCACTCGTACAAAGCAAATAAAGTAATGGGCCCAGTATGCTACCTTGTGGTACTCCTGCTTTAATCAACTTCGAATTCGGTACGATTTTATCAATTGGCATAGATTTGAAGAATTTGCTTATTTTATACAAAAGGCCGACGTGCCAGACCTTATCAAATGCCTGTGAAACATCTAAAAAGATCGCAGTGCAGATTTTTTTTTCTTCAAGGGATTTTTCAATTGTATCACAAATTCTGTGAACTTGCTCTATAGAAGAGTGCTGCTTCCTAAAACCAAATTGGTAATTTGGAATTATTTTTTTTAAATCAATTATATTTTGTATCCGGCTTTGTAAGGTTTTTTCCAAAATTTTTGAGGGTACTGGAAGTAAAGAAACTGGCCGATAAGACGAAACATCAGAGGTAAGCTTACCAGGTTTTTAAATCATTATAATTTCAGCAACTTTCCAAAAGCTTGGGAAATGTTTCAGACGCAATGCTGCATTCATACCATAACTTAACTTAATAACTTAAGTACAGCGAAACATGGAATTTCTCATAACATCTCCGCAGTTATATATAGTGGTAGCCACGAATTTAGCACACACTGCAGTGGTAACTTCATATTGAAAATATTAATATACTAGTCCAAGAATTGTAAACCAATATTTTTCTGTGAGTGTTGCTTACAACTAGATGATGAAGTACCGTTAATTTAAATGGTTGTTTTTACTCTAATTTTCCACATATTACAAACATTTTAAATTAACGCGCTTTTCAAGTTGGCCACGAATTTAGCACAACTTAAAAATAAAGCTGATTTTGTTTTTAAATTTTGTTTGATTTGTTTTATTTCGTAAGGTATGCTTCAATTATAAGGTGCGCGTCATATTTATAAGACACCTGAGAAACTTTTAGAAAAACTTAAAATAAGTATGCTTGTACATTTGCAAAAATTACTAAATTTATATGAAACGTCAATCAGAATATTTACTTCGGTTTGGAATAATTTTTTGTTAGGTAATGGTACTTTACCGTTATCTTACATGCGATTATTTCAAGCACATCTAATTTTGAGTAATTTTCACCGCATCATATTTATAAGACACCCGGCGATTTTTAAGTAATAGAGAGGTAAGTAAATGAATATTCCCTGGTAAATTATTGCCTAATCGTCCAATTTTGTCGTGGATAATGCCACGTGGAAAAGCTTTAAGTGAATTTGAAAAAGGGCAGATTTGTGCATTTAACAATGATGGTGCAACAATAAGCGTCATTGCGAGAAAATTAAGCCGTTGTAGATGTTTAATTAATAATTTTTTGAATGACGAATATGGATATGGAAAAACTAAAAGATCTGGTAGAAAAAGAAAGTTGAACGCAAGAGATGAGGCCATTATAAGGCGAAAGCAAGTAATTCTTGCATAAGTGCCACTCAACTCCAAGCAGTAGTTTCAACCACAGTTTCGAAATCGACCGTTCTAAAGTGCTAAAACGAAGTACGGATATCGTACGTTCAAAATTGAAGACCGTACCAATGCTCACCAAACGACATAAGCAGGCGAGACTCCAGTTTGCAAAAAGCAACATGTCAACAAATTGGTCATCTGTAAGTAACAAAACGAATTGGTGTTAACGCTGTTTTTAAATGGTTTTTCTCATTTAGATCATTTTTTCGGATGAGAAAAAGTGGAATTTAGATGGACCAGATGGAAACAATTTTTATTGGCACATCAGGAAACCACGCTATTTTTCAAAAAGAAACTTTGGTGGAGGCAGCGTAATGGTTTGGGGAGCATTTACGGTCGATAAAAAGCTGGAAATTCAGTTCACTTCTTGCAAAATGAAAAGCGACGACTATATAAATGTTTTACAATGCAGTCTACGTCCTTTTTTACGAGAGAATCCGGAAGTGAATTGGATTTTTCAGCAAGACAACGCTCGGATTCACACAAGTAGAGCTACTAAGTCTTGGTTGGAAAGCGAATATATCGCAACAATGGATTGGCCGGGTTGCTCCCCAGACCTCAATCCTATCGAAAACTTGTGGGGCATACTTGTCCGACAAGTTTATGCATATTGCAAGCACTACAGCAGTGCGGAAGAGATGCGTACTGCAATTCTTGCCGCATGGGAAAGTTTGTCTGTGTGAAACGCTTCAATCGCTAATAACATCAATGCCAAACAGAATATTTAAGTTCATCAGTGTTAAAGGAGGCCACACTAAATAAAAAACAATTATTTTCAAACTTAATTGCATTTGTTTTACTTAAAAAACGCCGGGTGTCTTATAAATATGACGCGGTGAAAATGACTCAAAATTAGATGTGCTTGAATAATCGCATGTAAAATAATGGTAAAGTACTTTTATCTAACAAAAAATTATTCCAAACCGAAGTAAATATTCTGATTGACGTTTCATATAAATTTAGTAATTTTTGCAAATGTACAAGCATACTTATTTTAAGTTTTTCTAAAAGTTTCTCAGGTGTCTTATAAATATGACGCGCACCTTATAATTTTGAGTTTAATTTTAACAAAAAATATTTTAAGATAAGGCAAAAGAAGAGTGGTGTTCTGAGATTCACCGGCAGGTAATTCATAAAATGAAAAATAAAGGTAGCACAGTTGCAATGTTCGATAAAGATGGAATAGAATACATTACAATTTATTATAAATAAGCCTTTTCCGAATAGTCCAAGTGCTGACATCCGTGGAAAGCTTTTTTTTTACTTCATTAGAACATGCAAAGGGGTTCTGTCTCACAAATCTCAACATAGTCCTCTCAAGAATTGGCGGTATTTTTGACTTTGGTCCAGGCGTTTTCTTCTGTGGTGTATATTTTATTGCATTTTCTACCATTCCCTTGGAGCAATTCAACGTTCTGGCTATTTCTCGTTATGAAAATTCGTTAGCGTGAAGGTCTTTTATGTCTCTACGAAGCTGGACGCTGCAATGACGTCATCTTCCCATTCTGAATCACTAAATTACATTATTTGGTTATTTTATCAAATTATAATCTTAGATCATCTCATATGCAATGCATTTCCAACTTATAAATGTTTAAAAACCACAAAGCTTCAAAAATATAACTTACTTTATATTCGTGTCCCTATTATTTCGCACAGTTTGAATTGAGCCCACTTCACAATACAATCAACAACTTCGAAACGACGAAAAATATTTTTACTCTTATAACGGTTCTTTACTGCATTGATATCCCAGCAAGTAATGTAATTTAAAATTTTATCTCAATTTATTCAAACAGAAGCAGAGGTGTGTTTGAACTATTTTAATGTAAGTGTCCCTATTATTTTTCACATGACTGTACATATATGTAGCTATTGGAAGTTGCGGATACAGCTTTTGTAAAAATCCTTTTAAATTTGGAACCCCTGAATTTCAAAGATTTGCTTACCATTATTCTGGGCCATTAAATTATCTATCTTATGACATCCATTTTTTTTTTTTTTTTTTGAAAAAGCTTATTTTTCCAAAAAATGTGTCAATGATCTATAATTATTTTTGCATATTAAAAAGCTTAATTTATTCCCTTTAAAATGGTACATTGCTTGTTCTAAATTTTTGCGAATTTACCCCCTTTTTTGCCAGAAAATAAAAATAAATATTCAATAAATTCTTATGAAATGTCTGTATTTATGGACAAAAACAATAAAAACCAACAACAATTATTATTATAAGACCATTCTCATTGTAAAACTTAAAAATTTTTCGACTGCGGCGCTCCTTTCTTTCATCTCACATTTTAAAAAATTTTTAATTTATATGAGAATCGTCTTATAATAATAGTTGAAGGTGTACTAATCGTTGTTGTATTTGTTTTTCATTGTTTTTGTCCACAAAATCATAGTTTTCATAAGACTTCATTGAATAAATTTTTTTGTTATTTTTTAAAAAGGGTGTAAGTATAAAAAAAATTTACAGCAACCCATATATCATTTTAACGGGAATCAATTAAGCTTTCTTAACATGCTAAAAAAGTTTTAGGTCATTAACACATTTTTTGGAAAAAATTTAAGCTTTCTTAACATGCTAAAAAAGTTTTAGGTCATTAACACATTTTTTGGAAAAAAATAAGGTTTTTTTCAAAAAAAAATTGGTCAAAATTTCAGAAAATTCCTAATATTTCCAAAATTATTGGTCAAATTTCAAAACTTTGTGCACCTTTTATTGTAGGCCATTAAATTATCTTTCTTATAACACCCATATTTTCCATTTTCTATTCAGGAGTTCCCAACTTATAACCATTTTTACAAAAGCTATATCCGCAACTTCCGATGTCTATATGTATGTATATCCAAAACCGTATATCTTCGATATTAGATCCGAGCGACTTTTTTTAATTTTATATTTTTTTGCTATCTAACCCTTTTACAAAAAAAAATAAGGCACAGGTTTACCATGCTCCAATCTTTTTTTTTTTCTGTGTTTTTACCCCCTAAAATGGAAATAAAAATAGCAAAAAAAAAAATGTCGCTCGGATCTGGTTTCGGATATATAGCCATCGGAAGTTGCGGATATAGCTTTTGTGAAAATCCTTATAAGTTGGGAACTCCTGAATGGATATCAAAAATATGGGTGTCATAACATAGATAATTTAATGGCCTACAATAATGGTGAACAAATATTTGAAATTTAACCCATAATTTTGGAGATATGACGATTTTTCTGAAATTTTGACCAATTTTTTTTTAAAAAACCGTTATATTTTCCAAAAATTGTGTTATTAACCTATAACTTTTTTAGCATGATCAGAAAGCTTAGTTTATTACCTTTTAAATGGTGTATAATTTGTTGTAAATTTTTAAATATTTACCCCCTTTTTGCTCGAAAAATAAAAAAAATTATTCAATAAATTCCTATGGAAACTATGTTTTTATGGTCAAAAACAATGAAAAACAACAACAACAACGACTATTACACAACAACATTTATTATAAGACGATTCTCAATATAAAATGACAAGGTTATTAAATAAATTAATAATTTAATGAAAAGTAAGGTTATGTTGGAAAAAAGAGCGCCGCAGGTGAAAAATTTTTATTAAAAACCGCGCGCGCGATTTTTAATAAAAATTTTTAAGTTTTCAATGGGAATCGTCTTCTTATAATTGTTGTTGTTGTAATAATTATTGTTTTTGTTGTTTTTCATTGTTTTTGACCATAAAAATCTAGTTTCCATAGGAATTTATTGAATAATCTTTTTACTTTTCGGTCAAAAAGGGGGTAAATATTTAAAAATTTACAACATATTATACACCATTCAAAAGGTAATAAATTAAGCTTTCTGATCATGCTAAAAAAGTTATAGGTTAATAACGCAATTTTTGGAAAAAATAACGGTTTCTAAAAAAAAATTGATCAAAATATCAGAAAAATCGTCATATCTCCAAAATTATTGGTTAGATTTCAAAGATTTACTCACCATTATTGTAGGCCATTAAATTATCTATATTATGACCCCCATATTTTTGATATCCATTCACGGGTTCCCAACTTATAAGGATTTTCATAAAAGCTATATCCGCAACTTCCGATGGCTATATATCCGAAACCAGATCCGAGCGACTTTTTTTGATTACACATTTGTGCTTAGAATAAAAAAGCACATAAGAAAAGTTTAGTTTAATTCCCATTGGACAATGGGAGTCACGGTAAACTTAAGCCAAAAATAAAATTTGACGTCAGTAAACCTGTTCCATAAACTTGGGTAATAGTGACGCCTTTGAGGACATAAAGTTTCATGGTATCAAGTTTATCTGCGAAAAACTTACTTGTAAAACGACACGTTCTTGTGCTCCAAGTGTTGTACATATATATTCGAGCTGTCCCTAGAAATCCACTTGACTTCTGAAGTTGATAAACCTAAATTATCAACTGCAACCATAGTTCAATCAAATAATTTAAGTCAGCAATATATTAAAATTGTAGTTTATACTAATAACACGGTTTACTTTTTTGTTTTTAATCCAGATTAATAAATAAATGCACTGCTAGCAAAATTAAATTTTTTTCTCTGCCAACAACTTTGGCGCAAAATGTTGTACAGGGCTGCTAAGTTTTAACATGATTCAACAGGGCCGTTCACATGACTAATCATGTTGTACACCATGCAACGAACTATAAATTATATAGGAATTCAAGCTTTTAATACTTACCAAAAGTTATCATAAATGAAATGAGGCTAAGTGCACTTAAAAGAAAAATTGTTAAACGTACTAAAAATTAAATTATATACATATATATGTACATATAATATAATAATTTGAATATTATTAATAAGGCATTTATGCTAAATGGAGTTGAAATAAATGAGAATGAATGAAAACTGTATAAGCGTCCAAATCAAAGTTTACTGCACGAAATCTTTTTTAAAAAGAAAATTTTAGCTAGGTTTGACAGTCAGCTTACACACAGGCTGTATGGTTGGACAAGCCAGCTGATATTCAAATATGCCCTAAGATCGCAGTTCACATGATACCGCAAGCTGTCCAACATCAATGTTTGATCATCTGAACCCTAGAAACAGCCTCTTGACGCTTAAAGCCCAATTTCCATGTGATCTTATCTTATATTAAAAATATCAGGGAGGACATCACATGCTATTAAGATAGCAAATGTATGCTATTCACTCTCGCATTCTCCAAGCGCATTAGGTTCTGTTCGCATGCTTTTTCTTTCCTACAAAAATTTGATTTGATATCCCTGATATGGGATAAGATCACATGGAAATTGGGCTTTAAGCGTAAAGAGGCTGTTTCTAGGGTTCAGATGATCAAACATTGATGTTGGACATGTTGGCGTTTTCATGTTATCTTTTACCTTCTTTACACGCAGCGTCGACTTATAACACCGACTCACAAGTTCGCTCTTATTAAAGCATTTACACACAGATGCGTCGACATTCAAATGTCATTGTTTGATGTGAAAACAAACAAAAAAAATAGTTTGCTACGACGTAGTCAAAGATTAAAGATTATTAAGAAGAAAAATTGATAGTAACAGATGTTTTCTCTTATTTTTCTTTTGTTTTCGTATTTAATATTTATTTTAAATTTTTCACTAATCGTAGCTTAAAGCCCAATTTCCATGTGGTCTTATCATATCAAATATCAGGGAGGACATCACATGCTATTAAGATAGCAAATGTATGCTATTCACCCTCGCATTCTCCAAGCGCATTAGGTTCTGTTCGCATGCTTTTTCTTTCTTACAAAAATTTGATTTGATATCCCTGATATGGGATAAGATAAGATAAAATCACATAGAAATTGGGTTTTAATGCTATTTTAAGCTTTTATTTTACTTAGATATTAATTTAAAGATTTTTGACATTCGGTCGTCGACGCTCAAATCTCTATTTACACAGCAGCGGTCTTGTGCATCGGCTCACCACACCGACGTAGAAATACCGTACTACTACTCCGACATATGTCGCACTTACACAACAAAAAACTACTCCGAAGTCATACGTCGACGCTCAAATTCGGTGTGTGTAAATAGCATATTTCTTGATCTTCTACCAAAGAAGTAGATATCTACTTCTTTAAAATTAGTAGTTTCTGCTGGAAAGTTAAAAAGTCTCGTGTTAAAGTCAAGGCTTACACGTGGAAAGTTTTTCGGCAAAGTTTCCTTGTTTGTTGTCAAGAGGGGAAAAACAAAAGGGACGAGGTAAAAAATTTGTCATATGTTGCAAACGCGAAACGAAAATCACAAAAGAGAATGGACAAGAATTTGTCTCTCAGACTTTCCTCGTATAAACGTTGACAAAGAATGTGACGAAAGAACGAATTTCATGTCAAAATTTAGCGGGATTAACAGCGGAAACTATCTACACCTGTAGAAGTTTGGTTAGTGAAACTGTACATGAAAATGTTAAATTAAAAACACAAAATGTAAACAAACATGGACGGATAAATCGTAATCACACAACACCAGCAACAACTTCCATTAATTGAATTTTTTCGGCTTTTGGGTACGTAGCTTTAATAAGAATTTTCTGGGTCAAATAAAAATCACAGAAATTTAAGTCCAGTTGGGAGACGTACAAAACGCGTTTGAGCCATGCCAAAAGTTTAATCAAACGAAAAAAAAACTGGGAAATAACAGTAGGTTAAGCTAGCCCATGCATGGTTTAACGAACAAACTCAGCTGGAACGATCTGCGATAGCGAGAAAAAAACCAAATGATTTTTCCCATGTTTAAACTTTTTTTTTCCAAATTATGGTCCTTGAGATGAAGTTAACATAAAAGTCGGAACAAGTCTTTGATTGCAAGTTTCAAACGGCTGTGGTGGATGTGTCACCTTCAGTCACTCACTTGTTTCGCCTTACATAATACGGCGGGCTGTTTGGTTTTCTTTCGTTATCGCATCTAGTTACAATTCTGTGCGTTCTTTTAGTTGGCCCTTAAGTGTCAGCGTAAAACACCTGATATGTGGAAAAAAATATAAATTTAACGTAAGTTTTAATAAATTTGATATTTTTAAAACAGAAATAGAAAAAGTGAAAAAGATAAGAAATTGGGCTTCATGCTTTCAACACCGAAATCACCATTACCACTTTTTAGCCTAAGCCAAAATAGACGAGACGAGACATAACGAGTAAGTTCGAGTGTGTGTTAATAGCCAAAATTAACCTACGTAATTGATCGAAAGTGAACGAAACATTTTGACGAGACGAGTTGTTCCGTAAGAACTGAACTTCAAAACGTTGCTACTCGTAACAGCTTTTTCGGTCCGTTAGCTAGCGTAACATTTTGGGTTAAATGTCAAAACAGACGAAACGAGTGCAAACGTTCGTTCAATTGCTACCGTCTCGTCACGTCTATTTTGGTTAAGGCTTTAGCAGCTATGAACTCTTATGTCACTTGGACAATTTGACACTTTCCAAAACGAAAAAATTTTACAACTTAGAAAAATTGTGTTAAAAATTAGTGGATTTAACAGCGGATCACCATCACATCATTATTGTAGCAAAATTTTGGTTACTACCTACCTATAAAATTATAAAAAAGTAAAATCCAAAAAGGGTAAACAAAAAAAGTTCCTAGGAGAAAACAAGAAAACTTGTTTCATAATTTGTCAATCTATCGCCACAAATCACAAAAAAAATGAGTACTAATTTAGTTAAGTTTATTAAAAATTGTGATGTACGTTTAACAACATATTTATATCACTTTAGAAAAATAAGTCATAATGAATCCTATGTCAAAAGATTTGATTTCAAAACTGCAAAAATATGGAAGGCGCAGCCGGTTTTTTTTATGAGTAGAAATTGCCCAAAAGTTCCAGGTGAAAGCGTGATTCTTGAAAAAGAACATTGTAATATAGGTACAATTGGCCATGTAGATCATGGCAAGACTACTTTAACTGCTGCAATCACTAAAGTTCTTTCGGATAAGGGCTTAGCGGAATTTGTATCATACGATGAAATTGATCGTGCACCTGAAGAAAAGAAACGAGGTGGGGTCGAGCTTAAAGGACAAACTTTTTTTTTTTATAAATCTCATATCCATTCATATTTTTCAAAGGAATTACTATCAATGCGTGCCATATTGGATATGCAACTCAGGAGCGAACATATGCTCATACAGATTGTCCTGGACATGCGGATTACATAAAGGTTAGCAATTTTTCACTTGAGCATATTCGATTCTTAAATGACGGACTTAAGTCCAAAGGATGAATTGCAAAATTCTAATTTTTAATAAAAACTGGATACGTTGGAAATGCTACCAACAAGTTATCAATTGAATGCACTATTATTTATGCTATATTTGTAGAAAAAAAAACTAAAACCTTATTTTACTTGTACCGCTCTGGTTCTAGGTCCGTCAAATCTTAATTGGAAAAGTTTCACGAAATATGCAACCATAATAATAAATAAAAATTTCGCAATCGAAATACTTTTTACTTTTTCCAACAGAATATGATATCTGGTGCATCACAAATGGATGGTGCTATTCTTGTTGTAGCCGCCACCGATGGTCAAATGCCTCAAACAAGAGAACATTTACTACTAGCAAAGCAAGTTGGTATAAATAAAGTTATCGTTTTTATTAACAAAGCAGATTTGGTCGACCACGAAATGTTAGAATTGGTAGAAATAGAAATGCGTGAAATGCTTACGGACTTTGGTTTCGACGGATTAAATAGTCCTGTAATAAGTGGATCCGCGTTACTTGCACTTAAAGGTGATCAGTCTAAATTTGGAGTGCCATCAATAGAACAACTTTTAGAAATTATAGATACTTATATACCAACGCCAAAAAGAGATTTTAATGCGCCATATATTCTACCTATTGACAACGCATTTACAGTTCCGGGCCGTGGAACTGTAGTGGTTGGAACAATCAGACGAGGAACAATTTCGAAAAATTCAGAAGCTGAACTTCTCGGGTTTAACCAAAATATTAAGACAAGCATTGGTGATATTCAGTTATTCCGGAAAAGTGTTTCAAAGGTAAGCAGCTCACTTGATAAGTTTCGTTTTAAGATTAATTGAAGAAATTCGGTCTTATTTTAAGTTAAAATTGTTATTGTTATATGGCTGCAGCATAATAAAGCCTGTACCAATGTGATATTTTAATAGTGGTTTTTTAGATAACTCTGCCAAACAATATCTGAAAATTTGACGGATTTTAAACAAAATTATGATGCTCCATTTCTATATTTTTATATGAAAGATCTTTATTAGCTTGGGCGACATCA
The DNA here is from genome assembly GCA_949775025.1 of Tricholauxania praeusta. Lineage (NCBI taxonomy): Eukaryota > Metazoa > Arthropoda > Insecta > Diptera > Lauxaniidae > Tricholauxania > Tricholauxania praeusta. The sequence continues at coordinate 44,691,754 of OX459031.1, forward strand.
AAATATTCGAATTCCAAAACTTCCTTGGGGTTAATTTATCTGTTCATATCAGCTATTCTTTAAATAACTGCACGCTCTTTTGACTTTTTTCTCCGATATTTTTGATGTTTATATATTAATCCCTATCTTGATTATTTGAAGGAAAACGATTTTTCAGAATTTTTTATTTCGAGCAAAATTTTGCAATCGTAAAGTTCTAACATAACTGGGACAAAATGCGATTGTGACAAAAAAAAAGAGCTTTTTGAGGAACGATTTATTAAGCTGTTTATCTTGCGTTAAAACACAATGAAGCAGTTGCGAGAACAGCTGATTGTTAATTTCAAGGTGAAAGAAGACTATTATACAGGGTGTTTTCTTTAAAGGTATAGAGCTTCGAATTGAAATAAAACACAAGAAAATCGTTTTAATGTCCATCAATTTGGCTTTATTGGAAGGATCATTTTATGCCATTAATGTTTAAATATGATTTCGGGCATGTGGCCGCCGCGGCTGGCTCGAATAAAGCCAATTCTACAGGTCCAATTTTGAACCACTTTTTCGAGCATATGGGGCCGTATGTCGGCAATAACGCCACGAATGTTGGCTTCCAAGTCCCCTAACGTTTCTGGTTTGTTGGCGTAGACGAGCGACTTCACATATCCTCAAAGAAAATAATCCAATGGTGTCAAATCACACGATCTTGGTGGCCAATTGACAGGTCAATTCCGCGAAATTATGCGCTCATCGAATGTTTCCTTCAATAAATTGATTGTGACGTGCGCTGTGTGGCATGTAGCGCCGTCTTGTTGGAACCACAACTCATCCACATTCATGCCATCCAATTCGGGAACAAAATAGTCGGTTATCATGGCTCTATACCGGTCTCCATTAACGGTAACTGACTCTCCAGCATTATTTCGGAAGAAGTATGGCCCAATGACTCCACCAGCCCATAGAGCACACCAAACAGTCAGTTTTTGTGGATGTAATGGCGTCTCAAGGGTCTCATGTGGATTCTCTTCACTCCAAATGCGGCAATTTTGCTTGTTGACGTAGCCATTCAACCAAAAATGAGCGTCATCACTGAACAAAATTTTGCGATGAAAATCAGCATCGAGATCAATCTCATTTTCGGCCCATACACCAAAATCACGACGCATTGCATGGTCTCGCGGCTTTAATTCTTGCACAAGCTGGATCTTGTAAGGTCGCAAGCCAAGATCTTTGCGCAAAATCTTCCATAAAGTTGATGGACAAAGCTCCAATTGCTGTGCACGGTGGCGAATCGATTCATTCGGGTCCTCTTCAACATTTTGCTCTACAGCGGCAATTGTTTCTTCGGTGAGCACTGTTCGACGTCTCTGCGGATGCGTATTATCACATAGAGTAAACGTAGTGCGAAAACGACCCATGGTTAACCGAATTAATTGCTCTGATGAACGATTATGTCGACCATAAAATGGACGGAGCTTGCGGTAAACTTCGCGAACTGAACCATTATTTTCGAAATAAATTTGCACGATTTGCAAGCGTTGTTCTTTTGTCAACCTGTTCATGATGAAATGGCAAACCAAACTGAACATAAATGACATTAGAGTTGCCAGATTTGACCATAAAATGCCAGTTTTATCTCTATTCGAAAAACAAACCTCTAAAAAAAACACCCGTTATATTTTAGTAGAAATTATGTGACTTCAGAACTTGTTACACCACTAAAAATAGTTTTCTAATCCCTTCTAAGTCAAATACTACTAATTACTTAATTTAAGAAAATTGGTCCCATCTTTTTATTGATATGAAAAAAACCTAATAACAACATACATATTGCTATAATTCACTAATTTTCAACCGAACTGACTCATGCTCATATTATTATGGTTACAAATTACCTCCTTACATGTATCAAGATCATCAACTTCAGATTACGAGATCGCTTTATATTGATAATTATATATTTTCCACAATATTGCAATTACATTTAATATCGAAACCGTATCACTTACGAAAATCTTCCTTCACTGGTACCACTAGCAGGCCCGGCAGATCAGGCCTAGCCCGAGTGGGTAGCTGGTAAGGGGTGGGGGAGGGAGGGGGAAATGAAAGCAAAAAAGTATATGAAAGAGTGAAAAGGTCTGGAAGAGAATGTTTACGGATGTTGGAATGACGTTATATTGTTCATATATTCAAAATGGTTCGTCATATTCTTTGTTTGTAATATTGCACGTTTCGAATTTCGATAATCATTCATCACTTCATCTTAATCGATCTGGTCGGCTATATCCGAATACATGTGTAAAATAGCAACATTGTTGAGCCGATCTAGCCACATTGTCGATCTCAAATATATTTTCAGTCTACGGAGAACAGAAAAACTCCGTTCATTTGAACAGGACGACCCTGGAATTGTGAGCAGCAATCGAACGAAGTGCACGAATTCTGGAATCAGCCCTCTAGTTTATTCGCATTATTCCAAGAAATTCACAACTTCCCCCAAATTGTTCGCGTGCTCATTTTGTCTCTGTAAAAGTTGCAAAAACATGTCCCTGTCCCTTAACAATCTTGCCCTATCAAAATTATCTTTATAAAAGTTGACAAGTTCTTATCGAAATCAGTGATCTGACCGATAGCGAATTGCTCAAGAAATGTAAAAAATTAACTATTTATAATTAACAATTTCCTCAAACTTCGAATCGCGAGAAGCATTTACGCTATAAGTAAAGCTGCTTACCCTTAATCAAATAGTTAACTTTGTTAATCGCTAATCCGTTACTAAAAAAGTTAACATCGTTAAACGTTAAAGCGTTACATTTCGGAAGAATTAACGCAAGTTAACGTTAATCGTTAATCTGTTAACACGTGATAAAAATTCCATTTCTTGTATCGTTGCGTTAGTGATCTTATAAAAACTGTTGGTTTGAGTTCTGAAAGTTAGCAGGTAAGGAACCAAAAAAATACGTGTATAATTAGAGTGTGTAATTTAGTCATCTAACATAATGTGGGTATTCCCCTTCATGAACATTAATATGTTGAAGTTCTCGTCTGAAAGCGAGGCTCGTTTCGGCGTTAAGATAGCTTTGCCCGTGGAAAATGAATTTTTAACTGCAGCGCTTGAGGGTATAGCAGTATTATACGAGTATATAATAAACAGTTGTATGAATATCTGTTCCCCGAGGAATGCCGCATCGTTGAACAAGTCTATTGTTTTTATGTCTAGCCACATTTTGATGAGATTTTGAGCTTTGGCCCTTAGGATTTTCTTTAGACTGAGTGACAGAATTAAAAAAGTCTTCCTCATCATCGACGAGTAACAAACTCCCCCTTTAAATTATCTCTGTTCTCCGAACTTTCGGCAGCTTCTTGTCGTAACGTCTCTTCTTTTTGTCATACATAAATTTTTTCACTGCATCCACTCGACTGCTGTCATACGTTTCAAGCCATATCAACCGGAACGTACTTGTTGTCAGAACGTGTATTTCTTGCGGTATCTTTTTAGTAAATAGTAGGTACTGGATTAACGATTAACGGACTTGGAGAAATTTAACGGAAGATAACGAGTCCGTTAATATTTTTTAAAGTTAACTTAAAAGTTAATCCGCTAGTCGAAATGCTAACTTCGTTTATTAACGATTAACGAGTTAATGGCCAGCTATGCCTATAAGCTTTCTCTTTCTCGTGGGGTTCAATAATGCAGAAACTCAACTTCTGCAGTTCTGTGAGCTCAAAAATAATAGTTCATGAGATCGATAGTCGGTAAGGTAATTTTTTTTTTTTTCATATCAATGAAAAGTTTAATTACTGAGCAAAGGAAAGGATCGCGCACTACTTTTGTTATGACATCGCTGTGTTAAAAATCATTTGTTATGTAATAAGTAAAAGCCTGAAATAAATGAAAGCTTAGATTACTATCGATAACCAAAATCTTCTGGTGTGCAAATGCTAAATTGTGTATGTGATACAATGAAATCTTACAAAAACAATCATTTACTTTATAATTGTGATAGTATTGCTAATAAGTAAAATCTGCAATTGTTAAAAAATGCGTCACTCCATAATTCGGCCGTATAACCACTCCATTGACTCTTATTTTCATTTTATTTAACAACAACTTGCGTTTCCGCATTCTTGAAATCTGACTTGAGAAGCCTTTTTTGCTTAAACTTGAGATTTTGGTATTAAAAATATGTTGAAGCAATACTGTTCTTAATTAAAAAAAAAAGCCGTTGCTGCAGTAGTCGTATGTATGTTATTACAAATATTCTTCCAATTATCGAGTAGCAAATAAACTTTCAATTCAATTTCTGGCAAAAAACTACCTAAAATTACATAAACTCCCAAGTCTGGGAACTTTGACAAAATGACAATTCAAATTAGAATCGGTTACTTTTAGCGAGCCAGAAACCAACAATGAGTTTGGCTGATCTCGTTAAACTGCGCATCTAGCAGCACAAAATGCCTATGTTCGAACCCCAGTGGATGCAGAACAGAATTTTTTTTTTGTTGAAATCTGTTTTTTTTTTTGTATTCGCATAATAATGCTTAAACACCAAATTACAGTTTAATATTTATTAAAAAATGGAATAAAATAATGAAAATCAAATTAGAAAAAGTCGACGCAAGCATAAAGGCAAGTGACGACTTTGACAATTGAAGTGCGTTTTTGCGCCTCTTGGCGCCTGTGCATAATACCAAAAAAATGTAAGGAACACGCTATCCGTCACTTTTTGACGATGATGTGAGTGAGTGAGCTTATATAATACAAAATTCGCTGCTGACGCGAAAATGTGACTCGTCGCGTCGCGTCGTTTTTTACATAATCTGGCTGAAAGACTAAGATGATGGTAATTTTGTTACTGATCCAACAAGAATCAGAACTTTGGCGAATCGCTAACCTCAAACAATTTCTTCCAAACAAAGAATCGCCTCGGATCAGAATAAGAACTTGAACGTAATTGAAATCATCGTCTCGGCAATTGAATTACGACTCTTCTTTTACTGGGACCAGACCAGTGAGTATGATGCTGCCCTCTTGTTTCTTGTGTATATGTTACCGGCCAAACAAGTTTTTAGGATAAACTAGTTTTTCCTAGGTCAAACTAGTTCATCTGAAGCGTGTTTGGATGACCCAGTTTAGCCTAGGAAGGTTCACAATAGTATATTCAGCACCGGTGTGATAGCATAACCCGTGTTGTACAAGGGCTGAAGGCCGCCGCGAACCCGGTATTCGACATATCGTAGGATGTAAGCCGTCATCTTGGACCAAAGGTTGCAATAGTTTAGTTTTTTTTAAAATATTTTTTCAACTATCATACATTTTAGGATAAAAAAATCTTCGACAATATCATTTTCGCTCAATTCGTCCAAGCTATTGGATTCGTAATCTCTTATTTTCTATGAAAACTTAGGGGTATGCGCGTCACATGATCATAAATGGATTCAGTCTTTAATCGATTCTTGTATGACAAATCGTCATATCAGAACTAGTCCATTGAAAGTTAAAAAAATTTGGCTGAACCTTGCATTTTGGGGTCTTCAATGTGAGTATAAAAGTCGGTTTTCAGAGTTGAAAGCCCCCCCATTGGGCCGCCATTTTGAAATTTTATGTAAATAGTTTTTCCGCGAATTCTTGAGAGCCATGAATCCCACAAAATTGTTTTAAGACTTTTTTGTAGAAAACTGAATTCTCTACAATATTGATTGAAATACTTTTTGCCGTAAAATTGAAAAAGTTATAATTAAAAATAGACTTTAATATTCGGGTAACAAATCATTTAATTTAAGGGCTATAACTTGTTTTCAATGATTTTATTAAAAAAATACTCCTGACGTTGTATGTACATAGATCATTTTATTGCGAACAACTTCCTATTATAATTTTTTAAATTTGGAGAGGTATGTACGTACTAACGTCTCAAAATTACACCTAAAAATACGTTAAAAGAAAGTCATTAAAAAAAAAAATTAACCAAAATCCAGAATGTGGACCTTATTTATATTACGTATTTAGGTGTGCTGTAATACTATCTTACAATAAAAATTAATTTTAGGTACCCACTTTTCCCCCATATACCCACAAAGGGGGTTAAAAATTTGTTTTTTGTAAAATTTCAAAATGAATGCGTATTCCTATGTATTTTGGTAGACTAAAGCTGTTAATATAGATAAAAACTAATTTCAACCACTTGGTCCCACCCAAATCCACCCAAATCCACCCAGTACTCAATTACACCTCCAAAAGTCAAAATTTTTTTTCTAGATTATGAGTTTTAGTGCACCAAAATACCTGCGGATATGCATCAATTTTGAATTTTTACAGGAAAAAATTTTTTGACTTTTGGGGGTGTAATGGGGTACTGGGTGGTTTTGGGTGGGACCAAGTGGTTGAAATCAGTTTTTGAAGTGAAAACTTCTTATGGCACGTTGTGCACCTCCGTAACAAAGCATTCGCGGCTGAGGAAAAAAGTATAAACTCGCGACACCGACCGTCATCGGGATTCCGCGTCATGAATGCGATAGGAAAATTTGAATGTTCAGTTGTTTCTTTTAAATAAATATTCCAAGTGGAAGACAAAAAGCAAAGCAGACACACTAACTGACACATTCCATTCTCATTCAACGATTGTTATGCTTACATGTTTGTTTCTTTCAAATTCCGCGTTGTTGCGTTGACAAATTGAGAATGAGAGCGAGAGTAAAATTTGAATACATATTCCGTTTTTGTCTTCCATTGCATTGCCATATAAAAAGAAAACGCACACATACCAACTAACACACTAACTTGCCATTAAACGATTTGTTATGCTTGCATACTTCTTTCTACGTGTGAAATTAATTTTTTGTTTCAACTTTTCACTTCTGTCGGCACTCCCGGAGTGCAACCCGCCGGTTTTTTATCTATATTAACAGCTTTAGTCTACCAAAATACATAGGAATACGCATTCATTTTGAAATTTTACAAAAAACAGATTTTTAACCCCCTTTGGGTGTATATATGGGTACCTAAAATTAATTTTTATTGTAAGATAGTATTATAGCACACCTAAATACGTAATATAAATAAGGTCCACATTCTGGATTTTGGTTAATTTGTTTTTTTTAAGGACTTTCTTATAACGTATTTTTAGGTGTAATTTTGAGGTTATGTCGAAATCTGAGAGTGATGGAAAAATTAAAAATACATACCGTATGATACCTCACGTTCCAACTTCTTGACCTTTTTTTTTGTGGTCCTGTGTAATTAATTGCAAAATAATAAGTTCAATAAATTTGTGAAATTGTGACCTACTTTATTACAGCTACCCTAATTACAACAAAGGCGAACGTTGACTTTAATTGAAATTGCAATGTTCGCATTTTGTTTATGTTTAATATTTTGTTCTGATTGAGAAATTGCACATACAAAAGACAACGTAAATACTCGTATGTAGTGTAAAATCTGCTTATGAACGTAAAACTAAACAGTAATGCTTCGAACACAATTAGAGCGGTGGCGGTAAAGCGCCGACGAATATACGCTGTCACCGCTCTAATTGTGTTGAAAGCATGAGAAAGTTTAAATATATGAAAAGAGGCGAAAACTGCAATCCAAAAAAATATAGAATTTTTTTCATTATTCTTAAACTAATTAAAGCAATAATTTATACAAGGGTCTTAGAAAAAAACTGGTCAAAAAATTTTCGTACATAATTTTTAAGTTTAGAAGATTGATTTTTCGAAATACGTACATACAGTTGCGGTAAAAAGAATAGCACCGCGGTGTCATTTATGAATTGAATGAAAATATTTCGAACAAATGAAGTTTTTTTTCTTATAATATTTTAAAGTATAGTTACTTGATAAGTACACAAGATAAGCACATGACATTTTGTTCCAAAAAAATAACGGTACTTTCTAGGTTTGCTATTGAGTAATTTGTAATTTCGAGCGGTATAAATAATAGCACTGTTCAACTCCTTTACTTCTCAAGATTAGGTATTTACTCTTATTAAAAAAATTTTAACGTTACAAGTAAGCTCCATTATTTTTTTATAATATTCCAATGATTTTTTCGAGTTTTTGCATTTAAGTGGGCCGTGGAAAGCATTCTTCGACAGAGCAAAGTAAAATTATTAAAAATTCCCTTTCGCAAGGTAAAACTTTTAATGAAATTTAAAATTTTATCAGATGTTCTGCGAAAATGGTTTCGAATACGATAAAATACACAAATAAACGAAAAACACGAGGCCGAATGCCTTCCATATCTCCCCGGGACGTGAATTGTTCGATACGGCTTTCGATACATAATCCGTTTTTGCCTGCTACGGAAATAAAGAAAGTGCGTAATATAGCAGTGAGTGTGGAAACTTTTTAGCGTTTCCCTTAACGACGAAGGGTTTTTAACGTGTCACCTTTCCGTTATACCTAGCCTCTAGGAAGCACATTTCGCAGATTTTGGTGATTTTTATCTACGTACGACATTGCTCTAGGTTAGTAGTTATATTTGGAGCTGATACATCTGAATTTTTCTGGACCTCCACTAAGATAGAACGTTAAAAACGTGACTTCAATGCATTTTTGTATTAACGAAAACTAACTACTGCGTTTCTTAACTTTTTTGGCTACAATTTCGTATGTTCTTAGTTGTCTTTCCTTTTTTCTCTAACGGGAAAGTTTTTTCTTTTAAGTTTTGTCGTTGATTTGGAAATAGTATGTAACAAACAAAATCATGGCAGGGAAAAAATAAATTTTTTTAACTTTAACTAAATCGTGCTGTTTCTAAACTTTTTTGACTCACTGCACACTCATGATCATTGAAAGCAGGTACTTCCCCTATTTTTTCGTCGCAAAATATAAATCGAAAACGGGTGCGAATTCGTTGGTCAAAATAATAGATACACCATAGATATGGACTGAAAAAGTCATTGCACAGCAGAAGAGAGACTATTGGTTTTGAGCCTACGAAAAAAGGAAAATCTTTGCGAGACATCGCTAGTTTGATGGATTGGTGTTTGCGTTTTGTGCAAAATGTTTTTATAAACAAAATAGGAAAAGAAACTAGGGGTAGACCAACGAAAACCTCTCCAGAAGTTGATCGCCAAATAGTTATTCTTTCAAAAAAAGACCCTTTCAAGTCCTCCAAGGCAATTTCTGCGGAAATCGGAAATGTTGTAAGCACTCTTACAATTCGTCGTCGTTTGCAGAAGGCAGACCTTCCAGTAAGAATCGCTAAAAAGGTTCCGCTGATGCGTACGAAAAATTTTATCATGGGCCTTGATGCTGAGAATGTTAAGCCTAATTTCCATGCTATCTTTCTTGATCCCATATCAGGGATATCAAATCAAATTTTTGTAAGAAAGAAAAAGCATGCGAACAGAACCTAATGCGCTTGGAGAATGCGAGAGTGAATAGCATACATTTGCTATCTTTATAGCATGTGATGTCCTCCCTGATATTTGATAAGATAAGTTCAAGAAAGATTACATGGAAATTAGGCATTAAGCTAGGCAAAAATTTTAAATGTCGCATACATTATTACCGAATTCACGTTATTTTTAACAGCTAGTTAGTTCAGAAAAGTTCTGCACCAAGTTTTTTTTTGTTCAAACAAAGAGTTATGTTCGATGAAATTGTAAAAACAAAAAAAAATTGGAACAACTTTGATTTAGCAACACTTCCAATTTCTTATGTTAAAACTGCGCGCTTCGAAAAACAATATTTTAGAAATAATTATCTGGTTGACTACCGTACAACCATTTAGGTGAAATTTAGCTTTACGATTCCTTTTCAATACAAAACCGCTCAGATACTTAATTCAATAAATGAACATTTACAAAAAAATGTTTTGATTTCAAGCTTTTTGTTACGTTGCTCCTTCTTAACACAAGTCATCAAAAAAATCAACGCTGAAAATTATTTTATAAGGAAAGTATTGGTCAGGTATAATTCAGACAGGAAATTTCATTTCCTTCGCTTGCAAAAAGTGAGTTTCCAGTCTTGTTACCTACGATTTTGACAGTCTTCAATTTTTAGCCACAATAAATTTATCTGGGTAAAAATTGAAACTTATTTTTGGGAGGGGAAGTGATCAGCTGTTTCTTAAGCCTAAACCAAAATAGACGAGACGAGACATAACGAGTAAGTTCGAGTGTATGTAAACCAATGTTGATAGCCAAAATGAACCTACGTAATTGATCGAAAGTGAACGAAACATTTTGACGAGACGTATTGTTCCGTAAGAACCGAACTTTCAAAAGGTTGCTACTCGTCATAACAGCTTTTTCGGTTCGTTGGCTAGCGTAACATTTTAGGTTAAATGTCAAAACAGACGAAACGAGTGCAAACGTTCGTTCAATTGCTACCGTCTCGTTACGTCTATTTTGGTTAAGGCTATACTCTCATTTTCTCTCTTTCAAACACCACATTTTTTCTGGGTGGAACGCTTTTTGTGGTAAAACTTTATATATATTAACCTATTTTTTCTGGCTCAAACGGAACTACTGTTGCCAAACGTAGAAAAGAGCAAATATGGTTATTTAAGCATAGTTGCCATTAAATGTAATATAGTAAGAAATATGCAAAATAAGCATATATTCTGAAACCTGGTTATGATCAATGTATCAATTGCAATTCGCACGCGACAATTTTAATAAAAATGTAAAAAAAATATTTCAAAGTTTATTCCTGCGGTGTTTTTATTTGACCCTCGCTCCCCCATGTAACGCGCCGTAACGTTTTACTGAGCAAACAAACTAAAAAGGTATAACGTTTATAAAAAACAAAAATATCTTTCAGTCTTATCAAAAAAGTTAAAAATGGATTAAAATGACTGGACAAAATAATAAAAAAAAAACAAAAAGTACATTCAGTACATTTTAATAAAAAAAAAAATTAACTCTTTTTTATCGGCTCTATTTGTTGATATTTAAAGTTCATCATTAGTAGCCGGTATATCAACCATTGTTTTGAGTAATTTTGTGTACTATTTTTGGCATACTGGAGATAAGCTTACGGCAAGTCTCTACTGGTTTTTCATACCAAGTTTTTTGGACAAAACTCCATAATTGCTTCTTATTTTGGAATACTTCCGTTCCTATTCTCTGCTTCAACTCTCGCCAAAGGTTTTCCAAAGGGTTCAAGTTCAGTCATTGACTTGGCCGGTTAAGCAAGGTCACACTATTGTTTTGACACCAATTCTTCACCAACTTGGAAGTATGCTTAGGATCAATATCCTGCTGAAACGTCCATTTTAGCGGCATACTTTCCTCAGCATAGGGCAACATCGTACTTTCCAAAATGTCTTTATAGTGGAGTCATAAAAAATAACCCCATACCATAATGTGGTCACCCCCATGCTTTACAGCCTTTTTTGTGAAGCGTACGTGAAACTCTTTACCCTTGGGGGCGTCGAACATTTCGGGCGGAGTCATTTCCAAACATATTTATTTTTGACTTGTCGCTCCACAAAATATTACGCTATTTCTTCTCGCCGTCTGGTCCGGACCAATTTGAATGTTTCTTTGCGAATGATAAACGCATCTTCAAATTTTTTTTTCGAAGCATAGAAACTTTTCTCGCTATCCGTCAAGGTAAATTGGTTCGTTGTAATCGTCGACGTACCGTTCGGAACGAGATCACATTGCCGATGTCTGCTGAAATGGCTCTTGAAGATGCGAAATGGTTCTTTTTTGCGACAGTGACAATATGATTATCTATCGTTGTTGAAGAATTGTTTGGTCTTCCGCGGGTTTCAACCACTTTTTAAGCGTTTTGGACGAAAAAATTGACGATCCATGGCTTCGGCATTAGTACGAAGACTTTGGCCGTAATTTCTGAGTGTCGAAACCATCTGCCTCTCCTCGGCAGTACAATGTTGATTTCTTCCCATCTATGAACTTTTTTTCTTTTTATTTTGCTATAACTAAATATGAACATAAATAAAATTAACAAACTTGTACGAAAAAGCCGATCAGATTGTTGCAAAATTAAAGAAATGATTAATGTACTTATTATTTTGTCCAAGTGAAATAAGCCCTTTAAATGAAAACATACGCGTATAGAAAAATTCGGGGAAATCCCTTCTTCTTTTTCACTTTTAAAGGCATTGCCATATTGAAATTATCAAAATAAAAAAGAATTTCCATATATATTTTCAGTAAAACAAAAAATAATTGAGAACTAATAAGATATCAGGTAGTGTAAGTACTTATTATTTTGACCATATGTGTGTGTGTAAAGAAAGCGTTTCATTATACACACCTAATTTCACATTCTGTTAAATGGGTAACTTGTAAACAAACATTCAAATTTAAAAATACAATTGTTAAATTAGTTAAGTTATATAAAAACAAAAACAAAAACGTTATATAGACTGGCAGCTAGCGACAGAAATTTGGTGTTGATCGAACCACGTATGCCTTTCAGGATTCTAGCATATTACATTTACTGAATAATAATTTGGTAATATGAGAGTTAGCGTCTGGGGCATTTCGAAGAATAGCGAATTTGAAATGGCATTAAAAATATACATTTTTAACCAATCGAACCACGTATGCTACGAGTATTACAAGAAATTTTAATCCATCTGAAACACTTGGCATACGGGTTGAGCTGGGTCAAAGGGCCAATGCCCACTCTTACACGTGTTAAAAAAAAATACAATTTTAAGTCAATCAAAATATGTATACCATATATACAACATAATTATTTATAAAGATATTTTTATCGGAAAACCATCGGCATACGTGATTAAGACAGGGTCTAAGGGCTCTTGAAGACATGTAAATGTGTAAAAGAAATATCCATTTCGGAACAATCGAACCACGAATAAAATTTATTGCATATTAAAGTTCTAACTTTAAAATGTTTATGTGCAAAAAGGCATACGATGACTGTGGTGCATACCTCTATAAAAGCAGTCAGAATACGACAAAATTTTATAATAATTTGGACCAATCGAACCACGTATGCCCTTTGAGGTTTCAAAAAGTAGTCATTGACTTAAATCATATTTAAAAACTGCATACAAATCGACCGGGACAATCGAATTAAAGATTAAATATTTTAACTGAGCTAACGAACTTCAAAATTTTATCTGTAAAGAAATAATTGAAATAATATCATACGCAGCTTTCTATCTGGAAATTTCGCTCCAATTTCCTCATTCTTAGCAGTACTGATAAATGCTTCTATACATTTTAATATCAAAACAATTTATTGGCATTGAGCGACGTCTATGTATTCAGATTTCTGAATTTAATTTCTTATACAAATTTAAAGTTATCATGTAAAGTTCAGGACAACACAATTCAAAAAAATATCCAGTGTAAACCATAAACATACATATTGTTGATTTACGTATGAAGAATTATTCTCACACGTAATAAAAAAATCTTCTTGTTGCGAATATAAAAATTACATAAGTAAGTGATTTTTGAATTAATTCAAATTAGTCTCAAATTATCTCATATACGGCTTTGTTTTTTTGAAGTGAAAACTTCTTATGGCCGGTTGTGCACCTCCGTAAGAAAGCATTCGCGGCTTAGGAAAAAAGTAAAAACTCGCGACACCGACCGTCATCGGAATTCCCCGTCATGAATGAGAGCGATAATAAAATTTGAATGTTCTATTGTTTCTCTTTAATAAACATTCCAAGTGGAAGACAAAAAGCAAAGCAGACACACTAACTGACACATTCCATTCTCATTCAACGATTGTCATGCTTACATGTTTGTTTCTTTCAAATTCCGCGTTGTTGCGTTGACAAATTGAGAATGAGAGCGAGAGTAAAATTTGAATACATATTCCGTTTTAGTCTTTCATTGCATTGCCATATAAAAAGAAAACGCACACATACCAACTAACACACTAACTTGCCATTAAACGATTTGTTATGCTTGCATACTTCTTTCTACGTGTGAAATTAATTTTTTGTTCCATCTTTTCACTTCTGTCGGCACTCCCGGAGTGCAACCCGCCGGATTTTTTTATTGTTTAACATGATTGCCCAGGCGAATTCGTATGTCATTTCAAAAATCACTTAACATAACTATTTAATAAAAGCCTTAAGGGCATACATGGCTCGATTGGTCTTAAATTATCTCAAATATGGTATGGGTTTTTTTATTGCTTATCGGAATTTCCCCGGCGGATTCGTATGTTGTTTCAAAAATCACTTATTGATATGACCATTTAATGAAAGCCTTAATGGCATACGTGGTTCGACTGTTTCAAAATTTGATCAAACTTAACTGTGTTTAGCACGTATGCCGTTAGTTATGCCCCTTTGAAGGAGTATGCCGTTAGGTTTATCTTGTATATGGCATTTTTACTTGGATTATATTACGAAAGCATGTACGGTTCGATTGTTCCGAAATGGATATTTTTTTACACATTTACATGTCTTCAAGAGCCCTTAGACCCTGTCTTCATCACGTACATATGCCGATGGTTTTCCGATAAAAATATCTTTATAAATATTTATTTTGTATATATGGCATACATGGTTCGATTGGGCATTGGCCTTTTGACCCAGCTCAAACCGTATGCCAAGTGTTCCAGATGGATTATTTTGCCTTAAAATTTCATGTAATATTCGTAGCATACGTCGTTCGATTGGTTAAAAATGTCTATTTTTATTGCAATTTCAAATTCGCTATTCTTCGAAATGCCCCAGACGCCAACTCTCATATTACCAAATTATTATTCAGTAAATGTAATATGCTTAGAATCCTGAAAGGCATACGTGGTTCGATCAACACCAAATTTCTGTCGCTAGATGCCGGTCTAATACGGAAACATGTACTGACACATGTATAAATATGGATGCATGTGTCAAGATGTTTTGTTATTTTGATTCTATTCGGATTTTATTAAACTCATCAATTTTGTAGTTCATAAAGAAACAATAAAAATAATATTTAAAATGTAAAGAAAAACTGTTTGATGATTTACGGACTCCGGCACGTCTTCAGACGCTCGCTCTCCTTAACCAACTACCATCTCTGTTGTTGACACATGGTATGAAAAATTAAATTGAGATTGTTATTTACCTTAGGCCTTAGCTGGTGAAAACATTGGTGCGCTTCTTCGTGGTGTCAAAATATCAAGCGTCGAACGAGGAATGCTTTTGTGTGCTGCTGGCTCTGAAGATATTTCAAATCATTACGAAGCATCTGTTTATCTACTATCACGATCTGAGGGTGGGCGCTGCAAACCATTGTTCTCCAAATATATTCAACAGTTATTCAGTGCAACATGGAATGTTCCAGCAAGAGTAGACATATGTAAGTAAACAGACTTTCATGCTTTTTTTTAATTTTTCAACTGAAATTGCATATTTTTAGCCCCATCTAACAGTATGATAATGCCAGGAGATCATGGAAAAGTGCGAATTACCCTGCATCGCAAAATGGTTATGACGCCAGGTCA
Source organism: Tricholauxania praeusta (assembly GCA_949775025.1). Lineage (NCBI taxonomy): Eukaryota > Metazoa > Arthropoda > Insecta > Diptera > Lauxaniidae > Tricholauxania > Tricholauxania praeusta. The sequence continues at coordinate 44,707,138 of OX459031.1, forward strand.
AGCGTTTACTATTCGAGAAAATCATGCTACAGTTGCTACTGGCATAATAACGGAGCGAAAACCTTCATTAGATTTACCAAAAAACAAATTATCTAAAGTTATATGTCCGGATTAAAAAATAAACTAATTTCAATTGAAACAGTTGCTATTTTGCTTGCAAAGTATTTTGTTTTTAATATTCTTGTTGCATGTTGCAAAAGATTAATTAAAAAGAATATACAAAAAGAGATGTACTTGCCTTCTTGCAACATTTATTTGCTGAAAATCGTGCTGGCAATTCATTTGGTCTAAGTAGTCACTCTGAAATTAAAATCTACAGAAGCATTTCTACCCAGTAAAGTAGTCGAAATTGAAAATGGTGAATTAACTGCACTCGTTTCTTTGCATTCTTTTTTATTTTTGTTGATACTTATTTCGTATGTTTTATAGAAATTCGATTTTAAAAGCAATTCATTTTGTTATTTTGTATTTAATTAATAGAAATTGAATGAATTATGGAAATATATAACCAAGAGCATATCGCACACATTTAGCTAAAGAGGCACAACTCAAAATTTCCCATTTTCGAGTTTACTTGTTAAAACTGTTCATCATACACATATCTGTCAGCACAAAATAGATTAGCTCGTTTTTTGCTGTACTTTGGTGTCAAAAAACAGTTTTGTCTTACTTCACGTTGCAATAGAAATTAGGCTACAATATGCAAAAGTGTCCTATTTTTAGTGTCGGAGAGTTCAAGCTGTTGAGATTGTGACGTGGCTTCCAACCATATCCTATTAGTACCTGCATCTAAATAATTCACACTTTATTTATAAAAAATAGTTCACAAGCTCAAAACAGTTTTTTGCGATTTCTAAAAAATTTGAGTTGTGCCTCTTTAGCTAAATGTGTGCGATATAATATTAATAGGTGTGTCTGTTTACTCGCCAAAAGTTAACTTAAGGCGCCTTTTGTTGCCTAAATCTGCCTAAAACTGCCTAACTCGTGTCTGTTTACTTTCCAATGTAGTTAAATATGAGCGCGAAAATGAGAGTAATAAACAGCTGTTCACTCTCTCTCCGAAAAATAGTTAACAAAAATCGCCAAAAGAATTTTTGTAGTTAAATTTTGTCAAGTGTCAAAAAATAAACAGCTGTTCAAAAAAATAAATAAATAAAAATTTCATTTTTGTGCAAATTTAATTTTTGAACCTATTTTTCTTGCTTATAAATGCACCGATATGAAACTTTTACACACTAAATTAAATCTCAATAAATATCCTATCAACTGATACCTATATTGTTAAAATAGAAATATAAAATTGATTAACTAAATCAAAATAAAAAATCTGTAGCGAATCGAAATTTGACGATCGTAATAAAATAAATTTTTCGTTTTTGACACTTGGCTCATATAACTACATTTTTAACTAATTCCTGTCTGTTCACTTTTTTTAGTTAAATATCATTTTGAGAAAAATTGCGGTCTTCTCTCTGAAATTATTTGACTACGGATTTAACTACAAATTTAACTACGAAAGTAAACAGACACAACTAATAAAAAGATTTGAAAATGTATAATTTTTCTTACAGTAGGATTTTCATGTTTTTTTCAAATTGGTTGAAATTTTGTCAGTCATGTGAAAAATAAAAGAAAAGAATACCTAAACTGGGATTTGAAAATCGATCTTTTTTGCCCTTTGTTCAAATTGGTTGAAATTTTTTCACATTAAAGGCGAAAAAAGAATGCAGCAGCTAAGTGGGACTCGAAAATCGATCTTTTTTGCTTTTGTTCAAATTGAGAATTATTTTTTAACCTTATGCTAAAACATAGGCAAAAAAAAAAAGAAATAAAATCTACATAATAAACTATTATGTACGCTAGTATATATACTTGGGCAAGCTAACACTATGGTATTATGCCTCATTCCTACTTTCGAACAAAACCGGAACAGCTTTGATGATTGTTGGAAAAAGATTAAAGAGTTGGCATATAAGCATGAAATTTACCTGGAACCTACAAGAGTGAGTAAAAGAAGACATAATCGACTCGGTGAAGGTAGCAGGGGCTTTTATACTGAATCCACATTCGGTAAAAAAATTGGAATGATTTGCTGTACGATACGCATAGCGGTGAATATAGGAAAATCAATATCTATTACCCAGTGATTGATAATATAATAGTTAAGTAATATGAAAGTCTAACTTCAGCACAATCGATCGATGTATTTATGAATTTAATTCTCGAAAATGGAAAGCTTTTAATAAGGATATTCTTCAGATTGGTGAGACTCTTTAAGGAGCAGAATGTTCAATAATAAGAAACGTACTTATAAAAAAGAAAAAAAGTGGCAATTAAAATCGTGAAGGAACACTTAGAAAAAGAGTTTGTCCAAGCCTTTACAAATTACTACAAACTGTCATTTTCATACCGGGTAGCTAAGCTGGATGCGAGTGCAGCTTTTCAGCTATGCGGCGAGTCAAAACGTGGCTGAGGCCCACTATGGAAGAAGAGAAGCTCTCAAGCACTTCTCTTCATATAGAAAATAAATATGATAAAGAAAACGTCACGCCCGAAAAAGTTTCAAATAATTTTGCCGAAAAACAACGTAAATTAAAATTGGTTTAACGAGATGGTAAATTAAAGTCGTTTTGTTTTAACGCAATATTAATTCTAAATAGTTATAAAAATGTAAGTTTTCTTTAAACCTAACATCAGGGTCAATTGATTAATAATGATGTTATCAAAATAAGCATATTATCAAAGAAACCGATTGCCAAAATATAGCTCAAGACTTTAAGCTGAAACTACTTTTATTATGTACATTGGGCTTCGGTTTCATCGGCCATCGCTTTTCAGCGGCAAGGCTCACTCTGGAAAATAACTCTAGATAAGTGTAAGGCGAACCTACACAGATGCATGTCAATGGGTGCGTTAAACGTAATCGAGTCATGCCGAATCGTATTTTGCAGCGTATACGAGTATACATACACGCATCCTCTGCTTGTGTTCTGCCGCAATTGCACGCGGGAGGCACTTATATTCCAATGTCTACACGGCCAAAAAGTTGGTCTTAGACAAAACTAGTTTTTCCAGTTTTGCCGGCAACACGGATTAAGTCGTTTGTTCGGATTTTCCCGTTGCAAATGTCGTAGATTTATGCATTATATGGTAGTACAAGAGCCAGTGACGATTTTGAGTTGTGTATTTCATGCCGCCTGAAAACACTAATTGCACGTCGTAAATAAAGAAAATCGAGAGCACTGCCATGGCGGCACTTGTGGTACAATACTGGGATTTGGACTGCTTAGAAATCGAAATAAAATTTCTGCTCAATAACTGAAAATGTAAGCCGCAGGCTGTAGAGGTAGGCGATTGAAACATCGATTTCCTACTCGAATTTCCTCCACATAAAATTTGACCCACCTTGCAACGGTTTAAAATGTCCAATAAAAACCAACTCTCGAATGTTTTTTGACAAAAAAAAAGTTATTTTATATTTGACGTGGTTACGTCGTTTCATCATAAACCGCATTTTTCGCCAAAAAAGTTGAAAATGAATTGGAAACGATGGGAGGTGGATCAAATTTTATCATGGACATCTTTCGACAGGAAATCGATGTCTTCATATCTTCTACAGCTTTGAACTAAAAATAATTTTCAACTGTTATCCTTCCAGTTGAACAGAAACCCATTTTTAAACTCATTAAGCGGTATTGTAGCGGATATTTAAAAATATGTACATATATAATATAAATAACATATTTTCATAGTGTCGCACAATTCGAATCGCTGGCTTCGTGCAACTATATCTATTAAGGAGTTACTAACACAAACACCTGCTAATAAGATTGAACTAGTAGTCGATATTTTCAACGTCGATGCCGACTATTAAACACCCCTTGCTCGAAAAAGTTAGAAATTAGCCACGCCCACCATCGTAAAAGCAATTGAATTAATATAAACAAAAAGCGATATTTAACATTTAAGATACAAATAAGTTTATTTTTTAAGCGAAAGATTAACAAACGTGTTCATAACTAGCAAATTCTAATAGTATTTTTGCCCATAACGACTATAGTCCCTTCATCTTGTATTTCTTTTAATGCATCCTCAAATTGTTCACGAGTTATAAGCTGAAATAGAAATTTAAAATTAAATATGCTGTTGATAATTTAAAAAAAAAAATTACAATTTGCGAAGTTTCCTTAATTTCATTAAAAAGTTTCTGATAGGGAACTGTTGGAACCTTTCCCTTTTTCTTGAAATTTTCTTTAATTGTTGCCACCAAGTCTGCTCTTTTTTTACGTGCGGCTGTTGAAAGACCAGTGGTCAAAATACCAACATCAATTTTCCCAGATAATGGATCTGTTGCAGATTGCTTTAAGGCCTCTCGATGTAATCTAAACGTATACGTTTCAAAATTCTAAAATTTTACAAATAAGAAAAATGTATGTTTCTTACCTCCACGCTTCTTCCACATCCTGAACATTGACCTCATTACTTAATCGAACCTTTGCGTGTGATTCGGATAAGCGAATCAAGCTTTCCAACTGTCGAGGATACGCTGAAATTTGCCCTCGCCCTGAACCCACTTTGCGCATGTCAACATATGCCTGAATTAAACGCTGTTGAGCTTCTTCTGTTAATGTTGGTGAAAGATGTTCTCGCGCATATGCAATATAATCACGTAATACACTCATATCCTGACAAAAAAATTATTAGATTTATGCTAAAGCTATACTTTTTAAATATAGCGATAACTTACAAACATTGTATCTTCCTCTTCTTGTCGGGAAATATAGTATAAAGATACCAAATGACTGGCTAAACGACGATCAAAACTTTCATCTTGTGGATCCAATACCAGGAAAATTAAATCAAAACGAGACAAAAGTGTATGTGGTAATTTTACATTATCAATAATGTTTCTGTTTTTATTCCATTGGGATTCAGCAGGATTAGCTGCTGCCAAAATGGACGTACGCGCATTTAGTTGACAAATTATACCAGCTTTTGCAATACTTAGTGTTTGCTGTTCCATAACCTCGTGTAGAACACTGCGTGTTGCATCATTCATTTTATCAAATTCATCTATACAACAAACTCCGTTATCAGCAAGAACAAGTGCTCCTCTAAAAGAAAAAAAGTTGTATCTACTAGTTGACTAGTTAAAAAATAAAATTTACGTTTGCAAGACCAGTTGACGCGTTTCCGGATCCTTAGTCACATACGCAGTTAGACCTACAGCTGATGAACCCCTTCCAGAAGTATACTGTGAACGTGGAACTAAATTGAATACATATTGAAGTAACTGAGATTTTGATGTGCCAGGATCTCCACACAGTAAAATATGAATCTCAGATCTAAAAATAAGATGATTTATAAAATGATGTGTATTAATTTGCTAATTTAAATCAGTCTCTAATTTTCAAGGCGGCTAATTTGAACTCACCTAAAGTTTTGTCTTCCAGATGTAGCGTGTTTTTTTTTTGTACCACCAAAAAGTTGCAAAAGTATTCCTTTCTTAATGTCATCGTTTTCATAAATTGAAGGAGCAATAGCTCTTGCTAAACGATCATAAATATCTGGTTTTTGAGAAAGATTTTGAAGTAACTCAACGCGTTCTGGTGGAAATATGTGGTCTTTTCTAAAAAAAAAAAAAAACAATACAAAAGAAAAAAAAAATAAAAATTGACTTCAAAAACATGAAAACAGCTTACCCTTCCTCTTCTTCATACAATCGTTTATTGTCCACTTTACGAAAGTGAACCACATCGATGTGTGTTTTGTAAACGCTTTTTACGTTGCGACTCATTCGACCATCTCTAAGGGGCATGGCTCGATATATGCCGGTTACAGTGACACGATCACCAGGCTGTACTTTGTCAACAAGATCATTGTGTGCATATAAAAGAACATTGTGTGGGGTTTGACCAGCCGCCATGTCGTCTGGAGACTCTTGTAGCTTAATGAGCTGCTTATCCGTGAATTGTGAGCGATTGTGTACAAGTTGAAAACAATGATTTGTGTTACAATTTGTGCAAAGCGTTGGTTGAGCAATGCGTCCGCGATCAATCTCAACAGTGGTAAAAAAAGAACATATGATACATTTGAAAAATGCTTCTCTCATTTCTGGAATAACATTTGATGTACGTATAACCATGCCACTAATACTTATGAGCTGATCAATATCATCTGGATTAAGGGAACGCATATTTCTTGTTTTATCAGCATTAAATGGACGGACTTGTATTTGATGCTCTAAAACAGCAGCTGGGTATTTTTCAAAAAACATGTCGTTGACGGCCATATCAAACGTAGGAATAACTTCTTGTGGATAGCAAATAAGCTGACGATATAAATTGGCATCAAATGTTTTTAAATGAGCGCAGTTGACATTTAAGTAGGGTTCTTCTAACGTATGAATTTCTTCAAGCTTTTGAATATAAAGTGGCTGATTTACATCAATGTTCTCCGATATTTCATCTTGCTCAGCCTCCGGATCAATGTAACGCATTAGAAATGATTTAAACTTAGTTTTGCAAACACTAACTACAACATCGGTACCCCAAATGACAAACTGGGATCCAGTTGATGCTTCAGATACGGGATCAGTTTCAGATTGGCGCTCTGCAATAGGTTCCAACTATTAAATTAAAAATAAATAAGAAACAATGTTTATTTAATTTGAACTACTTATTTGAGGAATCAACGAAGTTTGGTATTATGAAATTGGTTATACAAGCTTTCACTAAAGCAAAACCGGACCAATTTGCACCAGCAGGCTTGGCTCTTATTTCAGCCTAAGGTTTTAAGTTATATTACGAAAATGATGTGAGCATTTGTGATTTTTTTAATGACCAAGGTTGTAATAGTACTAAATAGACAATTTAAAAAACTAGAGTTCGCCCATTGGTTGAAATTCAACCATTAAAATGCTTTTGACATTAAAAAACTGATATAAAAAAGAAATATTTTTTGTCACCTCTTTTAAAAATAAAAATCATACTAAAATGTTGCCCTGTCCCTATATCTATCCCTTCTTAGAGTTCAATATACATATCTCCAAACCAAATTTTTTCAACATCAGTCCACTTACAGCAGCGGTTAAAATAATAGCAGTGCGGTGCCATTTATTAGTTTAAAGAAAATATTTTGAACATACGTTTTATTTCTTCTAATCTTTTGAAATATAGTTACTTGATAAGTGCACAAAATAAACACATATGCCCATAATTATAGTCGCAAAATAAAGTTAAAACGTGGTTTTTACCCAAAATCGAAGATACAGAGTGACCCCATATAAAAAATAAAAACTTGCATTAAATTATGAGAAAATTTTACGCAGAGTAATCTATTTTTTAAAATATTCTCATAATTTAATGAAAGTTTTTCTTTTTTATGGGGTCACTCTGTATCTTGGATTTTGGGTAAAAACCAGGTTTTAACTTTATTTTGCACACGTATCGATGGGGACTTTTAGGATTTTGCTCAAAGCCACAAAAGGAAGGCTTATAAGAAAATCCAGCTTTCCCCTAATTTTTCTGAAGTTTGGCTATTTTTTTGTCTTTATTCCCTGGACTTAAATGTACGGCCTACTGTATTCACATTCCATTATATGGCAAGTATCCGCTCTAGCCACATTATACTGTTGTTTGTAATTAAGCAATTCATAATCATTTGAATTCAAGTTTGTCCTAAATATTAAAATAACTAGTCAGACACTACAAATTCGAAGTCGCTAACAGATTTCCCCAACCACATGAACAATCAAATTTGCGATGTTGTAGAAGTGTTTTTTCTAAATAGCTTTAAAACGCGAACTATGCCTTTTCATCATGGATAATCACCAATCAGAACTTACCCCATCAGTAGCTCCTATTGCCACTTGACGTAACCGCTTATCAGTTCGAATATCAGGACGTGCTCTTAGTGGTGTTCCTCTGATTCCAGACCTAGGTGTTCGAATTGAACCCATTGAGCTAAAAATTATATTAAATGAATCATGCAGACTATTAGCTTGACCATACCAGCCATTAATGATTTAATACCTAGGTGTTCCATAATTAAGTGGTGAGCTGATGTCGGTGTCAACCACGTTAACACCAAGACCGCGAGCAGGGCTTGTGGCGGGTAAGCTAATTCCACCAGGAGAAGTTGGAGGCAGGCTTATGTTGTCAGATGCATTAATTTGACGAGTTGGGCCCATGCGCATCGGAGTACCTGCATCATTTGCGCCAGTTACTGTAATATTCAAACTTTAATACTTTCGATTGCATTGCTTAGTCACTTACTTCTGGAAGGTGTTCCTGGACTTCTAGCATTGGTGGGTTGATCAGGTGTTTTTGCTGGGCTAGGCATGCTTAATTTTAATTAAAATCAATTTATTTTTAAATACTTCTTAAGTTTCGCAACACAGCAACACAATAATAAATGCGTTTAATAAAAAAAAGGCGGGAATACGGATAGCAGAGATAAACGCTATTCACACACACCGAATGTGAGCGCAAGCGTATGACTTCAGAGAAGCTTCTGAGTTGTGTGCGTGCTGATACGTCGGTAGTTCGGTATTTCTACGTCGGTGCAGTAATTTACCTTGTTTACACGCAGCGCCGACTTGTAACACCGACTCACAAGTTCGAACTTATTCAGGCATTTACACACAGATACGTCGACGTTCAAATGTCATTATTTGATGACAAAACGAACAACAACAAAATAGTTTGCTACGACGTAGTCTAAGGTTAAAAAGAAAAATTAATAATAATAGATGTTTTCTCTTATTTTTCTTTTGCTTTCGTATTTTAAAATTTGTTTTTGTTAAATTTTAATATTTATTTTAGCTTAATTCTGTCTTAAACATTTATTTTACTTACACATTAATTTAAGCATTTTTGACATTCGAACGTCGACGCTCAAATTTCCATTTACACAGCAGCGAACTTGTGCATCGACTCATCACGTCGACGTAGAAATACCGAACTACCACTCCGACGTATGTCGCATTTACACAACAAAAAATTACTCCGAAGTCATACGTCGACTCTCAAATTCGGTGTGTGTAAATAGCATAATTGTCTAGGTCACATTACTCCACATGCTGTACAACATACCTTGACAATTTCAATCTTCGATAATGTGAACTGTAGGAACGACCGCTTGAGAAACATGTTGGATGGATTTCAAAAATGTTTGATTTTTCGGATAAAGTTTACTTACAAAAAACCTCATATCTCAGAAATTATCCAACGAATTAAATTTGTTTGTAGCACAATTTTATACCTCATTAAATTACCTTTCATATGATATCCATATTTTGGAAATTCATTCAGGAGTTCCCAACTAATAGCGTTTTTTATAAAAGCTATGTCCGCAACTTCCGATGGCGATATCTCTTAAGCCAGATCCGAGCGATAATTTTTTTTTTTTGCAGATTTATTGTTTATTCATAGCACGCTACTTCCTCTAAAAAAATAAATAAAATCTGAGAGTTGTCCCTTAAGTAAACCTGTTCCGATTTTTCTGCTGGTTGTCCAACCATACAGCCTGTGTGAACTGACTGTCAAGCCTAGTGAACATTTTTCATTTTATGCAGTTTATTTCGATGTGGACGCTCATAAATTGTTCTGCAATTGATGTTTGATGGCATGCTCGATAATATGAACGCAAAGCAATATTGACAGTCACACATGTTGTCAAACCATGTAGGACAGTATGTTTGATAATGTAAGCCGCCCTAATCGATGCAAAAGACCCAACCAAACCATGCATGCCTTGACTGAAGTAAGCTTATGCAACTGTGCCTGTATACACAAATCATATATTAAAACTACAACGTACTTAACAAAAAGCTTAGCACAATTTCCACAAATGTCGTTTCCTTAAGGACAGAGTGAAACTGAACGCACTTTCCGTATGGAATCAGCTGCCTATGCATTGCAAACATATAAAAAAATATGTTTGCAATGGAGCCGGAAGTGGAAAATCCATTTTTTTTAATTAATAGAAAATGTGGGAAAAAGAAGATGTTTATACAGTAAAATTGACGCTTAGTTAGTTAGTTAGTTATTTATTTCATACATAATATTACAATTCATTCTTTTTATAATAATAATTCAAAGAGTTTAAGATTTTTTCTTTTTCTACTTAATTATTACATTTTAATTTAGATATACATATTTGATTAAACTCGAAGTCTTATGGAGGCAAAAATTTACAAAAACCTATTTGAATATTTTTTAGATAAAATACCTTAAACTACTTACTTATACTACCTAAGATGAAACTAGTTCATTGATATAACTATAATCAGAACCCATACATTTGATTAGAAAATTATGAGTGACGCATTTTATTGTAATCGAAATGTAAGGGAAAAGGCTTGGAGTGTAGTTACAGATATATGTGCTTTTATATACACACACAATACATACAATAATTTGATTGACAATTCAGTGATGTCACGCTCTGCGTTTGCCAATACTTTTCCCCACAAACAGCACGAATAATAAAAAATTAGCTATTTTGCTTAATATTTTTTTTTAAATTTATAAAATGGTCAGAGATTTGCATATTTAAGGGTCAACTAAACCATGCATGGGCTAGCGTAACCTTAACAAACTCAGAGTAGACTTTTTAGTGGCTATGTTGTACTTCGTTGAACGTATGAAACGATTTTACCATAGTTTCAAAACTATGGAATATTCCCACAATTACATAAATTTTATTTCTTATATTCCCTAAATAAATGGAGTTTATTCACAAAATGTTATTGAATGACATTTATTAAGATACTTAAAACAATAAATATGTAAACCTATGAACATTTTATAAATTGAAAAAGATATATGAAGTAAAATAGCTTAAGCCCAATTTCCATGTGATCTTATTTTATCTTATTTCATCCCATATCAGGGATATCAAATCAAATTTTTGTAAGAAAGAAAAAGCATACGAACAGAACCTAATGCGTTTGGAGAATGCGAGAGTGAATAGCATACATTTGCTATCTTAATAGCATGTGATGTCCTCCCTGATATTTGATAAAATAAGATAAGATAAGATCACATGGAAATTGGACTTAAGGAAACGACATTTGTGGAAATTGAACGAAACTTTTTGTTAAGTATGTTGTAGTTTTAATATACGATTTGTGTGTATTCGTACAGTTGCATAAGTTGACTGCAGTCAAAGCATGCATGGTTAAGTTGAGCCTTTATTTGTCCTTTTGCGTTCCAAAATTATTAACTGATAGATAACGTTTCAATCAACTCTTCAGCTATTTTAAAGTCTGGCATCATTCAAATTGCCGGTGACACTACATTTTCAAAACCATTTCAAGTGATCCCAACTGTAATGTCAGCCAAGGCGTTCACAAACTGACACTAGGATTTTGTCTGAGAGATAGAGGTTTAGTGACTTGTCACATATGTTTTAAAAATTTGTAAAATCATTTCGTCTAGTTGCTCAAAGTTTCCGAGTTTCGAAATGGACAAACAAAACGAGTTAATTGCACAGTTCATTGAAATAAGTGGCGGTGAAGAGAGCGTGGCCAGATTTTATTTATCCAGCTCCAATTGGTCATTAGAGGTATGAAAAAAAAAAAAATTAAATATTGCACATGATCAGATATTTTTAACAGGACGCTCTCTCCAATTTCTTGGGAAACCAAGCGGAGGACAGTAATAATCCAACTAATCAGCCTGCGAATGTAGCTGCTACTTCGAATACGAATGCGTCAGCATCAGGTATCTCAGATTTTGAGAGGAAATCAACTTCGAAACCTAGGTATTTTTTTTTTTTGTAAAATGGTCAGTGCTATAAATATTAAAAATTTTTAGGTTTGCTACACTACACGACACTAATCAACGTGACTCTGACGAAGAGGAAGGGCAGGCTTTCTATGCCGGTGGCTCTGAACGGTCAGGACAGCAAGTTTTAGGTCCACCAAAAAAGAAAAACTTCAGGGAGCAACTTACTGATATGTTTCGCTTTGCTCAAGAACAGAGATCCACGGATGCATCTCCGGCTCCGTCTACTTCTTCAGGTGTTACCTGGGGTCAAGGTATGCGTCTTGGTATGACAGGAAGCGATCACAGCGCAGTTGGTAATGCGGCCAATAGTGATGCGGACCAAGAACAAAGACCTGTGGTTATACTGAAGCTATGGAGACAAGGTTTCTCTATTGATAATGGTGAATTACGTTTGTATGATGATCCAGAGAACAAGAAGTTTTTGGAGACAGTAATGCGAGGGTATGCATGCCTTAAAGTACATATGTGACGGTGTGCATGAAAAGGGCTCATGTGTTGCCTCACATATTCACAGGTTCGAAGGGTGGAAAGGGTTTCATAAGAATCATAAATTTACTTTCTTTGTATGTGAAATATCAAACTTTGTGAGTCTAATCGTACCTACTGAAAGTGAGGATTGCATTTTAAAGACGATATATCTAAGTTTAATGCCATATATAACTTACGATATATCGCGATATTCATATGTGCCTTTTTCATGGACACTGCCACATACATACATATGTATATATATTGTGTAAAATGCATTTAATAAGAGAGCAAAGTAACCAATGTTTTATCAAATTATTCACCTGCTGGTAACTTTGTGTTTTTCTCGAGTAAGGTTGGTTTGTAAAATTTTTCCCATTGCTCATGGTCACAATTACTACATGATTACGGTGTAAATTTCATACCGCCAACCTTATAATATTCCCAGTGAGAAAGCGAATAAAGAATCCAATTTTTCTACGATTTCATTTTTGAGCTTCAAGTTTGGTTCTTGATTCACGTTGTGTTTCTCTGGTAAGACTCGAGTCTGATATTTTGAAAGCGTTTGTTCTACAAACGATTCATTTATATTATGGACTTATGTTGTTCATATGTTGAAACAGAAAAAGGCAACAAGTCCCTCCCTTCCTGTTCCGAAAAAAAACGTAACTGGGTCAGCTAGTTAATAAAAATTAGATAATAATAGGTACATACATATATTTTTTCGAAAGAAAACTGATTTAAAAAAAAAAATATTCATATCAAAAAATGTTGACTCAAACTTAAGTGCTCTTCCATTGACGTTCATCTCTGTAAGTCGCAGTTATCGCACCCAAAATTCCTCAGAAGAGTATCTCTTGCAACATACGTTGACTTAAAAAAAAATCGGAGTTGCTGTTCATTTTCTGCTTGATTTACAAATACAGAAAAATTTTATGAAAAATGTGCAAAATATGCCTTTATTTTTATAAAATCGTAAATTTTTTCTAAGAATGCATGATGACGAAGTCAAACCATATCAAATTTTCAAGAGGATATATCGGGAAACATGAGCTCATAGCCCGTTTATAGTTCCTCGTTTTAAAAGCTTACCGATAATTTTAAATTTGATGAAAATTGGGTTTTCAAATTCTTGTCTCCCACCTTTGAGAAACCAATCAATTTCTATTAAAAGTACACGAAAATAATATATTTTCCAAGTTTGCGGCGCTAGAATAGAAGCACTCCTGTTTCTACCTTCATATTCGTGTATCTAAAACTAGAATAGATAAAGAAAAAACACCAGTATTTGAAAAATTCAGGCGAATCGATAACAAATTTTTGTAGATATTTTTACTTTTTTTTACATGATATAAACGCTAATATAAACTAGATTACTTGCACGTAAAAATTGTTTTACATTATCATTGCCATTGTTACAATTTGCCAGTTTACTTTTAGAATTTGCACTATCAATATACTGTGTTGGCCAAAACTTAAGCATTTTTCATATCATACATTTTTTTATGAAAAGGACGTTATTGAACCATTTTGCGTATTTTTTTTATTATTTATTTATACCTTTATTATTGACAGACACAAATTAGAAAAAAACCGTGTCTCATAAATAAAAAGTTAAGATCAAAGGCACATTTTAAACCCGAAAACTTAACGGACAAAACTAAAGCACCCCATCTTTTATGGTAAATAAAAACTTTTAAAATTAGCTCTAAGATGCGAACCCTTTATTCTGGACGACATGCGCATATTTTTAAGGCATATGGGATATTCAATTATTAACGATATCCTGCGCTTTACCTTCCCGATATTTTTATGGATTGAAAAGATCTTCCGTGGTTTTGCATTTTTTTTGTTGATATTCATGTTAACAATATCCCACAAGATCTCAAAAGGATTCAGGTTGGGGTAGGCTAGCCAAATATTTGTATCCTATTGCTCTGAAACCAGGCATTACAAGCTTTAGAGGTATATTTGGAATCGTTGTCCTGATGTTATCTCCATTTAAGTGCCATCTTTACATCGGCATATGGCAGCATCACATCTTTTAGTATGTCAATGTACATGAAGCGATCCATAGTTTCTTAAGTTCTATGAATTGGCCCAATACCTTGACCAGAGAAGCAAACCCAGAGCATTACACTGACTCCTCCGTACTTAACAGTGACTTTGTAATACTTAAGATTCTACCCATGCGCAAAGTTCGGTATCTTTGTGATGTGCATTTTTTTTAAGAATGAAATTCGTCGTTGATTCTGGGCACTCAAATTGGTTTCCCTGAGTCTTCTTTTAAAGGTTTCTACACTCGCTGCTATACTAAGCACTTTCTTTCTTTCCGTAGCAAGCAAAAACGGATTATGTACTAGAGGTCTGCACGGATACCAAAAATTTACTCGTTTCAGTACTCGTTCACTTTTCTGTTCCTCCAATTACAAGTACACATTTCCTTTGAGTACCATAGCGTAAAGTAAAAAAAGTTGAATAAGCTTCGTGTATGTATACGCACAACAAAACTGAAGGTAATGAATCTAACTGAATGACGTGCTTTATTGTTTTATTTATTCGATGGAAGTGAGGAAGAGAGAATTCATTTGTGCACCAAGGCGTTGCCAGAAGATTTACATGCGCAACTTTTTTATTTATTTATCTGAAAACTAAAATAAAACGAATGTCCGGGACTATATTAATTTTTTAACATCATTGTGGATCAGTTTAAAATACTTTTTGGTAGTTTTATCTTTAGAATGATGCTAGAAAAATGACTAACTATTGCCCTATTTTTACATTTACAAAGTCCAAAGTTTTTTTAGTATAATTTATAATCACAACGATAAATTAAAAATGTTAGTTCAGTCCACATAAAATAAATAACAAAATATATAAATAAACATAATTCATAAATAAATCACATACGCATATTGATATCGGTCAATTTAGTTAAAATAACTCCACATTTTTTTTTTGAGTTATTTGAAAATTTTTTGTAACGAAATATCTCAAAAACTATAGGAAATAGAATAAAAAAAAAACCCGGCATCTTTTTCGTTTTCAAAAACTGTTTTTATAATATAACATAAATTTGTTTAGAAAACAAAGACCTCACTCGCCTGCACACATCAAAATATCACTGATCCTCACCATGGTGTAATAACCAAGGTGGCGTACTTAAAAACGAAATTCTCAAAAGTTTGGGTTTCTTGTCCTTCATTGTCTTGTTTCGTAATTTTTTTTGACACTTAGGTGTTTTGATTAATTGGCCCGTTCAGCAACTTCAGTATTTTTGAAGCGCTTTAAACAACTTTTTACTGAGAGGTATTTGTGTTGAGTTTCAAAATTCTGATGCGAACAAAAAACTACGCTAAATAATGTAGCAGGCCTTAATATGATAGCAATAAGTCTTTTTTGTTTTTGCAATAACAACCACATCGACTAAATTTTTAAGATTTAATGTAGTTTGCAGCTATCGTTCAGAAAATGTTTAAGACCTTACGCCTAAGCGCTGCAATTTATCAAAGCGCTTAAGTTTTCTGAATGGGCAATTGAAATGTTATGAATGTCAAAACTACAGCAAATAGGATGACAGATGATTGAAAATCGAGGCTCTCCCTAATTACTCCACCATGGTTATTACACCATGATCCTCACTAAACATTCTTACGAATGTTAAAGTTCATTACTGCGTAGTACAAAATATCAAATGCGTAGTAATCGCGGCACTCGTTGTACTCGCAGCATACATGCATATTATCCATACACATGGCGCATTCATCTACTTACAGTTGGTTACGAGTAAGAAGAGAAATTTATAATGATGGTAACAGTAACACAAGCAAACGCTATGTATACGCATTCAAATCAATAAAATTGACTTCGGTAACAGTTTCGTAAGTTAATGATTATACTTATGCAGACCTCTATTATGTACCGAAAGCCGTATCGAACAATTCACGTCCCTGAGGGACATGGAAGGCATTCGGCCTCGTGTTTTTCGTTTATTTGTGTATTTTATCGTATTCGAAACCATTTTCACAGAACATCTGATACAATTTTAAATTTCATGTAAAGTTTTACCTTGCGAAAGGGAACTTTTAATAATTTTACTTTGCTTTGTCGTAGAATGCTTTCCACGGCCCACTAAAATGCAAAATCTCGAAAAAATCATTGGAGTATTATACAAAAACAATGGAACTTACTTGTTACGATCAAATTTTTTCAATAAGAGTAATAAAGGAGTTGAACAGTGCTATTATTTTTACCGCTCGAAATTACAAATTACTCAATATAATAACAAACCTAGAAAGTACCGTTATTTTTTTGGAACAAAATCTCATGTGCTTATCTTGTGTACTTATCAAGTAACTATACTTTAAAATATTAGAAGAAAAAAACGTCGTTTGTTCGAAATATTTTCTTTCAATTCATAAATGACACCGCGGTGCTATTATTTTTACCGTAACTGTACATATGTATGTATATTGATGTTAGTACAGTATATGGAGGAAATATTATTTTTATCATGTATAATATAAATATTGCAAGAAAAACACATACATATGGGGAATTCCACGCCAAATATGACACCATTTTGCTTTTGCATTTCTGATTTTTTTGGAACATTTTTTCGTAAGTACTGGTTGAGAGTATTCTGCATAATTTTTTTCAATGTTTCTTATCAAAAAGACATACTTTTTTGGAAACTAACATTTTTGAATGTTTTTTTTTTTTTTGATATGCTTGTAACTCCGCGAATAATCAGCCATTAAAAAATATGGTAAATGTTGAAAGAGATTGAAAAAATAGAAAAAGTCGAAAAAATTTCACCTCCACTTTTCCGATTCCACCTACTTTTTGCTTAAGAAATTATATTCGTAATCGGCATCCGTATATCAAATCTTTTCACAATGGCCTCTATGATTTGTGAGTTATACCGTAATTAGTTTTAAAATTTAAGGCGGTGACACACCCACTTGTGCAATCCAGATCCCGAAATAGCCTTTTATAAACAACTATTTTACACCAAATTTTAATATATTGCGCACGTAGTTCCCTATATACATATGTCATTGAAGGTATTTTACTTGTAGGTGGTGCCACGCCCATTCGTGCTATTTTGCTCACTTTTGATTCAGATATATTTTATAGCAAGTAAACCACCTACATTAAATTGTATGCCAATTGCTGCCATAGTTGACTTAAGATAACGCGTTAAACTTGATGTTAATCCTGTCGAATTTGATTTAAATTCGAAGCTTATAGTAACCGACATATCTACACCAAATTTTATTGGGAACACTAAATATAATATGTAACATTTGTTGCTTGTATGGGAGATACCATGTCCACTAGGGTGGTTCAGACATATATGAAAAAAATTAAAGTTGTTCCAAACTTCGCTCCCCGGGCACCAAAAGTTTCGTATTGGTGCCAATAAAAACTACATAAAATTTGGTACATTTCAGAAAACATTTGATGGACCCGCCACCCTTTTGAAAACTGGAAAATGGTCCTCTATTTATCAAAAATCATTAATATCTCTCCGACGCTGCCCCCTAGAGGGATCAAATCTATCACTAGGTCCCATTATTTTTCCTTCTCCAACATTTTTTCTGAACATACTTACCCCCTATCGCAACCCCTTAGGGGTGCTCTCCTGCAAAAATTACATTCTTGTGAAATTATGAAATTGACTTCCCCCTCTTCTCAGATGCCTCAGAAGGGGTAAAACTCAAGACGAACTCATATTATTTTTACTCTCCCAAACTTTTCTCTGTACACATCTACCCCCTATCTGCCACCCTTTTGGGGGTCCCCCTACAAAAAACACAAAAAATTTCGAAAAATATTTCATAGCTCCCCCGGAGTGACCCAAAACGGGTTGATATGTATCACTAAGTCCTATTATATTTTTTTTTCCAATATTTTTCCCCAACATACCTACCGTCTATCTGCCACCCTTTTGGGGGTCCCCCTACAAAAAACACAAAAAATTAAAAAAATTTCTAAAAATAGTTCATAGCTTTCCCTGAGTGACCCGTAGAGTGGTCTAATGTATTACCAGGTCCTCCCTACATTTTTCCGAACATACTTACCCCCTATCATAACCCCTTTGGGGGATCCCTTTGAAAAAATGAAAAAAGTTTCGAAAAATAATTCATATCAGTACTAGGTTGCAATATATTTATTTTTATTGCGTTCATTGTTTATATTAACTATCTCTTTTCACAAAAAAGAATACTTTTTGCGATATACTACCACGATTTGTACTATTAGCTGTTTTTGTTCTGCATCATTTGGCAAATTTTGGTTGTAGTCTTTCATAAACGAAACACCTCTTTCAGCGGTGTCATTTACAACAGCTAAGCCTTTGGAAAAAGAGAGCACATCTCTGATCTCATCATCAGATTCCCATGATTATTGAACATTCTATATTCAATTCAAACAAAACAAAAAAATTTCTGGGTGCAGCCAAAATCAGCAGCTCTATTGGTGAAAATATTTCAATGGCAGTATATAATGTATTACTACAATGGAATATAGTCGATGATATTGCAGTTATGGGCTTTGATACGACTCCCAGTGATACAGGCGAAAATCTGGAGCATGTATTGCAGAACCGACTAGAACGTAAACCAATAAATCTTCCATGCCGCCATCATATATGTAAATGAAATTGTACTTCGAAGTGTTTTTGATATAAAGCTTGGTTCGAGTACTAAGTACTATTGAAGTTACCCTTTTTGAACGGTTTTTAAATGAGTGGAATAAATTAGATCAAAAATCCTATAAAAGCGGCCTGGAAGATAATTTCGTGCGATCAAACGATAAATGCGATGATATACATATGTACATATGTATATGAAGCTTCTGTTATCAAAACCGTAGCAGAGATTATTATAAGGAGTTTTTAGAGCTATCACTAATATTTCTTGGTGCAGGGGGAGTGCGAAATTCTTTAAGCCTGGGGCAATGAGCCATGCGCGGTTGACATACAATCTTTTAATTTTTATCTTTCGTGATCAATTCATTTTGGCTGCATAACGATTAAATGGAGTCCGAGATACATATTTGTATTATATAATACTAAAATATATTCGATTATGGCTTGGATGTACCACTGCTGTGGAAGCTCCATTTATTGATTATTCCTTCGTAAGAGACTCGATTGCATATGAAAATATTGATCCAATCATTTTCATGACAATACAGAAAAATTTAAAAAGCATTTGTGGTATTTGGTAGAGGAAACAGCATCTCTCGCATTTTTTGATTGTAGAGTATCTCATGCAGAAAAGGGAAAAACAGTTGAACTTCTCAAATTCCTTGCATCCCGTCGTGAAATTGTCAAACGGCAGGAATATCGAAAACGTCAAAATTTTACTAAACCACAGTCTAAGTTACTTTGTTTCACACAGAACCAAAAACTTTTTTGATTTCCTTGAATTGAATACAGAATTTTCAATAATCATGGGAATCTGATGATGAGATCAGAGATGTGCTCTCTTTTTGCAAAGGCTTAGCTGTCGTAAATGACACCGCTGAAAGAGGTGTTGCGTTTGTGAAAGACTACAACCAAATTTTGTCAAATGATGAAGAAAAAAAACAGCTAATGCTACAAATCGTAGAAGTATATCGCAAAAAGTATCCTTTTTTGTGAAAAGAGCCAGTTAATATAAACAATGAATGCAATAAAAATGAATATAATACAACCTAGTACTGATATGAATTATTTTTCGAAACTTTTTTCATTTTTTTAAAGGGAACCCCCAAATTTTTTTAATTTTTTGTGTTTTTTGTAGGGGGACCCCCAAAAGGGCGGCAGATAGACGGTTCAGGAAAAATATTGGAAAAAAAAAAATATAATAGGACTTAGTCATACATATCAACCCTTTTTGAGTCACTCTGGGGGAGCTATGAACTATTTTTCAAAATTTTTTGTGTTTTTGTAGGGGGACCCCCAAAAGGGTGGCAGATAGGGGGTAAATGTGTACAGGGAAAAGTTTGGGAGAGTAAAAATAATACGAGTTCGTCTTGCGTTTTACCCCTTCTGAGGCATCTGAGAAGAGGGGGAAGTCAATTTCACAAGAATGTAATTTTTGCAGGGGAGCACCCCTAAGGGGTTGTGATAGGGGGTAAGTATGTTCAGAAGAAATGTTGGCGAAGGAAAAATAATGGGACCTTGTCATACATTTGATCCCTCTAGGGCAGAGGTTCCCAAACTTTTTGTTCTCATAGACCACTTATAAAATTTAGCTGGTTCCGGTGGACCCCCCGAAGCTACGTTTCTACCATATTCCCAAAACTCGACAAAAAATGTGAAGATGGAAATTTGCGTTTCGGCTGAGTTCCAACCACGAAATAATTGATTGTGCTGTGAGTGAATGTGAGTGTGGATGTTAAAAAAATAAAGTTGGCCAATCAAAAAAGTGATTCCATCAGACTTTACTTTTTTGACATCTACTCACAGCACAAGGAACCAATCAATCCTCACTTATTTCATTTAGAAAACTCCCTATTCGGAGTGGTAAAAAGAAACAGAAAAAAAAGCTTTCTCGCAATTCCCCACAGTACAGGATATTTTTCAGCCAAAATGTTTGATACCCTCTTTTTAATTTCATCTTCAGCTCCTCATTAGTGCTAAGCTCGAGTAGCTTCTCTTATAATATCACATTCTCCACTTCCGTTTCATCAAATGGATTTATGATCCATGGTGGTATTTCCATCGTCAGAATATCTTCGAATCTGATCTGAAATCTGAAGTCAATCTAACATTTTAGTTCTTCACTATCGAAAGCAGATAATTTTTCGTGGACCCCCGCTTACGAATTGTGAACCTCCATTTTTTTGTAAAGACAGCGTAGACCTCCGTCGAGTCTCCCATGAACCCCTTGGGGTCCACCTGGTCCACTTTGGGAACCAATGTTCTAGGGGGTAGCTTCGGACAGATATTAATCATTTTTGATAGATTGAGGACCATTTCCCAGTTTTCAAAAGGGTGGCGGGTCTATCAAATGTTTTCTGAAATGGACCAAATTTTACGTGGTTCTTATTGGCACCAATACGAAACTTTTGGTGCCCGGGGAGCGAAGTTTGGAGCAACTTTAATATTTTGAACCACCCTAATGTCCACTGATGCAATTTTTTGTACTCCATTTAATTTCAAAGCTTATACTACTTGATCGAGATCTCTACACCAATTTTTATTAGGATTCTCCCATAGTACACTAAATATAACATGAAACTTTTTTGCTTGTATTGAAGGTGCCACACCCGCAAATACTGCTGCGCGCATTTTTGGTTGTGAGATACCTTTTATAATGATTGCGTTCTTAGTTCTCTTATTATAACGTTTATAAATTTTGTGGGCGTTGCCACGCTCTTAAACGAGTTTTGTCAGTAGAGTGACTTAGCTTATATTTGTAGTTGCTTTCAGTGGTATCACGTCTAAAATTTTTGTGAAATGCGTAGAGTCCAAGTCCAATTCAATTCAATTTCAATAAAAATATTCGTGTTTGTATTTCATATCGTTGATATCTACTTTTTTTTAGGTATTTCACAGATAAATGTATGCTTTTTGCCGTGCCAAAGTTGATTGTATCCCACATCGTGAAAACCTTTTTTTTTTTTGTTATTTCACTGATAAATGTACTGCTTTTTGCCGGTCCAGAGTTGGCAACATTAGGTATATCAATTTTTTTGCTAAAGAAATAAGAAAAAAACCTTTTTTATCTTAAAAGTAAAAAATAAAACCCATACTCTTTATTAATTGTGACCTCATTAATTATAAGTGGATAAATATAAGTAGTGATTATATATGATTTCAATGTCCTTAAAATTATTTAATAATTTCAATGTTTCCTTTTCATACCAGTGAAATTCCTACTGAATTGTTAGAAATGGGATGGATGGTAAACGTTGATGTTGAAGATCATCGACAGGAAGACTACAAACAAAAACCGGCAACTCAGAGAAGCTTCAAGGGTTCTGGTCAAACTTTGGGAAGGTAATGAGCATATTGTGCTAATCTAAATAAAACGTAATAAAATTCATATTAACAGTCCGGTACCAAACGTGGAATGTGATGCCACCTCAAACGTGAACTCTAATACTGGCGGCAATAAGCCAAGAAACCCTGTAAATCTCGAAAGTGATGAAAAAATAGCCAGAGAAAAACTCCGCTTAGATACTTCAGCGCCTACAACTTCACTTCAAATTCGATTAGAGGATGGTACTCGTATATCGGGACAATTTAACTTAACACATACAATTGGCGATATTCACCAATACATACAAAAGTAACTATGTTTTTTTATTTAGCAATTAGTATATCGTCGGTTGAGTGCTTATTTGAGTACTATGTCGTCTACGACAAATTTAGTACACTAGTAGTGATTTATATACTTTTTGTTGTTTTCTCTACCAAATCCGCAAATACTGAACATATCATAATCCCTGCAGACATTAGTCCCCGTACTGTTGTAAAAGTAATGCAAACGAAGACAGTTATCTCTTCCTAGAACATTAACAATCAAAAATAACAAATTTATTTTTTGTTGTATTGGAACTTGTATTTACTTCTATGGAACTAGTGCAGGACTACATTTGCGCTGATCCAATTAATTCCGGCGATGTTTGTTATGCAAAGAGTGTCCTATAAGTATGAAGTAAAAGTACGGAGTAAAACTGATCCGATAATATGAGGTCATCCACATATAACGTATCGTGGTTAGATCAGACGCAATACCAATTTGTGACCAATGTACCAATGTTTGGTGATGTTCCTTGACCTTGAGCACTTTTGTTTCAACATGCGATTATACAAAAAAATTAGCGAAAATTAAATAAAAATAAAGATCGAGATATACAGTAGACGTCCGTTAGAACGTTTTGGAATATTAGATTAGCAAGCTTTGACAAATTTTCAAATAAACAAATACCATTAAGCTTGAACGGCCAGTTTAACGAAACTATTTTAGAAATCGGTTAACAATATCGACGTAAGGAAGGTAATTAAAGCATAAAGCAAAAAAGTTTTGTGCCATATGCACCATGAGGTTTTGAAAAATACAAAAAAAAAGGTAGCCACCTTAGCAGTTGAAGTAAAAAAAATATACCCTTTTACTCATCTCCCACGTCAATCGGTTAATGATCCGGAACACTTAGAAGGATCGACAACCTCGCAATGTCACTCAACTGAGCGCAAGTTACGTATTTCCTTTTGAGCTGCTGCATCAACAAAATTTTATGAAGCAGATTTATTGTGTCTTACATTCTACCAAAATAGGTAAATAAAAAATAGACATGCAACACACAAATATTTGTTCGTTTTTAACTTCCTTTGCCTGTCAAAAATAAATAGACATGCAACACACAAATATTTGTTCGTTTTTAACTTCCTTTGCCTGTCAAAAATAAATAAACATGCTTAAGATATAATCCTGGTAAAGTTTTGAAAGTCAGTATTACTTAACCGATCTTCATTGGCTTAATGCAGCAAACAGGATTGCCGGGATTGATCCAGGAATTTTATGTCAAAGCCGGGAGCCGGGTAGAAATTGAAAAATTTGCGAAATAGACGGGATTGAACGATTTTTGTGAAATGGACTTCAAAGTTTTGAAGGAAGGAAAAAGTCAACTTTTCCCAAAAAAAAAATTTACTTTTCACCATTGGAAGAAAAATATTTTTTTTTTGCGAAGGCCGGGAATTTCTTTTAAATTTTGCAACTCTGTCAGCAAGGAAAATCGTGGCAGCCAGTTTCAAAATCTACATTTTAAAAAAAAACACATTTGAGGTTTTTCTTTGAATAACGTATGCGGAATGAAATCCGAACAAATATATATTGGAAAAAATAAAATGTTCAACGATAATTTTTTTATACAGTGAACATATATTTTTATACTTCAAAACGTATAGTAAATTAACAAAAAAAAAATTTAACCCATTGCGTTCAGCTTTCCGTATTTTTTGGGGCAACTTGTTCATTGACTCCCGAATTCCTTTTGTATCCATTTCCTTGAGCTGCTTTTTGATTTTTTGAATAAGGCAGTTAATATTTTTTGCTGTATATTCATTGCTGTAAGCATTCCTTTTCAATTTGGCTCAAAATGTTTCGATTGGCCGCAGTTGCGACACGTTTTGGGGATTACAGCCTTTGGCACAAATTCAATACCTCGAGTCTTAAACGCAGTTAAAGTAGACTTTGCATAATGGTATATATGGTCAGAAAATGATTTTATCACGTCGATGATAATTTTGAGTAAATTTTTGAGATACAGGGATACATTTTTCTGCATAAGTCTACGCCCGTTCAGCAACTTCAGTATTTTTGAAGCGCTTTAAACAACTTTTTATTGAGAGGTATTTGTGTTGAGTTTCAAAATTCTGATGCGAACAAAAAACTACGCTAAATAATGTAGCAGGCTTTAATATGATAGCAATAAGTCTTTTTTGTTTTTGCAATAACAACCACATCGACTAAGTTTTTAAGATTTAATGTAGTTTGCAGCTATCGTTCAGAAAATGTTCAAGACCTTACGCCTGAGCGCTGCAATTTATCAAAGCGCTTAAGTTTTCTGAATGGGCAATTGAAATGTTATGAATGTCAAAACTACAGCAAATAGGATGACAGATGATTGAAAATCGAGGCTCTCCCTAATTACTCCACCTTGGTTATTACACCATGTGTGGAACACAATTGGGGCAGCAGCAGCAAAATCTGTCAGAACTCCAAAAATTGTAAATAAACAAACTAATCAAAATAAAAATTTTCGCTATATTCAAAAAGAAAACTTTTTATATGAACTTCATTCTTAGTGCTGGATAAATTGAAAAAAATAAACAAAAACAAAATTTTTATTCATGCCAGCTTGAATACAACACTGATATTTTGCTGCTTTGCTGCCGGATAAAAAATAGAAAAATTTCTATATCGGCAGCAGGGCAGCACGGCAGCAAACTGCAGGATTTTCTATTCGTCTCTTTCTCACCTCCATAATTCTCTATAATTTTCATGTTGACAGATTTTGCTGCCCTGCTGCTTTGCTGCTGCTGACCCAATTGTGTTCTCGCTATAACGCTGTAGAATTTTTTCTATGTCGCGCTATGCCATACGGCATGAATTTTATCTAAAGGTGCTAAAACATTTCATTTGGTTGAGAAGAGTTGCAGCGGTTGGACGTTTTTTTATTCATTAATTTGAATCATAGTTAAGGCAATTACAATGCTTAAAAAACTGAAAGGAAAAGATATTGAAAATAATTTTGATGACTTAGATTTATCTGATGAAGAAGAAGAATAAACTCATGTTTTGGAGACCATATTAGAAACTCTGGAAGTTAATATCTCTTTTTTAGTCGAAGAGCTATCTAGTCCGGATAATAATAATGATTTACTTAAGGAAAATTTAGATGTACTAGAACAGGGGTCGACAGCGCCTAACTCTTTCCACTCTTTGCACTCTTCTACAACAACTTCGTATTGTTGTAATTCGCCGAATCGTTGACAGGCGCAACTGCACCAAAACAATTCAACCCTTGCGTGTTGTTGCTTTGCATGTCGTTGTTGGTAAATTTGTAGCGCTTGCGACTGCGCACAATTGGTAATTTTTGTTTGTTGTTGGTAATTTTGCGAACTGGTGCGCTACCGTGTGCGCTACCGGCATGCGCGTTGTTGCTTTTATATGTTAATAAATCCTTATGGTACCGTATCCAACGATTTGTTGTTGTTGTTGGTTTTTTGTTGTTGCACTCTTGAAATAAAATCCTTGTCGACCCCTGTACTAGAAGATAATATATTGGTTCCAGAAGATAATTTGTTTGATCTGGATGAGGTTGCGCACATATCATTTCAAAAAAACCCTTCAATTTCGATGGGCTAAGAAGCCATGAAGTGTTTCAACCTCAGATTTTTCTGAAAACTATCCTAAAAAAAGCTTCAACACTCCTGTTTTATATTTTTTTTAAATATTTCACAGGTGGTTTTATTTATATAATTGTTCAAGCAATAAATCAAGCCTCACTTTTACAAAGTGAGACACCAATTAATGTCACAAGGGAAGATATTCTGAAATTTGTAGGCTTAGAAATCGTAACTGCAAATATCGGATATTCTCGATTAACGATGCTACGATGCCACTGAAATTCCAGCATTTCGTCAAAATATGGCAGAAAGTAGATTTCATTCAATACGCAATAGCCTAAAGTTTATCCTAGATGAGAAATCAAAAGACAAACTTTTTAAGATACGCCTACATATAACTATGTCCTCAACAAGAACTGTTGATATTCCCTAAGGTTAAAGTTTATGCGTTGACGAAATGATGATGATTCCATAGATTGTAGCCTATTTTTACCAATTCGTTTTTACCACTGTACCAATTTTACCACTAATTCTTTTTACCATAAATTCTTTTTACCACTGATTCTAAAATTTTTTACCACTACATACTTTTGAAAGTTGTATATTCTTCTTCTTTGAGAGCTGTAGGCCATAATATACAATTTTGAATAAGTGTTTATCTCTTGTGGAATTTTTACTTATTTGTGGTAAAAATGTAGTGGTAAAAGTATATTGGTATAAAGTTCCAGTGGAAGAAAAGGAAAGTGGTAAAAAAAAAATTGGTAAGAAGTCCTAGTGGAAAGAAAGTATATCGGTAAAAATGGAGTTGTAAAAATGAATTGGTAAAACTGGATTGGTAAAAGCGGGCCCCCATCGATTCCATAATTTACATACATAATTTATATATGTTTAATGTTTTGTATATAATAAGCAAAAACATTTTTCTTTTCTACTTTTTTAAGTTTAAAATAAGCAAAATTGTAGAAAAAATCAAAATTGTTTACTTTTCAAGGATTATTATAGGGTATTTCTTATTCGGACTTGACCTATAGTATGGCATTACATCCTTTTGAATTTTTTTTATCAATAAATTTTGTATTTGTATATGTTTTAGCACAAAATCATTCGAATTATATTAAGAATTTAAATTTGCATTTTGGTACTTTCATTACCATTCAGTACATTTTATGCCATAAGGCATGACTCCCAAAAACCACTTTCAAAAATAAAATTTTTATAAATTAGTTTCAATTATTGTTTAAATTGGCCTTAAGAGTAAGAAAACGGAAAATACTGATTTTTAAAGTCAAATGGAAAGGAGAAGTTCCGAAAGGGTTAATAGTCCAAGTGTTAGATACAGCCGATTTTACAAATTTGATGTTTTTAAAATGTTGGAATATCGCAGATTTGTTTTTATTTAGATTTTCTGCGCGAAATTTGCAAATGAATTTCCAAAGTTGTAACTCTTTTAACAACATTTTGACAACTGAATTTAAGCACACCACTATAGTCGGCTCATAGGTCTTTTTCGGTGAAATTTCATATTTTGCAATTCTCGAGGCGAAAATATATACACAGTGCTGCCAATATGAAAAGTTACAAAAGAGTCCCTAATGTGTCAATTTGACACAAACTGAGAGAATCGTCGAAATGACTAGCATTTATGGTGTACGCAAGTATGGAGATTGTTCAAATTATGCTAATATTGTTGTTATGCGTGCATACTATGGTTTGTTATTGCTGGCCGGCTATCATTCACACGGAGAATGAGTGCAGAATTATGGGACGACAAAACTGGCAGAGCTATATGTCATACTGCTGCTCAAGCATTTCAGAGAAACAAGCGGATGTATGCGCTTTGACAATCCACAAGAGGTACATCCACTACTCGAGATAAGTTGGCACCGTTCGGTTTATATTCGACAAGTGAGTTCAACGCCAGGTAAATCTCTAACGGTCGATGAACAATAATTGCTATTCCGCTGAAGATGCCAATTTACGCAGTATATTCCTTCAAAACATCATAAATATGGCATGAAACTTTGGGTTATTTGCGATGTAGAAAGGTCTCAATGGCCGAAATGTTCCATGTGTGTGTCACATTTTTTCACATCTCGTCAGCTGGCCATTTCATTGAAGCAACGCCAAATGACATGCAGCAAGAATCGAAAGGAGCTTTTCTTTTCATTGATCAACATGAAAAAGTTTCGACAATATCACTCAGAATTGGTATTTGATCATGACCTTCGCGCTTCATGGAAGGTGCTTAGCACCATGCACATCACGAATCAAATTGATAATGATAAAAAAATATGCTTGAAATTATCAATTTTTACAACAGCAGAAAGAGCGGCGTTGATACTACGAAATGGTCGGTACATATCGGTGTCAGCGAAAGGTCAACAGATGGCCAGTTGCATTTTTTTATAACATGCTTGCCATACCTGCTCTGAATGCATACGTCCTCTTCATCAATATGAATACATATTGGCACTTTTCGAAAAAGAATTTTGGCAGTCGCTGTTCCTAATTCAAGTTGGAACATTGAACATCATCAGCGTTCGCCAAGAGGAGAAATCTCAGTATCCCCTGTGAACGAATTCCAGGGTGTTTCAAAAGATTCACCTCCAAATGAGGCCAGCACATCGATAAAAAAATAGACACTTTTAAAATATTTTTTTTGAAGCTGCATTATATTTTAGACCAACATTTTTTTTACATTATTAAAGGACAACTATTCAAGACTTATCCCTGACATTTTGGTCCAAAATATTCGTCGATAAGGTAGAAATTTGCAATGCAGTGAACGACCTCAAAATTTGCTGTAAGCAAGATATCTGGAGACTGGTTCATCCGAAAAAAAAAAATTTTTCGGCTTAGTAAACAGTTCTTGGGCGTTTAATCGTTGATTTTTTTTTTGATTTATGTATAACCTAAAACGACCACAATTTTCTGCACAAAAGATGAAAATTTTACTTCTACGCTCGCCATTTTGTCAAAAATTAATATTTTTCAAAAATCAAACAAAAGTAAAATTGATCAAGAATTGCTTCGATAAATTGAACAAAAATTTCGCGAATATTAATAAGACGGTGTTTCGCAAAAAGCAAATACCTCAAAACACTAGACTGTGATATTTATATTTGATACACAAACTGCAAAACGCTATATTAAGGGAACTAGACCTGGGACCGAAAAAAAGTGGGTACACTTCCATAAAAAGGCGATGCAACTGATTTGCACGAAAAAACTGAAAAACGCTATACTGAGAGAACCATCAAGATAAAATATTGCAAGCAAATTTTACACAAATAATTGAAATGGGCTAGCACCAGACAAAAAGTTTAAATATTTTGACAAGAGAGCGAGCTTACAAGCTTAAGCTTCGATACTCTGTACAGAGAGGATTATTTAGGGTGTTGCAACCAAATTTATCACAAATACTTGAAACGGTTTGTACTATAACTAGGGCTTCCAGATGACCTGCTTGCAAAAGTAGCATGTTTTTTATTTATTTACATTTTTTCCATAATACATTTTTTGAAAAATTTATCGACCAAAAACTTCGAAAGTAGTGAAAAGTAGCGCATTCCAACCAAAAGTAGTACATTTCAAGTGAAAAGTAGCACTTTTGCTACTTTAGTATGCCATCTGGTAGCCCTAACTATAACCAATATTCGGCGTATATGACAAGAAGCCGTGGCACTTTCCATGCAAGCAAAAACTTTAAAGCTTTATAAAGGTTCTAATTTTAGATGATTTCTATACCGGAAATGAGTTTTGGATTAGAGGTCCTAAAGTCCTATTTTTGGCTTTATTAAAAGCTCGCCAAGAGCTATCAGTTAATCAGCCACAAAGGCTACAGGGGTGAACAGATGATCCTTTGAGACTTAATAAAAACAAAGTTTTATGATCTTAAGTCAAAGTCAGATCTTCGATTGATTTTATTAGTTTATAATTTTTTCTTATATACATTTCTTATTTGAGTGAAAAGACACAATTCTTCTTTTCACTCGTTATCCAAAAATTCTTACTCATCATAATCTTACAAAAATAATTGTAACACATGCCATGCATCTGTTACATATTGAAATTAGCTCAAAGCAAAACGATAAACAAACAATAGTAAAAGTGTTATGTTACATCCCATTGCTTTGGCTTTGTGTGTGGCGTCAAATGCATGACACACTTATGTTGTGCATTTCCAAATGTATGTCAACCAGACATTTGTTGTTGTTGCACAAATTATTGGTCATCGTAAATTGTGTCTTTGAGTTGCCGCTGACCTTGTCATAATATTTTATTGTATTGATACGCTACAAACATTGTGTTGGTCAAAGCCCTTTATGCACAATGGTTGGTGCGAACCCTACAATAAGCAATACGTACAACACCTCTACCCCTTTTGGAAATGCATAACGTTTATTAATAGTTCTTAAATGTGAATAAACGCTTATGCGCTTGTACCATATGTAAATATATTGTTCTTGATGCATGGTGTGTATTTAAGTTCTAGTGATATAGCGATATAAGTATGTATCTTAGTATTTATGTAATAATATTCATATATTTAATTATGTTTATATAAAAAAAATTTTACTAATTATTTAATTTCTATTCTTATCTTACATTTGATATATTTTTATACTGTACTATATTTATTGTTTACAATCACAATTTTTGCTTATTTGCAAAATTTAATTTTATTTGTCTTACATATTTTTATGCTGTTCTATATTTATTGTTATACAATTACAATTTTGCTTATTTGCAAAATTTAATTTTATTTGTCTTACATATTTTTATACTGTTCTATATTTATTGTTATACAATTACAATTTTGCTTATTTGCAAAAGTTTGTTCTAAGTGTTTACTTAGTGACCTTCATATATTAATTTTCAAGTTCTGATTTTATGCTTAGGTTTGCTAAATTCATACTTGTAGAGTTTAATGCCTTAATTTAATGTTTATTTTTATTTTTGTTTCATAAGCTATTCTTATTTCTAGCTAATATAATATTATTGTTATGAACTTCTTGTATCTTGTTGTTTATTTTTATTTTACTATTTGGGCCTTTTGTTTCTACAATGGTGTAAGGTCCCTTGAATGGTTTGTCAAATTTGCTTTTGTTTCCTACTTTTAGGTAAATCTTGTCTCCTATTTGAAATTTCTGATTACCTGCATTTCTATTTGAAATCTCAGCTACTTTTAGCTTGTTACTCTCTAGGTTTTCTTTTGTTTTTTCGTGTGCATATCTCAATTTTTGTTTAAGCTCAATTAAATAGTTATCAATATCATAGTTTTTTGTATTATTATTATAAATTTCGCCAGGTAATGCGCAGATTTTGCCGTATACAAGCTCGAATGGAGAATAAGTCGTCGTGCTATGTGGAGTTGTGTTGAAACAGAATACATAGTATGGCAATAATGTTGCCCAGTTGTCGTTTTCTTGCATATTTCTCAGATATTCATTAAGTACTCGATGGTTTCTCTCAACTGTTCCTATCGTCTCATGATGATAAGGTGTTGAAGTACGTTTCTCGATTTGTAAAGCTTTGCATATGTTTTGTAGTAGTTCATTTACAAATTCGGTTCCTTTATCAGTTTTCAGTGTCTTGAAGCATCCGTATTTTAATATGAATTGTTCCACGATTGCTTTTGCTACTGTAATGGCTGCTTTATCTTCTAAAGGAATTGCTACTAAGAATTTCGACAATTCACATTGGATTGTTAGAATGTACCTATATCCTTCTGATGGTCTCATCGGTCCAACTGTATCCATAGTCACTGTTTCAAATACTGTAGATGGAGTTTCCGTTATGCACATTTTCTCTCTGGTATACTTTATTATTTTCGTTTCATTGCATAGATTACAATTATTTATATATGTTTTTACCATTTTGGATAGATTCTTCCAAATGTACTTTTGTTTTAACTTCGCGATGCATCTTTTGATACCTACATGACCTCCAGTTCGTGTGTCATGATGCTGTTTTATCAGCTGTATTTGTTCTTCTTTATTTTTAATTTCATTAGGGGGCTGATACAATATTATTTTTAACGCGTTTTTATTTTTATGCTGCAGCTTATTATATAATTCTTTTAATTCTGGAACTGTTATCAATGTGAATATCTCATCATTCGTTTCCAGCGCTAGCGTTTTTATCTCTTGTTCTTGTGTTTTTGATATTAACTTCCTCAGAACCAATTTTAACTCTGGTAAAGATTTTTCGTGTAATATCGCAAGAACTTTATTTTGAGCAATGATTATTTTATCATTTTTACCTTGATTTTTTGATGTAGACTTCCTCTGAACCAATTTTAACTCTGGTAAAGATTTTTCGTTTGACATCTCAAGATTTTCTGCTCTTTCAAGATTCTTATTTTCCATGGAATTATTTATAAATTTTAATCTTTTCAGGCCTTTAACTTCTGAAAATGATGTAGCTTCCCATATATGTAGTTGATCAGACTGCACTCGCTGAGAACTAGCACCACTGTTCAGTTTTTTCGTGATCACATTATCTTCATTATTTAATTTTTCTTTTGCCGCCCTTGTAAGTACTTGCACGTGCTTTTCTTTTGGTATCATTTCTTTTAATTTATTTGAATCTATTTTTATTCGTGAGAGTGCATCTGCATTTGTGTTCATTTTGCCCTGTTTGAAAATTATTTCAAAGTCGTAATCCATTAAATCTAAACGTATTCTTGTTAATTTTGATGATGGATTTTTATGCGTAAATAGACTCACTAAAGGTCTGTGGTCTGTGTATACTGTGAACTTTCTTCCGTAGAGATATGGTCTAAAGTAGTTTATCCCCCAATGTATTCCAAGTAGCTCTTTCTCGATGATTGCTTTATTGACTTCATGTTTGTTTAGAGTTTTCGAGGCGTAAGCTATTGGCTTATCTTGTCCTGGTTCACCTTGGGATAAGACTGCTCCTAATGCGTATTGTGATGCGTCTGTTGTGAGAATGAATGGTTTCTCGAAATTTGGATATGCTAACAGTTGCGGTGATATCAGCTTTTCTCGCAGTGTGTTAAAAGCTGTGTTGCATTCTTCTGTCCAGTTGAACAGTTGTCCTTTTTTTAACAATTGATTTAAAGGTCGAGCAATTTCTGCAAAATTTTCAATAAATTTTCTGTAATAGTTGCAGAATGCTACGAATCTACGTGTTTCATCAGCGTCCTTCGGTTGTGGGTAATTCCTTATGACGTCGTGTTTTGCTGGATCTGTTGTTACACCTTTAGATGTTATCAGATGCCCTAGATATACTACTTCTGTTTTCAAAAACTCACATTTGCTAAGGTTTAGCTTTAGGTTAACTTTTTGTAGTTTTTGAAATACTTGTTCTAGGTTTCTGTTGTGTTGTTTCAAGGTAGAACCAAACACTATGATGTCATCTACATAAAGAAATGCTGATTCCTGTAGTCCACTTAAAGCAATTGATAGCATCCGTTGGAAACTATTTGTCGCAATTTTTAGTCCAAATGGCAAACGTTTAAAGTGGTAATGTCCTGAATTTGTTGAGAATGCCGTTAGATGTCTTGAGCTTTTAGTTAATGGAATCTGATGAAATGAACTCGTCATATCTAGAGTTGAAAAATATTTTGCGTTTCCAAGTTTGTCTAATACGTCTTCCAGTCTTGTTAGTGGGAATTTATCATTAACAATCTTTTTGTTTAGTGCCCTAAAATCTACTACTAGTCTCCATTTTGCTGTACCACTTTGTGATTTCTTTGGTACTACTAGTAACGGTGAATTGTATGGGCTGTACGATGGTTCAACGATGTCCTCTTCTAACAATTTTTCTACTTGATTTTCTATTTCATGAAGTTGAGATTGTGGAAGTCTATAGTTTTTTATGTAGACAGGTGACTCGTCATTTAGTACTACATGCTGTTTGTAAAAGTTGTTTGTAGCTAATATATCTCCTTCTCTATGAAAAATATTTTTGTACTTGTTGCATAAGTCCATTACTTCTTGTTTCGCTTTGTCATCATATCCTTTAATTGTTGGTTCAAAATTGCCGTTTTCATTGGGATTATCTTTGAAGCTCAGGATTTGGAAGTTTTTTAACGGTTCTAATGATATGTCACATTCTTTAATATGAATGTCATTATCTGTTGTATTCAGAATTTTTATATGTTTATTACCATTTGCTGGGACTATCGCATTGGCTATAAAAATACCTTTTTGTATTTCTCTTGCTTGTACTATGGAGTCTTCATTTAGGTTCACATTTACGCTTGTAATTATTTCACTTCTCTTTGGGATTGTAATATTTATTATCCTTGTGGGCAATTTCATGTATATTGGAATGTCTTCTTGCATTTCCGACATGTTTAGTGTGAGAACACATGTTTCGTAATCTATTTTGCAATTGAATTTTAGTAGGAAATCTCTTCCTAGTATACCGTCTGTAACTATGTCGATTTGTTTATCTGCTACATAGAATTCATGTTTTATTTGACCGCTATTTAATTTAATGTCTAATTCGACTTGCTGGTCAATGGTTATTGGCTTGCTTGCTATTCCTGTTATCTGGCATGGCTCAATCATCAATATTGGATGATTTTCTATGATATTTTGCTTAATTATTGAGATATCTGCACCTGTATCTATTAGGAGATTAATTGTCCTATTATTACCTATATTAATTTTTATTATATTTGTATTTTGGGTTTTTAAGCAAACTATTCTGAATTTCTTTAATTTTGCTGTTGCTAAAGTATTTTCTGAATTTGAAATAGATTGATATTAAAGAACATAAAAATAGTTAGAGCTAAGAAAAACTTAATTACGTCCTATAGCAAAAGTACTAACTTTATTGTTTTTCGCTATTAATATATCAATGATAATTTATTTTTGTTGATTATAATATAAAGATGTTTAGTTGAAGCATGTTCTATACGAATTCAGTGAGCCAACTGAATCTCTTTTGGCATAATGGTGGCATGTTTGTTATGGATTTCGTATAAGTTGGTGTCTTCAAACAGGCTTATGATGCTTCTTGTAAGACACCAATGGCTGCCGATTGGAAACGTAAATCGGGTTTGAAATCATGTGCAATTTCACGTACTAAACGTTGAAATAGCAACTTGTGGATCAACAGTTCAGTTGATTTTTGGTAAGGACGGATGTCACTTAATGCAATGGTACTATAATGATGTGACTCCTTAGTGCTACCGGTTGATGGTGCAGGTTTACGTGCTGCCATAGTAGCGAATTTTTTACGTAAAGCTCTTCCTTCAGTAGATTTACGAGCTGTCTGCTTGGTATGGGCCATGTTTATGGAGTTATAGTTTATTAGCAAAAATTTCGTCAAAGTTATGTTTGTTCATTGAATTTCAGGATCAGGTCCGCAGGATCGCAGGAAGATTTCAGGATCAGGTCCGCAGGATCGCAGGAAGATTTCAGGATCAGGTCCGCAGGATCGCAGGAAGATTTCAGGATCAGGTCCGCAAGATCGCCATATAAAGGTTCTAATTTTAGATGATTTCTATACCGGAAATGAGTTTTGGATTAGAGGTCCTAAAGTCCTATTTTTGGCTTTATTAAAAGCTCGCCAAGAGCTATCAGTTAATCAGCCACAAAGGCTACAGGGGTGAACAGATGATCCTTTGAGACTTAATAAAAACAAAGTTTTATGATCTTAAGTCAAAGTCAGATCTTCGATTGATTTTATTAGTTTATAATTTTTTCTTATATACATTTCTTATTTGAGTGAAAAGACACAATTCTTCTTTTCACTCGTTATCCAAAAATTCTTACTCATCATAATCTTACAAAAATAATTGTAACACATGCCATGCATCTGTTACATATTGAAATTAGCTCAAAGCAAAACGATAAACAAACAATAGTAAAAGTGTTATGTTACATCCCATTGCTTTGGCTTTGTGTGTGGCGTCAAATGCATGACACACTTATGTTGTGCATTTCCAAATGTATGTCAACCAGACATTTGTTGTTGTTGCACAAATTATTGGTCATCGTAAATTGTGTCTTTGAGTTGCCGCTGACCTTGTCATAATATTTTATTGTATTGATACGCTACAAACATTGTGTTGGTCAAAGCCCTTTATGCACAATGGTTGGTGCGAACCCTACAATAAGCAATACGTACAACAGCTTTATACTGAGACAGTTATTTAGGGGAGTGCAACGAAATTTCGCGCAAATACAACGAATAGTTCCAGCAAACTGCACAAAAAAATTAGCAAACTTTGACAAGTGAGCGTTGCACTTTCAATACAATCGCTATACTAAGTAATTGTTGCCAAATTCATTATGGGACCGTTTGGTCAAACCGACCAGAACGTGACTTTTATAAAACAATTTAAGACTTACGCGCAAAGTCAAGATATCACTCTTATTAGATACAAGAAACTAAAAAAATTAAAATAAAAATCAATGAAATTCGTTCAGTATATGTACGTGTGTTCCGATGATAAACCTGATTGCACTGGACTATAAATAAAGTTCAACTGTGTTCCCGACAGTTTTTCCTAGCGATGTGGTCTAAAGCGAAAAAAAAAATCTTTTGTGCTGACAGATATGTGTATGATGAACAGTTTTAACAAGTAAACTCGAAAATGGGAAATTTTGAGTTATGCCTCTTTAGCTAAATGTGTGCGATATGTAGTTAGCTATTGTCTTTTTTTTTTTTTGTAGTATTGTCTATTGCGTAATTGTTGATTGTGAGGTGACCAGTCCTAAGCTGAATGGAGCTAAACTGGAAGTAGCTTGCTACGAAACCTGACCGGAGGTTTTCTGGTACCACTGGTTGTCAGGAGCCCCTAAAACTTCGGTTTTAGCCTGGCAATGGGTTGGCCCCCTTGTGGGCGCATCGTAGTGGCTGTGGTTTACACCCAAAAGCGCGGGTAGGGGGAACTTATTCCCACGGTGTGGAGTTGCATTGCAACCAGGTGTCATCTCCCATAGGATGTCAGAGGTTTTAGGCCTCGACACCTACCAGGTGTTAGGTCATGTCCATTTGCATGGCCTAGAAATGGTGCCTTCGGCCAGCATGGGGCTTGGGATCTCTCGGGCTTTATGCTGGTCGAAAGGGCGCCGCTCGACGTGTAAGTTTCGAGTCTGCGTAGAGCACCGTCAAATTAAGACGTAGCGGCAGGGGTTGACGTAAAAGAACACAGGCATTGTCTGTCTGCCTTTGTTTTTGTAAGGCTTGTGTTTCAACTAGCTGTCTTGAACAGTTAGCTCAGTAAAACTAAAATAAGTGTTATAGCATCTAAAAATAAGTTTTATAAAAATCGATCCGTCCGAAAACAAGAAAACCGTTATTTTACTGATCAGATTTATTTGATTCCGTTATTTTGTCAAAACCCCTAGAATTATTACATTTAGAGTCTTCAATCTCTTTGATATTTTTTATAAATAATTTTCTATTTTTCAGTGCTCGCCCGCAGTATGAAAACCAAAACTATATTTTAGTCTCATCATTTCCAACTCGTGAGCTTACAGATGAAGCAGCAACGATTGAAGGTAGTGGTCTAAGAAACGCTGCCATTATGCAACGTTTAAAATAATCATATTAACATTAAAAGAATCCTTTTGTGAGTTCTTATTAGTTTTTTAATATACGATATTATTCAATCCAAACATTAAAAAAAAGGTTTTATTTGTGATTACCGACTTTATTTAAAAAAAATATTATACAGGTATGATCCCCATCTTAATAGTAGTCGCTGCTTGAACTATTGCTGTCTTGTGTTGGTCAAGATTTCTAGCGAGATCTGTTCAATTAACTAAACTAATTTTTCCGGTGTCAACGATACTAAGCTATGTAACGAAGTATAATGCAATCTTTTGATATTTTCAGCTATGCAAGTTTTGTGAGAATCTTTTTTTTTTTGTGGGGGAATTGTTTTTTTGCTTGAATCACTGGAATTTTTTTTTTTTGTTTTAATCTATGTGATATTTGCTTTTGGATTTTGGATTTGGATTTATTCTTTGAATTGAAAAGCACATAAGAATAGTTTGGTTTAATAAAAATTGGAGAATTGAAGCTAAATTAAACTTAAGCCAAAAAGTGTCGCTCGGATCTCGTATTCGGAGATATAGCCATTGAAAGTTGGGTGCCCCTTAATTGGTATCCAAAATATGGGTTTCGTAATAGAGATAGCTTCAAAAGGTACAATATTGGGGTAAATATTTAGAATTGGGACTTATTGGCTCCAAAATTTTGTTTATTCATGTCACTTTAAAATGGCTATAACTTTTGCGACGAAACATCGCAGATGACCATTTGAAAGCTCATTTTAAAGATGAAGGATGGTACTAAATGATGATAACTGAACAATTTTTTTTTTAATACTATACATGGCCTCGAAAGTAGACAAAAAAAAAACTCTTGGTCAATTCTTGGAATTGACATTTTAAGCAAATTTTTTGGTTTTCCGTTAAAGAAAGAGTAAGTGCGCAAAAATTTAGAAGAAACGATACATCATTTTAAAGCAAAAGAACAGGTTTTTAGAATTTAAAAAAAAATATAGGTCATTGACACATTTATTTGAAAAAATATTTGTAAATACTTCAGAAAAATCATCACATCTCCAAAACTATGTGTCAAATTTAAAAGATCTTTTAACCAATATTGTAGCTCAATAAATTATCTTTCATAGGAAGAGATTATTGTGAAGAGATTATCCCTTGAAAAGGAAAAAACAAGATAACGCACCTTGGACAAAAAGTTTTTATTAAAAATCGGGAGCGCAAGTTCTAGAAAAAATGTTTAACGTGATTAATGATGTAATTGCGCCACAGGCAAACATTTTGTATGGATAATCTTTCACGCGATTTTTAATTAACATTTTTTTTTTTATTGTATTCTGCCGGGCAGTGAATATATAGTGATAATACGTTTATTTGTACAAAACTATATTAATTTTAGTTCCAGAAAATCAAGTTATTAATATGTAATTAATTGAGCATATACAAAGTTTTACACGATAAAATAAGAGTGAAAAAATTCCGCGAAGAGCTTGTCTTAAGGGAAAAAATTAAACTTTTTTAATTTAATATTAATGTCAAATGAGTTTTACTCTTCTAGGCAAAAGTAATTAAATTTTTTATAATAAATTAATGTAGTGCTTATAAATTTGATTTCTTCTGCTACTGGGGTTCAATGATTATGGTGGATTTTTCATTCAGAGTGTGGTTTCCATAGTTGTTATAAAAGCTGGCTATTTGATATCTTCCTTCAGTTTTTCTCCGTGTATTATGTTGATGGTCGATATCAACTCTATATTGTTGTTCTTCGTAGAATTCATTTAATAATGTGGATTTGTAAATTCCTTCAACGTTGAGTAATTTTAACTATTTGCATGGATTATCGCTGCGAATTGTGCTAGAATTGGCTGTATGTTTATAAAGCCAATTTTTACTCGGCGACTAAAATGGCGAGATAGTAGCCAACCATGAAAGGGGGGTTCATTTCAATGTGATGAGCAACATGTGGTGGTTTTTGTAATGGTATTAATTTCTCGTTGCCCCATCAGGCAGGTAGAAATACTGTGTGCGTGGGTGACAATGTTACTGATGTTGCTCGTGTATGCTCGCGATCATTGTCTGATAAGTCTCATGTTTCTCCGGAAAATCTCTCTTCGATTGAGAATGATCATGTTTCGGCAGTTACTAAGAATGTAATAAATCCGTGGAATGAGGTTAGAAGAAAAAAACATAAAAAACGCACAACAATAATTGGGCAAAATTGTAGCGATGAGCTTGAAGTTGTTGAAAGAAAGAAATGGGCTCATCTCTCTTCTTTTAAGCCTTCTGTTTCTGCAGATAATATTATTGAATATGTGGTGAAGCACACAAATATTGCAAGACATGATTTAGCTTGTTTTAAACTAATTAAAAAAGATTTCCAGCATGATACACTTAAACGTGTGAATTTTAAACTTGGAGTATCGTCGTCTCATTACAATACTATTACTGATTCTGAGCTTTGGCCGGTGGATGTATACGTTAAAGATTTTAAATTTTTTCGAAAAGTGGAAGAACTAGCAACAAAACAATAATAAATGCTAAGCCTTCATCATCTCATGAAGATAATATTTGTATTTATTATCAAAATGTTGGTGGTATGAGATCTAAAACATTAAATTTTTTTACTGCTGCCTCATGTTGTCACTATGATGCCATTGCGTTAACTGAGACATGGCTAAATGACTCTATATTTTCTGCAGAGTTGTTTAATGATGATTTTCGTGTCTATAGGAGAGATAGATCTGCCGCTGACACTGGTCTTTCCAGAGGAGGGGGTGTTTTATTAGCTGTTAAGACTAACATAATAAGTAGGCGTATTATATTAGAAAATAATATTGTTGAGCAAATTTGTGTTGAACTAATGTCTCCATGCAAGAATTTAACAATTTATATTTTTGTCTCATATATTCCACCAAATAGTGATGCGAGTGTTTATGCAGCTCATGTAAAAAATATTTCCAATATTTTTGAATTATGTAATTCTAATGTACATTTAATAGTTCTTGGTGATTTTAACTTAGGTCATATTAATTGGCAATTTATGCCGAGTGAGAAATGTTTGTAACCATTTAATGCTAAACAGGATAGAGATTATGAAACCTTAGATGCATTACTGTCAATGAACTTAAATCAAATTAATTATGTTCTAAATTCTTTAGAACGCATTCTTGATTTGGTTTTTGTGGATAACGATATAAATGCAATCTTAAAGGTTTCAGACATCCCAATGTTAAATAATAGTTTTCATCACCTAGCGCTTGAAATAAAACTAAATTTCTTAAATTATTCCAAGCTTAATTTCTGCAGTGTTCATAGAAAATCTGAGCATAACTTTGCAAAAGCTGACTTTTTTTCACTAAACTTATTTTTTTCTAACACAAATTGGGAAGAAATTATGGTCCCTAATGACTTAAAGAAAAGCTATGACTCTTTTATGGCAAAACTTGAAGACTTACTTACTTACTTTGGTGGCCATAACAACCCGTTACCGGGTTACGGCCGACCTCAAAAGCTCTCTCCAGGCGCCTCTGCTTTGCGCACGCCTTCTCCAATCATTCACACCAAGCGTGGATAGGGTTTCCTCGGCTTGGTCTTTCCATCGGAGGCATGGTCTTCCTCTTCGTCGTCGCCCAGCGGCTTCCGCATCAAACACCTTTTTCGCCGGAGCTTCTTCGTCCATACGCACAACATGTCCCAGCCAGCGCAGACGTTGAATAGTGATGCGCTTGACTATGTCAATGTCAGCGTAGAGCTCGTACAGTTCGTGGTTCATTCGAATACGGTAGTCGTCGCCGACGTGAACAGGACCGAAGATTTTGCGAAGAATTTTTCTCTCAAACACCCCAAGCGTGGCTGCATCAGTCTGCGACACAACCCATGCTTCTGCGCCGTAAAGTAGCACGGGTAAGATGAGCGTCTTGTAGAGTGTCAGTTTTGTCGGGCGAGAGAGGTCTCTACTACTCAATTGCTTACTGAGACCATAGTAACACCTATTAGCAAGAGTTAGTCTTCGCTTTATCTCCAGGCTGACATCGTTTTGAGTGTTCACGGCGGTGCCAAGATAGGTGAATTCCTTGACAACTTCGAAAGTATAGTTGTTCGCAGTAACAAAGGGTCCAATACGCCGCGTCTCCCTGTTTGTGGACAGCATATACTTTGTTTTGCCCTCGTTCACCATCAAACCCACTTTCGCTGACTCTTTTTCGATAGCAGAGAACGCAGCAGTAACATCTCGCTTACAACGTCCAATGATATCAATATCATCGGCATATGCAAGGAGCTGGACACTTTTGTAGAAAATAGTGCCATTACACTGGCTCTTCGCAACACCCCTTCCATCACAAAGTTGAAGAGGTTGCAGGATAATGGATCGCCCTGTCTGAAACCTCTTTCGGTATCAAATGGTTCGGAGAGGTCCCTTCCTACTCTGACGGAGCTGGCTGTGTTGCTCAACGTCATTCTGCAAAGCCGCACCAGCTTCGCAGGTATACCGAACTCAGACATGGTGGCATACAGGCAATCCCGTATCGGGCTATCGAAAGCTGCTTTAAAATCGATAAAGAGATGATGGGTATCGATCTGTTTTTCGTGGGTTTTTTCCAGGATTTGACGTAGTGTGAAGATCTGGTCTATGGTGGACTTACCAGGTCTAAAGCCGCACTGATAAGGCCCAATCAGTGTGTTGGCAAACGGCTTAAGTCTTTCACACAGTACAGTCGACAGGACCTTGTAAGAGATGGCAAGAAGACTGATTCCCCGGTAGTTAGCGCAGATTGTCGGGTCACCTTTCTTCAGTACAGGACAAAGGACACTGAGATTCCAATCGTCGGGCATGCTTTCTACTAGCCATATTTTGCAGATGAGTTGATGCATACACCCTATCAGCTCATCGCCGCCGGTCTTGAACAATTCAGCAGGCAGGCCATCGGCACCAGCCGCTTTGTTGTTCTTAAGTCGTTGGATCACAACTCGTACCGCGTCATGGCTAGGTGGTGGTACGTCCACACCATCGTCGTTGATTGGTGGCATCGGGTTAATTTCTCCAAAGGCGGGATTGGTGGAGTCATCGCCAGCAAGCAGCTTGGAAAAGTGTTCCCTCCATAATCTCAGTGCACCCTGCGTATCCGTAACCAGATTTCCATGTTCTTGAAGAAGCTTACGAAAAATTTGTTCCATTGAAAAGGGTGATCCGAGGGAATAAGTCCATTTGGTTTAACAGGCGTTTATGTAAATTAAAAAACAGGCTTAGTAAACTACGCAAGAGATATAGTGAAAACCGTAATTTTCGAGTCGAATATATATCTTGCAGAAATAGTTATGAAACGTTAAAAAAAGTACTCTACAAGCAATTTTTACTGTCCATTGAATCAAATATAAAAACTGATTCTAAGTCTTTCTGGAAATTTCTTAATACTAAAAAACACTCTTGGTTTTCCGTCCAACATGACTTACGATAATTGTTCGTCAAGTGATGAAAAAGAAATCTGCGATATGTTTGCTTCTTTCTTTCAGTCAAACTTCGTTGCTGATAATAAATTTACAGCAATTAGTGATATTTTTCCTGAAATTACTAATATGGGTCATTTGAACTTAGAAATGAATGAAGTATTACTTGAACTGGCTTCGTTAAAGAGTTCGTACAAGTCGTCCCCAGGTAACACGCCTGCTGCGAGAGCTTAGCAAAGCCTCTAACATTCATTTTTAATCTTTCGCTTTCCACAGGTAATTTTTTGGATACTTGGAAAGATTCTTATATTACTCCGATTCATAAATCAGGTTCGAAACAAGAGGTTATTAATTACAGACCCATTTCAAAACTGAAGTTGATACCTAAGGTTTTCGAAGCGATTGTGAAGAAGATAATATTTCCCAAGCTCAACATGGTTTTGTAAGTGGCAGGTCCACTATTTCCAACTTGGCTATATTTGCGAATTTTTGTTTAAAAGGCATTGAGCGTGGTAATCAAGTTGATGCTATTTATACAGATTTTACAAAAGCATTTGATAGGGTTTCACATACGGTCCTCATAAATAAACTTAACTGTATGGGTTTTCACTCTCAGATTCTAAGTTGGCTCAGGGATTATCTTTCTAATCGCAGACAATTTGTCAAGATTGGTTCAACAGTATCTAAGGAAATTTTTAACTATTCTGGAGTTCCACAAGGTAGTCACCTAGGACCTCTTCTCTTCATTATATTTATTAATGACCTCCCTAACAGAGTAAGATACTCTAATTGTCTGTTATATGCGGATGATTTGAAAATATTTAGGCCTATTAGAACGTATATAGATTCAGTTCTATTACAAATGGACCTAGACAGTGTAGCACAGTGGTGTGAGGATAATTACTTGTATTTAAACATATCTAAGTGTAAGAGTATTAGTTTCACTAGATCATCTTCACCCGTATGTCATGATTATAAAATTTTGAGATTGTTCCCTTGTTAAAGTGGATTGTCAGAAAGATTTAGGTGTAATGTTTGACACTAAGCTAAGCTTTAACTCACATTATGATTATATCATTTCTAAAGCTAATAAATTGCTAGGATTTTTGATACGGAATACAAAAGAATTTTCAGACCCATACACATTGAAATCAATTTATGTTTCTTTAATTAGATCGATTCTGGAGTATGCTTCTTGTATATGGAGTCCTTCATACGCAATTAGTATAAAACGAATTGAGGCTGTGCAAAGGAAATTTTCAAGATATGCATTAAGAAAGATGAATTGGAATCTAAATATTTTGCCCACTTACAAAAGTCGTTGCTTATTGATTGACCTCAAATCGCTTCAAGCAAGAAGAACATATTTTAGTGTTATGCTAGCTAGAGATACGTTGTGCAATCATATTGACTGTCCGATGCTCCTTTCTCTTTTCCGAATATATACTCCTTCAAGGCCATTAAGAGGAAGGCATTTTCTTTTTTGGATCCCACGTGCTTTCACGAATTACGGTTTTTCTAATCCAATTACAAAGTCTTGCTCAGATTATAATAAATTTCATAATGATTTGGATTTATCATTAAGTAGAAATAGTTTTAAGTTACATTTACTTTCCTTACTTTGATCTATTTATGGTATGATGTTAATTAAATTCATTTGTTTTTGTAAGTAATATTTAAGCTCTTATATATATATTTTATTGTAATAATAATAACTCAATGTGTCCA
This sequence comes from Tricholauxania praeusta, assembly GCA_949775025.1. NCBI lineage: Eukaryota > Metazoa > Arthropoda > Insecta > Diptera > Lauxaniidae > Tricholauxania > Tricholauxania praeusta. The sequence goes on from OX459031.1 coordinate 44,751,924, forward strand.
ATAAAGTTTAACTCGATAGACATTTGTAAATAAATAAATAAATAAAATGAGCAAGGCCTGCCTCGGAGAAGGCCTGCTAGCACTGCAGCGATTATATAAGGACCTCTCAAAACTAGATTTTCATGCAATTAAAAATACAATCACAGAAGGCATAATATGCCTTCCCACAACAGACGTGCTATCAGGCCTGATGTTAGAAGGCAAAGAAGAACCATTTACTTTATAGCTTTTGTTTCTTTTTTATTTCATGTATTGCAATGTTTTATGATTCTGCATTACTTATTTGTCATGTACATTGTACATATACGACATGAAAAGTATATACATGGTTAGAAATTAAGAGAGGTGTGCATATTACCAGGCTAGTCTTCTGTTGTTTCATGTTATGTTAAAGAGGTAGAGTTTTGTGTATTATTTGTCAAATAGTAAATTAACTATAACTCTCTACTGCATGAGCATATCGCACTGTCAAAACAAAACGGCCGCAAATCAAAATAACGAGTTTTCGAGTTATGTGTACCACTATATATATAGCTCATTAAGTGTTCTTAATTTTAGTATTGCCACCATATTTCTAGCTCAATTAATAACTTCTAAAATACATTTTTAGATAAGGGATATTTTGTTCTGTATTTTTTCTTAACAAAACAACACCGCCTCATTTCAAAATATTAATATTTTGCTGTTAAAATAAAGAAAAAACAATTAAAACAACAAAGCCTTAAGTCGAAAAAGATATTTTAAAATATTTTCCTCATAAGTTTTTACAGTATCAAATAAGTTTGTAGTATTTCAGTTCAAGACTGACATAGCTATAAATATGGCTGTCTTCAAGTTCAGTGGAAAATTTTAGATTTCTTTAATCGCAATTTTCTCGAAACTTAAAATTTTGAGATGCGGCCCTCTTGTTCTGACGGTGCGATATAAGCGTTAGTAAAAAAAATAATTTTATTCAAATATACGCTTATTTATTCATTTTATACACGAATTTAACAAAAAAAAATGTTTATCCTGTTCGTGTCTTTTTTATTCTTTGCATCCTTTTTATCCTCTGTATGGACACAAAGCTCTTTTCGATCGATTTATGAACGGAAAAATTTTTGTTTTAGGCAACGTTGTGAAATGAAGAACAGCAATTTCATTTGGTCATTATAACAAAGATATAATTTACATTTTTAGCAATTCACTTTTTTTGAAATTTCGAATGCAATGTAAGATCGCACTAAATAAACTGAATTTGCATCAAACCAACTTTTCGTTACGCATATAGGTAAAATATTAAAAAACGCGAATAAAGTATAGATAACAAAAATGGCAAATTGAATTATGATTAACGTTGAAAAAGTGGAGAAAATTATTTTCAAAGTTGAAAATCCATATATGGCTCTGTATGCAGTAGAGGGTTAAGAAACATCACAAAAAAAAAAATCATTCAAAAAATATCGACGCAAAAAATAAAACAAGTCTTTACGATGCATTAAATTTTAGTTTTTTCCAAGTACTTCTGAGTCCTACTAAGGTAAGCGGTCTTAGAAAGCCTGCTTAGGAAGACCTGTTTTCTTGGGACATTTCATATAAAAAATAAAGTACGTTTGAAAGGAGGGTGGAAGGCCTTGTACTTACCAAGGAAGACCTTCTAGAAGCACTGTTAGCTCCTGCACTTGCCTACAGGGGCATTGTCTGTTGCGTTTTCTAAATTTTTGTGTGTCACAACTAATACCGTGTCGTCAGCGTACGTTTTTTGCAGTTTTTTAATTGCTCTAACAACATACGGTGAATCAAAAAAGTTTAGGCACAGCGCCATTTACAAAGTTTATCTGTTAATAACTTTTTTTCCAAATATTAAATGTTCGGAAATTGGACCAAGGCTTAAATTTTTCATATGTGTGTCTAAACTTTTTTGATATGAAAATCATGCATTTTCTCTAATTGTTATAACATCACATCTAAAAAAAATGGAATTCAAATATCTGTTGCTTAAATATTTAATAAAATGTTCCTTATTAAAAATTACATCCTAATTATTTTTGTTAGTCAAGTGGAAAAAAAATTTTAACCGATAAATTTTGTAAGACTCCATAAAATATTGAAAACTTAAATTTCGCTAGCATATTCCATAAACATTGAATTTTGAACCTAACTTTTTGGTATAAATTCGATTTATCTTCTCTTTTACTATGTTGCTTAAAAATTTTTGATCTGAATGCGTAAAAATCGTTTTTCGACCTTTTTAACGACCGCATAGAAAAAACCGCCACAAGGAACTGTGATAACCTCTTCGAATTATAGCACCGCATCAATCGTTTCCATTTTTAAAAAAATTTTGACACTAGTCAAACTTTAATTGTAAATTTTATTATTTCTAAGCTTATGATTACACATTTTATTTAAAATTTTATCTTGAAAGTTTAATACATTGTTGAAAGTCAGAAAACAGACTTTAAACAAGCAAGTTTACAGCTACAAATGTTTCGTGACTTCAGCTAAAAGTATTTTTAAGGCGTTTAAAAAAAAAAAAACATAAAATTCGCAATATTTTTACACACTTATATTTAAATAAGGAAACTAATTTCACTCCTTAGCGCTAAAAGGTTTTGCATAAACTCTTCTCGTAAAGCTGTGCGCCAATCATGAAGACCATCTTTACCAACATTAACACATTCTGAATAACGATGTATAAGGCCTTCAGATATTGGCAGTACAGCATTATCGGTTTTCTGGCGCAAGTTTCCCTCCACGTCATTTGTGGAAAAGTCCAAAACACTGACAACAGGCTTATAAAGGAATATTTTATATGAAGGTTTGGCTTCTGAATCGTACAACTTATTATCCATAAGTATTTTAATATTATCATCCAGACATACAGTAAAAGAAGGAACTTCATAACGTACAATGGAATGTTGTTGCAGGGGACGCAAGAAAGAGTCGTCTATGTTCAGCTTGGTACGCGGATAAAAAAACTCATTTAAGCTGAGAAGCAAAGCGAAACGTGCATGATAAACGCTACGTAAGTTGCAATCTGTTTCCAAAATTTTTCGTACGTCGTCGGATGCGTTTTGTGAATTAAAAGGAAAATTAAATGGAAGATATTTAACATTAAAGCCAGCTTTATAAATAAGGCGACGCATATGTGCAGACAGCGCATCACCATTGTATATTAGAAAACTGTTTACACCAATAGCTTGGTGATAGAGGAAGAATTGCAGCAGGTTTTGATTACTGGCAAATTTCGTGCTCAAGTTAAAATTTACCATATTTACACAGACTATGGTTTGCTCCAGATTGATATCCATTCCAGTTTTCTCAATTGATTTAATGTGCCGTAATTTAATTTCATGACTACTTTTCGTTTTTAAGTCTGTGAAGACAATATTAGTTGGAGTTCCAAAATCGCGATTTAGTTTACAAAAGAAACGATATGTAGTAAATTCTTTCGATTTATCGGCAGTATTTAGTTCCATATGCTGGAATTCAAATTTTCCCTTAAATGTTTTCCCATTCTGAAATATCGCAGAGCACTTGTAATTAACAACAGCCCCACGCATACCAACAACAATTGCGAAAGCTTCGCCGCCAGGAACCAGTTCTTTGCGATTCCAGTATGCTGCGTAAGCATAAAAGTTATTGCCGATCGTTGACCATACGGGTATTGGATGCGCATAGTCGTGATATTGTCCATCTCGAGTTGTATTCTCTAAACGCATAATAACTGAAGCATCCTTACGTCCAAAAAAGTTAACTACTTGCAACACATATTTCAATCGATTATTTTCACTTTTGTACATTAAAAGCACTCCAACGCTGCAACAGCATACAAGTAGTAGAAGCAGTTGATAATATTTTCTCATTTTATTGTGTGGAATATGTGAATTTGTGAAAAGTGTAAACAGAACATTCTTAAAGAATTTAACTGAAAATCGAATGTGTATTGCAGTCACGGCGGCCAGAAAATTGCTCAAGCAATCCAAAAATCCGCAAAAGTTTCGCTGGGAAAATCCATAATACAATAATAAAGGTAATATCAGCCTGTCAATGTAAATATGCAACCCTGAATTATGCTCCCAATACAGTCGAACTGAAATCCATCACTGATGCCAGATCAGGAAAAAATTCCCAAGACTTAGAAGACCTTGAGCTCTTCTGGGAAATTTTTTATGAAAGACTATTATCAGTAGATAGTTTTCTATGTACTTCAGAGAACTGCAAGAGTTCATAATTTCACAACTAAGTATACTCGCTATAAAATGGGTTTCTGTGCTATCTGCTAGACATGCAGTCTATGCAAATATATACAAATATATGCAAATAGTATAAAAGCTGGTGCACTTGAATTGCTTTTTCGCATATCGCCGTCGTGTGGCGGTCGTATTTGTCATCGTACGAGTAAAAATGACACGAGTAACACGAAAAATACGCGCTGCCAACAAAACACACACTTAAACGCAGTACACACTAGCTATCATGTTCGTCAGTTTTGCTCAAATTTCTCTTGTTTGTGTGTGTGCTATTTTTTGTCAGTCAACCCAAAATTTCAATAAAATAGTAAACATTGTGGTTCCTATAGACAATTTACTGCCCTTTTTATTATGCAATCAGATTGGAAACTTGATTTTTTTTCTTGTGGAAAACCGGAAGTGAACATTTCATCTCAGAATTGAAATAACTTCAATATATTTTATTTTTTTTTTATTTTAACTTTAAAATAAAGCATAAAATATACCGGTATACGTGATCTACATTAGTTTACGAGATATATGAATTGAAGTGCATACGTGCTGCACTTTGTATGGGACATGGCACTTTCTTAAGGGCGTCCGGGAGTTTTTCGAAAAATAAAAAGACGTTTTTTTAAAATTTTTTTTTGAAGTTGCATTTGATCTTAGACCAAAATTTCTTTTACATTATTAAAGTATAACTATTCAAGATTTATTTCTGAAATTTTGATCCAAAAATATTCGTCAATAAGTTAGGAAAGTGCAATGCCGTGAACGACCTCAAAATTTGCGGTGAGCAAGATATCTGGAAACTGGTTCATCCGAAAAAAGAAAATTCAATTTTTTTCGGTTAAGCAAATAGTTAAGGGGCGTTTGATAGTTGATTTTTGAAAAATTTTAATTTTTGACAAAATGGAGGGCGTACAAGGAAAATTTTAATTTTTTGTGCACAAACTTGAGGTCGTTTTAGGCTATAAATCAAAAAATATGTATCCAAAAAAAAAATCGTAATCTAATATTTTTAGACCAAGATTTCAGAAATAAGTCTTGAATAGTTATACTTTAATAATGTAAAAAAAAATTTGGTCTAAAATAAAATGCAGCTTCAAAAAAAAAAATTTTAAAAAAATGTCTTTATTTTCCGAAAAACTCCCGGACGCCCTTAAGTACTTTTATTTATATATCTCCTTAACTAATAATGATCACGTTTAACATCAATATGCATAAGGCCTTCTTTTTAAATAAAATATTTAAAAAATATTATGTCCAAGTTACTGGAAATTCGATTTAAAATTTTTACTTTCTGTTTTCTATCTATAAAAAAATTGAAAACTCAAATTTGGTTGAAAAATTAAAAAGAACATCCTTTTTACTAGTTTAATCAATATTGTTTATATTTAATTATAAATTCCTTGATTCCAATAACAGCCTTCAAAAATTACGGTCCTTAAACTTCACCAATTCTTCAGAAGTCCATTACTCGGCAATTAAGCCTCATACAAAAAAAAAATTGTGTGTACACATTTATGTCTACTAGATGTATAACTAAGCGGAATATAAGCAAATTTCACAACCTCACTTTATTTTCATTGCCCGCTTCGCCTGAAATGCCCCCTATGTATAAGATTAATGAATTAAATAAAATAAATTAATGAATCGATCTCAAATAATACGTTATTTTACTTGAAATCAAATAATAATATCTGTTTCTTTTATGTAAAATTTATTACAAATTATTTTGATACTATTTTTTCTTGACATCTACATTTTTATTTTTAAAAGATACATTTTCTAAGGCAGTGGCAGCACTGAAATCCATACATACAGTGACTCATGAAATTGATCACGCTTTTGCTATGTATGCAAACACTAATAAAATCTCCGAAGAAGTTTAATATTTTTACTTAATCTTTACGTATATTTTGTTCAAACTGGCTGAAGATAAAGGAAAATATACAAGGACAAAATTTCGTAACATTTTTTTCTCAAAAAATAACAACCAAAATAATTCAATGTGATCAATTTTGTGGCTTTACAAAATAAGACTTGAAAACTAATATTAATATTTTGTATAGCCTCCTCGAGCACCAATTACAGCCTATATTCTACTAACCATACTATCTGCAAGGTTTTTACAAGTTTCGGAACCAGTATCTCATGAATTTTGAACCTTAGGCCACCATCCTTGAGGAGACTCAATAATGGCATGGGGTTGTATGACTACCAAAGGTAATTGCAGACTGAGCAAAATTGAAGGTCGAATAACAGCGAAGTCCTACATTGGAATTCTACGAAGCCATTTGCTTGGCACTGTAGATGATTTGGAAGTGAATGCTTCGGATAATGTCTTTCAACAGGACAATGATCCAAGAATGACACGAAAATGTTAACGTATTCCAATGGTGGTGATGGTGGTTTTTACACGCATAAACTTTTTGCGGTAGCTCCTCATTTGAGTACAAAAATGAGTAAAGAGAAAAGTGAAAAATATTTTTGCGATCGCATAGTGCTAAGTATAGCAGTGTTATAAGTAAAAAAACAACACCGCGTAGTTTTTGTGGCGGCGTTTTTCATATTCGGGTATGAAAAATAAGCAACATTTTTGCCGTGAAATTATTGTCGCGGTGGACCGCTGCAGTTCTCTGATGTACTTTTAAATAATCATTTTTTACGTTAAGAAATATTATATGTTTTAAAAATTTATGTAAGAAACAACGAGTTTCAAGGAAGATATAGCTTCAGTTAGGGCATTCAGAGTACACTGAGAAAAAAATTAGCCAGGACCTGTTTAATTCAACTAGAAAACGTAATGTTTTGGTGCCAAGTTAAAATCTAGTTATTTCTACCAGAAATCTGATTGAAAACAACAAAAATTAATCTAGTTATTTCAAAACGATATATGGTTAAAAAACTTTTTCACTTTTTCTCGGACAGCTCGGAGTCCAAGCCCGAGGAGGTACTTCATTTAATTGGCCGTTTCTATACCATTCCTAGAACCCACCGATTGACACCACTTTCGTCCGAATTGATTCAACTTTAGTTTCCCATATATATTTGGCCGACCATTTTTCCAAGTCCCTTCTTAGCTGAACTTTTGCTTCACACACATATGCACCAGAGACCCAGCCCATCAGCATTCACAGATCTTTACTAACTATGTGTGTACAGTTGATGCCGCATATATAAAATTCTGAACGCAAAAAAGTAATAACGAATTATAAAAAATTTTAATGAATGAAATCTAAATAATGTTTTGTGATACGTCATTACAATGAAATCTAAATAATGTTTTATAATTCGTTAATTAAGCATCATATTTATATATATTTCCATAAAAAAAATCAATGTTTATTAGCGTTGTAGTTATTTCCTGTTTAATTTACAAATTTCCTTGTTGAAAATATTGAAACACAAAAAAATCAACTGGAAATAAACTTTCAAGCCGTCTGTTTAAAAAATCATGTTTCTTTTTTGTATTTTTTTGCATTTTATTTAATATTTGAACTTAGTGCTAATAAGATACAATCTTTTGGAATAAGCACTAATAACATAGTGTTTTCTGTTTTATGATAAAAAGAACAAAAGTGCTATGAGCAATTTAATTACACAAAAAAATAAGTTTGAAAAAATTAAATTCTAATTATGAGTAAGAAATAAACAAATAAAAATAAGAACATGAAAATTAAAAATAAGAAATAAAAATAAAAAAAAAGTAAAAAAGCAGGAGAGTTTATTGCATTAAAGAAAAATAATTACACAAATTTTTTTTAAAATGATAAGCGTTGCTAGTTTTTTGAATATTTTGAGGTAGCAAGTTCCAAATTCGAATTGCATGTATAAAAAAGTGACGTTTAGAAGTAAGACATGAGTGTCTTATTTGGATTAAGTTTTTGCCCCTATTCGATTTGGAGAAAGTAATTTTGTTAAACAAATACATGGGTTCCTTTATGTATGCAATTTTATGCAGCAATATAAGCGACCTAAATTTTAGCAAACTGGTAAAAGTCATGTTGTAAATTTTGTAAGAATAATTCGAAACCTGATCAAAACGACGAAGCTTAAGGACGTAACGTGCTATGTTATTGAATAAAACATTTAACTTTTGTTTGTGAACATAGTCACAATAGGCGTAAATTTTACATCCATATAATAATCTAGGGACAAGATACGTTTTTGCTAACAGCATGCGTATTTTCTGAGGAGTGAAGCTCTGTGTACTCCACAAACAGTGCATCATATACATTTCCTATTGTAGCATTAACATGATTGGACCAAGTTAGTGTTTGATTAAATATTATGCCAAGGTTTTTAACATTTTGTGCAATCTCAATTTAAGAGTTTCCAAGAGTAATATTAATGCCACTTGGTTTTTTGTGTATAATTATACATTTTGACTTTCTTGGGTTCAGACACAAACCATTACTAAACGCCCATTCGTTTATTTTTCCGAGATTCATGTTCAGATTAAAGACACATTCATTAAGCCGATTTATATCACATCCAGTATAAATTTGAACGTTATCAGCGTGCATTTGCATTTCACAGCCCATAATAACTTTAGGCAGATCATTAACGTATATAGTCCCTTGGGACTAAAATAAAATCGGAAAATTTATTGTTAACAGATACTGCCTGCGACCTCCCTCTCAAATAAGAATACGGTAAGCTTACTGCAGTACTTGAAAAATTAAATGCATCTAAAAGTTTTCTACACAGTTTTTTATGGTCAACGGTATCAATAATAATAATAATAGAGTTTAGCTACTACAGTTATTATAGCCTTCTTAGCTATTTAGCATTGAAGCTTTATACCAAGTAAAAAGCTTATTCAATAAATAATGGAATAGAAAAAATCATCATGCACATTAATTTGTTATTTATTTTATAATTTTTTTCTTAGCTATATCGCACTTTCTCAACATACCCACTCACACCATGTAAACATAGACATATATATATTAAAATAATTATATGTATAAATTTACGTGGTCCAAGGCACATATGTTAGAAAAAATTTACCTAGCATGCTGTGGGGCTCGGACAACACAAACATAAAAATACACACCACCATTAAGCTACAAATTTAGCTACAGTTAGTTTTCAGTCTAAGCTTGAGTTGACCTTTTGACAAGCTAATGTTGTAAGCCATATAAACTGTCTAAACTAAATAAACTATCATCATTTATTTTTTAATAGAAATTCATGTAGTGGCATTGACCACTCCAAATTATAGTACATAAAGGTGAATGCAGTGAAAGCAACAAAGGATTTGAGCTGTTACACAAGAAACACCAGAGCTCTACTCGCGGAGAGAACACAATTTTTTTCCTTATATGTAAATAGGCTTAAAAATAGCGGTTAGTTTTTTTTTGATAGGTACTTCCTTATGTTTATAAGAATAAGAAGAAGAAAATCAAATTTTCTTTATTTTTTTTCGCCAAATTCCGAAAAATTAAAATTTTGCAGCTTTGATAGCAAACCCTAGGACTATTTCTTTTTTTTTTTTTTTTAAATGGAGATATACTCGAATTTGAATAAATTTTCGAAAATCGAGTGTTCTTGAAGTATTCTAGAACATATTTTTGAACATCATCTTCTCATGTTTCTGCCATTCTTAAATCTAAAGCATGGGTGGATAATATCTACATTTCAAAACTTAAATCGAAAAAAAAAATGATAAAACTGTCCGTTCCAATTCAAAAAACTGAAACGGCTATCCCTTTACTATCAAAATATAAGGGGTTTGCGTTCCAAGACGCAAGATATCCTTTTATCTACTCAGAATTTCTCTGAAGATATTATAGTTTTTACCGAAACTTGGTTAAATAACAGTTTCTGTTGGTGGAGGCATCTTAATTGCTATAAAAAATCACTTAACCAATTCATTAATCGAAATTGCATGTGCGTCTAATATTAAACTTTTATGTGTTAAAGTTACACATTGTAACTCTAATTTATACATTCTTAACACTTATGTTCCACCAAATAGTTGCGCAGATGTCTACGCATGTCTTTCGATGACCGTAGAATATATTATTTTTACGCATCTTGTCCAAAAACTCGACAACAACAAATTTTTGTTGACGAAATACTTTCAAATTTACAACAAGTAAGTTGTATAACTAATTGCCACGGACGACAACTTGACTTAGTCTTGGCTACAAATAGTAGCAATGTTGTTGTAAGAAATGCTACCCATGCTCTGTCTACGGTAGATTCCTATCATCCACCTTTGAGTATTGTGTACCAATCTGACAATGAAAATTTGACCAATGCATGTTCATCCATTAATATTTACGAATTTAATTTTAAGAAAGCTGACTTTTTAAAATTGAATGAAAATTTAAGAAATAAATTAGACGACTTACTTACTCACTTTTTTTAATAACAATACATTTGATGATTGCATTAAATTTTTCTATGGTGAACTTTTTTCTGCCATAGCATTGGCGGTGCCATATACAAAAAGGAACGTTAATAATTCCTCGTACCCTTGGTATACAAGGATTTGAAAAAAATTCGCAATGGCCGTAATAGGGCATGGAATAAATACGTTTGTAGCCAGGACCGAAATGACCTTGTTGCTTATCAGCGACTGTTTATTGAAATTAAAGATATGTCAGCTTTAGTTTATTCTGAATATTTGAATAAAATTAGGCTGAATATTCTTCATGACCCCAAGAATTTTTGGGGTTTTATTAATTCTAAAAAAAAATCTGACGGGTTTCCATCTGAGCTTAAAACAGTTGATGGGCTCACTAGCGACCCACAAATTATAGCCGGGTTGTTTGCTAATTTGTTTAATGAATTCTACGGATTTATTTAGCCCTGAAATCAGCTATTTCGAATATATGGATAACGACCCTTTAGTTTCGTTTAATGAGATATCTTTCTCTCCTGACCTCATAGAGAAATATATTTCATCTGTTGATGATGACTTCAGCTCCGGGCCGGATGGTATTCCTGCGACAGTTTTAGTTAACTGCAGCTCTGTTCTGAGTCAGCCGCTCCGTTTTTTATTTAATAGATCAATTCGAGAAAGCTATTTTCCTAAATTTTGGAAAAATGCATACATTAGCCCCATTTTTAAGAAAGGGTGCAAAAATGATGTTTCAAACTACAGGCCCGTGGCTAAGTTATCATCAATACCGAAAATTTTTGAACATATTATATACGATCAGGTTAAGGTGTGCTGTAGTGAAGTCATAACAACTCGTCAGCATGGTTTTGTTAATGGCAGATCTACAGTTTCTAACCTCCTTGATTTCACTTCTTTTGCATTAAGCTCTTTGGACTCTGGTGGGCAAGTTGACTGCATCTACACTGACTTCAGTAAAGCATTTGACAAATAACCACATAATTTGATTTTGCTTAAGTTAAAGAAGCTTGGATTTCCTTTAAGTTTTGTCAGCTGGATTGAATCTTATTTATCTGATCGTACGTATCAAATAAAATTTCGGAGAGTGTTTTCCTCCCCCACAAGGAAGCCACCTGGGGCCGCTCCTGTTCATTTTAGCAATTAATGACGTTACACATGTTATTAAAAACTCCCATCTGTTAGTATATGCAGATGACATGAAAATTTACAGGAACGTAAAGGGGGTTGGTGATACTATTCCACTTCAGTCTGACTTGAAATCTTTTGAAGTTTGGTGTTTTAAGAATAACTTACATCTCAATCCTGATAAATGCCAAGCTTTGGTATGTTCGCTAGCAGACGACTTCCCACCGCCAGCAGATCGTGCGCGATCGCCGCCACCACTTGCGCAGATATTTTTTCCAAGTCCAAACTGATGGCTTAAATGCGTTTCGTGTAGCCATATTTGAAGAAATTTGGAAGAAAAACGTCAAAGCTGTTATCGAATTCAAACTTGAAGAACCTAAAATTCCGCGTCTATATAAAACTCCCAAACGATTCGATTCTATGAAATTTAAGGCCCCCAAAAATTATTTCAGGATATCTTTCTTGGAAATTTTCGACCAATTAATTGGATCATTAAAAAGTAGCTTTGTCCAAATTTTTGATATTTCTTGAGCAATTCGCTAGCGGTCAGACTGCTGATATCGATAAGATTGTCAACTTTTATAAAGATGATTTTGATAGCGCAAGATTGTGGGCATGTTTTTTGCATCTTTTACAGCGGCAAAATGAGCACGCGAACAATTTGGAGGAAGTTGTGAACTTCTTGAAAAAATATGAATGGACTAGACGGCTGATTCCAGAATTCGTGCTCATCGTTTAATTGCTGCTCACAATTGTAGGGTCTTCCTGTTCAAATGGACGGAGTTTTTTTGTTCTCCGTAGACTGAAAACTTATTTGAGATCGACAATGTAGCAAGATTGCCTCAACAATGCTGCTGTTTTACATATCGCTCACTTACTTCAAGACTGGCATAACTCAAAAAACATGATATTTGAGTCGATGATGCAGAAATATCCGCCATTTCATATTTTATTTTGTGTGAAAAAAGTCAGAAAAGTATCTCATAAACATGACCTGTGAGAAGAATTTATGTAGACATACTTTTCATTATTTTCATTTAAAAAACAACTTATTGAAAACTTTAAACGCGTTGTTCTCCCACTTTATGTTTTTTCAGTTATGCCAGTCTTGAAGTAAGTGAGCGATATGTATTCAGATATGACCGACCAGATCGATTTAGATAAAGTGATGAATAAGTTAATTTCGCGAAATTCGAAACGCAAGTGAGTTTTTGTTGAATAACGCGATTTTTTAAGTTCCTATAAATAAAGATTATGACGAACCATTTTGAATATTTGAACAATTTTGTAACGTTATTCCATCATCCATAAGGATTCTCTTCCAGATCTTCTCCCTCCTTCATATGCTTTTTTGCTTTCTCCCCCCCGCCCTCCCCAACCACTGACCAGCTACCCACACGGGCTAGGCGTGATCTGCCGGTCCTGATATTTTATGCAAAAATGACAAAATGGCGGCTGTTTGAGCAAAAGTGTTTGAAAAATATGGATCTTATGGGTAATTTGTCTGTTTAATATATGGATAAAACTTCATAAGGATCGACGCAATAATTTTGGAGAAAAGACTGGCACCGTATAGAAAAAGTTAATTCGAGAGAAACGCGTTTAATTTTTATTTCAAATAATGTTGCAAAAAGTATACTTAGAGATCTTAAATCTTTATGAAATAACAACACGATATTTTTTGTAGTGGTCTACTTTCGATATCTGTGTAAACGAAGTTCATACTAGGTTTTTCCCATAACCATTTCTTACGAAACTAAATAAATAAAAAAACTAAGTTTCTAGCTATGGTCGAGCTAATCTTATTTTAGCCACTTACCAGAACAATAAAATGTAAATTAGCTTTAACACTGAAATTTCCACTTTGTAAGCTCTAAAGTTGATTTTATAACTTCCGTTATACCTCCGATTTACCACATTAAAATTTGCTGAGGTGTGCGGAAGTTCCGCACTTGCGTATGCGAAGCTTCGTTACAAACCTAATTCAGAAAAGAGCTCCTTAAAATATGGCAGCACTGGAACCAGTGCTTCCGGTAGGTTAAATTGACTCACCTCGGCACTTAGGCACATGTGTTATGCGTTAAGCCAGTGATCGGCAAAGAGCGAAACTCAAAATAAAGGGTTTTAATTTGTTTGCATACGAAGAGCTGAGGTGCAAAACCCGCCAAGTCCAAAAAAATGAAAATGTGAGATAATGTAGGAGGGGACAGAAAAAATGTTTGTCTACAAGCCTGTATACTCTTAATTTTAAAAAAAAATTTTCCTTTCACAAACTTTTGATTGCAAAAATTTCTGTTAAATTCTTTTTATCAAAACCCGCCAAGTCCACATTTCTGAGAATCAAAACCCGCCAAGTCCAATTTTATTTGTTATTTGGAGCGAAACATTCATTTGTGAAAAAATTATGGGTATTCCAAAAGCTGTGAGAAGTAATCCAAATTGAAAGTAATCAGTCCTTATTACTATGATATGAGAGTATTTAAATCATAAAACTACCTTAAGAATGTTAAAATCACAAAATGCAGAAAAATTGTCGATGCTAATTTGGCACATAGTGTAGAAATTAATTTTTAAAACAAGCGTTAATAAAAATATAGTAATACATTAGTGACATCACTAATGCATTAAGTATTTGCGCGGAATTCTAATTTAAAGATGTACAAAAGGCTCTTACAGAAGTACCGTCTGCTCTAGACCTAAATACATTAAGGTCATTGTTTTCGTTTCTATAAGATTTATGAAAATGTTGATTACAAAAATCGATTTTAAGTTAATATAAACTGTTAAATACTATTTTCTTTGTAAGAATATACGTTGTTTTGAAATTAATTAAAACTTAGCCATTTTAAAAAAATGATTTCGGAACCTTTTACTATTATTATTTTTCAAAACCCGCCAAGTCCCGAGGTTTCACTTTCAAAACCCGCCAAGTCCCGAGGTTTCACTTTCAAAACCAGCCAAGTCCACGTTTTCAATTTCAAAACCCGACAAGTCCACAGTTTTTGTTTCAAAACCCGCCAAGTCCAAACGTTTTCTTATTATAGTCCTTATAAATTAGGTCATAAAATGTAATGAAAAATCAGAATTTTAATAACTTTTGAAAACTATTACAATGGATCAATCTACTTTTTTACTGTAGTTAAATTTCAGTGGAAAACAGTTTTATCGATTTTCCCAAAAATGCAAAATATGGACTTGGCGGGTTTTGCACCTCAGCTCTTCATACATTCTTACAATTTTGATATTGCGATCGCACTTGTAGCACACGAACTTTTTGTACGATCTTTGATGGATGTTTTTTTTTTTTATGGTGGTGGATGGTTTTGTAAATTTATTTTAGTTTCATTTTCTTCACCATTAACCAATATATGCAAGACACAAACATTTTTAGGAAAACAATTTTTTTATAATACTTGAAATCGTATTGTAACTTTTTGCAAACACTTGTCCGACTTTTGATGTGAGCCACTGTACACATTTGGGCATTCTCAAGCCTAAACCAAAATAGACGAGACGAGACATAACGAGTAAGTTCGAGTGTATGTAAACCAATGTTGATAGCCAAAATGAACCTACGTAATTGATTGAAAGTGAACGAAACATTTTGACGAGACGTAAGAGTTCCGTAAGAACCGAACTTCAAAACGTTGCTACTCGTCATAACAGCTTTTTCGGTTCGCTGGCTAGCGTAACATTTTCGGTTAAGTGTCAAAACAGACGAAACGAGTGCAAACGTTCGTTCAATTGCTACCGTCTCGTCACGTCTATTTTGTTTAAGGCTTCATGTGTGCACTATAACCTCCTAATCAGATGTTTTCTTCATTTGAAATTGTTGTTACAAGCATGTACATATGTAGGTCAATTGAAATTTTAACTTCTACTTATTAAGTTTGGATGGATTGGCTTTTGGTTGATCAGAATAAAGTTTCTGACTGCTTTCCACCTGGGGATTGCCAGAGCGATCTCTGAGCCAACCATTAGCTAGTTGGCACACAGCCGCCACGCCGGCTCCATCTGGGTAGCTGTCTCCGCATCCGCTGAGATAGTGAGCGAATGTGTGCAGCGTGTCCTCCCTGGAAGTAAACTGGATTGTACGCAGGGTTTGGTACCCGCCACGTAAAAAAAACATTTCAATGAAGACTAAAAAAGCCTCGGATACAGAGCCCCTCAACGTTGACGACCACTGCAAACGAAAAAGGACTATGATTTAAGGATATGCACCTGTAATATCCGGACCCTCAATAGGGAAGGTGCCTCTATCGAATTGGCGGTTGCCCTCGGAAAAATTAAGGCTGACATCACCGCCATCCAGGAAATAAGATGGATAGGACAAGGTTGCTCTAACCAAGCAAGTTGCGATATTTACTACGCTGCCATGCGGAGAGGCGCGAATTGGGATGCGGATTCGTAGTAAGCAAGAGACTTCGCCACCGTATCTCCAGGTTCACACCTGTGAGCGAAAGGTTGGCTACGATCCGCGATTTGCGCGCACGCCCCGACGGAGGAAAAGGACGATTCTGTCAAAGATGCCTTCTATGCGAGACTCGAGGAAGTATACGACCGCTGCCCGGTCCACGACGTTAGAATTGTACTCGGGGATTTCAACGGAAAGGTCGGAAGAGAAGGTATATTTGGCCCCACTGTCGGTCAGTTCAGCCTTAACGAAACCACATCAAACAACGGTCTTCGGCTGATCGATTTCGTCGCGGCGCGAATCATGGTAGTAAGTAGCACCAGATTTCAACACCTCGATATCCACAAGGCCACCTGGCTGTCCCCTGGTCAGAAAACACGCAACCAAATTGATCATGTTGTGATCGACGGAAGGTATGCTTCCAGCGTGCTAGATGTTCGTACGTTCCGGGGAGTCAATATTGACTCCGTTGCAGCCTAGATACGCATGCGGCTGTGCATTGCAAAGGATGTACGCAACGAAAGCTGGACGTCGCTAAGCTGCAATCACATCGGGCGGCCGAAGCGTATTCCGCTCGCCTCTCAGAACTGCTCCTTCAACCTGACTCTCTACCCGACGATGCCGGTGGACTTTGGGCACATATATCCCGCTCCATGCGCTCTGCCTCTGAGGAAGTCATTGGTTTCCGACGCCCACTTCCGCGAAATCAATGGTATGACCAGGAGTGTCGCGAAGCTACTGCAGTGAAAAACGCCGCCTACAAAAGAACCCTGCAGTCAGCCGCAACGCGAGCTGTGCACGAAAACTACCGGGAAAAGAGAAACGAAGAGAGGCGCCTTTTCAGATGCAAGAAACGAGAGCAGGAAAGGCACGAGCGTGAGAAACTCGAAGTGTTACGGGGTAGGAATGATGCTCGAAAATTTTACCAACAAGTCAAACGTCTGACCCAAGGTTTCAAGCCCGGAGCATCTACCTGTAAAGATGAACATGGAAATCTGGTTACGGATACGCAGGGTACACTGAAATTGTGGAGGGAACACTTTTCCAAGCTGCTTGCTGGCGATGACTCCACCAATCCCGCCTTTGGAGATATTAACCCGATGCCACCAATCAACGACGGTGTGGACGTACCACCACCTAGCCATGACGCGGTACGAGTTGTGATCCAACGACTTAAGAACAACATAGCGGCTGGTGCCGATGGCCTGCCTGCTGAATTGTTCAAGACCGGCGGCGATGAGCTGATAGGGTGTATGCATCAACTCATCTGCAAAATATGGCTAGTAAAAAGCATGCCCGAGATTGGAATCTCAGTGTCCTTTGTCCTGTACTGAAGATAGGTGACTCGACAATCTGCGCTAACTACCGGGGAATCAGTCTTCTTGCCATCTCTTACAAGGTCCTGTTGACTGTACTGTGTGAAAGACTTAAGCCGTTTGCCAACACACTGATTGGGCCTTATCAGTGCGGCTTTAGACCTGGTAAGTCCACCATAGACCAGATCTTCACACTACGTCAAATACAGGAAAAAAACCCACGAAAAACAGATAGGTACCCATCATCTCTTTATCGATTTTAAAGCTGCTTTCGATAGCCCGATACGGGATTGCCTGTATGCCACCATGTCTGAGTTCGGTATACCTGCGAAGCTGGTGCGGCTTTGCAGAATGACGTTGAGCAACACAGCCAGCTCCGTCAGAGTAGGAAGGGACCTCTCCGAACCATTTGATACCGAACGAGGTTTCAGACAGTGCGATCCACTATCCTGCAACCTCTTCAACTTTGTGATAGAAGGAGTGTTGCGAAGAGCCAGTGTACATCGTAATGGCACTATTTTCTACAAAAGTGTCCAGCTCCTTGCATATGCCGATGATATTGATATCATTGGACGTTGTAAGCGAGATGTTACTGCTGCGTTCTCTGCTATCGAAAAAGAGTCAGCGACGGTGGGTTTGACGGTGAACGAGGGCAAAACAAAGTATATGCTGTCCACAAACAGGGAGACGCGGCGTAGTGGATCCTATGTTACTGCGAACAGCTATACTTTCGAAGTTGTCAAGGAATTCACCTATCTTGGCACCGCCGTGAACACTCAAAACGAGCCTGGAGATAAAGCGACTCTTGCTAATAGGTGTTACTATAGTCTCAGTAAGCAATTGAGTAGTAGAGACCTCTCTCGCCCGACAAAACTGACACTCTACAAGACGCTCATCTTACCCGTGCTACTTTACGGCGCAGAAGCATGGGTTGTGTCGCAGACTGATGCAGCCACGCTTGAGGTGCTTGAGAGAAAAATTCTTCGCAAAATCTTCGGTCCTGTTCACGTCGTACGTCGAATGAACCACGAACTGTACGAGCTCTACGCTGACACTGACATAGTCAAGCGCATCACTATCAAACGTCTGCGCTGCCTGGGACATGTTGTGCGTATGAACGAAGAAGCTCCGGCGAAAAAGGTGTTTGATGCGGAAGCCGCTGGGCGACGACGAAGAGGAAGACCATACCTCCGAAAGAAAGTCAAAGCCAAGCAAACCATATCCACGCTTGGTGTGACTGATTTGTGAAGGCGCGCGCGAAGCATAGGCGCCTGGAGAGAGCTTTTGAGGTCGGCTGTAACCCGGTAACGGGTTGTAATGGCCACCCAAGAAAGTAAGTAAGTACTTATTGAGTTGATGCAGCTCTTTATAAGAATTTTTAAAGACAAAAAAGTTTTGGTAGCCCCGAAATATTTAATTACATAAATAAAATAAAGAGGGTTACTTTTTTTAATAAACAATATATTTAGAAACAAAATATTGTATCGATAACACCTTCTAATATATTATGTGTATGAGCTTAACAAAAACCAAACATAATTATGCATTAATAATAGAATGTAAAGTACAAAAAAATTTTTGGTAAGAAACTTAATATGAAACATTTTCAAACTTTTGAAAAAGGATAACTCCATATCAAAGACACAAGTTGATTTCTGCAATTCAATTAGTTTTTGTCTTTCTGTAAATAAAGAAGTAATCAATTTAAGTATTTTTAGAAAATTTACAAATTTAATAATGTACAGTTACTCACAAAATTGAGTATACACCTTGATTTAAAAGAAATAGTGGGAATGTTTAAAGAAACTAAAAATGTTTAGAAAATAATTTTAATGCATGGGGATAGATAACAATCTGACAAACTAATATGGAACATAAATTTTAATATTTTTAAGACAAAACACGAAATGAATTCATAAAAACGTAAATTAAAGCAAAATTCAAGTCACGAAATTAAGTATACACTTGCCAGTTTTGACATCAAACTTGATTTTTCTTATCACGGAAGTATTGGAAACCATTTTAAAGTTTGTAGGGCTATTTCGTTTTAAGCGATAGTTTCGCAATGGTGACCACTAGCAAGGATACAACTTTTGCAATAAGATAATTGGTGATGAGATGATATTGTAAAGGAAAATCGTATCGCGAAATTGGTGAAATTATTAGAAGACCTTATTATACAGCTCAAAATATTATAAACAAGTGGAGATACGAAAGTAAATTGCTGAATTCCATAGATAGAGGCTGAAAAAACTCCTATCAAAATGTGATGAGCGAATTACAATACGTAAATTGCAAAAATATCCAAAGGCTAGTGTGCCGAAATCGACAGCAGAAGTTTCCAAAGTTATTAGCAAGCCGATATCCACAAAAACAGTTAATCGAAAAAATAATTTGGACGGTTTAATTGCACGCAAAAAGAATTTAATTTTTTCTATAATTAAAAAAAAGAAGTTTGGAGTTTGTGTCTTTAAACAAGCCACAGAGCTTTTAGAAAAGGATGATATTCACGAACGAGGCAAAAATTAATCTTTGGGGATCAGATGGAATATCAATTGTTTGAAAAAAGACTAATTCTACGCTGCAAACTAAAAATTGAGTAGCCACAGTCAAACATGGTGAAGGGTCAGTTATCCTGAGGGGATCTATGACAGCTAGTGGCGTCGGATCCATGGAATTTATAGACTCAATTATGACCAAAGAAAGTTACTTGGATATTTTAAGACGAAATTTGCGACAGAGTGCCGCAAAACTTAAGCTTCCGTCCAGTTTTAGTTCCAATAGGATAATGATTTAAAGCACACGGCGCTCATATGGCAAGATTGGCTGCTATAAAACTCTCCAAACCAACATAAAACACAACCACAATCGTTGGAATGGAACCCAATTGAGCATTTATGGGGAAAAGTGAAAATAAAATTGAAAGATTTTCATTCGTGGAGCAAGGAGAACTTAAAGAGAGCCATAGCCAAGATCTGGGAAGAAATTTCGCACTCTCTCACCCAAAAACTGGTGGATTCTATGCCACGACGAATTTAATCTGTAACAGATGCTGCAAGTGGTCCTACCAATTATTGGAATCAAAAAATATCTTTTTTAATTAAAATTTATTGAACTATATACTTCATTTTAATGAACTGTATGCTTAATTTTGTGACATGAATTTTGCTTTAATTTACGTTTTTATGAATTCTTTTTGTGTTATGTCTCAAAAATATTAAAATTTATGTTCGTTATTAGTTCGTCAGATTGGTATCTATCCCCACGCATTAAAATTATTTACTAAACATTTTTAATTTCTTTAAAAAGTGCCAATATTTCTTTCAAATCAAGGTGTATACTCAATTTTGTGAGTAACTGTATATAGCAATATATAGTATATTAGGGCTGATACTGAGATGATTAGTTACTTAAATTACTAAATAAAAGTAACAAGTTAGATTTAGCAATAGCATTGTGGGATTATTTTATCTTATCTTATTCTTAGGATAAGACTGTATTATTATTAGGATAAGACTGTATTACTGATGCGGTACCTGTTTCACCCTATTAAATTACAATTTTTAAAAGCTTTATTTAAAAAAATTACGCAACGGGCAAAACTTGATTCATGAAATTATTTCACTTACTGAAGTTGGATTTGCTCGTTTTTGTTTAGATCAGATACCAGTCATTTTATTTTTATCATCGATTCGTTTTTGTCGAAATTATTTCGACATTTTATTAATCATTTTCAACGGTTTGCCATTATTAATTACAAATTTTGCTTACTATGAATGAATTAGTTTTCTTATCCATCCATTGAACAATCAATCATTTATTCAATAATTAATTAATAATGAAAAAACAAACATTTTGTAAAGTAAAGTCATACGTTACACATTTTTGGTTTTTTTTTTTATTGGTTTAAAGCCTGATTTTAATTTAAATTTTTTTCGTAGATCTACTATCATTTTTGAATATTCTTCACAAATCTCGAGTCGTTGTTACTTTCAATGTAAATTGAAAAATTAAGAATGAGAGCTAGAGAGTAAAATTAGAATATTCCGTTGTTTCTCTCCCATAAACATTCCATTATAATAGTTGTGCCTGTTTACTTTCGTAGTTAAATCCGTAGTTAAATAATTTGAGAGAGAAGAGTGCAATTGTTCTCAAAAAGATATTTAACTAAAAAAAGTAAACAGACAGAAATTAATTAAAAATGTAGTTATATTAGCCAAGTGTCAAAAACGAAATTTTTTTATATTACGATAGTGAAATTTTCGATTTTCCAAAAATATTTTAATTCGCTACAAAGTTTTTATTTTGATTTAGTTAAGCAATTTCAAATTTCTATTTTAACAATATCGGTATCAGTTGAAATAATGTTCCATTAATCAATAATAATCAGTCGCAAAAAAAAAAAAAAATAAAAGTTTAAAGAAACTTTTAGTTTATAAATATTAAAAGCAGTGTATTTAAACAACTTAAATAATATTAAAAAAATAATCATATAACATTGCAAAGCTTTTTTATTTACCATTGTAAACTTAATTTATGTGTAATGCCAAATGTTTACTGCTATTTTTAACGTGATAATAGTCTTCCCTGTTAATGTACGTGATTTTTGCAGATGATTTATATTTGCATATGAAAAAGAAACATGTGAAGCACAATCATTAAAATTAGTGTTAATATTTTGCTAGTGGAGTCAACTCTCAATACGGAGTTGTAAATATGGAACATTTTGTAATTATTTAAAGGAACCCTTTAGGATCATAGTTCAAATAAAATTCAGTTGAGTTTGTTTTACCTTTTCCGTAGAGTAACTCTGAAATCCCCCTTCTTTCTAAAGTTAAAGAAATCTATAAATTATGAGCTATTTTTAACGCACATTTAAAAACTATAAGCAATTGTTAATCGAAAAATTAAGCTTTTTAGCGAAAAATATGATGTCAAATTTTCCACTTTGTCCAAAAAAAAATTAAGTATAAAAAAAATGTCTTCTTAACACTTAAACTATGTAAATGGTTTTAGGAAAGAGCGTTCAGGTTGACATACTATTTATCCCAGAACAATGATCCTAATAGGCATTTCAGAACTTTAGCGCAATTTAACTCCACTATCTCATTGACTTTAAAAATTTTGTGTTTACCTGTAGATAGCAGTTCACTAATAATGTCAAGGCAACTCCAACACCCAACGCAAAAAAATGTGAAAGGTATAATTTTGGCAATGGTCGACGTTTGCGTAGCAAAAAGCCAAGTAGAGATGCTTTACGATCAGAGTATGGAGGATAACGTCCGCTGTAAAAAAGTTCATTATAACATAATTAAAGAACATGAAATTAAATATATAAAATATAACTTACGATGCCAAAAGTTCACCAAGGGGTCTTAAATTTTTACCCAAGCAGGATTTTTTGTGTGTAAAAGTTTCAAAACCATATTTGCCGTGATAACGACCCATTCCACTGGAGCCAACACCACCAAATGGCAATGTATCAACTACATTATAAAAAATATTTTATATTAATTTTGATATTTTTAAAGTATTCTTTATAAATATTTTATATTTGTATTTGCAAATTGTAAGAACTAAATTTCAACATAAAAAAATGTCATTACATTACTAACTTATTTGCTACTTAAGAACTTAAAAATGAAGCATAAAATCTATAAAATTATTTATATTTACATGCATTTTCAAAGGGATTGTAATTAAGATCATGGAAATTTCAAGCGATTTTATATTTAATTATTATTTAGGAATAGGTATGTATTTAAATTTTGCTAAAAAAAGTAAGTTATAAAAGTCGACTTCCTAGTGCCCAAACTGCTACGGTTTCAAGTGAAATTTTTAATCAATTAATTAGCTCAGATGAATTCACATCAGAACTTTACATTATTCAACCATTATTGGATGGCAAACGCTTCGTGACGTGCTAGGTTTAGCTGCGCGGCTGTAAGGCAGCTTATATAAAAGTTTCACGAATGACATATGGATCTTTAATTGTTAAAGATTTCTCAGAGAAAAGTTTTACCCCAGACAACGGGTTGCCAACAAGTATGAGTAAACTGATGCTAGAGAAACTTGTCAATCAGTGCTTTAGTTGAAGTGCTGACAGATGGAGAGGTAGACTTAGAATTTTGTGGCGACGAATGGTAGAAAATGATATCAAATAAAATAAAAAATCTGAACGAACTGGCACAGCAGAAAAGAACGACCCAAAGATCGAAATAATACTTTTGTTCAGGCGCAATGCACCTAATGGTGTTTTGGGATATTAGAAGTAGTCGTGTACTTAATTTGAAAATACATTTAGGTTTCTCACAACTTGAAATATTTAGCCGGGTTTTTCTTTTTATTTAAAAAGAAAAATCTAATTGTAAGTAGTGCCGAATTTTTTGTATGGCGTGATCTGGTGCGATTTATAACAAATTAGACCTGCAGAAAACAAATATAAGCAGAAATGTGGAGGAAAAATGAAGCAAAAATTCCGTAAGATCACCAGTTTAGTAGTTTTTCAAATAAGCTTGTTCCACCTTTTGCAAAGAAAACGCTTTACGGACAGCCTGACAATGCAGAGTTCTAATTTAGTTTAGTAAAAATACATTCAACATTAAAAAAATTTATAATAGAGTGAAACTCTGGCAACGCCCTAAAGGAAGAGAGCTATCCATCTTCATGGATGGATTCAAGATGGAATCTTGCAATTGCAAATTCTAAATTCGATTCAAAACGCTTAGAAAATATTTAAAAAAATGAGGGTGTATGTTTTTCCAAAGGAATTTGACGATGTCCTGAATATTAAATTTATCTCCGGAGTCGCTCTGTGTATTCAACTTTTAAGATATTCGCATTAAAAAGTGTAGAAAATCTACAACCCACAGTACCCATGTATGTATGTAAGTACATTTAAAAAAAAAAAAATTTTTTATGTATTGTCCTCTCCGGACAAATTAAGAAAGGTCCTGTCCAAAATTGAATGGAGAAATCAAATCTGCGTTCGACTTTGCAAAAAAGTTAAACCTTTTGGAACCATCGGAAGTTAAAACTTTGATTTTTATTTTCAACTCAACTCTTGTCCCACACACAATAAGCATTTTTAGAAATTAATAAATAATTCAGGATTAAAGGATGTGTTTAAGCTGCTCTAACTGTTATTATTTTCAGCAAATCAAAATACTTTCAGGTCTGATCTAACAAAAAAAAAAAAGTTTTGTGTTGTCCTGTTGTCAGAAAAAATACGACTGCATTTAGTATTTTCAAAATTGTTTTTGTTTCAGAAAGAATAAACCTAAGATACAAAATAAATATATACAGAAATAAGCTTCATAATACCTGAAGCTTATTCGAGGAGGTCTACACAGAAAGGTAACATTTGTTACGCAATTCTCGGTTCTAAAAAAAAGAAATTGGATATTTCTTAGCACCAGTATTTGTATTTACCGATTTTTGCGTTTGATTGTAGTACTTTATAACAAGCACTAAAGTTTGAACGTCATAAGGAAATTATACTATCGGTTCTAATAAAATTATATTTGTGGACGAGAGCCATCAAAAGCACTTAGTAAATCAAAAATGTACAGGATCCAAAAAGGTGCAAACCTCCCACACAGAGAAAATTTGAATATATACGTGATAATATGGGAACCAATATATTTTAACGAAATTGTATAGACCGTTTTCACCAACTTTTAATCCTGGAAGAGTTTTTACGACCTATGATTAACAAAACGTTTATACCCATGGATTATGATCTTATTTTGATTCACTTATCGCCACACCGCACCTCAACTTACCTCACCACACGTTTGGAATGCAGTGTTACCGCATGCTATTTTTCAAATGTGCTACTATTGAAAAGCCAATTGTGCTACTCGTGTTACCCATGGTTGAATTACGTTTTTCGCCGTCCCATGATTGAAATGATTTTTTTTTTTTGATCTTTAATATTAAAAATTAGTATTAAATAACACAATTTTAATTGCGACAACTTAAGAAAAAAAATTATAGAGAAAAGCCAATCTTTGGCATTGGGCTGCTACAAGGCAACCCTATATATTCTATTAAGGCTCTTCGATATCTATCATTTGGCACAAATTTCAAGCTGTTATCTTCATTAATGAAAATTGACCTAAAAAAACGGTGAAAACCCATGTTTGGGACAGGATTCAACAATGCAATTCCAGGTATTATAATTAGGCCTCTTCGAGTTCTATCATTTGGCATTCATTTCGAGCTGTTATGTACTACAGTTTTAATTAGAACAATAAAATTGGCTAAAATTCGGGCATTTTTGGCCATCGGGACAGGCTTTGGCAAGGCAACCCTAGATATTCTATTTAGGCTCGTCGAGCTCTATCATTTGGCATGCATCCCATCCTGTAATCTTATACACTCGACTTTTCTACAGCCGGCTCTTGGACTATTAACATAGCATGAAAAAGAGAACCACTCTGGTAACATTCATATAATTATTTTCTTGTAACCATACATCTACATTGTATGTCGCATTTGTACAACGCAGGTGACAAAAAAGTAATATCGAATCATAAGAAAAATAATTTATTATGTGATACTTATTGAAGTTTTTACAGTTTACCCTGTAATTTTTTTTTTGTCGATCATATGAAATTTTCAATAATTATTTAGTACTTTTTGCTAACTAAATTTTTTCCTGACCACATTGTATATTTTCCATTCTGAAACTGCAATAATAAAGTTTTAGACTGTAATGATTGCAGTTTGCGCATCAATTTGTACTGAGTATTCCATGTAATAAGAAATTACAGGGCTATACAACAATTTTGCCTGAATATTTTGCTTTTTTTGAATATCTCACGCTAATTTTTACAAAACCTTTTTTTCCGTGTAGCTAATTCTGCGAGGTACTTGAAAAAACTCGTCCAAAACTCTTTCCACTTTGATTTCGATATCACGATGTATATTTAGCGAGGCTAAGCCGTTCAGCTGAATTTCGGACATAGTTGATCGAAGGTGTGTCCTTAGACGACGTAGCGCTGAAAAGGAGTGTTCATTTGTTGCTGTTGTCGCAGGCAAAATTGCACGAAGCATTTGATGGACATTTGGAAACGCGTCTTTATTGCAAATACCCAGTGCTTCGAGAGAATTTTTGATGCCTTGCATTTATCCACATGTCACGTGAACTAACATGCAAAATTGAAACATATGGCGAGAATAGATTTGTGCATGAATTATCATTGAAGCTGTTTTTATTAATGCCGGAGCTATGCTTAAGCACGCATTGAAAAATCGCGTTTTTTGCTTCAAAAATAACTAGTGCGCAAATCTTGTCGAAAATGAAAAACTCGGGCTCCGACGATTTATTGGCATTTCAGTTCTCTCATTTAAAAAAAAAATTTCTTGTGGTTTTTTGATTTTTCGTTCAAATTTCAATAAAAGCCTGTGTGCGAAAATTGCCAATGGGGGGGGGGGGGGGTTCTAACCGCCCACGGGCCTGAAAGTATGTATTGTTGTACAACTCACAAAAACTTACTATAACAAATTAATATTCTTCACTCAATGTTTTTTGCAAATTCAAACCTTTTGATGTAGACCTCCTCATTTATCAATAATTTTCATTTAAACATAAAATTATGATATATACGTATTTACTTCATATTAATAATATAAAAACGTGTTAGTACCTCCATAATGAGCTAGAAGATCGTTAGAGCAAACGCCACCACTTGAAGTATTATTTTTAAACAAGTTAATAGTTTTCTTTGCATTGCTCATAACATATAGCGCCAAGGGCTTCTCCCTGTTTAAGATTGTTGTATTATGTACATATTTAAGTTTTAAAGTACTTGGTATGACTTTAATTCGTAACATTTAAAAGCGCATGCATAAAAACTTTCTTTTAGTGTGAAAAAATGGTACATATAATACTAAGTAACATATAAATATACTGACTAATATTAAAGATATTCGTATATACATACATACAAAAAAGATAATTTTATAAGTAGATTTGAAATACGCATAGCATATACCTCCACAATGCATTAAAGTTTCATTACTGCTAAATCCGCCACTAGAGCAATTATTGCGAAACTCGTAAGCTGTCTTCTTGGACTTAGAGAATACATAGATCACTAAAGGTTTTTCCCTATTTTATACAGATATGTTAATATTTAAAATATAATAAAGTGAATAAAGACAACCTATGAATAAATGATATATGTATGTATGTACAGATGAGTAACTTTGAAATTTTAAGAAAGCAGTAAAGAAAATTCTACATAAATAATGAACAGTAAATTCAAATTTTGCATTTCTTTACGAAACATATCATCGCTTTGCGAAATTTAAGTACCTATTTCAAGGGACATTTTGCTACTAAGATTCCTTGTTGATTTAGGATATTAAAACGTTATGTAAAAAAAAAAATCATAATTTTCGAAGGTTTTTATAGATTTTCATATTAAGTTAGTATGCAGAGAAAATTGATTACTAAACTAAAAATAAAATTTTTGTTGGGTTTCGTATGTTATACAAAAAATGTCCGTTTCTTACCGGATAAAATCTAAGCAAATTGTTGAAACAAATTTCTGATATTTTACTAAATAGCAATACATTTAAAATGATCTCGTGACAATGAAATAGACAGGCAATAAGTATTCTTACGCAAACATAGGTTTCTCACTGCTTAACTAGCTTTGAAACTATTTACAACCCCAATTTATTCAACTATAACAATAACATAATTAGAAAATATCCTTAATTGTCACTTTTTTCTTAAAATGAATGAAACTACTACATATCGCTCACTTACTTCAAGACTGGCATAACTCAAAAAACGTGATTTTTGAGTTAATGATGCAGAAATATCCGCCATTCCAAGTTTTATTTTGTGTGAAAAAGTCAGAAAAGCATCTCATAAACTTGCTTTGTGAGAAGAGTTTATGTAGACATACTTTTCATCATTTTCATATAAAAAGCAACTTATTGAAAACTTTAAATGCTTTTTTCTCTCACTTTATGTTTTTTGAGTTATGCCAGTCTTGAAGTAAGTGAGCGATATGTATTTCTTTTGATTTTACCCGTTTCACTTATTGGATTAAAGCATCTTCAGGGGTTTTGGCAGTTTATTTATAATTTAACATAATTTCGATTAATAAAACTTTTTGACATAATACTGTAGACACTAAGAGTTCTTAAGCATTTAACACAAAAAAAGGAACAAATTTAATTTAAAATAATAAGCTTCTATTAAACAAAATAAGAAGGCAGTAATTATTACTATTTCATATGCCTTCTATTTTGAAAAACAAAAAATAACTGATACCATACATCATTTTTTGTATTTATGCCTAACGGCAGAGGTTGGACAAGATTAATATACTTTGTGTGTGTCAAAAAACCTGATGCTTTTGAATTCTTTTGAAATGTTTAAATATCGAAAATCTAAACCTTCTGAACAATATTCCTTAATAAATTGAGGGTTACTAAAAGTTTCAAGAATGAGGAAAATATATTTTTTAAAATTGAGATTCATCAAAAAAAATTTTAAATTTCAAGCCGCTGAGGCCAACGTTTGTTTTGTCCAATCATGTCAATTAATTTTAATGCAAAAAAACTAGGATCACTAGCACAAAATTAAAAAATGCAGTGAAATTTACATTAAAATTAATCGACATAATTGGGCAAAACAAACGTCGGAATCAGCGGCTTGAAATCCATTAAAGAGTTTTTTTAGAATCTTTTACTCCAAGCAAATTTCTTTGTGAAATTTGTTTTTCTATATGTACTTACTTCAATCTGATACCAGATTTGCCTCATCATAATTATTCTTTATTATTATAATAAAAAATTAAAGATTTCAGATTTAGCAGGGATGTAAGAAGCAAAGACAATACTTTCTTGGTACTTTTTTATTATATTAGGAAAGATGAAACAAAATTTAAAAAAAAAAAATAAAAACAAAAACTTAATTTTTTGACAAAAACAATTCAAGAATATAGGGGTTTGACGAACTCTAGTCGAGGGTTTAAATTAGATTAGCACTATAACTCAAAGGAAAACTTATCATAGATATATGTATTTTGACTATAAAAATGTTGGAAGCCAATCCAAAATTAAGTGTTCAAAAGAGATTTTTTTTTGATTTCTTCATTACTTTTTATTCTGAGAAAAAGTAAGCTCGTTGGAAATTCTGCACAATAAATGATTCGGTCATTTGGAAAAGAAACGGTTCCTTTTTTGTCTGATAATTTAGATGCGGGGACGATAGGTTATTTGATTAATTTTGAAAATGGTATATCTCTTAGAGATTGTTGGATATTTGCAATAAAAATAATGTAAAAAATCTACGGTTTACTTGATCAAAAAATATCTCTACTACATCAGAAATAATATTATTGAGAATATTTGGTGAGAACTTGAATAGGACATTGCTTCTCTGCAATATCATATTAAGAAGGCACTAATCGAAGCAATAATAAAACATTTAATCGACTTTAGCTCTTCAAAAGTAGTAAAGGAGCCATTTTTTCTAAGTGCTTTTAAAGTGCTTCAGTTACACTGAGATCAAAGCGCTTCATTGCAATGGCATGAAAACGTTAAAAAAAGTGCTATAGAATACAAAAGCTTTTGCAACACATTTTTACAATATGCTGGAAGTTACACATTTTTTTACTACTTTTGTTTAAAGAAATAGTTTTAAGATGAATACTAAGGAACAATAGATAGTGGTAGTATTTATAAACAAATTTCAATTATAGAGCAATTATTTTCATTATTAAACGTCAACTATGTTTTGCTACGTCTTGAAATATTACCGTATTTTATGGAAAACTTATTATCTACTGCAATACTGACATTAAGAGAAAATGCTTTTTAAAGTATCTACAATATGTTCTTTACAAAATCTAAGTGTGACATAAATAATGCAAAGTTTAACTTCATTAAAATGGACGTTGATTGCTTTAAATGTTACTTCAAAGAATTTTCAAATATTTGTTAATATATATAAAAAGGTTACCAAGTGAAGGGCAAATACTTCTTTGTTGGCAATTCAGTAGATTATGAAAAACACAAAAATAAATATAATTTCAATAAACCACAACCTCTAAGCATACAGGGAAGAATAGATATATACAAAATTATTTTAGTGTCGGCAAATGCACCATAGCCAGTAGAAGAGGTTCATTGTTTGTTTTGATTTCAATTTTACGAATATGGTTTAGATATCTCGGCTAGATTTCTTACCAGCATAATGCATTATAGTATCATTTATACACATTCCTCCCGATTGTGTTCCTCGAATAAATAAATCCTGTACATCTGCTTCCATTGTGAAAATATACTGGACTAAGGGAGTTTCTCTAATTTGTTTTTATATGTGAACGAATAACATTACAAAATTGAGTGAACATGAATAATGAAATAAAAAAAGTAAAAGTAAATAAAATGAAATCACTAGATGAAAGTTATGATGCAGATGATTAGACAATAATTTACTTGCAAATGTTATGAGCTACTTTAGTGAAGATAAAATTAATATAAGCTAATTTACCTTGAGTTGATAAATTTAATTGCATCGTAAGCATTTTCAACTGTAAATATTGGCAAAATTGGACCAAAAATTTCTTCTTGCATCACAGGGTCATCGGATTTTACATCAATAAGAATTGTGGGCTCAATAAAACGCTCGCTAGCATCATAATTACCGCCGACAGCAATTTTTCCTGATTTCATTAATGCGAGCAAACGTCTTTTGAAAAAAATAGAGACATTTTAAAATGAAATGCAATATATTATCTAAGCGACTTACTGGAAATTAGTTTGGTTAATTATTCTACTAAGGTCCGGACTTTGTTTAATATTATCACCATACCATTCTTTTAGTATATCCTTAGCTTCAACAATAAATTTGTCTTGAATTTCCTTTGAGCACAATATATAATCAGGTGCAATGCATGTCTGTCCGCAATTTATCATTTTTCCCCACAAAATACGTTTAATTGCAGTTCGTAATTCAACTGATTTATCAAGATAGCAGGGACTATAAATGTTGGTTGTTTTAATATCATAATTTGGACTTTAATTAAAATTATAGCCAGTTAGTATTACCTTTTGCCTCCAAGTTCCAATGTTACTGGAGTTAAATGTTTATTTGCAGCCGCATGTATGATTTTTCCAACTCTAGTCGATCCAGTGTAAAAAATATAGTCGAAGCGCTGCTTCAATAATTCACTTGTCTCATTTGGACCACCACAGACTACAGGATAACAATCCTAAAATATGGTTCAAAATTTAAATTAAACATGAATAAATTAACTCATATTAAAAACTTACGTTATCTAAATACTTAGGCAAGGTTTCGGCAACGAATTTCGCACAATGGGCAGAAATTTCACTAGGTTTTATCACAACACAATTACCAGCAGCAATAGCTGAAGCAACAGGCACCAACAATAGTTGTAAGGGATAGTTCCAAGCTCCAATCACAAGGACAACTCCAAATGGATCATTAAATATTTCAACATCGTCGAGCAAATTTACAAGTGATTTTTCGGGCTTTGTAATAAAGAAATAAATTTATTTAGTAAAGATATTCAGTTAAAGTAAATATTGTACTAAGAAACTTAAATTTTTTTTTAATAAACTAAACATTTTTGGTTAAACATACCAGTTCCGGCTTTGTCCATTCATTTAGATTATAAAGAATATGTTTAATATCATTTTTCAAAAACTCAGTCTCAACTACTAAACTTTCTTGTTTTGGACGGCGTAAATCTGCGTCAAGTGCATTTATCATTTCCGTCTCATGGTCCTCGTACATTTTTAATAAATTTTCCAATTGCTTACGTCTATATATACAAAGCGATAAATAATATTAGCCTTTTTAAATTTCGTTCGTATGAAAATCGTAAAAAATTAAATTTTATGATAACTTAGCGCTAGGAAGTAAGAACCGAAGAGGTTACCACAGTTTTTTTCTGCCACAGTTTAAAGTGATAAAATGATTTCATGCCAA
This sequence comes from Tricholauxania praeusta, assembly GCA_949775025.1. Lineage (NCBI taxonomy): Eukaryota > Metazoa > Arthropoda > Insecta > Diptera > Lauxaniidae > Tricholauxania > Tricholauxania praeusta. The sequence continues at coordinate 44,784,361 of OX459031.1, forward strand.
AAAATCATAACAGTGATAAGATTTTACCAACTCTTTCTGCTTTGTTGAGTTTCTTAGAAAATAAGATATATGTATGTACATTGTACCCAAAATCAAATAACACGACAAAATACATCGATTCCTGGGACAAAAAACTTCTGCACGTTAGAATTTGACCAAATTATGGTGCCTTAAATTGGCATGTTTTGGTCAATTTTGCTTTTTTATCGATTATTGGTTTCATACAATATTTAAAAAAAAATTAACATTTAACATGTGCAATAGGCTGGTTCAAAATCGTATGGGAAAATTGAAAGTCGTCAAAATTCTGGTGCTCAGGCTTGAAAACATGTTTTGAGACCATGAAGCACTAGTGCCAAAATTTCACTCGAAACGGACCATGGGAAGGAGTGTCAGTGGATCGATTTGTGTGATTTTTGTACATTTTTGAGATGACTTAAAGCATAATTGCTTTTATTTAAATAAAATGTCAACATCGGGGTATATTTGTGGCTATAATTTTTTATGTATGTATGATGTGAAATATGTGCAAAAATTATAAATCAGAAAATTTACACAAGTTTGAGTATTGATTCATTGATAAGAATGTGAAAAATGCTAAAAAATCTGACATACGTCTACTTTGCTCGTCCGAACCCATACCTATTTTATATTTTTCGGCCGCGAAAATATGCGCATTCGATTGGGCATCCTCTTATACATAAAAAACAAAATGTCAAAGATTTTTTGTACCAACATTGCGATCTGGAGAAATTTTCGATTAAAAAAAGAAAGCAAGTTCGTTTTAAGAAAATAAAGATTTTTAATTCATTTTTGTTCAAGAAACGTTAGTATTTCACATTAGCCGATCACTAAAGTAATTATTGAAGTACTAGAACTTTTAATTAAATTTCGATTCGTTAATAATTAAGGATTGAATTTTATGGTCACAAAAAAGTTTCTTGCTTTTTAAGTTACCAGGGTCATACGGTGTTTTGCCAATAATGCTGCAAAAGCTACAGAACACGATGGCTCCCTGATGTCCACCTGAAAAACGGTCATAATCCCAAAAATAACTCCAATGGGTGTTATGACCACTTTGGTTTTGCTTGGAAATACAAAAGAAATTTTATATTTTTCTAAATATTCAAGTATGTATTTATGTCATATGCAATAAATTAAAATAATTGAAAATTATTCGAAAAACGAAACACGCCACCGATGACCTTGAAATATATTATTTTTTGGGTTATTCTGAGCAATTGTATATATGTATATACAAAGGGCGCAATCAAACCACCTTCATATTTTTTTTTTTGAGCTTGAAAATCGCATTTATATTCTATCTATTCTAATGTCGGCTTCGTTAGCTACAGTAATTTTACATAAAAGGTAGGGTAAGTGGGGGACCTTCGGCCGCAGCTCAGGATTTCCATCATATTATATGTTCAATACTGGTTTCACGGCGGCCTTCGGCCGCGGTTCACCTTCTAGTATATTCAATACCGGTTTCGCTTGCTACAGTCATTCGACATAAAAGTTGGACATAACTCCCAAAATTAGTTGGCCCTTCAAACGACCATCAAGCTACTCGCCACGATTGTGAGTCAAGCCCTTGCGCACGAAAATCACAAATCAAATCAAAACAAAACACCAAGCAAGAAAAGTGAATGCTGCACTCGCAAATAAAATATTCTAAGAGTTCAAGCACTCGCTGGTTGTCTTTCGTAATTTAAAAATTACGTAACCCTTGTGTCGAACAAAATTCGTTGTTGTTTTCATGCTATAATTATAGAAATTGCAGTAAGTTTTACATGAACAATGTCCTTCGATTGATTACCAGCTCCAGTTCTAACATGACAAAATATGTCCCACTCTTCAATTTTTCTTTTGTTGCTTATTTTATACACACCACTTAAAACAATGCCCTTAATAGCTGTATTATTCAAAGATTCGCTTGAATTAGGACTTTCATATGGAAAAAATATCACTAATTTGATTGATAACTCGCAGAATGTCATTATAACTATTGCACTCGACAGCGAGTACAATAATCTGTTGACACAGCAAGCAGTCTCATGCAGACCTCTAATTTTTTCCTCAAAGGAGGATCAACCGTAACTGCTCTCAATGAGGTTGTTTGCACGATTGAAAAGTCTTTATACTAAAACCGTCCTGATGTTGAGCACCACAAAAGCCAAAATACCGCAATCCAACTTTCCCTGGCTTGAAGAAACACACCCTTTCACTTTCTAAAAAAGATAAATACCTAAGAGTCATACTAAGTAGATCCAAATCTCTATTGAAAAGATAATATCAAACAGAGAGCAAAGAAAGCTGTAAAAAAATCTTTAGTAGAAAATCGGAACTTCAACCAAGAATGGTACTTTGAATGTACACAGCCGTAGTGCGCCCGATCTTCACCTATGGCTGCTTAGTGTGGTGACCGCCATTAGCAAGGGCTACAACCAGAAAAAGTTAGCGAAGATGCTTATATTGGCGTAACGAGGTCGCATTCTGTAGTACGATCTGAATCAGAGAAGCTGGGTGTTGGGTAGCGGAATAATATGGGCGCTGCTCCACCCTCAGCACACTGCCAAAAAAACTTATGGCAGCCAGGCCGCAATTAAGGTTTTTATCTCGGAGACGATAAAATCTTAATTAATAGTTCAATGCAGGAAGAAGCTTGCTAGGCTGGGGCATCAACTCGACATAACTTTTATAAGGGTTCTAGGCCACAGGGTAATGAAAAGGCTGATGAATAAGCGAGACACCGGGCCTCAGTATAGTTAAGAAAAGGGTTTTCTCGCATTTTATTTCCGAGACAGAAAAAAGCTGGAGAGCCTATGATAATTCAAAAACAACTGATCTACTGTCGAAGAGCCGCAATGACGTCGCGAGAACCACCGCGACATGCACTGAACTATCGGCAAGCATGCTGAAAAATTAGGAGTTCCATTGAACCCTTTCTGTCATAGTTGTCTGAATGTAAATGAGAAAAAGTTTGCTGAGCTTTTTCTCTGCAACTGTCCGGCTCTTGACAGCACCAGGCTTATGCTTTCTTTAATAACCTCAGCGAATTGGCCGAAACTGAAATCGGATCGCTGCTTAACTACAAGCGAAGTATTACAAAGATTTTTAATTCAATTTTGATTAAACTTAATACTTTTGTATGTATTACAAAATTTTGTAATACATTTTGTATTAAATTCTTATACAGTTCAAACATTAAAACGATATTTTATAACATTTGATGCTATCGCAAGTATTACATTTAGCCAACGTAAATATGATACTACTTTGGCTGATGTCGTTAAAATGTTCGTGCAACCCTTGTATTGAAAGGGAACCTGGTTCGAATCCCAGTGGGTACGACATATTTTTTTTTTAAATTTTAATAAAAACGAGTATTAAATTTTAATACAAATTTATATTAAAAATGAATTTTAATATCTAGACAGTATTGAATTTTAATACAATTCTGGTATAGTCATATATGTAATCCCAAAAGTATTAAAATTTATTCCAAAATTTCTAACCGTGTACCTCAACAGGTCTAACCGGATATGGCTTTTATCGTTACCAAGTTTATTTTTAAATTGATTTTACAACCTTCTTAAACGGCACATATAATGCAACATAAGGCTTCTAGCATTGGTGCTAAGCCGCAACTCTAAACTTACCTAACCTGACCTTTCGCGGAATGAACATTTTGAATGAGACTGCAAAGTCTTCTAAACTTATAGTCTCTGATATTAGCCTATATGGGGAAATTATAAAATTTTTTAAAAATAAAAACTTTCAAGCTTTGCTTGTTTCACTAAATATGAATTAAATACGGTCATAAGGTTAAACTAGTATATTTTTACTCTAATTTACTATATCTTTAACAATTTTGTTTTTCTATTCAGATTTCTGTACAAAGGTTATACACATATATGGATAATGTAGTGTGATATTCTCTTTTTAAAGCAAACATTTAAATACAATTACATGTATGAGTTAATAATCAGTACATATTTTTGTATTATACACGTATTCGGCGAGATAAGACTTAATATGATAATTTAAACACAATAAAAGAAATCATGAATCAGCAAATTAACTTCCGAATGCTATTAGAGTTATGTTAATTTGCATAAAATTTAAATCATTGTCTTGGCTTTACGCCGTTAATATAATTAATGATGCGGTATATTGCACATAGTGCAAAACTTGAATGAAATACAAACTTGTTGACTCTTAGGTGATCAAGGTCAGTGTTAAATAAAACATATAGAAACAACAACAACAAAAACAGCTTATTTTTATATTTCAATTAAGTGTCAAAGTATGAAAAAAGTCATTTATTTTTGCATTCTCACTCCATACACACAGCGCGTTTCTATAAAATACTTTGGTTGGAAATGATAATAAGCGTGCTTATAAATAAGTTATTTCTCTTTATGTAAGAATCCTAAATATGATTATTTTGATTACCATTTAACAAATTAGCGTTATTTAGCGAGACAAGTTTGAGATAAGGACATTAAAGAATTACAGACGCGGCTATATTTTTGTTGAAAATTTTGCTATACGCCAGAACCAGTTGTTAATCAACTATGTATATAACAGGTACCCACATTCCATGTTAGGACTTAATGAGGCTTTAGGTTAGAAAATGTAAACCTAAGGTTTGTTGAAGTTTTGGTTAGATTTACCAATTTTTTTTTTTTTTTTTAGCGTTGTTGCACAAAAAAAAAAACAGACTGCTTAAATGACGCATTTCATGCCAAATGTCCTAAGCCAAAAGACGAACATAACCGATTGAACACAGACTTGGTCAAAGTAAAAGCTGAAATTTCTCTGACTAGTCTGACTAAAACTGAAACCTCAAAAAAAGATTTTGCTAATAAAATTGTTCTTTGACGAACCGTTCACATTGGGCGCCCGGGGCAAAGAGGAGGTAATTTGCCGCCCCCTACCGAAGAAAATATTGTTTTTGCAACATGCAAAATCTCGGGAACCCTTAACTTAACTAATAATTTCATATTACGAGGACCACGCGCCTCAAGCAGTTCCGTCCAGGGTGACCACCTCTCCCTCACCTAGGTACGCTACTATTGGCGTACACTAAAACAGTTGAAATTTCGGACTTGGAACAAAAAACAATAAATTTTATTAAGCTAAAAAGTATAAAAACAATTTTTTTCAGGGACTGAAAATAAATACAAATATATTTTTGTATATGAAACAATAACATTAATTCGTGATAGCTGCAATTTTCAATAAAAAGTTTTTACGTTTCCTCATAACTATACTATTATCAATAAAAAATTGTTTTTCCATTGCCATTAACTATTATTATCTATATAATTTTTTAGAAAAAATTACCTGAATTTGTAATTTTTTTTCTTCTTATAGGGATTTTGGACATTACCATGGCGGTCTCTGATCCACAAAAGCCCTTTGAAAAAAAAATTGTTTAAACCAACCGATTGGAAACGGTTGAAAATGAATTTTGGACTTCACCAGGAACGGTCCCGGGTCCATAAAGTACCCGATTTCAACCCATTTTTATTAGTTTTTCCGCCAATCGATGGAGAAAGGTCGATCAATCTATGGAAAATGGACTTAACGCAAGTTAACTTTAATCGTTAAACAATTGCATTTTTTATATCGTTTCGTTATTGATCAACGGATTCTTAAAGTTATCAAAAAATTTTGATCATTATCAGGGGCAATCCTGGGTCGCAACGTGCCCAATTTAAACCTATTTCTGTTGACCAAAACTTTCATTCCAATCGGTAGGAAATGTTTGAAAATGGATTTTGGATATCACCAAAGGAGGTCCCGATTCAAAGAAGAGAATTAAAATAATTTACAAAAACTTACCGAAATCCGTCACTTTGGAGACCCGGAATCGCCATTGTATGTACGAAAACTATTTGCTACTTTATCCCATCCATTGGCTTAATGATGTTTCGTTATATTACTGGATAAAGCATTAGGATGTGTAAAAAGTATCGAATAGTATTGATAAGTAATAAATCAAATAGTATCGGAAGGAGCTGGGCACCTTTAATTGAATAGTTAACTTCGTTAATCGCTAATCCGTTACTAAGAAACTTAACATCGTTAAACGATAAAGCGTTACATTTCGATAGACTTAACGCAAGTTAACTTTAATCGTTAAACAATTGCATTTTTTATATCGTTTCGTTAGTAATCAACGGATTCTTAAAGTTATCAAAAAATTTCAAAATTTTTAAAGTAATCGTATCTATCAAATAATATATGATTTCCTCTTTTAAATATTTATATAAGTCTCACTTAGCCCATCAAGTGGTAGCCAGTACTCTTTCTTTTAATATTTGTAATTCAATACTTTTGCTGATGATATTTACTGTTACCCATTACCGTGAAGTTCCGTTCTAGAGGATGGGATATATCACCTTATATCTATTTTTGAGCTGTCTCTCCAGTAATTTTTTCCATTGCACAATTTTTAACTTGCATTTTAATACAACGCACAGTGGTGAAATCTACAAAAATATTGGCCATAAAGAGCCCAAAGAGTGTGTCTAAATTTCATTAAAACTCACTAAACTTAATATACATATGCTTAACACGATGAAATTATACTTTATTTATTTGTTATTAGATTTAATTTTTTTTTTTAGTTCAGGGAATACTCTATTTATGCAAACGTGAATGTTTGGTATACAAATTACAAGAGTATGCGTATTTTAGACGAGTAAATAATAGCAGTTATTTCATCGCATAAATGTACTTAGACGCCTAAGGGAGAAAGCAGTGTTCCAGTTACACTAGTTTACAAATAATTAAAAAATTTCTGAACTTTAGGTGCCATTATTCATTTCTCATGTAAAATCGGCTGCTGATTTCGAAAATCACATTATTATTTTTTTTTTATAAACACGTCGTTTTTGAGATATCGGTCATTTTTGGTTTTTGGACCAAAAAATAATGGTCCCACTTAATTACAAATATCTTAAAAGCTAATATAATATAAGCGTACTATATGTCAAATTAAAGGTAATTAAATTTCCTACAATTAATGCTCACATTTCTTTTTGATTGGTTTGTTAGTTTTGGCGAAATAAATTGATTTCTAAAAAAATATGATTTTTTTTTCGAAAAAGAAAAAAAAATCAAAATCAACTGCAAATTTACATAAGTAAAAAAAGTTTTAAAAATCATTTTGTTCTTTTATATCTTAGTCTTTATATTTGTGAAGAATTTAAGATACTATTTAAGAAAATCGATGAAGAAATGGAAAAGTTATGTAAAATTGAACGAAAAATGACCGAATTGCATTTTTGTCCGTTTTTCCATTTTTTTAATTTTATTTGTCATAATCTGTATATTATATACATATAATATATATGTAAGGGTGGTTCTTAGGAAAAAAATTGAAGACGCCCCTTTAAACGGTTCGAAATAGGATAAAAAAAATTTAAAAATTAATCTAAAATTTTTGTTTTTAACCCCTAAGGACCCTATTTCAAAGTGAAATTTGACCTAAGCCGCCATTTTTTTAAATTATTTTTTCTTGAGTGGCTTTTAACCTTCTAACCGGTGAGAGTGCCCTGAGACACTCTTCGAAAAACATGATTTCTTATCAATAATTCTTGAATTTTTTATTTAATCTGATGACGTCATCAGTTTATATAAAAAAATAAGTGACAAAAAATTGGGTTTTCTATGAGTACCTCGAGTCGCACTTGGCGGTTGGAGGGTTAAAATTAACCGGTAAGAATGTCCTGAGGCACTCTTCCAAAAACTCGTTTTTTATCAATAATTATTTTATTTTTTGTTTAATCTGATGACGGGACTTTGAGAAACATACCTAGATATGTTCCTGAAGATTGTCTACCATTTTTATCAATCCGATTTTACCACTGACCAATTTTACCACTACTTCTTTTTACCACTGACCAATTTTACCACTACTTCTTTATACCAATCCGTTTTTACCACTGACCAATTTTACCACTACTTCTTTTTACCATTTATTAACAGAAACAATGTTCAGGAAGCTTAAAAGTTAGGATAAGTGAGCAGCCTTCGGCCGCGGCTCAGGATTTAAAACTCCCAAAAATCCGACACCGGCTTCGCGGCGGCCTTCGGTCTATAACGTATCCAACACTGGCTACGGTGGCCACAGTAATGCTATATAAGAGTTAGGATAAGTGAAAGAAAAGGTAAAAATGGATTGGTAAAAATGTCCAGTGGGAAAAAGGGGTATTGGTAAAAATGGAGTGGTAAAAACGGATTGGTAAAAATGGGCCCCTACCGTCCCTGAAGGCACTGTCATCAGTTTAAGTAAAAATAAAAGCGTTATTGACAAAAAATCGGATTTTTTCATGACTAACTCGAGTCGCTCTGGTCGGTTAGAGGGTTAAGAAAGAATATATTAAAAAAAGTAACATTTGGATCTAGTTTTCGAGAAATAGTCATGGGGAAGTTGCGGATATACAGCTGCGGTAAAAATAATAGCACCGCGGTGTCATTTATGAATTGAAAGAAAATATTTCGAACAAATGACGTTTTTTTTCTTATAATAGTATAGTTACTTGATAAGTACACAAGATAAGCACATGACATTTTGTTCCAAAAAAATAACAGTACTTTCTAGGTTTGCTATTATATTGAGTAATTTGTAATTTTGAGCGATAAAAATAATAGCACTGTTCAACTCCTTTACTTCTCAAGATGATGTATTTACTCTTATTAAAAAAATTTGATCGTAGCAAGTAAGTTTTATTATTTTTGTATAATATTCCGATGAAAGCCGTGGAAAGCATTATACGACAGAGCAAGTAGAGTGGAACGATGAGAGTAAGATTATTTCAAGTATCATAATCTGTATTTGGGCTTCGCCTTACATATTGACGAGTGCCTTTTCCACCAAAAAACTATCTTAATCTCATCGCTCCACATAATGCTTATCTACTTTGAAAGTGCCCATTTTAAGTACCCAAGCGCAAAGTTCGGTATCTTTGTGATATGCATTTTTTTTAACAATGTAAGTCGTCGTGGATTTTATTGCAAGTTTTTTACTGTTTTTTCGAATAACTTCTACAGTTTTAGTCCGATTTTCGCAAAATTATACTTAAAATATTTGCAAAAGAATAGTCTTTCATTAAAAATTTTAAAAATATGAAAAAGAAAAAATTTTTTATTCAAATGGAGCAATTGGAATTGAGTGATTTTCAAAAAAGACTAAAATAGTCAGTTTTTTTGGACTTTGAGCGCTTGAAACTCCATCAAATCTTATCCGATTTAAGCAAACAGCATATCGTTAGAAAGGGAATACAAATATCTTTCGAATGCTGAAAATCGTTTTTGAGTCGAAAATAAGTTTATGGAGATATAGTCAAATAAATGAAAAAAGTGCCGAAAAAAGGGTTTTTTGGGGATATCTCGAAAACGATTCTTAAGAAAAAAAAATGGTTGCCATTTTTGGAATCTACGCCCCAAAATACGTCGAAAAAAGTCTATGAGAAACTAGATCTCGAGATCAACCCCAAATTTGTAAACTAGTGTAAAATATTAAAATATTAGAAGAAAAAAAGCGTCATTTGTTAGAAATATTTTCTTTCAATTCATAAATGACACCGCGGTGCTATTATTTTTACCGCAACTGTATGTAGCTTTTAACAAACAAACCAATCAAAAAGTAATGTGAGCATTACTTATAGAAAATTTAATTACCTTTAATTTGACACATATTACGTTTAAATATAAATATTAGCTCTTGAGGTATTTGTAATTAAGTAGAACCATCTTTTTTTTTTGGTCCGAAAACCGAACATTTTTTTTTATTTCAAACAGGTTAATAGCTGCGGGTACATGAAAGAAAAATTATGGAGCAAGGAGAGCTCATTATATTAATACTTAATAGTGCTCATCGAGCTTTTTAGTTTTCCATACGATTTATATGGGAAAGAATGCGTTATTACAGTTTCGCCTATACCTCATGAAAGAAAAATCTTACACAAACGGATCAAGCCCATTGGAAACAGCATAACATTTTTTCAAAAAAAAAAACTGATTTTTTCTCAATCTTTCGAAAGCGTAAACAGAATACGGACGGACGACGGGAAATCGTCAACGAGCACCCGCGGTCGAAATTATAATACTTGATCGTATGAAATAGAACAGAATTGCGTCGGACGACTGGAAACTTGCCGACGGGTACCCGTCGATTTATATTTAATTCTATTTTCACCGTCGGCGGGCGTTTTATGTTTTAAATGACGTAAAATCGTTCGAGTAAACACAATTGCGACGGAAGACGGATGAAGAAAAATTCAGATGCCATTTTATTCACCACTGATCGTCCCACCGACGGTGAAAATAGAATTAGGTATACATCGACGGGTACCCGTCGGCAGGTTTTCATTTATCCGCCGCAATTCTGTTCCATTTCGTACAATCAAGTGAGTTATATAGCCCTTTCATGGTTGGCTACTATCTCGCCGATTTGGGCATAGAATAAGAATTGACTTTATGGTTATGTTAGTATGGCGACTTAAACGGCGAGATAGTAGCCAACCATGAAAGGGCTGATTCTTTTGACAACTGATACCCGTTGACGATTTCCCGTCGCCCGTCCATATTCCGATTAACTCATTTGATTTGATAATTAAAATTTAATTCTGTTTTACCGTCGCGGTCAACGTATCGGTGTTCCATTTAATAAGCTTGTGTCATTTTATTAATTTAAGTTTGTAGTGTCAATTTTAATTCAATGAAAAGTAATTCTAAAATAAATAACAATACAACTGAATTGAATTACCACGAATTATTAATAGAAGTACGTACTCACAAAAAAAAAAACATGATTTCACTCTGTCAAATCAAAATTTTTTGTTTACTCGTTCGGATTTTACCATTGACGGGTTTACCTCAGGCGTTTCTTCCGTCGTCCGTCGCAATTATGTTTAAGCATTACTCCCGACATCCAGATAACCTAGCTTAATTCTTACAAAAAATAAAAAAAAAAATTTACTGCCATGGACAAATTTTATATTTCTAAAAAATGCGTTCGATGCATTTTAGCAAATGTAAGAATTTGCATTTATTATTATTTCTTTATTAATTCATTTGTTCTTTTACTTAAGTTAATCGAAAGTCGGCCTTATTTAAGCTTTTTGGTTAACATTTGCATATAAATTATACTTGTGTTAAAAGCTGAAACTATTTTCAACTGTATATTATTTATTAGCTATGAAATAACCTTGGCGTTAACTTCCGTTTCTTTAAAGTTTTGATTTTTTTAGTAGGAAGTCATTTGCAAAATATTGATGTTTTTAAGAAGAATTATTTTGCTTACAAAACTATATGGGTAAACAAATGTCGAATAAAAGTTGTAATTTATAAACTTACTCTATTTACAACAGCTACATAGGCAATTTTAAAGTAAAATAAATTAATTTTTTTTTCATTTTAAAATATAATAAAACAGGTTTATCAAGTAATAAAAACCAAACTCTAAATTAATAACCATCTGTATGCAGCGTGTTGTGTGCATTTGTACGTAGTGATGACATAGAGTTTTTTTTTATAACTCGTACTAGTACTTGAATTGTTTATTGCATGTTAAAAGTTGTACAATATTATTGCACATTTGTTGATTATGGTACAGTTATCAACTTGCGCAACTTAATCCAAACTTATGTATTTTAAACACAAGATAAATAAAATTATGTTTTTTATTTAGCCCTACAATTCTTGGGTCGAAGTGTTTTAGGGATGTGACATTTTTAATTAAGTGTGGAATTATTTGCAAACTTTTTTTAGCTAGTTAGGATTAAGTGACCTAGCTTATTATTTGATTTGCTTAGTAACGGTTTCAGTGTTTTTAATTTTAATTAATTCATTTGTCTTTATACATTTGTAATTTATAGCTAAACCAAACTGAGAAGGAATTAATAGACATAATAATCATATCTTATGTTGTTAGTTTTCAAATTTATACTTATTTCAATCATATGATTTTTTTTTCGCGATAGACGCGAAACATCATACATACATACGTGCACTAAGTTCCGTACTGTCAGTTAGGTAAGTAGTTGAGAGGTAATATGGTGCAATTATCAAAACTTAATTTCGAGATTATGCTCATGAATAAAAAAGAAATTATACAGAACGACGCACAAAGGGGTTCTTTGTTAAGACAAGATTGTCATGGGTTAAAATGAAAGTAGTAAGTGAGGAACATGAAAGACATGACGTTAAATATCTTCATTATGTGGCGTTATCCCTTGTTGTTTTATTTCATTAAATGGATGTGAAATCTGAATAGCTCATCAGTAAGAACTACATATTTTATGTATATTGACTGTGTATATTTTTTCGCAAATTTTGTTGGGTATAGTGAAATTCAAATTCAATGTGGCTGTGAAAAGTATCACACATTTTCTCAAACGTACTATATTTTTTGAGATTCTTTTTAAGTAATTGTGTAATGCTGTCTTATCGGCCAAATGGTTTGTTACAGCATACACCTGGAATTATTAGCTATCAGTTCGCGTAAAAGAAAATTACTTCTTATTGCTTTATGATATTTTATAGATAAGCTTATGAAATATAGGGCTTTCAGATATTGGGATCACATATAGATACTTCAAAAAAAATATTTGAATGGATTTTTTTTTGGCCTTTCAGCCCATTTGACGAAAAAATATTTTTTGAATTGAATTGAATCGTTATCGTGTTATCGGAAAACATGAAACTTGGATGCAGCGCATTTTATAGAATAAAGGTTGAGCTTTTTTTAAAGTCTATTAAACAAACAAAAACGTTTACTGAGCAAAATCTTAATGGGATCACATTACTGGTTACTCTATCATTAGGTGCTAAGGGGTATACGTGACATTTTGGGTCAAACTGAGTTAGTTAAATGATAAAATGAGTAGCTAATGTATGACTCAAAATTGCTGCTCCCCGGTGAGTGAAAATCATTTAATTTTCAGAATGTACTGGGTACACAGTACTTTTACTGTAAGTACGTTTTTTTTTCAAACTGCAAAAATGTCACTTGCTCCTTGGCACCTAGCACCAGATTTATTATTTCACTTTTTTGGAGAGTTGATTTTCGACTTCTTCTTCAAACATTTAGTTAAAATTCTATGTAAGATTTCGATTCTCGGAGAGGACCGCCACTCAAATATAACCTTCTCACAACCAACGAAATAAAAATCTTCAGTAAAACAAAGAACATTTTGAAATAAAACAAAAAACTTAATTTTTCGTTTTTGATTCAAATTATGTTACCCAAGAGACATTAAAATTAAAGAAAATCAAAAAAACCATTCAATTACAACAAAAAACAACCAAGTGATTGAACATTTTTCTTGGCTTTGAGTGTAATGCTTAAAAACTTAATATTAATAATAACATTTAATTAATACAGTAATTCAGTTTTTTTAATTCGATATATAGAATGGCAACGAATTACAGTTTGATGCCTTCTCTGACCGGCGACAATTTTGAAAAAGTTTACACAGCAAATAATAACCTCTAAGCAATTCAGGTGAATTCCATTATAATAAAATAAAAAAATTCTGTAACCCCATTTCTACTTATTAACCACCACGATTTTTTAAGATTTAGTTTAAATCCCTAAAATGTGGAATTTTCGCCCAGAAAGTATGACTATTTTATTATTCGATTGAATAGTCAAAATATTTGAAAAAAAACATGGTAACCTAGAATAAATGCATTGAGTTAGTAAAAAATTTGGCTCTTGGCTATCTAAGCTCATATATCTCGAAAACAAGAGCTAATTGTCCATTTATTTTATATATGGTCATAATTCATAACAAATGAATATTGATTTTCTAGTGTCATTTATAAAAATTAAATCATGCGTTAGATTTTAAATAATTCTATTATGCAAATTGCACAGGTAGAAAACATATTGATTAAGATATATAATAGATAAATAAAATATATATTTTTAGAAAGGTAATTTTTTGCTGATCAATTAACCCAAACATTGTATACTTCTATTAATTTAAATTTTTTCTTGAAATACATTCAAAGTTTGCAATTTCACACACCTTTCGATACGGATATGTTATAAAACTAAACGTAACAGAGCAAATCGGATGTCAAACACGAATTCATCGCATTAAAATTCTTTAGAAATGGAAATTTTTATGTTTTTAGAACCATATTTTTATTTCAAACAGATGAACTTTTAAAACTTACAGCAAATGTTAATTTTCTTAGATGTTCGTATGAAAAATCCAAAACTTTGAATATGTATTTATGTATATTAGGGCGGTTCAAATTTATTTTTTCAAAATTTTTGCTTCAAACAGGTTTAATTGTTGCAGAAAAATTTTGATGCAAAGAGAGCTCATTATATTAATATTTACTGGTGGCTCATCGAGTTTTTTAGTTATTTATATGATTTATATTGGAAAAAATGATTTATTAGACAGTTTCATCTATATCTCGTGAAAAAGAACATCTTACATGAACGGATCCAAGTTCATCGGAAAGAGCATACAAAAAATAAAAAAAAACTTTTTTTTTCAGAAAATATATGTATGTATATATTATCTCTGGTCAATGAAATTTTTTAAAAAGTGTAAAAATTAATCTTATCTTTTAAGTAGTAAATTAAAATTTACTGCCAAAAGTAAAAATTTTACTTTGAGTCAATTATTTTTAATTTTGAAATTTTTCTAACATCTTGTTTTTAAAGGTTATGTAATCGAAATGAGTCGCTAGCATCTAGTTTCAGATCGAAATCGTAATCGAAAGAGAACGGGCGTTTTATGAAAGTCAATTTTAGACTTACCAAAACAGAAGACATCAGCCAGTGAACCATTTTTGAGATATACTGTATATGATATCATAAGGTTTAAGGTTAAATATTTGGTAAAAAAAAGAGCAAATATGCAAAAATCAGGTACAAATGCCAAACTAGTAATTTATTGAAATCGTTGTAACTCAAAAACTTTAGTAAGCTTTTACACACAGCAATAGCTGCTTGAATTAGCTTCAAGACATTTTTTCAAAAGTTATGTTTGCGAAACTATTTTTCCGAAAGCAGATCCAATTGACACTTTGTTTACATTTTTATTTATGTTCTAAAAACACAACTTTGCTGAAAAGGGAATATGGTACGGCTCTAAAGTAAACATGTGTCCATAATTACTTACCGAAACTCGATATTTCTTGTTTTTCCACTTGCAAATGCGGTGCGACATCTTTGTAATATCTTTAAATTTCGTGTTTATTTATGTAAAAGAGAATAAAATGGAAAGTGAAAAATTGGACTTTAGTATTTTAATTCACTATTGATATAAAAATTTAAATAAAAGTAAAATCACTCACGTCATCGAAGTTAGCCATTATGTTTGTTTGATTCACTTGATCTGCAAAATTAAAAACAAATATATTTTTACTAATATTATTGCATGAATTATTTCATTATTTTTAATACACTTATTTATTATACGAGATAATGTAATGGCTTTTTTGTTTTGAATTATTTATATTATATTGTTCTTTATGTGCACCTTTTATTTATTGTATTTTAAGCAATTACAGCAAAATTAAGTTATAGAACGAAAATACTATCAAAAAATGCTTTACTAAATTCTACCGTGCGAATCAAATACTGAAGTTTTATTTGGAATGCGATAAGCTCCAACCCATCAACACACTGTCCCGTAATAAATGACAATACACGATCGACTGACTGGTCGGTCTGCTTCTACAATTGGAATGCATTAACTGGAATGTTGGCTTAGCGTATGTGTCCAACATATATTGATATTGTTTGTAGGTGAAGCATCAAAACCACGCAACCGATGTTAGTGCGGTGATGAGCGTCGCAGCGTTAACTTTGGTATAGTGAAATTTGTCTATTTTAGAGTTGGAATTTATTTGTTCCAGACAAGTTGCAACTTCGGATTGAAGTTTAGAGCTTATCAAATTTTTCACATGTTTTATTATCTAAATCTGCTTTCGATTTAAAAAATAACCACCTTTATATGGTTTAAATGAAATTTATTTTTGTCGCTACTGTATGATAAGTTTATAGAGAGATATTGTTCTCAAAATGCCAGGTGTAATTAAAAAAAAATTTAATTTGTAAAACGAATTATCCGTCAATCTTACAATCGTTATCTAAATTAGTATTATGAAACAATTTTTCTTCTATTTTTGCTTGTTTGCTCCTAGCAATTTCAATTTTTCACATTTAAAAAATTGCTATTTAAGATCACATTAATTTTAGAAATATTTGTCTTCTCGTGATAAAATCTTTAATTTTTCGTTTGATTAAACTTTTGGATAATTTTTAATAAACTTAACTAAAATAAATTAGTACTCTTTTTTTGTGACTTGTGGCGATAGATTGACAAATTATGAAGCAAGTTACTGAATTCTATCACAAAAACGCACGCACCAGACTTTTTGACGATTGAAGACAAAAACAATATAGTGTGGGTATGGTACAATTTTGTACTCCCAACTGAACTAAAATTTTTGTAGGATTTTTCTGCAATTTTGTACCAGAAAATTCCAATTAAAACTACGTAACCAAAAGCTGAAAAACGTTAAGTTGTCAAGGTTCTTTTTTTGTACTCCCAACTGGATTAAAATTTTGTAGAATTTTTTGTACCAGAAATTCTAATTAAAGCTACGTAGCCAAAAGCCGTTACGTCCAACTATTGGCAGTTTTTTGCCGATGCGTGCGATTCTGGAAGTTTTACACAAATGTTTGGTTTTGAGTTCTAAATTTGTACAGATTAAGTAACGAAATTTTTTCTAAAATAGTTGTAGATGGTGTCCGCTGTTAATACTGCTAATTTTTTACAGAATTTTCACATTTATTATTAGCTAAACAATTTTATTTTTGTGAATGGTAAATTGAAACATAGCTAATAAAAACCAAAGATGGCAAGCCTCCGCATTCTACTACAATTGGAATGATTAGGGCGGTTCACATTATCACACATGCTGTCCTTCATTGCTTGACAACATGTGTGACTGTCAATATTGCTTTGCGTTCACATTATCGAGCATGCCATCAAACATCAATTGCAGAACAATTTATTAGCGTCCACATCGAAGTAAACTGCCTGAAATCTTATTTAAAATGAAAAATGTTCACTAGGCTTGACAGTCAGTTCACACAGATTGTATAGTTCGACAAGCTAGCAGAAAAATCAAAAATTTTTGAAATCCATCCAACATGTGTGTCAAGCGGTCCATCCTACCGTTCACATTATCGAGCATTGATGTTGTCACACCATGTTGGACAGCATGTGTGATAATGTGAACTGGGCTATACACTGGAATGTTTTGTCAAATCATGAATGCTGTCAAAGTCCAATTACACCAGGGCATCCAAATATTAAAAATGTAATGGAATAAAGTCAAAAATCCAATAGCCGTTTGCATGGAACTAAAAAACTCATCGCAGAGAAATAGAAAAAATTCTATTTTTTGGTGCGATTTGACACAGAAGATAGATCGCACGTCCCAGTTATGTTTGGGCATTTACACAACAAAAAGCTACTCCGAAACGATACGCAGACGTGTAAGTTCGGTGAGTGTAAGTAGTGTAAGTGACATTTATGACTCAAAAATACAAATTTTCCTATTGGAAACCCTCACTTCCTCTTATTATTAGGCTTTAAGCCCAATTTCCATGCTATGTATCTTTCTTGAACTTATCAAATACCAGAGAGGACATCACATGCTATAAAGATAGCAAATGTATGCTATTCACTCTCGCATTCTCCAAGCGCATTAGGTTCTGTTCGAATGCTTTTTCTTTCTTACAAATTTGATATCCCTGATATGGGATCAAGAAAGATAGCATGGAAATTAGGCTTAATGGTATGGGAAACAAAAACAGAATCACAAACTTAACGAGTAAAATTATAGATGCTATAAATAGATAGCAAGTTGCTTAAGTGCCAGGACCACCCAGAAGATTTGTATTTTGCTTATAAGGGGTGTACAAATGCAACGTACTTAGAAAAAAGTTTCATCGAGTTTTGTTATATGTCATTTGCAAAGAGCGAAGCTGATCGCACTTTCTATACGGAATCAGCTTTGTGTGCTTTGCATACATACAAAATATTTGCAATGGATACTGAAGTGGAAAAACCACAATCAAAATAAAATTTTATTTGTATGACAAATCCGTGATGCACACTTTGCTTTTGCCACTACTTTTCCTAAAATTAATTAAAATAATCATAGATTTGGATATTTATTGTTTTAAATTAATGAATTTCATTTATTTAGGAAATATATTAGAAATAAAGGTTATTTGATAGTGGGAATATCACATAGTTTGCAACTGTGACCCTTAGGGCCGGTTTCACAGTGTTTAGTTAACTAGAGATTTGAGGTTAATTATCCAATTTCAGTTTCATAGCAATTAGTTGACCAACCAAATTTGGCAGGTTAACTAATAGTTAACTAACAGGTGATTGCTGTCATAACGAAAAATAACATAAGAAATAAAAACACAAAGCTTATCGTTTTTTTTTTTTGCATTCGATGATATTTTCAAATTGCCGATCAGCTCCAATTAGCAATTTATTTTTTTTGCCGAAAATTTAGAAGTTCTTGTTGATTCCATTTCGCAAACTATGAAATGTCAAATAAAAAACAAATGTTTTGTGCAGTGATGCCCAATTTTGTACAAAAAATTATCATTAGTTAACCAATGGATTGTGAAACTGAACAGCTTAAATTCGGTAGTTAACTAACAGACATTAGTTAAGTTAACTAATTGGTTAACAAAATACTGTGAAACCGGCCCTCAAAGGGCCAACTAAACCATGCATGGGTTAGCTCAGGATCTCAGAATAAACTTTTCAATTGCTATGTTGTACTAACATGAACTTAACAAACAATGTACACACAGTTGTAAACTTATGTGAAATTTCCACTATAATATAAATTTTATTTTTTGTATATATTTCATAAATAAATTAAATTCATTTATTTAAAATAATAAATGTCAAAATGGCACAGGTTTAGTTAAGCTGCAATTTTTTTTCTTGTATTACCCACTACCACTACCCACTCGGATCTGGTTTCGGATATATGGCCAGTGGAAGTTGCGGATATAGCTTTTGTAAAAATCCTTTTAAGTTGAGAACCCCTGAATGGATATAAAAAATTTAGGTGTCATAAGAAAGATAATTAAATGGCCCACGATGGTCAGCAAATTTGAAATCTAGCCCATAATTTTGGAGATATAACTATTTTTCTGAAATTTTGACCAATATTTTTTAAAAAATACCGTTATTTTTTCCAAAAAATGTGTAATAAGCCTATAAATTTTTTTTAGCAGGTTAAAAAAGCTTAATTAATTCACTTTAAAATGGTACATAGTTTGTTGTAAGTTTTTTAATATTTACCCCTTTTTGACCGAAAAACACAAAAATTTATTCAATGAATTCTTATAGAAACTATGTTTTTATGGACAAAAACATCATCATCATTGATATCCATCAAATATCAAAGCAAATTTTTGTAAGAAAGAAAAAACATGCGAACAGAACCTAATGCGCTTGAACAATGCGAGAGGGAATAGCATACATTTCCTATCTTTATAGCATGTGATGTCCTCCCTGATATTTGATAAGAAAAGTTCAAGGAAGATCACATGGAAATTAGGCATTAAGCGCAAGTGATGTTTTCACCATTCAATTTTTTTATCGCTTACCATAAACAACTCAGGTTAATTTTTCACCATTCGAATAACTTTATTTTTAGCTTAAATAGCTGCAATATATTATTGGTTTATATGCACAAAGTTGAAAAACTCTAAGACTTATATTCTTAACACAGCTTAATTTATGTTTGAAAGCTGCAGAAACGACGCATAAAAGTACCCATTCAAAATGCTAGGACTTATGTGTACCAAATTGTTGTGTTTTACCTTATGAAGAAATGTTGTGTTAGTTGCCTTGTAAAATAAGGTACAACAATGAAAGCTATTAGATTTTAAGATATTCATACTTAACCCTCATCCTGTATACATGGGTCAAAATTGCCCAACGACGTATTTAAACTAAAATACTACCGTCCCTGTACTATATAAATGTATGAGCTTTTATGACTTTTATTTTTTTTACTATATAAACAAAAAATTTAAAGAAACAGTTCCTAGCACTTTTAGTTTGCCCGGTACAGAAAAAGTTACGTTCACTGTCAACATGGGTCAAAATTGCCCAATACATATTTGCTACGCTATATCGAACCGCAAACACTCGACACTACGTGTAAAGTTCCACTTATCGATATTTCATTGTAGCTCTGTCTTTGTGACTTTGCTCATACTGCGCATTGCCGCATGCAAAACGGGGATTGCCCGTTTTTAGAAATCTGTGACTGCTTTTGCTATTATTTATATCCGCGTCGATCGTAGTACACGTATAATTAGTATTTGTCGGTCAAACTGCACCAAATATTCATCAAAATGGTCTATTTGCGCTAAATTCATTTGCAATGTCCATTCAAATGTAAAAATTACTTGTCAAAATTTGTACTGAATAAATAAATAAATGACTAAATTACATTGGGCAAAATTGACCCACTAATACGGTGAGTGTTATTATTTTTCAATACAGGATAAGTGTTAAGTGATATGTATGCATACGGTCGCATATTCATAGTCATTTTAAGACTCGGGTTTAAAGTTAGCGACAGCTTTTGAATATATGCAAGACAAGATCCAGGTTTAATAATTAGATAATTCTAAAGAGTCCTGAAAATCAAGAGACAGATATTAGCCGCCTATCATAAAATACTTTAATAATACAAAAGGGCATTGCTGCTCCGCGCACTTCCCTCATTCACTAACGAGTTCAGCGGCAAAAAAAAGTTTTCGGTCACTGTTAAAAATAGTTATGTATATACGCCATATGTATGTATTGCGATAAACCGAAAAATTCAGAGCTAAAAATGCGTTTGAAATGTTCTTTTAAATTAATTTGACATGGTTGTGTCAAATTGATAAATCGGACCCGAGAAAATAATTAAAAATGCCAGATTTGTCTGTCGCAAGCAGAAAAGGAATTGCTGCAGAAATTTTTACACTATTTTTACCTGTAATTTTTATTGATCCAAAACGTAAGTATGTACTTAACACCGTCAAACACCAACTCTTAAACACCACTGAACATTTTTTTAAGGACTGAAGCAGAATTAAGTTTCAGCTAAAATAAAATATGTTTGGCTATCAATACCTACCTATACACACTGTAATAAATGTTAGTAAAGGTCTTGCCGAGTCAAGCAGAATAGATATACGTACATATTGGGGTAGAGTGAACATAGTAAAAACATTTTTATTTTTAATCCATGTCCTTAGGGGCCTAGCAGATAATATTTATTCCGCGGCTGGACGTTAATTGTCAGTTGAGAAAGTGACAATAGAGGCAATAGAGCTTCTGATCTAAGCCCTACACGCTATTTCCCTGACTGCGTGTGACAAGGCAACATTTCAAAATCTATTGGTAACACTCCAAAAAGGAATCAAAGCGTTTTTTTTCTCTATCGAACTAATAAGATGAGTAAACTTTCACACGATACGGATTCATTCAAAATTTTTGGATGTGTTTTTCGCTCCTATATTATTGGCGTATTTATATTATTCATTTAAGACTATGAAATTCAAGTGAGTGTAAAAATACTATGTTAATAATCTAATCACTAAAGATAGCATTTTAAAATATTACTCAGCAATAAACTTTACTCAAAGGTTGTTATTGTTATAGGCTTAGGTTAGAATAGCTGGCGAGCAAATTGATTGTAAAATTTAAAAAAAAATTGAGATTTTGGGTGGGATAAGCGCTCATTACAAATTTTTTGCTCGAAAAAAATAAATATTATAAATTTCCAAACTCTTGTGGGGATACACTTTGAGATGTTATGGTTACTTGATATCAAGAAAAATTGTCTTCAAATGAAAAGGAAAGATGTCAATAAAAATATAACTTTTTTTAGCGGTAGCTCTATATTGGTTATTTAAATTAAACGCTGTAAGTTTCATTTCAGAAGCAACCATGCATATACTTTTGTGTACAAAACTGAAAAGAAATCGATTGCTAGGCATATTGTAAGAAACTTTGCGAAATGTTTACATCAGCTGGTTTGACTGCCAAAGACTTCTCATTATGGATCCTCGCTTAAAATCGTATAACCAAGATGCTTACCACCAATTCTTACTGTTCTTACTTAATCCCGAGACCATAGCAACATTTCAGTGAAGTTTTGCTGAGTAATATTTTAAATTAATATCTTTGGTGATTAGATTGTCAACATAGTATTTTCTACACTCGCATGAATTTCATAGTTTTAAATAAGAAATAATCTTATGCCAACATTTATTTATTCAATACCTTTCATATCCCTAGTAGCATAAAAATGTCTTATAGCTTCTTTTACAGGCCTTTTAAAGCCAAGTAGAAAGATAACATATTGTATTTATAAATTCTTTATATGAGCTTAAATCCCAGCTTAAAAATTCGTCTTTGTTACAAACTCAAGTCTTGTCACAAAGGCTCAAAAGGTTGCTGCATACAAAAATTCCACTTCTTTCAAAAATACATTTATAGTCAAAATAAATTCGTAAATGTCGGAAATGTCACGCGCATTTGTGACATGCCAACACTGATGGTGACATTTACTTTATTTAAATTTTGTGATATCTCTCTACAAATGGCTATTTTTTATATTGACTTATTTTTAAGGTGAATCAAATCCAAATGTAACGAAAATACATACATATGCAATTTTCCACGTAAAAGAATCAATATCTTATCAATTAAAAATGTTAAACGTTAAAGATTCAGTTATGATTGTGGAAAAGATTAAGCTTTTAAGTTATAAACAGTGCAGCGAGAATATTGATAACACCAGAAAACTTTGAACGAACTTGAAAGTATTTACAAAAAACAAAGACCTTTGACATTTCTCGCAATACTTTTCTGCATGCTTAAGTTCAGAGCCAAATGAAAGTTGATATGCTTTTTGCTTCAAGTTGCACAGTTTGCGTGCCATTCCAATATTTTTTATACAAATACTATTTTTAGCCAAACTTTGCAACTGGCAACAATGGATTTGACATTTTTCAGATTCATGATTGTTACTTATTTTGAAAAAGAAAAAGAAATTTTAAAGGTGGAGTATTTAGAAATTTGCTCTCCATCGATTATGGATTTCGGCAAATTCCTATATTCACATTGAAATTTATTACGAATTCGATTTTATTGTGTTTCGTTTTTTATTTGACAACTCATTTTGATTATTGGATCCGTTCAGCCAATTTCAACTTGTTTTTAAACGTAAAACTGGTGTTTTATTGAACGTAAGCGCCTTAAAATTCTGATGATCTGACAGCGATATGTCTATGTAGTTATTGCAAAGCTGACAACAGCAACTAAATTTCTCAAATCTTAAGTAGCTCATTGTTCAGTGGAAAGTTAAAGCAAAAAGTTTCTCCGACATAGCTTCGATAATGTGAACTGCGTAAAATGTTACAGCCCCTTAATGTTTGGCTACTAATTTTTTTCTCCGAGACGATACAGTATGGATACAGTTTTATATTCGGTCTTAAAACCAACTAAACCATGCATGCTTAAGGGCCAACTAAACCATGCACGCTTTGACTGCAGTAAACTTCTGCAAGTGTGCGAATACACACAAATTGTATATCAAAGCTACAACGTACTTAACAAAAAGTTTCGTTCAATTTCCACAAATGTCATTTGCTTAAGGAAAGAGCGAAACTGAACGCACTTTCTGTACGGAATCAGCTGTTTATGCATTGTATACATAACAAAAAATGTTTGCAATGGAAGTTGAAGTGGGAAATACTTTTGTTGAGAAATTAATAGAAAATGTGAAAAAGAAGATAATTAAACAGTAAAATGGACGCATTTAATTCTAATCGAAATGTAAAGGAAAGGGCTTGGAGTGAAGTTGCAGAAATATGCATTTTAATGTACACACACACAATACATACAACAATTTGATTGATAATTCAATGATGCCACGCGCTGCATTTGCTAATACTTTTCCCCACAATCTACACGCATAGTACAAAATGAGCAATTTTGTTTTCTAATTTTTTTTTTTAAAATTAGTAAATACAATATCTGGATTACATATTTATTGCTTTAAGTATTTAAATAAATGTCATTGAATAACATTTTGTGAATGAATTCAATTTATTTAGGAAATATAAGAAATAAAATTTATACAATTGTGGGAATATTTCACACGCTTGCAACTATGGCTACATCGCTTCTTAAGTTCAACGAAGTACAACATAGCCACTAAAAAGTCATCTGTGAGTTTCTTAAGCATTTGGCAGGCTTTTCGTTCAAATTTGACAGTAGGTTACGCTAGGCGATGCATGGTTTAGTTGGACCTTTAAGCATTTGGCAGGCTTTTCGTTCAAATTTGACAGTAGGTTAAGCTAGGCGATGCATGGTTTAGTTGGACCTTAAACCATGCAACGTCGGACAGAAAAAATGAAATAAATTTGTTTTTATTTGCATTTAAAAATTTATTGACCAAAAAAGCCTACATTTTCAAATTCACAATATAATTTTGAACTTGGTCGAACATCAACACACAAAACCTAAGTAATATTCAATGACATTTATTTAAATATTTAATCCAGATATTGTATTTACTAATTTTAAGAAAAAAATAAGAAAACGAAATTGCTCATTTTGTTCTATGCGTGTAGATTGTGGGGAAAAGTATTAGCAAAGGCAGCGCGTGGCATCATTGAATTATCAATCAAATTGTTGTATGTATTGTGTGTGTGTACATTAAAATGCATATTTCTGCAACTGCTCTCCAAGCCCTTTCCTTTACATTTCGATTACAATAAAATCCGTCTATTTTACTGTTTAATCATCTTCTTTTTCACATTTTCTATTAATTTCAAACAAAAGTATTTTCCACTTCAAGTTCCATTGGAAAAATTTTTTCTTATGTATAAAATGCATAAACAGCTGATTTCGTTCAGAAAGTGCGTTCAGTTTCGCTCTTTCCTTAAGGAAATGACATTTGTGAAAATTGAACGAAACTTTTTGTTAAGTACGTTGTAGTTTTGATTTACGATTTGTGTGTATTCGCACACTTGCATAAATTGACTGCAGTCAAAGCGTGCATGGCTTAGTTGGCCCTTTAGAGTTGTCAATAAATCCAATAGTCTGACGTAACAGAAAGCGCATTTACGCATACTTCTATTACACACATTGGACAATTAATACAAACATTTTTTAAGTTCACTTGATATGAGTGTCATGTGGTTGTTTCTAGTGCTCACATGATCAAACAGTGATGTCAAGCCTTGTTGTTCAACATTAGCGATCATGTGAACTGCCATAATGACAATTATTAGCTTGTCTACACGCAACGTCGACTGCAGTCATCGAAGCACTTGTTCGCTTCTATTCAGACACATGCACGCACATATGCCGGCGCTGAAATCCTATTGTTGTTGTCAAACAAACGCACAAAAATAGTTTAGAAAGAAAATTAATAATAATAGATGTTTTCTCTTCTTTTTCTTTTGTTTTTTTTTTTATTTAATTTATTTATGTTGAGTTTTAAGATTTGTTTTAGCTCAATGCTATTTGAAACATTTATTTTACGTAAATATTAAATTAATAATTTTTGACATTTGAGCGTCGACACGCTCAAATCTCCATTCACACGACAGCAAACTTGTGCAGCGACGCACTACACGGAAATAGAAATACGGAACTACTACTCCGACGTATCTCGTATACACACACTAAGAAACTACTCTGAAGTCATACGCCGGCGCTCATGTTTGGTGTGTGTGAATACCGTATATAACTCTTCCTATATTCCAAAAAATTTGATAACTCGACACCTCGATATATGCCGATATCATTATGCAAAATTGCAAGCAGTACTGCTTCGCATCCGCAGTTTGTTCGTGACGAACTATTTTTTTTAACATTTACTTTGAATTAATTTTAAACATGGCATCCACCGTGGTTAGCGATGAAGGACGGACTGGACACATATTTCAAAATGGAATAGATACAAAAGCGGAAATATTTCTGATGGTCGCTGAGAATTATAGCACGAGAATTTCAACACCTTGCCTCGTGTTTGAATTACTTTGGGTAATGTTTGGAACTTCATATAACAAAAGCAAAGAACCGATAAATGTCTCTGTGGCAGATAGTTACATTCTACAGTCGCTTGGTGCGTTTTTCTACACAGGACATGTAGAAATAAAGGACAATTGAAAAAGGTAATTATTGCAACTAGTAATCGATCCTTCATCATATATTTAATATGGTTCTTCAATTCGTTTTTCAGAATATGCAGATTAAATTGTATTTACAAAAATGAACACGTGGAAATGTTACGTCCGGCTTGGTTAGCGGTCAACTAATCTTTCATAAAAAATTTGGTAGTGATATTTTTTTTATTGCAATTTAAATGGTAGGGCAAAATGTAAAATGAACAAGTTTCTTCGATGAATTACTTATATATATTATAAAAAATAGACAAACAAGTTTACTTTAGCTTCCATTGGTGATTGTTTTTATTAAGTTTATGATTTTAGAGCAAAAAGAACTCCGTCGGATCTAGTTTCGGAGGCGGTGTATCATTGCGCCCAAATTGGGTTAAAAATCACGCCCAAATTCGGTTAGGACATAGCTTCCGAAAATTGTTCACATAAATTGTTGCGGAATTCGACCAACTACAGTGGGTGATCATATTGTAAGAGCAACTTGTTAAAATTGACAATCTGTAATCCTCTGAGTATTTTAATAGAAAATTCATAACTAACCCCCCTTTCATGGTTGCCTACTATCTCGCCATTTTAGTCGCCGAGTAAAAATTGGCTTTATAAACATACAGCCAATTCTTATCATATTTTGAAAGTTTTAAAGACTGCAAATTTTTTCAGGTATGGCTGACGAGTCTTCGATTCAGCTTCTGCCTGGTAAATCGCAGTTTGTAAAGAGACGGATTGGGGAGAAGTACCTCGGTGATTGCATAGTCCAAAGACTGAAAGACGCTCTTAGCCTTATGCATTGTGGACTGATCCTTGCCAAAAGGTTAGAAAAAGTCACAAAATACTAGGAAAATAAGCAAATAAGAGGTTTTGGAATTG
The DNA here is from genome assembly GCA_949775025.1 of Tricholauxania praeusta. Lineage (NCBI taxonomy): Eukaryota > Metazoa > Arthropoda > Insecta > Diptera > Lauxaniidae > Tricholauxania > Tricholauxania praeusta. The sequence continues at coordinate 44,811,530 of OX459031.1, forward strand.
CCTGAGAACTCTCCGAACCTGTATCCCATAGAAATTCTTTGGAAGCTGCTAAAGAGAGGAGTTTCCAAAGACCTCATGACCAACAAGCTCCAATTGATAAGGCGTTTGATAGGAGTAAATATGTAAAAAAAATTGCTTGAACAAAATATTAAACATCTGTACAAATATTTTCTGGTTCTATAATTGGTGATACTTTTCCACTTCAGTCTGATTTGAAGTCCTTTGAAGCTTGGTGTTCTAAGGATGACTTACATCTTAATCCTGATAAATGCTAAACTATGACTTTCTCCAGGAAAAAAAATACTGTAGAGTTTGATTATATGTAGTATGGTCATAAATAAGAATATTTGTCGTGTCGGTTTAGTCAAAGGCCTAAGTATACACTTTGAGATTAAATTTACATTTAAAATTATAGTAGATATTAGATAAGGTCACCGTTACTAAAGGGCTATTAAATTTTTATTTAGATATTTGATTAATATGCTCATTGAATGTCAATTTAGTCTTAAAGTGTTTACACATATACAGCTGCGGTCAAAATAATGGAATAATAGAAACGGGGTGTCATTTATGAATTGAAAGAAGATATTTCGAACAACTGATGTTTTTTTCTTCTAATATTTTAAAGTACAGTTACTTGATAAGTACACAAGATAAACACATCCTCTTTCGTTTTGTACGTTGACGAGTACAGACGTGTTTTCGGGTGTAGTCGTTCGCGTGTGTCTTAGCGTTAGAGCCTTTTCACATGCTTTTTTCAAAGCGGTGAATCGTAATCAGTACATAATTCAATTTGACTTAGACCTGGCATTATAAACCATTGAGTTTCAGCCAATGTAGTTTTTAGTTTATAGTCAAAAAAAAAAAGATAAACACATGACATTTCGTTTAAAAAAAAATAACGGTACTTTCTAGGTTTGCTATTATATTGAATAATTTGTAATTTCGAGCTGTCAAAATAATAGCAGTGCTCAACTCCTTTTCTTCTCAAGACTAGGTATTTACTTTTATTAAAAAAATTTGATCGTAACAAGTAAGTTCCATTATTTTTGTATAATATCCAATGATTTTTTTTTAGTTTTTGCATTTTAGTGGGCCGTGGAAAGCATTCTACGACAGAGCGAAGTAAAATTTTTAAGAATTCCATTGGCAAGGTAAGACTTTTAAGGAAATTTAAAATTTTATCGGATGTTCTGCGAAAATGGTTTCGAATACTATAAATACACAAATCAACGAAAAACACGAGAACGAAAGCCTTCCATGTCCCTCCGGGACGTGAAAGACCTTATTTTTTTTCGAATCGGAATCGACAAATTTACACATTAAGGTGATACAATTTTTTTTTTTTTTCAAACAGTTATAATTGATCGAGGAATTCGAATCAGTAATTAGTTTTTCTTCTTCTTCTTTTTTCTTATAAAAAAATTGCAAATCGACTGGAAAAAAGTTTAAAAATTCCGATTTTGTAATTAAAAAATTGCCAAATCATCCCATATTATTTTTCCAATAGTTTAACATTCCGACAAATTTCTGTATTTGTTTAATTGATTTTGGCTGTACGAAATCTCTTATTGCTTGTACTTTTGCTTCAGAAGCTCTTATCTCTTCCGATGAAATGTTATAACTTAAGAAATGAATGTTTGAGACTCCAAATATGCATTTAGTTGGTTTAATATTCAACCCGCATTCAGCTAATCTTTCGAAAACGATTTTTAGATATGTAAGGTGTTGATTTTCATCTTGACTTGCTATCAGAATGTCGTCAAGATTAGCGAAAGTAAAATCAAAACCGGTAAAAACTTCATTGATGAACCTTTGGAATGTTTGCGCTGAGTTTCTAAGACCAAAAGGCATTCGGGTAAACTCATACATTCCAAAAGGTGTTGTTATCGCTGTTTTGTGTATGTCTTCTTCAGCCATTGGAATTTGATAGTAAACACGTATGAGGTCTAATTTCGAAAAGATAGTTTTATGTAGGGCTACCAGATGGCCTTACTACAAAAGTAGCACATATCAAAAAATTGGAATTTTGTAAATGAAAACCTTCATTTTTTTTTAATTTCATACAAATATTTTTGATGAGCAAAAAAAAAGGTCCTCACTTCCTAACAAAAAACCCCAGCAAATTAAAACAATAATTTCAAATAACTTTGATGAGCAAAAAAAAAAAAAAAAAGGTTCTCACTTCAGTTCAAATATTTTATTTTACAATGCAAACATCGAAAGTAGCAAAACCATCCAAAAGTAGCACATTTCGAGTCAAAAGTAACAAAGTAGCAAAGCCTTGCAAAAGTAGCACTTTTGCTACTTTAGTATCGCATCTGGTAGCCCTAGTTTTATGGCGAAGGTCAATATTGAGATCATGAATGTGTGGAAGTGGATATCTATCTGGAACAGTAACAACATATAATCTACGATAATCACCGCAAGGTCGCCATTCATTTGGTTCTTTCTTAGCAACTAAATGTAATGGTGACGAAGTTGATGATTTTGAAGGACGACAGATACCTGTTTTTACAAAAAATTCGAATTCTGCTTTAGCGACTTTATATATGATTGGATCTAAACGTCTGGGTTTGGAAAAAGGTAACTGTCCTTCAGTAATAAGATGATCAATAGTTTTATATTTTACTGGTAGAGTATAATTTGGTTCTGCTGTAATGGAGGGATAAAGCTTAAGAAGTTGTTTAAATTTATTTTCTACGATAAAAATACGAGGTAAAGAAATATTATAAAGAACTGAAATTGTATTTATTGATTATTTGGTTGAAGGATCAATCAAAGATTTATTTTTAAAATCTATAAGAAGTCTATATTTGGAGAGAAAATCTGCTCCAATAATAGGTTTCGAAATATCGGCAATCAAAAAAATAAAAGGAAATTCTCTATGTAAACCTAAATTTATGTTGAGTAATTTCTTTCCGAATGTTGAAATAGTACTGCCATTTGCTGCTGTTAATATGAAGTCTGAAGACCTTGAATTATTTTTGAATTTTGAAGAAGGTAAAACTGAAATTTCGACTCCGCTATCAATTAGAAAGTTTAATTTGTTGTCTTTGTCATAGGCGAATAAGCGACGAGTAAAAATTTCTAAATTCCTATTGTCTGTCGCTTCAACAATGGGTTTCTTTAGTTTGTTGGTAACGAATTGCTGTTATTAAAGGAACATGGTTGTTCGCATTTCCTGGCTTTGTTTCCGAATTTGTAGTGAAAGCGACAGACCCAATTTTTAGATGGAGATCTGCGTTGTTGGGATCTTTGACTAAAATGTGGATGAGAGTTCCTTTCGTAGAACTGTTGTTTAATTGGACTAACTTCAATGCTTAATTTTTGAAAATTTTCACACATCGTTGAAGTAACCAGAGTTTAGTTTTCTAAAACTTTTTCGAAATTTGAGGGAATTGGTGTACTATTTTAAATTGAACTCACTTCAGTACTATGGGTTATTTCCCAAATATTGTCTGCAAGACGAATTAAATCACGAATATATGTTAGAACCGGTTAATGCGATATCTAAATTTTTTGTAAGTTTTCGTATCCAAATCTTCTGAAGGAGATCAGAAGAAATACTTGATCCGGCAAGTAACTGTAAAGATCTGCAATATTCGGATGGTTTACGGTCACCCATCTCCGAATCTGAAAATATTTTGTCAAGTTTCCGTTGTTCACTTAAGGAGTGACGTTCGATCAAGACGTTTTTAATATTGTCGTATTTGTTATGTTGTGGTGGTTTTCGTATTATGTCAAGAACATTTGTAATAATCTCTTGAGGGAGTGCAGTTATAATGTGTTCGTATTTAGTGTTATCTTGTGTTATGCCTTTTGTAGCAAATTGCATTTCAGCAAGAATGAACCCCGCATCTGGACAGTTTGTCCAAAATTGTGGAAGTTTAACAGAAGTTGCATAGATTTCTAAAGATAGTTCCGCTGAAGTGATTTGTGTATATGTGTTGGTGGAATATTTGTATCAAGATGTGTCAATTGAATAAGATTTTGCGTATCTCCACCGGTTGGAGACTGAATAAGAGATCGAAACATTTTAGGTTAAATATTCTTGGAGGAGGGTTAACAATAAAGTGATAAAAATAGTTTCGTGTTCAATAATTAATTTAAAAAAAAGTATGCAGTTGGCCCATTTTCAGTACATTTTCGGTACATTTTCAGGACATTTCGACAATTTCTAAAAAATTACCACTATTTGAGTAAATTTACCGGGAAATTTGTCTTGAGTAAACTTTGCTGACTTTGTTTTGTTTTTAGTACAAACCAAAACTAGTCATTTTAAGTAACGTTTTTATGTTCATGTCGAAAAAGTACCTACATATCAAATCTCTATTCAGTACATTTCCACAAAACCCAAATGCTATAATAATGTACATACCTATTTGTTATGTTTGAACTACTCATAAAATTAAAAAAACAATTCGATTTTTGAGTAAGATCAATTTTAGTTTGTACATCCCTAGCATCCGCAAATTTAAGTGTTAAAAAGTTAATAGCGCGAAAGCAAAAGTGCGTAAGATTCATTTTAAAGCGGAATCGGAATTGGAAAAAGATTATTAAATTTTATATCGATTTAATTTAGTGTTTAATTTCATTCGGTCGGATGACCAAAATTTGACAAGTGTTGCGAAAAAGTAGCAGAGTGATTCGTTGTATTTGAATGTGTTTTTGCTGAATCTGAAAAAATTTCAAAGATGTTGGCACTTAATGTGTTCCCTTCTTTTGGAACCCCACTAGGAATTTTGTTTCTGCGAAATTCAGTTTATTTAATATGTTTGTGTAATCTTTATAAAGGATTTATTAAGCTTATGGTAATATTTTATATATTTAGTTCTATTATGTATTTGGAATGCAAATTGCAAATGGAAAAAGTTTGATTTAGCACCGAAAAATAAAATTCTATGCTATTATTTCTATGTCTGGTGGCTTGCTCGACTGATGGTAAGTTTCTAAAAAAGGAAAATAAAATTTTGATTTCCAAGCCAAGGTAACTTTAGATTAATTTTTTTTTACATGGAACATACATTTTGTTTATCCGTTTATAACGGAAGTGCATCAATTATAGAAATGTCAATAGTCGCGAAAAATGCCTGGAGCACACTTTGCTGACCATTTTTTTTTCGGTTTTTTTTTGTAAATACTCTCGTTTCCTTCGCTCCGAAAGAAATTTGGAATTACTCGTGTTAGGAAAGATGTAGAGCATACAATTCTCTGCAAGTTTGGTTTTGGCCAGGGCCGTATCCGAAATATTTTGACGGACTCTATATAGAAACGATTTTGTAAAGAATAGACACTGTAAAAAAAATTTTGTGAGAAAGAACAGGCAGCTTATAAAAATGATTTTTGAAAAAAGATCTAAAAAAAAGTCATAAGTTTATTAAAAACTATTTGAAAATATATTAAAGATACTTTTCATGCGGTTACATGCGGAAACAGAGCTCATTCGCTGACTTAAAAATCATAATTCTATGTTGTTGAACTGCCGCTCCTCGCTGTCTGAACGTTTTCATTGCATTTTGATTTTCACTGTTTTTAGTTTTGAGGTTTAAAAAGTAGAAAAAATATGCCATAAGTTGAAAAAATTTATGGGAAGAATGCATATTGTTAAAAAAGTATGGAAAATGTTGAAATGGATTGAAAAGCTGGAAAATGTTGGAAAAGTCGGAATAATATGGAAATGATCGGAAAAAATTGAAAGAAGTTTAAATATTTTTGAACAGGCTGAAGTAGTCGAAAAATTATGAAAAATGTTGAAAAAAGTTAAATTAGGTTGAAAACGTTCAAATAAATTGAAAGAGGAAATGTTGAAAAAGTTAAGAGAGGTTGAAACAGGTGAAAAATGCTGATAAAGTCGATAATATATGAAGAGTGCTGAAAAAGTTGAAAGAGGTTGAAAATGTGGAAAAAAGTTGAAAATCTCCAAAATGTTGTATGCGGTTGAAGTCGAAAAAAGTTGAATGAGGTTGAAAAATCGAAAAGATATGGAGAAAGTTGAAAGAGGTTCAAATACTTTAAAATCGCTTTTGAAGAAATTGAAACGGTTGAAAGTCAAAAAATATGAAAAATATTGAAAAAAGTTGAAAGAGATGGAATAAGTTCGATATATTTAAGAAATATTGAAGAAGGTTCAAAAGCTGAAAATAAATGAAAAAAGTTGAAAAGAATGTTGAAGCAGTTGAAAAGACAAACAAGTCGATAAAATATGGAAAATTACGGAAAAATTTGAATACGGTTGAAAAAGTCGAAACAAATTGATTGAGGTTGCATTGTTGAAACAGTTTATAACATCAATAAAATATGAACAATGTTGAAAAAAGTTGGAAGAGGTTGAAAACTCGAAAAAAGTTGAAAGCAGTTGAAAATTTGAAAAAAAATTTAAACAGGTTGAAAAAGTCAAATTGAAAAATCTTGGTTAATTTAATTAAGTTGAAAGGGGTTAAAAAAGCCGAAAGGAAAATGTTGAAAAAAGTTGAAATATTAAAAGAGTATTCAAAAAACCATCATTTCCCACGCTTATAACTTAATGTTAACATGGGAGATGCCACGCCTGCTGATGCAATCCCGCCAAAACCCATTTAATTTCAAAGCTTATAGTTACCAAAGGCTCTTGTCTATTTTCTTTTGTGATTTTCGTTTTGCGTTTGCGACAAATGACAAATTCTGTACCTCGACAATTTCGTTTTTCCCTTGTTGCCAACAAACAAGAAAAATTTTCCGAAATAGTTTCTGCCTCTGCGTTTTCTCTAGAGGTTTGGTTTTTAAATTGGGAACACTGTTTCTAGTAACATTTGATTTTTCTTAGTATGTTTAGCTATTGCACCATGACTAAGTAGGAATTAGTCTGGAAACTTACAAAAGGCGTGTTTTTTTTTGACGCGGCTACCCGCTAAAAAAAATTTTTGTATGAGAATGACAGTTCATTTAGTCGGCGATACTCATCGCCGACTAATTTCTCATACAAAAAAAATTTTTAAGCGGATAGCCGCGTCAAAAAAAGCACGCCTAAAGTTTACTAAAATTGCAACTTTAAATCCACTCAAAACTTACATGATGTTTGGCAATATGAATATTGGCCTATTGCGGCGTCCATATGTACGAAACCAAACGCTGAATGGCATAGATAAAACTATCTAGCTAATAAAGCCAAAATCGAGTAATTTAACAATTGGATGTGATTTATTTCAATTCGAAAATATGAGTTTAAAAAACATCCTTAATCAGCTCAGCACTGCATTAAACGGTAGATCAAGGGGAAGATTGGTTTATGATTAATTCATATTAAGAATTAAGTCATATTATTGGCTCTTTATACTAAAATCACATTTTTCTTAAAAAATCGAGTTTGCTTGAAACATCAGTTTTTAAGATTTTTATTTAAATTTTTGTATCATTCTCTAAGGTAATCTTGACGCTGAATTGAAATGTGGTTTAATTAGTTTTTATCACACATGACTTTTGAGATAAATCTGGTCAAATACTAGTATGTCTAAGATACTGAATTTTACTAATATCGTACACAGGATACCAACTGTTTTGGAGCATTTCACAAAAATATAGTGATAAAATTTATTTCAAATGAAATTTTTCCTTTGCTTTTTTGTTGTTCTAAGGATTATGACCACAAATAAGTATAGTTAATATCAGTGCTAATTTGGTACTGTGTCATTACTGTTTTTAATATATTTGGCTGCAACATTATTTTGGTACCCGGTCATAACCCCAAAACATTTTTGGGCCTTATGTCCTTTTTTTTTCGGTCATAATCCCTATTTATTTTTTGGGCTTATCACGACTTCAATTTCAAAACCCCCCCGAAATAAAATCCTGGATACGGCCTTGGTTTTGGCCACTATTTAATACATTTGACCGTACTTGTGATAGAGGGTTTTCAATTGTTGAAAAGCGTAACGCTCATTTTTCCACTTCCTCCAACTTTTAGTACAATTCAACATACATACATACATACATACATTCAACATATGTATGTATGTACATATATGCATGGGCACCGTTAATCAAATAGTTAACTTTGTTAATCGCTATTCCGTTACTAAAAAAGTTAGCTTCGTTAAACGTTAAAGCGTTATATTTAACGTTAATCGTTAACACATGGTAAAAATTTAATTTTATATATCGTTGCGTTATATCGTTAACTTTTTATATCGTTGCGTTAGGAACAAAAAAAAAGACGTGTATAATTGGAGTGTGTTGTTTGGTCATCTGGCATAATGTGGGACCCTTCATGAACATTAATATGTTGAAGTTCTCGTTAAAATATTATTGCCCGTGGAAAAAAGATTTTCAACTGCAGCGCTTGATCTGTTTATTAAACAGATTTATGAATATCTGTTCCCGAGGAATGCCGCATCGTTGAACAAGTCTTTTCATTTCATGTCTAGCCACATTTTGACGAGATTTTGAGCTTTACTCTTTAAAGGCTTGTGGTTTTTTTAGACTGAGTGACAGAGTTGAAAAAGTCTTTCTCATCATCGTCGTTATTACTTGTGTTGCTGCCTCCACATCTCTATTCTTCGAACGTTCGCCAGTTTCTTGTCGTTACGCCGGAAAATTGTTCCTTGTTTTTTTTTTTTTGGGTTTTTTGCTATTTTCTGAGTGACATCAATCCTAACAGCTCAATAGCCTTTTACTTTTTAAGCAGTTTAAGCGAAAATCTAATTACAAAATGAACTCAAATAAAAAGTGGGGCCACTTTAATGTAGGGGAAAATGAGGTTGATTCGCGATCTTTAATATTAAATACGGAAATTAGCTATTGACAGTCTGTGCCCCGCAGATACTTTTTTCTAAATTGCATTAGTCTCATGTTACATACAACCTAAAACTCTTAACTGAGAAATTCAAGTTCAAGGATAAATTTAACCTGGTAATTGGTGACATCTCCGCTTATTTTGTCAATTGATGGCACAAAGAGAAAATTTAAAAAAAAAATTAGCTTGGCACTTTCCTCTACTCATCGACTTCATTTTGTTTGGCCTGTGGGCCCCCAGCTAGATTGATTTGTGTATAGTAAATTCGTTTGATGTATAAAGAAAGTCCCTGTAGAACTCCTTTTTGTCGATACTAAGACTCACATCAACTTTTATTCAGGATAGGTGTGCTCAGGAGAATGGCAATTAAGGGTGTTATCTTTGGACCTGCCAGCATTAACAGAACTGACATAATTTGAATTTTTGAAAATGGTAGAAAAATCTACATATATGTAGAATAGCTCAAATTATGGCAATCCTGTTAATTAAGAAAAATGCAGATATCGCGGGTTCGAAGTAAGAAAATGATATGCGGTTTACGGCATTTTTTTAAGCAAATAACAGTAAACTAAAAATGATGTAACACGGGATCAGCGGCAAAATAATATGGGAATATTTTGCAACTTTAAAGTACAATATCGGAGTTTTTTCATTTCTTTCCGGTCAATTTTCAATTTTTTTATAAGAAAAAAAGAAGAAGAATAACTAATCACGGATTCGAATTTCCCGATTGATAATAACTGTTTGAAATAAAAAATAATTTGAATCACCTTAATATGCAAATTTGTCGACTTCGTATTATTTTAAGCAAATAACAGTACATTAAAAATAATGTTCCATCCCAAGTAGAAATTTGTAACTTTTAAAGCCACAAAATTCGCGTGCGAGTCACAGCGTGGTTATTGTTACTAAATTTTGTGTAAATAAAGTCACTATTCCTGCATTGAGACATATTAACCGATTATTAGTTGCCAAAATACTGAAAAGCGCAGTTTGACTTTATGGTAACATTCCAGTAATTTTTGTGTACCAAATTAATACTATTTGGGTCAAATTTCAGTTACATTAACTACACAGTTCTTCTTAAAAGTAACCTGTTCGTAACCACGATATTTTAGGCACAATATCAGTAAAAGTGACTGAAAATATGACCATTTCGTATACAAATTTAGTTAGAGACACATTTCGGTCACACAAAAAAATGTTTTTTATATCCTACACCGAGGGTATATTCACTTTGTCCTTCCGTTTGTAACACATAGAAGGAGGCGTGGCAGGTATGGAAAAGTACATATATTCTTGATCAGCGTCACCACCTGAGTTGATTTAGCGATGTCCGTCTGTCTGTCTGTCTGCCTGTCTGTCTGTCTGTCTGTCTGTCTGTCTGTTGAAATCAGGTTTACGGGAAAACCAAGAGAGCTAATTGAATGAAACTTTCACACACAGATCACATCATCTTCTTGCAGGCATCTTGCTATTGAAAATGGGCGAAATCGGTTAACTGACACGCCTACCGCCCATACCCTATGTATATATAACCAGGTCAATTTTGAAAAAAGTTGCAGCGATTTTGATGAAAATTGGTGATTTGATGCACATGTGAACAAGATTAGAATTAGGTTAGGTTTCAAGTTTTCAAAGCTTTCTACAGGGGCGTGGCACAGCCCTAAACTTTAACCCTTATACCACCATATCTCGTAAGCCGTGCAAGATATTGTTATGAAATTCGGTAATCGGATACTTATCAAATATATCTTGAGTTGAGATAAAAGTGGGCGGAATTGAAAAAGTGGGCGTAGCACTTTTCAACTGCTAAAAATTTTGATTCCATATATCTCAAAACTGGCACAAACGATTTTCAGAAAAATCTTGGAGATGATGCCGCTGAAAGCTGTCATCAATACAAGCTCAGCCTCTTTATTGAAAAATCTCGTTGAAGGGCGTGGCACCGCCCACAATATTTATAAACGTTATATTAAGAGAACGAACAACGTAATCGTGATGAAATTTAATGAGGTAGATATACTTGCTGTAAGGTCTTTTATTACAAAAATTTGGTACAATAGTACCTGGGGGCGTGGCACCTCCCATATAAGCAAAAACTGTTTATTGTTATAAATAGTGTACTAAGAGAGTAATCTTCATAAAATTTGGTGTTTAGATGTCAGTTACTATAGGCTTTAAAAATAAATTAGATTTGACAGAATTGCATCAGTGGGCGTGGCACCTCCCATATTAACATAAATTTGAAAGCGCTGTTTTAAGTAAAATATTGCAGCAATTGCTATGAAATTTAATGAAAGTGGTTCAGTTGCTATAGAGTATATCTGAATCAAAAGTGGCTGAAATAGCACCAGTGGGCGTGGCACCTCCCATACAAATAAAATACGGTAAGTGGCATATTTATCGAAATAAGTGAGCAATCATACTAAAATTTGGTGTTAGGGGTTTGCTTATGAAAAGCTATTTCTGGATCAAAACCGGGCTGGATTGTACCAGTGGGTGTGTCACCGCCCTAAGTTTTAAATTAATCTGCAGCATATATCGCAAACTATACAAGCTATTGTGCTGAAATTTAATATGAGGATGTCGATGACAAATATAATTTGTTGAACCAAAAGTGGGCGGAATTGGAGAAGTGGGCGTAGCATATTTCAAATTTTTCATTTTTATTCGATTTTTTCAACATTTTCTATATTCTTTCGACTTTTTCAACCCTTTAACTTTTTCCAATATATTCTATATGTATTTGTTCGACTTTTTCAACCTCTTTCAACTTCTTCATAAGTTTCTTTATATTTTCGACTTTTTCATCAATTTTGAATAGTTTCAAATTTTTTTAGCCTCTTTCATTTTTTTTAGAGTTTTTCAACCTCTCTCAACTTTTTTCAACATTTTGCATATATTTAGGACTTTTCAACATTTTTCAACCTCTGTCAACCTTTCTAACATTTCACATTTTTTTCGACTTATTTAACCTCTTCAACGTCTTCTTAACAGTTGATGAAAAGGTACTTTCAGTGTAGGGTATGTGAGTTTCGGCCTCGCCGAAAATAACACCTTAACTTGTTTCTTTTTCTTCTTTCTTTCTTATAAAAAAATTGACAATTGACCGGACAAATGCAAATAAGTACCGATTTTCCACTTTCTAGCTGCAACACCTCAAATATTATGTTACCGCCGATCCCATCCCAAGTAGAAATTTCAGTCAGCGTTCCGGCACTGAGACCACACATTCGGTTTGTTTCGGCTTAGTATTTATGTGGATAACTACTCAAATCCCGATATATTTCTTAAATGGCACGTAACCGTTACCAAGTGGGGAATACATCATAGTAGGGATATGTGTAGTTGTGTTACTGATTATGTTACTGCTTTGTGACCACAATTTGTAGTTATAACGACCCACACGCAGACGTTTTTGTGTAGTAAATATTTTTCTTTTAAGTTACTTTTATCATTTTAGTAGTATTCTAAACATAAATGAATACTATGGTAAGAGCATTAATATGTATGTGTAATATAATATTTTAACTTCTTATAAATTTTGTTCCCCAACTTTTTATATGAACTTAATTCTGCATATTATGCGTAGAAATTAAAACGAAGCTCATTTTTATTGTAAATATTAATATTCTGTTGAACAAAAAACTTATGCGCTTAATAAATATCGAATATTTAGTAATAAATTAAAAATATTAAAAAAATATATTAATCAAATGATTTTTAAAATGCTGGAATTATGTTATAACGTTTACTAGGTGTTTTTAATGTATGATTATAACCTTATTGGGATAATTTGAGCCTTAAATTTGCATAAAAACTTTTTTAAAAATTATATACAATTATGAATCAAAATGGATGTCATATGAAAAATGCTGTCAGGCTTATTTGTGACCTTATCATAGGTTGTGACCGATTGTGTCTACACTGTAACCATTCAGTACAAAACTTATATTATGAAAAAAAGGGTCCTCGTTTTCTACGAAAAACACCAGGAAAATGAAAACAAAATTTGAAATACACTTTATTTTACAATGCAAACATCGAAAGTAGTGAAAAGTATGTAATTTCACCCAAAAGTAGTTCATTTCAAGTGAAAAGTAGTAAAGTAGTTTTGCCTTGCAAAAGTTTACTACTAATCTACTACTCATCTGGTAACCCCATAACTACACTAAGTAGTTATACGTAACATTATTAATTAGAGTGATTCAAAAAATTTTTTTGTGTTTTTTACGATGTGTAAGCTGATATCCATAGCATTACACATTTTGACAACACTCCTCAAAAGATTTCCATCAATATTGTATACTGGATTAGCGCCGTCTCACAGTGGGAAATTTTTTAACGTTTTGGGACAAAAATCCGTCTACAATGCAATTACTAATGGATTTGAAAATTTTTTTTTTTAAATAATTGTTAAATACCACCCGATGTGTGAGTAATGCCCAAAAGTTTGAGAACGTTCAACATAACCTCAAAAAATTATATCTAATATATAAAATTCTCGTGTCACAGTGTTTATTACCGAACTCCTCCCAAACGGCTTGACCGATTTTTATGAAATTTTTTGTGTATATTTGGTAGGTCTGAGAATAGGGGATAAACTTAAAAAAATTCTATTTAGGGAGCATATTTAGGGTTGCCCTCATACAAAAATATTTTTAAAATAGCATTTTCCCAAAGACCACTACATCCATTCACATGGAATTTACACCACGTAGTTTTTATATTAAGAGACATAGTAAGGCCTATAAAATTTCTATTTAGGGTGCATATTTAGAGTGGCTCTCATACACATTTTTTTTTAACAGCATTTTCACAAACACCACTGCATCGAATCACATTGAATTTACACCACGCAGCTTTTATACTAAGAGACATGGTTAAGTCTATAAAACTTTAATTTAAGGTGCATATTTAGGGTGGCCCTCATAGAAATTTTTTTTTGTAATAGCATGTAATCATTTCATGTATTTTTATCCGCTTAGTGAGAATCCTATGATGAGCATTTTCAAGATATGTAACGCTGTAGATATCCGCTGACACATCGTAAAAAACAAAAAAAAAAAAACAAGTTAAGGTGGTATCTTCGGCCAGGCCGAAACTCACATACCCTACAATGCACTGAAAGTCAATTTTAACTAAATGTTAAAAGACGTTGAAGAGGTTGAATAAGTCGAAAAAAATGTGAAATGTAAAAAAGTTTGGAAGAGGTTGAAAAATGTTGAAATAGTTGTAAAAGACTGAAAAAGTAGAAAAAATATGGAAACCATTGAAGAAAGTTGAAAGAAATTCAAAATATCGAATATACATATATGAAAAATGTTGAAAAAAGCTTAAAAATGTCGAAATAATATGAAAGTGTTCAAAAAAGTTGAAAGAGGTTGAAAAATGATGAAATTTCAAATCGCTGAAAAAGTCGTAAAAATAAAGAAAATAATGAAGGAAATGAAAGAGGTTGAAAAAGTTAAACAAATACATATGAGATGTATTGGAAAAAGTCAAAAGGTTGATAAAGTCAAAAGAAATATTGAAAAAATCGAATAAAACTAAGAAATTTAAATGCGCCACGCCCACTTCTCTAATTCCGCCCACTTTTGGATTACTAAATTATATTCGTCATTGACATCCACACACCAAGCCTTAGCCCAATAGGTTGCATAGTTTGCGGTACATGCCGTAATTAGTCTTAAAATTTAGGGCGGTAACACACCCACTGGTGTAATATGGTCCAATTTTTATTCAGAAATAGCTTTCCACAAGCAACACTCTTTCACCAAATTTTAATATGATTGACCACATGTTTCGATAGATATGCCACTTAAGGTATTTTACTTGTATGGGGAGTGCCACGCTCACTGGTGCTATTTCGCCAAATTTTGATTCAGGTATTCCTTATGGCAAGTAAACCACCTAAATTAAGTTGCAATAGTTCAATTAATATAGCGATTACAACTTTATGGTAATATAGGAGGTGCAATGCTCACTACTGCAATCCCATCAATTTTCATTCAATTTCAAAGCCCATAGCAGCCGACACCTCCAAGCCAAATTTTATGAAGATTACTCTCACAGCACACTATCTATAACATTAAACGATTTTTGCTTGTATGGGAGGTGCCACGCCCACATGCTCCATTGCGCCATATTTTTGCAAAAACGTATCTTCTAGCAAGTATATCTGCCTTATTAAATTTCATAACGATTACGTTGTTAGTTCTCTTAATATAACGTTTATAAATATTGTGGGCTGTGCCACGCCTCAACTAGTTTTTTCAGTAAAGTGGCAGAGCTTGCTTTCAGTGGCATCATCTCTAAAATTTTTATGAAAATCGTTTGAGCCACTTTTGAGATATATGGAATCAAAATTTTTATCTGTTGAAAAGAGCCACACTCACTTTACGATTCCGCCCACTTCTATCAGACTTCAAGATATATTTGAAATGTACCCGTTTACCAAATTTCATCACAATATCTTGCACATTTTACGAGATATGGTGGTAAAAAGATTAAAATTTAGGGCCTTGCTGCGCCCCTATAGGAAGCTTTGAAAACTTGAAACCTAATCCTAATCTTGTTCACATGTGCATCAAATCATCAATTTTCATTAAATCGCTGCAACTTTTTTCAAAATTGGCCTTTGTAAATATACATAGAGTAATAATAATAATAGAGTTAAGCTACTACAGCTATTATAGCCTTCTTAGCTTTTTAGCATTGAAGCTTTGTACCAAGTAGAAACAACAATAACACTAGTTTACAAATTTGGGGTTGATCTCGAGATCTGGTTTCTCATAGACTTTTTTCCATGTATTTTAGGGTGTAGATTCCAAAAATGGCAACCATTTTTTTTTCTTAAGAATCCTTTTCGAGATATCCTCAAAAAACCCATTTTTCGGCACTTTTTTAATTTTTTTGACTATATCTCCATAAACTTATTTTCGACTCAAAAACGATTTTCAGCATTCGAAAGATATTTGTATTCCCTTTCTAACGATATGCTGTTTGCTTGAATCGGATAAGATTTGATGGAGTTACAAGCGCTCAAAGTCCAAAAAAACTGACTTTTTTGGTCTTTTTTGAAAATCGCTTAATTTCAATTGCTCCATTTGAATGAAAAATTTTTTCTTTTTCATATTTTTAAAATTTTTAATGAAAGACTATTCTTTTGCAAATATTTTAAGTATAATTTTGCGAAAATCGGACAAAAACTGTAGAACTTATTCGAAAAAACACTAAAAAACTTGCAATAAAATTAAACGAAAATACATACGATTGTGTTTGTGTGTGGCTCTTTACTTTTATTCTCGCCCAATGTGCACAAAAACGGAAGCGAATTCGTTTCGAATTCGAAACGAAATCGTTTGTGAGCATTCCGTTTTTTGTAAGAAAAACGAATTCGTTTCGAATTCGTAACGAACTGCAAATACGAATTCGTTTCGAATTCGTTTTTTTGTTCAGAAAACGAATTCGAAACGAATTCGTTTTTTGTTCATAAAATGAATTCGTTTCGAATTTTGTTTTTTGTAAGTAAAGCGAATTCGTTTCGAATTCGTAACGGACTTCAAATACGAATTCGAAACGAATTCGTTTTTTGTTCATAAAACGAATTCGTTTCGAACTCGTTTTTTGTTCATAAATCGGATCAGTTTCGAACTCGTTTTTTGTTCATAAAAAAATTTTATGTTTCGAGCGACTTCAAATTGCTTAGATGGTTAAAAAAAACTTATAAAATTTTTTACTCAAATTTTGTAAAATTTTTCTAAGTCCCGGAAAATTTTCAAAGAAAAATATTCTAAAAAATTTTTGTTTTTTCGACGTTTTAAACATTTCTAAGTCGATTAAGAAACAAAATTTTTTTTTGAAAATTTTCTCAGGACTTAGAAAATTTTTTTTTTATGAACAAAAAACGAGTTCATTTCGAATTCGTTTTATGAACAAAAAACGAATTCGAAACGAACTCGTTTTTTGTTCATAATAAGCGGAAAATTCTTCCGTTTTTTCGAGAGCAATTTCATACGAAAACGAATTCGAAACGAGTTCGTAACGAAATCCGTTTCGGATGAATAGTACGAAGAAACGAGTTCGTTTCGAATTCGAAACGAATTCGTTTTTTGTAAATAAAGCGTATCAAATGAGAGAAGATATCATTCGCCTTTGACATATATTTTAATATATGAAAGGTAGCCTAGTAGGTAGCGCGCATGACTATGAATCGCTGGGACATGGGTTCGAGCCTGACTTTGGAAATTTGTAAATCGTAAGTAAAATTTAATTTGATAATAAAATAAAATTCATATACATATGCAATAAAGTCTTACAATTTGCATACATAAAATTTTTTTTTTTTTAAATAAAATTAATTTTTTTATGAACAAAAAAAACTCGTTCTATGAACAAAAAACGAACAAAAAACGAATTCGTTTCGAATTCGTATTATGAACAAAAAACGATTTCGTTTCGAATTCGTATTATGAACAAAAAACGAATTCGAAACGAACTCGTTTTTTGTTCATAATAAGCGGAAAATTCTTCCGTTTTTTCGAGAGGAATTTCATACGAAAACGAATTCGTAACGAGTTCGTAACGAAATCCGTTTCGGATGAATAGTACGAAGAAACGAGTTCGTTTCGAATTCGAAACGAATTCGTTTTGCACACTGGGCCGTTTCTTTTTAAATAAAAAACGTATGTATTTCGTTTAATTTTAGTGCAAGTTTTTCTAGTGTTTTTTTCGAATAACTTCTACAGTTTTTTTCCGATTTTCGCAAAATTATACTTAAAATATTTGCAAAAGAATAGTCTTTCATTAAAAATTTTAAAAATATGCAAAAGAAAAAACTTTTCATTCAAATGGAGCAATTGAAATTGAGTGATTTTCAAAAAAGACCAAAAAAGTCAGTTTTTTGGACTTTGAGCGCTTGTAACTCCATCAAACCTTATCCGATTCAAGCAAAGAGCATATCGTTAGAAAGGGAATACAAGTATCTTACGAATGCTGAAAATCGTTTTTGAGTCAAAAAAAAAAGTATGGAGATATTTGGTAGTAAAAAACGACGTTGCCTGGAAGGTTTTGCGGTAGTTTTGAAAATTAGTATTTTCATAGATTTTGATGTGCTCTTTCTGAATTTCAACTTTGCCACCTCTATTGCCAAACTATTGATTTTATGAAAAAAAAGATTATAACATAAATTGTAGGAAATTTCCTCTAGTTTTATTTTGTATATAGATGTTTTTATCGTAAAATGAGTTAGAAAGGAGATATTGTCAAAAAACCGCTTTTGGGCGCCGTTTTTCCAATACGAGGTGGCAAGGTTGAAATTCAGAAAGAGCACATCAAAATCTATAAAAATACTCATTTTCAAAACTTTGCGGTAGTTTCCAGGTAATACTACCAAATGATTGTACTATTATTTGTGACAAAAATTTTTTTGTAGTAAAAAAAAATTTTTTAAAAAAGAATAAAATCTTACAGAATAAATAGTTAAATATTTTTATCTTTTAATTTATAATCAAATTCCACAATAGTTTTCTTCCTGGTAAAAATCCTATTTTGGCATTTATCAGGATTAAGATGTAAGTTATTCTTAGAACACCAAACTTCAAAGGATTTCAAGTCAGACTGAAGTGGAGAAGTATCACCAACCCCTTTTACATTCCTGTAAATTTTCATGTCATCTGTATATACTAACAGATGGGAGATTTTAATAACATGTGTAACGTCAGTAGTTGCTAAAATGAACAGGAGCGGCCCCAGGTGGCTTCCTAGTGGAACACTCTCCGAAATTTTATTTGGTACGTACGACCATATAAATAAGATTCGATCCAGCTGATAATGGGCTGAGTATCGGCGGTAGGCGTGTCCGTGAACCGATTTCGCCCATTTTCAAGAAGATGTGACCTGTGTGTGAAAGTTTAATTCAATTAGCTTTCTTGGTTTTCCCGTAGACAGACAGACAGACAGACAGGTGGTGACGCTGATCAAGAATATATATACTTTTCCATACCTGCCACGCCTCCTTCTATGTGTTTCAAACGGAAGGACAAAGTGAACCGAAATGTGTCTCTAACTAAATTTTTATACGAAATGGTCATATTTTGAGTCACTTTTACTGATATTGTGCCTAAAATATCGTGGTTACGAACAGGTTACTTTTAAGAAGAACTGTGTAGTTAATGTAACTGAAATTTTACCCAAAGAGTATTAATTTGGTACACAAAAAATACTGGAATGTTACCATAAAGTCAAACTGCGCTTTTCAGTATTTTGGCAACTAATAATCGGTTAATATGTCTCAATGCAGGAATAGCGACTTTATTTACACAAAATTTAGTAACAATAACCACGCTGTGACTCGCACGCGAATTTTGTGGCTTTAAAAGTTACAAATTTCTACTTGGGATGGAACATTATTTTTAATGTACTATTATTTGCTTAAAATAATACCGAAACCGCATATCATTCTCTCGTTCCAAAACCAAGATATCTGCATTTTTCTAAATTAACAGACCTGATTTTTTTGGAATCGGAGTCGACAAATTTGCATATTAAGGTGATTCAAACTATTTTTTATTTGAAACAGTTATTATCAATCGGGAAATTCGAATCCGTGATTAGTTTTTCTTCTTCTTCTTTTTTTCTTATAAAAAAATTGAAAATTGACCGAAAAAAAATGAAAAAATTCCGATATTGTACTTTAAAGTTGCAAAATCATCGCATATTATTTTGCCGCTGATCTCGTGTTACATCATTTTTAATGTACTGTTATTTGCTTAAGAAAATGCCGTAAACCGCATATCATTTTCTTACTTCGAACCCGAGATATGTATATTCATTTTTCTTAATTAACAGAACTGCCATAATTTGAACTATTCTATAGATTTTTCTACCATTTTCAAAAATTCAAATTATGGCAGTTCTGTTAATGCTGGCAGGTCCAAAGATAACACCCTTAATTGACATTCTCCTGAACACACCTATCCTGAATAAAATTTGATGTGAGTTTTAGTATCGACAAAAAGGAGTTCTACAGGGACTTTCTTTATACATCAAACGAATTTACTATACACAAATCAATCTAGCTGGGGGCCCACAGGCCAAACAAAATGAAGTCGATAAGCAGAGGAAAGTGCCAAGTTAATTTTTTTTTTAAATTTTCTCTTTGTGCCATCAATTGACAAAATAAGCGGAGATGTTATGCTCCATAGTAAATGAATGAAAGATAATAACATAATGTCACCAGGTTTAATTGATCCTTGAATTTGAATTTCTCAGTTAAGAGTTTTAGGTTGTATGTAACATGAGACTAATGCAATTTAGAAAAAAGTATCTGCGGGGCACAGACTGTCAATAGCCAATTTCCGTATTTAATTTTAAAGATCGCGAATCAACCTCATTTTCCCCTACATTAAAGTGGCCCCACTTTTTGTTTGAGTTCATTTTGTAACTAGATTTTCGCTTAAACTGCTTAAAAAGGAAAAGGTTATTGAGCTGTTAGGATTGATGTCATTCAGAAAATGGCAAAAAACCCAAAAAAAAAAAAAAACAAGGAACAATTTTCCTAGCCCTACAACTCAATAACTATTTGAAGCATACTAAGCTTTGATTTGTGGATTGGGGAAAATTAAATCATCTAGAAAACAAGCGCAAACTAAATTGCATTTAAGTGTTCTCATTCGACGTAAATAACAAGAATCTTGGCGAAATTCGCTTACTGGTCAAAACTCGCACTCTTGTTAAAATTTACTTAATTTTTTCAAAGCTGATCGCAATTATTCGTAGTATGCGTGTGAAATTAGGATACATTCCCTTAGATAACGCTCTCAGTATAGCATTTTAGACTTTTAGGATAGCTAGGTGTGCTCGTAAACCGATTTCACTCATTCTCATTCCCACGAGCTTTAATTGAAAATATAGCCTTTCTCGCAATCGTGATTTCCACAAAAAGAGGGACAGACTGGCTAATATTTTTATAACTTTCTATAGCTGCTACGCCCTCTTCTTGTTACTCAATAACTCGAAAAGTAAGCCTCAAATAGAAAAATATAACAGGCTTATAGTTGTAAAGGAGATGCAACCATTGAACTCAACAACCTCTAAAAATTTCGGACTCATTTTATTTTTTCTATTTGAGACTTATTTTCGAGTTATTGAGAAAAGTCCAATTACATCTTTAAAATTAGCTCAAAAATTTATGTACATTGATTTCGATTTAAGTATGATATTGTACGTCAAATATAATAAAAAAATCATATATGAAAAAATTTTGGGCGGTCCCAAAATGATGATTGGTATGATAAAAAGGTTATACTGGAAAGAAGAAATGTAGCGCTAACATGTAGCGATTCACAAAATTTTTTTGAAACAAAATTTTATTACAGTAATTGATGGAGAAATAATGAAGGGGTGCCCCACGGTGGTTTGTAGTGGAAATATATCAGAAAAGTTTTGGTCTCCGAATATCACCAATTTGGAATCCCTTTTAAGATAAATCCAAAATATTTCTTTTCAAAAATTAGGAATGTAGGCACGGCATCATGTCAAAGTTGACTAATTTTTCAGTAATTTCAAAGGTTGTGTCAGATGTTTTTTGAGGCTCGGATTAAATTTTTTTTTAAAATACATTTTGAAAAATAAAAAAAAAAAAATTCTTTTAAATTAAACTATTTTAAGTTATGGTTTTTTGAGTTTTTATAAAATATGTATAAACATGGGGAATTTTTCAACTTTAAAAAAATAAATTACCAAAAACAGAAAAAATTGCAAATTTTGAAATCCATCTACTAAAAAGCCTATGATTATGAGAGCCAGTATTTTCTTAAATCATAAAATTGGACCTTTGTCTAGCTGGCTATGAAAAAAAAAATCAAAAAAAAAAAAAAAAATCCAGAAAAGAAGGACTTAAAAAAAATCGATTTTGAAAAACTTCTAAATTAAGGAATTTCATTAGAATTCCATACGCTGTACAAGTGAAGCCGGCAACACTGTCTTTCATCGTGTGAAAAAAAACTTCCGATGTGATTAATTTTAAATTTAAAATTTTTGGTAAGACCACAGTTCAGTTTAAATTTCAGTAGACTTTCTTTACTTAGAAAAAGGCAATATAATCAACATAGCACTCTTGCATTTCATTTAATCAAAGACATTGCAGTCAATATTCGAAGCAGCCGTATTTTTTTGTTTAATATCAGCAAACTCAAATTATTTTGGATACGAAATTTCATTAAGATTTATTTCCACAATTTGTATTGTCACAGCCATGCGCCCCCACTTTGAATATTTTTCGGATTTTCCAACATTTTTCGAATTTTCAAAATTTTTCCTATTCCTCAAATCGGTAATTTTCTTATATCAAATAGAAAAATAAAAATTTTAAGGAACGCCATATCAAATCAGTTAATTCCTTCCTAGCTCCAAATTTATGACATTCATAGACTGCATAAAGATATCTAGTAAAAATCTGCACTTGTTGCTCGTATTAAGTAACACTTTGCTTACAATAATTAGTGTTTAGCGGGATTATGTTATAATTTCATACCGATTTCAACAGCTGCAGAGTTATTTGCTGGCATGATGTTTATTACAAAATCGTTGGAATCTGAAATTCAATTCACAAATTGATTTACGTAATTAAAAATGCAGTTGTCTAATTTACCGCTTTCATTTAATTGATTTTTCGTTTCCATTTGATCATTTGTTAAATTCATTGTTCAATTTTTTTATTTCAATTTTAATCAAAGTATACAAATTTTTGAAACATACGATTTTGTTGAATGTTCTTTTTTATTGGTAGTTAAACTTTTGAATATAATTTTCGAACTACTAAGCGAAATATTAAGCGAAGAATGCACCTTAACTAAACCCAACTTTAAACTTTGAATTACGTGTGCTGGTAAATAACTGCTGATAATACAAATGCACAAAGCGTACGACATTGGGCTCAAAATAGACTGAATAATGTTTAGTTCAATATCTGGCTGACAGACTGACTGATTCGTATATGTTGAATTAATGTACAACAGCGATTTATTCCCCGAAGCTTATGGAGAATATCACTGTTTCAGCAGTTAAATCAAGTATTTATTTGTTTACGTTTTGTAAATAGATGAATTCCAATTCGCATATGGTCAACGCTTACGAAGCTCTCGAAGTATGAATTTTAATTTTCAACGTTAATAGACGGTACACAGCTTGAAGCTTTTGTTAAATTATACGTAAAATGTTTGCACACATTATCACTTTTCTTCTTGGCTAACTCTCTTTATTAAGTAACTCTTTTTCGTTTTAATTTAGAACGAACATAACACCGGTCAACAGAAATTATGAGCCTGAAATTATTTTTTAAGTTTTTATTAGTCGTGATTTTAAAAAAACTAGGAGGGTTGATATCAGTGATGGCATTTTCGGTACATTTGTACTTTTTGCAGTACATTTGCGTCGTGAAAATCGTCATCTGTACATCCGACAAGTTTTTAGTACATATCGACTATTTTTAAAAATTATCAGTTTTTTAGTAAATTTACCGCGAAATATAACTGGAATAAACTTTCCTGATCGTTTTTGTTTTTTATTTTTGTGAAAAGGTTATAATTTTGAGTAACTTTTTCATGTTCATGTCGCGACATGTCGTAAAAGTATATTCGGCATCTAAAAGTACATTTCAAGTTTCCATTCAACCCAAATGCCATCACTGGTTGATACTCTCCACCGTTTTAAGGCTTTAATTTTTGGTCAAAGATTAAGGATTTTTGAATTTTTCAACAGCATTCGAGGTTTTCAAAATTTTTTGACTGCCTCAACATTTTTTGACTTTTCTTAAATTTTTCGGCTCAACGACTTTCAAATTTTTAAAAATTTTCAAACAATTTTTGACTTTTTCACCATTTGTCGACGCGATTCGGCCCCAGGTACGAGATTTTCTTTTTTTGTTGATCAGTGTAATAAACGACCTTGGCTAATGTAAACAATAGAACAAGGCCAGATCTAAGAAAGACGAGCTTTCATTTAGGTAATAAGGCTTTTGCTGAGACTAAAAAGAGAAATTAATTGTACAGGCTTCGAATAGTGATTGCTCCAATTTTACTTGTTTAATTAGTTAATGTTTGTGTCACTCTCAGACTATTTACATTTTCCCAATTTTTATATTTTATTTCATTTTTATTTTTTCGCTGCTCTTACTAAATAAGAAGAACTTAGCTATACCTACAGTTGAGCCTCGATTAACTATCAACCGGAATGCTGTGTGGTTGATTTCATACCTCTATTAATTAAAATTTCGGGGATTCCCATTTTTTATTTTTATGTAACAATTGTTCAGGTATTTCAGAACCAAACAGTACTAGTTTTCAATTTCTTTCAATCAAGCTATTTATGAGATAAAAATTTTTTTCAAATGCTCATAACTCCGCGCAAAGTTAGCCAAATAAAATAATTTTTTGTTTTAAAACTTCCCTTTTTAAACGTAATTTTCACTATTTCAAAATATCGAAAATTTAAATCTATATTAATGGACATTTTCAAGTTTCAAAAAAACTTAATTTTTAATAATGCATATGGAGCATTCCATGCCAAATCACCGAAATTTTGCCCCGACCCTCTTCGATTTCGCTAATTTTTTGATATGTTTTAGTGCGTACTAAAAGCAACAAGCACACCAATGTCTTGTATTCGAAACCCTTATTGAGTAAAATTTTCAATTAACGATAGACTAGTAATAAATATTGATGTCAATAAAAAGCAGGGTACCATTTTTTTGTATTTGAATGTAGTTTCTGATAAAAAAAAATAAAAAAAAAAATGATTCGAAGTAACTATCACTTAGTTATTTACGTTTACAGATTAAAATCGACATTTTCGAAAAGTGTGAACCCTTCGATTTTTCTTAAAAATTTTACTCTATATTACGCAACTAGCCGTAGTTTAAGATGTTCTGAGAATTTTTTCTATTTTTTTCGAATTTATATTTGTTTTCTATGATTTAATTATCTATATCACTAGCTTAAACAAAACAAGTTAAGGTGTTATCTTCGGCCAGGCCGAAACTCAGATACCCTACACTATACTGAAAATAAATTTCAATTAATATTAAAAAGACGTTGAAGAGGTTGAATAAGTCGAAAAAAATGTGAAATGTTAGAAAGGTTGACAGAGGTTGAAAAATGTTGAAAAAGTCGTAAATATATGCAAAATGCTAAAAATGTTGAGAAAGGTTGAAAAACTCTAAAAAAAAAAAGAAAAAGGTTGAAAAATGTGAAACTATTCAAAATTGATGAAAAAGTCGAAAAAATAAAGAAACTTATGAAGAAAGGATATATTAGAATAAGTTAAAGGGTTGAAAAAGTCGAAAGAATATGGCAAATGTTGAAAAATTTTGAAAAAATCGAATAAAAATGAAAAATTTGAAATATGTCACTCCCACTTCTCCAATTCCGCCCACTTTTGGTTCAATAAATTATATTCGTGATCGACATCCTCATATTAAATTTTAGCACAATAGCTTGTATAGTTTGCGATATATGCCGCAGTTTTTTTTTTTTTTTTTTTTTTTTTTTTTTTTTTTTTATTTTTATTATTTCAATATATATTAATTACATAAAATATATGAGTCCTCAGCGCCAGAAGGCTTAATTAGAGGTAAGGGCAACTATTGTCTTACAATTTATATATTGAATTCTCACTTACTAACGTTACAATATAAAAATTTATAAAAGAAAAAACAAAATAATAATAATAATTCAATTATGTATAGCAAAATTAAGCATGACAAACAATGGAAAGTCATCCATAAAGTGTATTAAAATCTAAGGAGTATTTCAATATTACGTAGCAAATAATTTTTAAGATTTGTTTTAAAACTTGACAGCGTTTGAATATTTTTAAGGGTATCTGGAAGTTGGTTGTATTCATTTGGTCCAGCATATGTAATACGCTGCTTTGTTAGGTCTAAACGACATCTTATAACCCTTAAGTGCAAGGCTTGCCTTGTTGTTCTATTTGTATGAGTTATGTTCTGACTAAACTGCAAAGTATTTGTACCAATGCCATGTAATGATTTAAAAACGTGTGTCAATAATTGTTGCTTATATAAACCTTGGACAGGAAGTATATCTTTAGCGTAGTTAATAAATAAACTGGTTGTACTATGTCTTAATGGAAGATTAAAAACGATTTTGAGTGCTTTATTTTGAGCTACTTGCAGTGATTTAAGCACAGTACTGGCTTTATATCCATATATTATAGGTAAATAAGTTAAATGCGAGTGCACTAAAGATTGATAAAGCAATAACTTAGTTGCACTATTTAATTTGTTTTTAAATTTATATAGAATTCCAATTCCTGCAGAATTTTTACTTTTTAATTTGCTTATATGACAATCCCACACCAAGTTATGATCGAGAGTCATACCCAAATACTTCACACTTTTTTCTTCCGTTATTGTGCTTCCGCCAATTCGTACGCTCATAATTTCATCGTTACTTAAAGTACACGTTTTGAACCTTATTAATTTCGTTTTGTCGTTATTTAAAATCAATTTATTTAGTCTCATGAATTCTAGGAGAATTGTCGCATCATATTCAATATGAGTTTTTAGTACTTGCAGATGATTATATTTATAAAGCAGACATATGTCGTCAGCGAACATAAAGAGTTTACCATTAAATCCGATATTTTTCAAGTCATTGATAAAAATTTTAAATAGTAAAGGTCCAAGAACACTGCCTTGGGGAACACCACATACTACAGGAAGTATTCTACTTTGTGATTCACCAATTTGTACTATTTGCTTCCTATTTTTTAAATAATCCTTAAATAAATTTAGAGTAGATGAGCAGAACCCAAGCATATTTAATTTAGATATTAAAATCTCATGATTTACAAGATCAAAGGCCTTCGAACAGTCGAAAAACACACCAGCAACACCTCTACAACGCTCATCCAGACCACTACAAATATAGTCAACAACATTAACAACAGCCTCTTCAGTTCCAGTACCTTTCTTGAAACCATATTGCCGATCATATAGTACATTGTTTCTATCCAAAAACTCTATGAGCTGCTCGGATATTAATTTTTCAAATATTTTGTCAACAATGGACAGAATTGAGATCGGGCGAAAGTTCTGTATTTTATTGGATTCTGAACCCTTTGGAATAGGAGTTATTTTATGAACCTTTAATATATCTGGATATAAAGTTTCTATAATCATGCTATTAAATATATTCGAGATAGCGCTAGAAAATAACGATTTTTTCACAGATAACATTTTGGCGGTAATATTGTCAAATCCAGGACTTTTGTTATTGTCCAAATGATTTAATATGTTTTCTACCTTTGCTGTACTTACTGGAGCAAGACTGAAGTAATCACTTACTGGAGTAAGAGTGTTAAATAAATTAAAATTGTCATTTGGCTCTTGAGCTATATTGTTCCGCATATCCTGAACAACATTAAAAAAATATTTATTGAAACTTTCAGCCTTATCATCGTCTGTTACGATACGTTCACCATTCACATCCAACAACTCCAAAGGATTTAATTTCCTTTTTCCTAATTGATTGTTTAAAAATCGCTGTTAAATTTAACATTTAGGGCGGTGACACACCCACTGGTACAATCCAGCCCGGTTTTGATCCAGAAATAGCATTTCATAAGCAAACCCCTAACACCAAATTAAATATGCCACTTACAGTATTTTATTTATATGGGAAGTGCCACGCCCACTGGTACTATTTCAGCCACTTTTGATTCAGATATACTCTATAGCAACTGAACCACTTACATTAAATTTCATAGCAATCGCTGCAATAGTTCACTTAAAACAGCGCTAACAAATTTATGTTAATATGGGAGGTGCCACGCCCACTGATGCAATCTCGTCAAAATTCATTTATTTTTAAAGCTAATAGTAACTCACATCTATAGACCAAATTTTATGAAGATTACTCTCATAGCACACTATCTATAACAATAAACCTTTTTTTGATTATAAAGGAGGTGCCACGCCCACAGGTACTATTGGACAAAATTTTTGTTATAAGAGACCTTATAGCAAGCATATCTACCTCACTAAATTTCATTACGATTACGTTGGTAGTTCTCTTAATATAACGTTTATAAATATTGTGGGCGGTGCCACGCCCTTCAGCGAGTTTTTTTAGTAAAACGGCTTGACTGCTTTCAGCGGTATTATCTAAAAAATTGTTATGGAAATCGTTTGTGCCGATTTTGAGATATACGGAATCAAAATTTTTAACAGTTCAAAAGTGCCACGCCCAATTCCACCCATTTTTATCTCAATTCAAGATATACTTGATATGTATCCGTTTACCAAATTTCATCGCAATATCTTGAACGGATTACAAGATATGGTGGTATAAATGATAAAATTTAGGGCTGTGCCACGCCACTGTACGACTCTTTGGAAACTTGAGACCCAGCTTAAACCTAATTTGGCTCAAATCGCTGCAATTTTTCTTAAAATTTGCCGGGGTGAATATACATAGGGTATGGGCGGTAGGCGTGTCCGTCAACCGATTTCGCCATTTTCAATAGCAAGATGCCTGCAAGAAGATGTGACCTGTGTGTCAAAGTTTCATTCAATTGGCTTTCTTGGTTTTCCCGTAAACCTGATTTCAACAGATGGACAGACAGACAGACGGACATCGCTAAATCGATTCAGGTGGTGACGCTGTTCAAGAATATATATACTTTTCCATACCTGCCACGCCCCCTTCGATGTGTTACAAACGGAGAGACAAAGTGAATATACCCTCGGTGTAGGGTATAAAAAGGTCTGGTTTCGCACATAGTTTTTTTATGTATTTTGAGTCGTTATTTCCAAAAAAGCCAATAATTTTTTTCTCTTAAGGGGACATGACACCTTCAAATTTTTACGAAATCAAAATTTTTTTTTGACTGTGTCTTGTTTAAAAAATATTGAAAAATACGTTTTTAATAAAATAAACCTCAAACTCGGCGTATAAAATATATAGCGAGCATTTTAGTAACATCGTGTTAAAGTTATAGTACTGGAAAAGCTATAGTTAAAAAACTTTAAACGCGTTTTTCTCGAAATCACGTTTTTCGAGTTGGCGTGCATGATAACAAAAAACTACTTGACAGATCTTTCTGAAATCTTAATATGAAGAGCTGAGATGCAAAACCCGCCAAGTCCAAAAAAAATGAAAATGTGACATATTGTAGGAGGGGACAGAAAAAATATTTGTTTACAAGCCTACATACTCTAATTTGTAAAAAAAAATTTTCCCTTCACAAACTTTTGATTGCAAAAATTTCTGATAAATTATTTTTATCAAAACCCGCCAAGTCCACATTTCTGAAAATCAAAGCCTGCCAAGTCCAATTTTTCATTAAAAATTTATGTTATCTTAACATTGAAATTATATTGTGTAGTTAAAATTTCAGTCTACATTTATTCAAATGTTTTGAAATTTTTAAAAAATGATTTCGGAACATTTTACTTTTATTATTTTTAAAACCCGCCAAGTCCCGAGGTTTCACTTTCAAAACCAGCCAAGTCCACGTTTTCAATTTCAAAACCCGCCAAGCCCACAGTTTTTGTTTCAAAACCCGCCAAGTCCAAAAGTTTTTTTATTATTGTCCTTATAGATTAGCTCATAAAATGTAATGAAAAATCAGAATTTTAATAACTTTTGACAACTATTACAATGGATCAATCTACTTTTTTACTGTAGTTAAATTTCAGTGGAAAACAGTTTTTTCGATTTTCCCAAAAACGCAAAATATGGACTTGGCGGGTTTTGCATCTCAGCTCTTCATATGTTGCTGTGCACATATCAATCCAGGGAATGAACACGGGCAGAAAGATCGGTATTATTGTTTTTGATTTCTGGCACGATTTTGACCCGAAAAATATAAGATTTTCGAAAAAACGACGCCATTTTGTTGGACCAAAATTATTCCCTGGCGGTTTTGATGCTGATTAAAACGTCATATTTTTTTTTCTCTTTCAGATGTTCCAGTGATCTGCAATCATACCCGCTGTGATTTTTTGGTGTTTTTTTTTTTTTAAAAATCTAGTGGTCATAAATTTCATAAAAAAATAAAAAAAAAAATTTTTTAAATATTGTTTTGCTTAAAAATATGTGTATACAGTTTCAAAATGATATCTTGTTTTTTATAAAAGATATACGCATTTTAAAACACATAAGGCAAAATCGTTTTCGAGTAATTCCCGAAAAACCCGTTTTTTGCACTTTTTTCATTTATTTGACCATATTTCCATGAATTTTTTTTTCAAACTTAATCAGTTACACACCATTCAAAAGGTATTATTTTTTCTTACTATTGATTTGATTTGATGGAGTTACAAGTGATCAAAGTCCGAAAAAAGTAATTTTATTGCTCATTTTTAAAAGTCACTAAATTTCAATTGCTCCGATTAAGTCCAAAAACCTTTATTTTTCATATTTTTAAGATTTGGGATGAAAGTCCATTCCTCTGCAAATATTTAAAGTAAATATTTGCTTAAGTCGGACAAAAGGCTTAAAAGTTATTCAAAAATCGTTAGAACCACGGCACACGAATATTGTAAGAGTATATGGGGAATGCATGAAAATAAAGAAACTTCCATTTTTCATTGAATTTAAATAACTTTGACATTTTTTGTTTGATTTGAGCAGATAGGTATTAAGAATATTTGTTAGAGTCGATTAGTATACATATATACCCATCGCCTCTTTTTAAAATTTTTTGTAAAAAACACGATGGAATCCATTTTTTTTCTTCAAATTTTCAATGATCACTTTTTTTAGTTATCCAAATATTTTGTAGAACAAAGACATAATTTTCCTATATTTTATTTATTTTTATCTTATTTTATGGGAAATTATGGTTTGGTTATTCAAAATGCCACATTCACATATTCTTGTTAAGAATAAATAAAAGAAATAAATATTATCTATGTATATATCTACGTATGTATATACAGTGAAAGTTCCCGTCAAGGACAGCTACCGCAGGCGGACATCTCTCGTAGCCGGATGAATTTCTTGGTTTTTAGTTATGTTTTTAGAACAAAATACATTCCGGAGGGCGGACATCTGCCGTGGCCGGACGATTTCATTGTGATGTCCGCCCACGGGAGCTTTCACTGTAACATCTTATAACCGTGATTTTCGATTTTCCGTAATGAGCCCGATCCCTAGCAACCCAGATAATCGAAGTTCAACTGTATTTCATTATTGCGCACTTATTCTTCTTTTGTTGGTAGTATTTTCTTTTGTAAGATTTTTTTTCGGGAGAGTCGATGGACTTTGATCCTAAAGTTCCTTCACAAACACAAAAAGCTAAAAATAATATTTTAAAAAGCTTCCATCGAATTATATCTACATTTAATTATCTATATAAAGAGTTTGTTTATTTACTTATTCTTTTATTATGTTTATTAGCATACACGAATGTGTGTTGGGGTAATCTTAGAAAATACTGGACCGATTTTATAATTGTTTTTAATGTTGGAAAGCTTATTGGGTGCAGAATGGCACCCAGAGTGTTGCATGGGTCCGGAGCTCATGCTCATGCTCCCTCATGAAATACAGATTATGAAAATAAGTCAACTGTTTTGAAGCCTTTTCTCTTCTGTTTTTGAAAAGCATTTATCCCAAGGGGGATGAAAAGGCGAAAGGTATCCATTACCTGTTCCCATTCTCTTTAAGGGAACTACCTTTTGAATTTAAGCACCTCCCCTCACACTGTAAGCTTTTACAATTGATACAATTATTGTAAATAAATATGTAAAAACATAAAAAAATATTTTTTCCTTCAAATATTGAATAGAAAAAAATTCATTAAAAAAAGTTGTAAAAAATGGAACCCGGAAAATTGAATTTTAGCTAACCATTCTTTCTTACATAGTATATAAAAAAATTAAGGAAATGCGAGGATATGTATAGTTTTTTTTTACTGTTAAAATTTGCGAAATTTTTTAGTTATGACTTATATACGGGACGTTCTGACATTTTGTTCCAAAAAAATAACGGTACTTTTTAAATTTGCTATTATATGGAGTAATTTATAACTTCGAGTGATCAGAATAATAGTAGTGTTCAACTTCATTACTTCTGAAGATTAGATATTTACTCTTATTAAAAAAATTTGTTCGTAAAAAGTAAGTTCTATTATTTTTGTATAGTATTCCAATGATTTTTTTAAGTTTTTGCATTTTACTGGGCTGTGGAAAGCATTCTACGACAGAGGGAAATAAAATTATTAAAAATTCCACTTTGTAAGGTAAAATTTTACGGAAATTTAAAATTGTATCGGATGTTATGCGAAAATGGTTTCGAATACGATAAAATACACAAAAAAAAAATAAAACGAAAAACACGAGGCCGAATGTCTTGCGTGTCCCCCCGGGACGTGAATTGTTCGAAACGGCTTTCGATGCATAATCCTTTTTTGCCTGCTACGGAAATAAAGAAAGTGGTTAAATATAGCAGCGAGTGTAGAAACCGTTTAAAGAAGATTCAGGGAAATCAATTTGAGTGCCAAAAATCCACGACGAGTTCCATTGTTAAAAAAAAAAAATACATATCACAAAGAAATCGGACTTTGCGCACGGGTACTTGGTCTGGAGGCTTGCGAAGTAGAGAAACATTATGAGGAGCGATTAGAGTAAGATTGTCTTTTTGGTGAAAAAGACACTCGTCAATATGTGAGGCGTAGCCCAAATTCAGAAAATGCTCCCTGGAATTATCTTACTATTATCTCTATAATCTACTTTGCAAGCGGCCATACCAAGTACCCGTGCGCAAAGTCCGATATTTTTGTGATATGTATTTTTTTAAACAATGGAACTCGTCGTGGATTTTTGGCACTCAAATTGATTTCCCTGAGTCTTCTTTTAACGGTTTCTACTTTCGCTGCTATATTAAGCACTCTTTTAATTTCCGTAGCAGGCAAAAACGGATTATGTATTGAAAGTCATATCGAAACTCGCATCGAAATATTCACTTCCCGGGGGAACATGGAAGGTATTCTGCCTCGTGTTTTTCATTTATTTGTGTATTTTATCGTAATCGAGACGATTTTCACAGAATATCCCATAAAATTTTAAGTTTCCTTAAAAGTTTTACCTTGCGAAATGGAATTTTTAATAATTTTACTTTGCTCTGGCCACTCTTACCATATTTCGTTCCAATTTTTGAAAAATACTTAGAATTCATATAAAGGCGATAGAAGAAAAATAGATTGGTTTTAGTGAAGTGGAAATAATGTTCTTTACGCCAATATGTTTCAAACAAGTTAATTAGAACGCTCTATCCAACAGTTGCTTGTATACATACACACATATAAATTTCCATAAAACATTTTTGCGTTAAAAGTTTAACTGTTTCACTAAACCCAAAAAAAAAAAAATTAAAAATTCTATAGTTTATTTCACTTCCCTAATTGTCTTACAAAAGATTTAAGTCCTGTGCACATTAATTTTTCTTGTATTTATGGCTACGATATCCCACTGTGCATCATATCAAAATTTACTTGTTTTTCTCTATACCATATAATAAGATACACCCTAATTATCAGGTAAAAACTTGCAAATAAAGTAATAAACATTTAGATATTCTTCATTGAAGGCCGGTTCTACTAATTGGTATTCTTACTACATGAATACATACATACGACTATATTATTATGCAAAAAACAAACAAACAAACTTCTACAGTATTCCATAGTTTCTGCGCCTCACAGTGGCAAACTTTTTAAGAAAGCGTTGCAAAAATCGATTTTGGTGTTGGTCTGTTTGACAAATTTGATGTTTGCATCGGATAGAAAAATGTCGAAAGCAGATAAATTTAAAATTTCAACCCATTCGGATAAGTAGCTTAGTTTTTACAGTTAGTCAAAGTTGAGAGATTTTTGAAGTTTGCAAAAAATTAAATTTTTGGAATAAAAATTTCATGTTTGAGCTGAAAAGTTCAACAAATGCTGAGAGAAAGATGTATACTTTTTTTTTGTGAAAGCATTATTGGCTTTATTTAAACAAAAAAAAAAATAGTGCGTTATTTTTTATACCTTACACCGAGGGTATATTCACTTTGTCTCTCCGTTTGTAACACATCGAAGGGGGCGTGGCAGGTATGGAAAAGTATATATATTCTTGATCAGCGTCACCACCTGAGTCGATTTAGCGATGTCCGTCTGTCTGTCTGTCTGTTCGTCTGTTGAAATCAGGTTTACGGGAAAACCAAGAAAGCCAATTGGATGAAACTTTCACACACAGGTCACATCTTCTTGCAGGCATCTTGCTATTGAAAATGGGCGAAATCGGTTGACGGACATGCCTACCGCCCATACCCTATGTATATTTCCCAGGCCAATTTTGAAAAAAGTAGCAGCGATTTTGATAAAACTTGGTTATTTGGTGCACATGTGAACTGGGTGATTAAGCTGGGTTTCAAGTTTCCAAAGAGTCGTACAGGAACGTGGCACAGCCCTTAGTTTTATCATTTATACAACCATATCTTGTAATCCGTTCAAGATATTGCGATGAAATTTGGTAAACGGATACATATCAAGTACATCTTGAATTGAGATAAAAGTGAGCGGAATTGAAAAGGTACGCGTGGCACTTTTCAACTGTTAAAAATTTTCATTCCTTATATCTCAAAATTGGCACAAACGTTTTCCATAAAAGCAGTCAGCTCAGTCACTTTACTGAAAAAATTCTTTGAAGGGCGTGGCACCGCCCACAGTATTTATAATCGTTATATTAAGAGAACCACCAACGTAATCGTTATGAAATTTAGTGAGGTAGATATGCTTGCTATAAGGTATCTTATAACAAAAAATTTGTTTAATAATACCTGTGGGCGTGGCACCTCACATATAAGCAAAAACGTTTATTGTTATAGATAGTGTGCTATGAGAGTAATCTTCATAAAATTTGGTGTATAGATGTCAGTTACTATAAGCTTTAAAAATAAATGAATTTTGACGAGATTGCATCAGTGGTCGTGGCACCTCCCATATTAACATTAATTTGTTAGCGCTGTTTTAAGTGAACTATTGCAGCGATTGCTATGAAATTTAGTGTAAGTGGTTCAGCTGCTATAGAGTATTACTGAATCAAAAATGGCTGAAGTAGCACCAGTGGACGTGGCACCTCCCATTCAAATAAAATACGGTAAGTGGCATATTTATCGAAATATGTGAGCAATCATAAAATTTGGTGTTAGGGGTTTGCTTATGAAAAGCTATTTCTGGATCAAAACCGCGCTGGATTGTACCAGTGGGTGTGTCACCGCCCTTAATTTTAAATTGAACTGCGGCATATATCGCAAACTATTGTGCTAAAATTTAATATGATTACAACCTTTTAACTTATTCCAATATATCCTATATGTATTTGTTCGAGTTTTTCAAACTCTTTCAACTATATATCCTATGTGTATTTGTTGGACTTCTTCAACCTCTTTCAACTTTCTTCATAAGTTTCTTTATTTTTTCGACTTTTTCATCAATTTTGAATAGCTTAAAATTTTTTCAACCTTTTTCTTTTTTTTAGAGTTTTTCAACCTCTCAGTGTAGGGTATGTGAGTTTCGGCCTGGCCGAAGATAACACCTTAACTTGTTCTTTTTGAATAGCTAGAAATCTATAAAAGATGAGGAAAAAAGAATACGATAAAAGTTGTGGTTCGAGTAACTTTAGATAGTTTAGTATTTATTTCATCTTTGAAAGATAATCCGAGACATGCATTTTTTAAGTTTCCGCAATTTTTAAATACGTGAAAAATCGATTTTTCACACGTATGTTTTATATGAATAAACAAAATATTCGGAAATACATAGGAATCCTATTGAGAAGCAGAAAATTAATATTTAACAGGAAGACTACTGCTATCTAATCTTATAGCCGAAAGGAAGCCCACTCGTAAACAAAACTTTATTTTCCTACCCCCTAAATGATTTCCGTCAGAAAAATAATCTTTATTTGTTACAGAATCCTTTGCTTCTCCATTGTCAAAGAAAAGAGAAACTAGTAAAGGTGTTTTCTTCGGCCAGGCCGAAACTCACATACCCTATACTGCATTGAAAGTACCTTTTAAATAAATGTTAAAATGACGTTGAAGAGGTTGAATAAGTTGAAAAAAAATGCATATGTAAAAAGGTTGAAAAGTGTTGAAACCGTTGAAAAAGACTGATAAAGTCTAAAAAATATAGAAGCCATTGAAAGAAGTTGAAAAACAGTCGAAAAAATATGGAAAATGCTGAAAAATCTCTGCTTGAAAAAGTCGATAAAATATGGTAAAGAGGTTGAAAAATGTTGAGAGAAGTCAAAATCACTGAAAAAGTCAAAAAAATGAAGAAAATTATGACGAAAGTTGAATTAGGTAGACAAACTCGATAAAAATATGGAAAATGTTGTAAAACGTTGAAAAATGTTGAAAAAGTCGTACAAATATGAAAAATGTTGATAGCTGTTGAAAACTTAAATAAAAGTTGAAAGAGTTTTCAACAATTCAAAATCGCTGAAAAAGAAGAAAATAATAAAGTAAGTTGAAAGAGGTTGAAAAAGTCGAACAAATATAGTAAATTCGGGAATTGTGATATAGGCATTTTTGTATTTTAAATTTCACGTAACTTTTATAGCATAGCCTCTACTTCTTTATGTATGTATTATGGTTTGTTGATGCATTGTGCAGTATATTACGACTTCGGAGCTCTATAGCGTAAGCCAATCTGAAGCTATTTCAACAAAATGGAAAAAAGCCAAGTTGGCGGGTGATGTGATATATAACGTTCGGAAAATGTGATATACAATCATGAAAGGTATAACAAGTAAAAAACAGTAGGAACTAAAAATACAAAAGCATTAAATCTTTCAATAGAAATTCCATAAAAAAGGAATATGCGAAAAGCTGAACACATTAAAGTCAGATAGATGACGTCTTGAAATACAATCATTGTTAGCCCAAATTAAATCGCATTGCAGGCATTGAACTCAGGTCTGAATCTTTGTATCCCTCTGGAAGGATTTGTTGCAAAAAGCATAGGTAGTGTCCTTGCTGGGGGAAAAAAATTGGACTATATTACATTACCCGAATTTCAGTTTTAATACTCTCATGTTATTTTTATTAAAACACATTTCAGCAAATAAATAACTCACATTGTTTATGACAAAGCATCCACTAACAAAATCGACCATATCACACTACCCGAAGTTACTCTACATATGGGATATATTGAAAAAAATTTAAAGGTTGAAAAAGTCAAAAGAATATGAAAAATGTTGAAAAAAATCGAATAGAATCGAAAAAATTGAAATATGCCACACCCACTTCTCCAATTTCGCCTACTTTTGGTTCAGTGAATTATATTCATGATCGACATTCGCATGCCAAATTTTACCACAATAGCTTGTATAGTTTGCGATATATGCCGTCTATAGTCTTAAAATTTAGGACGGTGACACACCCACTGGTACAATCCAGTCCAATTATGTATGATCCACAAATAACTATCCATAAACAGCACTCTTACACCAAATTTTAGTATGATTGTTCACATATTTCGATAGATTAAGTTATTTACTCGTATGGGAGGTGCTACGCCCACTGGTGTTACTTCGTCCGCATTTGGTTCAGATATGCTTTATAGCAACATTTAATTTTAGACCAATTGCTGCAATAGTTCACATTAAATTGCGCTTGCAACTAAATGTTTATATGGGAGGTGCCACGCCCATTGATGTAATCCTGTCGAACTCCGTTTTATTTCAAAGCTTATAGTAACCGACACCTCTACACGAAATTGTATGAGGATTACTCTGATAGCGCACTATCTATAACACTTTTTGCTATAAGATATCTCATAGTAAGTACAGTTGTGTTCATGAAAATATCAGTGCGCGATCGATTATAATCAGAAAGCAAATATTTTCAACATTTGAATTTTTAATTCCGTTAAACCTGTTTTTTCCACTCATTTTATTCTTCTGAATAACAGTTTATTAAAAAAGTTCTGCAAAAACAGGTTTTTCCTGTCCTTTGGCATCACTTGTCTTCGTGCACACGTGTAAGGCCGTTCACAAAAATAGCAGTGGAACAATTGAATTGCTAAAAAAAATTTGTGATCAGGAGAATTGATTTTCTGTTTTTTTTTTTTACAACGATTGGAAACTAAATAATATATGTACACTTTTATAAAAACTCAACTAGCAATAGTCTTAGAAAATGGGTTGGCCCAATCACTGTACAGAAAAGAAGCCAAGTTTGCAGTGAAATTCATAATATCACCGGATGCTCTGCCAAAATAATTTTAAATGCAATGAAATAGAGTGCCAAGCCAGAAAGGCGTGGTCCAAAATAAGCGGACAGACTGGCAAATTATTCAAATAGTGAAGCGAAACCCCACAACTAGCTCCAACAAAATAAAAGAGCATCTCCAGCTACCATTGATCTCGGTTACCGTTAGGAGCAGGTGAAATTAACAGCCAGAAAAGTACCGCTTTTGAGCAAAAAACATGGGGCAAAAACGATTGCAGTTTGCCATGCCGCATATATATTGGCCCAAAGAGAAGTGGAGAAAAGTTTTATGGACTTATGAAAGTAAGATAGTTCTTTTCGGGTCCAAAGGTCGCCGACAGGATGTTACATTTACGATTCACACAAACAGCATATTTTTTGGAAAGGGAATAAAAAATTCTTTCAAATGCTGAAAAGCGTTTTTCAGTCGAAAAAAAATTCATGGAAATATAGCCAAATATATGAAAAAAGTGCAAAAAAGGGGTTTTTTTGGGATATCTCAAATATTAATAAAAATATAATAAATATTTAATATGAATATGTATATAAAAATATCTTTCAAATGCTGAAAAGCGCTTTTCAGTCGAAAAAAATTCATGGATCTCCATGCTATATCTATAGCCAAATAAATGAAAAAAGGCGTTTTTTTTGGGGATGTCTCGAAAACGATTCTTAAGAAAAAAAAACAGGTTGCCATTTTTGGAATCTACGCCCTAAAATACATAGAAAATAGTCTATGAGAAACCAGATCTCGAGATGAACCCCAAGTTTGTATACTAGTGTTATCACTGCTATCTTTGTGAACACCATCATACATAATTTACTTGCCAAAAACGAAGTCAACTATGAGTCACTGTTCCTTGAAAATTTTCGATAAAATATGAAGTATTTTAAATTATATACGCTTTTTCCTATTTTTTTTAAATGACTGCTAAGTATTTTCATAAACCCAACTGTATTTCTCTCACATTGAATCTTATAACGATTGCGCTGTTAGTTCTCTTATTATAACGTTTAGAAATATTGTGGGCTGTGCAACGCCCTTCAACGAGATTTTACAGAATACTGACTTGGCTTGTAATGATGAATGCTTTTAATGGCCAATTTCGAGTTATACGGATTCAACATTTTTAAATGTTGAAAAGTACTATGTCCATTTTTCCAATCTTGCCTACTTTAAATAAAATTCAAGATATATGTATCTGATCTATATCCGTTTACCAAATTTCATCATAATATCTTGCATGGCTTACGGGATACGACGTTATAAATGTTAAAATTTAGAGCTGTGTCACGCCCTTTTAAGAGCCTTTGAAAACTTGAAACCTAGACCAATCCTAATTTGGTACACATGTGCACAAAATCAAATTTTTTCTTATTTGAATCTCAACAGCTTGCAAGAAAGTGTGTCCTGTGTGCCAAATTTCATTTAATTAAATTTTCGGTTACCATAAACAAAAAGTACGACTGTTTATGGAATAATTATTGAATAAGATTAACTTTTCAAGCCTCTGACAAAACACGCAATTACATACATATTATGTACATATTCTTTATATTTACTTCTAGACTCAAAGATTTATTTTTTTTTGTCCCAAACATTTAATTACACTATTTGACATTGATAAACAGATAATTGCTACTCAATAAAAAAATTCTTGTTAATGTTGTACTTAGTACACTCCAGACCTGTTATAAGTATAAGCATCACAACCGTGACAATGAAAAGTTGTTTTCAAGGAAAACATCATATATTTATAGCTACAAGTTTTATTACACCGTATGTAGTTATATGAAACAATTTTTGTGATAAAAAATTTAAAATACAACAAAATTTAGTATTTGAGCAATCCTTAATCAAAACATTACAAAAAATTACATTAATAAAATCTTTCGAGTAGTTGATGAAATTATGTTTTTTTTTAATTTTTAAGCCAATAGTAAGAACATTATATTGAGGCGGGTCAGATAAATGGGTGTCGGTTTTCTTATAATGATATTCATTGCCAAATGTCCTTATAAAATATATCGTAATTCTGGTTATATCAGAAGCGTGAGCATCGACATTGATATTTAGTGATTTGCCTTTACGATAGTTTGCTTAAAATACTCTCATTGATTTAATTTAACTGACTTTAATTAAATTAAGTTATCAAACAATGCTATTTTGGACGTATTAAACGCGGTTTCGTTTTCTAACAGAACATTTAACATAACACGTTTGTCACTAGTTCAACATCTTTTGGATGTTGTCTAAATAACTAGGAGGCTCGTCTCAGTGTTTGTCAATTAGGTATTCACTTAGTCAGTCGCTGAGTAATAATGAATACCAGGAGACCGATCACTGTTCGGTTGTTCGTTTTGAGGTTAAAAAAGTCCAAAAAATGTAATGCAATTGAATGAGAAATCAGAAATATCTAAAAAGTATTGAATAGGGTTGAAAAGCCGAAAACAAGTTACAAATTTGAAACAAGATTATATATGATTATATATAAAGCAGGTGATAAAGGTTGATAAACTCGATAATATATGAAACTGTGGAAAAAGTTGAAAGAGATTGAAAAGCTCGCAAAAAGTTGGGAATCTCGAAAAAAGTTAAATAGGCGAAAAAAGTTGAATGAGGTTTAAAAAATCGAAAAAATATGGAACATGTTAAAACAAGTTAAAAGAGTTTGAATAACTCGAAAAAAGTTGAATAAGGTTGAAAAATTCGAAAAAATATGGAAAATGTTGAAAGAAATTGAAAGAGGTTGAATAATGTTGAATGAAGTTGATGAAGTAGAAAAAGTGAAACAAATATGGAGAATGTTGAAAAAAGTTAAAAGAGGTTGAACCAGTTGAAAAAAGCTGATAAAGTTGATAATATACATTGTATATGAGCAGTTTTGAAAAAGTTGAACGAGATTGAAAAGCTCGAAAAAACTTGAGATTCTCGAAAAATGTTGAATGAATGTCGAAAAACGTTGAATGATGTTGTAAAAGTCGAAAAAATATGGAAAATGTTGAAAGAGGTTAAAAAATGTTGAATAAATTGAAGAGGTTGAATAACTCGAAAAAATATAAAATATGTTGAAAAAAGTTGAATGAGTTTGATATAAATTTTAAGATGTACAAAGTCTAAAAAACATGGAAAATGGTAGAAATATTTTAAAGGGTTTGAAAACCTCGAAAATAGTTGAAAATCTCAAAAAAAGTTGAGTGAGGTTGAAAAATGTTGAAAAAGTTGAAAGTTTGAATAACTCGAAAAAAGTTGAATTATGTTGAAAAATTTGAAAAAATATGAAAAGGGTTGAAAAAAGTTGAAAGATGTTGAGTAACTCGAAAAAAGTTGAATTAGGTTGAAAAATTTGAAAAAATATGGAAAATGTTGAGAAAAATTGAAAGAGGTTGAAAAATGTTGAAACAAGTTGAACAACTCGAGAAAACTTGAATGAGGTAGAAAAAGTCAAAAAAATATGGAAAATGTTGAGAAAACTTGAAAGAGGTAGAAAAACTCGGAAAAAGTTGAATGAAGTCAAGAAGTCGAAAAAAAATGGAAAATGTTGAAAAACTCGAACTAAGTTGAATGAGGCTGAATATATTGAATTCAAATTTTATTAGGATCTTGTATGGGTGGTGCCACGCCCAGTAATGAAATCTCGTCAAAGTTCATATAATTTCAAAGCTTATAGTAACCAATACCTATACACCAAATTTAAATAAAATTACTCCAATGGCACACTAAATATAACATTTAACGTTTTTTGCCTATATGGGAGGTGCCACACCCACTGATGCAATCTCGTCGAAAACCATTTAATTTCAAAGTTCATAGTAACCGATACCTTTACACCACATTTGAAAGAAATTACTCCTACAGCACACCATTATCGTTTTTTCATGTATGGGATGTGCCACAAAAGCAAAACAACGATAGACAAAAAATTTACTAAAACGCAAAAAAAAATCTGTGTTTCGTTGTTTTGACTTTTCGTTTTTCATATGAATTGTACTAGGAAGCTAAGTGGATGCGCCGTTCGCAGGTTTGATCTAGGAAGCTGAAATTTTGGGAGAATTTTCTTCAAACCCGATTCTGTTATATAGGCATATAGGACCGCAAATTTTCTAAAAAATAAAAATACCTCCTTCGGGTGTATTTTTTTCCGCATTTTTAGTCACACGAAAAATGTGGGCGTGGTTTTACAACAGTGGGTGGCGTCCCCCATTCAACTAAAAATCTCAAAACGCTATATTTTGGCAGTGAAGGCAAACTTTTTCTACGTTTTAGTAAGTCAGTTTTTCCGTTAAATTTAAACGAAATTGGACATAAACTCTGCCCGCGCCGTTTACAGGTTTGAGCTAGGAAGCTCAAATGTTGGGACAATTATTTTTATTCCCCAAGCTATAATATAGGAAAAAATAAATAAAATCCCTCTCCAAAAGTTTGAAAAAAAACACCTTAATGTATATATGTACATAATACTGCAGCGCAAAGTAGAGAAACATTGAGAGAGTAAGATCGTCTTTTTATTGGAAAAGACACTCGTCAATATGTAAAGCGTAGCTCAAACACAGAATATGATCCCTGGAATGAACTTACTCGAATCGCTCCACTCTCCATTGCAAGTCGCGATTCTAAGTACCCGTGCGCAAAGTACGATCTCTTTATGGTATGTATTTTTTTTCAATGAAACTCGTCGTGAATTCTGGGCACTTTAATTGATTTCCCTGAGTCTTCTTTTAAGGCACTTTCTTTATTTTCGTAGCAGGCAAAAACGGATAGTGTATCGAAAGCCGTATTGAGCATTTCAAGTCTCGGGTGGACATGGAAGGCATTCGGCCACGTGATTTCGTTTAGTTGTGTATCTTATCGTATCGAAACCATGTTCGCAAATATCTTGGTTTTGAAATAAGAAAATGATATACGATTTCGGCATTCTTTTAAGCAAATAACAATACATTAAAAGTGATGTACCACGAGATCGGCGGTAAAATAATATTTTAGGTGTTGCAACTAGAAATTGGAAAAACGGTACTTTTTTGCTTTTGTCCGGTCAATTTTCAATTTTTTTATCAGAAAGAAAGAATAACAAGTTAAGGTGATATCTTCGGCCAGGCCGAAACTCACATACTACACTACACTACTACACTGCAATGAAAGTACCTTTTAAATAAATGTAAAAATAACGTTGAAGAGGTTGAATAAGTCGAAAAAAATGTAAAATGTTAGAAAGGTTGACAGAGGTTGAAAAAGTCGTAAATATATGCAAAATGTTGAAAAAAGTTGAGAGAGGTTGAAAAACTCTAAAGAAGTTAAAAGAGGTTGAAAAAGTAGAACAAATACTACATATAGGATATATTCGAAAAAGTTAAAGGGTTGAAAAAGTCGAAAGAATATGGAAAATTTTGAAAAAGTCGAATAGAAATGAAAAATTTGGAATATGCCACGCCCACTTCTCTAATTCCGCCCACTTTTGGTTCAATAAATTATATTCGTGATCGACATCCTCATACTAAATTTTAGCACAATAGCTTGTATAGTTTGAGATATATGCCGCAGCTAAATTTAAACTTTAGGGCGGTGACACACCCACTGGTACAATCTCAAAAACTATAGTAGATAGGATAAAAAATCATTTATTTATTACCATAACTATTTATTTTT
Source organism: Tricholauxania praeusta (assembly GCA_949775025.1). Classification (NCBI taxonomy): domain Eukaryota; kingdom Metazoa; phylum Arthropoda; class Insecta; order Diptera; family Lauxaniidae; genus Tricholauxania; species Tricholauxania praeusta. The sequence continues at coordinate 44,855,235 of OX459031.1, forward strand.
TTATATGTTATTCCTCAATTAATCCTAAGAATGCATGTGCTTTCATATCGAAATTCCCGCTATTACTTTCGAAACTACGAATTTTTTACTGATGTTTTTCAACATAAAATTCGACATAAAATTTTTTTTGTAATGTTATTTTCAATCAATCCTAAGGTTTAAATGCATTCAAATCGAAATTTCTGACATAGCATACAATTCATAGAATTAGACTGAGGTGCGCCTTTATAAAAACACATATTTACCAAAGTTACGCCGGGAATTTCGATTTGAATACAGATACATTCTTAGGATTGATTGAAAATAACATTACAAAAAAAAAAAAAAAGTTTCATGTCGAATTTTGTGTTGAAAAAACTTAGTGCGCGTCATCAGCAAAAAATTTATAGTTTATAAAGCTATGGCGGGAATTTCGAAATGAAAGCACACGCATTCTTAGGATTGATTGAGGAATAACATATTAAAAAAATAAAAAAAAAAAAACGGTAGATGTTATATTGAATATATTTTGAGAAACATTTTTTAATTAAAAAGGTAGTATTTTGACAAATTTATTTAAATTTTTTTAAATAGTTATATTCTTTCTTAACAAATATGATTAAATGATTTTTTATCCTATCTACTATAGTTTTTGAGATATTTCAAAAACTTAAAAAAAAACAAAGTGTGCAGTTATTAAAAGAATGACCGTTATCTTCTGTATATTATTACGTGAACATTGAAACTTGTGGTATACTTTTTTAGTATTTACTATAAAGAGAGGGGAATGAAACTTTTATCATTGGAAATGTACTGTTCCATTGATGTGCAGAAAAATGTGTGTATGTTGCCGTTAAGGCAGGTAAAATAAAGTTAACATAGACCCAACAAAGTAGAGCTTTTTTTTTAATTCCATATTTACCGTTTTCTGGTTATAATATCTTGTATAATTACGGGGACCATCCGTTCTGTTTTTAGCAGAACAGTTCTGTTTTCGAGGCGCGTGTTGTGCGTATTTTATTTTAAATGGAAAATTACAAAAATGTTCCGGTTTTCGCAAATGTTCTGTTTTTTGTTCTGCTTTACTATTATTTACTAATCTACAATATAAATCTATTTCTGCTAACGGCAACCCTTTGCTGATCGATATGTAAGTTGTTCAATTAGCAATCCCGTGACATTTGTCAGTTTGGATTTGAATCCAAATTTTCGCTGTTTTTTCGCTGAACGCAGAGATGACATTTTTTTACATTTCATGATCAAGAAAATAATTTAGGATTTTGAAAAAACACGAAACATAAACCTAAGTGAAATGAAAGATTGTGTCAAAAGTTTTTATAATAATTGCATTGATAACACAAGGCGACAAAATTTGGTCAAATCTCTAGCTCTGAAACCTGAATATACTTTTCCGAATGTTTTTGATGCGCTGAGTTCGAATCCAATATCAGAACTTCTCTGATCATTCTGGTTTTCAAGATATTCTGACCTATAAGTGCAAAAATCACAATTTTTCGAGATATTTGAGGCTATGTTACATTGAAAGGCAATTTCTTTTTGTTAGACCATTAATGGGGTTCGACAGAACAACTCTTTATCTACAAAATCCTTTTTAAATTTTATTGATATCATTTTTATTTCTCTGAAATATCGTAAATTGAAGTTAATTACAAATTTGCCCCACTAAAACTTATAAAGATTTGTATGGAGAAATGCACAATAAATTTCAATTGACGATATTTCGGAGAAAAACAAAGATATCGATATAACTCAAAATGTGCCTTAAAAGAGAAAGAGTAGTTGTTCTGGACCTCATTAATGGTTTTGTAAGAAATTGTTACCTTTGCCTCAAATATGTCAGAAAACCATGATTTTCGCATTTTTAGGTCGTTCTGGTTCCTACAAAAGCAAACTTCAGCTAATAAAACTGTTTTTTCTTATATATATTAGTTATTTGAAAGAAATCAAAATATGACTACTAGAGCCAAAGGACAAAATTCGTGTTGACCAGTGTTATCTACATCAGTGGGATTATGAATTTAAATAGGTTGAAGTGGTGGAATGGGTACTGCTGCGTACAATGCCATCTTGGGATAAGGTTGAAAGAAATTTGGCATATATTATGGGAAAGAGGAGCCGAATTAAAATTAATTACAGCAAACTATTTGATGAGCTTACGTGTGTTAAAAATTATGTGACTTGTGAAAAACTAGAGGAATGGAAAGATGGTGGAAAGCTTGTCGAGCATAAATGGGTTTAAATATTTCAACATTTTAAAAAAAATTTCATACCTTTTCAAAATATTTTAAATATACAGTGGATCCCGCTTAAGTTCCTCCCCGCTTAAGTGCACATCCCGCTTAAGTTCCCACTTTTTTGGGACTCTATATTTTCACACCAAATCTCATCTCACACAAATTTCTCCTTTTAAGTACCTCCCCTTTAAGTACCTCACTCGCTGAAGTACCCCAACTTTTTATGTCTCAATTATGATTTTACCCAAGTTTTACAAAAATTTTCAAAACGTGCAAAAAAAAAACACTGACTTTTTCATATAATACATACATACATACATATGTACTTCTTTATTTGACTTAATAAAAATTATTAAAAAACGTATTAAAGTGAGTTATGGGTTTTTTATTTGCTTGTAATTGCTTTATTTTCAATCATAGCATTTTTTTTATCAATGGTGTATTAGTGGGTAACCTACCAAAATCTATATAAAAGTTGATTTTTAAAAAAATGTTAGTTAGGGCCTTTCTATATAAAGGTATCGATATGTAGGTACATAAATGCATATGTACAAATCCGCCGAAATGAGCCTTTTGGCTGGCCTCGTTTTTATTTTTTTTTTGAAGTGAAAACTTCTTATGGCACGTTGTGCACCTCCGTAATAAAGCATTCGCGGCTGAGGAAAAAAGCATAAGCTCGCGACACCGACCGTCATCGGGATTCCCGTCATGAATGAGAGCGATAGTAAAATTTGAATGTTCTATTGTTTCTCTTAAATAAATATTCCAAGTGGAAGACAAAAAGCAAAGCAGACACACTAACTGACACATTCCATTCTCATTCATCGATTGTTATGCTTACATGTTTGTTTCTTTCAAATTCCGCGTTGTTGCGTTGACAAATTGAGAATGAGAGCGAGAGTAAAATTTGAATACATATTCCGTTTTTGTCTTCCATTGCATTGCCATATAAAAAGAAAACGCACACATACCAACTAACACACTAACTTGCCATTAAACGATTTGTTATGCTTGCATACTTCTTTCTACGTGTGAAATTAATTTTTTGTTTCAACTTTTCACTTCTGTCGGCACTCCCGGAGTGCAACCCGCCGTTTTTTTTTTTGAGCACACTCTTCAACCATGGTTTTTCTTGAAGCTAAGGCTGTCTTGAATTAATATTCAAGGTTGTTCAATTAAAATTCAGATACAATTATATGCAAAATAATAGCAGTGCGAAGTAGCACCAAGTTCATCTTAAAAACACACTAAAACAAAAACTGATTTCGGATTCCATTTTTTATTTTCTATTTTGGATTAGGTAAAAGAATTATAAAATACAGTTTTTTTATTTATACACTTAGCAAAAAAAAAGTTAGAAATTAAAATTTCGTGAAACTGTCAAAATAGTTATTTTTTTAGTAGCTATTTTTTATTTAACTTTATATGCAACTTTTCATGTTTTTTTTTTTAACTTAAATGCAATTTGAGCTATGTCTCCCTTTGAATTTTAATCGTTCCTCCTTGAATATTAATTCAAGATTGTCTTGACTTGATTGAAGAGTGTGGTCAAAAAAAAAAAAAACGAAACCATAGTCGAGCTAAGATGAAAATTAAGATTTTTTTTTATTATTTTTTTTTTTGGAGCAGACTCTTCAAACATGGTTTTCCATGGTTATCGATACCTTAATATCAGAGCTGGGCACCACTACACGTGTGTTTATTTTAAATGTTCTTCAATGCATGTGTAGTTGTGCTTTGTTCGCTTTTCAAAGCAAATTGAATTAAATTTTACGCTCTCTGCTTTATATACGTATATGAAAAGTTATTCTCACTCTGCCGCAGTACCGCGCGCGGTACGTTTTGCCCAGCCACGCTTAATATAGAAAGGCCCTAACTAACATTTTTTTAAAAATCTATTTTTATGTAGATTTTGGTAGGTTACCCACTAATACACCATTGATAAAAAAAATGCTATGATTGAAAATAAAGCAATTACAAGCAAATAAAAAAATATTTGTGAATTTTTGTTACTTTCAATATAAAAAATACGTTTCTACAAACAAAATTTTTGATCTGTTTTTTCAATTTAAATTTATGGTCTCCGTAAGTATAATATGTGTATAATGTACGTATGAAATTTAAAAAACATTCGGTTGTTCTCAAAAAACGTATTAAGAACCTAAAAAGACAATCTGACAGCCCAAATTTCAGCTCCCTAGATATTCGGGGTCAAATTTCGAAAAAAACGAAATTTTCGCGAAAATAGCCAAATTCAATGTTGGATATCTCTGGGCCTGGTTAACCATTTTTACTATATGGTATCTTATTTAAAAGCGAATAGATAAACAAACATAATAAAACCGGTCTTTAGTATTATGAATAAAACAACTATTTAGGACACCATTTTCAAAACTGTAACTTTTTACAAAGACTTATTTCACTTAATCGTTTCGCAAAAATAGTTCTTAAGGGCTAGAAGCTTAAACTTTTTTTAAAGCATATAAGATGACATAATAAAAAAAAATTCATATCTTCAACTTTAAATTTGAATTTGTCGACTTTTAGAACAAATATTTTTGAAACGGGCTAAAAACGGCTATTTTCAGGCCAAAATATGACTATTTCCCTTAGATCCCGATCCCCTAGAGAACTGAAATTTGAGCTGTAGTGCCATCTATTAAGGTTCTTTGACGTATTAAAATTTGAACAAAATCGTATGTTTGTTAAATTTCGCAGATATGTTATTGTACATATGTCATATCATTAAAAAACAGTAAGTATGAAATTAAAAAAAAAAGCTCTAAAGATTTCTTTTGTTTTAGCATATATCGACTCTTACTTACATCTTTAACAATCCCCAATTGAAGTTTTTGTTGTAACTCACACTTTTATTAAAAGTTGGTTAAAGCCTATGTAGACCTATGATTTTCCCATACAAAATGCCTTAACGCCAAATGGGAAAAACGCTGTCATGGCTGAGCCTCAATGATTTTGATGAAATTTGATATGGAGATAGGTTAAGCCTTAAGTAAATATATTTGTTTAGAGTAGGTGGTGCCACGCCTCTAACAAGAAAAAACTTCTCTACGACTAAAGTAATGGACCGATTTTGATGAAATTTAGTTTTGATACAGTTTAATCCTAAAAAAGATTTCTAAAAACTCTAAGTTCTCTTGGTGGGCGTGGCACTGCTCCTAACAGGAGAATCGTTTTCACAGCTAAGCTAATGGCTGTTTTTTTGGAATTTGGTACAGAGGCAGATTGAATCTTGAGGAAAGGTATTCGGTTTAAAGTGGCCGGTGCCACGTACCCAATAGGAAAATATGTTTTCGCAGCTAAACTAATGGACCAATTTTCGTAAAATTTGATATGGAGATAGATTACACCCTAAGGAAGAGAAAGAGGTAGGAATAAACAACATGATAAAAAAATAGGTCTTCCAGTTTAGTGCTGTAAGGGGTCGTTCATTAATATCGTATGCATATTATGTATTTACAACTTTGAAAATTGATAAGGAACAAAATAATCCATTATCCGGGATGAGCTCGGTCTCATCCATCACGGATAATCGAAGTTCAACTGATTTATTTTGAGTTACAGTTGCGATTTAACTTATTTTTGTCTAACAATAAACGAAAAATATTGTGCCTTGAAGAAGAATGATATCGAGTCGGACTCAACGGTAAAGGGATAAGGAGGGACAATTTTTGAGTCAGAATCAAATAGACGAGTAATAGAAATTATGCAGCACTAATAAAAATTGATAATTCTGAACAAAAACGTTTTGTTATTAATAGGCCGGCAAAATTCTTCCAAGATTAAAATTTAGTGCTAACGGTCAAATTTTGACCTCAGTCGATACTAGTTAAAATAATTACATATGTATGTGTATAAATTCAGTTATTCCAAGGGCAAAACAGGGGCAAAACAAAGGATGACAACGTACCCAAGCAACACAGTCCGACTTTAAGTGCATTTTTTCAGTCAGATTTAGTAAGGCCTTGATACAATTTTTTTCGGTGCAGTCGGATTTACTTAGTTTTTATTACATTTTTGGTCTTTGAGGTCAATTCTTCTTGTTTGTACAAATTCACAAAAGAAAATAGCACTTCACTAAAAATCAATTACAATTCTAATTGCATTCAAATATCAAAATAATAAACGACTTGAAAAATTAAAATCGTCGTAAATAACTTAAATGTCAAGAATCAAAATTAGTTAGCAATAGCCGTGTTTTATTCGCTTTGGTTAAATCAAATCTCATACAAATGTGTGAACCAGCTCAATTCCTAGTTCAATTGATGCAACTTTTTTTGTCTTTGCTAAAGTTTGAAGCTCATAGACACAAACCTAACATAATGAAAATATATGGCCACTTTGCTGGAATTTTTAAGAAGCGTTCTTAGGTCTTACTAGGCCTTGGGCACCCAGTCAGTGCTAGGCCCAAATATTAAAATAGAAACACATAATAACAATAAAAACAGTGATGAAACAAGAGAAAACGAAAAGAAAACTTTGGTATTAACGTCTGCGACACTACAAAAACAGTTTGAAATCATTTGATAGCAAGAATTTGAAAAAAAAAAAAAAATGTACTGATACGTGAGGGCCCATACCGTGCTAGGCCCTGTTCAACCACACGACCATAAAGCCGGCTCTGATCTTAAAATGGAATTTCTGTCAAACACTGTCATGCCACCTATTGGTCAAATGCAGAATTATAAAAGGTTAAACTTATGCGTTTTAGGGCCGGTTTTACAGTGAGGTTTGAGGTTAACTATCCAATTTCAGTTTCACAGCAATTAGTTAACCAATCAAATTTGGCAGGTTAACTAATAGTTAACTAACAGCTGATTGCTATTATAACGAAAAAGAACATAAGAAATAAAAACACAAAGTTTCAAAAAAGCAAATAAGTACCTATATAAATATGGGTTCAGATTGGGATTGCAAAGTTCATAGTGATTCAGATATTGAGTAGTATTGAACACTGCAAATGCTCGTCGAAAAAAAGTATTAAGATCCCGTCCATATTACTTTCGGTAGGTTCCTTGCAAGCCCACAATGGTCTCCCATATTTTTTCCTTCTCTTCTTTATCGGTTTTCTGCATTCCATGATGTTTTCAAAGTTGCCGACCTTAGGGCCGGTTTCACAGTGTTTAGTTAACCCATTAGTTAATTTAACTAACTAACTGTTAGACGCTAATACCAAAGTTATCTTTTCGTTTTCTCTTGTTTCATCACTGTTTTTTTGTTATTATGTGTTTCTATTTTAATATTTGGGCCTAGCACTGACTAGGTGCCCAAGGCCTAGTAAGACCTAAGAACGCTTCTTAAAAATTCCAGCAAAGTGGCCATATATTTTTGATTATTTTAGGTTTGTGTCTATGATGCTTCAAACTTTAGCAAGACAAAAAAAAGTTGAATCAATTGAACTAGAAATTGAGCTGGTTCACACATTTGTATGAGATTTTGGTTTAACCAAAGCAAATAAAACACTTAGATTAGAAATTTTTAGTTTGTTTTCATAATTTACATAAATTTAAAAAAAAAATAATAATAATATACGTTGTTTTTTTTCAAACGTCGGATGGTCGTCATATAACCACTCGATTTTGATAAATTCTGGCAAACGACACACCACGTGTGTTTTCCGTTTCATTCCAAACGTCAGATGGTCGTCATACGATCACTGGAAAAGATTTAAAAAAGTTATATTAAAAAAATATTTAAGCACTCCATGGCTTATTACAGAAAGAATTAAGTCGTTTCTCAACCACATTTCTGCCGTACTAAGCGAAAAAGACGTATCTCAAAAAATTTCGTTTCGATATAATTGATATTTTGTAAATGTCGTTTTATTCTTACTTTCTCTACGAATTTTTTAACTTATTTATGGCAACTTAAATATCATTTTAAGGTTATTTATTTATGACTTACTCAAAATATCGAAATTCCCTGCGTTTATACGCTTTTCATGAGATACGTCTTTTTCGCTTAGTATTTAAAGCTTTAAAAATGTAGATACGTCTTTTTACTTTAATCTTGCCATATAAACTTTCATACAAAAGATATAATATTTTCAATCTTATAAAATACAGATAATATTAAATTGTTGTTTTGATCGGCCTTTTTACGTAATATTTGAATTAAATTTTTGGGCTTTGGCCCAAATTATCAAAATATATATTCACTTCTGAAAGAATTGTTCTAATACATACATACAATAGAATGAATTTGGTTCGTATATCATTTTTTCCGCACCTTAGAAAAAATGTGTTGTTTTTATACCCTACACCGAGTGTATATTCACTTTGTCTCTCCGTTTGTAACACATAGAAGGGGGCGTGGCAGGTATGGAAAAGTATATATGGGACGTTCCATGTCAACCGGAACAGCGCCGTTTTATGGTCGCCATTTCCTTAAAAAAAAAAATTCGAAAACACCCATTCTCATATGAAAGCTAATGAGCATACGAACATTTTGACACCTTGAAAACGTTTTTCCGCTTCGCTCAATTTTGGGCAGACCACTGTCCCGGTTGACATGGAACGTCCCATATATTCTTGATCACCGCCTGTCTGTCTGTCCGTCTGTTGAAATCAGGTTTACGGGAAAACCAAAAAAGCTAATTGAATGAAACTTTCACACAACTTTCATTGAAAATGGGCGAAGTCGGTTCACGGACACGCCTACCGCCCATACTCTATGTAAATTTACCCAGGCCAATTTTGAAAAAAGTTGCACCGATTTTGATGAAACTTGGTGATTTGGTGCACATGTGAACCAAATTAGGATTAAGCTGGGTTTCAAGTTTCCAAAGGATCGTGCAGAGGCGTGGCACAACCCTAAATTTTATCATTTATACTACCACACCTTGTTAGCCGTTCAAGATATTGCGATGAAATTTGGTAAACAGATACATATCAAATATATCTTGAATTGAGATAAAAGTTGGCGGAATCGAAAAATTGGGCGTGACAATTTTCAACTCTTAAAAATTTTGATTCCGTATATCTCAAAATTGGCACAAACGACTTCCACAAAAATTTTGGAGATGATACCGCTGAAAGCAGTCACCAATACAAGCTCAGCCACTTTACTGAAAAAAATCGTTGAAGGGCACCGCCCACAATATTTATAAACGTTATATTAAGATAACTAACAACGTAATCGTTGTGAAATTTAATGAGGTAGATATAATTGCTATAAGGTCTTTTATTACAAAAATTTGGTTCAATGGGACCTGTGGGCGTGGCACCTCCCATATAAGCAAAAAACGTGTTTTGTTATAGATAGTGTACTATGAGAGTAATCTTCATAAAATTTGGTGTATAGATGTCAGTTACTATAAGCATTAAAAATAAATTAATTTTGACGGGATTTCATCAGTTGGCGTGGCACCTCCCATTATAACATAAATTTGTAAGCGCTGTTTTAAGTGAACTAGTATTGCAGCAATTGCTATGAAATTTAGTGTAAGTGGTTCAGTTGCTATAGAGAATATCTGAATCAAAAGTGGCTGAAATAGCACCAGTGGGCGTGACACCTCCTTTACAAATAAAATACGGCATATTTATCGAAATATTTGAGCAATCATACTAAAATTTGAAGTAAGGTGTTTGTTTATGGAAAGCTATTTCTGAATCAAAACCGGGCTGGATTGTACCAGCGGGTGTGTCACTGCCCTAAATTTTAAATTTAACCGCGGCATATATCGCAAACTATACAAGCTATTGTGCTCAAATTTAATATGAGGATGTCGATCACGAATATAATTTATTGAACCAAAAGTGGGCGGAATTGAAAAAGTGTGCGTGGCATATTTCAAATTTTTCATTTCTATTCGATTTTTGAAGTGAAAACTTCTTATGGCACGTTGTGCGGCTGAGGAAAAAAGTATAATTTCGCGACACCGACCGTCATCGGGAAGACTTGGGAAACGAACTCGATTTTGGAATTTTGAAGACTTGGGAAACGAACTCGATATTGGAATTTTGAAGACTTTTGAAACGAACTCGATTTCAGAAATTTGAAGACTTGGGAAACGAACTCGATTTCAAATTTGGAAGACTTGGGAAACGAACTTGATTTTGGAATTTTGAAGACTTGGGAAACGAACTCGATTTTAGAATTTCGAAGACTTTGGAAACGAATTCGATTTCAGAAATTTGAAGACTTGGGAAACGAACTCGATTTCAAATTTGGAAGACTTGGGAAACGAACTTGATTTTGGAATTTTGAAGACTTGGGAAACGAACTCGATTTTAAAATTTTGAAGACTTGAAAAATGAACTCGATTTCAAAAAATTTATAAAACGTTGCCTACTTTTAGGTGCTATTAATGATTTGCCCCTAAAAGTAGGCAACACTTTCTGACAAATTTCAAAAAGAACGCCTAAAAGTAGGTAACGATTTTAAAAATTTCAGATAATGTGTCCTAATTTTAGGTGCTATTTTTGAAATTCGACGGAAAGTGTTGCATACTTTTAAAGCGGCTCTCACACGATCAATATTACTGACAGTATAATTACTGACAGTATTTACATTACTGTCAGTGTACCACTCACACGGTCAGTATTGTTTATTGTCAGTAATCAGTTTTTTTGACATTCGACTGGTGAAGGTGCGAACTATGCTCCGGCTACGTGACCGACAGCCGAAAATGGCATGCCACTTTTTGGGGCAGATTCCATCCAAACTTGCACCACGCCTCCAGCTAGGCATCGGACGACCATACCCTTGGACGCAATGTTCCATGCCACTGAATGAGGAACTTTTCCAAGTTTCTTTCAAGTTTCGCTGCCTCATCGTCTATCTGCCACAAAATGGGGCATGCCACGCCCCCTCCCAGGATTTTGCCGTCCCGTGCCTACTTGCACCCTCTGACCAACTTTCAGCCGGATCTGCCGCAAAAAGTGGCATGCCACTTTTTGGCCACTTTACTGTGCAAATAATACTGATGAACTGTCAGTATTCACCTCACACCATCAGTATTAAGCGGCCCTCACACGATCAATATTACTGGTCACGTAGCCGGAGCATAGTTCGCACCTTCACCAGTCGAATGTCAAAAAAACTGATTACTGACAATAAACAATACTGACCGTGTGAGTGGTACACTGACAGTAATGTATACCATATACTGTCAGTAATTATACTGTCAGTAATATTGATCGTGTGAGGGCCGCTTTACTGTCAGTATTTAAAAACTTCGTCAGTAATATCCGATTTTTTCATCAGTCATCAGTATCGTTTTTCTATACTGACAGTACATCACTACTCACCTCATACGATCAGTAATACTGTCAGTATGCAAAATCCTGTCAGTAATACTGATCGTGTGAGGGCCGCTTAAGGGTAAATTATTAATAGCGCCTAAAAGTAGGCAACGTTTTTTGAAAAAATTGGCCCATGAAAGTATGTAATTTTGTGGAAAAAATTTTTAAATTTGTAGCATACATATGTTGACTTCCGGTTAGTTGTTGCTCAGTAAGCAAATTTTTCTCTGCTAGCGCAGCCGAAAGCAGAGCCAGCAGCCCAAAGCAGAGAAAAATCAGAAATACCAGGCCACCTTGAACCAGCAGCAAGCAAATTTGGTTTTTTGAAAAACTTTAAAACGTTTTATCTCGGCTATTACTAAACCGATTTAGACAAATGAGGTGTAATAGTTTTTTTTAAGAACAAGCAGATTTTTTTGAAGTCATTTGTATTATGATTAACTGTCACAAGATGGCGTTTTAAGCAGTTTGAATATTCTAACAGCCAGAACTCGGCAACGAATAAGCCGATTTTGATAAATGTGGTGTCATAGTGTCTGTTAGAAGAAGCAGATTTTTATCTTAAGTTTAAGAAAAATTATGTTTAAGCTATTTAGTCACAGGTCCAGGTACTTTTTTTACCTGATTTTTTCTTATACTTACATAATTCGCAATGATGTGTCTTACTGCAATCAGAATAAATATTTGTTTTTAAACATAAGGAGTACTTAGCTCAAATTTAATTATTCACAGTTGAGGCTACTGAGCCGAATATACTTCTTCCAGCAATTTTTGAAGTGAAAACTTCTTATGGCACGTTGTGCGGCTGAGTAAAAAAGTATAAACTCGTGACACCGACCGTCATCGGGATTCCCCGTCATGAATGCGATGGTAAAATTTTAATGTTCTTTTGTTTCTTTTAAATAAAAAATATTCCAAGTGGAAGACAAAAAGCAAAGCATACACACTAACTGACACATTTAATTCTCATTCAACGATTGTTATGCTTCCATGTTTGTTTCTTTCAATGTCCGCGTTGTTGCGTTGACAAATTGAGAATGAGAGCGAGAGTAAAATTTGAATACATATTCCGTTTTTGTCTTCCATTGCATTGTCATATAAAAAGAAAACGCACACATACCAATTAACGCACTAACTTGCCATTAAACGATTTGTTTTCACTTCTGTCGGCACTCCCGGAGTGCAACCCGCCGTTTTTTTTTCAGCATTTTCTATATTATTTCGACTTTTTCAATCTATTAACTTTTTCCAATATATCCTATATGCATTTGTTCGACTTTTTCAACTTTCTTCATAAGTTTCTTTATTTTTTCGACTTTTTCATCAATTTTGAATTTTTTCAAATTTTCTCAAATTCTTTCAACTTTTTTAGAGTTTTTCAACCTCTCTCAACTTTTTCCAACATTTTGCATTTATTTTCGACCTTTCCATCATTTTTCAACCTCTGTCAAGTTTCTAACATTTCGCAATTTTTCGACTTATTCAACCGCTTCAACATTTATTTAAAAGGTACTTTCAGTGCAGGTATGTGAGTTTCGGTCTGGCCGAAGATAGCACCTTAACTTGTTTTTTTTTTTGATTGTGTCCAAATTTGACTATAAGTCATCAGTATCCGAAACAGCTACATTTTGATATTTCGAGACTCAATCTCAAAAATTCATTAACTGGAAAAATCAGCCTCCTTATCACTTCCGTCAAATCTAGCAAACGTAATTTGCCGCCATTTCTTTACTGGGACTAGAATACCGATGTTTCTTCAGGTATGAAGTAAATACATTCTAGTTAGTTAAAATGGGTCGTTGCACGAGAAAATAACGTGTTTTTATTATTAAAATATTGGCAATTTGTAAATTGGGCCATAGAAAAAGAAAATTTGAATTTCTTCAAAGAAATTATTGGAATCGGCCACTAAGATCATGCGATTTAACACCATTGGACTTCTTTCTATGGGATTTCTTGAAAAGTAAAGCTTATGCTGATAGTCCTCAAACTGTTCAACACAGGCCCGTGCGCAAGGGCGGGTTTTGGGGGTTCAAACCCCCCCAAATGGGAATTTTCGTACACAGGTTTTTATTGACATTTGAACGAAAAATCAAAAAGACACAACATATTTTTTTTTTAAATGAAAGAACTAAAATGCAAATAAATCGTCAGAGCCCGAGTATTTCATTTTCGACAAGATTTGCGCTCTCTAACTATTTTTGGACCAAAAAAACACGATTTGGGACCACTGCGCGTCGCTAAGGCTAAGTAACACGAGCGTCCAAGCATTGCTCCGGCATCAATAAAATCAGCTTCAATGAAAATTCATGCACCAATCTATTCGCGCGCGCCATATATTTCAATTTTGCGTGATAGTTCACGTGACATGTGGATAAATGAAGTGAACGCATTGCCGGGCACGATATAAAAAATGCTTCGTGTTATGTCATCTTTGTTTGTGACAACAGCAACAAATGAACGCTCCTTTTCAGTGCTACGTCGTCTAAAGACATACCTCAGATCAACTAGTTCCGAAGTTCGCTGAACGGTTTAGCCTCGCTAAACATACATCGCGATATCGAAATCAATGTTGAAAGAGTTTTGGACGAGTTTTTCAAGTACCTCGCAGAATTAGATACTTACGTAATGATAGGAAACAAAGTGGAAGCGCCGTTCGCAGTTTGATCTAGGAAGCTGAAATTTTGGGAGAGTTTTCTTCAAACCCTATTCTATTAAATAGGCATATAGGACCGCTCGTAACTTTTATGCCTTCACAGAATGGATACCCGAATTTAGTCGAAAAATAAAGATTGGGTTCTTGCAAAAAATGTGACGTTAAAAAATTTTAAGTTATTTTTCTATTGTAAATAATATTTAGTCCCGAAATTCGATTTTTTCACATTTTTTATATGAAAAAATCGAATTCTGGACAAAATATTATCTATAACAGCAAAAAAATTTAAAATTTTTTAATGTCAAACTTTTTGCAATAACGCAATTTTTATTTTTCAAGCAAATTCAGGTATCCATTCTGTAAAGAAATAAAAGTTATGAGCAAAAAACAAGTTTTTTTTTAGCCAAAAAGGACCTTCAGGAGAATCAAAAGTGATCCATTGGTTTTTCTCGTTGGTTTTGAGTCATTGTCTGGCCGTTATTTTGCTTCATACAAATCGACCCGCTCGAACGTCTATATTAAAATTACACCGTTTTTTGACGTTTTTTATGAACATAATCTGACATGAAATGTCCGAGTTAAAACCCCCCCCCCCCCCCATGGATGATTCCTGCGCACGGGCCTGGTTCAACACCTCAAAGACAACATCATCGTGCAAATATCACTAATTTAACGCGAAATTGTTATTCAAAATGTTGGTAAAAGATTGAAAGCCAACCGGTACCAATGTACTTTAATTTCCAATAAGAAATAAATAAAAATTTCACACAGTTTATGTCTTTTATTTAAAATTTAGAAAGATGCCTCAACTTTTAAGTGCAATTTTGAAAAACATCGGTCGGCTGCTGTGAATGAATTGCGAAATCTCTAAAATGTAGTTGTAATTGATGGGACTGTTTTTACTAACTCTTATTTACTTATTACTTAAAGTTTATTTCTTAGATTTTAAGCTGCTTAAGTTATGAAATTGTCACTATTTTTACGGAACTTGTAGTCATTTATATATTGCCTCCCATGCAACTAATGTACAACACGTCACGTTGTACCTAAATTAAATGGCTATACAATAGTCTGTGTAGATTTAAATACCATCTGAAAGAAAAAACTCCAAACAAAATATTAGGTGGTGGCTCGTAGTAAAACCCATATCATAAGGGCAAGGTTAAGCAGCATCCAAGAAAAAAATTATTTTGTATCAGTTCATTGTTAGGGTGTCAAGTGACGCAATCGTGGAAATAGATTTTGATAAGTAATGGATTCCTGTTATAAGCACACTGTATTAAAAAACGTAATTTTTTAGCAAATATGTATATTCAGTTTTGGCTAATACAAAATTTTACAAAATGCAATATAAAATATAGCGAAATTCCTTCAAATCGGAATTTAAGAAATGTAAGTATGTATACATATGTATATACCCGTACTATGTCAAAATTTTATTTTAGTAGGTCCAAGCAGTATAAGTGTTAAGACATTTAATTTTATTATAAAAATACTCTTACGTATGTGAAAATATTTTGTTTTATTTTGTACTTTGCATTTGTACGGCTCAAGCATATAATTTTAAAGTCGATATTAATTGCGTTAATTTTAAAAAGTATTTATAATTTTATTCAATACAATTTTTTCGTTTACAGGTTACAGGTATTATATAAGACATATACAATAAGATTTTTTATACTGCAATTTGATTTTGTTCAAAATTGAATTTTGATATTTAGGTAAAACATAATTATATGTCTGTCTGGTTTTCCCGACATTTACATATATACGCCGTTGTCTTCATAAGAACGTCGTTTATTTGAACTTAAAACTAGTAATATATATAAGACATATTTTTAATACGCAATAATACGTTTTACAACGTTCATAATAATTTTATAAAATTGGTGTTTGTAATAGAAATTAATTGCAATGAATAACTTGCAATATACCTACATGGGCTTAAAAAATTGTATTTAGTTAGGGATCCTTTCATCAATAAACTTGTTGTCCTAAATAATAATGTTTACTACCAAAAGGTAGATACATCAGTCAGAATCAAAAGTGAATGCACTCATCCCATTTTTCTAGCCTCCATAGTAATTGTAAAAGTAGTAACAGTGACTGCCTCAAAAATATGCATCAAAAACTTTTTTGAGATGTTTAAGTCTAAATATAAAATATACTTTGATTTCCAAATATATGTACAACACTTACTATATAAATTAAATTTTCGAGAGCTGGTTTCACCGCGTGTACCACAACGTGCAGTGCCATTGCAGGTAAGTGTTATAGTTAGCAATTATCAGTCAAAAAACTAATCAATTTCTTATTTTTCATATGTACTAGAGGTCTGCATGAGTGCACTCGAAACGATCATCAAGCCACTCGCCATTCTGCAAAAAACTACAAATCAAATCAAAACAGATCGAATCAACAATAATAAAATGTCCTACAAGTTCAAGCACTAGAAGTTTATTGCATAGCCTTAGTAGCATAAAAAGGTCTTATAGCTTCTTTTACAGGCCTTTTAAAGACAAGTAGTAAGACAACATAGTATATATATAAATTCTTTATAGGGGCTTATAAGAGCCATTTGGCGTATGAAGTATAAATACACTTTCCCCTCAATGTTATCTTTCAAGAGACTTGGTAAAGTATCTTTCTGAGCTGTTTAAAAGACACCTTACAACATTTTTAAAAAAATAGCCGTGTCTTGTAAAAGTTTGTTATATATAATTTTATTTTATTATCAAAATATTTAATTAATATGCAAATTGTGGAAACTTCATTATACTTAATTTGTAATTTTATCATCAAATTTAATTTTTACTTATGATTTACAAATTTGCAAAGTCAGTCTCGGAACTCATGTCCGAGCGATTCATAGTCCTGCGCGCTACCTACTAGGCTACCTGTCATATATTATATTATATGTCAAAGGCGAATCATATCTTTCTCTCATTTGTTTTGGTAAAGCGACAAAAAATGGGCAATAATGTGCCCTACCTCGTGTGTCTCTAAAAACATCAAACGTCATGTTTTTCAAGTGATTTATTTGGCTACAGTATTAAGACATAAGAGACATGCGGTCTCTTTATCATGATTTTATATCTTGTTCTAGCAAGATATTACAAAAGCAAATTTCACTACAAAGGCGAAGTATCTTATTAAATTTGATACACATCTATTTTAAAGACATCACTGTTTTGTAAGCTAGATTTTTGTCTTCATAACTTCCTCTGATGTTACTAGGGAGTTTATATGATGATAATTTCAAGTGCACCCATGCAGACCTCTAATATGTACATTATATGATTCGAATATTAATAAGTGTTTTCTTGCCACGTCTAAGACCTACTTTATACATTCATACTTTACCGCGCGTAAGCTTTGCAAAATGATGAAAAACTATATTGAGAGTGTAATGTAAGCCTTAGAACAACTTCTTGTACAACATATTTTGGCAACTCTGAATATTGAATTTGAACTTTGTAAGCTTTCTTTACGCTATAATGACCTCAGAAGCGAAAAGGGCGTATCTCAAAAAAATGTGTTTCGAGATAATTGATAATTTTGTCTATCATATTTAAGGTTAGTCTACTTTTCTAACAAAAAACGGGTGATTTGTGCTCAGATTCATAAGTTTACAATATTTTGGATAATAGCCAAAAAACTAAGAAAACGATTTAATAGCTAACATTTTACTAACTGATCCACTTTACAAATTTTGAGTCATTGCTGTTGTAACGAATATGATGGGTGTAAGTTTATAAGGATTAATAACTTAACTTATATGCTATTTTTTTATCAAGTTTTTAACATCAGTTTTACTCATTTGCAATGAAATATTTATATCTTGAACATTAAAATGAGAACCTTATTTGCAGTTGGTTTTTACCAGTAATCACAATATATTAAAAAATAAATATGCATTTGTCCACTATATTGTATGGCACCGATTTGAAATTTTTGCAACTATTTTGTAGATGTTTTAAACATTATTTAAATAACCAAAATGTTTGCTTTTTTTTAAGATTATTGGATTAATATTGTTTTAAATAGACTTTAAAAAAGTTATGAAAAACATCAAATAAATAATTTAATAAAATGAAATTCTTTTTTTTTTTTTGAATTTGTTCTCTTAGAAAAATGCGACTTGAATTGTTCAAGAGTGGCGCATTTAATGCTTTTTGCTTAGCTTGTTTTAATTATGTTTGTATTGTATGTACGAATATATGTTATGTATATATATTTATATAAATATGTATATTAGGGTGATTCAAATTTTTTTTTTGTTTTTTTTTAAGGTGCTGTTGCTTAAAAAGTAAGTTTATGATATGAAGAAAAAGTTCACGAAAATTCAGCTCTGTAACTCAATTTTATAAGGTGGCGCCGGAGCCTGTTAGTTTTACATGTAAATTGTATGGAAAAATTATTTTTTACAAAAAAGGTATCTAAATGAATAAGTGATTAGTGTTGTTGAGCTGAAAAGGGTCGTTTTTCGACGTAATTTCTTAAGCTCAATCCGAATCTGGCCTCAGAGTTGACCCATCATGTCGGAATCCTGAAATATTTGAGGTTAATTACCTGAAACATGATGTTTTTTGTCTACTTTCGAGGCCATGTATAGGATTCAAAGAAAGTTGATCAGCTTATTTTTAACAAAAGCATCATTTAGTACCATCCTTGCCCTTTAAAATGAGCTTTCAAGTGGTGATCTGTGATGTTTCCTTACAAAGTTATAGCCATTTTAAAGATTCGGATTCGGATTCAGCGTAAAAAATTACTTCGAAAAACGACCCTTTTCAGCTCAACAACACTAATCACCTATTCATTTAGATACCTTTTTTGTAAAAAATAATTTTTCCATACAATTTACATGTAAAACTAACAGGCTCCGGCGCCACCTTATAAAATTGAGTTACAGAGCTGAATTTTCGTGAACTTTTTCTTCATATCATAAACTTACTTTTTAAGCAACAGCACCTTAAAAAAAAAAACAAAAAAAAAAAAATTTGAATCACCCTAATGTATATATATGAAAACATGGAGCTTAAATACTTAAAAGAATAATTTTTACTACACTAGCCATAGCGCATGCAATTATGCATGAGGAACATCTAACCATGACGAAGGTGATTAAGGTGACTGAGATTTATATGGCAATTCTTTTATACTTTCAATTAATTTTATGTAATATCTTAATATCATAATATTCTTATTACTCTAATTATTTGTAATGTATGCAATATTACACTAGGGACATGTGATCAAGTGACTTTAAGAATGTGATTGTGATTCACAGTTCGCTGACTTGATCTTATAACCATTTTTTTAGCGATCCTGATTTTCGTTTGACTGCACAGCAGAAGCTCTGCGCTTTGCCACAGACAATAAAAATAGTCCAGAGATTGCTATACTACACCTTTTTCTTCGCTTCTCGCTTGCATACAAGCTTAGAACCGTTATAGCAATTATTGCCAAATGTGAAAGTGGAGTATTCGTGCCCACCCATTATTTGGTTTCGAACACCATCTGTCAGAATGCAGCAGGTTGGATTGGAAGCGATGAACGTTACTTTAATTTTACTTTGTAGAACTGTGATATTGGATGCCGATTAAATAATAGGTATCTAAATAAATATTTGGCCAACTATTTCATCTCAATGAAATAATTGGAAGCCGATTGGAATAACCAAATTTTTTTTTCATTATTAAATTATTATATTACCTAAAAATGAATATGCGCAATTATTGCGATGAGGAAAATAAAATAATAATAAAAAGATTCTGTGTGCATCCAATAACAAGTGATATATTACTTTGCTGTAAGTTTCAGTTATTGGTCAGCTATTGGACGCTAATTTCACAATTCTTTTTCAGTTAAAAAATTGCCCTATTATTCAATTGTAAGTATGCGCTCTCATAAATATTTCAATGTCTGTGAAGATTAGCCAACAAAAAGGTGTGGGGCGGTTTGATAAGTGAGTGTTGTCTTTTTGAATAAAAGATTTTTTTTTCGGCAAATAATCGTATGTTTTATTCCTCAACATAGTCGTCTCCTTTTAGTTGGATACATTTAGTCCAACGATTTTCCTGTATTTTTATTAATTCCAAATAATAGGTTTTCTCAAGGACCTCAAAAAATGCGTTTGCTTCAGTAATGACTTCTTCATTCGACCCACATCTCTTACCGCCCAGCCATTTCTTCAGGTTTGGAAACAGGAAATAGGCGTAGGGGGCTAAATTTGGAGAATATGCTGGATTGGGTAGGAGTTCTTAGCCCAATTTATGGATTTTTACCATGGTGTGCACCCGTGTACTATCTCGATGAAACATAAATTTTTTCTTCGCCAAATGCTGTCGTTTCTGCTTCAAATCAATATCGAATATGTCCAAAAGCTCTGAATAATGTTCGTCGGCGATCGTTTTACATTTTTCAAGGTAATCGATGTGACTGGCACTGCATGCATCTCAAAAAACTGTGTCCATGACCTTGTTGGCCGACAGACCTATCTTGGACTACTTTGGTGCACGTTCACCCGCAGAAACCCACTGTCTTGGTTGTTTCTTGGTTTCTGGTGTGTTGTGATGGATCCATGTTTCGTCCACGGCAACGAAACGGCAAAAAAACTGGTTCGGATTTCCTTGGTTTCTGTGGAAGTTTTTTACGTAAGAAATAATGCTTAATCAGTAGACGAAATCCACTTTTTTCCAGTTCCATTAAAATTCACGAGGTTATTTGCTTTCAATGACTGTCAAACCCAAACTAAGTAAGTGACGCAGCTTGCTCAAAATTTGATAGTACTCTATTTATAGATGGCAGTTGACGGAAGTGATGCACTTAAAGTTACTATGCGGGAAATTTAAAAAGACACTGACTTATCAAACGGGCCTCTAATACCAAGCATTAGTAAATGTTAAATACATACCAATTAGACTGGCATAAAACAACCGACCCTCTGCAGATTTTTTATCTACAAGCATTAAAGTCATCCAGAAAAAAAATTGGGTCGAGAGGTTAATATTTGGAGGGAGCTAGAATCTCTTTTCTTAATAATTTAATCAAGCGATTAGCCAGCAACTTATTAACTGTCGTTAATATGACTTTCATTTTCAGAGGAATCAAAAAGCGTGGTTTGTTTTACCACAAAGTTGTCAATGCTATGCTATTGGTCAAAATATAGTCGCATAGTTCACATTAGGGTATTTGAAACCAATTCTTATAGAGATTTATTCGGTATGTTATAATTACGGTGAGCATCTTAGCCAGTATTTCCGGGAATATTTCTATATTTTAACGGTCCCCGTAACTTTTATAAGAAACAAGGGACGTTATTTTTTGTTTCATAATTACATGTTAAACTTTTATTTTTTTAAAATTGTGTGTGTGAAAATTTTATTACTTTATAAAATTACATTAAGCCAGCTCATCAATCGGCTAAAAATATACTTTAAAAAAACCTATTGTATCTCATATATTGGCTTATTGTCTTTATTTACGTAGGAATTTGTTTTGAAAAATCGAAGATCTGAACCTCAAGAAAGATAACAAGATTAAATAGGAACTTTTTCATTCCAAATATTTAAATCAATTTCAAGCTGTCTCGTATTTAGTTTATCAATGGTAAGAAATAATATTTTAATTTTGTTTTAAAGATAAGTTGGGATTCAATTCTTATTAATTTTTCTTTTTGCTATAATTTTATGAGGAATAATTCTGAATATTTGTTTTTCATTGCTTTTAAATATCCTCGTTATCCGCAATATAAAAAAAATTAATTTTTGAAAGGTCATGAATACCTTATTTTTATTTTTTCTATAAAAAATGGTAAGTTCTATAGTTAATGTTTCGTTTTAAGGTTTATTTTCTTACAGTTAACTATAAATTAACTTTTTTTGTATAAAAGTTTTATTAATTTTTGGTGTCCCCGATTTCCCTCTAGAAAATATGGCCACCGTAGTTATAATGCTCATTCCACTGATAAATTTTTTGTACGGTGATGACTGGCGTTCGGAATTATTTACAGAGTCATAGTCATCGAAAATTATGGATATAGCATTCCTAAAAGAAGGAAACCTTAGTAGCCACCCATAGGCCAAGACAGGTCCATAGCCTCTCGGCCGTTGAGTTTTAGATATTTGAAAGTTTCTTATCATAAATTAGTTTTGCAGAGTATTTCATATACATATGTATACTAATAAAATTTTCTGGAGTGTGGGAGTACAAATGGGAAGAGGGTCAATTTTTTTGTGTCAGTCTATATACGTCTAATATGATAAAATATGAAAAAAAAACATTTCTTATTCTCCAATAACTACATCAATTAAAAATAATTTCAATTGAACAATTGCTTTCTGGTACATCGATTATTTGTAAGTATTCTAGGCATAAGATTAAAGTTCAGCGTCCTTAAAAAACTAAAAAATTGCAAGCAGAACTCTCAATTATTTTCTAAAAAACTTGTTTTCGTTCCTCTTTACTTTATGTAACACGAAGTATTTTTATATTTTTGTTTTTTTGTACTGTAAGACGAGGTATTTTTATGTAAAGTAACCCTTGATTTCTTTTTTTAATTTAGCTTTTTCGAGTGTCTCGCGCTTACTCCGAACACTTCGTTTTTCAGTCTTACTTGTAAGATCTCAAAATTTTATTAATTGATATATATTATGGTTTTTCTCAATTTTATGTTCGTAACTTTTTAAGTTTTTTTTTAACTTTTGATCAGTCTCAATAACTACATGCAATATCGTAATATATACGTTAATATATACTTTTAGAATAATAATAATAATAGTACTATAAATTTGCACTAATTATTTAATTTAATTTGTATATAACTTTTTCTCAGTCAATAGTTGTCAATTTTTCTATTTTGTATAATTTAGCCTAAATTTTTACATATGATGTATTTCTTAGGCAAACACACATATGTATGTATATAAATAAAATGTTTGTGATTATTATCTAAAAATCTGTTCTGAGCTATTCGTTGTAGTATTTTGAATTCCTACAATTTAAATTTGTACTCAATTTGAACTTTATGTGCTTATGCATTATGTTTGTACATATATCTACGTATGTATATATATTGCTAAAATTGTGAATTGTTAATATACCTTCGAAATAATACTTAGAAAACATGTACGAAACGTTTGTATGGGTTTGATCCTTCCTTTGAGTCAGGTGATAATTCAATTAAAAATACGACTCTACCATCGGGCATAAGAGCAACGTCGCATGTTCTGTCCTTTTCGTCTAGTGTAGTTGGCATCAATGGATTCAAAGAAGGACGGACTTCAATCTGAAATAAAAATAAAATTATTGGTTGATTGCAACCTAATGTTCTGAAATCATATACCTATATAACAGTTAATACATATGAATATATATAGGGTGCTCTAATAGTAATATGAACATTGCTCAATACTCGACACCTTGCTAATCGAACTTTCAAATTCCCCAACGGACTGCATCTGTCCCACACTCAGCTTTGAGAAAAATATTTAGGTGAAGTTTCCGTAGCGAACTCAGTGGAAAGGGGACACTCAACTTATGTTTTAATTTTGAAACCGCTATATTCACCGGTGGGTCTAAGATAGATACTGTGGCGTAGGCACATGAGCTTATTAAAATACACATAAATCTCTCAATTTTTACGTTTACCTGATTCAGTTAGCGTTTTCGTGGCAGATGTTTTTGCCATTCTCAAAGCCTGCATGTCAGTGGGTAGTATTAACTCAGAGAAGATAGAAATTTTTCCGATAGCCAAGCCGAAATCAAATAAATCGGTTCCTAGCCACAGGAACATTGAGAGAAATGAAAAAACTGATGAACTAGAAAGCCGTTGTTTCTCTCTTGATGAAACCGCTCCGGAGCGTGTTTCACACTCTTTCCGGCTTAGTTAAGTAGTGAATTTTCTCACATTTTTTATCTGAAGCCAAAAAGCACTGGAAGAAGCACTCTTTAAAAACGTATAAGAAGTCAGATCAATCTGACCTTCTTATAACAAATTTAGAACTTTATACCAGTGGCGTACCGTGCATATTTGGCGCCCGGGGTGAATAGTTCACTTGCCTTCCTCTACATACAATGTTTTTTTTTCATTTCCAGAAACATTTTTTTGTTGAGCACAAAAAAAATGGTACACGCGGACCATTTTGCCGCCCCCTCGGCCACCCTCCCCACTAGATACGCTACTGCCACCTACTTAATGTCCAGAAGCCGAACACCGCTATCTGCATTGGACACAGGGCAATCGTTCTATCTGTGAAACTACTGATTTCATTTATTATATTTAAATTGAAATTTTTAATAATAGAGGTCGCATTAGTAGATATAAATTTGTAGTGGTATTTAGATGAATGCCTTCTCTGCAAAAACTTTGCAGTGGAATAACCAGATCATATCCGAAAAGACTAATTTTTAACTCTTCAAATTTATAAACAATTGTAACAAGCAAACAAGCAACAAAATTTCTAAATTTTTCTAATGACTAAAACTATATAAACGTTGAAATAGATTAATATTCCTAAGAACCTTACGATTTTTAAATAAGTTGCTAGAGCGTTGTAAAGTTTTAAAAATATATGCAGATCAAATGGTGGTTTAAACACTTAGATACATACATATACAGATCTACTTACATCCCACAAGTAGTCCAGGCCAGGGCTAAATACAACAATGCGCTGATTTTTTGAATCGGCCACGATAATTCGTCCATCATCATCACAGCATAATCCTGAAGGTCTATTGAATTCTTGCAAGCCGGAACCTTCGTGTCCTTTTGCAGATAGGATCTATTAAAAATTGATAAATTAACTTTGATTTACAACTACACTCAGAGAAAATCAACGCTTTTATGATTTACGCTAATAATTAAGCGCCATAACCGAATCTTGCGAATCAAAGTGTAAAAAGTTACATTTTTTAAGAGGAATTCAAAAGGAATCCACATAATTTCACATTAGAAGAGATTTCATATTTAATTAGAGTATTGCATCTATTAAAAAATAAAAAATGGACGATAGAGCAGGGAATCGAACTCGGTAGCTTATGATTACAATTGCAAAACATTACCACCATGATACATTTTCGCTCATCAGTTCATGTTATTTTTACCAATTTTAATTAACATAAAAATGCAAATTTGAAAGAAATTTGAAACTGTATCAAATAAAAGGGGACAATATTTTTTTATCATTTTATTTCTATTTAAACTTAGTAAACAAAATGTTATTTTTACTATTTTCAACATTAAATTAGAATTTAAAGTTATTTTCTGTTAGATTTTTATCTGTATAGTTAATTAGATAGATAGATAATTGGCTACTTTTAATAACGACGTTAACATTTTTATTTAGGTTCAGCTAAAAAAGTCAGGTTGATTTTAAATATTTGACATTTATCTACTTGCCATCATGTTGATATTCTCTTTCTGTATTCTAAAAAAAAAAAACACAAGAAACTCACCTCATTTATGTCCGGATCAATTAAATACAAACAATGATTATCGAAATCGGAAACAATAATGTTGCCTGTTGGAGTATAGCATACCCCACGTGGTGATGCTATGCCTTTATTTTGTCCATGATTATCAAAGACAATTTGACGGATAAAACGACCTTCGGAGTCAAACTGCTGAATGCGATGATTACGCGAATCGGTAACCACAATTTGACGTCGTGAGTTAACCGCAACATCCCATGGATATTGAAATTGACCATATTCTTTGCCATAGCTGCCAAATTTAATTAGAAAAACTCCAATTGAGGTAAAAATCTGCACTCTATGATTATCCTTATCAACGACAATTATGCGATTATCGATGTCAACACAAATACCAGCAGGCAAATCAAATTCACCATTTCCAACTCCTTTGCGTCCAAATTTGAATTTTAGAGAGCCATCCGGATTAAATACTTGTACACGATTGTTGCGTCGATCTGATATCAATATGTGGCCTACTTTATCTACGCAAAGTCCCCATGGACGACTTACTTGGCCGTCATCGTGCCCTTCTGTGGCAAATGAAAGCGAAAGTGAATTTGAATTGCGGGCCTTAACATGTTCCGTCGACCCTGGTATAGCTTGTGTAGTACGTGGTGCACCGAAATGTAAAACAGGAGAGCTGCGCATTACGCTAAGTTCCCAATCGAGTCCAGGATTCGTTAATATCCCAGCATTAGCTGCACGAGCTTGTATTATTGGCGAAGGTATACGAAAAGAACTATCACGTAGTATAGGACGACGAACATTGGCTGGAACAACGGATGTTAAACCAGTATTGGGCATTGGCAATAGTGAGCCCAGATCCCCACCACCAACAACTGTACTATTGTTCACAACAGACATATTCTTGTCATCCACCAATATAACACCTCCTTGATTGCGTATATCTTGCAACAAACCATAATCGGGTGGAGCAAAGGCAAACACTTCTTGCTTAGGCTGTAAGTCTTTATAGATGGCAGCAAACTGTTCCAACTGGCGCTGTCCATTAGTCACTTTCATTGCAATCTCAATATGATCCATGCGGCCATTGTTCTCAGCAACTTTGTGCAACATCTCAGAAGTTTCTGCCAAGCCTGATAGTGCCGACTTTAGACCAGCCATTTGATCATGCAAAATAGCTAGTCTGCGTTGACGTAGCTTCTCGACAAAATCTAGTAAAAAGCGTTCACGATCTTCAATGGCAATGATGAATTGCCTGAAGGCCTTGCGAATATTGTCGCTTAGCTCGGTACAATTGCGTTCTATTAGACGTATAAATGCCAGAGCTTTATCAATGCTTCCTTTGATGCATTTGGTACCCATGCGACTGCTCTCAACTGCAGAGTCAATGTTCACCTTAGCATCGTGAACAAAGTTTTGTATGGATACATAGGTGTGTTCCTTATGATCGCGCAAGGTGCAGCATTGACAAACAAGTTTCTTGCAATATTCGCAAACGTAGCGAAACATCTCGTTATGCAAGTCACAGACATAGCTCGGTAATGGTTGATTGCCAGTGCACGAGGACATTCCGCCCGTTGGAGAAATACCAATGGGAGTAGGTAATGAAACAATCGAGTGGTTGGAAGACGATGGACTTTTACGATGTTGGAGCAAGCAATCATTGCACATAAATTCATTACATTCCAGACATCGTATTGAGGCATTAACATCGCACCATCCACAGCTAATACTGGAGTTATTGGATTCGGGTGACATTTTTGGATTACGTATGCCAGATCCAATAGGACCAATTCCATAATCGTTGGGTGTATTGAGTGTACTCAAAAAATTGTTAAACAGATAATCATCACTTCGTTGCGGTGGTGAGTTCCTAAAAAAAAACAATGCGTCAAAAATAGAAATATTAGAGATTCCCAATAATATCCTAGTCAAAAAAAAAGGTGAAACAAAATCTTATTAAGGCCGAAGTCCTTATAAAAAATTCAAGTTACTGACCTTGTCGAAGGTTTGCATTTTAATCTTAGGTTTATTTTCAAACAAAAAGTATGTAATAAATTTTTGCCCACCTGGGTTCGAAGGTGTCAAAACCTGTATTTTTATAAAACTACTGAACTGATGAATTTATGAAAAGAATGGCTGCTACGAACTTGAAGGATACTAAAGTATTCACACTTTTCACCCAAATACTTTTATTGTAATTCTCATGTATGTATAACAAACTACAGTGGGGAAAAGATACAAATTGCTTAAAAAAAAAAAAAAAAAAATATGTACGGTCGGTCGCATTCACCGACATCATTAAATATTGCGACTAAAGTAAATATTTTAAAATATTTTTAAGCAATTTTTTATCTCTTTTGTTTGCTGCAATTCGCTACATATCAGATTTATAAAAACAGGTGTGAGCGAAGATGTGAGGATTATTATCTTCTTAAAGTATGCTGTAGCATCATCAGTTTAGGAGTTATATCAATAAAAGTTTTGGGCACCTTTCAACCGAGGTGGGCAAAAAAGCTGAATGAAAACTTTGAATTTTCATAATGATTTTGACCTTAACAGCTTTATTCCCTTTGCTATATAAGATTCTCTACTGACTGAACTATATATTAATAAATGGTGACTAAAAAGTTAATCCAACTATACAAATATGTGCCTACATTAAAGTGCTTGACTTGTTGAATGGTCTGATACCCTCTTGGTTTCAAATACGTTTCAGCCATATCCTAGCAGTACTCAATTTAACCTGAAATCTCAGGGATTGGTTTCGAGAAAAGCAACTCCAAAGCTCTTACATTTTTCTACTTAGTACTGAAATTGATTGATATGAAGAAATATTTATAAACTTTGAAAATGTACCATACAGAAGAGTTAAATTTTCTTTTTAGCTGTTTTTAAATTACCATATATTTCCATGCACTATGATCCGATAAATCTTTTTTGTTATTTGCACACTGCACGAGAGCACTCTAAGCGACCATCAAGCTACTCGCCACGTTGCGAGTCCACAAAAAGCACAAATCAAAACAAATCGAAACACCAAGCAGGAGAGGTGAGTGCTGCACTTGCAAATAAATCGCAAATAAAATGTTCTACAAGTTCAACACTCGAAGTTTATTTTATTCGGAACTTTATATGATGACGGTTTCTTTTTTTTTTTTTTAAACATTCCAAAAAATATCTATTAAATACCGGTGCAAGTGAAAGGAATAAAATTGAAAAAAATAATTCAGAGCCCGATGACGTAATAATAAAACAACTATTAAATATCTGCTCAACTGACGACGCCGATAAAATGAAACAATAATATACAAACAGCCAGATTATGTAAAACGCGGTGACACTTCACGTGCGCGACACTTTTAGTCACCTTGCGTCACAAATTGGAATTATATAATTATTTACGTCATGGCGTTTGTCCAGTTATTTTGTCATTCATTCATTTCATTTTTTATTCATTATTCTCAATCTTATAATTAGATAAACATAATTTAACATGGTATTCACTAGAGTTGTCAGCTTTAAACGTAAAACTTTACGTTGTCATGATGCCACCTTTCTTTGGTGCAAAATGTAAAAGATTTGCATGACATAGAATCTTGTATTCCTCCAATGAAGACATTTTCTTAGTGTGTAAAAATGATCAAGTATGTATGTGGTTTTCCTAATTAATTCCTAAAAGTTTCAATGCAATAGTGTGCCTAGAAAAGTCGATGTTAGACAAACTAAACTACAAAACACAATTTACCACATAAGACCCTTGACCAAAATCCAAGAGCTCACATTTGGAGAATAGTCTTCATTCATTTGCATATACAGCTTTACAAAATAGACACCCTACTAGTTTTTGGGGCCATGCATTAATTTTGTAAACATTGATTTCTTACATTACACTTTGATTTAGAAATAATGCACAATGTGGTAAGCGAAGGTGTAATGTAATAAGCAAATTATCAAAATCACAGTAAAATTACACAAATATTTGTAAAACGATAGGCTAGGACTGTGAGCTCAAAAATAATAGTTCATGAGATCGATAGTCGGTAAGGTAATTTTTTTTTCATATCAATGAAAAGTTTAATTACTGAGTAAAGGAAAGGATCGCGCACTACTTTTGTTATGACATCGCTGTGTTAAAAATCATTTGTTATGTAATAAGTAAAAGCCTGAAATAAATGAAAGCTTAGATTACTATCGATGACCAAAATCTTCTGGTGTGCAAATGCTAAACTGTGTGTGTGATACAATGAAATCTTACAAAAACAATCATTTACTTTATAACTGTGATAGTATTGCTAAATAAGTAAAATCTGCAATTGTTAAAAAATGCGTCACTCCATAATTCGGCCGTATAACCACTCCATCGACTCTAATTTTCATTTTATTTAACAACAACTTACGTTTCCGCATTCTTGAAATCTGACCTGAGAAGCCTTTTTTGCTTAAACTTGAGATTTTGGTATTAAAAATATGTTGAAGCAATACTGTTCTTAATTAAAAAAAAAGCCGTTGCTGCAGTAGTCGTATGTATGTTATTACAAATATTCTTCTAATTATCGAGTAGCAAATAAACTTTCAATTCAATTTTTCACTTTGATAGTAAAATTCTGGCAAAAAACTACCTAAAATTACAAAAACTCCCAAGTCTGGGAACTTTGACAAAATGACAATTCAAATAAGACTCGGCTACTTTTAGCGAGCCAGAAACCAACAATGAGTTTGGCTGATCTCGTTAAACTGCGCATCTAGCAGTACAAAATGCCTATGTTCGAACCCCAGTGGGATGCAGAACAGAATTGTTTTTTTCGTTGAAATCTGTTTTTTTTTTTTTTGTTTTCGCATAGTAATGCTTGAACACCAAATTAATAAATATATCACAGTTTAATATTTATTAAAAAATTGAATAAAAAAATGAAAATCAAATTAGAAAAAGTCGACGCAAGCATAAAGGCAAGTGACGACTTTGACAATTGAAGTGCGTTTTTGTGCCTATGCATAATACCATAAAAACGTAAGGAACACGCTATTCGTCACTTTTTGACGATGATGTGAGTGAGTGAGATTACATAATACGAAATTCGCTGCTGACGTGAAAATGTAACTCGTCGCGTCGCGTTTTACATAATCTGGCTGAAAGACTAAGATGATGGTAATTTTGTTACTGATCCAACAAGAATCAGAGCTTTGGCAAATCGCTAACCTCAAACAATTTCTTCCAAACAAAGAATCGCCTGGGATCAGAATAAGAACTCGAACGTAATTGAAATCATCGTCTCGGCAATTGAATTACGACTCTTCTTTTACTTTGACCAGAAAAGTGAGTATGATGCTGCCCTCTTGTGTATATGTTACCGACCAAACAAGTTTTAGGATAAACTAGTTTTTCCTAGGCCAAACTAGTTCATCTGAAGCGTGTTAGGATGAGCCAGTTTAGCCTAGGAAGGTTCACAATAGTATATTCAGCACCGGTGTGATAGCATAACCCGTGTTGGACAAAGGCTGAAGGCCGCCGCGAACCCGGTGTTCGACATATCGTAGGATGTAAGCCGTCATCTTGGACCAAAGGTTGCAATAGTTCAGTTTTTTTTTAAATACTTTTTCAACTATCATACATTTTGGGATAAAAAAATCTTCGACAATATCATTTTCGCTCAATTCGTCCAAGCTATTGGATTCGTAATCTCTTATTTTCTATGAAAACTTAGGGGTATGCGCGTCGCATGATCACAAATGGATTCAGTCTTTAATCGATTCTTGTATGACAAATCGTCATATCAGAACTAGTCTATTGAAAGTTAAAAAATTTTGGCTGAACCTTGCATTTTGGGGTCTTCAATGTGAGTATAAAAGTCGGTTTTCAGAGTTGAAAGCCCCCCCATTGGGCCGCCATTTTGAAATTTTATGTAAATAGTTTTTCCGCGAATTCTTGAGAGCCATGAATCCCACAAAAATGTTTTAAGACTTTTTTGTCGAAAACTGAATTCTCTACAATATTGATTGAAATACTTTTTGCCGTAAAATTGAAAAAGTTTTTTATTAAAAAAATACTCCTGACGTTGGTTGTACCTAGATCATTTTATTGCGAACAACTTCCTATTATCATTTTTTAAATTTGGAGAGGTATGTACGTACTAACGATTCAAAGGGATCAAACCAAGAGATAACCAGTATGTTATGGTGATTCAGAGACAAAGGAAAGCTTATAAAAAACGTTCTTCTAGTATATTTTTCTTTATGTTCTCCGAAATTAATATGAATATTTTCAGAACTTCGAGTGCATTTTTGAGGTCGCTCAATCAGCCACAAGCATTCAAAGCTATTGAAGAAGCAGATGCGGGTGTCAAAGATGATTACAGCTAAGAGACTCGAGGTCTCAAATTACTCAGATATTCGCAACACCCCCAAAAATCCAAAAAAATGTTTTTTTCGCGATAATTTCCAAAGTAATCAAACAAAATCTAATGAAATTCTTATTTTTTAATATTAAGCAAATGTGGTTCGTTTATGCCTAACCAAAGCAAAATTATAGGTAAGGGATAGTTCGAGAAAGTTAAACCACCCCTTAGCGACTTTTTATAAAAAAAATTGCCAAGCATTTGTTTTCTACTTTTTTCTTCTAATTTGATTGACAGG
Organism: Tricholauxania praeusta; assembly: GCA_949775025.1. NCBI lineage: Eukaryota > Metazoa > Arthropoda > Insecta > Diptera > Lauxaniidae > Tricholauxania > Tricholauxania praeusta. Next base: position 44,887,460 of record OX459031.1, read on the forward strand.
CATGTTAGGGAAAACTAAATAATTCTCAGCACTTAAGGGGGTCAATCTACCTCGATCCTTTAAATTTAAGTATGATTTGCTAAATTTTTATTTTGAAAATAATAATAGTATACGGGTCGTTCCATCTATAATTTGCCTATTTTTACCCTGACGTGTTTTAAATTGGCTGAAAGTTTTTTGAGTGACTAAGCCATTATCTAATAGACAAAAAAAAAATTATATCAAATTTTTTCGACCATAACTTTTGATAAAAAAATTAATTTCTTAACTCTGTTCAGAGCCGCTCGTAAATAACACAAAAAATTCATTGATGAATATAAACAAGCAAACACAATTCAAATTCGCATTCATATTAGTTTTAGGTAGCTGTGTACTTGTAGATGACAAAAAAACTGCAAGTCTGGAAAAATTAACTCCTAAGCGTTATATATATGCTGAAAGAAAAAAAAATTTACGTTTCAAGAAAACATCGATTTCTCAAATACTCCAAAATCGATTTCAGTTTTTTTAGGCTCAAAATGTTCAGAACATATAGAAGTACCATTCCTGAAAGTTTCATTCATGTTTTTGCACCGTATTTGATTTGACAAGCATTTTAGTAAAGATTTATGAAACTTAAAAATAAAATTTGGATATTCCATTGATACTTTTGTTAATTTTTCGATGTTTTTTTGCAATTTTTATAATATTTTCAAAATTTCGAAATCAGCTTTTTTCAATTTTTAAAAGTTTTTCAATTTTTTTAAGTTTTCTATTTTTTGAAAATTTCAAAAGTTAATGAAATATTAAAAATTTTGAAAATGGAAAAATTTCAAAAACCACCTCTAAATGTAAATACATAAAACAAAAAAGAATGTTGAAACAAATTTTTTGTTTTTAGCTTCAAATTTGGATAGATGGGTATTCTAAGGCAAAAATGTAATAGCCGTATTTTATTTCGATTTAGGAGTGCGTTCACCAGCCGGGAGGGTTAGAACAAATTTGCCATCATTCTTAGTAATACTTCACTAAAAAAAAAATAAATATGGTAAAAAATAAAAATTTAACTCATTTATCAAATCCTAATTCAATTTAGACGAATGAATTAAGGTAGGGGATAGTTTGACCCCCTTAAGGCTTGAAAATATTTATTTTCCACTGACGATGCCCGTTCAGTCAAATTTGGCAATTTTTTTTTATATAAAGTCGCTTAGAAGTGGTTTTAAGCTTCTCGTTGAGCCGGCCTTAGAGGTGCTAACACCTGAGTTACTTCTTTTTTTGTTTTCAGTGCGTGAAATAAATTTTAGAATAGAAGGTAAAGAACGAAAACTAAAGGGTTTTTCAATAAAAACGCTACAAAAGTTTTTTTAAATAAAATAAAAACGGTTTGGGATATCAATGAAATTCCTTATTCTTGTAAAAGAACATTCGATGCCATTATGTATGGAACTCAATTTCTTTTGCATGGCCACCACGGGCACGCCTGCAGAAGTTCAGACGCTGAACCCAATTTTCGACGGTTTTCAAGCATAAATCGGCCGAAACTGTTGCAATTTCACGTTCGATATTCGTACGAAGTTCATCAATAGTCGCTGGCTTGTTGGCATAGACCATTGGTTCCCAAAGTGGTCCAGGTGGACCCCCAGGGGTCCATGGGAGACTCGACGGGGGTCTACGCTGTCGTGACAATAAATAGGGGTTCACAATTCGTAAGCGGGGGTCCACGAAAAATGGTCTGCTTTCGATAGTGAAGAACTAAAATGTTAGATTGACTTCAGATTTCAGATCAGATTCGAAGATATTCTGACGATGGAATTACCACCATGGATCATAAATCCATTTGATGAAACGGAAGTGGAGAATGTGATATTACAAGAGAAGCTACTCGAGCTTAGCACTAATGAGGAGCTGAAGCTGACATTTAAAAGAGATTATCAAACATTTTGGCTGCAGGCAGAAATACCTGAAAAATATCCTGGACTGTGGGGAATTGCGAGAAAGCTTTTGATAGCGTTCCCCTCGTCATATCTTGTCGAAAAAAGTTTTAGTGTCATTACAAACCTTTTAACAAAAAAAAGAAGTAGATTGAATATCACGGAACGGGGATATTTGCAGTTATTCCTATCAAAACTGATGCCTCCCATTAAAATTATGACTATTTTGTGATAAAAATTTAATTATATTACGACTGCTATCATATTACATATTACAATATAACAATAATAATTAATAGTGTAATAATTACATATTTGAATAATATAATTTTTTTCTGTTTCTTTTTACCACTCCGAATGGGGAGTTTTCTAAATGAAATAAGTGAGGATTGATTGGTTCCTTGTGCTGTGAGTAGATGTCAAAAGAGTAAAGTTGGATGGAATCACTTTTTTGATTGGCCAACTTTACTTTTTTAACATCTACACTCACATCCACGCACAGCACAATCAATTAATTAGTAAACCAATCAATTCTCACTTTTTTTTCGAAAACTATTATTTCGTGGCTGGAACTCAGCCGAAACGCAAATTTCCATCTTCACATTTCTTGTCGAGTTTTGGGAATATGGTAGAAACGTAGCTTCAGGGAGTCCACCGGAACCAGCTAAATTTTGAAAGTGGTCTATGAGAAAAAAAAAGTTTGGGAACCTCTGGCATAGACCATGGACTTGACGTAGCCTTACAGGAAATAGTCTAACGGCGTCAAATCGCACGACCGAGGCGGCCAATTGACTGGGCCATTTCGTGAGATAGCACGTTCACCAAACACGTTGACTCATGGAGTACGTGTGGATTGCTGCCTGACCAATATCGCATATTTTGCTTATTGACGAAGCCATTCAGCCAGAAATGGACTTCACCGCTGAAGATGATTTTTCGATGAAAATCCGGATCAATTTCAAGTTGTTGCTCAGCCCAATTCACGAATATACGACGATTCTGGTGGTCAAGCGGCTTCAGTTCTTGCGTCAATTTGATCTTGTAAGGATGTAGGCCAAGATCTTTTCGCAAAATTCGCCACAACGACGTCACAGAGATGCCCAACGCTTGAGAACGCGTGTGAGAGACTGATTTGGGTCTTCCTCAATTGATGCGCTAGCAGCAGCAATATTCTCGACACTACGGGCACTCTTTGTCTCACTGGCACGGGAACAATTTGTACTGTGCCTGTGGATTCAAATTTTTCCACTAGACGCTCAATTGTTGATCTGACAGGACGATTATGACGACCATAAATTGGACGTAGCGCTCTTAAAGTTAAGGCTACTGACTCCGAATTTCGGTAGTAAATTTTAATAATTTCGATTCGTTGTTGGATCGTATATCTTTCCATGATGAAATGGCAAACCTTACTGAAGAGAAATGTCAAAAGAACGGGAAAAAATATGGCGTCGTTTGCTGTCCCTATTGGTCTACATTTGTAGCGTTCCTATTGAAAAACCCTTTATATGCCGTTGTACTAAAAAAATAATAAAAGCAAAGTCAAAACAGAGGTTTTTATTATATGTACTGGTTGCAAGGGGCCTGGCACCTACGGCTTGCATGGGGCCTCGCACTACCTAAGGCCGGCTCTGCCCTCTCGAATTTGACATAAGCAAACCACATGTTCAATTTACAATTAAAAAAAAAAAATTTCGATGGATTTTTTTTTATTATTTTTGAAATTATCGTGACTAAAAGGAAAGAAATTTTTGGAAAAACGTAATAAATTTATTCAAAACAGCTAATTAGAGTTAAAGTTGTGTTTAATAATTTGAACTGGCATAATTTGAACGATTCTATAGATTTTTCTACCATTTTCAAAATTTCAAATTATGCCAGATCTGTTAAAAATGATGTAACACGGGATCGGCAGCAAAATAACATGTGGTGATTTTACAACTTTAAAGTACAAAATCGGGATTTTTTCATTTTTTCCGGTCACTTTTCAATTTTTTATAAGAAAAAAAAAGAAGAGAAAAACTAATCACAGATTCGACTTCCTCGATCAATAATAACGGTTTGAAATAAAAAAAAATTAGAATCACCTTAATACATATGTAAATTTGTCGACTCCGATTCGAAAAAAATCAGGTCTGTTAATTTAGAAAAAATAAGATAATGATATGCGGTTTCGGCATTCTTTTAAGGAAATATTTGAGGTGTTGCAACTAGAATGTGGAAAATCGGTACTTTTTTCACGGATTTGAATTCCCGGATTTATAATTTTCCGTAAACCATACCCACTTTGTTGGAAAATTGTATAACCTCTGTTACTTGCTCCATTTTTTAAATCATTATTTTGGAAAGTGGCTTGTCTACTTCAAACAGAGGGCGCTAATCCAGTTTTCAATATTAACCTTAATCCTAGTAATGGGCTTTGTTCAAACATATAAGGCTACTGTAATCCGCTGACGCATCGTGAAAGAATCAAAAAGTTTTTATTTTGAACCGCTCTAATGTATATGAGTCAAAAGTTATGTAAGATTGCATAAGCATTGCTGTCCGTTATATGAAAAGCATCAATCATCTATATCTATTTTTATTATATAAAGAGGTAAGGTTTGTTTGTTTGTTTGTATGTTCAGGGTAATCTCTGGAACTACAGAACCGATTCCAAAAATTCTTCTACTAATAGAAAGCTACACTATTCCTGAGTAACATGGGCTATATTTTATTTTGATAAAAGCAAGGGGCGTGGCGCTTTACGTGCAATTAAAACCTTTAACTCGCTATATCTTGGTTCATATGATAGCAAGAGCCTTAAAATTCGGTGTCAGGATGCACATAGCCTATGTTAATCATTTCACAAAATATGAACGGGATTAGACACCAGGGGCATGGTGGCTATAGGACTTTAATTTAGGGTGGCCCTCATTCGCAAATATTTTTAAAATAGCATTTTTACAAAGACCACTTAATCGATTCACATGGAATTTACACCACATGTCTCTTACATTGAGACGCTTAGCTAAGATGATGAAACTTTTATTTAGGGTGCATATTTAGGGTGGCCCTCATACACAAATATTTTAAAAATAGGAATTTCTCAAAGACAGGTGAATCGATTCTCATGAAACTTACACAGTATGGCTTTAATATTAAGGAGCACAGATAATAATATAAAAATTTTATTTAGGGTGCATACTTAGGGTGGCCCTCATACATATATATTTTTAAATATCATTTTCACGAAGACAGGTTAATTGATTCACACCGAATTTACATCATGTATTTTGTATGTTAAGAAATATAGCTTAGGCTACAAACTTTTATTTAGGGTGGCCCTCACACAAAAATATTTTTTAAATATCATTTTCTCGAAGACTGCTAAATCGATTCTTATGGAATTTACACCACATGGATTTTATGCGAAGAGACACAGATTAGATTGTAAAAATTTTATTTAGGGTGTATACTTAGGGTGGCACTCATACAAAAAATTTTTTAAATATCATTTTCACAAAGACAGGTTAGTCGATTCACACCGAATTTACACCACGTATTTCTTTTGCTAAGAAGCATAGCTTAGGCTACAAAACTTTTATTTAGGGTGGCCCTCACACAAAAATATTTTTTAAATATAATTTTCTCGAAGACCGCTAAATCTATTCTTATGTAATTTACACCACATGACTTTTATATTAAAAAGCACAGATTAGATAGTAAAAATTTTACTTCCGGTTCATACTTAGGGTGGTCCTGATACAAAAATATTTATAAATATAATTTTCTCGAAGACCGCTCAATCGATTCTCATGGAATTTACTACACATGGCTTTTATATTAAGGGGCACAGATAAGGCTGTAAAACTTTTATTTAGGGTGCATACTTAGGGTGACCTTCATACAAAAATATTTTTAAAAATAATTTTCACGAAGACAGGTTAGACGATTCACACCGAATTTACGCCACGTATCTCTTATGTTAAGAAGCATAGCTTAGGCTACACAACTTTTATTTAGGGTGGCCTTCATACAAAAATATTTTTTAAATATCATTTTCTCAAAGACCGTTTAATCGATTCTTATGGTCTTAACACCACATGGCTTTTATATGAAGGGGCACATATTAGATAGTAAAAATTTTACTTAGGGTTCACACTTTGGGTGGACCTCATACAAAAATATTTTTAAATATCTTTTTCACGAAGACAGGTTAATCGATTCATACCGAATTTACACCAAGTAAGGTAACTACTTAAGGCTTCAATACTTTTTTTTAGTGAGCATATTTAGGGTGGCCTTCTTACAAATATATTTTTTGAACATAATTTTCTCGAAGATCGCTTAATCGGTTCTCATGGAATTCACACCACGAGGCTTTTATATAAACAGGCACAGCTTAGAATAGAATGGGTGATGCCACGCCCTGTTATCTAAAAGAAAATAAGATTCATCATATCTTATCAACTATTTGATGCAGATAAATTAAACTTGGTACATATATGAAGAGTAGAGAAAGAAGTAAGATTCCATGCAAAAATGGGCAGTACCACGCTTCCATATGAGAAAAAATCAACTTTTTTATGTATCAACAACTATTTGACGCAGATGGATAAGATTTGGTGCATATGTTTCTTATAGTTTGTAAAAATTTCTTAACATAGTTTGGTTTGGAAAAAATGAGCCAAAAAGAAAGAAAGTAAGATTCAATGAAAAAATGGGTAGTGCCATTCCTCTAAAATAAGAAAAGACTATGACTGTGAGGCTCGGTATATATATAGAAGACAAGGACTGTCACCAAATTAAACTCATTCAAAGGTTGTTCATTTATGAGCCAAATAGAAAAACCAACAACGTTGTTTATCCACTCGCAATAAGATAAATATCAATAAAAATTATTTTTACTTATTTAGCTTTTTACTACTTAGCAATGCGCGCCGGGTTTTGCTAGTAACTTATAAATTCCTAAGGTTGCTTTTGTTGTCAGGCGTTTGTACTACTTAAAATTTACTTATAATTTTTTTTAAATTTGGGGGCGGCAAAATTTTATTGGCGTACGGTCGGCATATAGCCTTAACTCGGCCCTGACTGTAAGCTTTTATTTATTATTGCAAAGCATTGTAAAATGTGAAAATAAAATTTTTTTCCTTTAAATATTGCAATGGAAAATAATTCATAAGAAAACGTTGTAAGAAACTCTGGAACTCTGGATTTTGGTTAACCATACTGGCCCTTATTATGTATAAAAAATTTTTGGAAATTCGGGGATATATATTTTTTTTTTCCGTCAGAGATTGTTATTATTACTATTAGTCATACTAATTTTTGAAAAAATCCGTACAATTCATACTATATCATCGATAGAAGAAAAGCAAATTATTTTTTTTTTTTTTTTTTATTGAGGATATATTCAAACAGGAGTGAATTTTCGAATTTTAGGCGCTAGCGAAGAATTCTAAAACATGAGATTTTTTTGAACAAGTTTTATGTACATATAAATAAATCGACATCATTGCTGCCTCCGAATGATCTTTCTGCCAAATCTATATTAGATTGAAGCTATGGCGAAACCAGTTGGACTGGCGATTAATGATAACAAAACCATGTACATGTTTTCCAGCAACAAAATAACTTCTGCCCACTATTTGGGAAAATGATAACATCGATAGCTCAAACTTTTAAGTTATCAAGGAGAAAGCAGCAACTTCACATATGACATCCTGATGGAAATATAAACATAATAATATCGTTGCGATTTCGGACTACCGAAACTTTTATACGCGAAAGTCCTCTGGAATAGACATAAATTTTGTCTTATGTACTATATAGTGCCGAGTATTGTATAAGTACCGGAGTGCCGGAGCATATCCTATCCATCGACTGTACTGTGGCTCAGACAGTTCGAGCAAATGAAAGACCGTCTTGTTGGAAAGGAAGGTGATCACTGATACCAGATCTCCGAGCTACAAAATTGGAAAATTTACTCCGAGATCAAGAAAGATAAAAAGCTTCTTTTATTTAGGTCATGACCTCACATCGATTAGTAAAATAGCTGGATGAGTCCTATTTTTAGGTATCAGTTCAAAAATATTTACCGTGCCTTTGGGATTATAGATATGTACCTAGAAATCAACCCATGCTGTAAAAATGAAGTACATATGATTCAGATATCAAAGTCCCTAACAAAATAAGTATTTTTTTCGATTGAAACAATTTAGAAACCGCATTTATTCCCAAAACTTTTCCAGCACTAACCTAAATCTGATATTGATTAATAGCCACATAAAGTACAATTAGGGATAAGTCAAAAAATATGATGTTATATGTCCTTCGTATCACGAATTTCAATGTTTCAGTTTTTGAAGTTGCGTGGGAAGTGGAGGATTTTAATTTATGTAGCACTGTAAAGCGCAGCTTTACCACTTCTGCGCTCATGAAGTTACTCATTTTTGAATTTTACAATGCTATGAAATCTTCTATTAAATTTATATTTATTCGACCATTTTTTATCATAAACGTTATTTTCTTATACTTACGCATTGTTAGATCCAGTCGAATTCATAACTCCGGCATTTATATCCCAAGATGGAAATGAGTCCAATATTCCCGCAAGAAGACGCTCTGCAGTTGTGCTATTTGTTGTATTTGGTGATGAATTATTGCTAGCCATTTGTTGTGGAATGGAGTTGTTGGATATAAGTTCCATTATATAATTGCACAAAAAAGGAAGTTAGATCGAAATATTCGGAACCACGTTTGAACTATGAAAAGAAAAAAAAAAAAAACCGAAAACTGTTTCAGACACAATATTAGAAACTATGTATTTTACATATTCATAAAACAAAAAAAAAAAAGAAGAAAATAAACGAAATTTATGAAGCAATCTACAGATGATGAACTACCGCGACCGTGGGCCTAGATAAACTAACAAGGAATATAGAAGTAGGTGTGTTTTAAACTCACAAACGCAAGAACACAAACAGATGTTCTTGGAATGGTGCAGCAAAAGTGCAGAGGATGATGCATCGAAGCCATTTTAAATGATATCCCTGCTGTTAAGCTGTTCGGTTAGGTACCTAATTTAAAACTGAAAAGGATTTTATCTATATCCTTTACAAATACCTTAGCAAACTATTTCCTATAATTTCATGGAGGCAGATGTATGTATGGTTGTCAAGCTATTTCCTACTCTTATTCTTCTTTTTCATCACTGTGCAATCTAGTGGCAGGTAAAATTTCCCATTTTTGCTTGATCTTGTATTTGCAACAATAATAAATCTATGAATTTCTTTGAAACGTGCACTGTTTTTATTAGTGTAAGCGTATCTTCTTTTGTTTTTTGAATCAATTGTTCAATTATAGTTAGTAACAGAAAAATGTTCCTTTTTAACATTGCTACAGATTCACTTTACATGATGAAATCCTCAAATTTACCTGAGTAGTTATGAATTAGATGTCATGGCCCTCCAATCTACGAAGAAGAGAAAAAATCCTTAAGCTGAATATTATGATAAATGTAAAACTGCAATTTCGCTTCATTACTGGAAGCCTATAGTTTGTTTAGCTCTCTTGTAACAGGAGCAGAAATTCGAAAGCTTTTATAAGTAGGGTGCTTAAGCCTAAGAAGACATTAATCACGCTTCTATAGTAGTTGGAGTACTGGTTAATCACTGCGGTCGAACCACAGCGTTGAGAAGAAGAACTAGTTAAGGTTTTATCTTTGGCCAGACCGAATCTCACATAACCTTCACGCATTGAAAGTACCTTTTAAATAAATGTCAAAAAGACGTCGAAGAGGTTGAATTAGTGGAAAAATTTGTGGAATGTAAAAATGGTTGAAAAAAGTTGAACCCGTTGAAATAGACTGAGAAAGTCGAAAAAATATGGAAAACATTGAAGAAAGATTGAAAAAGTCGAAAAATAAATTAAGGTTGAAAAAAAGTTGAAAGAGGTTGAAAAACTCAAAAACAATTGACAGAAATTGGAAAATGTTAAAATAATTCAAAAAGTCCAAAAAATAATGAAGAAAATTGAAAGAGGTGAAAATGTCGAAAAAATGTGGAAAGTGTTGAAAAAAGTCGAAAAAATAAAAATGGTTATTCTTCTAAACGCGAAAACTCGAAAAGCGCGAAAACTGGAAAGTTTTCGAGCTTGTTTTTGGGAACACCCCTATCAACGCAAACGCGTAAATGATTGAGCAATGACAGTTTGATTAGTGTTGCCGTGTTGCAGTGTTTTAGTCAAAACGTCCACTATTTCAGTTATTGCTGATTTTGGTGAAAAATAATCAAATTTTTCATCAATTTTTTTGTCAAATAAAATAAAATCATTAAAATGTCACAAATTAGTGAAAAAAAAAATAAATTTATTCAATTCATTAAAAAGAAGAATTTCAAATTAGCAGCAAATTGTTTCGACAAACGGCAACACTGATTCACTTTCCGACTTATCGAGGCTACTTGCTCAACTAATCTGCCTCGAAAGTTTTCGAGGATTGCGCAAACTTTTCTTCACACAAATTATTTTCGAGGCTCGAAAATGTGCTCAGTTTTCGCAGTTTACGCAGTTTTCGAGGCTTTTTCGCGTTTACGAGTACAGGAATACCCTCAAAGAAAATTGAAAGGGGTGAAAAAGTTGAAAGGTTAAAAACAAAAAAGTTTGGAACAAGTTAAAAAATCTCGAAAATAAATGAAAAATTCTGAGTGTGCCGTGATTTAATAAATTATATTCATGATTGGCATCCGCATTCAAAATTTTATTACAATAGCTTGCATAGCTTGCGATAATGCCATAGTTAGTTTTAAAATTTAGAACGGTGACACACCCACTGGTACGATCGAATCCTGAAATAGCTTTCCATAAACAACACTCTTACACCAATTTTAATATGATTGCTCACATAATTCGAGAGATATGCCACTTAAGTTATTTTACTTTTATAGGAGGTGCCACGCTCACTGGTGCTAGTTCGCCCGATTTTAATTCAGATATACCTTATAGCATGTAAGCCACCGTCTTGTACGAGAAATTTTGAAAATATATCGTTCTCACCGAACTTTCTCCGTTTTTCTCGTTTACATTAATATATTTATTACTATCTGGACCCGCGGCTTTTTCCGCACACTCCGCGGTTGGAAAACCCCTCCTACATCTTATTCAGTCCTTACTGCATACAATTGGGTCTATGTACCAAATTTCAAATCACGGTAGAGTACAAACAATAGGAAATTAATTGTTTGTTATCCAAGCTCATTGGCCAGTCACATGGTGCATTTTAAGAGTTTTTGTCTTATGGCAGGTGCCACGGCCCGTTGTCTGATTCCGTTCATATTTCGTGAGGTTCAATTTATTTTGCCTGAGATTAACCCCACACTTTTATTTGATTTATTTTATATATATATATATTAGGCTGGGTCAAATTGTTCGGGTGGAAAAAACATGACCAAGCGTCTAGCGGAAACGTAATCTACGGTAAATTTTAAGAAAATTTTACCAAGAAACCATGGGTCTAAAATCTATATTGAGTCCCCGATTTTTAACAAGATGATTTTAATATGAAACTTTTATAAAAAATAAGTAACTTCTTTAGAAAATACTGCTTTATCATCTAAAAAAACAACATACATATTGGTCATTGGTTTTGTCAGATTTCTGAATCTGTTATTATCATGAAAACATTTTTATAACCAGGCCGAATTTCGGAAAGGTTATGTGAAAAATGGTTATAAATGCTAAAAATCTTACAAGTTGTCATAAATTCATTTGCAAAAAATTAAAATGTTCTTTATAATATTTATTACAGGGACGTGAACCGGTTCTGAACCGGAAAACCACTTTTTTTTATTAATTAACTGAATCATTCCGAAATCATTCAAACCGAACCGAAATTTTCCACAAATGTTTGATCCGAACCGAAAACCGAACCACTTTTTATAATCGTTTGAGGATTAATTCTGACCAATTTTCAATAGACAAATTTTCCAAATTTTTTTATTTTTTCTTTTGTTAAATATGGAATTTGATGAAATTTTCAAAAAAAAAAAAAATAGGGAAGCATGAATTTTGGAATAACTACCCCGACAAAGAATTATCTGAATTCGATTAAAAATTTCAAATTTCAAATTAATTATCTGAATTAGCTGAAATGATTTTTGGTGTTCCAGAAACCCAGGTTTCGGTAGAGAGGGCATTTTCCACCCTAAAATTTATTCTCGAAGACCTACGGGGAAATATTGACGAGGACTTGTTAGAAGATATTCTTCTCATCAATCTCAACTGATTTTTGTAAATCAAATTTTTTATCAAATAACAATTTTTTACTACGTAATTATAGCGTAAGACAAAAATTACGTCTACATAAGTATATATTTCTATGTTCTTTTGGATTGTTACTGAATAAAAATAATACAAATGTGTATAGTCTTTCTTTAATTCCCGAACCGAAAACCCGATTCAAACGTTTTGACGAACCAATCCAAAAGTGCAAAAACGGTTCGAACGCTGAACCGATCCGACCAAACTTTTCTTATTAATTACACCAATATTTAGTTTCTTCCAAATTTCAATTAATTTATCCGCTACTTGCGTAGTGAAAAATGAAGATCTTGCTTTCATTTCTGGAACGCTCACTCAAAAAAAAAAAAAAAAAAAAAAAATAGTATCTTAAAATATCGCGACCACTTGGCAAATTGAGTTCGCTCAAAACACTTGGTAAACCAAAAGCAGAATAATTTTTATACGGCAATTGTAGCAAACTTGATCCAGTGATAATTGATGATGACGCGTCCATCTCCAAAAAAATGCTTTTAAAAGTTACAATGGCGAATTTCCAACTGCACAATTTAATCATAACATCAATTTGAAAGCAAAAAAATGATATGTTTTTTTTTTTAAATGTCGTATATAAAAATGTTCTCGGCAAAAATCGGAGGCTCGATATTGATTTTAGACCCATGGTTTCTTTGACAAATTTTCTTAGAATTTGCCGTAGATTACGTTTTTGCTAGACGCTTTGTGGCGAAAAAATTTGACCCACCCTAATATATATATATACGCATAGAAGGGGTCTTTGTGTTTATATTCATAAAAAGAGCATCGATCGTAGTTTTAAAAAATCATTTTAATAGAATTGAACAATTTTTTTTTTTTTTGCAAGCGAGAATGGTTTAAGCGTGCTCAATGTTCTAAATATTCATCGTACGATTAACAATTATTATTGTTTTTTTTTAAAAAAAGGCATGTGTGCATTTCACACGTGATAGAAGTGAAACCTTGAGAAAACTAAACTGCGATAGAATTAGACGAAAATGTTTTATAAAAATGTCGAAAGTTGACGGGATCTAGAATAGCTACAGCAATAAATGATATATCAAATTAAAGTACTCATCGTGAAAAGTGCACGAAAGCTATCAGCTTCGAGATCGGTTTACCAAAAGCTCAGATATAAGCGTAAAAAGATTTCCTATTTTTTAAATTTTTTCAACCAATACACTTTTTAACTACTAAAGATTTGCGATAGCGAGGAGAAAAAAAATCTACTACTCTCTCTCATAAACTAAAATCCATTGTGTATTTTGTCGAACTGTCTGAGTCGGCAAGGGTGAGAGTAAGCAACGCTTGTAGAAGGCCTTAACTTTGGCAGATACTTCCCAACTCCTTTCAAACGTACTTTCTTTTTTAAATGAAATGTCCCGCTAAAACAGGCCTCCTAAGACCGCTTACCGTAACAGGACTCACAGAAGCTAAAATGACAATTTCTGTGGAAACGCACATGTGTATGTACAATGTACATGGCAAAAAGTAATGTCAAATCATAAAATATTGCAATATATTAAATAAAAAATAGCTAAAAGTCCTTAATATAAATGGGATCTTTCTTCTATGCCTTCTAATATGAGGCCTGATAGCACGTCTGTTAAGGAGAGCATACGTTCCATGAGTATATTTTTATTTGCATGAAAATCTAGTTTTGAGAAGACCTTATTGTTGTCGCAGCAGTGCTAGTAGACCTTCTCCGAGACATGCCTTGCTCAATTGTCTGCTGGGATATTACAGAGGCAACAGTTTTATCATTTTATTCCCAGCATAGTCACATATTTGATTTTTTGCTTCAAAAATTACTAGCCATCAGGTAAAACTGCAATTTTTTTTGTAAATTAAGCACTTTGAAACAGTGAAATTTTTTGTAAGAAGTTTAAAAATATTTTTGAAAAAATCTGCGCACATTCATACAAACATTTATACATACACACACAAACACGTACATACACACATACGTGAGTTATTATACATAAATTCATCCCTTCTTAGGCAGAGCAACTCATCTAGTAATAATAGAAGTAAGCAGTTTGAGTTTTGGGGTGCGTTTATTTTTATAAACACGATCTTTTGCCTTAGCAATGATACAAATTAAAACAAGTAGTATGTAGTTAGTTTAAGGTTCTATTTAAAAAAAAAAACTACAAAAATATTTAAAGTTTGAACGCCATACTTACATCAGCGGGCATCGATATTTGGGTTACTTAAGTTTAAAACTTTGAAAATTAAAATAAAAATAATAATTTTTTATTTATTAATTACAACGAGAACTTTTTTATAGACACAATATTTGGGAATTTTGTTTGCGGCACAAGTTTTAATTTGTGTCTTGCTCTACATGAAAACATGTCCTTTGATCTTATATTTAGAATATAAGTTGAATTTTTGGATTTATATGCATGGAAACTAATTTTTACTTTGACGTCGCATATTTATTAATTATATTAACACCCTGTCAATTTATGCGCCTTTATGGGCTTAAGGACGCGTTTATCTTAAGTTGCACTCGCAATTGATAATTTGTTTACTTATTTTAGTTTTTCTTTTATCACACACTTTATTTTAACAATTTCTTTAATCAGGAATACAAAAAAAAGTTAAAGGGACACATCCCTTTTGGTCTCTTTTGTAGTAGCTACTGATCTGATTTTTAACTGCCACCTTTTCTTTTGCTGACAATTTTACAAATAACAAAAAAATCTGAAACGCACTTCAAAACATGAAAAGAAGCAGGGAAGCGTGAGTATGAGTAAAAGAATAAGTAGTGCGTCAGTAGTGGTGATGGTGGTGGTTGTAATTTGTTTTCTGAGGAACTTTTGCGTGTGCCAGTAGCGTTTCAAAAACGCATAGGCCACAATAACAGCATTATCTTTTATCTTCCCAAGTAAGCTAAAGTTATATACATATGAGGCGCCCAGTTGCAAAACCGGCCGAGTCTCTTTTCCATACTTTTGAGCAAACTACGAAAAACGTTTATCTTCATCTATGTTTATTGAAAAATTAAAAAGTATTTCCCACATAATAGCTTATAAAATTTCTTACTCAAAGCACGTCAGATCAGACTTTTCAAGTTATATTTGCGTATGTTTTTGAGAAAACAATTTTGGACTTGGCCGGCTTTGATACCAATGAACTGGACTTGGTCGGTTTTCCCATAGTAATCAACAAATTTTGTTTGAAAAAAATTGTACTTGGTAGACCGGTTTTGAAAGCAAGTTCATGGACTTGGCTGGTTTTGAAATTCATGTCAAAATAAAATTAAAAAATGTAATATTTCTGTCAAACATTTTTATTTTAATCTAAAAACATAGTTGAAAGATAAAGTATGGTCTAGATTTTGATGTATGAGAATATCTGAAAATTTGATTTTTTTGAACTTGGCCGGTCTTGCAACTGGACGCCTCATATGTATATGGGTCATTCTTTTACAAACCGCACGGATTTCAGGAAAAAAAATCGACTTCTAAAAATGGGATGATAATTTTTGTTGACACGTACATATCGCACACATTTAGCTAAAGAGGCATAACTCAAAATTTCCCATTTTCGAGTTTACTTATTAAAACTGTTCATCATACACATGTCAGTCAGCACAAAAGAGATTAGCTCGTTTATTGCTATACTTTGGTGTCAAAAAACAGTTATGTCTTTCTTCATATTGCAATAGAAATTGGGCTACAATGTGCAAAAGTGTCCGATTTTTAGTGTCGGAGAGTTCAAGCTGTTGTGATTGCACGTAGCTTCCAACCATATCCTATTAGTATCTGCATCTAAACAATTCACACTTTATTTATAAAAAATAGTTCACAAGCTCAAAACAGTTTTTTGCGTTTTCTGAAAATTTGAAAATTTTGAGTTGTGCCTCTTTAGCTAAATGTGTGCGATATGTGCATATATCAGGATTTTGCTGAAGCTTTTTTTTCGAAAATATGCACTCGTGAATTTTCGATAATTTGCTGAGTTTTCACTAATCCTCTCATGCTTGAAGACTATTATCTCCAGTTTTACTGATCCGATCAATGTGGGTTTTTTTTATTTAATACCTTATAACGTTAGCTTTCGAAGTGTATTAAAGAAAATATTTTTATTGTCAAGAAATGAAAAATAATAACAATTTAATTGCTTAAATAGTCCAATATACCGTTCGCCCAACTAAAATTAATTTAAAAAATATTCTATAAAACCCATTTTTCGAAAAAGTGGAGTCTTTTTTAGACCGGAATTTATATACTTCTGAAGAAAAAAAAATTTTGTAAGACTTTTGTTTTCGGCTTTTAACTTTAAGTGAACATTTTTTTTTTAAATTCAGACTCCAAAGATTTAAATACTTTGGTAAGCCTTAGTTAAAACAAAAATGTTTCATGGCTTACATCCTCTAATATGTCCAACACCGGCTTTGCGGCGGCCTTCTGGCCACGGTTCACTGTAGTATATCCAATGTTGCTGTGTTAACGAAGCCCATGTTGGATATAGTATAGTGAACCGCAGCACGAAACCAGCATTGGTCATATTGGAGGATGTAAGCCCTGAGCCGCGGCCGAAGGCCGCCAACTTACTCAAACATACTAAAATTTCAAGAAAGTCGGGAGTGAGATCGATAAAGTAAATAATTACCTTCATCCTAGGCTAAACTGGTTCAACTTAACACGCTTCGGATAAGCTGTAAAAAAAATTTCGAGCTATTCTAAAATATCAAGTCTAAATTGATGTGCGGTCTGTAAAAGAATAACCGATATTAGGTTTGTTCGAGTCGGATTAAGTGTTAAAAATTTTGATATTTTATGATCTCACAACAGCTATAAAAAACTTTAATGTTGTACTTATTTATTGCCGTTTCAAAGATTCTCTATTTGAAAATTACATAACGATAATTTGACTGATTATTGCCCAAGTAGAAATTTGTGACTTTTAAGGTCACAAAATCGCGTGCGAGTCACAGCGTGGTTATTGTGACTAAATTTTGTGTAAATAAAGTAACTTTTCCTGTATTGAGTCACATTAACCGAATATTAACTGCCAAAATACTGAAAAGGTCAGTTTGACTTTATGGTAACATTTCAGTAATTTTTGTGTATCAAATTGATCCTATTTGGGTCAAATTTTAGTTCTTCTTAAAAGTTACCTGTTGGTAACCACGATATTTTAGGCACAAATCAGTAAAAGTGACTCAAAATGTGGTCACAAATTCAGTAACAATAACTACACATATCCCTATATCTTCCATATCCCCAATTGGTAACGGTTACGTAACATTTACGTAACATAGCGGGATTTGAGTAGTTATCTACACAAATACTTAACCGAAACAAACCGAATGTGTGGTCACAGTGACGGAACGCTGACTGAAATTTCTACTTGGGTGGTTAGAGACCACTTGTATTATTTATTTATGCTGTTTCTAATGGGTTTGGTCCCGTTCGTGTAAAGGATTTCTTTCACGAGATGTAATCGAAACTGTTTAGTAAAGCATTCTTTCCCATGTAATTTTTATGGAAAACTAAAAATTTGCCACTAGTAATTATTAATAGTATGAGCTCTCGTTACACCAGAATTGTTTTTTCATGTACCTGTTACTATTAAACCAATTTAAAACAACAACAAACTTAAATCACTCTAATACACATAATGTGTGTATATGTACATATATGTCACCGGCCAAACTAGTTTTTAGGATAAACTAGTTTATGCTAGGCCAAATTAGTTAATTTGAAGGTCTGAAAGTATGCAATTTAATTTTAATGCAAAAGTACTGCGAATAGCGAACTCAGTGTTGCACATATTATAGACTGAAACGATGCCGAAGGCTGCCGCAAAGCCAAAATTGGACATATTAGAGGATGTAAACCCTGAGCAGCGGCCGAAGGCAGCCCAATTACCCTTACATACAACTTGCCAAGTATATAATGAAATTGACAAATATCGTTTTCTTACTTTGCTGCTATCGTAGTCTTCACTAACCACAGTGCTTTTGCATTAAAATGTCAAAATCCTTCATCAACATAGTTTTGGACATTTTCTCCCGTTTCTTTTGAGACATTAACGTTTTCACAATTTAAGCCCTTACATTCTAAGATCATATGTACTATATATAGACTTGCCAGATCCAAATTGTGTTTCACCTGGACATTAAAAAAAAAAATCTGGATTTTTCTGGACGCTTGAAAAAAAAATCTTGATTTTTCTGGACAATAAATTAAACTAAGACTTAGTTTCAGAAGAACATACTATATATTTTATTTAAGCAAAATAAACATAACAGAAACATAAAAATTCAGTAAAACATTTTCTGTGAGCGGTGGAGTTTGTGTGAATGTCCAGAAAGTTTCAACAGATTCATGAATAGCTCACATGCTGAGTGGCTCACTGCAGTTCTCTGGTACATACATATGTACAGTAGGGTGATTCAAAAAATTTTTTTTTCTGACTTCAACAGGATTAATAGTTGCAGGTACATCAAAGAAGAATGCTGGTGCAAGGAGAGCTCATAATATAAATAACTGAAAAACAGAATTTTTTCAACAGCGAAACAATTTTTCGTTTGTATCAACTGTGGTTATATTGCATAGCAAACGTTTCTCCACAGCTACTTCAGCAAAAACTATAAGACCCAAATTTGTGTCTTGAGCGGTTGGACTACCTACCGCACCTGATACTATTTTACTATAGCCACCCAAGCGGCTGCACCAAGCAAAATGTCAGTATTCCTTGTAATATGAAAATCTGTGTCTGCCAAATGTAGTGAACGCATTTTCGGCAAATGTTTCGTTAACGGCATGGTTGGTACGGCTGTTCGAATTTCATCTGGACATATTTCAGATTGTCGGGACTCTGGACTTGGGACTAAAAATCTGGTCAATCCAGGCGAATTCAGACCATCTGGCAACCCTAACTACATATATCAAAATTTTGAAAAAATTCTAATAATATATCATTGATAAACTGAAAATAACTTTTTTATTGAATAAACATTATTTTTGTGTGTGTAGAAATTAAAACTAATATGGTATGAAGTTAAAAATTGGTAAATACTTTTAATCGGCAATACCGAATTCTCAATTTGATTGCTGATATCTTACACGAGAAAGTTTTCATGACAATAGGTGGGAAACCTTTTTCAAATATCCAGCCAAAAAACTGGTTTATATGTATGTATGTCGTTATGTATTGACAAAACAAAACAACATCCCAATGTGCCAAACGGATCCGTTTTGAATTCGAAACGGACTCGCTTTTTCGTACATTTTATCCGAAACGGAATCCGTTTCGAACTCGTTTTTGTATCTACAGAAAACGAATCCGGAACGAATTCGTATTATTTACAAAAAATGAATCCGGAATGGATCCGTTTTATTTACAAAAAACTAATCCAGAACGGATCCGTATATGAGGTCCGTTCCGAGTTCGAGACGGATCCGTCGAAGGATAAAAAACAGAATCCGCACTGAAGGATCCACAACGGGTTCGAAACGGATCCGCATCCGTTTTTGTGCACATTAGTATAGCCCAAAATTTGTGTATTCCCTCATGAATGACTAAATAAAAAAATTTAAGGCGATTGCATACATAATTGAAACGCCCCTGAAGCACACGCATACTCACACTGCGCATTTTGTGCGTATACGCACTCATACCTACCCTCTGCATTTAGTGTAACACCACTAAACCATTCGGATTGTAATGTCAGCAACATCAATACAACCCCAAAAATTACGTATGAAAGGAATCATATTGTATCTCTTGTAGAAATGGTAATGAAAAGTATAAGACAAGAAAAAAAAAGGAAAAATGCATGAAAACAATATTCTTCTTCTCATAACTAGATATAAGTTTCTGATCATGTCCTCTTACATTTGCAATTTTCTCTTGATCGGCTATAATTATTTATTAATTGGAGTTGGATTTATGTTTAGTTTTATATTGTAAAATGTGTTTGCATTTTAATAAAAATTTTGGATATAAGTGTCCATTTTTTTTAGACATGACGCCCATGCAAACAGTTATGTCTTGGACTGTAAGAGAAACGTGAACAGACGAAAGTAGGTGATACTTAAAGTTAATATGAACAGAATGAGGAGTTAAAATTCATAACATGATTTTCCACAATAAAAGAAAACACTTAAGCCTAAACCAAAATAGACGAGACGAGACGTAACGAGTAAGTTCGAGTGTATGTAAACCAATGTTGATAGCCAAAATGAACCAACGTAATTGATCGAAAGTGAACGAAACATTTTGACGAGACGAGTTGTTCCGTAAGAACCGAACTTCAAAACGTTGCTACTCGTCATAACAGGTTTTTCGACTCGTTGGCTAGCGTAACATTTTGGGTTAAATGTCAAAACTGACGAAACGAGTGCAAACGTTCGTTCAATTGCTACCGTCTCGTCACGTCTATTTTGGTTAAGTCTTTAAGCTCCCCTCACTGAGGAAACGATTTGTTTAAGCTCAACATATTGGCCCATAATTATAGTCGCAAAATTATGTTAAAACCTGGTTTTTACCCAAAATCGTACATAAAAAGAAAAGAAAAACTTGCATTAAATTATGAGAAAATCGAATATATGAAGCAGCGTGGTGTAATATTTAAGACTGTGAACTCATAGCCCACAGTACGTGGGTTCGATTCTCGTCAGAAAAGATGCTTTTTTTCTATAAGCACGTTTGAAATTTAAAAGCAGGACAACGTGCTTTTAAATTTTTACAACAGGTTTTAAAGTAACATTTATTTTCATTGATGTCAATATAAAACATTTACATTTACGAGAATTGAACCCACGTACTGTGTGCTATAAGTTCACAGTCCTAACCATTTCACCTTGTATTTTCGAGTTTTTTAGTACTCCATTTGTTCACTGTGCCTACAATATTTTGTGTCAATAACGCAGGGTAATCTATTTTTTAAAATTTTCTCATAATTTAATGCAAGTTTTTCTTTTTTTTAAGGGGTCACTTTGTATTTTTGATTTTGGGTAAAAACCAGGTTTTAACTTAATTTTGCGACTATAATTATTGACCATTGTATTGGAATCAAATAGTGGTAGATTTTTGGTTAAAGTATTTTATGTTAGACTCAAACAAATATTTAATTGATCTATATCAAATGCAATTTGTTATATTCAAGCAAAGCAGAACATTTCTGGACTTACATAAATTTTTATTAATATAGAAAATTTTATGTGATAGAAAACAAGACAGAACTTAGCTATCCCATAAAATAAGAATTATAATGACAGAGAGCATTATTTGATTTTTGTACTTTGAACTGATATTCTTTAGAAGCATCGTTTATTCCACGAAGCCGTCTACTACCAATCTACTAGGCAGCTCTATAAAAATCTTACTCATTGTCGAAACTTTCTAATATGCCTATTTGTCGCTGGCCTGGCTCTGAGTTGGTGGAACAGGGGCGCACAGTGCGACCAAATTAAGGATTGTATTGAAAGGGAACCAGGTTCGAATCCCAGTGGATACGACATATTTTTTTTTTAAATTTTAATAAAAACGAGTATTAAATTTTAATACAAATTTGTATTAAAAATGGATTTTGATATCTAGACGGTATGAAATTTTAATACAATTCTGGTGTAGTCATATATGTAAGCCCAAGAGTATTAAAATTTATTCCAAAATTTCTAACCGTGTATATACAAGGTTAGGTTAGAGTGGCGGCTTAGCATACAAGCAAAGCCAATAAATAGCACTGATGTGCCGTTTTAAAACCATATACGTGATCCTACAAAACTGGCAAGAAGATTGTTATTAGATTTTAATTAAGGACCAAAGTAAGAATAAAAACTATATCCAGTTAGTCCTGTTGAGGTAGTTAAGCAGCGAGCTGATATCAGTTTCGGCCAGTTCGCTGAGGTTGTTAAAGAAAGCTTGTCCTAGATATTTGAGCCTGGTTCTGGCAAGGGCCGGGCAGATGCAGAAAAAGTGTTCAACAGATTCTTTCTCGTTTACATTCAGACAACTACGGCAGTAAGGGTTGAACGGGATACCTAATTTTTCAGCAAAGGTGCCGATGGTACAGTGTCCAGTGCAAGTCGCGGTGATTCTCGCGATATTTTTGCGGCTCTTGGACAATAGGTCAGTGGTTTTTGCCTTATTATATGATGGCCAAATCGCCCTGGATGTCCTGCAGGTTTGCAAAGATCTCCAGTTCTTTGCTGCCTCGGAAAGAAAGAGCGAGAAAACCTTTTTCTTAACTATACTAATTGAAGTGTACACGGGCTCTGGGGCTCCGGTTTCAACGAGGGAGGAACCGTGCCTTGCTAATTCGTCAGCCTTTTCATTACCCTCAATGTTCCTATGGCCTGGAACCCATATGAGGGTTATGTCAAGCTGACGCCCTAGCCTAGTTAATTCGCTCCTACATAGTGCTACTAATTTAGATTTTATCAACTCCGAGTTTAGAGCCTTGATGGCAGCCTGGCTATCGGAGAAGATTACTAGCTTTCCCATATTAGTGTTGCCCACTAGCTTGCAGGCTGCTAAAATAGCAAAGACTTCTGCTTGGAAAACGCTAGCTGAGTTCGGTAAGCGGAAAGGTTTAGAAATTTCTGGGTCTTTTGAGTAGACCCCCGCACCCACACCGCAGTCCATCTTTGACCCATCGGTGTATATTGTGGTTTCAAAATTTGAGTCGATAGTGCCCTCCTCCCATTGAAATCTCTCTGGAATCCTCACCTGAAAATTTTCCTCGAAGTTGAGAGTAGGGCAGATGTAGTCGGTTGGGAGATTAGCCAATTCACTTGACAGTGTGTCGATGATGGAGCAGTGCCCGTATTGCTTTGCTACCCAAGATCCAGCTTCTCTAAGTCGGATTGCACTGCAGGACGCTGTTGCTTTGATGAAGATATAAGGGGGCACTAGGTGTAGGAGAACGTTGAGGGCTTCTGTGGGGCAAGATCTCATTGCTCCCGTCACACCTACACAGGCAGTCCTTTGTACTCTAGCTAGCTTTTTTTG
The DNA here is from genome assembly GCA_949775025.1 of Tricholauxania praeusta. Classification (NCBI taxonomy): domain Eukaryota; kingdom Metazoa; phylum Arthropoda; class Insecta; order Diptera; family Lauxaniidae; genus Tricholauxania; species Tricholauxania praeusta. The sequence goes on from OX459031.1 coordinate 44,910,643, forward strand.
GTTGTAGCCCTAGCTGGCCACCATACTAAGCAGCCGTAGCTTAGGATCGGGCGCACGACGGCTGTGTACATCCAAAGTACCATTTTTGGTTGCAGACCCCATTTTTTACTAAAGGTTTTTTACAGGCATAGAAAGCTACACACGCTTTTTTTGCTCTATGTTCGATGTTATCTTTCCAATTGAGTTTTGGATCTAGTATGACTCCTAGATATTTAGCTTTTTTGGAAAATGTAAGTGTTTGTCCTATAAGCCGGGGTAGGTTAAATGGTGGTATTTTGGTTTTTGTGGTGAACAACATCAGTTCGGTTTTTGCTGGATTTACCCCCAGGCCACACCCGGTTGCCCAGGAGCAAAGCTGAACTAAAGCTCTCTCCATGATATTGCTTATCACGTCGGGGAACAGCCCTGATACTAGCACGACCACATCATCCGCATACGCAATGGCCTTCACCTCGTTTTTGTTAAGTTGTATGAGGACAGTATTTATTACAGCCAGCCAGAGTAGGGGGGATAGTACACCGCCCTGAGGTGTGCCCCTATTTACCTGCAGTGTTACTTGACTGCTGCCCATGCTGGCATTAATTATTCTGGTTTTCAGCATTGCTACTATCCAAGTGATAATATAGTCTTCCACCCCCAGCCCGGAGAGGGCGGTCTGGATAGCTTCAGTACGTACGTTGTTAAAAGCTCCTTCAATATCAAGAAAAGCTGCAAGTGTGAATTGACGAAAGTATAAAGACCTCTCAATCGTACGAACAACCTCATGGAGAGCAGTTTCTGTTGATCTTCCTTTAAGGTATGCATGTTGTGAGGTGAATAGGGAATTAATGTCTATTGCTTCTCTGATATAAACGTCTATAATTCTTACAAATGTTTTTAGTACGAAGGAGGACAGACTGATTGGCCTGAAGTCCTTAACAGATTCATGACCACTTCTGCCCACCTTTGGAATGAAAACTACCCTTACTTTCCTCCAACTAGCAGGAATATAGTTTAGGCTAATACTTGCTCTAAAAATATTATAGAGCAATGGAGTCACCGGTGTATATACAAAGTTTCAAACAATTTTTGAAGTGAAAACTTCTTATGGCACGTTGTGCAGGTGAGGAAAAAAGTATAATTTCGCGACACCGACCGTCATCGGGATTCCCCGCGATAGTAAAATATTGCAAATGGAAGACAAAAAATGGAAGACAAAAAACAAAGCAGACACTAACTGACACATTCCATTCTCATTCAACGATTGTTATGCTTACATGTTTGTTTCTTTCAAATTCCGCGGTGTTGCGTTGACAAATTGAGAATAAGAGCTAGAGTAAAATTTGAATACATATTCTGTTTTTGTCTTTCATTGCATTGCCATATAAAAAGAAAACGCACATCAACGATTGTTATGTCGACGTTTACACGAGGAAAGTCTGAGAGACAAATTCTTGTCCATTCTCTTTTGTGATTTTCGTTTCGCATTTGCAACATATGACAAATTTTTTACCTCTTCCCTTTCGTTTTTCCCCTCTTGCCAACAAACAAGGAAACTTTGCGGCAAGACTTTCCTCGTGTAAACGTTGACTATGCTTACGTGTTTGTTTCTTTCAAATTCCGCGTTGTTGCGTTGACAAATTGAGAATAAGAGCTAGAGTAAAATTTGAATACATATTCTGTTTTTGTCTTTCATTGCATTGCCATATAAAAAGAAAACGCACATCAACGATTGTTATGCTTACGTGTTTGTTTCTTTCAAATTCCGCGTTGTTGCGTTGACAAATTGAGAATAAGAGCTAGAGTAAAATTTGAATACATATTCTGTTTTTGTCTTTCATTGCATTGCCATATAAAAAGAAAACGCACATCAACGATTGTTATGCTTACGTGTTTGTTTCTTTCAAATTCCGCGTTGTTGCGTTGACAAATTGAGAATAAGAGCTAGAGTAAAATTTGAATACCTACATATTCTGTTTTTGTCTTTCATTGCATTGCCATATAAAAAGAAAACGCACATCAACGATTGTTATGCTTACGTGTTTGTTTCTTTCAAATTCCGCGTTGTTGCGTTGACAAATTGAGAATAAGAGCTAGAGTAAAATTTGAATACATATTCTGTTTTTGTCTTTCATTGCATTGCCATATAAAAAGAAAACGCACATCAACGATTGTTATGCTTACGTGTTTGTTTCTTTCAAATTCCGCGTTGTTGCGTTGACAAATTGAGAATAAGAGCTAGAGTAAAATTTGAATACATATTCTGTTTTTGTCTTTCATTGCATTGCCATATAAAAAGAAAACGCACATCAACGATTGTTATGCTTACATGTTTGTTTCTTTCAAATTCCGCGCATGGTGTAATATCCAAGGGAGAGCCTCGATTTTCAATCATCTATCATCCTATTTGCTGTAGTTTTGACATTCATAGCATTTCAATTGCCCATTCAGAAAACTTAAGCGCTTTGATGAATTGCAGCGCTTAGGCGTAAGATCTTGAACATTTTCTGAACGATATGCTGCCAACTACATAAAATCTTAAAAATTTAGTCGATGTGGTTATTGCAAAAACAAAAAACAAAAAAGACTTATTGCTATCATATTGAAGCCTGCTACATTATTTAGCGTAGTTTTTTGTTTGCATCAGAATTTTGAAACTCAACACAAATACCTCTCAGTAAAAAGTTGCTGAAGTTGCTGAACGGGAAAGTTAATCAAAACACCGAAGTGTCAAAAAAAATACGAAACAAGGACAAGAAACCCAAACTTTTGAGAATTTCGTTTTAAACTACGCCACCTTGGTTATTACACCATGATTCCGCGTTGTTGCGTTGACAAATTGAGAATGAGAGCGAGACTAAAATTTGAATACATATTCCGTTTTTGTCTTCCATTGCATTGCCATATAAAAAGAAAACACACACATCCAATTAACGCACTAACTTGCCATTAAACGATTTGTTTTCACTTCTGTCGGCACTCCCGGAGTGCAACCCGCCGTTTTTTTAAGCGCTTATAATTGGTTTTTTATGGCTTATTTCTGGTCGCCCTAGTCATAACTATTATGCATAGCTGGGCACAAGTTCTTCTGCAAGTTCTAAAAGAGCGTAATTGAGCGTAACTAGATCGTATCGTGTATACGTATACAAATGTGAACGCACAACATCGACTCAGTTCTACTTCAGAAGCCAAAGAAGCAAGACCTGTGTCAAATAATTGCTAGCTAGCGTATTTTTTGTTGCGTATTTTTTTCTAAAAATTGATGATACACCCGAAAAAATTTGATTTATTAATTTAAGTTTCTTATTGATATTTTTAAGTTCTTTTTAGTAGTATTAAGTTCTTAATTATATTTTAAGTTACTTTTTAATAGTTTTAAGTTTTTTACTATTAGTTTTAAGTTCTTAATTATAGTTTTAAGATACTTTTTAATAGTTTTAAGTTTTTTACTATTAGTTTTAAGTTCTTAATTATAGTTTTAAGATACTTTTTAATAGTTTTAAGTTTTTTACTATTAGTTTTAAGTTCCCAATTATAGTTTTAAGATACTTTTTAATAGTTTTAAGTTTTTACTATTAGTTTTAAGTTCTTAATTATAGTTTTAAGATACTTTTTAATAGTTTTAAGTTTTTACTATTAGTTTTAAGTTCTTAATTATAGTTTTAAGATACTTTTTAATAGTTTTAAGTTTCTTACTATTAGTTTTAAGTTCTTAATTATAGTTTTAAGATACTTTTTAATAGTTTTAAGTTTCTTACTATTCTTACTATTAGTTTTTTATAAATAAAAACAAAATGTTTCCAAATGAATATGAAAATGAATTTTTTTTTTCCCTTAATTCCTCCAACGAACCGGAGTGTTTAATTTGCTCTAAGGTTTTGAATTTTATAAAAAAGTCAAATTTCCAGAGACATTATTTAAAATTTCATCGTGAATATGAAAATTATAGAAATGAAGAAAGAATTCTCAAACTGTTTGAATTGAAGCTTATTTTTCTCGAAAGGCAAAATACTATTAGCAACAACCAACCAACCGATGACCTGCAAGAAGGTAAACTCAAAGCTTCATTTGTAGTAAGTATGGAATTGGCAAAAAAAGGGAAGCCTTTAAATGATGGCACATTTTTTAAAGAGCTAGCAATTGCTGTGTTGAACTGCTTTGGAGAAAAAGGAAGGGAAATGAGCAATATTGTTAAAGATATAGCACTTTCTCGAAGAACAGTTACACGCCGAATTGAAGAAATTTCGTCATTTTTAACTTTGAACGTTAAAAAAACAATTCAAAACTGTAAATCGTATGCCATCTCACTAGACGAAAGCGTAGATATTGACGATGTAAGTCAATTAGTAATATGTTTTAGGGCAGTGGATGGTGATTTTAATATTACAGAAGATTTGTTGTGTTTGACTGGCATGCACAGTAACGTTCGGGGCACAGATATTTTTGATATTGTCGACAAGAAGGTATTCTCAATAGCTGAGAAAGAAAAACTTTCTTCCGTGTGCACTGATGGCGCAAGAGTAATGGTAGGCACCAATAAAGGTTTTGTGGGTCAACTACGAAAAAATGGCATCGACGTTCCCACTTTCCATTGTATACTGCATCAAGAAAACTTATTGGCAAAGTCTTTTCACGTAGCGGATACAATGGAAGTGGTCGTCAAAATAATTAAGCACATCAGAGGTGCTCATCAAGCCCTTACGCATCGCCAATTTCGTCAATTTTTGGAAGATGTTGAGGCTAATTACAGTGATCTCCTTTTATACACTGAAGTTAGGTGGTTAAGTAAAGGACGTTGCCTGGAGAGGCTGTACAATTTACAAAATGACCTAATTGAATTTTTAGAAAGTAATCCGTCACCTAAGACTGAATATCTACTATCTAAATTAAAGGATAAATATTTTTTATTAAGTTTTGCTTTCTTGTGTGATATTTTAACGTACTTATGTCAGTTGAATTTAAGTTTACAGGGAAGAAACAGGTTTGTTTTCGATTTAATTTCAAACGTGGATTGCTTTAAACAACGTTTAACTACGCTTCAATCAGAATTGAAAGCTAAGGATCTCTCTAGTTTTCCAAAAACTAAAGAGATTTGCACCAAATTTGACATGTGGAACGAATTGTCCGTATTTCATGAAAGATTTGATGAAATCTTAAACGGTTTTAACAAAGCATTCGCGGACTTTGATAAAATTCGAGATACAATAGACCTACACTGTAATCCATTGCTATCCAAAACAAATTTTCAAAACGAAGATGCTCAAAATGAATTGAGACTTCAATGTGACACCTCCCTTCCCATTGAGCGCGGGCTTGAGTTTTGGAGACAAATCGATGAAACTAGATATCCGGTTTTAAAAAATAAAATGTTTCATCTGTATTCCATGTTTGGTACCACATATTTTTGCGAAGCAACTTTTTCTTCTATGGTATTCATTAAAAATAAGCAAAGAAACTCATTAAGTAATGAACATCTAGAGAATTTAGTACGAATAAAGGTCTCTAGTATTGAAATAGACTTCGATGAATTAATAAAATATTCAAAATCTTAATTAATTTTCCTTTGAAAATCCTTTAAATAAATAAAAATAAATAAAATAAATATATAACAACTAATACAATTTAATTGACTAGATTTAATAACCGTTAGAGTTTTCAATACGTTTTTTAATTTGATTACAACCAAATAAGTTTAAGTATTTTGAATATTTAGCTTTCACCTTAAATACGCAAAGCGCATAAAACCTTTCAAGCGCACGATAACATTCTTTTTTTCAGTGCAAAGCACAGATAAGTTCTATGCTCACAATGTGTTTTCTGTTCAGTTCAACGCAAGCATTGAAGAAGGCAAGACGTGTGCCGCTTGTTTTCTTATTTTTTTTTTTTGAATTTTTATTTCATATGGTTGTTGTACTACTACATGTAAACAAAATTTTTGCATGCGTACTGGTGCCCACCCCTGCTATTATGCATAAGGAATTGTTTATCCATTGTCAATAAGTATTGATTTAGAAAAAAAAAACGGCGGGTTGCACTCTGGGAGTGCCGACAGAAGTGAAAACAAATCGTTTAATGGCAAGTTAGTGTGTTAGTTGGTATGTGTGCGTTTTCTTTTTATATGGCAATGCAATGGAAGACAAAAACGGAATATGTATTCAAATTTTACTCTCGCTCTCATTCTCAATTTGTCAACGCAACAACGCGGAATTTGAAAGAAACAAACATGTAAGCATAACAATCGTTGAATGAGAATGGAATGTGTCAGTTAGTGTGTCTGCTTTGCTTGTTGTCTTCCACTTGGAATATTTATTTAAAAGAAACAATAGAACATTCAAATTTTACTATCGCATTCATGACGGGGAATCCCGATGACGGTCGGTGTCGCGAGTTTATACTTTTTTCCTCAGCCGCACAACTTGCCATAAGAAGTTTCACTTCAAAAATTGTTGGAAGAAGTATATTCGGCTCAGTAGCCTCAACTGTGAATAATTAAATTTGAGCTAAGTATTCCTAATGTTTGAGAACAAAAATTTATTCTGATTGCAGTAAGAAACATCATTGCCAATTATGTAAGTATAAGAAAAAATCAGGAGTGGAATCCGCTAAGGTGATAGTCGACAATTGATTATCAACTATCGCACTTTTGCTCTCTGTAAGGTGATTGTCAATTTGATTATCGCTTTTTTGCGATTGTTTTGTGTGATAGCTATTTAGGTGTCGTTTTTTTATTCTGTGTAGTTTTTTCATTCTGTAATAATAATATAAATTTATTTGAAGTGTATAAAAACCATGTTTGATTCATTGAAAATATTTTATGGTAGAAATAACGAAAATGACTTTAGTAAAATTAGGAGTTAATAATCCTAAGACTCTATTGCAGTTACAGGGTGAATTGATGGTAGTCATATTATGATTCTTAGGCCAATGGAAAATGAGAATATGTTCTTTAATCGAAAAGGACGACATAGTATAAATGCCATGGTTGTAGGTTTGTTATAAAATATCATTAGCAAAATGATTTATAAATTATTCTAGATTTGCAATGAGAGCACAGAAATTTTGGCCATAAATGCGAGGTATGGTGGAAGTGCTCATGATAGCTTTGTTTGGCGCCAAAGTCATGAAAGAAATGTATTGGAAACAGATTTTATATCACGTACTATACGATCAGTATTATACGATCTGGCCAGCTCCTGGTGCTGCTCCATAAATGAGCAGAGCGTTTTGACCTGTTCCTTATTTGCATAACTCCTACAAGAGAAGAAACAAATCGTTTTAAATTTAGCAACTTAATAAATTTCACATTTACACAAAATATTGAAAATATTATTCAAAATAAACAGAGCTTATAATTAAATGACATTTGAAAATTGTAAATGCTGTCAATAAACAAACAAATTTTTTGATCATCTTACAGAGAGGAAAGTAAAGTTGATTATCAAAAACGACAATCAAAAAACGACAGTCAACTATCACCTTAGCGGATACCACTCCAGGTAAAGAAAGTACCTGGACCTGTGACTAAATAGCTTAAATATAATTTTTCTAAAACTTAACGTAAAAATCTGCTTCTTCCTACAGACACTATGACACCACATTTATCAAAATTGGCTTATTCGTTGCCGAGTTATGGCTGTTAGAATATTCAAACTGCTTAAAACGCCATCTAGTGACAGTTTATCAAAACATAAATGACTTCAGAAAAATCTGCTTATTCTTAAAAAAACTATTACACCTCATTTATCTAAATCGATTTAGTAATAGAAGAGATATAACGTTTTAAAGTTTTTCAAAAAACCAAATTTGCTTGCTGCTGGTTCATGATGGCCTGGTATTTCAGATTTTTCTTTGCTTTGGGCTGCTGGCTCTGCTTTCGGCTGCGCTTGCAGAGAAATATTTGCTGACTGAGCAACAGCTAACCGCAAGTCAACATATGTATGCTACAAATTTAAAAATTTTTTCCAAAAAATTGCATACTTTCATGGGCCAATTTTTTCAAAAAACGTTGCCTACTTTTAGGCGCTTTTGATAATTTGCCCCTAAAAGTATGCAAGATTTTCCGACAAATTTCAAAAATAGCGCCTAAAAGTAGGCAACAATATCTGAAATTTTTAAAATCGTTGCCTACTTTTAAGCACTATTTTGAAATTTGTCAGAAAGTGTTGCATACTTTTAGGGGCAAATTATTAATAGCGCCTAAAAGTAGGTAACGTTTTTGAAATTTTTTGAAATCGAGTTCGTTTTCCAAGTCTTCAAAATTCTATAATCGAGTTCGTTTCCCAAGTCTTCAAAATTCCAAAATCAAGTTCGTTTCCCAAGTCTTCCAAATTTGAAATCGAGTTCGTTTCCCAAGTCTTAAAATTTCTGAAATCGAGTTCGTTTCCCAAGTCTTCAAAATTCTAAAATCGAGCTCGTTTCCCAAGTCTTCAAAATTCCAAAATCGAGTTCGTTTTGCAAGTCTTCAAAATTCCAAAATCGAGTTCGTTTCCCAAGTCTTCAAAGAGCATTCAAATTTTACTGTCGCATTCATGACGGGGAATCCCGATGACGGTCGGTGTCGCGAAATTATACTTTTTTCCTCAGCCGCACAACGTGCCATAAGAAGTTTTCACTTCAAAAAAAATTTTTACGTTGTTTTCGTAAATTTTTTTTCACCAATCGATGGGAAGAGTTGGTTTCTATGACAACACCAGAGGTGGTCCTTAGTTCCAAAATGTGCACGATTTTAATCCATTTCTGAATTTTTTTTTTTTTTCGTTTGACGTTATACATACATATGTACATCATTTTATAATAATATTAAAAAAACAGGTCAATAATACATTTTTAGAAAATTTGAGAATTCTTAATCGCTCAAAAGCTACAGCTAAAGCTAAATATATCTGAAATTATACCTGTGTATGCATATCGATGCAACATATATACCAGGGACGTGAACCGGGTGAAAAATTTGGTCGGTTCGGTTCATCGGCTCGAATCGTTTTTGCACTTTTGGATTGGTTCGTCAAAACTGTTTTTGTTTTCTTTGAACCGGGGTTTCGGTTCGGTTCAACGGTTCGGGAATGAAAAAAAAAACTGCAAATTTGTGTTATTTTTATTCAGTAACAATCCAAAAGAATATAGAAATATATAGACCAAATCTATCTCAAACCATGCACTCAGATTATTTCATATTGTGAATTGGTTGAAAATTAAATATTTTGGTTTTCAAAGGATATAAGGGGACCCATATTTGATCAAGATGAAATAAATTTGTAGCTGGTTGGCTAATATTGTTTGGTCGTAGGAGATCAAATTCATGTCTTTTTCAAATGGCTGTAACTTTGCGAGGAAACATCGCAGATTACCACTACTCATTTTATAGCGAAAGAACGGTACTAAATGATGTTATTATTAAAAATAAGCTGAAAGTAGTAGTATCACAGATGGCTGGCATTGTTGAAAAAAATATCATCTCTTTGTTATATTAGTACAAGTCGAAAATAAAATTTTAGGCGACAAAAAAGGTGGGGTTTTTCAGAAAATTAGCTTTGTTTTTTCTCATAAAAACCGCTATAACTCTGCCAATTTTTAACCATTTCGAAATTTTTTAAAGATTCTAACAGAGATTAAAAAGTTATATAGGAATCAAAAGACAAAGGTTAATTATTTTGATTTGGATGGAAACGCCGCTTTTTTGAAACAATTTTTAGCCTAAAATGGGCATAACTTAAAATGGCCATAACTTCATAAAAAATTTTTTTTAATCAAATCGGGGAAATATGGCTCCCCTTATATCCTTTGAAAACGAACATATTCAATTGGTAACCGATTCCGTAACATGAATAATCCGCGTGCATGGTTTGAGATGGATTTGGCCTATACGAACATATAATTTATGTCATACGCTATAAGTACGTAATAAAAAATTAGTATTTGAGAAAAAATAAGATTTACAATAATCAGTTGAGATTGATGAGAAAAATATCTTCCAACAAGTCCTCGTCAATATTTCGCCGCAGGTCTCCGAGAATAAATTTTAGGGTGGCAAATGTCCTCTCTGTCGAAACCTGGGTTGCTGAAACATCATAAATAACTTGAGCTAATGCAGATAACTCTTTGGCAGGGTAGTTATTTCAAAAGTTCAAAACATTAACATTATTTGAAAGCCGCTTTATATTATCAAACGATTTGATTTTTCCTATTAATGATTTATTTTTGAACTCTGTCTCATTCTTCCCTATTTCTTTCAAAATTTCATCAATTTCCACATTAACAAAAAAAAAAGTAAGACAAGTGGGGAAAATTTGTCCATTGAAAATTGGTCAGAATGAACTCTCGAACCGTTAAAAAAAGTGGTTCGGTTTTCGTTTCGGATCATTCAATTGTCGAAAATTTCGGTTCGGTTAATGGTTCAGTTAATTATTAAAAAAAAGCGGTTTTCCGGTTCAAAACCGGTTTACGTCTCTGATATATACATATATCGGTCAATAAATTTGGTTAAACATTATTTTTTTACTGAGTTCTTTTAGTGCAGAAAACATAAAAAATAACAAGCTCAATATGGGCATTTCCGAAAAATTTCAATATTTTGAATTTTTTTTTCATTTTTGGCTAAAGTTCATAGTTTTTGCTATCAAAAATACAATTTCTATTTTGAATTCTACATCTCGATTTATGAAAGTAACATCCGATTGAGTTCACTTTTACAGTATTTTGCTGTGATAAATACTCTAGACTCGTAAACAAAATACATTCAATAAAAAATGTTCAATGTTTGTTTATGTATCGTTGCACATTTGAAGAATTAGTTGTGAAAATAAAAATTGTGTAGTAAATTTCACAACAGAAGCATTATTTATACAACAAAATTTGCTCTTCTAGGCTATTGACTATGTATTTTAATAAGGAACTAATTCGTTAAAGGTTTTTTACTGCTTTATATGTTCAATTAAACCCTAAAAATTATGTAGCCAAAAATGCGATTAAATTAAGGCTTGGACTTCTGAGAACGGTGCAAATTTGCCCACTTTTTATATTTTTAATCATAACTCAAAAACTAAATATTTTTAGCAGGTACACATTCTGAAGCTTATTGTAGAAAATAAAATTTCCTATCGAAATGACACTTTATAAAGTCACAGGACTTATTTTTTCATCAAAATAAGTTAAAAAAACTATTTAAAAAAACCGAAAAATTTCAATATTTTGAATTTTTTTTCATTTTTGGATATCATTGTACTGCTCAAATTGTAAAAGTTCATAGTTTTTGCTATCAAAAATACAACTTCTATTTTGAATTCTACATCTCGATTTATGAAAGTAACATCCGCTTGAGTTCACTTTTACAGCATTTTGCTGTGATAAATACTCTAGACTCGTAAACAAAATACATTCAATAAAAAATGTTCAATGATTGTTTATTTATACATATGCTCCTTGTTTTTTTGTGTGAATTTATTTCCATAAATGTGGTTCGATCATAGTTTGTTTTATTAAAAATTGATTAAATTTTCTCTTTCATTACTTTAATTATTTTGATTTCGTTCCAGATTACCCTTTCACCCAATGTTCATATTAGCTTTAAAATTATTTCCGAACATTTCTTTAAAATTAAAAAAGTCGTCAAAACTTTAATTCTTTTACTGTAAATTGATGAAATCTCATATTTTGTTACAGCGTAAATATATAGCAGGGGTCGGCAAAATTAAAAGTGTGATTGTGTTAGTGAGAGGAGAGAGGCTGCACCGCAAGAAATTTTTCGTAGAAATCGTTTGCGAAATTAATGCTGCGACAGAAAGTAAAAAATTAAAAAAGATTAGAAAAGGTATTCAGATTCTAAAATCTTGAGCGCAATGCATTTTTTGCTATAGTCGTCAAAAGAAAACAACGAATTGGCGACGAAAAGGCATTTGAAATGCGTCATAATGCCTTTTCGTTGTAAATTCGTTCATTTGCCATAGCTGTAAAAAAAATTCTCTATGTGCATAACAGACGATAATAGCTACATCTGCGCATGATGTTGCTTTGTCAGTGGTTTATCAACAACTGAATGAAAGAGCATAAGAATGCGTGTAATATTTGAGCGCACAATTGTGCTATGTGGTGCCGACCACTGATATATAGAAAAAAATAAACTTTTTTTATTCTGACCAGCGCAATTATCGGAAGATAATTTGGAACAGTTTGATATTAAAAAGTTGAATATGCCAGTCCCGATTTCGTTTGCTCCTCGCATTCCTTGATCTTCATTCCATAGGTAACAGAATCCTTTTCTATTGCCCATATCGTAAGTTGTAAAATCATAAGTGGCAAATTTTCTGGAATAATGAAAATTCAATACTTTTCCAGAAGGTGTTGTTAATACTGCTTGTAAATCATAACACGCAGCAACCATTTTGTGACTGTGTGATTGCAATATTTTTTGCTTGTTGTTTTATGTCTCCGGAAATTTTTATTTGTTTTCTGTGTACTTCAAGGGCATCTTGTTTATTTTCCCTATCGATCTGCGAACTATTTTCATAGCTTACACAAAACGAGCATTAATACTTCTTTGGATGAAAGAACCCAATATTAAACTGGGTATTAAAAATGTTGGTGTAAATATGTTTTTTGGCTGACTGTAAATCTTTTTTCTCACACATTTCAATATAAAGTCTGTACGTTTTGACTAGTGTTAGATCTCCAGAAATGTATTCGCGTTTTATTTGCTGACGTAAATAATGTGATTTAGGAGAGTGTCCTTCAGCGAGCAATGAAGGCAATGATGCATGCGGTCTGTCAAACGAAGATTCCGCGAACAAGGCAATAGAATTGTTGCGACGAGAAATGATCGTTGCATTAAAATGGGCAACGAGCTGCTTATACTAAGTAGTTTCAATGACCGCTATGTCATGTCATCAGTAAGCTTAGTTAGCCTAAGTTTTTTGAACTAAAAGTACTGAACAAGAAGCTCTGTACAAAAATATTATTATGAAATTTTGTTCCAAAAACACAAATAGAAAAATTACCCTCGGTGAGCTCGACGATATTTACATGTAGCACTTGCAACTTCGCTCGAATCGCCAGAAAAGCGGACAACGAAGCGCTCGCCAAGAAATGTGTGATATCAAAGAGATTAGTTTTGTTCTGTTTATTGCTGTAATTCTTAACAGATCAACGCAAGAAATGGAATATAGTAGGCTTGCAGACTACTAAACTTCGGCTAACTAAGCTTACTGATGATATGACGTAGCGGTGATTGAAACTAGTATAAGCAGCTCGTTGCCCATTTTAATGCATTTTGCCCTTGTAATTTTTTTGTTGTTTTTTGCACTAAAAGTACTGAAGAAGAAGAAGCTCTGTACAAAAATACAAAATTTTTTTTCTAAATTTAGAATGCCTCATAGACTCAGGAAGTCCGATCAGCATTATAAAAATATCATTAATTCCTACAGTTTTGAAGTTAAAAAATTTTTTGTTAATTATTATGGTTTCAATAAAAGTAAACTAAAAGTTCTCGGAACTATTTCATGTTTGTCATTTTGGCTGGTAAAAAAGTTTTTTTCAATTTGTGCGCGGTACCCGATAAGTCTATGGGTATTCAAGTAGTACTAGGCAGAGATTTTATGGCCGCTAGTAAATTTAAGCTGGTCTGCGACTGTGAAAACGACAGTTAACGAATTTAAGTTAAAAGATTTTAGTATTAAAAATACAAAAGATACAGTCGGTGAGTGTATAGAGACTTAAACGAATTTAAGTTAAAGGATTCTAATTCAGAAAATACAAAAAATACAGTCTGTGAGTTTAAAGAAAATTTAAACGAATTTAAGTTAAAAGATTTTAATTTAGAAAATTCAAAAAATACAGCCTATTAGTTTAAAGAAAATTTTGATTTTTATAACTATATTTTGACATTAGATTCAATTATAAATGATGAAAATGAAGATATCTTAAACGTTGGTCAAAAATTGTCTTATCAAGACCACTTACGTTTTTATGAAATTTTTAACAAAGGATATGTAAAACCAGAGCGCTTAGATGAACCAGTGGTTAAATGTGAAATGCGTTTAACATTGGACGATGTTAAGCCGTTCAATTGTCCTCCAAGACGATTATCATACTCTGAGAAATTAGAATTACAAAAACTGATAGATGAATATACGGCTAAAGGGTATATCCGTGCAAGTGAGTCAGAATTTACGTCGCCAATCGTTTTAGTAAAGAAAAAGACAGGTGACTTAAGAATGTGCGTTGACTATAAAAAACTTAATAAGATAACGGCTAAAGATAATTATCCGATTCCTTTAATCGATGTCTTGTTAGATAAGTTAGCGAATAAAGTGTATTTTTCGAAACTCGATTTGAAGAATGGGTTTTTTCATGTGTATATGCATGAAGATTCCGTTAAGTACACATCTCTTATAACACCGTTGGGGCAGTACGAATTTTTGAGAATGCACCGTCAGTTTTTCAACGGTTTGTCAATAAAATATTTGCGGATATGATGCGAAACAGAAAATTATAATATATTTAGACGACGTAATGATAGCAACTGATAATTTAGGAGAACATTTTGAAATACTAACTGAAGTTTTTAAACGCTTGGTAGATAACAAACTAGAGCTGAGGTTAGATAAGTGCGAATTTTTGCAGACAAGTGTGAAATACTTAGGATGCATGATTAGTGGAAACGGTATAAGGGTAGATGATAAGGGCCTTGAGGCTATTAAAAATTTTACAGTTCCAAGTAAACGTTTTCGTGTTTACCTTCAAGGAAAACCGTTTAAAATAGTCACGGATTGTAATTCCTTGACTTTAACCCTAAATAAAAAAGAACTGAATCCTAGGATTGCTAGGTGGGCCTTAGAACTACAAGACTATGACTATACCCTTGAGCACCGGAGCACGTTGATGCTCTTAGTCGCAACAACAATATAATGGTGCTAGAAACAAATACTTTCGAAGAAAACCTTGTAATATGTCAAAATAAAGATGAGAAGTTAAAAAATTTAAAAAAAAACAAGTTAAGGTGTTATCTTCGGCCAGGCCGAAACTCACATACCCTACACTGCACTGAAAGTACCTTTTGAACAAATGTTAAAAAGACGTTGAAGAGGTTGAAAAAGCCGAAAAAAATGTGAAATGTTAGAAAGGTTGACAGAGGTTGAAAAAGTCGTAAATATATGCAAAATGTTGAAAAAAGTTGAGAAAGGTTGAAAAACTCTAAAAAAGTTGAAAGAGGGTGAAAAAATTTGAAATTATTCAAAATTCATGAAAAAGTCGAAAAAAATAAAGAATCTTATTAAGAAAGTTGAATGAGGTTGGAAAAGTCGAACAAATACATATAAGATATGTTGGAAGAAATTAAAGGGTTGAAAAAGTCGAAAGAATATGGAAAATGTTGAAAAAATCGAATAGAAATGAAAAATTTGAAATATGCCACGCCCACTTCTCCAATTCCGCCCACTTTTGGTTCAATAAATTATATTTGTGATCGACATCCTCAAATTAAATTTTAGCACAATAGCTTGTATAGTTCGCGATATATGCAGCAGTTAAATTAAAAATTTAGGGCGGTGTCACACCCACTGGTACAATACAGCCCTGTTTTGATCCAGAAATAGTTTTTCATAAGCAAACCCCTTACATCAAATTTTAGTATGATTGCTCACATATTTCGATAAATGTGCCACTTACCGTATTTTATTTGTATGGGAGGTGCCACGCCCACTGGTTGTATTTCAGCCACTTTTGATTCAGATATACTCTATGGCAACTGAACTACTTACATTAAATTTCATAGCAATTGCTGCAATAGTTCACTTAAAACAGCGCTTACAAATTTACGTTAATATGGGAGGTGCCACGCCCACTGATGCAATCGCGTCAAAATTCATTTATTTTTAAAGCTTATAGTAACTGACATCTTTACACCAAATTTTATGAAGATTACTCGCATAGCACACTATCTATAACAATAAAAGTTTTTTGCTTATATGGGAGGTGCCACGCCCATAGGTAGTATTGGACTAAATTTGTGTAATAAGAGACCTTATAGCAAGTATATCTACCTCATTAAATTTCATAACGATTACGTTGTTAGTTCTCTTAATATAACGTTTATAAATATTGTGGGCGGTGCCACGCCCTTCAGCGAATTTTTTCAGTAAAGAGGCTGAGCTTGCATTGATGACTGCTTTCAGCGGCATCATCTCCAAAACTTTTATAGAAATCGTTTGTGCCGATTTTGAGATATACGGAATCAAAATTTTTAACAGTTGAAAAATACAACGCCCACTTTTTCGATTCCACCCACTTTTTTCTCAATTCAAGATATATTTGATATGTATCCGTTTACCAAATTTCATCGCAATATGTTGATCGGCTAGTTAGTTTTGTAAGTTACATCAATTACAAAACTAACCTACAATAGTGCTTATCTCGCTTTTTTCCATTTTCTTAGCTCGTCTTCGAACTCCAATTGCAAACCAAGTTCGCTGCTGGGAAATATTTTAGATATGACCTCAGGTCTAAGTAGATGCAAACTTCTTTTTATTAGTCCGTGGCCTTTTAAAAGAAAAATCTTTTATATAACGCATGTCCGAAACATAAAAAAAATATACAATTTACCTGCTAAGAATCGCACCACTTTTGAACAACGTAAATTTTTTCACGACATCGTAAACGCCCGCGTCAAGCAATAGTTCATTTTTTTCTTATAAATTTTCAGCGGGAGAAATGTCTCTTTCTGCATTTTCGTAAAATATAATTTAAGTGTCTAATAAAAAACTTTCACAAAAATTTTATTTGGCAATTTTACAACACAAAATAACAACACGCCGTCAATTTTACAAATAGAATTAGAGATCATTTTAGCAAATCTATTGCCGAAATGTCTACATTTACTGTAAAACTTACAATTAATTGTGTATGTGATTGCACTTGGTTTTAACTTCGTAAATCGACATTTAATTGTAAAATGGACCTCCACATTTTGTAAAATTGACAGCGGACATTTTTTTGGGTGTAAGAGAGATGATACATGATGCTATTCATTCCGCAAAATCTCTCTTACAACAACAATTAGCTAAAAAATCCAATTAATCATTAAAAAAAATTTCAGGCCTTAGTTTTCCAGAAAAATAGGTGTTTTCCACATGGTGCATATCTGTAACGCCATGCATTAAGAAGGAATTTTATTATTCTAGAAAAATAAAATAATTGTTTAATATACATACAGTGTTGGAAAAAATAATAAGGACAAGCGCAGCAAAAAAACGTATTATTGCATAATTTTTTATGCTACAATCTATTTTTAATGGAATTGACTGTAAAGTTACGTTATATAATGGGTCTCAATTTAGCAAAATCAAACAAGCATGAAAGTGCACGGATTTTGCATAGGAGCGTCTTGAATGGGCACAGATCATTTTTTAGCTGGAAAAAATAATAGGGACAAGGTATAATTTTGAGTTCCTTGGACAAAGTCTGTTTATAAAAATGATCTTAAGTGGTAAGTTGTACTTTAGAATGATATAGTAAAGATTATATATGGGGATCCTTTACTTACTTGCTAGATTTAATCGATATTTATTGGAAATGGGTCTTGGAAAACATTGTTCCAAAGCTTAAAGAGATGCTTTTAAGAAATTGGGAAAATCAGGCCGAAAATTCGAGATATGGCAAGTATAATAGAGTGCTCTAAGAACATGACTTGCAATGATCTGAAATCAGTTGCAAAAAGAGAGAGCAGAGAAAGAAATCCAAGATTTCACCAGCTTTGACGAACGTTTTGGATCATTGTCGAGCATAAATTCCCATTAAAGAGGCATTTCCTGTTCTGCATAAGACTATATTGTAGAACTTAGTATGTTTACGTAATCTGCAGCGCATATTTTGTCTTTTATTTAAAAAATTTGCATAACACCAGCCGCCGAAAAGGAACCCCCTTATCATTATAGATTCGCCACCGTGCTTAACAGTGTATATCGAATCGAATTCCGCGTTTCTGGACCGCCTAACGAAGATTTTTCCGTCAGAACCAAACAAATTAATTTTGGTTTCGTTAGACCAAAGTACAACATCTTCAAAACTAACATTAATTTGTTTAGTTCTCACGGAAAAATCTTCGTTAGGCGGCCCAGAAATGCGGAATTCGATTTTAGGTACACTGTTTAACATGGTGGCGAATCTCTAATGATAAGAGGGTTACTTTTCGGCGGCTGGTGTTAGGCAAATTTTTTGAATAAAAGACAAAATATGCGCTGCAGATTACGTAAACATACTAAGTTCTAAAATATTACCTTATGCATAAGAGGAAATGCCTCTTTAATGGGAATTTATGCTCGACAATGATCCAAAACGTTCGTCAAAGTTGGTGAAATCTTGGATTTCTTTCTCTGCTCTCTCTTTTTGCAACTGATTTCAGATCATTGCAAGTCATGTTCTAAGAGCACTCTATTATACTAGCCATATCTCGAATTTTTGGCCTGATTTTCCCAATTTTTTAATAGCATCTCTTTAAGCTTTGGAACAATGTTTTCCAAGACCCATTTCCAATAAATATCGATTAAATCTAGCAAGTAAGTAAAGGGTCTCCATATAAAGTCTTTACTATATCATTCTAAAGTACAACTTACCACTTAAGATCATTTTTAATAACAGACTTTGTCCAAGGAACTCAAAATTATATTT
Organism: Tricholauxania praeusta; assembly: GCA_949775025.1. Taxonomy (NCBI): domain Eukaryota; kingdom Metazoa; phylum Arthropoda; class Insecta; order Diptera; family Lauxaniidae; genus Tricholauxania; species Tricholauxania praeusta. Next base: position 44,929,276 of record OX459031.1, read on the forward strand.
TGTCCCTATTATTTTTTCCAGCAAAAAAATGAATTGTGCCTATTCAAGACGCTCCTATGCAAAATCCGTGCATTTTCATACATGTTTGAATTTGCTAAATTGAGACCCATTATATAACGTAACTTTACAGTCAATTCCATTAAAAACAGATTGTAGCATAAAAAAATATTCCAACAATAAATATTTTGCTGCGTTTGTCCCTATTATTTTTTCCAACACTGTATGTAGCAGAGTACATTTTTGGAAATTATTCCGAAAATGCAACACATGACCGATGGCCTTGAAATATGTTAATCGTGGGATTATTTTGAGCAAGTCTATATACATAGGAGCACACTAACTTGTGTGTGCAATTACTGTGGCTAGCTAAGCCGGTCTCGGACTTATTATAGTGAACTGCAGCCGAACGCTGCCATGAAGTTGGTGTTGAATATATTGGAGTATGTAAGCCCTGAGCCGCCGAGTAAGATTTCATCCGTAAAACCGGATATTCCACACATTACAGATTGTTTGTACCTCCACTTTTGGAGTTGAGCTGGCATATATTGTTTTAGATAACTGCGATCATTTGTAAAACATATTTCTTCAACCAGAGAAACATTCTTTTCATGGAATGGACAAAAATTTACTTATAAAGTGGATCAAAACAGGTCGAATCTTTGTAGCCTGTCATGTTCGATGTACTCTTGGTACCACTGCATTATTTCAGTTAAAATTAAGAAGTCCTTGAATCTTTTTAGACACATTTACGGCCAGTGTACCTATTCGATATAATTGTATTTCCTACAGCAGGACCCCAATAATGCCATACATTGGGCACCTGAATAACTAACATTTACGTTCAGATCATTCCAAGATATTTAGTTATTTGTGAGCATATCATCATCATTCTTCAGGTAGTAATTCCGTGATTCTTGTAATCGCATTTATCGGCCATGTCATTCTATTGTCCGATACCAAAATCATCTTCATTGTCGCTCCAAGCTACCAAAACCTTCACCAGATCTGTATCAGACAGAAATTTAACCATTCGAAAACGTTATGAAATTTTGTTCAGGTAAATGCATAGTGTTGTAGATTTGCATCATGTATGAAATTCTTGAATTGAACAGATTACGTACGAAAAATAGTTCTTATTATGAAAAAAAAATGCTTTTTATGAAATTACTTTGAAATATAATTTCACTTTTTCATTACTTTTCTCAGTAAAATTTAAGATCAGTTCTGCGACTTTACAATACATACTTTGATGTAACTGACTGTGACTTCCGATTCCTTCAAAACGACAAAAACCATATATCTATATAAACGTTGCTTATACTTCGTACAACTAATAAAAAATAAATGTTTAAATTAAATTTTTATACGTTACAACGTGCGAGCACTTTAAATGTATGATGCATACCTGCATCAGTATGCAGCAAAGGGTTAAGAACTCAATTATACTCAAAGAGGATCGTCTTTACACTTTGTTTAGAATGGTGAGATAGGACATCTAGGTTATTGAGGATAGGTAATTACAGGATAAACAATGGCATTTCCATACAGTAAATATTGTGCGATTGCAGGCCCCAATCCTGTTACTGTGCAACCAATACATTTCATGCTAGAGAATAATAGACTCACTTCAAAAAATTTAATTTACCAAAAAACAATTAGTTGCGGTTATGCTTATTTCATTTTTTATGAATTTGTTTACTTTCAAAGATAAAGACATAACATGATTGTGATTGATGAATCACAGTTATACAAATTTAAAGCTAATAGCCCGAATCCGAAACCAACATTTTTCCATCATATCTTTAAGATACGCACCCTTTAAGTGCCCGAAAATTCCATCAGTAAATATCCGTTGAGATCTCAATAATTTATCAGCTCTTATAATTTTTGCAAACCTAAATTCAAAACTACTACTGACATCCTAAAACTCCACTAGGAGCGTAGGGCCTGACGTAAGGATCGTTATCTAATGTTCTGCCAGTTCGTTGCGAATTTTGACATGTCGTTTTCTACCATTCGTCGCCATGAAGTTGTGGGTTTTCCTCCACATTTGGTAGCCAAATTAAGTTCGTTGTTCAATAATGTGCACGACCACCAAACCCTCAAATATTCGCCTCAAGCAAAAGTTTCCAAAAGTCACAGCGCTCGTGATGAACCATTATTCACAAGCATGAAGCAAAACTGACTAAACATTTGATTAAAAATTTTTAAGCTGATGTGTTTGTTCCTTATTTGTTGGAGTTGGGCAAAGATACCTCTTGTTTTTGTTGATTCTTGTTGCTTTGTCACCTTAAGTAGTGAGATCGCTGCTATGTTGTTTGTTATATGTTAAATTTTGGGGGAAGTGGTTTTGTTGATATTGCTTGTTTTCGCAGTGTTAATACGAAGGCCAACAGTGGCTGCCAAATAACTAAACTTTGAAAGGTTAGTTTTAATATAGGACGATATGGGCAGCATAAGCCAGATGTCACCAAATGTTTTATTGAGCCCAGCTTTAGTACAGTTTAACACATCTTCATCAGCATAATTATAAATAATAGGGGGACATCAAGCAACCTTGCTTGCAGTAAATCAATTCCGATTAAATAAAAAAAAAATACTTTCGGCAAGATCAGCTTTCCATTTCGTTTAGTTTTCTGCAAGAACAATGACATACAGCAAAAAAAAAAAATTTTGGCTGTTCTTTGTTTCGTTTATGCATTAGTTTTCGAAAAATTTGGGCAACGGGACAACATAGCAACCTTAGAAATTCTTCACTGCATCGCCTTAAAAGTCACCGATTCTATTTAGGAGTGGTTGAAACTAACATATTACCGTTAAAATTTTTGCTGTCTTTGTTTTTTATATATTTATCAGTGTTCACTTACTATAGTGTACAGTAAGCCCAGTAAAATAATAATATATATAATTATTACTCTTATAAACACACTCTTCGAATTGATTTTGTACATAGATAAAATTTATTTTCATTTAAGCACTTGTTACTCAGTGTTCTATTTTAGCAGCATGCAATGTTTCTTTCACGGAATGACAAATGCATACGGATTACTTAAACATATGGATAAAGACAACACTTTGACCATCAGTTCTTCTCCGCTATCAGTTGACAGTTATTTTCGCTTCCGCTACCATGTCGCCTTGTTTGCCCGGATTTTGATGAAAAAGCATTATGGTTAGATATCCCTGCAATGCACATATTTGTGGTTGCATTTGATGTAGACCCGCTAACTACCATACAAGTACCTGTCATAATTGAAAAATTTTTCGGAGCACATGATCCTTTTTTGTTGTTAACAGCTTGTAAATTAGAAGCAACGGCGGAACCTGTATTTGTAGTTGTAGATACTGGGTTCGAGCTATAATCGCCTTCGTTTAAATACATATCCATATGATCAACTGTGTCGGAATCTGCAAAATCGTGATCTCTGCGTTCGCTTTTCTTCCATAAATAGTAAAATTGTACCAATTCACGCATTGAACGAGTTCTTACCTAGAAAATTTCAGGCATAAAACGAGTGATATAAAAATTTTAAACTATGTCATCTTGCCTGTTGCTGTCGAATTTTTAAAAAGTCTTTACCAAATTTTTGAATTCCTTCCTCAAATTTTCGACATTCTTCCTCAGACCAGATGCTCATAGAACCAGTAAGAGGTACAGCATTTAAACGTTCACGACGTAATGCTTCCTTAAAATCATAGCCACACTGAACAAGTAAATGGAGAGCCTATTTCACAATTAAATTTGAATAGGGTAAATGCTTAAAGACCGATTTTAAATTATGAATTTTTCTCAAATTAAATTTAAGTCAAAAGGTTTATGTTTTTCAAAGGAGCCGACATGAAGTTTATATTTCAATGCTCAGCTTAAAATTTTGTAAAAATTGAATACTGACAATTATTTTTAAAATCATAAATAACTTACTTGTTCGTTATCTTTGACTACTTTTGATGTTTCATTTTCACTAATCCCTTTGGGATTGGCTCGTTTTTCACTCTCTGGTATTTTTACATTAATCCTTTTCTCGTCGTTACGTTGCAAGTCACTATTTTTGTACAAAACATTTGATGAAACGTTTTGAGCATCTTGTTCCTCATCGATTGAAATATCTTCTTCTCCTTGATCTTTCTCAGATAAACTGTTTTTAATGTCACGAGTTTGTATGAGGTAATCTTCAACTTCTTTTTCGCTAACCTGACAAGGCTCCCAGATTAACTTGTCTTCATTTTCATATGGTAATACGTCTCCATATTTGGATAAACCGGTTGGAATAACAGCTTGATATGCAAATCCAACCATTATTGTTTTACGAACGTAATCTATATCGGGTTCATCATCTTCTTCATACTCTTCATCCTCACCACCGTACAGAGTTTCTAAGGGAATATCTAAAAACGAGGTAAATAGTGCTTATTATATATACTTCTATGGTCTTAAAGGAGCCGTCTTGTCAAGCATTTTTCCCCATACAAATCGTATGGAAAACAAAAAAGCTCGATGAGCCACCAGTAAATATCAATATTATGAGCTTTAATTTCACCAGAATTTTTTTTTCGTGTGCCTGCCACTTTTGAACCTGTTTCAAGCAAAAAAAAAAAATTTGAATCACCCTAATGTACATACATAATACATATACATACATCAGAAAACAAAAGTAAAAAATAAAAATCTTTAGTACACTTAATATATTGGCTTGTGAAATAGCAACCTTACAGATTTTAAGATTTTGGATTTTTATCTATCTTATAAAAAACTTAACTTTCCAATCATATTTAGCTTACTTTTGAAATAATGCAATGCATCGAAGGTGTGTGTTTAGCTAAATTAAAGTGTTGTTTGTAATAATGACTACTTTGTCACCTACATACATATAACTCGATTTACAACTTATAAGAACAATTAAGTAGAACTATAACCGAAGAAGTAGTAGACCCATAACCGAAAAAGACGTTATTTTACAGTATCTCAATAAACAAACGTGAAATATATTTAAGCTGTTATCTTTTACATATGAAACGGTTGCATATTGGCCCGGAAACAAAATGCCGTGAAATCATATTTAAGAATATGCTTACAAATTAAAAAAGTGTGTTTCCGGATGGTTTGACAATTGTTTTGTATGTAGAATCAAGCGCTTATTCCAATAGGCATGTGACTTTTTCACGATATATGTTACAATAGGCCGAGTCGATTTGTATGGAGCAAGTTAAAGGGGCTCTTAAGAACGATATACGCATATTTATTTTCAATCGGAGAAAAATTTATGGTGCGGTTTAGATTCTCCTGAAGGTTAGTTTTGGCAAAGAAATATGTTTTTTAGTTCAATCAAATATTTTGGCTCAAAAATATAAAATATGTGATATTTTTAAATATAAGACTGAAATATGCTGAACTTTAATAGAATATTTTCTTACTGTTCTAATAGTTATTCTCTAAAATAGTTTTTCCTATATTATAATTACAATAAGTTATAGTGAATTGTTATAAAAAAGTATATTATACTAATAAATCAAATAAAGAAAAAATGACAGCATCCAAAGGTCAGAATTTTTGGATTTTTAACATACATAATTTTTTTTAAACCTCCATAAATGGTGCATTCCTTAGTGGACTTACATACATTTTGGCTTATTGGAAAGGTATTGAGATTTTCTTTCTATTGATATATCGTATGGTATGATCCAAATAAAATTGAGTGCGGAAAATTTCAAAACGTGAAATATCGATCTCATAGAGCTAGTTTTTGGCATCCTGGACAAAAGTCTTAATGGGCACTACCAAATTCTATGACAGAATTTTGAGTTATTGGCCAATAATGGACATATTAAGTATGATTTTTAAGTAATGATCAGTGTTGGCATGTCACAAATGCGCGTGACATTTCCGACATTTACGACGTTTATGACCTACGGTCGTAAACGTCGTAAACCTTCGAGCCTTTGTGACAAGACTTGAGTTTGTGACAAAAACGAATTTTTAAGTTCATACTGGGAAAAATTATTTATTCATAACTTGATTCAGATCATCAAATTGTTTGTCAAACATATTCAAATACTCATCAAATAACATATAATTTTTTGTTCGTTAAATTGTTTGACAAACAATTTTAGTTGTTGTGAAAAAGAGGTTGATCTGTAGTTTGCGACTTTTGTGACATTTACGACAGTTTACGACGTGTGACCGTCGTAAACCTAAAAATCCTTGTGACATGCCAACACTGGTAATGATACTTCGAAATATAAGAGAGGTATCAAATTTTTTTATTTGACATTGTCGATTTTTCCGTGTTCTATCGAAAACCATCATCAGATCGCGGTTCCACGTATATGGAAGATTTACATTTTCTCCACTTTAAATAGAAAAAATTAACATTTAAAACTAGCAATGATAGAATGAATAGCATTTTAGTCTCCGGGATACTAAGTTTTGGCTTTGTAAGAGTACGTGCATTAAGCGAGAATTTATGAACATATTTATAATATCTCATTTAGTTTTCGAAATATTCTAAGTATTAGTCCGGAAGGTATCGTTTCATTTCCTCAAGCTTAATTTTTTTGCAATTGATAGTTAAACTATATCGCTAGAATCGTAGTGGATTTGGTTGAGACCGACAAAAAAAATGTATCGTTTCATTTCCTCAAGCTTAATTTTTTTGCAATTGATAGTTAAACTATATCGCTAGAATCGTAGTGGATTTGGTTGAGACCGACAAAAAAAATGTCGCTCAATAACTCAGAAAGTAAGCCATATGTGGAAAAATATGTATATTAAAACCAATGCTGTAAAGGAGATGAAAACACACCGATTTCATGCCCAAAATTATAATTATTTTCTCTTAATACTAAATTTTGCATATGATTGCTGTAAGATTTTTAAGATTTTTCTTTACCTTTCGATTTGTAATTATTCGTAAAGTTTTCTGGATACAAATTCATTAAGTGTGAACGTCGGTGTTTTCCTTTTACAAATTGGTTTTCAATATTATCTTCTTCAGTATTGACATCAACAGTTTCGATGTCACTTTTAGTTCCTATTTCGTCATTATCATCTGTATCTACATCATCTCGTTCCTTTTCACCTTGCTCATCGCCACTATCTATTACAATGACGTCACTAACTAATTCTACTTTCGGATCCACAATTGGCTGCTCTTCTTCTGTGCTTTCAATTTTAGGGCATTTTTTACTTCCTTTCCCTTTGATTGATTTTTTTCGTTTGTCTCCTTTTGTTATTGGTGGTAATGTGCTCTGATACTTGGCTAATAATTCTTCGATTGGCATTTCACTTTCTTTTTGTAGTGTTGCAATTTCATCAATGGGATCCTCGGACTCAATTGCGGCTAGCGTCTCCTCCTCGTTCAGTGTTTGTTCGTCATCAAAATCATTTACCATCATTTCGATTGTAGGCTCAAAAGTAGCATCAACACTGCTCCCCTGGTCTGTGGAAGAAACTGGAGATGTTGGCTCGGCATAAGTATCCAACATCGTAGATATTGTTGTAGGTGAAGCATCAAAACGACGCGACCGATATTTACGCGGTAATGGCGGCGCAGCGTCAACTTCAGATATAGTGAAATTTGTTGAACTATCATCTATTTTAGAGTCGGGATTTGTTTGTTCCCAACAGGTTGCTACTTCGGATTGAAGTTTGGAGTTTATTGAATTTTTCACTTCACCGGTTTTATTATCTGAACTTTCTTGCATTTTTTAAAAATAACTTCTATTTAATTTGGATCAATTGTAATTTTTTATCTATGTTTTTGTTTTTTTGGTCCATTTAATCAAACAACAATAAACATAAATATACTTTAAAACTGTCAGAAAGAGGGTTTAGACCATCAAAGTGTTTGTTAAACACTTCGACTATCTATCTAGGTTCAGCTTGTTTATCGTGTTGGTAGTTGTGATCACAGCACAATTAATGTCTATACAGAATTGGTACGTGCAATATCGTCCAGATTTTTCCTATACGTTTGTAGTGAGTACAAAATTTTCAATACAAAATTTATCGCAGAGAAATAGAACTAATTCTGTTTTTCGGTGAGTTTTGACATAGAAGATAAATCGCACGTTCCAATTCTGTTTAGACAATTAATTCCTTCATATTCACTGTCGTTAGCTCCCTTATGTTAAGTAAAATTTTAGTGTGTAAGTCTATATGTTAACTAACGTTAAAAAAGAAAGGATATAAGTTCCATGAGCAAGAGCTAATTAGTCTTTAAAAACAGAAATAACAGCTATGTAGCATTCAATAGTAAAAGTAAAAGCAAAAGCAGGCCATACATTCACAGCCGCTAATGTATAACACTTAAAAAAGAAAATGTTAAAATACTTATACTGTAATCAATGTTTAAAGTCTCAATAAAGAATTCAATTCAATTCAATAGAATTTTTTCCATTTCTCTGCGACAAACTTTCTAGTGTCAATTTTGTACTCACTGCAAACGTATAGGAAAAATGGAAGAAAAATCGAACGTCCCAATTCTGTTTACACATTTACCAAGACCGTGGCTGGGCAAAACGTACCGCGCGCGGTACTGCGGCAGAATGAGAATAACTTTTCATATACGTATATAAAGCAGAGAGCGTAAAATTTAATTCAGTTTGCTTTGAAAAGCGAACAAAGCACAAATACACATTCATTGGAGAACATTTAAGAAAAACACACGTGTAGTGGTGCCCAGCTCTGACCAAGACAGAATTATCTTGTCAAACTAATTTTATGCAACCGTGAAAAATTGCACCTTCACTGTCCAGAAGAACAAAACAAAGAAGAAAATAAATCTAGCAACGCGCGCTTTAAGCTATAGACTTAACCAAAATAGACGTGACGAGACGGTAGCAATTGAACGAACGTTTGCACTCGTTTCGTCTGTTTTGACATTTAACCCAAAATGTTACGCTAGCCAATGAACCAAAAAAGCTGTTATGACGAGTAGCAACGTTCTGAAGCTCGGTTCTTACGCAACAACTCGTCTCGTCAAAATGTTTCGTTCACTTTCGATCAATTACGTTGGTTCATTTTGGCTATCAACATTGGTTTACATACACTCGAACTTACTCGTTACGTCTCGTCTCGTCTATTTTGGTTTAGGCTTATGAGTATGTAATTTGGAAATATCAGTACCTTACCTTAGCTGATTTTGACCAGGTTTTCGAACCTTGTAAGTTTTTGGTGCGCGTACGGGTTTGGGTTCAATGCATTTAAATTTAGTGGGTCTGGGTTCAATTCAGATTTAATCTTTTTCCGAAAAAATTAAACAATTTCATTTAATTTTTATTTTAGAATGTAATTTTATCTATTTTTGGAAAAAATGTTCATTTAAACGCACAAGTAGAATTTTCTCTACGATTTTTTGCACACTTTACGAAGCTAAAACAAACTCCAACGCAGAAAAAAAACCCTCTCGACACTGACTTGAGTTGCTGGAACAGCTAATATCAGCTGAGCAGCTTCTCACATTAGAAGTGTATCAATTTTTTTTTATGTTACCAGAATTCTAAAATCTATTTTCTTTAGAAATCCTAAAATAAGTATGATAAATTTTGAATTCCTTGATGTTGAATTGTATTTCTTGTTCTTTATCAGCTCTTCTAGCATGCCAGCTCTTTTATCTTCGGAATAAGATACTACTGCAATTTTGTCGCTAATATTTTCAGTTGTAAGTTCTATACTAGTTTGTGATACCGTTTCTGACTCTATATGTATATGTGCATTTCTACCGAAATTGTTATTTTAGCCGGCCACGTTGTTAAATTTTTGGAGCACACTCTTCAACCATGATATTTCTTGAAATTTAGACTATCTTGATTTAATATTATGGGAGGAACAATTAAAACTCAGAGGGAGACATAGTAAAATTGCAAAGCAAAAAAACATGAAAAGTTACATATATATAAAGTTTTGTAATCTAATAAGCGTTAGAGCATATAAAAAGTGGAATTCCAGCGAGTTGGACACTCAAGCTTTGCTTTTTTTTTAGCCTAATCTTTTTACCTAAGAAGCTTTAATAGGCGCTTTAAGCTAAGCTAAGCTAAGAAGCTTTAATAGGCGCCTTAATCTTCTTAGAAAAGTCTCTGCACTTAGTAACATTAATATTAACTGTAGATATTGTGTCATAAACTGCCAACTGGGAAGTATGAGCTATGCATCTAAAGTGAATTATATCGTTACTAGCTGTCTCGGCAGACGTTGTTCTGCCCTTTCCGGAATCAGACCATTTTCAAGTGAAATCAACTTCTGTCCCTACTTTTTTACATACATATAGTATAGTATACCAGACTTGGCAGACGTTGTTCTGGCCATACTGATAGGTGGTGCGATGATTTTAATTTATTATGGTTCTTGTCTTTTATATAATTTCCAATTCTCATTCATCTGCATCAAATAATTGCTGATGTATACAAAATGTTGTTTTATTCGCATATCGAAGGCGTGGCACCACCCATTTTTTCATTGGAACTTCTATTTGCCCGTATTTTTTATGAATGTATCTAGTCTCATTCATCGGCATCACAAATTTTGGTATTTTCTTAAATGGAAGGCGTGGTTTACCTCCCAATTTTTTCTTTGAAACTTACTTTTACCCGTACCTTTTATGTACCAAGTCCCATTCATCTGCGTTCAATAGTTGATGAGATATGATGAATTTGAATTTCCTATTATAATAGTGGGCGTAGCATCGTCCATTTTTCCAACTAAACTATGCTTAGAACTTTGCATAAGCCATATGAAACATATGTACAAAATTTTATCCATCTGCGTCAAATAAGTAGTTGCAAAGGTATAAAAAGTGTTGGTTTTTTCTCATATTATGGGCGTGGCATCATCCACTTTTTTCATTGAAGCTTTTTTTTGCTCGTACCATTAATAAATGTACCAAGTCTTTCTCATCTGCCGCAAATAGTTGATGATATATGATAAATTTCATTTTGGAAGGCGTGTGATTACCCATTTTTCTAAGCCAAACTTTACAAAAACCTTCCATAGACCGTAAAAAGCATTTAAATACCATTACAAAAATGCGTTATCTAGTTCGCGAATTTATTTGTGACAGAGAAACGGTTTTCGGTTTTGGCACAGCCCACTTTTTATTGAAACTTACTATTGCTCGTATCTTTTATATGTACCAAATCTCATTCATCTGCGTCAAATAGTCGATGAGATATGATCGGTCTTCGTAAAGGTTCAGTTTAAAATGAGCCTAAGGTAAAATTTGTACAGCCTTAGCTGTGCCTCTTAATATGAAAGCCACATGGTGTAAGTTCCATAAGAATCGATTAAACGGTCTTCGAGAAAATGTAATTTAAAAAATATTTTTATATGAGGGCAACCCTAAATCAAAGTTTTTTGGGCTTAACTATGCCTCTTAATATAAAAGCTACGTGGGGTAAATTCCATGTGAATCGATACACTGGTCTTTGGGAAAATGCTATTTTAAAAATATTTTCGTATGAGGGCCACCCTAAATAAAAGTCTCATAGACTAAACTATGTCTCTTAATATAAAAGACACGTGGTGTAAATTCCATGTGAATCGATGCAGTAGTGTTTGTGAAAATGATATTATAAAAAAAATTTGTATGAGTCCCAATCTAAATATGCACCTTAAATAGAAATTTTATTGACCTTACTATATCTCTTAATATAAAGGCTACGTGGTGTAAATTCCATGTGAATCAATGCAGTGGTGTTTGTGAAAATGCTATTATAAAAAAAAGTTTGTATAAAGGCCACCCTAAATGCACCCTAAATAAAAGTCTTATAGCCTACCACCTATCCTCAGACCTACCAAATATACACAAAAAATTTCATAAGAATCGGTCAAGCCGTTTGGGAGGAGTTCGGTAACAAACACTGTGACACGAGAATTTTATATATTAGATATAAACTTTATTATTTGCTTATGCCAGACGGTTACATTAATTTATTTATCTGAAAATATCGCACCACTCGCCTTCAAATGGAGTTTATTTCAATAGATTGAGTACAAAGTATTATTCGTATTATTTTTGTAATTCTGACCTAAGTTTGACAGTGGCGTACCGTGCACATCGGGCGCCCGGGCCAAAGAGGCAATTTGGCAGCCCCTAGGGACAGAAAATGTATTTTCTCGCTATAAAACTTTATTTTTTGAAAATGAAATACATTCCGCTTATTTTTCCATTTACTAAAAAAAGGTGCACCATAATTACAAAATTTTGTAGCTATACTAAAACAAAATATCACATTACGAGGACCGTTTTATCGTCCTTAAGTGGTGTTGCGCCCGAGAAATGGAGAAAGTGTCTAGCTAGGCAAAATGTTAGAGAGTTTAAGATACTCCCCACTCGGCATGAAACGTTTCTGAAAGCTTTCAGAAACCTTTCATATGAAACCTTACATCTTTCAGAAACGTTTCCCAAAGGTTTCATTTTCACTTCAGAAAGCTTTCTGCAACGTTTCAATGTCCGATTTTTTTTTCATTTGAAACGTTGCAGAAACCTTTCTACAGGGGGGAAATGAAAAAAAAAAATATTGTGTCTTGGGGAAAAATTTTTTATGATTGATTCTTTTTTCCACGCTTTGCGCTGCAACGCCACATAATGCGTATTTTTATATGATTTTTTTATTACCCACACTTCCCCGTTTTTATTTTTGTTGACTTATTTTAGATGAATTTATTTTTGTGACGTTTATTTATTTATATTGTCAGTCGTCATTCATACACAGAGTTTATATTTATTCATATTTTGACTCAACATCAAAGCATAATGTCACCCAGGCAACATTCACATAGTTCATCATTATGTTTCTACATTTGATATCATATATATACAATTATGAAAACAAAAAAGTAATAACGAATCATAAAAACTTATTTTGATTTTATTAGAAAAATTCGATGTTTACCTGCGCTGCCACATTTGGTAGATTTCCCCAAATTTGGTAGAAAATTTTTGGTTTGGTAGAAAGGAAGATATTTTTCATTTTGGTTGATTTTTCTTTGACAGTTAAATGAACCGATGTAAATTAATATTCCTTCTGATTTGAAAAGTTGCTTTACTTTATTAAGCTTGTTTTTGAATGCTTTTGAGTGAACTTTGTTTTAATTTAAGAAAAAACAGATTTATAATACAAAGTTGACACTTACTTGGGAAACCGAGACTTCTAATGTACCATAAATATTGGAAGGCAACCGAATTCTGATACATTTTGGATATTTGTGGTTTTGAAAAATGTTTTTAGAAACAAATTGTAGAAACATTTTTTACTTCTGCACGTTGCTATAACTATTTAAGTTAGTCCAGCTTTATCTAGTGCACATGCTTTTGAACTACTTTGAGTATTTCACATAATTTTCGGCATCTTGCAGGTAATGAAAAAAGTTTTGGATGAATTCGATGCAATCGGATTTCAAAATTGCATTGCAATTCTATCAAAAATGGCTAAAAATGGAGGTTCTATTGCAACAAATTTATCGCAAAATAACAACAACCCAGTGTGCCAAACGAATTCGTTACGAATTCAAAACGAATTCGTTTCTTCGTACTATTCATCCGTTTCGGATTCCGTTACGAATTCGTCTCGAACTCGTTTTCGTATGAAATTCCTCTCGGAAAAACGGACGATCCTTCCGTTTTTTTGAGAGGAATTTCATACGAAAACGAATTCGAGACGAATTCGTAACGGAATCCGTTTCGGATTCGTTTTTTGTTCATAAAACGAATTTTTTTTGTTCATAAAAAATTTAATTTTATTTAAAAAAAAAAAAATTATTATTTAATATGTAAATTTTATGACTTTATTGCATATAATTGTATTTTATTATCAAATTAAATTTAACTTACGATTTACAAATTTCCAAAGTCAGGCTCGAACCCATGTCCCAGCGATTCATAGTCATGCGCGCTACCTACTAGGCTACCTGTCATATATTAAAATATATGTCAAAGGCGAATGATATCTTCTCTCTTTTGATACGCTTTATTTACAAAAAACGAATTCGTTTCGAATTCGTAACGGACTTCAAATACGAATCCGTTTCGAATTCGTTTTTTGTTCATAAACGAATCCGTTTCGAATTCGTTTTTTGTTCAAAAAACAGATCAAATTCAAAGGAAAATTTTCAAAAAAAAATGTTGTGTCTTAATCGACTTAGAAATGGTTAAAAAGTCGAAAAAAAACGAATCCGAAACGGATTGTTAATTTCAGTGTTAAAAAAATATATGTGTTTTTTTCGACTTTTTAACTATTTCTAAGTCGATTAAGACACAACATTTTTTTTTGAAAATTTTCCTTCGAAAATTTTTTCGGGACTTAGAAAAATTTTCCAAAAAAATTTGATCTGTTTTTTGAACAAAAAACGAATTCGAAACGGATTCGTTTATGAACAAAAAACGAATTCAAAACGGATTCGTATTTGAAGTCCGTAAAGATTTCGAAACGAATTCGTTTTACTTACAAAAAACAAAATTCGCAACGATTTCGTTCGAAACGAATTCGTTTTATGACCAAAAACGAATTCGAAACGAATTTGTATTTGAAGTCCGTTACGAATTCGAAACGAACTCGAAACGAATTCGAAACGAATTTGTTTTATTTAAAAAAAACGGAATGCGCACAAACGGATTCGAAACGAATTCGCGTCCGATTTTGTGCACATTGGGAACGAACAATTTTTTTCAATTACCAAAAATAAATACTTCATACAAATAATGTTGCATTGAGAATTGTAATTTAGTACAAGCGGAAAACTATGTGACACAATGAAATCTTACACAAGCAATTATTTACTTTATAATTGTGATATTATTGTTAAATACATAAGTAAAACTGCAATTTTTAAAAAATTCGGCACTTCATAATTCAGTCGTATAACCACTCTTTCGTCTCTAATTTTTATTCTATTTAACAACAACTTGCATAACTACATTCTTGAAAAGGCTTTTTTGTTTATATATCAGTTTTGTATTAAAAATATGTTGAAACAAAACTGTTTTATAAATAAATAAAAAGTCATTGCTACAGTAAGCTTATGTTATTTTCATATTCTAATTCCAATTATCGAGCAGCTACATACCACATAAATTTCCAGCAAAAAAAAAAAATTAACAAACATTACAAAAACACCCAAATCTGGGAACTCTGATAAAATTTCAATTCAAATATGACACGGTTAGAAAAATTATTATTTTTTGCTTTTAGTGAGTCAATACACAAGAATGAGTTTGGCTGATTGCGTTAAGCGGCGCATCTAGCGACACGGAATGACCAGGTTCAACTCCAGAGCAGGAATAGTTCTTCGAATTTTTTTTTTTTAAATTTGAGTTCGCATTATAATGTTGAAACACCAAATTTATAAATATATCACGGTCAATATTCATTAAAAAATTTAATGAAGTGTTGAAAAAGTTCAGGAAACGTTGCATCTGAAACCTTTCAGAAACGCTTCAGAATGGTTGCAACCGAAATATTACATTTGAAATGTATCAGAAAAATTTCTGTAACGTTTTATTTGCAACGTTTCAAGTGAAGCGTTTCTGCAACGTTACGAAATATTTCTAAAACTTTCGGAAACGTTTCATGCCGAGTGGGTCGTTTCTAATCGTTCACGTTTAAAGAGTCTTGAGGAGACCCTATGCTCCGTGAGGAGATAAAAGACACAAGAGAGATGGAAAATCATGATATCATGCAAAAATACAATATTATTCAAGTTGTTGTCCTGCCATTTGATTGATCACTGATTATTTGATTAGTCGCTAACAATTTAATAGACGAACTATTGCGAGCCGATCCAACTGTTTGATTGGGCTAAAGAGCCGCACAGTGTGCTACAAGCACTCAGTTGACCTTTTGTATGTATGCGAAAGCCCTTAAAAATTATCAATGCTGTCAAAACTATTTACTTGAGTCGCTGCGTTTATTTTGATATTCTTATTGAGTTTTTCGTTGACGTTGTCAACGTCAATGTAGGTTTTTGTTGTATTATATTGTATTTATTTAAAATTTAAAAAAAAATTTTGGTTCAAAATTGTTGGAAAACATGTGCTGTTGAGTTCCGTTACTAAACAAAGCAGTGAAATAATATAAAAACTTACAAGTAAGGGTATTCGCATTAGATTGACAAACTGTAACAACAAGAATGGCAAGTGAGGAGATGCTCTATGCAAAGGTATGTATTTTTATGGATTCCCTATACTGTTGCATGTTACGATGCATCGAAATATGTTTTTTAATTAGACCAAATTTTTATGCTTTATTTTGCATTTATTTATTTAAAAACGAATGTCAGTGGTGGCAATTTTTGCTAAAAAAGTTAAATTTCATGTATTATGATATTGTACCGATTACACTACTACTTACTAAATTTGGTGAATCAGTTCTAACAAATATTCTTATAGAATTGTTTTCAGATAAGGCCATGGTTTTGCATTGGTGCATAATTTAACAAATTATGCCCCCCTTAATTTGTAGTCATAAAAACATAGCAATGCATTAGATAATCTGTTTTTTACTCCTGAAAGACCAGTATTAATCGAAAGTATGTACGTATATCACCCGAGAGGGTCATGGTCAAATGTTACCCAAAATAAACCGTGGCAGAACATGCTCGAAATTGAATCAAAAGTGCCCAAAACAAACTTTGTTTAGGTTTTTTACTATTTCGCTATTTAACTAATGTGTTCAAAAGAAAATATCTCTCTCAAACTTTGAACAGAAACAGCAACATTTTTTATTTCTGCCATTCAACTCTTACATTTTGCGTCCAAAGTAGTGAGTGGCAGCATGCAAGCATTCAATTAAACAAAATAAGACCAACAAAATTCTTAGATTTGATATTGGATTAGCAAATTATGCCTACAACTTATGCAATCCAACCCACATATGGGCATTTCTCTCATGTTGAACGTGACGGAAGTTTTTTTTTTTTTAAGTGGAATAAAACTCAAAGTAAATCACTTATTTTTCTGTTACTTTAAGGAATAGTTTTTTGATAGGATTATATTGAGATATTGATACTGGTTCCAAGATAGAGGCAATTAAAAAGCCATTCGAACGGGCCAAAAAACGGAAGTGTTTTTCATGGCCATCTATAGAAAAGCAGAAGTCAGAGAAACCTGGCAACATTTTTTAATGCGACTAATTTTAAAATGTTATGGAATAATGTAACTTTTTAATAGATTTCGTTTGATTGAAAAATCTTATTTACTTTTTTTCTCACAAGGCATAATAATCCATTCGAACGGGACATATTTTTCCGTTTATGTTCACTTGGGCAATTTTTCAAAACTCCATTAATATTTATATAAATAATAATATTTAAGATATATACAGTAATTAAAAAAACAAATTTAATGTTTATGTTTATCAAATCAATTAGTGAGATCAACTTTAACAAAGAAAAGAAGAAGGAGTACATATTTTTCTTAAAAGAATATAAAACTTGTCTTTTTGCTGTTAAAACGTTTTTCCTGTAAGAGGCGTGGCACCGCACACTTAAAAAAAAATATTTTTACTCAAGTTTCAATCTATCTACATACCAAATTTCATCAAAATCGGTGTAGTGGCACAGCCGTGATACTGTTTTTCCCCATTTTGAGCAATGCCACGCCCGCTTTAAGGAATCAGAGTTTCTAATAATCTCTCTTAGACTTCAATCTATCATTAAGATTAAAATCGGTCCATTAGTTTAGCCGTGGAAACGTTTTTTCCTGTTAGGGGCGTGGCACCATCTACTACTGAAAAAAAGTATACATGTTCCTCCTCTTCACAACCTTTCCAACAAAAAAAAAAGTTATGTGAGTATGTTGTGCTATGGCTGTGAAAAGTGGTTTAACCGTTTTGAACTGTCTATTTATTACACTTATGTTTTCGAACATGACCAACTTCAAACAGCTCTAAAAATTTAAAATTTTATTTGTTTGTTCTCGTTTTTTTTTAATTATGTACATGAAACTCTGTTCGTGGCAAAATGTTGACACACTTGCTGCTGTAATCAATTTCGAAATGAGAACATATGATGTTTTTCTATTTTATTTGTGACTTTAGAACATGAACCTAAGCAAATTAAAATTTTACAGTTCATAGAGATTGGTTTGATGTTTTTGCATTGTTTTTAGCTAATTGACGTTCAATATTACAAAAAAAGAGAAACTGCATTTATGCAAGTTTGCAGGTTGTTTGCTCAGTGTGATAAATGAATTCTGGTGTAAATTGTTTAAATTAACAAAATTTGAATATTTTCCTTAGATAATATCAGATAGTAACGCTTTTATAATAACTTTTAATTTTTCTGTCACGGTTGGCCTTTTTGGCGGAAATGCCCATATGTAGTGATTTTGTAGAAACGATAACGACCCAAAACATACTTTTCGGGTCGTAAAGTCGTGGTTGGAGCTGCAAAAAATCCGTGTTTTAGATTGGCCAACCCAAAGCCCCGACTTAAACCCCATTGAAAATATTTGAGCCATAATTAAAAAGATGGTGTTAACCAAGAAGCAACCAGCAAAACGTCATTGTTCAATATATGTAATTAAAGAAAAGTAGTAAAAATTGCTCCCGTCCTTTGCTGAGGTCAACAAGCAGAAAGGCATAATATTTAGTTATAAAACTAATTTGTAAGAATATTTTTTAAATTAATTGCAGATGGTTTTATTATATGAACACTGATGTCACAAGAATGTTAAGAAATTAACGATTACAACATATCAATTTTTCATTAATGAATCAAAATATTTGTATCATAATTTTGTTTGATTATTGCATTTGAATTATAAAAAAGTTGTAAACTGGCTCTATGCGGGTGGCATAATTGATAATACCCGTGGTTTTAATACCATCTACAATTTCTTATAAAATAGCAGAAATACTAAGTTTAATGTCCACCCCATCTCGAGTTGTTTAAGATCTATTTATCGTACCTATATCATGCTTATGAGGTAAATTATGACTTCAAGGTAGTTTACAATATTTTTAAAAAAGTTTGTTGCATGATAATAAATTATTATGCGATAAATTATAATTTCAGGGTAAAATTGTACTTTTTAATGTTTTCTTTATACATTTTTGTTCTTAAGTAAACAAAAACTAATCACATTTACTATGGAAAAGGTTATTTCTTTAAAAAAGGTTAGCAACGAACGTAGAAAAAAAGATTTTAAGCTTTCAATTCCTTAAAGTTATTCTTAAATATGTTTTTATATCATATAGTATAATTTAAAAATGTATTCTTTAACAGGGTGCAAAAATATGGATACCTCATGCAGAAGACGTTTGGGAGGGAGCATCTTTAACAGAAGATTACCATAAAGGCGATAAAATATTGAAAATATCCAAAGATACGGGACGGTCACTGGAAATTAAGGTTAAATCTGACGCTAGTGATTTACCGCCTCTTCGAAATCCCACCATATTGATCGGTCAAAATGATTTGACTTCGCTTTCATATTTGCATGAACCAGGTGTTTTGTACAACTTAAAGGTTCGCTTTCAAGAACGTCAATCTATATACACCTATTGCGGTATTATATTGGTAGCTATTAATCCATATGCTGAATTGCCGCTATACAGTTCAAGTATAATACGAGCGTATCGAGGACGTTCGATTGGCGAACTAGAACCTCATATATTTGCTTTGTCTGAAGAAGCGTACACAAAACTGGAAAGAGAAAAATGCGATTTAAGCATTATTGTGAGTGGAGAGTCGGGTGCAGGTAAAACCGTTTCTGCTAAATATGCAATGCGATATTTTGCTGCTGTTGGTGGCTCAGAATCAGAGACACAAGTGGAGAGAAAAGTTCTTGCATCTTCACCTATAATGGAAGCGTTTGGTAATGCAAAAACAACTAGAAACGATAACAGTTCGCGCTTTGGCAAATTTACTAAATTACTTTTTAAAAATAATATGAGCGTTATGAACTTAACTGGCGCTACAATGCATACGTACTTATTGGAGAAATCACGTGTTGTGTTCCAATCTCCAGGAGAACGTAATTATCATATTTTTTACCAACTATGCTCATCGCGAGAACAACATCCTGAATTGATTTTGGGTAAGCAGTTAATTGACAACTGACAACTCATTAATATTTAAAAACGCCACTGCCTTAAGTATTCTTTTTTTGTCATTGGTGAATATATTTTGTTTTACCGTTAGTATTTTTTACATAAGAACTTACTCCTTTTTTTTAGAATCCGTAAATAAAAAACGAATGAAATGCTTAGCTCTAAAAGCTGCGTCAGTATCAGCGCTTTGCTGCGTTGCTTCGCTTAGACGCTTTCGACAGTTGAAATAAAACTTATTAGTCCTTATGCATAACGTCTCAAAGTGAAAAGCGAGTGATGCTTGAAAGTTTGCCGTATGCTTGGAATTGATCGAACTTTAATATTTGTTGCATTGTGCGCACTTATCAAGTGAACAGTAGCTTTTAACATAGCAAATTCATAGTAAAGACGAATTGAGGATTCATATGTTTTAAATCATAAATAGACACATGAAGCAAATTCCAAAACAATAAGTCTCAATGCGACAACTGTAGTGACTACTCGCGTCACATGCATTTATATATGTATTTATGTATTTTAATCTGTCAACACATGCAACACAGCAAAGCGCTGATATTGGTTTATATAGTTAAATTTAACTATGATTTGTCAGCAATGCTGGGATTAGATATTTTTTTAATGACTTAAATAGAAACTTCCGTCTTAAAGGGCGCTGTGGGTATCTATATATGAAACATTCTTTTATAAACCGAACATTTTCTAACCGACCCATTTTTAAATCGCTGCAAATTTTTTTGACATGTTCGAGGTATTATATGGGTGAATTTTTGTATGGGAAGTTTTTTTGTTATCGAAAATGTGAAATTTGAACATTTTTGTCCGTTGCATAAGATGAAAAATTACTATTTTTTTTAACGAATCCATTGTTTAAATTTGATTTATACAATCAGTGCCATTCAATACGATGTTTAAAAAAATACCACTGAATTTCTCGTCAAGTGTCCTGAAATTTGTTTCTTAATGGGAAGCTCCACGCCCCTAACAGGAAAATATTAGTGCAAATCTTGTCGAAAATAAACAATTTTTATTTTCTAGTTAAAGCCGTCGGAACTCGAATTTCGAAAAAAAAATTTTTCTGGCCTTTAACTTAAAACAAATTTTTTCTTTTAATTTGGCTTTCGAGGATTTGTTGAAATTTCGGTAAAAAAAAATAGTAATATCCAATAAGACAACATTTTTTTTTCTTGGACTAAAGTTAAAATAGTATAAAACGAAAATTCTTATCGTAAATCGGCCTTCGATGATTTTTTGGCATTTTACTTGGCTTTAATTTATAAAAAAAATGTTCATTTCCGACAAGATTTACGCTCACTAGCGATTTTTGAACAAAAAATCTCAATTTGGGACCACTGTGCGGGGGCCCGGTAGGAATAGAAAAATTTCTGAGAAAGCCGGGAATCGGTAGTGCATGCAATGTAATTAAATGTAATGTCGTAAATTCACCGGCTCCAATTTTTTACGTTAAATGTAAAAACGGTCTCTTACTTTTTTACCTTGTGTCAGCTCAAACGCGCCCATTTCTTGCATAGGGTACTTGTTTCACATAGTCCCTGTTCCAAGTTTTGATACATTACCTTAGAAAAGTTCAAGATATAATTTCAGGTTTAACTTCTATAAAAGGTCACTTTATGTCTAGTTACTGCATTTTATTAAACTTCTTTAGAAAACTTACCTGATATAATCAATTGAGTTTTTCTGCTTATGTGGGTGATGCCAATTCCACTTCTTCGAACCCGGCTTCTTGTCGTTCAGAAAGTGATTTTGGGCTAAACGAGCTTATAAAATTACAGGATAACATGTAGAAGAAGGCTATTAAGGCTCTTCAAGCTATATCATTTGGCACATATCTTAAACTATTGCATGGGGGTACCATGGTTACTAATCCAAGTACGCACACTTATTGTCCAACACAATCCGTTGTGTATGTCTTAAATATATTCTTAAAAAAGAGAAAATTTTGTTAAAATCTCATACAAATAATCGTTATGGTAGAATCGCCCTATTGCATTTTACAACTATGCGCTCTTAGAAAAAGGAGAAATGGAAAAACTTACCTTCAACATGCTTACTTTTCTCCATTCCATTTAAGAGCGAGCACGAAATGGATTGTCGCCCAATGACCTTGTGTGTAAAATTAAACAATGAAAGAATGCATAATTACTGGCACACTGACTAAATTGGCGTTTTGTTCTGAAGTGTCAGAAAAACGTATGTCTTTATTATTTTCAGCTACTCATTTCTTTTCTATTTTAGTTCTTAACGTTGCCTCAGACTATAAATTTAGCCAAATGCATTTGTATGAGTCCAAAACATAATATCTCCGAAAGTAAGCATCATATTGAAAAGGTCAAAAGGTAAATGAAATGAAATGAAATACTTATTTCTAATGCCATAAACAAAACTAAACAATTTCTTGTCAGTGTGAGGCATCTCCAAACTCTCTTTAAAACAGCGTTGTTGCGCACTCGGAGGAGAACGACCTCTTCAAATTGAATAAAACATTTTTGTGTATCGATTGATTGATTGATTGATCGATTGATTGCTGCATCATTTGCAGCATTTCATCTCTGAAAATTAGCCACAAAATGCCCTCTTTACTGAAAGTGTAGCTATAAAAAATATATCACCATAGAAAATGTATTTTCCTTTTTTTGTTTTTGTACAGAGTTTTTATGTTCAGTACTTCTAGTGCAGAAAACCACAAAAAAATTACAAGCGCAAAATGCATCAATGTATTTTCCTTTTTAATATTTATTTCTGCCAATCGTCTTGCCAATGTTAAAAAAAAGAAACATAATTTGAGAAAAGTAAATGTTGGAGACAAAAAGCATTATTTAGCCGCAAAAACATAATGAAGGATTTTTCAATTTAATTAATTTACTGAATACCGTTCCTTGGTGATTTTTTTTGTCTGTAGGCACCCTATTATAAAATATTTTACTTTTATTTTTTTGCAGTTATGTTTCAAAATTATCTTCTGACGTTTTAAATCTTCACATCTTGTTAATAAATCAATTTTTCTTGGTCTTATAAAGCTCTGTTTAATATAATTCTGAGGTTTGTAATATAGTAATTGCATTATATTCTACTACTTGCATCTCAGCATTCTAACGTGCATGCAATTAACAAATTTTGAAAATGAGATCTTAACCGTTCATTTAACTCCTGCAGTTGGCTAACCAATTTTTAAATCTAATGCTGTAAGATATTTGTAACAATTTATATCATTTATAGACCATCAAAATAGTTTTGAGTACTTAAGTTTGGGCCAATCTCCTGATATTGATAAGGTATCGGATAAAGTGCAATTTAAGGAAACATTACAAGCCATGCATGTGCTGGGATTTAGTAATCATCAAGTAAGTAATCGCTCATTTTATAAATAAAAAGCATAACATTTAGGTGATGGTCTCTGATTATTTGCAAAATCATACATGTTGTAAAGGGAATTAAAAATAAGCATTTTTCTTACAAACAAATTTGAGAATTTTGATTTAAAAAAATGTATGTCAACTCAAAAATTTTAAGATTGTTTCATTTAACTGCATGTATTCGTTATTATAATACTTCGTCTATAATATAACGCACAGATTAAAAAATCCAATAAAATAATGAACATTTAAAGTTTTGCGAAGGATAAATTCTGGTCGCTGAGTTCGAACTTGCCATTAGATTTTGACGTTTGAGGTAGCACTGAATTAACCACGGTTACAAACGCTCTTCTACTACTTTTTTATTTCAAGTCTGAGAGGTTTGGGGTCTGAGGCATTTTGATGAAATTTTCTGAAAAAAATTATATACAGAAAAAACGACTAAGAATTTTTTCATACGGTGTTAGGGAAAAATTTGACCAAAATGCTTCATATCCCTATGAAGTTAAGGACTGGTGCGAGAAAGGTAGTTTAAATAAAAAAAAAATTCTTTTCATGAGAAACAACTTTCCTTGAGATACCAAATCTTTCAGGCTTGAAATAAAAAAAAGTCGAAGAAGAGCTTTTGTAACCATGTCAAAATTAGGTTAATTCAGCGCTATCTGTAAACGCCAAAATCTGACTACAGATTCGAACTCAGCGACCCCAAATTACCCTACGTTGACATCAGTCGATGTTCCTCCAATTTTACGCACACAATCTAATTAATAATAGTAAAATAAATTTTTAGGCTTCCTATTTTAGGAAAATATTTCGGTACCCTTCATCTAAAATTTTTCTAAAATATTAAATATTAAAATTTGATTTTACAGAAAACCGATATACTAAAAATACTTGCTGGAATTTTGCATTTAGGAAATATTAAGTTCATTCAAAAGTATAAAAAAGATACAGAAGAAGTAGATACCGATGCCTGTGATATTTTTGTAAGCTATAAATCAGAAACTTAAATTAATATACATATATAAATAGAAACTGATTTTCTTTTTACTTCTGTTAGCACAATGATCTACATCTGCGTGTTACCGGTGAAATGCTAAAAATCAATTCAGATGACTTGCGAAAATGGCTTATAATGCGTCAAATTGAATCAGTTAATGAAAATGTTTTGATTCCAAATAATCCCTCAATGGCCCAGGCTGCCAAAGATGCATTGGCTAAACACATTTATTCTAAACTTTTTCAATATATTGTTACTGTAATCAATAAAAGTCTTAACACTGGACGCAAGCAGAGTTGTTTTATAGGTGTCTTGGACATTTATGGATTTGAATCGTTTGAAAGCAATTCGTTTGAGCAGTTTTGTATTAATTATGCCAATGAAAAACTACAGCAGCAGTTTAATCAACATGTCTTCAAATTAGAGCAAGAGGAATATTTAAAAGAAGGCATCACATGGACAATGATTGATTTTTATGATAACCAACCTTGCATTGATCTGATTGAATCAAAATTAGGAGTTTTGGATTTGCTAGATGAAGAATGCCGTGTAATTTTTTTTTATTTCAGTAATAAGTTTCATGTTTTATTGCTTTTATATTTAGATGCCAAACGGTTCTGATGAAAGTTGGGCTGTTAAAATTGTCGAGAAATGTTGCAAGTTTCCGCATTTTGAAAAACCACGATTTGGAACAACAAGTTAAGCATTTGTTTAAGATTGTAAAATAAATATATGTCTCAACTTTTTTTTTAAATGTTAGGTTTCTGCATTAAACATTTTTCCGACATGGTGGAATATGATGTGCAAGGTTTCCTGGAGAAAAATCGTGACACCGTATCTAAAGAATTAGTAAACGTTATACGCTTATCAGAAATGTCTTTATGTAAACAACTTATGGATCTTGAAGTTGTAGACACTCTAGGTCATGATGGAGACAAAACTACAACTCTGGGAGGAAGAGTGGTTATAAGTCCAGCCAGGCAGCAGGTTTGTGTGACTGAATTTATTACTTTCTTCTTATTGTTTAATGTCAAATTTATATAATTGCTATTGTGTTAATTTGATTTTTATCAATTTTTGCAGTTACCCGGAGAAAATCGTAAAAAAGTTAGTCTAAATTTAATATAACTTTTATGATTAACAAAACTAACTTAAATAACCGCTTAGTCTGGTTTTTGCAAGTTCAAAGGTTTCGACTCGTAAAACTATTCAATACATTGATTAATTATTAACTTCTTAATTATTTTGTTTTCTTTTCATGAATTATATACGAATCAATATTTATTTGGCACAAATATCGTAAGCGACAAAATTTGGAATTTAACTTTTTATGGCAAAAAATATAGCTAATGCAACATCTTAGTATTACCATGATAAGAGATAATAAATAATACAGAGGATTGATATCAGTTGATTAAAAATGTATTCCGCATGAAGCCTACACTATTAGTTTTTTCCACAATATTTCAAAAATCAATATGTGAGTCTGATGTTTAAGGTAGAAACATCATTAGCTCTACATGGCTGGAGGTCAAAACTTAATGGAAAGTTAATCCGATGTTATCAAAGACACAAAATACCCATTAATAGAAGCATTGATTTCCACAAAAAAAATCTAAATTATTAAATCTAAACCAAAAGCATGCTAAATTAAAGCTTATCAAAGTCCGTTTTTTAACGAAATGTATTTGCTATTTTTTTTTAACAAATGGCTGCGTCGGGCGGTGCCAAATATAGTTATATATGTAGACAGAATGAAAATTTTACATGGGATTAAAATGTCGCTGTATTATTTACTATCTCACCCATAATGAATGGATATCAAACTAAAACCAATAGAATAGCTCATGTAAAGCCTCGACATAGCTTTTCTCGCCTGCTTACTGTTATGAATATTTCATTTTGAAAAAATGACAGGCGACTATCGAGTATAGGTATTAGACACTCTAACTCCTGCAAAAAGTGTGAACCCCGAGTTTAATTACATCATTTTCTAGAACAATAATTTTTTTTAACTCCTGTAAAGTTTTAGAATTATATTTCTGCTGTACAGTTTTTAAACACAAAATATTTGTAGCGTCCAAAGGAATCATTTAATATACATATTTAATGATTCCATTTTCTGAACTTGGCTCCAAACGTTTCAAGTCGTGATTTCCGCTCTATTCTTCTGAATTCTCCTAAAAGTTAAGCTCTAATTCAAGTACCAAGCTCAGTTTTGGTTTTGTGTTTAATGTACATTCCCTTTTATTTGTCTTGAAGCAATAAATTACGATTCTATTTCATTCAAAACATAGTTTTTGTGTTGTATTCAATAATACACTATCTTCTAGTAGGAAATAAAAAACAGAACAAATACAACCTAATATTAAAATATTTTGCGAATCCACAGATAAACTTACAAATTACGAACTTATTTTTAAAAAATATCATCTTTTGATGAAAATCGTTTCAATGGTTAAATCAATAACTTAAGATTTTATGTTTGAATTTAAACTTTGAGGTGCATAAACTCATTAGAATTCTTGATGAAGTGTAGAAGATTTACTAACACAATTTGGGATTGTAAATGCATTACATTAAACAATTAAATAAAACCTTTATTAATATTTTTTTATTCTATTAATTGCACTTGCAGTTTTTTATCGTGCTTACTAATTGTAAAGTAATGAGTAATTAATTACTTTCAATACTGTAGGTTTTACCATCAAAGCAACATCGCCGCTCAGTTGGATCACAATTTCGCGAGAGCTTGTCTTCTTTAATATCTACATTGCATGCCACTACACCACATTATGTCCGTTGTATTAAGGTATTTCTTAAACAAATACAAATAATAATGAATTTCTATATACATTTAATTTTATTTAATTATACTGTCTCTAGCCGAATGATGATAAAATAGCTTTTAAATGGGAAGCTGCCAAAATTGTTCAACAGTTACGCGCATGCGGAGTTCTTGAGACTGTTCGAATCTCAGCTGCAGGATTTCCGTCACGTTGGTCTTATCACGATTTTTTTATACGTTATCAATTATTGTGTAATCGCGTATTAATAAACAAGAACGATCTTAAATTGTCATGCAAAAATATCGTTAGCAAATGGATTACTAACGAAGATCAATATCGATATGGAAACACGCAAATATTTTTCAGAGCGGGACAGGTAAATATAATTTTTATTTACTTTCAACAATCTTAACATAGAACACTTTGATTATTCTATTTTGAACTCACGAATGCATATTTTATATATACACCCATGATCAAAATAATAGATACACCAAAAAGATTTTCACTCAATCCTCAATCAATTTCATATTTGAAAAAATTGGCTTTAGCTTTTTTTATAAAACTAGAGAACACAATCTGGCAATGCATTTAAATGAGAAATGAAAGAAGGTAGTTCCCCTATTTTTTCGCCAGAGAATATAAATCGAAAACGGGCGCGAATTCGTTGATCAAAATAATAGATACACTTGTTTTGTTTTTCAATTTTAAATCAAAAATTTAAATTTTTTTGTGATTTTTTTTAAACATCGGTAAAAATATAAATAAACTGCAAGTAAATAATGAAAAATTTACTTTAGATAAGGGCTGAAAAAGTCATTGCACAGCAGAAGAGAGACTATTGGTTCTGAGCCTACAATTCGTCGTCATTTGCAGAAGGCAAACCTTCCGGAAAAAATCGCTAAAAAGGTTCCGCTGATGCGGAACCAATCGTCACTCTTCTGCTGTGCAACGACTTTTTCGGCCCATATCTAGGGTTGTCATACGTACTGATTTTATCATGTACTGATTTTTACAAATTTTCTTTAAAAATACTGATTTTTCAAGATTTTGAAATCAGTACGCAAATGTACTGATTTTACCCAATTTGTACTGAATTGTACTGATTTTTGGTTTTATTTGAATTACTAAATAATGTTTACATTTAATACTAAAATTCGATACATTCATACGTCAAGTATATAATTTTCTGAAAAGCACGACTCTATTCATTTTTCTTTTTCAATTTATTTTACGCTTTGACAGCTATGAGGCCACATTTTACGCTTTGTATTGGACTTTGACAGCTATGAGGCCACATTTCAGTCTCCAATAGCAAATTACTGTAACTTCAATTATTGAATCATAATTTTTTTTTTAAATTAAGCGCTAATTTTTATAATAAAAACAATGAATGAGTTAAAAACGGCTTACTGATTTGTATCTAATTACCAGAAGCAGGAAGCTCTAAAATTGTCCTTGTTTTGTAAAACTTACATTAATTAAAATTAAGTTTACAGAATGTGAAAAATATATTATTTTATTATTTTGGTCCCAAAAGTTGCGACCTTTTTTTTCGTTTGGAAATAAAAAAATTGTGTACTAATTTTTTGCGCTGAATGTACTGATTTTGTGTTTCAAAAATCTGACAACCCTATCCATATCTATAGTAAATTTTTCATAATATACTTGCAATTAATTTATATATAAATGTACTTTTATCGTTGTTTAAAAAAAAGCACAAAAAATTTAAGTTTTAGATATAAAATTGAAAAACAAAACATGTGTATTTATTATTTTGATCAACGAATTAGCGCCCGTTTTCGATTTATATTCTCTGGCGAAAAAATAGGGGAAGTATTTTCTTTCATTTCACAGTTAACGGCATTGCCAGATTGTACTCTCTTGTTTTACAAAGCATTCTAATACCAATCCTTCCAAATATGGAATTTATTGGGGATTGAGTGAAAATCTTTTTGGTGTAGCTATTATTTTGATCAGGGGTGTATGTTTGTCAATTTTATTAAAGCAAACTTTATTTATTCGAGCTTCTTGATACATTTCAAACTATTCCATTTAAATTGACTCAACGAAATTTGATAAACCAATAATATTACATTACATTGCCACACCCACTTAATTTTGTGAGAATAATTTTTTCGGGCAATTTTGAGCGTTACGACAAAATCGTGTTGGGCGTTAAAATGCAGGGCCTGCTTTAACCCATATTTATTCAATTCAATTCAATTCTTTATTTAACCAATTTTCAAAATAATGTACAATATACTAATATATGATACGGCAGTTCAGTTATACTTTTCAGCTCTAAAGTTTAATAATAGTTATTTTACAATGAAAAATGTTGCTTAAGAATGTAAAATATATATAAATGTGTTAGAGGAAAAGTAGGGGAAAAAACCTCTGAAAAATTTTTAAATTTAAGTCTAAAGTACAAATGCGCCCGCACGTTTGTACATTATAAAACATAAACTAGTGTTACATAATTTTGCATGTTATTAGCTTAAGAGAAATTTAGATTTCTTATCAAAATATTTTCCGAAAGAGCACAACTTCGAACAAACCTTTCTTTATTGTTTACTATGTACATATTTATTGTATTAAGTTGTGTAAGGTGGTGGAGATCTCTTGTAGAAAAATGTCTGGGAAGCCATAATTTTTAGCACCTTATTATGCATTATTTGCAATTTTTTTATATGAGATAGAACAGCGCTAGCCCGAACTGGTGAAGCATACGTTAGAACCGGTAAGAAAATCATTTTATAGATCATCAACTTATTTTCCAAACTTAAGTGTGACTTCCGATTAATGATTGGGTA
This sequence comes from Tricholauxania praeusta, assembly GCA_949775025.1. NCBI lineage: Eukaryota > Metazoa > Arthropoda > Insecta > Diptera > Lauxaniidae > Tricholauxania > Tricholauxania praeusta. The sequence goes on from OX459031.1 coordinate 44,959,295, forward strand.
TAGAGCTTTAACGAGAAGATCAGTTTTTCTAATTCTTTCGCTTATATGTTGCTTAAAAGTTAACGTTTTGTCGAGAACCATTCCATTTATGAATCCAAACTTAAAATAGATTTTTTTTTATATCTAGTGATTTGTAACTTACAGATATTTTCTTCCTCCTCTTTAAATAAATAGAGACAATAAAAATATTGATAAGCTAGCTGATGCCCGCGAGCTTATACGCGATGCCTGTTTTTAGTTTTTTCTGCGAATGCAAACAATTAAAACTTTTTTAGTAGACCTACTCTGCCATCAGAAGCGAAAAGGCATATCTCAAACAAATGCATATTTATGATTCTTGTGGAATCGGATAACTTAAGAAATTACGTGTTTAATGAACTACTCCAAACGCCGGTAAATTAGTCCTAACATAGAGAAAACTCTCTTAAAAGATGTTTCATGTACAATTTCATAAGCATTTCAACATATTAACATAAACAAATCATCAACTATCTCGAAAAGCATTATTTTTTGGGATACGCCCTTTTCGCTTTTCGAGAAAACTCTCTTAAAAGATGTTTCATGTACAATTTCATAGGCATTTCAACATATTGACATAAACAAATCATCAACTATCTCGAAAAGCATTATTTTTTGGGATACTCCCTTTTCGCTTCAGTGAACAGTACTGTAATTTTTGATAGTTCTTCGCACATCCCGCGTTGTTGTTTGCAATGTAAATTGACAAATTGAGAATAAAAGCGTGGGTAAAATTTAAATATTCCGCTGTTTCTCTTCCATTGTATTGCCATGGAAAAGACAAAAAACAAAACACACACAAACTTTCCATTAAACGATCTGTCATGATTGTTTCCATGTGTGTAATTAGTTTTTTAAGCAACTTTAAAACCTCGAAAACGGCTATGATTTTAATTATATAGATAACGACTAATAATTTATTTCAAATAAATATTATAAAATTCTTTATTTGAAACTGACGACCTTTGCAGCGTTATATTAAGATTTGATTCTTAGCGTACAGGTCAATAAAAATTATAAAGATTTGTCTTTTTCAATGTCTAATTTATTTTATTTACGCCAACAATTAAATACCCTACAGCTACATTAGCAGTTAAAGTGAGTGTAAGTCTTAAATTTTTATTAAAAGAGTATTTTTTTTTTTGCCACACTTCATTCTGGCTGGTTTGACTAAACGACATTGAATTTGTCAACATTTAGTTAAATATCTCTCTGTGTAGAGGTTTGAAGCTTATATTCGCCAATTTCCTCTCTGACGCTAGACCGAACCGTTTCTGGTAGTAGTGTAATATTTAGTTTCATTACTTTAAATATTTCTCTCAGCAAATCATTTTAAAGTTTTAGCTTATTGTCGAAGTTCGCAAACTTAAGCTCAAACCAAATTTCATTCAATTATCTTACCTAGTTTACCAGTAGTCGTGATTTTCACAGACACTCAAGCAGACATACGGACGTGGCTAAATTGTCACAGGTGGTGACGCTGATCAGGAATATATACACTTTTATATACCTGCCCCTCTCCCTTCTATGCGTTACAAACGAAATGGCAAAGTGAATATGCTCTGAGTGTAGGCTATATAAACACAAAGCTAAATGCTAAAACTTAAGAAAACACTTGAAATAAAAGAACATTAAAATATTGCACATTGGTATAGCACTTTATTCCGAACCCTTCGATTGCTTATTAATTTATATTTATTATTAAACCACGGGATGTGTATTAACTAATGTTCATAATTTTTTAAAAATTTAGGTTGCCTACTTGGAGCAAATCCGAGCCAATTTAAGGAAGAAATATATCACAATTATTCAATCGGTTGTGCGTCGGTTTATTTGTCGAAGACGTTTCCTCCGTATACAAAAAACTGCTCTCGGTATACAACGTTATGCTCGAGGTTATTTAGCACGTCAAAAAGCTCAACAATTGCGAGAGCATCGTGCAGCATTAATTTTATCAAAATATGCTCGGGGATGGATTTGTCGACGTCGATACAACCGTTTACGTCGGTCAGTATGTGGTATACAACAGTATGCCCGCGGCATGTTAGCTCGCAAACGATTTCGAGAGGCATTGGATAACCATAGAGCAATTCAAATTCAACGATTCCTACGTGGTTACCTGGCACGGCGTGATTATTATAAAAAACGAAAAGACATTATTATATGTCAAGCTGCAGTGCGGCGCTTTTTGGCACGTCGTCTGTTTAAACGTATGAAGGCAGAGGCTAAGCAAATTTCTCATATTCAAAATCGATACAAGGGTTTAGAAAACAAAATTATATCAATGCAACAAAAAATCGATGAACTTAATAGAGAAAATAGCAATCTTAAGCATAAAACAAGCGAGATCTCAGTTCTAAAGTAAGTATTTTTTTAATATTTTCAATGATATTCATAATGCGATTATTTATTTCTTATAGAATGAAATTGGAAATGAAAAAAACTCTGGAAAACGAAATTAAAAATCTTAAACTCGTTGTTTTTGAAAAGGATAACTTGTTAGCTAGTTTAAACAAGCAATTAGAAACTGAACGAGATGAAAAGATGCTTTTGTTGGAGGAAAGAGATCATGTACAAGAAGAATGGAGCAAGCAAAAAAAAATATGGCGTATTGAAAATGAAGACTTACGTATGCAAAGAGATGAAATGATTGAAATGGCCAAACAAGTTGAATCTAATAATGCATTGCAACGAGAGCGTTTACTTTCTGAAGTTGATACAAATGAAATTCACGAAGCCTATCAGCGTGCACTAAAAGACAAAGAAGTTATTGAAAATGAGAATTATATGCTGAAGGAAGAGTTAAATAAGTTCCAAAAACAAAACATGTATGCGTATAACCATCATACTCGCTCGATAAGTAATGCTTCTAGTCAAAACGAAGATGATGTAGGATATTCGTCAGCCAAAAACACGCTTGAAATACGAAGTACCGGCGACACTGGTAAGTTGAACACTTCACAGAGCCATAGATTATATAAACTTGTAAACTATTTCGGAAAACAGGTACTTCGCCACAAAAAATGGACCAAACTAGTTTAATTCTGAAATTGAGAAATATTCTAGAAGAAGAAAAGAAAAAGAATAAAGTACTTAATGATCATTTAGAAAAATTGATGAACCGCCATAAGAGCACTGAAGATTCTTTAAGGTAATAAATTGTTATATCGTTAATCAAAAGTGTATTACAAATATTATTGATTTTCAGAGTATCAGAGTTAGAGGTCGAAAATGAAAAAATTAGACACGATTATGATTTATTGAGATGCAGTATAAAATCTGGTGCCGAAGTTCAAGAGTTATATGGTAAGTATTATGCAATAAAACAGTTCATCGTCAAGACCCTAAGTATTATCAACAATTTTTTCAATTATATTTTCAAAAGAAGATTAACGGAGTGTTCCAAAGTAATGTTTAGTTAAGGCATTGTTAGAAGCATCATGACCTTAAATTAGTATCATAATACTGAAACTTTGTTTAATTTTAAATTGTATAAAAATGGCTACGATGAGTTCGTTTATCAACCTCTTCATAGTTGGCTACTGATTTTAATCTCCGAGATGATACAGTATGGACACAGTTTAATTTTTCGGTTTCATGGTTGGCAGCAGTTCACTGTCTTCATATTATTAAGTTCCACACTTTTTATTACAAAATCTTGTAAGCATTAGAGTTAAGAAAAGAAAACCAAAAACTCAGCAATAGTTTGGAGCCAATAAAGAGCGAACCGATTTTCAAATTAGAACAGCAAATGGGAAATAAAATTTTGGGAAGAAAATTCATAAACTTTGTGGTAAATGGAATTTTGTTTATATTTTTCGAAAAAACAACAATTTCAAAGCGTGATATTTCGAAAATCAATCTATCGATTTTTTCTAAAATAATTTTTTCAATATATCAAACTCACATACATTTCCACGGTCAAATTGTGCCCTCCTTTGATATTATATTTAATACCATTATTCTAGACTTTGAACATTTTTTTTTTGTGAAGAATATTAAGAGGATTCTTTTGTTTGTAAACCTCTTATTCATTTAAAACGAGTTCACGAGAAAATTTGAGAAAACCAAAACTGAAAAACCCTGTTTCTGATTTCAAATAGTAACATACTAATAAAATAGTTAGGCGCAACTCATTAAACGAATGCCGATGATGGAAAAAGATTTTCTGGAATCATTACCATCGCTATTTGAAAGGAGAAGTCGTAAAGTAACATTATCCGCTGGATAGCCGTGATATGCGAGCAACGTGAAATACGGTTTCGCAAATCACTGAACTGCCTATAACATAATAAGCAATTCAAGAAAATTTCCTTCTTTGCACTTAATTTACTCGTCACAGGCACAAATAAGGCTTGGTGTTGTAGGAACTTGTAGTAACAATACAAAAAGATTTTAGCTGATATTGCATTCTCTGCCTTTCACACCAGCAGTTTACGTTACAAATGAAAAATTGATAAAATATTCCGTCGATATTAAGTAAAATAAATTCAAGCATCTGATAACCAAAGCTAAAAAGCATCCCTGTGCAAGGAGCTAAGTTGCTTATTTGATAACATAACTACATTAAAGCTGATAATGTTTTTAAATACAATATTAAAATTATTGTTTTTCCTTTTATGCTAAGTGCGTTGAACGTGATTTCATTTTTAACGTTGTTTTTTTTTTTATAGCACAACATCACGCTCTTCAGGAAGAACTTCGTCGAAGACGTGACGAGTGTATTCAATTAAAAGCAGTGCTACAGCAACAAAGCCAATCCTTAAAATCTATAAACACAGGAAACGTTATACGAGGCAATAACATCGGTAACACTCAGAATAATGAGTTATTGGAAGCGTTTAATGCTCAAAAATTGGCTAACAGGTAAAATAGAAATTTAAAACAAAATTAATTTTAAAATTTTCATAAATTTGAGATCTTATATATGATTGCCAATTTTAGCATACCTACTGCATTTAAGTTCAGAGGAAAATTAAATTCGGTGGAAATAAACTCAGTTCCCCTCAATCAAACCACATATTGTTTGAGAGATATTTTATGTGGAGCTTGATCTTTCCGCATAATTTTTTTCTTCTGAAAATGCAAAAAAGAAATACATTCCACGGAACGAAAGTTAAATTTAAATTCGATTTTTTAAAATGTGTAATTTTAAAATTTTGTGAAAAATTCAATTTTCATAAATCTTCGATATAATAGTTTTTTTTTTATTACATATAACAAATACATATGTACAGCTGCGGTCAAAATAATAGCAGTGCGATGTGACTTTTGAATTGAAAGAAGATTTTTCGAACAAATGACTTTTTTTTATCTTTTAAAATATAGTTACTTGATAAGTATCCAAAATAATCACATGACATTTTGTTCCAAAAAAATATCGGTACTCTCTATGTTTGCTATTAAGTATGTTGTACTTTCGAGCGATGAAAATAATAACAGTGTTCAACTCTCTTACTTCTCAAGATTAAATATTTACTTTTATTAAAAAAATTGTTCGTAAAAAGTAAGTTCTATTATTTTTGTATAATACTGCAATGATTATTTTTTTAAAGTTTTGCATTTTAGTGGGCCGTGGAAAATTTCCATTTCGCAAGGTAAGACTTTTAAGGAAATTTAAAATTTTATCAGATGTTCTGCGAGAATGGTTTCAAATACGATGAAATACACAAATAAACGGAATATACGAGAAAGAAAACCTTACTATTCCCCCGGGACGTGAATTGTTCGATACGGCTTTCGAAACATAATCCGTTTTTGGCTGCTAAAGAAAAATAAATATTGAAAGTGCTTAATATAGCAGCGAGACCGTTTGTCTGTGGGAACTCTTCAATCGCTAATAACATCAATGTCAAACTGAATATTTAAGTTGATCAGTGTTAAAGGAGGCCACACTAAATAAAAAACAATTATTTTCAAACTTAATTGCATTTTTACTTAAAAAACGCCGGGTGTCTTATGACGCGCTGAAAATGACTCAAAATTAGATGCGCTTGAAATAATCGCATGTAAGATAACGGTAAGGTACCGTTACCTAACAAAAAATTATTCCAAGCCGAAGTAAATATTCTGATTGACGTTTCATATAAATTTAGTAATTTTTGCAAATGTACAAGCATACTTATTTTAAGTTTTTCTAAAAGTTTCTAAGGTTTCTTATAAATACGACGCGCACCTTATATTAGATTAGAAGAAAAAAAACTTCATTCAATTCACAAACTTTTCCTTAAATTCATAAATGACACCGCACTGCTATTATTTTGACCGCAGCTGTATATCTAAGTTTCACTCCTTACACATAAATCCTTTCCTGACGTGTCATTGGAAGAAACGAAAACTGCCGCATATTATTATTTTTGATGATAACTAATCCCATTTATCTAAGGCAACTTGAATCTGAATTAACGGCACTAACCGAAGAAAATAACGCACGCTTAGCAGAATTATCTCAACAAATTGATGACTTGCGCATAGAAAAACAACAATTACACACTCTGTTACAATCAGGCTTGGATGCATTCGATGATAAAAACATTGAGAACTTACGGCAAAATGAACGTTACCTTCGATATGAACTGGAAAAATCGCTTGTACAGTATTCTCAACTACAGGTAAGATTCGGTACAGTATACCGCTTGATTAATCATATAAAAATACCCTTATCATCACATAAATATTTACATTTTCAGGAAGAAATGTACACCATGACTCGGAAATTTGAAAATTTGAAACATGGTAATGAAAAACTTTCTCTGAAACTGCAAGAACATGGTATATCCGAAGAACTGACACAAAGAGGTGAAAATAAATCACTAACAAATGTGAGCAAACAGAAAGTTCACAACTATCAGGGTAAGCAACAATTATTGAACACAGTTAAACAAGAGTTACTATCACATTAAACCTTATTATAAAAGGGTTTAAGTCATAATTTAGACTAAATATAAAATTGTGTAATAATAAAAATATGATTACAGTGGCGTTGCCAGGGTGGGTGTTTTTTTAAGACTCTGCCCTGTTAAATTTTGATGAGCAAAAAAAATCCTACACTGAAAGTGATGTGTGCTTTTTGACAACCGTCGCGGACAACCCAAATGACGCTACTCATTGAATGTACTTTATATTCAAGGCTTGTTTCAATTTAAAACTTTTTCATAAGATCTACCTCTAATCCCAAGTGGAGGTGGTCGAGAACAATGTTTTTCCATTTTTTTAAAGAACTTACATACGAAAAACAGAGAAATAAATGGTTAAATAAAATCATTTGGTAGAAATGGTCATGGAAATAATTATGGTATATACTTGCGCAAGCTTTCTTTGGGGTTATAAATCGAAAAGGAAAAAGGCTTATTTCTTATTATATTCTTTAATTTGATATATTTTTCACCTCTGGATAGAATGACTTCACCGGGATAGTTGTTAGTTTTGTTTATTATTGGTCGGACACCAAGTTATTTATATTAGGCATAACTTGTAGATCGGAGAATTTTCAATAAATAGTCAATCGTTTTTGTTACAACCTACCATTTTCATTATATATGGTTAGTGCTGTAAAATCGTTTAAGGCAGATCAGAGGTTAGTTTAAGATTTATGTTTTATACTGTTTGTTAATTCTCGGCATTACATCAGGAAAACAGTTAAGTCCTTCGTAAAAACGGCCATAATCATTATTATAAAAAATTATATGGTCTACAATTTGTTTAGGCGAAATTTTTGACTGTCAAAAAGAGTAAAAATTTAAAATTCGGTGGCTAAGGTTTACCTGAATATAGACACCTTGCTTACTTTCAACATTTTTAATACCTAATATATTGTACAAAATTGTTCAAATATAATATGAGGCGCCCGGTTTCCAAACCGTCCAAGTCCATTTTTCATACTTTTGGGAAAATAACGAAAAACGTTTATATTCATCTATGTTCGTTGAAAAATTAAAAAGTATTTCCCACATAATAGATTATAAAATTTCTTACTCAAAGCACGTCAGATCAGACTTTTCAAGTTTTATTTGCGTATGTTTTTGAGAAAAAATTTTGGACTTGGCCGGTTTTGATTCCAAGGCGTTGGACTGGTTTTGAAAGCAAGTCCATGGACTTAGCCGGTTTTGAAATCCATGAATCAAAAATAAATTAAAAAGTTTAATATATCTGTCAAAAAGTTTTTTTTTTAATCTAAAACCATTGTAGAAAGATAAAGCATGGTCTAGATTTTTATGTATGAGAATATCTCAAAATTTTATTTTTTTGGACTTGACCGGTTTTGGAACTGGGCGCCTCATATGTGTAGTTAAAATAAGTTTTTTGCTTCTAACAATTTCAATTGTTTTAAGGTGTCATCAAATTCCGAAGTGAAGATCTGGACAAAATTTTGCAGAGGCTAGTTACAACGATGACACCTAGAGTTGCGATTGGACTACTACCTGGCTTTCCCGCTTATGTAATTTTTATGTGTATAAGGTAATTTTATAAAAACTGCTTACCAAAGGATCTGTCTAAGGATCCGGTTTATTATTATTTATTCAGTTTTAAAGCTTTTTTTGATAAAAGCTGCATTGCATTGGGTCTAACATCGTGTTCCGATGAAATTTGCATCTACAATAGAATAAGATGAATCTCAAATATATGAAGGCAAAGAATAATCTGGGAAACGTTTCACAGCAACTGATGATAATCAGTTGAAATATCGAAATTTATGGTGTAATATATTTTTTTTTTTAATGTGCAAACAATTGGAATTGAACTTCAATTAATCGTTTAGAAATTTATAAAAAATAATATGAAATAATTGTTTCATAATTTTTGAATTACAGTTCCAAATATCCCGAGGCACTATGGGCGCGCTGACCACTTATGCTGGCCAAAACTCTGAAAAGCTCTTTAAGAGGGTTTTCGATGTCGCTGATTTCAAATTTCATGTCAAAAATTAAAAATTCAAAATGGCGGATCCAATATGACGGAAAAAAATTTTAATCTGTCATTGTACCTGTATGAAACGTAGTGTAAGGGGGTTTTCGGGGTCGCTAATTTCGAATTTGATGTCAAAAATTCAAAATGACGGATGCAATATGGCGGCCGAAATTTGAAACTGTTACTGTATCTTTATAAAACGTTGTGTTAGAGGATCTCCGGGGTCGCTGATTCAGAATTTGATGTCAAAAATTCAAAATGGCGGATCCAGCGGATAGTTGATAATACAGGCCTTTTTTCGTTCTTTGAGAAGCTCGTTTTGCCAAACACGAAAAAGATCGGAATTTTTGAAGCAGAAGTTGTCTGGAAAAAAAACAGTTTTTCTTAAAAATTGCAAAAAATCAAACACAAAACATGATAAAACAGACTTATCACATCTCACATTATTAATTCTTTTTTGTTTTAGGCTGGGAAAACTTGGGCAAAATTTTGCAAGCCAATACAAACTTAAGAATTGAAAAATCACAAAATTTTTATGAGTTGCATCAAACAATTGATTTTTTCACTGCAACAGATCAGTGGCGTAGCTGAGAGTTAAGGGGCCCACCCGCGAAAATCTGAGTGAGGCCCCCCGTGAAGCAATTTTTTTATTTTTGAATATGCAATAGGTAACCGAATCAACCCAGCTTGAGCAGTTTATTTGTGATCGTTCAATTTGCAAAACTAAATAACCGAATCGACCCAGGTCGTGCAGTTTGAAAGACAAGGACCTCCTGCAAAATCATTTATGAAGCCTCCCCCAAGTCGATGAAAATGATAGAAATTCAAATTGAATTAAAAAAAAGGAAAATTTCTTTAATTGTAAAAATAACTTTTTATTAGTAAAAAATAATAGTATTGTTTTATGTCCTATTCAAATCTTTTGGAACGTCTAACATTTTTTTCTGCGAATTCATCAATATTGGTTTTTTTCGACCGTTCACATTGAATCGATAACAATGTTAAAGAAGATAATCGGACTTGTGACATACTAGAACGTAAATAATTTTTAATAATTTTTAGCTTTGAAAAAGACCTGCACAGGCTGGGTCGATTCGGTTACTTGGGTTTGCAGATTTAATTATTTAACATTCATTTTTTTTCGTGGTAACTCGCGGGGCCCCCTTAAGCTCGGGGCCCCCCGCACCGCAGGTTTTGCGGACGCTCAGCTACGCCACTGCACCAGATCTATTTTTAGAAAATTGCATTATATGTACATAAAGTACTTACCAACACCTTTATTTTGTATATATTACTTTTTTTTTATACAAGAATAATATTTTAATAACTTTAATAAAACGGGCACGTAACTCATAATATTAATATTTATTGCTGGCTCATTGAGCTTTTTAGTTTTCCATATAATTTACATATATAGAAAAGAAGGCTTTGTTAGACAGTTTCGTCTATATCTCGTGAAAGAAAAATCTTATACGAATGGTACCAAGCAAGCCCATTGGAAAAAGCATACAATTTTTTACAAAAAAAAATTGATTTTTTTTTCTCAATCCTTGAAATATTCTAAGAGTTCTGATGTTTCAACGTTCCTGTCGTGAAATCTGCAATCATCTTTATCAGATAGGCCAATTTTATTTAGGCGTCATATTTTTACTATAATTAATCAGTTAAGATGCGAGATCCTCTTTATACAGCGTTAGGAGCTTTAATTAACATATTGTATGTGGCCCTTTTTGATGTTGAGAATGTTTTTGCTTGCCTTTACACATCACGCATTTTCTTACTTCTAATTCAGCTTTTCCTGTGAATTTACCATATGTAAATGTTAAGTCAAAATAACATTAATTCTTTCATTCACGCACTACGCTGGAACAAGCTTTCTATTCACGTTTTTGAGTATCTACTTACTATTATTAAACGAGCTAAAATCGTATGTTTATATATTTATACATATATATATGGCTAAACTTTATTTCGAAAACGGCTGCAGCGATTTTGATAAAACTTAGGGATTTGGTGCATAAGTGAATAAAATGAAGATTGGGCTAAGTTTTAAGTTTTTAAAGACTCTAACAGAAGGTATTGCAACGAAATTTGGTAGACGGATGCAGATCATAAATATCTTAAATGCTATCAAAAGTGGGCGGAATCGGAATAGTGGGCGTGGTATATTTCAATAATTGAAAATTTTGAATCGATATCACTCGAAAACGCCACCGACGATTTTCATAAAAATTTTTACGGTAATACCGCTGAGTACAGTAATTATAACAAGCTATGCCAATATACTGGCAAAACTCGTTGAAAGGCGTGGCACAGCCCACAATATTTATAAACGTTATAATAAGAGAACTAACAACGCAATCGTTATGAAATTTAACATGTTAAATATACTGGCTATTAGGTATCTTGTAACCAAAAGTAGGCGCAACGACACCTGTGGGCGTGGCACCTTCCATACAAGCGAAAACGGTTAAATGCCTCATTTATTGTTCTATGAGAGTAATATTTTTTAAATTTGGTATAGAGATGTCGGTTACTATAAACTTTGAAAATAAATGGATTTCGATGGGATTGCATCAGTGGGCGTGGCACCTCCCCTGCATGCAAAAAATGTTAAGTGTTATATTTAGTGTGCTATGGGAGTAATTTTTTTAAAATTTGGTGTAGAGATGTCGGTTACCATAAGCTTTGAAACTAAATGGATTTCGACGGGATTGCATTTGTGGACGTGTCACCTCCCATACAAGCAAAAAATGTTTAAGGCTATATTTAGTGTGCTCTTGGAGTCAAATTTTTTAAATTTGGTGTAGAGGTGTCGGTTACTATAAGCTTTGAAACAATATGAATTTTGACGAGATTTCATTAGTGGGCGTGGCACCCCCATAGAAACTTATAACGCTAAATGCCATTTTTAGCGTACTATAGGAGTGACCCTAATAAAACTTGGTAGAGAGATGTCGGTTACTATAACCTTTTATACTAAATGAATATTGATGGGATTACATCAGTGGGCGTGGCTCCGCAAAAACGTTAATAGTTATATTTAGTGTGCTGTGGGAGTAATTTCATTAAAATTTGGTGTTAAGGTGTTTGTTACCATAAGCTTTGAAATTAAACGAAAATCGACGAGATTGCATCAGTAGGTGTGGCACCTCCCATATAAGTAAAAAACTTTAAATGTTATATTTAGTGTGCCATTGGAGTAATTTTCTTTAAATTTGGTGCAGAGGTGTCGGTTACTATAAGCTTTGAAATTATATGAATTTTGATGGGATTTGATTAGTGGGCGTGGCACCTCCCATACGAACTTATAGCGTAAAATGCCATATTTAGCGTACTATAGGAGTTATCCTAATAAAATTTGATTTCAATACATAGTAATCCCTCGAACTGCGCGGTTTCGGACTGCGTGGTTTCGCAGCTGCGCGATTTTGTTTTTACTACCGAAATTTCGCATTGCGCGGTATAAGTTTCGCAGCAGCGCGTATATCTCCATTTCTCTTTTTATATTTTTTCGAACTATTTTTCATGAAATATATATGCACATAAAATTTAGTGAATCCCATTGAATTGTGTGATGTGGCTTGTAATTTTTACATACATATGTACATAATTCACATTTTGTTTTCGAAACTCTTCATGTAAAGAACAGTGAAAACAGCAGTGAAAATGTAATGATGTAAAGAGTTTTTGTTTTGTCATACATATGTACATATTTATTTTTATAAATGAATTTATAATTTTTATTTATTTTTGTTTATGTCTTATGCCATATGTAATATAACTAGTCACTTAATAAAGGTTTCATTTGAACTATGAACCTACTTAAAACTAAATTTTTTATAAGAAATTTAGGAGGACTTGGATACAAAAGTGGATTCACAGTGCGCGGTTTCGGCATGCGCGCTGTTTTTTTAGAACGTAACTACCGAGCAGTGCGAGGGATTACTGTATTCCGTCTTATTCAACTAAGTTCGAGTTTTTCAACCTCTTTCAACTGCTTCATTATTTTCCAACCTCTTATACTGTTTTCGCGATTTTTTACCTTTTTCAAATATTTTTAACATTTTCAATATTTGTTTGACTTTTTCAACCTCATTCAACTTTTTTCCAGTTTTTAACTTCATTCAACTGTTTCAAAATCTTTCAACCTTTATCAACTTTTCTCAACATTTTCCAAATTTTTTAGACTTTTTCATCCTCATTCAATTTTTTTCGAGTTATTCAACCTCTTTCAACTTATTTTCAACAGTTCCCATATTTTTTCGAATTTTTCGACCTTGTTCAACTGTTTTCGAGTCATTCAACCTCTTTTAACTGTGGCAACATTTTTCAACCTCTTTCAATTTTTTTCAACATTTTCCATATTTTTTCGAATTTTTCAACCTTATTCAACTTTTTCCGAATTATTCAAACTCTTTCAACTTTTTCAACATTTTTTCAACCTTTTTTCAACACTTTTCATATTTTTTCGAATTTTCCAACCTTATTCAACTTTTTTCGAGTTATTCACACTCTTTCAACTTTTTTAATATTTTTCAACCTTGTCAACTTTTTTCAACACGTTCTATATTTTTTAGACTTTTTCAACCACATTCAACTTCTTTCGTCTTTTCAACCTCATTCAACTTTTTTCGAGCTTTTCAATCTCCTTCAACTTTTTCAACACTTTGATATACTATCGAGTTTATCAAACTTTTTCACCTGCTTCAACCTCTCTCAACGTTTTTCTTCTTTCGATTTTTTTTTAACTTGTTTTCGGGTTTTCAATATTTTTTAAATATTTCCGTCTTCTGATTCATTGCATTACATTTTTTCGACTTTTTCAACCTCAAAACGAAAAACCGAACTATGGTCGGTCTCCTGGTACTAGTCAATATTTGTAAAGAGTGATAGTTCCATATCGCTATCTTAAAGGAGATGTGCTATGTCCAACAGTTTACTGGATCACTTGGAGTTGTATGGAAAAATCCCCTAAGGAAATACACAACACCCCCAATGAAATAATGGCCAAAAAATATGGAGTAAGACCGAAGATGAAACAAAGAAATAATTCCTAAACAAACAAATAAAACAACAGTCAATGTTTCGGACTTATTTCATTATGAAATAACCCTCTGAGCCGCACTCTAACTTTTATGTAGAACTACTGTGGTTAGTGAAATCGGTGTTGGACATATTGCATTATGTAAATCCTAAACTATTTTTTCCGGCTCGAACCTTTTTTGTGGTAAAACTATAAATATTGACCTATATTTTCCGGCTCGAACAGACCTATAGTCTGATAGAGCTATGTATGTATATGAATATGTATGTACTTATATGAATATACATATATGTACATATATGTTGGGTAATAGTCGAAACATATGTTACCAATTACCAGACTAACGTGATCTATCCATCGTCTTGTCCTATTTTTTAAGAAAATGCATTTACAAGAATATCGTTATTTGCTAATCACTGTAAGTTCAATTACAACTCCAAAGTTATGTCTTTAAAATGGTCCTCAAAAAATTTAATTGTCATAATTTTAACGCTGTATAAGAAAAAACAATTAATTAAAAAAATAAAATGTTTTAGATACACTGATTTAATTAATGCTGACGACGAAGTTCGTGAATTGCTCAGTAAATTTGTAATGCAAATTAAAAAAATGCACCGTAATCCTCATGTTACTGAATTACGCATATTGTGGCTGGTGAACTCAATTACGTAAGTTTTTGTCCCATAATTCTTTTCAGGACTTATTTAATATGTTCATTGCAGGCTTCTGAATCTTCTTAAGCAATATGGCGATGTTGAGGAATATGTTAAATTCAACACAGAGAAGCAAAATCAACAGCAGCTAAACAATTTTAATTTATATGAATACAGACGAGTGCTGCTGGAAATAGTAGTTAATTTGTATCAAGTATTAGTTCAACAAATTCAGGGTTTGCTTGAACCATTTATTGTACCAGCAATATTGAATAATGATGAAATACAACGAGGACGACAGCCATTAGGTATACGAGGGCGTTCCGCATCAATGGAATCTCCAGAACAAGGAAAAGTTGCTGCGTGGAAACAGCTAATTAGTCAACTGGAGCACTTTTATAAACAATTTGAGTTCTATGGGCTGAATCAATGCTATGCTGAACAGATATTTTACCAGTTGATGTATTTTATTTGTGCTGTTGCTATGAACTGTTTAATGCTACGTGGTGATATTTGTATGTGGCAAACGGGAATGATTATAAACTACAACCTAAGTCGTATTGAAGATTGGATTCGAGAAAAGAAAATGGTAATGCAACTGCTAATTTTCAATTCAATTTCTAATTATTAGATTTAATAGTAATATTAAGTAGAATTTCTATTAATATTATGATTGTGCGAGACTCTCACTATACTACTACAGTAACTTTTGCCTTAAAATCACACTTAAAAGTACATATATGTGATTCATAATAAACTACAAAGATCCTACAAGCTGTCAATCATCATCATCCCTGAAAGTGAAAAAATAAAGTACAAATATTAGATTTATTCGAGCCGGATTTTTTGGTAAAAAATGAAGTGTCAAATCGCAATATTTGAGAGAGTAAAATCTGAAATTTCTCTGACTAGTCGAATAACCACAATTTCGGCTCGAACGCAAAAATGGGTGAAAATGAAAATTGTCAAAAAAGTGGCACGTATTTTAGTAAACAAACAATGACAGGGTTAAGGCCTGCGACGTAGTTACATAACCATTTGGTTAATACCTTCTGAGTACAATCCAAGTGAAACCTTTTTGAGAATGTTATTAATAAAAAAGTAAATAACCGACCTTAAAATTTTGTACCTCATTTCTATAGCTGGATATGGAATTATCTTGTGACTTTTCGGTATAAGTTTACTTTAGAAGCCCCTCTTCTTTTTTGAAGTAAAACTTCTTAAGCGGGGGTGTGATTTGGAATTAGGTGTGTATAACGAAACGTAAAACGCAACATTACTTTTTTTAAACCGTACTGTCGCTTAGTATATGTAGTATTTTCCTCCAAAGTAAGGCTTGGTTAACGGGATATAGAACAGCTATAGAAATAAATGATACATCAGATTAAAGTACTCATCTTCAAGATCCTTTAACCAACAGCTGAGATATAGCGTGGAAAGATTTCCTATTTTTTTCAAGCATAGCACTGATTAACTTCCAAAACGATGCCATAGTGAGTAGAAAAAACATCTCAGTGCAACTCTTGAAAATATAGGACATCCTTCCACACTTGTAGCTCAGCTCGATGAGTTCTTTAATTTGATATATTACTAGCTGTCCCGGCAGACGTTGTTCTGCCTTTTCCGGTAGGTGGCGCGAAGCTGTATGAACTCATGCTATGGAATGTTAAAGCGAATCAGCCCATTTTTAAAGTGAAATCAACTTCTGTCCCTACTCTTTTACATATAGTATAGCAGACTTGGCAGACGTTGTTCTGGCCTTACTGTTAGGTGGTGCGATGAGTTTAATTTATTATAGCTTTTGTGTTTTACATAATTACCAAGTCTCAATCATCTGCATCAAGTAATTGCTGATATATACAAAATGTTGTTTTATTCGCATATGGAAGGTGTGGTACCACCCATTTTCTCATTGAAACTTCTAGTCTCATTCATCTGCATCACAAATTTTGGTCTTTTCTTATATGGAAGACGTGGTACTGCATGGTCATATCTGTGCCTCTTAATATAACAGATACGTGGTGTAAATTCCATGTGAATCGATGCAGAGGTCTTTGTAAAAATGCTATTATAAAAATATTTTTGTATGAAGGCCACCCTAAATAAAAGTTTTATGGACCAAACAGTGTCCCATAATATAAAAGACACGTGGTGCAAACTCTATGTCAATCGATGGACTGGTCTTTGTGAAAATGTTATTTTAAAAATATTTTTGAATAAGGGCCACCCTAAGTATGCACCCGAAATAAAAGACTTATAAACTTAGCTATGTTTGTCTTCTCTTAATATAAAATAACACGTTGTGTAAATTCCATGTGAATCGATGGAGTGGTCTTCGAGAAAATGCTATTTTAAAAATAGTCTTTTATAACGGCCACCCTAAATATGCGCCCTAAATAAAAGTTTTGTAAGCTTAACTATGCCTCTTAACATAAAAGCTACGTGGCTTAAATTCCATGTGAATCGATGCAGTGGTCTTTGGGAAAATGCTATTATAAAAAAATTTTTGTATGAGGGCCACCCTAAATATGCAGCCTAAATAAAAGTCTAATAGACTAAACTATGTCTCTTAATATAAAAGACTTGCGGTGTAAATTTCATGTGAAACGATAGAGTGGTGTTTGTGAAAATGCTATTTAAAAAAAAATTGTATAA
Source organism: Tricholauxania praeusta (assembly GCA_949775025.1). Lineage (NCBI taxonomy): Eukaryota > Metazoa > Arthropoda > Insecta > Diptera > Lauxaniidae > Tricholauxania > Tricholauxania praeusta. The sequence continues at coordinate 44,976,575 of OX459031.1, forward strand.
GGGCCACCCTAAATAGAAGTTTTATAGACTTAACCATGTCTCTTAATATAAAAGCTACGTGGTGTAAATTCCATGTGAATCGATGCAGTGGTCTTTGGGAAAATGCTATTTTAAAAATATTTTTGTGTGAGGGCCACCTTAGGGTGCAGCCTAAATAAAAGTCTCATAGACTAAACCATGTCCCTTAGTATAAAAGCTAGGTGGTGTAAATTCCATGTGAATCGATGCAGTGGTGTTTGTGAAAATGCTATTATAAAAAAAAATTTGTATGAGAGCCACCCTAAATATGCATCCTAAATAAAAGTCTTATAGTTTACCACCTATTCTCAGACCTACCAAATATACACAAAAAATTTCTTAAGAATCGGTCAAGCCGTTTGGGAGGAGTTCGGTAACAAACACTGTGACACAAGAATTTTATATATTAGATTTATTGCTATATCTACTCTATATCCTGTCAACATTTATCATTTTAATAAAACATTTTCGTATCATTCTATCGCAGTTTAATTTTCTAAAGGTTTCAATTCAACCACGTGTGAATAGCACATATAATTTTTTTTTTTAATTTAAGGCAAATATGTAATTACTTTTCTATATATATAATTTTATATGCTAACTTGTTAACAAATCTTCTACAGTCAAATGATGTACTAATACCATTAGCACCGCTTAATCAAGTTTCACAGTTGTTACAATCACGTAAAAGTGAAGAGGATGTTCAAAGCATATGCGATCTATGCACATCTTTAAATACTGCCCAAGTTTTAAAGGTAAAGTAATTCAACTTATATAGAGAATAAACTACCTAGACATTAATTTCTCATTATATTCTAATATTCAGATTATGAAATCATACAAACTTGACGATTACGAAGGTGAAATAACCAATATATTTTTGGAGAAATTAACAATAAAACTCAACGACCGACAAAAGGTTTTTATATTTAAAAATAAAAATGTAATTGAAAAGATAATCAAAAAATTTATTTTTAGTTTAAAAGCGATGAATTTACAATGGAACAGAAATTTATACATCCATTTAAAGTGGTTTTTAAATACAGCGATGTTAAATTAGAAGAAATCGAGCTTCCTAAACATTTGAAATTAGATGAGTATTTAACAAAAATTTAAGTATTATAAATATATTTTATATAAATTAATTCCAATTTTGATGCTTTCCGTTGACATTTAAAATACGTATTTAATTAAATATGTTGAACGACAGTCTATTGCCATTTCCTATAAATAAAATTATGAAATAAAAATTATAATGTATTTTAAGTAAGATATATACATGATAGAAATAAAGTAAGTTTCTTTTATTGAAATTATATAAAAAAAATTATAAAATGATGGGTTCTCCACATGGCGTAAATAATAATTTCCATTTTTCGATCGATACTTAAAAGTATTGAAAAACATAGACTTATGCTTTACTAAATTGAAAGTTATAAGATAAAAATGTAAAACTTTAGAGCAATTATTTAGAAAGTTATTTCAATATTTTTTGTATTTTCTTGTATGTAAATAGACAAAGTACATAAAAACTAGATGGAATGTTGATGGTATTAACAGAATGTTGCCTTATCCTTATATAAAGAGACTTGAGTGTGTACAAGAAAATTGTGATAGTGTCATTGGTAGCTTAATTTATATGAAAATCTAGTTTAAATTTACTGCAATATACATATAAATATAAACATATGTAATCATATTGACTTAAAATGGTTTCTTTAGAAATTATGCTTAATGAGGCGCATAAAAAATACATTAATATATAACTGAAGAGTTTGACTCGTATTAACTTCTTTTAAAGAACATTGTTATGGTTGTCATTGTTATGATAAATAAATAAATATATAAACATTTTCAAAAACTAAAAAACTTATAATTTTTATTTCTACATATTAAGTTTTGCATACTCGGTAAGCTTACGATTTTGTTTTTGCTTTCCTATACAATTATACAGTGACCGAAAAAAGTCTACATACACCCCCAATTTCTGCTAGTTCGAGAATCGGAAAACATAATGGAAAATATAATGATGCAGCTATGTTTGAAACTTTTTTTTAATTATAATGAGCAAAAAATATTTTCAATCTTCAACTATATCCAAATTAATGTTCAATAATAGTAGTTTTGCCACCAAGTGTCAAATTTAAGATTTGACCATAAAATTCGTCATTATTTCCTGTTCTAGTTACTGTGTGTACGCGTGCTTTCAGTTTTGAAAAAAATCATTTTTTAAACCTCTGTGTTTTGAATTTCTTGTTTTAGTTGGTAAGTAAGTTTCATGTACCTAATATTACATATATTCATGTTATCAACAATGCGTTGCAACACTCGTTTTGAGAAAGCTGAGTGCTTAAAAATTAAAAAAAAAGATACTCTTGTTTTTTGTAACGCGAGTTACCAATAAGTACATTTTTTTCTAGTATTGTAGGTGTTCGTTGTCTAATTCAAACAAATACTTAGATTTTCTTTTTGTGTTTCCATTTGTACCGAATAACGGTAAAAACATCCTACGTTTGATTTCACTAGTCTAAATTAAATATAAGTACTTTTTGTAACCCGAGTTATCGGTAACTCTATGATTTCAAAAAGACATAGGGAGCTTGCCGAAAGAGTAGAGCAAAGAAGAGAGCAAAAATTGATAGTTTGTCAGAAGCAGAAAAAAAATAAATAATACATAATGAACGTCGGAATATCCAAAACCCATTTAATTTACTGGCAAAATGAGAAACTGCAAATGGCCCAAACATCAAAAGAAGTAAACATGGGCATCAAACCAAAACATTTCTATTATGAAGATGTGTATGGATGTAGTAGTGATACTTTAATCATAATTCACTGCATTCACGAGTTATGCATTCTAGAGTAATTTGATTTATTATTAAATTTTTGTTTAATTTAAATTTTTGTTTAATTTTTGCACATTAAAGACTGAAGAAGTTCCTTATTATTATTAAACTTTGATTTTATTTTTATTCTTATGTATTACAGCTAGAAAAAGCTCCTTATATTGGTATAAAGGTATTTGGTAACACGAGTTTCACATAATATTTGAATTATTTTAAAAATTACGATTCATTATCGCTGTTTCTAATAATGGTAAGGTTATTGATATATTGCTCATTTATTTATGTCAAATATAAAGCAGTCTACTCACAAATTTCGGAGAAACTTTCAAATGAAATTTACTCTCTGAACATGTTGTCCAAAAATGGTAACACGAGCTACCAACACAATTTATTATTATATGAATTTTTAGACTAATGTAGGACATGAGAAATGTTATGTGTTCACAAAGAATCCAATTTTATTAGTTAACCTAAATAATTAAAATTTATGGCTTCATTAAACTCAAAAATACTTTCTGGATGTAACGCGAGTTACCATGGAATTACCCTAAGATACATTCCGTAGAAGTTCCAATGTTCTCCTATTGTTGGTAGACCTTTGTCATTCAATCATAACAGGGCAGTTTTCGATCAGGTGATTAATAGTAGAGAAGAAACGGATATCCGGTAACTATCCGGTGTCCGGCCTATTCGGCGACCTAAATACTATCCTGCCGAATACCGGATAACTAGCGCCTATCCGGCCGAATACCGGATTTGGAAAAAAAATTTATTAAAGGTAACTTATTGCTTTATTTAGTTAGTATCACTTAAGAAATACTTACAATCAATAATCACAAGATAATTCTACAACTTAGAAAATGAATTAGTAGGTACTCATACTGCTCTAAAGGCAGTATGAGTGATAAATTATGGTGAATTTATACTTATTTCTCTGCATTAAGGAAAAAGTTTTACGCTGTGCACACTGCAGCAAAGTGCTGAAAGATATATTTTGGCAAACTTTGTTAAATTTGGGTATTGTTTAGCATTAGCTGCCCACCAAGAATGAGGGTCACAATGTAATTTTTCGTCGTTAAATCTTTTTAGAACTATAAAAATATTTCAGATAACAAGACCACAAATCAAATAATAACCTGAAATTATCACGCACGTGTTTGCACTGCAATCAATACAATAAGTTAATGAAAGAAACAAGTTTTTCAATACAAAAATTATCAAGTTTTAACTTCGTTTATCAACGAAAAGACCCGAACTGAATCGGGTTCACCTAATCGTTCGCGCGTCGCCTACGCAAACGTGGTTCGTGCGATGCACCAAACGGCAATGTTCCACCAGATATTCGGCGGCCGAATATCCGGCTATAAGGTTGGCCGAATATCCGGCATCCGGTATCCGGCTAAGCTGCTATCCGTTTCATCTCTAATTAATAGACAATAAATCGTAGCTGCAGAGTGTGCATATAGAAGGTGTCAAGTTTTCCATTAGGTATTGGTGTGTCAAGAGTGGGAACAGGTTTACTTTAGCTGACATTGTCCAATTTTATTTATTTTTTTTTTCCTAAAAGGGGGTTAAAAACAAAAAAATATAAAATTATCAAAAAAAGTCGCTCGGATCTAGTATCGGAGATATAGACATCGGAAGTTCCGGATATATCTTTTATAAAAATGGTTATAAGTTGGGAACCCCTAAATGGATTTCAAAAAAATGAGTGTCATAAGATAGATAATTTAATGGTCTACAATAATGGTGAGTAAAGTTTTGAAATTTGACCCATATTTTTGGAGATATTACGATTTTTGTGAAATTTCGACCAATTTTTTTTTGAAAAAACATTTTTTTTTTCAAAAAATGTGTTAATGACCTAAAACTTTTTTAGCATTTTAAGAAACCTTATTTTATTCCCTTTAAAATGGTATATAGTTTCTTGTAAATTTTTGTGAATTTAGCCCCTTTTTAAGGAAAATCAAAAAAAAATATTCAATGAATTCTTATGAAAACTATGTTTTTGTGGGCAAAAACAGTGGAAAACAACAACAACAACGATTAGTACACCGACAACTATTATTATTTAAACGATTCTCATAATAAAATAATATGGTTATCATATAAATGAAAAATTTTTTAAAATGTGAGGTTATGTTGAAGGAAAAGAGCGCCGCAGGCGAAAAATTTTTAAGTTTTAAAATGAAAATGGTCTTACAATAATTGTTGTTGTTGTTGTTGGTTTTTTATTGTTTTTGTCCATAAATAGAGACTTTTCATAAGAATTTATTGCATATTTTTTTTTATTTTCCGGCAAAAAAGGGGGTAAATACGCAAAAATTTAAAACAAGCTATATACTATTTTAAAGGGAATAAAATAAGCTTTCTTAAAATGCTAAAAAAGTTTCAGGTCATTAACACATTTTTTGGAAAAAAAAAATGTTTTTTCAAAAAAAAATTGGTCGAAATTTCACAAAAATCGTAATATCTCCAAAAATATGGGTCAAATTTCAAAACTTCGCGCAGCATTATTGTAGGCCATTAAATTATCTATCTTATGACACCCATTTTTTTGAAATCCATTCAGGGGTTCCCAACTTATAACCATTTTTCCAAAAGCTATATCCGCAACTTCCGATGTCTATATCTCCGATACTAGATCCGAGCGACTTTTTTTGAAATTTTTATATTTTTCACCTTCTATCACCCCTAAAAAAAGAAATTGATTTGGAGAATGTCAGCTAAAGTAAACTTAAGCCCAAGAGTGTATGTCCCGTCCTAAGTCTTGAATATTTTTTCAGGTCAAGCCTCCTGAAATCTGCAAAAATATAGGGGTCTTTCATGCGAGGTAAGTTTCTACAAAAACGATTTTGTTTCTTAGACTGGGTTGCTTTGATATATCTTTAACAATCCATTTTACAGTGTGGCCAATAATAACTGTCAGTAAATTTCATTGTTCTGAAAAAAATTGAAAACCTGATTTTTTTTATAATCTAAGGATGCATTGCTTTTGAAAGTTTAATTGTACATACACAAAAAAAAGTACACGGCAAAAAATATTCTTTATATCAAACTTAGAAGCGCCATGGACAGGGATGCCAGACTTGGCGATTTGAGGAGGTGTCTTGGCGTTGGAAAATAGCCCTAGGCGACTAATCGCCAAACGGCGATTTCAAATTCGCCTAAAAAATTTTATCGTTGCCTAACAGCAACGCGACCTTTAGTTAAATGAATATTGTGAAAAGCAAACTTAGAAACCGAATTCGGGTTCATTTTCCCATTCGTAACATTTTTGCACAAATTTTTAACCTTCGGACAACATGCTCAAGATGGTTAATTCTGAAATCTACGAAAAGACCTCAGAAAATAACAATAATCTAGATTGCGAGTCCTGCGAGTTCAGTTTAGAAGACGCTTTCAACTTTTTTGATGATGGCAATTTCGAAAATAACAATTTTAATTTCTTGTAGATGCATTCCGCATTACATATTTAATTTACTGGAGTAAAATTTCTAATGTATTTAACGCCTTTAATTTCTTTTTTCCTCTCAAAAAATGCTGTTTCTTTTATTTCAGTTATTATTGACTAGGTATTGTCAATTAATTTGCAGAAGCAGGACACACACAAGTGTTTTCATAATTTCAAAAATCGAACCTACCAAACCTGAAGTTTTTTTATTTTGAATTTAGAAATTGAAATTTAACTAGTGATCTATCCTATGTTAACCCGTATTTGATTGTTGGCTAGGTTTGAATTTAAAAATTGGAAAGGTAAAACCCCAGGTTCGGTATGTTAGGTTAATAAATGCTAGTTTTGAATTTGAGGATTGGGAGTTTTAATTTCATATCTTCAGGTTCACTACTTTACATCAATTGCTAGGGGTTAATTCGCTAATTCGAAATAAAAAACTGGTGTTTGTCTTATTTTTCTATAAATTTTTATATGGCGACTATAGTATTCTGGCGACTTCAAATTTAAGCATGTCGATTTGTGGCGAGTTTAACGCCACATATTGGCGACTTCGCGTCCAAGTCATCTGGCAAGCCTGGCAATGGAAGGTAAACGTGACTTAGTTATAAAGTTTTTTTAAAAAAAATAATAGAAATTGTGACATCAGTAAAACACTAAAACCACTCGGAATAGCAGAAAAAATCAAACATAAGACAATAAAACTATAAGGAAACGGGAGGCTCGAAAATTAAAAAAATTGGACGCAGTCGGGCTATGCGAACAAATTTTTTTTTTTTTTTTTTTTTAGACTTCATTTTTTTTATTGAATCTTCTCTTAAGAGACTAACAATTAGTTATAAAATCTTAAACTAAGTACGTATAACATTATTATGCATTATTATTGTGAATAATGAATATACTATATTATTTAATAATGAACTTGTCTCCAAAAACAAAAGTTAGCAGGGACTTATACTTCTTGTGTAGTAGGTGCAGCTTGTGTATGGCTCTGCACAGCGAGTGCACAAGAGCGAATAACTCGTTGGAGCATAGGTATGGACGCAGCTGACGATCGCATCTCACCATATTCTTTGCCAGCCGAGACGACCGAGGTCCCGGTCTTGGCTTGGTAGCTGAGACGAGCTAGGTCTCAGTCTACCCGAATGGGGGTTTCGAGTACCACAAAAACGTTTGTCTTAGTGGTCGCTGAGACGAACTTGGTCCCAGTCGACCACGTTGGGAGTGGTTAGTGACTCCAGGACGTTCTTGAGGTGGTAGCCGAGACGAACTAGGTCCCGGTCTAGCACCCAAAGAAGACCGAGAAGACACTGTTTCAACTCTCTTCCTGCTACTCTCTCCAATTCATCGGAAAGCGGCCGAGACGAGCTAGGTCCCGGTCTTACACCCTCATCGGAAGGGGAGCTGGCGGCGATAAGTTGCCAAGATTGGTTTGTATTGGGGTAAGTCTTTTTATTGAGTGTAAAAGTTACATGTTTACTTTTTTGTTCGTTTACATTTATTCGCCAGCTTAAAAGCCATGTTTCAACTAGACGCATATGTTCTTCGAGGGTATGTGACGCACTATGAGGGTCTGCGTGACAAGACAAAATTGCAGTGTCATCAGCAAAAGTAGATGTAAGCACAGAGTTGTTTGTTGGCAAGTCAGAAGTGTAAATAAGGTAAAGAATTGGGCCAAGAACACTACCTTGTGGTGCGGCTCCAAAAATGTCAACGTCATCTGAAATGTAGTCGTTGCATTTTACCCTGAGCTTTCGTCCTGTATGGTAGGGCCCTAGTAAAGCATGGATATTTTTAGGGAGTAATTTTTTTATCTTGTGTATAAGTTCATCGTGCCACACCTTATCAAAAGCTTGAGCTACATCAAGAAACACTGCTGAGCAGAATTTTTTTTCTTCATTTGTTTTTCTAATTTTTGCTATTATCCTGTGAACTTGCTCTATAGTTTCTTTCTAATTTTTGCTATTATCCTGTGAACTTGCTCTATAGTTCCATGTTTTTTGCGGAAACCAAATTGGTGCTGAGGAATTATGTTGAGTTGGTTCATGTGGGGCAAACTTTCCGAGAGCAGCAGCTTTTCAAAAAGTTTTGATGTTATTTTTTTTGAAGCTTATTGGCCGATATGATGAAACTTTTGTGGAATTTTTCCAAGTCTTAGAAATCATTGTGATTTGAGACCTCTTTCAGCTTTTTGGGTAGTGGCCCAATCGAGTAATAGCGTTAAAAAGTATGGTTAGGTGTCTGACTGCACAGTAAGGTAATTCAATAAGCATATTAGGTTATTATTAGGAGTTTTTATGAATAAATGAACGTCTTTAGTTGTGAAGCGCAACAAAATTTGTCTCATATTTTGAGTTTCTTGTGGTATTTCAAAGCTGTTGCCCGTAGGATTCGACTGAAATACATGTTTAAGATGGTGCGCAAATGCTTGCCCTTTTTCTGCATTACTTCTAGCCCAGCAACCATTGCTTAGTCTTATGGGAGAATCTATATCAGTAGGTTTTTTCATGCTTCTGATGGTCTTCCATAAAGTGTACCAAGTTTTTTGTTCAAACGAAAAGTTATGTTCGATGGAATTGTAAAAACAAAAAAAAATTGGAACAACTTTGATTTAGCAATATTTTAGAAATAATTATCTGGTTGACTACCGTACAACAATTTAGGTGACATTCAATTTACGATTCCTTTTCAATAAAAAATCGCTCAGCTATTTAAGTATATAAATTAGCATTTACCAAGATATGTTTTGATTTCAAGCTTTTTGTTATGTTGCTCCTTCTCAACACAACCTTATAAGAAGTGAAAAAAAATCAACGCTGAAAATTATTTTTTATGGAAAGTATTTGACAGGTATAATTCAGACAGGAAATTTCATTTCCCTCGCATCCAAAAAGTGAGTCGCCAGTCTCGTTACCTACGATTTTGACAGTCTTCAATTTTTAGCCACATGAAATTTGTCTGGGTGAAAATTTAACTTATTTTTGGGAGGGGAAGTGATCAGCTGTTTCTTACTCTCATTTTTTCTCTCTCAAACACCACATTTTTTCAGGCTCGAACGCTTTTTGTGGTAAAACTTTATAAATATTTACCTATTTTTTCTGGTTCGAACAAACCTAATATTGAAAATTGATTTAGGAATAAATCCGGCATGAAAAAGAGCTTCTTTAATTTCATTTTGATCTACGTCGGATTCAATGTCTTTCAATATAACTGCTAGACCTTTACTGCTTTTAAGCTGGTAGGTGTAGTAGCTTTTATTATTTTTATTCAGGTAAGAAGCAATTATTCTATAATTTTTTCCTGCATAAATTTGTATTTTGGTTTCGGAAACATTTCCTTTCGTAAGAAGAATTATATGAAAGGCATCTTTTCCAATTAGAGAAACCAAATTACAAACAAGCGCATTAGAACTGCGTTCACGCAAGTAAATAGGGGGAGGCTTCAGCGTTTTATTGTTTGAGTTGTTCATGTTGTCGTTATTAAATTAAACGAATTTTTTATTATTTTATTTTTGCCACTAAGGGCAGAGAATCTGCCGCCTGTAAATTGAACTTCACTTAAGATTTTTATGTGCGTCTCTGTCGCAATTTATTAAGTTTTTAAATTACTTTTGCACTGTAAATATCGGATTTATACGCGGACCGATTTTAAACACAGGAGAGAGAGCCTGTTGATAAATCGATTTTTCGAAAGTGTAAGCCCTTAACCCCCCCCCCCCCTTAAGTCTACTATTATAGCAAAAAATCAACAATTTGAATTTTCATGATTTCCTGAAATCACAGGGGATATACCATGCTATAAAAATAGCAAATGTATGTCTAATCACTCTCTTATTTGCCAAGCGCATTAAGTTCTGCTCGAGTGCTTTTTCTTTCTTACAAAAATTTAAGTGTGGAAGATCAAAGAAGATAACATGAAAACGCAGCTAAAATCTCTAAGGTTTTGACCGCGCCAACTTACAAATTCCCATTAGCACGATACGACGCTATCCAACTCTACGCAGACGTATTCACATATCTTAAAACTTGTCATAATATGCCAGCGCTTAAGTTCGTTGTGTGTAAGCAACGTATATACTTACAGTAATATCTATTATGTACAAAAACTCGATTGTATGTATCATTATTTCGATTTGAAATGTTATCGATACTTTGCTCACATTGCTAGTGTAATTGGTTGCGTGTGGTTCTCGTTTAAAAAAGGCTACAATAAAATTGAAACTAACAATATAAATTTAACATTATATGTGATTGTGGTACGTTTAAATGTTTCTATTTCTAAATATAAATATATCTCTTAAATTGTGATTCAAATTTGAAGAAAAATTGTAGTACTGAGCGGTCGCCATTTTGAAATCGTACACATTTTTATTTTGGTTAATATTAAAAATAATTTAAGTTTTATTATTCTATATATATATTAAAGTGTGTGCGTTTCTTTGTTTGATTTTAAAGCGAAAAATATGTCTTCTTTTTCATTAGCATCAAATTAAAATCGTGTGTGTATACTCTTAAAAAAATTATATGTACACTCATTTGGCAATTCAGTAATCTTATAGCAAGCAATTCCAGTAAACTTTAGAAAAATATATAATTATATATAACGTGGAATAAAGTGATATCTAGCGTCTGTAGAACATGGCTAATTAAAAAAAATAAGCGTTGTGGCGTTTATTTAAGTGCGTTTAGTGGAATGTTTTTTTTTTTAATATTAAAGCAACATAGTGCTGCCGGTGGTCGCCGGTAAAATAATGTTATCTGAAAAATCTAGTATGTATTCAAGAAACAAGCTGCTGCAGATGCATAATGTATGTATGCATTTAAAATCGCATTTTTGATGCGATCAAGATAATTTCATGAGATGCAAGTGATATTCAACACAAGTGGTGGAAGACCAATGCATGCGAGCGTACGCGGACGTGAAATATGTATACATATGAGCAAAAGTCCGATGAACACGGAAACGCCTGAAAAATAGTCCTATCTACTATGTCGCGAGTGTTTTAGTATATATACGTAAGTTACGCGGTCGCATACCTTGGGCTTCCAATATAATAAAGGTGGTTACAGAAAATGCAGCAAGAATGGAACACACCGATCGGTAGGCATTAGCGCATTGTGTTATACTTTGAATTCTCAGGAGCGTTTTTTCGCTTATGATTTGCGTTACAATAATGTCAAATTATATAAAAAAATAGCAAGTGGAAGAAAATTCAAACCGAGTCAAATTTCACTTAAATAATCCAATAATATATGGATCAAGATCAAAAAAGTTTCCACTAAGAAATGGAACATCATAAAATTGGTGTCAGAGTCCCCAAAACGGACTTTGTATTAGTTTGTCTGATACCATTCTCAAATCAAAAAAAAGCTTTTCATTACTATGTGAATTAAAGTAACTGAATATTCCAATATGTATTCAACTTTGTTTATACCACATATTTAGCGGTGAAGTCAGAGTTTCGAATTTATCGTTTACAAACAATATGTTTTAAGCTAGCGAGTTTTTCAAGAATTTTGCGAGATGTATGAATATTAGGGTGTTTATTTTGAAAATTTTGCAAATGTATTTTATTTTGCCTATATTTTAGCTTGAGGTTTACAAATATTTTCCCTATATTTGAGCTTCCTGGCTCAAACCTGTAAACTCCGCGGTCAGAGTTTATGTCTAATTTCGTTGAAATTTCTACGTTTTAGTAAGTCGGTTTTTTCATGAAATTTCAATGAAATCGGACATAAACTCTGTTCGCGCTATTAAACTCAAATATTGGGACAATTTTTTTTAAGCCGCAAGTTAAAATATAGACATATATAGATAGATAGAGAGGGTATTTCGGATTGAATTGAGTAAATGCGAATTATGGTTTGTCTTGAGAAGTGTTTGAATGGTTCCTAGACTATCTGTGCATATAACAAACTTTCCGACAGATTTGTTAGCAAATTGAACTGCATGTAGAATCGCGGTCGCTTTAGCTGTGAAAACTCCGCAAAACACCCTTGTTTTGCCATCCGTGTATAAAAAATTCCAGGAACTAGACTGTAACGGCATAGATACTTCATTAAATAGATTCCGAAAAACACTGGTGATGTGCTATCCTTTGGAAGTTTTGCCAACTGAAGAAGAAAAGATGACTGAATAGATTCCCATGGCGGAGGACTAATCAGTTTGGATTTCGCTGAATGTACTGGAATTTCTAGTTCAGTTGCGAATGAAATGCATCTCATGATGGTAGAATTTCTCCTTAATATTTTTTGTGCTTTAACTTTTTTTTTGCAGTATTGTTAATTAGAACATTTTTGCTACTAGTCAGCTTTGGTATCAGCCTAAGAGTGTTGTATTTCAATCTTTCTGCGATAGTTGGAAGACCGGCTTCGGCGAGGATACACATCACGGGAGATGTTGGGAAAGCACGGATACTACGTCTGGCAGCGTTGTGGTATGGTGCAAGTTAAAGCTGTGTGTTATACTTGGCACAATGACCGTAAATCGCTAATCCGTAATCTATCTTCGACAATATCAGAGCTTTTGTGATATTAACAAGTGTTGTTAAGTGAATAAGACAATGCTTAGAGGAAAGATATTTAATTACATTGAGTCTTAAAGCTAAGTTATTTCTCAGATACTTACAATGCTCTTTAAAAGATAGTTTATTGTCAAATATTACTCCTAAAATATTTAATTTTAAGCAATTTGCAATGGTTGTATTATTGAAAGACAAGTTCGGAGGTGTACAATGTTTTTTATTGCAGATATGAAGAGATTTGCATTTGTTGTAAGATAAATTAGCACCTGATTCTTTTGACCAGTTTGAAATATCTAACAGAACTTCGGTGTACTTGTTACGAACATGAGTCAGGTCTTTGAATTTTGTGAACAACAATACATCGTCAGCGTACATTACGTGTGAAATGCATTTGTGATTAAGTAAAATATTATTAATTTCTTCAAACGCAATTATAAATAAAATAACAGAGAGCGGAGAGCCTTGCGGTATGCCATTAAACAAATTGTAAATGTCAGAAAATTTGTTATTTAATTTCACACAAAAGGTGCGATTGGTTAAAAAGGCTTTGGCGAAATTATAAATTTTTTTACCGACTTTCCATTTGGACAACTGACGTAGAATGACATGAATGCCAATTCTATCGAAAGCCTTTTCAAAGTCTAAACTTAGTACGGAAGTATGATTTTTTGGAGGCATAATTTTCAAAATATAAGAGGGCGTCCATTGTGCTATGACCTTCATTAAAAGCAACCTGATGAGGGCTGATAAAATTGTTTGATATTGCAAACCACATAATTCGTTTAGCTATAGTTTTTTCTAATACTTTGCCCAGGCAAGGTAACAGAGAGATTGGCCTGTACCCAGATAAAGAAGTTGCTGGGTGGTTCGGTTTAGGGATTGGGATAACGGTGGCTTGTTTTAAAATATGGGGGTAAACTCCTTGCTCTAGAATATTGTTGTATAGGGACACAAGCCTAGTTTTTAGTACACTTGACATGTTTTTAAGCATTGGGTAAGAGATTCTATCTTGACCTGGAGTTTTTCTTGTTAGTGAAGAAATCGTTAAGTCGAATTCGAAGGTAGTAATGGGAGCTTCTATTTTTTTTTGCAGATGGTGTGAGGCAATGGTCTGTATAATCATCATTTATCCATTTTGATTTTTGAGAAATAAAATCGTGGTGAAAATTTAAATCCTGAGAATATGTTGACCAGGAGCAGCCAATATCCCTAGGCGAATAAATGGGACCATTGTTTGTATCTAACACTTTTATTGTAGAAGGGGTGTAATTTCCTGAAAGCATCTTACTTTTAGACCATATTTCTTTAGGGTTGGAATGTAGGATTTATTGATTCTGTTAGTTTTTCAAGGCTCTGTCTTTTTGCCTCCTTTAATTTCTTTTTAAATAAAGCATTTGATTTTTTATAAGAAATTAAATTTGCATCAGAGCGCGATCTTTTAAAATTGTACCATAATTTTTTCCTTTCTTCGCGCAGAAAAGACAAATAAGGAGACCAATAAGGCACTATGTGTTTTTGAAATTTGAAATAAGTCTGAGGAATAAAATTGTGGGCAGCAAAGCGAATTGCTTTTTTTATGATTGCAGTTTCTTTATTAACATTATTAGAAGGTGGGTGTTTCGAAATATACGCATCTGTCAAATTCTGGAAAAGAGTCCAGTTAGCTTTTCAGTTTTGAATTTAGGAGTTGGTATACCCTTATTTGAGATAGGAGTTGACATTCTGGTTAAAAGTGGAAAATGATCGCTTCCGTAGAGAGAGTTGAGTGTGTAGCAAGAGAAATTGGGGGCAATGTTAGCTGAACAAATAGAGAGGTCTACATTTGTAAAAGTTTTATGCGACGAGAAGTGAGTGGGTGAACCGTCGTTTAAAACAATCAGGTTCTCAGAAAGTATCAGATCTTCAAGAATCTTACCTCTTTGATTAGTAGAATCGGATCCCCAGAAGGGGCTCCATGAGTTAGGTCGCCTAATAGGAGAAAAGGGTTGGAAAAATTTGAAAATATGTCTTGAAAATGTTTGAGGCTGAAGCTTTGTTGCGGTGGTATATATATGTAAATTTGAAACCGAGGTTAATTTCAATTGCCAATGTTGAAATTGGCGATTGGATTGGAATAAATTTGTGAGAGATATCTTTTTTCACAAGAACTGCTATTCCTTGCTTATTAGATGAAATATTATGAAGGTTGTGAAAGTAGCTATTGTATTGTTTAGGGACTGTTGCGTGAGCGTTGTAGGGTAAGTGTGTTTCTTGCAATGATATAAAAGATGGAGAGAAGTCTTTAATAACAAGCTGTAAATCGTTATAGTTATTGTAGAAACCTTTCATGTTCCACTGTAGAATGTCAAATACCATACTATGAAATATAAAAAAAGAGTGTTCATGGGAGGCGTACTAGGCTAAAATTAATCTGAGTCATTTGAGTCAAGGTTACTAGGTGTTACAAAGTATTGGTTTTTATCTAATAATTCTTGTGTTATTTTGGAAATAGGAGATTGAAGAGATGTTTCGGAAGAATGATTATTGGAAGTAAAATTTGTAGCAGTAGTCAAGGAGACTCAACTTTTACTATTTTTCATTTTATTGTTGTTGTATGATGTCTGTATTTCAGTGATTGAGTTATCGGTGTTATTAATGGATAATTGAGGTTTTAATAGTGTAGTTGGATTAGAATTTGGTATTGTTTCTGATTGTTGTTCATTTGGAATTGGTTGTTTATTTGAAATTTGTTGTTTATTTGAAATTGGTTGAATGTTTGAAATTTGTTGAGTTTGGGCCTTTTGGGAAAGAACCTCAGGATAGGATGTAGAATTTGAGGGCTGTTGAGATTTGTGGATTTGTCTTGCATCACGCATTGAACACTTCTTCTGGGTTTTGATTTTTAAGATCTCTTTTTGTTGTATAAATTTTTTGCAATTGTTAGAGTTAGAAGGGTGGTTTTCTGCGCAATTTGCGCATTAAATACGTGTGCATTCACTGGGACTGTGCGGAGGAAGACTGCAGTTTACACAGGATGGGCTATTATTACAGCGTTTCAATGTATGTCCGAGCAACTGGCAAGACTAGCAACGCATCGGATTAGGGATTTTATCCCTCACCAGAACTTGGTGCCAAGAAACCTGAATAGACTCAGGTAAATGGTAAAGATCGAATGTGAGCAAGACGACGCCGCTAGGCTGGGACTTATTATCAATCGTTTTAGTAAATTTGTGAATACCAACTACACGTTGGGGAGCCAATTCACTCACAATTTCAGCATTAGAAACATTGTTCAAATAAGGAGCGTATATCGTACCTTTCACAAAATTTAAGTTTTCATCGAATTTACATGTTATGTCGCACAGGCGGAAGAAGAAATAAACTTGTCAGCTATATTTTTATTTTTAACAAGCAGCAAAAGACTTCCGTCTCGTAGTTCAGAAATATTTTCGATATCTTTACTAATTAGGTGGAGGGATTTTTGCACTGCAAAACACGAAAATTGTGACAAAGGTTTTTCGGCGTTAGTGGCTGAAACCACAACATATTTAGGATTGGGAGGTGAAAGTTTGGAAATCGGAAGGACCGGAAAATCAGATAAAGAATTTAGGCTACGTTTCTTTTTTGCTTTAGAACCGGCTGCTAACGCAGCAAACCGATTGTCCCCTAAATTGGGAGCCCCAGGGGGCATATTGACACAGTTTAATACACTGAGTTGTTAAAAACAAGTGAAACACGTGGGAAGAAAGAAAATCAAAACGAGTTTTGACAAGAGTTAGTGATAACGGATAACGGTACCACGCAAAAAATACAAAAGACACAGGTAGATCGCAATAAACACACGAACCGCACTCGACGAGAGATAGTCGGAGACTGTCATCAATTATAAAATAAGCTTATTACTTGATTTAAGGTGTTATATCGCTTTAATTTTTTCCCCATTTTTTTTTTCTTGAATCATGCCAAAATAATCAAATTTTTTTAAATCAATTTTTTCCAAAAAGCTTTAATGAAGATTTATAGCATTTTGAAACTTCAAACGCATTTTTCTCGAAACTATGTTTTCAAAATCGGCAAGCAGCAGAACTCAAAAAGTTTACATCCGATTGACTTGAAATTTTAACAGTAGCTTAATTGTTTGATAATCTAGTGAAATACACACTATTTTAGCGATTAATTAACAAGAAAAAAAGTTATAAATAATTTAAGTCGATTTTTTTCGTTGAAAACACGATTTTTTGTTAAAACATTCGCCATTTCACGAAAAAAAAAATTCTATAAATATAATCATGCGTACTTCAGTAGCAAAACTCATGTAGATAATGAAAAAAAATTTTTTGTTATAAGTGGAGTTGGACGAGACTTCTACTGCTCGCCGCGGAAGACCTTTTTGAAAAAGCGGTTCACGGTAATCACTGCACAGCCGCCATTTTGTAAAAAAATTTCAATAAAAAATTGATTTCTCTTCTTCAAGAGTTGGTTAATCCAATGTTATATTATTTGTAAAACTTTAATCTTAAATGTCCTTTTAAAAAAATAAACAGTCTTGTTTTTTTAGAGCATAAGGGGGATATAACCCCTTAAGACCGATCGCAAGCCGATAAGAGATAAGTTTTATTCGCGTTTATGTAGTGGTAGAGAAAATAAGATGCATGATAAAATAAGGCGTTTAATGTTACTATAAAGCGTTTAATGTCATTTACTGCGAAAAAATCAGTCTAAATATAAAAAAAATTTCAGTTTTTCCAACCTCAATGTTATTGCTCCTTGCAACATTTAAACAGATATACTGAGATACAATCACTCAAAAACAGTTCCAGTTATGATAAATAGAAGTGTTAGCGAGTGGATCGCCCTAAATCAGCTAAAATCAGCTATAAAAAAAAAAAAAAAACCCCTATCAGAAACGCTGCAAGGAGCATTTTTTTCTGATAGTGCTGTTTTTTTTTTTTTTTTTGATGGCTGATTTTAGCCCAATCCTTCGAAGTGATATGCGGGCGGTCCACTCGCTAACACTTCTATTTATCATAACTGCAACTACCTTAGGTGTTTTTAAGTGATTGTATCTCAGTATGCGCTCCACACGGTGGGCATGGCATTCTGTTAGCTTTCTAAGTCGGCCGCTCTTGTTTTTGGACACGAAGAACTGTTCTATGACTAGTTTTCAAAGCTTTTGCTATAGTTCTTGACGACTGACCATTTTAAGTCATAATAACTACATTATCTTCGGTTTCAACAGGTTTTTTTTTCATATTTATTAAATTATTCTTTTTTTCTTAAATAAGGTCCACTGTATTATTAACTTGCAGCAGTTCTCATCACTTTTAAATGAAAACTAATAAAAAAGAAGCTAGCCACAAAAATTTCTAATAAAACGATATAAATAACGGGAAATTTACAGCTATAAAAAAAACCATACAGACGTGCAAAACTGGATACATGCGTTTTTGAAAAAAGATTAACTATTGTATACATTTTAAATTTATTTATTTATTTTATGTTAAAGTAGAAGGGACAAGGATTTCAAAATCAAAAACTTTTTTCAAACCAGTTTATCATTAATACTTTTATGATCATGTAGGTATGAAACTGCCTAACATTGTCTCAGTTTTGCTCGCTACTGTAGCTTTAAACATATAAACATTTCTGGATTTCGCACGCCTATTTATATAAAAACCATAATGTGGAACAAATTTAATGCTTTTACGAGTCCTTTGATTATTTATTTTTACAGAAGCTGATCACTATATTGTAATCTTTATAGTTGTTTCTAAATGCCAATATCAAGTTACAAAAAAAAAGAAGAAAATATTAAAATAACGTTGCTCCTCCTTTAGCCTGTATTACGGTCATTATCCTTGACGGCATGGAATCAAGCAAGACTTTCAGGTTATCATCCTGTATCACATTATACTAAAGCTAAAATTGATTTTTTTTTATCTCGGGCTTCTGGTCAGCAACTTTGCGCTTCATTATATGCCGCAAGTGCTCGATTTCAAGATCCGTGAATACTTTTTCAAGCTGTAAAAAAGGACTTGTTTTTTTAATATCCTGTTTATAATTTTTAAGTCTGTAAGAATCAATCTAAAAATGACATGAAATATTTACCGATTCCGCACGGTGGCAAGGCGCAAAATCGTCCTGCAAAATTGCACTCGTAGTGCAGTACTTTTCAAGCGCCGACCTTAAGTTCTCCCTTATAAGTTGCCCATATTTTTCCGCATTCATAGTTCTTTCTAAATAGTGTAGAGGACCACGAAAATAGTAAGAAACACATCCCAGGGCTAAGTAACATCTAGCGACAACAACGAAATTTCAAAGTTTTTTTTGCTTTCATTTCCAAATTCGCCAACAGAACAAAAAAAAAAAAAAAAAATTGCACTACAAACAAAAACAATTGCTACATTCGTCAAGACACACTGCCGCGCAGCGCTAATCCCTGTGTGTGTTGTTTTTGTTTTCATTTGAACTCAACCTAAAGCTGCGTGTGATAGCGTTGAAACTCTGCGATTTTTTTTTTGCTTGCTTGTGCGTCGAATAACGGATCGGGCAATGGAGCGGATAGGGACACTACGTGCCCACCACTGTTTTACACCATGCAGTTTTCTGTCTAACTTTCTAAATTATCGGCACATAGCCAGTTGAATTTGCTTTCATCCGACTAAATGAAACTTCGCCACAGCACCAATGTTCAGTTCTTGTAAGTTTGTGCCCAAGCCAGACACACTTTTTTAATTTTTTATGTCAACAATGGCTTTTTGAGGACGTCTTCCATACAAACCAGCATCTCGCAGCCACCTGCGGACAGTTTCCACTAATTTTACACTAATATTTCTAGCCTTGCGCGTTTAAAAATTACACTTTTAAAATTATCCTTCAAATTCATTTTTTGTAGGCCATCTTTGCCCTTCTAATGATTGCACGCTTATGACCAGACCCTTTTTTCCTCTCCAGGGGCTTCAAAATATATTTTTTTTTTTTTCAAAAACAAAATGCACAATTGTGAATGTGAAAAATCCATTCTTTCCAAAATTTAACGATAGCATACACCTTGGTCCGCTAAAGCAAGTGTAGTCACTTTTTGATCACGCGACAGCTGTTTATATTTTTGACCCATAACTGCACTTATTTTAAAAAACGATCTTCTGCTTTAAGCAAATGCGTAACAATAACTTATTTTCGTTGTCAAACATTTGCAGTACTTTAATACTGAAAATCATTGATTGAAGTTAAAAAAAAAACTGAATTGTTTTAATTTTTACATATAAAATAGCATATAGGGTAATAGCATCTAATTATACTATTAATTTGTGAGTCCATTGTTGAATCTGTGTTATGTAAGTTGCGAAATCACGAACATACATATGTATATGGGGCATTCCATGCCAAATCACCGAGGTTTTGGCCTGATCCTCTTCGATTTCGCTAATAATTCTCATTAACTTCAAACAGTTCGAAAGAAAAAAATAATACTTTTTAAATGGTGTGCAACTGATTTACTTCGAAAAATAAATTGATGGAAATATTGGCCAAATAAATAAAAAAGTGCAAAAAACGGGTTTTTGGAGAATAACTCGAAAACGATTGTTAAGACAAAAAATTTGTTGGCATTTTTGGAACTTTCGACCCAAAATACATAAAAAAAGTATGTGAGAAACCAGATGTTTTTTTGTTTAAACTAGTGATATAGATAATACAATCATAAAAAACAAATATAAAATTTTCAAAATTCGAAAAAAAATAAAAAAAATTGTCAGCACATCTTGGACTACAGCTTGAAAGTTGCGTAATATAGAGTAGAATTTTGAGAAAATTTTTAAGAAAAATCAAAGGTGTCGCACTTTTCGAAGATGTCGATTTTAATCTTTAAACGTTAATAACTAACTGATTATTACTTCGAATAATTTTTTTTTATTTGTTTTCAGAAACTACATTCAAATACAAAAAAATGATACCCTACTTTTAATTGATATCAATATTTTTACTAGTTTATCGTTAATTGAAAATTTTTTGTCTTAATATTTAAAAAACCGATTACTCAATAACGGTTTCGAATACAAGACTGGAAATTGGTTTGCTTGTTTCTTTTAATACGCACTTAAACTTATGAAAAAATTAGCGAAATCGAAGAGGGTCAGGCCAAAACCTCGGTGATTTGGCATGGAATGCCCCATAAGTATATTTTTCTATTTGTGATTTACAAAGATCCCATCTATAAGTTTGGTTCTAATAACTCTTGTATATAGCTTTCATCCAACGTTGAAAACTAATTGTTTGGTTGTGGGTCCAACGTTCAATTCTCTGTTGATATTTTGTGATTCAATTTGATGTTATCGAAGATTGAATAACGTATTATTTGTGTGTGAGTTCAATGTTGAATTATATGTTGCTGATATGGTGATTTATGTTTCATTTTAAATAACTAAATTTAATAATACATTCATTTTACGTCAAAGAAAAACTCGACCGGCATGACGTCTTCGATTTCCGTGACGTTTGCATATTGATTTCCATGGATCAAAAAACACAACACAATTTTTTCCCCCTGCAATTTAAAAAAAATCATACCGCCGTTATGTTTTAAGCGAATGCCTTAGGCGTTTAAAAAATCGAAAAGAACTTTCTACTATTGAAAAAATGATAGTCAAAATGTGAAATTCAGTTTTCGACGTCTTGCGTGGTGCAGCTCTAGCTATCATTTTTTCACATTTTCTTATTTAAATAAAATAGTTAATCTCAATACCTTTCAAACGATATTGAATACTCCCTGCACACGCTAGCCATGTCTAAGCTCTGTCGACCAATATAAAACTACTAAACAGAGGTTAAGAAAATATGATTTTTGACCATGGACAAAACTGAACGAAAAATTATACATGGTGAACTGGGTCAACCTAAAGACCTCTTTCCATCGATTGATAAAAAAAAAGTTTTTAAAATTAATTGAAATCGCTTTGAGGACCCGAAATAACCGCTGGTCATGTCAGAAATCCGTTTTCGATCATCGATTTTTGCAAAAAAACTTACAAAAACGGGAGACTGTTTGAACATTTTTTCAAAACAACGTAAAAAAATATTAATTTCAGTATTTTTTCAGAAACTTCGAAAATTCATTGAGTGTAGTAGGTGCTAAAAAGTCAGTTTAAGTATTAATTAAGATAAATTTATGCCTGTAAAAATGTTCGACCAAGGTCTAAACTTTGTATAGTAAGATATAACTTTTTTAAACACCCTGTAACTCAGAAGATGTTCAATATAAACCCTCCCATACAATTTTTTTTACTTACATTGAACCAGGGGATCAATTGTTAGAGTATGGCTGCTTAGAACCGGACCATCTTGTATAATAATTATGTATTTGCAATAAAAAAAATTGTCAAGGATAATAGCTATGAATCAACCCAAAAAATATTTATTGAAAAGTAATAATTATCAGCAGTTAGTATAATGTATGTATGTACATACTAGGGGTGGCGATCCCGGGATCCCGGGATTTGCTCTAAATATAGGCTAAAGTAATCCCGGGATTACAAAGAGGCAATCCCGGGATTTTTGGGATTAGAAAAAAGTTTTATATTATATAATAAATATTCTTTTATATGGCATATTTAAGTACAAAATCTGCAAAATAATTGTTTTCAATACATTTGATGTGCATGAATTATTATTGCATCCTGCAAAATGCACTTCAATTGTGTCTGAACCTTAAATTGAGTAAAAATATTTTTTTTTATTGTGGCAATTTTTTTGCTTAAGATTTTCTTAAAAAAAATGTGACATAGCAAAAAAAATATCTTTTTCAATAGTTTGAATAATTTTAAGAATTTTTTACTAAGTGCGATTTGTATTGAAAATTGATAGTTCACTAAAAAAATGATATAATGTGAAATTTAGACTAAAATTATTTTTATCAATAACGGAAATACTTAAAATGCAATAGAAAAACAACATAAGCAAAACATATCTTTTTTTTTATAATAAAATACAAATCTGCAACAAAAAATATACACGGTTAGAAATCTTAGAATAAATTTTAATACGAGCGAAGTATTACAAAGATTTTAGATACAATTTTGATTAAATTTAATACTTTTGAATATATTACAAAATTTTGTAATACATTTTGTATTAAATTCTAATACAGTTCAAACATTAAAACGATATTTTATAACATTTGATGCTATCGCAAGTATTACATTTAGCCAACGTAAATATGATATTTTGTATTAAAAATGAATTTTAATATCTAGACAGTATTGAATTTTAATACAATTCTGGTGTAGTCATATATGTAAGCCCAAAAGTATTAAAATTTATTCCAAAATTTCTAACCGTGTAGGTTTGCCTTCAAAAGAAAATAAAACCACAGCCGACTTTGATTTGACATTGAAATTTTGACCCAAACCTAGACCTACCAAAATTTAAGTTCTAAGATATAATTAAACTTTTGTCTGAAGCTTTTTTTCTGAAATCAGCTTCTAAAAATTTTGACAACTTAAATGAAGCACACTTATGGGTGCGTCTACTAAGAGCGAGCCATTCGGTGCCACTTAATGCGATCACAGTCACATTTGAAGAAGGTGATAAAGTATTAATCAAGTACAAAGTGTGGTACACGAATTTTTAAGTGTAAAAATAAAATTGAATAACGCAAAGGCACCGATTACCGACCACTTATCAGCACGTCTATTTGAATCTCCTAAAAGATACATAAATATAATATGTAATTACATGAAAATTAACCTGTTTATTGTTATGGATGTTACCTGCTGAAAAAATATCATAAAAATAATTTAAATCATAGTTTTTATTTCTAAATTTGCTTTTCAAAAAAATTATTCAAAAAAACACAAGAGGCTCCGTTTTCCGACCGCCCTGTGATGATTTTGCCTGATTCCGACCACTGAAGTACCTGATTCCGACCGCTTATGTCTCAATAAGAAAAATTAACGTTATTATGCTTAAATGTGTTAAAAAGAAAAGCAAAGTTTTTTGAATAATGTTTATTATAAACACAAAATTCAAATGCAGTTTACGATTTTGATTAAAGCCTTTTAGTTTTAAGCGTCCTGCGAAGATCATTAAGTTAAATTTTTGCCACTGTTTTCCATGCGTCAATCCCGATCATCATTTCGTCAACAATTTTTTAATGAGTAAAATATTTCTACATCTAACGGCTGATGGGTCGCATTGGGGTAAAAAGCTGTTTTCCTTGCAAAATTGGCTTACGCTTATATTGATGTGAGACGAATGACCATCCAAAAATAATATAACAGGTAATGGAATGGCATTCTATTTCAACCATGGATGCAAAACATTGGTCATATACTCGTAAAAAGTGTCACTAGTCATCCATCCAGATTCAGAGTGGCCTATTCCCTATTGCTTGGGCATATTCACTACAATTGATGACGGGACATAACGTTTGCATGGGAACAGGACTAAAGGCATTGCACCATCTGCAGCTATTGTAAGCAAAACTGTTAAACATTCGTTTTCATCATTTCTCAGTTATCAGTTATATACTTTTTTTGAACCAAGGCTTGTTTAAATTGGGGTGATAAATAAAAGAAACTTTCATCGCAATTAAATATTCTTCGACCGTCATTCATAAGATGTAGTAATTTGCTCTCCTCCAAATATTTTTTAATTTTGGAAAACCAGCTTTTTATGCTATGCTCCGATCCCAGAGCCCTGCACGAAGACAGCGATTGTGATATTCTTTGGCACTTTCTGTGTGGCGTGCAAGGAACCCATTGTACCACTTTTTACCCGACTGATCATGTTAAAACTGATTTTTTCTTTCCATGTCTTTCATTACTTTTGAAACCGAATCGACTAGCTGAGATTTTGTTACAGGAAATCCCAGTTCACCCATTTCTATAATCCATATGACTAGAATATTTTCTTCTATTGCAAACACGATCGGCCCACCAATATTTCCAAGACCAATATTTCCAAGCGATATTGACAAAAAATCGGGGTTTTCCATGACTATTTCGAGTCGCTCTGGCCGGTTAGAGGGTTAAAAAATTGTTGGCGAAATGATGGTCGGGATTGGCGCATGGAAAACAGTGGCAAAAATTGAACATAATCAACAAAATAATAATAATCTTCGTAGGAAATCTGATCAATGTTAGTTTATATACTTAAAAGTAAACTTTTTAAGTTTCCATGTTTTTAAAACCGAATTCATATTTTAAGACTTAACGAGTTCCTTATTATTTTTATTTATACTAAATGAGATCAGTATGAAATGTGATGAATATGAGTTGTTATACTTAGAAATCAAATTTGTTTGCTCAAGACTAAAAGAATTTAATCAAAATCGTAAATTGCATTTGAATTTTGTGTTTATAATAAACATTAGGGGCCGTTCATAAATTACGTAAGACAATTTCATGACTTTTTGACCCCCCCCCCCCTCCCCCGAGTAAGATTTAGTAAGATTCTCACTACCCCTCCCCCCCCCCCCCCCCCCTTCCGAAATCTTACGTAAGATTCATAATTAAGGTGAAACTAGTCAAAAAATGTATTTTTCATGTGATGTACTATATTACTATGTATATTTAATTTTAATATACATATGGTACATATTAAATAAATATTACGAAATTGCAAACTACACATTTGTTTTTCAAGATGAATAAAAAAAGTCATCGTTAGTCCATGCGCTTTTCAACCAGTCTGATAGTGAACCTACAATTGGCACACCCGATTCGTCTGTTGAATTTTCTGATTCACATTCAAACTCTGTAACATCAATATCCTCGTCGTCATGCCACTCTGCAACTTGACAAATCTCCGATTGTTTTAAAATGCAAAGGCTTTTCCCCTTTCCACGTTTCAAAATTGAAACTGGTTGAATCATGTGAGTGCGACTACCGTCTTTTCCATGTAGTTTTTTGTGCATTACAGTAGCTTTTTTCGAGGCAAAGTACTGGTCACAAATATTACAAACTCGATCAGCTAAGACGTTTGCAAGCGAAGGACAAAAAAAATCGTAAGGCATGATTTTGAACTGTGGATGTACTTTTGACCAATCGTAATTTAACGCTAAGCGAAGAAATAGAGGACAAAACTGATTGCTGTTTTGGTCTCCTGTTGAAGAAGGAATCGAAAGCGAATCTTCTTGTTGAAGACGACAAGTGCAAGGGGGTGGTAAAGAACCGGGACAACATCAACAAAATTTCAAAGTCGACGTATCTGCGTGTAAATGCCTGAATAATAGCAAACTTGTGAGACGGTGTTACAAGTCGACCCTGCGTGTAAACAACATACATATATTTCATTACATAAACAGAAGAGAAGTTGTCCCGTTCAGAGTCGATTACTTAAATCGATTGTAATCGATATTTCTGAATCTTTCGTGACTGTCGAAAATTCAAATATATTTCATTACTGTCACAAATGACGATGCGTTAATACAACTTTAATGTATCAATACGCATTTTAAATCTTACGTAAGATGATCATTCACCCCCCCCCCCCCTCTCGTAAGATGTAGTAAGAATCCGCCGACCCCCCCCCCCCCCTAAACGTCTTACGTAATTTATGAACGGCCCCTTATTTAAAAAACGATAACTTTGCTTTCTTTTTAACACATTTAAACATATAAAGTTAAATAATAAAGTTAATTTTTCTTATTGCGACAATAGCGGTCGGAATCAGGTACTTCAGTGGACGGAATCAGGCAAAATCATCACTGGGCGGTCGGAAAACGGTGCACCTCGTGTTTTTTTGAATAATTTTTTTGAAAAGCAAATTTAGAAATAAAAACTATGATTTAAATTATTTTTCTGATATTTTTTCCGCAGGTAACATCCATAACAATAAACAGGTTAATTTTCATGTAATTACATATTATATTTATGTATCTTTTAGGAGATTGAAACAGACGTGCTGATAAGTGGTCGGTAATCGGTGCCTTTGCGTTAAATCTTTTAAATTAACTAAAAAATTATTAGTTACTTTGTAATTTTGATAAACATTTATATATTCATACAATAAAATATTAAAATACTTTCCACTCATTTTATTTCTTCTGAAAACTCGATAAACTTGAAACTCTAATTTTATCTTTATTTACACTCGCGAATCCGTCGAACCGCACCTTTGCGTGGTTTTGACTCAACTATCAAAAAACCCGTTAAAGTTTTAAAACGATTTTTTGACAGTTGACGTGTCAATATTGAAGGAATGAAATGCGTTCACTTTCGAAAATAAAGCGCGGGAAATTGATGGACTTTTACAGAGTTTTTTAAAGTGGTCGGATACATGAACCCGGTCGGAGACCGGTGCCGTTGCGTTAATAAAATTGATAGTTTGGTCATAAATGCTTGATTATCCTCTATCATTTTCTTTTAATAGTGACTATCTTCTACTAGTCAAACTTAGTAAATGTGATTTAGATGTATTAACACTCGAAGTGTTCTAAGTCAATTTTTAAGCTATTATTTTGCGTTCTTATTCTTCATTGTTACGCTGTGAAATAAGGCAATTTTAATTTTATATCGTATACAATAGTATAAACTTCTCGTTTTTTTTTTTTTGTAGTTTTGTATGCATTTACTAGAACTATCAATCCCGGGATTGGAAACTTCGATCCCGAAAATCCCGAAACTCAAAAAAGCTCCGGGATTACCACCCCTAGTACATACATAAATATAAAATTGAATATGAATCGGATTTATATATCAGTTTAAATTTTTTCCTTCATAATGAATTTTGATTTGAAAAAATTTTTTTTTAGAAATCCTCTGTAACTGGAAAGTTTCCTTATCTAAAATTAGTAGTACCTACTTTTCTCCCATCATTTGCCATGATAATGTATGACTTTAATATTATGATATTCTTTCAAAAATGATCTTCGTCTAAACCACAGGATAGATTTTAAGGTATTTTTAGGGAGCACATGTGTAAACTCCGTAAATCATCCAAATCATGGAATGTTTAGAATAGCTTTCTGAAAGTGTTTTTCTTTTTTTTATAAAAAGTTGTTAAATTATTTATTTTATTTGTTTACCTACATTTTTTGGTTGAATGCTGTAAAATTTACTTTTTTTTATTCGTTTCAAACATTTAGTTTCTTAACAGATTCCACTGTTAACGTCGTGGGAGTTCTTAACAAAAACGCAGCAGCGGCTCATGACAAGTCATCGAGACTCTGCTGACCTTGATCGTATAACTGTAAAAATTCGTAATATGAAACGTAGCGCATCTCCTTCAAGAAGTAGTAATATATCTAAATACACATCTCGCAGAGCTGTAATGGGACGTGGGTACGATAATGGAAGTGGTGTACCTGGTGACTCACCCGATCATATGTCTCCTGACCGTCTACGTCGTCGTTTGGGTAGGTCGCCAAGTCCACGAGGACGTTATGGTGTGTCACCACATCGGGAAGAGTACATGAGGCCCACTGTGTCGGATAGACCGACGTATAAAGTGTTGTGTGTCAGCGCATTGCACCCTAAAGCATCCGATGAATTTATCAAAGAAACTTTATATCGAGAATACAAAAAGTTCGGCGATTTTAGTATTCGTATCGCTAATGACCTTGACGAACGTGTTGCTTATGTTTGTTTCCGTACGCCGGAAGATGCGCGCGAAGCTAAACATCATAAACCACGTATTGTTCTCTACGATAAGATAGCACTTGTGGAACCAGTATATGAATCGGCCACTAGAAACGAATACAGGTTTGTATCGTAGCAAAATAAGTTTGTTTTTGTTTTAAAAAATGCGATTAATCTTACTTAAGGCCGAGGACTCGTTCGATAACTCCACCTGAATACGATCGATATCATTACCCTCGATCTCCATTAAGCGGTCAAACTGAGCGTCGACGTCCTCCTGTTGATCATTATGAGCGTTATGGTCCGCCGCCAGGTCATCCCCACGGACATTTTAGAGGTCCACCTCACCATGAATATCAATTACCACCACGTGGTCCACCCTTGCATCATGTACCACCACATTTACATGCACATCCACCACCACATTATATGCCACCGCGGCATATAACACCTCGTCCTCCACATGTTCCATATGAGAAACCAGAAAGTAAAAAAGACAAATTTCCTAACTATTTGCATCACGTACAACCGGAGGATGATCCGCTCGCAACTCGTACACTTTTTGCAGGAAATTTGGAAGTAAATATTTCTGACGAGGAACTGCGCCGTATATTTGGAAAATACGGTGTTGTAGATGACATTGACATTAAACGACCTCCACCAGGTACTGGAAATGCATTTGCATTTGTTCGATATCAAAACTTGGACATGGCTCACCGTGCTAAATTGGAGTTGTCTGGTCAATATATCGGTATGTAGAGTAGAGTCATAACAGTTCAATAAATCCTAATGCATTGTATTTTTGTAGGTAAGTTTCAATGCAAGATTGGCTATGGAAAAGTAACACCCGCTGCTCGCATGTGGATTGGAGGCTTAGGCGCATGGACATCGGTTACTCAACTCGAGAGAGAATTTGATCGTTTTGGCGCAATAAAAAAAATTGAGTATCAAAAGGGAGACACCAGTGCGTATATTCAGTATGAAACGGTCGAGGCAGCTTCTGCTGCTGTTAAGGAAATGCGAGGGTTCCCTTTGGGCGGTCCTGAACGTCGCTTACGTACTGATTATTCAGAAATACCAGGATCAACGCCTCCAGCAGTTCCATTTAAACAAAAGCCAGCTTATGAAGATCCAGCATCTGAATACAGACGACCAGAATATGATTACCATTACGATGAAGTTCCACATTA
This sequence comes from Tricholauxania praeusta, assembly GCA_949775025.1. Lineage (NCBI taxonomy): Eukaryota > Metazoa > Arthropoda > Insecta > Diptera > Lauxaniidae > Tricholauxania > Tricholauxania praeusta. Next base: position 45,006,163 of record OX459031.1, read on the forward strand.
TGCACCACGTGGTGGATACATATATCCACCCAGAGGAGGATATCGTGGTCGGGGTGGTTATCGTGGGCGTGGTCGTGGCTCTTATCACGGGGGTTATCATAACGATGTACATCGACCAGTACATGCAGCCGCTTCAGCAGCAATGATTCCTCCTCCTGCTGGAGCTGAAGATGAATGGAGACGACCACCTGGAGAGTCCTATGAAAGGGCACGTTCAAGTTCTCGTGAACCTGGAGTCGATCGTTCACGTTCAAGATCACCACGTAAAAGAGCACACTCTCCTGACTCTGAATCAGATTCGTCTACCAGACGGAATGGGGCTTTAGGTACAGCACGAACGATGACAGAAATTGCACGTAAATGCACAGTCCTTTGGCAGGGTGCTCTTATCCTTAAGAGCTCACTATTTCCTGCTAAATTTCATCTTACCGATGGAGATTCAGAAATTGTTGAGTCATTGATGCGCGATGAAGAAGGGAAGCATAATTTGCGAATTACTCAAAGATTGCGTCTCGATCCACCAAAATTGGAGGATGTTCAAAAGCGCATTATTTCTTCATCATCGCATGCTATATTTTTAGGTTTGGCGTGTTCGACTTTAACCGGGGCATCCGAGGACAGCACAGTACAGACGCGACCCTTACGCAATTTAGTTTCATATCTCAAACAAAAAGAAGCAGCAGGAGTAATATCTCTTTTAAATAAAGAAACTGAAGCTACTGGGGTATTGTATGCTTTTCCACCGTGCGATTTTTCTACTGAATTGTTAAAACGAACTTGTCAAAATATAACGGAAGATGGTTTGAAAGAAGATCATTTGGTGATTGTTGTTGTTCGCGGTGGAACAGCTTAAGATTGTGTGTCTCATTTTAGATAACGTTCTAACAAAAATCTAAATTCATGCTTCATTTAAGTATAGAATATGCGGAGGAAATGTACACATAATAACTTGGTTGTTTCCAAACCTACTTCTTAATAAACGAAGTTAACGTAGTTTTTTTTTGATTCCATTTTAAAAATTCACTTTTTGAAGCATTCAACGTTCTCAATGCTGTTATAATATTTGAATTAAAAAGTTAATATTTAAAGTATTAAATTTCTATCTAATATGCAAAGTATGCATTCTTTTCCGAGTTTAGTTTGACTTAATTAATTCAATAAAATTACAAATCAGCCCAGACTCGTTTCCAATAATCATAGGCGTCATCAGATACATGAAAATTTCTTTCGTAAAGCAAAAAAAAAAAAAACTTAAATGCCTAAAATCCAAAAAAAAAAAAAAATTGGTTATGTTAACGTCGCAAGGTTATGAAGATCTATATTTATTGAATTAATTTGACTTAATTATTTTGAACTATACAAATACATACATATGTAACGGTAGTGAACTTAGAGTAAAACATCTATCACCTTAAAATGAAACTAATAAAAATCAAAATTTGATTTTTGATCAAACTAATGTAGGAATTTAAACACTTAATTTTTGATGCATAGTTTGATTAATGATTTAAAGAATGCATTATTTGACAGTTTTTCCACATTTGTGGTTTTAAACAAACGGTTAAATATCTATCTTAAGTGATATATTTAAGTTTGCCATTTAAAACAAAATGTTGCATAAGTGTTTTTTTTTTCGCTTACATAAATTTTTATTTTTCTAATATAAGAAAACATTTTTTTGTGGTATCAGATTAAAATTAAGTTGTGCTACATACAAATATTGCTACTGGACAAAACGTTGACATTTATGATTTGATAAGTGAAAATAAAAAAATTAAAAAATTTTATAAACTAATATGCAATGCAGTTAGCTAAGATTGTAAGTAAAGCAATAGAAAACTTATAAATTTTTAATAATGACTAAGATGATACAATGATTTTTTGTATAAAACATTGCGAAGGGTGTAGTGTTAAAACAATTTTTTTTTCTTAAACTTTATTTGTAATTGTGATTATAATGGTGAAATATGCAGATTATAAAATTGTTTATGGAAGTTTGATGTTATATTGAATGAATTTTGTGTTAAGTTACTTTTCTTATATACCTGTGTGTATTTTTTATTGATTATTATAATTTGTTTTCGAATGTACATAAATTGGTGTTTTTTGGTGTTCTCAATATTTGGAAATTTCAACATGTGAAGTGAAGTTCAGGCTCAAAGGTTGTTCGAAGACTCTTATCACCAAATGTGTAAAGTGCGCAAAAATTTAAGTCCTCAACAAAGGAATATGTTAGTGATTATTATTTAACTTTTGTGAAGGTCATCCAACCTGACTTTTTTGTACTCATATATAACTTAACAAACGTGTTGAAGTGCCTATAAATTGTGCATACATTGGTTAAGCTAAATTTTCAGCTTTTAGTGAGGCAAATTAAATAAAATAGTGTTTGATAAAAAATTGTATCATAACTTTGCACATGCTGTTCTGTGAAGATAAAAAAAATTTTGTCAAAAAATTTGTATAATTTTTTGATATGTGCTCGCTCAATTGATTAAAGTGGTGTGAAGTTCTTACTTCAAATTGTTTAAATTTTAAATTCAATTTCTGCATAGCACAATCAAAGAAAATGGTATGTAGCATTTGTTTGAAAATTTTTTATTTAAAGGTTTTGCAAATGTTACATTGTTTTCTTAAAAGTTGCACACGACATTTTGTGAACTGAAGATCTATAAAACTTCACCAGCTCTTGAAATTTAGTTATGTTTTGACGGAAGCATTGCTTTTGGATAGAAAAATTGTGCCAATAGTGAAAAATTCTCAAAAACGATAATATAAAATACCAATAGTAAAATTGTTAAAAACAAACATTTAGTATTTTTTTTTTTTGTTTAATTCAATGCATAGTTCATAAATCAAGAAAAACTCTTAATGCCTATATGAAAAAGGTATTCAATCTAAAAAGTTGAAAATAAACAATTTTGTGAAATAACAAGTACATATTTGAAACATTTGTCAACGTTCAGGTTCCATTAAAAGTAGCTTTATTTCATATTTAAATAAATAATCATATATTTCTTATCTGTAGTCTTAAAGAATATTAACACAATTAAAGCGATGAATAAAATTTAGCTACTAAAGAATGTTTCGTCTTTTAATATAATTAATACTCAAAAGGAAATGGGCAAATCCTGAAAATCTCCCAAAGTATACAAAGTGAGTGGAGTTTCTTAATACGTATTTAATACAAACATTTAAATTATCCGTCAAGTTTTGATTGACTACCTATAGTTTTATTTTCCGAATATTGTTGAATAAATGAATTTAAGAAAAATCTTGTTCAAAAAATAATAATAACTGAATTGACAAACAAAAATTGAATTGTCAACGTGTTAGCTGGTAAAATTTGTTTTCTACCTTACCGTATACCGCATCGCTCAATTTAATCATATTAACTGTAAGTTTACAAAATACCAGTTCTAATCGAAAACAAAACAGCTTAGACGCTTGTCAAAAGTTACTCAAAACTACGTGCCAACTTTGTAGATTTTTTTTTCGATAATAATGTGTTTAAGTTATCGTGACAATGTGCTCCGCGTTTCGCGGGACAAGTCCGCGTTTTTGATTTTCCGTCCTGCGCGGTCCGCGTTTTCATTTTGTGATATATACAGTGCGGCCTCGGTTAACACAACTAATAAAAACAAAGCCTGTTACAGTAACCGCGGAGTCAAAAAATCTTAGGTACCCGAGTGTAGATTTTGTTGATTTATGTACGTACATAGTGCTACGAAATTCCTGTCTCTTAGACGACGATTTCGATCTTCTACACTTTTCTGAGTTCGATCACTGGATTGTGTAACAATCAAAAACACACAAACTTATTTAATTATAAAATGGTTTATTTAAATCACAAAAGTTAGTTTTTACACTTTTTTATTTTATTAACATTCAAACTCTAATACTTTATAGACAACTGTTTTACTTTACTGTTTAAATTCAACTGTTCTGCCTCACTGTTTAAATTCAACTGTGTCTCAACAACTCAGATGACAACCTTTTATACTACAGTCATCACTTTCTCGAATAATCCAGTACCTTCTAAATCGCGTATCGGCGTGGAGTTCACAATCACTTTCTCGAATAATTCAATACCTTCTAGATGGCGTTGTACGACGGCGGACAGGAAAAATGGGGTCATGTTTCCAATTTCAGATATATTTGCATATGTTGTACCTGTATATGTCCTCGACACAGAAACAAAATATTATTAGAATGGCAACACTGGTTTACAAAATATGGGTCTTTGAATATTTGATAAGTCGTTAGGTATGTACTACATACATACTTCAAATGCCATTATTCAGTTTAAAAAAAGTCTGGTAAAAGGAATTAACCACTGGATTTTATACTTCATTTATTGGCCTTTTAAACCTCAGTTGAATTTTAAAAATAAAAAAAAAATACACTGAAATCAAAGGGAAATATTTTTCTTTATCGTTTTTTTCAATGTTCGCCTTACAAAAATTTTTTTTTAGTGCATTAAAAGAAAGCTTATATTATGCTTATACTTCGTGCCAAGTTTGTTAATGGCGCGTCCAGCCGTTTTGGAGCTATATGCATGCAATGCCGAAACTCGAGTCGAATCAGTTGATTTTCATAAAAATAACAAGATATTTATAAAGATAACAAGTTATTTACGAAAATGTCATAATATTTATGAAAATAACAAGTAATTTTTATGAAAATCAACTGATTCAACTCGGGTTTCGGCATTGCAATGCATATGGCTCCAAAACGGCTGGACGCACCATTAACAAACTTGGCACGAAATATAAGCTTTCTTTTAATGCACTAAAAAAAAAATTGTTAGGCGAACATTGAAAAAAACCATAAAGAAAAATGTTTCCTTTTTTTCAGTGTATTTTTATTTTTAAAATACAACTATGAGGTTTAAAAGGCTAATAAATGAAGTATAAAATCCAGTGGTTAATTCATTTTACCAGACTTTTTTTAAACTGAATAATGGCATTTGAAGTATGTAGTACATACCTAACGACTTATCAATAATTCAAAGACCCATATTTTGTAAACCAGTGTTGCCATTCTAATAATATTTTGTTTCTGTGTCGAGAACATATACAGGTACAACATATGCAAATATATCTGAAATTGGAAACATGACCCCATTTTCGCTGTCCGATTGGCGTGAAATGACCGATATGATAAAAGAAATCGATAACTTTGTCGTAAAATTTCGTCTCGTTTCGAATCAACTGCCGTGATCTAACAACTCGTTTCGAAATTTTATTCGATACGTTTGCTTACTCGATAACAACTGCCGCGATTCGGCCCCAGATTTGCTCATTTTCATCGAATTTATTTTCTATGTCGAGGCGTAAGAAAAGCTTTGTTATGCAGCATGTTATAGTTTATTAAATTGGCTTTCAGAAAAAAATATGTCGGCCACGTCCCTTCCCCGTTGTGGGCTACAGCTGGTGGTTGAAAAATTCCTTATTAGCAGACCTATTTTTAGTAAATTAAGGGCCTCCGGGAGTTTTTTCGAATAAAAAAAAACACTACAAATTTTTTTTGGAGCTGCATTTTGTTTTAGACCAAATTTTTTTTTACATTATTTAAGTATAAATATTCAAGATTTATCCATAACATTGTGGTCCAAAAATATTCCTCAATAAGGAAAAAAAGTCCAATACCGTGAATGACCTCAAAATTTGCGTTGAGCAAGATATCTGGAGACTGGTTCATCCAAAAAAGAAAACTAAAAATTTTTTTCGTCTTGTAAATAGCTCTTGGACGTTTGATCGTTCGATTTTTTTTTTTTTGGATACATAAATTTTTTGTTTTATAACCTAAAACGACCTCAATTTTGTGGAAAAATTTTAATTTTCTTTCTACACCCGCTATTTTGTCAAAAATTAATATTTTTCAAAAATCAACGATCAAACGCCCAAGAGCTGTTTACTGAACCGACAAAAATTTTCTTTTTCGGATGAACCAGTCTCCAGATATCTTGCTTACCACAAATTTTGTGGTCATTCATGGCATTGCATTTTTCAACCTTATCGACGAATATTTTTAGACCAAAATGTCAGGGATAAGTCTTGAATAGTTATACTTTAATAATGTAAAAAAAGTTTTGGTCTAAAATAAAGTGCAGCTTCAAAAAAAAAAATTTAAAAAACTCCCGGAGGCCCTGTGTAGCTTTCGTTATAAGGGTTCGGAATATATCGTTACGATCGATCACTTAATTTGGTGGGAGTTTTCCACAGGAAGGTTTCCCAGCTGGCATTTCGATATAATATATAATTAAAAATAGTTTTTTTTAAGGGTACATTTTTATGGTAGATAAAGGTCAAATATAGTCAAAAAGTGAGTTTACACAAGATTTTTTCTACTGGGAAACATTGGCAGACTCGCAAAAGTGACTTCGAAACGTCGAGCAATGTCGGTTTAAGGAAATACAACTCACAATAAAACTTGTGTATGTAAGCGATCATGTTAGATAATTTTTCACTCAGAAACATTACTATCAGTTGCTTAGATGTCCGGGAATTGTATCTTCTCTGTGTAGCATTCGTTATAAGGTTTCGGAACATATAGTTAAACACGGAGGTTGGAATGTGATGGTGTGGCGTTGTTTCTCAGGGGATGGAGTTGGATCCATTAAGCGCAATGAAGGCATGATGACGGCAGCTGGCTACAATAATGTTTTAAGCAATGTTATTCTCATATTTGCTGAGTGGAACAAGCCACTTCCTTGGACAATCTTAGTTCAAGGCTTGTAAAAGCTTGGCTTGTGGAAAAACGAGTTGATATCATGTCGTGGCCGGTGCAGTCTTCCAATCTCAACCCGATTGAGAACATGTGCATTGTGGTAAAACTCATAATCGGTAAGAAAATGTTCAACAGCGGTAATGACCTATTCCCTTAGATAGATAAAGATAGGAAAGCTATTTTACCTTATTAATAAACGAACTTATGAATCAAAGTCCAGAAGATGTCATGCAGTCATCAGAAAAAACGGTTACGAAACCAAATATAAGACTGGTTCTGCATTTTTGCTTAGTATTGTGATCAGTTGCGCATGTCTTGAGCCCTTGAATTTTCGCTTTTTTGCTTACCTTAAGTTTTTGTTGTTGTAAGCTAACGGAATAAAATGTTTGTTTTTGGTAAAAAATCAGCAATAAGTGAAGTTAATAAAAGTAACAAAAAATTAAATTCAAAGTTATTGTTTCACTGAAATAATTTGATGTAAGTAATTTCAGTTGCAAAGCAATTGAGCGATACTGTATCTTTGATCAATACCTGAAGAAAATTTGCATATTCAACATATAAGTTGAATTGTTCGACTTTTCGAACAGTCTCACCTGACGAAACTATAACAGGCAAAACATTTTGGACAACGGATTCGAGCTTTTTGGGTCCTAATTACTCTGGAAAGATCACTTCTAATTATAAATTCTAACTTTCATTTATCGCGACAGTAAATGGGTTAACAATATGTTTTGTAACGCCCATTTTACCAAATCTAATACAATTACAAATGTATGTACGAGTATATGTATATTAGAGCGGTTCAAAAAAAAAACTTTTTGATTTTTTCACTATGTGTCTGCGGATTACAATAGCCCTATATGTCTGGACAAGCCCCATTACTAGGATTAAGATTAATATTGAAAACTGGATTAGCGCCCTCTGTTTTAAGTAAACAACCCATTTTCAAAAATCTTGATTTAAAAAATGCTGCAAGTTGTAGAAGCTATAAAATTTTTCAACAAAGTGGGTATGGTTTTCGGGAAACAATCGATCGGGGAATTCAAATCCCTGATTGGTTTTTCTTCTTCTTCTTCCTTTCTTACAAAAAAATTGACAATTGACCGGACAAAAGTAAAAAAGTACCGATTTTCCACTTTCTAGCTCCAACACCTCAAATATTATGTTACCGCCGATCCCATGGTACATCATTTTTAATGAACTGATATTCCCTTAAATGAATGCCGAAACCGCATATCATTATCTTATTTTAAAACAAATATATCTGCATTTTTCTAAATTAACAGACCTGATTTTTTTCGAATCGGAGTCGACGAATTTGCATATTAAGGTGATTCTAATTTTTTTTTTATTTAAAACAGTAACCATCAATAAGGGAATTCGAATTCGTGATAAGTTTTTCTTCTTCTTCTTTTTTTCTTACAAAAAAATTCAAAATTGACCTGAAAAAAATTAAAAAATTCCGATATTGTACTTTAAAGTTGCAAAATCACCCCATATTATTTTGCTGCCGATCCCGTGTTACATCATTTTTAATGAACTGTTATTTGCTTAAGAGAATGTCGTAAACTGCATATCATTTCCTTATTGCAAACCCGAGATATCTGCATTTTTCCAAATTAACAGAACTGCCATAATTGAACTATTCTATAGATTTTTCTAAAATATTCAAATTATGTCAGTTCTGTTAATTTAGAAAAATGCAGATATCTCGGGATCGAAATAAGTAAATGATATGCGGTTTACGGCATTCTGTTAAGCAAATAACAGTACATTAAAAATGATGTAACACGGGATCGGCAGCAAAATAATATGGGGTGATTTTGCAACTTTAAAGTACAATATCGGAATTTTTTTCATTTTCTTCCGGTCAATTTTCAATTTTTTTATAAGAAAAAAAGAAGAAGGAGAAAAACTAATCATGGATTCGAATTCCCCGATTGATAATAACTGTTTGAAATAAAAAAAAAATTGAATCACCTTAATATGCAAATTTGTCAGGTCTGTTAATTTAGAAAAATGCATATATCTTTGTTTTAAAATAAGATAATGATATGCGGTTTCGGCATTCATTTAAGGGAATATCAGTTCATTAAAAATGATGTACCATGGGATCAGCGGTTACATAATATTTGAGGTGTTGAAGCTAGAAAATGGAAAATCGGTACTTTTTTACTTTTGTCCGGTCAATTGTCAATTTTTTTGTAAGAAAGGAAGAAGAAGAAGAAAAACAAATTACGGATTTGAATTCCCCGATCGATTGTTTCCCGAAAACCATACCCACTTTGTTGAAAAATTTTATAACCTCTACAACTTGCAGCATTTTTTAAATCAAGATTTTTGAAAATGGGTTGTTTACTTAAAACAGAGGGCGCTAATCCAGTTTTCAATATTAACCTTAATCCTAGTAATGGGGCTTGTCCAGACATATAGGGCTATTGAAACATCGTGAAAAAATCAAAAAGTTTTTTTTTTTTTGAACCGCTCTAATGTACATATATACATAAAGTTTCAACCATTATTATTATTACGGTTTAATAACGCAAATAGAGATTTTATAGAGAATATTCAAATGACATACGTTGCAATAAGCGAGGTAAAATTTATTTAAAAAGTTGCATTTACTGAGTCTGTAATGAAAGAAATATGCTTCTAGCGAACATCGACGAGTTGAATTTATCTAGAGTTGCGTTGGCCGAGGTCGCACTGTATCTCATTTTGCTAGGGTTTTCGGAAAGTGGGGACCTTTTTATTAGTGAATATTTTTACATACTAAAATAAATCTCATTTTGAAATATATCTGAATGTGAAAGTGAGAACCTCAATAAACAAAAAAAGGTCGTCAACTTGTTACGCGTTTTGCCGAAAAATATCTGGTCACGATAGTTTAACTAAAACTTTATTAAACGGGTTATTTTTGGTATTCAATTAGTTTGATATGATTTACATTAATTCTACCAAAATGCTGACGAATAAATGGTATGAAATTGTAAATTTTATTTAACAATTAATTTTTCTAGTCATAGTATAAATAATACAACGTTGCAATAGCATAAAAATCGGGTGTATCATGCACGTAAGATATGTATCCATCCCTGTCAGCATCCCATAAGAAGTTCACAATTGATGTATAGCCTTGCATGCATTTTTCTCCAATGCTTACGACACAAATGTACCTGTACCTTATAAAAATATAAATACAACCAATGTAAGATTTCATTTAGCTTGATGTGTCAGTGGCAGTTAAATTAGGTTGAACCATGGTGTAATGACTGATTTCACCATGTTTCCAACAAAAAAGTAGGTCGAATATGCAAATTTTAACTTGAAAACTTTTTCAATAGCTTGAGCAAAATTTCGACAAACAGATATAACGAGACAAATTTCAAAAATTGCTTAAAATGGTCTCCGAAAATCGAAAAAAAATATTCGCGTTTCTTGAATAAAAATGAAATAAAAATCTTTACTTATGAATAGTTTACATGCTTATTTTTAATCAAAAATTTCTCCAGATCGAACCGTTGGTACAAAAAATCTTTGACATATCGTTTCCCATGTAAAAGAGAATGCCCGGTCGAATGTGCAGCCGAAAAAAATAAAATAGGTATTGTTTCGGGCGAGCAAAGTTGAGGTATGTCAGATTTGTTAGCATTTTGCACATTCGTACCAATGAATCAATGCTCAAATTTGATTTCACATCATACTGAGCCCGTAAAAAAATAATAGCCTCGAATTTACAGAGAATTTTACTAAGTAAAAGCAATAATAAATGTTATTTTATTGAGCTTACTGTTCGATATGTGTGTGTGTCAACACCAAAGAAATCACACTTAATAAAGATAAATAAAAGGAAAAATGGGCTAAAGCTAGTTATACAAGTTTCATCCTCTGCTAGGAGGACTCATCAGTAACTTTTAAGCCAATTAGTAAGAGTGTGCAAGCCTACTATGTTTCTTTTCTTGCATAGATCTTTTGAGAACCCAAGCAAAAATTTAAAAAAACTAGTATAATTAGCTTTAGCCCATTTTTTATTTTTATTTGTCTTTATTAAGTGTAATTTCTTCGGTGTTGACACTAGGATTGCCAGGTGGTCTGGATTGTCCAGATTTTTAGCCCCAAGTTCAGAGTCCAGACAATCAGGAACATGTCCAGATGAAATTCGAACAGTGCCAACCATGCCGTTAACGAATCATTTGCCGAAAAAGCGTTCACTACAATTGGAAGATACATATTTTCATATAAGTACCAAGGCATAGTGACATTTTGTTTGGTGCATGCGCTTGGGTGGCTGTAGTAAAAGGCAAAATAGTATCAGGCGTGGCAGGCAGTCCAACCGCTTAAGACAAAAATTTGGGTTTTATAGTTTTTGCTGAAGTGGCTGTGGAGAAACGTTTGCTATGCAACATAATCGCAATTTATACAAAGGAAAGACTTTTATCGATGTTGGAAAAATTCTGTTATTTAGTTATTCATTTGGTAGTTTTGCCTGGAAAGTTTTCCGGTAGTTTTGAAAATGAGTAGTTTTATAGATTTCGATGTGCTCTTTTCGAATTTCAACTTTGCCACCTCGTATTGTTGCCGCTCGCTCCGCCATATTGTGAAAATGGCGCCTATAAGTAGTTTTTTGACAATATCTCCTTTCTGACTCATTTTACAATAAAAATATTGACATACTAAATAAAACTAGAAAGAATTGCCTACAATTTATGGCATAACCTTTTTGTTCGTAAAATCAATAGTTTTGACGAACGAGCGCCGTAAAGTGTACTTCCGTCAAATACGATAATGCCATTGGATATTTTTTTCTTGTTAAAAAATAAAAAAAGATTGAAAATTAGTGATACAAATTATATGATAGAAGCCTTCGAACGCCAAAATTATTGATTTTACGAAAAAAAGGTTATAATATAAATTGTAGAAAATTTCTTCTAGTTTCATTTTGTGCCTATATGTTTTTTCGTAAAATGAGTCAGAAAGGAGATATTGTCAAAAAACTGCTTTTAGGCGCCATTTTTCCAATATGAAGGCGCGAGCGGCAACAATACGAGGTGGCAAAGTTGAAATTCGGAAAGAGCGGAAAACTTGCCAGGCAACGTCTTTTTTTTATAGCCAAATGACTGTACTATATTAATATTATGAGCTTTTCTTGATGTACCTGCAACGCAACTATTAATCCTGTTTGAAATAAAAAAATTTTTTTTTGAATCACCTGAACACTGTACATGTGTATGTACCAGAGAACTGCAGTGAGCCATTCATGAATCTGTTGAAACTTTCTGGACATTCACAAAAATTCACCGTTGACAGAAAATATTGTTTTACTTAATTGTTATTTTCATTTTGCTTAAGTAAAATATATATGTTCTTCTGAAACTAAGTTTTAGTTTTATTTACTGTCCAGAAAAATCAAGATTTTTTTTCAAGTGTCCAGAAAAATCCAGATTTGTTTTGTTTTTTTTTTAAATGTCCAGGTGAAACGCAATTTGGATCTGGCAAGCCTAGTTGACACACACGCATATCGAACAGTAAGCTCAATAAAATAACGTTTATAAATTATTTTCTGTTCAAACAAAACCAGAAAACAATAATACTCTGACACACCTTGTTCGATTCGGGTGAAATTTCAGCTCCATGGGCTCAAGATATATTTTCAGGTCCAAGCACCAAAAATGGGAGCATGTATTGCAATTTGAACCAATTTAATGTAATGTGACTATTAAATTATATTATTTTATTTTAAAAATTTCCAAACGATTAATTCAAGTCCAGGTCATCCTCCTTAAAATATGCCAAAGTTTTATTCAGATCGGTTCATTTGCTCAGGAGCAACAAGTTTTTGCTTATAAAGTTACCTAAAGCTTTATTTTGCAATAAATCTGTTTTAAAAAAAGTATGTCGATCACATCACATCATTTAATTTTTTGCATATTATAAATTTATTTTTTAAATGCCTGGTAGCATCAAAGGCTATACTATATGTGCATTTCCACAGAAATTGTCATTTTAGTCGGCCATGGTTTCGAAAAAAAACTAGTTAAAATTACATTTAAAATATAAAAACATAAAGTTGCATTAAAATTATAGGTATTTGAATTTTGAATGTTCCACCTTGAATATTAATTTAAAATAGTCTTAACTTCAAGAAAAACCATGGTTGAAGAGTCTTCTAAAAAAAAGAAAAAAAAAATCGAAACCATGACCTGCTAAATGGCAATTTCTGTGGAAATGCACATATGAGGAGTGGGCGATCACAATGAAACATTTCTGTAAAATTTTATTAAGTGTCAAGATGCAACACATTTTGGAAAAACAGATTGAAGAAAGAAAGAACAATTCAAAAATGCGATAGTGACTACGTTTCCTTCGCTTAAAAATCGACTTCAGTCATTAACTTTTATTTCCATATCGTATCAATTTAAATGGTGGATTTAAAACCAAGTTCCTTCAATCAATCTTATTCCGCTTAGTCTCCTGTAAGAAAATGTGATAATGTTTCATTTTGTTCGCTTATCCTCCTTCATATGGACTTCGCATTCATTGCACGGTAAGATCAGATCCCACTCAAAATTTAATTCTAAAAGATTATTCGATTTGACGGAGGTCTAACGGGTCTTACCTTACCTCGAAATGAATTTGCGGCAATATTCTACAGTCTTTCGAAGTACTGTAGCAAAGCACATTTTTTGATTTTAGGAAGGTTACCGGATGATTCCAATACTAATCAGCAGTATATCCACTTACCTATCAAAATTCTGTGTTTTAACACGATTTTTTATTTCTTCACATACATGAGCAATTATATTTTGTGAATGTTTAGCGGTATATACAAAATTTTCAAACATTTTATCCATAACACTTTTCATAATTTGTTCACATATTTCCCTATTGAGTGGAACTTTGGGTTCCAGACGGTATGTGGGCATGTAACGCATGACTGGCTATAAAAATAATATATAATTAAAATCAATAAAAAAATATGTAAATACTTGAACTTACCCTGACTGTTGGAACGGTAAACGCATTGCTAAACCTTCTTGGAGCTGCTGGCTTTAACGTCTGCGATGTTCTTTTCTGTAAGATATTAGAATATCTTAGGTAAACATAGTTTAATACACATGTATATTAACATAATGCGTGATTGGAACCTATAATACTGCATTGATTTCTTCAAATGTTCAATGCTTATTTATTGCAATGAAAATCAATCGGTTGAGTTATATTTAATACCTTTTCCCGCTCATTTCCCAGACATAATTTAACAAGACCAGACCAATTGGCTGCCATTATATCAATATATACATAGTACCTATATGTGGTTGTTTAATCAATAAGTGTGTGTAAACCATGTTGTAATCATGAAAGTAATTTAGCTTAATACAATGGGACTAAATTCACATTTATGTAAATCTAATGAAATACGAATTAAGAGGTGATATGTGACATACATACATATGGTGGGTTAGCCTATATCATATGTCACATTGAAGAGACATAAAACATGGTATTCTTTTCCCCTCTTTGCTGCATTATTCTGCCGTACACGGTACGCCTGAAGCCGCGATAGGTTGAATTAAAATGGCCACCAAAACTGAGTGCACCACTGTTAAGTAGGTTCATCATAGATGAAAAAACAGGTTGAATCAAAATCCTAGCAGATCCTGTTCAATAATTATACGTATTTTTCACTTTGTAACCAAAAATCTCTATTTATTTCCTTAAGACCAATAAGAAGAGTATTATAATCTCATTATTGTAAAATTATCAACGATATTTTTTGTGCACTTGATATTTTTTCTGGTTCTAAGATCACCAAAGATAATGGCCTCGAAGGTACTATGACAAATTTACAGCTAGGTAGTACCTACGCATTTAGGTAAATGCGACGATGCAATCGTACCTAAAACTTCTATGAACATATGTAAAAATTGTTTCCAAATTTAGGCAAGGGTGTATCATACAATTGCAGAGGTGCTTCTTTAACCACTGCTCGTTATAATTTTTTCAATTTGGTAGAAAAATTACCTGAAAAGCAAAAAAATCAAATAATATCATCGCTCTTGAAAAGAAAGTCTACTGATTCCAAGAACGACATTCGTCTTAATACCTCAGGAGCTAAAGTTCGAGTTACTTTAAATAAAAATAAAGAAAAAAAAGTGGTTTTCTCTGCTGAGAGCTTAGATAACTTTCAAGCAATAACTGGAGTATCTAGAAACCACATGAATAAAATGACAAATTTCATTCGAAGTGTGGCCGGGAGAGATTGTATTCCTACAAATTACAAAGAACATATGCATCAAAAGTCTACCTCATTAGAACATGTGTATGAAGAAAGTATTTATAAATTTGAAACCGAAAAAGGTAAAACAAAAAGTAAGTATATCTGTCGGATACGCCAATGCATAACAACTTCTCGAATTGATCTTTGAAAACCGAGAGTTCAATACTATCGAACATAAAATAAAGTTGATGGAGGGCAAGGATTCTTCAAAATTTCTATCGCGGTTTTAACAGAAGAAGAATTTAGTAAACCTAATGAACATGAAAATCAAAGAGCACTATACTCCGCTGGTGGAAGTGTTACAAAATAACGTCAGGCTTTGATATCTGAAGAAAAAACCTTAAGCTTTTTACACTCAAGGTTTCAGTCACTCTTAGTCCATTGAAATGTTACAAAATTTTGGCTGAACCTTGCATTTTGGATAGGACAAGATTTTTTTTTTGTGTTGTGTAGAGGGGGTCAGTCTGAGTATAAATCTCAGTTTTCGGGATTGAAAGCCCCCCCATTTGGCCGCAATTTTGAAAACCAATGTAAATAATTTTTCCGCGATATCATGAGAGTAGAAAATTGAATTCTCTACAATATTGATTGATATACTTTTCATCGTAAAATTGAAAATGAAAAAGTTATAAATATATAATAATATATAAATATTCGGGTAAAATATCATTTAAGGACTATAACTTTTTTTCTATTGATTTAATTAAAAAAATACTTCAGACGTTTTTGTAGACGATTTTATTCCAAACAATTTCCTGTACTCATTATTTAAATTTATTTTTATTGAGAGGCGTTAGGACGGTTCGAAGGGATCAAACTCCGAGGTGACTTGTACGTTATAGTGATTCAGACACAAAGAAAGTTTACAAAAATCGTTCTTCTAATATGTGGTTCTATATGCCCTACGAAATTAGTATGTCTTTTTTCATAACTTTAAGACTATTGAATACGTAGTTGTGGGTGTCAAAGATGATTAACGGCTAGAGACTTATTTTATTATCTCTATATATGTATTCTTTGGGCCGCTGATTACGAAAATCATGGTCTCAAAATCCTAAAATACTTGCAACACCTACAAAAATACAAAAACAAAACCCTCTTAAAGGTATTTTTCATGACAATTTCAAAAATAATGAAAACACATCCAATGAAAATCGCTTCTTTCAATAGTAATTTGTACATGGGTTCGTTTATGTAAAATTTTATAATAAGAGATAATTCGGGCAGAGCCAGTCTTAGGTAGTGCGAGGCCCATGCAACTAGTAGGTGCGAGGCTCCTTACAACCAGTACACATAATAAAAACCTCTCCCTTAACTTTGCTTTTATTTTTTTATACCCTACACCGAGGGTATACTATATTCACTTTGTCTCTCCGTTTGTAACACATCGAAGGGAGCGTGGCAGGTATGGAAAAGTATATATATTCTTGATCAGCGTTACCACCTGAGTCAATGAAACTTTCACACACAGGTCACACCTTCTTGCAGGCATCTTGCTATTGAAAATGGGTGAAATCGGTTGACGGACACGCCTACCGCCCATACCCTATGTATATTTACCCAGGCCAATTTTGAAAAAAGTTGCAGCGATTTTGATGAAACTTGGTGATTTGGTGCACATGTGAACCAAATTTGGATTAAGCTGGGTTTCAAGTTTCCAAAGAGTCGTACAGGGGCGTGGCACAGCCCTAAATTTTATCATTTATACCAGCATATCTTGTAATCCGTTCAAGATATTGCGATGAAATTTGGTAAACGGATATATATCAAGTATATCTCAATTGAGATAAGAGTGGGCGGAATTGAAAAAGTAGGCGTGGCACTTTACAACTGTTCAAAATTTTGATTCCGTATATCTCAAAATTGGCACAAACGATTTCCATAAACATTTTTTAGATAATGGCACTGAAAGCAGTCAGCTCAGCCACTTTATTGAAAAATCTCGTTGAAGGGCGTGGCACCGCCCACAATATTTATAAATTTTATATTAAGAGAACTACCAACGTAATCGTTATGAAATTTAGTGAGGTCGGTATGCTTGTTAAAAGGTCTCTTAAAACAAAAATTTGGTCTAATTGTACCTTTGGGCGTGGCACCTCCCATATAAGCAAAAAACGTTTATTGTTATAGATAGTGTGCTATGAGAGTAATCTTCATTTAAAAATGAATGAATTTTGACGAGATTGCATCAGTGGGCGTGGCACCTCCCATATTAACATAAATTTGTATGCGCTGTTTTAAGTGAACTATTGCAGCGATTGCTATGAAATTTAATGTAAGTGGTTGAGTTGCTATAGAGTATATCTGAATCAAAAGTGGCTGAAATAGCACCAGGCACTTTCCATACAAATAAAATACGGTAAGAGGCATATTTATCGAAATATGTGAGCAATCATACTAAAATTTGGTGCTAGGGGTTTGCTTACTTACTGACTTACTTACTTACTTAGATGGCCATTACTTAGATGTTTTGCGCGCGCCTTCTCCAATCGTTAACGCCAAGCGGGGTTAGGGCTTCCTCAGCTTGGTCTATCCACCGGAGGCATGGTCTCCCTCTTCGTCGTTGACCGGGGACCTTCCCTTCGAATACCTTTTTCGCTGGAGCTTCTTTATCCATACGATGGACATGACCCAGCCAGCGTAGTCGCTGTATTGTTATACGCTTAACTATGTCAATGTCGGCGTAGAGCTCATACAGCTCGTGGTTCATTCGAATGCGATAGTCGTCGCCAACTCGAACAGGACCAAAGATTTTGCGGAGAACTTTCCCCTCGAACACCCCAAGAGCGGCTGCGTCTGTTGTCGAAACCACCCATGCCTCAGCGCCATAAAGAAGCACAGGTTGAATGAGCGTCTTGTAGAGTGTTAGCTTTGTCGATCGAGAGAGAGCTCTGCAACGTAATTGCTTACTGAGACCGTAGTAGCACCTATTAGCAATTGTTATTCTCCGCTTAATCTCCAGACTGACATCATTGTTGCTGGTTACGGCAGTGCCAAGGTAGATGAATTCCTTGACAACTTCTAATTTACAGTTGCCCGCTGTAACATGAGAGTCTAGATCCCGTGCTCTCTTGTTGTTGTTAGTAGACATCATGTATTTCGTCTTGCCCTCGTTTACCGTCAAACCCACTTTGGCTGATTCCTTTTCAATAGCAGTGAAAGCAGAAGTAACATCTCTCTTACTCCGACCGATAATATCAATATCATCAGCGTACGCAAGGAGCTGAACACCTTTGAAGAAAATGGCGCCATTATGATGCACACCGGCTTTTCGTACGATCCCCTCCATAATGAAATTGAAGAGATCGCACGAGAGCGGGTCGCCTTGTCTGAAACCTCGCTCGGTATTATAAGTTCCGGAGAGGTCATTCCCTACCTTGACGGAGCTAAACTTATTGCTCAACGTCATCCTGCAGAGCCTTATCAACTTTGCAGGTATACCGAACTCAGACATTGTTGCGTATAGGCAATCCCGCACTGGGCTATCGAACGCAGCTTTATAATCGACGAAGAGATGGTGAGTGTCGATTTGATATTCATGGGTTTTCTCCAGGATTTGGCGTAGTGTAAAAATCTGGTCTATGGTGGACTTACCAGGTCTAAAGCCACACTGATAGGATCCGATCAGCGTTTCTGTATACGGCTTCAATCTTTCACACAATACGCTCGAGAGGATCTTATATGCGATGGAAATAAGACTGATACCCCTGTAGTTGGCGCAGATTGTCGGGTCTCCTTTCTTTATTACAGGACAAAGCACGCTGAGATTCCAATCGTCGAGCATGCTTTCCGCTAGCCATATTTTGCTGATGAGTTGATGCATGCACCTTATCAATTCATCGCCACCAGCTTTAAACAACTCAGCTGGCAGGCCGTCAGCACCCGCTGCTTTGTTGTTTTTGAGTCGCTGGATAGCAACTCGAACCTCTTCATGGCTAGGTGATGGTACTTCCACTGCGTTATCATCGATTGGTGGTATCGTACTGCATTCTCTCTGGGCGGAATTGGTGGAATCATCGCCCTTAAGCAAGTTGGAGAAATGCTGCCTCCATAACCTCAGTACACTCTGTGTATCTGTAACCAGATTTCCATTTTCGTCTCTACAAGTGGATGCTCCGGGCTTGAAACCTTGAGTTAGACGCTTAACTTGTTGATAGAATTTTCGTGCATCCTTCTTGCCCTGGTACACCTCAAGTTCCTCACGCTCACGCTTTTCCTGCTCCCTTTTTTTACGTCTAAAAATGCGCCTCTCTTCCTTCCTCTTTTCGCGGTGGTTTTCTCGCACGGCTCGCGTTGCGGCTGACTGCAGCGTCTTCTTGTATGCGGCGACACTCCTGGTCATACCATTGGTTTCGAGGTTGTGGGCGTCGAAAACCAATGACTTCCTCGGCAGCAGCACGCATGGAGTGGGAGATGTGTGTCCAAAGTCCACCGGCGTCGTCGGTTCCAGAGGTTGGTTGGTTGAGCTTAACCGAGAGTTGAGCGGAGTACGCCTCGGCAGTCCGTTGTGATTGCAGCTTGGCGACGTCCAGCTTTCGTTGCATGCCCGTGCGTACATTCTTCGCATTGCATAGCCGCATGCGGATCTTAGCTGCAACAAGATAGTGGTCGGAGTCAATGTTGACCCCCCGAAATGTACGCACATCCAGAATGCTTGAAGCGTGCCTTCCGTCGATCACAACATGATCAATTTGGTTTTTCGTTTCTTGATCCGGGGATAGCCAGGTGGCCTTGTGAATGTCGAGGTGTTGAAATCTGGTACTACTAACTACCATGTTTCGCGCCGCGGCGAAGTCGATCAGTCTCAGACCGTTGTTTGAAGTAGTCTCGTGGAGACTGAACTGACCGACTGTAGCGCCAAAGATGCCTTCTCTTCCGACCTTCGCGTTAAAATCGCCGAGGACTATTTTTACATCGTGGGTCGGACAACGGTCATACACGTCCTCTAGGCTCGCGTAGAAATCATCCTTGGTGGCATCGTCCTTTTCCTCCGTCGGGGCGTGCGCGCAAATTAGGCTTATGTTGAAGAATTTTGCCTTGATACGGATCGTAGCCAGCCTTTCGTTTATTGGCGTGAACCGGGAAACTAGGTGGCGTAATTTTCGACTTACAACGAATCCGCAACCAAATTCGCGCCTTTCCGCATGGCCGCTGTAGTAGATATCACAGTTCGTCCGTTTAGAGCAGCCTTGTCCTTTCCATCGCATCTCCTGGATGGCGGTGATGTCAGCCTTTATTTTTACGTGGGCTTTCGCCAGTTGGATAGTTGCACCTTCCCTATGGAGGGTCCGGACATTCCAGGTGCATATCCGTAAATCATTGTCCGTTTTTCGTTTGCAGTGGTCGTCATCGTAGTGGGGGCTATTATCCGAGGCTGATTTGGTTTTCATTGGAAATGATGATAATGTGTGGTGGGACCCAAACCCTACGCACACATTCCAAGTTTTAAGTCTAGGAGAGACACGCCTTCTCACAACTAGCTCACCCCCGGACGGGTGTCCAAGGGATCTCCAGAGGATACTTGGCCAAAAAAGGCCGGAAGTTTGTGAGCTGCTTGAACTGCTTGCAAAAGAATCATCTCTGGCCACTCCCAAGTGAGTGGCGATCAGGACTTTCCCCACTTACGTGAACTTCTACAAGCAGCCCCATCCTTATGAAAAGCTATTTCTGGATCGAAACCGGGCTGAATTTTACCAGTGGGTGTGTCACCGCCCTAAGTTTTAAATTTAACTGCGGCATATATCGCAAACTATACAAGCTATTGTGCTAAAATTTAATATGAGGATGTCGATCACGAATATAATTTATTGAACCAAAAGTTGGCGAAATTGGAGAAGTGGGCGTGGAATATTTAAATTTTTTTGTTTTTATACGATTTTTTCAACATTTTCCATATTCTTTCGACTTTTTCAACCCTTAAACTTATTCCAATATATCCTATGTGTATTTGTTCGACTTTTTCAACCTCTTTCAACTTTCTTCATAAGGTTCTTTATTTTTTCGACTTTTTAATCAATTTTGAATAGTTTAAAATTTTTTCAACCTTTTTCTTTTTTTTTAGAGTTTTTAAACCTCTCAACTTTTTCAACATTTTTCAACCTCTGTCAACCTTTCTAACATTTCACATTTTTTTCGACTTATTCAACCTCTTCAACATCTTTTTAACATTTATTGAAAATGTATTTTCAGTGCAGTGTAGGGTATGTGAGTTTCGGCCTGGCCGAAGATAACACATTAACTTGTTCTTTTTAATACAATGGCATATTGCTTTGTTCTTCACCATCAAAAATTGCATGAATGTAATTGTATGAATTTTATGCACTGAAAACAACAAAAAAAAAACTCCGGTTTTAGCGCCCACAACGCTATAAGAACAGTTCAGAAGCTTTTTATCGGCGTTTTTCGAAAAAAAATGTGTCTTGCGAAACCCAGTGCAATCGACTGACCCCTTCTAAACAACACAAAAAAAAAACAACTTGTCCTATCCAAAATGCAAGGTCAGTGTAACATTTTAATGGACTATCTCTGAATTTGTGCGAAGGCAAATCATTCGATATTTCTGAAATTCGAAACGTGCTAGGCACAGTTTCATCAAAGTCAAATTTTTTCTCGAATTCAACTAAGACGGTACAACCGAAATTTCTTCAAAAGCGGTTCAACTTTCAGCTTCGAATAATCTGAAAATTTTTAATGCTCCTATATTGTCGCAAACTATAAACTTGATTTCCGAAATGTATGCGCCCTTCGTTTTTATTTTTTAAAAAGTTCTCAAAAAACTTTGAACTTTCGTTCGTTTCCTCGTTTTTTTTTCTTAATTCAAAAAACCTTTTTTTTCAAATTCTTTGTTCCGACGCAATTTGACCAACAAATATTCTTAGATTTATATATTTAGGAATTATTGAAACTATTGCAGCGATTGGTGATTTGATGTACATCGTCTTTTTCAACATCTTTTAACTTTATTCGTCATTTTCTTTATTTATTCGAATTTTTCATCGATTTTGAATTGTTTCAACCTCTTCAACTATTTTTCAGTTTTTCAAACGCTTTCAATATTTTACATATTTTTTCAACTTTTCATCATTTTCCATACTTTTTAGATTTTTTCAATATCATTCAACATTCTTCATATATTTTAGACACTTTCAACACTTTTCAGACTTTCAACTTTTTTACATTTTTTTTTGACTCATTCAACCTCTTCAACGAGATTTTTTTCACATTTATTTAAAAGGTACTTTCAATGCAGTGTAGGGTATGTGGCTTCAGCCTGGCCGAAGATAACACCTTTACTAGTTTTATTTTATTTTTAATTTCTTTCTCATATGTTTTAGAGCCGCAATATACTATCCTTATTTGGATCATATGATTTTAGAATTAAAATCAAAAGTCCAGGCTAATGTTTTGAGCATTTTACCCTTAGAGGGTTTAATACCGGTATATCACTCGATGGGGCATGTTGACAACATCGTGGAGGCTGCTTTTACTTACGAAAGTGATTTAAATTGTAGTTAGGTTGAGCTTGAATCTTATATTAAATATGTGCCAAAGAGAAGGAGGGACATGTATACTTTTTTTTTAATAGTAGGCGATGCCACGCGATAAAACGTTTCCACGGCTAAACTAATGAACCGATTTTGATGAAACTTAGTTTAAAGATAGATTGAATCCTAAAAAAGATTATTAGAAACTCTGATTTCTCAATGGGGGCTTGGCATCGCCCCAAATGGGAAAAAACGGCATCACGGCTGTGCCACTACACCGATTTTGATGAAATTTGGTATGTAGATAGATTGAAACTTGAGTAAAAATATATTTGTTTAGTGGGCGGTGCCACGCCTCTTACATGAAAAACGTTTTAACAACAAAAAGACAAGTTTTATACTCTTTTAAGAAAAATATCTACTCCTTCCTCTTTTCTTTGTTAAAATTGATCTCACTAGTTAATTTGATAAACATAAACATTAAATTTGTTTTTTTAATTACTGTATACTAGAGCGGTTCAAAAAAAAAACTTTCTGATTTTTTCACGATGTGTCAGCGGATTACAATAGCCTTATATGTCTAGACAAGCCCCATTACTAGGATTAAGGTTAATATTGAAATCTGGATTAGCGCCCTCTGTTTTAAGTAAACAACCCGTTTTCAAAAATTTTGATTTAAAAAATGCTGCAAGTTGTAGAGGTCATAAAATTTTTCAACAAAGTGGGTATGGTTTTCGTGAAACAATCGATCGGGGAATTCAAATCCGTGATTGGTTTTTCTTCTTCTTCTTCCTTTCTTACAAAAAAATTGACAATTGACCGGACAAAAATAAAAAAGTACCGATTTTCCATTTTCTAGCTCCAACACCTCAAATATTATGTAACCGCTGATCCCATGGAACATCATTTTTAATGAACTGATATTCCCTTAAATGAATGCCGAAACCACATATCATTATCTTATTTTAAAACAAAGATATCTGCATTTTTCTAAATTAGCAGACCTGTTTTTTTTCGAATCGTGGTCGACAAATTTGCATATTAAGGTGATTCAACTTTTTTTTTTATTTCAAACAGTTATTATCAATCGGGGAATTCGAATCCATGATTAGTTTTTCTTCTTCTTCTTTTTTTCTTATAAAAAAATTTAAAATTGACCGGAAAAAAATGAAAAATTCTGATATTGTACTTTAAAGTTGCAAAATCACCCCATATTATTTTTCTGTCGATCCCGTGTTACATCACTTTTAATGTACTGTTATTTGCTTAACAGAATGCCGTCAACCGCATATCATTTTCTTATTTCGAACCCGAGATATCTGCATTTTTCTAAATTAACAGAACTGACATAATTTGAATTTTTGAATATTTTAGAAAAATCTATAGAATAGTTCAATTATGGCAGTTCTGTTAATTTGGAAAAATGCAGATATCTCGGGTTTGCAATAAGGAAATGATATGCAGTTTACGACATTCTCTTAAGCAAATAACAGTTCACCCTAAATATGCTCCCTAAATAAAAGTATTGAAGCCTTAGCTACGCCTCTTAATATAAAAGTTACTTGGTGTAAATTCGGTATGAATCGATAAACCTGTCTTCGTGAAAAAGATATTTAAAAATATTTGCGTATGAGGGCCACCCAAAGTGTGAACCCTAAGTAAAATGTTTACTATCTAATCTGTGCCCCTTCATATAAAAGCCATGTGGTGTTAAGACCATAAGAATCGATTAAACGGTCTTTAAGAAAATGATATTTAAAAAATATTTTTGTATGTGGGCCACCCTAAATAAAATTGTTGTAGTCTTAGCTATGCTTAACATAAGAGATACGTGGCGTAAATCCGGTGTGAATCGTCTAAGGGGCCGTTCAAGTATTACGTAACGCAATTTTCGAAGATTTTTGACCCCCCCCCCCTATGTAACGCGCCGTAACGTTTTCCTCTACCCCCCCCCCCCCCCCCTTAAACGTTACGTAACACTCAAGTGACCATATTTGCCTAAAAGTCACAATTATGTTGCGAAAAGTACCGGAAATACATGCGTATGTTGTTTATTTTCTTTATTATACCCTACACCGAGGGTATATTCACTTTGTCATTTTGTTTGTAACGCATAGAAGAGGGCGGTGGTAGGTATGAAAAAGTATATAGATATATTCTTGATCAGCGTCACCACCTGAGTTGATTTAGCTATGTCCGTCTGTCTGTCTGTTCAAATCAGGTTTACGGAAAAACCAAGAAAGCTAATTGAATGAAATTAGCACACTCAGGTCAGACCTTCTTGCAGGCATCTTGCTATTCAAAACGGACGTAATCGGTTCATGGACACGCCTACCGCCCATACTCTATGTATATTTGCCCAATCCCATTTTGAAAAAAAATGCAGCGATTTTGATGAAACTTGGTGATTAGGTGTACATTTGAACTAAATTAAGATTAGGCTAGGTTTCAAGTTTCCAAAGATTCGCGTGGCACTGTCCTAAATTTTAACCTCTATACCACCATATCTCGTAAGCCGTGCAAGATATTGTGATGAAATTTCTTTATTTTTTCGACTTTTTCATCGATTTTAAATTGTTTAGACTTTTTCAACCTCTCTCAACATTAACATTTTGCATATATTTACGACTTTTTCAACAGTTTTCAACCTCTTAAACATTTCACACTTTTTTCGAATTATTTAACCTCTTCAACGTCTTTTTTTACTGAAATATATGTACCTACTTTGAGTGCAGTGTAGGGTATGTGAGTTTCGGCCTGACTGAAGATAACACCTTAACTTGTTCATAATGTTATTTAATAAAAATCACACATAATGTAATAAACATTTGCTTAAGCTTAAAATATGTTAAAATGGCGAAAAATGAGACGAACATATTTTATTAAAATGATAAAAGTTGATGGGATCTAAAACAGCTACAGCAATAAATGAGAAAAATAGGAAAATTTCCACGCTTACATCTCTGGTTTTGGTTAACCAATCTCGAAGATGATAGTTTTAGAACATTCTGCTTGATAAGTGCTTTAATTTAACATATCATTTATTGCTGTAAATTATCTAGATCCTATCAACTTTTATCATTATAATAAAATTTTTTGGCTGTAGCTATTCAATAAGCATACACATAAAGAAAGCGTTTCATTATACACACCTCATTTCAAATCACCACCCGCTAAAGTAGTTTCACTTCTAAAACAATGTTACGTAACGCGTTGTTCGAACCCCCCCCCCCTCCCCTGTAACGCATCGTAACGTTTCACAAGACCCCCCCCTCCCCCCCTAATTGCGTTACGTAATACTTGAACGGCCCCTAACCTGTCTTTGTGAAAATTATTTTTAAAAATATTTTTGTATGAGGGTCACCCTAAGTATGCACCCTAAATAAAAGTTTTACAGCCTTATCTGTGCCTCTTAATATAAAAGCCTTACTGTGTAAGATTCATGAGAATCGAATTAACTGTCTTTGAGAAATCACTATTTTTAAAATATTTTTGTATGAGGGCCACCCTAAATAAAGGTTTCATCGTCTTAGCTATGCGCCTTAATATAAGAGACACGTGGTGTAAATTCCATATGAATCGATTAAATGGTCTTTGTAAAAATGTTATTTTAAAAATATTAGCGTATGAGGGCCACCCTAAATTAAACTTTTATACCCACCACGCCCCTGGTGTCTAATCCCGTTCATATTTTATGAAGTGCTTAACATAGGCTATGTGCATCCTGACACCGAATTTGAAAACTCTTGCTATCATATGAACCAATATATAGCGAGTTAAAGGTTTTAATTACATGTAAAGTGCCACGCCCATTGCTTTTATCAAAATAAAATATAGCCCATGTAGAATCGGTTGTGTAGTTCCAGAGATTACCCTGAACATACAAACAAACAAACCTTACCTCTTTATATATTAGTATAGATATAGATTTGCAAACAAGAATCAAAGGTTTTTTGGCTAAGCAAAAACGTTAGTAATAAATTTTAATTTTCACATTCTTGGCAAACATTTGTTGTAAGTGAATGCTTCTTGCGACCATTTGAGTCTGAATTTTGGCAGTCTTTGTTGGATAAATATGACAGCGTTTACGTTTCCCGACACCAGTATCAGACGGTTGAAGATCGACCTTTTGCGGTAACACAGTCTTTATAGACACCTGTGTTGCCTTTCGGACATATTTTGCACACAACCTTTGTCGTATGTGTGATTCCACAAGATTCCCAGTTCGCGTAAAAACCAATATCTTTTGTTGTGATTATGCTCATTCCAATGAGGATGTGTTTTTGTAAATATAAAATAAGCATTTTTTATTTTAACAAATAATAATTTAAGAAACTGCGATAACAAAGGAGAACTACGGTTTAATCCACTCACGTGGCGTCTTGCTTTAATGATGTAAACAAAACAAAGAAAACGGTACAGCTAATTGAAAAAATTCAACGCAATGGTGTGATCTTAAAAATTCACTTAAAATTTAACCACATTTGCTTGAAATTAAAAATTACCTTTTCGATTGATTTTCATTAATATGGCGGGTGCAATTTGAGTGCTGACGTAGACATCAACCAAAAATATACTGATGAGATTTTAAGAATCGAAACATATGTCTATATTCTAGAGTTGTTGTTGTTTTTTTTTTCCTTTGTTATCAAAGTTTGTTTAATACATAAAGCATTGTATCAACTTGTAAAATTTTACATAAAAATGTTGATCGCTGCGAAAAATGGCTAAAGTTCAATAATCATTTAATTATTAATATAAAATAAGCAGCAATATTAGCAGCGTCAATGAAGTTCATAAAGAAAGCTAGAGGCCATCTATTGATTTTATCATGTACTAAAGAATCAATTGGTCGAATGTATCTACTCCCTTAGTATCGTTTTAAAATTAGTTAACTTCTGAGATTTGTTTACCTTCATCCTCAAAAGTGTTTGCGTCATGATGCATAGTTGACATAAAAATAGCTGCCTTATCAAGTTTTAGAACGTGCGATGCGATCGTTATATGTTTTGAAACTCAAACATAGTTGAGTTAATATCTCGCGATTTGTGCCTCTAAGGCCTGAGGACTTGTTACAGTTTTCAAAAATTAAAGAAAAAAAAAACAATTAAAAATGTGTATTTAATATAAAATTTATAAAAACAGTATAACTCTCACATACAATTATAGGAATACCCCAGCGGCAAATAAGTTATAAACAACATTGATGAATAGTTCTACTCCTTGTAGGCAGTAATGTTTACAGCTCCAGCCACAACCGTAAATTATTTTGCACAGGGATGGCCACTTTGTAGACAGCTTGCCTACATCTCTATATACAATGTGTAAAAATGAAAGGCAGATTGCCTTAAAACATCGCTTACTAAGTGCCTGTATAGTTTGGCGAGTTGCCTACATCTTTACATACAAAGCATGCAGCCAACAAGCAAGACCCCTTACATCCCTATATACAAAGCAAGCAGACTGCCTACAGCTCCATATACAAAGCAGCTAGCAAGCAAATAAACAAAATATCACAGTAACAATATCATTTGTGAAACATACAACACAAAGGGTATAGGATTTCATACATGCAAAATAAGAGTACTTCATCGATTTGTCGCTGGGACATAAAATATTGGAGAAAAATATATTTAAGCTTGAGAGTCGCACTCAACATTTAAAATGCCGATTGTATCTGTGAGGCGCATTTCTGGGGATTAGGGTTAAGCATGATGGCATTTAACTGCAGTGGGGAACACTCCTTCTCCAAATTGAAAAGAATAAAAAATTAGTTGAAAAGTACAATGCTTCAAGGGAGATTAAATAGTTTGTGGCTGATGTCCATAGATTATGATGTGCTAAAAAACATAGATTTTGAAGAAGTGATTAATGATTTTGTCCATCTCAAATCTAGAAGGGTTCCTCTTCAATCAACATAGATTTTGAAGCACTAACTTGTGATTGTTAAAAGAGTTACTTTTGTGGATTACATTACATTATCTATACATTTAATGTGACTCAATATAAATCTAGAACCTTATTTATTTACATTCTTTGTCTATTCTAACAAAATAGTGTTGTTAAAGTTATAGGGGCCCCATTTCCTCATATGCCCAGAGCCTCCAATAGGTTAAAGACCTCCCTGCTGATGCGGAAAAATTAAGTTTATGTAAAGAAAACTCACGCAAACGCAGGTCTGTACCTAAATTTTAAAAGGAGGCGCCGAAGCCTGTTAGTTTTACATATTAATTGTATGAAAAATCTATATTTTATTTAAAATGTATGTGAATGAAATAGGTGAATATTGTTGGGCTGCTGAGAGTCGTTTTTCGAATAAATTTTTTGCGCTGAATTTTTGAGGTTAAGTACCTAAAAAATTACGTTTTTTGTCTTTTTTCGAGGCCATGCATAGGATTCAAAATAATTTGTTCAGCTTATTTTCAATAAGAGCATCATTTAGTATCGTCCTTTCCCTTTAAAATGCGTTTTCAAGTGGTCATCGGTGATGTTTCATTGCAAAGTAATAGTAAGTTTTAAAGTGACATGAATTTGATCCACAATATTAACCAACCGGTTTCAAATTTATGTTACCTTTTTATAAGTTTTGTCGAGTACATAACTCGAAATGCTTGCGTTTCCCAAAATAAATTGTAATATTGAAATAATATAAAATTCTCTAGAAATCATGTCATAACACCTATACTGCCGTACTAAGCGAAAAGGGCGTATCTCAGAAAAAGAAATATCCGAGATTCTTATGACATCGGATAGCTTAACAAATTACGCGTCTAATGAAATACTCCAAGTGTCGGAATGTTCAAACATATAACAAATCTCCTAAGAGAATTTTCTCTATCCCAATTTTACAGGTATTTCAACAAATTAACATAAACAAAACATCAATTGTCTTGAAACGGTATTTTTGAGATACGTCCTTTTCGCTTAGTACGGCAGTATAGTAATAACGCTACAGCGCATAGTGGGAGATCGTGACCATAAATACAAAAAAGAAATAGAGTGCTAGTGATCTAAAAAATGTTAACGATAATCGTTAGATAATACTAAGGAAAGAAAAAAAAACGAACTTAAAAATTTGATAGTACCATTAGAATTACGTTTTTCGTGGGGTCACAATCTGGCCATGGTTTTCGATAGAACACCTCAAAATAAATCAAAAACGTTAGATAAAAAAAAAATAATTTCTCATTTGGTTTTCGAGATATCGATACTTAAAAACTTTGGATTTGAGTATAACACTACAATGACGAGTACTGTGGCACCATGATCTGATGGTTTACATCCCATAGCATGTCCAACACCATAACATGTCCATAGCTTTCGCTATCCAAAGTAACTCTACATAAAAGTTAGGGTAAGTAAGCGGCTCAGGATATAAAACCGCCAGCATGTCTAGTCAGAGTAAGTGGACGGCCTTCGTTCGCGGCTCATGATTTACATCCAATATATATTTTTTTTTTGTTTTAATATTCATTAGTTTATTATTATCAAATGATTTACATTGGAAATACAATATTTTTCCTAAGCACTAAAAACCTTAAAAAAATTAATTTAATAATATCTATATTCTATAGTATAAAAATTGTTTACTAGTGGCGAATACAGAAAAACATAATTATATAAAACATTAGAAATGGTGGGGTTATACACCTTTATAAATAAAACTACAATTTTAAACTGTATATAAGTGAAATTGAAAAATTTTTATTTAATTTCTTTTTTTAAATAAATATCTGAAATCTTTGAAATAACGAGTACGCAAGCTAGATTAGAATTGAGTTTAAAGCATTTATTTCAATATAATCCTTATTTAAAAGCCAAGACTTAACCCTCACAAGAAAAAGATTACCATTTTATACATTCCTAATATTGCCAGGAAGCTTATTGAATAGTCTTGGGGCTACAGAGCTGTAAAAATTAAAAAAATGTTGCAAAGAATGCGAAGGTACTACAGTCAGATGTTGTCTGTTGATTCTTAAATCGTTGGTATCATAAGTTCTGTTTAAAAGATACCCGGAGCTATTATAGAAGGCTCTCAAAACTTTATAGTAATAAAGATGCTTAAGAGGGAGGATCTTAAGGTTTCTAAATAGCATCAAACTATTTGTCATGCGATTCCTTTTGCAAATAATACGTATAATATGTTTTTGCATGATCAATAGTGGATTTTTTTTGTTCTTGTGCGCACCAACCCAACACACCAGACCATACTCTAGCTTAGAGTGGAAAAGACTAAATACACGTCAGTAATTTAGCAGATCAAACATGTTGAAGAAGGTATAACTGCCTTATAACAGCTAAATCATATTGTTTAAGTGAGTTTGTATGTTCCAACCAAGATAGTTTCCAATCCAACACAACTCCGAGATATTTAAAATTTTGGACGCATTCAATGTGGAAACATTTAGACGAGCAAGTTTTTTCGTTGTTTAATGATATAGGCTGATTAGCAGAAATGCATACATCATACCCAATTAGAAACTTATCACACTTAGAATGCTGAAATATAAAGTTCGGAAAACTACAAATATTGCCAGATATATCAACCATCATAACCTTTGTTTTTTCGCTTAGGACTAGTTTATGGAGATAAAACCAATGCCTTAATACGCTTAAATCATAATTAATGTTAGCTACAAGATCTAACACAGAGTCGCTGGTATAAGTGCACGCCATGTCATCCGCAAACGCAACAATTTTACTACAAAAACTTTGGGTAAAAATTGATGTATATCCAACACTGGCTTCGTTAGCCACAGTAATTATACATGAGCTATTTTGAAAACCCAACGAGGTATCAATTTCTTTACATAACATTTTCGATATATTTTGAGATGTTCTATCGAAAACCATCGTCAGATTGCAGCGATACGGAAATCGTAGTTCTAATACTATTAAAATCAAATTTTTATGTTTAATTTAAAATTTACTAATAATTTTTGTGTATCAATATTTTGAAAACCAATCGAGATATCGATGTTTTTTAACATTTTCGATTTTTTTTGACGTGTTTTATCGAAAACTATCGCAAATCGTGGCGCCACGGACATCGTAATCTCCTCAAAATTTTTGTTGTTTCAAGAGTCTAGCTGTGTCTGTTTACTTTCGTAGTTCAATTTGTAGTTAAATCCGTAGTTAAATAATTTGAGAGAGAAGAGTGCAATTGTTCTCAAAGAGATATTTAACTAAAAAAAGTAAACAGACAGGAATTAGTTAAAAATGTAGTTATATTAGCAAAATGCCAAAAACGATAAATTTATTTTATTACGATCGTCAAATTTTCGATTTTCAAAACAAATTTTCATTCGCTACAAAGTTTTTATTTTGATTTAGTTAATCAACTTTATAATTCTATTTCAACAATATAGGTATCAGTTGATAGGTTATTTTAGCTTTAATTTAGCGTGTAAAAAATTCAAATCGGTGCATTTATAAACAAGAGGAATGGGTTCAAAAATTATTTATTATTTTTATTTATTTTTTTTTTTTTTTGAACAGCTGTTTTGTTTTTTGACACTTGAGAAAATTTAACTACAAAAATTCTTTAGGTGAGTTTGTTTACTTTCCCAGATATAATGATCCAGTAACCATGGTGTGATAATAAAGGTGGAGTAATTAGGGAGAGCCTAATTTTCAATCATCTGTCATCCTATTTGCTGTAGTTTTGACATTCATAACATTTCAATTGCCCATTCAGAAAACTTAAGCGCTTTGATGAATTGCAACGATTGAGCGTAAGATCTTGAACATTTTCTGAACGATAGCTGCAAACTACATTAAATTTTAAAAATGTAGACGCTGTGGTTGTTATTGCAAAAACAAAAAAGACTTATTGCTATCATAATGAAGCCTGCTACATTATTTAGCGTAGTTTTTTGTTCGCATCAGAATTTTGAAACTCAACACAAATACCTCTCAGTAAAAAGTTGTTTAAAGCGCTTCAAAAATACTTAAGTTGCTGAACGGGCCATTTAATCAAAACACCGAAGTGTCAAAAAAAAAATTACGAAACAAGACAATGAAGGACAAGAAACCCAAACTTTTAAGAATTTCGTTTTTAAGTACGCCATCTTTGTTATTACATCATGCCAGTAACAAAATTTGAGAGAGTAAGAAAGCACTTGCTCTCGAAGAAAAAAAATACCAGTAAAAATTCGTAAAAACTGTTAAGTAAAAAAAAATTAAGTTGAAATATTTAATTTTTTCATAACAATTTACCTTTTTATTAATAATAATAATAATATACATGTTTTCATTTTGAAAAATTTTACCTGGTAAAATTTTATCCAGTAGAAACTAACAAGCTCTCTCGTAACAAATTGTCACTTTATTCTCACACTGCCTCTCTTGCTACTGGATATTTTTTGTTAACAAACGAAATCCAGTAACAATTGTTACAAATTCGTACAAACTTTCAGTTAACAAACAGACCTTTTGTTAACTATTTTTCGCAGAGAGAGTGAACAGCTGTTTACTTCTCTCATTTTCGCGCTCATATTTAACTACATTTGGAAGTAAACAGACACGAGCTAGGCAGTTTTAAGGCCCAACTAAACCATGCATCGCTTAGCGTAACCTACTGTCGAATTTGAACGAAAAGCCTTTCAGATGCTCCCAGATTTCTCCCAGAGCCGGCCTTAAGAGCGACAAAATAATTCGATTGCACTGGGTTTCGCGACCCACATTTTTTTTCCGAAAAACGCCGATAAAAAGCTTCTGGACCGGATTTTTTTTTTTTTTTTTGTTTTCAGTGCATAAAACTCATACAATTACATTCATGCAATTTTTGAAGGTGAAGAACAAAGCAATATGCCGTTGTATTTAAAAGAAAAAATAAAAGCAGAGTTAAGGGAGAGGTTTTTATTATGTGTACTGGTTGTAAGGAGCCTCGCACCTACTAGTTGCATGGGCCTCGCACTACCTAAGACTGGCTCTGCCCGAATTATCTCTTATTATTAAATTTTACATAAACGAACCACATGTACAAATTACTATTGAACGAAGCGATTTTCGTTGGATGTGTTTTTATTATTTTTGAAATTATCATGAAAAATACCTTCAAGAGTTTTTTTTTTGTATTCTTGTTGGTGTTGCGAGTATTTTAGGATTTTGGAACCCAGATTTTCGTAATCAGCGGCTCAAAAAATACATATATAGAGATAATAAAATTAGTCTCTGGCTGTCAATCATCTTTGACGCCCACAACTACGTTTTCAATGGTCTTGAATGCTTGTGGCGGATTGAGCGACCTCTAGAATGAACTGAAAGTTCTGAAAAAAGGCATACTAATTTCGAAGGACATATACTTAGAACAATATACTAAAAGAAGAACGATTTTATAAACTTTCTTTGTGTCTGAATCACTATAACGTACAAGTCAACTCTTGGTTTGATGCCTTCGAACCGTCCTACCGCCTCTCAATAAAAATAAATTTAAAAAATGAGTATAGGAAATTATTTGGAATAAAATGGTCTACAAAAAACGTCCGGAGCATTTTTTTCATTAAATCAATAGAAAAAAAGTTATAGTCCTTAAATTATATTTTACCCGAATATTTTAGTCGTTTTTTAATTATAACTTTTTCATTTTCAATTTTACGATAAAAAGTATTGCAGAGAATTTAATTTTCTACTCAAAAAGTCTTAAAAAATTGTGTGACACTTACGGCTCTCAAGATATCGCGGAAAAATTATTTACATTGGTTTTCAAAATGGCGGCCAAATGGGAGGGGGCTTTCAATCCCGAAACCCGAGACTTATACTCACACTGACCTCCTCTACACAACAAAAAAAAAAAAAAAATCTTGTCCTGTCCAAAATGCAAGGTCAATGTAACATTTCAATGGACTATATAGATTTTATGGAATAAACACTGGAGACATGACATATAGAGAATTTCATCTTTGATATCTTATTTTGGGAAACGCACAGACATACGCAAAAAACTCATAAAAAGAACGTTAGAGCGATAGAAATAAAAAAATTGTTCAATCAATTTTACGTCTTTACCTATCGAATAAAATTGATATTAGATATGCAGATGAGTTAAATTTTAATCGTAGAAGTTTTGGTAGAGTTTTAAAAAAATGCATGAAAGCAAAGGCCTATGAAAGGTCAAATTATTCGACCTAATGTGGAAAATATAATTTGCGTCAAAATCGATCTATAAGGAGAGAAATTATGGGTCGGAGGGCGTGCATGGCAAATTGCAGCATTGCCTGTGATTTGCAAAACGGTTACCGTAATAAAAAACATTTTTGACCTGGCAAACGTGGGTTTTATGCCACGAATTTGCAACTTAATAGGCGTACACTAACCATTGAGCTTTCAAAATGATATTATTGCTAAAACTGAAAGACATATTAAATTAAGTACAGAGTATATAAATTTATAGCTACGGGAAGCCAATAATTTGTCCGGATTAAACGAATATTGATCGTTATTTGTGGCTTTAGAAAGCTATACAGCGTACGATTCTTAAATATTTTTCCTTCGAATATATGTACTCAAGTCTAATCCGTATTATCTGTCTGAGACTATAAATTAAAAAAAAATGCTTCATAGCGGACATACCTCGATTGCGCCAACTGTAGTTGCAGCAGGAGTGGTTGTTGTCGGAGGAGCTGCTGCGGTAGTGGCTGCAGCAGCTGGTGGTCCATTTTCCGTCATTATTAAAGATACTAATAAATTATGAATTAATGAATTTTTCACTTCAATCGGCTACTAAAACAAAACGTTACAGAAAAAAAAAATTCAAATTAAAATAACTAAAATAGAAGTAAACAATTTTGATGACAACAAATCAAAATTTCATTTTTTCATTTTTGTAAACACAAACATTCAAAATGTCTTTTTATGTTTACAGTTTATTATGGTTTTGCAGCACAAACATACATAAATACATATATTCACTTAAAATTATGTACACGTACACAGTCAAAAATATTTTATGGGGTTTTATTAATAAATATTTTTACATAAATAAAATTTCTCAAAAACTACATCATAAAAAATGGCCAGTATTAACTGGAGCGATTGCCTTGACAGGATATTTCTGCAACCGGAGTGTTTTTTGCTACACACATTTTGTATATGCACTTGTTAGATAACTTAATAGAGTCTTTCACTCTTTTCCAGATGGAGTATATTTTGATTGTTTTGTAATATTACTACGTTATGCATACAAATATATAGATATCGAAGAGTTTTATTATAATCATTTCCTTACAATCAACAATATAGACTTCAGTTGGTACGTATTAAAACATTAACATATTTGCATAGACTTTTGTCTTAAGTGGTTTGCTCGTATTTATGCTAGTTACATTTAAATTACAAATAAAAGTAAAATTAATGGTTAGCTACTAAATGTGGCTTTAAATTTTTGTGCATATTTATTTAATATCGCATATTTATTTAATATCGCATATTTATATAGAGACATAATTTTATAAATCGATTTAAAAAAACATTAAAGGACTTAATTTAAACAAGAACAGTTTTTATTTTTAATCTGGTAGTATGTATATCATTATTACATAAAAATATTTTTTGTCAACATATCGTATAAAGATGGTACAAATATTTATTTCAAGTTACAAAAAAACTGAATTAAAACTTTACAAACTTACCAAAGCGCTTCACGATTATGCATGCTATAACTTTTTCAAAAGTGCAGCGACATTAATCTTTTTTTTCTGCAAAAAGGTAACGTATAACCAAAATACTATTCAAAATTTTGGATAATCGTTTGATTGTAAATGCGATAACATTTAAACATACATTTTGTTGCAGCTAATTTAAAACTGCCTTGGTCCAAATTTCAAATTCTGTCTCTATGATAACTTAGTATGTAGGCTTTGTTTATTTATGAACTAATGCTCAAGTAGATAATAACTTTAGTATTGTGTTTTTTATAATTCTAATCATTTGAGCGGACTTTTCTTAACGAACCTCGATTGAATTTACAAATTGATTCTAACAAAGCTGATCTTTCTGGTTCTGTTTGGTTCTCAATTGATATATTCGGCGACGACGATTGTCGTTCAACACTTGATAGATATGGCACTTGTTTCGTTTCAGGCTGCTGCTTTGGTGAAGATGATGGAAAAGCTAAAAAAAAATATTAAAAATTTAAAACAAAAAAATTAAATGTATAAAAAAATTAATAGAACTTCATTGAGAATGGGAAAACAGTTGATAAACGCATTAATAATTTTTTTCTTAATCCTTTTAATAACATTAGGTTGTTATGTCTTTACCAGTGATGGCAGTAGGGTTTTGTGGAAATGTACTGAATTGAGACTTGGAATGCACTTTTTTTTTGTAATGGACACCAAAATTTAATAAAAAAAAAGTCATTCAATTTTTTTATGCAAGGTCATACGCATTTTTCTCCAAAATTTACTAAAACCCACAGCATTTTCTATTAAATACAAAAAAGGTAATTATTAGAAATAGTTCAAATATGTGTGTATACGAAAATGTACTAAAAATGTGCCAACAGTACTGAGAAGTCGTCTATTGTACGTACCGAATAGACATGTTCAAATAAATGACATGTTCTAGAATTCTTTGGGAACACTCGATTTTTCGAAAATTTGTTCATATTCGACTATATCCTCATTTAAAAAAATTAAATAAAACAAGTTAAGATGTTATTTTCGACGAGGCCGAAACTCACATACCCTACACTGCACTGAAAGTACCTTTTCATCAAATGTTAAGAAGACGTTGAAGAGGTTGAATAAGTCGAAAAAAATGTGAAATGTTAGAAAGGTTGACAGAGGTTGAAAAATGTTGAAAAGTCGTAAATATATGCAAAATGTTGAAAAAAGTTGAGAGATGTTGAAAAACTCCAAAAAAAATGAAAGAGGTTGAAAAAATTTGAAACTTCAAAATTGATGAAAAAGTCGAAAAAATAAAGAAACTTATGAAGAAAGTTGAAAGAGGTTGAAAAAGTCGAACCAATACATATAGAATATATTGGAAAAGGTTAAAGGGTTGAAAAAGTCGAAAGAATATGGAAAATGTTGAAAAAATCGAATAAAAATGAAAAATTTCAAATATGCCACGCCCACTTCTCCAATTCCGCCCACTTTTGGTTCAACAAATTATATTTGTGATCGACCTCCTCATATTAAATTTCAGCACAATAGCTTGTATAGTTTGCGATATATGCTGCAGTTTAATTTAACATTTAGGGCGGTGACACACCCACTGGTAAAATTCAGCCCGGTTTTGATCCAGAAATAGCTTTTCATAAGCAAACCCTTAACACCAAATTTTAGTATGATTGCTCACTTATTTCGATAAATATGCTACTTACCGTATTTTATTTGCATGGGAGGTGCCACGCCCACTGGTGCTATTTCAGCCACTTTTGATTCAGATATACTCAATAGCAACTGAACCACTTTCATTAAATTTGATAGCAATTGCTGCAATAGTTTACTTAAAACAGCGCTTACAAATTTATGTTAATATGGGAGGTGCCACGCCCACTGATGCAATTCTGTCAAAACTAATTTATTTTAAAAGCCTATATTAACTGACATCTAAACACCAAATTTTATGACGATTACTCTCTTAATACACTATTTATAACAGTAAACAGTTTTTGCTTATATGGGAGATGCCACGCCCCCAGGTACTATTGTACCAAATTTTTGTGATAAAAGACCTTACAGCAAGTATATCTACCTCATTAAATTTCATCACGA
This sequence comes from Tricholauxania praeusta, assembly GCA_949775025.1. NCBI lineage: Eukaryota > Metazoa > Arthropoda > Insecta > Diptera > Lauxaniidae > Tricholauxania > Tricholauxania praeusta. Next base: position 45,044,379 of record OX459031.1, read on the forward strand.
TTACGTTGTTCGTTCTCTTAATATAACGTTTATAAATATTGTGGGCGGTGCCACGCACTTCAACGAGCTTTTTCAATAAAGAGGCTGTACTTGTATTGATGACAGCTTTCAGCGGCATCATCTCCAAGATTTTTATGAAAATCGTTTGTGCCAATTTTGAGATATATGGAATCAAAATTTTTAGCAGTTGAAAAGTGCCACGCCCACTTTTTCAATTCCGCCCACTTTTATCTTAACTCAAGATATATTTGATATGTATCCGTTTACCAAATTTCACAACAATATCTTGCACGGCTTACGAGATATGGTGGTATAAAGGTTAAAATTTAGGGCTGTGCCACGCCCCTGTAGGAAGCTTTGAAAACTTGAAACCTAACCTAATCCTAATCTTGTTCACATGTGCATCAAATCACCAATTTTCATCAAAATCGCTGCAACTTTTTTCAAAATTGACCTGGGTACATATACATAGGGTATGGGCGTTAGGCGTGTCAGTTAACCGATTTCGCCCATTTTCAATAGCAAGATGCCTGCAAGAAGATGTGACCTGTGTGTGAAAGTTTTATTCCATTAGCTCTCTTGGTTTTCCCGTAAACCTGATTTCAACAGACAGACAGACAGACGGACATAGCTAAATCAACTCAGGTGTTGACGCTGATCAAGAATATATATACTTTTCCATACCTGCCACGCCTCCTTCTATGTGTTACAAACGGATGGACAAAGTGAATATACCCTCGGTGTAGGGTATAAAAATAGTCCTAGGGTTGCTACCAGAGCTACAAAATTTTAATTTTTCTGTCTGTCTGTTGAAATCAGGTTTACGGGAAAACCAAGAAAGCTAATTGAATGTTACTTTCACACACAGGTCACATCTTCTTGCTATTGAAAATGGGCGAAATCGGTTCACTGACACGCCTACCGCTCATACTCTATGTATATATACCCAGGCCCATTTTGAAAAAAGTTGCAGCGATTTTGAAGAAAATTGGTGATTTGATGAAGATTGGTGATTTGATGAAGATTGGTGATTTGATGAAGATTGGTGATTTGTATAAGATTAGGCTTACTTACTTACTTTGGTGGCCATAACAACTCGTTACCGGGTTACGGCCGACCTCAAAAGCTCTCTCCAGGCGCATCTGCTTCGCGCGCGCCTTCTCCAATCAGTCAACGGGTACATTTCAAATATATCTTAAATTGTGATAAAAGTGGGCGGAATCGTAAAAGTGGGCGTGGCTCTTTTCAACAGTTAAAAATTTTGATTCCATATATCTCAAAATTGGCTCAAACGATTTTCATAAAAATTTTAGAGATGATGCCACTGAAAGTAGTCATCAACACAAGCTCTGCCACTGTACTGAAAAAACTCAATGCGTGGCACAGCCCACAATATTTATAAACGTTATATTTAGAGAACTAACAACATAATCGTTATGAAATTTAATAAGGCAGATATACTTGCTAGAAGGTATGTTTTAGCAAAAATTTGGCGCAATGGAGCATGTGGGCGTGGCACCTCCCATACAAGCAAAAAACTTTTACTGTTATAGATAGTGTGAGGGTTTGTTCGGAAATGCATTGATGCGTCGCATCTGATGAGCATAATGTTTTAAAAAGCAAAATCTGGCATCACTGCAAAGTTGAATGTTTGGAAATGCAACTCTGATTAAGTAGATGCGCAAACTTCGCATAAGCAAAAAAGGAACTGCAGAAAATTACTTGTGTTGGCGGAAAAATTAAAAAATAAAGCAAATTATTTATTAAGCAGCAACTTGCATCAGATGGCATCGCATCAGCTGTGCAAGCTTGCATCTCTGCAACAGTGATGAATTTGCTATATTTCCAAACAAACCCTGATATGAGAGTAATCTTCACAAAATTTGGCTTAGAGGTGTCGGCTGCTATGGGCTTTGAATTTAATGAGAATTGACGAGATTGCAGTGGGCGTGGCACCTCCTATATTACCATAAAGTTGCAATCGCTATATTGATTGAACTATAGCAACAACTAGTATGAAATTTAATTTAGGTCGCTTACTTGCTGAAAGGTGTACCTGAATCGAAAGTGGGCGGAATAGCACGAGTGGGCGTGGCACTCCCCATACAAGTAAACTATCTTGGCATATATTTCGAAATATATGATCAATCAGACTAAAATTTGGTGAAAAAGTGTTGCTCATAAAAGGCTATTTCTGGATAAAAATCGGACTATATTACACCAGTGGGTGTGTTACCGCCCTAAATTTTAAGACTAATTACGGCATATATCGCAAACTATACAACCTATTGGGCTAGGATTTGGTATGTGGATGTCAATGACGAATATAATTTAGTAACCTAAAAGTAGGCGGAATTAGAGAAGTGGGCGTGGTTCATTTAAATTTCTTAGTTTTTATTCGATTATTTTCAATATTTTCCATTTTCTTTTGACTTTATCAACCTTTTAACTTTTTCCAATATATCCCATATGTATTCGTTTGAGTTCTTCAACCTCTTTCATTTTTCTTCATTATTTTCTTTATTTTTAAGACTTTTTCAGCGATTTTGAATTGTTTTATCATTTCTTAACCTCTCTCAACTTTTTTGGACATTTTCATATTATTTCGACATTTTTCATATTTTTTCAACTTTCTTCAATGGTTTCCATATTTTATCGACGATTTCAGTCTTTAACATTTGTTTCAACATTTTTCATCCCTTAAACCTTTTTTACATTTCACATTTTTTTCGACTCTTCAACGTCTTTTAACATTTATTTAAAAAGGACTTTCAGTGCAGTGTAGGGTATGTGAGTTTCGGCCTGGCCTGTTTTCTTATTAATATTTGTTTAACTCTTTTTTTTCGATTTTCCTTATGTAAATATGGGAAAAAAATGACCACTATTTTTTATGCGTTTATACATTAGCGTGATTAAATTTTTTTTTTTTTGTTTTTTTTAAGGTGCTGTTGCTTAAAAAGTAAGTTTAAGATATGAAGAAAAAGTTCACGAAAATTCAGCTCTGGAACCGAATATGGCCTCAGAATTGACCCATCATTTCGGAATCCTGAAATATTTGAGGCTAAGTACCTAAAACATGATGTTTTTGTCTACTTTCGACGCCATGTATAGGATTCAAAGAAAGTTGATCAGCTTATGTTTAACAAAAGCATCATTTAGTACCATCCTTGCCCTTTAAAATGAGCTTTCAAGTGGTTATCTGTGATGCTTCCTTGCAAAGTTGCAGCCATTTCAAGGTTTATTTCATAAACTTACTTTTTAAGCAACAGCACCTTAAAAACAAAACAAAAAAAAATTTGAATCACCCTAATATACATACATTAGGCTGGTTCAAAATCGTATGGGAAAATTAAAAGTCGTCAAAATTCTGGTGCTCAGGCTTGAAAACATATCTTGAGACCATGAAGCTCTAGTGCCAAAATTTCACCCAAAACGGACCATGGGAAGGCGTGTCAGTGGGTCGATTTGTGTGATTTTTGTGCATTTTCGAGATGATTTAAAGCATAATTGCTTTTAATATTTTTGTACAGAGCTTCTGGTTCAGTACTTTTAGTGCAAAAAATTACAAACGCAAAATGCATTAAAATGGGCAACGAGCTGCTTATACTAGTTTCAATGACCGCTACGTCATATCATCAGTAAGCTTTAAGCTTTTTAACCGAAGTTTAGTAGTCTGCAAGCCTACTATATTCTATTTCTTGCGTTGATCAGTTAAGAATAACAGCAGTAAACAGAACAAAACTTCTACATTTTAATGCAATTGCTTTTGTAATCTCTTTGATATAATTGCTTTTATTTAAAAAAAAAATGTCAACATCGGGGTATATTTGAGGCCATAATTTTTTATGGACTCACTATGATTGAAATATGTGCAAAAATTATAAATAAGAAAATTGGCACACATTTGAGTATTTGTAGTATTTGTTAGTTTTTGACTAATAATCAAATATTATTGATTCATTGATAAGAATGTGAAAAATGCTAAAAAATCTGACATACGTCCACTTTGATTGCCCAAAACCATGCCTGTTTTATATTTTTATACCACGGCACTAAACGCAATCTATTGGACATCCTCTTATACATGGAAAACAAAATGTCAAAGATTTTTTGTACCAACGATACGATCTGGAGAAATTATTGATTAAAAAAAGCAACAAATTGATTTAAAGAAAATAAAGTTTTCTAATTCATTTTTGTTCAGCTAGTATTTCGCATTTGTACATTTTTGAGATTTTTTTCGGTTTTCGGCGACCACTTTGAGTAATTTTTGAAATTGATCTTCGTTATCTGTTTATTAAAATTTTGCACAAGTGCAATCGCTCTTTCTGCGGTGTCGTTCACAACACGTAATTTTTGGGCCACAATCTTCGAATACTTATAGGATTCATCATTTGGCCAGAAAATGGGGTCTTTTTCCAGAAAATCCACTGGCAATATCAATATTTGGAAGAAACGCAATGTGCGTGATGTCACAAAGACGCTTACGTTCAACTCAATTTTGTCGATCTTCTGAAAATCGTTATTTATGTGACTTGAGTCGTCTCGAGAAGCAATTTTCAGGTTCGAGAGCATTTTCCTTTTTTCGTTGACTGAAATCGCTTCATCGAAAAACGCCAGCCCAATCAATGCTTCACTGATGTACCACAAATGACCTTTGAACTTGTTGATGGCAATGTTTGCTATGATATTACTTTCGTTTCTATATTTAATGAATTGCTTCAGAAAATTTATGTCAAATCGCGGCGCAGATGTGGCATCTGGTGCTTGGAACCAGGCTTTGATGTAACTGCCTTTGATTGCAAAAATAATTAAGTTCAATTTTTCAACTAGCTAATGCACAAGACTTTGTACGCATAGCCTGTTTTCTAGTATTTTCTACGAAAGAAAAAAAACTTAAATCTTTTTAGTAGATATACTGTAATCGAAGATTGTAGCTCAAAAATGACATGTTGTAAACGACCCTGCAGAAAGATCGATCGCACTTGTGCAAAAATTCAGAAAACAGCTAACGAAGAAAGTTTCAAAAAATTCATTAATGGTCGCCAAATGTGAAATTCTTGAACAAAAATGAATTAAAAATCTATATTTTTTTAAAACGAATTGCTTTCCATTTTTAATCGAAAATTTCTCCAGATCGCCTTGTTGGCACAAAAAATCTTTGCCATTTTGTTTTCCATGTACAAGAGGATGCCCGATTGATTACGCGGCCGAAAAGTGTAAAATAGGTATGGTTCCGGACGAGCAAAGTTGACGTATGTCACCATTTTTCACATTCTTACCAATGAATCAACACTCAAATTTGTACCAATTGTCTGACTTATAATTTTCGCACATAATTCACATCATACTGAGTCCATAAAAAATGATAGCCACAAATATAACCCGATGTTGATGTTTTTTTTTTAAAATAAAAGCAATTAAGCTTTAAATAGTCTCGAAAATGCACAAAAATCACACAAATCGACCCACTGACACGCCTTCCCATGGTCCGCGATTGGGGTGAAATTTTGGCACAAGAGCTTCATAAATTCAAGATATATTTTCAGGCTTGAGCACCAAAAATCGAAACATGTTTGCAATTTGAACCACCCTAATATATGTACATACATATAAGAAGAAAATCCATGGCCTTTGCGCAAGTAGAGCATTGGTGTTTCTTGTGTAACAACTCAAATCCTTTGTTGCTTTCACTTCATTCACCTTGATTCACTATAATTTGGATTTGACAATGACACTACATTACAAAAATTAATGAGGAAATAAAATAAAATTTGATTTTTGGTCTTAAAATTTTCAAAGTATTTTATAGGCAAGTAATTACAATATTTTGCTTTGATTATTAGTCGCTCTAACAGTGCACAAAAACAGTAGCACAAAAAAATTTTATTTTGATAAATATTGGACCAAAAACTGAATTTTTTTTCCTCATATATTTTTTTAAGGAAAATTCATGTAGTGGCATTGACAATTTCAAATTATAGTATATTGAGGTAAATGTAGTAGTGAAAACAACAAAGGATTTGAGCTGCAACACAAGAAACACGAAAGGTCTACTTGCGCAAATACTTAATGGCTTAAGAAATAGCGGTAAATTTTTTTTTTCGATATGTACTTCCTTCTGTGTACATTAGGAAAATCGGAAAAAAATTTTTTAAATAAATATGAATGGAATTTTGAAAAATTAGAATTTTGCTAAAAAATTATAATTTTGCTAAAAAATTATACTAAAAATTAATGTATTACGCGTATTTTTCACAACGCAAATGTGTTGAAAAAGTACAAATGTACCGAAAATGCCATCACTGGTCTGCTTAGAGTTGTTATACAACAATTTAAAAATTGTCACGTCAATTATTTCCCAATGTAAAACCGAAAAAAAGAAAGTTACTTAACCGTGCTCGGTGAATAAAACGCTTTTGTATGTTTTTTGCTTAGCATATAAAGATTCTAAGCGTACTCTGTACTGGGTTTGAGGTTTGTTATTTCTCTCAAGTCTTATATGGGCCCGTCAATTGATAGCGAGCCACCTGGCCATTGATTGCGCTTTTTTCACCCGAGCACGCTACGTTCAATTCGCTGGTAATTACAGGGAAATGACTAGAAAATAATAAACAACAATATATGAATTGATAGATTTTGATCTGCTCTTTGCGATGATGTCATCAGATTTTGCTCAAAACCTCTTTTTCGTGGTGAAAAATAAGTTTGAGGTTCAGAAAGTTTCTCTCAGCCAAAAATTTTTTATGCAAAAATTAACACGAGTTGAAAGAACAACTTTCCAGCAACATTTCTATAAATTTTCAAAGTGGGATAGCAAAAAATGCGTAAGTGACAAGCAAATGAAGAAGGCGTCATCTCACTTATGTATGTATGTATGTAGTACTCGGCACGCTCGAGTTTTCACATAGTGAAGAGCGTTAGGATGCGTGTCGAATACTAAGGTATTGTAAAAATTTACAAAGTTAACAAAAATGTTAACACCAAATTCACATTATTTCTGAAAAACATCTGATTGACCGCGAAGATCGAATTATGGGACACTTCTGTACAGGCGAGAATTTGTTCAAGTTTTGATACGTCAAAAAACTTTAATAGATGGCACCACATCTCGAATTTCAGTTCTCCAGGGGGTCGGGATTCGAAGAAATAGTCATATTTTGGCCTGAAAATAGCCGTTTATATCCCGTTTCAAAAATTTTAGCTCTAAAAGTCGACAATTTTAAATTTAAAGCTCTGGATAAGAATTTTTTTTTATTATGTCATCTTATATGCTTAAAAAATTTAAGCTCCTAGGCCTTAAGACTTATTTTTGCGACCCGATTTAGTGAAATATGTCTTAGTAAAATATGACTGCTTTGAAAATAGCGCCGTAGGTCGTAGTTTTATTCATAATACTAAAGACAGATCTTATTTTGTTTGTCTTCGATCTTCTTTGTGTTCGATCTTAAATGAGATAATACCTAGCGAAAATGGTTGGCCAGGCCCAGCGATATTAAACATTGAATTCGGCTGTTTTCGCAATAATTGCGTTTTTTTCGTAATTTGACCTAACAGAACTCAAGATCCCGAATACCTAAGGAGCTGAAATTTAAGCTGTGAGACTATCTTTTTAGGTTCTTCAACGTGCCAAAATTTGAGCACAATCGGATGTTTTTTAAATTTCATACGTACGTTATACACATATTATATTACAGTCAAACTTCCTTATAACGAACTTCTATGCAACGAAGTTCTCTCTAGTACGAACTGAGTTCAAGTACACAGCTTTCTCGTTCTATTTTCAGTAAGTTTTGATCTTGTTACAGCGAATTTCTTTATAGCGAAATTTTCTTTAAAACGAAGAAATTTTGCTGCTGAAAATAAAACTTTTATGCGTTTCTGATCTCCTTAAAGCGAATTTTTTTAAAACAATTTTCTGTTACGTATGTCAATAAAACTACATACATACGGAGAAAAATGACAACATTGAGATAGAGGAAATTTTTTATTTATTTATTTACGTCTACTGAATTTAATTCTTACAGACTAATTAACAAGCAAGAAAAATTATTTAATTGAATGAATCTTAAGCGAAATTGATGTTCAGAACAATTAAAATCCAAAATAGAGCAAAAATTATTACATAAATTAACACATCTATTGATTGGTTCATTTATTCCATAATTAGTTCTATGAAAACCTTCTTCCAACATTCGATTGCGACGCAAATTTTTTGGTGCATGGTACAAATGAAAAAAGGCTGACAATTCATCACAATCAATTTTATTATGTAAAATATTATGCACAAACAAGAGATCATTGTTGGTTCATCTATCTCTTAATGACTGGAGACCAAGCAATTTACGTCGTGCATCGTATGTGGGAAGACCATCAGGCCATTGAAGTTTTCTAAGAGCATATCTTGTAAAATGTCGTTGAATTTTCTCTATTCGGTTAGAATATTCATTATAACAAGGATTCCAGACAACTGCACAATAATCCAAATTACTGCGCACAAGTGATACATAAAGAGATAAGGTACAAGGATCTTTAAAGTATTTAGAATTTTTTTTTATAAATCCAAGCATAACATTTGACTTGGAAATAATGTAATCAAAATGGCATTTGAAATTTAATTGTGAGTCAAAAATTACTCCTAAGTCTTTTATTTCAGACTTTCTTATCAAAAGTGAATTATTTAGGGTGTAATCAAAAATTAGTGATTTTTGACGCCTTGTGAACGACACCACACAACATTTACTTAAATTTAGTTGTAGATTATTTGTAAGACACCATTCATACAATGGTATTTTTCAATTTAGAAAGTCTTGAGTTAAACCAATGTGGCTTGTTCCTCAAAATTTTACTTCGAACGGGAACAAATTGTGAGATCGCATGTGAAAATTTTCCTTGAATGAACTCATAAATAACGATTGGATTTTCATATGAACTTAATACTGACCAATCTATACTATAAAGATATTCATTAATTGCAGAAAAGTTTACTTTAGAAAAATCTAATCGATCCGCCTGATCATCAACTAAATTTTCATAATTGTAGAAACTAAATTTAATGGTTAGTGCCTTATGATGTATACTGTTATTCAAAATTGGTGCTAAATTCTTTTCACAAACTATTTTAAGGCCGTTTGTGACAAATATTAAATCTAAAATTCTGTTTAAATTATTTTTAAGAGAATTTAATTGGCAGAAATCATTAGAGAGAAAATAATCGACCACAAGTGATTCAATATCTGATTTAACATTGAATGGTAAAAGAATCTTCTCATCAAATATCCACTGAACATTGCCTAAATTAAAATCACCCACGACAATTATACTATGATTTGGATTAACTTGTTCATTTAAATGAGATATGTTATTCAATTGGTTATAGATATCAAAAGAACTGTTCGGTGGAATATATGAAACAACAAGATAAACAAAGCTCCCAGTATTAAATTTAATTTGTACACAAATTTGTTCAATACGGTTTTCTGATGTAAAGTTCTACTAATTTAGTATCGAGATCCGTTCTCACCGCTATTATTACACCTCCCCCTCTCTCATAACCAGTGGCAATGGGACAACGATCCAGGCGATAAACAATGTAAAATTCATCAAATAATTCCGATGAAGAGATATTATTATTGAGCCACGTCTCTGTGAAAGCCAAAATATCATATTCATGCAAAGAAACAGCAAGTTGAAATTGCATTGTTTTTGTTCGCACGCCACCAGCATTTTGATAAAAAATAGAATAAGACGACAAAGTTAGTGATTTTTGTAAAGAAGAACAGCAAATATCAGCGGTTGTTTGTTGTTGTATAGGCTCTGAATTTAAAGTCGCCGCTTGAGTAATCCCATGCAGACATGTTGTTGTTGTTGGTGAATAAAAATATGAAACAAAGAAGAAAATTCACCACTCTCCGAACGCATTTCTAATGCATTTGAAGGTGAAACGACTATTTGTTTTTTGAACGAAGAGCACGTTTCTCTTGCAATTGCTCTTGCTGTGATATTTGTGGTAGTAATATTTCAGCTTGAGGAACCTGAAGAGTGAATACTTCTTAATAAAAGTCGTAAAAAAAATACTTATTTTTGAATTTTACTCCCACACATACACATGAGAAATTTTCGATTTTTTTTTTTTGCCTAACACCGAATTTTTTTTTTTTTTTTTGAATTTAATTTAGTTAGACATTAACGAAGGCCAATATTCTTGTAAATTTACAAATCGATCACTTAAACAAAAATGACAAGGTAAGAGATGGACCAAAACATATGTCAACAAAAACGTATGCGTCAAATCACATAAATCATGTCTATTATACATAACAGTGCTCCGGTTTTTTATGATACTCATACATCTAACATTTTTTTTTATTAATTTCGTGAGATTAAATTTATTATAGTCACTCATACTCAAATAATTCAACTAAGCAATACTATTTCAAAAAGTTTGTTACCAGACCATCTATTCCCCTGTGTGGACTTGACTTGAATGCTTTAATGCAATTTTCGCTTAGTTTTGACCTTATTTCCATTGCTTAGTTTCTATTGAAATAGTGAAATAAACTTCGAGAGATGACCGAAAATAACCTGTCATAGTTCTTAATCCATGACTAACGATGGTACAGTAGTGACTGGACTATGATGTATTTCAAAAATGATCGAACAAAGCGACACTCATTTTGAATAAAGAAAAATCGCAAACTTTGTTTTTAACACGAAAAGGGCAACATGATTTCACATTTTATTTATCTCACAATTCAGTGTTAAATAAAGTTCGCTTCGTTAAAAAAAAAAGGTGTTAGTGAATAAAATCATATAAAGTCTTAACATGTTGTGCATCCGTGGCAGTTTAAGTTATTCTGTTATCACAGGACAATACCGCATTAATCTTGTGTATAAGCATAAAACTTATCTGTAATGGCACAATGCTACATATACATATGTATATACTCTTATCAAAAGTATGTGATAATAAATAATTTGGTCGACTCGGTTAATATTACCTTTAAAAAGGATTACCATTTCAAGGCTAAACACATTAATTTTTATTACCAAACTTAATAAATTATTGTTTACTTACAAGATTTCTCTGTATTTTGTGACGGAGATGTTCCAATATCATCGGTTATTGTGTCATTCGCAACGCTATCTGAGCGTTTGAAAGAAGATGCATTCACAGTTGTGACTCCGGCTATTGATGAAAGAGACATTCGCCCATTATTTGTTTGAAGTGATGATTGTTGTTTCAGTTTTAATTGTTTATGTTCCAATTTCTAAACAAATTCAATGTAAATAAAGATAACAACATTTAAACACATCCTTTACCGCTTTTTGCTTTGTTTTACGCTTTTCCTCTTCCGAGCTCATTAATTCTTGTACTCGTACAATTCGTTTTTGATTTTTTACCTAAAATATGTAAAGTAGTTAACGTCTTACTTCGAATTGCTGCTTTTTTTTAAATACCGATTTTTGTTCATCGCGTAATCTATTTTCACATTTTAAGATTGCAGATCGTAACTGTTCTTTGGCATTTAAAGACAATTTAAAATGTGGTTTAAATGTATCATCAACTGAAAACTCTGAATGTTGAGTAAAAAACTCGTGTTTTATAAGATCTTCTAATAACGGCAATCCAGCTCTACAAGCTTCTTTTGTTAAAATACTTTCCAGTAAGTTTTCTTAAGACAAAAATAATTGACAACAATGTGTATGAAACATGCAAGCACGAACTTACTTAATTGGTCAGGGCAATCATTTATTTGACGGGCAATTGATTCTTGTAAAGGATATCCCATTGTCATTTCAAAAAGTATATGTCCAAAGCAATAAACATCAATAGCTTGGATGTTGTGTATTTTACTATGCTGCATAAAGAATGGACGATAAAATGCCGGCACTCCTAAAATAAAGTTTTCAATATCCAACAATTTAACACAGTCATCCGCTATAACTATGTTTCCTGAGTGTAAATGACCTGTAATTAAGATTACAGTTCTTTATTTATATATAATGAGAGATATTAACAGTTATCTAAATATTTTGTAAATTAACTTTTTAATAAATTATTGATAACACTGTGTACAAAAATGAGAACTAAATTTTGGAGCAAAATCAACTGACATCAACTTAGGATAATTTAGTATCCACACAAAAATTGTCCATTTACACTACCCATTCAGCACCACTACCTAACATCCTTATGGAACATTTTAGCCAAGTATAGCATATGTAAATTTTTTCAGAAAATTTTACTGAAATGCTGGAATGGTGCTGGAAGGGTTCTGTAAATGGAAAAAAAATTGGTCATATTCGAACTCAGCGACCACAAATTAGCCTACATTGACATCAGTCGATTTTCACGGCACATATATTGAGGGTATTCCTGAAAACGCGAAAAAGCCTCGAAAATAATTTGTATAAAGAAAAGTTTGCGCAACCCTCGAAAACTTTCGAGGCGAATTAGTTGAGCAAAGAGCCTTGAAAAGTTGGAAAGTGGATCAGTGTTGCCGTTTGTCGAAATAACTTGCTGCCAGTTTGAAATTTCTTTAGAAATTTGCTCATAAACTTAACATAATGATTTTTATATATATTAAAAGCGCAATCCTCAGAATTTTTGTTTGTTTATCTATTTGTGTTTTGTTATTTTTAAACTTTATTCTACATATTTTTTCTTTTTGGTGTGATAAATTTTTTTTCATGGCCGCGGCAACACTGATCAAACTGTCAAATTGTCATTGCTCAATCATTTACGCGTTTGTATTGATAGGGGTGTTCCCGAAAGCAAGCTCGAAAACTTTCGAGTTTTCGCGTTTAGAGGAATACCCTTATAGAAGTATCAAAAGAGTAGTTCCAACACCGGAAAACACAATTTTGACCAAAATTTATGATATGATTATATAATAGTAATAAGTATTTTTTTTTGGGAATATTAGTAGCAAAAAAGTAACTTGAGTATAGATTTTTTATACCACGGCAGCTCTAACCATCCATCCTCTGAGATGACGCTCAAAAATTACATGGAAAATAATGGAGATGCGCAATGCGCAATTTTCTTTCATTCTTGATGAAAAATATTATAATTTTTTTTTTTATTCATAAAGCAGTTGCTATACAACTGAAACTTATCAGTTAAAAGTATAGTCACTCGTGACGTACATACATGACGTACATACATGGTCGCCATTTCCTTAAAAAAAAAAAAATTCGAAAACACCCGTTCTCACATGAAAGCTCTTGAGCATACGAACATTTTGACACCTTAAAAACGTTTTTCCGCTGCGCTCAATTTTGGGCAGACCACTTTCCCGGTTGACATGGAACGTCCCATATTTGTATATAACAAAGTCTACAAGGCTGTTTTTAAGGCGGAAAGTGTCTTTATACTTCATACGCCAAACGGCTCTTATAAACCCCTACAAAGAATTTATAAATATAATATGTTGTCTTTCTACTTGTCTTTAAAAGGCTTGTTAAAGAAGCTATAAATCCTTTTTATGCTAGTAGGGAGTTCATTACGGCCATGTGAGCCATTTTTTCAAAACTGTTTATTTTAATTTAAATTGGATATGGATATGGAGTTTTGGAAAATTAAGTTTATTTCAATAAAATTGATTTTTTTAAACTTAAGAAAAAATGTGCTATGTGCTGCATAAGATACACGAGCAAAAGTTTCAAAAGAATGGGCAGTGCCACACCCTTCATATGCGAAAACCGAACACCGTTTCTCTGTCACATATAAACTTGCGAATAACAAAACGGATTTTCATAATTGTTTTTTAAATGCTTCTTATGGTCTATAGAACGTTTTCGCAAATTTTGGTTTAGAAAAATGGGCGATGACACGCCCTCCAAAATCAAATTTATTATATATCATCAACTGTTTGACGCAAATAAATAAGACTTGGTACACAAATTATAGGTACTAGCAAAAGAAAGCTTCAATGACAAATGGATAGAGCAACGCCAATAAATTTTTTATACTTGCTACTATTTGAAGCGGATGGATACAATTTTTTTACAGATATGTCTTATGATTTATGGAAGGCATTATTTAGTTTGGAAAAATGGGCGTTGCCCAGCATTATAAGAGGCAATTCAAATTCATCATATCTCATCAACTATTGGGCGCAGATGAATGGGACTTGGTACATACATAAAAGGTTCGGGCAAAAATGAGTTTCAATGAAAAAATGGGCGGCACCACTCCTTCCATATCAGACAAAACCAAAATTTGATGCAAATGAATGCGACTAGATACATAGTATGCATGTATATAAAAAGTACAGGCAAAATATGTTTCAAGTAAGTGGGTGGTGTCATATTTTTCATATGCGAATGAAACAACATTTTGTATATCAGCAACTATTTGATAGATGAATGAGAATAATTATATAAAAGACAAAAATTGGCTGTTTCTCTTTTACATTCCATAGCTTGAGTTCATACAAAATCGCGCCACCTACTGGAAAGGGCAGAACAACGTATGTATATACATATATTTTCTGACACTATAATGGACCACCACCTCACTGCATGGTTAGTTTAAGTCGGCTGGGGAATCCAGGAATGAGCAAATTTCTAAGGGTGATCTTCGCTGTCCAATCTAGGACAAATCAGTTCGGCATCGGCCAGAGCCTACTGGCTAAGCCTGTTAAGGTCGGCTGGGGAATCCGAGAAGGAACAAAATCCTTTAGGGGAGGGGAGTAAGGGTGCACGACCCTTTAAGAGAAAATTAGCGGACAAGCAAGAATTTGCCAACGCATGGAAGCTGCTGATCCCAGCTCCCTGTCCAGGGAGGATAAGGACTCCCTTCAATGAGTGAAGGGGATCCTTAAACATGAAGGCCGTGAACAGGCCGTTTTAGAAAAGCTACCTAAAAGGCAGAGATCCCAAGATGAGATGTCTGATTCCAAGCGTCAAAAGACAACTGGTAAATCTCTGTTTCTTAGTGAGGTTGTAAGGGGAGAGTTTTAGCGTGCTAGATAAGGCGGCAGAGGACGGGGCAATTCTCCGAGATCAGTGGAAGTGGGTGGATGCTGCCTTAGCAAATACCCTCTTCCAAATATTAGAGGAATTTCCTGGTCCTGTACCATCATGTGAAGAGGCAGGCTGGCATCAGGGCCTTTTAAAACTCATCTCCTGCCACACTTTATAAGGTAGCTGTTAGTAGGCTAGGGGAGGTGTATCCAGGCGCGAGACTGCAAGCTGTTGAGAAGGATGAAATTCCTGTCAGGCCCCGGGCTCGCGTCTGGCTACCGAACATCCCGTCGGGAGAGGATCACAACTGGAAGATTGGGAAGCTGGAAACATGATGATAATGATCGAGGTGAGTCACTTTTTGAATATATTTTAAATACTAACCTCCTTATCTGTAACAAAGGCTGCGAGCCAACCTTTATAGTAAAGAACAGGGAAGAAGTCTTGGACACAACATTGGTCTCGGACTTCGTTTTTAATTGTATCATTGACTGGAGAGTCTCAAGTGAGCACTTTTTTAGATCATCGATATATAGAATTTGTTCTCACTGTTAACATTTGTAGTTCTAAGAGAGATCGTTTAAGTTCCCGTAGGATTTTGCTCCAACGTTTTTAGTTTCCAAACTACAGAGGTGTAAAATTGGTAATTTTCGGCATTTTTTCTACTAACATCTTTTTTTGAAAATTCAATACTTGGATTTTATTTGTAAATTAAGAATTGTAATGAGTAATTCCAATAAATATTTTTCAAACAAATATTTTGTTTAAATATATTGTTTAAAAATTTTTTTTTGAAACTTTTTTCAATATAAAAATTTTTTTTACATTTTTTCAAAAACACATTTTACTATATAGGGTTATATGAAAGCTTGATTTATTAGCTTTTAGAATATTAAGAACTTAAAATGGGTTGGAAATGGTTTTTGCGGGTTTTTGAACGTTTAGCCTTAAGCACTTAAAATTCTGAAAGGTAATTAAACAAGCTTTTATATAAGCCTATTTAAAAAAAATGTGTTTTTGAAAAAATGGAAAAAAAATTTTAAATTGAAAAATTTTTTAAACTTCAAAAATGTTTTTGGTGGAAAATATCTATTGGAATCACTCATTACAATTCCTCATTTACAAATGAAGTCCAAGTACTGAATTTTCAAAAAAATATGTTAGTAGAAAAAATTCCGAAAGTTACCAATTTTACACCTGTGTATTTTGGAAACCAAAAACGTTGGAGCAAAATTCTCCGGGAATTTAATCGATCTCTCTTAGAACTACAAATAACCAAAATTTAAACAAGATCGGAGAATAAAAAATTTTAACTTGGCACGCTTGGCAAATTTTATTTCATATACGACACATTAGAGCGGTTCAAAATAAAAACTTTTTGATTTTTTCACGATGTGTCAGCGGATTACAATAGCCTTGTATGTCTGGACAAAGCTCATTACTAGGATTAAGGTTAATATTGAAAACTGGATACGCGCCCTCTGTTTTAAAGGGACAGGGGCAGTCAGAATTTTCAAAATTTTTACCAGATTATTATTTATTTAAATAACTAATTTTTCTCATCCGATTGATTTTAGATGATTTTCCAAGGATTTGTGATGGTCACCGCAAGGAACTCTGTATGGGACGGGGTCCAACGCAGCCAGCCATAACTTTTTTTACTTTTAATTTTTTTTTTTAAACTTTCGTTAAGTCAAGTTGAAACATAATGTAATGATGCAATATTATCACTTTTATTAAATAAATTAAATTAATTTCAAAAAAATTATTGAAAATGCTCACGCCTGTGATTGCCCCTGCCCCCTTAAGTAGACAGCCCATTTTCAAAAATATTGATTTAAAAATTGGTGCAAGTTACAAATCAAATTTTCCAACAAAGTGGGTATGGTTTTCGGGCAATTATCGATCGGAAAATTCGGATCCGTGATTAGTTTTTCTTCTTCTTTATTCTTTCTTATAAAAAAATTTAAAATTGACCGGACAAAAGTAAAAAAGTACCGATTTTCCACTTTCTTGTTGCAACACCTCAAATATTATTTTACTGCCAATCCCGTGGTACATAATTTTTAACGTATTGTTATTTACTTAAAAGAATGCCGAAATCGTATATGATTATCTTGTCTCAAAACCAAGATATCCGCATTTTTCTAAATTTACAGACCTGATTTTTTTCGAATCGTAGTCGACAAATTAACTTATTAAGGTGATTGAAATTTTTTTTTTCGACCCTGAGTTACCGATTTCGTAACAACTAATGTGTCTGTACGTTTAAAGCCGAAACCAAAATAGACGAGACGAGACATAACAAGTAAGTTCGAGTGTATGTAAACCAATGTTGATAGCCAAAATGAACCTACGTAATTGATCGAAAGTGAACGAAACATTTTGACGAGACGTAAAGGCACAACTAAACCATGCATCGCCTAGCGTAACCTACTGTCATATTTGAACGAAAAGCCTGTTAGATACTTAAGAAACTCAGAGAAGACTTTTTAGTGGCTATCAGAGAACGTCACTGAGCCATTCATCATTTTTTCCATTCATGAATCTGTAGAATCTTTCAGCTGATTCAGACAGATTCACCACTCACAAAAAATTTAGTGAATCTAGACAAGATTCAGATTCACGGAAAAATCTGTGAATCTGAATCTGCTTCTGCATTATTTCTAGTGAATCCTGATTCAACGCGATTCACTCCATCTAAATATATGAGTGTTTCATGAGCTACTCATGAATCAAAGACACAGATTGTATCAAAAAAGTTTGTGATACTCGCGTGGAACATTTTGGGAAGTTTTACAAAATATGGGGAAAGGTCGAAAATTGTATTTTGGAATAATTTATTCCTTAACACTTCTAGGGTGGCTCCGGACCCTGGAAGGACCGTTTTTGACCCATTTTTGGAATTTTTTTTAGTTCTGTAATTAATGGGAAAAGGTCGAAAATGGATTTTGAACTTCATTTAGGGTAGCTCCGTAGTCCGGCCTCGGGAAAGGACCTTTTTTGACCTATTTTTGGACTTTTTTTCTTTTTGTAGTTAATGGGAAAAGGTCAAAAATGGATTTTGGACATCATTTAGGGTGGCTCCGTAAACCGGCCCCGGGAAAGGACCGTTTTTGACCCATTTTTGGATTATTTTGTTTTTTTTTGTTTTTTTTTTTCTGTAATAAATTGGAAAAGGTCGAAAATAGATTTTGGAATTCATTTAGGGTGGCTCCGTAGTCCGGCCCTGGGAAAGGACCGTTTTTGACCTATTTTTGGAATTTTTTTTTTTCTGTAATTATTGGGAAAAGGTCAAAAATGGATTTTGGACATCATTTAGAGTGGCTCCGGAGTCCGGCACCGAGAAAAGACCATTTTTGACCTATTTTCGAAAAAAATTTTTTTTTCTGTAATTAATGGGAAAACGTCGAATATGAATTTTTGACATCATTTAGGGTGGCTCCGGACCCTGGAAAGGACCGCTTTCGATCATTTTGGTAGTTTTCAAGTTCCGGAGCTACTCCTAAAGGCATCCAAAACGCATTTTCGACCTTTCATAATCGATTGGAGCAAAACAAAATTTTAGGGTGGTTCATAAAATTTTTTTTTTGTGACCAATGCATAGATTAAGCTCGAAAATGACAATTTTCGACATTTCCCTATCGATTCGAACAAAAAAAAAATTTTAAAATGAACCACCCTAAAACTTTTTTTTGCTCCAGTCGATTATGAATGGTCGAAAATGCGTTTTGGATATCTTTTAGATTAGCTCCGGAACTTGAAAACTACTAAAATGATCGAAAGCGGTCCTTTCCAGGGTCCGGAGCCACCCTAAATGATGTCCAAAATCCATTTTTGACCTTTTCCAATTAATTACAAAAAAAAAAAACAAATAAATCCAAAAATAGGTCAAAAACGGTCCTTTCCCGGGGCCGGACTACGGAGCCACCCTAAATGAAGTCCAAAATCCATTTTCGACCTTTTCCAATTAATTACAGAAAAAAAAAACAAAAAATCCAAAAATGGGTCGAAAACGATCCTTTCCCGGGGCCGGTTTACGGAGCCACCATCAATGATGTCCAAAATCCATTTTGGACCTTTTCCTATTAATTGCAGAAAAAAAAAATAAAAAATCCAAAAATAGGTCAAAAACGGTCCTTCCAGGGTCCGGAGTCACCCTAAAAATATTAAGGAATTGGTTCAAAAACGGACTTTTCTACGGTCCCGACCATCCCTAAGTGATGTCCAAAATCCATTTTCGAGCTTTCCCTAGAAACGATCCTTTCAAAGGTCCGGAGTCACCCTAAGTGATGTCCAAAATCCATTTTCGACCTTTCCCTATCGATTGGAAAGAAAAAAAACGGTTTTTCTGTACTACAGTTCAACATAAGTGGCTCACGCTATTCACTGTTTCATGAATCTGAATCCATGTGAGTGTGAGCTTTTTACGCATTCACATTCATGAGCCTAGAGCTACTAAAAGCTCAGATTCATGAGCAGCATGTCATCTAGGGATTCACTATTAGTGAGTGTAAGTATGATTCACACTCACTGTTTGCATGCAAAAGGTACACTCACGGCTCATATTTTTGGTAGAGGCTCAAAACACTCAGTGAGCTACTCAATGACGTTCTCTGTGGGCTATGTTGTACTTCGTTTAACTTAAGGGCCAACTAAACCATGCACGCTTTGACTGCAGTCAACTTATGCAAGTGTGCGAATACACACAAATCGTATATCAAAACTACAACGTACTTAACAAAAAGTTTCGTTCAATTTCCACAAATGTCATTTCCTTAAGGAAAGAGTGAAACTGAACGCACTTTCTGCACGGTATCAGCTGTCTATTCATTGTATACATAAGAAACAATTTTTGCAATGGAACCTGAAGTGGAAAATAATTTTATTTTGAAATTAATAGAAAATGTGGAAAAAGAAGATAATTAAACAGTAAAATAGACGCATTTTATTGTAATCGAAATGTAAAGGAAATGGCGTGAAGTACAGTTGCAGAAATATGCATTTTAATGTACACACTAGAACTCTGCATGAATGTGCTTGAAATGCGTTTCAAAACATTCTAATGCAAATCAAGCACTTACTTCATTCTATCCACTGCTTGCAAAGCATCTGCATTAGTTTAGAAAACATCCCGTCTTAGAACGAAAACCAAACAAAAGAGAGAGCAAAATATTCAAGCACTGTACTCATGAGATCAGACTTCACTAGAACAAAATGTCTTGAATATACTGTTCACTGAAGCGAGTGCAGCAAGTGTTCTAGTGTACAGCAAATGTTCTAGTGTACAGCAAATATACTAGTGTATAATGAGCGTAGTCAAACACAATTGTGGCTGCTTATTGTCAGTATTTTTTGCTACTTATAACTTTGATTTGCTACAATTTTGACACATGTACATTAGAGCGGTTTTAAATAAAAGCGGATTACAGTAGCCTTATATGTCTGGACAAAGCCCATTACTAGGAGTAAGGTTAATATTGAAAACTGGATTAGCGCCCTCTGTTTTAAGCAGACAACCCATTTTCCAAAATATTGATTCAAAAAATGATGCAAGTTACAGACGTTATAAAATTTTCCAGCAATGTGGGTATGGTTATCGGGAAACTTTCGATCGGGAAATTCAAATCTGTAATTTGTTTGTCTTCTTTCTTTCTTTGACAATTGACCGGAAAAGTAAAAAAGTACCGGCTCTCCACTTTCTAGCTGCAACACCTCAGATATTATGTTATTGCCCATGGTATATGATTTTCAATGAACTGTCATAAAATTAAAAAATTGACTTCATTACGTTCTATTCTTGGAGTTTGTCTATTAACAGGTAATTTTATGTAAGCCTCTCAATCAATATTTGTTAAGAGATTTACCTGTAAAGTACTTACTTACTTACTTGGGTGGCCATAGCAACCCGTTACCGGGTTACGGCCGACCTCAAAAGCTCTCTCCAGGCGCCTCTGCTTTGCGCACGCCTTCTCCAATCATTCACACCAAGCGTGGATAGGGTTTCCTCGGCTTGGTCTTTCCATCGGAGGCATGGTCTTCCTCTTCGTCGTCGCCCAGCGGCTTCCGCATCAAACACCTTTTTCGCCGGAGCTTCTTCGTCCATACGCACAACATGTCCCAGCCAGCGCAGACGTTGAATAGTTATGCGCTTGACTATGTCAATGTCAGCGTAGAGCTCGTACAGTTCGTGGTTCATTCGAATACGGTAGTCGTCGCCGACGTGAACAGGACCGAAGATTTTGCGAAGAATTTTTCTCTCAAACACCCCAAGCGTGACTGCATCAGTCTGCGACACAACCCATGCTTCTGCGCCGTAAAGTAGCACGGGTAAGATGAGCGTCTTGTAGAGTGTCAGTTTTGTCGGGCGAGAGAGGTCTCTACTACTCAATTGCTTACTGAGACCATAGTAACACCTATTAGCAAGAGTTAGTCTTCGCTTTATCTCCAGGCTGACATCGTTTTGAGTGTTCACAGCGGTGCCAAGATAGGTGAATTCCTTGACAACTTCGAAAGTATAGTTGTTCGCAGTAACAAAGGATCCAATACGCCGCGTCTCCCTGTTTGTGGACAGCATATACTTTGTTTTGCCCTCGTTCACCGTCAAACCCACTTTCGCTGACTCTTTTTCGATAGCAGAGAACCCAGCAGTAACATCTCGCTTACAACGTCCAATGATATCAATATCATCGGCATATGCAAGGAGCTGGACACTTTTTTAGAAAATAGTGCCATTACGATGTACACTGGCTCTTCGCAACACCCCTTCCATCACAAAGTTGAAGAGGTTGCAGGATAATGGATCGCCCTGTCTGAAACCTCGTTCGGTATCAAATGGTTCGGAGAGGTCCCTTCCTACTCTAACGGAGCTGGCTGTGTTGCTCAACGTCATTCTGCAAAGCCGCACCAGCTTCGCAGGTATACCGAACTCAGACATGGTGGCATACAGGCAATCCCGTATCGGGCTATCGAAAGCTGCTTTAAAATCGATAAAGAGATGATGGGTATCGATCTGTTTTTCGTGGGTTTTTTCCAGGATTTGACGTAGTGAAGATCTGGTCTATGGTGGACTTACCAGGTCTAAAGCCGCACTGATAAGGCCCAATCAGTGTGTTGGCAAACGGCTTAAGTCTTTCACACAGTACAGTCGACAGGACCTTGTAAGAGATGGCAAGAAGACTAATTCCCCGGTAGTTAGCGCAGATTGTCGGGTCAACTTTCTTCAGTACAGGACAAAGGACACTGAGATTCCAATCGTCGGGCATGCTTTCAACTAGCCATATTTTGCAGATGAGTTGATGCATACACCCTATCAGCTCATCGCCGCCGGTTTTGAACAATTCAGCAGGCAGGCCATCGGCACCAGCCGCTTTGTTGTTCTTAAGTCGTTGGATCACAACTCGTACCTCGTCATGGCTAGGTGGTGGTACCTCCACACCATCGTCGTTGATTGGTGGCATCGGGTTAATTTCTCCAAAGGCGGGGTTGGTGGAGTCATCGCCAGCAAGCAGCTTGGAAAAGTGTTCCCTCCATAATCTCAGTGCACCCTGCGTATCCGTAACCAGATTTCCATGTTCATCTTTACAGGTTGATGCTCCGGGCTTGAAACCTTGGGTCAGACGCTTGACTTGTTGGTAAAATTTTCGAGCATCATTCCTGCCCCGTAACACTTCGAGTTTCTCACGCTCGTGCCTTTCCTGCTCTCGTTTCTTGCGTCTGAAAAGGCGCCTCTCATCCTTTCTCTTTTCCCGGTAGTTTTCGTGCACGGCTCGCGTTGCGGCTGACTGCAGGGTTCTTTTGTAGGCGGCGTTTTTCACTGCAGTAGCTTCGCGACACTCCTG
Source organism: Tricholauxania praeusta (assembly GCA_949775025.1). Classification (NCBI taxonomy): domain Eukaryota; kingdom Metazoa; phylum Arthropoda; class Insecta; order Diptera; family Lauxaniidae; genus Tricholauxania; species Tricholauxania praeusta. The sequence goes on from OX459031.1 coordinate 45,067,193, forward strand.
GTCATACCATTGATTTCGCGGAAGTGGGCGTCGGAAACCAATGACTTCCTCAGCGGCAGAGCGCATGGAGCGGGATATATGCGCCCAAAGTCCACCGGCATCATCGGGTAGAGAGTCAGGTTGAAGGAGCAGTTCTGAGAGGCGAGCGGAATAGGTTTCGGCCGTCCGATGTGATTGCAGCTTAGCGACGTCCAGCTTTCGTTGCGTACCAGAGCGTACATCCTTTGCATTGCACAGCCGCATGCGTATCTTGGCTGCAACAAGATAATGATCGGAGTCAATATTGACTCCCCGGAACGTACGAACATCTAGCACGCTCGAAGCATGCCTTCCGTCGATCACAACATGATCGATTTGGTTGCGTGTTTTCTGATCAGGGGACAGCCAGGTGGCCTTGTGGATATCGAGGTGTTGAAATCTGGTGCTATTTACTACCATGTTTCGCGCCGCGGCGAAGTCGATCAGCCGTAGACCGTTGTTTGAGGTGGTCTCGTGAAGGCTGAACTGACCGACAGTGGGGCCAAATATACCTTCTCTTCCGACCTTTCCGTTGAAATCACCGAGTACAATTTTAACGTCATGGGCCGGGCAGCGGTCGTATACTTCCTCGAGTCTCGCATAGAAGGCATCTTTGACAGCATCGTCCTTTTCCTCCGTCGGGGCGTGCGCGCAAATCAAGCTGATGTTGAAAAATCGAGCCTTGACGCGGATCGTAGCCAACCTTTCGCTCACAGGTGTGAACCTGGAGATATGGTGGCGAAGTCTCTTGCTTACTACGAATCCGCATCCCAATTCGCGCCTCTCCGCATGGCAGCTGTAGTAGATATCGCAACTTGCTTGCTTAGAGCAACCTTGTCCTATCCATCTTATTTCCTGGATGGCGGTGATGTCAGCCTTAATTTTTCCGAGGGCATCCGCCAATTCGATAGAGGCACCTTCCCTATTGAGGGTCCGGATATTCCAGGTGCATATCCTTAATATCCTTTTTTCGTTTGCAGTGATCGTCAACGTTGAGGGGTTCATTATCCGAGGCTTTTTTAGTCTTCATTGGAGTGTTTTTTTTACGTGGCGGGTACCAAACCCTGCGCACAACCCAGTTTACTTCCAGGGAGGACACGCTGCACACATTCGCTCACTATCTCAGCGGATGCGGAGATAGCTACCCAGATGGAGCCGCGGGGAGGCTGTGTGTCAACTTGCTAATGGTTGGCTCAGAGATCGCTCTGACAATCCCCAGGTGGAAAGCAATCAGAAACTTTACTCTGATCAACCAAAAGCCAATCCATCCTTACCTGTAAAGAACTTCATGAATTAACTCTGAATGGAGAAAACTTTTTTTTGTATTTTTTCCTATGTCCCGTTATAGTAACTTAGGCAAAAGTTACTTTTACATTAAACTTATCATACGAAAGAATTTTTTAAAAAATTAAAATGTAATATTTCATGTGAAAAATATGTGCCAAGAATTTTAATTGAATTTTCGATTTCCATTTAGGTCAAAAAAAAAAATACTTTTTTCACACATTTCAATCGGTTGAATCTGCAGTTGAAAATGTTCGGAATAAGTTTGTTGGTTATTTAACTAATTTTAATTTGATACAATTTTTGTCCAAATCGGTAAATATGAAGTTAAATTTTGTTCGAAAATGTTAGACTACGTTAAGATTCATATCTTTTTGAGTTTAGCAGTCCATTTTGCATAAGAAAAAAATAGTACTGACTGCAAAACATTTTTTTTTTTTTTTTTTTTCATTTTCAAACTATAGTCTGAACTGCTTACTAACAGATAAAACCATTCAAAAAATTCATTTTATTTGGTGCACTCTGTGTGATTTTGCAGTTGACATTTTGTTTTTGATTGATCAAACGAACACTGTACTCGTGAGACGAGACTACAATGTGTATATGCATTGATTTCAAAGCAACAAGCACTTTACATGTTTTGTTCTCTGTCATACTCTCATTTTACTTCATTCTCTATTGCTTGCTTATTTCAACCAAGCAGTGTTCACTGAAGTAGAGTGCACTACTGTAGACGAAAAAGGAAATGCGTTCGTGCAGAGCTCTAGTACACACACAATACATACAACAATTGGATTGACAATTCAGTGATGCCACGCGCTGCATTTGCTAAGACTTTTCCCCACAATCTACACTCATAGTACAAAATGAGCAATTTTTTCTTATTTTTTTCTTAAAATTAATAAAAACAATATCTGGATTAAATATGCAATTGTGGGAATATTTCACACGCTTGCAACTATGGCTACATCGCTTCTTAAAGGCCCAACTAAACTATGCATCGCCTAGCGTAACCTACTGTCAAATTTGAACGAAAAGCCTGTCAGATGCTTAAGGCCGCGGTTACACTGGATGCGGATTTTTGTTCGTACGAATTCGTACGTATTCGTAAGAATTGCAAAAATTGAACAAATGCATGTGTGTATATGAATGCGGTTACAGTGGCTACGCATGCTTCGTGCGTATTCGTACGAATCTGTACGACTGCTTTGATGCGAACAAAAAATTTTGTTTTTCATCAGAACAGTCGCACGAAAACAAGGAGAAAAACAGCTGATGGATTGCACTTCAACTGAAAGTATGAACGAAGTCGCGTCTAATGTAACCACTCTGTTCAAATATATTCGCACGAACAAATTATTAAGAATTCGTACGAACAAATTTCCGCATCCAGTGTAACCGCGGCCTAAGAAACTCAGAGAAGACTTTTTAGTGGCTATGTTGTACTTGGTTGAACTTAAGAAGCGATGTAGCCATAGTTGGCAAGCGTGTGAAATATTCCCACAATTACATAAATTTTATTTCTTATATTTTCTAAATAAATTGAATTCATTCACAAAATGTTATTCAATGACATTAATTTAGATACTTAAAGCAATAAATATGTAATCCAGACATTGTTTTTACTAATTTTAAGAAAAAAATAAGAAAAAAAAAATTGCTCATTTTGTACTATGCGTGTATGTATTGTGTGTGTACATTAAAATGCATATTTCTGCAACTTCACTCCAAGCCATTTCCTTTACATTTCGATTTCAATAAAATGCGTCTATTTTTCCGTTTAATTATCTTCTTTTTCACATTTTCTATTAATTTCAAAACAAAAGTATTTTCCACTTCAAGTTCCATTGCAAAAATTTTATCTTATGTATACAATGCATAAACAGCTGATTCCGTATAGAAAGTGCGTTCAGTTTCGCTCTTTCCTTAAGCAAATAACATTTGTGGAAATTGAACGAAACTTTTTGTTAAGTACGTTGTAGCTTTGATATACGATTTGTGTGTATTCGCACACTTGCAGAAGTTGACTGCAGTCAAAGCGTGCATGGTTTAGTTGGTCCTTAATATTTCCGTAGGAACCGAACTTCAAAACGTTGCTACTCGTCATAACAGCTTTTCCGGTTCGTTGGCTAGCGTAACATTTTGGGTTAAATGTCAAAACAGACGAAACGAGTGCAAACGTTCGTTCAATTGCTACCGTCTCGTCACGCCTATTTTGGTTAAGGTTTAAATCGTTGAAAATTCGATTCGAGATGGAAATATATATATATGGAAATATTTGCAGCCGGTTACTTTTGCTTGCTTTAACAAATAAATTTTTGCTCAAGTTTCTGACTGTTATGCTTATACGTTTTAATTTTAAAACACATTATCTTGAAAACTAAATTGTTCTAAAATAAACAAAAAGATTATAAACAGTAAAAAATTCAACTTTAGCGAAAATACCGGGTTTAAGAATTTATTTTAAGTACTTGCTACTTCATATTTACACAACATTACTGACATTTATTAGAAGCAGTAAAATTCTCAGTAATGCTTTGAACACAATTAGAGCGATGACGGTACAGCGGCGACGAATAAAGGCTGTAAAAAAAAACGCGACGAAAAATCGTTTGAATAAACACAATTGCGGCGTACAACGAACGACGGAAAATTCAGCTGTTATTCATTTTGTAATTTTTATCAATATTTTTTTTATTTCAATTAAGTTATTTTTAGCTATTTCTTTTATTTAAGCTAAAATTACTTCGCGCAGTTCGCATTTCAAACGTAAACAAAAGAATTGACACAAGCTGATTGGAAATGCAACACTGATCGGACGGTGAAATAGAATTAAATCTAAATCGACGGCGAACCGTCGGCAGCTCACCAGTCGTACGCCGCAATTCTGTTCAATTTCACATGATCAAGGATGTTATAATTTTTGACAGCGTATATTCGTCGCCGCTTTACCGCCACCGCTCTAATTGTGTTCAAAGCATAAGGGTGTTCAAACCGTCAAATTTTTCATTAAATTGTTTGTCAAACAATTTGACAGCTCAGCGTACACATGATCAAATTGTTCGTCAAATTTCAGTTTTGTTCCGACCACCGAAGAGAAAACATCGTGATGTCGGACAAATTATTATGTTCAACATATGTTGATGAAATAGGAATTTAATTTTACGTAAATTATTACTTATTGTTATTTTCAAAACCAAAATAATAATCGGACATTTTTAGGTCCATAAAACCTATTAAACAAATAGATAAAATTTTACGTACAAGCTAAAACGTTTCCAATAATCGAAACAATTATAATTAAATTGGTTTCGGCGTTACTTAAGTATAAAATTAATTATAATTAAAAATTACATCCTTTAATATAATCAATATCGACTCCTCTAGCCACATTTACAGCCCTTTCACGGTTGGCTACTATCTCGCGTTTTAGTCGCCGAGTAAGAATTGACTGTATGTTTATAAAGCAAATTTTTGCTCGGCGACTAAAATGGCGAGATAGTAGCCAACCATGAAAGGGGGGTTAAAAACAAAACAATAAAAACACCCTTCTAATATGCAAAATGAATAAGCGCTGCCTGCCATTTCATTATCAGTACGATGTGCACTCGTTGAAATCTCTTTTCATCTGAGAAATATGTACTAGTAAATTTGACGAGCGTATACACCATTAAATTGATTGTCAAACAAGCAGAAAAACAAAATTCTTTGTTTTCCATCAAACAATTTGACCAACAATTTGATGAGCGTTCACATCTTCAAATTCTTATCAAACTCCATATATTTTTTTGTTTGTCAAATTGTTTGACAATTCGTGATGAGTTGTTTGATCATGTGCACGCCCCTAGTGACAAAACTGACATTTTTAATCGATTCACAGAAACACGACTTACAGAAACACTTTTTAAAGGGTTCTATGTCAGCGTTTACACGAGGAAACTTTTTCGGCAAAGTTCCCTTGTTTGTAGGCAAGGGGGGAGAAACTAAAGGAACGAGGTAAAAAAATTGTCATATGTCGCAAACGCAAAACGAAAATCACAAAAGAGAATAGACAAGAATTTGTCTCTCAGACTTTCCTCGTGTAAACGTCGACTATGGAAATGAAATCGGAGAATGTGACAACTTATCGATTTGAAACGAATAAATTGAAACCGAAGTCGATTCAAATCTTTACAGAAACAGTGCAGGTGAGAGTGACGTCAAATCGGTTATATGAGTCGGTAACTGCGATCGTTAAGAGTTACAGAAACGAGCTTCAGTTCTGTTAATGTAGAAAAATGCAGATATCTCAGGTTTGAAATAAGAAAATTATATGCGGTTTACGGCATTCTTTTAAATTTATCCCTGTAACTTTCTTTTGAAATACCTCAAATGCGCGTGTTTTGACTATGTTTTTCCCAATGTGCGCCGCAATTCTGTTCAATTTCACATGATCAAGAATGTTATAATTTTTGACAGCGTATATTCGTCGCCGCTTTACCGCCACCGCTCTAATTCTGGGCAAAGCATTAGTGTATACCGTTGAGTAATTACACGTCATAACTTTTTGAATCGAATTTAGTCGAAAACCGTTAGTCTTACAAAATAAAGGAATTTAATATTTATTGTAGGCAATTTTATAAGCTACAAGTTTGATTCAATTTATTTTTCAATATAAGTGACCGTTAACGAGATTTCCATGAAAACCCGTTTTTGACCCCGTGTAAAATTCTTAGCAACACACATATCGATGGGGACTTTTGGGATTTTGTTTAGAGCCGCAAAAAAAAGGTTAATACGAAAATCCAGCTTTCCCCCAATTTTTCCCAAGCTTAATGCTTTATTTCGTGGACTATTTAGACATAAATTTATTTAGCTTTTTCAAACTCAAGAAAATAAGATCATGTAATAATAAAACACCTACCATAAGGATATCCTTTTGAATGTAAAAATATTAAAGCTTCCAAAATTTGACGTCCATAATTTGCGACCTGTTTCATTGTTAGAGCTGTTCTCCCTTTTGGATTTCCATATTTGCTAAGAAATGGATTTTTAGGTGTCGACATGCAGAGGATATCTTTTAAAGTTCCTTTTTTGTAAAATCTAATTAAAGTTATATTAAAAGTATATGTAGATATTAAGCTATGTATGCATATCGTTTATTCTTTAAATAACTGCACACTTAATTTTTTTTCAATTTTTTGAACATGGGAAATAGGATAAAACACTTAATCATTTTAGTTTAAAATGCTTGAATTTTATGAAAAACTTTACATTAATTAGTTTAAACATATATAATTTTATTTGTAAAAATGTTTCTCCAAATATCTTAGACATAACATATTTTTTGTTCGATTTATTTATATGGTATTCTTCAATCAATCATAAGAATGTATCTCTTTCAAACCGAAATTTTCGACATAGTTTGGTGAGTACGAATTTTTTATTGAAGGCACGAATCATATTTAAAAATAAAAAACTAAACTAAACTAATTTAGTATTCGTTAAGAAATATGTGATATCAAAGAGATTACAAAACCAATTGCATTAAAATGTAGAAGTTTTGTCATATTTTTTGCTGTGATTCTTAATAGATCAACAAAAGAAATAGAACAAGGTAGGCTTGCAGAATACTAAACTTCGGCTAACAAAGCTTACTGATGATATGACGTAGCGGTCATTGAAACTAGTATAAGCAGCTCGTTGCCCATTTTAATGCATTTTGCGCTTGTAATTTTTTGCATTAAAAGTACTGAACATAAAAGCTCTGTACAAAACAAATTATTATAAAATTTTGTTCCAAAAACACAAATGAAATAATTTATTTAAGTTTTTTATTTATTTTATAAAATTAAAGCCTTTTTAAACTAAATATTTTTTTTTATTCTATTCTCCATAGTTTTTCAGATATTTCGTTTTAAAAAAGTCAAAAAACAAAGTGTGTAGTTGCTTAAGGAATGACCAAGATTTATATAGTTGTAGTTCTTACTTCCGTATTGTTAAACATCCATTTTCATTATGTGCAGCATATATTATACTCTCGATGTTTTTATGTTGAATACCCATTAAACTTTTCAATATACCTGCTAGTTCCTTATCTTCAACATACTTATCCGGTCCAAATTCTATCCATTCCAACACCACTTCAGGAGCATCCGAAATACCACCATCTAGTGAGCCACCACTATTACCACTTGATGAAGAAAAATGTTTACTTTGTTGTGTTTGGGAACCGCTCTTTACCAGTTTGTTGCTTGCCTTCTCTGGTGGTTTTGATAAAACTTTAAAAAAGTGTTTTCGTAGACGCCAACCTATTGGTCCTACAGTAGGTCCTAACGTATACAATCCGTCAGCCCTCAGACAAAGCGATGCATTTTGAACAGCATTATCTAAGTAATCAGGCAAATTGAAATATATGTTCTTATTAAGTCTAAACAAAAAGATTGTAAATGTATGTAAATATCTAACATTACCAACCATTTTGGAGCAAAAAGAAGTACATACCGAACTGAAATCAGTACAAAAGAGGTACACAAAAAAATCATCGGACACTTTATACAGTACAATGGGCCAAAAAGAAGTACTGTACTCCCAAAATAAGTACAGTTGGTCACGTTATAAATACCTCATATTGAAACAAATAAGGATTCAATCATTTGGAAAACGTGAAATGTTGAGAGATGATGTTGTAGAGCAATTAAATGGAAAAAATAATGATTGGAAAAAGTTATGATATGTTAAAAACGAGGACCTATTGTAAGTATGTGGTAAGGCATCCCATTAAGACTGAATTTTTTGTATTCTTTTTAGTTAAAAAAGATGAGTCGTAAAGCAAGTTTTTAATATTAGCTGCGATATATAAGAAAATATAGTCTAAGCATTGGTGATGTCCGCTTTTGTAACTAGCTTGAAGATATTTTCAGGTTTGTAACTAACTTCATACAAGTCGAAAGAAGTATGCACGGATGTATGACTCAAAGGTATTTTTTTTATTTTTAAATATTCCACAAATTTTCATTGGGGGAATGTGTTGGCCAATCCAAGCAGGTTATATTTCAGTCTCGGAGCCATTTTGTTGTAATTTTAGCCATAAGCTTCGGGTCATTATCCTACAAAGGGACGGTATCGCCTGGTTCGTAGCCGAATGTTCACTAAAAACTAAGTATAAAAAAACTACCCAAGTTGATCAAAATGTGAAAAAGAAATAGAATAAAGAATTTGCAAGTTTTCAGCATACTTTTTTAAACCTTTTTTACAAAAAAAAAATACAACCTTAAAACTAGGAAAATGTTTTTTTATGAACAGTTTTGTGGCTCACTGTACATATAAAATATGTTGTTTTTCAGAGGAAATAAGAGTACACGTATTCCCCCGATTTAAATGAAAGAATTTCTATTTTAGGCGTCAAAATCTGAAAAGCTGCTGAAATTTTTTTTTTAAAAACGACAACTTATCCAAATCAAAATAATACATTTTTCTCTTCCTAGAAAGTGTCTAGCCCAGAGTGACGGCTTCCTCGTTAGCATCTAAGCCACAATGGGCCGACAGGGGGGCTCGATTTTCAGCGCTTAATACTTTATATATTAGAGCTCAGTGAATCCCGTTGGACGGCACAGAAATTTAAGTACTCGGAACATGTGATAACCTCCACATCAAACGCGTCAGACTTTCTCAAATAAGGTAGCAAGCAATAACTTATTAAGTAGCACAATATCTCCTCCAGAACTATCACAGCACGATTCAACTCTATACAGAAGTTGTGGAGCCCAAAAAAACACAACTGCTACAGCAAAGTAACCTCAATTTTTGCCTAGATCAGCAAACAGGACATATGTAAATATGCTAATGGGCGACAACATCTTGGCAAACTAAGCGAAAATGGCAGCCTTTTGATAGATTTCTGTAGTAACCACAAACTTATAATAGCAAGCTCCTTCTCCATTTACAAACCCAGGCATAAAGTTACATGACGTTCACCCAGAAATAAACAGACGCAAATCGATCACATTTGCATTACCAAAACCTGGTGAAGAAGTTCGCTAGACATTCGCACAAAATAGAAACGCAAACTTCGATTCTTTCTTGTTGTAACACCTTAAGAAACGTATCGCCTTTTTCCCTAGCTTGAAAATATAAAACCCGCCATCCAGCAGATTAAATAATAGGTATCTAAACTGAGATTCACAAAATATGAAAATCCAACACCATTTCAACACACACAAAACTACAAATATTTAGTGTTGCTTTAAGCTTGTTAATCATGATCTCTCAGGAGCGCAATGCTACGATGAATTCAAACTTTGTACGTGACTACTTGTGGCGAATTTTGAGAATTTAAAGGCTTAGCACGATCTCGAACCACGAACTTCATTTGGCTACCAACCAAACTTTTATGTTAACTGATATTATCAAAAGATGATGCAATGAATAGGCCAGAAGGGATGCTAGGGAAATTTCTCGATCAGCGCTTTGATGGAACCTTTAGGATGGCCGATGCAGAGGCGACGTGTGGTAGACGATAGAAGAATAGTAGAAAACAACATATCGAAAATCAAACGAACAGGCACAGTATGAAACAACGAGTCAGAGATCGAAATAATTTTAAAATTCTTGTTCAGGCCCTACGCTCCTAATAGTTTTAGTATATTAGTTTAAGAAGATTAAGCATTCGACTGAAACTTCATATTCGAAGGTGGTTTGAGCGCCAAAAAAGCAAAAAGTACGTCTTATACTATATTAAAAAAATACATTAATATCAGAACTGCGGAGGTGAAAAAGCATATCGATTTTTAGCAGAAAGAAAATTACACTTTTTAAAATTAACATTTATTATTTTATGTAACTACTCGGACCAAATAACGTTTCTTTATTAATTATGGGTCGCTGATTTCAATATCCTACGACGTCAAGATTTTTATTTAAGTACGTTATTTAAAAAAAACTATTGCATTGTATTCAGACGATGATTGTATTTAGATGATATTTTGTACACTGAAGTTTTTAAGACCTTGACAAGACTTCTTACGGTCGCCACCTGAACTATTATAACAAAATTGCTACTTATATATCATTCTATTAAATAAATATTCAATATATTTACCATGAAAAGATTGTGAGTATGTGTCCGGGTCCACAAAACGTTTAGCCGGCAGCGAGGACGCTAATATTGGGTTCATTAGAACGGTATTTATGTATTCTTGTAGTGCTTGTCTTCGTTCAGCTATAAAATCCGGGCGCATCTTTCCAATGAACTTTTTACCAGGCATTGGCAGCTCGATTTTCGAAATCCGAAGACATTTGTTAAGTTTAACAAAGTCATTGTAACGGCGAAGTATTTTCCAGCAATTTTCTTTTAATGGGCCACGTTGTAAGCGCAAAAGATATTCCTTACGAAAAAGAAACAAAATTTTTATCATTATGTTTCCTATGTCATAAATTATAATAGAAAAAATTGGTTCTACATATTTATACTAACAAGCAGGTTTTCGAACCTGAACCCGCTCCGGAACAATGTTTTTTTTAAATTATGTGAACCCGAACCCATTCAAAAATTCGGTTCAGGTTCAATTTTTACTGCGCTTAGAAATTCAAATTACATATTTTACAGAAGTTTTTAAAATTTCAAATCACATATTTTACAAAATTATTTTGCTCCAAGCAAGATTATTATTTGTTTTCGGTTTTTATTTACTTCGACAATTTTCATTGAACTCCAAAGAAATGAATGTGAATTTCCTGATTTTGAAGAAGTTGAAGATGAAGAAGAAGAATTAAACGCAAATGAAGAAGGATTAGAACTACTTAGTTTATATAATAATATAATTCATTTTAGGTGCATAGCTCATACTTCCCATTTGGCAGTTTATGACACAATATCTACAGTTAATATTAATGTTACTAGGTGCAGAGATTTTTCTAAGAAGTCTGGAGCGCCTATTAAAGCTTCTTTGGTAAAAAGATTAGGCTAAAAAAAGCAAAGCTTGGTTGTCCAACTCGGTGAAATTCCACTTTTTATATGATCAAACGCTTATTAGACATCAAAACTTTATACATGTGTAACTTTTCAGTTTTTTTTTACTTTGCAATTTTAACTATGTATGTCTCCCTCTTAATTTTAATTGTTCTTCCTTTAATATTAATTCAAGACAGTCTTAGCTTCAAGAAAAACAATGGCGAAATTGTCATTTCAGCCCCGCCATGTTTCAATTAATTTTTTTTTTAGCACACTCTTCAACCATCGCTTTTCTTGAAGTTAAGACTTCTTAAATTAATATTAAAGGAGGAACAGTTAAAATTCAGATGAAGACATAGTTGAAATTGCATTCAAAGTAAAAACAACATGAAAAATTACATTAAAAAATAGGTCTTTGAATTTTAGTTGTTCCACTTTGAATATAAAATCAAGATACTAACTTCGAGAAAAATCATGGTTGAAGAGTGTGCCAACAACGTGGCCGACTAAAATGAGAATTTCGGTGGAAATGCACATATACATATAGAGTCAGAAACGGTATCACAAACTAGTATAGAACTTACAACTTAAAATATTACCGTCACAAGTGTAGTATTATTTTATTCCGAAGATGAAAGAGCAGACATGCTAGAAGAGCTGCTAAAGAACAAGAAAAACAATTCAACATCAAAGAATTCCTAATTTATCAGACTTCTTCTAGGATTTCTAAAGAAAATAGATATCTGAAGCTGTGAAGCTGCTCAGGTCACATTAGATGTTGCAGCAACTCAAATGAGTGTCAGGAGGACTTTTTCTACGTTGGAGTTTGTCTTAGCTTCGCAAAAAGCGCTTCTTTGCGAAGAGTCACTAGAGAAAATTCTACTTGTGCGTTTAAATGAACATTTTTTCCAAAAATAAAAAAAAAACAACATTCTAAAATAAGAATTAAATGAAATTGTTTAATTTTTTTATTTTTTTGGAAAAAAATTTAACCTGAACCCGAACCGAACCCGGACGCACTAAATTTAAATGCTTTGAACCCGAACCCGCACCCAAAATTTACAGGGTTCGAAAGCCTGCTAACAAGTGAAGTTAAAGGTTTATTAAGCTATTTAATATAATTTTTAAGGAGATCTTGCAACAAACTCGTTCTGATACAACTCCAGTAGAAATGTATATACTTTTCTTTTTAATTTGGGTATCTCAACAGTTAGGCTTAAAAGTTGTTTAACACCAAACAATACATTAATATTTGGTTACATTGCGTTATGTCCAAGTTCAAATTTATGTACTTTAATTTTTAAAATGTGTAAAAATTTGCATGCCGGTCTCTCTTTAAATAACTGCACACTTATAAGTATATGTTACCGGACAAACTAGTTTTTATGATAAACTAGTTTTTATTAGGTCAAACTAGTTAACTTGAATGCCTGAAAGTATGCAATTTAATTTTTATTCAAAAGCACTGTACATAGCGAAGCCGGTGGTGCACATTTTATAGACTGAATCGCAGCAGAAAGCCGCCACGAAGCCGGTATTGGACACATTGAAGGATGTAAGTCCTGAGTATGCAATGAAATTGATAAGTTTTACTGTCTTACTTTGCTTTTGCCTTAGTTCTGACTAGCCACAGTGCTTTTACATTAATGCATAACTTTAGGCATAACAGTAACTAGTTTGGCCTGAAACAAGTTTGGCCATTTAAGCTATTTGAAATCCCAAATACTTTTAAATAAATCCTACACTAAGCGGCAATTGAAATTTATTTTTAAATGTTTGGAACATGTTTTTAAGCTAACATAAAAATATGTTAATTTTTTCTGAATAAGGTTTCAAAAGGATTGAGAAAAACCAATTCATAATGATCTTATAAAATTTAAAATAACAAAATATTTACTTAAAAATCCCGTTCACATATTTCGTGTGGCTGAAAATGCAAACAAAATACACACGAAGGGGGGTTTTATTTTTTTTTGCGGTTCCATTGGCATGTGAGCGGCGCAAATAGTTTGTATCCTATTACAATTCATATGGAAAAAACGACGTTTTACGAAAACGAAGAAAAAGTCTACCATCTAATAACGACGATATGTTTGGATCAGGATTATTTAGTCTGATGAGCAAATTTTGAATTAAAAAATGCAAAGAAACGTAAAAGAGTGTGATCTAAAGTATAAAATCGCTTAAAACCTAACCTTGTGCAAGCTACCGTAAAACACTGAGGTGGGTCTCTTTTGGTTTGATGTTGTTTCTCGAGCGAAGGTATAGGAAACGTGGTAAAAATCGATGAAAAGATGACAGCAGAAGTTAACGTTTACGTTACGATGAAGCGCTTGTCGAAACCTTTAGAACAATATTCTATGCTTGATGATCGAACCTCAAATTGCAGAACTATCAAAAAAAATAAAATCAAATAGGTAACAGATATTTTAACAAAAAAAAAAATGTGTTGAAAATATTCTGAGGTAAGCTTTAAAAGTGGCTGGTGAGCACAAAGCCATTTGCTTCTATTTCTTTTAATTATTTTGTCATGGCCGTTATGCTAGTAAACCACAATTTTCGCTTCCAGTATTTTTTGTCATTGTTATCCATTTTTATACTACGATTTTCTGCAATAAGGTAAGTTAGATAAGAAATGAACAGTAAATCCTACGAAGTATAGTTTGCCTAATGAGTGTAACGGCCGCAACAAACATATAACAGTGTGCCATTAAGTAAAAAAAAGTAAAATAATAAATATAATAAGAATATTTTTAAAATGAGTGGTAATTGTGTTTCATTTTAAAATAAAGTTCTGATGAAAGAAAGCGTTATAATTAATTTTATAACTGTTCCATTTTTGTAATGTCCGAACGGTATATTTTCATAAGTTTTATTGAATTTTTAGTGCATTTGTACATTGATGGTTGAAACATCAGCAAAACGATCTTAGGTTTTTTATTTAAGGCGAGCACCATATTAACATACAATTTTCGCTGGTTTAATTATAATTAGTAAACGACCTGTTGTACGTAAGAAGAAGATCGCTGCTGAGCGTATAGCATAGATTTGTTTACGTTTTATTTGCCCAGTACACAAGTCAGAAAACGAATTTCATTTTTATTTAAACGGAGAAAGAAGAAAACGTGTCATCGTTGCTGTTGGGAATCTTCGTGTTTCAATTATTTGCTCATAAAACACTGTTGTAGGAAATGGAGACAAGTAGCCCAGGTGAGGAAATTTCCGAAGAAGACTGGCGGACCATTACATCAAAAAAGAGGAAAAAAATATCTGATGTGGACAACTAAGTCATCGATAAGGTACCTGAAGTGTTGGAAGGAAACAGGTACAAAATATTGCATGACATTTTTTTATCAAAAGATTCAATTGAAAAAAATAGTGAGAGCATTAATCAAAACTGTAACAAAAGTAGTGTTGCTAATGCAAGTGAAGTCGCGCGAGTGAAATTTTGTCCGCCCATAATTTTATATAATGTAAATATGAGAAATCTAACTGAGGGTCTGAAAAAGACAAATCCTCTTCTCATATTTAAAGTAGTTAATGTGAACAAATCCAAGTCAAAACTTTTTGTGAATGATATTCAGACTCATTCAGAGCTACTAGAAACTTTGAAAAACATGGAGGGAATTGAAGCGCACTCTTTTACCCCCAAAGATAATAAAAATAGTGTTTTAATTCTCAGAGGTCTCACTTCTGACTTTTCAGTAGATGAAATAAAAAACGAAATAGACTATTTCAAACCAGGTTTAGTCGAAGGAGTTTCCGTTTTTCTTACTGATAGGGGTAAGAGAGAGAAACGCACAAGTAACTTGTTTTTAATAAAACTTATTCCAGGTAAACTGCCGGAAGAATCAATAAAATTAAAATATCTTTTCAATTCCTCTATAAATTGGGAAAAGCCAAAAAAAAAAATAAAAATCCTGTTCAATGCAGGCGTTGCCAATCATTTGGACACCTTGCAAAAAATTGTGAAAGAAGCTATCGCTGTGTCAAATGTTGTGGAACACATGGTCCAGGAGAATGTAAAATTGAGAAAAAAGACGAATCTGAAGCATATTGCGTTAATTGTGGAAAATTTGGTCACCCAGCTAGCTTCCTTGGTTGCCCCAAATACAAACTGTACCTGCAAAGGAGGAGGGAGATATTGGTCCAAAGTAGAGAGAAACGAACTCATGCTCAACATCTGTTAAATTTTGCGAAGACCGCAAACTTTACAACCCCTCAGGTATCATTTTCTGATAAAGTTAAGTTCGGAGCTTCTACCATTACACATAGTGCGCCTCTCTCCTCAATTGCAGATGCAGATAAAGGTATATTTGGAGAATTTTTTAATCTTTCGAAATCGCTTTTTGGTGTAGATGTATCTTCTTTAATTAAAACAAGACGTTTTCTTCGGCCCGGCCGAAACTCACATACCCTACACTGCACTGAAAGTCGCTTTTAAATAAATGTTAAAAGACGTTGAAGAGGTTGAATAAATCGAAAAAAATTTGAAATGTAAAATGGTCGAAAGAAGTTGAAAAATGTTAAAACAGTTGTAAAAAACTGAATATGAAAGAAATTCAAAATGTCGAAAATATATGAAAAATGCTTAAGAATGTCGAAATAATATGAAAACGTTCAAAAAAGTTGAAAGAGTTCAAAATCGCTGAAAAAGTCTTAAAAATAAAGAAAATAATGAAGAAAAATTAAAGAGGTTGAAAAAGGTTGGGATACATATATGTATTGGAAAAAGTTAAAAGGTTGATTAAGTCAAAAGAATATGGAAAATATTGAAAAAATTCGAATAAATACTAAGAAATTTAAATGTGCCACGCCCACTTCTCCAATTTCGTCTACTTTTGGGTTACTAAATCATATTCGTCATTGACATCCACATACCAAATCTTAGCCCAATAGGTTGTATAATTTACGATATATGCCGTTAAGTCTTAAAATTTAGGGCGGTAACACACCCACTAGTGTGGTCCGATTTTTATCCAGAAATAGTTTTTTATAAGCAACACTCTATCACCAAATTTTAGTATGATTGATCACATATTTCGAAATATATGCCACTTAAGGTATTTAACTTATATGGGGAGTGAACCGCCCACTCGTGCTATTTCGCCCACTTTTGATTTATGTATACCTTATAGCAAGTAAACCACCTAAATTAAATTTCATACCAATTGTTACAATAGTTCAATCAATACAGCGATTGCAACTTTTTGGTAATATAGGAGGTGCCACGCCCACTACTGCAATCTAATTATAATACTCATTTGATTTCAAAGCCCATAGCAGCCGATACCTCTAAGCCAAATTTTATGAAGATTACTCTCATAGCACACTATCTATAACAGTAACAGTTTTTTGTTTGTATGGGAGGTGCCACGCCCACATGATCCATTGCACCAAATTTTTGCAAAAGCAAAATAGCAAGTATATATGCCTTATTAAATTTCATAACGATTACGTTGTTAGTTCTCTTAATATAACGATTAGAAATATTGTGGGCTGTGCCACGCCCTTCAACGAGTTTTTTTAGTAAAGTGGCAGAGCTTGTGTTTATGACTGCTTTCAGTGGCATCATCTCTAAAATTTTTATGAAAATCGTTTGAGCCACTTTTGAGACATATGGAATCAAAATTTTTAACTGTTGAAAAAAGACACACCCATTTTTACGATTCCGCCCACTTTTATCACAATTCAAGATATATTTGAAATGTATCCGTTTACCAAATTTCATAACAATATCTTGCACGACTTACGAGATATGGTGGCATAAAGGTTAAAATTTAGGGCTGTGCCATGCCCCTGTAGGAAGCTTTGAGAAAACTTGAAACCTAGCCTTATCCTAATCTTGTTCACATGTGCATGAAATCACCAAGTTTCATCAAAATCGCTGCAACTTTTTTCAAAATTGGCCTATATATGGGGTAAAACACGCGAAAACGCCAGCGAAAAAAATTTTTGGCTCCGATTTGGCTGAAATTTGGCATTATTGTAATATCGATGTCCAGCAATAGAACTGCGTTCAGGAATTCGCCCTAGTATTATTTGTTGTTGAGATACGCGGGTATGAACTTCACGATTTTTGTACTTTTTCAGAATAAGTGTTTTTTTCGAAAATTCATAGCTTACAGCAAACTCTATCAATTAATAATTGGTATACCTACGAATTTAGTTTTTTACTTGTACTTTTCGAAAAAAAAATACTGTTTCTGAAAAAAAAAAATTTTTCGCAAAAATTTTGCGAATTTAAAATTATTTTTGAATTTTTTTTAAAAAAATCCATATTTAAAATTTTTTTTTTTTTTTAAAGAAAAACTTTGATTTATTCTGCGTTGAATGACGTAAAAATTTTCGCGGGGAAAAAAGTATTTATATTTTTTTTTAATTTTAACAAAAATTAAAGAGCTAAAATTTTGTAAATTGAAATGAATTTTTGAATTTTTTTTGAAAAATCCATTTCTGAATATTTTTTCGGTGAACTTCAGATTACAGCTTGATACGCAAGCTTCAAAATGATATGCCATAACATGAGGGCAAGTAGTTAGTTAAAATATTTTTAAAAAAAAATTTAAACATGGGTTTTTTAAAAAAAATGCAAAAATATTTTTCCTTTCGCAAAATTTTTGAGAAAAAATTTTTTTTTTTCAAAAACAGTATTTTTTTCGAAAAGTACAACTAAAAAACAAAAAATGTAAAAACAAAAAAATACTCAGAAATGCATTTTTCAAAAAAAATTCAAAAATTCATTTCAATTTTCAACATTTTGGCTCATTAATGTAAAAAAATACTCAGAAATGCATTTTTAAAAAAAAAATTCAAAAATTCATTTCAATTTTCAACATTTTGGCTCTCTAATTTTTTTTTAAATTAAAAAAAAAATATAAATAATTTTTTCCCATAAAAAATTTTACGGCATTAAGCGCAGAATAAATCAAAGTTTTTTTTTAAAATGAAAAAATAATTTTAAATTCGCAACAGATATCATTTCTGATTTTCAATTCGGTTTCAAAAAGGGTCATTCCACGATACATGCGCTTCTAAAAATTCATAATGATGTTTCATCTAATCTTTGGTAAAAAAAATTGTACGATAAGCTTTCGATAGTGTGTGGTGGAATGGGCTTCTTTATAAATTAACACAAAACAATTTCCCCCCACTAATATTTAAAATAATTGATAGCTTTTTATCAAACAGATTTTTTTTCACTCAAATTCAGCATGCCCAATCGGAACTTAAGCAAATAGGTCGTGGTGTTCCTCAGGGATCGATTTTAGGCCCACTTCTTTATAATATTTTTACGTCTGACTTTCCACATATGCATTCCACTGGATCTAGTGCACTTCTTTACGCTGACGATGCCTTCGTATATGTAAGCAGTAGAAGCCCATTTGAAGCCTTATCAAAGGTCAGTTTACATATAAAAGACATTCATAAATTTTATAAGTCGTGGGGAATTAATATTAACTTTTCCAAAACGGAATGCATTTGCTTCAGGAATGCTGCCGGTAAAGGACCTCCAGGAATTGCTAAGGCTAGCAAGTCACTGATTCTTGAAATTGATGGAATGAGAATACCGTTCAAGCGGCAAATTAAATACATAGGTGTAAATTTCAATTGCCTTTTTAAATTTAACTCACATGCGAGATAGTCCTTGTAAGGGCCAGGAGAGCTGCCAGTCCTTTATACTATTATCTTAGAAAAAACAGTCTCTCGGTTAATACAAAGCTTTTATTTTACAAAACCTTAATAAGACCTGTAATAACTTACGCATTTCCTTGCTGGTTTACTCTCTCCCCCACTGCAGCAAAAGAACTTGAGATCTTTGACAGAAATATTCTAAGACAATGCATTAATATGAACTACCAAAGCATAAATAAGAAGTATTCTAATGTTTTTATTGAGATATGCACTTACTCTAATGCATTTCTAGTTTGTGCTATTCAAATAATGATCTAATCAATAATATTCTTCTGTCTTTGAGTGAATCACCTTGTAACAGCCAATACTACTTATCTCCAATTAGTATTAACTCTATATCTTTGGAAGAGGCTTAGCTGGTTTACCTAAGTTTCCTATGGTTCCAAGTTTTTACCAAAAAGTGCTCAGTAGTAATAACCGTGGTTAAAATATTAATTTTTGCATTTTAAATTAACGCAGTTCCAAGCATTAATTCACTTACATAATCAACACTGTTTTCTTTAATTATTAACATATCTTAATAATAAAAAACTATTTAAATTAAAGATTCTATAAAATTATTCTTAAGTAAATTACTTTAACGTTAATTATCTTTGTCTATTATTCTAATACTTTTGACATAATTTTAAATTTTTAATTTCTCAATATTAGTTTTAAGTTTAATTTTGTTAGAATTAGTTTTTTTTTATTCTATTATAAGCAACTTTCAATCAGCTCCAGGAGCAAGAGCTCTATTTAAAAAAAAATATATTATATACATATATTATTTTCTGTAATCAATATCTACGTATACTTTTCGCTTTGTAGCATTGTACTTGTAATTTTCTCAAGGGCCATACTGTTTACAGCCCTGAATATGTCAATTTATATTAAAACATTAATGTTTAAGTGCTCTGTCTCAATAAAAAAATATCTTATCTTATCTTAAGCATTTTTATAAAATGATATTTGCATTTTTAAATAAAAATGATCTGAGGTTTTTTATTCTATCTTCTTATATATAAAAATGAATCGCAAAATGTGTTGGTAATCGCATAACTCAACAGCGCCTGGACCAATTTGGCCAAATCTTTTTTTAAAATGTTCGTTGAAGTTCAAGGATGGTTTTTACGGCGAGAAAAATTATTTAGGGTGCATATTTAGGGTGGCCCTCATACAAATTTTTTTTTAAAATATCATTTTCCCAAAGACCACTGCATCGATTCACATGGAATTTACACCACGTAGCTTTTGTATTAAGGGACATGGTTTAGTCTATGAGACTTTTATTTAGGCTGCATATTTAGGGTGGCCCTCATACAAAAATATTTTTAAAATAGCATTTTTCCAAAGACCACTGCATCGATTCACATGGAATTTACACCACGTAGCTTTTATATTAAGAGGCATGGCTTAGTGTACAAAACTTCTATTTAGGGTGGCCCTCATACAATTTTTTTTAATAATAGCATTTTCACAAACACCACTCCATCGTTTCACATGGAATTTACATCACGTAGCTTTTGTATTAAGAGGCATGGTTTAGTCTATTAAACTTCTATTTAAGGTGGCCCTCATACAAAAATATTTTTAATATAGCATTTTCCCAAAGACCACTGCATCGATTCACATGGAATTTACACCACGTGGCTTTTATATTAAGAGGCATGGCTTAGTCTATAAAACTTCTATTTAGGGTGCATATTTAGGGTGGCTCTCATACAAAAATATTTTTAAAATAGCATTTTCCCAGAGACCACTCCATTGATTCACATGGAATTTAAACGTGTCTTTTATATTAAAAGACATAGTTAACTCCATAAAACTTTTATTTAGGGTGGCCCTTACATCGTTTAACATAGAGTTTAGGCCACGTGCCTTTTATATTAAGAAACATAGTAAAACTCATAAAAATTTTATTTAAGGTGCATATTTAGGGCGGCTTTCATGCAAAAATATTTTTAAAATAGCATTTTCACAAAAACCACTTCATCGATTCACATGGAATTTACACCACGTGTCTTTTATATTAAGAGACAGTTTGGCTCACAAAATTTTTAATTAGGGTGGCCCTCATACAAATATAGTTTTAAAAAAATCATTTTCACTAAGACCGGTTAATCGGTTCATACCGAACTTACACTACGTAACTTTTATGTTAAGATGCATAGTTAAGCCTACAAAACTTTTATTTAGAGTGGCCCTCATACAAAAATATTTTTGAAATAGCATTTTCACAAAGACCACTGCATCGATTCACATGGAAGTTACAACAAGTATCTTTTATATTAAGAGGCACAGCTAAGACCGTGCAGTACCACGCTTTCCATATAAGAAAATACCAAAATTTGTGATGCAGATGAATGAGACTAGATACATATATTAAAAGTACGAGAAAAAAGAAGTTTCAATGAGAAAATGCAAATAAAAGAACATTTTGTATATATCAGCAATTATTTGATGCAGATGATTGAGACTTGGTAATAATATAAAACGCAAAAACTATAATAAACTAAACTCATCGCACCACCTAGCAGTAAGGTACTTTATGTAAGAGAGTAGGGACAGAAGTTGATTTCGCTTTAAAAATGGGCTGATTCGCTTTTACATTCCATAGCATGAGTTCATACAGCTTCGCGCCAGCTACCGGTAAAGGCAGAACAACGTCTGCCGGGATAGCTAGTTACCCATAGTTTTTAAGATATTCCGTTTCAAAAAATTTTTAAAGTTACATATTCAAAATTCACCTTTAGATAAGAATTATACAATTTTTAAAAATCAAAAAGTCAAACAAGTGGAGTTATTTATAGCTATGATATGATTTCATCGTGCGGCAGAGGTTGAAAATTATGAAGTTCTAAGTGATATATATATACAGTCTAACTCGCTTAACTGAAATCCACCTAGCTGAAAAAACCGTTTAGCTGAAACACCAAATTTTGTACGGAGGATTTTTCTACATTTTTCTTATAAATTACTCTGCATAACTGAAACCCGCATAACTGAAAAAAAGTTTTGGCGAAAATTATGTTTTTTCACTTAAACAGCTCCGCATAACTGTAAATAAACTTTAAACGAACACGTCTACAAAGGTGCTCTTAATTTTTCCCCGTGTAACCAGTCAGTCAGATTTGACAGTACGAAACTAGTTAATATTGTGCCTATTATTGTTTACATTTATGTCGGGACAAAAAGTAAGAGGTGTGAATTAATATAGTTATGCATATTGCAACATTTCAAGAATCTGGATAAGCTAGGTTAATTAATTACTTTAACGGTCTCCCTCCCAATTTTCTTGAAACTTTTGTATATTAGGATAAGTGGGAGGCCTTCGGCCGCGCCTCAGAAATTGTATCTTCCAAAATGTCCAATACCGGCTTCGCGTCGACTTTTGGCTCACTATACTTTGTCCCAAACCGGCTTCGCTAACACATTAGTGTTGAATATACCAGGGGTCGACAAGGATTTTATTTCAAGAGTGCAACAACAAAAAACCAACAACAACAACAAATCGTTGGATACGGTACCATAAGGATTTATTAACATATAAAAGCAACAACGCGCATGCCGGTAGCGCACACGGCAACGCACCAGTTCGCAAAATTACCAACAACAACCAAAAATTACCAAGAACAAACAAAGCATGGCAAGAATTGTGCGCATTCGCAAGCGCTACGTATTTACCAACAACTACATGCAAAGCAACAACACGCAAGGGTTGAATTGCTTTGGTGCAGTTGCGCCTGTCAACGATTCGGCGAATTACAACAATACGAAGTTGTTGTAGAAGAGTGCAAAGAGTGGAAAGAGTTAGGCGCTGTCGACCCCTGGAATATACTATAGCAAACCGCGCTCGAAAATCGCCCACTTACCGTAACATACTTAAATCTTTCTAAGCTAAGCTGACTCATCCTAACACGCTTCTGATGAGCTAGTTTGGCCTAGGAAAAAAAAAGTTTATCCTAAAAACTAGTTTGGCCGGTAGCATATATTAAATTTTGGCTTAAGTTTACTTTAGCTGACATTTTCCAAATTAATTTTTTTTGGGGGTAAAAAATAAAAAAATATAAAAATATAAAAAAAAAGGTTCGGATCTAGTTTCGGAGATATAGACATCGGAAGTTGCGGATATAGCTTTTGGAAAAATGATTATAAGTTGGGAACCCCTGAATGGAAAATATGGGTGTCATAAGAAGGTTAATTTGATGGCCTACAACGATGGTAAGCAAAGTTTTGAAATTTGACCCATAATTTTGGAGATATTACGAATTTCTGAAATTACGACCAATTTTTTTTTTTAAAACAACTTTTTTTTTCAAAAAATTTGTTAATGACCTATAATTATCTTAGCATGTCGAGAAAGCTTAATTTATTGACTTTAAAATGGTATATAGTTTGTTCTAAATTTTTGCGTATTTACCCCCTTTTTTGTCGGAAAATAATAAAAAAATATTCAATGAATTCTGTATTTATGGACAAAAACAATAAAAAACCAACAACAACAATTGATATAAAACTTAAAAATTTGTATTAAAAATCGAGCGCGCCTGCCTGAAATTGTCAACTTAGCCCGGCCATGGCTTCGATTTTTTTTTTTTGAGCACTCTTCAAACATGGTTTTTCTTGAAGTTAAGACTATCTTGAATTCATATTCAAGGATAAACAATTAAAATTCAAAGGGAGACATAGTTGAAATTAGATTTAAGTAAAAAAAAAACATGAAAAGTTACATATGTACATTAAGGTGGCCCTTATTTTCAAAAGTGACGTTTTTTTAAATCGATCCCCCTTAAAAATGTGCGAATATATGAAAAACGATGAAATGTGAAGTTTTAGATTAATCCGAAGTGATTTAGAGGTCGCTCAAGCCGGTCAAAATATCGAAAAATGTTTTATTTTCCTTTTACCCACCCTTGAGGTTTATTAAACCAATCTTGAACAAAAAAGTAAATATTTATACCTACATATGTAGTCGATTACCTTTCGAACCAGCTAAAAATCATAAAAATTGGTTGAAAAATAAAGAAGTTATGGCCATTTATATTATTTAAAAACCAATCATTTTAATTTCTATAACATATAAAGATAATAGCTATCAATATTTTTTTATTTTGAAAATTTTTTTTTAACAATAACAAAATTCAAAAGAAAATTAATACAAGACTAATATTTAAGTCAAGGCTGGTTTAGTATGTGATTTGAAGTTTTTCCGATAGTCAGTAACCATTTTCAATAAATATTGCTTTTCTTGTTCTTTCTTGGTTAAAATTTTATTGTATTCTTCAATTAATTCTGCTGCATCATTTACCACATTAATATTATGAATTATATTATTTCCTTTTTTATAAGCTTCATTTACGTTCCACTTAGAAGGGTCTTCATTTAAAAAATCATTATTGATCTTCCTTCGCAAATAAGTAACATCCAAAATATAAATATGCATATTACTCCAAATGAGGTAGCCACTGTCATAAATGTTAAACTTATTTGCAGAAAAACTCCTGGCCATGACCATTACCCCCATAATGCTGAAAAACTTACCCCAAACAGGGGTAACCAGGCTCTTTAACGCTATAATTAATTTTGGCCATTATCCTGATGAATGGAAAAAATCAATAACTAAAATGATCTCGAAGCCCGGAAAAGATTCTACTTTACCATCTTCATACAGACCTATTAGCTTGCTTTCCTGCCTCTCAAAACTGTTCTTAGAAAAGCTTAGGTCATACCTTCAAGATTATTAACTTATTCCTTCACACCAGTTTGGCTTTAGGGAAAAACATGGAACCATTGAGCAAGTGAACTTAGAAATGCGTTTGAACAGAGAGAATACTGTTCCGCCATATTTCTCGATGTTAAGCAAGCTTTTGATAAAGTATGGCATGAAGGTCTAATTTACAATATCAGACAGCTCCTACCTCAAAATGTCCATGCAGTCCTAGAGTCATACTTGGCAAACAGGTGCTATAGGGTTAAGTATCAAAGTTTTAATACATCTTAATTTTCGATTGGCGCTGGAGTTCCTCAGGGTAGTGTTCTTGGTCCGTTTTTATGTATTTTACTCACCTCTGATATTCCGAAAAATGACCAGCTCCACAATAATATTTTTGTACAGAGCTTCTTGTTCAGCTCCACTTTTGCTGACGATGCGGCAATTTAAGTCGTCACAAAAATGCTGTGGTTGCCACCAACCAGCTTCAAAATCATCTAGTTCTTATTAAAAACTGGCTATCAAAATGGCGTATCAAGTTGAATGAACAAAAATGACGACATGTCATATTTACATTAAATAGAAATCCAACTTCAATCTTAACATTAAATGGTATTCGAGTTCCAGAAGCAAATGATGTAACTTATCTTAGCATTCACTTAGATAAACCCTTGACTTGGCGTAAACATATCGAAGCCAAAAAGACGCAAATCAAACTCAAATCTGCTAGCTTACACTGGTTAATTAACAGACACTCTCCTCTAAAATTTGAATATAAGGTTCTACTACACAATAGTGTCATGAAGCCTATCTGGACCTATGGCATACAGCTACATATATGGATTCGCTAGTTCATCAAATATAGAAATTCTACAAAGAGTTCAAGCAAAGATACTAAGGACAATAACAAGAGCACCTTGGTTCATTAGAAATGAGAATATCCATAGAGATCTCCATATACCTTTGATTAAGGATGAAAAGAGGAAAATACCTCCAAAAACTGCAAAATCACATCAATTCATTAGCTACGCCACTTGCCAACACTTCAGCACATTCGCGTTTAAAAAGGTCTGACCGTCCAGCTATTATAAATATATCCTCCACGCTCATTAGCATCGATCGTGAAACTTCCATTTGATTATGTGCATACTAGCTCGTCTCGGGCACTATTCCCTAATAATAATGATTAAAAAAATGGCCATACCTTCTTTATTTTTCAACCGATTTTAATGATTTTTAGCTTGTTAAAAAGGTTATTAATTATGTAATATGCATTAGTAGTTATTTTTATGGTTTGACACATTCAGAAGTGAGTAGATGAACAAAATACAAAAAAAAAATCATATTTTTCGAAATTTTGATCGGCTTGAGCGACCTCCAAGTCCTTTCGGATTGATCTGAAACTTCACAATTTATCGTTTTTCATCTATTGGCACACTTTAAGAGGAATCGATCAAAAATCGCACTGAAACAAAATACACTCGGGGACCACCTTAATGTAGATATAAAGTTATATAAAAAAAAAAAAGTTAAGATGTTATCTTCGGCCAGGCCGAAACTCACATACCCTACATTGCGTTGAAAGTACCTTTTAAATAAATGTTAAAAAGGCGTTGAAGAGGTTGAATAAGTCGAAAAAAATGTGAAATGTTAGAAAGGTTGACAGAGGTTGAAAAATGTTGAAAAAGTCGAAAATATATGCAAAATGTTGAAAAAAGTTGAGAGGTTGAAAAACTCTAAAAAAGTTGAAACAACTTGAAACAATTCAAAATGGATGAAAAAGTCGAAGAAATAAAGAAACTAATGAAGAAAGTTGAAAAAGTCGAACAAATACATATAGGATATATTGGAAAAAGTTACAGGGTTGAAAAAGTCGAAAGAATAAGGAAAATGTTAAAAAAAATCGAATAGAAATGAAAAATTAGAAATATGACAAGCCCACTTCTCCAATTCCGCCCACTTTTGGTTCAATAAACTATATTCGTGATCGACATCCTCATATTTCAGAACAATAGCTTGTATAGTTTGCGATATGTGCCGCAGTTAAATTTAAAATTTTGGGGCGGTGACACACCCACTGGTACAATCCAGCCCGGTTTTGATCCAAAAATAGCTTTCCATAAGCAAACCTCTTACACCAAATTTTAGTATGATTGCTCACATATTTCGATAAATGCCACTTACCGTGTTTTACTTGTATGGGAGGTGCCACGCCCACTGGTGCTATTTCAGCCAATTTTGATTCAGATATACTCTATAGCAACTGAACCACTTACATTAAATTTCATAGCAATTGCTGCAATAGTTCACTTAAAACAGCGCTTACAAATTTATGTTTGTATGGGAGGTGCCACGCTCACTGATGCAATCCTGTTAAAATTCATTTATTTTTAAAGCTTATAGTAACTGACATCTTTAGACCAAATTTTATGAAATTACTCTCATAGCACACTATCTATAACAATAAACGTTTTTTGCTTATATGGGAGGTGCCTCGCCCACAGGTACTATTGAACCAAATTTTTGTTATAAGAGACTTTATAGGAAGTATATCTACCTCATATATCTACCAATTTCATAACGATTACGTTGTTAGTTCTCTTTATATAACGTTTATAAATATTGTGGGCGGACGCCCTTGAGCGAGTTTTTTCAGTAAAGTAGCTGAGATTGTATTGATGACTGCTTTCAGCGGCATCATCGCCAACATTTTTATGGAAATCGTTTGTGACAATTCTGAGATATACAGAATTAAAATTTTTAACAGTTGAAAAGTGCCACGCCCATTTTCTCGATTCCGCCCACTTTTATCTCAATTCAAGATATATTTGATATGTATCCGATTAAAAAATTACAAGATATGGTAGTTTAAATGATAAAATTTAGGGCTGTGCCACGCCTCTGTACGACCTTTTGGAAACTTGAAATCCAGCCTATTCCTAATTTGGTTCACATGTGCACCAAATCACCAAGTTTCATCAAAATCGCTGCAACTTTTTTCAAAATTGGCCTAGGTAAATTTACAGAGTATGGGTGGTAGGCGTGTCCGTCAACCGTCAATAGCAAAATGCCTGCAAGAAAATGTGACCTGTGTGTGAAAGTTTCATTCAATTAGCTTTCTTAGTTTTCCCGTAAACCTGATTTCAACGGACAGACAGACAGACAGACAGACGGACATCGCTAAATCGACTCAGGTGGTGACGCTAATCAAGAATATATATACTTTTCCATACCTGCCACGCCCCCTTCGAGGTGTTACAAACGGAGAGACAAAGAGAATATACCCTCGGTGTAGGGTATAAAAATAGCTACCAGAATTTAATTGAACCTTGAATATTAATTCAAGACAGTACTTCAAGAAAAACTGGCTGTACGATATGCTAAAAAAATAAAAACGAGGTCATCTAAAATGCCAAATCCTGTGGATATGCACATATCTCCGAAACCAGATCCGAGCAACTTTTTTTTATATTTTTAACCCCCTATTTCCCCTAAAAAAAATTGGACAATGTCAGCTTAAGTAAACCTATTAAATTAAAGTCTATAGTATTCAGCTATCCGAAATCTGCTTAAGTGAAATTTTTTTCAGTTATCCAAACTCCGTATTAAGTGAAAAATAAATTTTGGCAAATTGCCGTTTCAGTTAAGTGGTTTGACTGTATACACTTTTTGATTGCATATTTATCCTTAGAATTGATGATATAAAAAAAAGTTTGGTTTAATAAAAATTGGCAAAATATACTTGAGCCGCGGGCTCTCCGCCTACTATATAACAGCTGTGTATCGAAAATTATGCGTTCTTTTTTAACTGAATAAAAATAGCCAAACTTTTTTTCTTCGTACACTGAAAAAAAAAAGATGCCTAACCCATTATTCTTGTTGTTGCTCGAAAATCAAATGGAAGTCAGCAGGCAGGCGCAGTCAAAATTTTTCTCACAATCGGCAGAAACAGAATTATCGATTATTCCTTACTTCTATCATAAATTTTAACATTTATGCTTAAAATTTCTTTTATTTTAAATAAAGAACTTCTTGTAAGCTTACTCACTGTATGACCATTAACATCCTGTGCTGTTTCAATAACGCAATTTAAAGCTTCCGTATCATCGAGAACAGGTATTTCTTCTCGTCGCCTTTCAAATATAGCCATTTGTTAGCAATCCTTGTAAGAAAGAATTCATTTTTTCTTAACTTCTTTGTTTACGTAGAGATCCGAAATGCATAAACTTTCTTTGTTTCATGGAATAAATTAATTTAAAAAAATACAATTGAATTCAATTTTTTCAGTTGTCTTTTTAATTAAATGTTTTTATGTATTACTATACTTATATTAAAATTTTTAATATAATAATAAAGCAAATTAACCACCAACGCAGAACACCACGGCAAACCTTTTACAGAGATGACACACACTATCAATGTTGCAACTTACAAACTCATAAATATTTTATTAAGGCCAGTGCAATCCCTCAAAATTGAAGATTATTGTAACAACTAAATAGTTGACTAAAGCAGCCCATCCACTGGCATAAAGATAGCGAAAAATTTTGCTTTACACATAGGAGGACGTGTTTGAAGAATGCTGAAGCAGTTGAAAGAGGTTAAATGAGTTGAATTAGGTTGATAAGTCGAAATAAAATGAGAGGTTGAAAAATTCAATTAATTAATTAACTACATACATTTTAATAGTAATCGGAGGAGTACTCGTAACTCTTATCAATTATTTTACCAACCGGTTAGTAGAACTAATTATATGGCTACAGCTCCTTTTAATAGCATGACAACTCTAATTAATAATTGCGAAGTTTATAACATTAGCTTCTTAAAAGGTCAACTCAAGCTTAGACTGAAAACTAACTGTAGCTAAATTTGTAGCTTAAAGCCCAATTTCCATGTGATCTTATCTTATCCCATATCAAGGATATCAAATCAAATTTTTATAAAAAAGAAAAAGCATGCGAACAGAACCTAATGTGCTTGGAGAATGTGAGAGGAATAGCATACTTTGCTATCTTTATAGCATGTGATGTCCTCCCTGATTTTTGATAAGATAAGATAAGATCACATGGAAATTGGGCTTAATGGTGGTGTGTATTTTTTTGCTTGTGTTGTCCAAGCCCCACAGCATGCTGAGTAAATTTTTTCTTACATTTATCCCTTAGACCATATGATTAAATCCATACTATTACATTCATGCAATATATACGTATGATCTGAGTGGGTATGTAGAGAAAGTGCGATAAAGCTAAGAAAAAATTATAAAAAAATAAAAAATTAATGTGCATGATAATTTTTTCCATCCCATTATTTATTGAATAAGCTTTTACTAGGTAATTCATTGCTAAATAGCCAAGAAGGCTTTAATAGCTGTAGTAGCTAAACTCTATCATTATTCAATGAAAATAATATGGAAAATGCTGGAAAAAATTTAATGAGGTTAAAATATTATACATAGTTTAAAATAGCTAATGAAGAAAGTTGAAACAGTTGAAAGTTAAAATAATATGAAAAATATAAAAAAGAGTTAAATGAGATTGACTAAGTCGCATATATTTAAAAAATAGTAAATAAATTAAAACAGATGAAAATTCAATAAAATATGGAAAATAGAAAATAAGTTGATTACGGTTTGAACAAAATTTAGCGATGTTGAAAAAAGTTGAAACAGTAGAAAACGATTTTTGTTTGTATGAGAGGTGACGCGCCAGGTCCCGTCGAAATAGCTTATGGTATCCAACATCTCAATACCAAATCTTATAAGGATCACTCATACAGTACACTTAATATTACATTCATCATTGCTTGTATGGGAGATGTCACGCCCACTAATGCAATCCCGTCGAAATTCAGTAACGGACACCTCTACACCAAATTTAAAAAAAAAATTGCACTTGACCTACTTTGCATGTATAGAACGTGCCACAAGCACTGATGCAACCTTGTCGAAATCCATTTAATTTCAAAGCTTATAGTAACCGACATCTCTGTATTAGAATTTATAGGTCATAAAGTACACTGAATATAGCATTAAACGGTGTTTGCTTGCATCGAAGGTTCCACGCCCACATGTGCCATTGCACCAACTTTTAGTTATTAGATATGTACCTTATAGCGAGTTTATCTACCATATGAAATTTAATAACGACTGCGTTGTCATTTGTCTTATTATAATGTTTATAAATATTGTGGGTTGTGCCACACGCTTCAACGAGTTTGCTTATATAATGGCATAATTTGCTATGATAACTTCTTTTAATATTATCTTTAAAACTTTTGTGAAAATCGTAGGAGCCGAATATTAAATCACTTCTTTAATCCCGCCCTTTTCTAGTATAGATAATTAAGTATTATATGACATCAATACATATATTTAAAATCTGTTCAGGAGTTTGCAACTAATAATGAGTTTTTGAAAAGCCATATCCAAAACTTCACATGACTATATCTCGAAAACTAAACCCGAACGACAATTTTTTTTAGTATACTTCTTCTTAAAATTAAACGCCTCTCAAGGAGAAATAGTTTAAAAAAAATGACGACTTATGTCAAATTTCATTTTGAAAAAGGGTCGGTAGGGGTTGAGATTAATATTTTAAATTAATTTTTTTACCCTATTTTGAACCAATTGAGCGGGCGTCCGATTTGATCTTCGCAAAAAAGTAACCTTAAGAACCACCCTAATATATATATATATATTTCTATATACTAGAGCGGTTCAAAATAAAATATTTTTGATTTTTTCATGATGTGACAGCGGATTACAATAGCCTTATCTGGACAAAGCCCATTACTAGGATTAAGGTTAATATTGAAAACTGGATTAACGCCCTTTGTTTTAAGTAAATGACTGTCAAAAATATTGATATAAAAAATGGTGAAAGTTACAGACGTTTTCAAACTTTTCAACAAAGTGGGCATGGTTGTTGTGCAACTAATGATAGGGGAATTCGAATCCGTGATATCTTTTTCTTTCTTTTTTATAAAAGAAAGAAATCAGGTCTGGTAATACAGAAAAATGCAGATATATTGGTTTTGAAATAAGATTATTGAATTTTTGGACCAAAAATCAAATTTTATTTTTATTTTCTCGTTTATTTCTTTAATAGAAATTCATGTAGTGGCATTGATAATTTCAAATTATAGTGTATTAAGGTGAATGCAGTGAAAACAGCAAAGGAGCTGTTACACAAGAAACACCAAAGCTCTACTCGCGGAGAGACCACAGTTTCCTCCTTAGGTATAATCTTTAAAAATAGCGGTAAGTTTTTTTTCGATACTTCCTTATGTGTACATAAGGAAAACAAAAAAAAAATTTAATTAAATATTACATATAAGAAAAAAATCAAATTTTCACAATTTTTGATGCCAAATTCCGAAAAAATAAAATTTTGCAGATCTGGTAGCAACCCTAGGACTATTTTTTATGTGAGGATATTCTCGAATATGAATAGATTTTCGAAAATTGAGTGTTCTTGAAGTATTTTAGAACATACCATTTATTTGAACATGTCTAATAAATATCTATATACATATTGTAGCGAAATTTGGTTTATGCTAGAAAAACTCTTGAAATAAATACAAACAAAAGAAACTAAACGATACTAGCTAGCATACACCATCTAGCGTAATGGTGTAAAAATAATAAACCGAACAGACGCTGCAGTACACTATTAAAGTCAATAACCGAGAGACATCTAGATTGTGAAATTCAACGTCGTACAACGCCATCTGATAATAGATAATTGTGAGCTCAACGTCAGTGCGCCATGCTGGTGAATTGTGGATAGTGGTAGAATATACGCCACTTAGAAGCAGTGGTAGGTTGTAGATAATAGGGCGGTTCACATTATCACACATGTTGTCCTTCATTGCTTGACAACATGTGTGACTGTCAATATTGCTTTGCGTTCACATTATCGAGCATGCCATCAAACATCAAATGCAGAGCAATTTATTAGCGTCCACATCGAAGTAAACTGCCTGAAATCTTATTTAAAATGAAAAATGTTCACTAGGCTTGACGGTCAATTCACACAGGTTCTATAGTTCGACAAGCTAGCAGAAAAATCAAAAATTTTTGAAATCCATCCAACATGTGTGTCAATCGGTCCATCCTACCGTTCACATTATCGAACATTGATGTTGTCACACCATGTTGGACAGCATGTGTGATAATGTGAACTGGGCTAATGGTAGAATATACGCCACTTAGAAGGTACTGGATTATTCGAGAGAGTGATGACTGCAGTATAAAAGGGTTGTCATCTGATCTGAGTGACACAGTAGAATTAAAACAGCGAAGTAGAACAGTTGTATTTAAACAGTAATAAAGTGAATACAGTATGATCCGTAGTAAAGTAAAACAGTTTTCTATACAGTGTTAAATTAATATTAGAATTTAAACGTTAATAAAATAAACCATTTTATAACTAAATAAGTTTGTGTTTTTAATTGCTACACAATCCAGTGACCGAACTCAGAAAAGTGTGAGAGATCGAAATTATCGTCCAAGGGACAGAAATTTCGTAACAATATATATAACAATACAATTTTTGATCGTGTAATAATGGTAGATTGTATGTCAAAGACGAATCATATTTTTTTAACATTCATTTTGGTAAAGCGACCTTATCTAGTGTGTCTCTGAAAACATGAGATGTCATGTCTTTCAAGTGACTTACATATATTTCTACAGATTAAGATTTCATAACTTTCCGTTACGCTACTAGGGATGTTCGGAAATATCACCAGAAATATTCAGTTTTCAAGCAACTGGACTTAGTGACGTATCTTACTAACATTTAAGTTTCTTGTAAGTAAAAAACAGCAATTCTCTTTTAAATTCAACCCAAACCTCTTGTTGTACATCGCCCATACGATGTCTCGATAAAATTAAATATCTTTGTCTAAAAAAACAGAAGAAGTTGGTATTTCAACGTGCGGTAAAGGATATTACAATTGGCAGTGCTGACAAGGTGATTTGTGATAAAATTAAACAGCAAGATGCGTTTTTTCTGCCCCTGTAATACCCACGTTTAAAAAAATGCTGTACTCGCGCTCATGCTCAAAACATAATTATGCTAGCAGCAGAAGCAAAATCTATCAACGTAAATATTATAGAGAGCAATATAGGCAGAAAGAGATAGATAGCAAATCCTTGTGCAGTTTGTCACAATTATTGAGGCTGTTCCATATTTTCTACGATAGCAAGGCAACAATATATAAGGGTTGTAGTAATCAAAAAAACAACGATTTAACATCCTTTAAAATTAATTTTTAATTAAAATATTTTTTTTAGATGTTGAAAACACAAAAGAATGGGTAGTTTTATTGAAAAATTAATTGAAAATATTTGTTTTAATTTTGACATTAGTTTGTCTTTTTACAATTTTGGAGCTTTGACATTTTCTGATGCTGCTTCTATTATTCCAGTCGACAGCACGTTTTGATGCATGCTGCCTGAATGTGTTTTGTGCATTAGTGTTCAGAACAAGACTATAGTATTAACAATATTTGATCATGTGAAAAGCTGAGTAGTTAAACTGTTTTACCATCTCCTTAATAATATAGATCGTCTGACCTGCCCTATTAATAAACGTTTTTTTTCGGCAAATTTGCAAATTTGTGGTAAAGTGGGTGGTAGACAACAAATAATTACTTTTGATCTGAATGCAGTCAATAATATAATAATTGAAAGACATAAACTCTTTTCGTTAGCAATGGTTATGTCTACGGGCAATTTGCGCTCTCAGCTCGTAGCTCTTGCAAATTTCTCCGGCACCCACAAGGAGCAAGCAGACAGATACCGTCATCTCTTGGAAACCATACTTACAAACCAAGGAAGCGAGTTAATTGATACTTTAAAACTATTTGTGGAAGCTATTGTTAATGAGCATGTCAGCTTGGTAATTTCACGTCAAATACTCAACGATGTTGGTATTCAACTGGGAAAACTACCGGATGAAGTTTCAATGTTAGTATCACATTTTACACTGGACAAAGTACAGCCACGTGTTATATCCTTTGAGGAACAGGTGTCTGGTATTCGTCAACATTTGGCTGAGATTTACGAACGTAACCAGCAATGGCGTGAGGCCGCAAATGTCTTAGTTGGCATTCCTCTGGAAACTGGCCAAAAGCAATATACTGTTGACTATAAATTACAAACTTATCTTAAAATTGCGCGGTTGTATTTGGAGGATAATGATTCAGTGCTTGCAGAAGCCTACATAAACAGAGCATCATTGCTTCAGGCAGAGACAAATTGTGAGGAACTTCAGGTAAAACACAAAACTTTCATTTATCTTTCAAGTAAGATTATAAATTTAAGTTTCTGAAGTTAAATTTAGCGCTATAGTACAAGTTTTCTATAAAAGCAGTCACTCAGTTTTTTTTTTCAGAGGAAGAGTTTTAATGGAAATCGCGGAACAGGTTTACTTTAGGGACAACTCTGATTTTATTTTATTTTTTTTGGAGAAGTAGCGTATTAATGAATAACGAATTTGCAAAAAAAAAAAAATGGCTCCGATCTGGTTTAGCCATCGAAAGTTAAAATGGAAAACGGTTTTTTTTTTAAAAAAAGGTCAACATTTTTCAAAAATTTTCATATCTTGAAAACTAACCAATGGAATTTAAATATTAACGTCACAATTTTATACCCCATTAAATTACCTTTCATATGATATCCATATTTCATAAACACCCGTTTTTGTGGACAACTTTTCTTAAATGAGTGGCAACTCATGTCTTGGACATGATTCGAAAAGGCATCCCTATATATTCTATTAAGGCTCTTCGATATCTATCATCTGGCACAAATTTAAAGCCGATATCTTCATTAAATTTATTAAGGGCGTTATATGTTTGTGTGGCGTCTTGCCATCTTTCCATTTCATCACTTGCGCGCCTTGCAGCTATCTTTTTTCTACTATATTTGATATCCCAAGTAGCGTCATTCACCCAGGGTTTGTCAACCTTTGAAGTAAAGTCAAGTATGGTCCCACTGGCTATTATAACTGAAAACTTGGTGTTTTGCCATTTATATTCCATTGAGCTTTGAGAGTTAGCATCGCTAAGCCTTTTTACTATGTCGGTGGAGTTTTCTCGTACACAGTTATCCTTGAGTTGAAACTAAAAAATTAAAAAGCAGGAAAACGTTTCTACGTTCCATATGAATTGTAATTGGAAACAAACTGTTTGCGCCCTTCATAGGTTTGATCTAGGCGAAATGCTGAGAGCATTTTCTTCAAACCCGACTATAATGTAGGCCTATGGAACTGCATTTTCAGCCACACGAAAATTGTGTGCGTGGTTCGACAAGAGTGAGTGGCACCTCATATACAACTAAAATACCTAAAACGCTTTGTCTTGGCACCTATAGCATATTTTTCTACGCTTAAGTAAGTCGGTTTTTTCGCAAAATTTCAGCGAAATTGGACACAAACTCTGTCCGCGCCGCTTACAGGTTTACGTACGAGTAGTTGTTACTTAATCGAGAAAATATTTTCGAGTTTTATATTTAGTACCAAAGAGACCGACCAAATAAGAAGTCGGAAATTTTTAAAAAATATTGAATATGGTTGAAAAGCCGAAAACAAGTTAAAAAAATTTGAAAGAAGTTGATTATATATGAAAAATGTTGAAAAACGTTGAGAGAGGTTGAAGCAGGTGAAAAAGTTTCATAAACTCGGTAGTATATTAAAGTGTTGAAAAAGTTGAAAGAGATTGAAAAGCTCGAAAAAAGTTGAAAGTCTCGGAAAAAGTTTAATGAGGTTGAAAAGCCGAAAAAAGTTGAATGTGGTTGAAAAAGTCCAAAAAATATGGAACGTGTTGAAAAAAGTTGAAAAAAGTTGGAAAATTCGAAAAACATGAAAAGTGTTGAAAAAATGTTGAAAAAAATGAAAGAGTTTGAATAGTTCGGAATAAGTTGAATAAGGTTGAAAAATTCGAAAATATATGGAAAATGTTGAAAAAAGTTAAAAGAGGTTAAAAAATGTTGAAACAGTTGAAAGAGGTTGAATAACTTGAAAAAAGTTGAATAAGGTTGAAAATTTCGAAAAAATATAGAAAATGTTGAGAAAAGTTGAAAGAAGTTGAAAAATGTTGAAACAGTTGAAAGAGGTTGAATAACTCGAAAAAAGTTGAATAAGGATCGAAAATTCGAAAAAATATGGAAAATGTTGAGAAAAGTTGAAAGAGGTTGAAAAATGTTGAAACAGTTGAAAAAGGTTGAATAACTCGAAAAAAGTTGAATAAGGTTGAAAAATTCGAAAAAATATGGAAAATGTTGAGAAAAGTTGAAAGAATTTGAAAAATGTTGAAACAGTTGAAAGAGGTTGAAAAACTCGAACAAATATGGAAAATGTTGAGAAAAGTTGAAAAAGCTTGAACAAGTCAGACAAATTTGGGAAATGTTGAGAAAAGTTGAAAAATGTTGAAAAATGTTGAAACAGTTGAAAGAAGTTGAAAAACTCGAAAAAAGTTGAATGAGGTTAAAAGTCAAACAAATATTGAAAGCGTTGAAAATATTTGAAAAATATAGAAAATCGTTGAGAAAAGTTGAAAGAAGTTGAAAAATAATGAAGCGGTTGAAAGACGTTGAAAAACTCGTTGAATGAGGCTGAATATATTGAGACCAAATTTTATTAGGATCACTCCTTTAGTTTGCTAAATATGGCATCAACGTTATAAGTTTGTATGGGAGGTGCCACGCCCACAAAAAAAAAACCGTCAAAATTCATATAGTTACAAAGCTTATAGTAACCGACACCTCTACACCAAATTTCAAAAATATTACTCCAATAGCACACTAAATATAACACTTAACGTTTTTTGCTAATATGGGAAGTGCCACGCTCACTGATGCAATCTCGTCGATTTTCATTTATTTTCAAAGTTTGTAGTTACAGACACCTTTACACCAAATGTTAATGAAATTACTCCCACAGCACACTAAATATAACTATAAACGTTTTTTGCATGTATAGGAGGTGCCACGCCCACTGATGTAATCCGATCGAAATCCATTTAATTGAAAAGGTAATAGTAACCGACATCTCTGTACCAAATTTTATTAGGATCACTCATGTAGTGCACTAAATATAACATTATCCGGTTTTAACTTGTATGGGAGGTACCACGCCCACTTATTTAATCTCATCAAAACAAAATTTTAAAGCTCATGGTAACCGACACCATTGCACCAAATTATAAAAAATTACTCCCATAGCACACTAAATATAACACTTACCATTTTTTGGATGTATGGGAGGTGCCACGCCCACTGACGCAATCACATTGAAATCTATTTAGTTTTAAGGCTTATAGTAAGCGACATTTCTATGCCAAATTTAAAAAATATTACTCCCATAGCACACTAAATATAACATTTAATAATTTTTGCTTGTATAGAAGGTTCCACGCCCACAGACGCCATTGCGTCCAATTTTGGTTATAAGATACCTTGAAGCCAGTATATCTACCATATTATAACATTTATAAATATTGTGGGCTGTGCCACGCCCTTCAACGAGTTTTGCAGTATAGTGGCATAGCTTGTTATGATGACTGCTTTAAGCAGTATTGCCGTCAAAATTTTTATGAAAATCGTAGGCGTCGTTTTTGAGTAATATTGAATCAATTAATGAAAGGTACCACGCCCTGTGCTCTCATTTCGCCCACTTTTGGTTTTATTGAAGATTTTTATTATTTGCATCAGTCTACCAAATTTCGTCAAAATATCTTAAGTAGTTTCCGAGTTATCACGTTATAAAAATTAAAGTTAAGGGCTGTGCCACGCCCCTGTTAGAGTCCTTAAGAACTTAAAACCTAGCCCAATCTTCATTTTGTTTTCATGTGCACCAAATTCGTAAGTTTCATCAAAATCGCTGCAGCCGTTTTTGAAATAAAGTTAAGTCGTATACATGTTTATTTATATATTTATATATTTATATATTTATTTATATATACAGGGTGTTTTTTTTAGAGGTATAGAGCTTCGAATTGAAATAAAACACAAGAAAATCGTTTTAATGTCCATCAATTTGACTTTATTGGAAGGATAATTTTATGCCATTAATGTTTAAATATGATTTCGGGCATGTGGCCGCCGCGGCTGGCTCGAATAAAGCCAATTCTACAGGTCCAATTTTGAACCACTTTTTCGAGCATATGGGGCCGTATGTCGGCAATAACGCCACGAATGTTGGCTTCCAAGTCCCCTAACGTTTCTGGTTTGTTGGCGTAGACGAGCGACTTCACATATCCCCAAAGAAAATAATCCAATGGTGTCAAATCACACGATCTTGGTGGCCAATTGACAGGTCCACTCCGCGAAATTATGCGCTCATCGAATGTTTCCTTCAATAAATTGATTGTGACGTGCGCTGTGTGGCATGTAGCGCCGTCTTGTTGGAACCACAACTCATCCACATTCATGCCATCCAATTCGGGAACAAAATAGTCGGTTATCATGGCTCTATACCGGTCTCCATTAACGGTAACTGACTCTCCAGCATTATTTCGGAAGAAGGATGGCCCAATGTTTCCACCAGCCCATAGAGCACACCAAACAGTCAGTTTTTGTGGATGTAATGGCGTCTCAAGGGTCTCATGTGGATTCTCTTCACTCCAAATGCGGCAATTTTGCTTGTTGACGTAGCCATTCAACCAAAAATGAGCCTCATCACTGAACAAAATTTTGCGATGAAAATCAGCATCGAGATCAATCTCATTTTCGGCCCATACACCAAAATCACGACGCATGGCATGGTCTCGCGGCTTTAATTCTTGCACAAGCTGGATCTTGTAAGGTCGCAAGCCAAGATCTTTGCGCAAAATCTTCCATAAAGTTGATGGACAAAGCTCCAATTGCTGTGCACGGTGGCGAATCGATTCATTCGGGTCCTCTTCAACATTTTGCTCTACAGCGGCAATTGTTTCTTCGGTGCGCACTGTTCGACGTCTCTGCGGATGCGTATTATCACATAGAGTAAACGTAGTGCGAAAACGACCCATGGTTAGCCGAATTAATTGCACTGATGGACGATTATGTCGACCATAAAATGGACGGAGCTTGCGGTAAACTTCGCGAGCTGAACCATTATTTTCGAAATAAATTTGCACGATTTGCAAGCGTTGTTCTTTTGTCAACCTGTTCATGATGAAATGGCAAACCAAACTGAACATAAATGACATTAGAGTTGCCAGATTTGACCATAAAATGCCAGTTTTATCTCTATTCGAAAAACAAACCTCTAAAAAAAAACCCAGTATAAACATACAATTTTAGCTCGTTTAATAATAGTAGATATAATCTGAGTTTTGTTTCAGTTCCTATAACGGAAAAATCTACTTAATTTAAACATGAGTTTTGCGTCTAAATCCGTAGTGCAACCTGCCGAATCAGGTAAATTTTCCGGTATGGCGATTTTACTTGAAGAGTTATTCAATTCCAAAGTCTTAGAATAAAATAAAAGTGATGTTGAATTTATTCCTTAGCCAACCAATGTCGAAGAGACACTGCTCAAGAAACCACCCTCTCTGAATCTGGACTCACTGGGGTTCGCGGGTTGTTAGTCCCGACATATCTCTCGGAAAAAATCCCCTGGCGAGTGAAATCAATTTTTTTTAAATTTTAACTGTACAGTCATAGCAACATTATCTAGAAAATGTACGGAGTTTTTGATTAACTAAAATTATTTTTCTTTTAAATTAATATTACGGCCACTACGGTGCGTTTGCGGTCAATTCGTAATATTTTTTAATAAAAAAAATTTTGTAACACCTAAATAGTTGCGTAACAATTCCTTATAATTTTTTTATGCCCATATACCCCGTAGTACCTGAAAAAAATTTCCAAAAAAACGTCAATTTCTTAGTTCTATTATTTATGAAAAAAATTTTAATCACACCTTAAAAACACTGAATGAAGAGATTTGAAATTGTATTTTGTATTGTAAAAACAGCAGCTGATTCCTCTCTTAGATGTGATTTCGTACTACGCCTACATAATTATGTAGCTATATTATTTCACGGGTAGTAGAATTGATTAAAATGGTTTGCTTATGAATGTAGCTTTTTTGCTTCAATTCACTACAAGGTTAATCGAAAATTATAATCGATTTATTGACACTCTTATTTATTGGCATTCATTGAACTTACATTCGAATAACAATTTTCCTCAGTTCCAGCAGAAATCTTTTTAATATAGATAGATAAATTTGATGAAAGAAAACTTAAAAAGAAAAAATCTACCACGATGCTATTTTTTTTTTTTCAAATAAGCAAGCTGATGGCAAATATAAAGTGAGGCTAGATATATTTTCAGTTTAAAAAAATTTCAAACTGTTATTAATTTTCTATGAATCCTTGAATTGACACCTTATTTATAATAGTTTGTAAGTTGAAAAAAAAAAAAAAATATATCGTTTACTTTCTTGCTATCAATATGCAGGCTGCTATTGATGTTGATGACAATTTTAAAAGTCATTTTAAATGGTTGTTATCAAATTGATGTTGATGACAATTTTAAAAGTCATTTTAAATGGTTGTTATCAAATTGAAGGCAATAAATTAAATTTTGGATTTTTTCATATTGCATTCAAATTGGCAATATTTGCTCCTTAAAAATATCAAACAAAACTATCAGCACAAATTTTTCCTTGCGCTCAAAAAAGAGGAAAATCAAAAACGCTCTCACCACTGAGAGAAATTCTTGTGTGTTTTAATTTGTTTCCATATAGCCTTACAATTTTCATATTGCGTTCGCAGTTCTTTGTTTTTAGCTCTTTGAATCTATTTATTACCGAGTGGATAGGAACAAATTATTTAAAGAAAATTCATTCAAAATTTATAAAGTGAAGTTATAAAAAAATGCAGTTTTTATGAAAACTTATGATATATTTTTTTTTAATTCATTATGTGGCAAGAAATGTCTTTCTATTTTCCCTTAATGTATTTCCCCTAAAACGCGCATACAAATTAAACATTACGGTTGACCAAAAAAATTTTCTGCGAAAAAATAAGGTTTTTCCCATTCCACGTTAAACATTTTTCGCAGTGCAATAATAAAATGCGCAGCGCGAACCTACTCGTTAAGCAAGAGCGAAAGCTTATGCTCTTCGCTTGGCCGCGGCCAGATGGGCTGCCGGTCACTGCATTACATTAACGGACTTTACCGTTGACGGTTTTTCCTCTGGCGGTTTTTCCTCTGGCGGTTTTTCCGTCGTTCGTCGATATTGTGGGTAAGCTATGAAGTGTTAGACGAGAAACTACCGAACGCAATCAATATACAGTGAAATTCCCCATAACCGGACACCCACCGTCGAGGTTTTTTTGTCCGGTTATGGGAGATGTCCGCTTATGGGGGAGGAACAAAAATTGTTGGTTAAAATTGTCTTTTATTAAATTTATTGAACAAATTTACACACTAAAAACGTTTTACTCATATTTACATACTAATTTGGTTGAAAAAATCTAGTGAGAGTAGATTGTTTTAACTTTGATTGGTTCAACTTAAAATATTATTGATGTAATCAAATGCTACAAAATCGTCTCTGGCAAAATGCTTCAAACGGGCAATTTGCTTCAATGCCTCATCATATGAAGTTATGGGGTCAGAAATTTCTTCATCAGCTTCGTCTTCAGGCTCGCTTATCTCTGCAGTGGCGTTTTGATCTTCAAATTGTATTTCAATATTGTTGTCTTCGGTTTATAAAGTTTCATCTATTTTCGAAAATTCGTCAAATCCAGCGAATCCTTCTTGAAAATTCGCATAGGTTGCCAGGGGTATTTCATCCTCGGCATCAAAATCGGCAAGATAAATATCAGTTTCGGAAAATCCAGCTTTACGGAAGCAGTTTTTTATGGTTGTTGCTTCAACTTTATCCCAAGAGGCTTTGATGAAGTACAAGGCTTCAAGAACGTTAAGCGATTTTGACAACTCTGATGCTGAAGTCGCTGTGTCAACTTTAGGTAGTAAGTGTTTTAATATAGAGCTTCTATAATAAACCTTAAAATTTTGGATTATGCCCTGATCAATGGGTTGACAAACTGCAGTTGTATTTGGAGGCAAAAAAACAATGTTTAAATTTGTTAAGTTCCCTTGGATGAGATGCTGCGTTATCCAAGAACACAATAATTTTTCGTTTTTGAGATCTCATTTTCCGATTCAATTGCTGCAGCCATTCCGACATGATTTCTC
Source organism: Tricholauxania praeusta (assembly GCA_949775025.1). Classification (NCBI taxonomy): domain Eukaryota; kingdom Metazoa; phylum Arthropoda; class Insecta; order Diptera; family Lauxaniidae; genus Tricholauxania; species Tricholauxania praeusta. The sequence continues at coordinate 45,110,012 of OX459031.1, forward strand.
GAGTCATCCATGCTTTTCTGTTAGATTTCCAATCAACCGGCAGTGCATTGATAGGAAGTTGTTTAAATGCTCGAGGGCGGGCTGCTTTACCTATAACCAAGAGCTGCTCTTTCTCTCCAGCCATGTTTGCACATAACAAAACTGTGAGCCTTTCCTTGGAGAATTTACCACCGATGCATTTTTCGGATTTAAGGCAAGAGTCTTATCGGGTAATGCACGAAAGAAAATCCCGCTTTCATCTGCGTTGTAAATGTCCTCCGGCTTGTATCCACGCAACAGAGATGGCAGCTTATCCTTAAATTGCTCGACGTCCACCTGATTTACATCTGCAGCTTCACCAGATATGCACTTAAAAGCAATGTTATTTCTTATGCGCCATTTGTTTAACCATCCATCGGACGCAACAAAATCAGTTAAACCAAAATGCTCTGCTATTTCCCTTGATTTCGCTTTTATAATCGGGCCAGATATAGGGATGTTTTGGCTTCTAGCCTTAGCGAACCAGTCAAAACACATTTTGTCTATCTCAGCGCCACCTTTAATAAAACTCCTCTTTTGGTTGACATTGAATCCAGATTCCCATTTTAAACGAATAGTTTCTTTATTTTTATTAATTTCTGCAGCTTGAGTTTTGCCAATATTGAACCTTCAAAAAAAAAAAAAAAAAAAAACAATTGCATTTTTAAAAAGACAAATAACTTTACCTTTTGGCAATTTCACGCACAGAAATTTTTTCTTTTTCAAACAAGTTAATAATTTCCATTTTTTCTTTAACAGTTAGTACATTCTTTTTTTGTGCCATTTTATGGTTCTAGAATCTAGATGTTAAAAAGAACGAGTAACACGAGCTAATAGCCAAACTGCACCAAACTAATTAGCAGAATGAACGAAAAAGTTCAACTCTACTCAATACCTTTGACATAAATGTGTCCATTCGCTTTATTGGGGGAACCACCAAATTCGTAGTTTTCTAAACAAAAACGAAATTGAATTTGTAAAAAGGAGAAGTAGAAGAAGGAAACCACCAAATTCGTAGTTTTCAAAACAAAAACGAATTAGAATTTGTAAAAAGGTGAAGTAGTACAAATTTAATACAATTCTTATTTAATTATGTCCGTTTATAAGAGATGTTTTGTTCAAAATGATCTAGAATATAGTGTCCGCGTCCGGTTATTGGAGCGTCCGGCTATCGGAATTGATTTTGTATGGAAAAGTTAATGAAAAGTGAGTGTAGCTGAAATGTGTCCGGTTATGGGAGCTGTCCGGTTATGGGGGCTGTCCATAATGGTGAATTTCACTGTATTCAAAATAGAAACTGCTAAACTTTTATTGCAATTGAAGGAGCAACTCATATCAAAGATATTTTTAGAAACTATATAACATCATAAATATTTGAAAACTCTTTATTACCATATTTATTATAGGTCCTGTATAAAGTGTGTTATGCTCGTGTTCTTGATTACCGTCGAAAGTTTATTGAAGCTGCACAACGATATAATGAACTTTCTTATCGTTCAATCGTAGATGAAGGTGAACGCATGACTGCTCTTAAGAAAGCACTTATTTGCACAGTACTAGCTTCGGCTGGGCAACAACGTTCTCGTATGCTGGCCACTCTATTTAAGGATGAACGGTGTCAACATTTACCGGCCTATTCTATTTTGGAAAAGATGTATTTGGATCGAATCATCCGACGTTCTGAATTACAAGAATTTGAAGCGTTGCTGCAAACACACCAGAAAGCCTCTACTGTAGATGGTTCCTCTATTCTAGATAGAGCTGTATTTGAACACAACCTCTTGTCTGCTAGTAAACTCTACAATAATATAACATTTGAAGAACTTGGTGCCCTCTTGGAGATACCTGCTTCAAAAGCAGAAAATATTGCATCTCAGATGATAACGGAGGGTCGCATGAATGGTCACATTGATCAAATATCTGGTATTGTTCATTTTGAAAATCGTGAAGTGCTACCTCTTTGGGATCGACAAATACAATCATTATGTTATCAGGTTAATTCAATTATCGAAAAAATAGCTGCAGCTGAACCAGAATGGATGTCGCAAACCTTAGATGGAATCAACTAGAAGCAGAAAAGGTTTTGGTATTCTAACGATACATAATATTAAACTGATTTTTTTGTGTGAAAAATAAATACTTAAAGAGAATCAAAATCGATTTTGTTGTAATGATTTGGGCTAGTTATTATGTGTACTCTTCCAAAAATCAGGGTATTTATATTGTATTGGAACTCGTTTTTTTAAATCAGAATGTATACTTTTAGTTCGAAAAACCAGCTGTACAGTCCTACAAAAAAGCGCCAGCTAATGCTCACGTGCGTTGGCCTATTTTACCTATGGATTAACTGATATTTGATTCAATGTTTAAAAACTTACACTGTTTCTTCGTCATCGACAACTACCTTACTTCGCCATGCAAAAATACACGATCCAAGTGTTATAGCTAGTAAATGTAAGATACTTTGATATGATTATGTTAAACAGCATCGTACTAGAATATCCAAAAAATGATGAACAATAGGTCACATTTATGCAAGCGGCTCGTTGCACAGCCTTATTCCTGAGGGTGTTGTACTTATATATATCTGATTTTTTTAATTTCTCCGTGTAACCGTGTATGTATGTTCCTCCTTTAAATAATTTAGGTTCCAAATTGGTAAGGTTTTTTTGTGGTATCGTAGTTTTTTATTGTAAGTATGTGCGGGAAAATCATTTTATATGAGTATTTGTTTAATATGTATCTTATTACTTTTTGAGAAAAATGCCAAACTATGATTTTCGCCAGGAAGAAAACTATTGTGGAGTTTGATTATAAATTAAAGTATGGGGCATTTCAGGCGAAGCGGGCAATGAAAATAAAGTGAGGTCGTGAAATTTGTTTATATTCCGGTAAGTTATACATCTAGTAGATGTACACATAATTTTTTTTTTTTTCATATGAAACTTAATTGCCGAGTTGTGGGCTTCTGAAGAATTGGCGAAGTTTAAGGAACGTAATTTTTGAACGCTGTTATTGGAATCAAGGAACTTATAATAAAATATAAGCAATATTGACTTAACTATTAAAAAGGATGCTCTTTTTAATTTTTAAGTTAAATTCGAATTTTAAATTTTTTTATGTATTGAAAACCGGAAGTAAAAATTTTAAGTCAAATTTTCAGTAACTTCGACAAATATTTTTTAAATATTTTTTTTTTAAAAAAAAAGCCTTAAGTACATCCCAGCAAACATTCTGACTCTTTTTAGAGTCAGATATGAATCATAATTCTGAGCCTATACACTCATTATGAGTTCATAAAAGAGTCAGAAATGTGTGTATTTCCGTTCTTGGAAAGGCACACACATATGAGTCAAAAATTGGACTCATATTAGAGTCTGAAATATGAAATTATTCTGAGTCTGAAATACAAATGTTTTGACTCCTTTCGGAGACATATGTGACTCATAATTTAAAATTTTAATAGTCAAAAATTAGACTCATATTAGAGTCTGAAATATAAACTTTTCTGTTCCTAAAATATCAATATTTTGACTCTTTTTGGACACATATGTGACTCATATTTTTTACGACCTTCAATAAAACAAATTTCCATTAAACAAATTAAGAAATTCTTTTCATTTTGAATTATTTTATTATTTTGTTAAAATCAGTTTAGTGTATCTTGACAATTGATGGCTTAACTGTACGAGTTAGAAACATAATTTGCAAACAGAAGTTGTAGCTCTAAAAATTATTTTTCAAACAAGATGCTATGTTATATGTATATATAAAGAATTCTTTAGTTTAAAATGATCAAAAGAGATAAAGATAGAATCGATCGCCATCAAAAATTTCTGAACGCAATGACTTCAGCCTCGAACATATTTCTGGACTTAAAATACACCCTCTTAATAGTGGTAATACGCAATATAATCTTTTCCATAAGGATGCATAACTTTTCTGAGGCTTTAGACTACGAGGAATAAGATGACGTGCAGCGAATGTCCATCAGATCAGGGCCGTGTACAGGAGAATGGAAGGTCTTTACAGCACGTGGTTGGCAAAATGTCTAAAAAGAAGTTGAAATTCGAAACTGGCGTTAAAGAAATAATAAAATAGCCTTTGTTTTTGTCACCGTTTTTTACCGATTCTTCCGTATCTGTCATCAAAAATCACATCAATAAGAGTAAGGAGTAGAGGACTTGGCGATGGCGAAATAGTGACTGACACTAAAACCAGAACGGATAATTCAATTTTGCACCCAGATACTCATGTACCTAGCACCTTCGCACTTTCAGCACTATGAAAATAGATTTATTATTTAACTTATCAATTTAGATATATCCAATTGGAACTTACCTACATATCTTAATCCCACGCGCGAAATATTTTTTTGATTTTTTTTATTTATTAGTTTATTTACTTAAATAAATTGCTTCTATAGTTACAGTTTCAGTTCAAATTTCGTTTCAGAATTTATGAAACAAATCAGAGTCAGAAAAGAGTCATAGTGTCAGCGTGTTTGTTATTCTTTTGAAGTTCAGAATTTATAAAACATAAAGGAGTCAGAAAAGAGTCAAAATAATACGTGCCTAGCAACTAGTTTTAGGCTCATGCTTGTATCAAAAATATGAATTATTTTAGACTCACAAAATCTGAACGCTCAGAAAATTGTTGAAAGGGATAGATGTTCCACAAAAATTTTTTAACGTGATCGTTATTAGTTAAGGAGATATATAAATTAAAGTACTTAAGAAAGTGCCACGTCCCATACAAAGTGCGGCACGTATACACTTCAATTCATATATCTCGTAAACTAATGTAGATCACGTTAAAAATTTTTTAGCGTATTACCGTTATATTTTATGCTTTATTTTAAAGTTAAAATAAATAAAATAATCGACAAGTGTCGAGTCAAGTCGTTTTTATTGACACTCATAATAGGGGCCATTGATTGAAATACTTTTTATCGTAAAATTGCAAATGAAAAAGCTATAATTAAAAAATGACTAAAATATTCGGGCAAAATATCATTTAAGGACTATAACTTTTTTTCTATTGATTTAGGACTCAAAACGTTTTTTGTAGACCATTTTATTCCAAACAATTTTCTATACTCATTTTTCAAATTTATTTTTATTGAGAAGCGTTAGGACGGTTCGAAGGGATCAGACCAAGAGGTGACTTGTACGTTATAGTGATTCAGACACAAAGAAAGCTTATAAAAATCGTTCTTCTTTTAGTATATTGTTCTATATGTCCTCCAAAATTAGTATGCCTTTTTTCAGAACTTTAAGTACATTCTAGAGGTCTGTGGTTCGTTTATGTAAAATTTTAAAATAAGAGATAGTTCGAGAGAGCAGGGCCAGCCTTAGGTAGTGCGAGGCCCATGCAACCAGTAGGTGTGAGGCCTCTTACAACCAGTACACATAATAAAAACCTCTCCCTTAACTCTGCTTTTATTTTTTCTTTTTTATACAACGACATTAGCTTTGTTCTTCACCTTCAGCAATTGCACGAATGTAATTGCATAAATTTTATGCACTGAAAGCAAAAAAGAAAACACTCAGATCTTAGCGCCTACAACGCTATAAAAACAGTTCAAAAGCGTTTTGTCTCGCTAAAAATGAACAAAATGTGGCTCGCTAAACTCAGTGCAATCGAATTAATTTGGCGCTAAAATTTTGTGAGACATACGGCTGTCAAGATATCGTGGAAAAATTATTTACACCCATTTTTTAAAATGGCAGCCAAATGGGGGGGCTTTCAATCCCTAAAACCGAAACTTATACTCACACTGATCTCCTCTACACAACAAAAAAAAAAAAATCTTGTCCTATCCAAAATGCAAGGTTCAGCCAAAATTTTGTAACATTTCAATGGACTAATATTGCAAAATCGTATTCTTCAAACTTTACAAGACGAAGGCGAAATAGTAACAGAAGACATGTAACAAAGACGACAAGACGCAGCAGATCGAGTAACCAAACAAAGAGAGGAACGCAAAAGAACGAACGCTATGATAAGAAACTTACAAAACGAGCAACGTATAAAGAGGCGAACTTGTGCTAATCGTAAACGAACCTGGAAGCTCTGGACATTCGAAGAAACTCGAACCAAAATATAAGGGTCCATTCGTCATTGCTAAGGCGCTACCGAAGCTATAAATGTGGATAATTTGAATCTATGGTGTACATTGCCATCCTGTGACAGCAATGATTTCAGCGGCGACGAATCCAGTGACGAACAGATGATGACACGAGCGCGTGCCTATAGGTCAGGATTGGACGAAGTGTAAGAAGAGAAGAAAATAAAGACGAATCGGTAACACCGGTTTTTGGTAGCAGATGTCAAGAGAGTCAGTCGGTTTTTATCTAACAACGAATGAATTACAAAATAATTTCTGATGTTCAACTTAGGGCCGGTTTCACAGTGTTTAGTTAAATTAAGATTTGAGGTTAACTATCAAATTTCAGTAATATTATGTTTTGTACAGAGCTTTTTGTTCAGTACTTTTATTGCAAAAGCCACAGAAAAATTGCAAGCGCAAAATGCATTAAAATAGGCAACGAGCCGCTTATACTAGTTTCAATGATCTCTACGTCATATCATCAGTAAGCTTTTTTAGCCGACGTTTTAGAAACCGCAATCATACTATGTTCTTGCTATACTTCTTGCGTTAATCAGTTAATAATCACTACAAAAAATATAAACGTGTACGCCAAAATTCTACATTTTACATGCTATTGCTTTTGTAATCCCTTTGATATTACGCATTTCTTGTCGATTCCAATTTCAGGCTCATAGCAATTAGTTAACCAACCAAATTTGGCAGGTTAACTAATAGTTAACTAACAGCTGATTGCTGTCACAACGAAAAAAAAAAACGTAATAAATAAAAACACAAAGTTTTAAAAAAGCAAATATGATGGATTCACAAAGAACCACCTTAGAAGATGACTCATTGATACTCACTTTGCGAATATGTAATAAAACCATTTGTATTTCACATTACAGCGGTTCAAAATAAAAACTTTGATTTTTCCACGTTGTGTCAGTACAGTACAGTACAGTTACAGTAGCCTCATATGTATGTCTGGACAAAGCCCATTACTAGGATTAAGGTTAATATTCAAAACTAGATTAGCGCCCTCTGTTTGAAGTAGACAACCCATTTTCCAAAATATTGATTTAAAAAATGGTGTAAGTTACAGAGGTTATAAAATTTTCTGTTCTGTTAATGTAGAAAAATGCAGATATCTAGTGTTTAAAATAGGAAAATGAATTGCACCTTACGGCATTCTTTTAAGCAAATAACAATACATTATGTATTACGGGTTCGGCGGCAAAATAATATGGGGTGATTTTGCAATTTTAAAGTGCAAAATCGGAATTTTTTCCGGCCAATTTTCAATTTTTTATAAGAAAAATAGAAGAAGAAGAAAACTAATCACGGATTCGAATTCCTCGATCAATAATAACTGTTTGAAATAACAAAAAACTCTAATCACCTTAATATGCAAATTTGTCGACTCCGATTCGAAAAAAATTAGGTCTGTTATATTGGAAAAATGCAGATATCTTAGTTTTAAAATAAGATAATGATATGAGGTTTCGGCATTTTTTTAAGCAAATAACAGTACATTAAAAATGATGTACCATGGGATCGGCGGTAAAATAATGTTTCTCACTTTGTTGGAAAATTTTATAACCTCTGTAACTTGCACCATTTTTTAAAACAGAGGGCGCTAATCCAGTTTTCAATATCAACTTTAATCTTAGTAATGGGCTTTTTCCAGATACATAAGGCTATAGTAATCCGCTGACACATCGTGAAAAAATCAAAAATTATTTGAAATAAAATCAACTTGTTTAATTTTTCTTATAGTTTTAGGCTTCTTTTCATCAAGAACAGAATCAAGGGCTCAGCGGACATGGTGCTATCATCGTATGATGCACTTCTTGGATTTTACTTAAGCTGACAAGCGTCCAATGTATCTTATCGAACAGGAGTTTTCAATGCTTAGACAAGGTAGTATGGCTTGGCTTCAATACTATGATGAGGTAAAGAGGAAGCTAACTCTTTTAATAAATAAAACGATAATGTCATAGACAGTATTGTGGCCGCGTCGTTAAATGAAAAGTACAGACAGGATGCGTTGCGTGTTTTTATATCTGGAACAAAGATATCTTTAAGTGATGTTCTTTTTTCGGCACGTCCTAAAGACCTGCCATCCGCTCCGGCACTTGCTCAGGAAGTCGAGTTCAACCATGAGCGTTTCCTCTTTGCAACAAACTATGCAGGAAGCATAGAAGAAAGGGCACATGGACCTGAACAGAGTCAAAAGTTCTCTAACAATATGGTGTAATGGTTCATCGCCAATTGCAGGATTGCCATGTATTGTTTTGCAGGATCTGAAACGATAAGGCCTGACTTCCTTAATGAGCTAAAGGTATTTGGCTTTTATATGTTGCGAGCCGTCGCAATTGCTTAAGGCTTTTCACAGCCACGCAAGTGAGAGCTAAAGTCGAATGTTTAAGTTCAAAATTAAGTCTAATTTTATTCACAAAATCTTAGAAGTATTTATACTAAAATCATTACTAAAATATGACCTAAATCTATTACAAAATAGTTACATAAAATATTTTCCCTACTTATTCTTGCCTGCTAAGCAGTCTTCACATTTCGCCAACATATGTTTTGTAACATATGACACCATGTCAGTGCATTTTTGCAAGCAATGCATTTGACCACCTAGCGACATGGCACAATTCAAAAGTGCTATTTAATTGTAAACACATTGTTTACAAACAAATTGACCGCTTTACTATTTGGCGTAATCCGATCGGTCGTAGTAAGAACGAACGAATTTGGTGTGCAGGCAAACAAATAACTTAGATATTTAATGGTATGCTACACACAAGTCATGTATTATTGTTAGCTTACACATTTGGCAAGATGAGCAGTGGTAATACTAGAGGTACACTACATCCTACCCCTTAAGAAAAATGTTACATTAGTTGTAATTTTATAAAATTTAGACTAAAGTCTAATTAATATAATTTAATAAAGTTATTTTATAAAAGTTTGACTGATTAATAATATGTCTAAAGTTTTTCAATGTAACAAGATAAATTTAAGCTTATTATTAAATACATTTTAATTTATTTACGCTTTTTAATCATATTATTGTTATGTAACTTACTTACTTACTTGGGTGGCCATAACAACCCGTTATCAGGTTACGGCCGACCTCAAAAGCTCTCTCCAGGCGCCTCTGCTTCGCGCGCTTTCTCCAATCAGTCACACCAAGCGTGGATAGGGTTTCCTCAGCTTGGTCTTTCCATCGGAGGCATGGTCTTCCTCGTCGTCGTCGCCCAGCGGCTTCCGCATCAAACACCTTTTTCGCCGGAGCTTCTTCATCCATACGCACAACATGTCCCAGCCAGCGCAGACGTTGGATAGTGATGCGCTTGACTATGTCAATGTCAGCGTAGAGCTCGTACAGTTCGTGGTTCATTCGAATACGGTAGTCGTCGCCGACGTGAACACAGGTAAAGCGAGCGTCTTGTAGAGTGTCAGTTTTGTCGGGCGAGAGAGGTCTCTACTACTCAATTGCTTACTGAGACCATAGTAACATCTATTAGCAAGAGTTAGTCTTCGCTTTATCTCCAGGCTGACATCGTTTTAAGTGTTCACGGCGGTGCCAAGATAGGTGAATTCCTTGACAACTTCGAAAGTTTAGCTGTTCGCAGTAACATAGGATCCAATACGCCGCGTCTCCTTGTTTGTGGACAGTATATACTTTGTTTTGCCCTCGTTTACCGTCAAACCCACCTTCGCTGACTCTTTATCGATAGCAGAGAACGCAGCACTAACATCTCGCTTACAACGTCCAATGATATCAATATCATCGGCATATGCAAGGAGCTGGACACTTTTGTAGAAAATAGTGCCATTACGATTTACACTGGCTCTTCGCAACACCCCTTCCATCACAAAGTTGAAGAGGTTGCAGGATAGTGGATCGCCCTGTCTGAAACCTCGTTCGGTATCAAATGGTTCGGTGAGGTCCCTTCTTACTCTGACGGAGCTGGCTGTGTTGCTCAACGTCATTCTGCAAAGCCGCACCAGCTTCGCAGGTATGTATACCGAACTCAGACATGGTGGCATACAGGCAATTTCGTATCGGGCTATCGAAAGCAGCTTTAAAATTGATAAAGAGATGATAAGTATCGATCTGTTTTTCGTGGTTTTTTTCCAGGATTTGACGTAGTGTGAAGATCTGGTCTATGGTGGACTTACCAGGTCTAAAGCCGCACTGATAAGGCCCAATCAGTGTGTTGGCAAACGGCTTAAGTTTCTCACACAGTACAGTCGACAGGACCTTGTAAGAGATGGCAAGAAGACTGATTCCCCGGTAGTTAGCGCAGATTGTCGGGTCACCTTTCTTCAGTAAAGGACAAAGGACACTAAGATTCCAATCGTCGGGCATGCTTTCTACTAGCCATATGTTGCAGATGAGTTGATGCATACACCTTATCAGCTCATCGCCGCCGGTCTTGAACAATTCAGCAGGCAGGCCATCGGCACCAGCCGCTTTGTTGTTCTTAAGTCGTTGGATCACAACTCTCTACCCGGCATCATCGGGTAGAGAGTCAGGTTGAAGGAGCAGTTCTGAGAGGCGAGCGGAATAGGCTTCGGCCGTCCGATGTAATTGCAGCTTAGCGACGTCCAGCTTTCGTTGCGTACCAGAGCGTACATCCTTTGCATTGAACATCCGCATGCGTATCTTGGCTGCAACAAGATAATGATCGGAGTCAATATTGACTCCCCGGAACGTACGAACATCTAGCACGCTGGAAACATGCCTTTCGTCGATCACAACATGATCGATTTGGTTGCGTGTATTTTCTGATCAGGGGACAGCCAGCTGGCCTTGTGGATATCGAGGTGTTTAAATCTGGTGCTACTTACTACCATGTTTCGCGCCGCGGCGAAGTCGATCAGCCGTAGACCGTTGTTTGAGGTTGTCTCGTGAAGGCTGAACTGACCGACAGTGGGGTCAAATATACCTTCTCTTCCGACCTTTCCGTTGAAATCCCCGAGTACAATTTTAACGTCGTGGGCCGGGCAGCGGTCGTATACTTCCTCGAGTCTCGCATAGAAGGCATCTTTGACAGCATAGTCCTTTTTCTCCGTCGGGGCGTGCGCGCAAATCAAGCTGATGTTAAAAAAATTGTAATGTAACACTACTTGTTTATTATATATATGTATATTGCTGTTAGATCCATTTTGTGCAATAATTTTATATGGACCGTTAAATGGTAAATCTAATTTCTTCTTATTCCCTACTTTTATATAAACGTAATCATCTATCTTAAAGTTAGCTTTGTTTCCATTATTTTGTTTTTTCTTTTGTAACATTTTATTTTTTTATTAGTTTTTCTTGAGCATTTTTGTGTGCATGTTTCAGTTTTAATTTTAACTCATTACAATAGTTATCAATGTCATATATGATCTCTTTATTTTTAACTATCTTTTCTCATAAACTAATGGAGTGTATCCTGTTATGGTATGTGGAGTAGAATTATAGATATGGACATAGTATGGTAGTAACTCGTCCCAGTTTTCTACGCCCTGAACTGTTATGAGGTAATCATTTAAAACTCTATGGTTTCTTTCTATGCTACCTAACGTTTCATGGTGAAAAGGTGTTGAGGTTACTTTTTCTATGTGTAGTAATTTGCATATGTTTTTTAATAACTCATTAGTAAATTCTGTACCTTTATCAGTTTTGATTTTATTAAAGCAACCATATTTCAATATGAACTTTTCTTATTGCAACTTTTCTTTGCAACATTCACTGCTTCTTTCGTTTCAAGTGGGATGGCTTCAACAAATTTTGTCAAATCACACTGTAACGTTAAAATATATCTGAAGTTATTTGAAGGTCGTAAAGGTAATACAGTATCAACAGTAATCAATTCAAAAGACGAACTTGGTGTTTCTGTAATCTGATAATTTTCTTTCGTGTACTTAGTTATTTTTACTTTTGAGCAAATCTCACAGTTATTCACAAATGCTTTAACCATCTGATTAATATGTTTCCACACATATTTTCGTTTTTGGCTACCTATACATCTCCTAATACCACAATGTCCTCACTGTGTTGAACTGTGATATTCACTTATCAGTTTCTGCATTTCTTCTTTATCTTCTATCTGTTTTGGTGGTGTATATAATATTATGTCTAGACAATTTTTCAATTTCAATTCTCTTTGCAGCTCATTAAATATTCTTTTAAAATCACACATGTTTATATATTGAAATATCTCATTTTCATTTGATAACACTAATTTCGTTATATCTAAATTGCATACTTTGAATAATAACTTCTTCAAAATCAATTTTATATCTGATAGTGATTCCTCATTATATTCCACCTTTTGCTGCTACTCGTAATATATTAATGTATTGGGTACCAGTCCCTTTATTCAAGTTCTTCCTGCTGTGCTTTTAATTTTCTTTTAATATTTCTTTATTATCTTTTTTCCTAAACTCGAGTTTTTTCACATACCTTACATCCGACATTGATGTCGCGTCCCAAACGTAGAGGTGATCAGTCTCCGCACTTGAAATCGAGGTACTAGCACAGCTGTCTGTGTCTTTGTCTTTTACACTATGTTCTTCTCTTTACTATCCTCATTATGTACTGATTTATTTTTCATTGCTCTTGTCACAAATAAAATCATTTCTACTAATTGTTTTGAGTCTAATTCTACTCTAGAGAGTGCATCTGCATTGGTGTTCATCTTTCCTTGCTTGAAGATGATTTGGAAATCGTAATCCATTAGGTCTACTCTTATCCTAGTCAATTTCGATGACGGGTTTTTGTGAGTAAATAAACTAACTAATGGCCTGTGGTCAGTGTGGACTATAAATTTTCTACCATACAAGTATGGTCTGAAATAATTAATCTCCCAGTGAATCTCAAGAAGTTCTTTTTCTATAACTGGTTTGTTCAATTCATGTTTATTTAGTGATTTAATAGCATAAGCTATTGGTTTATCCTCGCCTATTTCTTCTTGTGACAGTACCGCTCCCAACGCGTAGTTAGAGGCATCTGTCGTCAGAATAAAAGGTTTAGAAAAATTTGGATTGCTTAACACGGGTGGTGTAATTAATTTCTGTTTCAAAGTTTCAAACACTTTACCACACTCTTCAGCCCAGTCGAAAATTTGTTTCTTTTTCAGTAAATTGTTGAGAGGCCTCGCTATATTAGCAAAATCTTTAATGAATCTTCTATAGTAGTTACAAAATGCTACAAACCTTCTAACTTCATCTACATCTTTGGGTATGGGATAAGTCCTTATGACTTCGTATTTGCTTGGATCCGTACATACACCTTTAGAAGTTATTAAGTGACCCAAATATACTACTTCTAGAAAATTGCATTTTTCAGAATTCAATTTTAGATTGTATTTGCGTAATCTATTGAAAACTTCTATCAAATTATCATTGTGTTCCATTGTGTTTCGCAAATTGGAACCGAAAACTATTATATCATCAACATATAGAAAAGCTGCTGCATGTAGTCCACTCAACGCTAGTGACAACATTCTTTGGAAACTATTTGTTGAAACTTTTAAGCCAAAAGATAATCTTTTGAATTGAAAATGTCCTTTATCCGTCGAAAATGCTCTTAACGATCTAGATTTCGAGTATATTGGTATCTGATGAAATGAGCTGGACATATCTAACGTATAAAAATACTTAGCTTTTCCTAGCTTGTCTAAGATGTCATCCAATCTCGTTAATGGAAATTTATCATTTAATTTCCATTTTTCTTCACTATTATTAGATTTTTTTGGTACTATTAACAGTGGTGCATTATAAGGACTCACTGATGGTTCTATAATGTCGTTTTCCATTAAGTCAGTTACTTGTCTGTGGTATCCTATAGTTTTTTATGTAGACTGGTGTTCTGTCTGTCGTTGATATGTGTTGCTCATAAAAATTGTTCACTGTTAAAGTTTCACCCTCAATGTGGAAAATGTCTTGAAATTCCTCACAGATATCGCGAACAGTTTCATTTGCTTTGTTGTCTAGACTATCTATCTGCACTATTATTAGATTTTTTTGGTACTATTAACAGTGGTGCATTATAAGGACTCACTGATGGTTCTATAATGTCGTTTTCCATTAAGTCAGTTACTTGTCTGTGGTATCCTATAGTTTTTTATGTAGACTGGTGTTCTGACTGTCGTTGATATGTGTTGACCATAAAAATTGTTCACTGTTAAAGTTTCACCCTCAATGTGGAAAATGTCTTGAAATTCCTCACAGATATCGCGAACAGTTTCATTTGCTTTGTTGTCTAGACTATCTATCTGCAGTTGGTTCTTAATTTTTTTGAATTTTTGTCAATGTTTATTTAAATTAATGTTCATCATTATGTCATAGTTTTTCAGTGGCTTGATACCTAAGACAGTTTTGGTAATGTGCACTTGAGAATCTGTCGTATTCAGTATCTTTATGTGTTTAACACCTTTTGCAGGTATCTATTACCGAATTTGCTACAAACACTCCTTTCATCACTTGTTTTGCACAAATTACACTGTCCTCTTCTACATCTAACTTTACTGCTTGTATAACCTCAGTCTTTGGTGGAATAGTTATATTATGAATTGTTCTGATATTCATATTTATGAGAATCACGATTTCCTCTTCATCCAATGCATTCACTAATGCACATGTCTCATAATCTACCTTACAACGGTATTTCAATAAAAAATCTCTACCTAAGATTCCATCTGTGGCTAAATTAAACCTTTCATTTACTATGTTGAAATTATGCTTAATTAATTTGTCTTATATAAGTAATTGTATTTCTTATGTCCCTTTTGATACCATTGATTCCCTCGCTATGCCATTTATTTGACATCTGTTTTTATTTTCTATAGTACTTTTTCCTATAACACTGTCTCTGATCAGTGAAATGTCTGCTCCCGTGTCTATCAAGAGTGTGATCGGTTTATTGTCATCTCTCATCTTTATTCTGACATAATTTGTTGATTCATCCGAGCATACTGCATGAATTACCTTCTTCTGCTCGCATTCCCCGTGTCTTAGTCGACCGGGGTTGTCCCCGTTTCCCGAACTATTTCTGTTTCTGAAATCGTTGTTCTGATAATTTCGCTGTCCGTTATTGTTATTGTCGTTGTTATTGCTACTGTTATTAGTGTTGTATCTATTATTACTATCATGATTCTGATTCCGATATCTTGTGTCTCTATTGAAATTGTCAGATTTCTTTCTTACAAAATTTCCGCTATACTTGTTGTAATGCATTACATTACACTTTTGCATCGTCGGGCCAGCTTCTATTGCTATTTGTAGTGCTTCAGTCAAAGTCTTAGGCCGATCTGCAATTATGGTTGATCTTAGTGGTTCGCTTAGCCCATTCTTGAATGTGCTCTATCCCAATTGGTCATTCATACTGACTATCATTGCCCTATTAGCTCACGGTGGGCTTTAACCAACTTTTAATAAAAGTGTCAGTTACAACCAGTGATGTACCGGTGAGCAAAAACCCAATTTGCTCAGCATTTATTTTGGGTTTTTATCGGGTTTTTGCTAAAATCGTTTGTGCTCAGTGCAAAAATGGACTTTTTCATTTTTTTAAGTTTTTTTTAGCGAAATATAAATTAACTAATTGGTCGCTGTATTGAAATTTAGAATTCTCAGATTTCTACCTACTATCAATGAAGCAGCGATTTTACAGCGTCATTTCATATAGATGCACGCAATGTGCGTACAAAGTGTAACGGTATCATCATGGTATTATTTCCTGGGTATTGTAAATGTCAAATGGAGTGGTCTAAATAACGAATTTGAGCAATCGGAGCTAGTTAGTGAAAAGGAGAAGTTTGCTATGAGAGAAAAACTATCAGAACGCAAACACTTTACATTAAAGCCAATTCACTTAGCAGCAAGAAAGATTGATCCAAACTCACAAGAATGCGTCTTGTCTGCAAATGAATCTATGGACGCATATGAATTTCTCCATGATAAAGCCATAAATATGGGACTGGATGAGTATGATGTAAGGGTGGAGTTCGGAAAATATCAAAGTCGTAAAGGACTTTGGGTACGCCTTTTCAAATGGAAAGCGACCGAAGAAATGAATTATGGTGGAAGACATATGCACCAGAAAGTATATTCAATCAAGTCCCTATTCGAATAATATTGGCGCCAACAACATAGCGGCTTTAGAAAGGTAATTTAGTAAATTTGAATGGATTCATTACAAGAAACGATTTCGACTTACTACAGAGCGTGCTGGAAAACTCACATACTTACATGTCTTTCTTACAACTACAAATTGTGCAAAAAAATATGGGATGCACAAACAGATGATAATTTCAGCGGATAAGTTTCTTCTGAATAGTCAGATATTTCTGAAAATGAATGACTAATTTTTTAAACATGTATTATTACTTACTAATTCTTTCTAAATTTTTATTTAATAAAATGAACTTCTTAAAAAAATTCTGCAATTAAAATCATCCACTAGTGCTTCCAGCCATAAATACATAATAAAATAAAAAAAAAACCAATTTGCTCGTGAAAATGCTGTTTTTGCTAAGCAAAAACGTTAGGTTTTTGCTCCGAAAATGAAAAAACCCGATTTGGTACATCACTGGTTACAACAAAAACTTTAATTGGCGATTATTAAGGATGTAAGTTAGAGTCGATAAATGCTAAAACAAAAGAAATCCTTAGAGCTTTTTTTTTAATTTCATATTTACTGTTTTTTAATGATATATGTATAACATACGTACGAGATTTAAATTTTGATGAGTCAAAGAATCTTAATAGATGGCAGCACAGCTCAAATTTCAGTTCTCTAGGTGGTCGGGATCCTGAGAAATAGCCATATTTTGGCCTAGAAATAGCCGTCCTTTGCCCGTTTCATAAAATTTTAGTTCTAAAAGTCGACAAATTCAAATTTAAAGTTATCGATATGATTTTTTTTTTATTATGTCATCTTATATGCTTAAAAAAAATTTAAGCTCCTAGACCTTAAAAACTATTTTTGCGACTCGATTTTGTGAAAAATTACAGTTTTGAAAATGGTATCCTAAATCGTAGTTTTATTCATAATAATAAAGGCCGATCTTATTATGTTTGTCTATCTATTCGCTTTTAAATGTGATACCATATAGTAAAAATGGTTGACCAGGCCCAATGATATTAAGCATTGAATTCGGCTATTTTCGCGAAAATTGCGTTTTTTTTCGAAACTTGATCTAACAGTACTCAAGACCCCGAATACCTAGGGAGCTGAAATTTAGGCTGTGAGACTGTCTTTTTAAGTTCTTTGACGTATCAAATTTGAGCACAATCGGATATTTTTTAAATTTCATACATACGTTATACACATATTATACTAGATAATATTACTAAAAAACAGTATCAAAAAAAAAACTCAAAGGATTTTTTTCCTTTTGATGCATTTCTGCTTTGATTAACAGCCCAAATTATTCCACATTAAAGTTTTTGTTGTAACTCAACTTATCATTTAAAATTGGTTAAAGCCCACCGTGAGCTTGCCCTTGCTGCATTATTTGTAATTCATTTAAAGAAGATATCATTGATTCTATTTTTGTCAGAAATGCACTTGCTGATAAGGTTCCTTGACTTAATCCACCTAAATCTCCATGTATTTTAGCTAGGTTCTTAATTTGTCTGAAATGCTTTAGCAATATGGACTTAAGGTCACTAATGTTTGATGGTGTATCTTCAGTGATCAATCTATTTTTTACCTTGTCCGTTAATTTGGTTGCTAAGATAAATTTTACTAATTTCGTCTTCTCTGCCTTATCTGTAAGAGAGTCTGAGTAAAATTCTATCATCCCCATAAAGTTCGTCAAAGCTCTTGTATCCCCATCAAATTCGGATATTATTTTAGCTGCTGTTGTAATTTCAAACGCTGCCATATTGTCTTTATTGAATAATATATCTGACTCCTCTATATTAATTTGATCTATCGCATTTGATTCTTCAGATTCTGAGGCTATGGGAACTAATAATCTTTCTATTTTGCCTACTTTCTGCTCAACTTTGTTTTTTACTTCTTTCAAATCTTCTACTTCTGTCTATTCATAAATTTTTCACTGTATGCCCTACTTGGATTTTTTTTTAAATTCCTAAGAATCGCTAACAGATTTTCCATTCGTAAAGATGGTTAGTGAAATCTTTTAATTTTTATTATTTATTTATGCATTAGACATATTACGAAGCATTTGTTTCTTAACGTAATTTTTATAATATCTGTTTATTATATATTGTTACTACTATTACAATAACTGCTACCACACATACTATGTTCTTGAAGCTGTTGCTGCCCTGTTATTATTGTTGTTGGTTGTTGATATTATTTTCTCGTCACTTCCAAACCAGCCCATTTTTGTTGCTTTATTTGCTAACGTGTTTTTATTCTTTTTCTTTTTTGTGTTGGAAATATTCTTTAGTTTAGCTTAATCAAAGTATATTTTGACTGTTGGTACGTGTTTGTATTCCTGCAAATTTTCAAACTTCCTTTTGAATTCTTCCATGAAGGTACGAAAATAGCTTATTCTTTCATGAGGACGCTTCCAGATTTGATGTTGGCAGGATCGCCATGTAATGGTACAGGATCGCCAAGGGCAGGATTGCCATGTATTGTTTTGCAGGATCTGAAACGAGATGGCCTGACTTCCCTTATGAGCTAAAGGTATTTGGCTTTTATATGTTGCGAGCCGTCGCAATTGCTTAAGACTTTTCACAGCCACGTGAGAGCTAAAGTCGAATGTTTAAGTTCAAAATTAAGTCTGATTCGTTATCCTATATCAGGGATATCAAATCAAATTTTTGTAAGAAAGAAATAGCATGCGAACAAAACCTAATGCGCTTGGAGAATGCGAGAGTGAATAGCATACATTTGCTATTTTTATAGCATGTGATGTCCTCCCTGATATTTGATAAGATAAGATAAGATAAGATAAGATAAGATAAGATAAGATAAGATAAGATAAGATAAGATAAGATAAGATAAGATAAGATAAGATAAGATAAGATAAGATAAGATAAGATAAGATAAGATAAGATAAGATAAGATAAGATAAGATAAGATAAGATAAGATAAGATAAGATAAGATAAGATAAGATAAGATAAGATAAGATAAGATAAGATAAGATAAGATAAGATAAGATAAGATAAGATAAGATAAGATAAGATAAGATAAGATAAGATAAGATAAGATAAGATAAGATAAGATAAGATAAGATAAGATAAGATAAGATAAGATAAGATAAGATAAGATAAGATAAGATAAGATAAGATAAGATAAGATAAGATAAGATAAGATAAGATAAGATAAGATAAGATAAGATAAGATAAGATAAGATAAGATAAGATAAGATAAGATAAGATAAGATAAGATAAGATAAGATAAGATAAGATAAGATAAGATAAGATAAGATAAGATAAGATAAGATAAGATAAGATAAGATAAGATAAGATAAGATAAGGGGCCGTTCAAGTATTACGTAACGCAATTAGGGGGGGAGGGGGGGTCTTGTGAAACGTTACGATGCGTTACAGGGGAGGGGGGGGGGGGGTTCGAACAACGCGTTACGTAACATTGTTTTTGAAGTGAAACTACTTTAGCGGGTGGTTATTTGAAATTAGGTGTGTATAATGAAATGAAACTCTACTCTTTCTTAATGTGTATGTTTATTGAATACCTACAGCCAAAACATTTTATTAAAATGATAGAAGTTGATGGGATCTAGATAATTTACAGCAATAAATGATATGTTAAATTAAAGCACTTATCAAGCAGAATGTCCTTAAACTATCATCTTCGAGATTGGTTAACCAAAACCAGAGATGTAAGCGTGGAAAGATTTCCTATTTTTCTCATTTATTGCTGTAGCTGTTCTAGATCCCATCAACTTTTATCATTTTAATAAAATATGTTCGTCTCATTTTTCGCCATTTTAACATATTTTAAGCTTAAGCAAATGTTAATTACATTATGTGTGATTTTTATTAAATAACAATATGAACAAGTTAAGGTGTTATCTTCAGTCAGGCCGAAACTCACATACCCTACTCTGCACTCAAAGTAGGTACATATATTTCAGTAAAAAAAGACGGTGAAGAGGTTAAATAATTCGAAAAAAGTGTGAAATGTTTAAGAGGTTGAAAACTGTTGAAAAAGTCGTAAATATATGCAAAATGTTAATGTTGAGAGAGGTTGAAAAAGTCTAAGAAATTTAAAATCGATGAAAAAGTCGAAAAAATAAAGAAATTTCATCACAATATCTTGCACGGTTTACGAGACATGGTGGTATAGAGGTTAAAATTTAGGACCGTGCCACGCGAATCTTTGGAAACTTGAAACCTAGCCTAATCTTAATTTAGTTCAAATGTACACCTAATCACCAAGTTTCATCAAAACCGCTGCATTTTTTTTCAAAATGGGATTGGGCAAATATACATAGAGTGTGGGCGGTAGGCGTGTCTATGAACCGATTACGTCCATTTTCAATAGCAAGATGCCTGCAAGAAGGTCTGACCTGAATGTGCTAATTTCATTCAATTAGCTTTCTTGGTTTTTCCGTAAACCTGATTTGAACAGACAGACAGACGGACATAGCTAATTCAACTCAGGTGGTGACGCTGATCAAGAATATCTCTACATACTTTTTCATACCTACCACCGCCCTCTTCTATGCGTTACAAACAAAATGACAAAGTGAATATACCCTCGGTGTAGGGTATAATAAAGAAAATAAACAACATACGCATGTATTTCCGGTACTTTTCGCAACATAATTGTGACTTTTAGGTAAATATGGTCACTTGGGTGTTACGTAACGTTTAGGGGGGGGTAGAGGAAATGTTACTGCGCGTTACATAGGGGGGAGGGGGGGTCAAAAATCTTCGAAAATTGCGTTACGTAATACTTGAACGGCCCCTAAGATAAGATAAGATAAGATAAGATAAGATAAGATAAGATAAGATAAGATAAGATAAGATAAGATAAGATAAGATAAGATAAGATAAGATAAGATAAGATAAGATAAGATAAGATAAGATAAGATAAGATAAGATAAGATAAGATAAGATAAGATAAGATAAGATAAGATAAGATAAGATAAGATAAGATAAGATAAGATAAGATAAGATAAGATAAGATAAGATAAGATAAGATCACATGGAAATCGGGCTTTATTCTTGCCTGCCCACATATGTTTTGTAACATATGAATTGCACATGACACTGTAGTGACTATTTTTGCCCTTATTGTAACAAAGATAACAACATTGATATCCCTGTAATTTTGACTTATCGCTCACTTACTTCAAGACTGGAATAACTCAAAAAACGTGAGTTCTGGGTTAATGATGCCATTTCATGTTTTATTTTGTGTGAAAAATTCAGAAAAGTATCTGATAAACTTGCCTTGTGAGAAGAGTTTATGTAGACATACTTTTCATCATTTTCATATAAAAAGTAACTTATTGAAAACTTTAAATGCGTTTTTCTCCCACTTTATGTTTTTTGACTTTTTTCAAAGAAATCAAAATGCACTGTGTCAAATTTCGAAAAGGCCAAATAGTGGCACAGCCAGGTTTACCGGACTCAAACATCAAAAAATCAACAACCTGTCCCAAGAGGAAATTCCAGATGATCACCTAGGGCAAGAATATCAAAACATAGCAGAGACAGAGGCGGCAGACATAGAGGATGAGATCACAGAATGTGACCAAATTAATTTTTAGACAGGGTTCCTTGCTACCGTACCTGGAGAAAACGGTAGCTGGGAAAAAATTAAATTACTAATTGATACAGGAGCCTCGAAAAGTTACATTAAGCCTTTAAAAGAGCTAAAATTTGTAGCAAACGTAGACAATCCTTTTTTTGTAAAATCACTGCATGGGAATAATGCAGTGCAAAGAAAATGCATCATGCAGCTTTTTAATATTAACACATTTTTTTTACTTCCAAACCTACAGTAGCGAGCAAAACTGGGACAATGTTAGGCAGTTTCATACATACATGATCATAAAAGTATTAATAATAAACTGTTTTGAAAAAAGTTCTTGATTTTGAAATTCTTGTTCCTTCTACTTTAATATAAAATTAATAAATAAATTTAAAATGTATACAATAGTTAATTTTTTTTTAAAACGCTAAAAAACGCATGTATCCAGTTTTGCACGTCTGTATTGTTTTTTGTTTTATAGCTGTAAATTTCCCGTTATTTATATCGTTTTATTAGAAATTTTTGTGGCTAGCTTCTTTTAGTTTTCAGTTGAAAGTTATGAGAACTGCTGCAAGTTAATAATTCAGTGGTCCGTATTTAAGAAAAAAATAATAATTTAATTAATATGAAAAAAAATACTGTTGAAACCGAAGATAATGTAGTTATTATGACTCAAAATGGTCAGTCGTCAAGAACTATAGCAAAAGCTTGGAAAACTAGTCATAGAACAGTCAACAGGAGTGGTCGACTTAAAAAGCTAACAGACCGCCATGCCCACCGTTTGGAGCGCATACTAAGAAACACCTAAGGAAGCTGCAGATATGATAAATAAAAGCGTTAGCAAGTGAGCCGCAAAAAACAAACAAAAAGAAAAAAAAGAAATCCAGCACTATCAGAAAAAAATGTCATAGCGCTACTAAAATGCTGCAAGGAGCAATAACATTGGGGTGTGGAAAACTGGAAATTAATTTGGTCTGATAAAACAAAATTTCGTCTGACGAAACAAAACTTCTTTGTTTCCAGTTTTCTACTAACGCAGACGATATTGAGGTACCGCAACTTATAAAAAAGCAATTTCAAGAAACATTAAAAAACGAATTGGTGCGTTTGCATACCCAAATGAGGCACTCCCTTTTAATATCAAAGTAGTCGCTAACATTGGCACATAGAACGAGAACCCTATATATTCCTCCGAAACGGGGAGTATGCTACAGGGCGGCATAATTCGACCGTCCAAGTCACTGTACAATTATCCTGTATGGGAAGTCGATAAAAAGGGTACGTATGACCATGAAAATACAAAGAAACGCTTGGTTATCAACTTTAGGAAGTTAAGCTCAAAGGCCATTGCTGACAAATATCCGATACCAAATATTGCAATTATCCTATCTGACCGCGGGAAACCAAATTTTTTCACCACGCTCGATTTAAAGTCAGAGTTCTATCAAATCCAACTGGCTGAAAAAGATAGCGAGAAAACAGCATACTATATATTGATGACGTAATCATCTTCTCGAGAAGCATGGAGGCTCATGTTGAACATATTGCATGGGTGTTGGATAGGCTAAATAAGGCTAACATGAGAGTTTCGCGCGAAAAGCCTATTTTTTTTAAAAAACAAGTCGAGGGTTTGTTGTGTCTGAAAAGGGCATTGCAACGAGTCCGAGCAAAATGGAAACAATTGACGAATATGAACAGCCAACTACATTGCTTAGTGTTCGCTCCTCATTGGGTTTCGCAAGTTATTATAGATGCTTCATAAAACAAAATACCAGTGCACCTTAACGAAAAACAGTGCCAAACATTTGAAAAATTCTCGTTTCTGAAAATGTCCTATTACCCTATCCGGACTACAAGAGGCCATTCGACTTAACACCGGATGCTTCATCTTTGGGTGTAGGGGCGGTTTTGTTGTAAGACGGAAAACCGATAACTATGATATCCAGGACCTCAAAAGACCACGAACTGAATTTCACAACGAACGAACGAGTTGCCTACTATAGTATGGGCCCTCAAGTGCCTAAGAAATTAGCTCTATGGTGTAAGAAATTTAAATATCTTTACTTATCATCAACCCCTTACATTCGCGGTTTCAGACCGAAACTCGAATGCGAAAATAAAAAGATGGAAGGCATTTATAGACGAGCATAATGCACAAATCTTCTATAAGCCTGGGAAAGAAACCTTTGTCGCAGATGCTCTTTCGCGACAAAACATTCATGCTCTTGAAGAAGATGCACAATCAATGACATACACTATAGAATCAACCGAAAAATCGGTGAATTGTTTTCAAAACCAAATATCAATTGAACAAAGCGAAATCTCATCAATACGTATGTTGATTATGTTTGGTAAGAAAACCAGACATCTCATAAACTTTTCCAATAAGGATGACTCAATGGGAAAAGTATGTGATGCTGTAAAAAAGACGTAGCAAATACATTTCATTGCGAATTCTCAATATTAGTTAGTAGAAACCTTCCCAACAACAACTTGTTGGCATGCAAATCATACGGTAATTGATGTCTTCTTCCCGAAAATGACTCGATGAGCAAACGAAATTGTAGCAAATTGCAAAATTTGCAAAAAGGCTAAGTACGACCGACATCCACACAAGCGTATTATAGGCGAAACGCCAATTCCTTCCTATGTGGGTGAAATTTTACATATCGATACATATTTCACGGATAAAAATTTTTTTTCAACGTGTATCGATAAATTTTCGAAATTCGCAATGCCGCGTTTTCATGTTATATTTCTTGATCTTCTACTATCACATATCACACATTTTTTGCCATATTAAGCGAGATGGATATACAGTGATATTCCTCTGAACCGAACCCTGTTTAAGAAGTTTTACTGGCTAAATTGAAAAAACGACGTTTTTTCTCACAGAACACATGTATTTTTTTTCTTAAGACGATCCCGTTTAAAGCGAACTATTTGTTAAACGAACCGAATTTACATACAAAATTTCTCGATTGTACACTTAAGACGAACTTTTGCATTGGCAGCACTGTAAAATGCGTGTTTTATCTTGCTTTGTATTTTAAAATTGGAACTTTCTCAATTTAATGAATTAAAGTCAACATTGGATTACAAGATTCAAAAACGTCACAACGTCAATATGGATGTAATCAATGATTCGATGCAAAACAAATAACCAGGGGCCGAATCGCGGCAGTCGCTATCGAGTAAACGCGTTCGAAATTTTATCGTTTAAGATTCCGGCACTCGTTATCGAATGAGAAGTATCGAAAATTGAGATTATGCCATCCGATAACGAGTAGTCGTTCGAATGCTACCATACGAAACCTCACTCGTTAGATCAACTGTGAACGGAATTGCTTGAAAATAAAAATTTTAAATTCTAAGAATAAATAATATGTACATAAGTGTATTTCTCATCCGCATGTCCCGGCTTTCCTCCTCTGACTCCGAAGACGAATAACAAAATAACAACGGATTTTTTTTAACACAGATTTGACGAACTGCACTAAATTTAAATTGAAATTTTGACGAACTTTGTCATATGATAAAAGAAATCGATAACTTTATCGTAAAATTTGGTCTCGATTCGAATCGAGTGCAGCGATCCAGCAATTCGTTTCGAAATTTTATTCGATACGATTGCTTACTCGATAACGACTAACGCGATTTGGCCCCAGACATTAGAAAAAATTTTAAAAATGAAAACATATTTAATGGTAATGAAACGGGCTAATTTTTCAAATTTACACCCTTCGCTTTAAAGGTGAATCCTGCATAGAAGGAAAACTTTCAAAGAAACAATAATCGTGCTTTTAGTGGCGAACCTAACGGGCACAGAAAAGAGAAAAATGCTAGTAAAAGTTAAAACGAAAAATCGCAGACGTTACACGGGATCAGGGCCTGATTTACCCATAGGCTAAAAAGGCTTAAGCCTGGAGCGCAAGGTCCGAGGGGACGCTGAGAATTAACTTTGAATTTTTTCTGAAAAATAACAATTTTTTAAGTAAATTCAGGTGAAATATGCGTGCAAACCTGCCGTAATGACCTTTTTTTTTTACTAAAAAATTTAAAGTTTTGTGCATTCGGCTTTTAAAAGTACATTTGAAGTCTCGATTCAGTACATTTTCACAAAACCCAACTGCCATCACTGATCTTAATACGTTGCGTAGCGAAAAAGAGAAGAAAAATTTAAGTCCGTAAATGATAAAGAATTTGTTGATCTACAAAAATTAAAAATTACAATTATTAAAAAGCCTAAGCATTGGTTCTATTCTTCCGAATGTAGAAATTTTCAAAGTGTTTTTTTAATGATTAGATTCGGTAACGAGAAACCGAGAATAGAATAGTTTTATGTAACGTTTTCAATAAACAACACTAGTTTACATACATGGTCCTCATTTTGAGATCTGATTTCTCATAAAAATTTTCTATATATTTTGTGGCGTGGATTCCAATATTCCAATTGTCAACCAAATTTTTTTCTTAAGAATCGTTTTCGAGATATCCCCAAAAACCCCGTTTTCTACTTTTTTTCATTTATTTGGCCATATACCCATGACCCATTTCGACCTAAATCAGTTCACGCTGAAGTGATATTTTTGGCCTTTTTAAAAAGTCACAAAATTTCAATTGCTCCGTTTGGACCCAGAAATATTCTTTTTTCATATTTTTTAATTTAGGATGAAAACCTATTATTTTATAAATATTTTAAGTATGTACATATTTGCTCAGATCGGACAAGAATGTTAAAGTTGTTCAAAAATCAATGAAAAAAGATAATTTCCATATTCTCATGCATTCCCGTATACAGGCCATAGACTATGTAAGTTATTAAGGAACTAATTCGTTAAAAGTATTTTATTGTCTTATATGTATGTTCAATTGTACATTGTACCCTAAAAGTGATAAATCCAAAAGTGCTATTAAATCTTGGACTTCTGAGGACAGTGCGAATGTGTCCCTTTTTTATTTTTTTAATTATGACTCAAAAACTATACATTTTCGGTATATACACATTACGAGATTTTTTGTAGGCAATAAAATTTCCTATCGAAATGGCATTTTATAAAGTTAAAGACTTTATTTTTTCAACAAAATATGACGTAATTTTCGTCAAAATGGTGACCCATAAATGTAATTTTTGATGAACATTGGTTGTGATGCAGTTTCCTAGCTCTGTATGATTTTGCCAATTTTTAGCTTTATACCAGATTAGTTTTAATTTTACACACAAAAATAATTTTTACTCAACGAAAAATTTATTTTTAGATTATCAATGATAATGACATATATGATAATGATAAGGTATTTGTTCACAATTTTGATATGGTATGTATATGATCTTAGATATAAGAAACTTCAAAAAATTTTAATTTTTCGGTTTGTTTTTTAAATAGCGATTAAGAACTATCTTTCAATAAAGTAATAAATACATTTCTGAAAAATTTACAGTTTCTATACGCGATTAGTCGTTGGTGAAAAGTAAAAAGAATAATAATAAAAAGTTGGTCATTCCATCTATAATTTGCCTATTTATACCCTGACGTGTTTTAAATTGGCTGACATTTTTTTGAGTGGTTAAGGCATTATCTAATATATAGAAAAACATTATATCAAACTTTTTCGACCAATAGATTTGATAAAAAAATTAATTTCTTAACTCTGTTCAGAGCCGCTCATAAATAACACAAAAACTTGAATGATGAATATAAACAAACACAATTCAAATTCGCTTTCATATTATTTTTAGGTAGCTGTGTACTAGTAGATGACAAAAAACTGCAATTTTGGAAAAATTAACGCCTAAGCGTTGTATACACTGAAAGAAAAAAAAAATTACTTTTCAGGAAAACATCGATTTCTGAAATACTCCAA
Organism: Tricholauxania praeusta; assembly: GCA_949775025.1. Taxonomy (NCBI): domain Eukaryota; kingdom Metazoa; phylum Arthropoda; class Insecta; order Diptera; family Lauxaniidae; genus Tricholauxania; species Tricholauxania praeusta. The sequence goes on from OX459031.1 coordinate 45,137,702, forward strand.
AATCGATTTCAGCTTTTTTAGGCTCAAAATGTTCAAAACATATAGGAGTATAATCCCTTAAACTTTCATTCATGTTTTTGTACCCTATTTGATTGGGCAAGAATTTAAGTAAAGATTTATGAAACTTAAAAATTAATTTTGGATATTCCATTGATACTTTTGTTAATTTTTCGATGTTTTTTGTAATTTTTATATTACTTGCAGACTACTACTATACTTCGACTAACAAAGGTTACTGATGATATGACGTAGCCGTCATTGAAACTAGTATAAGCAGCTCGTTGCCCATTTTAATGCATTTTGCGCTTGTAATTTTTTTGTGGTTTTTTACAATTCAATTGAACTATATATACATTTTTAACCATAAGTTTTACAGTTTCGTGTTGTATTATTTTCGTTGTTATATAAATCGTAATAATTGCAGTATAAATTACAACTTTTATGCTTTTGAATTCGAAGCGATGTAATTTTTTGTAGTTTTTTTGTGGTTTTAAAAATAAGCTCTATACAAAAATATTATTATGAAATTTTGTTCCAAGAACACAAATAAAAAAATTACTTTCGGTGAGCTCGCCGATATTTACATGTAGCACTTGCAACTTCGTTCGTATCGCCAAAAAAGCCTTCAACGAAGCGCTCGTCAAGAAATGTGTGATAACAAAGATTGATTACAAAGCAATTGCATTAAAATGTAGTTTTGTTTTGTTTTTTGCTGTGATTCTTAACTGATCAACGCAAGAAATAGAACATAGTAGGCTTGCAGACTACTATACTTCAACTAACAAAGCTTACTGATGATATGACGTTGCCGTCATTGAAACTAGTATGAGCAGCTGGTAATGCATTTTGCGCTTGTAATTTTTTTGTGGTTTTTTGCACTAAAAGTACTGAACAATAAGTTCTGTACAAAAATATTATTATGAAACTTTGTACCAAAAATACAAATAAGTGAATTTTTCAAAAATGACACATAATATTTCATTTCATATTTGTAAGTAATAATTAACTGCGTTCATATATGTACATTAGAGCACCCATATGTGCAAAAGTGTGATTTGTTTCACTCCACACGCCTTTTCTAATAGAATGAGGGTAAAAAAGAAGATCTGCAAAAAAATTAGTGTTTCTATTGGAAACAGGCCAGTCGCATTTGACCCAAAGGCTGAAAAATTAGTTTAAAATGAGTTTTTTTATTTATCGATCTACAACTGTAAAACAAACGATTTTTGGTGATAACGATCCAGGACATTTCGATGCGAAATTAAATGGCTAATACACCTTTCATACACTATTTTGATCTATATGTGTGCGTTCGTGGTCTTAAATGATGTTAACCACAAATTTTATAAAAATTTTTGCACCGTTTTTTCTAAACGGTCCCCATTAACTATTTGAAAAAGATAAATTTGTTCCCGTTATCTTATTTAATAGAGGATCTCATGTAGTTTAATAATTTTTTTTTTTAAATATATTAATTTTTGATGGTAAAAAAAGCTATTGAAATTAATTTTAAAATTTTTTATTGACTTATCTACATTAGGGTGACCAAAAAAAAATCGAGTTTTCGATTTATGTATATGTTGTTTTTATGAAAAGTAGTTAGTGCTATGTAAAAAAATGAGGCTCTGAAAAAATTTCTTAAAAAAATATTGATATTTAAAGGTCGCTAGTGTCCGATTTAGGAATTAACCCTCCGATAAGCGGTAACCTAAAAGACGGTAAACCATACGTTGTGGTCTAACAGACCACATAATCTATTTTGCAGGTATAAACTATCAAATCGCGGTGTGGTGTATCCAGGAGTTACATAATGTGTGGGAACAGTGTATAGTATTGTTTAAGTGCATATATGTATGTATCTGTAAACTCTTACCTTTATTTGATAAAGCGGAAGAAGCAGATGACTAAAAGACAGATTTTGTACCATAGTGGTTGAATTTATCTTTTTTATTCATTATTTTATAAATTAAATATTAATTGACATACGTACACGCTTTTTTGAGTTTCGGGATTTTCTGGATCGAAGTTTCCATTGATTGATTGATAGTTCTAATAAATGCATACAAAACTACAAAAAAAACGAGAAGTTTATACTATTGTATATATAAAATTAAAATTGCTTTATTTCACAGCGTATCAATGAAGAATAAGAACGCAAAATAATAGAAAAAATAATAATAGCTTAAAAATTGACTTAGAACACTTCGAGTGTTAATACATCTAAATCACATTTTCTAAGTTTGACTAGTAGAAGATAGCCACTATTAAAAGGAGATGATAGAGGATAATCAAGCATTTATGACCAAACTATCAATTTCATTTTTACATTTAAAAATTCGTGTACCACATTTTGTACTTGATTAATACTTTATCACCTTATTCAAATGTGACAGTGATGGCATTTAGAGGCACCGAATGGCTCGCTCTCAGTAGACGCACCCATAAGTGTGCTTCATTTAAGTTGTCAAAATCTTTAGATGCTGATTTCAGAAAAAAAGCTTCAGACAAAAGTTTAATTATATCTTAGAACTTAAATTTTGGTAGGTCTAGGTATGGGTAAAAATTTCAATGTCAAATCAAGGTCGACTGTGGTTTTTTTTTTTGAAGACAAACCTATATTTTTTGTTGCAGATTTGTATTTTATTATAAGAAATAGATATGTTTTGCTTATGTTGTTTTTCTATTGCATTTTAGTATTTCCGTTATTGATAAAAATAATTTTAGTCTAAATAAGTAGGTCTGTTTGTTAACTGAAAATTTGTACGAATTTGTACAAATTTGTAACAATTGTTACTGGATTGTGTTTGTTAACAAAAAATATCCAGTAACGAGAGAGGCAGTGAGAGAATAAAGTGACAATTTGTTGCGAGAGAGCCTGCTAGTTTTTACTGGATAAAACTTTACCAGCAAACATTTTTCAAAAAGAAAAACATATGATTTTGACAATTGTCAATATTTTTTCATAAATAAAAAAGCAAATTGTTTTGAAAAACTTAAATATTTTTTTTCACTCGTCAGTTTGTACGAATTTTTACTGGATTGTGTTTGTTTACTTTTATGAATATATTTTTCTCTGTAAGCAAATACTTTCTTACTCTCTAAAATTTCTTTACTGGATAATTGTTACTGGGAAAGTAAACAAATACACTTAATTTCACATTTTATCATTTTTCTCATGAACTATCAATTTTCAATACAAATCGCACTTAGTAAAAATTCTTAAAATTAGTCAAAGTATTAAAAAGGATATTTTTTTTTGCTATGTGACATTTTTAATAAGAAAATCTTAAACAAACAATTGCTACAATAAAAAAAAATATTTTTACTCAATTTAAGGATCAGATACTATACAATTGAAGTGCATTTTGCAGGTTGATGCAATAATGTTTCATGCACATCAAATGTATTGAAAACAAATATTTTGCAGATTTTGTACTTAAATATGTCATATAAAAGAATATTTATTGTATAATATGAATTTTTTTTCTAATCCCGAAAATCCCGGGATTGTCTCTTTGTAATCCCGGGATTACTTTAGCCTATATTTAGAGCAAATCCCTGGATCCCGGGATTGCCACCCCTAGTACACACATACTGTATACGAGTACATATATTATTTAGATTGCTCCCACATATATCACATAGTTCTTGAGTGTGAGTCGCAAATTGGAGCTTTACATCTCAGGCAATGGAATCGAGATTTTTTTTTTGTCATGTGGGCATGAAGAGGATGCCAAAAATTGTCGCGGAACAATTTTTTTGTTCTTACGAACTGTTCCGACGTAAGCCAGGTTCATGGACATCAATTGAAATTGTCCTCATATATTGTTCGTCCTGTTCCAAATGACTTTTTAACCATATCCATTACCACTCTTTGGCCCTGATTTACCTCTCCATGTAATATTTACTGAAGTAAGGAGATGTTTTTGTATCAAGGCAACATTCGAGCTCCCACTGCGTCTCTAAAATCGAAAATTAATCGATTTTATTGCTGTGGTCTGATAGACCACAACACGCTAAACAACTTTCAAAATTTATTGGAACTGTATTTTTGTTCCACGAATCATGGCATACTATTTTAAAATACATCGCAGTCGACTCGCGGCATCGAGTTTCAAAAAGTCATGGCACCGTTTGCCGAAATATTTTCAAAAAAGAAGTTATGACACAAAAAATTTCAAAATGGTCTGACAGACCACAACGCTAATCGGAGGGTTAAATTCATTCTTTTTCTTAGCGAGTGATTATAATTCTTCCCAAAAGACAATTCCGCATGATATACGGGCTGTTGGCATTGATTCTTATCTTTTCGGATCTGCTGAACACGATGGTGATAGTTGTTTTGCTATACAGTGGTTGGGTATCTTGGTAGCATCGAAAAACTTCCTGAAAACCGCTAGGTTTCGAATTTCTAAAAGATCGTACAGGGCCGCGGCACAGCCCTAAATTTTATCATTTATACCATATCTTGTAACCCGTTCAAGATATTGCGATGAAATTTGGTTAACGGATTTATATCAAATATATCGGTAAGAGGCATAAATAAAATACGGTAAGAGGCATATTTATCGAAATATGTGAGCAATCATACTAATACTTGGTGTTAGGGGTTTGCTTATGGAAAGCTATTACTGGATCAAAACCGGGCTTGATTGTACCAGTGGCTGCGTCACCGCCCTACATTTTAAATTTAACTGCGGCATGTATCGCAAACTATACAAGCTATTGTGCTAAAATTTAATATGAGAATGTCGATCACGAATATAATTTATTGAACCAAAAGTGGGCGGAATTGGAGAAGTGGTCGTGGCATATCTCAAATTTTTCATTTCTATTCGATTTTTTTAAACATTCTCCCTATTCTTTCGACTTGTTCAACCCTTTAACATTTTCCAATGTAACCTAAGTATATGTATTTGTTCGACTTTTTCAACCTCTTTCAACTTTCTTTATTTCAATTTTTTCAACATCTTTCAACATTTTTAGAGCTTTTCAACCTCTCTCAACTTTTTTCAACATTTTGCATATATTTTCGACTTTTTCAACCTCTGTCAACCTTTCACATTTTTTTCGACTTATTCAACGTCTTTTTAACATTTAGTTAAAATCAGTGCAGTGTAGGTATGTGAGTTTCGGCCTGGCCGAAGATAACACCATAACTTGTTTTTTTTTTGAAAACTGTCAAACTTGACACTACATAAAATTATAGTGCAACTATAAAAATGACTGTCAAATTTATAGCATGTAATCAACTTTGACAGAAAAAGTTCAACTTTTTGAACTTTCTTGATCCCCTGATATTAAAGAGGATATCAAATGCTATAAAAATAGCACATATATGCCTATTCACTCTCACATTCTTCAAGCGCATTAGGTTATAAATTGTTTTTTTTTTATCCCCGCCATCTCACTTGCGTTGATATTTTTTTAATGACTTTACAATTTGACAAAGAATACACAAAACTCTACCTCCTTAACATTAACATAACATGAAACAACAGAAGACTAGCCTTGCAATAGTCTTTCTTAATTTCTAACCACGTGTATACTTTTCATGTTGTATATGTACAATGCATATGACAAAAAAGTTATGCCGAATCATAAAACATTGCAATACATGAAATAAAAAAGAAACAGAAAAACGCTGAAGTAAATGGAGTCCTTCTTCTTTGCCTTCTAATATCAGGCCTGATAGCACGTCTGTTGTGGCAAGGCATATTATGCCTTCTGTTATTGTATTTTTATTTGCATGAAAATCTAGTTTTGAGAAGTCCTTATATAATCGCAGCAGTGCTAGCAGGCCTTCTCCGAGTAAGGCCTTGCTCATTTGTCTGCTGGGTACTTACACCTACTCATACTATGATAGTAAGAAAGTATTAATAAAAGTTAACAGTACATATTTGTTGAAATTCATTTATTATAGTATGTATTTATTGCATGAAGCTATTTGAAGGATAGATTCTTTTTCTGTGTTGGTGCCATTTTTGGTTAAATTGGCGGCTTCTGCTTTCGACATGTTTCTATCAAGTTACAGCTTGACATACTTTTCCATAACAGCAAAAGAAAATATTACATTAACTATGTATATTTTAAGACGCGCACAAGAAAAATTAATACAAGCAAAATTAGTCGCGTTCTAAAGGTGTGAATCTTTTATGAATAATAAATTATGATCGTTCATAGTTTAGTTGTAAGGGTTGATGCGATGCTAAAATTTTTCTTCTTTCTCATAAATTTTTGAACGACTAATGTCAAAATTAGTAAACCAAAATAATGAGTGGTGATTTTAACACTTCAAGAATTAAATATTTCAGTTTCAGTGATGAGTTTAATAACTTGCATGCAATTATAATTCAAGCATGAGAGATCAAAGAATGGTGGGGTAGTGCAAATTGCGGATTGGTTGGAACAAATTTTGGGTAGTACAAATTGAGGGTTGGGTACTAGAGTAGTACGCGTGGCTGAAGGGTAGTACAAAAGCACTATTGTAGTACAAACGACAGCACTGCTCGTAACTCTTATCAGTTATTTTACCAACCGGTTAGTAGAACTAATTATATGGCTACAGCTCCTTTTAATCGCATGACAACTCTTATTAATAATTGCGAAGTTTATAACATTAGCTTGTCAAAAGGTCAACTCAAGCTTAGACTAAAAACTAACTGTAGCTAAATTTGTAGCTTAATGGTGGTGTGTATTTTTATGTTTGTGTTGTCCGAGCCCCATAGCATGCTGGGTAAATTTTTTCTAACATTTATCTCTTAGACCATATGATTAAATCCATACAATTATGGATATGAGTGGGTATGTTGAGAAAGTGCGATAAAGCTAAGAAAAAATTATAAGAAAAATAAATTAATGTGCATGATAATTTTTTCTGTTCCATTATTTATTGAATAAGCTTTTTACTTAATAAAAAGCTTCAATGTTAAATAGCTAATAAGGCTATAATAGCTGTAGTAGCTAAACTCTATGATTATTATTAAACAAAATGTGGTAGGGAAAATTACCTAAGCATAGCATATAGTCACGTCTGGCGATATACAAGGTCCTCTCCTCTAATGGATGTACTATATACATCTACTTTTGGTATAGTCTGTGCCCACTGTAAGGCACACACAAACATTTCTGGTTAGCTTTTGTAATATCATATAACATTATGTGAATCTAAACAAACACAAGATTCTCACAATGAGCTCGAGTCTGTTTATTTTTACCTGTCGATTAAAATGATGACAAAGCATCTATATTAAAATTTATGGAAACTGTCTATTGTAAAATTATAATGCTTTTGTACTTTAAAATCAAAAAATAAAGTTTAGTTTTGTAAGAACAATTCTCTATGTTATTACTATATACAGCTGTTGGACCATTAAATCTAGCTGTCGAAATAAACAATGACCTTAATATATTCATCCCTATAATGAATAAACGTTCCTTCGAAATTTTCCTCAAATCTGGTTTGCAATCGTAGAAGATTTTTTGGGAATGAGAAAAAATTCTCTGGAAAATGAGGCTATTGACAATAATTTTTGAAAGAAAATTTTGGTTAAAATATTATGGAGCTATTCTTTTTCGAAACTTGCAAAACGTATATCGAAGAAAAAAAATTTTTTTTTTTTTCTAAATGTCCCCAAAACAACACTTTGATTTTTTTCAAAGAAGTTTTAAGCACTTTAATTCTGCAATAATCTTCAAATCTGCAAGAGAATAATTATAGAATATTTAATACCCCAGTAAAATTGATATTTGTGCAAAAATGATTCGATATTCCTTTTAAAATAATTACGGCAATATTGTTTCGAGTTTGCAACTTTGTTCTCTCATCCTTCATCTTTATTTTTCGTATGTTTAATTTTTACCAAATTGGAATCTATGGTACCGTTATCTTAAGGAAGCGCGTCAAATACTGCGTTTCATAGAAAATTGATATTTGTGCAAATTGATTTGAGTTTTGAATACTGCAGCCTCATTAACCATACAAATAAAGTGACAAAATTATTGAGGAGGTATATAGCCATTAATATAAAAATATAATTGTAATTTATATGTGGTGGCAAATATTTATTTTAGTTCAAGAGGCCTCTTGAAAAAGAACTAAGTTAGAAAAAAACAATGCATGAAGCTGGGATAAAAATATGTGAAATTGCTGGTGCAACAAATGGCCATCGTAATACCATTACAAATTTTTTGAAAAACCCGCAGAAATATAGCATAAATAATTGCAAAGGTGCTATATCCAAGGTAGATGAGCGTACCAAACGACACACACGGACTCTATCCACGAGCGAAATGATGAGCTGCGCAGATACTAAGGCAGAACTAGGTCTGTCAATTACCAGACAACGCATACAACAAATTGGAAGAAAGAAGTTAGATCTTTAGTATCAATCGAAAGTGCCCAAACCGAGCCTAAAAAACATCACAAATATGCGCGCATGGCCTTTTACGAATAATACAAGTTTTGGGATGATGAGTTCAAAACTGTGATATTTATGATGAAAAAAGTTCAACCTAGACGGCCCAGATGGACATCATAAAGATTGGAGGGATATGTGCCATTTTAGGTAGACCTGCAACAGGCGCAATTATGCTGGTGGATCTCTGATATCTTGGGTAGGTTTTGATGCTAGAGGAAAGTTACCAATTTGTTTTATGCCCCGTCGTATTAATGCAGAAAGGTATGTTGAATTGCTGGATAGTAAACTTATACCATTTGAAGAAGAGTTCCATGGCGACAGTTAGACATTTCAGCGAGATAACGCCCCCATACACGTTGCACGGCATATGATGGCGATTTTTAAGTCTAGAAATATTTCGTTGCTGCAGTGGTCGGCTTTAAGTCCGGACTTAAATCCAATTGAGGACTTATGGGACATACTATTTGCTAAAATTTTTGGTGCTAGAAAGCAGTACGAGTTCTTGAACCAGCTAAAATAAGCTGTTGTTAAGGAGTGGTCGAACATAGATTTGTCGGTTCTACAAAACTTGGTGAATTCAATGCCCGATGGTTGTAGTTACTTGATAAACAAAAGGGCAACACCATACTAAAATATCCTTAAATTAATTTTTTTTCGAAGATTGCAGTTAAACTTTCACTTAAAATTAGATTGCACAAATACCAATTTTCTATGAAATAAATTTATATTAATTTTTTTAGATATTAAAATTTAATGAATTAAATATATCTATGTTTTGTTATGTTCTACTTACTAAGACCTTTAAAAAAAAATAATTCATAAGAAAAAAATCTTAGTGCTTAAATTAAATTTAAAAAAATATATTGCACAAATATATATCCCGAAATATCCTCCTAGTTTCCCGTGGCTAAGTTCAATGGAAATATTTGGAAGTGGGCGGAATGTATTTTTTATATATTCTACATTTAGTGTATGTATCTACAATGAAATTTCAAAAAAGTTCACCAGAATTTTTTAAGTAAAATAAATAAACATCTAATTCACACATTGGACTTATTTCGAATATGTAATTTAAATTAGAAATAACTCCTTAATTTCGAAAAAGATTTTTCATCCATTTTCTTGTTAATTTGTCTGTTAAAAAAATATCTTTGCATTATATAATACATGACTTTATTCATTCATTTCATATTATTAATATTTTAAATAATATTTATAACATATGGTTTCGTACTTATATATCAGTATTAGCTATTTTATTTTGCAATTCTTAGTTGCATATATCAAACTTATTATTAATGCTCAAATGTTCTCCTTGACATATTATGATTTCATTTCGTTTTACTATTTTTTATTCGATATACATTTATGACAAAATTTTTATACCAATTATTTGAAGAAAGTGTTGTTGAATTTACAAAAAAAAAATATTATTAAAATGATGAAGACACAAATTAATAGAAATGAATGTATGATATTGTATATAAGGCTTAAATATTAAGTGGATTTAATATACATGCCATGGTAATAAGTTACATTTGTGTTATGAATATAACAAAAATGTTACATTTGTTCATTTGTTGATACTACTAGTGTTTTACATATAATATCTAAATATACAAAAATATCTATTTTATCCTTTGGACTTATGAAAGTAGGGCCTTAAACATCATCCCTGCACGTTCGATATGGTGTCGTTTTCATTAAGCTCTAATTGCGCCAATGTACGTACAATCGATCCCCGATTAACTGGAGATAAGCCTTGACAAAGACCAACAACAGCATCAAGGGCGACCTCTGGGCATTCCTATTATAAAATTGCAAGAAATATATTAAGAAATAAGCAATTTTATTTTAAAAATATTACTTGAAGCATTGAAGCTATTTTTGAAATAACTGCATCTTGCTTTACCGCGTTAATGTTCTTAAAAACAATTGATTCTATTTTATTCTGTTCTTCGTACCAATGAACCATTTCTTCATTTTGATCCCAAATGTAAGACTGAAAAAGATATCGAAAATAAAAAATTGCCATTTGAAATAAATTTATCAAGTCCAAACTACCTCTGTTGCTCCCTTATCCTCCACTAACCACCTTCGTAACATTTGCTTAGCTTGTCCTACCGACAAGCTATCTTGTGCTTTTAATATCTTCTTTATGAAACAGTCTTCCAAGAGCAAGCGACGCAAACGCCAATAAAGCCACCGTCTCGATTCTCTCCACGGTACAATTTCATTTATGCATCCTTTATCCAACATACGTTCAGGAGTATCGTGCAAATCAGCAAAATGTACAGCTACTGTGTGATAAACATGCAAAAGTGCTCCAATTCTTTCCTTTAATTTTTGTTCAATCTCCGCCGCTTTTTCTTTATCTCCGGCTGCTACATATTCATCTAGTTGTGTCTGAAGCTGAAATAGTGAAATGCAAATAGTAAGACGCATGTACAGTGTGGCCCATAATAACTGTCACTAAAGCAAAGTGTTATAAAAATAAAAGTCGTCTACAATATTTTTTTTTTTTATTTATCACAAACGCTGAACAACATTCCAAAATTTATTAAATTAATGATAAAGTTCGAAACTATCACTCTTTTCTTTGCTTACAAGACGTAAACGTTTGAAAAAGGATTCACAGGCGGCACGCATCATTTTCTGCTCCATTTCGTCCCAAATCCTTGTCAAACGCTGCTTGAACCCATCAATTGTTAAGCCTTTTTTTGACCTTACTTTACCTAGCATATGGCCTCATACTCAAAAATCCAATGTCTTGAGATCCGGTGATGATGCTGGCCAATCTTCCGCAGAGATGAAATCAGTCGAATTTATCGGCCCTTTTCCTATATGAGGTACTGTGATTTTGGTCACGTTTTGATATCGATCAGCAGTCAATTCATCTTTTGGAGCATTCGCAAAACTTCTTGCGTACAAACGGTTACTCTGCTGGTTGTGGCTGTCTTGTAGGAAGAACAGTTTTTCATCCGAAACAATTATTTCATCTCCACCGTGCCAGTCAACAAGCTCCTTACTTTTTGCAACAGGTAATTGCATGTGCTTATTTGTTAGCCTATGAAAGCGTTAGCTTTTATAGGCCTTGAGTCGTAGATCATTCCTGATAAGAAGCTGCTTGGAAGTTTTTTATATTTTCATATCCTTTTCTACAAAAAAGGCTGATTGAGCAGGACATCGTCCTCTCACTTGTTTTATGACGTTATTTGTTCCCACAGTCCGACTGCGTCTAACTTTTTTTTAATCTTCGAGCCTCCCGTATCCTCACATCGTTTTATTGTCTTATGTATGAATTTTTCTGCTATTCCGAGTGGTTTTAGTATTTTTGTGATGTCACAATTTCTGTAATTTTTTTTTTTAAAAGTCACGTTTACCTTCCATGGCGCTTCTGAACTTGATATAAAGAATATTCTTTTTTGCCGTGTACTTTCGTTGTGTACAATTATATTGTCAGGTTTTCAATTTTTTTCGGAACAGTGAAATTTGGTGACAGTTATTATGGACCACACTGTATATTATGCTGTAGAACTTAGTTGTTAATTATATCGATCGTTTAGTAATAATGCGAAGTGCTTCCGTTTGTTTTTTCTAGCCACTAAATTGTAGATTCATCGCAAAATTTACAAATAGGTTTTCGAATTCTGAATTACTCTATAAATTGCAGGCAGCAGAAGGCTTTCCAGTGCAAAGTCAGATGGATAAAAAGGCAAAATGATACTTCTAAAAAAGTCTGTTATACCCAACTCAGCCGGCAGGCCACTTTGGAATTTCAAAATTGGTTACGGGCCGAATATAAGAGGCGAGAATATTTTTTCAGTGAGTGAGAAAAATGTCGTCTGAAGAGAAACACACATGTTATCGTTGATTGTGGACGCCCCTAGTGAGTTTTTAAAACCAGTTTTGAACTTTCCTCATCGAATTGTGCAAAAACATGTTTCTCAAAACTTGATTCAAAAACGTTTTTCAATTGATTTAGTTATCAATCAATTGACTGAATATTTGATATTTATTGCCATATCGGAATACAGAACAAGGTAAATTTAAACATCATATCAGCAGGAGCAAAACAAAAAAGTGTACCAAAAGTGAATTAAGATTTTGCCGATTCTCGATCAAGGTCAGAAAACGTATAGTTTGCAAAAATAAACAAAAATAAAGTTTGCTTATAAACAATTTAATTTTATTATGCCCAGTTTCACCAAAATCAATTAAAATCAATTTTAACTAACAGGCTTTTAGAACTTATAAGGCTGTTAAATTAATTTTGTTTCACCAACATTAGAAGTTGTACTTTTAGCTAACAGCCTGTTAGCAGAATGAATGAAACACAAAATGCCTAACACAAATATCTGATTGTATGCGAAAGAGTGAAACTGAAATAATTTTTGTTGATTGACACATGCCAAACAAATAAATGTGTCATTCGAAATATAAACAAACTTTTAAAAATTTCACAGCAGCAAAACGGCTTGTTAGTTGTTAGTTGTTTAACAGGCTGTTAGAGCTAAAAGTGTTTGATGAAATAAAATTTTAAAATTTGAGGTTTTAATAGGCTGTTAAATTTTAAAATTGATTGGTGAAACCGGGCATTAGTGTTCTGGACGTTTTCAAAATATTGAATATAACATCACAATACATCAAAATTATAAGGATTCAAAATCCGTTGATACAATTTTAGGACCGTAATTATTTTAGAAATTATGAGAAAAATAATGCTATGCGGCGTGGTGCACTGGCAGATAAGATATACAGTTGCGTTACACTCATGTACATTGTTTTCATCATAATTTCTAAAATAATTGCGAAGTTAAACTATCTTGAGTTATAATATAAAGTTACATACAATTATAGACCTTTGAATTTTAATTGTTCTACCTTGAATATTAATTCAAGATAGTCTTAACTTCAAAAAAATAAAAAAAAATCGGAAACGTGCACATATAACTGTTTATAAGCATTAAATTTTTATTTATTTTAAAAATCTGAAAAAAATGTCGCCATACTTCAAAGCCCTAAGGAATCCAAATTCGTTAACCAAAGTGGCTAAGATAAAATGTAAGTTCGAATCGATTTACCATCAAAAAATCGTGAATTACATAGGAATTTCGGTTTTTAAAGTTTTTCTCTTATAAATAAATTCCGTATTGCGCCCAAAATGTACACCACTTTTGGTTTCAGTGACACAAAATCCATAGAAAAAAAGAGTATTGTGGACCTGAAAATTAATGTTTCTTTTAAAACTTTAATAACATTCATTTGATCGGCAATCTTTAGAATAGGTCCACCAGAAAATCTTCTGGAGTCTGCTTTCGCATTACTCTCATAAAGGAACAATTTAATGAAAAGTTGCAATAATTTTATGTTTAAAATTTTATAAACTACAATTTTCATCTGAATTCTTTTAGTCGCATTTTTAGCTCTTCCAATTCGCTAGTGTAAAAAGTACTTTTTAACTTTAAAGATTTTTTAACCTTATCATCATCGAGGAAAATTTTACAATGTAATTATTTCTATTACATATTTAACTTTTTAATGACAATGAATCACATTAGTAGATAGACATTACTTTACCTCAATTACTGTTGTGTCCAATCGATGAATAGTCTTCAGTAAATCTTTTTCTTTATATTTAATCTCTACAATTCCCTCGGGTTCGAGAACGCCTGCACGAGCTTCAGGATCTGCATATGTTTCCATATATCTAGGATTGATTAGAGAATCTAAAACAGCCCAAGCTCCTCCACGTAACTCAGCATTGGGAGGCAAATAGATTAGAACAGGCTTTTTGTATTCTCTTAATCCATCTACTATATATGCGCCGAATTTCACAATTTGTTCATACATATCTTTCATGCCACCAGAAAAACCACGCCAATTAGCAAATACCAGCAGAGGTAACTCTTCGCGTCCAAAATCTTTAATAGCTTGTGCTGTTTTGTACGCAGAATCGGGATACCAAACTTGTCCGGCTTGTTGTAGTGTCTAGAAAAAAAGACAATGTATTATTGTGGGTTTAAATTGAGACAGTTTTAAACTGGAGATACAAGACTACAAAAAATTAAAAAATTGAAAAAAAAAAAATTAATCGTTAAATTACTATTAACATTCTTCTCAACGATACAATTTTTGTTGTTAGTTAATAGTACTCGTTTAATGGCTACCAATGTTAAGGAAGAACCCGCGGATCCATCTGGTCTGCATCCGCTGAGATAGTGAGCGAATGTGTGTAGCGCGTCTTCCCTGGAAGTAAACTGAGTTGTGCACAGGGTTTGGTATCCGCCATGTACATACAGCTGCGGTCAAAATAATAGCAGTGCGGTGTCATTTATGAATTGAAAGAAAATATTTTGAACAAATGACGTTTTCTTCTTCTAATCTTTAGTTACTTGATAAATACACAAAATAAGCACATGAAATTTTGTTCCAAAAAATAACGGTAATTTCTAAGTTGGCTATTATATTGAGCAATGATGGGCACAAATATGTACGCAAAAATTTGTATCCATGTAGTGGTACAACAACCATACGGAGTTCTACTTCTGCTGAAGTAGATCCGAATCGTTGAGGTGCACTCACGTTTGTATACGCATACACAAATACTCTCTGGATACTCTCAAAAGCGCTCTCGTTAGAATTGCAAAAGAGCTTGTGCCCATCATTGATATTGAGTAAGAGAGCGTTCAAGTATTACGTCGAAAAAAAGTAAACAGTTGTTTTTGTGAAAAATTTGTACTGATCAAATATTTTACTTCACTAAAAATAATTTTAAGTTGATTTGTACTTATTAATGATAACTAAAAAAGTATAGAGGAAGATAATCTCACTATGGGAAAGCAAACATCGGCTGATACTCGGAAAATTATATTAGATTTAAATTAAGAAAGTCAAATCCTTGCGTGAAATTGGTGAAATCGTGTGAAGGATCCACTGAACAATAAAAAAAATAGTTGATAAATACGCCAAACAGCATCAGGTTGAAGATTTACCGAGATCTGGACGCCCAAAGCGGCTTAGTGGTGTAGTAAGAGGAGTAAAGGCATATCCAGCCTCAAGTGCAGTTAAATTATCAGAGAACATAACGCACACATCAGGCAATCCAGAAAGTGCGAGTACTGTCAGGAGACCGATTCACAAAAATGGCTTACATGGAAGGATACCACGCAAGAAGCCATACATATCCAAGGTAAAGCAGATGGTAAGCGTATGGATGTTGCTAAAAAGTACAAAAATAAGGCTCTATCTTTTTGGAAAAACATTCTTTATACAGATGAGAGCAAGTTCGAAATTTTCGGAGCGAAAAGGCCCCCAAAAATATGGCGTGCTAAGAATGAAGCCTTCATAGAAAAGTGTGTTACCAACACTGTCAAACATGGTGAAGGCTCAGTTATGGTTTGGGGCTGTATGGCGGCAACAGATGTTGGTAATCTTGTTGTTATTGACTGTACTATGAACTAAATGGATCGTCGAGAAATTTGGCTTGGCTTGA
Source organism: Tricholauxania praeusta (assembly GCA_949775025.1). Lineage (NCBI taxonomy): Eukaryota > Metazoa > Arthropoda > Insecta > Diptera > Lauxaniidae > Tricholauxania > Tricholauxania praeusta. The sequence continues at coordinate 45,153,617 of OX459031.1, forward strand.
AACTGGATCTTCCAACAGGACAACGATCCAAAGCATGCGTCGAAAATTGTAAAGGTGTGGCTACTGTACAAGACTCCTAAGACACTTGATCATCCGCTGCAGTCCCCGGATGTTAACCCGATCGAGCATCTGTGGGAACACCATTGACAGAAAAATCAGACAAAGGGCCTTTTCAAGCAAGGCAGGCTTAAGAAAGGCTCTAAGGGAAGAATGGAGCGAAATCTGCTCAGATGTAACAAAAAAATTTGTCGAGTCGATGCCTAGGAGACTAAACGAGGTGCTTAAGGCCAAAAAACTTTACTTTTTATAGTGAAAATCTTTTCTCTTTTGTTTGCTGTTTACTTTTTTTTGACGCGTAAAATTTGGTCTTTTTCTAATTAAAGTGAATTTATTTTTTTTATTATAAGTTTTGTTAAATGTTTATATCAGTGAAGGGCACTTAGTGCCTCAATTTCCTCACATTGCTCTAACCGTTATTCGACGCACAACCAAGCGAAAAAAAATTCCCAGAATTTCAACGCTATCGAGGCACAAAATTCGCAGAATTTCAATCGAGGCACAGCGTTGACTTGAATTCAAATGAAAACAAAACACAAAGGCATAAATGACGGCGCCGCATTGTGTCTTGACGAATGTAGCAATTGTTTTTGTTTGTAGTGTAATTTGTTTTTTTTTTGTGCTAATGGCAATTTTGGAAATGAAAGTAAAAAAAACTTTAAAATTTCGTTTGTTGTTGCTTGATGTTGTTGTTTTCCTCTTTGGTTATATTTTTGTGACCACCACTTTATATCTTAACTTTATATCGAAATCAGCTATTATTAAATAATTCTTGAATTCCTTCATTTTAATAAAACTTTTAATATGAGTTATTAAGGTGTTTACTTTCTTTTGACGCTCACAGTATATTATATTTATTATATAAATTAATAACAGCGCGTTACTTTCAAAGATCTTTAAAAATTGCGTTACGTAATACTTGAATGCCCCCTAATTTGTAATTTTGAGCGGTCAAAATAATAACAGTGTTCAATTCTGTTTTACTTCTCAAGATTAGGTATTTACTCTTATTAAAAAAAATTGTTCATAAAATATAAGTTCTATTATTTTTGTATAATACTGCAAAGATTATTTCAAGTATTTGCATTTAGGTGGCCCGGTGAAGGCATTCTACGCCAGAACAATGTAAAATTATTAAATGGAATGATCTTACTCTTATCGCTCCACTCTGCTTTGCAAGTGGCCATTTTAAGTACCCATGCGTAAGGTGCGATCAATTTGTGATATGAATTTTATAAGCAATAGCACTCGTTGTGGATTCTGGGACCTCAAATTGGTTTCCCTGAGTCTTCTTTTAACGGTTTCTACACTCGTTGCTTTCAATTCATAAATGACACCGTACTGCTACTATTTTGACCGCAGTTGTAGAATCTCTCAACGTTGACGACCTCCGCAAACGAAAAAAGGATTATGATTTCAGGATATGTACCTGGAACATCCAGACACTCTATAAGGAAGGTGCCTCTATCGAATTGGCGGTTACCCTTAAAAAAATTGAGGCTTATATCACCGCCATCCAGGAAATAAGATGGATAGGACAAATTTGCTCTAACCAAGCAAGCCAATCGGAGAGGCGCGAATTAGGATTCAGATTCGTAGTAAGCAAGAGACTTCGCCATCATACCTCCAGGTTCATACCTGTGAGCGAAAGGTTGGATACGATCCGCGTCAAGGGTCGATTCTTTAATATCAGCTTAATTTGCCCCCAACGGAGAAAAAGGACGATGCCATCAAAGATGCCTTCTATGGGAGATTAGAGAAAGTATACGACCGCTGCCCGGCCCACGACTAATATTGTACTCGGGGTTTCAACGGAAAGGTCGGGAAATAAGGTATATTTAGCCCCACTGTCGGTCAGCTCAGTTTCCACGAGACTACCTCAAACAACGGTCTACGGCAGATTGACTTCGCCGCGGCGCGAAACATGGTAGCACCAGATTTCAACACTTCAATATCCACAAATCCACCTGGCTCTCCCCTGATCAGAAAACACGCAACCAAATCGATCATGTTGTGATCGACGGAAGGTATGATTCCAGCGTGCTAGACGTTCATACGTTCCGTGGGGTCAATATTAACTCCGTTTATTATCTTGTTGCAGCCAAGATACGCATACGGAAATCTGGTCATTCTGGGTAGGAAATGACCTCTCCGAACCATTTGATACCGAGGTTTCAGACAAGGTTATCCACTGTCCTGCAACCTCTTCAACTTTGTGATAGAAGGCGTGTTTCGAAAAGCCAGTGCACATCCTAATGGCATTATTTTCTACAAAAGGGTCAAGCTCCTTGCATATGTCGATGATACTGATATCATTGGACGTTGTAAGCGAGATGTTATGCTGCATTTTCTGCTATGGAAAAAGAGTCAGTGAAGCTGGGTTCGACGGTGAATGAGGGCAAAGCAAAGTATATGCTGTCTACGAACAAGGAGTTGCGGCACATAGGATTCTACGTTACTGCGAACAACCATTAACTTTGAAGTTGTCAAGGAATTCACCTATCTTGGTACCACCGTGAACACTCAAAACGAAGTCAGCCTGGAAAGTAAGCGAAGACTCTCTGTTATATTAACAGATTAGGTCGTAAAAATTTTATTTAGGGTGGCCTTCATGCAAAATATTTTTTAAATTTAATTTTCTCGAAGACCGCTTAATCGATTCTCATGGAATTCACACCACGTGGCTTTTATGTTAAGAGGCGCAGCTAAGGTTGTAAAAATTTTATTTTGGGTGCATACTAAGGGTGGTCTTTATACATAAATATTTTGAAACACATAGCATAGCTTTTGCAAGATTTTTCCTTATGTTTTTTTTTTTCTTACGTAAAATTTTTAAGATAACTCTGCTCCTTATACTAACAAAATTAAGAAAATATTGAATTCCTCCCTTAGCATGCATTCGCAATACTTGCACGCCCCCAAGGCTATAAACAAAACTGCACGATTGACAAAACTGCCTTGGAATCGATGTAATCCAATACTTTTTCTCATAACCGGTTTTAGAATTTTAACAAATTCAAAAGCAAGTGAGTTTCAAGTGTTTATGTTTTATTATAAAAATATTTGATTTTGTTTTATTGAAATAAAAAAAAAATTAGGACGAAATTTTCTATTTAAGGTGAAACGAAGCGCACAGGGCAATGCTATTAATAAAATTTAAGGAAATATGAGCTGGTTAAATTATTATTATTATTATATATTTATTATAAATGAATTTATAAAAAACAATGGTAAGCACTAGCTGCAAAGGCTATCGGCTTTGAGATGGTTAAAAATTCCAAAGTTTGAATTGATCGAAAACTGAGCACATTTTCGAGCCTCGAAAATAATTAGTGTGTAGAAAAGTTTGCTCAACCCTCGAAAACTTTCGAGGCGAATTAGTTGAGCAAGAAGCCTCAAAAAGTCGAAAAGTGAATCAGTGTTTCCGTTTGTCGAAATAATTTCCAGTTAGTTTAAAATTTCTTTAGAAATTTCCATATATGCTTAACATCAGTGGCGGATACAAGGGGGGATATGGGGGCTAAAGCCCCCCCTGAGAGCCGCCAAAAAATTTTTTAATTCAAGAACGTTTCAGAAAAATAATTAAGAACAATCGGAAACGACTAGGTCCAATTGACAAAACCATGCTATTTTGTTCTCACAATAATTTATCACTACGTGGTATCAGGATTCGGGTCACAGGAATTCGGAAGGAAAACAGTATCAAGTTCTTTCAGATCGAGGAGTATTGCGACCATTACTTGCATTTCGTATAGATGCCGGTGATCATGACTTAAAATTTCATACAGACACAGCGCCCAAAAATTGTGCTTTAATCAGTAAAACCATACAAAATGATATTATCGATGTTATTGGTTGTCGAATACGATCAAAGATTGTTTCAAAAATAAAAAATTTTGTACAATTTTATGAGATGGGACAACTGATGCCAGTAAAAAAAAATTACATACTAACTGTATGCATTTATTACGTGGACTTAGAAGAATGCATAATATTATAATAATTTTTGGGATTCACTCACATTAAATCGACTGAGGCATATATTATTAAATGAGCAATGATAAGTGAATTTACATCATTGGATTTGTCTGTTAAAAACTTGCGTGGTAAAGGCTATGATGGAGGATCGAACATGGCTAAAAAAATCAACGGAGTTGAGGCTTTGACATCTGAATTTCAACCCTTAGCATTTTACACTTATTGTTTCATTCACTCTCTGAATTTGTGCTGAGGCAAATCATGAGATATTTCTGAAACATGCTAGGCACAGTTTCATCAGTGTCAAATTTGTTTTCGAAAAGTGAAAAAAGATCTAACGTCATTTGATGATATTTTTAATGAAGCATCTACAATCGCTGTTGCGTAAAACACTGAATTCCCCTCTCGTGTGGTCGCCAAAAACATCAAAAAAAAATCGTTTTTTTTTTCGGTAAGTATCATGCTAATTTTACCCTAAACAGAGAGTATACGCATATAGCATCTATGCGTAAGGAAAACATACGAGTTTCTGAAAAATTTTGGACTTCGTCCTTTATTTTTAGTTTAATTCAAAAAACTTAATTTCCGAAATGTATGCCCTCCGCTTTTTGTTTAAAAATTCTCAAAAAAAATTTGATAAATATAAAAATTTTTGAGACCGTTCGTTTTCTCGATTTTTTTTAATTCAAAAAAAAATTATTTTCAAATTCCGTGTTCCGACGTGATTTGACCAACAAATATTCTTAGACTTATCTATTTAGTAATTATTGAAAGTATTGCAGAGATTTTTATAAAACCAGGTAATATGATGCACATGTGAACAAAATTAGGATTTGGCTAGGTCTTAAGTTTTCAAAGGCTCTCACAGGGACCTGGCACAGCCCACATTTTTTATAAACGTTATATTGAGAGAACTAACAACGTAATCGTTATGAAATTTAATACAAATGTACTCGCTATGAGGTATCTTATTACAAAAATTTAGCTTCAGTGTGCGTGGCGACTCTCATTCAAGTAAAATACATTAAGTGGTATATTTACCGAAATATGTGAGCAATCATACTAAAATTTGGTGTAAAAGGTCTGTTTATGGAAAGCTATTTCTGGACTTAAATCGGACTGGGTTTTATCAGTGAGTGTGTCTTCGTCCTAAATTTTTCGATTACGAATAAAATTTATTTAATAACCAAAAGTAGGCACAATTGAAGAGGTGGGCTTGGCATAATTTGACTTTTTCATTTTTATTCCATTTTTTCAACATTTTCCATATTATTTTGACTTTAACAATCTTTTAACTTTTTCCAATATATCCCATAAGTATTTTTTCGTCTTTTTCAACATCTTTCAACATAATTCGTCTTTTTCTTTATTTATTCGATTTTTTCATCGATTTTGAATTGTTTCAACCTCTTCTACTGTTTTTGAGTTTTTCAGCATTTTCCATATATTTCGATTTTTTCAACTTTTCAGCATTTTGCATATTTTTTGGATTTTTTCAATTTCTTTCAACTTTCTTCAATGGTGTCCATACACATTTTCAGTTTTTTGCTACTGTTTCAACACTTTTCAAACTATTTTAACTTCTTTACATTTTTTTTCGACTCATCTAAGCTCTTCAACGAGTTTTTTTTTCACAGTTACTTAAAATGTACTTTCAATGCAGTGTAGGGTATGTAGTTTCGGCCTGGCCGAAGATAACACCTTAAATAGTCTTATTTTATTTTTAATTTCTTTCTCAAATGTTTTAGAGCCACAATATACTATCCTTATTTGGATCATACGGTCTTAGAACTAAAATCAAAAGTCCAGGGTAAAGTTTTGAGCATTTTACACTTAGAAGGTTTAATACCGATTATCACTCGATGGGGCGCGTTGACAAAATCGTGGATGCTGTTTTTACTTATGAAAGTGATTTAAATTGCAGTTAGGTTGAGCTTGAATCCGATATTAAATTGTAGCATCAGTACTCTTGTAAAACCGATTTAAAAGATGCTTTGAATGTAATGGAAGCATTGACCATTATCAAAACCAAAAAAATGGAATCGTCCTTCCCAAGCATCACAATATTACTGCAAATAATTGCCACAATTCCAGTGACTTCGACAACAGCAAAACGAAGTTTTTCTGTGTTAAAACGATTGAAATCGGATTTAAGATCTACAATGACAGAAGATCGTTTTAATGGATTGGCTCTGGGAAATATTCATAAGGAAATCGATATCAGCTCAGCTAAAATTGCTGAATTATTTTGCCAGAAGAAACCTCGCTGTCTTGAAACCCTTGACTGGACTACTGATTAGATTGTTGTGATATGTCAAAAAATTTAAACACTGCGCGTTGAATAATTCAATCGATATGTATTATCATTAAAAAAACATGTTAGCCCCCCCTGAAGGAAATCCTAGATCCGCCACTGCTTAACATAACGATTTTTAAATAGATTAAAAGCGCAATTCTTGGAATTTTTGTTTGTTTACCTATTAGTGTTTTGTTCTTTATTAATTTAATTCTACATATTTTTTATTTTTGGTGTGATACATTTTTGTCATTGCTCAAGCATTTACGCGTTTGCATTGATAGGGGTGTTCCCGAAAGCAAGCCCGAAAGTTTTCGCGTTTAGAGGAATACCCTTATTGATCTGTTGAGAATCTATGCAAAGCAAAAATTCTTTTTTTTTCTTTGTTTTTTTAATTCCCTTAATATTGCACTTTTCTTGCAGGCGCTTCGTTGGAAGCTTTGTTGGAGAGTCAAAACGAAGTAGCAAGCGCAAACCGTATAATAAATCGGCGTAGATTTCATTCAAATTTCCACACATCTATACATATAAAATTCAATTGCAGTGCATTAGTCTCGCAAAAACTCAAGAACTTTTTTTGTTGTGCTCGTAATTGTTCAGACAAGTTTTTTCCAAAAAAAAAATTTAAAGAAAAATCGAAAAATTGCAAAAAGCCGATATAGTGTTTTGTATGGAAAAAGCACAGCATGACTTGCGATTTAATTAACTTACACCGTTTATTCGATTTTCCTTATTTCTTTTACACATTTATAGATATGTTGTACATTAGGTTTTAGGGTATTTTCGTTATTGTCTGTAGAAGGTTTTTAACAAAAATAAGTTTAGAAAAACTCGAAAGAAGAATCGGAGAATCACAAAAAACCGATATAGCGTAATGTATGGAGAATGCACACCATAATTCGCAATTGAATTGATTTAGATGGGAGAGACAGGGAGGGCAGATCAACGTCTGCCGGGTTTACTAGTGCTGTCAAATTATCTAAAAAACATAAATGGAAAGTTTAAATTCTAGCTCCATTATAGCTAATTATGTCCATATTTTCTATGAAGAGAATCCAATGTGCACCGATGAGATAAAAGCTGAATCGCTGAAAGAGTTTAAGGCTGTTCTAAAAGTGTTTTGATGATTGGGAGAAAGGCTGCCAAATGAGGACTATAAATATTGATACATAACTAAATAGTTTTTCAAATAAATTAAAAGTTCCGGAAACTATTTGATATGGTGGAATATGTCTTACTTTTGCTTCTGAATCTAAGTTAGCTGGATCAGCTGGCATATCAACTTCTACAGTCCTTGTTTCAACAGCAACGACACCTACTGGCACACCACCTATGCGTGCTCGTCCGGTAACCACTGTTTTTGCCCAAGGCTCCATGATTTCACCCCATGAGCCCTTATCAAAGAAACCACTTTCCCATTCGGTTATATTGACTGAAAAACAACATTGAAAAGTTATGTAAATAAAATATTTGTGAACTGGTACCTGGATTAACTCGTCCTGCGAGCATCCATCTGGGATCGTATGGCGACTTTGTTGGCATAAAACCAACTGGACGGTCAATTGGATCATTTGGCGATACAATGGGAAGGTCGGCACCAATAAACGCAGGAATGTATGAGAGCCAACTTAATATAGTGTAGACGCCATCAAGATCAATTGCTTTTTTGTGTGAAAACAGAAGATTAATACAAACGAATTTTTTTGCATCGAATCACAAGAATTTCGTAGAAAATTAAATATTTACCTTCAGTCTTATGAGAAACACCATTATTGTACATGATTTGAACGCCACCTAATTGATTATTCGATGCATATACTTTTCTTCCGAGCAACTAAAAAAAAATATATTAGCTTTTGCTTGTTCTACCACGCATATCGCATATTATAGCAAAATTACCTTATTTAAGGCTGCATATCCAGTTAAAATAATATGAGAGTTATCAATCTGAATGACACGTTGTCCTAAGCGTACTAAATAAGATCCAATACCTATTGTACGACAAGTTACCATCGAAATTGTTACAATTTCTTCATAAGCCTGTGAAGTTTCTCCAGCAATAAGACCTGCATATCGAAGATTTTCAACACCAAGTCCATCATCTTTGCCAATTATGTCAGTAATTTTGTAACGTGGTTCTCCTTCATCTTCAATAAGAATTGCACGAACTGAGTTCAAGTTAGCTACTTTACTGTAGTCCTCAGTCGTTAGATAAAGATACTTAAATCCCTTATCTGGTTCTTCTGGATCTTCCCAGGCAACTTTAAACATAGCTTTTACTTCTTCGGCTAGACCAATACGCGCACCACTGTTTACAGATACGTATATCTGTAAAATGTAATGTTGCTTATCAATAATTTACTATATTACATTAAGATGTGAAACTTACTCTTGGTACTTTTCTAGCTCTGGCCAATTTCGATGCTTCGTTGAACAAAATATCCTCCTGTATACCAAATGATCCAATAAAAAACGTTAAATCGTTAGCAATAACGATAATTTCACGGCCATCAGGGTATTCGGGGGTTGCCAAAATTATTCGCCATGCTACCATTCCACACTACGCATTAGTAAAAAAATTTATCATACATAATTGTAACAGCAAGTTAATTCTACTCTACTTACATTATTCTCTCCAGGCAAGCGTTGCATTTCTATTAAATTATCTCCATCTAAAACCAATTCGACACATTCTATAAGAATTTTTTCAGGTATTCTGATGTCAACCGTTGGACGTGCTTTGGAGAATTCTTTCCAATGACGTTCCGTCATTTGTCGGAACATATCGGGAATATCGTAAACATATGTAGTTCCATTAGATTGCGCCTGGAATCGTTTCTGTTGCAGAAAATTTTTCGTCATATAAGGCGAGGCTATCGCATGCCCATGCAATGATCCTAGCTTCTCGCCATATGCTTTGAATTTAATCTAAAATAGGCAAATCGAAAAATTTTTATAAACTTTAATGATATACATATGTATATTATGTATGTATGTAGATTTGTTAATAAAAATGGCGAACTATTTATCATTCGCTAACCTTTGGTAATTTAGTCTAAAAACCGTAAGGTACTTTTTCACCGATGTTTACGACAACTTGCCAGTTTCAAAAAAGACAATTACTGTATTGATCACTTTCAGCAAAAGTGCCCGTGGAAAGTTCGGGAGCTTGTACTCAACCTTTTTTGCATATATTACACAGCAATTGAACTCCTTACCACCTACATATGGTTGCGTAGTTTAATGTGAAAAGACAATTATAAAAAGCTACAGTGCACAGCGTACAGATTTTGGCATGTATTTGTGTTGCCAGTGTCATGAGCATTATTCCAATAAAAGCACTGTGGGCACTGCTGGATCTGCAACCTTCAGACATTTATATTAAAAGGCTTTCTTATATTGCTTGATTCTGGTTAATAGGCCTAAGACAAACCACTAAGTCATACACTGCGCGTCACTTGAATAAGGCCACACATTTTTTTTGGATTTCTTCTGATTTTTCTTGATGTTTTGAACATATTTTTTTTAGTTCTTGTTCCGTAAATATGTATATTGTTTACGAATTGATCGAAAAAAAAGTGTACCTCGTAGAACACCTATATGGACATAGTGTTAAGGTCCGCGATACTCCGATATTTACAACTGAACTTAACGCTTCTAAGGTTTAAGCTCCAACAAATAGTAAAGAGAGTTGAAACCAAAGGCTAGAGGTCAATGTATTGTTTTATGCATGGCAACTTAGCTTCTTAAAAAGTTGAATATAATTTAATATATAAATTATATACATACAATTCCTGTTTCAGGTTCAGTGTATTCAGTGTACATTGATATATCCAAAAAGTAGCCAGAATCGTTAGCAATGCATAGGCGTATGGCTTGGGTAGCTGCTTGAGGCGATTGACGAATGACCATTTTTAGTTCCGCTTGAAGTACACGCAATTTCCAGAGTCGTGGGCCATAACGCATAATCATTTTAGTTACTGATTCTTCAATTTTTGCTGGATCCATAATAACAGTAGGAACAAAATTGAGGAAAATATGATTGCAATCTGTGCGTTTGGCATGGGGATGAGAGAATGCAACTTCTAATTCATCCATTGATTCAAGTAGGACACGTTCACCCTCATTTTGCAAGTATTCGAATGAAGCTTCCTAAAAACACATTGAAATTAAAGTGGTGAAAATACAGTATGGTTCAAAAATTCTTACCTTTGTGATAAGGTCAGAATGTCTAATAATAGAACGGATGAAAAACCGATAATCTGTCACTTCCTGCCCTTTCAAAACTTTTGCCTTTCCAAGGTATAAGTGCATTTTTTGATTAGCTGTCGGTAAAGCTTCAAGATTGTATGTTTTCATACGATTCAGTTCAAGTTGAAAAGCACAAGCTGGTTCCAAATGTCGATATATTCTATCTTCTTCAAAGTTATCACGAGAGCGATAGGTAAAGAATTTTGGAAATTGACGTCTAAGTATCAACAAAAAAAAAAAAAATCATTTTATTAGTGCAAGTTTCACAAAAAATTCCTAATACATATATTAGTTTTAATGTTTTCTGACCATTTCTTTCGAATTGCACTTGTTATTAAAACACAGAAAATGCAATCTTTAGCCGATGTTACGACAATTTGTTTATTGTTAATGGGAGCTTTCATTTAATTTAAAAAATACAATCATCAAATTTTACATTCACATGTATTTATTACATGGATGAATTTTATTTATTTTTTCCTATATTACAGCTTGAGGAATAAAAATAATTGTCCCAACATTTGAGCTTCCTAGCTCAAACCTGTAAACGGCGCGGACAGAGTTTATGTCAAATTTCGTTGAAATTTAACGAAAAAACCGACTTACTAAAGCGTAGAAAAAGTCTGCCTTAGGTGCCAAGATATAGCGTTTTGGGTTTTTTAATAGAATGGGGGTCGCCACCCACTGTTGTAAAACCACGCCACACATTTTTCGTGTGATTAGTCACGCGGAAAAAATACACCCAAAAGGGTTTTTATTTTTTTTTTTAAATTTACGGTCCTATATATATGCCTATTTAATAGAATTGGGTTTTGGTTTCTCCCGAAATTTCAGCTTCCTAGATCAAACCTGCGAACGGCGCATCCACTTTGTTTCCTTTTACAATTCATATGGAAGAAATTTTTTTTTTTACTTAAACGCAAAAAAAGTTGTTTTTCGTTTTTCATGTGAAGTGTAAAAGCATACTTTCTGATTAGAGGCGTAGCACACCAAAAAAAAAAAAAAAAAAAGCGATTATTTTGTGATTTGGCAGGTAAAATGGGATCTAATTTAATTTTGCAACTGTTTATCTTTATATACATTTATAATCGTTGGTGCGTCTGCTATTAATCGCGTAACTTCTGAACGACATGACCGATTGAGGTCATGTTTTATTTAAAGATTCTTATGGTCTGCGGGAGGTCCTTAGCATAGTTTGGTTTGGAAAAAAATTGGTGATGGCACGCTCCCCCTATATGAACAAAGTCAAATTCATCATATCTCATTTACTATTTGACGCAGATGAATGAAACTTGTAATATATATAAAAGATACGAGCAAAAGTAAGTTTCAATCAAAAAAGGGCGGTGCCAAACCTCCCATATGGGAAAACTGTTTCTCTGTCACATATAAACGCGCGAACTACTTAACGGATAATTCTTTTTTAAGTGCTTCTTTTGGTTTGTGGAAAGTTTTAAGCAAAGTTTGGTTTAGAAAAATGGGGGCTTGACACGCCCTCCAAAATCATATTTATCATATCTCATCAACTATTTGAAGCAGAAACTTGGTACACATATAAAAGTACGGGCAAAAGTAAGTTTCAATGAAAAATGGGCGGTACTACGCCTCCTATACAAAAAAAAACAAAATTGTAGATGCAGATGAATGAGACTAGGTACATATATAAAAAGTACGGCTAAAAGTAATTTTCAATGCAAAAAATGGGTGTCCCCACGCTTCCCATATGAGAATAAAGTAACATTTTGTATATATTAGGAACTATTTGATACAGATGAATGAGACTTATCGCCCCACCTACAAGAAAAGGCAGAACAGCATCTGCCAGGTCTGCTATATACATATGTGTAAAAGAGTAGGGATAAAAGTTAGTTTCACTATAAAATTAGACTGTTTCGCTTTTATTTTCCATCGCATGAGTTCATAGCAATTGAACAAACGCTGTGGTGATTGTATGCGGGACCAAGTGATGTAAATGCTTTGTGTTGATTGGATGTGCGCTATGTATTCCATTCTAATTGCGAATATTCCATACAGTCATTTGCTGTCAGGTTTGTTTAACATCTTAAATAACATTGCCGAAATCAAGTGGTTCATATTCTCAAGTCAAGTGAATCATAATATGCACCAAAATACCTGCTGATATGCATTAATTTTTTATTTTTATAAAAAATGAGTTCTTGACTTTTTGAGGGTGCTGGGGGGAAAGTGATCAACTTAAACTCATTTTTATTGTAAGTTATTATTTGAGCACACCTATATACGTAGCAGGCATTGTAATAAGGTGCAGTAATGACCTATTTCGGCAGTAATGACTTTAAATTTGGAGTAATGATTTCAGAATATTGTAAAAAATCGTAGTAATGATTTTCTGCCAAATTCATAATACTTTGTTCTGCGTTTATCTTTGAAACGAAATACACATTTTATTTCGTAAATAACTACGGTGACCATCCGTTCTGTTTTTAGCAGAACAGTTCTGTTTTTAAGGCGCTTGTTCTGCGTATTTTTTTTTTAATGGAAAATTACAAAAGGTTTTTGTTTTTCGCAAATGTTCTGTTTTTTGTTCTGCTTTCATGCGCCAGGCAAATCTACTATTTACTAATCTACCCTTCAAATCTATTTCTACTAACGGCAAACCTTTGCTGATCGATATGTAAGTTGTTATCGATATCAATTAGCAATCCCTATCGGTCGGTTTGAATTTAAACTCAAATTTTCGCTAAGCGCAGAGAAGAAATTTTTTTACCTTTCATGATCAAGAAAATAATTTCGGACAGGAGGAGACCCCGTAAAATTGGTTTAAATTCGGGCATCGGGACAGGCTTTGGCAAGGCAACTCTGGTTCATTGGTTTCACCAATATGGCTCACTATGTTTCCCGTACACCCCATAGTGTAATCTTATACACTCAACTTTTCTACAGCGGGCTCTTGGGCTAGGAGTTTGAAAAAACAGGAACTGAAAACCTAAGTGAAATTAAAGATTGCAATAATGGAATGGCCAATTCGAAAGTGGAGGAACATATTGTGGACGGATAAGTCTAAAATTGTTTTGTATGGCTGTAAAGGTTCTCGGGAATATGTGAGACGCCCCCCAAATACGGAGTACAATCCACGGTACACAACAAAGACGTTAAAGCATGGAGGATCAAGTATCATGGTATGAGGCTGTTTTTCATACAATGGTGCGGGGCCATTATATTAGATAAAAACTATAATGGACCAGCATGCATACGTGCAAATAATGCAGACTGTTATGCTACCATTCGCTGAGGATGAAATGCCTCTCAAGTGGGTACTGCAACAAGATAACGACCCAAAACATACAAGTAAGCTTGCAAAATTGTGGTTTCGGGACTCTGGAATTGAGGTTATGGAGTGGACAGCTCAATATCCTGACCTCAATCCCATAGAAAACCCTTGGAGTGACCTCAAGAAAGCTGTGTGGGATGCCAAGCCCAAAAATAATAACGAACTGTGGGTTGTGGCTCAACGTGCGTGGCAGTTCATACCACAAGAAAGGTGCGAGCGCCTCATAGACTCTATGAGGAACCGTTGTGCTGCTGTAATAAAAAAAAACGGTCATGCCACTAAATACTAACTTATTCTATTAAATACATTAAAAAAAAGTTTACGAAATACAGTTTTTAGGTAACAAAATTATGTTTTTTTCATCCACTACTATTTTACTGCTCGCTTTAATTTTAATATAAAGCACATTTGAAGTGAATAAATATATTTAATGCTTATGTGAAATAAAATTCTTCATCCATACTTTTAGCTGTTACATGTAAGACTAATTTTACTTATGCAGAATTTATTTTGATATTTTAGTAATTTTAGGAAACATAAAATGTAGATACACACTACTCTTTCACTGCTCGCAGCTGTATATGTTATTTAATATCAATCACTAAAGTCTTAAAAAATTGCCGAAAAAAAAAATTTCTGCAGTAATTCTGACCCCGGATTCGTTTTTAGCACACCAAAATACATACCGAATGGTACCTCAACTTTCAACTACAAAACTTTTTTTTGTGGTCCTGTGTTATTAATTAATAACCTTTAACTGTTTAATTCTGTTTTCAGAATTGATGTAAGACGTAAATTTGTTGTCATAGTTTTTTATTTGTTTTGTAGTGCACGGTGTGGTGGTGCCCTTTAGCTGATATCAACAAAATGAGTATAATTTGAATAGCAATGAAATAAACTTTAATTTGTATACGAAAATCAAAATCGGTTCACTTTTAAGGTATGGCGTAAAAATGCTTGCCTCTGCATCAAAGTCTATTTAAAATGGCGGCCTTCAACGTAAAAATAGGTAGCGATTGTAAAATACAGTAAGAAATATTGATACAAAATTTTTAAACGTTTTGATAAAATTGAAATTAGGAAGAACAGGTCATTACCAACATTTATTAAAAATCAAAACTGACCGAAAAAGAATAACTTACTTTTTGAGGGCGGCAAAAGTTATTCGACGTATGCGTTTTTCAAGCAATATTTCCCTATGCAATTTACAGAATTGGCCAAAATTTTGAGCCATTGTTATATCATCCATTTCACCAGTTTCACGTACTGCAATGCTTACTATATGTATAGGCTCTGTAGATTTAGCTTCTTCAGCGGCATTAGCACGAGATATTGGATCAGATAAAGAAACATTGATCGAGGTACTTAGACGACCGTTTGACATGGAATCAGCCGCTTCAACAGCTTCCATGACCTGTACAAAAATAAGCATAATATTAAGTTAGCTTCGAAATTAAATCCAGAAATAACATTTTTCCATAAGTCTTTTATAATAAAATAAGACATTAAAGCAAATACAAATAAAATTATTAAAAAAGAAATAAATATATATATTACAGCAGGCCCCTACGCTCCCAAAGAAGTTTTATAGTTTTAATACTCATTATAAACACTGAATTTTTTTATAATCTTTTAAGGATGTCCGGGAGTTTTTCGAAAAACAAGAAGACATTTTTTTTAAGGTGCATTTTATATTAGACCAAAATTTTTTTACATAATTTAAGTATAAATATTCAAGATTTATCTCTGAAATTTTGGTCCAAAAATAAGTTAGAAAAGTGCAATGCCGTGAACGATCTCAAAATTTGCGGTGAGCAAGATATCTGGAGACTGGTTCATCCGAAAAAAGAAAATTATTTTTTTGATCGGCGTTTGATCGTTCGATTTTTTTTGGATACATATTTTTTGATTTATAGCCTAAAACGACCTCAAGTTTGTGCACAAAAAATTAAAATTTTCTTTGTACGCCCGCCATTTTCTCAAAAATTAATATTTTTCAAAAATCAACGATCAAACGCCCCTTAACTATTTGCTTAGCCAAAAAAATTTAGTTTTCTTTTTTCGGAAGAACCATTCTCCAGCGATCTTGCTCACCGCAAATTTTGAGGTCGTTCATGGCATTGCACTTTTCTAACTTATTGACGAGTATTTTTGGTCCAAAATTTCAGAGATAAATCTTAAATAGTTACACTTTAATTATGTAAAAAAAAATTTGGTCTAAGATAAAATGCAGCTTCAAAAAAAATTTAAAAAAATGTCTTTTTATTTTTCGAAAAACTCCCGGACGCCCTTAAGGAATATCATTCCTGCAATATTCGTTAAAACCCTGAACTGGATGTGACGGGGACGTTTTGAGCTGCGTTCTGTATTCGCATTCTCGTATGACACCCATTAATTTATCAGATTGAATTTTACGAAAATTCCGACAAATCGAATTACATATTAATTTGTTTTGTTAATATATGTACATAGTTTGAATTTTCGAGCAGATGTGTATGTGCATTAGAGTGTCCGTTAGCAATAATTCTAAAATTCTATGTAATACAATTTTATCTGATAGGTTATTACGTATTATTGATGGAAGAATTTTATTATTTTTATATTTTGATCGTCCCTAATAAGGTCGAAAAAATGTTATTTTTATAAACTTTGATTATTTGTAAGTAATTTTTTGTTTTTTTTACATCATTTTAAAGCAAAAGAACAAAGCTTTTTAGACTCATTTGAAAGGCCTTTACACCAATATTGTAGCCCATTAAATTATCTTTCATACGACATCCATAATTTGGATATAAATCAAGGGGTTTCCTTTTCAACAGAAAAAATGCGAATTCCGAATAAAAAGAAGAATGAAAACGTACGATTTGCCCTCACACATACGCTTGAACTTTGTTGAACATTTCATTTACGGTTTCAGCGATCATCTCTTGCTGTTTTTCGTTTTGTTTTAATGTTATTTCTGATTTGCGTACATTAAAACTTAGGTAGACTTCTAATGTGGGAAGTGAATTGATGGCCGTTTCAAATGCGCTTACGCAGAACTCTAATATGTATGTACGTCGGTATGTGTGCGTTGCCCAAAAAAAGTTCCAATATCAAATGAAAGATTACAAAATTCTCTATAAATCATGTCTCATGAATTTATTCCATAAAATCTATTTATTTAGCTACAAAGTATCGAGCCACCAAATTTTTCTATTTAAGCCGTCATTGGGTACCCAATTTAAATTTTTTTATTTTTGCACGAACTTCTACATTAATTCATGTTAAGCGGTAACAATAAATGTTGTCGTTGTTCAATTTGAATGTTGAATAGATGGAACTAGATCAAAATTTGTGGTCATTGAATAGTAAATATCTTAAGTGTAAAGTGTTTATAAAATCAATTAAAGCGATTGATGATATTGCTGGAAAAAAAGTCCATTTATTCGAAGATGAATCTTTCTCACGAAAGATGAAATGCAGCTTCAATATTTTATCCATTGTATTGAAGACTATCGTTGATGTTACCCAATTGCTAATAAGATACTTGTAACAATAGTTTTAAAAATTTTCAACAATCATTATAAGTTTTTAGTGCCTTTTTTTATTGGAATTATGTTCAAATCAGTAAAATGGATTGAATAATCTTTATCAATTTAAAAAAAAAAAATCATATTCAAATCAAAGTAATGGAAATAAAGAAATATATATCAACCATAACCCTTAACCGTAACCCTTAAAGTAACCTGATGACGGTTTAAATTGAAAAATTTGGCGATTCCCGACGCTGAAGCGGAACAACTTTAGGTTTTATGGAATAAACGCTAGAGACATGATTTATGGAGAATTTTGTAATCTCTCATTTGATATTCGAACTAATTTTGAAAAACGCACACATTACAAAATATATGCAAAATAACACATACAAACACAACAAACATGATCTTTATCGATTCTCGGCACTATAAGACACCATCGAAATCAAAGAAAAAAAATTGTCTTATCAATATTACGTCATTACCTATAGAATAAAATTGTGCTGCAGAAAATTGTTAGCTAACGGGCACCCTAATGTATATAAACTTTAGAACATATAAATTTAATATTTTTTACAAAATTTCTCGGCCTTATTTGTTTTAACTAATAATAATAGCTTTGCTAGCCTTACGCTTACCCTTGCGTTAACAAAAGCCGGTGAGACTGAATCTTCCAATAAATCTAATATTTCATCAGAGTATTCTTTAAAATGTTCAAAAGAATCAAAAGCTGCCATGCAACCTGTTCGAACAAATGATGTAGTAATGGGTGGTTCATTAGTTGATGTTGATAAAGCGCCATCACTCTGCGTACGTAAAGAAAGCCTTTAAGAAAATTAATTGTTTAAAATTATTAAGATATT
Organism: Tricholauxania praeusta; assembly: GCA_949775025.1. NCBI lineage: Eukaryota > Metazoa > Arthropoda > Insecta > Diptera > Lauxaniidae > Tricholauxania > Tricholauxania praeusta. Next base: position 45,171,890 of record OX459031.1, read on the forward strand.
ACTATCATAATTATGATGAAGTTTTTAAAAAATTATTATATACCTATTTGGATGAGATGTAGGTAGAAGGAACTGGAAGTAAACCAAAGGTAAACCGCAAGAAAGCTCCACATGCTGTAAACACGTTAATTCATATGAAGTGTAAGCTCGCCGAACATAGACCTCTAATGCAGCATTGCAAACAGCACGATTCGAATGATAAAAGAAATCATGTAGTATGTCAAAAATAGATGTTTCTGACAATATTAAGCGTTGCAAATTTTCCGGATGGAAGTCATGTCCATACATATCAACAGCTGAAAGGAAAATTGATTCCATTTGATTGTGCCGTAGTTCATAGGCTGGCTGATGTGCAGCAATAAGAACTTGTCGTGAACGTAGCGCAACGCGAGAATGCTCAGCGCGGTTTAGTGAAGTCAATTCACTTAAAGTGTTCGCTAGTTCATCTGTAAGACCGGGTTCATTAGACCACAAGTGATCGATCAGCAGTGTAACTAAAAGGTTTTTCTTTGCTACTTGAGAATGTGAAAAAATTGTTTTGACAACAGTTTGCATATCATCCTTGTTACGTTCTCTTATAAGGGCAACACATTTGTCGTAGTGTCCATGCTGAAATTGTGACTCTACATCATAGTACTGTCGCAGAAGTTCATGTACAGCAGCCTTCATGCGTCCACGAATGCCATTACGGTATCGTTGAACAAGTTGCACAATGCTTTGTGTAGTAAGGAAAAAGACATCGCGATCTGAACGTTTTTGCAAAGTCGCTGCATGGCAATCAATAACACTAGCAATTTGCTGAGATGGAAACTGAGCTAAAACACTAGTGATATTTCTTTCATACAATGTCATTAGTTTACGTATTTTTTTCTCAACTGAAATTGGAATGCGGCCTGAGATCGATGCTATAACTTCCTGCAGTTCCAGTAAGGGCAGTGATGGATCGCGTAAGCTTTGCATGAACTTTTCTATAAGATCGCGAAGTCGCTGTGCATTAAAAGGTTCAGGCAAACAATAACCAGCGAGTGTGTTTTCCAGAATCGATTTATAAATATTGTGAAAACGATTTAATTTTTCAGGCATTGGTAGATTTTCAGGCTGCGGGAAGGCACTTTTGTACGGCTGAGCTTTAGTTACCAAAGATGGGTCGTCAAGTTCCAAGTGGCCCAAAAGGGATCCAGCATCAAGAACAGCGCCTGGCCGACGCACAAAGCAAACAGTGCCTGCTTCCTGTGATGTTAGTGTCATTACCATTTTCATAACCTCAATTTCAGCATATGCTTGTCCTTTCGAAACATGAGCCCCGTCCTCAACAACCAGATTTATTAGTTTCCCTGCAGATGGACTTCGAAGCAAAGATGGATCATTTTCCTTTTCAAATACACATGTCTGATTTCCGATTACAATACGATAACGGTCTACTTCTTCCTTCATGTATGTTGTATAGGAAGCACCTTCAAAAGAAATTAAAAGACCACCATCGGAAAGTCGATGAACTTCAACTTCCTTGAAGGAATTGTTCATAAGCAAAAAATATGAGTTGGTTCCGCTTTTAGCTGCTTGCACTTTGTAGCGTATGCCACCATTAATTAGTTCCACATCACTGACATTTGTTAATGTATTAGCCGCTTGAATTTGTCCTTTTTCTAATGAAGTTTGGAAACTTGAGAACGCTTCACTTATCTGTCGGTCGGCAATATGCAAAGCACCGCAAACTACACCAAGTAGTATATCCGGCTTTTCAGACTGCATACGTTCTGCAATTAAAGCATCTAACCAAGCAGTGTCTATAGTATTGTCCAAGAAACTGTTCGTTTCCAGGAGCGTAATTAAATATTCAACAGTTGTTCGAAAATCACCACGGATTGAAAGCTCTTTTAAGGCAATAACAAGATTTTCACGAGCTTGTTGACGATTCTCACCCCAGGAGAAGCAATGCCCAAATTGTGAATCAGCAAATTCATGCAATCCACCTGATGCAGCCACACTGAAATAGCCCCAGACATTTTTACTTGATCGGAAGTTTAACTCCTGCACAGTACCCGAGCTGGGTTTGAAGCCTTCATCAGGGTTTTCAGAAGTAATACGAGCCGCAATAACATGTCCTGATGGCCTGGGTTTATTTGTTGGATTTTCAAAGTTGATTACTGATGTACCCCAAGGTGATTCGCCATACAAGAGACGTATATCTTTTAAACGATACAATGGAATTCCCATTCCAATTTGTAACTGACATGCGGGTAAATTCACGTCAGCTACCATTTCTGTACATGGATGCTCTACTTGTAAACGTGGATTGAGCTCTAGAAAAAAGTACCTTCCTTCAGCATCGTAAAGATATTCAACAGTGCCTGCACTGACATACCCAACCATTTTGGCTAAACGAACAGCTGCCTTTTCCATTTCATCGAATACTTCTGGGTGAGCAACAATTGCTGGAGCTTCTTCAATAATTTTTTGATGTCGACGTTGAATGGAACAATCACGTCCAAACAAACTAATAGCATTACCATATTGATCAGCAAGAAGTTGAACTTCCAAGTGGCGTGCACCACGTGCTAATTTCATTACAAATATTGGTGAGCCAGGGACTTCAGCTTGAACTTGACGGAACAATGCTGGAAATTCTTCTGCAGTATCTACACGGCGAATGCCTTTTCCGCCACCACCTTCAGATGCTTTAATCATCACAGGGAATCCTATTCATAAAATGTTAAGTGTAAAATAATGTTAAAAGCTGAATTGCAATTGAAATTACCCAAATTAAACTTCATGCGATTTCTATGGAATTATATTATAAACAGAAATACGAGTGATATAATAAAATTTAATTTTTAATATTCACAACACTTAAGTAAACTATGGTGTTTTTTTTTTCAAAATTTTGGAGAGGGATTATATTTATTTTTTCCTATATTATAGCTTGAGGAATAGAAATAATTGTCCCAACATTTGAGCTTCCTAGCTCAAACCTGTAAACGGCGCGAACAGAGTTTATGTCCAATTTCGTTGAAATTTAACGAAAAAACCGACTTACTAAAGCGTAGAAAAAGTCTGCCTTAGGTGCCAAGATATAGCGTTTTGGGTTTTTTAGTAGAATGGGGGTCGCCACCCACTGTTGTAAAACCACGCCACACATTTTTCGTGTGATTAGTCACGCGGAAAAAATACACCCAAAAGGGTTTTTATTTTTTTTTTTTTTGAAAATTTGCGGTCCTATATGCCTGTATAATAGAATCCGGTTTGAAGAAAATTCTCCCGAAATTTCAGCTTCCTAGATCAAACCTGCGAACGGCGCATCCACTTTGTTTCCTAGTACAATTCATATGAAAAACGAAAAAGCAAAACAACGAAAAACAGAAAATTTACTAAAACGCAAAAAAAAAAAATCTATTTTTCGTTGTTTTGCTTTTATAAAAAAAAAAATCTAAAAAAATATTTAAATCGCTTCAGTTGTTTTTAGGTAAACGTGGTCCGGCTGAAAAGACAATTTTGAGAAAAACACCGCCGAAGTTTTTATCTCTTTTAGTTTTTGAAGAAAAACCACTGCAACTTTTCCAATTTTGCTCAGATTAACATACATTTTTATGTACATACTCGCATTTCGGAGAAATTGCAATTCATAAAAATTATAAACAAAAATCGATTTGTCAGATTTTATGACTAGGCATAATTCCTTAAAAAGCGTCAAAAGTAGAAAATGGGCATATTAGAGATACATACATACGAGTATGTATTTTTTTAATTTTTTATTAAAAAAAAAACATAATACTTTACCAATTTTAGCGACAGCCGCCAATCCTTGTTCAGCATTGTTGACACAGCCACGTGCGAAAAGATCGCTAGAAATTTTTATTTTCTTTCCACTGTATTGAGCTTTCAGATCCGAGCCCGACCATGGTAAAGTGGGTATTTCAGCTGTTTGCGCTACAATTGAAGAAGCGACTTTGTCACCTAAAGCCCACATAGCTCTCTCAGGCGGACCCAAGAAAACTAAGCTTTCTTTGTGAAGAAGTTCTGGTAGTTTTGGATTCTCCGATGCATGACCCCAACCAGCCCAAACAGCCTTTGTTAAGTTTGAATATAATATATAGAGGTTATAAAAAGAGAAGAAGAATGGGAGATTAGCATTTTCTTATTTTTCAGATAACTTAAATCAGGTAATAGAAATAAGAGTAGGTGGTAGAAGAACGATGCAAATAAAATTAATATTTTTGGCTAGCTTAATAAGTAAGTATTTAGTGAAAAATTAAAACTTTCGTAAGGTAAATCCCATTATTCAATTTTAAAAAGCTGCACAAAAAAAAAAGCTTATGACTTGCTAGTTCAAATGTTTCTAAAGGCGAAACTTTTCTAGTGCTGCCAGGATCATTGATGATTACAGTGGTCAAAGTGCTCTTGGCAAATGCGACACAACTCGTTTATATCAAAGCCACGGCTTTCATCAATCCAACCGCAGATTAAAGCTCCTATTATTGAGAAAACTGCCTTTAACGTCATATGCAACACAGGAAATGATGTTAAAAAACGGAGCGGAACCGATAAAAATTTAAATTTGAAGAGGAATTTATAATTAAAGGGTGACCCAACTTAAGAAGTTTCTAATCTTATATTTCAACAAAAAAAAAAAATGCCAAATAATCGTCGGAATTCTTAAATTAATCAATTATTTCAACGGCTTAAGTCGCATGACCTTGAAGGCCATTTGACGTCACCAAAACTGAAATCACATTTCTTCGACATCAATATTTAAGATTTCGTTATCAAATGCCCACATGTCAATAATTATTAGTAGCTGTCTGATATGCAGGACAGCCAACATAGGAAACTCGAATAGGATCACTCTGTACATGGTTAGAAATATTAAAAAAAACTGTGTCCCGAAAATAAGTACATGAAGATTTCCTCTCACGCCTCGGAAATATATCATGACAGGAAGACACCGAATTCGGATTCAGTGCAACAGAATGTGTGGCAAATTACTTTTCAATTTGAATTACTCGAAATTCATTGATTTTATATTATGTATGTATTCTAAGACTTACGGAAATAATACACAGTTAAAATTAAAAATGTTAATTAAAAAGTATTAATCAGAGCAAATGCTATTGAAAATTGAAAAGGTTTCTCATGTCTACTTTGTTTCACGTAGTTCATTGAACTTATATACGCTATTACAAAAATACATGTATAATACGAGTTTTCTATGCTTGTATATGGCGTGAGGCTTTTTTTCTTTGTAGTATTGGATATCATACGAGATAATAAACATTGTATTAGAATAATTATTTACTATACACCTAGAATACACTTAGATTGTTTACCTGAACTTGAGTACGAAGTGCAATGTCAACAATCAATTCAACATTTGCGTAATTGTTGTTATTCGATCCACCAGGTACTGGTACGTAATGATCTGCCATTTTAATATATTCTGCGTTTGCCTTGAGATCTTCAGGTGTAACCTAATAATTTGAACAGAATATATTTAATGAAAGTTTATAAAATTAATTCATAAAAGACTTCGCACGTGGTCTTGTTTATGCGTTAATGCACTAAATCGACGTGTGAGTACGATTACGATTTACGATTTCGTTGCAACACCTACGATTATGTTATTTTTCAATGGCTCCATTTGAATTTTTACAAGGCAATTTGCGCAAGTAGTCCAAAGGCAACATTATAAAATCAAATTCTGAATATGTTCAAATTTCAACTAGACTAGCCAACGATAGGCTTGAGATATTGTTAAAGTGGAGAAGTTCGAAAAAGTGACAAGCTGCTTATTATATTTTTAAAGCAATTCATTTTAACGCAAAAACATGACACGTGTGCAGATCTCAAATATTTCTTACCATAACAACAAAGCGAACTGCACGTTCGTTTTTAAACATTTCGTACGACCACCTACGAATCGAACGCATGCATTTAACAGCTGCAATGCCATTATTAGCGATGAGTATCCGATTAATAACCCTTGTACCACCAAACTTTTTTACAAACTCTTCAGTGGTTGCGATGTGAAAATCTCGATCCTGATAACGATCCTGTCCCAAGCCAGTACCACGGGACATACTGGGTCTAAAAAAGAAATAAAATTTATCCAGGTCCGTTACAACTATAATTTCGAAAATAAAAAGCATAAAAAGCATAAAAACAAATTTTGCAGCAAAAGACAATTGGAACACTGGCACCCACCTCCAAGTGTAATGAAGTATGTACAGTCGCGACAATTTAAATAGCACAGGTAATCTAACTTTTATTGTTGTTGAAATTACTACTTCTACATTTCCAAAATCAAAATAACGAAGTCGCAAAAATTAAGCATAACTATTGCTTATTGCATTAAAGTAAAAAAAAGTTCAGTTCCATTGCTTATTGAAAAAATATGTTATAAAAATGAAAGTAATATTCTATTTTACAAGACAAATTAAATAGCACACTTCGCGTATTTTTAGTAATTTCCTTAGAAAAAAAAAATAATATACATATTAATACAAATGCAAATTAGTATTTTGTTGGAAATCCCTTGTTTCGTATGACAGCATTACAGCGGCGTTCCATTGATGATACCAAAGCCTGGCATCGCTCCTTCGGTATAGCTGACCAAGCACGCTGCACTTCGAGCCAAAGTTGATCCGAATTCTTGACCGTGAATCGATTAATGGTGCGACCAACGTCATTCCACAAGTTCTCAATGGGGTTGAGATCAGGGGACTGCGCTGGCCAGTCCAGGACATCTAAATTTTTGGTTGAAATCCACTGCTTCACGGACCTTGCGGTATGCTTAGGGTCATTGTCATACTGAAATTTCCATTTCAGTAGCATTTCCTCTTCCGCATAAAGCAGCATTACTCTGGAAAGGATTTCCTTGTACTTAGTTTGGTCCATAATGCCATCAATTCTTTATATTGGGCCAACACCATACCAGGAAAAGCAACCCCAAACCTTGATATTGCCTTCATCATGCTTAATGAACTTTATTGTGTATTTTGGACTGCATTCCTGATTAGGCCAGCGACGCACATATTTTTTGCCATCACTTCCAAAGCAGTTGAACTTTGACTCATCGCTCCATAAGATGTTTCTCCACCATTGTGGGTCTTTATCGCGATGTTGTCTTGCAAACTGCAATCTACGCTTTAGTTTCCGTTTTGAAACATAAGGCTTGCGTCTGGATAGGCGTCCATTATGGCATTATGGACCAAACTAAGTACAAGGGAATCCTTTCCAGAGTAATGCTGCTTTATGCGGAAGAGGAAATGCCACTGAAATGGAAATTTCAGCATGACAATGACCCTAAGCATACCGCAAGGTCCGTGAAGCAGTGGATTTCAACCAAAAATTTAGATGTCCTGGACTGGCCAGCGCAGTCCCCTGATCTCAACCCCATTGAGAACTTGTGGAATGACGTTGGTCGCACCATTAATCGATTCACGGTCAAGAATTCGGATCAACTTTGGCTCGAAGTGCAGCGTGCTTGGTCAGCTATACCGAAGGAGCGATGCCAGGCTTTGGTATCATCAATGGAACGCCGCTGTAATGCTGTCATACGAAACAAGGGATTTCCAACAAAATACTAATTTGCATTTGTATTAATATGTATATTATTTTTTTTTTCTAAGGAAATTACTAAAAATACGCGAAGTGTGCTATTTAATTTGTCTTGTAAAATAGAATATTACTTTCATTTTTATAACATATTTTTTCAATAAGCAATGGAACTGAACTTTTTTTTACTTTAATGCGATAAGCAATAGTTATGCTTAATTTTTGCGACTTCGTTATTTTGATTTTGGAAATGTAGAAGTAGTAATTTCAACAACCATAAAAGTTAGATTACCTGTGCTATTTAAATTGTCGCCACTGTATATGCATATGTAAATCTACTAGTATAACTAGCCTCAGAAAGACGTCAAATCGATAACTTTTTTTTATGTGCCTGGCGTTAAATGGTAGATTAAATGTAAGACTATGACTGTTTTATAAAGTGGGATAGACCTAATATGATGAAATATCTCAAAAACTATGGGGAATAGAATAAACTTTGCAAGTGGCCATTCCAAGTTCCCGTGCGCAAAGTACGATCTCTTTGTGATATGTATTTTTTTTTAACAATGGAACTCTTTGTGGATTCTGGGCACCTAAATTGATTTCCTTGAGTCTTCTTTTAACGGTTTCAACATTGCTGCTATATTAAGCACTTTCTTTATTTCCGTAGCAGGCAAAAACGGATTATGTATCGAAAGCCGTATCGAATAATTCACGTCTCGGGGGGACATGGAAGGCATTCAGCCTCGTGTTTTTCGTTTATTTGCGTATATTATCGTATTCGAAACCAATTTCGCAGAACATCCGATAAAATTTAAAATTATATTAAAAGTTTTAACTTGCGAAATGGAGTTAAGCAAAATTAGAAAGTACCGTTATTTCTTTGGAACAAAATGTTATGTGCTTATTTTGTGCACTTATCAAGTAACTATAAAGATTAGAAGAAATCAAACGTCATTTGTTTGAAATATTTTCTTTCAATTCAAAAATGACACCGCCGCTTCCATAAATTTTCACCATTTTGATTTTTTTTTATATTTATTTAGGCCCAATTTTCGGTGAAGGCAAAATCGCAGGTTTAAAATCAAAAATCGCAAAAAAAAAATAATTACCCTATGAAAATCGTTTGAAAATGTAAATTAATTATATGGGAATTTTTTTTAGCGATTTTTGTTTTGTTTTCCGAGTTGAGTCACATTTCTCATATAAGGTCGCAATACATTTCTTAGATCATACCTGTAGGTGGACACACTTTGAGGCTACTTTTTATTATCAGAATTGTATTTTAGCAAATTTTCGTTCAGATATCGTCTACTTTGTCAAATTTAAAGTACTATATCTTTAAATTTGTATGCAACAAAATTAATACTTATTTACAACTACTTAAATGCAATGAGTTTTAAATCTGCATAATTGTTTTTATCTACAAAGATACACCGAATAATAAGCACACCTCATTGCACAGTTCATTGAAAAAGATTATAAAAACTCTTTAAAAAATGTAGCTGTATTTTTAACATCTATGTTATGCTATATTCTGAATAAAATAATATGATAAAAAAAATTTTAATACAATTTTAAGTACTTTTTTTTCGAAAAAGAGCGCTATCCAAAATCCGCAATATTCTCGATTTTGCATGCAGTTCAACTACATTACACATATATGTATGTTATATAACTTGTGGTAATAAGCTAATCATGAAGCTCACTATTGGAAAGTATTAGCTTAGTTTACAATTCAGACTTTGAGTTTTTTCATTTGAAGTATTTCAATGTAATTTTGATGAGTATGTTGTATTGATTGCTTATTTTTAGTCTTGCGTCATTATTTCAGTAATGAGGCGATATGACGCTTAAAGGTAACATACTATAAATAAATAATTGAACAAATATGTATACACAGTACAAAGCACTCCAAGTCTCAGTTAGTTCTTTGAGTGCACCTCATTCCCTGTATTAGCCCATAATCTGCTGTAGGTACGAGTACATCTTTTTTTTTTTAATAATTTCACAATTTTTTTTTTTTTTTTTTTGATTGATTTAACAAAACCTAAACTCGAATATTCATTGTGAAAACATATAAATATGTTAAACAATTATTACTTTAATGTTCCCGAATATTGGTTTTGTGGTGTTGGCACTGTAAGTAAACATTGCGACTGCGCAGCGTTTGTTTCTGGCTTTTCAGCTGTCGGAGCAACATTGTTGCTATCAGGGTTATGCATCTGATCTAAATCGTAAGGACCGCTCGCAGAAGATGTTGCTTTTGATTTTGAAGACAAGTTGTCTGAACAAGGCGCACTGTTGTTGTCTGTTTGATTATTTGCCGTCCGATTGCTTTTCTCTTCGCCGGATTCAACAAGAACAAATCGTTTGCTGGCACGTCTTTTTAGCATTGTTGTCAAAACAAATAGAGCAACCAGCATAAAAACAAACGAGCATATCTTAAATCACTGCACAATATGGTATGAGCTTAAGAAGCGGTTAAACTGGTAAAAAAATATATTCAATTAAGACGCAGAGTTTGTTTTGTTAATATTTAAGATCTCTGGCAAGGACTACAACTGTAATTTACAAGCTTCAGTTCAACTGCTCAACGCGAAGTTTTTCGTTACACTAACTGTCTAACAAAGTGAAAATTACTATTGACAACAAAATCAACTTGCGCTGTATATTTGCTTATTTTGTGTTTTTCTCTCATTCTCATTGCCAATTATTAGTCACTTTATGTCTCTTAACGCTTCTCTTCTCTACTGCAAGTTTACACAAAAATATATCCATATGATGATGCACAAGTTTTTTCTATTTCTTACTAGTTGTTAGCCAAGTTAATGAGACAATATTTTTTCAACTCTTCGTTAAATCGTAAATCTCTTTGGATGGAACAATTTATGCTACCTGTTACAGCCTTTGTTTTTATAATTTATTTATTAAAAATACCTAACTCAAATTGTTGTAAATTTTTATTGATTTTGTACTTCATCAGAACACGTGACTGATTTTGAAGTTCAATTTCGTGCATATTTGATCGGAATTTGAAAATGATGTAAGTTTTTTCAATCAGTTTTAGCTTTTAAGTAGTAACTAAAAATAATTGTTTAAGTTTACCAACTATATTTTTTTTTTACTTTATTAGGTGTAAATTCTTTCTGGCTTGACCAAACATTTTAATCTCAAACATATTTGAATCGGATGGAAATAATTTGATACATTATTTACAATGTATAATAAGAATTGCTATTCAATAAAGTTTAAAGTTCGTCAAAGTTTCTGAACATACGAAAAACGAACGGGTATTGATTAAATGTTTTTTTACATTATTGGAAATCAGGAACTTAACTGTGGATCTAAAATTTTAGTTATCTTTTTAAATTAAAATAGACGAGTTATAGCAAAAAGTATCAGATTCTGCGCTTTAATGTATTATATTAGTGTGCAAACACAGTCAAAATTTTATTTAATGTATCAACTTCAGAAATTTCAGCCTTCTAGTGCAAAAGATGATCAAAGCGCTAAAAAATTGTTCAGTAAATAAACACATTTGTTATTCAGTTCAAGGTTCAAATAGTTTATAACATATATGTATGTAATTTGTTAACATATTCTGCAGGAATTTTAATAATAGTGTTCTCCGAAAAATGTGTAAGCTGCGTAAACTGAAATTTTTCATCAAATTTGATGAGCGATCTTCGTCTCTGTGTCACTGAGTGAACGCCATATAACTTTGTGCCTAATTTTTTAGGAATTAAGAGAAAGCTTCCTATTTTGTGAGTGTTACAAAAATCTACTAATAGGTCGCTATTTTCGTTTAGTTGGCAAGACCGAGGTTACCCATGACATATTCGAAGTTGTTGTTGCAAATTTTAGTATTAAAATAACCTATTAATTATGTCATGTATGTCCATCGAGGTATACGTAGAGGTTAATTTGCTGTAAGCTACTGCTGAATTTGATCTGATAATTCTGGGTGATCGTGATGGTGCTTTATTCAGTAGAAATCTTACATTTTTAATATGGAGTATATAAATTTTTCATCTGTATGATAATATGTTCCCTGGTAACTATCTACCGGCATTCACTTAGCGCCAAGATGTCAAACTTAAGCGCCAAAATACGAGGAAAGTTTGTCATCGCACTACTATTCCTTTGATCAGAGCTGTATGTGTAAAGTTTCTTTGTAAAGTCTTGTTTTTTATTAAAACTATCCCAGCTAGCATTTAGATATTTTTTTTTTAAATAATTTTATTTAACTTTTTTTATGACCAAAAAGTGATTATAAGTAATAACTGAAAAAAATAGTTCCAAAAACTACATTTCGATATACCCAATGATCTAAAACTGATTGCACAGGAAAGCAATCACGTAGTGATTCGAATGTGACTTTAAAACTTATTCTTGAAAATATGTATTTTGAATTGTGTTGTTTTGTAGTTCACAATAACTTTACAAGTAGATAATATTTAAGTACTTTTACAATAAGTAAAATTATGCATATAGGACTGATTATGACGAAAAGAACGGCAAGGACATCCGAAGGAACATGAATGCGAAAAATGTAAGGTGAATTTGATAACAATCGTTAAGGTTCGCCATGGAAGACAAATAGAAGACAAAGTCAAAAATGATAGGAATAAATATTCAAGATCGACTACAAAATAAAGAACAAAATAGCAAAAAGAAGCAGTTATATATTGATCAAAAATGATTACAAACATTAGTGAAAAATTACTAGAAATACCAATCATATAACAGTCAGAAATGAAATCAAATATGAGTGAAAACTGTTTGAAAATAACGGTCAAAAAATACTTTTCATGTGGAATCATATCTAGGGTACCGCTTTCTCATGACAACAGAGTCATATTTGATCGAAAAATGAGCGCATATGGCTGTTTTCAATCATACTGCAGTCATATATGACTCAATTTTGATTGAAATTTTCACAAAATGCTAGCTGGGAAATGCATTTTAAAACATTTAAAAAAAATTTTTTTAAGGTAACATGTCCCTTTAAAACAAATTTCAAATTTGAGTGCGATCTGTTAATTTATTTTTGACAGGTATCTTTATTACAATTACAGCTAACCGCCTGCCCTAAACTGATACATATTGCGTACTCAAGCGAACGTAAATTCGTTGTATGCTTATCACATGAATCAATAATAAAAAACTCCGCCATCATTGTTGCTTAGTCTCCGTTTACGCACGAAAATTATTTTCAGGAAATTCTTCGAGTTGGTTGGCGAGATAGTCCAGGAGAAATAGGGTTTGAACAACAAAATAATTCGTTACAGCAATCTGACAGCGGAATGTTGTTGAACAAGCTCTTTTAAAAGAGGACAAAAAAATCGAACCAACAGCAGCTATCCGGGGTGGAATGGTGTGCATTTTTAGAGGTCGAACACAGTTTTTCACGATTTCTGGCTTAACTGTGCATCACATCAAAAAAAGTTTAATGCAAAAGTTGTAGGAAATAAGAAGATCTACAACTTTTGTACTGATCATTTTCACCTTAACCTCAAAATTTTTCAAAAAAATGGCTGAAAACCGGTTTTTTGGTTTTGAATTTTTTTCTTTGACAAAAAAGTTTCTATGGAGCTGAAACTTGGGCAAAAGATACTTTTCAGTGTTACATAAAGGCAGTAATTTTTTAAGGCGGAAATATTTAGAGGTTGTTGTTCAATTTGCTTTTTAAACTAAAAAAACCGAAATTTTGTATGAGGACCATCCTAAGTATGCACCCTTAATAAAATTTTTACCATCCAATCTGTGCCCCTTAACATAAAAGCCATACTGTGTAAATTTCATGAGAATCGATTTGCCTGTCTTTGAGAAATCGCTATTTTGAAAATATTTGTGTATGAGGACCACCCTAAATATGCACCCTAAATAAAAGTTTTATAGCCTATGACACCCGCCCGATCGATACTAACATACTGTAAAAATTTCATCAAAATCGGATGGATAGTTACATTTGCCCGTAGCTTTTATGTACAGTTTTGGAAAAAAAAAATAATAGGAACAAACGCATAAAAGTATTTATTATTGCATAATTTTTAATGCTAGAATCTGTTTTTAGTGGAATCGACAGTGGGTATTATACTATTCTATTGCAGGGTCATAAGAGTAGTACAGAGACGTAATTTGATGCGACGAAACAAAAACCATGTCATATTATCACGTTGGTCCTTATAAATTTTGATGGAAACCGAACACAGCTCTGCAGTAGAAGAGTATAATACCCACTATGAAGTGTGGAAAGTTGCCCAGTATGGTATGGGGATACATACGAGTACATGGGAAGGCGTTGGTGAATTGAGAGTTTTTACCCATATCATGACGAAGTAGTTTTACTTAAACACTCTTCAAAACGAATTGAAAAAAAGTGCTCAGAATTTCGGGTCACTGACACACAAAAGGTCGCAAAGTTAAGATACAAATTGCATCAGGTCAATTATCCTATGCCGAAATCGGTCTTTCGCAGGACCTGGGTGCTGTATAACTGCAGTAAATTGATAGGACCAAAGAACCGATATGAACCCCATCGAAAATTATGGGGCCCACTTAAAAAAAAGTTTCAAAACGGGATTCAACGAATAAAAACGTTCTAAAAAGAGTTATTAAGGAGGAATGGACAAAAATATACCGGAAGAATATGATTTTAAAAACTTATTGCATTTATTCCAAGAAGGACACAAGCCGAGATTAATGTTCGTGGTGGACCCTTAAAGTTTTAAAGTTTTTCTTATAAGTTTATTAGTTTCTTCATATGTTCCTTGCATTTTGCAAATAATTATTTGACACCATGAAATTGCTACTGTATTTATTTTAGTTTTATAAACTTTTGTTTTTGTTTATATCAAATAATTTTTTTGTTGTTTTCTAATGAGGAATGAGTAAAAGAATTGAATAAAAAAAGTTTCCAAAAATATACATACAGTTGAACTTCGATTGTCCGTGATGGTTGGAACCGAGCTCATCCCGGATAATAGAATCACTATTTTTGTTATTCCTTATCAATTTTCAATGTCGTAAAGACATAATATGTAAGCGCAAGTATGTATGCATATTTTTTTATTGTTTACAGCAGGGGTCGACAAGGATTTTATTTCAAGAGTGCAACAACAAAAAACCAACAACAACAACAAATCTTTGGATACGGTACCATAAGGATTTATTAACATATAAAAGCAACAACGCGCATGCCGGTAGCGCACACGGCAGCGCACCAGCTCGCAAAATTACCAACAACAAATAAAAATTACCTACAACAAACAAAGCATAGCAAGAATTGTGCGCAGTCGCAAGCGCTACGTATTTACCAACAACGACATGCAAAGCAACAACACGCAAGGGTTGAATTGTTTTGGTGCAGTTGCGCCTGTCAACGATTCGGCGAATTACAACAATACGAAGTTGTTGTAGAAAAGTGCAAAGAGTGGAAAGAGTTAGGCGCTGTCGACCCCTGGTTAACAGCACCATTTTACAAAAGTATTTAGTTGTAATATTCATTTAATGTTGTTTATATACCACGATTAGCTTTTGTTCTTTCTCTTAGAAGATGTTGTTGGATGCGGTTGATTTGAATGTTACCCTGTTCCAGGTTCAGATTCATGGAGATTATTTGTCATGTTCACAATTTCTTCTTCGAAAATTTTTTTTTAGTTGTAAGAACTATTCTTTTTCTTGTCGGCATTGTATAGAAAATATGTGCAGCGAAAGTTAATAGAATAGGCATGCGCATGCGTGTCGTATGAAAAACGGACAAAAACAGATAATAAAGCATTTAGACTTTTCTCATCACGGATATTAGAGACAATCACGATTAATAGAAGAACATGAGAAACGCTAAAATTTTTAAAACATCCCGGATAATATATGTTAACGGATAATAGAATTACGGATAATCAAAGTTCAACTGTATATATTTCTCATTTTAATTCAATATGAAAGTGAAAATTGTATTTCATAATTTATTTTGCAAACAATTACTTGACAGACTGTATGATGAATCTGATTTTCCTCGTATAATGGTGGGCGTAGCAATGCCCATTTTTCCAAACTAAACTATGCTTAAAACCTTGCATAAGCCATATGAAACATATGTACACAATTTTATTCATCTGCGTCAAATAGTTGCTGAGATATACAAAATGTTGGTTTTTTCTCATATTATATTCTTTTCATTCTCGTATTTTTAACAAATGTACCAAGTCTTACTCTTCTGCGTCAAATAGTTAATGATATATGATAAATTTGATATTGGTAGGCGTGTCATCTTCCATTTTTCTAAATCAAACTTTACAAAAACCTTCCATAGACTATAAGAAAACAATTACGAAAATGCGTTATGTAGATTGCGAATTTATATGAGACAGATAATCGGTTTTCGCATATGGGAGTGTGGCTCAGCCTATTTTTTATAAAAGCCTCTTAATATAAAAGCAACGTGGTGTAAAAAAAAGCGGAGAAAATGTAATTCAAAAAATTTTTTTGTATGAGGGTCACCCTAAATAAAAGTTTTGTAGGCTAAATTGTACCTCTTAATATAAAAGCTACTTAGTGTAAATTCGGTGTGAATCGATTAACCGGTCTTCGTGAAAATTATATTTGAAGATATTTTTGTAATAAAAATATGCACTCTAAATAAAAGTTTTGCACGCTAAACTCTGCCTCTCAATATAAAAGGCACGTGGTGTAAATTCCATATGAATCGATGGAGTGGTCTTTGCTATTTTAAAAATATTTTTGTATGAGGGCCACTCTAAATATGCACCCTAAATAAAAGTTTTATAGCCTATGATACCCACCTGATTGATACTACCATACTGTAAAAATTTCATCAAAATCGGACGTTTCCTCATTCATAAAAGACAGACAGACAAAAAATGAGTTTTATATAATAGATAAAGGGCAGAAGTCAGTGCAGCATGTTATTGGAAATATGATCAAAGAGAATGTGCGCTCGTTGGATGCATAATTCGCCAATATGATGCTAACATTTGGTGAATATACGTAACTTTTAAATTATATTTATAAACTTAATGCAGATCTTTAATTATAAGGTTGGCCTGTCGACGTTGATGAAAATGCTGGTTGGTCCCGTTTCGTTAATACATGATCGTCTTTAAGGAACTCTTTTTTTTCGGTAAGATAATTAAATTGTCATGTTTAATTATAAGTTTGGAGTAAAAAATTGATTTATTCTCAAATTTAACGCCACTAAGCATATAGGACTTACGCTTCTGGCGATGGTCACAAAAAAAAAAGTATGCTAGTATACGTTTCATACAGTACAATACAAACAGCAAAAACAGCACGTCAAATTGAAAATTCGAATAGCATTGCGTACGTACGCTGCGTATTCGGTTTGGCTTCATAAATTTTGTATGTGCATGAGAAAATGCATATGCACCAATTTAAGGTGACTGTAAAAAATAACAGCAAAATAAGAGGCGAAATCAAAGTGTTAACTGGAAAAGTTTCAAACTGCCGCCACATTCTGAATCGAATAATAAATAGGCTAAGGAAGCTGAATTTTGATTCCAAAAAGTTTTTTTTTTGAGTTTTTGAGATCAAATAATTCTTAGTGAGTTATAAAACTACATAAATCGATACAAACAAATGATGGGATGATTTTTTTTTGCTAAATTCCAATCCGTCTAATAATAAACATACTCGTACAAGTAAGTAGCTAATAACGAAAAGTTCTTCTTACCTTAATCGCTTACGACGTTCGGTAAGATCCCCATTGGGGCGAACATCATTTTGCATTTTTTGCGGAAAATCATCAACAGCTTCTCCTGCATCTTGCGCTGCATCATGCCCATTACTGGTCTCTACTTCATCACCGACCTATTGAATAAAAATTATGATGATATTTGTGGGAAAACATGAGCAATTTTCTTACCAAAAAACTTGGCCGTTCAGCAGTCGGACTACTCATATCTATGTTATTATTATTTGCTGTGCAATTTTTTAGCTTTTCACAAACTCCGTTTTCAATATTAATATTTTCGTTAGAAAATTGAACCTTTTTAATGCGATTGTTGTTGGTTGCTATGTGAGCCGGCAATTCTTCAGTTGTAATAGTATTAACTGAAAAGAAGTGAACATATTGACAGGTATATTGAGAATATTATTATAATTTAGCTTAGGCGATATTTTAGGTGTCTTACTGAAAATAAATCGTCCACTGTGTGACCAAGTTATCAGCAGTAACACCAAAAAACAAAAAATAATAATTTCGAAGATCATTATTTGATAACAAATGCGTGCATTTCAATATATTGTCAATAACTCTATTTCACGGATTTTTCTACGAGGAAACTTATACTCGGATAATCATGTACCTTAAAATACAAATAAAAAAAGTCAAATGATGATTACGAATATTTAGTTCTAAGTCAAAACTATTTTGAAAAATAATCTATACTCTTTCCATAACCACGATGTGTCAGAAATATGTTCAGCCTCTTAGCTCTGGCTTTCAAGAAATTATAAGTGATTTCGGAAATCACATTTTTAATATCGTCCAAAGTCCTTAAAGTTACATACAATTTTTTTTAACTAAAGGAGTTGTTGTAATATTAAGACATTTTAATATTATTGTCCATTAAGACTTTGGAGTCAGACATATTTTTTATTTGGCATAAGATTCCTTTAAAAAAAACCTCATCAGATAATTCAGTGGTGCAAAATCGTTCGGTTGCATTTACACACAGTGGTCAAGAACAGCATAATTATAAAGATGTCATGGACCATTCGAATTTTTTTAAATATGGCTTTTTATAGTACATATTTGAAGTAGAAATACTACATCAGGAAATTCGAAATAAAGGCGTGGAAAATAGAACGAAAAGAAAGACAAGCAACATACATAAACATTCCAGTCTATGAGAATGTTCCGCCATCTAGTCTAGAAGAAGTAAAACCAGTAGTAAAAAAATCCAAAGGACAACACAGCCACCGGATGCGATGAATTATCATTGGAAATTTTCAAAGCAGAAGTTGATTTGTTGGGGAGCTTGCATCGAACCATCACTTAAATCTGGGTAGGTGAATGTGTGTAGACCGACTGAAAAGTTCTATTTGTCTTTGCTTCAAATGTGCTGTAAGGGCTATCAGGGCATTTTACTGTAAGATATAAGCGAACAAGGTCCTGTCCAACGTACCTACTCTGCCGCATTAGTGGGATCGTGTGGAGTAGCACCACCAATTAACGAGAAAAAAGTCAAGTACATACATGGTATGTATTTTCTTTAACTTTCTGGAGGATTTTCCGAATTATATCTCTATTAGCATCGCATTGAGCTTTCCAGCCAAGGCTGAACAAAGGCATTTGGGAGCTGGGAGCAAAACAATACCTTTGCGGCCTAATTGTAGAACCTAGATAGATAGAGGCCAATATAGATAGGGGAACAGAAGAACATTTTTTTTTTGCTCATCAAAATCCTCTTGATTCCTCCTGAGCCCGTACTTTAATTAAAAAAAAAGACATATTTTCGTTTTTAACTTCAAAAGTTAAATTTCGAAAATCGAACTGTGGAATCAAAAATAAAATTTTTAGCATGAAACTTCCAGAAATGGAATTAAAAAATTATCTCTGTGCCAGTGATGTACGCTCTTTTAACGTTCTCGCAAGGATAAAAAACTTCATCGTTCCTGTCCGGCCCAAACAAGAGTGTCAAGATTAGCAACTCTTGGAGTGGAATCAGTATCAGCGAAAAAATTTGATTTGATTGTGGTCATCAATGTTTCATCAAAATTGTTGATTGATAAAATAAAAATGTGTATGATTTCGATTACGATTTTTTACAATTTTTTAATTGTTAGAGGCAGTATGGCATGGCTACCATTCGGGCCGGATTTCCTCTCAACGGCCTTGTCTATATATGTATAATCAACAAATAACTTTGAACATGAAAGGTCTAATGCTAACGAAAATCAAGCAAAGCATTAGACAACCAAAGGGCATATAACAAAGCGCAATATTTTTATTTGTGCAATATTTTTAAATTATTTTTGTTATCTAATGTCGGTTTTTTTTTTTAAATTGTTTGTGTCAGTAGTTTTTGTGTTTTATTGTAATATTTTAAATATGTAATTGGAATTTTTGTGTGAATTTTTATATTTATTTCTTGTTTCCTGATTATGACTTTCAAAGGATGGTTGATAAATATTAAAATATAAAAATAAAAAACCAAACGTTTTTTTTTAATTTAATTGACCTCGAGCTCGAATATTCCTATTAAAATACTAAAAAGTTAGAAATAGGCTCTGCCATTACCATAGCCAGTTTAATACATGCTTCTACGTAGTAGCAACTGTGTAGAGCAAAAATAAAACCAAAAGGAGAACTCTGTAAAAAATAGAGATGTGCAGTAGACAAAAAAAGAAGCTAATTAATTTCAGCTTTTTTAATTACATTCATTTGTTTAAGTACTTTGACAATTGACGATGGCAAAAGAAATAAAAGTAAGTAAATTTGATGGTACGTAACAATTACTACATAAGAAAACGTGAGCATTATGGTGCTTATTTTGAAAATTTTGTTGATGAATTTTATTTTATTTTTTGCCTATATGTATTTTAGATTGAGGAATAAAAATAATTGTACCAATATTTGAGCTTCCTAGCTCAAACTTAAGCGGCGCGGCCAGAGTTTATGTCCGATTTCGTTGAAATTTAACGAAAAAACCGACCTACTAAAACGTAGAAAAAGTCTGCCTTAGGTGCTAAGATATAGTATTTTAGGTATTTTAGTTGTATGGGAGATGCCACCCACTGTTGTCCTCGTTTTAGTAAGTAAGTAAATTTCAACATAAAGTGTGTTGGCGCCGATTACAGGATTAAGCTAAGAAGCTCAAACATTGGTACAATCATTTTTATTCCTCAACCAAAAAAAATCAAATCCATTCACAAAATTTTCAAAATAAACACCCTAGTGAGTATAACTGAAGTTCGCAGAAAACAGATTGCTGCCTCATCACCGTCACAATAAACTCCCGTCGTTAATAATATCGAAATCTCCTTTAATTCTTTATTTTGCTCAGACTTTAACTTTTCACAATTGCAACGCACTAAAAATTTCCAAAAAGTAATTTTTTTTTAATTTTAACAGATTACTAACTGGTTTAGCAACAGCTTGTTTTAAAATTAAATTATACTGCAAGTACAGTATTTATTTATTTCGACTATTATTGTGTCATTATATTTAAGAAGTATTAATTATACCCTGCACTCAGGGCATATGCACTTTGTCATTCCGTTTGTAACGCATAGAAGTGGGCGTTGCAGGTATAGAAAAGTAAGTATATTGATCAGCGTCACCACCCGAGTTGATTTAGCCATGTCAGTCTGTCTTTGGAAATCATGATAACGGAAAAACCCAGCAAGATAATTGAATAAAATTCAAGACACAGAATAACCTTCAAACAAGGTACTTGGGATTGAAAATAGGCGAAATCGGTTCACGGACACGCCTAACGCCCATACAAATAAAACATTTGAAACCAGTGGAGTCATTTCACCAAAAGCTTGGGGGAGGGGCTTAAATAACATATCGAATCGATATTTTAAATTGAATCGATGTAATGTACAGTAATATCAGATCCTTGGGGGGGGGGGGAAATTCGCCCCCTAGCCCTACCCAATTGACACCTCTGTTTGAAACGGTATAGAGTTATTTGATGTTGTGTAACCAACTTTTTCACAAATACTAATAAGAATTTGGACAACAAGTTTGAAGATTTCAATAAGAGAGCGCGGTACCTCTTCAAAAACTTCAAAGCACTATACCACAAGAATTATGTAAGGTAATGAAAGCAAATTTCACACAAAAACAAGAAATGAGTTGGAGTAGCAACAGACAAAAAGTTGGTGAACTTCGACAAGAGACCATGGCATCTCTCATACAAGCAATAGCTTTAATACGCTACACTGAGGGTATTGTTGGTGAATGAGGGCAAAACAAAGTATATGCTGTCCACAAACAGGGAGACGCGGCGTATTGGATCCTTTGTTACTGCGAACAACTATACTTTCGAAGTTGTCAAGGAATTCACCTATCTTGGCACCGCTGTGAACACTCAAAACGATGTCAGCCTGGAGATAAAGCGAAGACTAACTCTTGCTAATAGGTGTTACTATGGTCTCAGTAAGCAATTGAGTAGTAGAGACCTCTCTCGCCCGACAAAACTGACACTCTACAAGACGCTCATCTTACCCGTGCTACTTTACGGCGCAGAAGCATGGGTTGTGTCACAGACTGATGCAGCCACGCTTGGGGTGTTTGAGAGAAAAATTCTTCGCAAAATCTTCGGTCCTGTTCACGTCGGCGACGACTACCGTATTCGAATGAACCACGAACTGTACGAGCTCTACGCTGACATTGACATAGTCAAGCGCATCACTATTCAACGTCTGCGCTGGCTGGGACATGTTGTGCGTATGGACGAAGAAGCTCCGGCGAAAAAGGTGTTTGATGCGGAAGCCGCTAGGCGACGACGAAGAGGAAGACCATGCCTCCGATGGAAAGACCAAGCCGAGGAAACCCTATCCACGCTTGGTGTGAATGATTGGAGAAGGCGTGCGCAAAGCAGAGGCGCCTGGAGAGAGCTTTTGAGGTCGGCCGTAACCCGGTAACGGGTTGTTATGGCCACCCAAGTAAGTAAGTAAGAGGGTATTGTTGGAGGTGCATGAAACCAAATTTCACACATATAGTGGGAATGATTCGAAAAAGCTCTCGAGAAGAACAAGACGAATTACAACAAATGGGCGTGGCACCCCAAAGAAGCAAAACTTTTAAAACGGTAATTTTAAAATTTCAACGAGAGGCCGTGGCACCTCCCATACAAGCATAAGCTTCAAAACGCTACACAGAAAGTTATTTGAGTAAATGTTGCCATATACAACGCGGTGGAAAAAATATCCTTTTAATAAAAATGTATGGCCTACGCGCAGTTTTAAATCGCTCAAAGCTCCAAACACTATTTTGAGGGTTATAACAGCACATAATACTGGGTGTCCAAAAATCGTTCGATTGATATTTTTTAGTACATCAATCTTTGCACATCAAGAAATATCATGACCCGCTCCTTAGGATACATTTGCAAGGAAGTCTAATGCAGGTTATTCACACGACAAATATAATATGAAACTCATATGCAAGTAAAATTAAACTCAGGCCAGAAATGTATCTCATTTGAAAGGGTTTTTTTTTTAGTAATTTATTGACCCAGAAACTTAAGCTTGCCAGTTCAAAATTCAAAAAAGATATTTTTTCTATACATTTCGTTTATATTGGCCGAAAAAAAATTCATTCCAAACAAAAGTTAAAGACTAGTCAAATTCTCACAAGAAGGTTTCAGTGTATTTTGTATGTTATTAACCATCTACATGATATTCGGGGTCAAAGTTTAACGTTTTTGTTTTGTCTAAATATCTCGCTTTAAATTGGTCGGTTACTAATTTATGTTAGGCAAAACTCATGAATATTGTAATTTTCAATAAGAAAAATCATCAACAGTAATTTTTATCACAAAGATTTCATGGCCGAAAAAGGCATAACTTCTGAGTCTCAGGATTATTTAATTTATTATAATTTACATATGTATGTATCGTAATTCGATTCTTGAGATATAACGCTACTAGTTATATACTGCATGTCGATTTCTAATTAATTTTCTTAAAAATATTTTCAATCTAAGTTACAGTTGACTTGCAGTAGTTTTATTTCTCAAGAATAGATTGTCATACAAAAAGTGTGAACCTTTTTTTGATAAGAAAGTTACGAGCTATAGCACCATATTTCTTACTTTACTCTTTTTTATTTAAAAGTTTGTCCATAAGGCTGCAAAAGTCATAACATGTCTTTATAGTTACCCTTTCACCCTTAAATAATGAGTTTTATGCCGCGGCATGGAACAGGTAATTTTAATTTATGCAATTCACTAATTAAAAACAGCAATTTCGGAAAAAGGTTTTTTTTCGTTTCAATGCATAACTTGGACTTTAATTGGAAACATTTTTTTAAGTTAGTTTTTTTTTATTAAAAATAGCCTTAAGCCAGATTTTTTTTCACATATTACAGATTTTAAAACAGTATATTAAAATTTTACTTAAAATAAGCACACTTTTAAAATGCAGTCAATAAATAAAACGGAACATCCGGTTCCTATAACTATTAACCACTTATTTTTATAACGTACTTTTAGTTAATTTTCGAACACTCGTAAAAGAGTATTCAACGTATTTTATTATAAAGTTGTATATGATTTTTGTAAGTAAATTACTAATTTTTTCCAATAACATACTTTGATTATATATTTTAATTTTTGCATAACTAATTGCGAATTTTTATTTTGGATTTCCGAAATACATAGTTCACGATATCCGTATATTGCCGAAAAAAAATATTATTCAACTAAAAGTAAAAACTAAATTTAAGCACTTCGAAAATCTTCACGAAATTACCACTTCAATAGGAGACTGTCGCACGTCAACTAAAATACTTGAACCGCTTCCAATCACAGTAATCACCTTTACCTCCTCACACGAATCCGACAACTTGCCTGGCAGCAGCAGTGGATTGTTTTCTTAATTAAAGCAATAATTTTTTATACATTAATCGACGGAGTCGTTTGGGGTCGTTTTGATAATACTGGTATATACGAAGAAGTATACAGCGGCGTGCTGCGCTTGATAAGCAAATTTTGTTTTTTTTTTCGTTGTCTTATTCACTTTAAGTTGTTTCTTCACGGCAATTTTTAGTTTGCTTAGATTCGTATGCGTATGACAGTGAAAAGTATATAAGAATATATGTAAGTCAACGATTTGTTTTTTTGTTTTGTTTTAGGAAATACATATCACAATTATAATATTAAATTAGTTGCACTTGAGTAAATGTAACGAAATTTTGCCATGTGAAAATGCAATTTTATTAAAAACTTGAGGATTTAGGATAGCTCTGTATTTTGATCAAATTATTTAAATAATAAGTTGATCAAACATTCATATGTAGGTTAGTAACTATATAACCTCATACAAACAAACATACACACGTGCGCTTATTTGTTGGTCATTCCTCTTTCAAATGTTTCATAACGTAGCGATTGTTGGTTAGTTAAAGAAACAACTTATCAGCAATGTCAAGGCTACGTTTTTTTTTTTATATTTTACAAGTTTTGTTTTTATTATTTTTAAAAACAATGTCAAAGATGGTAGACGAATATAACGTCAAAAAGAAATTTCGCGTTTTTTTTTTTTGCTTGGCAAAAAAGACTGTAAATTAAAGTTATATAATTTAATATTTCGGCCATGGATTTTATTTTGTTTATATTTTTAAGTTTTTGTTTCCCTTTGCAATATGGAGATAAGAAAATCAATAACATACATAGTTCAACAATCAGAAAATGACCTGAACTTTGGTGATTAGCTTTGATAGCTGAAGATTTTGTTACTCGCTATAAAAGTCAATTATTCACTTTTCCAGAAAAAAAAAAAAACAACCCTAAGTTGCATAGTAAACACATAATAATATTAAAGGAATATACGAGGTATCTAAAACTTGCCAAGCGTACCAGGTTAAAATGTTTTATGCTCCGATCTTGTTAAAATTTTGGTTACTTGTAGTTCTAGTAGAAATCGATTTAATTCCGGGAGGATTTTGCAGAGGTGTAAAATGGGAAATTTGCATCATTTTTTCTACAAACGTCTTTTTTTTTTGAACTTCAGTATTTGGATTTCATTTATAAATTAAAAATTTTAATGAGTGATTCTAATAGATTTTTTTATGATCTGTACCAAAAAAAAAAATACTTTGTTGTTTAAATAAAAATTTTGTTTACAAAAAGTTTGCAATTTAAAAATGTTTCACATATTTTGGATAAACATACATATTTCTTAATTAGGTTTAAATGAAAGCTTGTTTTACTAGCTTCCAGAATATTCACTTTCCACCAAAATATCATGTTGATATACGCAACACTCACGTTGCAGTAGAACAAAAAGTTTCACTTAAGTCGTAGCTGAGCATTGAAATATTTTTTATACCCTACACAGAGGGTATATTCACTTTGTCATTCCGTTTGTCAAGTATAGGAGGGGGCATGGCAGGTATGGAAAAGTATATATGGGACATTCCATGCCAAATCACCGAGGTTTTGGCCCGACCCTCTTCGATTTCGCTAATTTTTTGATATGTTTTAGTGCGTATTAAAAGCAACAAGCACACCAATTTAAAGTCTTGTATTCAAAACTGTTATTGAGTAATCGGTTTTTTAATTTTTAAGGCAAAAAATTTTCAATTAACGATAGACTAGTAATAAATATTGATATCAATTAAAAGTAGGGTATCATTTTTTTGTATTTGAATGTAGCTTCTGAAAAAAAATAAGAAAAAATTATTCGAAGTAATAATCAGTTAGCAATTAACGTTTAAAGATTAAAATCGACATTTTCGAAAAGTGGACACCTTTGATTTTTCTTTGAAAGTTTTCTCAAAATTCTACTCTATATTACGCAACTTTCAAGCTGTAGTCCAAGATGTGCTGACAATTTTTTTAATTTTTTTTCGAGTTTTGAAAATTTCATATTTGTTTTTGATTTAATTTTGATTAAATCCAAAAACCTTTTTTCTTAACATTTTTAAGACATAGAACGGAAGCCAATTTATTAACAAATGTTCTTAATACCTATCTGATCAAATCGAACAAAAAATGTCAAATTTATTTAAAATCAATGAAAAATGCTAATTTCTATATTTTCATGCATTCCCGATATCATTTTACAATATTCGTGTGACGTGGTTCTAAAGATTTTTGAATAAGTTTTTAACCTTTTGTCCGATTTAAGCAAATTTATACTTTAAATACATATTTGCAAAGGAATGGACTTTCATTCTAAATCTTAAAAATATGAAAAAGAAAGGTTTTCGGACTTAAACAAAGGAATTGAAATTTAGTGCCTTTTAAAAATGAGCAAAAACATCACCTTTTTCGGACTTTGATTAATTGTAACTCTACCAAATCTTATTCGATTCTCATTAACTCCAAACCGTTAGAAGGAAAAAATAATACATTTTGAATGGTGTGCAACTGATTTAGTTCGAAAAAAAAAAATTGATGGAAATATGGCCAATTAAATGAAAAATGTTCAAAAAACGTGTTTTTGGGAAATAACTCGAAAACGATTCTTAACAGAAAAAAATGGTTGGCATTTTTGGAATTTACGACTCAAAATACATAAAAAAGTATGTGAAAAACCAGATATTTTTTTGTTTAAGCTAGTGATATAGATAATTCAATCATAAAAAACAAATATAAAATTTTCAAAATTCGAAAAAAATAGAAAAAATTGTCAGCACATCTTGAACTATGACTTAAAAGTTGCGTAATATAGAGTAGAATTTTGAGAAAATTTTTAAGAAAAATCGAAGGTGTCGCACTTTTCCAAAATGTCGATTTTAATCTTTAAACGTTAATAACTAACTGATTATTACTTCGAATAATTTTTTTATTTGTTTTCAGAAACTACATTTATATACAAAAAAATGATACCCTACTTTTAATTGATATCAATATTTAATACTCTATCGTCTATCGTTAATTGAAAATTTTTTGCTTAAAATTTAAAAAACCGATTACTCAATAACGGTTTCAAATACAAAACTGGAAATTGGTGTGCTTGTTGCTTTTAATACACACTAAAACATATCAAAATATTAGCGAAATCGAAGAGGGTCGGGCCAAAACCTCGGTGATTTGGCATGGAATGCCCCATGTATATTTACACAGGTAAATTTTGAAAGAAGTTGCAGCGATTTTGATTAAACTTGCTGATTTGATGCACATGTGAACAAGAATAGAATTAGGATAGGTTTCAAGTTTTCAAAGCTTCATACAGGGGCGTGGGGAAAATTTCTGAAAAAAACCGAACCGAACTGGTGTGTCACCGTCCTAAATTTTAAGGCTAACTACGGCATTTGGTATGCGGATGTCGACCACGAATATAATTTATTGAACCAAAGGAAAGCGGAACTGGAAAAGTGGGCGTGGCATATTTCAACTTTTTCATTTCTATTCTATTTTTGTCAACATTTTTCATTTTCTTTTGACTTTTTCACGAATTTCAACTTTCTTCACGAATATCTTTATTTTTTCGACTTTTTCATCGATTTTAAATTGTTTCAACATTTCGGTCTGGCCGAAGATAACACCTTAACTTATTATGTTTCGTTTCAATCAACAGTAAATTTTCAAGTGAGACTTTTTGTTCTATTGCAACGTGAGTGCCGCATAAATCGACTTGATATTTTGGTGGAAGATGGAGAAGGGTCTCCAGTATGATTAACACTTCCAAAATAAAACCAATAATGCAACGTTAAGCGAATATAACAGCGTAGTATCTAAGCAGCGCGATTCGATCGCGCACTCTCTTAAGTTCTCAATATTCTAAAAGCTAATCAGGCTTTCGTATAGGTCTACTTAAAAAAATATGTATTTTCAAAGAATGCCAAAACATTTTAAAATTGCGAAATTTTTTTAAAAAAAATTATGAAAAATCTATTGGAATCACTCATTACAATTCTTAATTTGCAAATTAAATCCAAGTACTGAAGTTTCAGAATAAAGACGTTCGTAGAAAAATTATAACGTTGGAGCATTAATTAAATCGATCTCTACTAAGTATAACTACAATTAACCAAAATTTGAACAAGATCGGAGCATAAAAAATTTTAGCTTGGTAAAAAATGTTAAAATGTAACTTTGCAAATTTTACCCCATACATAGTTTTACGTAGATCTATAGTCTGTAATAGTCGGGGAACCAGTGATAAAATATGACCAAAGGTAAAATATGTTTCATTCCACAATATTAGTGCTGTACGTAATAAAAGCAGGCGCCTGTTGGCGCATAGGAGGAACAATACCGAAATATGACCGCTAAAAGAAGCCTAAAATGGCTTTCGTTGAATAACTCGTAAAGTAAAACGAAAAATATAACTCCAAATTTGTAGCGGAGATAAAAGTACATTGATTTCATGCCTGCGAAACCGCTGAATGACAAATTTGATCCACCTGATATCGCTTAAGAATTTTCAACAATTCCCAAATTTTCCAAAATATGTAAGTAAATAGTTATTTTGGTGAAAAATGCTGTTTTCATTGAAAATTTTCAATTAAAGTAGCTTGGTCGGATCTAAAACCCCCATTTTTCGCCACAAATAGCTATTTTTGTTCGAAAATCATTTTCGGTTCTGATAAGATAAAACATAAAAATTACTTTCGATATTTCGGATTTGCAGTTGTTACTTCGCAACAATTTATTTTGGCTTTGCTTTGTTCCGTTTTTTTTTTCTTGGGTTCACAACAAATCTATGTAAAATGGGCAACATATCAAGCTTACAAATTTTACAATGTATCGGCTCAAAAGGTAAATGATAATTTCATTTATCTGTGGATGAAACTTACGTCTAGCTATTGTTTTTTTTGTATTTTCTGTCTTTGTTTTGATGTTATCACTCACTACACTGAACAGTAAGGTCAGTGAAATATATGTATGTATTATTTTGAAAGTGTGTTGAGTGAATTTTTCTATTAAATGAGATATGAAAAGGTTTTAAGTAATTAAAAAAATATGAACAGAACATACTGATTAATTTTGCACGTTTCCTCGTTCCGAATTTGAGTAAAAATTGTTTTCTCGATTGTTTGTTCATTCGTCTGTTTTCAGTTTATTATCCAAAAATGCAATCAAAAAAAAAAAAAAAAAACGAAAATGAAAGTGATAACGAAAAAAACTTCTGAAAAAGTGCACGATATTTTATGTGAAAAAACACAAGTTCTCAAACACAATCTATTTAAGGTGGACATTTTGTAAGAAATTGTAAGAATCGTAGGAAAAAATGTAAAATGTTGATGAACTAAACGATTGCAGCGAATGAGTTAGATTTATTTTCTCCAGAAGCCTGGGCGGAAATAACAACTCTCGAAGATTATGGACATAGAACATGAGAAGGCTAAAGCAGCTGATTTTCGAAATGATTGTTACCAATATTTTAGTTGTTGCGATCAATTTCATCTATCGAATGGGATTTGTTCAGAGTCTCCCGGTTTGGTCAGACATAAAGAAATCGATCGATTACCTTGTAAAAAAATCCATTTAAAGGGAAATTGTGAATATAAAACATATAATATGGAAAACCACCAATTCTTGTTCAACTTACAGAGAACGCATCAATAGAAGCTTTTGGACAATTCCCGAGTGGAGCGGAGAAAAAAAAGTCAGTAGACAAACGATGGACCGAATGTTTTACACATTTGTTTCGTAAAGATACTACTATGAAAACAATATCCGCAACGGTTCAATACGCATTGTGTGTAGTTGCCAGAAACCTTTGCGTCAGTAGAAATAATTATTTTTGCAGTCAGTACGATTTGAACTTTAGAAAAGTCACGGCTACAAATAAGACTTTGAAGTCAAGACTTTTCTTGAACTACAATTTGCATTTTGACTGCATTGAATTTTTTAACTAAGTACATATGTATGTATAGTTATTAAATCAAAGCCGGAAATTTTACAAAAAATCACGGGACAAAACAAATGTTTAAGGAGATTCCGAGATCGAGCCAAATGGCAATTCCGAGAGAGGACAATTCCGAGTACGAGTCAAGAAGAGATGGATATTTAAAGCTAATTAGCATATCATATAAATTGTCTTTAATTCTTTTTATTAAAATATTTCTCTTGAAAAAAAATGTGTGTTATCATTTCGTGTTGAAAAAATATGGTCGTTTGTTTTCAGTAATGAATAAAAAAATGTAGTTCAGCCTTTTGTATGTGATTTTCAAAGGCAAAGACGGATAGTTGACTAAAATATTTAAACTTCAAAGCACGAAAATTTGGTCAAATCTAGTCACATAGTATTTTTTTAGGCCGACAATCGATCTGCTATTTGACTCTACTCAAACTTTGATTTTATCACAATCTTCGTTTTACGGCATGCTTTTTGAGTAAATGAGCAGAAACCACAGCCTTCAGGGTTCAGTGGGAGCTGCTTCTAGATGAAAAAGTAATCTCATCATATTTAACATACATAAGTATATATAAGTTTTCTGTGTATGTGCGTAGATTATACTTCAAACCGTTTAGAATATAAAATGTCAAAAACTTAAAATCGACCAAAAATTACCACCATGTTCGAACTTTGAAGTAAAATACTTCGGTCAAATTTTAATGTACAAAGGATTTTCAGTTATGATATCGATGAGTTTTATTCTCCTTTTCAAATTTATTTTCAATATATTTTTCAATTTAAGTCGGTAAAATCTATAGGTGCTGAGTATCCATGTGTTAGGTTCTCCTCTGCTACTTTCTTTCCAATATATTTTCCGACTGAAGGCATACTTTTACAATAAATGGATAGAACTAAAAAAAAATAAGATTTTCGACCTCTTTAAACAGTCATTTTATATTTTTTTTTTTGTGTTTCCCTTTATTGAAGACGTACGACTGTCACATGCGTAGCCATGAAAATGCCCATATGAATTTTCGATAATTTGCTATATTTTCTTCAACCTTCTCATAATATATTATATATTTTATTTATATTTATGTATCTATATATTTTCGAAAAAAAAACCAATCAAATCCTGGTATTTTAGTCGATTCCGTTTTTCACACCATGATATATGTATAATAAATGCCAAGGTACTTAGATGCTATTTGGTGGCAGTCTTCACTGGTGACTATTTAAAAAAGCCAAAAATCAAATTCTCGAAAATTATTGAAAATTACGGATTGAAATATAAATAAATCAATAAAAAACTACAAAATGGCGAGAGTTTCATACCTTCAAAGCACGATAATTTGGTCAAATAAAGTTAGTCGTGTCAATAAAAAAATTCAAGAACAAAAAAAAGCAACTTTGATGGGTAAAACTATAAATTTTGGTTAGAACCAACCAATAGGGTAACTTTGGTCGGTAGACAGAGGACTTTTAGGATTCAGCATTGAAACTCAGTTCAGGAGCACTTACATTTGACAACACAATAAAATTAACTGCGCTGCTGATAACCTTGGAATGTTTTAAGCGTAAAGTAGCTTTTTCGAAAGAAGTGTTGGAATAGATGCTTCAGCTGCAAAAATTGCAAAATGATGATAAGAAAATCTTTCGATTACTTAAACATCAATGCTGAAGTTTGCGTGTTAATACATATGTATATAATATTAAAAAAAAATATAAAAAATTCCGATTGACGTAAATTCACTAATTTCGCAAGCTTAGAGATTATCAAACTTGATTTAACTGTTGCACAGTACGTGATCATTTATATAAGACTAATTGTTAAAAAAGTAAATAAAAACAAGTAATCCCATCAATATTGAAATTAATACGATTTATATAGAACAAAAAGTCACTTTCTACATTTTCAAGTCTCCGAGTAATAAAGCTTTTTGAATTTGTTTTATAACTCATAATTTAATATGCCTTAAATAAGAAGACAAATTTTGAATTTTTTATGATTTAATTTATGGGTCGTTCCATCTATAATTTGCTTTTTTTACCCTGACGTGTTTTAAATTGGCTGAAAATTTTTTGAGTGATTAAGGCATTATCTAATATATAGAAAAATATTATATCAAACTTTTTCGACCAATAGTTTTGATAAAAAAATTAGTTTCTTAACCCTGTTCAGAGCCGCTCGTAAATAACACATAAACTTGAATGATAAATATAAACAAACAAACACAATTCAAATTCGCTTTCATATTATTTTTAGGTAGCTGTGTACTAATAGATGACAAAAAAAACTGCAAGTTTGGAAAAATTAACGCCTAAGCGTTATATATACACTGAAAGAAAAAAAAAATTTACGTTTCAGGAAAACATCGATTTCTCAAATACTCCAAAATCGATTTCAGGTTTTTTAGACTCAAATCGTTCAAAACATATAGGAGTACCACTCCTTAAACTTTCGTTCATGTTTCTGCATCCTATTTGATTTGAAAAGCATTTTACTAAAGATTTATGAAACTTAAAAATAAAATTAGGATATTCCATTTTTGTCGCGCTACATTAAAGTTACGGTAGCGACGTCGCTACATGGCTAGGCGATTTTGCGTTGCATGGCCGACCGCAAGCCGATTAGCGATTATGTAGTTTCATCCGTGTTTGAAACCAATTATTTACTGCGTAAATCCTGTGTAAAGATATTTCTTTTGAGTGGGCGATGCCACGCCTCTAATAAGAAAAAAACGTTTTTACTGCTAGGTATTTGTTTTAAATAGGTCGGTGACACGCCCATAAGAGAAAAATATATTGACACAGCTAAATTAAGGGACTGATTAGATCCTGACCGAATTTCATCAAAATCTGTCCATTAGTTTAGCAGTGAATATGTTTTTTCTTATTAGAGGCGTGGCACCACCCACTCAACAAAAATATCTTTACTCAGGATTCAATCTAGGACCATACCAAATTTTATCAAAATCGATGACGCGGTTCAGCCGAAACAGCGTTTTTTCCTATTAAGGGTGATGCCACGCCCTATTTCAGAACTCAGACCTTCTTATTACGTGGAACCACCTATTATTTTTAAAAAAGTATACACAGTACTCCCTCTTCACAGCCTTCCTAAAAAATAAAAAAATTAAGCGATTAGGATTATGGCTGTTTACCAACTGCCTATTTACACATACATAGATATCTATATGTAGGCGCGGTTTTATGGTCGCCATTTCCTTAAAAAAAAAATTCGAAAACACCCGTTCTCATATGAAAGCTCTTGAGCATACGAACATTTTGACATCTTAAAAACGTTTCTCCGCTGCACTCCATTTTGGGCAGACCACTGTCCGGTCGACATGGAACGTCCCATATACATATGTGACAGGGAAAGTTAAAAGGGACCAACGGGTCGAAAAAATCGATTTTCACTTTTTTAGCGATTCTTATGGAAGATGCTACGCTCTTTTCAATGCAACAAACTTTCTAACTGAATTAGTTTTTCACAAATTCACTTCAAACATGGACACAAAAAAATCCAATGTCACAAACTTCTCTGAAATTGATCAAATTCGCTTGAAACTTGTTACTCAGGGAGAAAAACGACTTTAAAGTTAAGAAGTGGATTTGGATGCGCTGAACGTTTTTATGGCTTGAAACCCCTTACTCAGGGGTTTTTAGGGGTCGCTGGTTACGAGGATGGGGCTGCTTGTAGAAGTCCACGTAAGTGGGGAAAGTCCTGATCGCCACTCACTTGGGAGTGGCCAGAGATGATTCTTTTGCAAGCAGTTCAAGCAGCTCACAAACTTCCGGCCTTTTTTGGCCAAGTATCCTCTGGAGATCCCTTGGACACCCGTCCGGTGGTGAGCTAGTTGTGAGAAGGCGGGTCTCTCCTAGACTTAAAACTTGGAATGTGTGCGTAGGGTTTGGGTCCCACCACACATTATCATCATTTCCAATGAAAACCAAATTAGCCTCGGATAATAGCCCCCACTACGATGACGACCACTGCAAACGAAAAACGGACAATGATTTACGGATATGCACCTGGAATGTCCGGACCCTCCATAGGGAAGGTGCAACTATCCAACTGGCGGAAGCCCTCGTAAAAATAAAGGCTGACATCACCGCCATCCAGGAGATGCGATGGAAAGGACAAGGCTGCTCTAAACGGACGAACTGTGATATCTACTACAGCGGCCATGCGGAGAGGCGCGAATTTGGTTGCGGATTCGTTGTAAGTCGAAAATTACGCCACCTAGTTTCCCGGTTCACGCCAATAAACGAAAGTCTGGCTACGATCCGTATCAAGGCAAAATTCTTCAACATAAGCCTAATTTGCGCGCACGCCCCGACGGAGGAAAAGGACGATGCCACCAATGCTTTACGGTCCTTGGCACGTATTTCGGATGGAACGGAACTCCCACTGGTCTTCGTACATAATGCTCTAGAGCTAAACAAAACTATTTTGGACCAGTTGGAGTTCCGTTCCATCCGAAATACGTGCCAAGGACCGTAAAGCATGGTGTTGCAAAAATTAACTTTTGGGTCTGCTTTTCATACCCTCTGACACAGGTCCAATTTATTGGATAAAAGGAAACATGGATGCAAAATTATACGTGGAAATAATGAGCTCAACCATACTACCCTACGCTGAATGGAAAATGCCGTTAAAATGGGTTTACCAGCAAGACAACGACCCAAAGCGTATGAGCAAATTGGCGAAAAATTGGTTTTCCTCAAATAGGATTGAGGTATTGGAGAGGTCAGCCCAGTTCCCAGACCTCAACCCCATCGAAAACCTTTGGGCCAATGTCTAAGAAGCCGTGGGCAAGGAATGTCCTAAGAATGTCAAAGAATTGTGGCATACTGTAAGGGCAGCATGGAAGGCCATTCCTGTAGAGAAATGCCAGCGTTTGGTGGATTCCATACAGCGAAGATGTGCATCCGTTCGTTCTAATAAAGGTCATTCCACTTATTGTTAATAGACTTAATATAAATAAGGTTTAGATACTGAATTATACTTTTTTTAGTTTTGTTTTTTTAAGTATTGCTAAGCACTGTTATTATTTTTCACACCTGAATTTTGGAACGTTCCCTAATTTGTCCCTGTTTGAAGTCCGGCAAATCTTAATGTTCAAAAGAATGCTTGTTTAACATTGGTGAAACATAAATGAAGCCAATAAATTTGGAATTTTATTTTTCCTATGAATAATTTTTATTTTTCATAAAGGCAAAGATTATTTCATATGACACTGCTATTTTTTCGCACACAGCTGTACATATATAGTTTACATTTATGTAAAAAAAAGCCCAATTAATGAAGAACGCAGACGTCACAGAGAATCATTTGCACCCCTACCTCGAAAATGGGTTCGATACGGTTTCTTCTGGATTCCAGGGGCACCTCAAGTGATGTTAAAAATCTATTTTCGACCTTTCTTCATCGACTGATGATGAGCATTTATTTTCGGAAATGGGTCCAAAACGGTCTCCTCCGAGGTAGTCTTAAAATCAAGGTTTGAAAAAAGGAAATGATATACTTATGGCGTATATGAAAAAAAAGTGTTATATTCGCACTTTGAGATTGGAATATCTCGAAAACCGAAACCATCAGAGAAATTTTGATCTCGGATTCGAAAATTTTCTGAAAAGCATATTTGGGTTTCAGATACTGAGGTTTGTCGATCTGTGTTACCAGTGGTTTCATGTACTACTACCAACGCATACCGTCATACATAGCGCTGCATAATGTAAGACCGACTACCTCTGTGGTTCACCTCTTGAAACACTATAATACCTCTCCTACATGTGTGTATTGAGTTAAAATTTACCTAAATATTCAAACTTCAAAGCTCGATAACTCAATAAAATCTTGTCATCTTTTAAAAAAAAATGTGTGTGTCTTTTTCCACTTTATGCAACTTTAATCTAAATGTAATTTTCAATTTGAGTCATATTTCTGAGCAAATGAGTACAAATTGAAAAATTGGCAGTTTTCTGCCTCTGTACAGCTTACCAGTTTGGAGCGTTTCGATGACAATGGCCTCTGGGAAGTCCTGCCAAATATGTGCGAATCACTAAGTGAGTAGTGGGTAGTTATTTAACTAGTTTGTGAACCATAAGTCATTGTACCATAAGTCGAACCACCTTTTTATTTTAAGCCAGTTTTAAGCATTTAACTTTTTTTTGTAAATATACGCAAATATATTAAAACCAAGATCTCAATCACTTCTATTTTTACTGAATTTGTGAAAAAATTTAAATAGAAATAACATTTTTCAACAATTCAGAAACAATAGAAGGGATTTAGATCCCATTTTGGTTTTGATCCCTTTTTTGTATTGTTTTTTCGTGTGGATTTAAAAAAAATATGTATTTACATACGAGTCCATATCGCTCACTTACTTCAAGACAGGCATAACTCAAAAAACATAAAGTGGGAGAAAAACGCATTTAAAGTCTTCAATAAGTTATATTTTATATGAAAATGAAGAAAAGTATGTCTGCATAAACTCTTCTGACAAGGCAAGTTTATAAGATACCTTTTTGATTTTTTCACACAAAATAAAACATGAAATAGTGGATATTTCTACATCATTAACTCAAAAGTCCCGTTTGCCAGTCTTGAAGTAAGTCAGCGATATGAATATATTGAAATAGAGGTTAATGAGAAATTAGAAGGTAAAAATAGAAAAAAACTAAAAAAAAATTTTTTTGTAAGACCAAATATTTTATGTTTGCTCATAGAAGCTTGTCATCGACCACTGAAAGTTTTCTCTCATTCATTTTATTACTCGAAAACTTGTAGACTTACCGAAAACTGCTTCAAACTTTTTGTCCTATGATGTATGATCTTGTAAGATAAAAATAGTATACATATCGGTCATTCTTTTAATAACTGCGCACTTTGTTTTTTTTTTTGACGTTTTTGAACATTTTTTGAAACGAAATACTATACTAGATAGGATAAAAAATCATTTAATCATATTTGTTAAGAAAGACTATAATAATTTTGTTGAAACACTAGTTTTTTTATTTAAAAAATTTTTCTCAAAATATCTTCAATATAACATATTTTTTTCGTTTTGATTTTTTTATATGATATTCCTCAATCAATCCTAAGAATGCATGTGCTTTCATATCGAAATTCCCGACATAACTTTGGAAACTACGAATTTTTTACTCATGACGAGCATTATCTCTTTATCGATTTTAAAGCTGCTTTCGATAGCCCGATACGGGATTGCCTGTATGCCACCATGTCTGAGTTCGGTATACATACCTGCGAAGCTGGTGCGGCTTTGCAGAATGACGTTGAGCAACACAGCCAGCTCCGTCAGAGTAGGAAGGGACCTCTCCGAACCATTTGATACCGAACGAGGTTTCAGACAGGGCGATCCACTATCCTGCAACCTCTTCAACTTTGTGATGGAAGGGATGTTGCGAAGAGCCAGTGTACATCGTAATGGCACCATTTTCTACAAAAGTGTCCAGCTCCTTGCATATGCCGATGATGTTGATATCATTGCACGTTGTAAGCGAGATGTTACTGCTGCGTTCTCTGCTATCGAAAAAGAGTCAGCGAAGGTGGGTTTGACGGTGAACG
This sequence comes from Tricholauxania praeusta, assembly GCA_949775025.1. Taxonomy (NCBI): domain Eukaryota; kingdom Metazoa; phylum Arthropoda; class Insecta; order Diptera; family Lauxaniidae; genus Tricholauxania; species Tricholauxania praeusta. The sequence continues at coordinate 45,209,559 of OX459031.1, forward strand.
AGGGCAAACAAAGTATATGCTGTCCACAAACAGGGAGACGCGGCGTATTGGATCCTATGTTACTGCGAACAGCTATACTTTCGAAGTTGTCAAGGAATTCACCTATCTTGGCACCGCCGTGAACACTCAAAACGATGTCAGCCTGGAGATAAAGCGAAGACTAACTCTTGCTAATAGGTGTTACTATGGTCTTAGTAAGCAATTGAGTAGTAGAGACCTCTCTCGCCCGACAAAACTGACACTCTACAAGACGCTTACCCGTGCTACTTTACGGCGCAGAAGCATGGGTTGTGTAGCAGACTGATGCAGCCACGCTTGGGGTGTTTGAGAGAAAAATTCTTCGCAAAATCTTCGGTCCTGTTCACGTCGGCGACGACTACCGTATTCGAATGAACCACGAACTGTACGAGCTCTACGCTGACATTGACATAGTCAAGCGCATCACTATCCAACGTCTGCGCTGGCTGGGACATGTTGTGCGTATGGACGAAGAAGCTCCGGCGAAAAAGGGGTTTGATGCGGAAGCCGCTGGGCGACGACGAAGAGGAAGACCATGCCTCCGATGGAAAGACCAAGCCGAGGAAACCCTATCCACGCTTGGTGTGAATGATTGGAGAAGGCGCGCGCGAAGCACAGGCGCCTGGAGAGCTTTTGAGGTTGGCCGTAACCCAGTAACGGGTTGTTATGGCCACCCAAGTAAGTAAGTAAGATTTAACAAAATTATTTAAATTTTTGTAACTTTTTTTTATAAAGTTATAGTCTTTCTTAACAAATATGATTAAATGATTTTATATCCTATCTACTATAGTTTTTGAAATATTTCTTATTTCTATTTAACTAAAGTTAAATTATGGAACAAAATTAGTTTTTTTACCTTTTTCTTCAAATTTTCTGTAAATCTATTAGTTTCGAGCATAAAATAAATACAAAAACAACGTAAGTGCTCGGTGGCACGACGTACTGGACATATATAAAATTGTTTTATGTACTTTAAATTTTTTTTTAAGAAATATATTAATGCACCGAGCTCCTCGATTAAAGAAAATTGGAAAATAACCGACAGTCTAACTTATAAGGCCATTCTTAAATTTTAAATTTTTTTAAATTCATGTTTTTGTCAAAAAAAAAAATTAGACATTTGATTTTAGCCAAGTACAACTTGCCACTGAGCACTTGTTTGTTATTTACTTGAAGCTTAATATCCTTATAGAAAAATGGTTCGGATTTTTTGTTTAATATTTTATGAGCTTATGGAAAGATACTGACTTCTGAAAAAAAAAAATCCTTGTGAAATTTATGCAAGGAATTTTTTTTAATATATCATTTTTTTATTAAAGCTTATAAGCAAAACAGCTTAAATCGATTCTCCTATATGCCTACTAGTTATTGAATAAAAAAATAGTTTTTAAAAACCGATAAATGCTCGGTGACACGCTTTACTGCGCTAAAATTGAGTGCGTTTTGTAAAAAAAAATTGGCAAAAACATTTAAACTTGAAGGCACGATAACTTGATCAAATCTTTTCACACATAAATCTTTTGGGTATGAAATACCTGGACTTATTAGCCATTTATTCATTATAGTGTTTTTAAAAAAAGTTTTTCCTTCTTGAATTTATATAAGCAATTGATCCCTATAAAGCTTTCAAAAAAAAAAATAAAATAAAATATACCGAAAAGTTCCTGCAATTCCATCTTGATATCTCTTTATTAACACATGTACGAGTCTACAGTACAGCTATTTGGAAAAGCCTTTTTTAAACAATAATTGTTGATACGAGTAACACTCATACGAGTATGACCAAGAAAATCCACTTTTTTTTTCAAACATCTGTAAACTTTGGGAATGTAAAGGTATTGGTTTTGAAACTAAAATATCTGTCTCTATGACCATCTTGACTTGATTAAAAACTTTTAGATTTTTTTGGAACTGAGTAACATGTTTTAAAAATGATATGAAAAAAATAAAATCGGCAAATATCCCAAAATCTTGAAGTGATAGAGTAATCATAGCAAATGTATTTATATTATCTCGAAACTAGCCCGTAATCGCAATTTTTACAGGAAGACAAACGGACATGGCTATGTCAGGAGGTGACACTGATAAAGAATATATATACATACATATGTATTTTTGTGTACCTGCCACCCGTTCCGAGCTACAAATGGAACTATAAATGAATATAAGCTGCTTACTTGTGGTCGAATTCTCAGATGATTTTTCAGTCAACTTCAATCTTCGATTCGATAAAAACATGATTTGTGTCAAGTCTTCCAATGCTTTTATGATATAATATGCGATTTTGTCGTGATCATATTTGATGTAATAATCACGTTTTGATCCTTAACTTCTCATTTGTAAAGTCGAGTTTGATTGCTTGACTTTGTGATTAGTTTACAAACGTCTTCTTTTATAATTTAAGTTTTTAGTCTCATTGAACGTTTTCTTTATGTCCAAAGAGTCTTCCCTGAAAACTACCCGATGCCATATAACGTCTTCAAATCTATGCCTTAAGACTCTGTAACATAGCCTCTTATCTTCGCACATCTGTCTTCATAGACGAGGCGCTACTGACTGCGTTTGGACAAAAACATAAAATGTTACGCACACGTACGAATAAAAGCCAATGCGGAACAATAGGACGAATAATAAAACGAGTTGGCAACACTATTATGCACTAATAAGACACGAATATAAAATCACGACACTGAGGCAACATCAGATTAATATTGTGCACGTACAGAAATGGCGCGAGTCTTATCATCCAATAGGAAACAAGGTCATAAATTCTCTCAGACTCTCAGCAACAAAAACAATTTTCAAAACAGAAAACTCTAGTATAAGCTATTGTTAGAGGGGTTGTTTCATGGTTCATGTTCGTTATTGTTGTCATCACTCTACCACGGCTTAATTCTCCAGAGCTATGACGTACGTACAAAACAAAAATATTCCAAAAAATAGAACAAATATTTCAAGCTCATAAAATTATGTAAGAACGCAAAACGCGGTAGAAAAATTGTGTTCGAAATGAATGGTCGCATGTTATCGTATGTTGTCACAATACTATTTTGTTTCGACATAAATCTCCGAACTGCTCACCGCTTTGTAAATAGCGAGAGCCAAAGAAATTGGCAACAACTTCATTTTTCGCTGCTTTGAAGAGCGGCAATTAGGAGATGAATGTCGCACAGTATACTAAAGTCAACTAAAAACCATAACAGCGAAATAGTTCTTTATTATAGAAAATACATAAGTTATTGTCAAAATTGTAAGGTTGAATGTGTTCAGTTTTTACCCTGATATGTAAATCAGACCAAAAATGTTGAAAATTTTTGATAAAGTGGTCGATGGGAGTGAAAGTATTGCTATTTTACACAATTCAATTAAATATTGGCAGTATCAACTTTTACAGATAATCATAATTCAGCAGACGCACTTAGGACAATTGGAACAAAAACAGGGTCAAAAGTCATACCTTCGAAATTCTAGTCCCATTTTTAAAAATTAGGGCAGTTATTATGTATTTTTGTGAGGATCAATATTAGAATGGTTAAGCTTTAATAATTTATCGGTAGGCAGTGTTGTGGGAAAACAATCATTCTTTTCTCAATAATATTTGATATAAAGATTCACATTTTTGACAATAGAGATTAGAGCCCATCATGAATATATTCTGTTTGTTGATTGTACCGCTGCACATGCTGTACGTGTACTCTCTGAACGAATAATGTAAACAACAAAACGAAGAACTCAGAGACACAAAGCTTATCAGACCGATTATGGGATCGTAGTCGCTTCGCTTAACATGCACTGCTTCTCGATATTCGGTCATCATAAAGACCGCTTTGTTGCTATTCGGTGACCGAGAACTTGATCAAGTAATCGAAGACTTAGCAGCTACACCGATAATGTCGAAAATACCGTAATTGTTTTTTATTATTCTTCTTTGAAATTATCAGTGAGTTGTTGCAAGTCGCCGATTAAAAACACTTTTAGCGCATTGTGTTAAAAATGTATAAGAATTTTGGATTTTTTTCCCCCTTTTTTACCTTGTTAATAAACATAAAGTTGAACAATAAACTTGAAAAAGCATAAAAAGTTTTATTTCTATTTTCCACCTCCATGATTGAACGTGCTAAATGCTCAATTTCTTCTGTTCTGTTCATACCGAACATTATTTGGTGCAGGTAAAAAGTGACCGGCTACTTTTATTGCGTTTTACTAGCTGCTTACGTGAACAAATGAATCAATGTACTGTAGCAGTTTTTGTTTCGTATGCTGAATAGGTTAAGTAACGAAGAGGAAAACTGCAGCTAAAGTTTTTGAAAATCACGACGTCATCGAATTCACGTTATCGGGGATTTGTAAAAACAGAATCGAAGTTATTGCTAGTACAGTTAAAAAAAATTATCGCAAGCTGACAATTTGGACGAATTCAGACCCTGAATTTATATATTTTTAGGAACTCATTTAACTTTAACATACACATTTCAAAAAGTTTTGTTTACCGCTTTTATTATGTGATTTTTTTTATGGCATATTTATATCAAATATTAATATTTTATAAGTTTAATTTTATTTTGTTTTAATTTATTGAATCAGAAAATCCCTACTAAAAAGTATGAATTTGCTAAAACTAGGGGAGAAGAAATTTTTTCGGATGCTAAGTTTTAAGAAATGATTCTATAAGAACTCGTTGCCTCCGGATTTGCTACTTATGTCATACTTGGAATGGACTCAATCTAAAAAAGTACGACTCATGTGAATTTAAATAAAATTAAAAAGCCGAATACTTTCTATTTTCGTGAGTTAAGCTCAGTTGCATTTGCAGAACATTAGGCATATCGCACTAATCATTCGTTAAACAACCTTCGAGGGTTTTATAAATATTCGGGTGTTCGCTTATCGTCGAACAACGCTCTTCAGTAATTATTAATCACATTTTTACTTAGTCAGCCATTGTAGGATGATCAAAGTTATGTGCTTGCTATTCAGCGCTTATTAATATGGCTGACAGTCCCTTAGGAAAAATGTTCTATCATGCGAATTTGGAGAATATTCTAGTTTCCTAGACGTTTAGTTATGACTCTTTATTCTTCTAGTAGAAGATCGGCTGCAAGGATTGAGATCGTGACTGTAAATCGTAACGATTAAGGAACATCAGGATTAATTTCAATTAATTTCAAGGTGTCATAGATGTATCATTTGTCATACATGCTAATCTATAATTTTATTAGATATTATGAAAGGATAGGATTTTTTTGCACAAGAATTTTTTTCGAAAAACAACGTTTTTAAATACTATCATAATTTTCAAAGAATTCCTAGAGTTCCTTATTTTTTTTCGCCGGAAACAAATCGAGTGTCGAAAAACAATGAAACAAAGTCGATATATGTTAATGTATGTATGTTGTTCTAAAACCTATGACGCTTATTGATTCAGTTTAAATCTTTTTTCCTTATTTATAGAAATTCTATTGAAAGATGTAAAGTTATTGTATTTTTAGTTCCTAATATTTTATACGATGCCTTTTCGGCCATCCATTTTTAAAAAATCACTTCTGAATTTTTTCGTAGTTTTTTGTTTATGAGAAATGAAAAAAATTAAAGGCTTATGCTATAACCTTTCTCGACTTCCTTTTTGGAGGAGGGGGTCGCGAAATCGAACAACCAGAAGGGAGAGGGTTAAAATTACAGAATTTTTGCGGACATCTTATTATAAACGAAAAAATTCACGAAAAAAAATAATAAATGTTATGGAAAATTGTATGACTTTCCAATAGGCTTGGTCTGGGGCTATCGAATAAAGCATTCTTTCCCAAATAAATCGTATTTGTAAAATTTAAGAATTTTCAAAAAACACAAACAAATTTTGTATAGTATACGTAATTAGCAAAAAATACATTACATTGTTTCCATAAAACATTTTTTGTAAAATTTTGTTTATCGACCAAAAAAAAAAAAAAGGTCGTAACTAGTAGTGTAAAGTAGCGCATTTCAACCAAAAGTAGTACATTTCAAGTGAAAAGTAGCAAAGCCTTGCAAAAGTAGCACATTTGCTACTTTAGTATGCCATCTGGTAGCCCTAATTATGAGCTCTTTTTACACCAGAATGTTTCTTTGGTTTACCTGGAATTAATAAAACTGTTTGAAACAAAAAAAAAAAAAAATAAATGAATCACCACAATGTACATATTGTGTTAGAATTTACATTACGTACGATCGATTTTTGCCTATTTTCATCGATTTGTTGAACTTCTACTTAATTTTTTCAAGCAGAAGCTTAATTTGATTAATTTTGTGTACAAACACATAAAAATTTATTGTTATCATGTTTAAATTAGCTAATATTCATCATAAAACTTAAATACGTCTGCACAGCAATGTACGTACAACGCTGATCACAGATGATTGCTGAATGCAACCTGCAGCTATGAATGTGACCTACCGTTATTCGAGCAAAATTGTGATTTCTTTTGTTCTTAATAAGCGAAAAAGAGTACTTTCGCCATAAAGTATATTTATGTTTTTATATTGAACTTTTTATAATTTGGATTGAATCCGTTTAAGTTTTTACTTTTTATCATAAAAATGATCTAAAAGAAACATTTGACGTCAAAAAAATACCGTCTCATTAATATATATTAAGATTTTGTCAAAAGATTCTTCAAAAAATTCTTCCGTACGTAGAGTTTTGTGACATGGTGTACATATGTAGATCAGTGTTGGCATGTCACAAAATCGCGCGACATTTACGACCTTTTCGACCTACAGTCGCAAACGTCGTAAACCTTCGAGCCTTTGTGACATAACTTGAGTTTGTGACAGAGACGAATTCTTGAGTTTATGCTAAGAAAAATTATTTATTCATATCTTGATTCAGATCATCGAAGTATTTGTCAAACCTATTCAAATTCTCATCAAATTACATATAATTTTTTGTTCGTCAAATTGTTTGACAAACAATTTTGAAAAGTTGTGAAAATGAGATTGATCTGGAGCTTGCGAGTTTTGTGACATTTACGACAGTTTACGACGTGCGACCGTCGTAAACCTAAAAATCCTTGTAACATGCCAACACTGATGTAGATAGAAGCCCAACTAAAAAAATTTACATAACTTTAGGGAACGCCCATAAATTACGTGTGAATTTTTGAAAAGTTGGACTCCCCCCTCCCCTTGGTGAGATTTGGTAAGTTATGGCCGGCCCTTAGGAAAAATAAGCGACGGTCGCTAAAGCCAATATTTTTTTTACCATCATTTATTCGAAAAAATACCACTGTATGTCGACGTCATTAAGTGGAAATGAGTAACACATTGAATTGGAGGCATAGATTTGCTCAAAGCAGGAAAAACAAACAAATGATTTATTTATTTCAATTGCAATATTGTAATGCCAAGCAATGAATTAAAAAACATTAAAGTAAATAAATAAATCGTTGACTTGGTGATAATTTTCACTTCCCGCTTAGAATGCCGTGTGGCAATATCGATTTGATCTGGAGAAAAGCATTCAATTTTTTTTAAGTAATTTCAACTTACTATTTTCCATTTTGGTGAGCTCTAGATATAAATTTTGAATATCAGGCCAATTAGAATCAGTTGTATTCCCACAAAAGCTTTTTTACACTCGCGCGTTATTTTATTCAACTACTCTTTGCATTGATTTTTTCTTAATTTCTTCAAAATTGGTAGTCTTCTTCACTTGCCGAACTGAACCGTAGCCGTTAAATATTTTTACCGTTTTCTGACGTTTACTTTAATAAATTCCATCGGCTGATTTTCACTTTTATGTTTTGTACCCAAGTTTTCACAAAAGAGAACTTGGATAAATTGTCTCAAAGAGAGAGCAGGGCATTACTCAAACGGGCAGTTCACATGATCTCTCCCGTTGTATAACATGGCTGGACAATATTTGTGATTGACAGTATCGCGTTCACAATATAGAACATACTCCGACAAGAGATTAGGAAGCGTCCATATCATGAAATTTCTGTTGCAACTGTCTTCATGAAAATAGTTTTTGTTTATGTAATTATCTCGGGGTGAAAAATAAGGAAAACAACAAAAAAAAAAAAAATGTTCATACATCCTGTAATAAGTTACAGATTATTTTTTTGGAAAGATTCATACTTTTCATGTAAAGTTTTGTAGCAGCCAACAAAAAATTTAACCCACACTTTCTTATATTCTGAACCAAGTAGACTCCAATCATGGACAATAGATTGGCAAACTTCGTCTATATGCTTTTTTTAATCTGTGTTTTTGAAACAATATATATATATGCCTTCTGACCCTTTGCACCAAAGAGCTGCTTTTCTATTTCCTCTAACAATTTTTCTATTTCATCATGCATTGTCGTCATAGCTTTCCGTAACATATTTTATAATTTTGAAAAACAGTAAAGTAACAAACAAAAGCATACAACACAATTATAGTGTCAAATTGAAGTTGAATATTTTTGATAATTAGCAGATCTCTTTTCAAATCAATTATTTGATCAACTGTATAATTGCGAGTAAGTACAGTGTCATAAAACAATCCTTTTACGAATAGTTTATGAAAAAAACTCAAGTTAGCAAATCCTCATAGGACTAACTATTGATGTATGTATATTAGGGCGGATTAAATTTTTAAGTGGTCCGGAAACACTATTTTTCTGAAAGTTCATCAAATTTTAAGCAAAAAATTCCACTACACCATATGGCTACAATGAATTTCGAGCCCGCGAATTTTTATTTGAAGTCTTTAAAACTATTCAAACTGCTTATGCTGCCATCTGGGGACAGTATTCAGAACTTTACAGTTTTTCATTCTCTTCCTCAACTTGTAAGCAATAAAATGACGTTTTCTTTATTCAAATCGGAGAATTAGTTTCGGAGTTATTCAAGTTTAAACAAAACTGTTGAACAACTCATGGCTTCTGTTTACCTAATGTTTTATGAAATTTTCAATATGAAAAACTAAAGATCGCTCGTAACAGCAGCAGGGAAGAGTTGTTCAACAGTTTTGTTTAAACTTGAATAACTCCGAAACTAATTCACCGATTTGAATGAAAAAAACGTAATTTTATTGCTTACGAGTTGAGAAAGAGAATATAAAACTGTAAAGTTCTGAAAACTGTCACCAGATGGCAGTTTAAGCAGTTTGAATAGTTTTAACTACTTCAAATGAAAACTCGCGGGCTCGAAATTCATTGAAGCCATATAGTGTAGTGTACTTTTTTGTTTAAAATTAGACGAACTTTCAGAAAAATTGAGTTTCCGGACTAAAAAATATTTCTTCATACAATTTAATCCGCCCTAATGTATATATATCCCACGTACAACGATTATATTAGCAATTGCGTAAATTAAGTTTATCAAGTGTCAAAATTTGTATGGGAACTGAAATACGCTAAAGGTTTTAGTATACGTCATGGTTTTTATGCGTAAATGGCATAAGCACAAGCTCTTTCAAAGAGCTGCAACATTTAAAATTGATTATCAATGTGCAATAAATAAAATATACCCATACCCTATCCTGCACTGAAAGTACCTTTTAAATAAATGTTAAGAAGTCGTTGAAGAGGTTGAATAAGTCGAAAAAAAATGTGAAATGTAAAAGAGATTGACACAGATTGAAAAAGTCGATATTATATGCAAAATGTTGAGGAAGGTTGATATACTCTAAAAAAGTTGAAAGAGGTTGAAAAATTTTGAAACAGTTCAAAATCAATGAAAAGTTGATATATAAAGAAATTAATAAAGAAAGTTGAAAGAGGTTGAAAAAGTAGAACAAATACATACAGGATATAATGAAAAACGTTAAAAGGTTAAAAAAGTCGAAATAATATGGAAAATGTTGAAATATGCCACGCCTACTTCCGCAACTTTGCCTAATTTTGGCTCAATAAATTATATTCGTGATCAACATACGCATTCCAAATTTTAGCACAATAGCTTGTATAGTTTGCCGTATATGTTGTATTTAGATTTCAAATTTAGGGCGGTGACACACCCACTGGTACAATCCAGTCTGGTTTTGAACCAGAGATAGTTGTCCATAAACAAATTTCGATAAATATGCCACTTACCGTATTTTATTTATATGGGAGGTGCCACGCCCACTGGTGCTATTTTAGCCACTTTTGATTCAGATATACTATATAGCAACCGAACCACTCATATTAAATTGTAGCGCTCACAAATTTATTTTAACTAGTATCGCCTGAGGTCTAAATTCGACCGTTAGCACTAAATATTAATCTTAGAATAATTTTGCCGAACTATTAATAACAAAACGTTTTTGTTCATTGATTATGATCTTATTTAGTTTCACTAATCACCTCACCTCACCTCACCTCACCTTTGGAATTACATTTAATTTAAATTTGAGCGCAAAACAACATTCTATTAGTGCTACATAATTTCTATTACGCGGACTATTTGATTTTGACTCATAAATTGTCCCCTTATCCCTTTACCGCTCAGTCCGACTCGATATCGTTCTTATGCAAGACAGAACACAACTATATTTTTCGTTTATTTTTAAACAAAAATAAGTTAAATCGCAACTGTAACTCAAAATAAATCAGTTGAACTTCGATTATAAGTGATGGTTGGGACTGAGGGCATCCCGGATAATGGAATCACTATTTTATTTTATTCCTTGTAAATTTTCAAAGTTGTAAATACATAATATGTTTGCGAAATTAATAGACGGCCCTTTACAGCACCGTTTTACAAAATTATTTATTTACAAATTAATTAACAGCTCTAATTATAAAGATATTTTCTAATGATGCGGGCATAAAAGTAAGAAAAAATACTTTTGAAAAACTAAACTGGAAAGAGCTATTTTTGTATCATGTTGTCTATCTCTACCTCTTACTCTTCCTTAGGGTGCAATCTATCTCCATATCGAATTTCACCAAAATCGGTCCATTAGATTAGCTGTGAAAACGTATGTTCCTATCGGGGGCGTGGCACCGTCCATTTTAGACCGAATACCTTTACTACCTCTTTACCCAATTCCATAAAAATCGGTCCATTAGCTTAACAATAAAAACGATTTTCCTGTTTGGAGCAGTACCACGCCCACCAAAAGAACATAGAATTTTCAGAAATGTTTTTAAGGGTTCAATCTGTATCCAAAGTAAATTTCATCACAATCGTTCCATTATTTTAGCCGTGGAGACGATTTTTCTTGTTAGGGGCGTGGAACCGCCCACTCTAAACAAATATCTTTACTCAAGGTTCAATCTATCTCCATATCAAATTTCATAAAAATCGGTGAGTATTTTCAGCCGTGACATCGTTTTTTTTTCCATTAGGTGTTAATGTGTTTTGTATGGGGGAATCATGTAAATATGTTCACTTTATTTTACCTGCCTCAACGGCAACTTATACATCTGATTTTTTTCTGCACATCTATGGAACAGTACCTTTCCAATGATATAAGATTCATTCCACTCTCTTCATAGTAAATACTAAAAAAGTGTACCACAAGATTCGATGTTCACGTATTAATATATAGATATGGGAGGTGCCACACCCAATGATGCAATCCCGTCGAATTCATTTGATTTCAAAGCTTATGGTAACTGACATCTATACACCAAATTTTTTGAAGGTTACACTCTAAAAAAAAATTACTATATTTAATGTTGCAATAGTGTTTCCATTATTAAATGTTGTAATTTTACACATGAAATGTATTCATAATTTATGTACATACTGAATGACAGCTCAATATGAAACTACTTACACTGTAATTTGTGTAATAAAAGCAGAATACCATTTTTTTTTCGTAATAGACAGTAGAATACATATTTTTACTAGTAAAAGGTGGTTGAATACACAATTTTTTCTGCAATATTAAGTGTGTTTATCCTAGAGTTTTGAAAAATACACATCTCTTGTAAATTTTTACACATTTTTTGTATTTTTTTAACAATAATACTAGTAAATTCACTATGATTAATATAGTAAGTTTATACATCGCATTTTTCATTTTTTAGAGTGTACTCTCATAGCACACTATCTTTAACAATAAACGTTTTTTGCTTATATGGGTGGTGCCACACCCACTACAACTATTAAACCAAATTTTTGTAAAAAGAGACCTCATAGCAAGTACATCTACCAAATTGAATTTCATAACGATTACGTTGTTAGTTCTCTTAATATAACGTTTATAATTACTGTGGGCTGTACCACGCCATTCAACAGGTTTTTCCAGTAAATTGGCTAAGCTTTAATTAATGAGTGCTTTCAGTGGCATCATCTCTAACATTTTTATGAAAATCGCATGTTCCAATTTTGAGATATGTATACGGAATCAACATTTTTAACTGATGAAAAGTGCCACGTCTACTTTTGCAATTCCATCCACTTTTGGCACAATTTAAGAAATATATGATATGCATCCGCTTACCAAATTTTATCACAATATCTTGCACGGCTTACGAGATGTAGCGGTATAAAGGGTAAAATTTAGGGCTGTGCCACCCCCCTATAGAAAGCTTTAAAAACTTGAAACCTGGTCTAATCCTAATCTTGTTCACCTGCACATCAAATCACCGAGTTTCATCAAAATTCGAGCAACTTTTTTTAAAATGGACCTAGGTAATACATATAGTATAGGCAATAGGTGTGTCCGTTAACCAATTTCGCCCATTTTCAATAGCAAGATGCTTGGAAAAAAGTGATACCTGTGTGTGCCAATTTCATTCAATTAGCTTTCTTGGTTTTCCCGTAAAACTGATTTCAACAGACGGGTAGAACAGACAGACAGACGGACATTGCTAAATCAACTCAGGTGGTGACGTTGATCAAGAATATATATACTTTCCCATAACTGACACGCCCTCTTCTATGTGTTACCAGCTGAATGACAAAGTGAATATACCCTCTGTGTAGGGTATAATAAATATACTATCTTATTAATACTAGAAGAAAAAAAGTTCCGGACGTTCTTTTTTTAACACATTTAAAACACGTTTGTTGTTTATTTAAAATGACGAATGATAAATTAAAATCAAAAATCAAAGCTCAATTTATATAAGAACTTAAAATATTTTTTATTGGTTATAGTCAGACAAGCTTGCAATTTTTGTAACCAACGCTCCCCCTAGACTTCCACAGGATATCATTATCCTTAATAAGTATAACTTTAAACTTGGACAAGCTTACATTTCATGGACAACCTTAGATTTTGGAACCGAATATTGAACAAACGTAATATTATATCGGTCACATTCAACAGCAGCCATCGTAATTGTAAGTTCTTCCAAAATTTTGTTTTCCTTCCAATGTTTGAATGATTTATTGAAAATTTTTGTGTAGTATAATTATGAGCGAAACTTGCGTCATGTTTTCCAAATGACTACAACAGTAACCATTCGTTAAAGGCAATTTCTTGCATCAATTTAAGAATTTGGAAAAAATTTGAGGGCTCTGGTCCAAAGCTGATACTATCAATGAAAAGCTGAACGATACACGGCGTACATAAGCTGAAAACAAAAGATACTGCATGCAAAAACAGCGTAAAGCCTAATTTCCATGCTATCTTTCTTGATCCCATATCAGGGATATCAAATAAAATTTTTGTATGAAAGAAAAAGCATGCGAACAGAACCTAATGCGCTTGGAGAATACGAGAGTGAATAGCATACATTTGCTATCTTTATAGCATGTGATGTCTTTCCTGATATTTGATAAGTTCAAGAAAGATCACATGGAAATTAGGCATAAAGATACGCATTTAGGCCAACGGTATATATTCGCCAATGTATGAATATCATTAACGCTTTTATGAAGAGGAGTTGACGCACTTCTTCAACTTGCTATTACACATCCTTTTCTAACTGTTGTGGGCTTCTACCATTTTACAGAGCAACTGGCGCTGGCTCCGAGGTAGTTGTGCTGGCAGTCTTTAGTGTTTCAGTCAATTTTCTTTAGATCGAGCAGCAAATGAAAATATTAAAGAAAATACAATTTAAGAGAAAAAATTGGTTACCAAATAAATAGTTCCTTTTTTAAACTGATTTTGCTTTATGCACTTTGACCCCAAACTTCTAATGTGGTTTGGTTGTGCTTTTTAATAATAACGATTAATACGATGCTAAAAAGTTGTAAAAAGAATTGATAAATCAAAAAGAAATGTGATAATATTCAACATTGAAATATAAATGGGTCAAGTGTATTGTACTTAAGCTCTATTTATTTTTTCCCTGTGCATACCCGATTAGTGTTACTTTATTTGAGTTTCAATGGTACAGTTTTTTCTTATTTATACAAGGTTTCTATATATTCATCGCAAGATTAAATATCAAATTTGATAAATGAATACCTATACCTGTTGCACTTTTTCGCACGGTTTTTTAATTTTAATTAATGTGATGATAGAAAACGACCACTTCAAAAAATAAATTCTATGAAGTACAAAAAACCGTTTTATATGAAAAGGAAATTGGGTAAGCGCTTGATTACTTTGATAGCTGACAGAATGATTCAGTTATATAGGTTGGTGCCATATTTCTTGGCCAATTGCTGCCTCTTGCTCTTAGTTTTTGTTGTAGCTATCAAAATCATATTTTTCTTATCATCGAATGTAAATATTCCTGATCTACCAAAATAAAAGCCGATATTTAAATAAGAGAGCTACGTTCAGAGACGCTATATTTTTGTATCAGAACTCAAAAAGGACCGAAATAGGCTCATTCAGCTGTTGCTTGATATCAAAACTGAGCGGAAAGTTAGCTGGCCTTTGCCAAGTTCATAAAATAGGTAAATCGAACATAAATAAACGTTATCAAATCTTTTCAATATTTTTTTTAACAAGCAATGCTTTTTATACGTTCCATTGCTCTTAAATTATAAATAAGCTTTTAGCATCAAAACTTATTGAAACTTGCTGCTAAATTATGGCTTTTCTCGTTTGACATCTATTTTCTGAATGAGCGATCGTTTGGTTCAGTAGAAGTAAGCAAAACTTAACGCGCGTCACAGTCTGCTTTGGTATCTTCTATCGCTATAGTTTCGTTTTTTTTTGTTTTTATTTTTAACTATCGTTTTACTAAGATAACATAAATAATTTTTGCATGATCAAAATCAACTAACGTTATAACAAAAAGACTTACATATATTTTTCATGGAGAGATAACCTGGCATTTTGAACTCTGTTTCGTCAACACAAATTATATATATGTATATTGATATACATATATATAGCTCCGGAGTACTCTGGAAGAAACCTAAAAAAAAAGTATCTTTAAGACATAAGCGTTCAGAAGTTGTAGCTTTTTGATAAATGTTGTGACAGCTTTGGTTGTTTTTGTTTCTTTTTTCTGAACGACACCAAAATCAACTTAGTTTTTCTGTGGCGCGATATTATTAAATAAATGTGCAAAAGCTACATTTTTGCAATATTAAATCTTTATATAAAAAAAGATGTTTGAAGTAGAACAAATACTTGCTGATCATAAGGACGTTATACATGATGTCAAATATGATTACTATGGTAAAAGAATGGCGACATGTTCTAGTGACCATACTGTGAAGGCAAGATTTGGCTTTTAATTTGTTATTTCTAATCTCTTCAACTATTTACTGTCATAGGTTTGGGATGAAGATGATCAGGGTAAGTGGTCTGTATCTAACAGTTGGAAAGCACATTCTGGTTCAGTGTGGCGTGTCTCTTGGGCTCATCCGGAATTCGGTCAAGTCTTGGCCACATGTTCCTTTGATCGCACAGCATCCGTCTGGGAGGAAGTGGTTGGAGAAAAAGTAGCCGCTACAATGACACCAGTTAAGCGTTGGGTGCGTCGCACAACGCTAGTGGATTCACGAACAAGTGTAACCGATGTTGAGTTTGCTCCCAAATGTCTTGGTCTGCTGTTAGCGACGGCTTCTGCAGATGGTATCATACGTATATATGAAGCACCTGACATTATGAACCTCTCCCAATGGCCGGTCCAACATGAAATTAGCAATAAGTTACCATTAAGTTGTCTTTCCTGGAACACATCCACTTATATGCTCTCGTCACAGTTGATTGCGGTCAGTTGAATTTGTATGAAATTTACTTTTTATTCAAAACTTATTGCTTTTTTAGGCTGGAAGCGATGAAACGGCAACACCTACGGGTAAAGTTTTAATTTTTGCTTATAGTGAAAATGCTCGAAAATGCACCAAAGTGGAAACAATAAATGAAATAACCGAACCCGTTCATGATGTCGCATTTTCTCCAAATGTTGGTCGCAGTTTTCACATATTGGCCGTGGCAAGCAAAGACTTATACATAATTAATCTTAAGGGAAATTCGTAAGTATGCAAAATCTTATTGGTAAATATTTAGAAGTAGAGCTCCAGCTCTAATCGGTTCCAAAAATTTTTGTAACCATCTAGGACAATTGTTTAGTGTTGTAATAGGTAATTTAAGCAAGGGAATGGGTTTTTATTTATATTTTGTACATAAAAGTTAGGACATGTGGGCGGCCTTCGGCTTATTCTATTGTATTTCCACACCGGCTTCGCTGGCCACAGTGCTTCTACAGTAAAATATGTTTATAAAATTTACCTTGAATTCTTCCACTCATTATCATGAATTTACAATTTTTTAGAGTACTCCTTTTTAGTTTTTAAAATTTCGTTTTGAGACTGAAAAAGTTGAATGAGGTTGAATGATTGGTTATTAGTCAAAGTTTTTTAATAAATAAAAACTAACAAGGTTGAATAAGTTGATAAAATATGGAGATTTTGAAAAAAATTTAAGGAGGCTGAAAACCTCAAAAAAAGTTGGAAGAGGTTGAGAATTGTAAAACTGTTGAAATACACTGAAAAAGTCGATAGAATATAGAAAATAGTTGAATGAGGTTATAAAACTCGAAAAAAGTTAAAATTGAAAAATGTTGAAACAGTTCAAAACCGACGATTGCTCACATTGCTAGACATGTCATTTAAAATATTTTACTTGTATGGGGATGCTACGCCCACTGGTGCTATTTGGCACGCTTTTGATTCAGATATACCTTATAGCAAAATGCCGTCTCACTGTGGAAATAAATAACCTGTGAAGTGATATATTGCAAAAAGTTCAACTCATTAATAAAATATTTACGCAAAAAATCACTCAATTGATTTCGAACGTGGAAATATCAGAAAATGAAACAGTGAGAGACTACCGGAGCTTTCGTGCAAGTATTACGCTCGGAGCAAAGAGCTAGTTATCACCATTGAAAGATGCGAAGAACTAGAAGGAAATAATCTCTAATCAGATGTCGTTCTTACTGAAGTGCCAGAAACACCGTGCGGTATTTAAGTATGATTTTTATAGGTCTATGTATAACAATTGGGTGCAAGACCCCCTGTTTTGAATGCAGAATTTCTGCCTCGCCAAAGCAACCAAAGAGATGACCCGCTGATAATAATCATGAAATTTAAACCTCCGCAAGAGCGAAACTTGGTTCTTAAATCTTTGTTTCTATACATCAACAAACAAATCAGCCCTTCGGCTGAAGCGACGCAAACAGCATTTTTTCTGTAAAGCAAAAAAGGGTCTTACCAAAATTGTAATAGGTAAAAAACTGATTGCGCTATTCGCATGTTTGATCTAGGAAGCTAAAATTTTGGGAGAATTTTCTTCAAACGCGATTCTATTATATAGTCATCTACAGTTACTCACAAAAATTAGTATACACCTTGATTCGGAAGAAATAATAACAATTTTTAAGAAAATCAAAAATTTTTATTTTTAAATAAGTGTTATATTTTTTAAATACTTTTTATTTAAACAACAATCAGATCCAATGTCTCTGCTTGAAAACAATCGAATGAATAGTTTTCCGTTAAAATATTTCAAAAAAACCAACTACGCAAAGAAAGAGACAATATAACAAAAAAAACAAAAGGAAATGAAAATGACATTAGCGTTGCAGCTTAGGGCTGTATTATAGATACTCACAACTTAAGGCTGTGTAACAATTAATAGTAATTATTACAATTTAATACTTATTATGCATGGGAATAGTTAAACATGGCATCTTACTGACCATACATTAAAATTATATATAAAAAATGTTTCATTTCCTTAAAAATTGCCATTATTTCTTTCAAATCAAGGTGTACACTCATTTTTGTGAGTAACTGTTCGTAAATTTAAAAAACCGACTTACTAAAACGAGGAAAAAGTCTGCCTTAGGTGCCAAAACATAGAGTTTGAGTTTTAGTTGTATGGGAGATGTCACCCACTGTTGTCAAACCCCTTCGGGTGTATTTTGTCCGTATTTTCAGCCACACGTGGTTTGACAACTGTAGGCGGCATCTCCCATGCATCTAAAATACCTAATACGCTATATTTTGGCACCTAAGACAGATTTTTTCAACGTTTTAGTAAGTCGGATTTTCCATAAAACTTAAACGAAATCGGATACAAAGCCTGTGCGTGTCGTTTACAGATAGGAAGCTTAATCCTCTTAATTTTCTGGAAGTTTTTTCGAGCTCTCACCAAATTAGCACCACATTATATTGGAAAAGCATCAATAACTGCAGTGTAATGAATTTCAAAGGCATAAAACTTGCTTAGAATCACTTTCACTCATCGTTGCGCAAAAATAATTTAAATTAAAAAAAAAATAACATTGCTCCATAGCTTAACCTCATTCCAACTCTTCTATCTCCCCTTTCGAAGCTAACACACCACGTGTCAAAGGGTTATCCCCTAAAGTGTTAGCTTAAAAAAAACAAAATTAACAAAAGAAGAAAGGCAAAATACAGAGAGGAAAATCAAACTCCTATGCTGGAGATCATAAAAACTTGCAAATTTGAGTTTAAAGCGTCTTAACATTGAAGCAGAGTCGCGAATAACGTTGTAAAACGTTGTAAAAGCCACTTTTTGCAAAACCTGTTTTTTTGCAGATAATCGTTAACATGGCTCTCTTACATTGCTCAAACACCAAATCAGCCAAAATTATACACCTTATCGATATCAAAATGCATTTAGAAAGTGTCAGTCAGTGGAAAAACGTTGTATGTTACAAATCAAATGATACGAACAGAATCGTCGAAAGTAATTCATAACTGTAACAGAGGTACAAAATGATAATCTAATGTAGAAAATTGGAAAGATAATAAAAATAAAAGGTTGAGAGATGATGGAAATGCGTATATTTTAAGAAAATACAAGAATATACCTCCAAAAAACGCTCCAGAGCAGGTAATGTGGAAAAACGTTTTAAGTTACGTTATTTTTTATTTGAACTCTAGTTATATAGATTTGTGATTGCCAATGCTACTTTTTTTGCAAAAAATTTAGCATAACTCAAATAAAAAACATTTTTATAAATTCTACGAAAAAAATTACAATGAACAAACGGATTTTTTATCATCTTTAATCGAATAGAGCGAGCCTCAAAGAAGAAGAAGAATTAAAGAAGGTATTCCTCATCGTAACGTTACCGTCCATTATTATTTGCTAAGCCAGAAGTTTGAAAGAAACCCAACATTTAAACAACATTCTTCTCTTTTCTATTAGTACCTTATAATATTTTCTGACAAAGTTGCTAAACTCAGTGCTTAACGACAATTGCTGAAGATGGTTCCTCTGCTGTGAACCGAAATGCATACAAATAAAAAATAAAATAAAAATCAAATAAATTTTGTGTTTTTGTTTTATTACGGGCTTTGCGGTCAATAAGGTTTTTAATTTTGTTTTCACGATAAGTTTCGACCGCAATTATTTTGGCTATTTTTATCAGTAAATAAATATTGATAATCAACTACCAACATTTAAAGTTTTTTTTTTATTTTCTTGAAACAATTTTTTGTTTTAATGTTGAATTTATGTTTTTGCTATGAATAACGAATAACGTTTTAAATGAAACCGTACTCTCTGTTGTGCAACGTGGAATAACGTTTTATCAACCAACGAGTTTTGGATATGAAACGTTATTCCATTTTAAACAGAAATAATAAATAATTTACTAAACAAGCATTATTATTAAACATTTTTTTTTCACTCAAATAGTTTTTTAGCCTTAGTATTTCCATAATGAATTAAAAGAAATTATTTAGAATTTCTCTGCTACTTTGAAATTTGTCGCTTACAACGTTATTCGCGGCTCTGCTTCAATTATGTCTGCACATTGAAAAAGTAATTCTTCGGTCCTCTTTAAAGAAAAGCCTACAAAATACAACCAATTTTATAAATCTCCTTTACATTGTAGTAAAATTTTCTTCTGATATTCAATCTGTAATTAATTTGTCAATATATTTTAGGGATGCATCCAGTGGTTCCAATTTTAAGTTGGACATTAACACAGTCAAATTTAGCGATCACAATTGTCCAGTTTGGCGTGTCTGTTGGAATATGATGGCCACAATTCTTGCTTCAACCGGCGATGACGGATGTGTTCGACTTTGGCGCAGTGAGTAATTTTAAAACTATTGAATAAATGAATACCAGTATTTTTTTTACTTCAAATATTAAGAATTAAATTCAAATTTATAGTTACATACTATAAGCAATTGATAAGAGCTTGTTACAAGTTTCCAACCCCGAAAATTCTAAAATCCAGACATATTTTTTGTCCCGAAATTCAGAAATTACAAGCCTTAGTGAGAATCTACGCAAATAATATTTTTTTTTTAAAAAAAAAAGAAAAAAAAATACCGAAAATTTTAGTGCTGAAACTGCAAAGAGTGAACATTTTACTCACATTCTGTTCAAAATTAAATTTTAAAGTGAATTTTTAAGATAGATTTGCAAATCAATGTTCTTAAATTCTATCAGGGTGGCCAACTACACTTCTTTGAGAAGCCACACTTCAAAAAGAATTATTTGGAACAAAAACCAGCAAGAATTACATTTCACGGGTATTAGTGAACACAAAAGTCTGATTTTGCACAACAATTGTAACTGTTTTTTTTTTTTTTTTTTTATCGAAAAGGAGGTTAAAAAGTTGAAAAAACGAAAAATTAAAAAAAAAATAAAATAATTATCTATACCAGTGGTGGGCATGGAAATCTAACAAAAAGACGAAACAACAACATCAAGCAATAAAAACGAAATTTAAAAGTTTTTTTTTTTACTTTAATTTCCAAATGCGCCAACAGCACAAAAAAAATAAATTGCACTACAAACAAAAACAATTGCTACATTCGGCAAGACACAATGCGGCGCAACGCTAATCCCTCTGTGCGTTGTTTTTGTTTTCATTTGAACTCAACTCAACGCTGTGCCTCGATAGCGTTGAAATTCTGCGAATTTTTTTTCGCTTGCTTGTGCGTCGAATAACGGATCGGGCAATGAGGGCGGATAGGGACACTAACTGCCCACCACTGATCTATACATATGTATGTACAGTGTGGCCAATCATGACTGTCCGTAAAACAAACGTTTGAAAAACGAATCACAGGCGGCACGCACCATTTTCTGCTCCATTTCGTTCCAAATCCTTGTAAAATGCTGCTTGAACCCATCGATTGTTAAGCCTTTTGTTGACCTTACTTTACATAGCATATGGCCCCATACGCAAAAATCCAATGTCTTACACTGTATATACAGTGTGGCCAATAATAACTATCAGTAAATTTCACTTACTTACTTACTTGGGTGTCCATAACAACCCGTTACCGCGTTACGGCCGACCTCAAAAGCTCTCTCCAGGCGCCTCTGCTTCGCGCAGGGTTTCCTCGGCTTGGTCTTTCCATCGGAGGCATGGTCTTCCTCTTCGTCGTCGCCCAGCGGCTTCCGCATAAAACATCTTTTTCGCAGGAGCTTCTTCGTCCATACGCACAACATGTCCCAGCCAGCGCAGACGTTGGATAGTGATGCGCTTGACTATGTCAATGTCAGCGTAGAGCTCGTACAGTTCGTGGTTCATTCGAATACGGTAGTCGTCGCCGACGTGAACAGGACCGAAGATTTTGCGAAGAATTTTTTTCTCAAACACCCCAAGCGTGGCTGCATCAGTCTGCGACACAACCCATGCTTCTGCGCCGTAAAGTAGCACGGGTAAAATGAGCGTCTTGTAGAGTGTCAGTTTTGTCGGGCGAGAGAGGTCTCTACTACTCAATTGCTTACTGAGACCATAGTAACACCTATTAGCAAGAGTTAGTCTTCGCTTTATCTCCAGGCTGACATCGTTTTGAGTGTTCACGGCGGTGCCGAGATAGGTGAATTCCTTGACAACTTCGAAAGTATAGCTGTTCGCAGTAACATAGGATCCAATACGCCGCGTCTCCCTGTTTGTGGACAGCATATACTTTGTTTGCCCTCGTTCACCGTCAAACCCACCTTCGCTGACTCTTTTTCGATAGCAGAGAACGCAGCAGTAACATCTCGCTTACAACATGCAATGATATCAACATCATCGGTATATGCAAGGAGCTGGACACTTTTGTAGAAAATGGTGCCATTACGATGTACACTGGCTCTTCGCAACATCCCTTCCATCACAAAGTTGAAGAGGTTGCAGGATAGTGGATCGCCCTGTCTGAAACCTCGTTCGGTATCAAATGGTTTGGAGAGGTCCCTTCCTACTCTGACGGAGCTGGCTGTGTTGCTCAACGTCATTCTGCAAAGCCGCACCAGCTTCGCAGGTATGTATGTATACCGAACTCAGACATAGTGGCATACAGGCAATCCCGTATCGGGCTATCGAAAGTAGCTTTAAAATCGATAAAGAGATGATGGATATCGATCTGTTTTTCGTGGGTTTTTTCCAGGATTTGACGTAGTGTGAAGATCTGATCTATGGTGAACTTACCAGTTCTAAAGCCGCATTGATAAGGCCCAATCAGTGTGTTGGCAAACGGCTTAAGTCTTTCACACAGTACAGTCGACAGGACCTTGTAAGAGATGGCAAGATGACTGATTCCCCGGTAGTTAGCGCAGATTGTCGGGTCACCTTTCTTCAGTACAGGACAAAGGAGACATTCCGATCGTCGGGCATGCTTTCTACTAACCATATTTTGCAGATGAGTTGATGCATACACCCTATCAGCTCATCGCCGCCGGTCTTGAAAAATTCAGCAGGCAGGCCATCGGCACCAGCCGCTTTGTTGTTCTTAAGTCGTTGGATCCAAACTCGTACCGCGTCATGGCTAGGTGGTGGTACGTCCACACCATCGTCGTTGATTGGTGGCATCGGGTTAATTTCTTTAAAGGCGGGATTGATAGAGTCATCGCCAGCAAGCAGCTTGGAAAAGTGTTCCCTCCATAATCTCAGTGTACCCTGCGTATCCGTAACCAGATTTCGAGCATCATTCCTGCCCCCTAACACTTTTTCACGCTCGTGCCTTTCCTGCTCTCGTTTCTTGCGTCTGAAAAGGAGCCTCTCTTCCTTTCTTTTTTCCCGGTAGTTTTCGTGCACGGCTCGCGTTGCGACTGACTGCAGGGTCCTTTTGTAGGCGGCGTTTTTCACTGCAGTAGCTTCGCGACACTCCTGGTCATACCATTGATTTCGCGGAAGTGGGCGTCGGAAATCAATGACTTCCTCAGCGGCAGAGCGCATGGAGCGGGATATATGCGCCCAAAGTCCACCGGCATCATCGGGTAGAGAGTCAGGTTGAAGGAGCAGTTTTGAGAGGCGAGCGGAATAGGCTTCGGCCGTTCGATGTGATTGCAGCTTAGCGACGTCCAGCGTACATCCTTTGCATTGCACAGCCGCATGCGTATTTTGGCTGCAACAAGATAATGATCGGAGTCAATATTGACTCCCCGGAACGTACGAACATCTAGCACGCTGGAGCATGCCTTCCGTCGATCACAACATGATCGATTTGGTTGCGTGTTTTCTGATCAGGGGACAGACAGGTGGCCTTGTGGATATCGAGGTGTTGAAATCTGGTGCTACTTGCTACCATGTTTCGCGCCGCTACGAAGTCGATCAGCCGTAGACCGTTGTTTGAGGTGGTCTCGTGAAGGCTGAACTGACCGACAGTGGGGCCAAATATACCTTCTCTTCCGACCTTTCCGTTGAAATCCTCGAGTACAATTTTAACGTCGTGGGCCGGGCAGCGGTCGTATACTTTCTCGAGTCTCGCATAGAAGGCATCTTTGACAGCATCGTCCTTTTCCTCCGTCGGGGCGTGCACGCAAATCAAGCTGATGTTAAAAAATCGAGCCTTGACTCGGATCGTAGCCAACCTTTCGCTAACAGGTGTGAACCTGGAGATATGGTAGCGAAGTCTCTTGCTTACTACGAATCCGCATCCCAATTCGCGCCTCTCTGCATGGCAGCTGTAGTAGATATCGCAACTTGCTTGGTTAGAGCAACCTTGTCCTATCCATCTTATTTCCTGGATGGCGGTGATGTTAGCCTAAATTTTTTCGAGGGCAATCGCCAATTCGATAGAGGCACCTTCCCTATTGAGGGCCCCGATATTCCAGGTGCATATCCTTAAATCATAGTCCTTTTTTCGTTTGCAGTGGTCGTCAACGTTGAGGGGTTCTGTATCCGAGGCTTTTTTTGTCTTCATTTGAATGTTTTTTTACGTGGCGGGTACCAAACCCTGCGCACAACCCATTTTACTTCCAGGGATGACACGCTGCACACATTCGCTCACTATCTCAGCGGATGCGGGCAGATGGAGCCGCGGGGAGGCTGTCTGTCAACTTGCTAATGATTGGCTCAGAGATCGCTCTGGCAATCCCCAGGTGGAAAGCAGTCAGAAACTTTACTCTGATCAACCAAAAGCCAATCCATCCGTAATTTTCACTGTTCTGAAAAAAATTTGAAAATCTGATTTTTTTACAATCTAAGGATGCATTGCTTTTCAAAATTTAATTGTACACAACGAAAGTACACGGCAAAAAAAATATTCTTTATATCAAACTCTGAAGCGCCATGGAAGGTAAATGTGACTTTATTATAAAGTTTAAAAAAAAAATAAACGAAATTGTGACATCATACAAACACTAAAACCACTCAGAATAGCAGAAAAATTCATACATAAGACAATAAAACGATGTAAAGAAACGGTAGGCTCGAAGATTAAAAAAAAATTGGACGCAGTCGGACTGTGAGAACAAATTACATCGTAAAACAAGTGAGAGGGCGATATCCTGCTCAAACCTTGTCAAAGAATTTGGGACGAAATGAGCAGAAAATGGTGCGTGCCACCTGTGAATCGCTTTTCAAACGTTTACGTCTTGTAAGCAAAGATAAGGGTGGTAGTTTCGAACTTCAGCATTAATTTAAAAAATTTTGGAATGTTGTTAAACCTTTGGAATAAATAAAATAAAATATTGTAGACGACTTTGATTTTTATAACACTTTGTTTTACGGACAGTCAATTTTAGCCACACTGTATATTCATGATTTACGAGCATAATACATACTTTATTAACAATCGCGATCAGACGTGACAGCACTTAACAGACAAGGTAAATTCTTCAATAACAGTAGTAAAGTAGAAGTAAAAACTAACAATAAGTATGACAGCGTAGGTTGATGTCTGGTGTACGAGTGTTACGATTTCATATCTCCCTCTCAACAACTGAGCAGAGGCTGCGCTGAGGGCCAACGCCCCTAAGCAGTTTACATCGAGTGACACGTTTTGGTATTCCCCACTGGGATGATTATTCGAGTAGAATCTTCTCTATCTTTTTCGGTCATTCCATCTATAAGTTTTGGTACGATTGGTGGTTCTGTAGCTTCTGTTTCCTTGCAAACATTCAATAGGTTAAAATTAGGCAAATTTAACGACTAGACTACATTTATACACACTACTGATAATTCTAAAGATTTTATACATACGTCAAAATTATATTATTTCTGCCTATCCCTTTACTATGAAAATGTAAGGGGTTTGCGTTCTAAGACGCGCGACAACTTTTTATCAACTCAGAATTTCTCTGAGGATATTATCATTCTTACGAGGCGTCTCAATAGCTATTAAAAATCCTTTAACCAGTTTATTAATCGAAACCGCCTGTGCATCTGTAATGTGCTAAACTAACACATTGTAACGCCAATGTTTACATTCTTAATACTTATGTTCCATCTGGGCCTTAAAAAACATTGGTAATGAACTTGACGGCTTTAATATACTGGGCCTAAAACTAACTCTTTCGGATGATGGTACATATTATAATCTTGTCCAAAAATTCGACTACAAGAAGGTTTTGTTGATAAAATGCTTCTAAACTTACAAGTAAGTTGCATAACTAAGTAATTGTCATGGACAACTTGGCTTAGTTATTGCTACAGATATTAGCAATATTGTTATAAAAAATGTATCCATGCTCTTTCTGCGGTTGATTCCTATTCCCTAGTATTGTGTATAAATTGGATTATGAAAATGCTTGTTTCTCCATTAATGTCTACGAATTCATTTTAAAGAAAGCGACTTTAAAATTGAATCAGAATTTAAAAAATAAATAAATGGTGAACTTTTTTTGGCCATAGCATTATCGATGCCATATACACAGTGGCATTTTAATAATTCATCGTACCTTTGGTGCACAAAACGTTTGAAGAAAATTCGCAAGTCGGAAAAAGGCATGGAGCAAATCAAACAACTGTAACAACTGTTTTTTAGACTTAAAGCTACGCCAGTCTTAGTTTATTCTGAATATTTGCATAAAATATGAAAAAAAAAAAAATTAAACTGAATATCCTTTATGATTCCAAGCCATTTTGGAGACTTATTTATTTGAAAAAAAAACGAGTGTGCTTTAGACCACACAACTGAAGTATATACTTCTTTGGCTCCATCTGTGTGTATGTATACATATATTAAGGGTTTTTCAATAGGGACGCAAAAAAAATAGACCAATAGGGACAGCAAACGACGCCATATTTTTTCCCGCTCTTTTGACATTTCTCTTCAGTAAAGTTTGCCATTTCATCATGGAAAGATATATGTACGATCCAACAACGAGTCGAAATTATTAAAATTTACTACCGAAATTCGGAGTCAGTGGCCTCAACTTTAAGAGCGCTACGTCCAATTTATGGTCGTCATAATCGTTCTGTCAGATCAACAATTGAGCGTCTAGTGGAAAAATTTGAATCCACAGGCACAGTACAAATTGTTCCCGTGCCAGTGAGACAAAGAAGTGCCCGTAGTGTCGAGAATACTGCTGCCGCTAGCGCATCAATTGAGGAAGATCCAAATCAGTCTCTCACACGTCGTTCTCAAGCGTTGGGTATCTCTGTGACATCGTTGTGGCGAATTTTGCGAAAAGATCTTGGCCTACATCCTTACAAGATCAAATTGACGCAAGAACTGAAGCCGCTTGACCACCAGAATCGTCGTATGTTCGTGAATTGGGCTGAGCAACAACTTGAAAATGATCCGGATTCTTATCGAAAAATCATCTTCAGCGATGAAGCTCATTTCTGGCTGAATGGCTTCGTCAATAAGCAAAATGTGCGTTATTGGTCAGGCAGCAATCCACACGTACTCCATGAGTCAACATTGCATCCCGAAAAATTACGGTTTGGTGCGGTTTATGGGCCGGCGGCGTCATTGGGCCGTACTTCTTCCGTGATGATCAAGACCGGTACGTTACTGTGAATGGGAATCGCTACCGCTCAATGATAACCGAATATTTTTGGCCCAACTTGGATGATATGAACTTGGACAATATGTGGTTCCAACAGGACGGCGCCACAAGCCACACAGCGAATGTCACAATCGATTTATTGAAAACCAAGTTTGGTGAACGTGTTATCTCACAAAATGGCCCAGTCAATTGGCCGCCTCGGTCGTGCGATTTGACGCCGTTAGATTATTTCCTGTGGGGCTACGTCAGGTCTATGGTCTATGCCACCAAGCCAGCGACGATTGATGAACTTCGTACGAATATCGAACGTGAAATTGCAGCAGTATCGGCCGATTTATGCTTGAAAACCGTCGAAAATTGGGTTCAGCGTCTGAACTTCTGCAGGCGTGCCCGTGGTGGCCATGCAAAAGAAATTGAGTTCCATACATAATGGCATCGAATGTTCTTTTACAAGAATAAAGAATTTCATTGATATCCCAAACCGTTTTTGTTTTATTTAAAAAAACTTTTGTAGCGCTCCTATTGAAAAACCCTTTACATATGTTTATATACGTACATATATCAGAGAACGTCATTGAGTAGCTCATTGAGGTAGTAGCTCTGCGCTCATGAATGTGAATGCGTGTAAAGCTCATACTCACATGGATTCAGATTCATGAAGCAGTGAATGGCTTGAGCCACTTATGTTGAACTGTAGTACAGAAAAACTGTTTTTTTTCTTTTCAATCGATGGATAAGAGTCGAAAATGGATTTTGGACTTCACTTAGGGTGGGTCCGGACCGTGGAAGAGACCGTTTTTGACCCATTTCCTTAACATTTTTTGGGTGGCACAGTGTTTGACCCATTTTCGGAATTTTTTTTTTCGTAATTAATGGGCAAAAGTCGAAAACAAAGTTTGGACATAATGTAAAGTGGTTCCGGACTCTGGAAAGGATCGTTATCGACCATTTTGGTCCTTTCCAAATTCCGGAGCCACTCTAAGAGATATCCAAAAGTCATTTTCGACCTTTCATAATCGATTGGAGCAAAAATAAAATTTTTTTTGTTCCAATCGATGGGGAAGTGTCTAAAATAGCCATTTTCAAGCTTTACCTATCGACTGGAACAAAAAATTTTTTATTTTGATCCACCCTAAAATTTTTTTTGCTCGTTTCGATTGTGAAAGGTCGAAAATGGCTTTTGAATATCACTTAGGTTCTTTCCAGGGTCCGGAACCACCTTAAATGATGTCCAAAATTCATTTTCGACCATTCCCCATTAATTATAAAAAATTTTTTCCGGAAATGGGTCAAAAACGGTCCTTTCAGGGTCCGGAGCCACCCTAAATGATGTTGAAGATCCAGTTTCGACCATTAATTGCAAAAAAAAAAAAAAATTTTCGAATATTTGTCAAAAACGTTCCTTCCAGGTTTCGGAGCCACCCTAAATGATGTCCAAGATCCAGACCTTTTCTCATTAATTACAAGAAAAAAATGGTTTTTTTTCCGAAAATGGGTCGAAAACGGTCCTTTTCAGGGTCTGGAGCCTCCTTTAATTATGTCCAAAATTTATTTTCATCCTTTCCCCATTAATTACAGAAAAAAAAAATTTTTCGAAAATGGGTCAAAAACGGTCCTTCCAGGTCCGGAGCCACCCTAAATTATGTTCAAGATCCAGCTTCGACCTTTTGAATAAATTTTAACTAAAAAGTTCGGTTATTTTTAGATCAAACTGTGTGTGTGAATGTGTACATACATATGTTTATGTATGAGCTAAAAGAAAACGAATAATTAAATAAAAACTATTTACAAATCCGCGTTAACCTCGTAACATTTTTTAAAATCCTTGTTGAAACTTAGCTAAAAAAACAATGATTGAAATTAACAAAGAAGAACGATATGCAACTAACTTTAACATATTTGTAACATTTCTTTTTAGTGAATTATACCAAAAACTGGAGATGTGCAGCAGTTTTAAAAGCTGAGGGCAGCTCACCGTCGTATGAGCCATCACTACAGTCGGTTAATGTAGGCAACTCATCGGGTGCTACAACAAAATACTACAAAAAGGGAATTATAAGTAATCCGAATCAAGTTCCCTGGCATTAATTACCTTAAGTAAAATACAATGTTTCCTAAATTACAAAAAATTAAAATAAGAAAAAATAATACGTTATTCAAATATAATTTTTTGCTAGTTTTATACGACTAAACTTGAATTAAAAAACGGTATTGCGATGCTCAAGATATTTTGCAAAACGGTTTCCCATTAAGATCACTCCAGGAAATCACTCATTGAAATCGTAATAAAAAGACATGCTTTTACAATTTTTTTGCATAAGTAAAATACATACATACATGCTGTGTACTAGGGCACAGAAAAACACAACTCAAATTTATAGTGCTCTGTGATTCCCATGATTTCTCGGCCCCGGTAGCATAACCCCACTAGTATTTATTCTAGCTTGAGTGAAAATTGACAACGTTAGAAGGAATGACAAAAACGAGGGAAGTTGCGAAACACCGTTTTTTCGACATTCTTAACATAAAAATACTGAGTCGCTATACTGCCGTACTAAGCGAAAAGGGCGTTTCTCAAAAAAAAGAAATATCCGAAATTTTGATGACATCGGATAGCTTAAGAAATTACGCGTCTAATGAAATACTCCAAATGTCAGAATCTATGTTCAAACATATAACAAATCTAAGAGAATTTTCTCTATCCCAATTTTACAGGTATTTCAACAAATTGACAAACAAAACATCAATTACATATCTCGAAACGAAATTTTTTGAGAAACGCCCATTTCGCTTAGTAGTCAGTATAGCCAGTGAAAAATAGATACCTTATCCGAAAACAACTGGCAGAACTTCACCCAAACAGATCGAGTATTGATCAAATTAATACTTTTCGCCTTATCGTGGAGTAGATAAATAAGTGGCGGTACCAATAAGGACATGCATGCTAGAATCAATAAATAGAAAGGTCCATTCGCTCAGCTTCTTAATGTTTTTGAGTAAACGTGAAGTCAGCTCTTTGCGGTTGCAACAGTACCTTGCTACACAATTTACAAGTGTTCACCAATTGCATTCGCCAAATTCTGAAAATTTGGTGGCCTAGGGCCATTTCCAATGGCGAAAGTTGAAATGAAGTGAACTGAAGTCTGTCAGCAAGCACTCAAGTGGAACTCTCAGGGTAGTAGAAAATAGGATTGTCCTAAACTATTCGCTAGAACAGGAATATACGTGAATCGGGGAAATGTTGGAGAGAATTGAAAACTCTCGGTACTGAATTTTCTCGTTGGAACAATTTTTTAGAGCCTCTATGCTTTGTGAGCGGATAAAATGTTGCCTGTCTTTGATTGCATCAACGTTGTTGCTTCATATTGTCTTTCTGATTTGTTGTGAGTTTTATGAAAATATTTTTTTCTCGCAATGTCTGTTTTTGTATGGTGATTTCGCCAGAACTTAAAGAAAAAAATTAAGTCAAAAAATTTCGGAACTACCCTTTAACAATTATTTTTACATGTGCGAGACGGCTCTTCTGGGTACTGAACCACAGGTCCGCTAACAGCAGTCGACTTTCCTTGTTTACGATATCCGAATAGTCGAATAAACGTATTTTTAGGGTTTTATTTATCGCACAATTAATGTCGCTGGCTCCTGAACTCTAAGGAACTGTGCAATATTTGTATTAATATTTTCTGTTTGAATGATTTCTAAATTTCGTTTCTCAACTGTCCTAACGCAATAGAAAATCAAACCATACAATATTTTGGTACTTAACTCATTTGTCGTGTTTTTTCGCGACCTGCAGTAATAAACATTAATGTTGGTCTACCACTTCATGAGAGAACATTTTGCACGAACTTCCCACGCTGCTCTACAACCACCCTTATTTCAGCAGAATGATGTCAACCCTTGTGACTTACTTGTATCAATATACGCACATACATTCATACATTGCTATAACCGATCAACATGAATTTTGTAATTTCTAATGGGAAAATAGTTTTCACATGGAATAAAATCAACAAGTTAAGAAGATTTCCAAACATTTACCAAATTCTTGACAGAATTCTTGTTGGAGATGAAAAATATAGTTCGCACAATTAACAACGAAACAATTGGAAAAAATTTGAATTCCATATGGGGTTGATTTTAGTAATAGACTAAATAATCAATTTTTTTATTGCTATTTTAAGCAATGAGGTGGAATATGATTTTTGATTTTTCGAATTAACTATAAATCCATATGTGTACATATATGTTTTCATAACCTATTGAATGAGTGGCTAAGTACGTACATATAGGCAAATTTACTGACTCTTTTTGAATATGTGTTCGTTGTACAATGCATCTATATTATCATATGTGCGCAGGTGTTACAGGTTACAACGCTCCGCTGATCTTTTAACTTCACATTCATAATATTTATCATATGAATATCATTAAAATGTTTATGATATACCTACTACATATGTATGCATGTTGGTATATGTTGTTTTATGATTTTGACATCTGGCATTATGGACTTTGTAAGACAAATGTGATTCTAATTTGTCAATGATTTGTTAATATTTATATTGGATAAAAAATCGGTTTTAGTACAATGTAAAGTAAAACAAGATCGGAAAAGTTTGTCCAAGATGAAACTTGGCGGAAATGTGTGACACAATACCAGGACGTAAAATCCAAAGAGGCTACCTCTATATCTGGTAGGAGTTTTCTGTTTTGGCCGTTTAAAGAGTTTGATAAATGGCTTTTACTCATTTAGCCGAAAAGTATGCCTCAAATCGTAAAATTCATGGATGAGGTGTAGAAAAATCAATTTAAAGCTCTCTGCTGGATAAGATTTGATCGATTGTCATAAAAACGTAATTATTGATTTGTAGAAAAAAAGAAAACGCATCGATTTGTTTTAGGAAAGTTTTTGCAATGCAAGTTTTGGCCAAGTCATCCTGCTGCAAAATGTTTTGGTACTTTTTGCGTATTTCGCCAATTTTTAGAATTTTAATCGTAATATTTTGAAAAGTTTAACTAATAATACACACACACAAGCATGCATAAAAAATAAACCGCTGTATCTGTTAACAGTTCCGACTGGTTATTGTTTAAAGAGGCCGATATTCTTAGTTTGTTCAGTGTTTGGTGCAGCTCCTCTATTTTTCAATTTTAGCCATATTTTTTCACTTTTAATAGATATTTTTTTATTATACTGCTTGGTCCTATTCTGAACAGCCGTACTAAAATATTCGATGCTCTGGTTCATATTGTATGCGAGGGGTAGGCGAGGGGGTATACCGTGAACACCATCTGAGTTACAGGATGTTCAACAAAGTTCCCTTAGAGTAGAGATGTTCGAATTTATTTGCCCAAACGTCGACTGCGAGCTGCCTTGAGCAAATGAGTTTCGCGCTAGTATGTGTATAAATGTGTGTAGAAATGCGAAGGTAAACAAAAAATTACCCAGTACAAATTTGTGCATTACTGATGTAAATAAATAAATATAAATGTTGGGATGTTTCACTAGACGAGGACATTTATTTTGTGTTATCAATCTTAGGGCAAGTTTCGACCGACCACTGATGTTACTGAACTATTATTGGAACTGCGACAACATCGCATTGCTACATAAAATATGTTTAATATAACGTAACCATTCGATCCGCGTTTTGCGGGATTAGTACGCGTTTTTGAATTTCCATTTCGCGCGGTCCTCGTTCTCATTTCAAATAAAAGCAAAGGAAGATAGAAGAAAGTAAATGGTCCGTGTAATAATTTATTTTTTAGCATAACTACGAAATGTTTTGAAATTTGTTTTTAGTAAATAAAAATAGTCAGAAATAGTAAATTTCATTGTAAAGATTCTCAAATTTGATATGTAATATATTGTCGCTCACTTGTACAACTTGTACATTAGGGTGTCCCGGAATTTTTTTTTTGTGTTTTCATTAACGCAAGACCTTTCAAAATTTGCGTAATTGATCGTAGATTACCAAAATAATTTTAATAATAAAATAAAACTATATCTTTAGGGTTCTACCGATCATCAAAGTTTTTAAATCTTGTCTTTATTCGTATTTTCCGTATTCGCATATAAAAAAATTTCGACCACTTGTATTTGCGGCTGAAAATTTATTTAGTCGCGGATCCAAAACTAAGTTAAAACTCAAAAATTTGAAAAATAATTCTAGCAAAGTGGGCGAAAGCGACTGCGCTGCCGGCAAGCAAATTAGCTAAAAATCAAAAATTTTGAAAATAATTGTAGCAAAGTAGGCGAAGGCGACTGTCAAGCAATTTTTAATTAAATGAAATAATATTGCCATTCATCGTAATATTTTTGTGTGAATTTCACGTGTGTCTCTTGCTTTGTTTCAACTTGATTTTTTGTATAAAAGTGCAGTTGAATTGGATTGTTAAATTGAATTTTGTGATTTTTAAATAATGAATTCAAGGCGTAGTGAGACTACTTGTGCTATGTTGGGACCATACAAAGAACTTGACGGTCGGCAGGTACCAATTATAAATGATGTCATTAAATTTATTTTATTTGTCAGGATCGAACTGAAATTAAAGTATAATGGCAAGGATCCATCCAATTCAGATATATATTCGATTGTTTATGAAGATATCAACAATATTTGGACCAAAGCTTCGATTCCAATCGTAACTAAGGAACGAGTTATTCAATTACTGAAATAAAATGTTTTAAGACCCCTTACCGCTTGTGGGGGGAAGCCTTAATACTTATTTTATTCTTCAGCAAACAAAACTGCTTACCACTGGTGGGGGCAAGTTTAGCTGCAATGAAACACTATATTTTTGGGTTAAAATGATAATGAATGTTTTAATTAATTTTACTTGGCCTTTTATACAATAATTATTTACAATAAATTGCTAAGTCAGTGATTTACCTTACCAACAAAAATACTCTACTTAAATAATCGCTTACTCAGCACATGCTAAGCAAGCAGTAGCAAATTATTGAACTTAAATAAATGCTAGGTAAGCAGTACTAAATAATTAAATTTAAATATGTGTCTGCTTAGCAAAATAATGTGCAATACAAAACACTGTGCAACAAAATACTATTACTATTTTATCATACAATACACAATTAAACAAAATAATGAAAGAACAATAGCAATGTAAAAAAAAATTAACATAAATGTTAAATAAAATTGAATTTATTATGTTGATTCATCAACATTTTGGCGCCTCAGACGGAGAAACAGTTGATTGTTTTTTACGAACTTGATCAGGGTCCCCTTTGGCTAAGTTGTCCTCATGAGGTAGTAGACATATTTTTTGGATGGACCGTTTGATTATACCCTTGGTGGTTTTAACGGTGCACTCGCACCAGATTGTCGTCTCCTTTATGCAGTTGCACAATCCTGCCCATTGGCCAACCGGAGCGATTTGTTGATTCGTCTTTTAAGAGGACTAGTTGTCCGACCTCTATATTGGGTTGTTCCTTTGTCCATTTGGGCATCCGTTGAAGCGTGCCACGCACATACTCTCGTTGCCATCTTTTGCAGACGTCTTCTTGAATCTTTTGTACTAATTTCCATCTTTTAAGACTACCGCTATTTCCCTCCAAAAGTGTATCGTGTGTTGGAGTCAATATGGTAGATCCTATGAGGAAATGACCCGGGGTCAGTGCATCTATTTCTTCTATGTTGTCAGAAGATGGACATAATGGTCTCGAATTTAGGCATCCTTCTATTTGCACTAAAACCGTGTTGATCTCTTCATATGTCAGGACTTGATCTCCAACAACACGAACCAAGTGATATTTAACAGACCTTACTCCTGACTCCTAGATTCCGCCAAAATGCGGTGCCCCAGGTGGAATAAAGTGCCACGTTATACCATCGTCTACTAATTGTTGCTGTAATTTTGCCTTCTGAATAAGATTGTTTGCTCCTACAAAGTTTGTGCCATTGTCACTATAAATGTGGCTTATAGCACCCCGTCGACTCATCATCCGTTTTAGTGCAGCTAGAAATCCTTGCGCTGTGAGATCTGAAACAAGCTCAATGTGAACAGCCTTTGTTGATAAGCATACAAACAGAGCTACATATCCCTTGTATGTACGAACACCTCGGAGATGTGAACTTTTGAGTTGTAATGGACCAGCATAATCGATACCGCAATGGGTAAAGGGCCTCGAGTATTGCACTCGTGGTGTGGGTAACTGGCCCATCAATTGAGTTTGTATCCTCGCCTTGTATCGGCAACATTTTAGGCACTTATTAACACAAGCTTTGACAGCGTTGGTTCCGCGAATAATCCAAAATTTGTTGCGAACTTGATTGAGTGTCAGCTTAACTCCTCCATGTAGGGTCTCCACATGTGCCTGATGAATGATTAAGTTGGTGAGGTTACTAGATGATGGTAAGATGGCTGGGTGTTTCTTTTGCATGGACAATGATGATTGTTTAAGCCTGCCACCCACTCTTATAATGCCGTTCTTATCTAAGAACGGATTCAATGACCGTAGGTTGCTAGATTTGCTGAGCTGCATGCCATTTTGTAACTGTCTTCTATCTTCAAGAAAGGATCGTTGCTGCTCTTGTCGAATGATTGTCCATTGTGAGTTCTCAATCTCTTCGGTAGTGAGCTGGTGAACTTTTCTGTTTCCTGTCTTATTTTTTATGTTGTTGGCAAATCGCAAACAATACGCTGTAATTCGAAGCCATTTCTTGAATGATGAGAACCGCTCAATGAGAGTGAAGTTGTCCTTGGGTGTATCTTGGATTGAAGCACATGTCAATGTCTTGCGGGTCTCAGGAAGGTGACTTATAGTCAATGGCTCAGTATCATTAGGCCATAAATCCTTATGCTGCGTTAACCACCTTGGACCGTGCCACCAAAGCTCGTTGTTGACTAGTTCATCTCCAAGTTGTCCTCTGGAAGGTACGTCTGCAGGATTTTCTTTGCCAGGAACATATTGAATTTGTCCCTTAAATGTCTCTTGTATGTATGAGACTCGGTTTGCCACAAATGTAGTCCATTTTACTGGATGTTGCTTTATCCAATTAAGTACAATTTTTGAATCTGTCCAGGCAAAAATGTTATTACTACTTGTTATTTGGTTTGTCTGGATGTATCCGATTAATTTTACTAAAAGAGCTACCGCACAGAGCTCTAGGCGAGGAAGAGATACTTGCTTGATCGGAGCTACTTTAGTTTTTGAAGCGATTAATGAAACTGAGACGTTATTTTCGATGCGAACGCGTAAGTATACTACAGCTGAATATGCCACTTCGGAAGCGTCAGCAAATCCGTGTAGCTCGACTTCTGCAGCCTTGGAGTACTGTGTCCATCTTGGAATTCTTATTTTCGAGATTGATGGCAGTCTCAACTTGAATTCCTCCCATTCTTGTTGAATCACACTTGGAACCACGTCGTCCCATCCGATGCCTAGTAACCAGAGTTTTTGTATCATTATCTTAGCCCTTATAGTTACGGGTGACAGCCAACCGAGTGGATCAAATAATTTTGCTGCGTCGCTTAGAATAGCTCTTTTGGTGTTCTTGGAGTTAAATGAGTCCATGTTGATGATGAATTCAAAATTGTCGTTGGTAGGGCACCATCTTAGCCCTAATATTTTGACAGTTTGGCTGTGCTCTAAGTCCAGGTCTAATTTGTACTCTTTATCTTTCTCTGGTAATGTTTGTAGTATCTGCAGATTATTTGAGGTCCACTTTCTTAACTTTAGACCTCCCTTATCTAAAAGTTCAATTAGTTGTTGCTGCTTTTCTAAGCACTCATTTAATGTTTCTGCTCCTGCTAAGCAATCGTCTACGTAAAAACATTGCTTTAGTGTTTGGCTTCCCAAAGGAAATTCGTTTTCGTGATCTTCTGCAAGCTGATACAACGTCTTGATTGCGAGAAATGGTGCTGATGACGTTCCGTAGGTGACTGTATTGAGCACATACTCCTTAATTGGTTTTGATGGATCTTCCCTCCAAAGTATTCGTTGCAGATTTCTGTCCTCGGGATGCACCCATATTTGTCGGTACATTTTTTCCACGTCTGCCGTGAAAACCACTGCGAACATTCTCCAACGCATTAGTAGTAGAAATATGTCCATTTGCAGAGTTGGACCTACCATCATGATGCTGTTGAGGGATTGACTTGTGGACGTCTTTGTTGACGCGTCAAAAACAACACGAAGCTTAGTTGAAGCACTGTCTTGTTTGATGACTGCGTGATGTGGTAAATAATATTTGGTGTTGGAAGTATTTGAAGGTGCTTCTTTCATATGGCCTAGTCTGGAATACTCTTCCATAAATTTGATGTATTCCAAACGAAGAACATTGTTTCTGGCAAATCTCTGTTCGAGTGACAAAAATCTTGTCATTGCTGCTCGTCTAGAATCCCCCAATACTGTTCGGGGTTGATGTAGAGGTAATCTTACGATATATCGTCCAGTGCTGTCTCTTGAATGGGTGAGTTTAAAATGTTTCTCACACTCCTTCTCTTCAGCCGTTTGTAAATTTGCTGTTGGAACATCTTCTAACTGCCAAAATTGTTTTAGAGTTTCGTCAACTCCTTCCACACTGAGGCAAGTTACGATATTGGTTGCTACGATGTGTTGGTGTTTTGGACCTGTAAGAGCTACTGGGCCGGAAAGGGTCCACCCAAAAATAGTATTTTGTGCGAGTGGTGTTTGGCGTGGGCCTCTTATGAGTCCTTCCGTCATTATTTCAGGGAACATGTTGGCTCCAAGAAGTAACTCAATGTCCCTTGGCTTAAAATACCATGGATCCGCTAGCTGCAAATGACGCATGTGTGGCCACTTGCCTTCACTTAATTCTGAACTGGGCATCACTGATGTAATTTTTGGCATCACCACGGCATCAATTTCACACCTATTTTTTGGATTGTATACTGACTGTACCGTTAGTGAAACCTTGAACATGGTTTCTGTTGAATGACCATTGATTCCGCTTATCTGATTTTCGCATTTAATAGATGGGATGTTTAATTTCTTCACGAGCTCTTCGGTGACCAAGCAGGCCTGTGAGCCAGAATCAATCAGTGCTCTTATTGGCCTAAGATATCCGTTGCCTTGTGCGTGTACGATTGCAGTGCCTAATAGTACTGTTACTGTTGGATTGGCAGTAGTGGCAGCAGCTACTTCTGTGGATGATTGCTTTGCTCCCTCAAAGCGTGTATGAAGAAGAGTATTATGTCTACGCTTGCAATACCGGCAATTAAATTTGCTTGTGCAATCCTTAACATTGTGTCCTTTCTTGACACAGTTGACACATAATTGGTTATCTTGAACATATTTTTGCCTTCTAATAGTTCCCATGTTAAGAAACTGAGTGCATTTGGATAAGGGGTGACTCTCGCTGCAAATCATGCATCGTTCTCCAGAAATTGCGGTCACACAACTTGTTGTTCGTGTTGGAATTTTGGCCTGAGTTTCTCTTTTTTCGTGAATATTTTCTAGGCCTCGAAATCTGGCTTCGATGAAATCGAGAAATTCATTTAATCCAGGGATGTCGGTGGATGTACCACGCTGCTGCTGGTAGGCTCGCCTGGCCTCTGTGTCTAGTTTTGGTAGTAAAAGTTGTATAACTAATGGATCCCAGGACGTGACATCAACACCCAAATTCTGTATGCCGTGAAGAATTTCCTTGGTGGTGTCCATCAAGCACTTGAGATCCGAGGCATAGTCTGCCCTTACCGACCTTAAATTCAGCAATCTTCCTATGTGATTATTTATGAGTGCTGCAGGATTTCTAAACCTTTTTATTAATAATTCGATTGAGGTTTCATAATTAGCCGATGTTGAAGGAAGATGATTTAGAAGTCGTGCCGCTTCCCCACGCAGATTAGTTTTCAAATATTGCATTTTTTCAATGTTGCTGAGTTGTTTATTTTGGTGAACTAAGTGATCAAATAATTCCCAAAATGTAGTCCACTCTTCATACTTTCCACTGAAAACCGGGATGTTGACCACAGGAAGCTTGATGGGAGTCCTTGTAGCTATCACTGCAGTATTGCTGCGTTCGTCAAGAACTTCTTGAATAGCAATGTAGGTATCTTGATACATCTCTTCTAACTTTTGGAATTCATTGTTGATGACATATGGATGGTTGAGCTCTTGTTCATTGAGTGCGGACATAGCTTCTTCGTTCAGTTTTGTGATGCTTGACCAGCTATCTCTGAGTTGATCAGCTTTAAAACGCAGATATATATTACTTCTGCTGGTATCAATATTTTCGGTTAGATGAATAAAGTTGACGCACAAAACTGACAGTCGCTTGAATATCAAATTTTCCTTGACGTCTCCGTGCTGTTGCTGCTGTTGCTGAGCAAGTTGCTGTACTGGATCCTGGGGTGATCGCCCTGCATTATCCTTTTTTAGAATGTCCAGTTTGTCCGTGTAATTCTTTAATA
This sequence comes from Tricholauxania praeusta, assembly GCA_949775025.1. NCBI lineage: Eukaryota > Metazoa > Arthropoda > Insecta > Diptera > Lauxaniidae > Tricholauxania > Tricholauxania praeusta. The sequence goes on from OX459031.1 coordinate 45,249,459, forward strand.
GGTCATAATATCTTTGCTCTACTTGAATGAAGAAATTTTTGTTGAAATAGTCATGCGTGGGGTAATCCCCTCGATGCTCTTCAATTGCTTCATTGTTGGACCAAAACTCAGACCATACCTTCTCTAGTTCCTCAATTCTTTTTGAGAAATAGGTTATTGTGCTCCTCTCAGCTGGAGTTTTTTTAAAATTCGTCCACATCTTCTGTAACTGTTCAGACAGTTTGAGCTGGTTGTTGGTCAGCTCCTCAAATTGAGCTTGGGCCACCATAGTGTTTGTTGATGCGTGGACTCGAATTCAACAGGCTGTGTTACTGCTGGCGCAATTTAGTTGGAGGCTGTGTGCTCCTGGGCGCAGGCTGTGGTGCTGCTGGTTTATTGGAGGCTGTATGCTCCTGGGCGCAGGCTGTAATGCTGCAAATTAGATGGAGGCTGTTTGCTCCTGGGCGCAGGCTGTGGTGCTGCTGGTGCAGTTTAGTTGGAGGCTGTGTTCTCCTGGGCGCAGGCTATGCTGCTGGTTTATTGGAGGCTATCTGTTCCTGGGCGCAGGCTGTAGTGCTGTCGCTTCTGTATGCTCCTGGGCGCAGGCTATGCTGCTGGCTTATTGGAGGCTGTATGCTCCTGGGCGCAGGCTGTAGTGCTGTCGCTTGAACGGAGGCTGTTTGCTCCTGGGGGCAGCTATAATGCTGCTGGTTGAGTGGAGGCTGTGTGCTCCTGAGCGCAGGCTATGCTGCTGGCTTATTGGAGGCTGTATGCTCCTGGGCGCAGGCTGTAGTGCTGTCGCTTGAACGGAGGCTGTTTGCTCCTGGGCGCAGGCTATAATGCTGCTGTTTGAGTGGAGGCTGTATGCTCCTGATGCTCGGCTTACGATTAACCCGTGTACTGTGTTGGGCGCTGGATAAACTGCGCTGACTGACCTGAAAGATGTCGCAGGATTCGAGATTCCAATATGTAGGAAAATTGGACTAGACCGTTGACAAAGGTCTTCAGGCTTGTCTTTTGCTGAAAGATGCCGCAGGATTCGAGATACCAATGTGTAGAAAATTGGGCTAGACCGTTGGCTAAAGTTTTCAGGCTTGTTGATTGATGGACTGTATTTTGTTGAAAGATGCCGAAGGATTCGAGATACCAATGTGTAGTAAATTGGGCTAGACCGTTGGCTAAAGTTTTCAGGCTGGTTGAATGATGGACTGTATTTTACTGCTGGGTAGAGTTGCAGGATGCCGTAAGTCAGCTGCTAGGTTGAGTTGCAGGATTATATCGAATAAAAGATGTTTTTTTTTTTTTTTTTCACTGTACCGTTCTTAAAGCGACGGGACACTTATCACTCACAAATTTTCACTATTCCGTTCTTAAAGCGACGGAACGCTTGTCACAAAAAAAATCCTTAATACAACACCTGACATCCGGCTCGAAGGACCATGAAATAAAATGTTTTAAGACCCCTTACCGCTTGTGGGGGGAAGCCTTAATACTTATTTTATTCTTCAGCAAACAAAACTGCTTACCACTGGTGGGGGCAAGTTTAGCTGCAATGAAACACTATATTTTTGGGTTAAAATGATAATGAATGTTTTAATTAATTTTACTTGGCCTTTTATACAATAATTATTTACAATAAATTGCTAAGTCAGTGATTTACCTTACCAACAAAAATACTCTACTTAAATAATCGCTTACTCAGCACATGCTAAGCAAGCAGTAGCAAATTATTGAACTTAAATAAATGCTAGGTAAGCAGTACTAAATAATTAAATTTAAATATGTGTCTGCTTAGCAAAATAATGTGCAATACAAAACACTGTGCAACAAAATACTATTACTATTTTATCATACAATACACAATTAAACAAAATAATGAAAGAACAATAGCAATGTAAAAAAAAATTAACATAAATGTTAAATAAAATTGAATTTATTATGTTGATTCATCAACAATTACTGAGATCCTATTTTCAAAAGTACCTCAATTTGAAAAGATATCCCAAAAGCAAACGAAATGATAGTTTTGAAAACAAACTGAAGGGTTTTTTGCAGTCAATTGAAAAGCTTTTCGATATTGCTGCTTGTAAATGCACTTCATTTGAATATTGTTCGTGTATAAAGTCTAAGAAAGTTCCTATCAATGAGAGAAGTTTTTTGTTGGATCAAAGAAATGGCAGGAAAATGTTTATAAGCGGTGTTGATAAAAAAGAAACGGCTAGATTAATGAAACGACAGCAGAGAAAAGTTGAAGAGTCAATAAGGGCAGTAAAAAAGTCGTGTTATACTCAAGGAACCGATTCTGTCTCGGCATATTGTGATGAAGATTCGGTACATGAATTTTTCCCAGAAGCATCCCCGGCAAACACGCCCTTGATAGAGACACCATCGACTTCAACGGCGAATCGGAATACATTGCCATTGCCAACAGTCGCTAAGGTCTGTGATAGATACGGCTTATCGACGCGATCTGCTGCTGCTGTTGCTTCTGCGGTTTTGGCAGACATCGTATTGGTTTCTACCAAAGACTCAACTCTGGTTATTGACAAAAATAAGATCCACAGAGCTGTATCTAAAGCCCGTAAAGAAGCTTCAAAAGATATTGGAGGTATTGTTATAAAAAGCATTTACTTTGATGGACGAAAAGATAAGACTCTGATAAATGAGAAAATAGGGGATCGTTACCATCGCAAAAAAATTTTAGAAGAGCACATCTCACTCTTAGCAGAACCTGGATCAATTTATTTGGGGCATACAACGCCAAGTCCTGGCACTGCAAAGGGAATTCTTACTTCGATCACAACTTTATTAGAAGGTCAAGGTCGGAATTTGGATGACGTTATTTGCGTTGGATGTGACGGAACTGCAACTAACACCGGTTGGAAGGGTGGTGTGATTCAATATTTAGAGGAGTATTTGGAGAGACCGTTACAATGGTGTGTTTGTATGCTTCATGCCAATGAGTTACCCCTTCGTCATTTATTCTTGACTTTAGACGGTTCGACTTCAGGTCCTAGAGAATATTCCGGACCTATTGGAAAACAATTAGCTGGTTGCGAAAATAAAATCACGGTGCCTTTTTGTGTGGTGGCTGGTAATTTGACTGACTTGCCAAAAAACGTGGTCGATGAATTAAGTACGGATCAAAAATATCTTTATGAGATATGTCAAGCTGTATCAACTGGTTCCTGTACTCCTGAGCTGGCAAATCGTCAACCTGGAATAATGGTGCACTCCAGATGGCTTACTTCTGCTAATCGAATACTTCGACTTTACGTAAGTACTCTTAATCCATCGGAAAATTTGCAATTGCTTGTCAACTACGTGGTTAAAGTATACGCTCCGATTTGGTTCTTAATCAAGCGAAAGACGTCTTTTAAGGACGGAGTCAAACATATTTTTAAGCTGATTAGGGGCCGTTCAAGTATTACGTAACGCAATTAGGGGGGAGGGGGGGTCTTGTGAAACGTTACGATGCGTTACAGGGGAGGGGGGGGGGGGGGTTCGAACAACGCGTTACGTAACATTGTTAAAGAAGTAAAACTACTTTAGCGGGTGGTGATTTGAAATGAGGTGTGTATAATGAAACGCTTTCTTTATGTGTATGCTTATTGAATAGCTACAGCCAAAAAATTTTATTATAATGATAAAAGTTGATGGGATCTAGATAATTTACAGCAATAAATGATATGTTAAATTAAAGCACTTATGAAGCAGAATATTCTAAAACTACCATCTTCGAGATTGGTTAACCAAAACCAGAGATGTAAGCGTGGAAAGATTTCCTATTTTTCTCATTTATTGCTGTAGCTGTTCTAGATCCCATCAACTTTTATCATTTTAATAAAATATGTTCGTCTCATTTTTCGCCATTTTAACAAATTTTAAGCTTAAGCAAATGTTTATTACATTATGTGTGATTTTTATTAAATAACAATATGAACAAGTTAAGGTGTTATCTTCAGTCAGGCCGAAACTCACATACCCTACACTGCACTCAAAGGAGGTACATATATTTCAGTAAAAAAAGACGTTAAAGAGGTTAAATAATTCGAAAAAAGTGTGAAATGTTTAAGAGGTTGAAAACTGTTGAAAAAGTCGTAAATATATGCAAAATGTTAATGTTGAGAGAGGTTGAAAAAGTCTAAACAATTTAAAATCGATGAAAAAGTCGAAAAAATGAAGAAATTTCATCACAATATCTTGCACGGCTTACGAGATATGGTGGTATAGAGGTTAAAATTTAGGACCGTGCCACGCGAATCTTTGGAAACTTGAAACCTAGCCTAATCTTAATTTAGTTCAAATGTACACCTAATCACCAAGTTTCATCAAAATCGCTGCATTTTTTTCCAAAATGGGATTGGGCAAATATACATAGAGTATGGGCGGTAGGCGTGTCCATGAACCGATTACGTCCGTTTTGAATAGCAAGATGCCTGCAAGAAGGTCTGACCTGAGTGTGCTAATTTCATTCAATTAGCTTTCTTGGTTTTTCCGTAAACCTGATTTGAACAGACAGACAGACGGACATAGCTAAATCAACTCAGGTGGTGACGCTGATCAAGAATATATCTATATACTTTTCCATACCTACCACCGCCCTCTTCTATGCGTTACAAACAAAATGACAAAGTGAATATACCCTCGGTGTAGGGTATAATAAAGAAAATAAACAACATACGCATGTATTTCCGGTACTTTTCGCAACATAATTGTGACTTTTAGGTAAATATGGTCACTTGGGTGTTACGTAACGTTTAAGGGGGGGGGGGGGGGGGGGGTAGAGGAAAACGTTACGGCGCGTTACATAGGGGGGAGGGGGGGTCAAAAATCTACGAAAATTGCGTTACGTAATACTTGAACGGCCCCTTATGTACTCTCGGTTTTTACCCGAAAATCTGAGGTCTGTTGTGGATTCCGTTATCGAAAGAAATGCTTTTTGTGCGCACCCAGAAAACCTACTTGTGACTATGCTGTTTGATGATAGGGACCACATTCGCGAGCTTGCATTGCTAAGAATAATAAAAGCTAGAGAAGCTAAAAGTAGCACTAAACGCAGGATATTTAAACCACCGAAAATTAACTTTTCTGCTAGAGATTACACCGAAATTATTTTGTGGTACGAGTGTCAGGTTACAACACCGCCAGTTCTCCGTCATATTTCTTATGAGGGCCTTCAGATCATGGCAAAAGATAGGAGCTTGGAAATTGTTGACTTTCCTTGTCACACTCAATCTGTGGAAAGATGTGTTCAGCTGGTAACAAAGGCCTCACAGAGCGTAACTGACGCTACTTCTAGAGATGGATTTATTAGAACCAGGTTTTGGGCACAAAAAAAAGTTTAAATTCTAAGTTTATTCATTGATTATAAGCTCTATTTTATCTATATTGTTTTCTTATGTTTTGTGTAATTAATTTTAATAATAAATTAACTCTAAAACTTGATTTTTGTATTACTTTAGGCAAATGGTTTAGGTCTGTAAAAAATGTGCGGTAGAGCCCTAAAGATGACACACAATACTAATATTTAAACTTTTTGCGTAATCTGTGTATAATTACGCAAATTTTGATACCTCTTGCGATAGTGTAGATCGAAAAAAATTGTTTCTCATATTTGAACGGGACACCCTATTGTACATAATTGACATTTTTTTAAATCCAGTTTATTACATATTCTTGAAGACCAACCTCAAATACACCTTCACCCAAAAAATTGGAAAAAAATTATCTCATTTCATTTTGGTAAGGTCTTCAGGATGTGAAAGTTGAAAACAAAAGAAAATTATCCCCTGGGGCTCAATGTGGTCTGTGCGCCAGTTTTTGTTGTACACTTCGTGCTTTGCTGAAAAAAAAGTTTCATAAACTCCGCGTTTTGCCGACAAATATCTGGTCACGTTATCTTAACCTCAAAACTCATCAATAAATATAAAAAGTACTTTTTCAAATATTATAGATTTTTTCCAAGAATATAAAATTTCTCACAACGATGATGCGCACATGAGCAGTTTTTTCAATCTTACTTTTTTTTATAAGTTAATAATAGTTGCGTTCTTGTACAATAATGCATAAGTACGATTTGCAGGTTCTTACAGGACTTAGCCCAAAAAGTGTTCCCGTACTCGAAAAACCTGTAAGTGAGAACGGAAATGAGAGTAATTTATGTTCTCTTTGTAAGAAGTTATAGGTTTTTACCGAAAAAATTTTTGCGTGTAAACTCATGAAAAGTGTCAAACTAACAGCTGTTCTGTGTTGTGCAAGCGGAATTGTAAACATTAGTTGCGTTCCCGTTCAATAATGCATTAGTACAATTTGCAGGTTTTTACAGGATTTTACCCAAAAAGCGTTCTCGTACACGAAAAACCTGTAAGTGAGAACGAAAATGAGAGAGTAATTTATGTTCTCTCATTGTAGGAAGTTACAGGTTTTTACCCGAAGAATTTTTGTGTGTAAACTCATTAAAAGTGTCAAACTATCAGCTGTTCTATGTTGTGCAAGCTGAATTGTAAACATTGAGTTTATTTTGACTATTTTTATTTTCCATTTTATTCTTTGCGTTCATAGAATTGAATTTATTGTTCAACTACATTCAATTTAAGATGTTTATTTATTGTCTGGACTTAGAAAATTAACTTTTTGCACCAACTAAATTCAAAAATTTTTGACGTTTATTCTCGTGCTAAAAAAATGGTTTTTTCCGTTCCTGTACTTTTTACGTTATTTCTATTTCACAGAGCGCAATTTTCTTATTCTCACGTATTTGACAGTTTTACAGGATTTTACCCAAAAAGTTCTGGAACGAAGCTATTAAGTATATTTGGAGGATGGAGCTGCTTGTAGAAGTCCACGTAAGTGGGTAAAGTTCCTGATCGCCACTCACTTGGGAGTGGCCAGGGATGATTCTTTAGCAAGCAGTTCAAGCAGCTCACAAACTTCCGGCCTTTTTGGCCAAGTATCCTCTGGAGATCCATTGGACACCCGTTCGGGGGTGAGCTAGTTGTGAGAAGGCGAGTCTCTCCTAGACTTAAAACTTGGAATGTGTGCGTAGGGTTTGGGTCTCACCACACATTATCATCATTTCCAATGAAAACCAAATCAGCCTCGGATAATAGTCCCCACTACGATGACGACCACTGCAAACGAAAAACGGACAATGATTTACGGATATGCACCTGAAATGTCCGGACCCTCCATAGGGAAGGTGCAACTATCCAACTGGCGGAAGCCCTCGTAAAAATAAAGGCTGACATCACCGCCATCCAGGAGATGCGATGAAAAGAACAAGGCTGCTCTAAACGGACGAACTGTGATATCTACTACAGCGGCCATGCGGAGAGGCGCGAATTTGGTTGCGGATTCGTTGTATGTCAAAAATTACGCCACCTAGTTTCTCGGTTCACGCCAATAAACGAAAGGTTGGCTACGATCCGTATCAAGGCAAAATTCTTCAACATAAGCCTAATTTGCGCGCACGCCCCGACGGAGGAAAAGGACGATGCTACCAAGGATGATTTCTACGCGAGCCTAGAGGACGTGTATGACCGTTGTCCGACCCACGATGTAAAAATAGTCCTCGGCGATTTTAACGCGAAGGTCGGAAGAGAAGGCATCTTTGGCGCTACAGTCGGTCAGTTCAGTCTCCACGAGACCACTTCAAACAACAGTCTGAGACTGATCGACGTCGCCGCGGCGCGAAACATGGTAGTTAGTAGCACCAGATTTCAACACCTCGACATTCACAAGGCCACCTGGCTATCCCCGGATCAGAAAACGAAAAACAAAATTGATCATGTTGTGATCGACGGAAGGCACGCTTCAAGCGTTCTAGATGTGCGTACATTTCGGGAGACCAACACTGACTCCGACCACATGCATGCGGCTATGCAATGCGAAGAATGTACGCACGGGCATGCAACGAAAGCTGGACGTTGCCAAGCTGCAATCACAACGGACTGCCGAGGCGTACTCCGCTGAACTCTCGGTTAAGCTCAACCAACCAACCTCTGGAACCGACGACACCGGTGGACTTTGGACACACATCTCCCACTCCATGCGTGCTGCTGCATTGATTTCCGACGCCCACAACCTCGAAACCAATGGTATGACCAGGAGTGTCGCGATGCGACTGCTGCAAAAAACGCCGCATACAAGAAGACGCTGCAGTCAGCCGCAACGCGAGCCGTGCGAGAAAACTACCGCGAAAAGTGGAAGGAAGAGAGGCGCATTTTCAGACGCAAAAAAAGGGAGCAAGAAAAGCGTGAGCGTGAGGAACTTGAGGTGTACCAGGGCAAGAAGGATGCACGAAAATTCTATCAACAAGTTAAGCGTCTAACTCAAGGTTTCAAGCCCGGAGTATCCACTTGTAGAGACGAAAATGGAAATCTGGTTACAGATACACAGAGTGTACTGAGGTTATGGAGGTAGCATTTCTCCAACTTGCTTACGGGCGATGATTCCACCAATTCCGCCCAGAGAGAATGCAGTACGATACCACCAATCGATGATAACGCAGTGGAAGTACCATCACCTAGCCATAAGGAGGTTCGAGCTGCTATCCAGCGACTCAAAAACAACAAAGCAGCGGGTGCTGACGGCCTGCCAGCTGAGTTGTTTAAAGCTGGTGGCGATGAATTGATAAGGTGCATGCATCAACTCATCAGCAAAATATGGCTAGCGGAAAGCATGCTCGACGATTGGAATCTCAGCGTTCTTTGTCCTGTAATAAAGAAAGGAGACCCGACAATCTGCGCCAACTACAGGGGTATCAGTCTTATTTCCATCGCATATAAGATCCTCTCGAGCGTATTGTGTGAAAGATTGAAGCCGTATACAGAAACACTGATCGGATCCTATCAGTGTGGCTTTAGACCTGGTAAATCCACCATAGACCAGATTTTTACACTACGCCAAATCCTGGAGAAAACCCATGAATATCAAATCGACACTCACCATCTCTTCGTCGATTATAAAGCTGCGTTCGATAGCCCAGTGCGGGATTGCCTATACGCAACAATGTCTGAGTTCGGTGTACCTGCAAAGTTGATAAGGCTCTGCAGGATGACGTAACCAGCAACAATGATGTCAGTCTGGAGATTAAGCGGAGAATAACAATTGCTAATAGGTGCTACTACGGTCTCAGTAAGCAATTACGTTGCAGAGCTCTCTCTCGATCGACAAAGCTAACACTACAAGACGCTCATTCTACCTGTGCTTCTTTATGGCGCTGAGGCATAGGTGGTTTCGACAACAGACGCAGCCGCTCTTGGGGTGTTCGAGAGGAAAGTTCTCCGCAAAATCTTTGGTCCTGTTCGACAAGGCAACCCGATATATTCTATTAAGGCTCTTCGATATCTATCATTTGGCATAAATTTCAAGCTGCTATTTTCATTCATTAATGAAAATTGACCCGAAAAATCGGTGAAAACCCATGTTTGGGACAGGAATCAACAATGTAATCCCAGACATTATATATAAGCCTCTTCGAGTTCTATCATTTGGCATACATTTCGAGCTGTTATGTACTACAGTTTTAAGTAGAAAAACATAACTGGCTAAAATTCGGGCATTTTCGGCCATCGTTACAGACTTTGGCAAGGCAACTCTAGATAGTCTATTAAGGCTCGTCGAGCTCTATCATTTGGCATGTATCCCATCCTGTAATCTTATACACTCGACTTTTCTACAGCCGGCTCTTGGACTATTATGTACACATAAAAAATATCGAACAAATCTTTACCGCTATTTTTTATGCGTATAAAGGAAAAAATCCATGGTCTCTGCGCTAGTAGAGCTTTGATGTTTCTTGTGTAACAGCTTAAGTCCTTTGCTTTTTTCACTCCTCTCACCTCAATACATTATAATTTGAAATTGTCCATGCCACTACTTGAATTTCGCTTAAAAAATATATGAGGAAAAACATAAAGAAAAACATAAATTTAGTTTCTGGTCCAAAAATTATCAAAATTAAATCTTTTTTTAAGTCATACATACACTATTAGTTAGAGTAACTAATTTAAAAAAAAAATGTTTTCATTTATTTTTTAAGGGAAATTCATGTAGTGGCATTGACAATTTCAAATTATAATGTATTTACAAAGGATTTAAGCTGTTACACATGAAACATCAAAGTTCTACCGCCTGGATCCGTGAGTCACAAAAAAACATGTTTCTAGTTTTAAGGCTGTATTTTTTTTGTAAGCATATTTTTAAAAAAATCGCAAATCGAAAACTTGCAAATGCTTTATTCTAATTAAAAAAAAAATCAAAACTAAAATATTTCACATTTTCATTAACTTGGGTAGTTATTTTTATACTTATTTTTTAGTGAACACTTTTGTGACTTAGACTAATAAAAATATTTTAAATAATTTGTTAATGTTTTAAATAATTTCTTAGTATCTTATGTGGACGCTTTTGGCTCTTATGGTGACCTGTATTCTTTTAGGCAAACTCGCTATTAATTTGTATAGTATAGACATGTTCAAAAAAAATCTCATGATCTAGGATTCTTTGGAAACACACGAAATTCGAACATTTATTCATATTCGAGTAGATGTATCCTCATTAAAAAAAAATAAAACTAGGGTTGCTACCAGAGCTGTAAAATTACCATTTTTTTGGAGTTTGAGTAAAAAAATTAAGAAAATAAATTTTTTTTTTCAATTTTCTTTATGTAATTTGAAATTGTCAATGCCACTACATGAATTTCGCTTAAAAAAATAAATGAGAGAAGAAAAAAATGAATTTTTGATCCAAAAATTATCAAAATTAAATTTTGTTTTTGTGACTAATTATTGATGCAAAAGATTAATATTACTTGTTTATAAAATTATTTGATAATTCTCGGACCAAATTTTATTTGTTTTTCTCAATTATTTTTTCAGACGATTTTCATATATTGATTGACAATTTCATATAATAGGGTGTTAAGGTAAATATAGTGATATAAGCTAAGGATTTGCGCTGTTGCACAAGAAACACCAGAGCTCGACTTGTGCAGAGATCATGGGTTTTTTTTGCTTACATATAGGCTTAAAAGTTAGCGGTTTAACTTTTTTTCGATACTTACAGTGACTTACAAAACTGTTCACAAAAAAACATATTTCTGGTTTTAAAGCTGTATTTTTTTTTTGTAAAAAAGGTTTTAAAAAAAAAGTATGCAGAAAACTTGCAAATTCTTTATTCTAGCTAAAAAAAAATCAAAACTAAAATATTCCACGTTTTGTTTAACTTGGGTAGTTATTTTTATACTTAGTCTTTTGTGAACAGTTTTGTAACTTAAAGTAATAAAAACATTTTAAGTCATTTTTTAATATTTTATGTGGCCGCTTTTGGCTTTAGTGGTGAAGTGTATTTTCTTAGGCATACTCGCTTTCAATTTGTCTAGTATTTGAGTACTGATCACGGACCATTGTCCATTGGCGACCTTCCATAGCTCGTCCAGATTTTGTGGGGTTATTTGACTCGTGGGTATTTTTTTTTAAAAAATATTCCACAAATTTTCAATGGGTATAATTTCCGGTGACTGTGCTGGCCAATCCAAGCAGGTAATATTTTGGTCTCGAAGCCATTTTATTGTAATTTTAGCCATATACTTAGGGTCATTATCCTGCAAAGGGATGATATCGTCTGGCTCGTAGCCGAACTATTCCAGACTATGTTAGTGTAAGGCCACTCGAATGTTAAAATAATCTCTTGCTTTTATTATTCCATTGATTTTACGAAGAACTCCCTGTTAATAACGATTAAAACAGCCTTGTTAACCAAAATAAGAAACAACATATTCGAAAATTTACCAAGAAAAGTTTTGATGAAAAAAAAGGCAAAAGGAAGTACTGTACTCCAAAGCAATGTACTGTTGGTTACGTTAATCATACATAAATTTATGATGCGTCAAACATCTTTTCTCTTGAAATAACTCTCTAAGCCTTAGTTAACGCTTTCAAATGCTCTGTGGTCAGCGGCAAAATATTTGTGATTAGTTTCTTATTTACTGGGAGTAATTTTGAAAACAGTGCAAATGAAAGAAGACATGTCTGAGAAGTGCACCAATGGTAATGTAAGTTTCTTTTTCTTGAATTTTTAAATTTTGTCATTTATAATTTTCCTTTAAACTCGATCAGTAGTGCTTGGTTTGGCACTATTTTTCATTTATCAAAATAATATAAATAAATAATTTTTTTTTTTAAATTGATTCATTTAATTCAAAGTTTCAAATTAAATCTAGAAATTTTTTGTGTCGCAGCTAACGAAAATTTTTTGGACGAAAAACTTATTACGGCTTAAATTTTCCCCAAAAGAAGCGCACAAAAAAACTTTCATGAAAATTGGATGGGCGACTTTATTTGGTAACACCACCACCTGCGGCTCATGTATGCTCTACAAAATGTGTATACTAGTGTTGTTTTGGAAAAATTCAAGCTACGGTATTTAGTATTTAGCTTAAAATTCAACAGGCAAAGTTTTATTTTCACAATGTGTACTTTTGCATATAATTTGTCAATGAACTTTGCTAGTTTCTGTTACAATACCCCATTTGAATGATTTTCCTAGAATATTTAATTAGAAGCAACCGGAAAATACGCTACCAGGCAATAGTTTTAACCCTAACAAACCAGTAGAACGGAAAGCGCACCCCTTCGACTTGTATTAAAAAACAAAAGCACCTTGAAAAACGAATGTGCATATTAATATGTAAATTTCTTTCAATATTTACATATTTTTTCGTGGATGCTGCTGTTGTACGAGTATGACCACTGACCACTGGTCAAGCGAATTTTAAAAAGCTGTGGAGAAATACGCGTTTTGTCTTCCAGTTCAATAGATACTTTGTATTTACGAATAAATCCGCATAAGTATCGTAAGTACAAGCAATTAGCGAAAAATAAGTAGGTCGTACACCGCAGTGTCATTTGTGCGTTAATCACACGCCTGTATTGCCTGACAGTCTTACTAACTGTCACAATTTTCGAAGGACGCAACTATGCTAATCGATGTTTGAAAGTACTTTTTCTGTTATTGGGTTACACTATAATGCCATCAGGCTTTTTACTACAAATTATAGGTGACTCACTTTTAGAACTTGAGTACAGTCAATGAAGCTTTTACTTCAGAACCAATAACCGATTTTCATTGGTATTTTTTAAAATGCTTGTTAGAGTACCATATTTAAAATTAAAAACCTGCCGAAAGGAGGAAATAAGAATTTGCATAGATAGGGCAATATGGCTTACGCTGTTCTTTTGAAAACAAAAAATAACAAGTTAAGGTGTTATCTTCGGCCAACCGAAACTCACATACCCTACACTGCACTGAAAGTCCCTTTTAAATAAATGTTAAAAGACGTTAAAGAGGTTGAAATGTAAAAAAGGTTGAAAGAGGTTGAAACAGTTGTAAAAGACTGAAAAAGTCGAAAAAATATGGAAACCATTGAAGAAAGTTGAAAGAAATTCAAAATTCAAAAATAATATGAAAAATGTAGTAAAAGCTTAAAAATGTCAAAATAATATGAAAAAGTTCAAAAAAGTTGGAAGAGGTTAAGAATTGATGAAACCATTCCAAATCGCTGAAAAAGTCTTAAGAATAAAGAAAATATGTAATGAAAAAAAAATGGAAGAGGATGAAAAAGTCAAACTAAAACATATGGGACATATTGGAAAAAGTTAAAAGGTTTATAAAGTTAAAGGAATATGGAAAATATTGAAACAAATCGAATAAAAACCAAGAAATTTAAACGTGACACGCCCACTTCTTCGAATCCGCCTACTTTTGGGTTACTAAATTATGTGCGTCATTGACATCCACATACCAAATCTTAGCCTAATAGGCTGCATAGTTTGCGATATATGCTGTAATAAGCCTTAAAATTTAGGTCGGTAACACACCCACTGGTGTAATATGGTCCGATTTTTATCCAGGAATAGCCATCTATGAGCTCTCACCAAATTTTAGTGTGATTGATCACATATTTCGATAGATATGCCACTTTAAATATTTTACTTATATGGGGAGTGCCACACCCACTGGTGCTATTTCGCCCACTTTTGATTCAGGTATACCTTATAGCAATTAACCACCTTAATTAAATTTTATACCAATTGTTGCAATAGTTCAGTTAATACAGCGATTAAAATTTTATGGTAGTATAGGAGGTGCCACGCCCACTACTGCAATCCCGTCAATTTTCATTTAATTTGAAAGCCCATAGCAGCTGACACCTACAAACCAAATTTTATGAAGATTAAACATTAAACATTTTTTGCTTGTATGGGAGGTGCCACGCCCACATGCTGTATTGCGCTAAATTTTTGCAAAAACATACCATGTAGCAAGCATATCTGCCTTATTAATTTTTTTGCGGGCTGTGCCACGCCCTTCAACGAGTTTTTTCAGTAAAGTGCTTGAGCTTGTATTGATGATTACTATCAGCGTCATCATCACCAACATTTTTATGAAAATCGTTTGTGCCAATTTTGAGATATAAGGAATCAAATTGTTAAACTGTTGAAAAGTGCCACGCCCGCTTTTACGATTCCGCCCACTTTTATCACAATTCAAGGTATATTTGAAATGTACAAGTTTACCAAATTTCATCACAATATATTGTACGGCTTACGAGATATGGTGATATAAAGGTTAAAATTTAGTAAATTTTCCCGTAAACCTGATTTCAACAGACAGACAGAAAGACGGACAGACGGACAGACGGATCAAGAATAAATGTACTTTTCCATACTTGCCACGCCTCCTTCTATGTGGAAGGAAGGACAAAGTGAATACACCCTCGGTGTAGGGTATAAAAACTACAATAAATGCACCACTTTTGGATATTTTTGAAATTAGATTTGGGAATTCAAAAATACTTTTTGTAGCTTTTTTATTATAAAAATGCTTATGAGCCTATCGGACTTATGTATGTATGTATGTACATTAGAGCGGTTCAAAATAAAAACTTTTTGATTTTCTCACGATGTGTCAGCGGATTACAGTAGCCTTATATGTCTGGACAAAGCCTATTACTAGGGTTAAGGTTAATATTGAAAACTGGATTAGAGCCCTCATTTTAAGTAGACAACCCATTTTCCAAAATATTGATTTAAAAAATGGTGCAAGTTTTAGAGGTTATCAAATTTTCCAACAAAGTGGGTATGGTTTTCGGACAACTATCGATCGGGGAATTCAAATCCGTGATTAGTTTTTCTTCTTCTTCTTTCTTCCTTATAAAAAAAATTAAAAATTGACCGGACAAAAGTAAAAAGTACCGATTTTCCACTTTCTAGTTGGAACACCTCAAATATTATCTTACCGCCGATCCCGTGGTACACAATTATTAATGTGCTGTTACTTGCTTAACGCTTTAACATTTTCGGAGGTTAGTTTTTCTACACATTGAATGAATTATCCTCAAAAAATTTTAAATTGATTTTGAAATTTATAAAAATATCGAAATGGTTCAATTGAGCTAAGTGGCTACATGTAAATCGAGTAAACATTGGGTTCTTTCGTGACCTGAGTTATGATGACACATCATCTGCCGGAAATAACGTACTTGTTGATGTTTTCAAACAGCTGACATAAATAAAATAAAAATATGCTTAACACAAAAAAAATTCACTCAGAATCAAAAGAAAACTTGCACAACACAAAGTTTCAGGGAAAAGAGTACCAGATTTTGGGCTTATTTTGCCTCAAAAATAAATCACCAAATTTTGATAATATGCACATCAAGGATTTTTACTTATGTGTAATTTTGCCGGCAACAGTTTTAGTCAGCAATAGCGGATAGATACAGGGTGTCCACATAGAAGGTATGCTACTTTGTTTGATTATCTCATGGGCGAGCTGTAACATCCTATTGGTATAGGTACGGTGATGTATATGCTCTTGTGGAAGAAGCTCTTGTGCCATTTGAATCTTAAAAGAAAACGTAATTCGTAATTGTGGCCAAAATTGTTCTTCGTAAACCAAATTGCTGAGCAGGGTGTCGAATTGAGGTTTTGAACTCTTTCTTGAACAGCATCAATGTCCTCAGCCGATCTTCCTGTCAGTTGTGGTCCAGATTGTGCCTATCAGTTAAAGACCCTCTATCTTCGAAGTCATTCACTACACGATAACTAGTGCGTTTTGTTGGTACGTTATTTCTTCAAAAAATTTCACATTCCTTTCTCATCGTCGCAGTAATCGATTGCCTTGCATAAAATGCTTTAACAATTAATACACGTTGGCTTATCCAATATTTTTCCATAACAAATTTGCCACGTCTTTATTCCACGACTGCCAAAAATAAACTGTCAAAACTAATATTTACCAAAATCGCGGCCAAACAAAGAGTCTACCTTCCAGGCGAACACTCCGTATATCACCGCTGCTGTCATCCAATGGAATTTGTGCACTATCTGATGATTTTGTTGTGTTAAGTGATTGCGTTGACTCCCTCACCGCTAGTACCCAGCAGGCAATTGAGCAAGGCCTGCCTCGGAGTAGGTCTGCTAGTACTGCTGCGATTATATGAGTCCTTCTCAAAACTACATTTTCATGCCAACAAAAATATACTCATGAAAGGCTATATTGGCTTCCCACAACAAACGTGCTATCATCCTTTAAGCATGGTTTTTCTTGAAGTTAAGACTATCTTGAAGTAATATTCAAGAAGGAATAAAATTCAAATTCAAAGGGAGCCATAGTTAAAATTGCATTTAAAGTAAAAAAAATTGAAAGTTACCTTTATACATAAAAAAATAAGTCTTTGAATTTTAATTGTTTCACCTTGAATATTAATTCAACATAGTCTTAACTTCACGAAAAAGAAAAATTGGTTGAAGAGTGTGCTCTAAAAAAAAAAATTAAAATTAAAAACGTGGTCGGCTAAAATGCCGATTTCTGTGGAAATGCACATATACTAGGTTTCTAAATACAACAGAATCAACGCCCGCAGCATTGGCGTTAGTACTGGTGCTTTTACTTCAGGCATCAAAGAAGAGGGACAAACTCTCGTTAAATAAACATTTTTGGAATTATGTACGTCTCTTGCAGCGACAGTGCCACAATCGCGTCGATGATATTTTTCTTCGTTTTTAGGAATAATTACTTTTATAAATTTCTCTACTACTTTGATTAGAAGCACCTGCGGGATTGCTAAGCCTGGAATTGCACGTCAATGCCGGGGGCCCAGCAGGAATTTAAGAATTTCTACAAAAGCTGGGTATTGTATGAAATACGTTTATAATGAGCAAAAAAAAACAAGTCATCAAGATTTTCCCACACAAAAATATTTAATTTTTCAATATTGCCGGTTAAAGAAAAGGGTCATCAAGTTTAAAAATTAAATGTTGGACGATTATATTAATTAAATATTTAATTATTTAATTAAAAAAAGGGAAGGGCGGGAATTCCTTCTTTTCAACTCAGTATCAAGCTTCAAGATTTCAGTTGTAGTTCAAACTGCTTCAGAACCACTCGCCTATCATTGCTGTGTTAAAGCATATGCTGCAGTCTAGGGGCCCGTACCACAAAATTGATGACCTTTTTTTTCGGTCAGCAATATTATAATTACTTAATATAATTGAAAAATTATATTTTTGGATGATACTTTGATGATCCTCTCCCTGTAGGTCCGGCACCATATGATTGATATGCTTATCTACGGCAGCAATGCCACTTTTTTGCAAGGCTTTGAGATTTGTTTCCTTCTCGTATCTTGGACGATTTTTTCTAAAGGAGAAGAAAGCTTAAAAGAACCAAATATTGGTGAAATTATAATGAGTGAGGGTCGCCGAAACATAATTAGGGAATACCAATTTATATCTTCAGCTATGATACCTTGTGATTAGATTCCCTTTAATTCAAATGAACGACATTTAGCTATATTAAGGAAATCAATGAAGAATGCATTTTACGGAACACTTTTTTCTCAAATTAAGGAGTTCTTCCTAAAACATAGTACATTTTTTATTGGTCTGATTTCCTATTATGTTTTTAAAAGTTAAGTGTGTTGGCCGAATATACATTTTCAAGCTAAAAGTTTTCACAAATTTTAAAACTGGGTTGGTAAAACATTTTTTCTCATGCTAAAAGTTAAAGTTTTTGAAATATCTAACACATTTTTTGAAGAGCTGATATTTCCGTGGCTACAAACAAAATTTTTGCATAGTTTTTTTTAATGTATTTAAATTTTACTCTTACTTATACACATAAATAAATAGTTATACTTTTCTTAGGTTTCCGTATTTAGTATATAGTTTTACTCGTAATTAGTAATATATTGATTTGATTTGTACAGGGTGGCGTAAAATAACTTTTACGATTTGAATTCGTTTTGGACGATACAGCTCAGAACAGTGACCAAACCCATCGAATTCTATTTGCGTCAGAATAACGGCCCAATGCTTTGACACAGCGTGAATATCGATGAGTGATATGGGCTACGGAGATTCCAAGAGTAGTTCTTCAGCGACTATTTCGTACACTCAAGTGTCATTTTTAGTGCGGTGTATTCTTCGCAGGATCATTGGCCCAATTTTACGCCACCCTTGGTATAAAAAACTTAGTCTCTGTTTTCAAATTAAAATAAATAAACTCTAATTTTTAAAGCTTCTTAAAATAATGCTAGACATACTCGTCATCCTTAGCGAATCTCTAGTAGTATCTTGATATAGCAGGTATGCTAGCACTGTGATCTACATATATTGGATATATTGTGCCCCCGGCTGAGCTTGAATCAGAACTTAGATCTCAAGAAAGCGAAAAATTAATTTCAATATGCCATTTCAGCGCCCCATGGACGATATGGTTTTGAACCGTTTGCGGCAACATAATTCAATCCACTATTCGGACTGTAGGCTTGGGAGCTACCTACAGGATACTCAGCGGAGCCGCCGTAGCTCAATTCATTTGCACTGGACAAGGCTGAATTGCGATGCGGGCTATGATCTTGACTATTTGTCAACTCAATGTATGTGGCCGTTTGATGCTCCTGACTGTGACTGTGAGGCTGTTCCTGTGGATAGTGTTGCTGATGAAGACCTTCGTGCGTTGCATGGGCTTGTGCTTGCTGCTGTTGGATTCCTTGGGGTTGCGGTTGAATTTGCTGCGTTGATTGCGTTTGCTGTGACTGCTGCTGCTGTGATGGCGTATGACTCAACATGGCCATTGAATCACTAGATGCTGTTACAGAACTGGAGCTCGGTCGGCTTACATGCGAAGGTGTAGCTTGCTGTCGCTGATGCATGGTACTTGTACTTGGCGGTGTGATCAGTGTAGGATGGTACCCATGTGTTGGAGTCGATAAATTTGAAACATATGATGAGGTTGACGGGATAGGATGTGTGCTTTGACTGGCGTATGTATGATATGGCGTTGCCGAACAGTTAGGTTGATAGGGCAACGCAGCTGCCGATGGTGCTGACCAGCTGCTAGGACTTGCACAGCTTTTGGCCGAAAGCTCACGCTGTTGTACAAAGTACTGAAGATGTGACATCAAGCGTAGACGTAGTGGATCCTGTATGTCCATACCCTCAATAGTTACAAGGTAGCGGGCTACTTCAGCAGCGCATTCGCGAAACCCAATTATATGGTAATCCATTGCAAAACGCTGTGGATCGTAGGAAAGCGTGTCAATTCCTATGAGAAAAAAATAAAAATTAATATCGATGAAAAAAGGGATCAAGTTGATATTATGAAAGTGTAACTTGTGTTTCCCACGCTCTGTCGAGCTGCACTGCAATCGCATGACTGTCGGGGGTGAGTTTTGAGGTTTTGTTTTGAGTCGCCCAAAAGTCCATTCTACGAGTTAAGTTAGCGTGTGAAATATGTTTTTCCCTTAGTTTTTGACTGCCATTCGAAGGGGGAGGGTTTCAATTTTCAAAGGTGCGGTATTCATCATAGTATTTGTTCTTTGGCTTTGGCAATGGTTATGTGTGAGCGTGGCAATTTCCGTGTAACAGGTTGACTTAAAATAATCAATATGCTTTCAGTTTAAAATATAAAACTGCTTTTAGTGCACTAATTTACACTACTTTATCTGATGAACCAAAGTTTTTGTGCTTATAGGCGATGCAACATTAACGAAATATTTTGCGAACCTTTTATATATTAGAAGTGTGCTATGCGTTATGTTGTGGGTCAGTTTCTTCAATAAAAGCACTTTATTTTGTAATGAAATATAGCATAGTCAGAATTGGAAAAAACACTTTTGAGCAAAACAGGTTATCCAATTTTAACTTTTTATCTCAAATAAATAATATCTTGAAGTTGAAAAATTTTCAGGAGTAGCTTTCCCCATAAAATTTACAAGATTTGAAACAACGTAATTTAGTAGCGGTTCAAAATTCAATCTTGAATGGTTGCTTTTAAGTCATGAAAATCTAAATCTAAAAATCTATGCAAAAATATATCAGGCTCAGAAATTTTCACTCATCGGCTCAAATGCCACTGATGAATAGATGAACAGTATAATCGAACATTTTTATTTTTTGAATTTACATTTCTTAGTGGTCACAGTTTGAATTAATTGGAGAACCATTTGATGTTTTTAATAGAATGCCTATTTAAAATAAACACTATTACGTTATCAAGTCTAATTTTTAATCTAAATGGGTCAAATGAATGAAAAACACCGATTTTGACCATGCTAGCGCGCTTGTACCAAGGTTATCAATTCTTTTGGAGCATTTCTGAGTAAGTAAGAAGTTATAAATTATAAGTTGACTTCATCTTACTTTCTGTGTACTTGGAAAGACTTCAAAAAAATTATTGTGCTTGGTACAAGTTCGCGAAAATGTTCAAAATCTGTGTTTCTGACTCATTTGACCCCATTTACACATGGGTAAGAATTTCTCAAACGGTCCACTTCTCAACCCCAAATGCTAATTTTTTCACGAAACTTTGTTATTTAGATAGTGGTATATGCTAGAAATCAAACTGTGATATTATTTTGTTTTTATTATTTTTTGTTGTTGTTGTTATAGGCAATTGAAATTCGGGTACCAAATTTTTTCAAAAACTCATAACTTTTAGTTTTACGATTTTTATAAATTTAACTGTGTTCGATTTGTATTGAATTAGGGGGCGTTCAAGTATTACGTAACGCAATTTTTAAAGATCTTTGAAAGTAATGCGCTGTTATGTATTTATATAATAAATATAATATTTATTGCTGTAGCTTGTCTAGAAATCGTTTCATTATGCAGACCTAATTTCAAATCACCCGTTGTTCGACACCTCCTCCCGCCCCAGTACCGCATCGCATCGTTTTACAAATTGCGTTACGTAATACTTGAACGCTCCCTTAGAGAACAAGTGAAATTGTTTTCAATTTTAAGTAATGTTTTTTTCAGTGTTTGGAGTACGTTTATTTATTAAAAGTTAAAAAACAGCCTTCCCTGTCCGATTGAAAACCAAAAAAAAAAATATACAAATGTAACAAACATTAAGGTACTCGTACAATATTCCGTTGAGAAAAAAAAATGGATCGCCCTTGACATAATTTTTATTAATAGGTATATTTGTAACTCTGTATTCTTTAAATTTTGTTTACTTTTCTACATAATAGTCCAGCAGAAATAGGGTTTGAACAACAAAATAGTTCGTTACAGCAATCCGACAGCGGAATATTGTCGAACAAGCTCTTGTAAAAGAGGACAAAATAAATCGAACTGACATTATCTATCCGGGGTTGAATGGGGTGCATTTTTAGAGGTCGAACACAGTTTTACATTATTTCTGGCTAAGCTGTGCATCCTATCAAAAAAAGTTTAACGCAAAAAATGTAGGAAATAAGAAGGTCTACAAATTTTGTCCTGATCATTTTCATCTTAACCTCAAAATTTTGAAAAAATGGCTGAAACCGGTTTTTTGGTTTTTAATTTTTTTTTGACAAATTTGACAATTTGACATGTATAAGACAGCCACGTTTAGCTCAAGTCTTAAATTGGAAAAATTATTTGTTTTTTTATTACTGCAACTGTATCATTTTGTTGCCCCACCAATTTTTTTTAAAAGAAACTCGATTTTTTAACTTTTCGGTAATTTTTTCCATTGTAGTATACCTTTTTTTACCATTTATCTAAAGTAGATATAACAGCGAGTAAGTGAGCCAAAACAAAACTCCTTAGGAGGTGTAGTTTTAAGAGGAACCGCAGTTAAAAATTTCGGTATTTTTGGTTTAAAAATTAAATTTAATACCAAACTCTAAATATTTCCGTCTGAAAAAATTACCGTCTTTGTGTAACACTAAAAAGTATCTTTTGCTCAAGTTTCAGCTTCATAGAAACTTTTTTGTCAAAAAAAAAAAAAATTAAAAACCAAAAAACCGGTTTTAAGCCATTATTTCAAAAAATTTTCAAGCTTAGGTGAAAATTATCAAGACAAAATTTGTAGACCTTCTTATTTCCAACATTTTTTGCGTTAAACTTTTTTTGATAGGATGCATAGCTTAGCCAGAAATAATGTAAAACTGTGTTCGACCTCTAAAATTGCACCCCATTCAACCCCGGATAGCTAATGTCAGTTCGATTTATTTTGCCCGCTGTCAGATTGCTGTAACGAACTATTTTGTTGTTCAAACCCTATTTCTGCTGGACTATTATGTAGAAAAGTAAACAAAATTTAAAGAATACAGAGTTACAAATATACCTATTAATAAAAATTATGTCAAGGGCGATCCATTTTTTTTCTCAACGGAATATTGTACGAGTATCTTAATGTTTGTTACATTTGTATATTTTTTTTTTTTGGTTTTCAATCGGACAGGGAAGGCTGTTTTTTATTAACTTTTAATAAATAAACGTACTTTAAACACTGAAAAAAAAATCACATAAAATTGAAAACAATTTCACTTGTACTCTAATTGAATACAAATCGAACACAGTTAAATTTATAAAAATCGTCGAACTCGTTCAAAAGTTATGAGTTTTTGAAAAAATTTGGTACCCGAATTTCAATTGCCTATAACAACAACAAAAAAAAATAATAAAAATAAAATAATATCACAGTTCGATTTCTACATAATTATAGTCGCAAAATTAAGTTAAAACCTGGTTTTTACCCAAAATCGAAAATACACAGAGTGAAAAACTTGCTTTAAATTATGAGAAAATTTTAAAAAATTGATTATCCTGCGTTATTGACACAAAATATTATATGTAGACACAGTGAACAAAAGGAATAATAAAAAACTCGAAAATACAAGGCAGCGTGGCGAAGTGGTTAGGACTTTGAACTCATAGCTCACAGTGTCTGGGTTCAATACTCGTAAATATAAATGTTTTTTTTATTGATATCAATGAAAATAAATGTTACTTTGAAACCTGGTTGTAAATATTTAAAAGCGCGTTGTCTTGCTTTTAAATTTAAAACGCGCTTTTAGAAAAAAAAACATCTTTTCTGGATCAAACCCACGCACTCTGTGCTATGAGTTCACAGTCCTAACCATTTTGCCACGCTACTTTATTTATGGAGCATTTCAGGCGAAGCGGGCAATGAAAATAAAGTGAGGTCGTGAAATTTGTTTATATTTCAGTTAGTTATACATCTAGTAGATACATATAATTGTGTACACATAATTTTTTTTTTTTCGTATGAGGTTTAATTGCCGAGTTATGGGCTTCTGAAGAATTGGCGAAGTTTAAGGACCGTCATTTTTGAACGCTGTTATTGAAATCAATGAATTTGTAATAAAATATAAATAATATTGATTTAACTATTAAAAAGGATGCTCTTTTTAATTTTTAAGTTAAATTCAAATTTTAAATTTTTTTATGTATTGAAAACCGGAAGTAAAAATTTTAAGTCAAATTTTCAGTAACTTCGACAAATATTTTTTAAATATTTTTTTTTAAAAAAAAAGCTTTATATAGATGTTCCACAAAAAAAATTTAACGTGATCGTTATTAGTTAAGGAGATTTATAAATTAAAGTAGGTACTTAAGAAAGTGCCACGTCCCATACAAAGTGCGGCACGTATGCACTTCAATTCATATATCTCGTAAACTAATGTAGATCACGTTAAAAAATCTTTAGCATATTACTGGTATAGTTTATGCTTTATTTTAAAGTTAAAATAACAAAAATAAAATATGTTGAATGAATGTCAATTCTGAGATGAAATGTTCACTTCCGGTTTTCCACAAAAAAAAATCAAATTCCCAATCTGATTTCATAATTGAAAAGAGCAGTAAATTTCCTCCACAACGTTTCATATTTAATTGAAATTTCGTTAAGTTCGAAAAACCGCTTCCGAAAAATCCATTATTCATATTACGTCAATTTTTGTAAGCCACAACTTGAAAACTAAGCCTTATATAAAAAAAAAAATTAAGTGCTTACACCTCCTAGAAGTAGAATTAAGCCGAATATGAAAAAATTTCTAGATCTCATTTTTTTTGCATTATCCGCTTCGCCTGAAATGCCCCATATTCGAGTTTTTTATTATTCCTTTTGTTCACTGTGTGTATAATATTTTGTGTCAATAACGCAGGGTAATCTTTTTTATAAAATTTTCTCACAATTTAATGCAAGTTTTTCTTTTTTTAATAGTATCACTCTGTATTTTCGATTTTGGGTAAAACCAGATTTTAACTTAATTTTGCGACTATCATATCAAATTGGTTCTTGAGCTGGTTCTTTACCTTTCGAGTGTAAACTTTTCAAGTGCTCCACGGTAAGTTGCAAAATTTCCGCTTTTTCCAATTTTGCTGAGCCTTGCTTTTCATATGCAGACGGCACAAGACGTTTGAGCTCAGAAAGTGATGAATTAATGCGATCTCGACGTTTCTTTTCGATAACTCCACGTCTCTTTTTGCGACTCAACAATTGACAACTTCCAGGCTCGCCAGGGGAAATTCTGCAAGAAAAACAAAAAGGCCAAAATTATAATTTTGCAGTGATTTTAAAGTTTAAAAATGTTTCAAGGAGCTGTTTTTTTTTTCATGTTGTTCAATTTGCAAGTACGCAAAAAGAAGGTCTACACTTTTCCCACTTAAAAGTCTATCAATATCAAATATAGGTTGCATCGGTTGTCACCATATGATGAATAACGATCAAGTCATGCCTTAATTTTAAAAAACTAAAACCAAAATGAATTTTTTTTCCATCAAGTGTCTCCCCATATATAAAGTCATCAGGAGCGAACTGCCTGACCCTGTGACGCCACAAGCTATACTTTATGCACAGGCTATATTCACTTTGTTTATCTGTTTGTAACACATTGAAGGAGGCGTGGAAGGTATTGCAAAGTATGTACACATATTCCTAAGTAAGCTCCGGAATCGATTTAACCATGTCCGTCTGTCTAAATTTTGGTAAACCAGTTAATTCTTTAATTTTTCCTCGTGGAATTGAAAATGGGTTAAATAAATGCCATCGAACAAACTAGCAACAATTTCATTTGTAAAATAATTATCTTTATAGGGGCAGTCCAACGACACCCCCAAGACCAGAGTGAATCGCTTGCTCCATAGTATGACGTAGATCCATAGATTTAATTTTTTTTTTTGTCGAAGTATTATTAAAGATTTCTGCATAATTTTTAATTTTTGGGTCATTTCACGGGGTCGGCTATATAATATAAGTTCTCTGATTCTCCAGTGAAGTGACAAGCCGTGAGTATTTGCTCGTTTAAAAATGCACTGATCAGCAAATATTGAAAGGAAATATTAAAGCGGTTTGAAACTATATCATTTTAATAATTATAACGATGTGAGCTGATTTGAAATTCTTTTTCATTGAAGTGTTTTACATCTAAGATGCATTTGTCTCTTTTTTTTTTGCATTAAACTTTGTAAACTTTAAAAGTTGTATAAATAAAATTGTTATTTATAACCAAGTTTCAATCACTTTCACAAATCATATTTCACATCATATACAATGTCAATACGGTCAAATGATATTTCAAATCACCAATAGATTTTTTTAACCGTATCTCAACTTACTGCTCCTTTGAAGACTCCTCCGAATAAAGTTCTTCACAATCGCTTTCAGAAATTGAACGCTTATTACTGCGACTCTGTGGCGGTGGAGCCCAATGATTCTGTGGTGTAGGAGGTGCAGCACTATAACCCCAATGTAATGAAGGGTTATGCAAACCATGTTCCATATTGAAGCACTAGCGAAATCGGATCGATCAGTTAGTTTTTTAAGCAAATAGGAGTTTTTTGATCGAGACTACTGAGAGAGCACGTGACTTATCGTGTGTACGAACGCCGTTCGACTGATTTTGCGACGCGCGACCAACGTATGCACTGCATGTGCCAATACGGCGAGTCCTTGCTGCTGAAATCCTTCCTGATTTCACCAATAACAGTGAAACGGTTGAACAACCCTTACTTGTGCTGCTGCACTATTGATTCAAGACGAAAAACAATTGTATCTGGTTTTCAAGCTGGAATTGAAACTACCCCCCAGCATTGTAGTCGTAGCAAGGGTTGAACGAATGAACACCAACAGCAGCACTTGCCGATCATGGAGAGCAAGTGAATATAAAACCATAGTTACTGCAAATCGCGAGTAGCT
Organism: Tricholauxania praeusta; assembly: GCA_949775025.1. Classification (NCBI taxonomy): domain Eukaryota; kingdom Metazoa; phylum Arthropoda; class Insecta; order Diptera; family Lauxaniidae; genus Tricholauxania; species Tricholauxania praeusta. The sequence continues at coordinate 45,275,943 of OX459031.1, forward strand.
TTAGGGCTGTCCAACTTTATGCAAAGGAAAGAGAGAGTGATATCTGGAACGTGGCATAACAACGACCTGCGAACGCTGTGCATTTCATTGAAACCCTCAATCAACAAGGCAAGGCGGGCGGCTCTTAATTTTTGATACAATTGTTGATGCCATTGTGATGCCACTGCAGTAATTCGTATGAGTATCTGTTGAATATTTGTTGATATGTGTAAAATTCAAAACCACATTGATTAGAGAGAAATGTCTCCATAGAATTTACTTTTTTTCTTCTTCTTTTGGTCCTTGTTTGCATTTGATGTGGATCTGTGCCTTGTCGCCTCAAGCGTGTGCCGTCGTCGCATGCTGCATTTTAATCGATTTGTTAACACGAATGGAGCAAGTGGATGGCACGAGACCAGAACACTGTCGGTCGTGTGCATCCCCAACAAGTGTTTTTCTAGCTGTTTGTGCTCTAGTTTTTGAAGGTCAGCTCAATAATTTTAAGGTCATAGGTCAGGCGAGGTTACAGAGATTTTTTGTTTTCCTAAAAAGCTTAGATTAAATATTTTCTGGAACACAATCGTTAACATTGCCCACTCATTGGACTTAACTTTTTTAAACAGAGTGAATGATTTCGTTGCAATATAATTTCTATTTGAGATTTAGAAGTCATTGCCGCTAAAATAAACTTCCAGACTCTTCTCGTGGTGTCAGGGATAGTGTAAAAGACTCTTAGGTTTAATTATGCAAATGAATACAGGTTGGCCGGAAATAAAGTTCAAAAAAGTGTTGAACGCTCGTGTGCGACAAATTTAAAGTATGTTCAGCTTAGTGACAGCTATAAATTGACCAGCGTTCTACTCCTTCATTTCGTAGAGGTTTTGAGAAATCGTGTAAAACGAGTACTTTCTATTTTAGAATTGCATCGTGAAGGAAAGCGTTGATGTTATACTTTATGTTAGCTCAGCATTCTTTGGTTTTCCAGCCGCTTAGCGAATCGAAAGACACCTTAGAATATTTTGAAATTAACAGTGAGAGTTAATACCATAAAAACTGTGTACTAATGGCTGAACATTTTCTGGAAGTGTGCAAAAGTAGGTCATGATTCAACTTGAAAGTGTACGCGAAGCACAAATAGCAAGAATTGGATCTAAGAGCCAGGCAGGTCTAATAAAACAGACATTACTTCTGAAACAAAGGATGGCAACATTCCAGCCTTATTACGTACGGATGTATTTGATGCAAACGATGTCAAAAAGAACTTCCTAAAATATTATTTAAGATGTAAGTCCTTTGGCCCAGGAGTAAAAAATTTATTCATGACCACAATGCTCAAACTTTTTGTATGTGGTATTCATGTCGAGTCGGACAAATTTTAACCGTAGCCAAGTATGATGGTGGGGGGAATTGTTCTCGGACACATTGAAGTCAAGGGTTTCGTGCAATCAAAAAATTTATTACCACAGATACCATTTTCATTTTTAATGTTTCTGTTTCATGTTAAATGCATATTGAACGTATTGTCGCGGATTAAATTTTTAAGTGGTCCGGAAACTCAATTTTTCTGAAAGTTCGTCAAATTTTAAGCAAAAAAGTCTCCGAGTTTTTATTTGAGCCCGCGAGTTTTTATTTGAAGTACATAGTTAAAACTATTCAAAGTGCTTATAGCGCCATCTGATGGAAGTTTTCAGTACTTTAAAATTTTTCATTTTCTTCCTCAACTCTTAAGCAATAAAATTACGTTTTTATCATTCAAATCGGTCCACTAGTTTCAGAGTTATTTAAGTTTAAGCAAAACTGTTGAACAACTTATCCCTGCTGTTGCACATTAGGTCAAACGACCGGATTTTCATTGCGAAATTCAAATTTTGCAACTGCCGTTATACTATTTTTGTTTCATAAACCTGATAAAGAATACTTTAAAGCTTAGGAATGTGCATTTTGTTTGTCTAAAATATTTAATACCGTTTGACAGAGCTCACTCAAAGTCATCGTATTTTCAATTAATTTCATTTCATTTCATTTTATTTTAATTTTTTTGGTCGCAAAGTTTTAAGTGCCGGTTGTGAAAATTTGGTAAATTACTCAAACAAAAATTTAAAATGGAAAATGTTGAGATAAGTAAGTATACTCGTAAGTGTCCTAAGTCAAAAAATATTATATTTTCTTATTTTTATATATAAAAAAGACCCATATGTTAAGTATCTTAAGATCAATTCCGGTTGGTTAAAATTTTTAATTTTATGTAAGCTTTTAAAATTTTGTTTCTTCTATTTTCCCTCTTTATCAACGACATTTTTTCTGTTATTTCCAATTCTACTGTACATGCTTACGCTAACGATATCCAACTATACTTTTCCCGACCTATTGGACTTGTAGAGGACCTATCTTACAGACTTAACTGTGACTTGACTGCACTCAATGAGTGGGCTGCCTCCAACCTGCTTCAAATCAACCCTACAAAATCAAAAGTCTTGCCAATTGCTAGGAGTGCTTTCTGCACATTAGATATTCTACCTTTATTTATTGGAACGACTAAATTTGATTTTGTCAGCAAGGTGAAAAATTTGGGCTATGTGTTTGACTCTAAGCTCACTTGCTCTGACTACATAAATAATACTGTAGGCAACGTCGACTCGTAAGACAGCTGATTATGCCTCTAATAACGTTTTTTGATATTGTTTACTGTAGGTTAGACTCTCAGTCACAACATAAATTATTAGTTGCGCTCAATAATGCGGCGAGATATATCTATGGTGTTAGACGTTTTGATCATATATCTAATAAAAGTAAGTATATACTCGGTTGTGGCTTAATAGAGTACTTAAATGTACGTAACTTGATTTTTTTGCACAAACTCATTCACAGCAAAATCCCAGGCTACCTATTTAATAAGCTACAATTTTCTCTTTTTGTTAGATCACCTAATTTTATTATTCCAAGGCACAACTATCTCAACAGCAGTAGGTTCTTTTTTATAAGCACCATTAGACTGTGCAACTCACTTCCCATCTATTTAAGACAGGAAATTTCTATAAACAGCTTCAAACGATTTATTTTCAATTACTGATTAGCTCTGTCTCTGATATATCTTTACTTGCTTATGCCTTATCCTTTTATATTTTCTTATTTTCTTGTTTTGATCATATTTATTTTTTTATGTAAGCTTATCATTTTGTAATTTAAGATTAATTATGTTCTATAAATTAAATATTATTGTGTATCATTTATATTCCGATGTTAGCGTACTATAAAAGACTTAGTCTTACTGTACAACCAAAATTAAAATAAATTGAAATTGAAATTTGTTAATCCAAACTTAAATGGAAATGAATACATTGAAATATTTCGAGTTCATTTCATTTTAGTTCGATTCAGAATTTTTTGCGTTTTGCGAGTAATGCTATTTTTTCTAGGTTGCCTCGCAATAAAAAAATGTGAAATATTCGAAATTTGGCTTAAAGAATTTTCAAAAGAAAAGAAACATGAGGCCGTTTTTGATCATATAGTGAACAAAATTGGTGCCTATAATATTTGTGATGATTATGAAAAATAAGCCCGTTGCACTGCTGGATTCGTTTCTTTGAGTTTATTTTGCATTTAGGCTACAAAAGCGAAGTAAAAACATGGCATATACGAGCAGCAGACGATAAACTAGCAGATTTTTAAAAAAAAGATAATATACAAAACGCTTTTTTGAGGAAACTCGGTCTTCACGTTGATATGCCTAAAGTAGGTGGGTTTGGAAGCACAAATGCCGGAAACCCTGCGCGTCGGGCTTTCACTGAGCATGTAATTTTCTCTGATATTACAGGCGTCGACCAAAACTTAATATTTCGCATGAAAATTATCTTGATTTGCTTATCATGCCAGTTACCATTGAATTTCAGCAAATTTGAAATGTTTTGCTTCCAAACAGGAGACATTTTTCAAAACTTGTATTCTTGGTTGCCGATGATACCTACGGTGCATAAAGTTCTAGTGCATTCGAGGCAGATTATAGAAAATACACCACTTCCGATAGGATTATTTGGATAACAGGCTGCTGAATCACGTCATAAAATATATAAAGCAGACAGATTGCATCACGCCCGCATCACTAGTAACCTACTTTCGACAAAATATTTAAATAGACGCGTGCAACAACAAAATCGCTTAAAACTTCCACTTGAAGTTATCGAATTGTTAAGTTACGACGATCCAGCGCAAGATGGTAACGATGACTATGAAATCAATGATATTTTATCTGCAACTTCTGCAAATATTTTAAGTGTTTGCAAAAAAAAAAACATTGAAATTAATTTTTTTTTTCGGTCAATAAAGGATTAATGGTCACGAAATGGCTAATGTGTTCTTTTTCCCATTTTTTATTCCCTTTTTCTATTTTAAACTTTTTGATTCAAACAAGACTAAATTTGGACTAGGCCTAAAAGGGGTCAAGGGTCACGCAGAGGTTAATTTTTTTTTAAAATTTATTAAAACTGTCTTTACTTATGCTTTTCTTACAGTTTTTGGTTTTAAAAACATAACATTTTAGCTGTTATTAAACAAGTAGCTATTTGACCCAATGTGTGTTGTTACGAGCTTCAGTTTTTCATATTGAAAATTTCACAAAACATTAGTCAAACTGAAGTTATAAGTTGTTCAGCAGTTTTGTTTAAACTTGAATAACTCCGAAACTAATAGATCGATTTGAATGAGAAAAACGTAATTTTATTGCTTACGAGTTGAGGAAGAGAATGAAAAACTGTAAAGTTCTGAAAACTGTCACCAGATGGCGCTATAAGCAGTTTAAATACTTTTAACTACTTCAAATAAAAACTCGCGGGCTCGAAATTCATTGTAGCCATATGGTGCAGTGAACTTTTTTGCTTTAAGTTTGACGGGCTTTCAGAAAAATAGAGACTTCTTACTAAAAAAATGTTTCTCCATACAATTTAATCCGCCCTAATGTATACTATATATAAGTTTATACCTTAAGTTCGAATTTTCCTTTAAACTAAATTATGCTAAAATTGTCTTAATAAAAAATTCAGTTCAGTGCAGTTCACATGTGGTAGAAGCGAAACCTTTAGAACACAAATCTACATTAGAATGAGATGAAAATAAAAGTTTTGTTTTTTGTTTTTAAAATTTGCGATTTGAATTTAAAGGTGTTGCGTTTTATTTTAATTAAAATCAAGGATTGTTTAATTTTTAATATTAAATGAAATGAAAATGTTTTATTAAAATGATAAAAATAAAATAGAAATGGAGAATCTTTTGAAAAATATGCATCACAAAATAAAAGTTTCCAGACTACAACGACATAACACGAAGTTGTTTTCACTTTGCTCTTTTTCATCAAATATCAAGCTCCATTGAAGGGAATTACGTACTTACATTACGCACATACACACTTATTTTTAATTAATGCTTTTGATATTTTACTAAAAAAACGCTTAATTAGGAGACAATAACAATTACATACAATAAGAGAGCGTAGTAGTTTTTTTTCTCCCTCTATAGGCTTTTGCAGTTAATCATTGCAATGCTCGAAAAACTGAATAATAAAATAAATGGTTTTGTAATAATAAATATTTTGTAATAATAATTATTAAATTATAAATAATGATAATTAGCTTATTAATATTAATAATAAATATCATAACGATTTGTTCTTTCATTATACGTACAATATTAAAAATATCACTGCCAATTACCCATAAAAATTAGATTAGACGATTGTGAATCCACTGCAACTTAGATAAGGTGAAAATAACAAATCTATGCTCAGATCTCTTATTATTTTGGTTTTTTCTGTATGTAGCAAAACAGAACATTGTTTCGAAGATATACTCGGAAAAGCCTGGCATACTCAGTGGCAGTGGCAAGAATAGCCTGAGGAATATTGTCCAAATTCTGAACTAAGTTCACACTTATCGATTAAATTGATAATACTATATTTATGTAGTTAAGAAGAGATAATGAGATTAAAGTTAAAAGAAAAAGACTTCTGGAGGTAAACAATCTTTGGAATAATGCTAAAATATTGTTTTAGTATAAAATTGATAGTTATTCAAAAAGTGTCCACTTCAGAAGTGTCGAAGTATTCAAAATGTGCTTTATTCAGTCTTATTATTTTTTTCTAGTAAAGCACCTCAAATGGTAATTTTCGTTCAGAAAATAGTTCGCATAAAATTGAACACAACAAATTTTATAAGAATTTTTTATTTGATCTTCACCGAACTGCTCCATTTTGCTTTTAAAATGGAGTAATATACACAAGACATGTCAAAATTTCACTACTTAATATTTGTAAAAATCAATAGGTTGAAAACACTCGAAAAAAAAATGTTTGTACTCGTTTCCACTGTGTATAGAGAAGCGATGAGCAAAATAAGAAAAATTAGCCAATTTTAGCTTTTTACAACAAACGCGTCATTTTTCTTAAGAAAAATAACCAAAACAACAAACACATGCACCCACCTCTGCTGCGGACACCTTTATCATTGTGGTATTTTTTATACGCGCTATGCATGGGATTTGTATTATTGTTATTGTTGCATCATGCAGAAAAAAAACCGAAGCGAGCGAACATGGAAACAACAATGCAAACATTGAGGACAGCTTCTCTCGTTTCGTTTGATCACTGTACCTACTTTTATTTTGACACTCATGTTGTTCTTGCTTGATTCTTGGAGTTGACTTTTGATTTATTGCAAAATTTTATTTTCTGCTTTAGAGATCGAATCTATGCTGGTGTTTTTTTCTGTGGTTGTAATTGTTGTTTTTTGTTGTAAGTGGCTCTTGCTTCCAAAATTTTGCCCATCTATGAAATAGAGGATTTAAATGAAAGAAACAGTAACAGGCTTCGCCTGTAATGCCCCATAAGTAATAAGAGATTTAGTAAATTTTAAAAAGAAATTAACCCATGCGTGATCCTTGACCCTTTTTAGGCCTAGTTAAAATTCAATCTTATTTTAACCAAAAAGTTTAAGATAGAAATAAGGAATAAAAAAATGAAAAAAAAACCACTTCGTGACCATTAACCCTTTATTGAATTTGAATGTAACTGGTTTTTGCTTTGCTTGTTATTACCGAAACTTTTAATGCCATATAAACCATATATTTTTGAACTCTAGACATCTAGACCAATGGATTGGCACTAAACTTACTTCAATTGGATTAACGGTTTATTTGTTATTTAGCAAAGCCTTTTTTTTTTTGCCAAAAAAAATATTTGGCTCAATTTAACTGTTATCATTTGACTGAAAAAATAAAAGTCAGCATTTACCAGTTAATATTGGACTTTTATCCAAAAAGTTGGAAAAATAAAAGGCATCCAGGACTCTTATAGAGAATGTCCTGTGGATCACAAGGACATCGAAAATTTTCCTCTGCGAAAATATTTTGTCCTTGACTTTTTAATTTTTGTTTGATCCCATAACTGTTATTTTGGGTCCCTGCTATTAAAAACATCTAGTAGGTTACTAGTACGGCTGCTTCTGCATGCATGATGCAATCTGTGATATTATTTTCAAAAAGAAAAGCTAATGCCTCATCTGCAGTATATTTAATAGGTTTTGGGTCACTTTGAATAATTTTTTTTTTATTTTTCAAAGGCGTCGTTGGACTTTCAATGGTTTCTTTAAGAACTGCAGCTAAGTCTACATCGTTATATTTTCTAGCTGATGTTGCTGCTGCACGAACCAATAAATTAGTGTTGTCACCTTTTTCGATGGAAAGTTCTGCTTTTATTTTTTCGTACTCGGATTTATTGTAGAACGGAACGCGTGGGCATCCAACTGCAAAAGAACTCGCCTTTACTGGCATTTTTTTAATTTCAAAATATATATCAGTCATAAGCCAATCGTTGTTTTTAGTCTGAAATATTTCTCGTTTTCTGTAACATTTTTTCCATTTAGTAGCCAAGCTAATGCGAAACGTACGCACTTTGCTTAATAAGTATTTTTCATGATCATCGCAAAGGTCATAAACACCAATTTTTTTCACTATATGATCAAAAACTGCATCATGTTTCTTTTCTTTTGAGAATCCTTTAAGCCAAATTTCAAATAATTCACATTTTTTTATTAATTGGTAACCTAGAAAAAATAACATTACTCGCAAAACCCAAAAAAATCCGGATTGGAAATGAAATAAACTGGAAATATTTCAATATATTCATTTCCATTTAAGTTTGGTTGCACAAAATCTTAAAAGCATCCATAAAGTTAAAAATTTTAACCAACCGGAATTGTTCTTAGGTAACTTAACTTATGGGTCTTTTTTATATATAAAAAAATTAAACATTTTTTAACTTAAGACATTTATGCTTACTTATTTTCCATTTAAAATTTTGTTTGATTAATTTACCAAATTTTCACAACCGGCAATTGAAACTTTGAACCAAAAAAATTAAAATGAAATTAGATGAAATGAAATGATATTATATATTTTACACAAACAAAATACACATTCCTAAGCTTTAAAGTATTCCTAATCAGGTTTATGAAACAAAAATAGTATAACGGCAGTTGCAAAATTTGAATTTCGCACTGAAAACCCGGTCGTTTGACCTAATGTGCATCGATACGTTTTTGAATGGATTTGGTCTGGTGAAATTTGAGACCAAGCCGTTTTAACGCTTAGAATCAAATCATCTTTCATTCCGAACTGTTGCCTATTCTCATAAATTTTACAAATCAGCCATTTCAAACATTTTCAATTTGATGGGTTTAAAAATTAATGTATTTTATAATAAAAATAAGTAATAATATTCTTCCTGAGATATCAAGGATACCTTAATGGGATTTATAATCTTTATATTTTCAAAGGTCCCATTTTAATAAGAACTAATATACATATAAATATATGTAATATACTAATAAACATGGATATACATACATACACATGTAGGTATAGTAGAGAGGCCAAATTTTATGGAAAAGCTTGATTGACTACCATATCTTGGTACCTAAGGCAGACTTTTTCTTCGTTTTAGTAAGTCGGGTTTTTCGTTAAAATTAAACTAAATTACAGGTTTGAGCTAGGAAGCTCAAATGTTGTGGCAATTATTTTTATTCCTCGAGTTATAATATAGGAAAAAAATAAATAAAATCTATCTCTAAAAATTCCAAAATAAACACCCTAATATACATAGTACATATATAAGAGGGTATATTTACTTTATCAATCCAATTCTAACGCATGGAAAGGAGCGTGCCAGGTATGGAAAAGTATAAATTCGTTATAAGCGTGAGCTTCTGAGTTGATATAGTCATGTCCGTCTGCCTATATGTATGTCTGAAGCGAGCTAATTTGATGAAATTAGGTACACAGGTACATCTTCAATTATAGAACATTGGATTGAAAATTGGCAAACTTGCATTACGTATCGCAAAGCGTCCATACAATTTAAACCTTTGAAACGCTCTTCTAGAGACTATTTTTTCAGAAAATGGAACCAATCACACAAATACTACACTTCGTACAAGCATTATACAAAAAGTGTATTTATTGATTTTAAATGGAGAGCGTGGTTACTCCCATTAAAATTTAGAACGCTATACTAAAAAACTTTTTTTTTAGAGATAAATTAGTCAAATATTAGGAATGGTTAAGATAAGCACCGGAGCAAATGTGGGAGATAGTGTCAAACGGGCGTGCAATCTCCCATACCAGCAAAAATACTGAAATTCTCAACTGGAAAAATTATTTAATGTACTACGAATAGCTCGGACAAGCTTTTATCACACAAGCAAAGCTTAAAATAGCTATAGGTACAAAGAAATATTTAAACAAAAATTTTAGAACTTTGCTCAAATTTTTACTATTACGTATAATGCGGTGTTAGGCGCAACCCAATAATTAGATTTTTACAAATTTTTGTTGTTATCTGATGTAATCTGCTTTTAAGTACATCCAAATTGTTTCTTTATATTCTGTTTCTTAATTTTTATGGGTTTCATAAAAATCGTGTACATATTTGTCAAAATTTTAGTTTTCGCAAGGCAATATCTCTGGAACAAAAACCTTTAAAACAAAATGAAACGTCCATTTCTTGTCGCGTTCGAAAAATCAGGGCCGAACTTCAAGTTTTATTGCTCTAGGCTATGAACAAAATTCCACTCTTATTGTGAAGAATCATCACCACCTATTTTCCTTCGCAACGCACGCAAGTATCTCCTTGATAATGAAATAAAACAGACTTTCACTTTTGTGTATCTCATTTAGGCTCCCAGCGTGGGGTCTCTCGTGAACCTGGTTGTCAACGTGTTGAAATTGGTAAACACAAATATTGTTCCTCTTGTAAGACTGCAAAAAAAAAAAGCGGCAGTATATCGATTGAAAATTCGTCGACTCTTAAAATCTGCCGATCTAGGCATCAGTCTATAAGTACTTAACTACGCCACTAACGTTACTCAATCAATAGTGCTTCTTGAGAATGGTGAAGTTGGATGAGGAGAATGTCCTCCGCTCACCTGAGGATATTATTTTAAATTTTGAATGTTTGCCAATTTAAACGCAATCTAAGCAGCACGAATATTGGTTTTTGCGGAGGCTGAAGTATAAGGACTTTTAAAATAGTATAAAAGGTAGGCGTGACTGGATATGAATCACATCCATTCTTTCTATAGTGTATTCATATTTTGCCAAACTTGCGTTATTTCGTGAAGCTTAAGCATTTTATCTAATGAATTGGTATGGGGGGTGGGTGTGTCCTAAGGTAATTCAGCCCATTTTTATCATAGGATATTCTACAGCATAAATAGAAGCTCCTGCAAAGTTTCGGCTAAGCTTGCGATTTTTTTTTGTGGAAGTCAGGTCGCTTTAATTTATGTATAAGTTGTATGAGAGATGAGCGCGTCCGGACGCTAGTTCCGACAATTTTTGCTTCAGTGCATTATAGAGAAAAATTAGTTTTTTTTGCGAAATTTTACCGTAAAATACTAATTTTTAGATTTGTCAAATCGCAACTCTGCCACTATGTGTGACCCGGTCTGTACACAATTATTTCGTTAACTACTGGAAAAAGGTTTCCATCGCTATTTTACTTCTAAGGATCATGTCACAGTGTCATGATACCTAAAATACCACGTTATTTTCACTTAAGATATTAATTTATCTATCCTTTCCTCTTCTTTAATATTCGCCGTCTTAAATATGAATCGCATCATCTTCAGCTTGCTACAATTAGTAGGTATTTTGAACGAGAAACTTAGCAGGAATTGGAGACGCGCTCCGACTCCCTCATGCAGTTTGGAGTCATCTGTATAATGGTTTATTGCGTCCATTGGGCAATCTTCTCAAAGCTTACGAAATTCTTTTCACGGAAACGTAGCCAAGTGTTTCCTGTCAATAACAAGTTTGGACACTAAGTAATCAGTGCCTGGACTTTACCTTCTCTACTGTGTCAGTGTGCTTGGTATCTGAAGCTTCCAGATTCTTTAAGTCTAAGTGTATTTTAATGAGATAATCTTTTAGCGAGAACATAAAATGGCAAAAATATTTAACCCAAAACTTAAAGATTTTGCTGAGGTAGATATTTGCATGGGAGAGCTGTAATCTTTCTAGTCGGTTTTACGTATATGTTGATAATGTACTTAGAGCCGTCCAACAGGAATGTACTCCGTATAAAAAATTTCGTATTTTTGAGTCGAAACCCCAGGTGATGTCAAAAAGTTTATATTGGCATGGAAAACATTGTATGCCTTCTTGTAAGGATTTTCTATATATGACTGCCAATTTAATTATCGACTTAAAGTATTACGCAAACATTTTGCTGCATTCGATTAAGGTACGATAGTGCCCATAAGAGTGGAGTCTTTTAATTGAGGAATTTTGTATTCTCTCGTAAACGACAGTAGCTCTATAGCATCTACCATAGAGTGCATTCTCAAGTAGGTCACTCAGTTCATTTAAGAATGTACTCTTAACTAAGATTGCATAGCAGCGAAGGCTGATTTCTGATAAAGAGTAAAAAAAGTATTGTCTTCAATAAGGGAAGTTAGATAGTTTTAAATAAAACTTTCTTTAAACAAAACATTCCCTCAGTAAACGTAAATATTTACTTGAATTCTGAAGAGGTTTTCGTGAAAAAAAAATGATAAATTTGTTATACCGAATAAAAATTTTACTTTAAACGCCTAACCTACATATCCCTACCTCAAAATACGGATGTCGTACGTAAAATTTTTCGGTTTTGGGATTATTATATATTTATTCATAACAAACTTCGCACGATCTATCTAACGGTGTTATCAGTTTCTCCCTAAGCCTTATAACTTCCCAGATATTAAGCATGGATTTTATTGTACGCCACAAAATTGTATCGTCCTGGGCATGTATTTTTCGTATGTGCACCAAAAACGGACATACGACATTTTTTTTATGCAAAATGATGATTTGTCTTATTGAAAATACAATTGTTGTACGTCATACAATTTCGATTACACTTATTTATAAATACTAGAGTTCGCCCAGCGGTTGAAATTCAACCATTAAAAATGCTTTATGTATTAAAAAACTGATATAAGAAAGAGCTTTTTTTGTCATCGCTTTTAAAAATTAAAATCATTCTCAAATGTTGCCATATCCCTATATCTATATCTTCTTAGAGTTCAATATATGTACATACCTAATTTCATCAAAATCATTCAATTAGTTTAGCTAAGGAAACATATTTTCCTGTTAAGAGCGTGGCACCACCCACATAAAAAAAATCTTTAATCTATCTCCATACTGAATTTCATCAAAATCGGTTCATTAGTTAAGTTGCTAAAACATATTTTCCTAATGAAGGGGTGGCACACTCCATTTTAAAACAAATACGTTTCTTCAGGTTTCAATTAATTCTGAATCTCATCAAAATCGGTCCATTAGCTTAGTAGTAAAACAATTTTACCTGTTAGGGACGTGGTACAGTTCACTCAAAACAAATATCTTTACTCAAGATTCTATCTATCTTCATACCAAATTTCATCAAAATCGGTGTAGTGGCACTGCCGTTATACCGCTCTTTCCCATTAGTGGCGATGCCACGCCTCCTTAATAAACTTGAAGATTTTAATACCTTTTTTAAGGTTTCAATCTATCTCCAGGCTCCGCCTAGTATTAAAAAAAATTCACATTCTGCACTGGTCCTCTTCATAACTATTACAACAAAAAAAAAAAAACTAAGCGATTATGTTGTGTTATGGCAGTTAAAAAAAGATGGATGTATAGATAATCCTCACTCTCTCACAAACAAAGAGTAAGAAGCTGTTGCATGTCTCAACTCTAAGATTCGATTACGGGCTGTCCATTAATTACGTGAGGTGTATTTTTGAAAATTCGGACCCCCACCCCTCTCTTCCCCTTGATGAGATTTGGTGAGTTCTGACGGGACCCCCCCCTCTCCCATCCATGAGACTTGACTTGTAATTTTTAAATGTAATCTGCTATAATAATGCTTAGTATCTGTATCAAAAAGTTAACGTGAGATTTTTATTGACCCCCCTCACTCTTTGTGAGACTTGGTGATTTTTTTCCGGACCCTCCACCCCCCTATTTTGACTCACGCAATTTATGGACTTCCCATTATAGTATTCAAAAACTGAACTGGAAAGAGTAATTTTTTGTCATCGCTCCAAAAATTTAGATCATAGTACCATGTTGCTACATCCCTACCACTATCTCTTTCTCTTACTTAGGGCGCAATCTATCTTCATACCAAATTCATCAAAATCGGTTCATTATTTAGCTGTGAAAACATATTTTCCTACTGGGGGTTGGTACCGTACACTTTAAATAGCAAATAGCTTGCCTCAGGGTTCAAACTATCCCTGTACCAAATTCCATCAAAATGGGCACATTAGCTTTTTCCTGTTAGAGGTGCTGCCACTCCTAAAAAAATTTGAGTTTTTAGAAATCTTTTTCAGGGTTCAGTCTATATTCTAACAAAATTTTATCAAAATCGGTCTGCTAGATTAGTAGTAATGACGTATTTTCCTGTAAGAGGCGTGGCACCGCCCACTAAAAAAAAAATATTTTTACTCAAGATTCAATCTACTTACATACCAAACTTAATCAAAATCGGTGTAGTGGCACAGCCGTGATACAGTTTTTCCACATTGGGCGCGATGCCACGCCTCCTAAAAAAATTTGTGTTTTTAAAAATCTTTTTTAGTGTTCAGTCTATATCCTAACAAAATTTCATCAAAATCGGTCCGTTAGTTTAGTAGTAACGACGTATTTTCCTGTAAGAGGCGTGGCACCGCCCACCAAAAAAAACATATTTTTACTTAAGATCCAATCTATCTACATACCAAATTTCATCAAAATCGGTGCAGTGGCACAGCCGTGATAGCGTTTTTTCACATTTGAGGCGATGCCACGCCTCTTTTTAGAAATCAGAGTTTCTAATAATCTTTCTTAGGATTAAATCTATCTTCAAACAAAATTTCATCAAAATCGGTCTATTAGTTTAGCCAAGGAAACGTTTTTCCTTTTTAGGGGCGTGGCACCGCCTACTATTGAAAAACAAAGTATACATGTCCCCCCTTCTCCTCACAACCTTTCCAACAAAAAACAAATTGAGCGATTACGTTTTGCTATGGCTGAGAAAAAGTGGTGCAACCGTTTAGAGATTGCCTATTTATATAATGACTAGCGAAACCCGGCGGGCGTTGCTACGCCTCAACAAATAACATATAAAGTGTTTTTATTTTAGTTGGATTAAATAAGTAAAAATTATTTTTGTTGATATTTATCTTATTGCGAGTGGATAAACAACGTTGTATGTTTTTCTATTTGGCTCATAAATGAACAATTGATTTGGCGGGAATCAATGGAATGCCTAGAATCAGCACCTTTGAATGAGTTTAATTTGGTAATAGTCTTTGTCTTCTATATATGTACCGAGTCTCATAGTCATAGTCTTTTCTTATTTTGGAGGCATGGCATTTTTTTTATTGAATCTTACTTTCTTTCTTTATGGCTCATTTTTTCCAAACCAAACTATGTTAAGAAATTTTTACAAACAATAAGAAACATGTGCACCAAATCTTATCCATCTGCGTCAAATAGTTGTTGATACATAAGAAAGTTGATTTTTTCGCATATGGAAGTGTGGTACCGCCCATTTTTGCATTGACTCTAACTTCTTTCTCTACTCTTTCTATATGTACCAAGTTTCATTTAAATGCATCAAATAGTTGATAAGATATGATGAATTTTATTTTCTTTTAGATAAGGAGGCGTGGCATCACCCATTCTATTCTTAGCTGTGCCTGTTTATATAAAAGCCACGTGGTTTGAATTCCATGAGAACCGATTTAGCGATCTTCGAGAAATTATGTTTAAAAAATATATTTGTATGAAGGCCACCCTAAATATGCTCCCTAAATAAAAGTATTGAAGCTTTATCTACGCCTCTTAATATAAAAGTTACTTGGTGTAAATTCGGTATGAATCGATTAACCTGTCTTCGTGAAAAAGATATTTAAAAATATGTTTGTATGAGGACCACCCAAAGTGTGAACCCTAAGTAAAATTTTTACTATCTAATATGTGCCTCTTCTTATAAAAGCCATGTGGTGTTAAGACCATGAGAATCGATTAAACGGTATTTGAGAAAATGATATTTAAAAAATACTTTTGTATGAAGGCCACCCTAAATAAAAGTTGTGTAGCCTAAGCTATGCTTCTTAACATAAGAGATACGTGGTGTAAATCCGGTGTGAATCGTCTAACCTGTCTTCGTGAAAATTATTTTTAAAAATATTTTTGTATGAAGGTCACCCTAAGTATGCACCCTAAATAAAATTTTTACAGCCTTATCTGTGCCACTTAATATAAAAGCCATGTGGAGTAAATTCCATGAGAATCGATTGAGCGGTCTTCGAGAAAATGATATTTATAAATATTTTTGAATCAGGACCACCCTAAGTATGAACCGTAAATAAAATTTTTACTATCTTATCTGTGCTTTTTAATATAAAAGTCATGTGGTTTCGATTTAGCGGTCTTCGAGAAAATGATATTTAAAAAATTTTTTTGTGTGAGGACCACCCTAAATAAAAGTTTTGTAGCCTAAGCTATGCTTCTTAACAAAAGAAATACGTGGTGTAAGTTCAGCGTGAATCGATTAACCTGTCTTCGTGAAAATTATGTTTAACAATATATTTGCATGAGGGTCACCCTAAGTATGCACTCCAAATAAAATTTTTACAATCTTATTTGTGCCCCTTAATATAAAAACCATACTGTGTAAGTTTCATGAGAATCGATTAACCTGTCCTTGAGAAATCACTATTTTTAAAATATTTGTGTATGAGGGCCACCCTAAATAAAAGTTTCATCGTCTTAGCTATGCGTCTTAATATAAGAAACATGTGGTGTTAATTCCGTGTGAATCGATTAAGTGGTCTTTGTAAAAATGCTATTTTAAAAATATTTGCGTATGAGGGCCACCCTAAAATAAAGTTTTATAGCCACCACGCCCCTGGTGTCGAATCCCGATCATCTTTGGTGAAGTGCTTAACATAGGCTATGTGCATCCTGACACCGAATTTCAAGACTTTTGCTATCATATGAACCAAGATATAGCGAGTTAAAGGTTTTAATTGCATGTAAAGTGCCACGCCCCTTGCTTTCATCAAAGTAAAATATAGCCATATAGTGTAGCTTTCTATTAGTAGAAGAATTTTTGAAATCGGTTTTGTAGTTCCAGAGATTACCCGGAACATACAAACAAACAAACAAACAAACAAACAAACAAACCTTACCTCTTTATATAATAGTATAGAGTATAGATTAAGTATATGGAAAAAAACGTATTAAAAAATAACTGTTTATTTTGATAAAATTTTTAAAAGTACTGTTTTATTGTTAGCATTGAAATTTGCTTCAACGATAACGTAATTAACGCGTACCTAGCAGAAATTTCAATTATTGTAAAAAAAAGTGAAAGTATTGTAATTTAATGCAAAAGTAATGGATAATGACATATCGGAAAACGATTTTTCGTCAGATGATGAAATCTTGGATCCTTCCTTCAACATTGAGGAGAATGTCGTAGTCCTTAGCAACAACTCAAATGAGAAACTCAGTTCTAAGAGTTCCGATGTAGAGACAGCTTCAAGCAGTGGTATGTGTGTTTCCTCAAATAAGACACGGAAACGTCAGAAACATGCAGAAAATAAATGTGAGAAAAGAGCTTCGCGAAAAAGGGAAGAGGTATATAAATAGAAAAGGAGTGGGAGGTGGATGCGGATACCATGCAAAGAAGACTGCATTCGTGGTTGCACAAACAATGTTACAGAGAGCGAAAGAAAAGATTTGCATGAACAGTTTCGGGCATTAAATGCAAGTGAAAAACGTTTATTTTACGCAAATTTCGTTAAACCCTCTGTAACAAAAAAAATACGTCGAAGTTCAACTAAAGAAAAAGACGATTTTCGTAAAAAGAAGACTTTCCGATATTTTCTCCAAGTGAACTCAATAAAATTTCCAGTATGTAAAACATTTTTTCTCAATACTTTGGGAATAACTGAGAGAAAAGTGTATTATTTTTTCAAATTTTTAAGTGACTCTGAGCAAGGATTTCCAAATGAACGCAGAAATCAACATGGTGGACCGAAAATATTGCAAGAAAAATTGAAAAAGTAAAAACACACATCAATAGCTTCCCGACAATTGATTCGCACTACTGCCGCTTAAGAACATCGCGCAAATATTTAGAGGGCCATTTAAATTTACAAAAGATGTATGTTTTATATAAGGAAACGTGTGAAGATCCAGTCCCAATACATAAATATAGAAATACATATAACAATGAATTTAATTTATCATTTTATAAGCCGAAAAAGGACCAATGCGATAGATGTGTTTACGCAAAAGTCAATGATAAGACATTAAATGAAAAGACAGGTTATGAAATGCACTGTATGCAGAAGACTCTATGCAAAGAGGAGCGAGATGCAGATCGTAAAAATAAAGATCCCTCTGTAGCCGTTTTGTGCTATGGTCTGGAAAATAACTTCACTATACCTAGAATGTTCGCGTCAAATTGCTATTATAAGCGGAAGCTTTGCATATACAATTTGACGGGAACTCTCATAAAGCACAATGGTGAAAAAATAACGTACTGTGCTTTATGGAATGAGTGTTTTTCTGGAAGAGACGGAAATGATATAGCAAGTGCTCTTATAAAAATTTTAGTTAATGTAGAAAACGAACACCCCGAACTAAAGCAAATAATTTTGTGGAGTGATTCTTGCGTTCCGCAAAATCGAAATAAAATAATTGCCACAGTTTTATTGCACTTTATACACCAAGGCCGTATAAAAAGGGCAATACAAAAATTTTCGGAGCCAGGGCACTCACAGATTCAGGAAGTGGACTGCGTGCACAGTGTCATTGAGCGACATTTGAAACACTTAGAAATTCCAAGTCAAACGGCATTAGCACGTCTATTAAGAAATGCTGTTTACGAAAAAACGAAGCTTATAATTTTAGAAATGGTTACAAGTGATTTTAAAAATTTTTCGATAAAAGCAGAAGCAATGAATTTTAAGTGCATTCCATTCAGCAAAACAAAATATATTGAATATAATAATGAAAGCATTTATCAAATCGGCTATAAACTCTCGGATGGTGAAGGTGAATTGATTTAGAAAAATGATAAAAGAGAAAATTTGCGACGCATAACAGGGGAAATACCCGATAGCTTCTTTCAAATAAAATTATCACTATTAAAAAGCATGATGTGCTATTTTGACACAGAGAGTGATCGGAATTTTTATGAAGAATTATTCATAGATATATAAATAATATTATTCTCATACATATAATAAAAGACATTGACATTTTTATCTTTAATTTCATTTTTCGTTGAATAAAGAACTTTTGTCGTAATAAATTTCCTGAGTTAATTTATTTTGTCTTTTTTTAATAGCTGTCTATTCGATTTCATAAAAAGTTTCCTTAAGATTTTATCACAAAATTTCGCAATCTTCCCTAAAATTATCAAATTATACATGAATTTCTAGTAGGTTTTTTGTCGTATGTTTAAAGGAAATAACTTTTTGTGAAAAAATGTAACATACGACAAATGTATACTGAAGCAAAAAGGCTAATAATGTCTTTTTAATTATAATTACTTTAAATTTGACATAAGTTAATGAAAATAAAATATTCAAATTATGTTCAATCCAAAATTGGAGAGAATCCATAGGGCCGTTTTGAAGATATTTGATGTTATACATTTAAAACCGTCTCCTGAAAAGTTTTGCTACATACGACATCCATATTTTGAGGTAGCGATATGTTAGAAGACAAACTCTAACTGCTTGAAAAGAATATTAACTCATTTCAAAGGATTTATTAACTTAATGGAAAGAAAAGTTTCTTAATATGAGGAAAATTTGCTATCAATAAGGATTATTTATATTTTCGAAGTGTAGTTTGGCGTTTATCAACTTTCAGCGTAGATACCTCAAAAACAGGGCTGCCAAGTTGAAAAATAGTTTTTTCCCTCAAATGGTAAAAAGTCAAATTTTTTTTAGGAAAAGTTTATGACATATATTTTTTTTAATCAGCAATATAAAAAAGTTATGAAATTTGACTTTTGATAACCTTTTTTTTTTTGGTTTGCTCAAAAAAACTTCTAAGTTATAAATATCTTACAACTCTTGGCTTTGACATGAAATTTCGAGCTTGAGCGGGTCAATTCCGGTCATTTGGCAACCCAGCTCAAAATATAGCATATCGGAACAAATTATGGCCTTATTCGCAATTAGCGCATTACAAATATGTAATTAGAAACGAACACTCCTGGATTTTAGAAAGCTATTTCTTTCAATTAACTTTTTTTCAACTAAACTTACACTATTAGCTCTCGAAAATGTTGATTTTCATAAATTTTGCACCCTGATGTGCATTAAAAAACTAATTTCACAGAAGTATATACTCATATGTACTCATATGTATATTTAATTTCTGACAATGAAATTTTTTGAATATTGTTCTGCAGTGTATTCAATGCTCGTTTTTTATACTGAAGAAAATTTAGTTACTTCAGCCATATAACAATTTAAATGCAAAAAATAAGTCGACATCGTGTGGGCCTATAGAAATGTTTTTCCAGCAACGCCCCTGTAAGAAATTAACTGCCTTCATTATCGTGTGAACTCAATTTATTTGCTTAAGCTATTTATCGTGGAACTTTCATATACTTATAAAGAAAACGTTAATGAATGTTTCTTTGGATTTTGGATCTCGTGCCAGGTCAGCTCAAAAATCTAAGAAACTGCTGGAATCTTTAAAAAAGTCTGAAATCCAAATACGATTATTTTCGTATGAAAAGTTTGTATGTATTTTTTTTTTCTGTTTGGTATTATTTTTTTGTTATTAACTGCAACTTACAGGTTAAATACCAAACCAAACTTAGTGATTCTTCCAGGATAACAACTCAAATTATAGCTTGTACCTCGTTATAGCTGTTTAAGACTTTTTACTTTTTATCAAAGATCTAATGTTTTTTTAAAGTCTTGAACCGCTTTAAAAAATTTTAGCATAGTACTGCTGAAGTCAGAGAGACGGAAAGTCCCATATTATTTTTTAAAAATATTAAAAATTTGATTTTTGAAAATTGAGCTAAGAAAAAGACTACAAAAAAAAAGATTATCAGTTTATTTATCGAAAATTTTTATTTCAACATTGGCGACTAACAAAAAAAAGGTCATAAACTTTTTTCCAAAAAAAATTTTATTTTTATAATTTTAAGAAAAAAAAAATGTATTTTGGGAAGGCTGTTAATTCATTGATTTTAATCTGGGCACCCTGGCTAGATTTTTACTACGAAATAATAAAGAGGCGTTGCAAATCCTCTATAAGCTAACATTTTTGATGTCCCAAATGAATGCAGCATTAAAGTCAACGTAACCAAAAACGGTATCATTTAGTGATAAAAATAACCACTGGACAAGAAGCCAAGTTGAATAGGCGAGTATGGCAGGCAGCTCCCCATAAAAGCTAAAACTTTAAAACGCTATGCGGCAAAAAACAATTTATTAAAGCTTTGCCAAACATGGTACGAGAAAATTTGCTGGCACTGGATAGGGCAAAATGTTGGTGAGGTTTGACAATTAGGCGTGGCTTCTTATATACAAAAAAATTATACACTTTTCCAGAAAAATTAATATACCTAAGCAAACTTTACCAAAACTGGTGCGCAAACATTTTGGGACACATGCAAGCATTGGTTAAATTCTGGGCATAGTTTCTCAAGATGATGGAGCATCTTCTATACAAGCAAAATTTTGAAAAGCTATTTACAGAAATCCATTGAAATATTTTCACATTTTAAACTGCTATGATGGCGAAGCCTATCGCTCTATCGATTCTGCATTATAAACTTCTCAAATACATATTCTCAAATACATTTAATACTTGCACCATCCCAAAATATTTTGAATAATTTGAAAACTTTCAACTGGGTCATTCATTACTTTATTTCGTACGAAGGTAACATTAAGAATCATCCCTAGTACATACTGTTTTGATATGTCAAACATACCCTTCTTTTTAACAGGCGCAATCGAATAATTCACGGCAAATACTCGTAGTATCGAATACTTAATCATTTTCCTTTTTTGAAACACAATGTAAAATCGTGGGAACAGCTAAGAAGAACAGTTTCTCACGCATGTTCGGCACGTGCGCTGCGCGATCCAACTTCAGAAATTTTTAATGCCTTTTTTTTCATGTGCAGATGTATGTGTGAGTACGTTGATTGTAGAGTTTCTCTATTATCCACTAGCTAATATTAAATATACAAAAATGCTAACGATAAGTTACGGTGAAACTCTTAGTGCTGATAGAATTGTTGTTTCTTCGTTAGAGAGTGTGCCTCTGCTGCTTTGGATATTTTAACTGACCCATTCGGTCGATAGTTTTAGTGGGGCGTAGCATATAAAGTACGCCGGTGACAGCTGCATCAGTCCGCGCTAGCCCTCCAGATTTTAGTTTGAGCGTACAGTGCTTGAATTATCGGATGCCCCTCAAATAACACTCATAACTCCTGAAGACTACGACGCAGCGGCTCTCTAACAAAAAAGCTACATACTTAAAAGTGCAATGTAATAGCGACTTAATTGCGGTCCTGAAGATGTGTTCTGGACAGGAACAGGTGTAAAAAAGATAGATAAATTTTAAGGTAAAAAGTGATCGCGTTTAATTCGCTTTAAAGTTAAATTTTAACATCACCACTCTGCATGTTTCGTTTCAGAAAATATCAGAAATAGTACGTAACGTACCAGAAATGTTTCACTTGAAAATTGCAAGGGACACATTATAGAAATATTTCTTATATATTTCGAATGGAATATTTCACATGTAATAATTCTGGTTCAGGTTCCAGATTTAATGTTTACCGAATTTTTCTAATAAAGTCTAAATTATGTTTTGTGATTCGATAATACTTTTTTGTTATGCGCATTTAAAATGTAGGTAAATGTTTAGTAAAGAGCTATGTTAATTTCGCCTGGATGATCCTTTGTTCGATGCTTTGTTAATTTTATTTTTTCTACTCATTGTCAATTATCAATTAAGAAACGTCAGAAAAAAATAAACGCATATTAAGTATCAACGCAAGTGATGACGCGGGTAAAATTAAACATTTATTCAGAGTCCCTATGACGTAATCAAATTACAGCGCAAGTGACACGCGGATAAAAAGAAATACCAAAAAAACTTCCGAGTCCGGTGACGAACTTAAAAATGCTTGTGGCTTTTATTCCTTAATCTTACAAGGTTTCTGCAAAGTATCAATTGAAATTAAAAGGCGTGCAATGAAATAGAAATGAAAGATTCTGAAACGTTACTGAAACAGAGGTGTACGAAACGTTACATGCCGAGTGAGTTGGGTACAAATAATACCTAAGTCGTGAAGAAAAAAATATGCTACTGGTTATTTATCAGGCACACTGCATAAGACAATATAACAAACAAATGGAATTTGATATAATAAATTGGCTAAGCTTTTCGATATTGAAAATGACCGAAATCGGTCCACAGACATATTTAGTTTTGCAAATTCGAACCTACCTACATATTTCGATATGTTTACACTTTATATCAGTATAGCGTGTAAAGAAAACAATTTAATGTACTATTTTATATATGTACGTATTGCACTTTTAGCTTGGAACCTAAAAGGTTATTGACCAAAATATATAGTTTTCGATTTCTATTCTGCATTCTGGACCTTACATGATGAACAAATTTTAATTAAAAATTAACTGTATTACGGTTAAATAAAAAATTCTACTTTATTAATAAAATATTTTTAAAAAGCGTTTCCTTAACCATTTAAGTAAGTTAACTCATCTTCTACCCATGTGCAGATAGTTGAAGAACTTGAATTAGAACCAGACTTTGGAGAGTCATTAGGTCTTAAGGGGATAACTCGCTTATCATAAATTTTGTTTATTTTACAACAAAATTCCTCCCAATTGTTAAAACTTTCACAAATGTTTAGCGGATTTCCATTTATGTCTGACTTTATGATGCTCATACGTTTCTTTTCGATTTCAAATTCATTTTCACAACTGTCGATACTTTGAGAATCAGCCTCTGCACTTGTCTCTAAATTCTCTTCAATGGACGAATAATTTGTAAATCCATTTGATTCTTCTGTAAGGCCACCAGTGATTTTATTAATACTCTTGTAATTATTTTGCTTATTATGATATGTTTTGTCAGGTGTTGTAGGTGTAAAATTTTCCAAACTGGACGTGGACGGAGTATGTCGAAGATAACGTGTATTTTCCCTAAACTTAATTCTTTTAAAAACGAGTTCTCTCTCGATGTTGTTATTATCGTCTGATGCTGTTTCACTTTGGAGTTGAGTAGCGTTCGTAGTATCCGGTTGCTTTAGTCGCTGAAACCGAAAACCGTCTGGACTCATCGAAAGTTTTGCCGTAAGACATTGTTTTAGATCATCTAAATAGTTCAGACTATCTGTAAGGCTAACATTTTCAATTTGTCTCCTGTATCGTAAACGGTGTTTGCTGTCAACATGATCTTTGCTGTGTTCAATAGCATCAGGGCTGGTATCCGGTTCTTCCAATTTTGAAGATTTGTCGTCATTGAGCTTGTTGCTGTTATCTTGTTCTTCTTTGTCGTCTAGCTTTTCAATTGTTGATTGGCGACTTGGATAAATTTTTCGAAAGAACTGTAAAAGAAAAATACAAAAATTTCTTTTGAATAGTACAGTATTTTTCTAAATGGTAAACAAAAATAAATTCCACGAAATGTATTCAATTGAGAATATTAAAAAGAAATCCATTAAATATTGGAAGTAGAAATAAGGCGTCAGAAGCAATCACTTACGTAAGCGGATCGTTTGAAGAATTCGTACCGTTGATGTCGAAAACAAAGGTTTTATGAATACTGTGCTAAGACGGATTTTTAACGTTTCCAAACTTTAATCTGGTTCTTATTTGGTTTCAGATAATATCTCCCACTTGATTTTTTCCCAATTGATAGTCTAGGTATGGTTGATAATCGAAATAAGCGTTAGTCGCTGACGGTTGTGAGAAGCCGACGAAAAAAATTTCGCTCAAAAACTTGGGAAGTATGCCACCAATAAAAAAATATATTAAGAGCAATGTTGTAGAGGAGATAAAAACACGTCGATTTCATATCCGAAAAATCTCCATACGACAAGATTCCTTAAAAAGATCACTCAGACCTCGCTTATAGCTTCTAAGAAAGAAAATAATCTGTATATACCGCTGCAAACAAACCGATCCTACGTTCTGTTAATGAAGGCTTAGCATATCCTTCAGTAAGTAAATTATAATCGAAGGTTTTAAGAGTATAATAATATCCAACCTCTGAGCGACAATAAAACAATTAGTAAAATATTTCTAACTAAGTATTTTGTTGTTATTAAGTTGCGAAAATATTCTTCTTTAATACATAAGTACCAGGAGACCGACCCTAGTTCGGTTTTTCGTTTTGAGGTTTAGAAAGTCGAAAAAATATGCAATATTTTGAAAAAGTGAAATTAGGTTAAATTACATATGTCGAAAAATATGGAAAATATTTAAAAAGATGAAAGACCTTGATAAAATATGGAAAATGTAGTAAAACGGCAAAAGAGGTTAAGAAAGCTGAAAAATTTTCGAAAATCGGAAAATATGGAAGAGATTGAACAAACTTCAAAAAATTTTGAAACAGGTAAAAGGCTGAAAGAGTAAAAAAACATGGAAAATGTTGAAAAAATCGAATAAAGTTGAATGAGGTTGAAAACGTTGAAATAAAATGAAAGAGGTTGAAAATATCGAAAAAATATGTAAAATGTTGAAAGAGATTGAATAACTCGGAAAAAGTTGAATACGGTTGAAAATTTCGAAAAAATATGGACAATGGAAAGACTTTGAAAAAGTTGAAAGAGTTTGAATAACTCGGTAAAAGTTGAACAATGTTGAAAAATTCGAAAAAATATGGCAAATGTTGAAAAAAGTCGAAAGAGGTTGAAAAATGTTGAAACAGTTGAAAGAGGTTGAAAAACTTGAAAAAGATTGAAATAGGTTCAAAAAGCCGAAAAAATATGGAAAATGTTGAAAGAGATTGAATAACTCGAAAAACGTTGAATAAGTTTGAAAAATTCGAAATGGAATATGTTGAAAAAAGTTGAAAACTGTTGAAACAGTTGAAAGAGGTTGAATAACTCGAAAAAAGTTGAAGGAGGTTGAAAAACTCGAAAAAAGTTGAATGAGGTTGAAAATGTCGAAAAAATTTGGAAAATGTTGAGAAAAGTTGATTGAAGTTGAAAAATGTTGAAGCAGTTGAAAGAGTTGAAAGTCTCGAAAAAAGTTGAATGAGGTTGAAAATGTCGAAAAAATATGGAAAATGTTGAGAAAAGTTGAAAGAGGTTGAAAAATAATGAAGCAGTTGAAAAAGGTTGAAAAACTCGAACTGAGTTGAATGAGGCTGATTATATTGAAACCAAATTTTATTAAGATCACTAATATAATATACTTAATATAACATAAAATGTTTTAACTTTGTATGGGAGGTGCCACGCCCACTAGTGAAATCCCGTCAAAATTCATATAATTTTAGATCTTAAAGTGACCGACGCCTCTACACCAAATTTATTTATTTATTTATTTATTTATTTATTTACTTAAGTCTATGAACAATATTTCTTACAGACCTCTTACAAACTAGAATAATATTAATATCAACAAATGCTATTTAAGATAGACTTCAATGAATTTTTTGAAATAGAAAAATCTAATGAAACTCTATTATTGATGTCGTTAAACAACTTTAAAGCTCTTAAAATGGGAGCATTTACTGCATAATTAGTGCGCACAGTTTCCAAGTGAAAAGGAGTATGATTTCGTAGAGCCCTTGATGGTACATTGAACTGTAACAAACCCAGTAACATTGGACAGTCAACTTCGCCCGAAACAATATCATGCAAAAAAAGTAAAGAAGAAATATTTCTTCTACTTTCTAAAGATTTTAAGCCAAGTAGAAGACAACGGGCATTATAAGCTGGAAGTTGACCATCAAAATTTAGAGGACGCAAAGCAAACCTAGTAAATGACTTCTGTAATCTTTCAAGCCTCAACTTGTGTAATTCATAAAATGGATTCCATATAATTGCAGCATATTCTAACCTCGACCTTACAAGACTAGTGAACAAAACTTTTAGCGTATAAGGGTCACAAAAAGAAGTAGTATTACGCCTAATAAAAGCCAACATTGAGTAAGCTTTTGGAGTAATAAAATCCAAATGGGACCGAAAAGAGAAATTAGAGTCAAACACAACACCAAGGTCTTTAAATTCAGAGACAGACAAAAGTGGAGTGCTAGAAATAAAATATGAGGAAGAATAAATGTTAGAGGACTTAGAAAACGACATAAAAACACATTTTTTAAGATTTAAAAAAAGAAGATTTTTGCAGCACCAAGCATAAAGCTTATTTATTTCAATCTGTAACAGAGCAGTATCAGCCTCATTTCTAATTTTCATAAAAATTTTAAGGTCATCAGCGTAAAGCAAACATTTACAATGAGCAAACAATGACGGAAGATCATTAATAAAAATGACAAACAGTAATGGACCAAGAATGCTCCCTTGAGGAACTCCAGAAGTTGCACAAAACATGAAGGACTTAACAGAGTCAAAGGTTACAACACAAAGACGATTAGCTAAATATGACTTTAACCATTTCAAAAAACTAGAGTGAATACCCAGCAAAAAAATATTACTCCAATAGAATACTAATTTTAACGCATTTAACGTTTTTTGCTTATATGGGAGGTGCCACACCCACTAATGCAATCTCGTCGATTTTCATTTAATTTCAAAGTTTATAGTAACCGACACCTTTACACCAAATTTTAATGAAATTACTCTTACAGCACACTAAATATAACTATTAACGTCTTTTGCGTGTATGGGAAGTGCCTCTCCTACTGATCTAATCCCATCAAAATTCATTTAACTTAAAAGTTTATAGTAACCTACATCTCTATACCAAATTTTATTAGGATCACTCATACAGTGCACTAAATATAACCTTATGCGGTCTTAGCTTGTATGGGAGGTGCCACGCCCACTAACTCAATCCCGTCGAACTTCATTTAGTTTCAAAGCTAATGGTAACCGACACCACTACACCAAATTTTGAAAAAAAATACTCCCACAGCACACTAAATATAACACTTAACATTTTTTGCATGTAGGGGAGGTGCCACGCCCACTAATGCAATCGCATCGAAACCTATTTAGTTTCAAAGCTTATAGTAACTGACATCTCTACACCAAATTTAAGAAATATTACTCTCATAGCACATTAAATATAGCATTTTACTTTTTTCGCTTGTATGGAAGGTACCACGCCCACAAGTGTCGTTGCGCCCACTTTTGGTTACAAGATACCCAATAGCTAGTTTATTTACCATGTTAAATTTCATAACGATTGCGTTGTTAGTTCCCTTGTTATGGCGTTTATAAATATTGTGGGCTGTGCCACGCCAGTATAGTGGCATAACTTGTTATGATGACTGCTTTCAGCGGTATTGTCCTCAAAATTTTTCTGAAAATCGTAGGCGCCGATTTTGAGTAATATTGAATCAAAATTTTCAATTGTTGAAAAATGCCACGCCCTCTTCTCCAATTCCGCTCAATCTTGGAACCATTGAAGATATTTATGATTTGTATCAGTCTACCAAATTTCATCAAAATATCTTAAATAGTTTGCGAGATATCACGTTATAAAAATTAAAGCTTAGGGCTGTGCCACGTCCCTGTTAGAGTCTTGAAAAACTTAAAACCTAGCCCAATCTTAATTTTGTTTACATGAGCATGAAATCCCCAAGTTTCATCAAAATTGCTGCAGCCGTTTTCGAAATAAAGTTCAGTCATATACATATAAACATATAAACATACAATTTTAGCTCGTTTAATAATAGTAGATATTGTTGTCTTCTTTTAATTGAAAATAAATACATACATATATATCTTACCTACTTTTATTAATATTGTACTTTTACAGAACTTTGTACTTTAATACCTTGCAATGTAAAAGATTTATTTACAACTGAACCATAGTTTTCTAGTAAAATATATCGAAACATTTTCTAAATAACACTGGTCAACACAATTTTTGTCCTTGGACTCTAGTAGTCATATTTTGAATTCTTTCACATAACTAATAAAAGAAAAAATAGTTTTATTAGCTGAAGTTAGCTTTTGTAGGAACCAGAACGACCTAAAAAGGCGAAAATCATAGTTTTTTTTGACATATTTGAGGCAAAGTTACATCAAAAGGTAACAATTTCTTACAAAACCATTAATAAGGTCCAGAAGAACTACTCTTTCTCTTTAAAGGCACATTTTGAGCTATATCGATATCTTTGTTTTTCTCTGAAATATCGTCAATTGAAATTTATTGCGCATTTCTCCAAACAAGTCTTTATAAGTTTTACTGAGGCAAATTTGTAATAAACTTCAGTTTACGATATTTCAGAGAAATAAAAATGATATCAATAAAACTTAAAAAGGATTTTGTAGAGAAAGAGTTGTTCTGTCGAACCCCGTTAATAGTCTAACAAAAACAAATTGCCTTTCAATGTAACATAGCCTCAAGTATGTCGAAAAATAGTGATTTTTGCACATATACATACATAGGTCAGAATATCTTGAAAGCCAGAATGATCAGAGAAGTTCTGATATTGGATTCGAACTCAGCGCATCAAAAACATTCGAAAAAGTATATTCAGGTTTCAGAGCTAGAGATTTGATCAAATTTTGTCACCTTGTGTAATTCATGCCCTATAAAATGAATTCTATTTTAATAATAAATTGTTGCCAAATATGCGCATACTTAAAATTTTTTTTAAAGCTTATATTGCAAAACATTCCCAAAGAATTTTTTACTACATCTAGGAGGGATAATGATTATTTCTGTGATGAAAAGGAAAAAGTACTTAAGTCTGCTTTCGTCGTATTGCAGGAGATCATTTTTCAGATTTAAGGCTAATTTTTACCAAATTATGTGAATTGTAGTAAAAGGTATTAATTTCAATAGAGCCTCTGTTAATTAATTAAGAAATCGTTATACTTTTTAATATTAAAATCGCGCAAACTAATGATTATTCACGAAAATAAAACTCAAGCGGTTTTTCTAAACGATAAAGTTCAACTTCGTAGAACAAATTTCAAAATAAGCTGTTTTTCCAAAATAAATTTGAATTTCGTCATACGTCCACATGTCAATAAGTTGTTATTCCAAATAACTTACTATAATATAATCCATGGAGTTATAATATTGTTTAAAGCTTTAATTCCATAGTAGAGATGGGCGCGTGACGAGAACGTGAGCGTGAATCGTGACAATAGCTTAAAAAAATCGTGATTTTTGTGAACGTGAAAGGGTGCGTAAATTTGCGTGAATAGCGTGAATCATTTTATTTTTGCGTGAGTCACGAATTCACGACTCACGAAATTTCCAAAACTTAAGAAAAAATGTTTTTTCCAAAAACCGGGCGAAAAAACAGTTATTGTACAAGTTCGTGTTAATAGTATGTCAATATGGCAGCTTTGAAATGTATCGATAAATTATAACCATCGTTTTGACGTTTACTGATGGCTTCGTTCAAATCACTAAACTGTTTGCCTTTGGAGAAACGAGAACATGTCTTAACATCTGTGAAAGAAAGGCTAAGTTTTGTCCAAGAAAAAATAGTGCAGCACAAAGTGATGAAAATTAACCATCATGTTCCAATAGGTTATGTTCCATACGCTTTAGCGAATTTTACGATTCATCCTATTCTACAAACAACAAAAAAACCGATGTTGACAAGAAAATAAAAAGGTATTTAAATAAGAAAATTAATTTTGACGAATCAATACTTTCAATTTGGAAAAATTGTGAAAAACTATATCTCTTGCAAGAGCTTGCAAAACAAATACTTAGTATACCGCCATCCTCAGCAACAAGTGAGAGGATTTTTTCGGTCTCTAGTTGAATTCTCGAAGAAAGGCATACTCGTTTGCTTGGAAAAAATCTTGATAAAATTGTATTTTTAAACAAAAATATTAAGTAAATGAAACTTTGTCTAATGGAAAAATTTTATATGAAATACGAGGAAATTTAATAAAAAAAATTATAACAACATATGTATTTTTTAACCTAAAACTGATTTCTTGCGTAAGTCGTGTCACGCGTGAAAGGCAAAAATATTCCGTGATTGGCGTAAACGTGATGGAAAATTTCAGCTTCGTGATCGTGCGTGACGTGACAAAATATTTTGTCATGCGCCCATCTCTATTCCATAGCACAATTTTAAATGCCCTAAAGCAGAAGTACAATTAAGCTATTATTCCTTTTCACCACAGATTTATTAGAAAAATGTCTATATAAAGAGTGTTCAAATTTCAGGTATGTTTTTAAATTTGACACCTTTCTTTACAGGTACTATATTACACCCATGTTTCACAGACATGACGTAAATACATTCCTGTTAGTTAAAATGGATCGCTACATAAAGTGAACAACGTGTTTTCATTATTAAAATATCAGCAATTCGTTAATTGGGCCATAAAAAAACAAAAAGA
Source organism: Tricholauxania praeusta (assembly GCA_949775025.1). NCBI lineage: Eukaryota > Metazoa > Arthropoda > Insecta > Diptera > Lauxaniidae > Tricholauxania > Tricholauxania praeusta. The sequence continues at coordinate 45,307,036 of OX459031.1, forward strand.
AGATAATAAGATTTTTTCAAGTTCATGCGATTTAACACCATTGGATCTCTTCTTATGGGGTTTCTTGAAGAGTAAAGCTTATGTGGATAGTCCTCAAACTGTTCAACACCTCAAAGACAACATCATCGAGCAAATATCACAGATTGAACCATCATTATGCGAAAAAGTTATTCAAAATTTTGGTAAAAGATTGACAGCCTGTCGAGCTGGCAGAGGAGATCATTTGAATGACATTGTTTTTCATTATTAACCAAAACTAATGTATTTTAATTTCCATATAAAATTAATAAATAATTCACACAATTTTTGTTTTTATTTAAAATTTAAAAAGATACCGGAAATTTGAACACCCTATATCATAAACATTTGTTCGCATAATCTCTTTTATAATTCCATTTAAGATTTCGAAATTCGTATACAACCAACGATTTCAACATGAGCAAACAGAAATTAGTAGTTTTATATAAAAGTTTTTAAGTAACACTGCCCATTGATGACGTAGTACGACCTTTGATTACATCACTTTTACGCTAACGTAGTAATATGCTGCTATTTAAGTAGTTGGTCTTTTGAGCTTTGCATTATGAAAAAATCAATAATGTCGTAAATAACTTAATGAACAAAAAATATGTTTGATTCTTCACACTATTGAAGTGCATAACATTTTCGATTATGCATTATGCAAAACGTAAACACATAAAACCAAAAGGATTTGTTCCAGGACTCACTTGAAATTTAGACACAGATTATTTGCTTTGTTAAAAATTAATTTATTAAAAGTGTAGCTTTGCACTAAAATACATATATTTAAATGATAAATAAAAACTATTTCAAAAATAGAACTTGTAATCAACCGGAAGCTAAAAATGACATATGAAATGTTTTATAGATCAAAGTGACCGTGTTCCTAAATAGGGGCTCTATTTGACCTTACCTTTGAACAGGATTTTTTTGTGCGTTTTAAAATATTCGACATGGCTAAAAATGCGAATTTATTGCTTATTTCACGACCATTTTATTTGTTAAGTTCTGGTTTGCTGGTGTTATGTTTTCGTTTGTGTTGTGGTTCCTTCGAAACATCACGAGAAACTTTAAACCGTGACAACCAAATCATCTGCATACAAAAAATTCACAATAACAACCAGGGAGGGAGTCGACTTAACTTAATTTTTTAACAGTAATAATTTTGGAATGTATCCAACATAATCTTTAGGTTATTCTTGGTTGTGTATTAAAATTATTGAATACCTTGCGCATATCATTAGGAAATTGTTAAATATCATAAGAATAATTCATAGGAATTAATAAAACTTTAAGAAAAATATCATAAATATCTAAAAATATTTTACTTTTAAAAATTGTGCTGAAAATGCACAAAAAATTAGTTTCGTGGAGTCCAAAGACTGAAGATAGTTCATTCACTAAGAACACTATGCTACTAGTCCGGGAGGTAACGTTACATTTTTTATAGTCATGTCCTCCCGCTTAGTTATGTTTCAATTGATGGAAATGAATTGTTTTTTTTTTAAGTGAAAGCTCAACAAAATTGCAGAGCCAAAATTGAAAAAAAAAGAGATTAGTTTTAAGTTTAAGGCCAAAAACAGAAACATTTTTCTAACTTAAGATAATAAGGCACAATTTTTTTCAAAATTTGAGGTTCGACGTTTTGTTAGCATTCCAGTAAGCTTTAATTTAAAAAAAAAATGTTTATTTCTTACGAGATTTGAGCTGTATAGCAATTTTGGAAACAAAAACCTCAATTTGGGACCAGTATGCGCCGCCCCGAAGTCAGTATACATTTCCAGGTGAAATAGTGCACGTAAAGCCAAGAAGCGCCCATTGGTCGGAATTTGAAAATAAGTTCAGGTTACCTAGTGCTCAAAAAATCTTTAGGCACTCAAGCACCAAAGTTGGAAAACAGCAGCATAAGTCGTCCAAAGAGGCCGTCCATTAATTACGTGAGGTGGTTTTTTAAGAACTCGGAGCCACACCTCCCCTTGGTGAGATTTGGTAAGTTATGGCGGAACCCTCCCCCCCCCCCCCCTCTCCCTGCTGTGAGGCTATAATAATACATACTCTGTGCATTTAAAAGTTGACGTGAGATTTTGCTGGAGTCTGTCCCACCCTTTTTTGACTCATGTAATTAATGGAAAGTGCAGAAGTGAATTTTACAACTGTTTACAAAGAAAAAATATTCATGCCTATGCTGATGACGTTCAGCTTTACCTTTCACGTCCGATTGGACTAGTTGAAGACCTGACCTATCGACTAAATGATGACCTCTTTTCCTTAAATAAATGGGCTATGGATAACATGCTTTCCATTAATCCTGCAAAGTCTAAGGTTCTACCAATTACAAGAAGTGAATTAAGCTTAGTGGGGATTCCGCCTTTGTTCATCGGCTCTTCAAACATAGAATTTGTCCATAAAATTAAGAACCTAGGTTTTATTTTAAATTCTAGTTTGACATGCTCTGATCACATAAATAGTATTGTGGGGAAAATTTATGGTACCTTACGATACTTGCGTACCTCTATGGAATTCACCCCCGTTGAAACCAGGCGCAGAGTTATTTTGATTTTAATAATTCCACATATTTTATACTTTAATGTTGTTTACAGTAAGCTGGATTCACAATCCCAGCATAAAATAAATGTTGCCTTTAATAACGCGGTCAGATACGTATATAGTGTTCGACAGTTTGATCATATCTCTGAGAGAAGAAAAAGATATTGGGCTGCAGTTTAATGGATTATATGGATATTCGAAATTTGATATTTTTACACAAACTCATCCACTTTCAAACTCCTGAGTATTTGTTTACTAAACTACTGTTTCGCCAATCCACAAGATCGCTGCATCTTATTATTCCTAGGTTTAATTACCTCAATACTAGTCGATACTTCTTCATTAGCACTATTAGGTTATGGAACTCTTTGCCTGCTGACTTAAAACGAATTAGAATTGATAGCAGCTTCAAACATGCAATTTTTAATTACTTCAAAAATAATACCTAAATCTTCTTTTTTTGGATTTTTTGGTTTATGATGGCTATTTTGCCTATTTTTAATTTTTTTCTCCTGTCCTCTTACAATTTCAGTCACTTTATTTCTACTTTATTATATAAGATTTAACTCTGTAATATTGCTATAACTGTTAAGTAACTAAAATTTATTTTATAGGATGAATTTATATTTTAAAAATAATTGAATTATTATTATCTCTATGCCATTGATGTACTAAAAAAGATTAAGTCTTAATGTACAACAAGTCAAACAAATAAATAAAAAAAAAATAAAAATAAAATAAAAATTTGGACCGAAAAAAAAAAAAAAGAATACAAAAAAAAAAATAAAAGCCCCGACAAAGTGCTTCTCACGAAAGGGCGCCCTATTGGGTTGAACGGTTCGAACACTCCTCGAGCCGGCACTGGTTGAATATGCCATGTCGCACTGTGCAGTGCAGGTCATCAAGTGCCGTGGTGATCACTTGGCCAAAGTTTTTTCTGCTCATTAAATTTTCCCGTACATAAAAAAAAAACTTTATTTCGGCCTTTTCTGCCTTATCTGTTGAGTGAAACTCAAATAGACTGTGGCTCGTAATTGCATTAAAATAACTATTAATTACATTTGGCGAGAGAACTACAAATAGTTAAAGGCAATTAAACCCCATTACATTTCAATTCAAATTTGAATAAATTATTGTAAAATTGTCAGCGAGAAGATGCCGACTTTTTTCAATTGTTAGAAATGGAAAAACTTGTTTTCCATTATTTATGGTACAATTTCTCGAAATGTTTTTTGTCGAATTTGATACGTCACTCACATTGAAATGTGCAAATGAAAACGCCCTTCACATGCGTTGTGGTTAAATGTTTGCAGCAACAATAAAAATCCATTAAATGTTAACATTTTATCATTGAATAGAAATGCAGTTAAAAAACACGAGCGAATTGATGCATCTCAGCAGCGATGTGGTACATGAAAGTGTTAAAGCCTGTCTACTATAGTCGCAAAAGTAATGATTTGGTCAGTGATCATTCAATATTTTTTGACAGATGAATTTTTTAGATTGCAATTCTTGAATTATGAAAAGTTTAATTTGGAAAAAATTTTGGTAACGGTGAGTTTGATATACCACACCCTTTAATTCAATTCAATTGATTCTCAATTAACAACCGATTGATTTATTGTGGCAAACAATTGACATGTCCTCACCCAACTTATCTGTTTTTGTGTGGAGATGTCATACGATCAAATAAGTACAGGAGATAGATACTTTAACCTCTTAGTTATTGGAAAATTTTAGACTGCGCAAGCATTCGTAAACTAAAGCAGCGAACTCACTTGGGCATCGCACGCCTCATTGATTTCTAAAAGTCATCAAGCCATTTGAAGGGCACGTGAGGCTATGAAATGCACACGGCACTTAACTCTTGTTTGCTATTCTTGGGGTGACTTTAAAGTCAGCATATCCAAATAGTCAATGAAATACACAAATTATTAGTACATATGTTATGTACATATGTAAGTTTGCCATTTATTCGCTCCCACCTAGGTATAATTTGCATAATTTTAATCAAATGTAAAATTGGAATTAAGGAAACTGTCGCTTGTCGGAACTTAAAATTATTTACTATCTCAAATATTGAATGTTATAACTCATCTGATGAATCAATTATGGCAACCTTGTGCAATTTTATTCATTTTAGGCGATTAACAGTTTTCCATTTTGAAGTTTCACCCCCGATTGAGAAGTGAGTGCTAATAAATATTAACTGCTGACCTCTAACAGAATTAGGCTTTCAATTAGATTTCATTGTTCTGGTCCTTTAGAAGCTTCTTTGTCTTTGAACACGTTTTTCATTAACGCAGCACATACATACACAACTTGCCCTTGCTCTAATTTTACTACATGAGGGGCTTAGATGATAGTGGCGTAAGTCATCTTTTTTTCGAAATTGAGTTAAGCCTAAGAATGTATATAACTCTTTGACACATCTATTGTCCTTCATAAGGAGGAAGAAACAACAATTATACATCGTGTACTGATTTCAGTTTCTTATGTAGAATCTAATAAAACCCTCTTCTATAAAAATTTAAGGCGCTTGACTTACTTCAGTATCATTCTAAGCCCCTGATACTCTTCGTAACTTTTGCATTTCCAGAATTTAGTAGTACTCAAGATATTGGGCTGGTCGGAATTAACGTCACATTGAAGGGATTAAAAGGATGCAGATTTTAATACAACGGTTATTCTAGGAATCAAACATGAAATTATTTATGCCTATTGAGAATCAACGCTCAGAAACATGAAATAATGGATTGAAATCAAACTTAGTAAAACTGAGAGGTATTGCAAAGAAATTTCACACAAACAGTAGGAAAGATTCGGGAATTCTCTGGACAAGAACTAGGCGAATTTCTAATAGAAATCGTAGCCTCTATTGAAATTAAAACTTTGATACGATATACTGAGAGAGTTATTTAGGGTAATGAATCCAAATTTCACACAAATTCAAGTTTGGCCTAGCATCAAAAAAAAAGTTGGAAATTTTCGAAATTAGTGTTTGCCACATTCCATACAAGTATAAACTTTAAAAAGATACACAGAGAGCTATTTAAGTAAGTGTTGCCAAACTCAATGTGAATACGTTTAGCCAAACCAATCAGCACATAGCGACACAAACCTTTTTAATAAAAATGTAGGACTTAAGCGCACTTTTACTATTAACGCGGTGCACGGTATTTCATTTTTACTAGGTTTATTTTTATAAAAAAATTACTGCAAAATTAGATTAATTTATTGCGGAGGGTCCATAATTTCAAGAAATGCAGACATCGAATGGCTTTCAAGAAGTTGTGCCTTAATACCGTTGAACTTCCTTCTGTGGAAGTATGTTGTGTGTTGCCTCTACAAGAAGAGCAGAGAACGCCATTTGAATGACATAGAATATTAGAACATAATTGCATTGATTGCACTTAAATAAATTAAGATTGTTGCTCTACTTCATTTCGATTTAAGTCTACTTAAAAAAAAAAACGGCGGGTTGCACTCCGGGAGTGCCGACAGAAGTGAAAACAAATCGTTTAATGGCAAGTTAGTGCGTTAATTGGTATGTGTGCGTTTTCTTTTTATATGGCAATGCAATGGAAGACAAAAACGGAATATGTATTCAAATTTTACTCTCGCTCTCATTCTCAATTTGTCAACGCAACAACGCGGACATTGAAAGAAACAAACATGTAAGCATAACAATCGTTGAATGAGAATTAAATGTGTCAGTTAGTGTGTATGCTTTGCTTTTTGTCTTCCACTTGGAATATTTTTTATTTAAAAGAAACAATAGAACATTAAAATTTTACCATCGCATTCATGACGGGGAATCCCGATGACGGTCGGTGTCACGAGTTTATACTTTTTTACTCAGCCGCACAACGTGCCATAAGAAGTTTTCACTTCAAAAATTGCTGGAAGAAGTATATTCGGCTCAATAGCCTCAACTGTGAATAATTAAATTTGAGCTAAGTACTCCTTATGTTTAAAAACAAAAATTTATTCTTATTGCAGTAAGACACATCATTGCGAATTATGTAAGTATAAGAAAAAATCAGGTAAAAAAAGTACCTGGACCTGTGACTAAATAGCATAAACATAATTTTTCTTAAACTTAAGATAAAAATCTGCTTCTTCTAACAGACACTATGACACCACATTTATCAAAATCGGCTTATTCGTTGCCGAGTTCTGGCTGTTAGAATATTCAAACTGCTTAAAACGCCATCTTGTGACAGTTAATCATAATACAAATGACTTTAAAAAAATCTGCTTGTTCTTAAAAAAAACTATTACACCTTATTTGTCTAAATCGGTTTAGTAATAGCCGAGATATAACGTTTTAAAGTTATTCAAAAAACCAAATTTGCTTGCTGCTGGTTCAAGGTGGCCTGGTATTTCAGATTTTTCTCTGCTTTGGGCTGCTGGCTCTGCTTTCGGCTGCGCTAGCAGAGAAAATTTTGCTTACTGAGCAACAACTAACCGGAAGTCAACATATGTATGCTACAAATTTAAAAATTTTTTCCACAAAATTACATACTTTCATGGGCCAATTTTTCAAAAAACGTTGCCTACTTTTAGGCGCTATTAATAATTTACCCTTAAGCGGCCCTCACACGATCAGTATTACTGACAGGATTTTGCATACTGACAGTATTACTGATCGTATGAGGTGAGTACTGATGTACTGTCAGTATAGAAAAACGATACTGATGACTGATGAAAAAATCGGATATTACTGACGAAGTTTTTAAATACTGACAGTAAAGCGGCCCTCACACGATCAATATTACTGACAGTATTTACATTACTGTCAGTGTACCACTCACACGGTCAGTATTGTTTATTGTCAGTAATCAGTTTTTTTGACATTCGACTGGTGAAGGTGCGAACTATGCTCCGGCTACGTGACCGACAGCCGAAAATGGCATGCCACTTTTTGGGGCAGATTCCATCCAAACTTGCACCACGCCTCCAGCTAGGCATCGGACGACCATACCCTTGGACGCAATGTTCCATGCCACTGAATGAGGAACTTTTCCAAGTTTCTTTCAAGTTTCGCTGCCTCATCGTCTATCTGCCACAAAATGGGGCATGCCACGCCCCCTCCCAGGATTTTTCCGTCCCATGCCTACTTGCACCCTCTGACCAACTTTCAGCCGGATCTGCCCCAAAAAGTGGCATGCCACTTTTTGGCCACTTTTCTGTGCAAATAATACTGATGAACTGTCATTAAAATCGAGTTCGTTTCCCAAGTCTTCAAAATTCCAAAATCAAGTTCGTTTCCCAAGTCTTCCAAATTTGAAATCGAGTTCGTTTCCCAAGTCTTCAAATTTCTGAAATCGAATTCGTTTCCAAAGTCTTCGAAATTCTAAAATCGAGTTCGTTTCCCAAGTCTTCAAAATTCCAAAATCAAGTTCGTTTCCCAAGTCTTTCAAATTTGAAATCGAGTTCGTTTCCCAAGTCTTCAAATTTCTGAAATCGAGTTCGTTTCAAAAATCTTCAAAATTCCAATATCGAGTTCGTTTCCCAAGTCTTCAAAATTCCAAAATCGAGTTCGTTTCCCAAGTCTTCCCGATGACGGTCGGTGTCGCGAAATTATACTTTTTTCCTCAGCCGCACAACGTGCCATAAGAAGTTTTCACTTCAAAAAACATCACTCTTATCGGAAAACCCTTTATTTTAGCTCTGTTTATGAAACATAACATATAATTCGAAAGCGTCAATTAAAGTGACGTATCGTTAACCTATTCTGAGGATAGAATGTTAAGCCACATTAAGATTTGAGTAATCATTTACTTGCGATACTATACCACAGACAGGACCGTGTTTAAGAATATGCTACATAGGCTACAACATAGGGGCCCGCGTACAAAGGGGTGCCCGCACCCCAAAACTGATGACCTTTTATTTTTTTTTTTTTGGTCAGCAGTCTGATAGTTAATATTATCGTAAAAAATTAATTTTTCATGTGTTCAAACAATTTCTTGCAAGAACCTCTTATGCTAGACCCCGCACCAAATGTTTAGCTTTGGGGCCCGCACACACCTAGATACGGCCCTGACTACAGATTTCATCAAATTGGAGTATTATTTTATGGTACTAATATTGAATATGAGATGAGTTTAAATGAGTGTCAATGAATTTGGAAGAAGCGATAACAACAACGCACGAGAACCATATCAGTTTCTTGAATGTATAATTTTTATTATAAGCAGAGCTAAACTAGCATCCGATAACCTTTGAACAGAACTCAGCACGAAGAAACTGAAGTTGTTTAGTCTCTTTCAGTCACAAATTAAATTTTCCAGAACTATCATCATCAATACGGATAAATAAGTCTTGCTAATGTGTAAAATCGGACAAATAAATTTTTATGAAGATAATCTAAACCTTAAGGACATTATAAAAAATACCCATCTTGATGAAAAGGATGAGGCTCTAAATGTATGTGATTTAACGTGTGTTATAAACAAATACAGAACATGGGAGAATCTGATGCCACGCATAAAACCATTTTATGGTAAAAAATATATTTTAAATTATTATTTGGAGATTTAGAAGCAATATTTTTCTACAGCGGTAAAATGCAATGACGATCCGCTTGTTGTAAAAACCTTAGCTGACCTTGGTGCCAATTTTGACTGTGCGTCTAAAAATGAAATCAAACTGGTAAGTTTTTGGGTCAGAGTCGTGGAGCTCTTCAAACGACAATAATAATATTTAGACGTAAACGCCCATATCAACTTATATCATACAAATTATGAGGCTATGTTTTGGTATAGCTATAAAATTTTATGGCAAAACCCGAATATCAAAATTTTCACCATAAAACTCTATATATCTGAAATACTGTGAGCCGACACATGGGCTTTTCACGCGCAACAATCGCAAAATTAAAAAAAAAAGATTTCGGAAATATGTCCAAAATATCATGTCAAAAATTTTCTGATACTTAGTGTATTCACAGCTACTTCGTATGATGGCAGTTTAATATTTTTACCAAACCTAAGTAAATTATGCATACTCAAAATTTTGGCACTTCAGTATTTTGAGTTTTTATATCATAAGTATAAGTTCTTTTAAATAAATATGATGCGAGACTGATGAATACGTGTGGGATCGAGGAATTTGTGAGGTGTATAATAGTTACCAATAAAAACTGTAATAGCTGGATATCTTACTATCTCTGAAGTCTGAAACTTGTTCGATCCAAGTTCTTAGCAGTAAAAAATAGTATTGGACATAGTTTTGCAGAATTTATTTAAATATCTTGCTTAATCATTATCGAAAAAGGCAAAACGCCGGACTCATCTTGATACATTCCCATAGCCACAATATTGAGGGCGTTTTATTCCTACTGTTGAATGATATAGAACATAGATAGGCAAAATTTTGGAAGCAAGAGTCACTTGCAACGAAAGCTACAAAAACAACAATTACAACAACAACAAGAAACGCCACCAAAAAAAATTTTGCTACAAAAAAAGATTCAATTCCCAGAATTAAACAAGAACAACACGATTGTAGAAATAAAAAAACATTGATCAAACGGAACAAGAGAAGCTGCCTTCAATGTACGCATTGTTGTTTCCTTTTTCGCTCGCTTCGGTTTTTTTTTGTCTGAATGGCAAATCCCCTGCATAGCGCGTATAAAAAATACCACAACAATAAAAATGTGCGTAACAGCGGTGAGTGCATGTGCTTCTTGTTTTGATTATTTTTCTTTAATTGGCTCATTTTTCCTATTTTGCCCATTGCTGGTATGTGTATAAAAAAAGCTGATCCGAAGTAAATTTCTTATGTTTTACAAGTTTATTATTATTATAATGACAATAATTAAATTTTTTAAATACAACATATCTGTCAGCTACCAAAAATACACGATTTATGTATTTAAGATTTTTTTAGATAATATTAAAACATTCTTCGATAAATTTGTGTAACGAACCAAGTATGTATCAATTGCAGAGCAAATACCTCGAAGTTGTGAATACCTTAACTGTATTAAGAGATATCATAGTTGGATTATCGAATTTTAAGATTTTAAAAAGGATATATGATTATTTTTGGAAATCCATTGATTTTGTACTATTTTTGGGAAAATAATATCAAAGTTCTCGTTTGATTTAATTAATGTGTACCCTAATGTTAATATATGTATATTTATATGTATTTGTTTTAAAAACAGGTACTTGAACTTGGTGTTGAGCCCAATCGCATCATTTTTGCTAATCCTTGTAAGCCAACGTCACATTTAGATTTTGCACGTCAAAATGACATTACAACAGGAACAGTTGATAATGAATTTGAAATTTATAAAATTTTCAAACATTATCCGGAATCTAAGTGAGTATCTTAAAGGGTAGCGGTCAAATGAATGACTCATATGAAAACTAGCACGGGTGTTATCCTTGAACTCGCCCTACACTGTATTAACAGTAACAGTGCTCCGCTTTAAATTAAAAGGGTTTATTTTCACTGGTATTCTTTTGGAAAATGTTATGAATATCGTCCAGATTAAGGTACTTAGTTCCTAACATTTTTAAGAAAGAAAATATGTAACTGATTTTTCATTTATATAAGTCTTTCATATGACCGTCGTAAAGAAATATTGAAATTGTATAAGTAAATAGGATATTAATGCTTTAGTTTTTAAATTTTATAGTTTGATAATACGTTTTCGTTCCGAAGCAAAAGAGGCTCAATGTCCGCTCGGAGAAAAATTCGGATGTGACGCAGATAACGATGCAACAGCATTAGTGTTATTAGCCAAAAGCTTACAATTAAATGTATGTAATGACTTATTCAATACGGTCAGAGGCCAACTTTTATCTCAATTTTATCTTTAGTTTTAAGTACCAGTGCTCTGAGACAAGGGGCCGAAAAAATTGCGACACTGCACCATTTTATAAATATTTTTTATTAACATAATTACAATTTTTACAAGCAATAAAATAAAAAAACTTTTCAAAATCAATATTTTCGAAAATATTTGACAGAATTATTGAAAACTTTCTACTTGATTTCGAATATTCAATGTGGCAATTACGATTTTCGAATATTCAATGTGGCAATTACGATTTCGTGGTGAAAATTAGAAAATTCAAAATAGCGACTTTCCACGCATGATTTCGAGCGTAGGTTTTTATTTAGGGGAAAACTACAAGAATTAAATTTGTATCGAAGCATATTATTTTTAAGTATCACCTTTTCTCTGAATGAAACAATCTTGAGGTCTCCAGATTAGCTGATTTTTTGTGGGTAGCCAGAGCCGTATCTAGGTGTATGCGGGCGGGCCCCTAGGCTGAACACTCGGTGCGGGCCCTAGCGGGAGAGGTTCATTCCTAATTAAATAAGGATTATAATATTGATTATCAGATTGCTGAAAAAAAATAGGTCATCATCAATTTTGTGGCGTGGGCCCCTAGGTCTATGCAGCCTATACTTAAACACGGTCCTATAACCTTTCGAAATTTGTGAAATGTAATAAATAAGTTTTAAAATACTTTTTTTTCCACAGAGAACATCAAACTCTCTAAGACTTTTAAAAATATATGTGACTGAGAAAGTTAAAAGGGACCCACGGTACGAAAATAAGTTTTCGAGAGAAACGACTTTGAAATGAAGAAGTGGTTTTTTATGCGCATGAACGTTTTTATGGCTTGAAACTTGTTATTCGGGGGTTTTTGAGATCGCTGATTACGAATCTAGTATCAGATTTCAAAAATTCAAAATGGCGGATTCAATATGGCGGAAAATTTTTTAAAAACTGATCAGATTTGCTTGAAACTTGTTACTCGAGGGTTTTCAGGGTCGCTAATTACGAATCTGGTATCAGATTTTCAAAATTCATAATGGCAGACAAATCTTCTAAAAACTGATCGGATTCGCTTGAAACTTGTTATTCGAGGGTTTTTGGGGTCGCTGATTACGAATCCGGTATCAGATTTTCAAAATTCAAAATGGCGGGTTCAATATGGCGGACAAATCTTTTAAAAACTGACCTCGAAACCTCCGAGTAACTAGTTTCAAGCGAATCAAATCAGTTTTTAAAAACCTCGTAGGCCATATTGGATTCGCCATTTTAAATTTCGAGAAAATTACACCAGATTCGTAATCAGTGACCTCAAAACCCTCGAGTAATCCGATCAGTTTTTAGAAGATTTGCCCACCATATTGAATCCGTCATTTTGAATTTTGAGAATCTGATATCAGATTCTTAATCAGCGACCCTGAAAACCCCCGAGTAACAAGTTTCAAGCAAATCCGATCAGTTTTTAAAAAATTTGTCCACCATATTGAATCCGCCATTTTGAATTTTTTAAATCTGATACCAGATTCGTAATCAGCGACCCTGAAAACCTCCGAGTAACAAGTTTCAAACGAATTTGATTGGATTTTTTTTCAATGTGTCCATGTTTGAAGTGAATTTGTGAAAAAACTAATGCAGCTATAAAGCTGCGGTTTGTTGCATTGAAAAGAGCGTAGCCTCTTCTATAAGAATCGCTAAAAAAGTGAAAATCGATTTTATCGAACCGTAGGTCCCTTTTTACTTTCCCGGTCACATATATTATATTTTATACTCAAAAAAATATTTTAAAATGGCATTCCAACACTTTTATTTATTAAATTTTTCTCGAATGTTTCCGAAATCGCATTTTTCTTCAAAAAATCTTTATTTTGAGTCCGAAACTTTGAATTTTAGAATTTTCACATGAAAATCGTAATTAGCGACCTTAGAAACACCCCTGAATAGAAAGTTTCATATAAAATTGCATAATATGTTTTCCAAGGCATTGAGTGTGCACATTTAATTTGATTTATTGCTTAATAAATTGTGAAAGTGATTGTGTCTAAAAATATGGTAAAAAATGCAACTTCATAATTTTTTCGGTCATTTTCTAAAACATTTTGCTAAAGAAATATGTAAATCGATTTATCTACTTCCAGAAAAATTTGCATTTACACCCAAATGCTTAAATTTTTATTTTTTCCAAGTAGACGTTTATTTTCTAATTGTTTATTTAAGGTTAAAGGGACAAGTTTTCATGTTGGTTCCGGCTGTGTTGATTTTCCTGCGTATGATCGAGCTATTCGCTCAGCCAAAAATCTTTTTAAATTTGGGCAGTTACTTGGATATGATATGGATGTACTTGATATCGGAGGTGGATTTCCTGGAAGCGACGATGGAAAATTCGCAAATGTAAGCAAATAGTATGAGTACCTGCTAAAAGCTAAGAGTGTGTGATATATTTTTTCCACCATACCTTATTACGGCTTCAATGACCTGCCACATTCATATATAATGGTTAGTTTGCAAGATATGACGGCTTATAACTACATACACACACATGCGTAAATTCGCCAGAATTAGCGTTTTAGCTGGCCTCGTTTTTTTTTTTTTTTTGGAGTGCATCTTTCAGGCATAGTTTTTCTTAAAGGTAAGGCTGTCTTGAATTAATATTCAAGGTTTTTCAATTAAAACTCAGATAGATATTTTATTTATTTAACTTTATATGTAACTTTTCATGTTTTTTTTTTAACTTAAATGCTATTTTAACTATGCCTTCCTTTGAATCTAAATTGTTCCTCCTTGAATATTAATTGAAAATAGTATTAACTTCAAGAAAAATCATAACTGAAGAGTGTGCTCCAAAAAAAAAAAAAAAAAAAAATCGAAGCCATGGTCGAGGCAAGATGACAATTTCGATTTTTTTTTATTTTTTTTTTTTTGGAGCAGACTCTTCAAACATGGTTTTTCTTGAAGTTAAGACTATTTTGAATAAATATTCAAGGAGGAACAATTAAAATTCAAAGGAAGACATAGTTAAAATTGCATTTAAGTTAAAAAAAAAATATGAAAAGTTACATATAAAGTTAAATAAAAAAAATAGCTATCTGAATTTATTATTTTGTGATAAAATCGTTCTAATTAAAATTCTTTATTTTGTCTCTAGCCTTTTTACAAAATAAAAAAAAACTTGAATATTAAGAACAGAAAGATGTACACCAAAAAAAAAAAAAAAAAATCGACGCCAGCTAAAACGCTAATTCTGGCAGATTTGCACATACATATGTGCTGAAAAGCATTTATGTCCATTTAAACGAAACTAGTGGACGGGTCGTTCAAGCAACAAAAGTTAAAAAAAGAGCCCAATTAGATCTTTTTCGGATTCCAGTTACTACATGCTAAAGGAATAATTTAGAGCACATGTATTTTTGAAATGTATTTTTGAGTGCTTTAGCTTTCCGTTAAAGTTCATTGACTTATAATGATATGGTATGTTACCGGCCAAACTAGTTTTTAGGATAAACTAGTTTTTCATAGGCCAAACTAGTTCATCTGAAGCGTGTTAGGATGAACCAGTTTAACCTATGATGATAGCGCGTAATTGATAGTTTGAAACATTTTTTATATGTATTTGTGCTAGGTTTGCTTCCACTACCTTTAGCAATTCTCTAAGTATAGCTTTTTTCAGTTTTCGTGTTATTTATTTTCTATCCTCCGAGTGTATCTTATGTACCAATTTCGTCAAATTATCTTGCATGGTTTTACTGTAGTCGTTACTCCCAGAGACAGGCACACGGATAGATTGACATACAGAGCGATAAAAAGACAGACGTTCATCCGTAAATATACTCAAGTGATTGCACTGATCAAGAAAATATACTTTTTATACCTGCCGAACCCCTTTCGATGCGTCGAAATGACGAAATGAATATACGTTGAGTGTGTAGTTCTTTAATATAAATGAAATTGTAAAAAGATAAGGTAGAAATACTTAATGCAAGCAAATCAAATTTTCTCAAGTACATACATATGTACATATATCCACAATATAGCTCTTTGGCTAAAACCGCTGAAAACGAATGTGAAATTAAATTGATATTTTCTTTAATAGATTGCGGACATAGTAAACAATTCGATAGACAAATACTTTCCTGATGGTAGAATTCAAATTATTGCAGAGCCAGGACGCTTTTTCGTGGCTTCAGCATATACATTGATATGCAAAATTCATGCCAAACGTGAAGTTCGTTCAGCTGGTAAGTTGGTAACTAAAATGTACTATCTGAACGATGGCGTCTATGGGTCTTTCAACTGTATACTTTATGATCATCAAAAAGTGGAAGCAGTGCATTTTTTGGTAAATTATTATCAAGAATTTCATCAAGTTTATCTTTTAATTTTGACTATTATTTTAATTGCAGGATGATCAAAATAGCGAATTACCTAAATTTAAAAGTTTAATTTGGGGACCAACTTGTGATGCCTTAGACAAGGTAAGTTAGTTAAATTAAGAATAAATTGTCCTAGAGGGGGAGGGGGGACGTTGCAATTTATTATTGATACGGGCTAACATTTTAAAAAGGGATCTGACGCCCATAAATTAATAGCAACGCAGCACTTAGTCCAACGTTACTATTATGTTTAAATCTCCTACAAATAATACGAGTTTTCCAGCTCTTCCATCTCGCGATGACTTCAGATTGGACCTAAAAAAGGATTCCTGTTAACCAACACAAGCGATTTGTATATCATTCGAAAGCTCTAAACTTACATTTTGTGTATGAAGACGAATCTGTTTACGAGAAGTACCGGGGAATTGTTCCTCCTTAAATGTTAATTCAAGTTAACTTCAAGAAAAACCATGTGTGCTCAAAGAAAAATCTAAATTATCATCTTAGCCCGGCCATGGCTTCGATCTTGTTTTTTTTTGAGCACTCTTCAAACATGGTTTTACTTGAAGTTAAGTCTAAAATAAATATTTAATTGCTCTATATGAAATATACATTTGTTATATTCAATCAAATCGTTTTCTCTGTGTATGATTGGTTTTCCTCCAATTTATTTTAAACTTATATTTTTGTTTCATTTTAGATTATCGACAACTTATATCTTCCTGATTTGACTCCTGGAGACTTTATTGGATTTCCTAACATGGGAGCATACACGGTACCTGTCGCCAGTCCCTTCAACGGGTTTCCCCTACCAAAAACATTGTACTTTATGAAAGTTGAAAAATAAAGTTGTTTCAAAAAACAAACACTTTTTTGTTACGTTGTTCTTTATTTTAAAATTTTGTTTTTTTATTTGACAATATTTTGCGAAATAAACAGCTGTCAAAAAATCTGACCCTTTTGTTTCACAGCAAATTTATTTTGGTAAATATTAAATAGTATATTTTCAAAAATGTTTTTTTCCAACTTACAAATATGTACGACTTACAAAAATATTAAACAACATTACAAAAAATATTTCAAATGGAAAATGTGTCTTCTTATCTGAACTCTGACCCATAATACTTAGAAAAGAAAAAACATCTCCCATTAAAGGTTTAACAATAATAAAATACAATAATTACATAACTTGGTTGATTATTGCACAATTTACAAAAATGTTGATAACAAATTATAAAAAGCACTCGAAACATCATTCAATAACTTTATGCATGTAAATAGGTGATCGTATAATAAAACATTTTATTTTTAACTTTAATTAATTGATATTCGAATTACATTTTTGACTCTCATGGAACCAAATGATATGTGTCGATATATTTTTTGATATGTATCGTGTTATGGCAAGTGAAGGCGTGTACTCGCCGCTTTATTTTTCAAATGCAGTTCATTCTGTATTGTTTGATATGCTTGATGTTCTTTGAAAGAATAATTTTTTTGATAGTTTCATAAATAATTTAAAATGAATATGCTTATAAATCTGAACTTTAAGCTTCAAATCTTAATAACACATATGATAAGGGCAAACTACTTATTTCGTAATCAGTTCTTGCAACTTACAATTAGCACTTTTACCTAAATGGTAAGTAGATAGATATTTATTCTTAAAAAAATGTTACAATATTTATGTTTAAAATATCTTTGGGCTTTTCCTTTTTTCTGTGATATTTTAGTAAACATTTCTTTTTTAATTGTATTCCAACAACATATTCAAAGAAAAAAATGATTGTATCTCACAACATCGATAAAAACATTATTTTGCAATTAGCACAAAATAGATGTGCTTTTAAAAATCTGTATATAGGTATATATAAAGTTATGTAATATTTTAAAGGTTTTTCCTTAAATAAGTGTACAAGCATTTTACGAATTTAAGAAAAAAAAAAAAAATTTTTATTATCAAAATGATTTTCAGAAAGAAAAAATTTTAGAGTACCCTATGAAATGTACGAGGATGAACGACGACCAGTTTGTACGTGTCTTGTTTTTTGACCGATATTGCGTTTCATATAAAGTATTTTTTACTTTTCACAATAGTAATTCACATTGTAGCTCATTGTGAATTAAACATTTTGCAAAAACGCAACACTACACAGTACAACATTGGCCAAAGTGTTGAACTGAAAATCGTTTTTTAAAACTCCATCCGATGAGGAGTGAGGATAGCCTTTTCCTGCGCAATGCATTTTTTCCACTGGCATATTCTGCACGTGATATTCTCGATTTTCGACTTGCATATGACACAGTGGCTTTTTCTTTTGTGCCATTTCATCATCCTTGTTCTTTAGATCTTGTAAGAGTTTGGGAAACCACATGAGTTCACAGGAACAATTGAGTGGATTATCTAAATAAATTTGAATTGGAATAGAGTTCTGCCAAAAGGCTAATGATATAATGTGGTGGTACCTGTGATGTCAATAATTCTGAGTGTATCTATTACGGGTTCCATGATATCTTGAGGTATCCGCGTCAGCTTATTGTTTTGTATATTCAACGTCTCTAATGAGTTAAGATTCTCAAAAACCATAGATGGTAGAGCTTTGATGCTAAAAAAAATGTGAACAGTAGTTAAATAAATTCAGAAGAGTAATAATTTCTGACTTACTCATTCTTTTGTAAATTAAGAAATGTCAATGAGTCGCCATATCCTGTGAATGCATCATCGGGTATGAAACTTATGTTGTTATTTCTCAAATCCAAATGGCGGAGTCGGTGTAGTGGACGCAAGGCATCACAAGGAATTGCATGAATGTTATTGTCGCCCAAACGTAGATACTGTAGATTTTCTATAAACAAAGATTAAACGATTTTTAAATTACTATTAATAACAATTAGGAAGGAACAAATTTTAACTGTTTTTATTTTAATTGATGTATTATTTGAAAATTTTTTTTGCTCAAAGTCTACTGTAAAAAAATATTTGTTATAATTTCAAAATTCGCCGGATTTGTAACCGGAATGACTGAAAGAACAGCGGTTTTGCAAGATGAAGTGGCCAACTCAAAGCCCCGACCTCAATCTCATTGAGAATTTGTAGGCACTCGACAAAAGACAGTTGGTAAAAAGATCCACCTGCTAACCTTCAAGAGCTTTGAAACACGTGGAATACTTCAAAGTTCCGAAAATTTAGTGGAGGGTATGCCCCAACGCATAAAAAGCATTATCAAAAATATAGGCCTTTGGACAACGTACTGATTTTGTATGATAAACATGTTCGTGCACAAAAGGTGCAAAACTGGAAAAATTGTTAAATTTTTTTTACATAAAATATGGAAGTTTTTTGTAAAAGAGAAGAGTTATTCTTATTTAAAAATATAAATACTTTCGTATGGAATGAAAACTCAAAGCACAATAATAAACCAATTTCAACGAAAATGTGATAATTACTTTTACACGTTTGCTCCCCACTGTAAATGTCGACACATATGTGGTATTGTCTGGTATTGCTCTCAATGTGCTGCTGTACTACTTTTGAATTCTGTTATTCAAAAGGAAGCAATAAAAGCAAATTTCAGACTAATGTCAAATGGAAGCTTGGGTAACGAGCATGACGTTGAGTATAGGCATATACATGTGACAAAAACAAATTGAAAAGAAAGAATTCCCGGACTTTCCTTAAAATAGTGAAAAATAAAGCCTTTTGTGAAAAAATTAACAAAAGTCCCAACATTTTCAGAAATTTTTCAATTCACACCGAGCCCCGGCTTTGACATGAAATTCCGGGCTTGGCAACCCCGGTTTCAGTTGCCAGTAGATAATCTCGTTTTCAACTTTAGATTTGATAGAAAATATTCGATATGATCGCCGCAGCAAAACCTATCCACCAAACCGAAGGAAACCTTTGTGGCAGCGAAACATAGTTTCTACACTGATGGTTGGTCTAGCTGATATCTGGACAAACAAACCATGAATGTAACATACCTTATGCCCTTGAAACGATATCAACCTTTAAAAAACATAAGTGAATGTTAGGTAAAACTTAGTTGTGTGGCAAAATGCAATAAATTTTTGTCAGACTTGGCAACAATTCCTGGGCGCTGTGATGTCATCGGTAACGAAAAAGCCGAATACTTGGCTAATAGTGGATCCAAGGTAATACCAACAGGGCTGAAGCTAATCATAGTTGTAAGATTGACAGGAGTTATGCAGTTGATAACTTCCATTATAAACAAAGATCACACATTAAGATGGCCTGAGCTGAATGCCTGCTGGATTATAAAGTGCTTTCTGAAAAGGCTTAATAACAATGGTACTTTCTTCTTTTGTTCGGAGTGAACACAAATGTGATACAGTATTGTAGTTACAATTTGTATAGTAGCTACACTACTACAATAGTCAAAGTGAAGTTGAATTGTTAATTGGTTAGCAATTCCGGTAGCTTAAGTGTTAAACAGAAGAAAAATATATATAAATTATATATCCTAAAGCTTTCAGCTTTATATAAAAATGTGGAACTGATTACGGAATTTATACGTAACAGCATACATTGACCTCTTTACAATCACTATTTTGTTGAGAATGGTTGTAAATCCTTTTAAACTGAATAAATTTGTTGTCAGATATCTTTACTATGCTTACCCTCTAAGCCTTTAAATGCATCCTTGTCAATTGTGTAGATTTTGTTACCCTCCAATTCCAGAGAATTTAAAAGACCGAGATGTGAGAAAACATTTGCGGGAACTTCAGTAATCATGTTATGCGCTAGAATTAACGAGTCCAGATTTTCTAAACCTAGAAAAGAATATACGATTAAAACAACATAGTCACAATGAATGTATATCACAAAGAAACATACCTTCGAAATCACCTTCGTTTATGTGGCGTATCTTATTCTCCTGAATTTCCAATTTCTTCAATGTATCCAAGATTGAAAGAGCTTTCTGTGGAACTGAGCTCAGGTCATTGCCGCCGAGATTTAAACGCTTAATTTTTCTGTAAGACGAAAGCTATTAGATCAAAATTGTACCTATATTATGTATGTTAACAAATCAATACTTTTCCAAGCCTCTAAATGCTTCTGGTTCTATAAGATTTATTTTGTTTTCGTACAAGGTGAGTATTTCCAAGGTATCCAGCCCTTCGAATGCATTATTGTGAATCACCGTTATCTTATTGTGATTTAAGTTTAAAATGAGCAAGTGATATAAATGCTTAAGAGCCTGCGAGGGTACAGTTTTCATTTGATTCAAAGAAACATCCAGTTGGGTGAGTCCTTTACCTAAATTAATTAATTATCAATGTAATCGTCAGTCAGTATATCAAAAACAATTGCATTTCACCTAAAGAACTGAGAGCATTTTCTTCGATTGCGGCCAAGCTGCTGTTATGTATCGTTAGATGGCGTATGTCCAGAGCCAAAAACACAAATCCTTGTAACTTAGGAAGATTATTGTGACGTAGCTTCAGGTAAAATATTATCGGGCTTTTTCCTTTGAGTGTACCCATGGCCTTGGCGATGTGAGATAAATCGGTGGTTTCACACAAGATGTCTAAGCCGTTCTTTTTCACCGTGCAAATGCATGGCGAAATGCTTGTCTGCTCCGGACACACTTGTTGCTGTGGCGAATTCTGAGCGTTGGCCACTTGCAATTCGCTCGACACTAGCAAAACTAGAAGTATTCCAACGAAGAACGTTTTGCAAAAAGCTTCCATGTTGATAATCAAATCTCTCGCAACTGCAAAAAAATTTAAATTGCAATTAGGTTCCAAGTCGAGTAAATCTACAAGCAAACGAATCAGCAATTGGGCGCTTATCTATAAAGAAATCACCGCCATAGCGGACACAACGATATATGCAGCGACATAAAGTGAATTAAGTTAATTGGAACAGTGACTATTAGCAAGCGGATAACAATGCGGAATCACTCGCTCGCTCGCTCGCTTTGTTCTGACAATTGATAGATTTATTTGGTACGTGAAAGTGCGTATGGGAATAAAGCGCCCATTTAGTTAGGTAAAGCCCAATGAGAAAAAAAGCAATGCAAACATAAACAGACTTAAGCAATCTAAAGGAGAATATTCGCACAGAAAACTCTAGCGACGCTAGTATTTCTGAACAGTTTTTAAAAATACATACAAATAAACTAAGTACTTTTCTACTTTACCCTAATTTTCAGAACTTATTTTATTCCAAAGTTTTATTTTTCATTCGTTTGAAATGTATTGAAAGGGGCGTTAAAGATCATTGAAGGTGACTGCAATTATCTGAAGAAGCACAATAAGATCGTAAAAAGAATTTCACAGACTTTAGTGAGCATTTCTTTCGTAAGTGCAATAAGCTATGAATCTATTACTTAAGGTATGAGGAAGGTGCCCAAAATACTAATACCTACATCTGTGGCAGAACGATGGTGATGATAACTCTGATGATGACGGTAATGATGATAATGGTTGCAATAAGTACGTTTTGGCGGTGAAACAACTGTACAAAAATTGTTTTTCAATGAAAACATGGAGCTTTTCATGTATGAATTTATGACTTTATGCCGCAACCATACAAAAAATTCAACCAACTCAGCCTAAGCGAAATTCATTACATATGTTTTTTCCGAAATCAGATAGATAAAAATGTATGTATATGACTCAATTAAAACAAAATATGACAATCCATTATGGAACTTCATCCAGTATCTTGATCTGAAGTGTGCTGCTGGATTATTAAGAATAGTTGAAATAATTATTAATACACAATAATTGTGCAGGGGCGTGACAGTTTTTCAATATCTTCTATTTTCATAAGAACATATATGAATACTTCAAAAATCTTTTTCGAATTTCATAATAAATCTACCAAATTTGAATTTGAATTTTATTGAACTTTTATTATTGTTCTAGTCTGTAAGAATTTATGTTCATAGACTATAAATAAAGAAATAAATAAAATAAAATGTTTAGTAAATTGATTAAATTAACAGTGGGCGTGGAACAATTTATCACTAATTTCAATATTTTATCAACTGAATCGGCTTAACCGCTTAAAAGTTAGAGTGTAGCATGTTGAACAATAATATGTAAGTCTTGAGATATCATATGGGCATATCCGTTGACCGATTTCATTCATTTTCAGTACTAATGCTTTCGTTATATATGTTGGAAATTAGTAAATGAAATATCATTTATAAATACTTTACTGAGATTCTTGTTCAGTACAGTGTGTGTCAACACCAAAAAAATTACATTAAACAAAAATTTTTTTCTTTGCTTTGTTTCACTTTTTGATTGGGTTCTCCACAGATAAATCGCCTTAAAAGTCACTGAGTTAACAACGGATGACACTAGCATGACTAGCTTTAGCACTAAGTTTTTAATTTAAATTTGTTATTTTTTTAGTACATTGACACACTCTGTGCTGAACAGTAAACTCAATGAAATAATTATAAATCATTTTCTGTTCCGGTACACCACAAAAAAATATCATTTAATTATCAAGCTTCAACCCGATGTACAGCGGTCAAATGGGGAACTTAAAGTTCAGATAAATTTCAATGCTAAATCTCATTCTTGGCACTTTGTACCATAATTAGACACAATTAGTTGCGTTAAAGTCGGAAAAGAATTAAAAGACTTCAAATTTTATGGAGGTTGATTTAACTTAGCTTTAGGTTTTTAAATCGATTAAAGGAAGGAATATGCAAGTCAATTATCAACTGTCCCATCTCGAAATGACGTACTAAGCGATTGAAAAGCATTTGAATTGCTCAGTAAAATAATTTAAAACTTTCTTTACACAAAAACCTATCACGATAACGCGAAACAAAAAGAAGGATTGATCTAAAAATATTTCATCTATCTTACGAAAATTTTAAGATAAACCCTAGAAAAGTTAAATACCAAATTTTGGATCATACTGGTACTCCGATCTTCACTCGCGCGGTTGTTATGTGTTGGTGGAATTTGGGCTTCAGGAAAGGATGGAAAAACAAAGATTTTGAAACAAATCGATTACATTCAAAACATTTCACTTCATTACATTTCTTGTTCTGCGGTCATTTCTCGTTTATTAACATTAACATTTAATTAAAACAGTTTCCTGTTAACGGGTACGCCTTCATAAACGACAATTAAGTTCTGCCTTGTGTTATGTCAGACAATTTACGCTTGCGAGTATATAGTAAGTAAATGTATTATCTCTAAATTACGGTAATTTCCTTTAATGTTCTGTGTTGTAACGTTTTGCGCGTAACAAACAGTATATCATATCCCTAACAATCCTGACTCGATTGTCGATTTCTATGTTAACCTCTGACTCACCAATTAAAAATGTGCCTTGTTTGGTCCGCATGTACTCTGCCATTCTTTATCCTTAAAAATTTCTTGCGGTCGCCAAAAATTCATACAGATAGTTCGCTACCCTTGGACTCGCAAAGTTTCCGAAATCGTTGTCAAGCTACTTCCACATGATGAACAACGAAATCATCGACGATGCAAAACGAAGAGTCGTCGCTGAAATCAAATATATGACAGTATTAGTAAAACCAGGAGAAGATTAAGAAAAATCAGATAATTCAGATGGCAGGGATTACTATAAGTACGCAGCAACACTCACACACACGCACACTAAAAATAATATGAATCAACTGTAGCTCCAGCGTAGTGTACACACACATAATAATTTGGGGAAAATCGATATATGTTACAGAATAAGAAAAAAGTCAAACATAAAGAAATTACTATACAACGGGAAGCAAATGCATTTTTGAAAGTCTATGGTTAACCTCACCATTCTGCTAAATATACAGGAGACATGAAAGAAACTACTTACACCTAACTTGGAATATCACAGTTTAGCTACACCTCCGATATCGCGCGTGGTCACCCGATTTGCGTTTTATTGGATATAATGATGAATAATGAATGTGGCGCTAGAAAAAGAGCATTTTCCAAACTTGATTTCCTTTGCTGATGATGTCTTCTGCTCTTCAGTTGTGGTCGCTTTCCTTCACTAACGAACGGTCACTAACGGGCAACAACAACGAACGTTCAAGCAGCAACGCCAAAAGCAAACTGCTCGCTTTGCAATTCAAGCGAGACTGACTTACTGGTTGAATATGTGGTGAATATGCGGAATTCTCTACTCTCTGTATTTTTCCATAATCTTCAACGTTGTTGCATATTTTCATCCCCTAACTAAAGGCGATTTAGCTTTGATTTCAGAAATTAATCTCATCAGATTTATGTTAAAGCTTTTAAAGCTTGGATCTGCACCATATAAAGTGGGAGGTATG
Source organism: Tricholauxania praeusta (assembly GCA_949775025.1). Taxonomy (NCBI): domain Eukaryota; kingdom Metazoa; phylum Arthropoda; class Insecta; order Diptera; family Lauxaniidae; genus Tricholauxania; species Tricholauxania praeusta. The sequence continues at coordinate 45,332,061 of OX459031.1, forward strand.
TTAACTTATGGGACATTCGCTAACAATGCAACAAAAACACATCCGAGTACGATTTGAGAAACCATCGCTAAAATAAGTGAATTAAAGGACGAATTTGTACAACATCCATCCTATTCGCCAGACTTAGCTCCCTCTGACTTCAATTTCAATCAAACAAAGAGGTGATAGTTGTCTTAGAGGAGTATTTTGCAGATCTTCCGGAAAACCACTACAGTGATGGAGTCTACAAATTGGAGGATTGTTTTTTTATATCCATTCCGCGAACTATTTGAACAATCTGTGTTTCACTTGGAAGGACCTCACTAACACCAAATACACCCACTCTCAAATGCAGAAGCCCTGAGCTGCTCCTGATAAAAGTTGAAAGTTTCGTAATATAATCAATGTTCATTTGAGACTTTACGTAGCCCCAAAGGAAAAAGCCTAGAGGTGTGATATCACATGATCTAGGTGACCAATTTACCGATCCAAAGCGTGAATTCACTGTCCACTGAATTGTTTATTGACATAACCATTAAGCCAGAAATGGACCAAAACTCAATGAAACACAATTTTAATTGAATACAGTGGATCTTCCTCAAGCTTTTGAAAAGCCTAAGAACTAGTCAAAAATCGGTCGCATTCAATTCTTGCACTAGCTGAATTTTGTTTGCTTTTAAACCAAGATCCTTACGTAAAATACGCCAAGTTATTGCATACAACAAACCAAGCTATTGAGAATGGCGTCGAATCGATTCATCACGGTCATCGCGTACGCTCTCAGTTACCGCCACTATATTTTCTTCAGAACGTGATGGATGTAGTCTTTTTGGTTGCGTATTATCAAATAATAAAAACTAGATTTTAAATTTTTAAATAGTATAGCGGATTGTTTGTTCCGTAGGCCGATTATGTAATACATAAATTGCGCAAACGCACGAAACACATTGTTCGAAGAACGCTGATTTTCGTAATAAAGCTGAATAATTTGTAGATGCTATGCCGGGCTTAGTGTACAGTGAAAATGTTCTGAAAATGCGCCCAATGTGCGGAATACCTCATCCATTGTACTGAATGAACTTTCTTCTTACAGAAGAAAGTAAAAATGTACCGAAAATGCTTCAATATGTCCAATATCGACTTGGCGGAGGCCTTCGGCCGCGGTTCAGTTGAAGAGGTTGAATAAGTCGAAAAAAATGTGAAATGTAAAAAAGGTTTAGGGGATGAAAAATGTTGAAACAGTTGTAAAAGACCGAAAAAGTCGATAAAATATGGAAACCATTGAAGAAAGTTGAAAGAAATTCAAAATGTCGAAAAAAATATGAAAAATATTGAAAGATGCTTAAAAATGTCGAAATAATATGAAAATGTCCAAAAAAGTTAAAAGAAATGATAAACAACTTAAAATCGCTGAAAAAGTCTTAAAAATAAAGAAAATAATGAAGAAAAATGAAAGAGGTTGAAAAAGTCAAACGAATACATATGGAATATATTGGAAAAAGTTAAAAGGTTGTTAAAGTCAAAAGAATATGGAAAATATTGAAAGAAAACGAATAAAAACTAAGAAATTTAAATGTGCCACGCCCACTTCTCCAATTACGCCTACTTTTGGGTTACTAAATTATATTCGTCATTGATATCCACATACCAAATCTTAGCCCAATTGGTTGTATAGTTTGCGATATATGCCGTAATTAGTCTTAAAATTTAGGGCGGTAGCACACCCACTGGTGTAATGTAGTCCGATTTTTATCCAGAAATAGTTTTCGATAATTAACACTCTTTCACAAAATTTTAGTCTGATTGATCACATATTTCGAAAGATATGTCACTTAAGGTATTTTACTTGTATTGGGAGTGCAACTCCCACTCGTGCTATTTCGCCCACTTTCGATTCAGGTATACCTTTTAGCAAGTAAACCACCTAAATTATATTTCATACCAATTGTTGCAATAGTTCAATCAATATAACGACTGCAACTTTATGGTAATTCTCATTTAATTTTAAAGCCCATAGCAGCCGACACCTCTAAGCCAAATTTTATGAAGATTACTCTCATAGCACACTATCTATAATAGTTAACGTTTATTGCTTGTATGGGAGATGCCACGTCCACATTCTCCATTGCACCAAATTTTTGCAAAAACATACCTTCTAGCAAGTATATCTGCCTTATTAAATTTCATAACGATTACGTTGTTAGTTCTCTAAATATAACGTTTATAAATATTGTGGGCTGTGCCGCGACCTTCATCGATTTTTTTCAGTAAAGTGGCAGAGCTTGTGTTGATGAATGTTTTCAGTGGCATCATCTCTAAAATTTTTATGAAAATTGTTTGAGCCACTTTTGAGATCTATGGAATCTACATTTTTAACTTTTGAAAAGAGCCACGCCCACTTCTACGACTCCGCCCATTTTTATCATAATTCAAGATATATTTGAAATGTATCCGTTTACCAAATTTCATCACAATATCTTGCACGGCTTACGAGATAAGGTGGTATAAAAGTTAAAATTTAGGGCTGTGCCACGCCCCTGTAGGAAGCTTTGAAAACTTGAAACCTAGGCTAATCCTAATCTTGTTCACATGTTCATCAAATCACCAATTTTCATCAAAATCGCTGCAACTTTTTTCAAAATGGGCCCGGGTAAATATACATAGAGTACGGGTGGTAGGCGTGTCCGTGAACCGATTTCGCCCATTTTCAATATCAAGATGCCTGCAAGAAGATGTGACCTGTGTGTCAAAGTTTCATTCAATTAGCTTTCTTGGTTTTCTCGTAAACCTGATTTCAACAGACAGACAGACAGACATCGCTAAATCAACTCAGGTGGTGACGCTCATCAAGAATATATGCACTTTTCCATACCTGCCAAGCCTCCTTCTATGTGTTACAAACGGAAAGACAAAGTGAATGTACCCTCGGTGTAGGGTATAAAAACCGAAGCGAAACAACAAAGAAACAACAATGCGCACATTGAGGACAGATTCTCTCGTTTCGTTTGATTAGTGTTCTATTTCTACACTCATGTTGTTCTTGTTTGATTCCTGGAATTGGCTTTTGGTTTATTGCAAATTTTTGTTTGCTATCGAGATGGAATTTATGGAGAGGTTTTTTTCTGTTGTTTTAATTGTTGTTGTTGTTCATCTATCCGTATATGTGAGCATCTGACATATTTGTGTTCCCTTCCTGCATTAGAATAATGAAATTTTCATCAATGTTATTTCACAAATATGTAATAAAATTAACATTGGCTATGGCTGACCGGCGTCAAATCGGAGTACTCAAAACTGAAATGTTTTCAAATTTTTGTACCGTTTATCACGTTTGTTGGGATGTCGCATTCGATGTTTTTAATGAAAAAAAATTTATATTTCGCTTGTAATTTTTTCTTATACGTTATGTTCACTCAGATATGGGGTAAAACACACGAAAACGCCACCTGAAAAAATTTTTGGCTCCGATTTGGGTGAAATTTGGCATGATTGTAGTATTGATGTCTGGCAATAAAATTGTGCTTAAGATTTTGCCCTAATATTATTTGTTGCTCAGATACGCGGGCATGAAATTCACGATTTTCGTACTTTTTCAGAATAAGTGTTTTTTTTCGAAAATTCATAGCTTACAGCAAACTTTATCAATTAATAATTGGTGAACGTACATTTTTAGGTTTTTACTTGTACTTTTCAAAAAAAAATATTGATTTTGAAAAAAAAAATTTTTTCACAAAAATTTTGCGAATTGAAAAATATTTTTGCATTTTTTTTTAAAAAACCATGTTTTAAAATTTTTTTTTTTTTTTTTGAAAAAAACTTTGATTTATTCTGCGATTAATGCCGTAAAAATTTTCGTGTGAAAAAAATTATTTATATTTTTTTTTAATTTTAAAAAAAAATTAAAGAGCTAAACTTCTGTAAATTGAAATGAATTTTTAAATTTTTTTTTGAAAAATCCATTTCTGAATATTTTTTTGTTTTTATAATTTTAGGTTTTTATTTGTACTTTTGAAAAAAAAAAAACTAATTTTGTAAAAAAAAATTTTTTCGCAAAAATTTTGAGAATTGAAAAATATTTTTGCATTTTTTTACAAAAAAAAACAAACATTTTAATTAACTACTTGCCCTCATGTTATGGCATATCATTTTAAAGCTTGCGTATCAAGCTGTAATCTGAAGTTCACCGAAAAAATATTCAGAAATGGATTTTTCAAAAAAACTTCAAAAATTCATTTCAATTTACAAAATTTTAGCTTTTTAATTTTTTTTAAAATTAAAAAAAAAATATAAATAATTTTTTTCCCACGAAAATTTTTACGGCATTAAGCGCAGAATAAATCAGAGTTTTTTTCAAAAAAAAAAAAAAAATTTTAAAATATGGTTTTTTTAAAAAAAATGCAAAAATATTTTTCAATTCGCAAAATTTTTGTGAAAAATTTTTTTTTTTCAAAATCAATATTTTTTTTTGTAAAGTACAAGTAAAAACCTAAAAATGTACGTTCACCAATTATTAATTGATAAAGTTTGCTGTAAGCTATGAATTTTCGAAAAAAAACACTTATTCTGAAAAAGTACGAAAATCGTGAATTTCATGCCCGCGTATCTGAGCAACAAATAATATTAGGGCAAAATCTTAAACACAATTTTATTGCCAGACATCAATACTACAATCATGCCAAATTTCACCCAAATCGGAGCCAAAAATTTTTTCAGGTGGCGTTTTCGTGTGTTTTACCCCATATATGAACTTATTAAAAGCTTTAAAAATTTATGTAAAATTGTTTAAAAAACTAAAAATTTTCAACAAAATAGTTTCGCGTCTTTAGAAAACTTTACCATACAACATTTTTATTTATCATAGATGGGAAAAAGTTTAGGAAGTAAGTAACTCTTGCGACAAAAGCAACAAAATCAAAAATTACAAGAACAGAAAAAACTAAGCTTCACAAGAACTCAATTATTTTCTATTGAAGTCAGCCAGTTTTGTAAAAGTTTTGAAAAAGAAATTGAAACAGTAGAAAAAGGCTGATAACATCGATAAAATTAAAAATATGTTGAGAAATGTTGAAAGAGGTTGAAAAACTCGAAAAAAGTTGAAAGAAGTTGAAAATTTCAAATTTCTTTGAAACAGTTTGAAAAAGTCAAGTTAAAAAATCTTGGTAAATTCAATTAATTTGAATGAGGTTAAAAATCGAAGGTAAAATGTTCAAAAAAGTTAAAATAGTAAAAAATTTTTTAAAAAATCAAAAAAATCTCACGCTAACTTTTTGTTAACATGGGAGGTGCCACGCCCACCGATGAAATTTAGTCGAATTCCATTTAATTTCAAAACTCATAGTAGCTGACGTCTTAATGCCAAATTTTGTAAGGACCAACCATAACTAAAGTATATATTGGAAAGTGTGAGAAATGCTGAAAAATAAAAAAAGGATGGAAAATGTTGAAAAAGTCAAAAAATGTCAAAAGAAGAAAAAATGCTTGGAAAGTCGTAAAAATGAAATATGTTGGAATCAGTTGAAAGAGGTTGAAACAAATGAAAAGGGCTGAAAGGATCGAAAAAACATGAAAAATTTGAGAGAGGTTTGAACAGTTGAAAAAAGTTGAAAAGCTCAAAAAAAAAATTGAATGAGGTTGAAAAAGTCGGAAAATGTTGAAAAATAAGTAGAAACTGTGAAAATTCTGTTAAAATCGATAAAATATGGAAAGTGTTGAAAAAAGTTAAAAGAAGTTGAAAAATTCGAAAAAATTTGAAAATCGCGAAATGAGGTTGAAAAAGTAGATAAAAATATGGATCATGTTGGAAGAAATAGTATGAGGTTGAAATGGTTTAATATTATATTTAATATTAATATTAATACAATTAAAGTTGAAAGGGTTGAAAAGTCGAAGAAATATAGAAAATATTGAAAAAAATGGAGTAAGTCAGAAATGTTTGAAAAATATTGAAAATGGTTGAAAAGCCGAAAAATATTGAATAAATGGAAAATGTTGAAAAACTCCAAAAAGGTCAAATGAGGTTGAAAAAATCGAAATAAATTGAAAGAGGTTGAAAAAGTCAATAAGATATGGAATGTGTTGAAAAATGTTAAAGGAGATTTAAAAACTTGAAAATATCGAAAAAAGTTGGATGAGGTTGAAAAAGTCGAGAACAAATTTAACAAGGTTGAAAAACTCGAAAAATATTGAAAAGGTTGAAAAATGTTGAATGTTGAAAAAAGCTAAAACAGTTAGAAAAGGCTTAAAGTCGATAAGATATGGAAACTGACAAAAATGAAATGGTCAAAAAATATTAAATTAATTCGAAAAATGTCACGCCTACATGTTTTTGTTAACATGGGAGGTGCCTCGCCCACAGATGCAATCCCATCGGAGTCCATTTAAAGCCATAATTTCATAGTAACTGATATCTCTATATCAAATTTTGTTGTGATTACTCCGATAGTACGTTAAAAATAACCTTTAACATTTTGTGCTTGGATGGTAGGTGCTACGCCAACAGATGCAATCCCTACAAATTCCATTTAATTAAAAAGTTTACAGTACCCGACATCTCCTCACCAAATTTTATTAAAATCACTCCCATAGTACACTTAATACATTAAACGTTTTTTTGTACAGGAGGTGCCACGCCTACTGTTGCAATCCCGTCAAAATCCACTCAATGAAAAAGCTAAAAGTCACATAAATCTCCACATTAAATTTTTTAAGGATTACTCTGGCAGTACTCTAAATATAACATTAAACACTTTTTACTTGTACGGGAGTGCCACGCCTACTGATGCAATCCCGTCGAGCTCTATCTAATTTCAAAGCCTTTAGTAACTGACACCTTAAAGCCAATTTTTACAAAGACTACTCTCATAGCACTCTTAATGTAACATTTTACTTTTTTTGCTTGTATGGGAGATGCCACACGCACCGATGCAATTCCGTCTTAGAATTTAGTTTCAAAGCTTAGAGTATCCAACCCATAGTACACTAAATGTAACATTAAACGTTTTTTGCTTGTATGGGAGGTGCCATGCCCGCATATACTATTACACCCAGTTTATGTCAAGTTTATCTATTATATTAAGTAGTTTTCATAATGATTGCGTCATTATTAATATAACGTTTATAAATATTGTAGGCTTTGCCACGCCCTTCAACGAGTTTCGGCTGTATAGTGACTTAGTTTGTTACAATGACTGCTAACGGTAGTATCATATCTGCAATTTTTGTATAATTTTGATTATTGATCTGCATCCGTTTATCAAATTTTAAAAATTAAAGTTTAGGGCTGTGCCACGCCCCTGTAAGTGTCTTTAAAAGCTTAAGATTCACCCCAATCCTTATTTTGTTCACATATGCACCGAATCCCCAACTTTCATACTAGGGGTGGCAATCCCGTGGGGGGGGGGGGGGGCGTGGGGGCCCGTAGGGTTCAAATTCATGTTTTTTTCAAATGCCTGTAACTTTGCGAGGAAACATCGCAGATTACCATTTGAAAGCTCATTTTAAAGGGAAAGAACGGTACTAAATGATGTTATTTTTAAAAATAAGCTGAAAGAAGTAGTATCACAGACCGCAATTTAAAAAAAAAAAAATACCTCCTTCGGGTGTATTTTTTCCGCACTTTTAGTCACACGAAAAATGTGGGCGTGAAAAAAAACCCAAAACGCTTTATCTTGGCACCTAAAGCAGACTTTTTCTACGTTTTAGTAAGTCGGTGTTTTCGTTAAATTTCAACGGAATTGGACATAAGCTCTGTCCGAGCAGTTTTCAGGTTTGAGCTAGGAAGCTCAAATGTTGGGGCAATTATTTTTATTTCTCAAGCTATAATATAGGAAAAAATAAACAAAATCCCTGTCTTTAAGTTTGAAAAAAACACCCTAATATTTATATTAAAACTTATTTATGTTAAATTTTAAAACAAATTTTAGCTAAATGCAAGTTAACAACCAATAGGTTGCTAACTTGCATGATATGAAAATCCATAGGTTAACAACATGTAGGAATTTCATGGGCATGCAACACAACGGTGTCGCATTTCTCGAAATAAGTTTAGTTCATTTTATTTTTCTTATGGGAACCGCATTTTATTAATATCATATATCGCTGTACACTTTTGTATTGTGCATTATGTCAACTAAGCAATTTTGTTACTTTTAAGAAAGCTAAAGAAAATGAGAATAAAGGAACGGCAGTCTGGTTTTAACAGAAGAACAAACCTTGTCATATTGAAAAAGTTAACTGGCGCCCAACGGGTTTTGAGGGATAAAAGGCGTAACAGTGGATCATAAGGACCCAAATCAGAACTATTCAACTAAGGATATCCTCAGATAAGAACTCAGAATAGGAAAAGGACTCATTTAAGGGCCTCTTCACATAAAAATTAACAGCAAAGGAGATTATCATCAGTGGATTATAATGATCCAAATAAACAAATCTTCTAAGCGATTCAATAATAAGGGACTTACCGAAAATATATTCAACCAGGGCTCAACAAAAACCAAATTTATTTTAGGAAAATGATTAGAGAACTCATGTAAGTACGTTTTCAGTATCTTTCTTTTAACAGGTGTTTTTTTCAACAATTTATTTTTATTCTGTGATGTGAATTAATTTCTTTGAATTCTAAATTTAAAATTTAATTTAATATTCGGAAAAAGAAATATCTAACTTTTTCTTTTAATTTATTTAGCTTAATACAATTGATTTTTACAACAGTAAGGTTTTGATAAATATTTAAAAAAATTTGCTAAATTTGTTTGCTTGTGCGTTGATGGTGTAGCCTAGTATTAAATAAAGTAAACACTTCCCACATAGTGAATTATGCAAATTTCGTTGTTTTGATTCGCGAAAAAAAAATTAATAATAAATAAATAAATATCTTCAAAATGAATAGAGACCAAATCTTATTTTTAATAAACGCTGCTATAGAAGCTACAACCGAGACCTATAGTGTGCAGATACAGGAGCTTACTGACAGAGTACAGCAACTGCAGCCGCCTAGTGTTGAACCATTACTCCCTTTAGCCATTATACCAGGAGTGTTAAATAATAATACTACTTTGGATTTGATTAAATCCCTTCCCGAATTTTAAGGGGATCAAACCGCATATTCGGCTTGGCGAGAAGCTGATAAATTCGCAATCAATTACTATCCGGAAGGATCTGAAAATTATTACATTGCTATGGGCATTTTTAGGAATAAGATAAGCGGTTCTGCGAACGCGACACTATCCTATTTCAACACAATTTTAAACTTTAATGCTATAATTTCTCGTTTGAATCAAAGATATTCAGACAAACGCTCACTACATACTTTAGAAAATGGACTAAGCATCTTAAATCAGGGTAGGAAATCGTTATGTGAATTTAACGACGAGGTGGACAAAAAATTCATTATGATTTTGCTAGATCCTTCGGGAGAATTGTCTCGCAGCAGTCGTTATAAATCGAATGCACAAATGCTTCCGCAGTCAGGGCAACAAGCAGTTGTCCTTAATGAAAAAAATTGTTCACTAATTCCAATGGAAGTTGATCCAACTTCGTCTAAGTTTAGGCATCCTACAGCATATAAGGGGGCCAATAGAATTAACCAATCTCAAGATAGTGCTCATGCATGGAAACGTACTGCCGCACAATTGAACTCTTCTAAAAGAACATTTACTCCGCAGGCAAAAAATCAACTAATAAATCACGCGCAACAAAACGATGACTTAAACGATGATGAGTCAACACAGGATGAAGATTTGTCTAGCGTTTTTGAAGAAGAAGAGGTTAATTTTTTAGAGTAGGATCGCTCTTACCGTACAAAAAAACAACTAATATCAAAGAATACCATCAAAACCAAATATAGAAAACACACCAATACCTAGTTCCCCAGGAGAAATCCTACACATTGATATTCTAATCACAAACAAGCAGCATTTTCTCACCTGTACTGATAAATTTTCTTAGTTCTCAATAGCTGTCCCGATTGCTTCTCGATAATCTATAGACATAAAGCGTACAATTATGATGATAATGTCAAATTTTAAAAATACTAAAGTGGTAGCTTCAGACAACGAAAAAGCATTTAAATCTAATATTATAGCTACATTACTTAGGGATCATTTTAAAGTGGAACAATTCTTTGTGCCTCCTCTCCATAGCGAAAGCAATGGACAAATAGAGCGATTTCATTCAACGCTCCTGGAAATAGCGCGTTGTTTAAAGGCACAAGAAAATATAACAGACATGGTTGATTTAATATTATTATCAACTATTAAATACAACCGCACCATCCATTTAGTCACGGAAAGTAAGCCAATAGACATATTACAAGACAGTTCGACTGAAATGTTAAATACTGTAAAGGAAAAATTACAGAAAGCTCATCTATCATCTCATCAAATCTAGGGAGATTGTTTTTGTTCGAAGAAACAAACGCCTAGGGAACAAGTTTGGCAAGGTCTTTATGCAAGGGGTAGTGGAAAAAGATTTAGGGACTACTGTTCTCGTTAAAGGCAGAAAAGTTCATAAATCTAATCTTAGATAAAACATTTTCATTTCAGATTAATTCTGACTTGTCAGCAGTCACTGCCAAAAATTATTAACTACTCTTCCGCTCATTTTTTAACCATAACACTGGGAAAAGCTGAAATCCATGAAAATTTTACGTACCTTGTCCACGGTAGTAGGGTAGCTTAGCCGGCTCTAGCACGGGTGCACCAAGGTGAAAAGTGGGTGCACCCGTGCTAGAAATTTGATCCACTTAAGTATGCAACATTTATTATAATTTCATATAAAAAAATCCTCTATCTCAACCAGGTTGAGATATTCGATTGAGCTTTTAGTAAGAATACTGATATAGGATTTTGCATACAAAAATTGCAAAAATTGTTGCATACTTTTAGGTTAGAGCGAAAAAGATTTTGATCAGGTTGAGATATTCGATTGAACTTTCAGTAAGAATACTAAACATGATTGAGATCTTGCACAAAAAAACATATAAAGCGAAGAATCTAAAAATAGAAAAAGTTCCTTGAACTTGAAAATTTAAAAGTTAATAAACCTAACAAATCATGACCTACAAAACAATACACACTGCTTAGTTTGAATACAAATTTATAAATAAATAAAACGGTTTTTTAGTATATTTTTTTATTTAATTTTTTTTTTTTAATTATAAGTTTTACATTTAATCGCCGAACATTTGATGTTGACGTCCGTAGTGCAATAAGTGCAGACGACATCGGCTGAATATTGCACCGCAACATGTTTGCGGCTACCTCCTCCAGGTGGTGTAGTTTAAGTAGACACTCCCCCAGCGTCTCCAGCATAGGAGCATCGTCATCAGCCCTACTAAGCAATGACCTCAGCTCATCCTGCAACTCCGTAAAGGTTCGGCGGTAATGTGCTATTACCGCAATTGCTCCAATAGCATTTATACGGTTAAGCGCCTCCAGCACTGCTATGTTGAACAAATTGTTGTTTTTGAACTAAAATATTAGCACCAAAAGTTGTCCTTATATATCAAAAAATTCCCTCAAAATCGCCTTATCACTAAAAATATGCGAGCTTAAGAGTAGCACCGAATTCAGTAAAAAAAAATTTTTCCCGATTAACAATTTAAAAAAAAAAAATATGTTTCTGATAAGCAATTTTTAAAATAAAGTGTTGAACTACATGCGGCTAAGTTAAACTTAAGCAGCGGCCCCAAATCGTAAAAAATATGTGAGCTTTAGAGTAGCACCGGATTTCACAAAAAAAATTTCTGATAAACAATTTTAAAAATAGAATGTTGAACTACATGCGACCCCAAATCCTAAAAAAAAATATGTGAGCTTTAGAGTAGCACCAGATTTCACAAAAAAAAAAGAAGAAAAAAAATTTCTGATAAACAATTTTAAAAATAGAATGTTGAACTACATGCGACCCCAAATCCTAAAAAAAAGAAGAAAAAAAATTTCTAATAAACAATTTTAAAAATAGAATGTTGAACTACATGCGACTAAATTAAACTTAAGCAGTGGTTACAAAAAAATAAAATGAATAAAAAATAAGAATAAGTAAATAAAAATATTCAATAAAAAGAGAATATGGATAGAAGATATAGTCATTAGCATTTAGACCATCAATGATAAAGGTAGTTAATATGTTTTTTGTCCAAGAAATTACACCTGGTGATAAATATTGTACGTGTTATGCACAATGGAAAAACTTCACAATAGTAAAGTTCGAAATAAATGATAAAGCCTTAAAAGTTTACTTAACGCCAGATGATGGTAAAAAAACTGAAATATTAAATATTTCACAAGGTGGACGAATAAATTTAGGTGATTTACCATTTTCAACTAAATATGAATTTGGTCTCAAACAACATGTACGAATTGATGTGGAGGGTGGTTCGATTACAATAGTAGGAAAAACTTATGATGGATCAACTCCAATTTGGGGAATTAGTAAAGTCACTTTTCATGCTGCATGCGTGTTTAGTGATGAATTTGAAGGTGCTTATGAGAAACAATCAGTTCTTTTAACATTTAATCGACGTGAAACTAATGAAGATTCACATCCTTTACCAAAACAACGCAGTGAAACTGATGAAGAGTCACATGAAACTGATGAAGAGACACAACGCTCTGAAAAACAACAACAAAAGAAAACTGAGAACAAACAATCTAGTTATACCAAATGTGTAACAACAGGATCTTTAACACAATGTCTTGACCCTAAGACAGGAAAATGGTCACAAATGAGACCTAATAAATAGACATGCTCCGTATTATTCATAAATATGAGCAACAATTGTTTTTTGTGTTCATTAATATTTCAACCTTTGAGGTAAAAACATCTCACGCATAAAAAAAGAAAATGAAGTATACTTTCACCATACTATTTCTATATATTTGTATCGTGCAAGTATTATCTGGCACAATACCTATTGATTTAAGCGAAAAAGAATTTAAAAACACTGAATTTGCAATAAAATTACCTAATAATGATACTATAGAGAGAGTTGCTGAGAGTTCGTTGTACATATGATGCTTCTTATATTAATCGACGTCTTGATATTTCATGCTTTGAATATCGTCAAGTTGAAAAAGAGAGGATTTTAAGTAATGGAGACATCGAAGTTGTAACTGAAGATGACATAACACTTCGCTCAAATGTTACATTAATCAATATTATAGAATATCAACAGAATTTGAATATGATTATAATGTAAAAATTATTTAATCACAGCACTAAATATATATTCCGAGTGTAAAGGCGTTTTATATTATATATATGTCGTAGATTAAAAGCTTTGCCACTGTTTGTAAAAAGTACTTGTTATAAAATATGAAATGAGATTGATGAAATTGGATAAAAGTGTCAAATGAAAAATAAATGATTATTCAGAAAAAATAGAAAAAGTGAAAAGAAAACATTAATTTTACGTGCGCCCACGGGATCATCGCGTTTCATAAGAACAAAATGACAGAGACGACATCAGAAGTGGGATCAACTCCTCGTCAACAGCTAGATGAAGAAAAATGGAGAATGCTGTTGGAGCAGCAAAATACGAACTTTTTGGCCCTGTTGCAAGCAGTTCAAGTGCCAAAAAAAAGGAAAATTGAACAGTTACCAGAATTCGATCCTGACAGAGTGGGCGCTGATGCAAGTGCATGGACCAAAACTGTGGAGATGTGCATGGCAGATCAACCATTGGAGGGCGCTCCGTTAATGATTGTCCTAAGTCAAGCTTTAAAGGGACAAGCTTCCATTTGGTTTTCGCAAGTTCTGTTTCCTGAGATGACTTGGAACGACTTCCTGAGACAGGTGCTGCATTTTTAATCAATTTGCACAACAGCAAACCCAAGGAAGGTGAGAGCTTAGCTTCCTATGCATAAATGTTAATGACATCGCTTACAACAAAGTGGAAAAATTTTACCATCGAGCAAATAGCAGCTACAACTGTATTGGCACATATTGCTCAAATTGAGCCACAAGTGCAACGCCCCGCTTTTACTGCCGATATTACTACCAGGGCGCAATTACAAAAGGAGCTGAAGGCAATGGTTTTTGCAAAAAGGAAACTTTCAACAAATTTTCTTGAGCATGATGGTTTCGATGTAAAGCGACAAAAATCGTTGATCAAGTGTTTCAGCTGCGGTAAATTGGGCCATAAATCGGCAATGTGCAGACAAAAGAAGGACGACAAGCAAGGTCTTAATCATAGAGAATCATCACGTAATGGGTTTCAGCTACTATATCTTGCTTTAAATGCCAGGGTGTTGGGCATTATGCATCTCGTTGCCCTAAATTGAATGAGAAGTTTGGAAACAATAAAAATTCAAGTGTAATGACAAGTCGACGTGTAGATTTATGTATGGTTGAGGCGCCTTCAGGTGTTTTGCGGAAGTCAGGTGAGCAACATTTATTTTGTTACGACTCTGGAGCGGAATGCTCGCTAATGAGGGAGTCTGTTAGTGCCAGGTTTGGGGGCAAACGTATTAATGGTTTAGTAACATTGACAGGAATCGGACAGACTAGTGTTACTTCCACTTTGCAGTTGCTAAGCACTGTCGAAATAGATGAAATAATTATTGAGATATTATTTCACGTGTTGCCTGACTATTGTTTGCGTTATAACATCATGCTTGGACGAGAAGTTTTGGGCCAAGGGTTAGTGGTGCAAATGACTGTTGATCAAGTGCGATTTAAAAAAATAGTGAACAGAAATGTAAGCTTATGTAGTGTAGAATCAACTGATTTAAAAATTGACAATATTGATACCGATATTCCGGCCGAGTTTTTGCCAAAGCTACGGTCCATTTTATATAAATTTAAAGATCATTTTATGGTTGGAACTCCAAGTAGTTTTGCTGATGTAGAACCAATGCAAATAAGGTTGAAAGACCCAAGCAAGACTGTTTGCCGGCGCCCTTATAGATTAAGCCCTGCTGAGTGTAACATTGTTCGTAATAAAATTGATGAGCTTCTCGCTGCAAAGGTTATTCGACCCAGTATTTCACCGTTTGCTAGTCCTATCTTGCTTGTCAAGAAGAAAGATGGCACAGATCGGATGTGTGTAGATTATAGGGAGTTAAATGATAACACTATCCCTGATAGGTTTCCATTGCCTCTGATATCGGACCAAATAAACAGACTTAACGGGTGCCATTATTTTACTACTTTGGACATGGCTAGTGGTTATCACCAACTTCCTGTTCATGCAGATTCTGTGGAAAAGACGGCATTTGTGACACTGGAGGGGCATTTTGAATTTCTTTCTATGCCTTTTGGGTTGCGAAATGCTCCTGCGGTGTTTCAGCGTGCTGTAATTAAGGCACTTGGTGACCTTGCGCGTTCTTATGCAGTTGTTTATATGGACGATATTTTGGTAGTGGGAACAGCTGACATTGACGAAAGCTTGGAGAGAGTTCAGACGGTATTAAGTACTCTTTCGGCAGCTGGATTCTCGTTTAATATTAAAAAATGTCGATTTCTCAAGCAAAAGGTTGAATATTTGGGGTTTGAGGTGAGTTTCGGTGAGGTTAGGCCCAATCCCAGAAAAATAGAGGCGTTAGTATCTTTGCCTCCACCACAAACGGTAACTCAATTGCGGCAGTTTATTGGGTTAGCATCTTATTTTCGGCAATTTATTCCAAAATTTTCCCAAACAATGGCCCCTCTCTATGCACTGACTAGTTCAACCAAAGCAAATTTGGAATGGAAATCTACACACGAAGTTATTAGGTTGAAAATAATTTCTGCCCTAACAAATGAACCGGTATTGACAATATTTAACCCGGAAAATCCCACCGAATTACATACGGATGCAAGTGCCATAGGATATGGTGCAATTTTGTTTCAGAAAAACGACAATAAGTTGAAGGTAGTTGCTTATTATAGTAAGCGTACGACTGAAATTGAATCAAGGTACCATTCTTATGAGCTTGAAACCCTTGCAGTAGTTAATTCGATTAAACATTTCCGACACTATTTATTTGGAATTAAATTCATTGTGGTAACGGATTGCAATTCCTTGAAAGCTTCACGTACCAAATTAGATTTAACTCCTCGTGTTCATAGATGGTGGGCATTCCTTCAGTCTTTTGATTTTGATATCATTCATAAGAATGGTGATCGCATGTGTCATCTGATTTCTTTTCGAGAAACCCTCATCCCGTTCCACCCAAAATTGACTTCGATAAAGTTGAGCAAAAGGAAATAAATAGTATTGACATTTCTAAAAATTGGTTGGAAGTCGAACAACATAGAGATGGTGAAATTTCTAAATTAATTTCCGATTTGAAAGAACAAAAGCTTGATGTTGAAATGGCAAAAACTTATGAGATGCGATCTAAAGTAATACATCGCAAAATACAACGTAATGGTAAGACTCTATGTTTGCCAATCCTTCCAAGATCGCTTAGGTGGTCACTTATTAACACTACTCATGAATCTTTAATGCACTTGGGATGGGAGAAGACCCTTGAAAAGATTTATGAGGTATACTGGTTCGAAAACATGTCAAAGTATGTAAGGAAATTCGTAGAAAACTGTATTACATGCAAGGTTGCCAAATCTAAGTCTGGCAAAGTTCAAGCAGAACTTCATTCAATACCGTAAGTTGCAATTCCCTGGCATACCGTGCATATCGATGCGACAGGTAAACTAAGTGGGAAAAAGGATGAAAAAGAATATATTTTTGTTTTATTGGATGCTTTTACCAAGTATTTGATCTTGTATCATACAAAGCATATTGATTCAGCAAGTAGCATAAAAGCCTTAAACTATGCTGTATCATTATTTGGTGCCCCAAACCGTGTTATAGCCGATCAGGGTCGTTGTTTTTCAAGTTCAGATTTTCGTGAATTTTGCAAATCTAACAACATTGATCTCCATTTAATTGCAACTGGTAGCTCTCGTGCAAATGGTCAAGTGGAGAGAGTAATGAGTGTACTCAAAAATATGCTCACTGCAGTGGAGGTCAGTAAAGAAAGATCATGGCAAGATTCACTGTCAGATGTTCAACTCGCGTTGAATTCTACAATTAATCGCGTTACCAAATACACACCATTAGAATTGCTTATTTGCTAGACCCCTAGGGTTAATGTTTGTTGAAGACTCGGGACTAGAAATTGATATAAATCAGGCACGAGAGCAGGCTGTAACAAATATGGACAAAAATGCTAAGTATGACAAAATAAGATTTGACCGAACGAAAAGCAAAGTGATCAAGTTTAATGTAGGGGATTTTGTTTTGATTGAAAATGAGGAACGAAATCAGACAAAACTCGATCCCAAATTTAAGGGCCCATTTAAAATTACTGACATTTTAGATGGCGACAGATATACATTGA
Organism: Tricholauxania praeusta; assembly: GCA_949775025.1. NCBI lineage: Eukaryota > Metazoa > Arthropoda > Insecta > Diptera > Lauxaniidae > Tricholauxania > Tricholauxania praeusta. The sequence continues at coordinate 45,349,364 of OX459031.1, forward strand.
CGGCTTTGGACTCTAAGCGAACTTATAAGTACTCACATGATCGCTTGCGTAAGATACCTGATGACGACCTCACTGAGTATGTTGCTGATATAACAGATATTGATTCAGAATAAAATGTTATGTTAATTTATTTCTCAATTTAAAACATTACTTTTATTTTAAAGGCAATGGTAACAAGTACCTTAATAAGGCATGGTGAGTATAATATTTTATCACTGGATGTAAGCGATAGAATGTTGTCTTATCGCTGGATGTAAGCGATAGGTTGTTGAGTTTACCGCTGGATTTAAGCGATGGTTGTTGAGTTTACCGCTGGATTTAAGCGATGATTGTTGAGTTTACCGCTGGATTTAAGCGATGATTGTTGAGTTTACCGCTGGATTTAAGCAATGATTGTTGAATTTATCGCTGGATGTAAGTGATAAGTTGTTGTGTTTACCGCTGGATTTAAGCGATGATTATAGTATTTATCACTGAATGTAAGGAATAGATCGTTATTTATAGCTAGATGGAAGTATTTATTTGTGATTTTTTTTGTTTTCACATGAACTAAAGAAATTTTTGGATTTTGGGTCAGGAATTGCCGAGTGACATGATAGGTCACACTGAGGCGTGTGACATGTCAGGATAGCCGTGTTGATGGCTTAAGTATTTTAAAATGGAACGTCAAGCACTATAAAGTGTTTGGATGGAATCGTGGGCTGTATGTTTAAGTTGATGTTTGACGCAGTTGGTGAAGTTTTGTTTGACATTATTTGTAATAAAGATTATCATAAATTGAGACATGGTAAAAAAAGGTCACACGAGGACGTGTGACATGTCAGAATGGCCGTGTCGTAGATTAAAAGCTTTGCCACTGTTTGTAAAAAGTACTTGTTATCAAATATGAAATGAGATTGATGAAATTGGATAAAAGTGTCAAATGAAAAATAAATGATTATTCAGAAAAAATAGAAAAAGTGAAAAGAAAACATTAATTTTACGTGCGCCCACGGGATCATCGCGTTTCATAAGAAGAACAAAATGACAGAGACGACATATATATAAAATGAATAATGCAGATCATCTTAATATTTTAAAAAAATTCATTTTGAATTTGAATTTTGAATTTATTTGAAATATATTAAACTTGTACATAAGACTTTGATCTTTTTTGTACATTACCATAAATGACAGTTGAACAATACTTGTTTCGAAAACTTAAGATATAGGTTAAAAATATTAAGAGATAAGACATTTTATAGATGTAATTTAACGATAATAGGTAAATAAAGAAAACTTAGATGAGAAAGAAAGAATATTAGGAATTATTTAATAAAAAGTTTTGAACCGCAGATTTGAAGCACCTAGGAATGCTTTGGCATTTTATAGCATTAGGTAAAGAGTTCCAGAGTTTTACAACACTAACGAAAAACATTCTAGAAGTAATAGTATACTTAAACAAAGGCAAAATGAGGTTGCATGTTCTTGAGGATTGTGAAAAATTAAGCTTGATAAACAGGTAATTTGGATTTTTTGTGTAGATCAGTTTATGCAGAAAAATCAAATTTCGCATCTTCAGATAGATTGGAAGCGTACAGTTAAGTATTTTCACAGAAAATTGCGAAATATGATCAAATCTGTTTTTTGAGAAAACATATCTCGCCATGTTATTGACCGCAAGCTGTAATTTCTGAAGTGACGCATAATCCAGATGACAGTAAACTAGCTCACTGAAAGATAATATTGGTACTACTAGCGCTTTCACTAAACGAAGTTTTACATTTTGTGGAACGTAGTGAGCCGTCGCCCATAATTTCCTTAGTATAAAATAAACTCTACTAATGGTATAATTAATATGACTAGAGCAACTGAGGTTAGAGTTTAATTTAAAGCCTAAGCTAGTAACTGTTTTCTCATATTTTATTAGAGTGCTTCCCATGAGGAGTGGAGGAAAATGCCCATTAAGCATTGGATTGTGGGCTATAATTATTGCTTTAGTTTTGCTAGCATTAAGATTTAAGTTGTTGTGACTTGCCCATACTGAAATCGCATCAAGGTCATCTTTCATTCGAAAGCACAGGTCTTCACTAAGGCCAACTGGCCGTGATAAATACACCTGTACATCGTCTGCGTATAGATGAATAGAAACATCCTTGCAACATGATATAATGTCATTAATAAACATGCTAAACAAAACCGGACCAAGAATGGAGCCTTGAGGCACCCCAGATTGAAGTTTTTCTAAGCTAGACTGTTTATTATTGCATATAACCAGCTGGTAGCGGTTATTTAAGTAACTTTTTAGTAGTTTAATAGCAGCGCTAGCAAATCCGAAATAGTTTTCAAGTTTTAACAATAAAATTTCATGGTCAACAGTATCGAATGCTTTTGAGAAGTCTAACAATGTTAAAATGGTAACTTCGCCTCTATCATATGCAGGGCGTATATCATCAGTTACTTTGAGTAATGCTGTGACGCAGCTGTGACCAGCTCTGAACCCTGATTGATATTCAGAAAGAAGTTTGCAGTCATTGAGGTGTTTAACGATTTGTGATGTTAAAAGCTTCTCATATACTTTAGAGAGAATGGGTAAAATACTTATGGGACGAAAATCCGCCGGCAGATTGGCTGCACATAATTTTGGAACAGGAATAACTTTAGCAGTTTTCCAATCATCAGGGAACACCGATATAGTAATGGAGAAATTTAATATGTGCACAACTGTCGAAATTACGTATGGAAGAAGTAATTTTAAAAATTTTAGGCATATACCGTCATAACCAACAGCATTAGACTTAATCGCTGCAAAACTTTTAATTACTTCCTCTTCTAACACTGCTATAAAATTAAAAGTTTATTTAAATTTTGGTTTATTTGAAAATTATGGTGATCTTGCTTTATGTTTGACTTCAAGAAATAATGATTCAGTTCATTTACATCTAGACTACAAGAAGATTTACTTTTACTACAAATGTTGAGCGATTTAATGTTATTCCACAGAGTTTTTGACGGTAAGCCAGGGTTGAGCTTAGAGTAAAAGTAGACCCTTTTAGCATTCCGAACGATCAGGTTAGCTCGGTTTCTTGCAGTACAAAAATTATGCCAGTTATAATTTGTGGAGTTACGCTTCCAGCAACGGTATAACATATTTCGTGATTTGATTGACATTTTTACCTCATTTGTAAACCAAGGATGATTTTTAGGCACAATTTTTATGGTTTTAAGGGGCACATATTTTTCGTACAGGTAATTAACCAATGAATTGAAATATTTTAGTTTTTGGTTTAAGTCCGAAAAAAACCATACACCATTCCACTGAAGTTGGCCAGCTTCAAAACAGAGACTTTCAATATCTAAAGATTTAAAATCTCTGAAGGAATATTCTTCAATAATAGTTTTGTTATTAAATGGTATGTTATAACATAAAAATAGCATTTCATGATCAGACATTCCTTCCAGAGGTACTTGTTCTAGGTGCACAACATTTGAGTGATCTGAAACACAAAAAATATCCAGAAGGCTGGCTTTACAGTTAGGGGCAAAACGAGTGGGTTCCTCATTAACAACATTTAGTCCAATTGATGAAATTTGATCGCGTAAGTCAGTTGATCTTGAGTCATTGACTAGCAAGTCAATGTTTAAGTCACCACATAATATAACATGATCATATCTTAGTGTAAGTTCCGATATTTTTGAAAACATATGTTCCAGACTATGTAATTTACTTGGGTTATATACACAAATAACCAAACACTTAGTTAAACGGTCAGTAATTTCGACCATAAGGTACTCAACTGATTCACTATCTACTGACCTACAAATTACTTTGCTTTGCAGTGACTTCTTGCAGTAAATAGCAATGCCGCCACCTCTAGTATCAGCATTTCTATCCCTGCGTATTACCTCATATCCATACAACAAGCAGATAGAGTCATCCATTTCCTCTTTAAACCAGGTTTCAGTTACGCATACTACATCTACATTCGTGTTCAAAAAAAAAATAATTGAGGTAGTCAATTTTAGTTGAATTCAAACTACGAGCATTTAAATGGCATAGCTGAAACCCAGTATGATTTTTACTTATTATGTCAAAAATATATTTAAATGGTAATGTGGTAGTGTTGAAACTCAATTGGGAACTATTCATATTAATATATTGCAACAAGGAGGCATTCAAATTGGCGGTTCAAGTTCTCAAAATTGAATATAGGATAAGTTAAAAAATTAAAGAAAGAAGTAAAGGTAAAAAATTTAAAAAAGCATAAAGAAAAATGTAAGAGAAAAATAAAGAGGATTAATACTAAGCTTAAAAACGAAAATTTGCGCATCGACGTTCTCATATGTGCTTTCAGAGTTATGTGTTCATGTCGTCTGCAGTTCTGTTTACTCCTAACACAATGCCATCGAATTTAATGAGTTGTCCATCTTTACACTCTGTGACAAAAATTGACCCTTTTCTCGTTTTTACGGAGTATAGCTGCTTATGTCGTTTGAGGCGAAGAGCTTCCAGGTAAAGAGAACGATTTCTTTTGGTCAGGCTCTCATTTATGTATATACTCTTGCCAGAATCGTACCCAACGTCACGAAGACAGAGTTGCCGATTTTCTTTGCTCCGGAATTGAGATAAAGATTTTAGTACCATGTTGCGCTCTGACGAAGATCTAAATTTGACGATTACGGGCGGATCATCTCTTCGATTGCGTTGACGAGCTCGGAACACTGCATTCAGAGCAGGGGGCTTACATCCAATTGTGCTACATAGACTCATAAACATCAAAGTCAAATTTTCATCTGGCAATTCCGGTACTCCAATGAGAATTGCATCTGCTGCGAGATTATTTCTCTCAAGTTCATCACATCTATCCATCGTAATAGCCAGCTCTTCACTTAAAGCAGCAGTTTTGCATGAGATCTCCGTTAGTTTCACACTAGTTTCTTTTTCCAAATTTTCGACGCGCACTTGTAAAGAGTTTAGTGATTCGACAAATCTTTGCTCAATTAGTTCAACTTTTTGCATTACGTCACTACGCAAAATATTTATTTCCTGAGTGAGGCGACTCATAATTGCTTCCGTGTGCTTACCCAACTCTTCAGTTAGCTCTTTAACCGAGAGAGCAGCAGCTGTTGCACTCCTTAAATTGGGTGTTGAGCTTTGTTTTGAAGTACCAGCAGCTGATCCAGCTCCCATGTTTGCGCTCATAGTTGAAATTGGAGTGCAGTTTAATTTTGGCGTTGAAACAACTCCCGTGTTCGCGCTCTTCTTTGACCTTGTGTTAATTACTTTAGAGTTCGTCTCAGAATTTACCGAATCACTCATGTTAACGCGGGAAAAAGTTTTTGTGTATATGCAATGTGAATAAGTAAAAACTGATCTTTAATTTATACAAAAAATTAGTGTTCAAATTGTTGAAACGAGAAAAAAAAAACGAGTTTAAGGGCAAATCCGTCACAACGTTAATAGTTTCGCGGCATAAAAATATATTGGTATAGCCAATTACAGCTTAAATTGAAACAAAAATGCAGGAGACTACCGAAACACGTCTACTCGGTCTTTGCGTACATGATTAAGTCATATTCAAGGAAAAAATTTTATTATCTGAGGATATAAAAAAAAAATTAAAAAAATATGAAAGGATATTCACTGAATATGCTGAACATAAAGAAGTTGAAACCAAATATGGTAAACATTATACCAATTGTTCGTGGTCGGTGAAAGGATCAACTTGTGGACCTGATACCTGCAAATGTTCCTCTATTGAAAGAGATTGGGATCATGCATTAGATTTAATGAATTTTTATTATAATTTAAGAACAAAATATTGTAAAAAGTGTTAGGATTGCGATTTTTGAAATAAATAGATCAACCTTTACATTATATTAATCAGTTGTAATTAAGAATTCATCAAAGATGGTGATAGAAGAATAGTCTCATGCTGTCACTATTTTGTTGTTGTGTTACTCAGATTCAGGAAAAGAAACCTAGTTCAAAGAAATCATACTCGTTTATAAAAAAGAAAAATAGTATTCAACCACAAGCATGCATGCTAATCAATTTAAAATGCTAATTGTTGATGTACAAGGTTTTTATGTCAATAACGGTTTTATTGCGAAAGAAGTGTGTATTGCAGTTGATGATTTACAACCTCAAACATTTCTTATTCGCTCACCTTTTAAGTATTCACTATTATCAATCAATGATAAGAAAACTTGTGAATGGCTTTGCTCACAGCATCATCGATTAAAATGGTTTAAAGGTGATTCTGATTTAGCAGATGCTGTAAAATATTTTAAAGAGAAAACAAAAAATAAGGATTTTAAAGTTTATGTTAAAGGATTTAAAAAAATTGAGCGAATTAAAAATCTGTTTGGTTGGGATATTAATGTTTATAACTTGGAGGACTTTAACAGCCCAAATTTGAAAACTTTGTATACAAATAATTTAACTTTGAATGCATGTAAAAATCATAAGAACCACTTTATATGTGCTGAAAAAACTGTATTACTTTTAAGAAACTTTGTAAAGGAAAAGTCAATAATAAACTAATATATATTAAGAAAAAAATAAAATACTGTTGTCATTCATGATTTAACATTCAAGATGTCAATAACTATTTCGTTGACTGGAAACACATCAACTTTGGTTTGAGAATATTTCCCACCAATTGAATTACCTGTTAGATATGTTTGTGGATTAATTGAATTCGTTGCATTTAATTCTATACCTAACGTAGATGTACACAACAACTTATTTCATATAGGTGATCATATAGTTACAATTCCAGTTGGATCATATGAGCTCGAGGATATTGCCTTTTTCATAAATTCAGCTATAAAAGATTTTGATGAAGCGGCTTTTCTTTTAATTGAATCTATCATTAATACGCTAAAAACATAAATTTCTACCTCTCTGGATATAGATTTTACGCAACCACATAGTATAGGACAGTTGCTTGGGTTTAGCCCAAAAAAGTTATATGTAAATGGCTTTGAATATAACACAACATCTCTCAAATCATTACCATCTAATTTACAAGTGTTACATGTTGATGAGCAAATATTATCTCAAACAACCGAAAAAGAAGAATCCGTTGAGTTAGAAACACAAAAAATGGAAGTGACCACATTTGAATCTGATAAGCCTTTGAATATAACAAATGTAGCTACAATTCACATTGAATGTAATATAACAACCGGTTCATACATCAATAATGAGTCAGTACATACATTACATGAGTTTTCAGTTGATGTCCCACCAGGATATAAAATGGTTGAGAAACCTCTTAATGTTATTTATTTACCTGTAAACTGTAGAGAGATAAACAACATAGCAATTAAGATCGTTGATCAAGACAGAAATCTAATAAATTTTAGAGGTGAAAAAGTTGCAGTTAGACTACACTTTAAGCCAGAACAATGATTATTTATAATAATAAAGCCAACACACAAAGAGATTTTGGTTTTGTTCAACAAAATCAACATCAAAGAAGCTATCTAAGAAGTCATCTAGGAAGGCATTTAAGAAGCAATTTAAGAAATTAACAACTGAAAATAAAGAATATTTGAAATCAATAGGTCATCATTATAGGCCTGAAATACTTAATGTTCTCCAAAAACCTTTATATGATGAAAGTATTATTGAAAAAGAATATCATAGTTACTCTCCATACCTAAAATCTTTCAACAAATGGATTAATGGATTTGAGGTAGATCGCACTCGTAATCTCGGAATTACATCTACTATGAAGAATTTTATATCATTGAATAGAAGTGAAAGCGAAGCATTAAAAAATGCTGGTTGGTGTATTGAGGAAGATTTAAAATTAGAAAAAACACATTTAAGTTGTTGTATTCCACTGAAAATGTTGTTGGGTTTTGCAGAAGATTATAATAAAATAATACTAAATTCTAAACATGAGCTGATTCTACAACGTTCAAAAAGTGATGAAAGATCATTTCACCCAAATGTGCCAACAGACCTACTAAAATTAACAATACTAGATATAACTTGGAAAATGCCTCATGTGCAATTATCCGACTTTGCCAAATTGGAAATGTTTAAAATAATTAAAAATAAGAATTCTATACCAATTGTTTTTCGAAGCTGGGAATGTCATGTTAATCTATTGCTACCAAATAGTACAAAGGTTTTATGGAATGTAAAACTATCGCCACAAAATGAGAGACCACGATTTGTAATAATTGGTCTGCAAAAACCTAAAAATAAGCAAGATGGGAATACATTTGATCATTGCACTCTAACAAATTTGAAAGTCTACCTTAACTCTGATTCATATCCATATGATGAACATGCTTTTATATGGGTCAATACGCTATTTTATATGATATGTACACTAAATTTCAACAAAACTATTATATGAGGGAGCCACAACCATTGTTAAATGTTGCTGATTATAAGAAAAATGCGCCACTTATTGTTGTTGATGTTACTTATCAGAATGAAACAGTAAAAACTGGACCCATCGATGTTCGAATTGAATTTGATACCGAAAAAGATGGTATCTCAGCAAATACAGCAGCATATTGCTTAGTGATTCATGATCGCATAATTGAATATACACCTTTAACAGGTGAAATAAGAAAAGTAATGTAATCATTTTTTTTATATTATAAATAAAGAATAACCATAAAAAAAGATACAAAAATATAAAAAAATTGCTTTTTATTTAAAACGGATTTTTATTTTCAAAAATGTTTTCTTAAAATATTACTTAACAACTACTTTATATCATTTTTATTAATCCAGGAGTTGTGTTCATTAGAGAAACCTAACCATTTAACAAATTTTTGGTTTCCCACTGTTTTAATGACTTTTTCTATTAAATATGTATTTGGATGTAGTGTTTTCATGAGTTCGTAGGCATAAAACCCTCCAGCAATTGGTTGCCCTTGGTAATCTTTCAATAAATAAGTAATAGGATTAGTGTTCCGTATATCGCGAATTTTAAAAATTTCAGTTGTCCAGTTCGGGGTATATCCTTTTGAGAAAACATACTTATACTTGCTTATGCGAACAGAATCTCCAAATTTTAGTTTACCAAATGTAAATATTTTCGGATGATTATATGCTGTTTTAAGTAAAGATATTTCATTTTTCTTATTAACAGATTTTGGAGCCATCCCAATTGTTCGATGTTTGTTATTATTATATTGATTAATCAAGTTCTTATACATATTAATCCATTGATAATTTCCTTGTAAACTTAACTTTTTCCACATCATTTCTTTCAATGTTCTATTAAATCGTTCAACAATAGATGTTTTCAGTGAGCTATATGATGAATAGTGATTAATTTTATGCTTTTTCATTAGATTTTGAAATATTTTATTATAAAATTCTTTCCCATTATCTGTTTGCAAGTTTTTTGGTATTCTTTTTTCATAGAAAGTTGATTTCATTGCATTAGTTATATCTTCACTGCTCTTTGATTTTACAGGAACAGCCCATGCGTACTTTGAAAATGTATCTATTACTGTTAAAATAAATCGATAGTCTTTATTGTATTTTGAATAAGCACCCATTTCCACAAGATCTGCTTGCCAGAGATCATCTATACCTTTAGTTATTACTCTTCTCCGAATAAAATTTTTACGTGCTTGCTTATGCAGTTCCTGAACCACTTGTTGACGCTCCATCTCTATTTCGCAACTTCTGGCTTATACGTTCAAGTGCTTTTGGTAGAGTGTTGTTTTCTACATGATTTATTTTACCATCAAAAAACTCGTAATGATCTTGAATAGTTTTACTAACACTTGCCTCCAAATCCTTAATTGTTTTATTGAGGGTTTCCGTTGAATACTCAATTTTATATGTAAGCAAATGTTTCAACTCTTTAACCAGTTGCTCTAAATTAGAATGTAGAGTACTTTTACTGTTTTTAAAAGGACTATTGAATTATCAATTTTTTCAGTGAGGTCTTGTGAAATACTTTTTAAGTTTGTCTCTAAATAAACTTTATTAACAGCGTCGTTCTCTAATACTGGATTAGCAATATTTTTAATTCTCCGCAAGTTGAAATTAATATGTTGATCGCTATCCAAATTAAATCCGAGATAAGCGTTACGGTGCCTTCGCTCACCTAAGCTAATGTAATGTCCGAACTTATCGACAGGCATTTTTTGAATAAGCGTGATTTAGTCTTTAATTAACTATTTATAGAATAACTTTTGCTTCTCTCAACTCTTTAATAATTGAAACTATTTCATTATAATGATTTGAATGACCAGCTGATGATGACGAAATTAAAAGTCTTAATCTATCAACCAATTCGTTTGGATCATCCCAGTATACATAATTAAACTTTTTCAAATCTAACTTCATCATGGCACCTCCTTTTTTTTCTTTAATAAGTTTTTGAATAATTTTTTTACATTTTGTTGAGCGATTCCCTTGAATTTGTCCATCTGGATGATTAGCTCGTCTATGAACGTTTGTTAACAATAATATTTCTTTATAAGCTTTAACATCATCCTCACTATAATTTTTTGGACTATTGAATGTTATAAGTTCATATAAACCTCTTGTAAGAGGCCATTTCAATTGACCTATAATAACATTGTCTTCACTAAAACTTATTGGTTCATTTCCTTATTTCCACATTTGATTCTCATCTTTTTGTGGACCATAAGCTCTATCTAATTTTCTAAAAGAAATTTTCGATAAATTAGGTTCAATACTTTTATTTGATGAAGTTATAATGGTTTCTTCAACAGTATCATCATCATCATCATTATTATTATCATTATTTAATGATTCGAAATTAGCTGAGCTATTTTCTTCATCAAATGTTTTATAGTTCAGTTTGCTCTTTTTGAATGGTGTGCTAGTTGAAATATTAGTATAGTAATCCTCGTCATTATCATCATCTTTAATAAAACTGTTTACAAACTTTTCCTTTTTTATAGGATTTTCGTTAGAGGACTTTATTATTTCATTTAATGGTTTTGTAATTGGTTTAAAGGTTTTTTCAAAGTAATCATCACTTGCAGCTTCTCCAAGCTGAATACTCTTATACTTCTTTTTTAAAATATTACGAGTTTTTATAAGATTTTTAACTAGACTCTCATTCATATTAGTTGCTTTATAGGAACAGATCAGGTAACAGGTAGCTGATTAGCAAGAACAGATCTGATATTAGATAGCTGTTGAACAGGAACAGATCAGGTATCAGATAGCTAATTGATAAGAATAGATCAGGTATCAGGTAGTAGTTGAATAGGACCAGATCAGCTAACAGTTGGCAGTTTGATGATAGCTTTAATACTAAGGTAGTAAAATAAGATGATATGTTTTTATAGACTTATAAAGACATTAAATCCTTTTCTATAGCGACCATCATTCATAGAATCATCCTTGCTAATAACAAGGAAACCATATTTTTCTCTCCAACATTTACAGCACATATCATAAAATGTTTTAAAAGACATATCCGACCCAACATGATCATTGTATATGTGTTTAATATTCATCTCATCTTGTTTGAACATAATAATCATATTTGCATTATCACGAACCAAGTGTTTTGGAATACGTGTATATGACAAGCTATCAACCTGCTTGTGTCGACCCTTACAAAAATAAGATCGCACATGGTTTTGTTTTTCACACGCAATATCATCGAATATGAATATTGAGTTTGGTTTTGTTTCATCTGGACATATCACATCATCATTATTGGAAAATGAAGAAAAAGTTATCTTCTTAATGGGTTTTATTAAATGCTCCAAGTACTTATATTTCGATTGATTGGCTGACTTTGAGTATAAATAAATATTCTCAAATTTAAACCCATTAGGGCTTTCAATAAGACTAATCATTACATTTGTTTTCCCACAATTTGATGGTCCCACAATAAGTGCGCGAATGGAGTTCGGTAGTAATGAACTATGTCGAGCTTTGTTATTTATTTTTAATACTGAATCAATATTTTTTACATTTATTGCCTTGTGTTGTTTTATAAAACGCATTTTGAAATCAAATGAGTAAAATCTATAAAAACAAGTCCTTTTATTGATTTGAATCAGTTCTACTTAATCAGTTAACAAAAAAAGTATTGAAAATGGTTGTTATCTATAAAAAGAAAATCAGTTATAAGCCAACTGTCACTGGGAAAGGTGTTTTAAATAAAATTATCAATAAACTTCCAATTGAGCTTCATTTACCTGGTTATCAGTTTTGTGGACCTGGTACAAAATTAAAGAAACGATTAGCAAGAGGTGATCAAGGAATCAATCTTTTAGATGGTGCTTGTAGAGAGCACGATATTGCATACTTAAACAATAAAGATCTAGAGAAACGACATATTGCTGATAGAATATTAGCTGAAAAAGCTTGGGAAAGAGTTAAAGCAAAGGACAGTAGTATTGGTGAAAAATCAAACGCTTGGTTCGTTACTACCGCAATGAAAACGAAAACTAAATTCGGTATGGGGAACATCTCCAGGAAAACTAAGAAACCTTTAAAAATAAGTGGTAATAAACTATTTAAAGAGGCATTGAAAAGTGCAAGAAAAAATATAAGGCATACTAAAGACCTAAAAGATGTAATAAAAATATCTCGAAAAGTTGCAAATAATATTTTTAAAGGAAAACAGACTTTAATTGAAACACCACGAGTAATACCATTACCCAAGTCAGGAGGTTTTCTTCCACTAGCACCCATATTTGCAGCACTAGAAGCACTTGGCGGACTGGCTGGAGGTGTAGCTGGTGTCACAAAAGCTATAAATTCAGTTAAAACTGGAAAAGAACAGTTGTCTGAAGCGAAACGGCATAATAATACAATGGAGGCTATTGCTATGGGAAAAGGGATGTACTTAAAACCATATAAAAAAGGCCTTGGGCTATATTTAAAACCATATTCAAAAAACTAGTGATGAAGCTACCTAAAAGAGCTCTTTCTGATGTAGACTTAAAAAAATATGCTGAAAACATCCCAAATTTTAGGGGGTGTTTATGAGTAACACACTACCAAGTAAGCCATTTAAGACAGAATGTGGAATAGTGAATCTAGATACATCAAAAGGATCGGGTACACATTGGGTAGCATACTGGAAAAAGAATAATGATATTGATTACTTCGATAGTTTTGGTAATTTACAACCGCCAAAAGAGATAATTGAATATTTAGGGAAAAATATTAGTTATAACTATTTTAAGTATCAGAAATATAATACTTTTAATTGTGGACACTTATGCTTAATTTTTTTAATAACAAAAGGAAATCTGAAATAAAAAATTAAATAAAAAGAATAAATTTGTTGTTTTATTTTAATTTATATATTTTATTTTTCATCAATGCTTAAAAATTGCTATCCATAAAAATTATATAGAGGTGTTTGATTTTCAATATTTATAGAAAACGTTCCAGCTTCATCCTGAATCTTCCTGAACATATGTGGCTCATCATTTAAATAAGTAATTTGATCTTGAGTAATATAGAGGAACTTTCGTGGTAAATAGGTATAAAATTCTCCATCTAAGACCATTATTATAGCTTCTCCATATCTAGTGGTCACTCTTTCTACACTTACGATAGTATAGGTCTTATTCAACACCAGATCCTTAGAGGCTAAACAATTATATTTTTTTTTATTGTTGTATTCCTTGACGAGGCTTTGTATTGAGGCTTCCATTGCTATATTTTTTAATGTTTGTTATTGTTGAGTAAAAGTTTTAAACTGATTTTTAGTTTTCTAAAACCATCGCTTTTATAACAAAAAGTCGTATGTTATATTAACCGTGCTTTGTAAACACAATAAGAAAAATTTAATCTAAACAGGATTTGGTTAAGCCATAATTAGAAATTACGGAGCTCAACAAAAACTTGACCTATTTTTGTTGTTGTTACCGCGCGCTAATGCTTTGAAACAAAATTAATTTAAACAGGATGTTGTTTATAATAATAAATAAATAATTTTAATGAATTTGGAGCTCATGTTGAAAATAAACTTAGCTCAGAAAATAGTATAAATACCTTCGTTTTAAAATAAATAACTTTAGAACGCAAGGATCTGTTAACATTGAAACTTTATTCTAATAGCTAACAATATTTTCCAAAAAATACTTAAGTTTTTACTAAAAAAGAAGTGCAGTAATAAAACTATACAAAACTAAAGCAGTGTAGTAATAAGACTATACAAAACTGAAGCAGTGCCGCAATAAAACTACACAAAACTGTTTTACATAATTTTTGAAAATCATAAAACAAAAAAAGTTTTTAAAAAAACGGTCAGCATAACAACAACAACAAGAACAACTGCAAGAGCAACAGCAAGAACAATAAAATGGTGCAACATATTTGCGAGTCCTGTAATAAAACTTTTGCTTCTAAATATCTTTTAAGGAGACACATTAGTAGCATACATGAGAAAGTTATTTTTAAATGTAATTTATGTAATTCAAAATATTCTAGAAACTATAATTCAAAAGCTCATATTGCCCTCAAACATACAAATATTGATTCATCCTTTCTTAACCCCTTAGGGGCCGTTCATAAATTACGTAAGACGTTTAGGGGGGGTCGGCGGATTCTTACTACATCTTACGAGAGGGGGGGGGGGGGGGTGAATGATCATCTTACGTAAGATTTAAAATGCGTATTCATACATTAAAGTTGTATTAACGCATCGTCATTTGTGACAGTAATAAAATATATTTGAATTTTCGACAGTCACGAAAGACTCAGAAATATCCATTACAATCGATTTAAGTAATCGACTCTGAACGGGACAACTTCTCTTCTGTTTATGTTATGAAATATACATATGTATGTTGTTTACACGCAGGGTCGACTTGTAACACCGTCTCACAAGTTTGCTATTATTCAGGCATTTACACGCAGATACGTCGACTTTGAAATTTTGTTGATGTTGTCCCGGTTCTTTATCACCCCCTTGCACTTGTCGTCTTCAACAAGAAGATTCGCTTTCGATTCCTTCTTCAACAGGAGACCAAAACAGCAATCAGTTTTGTCCTCTATTTCTTCGCTTAGCGTTAAATTACGATTGGTCAAAAGTACATCCACAGTTCAAAATCATGCCTTACGATTTTTTTTGTCCTTCGCTTGCAAACGTCTTAGCTGATCGAGTTTGTAATATTTGTGACCAGTACTTTGCCTCGAAAAAAGCTACTGTAATGCACAAAAAACTACATGGAAAAGACTGTAGTCGCACTCACATGATTCAACCAGTTTCAATTTTGAAACGTGGAAAGGGGAAAAGCCTTTGCATTTTAAAACAATCGGAGATTTGTCAAGTTGCAGAGTGGCATGACGACGAGGATATTGATGTTACAGAGTTTGAATGTGAATCAGAAAACTCAACAGACGAATCGGGTGTGCCAATTGTAGGTTCACTATCAGACTGGTTGAAAAGCGCATGGACTAACGGTGACTTTTTTAATTCATCTTGAAAAACAAATGTGTAGTTTGTAACTTCGTAATATTTATTTAATATGTACCATATGTATATTAAATATACATAGTAATATAGTACATCACATGAAAAATACATTTTTTGACTAGTTTCACCTTAATTATGAATCTTACGTAAGATTTCGGAAGGGGGGGGTGGGGGGGGGGGGTAGTGAGAATCTTACTAAATCTTACTCGGGGGAGGGGGGGGGGTCATGAAATTGTCTTACGTAATTTATGAACGGCCCCTTACTACAAAGGAATGATCCATCATCTACTAAAGCTGTAGTTCAAAGAGATTCTATTACATCTCCTAACACATCAACGCGAACGGATGCCGAAGCACCGTCATGTAGCTATAGGCATTGTGATATATGCGATATAAATGTTCCTCAAAGTTCTTGGTCTAGCCATTCGAGAACTACTGAACATAAAATAAATAAACATGAGGATAATTGTGTACGTTTAAATGACGATATACATATTTTTAAAAGTTTATTTAAAAATCGTATTGCAACATCTATACTATTTATATAAAATTGCTTATATGGAAATGGTTTGTAACGCCAAACCGCAAAATATACTGAACCGATTTTAATAATTTATGTTTTAAAACAACATATTTGCACTAAAGATGGTTATTGTATACTTATTTCAATGATTTTTTTTAAGTTAAAAATGCTATTTTTTAGGATTAAGTTTTTTGCAAAACCTCACACAATAATTTTCGTTCGATTTGTCGTTGCTTATGCTGCTTCTTGAATGCTGTGCTGTTATTTTTGTTTTCATTTGTACCGTTTGTATTTGGCTTCTAAGTTCAAAGAACAACTCTCCTTGAGTTTTTTTTTTACTTTTGATGAGAGAGTACGATGTTAATAAATTTTTGAAAAAAGTGTACGTTGCTTCTTACAGTTAAACTGCAATTTATTATTTTTATAAAATTTAGTTTTTGCCTGTCCGTCTATCTGTTTGTTTTTTATGGACGCGGAAACTATCCGGCCGAGTGTCATAGAATATAAGACTTTTATTAAGGGTGCATATTTAGGGTGACCCACAGACGCGTCTTTTATATTAAGAGGCATAAGTGGGCCATAAGACTTTAATTAAGGGTGCATATTTAGGTTAGCCCTAATGCTAAAACATTTTTAAAATATTATTTTCTCGAAGACCGCTTATTCGATTCTCATTGAACTTACACCACATGGCTTTTATATTAAGAGGCACAACTTAGGCCGTACACATTTAATTTAGGGTGCATACTTTAGGTGGCCCTTATACAAAATAACTTTTTAAATAGAATTTACATGAAGATTTCATAATTGTGGCCTATGGAAGGTTTTGACAAAGTTTGGTTTGGTAAATGGGCTATGACACGCCCTTCAAAATCAAATTCATCATATATCAACAACTACTGGACGCAGATGAATGGGACATGGTACATGGTACATAAACATGCAAACAAAAGGTACGGGCAAAAGTAAGTTTCAAAGGAAAAAATTATCGCCCCACATAACAACGTCTGCCAGGCCTGCTATATATTTGTAAAAGAGTAGGGACAAAAGTTAGTTTCACTGGGAAAATGGGCTGTTTCGCTTTTACATTCCATCGAATGCGTTCATACAACATCGCGCCACATATCGAAAAGGGCAGAACAACGTCTGCCGGGACAGCTAGTATGTTTATAAAAATAAAGATGAAAGCATTATTTCATCAATCAAATTCTTTGATATCGCTCATAGAAGTGTTACTAAATTATTGGTTGATGCTTTGTCTGAACATAAAAATTTCAAATTTATTTTTTAACTTTTCGCTGAATACATTAAATTTTCAAAAAAAAAAAATGATAGGGAGGATGAGAATGCATTAGAGCTAAGTGTTAAATCATTTCAATCAAAAATGATTTTGATTCAAAATGTAGAAGAAATCTTAGCTGGCTTTGATGCACACCATCAAAATATAATCAAAAAAATGGATGAATTTCAAGAGCAGGATAGTGGTTGGTCTCTAGCTAAAATTATTAGATTAGAGATTAATGTTAACAAATATAGCCCAATTAGAGGCTCAAAGTATATTACTCTTCCTCCATTCATTAATATGAAAAAAGCTTGTGTAAACATCCAAAATCAGGATGATTACTGCTTTAAATGGGTCTGCATATCTGCACTTGAAAAGATAAACAGAAATGGGCAGAGATGTTTAAATAATATTAATATTGAGCAGAGTGAAATAACTCTCTCAAATAATATAATTTTAAATTTCTCAGATCTTCACTTTCCAATAGATATGAAAGACATTAAAATCTTTGAAAGAAATAATATAAATAAATGTGTTTGGGGTGGATGAAAAAGAAAAAGAAATTATTGGCCCATATTATAAAACGTCTGAGGAGAAACCTCACCACATAAATTTATTATACATCCAAAATGGAGATGATTCCCATTTTGTGTGGATAAAAAATTTAAGTCGTTTGATATCATCTCAGGTAACAAGAAATGAGCACCAAATACATTTATGTAACTTTTGCTTACAACATATGGGGAGTGAAGATATATTGCGAAGACATAAGTTAGAATGCAATAAAGTTGTCACAAAAATGTCTGAGGGAAAGGATGGTGATAATATTTTGGAATTTAAAAATTATAAAAAGAAATTAGATGTTCCGTTTATAGTTTATGCAGATTTTGAATGTATTCTACAAAAAGAAACTAATCAAACTACTGAAGAAAATTTAATGAATTCAGATGACACTGTTCGAACTACGCATAAGCATATTTTTGCAGCCTTTAGCTACTTTATTAAATCATCCTTTGATTCATCATTAAATAAATTTGAGATATATTCTGGTGAAAACGCAGCAAAGGTTTTCATTGATAGATTAGTTCGCGATACAAAGGTTTTGTTTGATACATATTTATTAAATGTGAGACCAATAAATAATCTCACAGTTGATGAGCAAAAAAGACAAAATGAGTGCACCAAATGTCATATCTGTTGCAAACAATTTACTGTAACAGATATAAAAGTAAGAGATCATTGTCGTCTGTCTGGTAATTATCGCGGACCAGCTCATGAAAGTTGCAATATTAATTATAAAGTAGCCAAGTATATTCCGGTTATATTCCACAATTTTTCTGGTTACGATGGCCATTTATTTGTAAAAGAATTAAGAAACTATCCAGTGGAAATTAATGTTATACCTCTCAACAAAGAACTATATATTTCTCTATCAAAAAAAATTCCTATGGGAAATAAAAATTTTTTAGAGTTGCGTTTTCTAAACTCTTTAAGATTCATGCCTTCTAGTTTAGATAAATTGTCAAGCTATCTAAACAATGAAGATTTTAAAATTCTTGAATCTATGTATGATGATCCATTATTGAGCCTTTTGAGAAGGAAAGGAGTTTTCCCATATGAGTATGTTGACTCATTTGATAAACTGAAAGAAACTTCATTACCCCCTCGTGATCAGTTCTTTTCAACGTTAAACAATTCAAATTGTTCTAAAAAAGACTATGCTCACGCAGTTAATGCTTGGCGTTCAGCTGGTTGTGAAACATTAAATGATTATATGCTAACATATTTAAAAACTGACGTTTTGTTGTTAGCAGATGTTTTCGAAAACTTCCGTCAGCTATGTAAAAGAATATATGAGCTAGATCCAGCTCATTATTATACAGCTCCGGGGTTGTCTTGGGATGCTATGCTCACTACAACAAAAATAAAATTAGAGCTGTTGACTGATATCAATATGTATAATTTTATAAAAAATGGTATCAGAGGCGATATAGTGCAGTGCTCAAAACGTCAATCTGTTGCTAACAACAAACACATGAGAGACAAATATGATTGTAATAAAGAATCAGAGTACCTAATGTATTTAGATGCCAACAACTTATATGGTTGGGCAATGTCTAACTACATTCCTTCAAGCGGCTTTGAATGGGTCAATGAACCTGAACAATTTGATGTTTCTGGTATACGAGAAGATTCTTCAGATGGCTATATTTTGGAAGTCGATTTAGATTATCCACAAAGTCTTCACGACCACCATAATGATTTACCATTCTGTGATGAAAGGAAAAATGCTCCTACTCCCAATTCAAAATTACCAAAATTAATAGCGGACTTAACAAACAAGAAAAATTATGTAACACACTATCGAAATCTTCAACAGTGTATTGCGAATGGTTTGAAATTAGTTAAGATCCATAGAATTTTGAAATTCAAACAATCTCCATGGTTGAAGGTGTATATAGATTTGAATACATATCACCGCAAAAGGGCAAGAAATGAATTTGAAAAGAATCTTTTTAAATTGATGAATAATGCGGTCTTTGGTAAGACTATGGAGAATGTAGATAAAAGAAAAATTGTTAAAATTGTGGGGGAGTGGGAAAGTAATGGTAGACGTTTAGGTGCTCGTGCGCTTATATCAAGATCTAATTTTAATAGTCTTAGTTCTTTTATAAATAATGCTAGAAAGGATCCAAGTTTCCATAGCATTAAAGAGTTTGATGATGCTATGTGTGCGATTCAATTAAATGCGATTAGTGTGAAATATGATAAACCGATATATATAGGTTTTGTTGTATTGGAACTATCTAAATACTTAATGTATAATTTTCATTATCAATACATGAAGCCTAAATATAATGAAAATCTCACATTAAACTATATGTATACTGATTCCTTTATATATTCGATTCGAACTGAAGACTTTCATCATGACATTCTTAATGATATCCCCACTCATTTTGATACGTCAGAATATCTAGATAATAATCGCTTCAACATACCATTAGAAAATAAAAAAGTCTTAGGTATGATGAAAGATGAAAATAAAGGTGATATTATGACAGAATTCATTGGTCTTAGATCAAAAATGTACTCCATTCACGTTGATGGTGTTGATAAGGATGGGAAACCTTTAGAGGATGTGAAAAAAGCAAAAGGGGTTAAGAAAAGTGCCCTTAAAAAACTGATTATAGCTGATTATCGAATGTGTTTATTGCAAAGAAAACAACATATCGATACAATGTATGTATTAAGATCTTCATTGCATGAAATTTATACGCAAGAAATAAAAAAAGTAGTCTTAAGTTTTCAAGATGATAAACGCTATATAAAAGAAGATGGTATAAATACGTATGCTTGGGAGCATTCTAGGTTAAATTAAGAAAAAAAAATTTTATAATTTATGCATGTGAAAAATTTGTAATTATACTCATAAGAAAAAAATGTTATGTTTTTAAGAAATTTTATTAAGAAAAATCTATATATATAACCATTATAAAATATAAAAACTTGTTATCGCTAGTAAAAATTATTAAAAAAAAAAAAAAACGTTTTATTTATTTATAAATTTGCAATCAAACTAAGCAGTGTGTATTGTTTTGTAGGTCATGATTTGTTAGGTTTATTTACTTTTAAATTTTCAAGTTCAAGGAACTTTTTCTATTTTTAGATTCTTCGCTTTATATGTTTTTTCTTGTGCAAGATCTCAACAATTTTAAGAATTTTATATAAAAAATCGTGTATCTCAACCATGTTTAGTATTCTACTGAAAGTTCAATCGAATATCTCAACCTGATCAAGATCTTTTTCGCTATAACCTAAAAGTATGCTACAATTTTTACAATTTTTGTATGGAAAATCCTATATCAGTATTCTTACTGAAAGTTCAATCGAATATCTCAACCTGATCAAGATCTTTTTCGCTCTAACCTAAAAGTATGCAACAATTTTTGCAATTTTTGTATGGAAAATCCTATATCAGTATTCTTACTGAAAGCTCAATCGAATATCTCAACCTGGTTGAGATAGAGGATTTTTTTATATGAAATTATAATAAATGTTGCATACTTAAGTGGATCAAATTTCTAGCATGGGTGCACCCACTTTTCACCTTGGTGCACCCGTGCTAGAGCCGGCTAAACTACCCTACTCACGGTACTTATCTAACCGAGTATGAAGAAATATCCCAAGAAAGTGTTATTCTTTCAAATCAGCTAGAGAGCAAAAACCAAGAGATACTATTTCGTCAAGCGCCAAATTGCCACCCTGAAAGTACATAGAAGATTTGCCAGAGCAATAGACTTCCTCGGCTTAGGTTTCAAGTTCATTGCGGGAACACCGGACCACGACGACTATGAATTATTACTTACCAAGGAGAATATGTTGATCGAGAACAACAACAGACAAACAAAAATTAACACCCTCCTTCAAGACAAAATTAACAAAATGACACAAGTAATTAACTCTCTACAACACCAATCTACAAACGCAATAGGAAAAGAGGACCACTTGACACAATATTTCGTGAATGGAAACAACGAAATTATTAACCACTTGAGCAGTGTTACACTATCCATAGTACTAGCGAAAGCAGATGTAGTCGATCCATTAATTTTTGACACAGTCGAAATAAATAATTTAATAGATACTGAACACGTACAAATTAGTGCTAGCGATATCCTAAAGATAGTAAATATTAAGGTATTACAAGGTGAAAATGTAATATATTATATTTTGAAGGTTCCCATACTTAATTTATTTTGTGATTATGTTAAAATTTATCCTATTATCTAAAGTTCGATGATAAATAAGCTAGATGTGACCGACGCTGCTGTCTGCGACAACATATCGAAACCTGCATCAAGGTGCATCAACACACCAGCAGCTTGTGTGTGAACCAACAACCTCAGCTTGCCTCTCACAGCTACTCAATAATAATACAGCTAGCTGTCACACAGAATCGGCTCACCATGTTCCGCACATTATTGAAGTTCAACCGGGTGTTGTAATGCTAAACGATATCACCAATACCACAATCCTAAATGGAGAAAATATGACATTGTCGGGTTCATATCTTATAACCTTTACTACAGAAATCCTGGTAAATAGAATAAAATACGTTGCTGGAGACCATCTCCCAATACTCCAACCACAAACACCGAAGACTGTTGATTTGAAGGTGCTGGGACACGAACTGAAACTGTCGTAACCTTATCTGCATAAAATCCACACGCAGAAGGAATACCAATGGCCCGTTATCATTTTTGTTCCGATATTAACGTCTATCGCAGCTATATTCGTTATTTTAAGGAGACAGCATATGCAGGAGCAAATTAAAGAGCGACATCCTTCAAAGTATCAGAGAGCGAAACAAGAACGCTTCGCATTTTAGAGAGATAGGAGTTAACAACTAATAGGTTAACAACATGATATGAAAACCCATAGGTTAACAACATGTAGGAATCTCAAGGGCATGCAACACAACGGTGTCGCATATCTCGAACTAAGTTTATTTCATTTAATTTTTCTTATGGGAACCGCGGTAGTTGCATTTTATTAATATAATATATCTCTGCACACTTTTGTATAGTGTATTATGTCAACTAAGCAATCTTATTGCTTTTAAGAAAGCTAAAGAAAATGAGAATAAAGCAACGGCAGTCTGGTTTTAACAGAAGAACAAACCTTGTCATATTGAAAAATTTAACTTGCACGACATTAATATTAGCTTAAGCTTTTTGACATATGAATGCTGACGCACAATTCCCCATTCACACGACAACTAACTACACTGACGCGTCGCGACGTAGAAATACCGAACTACATACTACTCCAACGTATTTCGCATTCACACAACTGACAAGCTACTCCGAAGACATATTCCATCGCTCAAAATCGGTGTGTGTGAATAGCGTAATTTAATTTATAAAATACGTACCGTCAAAAGTTAAGACTTCAACCAATGAAGTACACTGTGCTTAAACGCTTGTGAGCCCACAGCGCTTGTGGTTCTTGTGTTGTGTATGTTAACGGCCAAACTAGTTTCCGTTTAGCCTAAAGATATGCAGTGAAATCTTAATGCAAGAGCACTTTGTCTTATGAAGACTAAGGCATTAGCAAATTTATTAATTTCATTGTGTGTTTGGCAAGTGGTATGTGAGGGCAAGTGAGCGGCCTTTGGCCGTGAGTCAGGATTGACATCTTCCAACATGTCTAATATCGCGTTCCATTCATTCGCTACTCACAGTGGTTTTGCACTAAAATTAAATTGCATACTTTCAGGCACACAAATCAACTAGTTTGGCCTAGGTAAAACTATTTTATCCTAAAGCCTAGTTTGGCTATATATGTACATACATATGTATGTACATTAGGGTAGTTCAAAATATTGAAGTTGCTCCAAACTTCGCTCCCCGGACACCAAAAGTTTCGTATTGGTGCCAATAAGAACCACGTAAAATTTGGACCATTTCAGAAAACATTTGATGGACCCGCCACCCTCTTGAAAACTGGAAAATTGTCCTCAATCTATCAAAAATCATTAATATCTCTCCGAAACTGCCCCCTAGAGGGATCAAATGTATGACAAGGCCCCATTATTTATTCTTCTCCAACATTTTTCCTGAACATACTTTCCCCCTATCACAACCCCTTAGGGGTGCTCCCCTGCAAAAATGACATTCTTGTGAAATTATGAAATTGACTTCCCCCTCTTCTCAGATGCCTCAGAAGAGGTAAAACGCAAGACGAACTCGCATTATTTTTTTTCTCTCAAACTTTTCTTTGTACACATCTACCCCCTATCTGCCACCCTTTTATGGGCCCCCCTACAAAAAACACAAAAAATTTTGAAAAATATATCATAGCTCCCCCTGAGTGACCCAAAAAGGGTTGATATGTATCACTAAGTCCTATTATATTTTTTTTCCAATATTTTTCCCGAACATACCTACCGTCTATCTGCCACCCTTTTGGCGGTCCCCCTACAAAAAACACAAAAAATTAAAAAAATTTCTAAAAATAGTTCATAGCATTTCTTGAGTGACCCGTAGAGTGGTCTAATGTATTACCAGGTCCTCCCTACATTTTTCCGAATATACTTACCACCTATCTCAACCCCTTTGGGGGGATCCCTTTGAAAAAATGAAAAAAGTTTCGAAAAATAATTCATATCAGTACTATGTTGTATTATATTCATTTTTATTGCATTCATTACTTCTACGATTTGTAGCATTAGCTGTTTTTTTCCTTCATCATTTTACAAAATTTGGTTGTAGTCTTTCACAAACGCAACACCCCTTTCAGCGGTGTAATTTACGACAGCTAAGCCTTTGCAAAAAGAGAGCACATCCCTGATCTCATCATCAAATTCCCATGATTATTGAAAATTCTGTATTCAATTCAAGGAAAACAAAAAAGTTTTTGGTTCTGTGTGAAACAAAGTAACTTAGACTGTGGTTTAGTAAAATTTTGACGTTTTCGATGTTCGTCAATTTCACGACGGGGTGCAAGAATTTGAGAAGTTCAACTGTTTTTCCCTTTTCTGCATAAGATACTCTACAATCAAAAAATGCGAGAGATACTGTTTCCTCTACCAAATACCACAAATAATTTTTAAATTTTTCTGTATTGTCATGAAAATGGTTGGATCAATATTTTCTCTTACGAAGGAATAATCAATAAATGGAGCTTCCACAGCAATGGTACATCCAAGCCATACTCGAATATATTTTAGCATATATAATACAAATATGTATCTCGGACTCCATTTAATCGTTATGCAGCCAAAATAAATTGATCACGAAACATAAAAATTAAAAGATTGTATGTCAACCGCGCATGGCTCATTGCCCCAGGCTTAAGGAATTTCGCACTCCCCCTGCACCAAGAAATATTAGTGCTAGCTCTGAAAACTTCTTATAATCATCTCTGCTACGGTTTTGATAACAGTAGCTTCATATACATATGCATATCATCGCATTCATCGTTTGATCGCACGATATTATCTTCCAGGCCGCTTTTATAGGATTTTGGATCTAATTTATTCCACTCATTTAAAAACCGTTCAAAAAGGGTAATCTCAATAGTACTTAGTACTCGAACCAAGTTTTATATCAAAAACACTTCGAAGTACAATTTCATTTACATATATGATGGCGGCATGGAAGATTTATTGGTTTACGTTCTAGTCGGTTCTGCAACACGTGCTCCAGATCTTTCGCCTGTATCACTGGTAGTCGTATCAAAACCCATAGCTGCAATATCATCGACTATGTATATTCCATTGTAGTAATATGTACATTATATACTGCCATTGAAATATTTTCATTAATAGAGCTGCTGATTTTGCCTGCACCCTGAAACTTTTTTGTTTTGTTTGAATTGAATATAGAACTTTCAATAATCATGGGAATTTGATGATGAGATCAGAGATGTGCTCTCTTTTTGCAAAGGCTTAGCTGTCGTAAATGACACCGCTGAAAGAGGTGTTGCGTTTGTGAAAGACTACAACCAAATTTTGTTAAATGATGAAGAAAAAAAAAAGAGCTAATGCTACAAATCGTAGAAGTAT
The DNA here is from genome assembly GCA_949775025.1 of Tricholauxania praeusta. Classification (NCBI taxonomy): domain Eukaryota; kingdom Metazoa; phylum Arthropoda; class Insecta; order Diptera; family Lauxaniidae; genus Tricholauxania; species Tricholauxania praeusta. Next base: position 45,375,142 of record OX459031.1, read on the forward strand.
ATCGCAAAAAGTATCCTTTTTTGTGAAAAGAGCCAGTTAATATAAACAATGAATGCAATAAAAATTAATATAATACAACCTAGTACTGATATGAATTATTTTTCGAAACTTTTTTCATTTTTTCAAAGGGCTCCCCCCAAAGGGGTTGAGAAAGGGGGTAAGTATGTTCGGAAAAATGTAGGGAGGACCTGGTATTACATTAGACCACTCTACGGGTCACTCAGGGAAAGCTATGAACTATTTTTAGAAATTTTTTTAACTTTTTGTGTTTTTTGTAGGGGGCCCCCAAAAGGGTGGCAGATAGACGGTAGGTATGTTGGGAAAAAATATTAGAAAAAAAATATAATAGGACTTATTTATACATATCAACCCTTTTTGGGTCACTCCGGGAGAGCTATGGACTATTTTTCGAAAATTTTCGTGTTTTTTGTAGGGGGACCTCCAAAATGGTGGCAGATAGGGGGTAGATGTGTACAGAGAAAAGTTTGGGAGAGTAAAAATAATGCGAGTTTGTCTTGAGTCTTACCCCTTCTGAGGCATATGAGAAGAGGGGGAAGTCAATTTCATAATTTCACAAGAATGTCATTTTTGCAGGGGAGCACCCCTAAGAGGTTGTGATAGGGGGTAAGTATGTTCAAGAAAAATATTAGAGAAGAAAAAATAATGGGACCTTGTGATACATTTGATCCCTCTAGGGGGCAGCTTCGGAGAGATATTAATGATTTTTGATAGATTGAGGACCATTTTCCAGTTTTCAAAAGGGTGGCGGGTCCATCAAAAGTTTTCTGAAATGGACCAAATTTTATGTGGTTCTTATTGGCACCAATACGAAACTTTTGGTGTCCGGGGAGCGAAGTTTGGAACAACTTTAATTTTTTTCATATATGTCTGAACCACCCTAATGTATATGAAAAACTGCAGAATGTTACTTCTCTATATCTACTAGAAATGTCAGATTTGAACAAATATATTAATGCATTGAAAACATCTTTTATCGCATTAGAAGATGTTTCTATAACACTAATAATACATGTACCTCTAAGTCATTTAGAAGAATGTCTTTATTTTCTTGATGATAATTAAGGATTGGGATTGTGGTCAGAACAGGCTGGGGAGTCGGTTAGTATTCAGTTTTTAATATTGTGGAATAGGTACAAGGTTAATTATACCAAAAATGAAAAATTCACAAATCAGATCGGTTGCTTAGTTTTCATCGAGGAACATTTGAAAACTTATTTATTTATTTTTTCTAATAATATATTACTCGTATATTTTGTTATGAAAATGACTTTTATTTTTTTGGTCTTTCACTAAAAAATGTGATCTCAAACATCCACATACTTATGGCATAAGGAATTTCTTATTTGTTGAATTGAAAGTAAAAAAAAAAATATAAGAAAATAAAACGTATCCACTGGGATTCGAACCTGGTTCCCTTTCAATACAAGGGTTGCATGAACATTTGAAAGACATCAGCCAACGTAGTATCATATTCACGTTGGCTAAATGTAATACTTGCGATAGCATCAAATTGATTCCAAATGTTATAAAATATCGTTTTAATGTTTGAACTGTATTAGAATTTAATACAAAATGTATTTCAAAATTTTGTAATATATTCAAAAGTATTAAATTTAATCAAAATTGTATTAAAAATCTTTGTAATATTTCGTTTGTATTAAAATTTATTCTAAGATTTCTAACCGTGTATAAGCGTAATTTCATTAAAATTATCGATAAAATTGTTTACCTTAAAATGGCCATTAAACGTTTAAGTGAGCAGCTCCAATTTTGCGAATCATGTATTTGGATTCTCCGGACACTAAATGATAATGGTTCATATTCAGATTTGGTTGACAATTTGTTCGATCTGATCTTGCTTGAAGCGAACCGTGTACAGTGAAAGCAGAATTTTGTGAAAATTTCAAATATTACATCATAGTAAATTGAAATAATTGAATATTATTTAATCGAATTTAAAGTCATTTGCAGAAACCGATGTTCATGTGAAATTTCACAAATCGATTAATGGTTTTATAAACAAACATGACAAATACAACAAATTGAACAATTTAACCTTTTAATTGGTGACATATGTCGGCTATTACCACATGTATACATACATACATATCCATATGGGCATTTCCGCCAAAAAGCCAACCGTGACAGAAAAATTAAAAGTTATTATAAGAGTGTTACTATCTGATATTATCTAAGGAAAATATTCAAATTTTGTTAATTTAAACAATTTGTACCAGATTTCATTTATCACATTGAGCAAACCACCTGCAAACTTGCATAAATGCAGTTTCTCTTTTTTTTTGTAATATTGAATAGTATTTTGCCTTAAATATTTAAGTGTGTAAGAAAAGTGATACATGATGATAGTCTTTCCGAAAAATCTCTCTTCCAACGTCAATTAGCTAACAACAATGCAAAAATATCAAAACAATCTCTTTTAACTGTAAAATTTTAATTTGCCTAAGTTCATGTTCTAAAGCAGTGATGGGCACATAGTGGCTCTATTTGCTCTTACCGTTATTCGACGTACAAGCAAGCGAAAAAAAAATCACAGAATTTCAACACTATCGAGGCACAGCGTTCACTTGAATTCAAATGAAAATAAAAACAAAATACAAAGGCATAAACGACGGCGCCGCATTGTGTCTTGACGAATGTAGTAATTGTTTTTGTTTGTAGTGCAATTTGATTTTTTGTTTTGAGCTAATGGCAATTTTGGAAATGAAAGTAAAAAAAAACTTTAAAATTTCGTTTGTTGTTGATGTTGTTGTTTTGCTCTTTTGTTAGATTTCTATGCCCACCGCTGTTCTAAAGTCACAAATAACATAAAAAAACATCATATGTTCTCATTTCGAAATTCGTAACAGCTGCAAGTGTGTCTAAATTTTTGCACGAACAGAGTTTCATGTAAGTACATAATTAAAAAAAAAAAAAGCTAGTGCAAAATAAATAAAATTTTAAATTTTTGGAGCTGTTTGAAGTTGGTCATGTCCGAAAACATAAGTGTAATAAATAGGCAGTTCAAAATGGTTTAACCACTTTTCACAGCCATAGCACATTTCTTTTTTTTTTTGGAAAGGTTGTGAAGAGAAGGAGGGACATGTATACTTTTTTTCCAATAGTAGGCGGTGCGACGCCCAACGGGAAAAAACGTTTCCACTGCTAAACTAATAGACCGATATTGATGAAATTTTTTTAAAGATAGATTGAATCCTAAGAAAGATTATTAGAAACTCTGATTCTTTAAAGGGGGCGTGGTATCGCTCTAAATGGGGAAAACGGTATCACGGCTGTTCCACTACACCGATTTTGATGAAATGTGGTATGTAGATAGATTGAAACTTGAGTAAAAATATATTTTTTTAAGTGGGCGGTGCCACGCCTCTTACAGGAAAAATGTTTTAACAGCAAAAAGACAAGTTTTATATTCTTTTAAGAAAAATATCTACTCCTTCCTCTTTTCTTTGTTAAAATTGATCTCACTAATTGATTTGATAAATTTAAACATTAAATTTTTTTTTAATTACTGTATATATGTATCTTAAATATTATTATTTATATAAATATTAAAGTAGTTTTGAAAAATTGCCCAAGTGAACATAAACGGAATATTATGTCCCGTTCGAATGGATTATTATGCCTTGTAAGAAAAAAAGTAAATAAGATTTTTCAATCAAACGAAATCTATTAAAAAGTTACATTATTCCTTAACATTTTAAGATTAGTCGCATTAAAAAATGTTACCAGGTTTCGCTGACTTCTGCTTTTCTATAGATGGCCATGAAAAAACTTCCGTGTTTTGTCCCGTTCGAATGTCTTTTTAATTGCCTCTATCTCGGAACCAGTACGATGTCTGGCATCATGTTTACCACTCAATATAGTGCTATTCCTTAAAGTAACAGAAAAAAATAAAAGTGTTTTACTTTGACTTTTATTCCATATTAAAAAAAAAAAATTCCGTCCCGTTCAACATGAGAGAAGTGTCCATATACATATATGTATACATAGCCTCATCAGACCAGTTTTCGTTAATTTGTACAGACATTTGAACCCCGACCGGTTTCTGCAAGTGACTGTAAATTCGATTAAATAATATTCAATTAATGACCAAATCCATCTCAAACCATGCACGCGGATTATTTCATACTAGCATTACCCTGTGCACATCGCTTCACCTCAACCGTGGTGTATATTCGATGTGCGGTCTGCGTGAAAATTCTATTTAAAAAAATACTTTTGTATGAGTATGCACCCAAATTAAAATTTTTACAACCTTAGCAGTGCCTCTTAATATAAAAACCACGTGGTGTAAATTCCATGAGAATCGATTAAGCGGTCTTCGAGAAAATGATTTTTAAAAATATTTTTGTTTGAGGACCACCTAAATAAAAGTTTTGTAGCCTAAGCTATGCCTATTAACATAAGAGCTACGTGGTGTAAGTTCGGTGTGAATCGACTAACCTGTCTTCGTGAAAATGATACCTAAAAATATTTTGGTATGAGGGTCACCCTAAGTATGCACCCTAAATAAAATTTTCTTAAGCTTATCTGTGCCTCTTAATATAAAAACCACGTGGTGTAAATTCCATGAGAATTGATTAAGCGGTCTTCGAGAAAATGATTTTTAAAAATATAAAAGTTTTGTATCCTTAACTATGCCTCTTAACATAACAGCTACGTGGTGTAAATTCGGTGTGAATCGACTTATGTACCAGTCTTTGTGAAAATGATATTTAAAAATATTTTTGCAGGAGGGTCACCCTAAGTATGCACCCTAAATAAAACTTTTACAATCATATCTGTCTCTCTTCACATAAAAGCCATGTGTTGTAAATTACATGAGAATCGATTTAGCGGACTTCGAGAAAATGATAGTATTGAAAAATATTTTTGTGTGAGGGCCACCCTAAATAAAAGTTTTGTGGCCTAAGCTATGCTTCTTAACATAAGAGATACGTAGTGTAAATTCGGTGTGAATCGATTTATTAGTCTTCGCGAAAATGATATTTAAAAATATATTTGTATGAGGACCACCCTAAGTATGCACCCTAAATAAAATTTTTACCATTCAATCTGTGCCCATTAACATAAAAGACATGAGGTGTAAATTTCATGAGAATCGATTTGCCTGTCTTTGAGAAATCGCTATTTTTAAAATACTTGTGTATGAGGGCCACCCTAAATATGCACCCTAAATAAAAGTTTTATAGCCTATGACACCTGCCTGATCGATACTAACATACGGTAAAAATTTCATCAAAATCGGCTGGATAGTTTCCGCGTGCATAAGAGACAGACAGACAGACAGACAATAAATGAATTTTATATAATAGATTACGGAACTAGTTGCCGATTAAACATGTTGTTTTTCATAGGGGACCCATATTTCCCCGATTTGATTAAAAAAAATTTTTACGAAGTTATGTCCATTTTAAGTTATGTCCATTTTAGGCTGAAAATTGTTTCAAAAAAGCGGCATTTCCATTCATTTCAAAATAATTAACTTTTGTCTTTTGATTCTGATAGAACTTCTTATTTTCTGTTAGAATCTTCAAAAAAATTTCAAAATGCTTGAAAATTGGCAGAGTTGTAGCGCTTTTTATGAGAAAAAACAAAGTTAATTTTCTGAAAAACCCCATCTTTTTTTTTACTTAAAATTTTATTTTGGACTTTTACTCATATAAGAAAGAGATGATATTAGTTTAATGCGCGCTTAAAGACATTTGAGGTGAGGAGAATTTTTTTTCCAAAAATTACACTGTCAAATTTAATTTTTTCAAACATCTGGCCTGTTGTCATGGATTTATCTTTTTAAGCGCTTATTCGATGAAAGATCCGATTAAACATATTTGTTTGTCATTTTAATACCTGGTATCAAAAACGATTAAGTTGGGCATTTCTATCTTGAGATATGATTTTTAAAGTGAAAAGAGGTCGAAAAAATAAATAAAAAAACACAATATCTCGAAAACTGTACCATTCAAAAAATTTTCATTTCCATTTTCGAATTCAGCGGAAAAAAGTACAAAAGAAAAATTAAAGGAAAATTTTGAGTGTAAGCTTGTAATCAGTTGACTAAATACAAATTAAATTAGCATAGCATAGTTACGGTGACCAATTTTTTTATTGTATTAAAGTGCCTCTTAACTTTTCCCAGAGCCGGCCATAGGAGTGCCAAAATAATGCGATTGCACTGGGTTTCGAGAGCAACATTTATTTTCAAAAAACGCCGATAAAACGCGTTTGAACTGTTTTCAGTGCATAAAATTCATACAATTACATTCATGCAATTGTTGAAGACAAAGAACAATGCTATATGCTGTTGTATTAATAGTAAAAACTAAAAGCAAAGTTAAAGGAGAGGTTTTATTATGTTTACTGGTTGTAAGTGGCCTCGCACTACCTAAGACTGGCTCTGCCCTCTCGAATTATCTCTTATTATAAAATTTGGCATAAACAACAAAGAAATCTTGTCCTGCCCAAAATGCAAGGTCAATGTAACATTTCAATGGACTAGTGAAACAAAAAAAAATTTAAGTAAAACTGTTTTACTTAAAGCAAAACTTTTCACAGCTAAGAATGCCATATCCTAGGCCAAACCAGTTCATCCGAAGCGTATTTTATTTATTTATTTATCTGATAATGTCTTTGGAATACAATATCCTTACAGACTACTTAAAAAAAAAAAAATAAAACAATAATATATTCATATAAATGTTATATAAAACAAACAAAGAATTCAAGTTAATATAAGTAATTAAAATAACAACGAGTCTTACAATAATAAATGATAAATTAAAGTAGATACAGACTATTTAGCAATTTCTTAAAAGAGAATTTCGAAAAAGAAAGATCTAAATCATGGACAGAAGAAAGTTGATTATACAACAATAAAGCACGAGTTATAGGCTCATTAAGTGCATAATTAGTTCTATGAATTCGTGAATGAAAAAACGTGTAGTGCCTTAACGTTCTTGAAGGTACATTAAAAGTACCAAAAAGCAATAAATGTGCACAGTCAATATTGCCTGAAATGAGGTCATGAACAAATATCAAGGATTGCATTTTTCTTCTTGTTTCGAGAGATTTCAAGCCCAATAGCATAATTCGTGCATTATAGGAAGGAAAAGATCCACTGAAATTTAAGGAACGGAGCGCGAATCTCGAAAACGATTTTTGGATTTTTTCTAGTCGAGAGCAATGAATGGTATGGAAAGGACTCCAAATAAAAGAAGCATACTCTAATCTTGACCTTACAAAAGAGTTGTAAAGGCAAACCAGAGTGTAGTGGTCAGAAAAATCTGTACTGTTTCTACGCACGAAAGCAAGTAATGAATATGATTTTGGAACAACATAATTTATATGGTCAACAAAAGTGAACTTAGAGTCAAATATAACTCCTAAATCTCGAATTGACTTAACATTCTGTATAGGAAATCCCAAAAGAGAGTACGAATAAATATGCAAATTATTGGATTTTGAGTACGACACAGAAAAGCATTTATTAAAATTTAAGGGTAAAAAATTTTGTAAACTCCAAGACAATAAATTATTGAGATCACTCTGTAAAAGAGCAGCATCATTTATGTCAGAAACTTTCTTAAATATTTTCAAATCGTCCGCATAAAGCAAAAAGTTCGCTGAACGAAAGTATTTACAGACATCATTAATAAATAATGTGAAAAGCAAAGGGCCAAGAATACTACCCTGTGGTACACCCGAAGTAGCAATGAAGCAGTACGATTTAACGCCATTTATCTCCACAAAACAAACTCTGGATTGCAGATAAGACTTGATCCACTTCAAAAAAGCAGAATGGAAGCCCATTTTAGCAAGCTTAGCTAATAAAACACTGTGAGGGACCTTGTCGAATGCCTTAGAAAAATCAGTATAGAGAACATCAACTTGATGTCCTAGTTCAAAAGATGAAATACAAAATCTCGAGAAAACTGCTAAGTTAGTTACAGTTGACCGACCAGCAAAAAAACCATGTTGTTCAAGGCAAATATGTCGCTTGACTAAAAAGAATAGCTTATTCTTAATGACACTTTCAAAGAGTTTAGATACATTAGAGAGCTTAGAAATAGGTCTATAGTTGGAAACATCATTTTTACTACCACTTTTAAAAATTGGTGTAATAGATGCAATTTTCCAACAATCTAAGAAAGTACCAGTCATTAATGATGCATTGAAAATTTTACATAAAGGCTTAGATAAGGAAAAAGCACATTTATTAAGTAAAATGGATGAAATGCCGTCATTGTCAGACTTAACTGAAATTTTAATTTTAGACATAAAATTGCAAATCTCATCTTCAGCGAAGACTATAGAGCCGATATCCAAAAATGAATCAACATTATCTAAAATTGACTCATCAAAACCAAACTTTTCTTTTTCATAATTGGACTTGAAATAATCAGCAAAAAGATTCACTGTATCTTCAATTGAAAAAGCATGATTACATTTATAGTATGTAGCCGTTGAAATGCAAGATCCATCTCTCTTAGATTGAATAAAATTCCAAAATGACTTGGGATTAGTTTTAATATTGTTCTCACAACGCAAAATATACTGTTTGTAGAGAAATTTATTTAAAAAATTAAATTCTCTCATATAATGAGAATACTTTAAGCGATACTGAATATCATTAGTTGATTTATATAATTTAATATATTTATTTCGCAAATTCTTTAGTTTTTTAAGACCTTTAGTGTACCAAGGTAGCTTATACACTTTAGGCGAAAAATATGGAATATGCTCAGTGCAAATAGTAGAGATTTTGGCATTAAAAATCTCAAAACAATCAGCCACAGATTTATTTAGAAATAACTCACTCCAGTTAATATTGCCAAAAATAATATTCAAGTGCTCAAAATTGCATAATTTAAAATTAAAATATTTTTCATGTTGAAAAAATTGAAAAAATTCATAGAACTCAAATTCCAAAACAAGAGGGACATGATGCATAACCGACGGTGAAATCGGGCAAAAACATTCAGATAGCTGGGTCTTAAAATTTTTAGAGACAAATACTAGATCTAAAATTTTACTTAGAGAATTAAAAAAAGAATTTATTTGAATTAAATCTATGCTGAATAAACTATCAATAAAGTAAATTTCGTGAGTGTGATTAATATTAGACGGGGTCAGCACTCCAGCAAGAAAACTCCAAACAATTTTACTAAGATTGAAATCACCCAACAAACATAAGTGACTACCATCATTTTTTAATGATGATTGCAAGTAAACGAAATTGTTCACATGTGCAGCATATAAGTCTTCCGGACTATTTGGTGGAATATATGAGGCGCAGATGTAAACAGTACCCTTTGGATCATTTATAGCGACACAAAGTTGATCTAGCAGAGTATCACTATTCTGCAGCATACATATGGAAGAACAAAGTTTGCGTTTAACTGCAATCAAAATACCACCACCCCGATTGAGACCAGTTTTAACAGCATCCCTATCTTTGCGATACACCATATATAAGTTCTGATTAAAATATTCAGCATCAAAGAAATCAGCATTAAGCCAGGTTTCCACAAAAACGATTACGTCGAAATCGCCTTGCGAAGTCCAATTAAAAATTGAATTAGTTTTAGTTCTAATTCCAGACATGTTTTGAAAATAAAGTTTGAATTTATTGCATATTCCACCTGCATTATTTTGATTTTGAAAACATGTTGTTGGTAGGGCTCGCGATGCGAGCTCACGTACTTGCACAACATTGACATCTGAAGGCGGAGAAGATGAAAGCACCGACAACAACGGCACAGGCAAAGTTGATGAAATTGATGACGATGAAAGCGGAAGAGGTGAAACAGCATGTATAGAAGATAATGAGGGTATGTACTCTACTATCTCTTCGTTTGAATTTCATTTTCTTTCAATAAAAAAGAGAAATTCCGAACTCTTACATCAGCCGGCCACAAAGTTGAGTTAAAAACTTTACTGAAGTCGCTCATTGATCCAATTAATTTAAAATTAATTTTCTTTAAAGAGTTCACATCCACACCTTTCTTAACGAGACGATAGCAATTAATATGTTCTCTAAGAATATTAGGCTCTTCAAGAGTTCTATATAACCATTCTTTAAGAGCAGAACTCTTGGAAATATTCGCTAAAGAGGTTTTAAGACACAGAATAAATGCTACTTAAGACCAAAAGGGCACCTTCTATGGGGACCTTCAAGAGGTTTATGTAAGAGTTAGCTATGACGTTTTCAAAACCTATTCAAGAGTTTAATGAATTAATACACCTAGAGGTCTATAAATATTTTGTGCTCTTGGAAATATTTATACACAATTTTTTTTCGAACGGAATTTTAATTAGGTTTATTTTATTTTGACGAAGTTTTAATAAAGATTTTGTTTTTGGTATACATATTTTTTGCAGTATTACAAAGTTAAATAAATAAAAAGAGAATAGCAAATGGAATTATAAAATGGCAATATGAAAATGATGCAACGAATAATTATGATTTTCGGCACAATTATTGACCAAAATTTACGTGCGAGCAAAGATTTATCGTGAAGTTTGGGGTTTTGCTTCGAAAAACTTAGCGCGCTTCTGAAATATTACATATTAGAAAAATAAAATATTTGGGCTAAAATTAATTTTTAGGTTTTTCTTTAATATTTATGTCTCAAAATACGTTTAAGTGATTTTTTAGGTAAAAGCAAATCGAAATAAAATGATTTACTGCACAAAAAATCATTATTTAGGCAAAAAAAAAAAAGAAACGCATTTATTTTTTTGTTGTTGTTGCTATTTCGTCGGCATGTATATTAAAAAAGATGGCCGACGACGCCAAGTTTTTAAAATTCCTCGATAAGTGGCATATAAAACTTAAGGATTATCTCTAAAGCTTCATAAGAGGTACTTTAAACTTAAGGATTATATTAAGGGCTTAATAAAACTTGACAGTTTTAATTTGCTAAAATTGTTTATTTAAAATAATTTTGTGTCCATTGTTAGGGTTACCATATGAACAAGTGGCAAATTAAGAAAGAGATGTTTTATGAGCTATTTTCTTTATAGAAATACGAATTATAACCCAAATTCGAATAAACATATTTTGGGCCATCTTGCGTTTATTTTTGTTTATCAATTTAGTTTTGGAATTTGTGCCTCATATTTTTTTTAAACAAATTTAGCAGTGGGTGATAATTAATTTGTATACGCTTTATTTTGATTAGTGATACCAATCTACAAAATTTTGTAGCAATTTCGTAAGTCATAGATGTTTCATTTGAAAATGCTGTAAGTAATAAAAATGGTCGGTCGCCTGCCCATACACTGGTTGTCCAATAGAGATCTGCGTTAGCGTATTTAAATCGGCTTTTAAGTCATTTGCCACATTTCAACTCAAAATAAGTTTTTATGATTTGAATCAAAATTCAAATCAAAATAAAAATAAAAAAGCAGCAAGAGAGGTGGTCGCTGCAACCGCAAATTAAATTATCAACACAATACAAGCGCAAGTATTAGGGCAAATCGTACGTTTTCATGCTTCCTTTTACTCTTAATTCGATTTTGTCTGTTGCGAAGCGTACTATGGAAGAGGCTTAGTTTAATTCAACTCCAAATTTTTATAAAACCATACTTTTCTTATGTAATTTTAAATTTTAGGAATGAATATGTAATCAAAAATTTCGGTCATATGTAGTTTCGGAGATAAAACTGCCGAAAGTTGCGGATATAGCTTTTGTATAAATCAATATAAGGTAGAAACCCCTAGACTTACATATATCCAAATTATGTGTGTCGTATGGAAGATAGTTTAATGAGCTACAATATTGGTTAAAAAATCATTCAAATTTGACATACAATTTTGGAGATGTGATGAGTTTTCTGAAACATTTAAAAATATTTTTTTAAGCATCTGTTATTTTTTTAATGAATGTTAATAACCTACTGGACGCTGGCGTTAATGTGCGCTTTGTTGTTGTTTGCTTGTGCGTTCCGTATATTTTTTCATAAGAAAAACGACATTGTAGTTTTATATCGTATGTTGTGTTCTCAGCGTACCACAAATCATAAGCAAACGACGCTAAATCATTTCGTTGCATCGTCCTGTTTCGTGCTACTGTTACTGATGTGCTGCAGAATGTCAAACTTGATTTAGAAATGTCAATAAATCCAATAGTTTGACGTAACAGCAAGCGCATTTACGCAGATCTCTATTGTCCAATGCCAAGATCTGGATAATTAAAGAGGGCGAAAAACGTGTTTTGCTTAATATCTCGGAAAGTAAGCTGCAACAGAAAAATATATTAAGGCCAATGTTCTAGAGAAGATGAAAACACATCGATTTCATATCAAAAAAAATCTTCGTATCACAAGATTTGACCCTCCTTTCATAGCCTTATAATTTCCAACCACCATCGCGATTTTCGAACAAAAAAAAGTATTTTGGCGAAAAATGTTTTAATGGAAACTTTTAAGCTAATATTACTTGCTTCCGAAAACTAAATTTTTCGCCCTAAATAATTATTTCTGTTCAAAATTAAAGTATTTATTGTAAGTTTTAATCAAAGTTGGGTCACTTGTCACATGGAAATTTTTCGAGCATGAAATCGATGTGTTTTGATCTGCTCCTCTACAACACTGACCTCAATATATTTTTCTGTTTGTGGCTTACTTTCCGAGTTCTTGAGTAAAACTTGTTTCTCGGCTTCTTTAGTTGATCAAATCTTGGCATTGGACAACCAGTGCACGGATAGGCCGCAATTTTTATGACGTACATCACTAGCATTGTCGAATGAAATAATGTTTAACTTTGCAAAAATGTGAAAACGGAGTAAACAAGTCAAAAAAACGATACTACTTTTGGGGACTTGAATCAAGAATTTATCAAATTCCAAAACTTTAATTTTTAAGAAAATGTTTAAGTTATAAGTTCTTTACTATTTTTATAAGAGTACTGGCCATTTAAATTTTTTTATTGAATTGCGGACGTTTGGTAACCCTACTTTTCGATAAAAAGTTTTATGGAGCTCTTGTGAAGAGTTCTATAAATAAATGAAACCAAATAAAGTTTTATAAAGCTCTTGCGAAGAGTTCTATAAATGCATGAAACCAAAAAAAGTTTTATAGAGCTCTTGGAAAGAGTTCGATAAATACATTAACTCATACAAAGTTTTATAGAGATCTTGAAAAAATTTAAAGAGGTATTTAAGTGAAAGTACAGTTATTCTGATAACGCACTGAGCACAAGCTATGTAATGAATCATTGGGCAACAACTACAATTGTAATTTTAAGCCATATGCAGCCATTTTGAAAACTAGTTCAATTTTAAATACGATTTAAGAAGCTCTTCATTAAATGTTGATATTTAAAGAGGTATTTTACAAGTTCACGTAAGAGTTGAAGCTTATATTGGCACTTATATAGCACTTAAAAACTCAGAAATTGAAGAGCTCAATAAAATGTATGGCTCTTAAAGTAAAAAATAAATTTTATTTATTAAAAAGCTTTTATCAAACATTTTTTAAAGATCTTGATAAATATTAAAATGTTTGAATACAAAAATATTTATAAGCGTTTTATGAAGATCTTCCGAATCCTTCTTAAGACCTTATAAATACCTTAGCTCTCCTTAAAAAAGAAACTTTTACAGACGATTTAAGAACCTCTCACAAGACGTTGTTAAAACTTTGATAAATACTTTTAAAATTTTGAGTATTTTTTGTATTTGTAAACATCTTAATTGGGAGTTTTGAAATGCTTTATAAATAATTTTGATCGCAAGATTTAATTTTATTTTTTTAAGAGGCGAATAAATACTCTGGTATAAGTTAAGAGCCCTATAAATGTTTATTAAATGCTTTCGAAAATTCACAAGAGCTGTGGATTATTTTAATGCCCAGTGGGATGTACTCAATGATGTTCTCAGCAGTAACGGATGGCTTAAAAGAAGAGAGATGCAGAACTCTCTCTCTCTCAGCAACATCAAGATCATTGTTAGCATTACTTCCTACAATAACCTTTTCTTTGTTTTGTTTATTTTTAATTTGCTTCTTATTACGCACAATCCACTCATTAGACGCAACGACAGGCAGGGGAGTTGATAAAAGTGTATCAATATCACCCACTACCTCATCCACAGCAGCCGCAGCAGCAGCCACAGACGAATTACAAAACGAAGAAGACGCATCGTTAACAGAAGCAATTGAAGCAGATCGCAAGTTGACATGAGCAGCACCACCAGCAGCAGCAGCAGCACCCACGGAAAGCAAAGAATTAGAAGGAGAGCGTAACTCAATTAAGTTTGAATTAACAGCAACAGCATTACATGAAGACGTTGAATTTCGAAAATCGGGAACAACAGGATTGAGTGTTTTTGTAGTTTGCAAATTTAAAGAGTCAGCAGCAGCATTCAAGGTTGAGGTCAATGAACTCAACGACGAAGAACAAACACGCAAACCATCAACATTATTTGAAGAATCAGAAGAGTTCAATCCGCTCTTAACTTTACTTTTTTTCTTATCGGCAAAGAGATAGTTTTGACTAATGAGCGATTTCAATTCTTTCATTTCTAAAGACAACTGCGATACAAATTCACGAATATTGAACGATCCATTTAAGCACTTGTCACAATTATAGACAAAATTGGGGCAATTATTAAAAAAGTTAATTGAGTTGTCATCGATATTGGCACACGATCTATGACACCGACCATTGCACGCATTACATGGTAACGAAACCTCCGAAACCGAAATGGTTTTACTGCAAATTAAACAACGAGAGCGCATAATGCATAACCACAACGCACGACAGTCGAGAAAAGACTGAAAGTCAGGAGTCGGCAAAGCAATACTTGCAGAAATGTGCAAGTTTATACTAAAAAGTTTTATGTAGTCGATCTTAGAATTTCCAAAGCCTACAAACTTCTTGAAATTAGTTATTAGAAATTTCTAAATGTTCAAAATTTTTGATTATTAAAGGTTTTTAAGCTATTTTGACTATGGTAGTCAAATAATTCGGATAAACTAGTTTGGCCTAGGAAAAATTTAGTTTGGCCGGTAAAATATATAATAAATTTTTTTGAAAAAAAGTATCTTGCTAACGAAAAGTAAGTGCCTATAGTATGACAATAATTTATTTGGTGCAAGATTCAAAGAGAAAATGTTTGGCCGCATCGGGTATTTTAATTAAAAAAAAATAAACATTTCAATTTCATTGTCTCGAGCAGTTCGCAAGTATTTGGAAAGCTTTAACATTTGAATAAATCAGCTAGAGGATTTTTCGTGCCAAAAAACATTCAATTACATTAAACAAAAATGTTCATATTTATTTCTGTGGTAGATTGTTACCACATATTTGCGGAATAATCATACAATTTTAAGTACATATTTATATTTGTTTATACATATGAAATAAGAAATGCGACACTTTACTAATTGACTACTTTTTTTTATAAATAATACATTGTAAATAAAATTATAATTTTATAGCAATCAGAATAAAGTATGTATATATTCACTGAAGCAGTAGGAATTTTTAAATACAATATAACATGAAACACTAAATGAATTGTGCGAAATATACGGTAATTTTGGAGATCTAAAACTGAACCTTAAGTATAAAAAATACATTATAGCAGTACCTATTTTACATAATAGCATTTATAATATTATATTTGAGGCGCAGCAGAAAAAATCGTTATAACTTCTTCGAGTTAGTCTGTAGAAGTTTTAATAGGAGGTTCAAAATGTTGTGGAGAAATAACTAAGTTTGAATTGAAAAAAATCAATTCTGCAATATGTTACACTTAAATTTTATGTAATTTTTAATTATTTATTGTCATTTTGGGAGGATTTTAGATTATGTATAAATAAATCCTTTTTTTTTTTGTTGCATATGTTTCAAAGGCAGATAATACAGATAACACTCGACACATTTCATTTATAGATACACGTAATTGTAAGTTAATAAAATCTAGCTACATTATAAGGAAACAGTTTTAATTTTTTTTTTTAAATATAGTTAGAGCAATTTAGCTGCAAGAACGTATTATCTTTATAATATACAGTAGCAAAGGAACAACTTTTAATGCACCTAAGGATTTTTTTCACTTCATCGAAAAGCAGGCGCAGCTATAGAGCTTAACATTTAATTAAAGTTCCAAAGTAAAAATATTTCTTATGTAAAACTTAAGCAATATTTTTAGCATGGAGCTTAAATTCAATGTTTAGCTTCATAAGCATATAAAGTCTAGCGTTCTTACAACAAATGGGAAATAATTATTCTTTTTATAGGAAACTAAATAACCGCTATTAATGTACAAAAGTTATTATTCGAGTGTTTAAGCTTCGCTAGGAGCTATTTAACTAAACAGGAATTAAATATTTGCACACTTAAAAATCTACTAAAACTATTGAAAATTTGTCCAACGCATTGTGTTGGCGACAATTCGCAATTTTTAAATAAATAAGTACATATGATTGATGATACACACTATATCCGTTTTATGTAGATATAAGTTATCCAATTGCTGATGTGTTTGAGGAACTCACTGGAAAGTGTAGTTTTTATTTGGAGATTCTTTCAGTCTGATTTAAAACATGCTGATCTTATAGGCCAGGCTTTGTGTGATCATCGAAGCCGCTGCTACCTGAATCAGATGGAACAGGACTTGCACTAGGACTGCGATCATAAACATCACTAGGTGGTATAATTTCCTGAAAGAAAAATAACGAGTAGACGATAGATTTTTAGTATTCCAAAATTTTTGGCTTTTCAAATTTTATTTCATGTTAAGGGGGAAAAAACTGTATTAGCCATTGGATTAAGAAATTGTTTTCGAATAATAACACAGGACCACAAAAAAAGGTCCTCTGTGTAATCAGAATGAGAAATATTTACTCCTTCCACATTTTTGCGAAAACTCACCTCGTTTGCGTCTGTGATTTGTAATATAGCCTCCGTTGGGGCTTCTGCTGCAGCACCACTCTTCTCACTCCACTCTTTTAAATACTCTACAACATTTTGGTGTCCAAAATTCTCAGCCTCATCAATGGGTCTATTACCCCAACGATCTTTGGGATTACACGGTACATGGCAGTGTTCCAGCAAAAATTTAACACAATCCAAATGACCTTCAGACGCAGCTAAATGCAAGGCAGTTCTGCCATCATAATCAGCTAATGTTATATCCATGCCAGATAAACGATGTCTACGCAGTGCAGTTGTATCACCACTAGCCGCAGAGAATAGGAGATTCACGATTGAGAGACCCTTTGTTTCATAGCGATGCTTTCGTGGATCTTTTTTATTGGAAGCATGCTTCAGATTGTCATAACGATGAAAATTGAATTGACCAACTAGCTCTTCGCAGAACTGTAAGCTGCGCACTGAATTGCCCAGTTTGTCTAGTGGTGGAGACCAAGTACATATGCCCATTACATTGGGAATTACCAGCATCATGGCACCACTTACACCAGACTTGGCTGGCAGACCGACTTTAAATGCAAATTGACCAGAGTAATCATAGGTACCGCAAGAATGCATAATTGAGAGCACATCGCGTACAACCTCGGGACGAAATACTTTCTCTTCAGTTGTTGGACAAATGCCTCCATTCGCTAAAGTGGCAGCGATGACGGACATTGCCTCACAGGTCGTTTCCATGGAACAGCACTGTAAAAACATGAAAGAGAATTTTAATTACATATAGTGATGCTTCAGCTTCTAGTGTAAGAGACTCACTTGGAAGTAGAAATCCATAACCTCCTTCAGATTAGTTTTCTTTGGATAGCATTTATTTTCACGCATATAAAAACCTAATGCGTAATTCCGATCGGCAGCCTCCCTTTCAGACAGGAAGACAGCGTTGTTAAAGCCCATTGTTTCGCCACCAGATAAGCGTTTAAACCATTGCATGGTATAGTCAAACTTTTCAGCAGACGTCATTTCTGGTTTGATGAGAGTCTGAATCAGTGAACAGTTTAATATTGCACCGGCGTTGATCATAGGATTGTGGGGCTTATCTGTATGTGAAAGAAAAAAGTAATAATACGAGTAAGGAACAAAATTCAATCAAAACTGGGCTTTTTTACTCACGATTATGGTCCAAAAGGAGTTCATTGAAGTTTCTACCACTCGGCTCTTGGCCAATATAGGAGTGCACAACTTTTGGTCCAAGCTTCTCCAAGGAAATCGCATAAGTCAAAGGTTTGCTGTAAAACAAATTCCAGTAAAATTTTGTTTGCCATTTACTTGATGTTTTCACATCGTATTTTTTGAATAAAAGTTTTGAAATTATTAAGGTATAGTTTAATAGAGAGATGTCTTGTCAAATATGATATACCAAAAGTCTAAAATCAAAATGTTGGACTATTTTTAGTTAAATTGTTTTTAATTTACCTGGTACTTTGCATTGTAAACGGTACATCAACATCACCAATAGAGAAGCGTTGCCCATCGATCGTGCAAATACTAATGCCCCATGAATCGGCGCTGTAACGTGCTAATTGTGGAATATAGTTGGCAACATTACCATCAGTATTAGATTTACATTTCCAGTAAATATCCTCTATATCTTTGACGAAACCAACAAAGTCAGGAATAATAAATTGTTGACGGAAGGCTTTGGCAATTAAAACGATGTTTTGTCCAACAACACTATCAAAAATAAAGATGCAAAATTAAAAAAAAAAAAAAGAATTTAAAAATAGATGGCAACACTTACGCTTTAAATGTTTCTCGATTTAAATTTTGTGTTTCTGCAGAAGATCCCGTTTCATAATTTGACAACTTATGGACTTTTTTAAGGTTTTCTACCAACTCACGAATTCTGGGATCTGTGCGGCGTATGCCAGTTGTCTTGAGGGCCTAGAAAGGTACAGGCAAAATTGTTCTTAAGTCAAATAACAATTCATTAGGTTATTTACTATAGTATATAATAGATGGATATTTTTCTCAAAATGATAAAATAATAAAACATACCGCCAAGAACTTGCCCATAGAGAGAAGTCCAGTCTGCTCATTGTAAAACATATCAAAAAGTACATCCTCCGCGTTACGTTGCTCCTGTTCGCGATGACTGTGAAAATACAAGAAAAAAAATCGAACATTTTAGAAGGCAGTTTGAGTTAATTAGATAAAATGTGGTGTGGGCAATTAATTGAGTTGCTTAAAGTTACACGCACATGCGAGCGCCAGCATAGAGAAAAGTTAAGCTATGTAGGTAACAGAAATGAGCTACGTTCAAAAGTAAAAGCAAATGACATGTTGAAATACTTACTATATATAAATTTAGATGTATGGATGTGGAATTGTTTTTGTGTGACTCAGGTATTGATTTATTTCGTAATGGCAATAAAATTAGATGTAGGAAAATATGTATCTAGGTATAGTAATATACTGTGATATATTAAAGAAATACGCAATCGGACTAACTTTATCCCCACCCCCCATATCTTTTGAAAAATTTTATTGTTGAAAAGTGTTGAAAAATCTAATGATTTCTTTGTTCGATGAGTTGTTTCTTTTTGAAATCGATCTTTTAAATGCAAATTAAGTGTATTTTTTACGGACTATTCCTCAGTTCAGGAGAGCAGAATACATTTTCTGAACTTGTCGCCGCCTATGGGATTTAAGCTTTTTAAGGGAATTTATTTGCTTGTACAATTCGTTAAAACACAATCAACAGCTACGGCATAATAAAATGAGGAGCAGCAGAACAAAACTTAATAAGTCCACTTTGAGCCGAGGTGATTTTTTTTTCGATTCAATATTTACAACCATCACCGATTCGGCTGACTAAATATCATAACTGAAATATTATCAAAACCCCTTTAAAAAAATGATTTTAAGCAGTGTCTCGGGACAAAAATTTTGATACGCAGAGAGTTAAAAATGATGATGATGATGAAAACGAGACCGTTGCAAATAATAAGGAAGATTGCTACCATGACCATGATCCATGTAACTGCTGCGAGATGGACATTTTGTTGACACATAAATTTTGTTTAATTTAAGCTGCCATCATTTGCTTTAATTATTTTATTAAAATTTCTTCATCAAAATGTGTCTTATTGATTTAAATGTTTAACTGATGTTGTTTTCTTACACTTCCAACTTTTATCCATTACAGGATATGATGCCTCTTTGGTACCGTATAAATCCAACGTCTCGGAACAAAACGGATACCTAATTTTATAAAGTTATTCATCTTTCATACTCGAAAGTTCACAAAAAGTACGTGAAAATATGGTAGTTACATTTCCACTCCTATAAAATTTGCAAAAGTGGACTTAACCTGTTTTATTCTGTTGCAACTCACAAATATAACTTTAAGCATATCAATATATTAAACATTTAAAAAAATGACAAACAAGAAAACTACATAACACGATACCATACCAAGTCTTATTTAATATGGGCGGTGGGTGTGTTCATTGGTCAATTTTTTTCAGGCTAAGTTATATGCCTTGGAATCACCAAAGAAACATCTCAGCCATGACCAACAATTATGTATACACTGAACGAAAAATGTACACATTGCCAAAGTAAAAAAAATAGAGCCAGTGTTGAAGTACATACATATGATTTTTGTAGGAAAACATGAAATCAATGTACTCGTATCGCACACGAATTTAATTTAATATTACATCAACCGAATTTACGTATACATACGATACTACGTCAATGTACATAAAATACATAGGTTAAATGTACTTTTTAAGGGAAAAATATATAATTTTAATAAAAATTCTAATGAAAGCCATACATTATATTTCGATATGTCAGCTGTCAAATAAGGTCGAACTAATCTTTTTGAAGGGGTCCAATTTAAATGGGATAGGCAGGCTAAGTTTCGTCTGAACAATATCAAAGCAGTGGTGGTTATGGCATTTAAAATGATATCATGAAAATTATTTTACGAAAATTTTATAAGGAGTAATAAATATTTCAATTTGTTCATTTGGTCCGTGATCCCTTAATTTTTACCGGAAGTGTAGATTTTGCAAGTATCATGGTTTTCGTAATACTTCAGTTTAGGGGATCGGGTTTTAAACAAATGATGAAGTGAACAAGGACAATAAGCCCACATCCAACAAAATAGATTTGTTAAAATTCTTCAATTACTTCCTTAGTTTATGAGATTTTTATTTTTTAAAACGTAAAATTTTAAAATTTTATACGAAAAGGAGAAGATAGAAATTTGGGAAAGGAAGCTTATCTTACTGATCATAAAATATAATACAGATCTACAAGACATAGGTTTTATTTGAAATTATGAAAAAGCGCTGTATTGAGACATATTTGGAATACCTCATTTTTACAGGTAGATGTTTTTCCGATTTTTTTTATGCATATACCAATTTTACTTTTAACATTTCCAAAACATTTTACATGAAGTTAAGAGGTATCTATTTCAATGGACAATAACTCAGAGAGCAAGAATGTGTTGAAAAAGTCGAAATATAAATACATATATAGAGAAAGTCTATTTGCATAACAAAAACTTCATGAGAGAAATTCCTGCAACTATGAGGTATCTCCATACATTGCTGAAAACAGTGTTTTTTACTTTTTTAATTTACGTTATAAGTAAAATTTGTAAAGACTTAAAATCTTACAATTTTGCAACATATGAGGTTGGAAAAACACTCTGAAAATAGCTTCTCGTTCAGCAGGCTCTATTCTATAAGAATACACCAACAGCTCAGTTTCGAGAAAGTTAAAGAATAGGTGCCTTTTCCCATGTAGTAACATAATTCGTGTTTTTATCAACTCTGTATGAATAAATAATTTCATATATTATTGTTAAAAATGATTTTAAGTCTTTTTTTTAATGTGCTCCTTATAGTTTTTGAGGTATTCAGTTTTTAATAAAATGTAAATAAATTAAATATTAGGTAGTACGTTATCTTTTTGAAAGCTGGTAACCCAAAAAATAATTTTTCTAAAACTACAACATACATACATATTTAAAAATTAATCAAAGAAGATTTTTTGCGTTATCGTAATAGTTATGTTCTGCATGTAATATGGAAAAATACTGCTTTCGATACGACCACAATAGGTTTCAGAGGAATATGTCCACTTTAATGTAAATCTTTTATGATTGATCTCAATGATCTCTACTCTGAAATAGTATAAAGTTTCTGAGTGGTGTTTAAAAATGTGAATTAGTGAGGTATAATCTACCTGCAGGATGGAAAAAATCGGTATTTATTAAGATAAGAAATAGAGTGCAGTGAAAGTGCCTTCTTTTAAAACCCGTATTTTGCGTATGCCTAAAAGTTGCCTTTTGTAGGTAGTAATATGCACAGTAAAAATGGATACTGTGCAACGTAATTAATAAAAAAAGATAAGATGATCAGCTCTATATTCTACTTATAGTCATGCAATGATGTGCTACACACGATTCAGTCATTCTAACATGAGACGGAAATTTTTTAATGTTACCCACATTAAATTTTTCACCTTTAGAAAAGTTTGGTCTTTTACTTACCTAAAAATCCCACTTGCTATTTGTCTTATGGTGTCAATTTTTTCTACACTATATAAAGAAAAAGTTCACATAATAAATGATTTCAAAGTTGATTATCCACGTTTAACTTCTAAGGTTTTGGAAATGAATCGAAAAATGCTAAACTTCACCGAAGTCGAAGCGTGCCATATATACACACGCTCAGAATAACCCCAAAAATAACATATTTCAAGATATTTTCC
Organism: Tricholauxania praeusta; assembly: GCA_949775025.1. NCBI lineage: Eukaryota > Metazoa > Arthropoda > Insecta > Diptera > Lauxaniidae > Tricholauxania > Tricholauxania praeusta. The sequence continues at coordinate 45,397,856 of OX459031.1, forward strand.
GAATAATTACCAACATTTTTGCATAATTTTTTGTGTCAATTGTCACCAAATTTAAGTCACCCTGCCTTAAACCTACAAATATAGTCTTAATCATTTTTAATATATGTATGATATGTCTAACGGGTAATGACCCTACAGCTCCTAACTAGTCACAAAACTAATACAGTCAGTTATCCGACGAAATAACTTCAATGGCGTGAATATTTAAGATAGTCAAACTGGATACAATAGATTTATTGCACACATGCATTCGAGCATGTAATTAAAGTAATTCAAATTTTTTAAGAATCAAAAATTCATTAATGCATAAATCAAAAAATTTTTGTATAGTAATACATAGATAGTCAAAAATAAAAAGTTCAACTAAGTTATCATAAAATAACCAGCAAATTAATATTTTATGCAGAAAATATTTTGAATTATTAAGAAAACGCAACGAAAGATAATTTACAAAAAACTTTACTATTTCGGTATTATATGATAATAACACATTTAAAGAAAACACTAGAAAATTTAAATAACAAACAACAACTTTTACTCACGGTCTTATCGATAAGAATCGCTTCTGATTGCTAAACAAGAACAAAGGAAATATTTAATTAATATGAGACGAAGCAATCAATAATGGTAAATTGCGAACCAATTTGTTATTAATAGAAAAGGAATCAATATATTGGCTGGCAACATCAAATCTATTGAAACATTTAATTAAAAAACGTGCGACAAATTGAAAAAACTTATGACCACACATTCCAATGTCAAAGATCATAAAAAGTCTGACGTTATAACAAACGACAGTTACTGCATTATTGCGTATTTATAAGGCTATAATAACGTAAAAGCTTTTTATCCCTTGCTTATTCGTCCGACCGTCGAGGGAATAAATCACTCCCAATATTATCTCTCGCCCGATAGCAACAATTGCTTTCACTTCCCTTTCACAGTCTATTTACCTTATTATCGCTGATATTGTGCGGACAATAGTACCGCGTCTACTTTGCAACGATATGCCCTCAATAATTTCCTCGATAATTTGTGCAGTTTCTGTATTTTCGGCATCTTTACCCTTGCGATAGGCAGCTTCCGTTACTCTGCGTTCATCTTCAATCTGCACCTTTTTCAGCTCTTCAATTTTCATCTTAAAGTCTTTGAGATATCAAACACGTGTAACACTACGATATTTTAGTTATTTAGGAGAAATGCTTCGCAACCGTTTGAAAATTTATCACTGTTAACTGTTTAACTATTGAGCGTCAAATGAATTTAAGTCACTTGAGAGTCGCGATCTTATATAGCAAATTGTCTTAATTGATCAGAGACACACACACTATCAAAGGTCTCCGAGATGATATTCTTCCATTTAAAACTTAACGCTGGAATAAATGTCTATTTTATTTGTTGTATTGTACGATTCAATACCTGTGTCAGTAGGTGTTAATTCTCTAAGCATGTTAAAGCTCCAATAAAAATAATTGATTAGCGTCAATCATCGATTGCATTAGCGTATTATCTACGATCTTTTAAGGCTTGTTAGCGGATAAGGAGGGTGCAGCGAACTTTGTAAGACTATTCTTCTTAAGAATATGTGTACATTCTAAGGGAACTATTGAAGTGCATAGTTGTATTCGGTGGCTTACTATAATGTCCTTTCCAGAATCAAATGCCACAGTAAGGTAGTCTAAGTAGTATGAACCAAAGGAATTCGTCATGCATATTGAATTTAACAACAGAAATACTAAAATCTGAAAATTTAAAAAAAATCAATATAATTGGTCTTTCAATTAATAATAAAACTTTATTGTTGTTATAATTTGGAAGTGTGCGCTGAACATTTTGATATGACGATAGAAATCGAGTTAAGCGTATTACGTCTTCAAATAAAAACAAGTTAAGGTGTTATTTTCGGCGAGGCCGAAACTCACATACCCTACACTGCACTGAAAGTACCTTTTCATCAAATGTTAAGAAGACGTTGAAGAGGTTGAATAAGTCGAAAAAAATGTGAAATGTTAGAAAGGTTGACAGAGGTTGAAAAATGTTGAAAAGTCGTAAATATATGCAAAATGTTGAAAAAAGTTGAGAGAGGTTGAAAAACTCTAAAAAAAATGAAAGAGGTTGAAAAAATTTGAAACTATTCAAAATTGATGAAAAAGTCGAAAAAATATAGAAACTTATGAAGAAAGTTGAAAGAGGTTGAAAAAGTCGAACAAATACATATAGAATATATTGGAAAAATTTAAAGGGTTGAAAAAGTCGAAAGAATATGGAAAATGTTGAGAGAATCGAATAAAAATGAAGATTTGAAATATGCCACGCCCACTTCTCCAATTCCGCCCACTTTTAATTCAACAAATTATATTTGTGATCGACATCCTCATATTAAATTTCAGCACAATAGCTTGTATAGTTTGCGATATATGCTGCAGTTTAATTTAAAATTTAGGGCGGTGACACACCCACTGGTACAATCCAGCCCGGTTTTGATCCAGAAATAGCTTTTCATAAGCAAACCACTAATCCCAAATTTTAGTATGATTGCTCACTTATTTCGATAAATATGCCACTTACCGTATTTTATTTGTATGGGAGGTGCCACGCCTACTGGTGCTATTTCAGCCACATTTGATTCAGATATACTCCATAACAACTGAACCACTTTCATTAAGCAATTGCTGCAATAGTTTACTTAAAACAGCGCTTACAAATTTATGTTAATATGGGAGGTGCCACGCCCACTGATGCAATTCTGTCAAAACTAATTTATTTTTAAAGCCTATAGTAACTGACATCTAAACACCAAATTTTATGAAGATTACTCTCTTAGTACACTATATATAACAATAAACAGTTTTTGCTTATATGGGAGGTGCCACGCCCCCAGGTACTATTGTACCAAATTTTTGTAATAAAAGACCTTACAGCAAGTATATCTACCTAATCAAATTTCATCACGATTACGTTGTTCGTTCTCTTAATATAACGTTTATAAATATTGTGGGCATTGTAATGCCATGCCCTTCAATGAGTTTTTTCAATAAAGAGGCTAAGCTTGTATTGATGACAGCTTTCAGCGGCATCATCTCCAAGATTTTTATGAAAATCGTTTGTGCCAATTTTGAAATATATGGAATCAAAATTTTTAGCAGTTGAAAAGTGCCACGCCCACTTTTTCAATTCTGCCCACTTTTATCTCAACTTAAGATATATTTGATATGTATCCGTTTACCAAATTTCATAACAATATCTTGCACGGCTTACGAGATATGGTGGTATAAAGGTTAAAATTTAGGGCTGTGCCACGCCCCTGTAGGAAGCTTTGAAAACTTGAAACCTAACCTAATCCTAATCTTGTTCACATGTGCATCAAATCAAAAATTTTCATCAAAATCTCTGCAACTTTTTTTAAAATGGACCTGGGTATATATACATAGGGTATGGGCGGTAGGCGTGTCAGTTAACCGATTTCGCCCATTTTCAATAGCAAGATGCCTGCAAGAAGATGTGACAGACAGACAGACAGACAGACAGACAGACAGACAGACAGACAGACAGACAGACAGACAGACAGACAGACAGACAGACAGACAGACAGACAGACAGACAGACAGACAGACAGACAGACAGACAGACAGACAGACAGACAGACAGACAGACAGACAGACAGACAGACAGACAGACAGACAGACAGACAGACAGACAGACAGACAGACAGACAGACAGACAGACAGACAGACAGACAGACAGACAGACAGACAGACAGACAGACAGACAGACAGACAGACAGACAGACAGACAGACAGACAGACAGACAGACAGACAGACAGACAGACAGACAGACAGACAGACAGACAGACAGACAGACAGACAGACAGACAGACAGACAGACAGACAGACAGACAGACAGACAGACAGACAGACAGACAGACAGACAGACAGACAGACAGACAGACAGACAGACAGACAGACAGACAGACAGACAGACAGACAGACAGACAGACAGACAGACAGACAGACAGACAGACAGACAGACAGACAGACAGACAGACAGACAGACAGACAGACAGACAGACAGACAGACAGACAGACAGACAGACAGACAGACAGACAGACAGACAGACAGACAGACAGACAGACAGACAGACAGACAGACAGACAGACAGACAGACAGACAGACAGACAGACAGACAGACAGACAGACAGACAGACAGACAGACAGACAGACAGACAGACAGACAGACAGACAGACAGACAGACAGACAGACAGACAGACAGACAGACAGACAGACAGACAGACAGACAGACAGACAGACAGACAGACAGACAGACAGACAGACAGACAGACAGACAGACAGACAGACAGACAGACAGACAGACAGACAGACAGACAGACAGACAGACAGACAGACAGACAGACAGACAGACAGACAGACAGACGGACGGACATCGCTAAATCAACTCAGGTGGTGACGCTGATCAAGAATATATACACTTTTCCATACCTGCCACGCCTCCTTCTATGTGTTACAAACGGATGGACAAAGTGAATATACCCTCGGTGTAGGGTATAATAACTAATAAAGAACAAAATTGCATTCAAAGATTTTTGACTGCATATTTCTTGATCTGAGTTTTAAGTAAAAACTTGTTTAGCTTTTTAACAGCAACTTATGTAAATAACAATTTATGAACATCATAATTCGTTCCCGTATTTTTCTGTTACGTTCGGTGTACCTTGAATGATTTTATGGTTGCTATTAGGCATAATTTCAATGATCTTTCTCAACCAAACTGAAAATCCGATATTGTGCCAAGATTTCACGATTTCTTATTTTCTACGAAGGTCAACGTAAATTAGCAAATTCAGTAAATTGCTATTTCCAGATTTTAATTTAAACAAAAGCCTTTCGACTAAAAAACTATATACATATTTCTTTTAGCCTGTGGGTTAATGTATCGGAAAAGCGTAATTTGTTTTTTGGCAGTTCATTTTTAGGTACAAAAAATGATGAAACAAACCCATTTTAGGTACAAAAAATGATGAAACAAACCCATTGAATTTTTTTTTGTAAATTTTAGTTACTCTATACAAGCGGCGCACAGTGGCATTTGGGTCAGAATACGTGAAACCGACATGTCTGAAATGTTTTTCAAAGTTTTTTATATCAATCAGTAGCTGCAAATGGTAGAAATTAGTGTATGGAAAAATTGTTTCAAAATTGCATACTTTTAGGCATTCAAATTAACTAGTTTGGCCTATGAAAAACTAGTTTATCCTAAAAACCAGTTTGGCCGGTAACATGTACAATGTATTAACATTTGGTCTAAGTGAATCGGTTCGCAACTGACTGCCACTCCTACCTAACCTATGTACTAAAGGTCCAAGATTTACGTGAACATTTGAATGTTTTTGAAAATAAGGACGCCAAATACACGTGCTTCTAAAACACGTGTATTTCTTAAAAATTCTGCAAACTTGTATTTCAAAAAATTCGGATAACATAAACGATCGAAAATGAATTTTAGAAATCGCGAGGGATCGTTTTTCGCATATTTCCTGATCTTTTTTTTACCATGGAAAGGCCGAAAAAAAATTTTAGAGATCACTCAGGCTTGCTAAGTAGCTGCATTTGACGCGGCCAGGCCGTTAATTGTATGTCAAGGCTTACAGGAATGGAATAATTGAGGAAAAAGCCGTTATTTGGAGGAATTTTGTTTCTATACTTTTAAGAAACAAACATTTTATTTTGGGAAGGCCTTAATTTATTGATTTCAACTTAGCAACCCTAACAGCACTAGAGTCGAACCGTTTTATGCAGATTTTCGGATAAAAATTGTTTCAGTAATCGAAATTGAAAATGAATCACTACGAGTAGCCCCGGACCCTGATCGAGACCTCCTTGGGTCTCTTTTTCTGGATTTTTTTTCTAGAGACCCAAAACGGTTCTTTGCAAGATTTGAGTCCTATACGGAAAAAATCATGTTCGGCCTTTTTCTATCGATTGGTTAATTTATTTTCAGGAAATACCACCAATACCATCTCTATCTGGGTCCAGGGCCACCTTACAACTGTTTTCCAAAATCTATTTGCGACCACTTCCTATCAATTGGTGCAAGCGATTTCTTTCGAGAAATGGGGAAAAAACGGTTCATTGCTAATTGAGAAGAGAAAATTTTTCAATTGACCTACGTCAACTACAAGAAAATTCAATATTTTTCACATTAGTCACAAAAAATAGTCTATTGCAATCGTAAAAATACAAAGTTTTATGATTATTATATTCTACGAAAAAAAAACAGTCATAAAAAAATCACATTTATTTGTTTGTACTTTAATTTTATAAATCATTTGATAAGTGGGAAGGGGCTTGTATATAATTTCTCTGACGCCTAACGTTATCTAGCGGTGCGTTGGAATATTCGACGATTTCCTTATCGCCATACATAGATAGCTATTAATGCAATCTTGATTTTGGACTAATTTTAGCTTTTATGATGGAATTTCGTTAAGTTTGGTGAAACCAGTAGATTCAGATTTTTGAAAAAGTCTTCAGAAGCTTATGAATATTTAAAAGGACCGCATCAAAGAAGAAAAGGAAGCGAAGACAGTGAAGCAGGAGTTATTAAAAAGTAATGAATTTTGTTTTAAGCTCGATTTGGGCCAGTTGAAAAAAAAAAACTGTCCATAATCAAATCGATAAGAGATGATCCTTTACAGTTTTCAGTAATATTGCCGATCATTAAAAAATCCATGATCGGTAGATAGTGGTTAAAGACCTTTAAAAATTTTTCCAATTTTAAAATCACTTTTATGAATGACGTGTTTTTTTTATAAAATAGTAGATATTAATAATATGAGGCACTGTCCATAATTATAATGCGCGGTTGACCAAGAAACAATCATGTAATGGTTTTTGGTATGTTGAATATAAATCTAGAGCTTTATCGGGATATAACGAGTTATTTATCCAAAATATGCCGAAATTTTTTTCGTTAGGTTACATGAAAAAAAAAAAAACATATATATGATTCCGATCAATTTTAGTAAATAACTTGCATAGGGGCCATCCTAGTTTTATAGCCTAAAAAAGAAGCTATTTTTTAGAATTTATTATGCTACACCTCTAACTCTTAACAATAAAATTTTTAATTACTCGAACACGATCTGCTCAGATTTGATAAAAATTTTGAATTGGTACATCTATGGACATGACTTAAAAAAAGGTCTAAAGTCAAAATTGTAGGATTTGATTAAATACTCATTAAGAATCATTATGGGGAATAAAATTTCATGCAAAATTGATTTCCTCAGTAACTGCTTGGTTAATTTTAGTTTTCATAAAAAAATGCTTTTGTTATTTTCAAAAAATATTTAAAAGTAAAATGAATCGTTAGTCGGGATCAAATTTTTACAAAAGGCATGCAGTTTTCAATGAGTAACATGTCAAAAAAATTAGATATTCGAAACGGACAGACATATGGTAAATTAGAAATTAAAAGATAATAGAGTTAATTGGCTTGTGATTCATTTATAACAGTTTGGCACTTGTTTCATTTCGCTGACCTTAAAATAATGAAATTTCAAAATTGTTAATTGAATTTTACTGAATTTTTAAGAAATAGTCTATTCGTCAAGCTTTACTTATTGTTAGTACTTTTTTCTTAGACTGACGCTAATAGTTTTTTTTAATAAAACTTATTAATTTAATGTGACTTATTTATAACGTAAGACAATACTTTGGAGTACTATTCTTAAAACATAATTGTATTTTCTCACTTGCAGCGAATAACTAGTAAGACAGTTAAATTTAGTTTATAGTTCCATGGTAAATAAGCAAAATATGCCATTAAATGATGACTAAATTTTGATTAACCCTTTAACGCCGGGACAACTTTTTTTCGAATTTCGTGATGAAAATGCACACATTGGCTAATTATGACCTCCTGATCACGAATATGGAACATATTTTTAAATCGGTCCACGAAGTCGGCCAGAATCAGGTGATGCCATATGGCATCATCGACCATCGACGTTACAAAGGTTGAAAGTAAAAATCGCTGTATTTTTTTTTGTTTTTTGCAATAAAGTCAAAAATGGTTTTTTAAATACCAATTTGGTTTTGTTAGAACAAATATTTTACTAATAAAAATGTATGGGAATATAAGAAAAAGTAATTAGAATTGAAAATAGTTTAAAAAAATATTGATTTCATTTCGAGGAATGATAGTTTTTGAAGCACATTTTTTCAACACACAATGCAACATCACATTTCTCACATTTTATGCAAGATTGACTGTCACAGAGTGGCATTGTACATCGTCGTTTGGTACTTTTGGTCGGATAATGATCCAATCGATCATATCGGTCTTCTTCTGGAACTCGGGAAACAGTATGGCAATAATTTTGGGCGATACTTCGCCGAAATTAAAAGTACGTTAGCAACTTCTTTCCAGTCTTTTGATGTAGAAACCACGCATTTTGAACAGCAACATCCAGCAGCCATGTAGAAATGGTCGGCACCATCCTCAGCTGAATCATAAGCTGCATCTAGAGGCTGTATAAAAATACCAGTCAATTGCTCCGCTGTATCATCTTTCACGATATCGATCAAAAAATCCTCGATTTCATGAAGTTTCATGCTAAAAAACCAAAAAAAAACAAGTGTGTACGTAGAGGAAATCACATGCAGTATTTGTAACGCCGAACGCCGACGATGCCATATGGCATCAACAAAACTGGAACTTATTTATATATCAAACTAATAAAAAATGCAGCTCACTAAAAATATTAAATTAAAGCCCAAGATGAGTACTTTCAAAATAAACATACATTGACACAAAAAAAAAAATTTCTAATACTTACTTTTTCCTATGACTCATTTTGCGAACTTTTTCACTTTATAAAAAAACACTCCACTTTCAGCTTTTGTTCTAACGACATGTGATAACAAATTGTCAAAAAAGATGGAGAAATCGACTACTTGAACCTCTCTCTACATAACGCATGTATTTCTTTAGAAAAAAATGAATGCAATGGTACAGTACCGTTAGTTTTCAGAAATTATAGTTAGTGATGCCATATGGCATCATCGTCGCTAAAGGGTTAAGATAGCCGAAAACAGTTGCGTAGCTAGGTGGATGCGGACCGCACTGGGTATCACCTTTTGGTGCTACTTATTTTGCTAAAGTTATGTTGGCCAGAGGGTGACACCCGTCCCGATATTATTTATTATTAAATTGCACTTGTGTCTTTAAATTGAACACAAAGAGAAGAAACAGGCTTTGCTCCAAGTTAAATCTATGTTCATAACTTTATTTGTTAACAATCTGACGTTCTGTTCATATGCATATCTGGAGCTGTTTCTAACTTTGAACTCGGGTCGTATAGAAATGCTAATTGCTAATCCAAAAAAATATCAATAAAGTTAAATTTTTCACAATATTTGCAACTTGTGTCTAAAATAAATATTTTCTACTACTTCAAATGTATGCATGTATATGAATTGTTTTGGAATATTACATGTTCAACATGTTACGGTTATCACCATTGTCTACTTCTGTCAATATTTACAAAAGAGACGCGTGTTTGACAAACACACTGGAAATAATTTCGAAACTATCCCTTTTAAATGGTAGTGGAAAATGTGGGACATGATCCGAAGCACAATTAAGAACTTGTAGATGTTTCGCACAAGTACAATAATTGATTCGAGCCATAACTTGTGCCAAACAGATAACAGGTTTATTAGCGCTAATATAACCATGCAAAAATCAGTTGGCATATTGTTTATTGCTAAAAATAGTAAGTATTTCGCGGCTGTGACAATTTTAATTAAATATTGGATAATCTCTTAATAATCATGTGCTAATTAAAAAATGTCATATTGCTAATTAAAAAAACCCATTGGGTTTAAGGAAATTGTTTCCATAGCGCTCTAAAAATTTATTAATACATAAGTAAACCAATTGGAACAATGATGAAGTTAAATCTACTGAAGTGGGAAAAATCATTCACATGTGTTGAAAACTTTCTTACGTTATCTTAGTAAGTTGAGTGTGAAAAAAATATCATACTTACTTCAACCATTACTAAAGAACATATGCAGAGCACATGGAACCTGCAATCTAAATTAATTAAAAATTCGCTTGAAAGAAAGGTTAGATCCCATTCCCTTTTTAAGAATCACAACATTTCTTGAGTGATATTAAAACTAAATGAATAAATGGGCTTTGATCTTTCTGCTGAATGAACAAAATGAGCTCTTTTCATGAGAATGTAAAGCTATGACATTATATTAGTCCAGTAGAATTAGTCGAGAAAATGAGAAATAAAAAATAATTCGTTACAGCAATCTGACAGCGGAATATTGGTGAACAAGCTCTTGTAAAAGAGGACAAAAAAATCGAACCGACAGCAGCTATCCGGGGTGGAATGGGGTGCATTTTTAGAGGTCGAACACAGTTTTTCACGATTTCTGGCTAAACTGTGCATCATATCAAAAAAAGTTTAATGCAAAAGTTGTAGAAAATAAGAAGATCTACAACTTTTGTACTGATCATTTTCACCTTATATATCAACATGCATTTTGCAATGAAGTTTTACTTTCTCTGATATTAATAATAACACTGAAAGCGTAGATTCGAATCTGATCGGGGACAAATATAAAGATTATGTAAGTTTGTTTTTTTTTTCAGTATTAAGCTATCATATACTTCCAAAAATGTGCTTCTACTCAACAACCAAGAAAGCGTATTTTATATGCTTCCAAAGATGTGCTTCCCACCAGTGGCGTTTACTCTAAGGTGCGCAGGTGTTCTCCGCACACCCAACCAAAATCCGATGCACTTTTTTCCCCCCTATTATACGTTCTCATATTTGTGAAACATATTAAATCAATAATTTGACACTCTGACACTGTTCCTACTGGCACGCTGCAATATGCCATATCTATCATATCATAGTTTCCTCCTCTAAGCGTACAATAGGAGTGTTTTTTTTGACGCGGCTATCCGCTTAACATTTTTTTTGTATGAGAAATTAGTCGGCGATGAGTATCGCCGACTAAATGAACTGTCATTCTCATACAAAAATGTTTTTTTAGCGGGTAGCCGCGTCAAAAAAAAACACGCCTAATATATGTACATGCGTATGTACGTAATACGACTGCAATTGTTCTAGCTCATCGTAGCAGATCAAACGCAACATTATTTCATGATGTTGAATTCCATCCAACCGACTTGAGTGTGCGCTTCTTGATGTCGCACCAAGTCACAGCAAAAAACCTATAATAAAAAAAAAACTACTAAACACACATTCTAACGAAATACTCATAATAAACAATAAACTGTGTTCGTAGGATATTAGCGCACATAACTTGATACAACAAGAGTCGTGTTGTATCATCGACCAACCGCCGCTTCTCAAACGCAACATTATTTGACGATCTCGACGTCGCACCAAGTCACAGCAAAAACCTATAATAAAAAAAAAACTACTAAACACTAACGCTCTGCATGAATGTGTTTGAAATGCGTTTCAAGACATTCTATTGTAAATCAAGCACTTACTTCATTCTATCCACTGCTTGCAAAGCATCTGCATTAGTATAGAAAACATCCCTTCTTAGAACGAAAACCAAACAAAAGAGAGAGCGAAATATTCAAACACTGTACTCATGATATCATACTTCGCTAGAAAAAAATTGCTTGAATATACTGTTCACTGAAGCGAGTGCAGCAAGTATTCTAGTGTACATCAAATTTTCTAGTGTACAGCAAATATACTAGTATACATATTTTGGCTGCTTATTGTCATTTTTTTTTACTATAACTTTGATTTGCTACAATGTTGACGCATGTACATTAGAGCGGTTCTTGGAGTTTGTCTATTAACAGGTAGTTTTATGTTGACCTCTCAATCAATATTTCTTAAGACTTTTACCTGTAAAGAACTTCATGAATTAACTCTGAATGGAGTACATTTTTCTTTGTATTTTTTCCTATGTCCCATTATAGTAACTTAGGCAAAAGTTACTTTTACATTTTTTTATAAAACTAAAATGTAATAATTCATGTGTTAAATGTATGCCAAGAATTTTAATTGAATTTTCGATTTCCATTTAGGTAAAAAAAATACTTTTTTCACATATTTCAATCGGTTGAATCTGCAGTTGAAAATGTTGGGAATAAATTTGTTGGCTATTTAATTAATTTTAATTTGATAAAATTTTTGTCCAAATCGGTAAATGTGAAGTTGAATTTTGTTCAAAAATGTTAGACTACGTCAATATTCATACCTCGAAAACATGTTCACACTAATTTTGAAAGTGTTTTTTGAGTTTAGCAGTCTATTTTACATAAGAAAAAAATAGTACAACTGCAAAACATTTTTTTTTTTTCATTTTCAAACTAGCGTTGTTATCGTCTGAACTGCTTACTAACAGATCAAAACATTCTTTTTATTTGCTGCACCCGGTTCATTTTTTGCCTTTGACATTTTATTTTTGTTTCATGAAACAAACATTGCAGTCGCGAGAAGAGACTAGAAATGTGTACATGCTTTGATTTCAAAGCAACAAGCAGTGTACATGTGTTGTTCTCTGTCATGCTCTCATTTTACTTCATTCTCTATTGCTTGCTTATTTCAATCAAGTAGTGTTCACTGAAGTAGAGTGCACTACTGTAAACGAAAAAGGGAATGCATTCGTGCAGAGCTCTACTAAACACACATTCTAACGAAATGCGCATGATAAACAGTAAACTGTGTTCGTAGAACATTAGCGCACATAACAACACGACTCGTGGCAGAGAATCTCTGCCATCCAACAGAAAAAAAAACAAATGTACGTTTGTCAAAAAATTCGCACTTCGACAATGCAGCGCAGCGCTGTTTAAAAATGTTTGACTGAGAAAACTGCGATGTGTGCTCTGAATTTATTGAACAAGAAATTTAACAGGAAAAATTTTTTAATTATACCTATTATTTGAAGAAATGATTGACGATCTAAATACTTGGGGTGCCGATGCAGTGCAGGCGAGAGGATTTCTTCAATTCTTTACTTCATTCAATACAGTTTTCATGCTTAATGTATTTAATGAAATATTTTCATTTACCGATGTATTATTTAATATTCTACAAGCAAAATACTTAGATATTCAATATTGTTGTGACCAAATTGAATTGACAAAAAATAAAATTTCAAACACCAGGCCGCAGTTTGAAACATTTTTTGTTGCTGCAAAAAATGCGACTAACCCAATTCCAAAATGTGGCGAAGACTTACAATGTTTTGAAATGCGTTACAAACGTGTATTTTTTGAAATAATTGATACTTTGCCAACACAAATGGATATAAGATTTAAGTCGTTAAAAAGATTAAAGTTTTTGAAATTGTTGAATTAAAAAAATTTCTCAATTTCGAAAGAAGTTTTCTAGATGATGCTTTTGAAAGCCTTAAAATTTCATATGCCCCCTTCTTTGAATTTGTTAAGCTAAGGAATGAGTTGAGTGTATTTTTCTCATGTGAACAGTTTCGTAGCATTTTTATCAAAGATATACCCGAAACTCTTTTAAATTTGGACTTAAAAGATACGTTTTCAGAAATTTTTAAGCTAAGTTCCTTAATTTTGACAATGCCAACTTCAAGTAACTCAGTTGAAAGATCATTCTCTGCACTCAAGCGGATAAGGACTTTTTCGAGAAATACTATGTGCGAACAGAGATTGTCGGTTCTGGCTTTGATTTCTATAGAAAAAGTATTTCTTAAGGAAATCAAAAGCAAAAACAGCTTTTATGATGAGGTTCTGGAAATTTTCTTGAAAAAAACACGCCGTATTGAATTGACATACCAGTGAAATTGTTTGGAATAAAAAAGAAATAATAATAAAAACTTTAATAAAAACTTGAATTAAATTTTTGGGCTTTGGCCGTTATTATTAGAAAATAAAAACTGTTTGTTTTTGTTTCAATTTTTTTATTTGTTTCCGATATTTCGGTTAGATTTTCCAACCATCATCAGGGACTGAAAATATTATATAACACAGAAAAAACATTTACAAAATATTTACAAAACATTATTGTTATAAATTAAAAGAAAATTACCCAATTAAGAAATTGAAAAAATTGTCTCCGTCTGTACGTCTTATTGTTGTGTCGTACTCTTGTCAACTGTTTTCTGTTTTAATCAAATATTTGTAAATGTGCGCACAGTTGTCTGTGTCGGTCTTGTAGTTCAGTCTGTTTTTTGTAGGTGTATTGATGATGTGCAACATTTCTATTGTGTAGCGTCTCGCATAGTTGTTTTCTTGTTGCAATATTTTTGTGTTGCTGAAGTTTGGAACATGGCCCTTTCTTACGCAGTGGGCCGCCAGTGCAGTTTTATTGTCACTTTTTGACTTCAAATCGGATTTGTGACCTGCTAGTCTTGTTTTTAGTTTCGATTTTGTCGTTCCAACGTATAATTGTCCACATTTATTTATTCCGTCTCCATTGCACGGTATTTGATACACAACATTGGATTTTTCCATATTATCCAATTTACTTTTTGTATTTGTATAAAAATTTTTAAGTGTATTGTATGTTTTTGGGGCAAGTAGGTAGTTGTTTTTGTTGTACAGCTCAGTTTTTTTGAACTTTTCCGTAAATCCATGTACGTAAGTCACAGCTTTGTAAATTTTTGGCTCTTTGTTTACCTTAGTGTTTTTGGTTGCAGCTTCTCTGAGTACGCGATTAATTGTGCTCTCCGGAAAATCATTTTTTCTTAATATTTGTTTTATTCGTTTTTTGTTGTTCTTGTGAAAAAGCTTGTCGCTTATGTTTATCACTCTATGAACGAAATTTTTGGCAGTGTTTATAATTATGTTTTTTGAATGTTTCGAAAAAAATTTGAGAAGTCTGTCTGTCGCTGTTGGTTTTTGGTACCAGTCCGTTTTTAGAAGATTATTGTTTCTTATTACGAGTGCATCTAGATACGCCAGTTTTCCATTGTTTTCTTCCTCTATACTGAACTTTATGTGTCCATGGCAGTTGTTTGTTTTTAGCGTCGTTTCTATTGTGTCGGTTTTGACTATAGCAAATATATCGTCTACGTACTTCGTTAAAAGTCTTGGTTTGTTGTTAATAAAAACTTTAAAAAAATATTAAAAAAAATATTTAAAAAAATATAAAAAAAAACTAAAATGGGATCTCAGTCTATCACGTCCCCGTCGTGGTCCTGGAAAAAACTAAGAATATGCATTCATATTTAAACAACACATACACGTTGAACACTCAGCTGAAAACGCCACGACACGCCACTGCTTCTCACAATCACATCTTATGTTAAAAAAGATATGCTGTGAGAAGTGCATTGGAAGCAGCTTCCTGCTCTCTTTGAAGCAGATCCAAAACGCTTTGTACACGCTTCCGTTTCCTGTTGGGCCGTAACTTTGAAATGACTAATATAATAACAACATCATTGAATCCATAGTTCAGTTACTCTTAAAATATCGCAAATAAGCCATTCTGTTTCGAAATTCAACTTTTTCAAATGACCAACTGAAAAAGTAGACTTTGCTTTTTTTAAATTTTTTAGTTCTTGGCCAAGACATACCGTTTTCAATTGACAGACTTCGTTGCATTAAATCAGTTGCATTTGCTTTTAAAATACTTACATAACACATGTATAGCAATAATTAAGTTTTCGTGTTTTCTGTAAAACTGCTGTAGGTGTCTCCTTTTTGCAGTTAGCCATTAAAATAACAAAACATAATTTTCTAGATATGTACTATTAAAAAAACTACGTGCGCACCTACATACATATCATATATACATCATACAAAATTAAGATTTTACTTACACATTTCCACAGTCGTCTTTTTTCACATCTAGGCTATTGTTATAGCTGTCATAGAATGATAATTTTCGATTAGCGAATACTAAATTAAGTAGTGGGGGTTGACGACGTTGTCGCTGTGAAAGACACAAGAGAAAAAGAGAGTTAATAATTGATGGATTGGGTAAGGAATAATTAACATAAAAACACTATAATTTTAACGTGCCTCACTTATCGCTAGTTTTTCGTTAAAATGTGAGCACTAATTGCTGAGTTTTATTCCTCCTGTTTTATTTAACTTGTATAATCGTCTAAGAAAATGTTGAAATTAGTTACTGTAGGGTTTTTAAACGGGGAAGCAAATGAGTAAGCGAAGATTGCATTTCTTTTTTTGATTTGCTTATGCAATGCAAATATTTTCAGAATCTGTTCCCAGTATTTTTTTTTTTTTCTCTTATAAATTGCAGGTTATCTTGCGAAATGGTTTTACTACTCTTCAACCTGAGCTCTAACTTTTTATACTCTTGATAGTTTCATAAATGAATGCTGCTCGTGGTTTGATAATATGATGGATAAATTCCTGACTTAAATAGTACACATGGCGAATTGTCGAAAGTGTGTTACAACAGAAAGAGAGCAATGCATCCTTTGACGCAGAATAATGCAGCCATAGACCAGACATACATTCACCATTGAAAATGTTCTTCAATTGTTACCTAATGGAAGGTGAGAGTAATTATCGTATCCGGTTTCATAATGGAAACTAGTAAATAAACAATCACTCGTTGTCGCTATCATCGAATCAGAAAAAATTGATGAAATTGTATTATACTGTGACAGTTACACAGGAAAAACCGCATTAAAATCATGGTAGACATTTTTTTTTATTTAAACTCTTCTTTTACTTATTGTATCTCTAAATACTAACAATAAGTTATAAATTCTTATTTCTAATAAAAACTATTACAAATTATATATTTTATACAAACTGGTATATGTATTATAATAAGTAATTCAAAGCTCTGCGGGACTCAAGTACTTTAGCTCAGGCCCGTGCGCAGGAATCATCCATGGGGGGGGGGGGGAGGCGTTTTTAACTCGAACATTTCATGTTAGATTATGTTCATAAAAAACGTCAAAAACAGTTTACTTTTCGCATAGACATTTAATTATAATTAAGCACATATATATATACATAAGCATATTGGAGATGTTCAAAAATATGTTCTAGAATACTTCAAGAACACTCGATTTTTGAAAATTTATTCAAATTCGAGTATATCCTCATTTAAAAAAATAAAAAAAGAAATAGTCCTAGGACTATTATTTTTCGGAATTTGGCGAAAAAATAAAGAAAATTTGAATTTCTTCTTATACATAGTCTAGGAGAAATAGGGTTTGAAAAACAAAAATGCGTTTCAGCAATCTGACAGCGGAATATTGTTGAACAAGCTCTTGTAAAAGAGGACAAAAAAATCGAACCGACAGCAGCTATCCGGGGTAGAATGGGGTGCATTTTTAGAGGTAGAACACAGTTTTTCACGATTTCTGGCTAAACTGTGCATCATATCAAAAAAAGTTAAACGCAAAAGTTGTAGGAAATAAGAAGATCTATAACCTTTGTACTAATCCAAAAATTATCAAAATTAAATTTTTTTTAAATATTTTTTTTGAACTCATCATGCACTGTTAGTAAGAGTAACTAATTATTGAAGCAAAATATTGTAAGTTTTTGCTTATAAAATACTTTGAAAATTTTTGGAACAAAAATCAAATTTTATTTTTTTTTTTCAATTTTTGACAATTTCAAATTACAGTGTATTAAGGTGATTAAAGTGAAAACAACAAAGGATTTGAGCTGTTACACAAGAAACACCAAAGCTCTACTCGCGGAGAAACCACCGTTTTTCTGCTTATGTATAGGCTTTAAAAATAGCGGTCATTTTTTTCGATACTTTCTTATGTATACATAAGGAAAATCGAAAGAAAATTAAAAAAAATATTATAAATAAAAAAAATCAAATTTTTTAAGCCAAATTCCGAAAAATGAAAGTTTTGCAGCTCTGGTAGCAACCCAAAGACTATTTTTTTTTTATTTTTTTAAATGAGAATTTACACGAATTTTAATAAATTTTCGAAACTCGAGTGTTTTTGAAGTATTCTAGAACATGCCATTTATTTGAACAAGTCTTAGTGTTTATGTTATGATTCGATATTCAGTTATCATTACGTAAGTAGCTAATTCTGCAAGGTACTTGAAAACACTCGTCCAAAACTCTTTCCAAATTGGTTTCGATATCGCGATGTATGTATATTTAGCGTGTCTAAGTCATTCAGCCGATCTTCGGACATAGTTTATCTGAGGTATGTCTTTAGACGACGTAGAGCTGAAAAGAAGCGTTCATTTGTTACTGTTGTCACAGGCAAAGTTGCCATAACACGAAGCATTTGATGGACATTTGGAAACGCGTCTTCATTGCAAATATCCAGTGCTTCGAGAGAATTTTTGATGTCTTGCCCGGCAATGCGTTGACGCCAAAGTTGAACTTCATTTATCCACATGTCACGGGTTTGAACCCCCAAAACCCCCCCTTGCGCACGGGCCTGCTTTAGCTGGTCTGAAAATAGATTTTATTAAATACCACTTCTGTAAATTTCTGCAGTTGTTGCGGTAGGTGCAAATGGGAAAATCCGTTGGAGCAGTGTCGCGGTGACAGGTTTATGACAACCAATCTATAGTTGCAGTTGTTGACTATTACGTTTTCCCTGATTAATTTTCAGCCGAGACGAGCGAGGTCCCGGTCTGTGATAGTGTGGTAGCAGAGACGGGTTAGGTCCCTGTCCACCATCATAAAGGTAACTAGTACTCGATATGATTGTGACATGGTAGCGGAGACTAGCTAGGTTCCGGTCTATCACGTTGGGGAGAGCTAGTGCAATGAGGACAACATTAAAGAGGTAGCCGAGATGAGCTAGATCCTGGTCTAGCACCCAAAAGCGTCCTTAAAGAACACTGCTTCAACACTCCTGCTGCCGCACTTTCCACTCATCGGGCAGCTGCCGAGACAGGCTAGGTCCCGGTCCAGTGCCCTCATTAGGAGATGAGCTGGATGGCGATATTTTCTATTTCTCTTTTCCGAGACGAGCTAGGTACCGGCACAAAGTCCTCATGAGGATAAAGAAAAATGAGATATTCCAGCTGAAGGGGCTTTGTGTAGAGTTTGGAATGCTTTTGTCGTTGTGTATGCACATGCTCAAATGAAAGTTTCACGATCGATGCCAATAAGCGTGGAGGACACATTTGTAATAGCTGGACGGTCAGACCTTTTTAAACGCGATTGTGCTAAAGTGTTGGAAAGTGACGTAGCTAACGGATTGATGTGATTTTGCAGTTTTTGGAGGTATTTTCCTCTCAGTCTTTCAAATTCTGCCTTTACCATGGGTATGTGGAGATCGCTATGGATGCGCTCATTTCCAATAAACCAAGGAGCTACTGTTATTGTCCTAAGTATCTTTGCTCGAGTATCTTTGATGAACTGTATCCCATAGGTCCAGATGAGCTTGATGACACTATTATATAATAAAACTTTATATTCTAATTTTAGAGGAGAGTGTCTGTTAATTGACCAGTGCAAGCTAGCAGCTTTTAGACTTTGCGTCTTTTTGGCTTCGATATGCTTAAGCATTTATCTAAGTGAATGCCAAGATAAGTTACATCATTTGCTTCAGGAACTCTAATAACTTTTAATGCTAAGATTGAAGTCGGGTTTCTATTTAATGTAAATATAACATGTCGGCATTTTTGCTCATTCACCTTGATACACCATTTTGATAGCCGATTTTCAATAAGAACTAAATGATTTTGAAGTTGGTTGTTGGCAACTACAGCATTTTTGTAACGACTTAGAATTGCCGTATCGTCAGCAAAAGTGGAGGTGACTAGCTGGTCATTAGTTGGAATATCTACACTACAGATGTATTAAAACTTGAATATTTAATCCTTTGGCACGTGTTGGCCGAGTATGACTCCAGTATGCTACACATGATCAATAACTTTTTATCAAACTGACATACTTGCTATCTGGACGTACTAATATGTCAGTTGATTCTGAGAATGAGGCTATAGAAAAATTTGTTAAACGTGGCACTGTCTGAGCCCCATTAGAATGGAGTGTGCTAACTGTAAGTACACGAATCTCTTCTTGTGTCCATTGTCTCCTCACAGAGCATCGGGCCTCTACAAAACTCTGCCAACGTGCACGATCATTCGCGAGTGCTTTCAATTCTCACCAACATTTCCCCGATTGGCGTATTTCTTGCTCTACACTGAAGGAAAAGAAACATGATTTTTTTAAGCAGACGGCTTGTTAAATTATTTCCAGTTGATTTTTTTGTGTTTCAATATTTTTAACAAGGTAATTTGTAAATTAAACAGGAAATAACTACAACGCTGGTAAACATTGAGGGTATTCCTGAAAACGCGAAAAAGCCTCGAAAACTGCGAAAACTGAGCACATTTTCGAGCCTCGAAAATAATTTGTGTGATGAAAAGAAAGCAAGTGGCCTCGAAATGTTGGAAAATGAATCAGTGTTGCCGTTTGTCGAAATAATTTGCTGCCAGTTTGAAGTTTCTTTAGAAATTTACACATAAACTTAACAGAATGATTTTTAAATATATGAAAAGCACAATTCTCAGAATTTTTGTTTGTTTACCTATTTGTGTTTTGTTATTTATTAACTTAATTCTACATCATTTTTCGTTTTGCTGTGATACATTTTTTTTTCATGGCAGCGGTAGCACTGGTCAAACTGTCAAATTGCCATTGCTCAATCATTTACGAGTTTGTATTGATAGGGGTGTTCCCGAAAGCAAGCTCGAAAACTTTCGAGTTTTCGCGCTTTTCGAGTTTTCGCGTTTAGAGGAATACCCTTATTGGATTTTTTTTACAGAAATGTATTTAAATTTGATGGTTATATATACAATTGTGAAAGAAAAAAAGTAATAACGAATCACAAAACTTTATATATCTAGATTTCATTGTAATGAAAATGTTGCATATTTTTTAGCGTATGTAATGAATGAAATCTAAATAATGTTTTATGATTCGTTATTGCTTTCTTGCTTTCAGAATTGTATATATGTATACGACATCAACATATATGTAGTACTTAAATATCTGTGAATGTTGCCAGGCTGGCTCTCTAGTGCAAGTGTGTGGCGCACAAGAGCACCTAAGAGACTTAGAAAAACGTTGTGCCAAATATATATGGATCAATTTGGATGAAAGTTGTGTGTTGTGTAAGTCGATTGGTCCTAGATATGATCATAGAAACGGCCAATTAAAATGAGTAATTTTAAAATATTTTGAAACCGTTTCACAACTTGAAAATTTAATTAAACAGGTGCAATAAGTAAAGAATATTTAAGAATTTCAGTCTTCGACTGCATAAGTTTAGTACAGTCAGCAAAAGGTAGAACATAGACGAGTCTTAATACATTGTTAAGGTTAAAACTCTTATGAAAATCCAAAGTGTCCAACACTTATTCTTTGCGATCTAATTTTTTAACGATTTTACAATTAAATTTTCCAATTATACAAGGCCTACCTTTGACCAGTGCTTTAACAACTGGCAAAGAACAAATCTGATTAATAGCTATGTTTGGCATTTAACGAGTGACCAAATATTTGAACAACGTTCGAAGGCTGTTTAACGAGTGACAAGACTAGTGTGTTATGCCAAAAAATGCAAATTTTAACACACGAATAACAAAAGTGTTTGATTTTACAATCATACTTAAATGAATAAATTCAATTTAATATATGGGGCGTTCCATGTCAACCGGGACAGTGGTCTGCCCAAAATTGAGCGCAGCGGAAAAAGTTTTTAAGGTATCAAAAGGTTCGTAGAGCTTTCATATGAGAAAGGGTGTTTTTGAATTTTTTTTTAAGGAAATTGCGTAAAAAGGCAGTTGGTAAACAGCCATAATCATAGTCGCTTAATTTTTTTATTTTTTAGGAAGGCTATGAAAATAGGAAGCGTAGTGTATACTGTTTTTTCAATAGCCCCATACGGAAAATACGTTGCCACGGGTAAGCTAATGAACCGATTTTACTAAAATTTATTTTGGAGATAGACTGAACCATAAGAAAAGTAACTAGAAGCTCTGAATTCTTAAATTGGGCTCAAGAGCGAACATTTTGACACCTTAAAAATGTTTTTCCGCTGCGCTCAATTTTGGGCAGACCACTGTCCCGGTTGACATGGAACGTCTCATATATGTATTATATCGTGGCAAACGTACCGCGCGCGGGACTGCGGCAAAATGAGAACACCTTTCCATATACGTATATAAAGCAGAGAGCGTAAAATTTAATTCAGTTTGCTTTGAAAAACGAACAAAGCACAACTACACATGCATTGGAGAACATTTAAGAGAAACGCACGTGTAGTGGTGCCCAACTCTGATTATATGTATTCAATTTACTTGTATACATACATAGTTTATTCATACAAGTCATCTTTTTTAAGTCAAAATAAAAAAAACACAAATAACACTAATCCAATGTGCACAAAAACGGATGCGGATCCGTTTCGAATTCGTTACGGATCCGTCAGTGCGCATTCCGTTTTTTGCAAGTAAAAATGATCCGTTTCGAACTCGGAACTGACTCATGTACGGATCCGTTTCGGAATCGTTTTTTGTAAGTGAAACGTATCTGTTCTGGATTCGTTTTTTGTAAATAAAACAAAGTTCCAGATCCGTTTTGTTTACAAAAAACGAATCCGGAAGGTATCCGTATTTGAAGTCCGTTCCGAATTCGAAACGGATCCCACAAAGCGGACGATCCCTCCATTTTTTCAAGAGGAATTTCATACGAAAACGAGTTCGAATTGATTCGAAACGGATCCGTTTTATTTACAAAAAACGAATCCGAAACGGATTCAACAAAGCGAACTATTCTTCCGTTTTTTCGAGAGGAATTTCATACGAAAACGAGTTCGAATCGGATCCGAAACGAAATAAGAAATGTACGAAGAAACGAGTCCGTTTCGAATTCGATCCGTTTGGCACACTGGGAATTTACAAATTTAGGCCTCATATCGTGATTTGGTTTCTCATAAAATTTTTTCTATATATTTCTCTTAAGAATCGTTTTCGAGATATCCCCAAAAAACTTGTTTTTTGTATTTTTTGCATTTATTTGTCCATATTTCCATCCATTTTTTTTTTCAACCAAAATTAGTTGCACTCCGTTCAAAAGGTAATTTTGTCAATATAAAATAAATTTTCTCTATTTTTTACTCAAATTCGAAAAATTAAAATTTTGCAAATCTGTAGCAACCCTAGGAATATTTTTTTTTATTTTTTTAAATGAGTATGAATAAATTTTCCAATTTCGAGTGCTCCCGAAGAGTTCTAGAACATGACATTTTTTTGAACATGTCTAATGTACATTTGTGATGAGTAGCGAATTACAGCAGAGAGGAAACTGCATTTGCGCAAGTAATTAAAAAAACTGAAACCGATTTTTATTCATTTAAGAATGTTGAAAAACTGAATCAGACTGGCAAGCATCCATGCAATTTTTTCAAAATGATCTTAAGCACATACAAAATTATCTTCAGATCGGTGAATGAGATCAAAGCTAAAAAGTTTCAACCTTAAGTATAAAATTTCAAATTAACAAAATACAAGCACTTTATTCTAATGAAAAAATGGCACAACTGATAGGGAGTTAAAAAAACAAAACGAATTTTCAACGTCTTTTAAATTTCAACTGGGAGTTTCAAATTTCTTTTAAATAGCAGTTGTCAGGCAACAAGAAGAATCCAAAGAGCAAAAGCCAAAAAAAAAAAAACAAACAGCAACAAAAATGTATTTTTAAAAATATCACGTGATGTTTTGCTATAATCCACTTGTTTTTCCCAAAAAAAACATTAAATTTAAATTATTAACTTTTTAGTTTTGGACAGAATTTGGCAAAAATTCATCTTAAGATCACATGATATGCGTTAAGTGTAGACAATTCATAATTATATTGGTAACAAAAAATTAATGTTTTGTAAGAAACAACAAATCTGACAACGAAGCAGATTATTTTGCTTTATCTTTTTACCAGAAAGAAGGGGGTGTGTTAATTCTAATAAGAGTATATACATATGTATGTACATACGTATGTATATGCACATGTTGTTGTTTATTCAAAGCAAACATCAACACATGATCGATAAATATTGTGGATCGCGGTATAGACCGATTCCATTTAAATAAGAAAAAAAAAACAAATATTTACTTTTTTTGGTTTTATTGCTGTTGTATCGAATTCGTCTCTATATACTATACAAAATCTACGAAAAAACGAATTATAATAAAGGTGTGCGTCTAAATATTTTTTTTCTTTTTTTTTCAAAATCTAAATATTTTTTTGGTGTGTCATTTCTTCTGTTATTGACGTAAGAAGTTATATTCTAACACAAACATCTCCTCAGTTATAAAATGCTGATGGCCAGTTTTTCAGAGCAAATTTATCGCAGTTTTCAATTCAAACTAAGTTAAAACTCAGCTTCGTATTAACTAGCATAAGATTCTGACAGGTGCTCCTAAGCGTAATAGGTAGAAGAAAGTTAATAGAAGTGGAAGTTTTGATGATGACGTGTAACTGAACTTAACTTGAGTAACTAGTCCTAAGTGAAATGCGTGAAAAATGATTTATTTTTGATTATCATGACATTCAAACTACAAACATTTTAATTGGTACTAGCAGATGCCCGCGACTTTGTACGCGTAGTCTGTTTTTCTGCGAAGGCAAACAATTTACTTTTTTTTAAATAGAACTACAGTCAATTTTGGATTTTTCTTCACAGATCTAGAGTTCTTGTTGTTTTCTCTTCCATAAATATTCCATTGCATTGCCATGTGAAAGACAAAAACAAAGCACACACAACTAACACATTCAATTAGCCTAGTACACATCATCACACATGTTGTCCAACATCAATGTTCGATAAAGTGAACTCTAGGAACGACCGCTTGACACACATTTTGGATGGATTTCAAAAATTGTTGATTTTCCTGCTGGCTTGTCCAACCATACAACCTGCGTGAACTGACTGTCAAGCCTAGTGAACATTTTTCATTTTAAATAGTATTTCATGCAGTTCACTTCGATGTGAACGCTCATAAATTGTTCTGCAATTGATGTTTGATGGCATGCACGAAAATGTGAACGCAAAGTAATATTGGCAATCACACATGTTGTCAAGCCATTTAGGACAACATGTGTGTTTTCTATGTGTGAACGTACTGTAATTTTTTTTTCATTGTTCACAAATTCCGCGTTGCTGCGTTGAGAAATTGAGAATGAGAGCCAGAGCGAGAGTAAAATTTGAATATTCTCTTCCATTTCATTGCTCACTAACTAACACACTAACTTGCCATTAAACGATTTGTTATGCTTACATGCTTCTTTCTATGTGTGAAATTATTTTTTTTAGCAATTTAAGAACTTTAATATTTTGATATTTAACAGGAATATCGTGATAATTTTAATTCTATGTTGGGACCAAGCGCCTAAGAAAGATGTCTAAAAAAATTTGATCAAAATTGATTCAGTAGATTTTGCGTGAATCCCGTTCATCGAAAACGGCTATCATTTTATTTATATAGATATAGATTTCACTCGGTAAGTTTTTTTATGAAGCTATTGGGGGTTTGGGAATTTTCGAACTAGTGGCATTTGTGCTTTGTAGAAATTTACTGAACGGGGACTGAAAATGTACTTTTTAGTTGCTGAATCTACTTTTTCGACATATGTAAACATAAAAAAAGTTACTAAAAATTCAGCAAAATTTTCACTTTATAACGAAAAAAAAAGGTCAGAAAAGTTTACTCCAATCATATGGAAATGGTTTGTAACGCTTTGGCGCAAAATATGCTGAACAGATTTTAATATCTTTTTAAAAACAATATATAGAAATGTTATTGCATACTTATATCTTTTATTTTTAAAGTAAAACATTAAAACATTCTTTTTTTAGGATAAAGTTTTTGCAAACGCTTACTCAAATTGTCTGAATTTTCGTTGCTAACGCTTATGCTGGTTCTTGAATTCTGTGTTGTTTTTGTTGCTTTTTTCTCATTTGTATTTGGTTTAAGGAACAAAATCCTTCAACTGTTTTTCTTTTTTGTTACGTTTGAAGAGAGAAGATAGAATGAGATGTTAAGAGAAGCCGAAGGGTACCACTAATATGATATAAAGTTTTATTTTCGATTTTAAACCAACCCTGAATTGGTTGCCGATTAAATATGTTGTTTTTCAAAGGATATAAGGGGACCCATATTTCCACGATTTGATTAAAATTTTTTTTTATGAAATTATTGCCATTTTAAGCTATGCCCATTTTAGGCTGAAAATTGTTTCAAAAGTACGGCATTTCTATCCAAATCTTTGATGTCTTTTGATTCTTATAGAACTTCTTATTCTCTGGTAGAATAATTAAAAAAATTTAAAAATGGTTGAAAATCGTCAGAGTTATAGCACTTTTTATGAGAAAAAACAAAGCTCCGTTTCTGAAAAACCCAATTTTTTTTCCGCATAAATTTTTATTTTGGACTTCTACTAATATAAGAAAGAGATGATACGAGTTTAATGCCCACTTAGAGACATTTGAGGTAAGGAGAATTTTTTTCCAAAAAAAAATATTTAAATTTTTGTTTCAACCTTGCCAGCCATCTGTGATACTACTACTTTCAGCATATTTTTAATAATGAAATCATTTAGTACCGTTCTTTCTCTTTAAAATGAGCTTTCTAGTGGTAATCTGCGATGTTTCCTCGCAAAGTTACAGCCATTTGAAAAAGACATGAGAATAAGAAGTTCTATAAGAATCAAAAAAAAAAGGTGAGTATTTTGATTTGGATAGAAATGCCGCTTTTTTGAAACAGTTTTCAGCCTAAAATGGGCATAACTTAAAATGGCCATAGCTTCATAAGAAATTTTTTTTAATCAAATCGGGGAACTATGGGTCCTCTTATATCCTTTGAAAAGCAACATATTTAATCGGCAACCTCAACAGTAATAAAATCGCCACAGTAGCAGGCCACCTTCCTTAGAATTGTTGAAAAAATGGAATTTATTGAAATCTTGAATGACGACAAGCCATTACCTGCCAAAGGTGACGTTTGCAAAAGTATTCCATGTGACAACTGTTGTTCAATGGCACTAAAATAAGTCGTTCAAAGAATTTCTTTGGATGAAGTAGCAACAACTGCATTTGATTGATCAACTGTTTTTCGTTGCTGTTTTAAGCAACAAATGTTTTAAAATTAAAGATTATTGCATTGTCAACTGGATATCTTTTTCCTCATCCACGTCTGATTCTCCATCATCATTTAGTTCATCTACTTCTACATCGCTTATAACTAAATCCTGCTGTTTTAGCCCTGCAAGAATGCAGTACCATTGTAAGTAGTTGGGATGCTGCAACCAGTTCTAATATGATCAATATCTTGCTGTTTTTGTTGTGCCACATGAACTTTGGGATATTTATCTACAAGCCCTAAATAGAACAGCAGAATTTTTCATCAAGAGGATGCCGAAGCTGCCGGATTTTACACCAATTTATGCCTTGACGTTGGAGACGGGGATAGAAGACAGTGTGTAATATGTACACTTGACATGTTAAAAAAAACTAATCTTCTAGAATTGTTCGGAAACGCTTACAATTCGAAAATTATTTCATGTATTGTAAGGTGAAAGACTTTAAACAAGCAAACTTATTCGGCAATCTTATCAAAAATTCAAAGAACGACAGGTATTGGAATAAGCGAAGCAGTAAATACTACTCCGTCTGCTGCTCTCGACACTTTACTCCATTTAAAGCCTCTTGACATTGTTAGTAAAGGGACAGTAGCAAAAATGCTATTAGACTGAGGGAATCTGGCTTTTGGAAATCAAAACCCTACGGCCATGGTATTATTCTCGCTCAATTTCCTGGTTGTGACATTCAAAGTGGGACTGATTATATCACCTCATCTCTTACGTTCTCGACTAACATTCAAGTGAAGATACCTGAAAGAAAGGGTTGAATTCCCATTTCGAATTCTAAAGAAACATACACTGGTAGTTCGAAAATAGATTTTGGTACTTAAGCATCAGTGATTTTTTTGCTTTACCCTGTTACTGTAGTGTATTTCAAGCGGAAATTTTAGCTGTCCGGAAGGCAAGCCAAATTATTCAATCTAAAATGTTTGCACGTAGTGACAGCACCTTGGCTCCAATATTATCAAATCCCGCTTGGTTCTACATTGTAGGGAATCACTATATGAAATAGGCGAGAAATGCAACATAACCGTGTGTTGGGTTCCTGGACATAGCAGATGAACTTTCTAGGAAAGGCTCTAAAATTGACATAATTTTTGAACCTTATATTATGAAACTACTAACCTTAAATAGGGACAAAATTGATTCAATGTGTATAAATTGAACTAATATCAGATGGTCTAACATGACAACATGTTGTACGTCGAGGGCAATCTGACCTTATTATGATGTTAATAGAACGCGAAAACCCTGAGAGTCCTTGTCAGTGTTATTACAGGACACTATCTTGTAGGCAAGCATGCATCAAGACTAGGATTTTCTGACATAGGGGATCTTTGTAGAAGCTGTAAAGATCCTGACGTTGAAGAGTCTGTCTTTCATTATCTTTGTGACGAATCGGCGTTCTTAGGTATTCGAATACCACTTCTTTGACTCTCTTAGAGACATTGCTCAAAAGTGTCCGAAATCTATTTTGAAGCTTATAAAAATTTCGTAATGGTTAGAATGGTTAGTGGTATACATATAGAACTAACGCATAAAATACTTTTCTGTACGAACATCTGGTCATAAGAAAGTTGTCAGCGCGATGGGTTCGGTATTTGGTGAAAATTAATGAATTGACGGTTTGGATCGCAATTGATTTACTGTTGACTTACGATGCAAATTACAAACTCATCCAGTGGGTTTAACTCAATGCAAATTTTTTTTTGTTTTTATCTTGAAAATATGGCTTCTTTGAAACCTCTCTAAAAAAGAACTAGACGAACTTTTCTTCGATACATTTTTTATAGCACCTTTTCATTAAGAGAGGTGTAGCAGTCGGTGACCCCACCCGTGATTTTAATATCCAAAATCCATTTCAATCGAATAGGAGCAAAAAAATGTTTAGGGACCCCAAGCCCGAAGCTTATTTTGTGTAGGTCGATGCATGAAATACTCATCGTAAATTAATATCGCCATCATTAGGAGGGGCTAGGTACAACTTTAAGCAAGAACCCATACCTTAAATTTTTAAAATGTATCTGCAATCTATGGTTTCCCCTACCTATACAAAAAAAAAAAAGAAAACAAAAAAATTATGGAAAACAAAACAATAAATAATTGTTTATACCGGCATTATACTAAGCATTTACTTTTTGTTGTTTTCATCGTTCCAAGAGACTTAAAAATATATACCTAAATTAAGAATAAAAAAAAAACAACTATGAAGGTTAATGGTTCTTTTAAACTATGTATAACAAAAATTTAGTCTTATACTATATAAATGAGTAAAATTAAATAAATTGCTGATGTGTGTTGCTAGACAAATAAGAAATATTTGGATGATGCTAAATCAGTGATAATTCGTATAAGAATGTCAAATTTGGTTTAATTACTACTGAGACTAAATATTTCATTATCTATTTTCGGCTGCTTGTCAACAAGGTGTTAATTACTTTTTTACGGTGTCCGTAAAATATGCTTTCGTTTTTGTCTAATTTAATTGATAAGATAAGCATTTAATTACTCATAAAATTTTCTGAGTTTTACTTTTGGATAAACGCAGATATTAGTATCACATGAATCTTTCTCATTACTAAAAATAAACTTAGCCCATAAGGAATCTATAATGAATTGCGCATTTGACAGAATAAAGATGAATAATAACATCAGATCATACACATTATTAGTTCAAGCTCATACTATGTTCATTATGAGACTTTTTATTTTTAAATAATACATATTTGTCTACACGTATGTACGTATGTATGTATTTTCTCCTTCGCTAAATTTTGTTTTACATTACATTTCTTTTCTCTTGCGAGTATTACTTTTTTGGTATATTCAATATTTTTTGCCATATTTGAATATGTATATGTACGTACATTTTAACCTCATTTTTTTCCAGCTCTAATATAAATATAATGTATTTTTTGTACTTTATAGTTTATCTTAATTTATTATCATCGTTATTTGTATTAAAAAAAGTTATCCAAAAGAGCCAAACAAACATAACACAGGCCTGCGAAATATAACTTTTTTCCTTTTTCTTTTAATAATAATGTCTTTTTCTGAGGTATTTTGCTATGTTGAATTAAAGTAGTTTCTTATTGCATATCAAGATTTATTTTAAACAAAATATCAACATTAACTTAAAATATCTCAAATTTAACGTGAAGAAAGTGACATATTAAAAAGGTCAAAGCTTAAAAATATGTATACTACTTTTGAGCAAAGATATTTTAGAATCTTGATGTGAAACAAAAAAAAAATTAATAACAGACTCTTGTTCAGAATTTATACATATACATGTATCTACTAAAATCACATATTAGCTTTCAAAGGAATAACTTTAAGCTCGTAGAACTTTTGAAGAGCCGTCTTGAGTTTAATTTTTGTCGAGCAAAATAATGTTGCTTATGGGTGGTTTCAGTACTTTTAAGCAATATCGGTAAGAGGTCAATCTTAGACTTGGCTGAAAATAGTGAAAATAGTATGGCCCCTATTGCGGTTGTTGATTTGCGATAAAATCGATAGCCATCGATCTAATAGAAATGATGTCATTTCGGTATCACGAAACTCAATAGAAAGAATTGTGTCATTGTGATTTGAAATATTATTATTTTTCTTAAGACAGCTGTTTAATTTCATTAAATTTGAAATATTTTGCGAGAAAAATTTAAAAAATAAAGAAATATTAACTAAAACACAAAAATCTTTTCTATCAAAACAAAACGATAGAACATCCAGCCATTTTGCCATTCACAGTCGACACACATTCTACTAATCGATAAGCACAATACCGCACAAAATCGCTAATAGAAAAAGAGCGACTGTAAATCGATAACCGCAATAGGGGCCTATATTTTTATTCAACTATTTTCAGCGTCGAAAAGATGTGTTTCCTAGGTTTTTAGCCCTTAATATGATGTGAGCCATATAAGGAGTAAAAAAAAAACATTTGTAATTTTTCAATATTCATAGCTCAGCTCAGCTTAGCTCAGCTTTTTGTTTTTGCATTTACTCCTAAAAATATGTCAAAATATATCAAAAATATTTTATGCGTAGTAACCAAAACACAGCTAAACTACATGGCGTTAATGGAAAAGATTTAGTTTAGTCTTAATAACCGTTTTTTCGTCTTCTTTCAAACGCACCAAAGTTCGGGTCAATCGGATTTAAGGGCGCAGAGATACAAGGCGAGTAAAGGGCCAAAATTGCCCAATTTTTGGCAAGTCTAGATCGCCTCTATATGTACTTACGACACATCAGTCAGGTGAGATACAAAGAGTTTCAGATGCCAACTCAAAAAAAAAAATGTCTTTTAGTACCTTTTGAAAATCAATGTCTCAAAAGCAATGTTAATGAAATCATTCATTGGAAACGAAGTTGAGGACTGTCAAATACATACGTCAGCGTCAACTTGCGAGTATGGAATAGCTTGTCTTCATCAGTATTTCTTGATAACTTTAATTATAGCCCTAAGATTATTAATTTTTGGAAAAAATTTATGACTAAAAATATTATTAAGTCTTATTTGTCCTTAACGCGAAAAAACGACTTTATAGAGCAAATTCTAACATTAAATCTTTAGCTTTCTAGATTTTTATGCGGTTTTTTTTTTTGGATGAGTAATACATTTTTGTACAGCTTAGAGTTTTCGCTATGTATTTTAGACCAGTGGTCGGCAAAGCGCAAATATCAATTATTTTCATACTCTCAAAAGAGAGGGAAATGACAAAAGCACCAATCACTGCGAAAAATGTTTGCACGTTTTGCTGTTTACGCTCCATATGATTTCATCATTTAGGGTTTGAATTTTAGTTATAAAATGGCTTTCTATGTGAAAGTTATTAACTATCACTAAAACTCGCTTGCAGATTAAGCATTGCGCCTTGACAAAAAAAAATTTACAGCAAAAAATATTTATTTTGTCATTTGATTTGAAGCATTTTTGCAGTGCATTAACGAAATAATCAGATCATTTTGTAGTTTGCTTACTCTCGCTTATTCTCTTCGTTTGCTCGCGAGCATATGGGGTGCCGACCACTGTTTTAGACCTACAATATTTACAACTGATGATAAAAGACAGCTAAACTGATTTCGATCGTTTTGGTTCGATTTGGTTTGGTCGCCCTTTTGATTTGGATGACATTTGAATACGTGGAGAAAATGACTTGACTTCTTTTGGTGTTAATCACATGTCGAGCAAATCAGCCATTCAGCGTGTAATGAATAATTTTGAAAATTTGCATACACTGGGGGATAAAGTCTGGGCGACAATTAGGCAGCGTACACTAAAAAATATTGAGACAGAGTGTTGCTGAACGTCCGGGTATTTCTCATCGACGCTGTGCACAAGAATTGGGAATGCCAACATCATGTTTGTTTAAAATTCTCATAAAAAATTCTATATTATTATTTAATCGACGCTGTAATTTATTGAACAACAAAAAATGTTGCCTCTATTTTGTCAGATTTTACTTTTTGTCACTAACACCCGTTTGCTACTTACTCCCTCTAATACACAGCAAGATATCAAGAAATTGCGCTGCTTGGAAACTATTGGACATGAGATATAAGAAAGCTTTGATTATAGATAAAACCCTTAATTTATGATACTGCATAACGTATACCAGCGTGGAAACTGTGTTTTATTAAATTTGTAAGATAAAATTAAATAATGATTTGCACTTTTTACGTGTTTGAAGAGCTGTGTCATAGTTGCAGATAAGAAAATGTTGTCTATATTTATTTTATTTCAACAATCTAACTCTACTGGTTGCTTTCGCAACATCAAATAAAATTTATGATATATTTTGTTTTAATCTGGAATATTTTTCGTCAACTGCATCATCTTTGTGCTCAAAACTATCGCAATGAAATTAACGTGAAAATTTGTACTGTAATACTGATACTGATATGGCAACATCAATAATAACAATATATATTTGTACTAATTCGGTGTCGCTGGCACGAATATGTAAATAAAATTTAAAAGTTAGCTTTTATTCATAATAGATATGGGTATTTATTTTAGCGACACAATTTTTTTTTTTTAATATTTTTGACTACATAATATGCTCTTTCTCTTTAAAATGCATTTTAAAATCGCTCCCGTATGATTTTTCTTACCGATGTTTTTTTTTTTTTTTTTTTTTTTTTTTTTTTTTTTTTTTTTTTTTTTTTTTTTTTGCGATCGGTCCCTGCGGTCCCACTTACCCGCCTAACCGCACGAGAGGCGCATCCGTCTATCGTACGGATCGGTGACCGACTACGAACAGCCCGGACTGTTCTGCGTTCATTAGGCGAAACCGTACGTGAGGCACATCCGTCTATCGTACGGATCGGTGACCGGGACTGCACTATTTCTCTGAACGAAATAATGGGTAGAGCAATTTCCGATCACAGATTGAGCACAATTTCTACTAAGCCCATGGGCTATGCAGCAGAAACAAAGGAAAAAGTACAGTTTCAAGTATTTAAGAAAATAATTATTTTTTGCTTTATAATATTGTGAGAATCCATGGGGGAAATAATATGACAAAGGTTATTATAATCATTACATATACACCGAAATGGACAAAAATGAGCATAGTTAGAATTACATATATCAAGTCTTAAGAAACGAAAGTGTCTCAAATCCCTTCCAGGATTGTTAAAGTTGACCATACCTAGCAACAACTCAGAGTTCATTGAGCCGGAGAACAGTTTATTTAAAAAAGTTACGTTAAGCATAATTCTTCGGCTGCGCAGTGTTGGTAAACGTATTAGTTTGAGGCGGCTTTCATATGAAGGTAAATTTGAGTCCGGATTCCAAGGTAGCCGACGAAGTGCAAACAATAGAAATTGTTTCTGCACCGACTCCAGCATATCAATGTATATATTATATTGGGGGTTCCACACCACTGACGCATATTCCATTTTTGGTCTAACAAGTGAAGTGAAAAGCAACTTCGTCGTATAGGGGTCGTCAAATTCTTTAGACCATCGTTTAATAATAAATAATATATATATAATATATTTATATAATATATATATAATATTATAATATATAAATAATATATTTACAGTACAGGAAAATTAATAAACCAATAACCCAAACTTTGGTGCATAATCGTAAAAAATGATTACAAAAATTTTCATTCCGTGAAAACATCAAACCTCACTGACAATTTCACACAAAATACGAAAGGGAATGGGGTTTTATGTTTTCGCAGATACAAACAAATCTTTAGTGCAATTTGAAGGAAGTTAGTTTGCAAGTTCTCAAAAGACTCAGTTACAGTTATCAGTTACAATGATAAAAATCAGGACAATCAAATATAAATTGTAAAAAGAAGTAGGTAAAATCGATACACAAAATGAAAGTGTAAGCACCCCTCACATCATCTTCAGTTTGTGTTATACCAACAGGCAAATCATTTGTTTACCTACATTAAACACCATTATATAACAGCGAGTAGTAACTATGAGGACATAATTTCTTCCATCTATGAGGACATAATTTTTTCGCTTACCTCAGTTGCAATTTTTTCCTGTAGTTCCTTTCCTGTGTGTCCATATTTAGCATTGTTTTCTGGCTGAGGTGCGTCTAAGTTTTCACTTCCGCTATCGCTTGTCTTGGAAGTTCCGGCGTTTGCACTTTTGTTATTGTTGGTATTCTTGTTGGATTCGTCTTGTTTCTCGGCAATATTTAAAGCAGTCGCCTTTGTACGGCCAGCAAAAAAACCATTTAAGAGAAAAGCATTTGCATATGAGCTTTTAACCGAACACAGATTTTTCAGTGAAGAACTTATAATCATAATTTTGTTTTTTTTTAGTTAATAATTAAGAATGACTGAATACACAAGAATCTAAGATCACAATTTTGATGTTTTTTTTTTTAAGTTATGCAAACTGGTTTGTTCTTTGAAATTTTTTTTTAACTGTCAAATTTGATTTGAATTTCAAATTTCCTTACAATCTTTATATGTAAGAAACGTACGCTCTGCTTAGCTATTCGCGGTGAACTGAAATGGTAACCACTTGGATCGCTTCTTTTTACCAAAGCTCATAACATTTCATTTATACATTCATTCTGTAAAAAGTAGTTTTCGCTTTATGCTCAAACTTGCTGCCAAATTTTAAGCAGATTAGAGGCCAGACAACGATTTACCGTGAGATGAATTGACTTTGCGAAAGATATGGCACTTAAATGAATTTTGTCTAATAAACTTCTTGAAATTAAATGCTGCTTGCTTATTTGTTCAAGTTTTAGAATGACTGAAATTGTTTTGATTTTTAAAAAGTCAGCGACAGAAATTTGAAATTCTTATGTACCCAATAAGAAACGAGTATGGGGCAGACAATATAAATTTAGAAGACCTTGCAATATTAATAAAAACGTTCATCACACCCCACTCAAAAAATGTATATGAACTGACAAAATTGATGGCAACAGACTTTGATCTTTCCAGAAAAATAATTTTCGTAATGGCATTCTCGCAAGTTTATGGTCTCTTTCAGTCATTTTCATTTGAAATGACATCTTCAAGTTTTTAAAAATTAAAAAATTTTTTTTTGACTATATTGAAAAATACGTTTTTAGTAAAATAAACCTCAAACTCGGCTTATAAAATATATAGCGAGCATTTTAGTAACATCGTGTCAAAGTTATGGTACGTGAAAAGCTATAGTTAATAAACTTTAAACGCGTTTTTCTCGAAACCACGTTTTTTGAGTTGGTGGGCATGATAAAAAAAAAAACTACTGGACCGATCTTTCTGAAATTTCAATATGCTGCTGTGCACATATAAATGCAGGCAATGAACTACGGACAGAAAGATCGGTATTATAGTTTTTGACTTCTGGCACAATTTTGGCCCAGTTTTGTTATTTTTGGACCAAAATTATTGCCTGTAGTTCATTCCTTGGCGGCTTTGATGCTGATTAAAAAATTCTTATTTTTTTTTTTTTTTTTCAGATGTTCCAGTGAGCTGCAATCATGCCCACCGTGATTTTTTGGTGTTTTTTTTAAAAAAAATTCTAATGGTCATAAATTTCATAAAAAAATAAAAAATTTTTTTTTTAAATATTGTTTTGTGTCAAAATATGTGTGTAAAGTTTCAAAATGATATCTTGCGTATATACGCATTTTAAAACACATAAGACAAAATTTTTTGAAGGTGTCATGCCCCCTTAATTGATGCGATTTATTTTATTTCATGTCCATGGGAATGTAATCAACAAAATGAATCGAGTAAACTTGGTTAATCTTCTCGAATTACGTAACGTCACGAAGGTCAAGTTTTTATCTATACTAAATTTACATATTGAACGATTATATTAATTATTTTTAAAATTGCTGACCAAAATAAAAAATAGGTCCTCGACTTTTTCAAAAAAAATTTAACTTTTTGAACTTTCAAAGAAAAATTATGGATTATGAATAATAGCTCTAGCTTCTTTTTAAAAAGTGATGCACGTACTTTGCAGGTAATTTGCCTACATCATCACTTGAAAAGTGACTGTATAGTTTGACGAACTGTCTACACTTCTACATGCAAATTATGCGAAAAGTTGGACAAAGAAAAAAGTAGATAAAAAAAACCTCAATGAATAAAAAAATCGAAATGGATTTCATATTTGGTTTTGACGATAGTAAAAAAATTTATGTTTAAATCGATTGTTAGAACGTTTGCTTTGGATGCAGAGCGCGCAGGTTCAAATCCTGGAACAGATAGTTTTTTTAACTTTTATTCTACTTACAATTTTTATTTATAAACTGATTTGAATAACAATCCAACTGACCATCCCCAGCAGCATATTTTTGCAGCAGTTACCAAATTTTGAAATCAGACGGACTACATAAATGATTTTTCCTTAAAGTTTAAAGAACTAAAAGTTTTTGTGTATCACCGAAGACAACAAATTTTTTCAAACTTACGGTATGTTTTGTATTACTGCTTGTGCGCTGATACCAATTTTGACAATAGCGAGAGCTATAACTAACTACTCTCTTGCTGCGACATTCTTCGCTTCTCTCTAAAGATAAAAGTATTCACATTTTTGGTTAGCACGCCTCTTTTACAAAAAATACTTACATACATACTTAGACTTTTGAGCTATTTGGGGGCTCGTTTTTTGATAAAAGTATATTAGCGAGGCACTCGCTGTTGAATGAGTGAATGAAAATGTTTTTTTTTGTATATTTGATAAATGACTAAGCCGCAACACATGTGGTATACCCAGATACTTGATAAATTTGTGCTTACGGAGTAGACTGCTTGAACAAGATATGCAATCCACAGAATTGTTTAAATGATTTTTAAGTGAATCCGATAGTTGCATGTTTAAGAATAAATGTTTATCTATTGATAAAATGGAGCGAAGGTTTGATATTTGATTTGATGCTGAAAATTGGAAAAGATGATATTAATATGTAGAATGATAAGATTTAGTAGTTAAATAATAAAAATGCGTACCTTTTTTAATTTAATATTAAGTACCACGAGGCAGACCATAGTTCGGTTTTTCGTTTTGAGGTTGAAAAAGTCGAAAAAATGTAATGCAATTGAATGAGAAGCCGGAAATATTTAAAAAATATTGAATAGGGTTGAAAACCCGAAAAAAAGTTTAATAAAATTTGAAAGAAGTTGATTACATATGAAAAATGTTGAAAAACGTTGAGAAAGGTTGAAACAGA
Source organism: Tricholauxania praeusta (assembly GCA_949775025.1). Classification (NCBI taxonomy): domain Eukaryota; kingdom Metazoa; phylum Arthropoda; class Insecta; order Diptera; family Lauxaniidae; genus Tricholauxania; species Tricholauxania praeusta. The sequence goes on from OX459031.1 coordinate 45,435,658, forward strand.
TGAAAAAGTTTGATAAACTCGATAGTATATTAAAGTGTTGAAAAAGTTGAAGGAGATTGAAAAGCTCGAAAAAAGTTGAAAGTATCGGAAAAAGTTGAATGAGGTTGAAAAGCAGAAAAAAGTTGAATGTGGTTGAAAAAGTTCAAAAAATGTGGAACGTGTTGAAAAAAGTTGAAAAGGTTGAAAAATATTGAAAAAAGTTTAAAGAGTTTGAACAACTCGAAAAAAGTTGAATAAGGTTGGAAAATTCGAAAAAATATGAAAAGTGTTGAAAAAAGGTTGAACAATGTTGAAAAAGTTGAAAGAGTTTGAATAATTCGGAAAATGTTGAATAAGGTTGAAAAATTCGAAAAAATATAGAAAATGTTGAAAAGCTTGAAAGAGGTTGAAAAATGTTGAAAGAGGTTGAATAACTCGAAAAAAGTTGAAGAAGGTTGAAAAATTCGAAAAAATATGGAAAATGTTGAGAAAAATTGAAAGAGGTTGAAAAATGTTGGAACAGTTGAAAGAGGATGAATAACTCGAAAAAAGTTGAACAAGGTTGAAGAATTCGAAAAAATATGGAAAATGTTGAAAAAAGTTCAAAGAGGTTGAAAAATGTTGAAACAGTTGAAAGAGGTTGAATAACTCGAAAAAAGTTGAATAATGTTGAAAAATTCGAAAAAATATGGAAAATGTTGAGAAAATTTGAAAAAGGTAAAAAAATCGCGAAAACAGTTGAATGAAGTTAAAAAGTCGGAGAAAGGTAGAAAATCGTTGAGAAAGCTTGAAAGAGGTTGAAAAATAATGAAGCAGTTGAAAGAGGTTGAAAAACTCGAACTAAGTTGAATAAGACTGAATATATTGAAACCAAATTTTATTAGGATCACTCCTAAGTACGCTAAATATGGCATTTTACGCTATAAGTTTGTATGGGAGGTGCCACGCCCACTAATGAAATCCCATTAAAATTCTTATAATTTCAAAGCTTATAGTAACCGACACCAAATTTAAAGAATATTACTCCAATAGCACACTAAATATAACATTTTAAGTTTTTTGCTTATATGGGAGGTGCCACTCCCACTGATGCAATCTCGTCGATTTTCATTTAATGTCAAAGCTTATGGTAACAGATACCTTTACCCCAAATTTTAATGAAATTACTCCCGCAATACACTAAATATGACCATTAACGTTTTTGCATGCATGGGAGGTGCCACGCCCACTGATTTTATCCCATCAATATTCATTTAATTTAAAAGGTTATTGTAACCGACATCTCTCTACCAAATTTTATTAGGATCACTCCTATAGTACGCTAAATATGGCATTTAGCGTTAGAATTTTGTATAGGAGGTGCCACGCGCACTAATGAAATCTCGTCATAATTCATATAATTTCAAAGCTTATAGTAACCGACACCTCTACACCAAATTTAAAATATTTGACTCCAAGAGCACACTAAATATAACATTTAACGCTTTTTGCTTATATGGGAGGTGCCACGCTCACAAATATAATCCCGTCGAACTTTATTTAATTTCAAAGTTCATGGTTACTGACACCACTACACCAAATTTCAAAAAAATTACTCCCATAGCACACTAAATATAACACTCAACATTTTTTGCATGTATGGGAGGTGTCACGTCCACTGATGCAATCCCATCGAAATCCATTTAGTTTCAAAGCTTATAGTAACCGACATCTCTACACCAAATTTAAAAATATTACTTTCATAGCATTTTTACAATTATCACGTTATAAAAATTAAAGTTTAGGGCTGTGCCACGCCTCTGTTAGAGTAGAACACACGAAGAGAAAAATATGTACAAAATCAATAACGTTCAACTTTATAATTAAACTTATGTTCAAATTTAAAAAAGCCCATTTTACATATTTTACAAATTCAATTTTAAATTTTTAAGTAAATATTCATTATAAAAAAAATTTGTTTTATTCAAATGACAAAATATTAAAATAAAGAATATATTAAATAAAACTATAATAAAATAAAAAATATTTCGTTAACCTAAAATATTAAGTCGCCAAAAAGTAATTTTTAGATTTTATTTTTAGCCATTTTTAGCAGCTCGAATATTTTATTTAATAAAAAGTATAGGCCGTTTGTATGAGTAAAGTTTTCGCAAATAAAAACCAACTTATTAAACTTAAACTTTTTATTGCATTACTTTGAAGATTTATTGATCAATATTAAGGCCTTAAATTTTTTTTTTGCAAAATTTGGATTTTTTAAAAAGTTGGGAAAAAGTTAATGAAATTTTTGTGATAGGACAAGAAATATTTTACAATTTATATATAACTTGGTTTTTACTGTGCCCTTTTGAGAAAACTTTACTCATTTCTGTCAGAAAAACTCGGAATACCCGAAAGAATGATCTATATATAGATTTTCGAGTTTTCTCAAAATTTTTCGAAAACAATAAACTTTAAATATTTCTTAAGTTAAAAGTACAATTTAAAGCTATGTTAAAATTCTTTTAAGAAACATCTAACACAAGGATATCGGCGAAACTATTTTCAATTCACACACATTCAGGCATTAACCCTTTGACGACCACTCCTGAACCCCTGAAAAATTTTTAAATCCAACACCGGATTCGTGTTCAGCGACCCCAAATTACTAAACAAAAGTGTTACAAAATATAAATTATTTTACCAGCAAAGGTGTGAAAAATCGTGGGACCTATAGTCCCAATGGTCGTCAAAGGTGAAAATGTATGCCAAATTAAATTTTTTTTTTCAAATAAATCAACTCGTCAACTAAACTAAAATATGTCTTTGATTTTTACTGTTGACGACAATTGGGACATAGAGGTCCCATCAGATCGGGTGGTCGCTTGGGTGGTCGAAGTGGACTATGTTTATTTTTTTTTTTTGTTGGAAAGAAGAAGGTTGCCCGTAACTTTTCCAAAAATTTTGACCCTGTAGCTCCACCCACCTTCAAAATATTCCAGCAAGAATATGGGGGAGAAAAAGTTAAGATTTTTCGACTATGGGGGTCTGGTTGGTAAAGGAATGAATATTCCTTTATAAATTACGTACTTTCTGCAAGCCACATTCATTCTCTATTGAATGATACCTTGATGATGAAAATTCATTCCATAGTTTTTTCAGGAAAAGCTCGAAGGTAAAAGGGTCACCGGTGTACCAATGGTCGTCAAAGGGTAAATGCATGATTGAATAATGAATCATGGCATTTATGTAGAACTAAACTTAATTTATAGGGTGCGAATTGAATCTTCGTTTTTTTTTTCTTACTAAAATTTAATAAAAAGTTTCACGAATATTTGAGGAATCAATTGTCATTTTTCAAGCTATGTTTATATCAGTATTCCGGGCATGGTAAAATCTAAGATTTACCAAAACTTTCAAAATAAATAAAATGTTTATCTGGTATAAAGTTACGAGTAAGAGGAAATATATTTAATTAATGTTTGTGCATTTGATGCACTTTTTAAAAATATTATTTAAATACAAATTAATAAAACTTTTTGCCACATTTTAATGTATTGCTAACGAAAACGAGCAGAACCTACTTTATGTATCTTTGAAGTTAGTTAACGTTACTCTAAACTGTTGTAATAATTGCCTAATAAGTACGAAATCAAGTATTTTTTTTCACAAAATTTTTGAAATTATTTCAATTTTTTTCATGCTTTGTGATAATGTTTGCAACTGCAAATATTTGCTTCATTTGAGTTGCACGCTTTTGGTTTTAGTCATTCTCTTAATTCATTGAATCTCCTTGAATCATTATGTAGAAATTGTCCTGTTTGTAAAAACATATTAATCTTGGCAAAAATAGAAATACCATAGAAATTAAACAACATTTTAACCGTCATAGTTATTAAATTGTCATTTAAATGGTATGCCAAAAAATTTTTACGGGATTTTAAAGAACTCCGAACCCTACATAAACGAGTTTTTAAATTTATTCTTCTGAAATTTAAATCACATTTATTATATCTGCATTGTAGCATAGAGGTTTAAAGTTTTTGAACTTTATTTGGTATTTTCAAATAACTGTTGAAATAATTATAAAAGGATTAACTATAACCTCCCAAAGGAGTATCGCCAGTGAATATAAATCGAAAATGGGCGCGAATTCGTTGATCAAAATAATATACACTTGTTTTGTTTTTCAATTTTATATCTAAAACTTAAATTTTTTTTGTACTTTTTTTTAAGCAACGGTAAAAGTATATTTGTATATAAATTAATTGCAAGTAAAATATGAAAAATTTACTATAGATATGGGCCGAAAAAGTCGTTGCACAGCAGAAGAGTGACGATTGCTTCTGACCCTACGAAAAAGACGAAAATCTTTTCGGGATATCGCTAGTTTGATGAATTAGTCTTTGCGTTTTGTGCAAAATGTTTTTATAAAGAAAATAGGAAAAGAAACTAGAGGTAGACCAACGAATACCTCTCCAGAAGTTGGTCGCCAAATATTTATTCTTTCAAAAAAAGACCCTTTCAAGTCCTCCAAGGCAGTTTCTGCGGAAATCGGAAATGTTGTAAGCGCTCCTACAATTCATCGTCGTTTGCAGAAGGCAAACCTTCCGAGAAGAATCGCTTAAAAGATTCCGCTGATGCGTACGAAAAATTTGATCATGAGGTTAAATTTCACACAGTCCCACATTAGCTGATCGAGCCTTGATGGTGAGAAAAAAGAGCGAAATATTTTATTCAGCGATGAAACCAAAATAAATTTATTTGGAAATGACTACGGAAGAAATGTGAGACGCTCCAAAGATAAGGAATTCCATGTGCGATTCACAAAAAAGCATATTTCGCCATTTTTCCTCACCATCAAGGCCTGATCAGCTGGTGTGAGACTTTGCGAAATTTAACCTCATGATCAAATTTTTCCTACGCATCAGCATCAGTATTCCTTCTGCAAACGACGACGAATTTTAGGAGCGCTTACTATATATCCGATTTCCGCAGAAATTGCCTTGGAGGACTTGAAGGGGTCATGTTTTGAAAGAATAACTATTTGGCGACCAACTTGTGGAGAGGTTTTCGTTGGTCTACCTCTAGTTTCTTTTCCTATTTTGTTTATAAAAACATTTTGCACAAAGCGCAAAGACTAATTCATCAAACTAGCGATATCCCGCAAAGATTTTCCTCTTTTTCGTAGGCTCAGAACCAATCGTCACTCTTCTGCTGTGCACCGACTTTTTCGGCCCATATCTATAGTAAATTTTTCATAATTTACTTGCAAATAATTTATATATAAATATACTTTTACCGTTGTTAAAAAAAAGCACAAAAAAAAGTAAGTTTAAGATATAAAATTGAAAAACAAAACAAGTGTATCTATTATTTTGATCAACGAATTCGCGCGCATTTTCGCCAATTTCTCCAAATATGGAATTTATTGGGGATTGAGTAAAAATCTTTTTGATGTATCTATTATTTTGATCATGGGTGTATGTTCGAGTCAATTTGCTACATACCCAAAAAAAGAATAAAATCATGTAGATACGGCAAATTACACTGTATGCAATTGAAGGAACATCGGCTGATATCAACATAGAGTAATTTGGGGTCGCTGAGTTCGAATCTCAACGACTTTTTTTATTTGAAGTCTTAGGACTTTGTTATCTGAGGCAAAGTGTTTCCTCATGATTAGATAAACCTCCTAAATCCCCCCCCCCCCCCCATGAAGATTCTTAGTCAAATTTTTGCCTAAGAACCTATGAAAAAAATCTCAGTCGCTTGTTACTAAGCTCCTCAAACTTGAAATAACAAAAGAAGTAGAAGAGCGTTTGTAACCGTGTCAAAATCAGGTCAATTAACTGCTATTTGTAAGCCAAACGCTGATGGCAGATTTAAGCTCAGTGACCCCAAATTACTCTAAGTTGATATCAGTCAAAGTTGTTTCAGCATTTAGGTAGGTCTAATTTTTGAACACAGTATTATTTGTTGGAAATAAAGTTTTCTTAATTTTGAGGGTGCTTCATGATATCAGAATTTTGAAAATGCCATTTACTAGATGTGCTAGTGTACATCAGGGCAGGATTCGTAGTCTACGCCCACTTTGTCGTGACAATTTTTAATGGAGATAAAGACAAAGCCTCTAAGGAATAAAATAAAATTTGATCAAAATATATCCATTATTTTTTGCGTGATGAGCGCACATCGACATGTTATGCGGCATGTAGAAGATATCTCAAACCAATCTCTGATATTGTCCTAACCCCTTAAAGAAAAAAGAGCGCGAGACTATTGGATGGATTTGTAAATCATGACCATTGAATTTTGAACTCGATTTCCTAAAACTGTTTGTTTGGTGTGTGCCTCAAAATAATTCACGGTCGACTATACATGCAATGTAAAAGTAAATTGAAAAATTAGTAAAAAAAAGTATGAAGAATTTATTTTTACCTAAGCTAATCATAGAAATAGTTTACTTAAGAAAAAAGAGACAAATGATACTTAATGTGATTTAACTTAGTCGCTTTGGCAGATAACAGTGAAAAGATTCGACATAAAGTGTAGATAATCCTCTTCGACCAACTGAACATATGACAGTGGGCTATATTTAGGCTCCTGAGGTGGAAAGTATTCAATTTCTTCATCTATGTCATCATAAAATTCTTCCACTAGGGGATCAGCCATATGGACGCGCTTAGTTACATCTGATTGTGTTATTTTTTCACCTTGCCGACGAATAGCCGGTCGAACAAAGTGTGGTGTAGATGAAATTGCAGATGGACTGATTACATTTGTTATTTCAAATGAATCAGTGGCTGGAGAGCGTTGTTGCTGTTGCAAGTGCAAACGACGTACAACGTTGACACGCAAGTCTGAGGAAATTCCACGGTTTTTATCACGTGATGCAGCTGCTGAACTAGTGCTTGGTCCATCGTCATCACCATTTTGCGATGATGCTGGACGTTGCATTAACACCTGCCCGTGTTTACGCCGATGCCAGATATCTTTGTGTTCGCGAAAATCATTGAGGACTTTCTTATGCAAAAATTCGTGATATGTGATCAGTTCAGTGCTTATCTCACGTCGAATCAACTGTTTTTCGCGTGGTGGCAGTTGTATATTTTTTAATGCAAGCATACTTTGCGAAGCTGCCAAAAATAGAATATGTTCCAAAGCCATTAAGCACAATTCTCCGTCCAAATTAGAAAGTAGTTCATTAGAGGGACAATTAGCTGAAGACACAGAAGTTACCGATAAGGACTTGGAAAATGGACGAGGTGCGGTCAAAGTAGTCGATGTTGCACTACGGTTAGCAGTATTGTTACTATCGGTTTCCACAGGTACCGGCAGTGTATTTAAATGTGCCTCATGAAAAACATAGTTTTGCTGAAAAATTAAAAATTTTTAGAATTTATTAAGTTAATGAAAGTTTTATTCTTGTGGACTCACCAAGCTTAAAGCTTTTGTATACACACCAACTACACTAAGGACTGTACCGAAAGTAAGAGTCATTGCATTTTCATTCAATTTTGGAGCCCCAAAATGAATTTCAAAAATAGGCTCCCATTTAGATGATAAAAATTCGGGCTCGCAAATAAGTTCCAGAATATCAGGACTGAATGATTGTAAGCACTTCACGCATAGAATTATTATTTCTGTTAAGCTGCAAGTAAAATGGGATAAGAAAATTGACAACGAATTCAATTGCTTGGTTTAGAGTTTACTCATTAAGCGCAGTTATCACTTCATCCACTAGTCCACCAGCATTAACCTCACGTAAAATATCGAGTTGAGAGCGACGTCCCGCTATTAAAAACTTCAAGTTTTTGGGCTGATGAAACATTGAAATCGAATGACCCATTAGCATTTGAACACAACGCTGAAACAAGAAGTGGTAGAAAAAAGTCGATGAGCATGTTTGTTTTTACTGATGCATGTCGAAATAGGTTCTCAGAAACCCGCTTTTATGTCTAAAGGCACTGGACAATAAATTCAGCATTAAATGGCACAAACCGCTTTTTTTGCGGTGAGCTCCACTGTAAGAAATATTAGGACAAACATACAAAAGCAGTACCTGTCTTCAAAATAAATTAGCTTTATATTAGAATGATTTCACGTAAAGTTACCCAATATACAACATTCTTCTAATAATAATAATCAAAATTGCATGAGTTGAAGTTATTATGCAATATTTATGACATAAAAATAAAGTTTAAAGGACTGTGTACTAAATGCTATTTCATAAGGTTTATATTATTATTTTAATTAAAACATAGCGTTTCATAACTTAAAAAATGTACTGCAAGAATAATATTGAGCTATATATTTACAAGTTTGGCAATCACATTCTTATAGAATGTAATATTGCACCCGTTACAAATTCAGTAATATATTTTAACCAAACCGATAACTTATCTTAAAGTTTATATGAAAAAAAAAAACCAATGTTGAAAATATTGGAGGATGTAAGTTCTGAGCCGCGGCCGAAGGCAGCCCATTAACCCTGAATTTTATGTTAGAATTACTGTGGCGATCTAGTGTTCTAGAATACTTCAAGAACACTAGATTTTCGAAAATTTATTTATATTCGAGTATTTCCTCATTTAAGAAAAATTAAAAAAATAATCATATAGCTGCTACCAGAGCTGCAAAATTTTAATTTTCTTGGAATTTGGCCAAAAAAATTATGAGAATTTAATTTTTTTCTTATTTATATTTTTTTAAAAATATTTTTTCGATTTTCCTTTTTTACACATAAGGAAGTATCGAAAAAAAACTTACCGCTATCCTCCGCTATCTCTCCGCGAGTAGAGCTTTGGTGTTTCTTGTGTCACAGCTCAAATCCTATGTTGTTTTCACTGCGTTCACCTTAATACACAATAATTTGAAATTGTCAATGGCACTACATGAATTTCCAAAAAAAAAATGTTTTCCATTTTTGGTCCAAAAATGATAAAAATTAAATTTTTTTTTTTAATTTTTTTTTTATTTTAATGTTTGAAATAATACATTCCACTGTTAATTAATTTGAAAAACAAATTAAAAAATTTCCATTCCACTGTTATTTAAAATAATTTTTCCATCTAAATAATAGATATTGTATTATTTATTTAGTCATAACAATTTATAAACATAAAGCTTAAAAATATTTATTTGTAATTAAATAATTTGTGAATTAAAAATTAAATAACAAAATCAACGTTAATTCTCTACATTAATTTTTAATTCACAAATTATTTTTTAATTAGAAATAAATATTTTTAAAGTTTATGTTTTTTTTGGTTTTTGTCATTAAAATAAATTGTTATGACTAAATAAATAATACAATATCTATTATTAAGATGGAAAAATTATTTTAAATAACAGTGGAATGGAAATTTTTTAATTTGTTTTTCAAATTAATTAACAGTGGAATGTATTATTTCAAACATTAAAATAAAATAAAAAAATTAAAAAAAAAATTTAATTTTTATCATTTTTGGACCAAAAATGAAAAACATTTTTTTTCTCGTTTATTTTTTTAATGGAAATTCATGTAGTACTATTGACAATTTCAAATTATAGTGTATTAAGGTAAATGCAGTGAAAACAACAAAGGATTTGAGCTGTGACACAAGAAACACCAAAGCTCTACTCGCGGAGAGACCACAGTTTTTTCCTCATATATAGGCTTAAAAAATAGCAGTAAGTTTTTTTTTCGATACGAAAAAATATTTGAAAAAAAAAATTATTATACAGTGGAACTTCGATTATCCGTCTCCCGATCAACCGTCACTCCGATTAACCGTCACATTTTGTCAGCAAACTTTTTTTTCGTTTTGTTTCGATTCTGTTTATGTATGCACACAATGCGAGAAACGATTCTGTCTGAAATTTTTCTTATGAAATTCGGAGATGAAAATTTCGCAGAAATTCATTAATCTAGTTCTTTTTGTTCGCCAAGTCAAGTGGATTACACAAATTTTTGACGAATTTTTTCACCAAAACATCTTGATGCGATTGTAAACTATCACATTGTTTTTTTATTCGATAATAAAATACGAAAATGACAAATCAAAATTTTTTGTTACATTATTTCCTTTTTTCTTGCGTTTTTGTGTTACAGTACATACATATACCTATATGTATATTCAATACCTTGTATTCTAGCGTCACCATGCAGAATCAAAACAAAATTCTGCCATATATTCGATTATCCGTCTATTCAATTATTCGTCAGGCTGCTGGTCCCGTGCCTGACGGATAATCGAAGTTCCACTGTATATAAGAAAAAATTTAAATTTTCATAATTTTTTTGGCCAAATTCCAAAAAATTAAAATTTTGCAGCCCTGGTAGCAGCTATAGGATTATTATTTTTTTTTATTTTTTTAAATGAGGAAATACTCGAATATGAATAAATTTTCGAAAATCGAGCGTTTCTGAAGTATTCTAGAACATGACTTTTTTTTGAACATGCCTAATGTACAGGTATATATAGCTGTTGTCAACTAATTGGAAACGAAATCTTTCGTTGTGTTATTGGTAGTTTTTGCATTTATTTTTCTATGTGAACCAGAAAATTTATAGATATTATAAATATGGAACACATAAGCTTAAAAAAAGAGCATAATTGAAATCAAATTCATAGTATAAAAAGTTTTTTGAGAGACTTTCTGCTGAAATCTTAGATTTGACTGAGTCAACTAATTGGAAACAATAAAATAATTTGCAAAAAAATATAAAAGAAAAACTTGATAAAAGATTCCAGAAACGATATTGTGATCTTGTCATTGCTTGTAAGAACATTTTTTGACCGAATTTTTTTATAAGCGTATCCTTAATCATGGGTTGTGGTCAAAAGTTGTACACCGGCTACGCGTAAGCCAATTGTTGAGCTTCGAAAGACGGCCATGAGATATCAGGCGATGGCAACACAGCTAAATTACTCCAAAAAGATGGTATTCAATGCACTTGATCATTTCAATAAGTATGACACAGCAAAAAATGTTCCTCGCAAAAAGAGACCTCGTAAGACTTCAGGGATCACCAGATTGTGCGCAAGGCAAAATTGGATCCTCGTAAGTCTGCTGCAGACCTCTAACGCGAAATAATTGATCAACATGATGCACAAATATCCAAGCGAACTGTCGCTTGTCGATTGGTTGAGGCTGGGCTCCATGGACGAATTTCACGCAAGGATCCATTCGTGACAGTTAAGAAGAGAAATAGCCGCATACAATTCGCTAATACGCATGCCGGTTGTCCGCCCATTAAATGGAAGTATGTGGTCTGGAGCGACAAAACGAAGATCAACTTCCTTGTCCTAGATGGTGGAAGATATCAACCCCTGTGCGCGAAATTATCGTATGTGCCATTTTTTCGAAATTAACTTTTTGATGCAAATTTAATCTATACCCCACTACGCATCACCTGGTAAAATATTGTAGCTGAATTTCTATTAGTTACGCCAAAAATTGACATGGAAATTTTGGCTTTGTACTGCTAGCTAAAGCACAGAAAAGTAGAAAAAACCCTCTCCTGTAAAATTTGGTTTTTGGCACATACGAAACCAAACAAACTTCCATTTAATGAGCGGCCAACCGGCATGCGTCATCAGCGGCAGAAAAAATAAAATAGCCTGATAGCTTGATAAGCTTTCTAGTGGCGCATTTTTGAAATCTGCCCAGCAATTCCTTAACACACTCCTTACATGTATAAACAAACAAACTCGTCTCCGTTTATATAGTAATTTAGATATGAAATTTTTAGTGCGAAATTCCTCAAAAAAAAAAAAAAAACAAAACCAACTTACCATTAAATTGAAAAGTGACTGAGCATGTTCCATTCTCCATTGTTTTTCATAGATTACAAGACTGGCGATGAATGAAACTGCACACTTAATCAGTTCCATTGCAGGTGGCTCCAGAGATTGTTTTCCCAATAGCAAAGAATCCATCAGATATTCTTCATGAATTCCTACAAACTGCAAAATATCTTTCAGGAACTGATGTTGGTGTTTTTGAATTAGTATTGAAACCAATTCAATGCCACGTGTATAGATAGGCCACCATTTCTGAACTGTCCATCCGTCAGTTCGCTGTTGACCTAAGTCGTATGACACTTGCAAAAGCTCTTTCGGTGGCAACATTTTAAGCCATAAATAATCACTTACATCGCAGTAAAGAAACTCAGATGAACAGTTTCCTTTGGCAAATACAATTAAAACATCCAATAGCTCAACGGAGAGCTTTTGTTCCGAATACATTTGCAAAATCGAACCCGTGCAGCTGAGTAGACGCTGAAACAACTTATTTGCAATGAATGGAAGATCCCAGTTGCCAGGACCATCGTTGTGAAATATAACAGCTATAGTCTTTAGTAAATTTAAGCTTAAAATCAATGAACTCGAAGAGCTCTCAGTTATGGTTTTCGCTTGAACCTCAGCCTTAACGCAATTTTCCAAATTTTCCAGCTCCATGCAAATAATACTGACAACTGAGTGAAGGAAACTCAATGCAACAGATGAATCTTTCAATAGTTCGCCAGCAAGTAGATCAGAGCATTTAATTGTGATTGATAGACAAGCTTCTTTCGCACGTACATGCAAATCTTCATAACATGAAGCTACCCGGCCAAGCAACTGTATTAGTTGATTCAGCATTTCACGGTCCTCATTTTCTGACTCTGTGTAAGCGTGCTTAAAATTTAACAAAATAAAAAGATACGTTTCACTCAAAATAATAAATGGGCGCAAGTCAGCCACATAGAGCGATCTTTCCACCAACACAACGAGGCAACGTTCAGCAAGCAATTTCAATTGTTTTTGAGGAATATCGATGAGTTGTGGCTGCTTTTTTAAAATTATGATCAAAAAATCTTTGAAAGCTTGAAGTCTACACAACCATTCTGGTGTATCATCGCTTATAAATTCATGCGCTAAAGGGAGAACTGTTGGCGTCTTAGGCATATCGAATACACAGTTTAGCCATTTTTCGAAGTATAAGGGATCAAATAATTTAGTGATTTCTTTTTTCAGCTCTGTATGTGGTTTATTTGGAGTGCAAAAGATTTCAATGCCTATAATATTTAAAAGCTGGGTATACGCACGTACATTTAAAGAGAATTCACTAAAAAGTGGCTTACAAAGCTGCTGCCAAAACTTGGGTTTCTGTGTAAGCTCTTCAACTAAAATTTGCATATTGTGTTTCCAAAGTGAATGAAAAATATTCATGATACGTCTGGGCAAAATATTTTGCACAGTGCTCGGTTCTTTTTCTACAGCTTCTAAGTAATCTTCCATAAATGTCAAAATACTATCGGCTATTTGTGCTCCCTTGTCTTTTCCAAATATACGTTTCTCACTTGCAAAATCGACTTTAAAGAAGGCTTCAGTTACACCAGGCTGCTTTTCAATGCAAGCTTCAACAAGTTCCAATACAGCTATTTTTAAAGAGTCACTTTCCAATTCATCTGGAAGCTTCTGCAAAAATGTGAGTCTAATTTGATCAGGTTCCATGTCCAGACATGCCAGAAGAGACATATTAAACTCCAACGCAATTCGTTTCAGCAGTCGACATGAAAGTATTGGCAGCCAACGATCAAATATATTGCTCATGTAACTGGTGACGACTGGAATGATGCGAAGCGTGTCACGTTGTTTTGGTTGAGTGTAGATTAGAGCTTCGAGGGGCGATAGTTCAGTTGATTCAAATATTGTTGTTTTTAAGCGTAATAACTGCATTAAAATGCGCATCGAAAGACGAACTAGCAACATAAGACCATGGGTTTGCTGCAGCATCCAATTAGATTCAAGCTCCATGGTGTGTTGAAGATATGCGTTGCCTACAGCAACAAACCTTTAAACAAACCAAAATATATTTTATAATCTAACTAATTTTATAATATAACTAATTTTATAAAATATATTTCATTTTAAGCTCATTACAAATAATACAGTAAATTAACTCGAGAAAAGGTTGATTGTCTTAGATATTTCTTATAAGAATCAGAAACTCTCAACGAATTTAAAAAACTCAGACAATAGTTCTCGAGATATATTAAAATGATTCCAGGACAATAAAGAACAAGTTATTTGGCAACGTTTAAGTATTTGCGAAGATTAAAATTACAAGTTTCATTCCTAAAGGAACTTGAAAAATAAAAAATAGTTCTAAATTAAAATTGTGACAGAAGCATGAGATACATTTTTTATTTTCAATTTCACGGGACATCTGAATTCTCAACTATAGAAACTTATGTTTTTAAATAAAAGAACGCGCCAATACGAAGAGAAAAATTCGATTCCTCAATGTTGTGAATATTTAAAGTTAGAATGCTGTTACCTCAATTTAAGTCTTATTTTACTCACTTTAGCAGTACAAGGCCATTATCCGAGTTCAATAAACTATATACGCAAATATCACGTAATAAGCGTTTATTTTTGTTTTTCTTATCCTTAGATGTCACTAAAGTGACTGCATCCAAAATGTCGCATATAAAGCCCATAATTTCAGCATATATTTTGTTTTTTTCTTCATGGTTTTTAAAACGCCAAGCGTGCATATGTGGAAATACCTCTCGCAACAAAAATATAAGACCAGGTATTTCAACTTGAAACAGACTATTTTTTTGCATCTGCAAAGGAATAAAAGCTTTAACTGCAAGTGAACGAACATGAAAAGCCTTACCTTTGTGTATGTTCTCAGGAATGATAGATAAGCCAACAAAAAATCATAACGCTCCAGTTTCTTTTCCACATCAACCAGGTAGCTTCCTACAAGTCTGGAATCGAAGCAAAATCCAAGTGTGTATTTTTTGTAATCGTCTACTGTATCATTTGTGATAACAGGAAAAATATTAAGATTAATAACACGCGCGAAAATTTCAGTATCCACTAACGGCAACAATGCTGTACAAACGTTTAGGCAAGTAGACATCAACTGCACCGGTGGGCTTTGCACAGTTTTGAATTTATTCATAAGATCAATGCACATCTCGGTTGGATGTACCATTTCTACACTTATTGCCGATAACGTTTTTGTCCGTTGCAACGCTGATTCTAAATATTTCAGCCCAGCATTGACGCGCCTTAAACGTTCACTGCTTTGAAAATCAGTATGTAGTTGAACAGCTTCGTCTAATAAACAATTAATTTCGTTATGCAGTACATTAAAGTAGTTCACATCACTGCGAAAGTGTACACAAAATCCCTCGGCACGCTCCATGACAGCAGCAGTCGTACCCGCAGGCACTGTAAAATCGATACCAGGAAAAGGTTTGTAATCGTAATTGAGAAAGTACTCATCATCTCCAGTTGCTTCAATAGAAAATTTATTTTCATCATAGAGGTCAGTAAGAATCGGCATTGTCTCCAATTGTGAATAGATCTAGAAAACGAAATTAAAAAATATTATCTTCTTAACATGAGCTTAATTTCTTCGTTTTACTCAAAACAATTCGAATTATTGAACTGCAGGACTTAATTATTATAATATTTAGTGAAAAACATGTCTTTAATTTGTACTTACATAGTCGCCCATTCCTCCTTTAGTTAATGCATGAGCAATCATAGATACATGTACAAAATCAATTGGAAAAGTTTCCAGCAATGTTGTGTATAATGATCGCACGTCTCCTTCTAAATAAAAAATTTTGTTGGCATTTAATATTTTTATATGAAAAATCAAGTATTACCTTCATGGCTGCAGAATTCTTTTGCTAATACTGGCCAAGAAAGCAATTCACACAGCAACTCATATATAAAGGGATGTTTTGCACATGAGCCATCGGCATCAAAAAGATCACACATATATTTTAACTGATTGTAAATGGTTTTTCGTGCAATGCGTGAAACTAAACTATCATCCTAAAATATACCAGATTTCTAATAAAAAACTTTAAATTTTTTTAATATTACTCACCTTAAACATTGGGTTTGCTACAAGATTTTTTAAGTACTTAAAACAATTTAAGTCCAAAGCACGTTTTCCAAACTGCCTGTACTTTAGTAAACTGTCTTCATTTTCTGAGATATGGGTACAGCGCAAATTTAACAGCATCCAAGAAAAGAGTATCGGTCCATTTTCTTGATTATGATACATTTGCGATATATCTTTATCCAGATTGAGTATTATTTCCTCTGCTTGTGCAGTTGAATCTTGTGGATTTTCGAAATCTATGCATTTAATGAAAAGCACGATTTCAGAATACGCTGTACGTTTCATAAGCTCAGCGTGAAAATTAATGTTCGGATTTAAGTAACGTTGTTGTTTACCAAATGAGTGATGTTTAAAACAATTGAATAGCCGTTTTAGCTGATCTACCTCGAATGGTAAATATTCTACAATAAGCAACAGAATGTGAAGAACTTCTGTTGTTTCGCGTATATTTCGTTCTGACCAAGTAACGAGTTTGGCCTGATAGTCGAAGAACTCTCCCGCTGACAATTTATTGGGGGGCATCTCATTAACAAGATGCTCAAGTTGTTTTATGTACGAATCACGTAATTTACTGAGCGTTATTTTATCGACAATTTGCTTATATTCACGATGATATGGATGATTAGGAACTTTGTAAAAAACTAAAAGATTTTTAACGATCTTTAAAACTATCATCCTTTCGAGCGAGTAGTATCCGCAGATATCGTCCAGCAACTTGGTCATATTTCCTTCAGTTGAAATAAATGTAGTTAGCGAGCTCGCAGAACCTCGGTACTCATTGGACAAGTAATAACAAAGAATTTCCCAGCATTGCTTTGATTCCAGATCCTAAAATGAACATAGATAAATAACAAAGAATACATTTAGGAAAAAGAGAACGAACCTAACTTTTGTGAGGGAAAGAAAATTACTTAAGGAGGGAAAGAAAATTACCTAAGCAGCAATCATGGAGCAATTTAAAAAATGAAATTGGTTAAACCCTATTCCTCAGAATAGATTTTTCTTTTTCAAAGATTATGAATAACAGTTTGTATATTCGAAGGTAAAATCAAATATGGCAAGTTAGAAATTCAAGTGAATTTATTAGGTACCTAAATAGACTTTACACTTCGCATGAAAATTGGATCAAAATGTAGGGCAACATTTTTAATTCAAATAAATGCAATTAGAAGAATGCTATATGCATTTTTTAATGTATGTAATCGTAATAATAAATATTAGGAAACACTTCAAACGTTCTTTTCTTTCGGAAAGCCATGTTTCAACATAAAACTTCGATTGAATAATCGTTCACTTCTTTTTTGTTGGAAATACGAACGAAAATAGAAAAATTCTATTTATATTGTGTGGCATAGGTCTTATTGGCTGTAACGCCGTTTTAATATTAATTTAATTCGTTAAGTTCACTATTGCTGCAAAGAGATTAAATACTTTTGGTAATGTCAAAACATCTTTTCACTAATAACGGGTTTACATTATCTTAAACTAGCTTGAGCAGATTCTTCTTATAGTTTGCCCATGGTGTTGCTATAGTTTTTAGCGTTCGCATTTACAACTTCAATGTCGGAGACTGAGCCAAACCTTAGATGATTGTCGTAGATTTCTAAGCTAATAGTATCATTCATATTCATATAAAAAAACGTATGTGAATCCATACGTATAAGCTTTGGCCTATAAACTTATATCTGATTTCTATATAGAGTTCAAGAATTCATCATCTTGGATAAATTTTGATATTGAATTCAAGGACTTATTTCTTCGCTTTGATATTTAAGTTTTCAATTCCTTCAGACTGCAGATTTGAAAACAAAAATTTTTATATTCGCTCGCTTGTGAGAAAAACACAATTACGGCGCAAAGCTATGATTGAAATTTGTAGGGGTTTTAATGAGCTAAGTATTCATTTGTCTCTGAGTGTGTTCTGCAAGCTCGACATGTTGGTCATATTTAAATCCAAGAAAGCTTGACTATAGTATTTTAAGTTTTCGACAGTCTAAAAGTAATTACAGCTCTTTATTTTTTATATATCTATGCAAGAGGGAATTTCTTAATGCCAAATATTTAAAAAGACTTACTTTTTATCGAATTTATAAGATTGTTTCTCGTCTGTGTGTCTTTAATATGTACAAAAGTAACTTTGGTAAGAATTTATGAACTATTATGGATAGAATGTGGATGCTTGTTGAAACTATACTGGACAATTTCATGTGTTTGAAACAGTACAGCACGGAGGTACATACTACCACACTTTTTTTAGTATGATCGGAAGTTATATAACCCAATACAAAAGTAGAGAAAAAGGTCCTCATACATTTGTTGATGAATCGGATGATTTCATAGATAAAAATGGTATGTAAAAAATGTTTATAATAATATTTAAAATATTTTTTTTTTTTTTTTTAAAGAGTTAATATCTAAATAAGCTAAAGGGACACAACATTTTTATAGAAATAAGGTACACTTCCTTATCATGATAATAAAACTATAAGTCATCAATTTTTTTGGAGAAGGTTAGTTTTAGATAATTCGCCATATCTTGAAAAACATGCATCGAATTTCAAAATTTATAAATTTAATAAAAACCATATACGTAATTTGCGATGACTATATCTCCAAAACAAATTCGGGTGACACATTTATTACATTTTTCTTTTCTACCCAAAAACCTGAAATGATAAATACGGCTATTTTGCTAAAGTAAACAAGTGCCTTTTTTCAAGCCCCCCCTCCACCATAAGAAAATAACAAAGTTAGAGGTAATCAAAGTTGTCGGCGCAAGAAAGTTCGAACGGTAGCGATTCTAGTGTTAAAAAATGCTTTCGTAATAAACTCCTTTATTTTAGTAGTTACTCACTAGTAATTCCTGTAGCCTTTGCGTAAATGGAAGCAACTTTTCCTGTTTCTTTTCTCGGAGCATAAGTTCCAAGTCAGTGCTTGATGAAATTGCTTGCTTAAATTGCAGCAGCCCATCTTGTAACTCTTTCGATACATGCAAAAGCTCTTCTAATACTGTATTTTCGGGTGTCTCATGGTGAATGCCAGAAACTAGTTGCCAAAGACGTTTCCAGTCGGTGCTGTAATTTAAGACAATAACGTATAGTAGACTTCTGATTAGGAATATAAAAATAGCCACTCACATGACATTGCCGCTACTAGTAGCCATTATTTTCTAAGGTTTTATTTTTAATTGTAATTTATTATTCAATTTAACAATTTATTCTCGTAATTCACTCCTGCCGCTTTTTTAAACATCATTTAAGCTGTCAAAATCAGCTGTTGATTGTAATAGATTGAGCCCGTTCAGTAAACTTAAGCGCTGTAGTTAGTTACAGATCTGAATCAATACACGATGACCATTTATGAGGAAAATGTATGTAGCTGCGGTACATAACTCGTGCCTTTTCAATTTTTGTTATAAATAAGAAAAATAGTTCCAGTTTGAACTATTTTACTACAAAGTTTTACTATAATTTTTTTTTTTATTTTTGTCATTAGTACAATAAGAAATTAATTCTTTTAACGTACAATAAGATAAGGTCAATACATTTTCATTTCATAATCATACTATTTACGTAAAAACTAACAAACAATTAATTAGGTCTTACATACTAGAGGTAACACAGCCAGTTACATAATAACAAACATAATAACTTATACGAATAAATAATAATACAATCTATAAATGTCTGGATATTAAAAAATAAAATATTAAAATTTTGAATTAAATTAAGCCCAATTTCCATGTGATCTTATCTTATCTTATTTTATCAAATATCAGGGAGGACATCACATGATTAAAATAGCAAATGTATGCTATTCACTCTCGCATTCTCCAAGCGCATTAGGTTCTGTTCGCATGCTTTTTCTTTCTTACAAAAATTTGATTTGATATCCCTGATATGGGATGAAATAAGATAAAATAAGATCACATGGAAATTGGGCTTTAAAACAAGATTTTAACGCGAAAAATGATGAAAGATTAACTGCTTAAATTTGCCAAAGTTCGAAATACTTTTTAAATCACTATTTAGTAAATTCCAGATTCTAATGGCGTTGATGAAGAATTTTCGAGTGGAATTAAGGTATGTAAATTTTGGAATAATTAAGTTGTTGCATCTATTGGATATACTGAAACGTAATTTGTCGAAAAGATATGACCGACTTCGTGTGTAAATTAATTTATGCAGGAACATACAATTTCTTGCCATGATATAGTTTTCGATGGAACATCCTAAAATCATCCTACTCCTAGCCGAGACATGATCAAACCTACGTAAGCCATACACATAGCGTGTAGCGTTATTAAAAGCAACTTGCAGCTTATGTAAGAATCTAGAGTCCAATTTACTGTACACAACTTCAAAATAATTTATGTATGGAATTATTAATTGCACAACTAATCTACGCTTAATTTCAACTGGTGTGTATTCAGCAGACATCCTTAAATACCGCAAAGTCATGTAAATCTTGCTTATCACATGATTTATATGGTCAACACAAGTCAAAGCAGTATTGAGATGGAAACCAAGACAGGTTGCTTTATTAACAAATTTCAGCGGCATATCTCCAATGAAAATAGTTGGCATACTACCAATTTCAAGTCGACCTCGTGAAATGGGTAATACATAAGACTTGTTGGGATTCAAACACAGCTTATTGCAATTAGCCCAATGAAAAACACTACACAGATCTTCATTAAGTCTACAAGCTAGATCATCAACAAGGCCAATACGCCGAGACAAATACATTTGAATATCGTCAGCATAAGCATGCAACTTAACACTGGTTAATATCAAAAAAATATCGTTAATGAACATGCTAAACAATAGAGGCCCTAAAACTCAGCCCTGTGGCACACCTGTACTGCATAGCTTGTATTCGGAAAAGTTTTCACCAACTTGAACTCTTTGTAATCTATCATGAAGATAACTCTTCACAAATTGCACTGAACTATCGCAAAAACCAAAGAAAGATTTTAGTTTTTTGCACAGAATTTGATGGTTAACACTATCAAAAGCCTTGGAAAAGTCTAAGAGGCATAAAAGCGTAATCTGATCCAGGTCATACGCAGTATATATATCATCCATAACTTTCAACATAGCAGTTGCACAACTATGTCCAGCACGGAAACCCGACTGCAGTGGTGACAGCAGTTGATATTTATTCAAATGTTCAGTAATTTGCTCGTGCATTAATACCTCACAGATCTTTGATAAGGTAGACAGCATGCTAATAGGACAATAGTCAATAGGTTCAGTAGCACCTGGTTTTTTAGGAAGCGGTAGGACTATAGCAACTTTCCAAATTCTTGGAAAACAGGAAGTTGTAACACAGTGATTAATTATATGTGTGAGAGGACCCAGAACATACGGAAGAATTATTTTAAGAAACTTTATAGAAATTTTGTCTTCACCCAGCGCATTCGATTTAATTCTCATGACACTTCTATAAACTTCAAAATCATCAACAGTGCGAAACTCAAAAGATTTCAGAAATGAATCAGAAATACTTAAATTTGGTTCATAGCTATCCCCGGGAACTGCGGTATTATTAAGTATGAAGAAATCATTCATTAGGTTAGGATCAATGTTACACTCCGACTTAACGCTACTAATACCACCTAACTGTTTAATATTCTTCCATAATTGCTTAGAGGAAAGACCATTGTTAAGCTTTGAGCAAAAATAATCTTTTTTAGATTGCCGTATAATACCCACAGATCTGTTTCGAGCCTGTTTGTATAGTTCCCAGTTTTCATTAGATGGCGACTTTTTCCACTTTGAATATAATTTATATTTCTTTTTGAGCTGCAGCTTGACATGAGAAGTAAACCACGGAGAAGAATTTTTCTTAATAAGAACTGTCTTGACAGGAACATGCGTATCCATAAGTCTATGGAAATTGTTGTTAAACGTCTTCAATTTCTCATCTACAGAGCTGAAGAGCCAGCATTCATTCCAGTTGGTCTGAATTAAATCATTAAATAACATATCAGAATTTAGAGCGCCAAAGTCACGGTATGATATCGTTACAATTTCATCTTTAGGACACAAATCAATATTTAGAGCACAGAATATTAAATCATGATCAGAGATGAAGCTGATTTGATCAAAAGCCAGTAAAGGTGTGTTATCAGATATGATAAAAAGATCTAGCAAACTAGCATTTGCATTCTTTCCAAATCTAGTTGGCATAGCAGTATTTACAACGGATAGTCCATTGGAGTAAACCTGATCATAAAACCTGTCAGTGACATTGTCATCATCTAAAAGGTTGACGTTAAAGTCACCACATATCAAGTAATGCCCATAATCAATCCCTCGTGAATTTATTTCAGAGAAGAAAGACTCAAGATTATTTGACCTACTAGGATTGTACACACATGATACCAGCACCTTATTATTGTTGTCATAAAATTCAACATTTAAATACTCTATCACATAAGAACAAAAATACATATTAAAATTTTGTTTTGAGCAGAGGCGTCAATTGGGTAGGGTTGGGGGGCATTTTCCCCCAAGGATCTGTTATTTGGATCAGACCCGTGCACAAGGGGGGATTTTGGGGATTCAAACCCGCCCATTGGGAATTTTCGCACATAGGTTTTTATTGACATTGGAATGAAAAATCAAAACGACACAACACATTTTTTAATGACAGATAACTGAAATGCTAAATCATCGGATCCCGAGTTTTTCATTTTCGACAAGAATTGCGCTCTAGCTATTTTTGAACCAAAAAACACGATTTGGGGCCACTGCGCGTCGCTAAGGCTAAGTAAATGCTCGCTTAGGCATAGCTCCTGCATCAATAAAATCAGCGTGCGTTCCAATGGAAAGAAGAGAAAACGCCGAGGAAAACTTTGAAGAAATTTTTAAAGCCGTGAGCAGAATCAGCGAAAAGTATGACCTTCAGTTGCGGAAGCCCAGGATCACGTCAAGACAAACTTGTCGCTCTAACTTCCGAACTGACTCATTTCAAGATTATTTTCGTGTAACAATCTACATAGAATACATTGATTTGTTTGTACGACATTTGGAAGATCGGCCATATATTTCAATTTTGCATGATAGTTCACGTGACATGTGGATAAATGAAGTTCAACTTTGGCGTCAACGCAATTCCGGGCAAGACATCAAAAATTCTCTCGAAGCACTGAATATTTACAATGAAGTCGCGTTTCCAAATGTCCATCAAATGCTTCGTGTTATGGCAACTTTTCCTGTGACAACAGCAACAAATGAACGCTCCTTTTCAGCGCTACGTCGTCTAAGAACATACCTTTAGATCAACTTTGTCCGAAAATCAACTCAACGGCTTAGCTTCGCTAAATATACATCGCGATATCGAAATCAATGTGGAAAGAGTTTTGGACGAGTTTTTTCAAGTACCTCGCAGAATTAGCTACTTACGTAATTATAACTGAATATCGAATCATAACATAAGCACATGCAGATATGTATGTATGTATTTAAATATAATTAAATATCTACATTAAAAGTAAACCGTTTTTTGAATTTTTTTATGAACATAGTCTAATATGAAATGTCCGAGATAAAAATTCCTGCGCACGGGCCTGATTTGTATACATTACATCGATTCAATTCAAAATATCATCTATTCGATATGTTATTAAAACTATCGCGCCAAAGCTTTTGGTGAAATGACACCACTGGTTTTCAGTTGAAACCTTCACAACGCTTTTTTTTATAAAAAGAAATTCTTAAATTTCTTATTGTCGAAATAATTTCGAGATAGTCACGGAAGCTAAGAAAAAACGGAAGACTACATTTTCACTTTGATACTATTGAAATTTATACATAACACAGGTCTGCAAATATTGTGGTCATGTACGTTGTTGGGCAGATGGATGATGTTTTTTACCAATTTATTAATTAAATTTGTAGTGTCAATTTTAGTTCTATGAAAAGTGACTCTGATATAAATTAGAACATAAATGAATTCAATGCGAATTACTAATAGAAGAAGTATATTTTGTTGCATGTGGAGGTCAACTATGTCGCATGAATGGATACCGCAAGATTGGGTCTTGTGGCAATGTGTGTAGTTTTTGACGTGTACTGAAAAACCAGCAATACCCGAAATTTCAGAAAAATCGTAATATCTCCAAAATTATAGGCCAAATTTCAAAACTTTGCTTATCATTATTGTAGGCCATTAAATTATCCTTCTTATGACACCCATATTTTTCATTTTCCACTCAAGGGTTCCCAACTTGTAATCATTTTTCCAAAAGCAATATCCGCAACTTCCTATGTCCATATCTCCGACAATAGATCCGAGAGACTTTTTTTTTAATTTTATATTTTTTCAATTTTAACCCTCTATTAACCCTAAAAAAATGAATTGATTTGGAGAATGTCAGCCAAAGTAAACTCCAAAATTTGATCTGTTTTATTAAAAAAAAATCGAATTCGAGACGGATTCGTTTTATGAACAAAAAACGAATTCGATTCGTATATGAAGTCCGTTACGAATTCGTTTTACTTACAAAAAACAAAATTCGCATCGATTTCGTTTTATGAACGAAAAACGAATTCGTTTTATGAACAAAAAACGAATTCGTTTTATGACCAAAAACCGAATTCGAAACGAATTCGTTTTACTTGAAAAAAACGGTATGCTCACAAACGAATTCGTTTCGAATTCGAAACGAATTCGCGTCCGTTTTTGTGCACATTGGGAAGTTTAAGCGGATTTTGGTTTTGTTGCTGCTGCTGCTGGGCCTAGAAATTTAGGGCTTGATGACAATAAATTTCCACGCAAAATTTCATAGCTATTTCCACCATCGCTGAAAACGGTCAAGCCCGTCGTCAAAAAAATAAAAAATGATAAAAAGTAAAATTTTATTTTAAAAAATTAATACGTGTGTGCAAGTAAAATTAGAAAGTGTCTTGCAAGTGCTATTGCAGTAAAAATATAGTGGTCGTGAGAAGGAGATTTGCGGATTATTAGAAACTCTGATTTTATATCGTGGAAAAGGAGGTAAAATTTTGAATTTTAATGCGAACATATGAGTTTGTTAGTAAATGTGTCACTTATTTAGGAGAATAAACCGCGAAGGACGTGTGGTGAAGAGATTCAGCAGCTAATACAAAAGGTGCTAAAATTTTAAAAATTCGAGAAAATTTGATGTAAGCATATAAAAAAAAAAGAGAAAAATAAAAAGTAACAAAATCCTATTTTAATCACATATATACATGCACAATAAATATATAATTTTTATTTCATGATAGTGTTTCTGGCAGGCAAAATATATGAGTCTGGAAGAATCATTCTGGAGGAGATTTGGACGAACGAGCCTACACACAAGATAAGTCAGCCACAATAATTTTTTTATGCATACATATATCGTAATTTGAAGCTTAAAACCGAAAATACGTGATTAAAATTTTCACAATCACGTATTCTAAAAGGTGTCCTGTTCGCAGCCTCGAGTTAAAAAATCAAAAAAAAAAAAATCATCGCTTGAATCGATTGAAGTACTATTCAACGAGCGGTACAAACCGCTTGCTGCGACGCTCGTACCGTGGAGCAAACACAAAAGAAATCACGGGAAAATCGTCATATGTACATTTACACCAAAAAAGGCCTTTTAGCTGGCCTCGTTTTTTTTATTTTTTTTTTGGAGTACATCTTTCAGCCATAGTTTTTCTTGAAGCTAAGGCTGTCTTGAATCAATATTCAAGATTGTTCAATTAAAATTCAGATAGCTATTTTTTTTATTTGACTTAATATGTAACTTTTCGTGTTTTCGAACGGACTTTATTGTTCTTTCGAGACCAAAATTTCCCATCTCGTCATGATACAATCGTACGATTCTCCATCTTACAGCTTTTGGAACACCAAATTTTAGTTGATCTTCCTCTTTTCGAAATAGTCGGCGATTCTGGATAACGTATTCTGCTTTAATTTGTTTAATCTGTGTAGATTGACGATGTCCTTTCAATATTTAAAATATTTTGCGTAACGATTCATCCTACAATTGCATTGTCAGTAACCAATCATCGACATCAGCGGTTACCTTCATGATGAATCCGGCAGATTCTACTTCCTTTGGTGGTTGATTGGGCGATCGGCTCAAAGCATATACGTGTGCCATACGATTTCATTACGATGAATTATTTGACAGTCATATTCGAGTAGCTTCATATACCAGCGAGGGATTTTTGGTAAGAGCTCTTTTATTTCTTTCGCTGTAGCTATTGTGGAGCATTCCGTAACGAGTCGGAAACGTTTGGCTAAAATGTAAACTCGAAAACGTTCTAGAGTTTCGACCACAGCAAGTACCTCCAGCTCATAGCTGTGATATTTGCTCTCGATATCGGTGCAGTGACGGCTGTAATAGAATATAGGTTGCCATCGTTTTCCATCCACAGACTGCAGTAGCACTTCTGCAAGTCCAACACTAGATGCATTGGTATGAACTTCATTTTCCGCTGAGTAATTGTACAGTCCCAAAACTGGTTTGCTGCATAATTTGTTGACAAATGTGGTGAACACATTATGTTGTGTCTCGCCCCATAAAAAGTTTTCGTTTCCAATTTTCCGTAGTAAACTAGTCAGCGGTTTCGAAATTAACGAATAGTCCTGCACAAATTTTCTAAAAAATCCGGTTAGGCCTAAGAATCTCCGAACTTCAATTGCGTTGGTCGGCTGTTTGAAATTTCGAATTGCGTTGATTTTCTCTTTACCTGGTGAAATTTTTTTTTCGTTTATGATATGACCCAAATACGTGATTTCTGAAACTAAGGATTTACATTTATCGAATTGGAGCGTTAGGTTACTTTCCTCCAAGAATTTTTCTAATTGTTTTAATTCGTCTTCAATAGTTTTATTTGGTAAAATAACGTCATCAAGCTACGCTAACACTGCGCCTGATTTCATTTTGGATATGATTTTATTCATTAGAGCTTGAAAAACGGCCGGAGCATTTACAAGTCCGAACGGCATCTGATTAAATTCAAAGTGTCCCTCAGAAGTGACGAACGCAGTGTATTGTTTTGAATGTTCAGCTATTTCGATCTG
This sequence comes from Tricholauxania praeusta, assembly GCA_949775025.1. Lineage (NCBI taxonomy): Eukaryota > Metazoa > Arthropoda > Insecta > Diptera > Lauxaniidae > Tricholauxania > Tricholauxania praeusta. The sequence continues at coordinate 45,462,574 of OX459031.1, forward strand.
GTGATAGCCCATACGAAGATCCAATGTGGTGAAAAATCGATTTCCGGATAATTGTGCGAACTGCTCTTCCATTATGGGCATAGGAAACGGTGTTTTGACAGTAATGCGATTTAGAAGTCTATAATCAATACATGAATGGTGTTCATCATTCTTTTTTTCAACGAGGACAACGGCGGAAGCATATGGTGAATTTCATTTTCGGATTATTCCGTTTTCTAATAAATTGGAAACAATATTATTTATAATTGGTCGCTTATCAAATGCAATACGATACGGCTCTACGATAACTGGAACATCGGTCGTAAGTTTAATATCCATTTTGGTTTCGTTGCATATGCCCAAGTCAGAAACATCTTCGTGAAGCGGTGGCGGTTAAGTAAATTTGTAAGCTCAAAAAGTTTTTCGGAAGTTATATTTTCTCCTGCTTGTAAATCGGTGGTGTTTTCAATCCAACAACCTATATTCTCGATAACAAAACGGCTCCCTTCGCGGCACAGCGCATCTTTACCAAGTAGAATATTTTTAGATAAGTGTTCATCCTCGACGACAAGAAAATCGGTTTTGAAAATAGTATTGTCCATTTCCAGAGATGCTTTTAATTTGTTGGTACAAATGTATTGACCTCCGGCAAATCCGTTTAACACAATTGAACATTTTGATGTCTGTCCAATGGCATCTGCGAACGTTTTTCGAATTAATGTACGGGTGCTGCCCGAATCAATTACAGCTTGTGTTTTTATGTCATTAATTTTTACACATTTAATTATTAAATCCGTGTGGTTATCTTTAATACGGTTGATAGTGGCTTTCGTTCTTAACTCCACCTGATTGGAAACTTTTTGCGTGCAATTATTTGTTTGGTGAATCGTTCGTTGACAAATGCTACAACGTTCTTTCTTTTGTGGTTCTGGGCAATTTAACGAATAGTGCCCAAACTTGAAGCAATTATAGCATTTAATATTCTTTTCACCAACTTTATTTTCGTTTTCTTTTCTTGTATCCTGTGCGATTGATGTAGCACTTTCATTTTAAAATTTTGTTTTTATAAACTGTGACGATTTTGGCCCCTATTGCAGTTGTCGATTTGCAATAAAATCGATAGCCATCGATTTAATAGAAACAATGCCATTTTGGTATTACGAAACTCAATAGAAAAAATTGCGTCATTGTGACTTGAAATATTATTATTTTTCTTGAGACAGCCGTTTAGTTTCATTCAGTTTGAAATATGTTGTGTGAAAAATTTTAAAAATAAAGAAAAACAATGAAAAAAAAAACGGCGGGTTGCACTCCGGGAGTGCCGACAGAAGTGAAAACAAATCGTTTAATGGCAAGTTAGTGCGTTAATTGGTATGTGTGCGTTTTCTTTTTATATGGCAATGCAATGGAAGACAAAAACGGAATATGTATTCAAATTTTACTCTCGCTCTCATTCTCAATTTGTCAACGCAACAACGCGGACATTGAAAGAACCAAACATGTAAGCATAACAATCGTTGAATGAGAATTAAATGTGTCAGTTAGTGTGTATGCTTTGCTTTTTGTCTTCCACTTGGAATATTTTTTATTTAAAAGAAACAATAGAACATTAAAATTTTACCATCGCATTCATGACTGGGAATCCCGATGACGGTCGGTGTCACGAGTTTATACTTTTTTACTCAGCCGCACAACGTGCCATAAGAAGTTTTCACTTCAAAAATTGCTGGAAGAAGTATAAGTATAAGTAGCCTCAACTGTGAATAATTAAATTTGAGCTAAGTACTCCTTATGTTTAAAAACAAAAATTTATTCTGATTGCAGTAAGACACATCATTGCGAATTATGTAAGTATAAGAAAAAATCAGGTAAAAAAAGTACCTGGACCTGTGACTAAATAGCTTAAACATAATTTTTCTTAAACTTAAGATAAAAATCTGCTTCTTCTAACAGACACTATGACACCACATTTATCAAAATCGGATTATTCGTTGCCGAGTTCTGGCTGTTAGAATATTCAAACTGCTTAAAACGCCATCTTGTGACAGTTAATCATAATACAAATGACTTCAAAAAAATCTGCTTGTTCTTAAAAAAAACTATTACACCTCATTTGTCTAAATCGGTTTAGTAATAGCCGAGATATAACGTTTTAAAGTTTTTCAAAAAACCAAATTTGCTTGCTGCTGGTTCAAGGTGGCCTGGTATTTCAGATTTTTCTGTGCTTTGGGCTGCTGGCTCTGCTTTCGGCTGCGCTAGTAGAGAAAAATTTGCTTACAACTAACCGGAAGTCAAAGTAATATTGATCGTGTGAGGGCCGCTTAATACTGATGGTGTGAGGTGAATACTGACAGTTCATCAGTATTATTTGCACAGAAAAGTGGCCAAAAAGTGGCATGCCACTTTTTGGGACAGATCCGGCTGAAAGTTGGTCAGAGGGTGCAAGTAGGCACGGGACGGCAAAATCCTGGGAGGGGGCGTGGCATGCCCCATTTTGTGGCAGATAGACGATGAAGCAGCGAAACTTGAAAAAGTTCCTCATTCAGTGGCATGGAACATTGCGTCCAAGGGTATGGTCGTCCGATGCCTAGCTGGAGGCGTGGTGCAAGTTTGGATGGAATCTGCCCCAAAAAGTGGCATGCCATTTTCGGCTGTCGGTCACGTAGCCGGAGCATAGTTCGCACCTTCACCAGTCGAATGTCAAAAAAACTGATTACTGACAATAAACAATACTGACCGTGTGAGTGGTACACTGACAGTAATGTAAATACTGTCAGTAATTATACTGTCAGTAATATTGATCGTGTGAGAGCCGCTTTAAAAGTATGCAACACTTTCCGACGAATTTCAAAAATAGCACCTAAAATTAGGACACATTATCTGAAATTTTTAAAATCGTTACCTACTTTTAGGCGTTCTTTTTGAAATTTGTCAGAAAGTGTTGCCTACTTTTAGGGGCAAATTATTTATAGCACCTAAAAGTAGGCAACGTTTTATAAATTTTTTGAAATCGAGTTCATTTTCCAAGTCTTCAAAATTTTAAAATCGAGTTCGTTTCCCAAGTCTTCAAAATTCCAAAATCAAGTTCGTTTCCCAAGTCTTCCAAATTTGAAATCGAGTTCGTTTCCCAAGTCTTCAAATTTCTGAAATCGAATTCGTTTCCAAAGTCTTCGAAATTCTAAAATCGAGTTCGTTTCCCAAGTCTTCAAAATTCCAAAATCAAGTTCGTTTCCCAAGTCTTCCAAATTTGAAATCGAGTTCGTTTCCCAAGTCTTCAAATTTCTGAAATCGAGTTCGTTTCAAAAGTCTTCAAAATTCCAATATCGAGTTCGTTCCCAAGTCTTCAAAATTCCTAAATCGAGTTCGTTTCCCAAGTCTTCCCGATGACGGTCGGTGTCGCGAAATTATACTTTTTTCCTCAGCCGCACAACGTGCCATAAGAAGTTTTCACTTCAAAAAAATCTTATCTATCAAAACAAAATGATAGGACAGCCTGCGATTGGGATCGATAAACACAGTACCAAACAAAATCACTAATAGAAAGAAAGCGTTTATCTTTTGTAAATCGACAACCGCAATAGGGGCCTTAATTTCGTTGTAACTGCAATAATTATTCATGTCACTCAATAATTCGTTACAATAAAGATACTCATTAGATATCTTTTTCTTTAAGTCCGGCTCATTGATTCCGTTGACAATATCTGTAATAATGGCACATTCTGGAATATCACTTTTTGCACCTATTTTGCACCATTTTGTAATAAAATTCTTGAGGTGTTGCGTTGTATTGACGTTTTGTACGAAACATCTTAATATGCACATCAGCAATATTTTAGGTTCATGGAAAATCATTTAAAAATTTAACAACAAATTGTTGCCACGTATGAAATACTTCCTGAAGTGAATCAACCCAATATCTAGCAGGTCCTTGGATTTTTTGTTGAACAGCAAATATTAATGTATGGTCGTCCCATTTATACGCTGATCTCAGTGTTTCAATTCGTTTTATGAATTGATTCGAATTTAACGATTTATCATCGTAAGGGTGAAATCCTGGTAGTAAAGCAATAACATCTCTTACGTTTCCATATGGATTAGATGTTGATATAGCGTAACTATTGAAAATCCGGAAATTAAAGAATAACTATTTTGTTTGAATAATTTATTTGGAATGAAATAATTTTCAGAAAAATTCAAATATTAATGATATAACAATTTTAATTGATAAATATAAAAACTCAAAGTAAAGTATTTGAATGTAAAGTATATGAATGTACAAATTACCACACTCCTCCTCATTCAAATCATGTTACACCGCATTTTTCCCGTAGCATTTTTATTCGAGTCGCTGGTAGTGGTATTGTTAAGAGATCTGCGAGCATAATTTTAGTTAAGCAGTATAAGCACTTAACTACATTTCTTTTGACGTAATCTTTTACAAAGTAGTATCGTTCGTCTATGTGTTTTGTGCATCCAACTAATTGTCGATATTTATCATTATCAATGAGCATGTTCGATTTTACGGTTTTTCCGTAAGATACACTCATTCGCACATCTGATGATTTTGCGTCAGCCAATCCAAAATCACTGACGACCTTTTTAATGTATGTTCTTTGGATGATGGCGAAAATACCATCTCCATTCCTGTTGACTCTCAGTCCCAGGTAATTCCGTAAGTCTCCTAGATTTCTTATTATAAACTTCGATCCCAAAGTGTTCTCACAAGCCGCTCATCGTGTTTACTAGCTATGATAATATCATCAACATATATCAAGATATAGCAAAATTTACCTTTTGCCGCGAATGTGTACAAACAAGGATCGTTTTTACTTTGAATATATCCATCATTTATCAAAACTCGATGTATCTCTTGATTCCAACATCTTGTCGATTGTTTTAGTCCATAAATAATCCTCCTCAAGAGGCTAACAAGATCTTCCATCCCGTCAGCAACGAAGCCAGCCGGTTGTTTCATATATATTATTTCACTCAGTTTTCCGTTGAGAAATGCAGTCCTCGCGTCAAGATGTTTGACCCTTAAATTTTTTTTTTGCTGCAATTGATAGAAGAATTCCAAATGTTGTCTGCTTAACTACTGGTGCGAAGACTAAATCGTAATCTCTTCCGAATTTTTGCGAAAATCCTTGTGCAACTAGCCGTGCTTTGTAGCTTTTAATAGTCCCTTCAGTGTCAGTTTTCAGTTTGAAGACCCATTTGTTTCCAATTGCTTTTCTGTCTGGTGATAGTTTACAAAGTTTCCATGAGTTATTACTTTGTAGAGAATGCATCTCCTCCTTCATCGCCGAAAGCCATTCATTTTTCTGCTTACTAGCTAATGCTTCTTTTAAACTTTTTGGTTCACTTACTGCAGTACTGATTAAATTTGCTTCTTCATCCAATTGCTTTTCTGCCATACCTGTACAGTTGTCCCTTTCGTCGCTCCATTTTACAGCACTTACACCTTTATTTGATCTCGATGATCTTCGAATTTCTGCTTCGGTGTTCGAACTCACGATGATACTTGGTTCTCTTTCAGTGTTCGAACTAACGATGACACTTGGTTCTGCATCAGTTCTTTGTATCGAACCTTCCATATCCACCACACTTTTATCACTATGTTCGTTATACTCATTGTCTGCACTGAAATGTTGTGTGTTTTCTTTATGTCGAAGTATAACTTTACTCTCCTCCTGTATCTCAGTCATCTTCCATTCGCTGTCTTTATGAATGAACTTGACATCACGACTGATAATAACTTTTCCAGTTGTCGGTACGTAACATCTGTACGCTTTTGATACCAAATCGTAGCCGACCAAAATAGACTGAACTGCTTTTGCGTCAAGTTTTCTCCTTTTTTGGTCTGGAACAAAGGTATAGCATTTAGAACCAAAACGTAGAAAATGGCTTATATTTGGATTTATGCTAAGCCAACTCTCAAATGGTGTCTTATGTAGCTCACTTGCTGGCAAACGATTTTGGATGAAGTTTGCTATTATTACTGCCTCACCCCAAAATTTATTTCCCAACTTGGCCTCCAAGATCATACAGCGAGCCATTTCTACTAGTGCACGATTTTTTCTTTCAGCAACTTCATTTTGCTGCGGACTGTATGGTGCCGTTCGTTGATGCTGTATGCTATGCACTCTCAAATATGCAATGAATCGTTTTGCCATGTACTCATCACCTCTATCTATACGTATCACCTTAGGTTTCTTATTAAACATTGTTTTGCACATTTCAACATATTCCTGGAATGCATCAGATTTCTCCTCCATCAGATAAGCTGTTGTGTATCTAGAATAGTCGTCAATGAAACTGAGTATATATCTTTTACTTGATGGTGTGATAGTTTGCATTGGGCCGCAAACATCCAAGTGCACCAAATCCAACATTACCGTAGAACGGTTTAGCGACTTTTGGGGAAATTTCATTCGGAGCATTTTTCCTTGTATGCACACTTCACAGTTTAATAGTCAAGTCTTTTATGCCATTCATGTATACAACCATCAGTGGACTAAGACTCACCATTTTTGGTTGTGTAGATCCGATTTAATGTGCGCAGCTTATACAAATTGCCATCAATATCTGCAATCGCTACCTCCACGATCCAAATTTACTTTTGTGATTAGTTTACCCTTTTTCTTTTCCTTCTTTGTTGACCATTCCTTATATTTGGCACACCCACTTTTGAAACGTCCGCTTTCCTTACAAAAGTAGCATAACTTCTTGCTGATTGTAGAGCCAATTTTTAATGCGATTTCTCCATTTGTGACCTTATCTCGTTCTGAACGACGCTTAGATTCGGCAACCAGCTTTGCACATACCAAACTCGATGTAAGCTCCTCTTTACGGGCTTCAAGTGCAGTATCTAACCCATCGTAACTTTCCGGTAACGAGCCCAATAATGTAGCACTCATGAAAAATTCTGGTTCAATGTCACCTCTTAGAGCCATCAATTTTTGAAACAGCTCATTCATTTTGCTCACATGTTCCTCAACGTTACCACCTTCCTCGAGTTTTTGCAGCATAATTGACCTAAAAATACATACACGATTTCCTGGTGTGTCTTTTTCATGAAAATCCTTAAGTGCACTCCATGCCGCCAACTTAGCCGTTTTACAGTTTCTGATGTGTTGTATTTGATTATCTTCAACATTTAATGCAATCGTTGAATGTGCCTTTTGATCAGTTTCTGTCCATTTTGTAGTAACTGGTTCTGGTTTGTCTTCCGATATTGCACTCCATGCTCCTTTTTCAATCAACAGCATCTGCATCTTATACCGCCAGTTAAAATAATTATCACCATTCAGCTTTGCGATCGTGTACCTCGACTCAGCCATTTCTTAAATTGATTGCCAAATAATTTTTCCAAGAATTTCTTAAATAAATTTACGAAATTTTCTTTAGGCGAAGTAACAATTGGAGTTGTGACGTAATTTGACAAATTGACGTATGGTGACGAGATTGTTCCATTGTAATCTGGTAAAGAATTTGGTGAATGTATTGCTGCATTTTGACGAATTGGTTATTAGTTCCTAGGCTTGCTCTAGCTTTGGTTTTATTGCAATTTATGGCGCTAAATACGCGTTCGCAATCAGCTGAAGTGTGCGGGAGTACTTCGAGTCGTTGAACAATTCGAGACATAAGTGGAAACTGTTGAAAGCCATCCCCCCGTTCTGCCAATTTCACACGCTCCCAAAATTTGTGGATGCCGGTCTCGCAAGAATATTTGTTAGTTGCTTTTACCTCTTTAAATTCCCAACGGCATCAAAATAACAACAGAAACAAACGCAACGGTTATTCAGTTGCGGTGTATTCAAATTAGTGAAAGCGTCGCCTACTAACCGAGTGTCATGCTATCCTTGTCAATTTCTTTATGTTCAATAGAGAGAGAGAAAGGTAAAAGTTTGCTAACTTCAGGGTTCCTTATTGAAGCTTGCATGCATACACACTTTTTATATGCGTCACTCCATAAGCACACTCGTTTTTAAATTAAATTTCAAATGCTTTGATGCATGCATGCTTTTTATGTGTTTTGCCCTTTGTCTGTGTTGGCAGCATGTTGACGGTGATAAAAGTGTCAGTGGTTACCATCGGTAAAAATAAGTATGCATCAGGATGAGTCAACACTTCTTGCGTCCTTTATCTTCTCACGGAGCATTGGACTTCTTGTATTCTTCTGTACTCTTTTTCATAAACCGCTCTGACGTTTAAAAATAGAAGTCAAAAAAAAAAAAAAAGCTTTTATAAATAGTTTTTTTTTTTTTAGATTTTGAAATATCAATCAGAGAAGCCTTTTAACTTTTATCTTATAATGAAGAAGTTTTAAGGAAATTGTAACTTTAATTTCTTATGTAACGATAAAAGCTTAAAGTTAACACTTGCCTCAAAATTAACTTTTTTAAAAATTTATTTCAAGCTCTGGTGTAATCACACGGCCAGTACATGGCTTAGATGATAGTCGTTTCTGATCCACCATACGAGACCTGTCAATGGTGGATGGTACAGAATGTACAGATATTTCAACTACCACAAGTCACCTTGTGAGTTGAAAATCAAAATAAGAATTCTGTACATATCTACTCTTATTAAACGAGCTAAAATTGTATGTATGTATAAATAAATATATAAATAAATATGTATACGACTGAACTTTATTTCGAAAACGGCTGCAGCGATTTTGATGAAACTTTCTGATTTGGTGCATATAAAAACAAAATGAAGATTGGGCTAGGTTCTAAGTTCTTAGGGACTCTAACAGGGGCGTGGCACTGCCCTAAACTTTAATTTTTATAAGATGATAACTCGGGAACCACTTCAGATATTTTGACGAAATTTGGTAGACTGATGCAAATAATAAATATTTTTAACAGAACCAAAAATGGCGGAATCGGAGCAGAGGGCGTGGCATCTTTCAACAATTCAAAATTTTGATTCAATATTACTCAAAAACGTCGCCTACGATTTTCATAAAAATTTTGACAACAATACTGCTAAAAGCAGTCATCATAACAAGCTATGCCACTATACTGTCAAAACTCGTTGAAGGGCGTGGCACAGCCCACAATATTTATAAATGTTATAGTCGGATATCGAACAACGCAATCGTTATGAAATTAAATATGGTAGATAAACTGGCTACAAGGTATCTTATAACCAAAAGTGGGCGCAATGGCGTCTGTGGGCGTGGCACCTTCCATGCAAGCAAAAATTGTTAAATGTTATATTTAGTGTGCTATGGTAGTAATATTTTTTAAATTTAGCATAGAGATGTCGCTTACTATAAGCTTTAAAGCTAAATAGATTTCGATGGGATTGCATCAGTGGGCGTGGCACCTCCCATACATCCAAAAAATGCTAAGTGTTATATTTAGTTTGCTATAAGAGCAATTTTTTTAAAATTTGGTGCAATGGTGAAGGTTTCCATGAGCTTTGAAATTAAATATGTTTCGATGAGATTACATCAGTGGGCGTGGTTCCTCCCATACAAGTTAAAACTGTTTAATGTTATATTTAGTGCACTATATGACTGATCCTAATAAAATTTGGAACAGAAATGTCAGTTACTATAACCTTTTAAATGAAATAGATTTCGATGGAATACCATCAGTGGGCGTGGCACCTCCCATGCATGCAAAAAACGTTTATAGTTATATTTAGTGTGCTGTAGGAGTAATTTCATAAAATTTTGGTGTAAAGGTGTCTGTTACTATAAACTTTGAAATCAAATGAAAATCGACGAGATTGCATCAGTGGGTGTGGCACTTCCCATATTAGCAAAAAACGTAAAATTTTATATTTATTAGTGTGCTATTGGAGTAATATTTTTTAAATTTGGTGTAGAGTTGTCGGTTACTATAAGCTTTGAAAATACATGAATTTTGACGGGATTTATTTAGTGGGCGTGGCACCTCCCATACAAACTTATAACGTTAATGCCATATTTAGCGAACTAAAGGTGTGATCCTAATAAAATTTGTTTTTAATATATTCAGCCTCATTCAACATACTTCGAGTTTTTCAATGTCTTTCAACTGCTTCATTATTTTTCAACCTCTTTCAACTTTTCTCAAGGATTTTCTACATTTTTCAAATATTTTCAACGTTTTCAATATATGTTTGACTTTCTCAACCTCATTCAACTTTTTTCGAGTTTTTCAACTTCTTTCAACATGTTTCAACCTCTTTCAACTTTTCTCAACATTTTCCAAATTTGTTTGACTTTTTCAAATTCTTTCAACTTTTTTCGAGTTTTTCAACCTCTTTCAACTAATTCATCATTTTTCAATCTATTTCAAATTTTCTCAACATTTTCCATATTTTTTCAACTTTTTTCGAGTTATTCAAACTCTTTCAACTTTTTTCGAGTCATTCAACTTCTTTCAACATTTTTTAACCTTTTTCAACATTTTTCAACCATTTCCATATTTTTTCGAATTTTTCAACCTTTTTCGAGTTATTCAAACTCTTTCAACTTTTTCAACATTTTTCTCCCTCATTTAACTTTTTTTGAGATTTTTTACTATTTTCGAGGTTTTCAAACTCTTAAAAATATTTTTAAAATTTTCCAGGTTTTTTTGACCTTTCTACTTCTTAGCTTAACACTGCTCATATATTATCAACTTTATCAGCCTTCTTCACCTGGTTCAACCTCTTTCAACTGTTTTCAACATTCTCCATATTTTTTTCGACTTTTTCAACCTCATTCAATTTATTTCGAGATTTTCAACTTTTTTTTCAAGTTTTTCAACCTCTTTAAATTTTATCGACTTTTCAACCTAATTCAACATTTTTCAATCTCTTTCAAATTTTTTTAACATTTACCATTTTTTTCGAATTTTTCAACCTTATTCAATTTTTTTCGAGTTATTCAAACTTTTTCGACTTTTTCAAAATTTTTCAACCTCTTTCAACTTTTTACAACATGTTCCATATTTTTTGAACTTTTTCAACCTCGTTCAACTTTTTTCGAGACTTTCAACTTTTTTCGAGCTTTCAATCAATTTCAACTTTTTTAAGACTTTCATATATTATCGAGTTAATCAACCTTTTTCACCTGCTTCCACCTCTCTCAACGTTTTTCAACATTTTCCATATACATAATACATACATATGTATAATCAACTTTTTTAATTTGTTTTCGGCTTTTCAACCATATTCAATATTTTTTAAATATTTCCGACTTCTCATTCAATTGCATTTTTTCGACTTTTTCAACCTGAAAACGAAAAACCGAACTTTGGTCGGTCTTCTGGTACTACTTCTTAAATATGGCAATAATGGTTTCTGCTGTAACTCACCACTGGCAGACATTCCTTGTAATTTCACCATTCCAAATATCAACTTACCACTCATTAATGGACCAAAGAAAAAAAATCAACCAAAGCAAAACAAAACAAAACCAATCAGAAAATGTCTAGTAAATCTTTTCAAAGAATATATCAAGCAAGGGGATGTTTTAGCGCTAGGAGCGTATGCATACAAAGGGATACAGAGCAGCAGAGGATAAGTAAACTGATAGCATAACACGAATACCAAAACCTTTTCGCTTTTTACGCACTTAATACTCGTATACCTGCTTGTTCCTAACGGCGACTGTGTTAGGTATAGAGCAAGTGAGGGGTAGTTTTATTTAGCCCTCTCAGATGCTGCAAGCAAATATTTCCATTTCAATAGAGTCTGTAACGCGCAGCAACAATTTTTATGTAGATGCCGATGAGTTCTAGATAAGTTCTACTTTACGAGCAGCAGATATCATATGTATCACTGTTTCCACCCCGTGCGATGTCCTTGCATCGACAAACAGAGATCTAAGGAGAGCAAACGCTCTCAGCATCGAGTCCTTGCTGGCTAATGCTTCGTGTTAGTAACAGAAAACTATCGAGACAAAGCAGATCTAAAAATTAAAAGCGAAATATTCGAACGGATTGACTTTAAAATTTGCAGTACAAAAAGGAAATTAAAATTTACAAAAAAGGAATTCAGTTTTGTTCTTTAAATTATAAAAATATAAACAAATGGAGCAAGTTCCAACATCATCACGTGATGAAAGTGAAAGTAAGAGCAGCTAAATTTCTTAATATTTATTTCGGATATCAATGTTTTTTTCATGAACTGAACAAAAGAAAGAAAGAAAATGTGTATCTAGTGTCCTTAATAGTAGAATTGCAAAAGTTGCCGTCATTGCAAATACAAAAGTTCTTATCATAACAAAAATGAAGCTGAAACAGAGGAGAATTTCGCTTGTTTGTTACCTTAGTAACCAACCCTATTAGCATCGTGGTGAAATTGAATTTTTATTCTTGAAAATATATCCATCTATTATGGTAAATTTACATTGAGATGCAGATGCCAATATTCTGTGATAGTTCTTTATTTTTTGTTAAAAAACTAATTCAGTTCTATTTGCATTTAGTAAAAGTGCTGGACTAATATCTGTTGCCTACTCTGGGACAATGATACAACAGCCATTATCTTACAATACCAGCAGTATGTTTTGGATCATTCTTTTGATGAAAATTAAAGTTGTCCTTGATACCAAGTTTTTCAGCCCTTTGTATGAGATTGTTTTTCAAAATTGATAAACATTGAAATTTTTCCATAATCCATTTAACAAAGTGTAATATAACAAACCAGCCGCCGAAAAAGCACCCCAGACCATCGCATGGCTGCCACCATGTTTAACTGTCGGACGCAAATACTTAGGATCCTGTTTACTCTGCCATCTGACCCAAAAATATTTTTTTTAACGCCGTATTCACGGATGACAACTTTAATTTTTATCAGTCAAGAATCTAGCAACATGAAATATGTGTTGAGTTCAAAATAACTTAGACATCTCTGGGAGTTCCAACTTTTTATCTGATCACAAAAAACAACAGTTTAAAACAATTTTGCTCTTTTACCGCCATATTATACACATATGTATCTCGAAACAAGTGTGAGACTGATTTTCATCGGCCTTTGAAGTGTAAGACTGAATTGAAAAATTTTTTTTTTCAAATTACATACAGTAACTTCGGGTATTGTGATATGGGTATTTTTGTATTTTAAATTACACGTAACTTTTATAGCATAGCTTCTACTTCTTTATGTATTATGGTTTGTTGATGCATTGTGCAGTGTATTATGACTTCGGAGCTCTATAGCATATGCCAATCTGAAGCTATTTCAACAAAATGGAAAAAAGCCAAGTACATCTCTAAATGAAATTGGAGGGTAATGTGATATATAGTGTACGGATTATGTGATATATATGAAAAATATAACAAGTATAAAACAGTAGGAACTAAATATACAATAACATTACATTTTTCAATAGAATTTCCATAAAAAAGGAAACTAGATTTAAACTGAATCAATAAGCGAAAGGTGAACATATTAAAGTCAGATAGATGACTCACGTACAAAGATTGGAAGACAATCATTGTGAGCCCAAATTAAATCGCATTGCAAGCATTGAACTCAGGTCTGATTCTATGTATCTCTCTGGAAGAATTTGTTCCAAAAAGCACAGGTAACGTCCTTACTGGGTGGAGCAAATTGGACTATATCACATTGCCCGAATTTCAGTTATAATGCAAAAACACACTTCAGCAAATAAATAACTCACATTATTTATGACAAAGTATATTTACCCACTAAAAAAATTTAGTACTTCGGCTATAATCCTTACTTTATTTTGGGCTTAATTCACACATGAAATGCACACAAATAAAATCTCGACTTGTGGCTAAATCAATTTCACCACACTGAGTCCAAAAACACTGAATGCGAACGCACGTATCTTTCTCCGTTACTGATATGCTGACAAAAACATTTTTGTCGAGAGTTGTTTATTTAAGGAAATATGATGACATATCACATTACCCGACCAAATCACAATACCCGAAGATACTCTACATACATTTTTTATTTATGTAAGTTCAAATACACAGTCACAATCTAAAACAGCTGTCGTGAATACATCATTATCAGTCACTCGCATGTTTTGAGACACATAATAAGGGGGTTAATCCCACCACATTCAATGTTACGAGTAAAAAAAGTCATCGCGGTACGCCCATGATAAGTATGTATAGCACTGACATAACCGTTCGGCATTCGTGCAAATAAAAGAGTAGAGAACTTCTCTTCTAGAACTTCTAGTTTTCATCTTTCTTGATCTTCTACTATCCCATATCAGGGAGGATATCACATGCTATAAAATTAGCAAATGTATGCAAATTGCATTTAAGTTAAAAAAAAAAACACGAAAAGTTACATATAAAGTTAAATAAAAAATACAGCTATCTGAATTTTAATTGAACATCCTTGAATATTAGTTCAGGACAGTCTTAGCTTCAAGAAAAACTATGGATGAAGAATGTGCAAAAAAAAAAACGAGGCCAGCTAAAAGGCCTTTTTTTGGCGGAGATGCACATATGCCTTATTTTAAAAATATTTTTAAATACTAAGCTCCTGCTTCATACCTAATATTAATCTTAATTGGTACGATAGTGGCTTCAAAACTCAAAGAAAGTACGGTAGCTTATCTACAAAAGTTTGACAAGTTTAATGTTTAAGTTTAACTTGTCAAAGAATCCAAAAACTCTTTCAACCCAGGTAAAAATGTATGGTGGATATAATATAATTTAAGGACTTTTACACCTTATAATGTATTACAAACCTCAATAAAATGTTATGCATAAGGCTATTAGTAAGCATTTTTTAAGATTACAGTACGGGGTAATATGGAATTTTTGGCATTGTATGATGTTCTTCAAGCAATTTAAAGCATATGCTTTGTAATAATCTTCAAATTAAATTTATGTTCGTACCTGCTATTTTTGGTACTGTTGGTGTAGGTAGATGTTATAACCTGGATGAAAACAAGTAGAGGGGCAGGTAAAACTATCCGAGAACGTTTTTAAACTTTTCATATTTATTCTTTAGTTTTTGTTAAACCATTGTACCATTAACATACATAGCTGAGAATAAATAATTATTCAATGTGTGCAGAGGATGGCGATACATTTGATCGTAAGTTGTGTAAGCACTTTTGGTCCATGTTATTCTTCATTATAATCAGAAAAAGTTGGGAAACGTCAACCGGCGCGTATGTTACTTCTGCGTCCACTAAGGCCACAAAAAAAAACGATATATACTTATATCTGTATACAATTTATAGCTTAATGCGTGTGTGTGTTGTTTTTCGACTTAGTATATGTATATCTGTGGACATTTGACAAAACAAACAATCTTTCGATCCACAGTAATAATTCAATATAGCGTAAGTCTTGCGTTGAAGCAAAGAGCTTATGCTGTATTGAATGTCCACAGATATGTTTCTGGTATGGAATAATTAGGCAATTCTACGCCCCTGATATTAGTGAAAAATATAATTTATCATATCTCATCAACTATTTGACGCATATGAATGAGACTGCAACAAGTAAAAGATTCGGGAAAAGTGAATTTCAATGAAAAAATGACGGTACCCACGCATGCCATACGAGAAAAAGCAACAATTTTTTATATCTCCGCAACTATTTAACGCAGATGAATGAGACTCGGTACAAGGACTAAGTATAAACAAATTAAACTCATCGCCCCATCTGCCGGTAAGAGCATAACAACGTCTGTTAGATCTGCTAGTTAGAGCGGTTTAAAAAAATTTTTTTAACCGTCTTGACAAAGGTCCTCAAAGAATTTTTATTAATATTAAATACTGGATTAGCGCCTCCAGTTTGAAGTTGTCAAATTAAAAAAAACAATTGATTTTGAAATTTTCGTAAGTTATAGTGGTTATCGAATTTTCCAACAAAATAGGCGTGGCTTTTAGGCTATTTTCAGGTGAGGTAAAAATTTTTGAGTAAAGTTTCTTGATTTTGGTTGGTAATTTCTGTAGATATGACATATACAGTGAAAGCTCCCGTCGCGGACAGCTCCCGCAGGCGGACATCTCTCGTAGCAGGACGAATTTCTTGGTCCCAAGCTTTTCGTTATGTTTTTAGAACAAAATACATTCCGATGGGCGGACGCTCCCTTGGCCGGACGCGGACACTACATTTATACACATTTCATACAATTCATCTCTGCTGGCGGACAAAAAAAGACATTCTAACGACAAAACTCTTTCTCAACTCTTTCTTTGCTTTGCTGTCATTATGGGTCAAAAACGGGAAGCATAGCCTGGGGACACATTTTCGGGTCAAAAACTTATGTTTCCAGGGTCCCGAGCTTTCTTTAGTGATGTCCAAAAATATTTTTGAGCTATCTTTCGTTTAAAAAAAAAAAAAATTTTCCCCGGAAATGAGTCAAAAACGGGTAGCATGGCTCGGGGACACATTTTCGGGTCAAAAAAAGTGTAAAATAACTGTAAATACAAACGCTGATCGTGCGCATGCATTTCTGCATGATAGAGATCATTTTCTTTACGCGCACATTTTTGACCGACAGAAAATTTGTTCTTGCACAATCGCATATCGCGCTTTCTGACATAGTTCATATTCATTTATGATCGGTGAAAAAACTGTTGGCTTGAATTCATTCTTTTATTCATTCTTTGTTGAAAAAAACGGATACTCACATACGAATGCGGTACAATAAAGAGCAATTTTCAATCTTGCAAAAAAATTTAAGAAAATTCATTCATGAATAAAATGCGACATTTTGAGTGCACATACAGGAATATTTTCGAACTCTGTCATACTTGTATTAAAAGTTAATTCCCTTCACTACAAACATTTTGCTAGAAATAGAAAAATCGACAAATGAATTTATCATTTGAATACTCCTCACTTTTCACATCATCTCAAAATGAGTTTATCATTTGATAAACTCGAAAGTGATGAAAACGAAACGATACGCATCAATACAATGCTCGCTCGTTTATTATTTATCAGTGAGGAAAAAAAACGAGTGATGAAAACAAACGAAGAGTTATAATAGAGTGAATGCTGATTTGCTTGCGCACTTGAGTTTTAAAAATAAAAAGATAAGTATAGAAAGATAAATAAAAAAGAGCAATTGTGTATTTTGAGTGCTCTACTCACTCTACCTACAAACCATCCGATAAGAAAAATTTTGATTTTTTTGAATTGTAAAAATGTAATTTTTTCGACAGCTCCCGCAAGCGGACATCTCCCGTAGGCGGACGATTTTGTTGGAACCGTCGGTGTCCGTCTACGAGAGCTTTCACTGTATAAGATTCAGGTTTGAGGCTTAGCTATAAATACTTTTAAAAAGAGGTGAAAGTCCAAATTTCGAAATTTTTAGTTTTTAGTGGCATGAATTCATAAAAAAAATTTTTTTTTATAATTTTTAGTGCGTTTTATTCAATTAATGAACTCTAAATAATTTGAAAATTTTTTAAATACTTTTTTAAAAAAATTTTTTTTTTCAATTTTTACTAATTCATTCATATGCATTTATTTTTTTATCTCTTAACATAATTTATAAACAGTCTTTCTCAAAGGCTAGAAAAGTTTTAAAAAAAGGGTTACAGTAATAAATTAGGTAATTTCTTTAAAAAATCAACAACAATCTACAATTCTATAAAAATATCATCATTATTTTGGACCTAAGAAACTTAAAACAGTACTACAGAATTTATCAGTCAGTTCTTTTCGTGACCTAACGTGCCTAAGTGATGAAATCAAAGGATCTGAAGATGCTGAAAGTATATTGAACAAGTCCTCATTCTGTCGAATACGTGAAATTTTACATGTATTGCTATATCTGTACTTCTTATAATCTTTGTTTTTAGACTCTTGGGCTTCTTCTGATAATTCTCCTATTGGTAAGGCTTGATAATTTGTCCACTATGAGCTAAGATCTTATGAACAGAGGGTGTCAGTAATTTTTGCTTGTATTTATGTTCTAATATGTCTGCAGTTTCCTTGGTATACTTTTCAAATTTTTCTACTTTAACGGGTTCTCTACAGGATAGTACGTTTAAAATAACTTGTAATCTTTTTATCACGTCCTCATCGACTCCCTTTATTTCTGAAGTTGTATCTGGTTTCTCAAAAAATCGCCTTGCTGTATTTCCGTCATTTGTGTTACCAAATCCTTGCTTAGGATTATCTACTATAATACCCAGTTTTTCTCGAAATTGATCTTGTATTATTTTTTTTCTTTACTTTTGGTTGCTTGGATTATCATCATTTCCTATGCTGTTGGCTAGTTTTAGAATAAATTCCATGGATCTTATCCTTACATGTAATTGCGAAATGCCGCACTCATAATTGTGTTCATCGTTGGAGTCATCATTACTTCGGAAATATTTTTGTGAACGCTTACATATAGAACAAGATCTAGTAGATTTGGTGCCAGTTATCTCATTAAGTACTTTGCCGTCAATCATTGTTAAAAATAATTCGTGTCTAATTACAATTTTTTTGTCATCATTTCCTTCAAATATGGTGGGTTGAAGTTCATTTATTTGTTGTTTTATATTGCTGATGGTGCTTCTTATTTGATCTGAAGATTCTTTTGCGTACTTAAACATTATAGGTCGACAATAAAGAACTGATGATGGTCGAGGATTTTTCCAATGTTCAGCATTTTCACTCCTTATTCGAAGTGGGGCTATTGAAGCCATAAACATGTTGGCATCTGAAATAGTTTGTCCATCATCTGTAGAAATGTTTTGTTTATATGCACTTTGTCCAGATGATCCATCACAGCCCCACTTTGTTAACAAAGAAATATTATCTGGGAACGATTGCATTTCATGGTTGCTTTTACTGCTCAAAATTCGCTTAGCGGTATGATCTAGTAAATCTTGGAGTCTAACTTCAGCTGATGTTTCTGTCACCGTACAGTTACCAGGAACCGCTTCCTTTTTGGCTTCTGACACAACTTTGTAGCTGGGTAAAACATCTGCGTTGTGGCTTCTTAATGAATTTCTCAAGTTGTTATATTTTTCTTTTGAAAGCCCCAAATCTAGGAAAAGCGCTAAAGCACTGGAACCGTCATATTTTATGGGATCACATTGTGGAGTAGGAATACTTTTTTTGATTCGATCGACTCTTGTTGGGCTTTTATGCAAATACAGGTACAAAATATTGCGTTACAAACCTCAAACATAATAATTGTTCAGCGAAAAAAATGAACTACCTAATAAGCTAAATTCCTTGTATGATATCTACTGTAATAAAACAGGTGTCTATAAAGTTGGCCTGCACTAGAGTTCACTGTTATCAGAAGTGCTTCTACCTGTATTCTATACAAAAAATACAGCTTTATTCTATTTGACATTACTAGATATTTTAAAATTGCATTAAAAACTTAGGTATAGATATCTGAGGCAAGTATTACTATTTCGCTATACAAAAGAGTGAAATGATTTGGAAAAAGTGACAAATCAAGCGTTTTGGAGGTGGGGTAAAGCCCATATTATATGGGCAGAAGTTTTCTAGGTGCTCTTTACATATGCATCTATTTGCGTCAAATAGTTTTGGAAATAGGAAGAATAAATTAAGAAAGGGGCGTGGTAACGTCCATATTTACAATTTTTAATTTATTTTGAGTGATGTCTATATTCGCTAAAAACATTCTATCAAATTCAGATTAACAATTTCCAAGTCAAAATATCATAGACTGAAAATCGTCATCACACAACAAATTCAGTTTTATGCATATCATGTCACATAAGTAGCTATAACTTCTAAATGGGCAAATATATGCAGGTAAGACCCATATGATTTTTGTTAGCAGATATGTCAACTATAATTTCACAATTCACCAATCCCTGATTGAGATTGATTTGTGGGTTATAGGCCAAGGTAAATTTGAAAAACTATGGTAAAAACGACCTTTTTTAAAAAATTCATGAAAATTACTAACTAAAATCTTGTGGAAATTATTTATTTTAAAATACCATAAATTCAGAGAGCATACGTCAAATTTCCATGTCTTTTCAAACTTTTGAAATTTTCCATTTTTAATATTGCAAAAAATGTAAAAAAATGCTATTTTAATGAACGATAAAAAGTTATCCAACTTTGAGCACCCATAAAAACCAAAATACTGGTCATAAATCAAAAAAGTTTTCGGCTTTAGAACCTTTGGTCAATTATCTGTCAAATAAAAAAAAAAAGTTTCGAAAATCAGAAATCGAAAATTTGATTTTAGCAATCACTTTTTGAAAACGGAGCCACTGTGCGCCGCACCAGTGTAACATTAGCTTTCATGTATCTTTGTCAGCTTAACATAACGCCGTAAACCGCAATATCTGCATTTTTCTAAATTACTAGTCCCGATATTCTCAAATCGGAGTTGTCAAATATACATAAGTATTCAAGAATGATAGAATAGAAGATTACGCATCTCCGTTATTTTTGCTGTCATTTTTGAGCGTCATCTGGTGGACGGTTAGAGTTGCCGTCGTATAAGAAATCTATACTCAAGTTACTTTTTTGCTTCTAATCTTCCCAAAAAAAAAAATACTAGTTACTATTATATAATATTATACTACTATTTTGATACTTCTATATTTTGTAATTGGAAAATTAGTTCAAATTATGAATTCAAGAAGTAGATGTGGAGACAAATATCGCAAAATGTCTTAAATAAGACTTCGATGGACTTAGGCATGATTGGTATTTATTGTATGGATTATAAATATACACTTAATATAACACTTAACATTTTTGCATGTTCGGGAGGTGCCACGCCCACTGATACAATCCCAACGAAATCCATTTAGTTTCCTAGCTTATAGTAATTGACATCTCTACACCAAATTTCAATATAGCATTTTACTATTTTCGCATGTATGAAAGGTGCAACGCCCACAAGTGTGGTTGCGCCCACTTTTGGTTACAAGGTACCCAATAGCTAGTGTATCTTATATGTTAAATTTCATAACGATAGCGTTGTTAGTTCTCTTATTATGACGTTTATAAATATTATGGGCTGTGCCACGCCCTTCAACGAGCTTTGCCAGTATAGTGGCATAGCTTTTTATGATGACTGCTTTCAGCGGTGTCGTCTTCAAAATTTTTATGAAAATCGTAGGCGCCGTTTTTGAGTAATATTGAATCAAAATTTTCAATTGTTGAAAGATGCCACGCTCTCTTCTCCAATTCCGCCCACTTTTGGTACCGTTGAAGATATTTATGATTTGCATCAGTCTACCAAATTTCATCAAAATATCTTAAATAGTTTGCGAGATATCACGTTATAAAAATTAACGTTTAGGGCTGTGCCACGCTCCTGTTAGAGTCTTGAAAAACTTAAAACTTAGCCCAATCCTAATTTTGTTAACATATGCATGAAATCCCCAAGTTTCATCAAAATTCCTGCAGCCGTTTTCGAAATAAAGTTCAGTCATATACATACATATGTATATACATTAGGGTGGGTCAAATTTTTTCGCGACAAAGCGTTTAGCAAAAACGTAATCTACGGAAAATTCTAAGAAAATTTGCCAAAGAAACCATGAATCTTAAATCAATATCGAGCCCCCGATTTTTGCCGAGAACATTTTTATATACATTAAAAAAAACATATCATTGCTTTTGCTTTCAAATTGTTTCTTTGATTAAATTGTGCAGTTGAAAATTATCTTGTATTACGTGTATGTTAACATTTTTTCGCTATTGCAAATTTTATAAACATTTCTCGGAGATGGACGTGTCCTTATTTTCTTCTGGGTTCTTTTTTTTTTTTTTTTTTTTGAGTGAGCGTTCAAGAAATGAAAGCAAAATGTTCTCGTATTCATTTTTCACTCCGCAAGTAGCTTATAAATTAATTTAAATTTGGAAGAAATTAAATATTTGTGTAATTTATAAGAAAAGTGTTACGAAAAAACTAACCAGGTGAAAAATTTGGTCGGTTCGGTTCAGCGGTTCGAACCGTTTTTACACTTTTGGATTGGTTCAAAACGGTTTTTTTTTCTTTGAATCTAGTTTTCGGTTCGGTTCAACGGATCGGGAATAAAAAAAAAAATTATGCACATTTGTATTATTTTTATTCAGTAACAATCCAAAAGAATATAGAAATATATATGTATGTAGACTTAATTTATGTCTTACGCTATAATAACGTAGTAAAAAATTGTTATTTGATAAAAAATTTGATTTACAATAATCAGTTGAGATTGATGAGAAGAATATCTTCTAACAAGTCCTCGTCAATATTTCCCCTCAAGTCTCCGAGAATAAGTTTTAGGGTGGAAAATTCCCTCTATACTGAAATCTGGGTTGCTGGAACACCAAAAACTATTTGAGCTAATTCAGATAATTCTTTGTCGGGGTAGTTATTCCAAAAGTTCTAAACATCAACATTATTTGAAAGCCACCTTGTATTATCAAACGATATGATTTTATCTATTAATGATTTATATATGAACTATGTTTCATGCTTCCCTATTTTTTGAAAATTTCATCAATTTCCATATTTAAAAAAGAAAAAATAAAAGGGAGTTCGGATCAAATATTTGTGGAAAATTTCGGTTCGGTTAATGGCTCAGTTAATTAGAAAAAAAAGTGATTTTCCGGTACGGAACCGGTTCACGTCCCTGTAATAAATATTATAAAGAACATTGTATTTTTTGGAGATGAAATGATAAAAACTTGTAAGATCTTCAGCATTTATGACCATTTTTCACAAAACCTTTCTAAAATTCGGCCTGGTTTTAAAAATGTTTTTATGATAAAAACAGATTCAGAAAGCTGACAAAACCAATGACATAAGTTGTTTTTTTTAGATGATAAAGGTGTGTTTTCTAAAGAAGTTGCTTATTTTTTATAAAAATTTCATATTAAAATCTTCTTGTTAAAAATCGGGGGCTCATTATTGATTTTAGACCCATGTTTCTTGGTCAAATTTTCTTAGAATTTACCGTAGATTACGTTTCCGCTAGACGCTTGGTCATGTTTTTTCACCCGAACAATTTGACCCAGCCTAATATACATATAAACATATTTATAAACATGCAATTTTAGCTCGTTTAATAATAGTAGATTAATGTTTTTTTTTCTTATTATTTTGACTCTCTCTAATTACCTATACGGTATTTGAAGAAAATTTATTGAAACTTACCTTTGATTTTTCTGTATTTAAAATTATTCGAATTTGTATGAGTTAGGAAAATTGCATTCTGAGACTCTACGTAAAAGATATATTACGTTTGATCCAAAACACACAAAAAGTCTTCTTTTTTTATTCGTGAATATGTTTGTTGGGAGCATAGGAAACCGGGTATGTAGAAAAATCTATTCTAAAGTGTTTTGGCTAATCCGTTACGTCACGCGTAGTGCTAACGTTTACTGCACGCTCATGCTAGTGTTATATTTTAGGCCAAAACTTCTTAACTACTGAACCGATTTTGACAAACGAAGTATTGTTGTTTTCATATTATCAAGATATAATAATTATAATTATATGAGTCACATAATTGAATATCAGAAGTCACAGCTCCTAAAATACTAAGCCGATATTGACAAACGAAGATTTTATCTTTTTGTTTTACTAAGAGGACTAAAATTAGGGTACTTATGTTTCGAAAAATTGTTCATAGATGTTGCTATAGGCAAAAAATTATTATATTAGTTATATCTCTGATTTTTAATAAATCTGACACCTTAATATTGAATCCAGCGAAAACGGTACATTCACGAATTTGTTCGGAAATTCGCAAGAGCACTCAAAAACAAATACAGCACGCTTTGGTTTCAACCAATACTTCAAATAGGATTAAGAAAAGTTATTCAGGAAAGCTTGCTAGATTACGTTCCTTTTTGTTTGGTTTTCGAACATATTCGTTCGTGTGCATATGTATATTGCACCAATCGATGCGAAAAGGTCGAAATTAAGTTTTGGAAGGCTGAAAAAAAAGATTGATAGATAACGTCGAAAATGGAAACAAAAAATTCTTTTCAGAGTTTATATTTTCCTTTTATTGTATAGGGCCAAACAACTTCCAAAATTTAGGTTAGACCTCTTCGCATCAAATGGTGGAATAATCTTTTTTCATTAAATGAGGCCTAAACAGATATAAGAAAATTCCATTCGTACTTCAAAATCCATTTTCTGCCTTTTTGCAACGATTGGTGGCAGACATTTTTTGTCTTGACACGAGGCCAAATCATCGCCGGGGATACATTTTCTCCTCACCTACTCAAGTCCATTCTCACCTGAGAGCGATTGTTTACTATTTAATGTGACTTCAAAGGCAAAAAAGCAGTTAGGACATTTGCACTCCGAGATTTTATTCTGAAAGCTGCAGTTGGGACATTACGCATACTGGGATATTTGAAACGGGAAGAGGTAGCCAAATTTCGATAACACCAAACGAAAGAGTGTATTTTCTCTAGTAAGTTGGCATGTTAGAAAAATTTTGTCAAAAAGTGCGATAGGACACTTACACTCTGAGGTGACGATATGTATGTTTTGGTGAATATTCCTGCGAAACGTTAGGGAATACGTTAATATACTGCCATTTTACTTATCAAAACATAATTAACCAAATAGCCCGTTTTTTTAAATAAAGCAAAAAATTTTCATAGATACTTAAAAAACAGACATATTGGTCAGATAATTTCTTCTTTAACGTTAAGGTCACACCCCACTAGTTACAATTTTAGAATGATTTGACGTAAGGAAGCGGGATTTATCTTTCGAGCGGGAAAGATTAAACAAAACTAATCAGCAAAAAGATCATTTATTTTAATTTACAAACAAAGTCACTGGCTTTGTAAAAGGAGTAAGGATCTTCCAGAAGGAAAACTTGATTTGGGTATATGAAAAAAAAAAAAAATTTATTATACATATTTTTTAAAAAATAGCTACATTCTGTCACATGAGAATTTCGATACATTTTCATTTCTTCCTTTTTAACTTTGGGCTATTTGTATTTATCGATATATTGTAAATGAAAATCCTGTTTAATAATTTGGTTTTTATCTTATTCCAGATTACTATCAAATTAGCGATGACGATATTGATGAATGCGATGATCTGGGAGAAGACTCCCTGCTGGAAGAGGCTGATGGTCCACTATTAATAAATGGTGTTCGTGGACCCTATGAGCGGGCATGGACTACAGAAGCAACTCGAGCACTTATTCATATACGTGGACCCATGGAGGGACGTTTCACCGAAGGACGTCAAAAACGTACCGCTTTGTGGCTGCAGTGTACGCGCCAGTTACAAAAATTGGGTTTCCGTTACAGCGCAGCCAAGGTGCAGAAAAAATGGCATAACATCCTGATAACATATAATAAAAATTTGGGCAAGAAATATATTGCAGGATATGTGCACTGGGAATTTTTCGAAGAAATGTTCAAGTACTTGCAAGGTAAGAAAGCAGACTGTGAAATCAGACCTGCGGATATTGAACCCAGGCCTAAGCCCAGGCAAAATAAAAAAATGCAACAACAACAACAGCAACCCACACATCAGGAGGATGACAACTGTCAGCAGTTCTACAATACGAATCCAGAAATGATGCAGCCACAAGTTCAAGTTGAGGTCAAAATCACTGGGGATTACGAGAACGATCGGCTTACCATGGTGGAAATGAAAAAACCCAAATTAGAATTCAATGCTGCGCTTCCGCTTGAAATTTCACATGCCAATGGTTTTGAGCAAAATGCTGAGCCCAGTAATAGAAAGGTCCACATAGACTCGCCATTTAATGAATTTCTTGATGCACACAGCCAAGACAGTCATTCTGCTTGGTGGAAGGACTACTTTGAACGGAAACTGCAAGTTGAAAGAGAAAAAATACAATTGCAGAAGGATATGCATCGTGATTTGATGACCTTCAATAGAACGTCCTTAATGCAGAACGAGAAAATAGAACGCGTGAAAATCGAGGCGATTAACAATCTGACAAATACCCTACAGCAATACATGGAAACGAAAAATAGGCAAATGCAATGAAATTTTTTGTTTATATCCCACTTATGTATATTGTATATTTCCATTTAGTTTTATTAAAACTGCAAACAAGTTTTATTTAAGAAATTTCAACTTTTCTTTTTTCATTAAATGATGAATTGGCAAATTATTAAAATCTTATATAGCTTTTAATAAGCTATTTCCGTAGATAGAGATTTAATTTGGAAGAGTAATCAGCCCCGACATGTAGAAGTAACATTTAAAAACAAAAAGAAAAGTTTACCTAATATCTATAAACTATATTTCGGGATGTGATATCTCGTAAAATTTAACGAATTGTATATAAGAATGGTTGCTGTACACTACCCATCCATAAATATTTCTATCCTCATCTCTCAGAATTCCGGATACTATCCCTTGCCGCGTCAGTTATCTAAACTCTCTGGATTACATTAACAAACGTAAGTGGGCATGGTAGCCACAGGTACACATTTTGGAATTCAGCTTATGCAAAAGGGGCAGGCAAACAGCCTATGTTCTGCTTTTCTGCTACATAGTAAAGTTATAACGTAATATCTGAGGTACTTTATCCTTACACTGCTAGAAGAACTTAGTATAACTTTGAGATACTTAAGTCATATGTATACCTATGTACCAAATGTCATTTATGTTTTATATTTCTGTATTTTTCACTGTCAACTTTAGAACGAAATACCGAAAAACTTTGATGTGCCACAAATATAAAATGTCCATATAATCAAAAGGAAACTAATATTGATCATGGGTAAAAAATTCCATCTGCGGGTTAATTATTCCAAAATCCCTGAAATGTTGAATAAATTGTGCCTTTCGATTTGGCTTAAACAGCTTACAAGTCCATAAGACTGCATTACTGGGATCCCGAATTTTTTTATGTACACCTGTGTTATTGGAGAGTCATTTAAACTTCTGATTTTTAAGGATGCATAAGCAACCTTAACTGAATTGAATACACCAAACCCTCTTTTTACACGGTAGATACTTTCCTTAGAAAACCGGTAAAAAAAAATCGTGTAAAAAATACATGCGATATATGGTAAATTTAGGGATATGTTCCACAACTTTAAAATATCGTGTAAGATGAAAAAACTTTCCCAAAAACCGTACAAAAAAAAGTTTAGACAGTCTAAGATTTTTATTTTAGTTTCTAATGAAATTGCTCTTCTCTTTGGTATAATTTGTTGTTGTTTATGCAATTTTAAAGTGAAAAGAGGTCGAAAAAATTTAAAAACCACAATATCTCAAAAACTACCATAAACAAATATTTAGCTTTCATTTCCGAATTTAGCGGGAAAAAGTACATAAGAAAAATAACCTCTCGTCAAAGGAACAAAACTAAATTTTTTTTTGTAACGATTATACTCAACAAATTGGCGGAAAAATTAATATATTCAGAAAATGTGGGATTTGGATTCATTCATTCAATCGCTTCTAACGTTGTCGTTTTACGGTCGATTTTCTTCTGGTATGTTTAAAGTATTAGCTCTACGTGCGTCTGAGGAAAAAAGTATAAATTCGCGACACCGACCGTCATCGGGATTCCCCGCGATAGTAAAATTTGAATGTTCTCCGTCATCGGGATTCCCCGCGATAGTAAAATTTGAATGTTCTATTGTTTCTTTTAAATAAATATTGCAAGTGGAAGACAAAAAACAAAGCAGACACTAACTGACACATACCATTCTCATTCAACGATTGTTATGCTTACATGTTTGTTTCTTTCAAATTCCGCGTTGTTGCGTTGACAAATTGAGAATGAGAGCCATAGTAAAATTTGATTATACTTATATTCCGTTTTTGTCTTTCATTGCATTGCCATATACTTATGTAAAAAGAAAACGCACATCAACGATTGCTATGCTTACATGTTTGTTTCTTTCAAATTACGCGTTGTTGCGTTCATTGTGTCGTATCATACAATAGTGCATACTTGTGCAGGAGCGAATAAACATTTAAAAAGAAAGATAAGGTCAGTATAATATAACAAATATTCTTTTAGTTTAATTTGAGATATACTGCATGATGCTTACTATAATATATACTATATAATGTTTATTTTCTATTTTAGATTTTTCTCAAATATGGAAAAAAATAGAAAACTAATATTTGATAACACGTGTGATGAGAAGAAGGAAAAAGAAGAAAGATTACAAAGTCGACGTTTACATGAGGAAAGTCTGAGAGACAAATTCTTGTCCATTCTCTTTTGTGATTTTCTTTTCGCGTTTGCAACATATGACAAATTTTTTACCTCGTCCCTTTCGTTTTCCCCCTCTTGCCTACAAACAAGGAAACTTTGCCGAAAAAGTTTCCTCGTGTAAACCTTGACAAAGAATCAGAGAAAATTCTAGACGGTACAGAGAAAAACAAAAACAACTTAATAACACAGAAAAAAATATAGAAAAAATATAGAAAAATGTAAACGCTATCGAGAAAAAAGGAGAACATCACATCTAACAACACCAATTAGTACTTCTACTGATGAAAAAAAAAATGAAGATACACCAATTAGTAGCTCTATTGATGAAGAAAAAAATGAAGATAGATTACAAAAAAACAAAGAAAACTATAATGCAGGACAGAAGCATAAAAACGTAGAAAAATGTAAACGCTATCGAGATAAAAGAAGAAAGTCACATCTACTAACACCGAATATTCCTAATCGGAATAATGTACCAAAGACTATTCATAGTTCTCAAATTGCAGGCGCATCCACCCGAGATGTACCTTATGTACCACCTGTCATTCATACTTCACAAATTGCAGGGCCGTCCACTAGATATGTACCTTATGTACCACCTGCCATTCATACTTCACAAATTGCAGGGCCGTCCACCACAGACATTCCATATGTACCACCAGTTATCAATCGTTCTCAAATTGCAGAGTTATAAGCGATAG
Source organism: Tricholauxania praeusta (assembly GCA_949775025.1). Lineage (NCBI taxonomy): Eukaryota > Metazoa > Arthropoda > Insecta > Diptera > Lauxaniidae > Tricholauxania > Tricholauxania praeusta. The sequence goes on from OX459031.1 coordinate 45,491,329, forward strand.
ATGTACGTTATAATCTACATTTACACCTTGACAACGATCCTATCGAAGATAGTGTACAAGAAAGGCATTCTCTATCGCAAGTTGTTCATCCATCTTCACCTAATATACCTATTCAAACATACTTTGCATTTCAACAGAATTCCTCTGCTCATCGACAATTTGAAAAAGATTTAGTTGAAAATGAATTTGGTTATGTTTGCGACATTTGCGATAGGCTGTGGTTTAAAAATGACTTGAAGTATTTGCAAAATAATGATACAACTCGAAATATTGCATTTATAAGAACATTGCTCTCTGTATTGTTAAGTATTTGTAATAATACTGAAATGTAACTTTTTTATTTTATGTAAAATTATTAAAAAAATAATTATGTAAGACAATAAATAAATATTGTAATTTACCAAAAACATGATAGTGCTTTATATTAATAAATAATACAATTCTTGAAAATTCTTCCATAAACATTACAAAATATCATGAAAAAAAATAAATCCAAAATATTATTTCAAGTTTTCACTTCAGTCGGCACTCCCGGAGTGCAACCCGCCGTTTTTTTTTTTATTTTATTTCTATTTTTTCGGGGCCGCAGAATCAAATGTAAAATTTGATTTTTCTTAAAATCTGGCCTGTTTTCATCGATATCTTTTTAACCACTTTTTTAATAAAAAATATAATTACACAAGTTTGTTTGTCATTTTATTATCTTTAATTTGACACTAAGAACAAGGAAATTGGACATAACTAGCTCAAGATATGAATTTTAAAGTGAAAAGAGGTCGAAAAAATCAGAATATCTCGAAAAGTATACCATTCAAAAAATTTTCATTTTCATTTTCGAATTCAGTAGGAAGAAGTACGTAAGAAAATTAACCTCAGATCAATGGAACATAAAAAAAAATCATTTTGTAAACTAGTGTTACAGGAAAAAGAAGTGTTTTTTTTCGAAAATGGGTCAAAAACGGTCCTTTCCAGGATACGGAGCTACTCTAAATTATGTCAAAATACAATTTTCGACCTTTCCCTATATTTTAAAAAACTTCCCAAAATGTTCCACGCGAGTATCACAAACTTTTTTGATACAATCTGTGCCTTTGATTCATGAGTAGCTCATGAAACACTCATATACTCATACGGAATGAAACGAAATGAATCAGGATTCACTAGAAATTATGCAGAAAAACACTCAGATTCGCAGGCTTTGCCGTGAGACGGAATGGTTGCTAGATTCACTAAATTTTTTGTGAGTGGTGGATCTGTCTGAATCAGCTGAAAGATTCAACAGATTCATGAATGGAAAAAATGATGAGTGGCTCACTGACGTTCTCTGGGATACACAACTTAGCTGTACAACTTAGAATTGAAATTAAAAAAATCTGTTTTGAGATTCGAGCAGGAACAAAAAATTCGTGTAAAAAAGTTTATTTGCTCTTATTTTTGAACCGTGTTATTTCAAAATCGTGTAAAAATAGTACCGTGTAAAAAGAAGGCTGGGTGTGAATCCAAATTGTGACTGTGATTTGGAAAAAACTCATAAATGATAAAAATAGTTTTTTTTTAATTTGTTTTTTTTTTTAAATTGCAAATTTTTCCACAAATACGTAGTTTTCTTATACTCGTACATATTTTAGTTCACCATAAGACTACCCTACTTTTCTAGATATAAGTTTATTTTGGAATCCATCTGGCTGTTTATTAATTTAGGTAACTGGAGGCCACTGAAAGGTTGAAGAAATGTTTTTATTACTTAAAAAGTATGGTTTTAATCAAATGAACGTTTAAAATGGAAAAAGTTGTACAGGAAAGAAACATACTCTTTTCCTATACTATTCATCTCCTATGTCCTTTTTAAAAACAGAATTTTTTCGCTAAAGTTAAAATTTTTTAGTTCTTATGGAATTGCTCGAAAATTGTGCCTTGAGTTAAAAAATTGATTGTGTACCAAGCTATAGATATAATATTGGACTGAAATACGATTCTTTGATTAGGAAACGTTTTTGTTAATTTCATATTAATTCATATTTTCTGTATGAGTATGAAAATGTTAAAACACACCAATTTCAAAGCAACTAAACTTTATACCTACAGTAGTTTTATTGATAAAAATCTAATTGGTTTCTTTGTTCTCTTTAACTTTGCACTCCATATATGAGTAAAACTGTAAAGTTCCACTTTATCGCAGTAAATACAGCTTGTGTTTAAGTGGAGAGATTTTATGGTAATATTTTTTATGGTTTTGAATCCTTGTGATCTATGTGAGACGATATTTCCGCCATTCAAGCCTTACCCAGCCTACATGTTTTTATGTATGACACTTTATATTTTATGTATATTAACATCAAATTTAGAAAAAAAAGAATCAATTAAAATATGGAAGATACAGAGTATATTTTTAAATTAATAAATAAAAGTTACTACCTTTAAGTACTAAATATGTATGCATGGGTAAATGTGACACTGTGTTTTCTTACATTAAATACGCCAATCAATTTCCAATATTGTTGCGATCGAGTTGAGTGCTTGATTATCCACGGACCCCGAACCATAGCTAAAAATCCATAAGTCTGTTGAAAAAATCAAACATTCACCGGCATCAAGACGTATATTTATAGCTGGACAGGTGCTTTCACATGGACTACGTGGTCTCAATTGGAAATCGAAGAACCCGTTTAATTGTTGGACGAATATCAAACCATATAAGTAGATTTCGTGCTTCTGTCTTGGGTAGTTATTCGACATAAGAACCCAGCTTGAGTAGTACGGCTCCAAGTGCACTGGATAGTAGTACGGACGTCTGACAAATCGTCTTGAAGATTTGACTGCTTTAAATTGACAATTTCGTAGCTGTAAAAACCATCTTTCTAAAGGATTTAATTTTTGAATTTTTTGGAGAGCTAAGTCCGTGACAAAAAATTTCTTCAGCAGAAGATTCGTAGCAACATCGCAGGCTTTGCTATTTAGAAAATCATTAGTGTTAGAAAGCATTAACTTTAAAAATTGCTGTAGATTCAAAGGATCATGAGAATCTATGACTATTACAGGTTGTCCACGTTCCAAATAGTTTTGTTCCAATGATGAAAAAGTAATATTCATAACCGTTGGTATGCCATCTGAAAGTAGTATTGAAGATGATATGTTTTATATTGAAAGTAATATTTTAGTAGTACTATGGAACATACCAAGTGTCTCACAAAGTGCGCAGTTTTCTATATCTGTTTCGTATTTATCCGGTACGTATGCAGTGGTCCTTTCGTTTATATTTGAAATTCGCTCCACTAAACATTTCGAGTTATATAATGGCGTCCAATCCCAGTATTGCAACATTTTTATAAGTAACAATCGACCAATTGCTGATAGAAACCATGAAAAACAATCCAAATATTGAAACACAGCATAAGATATCATCAATATGGTCAGGAAAATTGAAAGCTTTTTGATTTTCTGAATATACCACTGCCGTAACAGTGGCCGACAAATGGTTTTGATTTCATCACTTGAAAGTCCTTTTTTTCTGCAAACACTGAAAAATTCTTCAAAATTTTTCTCGATTGAATCCTTAGCCAATGAAGTCATACTGCATTGACAACGCGTGAGCTCAACCTTACGGTTTGGTAAGGAATGATTTGATGTGAACGAAGAGAAAACGCGTTAGCTGGCCTGCTTCGAAGCACATGCGCCGCTTGAGGTGCCTGCAATTTCTTTTTAGCACGATAACAAAGTGAAAACGCTGAAACCTAATTTAACACTTCATTTAATTTGAGAAGAAATTCACGCAATGTGATTAGGAGGAGAATTGGCAAAGATTTGAACGCAGATGTCATAATGAAATACAATGAAAGTGAAAACTACGCTGCTAATGGATATGAATGTTAAGGAAAAATCACTTAAACGTCATATTATGTAAAAAAAAGTGCCCTTTAGCATAAAGTAACAAAAGTGAGGGAGGTCGAATATCTGCATTATCGTGATATCTATCGTAGGTACTTATATCCAGAAAGTTTACCACAGAACAAAGAAAACAGCAAAAACCGATTGAGACAAGGATACAGAACATGACCTATATTTCCCGAATGAACACACCTTTAATCTTTCTGAAGTTCAATAGGCTGAGTGGTCTGACAATAGTAGTATCCCAAAACGAAGGTTCAGGCAGCATCTTATTCTCGAAACTTGCAGCTATACATTCACCCGATGTGACCACAAGATATTTTCTATAATCTTTTCTAATTGCGTTAAATTTGTATGCTTGGTCACTTTAGTAGTAAAAGCTATTGGGATATTTCAAGGAAAAATAGTAATGCTTTGTTTGAAGAAATAAGTAGAGGTCGTCCTTGAACTCATCAACATGTATTATTTTTAAAAAAAAGAGTCCATATCGAATCCGGTTCATTTTTTAAAAAAGATTCCGAAACGAATTCGTATATGAAGTTCGTACCGAGTTCGAGACAAATGTGGATTTCAAATATTTTTTTTTTACTTGGATTTCTAAAGCCATCAACTAAAAAGTTTACCATTTAAAAATGACTGCCGTTTCGTAAATCGAAAAACACGCCCACCGCCCATTCATATTAAATATAAACCGCTATAACGCGTGAAGTATTTAATGGGTTATATCTCCCTAAATTTTTTTTATTTTTCCATTTTTTTTGTACTGGCTTAAATCATGCCAAAACAATCCTAGAATCAAAATCTATAACGCCTACGTACCGATTTAAACTCAAAGTTTTTATAAATCACTTTTTTCCAAAAAACAGTGATGAAGAAGTATAGTATTTTAAAACTTCAAACACGTTTTTCTCGAAACCATGTTTTCGAAATCAGCGGGCACTAGAACTCAAAAAGTTTACATCCGATTGACTTGAAATTTTAACAGTAGCTTCATAGGTGGAGTTGGAAGACACTTTTACTGTCCGCCGTGGATGACCTTATTGAAAAAGCGGTTCACGGTAATCACTACACAGCCGCCATTTTGTAAAAAAAAAAATAGCAATAAAAAAATTGTTTCTCTTCTTCAAGAGTTGCTTAATCTAATGTTATATTACTTGTATACAGTAGGTGGCCAAATTATTGGGGACAGTACTAAAATTTTTGTATCTTCTAGTTTAACTGAATTTTTTGAGCATTAAATTAGTTTTCATAAAGTTTATTAATTTGCTTTTGCTGCTGGTATAATTATTGTTGTTTTTGAAAAGCGGCAACAATAGTAGTCTGCGTCATATACTAAATAGGAGAGGTTAAGTGAGATTACTTCTTATTTGGTAAAACGTGCTGTTGTAGTTTAGTCGTTTAAAGTTTGAATAAATAATTTGTTGCCCGCCTTTCCTATTCGTAGTGTTCAAAATGTAAATTATGATTCTTATTAAATTAGTTTTACCAAGTTTCATGAATTAATTTATATTAAGACAACGGTATTGAGGTGTAACTTCAAAAGTGTTTCTTTTTTGAATGGACAAGTCTTCAGACACGTCTATAAGAAAATATAGAGAAATACAGACGTAATTATGTCACTCATCATATTCCCAGAGAGACATTATTACACTTGCAGGTGTTTAAAAGTCGCTTTTTACCCGCATTAAAAAAAAAATAGGTCAAAACCAACCTTTGAACGCAAACCGCGTAGGGAAATGTGGTAGAAAACGAATCACTACAACTCGTACCGACCGTAAAACAATGGAAATCTGCCTCGAAAATTATAAGAAAAGTATGGCTCACTTAACTGCGATGATAAACGACGGGGAAATTATCGTCTCCAAAAAGACAGGTTGGCTGCATTTGACATAATAGAACCTGATCGCTCGTCGTCCTATCAAAAAAAGGTGCCTGACCGATGCCATGAAGAAGAAGCGACTGCGATGGGCCAAATAACACTTAAACATGACTTGCGTAATGGAATCGAGTACGTGCTACTTCTTAAAATAGATTAGTTCGTGAACTACTGATTTTTATTTTAATAATCGTGTTTTACAGGTATACTTCTCTGACGTGTCAAAATTCCAACTTTTGGTTGACAAAACCAAATTTTCCCGACGATGCCCTGGGGAGCAGTTCCACCCCGACAGCCTTGAGGAGAGGGCTAAACACCTGGCTAGCATCATAGTGTGGCCTATGATCTCAGCCTAAGGCATCGTGGTAGAGACCATAAGGCAGGCCCAACACAAGCGAGTACTAGGAACTCGCCTGCTGTCTCAGCTCGAAGAATGGTTCCCTGGTGACGAGAGTACCTTTTTATGCACTATTCGGCACCTTGTCATAAAGCCAGGAGTGTAACTGTAATTCTAGCTGACAAAAATATAAGCTATTTGCCTTGGGTGGGAATTCACCTGACTTGAACCCCATTGAGAATATGTGGGAGCTAACCAAACGGGCGATCGTCAAAGAATTGAATGCCACCAAGCGGAAGTTGACTGAAGCAATCGTCAGAGAATGGCAACACAACACCGAACTCCAACATTATCCAAAAAAATTTTATTCAGGGCATGCCCGACGCATACAAGCCATAATTGCAGCTATGGGTGGAATCACCAAATATAATTATTTGCATAAAATTTTCAGAGAACGTAAATATTACTTTTACGAAAAAATAATTGAATATGCACTACGTAATATGTTGATATTATTATCTAAATAGAATATTATAATAAATAAAAAACACTTACTAGACCTAGATTCAATTATTTGTTCAAAAAAATGATTCAAACCAGAAAATGCAAAAATATTAGTACTGTCCCCAATAATTGGCCACCTACCTTAATCTTAAATGTCCTTTAAAAAAATAATTAAAACAGCCTTGTTTTTTAGAGCATTAGGGAGATATAACCCCTTAAGGCAATGCAACCAAATTTTACACAAATACTTGATATGGCTTAGCGACGCTCTGGACAACAATTAGACGAATGTCTACAAGAAGGTGTGGCATCTGCCATACATGCAAAAACTTTGAAATGCTGTACTGATGAAGTTATTGAATGTAGAGTAACCAAATTTCACACAAGTACTACGAATAGCTTGGACAAGCTCTAGACAAAAATAAGATGTATTTCGATAAGTGGGCGTTTCACTTTTCATACGAGCAAAAATTTTAAAACGCTATACTGAAGTAGTTTGATCTTAAATCTTACGACCAAATTACACATAAACAATTGAAATGGGTCGTGCAGGCTCTGGACAAAAATTGTGCGAGTTTCCAATGCACTGTTTGATGCGGTTTGTGGACCGGCGGTATCATTGGACCGTTATTTTTCAAAAATAATGAAAATCACAACGTTACAGTCAGTGAAGCAAGGTACCGTTCGATGATTACCGAAATTTTTTTGCCCAAAATGTAAGGATTGGACTTGGTTGACATGTGGTTTCAACAAGACGGTGCCACATGCCACATGGCACACGATATAATGGACCTATTGAGAGGCGAGTTTGGTGAGCAATTCACCCTATACTTCTTTGATTTTTAGGAGCTTAATTATTTGCTTAACCGAGAAAAATGTAGTTTTCTTTTTTCGGATGAGCCAGTCTCCAGATATCTTGCTCACCGCAAATTTTGAGGTCGTTCACAGCATTGCACTTTTCTAACTTATTGACAAATATTTTTGAACCAAAATTTCAGGGATAAATCATGAATACTTATACTTTAATAATATAAAATTTTGGTCTAAGATGCAGCTCCAAAAAAAAATTTTAAAAAAATGTCTTTTTATTTTTCGAAAAACTCCCGGACGCCCTTAAATAATGAACTAGAAATTGAGCTGGTTCACACATTTGTATGAGATTTTGGTTTAACCAAAGCGAATAAAACACGGCTATTGTTGCATTTTATTAAATAATTCTGTCGATATAGCATTTCAAAGTTTTTGCTTGTATCGTAGGTACCATGCCTTCTTGTAGAAATTCATCTAATTGTTGTTCTAAGCCACAACAAGCATTTGCATGAATTTTGGTTGCATTATCTTAAATACTTCACGCATTATAGTGGTTTATATTTAATTTGAATGGGCGGTAGGCGTGTTTTCGGATTTACGAAACGGCGGTCATTTTCAAATGGTAAACTTTTTAGTTGATGACCTTAGAAATCCGAACCAACAAAAATATTTAAAATCCATTCACTATAGCTCACAATGTTCAGGAAGATAAAACAGGTTTGGGGCCGTTCAAGTATTACGTAACGCAATTAGGGGGGGAGGGGGGGTCTTGTGAAACGTTACGATGCGTTACAGGGGAGGGGGGGGGGGGGGTTCGAACAACGCGTTACGTAACATTGTTTTAGAAGTGAAACTACTTTAGCGGGTGGTGATTTGAGATGAGGTGTGTATAATGAAACGCTTTCTTTATGTGTATGCTTATTGAATAGCTACAGCCAAAAAATTTTATTATAATGATAAAAGTTGATGGGATCTAGATAATTTACAGCAATAAATGATATGTTAAATTAAAGCACTTATGAAGCAGAATATTCTAAAACTATCATCTTCGAGATTGGTTAACCAAAACCAGAGATGTAAGCGTGGAAAGATTTCCTATTTTTCTCATTTATTGCTGTAGCTGTTCTAGATCCCATCAACTTTTATCATTTTAATAAAATATGTTCGTCTCATTTTTCGCCATTTTAACATATTTTAAGCTTAAGCAAATGTTTATTACATTATGTGTGATTTTTATTAAATAACAATATGAACAAGTTAAGGTGTTATCTTCAGTCAGGCCGAAACTCACATACCCTACACTGCACTCAAAGTAGGTACATATATTTCAGTAAAAAAAGACGTTGAAGAGGTTAAATAATTCGAAAAAAGTGTGAAATGTTTATGAGGTTGAAAACTGTTGAAAAAGTCGTAAATATATGCAAAATGTTAATGTTGAGAGAGGTTGAAAAAGTCTAAACAATTTAAAATCGATGAAAAAGTCGAAAAAATAAAGAAATTTCATCACAATATCTTGCACGGCTTACGAGATATTGTGGTATAGAGGTTAAAATTTAGGACCATGCCACGCAAATCTTTGGAAACTTGAAACCTAGCCTAATCTTAATTTAGTTCAAATGCACACCTAATCACCAAATTTCATCAAAATCGCTGCATTTTTTTCCAAAATGGGATTGGGCAAATATACATAGAGTATGGGCGGTAGGCGTGTCCATGAACCGATTACGTCCGTTTTGAATAGCAAGATGCCTGCAAGAAGGTCTGACCTGAGTGTGCTAATTTCATTCAATTAGCTTTCTTGGTTTTTCCGTAAACCTGATTTGAACAGACAGACAGACGGACATCGCTAAATCAACTCAGGTGGTGACGCTGATCAAGAATATATCTATATACTTTTTCATACCTACCACCGCCCTCTTCTATGCGTTACAAACAAAATGACAAAGTGAATATACCCTCGGTGTAGGGTATAATAAAGAAAATAAACAACATACGCATGTATTTCCGGTACTTTTCGCAACATAATTGTGACTTTTAGGTAAATATGGTCACTTGGGTGTTACGTAACGTTTAAGGGGGGGGGGTAGAGGAAAACGTTACGGCGCGTTACATAGGGGGGAGGGGGGGTCAAAAATCTTCGGAAATTGCGTTACGTAATACTTGAACGGCCCCTTTGCCAAAAATGACGACACCAGGAACCACCTGGAAACTATTCTTTGGCATCAGTAGTAACCGAAACCACTTCACTTAAAATCGAATCAGCCCCCCTTTTGGAGAAAATCCAATTTTGTACCCATGAGACAAAAAATCGCTTAAAACAGAGTTTTTTATTGCCGATCAGCTGATTAAACAATTCCACTGTCTCAAATACATTATATTTTTTAGAAATCAAAACAATCGATTAATTTTTAGTCGCAAAAATTATAAATGTTCAGAAGAGAACTCGACAACAGCTTTTATTAATCTGTCTGGGTACGAATCAGCGTCCATGTTATTGATTTTGTAGCGATCCCAATAAAGTTTGAACTCGTAATGGATCGACTCTTCACTTTGCTCTGACCAATAACCCAGTCCGTGTATATCATTGAGAAATTGTGGACACTGTTTGAGATGGTCAACCAAGTCGTCAAATTTTAAAGTTATGGATATTCCACACGCATGAATAGTTTTTTCCAGATGATTTAGCAGCTTTCTTAATTCGACCGAACCTTTTTTCCGATAGTTTGCGAAACAACCTTAGACGATATTGTTCATAGTCTTGAACGCAGCAACAAAGGGTTCAGTTCCAAGCCTACCTATTTCGCCGTAGATTCTTTCATCAATCAGTAAATCTGCATTTCTGAGCAATTTTCGACACGCATTCCCCTCAAAAAGCTCACCGTGGTACTCTTTTGCAATCACGTTATCTTTTTTGGGCCAAATCAGAGCAGCGTCTCGACCGACAAGTTTTGCCAATCCATCCCAAAAAAAAAGATTAACAAATTCTTGCTATATGTGCAATTCAGGTATTATACACTTTTTTAAAACGCAAGTGTCGTCACTTTCAACGATTAGTGATTCATTCACCGTGCTGTTACAATTCCTAGCTTGCTTCTTATCTTTATTTAAAGAACAGAAATCTTTGTAATTTTTCTTTAGATCGCCATAAGTTTTTAGAACAGTTGTCTCATCTGAAATTCCCGAATTTTCAGCTCCATATATCAAACCCTTTTGTGACTGCAAATCATTCAGAGTTATAAAACAGTAAGGGCAGGGGTAAGTAGCAGTCGCCGTTTGTTGACCATTGATGAGGAGAACAACTTTAAAATCAGCAACAAATTGGAATGGTATTTCATTAACTTTAGTCAACTCGAACAACAACTGCAAGTTTTCGTAACTTTCTTTTACAGCAGGGACCACACATAATAATATCAATTTTCTCACACTGGTCAGAGCACTTTCGCCTCCGGTTGAACCGCCTTCTGAATATGGTTTTATATTTTTAGTTTAGTTGAATTAGTTTCGGGACAATAATTTTCAGGGAAAACACACATACTCATTTTAAGAAAACCTTCTCCCCCATCCACCATGATTTTTACCTCAAAGTTTCCCATAATTTCTCTTTTTCCAGTATGAAATCGAGTAATTCAGTCGCTTCTGCCCAAACGACGTATCTTTTAGCTTTTTTTTCGAATTTTTTGTTCTTACTTTCGATGTCCATGGTAAATTTCTCGCACTTATAAAAAGGCTGCAATAGTTTTGAATTTTCAGACATTTCTTGCTCCCAGTTTGGTGGTAGACAATTTCTTCCAATTTTTGCACGAAGAAAGTTTGCAAGTTTACGCATGTCCCTTCGCGAAGATCTTGTATTTCTCTTAAAATTAAATAAGCGCTTGCCTGTGATTTTGAAAAGTTTCTTAGGTTTTTTGCATACTTTTTTTATTGTTAATTTGGATCCACCAGTAGAGAGGTTGACTGTTCCGGTTTCTTGATCGTATTCACTACTTTCAAATTTTTCTTTAATAATGCTCGACGCGATTTGTTCCTTTTGTTTCTCGGGTAAGTCATCAACAATATTTTTTACGTTTTTACCGATTTTAACCGCACAACGTCGCGTTAAACAAAAATGTCTTATGCCTTTGCCGATTTTCCCTCGACAATTTTTGCAGTATTTAACATATTGAGTTGAATTTTTCTTCAGTTCTTCGGACATTTTTACAGGGTTACATTTTGCTGCAACGCCTCTATCCTGTTTATGGCATATTACGTTTGAAAAAATTCTCATTTTACTACGTCCTTTCTTCACAGTCTTTCTTCTGTTGGACGTGGCTTTCACACAAATGTAATTCCTACACTCAATAACTTTGGAACCATGTTTTTTTTTTGTCTCGGGTACTTCTTGGTAAGACAATGTCTACGTAATTGGGCATGACCGGAAGAGGACGTTTGGTTTCACCTCTCGCATGTTCACTGAGAGTAAGACGACAAGTTGTGCATATGCTCAATGGATATCTTTGATCTTTTAATGAAGTTTATTTAAAGGAACTTTCGTATCAAAATTTCCAAACCACTGGTGACCGAAAAACAATAAGCTTTTTTTACGCCCATAAATATTTTTTCACCACAAGGCGCGCAAACTTTTTTACGATTTTCTTCATGATAACACTTTTTTAACGGCATTTTGACAGTTAACTGACAAAATTAGCAATCACTACTCTTTCTGATATAATACATGTGTACAACGCATGTTTGAATACAAAGCATGCATGTATATATTCAGTCGCCTTGGCTTATTGGTCCAATTCGAACATGTTATAATTTCTGAGTATAAAGAACTATTTGGGTCGATAATGTAGTATAATCAGCTCGTCGAGTCACAAGAAACTCTGTTTTGAGCAATTTTTCGTCTCATAGGTACAAAATAGGATTTTCTCCAAGGGGGGCTGATCCGATTTTAAGTGAAGTGGTTTCGGTTACTACTGATGCCAAGGAATAGTTTCCAGGTAGTTCCTGGTGTCGTCATTTTTGGCAAACCTGTTTTATCTTCCTGTACACTGTGAGCTGGGTTCCGTCATTTTTCATTTATAATGACTAATTTCACTAGACTAGAAACGGAGAATAAAAGTAAAGAACCAAACACATACACAATCATATGTATTTTCGATTAATTTTATTGCAAGTTTTTTACTGTTTTTTTCGCATAACTTCTACATTTTTTGTCCGATTTCCGCAAAATTATATTTAAAATATTTGCTAAAGAATAGTCTTTCATTTTTAATCTTAAAAGTATGAAAAATAAAGTTTTTTCATTCAAATGGAGCAATTGCAATTAAGTGATTTTTAAAAAAGAAAAAAAAAAGAGTGTTTTTTTGGACTTTGAGCGCTTGTTATTCTATCAAATCTTAACAGCATATTGTTAGAAAGTTAATAAAAATATCTTTCGAATGCTGAAAAGCGTTTTTCAGTCGAAAAAATATTCATGGAGATATAGCCAAATAAATGAAGAAAGTGTAAAAAAAGGGGTTTTTTGGGGATATCTCGAAAATGATTCTTGAGAAAAAAAAATGGTTGCCACTTTTGGAATCTACGTCTCAAAATGCATAGGAAAAAATCTTTGAGAAACAAGATCTTTTTTTTTTAAGCTAGTGTAATCGATCACTAATGTTTAGTTATAATGACATTTTTCACTCATAATGTTGGTACGCGTCCAAACGAAATTATGCGGAAAATCCAATTTCCACGAATAAAACCATCTTGAAACCTAAGAATTTATGATTGAATGTAGCCTATGTTCAAATCCAGGACATGTACTATTGATTCGCCAAGTTTAATTCAAATACGCTCGGTCGTTAAGGTACGAGTGAGGAAGGAACATCCATACTTTTACATTATTAATAGCTGCATTAAGTTCGTCATCAGATGCTAGCTATCTTAAGCTAGTAACGATAATTGCATAAGAATGCAAAAACATTTAGCAAGGTGCTTAAGAGCCAGTGCTACCCAACAGATTTGCATTTTGCCTATTGTGAATTTTGTACATTGTACCTGTTTTGGAACCATTGGCCTTTTTTATTTGAAAACGCTCCTGAACTGTATATTTATTTAATTTGCTACTTACTATTTAATTTACTTTAAACGTACACTCCAAGAAATAAAACTTTGAATTAGTAAAATTACTATTTTAATAGTAGTTAATATACATATAATTTTGTGTATAAAAAATTTTGAATAGTGAAAACACACATCTTTCATGTTTTGTATGAAAATTTAATTATTTTACTATAAATGTGTGTTTTTCCCTTATATTTGGGAATTTACATTTTATTTTGCGTGAATCTACACAGTTTTTCGTGCATTAATTGTAGCTGTGCTGCATTGCCGTTATTTTTCTGGGAATTTACACAATGTGCGTATTTTATAGTATTGTGTGTAAAAATTCTGTGTTAGCAAAGACTTAACACAACACGAACAGTTTTAGTCGTTAACCAGCGTGATCAGTTGAGTTGTTGTGCTTTTCTATAAAATTATTGATTTAAGTGAAATGTACTGTAATATATTAAGTTTAATTTTGATAAATTAGTTAATTATGTTATATATACACTCAGTAGAAAAAGTCTGCGTACAAAATGAAAACGAAAATACAATTGAAAGAATTGTTTTTTTAATTCAAGATTTTTTTTAATCTTTACATTATCATTTAGTCTTTATTTTAACATAAACTTATTAAATAAAAAATCAACAGAAAATAATATAAAAATTCAGGACAGAAAAATCAACGTTATATATGGCAGAAAAAGTCTGCGTACATGAATTTTAAAAGTGAGTGAAAATTATTTTTTAAGCTAATTATATAATAGTCAATAACTTGTTGGGTATCCCTTCTTTTGAATGACCTCCAGAAGACGTTTTGGCATAGAATTAACAAGTTTAGCAGTGTACTCATTGCTAATTTTGTCCCGTTCTTCGGCAATCTTTTTTTTTAGCATATCCTTAGAAGTAATGGTGTGTTCCCGGATTTTACGCTCCAACAAATCCCTCAGATGCTCTATGGGATTTAAGTCAGGGGATTGTGGTGGCGTTTTAAGCTGTCTGGGAGCATTATAAAGCAACCAGAGCTTAACAACTTCTGCCGTATGTTTGGAGTCGTTGTCTTGCTGGAAAATAAAGATATCCTTTAGTCCCAGCATTTCGGCTCTTGGCTCCAAATTGCGCTTTAAAATATTCATGTAGTCTATTTTATTCATTATAGACTCAATGAATTCCATTTTGCCCACACCATTACTTGCCATGCACCCCCACACCATTACTCCACCACCACCATACTTTACAGTTGGATAAAGATTCTCCTTGTTGTAAGCAGTACCCTGTTTTCGCCAAACAATCTTTCGTCCTTTGATACCAAAGATGCAAAACTTGCTTTCGTCCGAAAAAATCACCCGTTTCCAAAACTCTGGCGGCTTATTTACGTATTCCCTTGCAAATGCCAATCGCTTAAGTCAATTCGTTCTGGAGACAAGTGGCTTCTTGCGTGCAACTCGGCCACGGTACCCATATTTTTTTAATATTTTGCGAATAGTATCGACACAAACATGCTTATGGAACTTTTGCTCAATGTCATTTCTCAAATCCAAAGCAGTTACACGAGGATTGGATTTCACTGACAGGATAATACTGCGTGTTTCTCTTGTTGAAAGCTTTCGTGGACGTCCTGATCTGGGCTTTGACACTAGTTCTCCAATTGTTTTAAAGTTGTTGACGACCCGTTGGATAGAAGAATGTGCTCTATCAACGATTTCGCATATTTCGCGAAAAGTTTTTCCTTTTTCCCATTGCTCGACATTAATTTTTCCCTCACTAATACTAATCTCCTTCCTTTTGGTAGCCATTATTAAATTAAACTCTTTTCAATCGCGAAAATACCTAACCAGAACGTTCGTTTGCTTATTATGATCTACGGTTGCATCTCCAATAGCAATCAAATCAAATATTCCTGTAAATCCATTTTTCCATTATTCCCCTTTTTTATATTTTGTACGCAGACTTTTTCTGTCGTAGGTGGCGTTGATTTTTTTCAATCTGAATTTTTGTCATTTTTCTGTTGAACTTTTATTAAAGAAGGTTGCTTTAAAAGGAAGACAAAATAATGCACTAAAGTCAAAAAATAACTTGGAAGGAAAAAAATTAATTTTTTAGAAGATTTTTTATAACTAGAAAATTTCTCCATTTTGTACGCAGACTTTTTCTACTAAGTGTATATTATTTATGCATTTATATATAATTATATTATATACACATGCTAATTATATTCTTCAAATGCTGAATTTTTTAACTAAATTTGAAATAAAGAAAAATTTGTGCAAAATAAAAATATAAATTTTATTTTAAAACAAAATTCCGTAGGTTTGAATCACTATTTTGATAGTGTAATAATACACACTGCACGGGAAATTACTAGTTATTTAGCGAAAAAAAAAACACATTTTTATGTGTGATTTTAACACCAAATCTCTAATTCAGTTTACACTTTTTATAGTGTAAAAATTTTATTACACAACTCGTGCGATTTTACTAGTATTAATATAGGTAACCGGTTTCCTACTATTATAGTAGTAATTTTTTCTTAGAGTGTACCAATGTCAAGGCTACAATATTTATGTACATATAAATATGCTTAATAGCTCTTCTTCAATGCTTAAACCTGTTTTAACAAGTTGCTGTTATTTTGTGCAACATATGTAGGTATGTAAATTCTTTACTGTTTTTTGGATCATGCAATTTTTGTTCTCTATACTATTGCCATTGCAATTTGGACATCCTCAAGACAACAAGCAAATAAAATTCTTTCGTGTTAATACAGTCCACACGCGTTTCAATTTAATATAATTCAGTTTAGTTTTAAAAGTCAGATTTTAAAACAGTATACTAAAAATTGGTCGAATGTACTGCCACATACTTTTCACAACGCAAATGTGAAATGAAAAAAGTACAAATTGGAGGAGATAAGCCCCGAACTGCGGGCGAAGACTTACTTACTGAACTAACTACTACTTACCCTAACTTACTGAAATCATCCTCGGCTAAATCGGGTTTTCCTAACACGCTTTGGATAAACTAGTTTGGCCTAAGAAAAATATTTAAAAATACATACTTGTGTTATTAATTTGGTAATTATCGCTTTTACATCCTCTAATTTTTTTCATCATGTTCGTGTTTTGGTGGCGTATAACATCTGCAAACATATGAAAAATATTAATATGTTAGGCATTTTAAAAGTTTTTGGGGTTGTGACCTGTTGTCCAAAAATTGACTTCGTAACTCAAATCAACCATCCCGTCTTGCATTTAAATTAGAACTTAATGAAAAAATTTTAGCAATTATTTCCTTGAATTACGATCTAGTTTTTCTTATAGGTTTTCCAGCTGGTTTCAATTTTCTTACAGTTGTGTTCGTTTTCGAAGAAAAGGACTATGTTAGCAATATATAAAATAAGGTTATTGAGTAAAAATACTAACATTGAGAGCTAAAGTTATTACGAGTCCATATACCCATACTTTCGTTGGAGCGTCACAAATTAAGCTTCAAATTTCATATTTTCAGCAATCAATTTGAATTTCATTGTGTATTCAAATAGCAAATTCTTTAATCGATGCAATCAGAACATGTCCGTGTATTGTCTTTCGATTGATTAAATCAGCGATTCTACATTATTAAAATTGGCTCCAACTGCAGTTTCAAGCTGTTAAATAGTAGTTATCGTTCGATGTTCATTCAATCATTCAATCATTCATAAGTTTTCACCCCGTTGTCACGGTGTTAAAATGGAGAACTTAAATAAAAGAAACAATAACATTTTTTGAAAGTTCTGGGAATTGATTGAGTACCAAAAATGCTCAAGTCCATCTCTGATGTATAGGAAAAATAAAATATATTGATATTGACTGGTACAGACGAAAGATGTGGAACATAATTCTAAGGGACAAGAAGGTCCGCAACTATAAAATAAAAGTTGCATTTTAAAGAAAAAGTGCACTTCTTTTTTTTTCTTCAATCAAAAATATTCTTGGCACAAGCACTTAGAAATGGTCAATATCGGCTTCTTTGACTCAATTAAATCAAATTATTTCAAAAACCAGACGCAAAAGTAAAAAGATTCGGGTTCAGTGTGAAAAATAATGTTTCTCTTATTTAAGTCATCTTTTTGAATACCGTGTAATGAGGTGTGCAAAAAAGTAGTCAGTGGAAGAGGGGCGCTATTTGAAAGCGTCGTTTTTAACCCATTAAATGCAAAGCCTAAGCTACTGGACCAAAATCGATGAAATTTTATTTTTGATTTTTATTTTTTTTTACCTGCTTAGGTTTGGGCTGAGGTAGGTTGTCGATATCAAAAAATGCAATATCTTCTGAAATGAATGGCAAAAAATTACTTTATTGAATGAAAATTGATGAGAAACGATTCTTTTCATTTGTGGACAACTCCGACAACGCAACTGTACATCGCATTCGGTGCATTGCCATAATGTATGCTTCTGGAAAACTTTGCAAGGACGTGTCTTAGCGATCTTCAAGATTCCATGTTCTATTTTATCAGTACGAATATCGTTCAAGGCGATGGATTTGGTCGAAATGGGAGCTCTGACTATTTGGTTTGAGTATTGTTTTGATCAGGCAAGCTGGTTCATCAGGCGCGATCGTCCAAGTGATTTCCTAAGAGCTGACTTATCGGCTTGGCAGCGTCTTCATATTTGACTAATGCGGAATGATTCTTACAAAAATTAACCATTGCTGAGTGAACTGCATTCATCAATAATGACCAGTGCCACTTCTTTCCACGTAAGTCGACGTTGGAAGCAACTGTGACTACAGAACTGTTGATCTAGTGTGCCATGTAGATCTTTTAAGTTTAATCGAACGCGTAATCCAATGTAGCACACTGCTTTGGACGCGTCGATCGAGGGTCAGTGAGAGGGGCTTTCTACGTTCGATTTTCTCGGATGGTGCCGCTGCCCCAATGCAGATGGATGGCATATCAATAAATGGGATGTGATAAAGTTGTCGAAGCCGAAACGGTGTTGCAATGGACTTTCACATTTGAGTCCTTTATTTTGAAAGGAGAAGAAATTAAAGAATTGTATACAGTTATTTCTTTTTGGAATTTGTACTATTTTCAGTATAAAGGGCTCATTTTGTTATCAACTTCAGCACGACTTGTTCACGTGGAAGTTTCATTCTTGGAACCAGCTTGCCTGATCAAAAGAATACGCAAACCATGTTGTCAAAGCACCAGATTTGACCAAAATCATCGCCTTGCACGATATCCGTACACATAAAAAGGGACATGAAACCTTGAAGAACGCAAAAATACGTTCTTGCAAGGTTTTCCAGAAGCATGCATCATGACAATGCACCAAATACGATGCTCAGTTACGTTGTCGGAGTTCAATCATCAATCATCAATATTTATTCAATAAAATAATTTTTTGCCATACAAAAACGTTTTTCGTTCATATCAGAAAATTTTGCATTTTTTGATAGCGCTTGCGCCCAGTGGTCCAAAAGTTAAACACTCACTTTTGCGCGCACACGACTCGCGGGAAAAATGGCGTATTCTAGGCGTAATATTTTTAACATCAAATATACCCTGAATAGAAGTTGAAATTGGAAGAAATTATTTTTTACCCGATTGCAAAAATTTTTACCGGATTTTCAAAAAAAAAAAAACCTCCCAAAATGCCTCCGTTCCAAGGCGCGAAAAAATTCTAGATGGACCCAAAGATCAACTTGCAGTACAATAAAGAAAATCTTGCCAATAAATGGATCCTCAGCGCTCTCTAGACTGATATTCCGCACTATACACAGTGTCTTTTTTGTTTTTGCAGTCATACTTGACCACTGCCTTATTGACATGCGGAAAGACTAGGTGTTCGGCCTTTGATTTCTGTAGAAGTTGTAGGGCTGTAGAGGAGGAGGAAAATATTAAATACCTTGTATTCGTTCCTGCCCCGCACTTGCTAGAAAACGCCACAAAACACTTGGTTCATTTTTATTTGATAACATGGATGACCTTAGAAATGTTCGTATAAGTCAGCCATTTAGATTTATTACAAAATCTGGTTGATTAAATGGGATGGTATAGTTAAGTACCCTGTCTTGAAGTCTTGCTGCTACGTCTTTTGTAGTGCCGCCTTTAATACACGCAGAGAAATAACATGGTTGAGCATTGTCGCAGCAATTACTTAATAGTTGATAAAGTCATACAATTGTTTCCACAATCAAATACTTATTAGTTTTTACCACAATATTATCCCTATAATAAATACCTGATTAAAATTTTATAATAACTTGATTGTTTTATAAAAAAGTTATAATATGGTTACTTTGGAAAAGCCTAACATTATCAGCGAAACTATTTAATAATTGTCGCTATAATACTCTTTTGTATCAACAAAATATCTTATGGTTTCTTACCATTTACATAGTTATAAGTAATCATAATGTGTTAGATTTTTACTTTCAATCATATAATTGTCAGTATTTTATCAGCATCAAATATAATATGTTTAGAAGGAATAATAACATTATCATTTAGTAAGTAGCTGTAAAGTTTTTGAGCTAATTTATTTAGTTACTAATTGGTAAACGGTGTAGTCGGGTGCAGTCGTGATTAAATATTGTGTAAAATAAATTGTGAAAATAAAGTGATTTTTAAAGTTAGTAATTTGCTTATTAAATGTGTTCTCCTTCAATGAAATTTACTGCAATAATTCTTTCATACATTTTGTGTATATTTGGTGCCAACCAACAACATTATTTTTGTAAACAATAAAGTTATTTATTATCGCAATCAGAGAATGTTTCAAACGTACATGTGTTATCAAGAATTGTTTTTGCTTTCTCCATACATGTTGTGTGTATTCGGTTATATTTGTGTATCAAAAGGAAATAACTTCTTTGTGAACTGATGTACCTATTGTAACCTTTTTCTCATAAAGTTTATGTATAAAATAAAATAAATAAAAATATTCTTTAAAATAAATAATGTATTTTATTCACAGGTATTTCAATACATAAATATAACCATATTATGAAAAACTGTATCATAACATGGTTACATAGTATGGTTATTTTGGAACCATATTATGGTAAATTGTGGTCATAATATGTTTATTTTGGACCAAAGTATTGTTACGTTTGAATCATACTATGGTAACTTATGGCCATATTATGATTACTTGGACCATAATATGGTTATTTTGGGACCACATTTTGATTACCTAAGACCATAATATGATTATTTGAGGGACAACAAATGGTTAGGGACAAACATTATATGGTTATTTTCTAACCACATTATGTTAAAAGGGAACAATAATTATTTTTACAATGACCATTAAATTGTTAAATGTGACGATAATATGTTAAAAATGTTCTGTATATACATGGTTGGTATAATAAAGCACTATGTTTGCCTCAATCATAGCCCTACCATTACATTATGCTATTCGAATATGGTTGCCACAACCAGATTCCTTCTCTGCGTGTAGCAGCGATGTTTTGATGCTTATGTTTCTCAGGCATATGGGTGAGTCTACTGGTAGTGGGCTACCTGGCGCTCGCTGCCCTTTTTCGATAAAATGTGCTGTGTTCAACTTGCTCATAGTCACGAGCTAGTTGCGAACCTTAAAATTTTGAAATTTGCCAATATTTATACCTATATATAATTTACACGAATGGAATTTACACAACTCTTCGGTAACACCTCCATACATTTTCAGAGTGGAAAAGCATGAATGAAAAGCAAAGAAAGACGACGGCATCTAAATTATGTATGCATTAGTACTCGACACGCTGCCTAACGCTTCTAACTTTGTGAAAGTCGCGTGTGTCGATGTAAATGCAGTTTTTCATAACGAGAAAAGGGTTTTCAGTAAAAGTGATGATCAGTGTTGGCATGTCATAAGGATTTTTAGGTTTAAGATGGTCACACGTCGTTAACTGTCGTAAATGTCACAAATGTCACAAAAGTCACAAACTCCAGATCAACCTCATTTTGACAACTACTAAAACTGTTTGTCAAACAAAAAAAAAAAAATTATACGTAATTTGATGAGATTTTGAATAGGTTTGACAAGCAATTTGATGACCTGAATCAAGTTATGAATAAATAATTTTTCTTAGCATGAACTTAAGAATTCGTCTTTGTCACAAACTCAAGTTGTGCCACAAAGGCTGGAAGGCTTACGATGTTTACGTAAGAAAGGCTTCAAAAAAGAGAATTAATGGTTGCATCATTAAAGTTGGGTTAGCTCTTAATTTTGCGACTAGAATGTGTCATAAGCAGGGTTGCCAAATGGCAGCTTTCGACGCTGCCAAGATATTAATTGCATGTCAAAGCCGGGGGCCCTGTGAGAGTTGAAAAATTTCGGAAAAAGCCGTTAATTGGAGGATTTTTGTTTTAAGTACATGCCTATATTTTTTTAACGAGCTTAAAAATTATCATAAACTTTTTCCATAAAAATTAATTTGGCGTCTAAAAAAATAAAAATAAAAAAGGTCATTAGCTTTGTACCAAAAAAAAATTTAACTTTTATCATTTTAAGGGAAATTTATTTTATTTTGGGAGGGCCGGTAATTCTTTTTTTTTTAACTTGGAAACCCTGGTCATAGCGTTGTGTTTTGCTTAATTTAAGTACCTGGCTGGCCAGTGTTATCTCTTAAAGCAAGAGTGGCAGGAAAGATATAGGCTATACGATTCTGGAGTTGTTTGCTAGTTATATTGTGAGATTTTCTATTGCACTATTATCATTGATGCCGGAACTTAGTGTACGAAGGCTCTAGCCGCATCACATGAACGTGAAGGGTTAGTGAACTTTCCGAAAATCTTTTTGGTAATGGCTTAGATCTCACCTAAGTTGAACCGCTTCTTCTGCGTTTGATAAAAGACCATTATCTGTAACTCATTTATTGATTCTGCTGTTGCGTTTTACACCTTTATGGAGTTCTCTACAGAGCATTTGTACCGATTTTGAGAATTTGCTTACCGATTTTGAGTGATATCATGCTGGATTTTAACTCTGAGTCTCTCATCATAGAAATCAAAATTATCAAAATCTAACAGTGGTACTAAAGGCATTGTGGATCAAGTTCTTTTGATTTGATAAGGTTGATTTCATCTGTTGACCTGAGTTCAGGGGTATTGCAGTTATATAGTCGGTGAAACTGCATCTGGGTGACTAGAGTCTTCGCATATTGCCATCGATTGCGCCTAAACTTAATTCACAACAAGCAAACTCCTTCGCCAGGTTTAGTTAATGCAAAAGTGATCGATTTACGTCTTTGTACCGCTTCAAGAACGCCATGTAAATTTATGCCTGGGCTCGTGAATGTGTTTTTTAAGCAATAAAAAACAACTTGACTTGCATATGTTTACACTGGTATTTTTCTAAACATCACGTGTAAGCATTTTTGGCTATTGTTCAGTGAAGCATTCAGCATTTTGAGCATTTTTGATCTCATTTCTTTTACGGACGTGCACCATCTATAGCAAATGTTATTTTTGGGTCAGAATTCTTTTACCAAAGTTATCTCGATAATGATCATAATGGTCATTTTGTTTTTGCAAAACCGTATGTACTTGTTGTTTCCGAGTTGATCGCCACCTAAGAAATTTTACATTTATCCGCAACCACTCTACTTATGATTAGCAGCTAAATCTCTGAAAAAACAGTAATATCTTGAAAATAGCCTGGTATCTTCAAAATATAATTAATCTGTAAGAGTTTGCATATGAAAGAAATATGAGAACACAAACTTAACTTTTTTTTTAAGTTCTGCTTCGAAATTTATTTATTCGATATGTTATAAATTTAACAACTTGCTCTAAAGCGCACTTATATTTCAATTTTGCTTTATATATCACTCTCTACAGAATTACCGGGGCCATGTTTGCCACCCCTGCCAAAGCCCTTTTTCATACAATTTTTGAAAAATGCCCGTGTATCGTCGCACTGTTGACTAGGGTTCCAACTTGAAGGTGTACAATCCTTAAAAGTTTCCATCATGACACATCCCGCCAAAAATCCAGCAGAGTGATTGCAGCGTGGACGTACCATTTTGTCTGAAGGTGTTGGACGTGGGTTCTTCTTCATTTTCTCATCCATTTTGCTTTTAAACTCTTCACCCTTTGCAATACATGTCTTAAAAGCGTTCTGGAACACGGGTATCATGTCATTAGCGTCTTCCTTAAGGATCTTGTTCAAGTGTTTATCAAGCATGGATTCGTCCAATTTATCATTGGTATAAACGCCAGTTTCATTAAAGACGCACTCCATGAAGCACTGCAAACATAAAATTAAAAGGAGAAACGTTTTAAAATGCACTGGATAATTTTTTCAATGGTTAACGTCGAGAAGTTTTCGAAATTCTAAAATGTAAATTTGTTCAATCAATAGCAATTATTTATGGTTACATAACCTCCGCTCACTACTTCCTTCTACACAAACAAAGTATTAATCAAATCTTTTTCTTACGGGATTGTGATGTGGATGATGATGATGATGATGATGTTTGGACTTAGAGTCTGAGCTTTCGGTGGCTTCATCGTCATTTGTCTCTCCGGATATTGGACGTTGTGGGGTCATAAAACTTTTGCATTTTTCCTTCACTTCGTCATTAAAAAAATTTGGAGCAGTGCAGCATGTCTTGAGATCCTGTAATAAAAATAAAAACTACTCGTTTATAAAACATCTTAAACTTTAACATACTAAAACTTACAACACGTTCAGGATGCTTGGAACAATCGACATCTTCCGCTGTAGAAACAGCCTGAAAAAAAAAAATAATATTTAATTATGAAGCTTTCACTGAAAATCCTTTATGCGTAGACGTAATCCTACCAGGCAGAATCCAACAATTACGAAGAAAGTCGTTATTTTCTGAGGACCGTACATTTTATTGGTATGTTTCTGCTTTAGCTATGTTAGACTTAAACTGACTTTACAACCTATTTAAATTTGCTTTTTATACTTTATTCAATTTAAAAAAAAAAAATCAAATTTCATAAAATGAAAATTTGCGTGATGATTCGGTGAAATTAAATCGTTTGCAAATTTGTTTTTGTAAATTTAATTAGTATTCTATGTGGACTGATAATTTCATATCACCAAATATAGAGACGAACAAAAAATTAATATTTTAATTTAAGCTAAAACTCAATTTATTTGTGAATTAATGCTATCTAAAACATCTCACATCTACACCGCAAAAATGTACTCTTATGTAGGATAGTTCATGAGAAGTAAATAAATAATCAAATATGCATAATATGTATGTATATCATTTGAAAGATAACTTTAAGTTTGGGCCAATTTCTTACCACCTTTCTGACTGCTAGAAAAAAGCTGTGCAGCAAAAGAAAAAAAAACAAGTTAAGGTGTTATCTTCGGCCAGGCCGAAACTCACATACCCTACACTGCATTGAAATACCTTTTAAGTAAATGTTAAAAAGGTGTTGAATAGGTTGAATAAGTCGAAAAAAATGTTAAAAAGTCGAAAATATATGCAAAATGTGGAAAAAAGTTCAGAAAGGTTGAAAAACTCTAAAACAGTTGAAAGAGGTTGAACAAATTTGAAACAATTCAAAATTGATGAAAAAGTCGAAAAAATAAAGAAATGAAAGTTGAAAGAGGTTGAAAAAGGCGAACAAATACATATAGGATATATTGGGAAAAGTTAAAGGGTCGAAAAGTCGAAATAATATGAAAAATGTTGAAAAAATCGAATATAAATGAAAAATTTGAAATATGACAAGGCCACTTCTCCAATTCCGCCCTCTTTCGGTTCAATAAATTATATTCGTGATCGACATCCACATATTAAATTTTAGCACAATAGCATGTATAGTTTGCGATATATGCCGCAGTTAAATTTAAAATTTAGGGCGGTGATACACCCACTGGTAGAGTCCAGCCCGGTTTTGATCCAGAAATAGCTTTCTATAGACACCAAATTTTAGTATGATTGCTCACATGTTTCGATAAATATGCCACTTACCGTATTTTATTTGTATGGGAAGTGCCACGCCCACTGGTGCTACAGCGCTTACAAATTTATGTTAATATGGGAGGTGCCACGCCCACTGGTGAAATCCCGTCAAAATCTATTTATTTTTAAAGCTTATATTAACTGACATCTATACACCAAATTTTATGAAGATTACTCTCATAGCACACTATCTATAACAATAAACGTTTTTTGTTTATATGGGATGTGCCTCCCCCACAGGTACTATTGGACCAAATTTTTGTAAAAAGAGACCTTATAGCATTCTTATCTACCTCATTAAATTTCATAACGATTACGTTGTTAGTTCTCTAAATATAACGTTTATAAATATGGTGGGCGGTGCCACGCCCTTCAACGCGATTTTTTTCAGTAAAGTGGCAGACCTTGTATTGATGACTGCTTTCAGTGACATCATCTCCAAAATTTTTATAAAAATCGTTTGTACCGATTTTGAGATATATGGAATCAAAATTTTTAACAGTTTATAAGTGCCACGCCCGCTTTTTCGATTCCGCCCACTTTTATCACAGTTCAAGATACGAGTATATATGATATGTATCCGTTTACCAAATTTCATCGCAATATCTTGAACGGCTTACACGATATGGTAGTATAAATGATAAAATTTAGCGCTGTACCATGCCCCTGTACGATCCTTTGGAAACTTGAAACCCAGTTTTATCCTAATTTGGTCACATGTGCACCAAACCACCAAGTTTCATTAAAATCGCTGCAACTTTTTTCAAAATTGGCCTATGTAAATATACATAGAGCATGGGCGGTGGGCGTGTCCGTGAACCGATTTCACCCATTTTCAATAGCAAGATGCCTGCAAGAAGATGTGACCTGTGTGTGAAAGTTTCATTCAATTAGCTCTCTTGGTTTTCCCGTAAACCTGATTTCAACAGACAGACAGACAGACAGACAGACAGATAGACAGATAGACAGATAGACAGATAGACAGACAGACAGACAGACAGACAGACAGACAGACGGATAGACAGACAGACAGACGGACAGACAGACAGACAGACAGACGGACATCGCTAAATCAACTCAGGTGGTGACGCTGATCAAGAATATATATACTTTTCCATACCTGCCACACCTCCTCCTATGTGTTACAAACGGATGGACAAAGTGAATATACCCTCGGTGTAGGGTATAAAAATAACTGCCCACTCAGGCCCGTCGACAGCGAGGGGTACCGGTATTTCGTCGAAGGGGACAGTCTATTTTCAGACTTCCAGTTATATGGAGAAATGACGATGTGGCTTTAGAATAATCGACTGAAATCATTCATTTGAAGCACATTTATGCAGCGGCCTTGGCTTCCTCCATTTGAGTTTTTAAATGACATTGCTTCGAAGAACTTAAATAAACTTTTTCCAAACGCTTGTACCACTTTTCGCATATTCTCTTTCTCGCTAGGATAAAAAACTTTCTTCGTTCCTGTTCACTTCCAAGCAAGAATGTCAGGATTAGCAACTCTTTGTCTGGATTCGGAATTGGCAAGGAAATTGGATATGACTGAGGTCATCAATGTTTTTGCCTCGACCAAAGCAAGAAAACATCAACTAAAGAATAATTTGTTTCTGTACTTTAGTTTTGTATCAAATCTACTTGTTTGTACCTTTTTATCCAATACTTTTCATCAAAAGAAGTCATGTCATGTCATGTATTAAAGCTTTTTACAGCTGCGGCAGGTCAAGCCTCAGGACTTTTTTTTTGTTTTCAGAAGACAATTAGAACAATTTTTTTTCTAAGAGCTTATATATACTGAAATAGGAATTATTTTAGAAATAAGTTTTGTTTTATAGCAAATTTCAGAAAATGTAGCGCAGCAATGGTTCGACTTTCATTGGCGGCTCCGATTTATAATTTGGAGAGGTGCTGCAGATAAATAAAAATTTCAAGTTTGTAAAGACGCTTAGAGTGGTTTCGTTCTGCCTTAATATCTAAGCTCTATTACATTAAATTTCGCAAACCATACTTGTGATAAAATTTGGTATGCGAAAGACGATTGGAAATATCATGCATTGTACCAAAAGTAGGAGTCATTGAAAAAGTAGCGTAAGATTTTTTAACCATCAAAAAGTTTAATACAATATTGCACGAGAACGACTCTCATGAATTCCAATAAAAATCTTTAATATAAAAACCGCTAAGGATTTGCTATGCATCATAAGTCTCTAGGTATACTGTATAAGCTGGTGGCACCATCCTCAACATTTTAATAAGATATAATAAGATAACTCGCACAGTAATCGCTATGTAATTTAATACAATGTATCTATCTACGAATAAAAAGTCTGCGAAAACAATTCAATTAATAGTGGCACCTACTACACAAGCAAGAAAGGATTGGTGATATATGTAGGGGAGAAGTGGGGGTTGTGGGCATAGTTTTGTTTTTGGCTTATAATTACCGACCTAGTGCATATTATTTGGACATATGGGTATCTGTGTAAAGCTCGACACCTAAGCTAACTAATTATAAAGAAACATACCCGATTCCGTCATGCAAAAAAATTTTACATGGACTTTCGTAAAATCGTCATTTTGAGAAAAAAATTTTTTTAGGGGGGGTTGTGGGCACCCTTAGAAAAAATGCTAAAAATGGAAAAATATGAAAAAAAACCACAACTAATATGAACAAAATGACAGTTTATTAATCTCAAAGCCTGCATAGGATTTATTCATCGTCGGAAATACAATTTTGACATGTATAATAGCTTGCCCGCACATTTAAAATGAAAAGCTCGATCGCAGATGTTACAATTGATGGAGTTGGCTGCGGTCAATTGGCGTGGCAAAAATTTCAAACAAAACAAAATTCTATGGAACTAAAGTTTAAAAAACAATATCAATCATAGTAGGCTACGTTCACCGTTCATATTTTTTGGTGGAATTTTTTGTGATTTCGTGGAAAAAAACGGGTGCCCACAACCCACCCAATTTTTGTGCCCACAACCAACTTTAGCAGACATTTTAAAAACTAATGAAAAAATGTTTATGCATAAATTTTTTGGTTCAAATCGATATTGTTCCATTCAGCATAATACTTCGACTAAATAAAAATACATTACACTTACCTTTCCAATCGATCCACTTTGATTGATACACTATTGAAAATGTTTGAAAAAAACTTCACCACCTTTTCAAAGCCCAAAAAAAAACCAATTCGTTCATTTCCAAAAGCAAACGCGTCCGTTTACTTTGATATTTGACATGAATCATACATAGGGTAATTACCCTTGCGAATGACATTACCAACGAAACTCAATTTTCATTTTGTGAAAAGATACAACCCCCCCGGTGCCAACAACCCCCACTTCTCCCCTACATATATATTTAGTTTACTACCACCGATCATAACAGAATTTGTATAAAACACTTTTGTTACCATAAGCTTTCAAATAGAATGAAATTTAATGAGATGGCATAAGTGGGCGTAATACCTCCCATATGCATAAAAAATTATAAGCCTTATTTTAGGTCAACTATTGCGCCAATTGTTAATAGATTCATTACTGGTGGTCTGCATGCTATGGGGTAGCTCCGAGCTAATAGTAATTTAAAATACACTTGTGGTTATGACATATCCCTTACAGACAAATAATGGTAATTATATCTTTTATATTTTAATATCGAAATTTTATAACAAGAAGTTAATTACCACAAACTTTTGCCAGATCAAGAGAGGACTGAATTGCACCAGTGGCCGTGGAACCACACAAGTGCACAAAATTGTAATTGTTGTATTAAGTGAGCCATTGCAACTGCATTTAATATGAAAGGTAAGCCTACGATATATGTTTTAGGAATATTTAAAAAAATAAAAACAGTTTTCGATTTTTTTTTTTATGAAGTTTGACAAACTTGGAGTGAAAGGTATCGATGTAAGATATCAGCTGTTCGATTGTTTCGCCAAAACGTTTCGAAGCAAGCAAGGGACACAGAATTTTTTTTTTTTTTTTGAAAAATCCGGTCTAAAAAAAATCCGGTGAAATTTCCGATACAACTTCCATTTTTTATTAAAATTCATTCTAAATTATTACGAAAAACTTAACTACGGTTGATCATCTGGTACTATGAATAGTACCCGATATAAATAAAATAAACTTAAAAGGGAAATATGAAAAAAAGAAGAATAAAATGCTTAACTCTACCTACTTATTTTTTTGTGTGTATTAATTATGAATGAAAAAATTATCATCGCACTTGTATGAGTAATCGCTGCCTACACGGAGTCGAGTTGAACAGGTCTATTATTGAAGTTCCGATCAACACCATTGTTATTTTAACATGTTTTGCTTACACGAGCACCTATTACCGGCATTAAAAACCCCCTCAATTAAATCTATGAGCGTTTTTCATGCTTTAGTTACTTTGTGTGAAATTATAATTTTTGTCACTAAAATTAGCCAAAAGTTTTAGTGTTATTTCGAACAACATTCTATAAGGGGCAAAAAAGATTAAAGCGGCGCACAGTGGAATATTGTGGCCATAAATAGAACAAAATTATAAGTGCTAGGGAGTGAAAAATTTTGTAATACAATCGTCAGATAATAGTTAAGGGATATAAGAAAACAATAAAAGTTTTGAATTTGTTTTGGATTTAGCGACAAAGTGGGCTCAAAGCTGAACTTTGTATTCCAAAAATTTTCTATGAAATTTTTTATATAAGCAACTGTTAGACTAGGTGCTCTAGTTAACTTGTTTGCAACAAAATGCAACAATGTTGCATATTGGCGGAAAAAAACATTGTTTTCACATTGTAAAAATTAATTTAGTTTTCTTTTATCGCCCTTATATGAATTTAATGGAATTTTCAAATATTAGAATGAAAAATGGTAAAAGTGAAAAATTTTAAAGCTTTAACAGAAAAAAAAATATTATATATTATGTATGAAGGTATGGCTAACCAAAATCCAAACTTTTAGCTGCGCTTTTTCACAAGTTTTTTTTATATCAGGTTTTTCCTAATGTAGTTTTAGAAGGAACAAAATATATCGCCTTTTATTAAATGCTTTCACTAATTGATTTGTATCGAAATTTACCAAAATTGCATACTGGCAAAAAGTTCATAGACTGTACCGTTTAAAAATTGTTTGTTTGAAGTCTTGTATTCTATGTGTGAACTATGCTGTTTTTTAAAAAATTAGGGCTGATAAAGTCATTGTTAAGAAATTTCGCAATATTTAACAGTAAAAAAATAAATATGTATCAAAGTTATTAGCTGCGCAATTCCTTAACTTATTTTGTATGATTTTTTTTCTATTTCTATAAATATTTTTAATAGAACCAAAAGTGGGCGGAATTGGAGAAGAGGGCGTGGCATCTTTCAACAATTCAAAATTTTTATTCAATATTAGTCAAAAACGGCGCCTATTTTCATAAAAATTTTGACGACAATACTGCTAAAAGCAGTCATCATAACAAGCTATGCCAATATACTGGCAAAACTCGTTGAAGGGCGTGGCGCAGCCCACAATATTTATAAATGTTATAATAAGAGATCGAACAACGCAGCCGTTATGAAATTTAATATGGTAGACATACTGGCTACAAAGTATCTTATAACCAAAAGTGGGCGCATTGGCGTCTGTGGGCGTGGCACCTTCCATACAAGAAAAAATCGTTAAATGTTATATTTAGTGTGCTATGAGAGTAACATTTTTTAAATTTGGCATAGAGATGTCGCTTACTATAAGCTTTAAAACTAAATAGATTTCGATGGGATTGCATCAGTGGGCGTGGCACCTCCCATACATGCAAAAAATGTTGAGTGTTATATTTAGTGTGCTGTGGGAGTAATTTTTTTGAAATTTGGTGTAGTGGTGTCGGTAACCAAGAACTTTGAAATTAAATAAAGTTCGACGGGATTATATTTGTGGGCGTGGCACCTCCCATATAAGTAAAAAGCGTTAAATGTTATATTTAGTGTGCTCTTGGAGTCAAATATTTTAAATTTGGTGTAGAGGTGTCGGTTAGTATAAGCTTTGAAACTATGAGAATTTTGACGGGATTTCTTTAGTGGGCGTGGCACGTCCCATACAAACTTATAACGTTAATGCCATATTTAGCGAACTAAAGGAGTGATCCTAATAAAATCTGGTGTCAATATATTCAGCCTCATTCAACTTAGTTCCAGTTGTTCAACGCCTTTCAACTGCTTCATTATTTTTCAACCTTTTTCAACTTTTCTCAACGATTTTCTACATTTTTCAAATATTCTTATCGTTTTCAATATTTGTATGACTTTTTCAACCTCATTCAACTTTTTTCGAGTTTTTCAACTGTTTCAACATTTTTCAACCTCTTTCAACTTTTCTCAACATTTTCCAAATTCGTTTGACTTTTTCAACCTCTTTCAACTTTTTTCTAGTTTTTCAACCTCTTTCAACTTTTCTCAACATTTCCCATATTTTTTCGAGTTTTTCAACCTCTTTCAACTGTTTCAACATTTTTCAAACTCTTTCAACTAAACATTTTCCATAGTTTTTCGAATTTTTCAACTTTATTCAACTTTTTTCGAGTTATTCAAACTCTTTCAACTTTTCTCGAGTTATTCAATTTCTTTCAACATTTTTCAAGCTTTTCCAACTTTTTCAACATTTTCCATATTTTTCGAATATTTCAATATTTTTCAACTTTTTTCGAGTTTTTCAAACTCTTTCAACGTTTTTCAACCTCTTTCAAGTTTTTTCAGCTATTTCCATATTTTTTTGAATTTTTTAACCTTGTTCAACTTTTTTCGAGTTATTCAGACTCTTTCAACTTTTTCAACATTTTTCTCCTTCATTCTTTTTTTTGAGATTTTCAACTATTTTCGAGGTTTTTAAGCCCTTTAAAATATTTTTTGCATTTTCCATGTTTTTTTGGACTTTTCAACTTCTTAGCTTAACACTGTTCATAAATTAATCAGCCTTCTTCACCTGGTTCAACCTCTTTCAACTGTTTCCAACATTCTCCATATTTTTTTGACTTTTCAACTTCATCAACCTCATTCAACTGTTGGCAGATTTTAAGATTTAAGATTTCAATTTTTTCGACTTTTTCAACCTCATTCAATTTATTTCGAGATTTTCAACTTTTTTTTCAAGTTTTTGAACCTCTTTAAATTTTATTGACATTTCAACCTCATTCAACATTTTTCAATCTCCTTATTCAACTTTTTTCGAGTTATTCAAACTTTTTCAACTTTTTCAAAAATGTTCTACCTCCTTCAACTTTTTTTAACATGTTCCATATTTTTTTGAACTTTTTCAACCTCGTTCAACTTTTTTCGGCTTTTCAACCTCATTCAAATTTTTTCGAGACTTTCAATCTCTTTCAACTTTTTTTCAACACTTTCATATATTATCGAGTTAATCAACCTTTTTCACCTGCTTCAACCTTTCTCAACGTTTTTCAACATTCTTCATATATAATCAACTTCTTTCAAATGTTTTTTTACTTTTTTTCGGGTTTTCAACCCCATTCAATATTTTTTAAATATTTCCGACTTCTCATTCAATTGCATTACATTTTTCGAGTTTTTCAACCTGAAAGCGAAAAACTGAACTTTGGTCGGTCTCCTGGTACTAAATTGTAAAAGCTTACATTGTGAAGGGAATTGCTTGAATTTAGATAGGAATTCCCTTAAATGGAGGGGAACTGGTTAAGGCTGTTTTATTTTAAGCCTTCAAGTCTTTAATTAAGAAAAGAGGGCTTTAAAATCGCCTTAAAAAGAAGCATCAATTAGCGTTGATTTTGTGAAACAAGACTACGGTACCACAAACGATGGTAATACTGCGCGGCGTTTCTTTAGTGAAACTGAAAAAGTTTCGCAGAATTTTGGGAGCTTTTTTGTGGAGCTTGTAAACAAATTCAGAAATATTTTACAAGTTCTGCCTTCCGGAGAAGTTATAAATTTCGAAAGTTTTCGCAATTATACCCTAAAAAAAACTAAGGAACTTTATAAAAAAGTACTAAAATTGGTAAAACATGCCTCTTTCCGTGCACAAAGTTCTAATACATGGAAGAAAAATTATGCAAGAACTAGAAGTTCCAATTGGACGTCTTTCTGAAGACGCTCAGGAAGCATCAAATAAAGTTTTTAAAAAAGCGATGTTGCACAACAGCAGATGTTGCTCTAACAACAGCGAAGATTTCTTCTGATTCTCTTATCAGCCAAATTCGAATAAAGAGTGATAAAAAATATAAAGAGTTATCACCAGAGCACAAGAAATGCTTCAAATTTATGCAGAATACGATTTAAATAAATTTAAAAAAATCATTAGATTTATATCTACATTATCTATTTTTCAAACTTGATTTTTAATTGGAGTTTTTAATTTTTCTCTAATAACTTCAAAACTATAAAAGATTTCGCACAATTTCAACGATTTTTGAAATCAGCATTGTCAAATTATTGGAAATCGATACCAATTTTGAAGAACAAGTCTCAAGCACATCCCACCTTTCTATGGGCGATAGCCGTGCACGTGAACCGATTTTTTTGAAATTCATAAATTTTTGTTGTTTTAACCTAAAAAACGTCTGTTCCGAATTTCAAGACTCTGGCGCTATTCTTACTGTTTATGGCAACCGTTTTTTGGTTTTTCTCTAATAACTTTAAATTTATAAGAGATATCGCAAAACAAATAACATATTAGAAATCAGTACTACCAAAGAAATGAAAATGAATGCCAACTTTGAAGAAAAAGTCACAACCACATCCCACCTTTGTATGGGAGGTATGTCTTGAACCGATTATTTTAAAAATCATCAGCTTTTGTTGTCTTTATCTTAAAAACATCTGTACCAAATTTCAAGAGTCTAGCGCAATTATTACTATTTAAGGCAATTTCCAGAGGAATTGTCATTTTAGCTGGCCCTTTTTTTGGAGCACATCCTTCAGCCATAGTTTTTCTTGAAGCTAAGGCTGTCTTGAATTAATATTCAAGGTTGAACCATTAAAATTCAAGGAGCTATTTTTTTTAAGTCTCCCTTTGAATTTTAATTGCTCCTCCTTGAATAATAATTCAATATAGTCTTAACTTCAAGAAAACCCATGTTTGAAGAGTGTGCTCCGAAAAAAAATCGAAACCATTGCCGAGCAGAGATGACAATTTCGTTTTTTTTTGGAGCACACAATTTGAAAAAATTGAATTGAATTTAAAAATTTTTAACGTCAAATTTTGCGCAAGAACACAATCTTTATTATTCAAGCAAATTCAGGTATCGATTTTGTGAAGAAAAAAAGTTACAAGCAAAAAGGAGAATCAAAAGCGCTCCATTGGTTTTTCTCGGAACGAAAAAAAAAAACGACGCAGATATCGTTTTTAAGGGCCTTTCTAACTTTTGAGTTGGTGTCTGGCTGAATCTATTTTTCGACCCAGTCTAACGTTCATCGATTTAGTCAATAGAGTTTGCGTCAGTTGCTGTTGTGTTGAAGTAATTTTTCAGTTTAAAGTTAACTATTTAAATTTTGGTTTGTGTAATACAGTCATCGAATTGATTGATATATATTCAAGAAATCATTGTTTGTATTTGACAGCAATGTAAGCCATTCTCAAATTATTTAAGAATAAAAGTTTAAGTGAACTGAAGATTGTGAAGTGCCATTACTTTACTCAACTTAAATGAATATTCATTCCAACACGAAATCATTTCCTTCCATTTATCCTCCCACAACTACATTGTACTGAAAGGACATTACGCTGAAAAGTACGCGGCATCCTTGCAATTCAGACAGAATCGCAGGCATACATACAGACATAAGGTTAAGAAAATAATAGTTGTAGTCAAGTTCAATGCCTTTTGTTGGTGTAGAATTTGCGGTTACCGAATCTGAAGGGAAATGTTTATAGTCTGCAATAGAAAGGTCGTAAAAACATAAATATATTTGAATTAATTCCAAGAAGTAATGCGTGAGCGATTGTATTGTACGCTTAAATATTTGTATTCAATCTGAAGAAGATGTACCTACTACATATTAAATTTTTCAAGATACATTCTATATTTTGAGCAGAACTCATATTATTCAAACATATCAAATCAATAAGCCATTTAATTAATTGTAGCACTTTTTTGAGTTATTACTATAGGATAGTGCCAAACTCTCTGTCACTATCCTATTTTATTATATAATTATTATGATGAATTTTTGACCAATACTGAAATAGGTTTTATAAAAAACATATCCATATTCATATTTTTAGGCTTATTTATTTCGTTACATTACTACAGCATTAATTACACTGTAAAGCAGAGTGTTTTTTGACTTTCTGAACTGCAATTTTATGCTGATAAGCCTATCCGAAGAACGTTCCTCTATATTTTTTAAGAAACTTTTAAATTTAATTGTAAAAAGTTTGAAATAAAATAAATATGTAAGCGAATTTTATCCGGCCCATTATTTGTCCTGTCATGTCTGGTTTTAGAGATATCTGCATTTAAAATTGTGAAAAATCGCACACTTTAAGCGGATATAACAGAAAACCTAACGTGATAGAAAAATTGTGGATTGTTTGATATCCAAAATAAGTATTAATTAATGCATAAATATTCTGAATATTAAAAGGTGATTCCATGAAAGTACGGAGGCGTAATACTACCAAATTTTGCATTTTTAGGTGCCATGTGCACTTAAAGAGACTTCCACCGAGTTGCATTTGATGCACAAAATTTTTAGAATTTGTTTTTTCAAAACTGCAATTTGCATTGTTCTCTTTTTGCTTATTAATTTTATATGAAGAGTACTCACAAAAAATGAGTAACTAAAAAGCCTTATGATATAGGAATACTGTGTGACGCGAAAAAAAAACGTTTCGGATAAAGTGAGCAATTGGGTGTACAACTCCGATACAATTAAAATGTTTATCTTAGCCCTTATCGCATCATGTACTGAATTGCTGAATTTCTCTATTCGTTGGGAAAAAAGAGAAAATACTGAGGTGGCATAATTTATTTTAATAAATAAAAACACTACTACGGCAGTGTGATTTTGACTACCAGATGAAACAAAAAATTATTGAAACTCTATTAAATTAAAAGAATTACAATTGATTCAATTTAATTCAATTCTTTATTCAACCAATTCAACATTAAATACATAATACTAAGGTTAATTATAATCTACAATTTGATAGTTCAGAATATTCTTTTCAGCTCTAAATATTATATAATCAAATAATAGTATAAAAAAAGGTTTAATTAATATTAAAGTAGGAGGAAACTTAAACAAAAACCTTAAAAACTGTTTATAAACTTACAACTAGACTACCAATGTGACCGCACACCTGTACCATTAAAAAACCTAATTTTGACATTTTATTTATAAATTTATCAGGAACTAAGGTTTCTTATTAAGATATTATTCGAATGTGCACAACTTATGACAAATCTTTCTTTCTTAATTATTGAATTACAATTGAAAGTTTCGCATAATTACCTAGGCGGGTCAGCCCCAAAATCGGATTACAAAGACTCAAAACAGATCTTTTTGTGCAACGTTTTTTGAAAACCGCTTCTCGAATGGGATAGCGTGTCAGGAACAAAATATTGGCTGTTGTATTCTGCATAAGACATTTATAAAAAATTGTTGATTAATGTTACCAAGCTTCTGCAAAATATTTTCAAAGTCGATTTTGTTAAGAAACTGCACCAAATGAGTAGCCTCCCAAGCAAGATCCTCACCTGTAAGTGTACGAGCCTTACTATACCCACGTTGTAATGCGTCCGGTCTACTCGCACTTTCGACCTCGACCTTTTCGATTTCTATATAATTATGCATTTGAAATTTATTTTAATAAGTTAACATAAACAACATACTTTGATTCAGGCCCGTGCGCAAGGGGGGTTTTGGGGGTTCAAACGCCCCTATTGGGAATTTCCGCACATAAGTTTTTATTGATATCCGAACGAATAATCAAATTTTTTTTTTAAATGAAAGAACTAAAAAGCCAATAAATCGTCGAAGCCCGAGTTTTTCTTTTATGACAAGATTTGTGCTCTCTAGCTATTTTTGAACCAAAAAACACGATTTGAACCACTGCGCGTCGCTAAGGCTAAGTAACACGATCGTTTTTTCAATGCGAGTTTAAGCATACTCTCAAAAAAATCAGCTTCAATGAAAATTCATGCACAAATCTTTTCGCGCCATATATTTTAATTTCGCATGATGGTTCACGTGACACGTGGATAAATGAAGTTCAACTTTTGCGTCAACGCATTGCCGGGCAAGCCATCAAAAATTCTCTCGAATCACTGGATATTTGCAATGAAGACGCGTTTCCAAACGTCCATCAAATGCTTCGTGTTATGGCAACTTTGCCTGTGACAACGGTAACAAATGAACGCTTCTTTCAGCGCTACGTCGTCTAAAGACATATCTCAGATTAACTATGTCCGAAGATCGGCTGAATGGGTTAGCCTCGCTAAATATACATCGCGATATCGAAATCAATGTGGAAAGAGTTTTGGACGAGTGTTTTCAAGTACCTCGCAGAATTAGCTACTTATGTAATGATAACTGAATATCGAATCATAACAGAAGCACTAGACTTGTTCAAACAAATGGCATGTTGTCCGATCACAGTCTTACTAGCATCCAATTTGAGTATAGCGTTTCTAGGTTAAAACCGCTCATAAAATTAAAACGTAATAAAATTGATTTTGTCTCTTAAATCTAAATTGAATTTTGAAATGTGGGATGAAGTTTATTCATCTCTAGATCCCTCTGTTGCTTTTGATATATTCCTTGGTAAGCTGCAATACTACATTTCGAGCTGTAGCCAAACTTTTAAAATTAACAAAAAGCTAGAATGTATCAAGAAGTGGATGACGATACCATTACTAAAAAAAATTAAAGTAAAAAATACACTTTGTGCGTCAGTTAAAAAAAACCCAAATAATGAAAGACTGAAAAGTTATTTTGATAAGATATGTCTTGAACTTAAAACCGATATTCCACGATGTAGAGATAACTACTTCAAAAATAAGCTCTCTAAAAACATTGGCAACTCTAAAAAAGAATGGCGAATCGTAAACGAAATTCTTAACAGAAACACTTCTGATGTTGATATCTCACTTAAATGCAATAATCAAGTCGTATCTGACCCGGTAGTGATTTCCAATCTATTCAACGATTTTTTTTCAAACATCGATTCTTTTCAGGATTCTCCGGTCAATACTTCTAACGCTTGTTATGTAAATTTGTTAGCTGAGTCTTATAATCAATCCCACAGTTTTTTCTTTGTACCATTTACAGCTATTGAAATTCATAATATTATTACTTCTCTCAAAACGTCTAACTCCAGTTCCTTAGATGAGGTTTCAAGCTTTATTTTAAAAAATATCTCTTTTCAAATATCGGATGTTTTGTGCTATATCTTCAACTTAAGTGTGCATTCTGGTATTTTTCCAGTTTCTTTAAAAACAGCAGTTTTGATTCCACTATACAAAAAAGGAGACGTATCGTCATTAAACAATTATCGTCCAATTTCACTTCTTTCCACCTTCTCGAAAGTTTTTGAGAAAGGTATGAAATATAGAATGTTGTCCTTCTTAAATAGATTGAGCTTCTTTAGTGACTGTCAGTTTGGATTTAGGAACGGAAAATCTACTGAAGATGCACTTTTAAAACTTACGAGCGAAATTCATAATAGTTTAAATGTGTCAGATACTCCGGCTTGCCTATTCATTGACATCACTAAAGCATTCGATATGGTAGATCATACTTTATTGCTGAACAAACTTTTCAATGCTGGTTTTAGAGGCAGCGTATATGATTGGTTTGCATCGTATTTAAATAATAGGAAACAAATGGGTAAAATCAAGAATTGTTTTAGTAGTGTGAGGTACAATAATTTAGGTGTCCCTCAAGGTTCCGTTTTAGGCCCAACTCTGTTTTTGATCTATGTAAATTCATTATTTATTCAACCTTTTAAAGGAAGTCTTACTGCTTTTGCAGATGATACTGCCCTAACCTATTCGAGCAGAAGCATTTTCAATGTTTACACGGATGTGAACCATGATCTAGATTTGTTAAGAAAATGGTTTCAGAGGCATAAATTTCTTATTAGTAAGAAAACAAAGTTCATGTTATTTAATATTAGAGGCACAACATGCGATATTCTACCTTTAGTTTATCATTCGCCCAGTTGCTCGAAATTCTGCTTATTTGATATTGGTCATGGTGTAACTTTTAACGGCAAAGATAATTGCAACGATAAATGTTTTGGAATTGAGACAGTCACTAATTTTAAATACTTGGGTATCACTCTAGACAATAAACTATGTTGGAACCACCATACGCTATACCTTAAAAACTACTCAAATAAAGTTGTAAGGCAATTATACCATCTCAGTCTTTACTGTGATCAGGCAATTTTAAAATTGGTTTATAACGCACTACTTAAATCTAAACTACAGTATGGACTTTCCTGTTGGGGAGGTGTTTATTTTAGTAAAATTGAACCCCTTTTTATTAAACAAAAACATGTGATTCGCATTATGTGGAAAGCTAATCGGAGAGCTTCCAGTTTTAATCTTTTTAAATCTCTAAATATCCTCCCTTTGAGACATTTATACTGTTATAAAGTCCTAAAAATTTTTTTTGAAAAATCGGGTTTTTATTCTGTTAGATTACAAGAAAATTATAATTTACGAGTAAACGCTGATAATTTTGTAGTTATTCCTCCAATTGTCAAAACGCATTTTTCTCGTTTTTACCTTGTTACTGCACCACGTCTATTTAACAAGATACCAAAAGAAATTAGATGCGAAAGAGTGAAATCAATTTTCCTAAATTCTGTTAAAAAATGGCTATTTTCTTTAAATTACTCCACCATTGAAAATTTTTTTAATGTAATAGCATAACTTGAATATTGTTTATTTTAGTTCACTTAATAAAATAACTTATTATATATTTTTTTTTATATTTTTATTATTGTATTAATCAAACTTTTCGGCATGTATGTTTTCCCCATCAAATTAAAATTAATTTGTGAATTATATATGTACTACATTCGCCTCTTGTCTTTTAGACAACAGAATGTTTTAAGCTTCATCAGGAAACTTGTACCTAATATTAATTTGTGATAGATTTATACATTGTAAATAGTTTTCTTATGAAATGAATCAATAAAAAAAAAAAAAAAAAAAAAAAAAAAAAAAATGTTCTAGAATACTTCAAAAGCACTCGATTTTCGAAAATTGATTCAAATTCGTGTATATCCTCATTTAAAAAAATAAAAAAAATAGCCTTTGGGTTGCTACCAGAGCTGCAAAATTTTCATTTTTCGGAATTTGGCCTAAAAAATTTGATTTTTTCTTATTTATAGTATGTATAATATTTTTTTTAATTTTCTTCCGATTTCATTAAAAAAATAAAATAGAAAAAAAAATAATAAAATTTGATTTTTGGTCCAAAAATTTTCAAAGTATTTTATAAGCAAAAACTTACAATATTTACTTAGTTTAAAAACTTACAATATTTAATTAGTTACTCTTAATAACAGTGCATGAGTTAAAAAAAAATATTAAAAAAAAATTTAATTTTGATAATTTTTGGATTAGTACAAAGGTTATAGATCTTCTTATTTCCTACAACTTTTGCATTAAACTTTTTTTGATATGATGCACAGCTTAGCCAGAAATCGTGAAAAAGTGTGTTCGACCTCTAAAAATGCACCCCATTCTACCTCGGATAGCTGCTGTCGGTTCGATTTTTTTGTCCTCTTTTACAAGAGCTTGTTCAACAATATTCCGCTGTCAGATTGCTGTAACGAATTATTTTGTTGTTCAAACCCTATTTCTCCTGGACTATAAGAAGAAACTCAAATTTTCTTTATTTTTTCGCCAAATTCCGAAAAATTAAAGTTTTGCGGCTCTGATAGCAACCCTAGGACTATTTCTTTTTTTATTTTTTTAAATGGATATGTACTCGAATTTGAATAAATTTTCGAAAATCGAGTGTTCTTGAAGTATTCTAGAACATACATATTTTTGAACATCCCTAATAAGCGTATGTACATACATATGTGCTTTATTATAATTAAATGTCTATACGAAAAGTAAACTGTTTTTTGACGTTTTTTATGAACATAATCTAACATGAAATGTCCGATTTAAAAACCCCCCCATGGGGGGGGGTTATATAAATATATAAATTCGATCTTGGTGAATAAAAAAAAACAAAAGAAAAATTCTGCAATAAACCGAAAGCGGATCAAAGGATCAAACGATAGGGTCAGAATACGCGAAACCGACATGTCTGAAATGTTTTTCAAAGTTTTTTATATAAATCAGTAGCTGC
Organism: Tricholauxania praeusta; assembly: GCA_949775025.1. Lineage (NCBI taxonomy): Eukaryota > Metazoa > Arthropoda > Insecta > Diptera > Lauxaniidae > Tricholauxania > Tricholauxania praeusta. Next base: position 45,533,089 of record OX459031.1, read on the forward strand.
AAGTGGTAGAAATTAGTGTACGGAAAAATTTTTTAAAAAAAATTGTTGCAATAATTATGGCCAGTAAAAGTTTTCATTAACCTTTTTTTTAAAATGCTATAAGTTTTGAACTGCTTGACTGATTGTGACGAAATTTTTTAATTTCTGTAGATAATAAGTTGAACTTATGTATTAAGAAAAAAAAGTTGCAAAAATTTTGTATTTTTGTTGTTAATTAGCAATTTTTCAATCAACAATTGAATTTTAATGACTTGCTCCGCCTCGAAAAAATCTGAAAAAAAAATTACAGAGATGCATTGAATCCTTCCAAACTAGAATTCGTAAAAAAAATCGTGGAGCCTCAATTAGTTTTTACGGCATAAATATTATAGTGGTACCGGGCGGACGAAAAATGCATAAAAATTTTGTTGTTTTTCAAAAAAATCAATAACACTAGTTTACAAGAAAAAGGATCGGGTTTCTCATAGACTTTTTTCCATGTATTTTGGGGCGTAGTTTCCAAAAATGGCAACCATTTTTTTTTTCTTACGAATCGTTTTCGAGATATCCCCAAAAAACCCCATTTTCGGCACCTTTTTCATTTATTTGGCTATATCTCGATTAATTTTTTTTCGACTCAAAAACGGTTTTCAGCGCTCCAAAGATATTTTTATTCCTTTTCTAACAATATACTGTTTTCTTGAATCGTATGACATTTGATGGAGTAACAAGCGCTCAAAGTTCAAAAAAACTGACTTTTTTAAAAATCACTAAATTTCAACTGCTCCATTTGAATGAAAAATTTTTTTGTTTCCATATTTTTAGAATTAAAAATAAAAGGTTATTCCTTTGCAAATATTTTAAGAATAATTTTGCGGATATCGGACAAAAAATGTAAAAGTTATTCGAGAAAACAGTAAAAAAACTTGCAATAAAATTTAACGAAAATACATTTGTTTTTTATATAATTTTATTGCAAGTTTTTCACTGTTTTCTCAAATAACTTCTACATTTTTTGTCCGATATCCACAAAATTATGCATAAAATAATTGCAAAACAATAGCCTTTTATTTTTAATTCTAAAAATATGGAAACAAACAAATTTTTCATTCAAATGGAGCAGTTGAAATTTAGTGATTTTTAAAAAAGTCAGTTTTTTTGAACTTTGAGCGCTTGTTACTCCATCAAATGTTATACGATTCAAGAAAACAGTATATCGTTAGAAAAGGAATAAAAATATCTTTGGAGCGCTGAAAACCGTTTTTGAGTCGAAAAAAAATTAATCGAGATATAGCCAAATAAATGAAAAAGGTGCCGAAAATGGGGTTTTTTGGGGATATCTCGAAAACGATTCGTAAGAAAAAAAAAATGGTTGCCATTTTTGGAAACTACGCCCCAAAATACATGGAAAAAAGTCTATGAGAAACCCGATCCTTTCTCTTGTAAACTAGTGTTATTGATTTTTTTGAAAAACAACAAAATTTTTATGCATTTTTCGTCCGCCCGGTACCACTATAATATTTATGCCGTAAAAACTAATTGAGGCTCCACGATTTTTTTTACGAATTCTAGTTTGGAAGGATTCAATGCATCTCTGTAATTTTTTTTCAGATTTTTTCGAGGCGGAGCAAGTCATTAAAATTCAATTGTTGATTGAAAAATTGCTAATTAACAACAAAAATACAAAATTTTTGCAACTTTTTTTTCTTAATACATAAGTTCAACTTATTATCTACAGAAATTAAAAAATTTCGTCACAATCAGTCAAGCAGTTCAAAACTTATAGCATTTTAAAAAAAAGGTTAATGAAAACTTTGACTGGCCATAATTATTGCAACAACAATTTTTTTTAAAAAATTTTTCCGTACACTAATTTCTACCACTTGCAGCTACTGATTTATATAAAAAACTTTGAAAAACATTTCAGACATGTCGGTTTCGCGTATTCTGACCCAATAACAACATGAATGTAGAAATAAAAGTACACTTATCAAACGAAACGAGAGAAGCTGTCCTCAATGTGCGCATTGTTGTTGTTAAAATAAATATATAAACGGAAAAGTTATTAAATTTTTAAACCCCATGTTGACTTTTGGCCCACGCTGTACAATGCGACTCAACAGATGTGTGGGAGATCGTAACAATAAATACAAAAAATTAAAGTGGTAGTGTAAGTAATTTAATTTTTTTTTAACGACAATCATTAGACAATATTTAGGGAAGGAAAAAAAAATAAAAAAGTTGTCAAAACGTTCTAGATAATTTGTTTGAAACAAAATGCACTCGACGGAAAATACACTGATTCCGCTTTATAAAAACCAATTTATTATATATGTAACTGCACGGATTATTCAAAAATAATAAAAATAAAATAAAAGTGGTAAATTTGCAAACTTTGACAGTAAATAAAAAATAAATTATTCCCAGATTTCTTTATTTTTTATATATAATATGGGAATTAGGGGTAGCAGTCCCGAGATTCACTCTAAATATAAGCTAACGTTATCCCGAGATTATATAGAGACAATCGCGGGATTTTCGGTATTAGAAAAAAACCGTAGATGAAATCGTAGTTGTGTAGTCTTATTAAAGACACTAACTGATTTATAACAACATAAGCCAAACATATCGATTTTCTCTAATACATATAATACAAATCTGCAGTACAAAATTTAGGTTTGTCTTCAAAAAAACCACAGCCGACTTTGATTTGACTCTGAAATTTTGACCCATAAATATCTACACCAATATTCAAGTCTTTAGATATAATAAAACTTTGGTCTGGAACTTTTTTTCTGAAATCAGGTTTTAAGGATTTTGACAAGTTAAATGAAACACACTGTACCATATATGGGTGCGTCCACAAAGAGAGACCCATTTGGTGGCACTAAATGCCATTACTATCAGAACTGAAGGAGGTGATATAGTAATAATCAAGTACAAATGTGGTAAGCGAATTTTTAAATATGAAAGTAAAATTGAAGGACTTATTGTAAAAACATGATAAGCCACAATATAAAAAAAAAATCAAATTAATCGCATTTAAAGTCTTAAAAAATTGGTAAAATAAGAATTTTATAAAATCAAACTCTAGATACCGGTAATAACTGTTTAAAGGTGCACTCCTATCTTTTAGGTGGGCGTTACTATGGTATCAGTTAGCAGAATGAACGAAATCCGATTTCAAAGATGCTTTGAATCCAATGGAACAATTGATCATTATCAAAACCAAAAAATTGGAATAGTTCTTCCCAAGCATCGCAATTCTACTGCAAATATTTGACACAGTTCCAGTGACTTCGACAATATTTAAGGTTTACAATGACAAAAAATCGCTTGAATGGATATTGGCTCTGGGAAATATTCGCAGAGAAATCGATATCATCTCAGCTGAAGTTGTTGAATTATTTTGCCAGAAGAAACCTCGCCGTTTTGAAATTCTATTGATTAGATTGTTGTAATATGCCAAAAAATGTTACTCGTTGAAAAATTCAAACAATGTGTGTGTTCATAAAAAAAAATGTCCGCCCCCCCCCCCTCAAGAAGATCCTAGATCTGCCACTGCTCATATACAAGAGTTTTTTTTGATGAATCCTGGCAGATGCACGATGCAGCTTGAGCTAAATGCAATTTAATGCAAGTCTGCTGAGAAAACAAGTTAATTGCAGACATCAGTCAACACGAAACAATTTGTTAATTTACTCAGACTTGTTTTTGTCGTATGCGACAACTCACGATCCAGCCTGAGGCAGAAACGAAAAGTTCCAAATAAATTGAAGAGGTCATATATACATTTTATCCTATGCTCACATACGGGATTGCGCTGGTCGCAATTGTTGATGGTATGTACCGATATCATCTGTCATGTTAAGTTTAATTCATTGCAATTTGTTATTTGATCATCAAATTTCATCACGAACTTAAGTTGGGAAAAAATCATTTCGTACTCGTCTGGACTTTTTATAGCTAAAAAGTTACGAGTAAAGAAGTGCAAAGTCATGCATTTGACCTAAATTCAAGAACCAAATCATTTTGGCACCATCTAACATAGGAAACATTTATATTGCTTATATCTATGGGAAACATGCAAATCTGGCCTTCCAACGGAATACTGTCCAATGTGCATAACGTAGCACATACGAAGTTGTAGCTGCTTAAAAATGTTTTCTAATGTAATTTATGTTGCGTAGTACCATGTGAATCATGTAAAGGTTACGTAGACAATATTAGTTGCCTATATTGAGTTAGAAAATATTTTTACAGCACCGTCTTAAGGGGTTATATCTCCCTAATTTTTTTTTACTGGCTGAAATCATTCCAAAACAATCCTAGAATCAAAATCTACAACGCCCAGGTACCGATTTAAGCTCAAAATTTTCTTAAATCAATTTTTTCCAAAAAGCTTTGATGAAGATTTATAGCATTTTGAAACTTCAAACGCGTTTTCTCGAAACTATGTTTTCAAAATCGGCAAGCAGTAGAACTCAAAAAGTTTACATCCGATTCACTTGAAATTTTAACATTAGCTTCATCTGTTGAAGTACACACGATTTTAGCGATTAATTACAAAAAAAAGTCATGAGCAATTTAAGTCGATTTTTTCGTCGAAAACACGATTTTTTGTTAAAACACTCGCCATTTCGCGAAAAAAAATTGTAAAAATATAATCATGTGTACTTCAATAGCAAAACTCATGTAGATAATGAAAAAAATTTTTTTTTGTTATAGGTGGAGTTGGACGAGACTACTACTGCTCGCAGCGTAAGACCTTTTTGAAAAAGCGGTTCACGGTAATCACGGTAATTTTTTTCTCTTCATCAAAAGTTGCTTAATCCAATGTTATATTATTTGTATATCTTTTATCTCAAGTGTCCTTTAAAAAAAATAATTAAAACAGCCTTGTTTTTTAGAGCATAAGGGAGATATAACCCCTTAAGCATTAAGCTTCAAAAGTGTAAAAAATAAATTTGAATTTAAAATGTAGCAACGTGACAAAAAATAGAACTAAAAATATGATTAAAATTTGTGCTGAAACTTAAAACTAAAATTTAGTGTTGAACTTTTCACAGAAATTTTCATTTCAGCCCAAAATCCTATGAGAGCGAGGAAAAAATTTTGAATTGAAATTAACCTCCCTGCTACTCATACCTTTGTACTGAAATCCTGTCGTATTTGGCATAAGCTCGTTTGTTTCAACAGTTATTTTAAGGGGTACCATCTACCATCTTTAAGGGGACTATCTACACGGTTGAAAATATCAGTATAAAATTAATAACTTTTAGTTATTCATATAAATCCATAAAAAAATCGTATAGATTTTATAAGTTCCGCAGTTATAAAATTTTATATGAATATCATATATGTTTCTATATTAAAAAGTATAGAATAGGTTGACGTATAAATTCTATTTTATAATAAGAGTTTATATTTAATTTTAACAATAGTAAAAAGAAATGTATATTTATGTCGGTTGTTAGAACGTTTGACTGGGACGCAGAATTCATGGGTTCGAGTCCGGGAACAGATACTTCTTTTTAATTTAATTTTATTTACAATTTTTATTTATAAAATGATTTGAATAACAGAACATGAATGGGTAGAGATTTGAACCTGCTTCATTTCTAGAAAAGTTTGAATTCGACCCCGTTCGTTAGCTAGCTCGGCTACAGAATGTTGATGATTTATTAGACAAAATTGAGCATAAACAACTGGCCGCATAGCTGGTTTTTATATGTTGAAAAGTTATTAAATTTATACCTAAATTCATATAAAACGACCCTTAAACTGATATTCGTATAAAAATTTATACTGATTTTTTCAACCGTGTATAGTACACAACATCTATAGTACACAATATTTAAGTTTATTGGATGAAAAACTGTACTTTAATGAAAAGGATTTCTTTTTTTCAAAAAATATAATATTAAAAAAAATTGTTTTCCTAACCGCGGCTACTACTTCAAACGTGTTGTAGTAATTTTCAAACACCTTTACAAGCAGTCGCAACCATATGTCAACAGTAATTGGCTGCATAAATCAGTGACCACAGTACCACAACAGGATATTCGAGATGTGCTTCAGATAATGCGCAGTGGTACCATACAACTGGATGCACATCTGTTTTCTAAGAAAAACTTGTAATCATTTTACATTATTATTATAATAGATTGAAACTGTTGTAAGAGTGCAGAATGAATTACTTTTGATGTCATAATAAGGCCCGAACAACAAGTTGCAAGATGAAAATTTTGCTAAGTTTGGAATTTCAGGACTTAAAGTGTTAAAATACCGGGTTTTAGTGCATAGTAAAAGTGGAAATGTATTATTTTTATAATATGTATGAGATGAATCGAACCTGCTGATTCGTATTTTTTCCTCATATAGAAGAAGGTTGCCAATTTTAGCTTTTAATTTTGGCTGTGGGTGTCGGTCTACATATGTATATTCCACTTGAAGGTTATGTGTAACTTTGGAAGTTCTTGGAGACGGAAGCTATACCAATGGTTTACCGGAAACGATTATGGTGGTGTCTGTCGCCCAAAGAACATTTATGGCAATTGTCTCTGATACCACGAAAGTACTAGAGGCAATGATACACGGTTGAAAATATCAGTATAAAATTAATAACTTTTAGTTATTCATATAAATCCATAAAAAAATCGTATAGATTTTATAAGTTCCGAAGTTATAAATTTTATATGAATATCATATATGTTTTTATATTAAAAAGTATAGAATAGGTTGACGTATAAATTCTATTTTATAATAAGAGTTTATATTTAATTTTAACAATAGTAAAAAAAAATGTATATTTATGTCGGTTGTTAGAACGTTTGACTGGGACGCAGAATTCATGGGTTCGAGTCCGGGAACAGATACTTCTTTTTAATTTAATTTTATTTACAATTTTTATTTATAAAATGATTTGAATAACAAAATATGAATGGGTAGAGATTTGAACCTGCTTCATTTCTAGAATAGTTTGAATTCGACCCCGTTCGTTAGCTAGCTCGGCTACAGAATGTTGATGATTTATTAGACAAAATTGAGCATAAGCAACTGGCCGCATAGCTGGTTTTTATCTGTTGAAAAGTTATTAAATTTATACCTAAATTCATATAAAACGACCCTTAAACTGATATTCGTATAAAAATTTATACTGATTTTTTCAACCGTGTATGGATGACGGTATAGTAGAGAGGATATAAAACAATGACAAAGGCAAGATGTATCATCGAAAGATGTATGTAAGTTACCACTGTGCAAGTTGACTCGTCGTAAAAACAGTCATCTATTCATTTATGATTAGCAGAAAGTTTATCCCATTGAAAATAATGAATTGCTAGCTTATGCTGACTAAGCGTCTGAGCTTAAGTATTAAACTAAAACAAGTAAATGGAAATGAAATATCTTTCACGGGTCGCAAGATCAGTGAATTTTACCACCATTCGATGGGTTCTTTGGAAAAACATTTTTATAGCAAGTTTAGTTTTAGAGTTGCGCTGCATTAATAAAGTAATAAAATAAATATTTGTAATTTGTACAAAGGTATCAACTTTACTGATTTTATTCCATTAAAAATAAGTGTTACATTTAACAATTTACAGGCCACTGGAAAATTCCATTGGAAGAATGAAATAGCCTATATGATCCCCAAATAATAGCAGTTTTTTGCGAATTTTAGTGCTGCACAAAATTTGCTGTTGCAAACAGAATCAGATGATAATTTTTCCGAATCGTGCGATGTTTCTAACAACCACTTGAAGCAGCAGGCAGAAAAATAAAAGCCGACATTACAGAATTATTCTTAGCTTAGTTTTTTCTCGCAAAGTACTTCCTTTGTATTTACTTATAAATTTTTTCAAAAATATATGAGGCGCCCAGTTGCGAAACCGGCCAAGTCCATTTTTCATACTTTTGGACAAACAACGAAAAACGTTTATCTTCAATTATGTTCATTGAAAAATTAAAACGTATTTCCCACATAATAGCTTATAAAATTTCTTACTCAAATCATTTCAGATCAGACTTCTCAAGTTTTATTTGCGTATGTTTTTGAGAAAACAATTTTGGACTTGGCCGGTTTTGATACCAATGAACTGGACTTGGCAGGTTTTGACACAGTAATTATCAAATTTTGTTTGAAAAAAAGTGGACTTGGGCGGTTTTGATACCAATGTACTGGACTTGATCGGTTTTGTTTCCAAGGCGTTGGACTGGTTTTGAAAGCAAGTTCATGGACTTGGCCGGTTTTGAAATCCATGCATCAAAAATAAATTAACAAGTGTAATATTTCTGGGAACATTTTTTTTTATATAAAACCATAGTAGAAAGATAAGGCATTGTCTAGATTTTGATATAAGAGAATATCTCAAAATTTAATTTTTTTGGACTTAACCGGTTTTGCAACTGGGCGCCACATATATTTTTCAGTGACTTTCTAACTTAATAAAAAAGTATGATAGACGGACGTCGCCCAAGGCGCAAAGACTAAGAGGCAGCAAATTGCAATGCTCCAGTAAGAAGCTAACCGCTTTCTCCCTCCCCCTAGCGCGTTGCGTTATATGTGAAAGCCCCCAGAGCTGACGTTGAGCGATTAATTGGTTGACCGCATCTATTGTTTGCAACGAAAACAGTGGTTTTATTTTTCAGCATTATCCGCTGTTAATAACATTTTACTCTCATCCTACAGGTTGAATGCTTTTATCCATATTTACTCGAATCTATTGCGCTTCAGCTTTGCGTTTACAGAAACCGGCAACAAATAGAAACAGCTGATGAGCATACATACATACATACATATGTATAATACATAGTATGTGTTAGTGTTCCATGTTCAACTTTGTCTCACCTTACTGCCAGTTCTCCACCAGAAGGCATTTGGTATCTGAAACGCTGAATATATCTTCAGTGCACTTTACACCTTTGTCATGTGTATATGTTGAAGGTCTTATTCTTTTGGAAATCATTGCTTTTTATAATATTTACTTTAATTAAAAAAAATAGAAAAGTTGTAAAACTTCACTTTTACAATTTGTCTTTATTTGCATTTTCGAAGAAAGTTGAACGGACTTGAGGTATTTCACTCTTTCTTGTTAGCTTAGGGAAACAAAACAGACAAAACGTGTCACTTTTGTCTCTTTCATCCCATCCTCTTATAAATATTCAGAAAGAAAATATATGAACAAAAGATACAATTGTACCTTGCCCACCAAGGGGAATATGTTTATTGTAGACTTCATTTACCATTGCTCCATACCTACTATCCAGTCTTATTTACATTTTTGCGGATTCTGACATCTTTATACCCTACACCGAGGGTATATTCACTTTGTCCATCCGTTTGTAACACATAGAAGGAGGCGTGGCAGGTACGGAAAAGTGTATATATTCTTGATCAGCGTCACCACCTGAGTTGATTTAGCGATGTCCGTCTGTCTGTCTGTCTGTCTGTCTATCTGTCCGTCTGTCTGTCTGTCTGTCTGTCTGACTGTCTGTCTGTCCGTCTGTTGAAATCAGGTTTACGGGAAAACCAAGAGAGCTAATGGAATGAAACTTTCACACACAGGTCACATCTTTTTGCAGGCATCTTGCTATTTAAAATGGGCGAAATCGGTTATCTGACACGCCTTCCGCCCATACCCTAAATATATATACCCAGGTCAATTTTGAAAAAAGTTGCAGCGATTTTGATGAAAATTGAACAAGATTAGGATTAGGTTAGGTTTCAAGTTTTCAAAGCTTCCTACAGGGGCGTGGCACAGCCCTAAATTTTAACCTTTATACGACCATATCTCGTAAGCCGTGCAAGATATTGTTATGAAATTTGGTAAACGGATACATATCAAATATATCTTGAGTTGAGATAAAAGTGGGCGGAATTGAAAAATTGGCACAAACGATTTTCATAAAAACCTTGGAGACGATGCCGCTGAAAGCTGTCATCAATACAAGCTCAGCCTCTTTATTGAAAAAACTCGTTGAAGGGCGTGGCACCGCCCACAATATTTATAAACGTCATATAAAAAGAACGAACAACGTAATCGTGATGAAATTTAATGAGGTAGATAAAATTGCTGTAAGGTCTTTTATTACAAAAATTTGGTACAATAGTACCTGGGGGCGTGGCACCTCCCATATAAGCAAAAACTGTTTATTGTTATAAATAGTGTACTAAGAGAGTAATCTTCATAAAATTTGGTGTTTAGATGTCAGTTACTATAGGCTTTAAAAATAAATTAGTTTTGACAGAATTGCATCAGTGGGCGTGGCACCTCCCATATTAACATAAATTTGTAAGCGCTGTTTTAAGTAAACTATTGCAGCAATTGCTATGAAATTTAATGAAAGTGGTTCAGTTGCTATAGAGTATACCTGAATCAAAAGTGGCTGAAATAGAATCAGTGGGCGTGGCACCTCCCATACAAATAAAATACGGTAAGTGGCATATTTATCGAAATAAGTGAGCAATCATACTAAAATTTGGTGTTAGGGGTTTGCTTATGAAAACCTATTTCTGGATCAAAACCGGGCTGGGTGTCACCGCCCTACATTTTAAATTAAACTGCCGCATATATCGCAAACTATACAAGCTATTGTGCTGAAATTTAATATGAGGATGTCGATCACAAATATAATTTATTTAACCAGAAGTAGGCGGAATTGAAGAAGTGGGCGATTTTTTCAACATTTTCCATATTTTTTCGACTTATTCAACCTCTTCAACGTCTTCTTAACATTTGATGAAAATGTACTTTTAGTGCAGTGTAGGGTATCTGAGATTCGGCCTGGCCGAAAATAGCACCTTAACTTGTTAATATTGTGCTATGAATTTGCTGTCAAAATAAGAAAAGATTTTACTAGAAACATTGCTGCATAAGAAAAAACTGAGTAAATAATACAAAAATGTTAAAGCTGCTTCAATTGAATTGCTACCCAAGCAGCATTACAATGATACTGAGTTATGAGTGCTAAAAGTGTTCTGTGAAAGCACTTTAAATGCATTTGGTAAGTTATCCATTAGCTGTTTTCGAACTACTATTCATAGTTATGCAAATTTTCGTTCTTTAAAAATGCTTTAGTATTTTTGTCATAACCTGATTTTGGAATGTTTACACAGCCAAAATACGTGCTAAGAAAGATAACAGCTTCGTTGTTATTATCTTTTGCTATTAAGTAATTATCATTTAACAGAAAATCATAGCTAATCATCAGACATTCTATTTTTTGTTTTGATTTGTCTTTAATTGCTATGCAATTTTATGAATTATTTGGATCAACGAATTCGTGCCCGTTATAGATTTATATTCTCTGGTGAAAAAATAGGGGAAGTACCTTCTTTCATTTTTCATTTAAATTCATTGCAAGATTGTATTCTCTTGTTTTATAAAAAAAGCTAATGCCAATTTTTCCTAATATGGAATTTATTGAAGATTGAGTGAAAATCTTTTTGGTGTATGTATTATATTGATCATGGGTGTATATTAGGCTGGTTCAAAATCGTGTGGGAAAATTAAAAGTCATCTAAATTTTGGTGCTCAGGTTTGAAAACATACCTTGAGACCATGAAACCCTTGTGCCAAAATTTCACCCGAAACGGACCATGGGAAGGCGTGTCAGTGGGTCGATTTGTGTGCGTTTTCGAGATGATTTAAAGCATAATTGCTTTTATTTAAAAAAAAACGGCGGGTTGCACTCCGGGAGTGCCGACAGAAGTGAAAACAAATCGTTTAATGGCAAGTTAGTGTGTTAGTTGGTATGTGTGCGTTTTCTTTTTATATGGCAATGCAATGAAAGACAAAAACGGAATATGTATTCAAATTTTACTCTCGCTCTCATTCTCAATTTGTCAACGCATTAACGCGGAATTTGAAAGAAACAAACATGTAAGCATAACAATCGTTGAATGAGAATGGAATGTGTCAGTCAGTGTGTCTGCTTTGCTTTTTGTCTTCCGCTTGGAATATTTATTTAAAAGAAACAATAGAACATTGAAATTTTACTATCGCATTCATGACGGGGAATCCCGATGACGGTCGGTGTCGTGAGTTTATACTTTTTTCCTCAGTCGCACAATGTGCCATAAGAAGTTTTCACTTCAAAAATTGCTGGAAGAAGTATATTTGGCTCAGTAGTCTCAACTGTGAATAATTAAATTTGAGCTAAGTATTTCTAATGTTTGAGAACAAAAATTTATTTTGTAACATCACATCACATTTTGTAAGAAACATCATTGCGAATTATGTAAGTTTAAGAAAAAATCAGGTAAGGAAAGTACCTGGACTTGTGACTAAATAGCTTAAACATAATTTTTCTAAAACTTAACTTAAAAATCTGTTTCATCCTACAGACACTATGACACCACATTTATCAAAATCGGCTTATTCGTTGCCGAGTTATGGCTGATGGAATACTCAAACTGCTTAAAACGCCATCTAGTGACAGTTTATCAAAACACAAATGACTTCAAAAAAATTTGCTTGGCTCTGGCTCTGCTTTCGGCTGCGCTAGCAGAGAAAAATTTGCTAACTGAGCAACAGCTAACCGGAAGTCAACATATGTATGCTACAAATTTAAAAAATTTTTCCAAAAAATTGCATATTTTCATAGGCAAATTTTTCAAAAAAACGTTGCCTACTTTTAGGCGCTTTTGATAATTTACCCCTAAAAGTATGCAACACTTTCCGACAAATTTCAAAAATAGCTCCTAAAAGTAGGCAACATTATCTGAAATTTTTAAAATCGTTGCCTACTTTTAGACGCTATTTTGAAATTTCTCAGAGAGTGTTGCATACTTTTAGGGGCAAATAATTAATAGCGCCTAAAAGTAGGCAACGTTTTTAAAATTTTTTGAAATCAAGTTCGTTTTCAAAGTCTTCAAAGTTCTAAAATCGAGTTCGTTTCCCATGTCTTCAAAATTCCAAAATCAAGTTCGTTTCCAAATTTGAAATAGAGTTCGTTTCCCAAGTCTTCAAATTTCTGAAATCGAGTTCGTTTCCCAAGTCTTCAAAATTCTAAAATCGAGCTCGTTTCCCAAGTCTTCAAAATTCCAAAATCGAGTTCGTTTCCCAAGTCTTCAAAGAACATTCAAATTTTACTATCGCATTCATGACGGAGAATCCCGATGACGGTCGGTGCCGCGAATTTATACTTTTTTCCTCAGCCGCACAACGTGCCATAAGAAGTTTTCACTTCAAAAATTCGAGGTATATTTGTGGCTATAATTTTTTATGGACTCAGTATGATGTGAATTATGTGCAAAAACTATAAATCAGAAAATTGGCACAAATTTGAGCATTGATTCCTTGATAAGAATGTGAAAAATGCTAAAAAGTCTGACATACGTCCACTTTGATCGCCCAAAACCGTGCCTATCTTATATTTTTCTACCACGGCACTAAGCGCAATCGATCGGACATTCTCTTATACATACATGGAAAATAAAATGTCAAAGATTTTTTGTACCAACGCAAAAGTACCGGACAAAAGTAAAAAAGTACCGATTTTCCACATTCTAGCTGCAACACCTCAAATATTATTTTACCGCCTATCCCATGGTACATTACTTTTTATGTACTGTTATTTGCTTAAAAGAATGCCGTAAATCGCATATTATTTTCTTATTTCGAACCCGAGATATCTGCATTTTTCTAAATTAACAGAATTGACATAATTTGAATTTTTGAAAATGGTAGAAAAATCTATAGAATAGTTCAAATTATGACAGTATGCGGCTTACGCCATTCTTTTAAGCAAATAATAGTACATTTAAGATGATGTACCATGGGATCATGATGATGATGTATGTAGTGTTCACGTATTTTCAAGCTAATGTATTTTTATATAAATGGTCACAAATAAGATAAGTGTTGAGCGTGCTAACAAGCTTCCTCTTGGAATGCACATACGCATTAAAGGCTATATACTCCTGCGGCATTACTGGCGGGAGTATTGACGCGGCATGTAACATTGCTAGGAAGAGGCTTTGATCAATTGCCTACTGTGACGCAAAGTTACAAATGTTAATTTGAATACAAGAATGGACAGTTTAACTTATTGTAGAAAACATTTTTAAGAAGTATGAAAATGCAGACGCTTTGTTATCTGCCGAACTGCCGACAATTTCATATGAAGCTACAATAAATGCAAAGTGTTAAATTTGCGTTGACAGTAACACACATACATAAATGACCAGCTAGAGTAGTTAAAATAAAGAATCACAAAACACATTTCATATATCTATGGATTTTAGATACAGTATTTTGAAATTTAATGAAAACGGCTTCAACTTAAGTGTGTAAACTTAGTTTAAGGCACAAATTGAACGTAATCCATACGTTGTTGCCCATTTATTTCATTCAGCCCCTTTAATGCCAAGGCATAAAAATAGAAAATAAGAAAACTATTAACGTTAATACTACGCTAAGGCACTTTATATAAAAACAGAATGCGCCCAAGTTAAGTAAAGCTCCCTTTAATGCAGTAAGCCACAAATAGGCAGCCATCGGACTTGGGCTAGCAGCATTGCAAAAATAAAGAGACAAATAAATAAAGCTAAACAAAAACTTGGGGAGACAACATCTGCAAATGCTTCCTGGACTTAAACAGAAAAACTTGGTAGTACTCCAACTACCCAAATACAAAGGACAGGCCCATAGACAGATGAGTACGAACTTGTGTGTCGGTATGTACGCCTATGCTCGCGTGAATGTGGATGCAAGTGGAGACGTTTAATTTAAACAGCCAGCTATTCATTAGGATTCCACACTCTTGGTATTTTACTACAGCAAGAATGGAGGGGGTTGACAGATTGCATGTTTAATGGTAGCACTTAAGCCTTGTCGTTGAGGGTTACGAGTCGAGTGAACGATTATCGATATTGATGTGGGAAATGTGGTTTTAATGTCCGGTGTTAGAAGTCGTTTCCTTTGTTGACACGGTATTAGGCTTTTGTTTATGTCAATTAAAAAAAAAGAGTCAGTCAAGCAAAAGTTTAGTTTAATATTTACTTGTCATATAATTACTGTCGATCACACATACATATCGTTACCTTAATATAGAAAGGCCCTATCTAACATTTTTATTATTTTACAGGAGAACGAAAAAACTTAATAAAAATTAAAGTTTTTGTGAGTAATGCCTTTTTTTATTTGCTTGTATTTGATTTATTGTCAATCGTAGCTCACACATTTTTTTGTCAATGGTGTATTAGTGGGTGACCTACCGAAATCTATAAAAATCTCGGTTTTGAAAAAAATGTTAGTTAGGGCCTTTCTATATTAAGGTAACGATATGTAAAAGTTATTGAAACCTGATCATTAATTTTTCATTAACTTAATTTTTTTATGACAATATTCGTGATGGGTCAAGGTAATATTTTGGCGTTTGTGTAATTCAATTATCACAAATTTATTAAAATCTCATACAAAATAAAAAAGTTATAATTAATTTTTTAGTTTAAGGCATCTTAGGTCATAAATCCGTAAAGAAAATTTTCTCATTAAAAAGACTCGTGTTTCAAAAGATCACAAATGAATTCATGAAGTTTTAAAAATAAATCTGTTTTCTGGTTGAAGACTTTTGACGCACATTCAGTAGCGGAATTAAAGTTTTACCGCTGTAGCCTGTGAGAAAAGTGGCGCATTCTTTATGGAGTTATATTTTGGGAGAACTTGTATTATTTCCATAAGTTTTTCAATTGATGAGCGAGGTTCTTACTTTTAAATATCTAATTGATGGAATTGAGTTGATTAAATTCATTCAAACGCGGAGAAACAGTTTCAGTTTTCCCTCCCTAGTTAGCCTGTAGGTAAATCCACTACTGCGCTCATCAGAAAAATGTCAAAGACTCAAAATGTAATTATCCATAGATACAACTTCAACTTGCGTTACCGAACAGATCGCGTCATATTATGTTGTATTTTCAATTTCATTTGGCTGTCATTTCGCAAGCTACTTGTCAATGAAATAACAGAGCTTGGTGCATGAAAAAATGGGGGTGTATCTATTTTTAAATAAATTGAAATGTTTGACAAAATGCTCAACTGAAGAGAAAACCAAATTTCGATCACCAGTTCTGCCATACTAAGCGTATCTCAAAAAAATTAGTTTCGAGATAATTGATGTTTTGTTTATGTCAATTTGTTGAAACATGCATCTGTAAAATTGAGATAGAGAAAATTTTCTAGGAGACTTTTTATATGTTTGAATTAAGATACCAGCATTTGGAGCATTTCATTAGACGCGTAATTTCTTAAGCTATCCGATGCCATAAGAAACTAGGATTTTTTTTTTTGACACGGCTTTTTCGCTAAGTACGGCAGAGTTGCATTCTTCAATGGAAAAATTTATTTTACAGACTTTCCCTAAACAAGTATACTCAATTGCTAGACAGAAGAAGAGCCTTAACAGTCCCAGTTCCATTTATTCGAATGTCATTCCCTGAGTGTCATATACATATGTATGAATGACGTGCAACACAATGTTTTGAAGACTAATTTTTGAAAAACGTTCTCGTCTCGTCAACTCCGTTTTTTCTTGGTTATTCTCGTTCACATTTATATATTTATTACAACCCCCATAGTCACAAAAAAAAAGAAGATTTAATAGCTTCTTTTACAGGCCTTTTAAAGAAATGTAGAAAGAAAACATATTATAAATGTATCCTTTATAGGGGCTTATAAGAGCCGTTTGACGTATCGAGAGTTGTTAAAAAAAAATTTCTAAGGCGTATAAAAATACCTAACAAAAACTTAAACAAGTTAAGGTGTTATCTTCGGCCAGGCCGAAACTCACATACCCTACACTGCACTGAAATAATCTTTTAAATAAATGTTGAAAAGACATTGAAGAGGTTGAGTAAGTCGAAAAAAATGTGAAATGTTAGAAAGATTGGCAGAGGTTGGAAAATGTCGAAAATATATGCAAAATGTTGAAAAAAGTTGAGAGAGGTTGAAAAACTCTAAAAAAGTTGAAAAAGGTTGAAAAATTTTTAAACAATTCAAAGTTGATGAAAAAGTCGAAAAAATAAAGAAACTTATGAAGGAAGTTGAAAGAGGTTGAAAATGTCGAACAAATACATATAGGATATATTGGAAAAAGTTGAAAAAGTCGAAAGAATGTAGAAAATGTTGGAAAAAATCGAATAGAAATGAAAATTTTGAAATATGCCACGCCCACTTCTCCAGTTCCGCCCACTTTTGGTACAATAAATTATATTCGCGATCGACATCCACATATTAAATTTTAGCTCAATAGCTTGTATAGTTTGCGATATATGCTGGAACAAAAATTCAAACTTTAGGGCGGTGGCACACCCACTGGTACAATCCAGCCCGGTTTTGATCCAGAAATAGCTTTCAGCGGCATCATCTCCAAAATTTTTATGGAAATCGTTTGTGCGAATTTTGAGATATACGGAATCAAAATTTTTAACAGTTGAAAAGTGCCACGCCCACTTTTTCGGTTCCGCCCACTTTTATTACAATTCAAGATATATTTTATATGTATCCGTTTACCAAATTTAATCGCAATATCTTGAAGGGCTTACAAGATATGGTAGTATTAATGATAAAATTTAGGGCTGTGCCACGTCCCTGTACGACCCTTTGGAAACTTGAAACCCAGCCTAATCCTTATTTGGTTCACATGTGCACCAAATCACCAAGTTTCATCAGAATCGCTGAAACTTTTTTCAAAATTGGCCGGGGTAAATATACATAGAGTATGGGCGGTAGGCGTGTCTGTCAAGCGATTTTGCCCATTTTCAATAGCAAGATGCCTGCAAGAAGATGTGACCTGTGTGTGATAGTTTCATTCAATTAGCTTTCTTGGTTTTCCCGTAAAACTGATTTCAACAGACACCCAGACAGACAGACAGACAGACAGACAGACGGACATCGCTAAATCGACTCAGGTGGTGACGCTGATCAAGAATATATATACTTTTCCATACCTGCCACGCCCCCTTCGATGTGTTACAAACGGAGAGGCAAAGTGAATATACCCACGGTGTAGGGTATAAAAAGAGTTGAGTGTCTTGTTTGGAGACTTCAAAGAACTATCATAGCCTTTATTTGCAAATTATAGACTTTAATACGCTTAAATTTATTTTGTTATAAAATTTAATTTTTACTTACGACATGTTCGTCGGTCTCAAACCCATGTCCTAACGATCCATAGTTCTGCACGCTACCTACTAGGCTCTCGATAACGATATTTATCGAATCTCGGTGAAACACTAGTACAAACAAATATATACATACTTCCGTACACATGCTCATCCGGCATGAAATTTGATTGTAGTATCTAAATCGAAGATTATCTTAAATAATTTAGAATGAAAAATAATATCGATTTGAAAGCAACCCATTTGGCATAATTAGCGAACTTATTTAAAACGAAGATTCGTTTGCTGGAAAATTTGCTGTTTCTTAAGACACTTTTCACCTCGTTCTTGATGCTGCTTCCAAATGCGTTGTCGGTATTATTTTCGAAGTCGCTTTAAAAAGTTCTTCATTAAAATTACTAAGAAATTTATCAGATGCCTTTAAGGGGCTTGCGTTCCAAGATACACGACGGCTTTTTCTCAACTCACAACTTTTCTGATGTCACTATCGATTTTACTGAGAGTTGAATAGCAGCATACTTAGCTTGAAAAGAGACAGACAAACTTATTCCAGTCAGAAGAGGAGGCTTTTTCCAATGCATCTAAGTCGAGTAGCAGATATCAAAATGTTCCTTTACATTGGTCGCCTGGCTGTCGTGTGCAAGAAACCTTAAACATAGTTGGGAAGGTTTTATAATGATCTATATAAATAAAATGTAAAAAATTGTAAATAAAGTCCATTGAAAATTGAAGCTTGCATTTCTACCAATGATGTTGAGTTAGGCCGACTTTTACTTTGACCAAACGTTCTCATGCCGAATTTCGTTAAATCATTTCTTTTAATTAAATTTATTTATTAAATTAGACCAAAACGTCCATCATTCTTAACCCTTTGTTTTATTTATTCTATCGATTTCCTACTTAAAGTCCAAAGATGTTATTTTTTCGATTAAAATAAGAAAATTCGAAATGGCAGTATAGTTTTTATATAAATTTGATTCTACCGCGGGTCGCTGGTGGGTATGCTTATCAAAAAAAAAAAAAAAAAAAAAATAAAAACAGGTATCATATTCGTTTAGTTAGAAAACTCTTTTTCAAAATTAACATGCTTAAAAATATTTGATCCGTTGCCGATTCTAAAGACATTCTGACAGGTTGTCACACAGAAAGCGGAAAATTAGCGCTACGTAATATAGGAACAGCCTCTTAGATACATACATATGTAGCACTCATCTCCCAAGTACTCATATCTGCTTATCGTATGAGTCACGTGTCAGCAAGGGAGTTTTTAAATACTGAACAAGAACCTCGTTGAAAAGCACAAACTGCAGTACCTACTTAAGAAGCAGAAGTCCTGGGCTGTATCATCCTCTCATTCTTTGAAACTCCGACTGCGGTTTTATTCGGTTGTTTACTAACTTCCATTACCAATGCATCGGTGAATTGCAAAAACAAAAGTTGCAATCAAATGATTTGCTCAGAGCACAATAAACGGAAACGATCCCTTGCACTTGTAAGTAACTTTTTTAATTCTAATACCACTGGGTAGCACCATCTTAGTGAAGTATATCACTCCTTATAAGTTCGCAACTCCACGTGAATTTACAATTCTTTTAAAGATAGTAGCTGAGCAAAGCGTATGCTGTATAGAAGAAAACGGCATCACCGTTAAGCGATACCCTAGTTGGCATGCTGTTGACAACATGTTATAGAGTCGCAACAATGAACCACTCAAAGTACTGAAACGCAACATCAACATTTCAATCCGCAATCTTTACTGCAGCAACACTGGATGTGGATCACGTGCGCTGTGCTTGTGGGGATCATGAATATTCATTTGCAAGTCCATACTCGTAACTAAAGAGAGTGCATTAAAGGCAGAAGAATCTAAAAAACTAATGGATAATATGCATGTAGAAAGGAAACAAAGTGAAGATTTATAATATGGGTAAGAATATGCTTGTGCCACTTTTGGTAGCCATGGATTTTCTTTTTCTCATCAATTGATTTTTATATGTACGTATGTACATTAGGGTGATTCAAATTTTTTTTTTTTGTTTTTTTTAAGGTGCTGTTGCTTAAAAAGTAAGTTTATGATATGAAGAAAAAGTTCACGAAAATTCAGCTCTGTAACTCAATTTTATAAGGTGGCGCCGGAGCCTGTTAGTTTTACATGTAAATTGTATGGAAAAATTATTTTTTACAAAAAAGGTATCTAAATGAATAAGTGATTAGTGTTGTTGAGCTGAAAAGGCTCGTTAAAGGCACTTTAAAATGGGTATAACTTTGCAAAGAAACATCAGAGATCACCACTTGAAAACTCATTTTAAAGGACAAGGATGATACTAAATGATGCTTTTGTTAAAAATAAGCTGATCAACTTTCTTTGAATCCTATACATGGCCTCGAAAGTAGACAAAAAACATCATGCTTTAGGTACTTAGCCTCAACTATTTCAGGATTCCGACATGATGGGTCAATTCTGAGGCCAGATTCGGATTCAGCGTAAGAAATTACGTCGAAAAACGAGCCTTTTCAGCTCAACAACACTAATCACTTATTCATTTAGATACCTTTTTTGTAAAAAATAATTTTTCCATACAATTTACATGTAAAACTAACAGGCTCCGGCGCCACCTTATAAAATTGAGTTACAGAGCTGAATTTTCGTGAACTTTTTCTTCATATCATAAACTTACTTTTTAAGCAACAGCACCTTAAAAAAACAAAAAAAAAAAATTTGAATCACCCTAATGTACATAGGTTGATGGTATTTTTTTAAGGAAAGTTAAATTCTGTCCTGGAGTAGCTTAACTTGATTTTGTCAAGAAAATCTTTGAAAAAATGGCAAAGTTGTAAATACTATTTTTCAGCGGGTGTATTTTCGACGCTTCGAAGTGACATTTCCAATCAGTTAAATTTGAATAACCATTATGAATAGATTTACGTTGACACAACACATTAAAGTTTTGAAAGCCTACTAAAACTCGCATTGATTTTATGAAATTCTGGCATCAATTGGTTGCTGAGATCGTGCAATATGATACTCCTGTCGTATTTCTTTCAATAACTGATAAAAAAAATCTAATTAAAGGAAGTAATTTTCCTGTAACGCCCGGACTCTTTCGCAAGTTACCATATTTTCGAATATAGTGAGGAGCATGGACCAAATTTTCAAACTGTTTGATGTCGGACAAATAATATTATATTGCGAGATAGACCATACTCTGTGACAGTGATGGTATTTTCGGTAAATTTGTACTTTTATCAGTACATTTGTGTCGTGAAAAATCGTCATCAGTACATTCGTTAAGATTTTAGTACAGTATTTAGTACGCATTATTTGTAAACTTGAACTTTTTCTAAAAATTACCATTTTTTGTTTGCGATTTTAAGCTAAAAAATGCGTAAAAAGCTGGAATAAACTTTGGTAACGACTTTTTTTTTTAGAAAAAAGTCTAAAACTTTGTTTAAATTTAAGTAATTTCATGTATCTCTATGACGTTCATGAGGTAATAGTTTACCTCGCCAAAGTCTCTTTCGAACCATCTGTTTATGCAGATATAGTCTACCTCTTCTATTGCAGATGAATGAATAATATTATTAAACTATTTGTATTACTTTACACTAGCAAATATTGAAAGTGTGGTAAATAACTTGAAAATATAAAGAGTTCTTAAAAATGTTTAAAGAGCAATTAAAACTAAAATTTTTTGGTGCAACGACCCAACATTTCTGCAATACAATCTTTGCGTCTTTTTTCGTCATTTCGCCAGTCAGTTTGTCTGTCCATTGCATGTCTTTCAATCTGAGCGCATGAATGGAAAAAATGAATGAATTGAAATTGTGTGGCGGTTCCAATGGATACGCTTCAGCTCAACTGCGCTATGAAGATACGCATACTCATATCTGGAAACGTGGGCCTGCAGGCAGGCTGTCTGCCAACACAATTTTGTAACAAAATGATGATGTTGTTGTGATAGAAAATATATATTCCTCCTTTCACCGAAACGACAACGAGTATCTGTTAATGCAAAGATATTACGCGTACTTGTACTTAACAAATTTTATAATTTCAGATAATATCTAGATAAGCACTGTTTTTATTTTTATTACTATTTTTGTTTTGGTTGGCTATGCTAACACGCCCACATTTCAACACAAAAAACAAGTATTTGTTGACTGAAACTTTAAATGCAATAACTTGAATTTGTGTAACAATTATTTGGTACGGTTTTCATTCAGTCGATTGAATAAAGCTCTCTGTCTTAAGAGCCAACTTAGCCTACACCCAAAATCGCTTATTTAAAGTTTTGTATCTTTTGGCTATAGTGTTGTATTTTGATTCAAAATCATAAGATGGCCACTATGTGGCAAATCATTGCATTCAAATATTAATGAATGGTGTTGAAATTAAAGCAGAGTGTACATTTCGCAGTGCTTTTAAACAGTTGACGGCTTGATAAGAAAACCACATCAAATTGCCAAAATTTAAGGTGAATTAAGTCTGAGTATAAAGAGTTAAAGTGATTTTAATTCATGCAAAAGTAGTGCGGCACTTTGAAATAAATTACAGTGGTGCTCCAGTCTAACGAAAGATAAATTGTTCAGGGTCGTTCGTTACTTCGAAAAGTTCGTTAAATCGATAGCACTATCGAAAAGATAAAATGCTGTTAGAGCAAGGAAAAAAATAACCGATGATGAAGACAAAAAAAGCATAGATTGATGCAACCCACCGAATGGCAGCTCGAAAGATTAAATTTATCAAATTTGACCGTTCAGATTTGATTCGTGATTTGCTTCTCAAACGTCAAGAAAATTAACAATTTTTGAAGCAAAGCATCACTGGGGATGAGCAATGCGTTATCTACATCATGTACGCGCGGCCTGAAGCTCGTTTGGCTCTTCCCGCTCATACAACAATAACAAAAAGTATGGAGCTCACCTCAAGGTCTTTCCTATATTTGAGCTAAATCATTTTGGTCCGCTATCACCGCATTCATATGCATGTTCGGGAATTTTTTCTTTGATCTTGTTTTCAAGTCATTTGGTACATAGGTATTTTTTCGAAAAATATTTTTTAGGTTTCAACCCAATTAGATGTTGTTGTAACCAGCTCTCGAACAAATTTTTGTTCGCATATCTGGTCAACAACAATGTCAAATGCAAGAGATCATGGAGTAAAAAAGCTGAACTCGCTCAAAGCATCTTAAATACCGATATTCATCAAAAAAATTTGGCACTGCCTGTTTGGTGGAGTTTCAAGAGAATCGTTTTTTTTCAGCTTTTACCGGACAATACAACGATTAATTTTGAAGTGCACTGTGATCAACTAGAAAAACTGAATGATTCATTCAAACAGAAAGACTAGAATGGAGGTAAAGAAAAGGTATATTGCTCCACCAAGACAATGTGAGACCTGATCAAAATTTCACAGCTCGTCAAATGGTTTTACAGCATGGATGGGATGTACCATGACACCTTTCATATTCTCCAAATCTGGCACCTTCGAATTAATACTTGTTCTGGTGGTATCTGCTAAATTTTTTGGATAGCGAAACCTTTACTTCAAATGCGGACAAAGGTCAGAAGTCTTATAAGCGTGGAATTATGCTACTGCCAGAAAGTTGGCATAAGATTTTGCAACTTTGGTCTTTTTTATGCTCATCAATAAATTGAATTTATCACCAAAAGTTAGCCTGGTTAGCTTGGTTGTCTTAGACATTATTTAACGATTAGAAAAATCACTTTTTAACCAAACTAAAATGAGCTTCACAATCCAAACGCAATTTTTAGAAATAGGAACCACACAGTACAAGAATCAACTGGAATTTTTGATCAATATGTAGTTAATAAAAAAACAATTCATCTTTGCAAAAGTAAAATGTTCGTTAAACAAAATATTTAAAATTTCAAACGTAATTCATTACAAAAGGGCTGACTTCGGAAACGTTAATTGCAATGCAAATGTACAAAGTATACAATTCGGAATCGCATACGTCAAAATTTCTACAATGTGTTCTGTTCGTGAACGCCGCCAAAAAGAATTTTATGCGCAAAAAAATAGAAAACATGGCATCACTAATATTCTTGATGCAAACTTGACATTTGAAGCTCAAAATATTGGTGGCAATGGAAGGATTGGAAAGGTAAGTGCCATTTTATTTTTATTTAATTTATTTAGCATATAAATATGCCTAAATTTGTTTTTTTGTGCAGCGAGAAGAAATGGACTCATGAGCGCAAAAAGCTCTTGCTCGTGACACGGCTGCGCAATGAGCATGGTTTCATCGCCAAGCGAAAAAAAAGGAGCGTGCTATGGGAAAAAGTTTTGAAAGAGATCAAGGAGGTGGATGAAACTTTTCCGTTTTCTAGGGACGACGTGACCCGTAAATTTTTAAATTTCATGGTGACATACAAGCGTATTAAAAAAGCGTCTCCTCAATCTTTTTCTTTTTAATATTTTTTTCAAAATGTTAAAAGTGTTTTGGTTGCTTGACTCCTCAAAGCACTCCAATAAACTCTTCAATAAAAGATTTTTAATAAGGCTCACGTCCATTTTACGAAATGACAAATGTGTCAATGTAATTTTGTATAAAAATTGTTCGATAACGCAAACATGTATAAAGTATATTTTTACAATGTGTTTTAGTGTTGTATACGTTTGCGGTTTAGGTATTGCATTCGAATTGTGTTTAAACATTGTATTAATACGTTTCCGAAGTCAGCCAAGTTTATTAAATCGGCGTTCGTTATACTGGCGCACCACTTAAATTGTAGTTTTTCCTCAATCGGATATAGAGGGAGCATAAAAATAAAAGTTGAAAAATAAAATTTTAAATTATATGAGTTCGAGGTTATCTCACGTTCGTATCAAACATATTCAGCAAGAGCTTTTTGTCCTGGTGGAGCAAAAGCATTATAATGTTGCCTTAAAGAGTGAGCTCAAAGTGCAAATGTTTGAATCGACTTCTCGACTTGCTGATCTGGTCCTTTCGGAACAAAAGTTTCCACTCTGTTCAACCTTAATTAAAAGACATAGAGATTAATTGTTTTTCCCATAAATCATTTAACGTCTTTATTTCGAACCAAAACAAAACTCAAGTTTAAGTTAATTTTGAAAACAATATCTTGGGTGTTTTTTTTAGAGGTTTGTTTTTCGAATAGAGATAAAACTGGCATTTTATGGTCAAATCTGGCAACTCTAATGTCATTTATGTTCAGTTTGGTTTGCCATTTCATCATGAACAGGTTGACAAAAGAACAACGCTTGCAAATTGTGCAAATTTATTTCGAAATGGTTCAGTTCGCGAAGTTTACCGCAAGCTCCGTCCATTTTATGGTCGACATAATCGTCCATCAGAGCAATTAATTCGGTTAACCATGGGTCGTTTTCGCACTACGTTTACTCTATGTGATAATACGCATCCGCAGAGACGTCGAACAGTGCGCACCGAAGAAACAATTGCCGCTGTAGAGCAAAATGTTGAAGAGGACCCGAATGAATCGATTCGCCACCGTGCACAGCAATTGGAGCTTTGTCCATCAACTTTATGGAAGATTTTGCGCAAAGATCTTGGCTTGCGACCTTACAAGATCCAGCTTGTGCAAGAATTAAAGCCGCGAGACCATGCAATGCGTCGTGATTTTGGTGTGTGGGCCGAAAATGAGATTGATCTCGATGCTGATTTTCATCGCAAAATTTTGTTCAGTGATGAGGCTCATTTTTGGTTGAATGGCTACGTCAACAAGTAAAATTGCCGCATTTGGAGTGAAGATAATCCACATGAGACCCTTGAGACGCCATTACATCCACAAAAACTGACTGTTTGGTGTGCTCTATGGGCTGGTGGAGTCATTGGGCCATACTTCTTCCGAAATAATGCTGGAGAGTCAGTTACCGTTAATGGAGACCGGTATAGAGCCATGAATACCGACTATTTTGTTCCCGAATTGGATGGCATGAATGTGGATGAGTTGTGGTTCCAACAAGACGGCGCTGCATGCCACACAGCGCACGTCACAATCAATTTATTGAAGGAAACATTCGATGAGCGCATAATTTCGCGGAATGGACCTGTCAATTGGCCACCAAGATCGTGTGATTTGACACCATTGGATTATTTTCTTTGGGGATATGTGAAGTCGCTCGTCTACGCCAACAAACCAGAAACGTTAGGGGACTTGGAAGCCAACATTCGTGGCGTTATTGCCGACATACGGCCCCATATGCTCGAAAAAGTGGTTCAAAATTGGACCTGTAGAATTGGCTTTATTCGAGCCAGCCGCGGCGACCACATGCCCGAAATCATATTTAAACATTAATGGTATAAAATTATCCTTCCAATAAAGCCAAATTGATGGACATTAAAACGATTTTCTTGTGTTTTATTTCAATTCGAAGCTCTATACCTCTAAAAAAACACCCTGTATAATATCTACTATAAAAAATAATTCTGTAAATTAAAACACAAAAAGTTAATTTATTATGTCTACGTAGAAAAGAAAAACAAAATCATCGAATTACATAGCAATGCCTGAGGTCAAAAGTCAATCAATATTTACCACATTTAATATATTGCAATATGTATGTATTTAGAAAATGTATGAATACTTTATGTCTCAGACGACGAATGAGATTTGTTTTACAATAACGAAGCTTAAACTATTTCTTACTTGTAACTACATAGTAGAATACATCGGCACTCAGCAATAATATTTTGGGGAAAAATGTCCCTTGACAATGAAGGAATTTATCACTTCAGTGGCAACAGCGGCTATCGATACAGAGTTTTTGCTTACTGAAGCCTTTTTTGGTGCTGACGCCAGTTTTGTTATTGCTGTTTTTGTTGCATTTCGATAACGTTTATCTACTTGAGCGTGGAATATGGTGTGGGGCTTTTCGGGGCAGAAATGTTCTATCATTGAAATTGGTTCGTTATCTCTCTGTAAATAATGATTATCGCATTAGAAGTGGGTGGTCGGGAATAACTGGGTAGTGTAAATGGGAAAGGAAGTGGGTGACACTAGCAAGACAACCATTGCTTCCGCACTACATTCTATGATTTTTGTTTTGATATCAGTGAAACTTAGGGCATAGAAGAACACAAACTGGAGGGTGGAAACACAACAATAAATTTTACGGTTCGTGCAGTTTATGGGTTTGGCACCACAACAATAAAAGATTTTATGTACCGAATTGAGTGTAATTGAAAATAAGTAGTTTTGGTTTAGTGAAAGCACATCATTTCTAGTTAAACGAAAGTAAAATGAAATAACGCGGAAGCAGATGTGATTTTCTTATCGCTATGCTTTTCAAGGACTAGTACATGCTATGAAATAGTTGGCCAACTACATGTTGTACAGAGTTACTTTTTCAATTTCCGGTCCTCATAGCATGACGTGGTATCTTAGCAAAAGATAATAACGGGTTGTTTTGCCATTCCTGGATTGTGTGAAAGTGGTCACGTGGTATCGGTTTATCCTGAATAGGATAACGAAATCGATAACGAAATAAGCTATACGGTATTAATCGGATTTTAATGTGGTAGCCTTACATTCGCCCCTGTTTAAGTGAATCAAGTAGAGTTCTACAGTCAATTTTCATATTATATTTTTCTATATCCAGTCTTGTGTGCAGCATGACTACTTTGTACGATTCTCAAGTTTGGTAGAATTTACATAATTAATTTCTTTAGTACTTTTTCTTATAGAGGTGTTGTCAGCTTCGCAAGTGTTCTTCAAATTCCATCAGAATTTATCTCAAGATTTTCTTTTCCTCTCCTTGCTTACGTTTTGCAATCG
This sequence comes from Tricholauxania praeusta, assembly GCA_949775025.1. Taxonomy (NCBI): domain Eukaryota; kingdom Metazoa; phylum Arthropoda; class Insecta; order Diptera; family Lauxaniidae; genus Tricholauxania; species Tricholauxania praeusta. The sequence goes on from OX459031.1 coordinate 45,560,978, forward strand.
GTAAGTTTGAGGATACAGATTTTTCAGATTTTAGCATTTCTGAAGTCTGGTAATCAGACAATATTTGAGGGTCCGGTCCCTATATTTTTATGGGCTTAAAAGGTTCCTTACTACCTTAAAAATATCATACTAAGAGGGCTATGGAGAATTTCGCTTCTGGAATTTCGATTAGTTTTATTGTTCTGTTGAAATACTTTTTCTTACGCCGCCATCAAAAATTTATTTTTTTTTCGGATGGGATGAAATAGTTTCCAGATATCTTGCTCACCGCAAATTTTCAGGTCTTTCACGGCATTGCACTTGTCTAACTTATCGATGAATATTTTTGGACCAAAATGTCAGGGTTAAGTCTTGAATAGTTATACTTCAATAATATAAAAAAAGTTAGGTCTAAACTAATAAAAAAGAGTTTTTTTATTTTCAAAAAACTCCCGGAGTCCCTTCATGCTTAGATGTGGCAATTCAGAGTTCAGAACCTACTTCGAAACTGTCTCAGCTTATTTCTGATTCTAGTTTAACAAGAAATCCAATGATTCCTTGTAGCCCTATTGCTCTTTTGCTTTGCGGCATCTTTGTCTCCAACAAAAACAACAGTACCGCCATGTTCAATGATGTTGTGCCATTAAAATTCCGTTTCTTTGTCACACAGTGTTTTCTCATCCAAGTAGCATTAAGAATGCATAAAAAAGATTTACTTTTAATGTCCCCTATTATTTTACTACGTCTAACTCCGCATAGGTTTTCAAGTCTGAAATCTATTTTTGATTTTGAGATTTCATTATCAAAAAATAATAAACTTCAATTGAGTTCCGGAAATATCAAATTTTGACGTGACATAAAAAAAAATAGACAAACTCACTCCACTCTTTTAAGGGCCAATTTTATGTAAAGCAATCCAAATAATTCCCTTTTATCTCAGACTGTTGCTAAACTTAGCTATTTATTTTTGTTTTAGCTTATTTTAGAAGCTTCTACGTGTTTACTTAAATATATGTATGTATATATCCTGGCTGACTATATGATTTATAAAGACTAAAAAAAATAAACAAAAACATTTCATCAGCGTCATTAAATACAAAGTTTAAATTTGAAAGAGAATATAAGCGTTGAATTGTCTGTCCAACGAACATAAAAAAGGAGTTTTCAAAGCACTTATTATATGTGAAGACACGCCTCTGTCTGTACTTTTTATGAGCATTGCGCCATGTAAAACCAAAAAAGAAATTAAAATCGATATTCATTCAACTTGTTCGCTTTCAGAAGAAGTCAGCGTTATCGTTGCTTTTGTGAAAGTGAAACCTTAAAATGCCAGAAAAGGACATAGAAGCATTAATAAGATATGAATTCAAAAGAATGTATTTAATTCTATTAATAATTTTGATAAGTACCTACTTAAAAAATATCAAAATTGCAATCTTCTGTAACATATTTAAAATCTAAGGTATGAAAAATCACATTTTTCACTATGAAAATGAATGATTACTAACCGATTAGTTCTCTCGCTTTAAACGAGAGGTGCATATGCATCGAAATAGTGAGTGCACAAATTAACACCATTAAGTAAACTTCCACTTTCAAGCTACTTACATTTGTATTTCCCTTATTTCAGTGTCGAAAACCTCAACTTTTTAAATATTTAGACGTGCTGTATTTACCAAACTTTAAGGACACAATAGAATCAATGAAGTGCCATTGTCTATCGCAGTAATAACGTTTTCCCTATCACGTTTGGCTGTCATATTTGACTTTTTCTATGCAAACGCGCTTGTAAAACATTGAAAACTTTTCAGACGGAAAGTTTGTCTTCCTTATCATCGGTTGAAAATTGTTTTCTAGAGTGTTTTGGTCCTTGTTGTTGTCATCGCTTGGCAGAAACAAAGACATCAACTTACACAGGATGCTGCAATTTTGATGCTTTGACTAGAAAATGACTATACAAAAAATAAAGAAAAAAAATTCATGTTTTGCTCTAACATTTGAAATAAAAAATTAATTTCCGAAAGAGTTGGAGTATTAATTACGAATATCATTGAATTAATCGCAAAATTGCAAAAAGAATTTTACATGAGATGAAGCGTTCAAAGGAAATAAAATTCACTTTTTTTCACATTTGCTAATAATTCCTAGCTGATGAGCCTTCTAGCTTAAAATGTGGTCAGAAATGTATTGCCACATTTAATTATATTCGAAAATATGATAGCCATTTTCTAACACTTAAAAAAAAAGAATGGGGCCTATCACGGCACGATATTTTTTTCGCGTATAACTCCTGGCAAATAGTTTTAGTTCGAGGTAATGACATTCTTTCAACAATCAACCAGTGAAAAAATTAAAGATTACAAATTCTTAGGAGACCAAGTCCAGAAGACTGATAATATGTTCAATAAAATCCTTGAAATATTATATATGTATGTATGTATTGTATTTTGATTATTTACTGTGACGAGCGGTTACTTGATTGGAAAATTAGTTTCTAATATTTTCAATGTCTTTTTAATTGGCGGGTGGTTGATAAAAATTCAATAGGATGTGACATAAATGAAGGACACCGACCATAGCTTACTAAGATGGAAACATTAAAAAAAAGGAAACTATTGAAAAAAGTCGAATGCCTAAAATGTTGAAATGGACCGTTAAAAAAGTCGAATAGATAGAAAATGTTGAAAAAATTAAGAGGCTTAAAAAAATTTAAAACCGGTGTAAATGGCTGAAAGAGTCGAAAAAAGTATGAAAAAGTGGCGCTTAGTGCAAAATGAATTGTTTTGTAGAGGATATTGTTAATATGTCAAGGCTGAGACAGTTTCTTCAAATCAAAATTTTGTAAAATTTACTTTACACTAAATATCACTTTTTCATAAAACCCATAAAATAATGAAGAAATTTAAAAAAAAAAAAAATTATGAAAACCCATTATGTATTGAGGAAATACCGACAATTTGAAAAAAAGTCTTTTCAGAATTTATTTTCATATTTGTTATTTAAGCATATAAAGTTCAAATCCCGATAACTTTAAAAAATTGGTCTTTTCAGCAAAATAAAAGAAATAAGAGTCTCTTAAAATTGAGCATTAAATGATACCTGTAAGTTTTAAGTAAGTTTATGACACTGATGTGGTCCGCTTTTGTCGATTTGAAAAATAATGTGCACTTATGAGAAAAAATTATGCTTGCATTGATGTTAATAAAATGCTCTTGTGATGACTTATCCATAAACATATTTAGGTGTATTTAAAATTTTTATAATGAAATTCTCTATAAGATAGGAGTGCTAACTTTTTGCAACCGACATAATTTAAAAAAAATAAAACTTAAAAAAAACATTTTTTTTTTAACAATTTTCGATCATAACAGCCATTTTTTTGAGTTTTGCCATTTATATGGAAAATTGGGGCCGATCGAAAAAAAACCATTACGATATTCGGATTCTACGGAAAATTTCACTATCAAAAATGTTATCGCCATTCGTTGTGGAAAATCTTGTGTAATGAGAAAAAAAAAAAAATGTTCTTCAATATAAATTTAAAAAGTTATTTGAAAAAAAAAACTAGTACTTATGTATGTACACTCCGCAACTTATGCCTTGAAGTATTGATTAATTATTTTAGAAAACGGTGAACTACCGTTTTTTTATATCTATAATATCTATTATACTTAGTTGTGGTTTGGACGTGATATTTGATTGATATAACGACTCCGTTAAGAGAAATTTCAAATGATAAGAGAAATTTTGTTGTCAAATTTGGAAAAGAAAATTAATCCTGTGATGAAATTTTAAAAATATTGGACTTAGGTCGATCAACAGTTTACATGATAATTAAAAATTATGAGGATACTGATTCCATTGAAAACAAGCCCCGTAGTGGCCTCCCAAAAGGACCTAACTCGCAGATATATCAGCTTGATTTCAAAAGAAGTGGGCAAACGTTTTACTAAAGTGATAAAAATAAAATAAAAATGGTAAATCTCTTGAAAAATATGCATCACAAAATAAAAGTTTCTAAACTACAAGAACATAACACGAAGTTGTTTTTCCTTTGCTTTTTCTCACCAAATATCAAGCTCCACTGAAATCTGTGGCAACAAGGAATAACAACTAAAGTCGATCTTCGATGATAAGGCAAAACAGTATAAGTCACATGCTTATGCACAGAACTTATGTTGCTTTGCCTTGTGATCACAGATCGACTTTAGCTGTTATTCCTTGTGGCCACAGAAATGATTACTTACATTACGGACAAACAAACTTTTTTATTGCTTTTGATATTTTAAGAACAACAACGTTTAATTAGGAAACAAAAACAATTAGAAAAAGAAATAGAGTAGTATCTTGATTTGTTTTAGCTGTTCTAGATACCGTCAGTTAAGCCTTACCTCCGAGGAAAAAACTATGCCAACTGGCAATAAGGCTAAAAAAGTGTCACGTTTTGCGTTTCATTATACACACTTTATTTCAAATAACACCTGTGCTAAACAAGTTTCACTTCAAGTGTCTAATTTTCTTCGCTTTAATTTTAGTACAAATTACAAAACAATGAAAACTAAATACTTATAAAAAATTTGCGAAAGCCAACGTCAAAGTCCTTTTGTTTTGGACAAAAATAAAAATTATTGCTGTGTATGGCTGTAAGTTTGGATTGCAGTTACTAAAATCAGCGCTTGGAGAAACATTTTTTTAAGTGTAGGTACATTTAAGGATTGTGTGTATTAAAATAGTTTTTGATGGTTTTACTTACGACTTATATCCCAAAGGCTTAAAATTACATATAATCCTACTTATTACAAATTTTCTGCGTTCATTCGTCAACTTCAAAGGACTTATGCCTAGATGCGATATTTCAACTTTTACAAAGCAATGTCCTTGAGGCAGACTTTGTACCACAGAAAAATATTTGTGCCTATTCAACTGAGGCTTGAAAACAAGGTGCTATAAAAAAGCAGTAACTATCACCTTGGCATTTTTTTTATTATTATTTATTTAGATGGAGGCGAATGCTTCTGTTGTAAGTCCTTTCTTTGTTGAAATCATTTGTTTTTTAATTTATTCTTGCCTACGAAATTTCATTCTTTACTGCAATGTGGCGGCACATTTGCATATCTGAAACATGAGAATTGCTGATATTTTCTTTGTTCGTACAATAAAGCGGGTGGTTGAACCTTATTGTATCGGAATTGACGTTTTATCGATGGCAGACAAAAGCAATTATCGCAAGCAGATGAATAAAAGAAACGCAAATTTTATGTAATGGATTGGACTAAGTAATTATCAAGTCTCGCCGCCATATGATTACATTTGCCGTTTGGTAGCTCCTCTCTCTTTCCATGCATACATAACGATTTGAAAAGAATTTTATGTGGTTAAATAATACTACTTTTTTGTATTTTTTCATTAAAAATGTTGAGGTTGTAAATGAAAGTAGATAAAACCCAAAACCAGGGATAAAAAAGTATTAAAACTAGGAGCTTCTATGTGATTTCAAACGATATAACATCACTTTGGTATCTGTAAAATTTGTAACCTGCATTTGACCACAGTAATGGGCCTTAGGTTGGACATGGATATATTTTGGGGCCTTTTATGTACTATTTACTATGTCCAATGTAAATGTTATAGTTCTGGAGGAGGACTTTTTAAGCAGCTTTTTAAATAAAAAGTGACAAAAATGAATACGGCATTTGTTTTAAATTCCCCATTTTTATAAAAGAATCTCTATTTGAGAAAATATTTTTTTTTTTCATAATGAAAATTACCAAGTTGTTCCGTATCAATTTTCCGAGTGCAAACACTTTCAGCTTAAGTGGGTATGCCTTATACAATAAAGACCTTAAGTAAATCAAATACCATTCGATGATATAAATTTTCTTGAAATGAGTCTTATTTTTCTTAAAATGCGATATTTAAAAAAAAAAGAAAAGATTTTTAAGCAAACTCAACGCTATTTGAAAGAAGAAGACTTAATCCAAGACAACCTTTAATTTTGGTGAAATAAAAAATGCGCAAGGCTACATAACCTCAAAAATGGGCAAAAACTGTGTTTTTTGCACTTTTAGGTTAGGATATCTCGAAAACCAGAGCTGAAAGAGCATTTCGGAGGCCAGATTTGGATTTTCCACATCAAAAGTCTTCGGAAATATATAGTCTGGTTTCTGGGTCTGAGATGCTGTCGGCCTGTGTTATCATAGCGTTGCATCCCAACTGTAATCACTGGCATTATGTCATAAAGTACAGACATGTAACCTACAGGGGAAAGTTTTGTACAAACAAATTACTGGGCTTAATATTATTTTTTAAAAACTTTTACGGAGTAAATTTAAGACTGTTAAGAGTATACATGGCTGCTCCTACAAAAACCGGTTAACTGACCGGCTAATTGACTTACATCTAGAATACATGAAATTTAATAACTACGAGCGATAGCTGTCAGTAAAAACTAGTACATACACTCTATCGTCCCAATAAGAAATCAATTACGTTTAAATTAAACTAGAAATTGTCGTTAGATGCCTAAAATGTCAGGTGCTTGCCATGTTACCATTGGAAAGACTTTTTTTATTTTTTTGCAAATGGAATTAGATACTTCGCATATTTCATATCACGAATCAAATTTTAATTAATTAATAACTACTTGAAATTGAAGCACCAAAATGCCACAACATATTGTAAAAATTGGTGCTCTTGGATTTTTATTTAAGTTATTTGTCTTATTCTTAAGAGTACATGACACTCAAAAATATTTTTCTTAAATGTTATAAAACGCATATAATTTTCATAAAAAACCAGATATAATTTTGAAACTTTACACTTGTATTTTGACACATAAAAATTGTATAAAAATTTTTTTATGAGACTTATGACCATTAAAATTTCTTGGAAAAAACACCAAAAAATCACGGCGGGCGCAATTGCGACTCACTGGAATATCTAAAAAAAAGGGGTTTTAATCAGCATCAAATCCGTCAGGGAATGAACTACAAAAAAAAATTTTGGTCGAAAAAAAAAAAACAAAATGGCGTAATTTTTTCGAAAATTGCCAACTTTTGTTGCCAAAATCGTGTCAAAAATCTAAAACCATAATACGGATCTTTCTGTCCGTTGTTCATTCCTTTTCAGAAAGATCGGTCGAGTAGTTTTTTTATCACGCCCACCAACTCGAAAACGTAGTTCGAGAAAAACGCATTTAAAGTTTTTTAGCTATAACTTTTCAAGAACTATAACTTTAACACTATATGCCTAAAATGCTAGCTATACATATATTTTAGAAGCCGAATTTGAGGTTTGTATTATTAAGAACGTATTTTTCAATATTTTTCGTAAATTGTAATCCGCTAACACATCGTGAAAAAATCAAAAAGTTTTTATTTTGAACCGCTCTAGTACATATGCATAGTTTGAAACAAAATTACAATAATTTTTCAAAAGTGATAAAATGCCACCAACCGTTTTTCGAAAACATTGCCTACAGTTCTAGTATTTAGCAACATTTTAGCTACGTCGCGCTTAGATTCTTTTGTTTGCTTCTAAGTATTGAAAACTTTCTGTAAACACAAATATCTCTTGCTGCGCATATAGCAAAAGTGAAGGGAAATATTTTTTGACGTTGTTTGCATAGTTGCTACAAGTTTTCAAATATTCATAATTTCTATCTTAGCTATGTTGACAATATTAAAAAATATTCAGCTCGCACATACGCCCACTTTGCTGAGGAGTACTTAACACACAAATCAATATTTCATTATACGCTAACACACACTTGATAAGAGGCTAAAGTGTCAATTTCCCAATCGAAATGACATGGTTGCACTATTACGCGTTGGTATTAACAAATATTTACCACCCTCAGCTATCATATTTTTTAAACTTAAAACTCAAACTCAACTGTTTTGCAAGCTTCTTAATCCCCGCCAACGACCAACTCCATCAACGAAGTAGCGCGATATAGTCAAACACATAATAAGCACTAGGATCGTACTTATCCTGCCAAAGTACAATGTCCTTTAGTTCAGTACCCTTTGGGGGTGTTTCGTAGGCAATGTGTCGGTAGGCAATATTTGGAGTTTATGTGCGCACATAAATTTCATGCGTCTTAATGTACACAGATAAAAGTTTTGGTTTCAATCTGGATACCATCAAAGTAGTAGTATCAGGAATCATTCGACTATTATCATCACAGCTATTGGTAAGGTAGAATAGGTTTCAAAATGGATACACATGTAGTGAATCATTGAAAGCAATTTACAAGTTCCTTGTTTTATCAAAAAAACGACGACTTGTTTTGATTTTTGAATGATTCACCAAAGTAAAGGAAATGTTAATGGAATCTCATGAATAAAGCTTAGAAAAGTACGAATTTGATAATGTCTCATAAATCCGAAATTTAAGTTTATGGCTTGTGGGTTTCATGGAGCAACATTTTTTTGTGCTGGCCAGGGACGTATGTTTGTCGACGCTATTTTTCTAGGTAATCACTAGAGCTGCTGTACTCAGTCCGAAAATATTTTATCGTTGAATAAATTGAATGACATGGGCTATATTTTCTTTCGATAAAAAAAGGCGTAAGCACCTGAAGTTTGACACAGCATGTGGTTGTGACACCTCCGCGGCACTTCCCGCTCCTAGCAACACCAGCACCAAATTCAAAATTACACTTTTTAGAAACTTTTTTGACTCACACGATGTATTTAACGAAATTCGCAGAAGAAGCTTAAGGCTAAATTTTTTATATAACAGATATTTCGTGAACTAAATTGACATACAAATTCAATTGGAGCTCATTATAGAAACATGTATCATGAAAAGTTAATCAGTGGACCCTTGTTGAATAGTTATAGCCAGAAACGTCAACTAAGCTCAAGTTGCTGACTTACGTTATTAATAGCAGAAATAAAAAAAAAAATTTCAGTGTAAGTGCCATTCGTTTCGGATAGGAGCGGCATTGTACAACGAATGAGGCCAAAACATTGTCTGACTAAACATTTTTTGAGTGCCTTTAAAGGACTTTGTTGCTGGCATGTTATTTCATTCAGAATCAATGAATGTGTAAATATGTAGTTCACTGAAACTTTAAAAGATGTTTTGCAAGGTTTTAAGTAAGAAGACATGAGAAAGGTTACGAGAACATATTTAAAGAGTAGATAAGTCGTTTATTTATAAAACAAATCTTTGCTTTGTAGTCTCTAAATCAATACCAACAGGCACTTAAGCATGTGGATTAAAATATAATTATTTCAGAAATGAGGTAAGTTCATCCCAGTATCATTTAAACTGTTTATTAAAAACAGATTATTTTCTTAAAAAGTCTGATATCAACGGATTTAGTTTTGGCAACTCTACAAACCTTTTGTTGCTGTCAATTGTAGTCAATAAGGTTTTCTATTTAATCATGAAAAGATACATGCTTTTAAAACGCTTGAAAATTAACCAATTTATCAAACCATAATTTATAGTCCTCTTAATCGGCCTTGAACTAGGAAAAGTTTTGAATGGAATGTGATCTGTCACTACGTAATGTTTACATACGTTCCAGTAAGACAAAGATTCAATTGAAATGAGAAAAATATTGTAGCCGTTCAGTGTTGATGATGACCCAAATTTATCGATTTCAAAGCAATCTAAACAGTTAGAAGTAAGTATGTGTCAAGACGACAACTCATGTTTTCCGCTTCAATTGGGGCTTACATAAAAATATGAAAATATGATTCCTTATATCATTACGAAAAAAAACTTTTATACGGCATATTTAAAGGCTCCTGAAAACGTTTGTTTCATATATTTTCAATACAAGCTGTTATATACATTTTAATAATATTGATATTATTGAACGAAAAGATATCACAAAGATATTGAATGCATTTCTTAATAAATACCATGACGCAAATAAAAATATAGAACATAATATACATTGTTAGAACAGAAAGCTGCAAAAAAAATTAAAAAAATAGTCGATAGCGCCCCCTATCGGTCGCTTGAGGTATAAATAAATATCAATAATGAATCGTACGAAGAAATCAATTCTCACAGAAAAAAATAATTATTAAAATTCCAAGTGCCTTGATAATTCTACAGAACATTTTCCATTAAAATCAAATTCAGGAGCCTCGAAATTCATTTTAGACCTATGTCGTAAAAGAACTTTTTATTCGTAAAGACAAGCGGAGTCTTAATTTCGACGGTGCGGTATCGAAAAACTTTATTTCATATTAATCACCCCGGCAAAGCTTAAGTCAAAATTGTTATCAGGTTCGAATTGAGGAGTTTGGATCATCCGAAACGCCATGAATTTGATGATTTTGCTCTGGAACATTTTCAAAATTATGGTGATTTTGCTAAGAAAATTATCGTCTCTGATGATGAGCATTTCAAATTCTCTGGATCAATAAGTAAGCAAAAATTGTCATTGATGGTCAAAATCCAATTCGCGAATTGCTCGCGAGGAACCTTAATAATCCATAAAAGTGGTTTGTGGCACATTAAAATGTGGAAGAGGTTCCTGTCAAATGGTCCTAATTAGAAGATATTGATTGAAAAACATGTGGCTTAAGCAAAAAGTACCACACAGCTCTTACCACCTCAATTTATTCCATGAAAAATCCAAAACATAAATAAGTAGTTTCAAGAAATGAAGATTTGAATGGCTTTCAAGAAGTTGTAACTTACCACCCTTGAACTTTTTTTTTTTGTTCCAACAATATTATGGAATAAATCCTTACACTAAAAATTACAAGAATCTTATACTTAGGACAGCATAAGTCACTTCTTCTTGTGGGCATAATCTCTCTTATTGGAAAACCCTTTATGTTTTGTCACACTGAAAAGATAAAAAAAAAACGCAAGGTTTCTGTGAGCATTTCAATGTTAAAATTACTAGTGAAATATAATTTGGTTATGTAAGATCTTCGCAGATTACTCTACGGTGGAAGCATACTCTCTATAATGTTTGGACCGTCATTCCATTAGGAAGAGAGTTTTGATTTAACACTTATGTTCATGATTACATATGGCCAGGCCTATTGACTAGTTCAAAGTTATTTTTTTCATTGAAAAATATAGATATGAAATATATGCTCTAGGATAGCCTTGACTGATTAATTCTTAAGGTATTTGTGGGAAAAATTGTTTAATTTCCTTTTGGTTCATAAATCATATCAATTTTACTACCTACTACCCATTCGTTCACATCATAGATCTGAGTGGGCTGATGTACATATTATGTATAAGTGGTTGATAATTTAAATAATATAATATGTATACATGAATACCAGCTACCATGTTGGCCAATAAAAATCTTCTAGTCAATTCGACACTTATGTATTTCATAACAAAATTAATGACAAACATAGAACAGAGAACATTTGCTGGTAGACCAACTTTTTCGGCCACAAATTGAAAACAGAATGCAAAATAAAAACGGCATGCACCATTTTGGTCCTCGATCTGGTATGGAAGCCTTTTTGGGCGAGCAAGTTCTTGTAAAAGCTAATGCCATCGTTAAAAATGTTAATTCTACAACCGGGAACCAAAGGAAAAAGTTGTAATACGTACTGGCGAAGAGATAAAATACAGCAAAAAACCATTATATTTGTGTGTGGAATGTAAAGGACCTGTTTCATTGCAGCATTCTGAGCAATGCCAAAAGTATATTAAATGCAAATCAGTTGACAAAAACTACAATTATCAGAAGCTCGTTTCTGTAACTCGTAACGATCGCAGTTACCGACTCTTATTACCGATTTGACGTCACTCTCACCTGCACTGTTTCTGTTAATATTTGAATCGACTTCGGTTTCAATTTATTCGTTTCAAATCGATAAGTTGTCACATTCTCCAATTTCATTCCAATAGAATCTTTTCAAAAAGTGTTTCTGTAAGAAATGTGAATCGATTTAAAATGTCAGTTTTGTCACTGACTCTCCAGTAAGTGAGAATTTTACCGATTCTAAAAAATGTCAGTAATGTTGTGTAAATATGAAGAAACAAGTACTCAATATAAATTTTTAAAACCGGGTACTTTAGCTGAAGTTGAATTTTTTACTGATTATAATCTTTTTGTTTATTTTAGAACATTTTAGTTTCCAAGATAATGTGTTTTAAAACTAAAACGTGTATACATAACAGTCAGAAACTTAAACAACAAAAAAATATTTGTTAAAGCAACGCAAAAGTAACCGGTTGCAAATATATGTTTTCTTTTCATTTCACATCACTAAGTGTCAAATTATTTCCGTTTCTTAAAATAATTCCAAATAAAATTTGAAAAGTAAATAAGCAAATGTAAATAAACAGGTGTTATTTGATTCAATTTCACAACGTCTCTTCTCAATTTGTGTTATTTTCCATCACGGACCAAATTTTTAACGATTTGAACGTACAGAAACATCAGTTGTCACGAAATCGGTAACTCAGGATCGAAACAGTTTGACGTCACACAAATCGGTAACTTGCCGATTTTTTTACAGAATAAGCTGATGATTAAACTTGCTATGTCATGTAACATATATCTTTACTCATTGCTTTATATTATTCATTCGTCACTTAACTTTTGTAATTTGGTAATTTTTATGTTTCTATAGTTATTTTTATCATAAGTTCTTGTAATAAAACTCAGTTTAGTGTTCGTATTTACATAAATAACTTTAATTTTTCTTTTTTTTTCTTGAATATTTACAAATTTTTCATATAAAATATGTATAGGACTGGCCAGACCTGTATTGTGCACTAGTGTGTATTGAAAGTGATACGATCATAAGGACTAAGTTTTTGAACCGAAGTCAGAAGAAATGGCAAATTAAATGTCAAGCTCTTAAAATTACTTCCCAAGTAGCATTAAAATAGTACTGTGTAATAATTGCCAGGAGTAAGTTGCAAAAACACTTTTAATGCAATTGATAAGTCATTTATTAGCTTTTTTTGAAGTTTTATTTTAAAGAAAATTGTTATTCTTTAAAAACGTTTTTACAGCTTGTGTCTAGCTTAATATTAGCATTGCTTCAAAATATATTCTTAACCTGCTTTAAAAGCGTTTATACAGCCAAAATAGATGTTGAGAACTAGCACAACAGCTATGAACTATACTTTAGCGAAAAGATAACAGCTAAATAAAAGCAACTATATTTATTGTTCTGATTATACATATATAAAGTTAATTTACAGTAAAAGCAATGGCTATATATTATGGCTTTTATTTTGTATGAATACTTCAAATTATTGCTAAAAAAATCTACACACATTTCTTTTATCTATACTGATGCGCACTACCTCGTTATGCTAGTTGTTGGCTATAAATCAGCTTTTAAAATCAAAAATTTTGTTGAAGCATACCAATATAGTAAAACTTATTTTCTGCAATTTATTAGCTATTTTTTGAAATATTTGGGCCAATTGAACTCCAAAAAAAGCTGCAGCGCTCTCGCTGTTAAATTCATATTTTTTGCTTAAATTTTAGCTATTGATGCTTCCATGCAATTCACTTATCGAACTCTGAAGACGCCATTACATGAGTGTTGTGCAAAAATTATTCGAATAAGGAAATTTATTCGAACAATCAAAACGCTCAAAACTGACTATATTTCAATGCATGAGAAATAATTTCGCAAAATGAACTAGTAACATAAATTATCGTAGCATAAATTATCCTGGAAACATATTTTTCATCACTTTAGAAAATGTTGGATTATTGCGAAAGGGAAAATATGCATTTAAAGAATTTTTTTTGATATTTCTTTTTTTTATTGCTTAAAAATTTATATATATAAAGAAACTTTGAGGCGCATAATTTATCTAAGGGTTTCAGAAGAAAATAGTCGAACAATTTTTATTCGCACACAGTTTGTAGTTCTGGAAGAATGATTTTGATTGAAATTTATGTAATAGATATATTAAAAAATTCTCATATTCAAGAAAATAAAAGAGAAGTAAATTCGTTCATATAAATGCCAATGAATATCACAAACATAAATGCTTGTTATACATATTTATATAATTAACAAACACATTCATAACAATACCAATACAATTTATTAAAGCCCCTTTATTGCTTGGAATGGCAAAAGTAGCGCTTTCATTATTCTTTTAAAACATTTTAATAACTAAATTATTGCACTTTTTGTAAAAAAGACACAGTTAGTGGTATAGCAATGGGGTTTTTTTTTGCATTTTTCCTTCTGTAAAGATATGTGAAATGCTAAATACTGATTCCCAAAGGCGCTTTATAAGCTATATGATCAATTCTTAATAGCAAGGAAAGCATTGCAGCAATGATTTTTTCTGAAAATGCGCCGTATTAGCCAAAAACTTTCAACGTGTGCTACTTGGGTACATAATAAGCCAGACATAATGTGCAGAGAGAATGAGAATCAACGTCAAAGCAAGAAGCTTGAAACTTAAAATATTTACTGCTTTCAGAATATATTCTACATTTAGTGATAATTTTTATATACAAGTCCTATAAATGTGCGATTTCTAAACAATCTCACAGGAATGCAAAATTTCATATTTTTATATATAAAAATAAAAACATTTCCCCCCCTCTGACTAAAAACATTTAGCCGTTCATTTCAAATTAACTATATCAATGACATTTTTCAAAGAGTGTTTCATAACTCGGCAATTGAAAACAAAGAATTGCGAGCGCTATCTGAAAAAAAAAACAAGATTTGGACAATTGGATATAGTACCTACCTTGCCTTGATAGTTCTCCAAATGAATGCCCTTAGCAAAACTTAAAGGAGACATCTCCCTAAGTCTACCGAATAATTTACTAAATTTTAATTTGCCAACTGAACTGAATAATTAAGTCTAATTTTTCTAAATATTTTAAAAGTTTTGTTGCAAAAGTTACGTCAGCATATGTGTTTGTTGATTTCATGCAAATTCTTCGCATAAGTGTAACTTCGTCTTAAGTCAAAAGGAATTCATCAAATGCGGTTTAGTTCTATGTCTTTACTTTTAGTATGTTTTGTTTATCTTGCATTTCTCAAATTTTGCATAGAAATGGATAAGAAAATAAAATTATTTCTTGGGAATTTCTTTGCCACTTCTGACATTCGGATGCGGAATACGACAATGTACAGAATGCGTAATAATTCGAACGTTAAATAAAAATATTGCTGATGCTTTTACTTTATGACAGTACTTAAGTTGAGCAACATCTCCCGATGCCTAAGTAGCTGAACGCTGCGCTGCAGTTAATTTACTGAAAAATATTTTGTGAAAGATTACTCAACTTTAAATATGCTACAGTACACTCCCGACATACAGTATTATTATTTTTGACTGAAACAGAAAAAACAAACCAGAATAGAATTTGACAACTTATGTCAGTTAAGTTAATAAGGGGTTCGTTGTAACAACAGAGGTCTTCTAATTGAACGAGTTCCACAATGACCAGAGTTTACTAATTAAACTGAAATGGAGAGCTCTTGGTGTCACTATGAACCCTTATAGTCTTTGTTAGGTCATAAAGGCGCCACATAACACATAATTTTTTTTAATTGAAGTCAAATCACTACCACAGTAAACGTTTCTTTTCTTCGATTCTAGCCACATTTGTATTTTTTAGCTCTTTCTAGTCGTTTTTTGCAGTCCGATTCTGAGACCCATGACTTTTTTCTGGCTTTTCTTCCTGATAATCCTGCTTCACGTAGTCGACGTTGTACAGTTTTCGCGGAAATGCTTAAATCTGTCTCTTCATGGAGCTCTGTAGACATCTTTAATGATGTTTCTTTCCGATCACGAAGTGAAATTCTTACCAATTTTCGGTCTTTTCGGATCGAAGTAACACGCTTTCCCCCACTTCTAGGCTTGTTTTTGCAGGAATCAGTTTCTGCGAACTTTTTTAAAGTAGTTTGTACGGTACATCTTGAACACTTCAATTTTCTCGCGATTTTAACTTAACTCATGCCGTGGGAGAAAACCAAAGCGATTTCATCCGTTCAAACTCACTTCATTCTTTACGCTTAGGCATATTCCGAATTTTATAACAATACACTTCAAGAAAATATTACAATCAAAACCAAATTTTGTAGTTAACAACGACAACCACGCTTCAAAAAACACCTAAAAACTTACTCAAAAACGCAATAAATTAAAAAATAGACGCTACTGCTGTGGCGCAGCAACCCAGATATAATTTTTTATGAATTATAACAGTACATGTGCTCACGTGACCATTTCCACGTAATCAGATAGACGTACAGTGTGTCATATCGTAGATATTAAGAATTTTTAGGGTCCCTAATACTTTTGACCACGACTGTATGAGTCATTAAGGGGTTCGTTATAAGAACAGAGGTCTTCAAACTGAACGAGTACCACAATGACCAGATTTTACTAATAAAACTGAATTAGAGAGTTCTTGGTGTCACTATGAACCCTTATAGTCTTTGTGAGGCCATAGAGGTTGCCACCTTAGCCTGGTTTAGCTTACATCATCAACCATGTTGACTAGGGGTGGCAATCCCGGGATCCCGGGATTTGCTCTAAATATAGGCTAAAGTAATCCCGGGATTACAAAGAGACAATCCCGGGATTTTTGGGATTAGAAAAAAATTTTATATTATAAAATAAATATTCTTTTATATGACATATTTAAGTACAAAATCTGCAAAATAATTGTTTCCAATACATTTGATGTGCATGAAACATTATTTTAATAATTTGACTAATTTTAAGAATTTTTTACTAAGTGCGATTTGTATTGAAAATCGATAGTTCATGAGAAAAATGATAAAATGTGAAATTAAGTGTGTTTGTTTACTTTCACAGTAACAATTATCCATTAAAGAAATTTTAGAGAGTAAGAAAGTATTTGCTCACAGAGAAAAATATATTCATAAAAGTAAACAAACACAATCCAGTAAAAATTCGTACAAACTGACAAGTGAAAAAAAATATTTAAGTTTTTCCAAATTGTTTTGAAATTACTAATGAAAAAATATTGACAATTGTCAAAATCATATGTTTTTCTTTTTGAAAAATGTTTGCTGGTAAAATTTTATCCAGTAAAAACTAGCAGGCTCTCTCGCAACAAATTGTCACTTTATTCTCTCACTGCCTCTCTCGTTAATGGATATTTTTTGTTAACAAACACAATCCAGTAAAAATTGTTACAAATTTGTACAAATTTTCAGTTAACAAACAGACCTACATATTTAGAATAAAATTATTTTTATCAATAACGGAAATACTAAAAATGCAATAGAAAAACATAAGCAAAACATATCTATTTCTTATAATAAAAAACAAATCTGCAACAAAAAATATAGGTTTGTCTTCAAAAAAAAAAAAAAAAAACACAGCCGACCTTGATTTGACATTGAAATTTTGACCCATACCTAGACCTACCAAAACTTAAGTTCTAAGATATAATTAAACTTTTGTCTGAAGCTTTTTTTCTGAAATCAGCATCTAAAGATTTTGACAACTTATATGAAGCACACTTATAGGTGCGTCTACTGAGAGAGAGCCATTCGGTGCCACTAAATGCCATCACTGTCACATTTGAATAAGGTGATAAAATATTAATCAAGTACAAAATGTGGTACACGAATTTTTAAATGTAAAAATGAAATTGATAGTTTGGTCATAAATGCTTGATTATCCTCTATCATCTCCTTTCAATAGTGGCTATCTTCTACTAGTCAAACTTAGTAAATGTGATTTGGATGTATTAACACTCGAAGTGTTCTAAGTCAATTTTTAAGCAATTATTTTTTCTATTATTTTGCGTTCTTATTCTTCATTGTTACGCTGTGAAATAAAGCAATTTTAATTTTATATGTACAATAGTATAAACTTCTCGTTTTTTTGTAGTTCTGTATGCATTTACTAGAACTATCAATCCCGGGATTGATCCCGGGATCCCGGGATTGAAAACTTCGATCCCGAAAATCCCGAAACTCAAAAAAGCTCCGGGATTGCCACTCCTAATGTTGACACATATTTTTTTTTAATTAAAGTCAAATCACTACCACAGTAAACGGTACAGTCATTTTATCTGCAATTATCGATTCGAATTTCGATGTGATGACAACTTTAGTACTCCGATATTTAAATAAAACACTTGAAAACAAACAAACTGCAGTCTACGCCGAAAAAGCTGCTTGGGAATGAGCTGCAGATTTTAAACGTTGCATCACAAAATAAAGTGCAACAAAAATCTTTACATTTTAAGGGATTGGCAATAAATTGAAGATAAGAGCGCAATACATTGCCAAGACATGCAAATTATCCTGATGACAACTGCCGATCAGTATCTTTATAACATCAAAAGTTAAAATGCATCTTTATTTCTTAATTATGCTGTGTTTTGCATTTAAATTGCCGCTCTTTCATCATTTATGCTCAAAGTAATAGTGAAATAGTTATGCAACTTGGCAACTGTGCCGATTTGGTTCACAATTTTCGTTTGCTTTTAAAAAGAGACATCAAATAATACTACAAAAGCGATTCTTTGGTATTGCAACTCAAATAAGTATTTGGTTCGTATTATTTCCAGAGTTAAAATTTGTTGCTAACCTCTCCAATTTTTAAATAGAGCGACACTGTTCCAATTCTACTAAAAGGTTCATACACTACTGAAGACGATGTTCTACATAGTCTTTCTACTCAATCAGACTCTTCATTTCTTTTTTCGTCTTCAATATATTTAATATCAGCCTGGAAGCTGTGTCAGCCAAAACTTTTTGTAACCCAAATATATCCTTAGCAGATATATGTTATCTCTTGAGTATAAGAGTATCGCAGCGTAACAAATAAATTAAAAAAAAGTAGCAGCGACAGTTAAAACACTGAATAAAAAGTACAACCATGCCAAGAACTTTTCAGAGCAAAAGCTACACAAACGACATGAGAACAGCACGGCACTTACTGCTGCATTAACAACAGTCATAGACTACATCAAAATACTATGCTTCGATGTTACCTGTAAAGCAGAACAGCCGACAAACAACTAATATACCGATATATGCTTTTTTTCATACTAAACGTTTTACAAGAAAGAGCGTGCACTAGTAGCATTAGAGCAGTTTCTTCCAAACCAATAGAACGGCGTAGTTCCTATGAAACCAGCAGACGATGATCAAGGTTTGAAGTGCAGAGAGGAAAAATATGTGTGAAACCCGTTGTGAAACAAATCCTGTGTACAAAGCAGTGCAAATTATCGCATTACTAAAGAAAGTGATTGGTAGGGAAGCGGATCCACCTTTGGCAACTGGAAAATTTAACCCTCTAGTGCGCCGTGATGCATATTTGAATCACACTGAATTTCGTTCTTTAGGTCAAAATTTTAAATTCGATTATATGTAACTGCTCTTAAAATCATTTTTACGATATTGTGTGAATATTTTTTCAACCGCTGAGGTCCCATTACAATTGAAAATAAATATTATACATATTTGAAATTTCTTCATATAAGTTTGATATTTTCAGAGAAAACCCTGCTTCGTTTTAACCCTTTAGCGACGATGATGCCATATGGCATCACTAACTATAATTTCAGAGAACTAACGGTACTGTACCATTGCATTCATTTTTTTCTAAAGAAATACATGCGTTATGTAGAGAGAGGTTCAAGTGGTCGATTTCTCCATCTTTTTTGACAGTTTCTTATCACATGTCGCTAGAACAAAAGCTGAAAGTGGAGTGTTTTTTTATAAAGTGAAAAAGTTCGCAAAATGAGTCATAGGAAAAAGTAAGTATTAGAAATTTTTTTTTCCTAATTTTTTTTTTGTGTCAATGTATGTTCATTTTGAAAGTTCTCATCTTGGGCTTTAATTTAATATTTTAAGTGAGCTGCATTTTTTATTAGTTTGATATATATATAAGTTCCAGTTTTGTTGATGCCATATGGCATCGTCGGCGTTCGGCGTTACAAATACTGCATGTGATTTCCTCTATGTACACACTTGTTTTTTTTTGGGTTTTTAGGATGAAACTTCATGAAATCGAAGATTTTTTGATTGATATCGTGGAAGATGATACAGCGGAGCAATTAACTGGTATTTTTATACAGCCTCCAGATGCAGCTTATGATTCAGCTGAGGATGGTGCCGACCATTTTTACATGGCTGCTGGATGTTGCTGTTCAAAATACGTGGCTTCTACATCAAAAGACTGAAAAGAAGTTGCTAACGTACTTTCAATTTCGGCGAAGTATCGCCATACATTATTGCCATACTGTTTCCCGAGTTCCAGAAGAAGACCGATATGATCGATTCGATCATTATCCGACTAAAAGTACCAAGCGACGATGCACAATGCCACTCTGTGACAGTCAATCTTGCATAAAATGTGAGAAATGTGATGTTGCGTTGTGTGTTGAAAAAATGTGCTTCAAAAACTATCATTCCTCAAAATGAAATATATTTTTTTAAACTATTTTCAATTCTAATTACTTTTTCTTATATTCCCATACATTTTTATTAATAAAATATTTGTTTTAACAAAACCAAATTGGTATTTAAAAAACCATTTTTGACTTCATTGCAAAAACAAAAAAAAAAATTACAGCGATTTTTACTTTCAACCTTTGTAACGTCGATGGTCGATGATGCCATATGGCATCACCTGATTCTGGCCGACTTCGTGAACCGATTTAAAAATATGTTCCATATTCGTGATCAGGAGGTCATAATTAGCCAATGTGTGCATTTTCATCACGAAATTCGAAAAAAAGTTGTCCCGGCGTTAAAGGGTTAATACAATACTCTCTATTATTATCAAAAAGTTAAGTCAAAAGTCGTGATTTTTGCTTAAAAAATACTCTTTTTTATCGAAATAAAGTTGTACACATTGTTTTTATCTGGTAAGTAGCTCGTTGTGAATAAGTAAAGAAAAATCTAATTTGAGTGTGTGTAAAGGAATATTTAATTTTTAGAATATGTCAAGAAAAAATTTATTTGTGGAAGAAATCCTTCCTATTCTGATTGATCCCTCTGCAAGTGAGGGCGAAATAGACAGCTTCGAAGATAAAGGTGAAATTATAGAAGGAAAGCTTCTATCTAGAGCACGTTCTTGGATAATAGAGACGTAACTGAAAATGCAACTCCACAGTGCTAACGTGCCTACTTACGGCTAAAAAAAAGGGCCCAGCTCAAGTTATTCCTTCCCTGGACGTAAGGCAGGATTGTTTGGATCATTTTCCAGAGTTTCAGACAAATAAGGTTACAAGCAAACTACCTGAATGTAAAGGACAAAGTCAAGTTATTTGTACCAAATTCAATATTGCTTTGTGCTAATCCAGCAAGAATAATTGCTTTCTTAAGTTTTACAAGAAGTTAAATGTACATTTTGTATTTTTTTTAATAAAACTAAAAACTTTGTTTGTTATATATATAAAATTCAATCTCGATTTCAAAAATTGTATTTGAAAGGGTTACGCTAAATGCGCAATGATGCAAATATGCATCAAAGGATATTTTGTCTCCACCACCCTCCACAACGAAAAATTAGCCAAATTTCTAAAACAAAACTTTGTTTTCTAGAGGATTCCTATGACTTCGGAAACAATTTGTTGAGTTTCGTTTAACAATGAGCTCTGACGTCATAGATTTTTTTCCACCGTCTTCCAGATGAGCGTCAAGACGCCAGGACTAAAGTTTTGGTGACCTTTCTAAAAAAAAAAACGAAATCATATGTACACGTGGTAGAAGTGAAACCTTCACAAAACTAAACTGCAATACCTATGAGACGAAAATGTTTTATTAAAATAATAAAAAAAAATCATTTGAAAAATATACATCGCAAAATAAAATTTTTCAGACTACATTCTTGTAATAACATAACACAATGCTGTTTTTCCTTTGTTCTTTCTCATCAAAAATCAAGCTACACTGAAGGAATTAATTACTTATGTACATTACGCACCTGCACTCTTATTTTTTTCGATTGCTTTTGATATTTTGACAGTAACAATTACAATGAGAGATCTTAGTAGAATTTTTTTCTTCTCCTCACTATGAAATGGCTTTTGCAGTTGATCAGTGCAAAGCTTGAAAAAATTGAAAAAAAAGGAAATCTTTCAACGCTTATATCACAGATACCTCAGTTT
This sequence comes from Tricholauxania praeusta, assembly GCA_949775025.1. Lineage (NCBI taxonomy): Eukaryota > Metazoa > Arthropoda > Insecta > Diptera > Lauxaniidae > Tricholauxania > Tricholauxania praeusta. The sequence continues at coordinate 45,583,017 of OX459031.1, forward strand.
TTGGTCCACCGATCTCGAAGCAGATAATTTTCGGGTACTCTGCTCGATCATATAATATATAAATCATTAATTAATGTAGCTATTCTAGATCCCGTCGACTAAGCCTTGCATTCGAGGAAAAAACTATACTAAGTGAAAGCATGACTTCCGCTTTTTGATTGTCGTTTTTGAAAACGATACCTAAATAGCTATCACATAAAAGCAAGCAAGAATCAAGTTGATAATCACCTTACAGAGAGCAAAAGTGTCAACTATCAACTATCACCTTAGCGGATACCACTCCTGATTTCAAATCACACCGTTGCTAGAGAAGTTTCACTTAAAAAACATAGAAGTCAAAGGTTGGTTATATTTTTGCTTCGCAGGAAAAAAAGTCAAAAATCTAATCAGTGATGGGTTTTCTTAGAATATATTCTTTATTGACTAGGGTAGTTGTGTGTAATTTGTTGATTAGATACGACACTGCGATTCGAGCTGTAAACTTTAACAATCCCAATCGGAGTCGACTTTCAAGACGTTGAAACTCATAGAAATGTAAGTAGCGATTGGGCCACTCCAACTTCATATTTAAATGAAAGTGAAGTTTTGATTAGAATAAGATTTCGCAACACTAAAATTCTGACATGCCTTCGAGAATATAACCCTATGCACGGACATTGAACTCTGGTGGCGAGAACATTTGAAAAGGACAGAGTTTACCAAGCACTGTCCAGTATCTGGGCGCGATCGAGACGAGGAATCTATGAAGACCGACATGAGCTATAAAAACAACAGTAAAGCAGTAATTTAAAATCAAAAATAAATAAGGACTGTCCCAGAAAAAACTTGCACTTTGTTTTTTAGTTATAAAAAAATACCCAGCAATTTTTTTGGTTTTTTTTATTTTTTTATTAATAATGGCTAGTGTTCAGTTAGTGGAAAAATACGTCCAACAATTATTCGAAGAATAAGTGGCGGAAGCCCGAAATTCGAAATAATAAAGCTACTTCATATAGCAAGTCCTTAAACCGATGGTTTAACAAAGCTATGCAGCAAACGAGAAATGACAATAAAATTACAACAGATGGCGCAATCGCATAATATAAATTGCACTTTGTACATGTCGTTCAGCACAACCTCCGTGGCTCAAGTGTTAGAGCGGCCGTCCACATATAATTCATGGAATGGTCGGGGGTTCGAATCACATTACAAATTAACCAAAAACTGGTCTGATGAGGCTATGTATATACATATGAATATGTGTATATATGTGGTAATAGCCGAAACATATGTCACCAATTACCAGGTTAAATTGTTCCATTTGTTGTCTTTGTCATGTTTGTTTATAAAGCATTAACCTATTTGTGAAATTTCACAAGAATATTGGTTACTGCAATTGACTGTAAAGTTCGATTAAAAATTTCAAATTAATATCTGAAAACTAATTAACAATTTTGTTTTTTCTATAAAAATTTCTTACTTTTTTTTTAAGGCCCTTCATTAAATTTTGCACAGTTGTTTCATCGACAATACGGTACGATCTTTTCCACTTAAGTCTGAAGTCTTGAAAATTTTTTGCAGTCCTGCCACTCTTTCGAAGATCTCTTTTCATTAGAGCCCAATATCTTTCAATTGAGCGAAGCTCTGGGCAGTTAGGCGGATTTGCTATTTTTGGTACAAAATTGATCTTTTTACTTGCATACCATTCCATCGTAGCTTTAGAGTAATGAGAGGTTGCTAAATCTGGCCAGAATATCACGGTACCCTCATGTGCACGAATAAATGGTAGAACGCGTTTTTCGAGACACTCGTCTGTATAAACTTTTGAATTGATTGTGCCTTGCGTAACAAAGAAGCCTCTTCTGAGGCCACAGGTACATATGACCTGCCAAACCATATATTGCTTCGAAAATTTCGAAATTTTTTTTTTCTTTAAATTTACTAGGCATATGCCTCTTCTTCAGTGATGTATAATATTTGTGCCCAGATAGCGGCTTAAAATCTGCTTTGACGTAACTTCCGTCGTTCGTAACGCAGTAATCAAATTTAGTCAGTAACCTTTCATACAATTTTCGGGCTCGTATCTGAGCCATCAACTGCTTTTCATCAGAACGGTCTGGTACTTTTTGAACTCTACATGTTTTCAGCTTACTTTTTTCCTTTATCCTTTGCACAGTAGATTTTGATGTACCTGCTCTATCCGCCATATCTCGCACTGAGGTGTTGGGATTCTGCTTAAAAAACCGCTTCACCTTCGCCGCTACCTTTGGGTTAGAAAATTCTGGTTTTCTGCCTGAACCCTTTTTTCGTGAAACAGGTAGACCCTTCTTATAATTAGAAATAACCGTTTTGACAGTTCTTTCTGATGCACCAACTATTTTTGCTATAGCTGAATATTTTAACCCTGGATTTTGCAGGTATGTGGACAAAATCAGTTCGCGGACTTTTTCTTGCTTGCTAGACATCTTTGTCGTTAGAAGTGCTATCTTCAAGTGTTATACATCATATCAAACGTCACTTTATATGGAATAAATATTTTGTCATTTTAGACCTATAAGATTATCAGGTAGAGTATAATCTTAAAAAATAAAAGTGCAAGTTTTTTCTGGGACAGTCCTTATATTGTGCAAGAACTTTTGAATAAAATCTTAATTCAGTAGGTTATTTTCTTGAGACGCTTGAACAACTCCGTGAGCTTAGCTCCGACAAAGGTATTTTATTTTTATTGTCTCTTTCAGCTACTTTTCGACGAGTTTTATCATTCAATAATTTCTTCAAAAGCTTTCTCCTTTTTGGAGGTAAAATTTGATAGCATATCTGCTTTAGTTAGGGTACGTTTGATTGTTATATTTCCTCTCGTACTTGAGTTCTTCGAATTTTTCACTACACAGTTGAACTTCGGTTATGCGTGATGGTCGGGACCAGTGCTGCCACTTTGGATAAAATTTTTGTAGCAAAATTGCGTAGCAAAACGGTGTGCATCGTAGCAAAAGTCAATAATTGGCTGAACTATCTTTTATTGAACAGTAAACTAAACATAAATTTCACAATGGTGTAAGAGTGCATAACATAAATGTTATTAACACATTACAATTCACATAAATAAAAATAACTACATATAATTGTTCATAAGCATATGATATAATTCATCTGATTATTACATTTTCAAGGCGGTGTCCTTATTTGAGATCAAACATTATATAACCTATGGTATCTATTTTGTAGGAGTTAATTTTTTTTTAATTTTTTATTAAATTTAGGTCTGAAAAAATTCGCTCTGCAGATGCACTGCTGTCTGGCAAAATAAGCAGTTTTTTTGAAAATCAATAACTGACATTAGAAATCATAAAAACTTTGTTTAGTTGACAATTCAGCTGGTGCTGATATAGAGTTGCCAATAAATGGAAAATTAATTAAAAAAATCGCAGGAGAAAAAGTAAGAAAAATTATATGAATACGTATAGTACAAAAACACGGAAATGGAAAAAGTGTAGCAAAATTGATACATTTGATGAGAGTGGGTAGCAAAGTCGCAAATGTGTTATTTTTTGCTTTAGTGTAGCAAATTTGCTACGATAGTAGCAAAGTGGCAGCGCTGGTCGGGACCAAGCTCATCCCGGATAATCGAAAATTCCGGATAATAAAATCATTTTTAATATTATTCCTTATCAAATTTCAAAGTATAATCATGCTCTTTCTCCATTTTATTGTGCATGTCGTATGAAAAACGAATAAAAAAACAGAGAATGAAGCAGTTCGACTTTTCTCATCATAGTTAATAGAGTCAACCACGGTTGATAGAAGCAAAATGAGCAGCGAGCAGCAGAGCTCCCGGATAATAGAATTACGGACAATCGAAGTTCAACTGTATCTGATATAGTATTTGCATGGCAGATTGCGGATGAAATCTTTGCCGATAACAGTTTTCCAATTTACTTCATAGCAAAGTGAATTGTCCTCTGTTGTCTTCCGAATTCGAACCGAGTTTGACACACTATATACAGCGTTGCCAGAAAAATATTTATTTGTAGAGCCATTTTGCGGGCCAAATTGAGAAAGTCGGGGTCAAATGATGAATTAATGTTTCCGAGAAGGAAATCCACCTATTAATAGAAAATTGTGTTAACTTTTTATTATTATATAGTTAATTTTTAAGAAAATCAAACCACAATTTTGATTTAAGTATAAGCACAAAAAATCTTTAAAGACATCAAATCTAAGTAATAAGGACTGTCCCAGAAAACTTTTGGTTTTATTTTGTTTGATTATACTATACCTGATAATATTATAAGTCTAAAAAGACACAATATTTGTTCTATATAAAGTGATGTTTAATATGATGTATAACACTTGGTGATAGCATTTTTAACGACAAAGATGTCTAACAAGCAACAAAAAGTCCGCGAACTCGTTTTGTCCACATACCTGCTAAATCCAGATTTAAAATATTCAGCTATAGCAAAAATAGTTGGTGCATCAGATAGAACTGTTAAACGGTTATTTCTAATTATAAGAAGTGTCTACTTGTTTCACGAAAAAAGGGTTCTGGCAGAAAACCAGAATTTTCTAACTGAAAGGTAGTGGCGAAGGTGAAAAAGTAAGCTGAAGACATATAGAGTTCAAAAAGTACCAGAGTGTTCTGATGAAAAGCAGTTGATGGCTCAGATACGAGCCCGAAAATTGAATGAAAGGTACCTGACTAAATTTAATTGCTGCGTTATGGACGACTGAACTTATGTCAAAGCAGATCTTAAGCCGCTACCTGGACACAAATATTATACGTCACCAAAGAAGGGGCATATGCCTGGTAAATTCAAAAAGAAAGAATTTCGAAATTTTCGAAGCAATAAATGGTTCGGCAGGTCATATGTACCTGTGGCCTCAGAAGAAGCTTCTTTGTTACGCAAGGCACAATCAATTCAAAAGTTAATATAGACGAGTGCCTCGAAAAACGTTTTCTAACATTTATTCAGTTACTCAGGTGACCACAGCCCAGTGCAGTTCAAGTTAAATTAATATAAGTTATAATAATTGTTAAGGAAAAAAAAATAAATAAAAATAAAATTATTTTTTAACCAAAAATCGTGCTATAAATTTTAATTTGCACATGAGGGTGCAGTGATGTTCTGGCTCGATTTAGCAACCTCTCATTACTCTAAAGCTACCATGGAATGGTATCAAAGTAAAAAGATTAATTTGTACCAAAAATAGCAAATCCGCCAAACTGCCCAAAGCTTCGCCCAATTGAGAGATATCGGGCTCTAATAAAAAGAGATCTTCGAAAGAGTGGCAAGACTGCAAAAAACTTACAAGACTTCAGACTTAAATGGAAAAGATCGTACCGTACTGTCGATGAAACAACTGGACAAAATTAAATAAAGGGCTTTAAGAAAAAAGTAAGAAATTTTTATAAAAAAAAAATTGTTTATTAGTTTTTAGTTATTTATATTCAGAACACTAGCTATGATTAATAAAAAAAGAAAAAAGATCTAAAATCTTATTAGATATTTTTTTACAACTGAAAAACAAATTGAAAGTTTTTTCTGGAACAGTCCTGAATAATAAGTACCCATAAAAAAACATAATTATTCATTGAAAAAAAGTAACATCCAATACATATTTTTATATAAGTAAATTTATTTGGGTTTTTCTTTGTTTGGGTTTTTGGAACAGATCATAATTTAATATTTTAATTTTTACTGAGCCTTCTGTTCAGTGCTGTAAGTGCAAGGTGTTTTTTTGCTAGCTTTCAATGGAGCTATAAATATGTAATATCAAAAGAGTTACAAAAGCAATTGCTCATAAAGGGGAAAATGTAGAATTTCGGCGCACTATGTTTAGGTTTTGCTATGACTCTTAACTGATCAATGCAAATAGTAAAATATAGAATACTTGTGAATTCTTAAACGTCAGCTAAAAAAGCTTAATGATGATAACATGTAGCAGTGGTTAAAACTAGTATAAGCAATTATTTGCCCATTTTTGTTTTTTTTAAACATTTTCGGCTGTAACTTTTTTGTGTTTTTTTACACTTACAGTACTGAACAGGAGGGTCAGTAAAAATATAATATTATTTGTTTTTTTATGTAATATACCATTTCAATTTAAAATACTTCTGGCACTATTAAAAGAAACTAAAAATCATGAAAGCATTCATATTGAAAACGTAATTGCTCAAGGGCAACTTCATTAGAAACAAGACAGCTACTGTGAGCACAGAAATTGATTAAAGAAGTCGTACTCAATCAGCTCAGTATCTGACATTTCAATTTCACATTGACAGAAATTGAATCCCATTCCAAATCGAATGTAATTGCAGCAACACAACACATGCACACAACATCAATTATTTCGTCGCCGCTCCCAGTAGTGTGATGTATCTGCGCTATCTACCAGATATTGTTTTCATATTGCAACTAGTTGCTCTATTCGATTCCAACAATTTGTTACAGATGCAGTGATATTTTTGTATCACATGGTAGTGCGTTGAAAGAGTTGGTTGCTGTGCCCGGAATGAATTCGAAATAAACTTTTGCTACACTAAAATATCGACAAATGAATTGATGTAGTAGTCGTAACTGCAAAATGTTTTATTCATTAATTGTGCATTCATTTGCTGCAGCAACAATGCATTACACAGAGGACTTGTGTGCTGGTGATCAGTGGGACACAATTGATACAATACGTTACTCTTAAGGGACTGGATTGAGAAAATTATTTATGTACATTCAATAAAATTTTGAATTCATTGCAAATAAAGCTGATTTCCGGAACTTTTTCTGTTGTTATATTCTAGTTATATCGGATGCGTATGTCGTATGAGTAGCACGCATTCACTGATTGTGGTCAGGGCCGGCGGAAGGTACGGGCAAAGCGGGCAGTTGCCCAGGGCGCCGCTCTGATGGGGCGCCAAATTTTGAAACATGAAAGATATACAACGTTTTGAAAATTTATGGGGAACTAATATCCTTCACACGTTGAAGAAGTCGGCTTATAAATTTTAAGGACCAGGCAAATTAGTTGTGCAATTTGAGTGCCTAAAAAGTTTTATTGAATTTTTTTTAATGTCTGCACGTGCAGATGAAAAAAGTTTTCCAAATAAGTCTTTCAGTGCTAAGTGCGATGATGCTGTTGCCGATTTTAATAATAACCCTGAAGATGCTCCAGACTCAGTCTCATGTAAAAACTCTGTTGACTCTGAAGTAGATAACGAAAATGTTCCATTAGTATATTTTTATTCTACATTCAATAGAGATTACAATTGATTCGCCATTGGAATGCATTACTGATGACCCAGAGGATTGGCCAAAAAGGATTTCTGATAAAATATGTGTGTTTTTTTTAAAACGTGAGCCTTCAAAGTTAAAAGTGAACCGACAGTGTGTGAAAAGAACGGTCATGGTTGGTATACTCAGTCGCAGCTGAAACAATGTTTCCTTTGGCTGCATGGTCCTTAGCTCTTTTAAATATTGGAAGGATTAAAATCGCATGAGTGCAGTGTATTCTATTTACGCACTTGCTCTGCTTGGCTAGAGCTTTCTAATAGATTGCGTTGCAATTAAACAAGTGACTCGGCTCAACAAAACGCATAACGATCGAAAATAAACCATTGGCGGAATGTTGTCGAAAGACTGCTCGTCCTCATCATATTTCTTGGAGGGGAATGCTTATCTTTTAGAGATTTGTCTGACACACCTCACAAAAAAGGAAATGGAAATTTTTTGATAGTAGTTTTGACACTGTGGTGAAGAAACACTTTACTTGAATAAGGTAGTTACCAGCCCAAGTTGCTCACATTTTTTCATAAATGATTGATCTAATAGCTGAAAGAGCTAAAAATATAATTGTAACATAATTGAATTCTGCTAAGTAAGTACTATTGTATAGTGGTTGATTGTACACAAGATGAGAGCAAAGTTGAGCAAATGTCAATTGTTGTGCGTTATTAAGGTAAAGAAGTAAACTTCGAGAGCATGCTTGAATTTACAAAAGACTTGGCAGGAGAAATTGACACTGAAACTACCTTTCGGTTAGATCCTCCCATAAGATATCTTACAAAAACCAAATATTTTCATACGAAGTTGAAGATGAGCCAATTTCGGATCCGAAAACAAAGTCAATGTTAGAATGTTACTATACAGTGTTAGTTGCAGCAACTAAGGAATCTTGAGAACTCGTTTTCTATTTTATATGACATCGGATCCCTAAAAATTAAAAATGTTGTCATACACCAAAAGTGTCAATGATATCGACCCTTGCGAAATGTTTGCTATCTGAGTCAATAGATCCAAAAACTACTCCATTAAAAGCATTGGAATTTATATCTAGCCTAAAATTTTTCGCTCGAAACGTAGCTATTGCTTTGCGAATACTACTTGGGGAACGCAGATTATCAAAATTAAAATTAATAAAAATTTATTTACGATCTACAATGTCACAAAAAAGGTTGTTCGGTCTGGCTATGCTGGCCATAGAAAGCGACATTTGTCAAAAAATTGATTACGATAATCTCATAAAACCCTTTGCAGAAGCCAAAGCAATAAAATTTTAGAAGCTTCTAAGTGCAAGCCAGGTTTAAGCTATCGCTTCACTGAAAATCGCAAAAATGTTATTTTGCTCAGTTTTGAAAGGATTTTTAGTCACTTTTTCATATCAAGTGAAATTTAATAAAACTAGCATTCTAGTACTAGTTTCTAAACTAAATCTTTATGTTTTGTTACCTTTCTAAGGAACCGAAAGTTAGCTGCAGAAATATGATCTCATTTTTAATAAACAATTTAAGTTCTTATATGTACTTAGAGTGCACAAAATACACGATTTTATTATAGACCTCATATGTAACGTTTCTTAATTATAAATTCACTTAATCTTTGCTCATATATCTTTGTATCGAGTAAGTATATGTTATCGCCCATCTCAAAATGCACGAAACTTGATTAAAAATGTGTTCATGAATAAAACTTTTTATTGTTTTTTTTTCTCATAAAAATGGGGCGCCATATCGCACTCTGCCCAGGGCGCCAAAAGCTTTAGCCCCGGCCCTGATTGTGGTATCATTGAACATAATTTCATCAAACTTACAGTCAAAGGTAAACATCGATATTCGTATAAATTCACATAACGATTACTATTTGTTTCTTAAGCAAATTGGTGACATACATACATATATTATATATACCAGTAGGAGAAAGAAGTAGTAAATTAGGCATGCTTTTATTCTTTCTATCAGCGCCCGTAACCATGGCGCCTTCAAATCTTTCGCTGCTTCTTTATTACGTCAAGATCTACTTCGCTTCCTTTCAAAATCAAGGGAGAAGAGAATATCTAATAAGCTTGTAGTTGAGATAGCTTTCCAAGCTGGCAATATTTACTCAGTTTTTTACTTCCATTTCTGTTAGTACATCTTGATGTCTTATAGGTGCAAGGCAGATAATAAAATATTTATAATGTTGTCTTATCATGTTTGCTTAGAAAAAAACAATAATCGATTTGTTTATTTACATGAATATCGATGTTTGCGAATGGCTTAGTTCAATGAAATAAATAAAAAATTTATTTACTTACGTGTATTGAAAAAAATCCATAGAATATTAAACAAAAATAGATGGATGGTAGAATTACTACCGCTTGACTTCCGGAAAATTAATGCCCATCTCTGGACTTTCGATTTATTCATTTGATGAAATTTTCGGAATCTTAAAAATTCATTGATTTATATGGGTATTTAAAAACTGTTTTACACACTGCAAGCTGTTGAAGTTGTTATCGCGGTATGAACTGAACTCCTGTGATATAGCGCAGGTGTGTGATACACTGATAGACAGACATCAGTAAACAGAGGGTAATGTTACAATTACAATTCTGTACAATGCCCTCTTACAAATAAAATTATGTCTGATTTTCAGATAAACAAGAAATGACAGCTTGTTTTTGTTTCACTTAATTGGACATACTACGCTTACAAAACATCAATAAAATTGCTCATTCATATTTTTTATTTAGAGTTAAATATGCCCTTCTGTAATGCGTTTTTTGAACTCTTTACTTACTATATTTATACATAACTTTGGCTGGTAGGCCAAGTTATACAAATTGTTCATTGAATGTCACCAAATTGGGAATAATAGGATCATTGAACTTTAATGTTTCGTGGTCAATTTAAAATATTTTGATTTAAACTGAGAAAATTTCATCTTGAAATACAATCTGAAATGAAAGTTTGTTGGAAGTTTGGAGGCATGGGATGCACGCTTAGATAAATACCCATACTAAATTTAGAGGTGGTTTGGTTTAATTATTCTTTTTTGAGAAGAAACGGACAAAAAAGGCTTTATATCTAAACCTTAGCTTAAATATAAGCAACAATTCGATTTTCAAGAGATCGTTCAAGTTTTTATAATAAGTGTTGATTTTGGAAATAAAAATTGAGAAATATTTGATGAAGCTAAACCGAGTATTTGCTTAAGCTGAGCTTTTTGTGGTAAAAAAATTAGCTTTGTTTATTGAAATAATTTGTAAAATTGGCGAAATTGGGACACAAGAACATTTTTTTTGTTTTTTATTTAATAGTAAAATATACATAAATTTTTTTTAAATATGTATACTGTCAACTTAATGATAAAGAGTAAACCATTCTGTAAGAAGTCATACATATCTCACGGAGCATAGGGACTTCATGTCATATTTTACGATTATGACCAAATTTCATTAGTTGTGCCCATTGAAAAAATTTACGCCAGCCGTGATTCAAAAATATCTCTTAGAAAACATATTTCATGTATACGGTGTACCTGAGATTATTGTTAGTGACAATGGTTCATAATTTAAAGCTAATGATTTCAACGCGTTTTAACTAAACTCATGTATATACTGCAATATATTCACCTCAATATAATTCATCAGAGCGCGTAAATCGCTCTTTGATTGCAGCTATTAGGGCCTACCTAAAAAGCTATCACCGTCAGTGTGACGACAATTTGACAGCCATTAGTTGTGTGCTGAGAAACACGCCCCATACAGGAAAAAACATTTTCACTGCAAAACCAAAAGACCGATGTTGATGAAATTTGGTACGGAGACACACATATTTGATTTAAAATAAGTGGTGCCACGCCTTTAGTCAGAAAATATGTATTCACAGCTAAGCTAATAGACCGATTTTTATGAAATTTGGTACGGAGATAGATTGAACCCTGCGGAAAGGTATTTAGTTTTAAGTGAATGGTGTCACGCCCCTAACAGGAAAATATGCATTTTCAGCTACACTAATGAACCTTAGAAAGGGATAGGGATGGGGATAGAGTAACATAATGCATGATACAATACAAAAAATAGTTTTTTTTTGTCAGTTTTTAAAAACCAAAGAAGCATTTTTTGTCTTTCTCTATAATGGTTGAATTTCAACCAGTAGGCCAATTCTATTCATTATAAAAACTCACCATGTCAATCTTGTCTGTCATTTTACACCATACTTTATTGCAACATTTGTACTTAATTTAAAAACTTAATATACCGTTCTTATTGGAACACACTTTATATAAACTAATGTGTAGTAGTTCAAGAAAAGAAGTACGTAAGAGTGGTATACCTAATGCTGCCAACCCTGGACCGGCAAAAAGCAGTACATTTATCTGTGGAATACCTAATGAAAATTAGATCGTAACGACATGGAATACAAACATGTAAAAAATTAATCGAAACAACCAGTATTTCAAGTGACATAAGTGTTTTTTTGAGTGCCCTTTGTGCTTTTTATGTTCATAGTTTGCATTTCGTCCGCCTACATCCACGTTTTTAGCGCTTTGTTTGAACATGAAAAGCAGTACACAATTTCCTAATAAGTAGTATAGACACCTGCGAAGCAGTGGTGTACTGCTTTCACTAGTACAGTACTGCTAAAAGCAGTGATTTTAGCAGTACAGTTAGCAGCAACACCTACATATACCCTATATTAACGAATTATATATTTGATATTTGACTTTTTTAAGAAGTAAAACTTTCCCAAATTATTGAATTTTTTATGAAATTTGAATAAATTCAAATGAGCTAATTAAACAATTTTCAATGTACAGTACTGTACAGTATTTTACAAAATTTTTTGGCTTCATAGTTTTAAACTGATGATCTTCTTTAAAGTTTATATGTTACTGGTTATATTATCTGCAGGAGCTCCAAAAAATAAGGTATTGATGCAGGCCTTATCCTAATTCTTAATTCTGATTATAGCTTCGAATGATCTTCCACTCCGGATTGAACCAAAAGATCAATAGACTTTTTCTTTTTTGTGAAAATGACAGTATCGCCTAAAAGTAAAAACTGATAAAATAATTAGTAGCAATTGTCCTCAAATATACGTTAATCATACGACATGGTTTGCCACTGTCCCCTAACTTTCTCTCGACAGCCGTGATGGCAAGGAAGTATGCATATACAAGTTTCTAGGGGAATGGGCTTCTAAGAAACATTTTTCAGCTACAACAACGTCCAAAGTAAATCCTTGGTATATGCCTACACATATTTGTAGCTCCACGTATGGCCTTGAAATTTGATTATTTTTCAGAAAACTATCTCAAAAAAGCTTTTCGATTAAGGAAAAATTGGTGCACAAATTGTGTTCCAGACAGAAGATATTCAAAACCATTTTAGTCAAACATGTATCATTAAGATAAATTGAAATCAAATCAAAATATGGTTACAATTTTTTTAAATACAGTCAAGAAAACATCACGTTTGATTTCCAAATGGCTCAGTAATATTATTCTGCCATATTATTGTCTACTAAATTAATTTACTTAAGAAGAAACAAATTTTTTCTCAGTGTACTCGTCTACCATTAAAACGTTTGTATTTGTGATATGGTTTTATGTTGCTTAATGGCCATAAAGTTTAATTTGAATAAAGAATTCTATGCCAATTGGAACTGAAAAATCTTCTTATTTCAGTATTCACTCACTACAGTAATGACAATATGAAACACTTTCAATGTCCAACATCAGGTAAACACCACGTTTATTTCTTGTTTTCTAAAAAACTGGAAAATATTTGCTTTGCCACATTATTGATTACAATCATTTTAAGAAAAAAGTACTGCACTATTCCCTTTTCCGGCAGACTGAAAGTCTGCTACGTGAAAATTGGGGCAGTCAAAATGGCGAAGCGTCTAATGCCATCTTGAGCAAATGAGGGCAATGGCTTCTATTGTTTGTGCTACAACTACGTAAATATTGTTTTATGGCGAGTTGGATAGTAGAATCATCATTTATTTACAGCAAAAAACTAACTGAATAAATAAAAATCTCAGAAATAGAAGAAACTTTTATGGCTTAAACGAGGAAGCAATCTTTTTATATGGCAGTGGGTCACATAATTTGGAATTGCGCGTTGCTGTTGATTAATTTCTCAGATTTTATTGTGTCGCGAAACTTTTGTTATTTGATTCAAATGATAAATGCGAGTATTGACTGAAGGCTTTTTTTCAACTCCATAGAAAATGGAATATTAATAGATAAAAATATTTTAATGATAAAAAGTTAAAACATATTAAGCTAACAACAAATCCTTTATTGAAAACGCAAAATTACACAAAATCAATGATAAAGACACAGAAAGTGTAAAAAATTCAATATGGACTTTTGTTTTGCAACTCGGATTGGTTTTGCATATAAAACACCTAGGTACGATCATATAAAAATTAGTTAACTGTCATCACAGCCAAGTAGCCAAATGGATAAATTAATATGACAGAGGGGCTACATCCGGGTAGAAACTATCATGATGTTATCAATGGGGGTCTCAAATGAAGGAAACAGGAATAAATGTTTTTTCAAAATGTTACAAATAACGTTCAGAATCTATAAAATTTTAAGTCCTTTATCGACACTTCTTACAAATCCCGTTTTTCATATAAATACAAATTTGCTTAAAATATCAATTATTACAACTTATTTTAATAATTATTGGAGATCTAGGTTAGTTTAGGTAGGAGTGACAATCAGTTACAAGCCGACTCACTTAGACCAAATTTGTTCCATTGTGATACCACAGGGTACTTGACTATACCCTCTCATTGAAATTGGTGGGGGTCTAAGCAAGGCAAAATTTGAGCTACGTAGCTTTTAATAATGCTGACACCTTATTAGCTATAGAATCAGTGGCGTATTCAGGGGGTGGGCCCACGGGCCCGGGCCCTCCCCGAAATGCAATATTCAGTCTCACCAAATTCACCAACCACAACAACAATTACAACAAAATTTTAAATGGTATATCCCTGGCTGAGCGCGTTCGAGATTGTCAGAGCTTCGCTGTTGCCGTCTCTGGTCACTGTCGAGTCATATTTATTATTTGACTGTATTGTGTATGAAGAAGTTATAAGCAGATAGCCAGCTTTCCTTAAACTTTATAAGAAAGCCTTGGATATTTGTGAGCCTTTTGGTGTAATGTTTTTTATTTAAAAAGAAACGGAGGATAAAAGTAAAAAACGACACACACATACAGAATGTATGTATGTGATTTCGATTAATTTTATTTTAAGTCTTTTACTTTTCGAATAACTTCTACATTTTTTGTCCGATTGACAAATATCTTTTAAATGCTGAAAAAAGTTTTTGAGTCGAAAAAATATTCATGGTGATAGGGCCAAATAATTGAAAAAAGTGCAATAAAAAGGTTGCCATTTTTGAAATCTACTCCTCAAAATACATAAAAAAAAAGTCTATGAGAAACCAGATCTCGAGATGAACCCCAAATTTGTAATTGTGTCGAATACGCGCGCAAATAAGACGTGCCGCTTTACACAAATTAATTTATTTCTTATGGTAATAATAGTTTGCCCATTAAAAAAATACGTTTTCGATAGGAAATTTGACGTTAACACGGTAACCATCGTTACAGAATGAGAAAAATTGTTAAAAATTGATTTAAACATTTAAATTATTCATAACAATATGAATTTGTTAATAGTTTAGTAATAAATAATTTTTTTTTCAGTTCGTTCTCTTAGTTTTAAAATGAAAATAAAATTAATTTTCTAACTTTAACAGAACCGGAATTTTGAATTTTTGAAAGACTCACTCCATGCCAAAAATCACGAAATTCTCAAAATTTAAATTCATTCTATTTTGTAAAAATAAAATTTCAAAAAAACCCTCGAACATGTATCTCTTCTTTTTCGATACAGAACCCATAAAAAAAGTTTCCTCCAAACAAAATTCGTTCGGTTTGTAAAAGAACGTCCCCACGTCAAAATTCGTTCGGTTTGTAAAAGAACGTTCCCCGAAAAGTCATCGCTACACCACCGAGCCCATCCAAACGAAAGTCCTGGCTATGCCACTGCATGGAATAGTGGAAAATTTTTCGATTTCGATACTCTGGGACCCTTTATTTTGTAAGGTTTGATAAGGTAAGCGTGAGCTAAAAAATTAAGAGGATAGAAGGGGGGCCAATGGCGTCTCATCAAGGTCAAAGTTAAAAAATTTGAGAGATTTTCAGCCAAATCTACTCTGATTTTTTTTCATTCAGTTGAGCCGAACAAAATGACTTTATTTGAAGTTGGAAATGAACAGGTGACTTGGCAGTGACTACATCGTTCTCAAGATCTCAAGATCAAGATGGACTGGCCACTCCTGGGCCACTTCTCCTCGAACACTTCTTTCAATTCAAATGAATCCTCTTAGAAAACACTGGAAGCGAAGAAAAGGTAGAAATAGTCAGCCAAATTCCTGGAGATAGGGGGATAGTACGTTCGGAAGAAATATTGTTAAGAATAAATTAATAGGGGCTGGGCATAAGCTTGAATATTCTAGGGGCACCCTGGTGGCATTGGGAACGTTGGGAGTAAATTTCATAAAAATACCACTTTTGTATGGAATCCCCCAAAGGGGTGGAGAGAGGGGGTAAGTATGTTTCAGAAATATGTTGGATATGAAAAATTATTGAGGGTCGGTCATACGACCTACCGCTCTATGGGCCACTCCTGAGCAGCTATGGGCTGATTTGTCTGAAAATCTCTCAAATTTTTTAGCTTTGACCTTGATGAGACGCCATTGGCTCCCCTCTCATCCTCTTAATTTTTCTGCTCACGCATTTCTTAATCAAATCTCACAAAATAAAAGGTCCCAGCGCATCGAATTACAGATATTAATAATCTTCATATGTCACTATTCCATAGCTACTCCTTATGTAGTCCTTGCGACCTCGGAGAAAATTGACAAAAATCTAGTGTTGCTCTTGAAGAACTCGCAAAACGCTCTAACCATTTCTTTGTATTTAACCATCAAATTAACTGGTGTATTCTCAAATGATGTATTTAATATTACTATATGTCACGTTCCTTACAGACCAGGTAAAGAAGATCTGAGAATTTTTTTTAGCATATTGAAGATATTGACATAACTTGAAAATGGCTCCTCTGATTTTGGTAATGGCAGAGTAGTGTGATTGACCAGCACGTGTTCCTTTATTTGATGCTAGGTGTATCTGCGGCGCCGGTTATACATACACTCATCGTTGTCCCATCCCGCCCACATTTTTCTTGCTATTTTTTATACAGACGATACATCCTGTACCAAATTTCACAACTACAACTGCTTGAAGAACCAAGATATAGCTATTTAATTGTTTGTGTTAAGTGATATGTGTCCAATAACGCCCACATTCTGTGAGGTGGTTAATGCTGACAATATATATTCTTGTATCAAGTCTCACACCCATTGTCGATATATTTAAGTTTTTTCCCTTAAATTTACCAGGTGCCTCAGATGTTTTATAAAAAAGTATAATTTTTTCGAGATTAAATGAATTAGAGAATTGCGTTAGAAGTTTGGTTAATGTGAGTCAAATTCAACCTTAAACTGTAGAGATCAAATGAATACTTGATTGATATATGCGGTTGACAGTAAGTTGCAGCTCTTATCAATAAGCAGTTCCTCTACCAATTATTTCAAAACGTGGATTTGTTTAATGAATTCGGTCACTTTTCCGAATACGCAATTCAAATTCTAAACTGTATTCTATAAATATACATGTTCTTATTTAAGTCTCTATTATTTTGCTTATTTTTTTATTTGTATTTTACTTGCATTAATATTAACATTTTACTTGCATTAATTACTACTTACTTGGGTGGCCATAACAACCCGTTACCGGGTTACGGCCGACCTCAAAAGCTCTCTCCAGGCGCCTCTGCTTTGCGCACGCCTTCTCCAATCATTCACACCAAGCGTGGATAGGGTTTCCTCGGCTTGGTCTTTCCATCGGAGGCATGGTCTTCCTCTTCGTCGTCGCCCAGCGGCTTCCGCATCAAACACCTTTTTCGCCGGAGCTTCTTCGTCCATACGCACAACATGTCCCAGCCAGCGCAGACGTTGAATAGTGATGCGCTTGACTATGTAAATGTCAGCGTAGAGCTCGTACAGTTCGTGGTTCATTCGAATACGGTAGTCGTCGCCGACGTGAACAGGACCGAAGATTTTGCGAAGAATTTTTCTCTCAAACACCCCAAGCGTGGCTGCATCAGTCTGCGACACAACCCATGCTTCTGCGCCGTAAAGTAGCACGGGTAAGATGAGCGTCTTGTAGAGTGTCAGTTTTGTCGGGCGAGAGAGGTCTCTACTACTCAATTGCTTACTGAGACCATAGTAACACCTATTAGCAAGAGTTAGTCTTCGCTTTATCTCCAGGCTGACATCGTTTTGAGTGTTCACGGCGGTGCCAAGATAGGTGAATTCCTTGACAACTTCGAAAGTATAGTTGTTCGCAGTAACAAAGGATCCAATACGCCGCGTCTCCCTGTTTGTGGACAGCATATACTTTGTTTTGCCCTCGTTCACCGTCAAACATACTTTCGCTGACTCTTTTTCGATAGCAGAGAACGCAGCAGTAACATCTCGCTTACAACGTCCAATGATATCAATATCATCGTCATATGCAAGGAGCTGGACACTTTTGTAGAAAATAGTGCCATTACGATGTACACTGGCTCTTCGCAACACCCCTTCCATCACAAAGTTGAAGAGGTTGCAAGATAATGGATCGCCCTGTCTGAAACCTCGTTCGGTATCAAATGGTTCGGAGAGGTCCCTTCCTACTCTAACGGAGCTGGCTGTGTTGCTCAACGTCATTCTGCAAAGCCGCACCAGCTTCGCAGGTATACCGAACTCAGACATGGTGGCATACAGGCAGTCCCGTATCGGACTATCGAAAGCTGCTTTAAAATCGATAAAGAGATGATGGGTATCGATCTGTTTTTCGTGGGTTTTTTCCAGGATTTGACGTAGTGTGAAGATCTGGTCTATGGTGGACTTACCAGGTCTAAAGCCGCACTGATAAGGCCCAATCAGTGTGTTGGCAAACGGCTTAAGTCTTTCACACAGTACAGTCGACAGGACCTTGTAAGAGATGGCAAGAAGACTGATTCCCCGGTAATTAGCGCAGATTGTCGGGTCACCTTTCTTCAGTACAGGACAAAGGACATGAGATTCCAATCGTCGGGCATGCTTTCAACTAGCCATATTTTGCAGATGAGTTGATGCATACACCCTATCAGCTCATCGCCGCCGGTCTTGAACAATTCAGCTGGCAGGCCATCGGCACCAGCCGCTTTGTTGTTCTTAAGTCGTTGGATCACAACTCGTACCGTGTCATGGCTAGGTGGTGGTACGTCCACACCATCGTCGTTGATTGGTGGTATCGGGTTAATTTCTCCAAAGGCGGGATTGGTGGAGTCATCGCCAGCAAGCAGCTTGGAAAAGTGTTCCCTCCATAATCTCAGTGTACCCTGCGTATCCGTAACCAGATTTCCATGTTCATCTTTACAGGTAGATGCTCCGGGCTTGAAACCTTGGGTCAGACGCTTGACTTGTTGGTAAAATTTTCGAGCATCATTCCTGCCCCGTAACACTTCGAGTTTCTCACGCTCGTGCCTTTCCTGCTCTCGTTTCTTGCGTCTGAAAAGGCGCCTCTCATCCTTTCTCTTTTCCCGGTAGTTTTCGTGAACGGCTCGCGTTGCTGCTGACTGCAGGGTTCTTTTGTAGGCGGCGTTTTTCACTGCAGTAGCTTCGCGACACTCCTGGTCATACCATTGATTTCGCGGAAGTGGGCGTTGGAAACCAATGACTTCCTCAGCGGCAGAGCGCATGGAGCGGGATATATGCGCCCAAAGTCCACCGGCATCATCGGGTAGAGAGTCAGGTTGAAGGAGCAGTTCTGAGAGGCGAGCGGAATAGGCTTCGGCCGTCCGATGTGATTGCAGCTTAGCGACGTCCAGCTTTCGTTGCGTACCAGAGCGTACATCCTTTGCATTGCACAGCCGCATGCGTATCTTGGCTGCAACAAGATAATGATCGGAGTCAATATTGACTCCCCGGAACGTACGAACATCTAGCACGCTCGAAGCATGCCTTCCGTCGATCACAACATGATCGATTTGGTTGCGTGTTTTCTGATCAGGGGACAGCCAGGTGGCCTTGTGGATATCGAGGTGTTGAAATCTGGTGCTACTTACTACCATGTTTCGCGCCGCGGCGAAGTCGATCAGCCGTAGACCGTTGTTTGAGGTGGTCTCGTGAAGGCTGAACTGACCGACATTGGGGCCAAATATACCTTCTCTTCCGACCTTTCCGTTGAAATCCCCGAGTACAATTTTAACGTCATGGGCCGGGCAGCGGTCGTATACTTCCTCGAGTCTCGCATAGAAGGCATCTTTGACAGCATCGTCCTTTTCCTCCGTCGGGGCGTGCGCGCAAATCAAGCTGATGTTGAAAAATCGAGCCTCGGCGCGGATCGTAGCCAACCTTTCGCTCACAGGTGTGAACCTGTAGATATGGTGGCGAAGTCTCTTGCTTACTACGAATCCACATCACAATTCGTGCCTCTCCGCATGGCAGCTGTAGTAGATATCGCAACTTGCTTGCTTAGAGCAACTTTGTCCTATCCATCTTATTTCCTGGATGGCGGTGATGTCAGCCTTAATTTTTCCGAGGGCATCCGCCAATTCGATAGAGGCACCTTCCCTTTTGAGGGTCCGGATATTCCAGGTGCATATCCTTAAATCATAGTCCTTTTTTCGTTTGCAGTGGTCGTCAACGTTGAGGGGTTCATTATCCGAGGCTTTTTTAGTCTTCATTGGAGTGTTTTTTTTTACGTGGCGGGTACCAAACCCTGCGCACAACCCAGTTTACTTCCAGGGAGGACACGCTGCACACATTCGCTCACTATCTCAGCGGATGCGGAGATAGCTACCCAGATGGAGCCGCGGGGAGGCTGTGTGTCAACTTGCTAATGGTTGGCTCAGAGATCGCTCTGGCAATCCCCAGGTGGAAAGCAATCAGAAACTTTACTCTGATCAACCAAAAGCCAATCCATCCTACTTGCATTAATATTAACATGAAAAGTAGGTTTTTATTACGTGGCATATCCTGTATCGATCGTATTGACATTTTCCTCAAAAACAATATAGATCTATGTTGAAAAATTACCGCTTTTAACGCGGCCAAGGCCACGGGCCTCGTAGGAAGTGAAAAATTTCGAAAAAAGCCGACGTTCGGAATTTCTTCGCGAAAACTTCTTCGCATTATTCAGCTGTACACTCATCTATGCGGCCGTGATATGTTAATTTTTATTATTTTCTGTATGCTAGTTGGCGATACATTCAAAGCAGTGGCCATTTATGCATAGCATTACCGTGGATTCCTTTTTTAAATGATATTACTTAAATAAATAAATTATTTCAATGATTAAATTGCTTACATATTTCTTAATGGCAAAATCGTATTTATACTTCAACTGAAAATTCATAGAAAAATATTTTTCTTTGAATCAGCAGTTCATCACTGCTAATCATCAGTGGTTATTCATGTGATGCTTCTGCAATTTTCTAAAAGAATCTAGCGGTATCTCAGTTGAATTAGCAACAGAATGCTGCTGGAAAATTTTACTCACGTTTTGTACGCGTTCACTTAAAATCCACAGCTATGGTACGCGGTGCTGCATCTTATTATGGTCTCGGTTTCAAGAAAGCTCCTGCAAGACATGCAGCCACCGTGACTGGAAGATTACTTACATACATTGATTCTTGTAACTGTCAAGCGCTTCAAAGTGCATTTTAAAGTCATCATTTTGTGCACGGAGAGAATTGATTTTTTATCAATTTAAATTTTCCATAATTGCCTCCAAAAATGAAAAAAAAAAAAAACAAGCACTTGAAGTCGTGCACATCGTCAACCAGTAGCCGTTGCCTTTGTCTCTGTCATTAACACCAAACTTTGTCATTTGTGTTTCGGTGTCTGTCGGTTTTACTGCTTTTCTGGTTGCCAAACGAACAAAGATTAATGTTTCCTGCAAAAAGACCGACCGGCCAACTGACTGACTGACCGACCGACCGACCAGTAGCATAAACATCACTGTGGCTTCTTAAGCCGGGAACAGTGTCGGCTTTTGTTTGACGTTGTCTGCTGTGCCATTGTGGCTTGTGGTTTTTGTGTCCGGTTTTAGTACTGTTCAGTTGCATGTTGTAATTTTTGTTTTTTGTGTAATTTCTTGTTTGTCGAAAACTATTTTAATGTCTTTTTTTTTATTTTGTATGCATTGTTTACGAGATATCGGCAATAAGGGAATAAATCTTGATGGATAATTTTTAAGAAAATTAACTTTGTTTACCACATTGACTTTACCTAACTAGAGCGTTAGGGCTGTTTTTCGTCTTGAAAGTTGATTTTTAAATTTTGTTATTTAAGGTCAAATTAACATTTATCACTTGTAAGTGGTTATGTTTATGGCTGTTTACCAACTGCCTATTTATACATAGGTATTTATGCTTAGGCGTCATTTTATGGTCGCCATATTGGTAAAAAAAAAATCGAAAACACCTGTTTATATGAAAGATCTTGAGCATACTCACATTTTGAGATCCTAAAAACGAAATGCAAAAAAAAAGCTGTCTTTCGATTTTCTGCCTTTTCGTTTTTCATATAAATTGTAATAGCAAACAAACTGATTACGTCTTCGCAGGTTTTATCTAGGAAGCTGAAATTATGGTAGAATTTTCATCAAGCCCGATTCTATAGTAAAGGCCCACAAATTTAAAAAAAAAAATCCTCTTCGGGTCTATTTTGTCCGCATTTTCAGCCACACGAAAATGTGGGCAAGGTTTGACAACTTTGGGTGGCATCTCCCATACAACTAAAATATGTCAAACTGAATATTACTAAACTGAATAAAATTAAAAATACTCCATTATAAAAAAAATTAGGAAATTGAAACTTATGTTTTTCTGCTGTATAAGATTTTTGAGTTTGCTATCGACTCTTAAATGAACTTCGAAATTTTAGTTATTTTTCTTTTTTAATTTGTACTACTCTTAATCTATCCCATACAAATTATTAAAATGAAGAAAATGTTTTGATCAGGCGCAAATAACGAAAACCAGGAATTGTTGTGTGTTAAACTAAGTACTGGAAATGCAAATTATTCGTGAGAAAATGCCATTTTATACGTTTTTTGCTTCAGTTTCTAAATGAAGTTTTCAATGAGGCGAACCCTCAAAGGGTTCTTTTGCATTTTATGCAAACGTGTGAACTTAGATGATTATCTTCTGTATTCTTTTCAAGTTGTAAACTCTAACAGTAGTACTTTGTTCACATGGGTGCAACCTACATTCACATAAGAGCAATAAATTCATTGGCCAAGCTGGCTAACTCCATTAAACAAAAAGTCGAAAAAAGCTAAAGCAACAAGTTGCAAGTTGTTTATGTGAAGATCCAAAAAGAAATTTCCACCTTCTTTGATGTTAAGCTTAAGTTAAGTTCATTAAGGGTAGCAGCCAGTCAGTCCAAAGTAGCTCACTACAGAAAAACTGAAGTTCATTAAGATACTACGGCTAAATTTTGTAACGGAACTAAGTGATTGTATTAAGTCACGTCCAGAAAGTGAGAGGCGAAAGCAAAATAAGATTATTATACTCTTCAATTTATACCCATAATATCTCTATAAATTCTACACAAGTCCAATGAGTAAACGTCTAAGCGTTCGCAGCTCTAGAGAAAACAAAGCCTTTTGGTGTTTAACTTGGACTACTACCGCATAGCCTTAGTTCTGCGGTGTGACGTGCCACATTTCAATTCAAAATAGGTCCCCATCATAGGAATAATACCAAAGGTACCAAATAAAGTTTTGCGAGAGGATACAACCATTGCTTTGGTATGAGCCCCATCTTAATTCCTCCGTCGTGTAATGGGAGTGGCACCAGGCTGTGATATTTCAACTCCACACTGAGCTTACGCTCTACCATCGATGGGGTATCAACCACAGTCACTATGATGGACCCATAGGGGGACCTATCACAACCGATATAGCCATATAGGGTTTCTCGCAATTGTAATGCTTGAACCGAAGTTCCAGGTGCTCCTGACAGCCTCATAGTGGATACCTTTACCTTTAATCAGGCTACGGACCAAACGGATTTCATTGCGTACTTTGGTTTACTCATTGATGTACACTCGTTCTCTTAAACAGGCCGGAAGGTAATAATCAGGAGCGGTTAAGTCGTTGTTGTCGTAATAGGAAATGGGTTTCATGTTTTCTGAATGAATTCGGGATGAGTCAAAACAATTGACCGTGGTTTTACAAACAAAATTCAATGATTTTTGTCCCATATTTAAATGTCTAAGTCGTGTTTGTGAAATTCTGACAAGGCATATTGAAATAAGCGCAAGCCATAAAGGTCATTTTGCTGTACCCTGCAATAGTCCTTTGTCAGGCAAGTTCATAAATTTCTTTATATCCAGGCACAAAATTGAGTTAAATATTGAAAAGCTTTACCATCTTGCTAGGGTACGCACAAAACTTACGGACCAGTAATGTGTTAAGAAAAACAGATTCAAAATATTTTATAGCAGTTAAACTATTCGAAGAACGTTAATGTATCTTTTAATCACAATATATTTGATGTTCCAATATGCTACTTTCTTAATAGATTTGACTTCCATTTGAAAAACTCGACATTGGTCAGATAGCCCGCAGCAATTTTTCGGTTTGCTGGCAAGGCCTACAATAAAAGCCAAAGGGTATTAACTTTTGAGGAACTATTTGTTCATTTACGATTCGAAATATTTTATTGAATGAAACTAAAATATTTTCACAATGAAGTATACAAAGTTTTATACAAAGTCAACTTGTTTTCAAAAGTATAAGTAGAAACACTATGAGTAGTGAAAGGTATCATTTGTGTATTAAGTAATAACTTTTAACACTTTCCCTCAAATAGTATCTTTCTCTAGTGTACCCCTAACTTATTTTGAAGGTACTTGTGCTTTGATTTTTGTAGGGCTTTCGTTAAAATATCCGCTGTATTATCTGTTGATGCTACATATTTTAATTCAAGTTTTCCTGCTTGATGTACTTCTCGAACATGATGTATTCGTATATCAATGTGTTTACTTCTTGAATGAAATACTGGATTTTTCACCAATTGTTGTGAACTGATATTATCTCCATATAAAACTGTTGACTTCTCTACTATATTTTTAAATCCAAGTTCTTGAAATAAATTTCTAAGGTAAATTATTTCTTTTGCAGCTGTTGAAATCGCCATGTATTCTGCCTCTGTGCTACTTAATGCTACTGTTGGTTGTTTTTTAGATTCGTAAGATATCGCTGCTCCAGCTAACAGAAAAACATATCCAGTGTATGACTTTCTATCGTCACAACTTCCAGCCCAATCAGCGTCTGCAAATCCATGTAGCATTTTGTTCGTTAAATTATACGATAATGCTAAGTCTATTGTATTATATAAATACTTTAAAATGTGTTTTGCTCCAGCCATGTGTTCCTTATGAGGATTTTTGTTAAATTGTGATAACTTATTTACTGAGTGTAGAATATCAGGTCTTGAACAAATTCCTGGATCCAATGGTGTGCTGCATTTTTTACATTCTTCCATTAAATTTTCTTTAAGAATTTCTTTAATTAATTTCTTTTGTGTAATTTTCAAAGAACCAGTGGGTTGTTTTCTTTCTATTTCCATCCCCAGAAAATAATCAACTGGACCCTTATCAACTATGGCTAACTTTAGCTTAAGTTCTGTTTTGATCCGATGTAACGTATGTAATTTTGAACATGCTAACAAAATATCATCAACGTATACTATTATAATGATAACTTCTTCTTCGTTGTTCATAGTATAGGCGCAGTGATCTATTTGGCCTCGAATGAATCCAATTTGCTTTAAGATTTTATCAAGTTTCTCGTTCCATTTTCGACCGGACTGTTTCAATCCATATAAAGACTTTTGCAACTTACAAACTTTTTTTGGTTGCATTGGATCTTCAAATCCTTCAGGTTGTTCCATAAATATATCGGTATCAATATCACCATTGAGGTAAGCCGATTTTACATCAAGCTGGTGCACATACAACTTGAATTCTACAGCCAATGCAAGAAGTATTCTTACTGTAGAATATCTTGTTACTGGGGAAAAAGTTTCTGTATAATTTATCCCGTATTTTTGACTGCAACCTTTCGCAACTAGTCTTGATTTGTACCGTTCGATTTTGCCATATTTATCTTTTTTTTGTGTAAAAACCCATTTACACTTTATAATAGAATTATTTACTGGTCTGTCCACGAGTATCCAGGTTTTGTTTGCCATTAATGATTCATATTCTGCTTTCATTGACTCAATCCACTTCAATTTATCACTTCTTTGTAAAATTTCTCTTAGAGTCGACGGATTCTCAGTATTGTGCGTCAAAACTTTATTACATTGTTGGTTTTCCCTGCTGTCATTGTAATCTTTGTGAGATGTCATGAAAAAATATTTTGGTTTTTTTATAAAAAAATGTTTCTTCATCCTTCAACATGCATAACTGGTTGGTCATCTCTTCATAGTTTCTTTCGTTGTCCTTCGTGAGTAACATCCAACTTGATTTGAAGGTTTCGTACTGTGCAGGTAAGATTTGTAAGATTTTACATACTAACAATAAATCTGGCAATAAATTCTCGTTTCTTGCCCTTAGACCATTATTTAATTCATTCCACAATCCTCTCAAGTTGAATTCTCATTTATTTATTTAATAAATTTTTTATTTGTTATTGTCGACTGATCATTCAGCTATACAAAATGCTCTTTGATGGTCAAAAACCCAATATGAACCGTCCTTAATTTTTCTATAAGAAATATGATCACTGTAGATGCTTCAAAAATTTGAAAAAATTTATAGAGTTAATCAGTTTGGCCATTACAGAGCTCATGTGCTAAAATTGCTGCAATAAATTACTTTCAACGGAAACATTAAAAAAGTTACACAGTTCTAAAAATGTAATTTTCTGGTAACAGTTTTAAACTTCATTAGCGCGAAAATGGTACAGACTGCATTTGCTAATTATGTGGATAGAAATGTAATATGTATTTTACTGTACTGTAGGTACTTTTGTTTGAGCACTAAATTTTTACAACAGTTAGTTCTTGATGTAGCATCAAGCAATTATGGCAGTGTCAATGAAAAGCTGCGATGTTTCCAGAAGGAATTGATGTATAAGGTGATAATCTTTCTATTATATAAAATCATTTTCTGCGTGCTCTCCGTAATTTAGAAAATTTTTGGTTTGTTTTATTGGCTTTTATAATAATATTAATTAAATGATAATTGAACTTCAGCCATTTTTAGTAGCGATCAACATTCATGTAAAACTTTACAAGTTGATACAATGCTTTATTTTATTAAACAAACTTTGACAACAAAGGAAAAAAAAAACAACAACTCTAGAATATAGACATATTGTATATGTTTCGATTCTTAAAATCTCGTCAGTATATTTTTGGTTGATTTGATTAGCTTTTCGTTAGATTTGCATTGATATGGCGGGCGTAATTTGAGTACTGACGTAGGCATGAGATTTTAAGAATTTAAGAAAAAAAATTAATATCAATAAAACCATAATGATGGAAAAGACTAAATGTTATATACAGGTTTAACGAGAAGTGTAGAAAAATTTTTAATTAATGTGATTTTTATTTTAAAAATCGAAAATAATCGTAATTTTCGATTTCAATTTTTTTCGATCAAAAATAATCATAATTTTCATTTTAAATTTTTTCCGATCCAACATAATCGTAATATTAGATTTATATTTTTTTTTTCGATGGGCAATAATCGTAATATTGGATTTTTACTTTTTTTCGATCAGAAATAATCTTTATTTTGGACTTTTATTTTTTTCGATCAAAAATAATCGTGATATTGAACTTATATTTTTAAATCCAAAATAATCGTAACTATAGATTTTTATATAAAATAAAATCTTTACTACAGATTTTTATACGTTTAGATTAATTTTATCCGTCATATTCTATTTGTATCAGCTGTGATCGTTTTGGGCCTATTTATTTTTCTTTTCACCAATCTATAAAACTCGTAAATAGATTTTGTTTGGCACTCACTCTGCACTGCTGTTTGGGTAATGCGAAGTCCTTAGATACTACGATACTCTTTGACTTTTCCATTGTTTTGTTTAAAAGTTTTGAACAACAAACAATATATGTTTTAACCCAGTACTATCGCATTCAACCCAGCACCTATTGTTGTGGATTTTTAACGTATTTTATTACTCGCAAACTACACTTATAGTAAAATTTTAAAAAAGTTCTAAGATTCAGAAAAAGTTGAATATGTTGAATGTCAGAAATTTTGATAAATTTGAGGCCAATACATAGTCGTCGCGAACCATCGAATAACTCGAAAACTATCGAATATAGTCGAAAACTATTTAAAAAATCTAAGCTTATCGAATAAGACGATATTTGTCGAAAACTATCAAATTTTCATGTTGTCTTACCAAGAAATAGAACAATATTGAATAATGGTTTGTTTTGAGACTAATAATTATTATATTAATAATTTTTGTAATTAACTTTTTAGTCATTTTTACAACCAACATGACAAAGATAACAAGTGGATCAATTTAACCTGGTAATTGGTGACATATGTTTCGGCTATTACCACGTATATACATATTTATATGCTTATACATAGCCTCATCAGACCAGTTTTGGTTAAGTTGTACTGAGAATCGAACACCCGACCGCATGCATTTTTGAATTGCGACGGCCGCTCTAACACTTGAGCTATTGGGTATGTGACCTTGATGTGTACAAAGTGCGTGTTTCTTTTGATTTCGCACGTATTGTTCCATTTTTTCTTGTTATCTTTCTAAGTTATGTTCAGTTGACATAGCTCTTTTAGAGCTTATTTGGCTTATACATGTGCTATGATTTTATAATTATATTTTTCATATAATTTCAAAGTTCTGGAAAATTTTCCAGCTACTTTTTTTATTATTATTGAAAAATTGGCGGGTTCTCCATATTAAGAATTTTTTGGTTTGTTTCGAGACTAATAATTATTATATTAATAATTTTTGTATTGAACTTTTTAGTCATTTATACAACCAACATGACAAAGATAACATATGTCACCAATTACCAGGTTAAATTGATCCACTTGTTATCTTTGTCATGTTGGTTGTATAAATGACTAAAATGTTCAATACAAAAATTATTAATATTGAATAATATTAGAAACATCGAAAAGTCATTAAAAAAAACATTATTTTGGATCAAAACAAATAAAATTCCAATATATCGATTACTTTGGATCGAAAGAAAGCAAATCCAAAATAACGATTATTTTTGATCGAACAACATAAAAATCCGAAATTACGATTACTGTTGATTAATAAAAATAAAAATTCGGTTTTAACGATAATGCAGTGATTTTTATATTGAAAGTCATTATCGTTATAGTTCCTGAATAAAATCATTATTAGTTGGGAACCTCTGGATTGACTTTAGAAGTACGGATGTCATATCAAAAGTAAAATATATTACTTTGACTCAATGGTTTGAAATTCGCCCCACAGTTTTTGAGACATAAAAACTTTTCTGAATTTTTGATCAACTTTTATTTTGTTATTTTTTGCAAAAAATTTGTTATTAACATAAAGAGAATAAATTTAGAAAACATCTGATCTGAAGATGATAGCGCCTATAATAACTGACTAACTCAGCTAAGTGCATTTATGAAAAGTCTAAGTGTTGAGACTGTTCTTAGTTTTTGTCCTTAATTTAGGTAAGCTCACATAGACCACAGTGTTGCATAGAGCCACAAAAAAAAAGTTAAGTCATTTGGAAAGTACAGCCTGAAAGTTTAACAAGGCAACACACATAGGGCTACCAGATTGCCTGCTTACAAAAGTAGCACATATCAAAAAATTTCAATTTAGTTATGAAAAGCAAAAATATTATTGCAGTGTTGTAATGAAATCGAACAGTGTTGTAATGAAATGAAATTTTTTTAATTCCAT
Organism: Tricholauxania praeusta; assembly: GCA_949775025.1. Lineage (NCBI taxonomy): Eukaryota > Metazoa > Arthropoda > Insecta > Diptera > Lauxaniidae > Tricholauxania > Tricholauxania praeusta. The sequence goes on from OX459031.1 coordinate 45,612,348, forward strand.
AGAAATATTTTTGATGACCAAAAAAAAAAAAAAAAAAAGTCCTCACTTTGTACGAAAAAACCCTAGGAAATTAAATAAATATTTAAAATAAAAAAAAAAAAAAAAAATTTCTAACTTCGAAAGTAGTGAAAAGTAACGCATTTCAACCAAAAGTAGCACATTTCAAGTGAAAAGTAGCAAAGTAGCACAGCCTTGCAAAAGTAGCACTTTTGCTACTTTAGTATGCCATCTGGTAGCCCTAAACACACACGATGAAGTCTGACGTTCCTGGGTTAAAATTTAAAAATTATTATTGTGGCAACGAAAGGACTGCTCCAAAATGTTATGACAAATGCCGAAGCTCTAAACGTTTGGTTTAAATAGTTTAAAAAGTCTAAGACTCGTAGTGACACTTGAGCGCTACTAATTGATACTGTCGCATATTTTCCCTTAAAGTAATTTCCTACACAGCATTTAATGTCATAACTTTCTAACATTCTAAGACATAAATCACTGACAAAAAAGAATTTCACCGAATTTTCTTGAACTGCAGTAACCCTAACAAATTGTGACTAATAGCGTCTACAACTAACAAAGGCATGAAGCGATTTTTGAATTGTGTGAAGGTTTTCTCAACAGACGGAAAACACAATACAATACGACGAGTCATACCTTCAAAAAGGAATAACTAAGTTTTTCCACGAAAATGGCGACACATTGCGTTTAAAAACGATTTAATAAATTCTGCCCCATCTAAAAAAATGTCCAAGACATTGCAGACATGTCTGAAAATAAAAAAGCGAAAGTGTTGTAATTTACTTGTGTGCTGCAAAAGGCCAAAGGCTCTTACTGCTATACAAAACAAAAATAAAATAAAACGTAAATTTGAAACTTATCGAAAAAAACTGCAAATTAAAATTACAGGTTACAAGTAAAATTAATTATAACATACATATGTACAATTCCATCAGATTTGGCCTTTTAGCTGGCCTCGTTTTTTTTTCGGAGCAAACTCTTCAAACATGGTTTTTCTTGAAATTAAGACTATCTTTAATTATTATTCAAAGAGGAGCAATTAAAATTCAAAGGGAAACATAGTTAAAATTGCATTTAAGTTAAAAAAAAAACATGAAAAGTTACATATAAAGTTAAATAAAAAAAATAGCTATCTGAATTTTGATTGAGCAACCTTAAATATTAATTCAAGACAGCCTTAGCTTCAAGAAAAACTATGACTGAAAGATGTACTCAAAAAAAAAAAAAAAAAAAAAAAAACGAGGCCAGCTAAAACGCTAATTCTGGCGGATTTGCACATATACCACTCCCGAAAAAGTCAGAGATATTTGAAAGAATCGTATGAATTGCATGGCTCCAAGTTTTAACAAAGAAAATCTTTTTAAATTTTTCTGCAAAATTTAATTAACTCTCTTGAAACATGAAGTATTATTTTCTTTCTCAAGTGAACTCCATTGAAGTCCTTACATAGAAATAACATTTAAGTGAACTTCGTGCTTTATTATGAAAAAAAAAAACCAAAACAACAATTTAAATTATGTTTACTGAATGCGCCGACACGTTTTTAATTGCTATCGCTATTACTTATTCAAAAATGCAACACTGTTGCGGAAAACACGTGCCGCGATGTTGGAAGCAATTGTTTGTGTACACAATGAGACGAAAGCTCTCAACTTTGCTAGAATACAAAATGCAGGATAAAGTCCTTTAAAAAAATTGTGCAAAATTTACGCATATAAAGATGAGAGCTCATGAGACTTTCGCCATATGGATTTGTGTTGTCACAATTGTAGAAATAATTAAAAAAAGCCTATCTTCGCGTATGCCATTTATCCTAAAAACTTGGAAATTTACATTCCACGAAATTCCTCGGACATGCTTAAAATTCGAAAAATTACATCTTTAGAAGTATATTCATTTAATACTCGTAATATTGAAAATTTTAAATAAATTAAATGTATTGTGGAATTGAAATATCAATTTTGTTTTGGTTTTAATTCAACCGAACCAGAATATGTTATTTTTATGGATCTTTTCGTGTGAAATAGACAGGATGGAACAGAGTTTTTAAAAAAACTTATTAAATAAACACTTTAAAAAAAAAAAATAATTATTTAATTTCAAATTTGTAGTTTTCGATTTTCGCTTCACCTTGTACATATTAGCTAGGGAGCTGTGGCCTAAATTTCTATATGAATCTTTCGTATGGCAGAGGTTGAAAACCATGAAGCTATAAGTAATATAAATAAATCGAACAATCTCTGCCATTTCGGTGCCTCTGCGTATTAATTGAGAGAACTTTGAAACTGTAAAAAAAATTACAAAAAAAGGCGTCTGCCTTTAATATTAAAATGTGTCCGTGCACAAAAACAGCCAAATTTAAGAGACAGGCGTTTTTGTTGCTGCGTTTAGAAGTTATCATACTTTTTTTTCAAAAATTTATGATATGTACAAATTTAATTGATTTTATCGTCAGGCAGATTGAGATTATTATAAAGATTTTGTCAAAAAAAGCAGAAAAAACCATCTCTGCCACTTAGTTATTGCCACATTCTAAAATTGCAATACTACAAACATGTAAAAAAATTGAGTACTAAATCATTCTTTCGCGTCTGCCTCTTGACTGACTTGCATATTCCTGCGCTGCTTTATAAAAAGCTGACTTTTTGAGCACTTAAAGTGAATTTATTAATGATATACTACCTTGATCAAAAAGTTTTAGGACTTTATTTTTAAAATGAAAAATACAAGTTTATTCATCAAAATCGATATTGTCTCCTTCAAAGTACTCCCCATCGACTGCAATGCACTTACGCCAACGCTTGACCCAGTCCTCAAAAGCCTTTTTATACTCGACCGTCGGTATGGCCATCAGGGCCATCTTCGATTTTTCGATGACCTCTTCTCGGCTGCTGTAACGCGATCCGCGGAGCGGTTTCTTCAGGTGGTCGAACAGGAAAAAGTCGCAGGGAGCCAAATCAGGCGAATTCGGTGGATGTTGGACGGTATTCATGGAGTTTTTGGCCAAAAACTCACGAATAATGATCGCATTGTGCGACGGCGCGTTGTCGTGATGCAAAATCCACGAGTTGTTTGCCCACAAATCCGGTCTTTTTTGGCGAACTGCTTCACGCAAACGTCTCAAAACGCCCAAATAATATTCTTTGTTGACGGTCTGACCTTCTGGGAGGAATTCATGATGCACAACACCTCTGTAGTCCATGAAAACCGTGAGCATCGCCTTCTTTTTCGATTGAAAACGACGTGGTTTTTTCGGTCGCGGCTCATTGGGTGAACGCCATTCACTCGCTTGATGTCTGGATTGCGTGTCGTACTCGTAAATCCACGTCTCGTCACCAGTAATGATTCGTTTGATGAATGTTGGGTCGGATTCAGCCTTGGAAAGCATGTCTTTTGCGTCATCAACGCGGTCCCTTTTTTGCATGAAATTCAGGTCTTTCGGCACCAGCTTTGCAGCGACACGTCTGAGGCCCAAATCATTAATTAAAATGTCTTGGACGGATCCGTAAGCAATGCCCAACTCCTCTGCAATCTCTCTAATGGTCAATTTGCGGCTTACGGCCATCCACTCTTTGATTTTGTTGACGTTTTCATCAGTTTTCGCTGTCGACGGCCTGCCACTGCGTTCGTCATCCTCGACCGACTCACGACCATTTCTGAAGCGTCCGTGCCAGCGAAAAACGTTCGATCTCGTTAGAGTATCGTCGCCAAAACACTTTCCCAACATTTCCAACGTCTGCGCACCGTTAAATCCGTTTTTAACACAAAATTTAATGCAAACTCGTTGCTGCAAAGTTGATGACATTTTTTTTTTTGTAAAAAATCGAAACCACACACAAAAGTAGATGCACACAATACGGCGTCACTTCAAGAAATGTCAAGCTGTCAAGCTGAAAATTTGACATAACGTCCATGACACTTCTACCAACACAACAAAAAAAATAGAATTGAAATCGGACGAACGAGAGCGCCACACGGTGACGAGTCCTAAAACTTTTTGATCAAGCTGGTATATTATTTTTGGTAATTTTTATAAATTTCATTTTTCTGGCTGTGTATATGGGGCATTCCACTCCGAATCGGATACCATTTTGCTTTTGCATCTATGATTTTTATGTAAGTTTTTATTTTAACTTAGTACTGGTAAAAACTAGTCTCCATAATATTTTTAAAACATTTTTCTCCGAAATATGGTTAATTGAATGCAGATCTACATAAGTTCCAGTACTGAAAAATTTAAGTTAACGATATCTAGGAGAAAAAAATATATCTATATAATTCAAAATAAGATCTGAAGGGAATAAGTTAAGCTTTTCAACTAAATTAAATACATTCGGAAAAATCTGGTGTCCCTAAAATTAATAAACGAACTTAACCAAAATTGTCGATTTTGACATACATATACAACCCCGCATATTTTAAAAAGCGGAGGCCTACACGTCTGGATCCTGTATTTTCTACTACTATTCAGCAATACTGAAGACAATGAAATTCTGAAAGAAATCGATAAATTATTTAATAAAGTTTTTTTTTTAACATATTAACAATTGTTTTTATTAAAAATGCATCTGTGGACGTCTCTTATATTTTCACTATCTATATTGTAGCGAAATTTGGTTTATGCTAGAAAACTCTTGAAATTAAAACCAACAAAAGAAACTAAACGATACTAGCACCATCTAGCGGCAAACAATAAACCGAACAGACGCTGCAGTACGAAAGTCAATAACCGAGAGACATTTGGATTGTGAATTCAACGTCGTACAACGTCATCTAGCATAATAGGAACATTCTGGATAATTGTGAACTCAACGTCGATACGTCGTTTAGAAAGTACTGGTAAATTATGGACAATGGTAGATTACTCGCCAATTAGAAGGTACTGGATTATTCTAGAGAGTGATGACTGCAGTATAAAAGGGTTGTCATCTGAGTTGAGTGACACAGTAGAATTAAATCAGCGAAGCAGAACAGTTGTATTTAAACAGTGAAGCAATAAAGCAATAAAGTGAATACAGTGTGATCCGTAGTAAAGTAAAAAGTTTTCTATACAGTGTTAAATTAATATTAGAATTTGAACGTTAATAAAATAAGCCATTTTATAACTAAATAAGTTTGTGTGTTTTTAATTGCTACACAATCCAGTGATCGAACTCAGAAAAGTGTGAGAGATCGAAATTATCGTCAAAGAGACAATTATCGTAACAATATTATGCCCTTAACACAATATGTCAAAGGCAGTTATAAAATAATTTCATATAGTTTTTTTTTGCAACTTCAAAATGCATTTAAAAAAAGGCGGTGCTATTTTTACTTAACTCTTAGTTTTCCTAATTCACATAAATGTGAAATTCATTAAATATCAATACTAACGATGATAAAATCTTATACCAAAAATGTTAGCCCGCTCCCTATATATGTACGATTGTATTTCGCCAATTTTTTGATACTAAGTCCTTAAGGAGTTAATTCCTCAGAAAGATCAAAGTACATTCGGGTCACAAAAATAAAAATTGTATATAAATTTGTATTTTTAATACAGAAAGCAATAGACCTCTAAAAGTAAAATTTAAAGTAGAAATTTTCACGGAATTTTTCTTTAGTTTAAGCTGCAAGAGAGATATTTTTCGGTTTGACGGGAATAAGCGCGGCAACACGTTGCTCGGTCATCTAATTATTCTTTATTCATGCTTATCACAACAAAGGTATGCGAGTGGTTCACTGAACAAGCAACTTGAAGGCCAAAGTTGCAACAGCAATACTGCTGTGGAGGCGTCCGTACTATCCCGTCCTGAATTTCAAGCTAAGGTTCAATTCATAAAAACTTTCCCTAAGACTTTAAACTTGCTGGAAAGTTTGGAACTTTTCATGAAATCCATTCACATATTTTGGTGTATACACATCTCTAATGGCGTCAGTCCCTTAGGATTTGAAACACTCTAACTCAAAACACCAACATTTTGTGTTGTGAACATTTTAACTTTGCTAATTTGCATCAAACACACGCTGAGTTCAGATTTCTTCCTCTGGGGAACAAAGATTATCGAAATCTCGTCCTGTGGCAAACATTTGCCTGAATAAACAGCAACATTTTATAAAACAGTGAGTCTCTGGTAAATAGTAATAACAACAACATCAAAACAGGGAGAACGAAACCAGCAAGAACATCAAATGATATCCTGACTGAGTGCAAGCCACTTTTACTTTTTTTCCATATTTTTTAAGTCTTTTTTGGCTTTGTTCACTTTCGAAATTCTGCTGGCAGGCGCACAGTCACGTGCACCCATCCAAACACTTAGCAAAACCACCCCACCCAAAGGTGGCAACAACAGATGACTGCAGTTGCTTCCGAAAAAACAAATGAACGAAAGTCACTTGAAATGGAAGTGAATATGATGAAGATGAATTGTTAACAGAAATTTTTATTTCGTTTTTGGACTTGGCTTGTGGTTGGTGTTTCGAACTCGTTTTGTGCAATAGTCATTAAGATCCCGACTTGTTCAAGTAAACTGCAAGGCTCTACATCCGCAATTAAGTTCACTATTTGATTAAAAACCTACTATGGAAGTACAACGGTATGCAGAAGTCATTTAACTTCATATTTTTTAATTTAGCTTCAAAGTTATAAATGAAAAAACTTCCAGTTTTATATCAAAATTTTTTGGAAGCTTCAAGATATTTGTATGTTGAACTCTCTTCAGTGATACTTTCAAGAGAGTCTATGCAGTATTACTAGAGCAGCTTGAAACGTTTCTTTCACAAGATAATGAATGAAATATTCATTTATATCAACATCTTTACAACTTCTGCAAAGATCTCCTACATCAGTAAACCCTAGGCTTAAGGTAAGCTTACCTGCTTATAAAGAAGTGTCCTGTAATAACTCCATTTGAGATTTGTAGGGCTTGTTCTTTATTGAAATTGTTTTTCGCGCTCTATTATACAACCAGATTCCCCATACAGTAGTCGAATTTATACATTTGGAGTTTGATTAGTATAAGGTTCAGGAATTACTTCAATTTCATAGCATTTCTTATCAAGTTGACTACGAAGCAATCGAGTCTCGAAAATGTTGGAGTAAATGTAACATGTAATATTAGTTATGAATTTAATGTTTAATAAATCGGCAAATGTCACTCTGCTTGCTACTCAAATCATTGAAAAAAAATTCTCGCATTAGAACCATATACTAATTTCGAACCATGAGAGTATGTAGTTACATATGTACATATACAGCTGTAAACATGAAAATAGCAGTACCTTCATCTAAATTCCCATATTTTTTTTTTTCAAACAAGCCTTAAATAACAATTTGAACATTAATTGTTCACTAGGTGTTGTGGGCTTAGGGAAGAGCTTAAATCTTATAATAAAAAATCTCAACTCAGTAGATAACGGGTTTTAAAGTGTGTTACCACGTTTTTTCGCGTAACATTAAAATAGAAGTTTTATCTTTTTTGAGTTGCATTAAAAGAAGTGAAATTGTTTCCAAAAATTTTAATGAAAGTAAGTTGAATATTCTTTAATAGTAATCTTTTTATAAATTACACTTAAAATTCAATCATGAGAATAAGAAATCTTGAGAAAGGAAATCTTATAAAGATATTCTAGATATTATATCAAGCTTAACAAAAAAGATAAATACCGCCATCAAATATGTAGAAATCAGGAGAGAAGAGCTGAAAAATTAAAAATTTCGCCACAAGTCGATGGCGAAATTGTGGTGCCATCCAAAAAAGAGTATGATGAGTATGACGGTAAGAGCTTCAAACTTTTTGAAAAACAAGAAGCTCAGTTTGACCAAAAAGATATGTATCTGAGAGTTTGACTGCTTTATGACACCTTCAATTCTAGTAAGCTTTACATATTTATTTATTATTTCACATGTAATCTCTCGATTACTTTATGTTTATCATTTTCTTCATTTGTTTTCAATGCTGAAAATCAAAATTCTTATTCACCAATTTTCGGAGGAATTGCGCTCGATTTTTAGTGAGTAAAATAAAAATACCATCACTGTTATAGACTGAGAGCTACTATTACTAGAATAAATACGTATGATCTTTCGACGGCCCACAGTGTTATATTTTGAGAAAAAATGGACAAAATCAAATTCCCGTCGATAGGAATGCCCAAAAAAAACGAGGTCGGTCTCATTCGAAAGGTGATTTCATGCTTTTTTTAGAAAAATTGTCCCGAATCGAAATCCCAGCTTTGGGCGTTTCTCAGAAATGCCCAAAATATGGTCTTTTTCAATTTTAGACAGTTTTTCCCAATTTTAGTACAATTTTGACTCGTATACATATCCGATGATAATTTATTTTGAAAGTCGAGAAAAATACCTTTAATTTGGTATTTTAAAAATTTTTCTAGGTGCTTGGTATCGAAAAATACATCGATATTTAATTAGGGGTAAATTAACGTTAATCTATTATATAAAACTCATTTTTTGTCTGTCCGTCTGTCTGTCTGTCTCTTTTGCACGCGGAAACTATCCAGCCGATTTTGATGAAATTTTTACAGTATGTTCGCATCGATCGGGCGGGTGTCATAGGCTATAAAACTTTTATTTAGGGTACATATTTAGGGTGGCCCTCATACACAAATATTTTAAAAATAGCGATTTCTCCAAGACTGGCAAATCGATTCTCATGAAATTTACACAGTATGGCTTTTATGTTAAGGGGCACAGATTGAATGGTAAAAATTTTATTTAGGGTGCATACTTAGGGTGGCCCCCATACAAATATATTTTTAAATATCATTTTCACGAAGACAAACAAATCGATTCACACCAAATTTACACTACATATCTCTTATGTTAAGAAGCATAGCTGAGAAACGCCCAAAGCTGGGATTTCGATTCGGGACAATTTTTCTAAAAAAAGCATGAAATCACCTTTCGAATGAGACCGACCTCGTTTTTTTTTGGGCATTCCTATCGACGGGAATTTGATTTTGTCCATTTTTTCTCAAAATATAACACTGTGCGGCCTAAGGACTTTTTACCACCGAAGAAACTCAACGTGACTAGTTAGCTAGATTATTATCTTATGACTCGGAAATGTTATATTAAAATTATATATTATATGCAGCATTTGAAATTTTCATGAAAAAATTATATTATTTTCAAATTGGTTAGCTCTGAAGCTATTACTTTCACAAGTTAAATAGTTCCTAAAGTACTAAAAACTTTCAAATTAAAGCGCACTAACTCTTTCAAAGCTTTCAATAGTTTTCATGTCTGGAGTATGGCAAACACCAACCAAATATTTTAAAGAACTGAACCAAAACGTCCTTAACGTCACCCTATCGATTAAATTTAATTGCAACACATGTGACGCTCAGCAAACGGTAGCTCTCACACTGCTATGATATTTCAGCACACTCGTTACTTAGGATCCTTCGCATGAGAGTAAATTTAAATGAAAGTAAGGCATGAAAACAACAACAACAACAATAAACAAAGGGCCATGTCATGTTGAACGCAAATTAAGCAATAAAATTTCAGTGATATAAATATTAATAGATCTATTTATTTTAAAATTTTGTCGCAACGAACTCGGCATGTTGTGATGGTTTTATGTTAACGTCCGTGATAGAATACTCTACATGCGTACCAACAACATGAAACTATAAAAAAGGAAACTTTAACATATTTTGTCCCTAAATTTTTATGGAATAATTAAATAAATTTGCTTAAAATTTATCGCTTCAAAAAATAGTTTGCTTGCTATTACTTGTATTATGGTCAAAACTTAACCCTCTAACAGGCAAGAGTGCCTCGAGGCACTCATAGAAAAACTCGATTTCTTGTCAATAATTCCTTTATAGTATAAACTGTAGACAGTGTATTCAGAAACATATCTTGGTAAATTTCTATTTGGAATTTTTAAGCCAATAGTTTTTCAAATAACTTTTTGTATGATATTACAGAATATTTTTATATGTCCATTAGAGCGGTTCAAAATAAAAACATTTTGATTTTTTCACGATGTGTCAGCGGATTACAGTAGCCTTATATGTCTGGACAAAGCCCATTACTAAGGTTAAGGTCAATATTGAAAACTGGATTAACGAAATTTTGTTAGGAGATAGATTGTACCATAAAAAAGGTTCGTAGAGACTCTAAGGGCGTGGGATCGCCTTCAATGGAAAGAAATGTAGACACGACTGAGTCACAACACCAATTTTGATCAAATTTGGTATGGGGACAAACTGATTCCTGAAAAGAAAAATTTATTTTTAGTAAGGCGGTGTCACGCCACTTACATGAAAAACGTTTTAACAGCATAAAAACAAGTCAAATATAAGCATTAAATTTGTTTTTTTTAATTACTGTATATATCTTAAATATTATTATTTATATAAATATTAAAGTCGTTTTGAAAAATTGCCCAATTGCCCATGTCCCGTTCGAATGAATATTATGTCTTGTAAGAAAAAAAAAAATAAATAAGATTTTTCAATCAAACGAAATCTATTAAAAAGTTATTTTATTCCATAACATTTTAAAATTAGTCGCATTAAAAAATGTTGCCAGGTTTCGCTGACTTCTGCTTTTCTATAGATGACCAAGAAAAACACTTGCGTTTTTTGCCCCGTTCGAAATGCTTTTTTATTGCCTCTATCTTGGAACCAGTACTAAATCTGGCATAAGATTTATCACTAAATATAGTGCTACTAAAGAGCTATTCCTTGAAGCAGAAAAAAATAAAAGTGCCTTACTTTGATTTTTATTCCACTTTAAAAGTGCACTTCCGTCCCGTCAGAGCTCACCAAATCTCATTAAGGAGAGGGGATTTGAATTCTCAAAAAAGCACTTCACGTAATTCATGGAAGGCCCCTTACTATGCTAGCGCCCATAACAAAATTTGGCACTGGCGTTACTTGTTAACATTTTCAATGTTAGGCTAACATTCTCTCTTTCAAAGACTTTCAATATTCTCGAGTGTTCCACAATCAATGAACACTGGAACCATTCAACCCAACAGCTGATATAAATCAACACGAAAAGAACAGCTGAACGAAATGTGGTTGTTTTGGATGTGTTCATTCCGCAGTGGATCGAATTTTCCGTTCCGTTTCTTTCCAACAATGTTATCCGCCAGCATTCGCTAACATGTGTTTCAGTTGAATTTGTGAGTCGGTTATGTATGAATGTCGTCGGGAGCGATGTTTACAGCCTAATTGACAGCTGTCACCTGCCGCAATTTTCGTGTGTCTTTGTCGGGAGTATTTGTTCAACTGCACTTTTTATTTGATATGTATTTGGAAAATAAATTTAAAGTTGCTTGAGATGAAAATATCTTTATTTGAGAAAAAGAAAAGTGGAAAAGTTATTGATGAGGTGCTTGCAATTGATATCTTGTTGAAAGGTGGAAAATTAAAATGATCAGAGAAAACAAAAATCGAAAAAATTCTTACAAGTGAAAAGTTCTCAAAATATTCACGACTGCTAATGTATTTTGGATTAATGTCCACCTAATTGGATTAGCCGTTTTATACTTCAGATAATTCAATGTGAGTTTTTAGTTACTGCTAAATTGAATTGAATGGGACGAAAGTGGCTTCACTGCATTCAATTTGGTTTTGCCTATGTATTTTTCTTTTCTAATAGAAGGCGTGAAGTGCAAGCGTTGTAGCGATTTTCATTGGATTTCATTATTCTTAATCCTCTCTAACTTACCATTGTACGTACCGGCAATAACCTTAAAGTTTCATTCACCAAAGTGTGCTTTTATGCGAAAAATAGTTCCAACCGTACTTGCTTTGGCTGTACATACTTGTTTTGGCCCGTTTTGCTGCTTCTTTACACGACCAATACTTAAAAAGTAAAGCCTTGGAAATACATTTATAAGCGATACCTTATTTTTGTCATCATCGATATTTGACAAAAGCCTACTGAAGGCCCGTACCACCAATTTTCTTATGAGTTACAGCAGAAAAAAAAACCTATTTATGTTTTTCATGATCCTAAGAGGTGATTTTTTTTTAGAGGGATGTTTGTGTACTGTTTTTCAGTTCGGTTCAGGATTACCAAGTGACCGGGAATGACCCGCCCAAGCCTGGAATTTCATAGCAAGGCCAAAAGCCTCAGAGGAATTGGAAAATTTCCTAAAACTGAACGATGTTTGTGTCATTTACTTAAAAATTTTGTTGAACGAGAAAATTTTTAATATTACTGACCAAAAAAAATGTCATTAACTAAAAACAGCTTTCTTTTTACCATTTGCGAGAAATTTTTTTTTTTTTTTTTTTTGAGAAGCAGAGACTTCTTTCTTTTGAACTTGGCAAATCTGATTCGGCTTGTACTTCTTTTTGCTCAAAAATATTTGACCATTATGTGTGTATACAGAGACGTCAATTGTGCAGGGTTGGAGGCATTGCCTTCCCCCCAACATTTTGATATTAATTACATCGATTCAATTCAAAATATCATCGATTCGACATGTTATTTAATTTCTCGCCTCCCCCAAACTTTTGGTGAAATGACGCTACTGTCTGTATATTATTATTACAGAATTAGGGACCATGATAAGTGAAAACGGTGTTAGATATTAGAACATATCGTCGGCCTACAAGCAAAATTGACCATTTACAAAAAATCAAATTTTGTGTTTTTAATGGCAAGTGTACAAATTTTAATTGCTAATGTAACAATGTACTCTTATGGCACTCCTTATCAGGTATTGTAAGTATTTTTTTTTTTAAATAACCAAAAGTAATATATCACAAAGTTAAGAGGACTTAAGCATAATTTAAATAATATCTAGTTATAGTTACTTACTATTTATTTTTGCAGATAGTCAATTTTGCTTGTAGGCCGACGATATACTATTTTTTGTAAGTTTACGTTTCCTTAAACCAACTATAAAATAGTTAAGACACACCAAACTCGTAGCTTCACAACTCAATTAAGTAAAAAGTTACTTACCGAAATCGCTGGTTTTTTTCTCCCCACAATTTCGAATATGTATAATGTATTTTTCCATTTAACAAAAGCTGAATTCAATTTGATGTATTGGACCGAGCGAGCTTTCTTTTAATTAATAACCTTGCAGTTTATTGATGTTCAGATATCTAATCACCTTCGGAATTCCAAGTGTAAGCTAGTTATATTTAGTTTGTGTTTTCGAACAGATCATAATTTAATAATTATTTTTTACTGTGCCTCCTGTTCAGTACTGTCAGTGCAAAAATCTCAAAAAAATTACAGCACAAAATGCATAAAAGAAAAGAAAAAAAAAGTGGGCAACTAGCAGCTTATACAAGTTTTAATGACCGCTACGTCATATCATCAGTGAGCCTTGTTAGCCGACGTTTAAAAGTCTGCAAACATACTATATTTTATTTCTTGCGTTGACCAGTTAAGAATCATAGCAACAAATTGAACATACTGCGCCAAAGACTACATTTTTTTCTCCCTTGTATGCAATTGTTCTTGTAATCTTTTTGATATCACACATTTCTTGACGAGCACTCTGTTGAAAGCTTATTTGGCGATACGAACGAAGTTGCAAGTGGTCAGCGTTGCTATTAACCCGAAAAATATTATGTCATGATGACTCCAAATTACGTCAGTGACATAATTCTCTATAGAGAATTGAAAAATAACAAAATCTCCTTTATGCACACTTATTTTGCTCTATCCAATAATTTTAGTAATAAATAAATTAACTGAATCCTTGTAAATCATAACATAATAAAATTTATTTATTTTAAACATAACAGAAACATACATATGTAAATAAAAGGTGTTTAGAAGAGGGAGGATGATGTGCTGATGATCTTAGTCAATAGGTGTTTAGAGGTGGAGCTGGAAATGTAGAGCCGTGCAGGGTGGAAGTAAAAAATCGAATATTTCTGCAGTTAAAAATTTGAATGAAACATAAACTTTATACGAAATAAAATATAAAATATATTGGAAGATATCAAGGGTGACTTCCTGCTTAGCAATCAAAATGGAGTCATTCAAGCTCCCTCTACCCCTTCACCCTCCTCCGACGGACAGTCCCATCGTCTAGACATTGACCAAAAATAGACAGTTATTTAAAAACCACATTTAATAAATCTAAAACTTCATTAAATGCTAAGCAAGTTTCATAAAATTTTCTTTTAACAATCCTTGCAGTATTCTTTGCTGTCCACAATAGATAACTTTCGGTCTTCCATATATATAGACAACAAAATTGCAAGGGTATCCAACAGAATGATTTTTATATAATTCAACCCTTTAAAAAAGCATGTGAAAAGGCTGAACAGCTTAGACCCACGGGAACAACAATTACATCGCAAAATAGCGGAACCGAATAGTTTTTGTTATTTTGACACTTCATTTGAGGAAAAATTCAAACAAAAACGCATCCCATTAACATTGCACAATTTGCCTGGTTTCATAACTTTACGAAATCGGAGCTATACCGAAAATTTAAGAGTAGGTAATTTTTTTCGTAGCATAATAAGATCAGAGCTCTTTTGCGAAACAGAAATATTTGAACTAAAATTATGTCAAATATTTGATTGGCCATGTTAAATTATGTCACCATTTATGTCAACATAATTATATTTTAAACTATGTCACCTACTCATAATCTATTCAATTTCGCATTTTTCTCACCAAGTTCCGACTTTATTATCAAAAGCAATCGTTTTAATTGTGATAACTCTTTTGATATTGATTGCTTTTGTATTTATTATTGTTTTTTTCTATTTTCACATTTCCTCACAAGTTGGCGTCACATTTTACTCTTTTATTTAGTTTTTTTTTTTTTTGTTTCCTTATCGGGCTTGGTTCTGCTGCACTATTTGTCATTGATAAGCTTAACGCCTCAACTTGTTTCGAGGTATATGGTATCTGTGTATTTCAGTAAGTTAAGATAACTTACTGTAAGTTAGATAAGCGATAATTGCTGTCAAATATTTTTTTTACAATCAATTTTCTGAAATTTCCCTTAAGATTCTATTTTACTATGTATTTAAATATGCATGAGCAATAATAATCGGTGCTGCCCAGAGAACGAGAAGGTGCTCAAAGAGCGTAAAAATGAGAACGAGAAGGCGCTTAAAGAGCGTAAAAAAGCGTTAAAGAACGTAAAATAGTGTGCACGTATACAATATCATCAACACATTCTTATCGTTGCTTGTGGTAGTGGGCACCACTGATCATATCATATAAAATTCGTAGAAAATTTTTTTGGACTTTATCAAAGTACCTTATTATGTACATTTAAATGTAGTCTAAGGTGATTAATTATATTGACACCGAAATACTCACGCGCAATTCGAATATATTTCCTTTTATCTGCAAATCGTTCTGATAAGCTTCGGCGTCATAGACTTTAAGACATTTATTTGTTTTTCATGTACACACAAACGTAAGCAATTTTTCAATATTGAATAATCAAAATTATACAAAAATTTTATGAATTTATGAGGTTTAATTTTCAAAATACCTACAAAAGTGAGAATCATACGTTTTTCGTGAATAGTTTGATAGTTTTTTAAAAAAGTCTTACGGCTTCGATGTTTTGCTTCATGGAAGTTGTTTTGATGTATGCTTAAAGCTTCTTAATTTTAAGAAGTCGAATTATTCCTTATAACTTAAAGAACTTAATTTATTTAAAATTGTTTTGATATGGACCGGTTGATTCTTATTGTTCCGGACTTAAATGATCATTTTGATTCGATGTTCTTAGAAATGAAAATGCTTATGGTAAACCGGGGCACATTTGGCAGCAAAAATGTAAGCCTTTATATTAACAAAATCAACTGAAGTATTTAAAATCTTGAAACACTATATAAAAGGTTGGTGTCTAAGCTAAAAAAAAAAAAATTAAAATTAAAATGTACATATTTTTTTTTATTAAAAAAAAAGTCATTTTGCTGCTTGGTTCTGATCCATAATTTCTTTGGCAGATGCCGAATGTGCCCCTTCTACAAATGCCGAATGTGCCCCAATGTCACAAAATTCGTTTTTCAATATATTTTAATAAAATTTATGAAATTAGAGCAGGTTTGAATTGCTCAACTTTAAGTTGAATGTTCAATAGCACTTTTCACAAAATTTCACTTTTATGTAGACAAAATTTAACAAAAAAATCGCTTGCTCACCAAAAGTGCATAATTGCAGAAATGAGCAAAAAAACAAACAATCGCTTATAACTTTTCTTCCCAACTAGCTAGAACTGTCGAACTACAAGACATCCCTGACAATTGTTTGAGGCTGCATTAAAATTATAAACCATGAGTATACACATCGACCTTCTTAGTGAAAACGGCAATGCCGAATGTGCCCCGGTTTACCATATGTATGTGTCGATACTACACATTTTCAATTTGGATAACCATTAAAAATACCAGACAGTTTATGTTTTCAGGTTTAAGGGCAAATTGTCTATGTATATATTATTTATTTTTTACACGTACTCTGCTCTACTCTATAGAATCAGTCAGTTGAGGCTTCTTTTCTTAACAGAAATTAGTGAAGGTATTATATTGTGCATAGCAGTAGAAATGGGTCTCAACTAAAGTATGCTGTGAAAAATATTAATTTTGCCTTTTATTTTGTTCAATGCCGTGTGCTGAACAATAAGCGAAGTTGCCGAAAAGGTTCTATCGGCTTTCTAAAAATTATCTGGCGTAAAAAAATTAATCTTGGTTATTAGGGAAGTTTTTATAAATTTTTGGTTTGTTTTATTGGCTTTCTTAATAAATATTAATAATTAAATGATTATTGAACTTAAGCCATTTTTCGCAGCGATCAACATTTTATGTAAAATTTTACAAGTTGATACAATGCTTTATGTATTAAACAAACTTTGATAACAAAGGAAAAAAACAACAACAACTCTAGAATATAGACATATGTTTCGATTCTTAAAATCTCATCAGTATATTTTTGGTTGATGTCTACGTCAGCACTCAAATTGCACCCGCCATATTAAAGAAAAACAATCGAAAAGGTAATTTTTAATTTCGAGCAAATGTGGTTAAATTTTAAGTGAATTTTTAAGATCACACCATTGCGTTGAATTTTTTCAATTAGCTGTACCGTGTTCTTTGTTTTGTTTACATCATTATTAAAGCGAGACACCACGTGAATGGATTAAACCGTAGTTCTCATAGTTCTCGTAGTTCATAAAGCATTGTAAACTTTTACTTGTAAAATTTTACATAAAATGTTGATCGCTGCGAAAAATGGCGGAAGTTTTTATCTGTGATAATGACAGCCTCACGCCGAAATTGTTGTGGTTTTTTAAATCGCTTTAAAGTTTATTTTTTGGGAAATTTAAGTTAATTTGTTTCTTTTAATTATTATTAATTACAAATAAAATAATTCTTAATCGAGTCATTAATAATGATCTGCTGTGGGAAGGCATAATAGCAGTGCTAGTAGGCCTTCTCGAGGCCAGCCCGTGCTCAATTGTCTGCTGGGCTTATATCATAGTGGTTTTTTCTTACGGATATAACACTTTACTCAGTTAAATTATTATCTTCAAATGAGAGAGCTCCTTAAAAGCGTAATGTCTACGCTGTATTAGTGTATATTTTAAATACTTAGTTCAAGAATATTACTTTTTAATGTCTTAAACGAAAGATTTCATGTAATATATCTAGAGTTAAAGCTAAACATTTACAATTTTTGGCTTTGAATAACAGATAACAGCCTGAGAAGATCAGGTTTCCCATACAAATGTGGGGCTAATTAAATTTTATATTTTAATTACGCTCTTCGTCAGATGTGTGATCATCGCTTGTCATGGTCTATAATTAGGTACCATTACTTTTGTATTCTATAAGAAGTTTACTTTGCCTGTGCCGATTGTTTTTTGGTTTTAGTGCTTCCGACGCCTTCGTTACAAAAATTTCGTAAAGTTTGACCAATCAATGTTTTCAATTATTGCAGTAAGAGAATACATTTTTTTTGTTAATAACTGTAATTTTATTCTGCACCATTTCTAGCCAGTTGCTGTAATTTACCCGTGTGCCAATAATTGAATGGTCCACTGATGTGTTTAGGTTTTTTTTTTACATTTTGGATATTTGGTTGTTTTGTGTGCCACTCTAGCGAAAATCTAACAGATTTTATTGCATTACCGCTGTCCCACTTCTATGATTATGGTCTCACGTACAGGCAGATTCAAATTTTCAAGGCAAAACTGGTCGATTAAAGAAACCCACGATATTTAATTTCGTGTTTTTTTTTTACTTAATATTTGTCTGAGTATTTCAGCATTGAATGCGGATAATTCTTGAACACCAAATTTCTGTAAATGAATGAATGGATGAATGACCGCATTATAATGTAACTACTTCTACCAAATTGATTTTAAATGGCTAAAAAGAAAAACAGACAAAAGTTTGGGTATGTCAAAAACAATTAATATAAATGCACATTACCGTGAGATCTGTTGGTTAAGTCACTTGTGTAAATTTTTAATGGTCACCTCAATCACAAATTGCAATCTTTTGTTAGAAAAATTTTTAACTTTTCCTAATCCCACACACACACATATCGCTTAAAACAAAAAGATTTTATTGAATGTTTGAATTTTTGTAGGATTGCTCTATTTTAAGGAAATTCTAGATCCTATGATTTTGCAAAATTATTCTGCATATCTCAATAAAAAAATAAATCAATTTGAACAATTAAATATCTATTAGGACTTCCGAGCAAAATGCTAAATTTTTATTTTTAAATGATGCTGTTATTGTTGTAGAACGGATCGTAAGGATAGATACAACCTTACTGCAGTAAGATTTTGCAATAATTACATCAGTCTTTTTGTTAAAAGAAATTTCATTTTGAATGAATTCTATTCAGTTTTGTACTCAATGAAAAAATGTTGCTAATCATCTGAACGTTTGCCTTAAATATTTTCAGCTTTGCCTTCCCTAAAGTGAAATTTATAATCCAATCATTAAAGTGCCACAATAACAAGAAAGAGGTCTTCAACCTTATACAGTAATTCTCAGTTTATTGGAGCCGAAAATTTAGCAAGTTTTAAACTCCGTAAGACTAGTACATGCAATTTTTCATTTAATATATATCCCGCTTAATTGGGTTTTCTGGTAAGTTGCGCCGAAAAATTCAAAGTCTCTTCTAAAAACACATATAAAACAGCCTGGTAAATAGAGTAAAAAAAATTATGGAGAAAAGCGATAAGCTAAAATATTGCGTGGGTAAAAATTGATAAAGGACCTTTGCATGTGACGCATTTCATGTCAAATGTCCTAAGCCGAAAATCGAACATAGCCAATTGACCTCAAACTTGTTCAAAGTGTTTTCCTTTTGGGTGGACTATGAAAATCTTAATCCAAGTGTTCTCTTTAGATTTTTTTTAAAAGCCTTTCGAATGGTCGTGATTATATTTATTAAAGAAATTCGAAAGACCATTAATAAATATATCGAAAGCCCTTAGACTAAAACTTTTACTGTTAGTTCGGGAAAAAAATTATCTACAAGAAACAGAGGGTGTCAACTACAAATCTCATATTATTATTCCCTCAACTTCAGCCAGTTTTTGAAGAAACAGAAAACTATTTTGGGATAACAGAAAAAATTAATGTTCTTAAAACCCTTTCCATGTAAAACCATTTCCTATGTATCTTTGGAAAGCTTAATTGTATGAGAAACTGAAAGGATAGAGAAAAAAAGGAGGAATAGAAATACAAAATACCAAACATTTTTCCTCTTCCAAAAATGATTCAAAATATAAGTAAAAACAAAATGGAAAGACAGTGTATTTTCAAATAAAAGCATAGATATTATATTAATTCACTCATATGTTTTAAATTTTGTACTCAAGGGAATGAAAATTTTTTATAATTTCAGCTTAGTAGTTTGGTTTAATTTTGAAATTAAACTTCAATTTCTGAATATATCTCCTCACTGTACAACAAATTATTTGCAAAATACTTTAGTACAACTAGTATAAAAGGGCTTAAAATCGGAGAAATAGTCCAACACTTCCTTAAAAAGATTAAAAATTATTTAAAGCTATTTATTTAAATCAAAAAAAAAAAAAAAAAAGAAGCTATGAATGTAAAGAACGAACACATATCCTAATAAAAATGAGTAAAATATTACGCAGTAAACATTTTCTTACTTCTGAGGGAATCATATAAATTTTTTGGATAATATGTGCGTGTGTCTGCCCAAATGTGTGTCAATGCTGTGTTTTTTAAAGCTCGTCACCAAATTGAGTTCATCATGAATGCATCGTTTGTGTGTTGGCCCCGGTTGGTTCCCCACTGATTAAGTCGATATAAGCCAAAAGAAAAAGGCCTAAAATGTCGTTAAATTAAAACCCTCTGCGTGTTCAAAATCAGTTTTTTCGCTGTTTTTTCATTGCACAGTGGAATATATTTTACTTATAGTAAGATTTCTAAGGAATAAAGCATTTATTTAGGAATTTATTCTTACACCAGCTGTGGGAAAATATTTCTTTCAATTGAATTTGCAGCCTAAGAGACCGGGTTCTGTAAGAGCATTTTCTGAAGAATTTCTGGTCGTATTGCGTAGATTTCAGTTCAGTTATTGCCTCAAGGATCATTGTCGGCTTGTTCACTTAAATATTTTCCATAAGCTTCTAATGATAATAATAATATTAGAGTTTTGCTACTACAGCTATTAGCCTTCTGAGCAATTTAATTTAAGCCTTTAAATCAAGTCAAAAGTTTATTTGAGGGACCAACCCGGTATGTCAAAAATCAATTTTTATTACAGTTTTCGAAAGTAGACCACTTCAAAAACATGGTGTCATAATGATCATAATGATAACGCATTTGTCTCTATACTACTGAACCGATCTTCACGAAATTTTATGGTTTCAGACGATTTTTTACTACAGAATCACTGGCTCCGTTGACACTAATATCTTACTTATGGCTACGCAGATGACATTATTTTGTATATATGTATGTAACTATTTATCATATAAAATGAACAACAACAATTTGTCCGTGTAGTTATTTCAAGAGTGTATTTATTGATCCTGAAAAGAATTGTAATCATACATACTCGTATCTACTACTGGGGCTGGCATAATAAATTTTGAAAAATAGCTTGTTTTTTTTATTTGTCCTTAAAAATAAATTTTGGAAATTTTCTTTTTTTTTTATCATATTGAAATGAAAAAAATTATGATTGTTATTTTGTTTTTTTTTTATCATATTTTCTCAACATATTTTCGACTAAGTCGGCACCACAAATATTCTTCTAATTGAATTTTTAATCAAACTCTATAATATTTTTCTACCTGGTAGAAATCCAAAAAAAAAAACGCCAAATTTCGATGGATTTCCAGTCAGACTGAAGTGAAAAAGTATCCCAAACCCTCTCCACGTTCCTGTATATTTTCATTTCATCTGCGTATGCTAACAGATGGGAATTTTTAAGGTTCATATAAAAGAGATACTTTGGGCTGTTAAATCCCCTTATTGTCCGACATTTTTGAGTAAGTATAGTCCTTACATTGAATTGAATTCAGAATTATTTGTGAAATACCAAATGCTAAGCAATTTTATTCAAGGAAATACATATGTACATATAAATTTTTTTCTGAAATTGATATTTTTGTTATTTGAAAAATGATTGCGTTACATGCAAAACTCGGCTTAACTTAAAGTATGACCCTAGTAAAAAATATCATTAAATTGCTAAAATTCCCACTGTACTTCAACCGCCAATATATGTAATCCATTCGAAAGTAGCGTGCTATGTTGGGAAACTTAATTCAAATTACCTTGTGTCAGGATCATATGTTGAAATTATGACAACAAAAAACGACATCACCAACAAAATTTGATGTCAACAAGAATAGTAATGATGATAGCGACACAGCAAAAGCCACGCTTTGGTAACACTTAGAATTTGCGAGACACGCAGTATTTGAGTAAGTTTTGCGATTGTTAACTTGTATCTCATACGCGTATCTATGTCTAGGTATCTGAAAAAAAAAAAACGCATATCATAGATGATAATCACATTGAAACGAATTATTTCACAAAGCACGAAAAAATCAGCTTTACGCAATCTGAGAACCTTTATTACGCCTGAAAAGCACACAGCACCGCACCGCACTGCACCGCTTGAAGTTTTCAGTCGTTTGAATTGACGTACGTGACTGAGTGCGATGACTTTTGACGAGCTCATGACTTGTCATTTTACAGGTTGTTTTTTTTCTTCTTGCTGTAACTTAGCCTTCTCCACTAAGGATTATGACCTAGTTGTAGTTACTTTTTTTTTCCAGGTATAATTTTTCTTTTGTTTTGAGATTTCAGACTGAGAATGTTTGGTGCTCCTCTGTTAAAACTCATTTGTAAGTTAAAAACAAAAATTTTTTTTTTTTGCGTTTTTGGAACAGATCATAATTTAAAATTATATTTATTACTTTGGCTTCTGTTGAATACTGTAAGTCCAAAAAACACAAAAATAAAATTTTATTTTCATTTCAATTTCTATGCAGCTATGTATGAAAGATCTTGATATATAGAGTTAATAGTTTTGTAATTCAAAGTATCGATTTGTATGCATTATTTGTCGCACTTGTCCAGAATTTTATTTAATTTTATACTCAAGTATACCGTATACATTATATTTGATTTGATTGTTCATCAGCATATCTTTTTTTGTTTGATTTTGATGAGAGCAACATCAAAGGCAAAATAAAGCAAATTGAAATAAAAAAACAGATAAATCAAAGGCTTACGACGAATAAAACATTATAAAAACTGATCAAAACAATAAGAAGGTTTTTTAAATACAAAATAAAAAAACAGACATAAGTTTCGGTAATTGTTCAAAATTTAAGTTTATTCACTCTGATAGTAAATTCTTTGTATCTTGTAGACCAGTAACACATTCGTTACACTTAGCGTATATTAATGAAGAATTATTAGTAAATGTGAATGTAGATGGAAACGATTTATCAGTGAAATTTAATTTATTCACCTTCAATTTGCTACAGGTGCAGCTAGAGTAAGCGCCTACTTTCATTGAGCTGTCGGTGCGAATGTACTTTGCTGCCACACGCCATCCATCAGTGATACATCATCACAGCATCTAGTCGTACATCAACAATCTCGTCAACTTCATAAAACATCGCCATCAACTATTGATTGATTTTCTGATTAAAACGCATCTACTGTTATGTGCAAAAAGGTGGACGTTATTTAAACATCTTTTTTTAGATTCGAAGTAATGAAATCGGATACGGCGCTCTCTGAACTTAAACAGTCTTAAATTTTTTTCAATCCTTAACGAATTCAGTAGGTTTCACTACATGAACTATCTCTTCAGCTAATGAAGCTCTAGGCTGGGCTTGCCAGTTGTCCTTGACTTTCACCAATTGTCCTCCAATATTTTTGATTTTACATTATGTATTTAAAAAGAAAATGTAATTTGCTAAACCTTATTTTTTTGTTACTCGCTCGTAAAGATTTTAATAATCATGTCTATTCCCTTAAATATGTCAAAACAATCATAGAAAGTCATCCATTAACCAAAGTATATAATCATAGATAAAAATACTAAGGGTATTCTTCTAAACGCGAAAACTCGAAAAGCAAGTAAAGTTCGAAAATTGTCGAGCTTGCTTACGGGAACACTAGATAGTATCTCAAAAAAAAGTTCGAATGACCTCCCCCAGTTTGAAAGCTAATATTGATAGATTTTTAAAGAACAAAAAAATTTTTTTTTGGCCTCTAAATTCGATGCAGTTTTGTTTTTTTCTTATATCTCCGCCATTTGACGTCCGATCAACAAATATGGTATATCGTTGTAAATGTCTCAACATGGAATACATTTCATTCACAAAAGTCATTTGTCTCAGATTTTTTTTTCGACTAGTTGTATATATTATCTAAGCTTTTACCACCATAACGTGCCAAGAACATATTATAAAATTTAAGTCCGTATCAAATCATAAAATTCATCCCTGCAAAGTTTCCTCAAATTATTGAAATTGAAAAAGTTACAGCGAATCTAAAATTTCAGTGCAAATATTTAACCCGATCCAGCTAGCCGATTTTGATGTTCTTTGCGGGAATAAGTTCTATTGAACCCCTTACTGCAAAAAAAAAAAAAAAAAATTGCAGCCCCCCATCCGCATCCCCCTAAAAGTTACTAACTGTACGTTTTTTCGTACAGTGGTCGTCGATGCAAATTCTATGTTTTTTAAGGAAAGTATCTATTTGAAGGGGGAAATTGAAGATACAAATAATTTGGCCAACTATAATCGGTTGTTATCTTTATTGGATGTTCATTTAAGGTTTTATAAAAGGTTAACAAAGAAAAAAAAAATATAAGATTATTTGTGGGCTAAGCATTTGGTGAAACTCTTAGCGTGGGTATGAATGTTACACTAACAGCATATGGAAATGGTAGTTTTATGGCATAACTTACAACACAAATGTTTTCCGAGTGGTTGTCGCTCAACTAAGTGTCTGCTAGTAACCTTCGGGACTGGAGCATCGCTGTTGCCAACCATACATAAACATATATTCGCTGTCGTCATCATCTTCGTCACTAGGAAGTGGGTCATCTGCTATAAGCAAGGCACACTCGTCACGGCTACCTTGAAATCTTTTTGTGGCATTGGCTTATTTTTCTGTGTTTGGCGATGACACTATGAATTTTCCATGCGTTCACCAATGAGCTGTCCAGATCCGATGCAAATAGAGTCCAGCACCACTTCTTCCCACAAATTGCTACCCTATAATTGAAAAAAAAAAAACAAAATCGTGGAGGTTAACACTCCATGTGGTGATTGTATTGAGCGATTAACAAGGTCTTTGCATGGCTACGTCAACTTTCTTCTGGTTCTGCTTCTTGTTGTGGCGCCTGGCCTTGGCCTTGGCCATTGGCTTAATGCAGTGTTGATTGGTTGCTATAGTGACCTCCTGGTTATCGCACTAGCTCGCAATAGGTATATCATTCGTTTTGCCAAATGTATAATCGATTGCGCTTCAGAGAAGTACCGGCCAACCGTCACAGTAGCAAAGAAGTTCCTTTCCGACAGCGGGTACATCAAATAGTATGGCGTAGAAAAAATGTCGAAACTTACATCATGACAAATTGGATAAACGACAACAGACAAAAGACACAAGGCCGTGCGAGCTCCTAGGCCAATATCTTTGGGGAATACACCGGCACCACTATAAGGAATTAACTGGTACTGGTATCCGATTTAATTTTATAAAAAAATTTATTTCGTATGTATATATTATTTTATATTTCATTGAGCAAACGATTTATTTCGTTTAATTTTATTGCAAGTTTTTTACTGTTTTTTCGAATAACTTCTCCATTTTTTGTCCGATTTCCGCAAAATTATACTTATAATATTTGCAAAAGAATAGTCTTTCATTTTAAATCTTAAAAATATGAAAAATAAAGATTTTTTCATTCAAATGGAGCATTTGAAATTTAGTGATTTTTAAAAAAGTCAGTTTTTTGGACTTTGAGTGATTGTAGCTCCATCAAATCTTATCTGATTCACACAAACAGCATATCGTTAGAAAGGGAATATAAATATCTTTCGAATGCTGAAAATAGTTTGTGAGTCGAAAAAAAAATTATGGAGATATAGTCAAATAAATGAAAAAAGTGCCGAAAAAGGGGTTTTTTGGGGATATCTCGAAAACGATTCTTAAGAAAAAAAAATGGTTGCCATTTTTGGAATCTACGCTCCAAAATACATCGAAAAAAGTTCATGAGAAACCAGATCTTTTTTCTTGTAAGCTAGTGTAATTTGAGGAAACTTTTCAGGGATGAATTTTATGATTTGGTACGGACTTTAATTTTATGATGTGCTCTTGGCACGTTAGGGTGGTAGAAGCTGAGATAATTTATACAACTAGTCGAAAAAAAAAATTCTGAGACATATGACTTTTATAAATAAAATGTAGTCCATGTTGAGGCAAAAAAACAAAACAGCATCGAATTTAGAGGCCGAAAAAAAAAATTTTTTGTTCCTTAAAAATCTTTCAATATTAGCTTTCAAAGTTGGGGAGTTCATTCGACCCTTTTTTTTTGTATGGGGGTCGATACATCTAGGGAACACCCTAACAAACATGAAAACGAATGAGGAATGGAAATTTGATAGTTTGATCAGTTTTGGCAGCAAATTATTTTGACAAACAGCAACACTAATTCACTTTTTGACTTTTCGAGGTTACTTTCTCATCAAATTTGCCTCAAATGCTTTCGAGCCTTGCGTAAGCTTTACTCCTTGTGAATTATTTTCTAGGCTCTTTGATTTGGAAAAAGTTTAATTTGATTTGTATTCTAAATATGTATACTCGTACTAACTCTCCAAAACTCTGTAATGTCACCCAAGTTAGTAGAGAGAAGGCAATCTACGTAAAACACAAATCTAGACCTGAGATCGAATTTGGCCAATTTGGTTAACGCCAAGTGACAATAGAAATTTTAACTTAGCTGACCTAATGCGATTAAAAAACCCTACATCCGTATAAAGTTTTGTAAAATATAAACAATGCTTGTGAGAAATCTTGAGGGGTCCACCCTGATAAATTAGTGCCACATACCCACTGACTTCTCCACTACTCCCGTGTTGATGAAATCATTTTCTAATAACGCGTCGAACTGGAATACTTTTGCTTCAGGGTCTTCTGTACTTTTTTTTGCGATATTTTGTTTTGATTTTCATGGCGTTAAAAATGTTAGCATTTTTATTCGCGTCTGTGCAAAAATTCAACTACATTTTAATGTATCGATTCGTTTCGATTTTCATTTTCCCTCTGCACCTTGCAATCTCAGCAAGTGCTGTTGGATCGGCCTCTGTGTTCATCTAAAGCCTGGAGGTAAATGGAAAGTGGTGAATGTAGTGCAGATGTGTGTACATTAATGAATGAATTTTAATTGCTATTGTCCGACTAATGAATCATTGATGGCAGTTTTCCATTTTAACTTTTTATTCCTTTAGGTTTTCCATAATTGATGGAAAAATTCAAATTATGATGTGACTTTCACTGCAAATTGTTTTTAAAGTACTCATAATTATTATTCGTTACATGTGTTGATTTTTATTGCTTAAGTCCTATAAAAAGTTTAAGTTGATGTTTGTCTATGGCATCGATTTTTATTACCATACTGAATATTTTCTTTTCTTAATAAAAAAACTTAAAATTTGGTTATTTGACTATAATTACACATATAAGACTAAAGTATAAAATGCATATGTATGTAAAATACTTGTCCAATTACATGTCCAAGAGCCGGCTGTAGAATGTGACGTGTACAAGATTTATGGATGAAACTTTCAGGCAAATTTTAAATATGGTTGCCTTATGCAGAGCTGTCGCCATTCAAGGTACTTAACTTCGAATGACAGAAAATATATATTTTGTATTATATCGCTATTATATCGAAAAAAATAAAGATAAGATAGTTGTCTATAAAAAATTAATAACGTAAACTTAACCTTTCAAGATGAAAGATTAAAAATAAGTGGTTTTTTGTAGATGTCTTGCTTGCTAATATTATTAATATTTGATAAAAATTGTAAATTATGTGATTTTCGTTCTCATGATACATGGCCGATATCGAAAAAATAATCTGTGTAGAACTCAGTTGAGCTATGAAGTTCAGTGTTGATTCAAAATTAAACTGAAATAAATATATTATCTGAAGTAAATTTCTTTCACCAAATCAATCAACTCAGAGCTGTGCAGACCTTATATCATGAAAAGAGTTTATCATAATTACGTAAGAAATTATTCTCACGATTTCTTATAGAAAATCTCATAATCTACAAATTTTGCTTAGTTCAGCTTTAAGCTCCAGAACATAAATTCGTTTGACCAATATAAGCTATTGACAGCAATTCAATTGACCTTGCAATGCAAAAAACCCTTTCTATGATAACACTAGCTTACACTCAAAATGTTCCATGGATAAGAAGTTAGTTTTCTTACGTACTTTTTCCTGCTGAATTCGAAAATGAAAATAAAAATTTTTTGAATGGTACAGTTTTCGAGATTTTGTGGTTTTTTTCATTTTTTCGACCTGTTTTCACTTTAAAATCCATATCTTGAGCTAGTAATGTCCAATTTCCTCGTTCTTAGTGTCAAATTAAAGATAATAAACTGACAAACAAACGTGTGTAAGTACTATTTTTTATTTAAAAAAGAGATTCAAAAGATATCGATGAAAACAGGCCAGATTTAAAAAAAAAAAATGAAATTTTACATTTGATTCTGTGGAAATAAAATAAAAAAAATAATTTTACTCCTTGCACGTAGAGTTGATACTTTTAAGCAAAAATTAAAACATAATAAAAGAAAATCGACCGTAAAACGACAACGTCAGAAGCGATTGAATGAATGAATCCAAATCCCACATTTTCTGAATATATTAATTTTTCCGACAAGTTGTTAAGTCTCATCGTTATAAAAAAAAATTTTGTTTTGTTCCTTTGATGGGAGATTATTTTTCTTGTGTACTTTTTTGTGCAGAATTCGGAAATGAAAACTAAATTATTTTTATGGTACAGTTTTTGAGATATTGTGGTTTCTTCATTTTTTCGACCTCTTTTTACTTTAAAATTCATATCTCAGGCTATAATTTAGTCCTTCTTATTACCAAATTAAAGGTACTAAAATGTCAAACAAACGTATATGATTAAATTTTTTATTTTATAAGCGGTTCAAAAGATATTGATTAAAAAAATCGGTAAAAATCTTTCAATTTTACTTTATCTTTATTTGCAAAATACTGACACTTCTATGTAAAAAATTAGACTAACTAGAAGAAAATCGACCGTAAAGCGACAAAGTTGGGATCGATTGAATGAATAATTCCAAGTCCTACATTTTCTTAATAAATTTATTTTTTTCGACAATTTGTCGAGTTTAAACGCTTGCGATTTTCGATGTTTTTTGGTATTTAAGTATTATCAGAATAATTTTTTTAAAACTTCTGATAACTTAGAAAGCACCGGTTACTGCTGAAAGAAACTAGGTCCAAAAACCCACATTTCCATTTTTTCGTGGCCACAGAGTCAACTGTAAAGCTTGAATTTTTTAAAAATCTGGTTAATTTTCATCGGTATTTCTTCAACTGCTAATTCAATGAAAAATCTAATCAAATAATTCTGTTTGTCATATTAGTACCTTTAATATGGTACTAAGAATTTCTAGTTCAAGATATGAATTTTAAAGTGAAAAGAGGTCGAAAAAATCATTTTGTAAACTAGTGTAATTTATCTAGTTTTTGGATTTTGTCACTTATTTTAATTAATAGCGTATTTGTTTAGTGCTTAATGAAGTCAAGATTAATATTCCAAGTATTTTTCTTCAGAAAAATGGGTACTCATACAAACTCCTAGGCTGTAGATGCATCAAGATCTTTATTAAACAAATAAGTGGGCATTGTAATGAACGCGTCTAATGCAAAATTTACAAATCACTAATAAATTACAGGAATCCAATTATGGCATAGAGGGATCATGCCGCTTTTATTTTCGGAAGTAGAAGACGACACGTACGGTAGACAGACACTTTGCTGCAGTTTCAAATTCCTCGTTTTGTATATTTTAATTTCTTTTTTGTAATTTTTTTCTTTGAATTGAAATAAATTAATGATTTCTTGTGTTTGCCTTCATTTACTATATATGTAAATTACAGCATATTCCATAATTATGGTAAACAAATTTTCTTCTATTTCGAAAATTTTTACTTCGCATGCAATCAAATCAATTTTCATCTAAGTATATCCCTTTTCCTTGGTCAAAATATTTAATTACTTTTTTCGTTATTTTCTTAAATTTCCTCCTTATTTCTCTGTTTGATTATATTCTCTTCAAAAACAATATGATATTTTGAAATGTTTGAAGATACTACACCCATTTATTCAAGGTGTTTATGCTACTAACGATTCTTGTACCAAGTTTCATTACAATCCCTTGAAAAAAAAATCTTTATTATCGCTATTTGAGTTTGTTGCTCACACTGAATGTGTCACGCCCACTTCCCAAGCTCATCCACATTTTCTGCTGAGACTACAAGGCATATATATTAGGGTGGTTCTTATATTGATTATTTTTTGAATTTTCGACCGGGCACCATCTCAATTGATTTTCTACCATAAGAAACTATTTCTGTATTTTTTTCAATTTTCTTAATAAATATTTAGGGGTCGCTACCAATGTTAAAATTTTGTATGTGCTAAATAGCTTAAAAACACTTTTTTAATCGCTAACTTTTTTTTAGGGAGAGGGAGGGGGTGAAGCTTTCAGCATTCTATTTATCTTTGGTATAGGCCAATAAAATGTACCAGAGTTAATACGCCGGATTGAAGTTATAGTGTCCATACAATTTTTTTTTCTGAAAGTTTGACTTATGGTAGCGACCTCTAAAGCTTTTATAAAAGTAAATTAAAAAAATACGTATTCATTATTTTAGGGCAGAGAATTATATGACGGGGTGCCCCGACAGTTCGAAAAATAAGGACCACCCTAATATATATACATCACCTTCCAAGGTCTACTGCAATCCATTGCATATCTTTAAAAATAAAAACCAATTAAACCTTTGTGGAAGATAGAATGTAAGTGACGTAATTGGAGGAAATGTTAATGTTAATGGAACATTATGTTTTTATTTACACATGATGTGAAAACCTTATATTACAGTCCAATGTCTCAATATACCCCGTAACTCAACAAACTATGCTATGCTAATATTTAGTGATTAGTAAGTGTTCACTTTCTTTAGACAATTGCGTATTGAATGAACTGGCAGAGCCTGCTATCGATATCTTCATACATTCGCTCACATTTTGACAAATGGCAGAACCTATGAAAGCCTCACCTTCCGCTGTATGCAGACATTACGAATTGATGTACCTTTATATAATTTTTTTTTTTTTTTTTTGAAAAAAACCGAACATATTAAAGGACCGAAATCTAAGATGGAATATCTTTTTATTAAAATTATAGTTCGTAGCAGAAGGTATAATTAAATTATAAGATTTGTAGATTATTTTTATGTTTCAACGTGCATAAATACTGACTTTGATGGATTGACCCACATGCTTCTATATTATTGTATGTTTTAACGAATATTTACTTTGCAACGAAGTCATGCAAAAAATGCAGCTCATAATTTTAAAAACTCCAGCGTTGCGTAAACATTTTTTATCTAGCGATATACTGCGTAAACAACAACTACAATTCGAGCATAGGGAAGAATTAATTTTGCACGCCAAAACGTCTGCTGCACATAATTTAATAAAAATTTTAATTTGTATCAGCAGAAAGATACGCAAGTGCCGCATCAAATGAAGAGGACAAACTGGGGAATGTGAAGCCGAGATGGCTTACCAGTGCAAAGTGTACAGATCAAGAGGGGGAAGGTAATAGTAATTTGCAATATACGAATAGTACTCGTATAGTTAAACGCTGAACGTGCTTGTCAGCCAGTGTCTTCTATGCAAACGTCATCTTTGCATCAGCTCGTCTGACTTCTGTAGCGGTATGCACCATAGCTGATACAGCTGGTGCGTCTCAACAGTTTATTTAAAAATTCAAATTTTCAGGAATATTTTACAAATTTTGCATGCTGACGCATATGAAAACGTTTTTAAAAAATTCTATTAACAGCCCGACTCGGATGTCATTCGCCTTTCAGTTAATAATTTTGCATATGCGATTTTGCATGCACGCAATTATCTGGTGCGTGACTCCTGCGACCACCTACACATAATTGGTTTTGATATGCTTTCATTCATAAGTTTTTATGCAAAATTAATTTTTTCTTATTTTTTTTTTTTTTTTTTTTGAGAAAAATTTAGTTGTTCCAAATTACCCACAGTATGCGGCTAAAGGTTTTCTGTTTTCAAAAATTTATTTATTTTTGAATGATGTCTAATGATAGGCGGAACATTGTTTGGTTGAATTTTATATGCAGTACTGACTTCAAATGATTTTTCAGTATCAGAAACTCAATTACTATTTACAGATAATAAAAAACGAACATTATGCCGAGATTAGGATTTTTTTTAATTCTTATATTTTTCTTCAAAACATTGTCGCAGTGACATAAAATCACTGTCGAGATCTGGATGGAACCATATTTCATCACTTATTGTCTCTCTTTATATCTTTGGAAAATGTTTTCATGAAATGAATCGAAATAGTGCGCATGTCCTACATATGTAGATGTCCACTAGCAGAGTCATTGTGTCCCTTGTTGATGCACAACTTTATTTCAAAGATATATGAACCATCGATCCCTTTAAATGGTACAGCGCATCAAACATTTCACTTCAGTTAGCCTAATTGTAGGTGATGAGTTACTCTTGAATCCTCCGTAGCCATTTAATTGGAGAAGTCATTTAATTGGCAAAAGGCTTCCCAAGTCTTGTTTGGAAAATATAAAGAAAAAAACATTTAAGTTCTAATGAATTCAAATCACAGAGGTAACTTTTCGCCACCCTGTATTAAATTTCAAACTAAAAATCAGGAGCGACCGCAATGGAAGCATTGTAAAAAAACCTCTTTGGAAAATAGACATAACAAAGAATTTACAACATGGTTTCAATTGCAAGACAATTGGAACCTCAAAGTTCCAATTGGAACCTCAAAGTTCCAATTGGAATAAAATGCACTCGTAGATGAACAAAGACGAAATAATACCTAAGCTGGTGGGACATTATGCCACAGCTGCATTTTTTTGTTCATAACAACGTCAACTTAAGGGCCAACTAAACCATGCACGCTTTGACTGCAGTCAACTTCTGCAAGTGTGCGAATACACACAAATCGTATATCAAAGCTACAACGTACTTAACAAAAAGTTTCGTTCAATTTCCACAAATGTCATTTGCTTAAGGAAAGAGCGAAACTGAACGCACTTTCTGTACGGAATCAGCTGTTTATGCATTGTATACATAAGAAAAAATTTTTGCAATGGAACTTGAAGTGGAAAATGCTTTTGTTTTGAAATTAATAGAAAATGTGAAAAAGAAGATAATTAAACAGTAAAATAGACGCATTTTATTGAAATCGAAATGTAAAGGAAATGGCTTGGAGTGAAGTTGCAGAAATATGCATTTTAATGTACACACACAATACATACAACAATTTGATTGACAATTCAGTGATGCCACGCGCTGCATTTGCCAATACTTTTCCCCACAATCTACACGCATAGTACAAAATGAGCAATTTTGTTTTCTTATTTTTTTCTTAAAATTAGTAAAAACAATATCTGGATTACATATTTATTGCTTTAAGTATTTAAATAAATGTCATTGAATAACATTTTGTGAATGAATTCAATTTATTTAGGAAATATAAGAAATAAAATTTATGCAACTGTGGGAATATTTCACACACTTGCCGACTATGGCAACATCGCTTCTTAAGTTCAACGAAGTACAACATAGCCACTAAAAAGTCTTCTCTGAGTTTCTTAAGCATCTGACAGGCTTTTCGTTCAAATTTGACAGTAGGTTACGCTAGGCGATGCATGGTTTAGTTGGGTCTTTAGTTATAATAAACCAGAAATGACTATGAAATAACATACATCTGCTGTCTTCATTATAATTCTCTTGACGGTTTATTTTTTTTTAATTTCCTATCCATGCAATTTGTGATTCATAGCCTTAACCGCAGATTTTAATCTCCGCAAAGTTTATTAAATTGCTTTACAAATTTCTAAAACCAAATTGACATGAAAATACGCTTACTACATAGTAACAGTTTCCCAGATACGATTTGTGCCATGAAAACTGCAATTTAAAAAAAAAACTTCCTGAAAGAGAAGTTAATGACATTACTATGCAAATAATGATATTTGTTGTTAAATGACGGCTGAAAATAACAAGATTTACTTGAACAAAATATGGGACCTATAACGAAAATAATTCCAAGAAAATATCTGATTGTAAACCTAAGGATGTGCTTCCAAGCTTGAAAATAAATAAAAACGTCTTTGTCATGTTGAGCTCCACGTGTTTATTGGCAGTAACTCCGAGCTTTTACGAGACAGAATAGTGAGAAACTCTCAGGTTTCAAAGTAAAAAGCACCGTAGATAACAGTTTGGAGTTTTTGTAAAAAATAACACTTTACCAATTGTTTTATTTAATATTTTCAAATTTCCGCTATAAACTAAACTCTAAACTAAACACACTAACGAAAGTACTTAAGTACAAACTGGACGAGATAAAAACAAAATCAAAAAATAAAATAAAATTACGAAATGACAGAGAATCATTTAAGTTATGACCGTGGCTGGGCAAAACGTACCGCGCGCGGTACTGCGGCAGAATGAGAATAACTTTTCATATACGTATATAAAGCAGAGAGCGTAAAATTTAATTCAGTTTGCTTTGAAAAGCGAACAAAGCACAAATACACATGCATTGAAGAACATTTAAGAAAAACACACGTGTAGTGGTGCCCAGCTCTGGTTATGACCATGGATTCCGTAGAATTAATGCTCACAAGACGCCGCAATTGGACTCTCTATTGTAATGCATTCTGACTACGTTCATGCCATCGCACTCTATGGCAATGTACTTTACTTCTTTCCTAAGTTCTTTGCTTCTTTCCTTCTCATTTTTTTTTTTCATAGAAAAATCGGGCTCTTTTAGTTTTTCTGCTCTGTCGGTGGTTCTAAGTGTGCGTCCACAGTGCGCGCTCAAAGCGGAGCCGAGCGCAAAGCTGATTTTTCATGCGAGAAGAGGAATTTTGTGTGGCCACAGTGAATGCGAGAATCGGCGCTGAAATTCTGCTTGTCGTTCGTATTTTCATGTTCGTATTTGCTGTTCGTATTTACTTCATTCATTCGTTTGTGTTTATTGAAGTTAAAAGCAATGGATTCGTCTGATGAAGAGTATTTTGTTTCTCCGATTGTCATGGACTATTTTTAAAAAGAAAGACTATTTGGAAAGCATCCAATAAACGTAAAAAGGAACGAATTTGGTGAATTTCATCATTTATATGAAGATTTGAGGAAATACCCAGAAAAATTTTTTGAATATACCCAAATGAGCATCGAAACTTTTGAATACATTCTCAAAAAAATTTCGCAACATATTGATAAAAAATGGACCAATTTCATAAAAATACCCATAACTCCTTGTGAACAACTAATTGTTACTCTCTACTTGTACATTCATTTCTGTTGAAATTGACTTCCATAAGTTTTCTACTAAATTCTACTAAAAATACCCATAACTCCTTGTGAACGACTAATTATTAATCTCTACTTGGTACATTCATTTCTGTTGAAATTGACCTCCATAAGTTTTCTACTAAATTTCTGTTATGATAACATTTATTTTTTTGGTCCCATAGAGCAGAATGAGAAAAAATTTTACTAATCAATAATTCACAGTCCATTTTATTTTTTATTTACGAATAAGGAAAAGCAATAACGACAAACAAAACACAAATTCACTTCGAAAAAGCAACTACACATGACATCATCAACACCTGTAATGCGAGTCGGCGCTGAAAAACACTTCAAAACTGTTTTCTCGCATTCAATCCGCTTTGCGCTCGACTCGGCTCGGCTTTCACTGTGGCCACCATGCGCGATTTCGTATGGAATTGTGTGCAGCCAGTTTCTCGCATTGCTTCTCGCATTGATCAGCTTTGCGCTCGGCTCCGCTTTGAGCGCGCACTGTGGACGCACACTAAGTTTTGTAGCGCTTTTAAACGCTCGCTGAAGAAGCACATTGGAGGGCATTGTGCATTGTACTTGCTGTTTTGTCTGACGAAGTGTCTGCTGTTTGAGTTCAGTGGCAGCACACAGTAACGATGCGGGGTCGCCTGAGGGCTTACGTTTGATAAACTGCTTCGCCGCCAAGTCACAATATATGTACTCCTACGTAAAGTCGGGGGGTGGTAGTAATGAAATATTTCGATTTTCTTTTACACTGAGCAAACTATGCTCACATGCATTGATTAACTAAATAATGAGCTCTGAGTTGTTTTCAAATTATAAATATGGGTTATCAATATTTCAATGCATTAACTGAAGGGACTTGATTGCTTCAAAACATTGGTGAACTAATAAAGAACTTAGAAATTATTCCGTTCTCAGCAACATACCATAGATATTTTGAACTCGAACGCCTTTAACTGCTCAACAAACTAGAATTATGTAATGTGTTTTAAATAGCTAACCAATTATGGGGTAACGTGTTAATGGTAGGAACTAGATTTTAAGTTCGAATTTTTCTATGATAACTGGTGAACGGTATTATTGGACCATCTCTTGAAAACATTTTTTGACATTAGATCGTTAGTATTTAGTATAAAATCGTTAGTATTTGTATTTATATAAGATTACTACATTTCGTTAGCATTCAACTAGCTTTAATTACAGCATAGCCTCAAAAAATTCTAAATAGGAAAATATTTTGAACAAATGGTCCGAAAATAAGACATGTATGCCATTCATCCTTAAATTAAAACGTTAGTTTTTTGGTTTGTTTTGAGACTAATAATTATTATATTAATAATTTTTGTATTGAACGGTCGGGTGTTCGATTCTCAGTGCAACTTAACCAAAACTGGTCTGATGAGGCTATGTATGTATATGCATATAAATATGTATATACGTGGTAATAGCCGAAACATATGTCACCAATTACCAGGTTAAATTGATCCACTTGTTATCTTTGTCATGTTGGTTGTAAAAATGACTAAAAAGTTCAATACAAAAATTATTAAAATGTTAGTTGTTCCTTAAAACGCATTTTGAACGATATACATGTTATTAGTGAAAAATAAACTTTCCTACAACAACATAACATGGAATAAGGTAGGTCCATATTTTAAGCTGTGAGTAACTGACAAATGTTGAAATTAAAAATTGTCTTTCAAATAATGTACATACATTTCGTAATAATAGTTTGTTTTTTATAATTCGTGTTTCGGCTTACGATAATCCAGTTTCTGCAAAGTGAAATATTTTTCGATGGTTTTATAAAAACCTTTTCCTTCCTTCCTTATTACGTTGCAGTTAGATGAGTGTCACATTTGTGAGGAGATTTTATTAAGCTGGAAGCTTATGAATTGTTTAACAGCGAGCAGAATTAGTTTTCTCAACGTCGGCTATCTGGAGAGTAACTCGTTACTTACAGATCGTCAAAATATTTTCAATAAAAGCTATAATACTGAAGATATGATGGCGTTGCTTTCAATAAACTCATAAAATGAAGCCTAATAGTCATCGCTTGCGTTTGTGTTCGGATTACGAGTTGCAGAACAAGTGTTTTTAGTCCTCAATTTAACAGCACAATATGATCGAAGATGACGCAATGTTAGGTTTCTGGGTACGTTAATATGTAAAATTGTTACGTTCTGAGCAAGAAATATCATAAATTCCTTCCCTGTTATTGCTCTGACGTGAAGCAAGATCAGGCCACATTTCTCCATTCTCTATTTTTTCACTCATTTTTCGTTATGTTCAAGGCATGATTTTGGAATAGTCAAAATGTGTACACAAGACGTAGTTCATAGTTTTAGTGACCAATGTTAACTGTGAATATCTGCTAAAAAAGTGCGAAAGTGCAAAATAAAACAGCATTTTTCTATAGTTATATTTTTCAGTGTACTCTTTGCTAATGCGAATCAGAGGTTAAAGTATAGTACACGATATTTTCGAATGGGATTTCATAAATTCTTACTATTTGCTGAGTAAATTACAAAATAATTTGCTTTCTTGGCGCACCATTAAAAATGAGCAATTTTCTAGGTTACATGTACAAAAAAAATAAATAAAATATTCTTATTTCAAGTCTTAAAATTGAAGCAATTCCTTAAGAAAAATGCTAAAATGGGGAGAAAATGAAATAAGAAAAGAAGAACATCTGTACTTGCATGTAATTTCCACGCGGCTGTAATACTGAGCGCAGTCTACCATGTCGAATGCAGCAGCAGGTTTTTGTGAAATCTAGGGAAATCAACCTACCATAGCGTAGAGCTGAAATTGGGTACCAATTGCATAGAGCAGCAAATGAGAACACTAAAAAAAAAATGCTGAAAAATAATGTATTTATACATGCATTCTTTTATGACAATTATTCAATTTTTCACCGATTTTATTTATTTTTCAACGCAGTGAGTCAAAGTTGTTAAACGCAATTTTTGATATTAAATATTTAAAAATTAGATATTAGAACCAAATCACATATTCTTAGCAGTGCATGGCTTGCACTCAATACCTTAATGTGCAAGCATTTAAAACACAAATGCCAACTCATATCGCTATCTGGTTGACGCCCGTGTCTGAGATCACCTTTCCAACAAAATGTGATGATATTTATGTGTAGAAAAGGAGTGTATTGGAAGCAACGCCTGGCTGAAAGACTTGCACATACGTCAGCAGATTCCACTACTAATAAATTAAAGTTGTAATGCCGCACCGTCAATTAAGATGCTACCTCTTTCATAGAGGCCAACGAACTACCAAAACAAAAACCTTTTGGTGTGATACAAAAAACGAACAGCTTGCGACACTAACGGGGGAAACCAGGGACCCAACCAGTTATGACTTTTATAATAAAAGTTTCGAAAAAAAAGTTATTATTTGACTTTTTTATTATTTGAAAAATAATAGCTGCGCTAGAGAAAAGTTTGCACTTTCTGATATTTTGTTTAAATTGCTGGAAGCGACAGTTGCTTAGGGTCATGTTCAACTTTGCCCTTTGCTACAATATGCTCTGATGACAAATATACGATCCTTAAAATACCTTTTTTATGAGAAATGAAAACTATATCTGTATAAAAGGAAAAAAAGCTATGTTGGAGTGGCCATATTTCGGTCAGTTCTTAAAAAAAAATGTTCAACCCAGTATTTCAAAGAAAATTTTGTCTACTTTTTTTCTATAGAGCAACGCTTTTTTTTTTTATCTCTGATCCAAAAAAAGTTATAGGCAAAAAAGTGAAAATAAACTAAATTTTGGGTTTTTTTCTTTTTTTGTTTCAACATTTTTGGCATAAAAAAAATTTTCTAACATTTTTTAAACAAGCCATTTCGATGAGAAATTTAATTCTCTACAAAAAGACTTACAGTATGTCGAAGTTTTGCTTCACTTGTGAGGCATATTGAAAAAACTAAAAGAGGGAAATGTAGTTTTTGGCGCACTATGTTTATATTTGTTGCGATGATTCTTAAATGGTCAACGCAAGAAGTAAGATATAGTATGCTAGTTAGACTATTAAATTTCGGCGAACAAAGCTTACTGATGATGATGACGTAGCGGTCATCGAAACTAGTATAAGCTGCTGGTTTGCCCAAAAGAAATGATTTGTTTCTTTTTATGCATTTTGCGCTGTAATTTTTTTTGTGTTTTTTTCACACTAACAGTACTGAACAGAAGGCTCAGTAAATAATAATTAAAATATTATGATCTGTTCTATAAACACAAACAAAAAAATTACCTTCGGTGAGCTTGCCGATTTTACATATTAGCACTTGCACCTTCGTTCGTATCGCCAAATAAGCCTTCGACGGAGCGCTAGTCAAGAAATGTGTGATATCAAAAAGATTACAAGAACAATTTGCATATGAAGAGGGAAATGTAGTTTTTGGCGCACTATGTTTATATTTGTTGCGATGATTCTTAAATGGTCAACGCAAGAAGTAAGATATAGTATGCTAGTTAGACTATTAAATTTCGGCGAACAAAGCTTACTGATGATGATGACGTAGCGGTCATCGAAACTAGTATAAGCTGCTGGTTTGCCCAAAAGAAATGATTTGTTTCTTTTTATGCATTTTGCGCTGTAATTTTTTTTGTGTTTTTTTCACACTAACAGTACTGAACAGAAGGCTCAGTAAATAATAATTAAAATATTATGATCTGTTCTATAAACACAAACAAAAAAATTACCTTCGGTGAGCTTGCCGATTTTACATATTAGCACTTGCACCTTCGTTCGTATCGCCAAATAAGCCTTCGACGGAGCGCTAGTCAAGAAATGTGTGATATCAAAAAGATTACAAGAACAATTTGCATATGAAGAGGGAAATGTAGTTTTTGGCGCACTATGTTTATATTTGTTGCGATGATTCTTAAATGGTCAACGCAAGAAGTAAGATATAGTATGCTAGTTAGACTATTAAATTTCGGCGAACAAAGCTTACTGATGATGATGACGTAGCGGTCATCGAAACTAGTATAAGCTGCTGGTTTGCCCAAAAGAAATGATTTGTTTCTTTTTATGCATTTTGCGCTGTAATTTTTTTTGTGTTTTTTTCACACTAACAGTACTGAACAGAAGGCTCAGTAAATAATAATTAAAATATTATGATCTGTTCTATAAACACAAACAAAAAAATTACCTTCGGTGAGCTTGCCGATTTTACATATTAGCACTTGCACCTTCGTTCGTATCGCCAAATAAGCCTTCGACGGAGCGCTAGTCAAGAAATGTGTGATATCAAAAAGATTACAAGAACAATTTGCATATGAAGAGGGAAATGTAGTTTTTGGCGCACTATGTTTATATTTGTTGCGATGATTCTTAAATGGTCAACGCAAGAAGTAAGATATAGTATGCTAGTTAGACTATTAAATTTCGGCGAACAAAGCTTACTGATGATGATGACGTAGCGGTCATCGAAACTAGTATAAGCTGCTGGTTTGCCCAAAAGAAATGATTTGTTTCTTTTTATGCATTTTGCGCTGTAATTTTTTTTGTGTTTTTTTCACACTAACAGTACTGAACAGAAGGCTCAGTAAATAATAATTAAAATATTATGATCTGTTCTATAAACACAAACAATAAAAAGGGTCCATTTTCACCCATATATCCGATTTCCACCCTCTCATTTAATATCACTCCGCGGTTTTTTCTTCCTAAATGACCCATTGACCGATTCCTGCCATAAAAACCCGTGAACTTCTTAGTTCTTAGTTTTTTACGACATAATCTATAGCCTATTAGGAGAAAAAATTGAGAATTTTTTTTTGTCTAAAGAAAAATTATCAAATAATTTTCTTTAAACTTACAAAAGAAGTTTCTGTAAGCTATATACATATAAAAACTTCAAAGAAAAAATTCAATTTTTCTGTCCGATTGATACAATTGCTTTCAAATAAGCGAAAAGTGTATGCAAGCAATATTTGTTTAGATGGGAATCTGAATGTAACTGGTTTTTGCTTTGCTTGTTATTACCGAAACTTTTAATGCCATATAATCCATATATTTTTGAACTCTAGAAATCTAGACCAATGGATTGGTACTAAACTTACTACAATTGTATTAACAGTTTATTTGTTATTTAGCAAAGCCTTTTATTTTTGCCAAAAAAAATATTTGGCTCAATTTAACTGTTATCATTTGACTAAAAAAATAAAATTCAGCATTAACCAGTTAATATTGGACTTTTATCAAAAAATTTGGAAAAATAAAAGGCATCCAGGACTCTTATAGAGAATTTCCTGTGGATCACAAGGACATCGAAAATTTTTCTCTGCGAAAATATTTTGTCCTTGACTTTTTAATTTTTGTTTGATACGATAACTGTTATTTTGGGTCCCTGGGAGCAACATATTAGCGAGCAGTGCAACGAAAACAAAATCTCTACTCATGTAGATTACAAGCCTGAAGAAGAGAGTTCTGCGCTGAAAAATGGCAGTAAAGCAAAATCCATATCCAAAATATTGAATGTTAAACTCATTAAGGTTTTACAAAAAACCATATAGTAGGGGAGAAGTGGGGGTTGTGGGCATAGTTTTGTTTTCGGCTTATAATTAACGACCTAGTGCATATTATTTGGACATATGGGTATCTGTGTAAAGCTAGACACCTAAGCTAACTAATTATAAAGAAACATACCCGATTCCGTCATGCAAAAAAATTTTACATGGACTTTCGTAAAATCGTCATTTTCAGCTAAAATTTTTTTTAGGGGGGGTTGTGGGCACCCTTAGAAAAAATGCTAAAAATGGAAAAATATGAAAAAAAAACCACAACTAATATGAACAAAATGACAGTTTATTAATCTCAAAGCCTGCATAGGATTTATTCATCGTCGGAAATACAATTTTGACATGTATTGTTTATGTAAACATTACCGAACTGCTGTTTATCAAAAAAAAACTCAATTTTTGTTTAACTTAAATAATTTTATTTGAAAATAATTAATTAGGTTTTAGCTAACGCGACCCGACCTGCTGTTGTTGGCTGTTGTGATTTGAGAGGTAGAAGAAGTAAAAATAGTGATGATCACAAAGGTATTTTTACCCAAAAAAGCATATCGATAATTTATCGGTATTCAGAAGAGATGGGGGTGTTCAGACGAAACTTTGTTTTGTCAACTATAAGTTTGGGCTGTGACCTAAACATCCTGCCCACCTTGCGGAAGCAAAAACAACAACAACATTTCGAGCGGTCATAGCACAGAAGTAAAGATAATCTTTATATAATTCAGGAAAGCCTACTTGACTTTAGGCAACAAAACTTTATATAATTCAAATTTGTTTTGATCCTATTCATGGAAGAATTCAAAATAAGTACATATGTATATGTGTTCAGTTAAATATATCCATATCAAAAAATTAACTGATACTAGAAGATAATAAAATCTATATAAAAAAAAGATCAAAAAAGAAAGCAAATAATTGTGTCAAAGTAAGTGATAATAAATACAATAATAATTATGATAATACTGAATGAATACGGTTAAGTAAATTTTCATTTACTCAAAAAGTAAGAAAAAAGGTTTAATTGGCCCTGGGACAAGCTCCACAAAAAGTCCAACCCAGCTCAGTTAATTGGGCTAAGGGTAAGCCAGGACGCTTACAAGTCTGCGACCGAATGATGCGAGGATATAAATCAGCTCCAAGTATTATGTCAACTGGTTGGGGCCGAAAAAACGTTGGGTCGGCAAGACACCAGTGGGCGAACTCATTGTTCAAAAGTCTACCATCGGCACCATTTTCTGATGGATATAGTTTTGAGTCCTCGTCAACAATCAAGCACACAGCTCGCATAGAAAAAGTCGCTCCGTGAGAGGAACATATTACCAGTTGGCAGCAGCGAATGTCTCCAGCACGAATAAAAGCTGTCCTCAATCGTCTGGCCATGCTTCGAGTAATGCTTGTCCGATCCTGTTGAGGATTTATAAGCGCCCGAACAAGCTGAACTTGGTCGTCGCTGTAAACCTTGACCATTGCTGTAGGTTTTAGAATTATGGAATTTGGATCATTCCAAGGTTCAGGTTGTATAACGCAATGATCATTTTCTGCATCGCGCACGCTCGCTAATCGGTCATGAAAATGAAGCAGAGTATGATGGGACCGATGGCATATCCGACACCTAACAGCACTTGTACAGAAGTCAGTCTCGTGAGAACGCGCCAGACAATTACGGCAAACATTGTTTCGGTTGACGAGGTTGATCCTTTCAAGCACGTTGAGCGTAAGAAAACGGTAACAATGTTTTAAAGGGTGTGCTTGGTTACAGATTGGGCACCTATAAGGGTGTGAACGCCGTACAATTCTTGAAATCATTTCTGAAAATAATGTGCATAAATGAAAATAATGAGACGTTGCATGAATGGAATGATAGTAAATTTTAGTGTATTTGAGACAAAATCTCCATACGCACGAGTGCGATATGAAATGTAGGAACATGATATGAGTTTGAATTATTTGTGAAAATGGGATAAAAATGACATGTGAAAGTGTGAAAAAGTGGAACATGAGCCTAGATTAGCGCGACGAATTCATTATTGCGATGGTAAGACGACGAGTTTGTGAATAGGGCGCGTAACCGATCCGCGTTGCGTAATAACATCAGCCACACGAACGCGATTATCATTGCCTATGTATATTTTTGTCACACGACCTAGTCGCCACTCTGTTGGGCATACGGTTTCATTTCGTAGAACTACCATATCGCCTTCTTGGATATCTGCCTGAGGATTCTTCCACTTGTAGCGCTTGTGGAGTTCAACCAAATATTCATTTTTCCATCGACTGCAGAACTGTTGATGTAACGCTTTTAGCTTACGCCACCTATCAAGCATATCAATGGATGTCGAACTTTCAGGCTCGCTGGGAGATAAAAGTGCGGAGCCGATCAAGAAATGACCTGGAGTTAAAACTGTTAAGTCAGAGATGGAAGTAGAATTGGGACATAATGGGCGAGAGTTTAGACATGATTCAATTCGAGCTAAAAGTGTGGAGAACTCCTCAAATGTATATTTCTGTTGTCCAGTAACCTTGCGGAAGTGGAGTTTAAAACTTTTTACTCCAGCCTCCCATAGGCCACCCATGTGTGGAGCGGCGGCTGGAATGAAGTGCCAGGATAATTGTTGGTACCCATACTTTTCAATCACCACATCTTTGAGTTGTACCATGAACTCTTTTGCGTCTTTTATAAGTTGCCTAGAGGCTCCAAGAAAATTTGTGCCATTGTCAGAAAATATTTTATTCGGACAACCTCGGCGAGCTATAAATCTCGATAAAGCTGCCATGAATGAAAAAGTGGAAAGTAGGCTCAAGGTGAATAGCCTTTGTGGAAAAACACACGAATAAGCACACGTACCCTTTTGTGATTTTACATGCACGACCAGTAAAACTTTTAATGTCAAATGGACCTGTGAAGTCGACTCCAGTATTGAAAAATGAACGGCTAATGATAGTCCGTTCAGGCGGAAGCGAACCCATTATTTGACTGCTATACTTCTTTCGTTCAATGACGCAAGTCTTACAATTAAAAATACAAGTTT
The DNA here is from genome assembly GCA_949775025.1 of Tricholauxania praeusta. NCBI lineage: Eukaryota > Metazoa > Arthropoda > Insecta > Diptera > Lauxaniidae > Tricholauxania > Tricholauxania praeusta. The sequence continues at coordinate 45,657,097 of OX459031.1, forward strand.
TTATAAGATTTTTGATTTTCACAATCCAAAATTCGGATCTAATTAATCTTGCGACTAGTTGGTTTCCACCGTGGAGTGAAACCGCATGAACGAATTCGACGTATAGTCTAGAAAACCTGCTATTGTATGATAATATTACAGGATGTCGCTCACGATAAGTCAATGTTGGAGATGAGGCCAATCTACCATTAGCTCGGATTACTTGATTCAAGTCTAAAAAAGGTGTCAACGAAAGAAGCGAACTTTTAACATCAAGTAATCTTTTCTGAAGTAGACTTTGATACTCTTTAGAGAAATATAAGCGCTGAGATATAATTATTAAACGTGTTTTTATTGATAAAAACTCAGCCGCAGTTATCTTTTCGGAGTCATAAGAAGAACTAGAATTTAAAACCTTATGAGCCTTGTGAAAAAATCGAAAAATGTAAGCAACTACATGTACAGCACGAGAAAAGGACGAAAATATATTAAGAAAATCTTCAGTAATTGCCGAGCTAGTAAAATGCGCTTTTAATGGTTTTGCTTCAAGAGTTGTGTTAAGGCTTGTTGCATCTTTACTTCGTGGCCATTGACTTTTTTCTTGTTTAAGCCACAGAGGTCCTTGCCACCACAAGTCATTTCGAATAAGATCCGAAGGGTTTAGCCCCCGCGTTGCTAGGTCGGCAGGGTTGGAATTCGTTTCAATATGGGACCAGTTCACGTTTCCAACTTTTTCAAGAATTAAAGAAACCCTATTTGCCACGAAAGTGGTCCATGTACATGGAGGTTTTTTAAGCCATGATAGCACAATTGTGGAGTCCGTCCAACAATATACGGGATATAGATCAAAAAAGTTTTGCTTGCAAACAGCATCTACCAAATTTGAAAGCAGAACTCCACCACAAAGTTCAAGCTTCGGCAGAGAAATTGTTTTGATTGGTGCCACTTTGGATTTCGAAACGAGAAGATGAGAATGAAGCTTGCCATTTTCATGTTCGATTCGAATGTAAATTGATGCCGCATAAGCCTTTTGCGATGCATCACAAAAAGCGTGCAGCTCAATTTTGCTAGAAGGGGTATATTCAAGCCAACGAGGAATAGTAATGTCATTGATTGCTGAGTATGACGCAACAAATGATTGCCACGAGTGCAGCGTAAGAGGCTTAAGATTGTCATCCCATTCCGTCTTGTCCAACCAAATTTGCTGCATGATGATTTTTGCTGTGACGATTACGGGCGAAAGCCATCCGGCAGGATCGAATAACTTTGAAATTATACTGAGTACTTCGCGTTTTGTATAAGTTAACTTGTATGGAGGAGGCTGAGCAGTAAAATAAAACTTATCAGAGATTGCATTCCATCTGATGCCCAATGTTTTTGCAATACTTTTGTCTTCCAATGAAAGGAAATCGACATCAAGAAGGTGCTCGCGAGGTAAGTCATTTAAAAGATCTTTATTATTGGACGTCCACTTACGCAAGTTAAAACCAGCGGATTCCAAAGCTGAAATGAGTTGATCTCTTGCTTTTTTAGCATGACAAATTTCATGTGTGCCGGACATTATATCATCCACATAAATGGATTCTTTAAGGATTTTTGTTGCGAGGGGAAAACGATATTTTTCATCCTCAGCAAGTTGAAGTAGAGTACGTATAGCCAAAAAGGGAGCACAGTTTACCCCAAAGGTAACAGTTTTTAACTCATAATCTTTTATAGGGTCATTTGGCGAACTCCTGAACACTATACGCTGATATTTTGTTTGGCTTGGATGAATCGAAATTTGCCTATACATCTTCTCGATGTCAGCATTAAAAACATACTTAAAAAATCGCCATTTGAGGATTAACATGGTCAGATCAGACTGGAGAATAGGCCCTGGATAAAGCACATCATTTAGGCTGTTGAAATTTGAAGAAGAACAAGAGGCATTGAAAACGACGCGAACTTTAGTCGTTGTGCTCTCCGGTTTCATCACAGCGTGATGAGGTAAATAATAATTTTGAGGGTCTGACGACTTACTTTCGGACATGTGATTTAAATCGGCATATTCTTTAATGACGGAATCATACTTTGCTTTAAGCTCTGGTTTTCGAAGAAATGATCTTTCGTTTCGAAGGAATTGAGAGATGGCAATATTACGAGACGAGCCTAAAGAAAGCTCTTTTGGAAATGTGGGCTTAAAACTCACTACATAGCGACCTTCATCGTTCCTGTAAGTCGTGCTGGAATAAAGATTTTCGCAATATTGGTCCTCTGTTGAAACGATTCGTTTGTGTGGAATTTCTTCAATAGACCAAAAACGAGCTAACTGTTTATTTATTGATACTTCAGTGCAAAGAGTATTACACCTTATATTTGGTAAAGAATTTGACAATGAAGGCATTGGTCCAGTCAAAATCCAACCAAATACAGTATTCTGGGCTACAAGAGACCCAAGGATATTTTTTTTGATACCTTCAAGGATGATGATTGGATACAAATCCCCTCCTATAAGGAGTTCAATACTTGAACTCTTAAAGCAATGAGGATCTGCATACTGAAGCGATGGCATTGGAGGAAATTTAGCAGGATCGAAAGTGTGTGATGGCAAGTTACCCGTGATCAGCGGTATCACTAGCGCCGTCACTTCGATTTTGATGTTCGAGTCTAGTGTTGATTCGATATGAAAATTCGCAGCCTTTGTTGGAGAGTTACTAATAGATCCGTTGATACCAGAAACTTGTGCAGAAATAGCTTTTGAAGGAAGTTTAAGTATGCAGCGGAGTCGATCAGTAATGAAGGATCCTTCTGAGGCAGGATCTATCAGCGCTCGGGCCTTATAAATAACACCGTAATGATTAATATTAACTAAGGCTGTACCAAGAAGAACTTTTTTGGTAACAGCTGTAAAGCAGGACTGAACGTTTTGAATAACGTCAGAGGTAGAGGAGAGTGTGGACTGTATTTCGGAATTGGAGGGCGGCTGTATCTGAGTTGCATGAACAAATTTATTTTTTCTATGAGAATGTGAAGTAGAAGGCTGATCAGATGAACTTAATATCGCGTTATTGTTATTAAGTACCGCTGAAGCCGTTTGATTTTCTTTATGCAAGAGAGTGTGATGATTCTTTTTGCATTTAAAGCAAAAGAAATTGCTTTTACACTCTCTAAGCATATGGTGTGCGGAGAGACAATTAAGACAATAACGATGTTGCTTAACTGCCGCGATGCGATTATCCACATTCATTTTCATGAAATTCGAACATTGCCGAAGTGGATGATTGCCTTTGCATACCCTGCAAAATGGCACAGAGTCTACGTGACTATGATATGATTTCACAACTTTGGATTTAATGAAATTTGATTTTCTACCACTGGAGGACGCGGATGAATGAAAATCAGAAACAGCCTCTAATGTTTGGAAACGACCAGTAAGAAAATTATTCAAATCGATCCATTTGGGAATCTCTGTCTTTGCCGTGATCGACTGTTCCCACAGAGTAAGCGTGTTTTCAGGAAGGCGAGACGAACACACATATACAAAAATTGGGTCCCAGGTAGAAATATTTATGCTGTAGAGTTCAAGAGTAGAGATGCAGTTGTTTATCTCACGTTGGAGTCTTTTAATTGACCCACCAGTCTCACCAGTGCATTGTGGTAAATTAAAAAGGATTTTCAGCTGATTGTTAACTAAAATACGCTTATTTTCGTAGCGGTTAACAAGATTCTCCCAGGCTATGTCAAATCCGCTATTAGTCAACGGAACCTTTTTTACCACTTCTCGGGCCTCGCCTTTAGTTTTTTGTACTAAGTGATAAAGGACTTCAACTCTACTAAGACGTGTGTTATCAATGTAAATCGCGGTGAACATGTCCCGAAAAGTGGGCCATGTCAGGTATTCACCAGCAAAAACATCTGTGTCACACGGTGGAAGAGTCAGATTAGGACCACGATCACTACTTTTGGGAGTAAGCTTTGATGACTTTGCTTTTGACTTTTCTAATTCAGCTAAGCCTTCTTTAATTTGAGACATACAGCGAACATAAGTTTTTAAAGATTCTTGGTATTTTGCCTTAATGGGAGCGACATCGTCTTTAGTGGAAGCAGCTTCTGAGCATGCATTGTAGGTATGCTTTACGTCTGTCCAAATTTGGCTAAGTTCATTTTCATGAATTTCCAAAGTCACCAATGAGTAATCAGAAGGCAAAATTTTTCCAAAATATTCGCCGAACTCTATGAGCTGATCTGATGATCGTATAAATTTATCCAAAACACCCATTATGAGTAGAAGAGGACTGATAGAATTTATTTCATAAATAATAAAAGAAAATAAAATGAAGTAAAAACCGAAAAGAAATACTTCGCGAAATGAACTACAACAGTTCAAAAGTGGGTAATCACGACGTCAAATAAACCTACCATAAAAACATAATTTCTTGACTATGATGGAGTGTGAGCTTGGTGAACCTACGAGTTAATCGAAAGTGTATGCCAAAGTTTTCAAAGGACAAATAAATCGAAAGGAATTGGAAAATATTGAAAACCTTTGGAATAAAACACTGGAGTCTCAATTATTGGAAGATCTATAAATAGTTTAAATGTGGAATATAATTGAGAATAAGAAAAAAAAAAACGAAAACCGTTCACCAAACTCCAAGCGCATCAAAAAGTTCAAGAAAGTTTAAATCATATAATTATTAGCAACTGTCTGCAGTAGGCACTTTTATTACTAAAACTTATTTTCATATACTTCAAAATTGACAAAATACCTGGTAGTGGGGATAAGATGCAATGTAAATGTAATATAAATGTAAATTTGTAAATAAATTATTCAAAACTAATTAAAAAATTGCTACAGCAAATGATTTTAAGGCTACGAATCTATGCGATTGACGTAAACCTACGCGAAAGTCGACCAAAATTCTTTTTTTTTTTTTAAATTTCCTGCACTTTGAACACGTTAGCGAATTTCATAAAATGGCTGCTTTTCACTTTCGTACATTCGCAACGCGATATCGTTTAGAAAAAAACAGGATGGACGCACTCTGATTCTCTTTGAGTTGCCGATATAAATTTAAAATATTTAAGCAAAAAACGTTCGAAATCCCGCGATTGAGAAAAATCCACGATCATTTATAATATTGGTGGAAATGAGGAAATTGCAGCATACATATATATGTGGAAATGAGGAATAAAAATGATGAAAATCCACTCACCCTTAACCTTGTCTACTTTTTTTTTTTAAAAAAATTCAAAATGTCCCTCCAAAATACAGCAAACCTGCACTGTGAAAAATGGGGTTCCACGAAGTTAAGTTCCTGAAGTTAAGGTTAAAATCCTTCCACGGCACAGCTAGTGGGTTTCCAAAAAAAAAAATGTTTCCGCAAAGTCCCAAAAAAAAAGGGTGCTCCTCCAGTGTGGCAAACAACAGCAGGAATTGATTTTAAAAAACTTAACTGAATCTGCGAATATCAAAGGCATCCGGTTCGAAGTGACCAAAATGTTTATGTAAACATTACCGAACTGCTGTTTATCAAAAAAAAAACTCAATTTTTGTTTAACTTAAATAATTTTATTTGAAAATAATTAATTAGGTTTTAGCTAACGCGACCCGACCTGCTGTTGTTGGCTGTTGTGATTTGAGAGGTAGAAGAAGTAAAAATAGTGATGATCACAAAGGTATTTTTACCCAAAAAAGCATATCGATAATTTATCGGTATTCAGAAGAGATGGGGGTGTTCAGACGAAACTTTGTTTTGTCAACTATAAGTTTGGGCTGTGACCTAAACATGTATAATAGCTTGCCCGCATGCCCGCACATTTCAAATGAAAAGCTCGATCGCAGATGTTACAATTGATGGAGTTGGCTGCGGTCAATTGGCGTGGCAAAAATTTCAAACAAAACAAAATTCTATGGAACTAAAGTTTAAAAAACAATATCAATCATAGTAGGCTACGTTCACCGTTCATATTTTTTGGTGGAATTTTTTGTGATTTCGTGGAAAAAAACGGGTGCCCACAACCCACCCAATTTTTGTGCCCACAACCAACTTTAGCAGACATTTTAAAAAGTAATGAAAAAATGTTTATGCATAAATTTTTTGGTTCAAATCGATATTGTTCCATTCAGCATAATACTTCGACTAAATAAAAATACATTACACTTACCTTTCCAATCGATCCACTTTGATTGATACACTATTGAAAATGTTTGAAAAAAACTTCACCACCCTTTCAAAGCCCAAAAAAAACCAATTCGTTCATTTCCAAAAGCAAACGCGTCCGTTTACTTTGATATTTGGCATGAATCATACATAGGGTAATTGCTTGCGAATGACATTACCAACGAAACTCAATCTTCATTTTGTGAAAAGATACGTAGGGGTGCCCACAACCCCCACTTCTCCCCTATGTATATAATTAAAAGTTGGCAGCAAGCACAAGGCGCGAGTTCATCGAGATAACTTAGAAATTCAGGACTTGGACCCAAAGAAATCGCAAGATTTCCAGTAGCTGCTTAGCTGGTAACTAACCGATCAGCATATAGAAGAGAAAGAACAAACAGTCAACGAGAAAGTCGTGCCAGCTAGGTATGTCTAGCAGTAAAGGAGCTAAAGAACAACACAGCCATTTGATACGATGCATTATCATCGGGATATTTCAAGGCAGAAGACCTATTTTAATCAAATGTTTGCACCCTGTTCTCATTAATTTTTAGAGAGTTGAATGCTAGGCGACCGGACAATTTTTCAATTTTCAAGAAAACATGAACTTTTATCCTGTTAGAACTATTAAAGCCTATCTCTGTAAAACTTAGCTAAAAAGATTATTTCCAACGTATCGTGGGAACGTCTCAAGCCTTTCTGCACCACACTAATTGAATCCTATGAAAGTGGCTTCCACCCAGCGCCGTGTTACCGCATACGCCACCGACGCCATGGCGTATGGGCGGCAAGGAAATGGGGGCGGCAAATTTTAAAAACGAGGGCGGCAAATTTTGAAAACAAGGGCGGCAAATTTTCAAAACGTGGGCGGCAAATTTTGAAAACGAGTTCCTTTTTTTTTTTGCTCATCAAAATTTTTGTGTATGGAAATTAAAAAATTTCTGGTTTTTTATTTTATAATTTTTTTTTAAATATGGGGGCGGCAAAATTTTACTGGCGCACGGGCGGCACATAGCCTTATCCCGGCCCTGCTTCCACCCTAACAGATCAGCTACGTAGAAAATATTAATAATTTTCCAATTTTATTGAGTTGAAAGTCGTACGTAATGTCAACCGACTACATTTTGCCTGCTGTTCTACATGGAGCCGAGTATTGTGAGCAATGAGCATAATCGTGAAATTGGCATTAAATTTTTTTGAAAAGCCAATCTAGCATGAAGAACTATGAATGAAGAGATTTGAAGAAAGAACTATGAAACCTATGAGTTGTACAATATTGTGGTTGTAATTCAAAAGTTAAAAATCCGTTGAATACATTGGTTTGAACACATCGAGCTAGTCAAAGACAACACTTCTGCTAAGGTTGTTTTCAATATACAACCACGAGGCTCGAGACTAAAAAGGCAGTCAGAACCAAGAACCATAACACTTCGCTATAAGACTTGACCTGACTTGGGATCGAACAAAATAGAAAACTTCTTTAATTCCGATCATTACCATATACTTATAAAGTAGAGTACATGATACTTATCTTTAAATGACTTATCTTTAAAATGACTTAAGTGTAATTGAGTTTTGAAATTGCATATCGAAATATAACGCCTTAACCCATTAGAGCTCACAGCGATCTAGAAGGGCTAGAGCACTAACATTTTCATCAGATATTTCTAACAAAATAATTAGTAGTAATACCAAATTTTAGCTTTATACCTTTGAAAAGAGAGGCGTGGCCAGCCGTTAGCATACGGTACCAGTGGGCCATATCCAGAACAAAATTTATTGTGTTATCATAGAATAATTTGGCTAAGCACATATTAATGTTTTTGTTTTTTTAATGAAATTAATGACTTAGTTCAGTATACAATATAATGATATGTCTTAAAACAGTTTCGTTTTACAAAATTTAACACTAGATTTTGAAACATTGTGTACAAACTACAGTACACTACAACAGTTTGCACATCTCCATTTGTTTTGACTACAAAGTTTCCGAACATATTCTTACGAAACGTGCATTTAACACTGTTTGGAGGACGACGATACCCACCAATCATCAATAACCAGGAATCTCAATAATCGTTCTCGACAAAATCAGACTATCGTTTGACTATACTAAGATTGAAAGTCCAGTAGCTTTTTTTGTGAAACTAGCAAGCCTTTATGAGTTTGAAAGTCTCTTATATATAATTTAAGGTCTGAACTCTACGGCATCTCTCATTGGTGCAGTCAGGAAAGAAGTGCCGATTTGTAAAAAAGTATTGAGACCACTTTTAAGCGTACTTGCACCCACCTAAGCTATTGAAGAACATCTTGGTGGAGCAGAATCCAAGAGACCAACATTAAAATTGTTACATGAAATATTACTTGAGAATTTCATCGTTATCTGGGCAATTTAGAGCCAACATGCATGAAGCTATCAGTTGAGATCCAAGCAAATTACTAACGTTGCCAAGTTCACCCTCTTCTCCCGAGTCTTCATCTAACTGCCCATTCTCTGGTGGCTCCAAAAATATTGCTTAAACCACCTCATTGCATAATCTTTTTTCATAAGCTCTTGGAAATGTTCACAAATCTCTTCTAAAGTCAATTTAAATCTAAAAACTAAAAAGAACATGCAAAATTACATTTTAGAACTAAGACGAGGTATCAAAAGTATAAGTATCGACAATAGCCCACTGTTACCATATGGTAACAGCAGACAAAATATTGAATTAGAGTAGCGAATGGTCCACTTTTACCATATGGTAACATCGTTGAAAATCATTGTCTGTGCGTCACAGGTGGTGCAAAAAGGAATAGTTCTTTATTTAAAAACATTGTATACTTTATTAAATAGAAGTTTCTGTAAAAAATTTTCAAAAAAAATTTAAATAATGAAATATAAAATCGTTTTTAACTTTCACTGTCGTCCAGCATCTGTTTTGTTTTTTTGTCAAGTTTTTTGCACAGAATCAATCAGATGGCTGACAATTTCAAAATGTTGTATGCTTTGTTGTGAATTTTTCTTTATAAAAGTACCGTTAGAAACATAGTAGCATGTATTTTGAAATTTTAAACTTTTTTTTGAAAATAAGGTAACCGAATGTTACCATATGGTTACATTGGGCTCTACTGGGTTAAGCTGTTTAATTATAAGCAAGCGATGTTGAAGTTGTTGTTAATCTCTTATGAAAAAACACTCCTATAAAAATTAAGCTATAATTGATTGACTTTCTTAATGAACCTTACCACAGAATTATATACCATTTATATTTGAAGAAAGAGAAACCAAAATACCACCCAAAGTGTTCCTTTGTTTTGTCTTTATCTTTCGACACCTAATTTTATAAGAAATCATTTAACACTAAACAAACACTTTCCCACAGTTAATTTCTTCCACATATTCATTTGTCTGTATGTGACAGAAAATTTCCCTCCCAAAACAGAAAACCACAAAATATTTTGTAATAAATTGCTTAATAAATTTTAAATTAAAATGTGTGAATTCTTTATCGTTTAAGATTTTGCCGCTGCAGCGCCACTTGTCAAAGGACGGGCCTACAGACCGACAACCAGACATTGAAAGATAAACGAGCAGTGTGTGCAGCAGCAAACAAAAAGACGGGACCGACCAACGTCTGCCGTTCTCTTTCAAATATGAGCTCAAATGATGACAGCTGTCGTTATCAAAACGAAATAAAATCAAAATAATTCATGATTTGTTATTTCTGTAAATTTATTAAAAATCATCAACATTAAACAATTGAAAATCAAACAAAATACAAATATTTTCTTTTTTAATTTTCAAAAGTCGACGAATAAATAAAAATTGTGAGCCTGATTAAAGTGGGATTAAATTAGAAAAAAATAAGCATCTTATAGTTAATGCACCAACAAAAAAAAGTAAATTGTAATTGTTACAATAATATTTATTATTATTTACCAAATATTATTTCGTCATCTTTCCCTTAATGAATGTCATTGTGCGTGTGAAATAATTCAAAGCTTCAAGAAAAATAAATAGAAATTTTGGTGAAAGAGAGAAAAATAACAAAGAAAGAGAAATTTTGAAAAAGCCAACGCTGCTTTTTAAATTCGGAATTTAGACGCGTCTTCCAAGAAAGCTACTAAGGAAAGAAAAATTAATGCCCTGAAAAGTGTCGCATATGTTTGTTTTCAAGTGTTTCGTTCTTTTTTTACCCACACTGCGCTGTCTTCTAATTGAAATATTGAAAAAATGAAGACGATCAGAGAGTATCGGGGCTTAGCATCTATGTATGTGTTGTTGGATTTAACACTTCTCGTTTTTTTTTTTTTTGGTTTTAAGAGAAAAAAGTGCTAAGAATTATTTGGTTCTTCCAATTTCGTTTACTTCAGATTTGAGCAGTGCCGTGTTTAAGCATAGGCTGCAGCCTAGGGGGCCGCGCCACAAAAAAATTTGTTCTAAAATTTTTAATTGAATACAAAAAGCTGCATCGATTTCCCGCAAACTGCTTCAATATCGCATGCGTGTACAAGCACTTTATTGCATGTTTCATATTTGCATACGCTGTTAACTCTGGCATCGTTTTCTGTTTTGATAGTTCGCGTCACCACTACCATTTTAATTTGAGCAGCTGCAAAATTGAACTAAAAATTATTTAAAATATAATAAAATTAAAACTGTATTAAACTTACATTAATTAAAACATTAATACAAAGTTACAATTAACTTTGCGCAGCCATTTCACTAACCGTCATAAAAAGAAAGTGAACTTCAAACATGGAAAAACGGTGAAAGCTAGAGAAAAGAAGGATAAAGAAGCTGCTGGCAAATCACGTCGTATGACGGATTATGAAATCGGCCAAAATTTCAGAAAAATCGTCATATCTCTAAAACTGTCATTTAATATATTAAAGATTAACTTATCATAATTGTGGCACATTAAATTATCTTTCTCATGACATCCATTCAGAAGTTCCTCCTTATAATGATTTTATTAAAAGCTGTTCCACAGAATTATTTATTTATCTTTTAAAAATAAATAGAATTTAATAAAAACTTTTTTTTCAAAACTATTTTTTTTTTCAATGTTTTCAATTCCAAATAATGATTTGTTTTGTAAAAGAAGTTTGATTCCATAAGGAACTTAATACAGCGTGGACCAAAAGTCACCATGGGGTTTAAAAATTTAATAACTTTTTCGTTCTTATATTTATTTTATTTTTTTTTTAGATTATAAAATATACAAAATGGAAATTTTTTTACACTATGTATGAAAAATAATGTCTTTTAAATGACCCCCGTTTTCAGCTTCGCAATGACGGGCTCGTTTTAGAGCATTTTCCATAACGGCTGTCGAAATTTGTGGCTGTAGCGTATGAATTTTGGCAACAATGTTGGCCTTGAGTTCAAGAATGGTTTCAGGCTTGTTTACATACACTTTCTCCTTCAAATAACTCCAAAGAAAATAGTCGGGCGCTGTCAAATCTGGCGAACACGCTGCCAATTAATTTCCGAATTTCTGGAAATTATTTTATAAGAGGAATTTTTTCATTTCTTTTTTAGCCACAAATTTTTAGAAAACGATTTCTGATTAAAAATAAACTTATTTTGTTTTGTGATTTGCGATAGATACTCGAAATTGTCGTCAACGATTTTCATAAAAATTTTTGAGATAATACCACTGAAAGCAGACGTCAATAAGAGCTAAGTCGTCAAGATACTGGCAAAACTCGTTAATGGGCGTGGCACAACCTAAAACAACGTAATCGTTAATAGTTATGAAATTAAGTACACCCAACCCTCTTTTTACACGGCAGATACGTTCCTTAGAAAACCGTGCAAAAAAAATCGTGTAAAAAAAATACGTGCGATGTATGGTAAATTTGGGGATATGTTAGACAACCTTAAAATATCGTGTAAGATGAAAAAACTTTTCCAAAAACCGGGCAAAAAAAAAAAAATTTAGACAGTCTAGGATTTTTATTTTAGTTCCTAACGAAATTGTTCTTCTCCTTGGTATATTTTGTTGTTGTTTATGCATTTTATTAATGGGGTGTGTACTATAACAAAGATGTAAAATAATATTACATATTTATAAAACTTATCTAAACCGAATATTTAACACATTACCTTTATAAGTAGAAAAATATTAACATGAATGCAAATTTTACTTTAAATTCCACCATCGATTAAAAAAAACTTTAATTTGAACATCAACTTTTAAAACTACGAACTGAACACTACGAACTAACACAAAATAAATACTGAATAACCTAATGCTGGGTTCAAATTGAAGTGCAATCAGATAAAAAAACTGATTTTAACATTCGGGTATTCCCCCAGTTGTATTTTTATTGCTGTATACACAACTTAGCTGCACAACTTAGAATTGAAATTAAAAAAAATCTTTTTTGAGATTCGTGCAGGAACAAAAAATTCGTGTAAAAAAGTTTATTTGCTCTTATTTTTGAACCGAGTTATTTCAAAATCGTGTAAAAATGTACCGTGTAAAAAGAGGGTTTGGTGTATATCTATCAGCTATCAACATTTTCTACATTGTTTTTATTTTTCAACCTCTTTCAACATTATTCGATATTTTCTTTATTTTTTCGGCCATTCCATTAATTTTGAATTGTTTCAACATTTCTCGACGTCTTTCAGCTTGCCCGCTCTAGCTCTAGTGTTTCATTTGTGCGGAAACAGTATTTTATTTTTTCGGTATTTTGTTTCAACTCTAATTTTCTGATAGCAAAGAGACCGTCAAAATGATATCTGGTTTAAGAAAACGTTTGCAAAGAAAGTAAGTAAAAATATTTTTTTTCTGTTTTTAATTTTTTGATGTGAATTAAATCAAGGCGCCACGAAAAAACTTCTAAAATTCTAATTATGTATTTTGAAATAAAATTTACACTTTTTTATTTTATTGAAATTATAATGAGAAAATCGTTAGACTCATAAAACCATCAAACAAACGCGCCTATTTCAATTATAAAAACTTTTTTTTAAATTCTTTTATGATTCAAATTTATTTTTAGCCATTACTTCCCCAAATAAAAACTTCTAAACGCTGAGAGGGAACTACATATCGTAATGCAAATAAATTTTAATTCAATTCTTGTTAGCAATGCTTCGGAAATGTTCTAGACAAAGGGTGGGCAGGTTATTACTACGGATTGAAGTACTAGAAATAACTATCATCAATCAATGGAATTGGAAACAAAATTTCCATAGATTTCAAGTTCCTTGGCTTATATTCGATCATTTAAGAAATGTTTTATTTTTAAGAAAGTACCCTTTTCTTTAAAAAATTACTGATTAAAGTTTACAATGAAGACAAAAATTGATTTACAAAAAAATGGGGGTTCCTTTTTGATCGCCGCACATAGCTCGTTTTGCTAAAAGTGGTGGCAAACATCAAGTTTAGAGTGGTTCGTTTAAGCAAATCATATATTTTTTACTAAAGCCGCGAATCATACTTTTTATCTTCAATATTTTGGCTTTTTTTTTTTTTGACTTTTTATATTATGCTTTAATCAATCCTTTGAATGAATCTGCTTTCAAATTGAAGTTTCCGACAACATGTTTATAAATAAAATATTAATGTTTAAATTCAATTTAAAGTTTTTTATCCTAAAATTTTCAGAAAAAAACAAAGTTTGCAGTTACTTAAAGAGTTACCGATAAGTTTAGTTATTGGATAGCGAAAGGCTGAGAGCAAACGACAGTAAAAGTTTTAAGGCATTTGGATAAATAATTTAATTTTTAGATCTAGTTAAACCTGAATGATTTTTAAAGTCGAACGGCTTAAAAAAGCGAGATTGTATTTCAAAAAAGTTTTGCATTCAGGGTGTATTTACTTTGTCATTCCGTTTGTAACTTATAAAAGAGGTAGAAAAGGGCATACAACACCGAAAATTATCAGAAGAACTGCTAATAATCAGTGTAATTCAATCTACTGCGCAAAATTAACGACGAAATAACAGTTATAATTAAAGATAAATTTTTCTTGACTTGGGTTGATGGAAATTTTGAAATAGCTAACGTGACCAGCGTGACCGTTGAGAAAAATTGAAAAAAGCCAAAAAAATAAGCGCAATTTTTGTGTGAAAAGGGCCAACTGGTTGTTGTTATTGGATAAAGATAATAAAACTGCAAATCGTTTTTAACGATATGCATATTATATCCGGTTCAGAAAAAAGAATTTGTTTCTTTCACGATGTGTCAGCGGATTACAATAGCCTTATACATACATATGTCTAGACAAAGCTGATTACGAGGATTAAGATTGATATTGAAAACTGGACTAGCGCCCCTGTTTTAAGTTGTCTACCATAGAGGTAATCAAGTTTTCAACAAAGTGGGTATGGTTTTCGGGCAATTATTGATCGAGGGAATAGAATTCGTGATTAGTTTTTCTTCTTCTTCTTTTTTTTGTTATAAAAACATTGAAAGTTGCCGAAAAAAATTAAAAAATGCCGATTTTCCACTTTCTAGTTGCAACACCTTAAATATTATCTTACCGTTAATCCCGCTGTACATCATTTTTAATGTACTGTTATTTTCTTAAAAGAATGCCGAAACCGTATATCATTATCTTATTTCAAAATCAAGATATCTTCATTTTTCTAAATTATCAGACCACCACAACTAGTGTTTCACCGAGGCTACGAGGCAGCCTCGTTTTTGACTACAAGAACGAGGCGAGACCGAGGCGAGAACGAGGCGAGATGAAAAAATAAATTTTCCTCGCTTGACCGAGGCGAGGCGAGATCACACGGCACCTCGCCTCGGCCTCGCCTCGGGCTCGCCTCGTCCTAGCCTCGTTTTGGAAACCAAGAGCGAGGCGCGTTTTGACCAAATCTGAACTCGTAAGACCCATATGCAGATTCAAAATATGAATGTAATTTTTATATTAAAATCTATATTTAACTAATATTTTAGTATTTTATATTGAGTAAACTACTTTGTTTTATTTTTAACCCGCAAGTGCTTCTTACGAGTTCAGATTTGGTCTAAGCGCTAATGCACAGAAGTCTTTGGATCGCATCAGATTTTATGCGACTTCGCCTCGATTGATCGATTAGGGAAGCATGTAAGGCAATGTATGGCTATAAGCAAAATTGCCTGATTGACAGCACTGCATTGAAATTGATTTATTCTAACAGTCTTTCTAAGAACCGGTAAGGTGAAGCAAAACGCACAGGGTAATGCTAGTATATAAATAAAGATCAATATATGTATGTTCGTTGCTAATGGACTCCTAAACCGTTCAACCGACCGACGAAAGATTTGACATACATATATGTTTCTTATGATTTCGGATGCTCCGTAATATAGTTTACGATAAATGGGTGATGCCACCCCCACATAAGAGAAAAACAGAATTCATCATATAAGTATTATCAACTACTTGATGCAGATTAATAAAACTTGGTATATTTATAAAAGGTAGAGGCATAACTAAGATTCAATTAATAAAATGGGCGGTACCATGCCTTCAATATAAGAAAAAAATTAACTTTATCATATCTTAATGTCTATTTGACGTAGATAAATAAGATTTGGTACATATTTTGCTTATAGTTTGTAAAAGGTTCATAGCTTAGTTTGGTTTGGAAAAATAAGCAATGCCTCTCCTTCCCATATAAGAAAAGAATTAAATTCATCATATCTCATCCAATTCACCAAAAATAAAAACAGATATTTTATTTATTATATTGATCAGCCTGTCAGCCTGGATACATGTATAATTTTTTATTTATTTTAATAAAAACCTCGCTTTTTTACCGAGGTGCCTCGGCCGAGAACGAGGCGAGGCGATGCATGTGATGGCGAGACTTAAATTTATAAAACGAGGCGAGACCGAGATCAACTAGAACCTCGCCTCGCCTCGGCCTCGGTGAAACACTAACCACAACGTTGCCACCACAATCGTTAAAGCTAGGTTAGGTTAGCACGGGAGATTACAATTGTCATCATAACTTAGGCCGCAATTGAGCCCATTGTATACCCTCTTTATAACTTCGTTATCAACCTCTTCAAACCATTTCGAATTTTTTATAAACCTCAAAATGGAGTTTGGACACTTTTGAGCGATGTCTTCAAGAGAGTTGAAGAAGTGGCATTCGAATACCTTAAAACGCTGATTTGTCAGCGCTGGGCATTCACAGAGATGATGAAAGACTGACTCTTCGACGTCCGGATCTTTACAGCTTCTACAAAGATCCCCTACATCAGAAAGCCCTAGTCTTGCGGCATGTTTGCCTATTAAATAGTGTCCTGTAATAACACCGACAAAGATTATCAGGGTTTGTTTCTCTAATGAGAGCACTTTTCGCGTTCTATTAGTATCATAATAAGGCCAGATTGCCCTCGACGTACAACATGTTGTCATGTTAGACATTTTCTTTGTTCCTGCCCTGCACTTGCTAGAAAACGCCACAAAACACTTGGCTCGTTTTTGTTTGATGACCTGGAGGACCTTAGACATGTTAGCATAGGTCAGTTATTTAGTTTCATAACGAAATCTGGATGGTTCAATGAGAGGGTATAGTCAAGTACCCTGTGGTATCACAATGGAACAAACTTGGTCTAAGTGAGTCGGTTTTTTTGTAACTGACTGCCACTCCTACCTAACCTAACCATGTTAGACCATCTCATATTAGCCCACTTGTCGTTAAAGCTATGACAAGATACGAACTAAAAAGCATAAATGGTGAAAAAGGGCCAAATAAAGACAATTCCAAAATAGTAATGTGCCACGAAAACAGATTGCAAAAGAGCGTACAAAATGGCACTTTAGCGTACACAGCAGTCACACTGAACGTGACCATCCGTACTTATTTTTAAGAGAGTGTGCATAGTTCTTTTTGGCCCGTTGTACTGCGTACCTTGAAGGACGAACAAATTTACTTTTTTTACTACTCAACCCATTGTGACCCGCACTTTTTTTCTTTATTATTGCTGTAATTATAATTATTCCTTGAACTGTCTATTGAATATGGTTAAAAAAAGCTTTATAGCGTCTAACAACACCAGCTGTTGCTATGATTTTTTGGCGCGCTAAGTGTGTTGGTTATGTTACTCAAGTATTTTGCTTATACATCAAATATATTGAAGAAAATCGTTCCAAAAGTAATTGAAATGCTTATTCCATCAAAATTAGTAAGCATTTCCCAACAACTATTTTACCCAATAGAATACAAAAAAAAGACGTTGCTGCCACACAATATTTAAATTTTTACGTCCCGAAAAAATTACAGCTGTTGAGAACTGGCATGCATGTCTTAGCGAATTGTATGCGGCTTTTCCTCTTCTTAACTGTCATGAATGGATCCTTGCGTGAAATTCTTCCATGGAGTCCAGCCTCAACTAATCGATGAGTGACAGTTCGTTTGGATATTTGTAAATCGTATTGATCAATTATTTCGCGTTGGATGTCTGCAGTAGTCTTACGAGGATTCAATTTTGCCTTGCGATCCTTGTACCCAGAAGTCTTACGAGGTCCCCTTTCGCTAGGTCATACTTATCGAAATGATCAAGTGCACTGAATACCATCTTTCTGGAGTAATTTAGCTGTGTTGCCATCGCCTGATATCTCATGGTCATCTTTCGAAGCTCAACAATTGACTTACGCATGTCAGGTGTACAACTTTTGGCCACAACCCATGGGTAAGGATATGCTAATAAGCAAATTCGGTTAAAAAGTGTTCCTACAAGCAATGACAATATCACAATATCGTTTCTGGAATCTTTTATCAAGTTTTTCTTTATAAAATTCAAATTTGAGGTTAGAGCTGAAAATCTCTCATAAACTTTTTTATGCTATGAACTTAAATTCAATTATGTTCCTTTTATTAAGCTTACATGTTCCACATTTATATAAAGTATAAATTTTCTGGTACGCATAGAAAAATCAATGAGAAAACTACCAATAACACATCGAATGATTTTTTGTCCAATTAGTTGTCAATAGCTGTATACATATATATATATATAAATTATATATATATATCTTTAAATTCTAAAACAAAATGCATTAATAACATAAATTGCACATAATTTTTTATGAAAAATAATTCCAAACGAAACACATGCTGCACTGTAAATATGCTTAAAAAGATTTTCTTGAGGCCGATGGGGTCAAATATGACCACGGTTTTTCTAACTCAGAGGGGCTTTTCCGAATTAATTGGATCTCGAGAAAACCGAATCCGGAATCGTTTAGGCTTCGGTCTCAAGGGGTTAAAGAGTAAAGCCTTAAAAAATATGGCCCAAAGTCCATAAATAAAATGCGCTTTAGTTAAAACCTAATTTTAAATTACAAGCACATTTTATTTATTTCATAATTAATTTAATTCAGGTTTGAAGTATGATAGAGTTAAACAGAGCCAAATTTTTTTAAGGGAAATTCGTGTAGTGCCATTGGCAATATCATGTAGTGAAAACAACAAAGGATTTCAGATGTTACACAAGAAAGACAGACCAAAGCTCTACTCGTGCAGAGACCATGAATTTTTTTCTTATATGTAGGCTTACAAAAATAGCGAAAAATTTGTATTCGAGATTCTTTATGTGTACAAAAGGAAAATCAAAAAAAAAATTTTATAAATAATATTATAAATTAGAATAAAATCAAATTTTCTCCGACAAATATCGAAAAATTAAAACTTTCCAGCTCTGGTAGCAATCCTAGGAGCATTTTTTTTAAATGAAGATACACTGGAATATGAATAAATTTTCGAAAATCGAATGTTCCCGAAGAATTCTAGTAAATGGCATTTATTTGAACATGTCTAATGTATACACAATGTATATTATGTAACATGATGTAACATTATGTTATACATGATGAGTTTGAGCCATTTTATTTGCACTTGTTAAGTTAAATTTTACATTTTGCAATTCTTTAAATAAATATCTTAAAAATCGCCTTATTGATCGCGTTATTTGTAAGAAACTAAAACAAAATATAATTTTTTAATTTATATTTTTTAGTTTTTTATAACTTAAAAAAATATTTTTTGTTTTAATTTTTTACAAATAGCGCGGTGAATAAGGCGGTTTTTAAGATTTTTTCTTAAAGAATTGCAAAATATTGAATTCGACCGTGCGGTATCGAACGTTATATTATTTGTAGTTTCGCAGTTAATAATAAATAAGCAATAAGTTTAATTTTAACTTTTTTCAAGTGCACTTATGGTAAACAATATAATTTTTATTGTACGTAAAGTTCAAGTGCAAAATGTTAACATTGTTACTTTAAAACAACAAAATTATTGACAGCGCATACTGCATTTTGTTCAGAAATCTATACTGCCGTACTAAGCGAAAAAGACGTATCTCAAAAAAATTCATTTCGAGATAATTGATGTTTTGTTTATGTCAATTTGTTGAAATACCTGTAAAATTGAGATAGAGGAAATTTTCTTAGTAGATTTTTTATATGATTGAACTAAGATGCCGACATTTGGAGTATTTCATTAGACGTGTAATTTCTTAAGCTATCCGATGCCATAAGAATCTCGGAATTTTTTTTTTTTTTTTTTGAGATAGCTACGTCTTTTTCGCTTAGTACGGCACTATAACTTTTTAACGACTATTAAAATAACGGTTATTAAAATAAAAAAAAGGAAATATTTTAATTTTTATCTAGTATCAGGGTGATCAAATGAAAAAATAATGTTCATTCAAAATGTTTTCCATTTTTTTAATGTATAGCAATTTGAGTACTTCGAAAAGTTTGGAATAATAAACGTTTTAGTTTATTAAAAATAAACTTCAGAAACAAAGGTATCAGTCTGTGTAAAAAGAATTATTAAATAAAGTGAAACAAAATCGTTTGTCCATCATAACTTATTCTGTCAGTTTCAAAAAGGCCCCACCGCTTGTAACACAACTATGTCAGCGTTTGATCCAGTCCCTCATATATTTTTCGTAAAAGGATTGAGGAATGGCCTTCGGCTCCTTTAACAAATTTGCGCTTATGGCTTCAACCGGCTCAAAGTGTCGGGGCCATATCAGATGAATTGGTTGATGGCATTTGCTGAATTTTAGGCTAAAAACTTTTGCACAAGTCAATGAGTTTTCCTTCCACAAGTACACCGTTTTCAGCGGACATTTTCACGTAGGCCATTCATAGCGTCTATATAATATTTCTTATTTAACGCACCACACCACGTACTATAGTAGTTGCAGGAAAAATTTTATCGATTACAATACGCCCATAATATTTACAATATTTGTTTTTATTCGTTTTGAAAAAGGACAACTGAAAGGTAGTTTAAAATCTATAAAAATTTTATGTGAAACTTAAAAATTGGTATAGTTCTTATTGGGTTATGACGTTACTTTTTCGAAAAAGTTTGCACTAGTCTATATTTTATTGACAAATTTAAAAAACATTGCTTTATACCCTTAACAAAATACGTCACATAATTGCATTTCTTGCAATTTATTTATAGCAGATGAATTAATTATTTTCCTCCATATTATAATTCGCAAATATGATTTTTAAGGAAAAAGAAAATCAGCAATTTTTTTTACCAAAAAAAAAAACTAGATATATCATTCTGAACAAAATGATCTAGAATTTCTTAATTTGTTAATAAACTAGAAGTCAGTAAAACATTTTTATCCAATAAGTAACGATTTATAAAATATATGGTCAACATTTTAGAAAATTGGTTTTAACTTAATAAGTTTTTAAGTTTAATAAAATGTCTGTACATTGGGGTTTCCGGTTCTTGCCTTCCATTTTGGAGGGACCAAACAATTTCAATTGATAGCCAAAGTATTTGATAGACAATATCAGACAATGTCAAAGTGTGAAAAATATCTTAATTTTGTAGCATAAATAAAAAATTCATTTACAAATTCTTGTGTTTTTACTTAGTCAGCTGCATCAGACAGTCAGGGAACTGTGCGGCGACAATGGTGTTTTTTTAATTACACATAAATCACTTAAACACAAAATATGTACAGTGACAGAATTGATTAATTTGCATTTTAATTGCAATTATTACAAAGCCACCAACTATTACATATGGCGTCTACTACTTAGTTACCATAATTAACACAGAACACTGTCATGCCACATAGGAAGAATAGTTAAAGCACAAGAAAAAAACAAAGTGCTGGTATTAACACTGCATAACTGAAACAATAAAAAAAAACACATTTTTAGAACATAGAAATTTTAGTATATTTTAATTAAATTCACATGTTAAATTACCGGTTTTATGGGTATAATTTATGTAAAATATAGCACAGCGTTTTATTGTTGACTAAAACAACAATAAAGTCGGATAATACCAAAGGCTATAGGTATGTTTTGAAATGAATTTCATGATCGAAGGACTTTTTTTTTTAAATATTGTTGGTATTTTCCCGAAAATCTGGAGGCCGCCATTTTGTTGATTTGAAAAAAAAAAACCATCGATCACGCAATAGACTATTTTTTAAATAACTAATTTTTTTTATCCGATTGATTTTAGATGATTTTCCAAGGATTTGTGATGATCACCGCAAGGCACTATGTATGGGACAGGGTCCAACACAGCCAGCTATAATTTTATTTATTTTTATTTTTTTTTTTTTTAAACTTTCGTCAAGTCAAGTTGAAACATAATGCATATTATCACTTTTATTAAATAAATTAAATTAATACCAAAAAAAAAAAAATATTGAAAATGCTTTATTCTCACGAGTCTGACTGACCCTGCCCCCTTAAGAGCAAATAAGATTTTCGAGGGCAGAAATTTGAGACCATTGTCTTCATAAGCATCGGGATTGAATTTGACGAATTTGTTTTACCATATTTAATAGCAAATCTAACGAACTGGTTGCAGTTACGTACATATATATTTCAGTAGCCATACACCAGAAAACGTTTCTTTAAAATTAAAATATAACTCATTTTGCCGCTCCTGCAACTCCTTGACGTAGCAACTCTTCCCAAAATATGCTCTGTTGGAGCACGACATTTTCTAAAATTGATAATCTCACTGTAAAGTGCAGTAAATTATATAAGCAGTCCGATTTTTCTGGAATAATTCGTCAACTAATGATAACTGGTCAAAGGTAATGAACAAATCAATTTAAAAACCAAGAAATTAGAAAAACATTTAGAAATCAGATCAAAATTAAATTGGAATTACCTGAATGATGATTATCTAATTTTCATCTATTGCTATTACCCTATTAACATACTTATTGATCACAACAATGAGACTTCGCTATTTTCAAAGAGTATGGAAAACGTCACGAGTGAAAGTAATTCTAAGTAAACCCAGCAAAAAATGAACTGTCTTTCTAATGTGGATCAAGCCTTTATTGGGGTTATAAACAACTGCCAAAATCTACTTTAGCTGTATTTCTTTTAACATAATTATAATGTTAGGTAAAGCAATTTCAGTCTGGTGACTATTTTATTGGTGCTGGCATTCCACAGAGCAGCATTCTTGGGTCTCTACCATATTTTTTTACGTCTGACTTACCAACCAACTCAAAATTAAAACATTCGCAGATGACACAGCAATCCAAAGGAGTAATTGCACCACAGATATATATTTGACAGTATTTGCTTGCGAATTATTTAAAATGCTTCGAAAGCTAATTGCCTCGAAAACTTGGTCCCAAGATCAAAACTTAATTCTAGACCAATCTGAATCATTTGGCGGGTTGATTTTCTGATAAAATACAAATTGTTGACAAAATAGCGGGCGTAGAAAGAAAATTTAAATTTTTTGTGCACGAAATTGAGGTCGTTTTAGGCTATAAATAAAAAAATGTGCATACAAAAAAAAAAAACAAAATATTAAACGCATAAGAACTGTTTACTAAACCGAAAAAACATTTTTTTTTTTGTCGGGTGAGCCAGTCTTCAGATTTCTTGCTCACCACAAATTTTGAGGTCTTTCACGACATTTCACTTTTCTAACTTATCGATGAATATTATTGGACGAAAATATGAGGGATTAAATTTGAATAGTTATACTTTAATAATGTAAAAAAAAGTTTTGGTCTAAAATAAAATGCAGCTCCAAGACAATTTTTTAAAAAAGTGTCTTTTATATTTTTGAAAAACTCCCAGAGGCCCTTAAGCTATCCGATGCCATTAGACTCAAGAATGTGTATGTTTTTGAGACAGCGCTATTGCGCTTCTGAGGGCAGTATAGACTCTGCACCTACTGGTGTCGATATATGCTAAAGAGATCGAGACTGTTGTTGACTTTTACGAGGCTCTAAATAAAGGACCTCAATTATTTAAAATTTTAGACGAATCCCAGCATCTACAACTAAATATATTTTCCGTTAGAGTTTATTTCTGTTTAATATATTTTTCCATATGGTATTTCAATATTAATAGAATAACAATTATCCTTTATAATAAAAGGAGATTTTATCACAGAAAGCAAAAGATAGACTGACTATCAATAAAATACTAGTAGTTATGTGGCTTCTGAACATTAAATAAATAAATATTAAAATTTTTTTAAGAATAAAACCAAGCCACTGAAAAGTAAAATATAACTTGGAATAATCCAACTAGTCTGACAGCGTTTAACCCCTTTAAGGGTTTTATTACTTGAGTTTAGTTTTGAAACACTTATTAAGTTTCTGTCAACCAAAACTTTTTAAATGATATCAAAACCTTAGATGCCCTCGGAGCTGTATCGAAACCTTGAGATAATCTGGTGAACACAACGTTGCTGTTGCTCTTCTTAGTAGTTATTTTGAATAAGTAAGTTTCAATAACTTTTCAAAAAATGCTCTCGTTTTCTTTCTAAAACATTGTCCCTTGCTTAATTTTACCAACCCAAATGAAGCAGGTTAAGAATTTGTAAACATTTTCTACATAATTTTTATTACTATAATCGTAGTATTTTTCAAAAAGCAAGGGAACTTTAAGCAAAACGTGTAAAAATAACGCTCGCATCAGCCGTAATTTTGGTTCATTGAGGACTGCACCCTTACTATTCCACAAAAAACAAATTCTTATCTGGCTATTTGTTTTTATTTGTATTTTCTATACAAACGCGTATCTTGGCACATTCGTGTTTTGTTTGCTTTTGTGTCGCAACTTCCTATGCTCTTTAACCCTCTAGCAGGCTAGTCCGCCTGTAGACTGAGTATCATTTAGTGACCCTAAAATTCTAAACTAAACGTTATTTGCTTAAGTTCGTTAAGTAGGCTTTGAAAAATTGTCTGATGTATTCGCAGAAAAACGTTTGCTTCTCATAGTGACCATATTTTCAACGCTGCGATCATTTAAATCAGAAAGTTTGTGTTGAACAGTCGTTAAAATTATTTGT
This sequence comes from Tricholauxania praeusta, assembly GCA_949775025.1. Lineage (NCBI taxonomy): Eukaryota > Metazoa > Arthropoda > Insecta > Diptera > Lauxaniidae > Tricholauxania > Tricholauxania praeusta. The sequence goes on from OX459031.1 coordinate 45,681,498, forward strand.
GAAAAGTGGTGATTTTTTAAATTTTCTTAAAAATACTTAGAAACATCGGAATAAAGTGAAAAAATTACTGGTGAGTAAGTAAAAGTGTTTATAGCCTAAAACCAGTTTACATAAAAGTGTTATATGGGTGAAAGCATAAAAAAAGCACTTCAAAGGCAGATCGCCTACAGGCGGACCTGCCCGGCTACGGCATGTTCTACGTTATGACACTAATAAAAATATTGTGTTTTCATTGATTTAGATATGCCGCGACAACAAAGTAATAAGGTTTCAAAATTGTCTGAAGAACAAATTCAAGCAATAATGGAAGCTATGCATTGCGATCTCGAGTCCGATGAAGAATCTGAAGGTGATTTCAGCGATGATGATATAGGTGTTGAGGTAGATAATCTGTTGGCTCCAAGAATTGAAGAACAAATTGATCAGTGCATTGCAGCAGTAGATAGCGTTCCATCTGTTGATTTGATCTGTACGGTAATTGACCAAGACTTGAATGTCAGTAGCCTGAGCAATATATCTTCAGCACCAGCTTCACCATCAGGTAATTGCCAGCCATTGCGCCAGCCAGAAATGCCAACATGTGCAACTTCGGTTGAAAAGCCACAAGTCAAAAAAGAGACTTCAAAAATTCGATATTTGTCAACTAAACCAGCAAAACGGCCACGTTCGCCTTTGCCATCGCAGGAAGATGGTCCATTTTTCGAATCCCATGATGGTGGTTTTAAAGGTAATTTAGCCGAAATTGATCCAAAGTCAACAGAATTTACCAATATTTTGTGGAGAAAGAAGAATTTGGAGCTTCATAAGAACGATGTTGCATTTCATGGAGCTACTAAACTTCCAGAAAACTTCAACAGCTTGAAAACTCCTTATGACTGCTTCAGATATTTTTTCAATGGTGAACTGCTTCACAAAATTGCTGACGAAACTAATCTTGCTGCCCGGCAATATGACATCGAAACGAAATTTAATATTTGTGTTATCGATATAGAACGCTATATTGGAATCTTGATATTTATGTCACTATACAGATATCCAAATTTAGAATCGTATTGGGGCGAGGATTCATTTGAGCCAATAAGAACCACAATGAAATCTAAAGATTTTTATACAACTCGTCGGTATTTGAGATTTAACAATCATGAAATCATGCCGAAGAAAGGAGAAGACAAATATGACCCATTGTATAAAATTCGTCCCGTCGTAAACATTTTGAATGAGCGATTCGATTCAGTTCCAAAACTTCCACGTCTTTGCGTTGACGAGCAAATGTGCGCAACCAAAATGAAAACCAGTCTTCGGCAGTATATGCCAGCAAAACCCCATAAGTGGGGAATGAAACTGTTTGTATTGTGTGACTCGGACGGCTTCTCATACAGATTCGAAGTATATATTGGAGCCGGAGATAATACAGTGCTATCGAATGTGCCAAATTTAGGCGCTGCTGCTAACGTAGTAGTACGTTTATCGCAAACAGTACCGAATTTTAAAAATCACATAATTTTTTTTGATAATTTTTATACCACACTTCCACTCTTAGTATATCTAAGAGGAAGAGGCATTTATGCACTTGGAACTATTCGCGTTAATCGCATAAATAACTGCAAGCTGCCAAAAGATGACAAAGGAATGGAACGGGGCGCATCCGAAGAATACGTTGGAGAATCTTATGGAGTTCAAATGAATACAGTTTTATGGAAGGATACAAAAACTGTTCGCCTCGCATCAACCTATGTAGGAGTGCGTCCTTTTACAAAAGCTTCTCCAAACTCTCAACCAACCAAAGCTGTAAGATATGACAAAACGCAAAAAAAATATTTCGAAGTCGATTGTCCAAATGCAATAAAAGAATATAACTGTCATATGGGAGGAGTAGACCTCATGGATGGCTTGTTAGGTCGCTATCATATACACTTGAAAACAAAAAGTTTTTCACTCCGGCTATTTTACCATTTTATTGATATGGCATTAGTAAATGCTTACCTACTGCATCGACGTATCTTTGGATCGACCATGATCGAACTTCCGAAATTCCGTAGAGATGTGGCAATGGTTTTATGTCATAGGTCATCGGCACAGCGAAAACCAGTGGGCAGGCCGTCCAAAGAAGTTCTGAAGGAACGATTACCACTTCCAAAGAGAGCTTACGTACCACCTCCGGATCTACGGTTCGACGGAATAAATCATCTACCCGAATTCTTGGATCGTAAGGGTAAACGAATGTGCAAAAATCCAGGATGCAAGTCGGAGACCCAAGTCATTTGCTCAAAATGTAATCTGAACCTGTGTTTTACACCAACCCGAAACTGTTTCCTTGAATTCCATACTATATAACATAATAACAATTTGCTACGAAATAAGAAAATGGTCCTTATGCTATAATTTAGATCTAAATATTAGTTTTAGTAGTTTGTTACACTTTCTTTAATGATTTTTTATAATAAACAGAAAAATATATTCACGATATTTTATTTTACCCCTTCACACCTAAGCTGGCAGGTCCGCCTAGAGGCGGGGTGTCTTTTTTTCTATCTGGAAGCTCAACTACTCATCGATTGGAAAAAATTACTTCATTTTCGAATTTTCCGATGCATAGTTACCATGCCTATAATTTTTTTATTAAAAAAAAAAATTGGCCTGCTAGAGGGTTAATTATATTATACTTTAATTCTGATTTATTTTATTTATTTAGTGAAGCACGTTTTTCATTTAGCACTCATTTTCTATTTTGTTTTGATTTCTACACCATCATAACATTACAGACCGCTTTTTCCGTTTCATTTCTGTTCATTTTGCACAACTTTTTGGCCCTTAACTTTGATGTTGAACTTTTGTGGCTTTCAAGTTTCGGCACGAGAGCAGTTCGCACGCTAACGTGGCTCTTGCCAGTATTTTGTTTAATTAATTAATGATTATTTTGAACGAGCAGTCTTAGTAAATTTAATTTCTTCTTATTTACTAACAGAGCAGGCTCTTCATATTCTGCGCAATTTCAGATTATGAACTTTTTTATTCTGTTGCTGACCATGAATTTTGTCATGCTTTTAAGATAACGTACAACTCTTTCAACTTTTTGCGAACAAATTTAATTATGCTTTAAGAAGGTCATATTTTTAAGTATACTTAATGAGATCAGTTAATCTATTTGAAGTAAATACTTCTTATTAATCCTATCTACCTTACACATTAACATAATCATTTCGTCTTTCCCAAACAACAGTACACGGTTTGCTTCAAGCAAGATCAAGATCGATTAAATTGTCAACCAAATCTGATAATGCACAATTATTATATAGGGTCCGGAGATTCCAAATACATAATACGCAAAATCGTACCTGGTCACTTACTCGTTTTATGGCCATTTTAAGGTAAACACTTTTACCGATAATTTTAATAAAATTATGAAGCGAACCGTGTACAGTTTTTGATGCTTTTAAGATCAAGTGGAATTTTAAAATATGCTATGATTATTGTTTTTTATGTACAATGAAATTCCCCATTACGGACAGCCCCCACAACCGGACAACTCCAATAACCGGATATATTTCAGCATATTTCAGCGACTCTCGCTAACTTTTCCATACAAAATACATTCCTATAGCCGGACACTCCAATAACCGGACAAAAATACTGCGACGGTGGGTGTCCGGTTATGGGGAATTTCACTATATTTTTAGTCGTTGAACACGATGAAGTCACTAATTTTTGCAAATATGTAAATGTTTTAGTGTTATACACCATTTTTCATGGATAAAAGTCGATACAAGAAAAACATTTTATCTTTGCTGGCCGAAAAACAATTGAAAAAAAGAATTTTTTTATTATCTTTTCAAAAAAAAAATAAAAAAATGCTTATATGAGTTATGTTATTCATCATTTTCCATTGAAAAGAATTGAAAATTTTAGAAAACAAAATTCTTTTAGGCCTTAAAACTCATGACTATGAGCATTTAATCTGTAAGGCTTCATTTCCTGTATGTGGAAATACTCCAACCACAACTTAACCTCCAATTGACCCAGACTGCGCCACTGCTCATATAGTTAGGAATTCAAAAGCAAAGTCTGTTAAGCCTCTTATAATCTCGAGGACTTTATCAATATTAAGCCTAAAATTTAATTAATACATGGGATCTATTGGAATTTATGGAAAAAAGAGGTCTCAAAGCCAGGAAATAGCTCACATTATGTCACCTAAAATAGTTGATCCCCAGCCAAACTCAACTAACCGCTTTATACAAAGAACACTGTCCGACTCTGTAAGTGGCTTCCAAAACTTTGCATCGTCGCATCCTAATACCAAGGATTATATCTCCCTTATTGCTGACATAAGTTCAGCCTCTTAGCTGAAATCAGGATGTCTCCTTTTGAACTCGCTGTGGAGCTCTTCCAAGGAAAGTATGGTGCAACCTAAATAATCGTCATATTGTTATTAACACTTGACATATTTTAGAAATAGATGATATCGAGCGATATTGATTAATTAATAAGTACAGATGTCACACTACGAGTGTTTGTGCTTACCTGCATTTTTATTTTTACTTAACTACTTACATATATCCCGATTCCTCTCGGTTCAGCTAAGAAGAGAATTTTTTGAGGATTTTTTATCTGAATCTTGAAGCTTTCAAAAACCTGTAAGACAATCAGATCAATCCGGCCCTCTTCTAATAAACTGAACACTAAATACCCACTGTCTAGGAGGTTTGACAATGCAAGAATCACCGCAACCTACACTGGGAAATCGGCAATCATGCTAAAAGATTAGGTAACCCATTCAATTCTTCCTGCTGCAGTTGCTTGAATGCAAGTGAGATTGAATTATTCGAGCGAATTACTTTAATGACCTCAGCGAATTTGCTGAAGCTGAAATCGGATCTCTGCTCTAATGCCTTAATAAGACTAACTGGAAGCAGCTATCTTAACATCCACCAATTCGCCGGGTCACGTAATGCGGTATTAAAACGGTACACTTACTGCTACTTATGGCTTCAAGCCTGTTTGCTAAGCCACCACTCTAACCTAACATCCCGACTTATGCAATAAATATTTTTCCAGCGTAATTTTTAATTTCCTCTTCAAATATTTTTGTAAGCCAAAAACCAAATATTTCTTACTAATCCCTTCACGTTTCTCTCATTACCACGATGAGCTGGTATACAGCAACGCAGCTAACCTTTTTCTTCTAAAAGCCATTACCTTTCACAAAATCGTTATGTTCCCATTTTCGCGCATTACTATTTTTCCTGAATACTTACCAAAATCTCTTAAAAATTTATGAATTTATTGGCATACGTTCACAGGATTTCCTAGATATCTACTTATATATGTACTAGCTATCCCGCCAGACGTTGTTCTGTCCTTTCCGGTAGGTGGCGCGAAGCTGCTATGGAATGTAAAAGCGAATCAGCCCATTTTTAAAGCGAAATCAACTTCTGTCCCTACTCTTTTACATAAAGTACCTTACTGCTAGGTGGTGCGATAAGTTTAATTTATTATAGCTTTTGCGTTTTACATTATAACCAAGTCTCAATCATCTGCATCAAAATGTTGTTTTATTCGCAATTTCTCATTGAAACTTCTTTGTTCCCGTATTTTTAATATATGTAGCTAGTCTCATTCATCTGCATCACAAATTTTGGTATTTTCTTATATGGAAAGCGTGGTACTGCACGGTCTTAGCTGTACCTCTTAATATAAAAGATACTTGTGTAACTTCCATGTGAATCGATGCAGTGGTCTTTGTGAAAATGCTTTTTCAAAAATATTTTTGTATGAGGGCCACTCTAAATCAAAGTTTTGTTGGCTTAACTATGCCACTTAATATAAAAGCTACGTGGTGTAAATTCCATGTGAATCGATGCAGTGGTCTTTGGGAAAATGCTATTTTAAAAATATTCCTTTATATCGGCCACCCTAAATATGCAGCCTAAATGAAAGTCTCATAGACTAAACTATGTCTCTTAATATAAAGGACACGTGGTGTAAATTTCATGTGAAACGATGAAGTGGTGTTTGTGAAAATGCTATTATAAAAAAAAATTTGTATGAGGGCCACCCTAAATAGAAGTTTTATAGACTAAACCATGCCTCTTAATATAAAAGCTACGTGGTGTAAATTCCATGTGAATCGATGCAGTGGTATTTGTGAAAATGCTATTATAAAAAAAAAATTCTATGAGGGCCACCCTAAATATGCACCCTAAATAGATTTTTTTTAGTTTACCCCCTATTCTCAGACCTACCAAATATACACAAAAAATTTCATAAGAATCAGTCAAGCCGTTTGGGAGGAGTACGGTAACAAACTCTGTGACACAAGAATTTTATATATATATTAGAAGATATTCTTTTCGGCTTATTGGTGGTACTGGTTTTGAAGTCTAAATTGTAATACCCATCGATACCTTCAATAACACAGTCCTACAACAAAATCCCTTTTTAAAGTACGAATAGTGTTTCTATTAGATTTTTGTGTGCTAATTACTGGAAAAGTAGTCAAAAAAATCTATCACGTAAGGTTTTTGAGATATTCTAACCTAAAAGTGCAAAAACACTGTTTTTTGACATATTTGAGAGGTTATGTAGAAATGTGTGTTTTTTTTTTTTGCAAAAAGTTTGTGTGCGATCTTAAAGAGCAATTCTTGTTCTTTTAAATACCGTTGAGTTTTCTGAATTATCTTTTTTTTTTCGCCGAGTTATCGCATTTTGAAATTTTCCCTCTACCTGAAAACTCATTAGGGACATTTGTATATGAAAAGATTTGAAAATATGATAAATCGGCGAAAAAAAAAGTTATTTTAGAAAACTTAACAGCATTTTGAAAAAGAAGAACTGTACTTTAAGATCCCACAATTAGTTTTTGAAAAATATAAAAAAACACGGTGCTACATAACCTCAAATATGTAAAAAACCGTGTTTTTGCACTTTTAGGTTAGAATATCTCAAAAACCTTACGTGATAGAGCAATTTGGAGCACATATTCGTAATCAGCGCACCAATATACTCTAGAATCAGCTATCGAATTCCCGAGAGAAAGTTATTACCCTCATTTTGCAGACCTGTGTAATTTATTCCATGACCAAGAATATGAGGATGCCCCCTTGAGCTGATATGTTTTTTAATGAATGATACTTTAGAATATTCTAATATTAAATTTGCCTTCGTTTTATGTCATCTTGCATGGCTACATATTCCTTAAGTGTCTTAAGCTATTAGATGTCTTAAGATATTATTATTTGGCTCTCAAATAATTAAAATTAAAAATACCGAAATATTAGCCCAAATGGCCCCCGGGCTCACTCAATGACCTGCATTTGAAGAGGAAATGATGCAATCGAGTGCACAGCAAGCAGCATTCGATGCACCAAAAACTTGCGTGTAGCAGAATAAGAAAACACAGAAAAAGCGATAAAAAGCAATTAAAAAGGTAATGAACATAAAATATGAAAATGACGTGCACAGTCAAAACACGTGAAGAATCGTTATAAAGAACGCAATGGACTAAATTAGTCTTATGGAACATTAAATAACAAGCACGGCAGTTGCAATCGTGAAACATCTCAAATGAAACAAGAAATGTAAAATTAACATTCGCTATTTACACGCATATGATTGCACTACAGGAAAAAGAAACAAAAAAGTCACAAGATAAAAGTTATAGCAACAATATCAACAAGATTAAGAACAATAATAATTGAGATTGATATCTCGAAATGATGAACATACATTAGAGAGCAAAAACGTGCTTCCACACAATTAACCACAAGAGTCATTCAGGCATTCGAAACCGAAAGAAATGCGCACAAAATCATAGTTCATCTCTCTAATTGACCAATTGAGGCAACAGACAGCTGAAAAAAAAAACTCTTCCGATCTTCTTGATGATTTTGAGAAAATGCAAGAAAAGTTGATGTGTTTCCTAATTCAGTTTTTATTATTCCCCTTTTTGTTTGCTCAAAGAAAATCTCTTCCGCTGTCATAGAAATATCTCGTATGATTAACATGAACATAAAAGAATTTCAGTTCTCTTTTCCTCTTTCGTTTTTGACATAAAACACCACAAACGAAGACCTCATCGACTTTGGTATTTAAAGGGTCGGTACAGAGACCTATAAAAACTTAATAAATCCTTTAGCGGAAGCATTTGTCGCACTTTTGATGACGTTAAACTGAAGATGAACATTGAAACGTTCAGAAATTCTTCAAAGTTTCGAAATGTGTGCTATATTTTGTGTTCAGTCTTTGTGCCCACACCCACGTCCGTGCTCATTGATGGCGGTTTGTACCTGCCGCTGGCTACAAATTGGTAATGTGACATCGTATGAAACGTCTTTTACCACAATTTTCTTAATTTTCGCCTCTGCTGCTGTTGCGTTCTGTTCTATCGAAGCTGTTTGCAGCTGGTATTTGCCAGCTACTTATTTTGGACTCCGTAGTAAACGCGTGTGTATGCATTTCTTTGTGCAGCGCAGTCATCTTAACATACTATATACGATATATAGTTGGAGTTGGTTGCATTTCTTTTAGCACCATTTAATTTACTCATTGCGCTGATCAAAGCGAAAATTTTCATTTTTATTTTATGGCGGTTTTTATGGAGCTCAAATGACCTGAAATGTTTATTTTTGAGCTAATTAGTTTGTTATGAGTTATCGGCGGTATACGAGTTAGTTGTTGATAATGGGAAAGAATATATGAAAGGAGAGATTTGCATTTGAATAGAATTTTATTTTCTGTAATAAACTTTGAAGCTAAATTGGTGGAAATTGATTTCAAACATGGGACACTTTGAAGTCTGTATATCGTTAAATCGTTAAAGTCATCATAATTTTATTTTACGGTTTAATCAAATTTTATGGTCACAGGGCCTTAAACTTTAATGTCAATTTTATTATACCAAAATCACTAAATTCAAAGAAGATGAAACATTCGGTGGTGCTCTCTGTAGCGAACGATATTTTGAATACATAGTTGTTATTGATATTTTTTTTTATATTCTTTAAAAAAGTCTATTACCTAGCCTGCACGCAAAAGCTGACTTAAGATTAAGTAAAGTACTATGGCGCATATTCATAGTCATATTTGGCATCAGCTTAAGTTAGAACTTTATTTTAGCAATAACTAACAGCCCTATTCTGGCAGCTTAGCAAATGTCACCACATTAACAAAATATTTAATATTAACAAGTTGTTAATGTTCCGTATTCTGGCAAAAATTTGAAAGCTCTTTTCCTTACTATTTTGTTAATGTCAGTATCTTAACAACGAGTGATATTTCAGTATTGAGCTAAGTAAAAATGATTTTTTTTATAATATTTTAAAGACAGGACAACGTGGCTTTAAATATTTACAACCACGTCTTAAAAAAACATTTATTTGCATTGATATCATTAAAAAAAAAATTTTGGATTTACGAGTATCGAACCCACGCACATGAGCTATGAGTTCACAGTCCTAACTACTTCGCCACGTTGCCTTGTGTGTTTCAGTTTTTTATTACTCTTTTTATTACTCGTCATTAATTTAAAATTAAAAAGTCAAAATTTGACAAGTTTACCACGAAAACTTTTGTGTGGGGAATTCATTAGCTAATGCCAGTTACTCAATACTAAAAAATCGACTATAAATACCCAGTAGGCAAGGGCAGGAGCTAACAGTGCTTCTAGAAGGCCTTCCTTGGTAAGTATAAGACCTTCCACCCTCCTTTCAAACGTACTTTCTTTTTTATATGAAATGGCCGCAGAAAACAGGCCTTCCTAAGCAGGCTTTCTAAGACCGCTTACCATAGAAGGACTCTCAGAAGTACTTGAAAAAAATTTAATTTATTAAATTTAAAGACTCTAAATATTAATTGTTTTTTTTTTATATGCGCCATCTCACTTGCGTTGATATTTTTTTAATGACTTTACAATTTGACAAAGAATGCACAAAACTCTACCTCCTTAACATAACATGAAACAACAGAAGACTAGCCTGCACACCTCTCTTAATTTCTAACCATTTGTATACTTTTCATGTCGTATATGTACAATGCATATGACAAAAAAGTTATGCCGAATCATAAAACATTGCAACACATGAAATAAAAAAGAAACAGAAAAGCGCTAAAGTAAATGGAGTCTTTCTTCTTTGCCTTCTAATATCAGGCCTGATAGCACGTCTGTTTTGGCAAGGCATATTATGCCTTCTGTGATTGTATTTTTATTTGCATGAAAATCTAGTTTTGAGAAGTCCTTATATAATCGCAGCAGTGCTAGCAGGCCTTCTTCGAGTAAGGCCTTGCTCATTTGCCTGCTGGGTAGAAAACAATTTTTAGTCAGAACCAAATTTGGTTTGAGCTTGGTTAGAGTTTAGTTGGTTTCAACTTAAAAAAACGACTCTGAATATGCGCCTATGTGTTTAAGAAGGACTAACTATTTCTTTCTATTGCTTTTCACCACAACCTTTATAATCTCACAGTTTTATACTGAAAAAAGACCTAGCTAAGTGCAAACAAATTAATTCTTTCGTTCTTGTTCCTTAAATGTTTCTTAATCATAGTAATTTTTTGTAATATTACAGTACTTTTGCAGTTACTCATAATTAGACCTTTGAAAGAAGTTTATGTCACACACATATATGGGAAGATCTTTGTATTTAGTTGTCCTGGAAGATGGAAGAAATAAGTAAGTAGAGCATATGCCTCTATCTTTGTTGAGTAGAGGGAACATTTAATGTATAAGGGTACAATTCTTACCAATTTTTTGGTCTACTTTAGTCTGGTTCATATCAGATTAAAACAAGCTTCAATCTTTACATATTATTATCAAATTGACTTTAACAAATTATCAAACGCATTTTTTTAGATACGCCCTTTTTGCTTCAGAGGGCAGCTCTGTCATTTATTTATTTGCAGTGTTAATTCTGTATCTTAAAATGTCACAGCTTTGGGGTACGTTTTCTATTCGTGAACTTAATTTGTATTTTATGTATGTTGCAAAACGTAAATAATAATGCAGTATCCTTTACTTGAAACAAGTTTTTTTTTTTGAACATAATAACCGAAATACATAATGTTCCACACATCGTTAATTATACTAAAACACATTTATAAATTAATTGAGTAACACAACAATTTAGTCATTTCAAATACGTTAGATTGGAACGTAACCTTTTAATTAAACTACAAAAACCCAATGCAACACAATAAGAAGGGTGTCACACTGGGGTGCAGTATCCATGAGATACAAACAAAAATACTGCAATTTGTTGTTTCTTTATGAAGATGTGACATAAAATCAACAACTGTTAATAGTCAGTAACATAAAGATAAGAAGGGTTAAAATGAACGCATTCACTGAAGTGGGTTAATACATTTTGAAAGCGTTAAGTGCTCGTTTTGTGCCCGTATGTATTCGTAACATAAGTTTTGCCAGTTTTCCATGTTACATTCAAGTTCTTTCTTTTCAAATTCAAGGTTTTTACTTTGCTAATGAAATGAACATACATTTGAGAAGTTTTCAACACCCATTGCACGTTCGGCCCCTACATAATTTGTCATTTTTAAGCATTTAACATACAATCTTTTTTTCATTTTAACTCTTTTCAAACGGCTTTTTGTACCTACTATTTATTGTTGACTTATCCAATTGTTGTTGTGCGCACTCGCTGTATAAACATTTGCGCCCAATTTGTGAGTAGTTGATGGATATTTGTTTGTTGCATTGTGTCCTTTAAACTTCTCTTTGTGCCTTACACAGAAAAACTTTGAAGTTTCATATTTTTTTACATAAGATTTATTCTGGGTTCTCATAATTTTAAATTAAAAATTGTTAAGGGTGTTCAAATTTGAGGTATCTTTTTAAATTTTGAGGTACTTATCTTTTTATATCGAATAATTTATATATATGTATGTCCATTATGATGCCCTTTTATTTCCGGTAACGATAGCCATCTGCAAAAGTGTTTGACTGGCTTCTTCCTCTGCTTCTCTATGGATTATATGCTAGTACGCAGAAGAAAATATCATCTTGCTCTTTCAAAAGGTATACCACAAATAACCGAATTTACTATTTTTTTAATATATAATTTTCTCTATTTTATAACACTTAATTGGATTTTGTGTTCGGTCAATAGATATGAAGAGTGATTCGAAAGGAATGACTCACGAAAACGTGTGTCTGATCTTCATAATAGCCACCCAAGTTTGCATGCTTACAATAAAATATACTGCATGAAACATATGAAGCTTTGTGCTTAAGATATATTTGTTTGAGCTATACATACTTTTGAGTTTCTCCATTCCAATTTCGAGATTGTTTGATGACAAAAATGTGATAATTTTATATGGCTTCTCTCGATGCAGCCATTCATCACTACTATGTATAGCAATGGCAAAGGTAATCATCAGAAAGTTAGAATAAAATGCCCAAAAAAAAAAAAAAAGTAAAGTCCAAATAAAATAATGACCAAAATCTCTAAAAACACTCTACTCATAGTTAAGTGAAAAGCAAATTGCAACAATAAAAATCTTCTGTAAAAGGAAAACCATATTTTAGGCAATTTTTCATAATGAAATAACTTCCTAATTTCAATTCCCCTTTTACAGAAGTTTTGTGGCGCTATTGTCAATATATTTTGCAAAACATTTGGAAAAAAAATAAAGCCCCCAAAATTTTTGGTTTTATTTCATAACTTAGAAAAGTAATGCAATTGAAAGTCTGGAAAGTAATTGAGGCTCAAAACATTTTGCTATGTCCATTTTTCCTCTGCGACTTTATTCATTAACACTGTGTAAAAAATTCAAATATTATGCCCTAATTGCATTTTAAAAGAATTTCAATCTGAAGAGTTTTGGTTCAGATCTTGAATTGACATAGACATATCAATTGAATTTTAAACTAAGCCACTACAAATAGGAATCTCAAAACATTTCATTTTTATCTACTCTACCTATAAAATATTTTCCTCAGTGTACTCATCATATGCTACTGTTAATGTGCTTTTAGCTTAATACGCTCCGTTAAGCACACTTGAAATAATTTCCACCTAAGGGACTGTCATTTCCGTGTACTGGGCCACCCATTGTAACAAATGCGCACACCTTTATTATTTACACTGCCATACAGAAACGACACAACCATTGCATCAATGGTTGCAGCAACTGTTGATGTTGAACATGTGAAATAGTTCGGTGTATTTGATGTGTAGAAACTGTAAAAGCCCTATTTAAATAACTTAGTTTATGTTATTGCAATTGTGCCATTGTCATTTGAACTTTACAAAAACTGAAAAGCTTCTGTTGGTGTTATGTTCCAAATAAATTATTGGATTAATGCTCGACGTGCCTGTAGAGCTATTTCGTTCAATTTCAATATGAATCTTTCCATTGCTATCAACGTTGCATTAACGATTATTATTCCTTGATAATTAAATTTTCATTAATTCACATAAGAACTGCACAAAACATAGACTTATACATATGTAGTCCAAATATAGTTAAGTCGCCTCAATAGATGGCACTGGTGAATAAAAATTTGTAGTAAATTGCTATATTTCTTCAATATATACTTTATTTACACTAAAAGGAACAGGTTTACTTTAGCTGACATTGTCCAATTTTATTTTTTTTTTTTTTCCTAAAAGGGGGTTAAAAACAAAAAAATATAAAATTATCAAAAAAAGTCGCTCGGATCTAGTATCGGAGATATAGACATCGGAAGTTCCGGATATATCTTTTATAAAAATGGTTATAAGTTGGGAACCCCTGAATGGATTTCAAAAAAATGAGTGTCATAAGATAGATAATTTAATGGTCTGCAATAATGGTGAGTAAAGTTTTGAAATTTGACCCATATTTTTGGAGATATTACGATTTTTGTGAAATTTCGACCAATTTTTTTTTGAAAAAACATTTTTTTTTTCAAAAAATGTGTTAATGACCTAAAACTTTTTTAGCATTTTAAGAAACCTTATTTTATTCCCTTTAAAATGGTATATAGTTTCTTGTAAATTTTTGTGAATTTAGCCCCTTTTTAAGGAAAATCAAAAAAAAATATTCAATGAATTCTTATGAAAACTATGTTTTTGTGGGCAAAAACAGTGGAAAACAACAACAACAACGATTAGTACACCTACAACTATTATTATTTAAACGATTCTCATAATAAAATAATATGGTTATCATATAAATTAAAAATTTTTTAAAATGTGAGGTTATGTTGAAGGAATAGAGCGCCGCAGGCGAAAAATTTTTATTAAAAATCGCGCGCGCGATTTTTAATAAAAATTTTTAAGTTTTAAAATGAAAATGGTCTTACAATAATTGTTGTTGTTGTTGTTGTTGGTTTTTTATTGTTTTTGTCCATAAATAGAGACTTTTCATAAGAATTTATTGCATATTTTTTTTATTTTCCGGCAAAAAAGGGGGTAAATACGCAAAAATTTAAAACAAGCTATATACTATTTTAAAGGGAATAAAATAAGCTTTCTTAAAATGCTAAAAAAGTTTCAGGTCATTAACACATTTTTTGGAAAAAAAAATGTATTTTCAAAAAAAAATTGGTCGAAATTTCACAAAAATCGTAATATCTCCAAAAATATGGGTCAAATTTCAAAACTTCACGCACCATTATTGTAGGCCATTAAATTATCTATCTTATGACACCCATTTTTTTGAAATTCATTCAGGGGTTCCCAACTTATAACCATTTTTCCAAAAGCTATATCCGCAACTTCCGATGTCTATATCTCCGATACTAGATCCGAGCGACTTTTTTTGAAATTTTTATATTTTTTTATTTTTCACCTTCTATCACCCCTAAAAAAAGAAATTGATTTGGAGAATGTCAGCTAAAGTAAACTTAAGCCCACTAAAATATAATAATAGTTTTTAACCTTTTAAATAAATAAGTAAAAAGAATATTAAATGTTTGTTTCACAAAGCAAAGTGCAAAAAGACCAGAAAGGAATAATACTGATTCAGCAAGTCGCAAAGAAGTGAAGTCTCGACAGCAGCGCTTGCTTTTTGTTTTTACTTTCAGAGTTGCAAATCATGGTGGCCGTGTTGCCACAAATTGTCATATTTTCAAGCCGAGCAGATTGATTTTTCAAACACAATGAAATACAAGAAACCTTCATTCAGACATAAGTAAATATTTCGATCATATAGAGTTCTCCACGTAGCACTTGTAGTCATCAAATATGTATATAGTATAGACCAGCTACCGATTTATTATGGTCGTCTAAGAACTCGTGGAAATCGAAACGAGTTCTCTTGAATAAGAAATACACGTTCTTTTAATCCTACTCAGCCAGAAATTGAGATGAAAGGTCACAAAAATCAGTTTCTTTGTTGATATCTTGCTTTCTGAGGGTAAAACAAAGCTAAAGACTACACCTTTTTCCACATAAAAGTAACATTCATTAGTCACGTCCACTCAATCGTTTTCGAGACGATCTTTAAGATTATTCATCACTTTGCAGTTGTGGGGTTAAAAGCACCAGCTACTAGTGTACGAGTAATATGAATACACTCTAGAGGGGAACTGAGCTCCTCAAGATATGTAAATATGCAAAAGGAAAAGGCTATGACGATTTGTAAAATCATTATATACTTTCCATTTTCAATGAAATGTTTCATTCTTCATTGCTATCGTAATCGATTTATTTGCCAGAAACCATTGTTTAAAATTTACTTAAGTAATTTCTAAAACAAAGAACATACTTGCAAATGTTTTTCTCAATAAATAGTAAACACAAGTTTTCAAATTAACTGCTTTTTATGATAATTCTGATACATAAAAAAAAGTTTGAGAGTCATTTGCTCATTTTCTTGTGTGATTTTACCCCACTGATTTCGAAAATAACTATTTTTCTCAACCAAGCCAAAGACAAAGATAAATCACACTGACGAACAGTCATTTAGAATCCGCACCCGTAAGCATAATTTGCCCCTATGTTCTGAAAAAGATATCAACAGGATGGCTGCCGCATTTGCTGATAACACAGCTTCACAAAAGAAAAATTGATTTGAAGGAACAAAAAAAAAATTACAACTGATGTGAGGGCTTCTTAGGTTGCTAAATCCGAAAATGCATTATGATATCGAACGTTCAAGTGTCGAAATAGCAGTTTTCGTCCGTGATCCGCAGACGTTAACTTTTCGACAATCCAAACAAAAAATATCTGTAATCAATATAAAAATATAGTTTTTGCTGCGAAAGCTGAACGCTGTCGCAATCTCTCTAGTACGTCAAGAGTTTGAGTATATTCCATACCCATATATTCCTAAGTGAATTTTTTGCAATTTTTTCAACTTGCGAGCTTTAGGATAGAATTTCTCAAAACTCTGACGTTTAAAAGACATTTTGCTAATAAATTTTTAATTTAACATTAAAAAATCTGTAAGAACTAACAACCTTAATTTAAATTATGGAAAGGTTAGCTGAATATCTCAAAATTCAAAGCCAATTCGAAGAATCGGTTGGCATATTTGGACACGGCGACCTCATCATCACGACGTTACTTTTTTTTGAAGGGCTTTGTAATAAATGAGATTTTCGATTCTTATCAAATTACTTTCTCATTAACTCCATTCTTTTGATTTCTTTCCAATAATGAAGAAACGGCTCCGTAAAACAAATTTTCTACATAACTATTCTAAAAAAATGCCAATTTTTATCAATGCTGGCATTTTCGGTAAATTACTATATTACGATATATACCTAAAAATTCGTATATTTTTAATAACTCATGCCTGAAGTACTTAAACTTTGCTGATCTTTTGTTTTAGTAAAATGTTAAAATTTTGCTAAATTTTAGTAATATTAAGTAACTTTTTCATGTTCATTTCGAAAAAGTACATTCGCCATGTAAAAAATGCACTTCAAGTCTCCATTCAGTACATTTCCACAAAACCCAAACGCCGCACAGTGGAATTTTGTGGCCATAAATAGGAAGAATTTGAAAGTGCTTGGAATTGAAAAACTTTGTAGTACAATCGTCAGATAATACTTAGAAGATGAAAAAAAAAAACTATAAAAGTTTTAACCCTTTACAGCGCAGTGTTGCAGTTCTGCAACATACCAATTCAACGGCCATAAATTTTGAACTGAAACGAAATATTCAAATTTGCGCGCCGTTATAGCTTTACAATAAACTATTATACACATTATTTAAGAGTCATCTAACAAGATGGCGACAGCATCGATATTTTCTGCAGTTAAAGTCTCTTACGTGAATACAACGGTGCTTGGTGTTTAAGCAAAGTTTGTTTTTGTGAATTTTTGCGATAATATTGATTTTTAAAGGCTGAAAATACATGCGGAGTATAGGTAAGACATATATATTTATAGGATTAGTGATATATTATCAAAAAAAACTTATTAACTAGCCTTAGCTGCCCTTTTAGTTTTGTTGCAGATATGCAACACGGCGTTATTGTGCTGCTTTTTTAGTAGCTTGTATATTGGCGGTATGCCGCCGCGCCGTTACAAAATTTGTATGCAAATTTGAATTTTAATTCAAATTAAAATTATCTGCTTAGACTATTATGTAGGAGTATATCTATCACACTCTAATTTATTATTGCTAGGTTAGATATGAGTCGTAGAAAAGAATTGTTGACCGAGCAAGAGTTGGAAAAAATACTCGAAAGATGGGAAGATAGTGATGATGAGTTAGATTTTTCTGATGATGATGACGTTGCTGATCCATCAATTGCCGTTCAATTGAATGGACTGGAAGACACAGATGAGGAAGAAGTTATTGGAAATGATGCTGTATTTGACACTATACAAGCATGCATCAGTTCGGTTACAGTAGAAAAAGCTTGTACGAGTAATGAACCGTTTATTACACCTCATAACACTACACGTTTGCCAAGGGTAACATACCCTCTGTTAAATTTTTTGCAATGTATTTTCCCTGTCATTTGATTTGTTCTTATATTTATACGTTTTCCAGACAAACGTTACATGGAAAAACAAGCATTTAGAGCTGCAAGAAGACCAAATCATATTCGGAGGATCTGTTGTGCTACCAGACGAAATACTTCAACTAGACACACCTTTTCAGATATTTTCTTTATTATTCCCTGACAACATGATTGATTTTATTAGAGACGAGACTAATTTATATAGTGTTCAGAAAGATGCAAGCAAACCTGCAAATGTCACAAGTCAAGAGATACGGCAATTTATTGGAATCGTGTACTATATGTCTGTAGTTCACATGCCCAACGTAAGGATGTATTGGTCTGAAAGAGTTGGCGTGGATCTTATTAAGGAAACGATGACATCAAAAAGGTTCGAGCAACTCAGGCAAATATTGCACTTCAATGATAATAGTAAAATGTTACCATATGGACATCAGGACTCTGATCGACTATATAAAATCAGGCCACTAATTGAAAAGGCCAATCAGAATTTTGGGAAAATTCCTCTAGAAGCCAAATTATCAGTCGAGGAGCAAATGTGTTCAAGTAAGGCTCGCAGTGGTCTGAAACAATACTTGCCAGACAAACCACATAAATGGGGTTTCAAGCTATTTGTCATATGCGGCGTGAGTGGGTTTGCTTATAAATTTGAAGTTTATAGTGGGCAAGAAAATATATGTGCCGAAGGGGAACCTCAACTGGGTGCATCATCCAATGTGGTTGTACGACTTGCCAGAAATGTACCATCAAATAA
Source organism: Tricholauxania praeusta (assembly GCA_949775025.1). Lineage (NCBI taxonomy): Eukaryota > Metazoa > Arthropoda > Insecta > Diptera > Lauxaniidae > Tricholauxania > Tricholauxania praeusta. The sequence goes on from OX459031.1 coordinate 45,700,165, forward strand.
AAACTACAGAATATTTTACGACAACTATTACACGTCGTTGCCCTTAATAGAATATTTGTCAATGCGTGGAATTTTATGTTTGGGCACCATTCGAAAAAATCGCATCCCTTACTGCAAGCTTCCGGATGAAAAAGAATTCAAGAAATTGCCACGAGGTACATCGGTCGAGCAGGTCGGTAGTCATAATGGAGTTGACGTTTCTGTAGTTTCATGGAAAGACAATAGAGTGGTCACTCTTGCATCCAATTTTGCAGGGAAAAACCCTGTTTCTTCAGTGACTAGATTTGATAGATCACAAAAGAAATACATTACAATTGAAAGACCTTTTGTGATCACTCAATATAATCAACATATGGGAGGAGTTGACTTATTAGACTCTGTTATGGGACACTACAAAATTAAGCTTCGCAGTAAACGCTGGTATATGAGACTTTTTTACCATTTCCTAGATATGACAATGTGTAATGCTTGGCTCCTATACAGAAGAATACGTACTGAAAATCAGAGAAAAGACAAAGTTTTGAACTCTGCGGAATTTCGAATTTTCATTGCCGAAACTTTGAGCAAGTATAAAATAATACAAAGGAATAAGCGAAACTCTCAACTGGAAAATGCAATTCAAGCAAAGAAGAATAAAAGTGCACCACAACAAGTTCCACAAAAAGACGTTCGAATGGATCAGTATGGACATTGGCCTACATGGACAGACAAACGAATGAGGTGCGAATTTCCAGGCTGTAATGGATACACTCAGACCATCTGTGAAAAATGTGCAGTAGGATTGTGCTACAACAAGGCAAACAATTGCTTCAAAAAATATCATGTTAATTGACGCCGTGTTGCACTTCTGCAACAAACATTTTTTTATGAAAAATAAATATTTTCAAATAACTCTGAATTTTTTATTAATTTTTTCTGTTTATTATCAGATATTTATAATGCATTTCCATTAAAATAAATTGAAAATTCAATCTTGCGCCGTAAAGGGTTAAATTTGTTTTGAATTTAGCGACACAGTGGGCTCAAAGTTGAACTTTGTACTCCAAAAATTTTCTATGAATTTTTTTATATAAGCAACTGTTAAATAGGGTTCTCTCGTTAACTTGTTTGAAACAAAATGCTATAATGTAGCATATTGGCGGAAAGTACATTGTTTTTACTTTATAAAACTTAATTTAGTTTTCTTTTATCGGCCTTATATGAATTTTACGGAATTTTCAAAAATTTGAATGAAAAATGGTAACAGTGAAAAATTTTTAATCTTTAACAGAAAAAAACAAAAAAGTATATCTCCAGATTTAAAAAATTTTTTTATATATTATGTGCGAAAGTATGGTAAGCAAAAAAAAAACTGCGCATATTCATAACTTTTTTTTTATCAGGTTTTTCCTAATGTAGTTTTAGAAGTAACAAAATATATGTTCAGAAAAAACTTATGTTTTCATTAGAAACTAAACGTACCTACAGTGTTTCGACCGAATATTGATTTTGCTATTAATATTTTACAGTTATTTTATCAAAACAAATTTAGTAGAATATTTTACAAGTTCTGGCTTCCGGAGAAGTAATAAAACTCGAAAGCTTTCACAAATATACCCAAAAAACTCTAGAACTTTATAAAAAGAACTACAATTGGTACAACATGCCTCCTTTCGTGCACAAAGTTCTAATGCATGGAAGTCAAATTATGCAAGAACTAGAAGTTCCAATTGGAAGTCTTTCTGAAGAAGCTCAGGAAGCATCAAATAAAGTTTTTAAAAACGCGAGGTTGCACAACAGGAGGTGTTGCTCTAGAGTAGCAAACAACGAAGATGTTTTGCATTATTTGCTGAGCAAATCGTTAACATAAATAAGTGTATTGAGTAAAGATATTTCTATGTTAAATATATAAAATGTAATTTTTCCAAAAAAAATGTATTTCTCACAAAGTTTTCAATCCGCCCTCGTATTTCAATTTATGATTTTCCTAATGTAACTGAATTTATGCGCATTTCAGAGAATTAGTCAAATAATTCGGCTAAATAGTATTACTTATTTAACCTAATGAAGCGCAGTGCGTGCATACTGCGAAACGATACCTTTTTCGCATTGAATATTTTTCATTAGCTTTCAACTTCAGCTTAGTTATTGTTACAAAACTTCAACGCTTCTTTTCCAGCTGCCCACACAAAAACACCAACAAAAGATTTGCATAATGCAGCCCCCACATTTCTATGAGAGTTTTCGACATCGAGACAATTTTAATGAAAGATTCATTGATAAAACTTTGATTAATGTTGATAATCATCAAATAGAAAATTTCTTAGGCAGCGTTTAATTAATTTTTTCTGTTGAGATTAAAAAAATAGATAAATTGTAATTTAGTAAAAAAAAAAAAATCTTAAATAGTGAAGGTTTGCCTGCAATTTTGGCTTCCACTTACAATACAATTTATACATATTAATAGTCTGAACACTAAATGAGCTGACTAACATAATTAAAATTACATTAATTTAGCTGTCCCCCATCTGGGGTGCGGTTCATGCTAAACTGTGCACCTGATTGCTGGCGTTACACGAATTGGTTAACAACATTCGATGGCTTGATTCGTTGAACTCTGAAATTAAAATGCATACTGCATTAGTTGGAGCAAGTTTTAAGTCCAAAATAGAATAACTATGTGTTAGCTAATAATTTGACAGCTTGGGTACGTGTCTTCTCTTCATATTCGAGTTGCTGCAGAATTTTTTTTTTATCAAATCCAATTTTTTAAACAATCAATTTTATATACAAATGCTAAAAAACTTTAATTTTGTGCTTGTCACGATCAATTTGTTAGTTGTCGTCATTTTTATCCACACTTTATAACTTTTCGTCAGACTTTAATATTACGACGAATTTACAAATAAGGTTTTACTACATGTTTGAGTTAAAAACACAAGAAATTGTTGCTGTTTTTTAATTTTGAATAAGTCAACGCGAAAAGTAAAAGTAATCAAATGAAAGAAAGAAAGTGTTGAATTTATAAGACCGAGAATCAAACAAAATTTCCAAAATTGGAATTGACTTCCTTAAGTCGTTTCGCTTTTGAAGCTATCATCCTCAATTTTTACGTCCGCTGACATGACGAAAGGTTTTGTCTGCTTCATATATGAACCTTTATTTCTATTATGCGTGACTTAAGCCCTTACATTTTGATTACATAGCAGAAAATGCTTAAAATACCAATAGGCTTTCTATTGGAACATTTTGTATTTTCATCGATTTGAAACTAACAATGTCTGTACTAGGGTTGTAACGGAGCTCCGCATCCGCAAGTGCGGAACTTTCGCTTGATATTGTACCTCCGCCTCCGCAAATTTTAATGCGGTAAATCGGAGGTATAACGGAAGTCATACAATCAACATTAGAGCTTACAAAGTGGAAAATTCTGTGTTTAAGCTAATTTACATTTTATTGTTTTGTGCTGTGCTAGTTTCGTAAGATATGGTTTTGGATACAACCTAGTAGAAATTTCGTTTACACAGATTTCGAAAGTAGTCCGTTTCAAAAACATCGTTTTGAAATTTCATAAAGATTCAAGCTCTTAAGTATATTTTTGCAATTTTATTTGAGCGCACTCGCCGGTTCAATTAACAAAAATTAAACGCGTTTCTCTCGATTTCACTTTTTTCATACGGTGCCAGCAGTCTTTTCTCCAAAATTACTGAGCCAATATTTATGAAATCTAATCAACATATTCGCCACATGCATGGGTATCGTATAATCTAAAATTGAGTCAAAATATTGAAATATGATATTTTTTAGTTAAAAAAAAAAATTGATGGAAATATGGCCAAATAAATGAAAAAAGTTAAAAAAACGGGTTTTTGGGGAATAACTCGAAAACGATTCTTAAGAGAAAAAAATGGTGGGCATTTTTGGAATTTACGACTCAAAATACATAAAAAGTATGTGAGAAACTAGATCTTTTTTTCTTTAAACTAGTGATATAGATAATTCCATCATAAAAATTGTCAGCACATCTTGAACTACAGCTTTAAAGTTGCGTAACATAAAGTAAAATTATGAAAAAATGTTTAAGAAAAATCAAAGGTGTCGCACTTTTCGAAAATGTCGATTTCAATCTAAATGTTATCTAAAATAACATCTTGGATTACTACATAAAGCAAAAAAAAATCAAAATAAAACACTTTGAACTATCTATACAAAAACTATTTGATCGTCATCTTTGTGACATCCAAAATCCACTTTCAGCCATTTCCCTTCGATTGGATAGGTTATTTTTTTTTTTTTAAATGTGTTCAAGTCATCCCTTTGAGGGGGCCCAAGACCTCACTTACAGCCTACAACGAATTTTTAACTATTATAAGTTTTCTTATAAATATGAGTCCATAATTAGCAAGAGCTTTTTTAATTGAGAAACTTTTTAAGTATTTTCCTTTGGATTTTATTATGAATAATCCAGGTTTTCTTTGGGTTTCTCGCTTCAGTAATCCAAGATATTATCTTAGGATATTCTATGTTTATTCAAGCAAAATAAAATTTTGTCTAAAATTATAAAAAAAAAAACTTTTATGTTCGACTTTTAGAAATAAAAGTCAAAAATAAACTATTAAGAAAAAATTATTACCAATGACTTCTAAAAATAAAGCAAAAAAAAAAACTTTTGTTTAATAAAAATTTTAAGGAAAATTATATAGACTTGTATGACAAAAAAATGTTTACAAACTTTTATTTTCATGACTTTCTGAATAAAAGTATAAAAGTTTCAAAATCTGGATAAGAGTTACACAGTAGGTTTTTGCAGTTTTTGAAGAGAAAAATTAAAAAGCGTAAGCATCTTAATGCGTATGAAAACTAAAAGGGGCTAATACCCCTCGAGAGCATGCGAGTTGCCAAATAATGGAAAACAAAGTATTTTTCTTAATGAACAGAAACTAGAAAAAAACAATCTGGAAAAAATTATATACTAGTACTTCGGCACAAAACTTCAAATTCCAGACAGCTGACAAACCTTACTTATAGCAGTTTTAGGCTAACGATAAATATAAACATTAAAAGTTTCAGTATTTTAATATGTACAAGTTTTCGATACATCGAAGTTTTTTTTGCAATAATTTTTTTAAAAGTATAAATGAAAATTGGCAAAAGATATTGGAAAGACAAAATTTGGAGCCACTTAACGTGTGCTCCGAAATTGCGGGAAAATGAGAAATTACGTGTAATCCATTTGAGTGTTCATTTTTGTCCGCGATTTTTTTTTGTTTGTCCACCCTTGGTTCAAAAGATATTCAAAAAAATTTTTCCAAGGAAAAGTGAACTGAGGACTACCAAAAGTGGGAAAAGTTAAAAATTTCACTACTGTTGATTTTCCATTAAATGCCATCGTTTTCTTTTGGTAAGGTTTGGCTCAAAAGCTATTTAAAAAACACAAATAGTCCCAATTCACGTTTTTCAAAAATGTGAAATTTTAATAGTTTCTGAATCAAAGCCAATTACATTTCTCAGAAATTTGTTTTTTTTATATTTTTTGAACTTTATATGAACAAACGAAAATTAAGGGTGGATAACACGAATATTCGATGAACACTCAAATGCAGTTAAATTTTTGAAGAGTTTTTGGAGTGACACATAAATATTTGGACTATTTGGATGATGAACATTCGATGAACAAAACATATCTATATTTTAAATTTTCCCAATTTTCGGCGATAAGTTCACGCTTTCTCAGAAATTTGTTCTTAGAATATCTTTAAAACCAATAAAAACCAACATAAAATAAAATTTACATTCGCTGGACAACCATAGGCAATAGGCTGTTTAATTTTTCCTCACTTTTGGTAGCCAAATTCACCGCACTACGGAAGTGCATATGGTTCGAAATTAAAAAGAATTTACTATCTCATTTTTGCATAAAAATCTCAAGTTCAAATCCCAAACATGACTTAGAAATATAAACTAAATTTAATTAGATCGATGCCTTGCGACACTTTATGCCAAACTTGTCTGCTAAGACTTCTACATAGCATCATTGCTATATTTTTAATAAGCCAAGGCAACAACTGGTTGCCACTTTTCGACCTTAGCGAATGTGTTTTGAAACTGAATTGACCCAACGTTAGATAAATTATTTCTGTAGTCGTCGTTTTTATAACTAACATTTCAATTTAATTGAGGGTTTTTTTCCATTAATCAAAAGTTTCCAATCTCATGTAGGTATAATGAACTACATATAATCCAAACAAACAAAATTTAATCCAATGTCGACCTTTTCATTAAAACGTTGCTTAAATTAACGACATCACTTTAAACTTCAATGCGTATCTATTAATTGCCCTAATCTAATTAAAAATAGTTCGACTAACTAATTAGCGATTTAAAGGCTCCATTAATTATTATCAAGCTCAATGAAGGCCCGTTGATTGCGCAATTTGAAGTTTTGTTGCTGTTGTTGTATGTAAACATACCCCAACGCCTTTTTTTTTTGTGTTTTCAAATACGTCATTTAGCTGCCTGCCCTACCTACCATCGTACATTAAATAGTTTACGTCAAAAGATTACGTTAGGGAAAACTTTTAATGAGGGCAACTCTAATAAAGACCGCAGTCACAAAAAAACAAATAAAAGGCGAACAACAACAAAGGCATAAAAAATCCCCGGATAAAATAAAAATGTTTCATAAGACAGGTGCAAGTGTAATAATACATCATGTTATGTTAGGTTAGGGATATATCTTTTATTTAATTATGTATAATGTTTGTTGTTGTGGGAAAGAAAAAGACCTGCTACTTAGCAGAAGTCGGAATTTTCTTTATTACTGCTAAACAGGCTTGTCAGATGACTTGGACGCGAAGTCGCCAATATGTGGCGTTAAAGTCGCCAAAAATCGCCACAAATCGACATGCTTAAATTTGAAGTCGCCAGAATAGTCGCCAAATAGTTTTTCGTTTTCCAGTTTTTCATTTCGAATTAAAAACTAGCAATTGATGTAAAGTAGTGAACTTGAAGATTTGAAATTAAAATTACCAATCCTCAAATTCAAAATTAGCATTTATTAACCTAACGTACCCAACCTGGGGTTTTACCTTTCCAATTTTTAAATTCAAACCCAGCAAACAATCTAATACGGGTTAACATAGGATAGATCACGAGTTAAATTTCAATTTCTAAATTGAAAATAAAAAAACTTCAGGTTTGGTAGGTTCGACTTTTAAAATTATGAAAATACACTTGTAGTGTCTGACTTCTGCAAATTAGTTGACAATACCTAGTCAGTCAGTATAACTGAAATAAAAGAAACAACATTTTTTGAGAGGAAAAAAGAAATTAAAGGCGTTAAATACATTAGAAATTTTATTCCAGCAAATCAAATATGCAATGCGAAATGCATCTACACGAAATTAAAATTGTTTTTTTCGAAATTGCCATCATCAAAAAAGTTGAAAGCGTCTTCTAAACTGAACTCGCAGGACTCACAATCTAGACTATTGTTATTTTCTGAGGTCTTTTCGTAGATTTCAGAATTAACCATCTTGAGCAAGTTATCCGAAGGCTAATAATTTGTGCAAAAAATATTACGAATGGGAAAATGAACCCGAATTCGGTTTCTAAACTTGCTTTTCACAATATTCATTTAACTAAAGATCGCGTTGCTGTTAGGCAACGATAAAATTTTTAAGGCGAATGCTGCCTAATCTGGGAGCATTCTGTCTCGTTTGGCATTGCAACTAGCAAAATTTGAAATCGCGGTTTGGCGACTAGTCGCCTAGGGCTATTTTCCAACGCCAAAACACCTCCTCAAATCGCCAATTTGGCGACAAGTCGTGTGGATGTGTCACTTTCAGTCACTCACTTATTTCTCCTTATATAATACGGCTTTTAGTGTACGGACAGAGTGTGCGGAGTCTAGAGCAAAGCTGATTTTTTCATACGAGCAGAAAGCTTAAGTTAAGAATCTGTTTTTCAGTCTTCTAATTCATTTTTTTTTATGAAATGAAATATGTAAATGAATTCGTCTGATGAAAAGTATCTTGTTTCTCTCAGTGTTTTGAATATTTCATTCAAGAAAAAAAATTTGGAAATTAAATAAAAAACTAAGCAAATACTGCGAATCTTATTTCAAAATTAAAAGAAATACACTGGAAATAACCCATAATTTAACTACACACTTTTAAATAACAGTGCAGGAGAAAAGTTATACATTATACTTGTAGATGAACTTAGGGCTTGAATTTTCAAAGAAGAACGTAAAGTAAATATCCAATCAAAATTGGTTGCGTTCAGAAGGCACGAATGTTTTATAACAGTTCCGTAACCGTCTCAGAAGTTCATTTTATTTTCCGGTCGGGAAATACCAAATGAGCTAAAGTGGCACAGTAAAGTTGGCTGAAGGGTAGTACATAATTACTATTGCCGTTGAAACGACAGCACTGATTGATCTACTTTGTTCGCCGACCTGCTCAAAATAACCTGTAATAATTGTCACCGTTTTAACCCTTCGCGGGTAGATTATAAATATTTGAAACTAGCTCGACTTTGTGCACGTAGCCTGTTTTTAATATTTTTTTTAGAACTGCTATCATTTTGATTATTCATCATACATCCAGAGTTGTTGTTTGCAATTTAAATTAAAAATGGAGAACGAGAGCGAGAGAGTAAAATTTGAGTATTCCGTTGTTTCTCTTCCATAGAAATTCCATTGCATTGCCATGGAAAAAACAAAAACAGAACGTACACACACAACACATTAACTTGATATTTTATAGGAATATCGTGATAGTTTTCATTGAAAATTCAGACCAAACATTTGATTAAAATTGATTCAGTATATTGGGCGAATAACGAAAACAGCTATCATTTTATTTATATACCTACAGTGGCTCACAGCTTATTTCATGCAGTGCCAGTTTTTAAGTTTGTACAGTTGTAATTTCCAAACTACTTAAGTAGAATATTGAAAAAAACTAAACGCAATATTTTGTAATATTCTTCTAAGTTAAATTTTTACCCTTTATTTTTTTTTTAATAATTTTTTTGTGTAACTTCTGAACTAAAATGTAAGAATAGTGCGTATTAAGTCACAGCTTATTTCATGCAGACGCTTCATTTCGCTTTCGTGCCAACATATTGCGCCGAGTAACGGTAATTTTTCTTTGTATGTACTTTTTGTGATGTACGCAATCAGTTCAAGGAAAATTTTAGTGTGATCTTGCATATGTCAGGGTGTAGTCGATCATTCAGCGAAAATGGGTCGCCGTACTACAATTGAGCAAAGAGAAGTGGTCATACACAATTTTAAAAACGGTGAATCGCAACGAAAAATTGCTAATATAGTGAACTTGAGTCCAGCGACTGTACAAAGTATCATTGAACGTTACGTGCATGAAAGCCGGGTGCAGAATAAAGGTAGAAACGTGCCCAATAAAATTTTCAATGCGGCTGACGAACGATATATTGTTCGAAAAATAAAGGATAACCCGAAGTTATCGGCTCCAAAGTTGGTCACTGAACTAGAACAAGGTCTGGGCAAAACCTGTAGTGCAGAAACTGTCCGCCGAGTGCTCCGAAACCACGACTTTAATGGTCGAGTCGCTAGGAAAAAACCATTTATCAACAAAAAAAACCAGCTATGTCGAGTTGCCTTCGCTAAAGAGCACGCACAAAAGAATTCGGACTTCTGGAATTCTGTTATATTTGCGGACGAGTCGAAGTTTAACATTTTCGGCTCTGACGGCATGACCTACGTGTGGCGGAAAGCGAACACAGAGCTGAACAAAGAAAACTTGACGCCTACTGTGAAGCATGGTGGAGGTAGCGTTATGGTGTGGGCCTGTATGTCTGCAGCAACAGTAGGAAATTTGGAGTTCATTGAGGGAAACATGGACAAAACGATGTACCTAAACATTTTAAAAAAAAATTTGCTCCAAAGCGCAGAAAAACTCGGAATACGCCAAGATTTCCGATTCTATCAGGATAATGATCCTAAGCACAAATCGGCAATCGTGCAGTCTTGGTTGATATGGAACTGTCCGCATTTGATGACGCCACCCGCTCAAAGTCCGGACATGAATGTTATTGACAATTTGTGGGCAATGTTGGAAATAAACATCCGGAAACATCAAATTTCCAACAAAGATGGGCTGAAAAGGACACTTTTGGAAGAATGGAACAAAATAACACAAGAGACAACCCAAAAGCTTGTGGAATCCATGTCAAGTCGTCTTAATTCTCTGCTAAAAGCGAAGGGGTGCCACACCAAGTACTAGATGGTAATTTAATTCAATATTAGTACGCATAAATTTAATATATTGAAGGTGCATGAAATAAGCTGTGACATAGAATTAAGCACTTTTCTTATATTTTAGTTCATAAGTTACACAAAAAAATGTTTAAAAAAAAAATAAAGGATAAAAATTTGACTTAAGATAACATTACAAAATATGGCGTTCAGTTTTTTTCAATATTCTAATTAGTTTGGAAATTACAGCGGTACAAACTTAAAAACTGGCACTGCATGAAATAAGCTGTGAGCCACTGTAGATAACAACGATATCAGAGCTTTTCAAAAATTAAAAAGATGATTATTCTTTTCGGGGTTTGAATCACTTTCACACATTAATAGATTCGACGGATCACGAATTCGTTGCAATAAAATTTTATTATGTCGTGAATAACACGAAAATAATTTTTAAAATCATTATTTAATAGATATCAATTTCTTTAAAATAGTCTGAGGTTATTATTATTTAATATTTATTGCTTCTTTTCTGTTGCTCATAACTTCCATTTCAAGTTATTCGAGAAGTTATAATTACAAAGTGGAACCATCAAAAAATTTCATGTATTTTATTCCTGCATTTGAGACAAAAAATAACTTTTAATTCCCTTATCACTAACAACCACAACTGCAGTTTTTTGACCTATACACATTTAAGACAAACTCCACATCCCGGCAGGCAAATGAGCAAGGCCTTACTCGGAGAAGGTCTACTAGCACTGCTGCAATTATGTAAGGACTTCTCAAAACTAGATTTTCATGCAAATAAAAATACAATCACAGAAGGCATAATATGCCTTCCCAAAGGAGACGTGCTGTCTGGCTTGATATTTGAAGGCAAAGAAGAAGGACTCCATTTACTTTAGCGCTTTTCTGTTTCTTTTTTATTTCATGTATTACAATGTTTTATGATTCGGCATTACTTTTTTGTCATATGCATTGTATATATACGACATGAAAAGTAGACACATGGTTAGAAATTAAGAGAAGTGTGCATATTGTCAGGCTAGTCTTCTGTTGTTTCATGATATGTTAAGGAGGTAGAGTTATGCGTATTCTTTGTCAAATCGTAAATTAAGAAACATCACAAAAAAAAAAACGGCGGGTTGCACTCCGGGAGTGCCGACAGAAGTGAAAACAAATCGTTTAATGGCAAGTTAGTGTGTTAGTTAGTATGTGTGCGTTTTCTTTTTATGCAATGGAAGACAGAAACGGAATCAATTTGTCAACAACGCGGAATTTGTTATGTAAGCATAACAATCGTTGAACGAGAATGGAATGTGTCAGTTAGTGTGTCTGCTTTGCTTTTTGTCTTCCACTTGGAATATTTATTTAAAAGAAACAATATAACATTCAAATTTTACTATCACATTCATGACGGCGAATCCCGATGACGGTCGGTGTCGCGAGTTTATACTTTTTTCCTCAGCCGTACAACGTGCCATAATAAGTTTTCACTTCACCGGAAGTCAACATATGTATGCTACAAATTTAAAAATTTTTTTCCAAAAAATTGCATACTTTCATGGGCCAATTTTTCAAAAAACAATGCCTACTTTTAGGCGCTATTAATAATTTACCCTTAAAAGTATGCAACACTTTCCGACAAATTTCAAAAATAGCGCCTAAAATTAGGCAGCATTATCTGAAATTTTTAAAATTGTTGCATACTTTTAGGTGCTATTTTTGAAAATTGTCAGAAAGTATTGCCTACTTTTAGGGGCAAATTATTAATAGCGCCTAAAAGTAGGCAACGTCTTTTAAATTTTTTGAAATCGAGTTCGTTTTCCAAGTCTTCAAAATTCTAAAATCGAGTTTGTTTCCCAAGTCTTCAAAATTCCAAAATCAAGTTCGTTTCCCAAGTCTTCCAAATTTGAAATCGAGTTCGTTTCCCAAGTCTTCGAATTTCTGAAATCGAGTTCGTTTCCCAAGTCTTCAAAATTCTAAAATCGAGTTCGTTTCCCAAGTCTTCAAAGAACATTCAAATTTTACTATCGCATTCATGACGGGAAATCCCGATGACGATCGGTGTCGCGAGTTTATACTTTTTCCCTCAGCCACACAACGTGCCATAAGAAGTTGTCACTTCAAAAATTATTAAAAAAATATCAACGCAAGTGAGATGGCGCGGATAAAAAAAAAAAACAATTAATATTACGATGTATTAAAATTAAATTTTTGCCAAGTACTTCTGAGAGTCCTTCTACGGTAAGCGGTCTTAGAAAGCCTGCTTAGGAAGGCCTGTTTTCTTCAGCCATTTCATATAAAAAAGAAAGTACGTTTGAAAGGAGGGTGGAAGGCCTTATACTTACCAAGGAAGGCCTTCTAGAAGCACTGTTAGCTTCGCCCTTGCCTACTGGGATTGTAAATGTTTACTTCATGATGCAGCCACTGCAAAAAAAATATCCCATACATTTTTTATCCCACAAAGTCAGACCTGGGTAGGAACGAATGCTTTTCAATTTCGATTCTGTGGAATTGAAATATGTAATTAAATTTTCTATTCCATGGGAAAAGGTAATGATTCTCGGAATCTAAATTTAAAAACGTATGGTTTTTTTTTCCATTCAAACAAATTGGAGTTTTTATTCGAATTTCAGAAAAACTGGACTGGAATTCAAAATTAACAAAAGGAATTCATTCCTTTGTTTTTTTTTTTAATTTGGAATTCAGATTTTGATTTCTAGAAAAGATTCAACGAATTCCAATATTTTTGGAATCGAACTTAAAATTTTCAAATTTTGCTTTCTTGAATGACATCGACAACTGAATTCATTAATTTTGCCATGAATTTAAGAAAGTTGACAAAAAATTTTTAAGAAATTAAATTCCGAAAGGCATATGATTTCTACCCAACTCTGGTTACATCGACCATGCGTATGGCGTTGTATGGCGCTTCAGCGTGGTCGCTTGCTTCACCCGAACAACGGATGTTCGCAGCAATGTATGTTGTATTTGCCAGAAGAAAACATAAAAACAAAAACTTGTGACTATGATTTATGAGCGATTATAAACGAAATAAATAATGCACATAGTGCACAAAAAACAATCCCTTTCGGGGCAGTCAGTACTGGCGATTGCAGAGTGTTGGCAGCACTTGGAATCAAATCAATGCAGGAATTTGGTTAACCAGCATTTTGTAAAAATATGCGACTGCTTTCTTAAATTAAGAACAATTTTTAGATGCGTTTATGCTCAGTCGCTTAACTATTGGTTAGCTTAACTTAATTAAATATTTATTTATAGCACACCGTTTAGCTTAGATGTTATTTTAACATATGTGCCAATATTAGATCGAAATATTTTCTCGACAACTATGGGGACAATCAGCGGCACTGGTCTGGTTTCTCAACCGAGATTTGCTGTTCTCCTAAAACCTTTAATATTCTAGTGCCATAGTTCCCATAATGCCGCACATATTTTCCCATAGTAGCAACCAAAAAATGCAACAACTTGTTGCAAGTCACTTAATTCTGCTTTTATTTATTATTCTTAAATTATAATGCAAAAACTGCGTTTCAAAAATTCCAACTTCAAAATTAAATTACCACCTACAACCGGCACTTAACTCGTAAACTGTGTGAATGCGTCCACACTTTTTTCATTTTTTGGCTACAGCCGGACTCACGAGCAGATACTGCAAGTGTAGAAAAATTCAATTTGCAAAGTTGCACCAAAAAAAATAAAGAAAAAATTCAGAAAAAATAAATAAACATTGCAACTCGTTTTTGCCTAGACATATGAATTTTTTATGATGTTATTTTCAGAAAAGTACTTTACACTGTGCCACTCGTTGCATATTTATGCCAAATGTTCGATCATGAAGTAACATTTACATAATGTGAGGTTCCTATGCCAAAGTGCATGCTATGCTGATGACCACAACCAGTAGCACAATGAACGCTGACTGTCTTTCTGAGCCTGGAAATTTATTAACATTTGGTTTTATAATTTCTTTGAAAGCATTTTGAAGAAAAGTAATATCTATTCTGACTAAATCTTAAAAAAACATGGAAATGTCTTATCAGTAGTATTGCAGTCACCAACTGTTAACTCAATTGAAATCTTTGATATTCTGGCAAGAATTTTTCGAATTGTAACAATAGTTCAGGTAAAAAAAACGGCGGGTTGCACTCCGGGAGTGCCGACAGCAGTGAAAACAAATCGTTTAATGGCAAGTTAGTGTGTTAGTTAGTATGTATGCGTTTTCTTTTTATATGCCAATGCAATGGAAGACAAAAACGGAATATGTATTCAAATTTTACTCTCGCTCTCATTCTCAATTTGTCAACGCAACAACGCGGAATTTGAAAGAAACAAACATGTAAGCATAACAATCGTTGAATGAGAATGGAATGTGTCAGTTAGTGTATCTGCTTTGCTTTTTGTCTTCCACTTGGAATATTTATTTAAAAGAAACAATAGAACATTCAAATTTTACTATCGCATTCATGACGGGGAATCCCGATGACGGTCGGTGTCGCGAGTTTATACTTTTTTCCTCAGCCGCACAACGTGCCATAAGAAGTTTTCACTTCAAAAATTGCTGGAAGAAGTATATTCGGCTCAGTAGCCTCAACTGTGAATAATAAAATATGAGCTAAGTATTCCTAATGTTTGAGAACAAAAATTTATTCTGATTGCAGTAAGAAACATCATTGCGAATTATGTAAGTATAAGAAAAAATCAGGCAAAGAAAGTACCTGGACATGTGACTAAATAGCTTAAACATAATTTTTCTAAAACTTAACTTAAAAATCTGCTTCTTCCTACAGACACTATGACACCAAATTTATCAAAATCGGCTTATTCGTTACCGAGTTATGGCTGTTAAAATATTCAAACTGCTTAAAACGCCATCTAGTGACAGTTTATCAAAACACAAATGACTTCAAAAAAATCTGCTTGTTCTTAGAAAAACTATTACACCTCATTTGACTAAATCGGTTTAGTAATTGCCTAGATATAATGGTTTAAAGTTTTTCAAAAAACCAAATTTGCTTGCTGCTGGTTCATGGTGGCCTGGTATTTCAGATTTTTCTCTGCTTTGGGCTGCTGGCTCTGCTTTCGGCTGCGCAAGCAGAGAAAAATTTGCTGACTGAGCAACAGCTAACCGTAGTTCAACATATCGCTCACTTACTTCAAGACTGGCATAACTCAAAAAACGTGATTTTTGAGTTAATGATGCAGAAATGTCCGCTATTTCATGTTTTATTTTGTGTCAAAAAATCAGAAAATTATCTCATAAACTTGCTTTGTGAGAAGAGTTTATATAGACATACTTTTCATTATTTTCATATAAAAAGCAACTTATTGAAAACTTTGAATGCGTTTTTCTCCCACTTTATGTTTTTTGAGTTATGCCAGTCTTGAAGTAAGTGAGCGATATGTATGCTACAAATTTAAAAATTTTTTCCAAAAAATTGCATACTTTCATCGGCCAATTATTTCCCCAAGTCTTCAAAATTCCAAAATCAAGTTCGTTTCCCAAGTCTTCCAAATTTAAAATCGAGTTCGTTTCCCAATTTCTAAAATCGAGTTCGTTTCCCAAGTCTTCAAAATTCCAAAATCGAGTTCGTTACCCAAGTCTTCAAAATTCCAAAATTGAGTTCGTTTCCCAAGTCTTCAAAGAACATTCAAATTTTACTATCGCATTCATGACGGGGAATCCCGATGATGGTCGGTGTCGCGAGTTTATACTTTTTTCCTCAGCCGCACAACGTGCCATAAGAAGTTTTCACTTCAAAAATAGATAAATATGTTAGGCCCTATGCAGGCCTGGATTAACCTTACAGGCAAAGTAGGCACGTGCCTAGGGCGGCAAATATTGGCGGAAACTTTGAAAAATTGTTGTGATTGAAAAACTTTTAAAATTTAGTTTTGATTTGGCTAGTGTTTTTCGTTGTGCAACGAGGACCTTTATTTGAGGAACGGCAGTGTTTGAATCGATTCAGAAATTCTCAACTCATTGCGATTTTTTCGTGCCCATTTTACCTCCTTATTTATTTCTCTTATAGCTCAAAGATATTGCAACGATTTGTAATCCTTACAAAATAATATGATATCATATTAAATTACCTAACAGCTGATAACTTCTATATATTGCTTGAGTCTATTAACCAATTATCAAGTTGGTGCATTTTTCTCCGATCCCTGGTATATTTTAAGCTTTTTTCTTTGGTACGGAAACAAGATGAAGTCAGTTAAGGAACCTGTGAACATTTTAGGTACTATACATAATTTTGTCCTCAGAAGCGAAAAAAAAAAAATCCGTTTCGAGATACATAATTGATGTTTTGCTTATGTCAATTTGTAAAATGAGATACAGAAAATTCTCTTAGGAGAGTTTTTATACGTTTGAACTAAGATATCGGAGTAGTTCACGAGATGCCCAATTTTTTAAGCTATCCGATGACTTTTCTTGAGGACTCTAAAATTCCAAAATCAGCAAAGTTTTGAGTAATCTTAGAGATCTTGAAGGACTTTAGAGGTACTGAGAGCATAGCAATGTCTACATATCTCACTGCTTGTTCGTTTATAACTTCAGATTCACTGAGTGAATTTTTATTCAGATTCTTTAATTAGTTAGACACAGCACATTTGCTGTAAGGCACCACTTGTTCAAAACATTGCAATCCAAATTTCAAAATATTTTCAATGTGTTCGCCATAAATTTTAGACACCACCTAGCGGTGTTACTCACCAGTGAAAACGTATGACTTTCTTCATATGACGTCAGATCGATCTTTGACACTTTGACTGCGAGTAGTTATATTTATAGCCGTCAATTGATTGGAATTGCAGACGTGGATGGATGCAACCATTAAAATTGCTGTAAACGATCTGGCAATTATCACTCAGCTCTTTGACATCGTCGTTGCTACGTTTCTACGGTGGCGACCACACACAACGGTGCCGCCTAATTGCATTTTGCATTCAGTGTGCCGTGACTGCATGAGTCATTTGCTCAATTAATGGATCAATAAAAAGACCAAACAGAAAACAAAATGCAACTTCGCCGATGTCGATGAACAACACTTCGATCACATCCAATTTTTCTGGATTTTGTCAATTTGCATCTAAAGTGTGCACCGCATCGCATCGCCTGCATATTGTCAGATGCAGATAGATTTCAACTGCATGCTTAATAGATTGAATATGTGTAGATTTCTAGTTCCTTTGCACCACTCTGTATCTGCAAGTGGAGTTGCAGTTGAAGCGCGTATCCGTACATTGTATCTAAAAAAGTCGCCACATTGCGTATTTTTACTACATTTTGTTGACGTTGTGTCATTTCACACTTTAATGCGGGCCTGCAAAATTTGACACTTGCTATGATAGCAACTGTCAGCTGCTCGTTGGTGTCGCAAGACTTCAGACTTATGTGCGCTAATAGGATTTTATGATAAATGCCACAAAGTTGTGGCAATAGCAGATTTTAATTTTTATTATTTAATTTAGCATTTGCTATTCATTTTAAAATTATTCAATGGTAATATCCCAATAGAAATTCACACATAGGCGGAATATTTGGATAAAAACTCTTTTGTGAGTTTTTGCAATAACATAAGAAGGGGCCATCGCCCCGGGTACAAAGGCTTGGTGGGTTGAAAAATGGTTCTCATTATTTAAATTAAATTAAATTTTGATCAATAGCTTCCAAAATGTATTAAATTAGATGGACCCTTTTTTGCATATTGAAAAGTATTTTGCTGAATATTTTTAAAAGACAAGTTCTCAAATTTATTTGAATTGAAAAATTATTACTTTTGTTTGAATTTCTGTGACCTTTTATTTCTTAGTAAATTTTTATTTGTGGTGGGAAAGAACTTATTTTTTGTTTCCAAGGCAGGGGGCGACACGTTAGGTCTATGCTCCTGGCAGCAAATGTTCCGCTAAGCCACTGTGAATGAGTTGGTGTTTTCAACCGACATACTAACTTTAGATGAATTGATGGGTCCGATTGAAACAGAGCACAACACTCCCGAGAGTATATTTATATGGTAAGTACAATTCAAAAGCAAGCATTATCCTTTACGCAACCTTGATTATTAAATTATTTTATTATAAGCAAATAAATTTGTGCGACTATTTCATTAAGTGTGCTTAGGTAACCTAAATTCAAGCAAATTTCATCAATTAATAATACGATTCCACATCATAGACATGATTATTCATAAAAAGGTTTTATTATTGAAAAAGTGTCAAAACTTAGATGGTGAATTTGTAGGCAGTGCTATGGTACATCCAAATGTGGATAAAAAAAACTACATTTTGTTAGGGTATTTTTAGAAATATCTGAATTTTTAGAAAAATCAAAATAAAAATTTATAAGAAAAAAAACTTTTTTTTTTATATGAGGAGAGATAATTCTGAATTGAAAGTACGCCTTGCAATTATAGTACTACTAAAATATTTTTAAGTTAATTAGCTCATTCCATTTGTTGCTCTAGCTTTCTTATTTAGAAAGTTACGAGATGATTAGGTATGTTCTACAGTTTACCTTCGAGTGAAATGAAATTCATGTGCTGAATGTGGCATCTTTGTTGGTAATTACTAAATTAAAGCAACTGTCAAGGAAGACCTCCTCCTAAACAATTTTTTACTTACAACAAATCATGAAACCGTACCCCAGATTATGGCTTCCCATAACCGCACCATCCTATAGCATTTTTTTTTTTTTGAAAATTTTTATTTCAGCGGGAAATTAAAAAATGAAACGAACACAATTAACCAAATCTTTCCCAAGGTAATCCAAAGGAACAGCGGTATATTAAGCTTACCATTCTTCACTAAGATGTTTCTTATGGAATTAACGTCTACTGTAATGCCTTTGTTGTAACACCCTTTACTATAACTTGCTATGCATGCGCATCATGACTTCTGTTTCCTGTTGAGGTGTTAAAGCCTCCACCTTCTACTTTACTTCCAATTATTCAACGACAAGTTAAAGTTCAATTTCTCAACATATATTTTTTTAATAATTATTTGTAATAAGACGATTTTAAAATGACCAATAGTTTTCTCTTAATACACAAAAGCAATGAAAGATGCCAAGCTCATATTTTCCCATTGGAAGTCTTAAAAAATTAAATACGGAAACATTGAAATAACATAAGGCTGAAACTGGTAAATTTTTTAAACATTACCATTTAGGCCCAACAAGAAAACCAATAAATGAATTGGTAAACGTGAGAAACTTGAACTCTGATGCGAACAGCACAGATCAATGATGGCATTTGGGTTTTGTAGAAATGTACTGAAACGAGACTTCAAATGTACTTTTTAGAGGTCGAATGTACTTTTTTGGAATTATTGTTTTTTTTTTTTGCCAAATTACTTTTCGATATGAAAACATGAGCAGTATCTCATACCTTAACTTTATTACAAAAAAACAGACCTTCTACATTAATTCAACTCTACTTATTCATACTTATTTACATACTATATGTAAAATAAATATGTTCTGATTGAATCGAACAATAACTCTTCAGCATCACAATGAAACTTCACTCTTACAATAAGCGTTCATCCGTAATATCTACTTCATTATCAAATTTAATCCGGAAGTGTTCCAATATTTATTTCAAATTATTCCGAAGTATAGCCAGCTACTGAAAAGTTGAGGTTTCACTCAATTAACTAAAACAAATGGTCGTGCGACTTTTGATCACATAGTTTAGCAAAACTAACTAAAAAAAAGGTAATTATTATAAATTGTCCAAATGTACCGAAAATGTACTGAAAATGATCCAAATGTACCGTATATACTGAAAACTGGTCGAATGTACTGGACGCAAATATACCGAAAAAAGTACAAATGTACCGAAAATGTCATCACTGGCACAGATCCAAAAGCAGCCAAAACAACAGTAAGCAAAAATGCAACAAATCGTGAAGGAAGAAAGAAAGAACCTGTCTTTGTCTTGGAAACACATCTTTGAATTCTTGGCACGTAGGTAGAGTTGCTTGCCACACACTTTCTTTTCTTCAGACTGTCAACAACAAAAGCAACTTCTAAGTTTATCGAATGTGGTAACGTTGTGAAAATGCCAAATCAACAAACAAACAAATCCAAATGACAAGGACATAAATCGTTTCCTCTAACAAAACCAGACACAAACCACAATTGTTGCAAATAACATGAAAACCAGCCACTGTCAGAAGCCTAGAACCCAACTTGAATTTTATTTAGGCTTTTGACTACGTTCCCGTTGCCGTTCCCGCTCTCAACCCACTCATGCTGTCAAACAGCAACAAATGTCAAATCTACTCACGACGAAATACAAAATACGAAAAATTTGCGATTAGACTGAAATGACAAACAAGTTAGTTGCGACATCATGAATCGTACAACATATCGTACGTACATATTTATGACCACAGTTGACCAAAAAGAGGAAAACTCAAGTCTTAAAAAAGTCGTAGAAAAATGTCCACTCACCATGGTCATAGTGTGGTTTTTAACACTATGAATTTTCGGAAATAAAAACTACGACCGATAAAAAAAATATCCGAAGGTTTTCTTACCAATGAATGAATTCCTTTTTTTGTTTCATTGATTTCTTGGCCTTAATTATCTTGTAAATGAAAATTGTTAGCAAATGTTTCATTTGCAATACCGATAAATATGTTTTGTTCACTCCATTAGCCCTTTGAGGAAACCCCTGGTCATTAGTGTAAACATAAAACTTTCACCTAGGGCTTAGTAACTATCAAAATGTCTCCTTTCTATCACGAAAGCATAGGTGCATAACTTTTTTATTGATGGATTTTCTCCCTTTTCATCTTATCGAGTAAAATTTCCTCAAGTGGACACAGGGCCGGGTTAAGGCTATGTGCCGCTCGTACGCCAATAAAATTTTGCCGCCCCCATATTTAAAAAAATTAGAAAACCAGACCTTTTTGATTTCCATAGAAAAAAATTTTGATGAGCAAAAAAAAAAAAAGGTACTCGCTTTCAAAATTTGCCGCCCATACGCCATGGCGTCGGTGGCGTATGCGGTAACACGGCCCTGAGTGGACACACTAAAAACCTACTTACTCAGCTAAAACTTTTTTATTGTAGAACTTTGAAGATTTATTGATCAATATTAAGGCCTTAAATTTTTTTTTTTGCAAGGTTTAGATTTTTTAAAAAGTTATGTACAAGTGAATATTTATGTGCGTGTCTTTTTAAATTGCGATTTCTCAGTATATATTGGGTAAAAGTTAATAAAATTTTCATGGTAGAGCAAGAAATGCTTTACAATTTATATTAACCCTATTAGTACTGGGTGAGATGACGAACACAAAGTACTGAAATGAGTCTTTCGGACTCACATACATTCTCTATGAAGAAAAGCTACTATAACATTTTAAGTTTATAGGTATAGTTTATTTGAGCGATTTAACTATTTTATTAATACATTTGATACAAATTACAACCTTTTGAAAATGACCGTTGCATATATTTTTTGATCATTGGCTGCAAAGCTGATTGCTCATCCTTTCTCGTGCAGATGGGCACATACAGTAGCGTCGTTTCTTGGCAACGGTTTCGGGTGTTTGTGATTTGTGTTATGGCGTAAAGCATGGACGAGCTGATTAAGCGTATCCACGCCACCTCTTGTTGAATTGTTGTACAAATTTATGGCCGATTTGTTTTTGTTTTCCTTCTCCGTTGATAAAAATATAACTGCTCGGCTTTTTTTCGGCACATAACTGACAAGAGTTATATTTTTTTTTAATCTATCCAAAAACGTTTGTTTCAACTGCTCTTTGTCGGTGTTGTTGAAATTTTGCAAATTTATCGTTTATTTTTCCTCAGCGTTCCAACACACGTAAGGCCATTTGATAGCAGTTTTTTAGCCAAACTAAAACTCGTTAAATACTTAGTTATAAATCGTAAAATTACGGTTTGATCGGTGAAACGGTTCTGTACTCTCCTTAATCACCATTTTTTGCACTACTTAAATTAAGCCCTCTGTTCTCCTTTTTCAAGATAAAGTATTCACTTTAGTGAATAACTGGTTGTATTATCACATGTCCACCAAATCTTAATGCCATATTTGTCAGGCTTAGAAGGAATATACAGGGTGTTTTTTTTAGAGGTATTGAAATAAAACACAAGAAAATCGTTTTAATGTACATCAATTTGGCTTTATTGGAAGGATAATTTTATGCCATTAATGTTTAAATATGATTTTGGGCATGTGGCCGCCGCGGCTGGCTCGAATAAAGCCAATTCTACAGGTCCAATTTTGAACCACTTTTTCGAGCATATGGGGCCGTATGTCGGCAATAACGCCACGAATGTTGGCTGCCAAGTCCCCTAACGTTTCTGGTTTGTTGGCGTAGACGAGCGATTTCACATATCCCCAAAGAAAATAATCCAATGGTGTCAAATCACACGATCTTGGTGGCCAATTGACAGGTCCATTCCGCGAAATTATGCGCTCATCGAATGTTTCCTTCAATAAATTCATTGTGACGTGCGCTGTGTGGCATGTAGCGCCGTCTTGTTGGAACCACAACTCATCCACATTCATGCCATCCAATTCGGGAACAAAATAGTCGGTTATCATGGCTCTATACCGGTCTCCATTAACGGTAACTGACTCTACAGCATTATTTCGGAAGAAGTATGGCCCAATGACTCCACCAGCACATAGAGCACACCAAACAGTCAGTTTTTGTGGATGTAATGGCGTCTCAAGGGTCTCATGTGGATTCTCTTCACTCCAAATGCGACGTAGCCATTCAACCAAAAATGAGCCTCATCACTGAACAAAATTTTGCGATGAAAATCAGCATCGAGATCAATCTCATTTTCGGCCCATACACCAAAATCACGACGCATTGCATGGTCTCGCGACTTTAATTCTTGCACAAGCTGGATCTTGTAAGGTTGCAAGCCAAGATCTTTGCGCAAAATCTTCCATAAAGTTGATGGACAAAGCTCCAATAAAATGGACGGAGCTTGCGGTAAGCTTCGCGAACTGAACCATTATTTTCGAAATAAATTTGCACGATTTGCAAGCGTTGTTCTTTTGTCAACCTGTTCATGATGAAATGGCAAACCAAACTGAACATAAATGACATTAGAGTTGCCAGATTTGACCATAAAATGCCAGTTTTATTTCTATTCGAAAAACAAACCTCTAAAAAAAACACCCAGTACTACCAAAGGGATACTCTTTCTCGCAATGGCGCATGACTATTCGTCGATGGTTAGACTTTCTCCCGGAATATATAACTTTATGAAATTGGAATTAACAATATTCCATATGTCACGTATAGGTGCGAATTAATCGCGAGCTCGTCAAAAACTTCGAGATTATTTATCATCAAAACGAACATATATCAAGGCACAAAACCTCTCACGAGACTTGCTGACTAAATAACATTACCGAAAAGTGGATGCCAGAAGTCCTTATAGTCAGAAAGTCCTTGTTTGTTTATGCGAGCATTTAATAAAAGTCCAATATAACAGTGCATTTCAAGTTCATCCATCAGATTCCGTATTTCACGAAGTGTACGCTGTGCTTGAAATTTGTACAATTTATGATGACTCGTGTATGCATAATGAGAAAGTGACAACATGCTTGCTGGCCACTAATGGAACTTTATGAACACCACCTCTAATTTTGTGATCAAGGCATTTTCTTTGTACAAAAGGTTTCCCAAAAAACGCCTGATCTTCAGTTTCAGCAAAAAATTCTAAATTCTCATCACTCTGCTGCACTCGAACTGTATGAGTCTCTAAGACTCATTTCAGTACTTTGTGTTAGTTTTATAAATTAATTTTGCTAAAAAATAGAAAGAAAAATATGGATACATATTTTTTATCGTAATTCTTTTTAGAATTAATGCAGTTTAAAATACAAGAAACCTCAAATGTGTAAAAAAAAAACTTACGCCAGGAAAAGAGCGCAAAGTCAAAATGAGTCTCAAAGACTCAAGGTAGTACTAATAGGGTTAAATAAAGTTTTAATAAAAATTTTATTTTTATTTATAAAAAAATAACATTTTAATAAAAAAACAGAATTTTAACCAACTTCTCAAATGTACATGAACAAAAGTTTTCCACAGAATTGTTATGTAAAGTCTACACAACTTTTTCCGAAAAAAAAATTTAGTACGGCAATTTCACTCCTACAAACCATCCGATAAGAAAAATTTCAATTTTACAATAAAAAAACAATTCAAAACAAGTTAAGGTGTTATCTTCGGACAGGCTGAAACTCACATACCCTACACTGCACTGAAAGTCCCTTTTAAATAAATGTTAAAAGTCTTTGAAGAGGTTGAATAAGGCGAAGAAAATGTGAAATGTAAAAAAGGTTGAATGAGGTTGAAAAATGTTGAAACAGTTGTAAAAGACTGAAAAAGTCGAAAAAATATGGAAATCATTGAAGAAAGTTGAAAGATATTCAAAATGTCGAAAAAATATGAAAAATGGTGAAAAAGCTTAAAAATGTCGAAATAATATGAAAATCTTCAAAAAAGTTGAAAGAGGTTAAGAAATTACGAAACAATTCAAAGTCGCTGAAAAATTTTTAAAACTAAAAAAAATAATGAAGAAAAATTAAAGAGGTTGAAAAAGTCAAACAAATAGATATGGGATATATTGGAAAAAGTTAAAAGGTTAATAAAGTCAAAAGGATATATAAAATATTGAAACAAATCGAATAAAAATCAAGAAATTTAAATGTGCCACGCCCACTTCTCCATTTCCGCCTACTTTTGGGTTACTTACTTACTTACTTAGATGGCCATAACAACCCGTTGTCAGGTTACGGCCGACCTCATTAACTCTCGCCAGGCGCCTCTGTTTTACGCGCGCCTTCTCCAATCGTTAATGCCAAGCGCGGTTAGGGCTTCCTCAGCTTGGTCTATCCACCGGAGGCATGGTCTCCCTCTTCGTCGTTGACCGGGGACCTTCCCTTCGAATACATTTTTCGCTGGAGCTTCTTTATGCATACGATGGACATGGCCCAGCCAGCGTAGTTGCTGTATTGTTATACGCTTAACTATGTCAATGTCGGCGTAGACCTCATACAGCTCGTGGTTCATTCGAATGCGATAGTTGTCGTCAACTCGAACAGAACCAAAGATTTTGCGGAGAACTTTCCTCTCGAACACCCCAAGAGCGGCTGCGTCTGTTGTCGAAACCACCCGTGCCTCAGCGCCATAAAGAAGCACAGGTAGAATGAGCGTCTTGTAGAGTGTTAGCTTTGCCTATTGAGAGAGAGCTCTGCAACGTAATTGCTTACTGAGACCGTAGTAGCACCTATTAGCAAATGTTATTCTCCGCTTAATCTCCAGACTGACATCATTGTTGCTGGTTACGGCAGTGCCAAGGTAAATGAATTCCTTGACAACTTCTAATTTACAGTTGCCCGCTGTAACATGATGATGGTCTAGATCCCGTGCTCTCTTGTTGTTGTTAGTAGACATCATGTATTTCGTCTTGCCCTCGTTCACCGTCAAACCCACTTTGGCTGATTCCTTTTCAATAGCAGTGAAAGCAGCAGTAACATCTCTCTTACTCTGACCGATAATATCAATATCATCAGCGTACGCAAGGAGCTGAACACCTTTGAAGAAAATGGTGCCATTATGATGCACACCGGCTTTTCGTACGATCCCCTCCATAATGAAATTGAAGAGATCGCACGAGAGCGGGTCGCCTTGTCTGAAACCTCGCTCGGTATTAAAAGTTCCGGAGAGGTCATTCCCTACCTTGACGGAGCTACACATATTGCTCAACGTCAGGTATACCGAACTCAGACATTGTTGCGTATAGGCAATTCCGCACTGGGCTATCGAACGCAGCTTTATAATCGACGAAGAGATGGTGAGTGTCGATTTGATATTCATGGGTTTTCTCCAGGACTTGGCGTAGTGTAAAAATCTGGTGTATGGTGGACTTACCAGGTCTAAAGCCACACTGATAGG
Source organism: Tricholauxania praeusta (assembly GCA_949775025.1). Lineage (NCBI taxonomy): Eukaryota > Metazoa > Arthropoda > Insecta > Diptera > Lauxaniidae > Tricholauxania > Tricholauxania praeusta. The sequence goes on from OX459031.1 coordinate 45,726,365, forward strand.
ATCCGATCAGCGTTTCTGTATACGGCTTCAATCTTTCACACAATACGCTCGAGAGGATCTTATATGCGATGGAAATAAGACTGATACCCCTGTAGTTGGCGCAGATTGTCGGGTCTCCTTTCTTTATTACAGGACAAAGCACGCTGAGATTCCAATCGTCGGGCATGCTTTCCGCTGTATCTGTAACCAGATTTCCATTTTCGTCTCTACAAGTGGATGCTCCGGGCTTGAAACCTTGAGTTAGACGCTTAACTTGTTGATAGAATTTTCGTGCATCCTTCTTGCCCTGGTACACCTCAAGTTCCTCACGCTTACGCTTTTCTTGCTCCCTTTTTTAACGTCTGAAAATGCGCCTCTCTTCCTTCCTCTTTTCGCGGTAGTTTTCTCGCACGGCTCGCGTTGCGACTTTTGGGTTACTAAATTATATTCGTCATTGATATCCACATACTAAACCATTGACTAAGAGGTTGTATAGTTTGCGATATAAGCCGTAATTAGTTTTAAAATTCAGGTCGGCAACACACCCACTGGTGTAATATGGTCCGATTTTTTTCCAGATATAGCTTTCTATAAGCAACACTCTTTCACCAAATTTTAGTGTGATTGATCACATATTTTGATAGATATGCCACTTAAGGTATTTTACTTGTATGGGGAGTGCCAAGCCCACTTGTGCTATTTCGTCCACTTTTGATTCAGGTATACCTTATAGCAAGTAAGCCACCTAAATTAAATTTCATACCAATTGTTGCAATAGTTAAATTAATATAGCGATTAAAATTTTATTGTAATATAGGAGGTGCCACGCCCGCTGCCGTAATCTCGTCCATTTTCATTTAATTTCAAAACCCATATCCAAATTTTATGAAGATTACTCTCATAGCACACTATCTATAGCAGAGATGGCCAGGTCGAACAAAATTTAATTATTCCTGCTCATTCCTAAATATAATGAGCAGGATGATTTTGTTTCTGTACATATGAAAAGTTGGTTAAATTTCTATTTGGTTATTAAAAAAACAATTATATATAAATAATATTTAAAATTTTTATGAAAACTTTATTTTATCTACATTGTAAAATATTTATAGTCCTACCATGAAAATATCATTAACTTTTGCCCAATATTTACTGAGAAATCGCAACCTTCACTTGTTCATAGCTTTCAAAAAAATCCAAATATTGCAAAAAAAAAAAAAAATTAAGGCCTTAACATTGAACAATAAATCTTCAAAGTTTTACAATAAAAAGTTTAAGTTGAATAAGTAGGTTTTTAGTGTGCCCACTTGAGAAAATTTTACTCATGTCAAGTTTGGCTTTTCTTCGTACTCCAATTTTAATGACACACTACATATGTATGTACATATGCCACAAACTCCAACAGTCATATTGAAATTAACTGAAATAAAAACAAAAATTTTTAGATACGTAAAGCATAATCTGCATCTGCAAAATACACAATAATTAAGTAGTTTGGTGTGTGAATGATTTTCCATGAATGGCATGATTTCGGCCACACTCTTTCTTATGTCATTATGTGGCGTATTGTGGCTCGAATTCTCAACGTTGTTACCAAATTTGAGTTGGCAGACTGCCTGCCTTCAAGCCTACGCCACGCCGGGGCACAGTGAAGAAATCATAGCAATGAAATCAAAGAAAACGAGACTTATGCCTGGGGCAAGGCGAGTGATTCGAACGGTTTAACGACGTATCCAATGGTGCCGCCACAAAAATTCACTTCATTCATTTTTTCCATTCATAAGCGTAGATGCGCGCAAAACTTGCTGCAGCGCATTGGCAGACAGATGAACGCTGACGAAAAAAATGATGACAGTGGACGCAAAGTCAGTCGAACGTTATGCCTTTGCATTGCAGTCGTACTCGTTTGCTCTGTGATGCTTTTAGCAGTTGTGTATATGCGAAGAATCATAGGCGTAGGTAGAAACTTAAGACCCTTACGTGATCTTAAAAGTGTATTTATATTTCTAATAAACAACAAGAATTTCAAAAACTTAACTTTTCTGAATATAATTTTTAAAAAGAATACAAAGGCAGTGATACCATCTTAAAGTAATCGTTAACATAACCAAAATGAATCAGATTTTCTGGCATTGCTGATTAGTGACCGAGTGTAAATTAACTTTGACTGGACTGCTTAAGTTTTTAAGGAACAGTAATTTTGTTTAAATATTTATACCAACTGCAACCTGATATCTGAAAATTTGACACTGATTATCCAATTTTAAGTTAAAACGTTGTTGCTGCCATATATTTTAAAATGAAAAAGTCTTATCAACCTTGAACGATCTCTAAATATTCGTGTTCCGAAATTTTGCTTGAAGTTGGATTCATCATGCATATATATTTAAGACTAATAAATAATTATATGGATTTCCATATTCCACAGACTTCCAAATTTTGACGCAAATTCATATTTTTCTATATTTCGCTTATTTCTTCTCATATTCCTCCATATTTCGACTATTTCAGTTTCCGTTCGCAAATTTGTTTAGGTCCAAAAATCTTTCTTTTTCATTTTTTTAAGATTTAAAATGAAAGTTCATTCCTTTGCAAATATTTAACGTATAAATTTGCTTAAATCGGACAAAAGACTTAAAAGTTATTGAAAAATCGTTAGAGACACGGCACACGAATATTGTAAGAGTGTATCGGGAATGCATGAAAGTATAGAAATAACCATTTTTCATTGATTTTAAATAACTGTGACATTTTTTGTTCGATTTGAGCAGATACAGTAAATCCCGCTTAAGTACCTCGACCAAAATGTCAACTTTTTGAGGTACTTAAGCGGGTTAGGCACTTAAGCGGGTCTCGCTTAAGTACCTCGAGGCAATTAAAAAATATCGCTTAAGTACCTCGAGGTACTTACCATACATAAAACTTCTGGTCCAATCGGACATATCAAAGAAAAAGTTTTGATCTTAAATAATTTTATTTATTTAGTAATTATACGTTTTACGTATCGATATGCATTTGTGTACGTACATATGTATATCTATGAGATCATTCGAAAATAAGGTACAAAAAATTAAATGAAAATGTACATATGTATTACATGAAAAAGTCAGTTATTTTTTTCTGCACGTTTTGAAAGTTTTTTTTGAATAGCCGCTCTTCCAATGCTTCGATTTCTTCATGCTCAATATTGTGGCAGTCCATGAATTTTTTAACAAGCGCCAGCGCGTGTAACGTCTCTTTAAAGGTAGGGGGATCGATAGCTTGTCCTTCATCTTCCGATGATTGCTCATCGAGTTCCTCTTCTAAAACGCTTGAAACTATTTCGTCGTCGGTAAATGTGCCAAAACATTCCACATTGTTGTCGCACACAACATATTCTTCAAATTCTTCAATTTCCATTGGAACATCTACTATCTCATCAACGTTATTCAGGGAGTCACCATCATTAGTTACAATTCCAGCCTACATAGACGTACAATAAAATAGAAAATGCAAGCAAAAACATGCCTTCCGAAAACAATTCCTTATAGTATCAGTATTAACAAGCCACCATGCTCTTTTAATAAAAGTCAATGCATCCAAAATGGAAATGGATTTTACAAAATTCTTTATGGTTACCCCTTTTTCAAGTGAAAGCATTTGCTTCCTAACCATAATTTGCCTAAAGTAGACTTTAAAACAATGTATAATGCCCTGATCGAGAGGCTGTAATATCGATGTTGTATTGGCCGGCAGAAACTCAATGTTAACGTTTTCCAAGATTAGATCGTTGACCTTATGACAAGCAGCATTATCAATAAAAAGCAAAACTTTTCGATTTTGCTTTATCATTTCACGATCAAACTGTTTCATGATGGTTGACCATAGCGAAGCTGTCATCCAGGCCTTATTCTGAGAAAAGTATGGCAAAGGAATGTTTTTTCCCTTGAAGCACCTGGGGCTCTTTGCTTTCCCAATAGTAAAAACTTTTTTGTAAGTGCCATCAGCATTACACAGAAACAGAATGGTCAACCGCGCTTTTTGTGTTTTTCCACCTGCAACCTTAGTTCCCTGCCTTGCTAAGGTTCCAGTGGGTAGCGCTTTGTAAAATAAACCGCTCTCGTCAGCATTGAAAATATTGCAGGATTCATAATTTTTTAATATACCTTGTAACACTCGATTTTGAAATATTTCGGCCGCTGCAACGTCAGCATCACCTGCTTCTCCATGAATTTTTTTAAATTTTATATTTTCTCGCCGCTGCCAACGCCACATCCATCCGTTTGTTGGCGCAAAGTCGCAATTAAGCTTGTTGGCGAACTCCCTTGCCTTTTGGAGAACCTGAGCCCCTGAAATTATAGCATTTACAGCCCTCATCTGATCAAACCATTTAGAGAGCGCTTTATCCACAGTGTCGCCTGCACTTCCTCGTAAACGTTTACGTTTTAAGTTATTAGTGTTAGCGGCCTCCTCCACTTTTCTCCGATTCCGTATACATCTGTTAATTGTGGAAATATCACACTGGAAATGCTTAGCTATTTCAGTTTTTGGTTTCTCTTTACTGTCGATTAAATTAAGAATCTGCATTTTCTGTTTTATACTTAAATTTGTCACTTTTCGCCCTTTGCCAGACATGATTTTGCTTTTATAGTTAGCCAGCTGTTTTTGACAATTAGCGATGATCGATTATATACATGCTGATGTGTCCAAATAATCGTTTAAGGTACGTTGCCATATTTTGAATTTTTTTTTCTCTTTTTAATAAAAGGCACTTAAAAGGGGAAAAACATGGGCAAAATCATAATTGAGACACAAAAAGTTGGGGTACTTAAGCGAGTGAGGTACTTAAGCGGGAGGCACTTAAAAGGGGAAATTTGTATGAGATTAGGTGTAAAAACATAGAGTCCCAAAAAGAGTGGGTACTTAAGCGGGATGTGCACTTATGCGGGGAGGCACTTAAGCGGGATCCACTGTATATATGTTTATGGATAAGGTGGAATATGCACTTAATCGATATGTTCCCGTGCGTAAATAAATGTTGCTAACAGTAGATGTCCTTGGCTTAATAGTCGCTCCTTGCAAGCAATAAAGATAAGAAATAGGCTTCACTCAAAATGGAAAATTAATAATACTTCTGAGAATTGGGTGAGATACAGAAGGGCACGTAACTGGGCAACCTTTACAGTAAGGCAAGCGAAAAAAAATTTTTTTTCCTCAAAGTTGAATTCAAATCTTACATCAAAGCAACTTTGGCAAAATATAAGAAAATATAGAATTTTCACCAAAGATAAAATAGACTGTAACTTAAACCCTGATATTATTAATGATTTTTTTTTAGATAGTTGTGGTCCTAACGTTGTAAATGATGATGTAGAATTGCCCTTACTGCAACGTAATTTGCCTGATGTCAGTTTTCAGTTCTTAACAATTAGTGAAATTGATGTTGCCAAATCTGTAATGAAGATTAGTTCAAATGCTGTAGGGGTTGATGGAATACCGATTAAATTTATTAAAATTATCTTGCCATATATTTTAGGGCCCCTTACCCATATAATTAATCACTGCTTTACCTGTTCTATTTTTCCTGAATTATGGAAAATAGCAACAGTGATTCCTATCGCTAAAAAAAAACCATCCAGCTGGATTCAATGACTATAGAATCTAAGTATTTTGCCCGCTTTTGGAAAAGTTTGTGAAAGGATTATGTCTGACCAAATCACAGCGTATTTAAATACCCATAAATTACTATCACCTTTGCAATCAGGGTTTCGTAGTGGTCATAGCTGTGCGACTGCCGTCATGAAAATAATTGATGATATTAGAATATCTTATGATCAAAATTTTTTAACACTCCTTTGCGTCTTAGATTTTTCTAAAGCCTTTGACAGTGTCAACCACATTATTCTCCTTAGAAAGTTGAAACATTATTTTAGATTCGGTGATAGTGCAGTTTTGATGTTGACCAATTATTTAGGGGGCAGGTTACAACAGGTTAAAGTTGATAATACTTTCTCGTCACTTAAGACAGTAAGTGCAGGAGTTCCCCAAGGATCTATTTTAGGTCCTTTGCTGTTCTCTATCTTTTTAAACGACATTTTTTCCGTTTGTAAACATGCTAATGTTCACGGCTATGCTGATGACATTCAACTTTATCTTTCTAGACCTATTGGACTCGTAGAAGATTTGAGTTATAGACTTAATGATGATCTTATTGCAATTGACGCATGGGCTAAGAAAAATGTACTCCGTATTAACCCCTTAAAGTCACTAGTATTGCCTATTGCAAGAAGTGAGTTAAGTCTGTTAGAGATTCCACATTTATCTATTGATTCCTCGCAGTTGAAATTTGTAAACAAGTTACGTAATCTTGGCTTTATTTTAAATTCTAAGCTAACTTGTTCTGATCACATAAATAACATAATAGGCAAGGTATACGGTGTTTTAAGGTATTTAAGAACCTCCAATTACTTTACCCCCTTTGAAACTCGACGTAGGCTTGTTTTGCAATTGATTGTACCTTATATTTCTTATTTCGATGTAATCTATAGTAAGCTAGACTCGCAATCACTTCACAAACTGCTAGTTGCTTTTAATAATATGGCTAGGTATGTTTATTGTGTCGGTCGGTACGATCATATTTCTGAGATAAGTAGAGGTATTCTTGGTTGTGGATTAGAAGAATTCCTCAAAAAACGTAACTTATTATTTTTACATAGACTGATTTATTCTCGATGCCCTCGATACTTATATGATAAACTTCAATTTTGCCAATCCTCCAGGTCACTTAAGCTAATTATTCCTAGGTACAATTATCTTAACTCAAGTAGATTCTTTTTTGTTAGCACCATAGGACTTTGGAATTCTTTGCCAATTAATTTTAGGCGCATGGTATCGGGAAGCAGCTTTAAACAAGCTATTGACAGCTATTTTTGATCTGTTGAAATTATCTTTTTCTTCATATCTTTTTCTTATGTATTTTTTTTTTCTCTCTCTCTTTGTCTTTTTTTTTGCCTACTAAAGCAATTTTTTTATTCCCTTATATTTTATATTTATACATCCATATTTTTATATATCTATAATATTAATATTATTATAATAATTGCTAGTAATGTTCATGCATGCCCACTTTTGATGTACTATAAAAGATTAAGTCTTATTGTACAACACATTTGTTTATTCAATAAATTGTAAAATTGTAAATATATTAAGAATATTTGTTAAAGAATGGGTCTCCATTTTAAGTCTTAAAAATATGAAAAAGAAAGGCCTTTGAGTTTATATGGAGCCATTAAAATTTAGTGGCTTTTAAAAATGAGCAAAAAAATCACTTTTTTCGAACTTTGATCGCTTGTAACTCCATCAAATCTCATTCGATTCTCATTAACACTAACCCATTAGTAAGAAAAAAACTACCTTTTCAACGGTGTGCAACTGATTTAGTTCGAAAAAAAATTTATGATGCTAAGGCCAAGCAAATGAAAAAAGTGCAAAAAATTAGTTTTTGAGGGATAACTCTAAAACGATTCCTAGGAAGAAAAAAAAATAGTTAGTGTAACAACTTACGTTTATTTAAGTGAATCCAGTAATCAACTAAAAGAAAATCATTGTTTAAAATAGCTTTAATTATTACTGACAATTTACACGTCTGTTCTATGTATAGCCAAATACTACACTGCTGCCGGTATTGCCATCAACCTATATTCAGACGGTGTTACCGTTCTCCACAGTTAGCATTTTTGGTATCTACGACCCAAAATACATAAAAAAAAACGTGAGAAATCAGATATATTTTGTGTGTAAACTAGTCATGCATATAATTCAATCATAAAAAACAAATATAAAATTTTCAAATTTCGAAATAAAATAGAAAAAATTCTCAGAACATCTCGAACTGCAGCTAAAAAGTTGCGTAATATAGAGTAGAATTTTGGGAAAATTTTTAAAAAAAATCGAAGGTGTCGCTTACTTACTTACTTACTTAGATGGCCATAACAACCCGTTATCAGGTTACGACCGACCTCATTAGCTCTCGCCAGGCGCCTCTGTTTTGCACGCGCCTTCTCCAATCATTAATCCCAAGCGAGGTTAGGGCTTTCTCAGCTTGGTCTATCCACTGAAGGCATGGCTCCCTCTTCGTCGTTGACCGAGGACCTTCCCTTCGACCTTTTTCGCTGGAGCTTCTTTATCCATACGATGGACATGACTCAGCCAGCGTAGTCGCTATATTGTTATACGCTTAACTATGTCAATGTCGGCGTAGAGCTCATACAGCTCGTGGTTCATTCGAATGCGATAGTCGTCGCCAACTCGAACAGGACCAAAGATTTTGCGGAGAGCTTTCCTCTCGAACACCCCAAGAGCGGCTGCGTCTGTTGTCGAAACCACCCATGCCTCTGCGCCATAAAGAAGCACAGGTAGAATGAGCGTCTTGTAGAGTGTTAGCTTTGTCGATCGAGAGAGAGCTCTGCAACGTAATTGCTTACTGAGACCGTAGTAGCACCTATTAGCAATTGTTATTCTCCGCTTAATCTCCAGACTGACATCGTTATTGCTGGTTACGGCAGTGCCAAGGTAAATGAATTCCTTGACAACTTCTAATTTACAGTTGCCCGCTGTAACATGAAAGTCTAGATCCCGTGCTCTCTTGTTGTTATTAGTAGACATCATGTATTTCGTCTTGCCCTCGTTTACCGTCAAACCCACTTTGGCTGATTCCTTTTCAATAGCAGTGAAAGCAGCAGTAACATCTCTCTTACTCCGACCGATAATATCAATATCATCAGCGTACGCAAGGAGCTGAACACCTTTGAAGAAAATGGTGCGATTATGATGCACACCGGCTTTTCGTACGATCCCCTCCATAATGAAATTGAAGAGATCGCCCGAGAGCGGGTCGCCTTTTCTGAAACCTCGCTTGGTATTAAAAGTTCCGGAGAGGTCATTCTCTACCTTGACGGAGCTACACGTATTGCTCAACGTCATCCTGCAGAGCCTTATCAACTTTGCAGGTATACCGAACTCAGACATTGTTGCGTATAGGCAATCCCGCACTGGGCTATCGAACGCAGCTTTATAATCGACGAAGAGATGGTGAGTGTCGATTTGATATTCATGGTTTCTCTCCAGGATTTGGCGTAGTGTAAAAATCTGGTCTATGGTGGATTTACCAGGTCTAAAGCCACACTGATAGGATCCGATTAGCGTTTCTGTATACGGCTTCAATCTTTCACACAATACGCTCGAGAGGATCTTATATGCGATGGAAATAAGACTGCTACCCCTGTAGTTGGCGCAGATTGTCGGGTCTCCTTTCTTTATTACAGGACAAAGCACGCTGAGATTCCAATCGTCGGGCACGCTTTCCGCTAGCCATATTTTGCTGATGAGTTGATGCATGCACCTTATCAATTCATCGCCACCAGCTTTAAACAACTCAGCTGGCAGGCCGTCAGCACCCGCTGCTTTGTTGTTTTTGAGTCGCTGGATAGCAACTCGAACCTCTTCATGGCTAGGTGATGGTACTTCCACTGCGTTATCATCGATTGGTGGTATCGTACTGCATTCTCTCTGGGCGGAATTGGTGGAATCATCGCCCGTAACCAAGTTGGAGAAATGCTGCCTCCATAACCTCAGTACACCCTGTGTATATGTAACCAGATTTCCATTTTCGTCTCTACAAGTGGATGCTCCGGGCTTGAAACCTTGAGTTAGACGCTTAACTTGTTGATAGAATTTTCGTGCATCCTTCTTGCCCTGGTACACCTCAAGTTCCTCACGCTCACGCTTTTCCTGCTCCCTTTTTTACGTCTGAAAATGCGCCTCTCTTCCTTCCTCTTTTCGCGGTAGTTTTCTCGCGGCGGCTGACTGCAGCGTCTTCTTGTATGCGGCGTTTTTTGCAGCAGTCGCATCGCGACACTCCTGGTCATACCATTGGTTTCGAGGTTGTGGGCGTCGGAAACCAATGACTTCCTCGGCAGCAGCGCGCATGGAGTGGGAGATGTGTGTCCAAAGTCCACCGGCGTCGTCGGTTCCAGAGGTTGGTTGGTTGAGCTTAACCGAGAGTTGAGCGGAGTACGCCTCGGCAGTCTGTTGTGATTGCAGCTTGACAACGTCCAGCTTTCGTTTCATGCCCGTGCGTACATTCTTCGCATTGCATAGCCGCATGCGGATCTTAGCTGCAACAAGATAGTGGTTGGAGTCAGTGTTGACCCCCCGAAATGTACGCACATCCAGAACGCTTGAAGCGTGCCTTCCGTCGATCACAACATGATCAATTTGGTCTTTCGTTTTTTGATCCGGGGACAGCCAGGTGGCCTTGTGAATGTTGAGGTGTTGAAATCTGGTGCTACTAACTACCATGTTTCGTGCCGCGGCGAAGTCGATCAGTCTCAGACCGTTGTTTTGAAGTGGTCTCGTGGAGACTGAACTGACCGACTGTAGCGCCAAAGATGCCTTCTCTTCCGACCTTCGCGTTAAAATCGCCGAGGACTATTTTTACATCGTGGGTCGGACAACGGTCATACACGTCCTCTAGGCACGCGTAGAAATCATCCTTGGTGGCATTGTCCTTTTACTCCGTCGGGGCGTGCGCGCAAATTAGGCTTATGTTGAAGAATTTTGCCTTGATACGGATCGTAGCCAACCTTTCGTTTATTGGCGTGAACCGGGAAACTAGGTGGCGTAATTTTCGACATACAACGAATCCGCAACCAAATTCGCGCCTCTCCGCATGGCCGCTGTAGTAGATATCACAGTTCGTCCACTTAGAGCAGCCTTGTCCTTTCCATCGCATCTCCTGGAAGGCGGTGATGTCAGCCTTTATTTTTACGAGGGCTTCCGCCAGTTGGATAGTTGCACCTTTCCTATGGAGGGTCCGGACATCCCAGGTGCATATCCGAAAATCATTGTCCGTTTTTCGTTTGCAGTGGTCGTAATCGTAGTGGGGGTTATTGTCCGAGGCTGTTTTGGTTTTCATTGGAAATGATGATAATGTGTGGTGGGACCCAAATCCTATGCACACATTCCAAGTTTTAAGTCTAGGAGAGACTCGCCTTCTCACAACTAGCTAACCCCCGGGCGGGTGTCCAAGGGATCTCCAGAGGATACTTGGCCAAAAGACCGGAAGTTTGTGAGCTGCTTGAACTGCTTGCAAAAGAATCATCCCTGGCCACTCCCAGGTGAGTGGCGATCTGGAACTATACCCACTTACGTGGACTTCTACAAGCAGCTCCATCCTCCGAAGGTGTCGCACTTTTTGAAAATTTCGATTTTAATCTTTAAACGTTAGTAACTAACAGATAATTACTTCGACTTTTTTTACTTTTTTTCAGAGACTACATTCAAATACAAAAAAAAATTATACCCCGCTTTTTATTGATATCGATATTTATTACTAGTACATTGTTAATTGAACATTTTTTGCCTTAAAATTCAAAAAAACCGATTACTCAATAACGGTTTCGAATACAAGACTGGAAATTGGTGTGCTTGTTGCTTTTAATACGCACTAAGACATAACAAAAAATGAGCTAAATCAAAGAGGGTCGGGCCAAATTCTAAGACCTCATAATTCTGATTGAGTCTAATTCACTCCCTGTTTTTTGTATTGTAGTGTTAATTTAGAAGTTTGTGGAGTAGTGTGTGTGAACGATTTTGTGGTTTTGAAAATTTAATCAATAAAATTTTAATTTTTCTAATCCTTCCCAAGTCAAAATTATTTTCACTTCTAAAGAGAATTTTCGAAATCTTTACAAAATCTAGAACAATATCTATTTTTATAAAACTGGTGGTGGAAACAATACAGAAATAAAGGTTAACTGTTTAATTTCACATAACTATTTCATTGAAAAAGTAACTGTTAAAAGCGTTACAATTTTTCAAAATCATATGATGCCATATGGCATCAAACCGACCCAAAGGAGCTTTTTTTACCAAACAGCAGCAACGTTTCGTTTATTGTTTGAGTTGCTTTTGATTTCATTTTTATGTTATTTTGTGAAGAGTAAGTATGTCAAGTATGCAAAAAAATTAAAAATAGTGATATTGAAAAAATTTTAAATAATTTTGACGATTCCGATCTTTCGAATTTGGAAGACTCGGATGTGCTGATCTCTTAGATGATTTATTAGACTTATTAGACGTCTTTGATGATAATAATTTATTTCTTACATTTTAAGAGTTTTATGTTTTATGTAATGTTTTTATTTTATAATTTATTTCTTATAGAAGAGTTATCTCGAACTGATCAGTATGAAATAAATATTGAAAACTTGGATGGTGAAGGGTCTGAGCAATTTCAGATAATTGAAGATATGGAAAATTATGGAAACTTGGAGTCAAGAAAATTGATAACTTTTGTTGGATTAAGACTTCCTTCAGTGTTCTAGAAGAAGATTTCACGGAATCGTATCCAAAGAACATTATAAAATCTCCTGTGCAATATTTTTTGGAGTATTTTAAGGATGCAATTCTTGAAGAAATTGTAGCAGCAACTAATCAAACATCACTTAAAACCTCTGGCACATCAATTAATTTAACCAAAACGGAGCTATTACAATCCATTGCTCTAGAGATAATGACAGGCACAATTGATTATCCTCGATTAATAATGTATTGGGCTCCAGGCACTGAAATTCCATCCTTTCGTCGAAGCATGACTAGGTATACATTTCATGCACTACGTAACAATCTCAAATTTTCTTCAAGCCAAAACACCGATGACAAACTGACCAAAATTCTACACATTGCCAAAAGATGAAAATCTTTGCGTTGATGAATTGATGGTGCCTTTCAAAGCCAAAACATCGCTTAGGCAATATATGCCAAAAAAAACCCATTAAATGGGGTATGAAAATATTTTGCCTTTGTAGCTCAAAAGGTCTCCTGTATGATTTTGAGATATATCAATTGAAAAATACTATAATTGGTGGAACACAGTTAGGATTTTGTTCCGATATTGTTATTCATTTAACCAAAAACATTCCAGAAAACAAAAATTTCTGATAATTACTTTACAACCTTAAATTTGCTGAAATAAAAGAGAAAATATAAGAAATAATACAATTGGAATAGTGTGCTTTCAGTCTGAAAAAGAGCTCAAAAAACATGGAAGAGGTAGTTTTGATTACCACGAACTAGAACTGTCCAACTAGGCTTGTGCAAAACAGTTCCGAAGACGGAATGGAACTGGAACGGTTCTTTTGCAAGCCGGAACTAGTTCGCGGAAACATGTCCGCGGAACTATCTAGTTCCACTTGTTATTTTTATTGCCCTGGAAAAGGAAATGGAAAGTTCCGATTCCTTATTTAGACGCTGTTGGTAAGAAATGAATTTGAACGCTGAAATGTTTTAAAAACAAAATTAAACTATAATCAAACAAATTATAAATTTGCAACACAAGTAAAATTGATTCAAAATTCAAAAACCCGAAAAATTTAATGCACTTAAAAAATCGTTAGCAGTTCCTTTATTTTGTGCTGACCGGTGTTCCCATTTTAGTGAATTTTACTAGAAATGGCATAAAAGGCAGTAGAAAACAGACAAAAAGGAACAAGAACATCAAAAAGTACTAAACATGTCCTCGAATATGCCTTATCAAAAAGTACTTAACATGTCCGTGAATATGCCTTATCAAAAAGTACTAAACATGTCCGCGGAACTATTACTTTTCTATTTCCTATGGGTTGCAAGAGCGAAAAGGCATGTCCGCGGAACTATTAATTTCATAGTTCCTATGGATTGCAAGAGCGAAAAGGCATGCCCGCGGAACTATAAATTTCCTAGTTCCTATGGATTGCAAGAGTGAAAAAGCATGTCAGCGAAACTATTACTTTCCTAGTTCCTATAAATTGCAAGAGTGAAAAGTTGTAGTTCTCCGCTGTTATTTGACAGTTCCATTTCGTTTATAATGGGGAAATAAAAAGCGCGAAAAGAACATCATACAAGAGCAATAATATATAAATAACTCTTCATTTGTCCTGCTCGCTCCAATGTCGTAGGCACGATGGCAGGAAAATAGTGTGAAAACATTGTCTCTACAAAGTGGCGTGCAGGTTAACATTTTGCTCTGTCTAACACAGGGTAGCAAAAAAAAATTAAAAAATCGGAACTATTTGAACATGATAAAATTAATTTGTAGGAACGATCGGAAATGTGTCCGACAGATGACATAGTTCCAGGAACTATTTAGGTTCGGAACTACCCATCTCTATGTCCAAATAGCTTCAACTATTTATGGTGCAGAAAATGTGAGAAAAGTCTCAAGATTTTGTAGCATACAAAAAAAGAAAATTGATATTCAACAGCCTTAAAAAGTAGCCATGCACAACCAAAATATGCGAGGCTTGTACAAAATGGATTTCCTTCTATCTTTATACCAAATTTCTATTAGATAAAGAAAATGGACCCTTAAAATATTTGATCATTCCATTGACCTTGGAATTTGTAATTCCTGGCTGGAATATAAAATGGATTGTGAAAAAAATAAGTTGAAATCAAAGGAATGCATGGATTTGTTGGCATTCCGAAATGAAATTGCAGAAGGACTTCTGAACATAGCAACTCAAGAATCCAATTTCAAAAAACGTGGGCGAACAAGAGCTACGCTTTATGAGAATAGTCCGACGACGAGCGAGACGAAGAGTCCTACAAGCTCTAGTAAAAAATTTGAAGTAAGTTCATCGGTTTCAACTCGTTATGATGGATTCCATTATTGGCCAGAGCAAATTGAAAAAGTACGATACAAAAATACTGGATGCTCATCATATGCCCGATATAAGTGCTCAAAATGTAATGTTCACTTAAGCACACCAAATGGGACACGAAATTGCTTTCGCGCATACCATAATAAATGTTAATAAATCGTAAAATACTTTAATTGTGAATTATAATATCCATTAATTTTTAATTTAGTTTTTCTTTTATTTTGCAGGTTTTCTTATTTTGAATATCTTTTTTTTTCTTTCTTTTCCAGGTTTCTTGAATTTGAACTTATATTTTCTATTGACGAATTTATTTTCAGTTTTATTGTAAGAATAAATAATTTTAAGTAGTTTCTTATGTAAATTTAATGAAATATTGTTTTAAATGATATTATAATAAATACTTACGGACAAAAAATTCATATCTTTTTATACCATTCAGTACAAATGATGCCATATGGCATCGTTCTAAGAAATGTCTTTAGGAAAAAAAATCGGATAACATTGTGATAAATCCTTAAAACAATGACTATAAGTATTTACTACATGAATAAATCAGATTTTTAGACCCCAAAATAAAAAAGATGTACTGAAAGGGTTAAGTAATATTAAGAATAACCAACGCCAACGCAAGTAACGATGACGCGGATAAACAATTAATAATTCAAGAGAGTTTCTTCAACGCTTGATAAAAATTCGTTTTTTTTTGTCAATTACTTCTGTGATCTCTTTTAAGGCAAGCGATCTTAGAAGGCCCGTTTTAGTGGGTCATTTCATATAAAAACTAAATTACTTTTAAAAGGAGTTGGGAATTTCTGTTTCTGCCAAAGACGGGCCTTCTAGAAGCGCTGCTTCTATAGACTTTGTCTATTTGGTTAATAAGAGAAGAGAGTCCTCAATTATTGTGCGACTTTAATCTGTCATGTCATAGACCCATTATGCACAATCAGGGACAATCAATGTGTACATTTATCCAAGAAGAAGGTGAGTTAACCAACGAACGTATAACAAATTGACTTACAACAATAACATTGCGAAACTTTTTACTTAATTTATTTCCTTACCGCTTATGCTGCGCCCATGAATATTGTCAAATCCATAAATACTCTGAAGCTGTTCATAAGAAACAAAAGAGAGACAAGAAATCGCGATGCGCAAATTTATTAATTTTAATCAACTCGCAACTCGTTGGAGCGTAAACATCTTCATTATTTCTTCAAGCTGCATTTGTATCTTTAGATATAAATAGTATCTGCTCAACTTGCAGATACTTCGTGTGTTTAACACTCGTTAAAGTGTTGACCCAAATTTCAATTTGCTGCGATTGTTTTGTGTTTCTGACATTTGTTGTTTATTTTTAGGTTGTATTTTTTTTTTTTAATTAAAACTGCATTCTGCATCTTTACAATGCTTTTATTCATATCTTTTAAATTTTTTTTTTCTTGCAGACACTTTAATACGGGTACCAAAGTATATGAAGACGAAGATAAAGATGAATTACATTCGGCTTTTGTCCCGCCTCCGAACTACATTAAAATTGCTCAGGGGCGAATTCATTTGGTGCATCAGTCGAAATCTATGGATTGCGATGGGACCGAAACGCAAAACAAAGAGGGCAAGGTAAGCGAAACTGTTGCATATTCGAAACGTAGGTTGCGGCATCTGCAAAATGCGGTGGATGAGTAGAGTAGATTAAATCGCTAGAGACACTCACCAATATCACACTTTGATCCATAGTTTCTCGCTTGATATTACCGCTAGGGGATATCCACTACATGGTGAATATTCGACATACGAAGAATCATTCTACCGCTATGGGTACCTTGCTTAATTTTCTGTACTACAGACATTTATTATAACCAGCGTTGCCATTGTAGCAGTTTTAACTGCAAAACCAAGTTTTTTAGACACGCCGGCAGTTTTATTTTGAAAATCTCAGTTTTTTTTATGAAGTTATGACTAAAAATAAGATCATCAACTTTTAATAACCACTAAAATTTTATATTTTCTAAAAAATCTGGTTTATTTCGGAGGTAGCAGTTTTTTACAGTTTTTTTTTTTAGAATTAACAGTTTTCCCTTAAAAAAAAATCTGGCAACATTGATTATAACTAACAATCGCTCAATCCAAAATTTACTTCTTTCTCAATAAGATGTATTGCATATCTACATTTTTTTCAAATGTTCCCAAACATGACATTCATCTTTGAGTTATTATCTGTATTTAAATATCTGGTAACTGTAGCAACGCACTTTTCCTAATGTATAATAAATAATCCATAATCTATTCTAAAAGCTCTATTCTATTACGTTAGCATATCTTAAGCGAAGAAGATGATGTTTTCTTCATTCGATCCACTGAACACGATCTCCGGTAAATTGTTATATTCAATTTAACGACCATTTAACTCGTTCGAATAGTTGAGCTGCTATTAACAAACCGAAAGAGCATCTAAAAGCGTTTTAATTGACTGCGAAATTAACGAGTTATAGCGATTATAATTAGATACTAACAATAAGTAAATTAGCTGGGCAAAATCTGATGCATAACGTTCTTCAGTAAATATTACTTGGCATACAATAAATAGTTCATGTACCACAAAATAATTTATGAGCCAACATTTTAGAACGCTTGAGTATTTTTGTTAAGGCCCCTTTAGACTATGTGAGAAGTCATATGCTTTTTGGTATGTTTTTTTGTATGTTTTTAGATATGATATGTCAGATCGCATAAGATTTATTTTATTGTGTTCATACTATATGACTGATATTAAGACTGCAGGTAAGTTTTTGTATTTATTTAATTCAAAATAATTGTTTTTCTTTAAAGAATAAACGTCGTAAGGGTATTAATGACCATCCAGTCTTTTAGTAACGAAGAAACTTGACCAGATCTCATTTTTTTAACACAAAACTCATATGACTTCTCTTTTCAAATAGACTTGAATCGAATGTCAAAATAGTCATATGCTTTCTCATATGAAAACTCATGTGTGTAATATAAACATATTCACACTATGAGAGTTGTCATATTTGACAACTCATATGACTTTTTATGTGACTTCTCACATAGTCTGAAGGGGCCTTTAGTCGTTAAAGTTTAAATGAAATATTTCCTTGGAAAAATATTGAAAGAATTTATAATTTCTGAGTAGGTATGCTTTTTTCATCGCATTTAAGGAAAGCAAAAGGAAAATTTAAGGAAAGCAAAATAAATTACCTATTAAGTATGAAGAAATACTTTCTTTAAATCAATAAATAGAAACAAATTCATTCGAAGAAAAGACAAAATTTTATTAATAACTAGCTGGCCTGGCAGATGTTGTTCTGCCCTTACGTAGGTGATGCGACGAGTTTTATTTGGTTATAGTCTTTGTACAATAAAGTCTGGACAGAAGAGGTTGATTGGTGTGATTGGCAAAGGACACGAAAAGTTGCCGTGCCAACGATCAAACACGGGAAAATGCAAGTTATTTGAATGAAGAGAAATGACTGCTGAATGTTTAAAATTGAAGAATGGTTATGACAATTCAAACTTAAGTTCCGTACATTAAATTTTGAAAATTAAATCCAGTATTTAAACATGAGAAGATGTAAAAAATTGAAGTTTTTTTCACATAGGAGGCGTGACACCGCCCTTCTTTTAACTTGAAACTTACTTTTGCCCATACTTTTTAATATTTGTATCAATCCTAATTCGTATGCATCAAATAGTTGATCAAATGTGAATTTGAGATTTTTATTTAAGGGAGGAGGGGCAAAGCATCGCTCATTTGTTCCAGCGATAAACTCACATCTCGTGGAGCGTTTCGGTCAAAATTAAGCTCTAATTAGAAGCCTAAGTGTGCGATATTTTCTGTGAGCAAACGAAAAGGAGCTTTAAAAAGGATCCAAGAAGAGTCCAACCCAATTAATTTTGGTGCGTTCTGGGACTGGGACAAAATGAACAAATTTAAGACTTTTTTGGAGCCTTAATTTAAGTCATGCTTTGTGGTATTTTAAAATCACAAATATTTATTTCATTTCCTCTGAATAAATTGATTTTACATATCTTATACTTTTTTTCCTAAATTCGGAATGAAGTAGTTGTCCGGATGCCTGCGAAAAGAACACATTTTATGTTTAATCAGAATAATATTTCCGCGGTAGTCATCACTCCAACAGCACTCCAATACGCTATTAAGCGGATGTGTTTTGCTCTCGATGCGATCGCAACAGCGGCTTTCTGTATTCATTTGCTAAAAGCACTTAAATAGACGGAAGACACTATTTTCGGTGTCCTTTTATGGAACGCTCCCTTTCTGGTTGGCTGGATCAACAAGGTAAACTCGAAAATTTAAAATTTTTAGTTGTGTAACTTATGCAGTCGATGTGCGTTTAAGTTTAAGTTTTACAGCGATCGGCTTAGGACTCCATAAATAATACACACACAATGCCTACATAAGCATACAGACTAAGTTTTGAGTGACGTTACTCAATTGCAATACCCCCCCATGAATTTAAAACCAGGGGTAAAATTGATAGACACTTAATGGAAAAAGTATGGTGCGCGGTAGATTCGAAAATGAGACTGCATTTTCAGTATGCTAAATCTTACTCTGAGTTCAATATTGCCGCATGATTAAAAATATGATAATTTTAATCAATAGTTAAAAGATCTGTATGTCTTAAACCTTTCCACAATCTTAATAACAATTTAAATTTTTAATAGATATTTTGATGCGGAATCCTAATCCGGCTATAGAATTTTTGCAGCAATTCATGACTTCTAAATTTTTCATCCCGCACTCAAAAAAAGGATTGTTTAGAAAGCGTTTGTAGCAAATTACCGAATGCTTAATATAAGCACTTATTATTTCAAGCAAACGCTTAACTTTTGTCTTAAACTATAAGTATTTGTAGACAATATAAGAAAAACCAATGTATTTGACACAAGTAAATGTTAAGTTGTGGCAAGTGATTCAATTACTTCTAACAAAACATTTCATAAAATGTTGCTTCTAAATGATATAATTACACAGGCCGACAAAAATTATACCCAGAAACCGGACTATATATTTCCGTAGGTTTTCGATGCGCTGATTCCGAATCTGGTCGCAGAATTGCTCCATCACGTCAGGTTTTCGAGATATCCTAACCTAAAAGTGCAAAAAACATTGTTTTTGCCCATTTTTGAGGTTATGTAGCACCGTGAATTTTCTTTTTTTCAAAAAACTATATGTGTGATCTTAAAGAGCTGTTCTTCTTCTTTCCAATGTCGTTGAGTTTTCTGAAATATCTTTCTTTTTTGCCGATCTATCGCATTTTGAAATTTTCATATTTGTGATTTTGCCTGTACCTGCAAGCTCATTGGGAACATTTGTGTGTCAAAAAATTTGAAAATTTCAAAATGCGATAACTGGACGATAAAGAAAGATATTTCAGAAAGCTCAACGGCATTTCAAAGAAGAAGAACTGTAGTTTAAGATCCTACACATAGTTTTTTGAAAAATAGAAAACTCACGGTGCTAAATAACCTCAAAAATGAGCAAAAACAGTGTTTTTTGCACTTTTAGGTTAGGATATCTCAAAAACCTGACGTGATGGAGCAATTCTGCGACCAGATTCGGAATCAGCGCATCGAAAACCTACGGAAATATATAGTCCGGTTTCTGGGTCTGAATGTTGGTTAAATTTTGTCGGCCTGTGTTATTTACGACAAATAGTCAAAATATTTCAATCAAACAATTCAATTTATGGAAGTGTTTCGACAAACACTTGTCTTTTGTCCCAAACACTTATTCATTTCAACAAACGATTTATCACTTATAAACTTTTCATGTTCATATTTTGTAGTGCTTTGATTCGAAATAACTTTTTTGTTACTTGCATTGTACATATACGATATCAAATGTTTATAAGTGTTTGGGAGCGAAGAACGATGACGATGTTGCCAGGCTGTGTTCTATGTTATGTTAAGTTTTAAAGAGTAGTTTTGTATAATAATTTTCAACTATCAATTTGTAAATAAAATCAAAAGTTATTGTGACAAAAAAAAATTTTATTATTTTGTAAGTAAAATCAAAAGTTTTTGTGACAAACATTTTATTATTTCACGCAAACTCTTGAAGTAGTTCCATCTATATCATTTGTGGCAAACACTTTTTTTTTTGAGTGCGAACATACCTGTTTATTTTTAGATAACTATTCAATCTCCAACTCCATTTAATGAGCGGCGAACCGGCATGTGTCTAAGCGAATTGTGTGGGGCATTTTCGCTTCTTAACTGTCACCATTGGTTGCGTGAGATTCGTCCATGGAGTCCAGCCTCAACCAATCGACGAGCCACATTTCGTTTGGATATAGTCGTATCTGCATCGTATTGATCAGTTATTTCGCGTTGGATGTCTTCAGCAGTCTTACGAGGATCCAATTTTGTCTTGCGCACAATCTGGCGTTTATTGTGCTCAGAAGTCTTACGTGGTTTCTTTTTGCTAGGAACATTTTTTTTATGTCAAACTTATTAAAATTATCGAGTGCATTGAACACCATCTTTTTGGAGCAATGTACGAGTAGCTGTGTTACCACTACCCATGATTACGGATATGCTAATAAGAAAATTCGGTCTAAAGTGCTCTCACAAGCAATGAGAATATCACAATATCGTTTCTGGAAGTTTTTCTTTTATTTTTTGCTATTTATTTTTATGTTTTCAATTAGCTGACTCAGTTAAATTTGAGGTTTGAGATACTTTTTGTAAGCTCATGCAAGTATGCATTTATAAAATGTATAAATTTTCTGGTACACATAGAAAAACAAATGAGAAAAACTACCAATAACACAACGATTGACTTCGTTTCTAATTAGTTGTCAACAGCTGTACTCACTTGCTCAGAATGTCCCCAGAAATAAAATATTTCAAGGTCAACTGCATCGATGTGTGTATCGTTTTCAAAATTATTACGGATAATTTTAATTTATTGCATATAGTAAATGAATTTTTTGCAAATAATAGAGAATTTCTATAGTATTTTCAAGCAAAACGAATGTGGGTGTTATGTCCATCGTTATGAGTGGTCATAGTTCCCAAAATTATTTTGGCGATACTGACCGTTTTTTAAGTGGACATAAGGCCCAACATTTTTTGGGCTCATTGAAGTTGTGACATGGCACCGTTTTAAAAACACCCTATGCTAACTAAAGTTATCTTCAATTTAAAAAAACTCGAGAGTCCACTCCACAGACAGAAAGTTGGCTTCCGTACAAATCGCTCACGTACAGACACAGACAGTCACTCTCCGTATTATCCTGATAGAAATATGCGAATGGCAACAGTCTCGTTTGATGTATATAATTGTGCATAGAGTATTCAATATTATTTACTGCTTACTTTTTGTACAGTGCTGTTAACACAGTCTGTCTGAATCTAAGACTTGTGATAGTATCTAAAATAATGATTGATTTATTGGATAACTTTAAACTCAACAATAGCAATTCGAAAAACCGACAGATCAAGGCATTTCGGAAAAACCATTCATGCAACAAACTGTGATTTCCCTTATTGATTATATCTTAAATTTTCTGCTGCTGGCACATCAACCTGAGACAAGAATTTTCGTTCTGGTAGGGTAATTTGCTTACTGTTTCTCTTTTATGCTTCAATAAATAAAATGCTCTTATCTCCAATTTAGTTATCAAATTTAGGTCAGAATTTTACATGCAACTGTAAGTGGAAAAAGTTATTTTTATCGCAATTAACTGAAACTTTACATGTTTTATCAGCAAAAAAGTGAAACAAAAGAGCAGCGCGCCATAAAATATTAAAAATAACTTAAACTACTTTTTGATAGTAATAATTTTCCACACTAAATACACAAGTTGCGTAAGTTTTAGGCTGTTTTAGCTTACAATTAGCTAGGATTTATGGTTGCTCCATACGAGTAGATTTAAGCTGAAACGTAAACTTCACATTTTTCGTAGCGACAACTTTTTATTTGTCCATACGACTATTTACTTAAGGCGTCTACAATCAGATCGTTGGTATTCTAATTATTATTATAATCCGTTAAGTTACGGTTATTTTTTGCTGTAAGTCCCACCAATAAATTTTAGTTTTAATTTATCAAAAAAAAAAAAACCATTAAATTTTTGTGCGTATATACATATATTAGAGTGGTCCTTAGCTACATACATATAAGAAAATAAATTGTAAATTGTGAACCACTTTAGTTTGTGCATTACGGTCACATATGAAACCCACAAACATTTAAGGGAAAATAATAATAAATTTTTTAATATTTTGCAAAAAGTACTTTTTTTAGCATTACAACAATGAATGAAAAGTATTTCAAGTTCGGCAAGACAGAAGTGTATTTCAATAAGCCATGTCACGCAAACATTTTTTAAAAATCTCGATACTTTTCTTTACAGTTTAAATCAGATTAATAATAAAAATTTTAACATGATTTATCCCAATCAAGAAGATAAAGTTTTCGAAATTTTAATCAAGATTTATTATTTACATTAGGGTGTTTATTTTGAAAATTTTCTAGATATTTTATTTTTTGCCTATATTTTAGCTAGAGGTTTTAAAATAAATGTCCCAATATTTGAGCTTGGCAATAAATTACGTGAGTCAAAAATAGGGGGGGGGGGGGGGAGGGGAAAAATCTCACCAAGGGGGAGCGGGGTCAATAAAAATCTCGAGTCAACTTTTTAGTGCAGAGACTATACGTTACTATAGCAGATTACATTTAAAAATTATAAGTCAAGTCTCACGGACGGGAGGGGTCCGGATTTTAAAAATAAGCACCTCACGTAATTAATGGACGGCCTCCTTCCTAGCTCAAACTTGTAATTGACGTGGACAGAGTATATGTCCGATTTTGTTGAAACTTTACGAAAAAACCGACTGACTAAAAATATCTACAAAATTTTCAAAATCAACACCCTAATGCATGTACTTATTTATAAAATTTCAGGACCACCCTAAAAGTGCATTGCATGCGCTTTAGAGTAAATTTGATATAGTAGTATTGTAATATATTTAGCTATTTTGTAGTAAGCACATAATGTTGCCTAAAGCCACAGAATGGTGAAATTGGAACTTGAGATGAACGATGGACTTAATGCTAGAGCACTAATATATCAATGTGAAGGAAAATGTGCAAAGAGTTGAAGTTTCATCGTTTATATCTTAGCGCCCCGTAATCCTATAAGGTAAATAGTAACTCTTTTGAAAGGAACTCTTTAGAAATTTTGGAGCAAACATTTTAAGCTAGTCCGAAAAATGCAAAAGAAAGTGAAAGCTAGGACACCACATTCACATCTGTAACTCCAAAATCGAATATTAAAGTTAAGGCTTTCTTGTAATTTTTCCAAATCTTCGGACACTTTACGGCACGTGTTAATATCAATATTATTCCCTGAAATTTTCACATAGTGGTATTCCTTTTGTAATTCGATATTTGAAAAATAAGGGCCACTCTGCGTGCATTACCTCCTTTTCTGAGCACATCTGGCAAAACTTCACGCTGTGACTTTTTTCTTGACCTTAAGTTCCAAAGCGCTTTTGAACTTGATCCGCAATATGATTATCTACACCAACATTCTCACATTTATGTAGGTACCCATCAATTTGATTGATGGTTTAATTTAACGCCGAAAAGGCATAGAAATATCATCCGATCTATAAGTAATCGAATTTAGATATTTTGAATTTGCACGGTAAACAATCGTGTCTCTTGCCTTTCTGCATTAGCCTCATATTGGAGTAGCGGAGAGCTACAGATTAATGCCAAATACGAACATCGAAACTTAAAAAGCTTTTCGCCGTAAATAACACTATCATAGCGTTGCCAGTGACAGTTAGATATTTTGTCAGCTCTGAGATAAAAACCGATGCTGGCGGTGAAAAGGTTCAAATCACCAATCACTATGGCTGCCCCTATAATATAATTGATGCCAATTTTATATGTGCTTTCAATCAATTTTTTGGAGCACTTTTCGTAATGTCTTAACAAATTCATCACTGTAACAATTCTGGGTTTTTCAGACAAAAAACTTCAACAAGATTTTTATCCATTTATCTTTCGAAATGAACTTTACACCATTAAGAGAGCTTTACAAAAACCAAAACAATGTGCAGTCCATTCAGGATTGTTCAGTGAAAGCATTAGACTTTTTATTTCTAAGAAAATCTTTGAAAAGTTCACAATACTTAAATCGGTATACTCGAAAGTCAATGAGTCAAATGAATTAGTTCTGAGCGCATGAAAAAAATTTGATTCACTTAGTTTATAAGCAGAGAATGTCCTTTACCACAGATGTACACAAAGAAATCAAAATTATAAAATTAAAGAAAAAGGCTCCAAACATTTTGAAAACTTTGATGTTAATTGTACACTGTGTATGGATAACAAGATAGCAAATTTCTTGGTATTTAAAGCTAAATGAAAATTGTTTCGGTAGTAACCATTCAAATAACTTCACTATTCAAATTTCATCGTTTTTTTTTTTTAAAAAAAGAGCACACCTTCAATATTTTTCAATTTAAATTAAAAAATGTCTAACATGTTACACGATTTTTCTGCTGAAAATTCAAAGTGGGTTATTCTTTTGTTATCAGACAATACAATGACTTGTAACAACTGTTTAGCCCAATCAAAACAGTAGGTAACGCCTCAGCAACCGATCGTGTCAAGATATCACAGGAAACAAGCTCCAAAACAAAATAACAATTACGGCAACAGAAAAACAACCTGGGGAAAAACTGAAGTCCAATCTATTCAACGGAATTCAAGTATTATAAGAACAACTCAACTTAAATGAGAATTAATTGCAAGGAAATAAAAAAAAACTGCTACAGGTGGTTTCCAATAGTAGCTGCGGTTGGTTACTTTGTGCCAATCGTGTTCTGTGATCTAACCAAAAGCAATAAGTTCACTGATTTACACTCTTTATAGGTTGATCGACTGCAATAGTTCTTATTGATGCAACTTGTTTTTGTTCTAAATGGCTGGCTAAGTGTGAATTAAATGAAATTGAGATCGTCTCTGATTTTCAAGTTGATGGATGTGGCTTGCACTTGATAAGCAATGACTCTTTTAAGATAATGCTTCAATTGATTCTTAAATGAGTTGAAAATTTATGACGAACAAGATCGACCATTACATTGTGTATCTTACAATTACTTAAATGTATTGGTAACTCATGTTTATATGTTGTCCCCTAGGCAAATACATATTTTTCTTAGCTTATACGTGCAAAGGCTTACCGTCTATTTGTAACTGTTTTACTACTGGCCCCTACAAACCCAGGGACAAGGAGGGGCTTTGCCGCCCCACTCGTCTCATTTAAGATGGGATTCTAAGACCGTTGGTTTTACTCCTCACAAAATAAAATTTGTTTGCCCCCACGCAAAGTCGGGTTGGTACGAGCCTGTTTTACTAGTAAAAACAAAAAAGTTTCCAACAATTGTGCAGAAGTTAAGTTACAGAAATTAAGAAAAATGTAGCCTTTTGCATGTCATTTCCCTAACAGAAATTGATTAGTGCAAAACTTTCTATGGGAACTCAAGTAAAAAATAATTTTTATTTTGTACACAACTTTAAAAGTAAACGATTGAAAAAAAAAAACACATATCTAACAAAACATTAAGCTTGTTCATTCTTAAGGTAAGAACCGAGCTACTCGTACAATAGGCTAGATAATCATAATAAATAAAAATAAAACTTTTCCATAATTCAATTTAAAGTTAAATTTAACTTTGTATTAAAATAATAGATGTTATTATTAATAACTAGCATTACCCGGTGCGCATCGCTCCACCTCAACCTTGGTGTAGATTCGATGTGTGGTCTGCGTGAAAATTCCATTTTAAAAATATTTTTGTATGAGGACCACCCTTAGTATGCACCCAAAATAAAATTTTTACAACCTAAGCAGTGCCTCTTAATATAAAAACCACGTGATGCAAATTTCATGAGAATCGATTAAGCGGTCTTTGAGAAAATGATATTTAAAAATATTTTTGTGTGAGGGCCACCCTAAGTATGCACCTTAAATAAAATTTTAACAATCTTATCTGTGCCTCTTCACATAAAAGCTATGTGGTGTAAATTTCATGAGAATCGATTTAGCGGACTTCAATTATTTAAAAAATATTTTTTTGTGAGGGCCACCCTAAGTAAAAGTTCTTTAGCCTAAGCTAAAACATAAGAGATACGTAGTGTAAATTCGGCGTGAATCGATTTATTTTTCTTCGTGAAAATGATATTTAAAAACATATTTGTATGAGGGCCACCTAAGTGTTCACCCTAAATAAAATTTTTACCTTCCAATCTGTTACCTTTAAATAAAAGCCATACTATGTAAATTTCATGAGGATCGATTTACCTGTCTTTGAGAAATCGCTATTTTTGAAATATTTGTGTATGAGGACCACCCTAAATATGAACCCTAAATAAAAGTTTTATAGCCTATGACACCAGCCAGACATCAGTGTGGATGCTCACACACTGTAAAAATTTCATCAAAATTGGCTGGATAGTTTCCGCGTGCAT
This sequence comes from Tricholauxania praeusta, assembly GCA_949775025.1. Lineage (NCBI taxonomy): Eukaryota > Metazoa > Arthropoda > Insecta > Diptera > Lauxaniidae > Tricholauxania > Tricholauxania praeusta. The sequence goes on from OX459031.1 coordinate 45,753,563, forward strand.
AAGAGACAGACTGACAGGCAAAAAATGAATTTTATATAATAGATATTTGTGTATGAGCGTCACCCTAAATAAAAGTTTCATCGTCTTAGCTATGCGTCTTAACCCTTAGCGGCACCATGGGGTCGTGAACGACCCCACGGCACTTTTGAAGTCAGTTTTCAAAGTAAAAATTTTCGAAAATGATACAGATGGCGCAACCAAAAATTCGTTTATTAGCTTAACTATCCCTCCACACTCATTTAAAGGCCATTCGTTCTTCAATGCACAGCTGACAGTCGTTGAAAGTTCCTTGGGGTCGTCAGAGACCCCACTTGTGCCGCAACGTCGATTAATAAATTTTTAATTTTTTTTTAAAACTGTTTTTTAACAATGAGAAAAGGAAAGAGGTAACCTGTGAAATATGTAAATATTATTTTGTGAAATCATTGGTAACCCATTGCGTACTGTTTGACCGAAAACAAGATAAGAAATCTTTATACGGGTGTACCTGCTGCAGAAGACCAATATGTGAGGATCATCGCATTTTACAGTGCATTGAATGCAGTGAACATTAAATTTAAAATTTTTTTAATTCTTTAATTTTATGTATACACTGAAAATGAGCATATTTGTATTAAATTTATATTCAATTTGCTCATTTTCTCGTTAAAAATGTAAAATTTACAATAATAAAAATGTCAAATTTCCAAGAGAGTTTTTTGTCAGAATAAGTATAGTTTTCGAAAAAAATCTGCATGAGGTAATTTTTTCAATAAAATATAGTATATCGTGAGTGCAATCCCAAATTTTTAGGTAAAAATATTGGCTTCTAAAAAAGTTGTGAATTATTTTCTAAAAAATGCCATTTTTCGAGTATACCCAATTTTAGTCTCAAGTAGCACAAAAAATTTTTGAAAAATAACCGTTTTAGTCATTAAATTTCATAAAGTAGAGTCATTTCAACAATCGTTCACAGTAATGAAGTTCACAATTGGAAATACGCTTTCCTATAATTTTGTTTCAACGTGGGGTCGTGAAAGACCCCAATGTGCCGGACTGTTACAAAAATGAAGTGGTGCCGCTAAGGGTTAATATAAGAGACAAGTGGTGTAAATTCCATGTGAATCGATTAAGTGGTATTTGTAAAAATGCTATTTTAAAAATATTTGCGTATGAGGGCCACCCTAAGTTAAAGTTTTATAGCCACCACGCCCCTGGTGTCTAATCCCGTTCATGTTTTGTGAAGTGCTTAACATAGCCTATGTGCATCCTGACACCGAATTTTAAGACTCTTGCTATCATATGAACCAAGATATAGCGAGTTAAAGGTTTTAATTGCATATAAAGTGCCACGCCCCTTGATTTTATCAAAATAAAATATAGCCCATGTTACTCAGGAATAGTGTAGCTTACTATTAGTAGAAAAATTTTTGGAATCGGTTCTGTAGTTCCAGAGATTACCCTGAACATACAAGCAAACAAACCTTACCTCTTTATATAATAGTATAGATTACGACGGATTAATTAAGTCCGGAGAAAAACTTTCGTGCGGATCACATTCGGAGCCCTGTTAGAGATCCGATACGGACTTGGGTAATCGGATCAGGCTCTGATAGGTTTGGTACCGCATGGAACCAGGCAAACCTAACACATCGGCACGGCCCAGAGTTTCTGATTCAGCACTCTTAAAAAACAAATTTGGTCAGCTCAGAATCGCTCAGGTCCGTTAATGATTTGGAAAACTGATCACGAAATAATTTTTGAAAAAGGCTGATTTGTAACGACCGAACTGAAAACTGATCACGGCTGGTCGAAACTTCATAAGGCCTTCCGTGATAGGGCTGCAATATGGCTAATCTTTCTCATACCTGATCCGGTATTCTCTAATAGGTTTTCATCTTTAACATACTGATAAGATTCCGATATTGCTGCTCTTACTAGAGTTCGCCATTCCTAGTCAGATCCAGACCTAACTATGGTAGGACTTGACTGATAGGAATTCCGATTCGAGTTAGTGTCACAGAATTTGAAAATTATTAAAAAAAACACTTTTTGGCACCATATTTAGGAATATCTAGAAGAATTATAATGCAATTAACAGTTATGAGGCTAAATAGCCCGGAAGTTTGATTTGATTTAAAAAAAAAAAATGTTTTCCAAAATACAAGCGAAATTGAATGTTTTAGTTTGAACAGTTTTTTTGGCGATCAATATTCGTTGATAGCTTACACTTTCCTAGGTGTGAGTCAATAAGAGCACATTTGAATTTTGTACCAGTTTTTTTCCTATAAGATTCGCAGCATTAAAAGTTTCCTGTATGACATACTTTAATGTTGCGAATAGTAAATGTGGGACAAACAAGAGAACAATGCGTTATGTTAAGATACACTTTGAAAATAGTGAAAGTTTTGCTGAGGCACATTTTCAATCAACTCTGGTGAATTGAGAAGCCAATGCACTCACCACTCGTCTCTTTTCGTAACTCTTTCAAAATGTAGCTGATAATGCAGTTACCGCGAACGGTTGTCGTTTGACGACTCATTTTTTTTTTTTGACCAGAATTTATTGATTTGGATCTTGAAAAAATGTGGTTTCAGCAGGCTGGCACAACTTGTCACACAGAAAATTTTTAGAACGTGTAACTTCAAGAAATGCATTTTCGAGTTGGCCACTAAGATAGTTTGATTAGGCACCATGCAACGTTTTCTTGGGTTTTTTGAAGTCACAAAAGCATACTAAGAAGCCACAAACAATTCCAGAGCTAATGGTAAAGATCCAACGTGTAATTGCTTCAATGGAGTTACAATTACGCAACGATATCATTGAAAATTTCATCAAAAGAGCACGAGTTGGGGGCGAATTTTTCCGACATTTTGTTTCATACTTAATCACAACATTTTTATTTTAATTACTTACTTACTTACTTAGATGGCCATAACAACCCGTTGTCAGGTTACGGCCGACCTCATTAGCTCTCGCCAGGCGCCTCTGTTTTGCGCGCGCCTTCTCCAATCGTTAATGCCAAGCGCGGTTAGGGCTTCCTCAGCTTGGTCTATCCACCGGAGGCATGGTCTCCCTAATAAAATAAAATTATTTTAATATTGTCATTTAATCCAATAAATAATTTGTACTCAAAAACTTATTTAAATGCAGTTACTGCCAAAACTTGTTTTGTATTTCAGGTGTTTAAGCGCAAGGTCTATAATTTTGTCTATGCTTTGCATTGTAAAATTGTAAATCCATTCAAGCATAACATTGTCAAAAGCTCAATCGCGAAATTTCTTATGGCTTACGAGTTTGTTATACAAATATTTGTGCCCAGATTTCTTTAATTTTGACCTTGAAAGATTACTAAAAGATTTGACCTGGTGCAGTAAAATGTATTGATGGTGACATAGAGTGAGTCAAGCGCTACACTATACCATTATGAAGTATGGACTCAGAAATACTTATATGTACTATTGAAAGTCAGTTATCGCAAATTTAGTTCACCAATCATCTTTTTACCTTACCAACTAAACACAGCGAGCAGTGCCTATTAAAATGGAAGTAAATTTTATAATGTGTCTTAGAGCTTCTAATCATTCAACTCGTTTTGGAACATATCTCCGATTTCTACGCCAAATATATGGATAACATATATTCATTTCTATCATAACCTAAAAGCATTCTGATGAAGACAAAAAGTGTTCTGACTGCAAGCTGCACTTCAAAATCTAGTTAGTTTTTTTTGTTTTCTAATTAAATTTATCTTCGTTCTAATGATCGGATGTCTTAATTGCTGTTGATCCTATCGGTTCATTTCCAGATTAAAGAAGCCCTGATGAGCGTCAAGTGTAATAAATATCTTTATTATTCCCAAACACGCAATGCTATTGCAATCCAAGCAAAATGTTGCACATTTTCAACTCTCCGAGCGAGCCATCGATGCGATTGCAAATTAAGCCATGACGAGTTGTTGCTGAGTCTTTCCAATTTTGAATTGCAACGTAGTTTTTCCATGCGAAGAGTTTTGATTACGTGCGGGCTTAAAGACCCCCTTCTAATAAGGCTTGTTATCGATATTACTGTTTTGTTGTTGTTGTTGCTGTTGTTGACAACGCTGTTGCACTTGCGTTCATGCTTTTGTGGTTGCTCATGCGCAATTGCGGCTATTTGAGCTATAGACACACTCACACAGACATAATGAGTATTTGAACTTCACTTCTATCCGATATTCAATGCGGATATCAGAGTACCTATTGTTACAGTCTACTTCCTTCTTACAAATTAATATTCATATTGAATTACTTTTATTGATAATGTAGTAGGATACTCATACCAATTAAAAGATGAATAAATAAAAACATAAAAAGTGACCAAACGCTTGATGTCGTACTCGTACAGTGGCGGCCACATAATTAGGGACCGTTATTTTCTTCTTCAAAATTATTACATTTTATTTTTGCAAAAACTATAATCAAAACTTAGCTTAGCAGCAAAGCGCAATTGCATTTTTCATTAACGAAATATAAAATTCTTTCAAGGTATTCATAAAAAAATATCAAATTGAAAAGTAAACACCAGGAAAAATAGTTCTAACGTCGTGTAGCACAAAACTAACGTCGGCCTCTGAAACTTTCTTATGCAGTGTCAGCGCTAAGCTATTAGCCGTCTGATAACCCATTTTTTAGCGAAATAAAAAAAGTAGGTTTTTCTGACTTTCGGCGACAAAAATAAAATACTATTAAATACTATAAAATACTATTTCGTTATATTGAACGAAAAAGCTTAATAAAAATTAAATTTTTGTTGCTTTATTTTCAATCGTTGCACACACATTTTTTTATTAATGGTGTATTAGTGGGTGACATACCGAATTCTACAAAAACTCGACTTAGAAAAAATCTTAGTTAGAGCCTTTCTATATTACGGTGACGATATGAGGTAGTGTTTAGATTATTTAGTTCTTTAAATAGCATTAGTTTTGCTTTGAAAACATTTTTTTTTTTTCTTGAGTAGTGGTTTTAGATAAGCACGTCTAGAGTGTCATTAAATTATATACAGTTTAATTTTAAAATAATGTTTAAAATGATTGTATTCACCTCTTTACGCTGCAAAATCACAATATCATAAAATTTGTGCTGACTCATCTAACGTTTTTCAAAGCTTTCCTCATTAATTAAAATAAATAAAAATACTTGGATACTTACTTACTTACTTACTTGGGTGGCCATAACAACCCGTTATCGGGTTACGGCCGACCTCAAAAGCTCTCTCCAGCGCCTCTGCTTTGAGCGCGCCTTCTCCAATCATTCACACCAAGCGTGGATAGGGTTTCCTCGGCTTGGTCTTTCCATCGGAGGCATGGTCTTCCTCTTCGTCGTCGCCCAGCGGCTTCCGCATCAAACACCTTTTTTGCCGGAGCTTCTTCGTCCATACGCACAACATGTCCCAGACAGCGCAGACGTTGGATAGTGATTTGTGCTGACTCGTCTAACGTTTTTCAAAACTTTCCTCATTAATTAAAATAAATAAAAATACTTGGATATAATCTCCAAAAACCAAACCAAACCAAACTTTGAGACAATATATAATATGTATATTACTTAAATTATTGTAGGATAAGTTTTAAGATTCTTTGTAGTTAAAGTAAAAAAATTCCTATCAGAATTTAGAACTTATTCTCTTCTCAAGACGGAGCATTTGCAATCGTAAATATTTTGAGAATGGAAATACCTCTACCTGCACCAAAAAACGATTTTACCTGGTATTTTCATTTCAACAGCTAAGTTTAAGAAAGGTAAACAACATGAAGAAATTAAAGCCTCAGTCACAATGATAACGAGACGATTTAACGACAGCTAGTCCATCTGTCAAAAATATTTCAAACACATTCTGTCTAATATACTTATCTTCGCTCAATGAATCGTTTGACAACGAGATCTCGCAACGTGAAAATACAATACGACGATAGTTTTGACACACATGGCTGTTAGTCGTTTTCCAAAACGTTGTCTTTCAGGATTCGGGACCGTCCCAAATTATGTTAAACAGCCTTTTTTGACCTTTCTTCATCGATTGGCGCAAACAATTTCTTATCGGAAATCAGTCCAAAACGGTCTCTTCCGGGGTCCGGCCGTTCGAAACAATGCTAAAAATTCATTTGCTACCTTTTCTCATCGATTGGCGGAATATTTTTCGCTTTCAGCAAGAAGTTTTTGCTGGTAGAAGTCATTTGCAGTGCCTCCTATTCTCAATATAGTGCTAGTTTCAGACTTTTAGCAGTAGGTGCTTATTTTAAATGCTATATTTTCGGTACCCAAAAAAAAAATCTTACGCAGTCAATACAGGCCACGTTCAATTCAATTGAAATTATCCTCTATTCATTCAATTCAAGGATAATTCAAACATTTAAAACAACAAAGCAGCAGAATAAAACTCTTAACTATTAAAAGGCAAAAAACAGTAAGCTGAAACTCTAATGCCTTATTAGCATAAGCAATTTAATTGATGTTGTTGGTTAACGGAATGGTAAACCCATTTACAAAAGTAAGGAAAATTTTAGACTCCCAGAATGTCTACTTCGAAGGGCCATGTTTTAGATTTTGTTAATTTGCGTCATTAACTATATCGTCCTGACTATTAAACTTCTTAAAAAAGTCAACGGTCTACCTTTCAGTACAGTACAAGTTAACCCCTATTACTAAAAGTATTTGTCTTAAGTAAAATATTAAGTTAGTGAAGATATCTCTAGTATATTGGGAAGCCAAAAGGTAGAGAATAGAAGAGAGCGAGAGGTACACTCCTACTTTAAAATGTCCCCCTTCCTCTGGCCTTACGGACTGCTTTGGTATGTGCTAGAAATTTTGCTAAATATATTTTTTTTAATTACTTTGCTAATGGCAACATGGCTATAAGTGGTGACAGTTCTTTGTGCGAAGTTTATTTTTCTAATTTAATTTCGGTAATAAATTCATATTAAAATACGCGTTTTCGCAGCTTTATTGACTGCTAAGGCTCAGCGATTGGCAGGCAAGGTGAAAGTTTGCTGTTTTTTGTGGTGCTAATATAGCAAACAAGCAGGTAACTTTTGCATTTAAACTGCAACAACAAATTTAACTAAGTGTTGAGAATTGGCGCTCCGCCAAAAACAGCTGTTCGTGAAAAAAAGCTCCAGGCTACGCTTTTAAGTACCAGGGAAACCAATTTTTCTTTTTTGTCGACAGATCCTAAAAGTCTGCAACAAATTATGTGGATGACAGAAGTGGCTAAAAAAAAAGTTGCTTCTGTTTATTCACATAATATTGGGTACTGGAACTTTTAAAAAAAAAAAAAAAAAAAAAAAATCCTAATAGTAATATTATTTTTATTACATTATGACGTTGAGCCGCTCTCCTCCATCTGGAGGGAGTCAACAACAGCAACAACAACAACAACCGCAACAGTTGCTTCAACAACAACAGTTACCACAACAACACTTGCTACAACAACAACAGTTACTACAACAACAGTTGTTAGAACAACAACAACAACAACATTTGCTACAACAACAATCGTCGCAACAACAACAGTTTCTACAAGAAGAGGAGCAACAGAGCAGGCAAAAAGCTGAAAAATCTAGCTCTCCTGCTATGAAGAAAAATAGCTATTCGACCCAGGTGGTTGTAAATAATGATTCAACATCACAATCAACCTCTACCTGTACTATTCCTAAGGCACGATCAACTGAAGTAAAAAATAAAGTTCAAACAGGTATAGATCGTTACATAACTTTGAATTCTAAGCGAAAGCTCAGCCCTCAAAAAGGGAATGTAGGAAATTCAAAGATAAATAAAACTAACAATTTCGTTACATCTTCAAATGTTCTATCTGGCAATCGATTTGCACCATTAAGCGAACTTAATGAAAACAATGCTAGTGAACCACCCAAAACTTTTAAGCCGCCTCCAATTTATTTGCGTGAGCGAAGCTCAAACGCTTTAGTAGCAAAGCTAACACAGCTTATAGGGAAAGATACCTTTTTTATTGTTCCCTTAACTAGAGGTAATCTTCATGAAACGAAGATTCAAGTAAAAAGCGAGGAATATTTCCGCATTATTGCGAAAAACTTTAACGACAGTAATAAATCTTATTACACATACCAGCTTAAAAGCAGTAAAGGTATTACAGTTGTTATTAAGGGTATTGAATCCTCTGTTGACCCTGCTGAAATCAAAGAAGCTTTAGGTCTGAAAAATTTCGATGCTAAAGCTGTAACAAATATAGTAAACAAGGATAAGGTTCCACAACCTATATTTAAGGTTGATCTTTATCCTGATTCTACTAAATTAAAAAAGAATGAGGTCCACCCAATTTATAAACTTGAATATTTGCTTCACCGTCGTGTGGTGGTAGAGGAACCTCATAAAAGAAACGGTCCGGTACAGTGTACTAACTGCCAAGAGTATGGGCATACAAAAACATACTGTACCCTTCAATCTGTCTGTGTCGCTTGTGGAGAACTTCACCACATTTCTAAGTGTTCAAACAAGTTGAAAAAAGATATAAATTTAAAGAAGTGCGCTAACTGCCAAGGGGATCACACTGCAAACTACAGGGGTTGTCCTATTTATAAAGAGCTAAAAGCTAGAATCTCTGAAAAAAGGAAAATAATCCGAAACCTAACTCAAAATATATTCCCAACCCATAACTTTGTCCAGCAACAAAGCACTGCGCATCCAGTTAATCCAGCTATTTCATATGCAAATGCGCTCAAATCAGGAGCAACGAACCCTCAACAAAGTAGCTTGGAAAAACAGATCACAAACTTAACTCAAACCCTGAATCAATTTATGGTTTCAATGCAATCAACTCTACAAGATCTAGTTAAAACGCAAAACCAGCTACTTCAAATTTTGATTGCGCAAAAATAAGTCAGCTAAAAATTTGTGCTTGGAATGCAAACGGCATCAGCCAAAATAAAAATGAAATTTTTCATTATGTAACCCATGCAAAAATTGATTTAATGCTTGTCTCAGAGACTCATCTGACAGACAAGCATAATTTTCATATACCAGGATACAAATTCTACAAAACCAATCATCCTGATGGCAAAGCTCACGGGGGCTCAGGAATTTTAGTTCGAAATCGCCTTAAACACTACTGCTTAGAACCCTTTTCCAAAAATTATCTTCAGGCTACCTCTATTTGCCTACAAAACCATTCCAAAAACCTTACTGTTTCGGCAGTCTACTGCCCACCTCGATTCGCAATCAGTGAGGAAAAATTCAAAGAATTTTTCGATACCTTGGGAACTAGATTTTTAGCTGCTGGAGACTATAACTCCAAACATACATACTGGGGATCTCGTCTTATAAACCCTAAAGGCAAACAATTATATAATATGTTAATGAAACATCGCACCACGTTCGACTATGCTTCTTCTGGTCAACCAACATATTGGCCAGCCGACCGAAGCAAAATCCCAGACCTCATTGATTTTGCCATCACAAGAGGTATCGATAGAACCTTATTAACAGCCGAGACAAATTTTGAACTCTCTTCAGATCATTCTCCAATCATTTTTTGCCTTTTAGAGAAATCAGTTGACCTTAAGCCCCCTATGAGACTAACATCGCATAAGACTGACTGGCTAAAGTATAAAAAATACATAAGCTCACACATCCACTCAACCTATTCGATAGAACACAACGAGCATATTGACGATGCTGTTGCCGTTTTTAATACAATACTGTATTCAGCTGCTGAGCACTCAACACCTGATCAGGCTGAGAAAAATACAAAAACCCGTTTCCTTACTAACAGAGAAATTGAAATTCTTGTAGCAGATAAGCGTAGGTTAAGGCGAGAGTGGCAGGTCCATAGATCCCCAACTTCTAAAGCAAACCTAAAAATTGCTACATACAAACTTAGGTCTGCGTTAAAAAACAAGGAAGACGTGGAACAGCAAAAATATGTCTCAAAACTTGCCCCAAATGCTAATGGATTAAAATCCTTGTGGAAAGCCACCAAAAAAATTAGATCACCCACTGAAAGTGAATCTCCGATAAGAGACCTACATGGAAATTGGGCTAGAAGTGATGCAGAAAAAGCTGAGGCTTTTGCCAATCACTTAAGTACAGTTTTTCAACCAAATCCGTATATTCAAGGTTTCATGCCTTCCCAACTGCCAATAAACACCGATACTATACAAATGAGTTTCCATAGCAGTAATTTAATCAGTTTAATTCAAGAAATGTGTCCTAAAAAAGCCCCTGGGTGTGATAACATCACTCCCAAAATGATTAAGGAACTGCCTCACTCAGGTGTCATCTTTCTGACCAGGCTTTTTAATGCTATAATTCATTACGGATATTACCCAAAAGAATGGAAAAACTCGTTGATAACCATGATACCAAAACATGGGAAAGATCGTACACTACCGTCATCGTATAGACCCATAAGCCTTTTACCTTGCTTGTCAAAATTATTTGAAAAATTAATTCTAGCAAAATTAATGCCATATATTACTGATAAAAACTTATTACCGCCTCACCAATTCGGCTTCCGAAAACAACACGGCACAATCGAACAGGTTAATAGGATCACAAATGAAATAAGAAAGGCTTATGAGCGCAGTGAATACTGCACTGCAATATTTCTCGATGTCGCACAGGCGTTTGATAAAGTATGGCATGAAGGCCTTATCAAAAAAATTGAACACCTATTGCCTCTTAATGTTCATAAAATATTTACTTCTTACCTCGAAAGCAGGCTTTTTAAAATAAAATACAAGAATTTTATTTCAACTCACTTCAATATAAGAGCAGGTGTCCCTCAAGGTAGCGTACTAGGACCGTTTCTTTATGTATTGTATACCTCAGACTTACCAATCAGTGCCAACACTACCATCTCAACATTCGCAGATGATACCGCAGTCTTAAGTTGTAACCGTTGCCCTTTGGAAGCTTCTCGAAACCTCCAGTTTCATTTGAAATCAATTGAAAAATGGTTATCGCTATGGCGCATAAAAATAAATGAGCAAAAATGCAAGCAAGTTACTTTTACTCTTAGGCGTGGTGAATGCCCTGCAATTGTACTAAATAATATTTCAGTCCCACAGGGTGAAATTGTTACATATCTAGGTATTCAATTAGATCGACGATTAACATGGCGTAAGCATATTGAAGCCAAAAAAACGCAGTTAAAGTTAAAAACCGCCAGTCTTCACTGGTTAATTAATCATCGTTCCCATTTGAAGCTTGAATATAAAATCCTTTTGTACAAAACAATCATTAAGCCAATTTGGTTATATGGTATCCAATTATGGGGTAACGCCAGCTCCTCAAACATTGAACTAATACAACGGGCTCAGTCCAAAATCTTAAGAATATTTACAGGTGCCCCATGGTATATACGGAATGACAACATTCACAGAGATCTATGCATCCCCATGGTAAAAGATGAAATTAACAGAATCAAACAAACCTACGCCATAAGGTTGCTGCATCATCCGAATCCATTGGCTCGTAATTTAACAAACATAGAAAGTCGCTCCAGATTAAAAAGAAAGGATCGCCCTTCTATGCAAGTCACTTACACCGAACCAAACTAAACAGCTCAAACGTTTACCCTTCCCCCGAGGCACTACACGTAATCATCAAGAATCATATGAGGACTTTGTACCGGGACCTAGCTCGTCTTGGGCACACTTGGCAACTTATCGCCGCCAGCTCCCCTTCCGTTGAGGGTGTAAGACCGGGACCTAGTTCGTCTCGGCCACTTTCCGGTGAATTGGAGAGAGTAGCAGGAAGAGAGTTGAAACAGTGTCTTCTCGGTCTTTTTTGGGTGCTAAACCGGGACCTAGTTCGTCTCGGCTACCACCTCAAGAACGTCCTAGAGGCACTAATCACTCCCAAAGTGGTCGACCGGGACCAAGTTCGTCTCGGCGACCACGAAGACAATCGTTTTTGTGGTACTCAAAACCTCCATTCGGGTAGACTGAGGCCTAGTTCGTCTCAGCTACCAAGCCAAGACCGGGACCTCGGTCGTCTCGGGTGGCAAAGAATATGGGGAGAAGCGATCGTCAGCTGCATCCACACCTATGCTCCAATGAGTTATTCGATCTTGTGCACTCGCTGTGCTGAGCCATACACAAGCTGCACCTACTACACAAGAAGTATAAGTCCCTGCTAACTTTTGTTTCTGGAGACAAGTTCATTATTAAATTATATATTCATTATTCACAATAATAATGTATAATAATGTTTTCTAGTTTAAGATTTTAAAACTTATTGTTAGTCTCTTAAGAGAAGATACAATAAAAGAAAATGAAGTTTAAAAAAAAAAAAAAAAAAACTTTGCTAAATGAAAGTTATAAGACATTTTGGCTTATGAACCAGTGAATGCCCAATGTAACATTTCGTTTGTTTTTTATGCTATAAATTTCATAATTAGATTAAAGACCGACTTAAAAAAAGGGTCCATGATGTTTTTAAGATATGGCCTGGCTGTTATTGTGTTGTTTTTTTTTTTGTAAGTTACATTTAGTGAATTATTTATTTATATTAAAAATATAAACCAGCACAAAGTAAACCAATAGCGATGCTGCTTATTGTCACAACAGATAACAAAAAAAAAAAGATCTTTTATCATAGACTTCAATCCAAGTAATCACGTTTGTATTTTCCAAATGACGATGACGATGCACCGCAATTGTCCAGTAAAACTCTACTAAAATTGTGTAGACTCCGTAGAATCCCTCCTGTCCGGCCGCCCATATGTTTGTTTTCCTTAGCATGCTACGAGTACTGTCACCGATGTCATTGATTGTTTAATGCTGCTGCTGCAACTGTTGCAATGCAGTTATTCTAAGAACCCAAGTTTCCGCATGAAACTCGCTACTGCAGTGCAACCCACTAATCGTACACATTAGGAGTCAGTCAATAAAATTAAAGTAAGAGCACTCGGTAGCGCCAACAACAGCATAAAACTACAAGCACTCAGATTCTAAGCTACAGCCGCTGCAATTGGGTCTGAGAGTATTGTCGTAATACCAACAACAATACTGAGCATTCGACTGGATTGCAGAGGTTCATTGGACGCAAACAATTTATTTATTTATTTTATTTTACTGTTGTGATTTCTTTTATTTGCTCAATGTCAGCGATTTTTTTTCTTCCCCTTCTCCTCCTATTACATTTTCATGTCTTCTTAGGTTGCGTATTCAGCATTTCGTTTTCAATTTTGGTTTTCTATTGTGTAAGTTGAAGAGGACATGTTTGAAGGCTTGCGGCCTAATCTAAGTCAATTCCTGGTTGGATCTGATTAATTTTTTTAAATTTGCTCTCGGATATAGTAAAATTGTACAGAAGTTACAGTTGCGTCGGCTTTGCTCGTGTAGTAATATTCGATTCTCATTAACTCCAAACAAATAGTAAGAAAAAATAATACCTTTCGAATGGTGTGCAACTGATTTATTTCGAAAAATTTATGGAAATATGGCCAAATAAATGAAAAAAAAGTGCAAAAAACGGGTTTTTGGGGAATAACTCGAAAACGATTCTTAAGAGAAAAAAATGTTTGGCATTTTTGGAATTTACGACTCAAAATACATAAAAAAAAAGTGAGTGAGAGACCAGATCTTTTTTTGTTTAAGCTAGTGATTTACATAATTCAGTCATAAAATACAAATATAAGATATAAAATTCGAAAAAAAAATAAAAAAAATTGTCAGCACATCTTGAATTTCAGCTTGAAAGTTGCGTACTATAGAGTAGAATTTTGAGAAAATTTTTAAGAAAAATCAAAGGTGTCGCACTTTTCGAAAATGTCGATTTTAATCTTTAAACGTTAATAACTAACTGATTATTACTTCAAATATTTTTTTTTTATTTTTTTTCAGAAACTACATTCAAATACAAAAAAAATGATTTCCTATTTTTAATTGATATCAATATTTATTACTAGTCTATCGTAAATTGAAAATTGTTTGCCTTAAAATTTAAAAAACCGACTATTCAATAATGGTTTTGAGTAAAAGGCTGGCAATTAGTGTGCTTGTTGCTTTTAATACGCACTAAAATATATTAAAAAATTAGCGAAATTGAAGAAGGTCTTGCCAAAACCTCGGTGATTTGGCATGGAATGCCCCATATGTACATATTTATTTCAACTGTTTTAACATTTTTCAACTTTCATATTTTTTTAATATTTTCCATATTTTTTCGACTCTTTCACCTCTCTCATATTTTTTTTTCCAACTTCTTTCAAATTTTTCATAATTTTTTTCGACTTTTCCAACATAATTAGGCTTATTCAACGCATTTCAACATTTTCCATACTTTTTTTGACATTTTTTGACTTTTTACAACATTTTCCATGTTTTTTGAACATATTGCATATTATTTCGACTTTTTATGTCTCAAAACTAAAAACCGAACGATAGTCGGTCTCCTACATATGTACATATCTGTATATAAAAATAAATTTTTGCTTCGAAATTAACCAAGTTTTATACTTCCCGTTGCGCCTTGTAATGCCAGATTAAAATTTAGAGAAATCGCTCTTGCATTAACTCTAAATAAGTGATGGCATTTTCGGTAAATTTGTACTTTTTCAGAACATTCGACAAGTTTTTAGTACATTCGGTGCATTTCCAGTACATTTGGAATATTCTAGAAATAAATTTACAAGTGTTTTTTTTTTTGTAAATTTAGCTTAAATATGTCATAATGGTTTGCTGACCTTTCTTTTTTATAAAAAAAAGCTAAAATTTTGATTGAGTTTATAGATTTAATATTCGTGACGAAAAAGTACATTCGGCATCTAAAAGGTGCATTTGAAGTCTCGATTCAGTGTACTTTTTCAAAACCCAAATGACATCAAATGTTCATTATTTGGAAATTAGTTTTTTTAGTAAGAACTTACTTTTTATACTATTAAGACTTAAAATAAATTTGTATTAATTTGCAACTATGCGTATCTATCTAATGTTAGTTGTATTTGCAAAAGTTGAATAACAAAGAGTTAGATATTCAAAAACAAAAATAAAAAGAATAAAGTTTTTGTGTTGCTTTTTGGGTTGCGTTAAAAAACATAGCCAACCCGATTTGCCGTCAGTAAGTCTGTCACTGCACTCATGCAGCTGAACACCTGTTTCTATCACTCCGCTCCCTCTCGACTGAAGCTTATGCCTTCAGTTTCTACACTTTATGTGCTAAGCAGCTTTAGTTTTGAAAACTATTTAAGAGTCTTTATTTATCTTCTTGTTAGTGTTGTCATTCTGCATACGTTTCTGTGAACCGGTTTCTTCTGCTGCAGCAATAAAACCAGATAAGTTCGAATACTTCGTTTACATCAACATAAGTAGATGACAGTATTTACACTGTGCGCGCATATTTATTGACAATCATAGACAAATTTTGTCAAAGTCGCATAATTGTTTCATTTCATTTATGGGGATGACAGTAAAGTCCTATTTTGATACAAGACGTTCACACTCTAGCGGACACATTTTAAAATTGATTGCTATCTGAGGAAAAAACTTATTTTTTTTTTTGTTTTAATATTGTAGGATCAGGAGAGTTTTCCTAACCGCGAGAAACTTCATCGAAATAGCAAAAAAAATCTACGTCAACGAGTGTGCAGAAAAAAACTAACAAGGAGATCACCACCCTGTGTCCTCACCGATTTGGCTGAAATTTGTCCAGATGGTAGTTCACGTGAAATAAGAAAACCCATATTTTACCGTTTTTCGCAAAATTTTACTGTGATATTAGAAAATCAAAACCCGCCAAGTCCAATATTTTTTGTTATTTGGAGCGAAACATTCATTTGTGAAAAATTCAAAAGCTGTCAGAAGTAATCCAAATTGAATTGGATTGTAAATTTTGAAATAATTTTTAACAATATTTTCCAAATAATAAATGTTGACTTAATATATAGCGTCAGGTCCTGATCACTTGAAAAATTCAGAAATTCCTGGTAATTTTACAGTGATAAAAACTCAATAAATGATTCCGTGTTCTTTTGTGTAAGTCGCAAGTCGAGATAAGACAACTTGGTTATTATAGAGAAATTTCCAACTCTTTGGTGAATGAATTTTGTTGTAAATTATTGGACCTACTTAAGTATGTATGTAATTTAAATCAGAACCCAAAAATCCAGTTCTTCGCTTATTTCAAAAGATTTTCTTTGTACATTTGTCTGTCTGTCAGTCCATCGATTGGAAAAGTGGTCAGGTCGAAATTTTTGAATTTTATTCACCTTTCCTTTAAATTTTTTCGATACTTTTCGACATTTTCCAAATTTTATTGGCTTTTTCGATACTCATCAACATTTTATCATCTTTTTCAATATTCTTCAGCCATTTTTCAGTTGTTATTGGCATTTTGCAACTAAAATCGATTTTCCGATACTATTCGACATTTTTTATACAATTCAATATATATAGAGTTTTTCGATATCTATAATCAAATTTTTTGATAATTTTGAACATTTTTCGATTTTTGATTTTTCTGATGCTGTTCGATTCGTATTGACTTTTCCATTATTTTTCAATACATTCGACTTTTGTAGACTTTGTTTATACTCTCCGATGTTTGTGAGCTTTTAGAAAATAATCGAAAAATTGATAGAATTGATGAATGAAACTTCCCATATACACTAGAAACCCGATCTGCGTCGTTAATAGGGACCAGGGAAATGCGACGCAAATCGAATCTTTTTCTTTTATTTTGTATAAACGCTGGCTTTAATTGATTAGTGGCATTTTTGCAAATTTTGATTTTGTATCCAAATAGAAAGAATGAACTCCATTTTAACCATTAAAGAATTTTTTACTTTTGTAACTTGTTTACATTGTAACGGGTGTGGCCATTTTAGCAAATTTAGTTATTTTGACACTGTCTTTTTTGAAAATTGTTTTTTCTGTTGTAGGTGTCAACAGCTTTTTCTCTCAACTTACAACATTTTAATACATCCAGTTTTAGCTCCAAAACTAATAACTTTTATTTTATTTTTTTTCTTTTCTTAAGTTATTTCATTGATTTAACCACATCACTTCTTATTGAAAACTAAATTCTTACTTCTAAACACGCAACTATGTTTAAGTAGAATAACTTTCTTTACAGAATAAAATGGTAATTCCACTTTTTACACGCAAATTGAAAACTTTTCACATCTGATTACCTTTTTATTGTGGTGTTTTCGCCGTCAAAGTTAAAAACAATATCCAATAATCCACTTATAAAATTTCAAAAAGTACACGTTTTGTTCATTTACAACTTTAGAAAAAAATTAAAGTCTTATCTCACCAAATTCATCGGTTTGACTTTATTAATGGAACAAATTTGTGTAAAAATTTCACACTTTAAAGTTTGATCACGCAACTCATTCCATGATTTGGAGACATTTAAGAAATATTAGCGGTATTCACGATGCAGGGCAAGCACTGTGGCAAGTTAGAAAAGTTTTTAAAGTATGGCAATATTGCTAAAGTAGCAAATTTATCAGCTGTTTTCTGTTTACAATAAATCATATTTGTCTGAACATTTCGCGAATACTGTTGAAAATGCCAAGAAAAAGCGAAAACACTTCGATAGTTGATTTTTTTCAAAGGTTTAATTCTTTTTTTCTTTTCCATTATTTTCCAAAAGGTTTCTTTTATATAATTATTTGCACAAAAACTACGTTTATTTGACAACGAGAAAACTGACACAGGGTTGCATTTCACTGTGGCAAAATTGCTATCACATTTAACTTAAGGTTTTTACAGAGTAAAAGAGCAGATGCGTAGCAGATTGACTACACATATAATTTGTTGTTGTTAAGAGCAAATCTGCTACTCTGCTCATCTGCCACGTCAACTGCTCTCGATCGTGAATACCGCTATTATTTTTGAAATAATATTTTTGCAAACTAAGTATGTACTGCAAAACTTCAAATGTAATATAGGATTATCAAATAAGAGGTGTAATTTTAAATTTAGCATCATTTTCAAACTGTCAACATTCAACTATCATTTGGATGGATATTTGGCCGATATTGTGTTCCTTCACTTACCTGAGAGTTTGCACTTTAGATTAAAATATAAAATGTATAACTTTTCAAAAAAATATTGCGTTTTCCTATTGATTTAATACCTACTTTTGAATGACCTAAATGATACCTCATGTTAGATGGATGACCTTATAGTTGCTATTTGAAATTTTAATTAACTTTTATGTAAAAAAGAGTGCAGAAAAATTTAAAAGCTTTCTACTCAATATTATGACGTGATAAAGAAATTCGGTAAATTAAGCTAAAAATATGTCAGTAAGATGTTACTTAATTTGGACTCAAAATCAATAAATCTCTTTACAAATGCCTTTGAGTCGCTCCAAAATTTTTTTGCCAAAATCGAAAATTTTCGAAACTGTATGTAAGAAATTGCTTACCTTATTTTCAAAAATTGTTTAAAAACAGAAAACTTTTTGGTCCGAGATTAAAATTTTAACAAAGCTAACATATCAATAATTAACATCTTAAAAAATAAAGTTATCAAGAGGACGAAGATTGATATAAAAAGGATAATAAAGCTTTTTTGCTATCATTGATATCTTTGCAAATCTTTTTTAATGTTCTAGCTTAATTCTGTATACGAGTATATTTGAAGTTGTTTGCTTTTAATGACGTTAAAATAATTGTACTAACATGTTTGTGTGAATAAAATGAATGTTTAAAAACTAGTCCATTTGGCAAAACTTCAGTTTTTGAGCGTCCATATCTCGTGAACTAAGGTGCCTTAGACAAAACTGTAATATAGTTATCTAAGTCTTATTATTCCAACGTTTACTCAGGCTAAATTTGCACCAAATTGGATAAGTTGTTCAAATAGTTTTGGTTGATTCCTTTACAAAAAATAATAATATTCGATAAGTGCACAGCACTTCAATATAAAAACAATGTATATCAAAATACTTGTTATGCAAAAATTTTATCATTGAGTTATCTCCTAGATTGCGTATGTTTATTTTGGCGTAAAATTATGTCAATTGAATTACTAACAATTTAGTTCGAATATTTTTCTGTAAACTTTGTACTCTGAGAGTACTCAAAACTGGTCATTCAATTTGGTCTGGCAGATTATTGACTATTTGTAATTACCATAGTAAGGCAAATTATTTACTTGGTTCAAATTATTTATTTAGTTTTTTATTATCTATTTATATTAAGCATATTCTAACGCGCAATATCTACATTAAGGCCTTGCAAACTTCTTTATATTTATACATTTAAATAATTTTACCACTCAAAAACTCTTCTAGCTATTACTTTCTAAATTTTATTTTCATCATGAGCATCATTCATTTATTTTATTCTGCATTCATTTGTAAAAAGCTTTTCATGGACAAATTTCACCAATCCTAAATCCAAATACTGCACAGTGGAACTCAAAATAATTTTTTCCAATTTTAATTTTGAATCCAATGCGACCTTTTTTTCTTTTAGCATTTCTTGCATTTACAGAAGATCTTAGAAAATCGGATCGTGGACCTTGAGGGCGCACTTTTACGATTGCAAGAGAAGGTCAATAATGTAAGTACCTATGGATTTGAAAATATGCAGCAAAGGCATTCATTTAATTAAACGTTTTTTTCCCCTACTGGACTTCAATAAAAAAGGTATCGAAATGTTGGAGGATCGTTGGATGAAGTGTATATCCCTCAAAGGGAACTATGTTGAAGAATAAAATCGATTTTTATCAAAAAGTTTGTGTTTTCATCATTTTTCCCGGGATTTTTTGAAGCATGTAGTTATACCTTAATAGTTTTAAGCAGTATTTTTTATTTTGATAATACGTATGATCGCAATATTCATCCCCAAAAAGTTTAATGTCCCATATAAAGGTCAAAACACTTGCACTTGTTCTGCTGAGAAGAACTTTTTTAGGGTGTTGGTTGGTCGGGTAACTTCTTAACAGGTGGTCAGATCAACTAAAACCAAATTTTCTATGAATATCTCGCTTTCTATTGGAATGAAGAACATGTAAATATACACAAAAGAGTCTTTATGAATTTTTTACGTAGAGGCAATAGGTCTCATAATATTCAGACCAAACTTTGATTGTATCTGATGATGATTTGGCTGTATCTGATGTGGCACCGTCTTGCTGGATCCACATGTTAATCAAACCCAAAATATTCAGTTCTGATATCAAAAAGTTTTCAATCATGTCACGATATCATTCTGCAGTGAGTTACTGTTAAGTCGCTCTAATTTTCAAAGAATTAAGGTTCAATCATTTCATTACTTTTAATGGATGTTAACCCATTAGAGCTCACAGCGATCTAGAAGGGCTAGAGCACTGACATTTTCAACAGATATTTCTAGCAAAATAATTAGTAGTAATACCAAATTTTAGCTTTATACCTTTGAAAAGAGAGGCGTTAGCATACGGTACCAGTGGGCCATATCCAGAACAAAATTTATTGTGTTATCATAGAATAATTTGGCTAAACACATATTAATGTTTTTGTTTTTTAATGAAATTAATGACTTAGTTCAGTATACAATATAATAATATGTCTTAAAACAGTTTAGTTATACAAAATTTAACACTAGATTTTGAAACATTGCGTACAACCTACAGTAGACTGCAACAGTTTACACATCTCCATTTGTTTTGACTACAAAGTTTGCGAGCATATCCTTACGAAACGTGCATTTAACACTGTTTGGAGGACGACGATACCCACCAATCATCCATAACCAGGAATCTCAATAATCATTCTCAACAAAATCAGACTTTAAAAGGTCACGACTATCGCTAGACTATACTAAGGTTGAAAGTCCAGTAGCTTTTT
Source organism: Tricholauxania praeusta (assembly GCA_949775025.1). NCBI lineage: Eukaryota > Metazoa > Arthropoda > Insecta > Diptera > Lauxaniidae > Tricholauxania > Tricholauxania praeusta. Next base: position 45,774,349 of record OX459031.1, read on the forward strand.
TTGTGAAACTAGCAAACCTTTATGAGTTTGAAAGTCTCTTATATATAATTTAAGCTGTGAACTTTACGGCATCTCTCATTGATGCAGTCAGCAAAGAAGTGCTGATTTGTGGAAAAGCATTGAGACCACTTTTAAGCGGACTTGCACACACCCAAGCTATTGAAGAACATCTTGGTGGAGCAGAATCCAATAAACCAACATTTAAAATGTTACATGAATTATTACTTGAGAATTTCATCGTTATCTGGGCAATTTAGAGCCAACATGCATGGAGCCATCAGTTGAGATCCAAGCAAATTACTAACGTTGCCAAGTTCACTCTCTTCTCCCGAGTCTTCATCTAACTGCCCATTCTCTGGTGGCTCCAAAAATATTGCTTAAACCACCTCATTGCATAATCTTTTTTCATAAGCTCTTGGAAATGTTCACAAATCTCTTCTAAAGTCAATTTAAATCTAAAAACTAAAAAGAACATGCAAAATTACATTTTAGAACTAAGACGAGGTATCAAAAGTATAAGTATCGACAATAGCCCACTGTTACCATATGGTAACAGCAGACAAAATATTGAATTAGAGTAGCGAATGGTCCACTGTTACCATATGGTAACATCGTTGAAAATCATTGTTTGTGCGTCACAGGTGGTGCAAAAGGGAATAGTTCTTTATTTAAAAACATTATATCCTTTATTAAATAGAAGTTTCTGTAAAAAATTTTCAAAAAAAATTTAAATAATGAAATATAAAATCGTTTTTAACTTTCACTGTCGTCCAGCATCTGTTTTTTTTTTTTTGGTTGTTCCCTTGCACTATTTTCTTAGTCAAGTTTTTTGCACAAAATCAATCAGATGGCTGACAATTTCAAAATGTTGTATGCTTTGTTGTGAATTTTTCCTTATTAAAGTACCTTTACAAACAAAGTAGCATGTATTTTGAAGTTTTAAAATTTTTTTTGAAAATAAGGTAACCGAATGTTACCATATGGTAACAGTGGGCTCTACTGGGTTAAGGTGGCACATGAAAAATTAGTGAGTTTTCTATTGCCCAGAGCCGACGATACTGTTCATTCACATATTAATTCGAATGAAAATGTGCCTCATTATGAGTTTCTTAAAAAAATCAACGTTATCATGGGCGGGCTATAACTTCCTATGGGCATATGTACGAAGCTTCTTGTGGAAGAAGCTCGTGTGATAATTAAATATTAAATGGAAACAAATGCAAATTCTTGTCTATAATTGTGGTCAAAGTTGTTCTGCGTAAATCAAGTTCCTGAGCAAGGTGCCGAATTAAGGTTGATGGATTGTTTTGACACTTTCTCGAACAGCATCAATTCTCTCAACAGTACAGTTTGGTATAGATTTGAGTCTAGCAACTACAGGCTCTTTTCCTCGAAATCATTCATTACACAATAAATAGTGCGTTTTGTTGGTACGTTACTTCTCCCAAAAATTTCACGCAACTTTGTCATCCTCACTGTAACCGATGATTTATTTGAATAAAACGTTTTAGTTATTAGTTTATCGAATATTTTTCCATAGTAAATTTCCCAAGTTTTTATTCCACCGAATAGCAAAGCGAATACTTACCAATATGGCGGAAAAAAAAGTATTATACCTTTCAGGCGGACACCCTATTTACAAGTGCCACCCAAGTGATGAGCGGTCAATTTCAAATTAAGTAGTTTCTATAAGTAAGTTGGATATTTAGGTTAATAAGCCTGTTAGTTCCCTGTACACATGAATGGCTCATATATCATTATGGATGTGTCGTTTGGAGAGCAAATTAAAGGTCATCGCTTTTGATTTCGTGAGGAAAGAATGAAATTTTAGGTTCACAATTAATTAAAAATAAATAAGAAATGTTAAACTCCTAACGTGATTTTATAAAATATTTTAACAAAATTTATGTATGGTGGATGTTGCTGTAAAATGATAATAAAAATGCTTTTGGTTGTAAGCTGTAAAAATATTGAACTCAATCTAAATAGCGCACATGGCTTTATTCAAATTAAATTTTGTATTCCTTACATTCGCAGTTTTAATGATAGATTGTACATTTAAATAGGGTTCCATTTAGTGCCGGCAATACGAAGTTACGGCAGATAAAGTTCGATAAAAGAATAAAAAATAACAAACACTTGTAAATCTACAGAGCTGAAGCCAGTAGTTATAAACTAAAATATATTCCCCCAGTTTACTCTTAACAGTTCAGAAAATGTGAAGTCATTAGAAATATTAATCCGCATTCTATAATTTGCCCTTCACAGCTATGATACATTTCATAACTTAATTTATGAGCTCCTTTTTCAATTTGTTAGTTAAATTGTTAGCTACTTTTTTTTCTGAATAACATTTAATTTATTAAAACATACGTCCTCTCTAAGTTCAGCATATTTTCTACATAGTTTTATTTGCTTGAAATTTGCATTTCATATGGTAATAAATTACTTTATGGTTCGTGTGGCAATATTTTGACCAAAAATATCAGCACATAACACAACTCTACTACGATGTCTTTGTTTTTTTGGTGGGCTAGTCTACCAAATTAAAAAAAGAACTAAGCAAACAATAAACCTCAGTTGATTTCTTTTTGTCCTTCCTATGCAGACACATTTTTCAAGTCATGATTCTTTTATTTGTAGGACTTTTGTGTGCGAAAGTTATATTTATCACATATTTTAACAAAATGAGACAAAAAAAAAAACAATGTTTGGTTTGGCCATAAAATTTGAAACACCTTTTTTGTCTTTTGTTCTATTTCATGGTTTGTAGCGAGAAATTTGGTAGTTTTCATCCTTTGTCGACTGCTCCTGCGGTAGGTATAAACGTGAACGACCCCAAGAAAATGTTGAAATCATTTTTCGAACTAATAATTACTCAAGTTTAGCTTCTTGCAGCACAAACATTTTTTGAAAAATGTTCCTAATAATTATTGAATTTCATAATGTAGAGTCATCTTAACACTCGTTCACAGCTCTGAAGCCTGGAAATGAAAATTCACTTTTTTATACATTTTTTTTGCAACGTGGGGTCGTGAAAGACCCCAATGTGCCGGATCGTTACAAAATTGAAGTGGTGCCGCTAAGGGTTAAAGCAAAATTTTAAAACTGTTTTGGGGAAAACTGAAAATAACAATTTCAGTGAACTTGATATCATTTCATAATTGCCCCATTTTTTGCGAATTTTCAAAAAGTTATTAAAAAATTTTACTGAAGTAATTCTTATACTTTAATTAGTCTGTGAATTATAACACCTTACGAGATACTGCCAATTGCTTGTTTAACACATTCATTTCGATATCAAATTTGATAATCCAGATTGTCGCAAAAATTAGTACGTTTTCATTTCGAAAACTTTTTGAAGAAATTTGTCTTCGAAGTCAAATATAAGTAGATTTACAGTATTTTTGATTAGTTTACATGTCAATGAAAGTGAGAACTTTTTATATTGAATCAGCTGATCATAGTTTGCGCCTTTTCTCTTTTAATAGAAAAGCAGATTAAGCTTCGTAGTAAAGATGCTTTCATTAAATTAGCATAAAATGCATTTTAGATGCATCTTGAAATAACAACATACTTACATTATTATTGTACCATATACTATGTAAAAGCTTATTTCTTAATCGATTTTAATTTTTTTTATATAGACCAAAAATTTAACGGAAAATTAAAAGCGTTTTGTTTTTGTTTTGTTTTTAAAAGCGTCGAATAAAATTTCGATAATCAGCTCAGACTTTTTAAAACGTTTCAAATCCGCCTAAATTTGACTTCGTCGCATAAATGAAATACGGGACAGGTCGGAATCATTATATTCGCAATATTCCGACCATGGTATATATCTAAACCATTCTTTCGGTAGATGTACCACCTTTTATGGAAAAATTTTACTAGAAGATGCTAAAACATTTATAATTTGAAAATAGCATGTTTTTGGGACCATTCCGTTTTTTCTGAAACTTTTTTGTGTGAGGTGTAAAGTTTCTTTTGCAAAATATTCTACCAACTCCAACGTTAAGTACAGTATTGTAAGCATATGCGACTTCCAAATAACCCATGACGTCAGCGCAAGTGTACGCATTTACTAATGTAAAACGAGCCAAACCTCAACAACAAAATAAAATAACTTCCAACTTTAAATGCTCATGTACGTAGGTAAAGTAAGATTTACATCCCTTCATGAAAATAGCCTCAAACTACAGTGCACATTCGGAGTAAATTTGGTAAGAGGACCACAAGCAAAAACATTCCGAGTGACAAACGAACATCTTCAAAGCTAAGCCTTACAGAGTAAATAAGGGGTATCCTTCAACACCAACATGGCGTAATAAACTGTCAACTGCTTATTGTTTACTGCGAAATTATTTTAATCCTTTTTGAAGTTCTAACTGAATTCAGAAACAACAACAACACGAAATTTCGAATAGCTTAAGTAAATGTTTGCATTTAGCTTGTAAAATACACCGGCACCCTTTGACAAACGTCCCCATATTTAAAGTGTAATTTTTTTCTAATATCCTTGAGGCAACGTAGAGAAATAATCCTAAAGGAAATCAAAAGAAAAAGTGTTAAAATATTTTAAACAAATAAAATGAATGTTTTTTAAAATGAAAATTTAATGTACTTAGTCAGAATACATTATTTTAAATATCAATCAGTAACCTATGATCATAGTTATCCAAATCTAAAATTCAAAAACTTTTTCATTTTTCAAAATTTGAAACATATAAGCCGCTGATGTAGACCCACTCCTATTAAGTTGCATAAAAACTTTTATTTTCATTATAAAACTTTTGGAATGGTAATATTTTGAGGAATTAAATGACATGCATTCATAACTAGTGCTCAAAACTCTCACTTTGCCTGTTGGTCATTAAAATATGTTCCACCCAAAGGAACCCCTTTTAAGGAGTCTGATAGTCTGTAGTTCCTACTAGACTGATTTATACCCACATTCAGAAAAAAAATAAAAGAGCAACGACGCATGCCAACTTCATAATAATTCATTCAAACAATTAAGTTATAGACGCACATATGGACAGAATGGAATATGTACATGTTTTGTCTGAATGGTTTCGAAAATTTAACTACACCTGCCTCAGGTAAACAACCAAACCTCGTCGAACCAAAAAAAAATTAAAACAACAAATATGGCAACTGCACACTGAAATGGTGGCTCATGAAACATTCGAAACATTTTATTGCCAAATAGCGTGTGGCATTTCGCAACACGACGCCTGAACAGAGCGTGTTTTTTATTGCTGGATTCCCTTGCACCCTTAACGACAAACTTCCTAGCTCAAGGCTCCAACGTATGGGGGGCGTTTATGCTATCCTCTGTGTGAAACAAAGAACAAAAACAAAGTATGATAACAATAAAATCGAGAAATTTGTTTCAATTCTTTCATGAATTTGTTTTGATTCCGTGTGTTTCCTTCTGGCCAATCTTTAAATTCTATTGTCTTTTATTCAATTCTGCGTCTTATGGAGAAAAAATCGTGTTAAATCATTCAAGCATAAACACAAAACCTTATGATGATAAATAAAATTTGCGTAATGTATTCTGTTAAATTCTGTTAAAATACCAGACAGACTCCAAATCTGATTTTATGACAAGCACAGTGTGCCATTTCTGCATTTAGATTTGTCAAAAATTAGGTTAAATGAAAATATTTTAGTTGCGATATATGATAGATATGGATGTGCTACAAAGCTATTAACTAAAATTTTTCTGAGTAAATTTATGCGACAGAGCGGTGATTGATGCTCAAAAGCTCTATGTTGATTCAAGATACTACCAAGAAATCAATGATATTTGATCGATGCACGGTACTATTGGAAACTTAATGGAATCGCTGGATAATTTATACTACCATATCTTGTAAGCCGTTCAAGAAATCGCGATGAAATTTTGTAAGCGGATACTTATCAAATATATCTTGAATTGAGATAAAAGTGGGCGGAATCGAAAAAGTGGGCGTGTCACTTTTCAACTGTTAAAAATTTTGATTCCGTGTATCTCATAATTGTCACAAACTATTTCCATAAAAACTTTGGACATGATGCCGCTGAAAGCAGTCATCAATACAAGCTCATCCGATTTATTGAAAAAACTCGTTGAAGGACGTGGCGCCGCCCACAGTATTTATAAACATTATATTAAGAGAGCTAACAACGTAATCGTTATGAAAATTAATGAGATAGATATACTTGCTATAAGCTCTCTTATTACAAAAATTTTGTCTAATAGTGCCTGTGGGCGTGGCACCTCCCATATAAGCAAAAAACGTTTATTGTTATAGATAGTGTGCTATGAAAGTAATCTTCATAGAATTTGGTCTATAGATTGCATCAGTGGGCGTGGCACCTCCCATAAAAACATGAATTTGTAAGCGCTGTTTTAAGTGAACTATTGTAGCAATTGCTATGAAACTTAATGTAGAGTTTTTCTGAGTATATCCATAGAGTATATCTGAATCAAAATTGGCTGAAATAGCGTGGCGTGGCACCTCCCATACAAGTAAAATACGGTAAGTGGCATATTTATCGAAATATGTGAGCAATCATACTAAAATTTGGTGTGTGTCACCGCCCTAAATTTTAAATTTAACTGCGGCACATATCGCGAACTATACAAGCTATTGTGCTGAAATTTTATATGAGGATGTCGATCACGAATATAGTTTATTGAACCAAAAGTGGGCGGAATTGGACAAGTGGGCGTGGCATATTTATAATCTTTCATTTCTATTCGATTTTTTTCAACATTTTCCAACTTCTGTCAACCTTTCTAACATTTCACATTTTTTCGACTTATTCAACCTTTTCAACGCCTTTCTAACATTTATTTAAAAGGTACTTTCAACGCAGTGTAGGCTATGTGAGTTTCGGCCTGGCCGAAGATAACACCTTAACTTGTTTTGTTTTAATATTAATTTTAAGAATGTGTTCCAAGTTCCACATTTTATGACTGAAACTTTATTAAGCTCAGACAGACATTGTCAAAATAACTCCTTTTTTCCATGGCTATATGGAAAGTTTTGTAACAAAAAAAAAACAGGAAAGATGTTGGCAAAAGTGTCCTTTAAAAATTTCTTCAAAATCCAATGACTTCAGTGATACAAAATCTTATTTGACATTTTGAAAATTTTGTTTCAAAATACATCATTTTCAAAAAAAAAAGTTTAGTTGCATAGTTCCTCTTAATTTGTATTATTCTATGGCCTTTGTTCCATTGTGGTACTGCTTAGCGAGAAATCAGTGGCTCCATTGGGGTTGAACAATTTAAAAAGCGGCCTGCAAACAATGTCGCTTTTTTATGATGAAGGAAATGACAATCATTATGCAGATTCACGACCTATTCACTCACCATTTCTTCGCAAATGATAGTAGTTTTCGACCGTCGATGTCGTTGCCATCGTTATTTGAATACACTGCTACTATATTTATCTATCTATCTTTGAATAGATTTTAATCAGTCACCCTAATTTCAATCCTGGCTTTTCCTTTCATACCTAGAGTATCAATGATGTGGCGGATGTTGACGTTAGATGCCCTGACGTTGGCATTGACGATGGGTTCCGTTTTTTGTGCCTCATTTAATTTATTACTTTTTAGTTGAGTTTTGCTTTTTTCTCTATACAACATCAAAAGGTCCTAGAAATTGTGTGGTGTGGGTCCTTTTTATTAGTTCCTTTTTTCTGCAGTCACTATGTTCTTTTTCTGTGAAAAGCAGAACTTGCGATTCATTTGAATTCAACGACAATTTTTGTTCAAGTCCATTAACCAAATAAGGTGCGATACCCTTGAAAAAATACGCTCGTAAATGCGAATTTACTAATGAAGCTGAAAAAGGAGCTGAATTGCTGAAAAATGATATTGTGAAGCTATGGAAGAGAGAGTGAAAAGAGGAGGAAGTGCAGGACGAAGATGAGTGGAGTGAAGCATGGTTGGCTTTTATAATGGGACCTTTTCATATTTTTTTTTTATAATAAATGTCTGCACAAACGTCAGGAAGTACCATTATGGGCATTCATTAAAAACTTTTTTATTTCGCCGAAATATATTTTTAAGTGTCAATAAAGGAAAAACAGCAATTGTAAGTTAAAGGTCCTCTAGTATAGAAAAATAATTTTTAAACTAAAATGCTGGCTTTTAAATATAAAGTTTAACTAAAGGAAATCAATAAATTGAGTTAGTGCCACTAGAGAATGCAACAAAATTGAACTCTCCATAAAGTTGCAATACTTCACTTAACAAAAATGCATATTCCAATTGGAGTAGTGTCAATTGCTAAGGGTGTGCCTTTGAAATTGAGTACATTTTGCTTGCTAGCTTCAGTGGTACTAAGTGTCACTTAAGACTTTTTGTCATACTCTGCAACCCTCTTTTTTTCGAGGCAACTCTTCCCTATACTAACATCAAAGAATGTACATATGTGTGCGGCAGACTTTTGAACTCAATTAAGTTCCAACAGCGAAGACTTACTCACTCGGAAGAGATGAATATTAAAAGGCTACACAACCGTTTTGCCATTAAAAATGTCACCCCTACCAACTGCATACCCTCAATGGCAGCTGCATTTAATAAGCAATTTGTTTTTGTGCTTCGATTGTTTTTTTTTCTACTCTTAACTCAATGCAAAAAAAAGTGTGACCTGGCTACGCTTTAGCTCAACAGGGTTAAACATTCGGTTAAAGAAAAAATCGTTTGGCTTGTGCCATCGCCGACACTTTAATTTGTAATCCCTATCACATGAGACAGGGCTTTGCATTTGTGTTTTCTATGATTTCAATCTGGGAGTGCGTGGCATGCGACATTTTTTCTTTTTTTTTTTTGACGCTCGATAAAGAATGCTATGGTCATTATTAATTAATTTTATCTTGTTTTTCTTAAAAATTAGCTGAGGAATGATTTTGTCGGTTTCACAGTTGTAATGTAATAAATTATACTTAGGTTTATTAATTGGAAATTTAAGAAACACAAATATTAATTTCTGCTTTTAAAAGTAATTTACTTCAAATAAGGTGCTATGCAATTTATTATTTGAAATTAGAGTGAATGAAAGTGATATGATATAATTTAAAATTTTACAAAAATTAACATATAATTTTTATCCATTTGGCTTCTTAGCTTTTAAGATAATATTGCATAGTTGGGACACTATATTATTATAGCATTAGTAGCATAAAACATAAAGCGTGAGTAACGACACATGTCACCTATCTTCAGTCATCTCTTCAATTGGTTTGCGGAATTAAATTGACTAGATCACTTTTTGTGGATGTATCGCTTCATTTAAGTCTCACAAAATTTTAGTCAACGTTTTCCTTATGAAGTTTTGGTAATTTTTTTATGAAATTTTTGTATGAGATATTTTTCTCTAGAACTCAAATTTAATAGCGGGAATTTCGATACGAAAGCACATGCATTCTTAGGATTGATTGAGGAATAACATAAAAAAAATCAGAACAAAAAAACTATGTTATATTGAAAATATATTGAGAAAAATTTTTTAATTAAAAAAATTAGTGTTTTAACAAATTTATTTAAGTTTCTTTAACTTTTTTTTATTAAGTTATAGTCTTTCTTAACAAATATGATTAGAAGTTTTTTTTATCCTATGTACTATAGCTTTTGAGATATTTCGTTTCAAAAAATGTTCAAAAACGTCAGAAAAACAAAGTGTGCAGTTATTATATAAAATGACCGATATGCTTCAAGAAAGATCAAGATCGGTAAAAATTGTCAACCAAATCAAACAATGCAAAATTATTATATAGGGTCCAGAGATTCCAAATACATAATCCGCAAAATCGGAGCTGCTCATTTGCTCGTTTTATGGTCATTTTAAGGTTAGCACTTTGGCCGACACGGTTCGTAGCAAGATCGGTAATAATGTTCAACGAAATCTGATGATGTACAGTTATTATTTAGTGTTCGGAGATTTCAAAAAAGAGATCCGTTAAATCGTACCTTACCATTTACTTCTTTTATGGCCATTTTAAGGTAAGTACTTTTACCGAAAATACTAATAAAAATACGTTCTAGGAAAAATTGTGAATAAAACATTTAAAATTAAATTTTTTTGTTTTGCTTTTTTTTGTGGGCTTTGTAATAAAAAACGCTTTTAAAACCCATGAAATAATGATATAAAAATTATTTTGAATTAGTTTTTAGGCCCAAAAGAATTATTTATTTATCAATTTTTGTGAGCCTCAAAAAAAGTCCATAAAACAAAATTATAATTTAAATTATTTTTCATCAGTCTTAAGGCCTAAAATAATTTTTTTTAATATTTTCAATTCTTTTCCATAGAAAATGATGAATAAAATAACACAAATAAGCATTTTTTATTTTTTTTTTTCTTAGTGAACTTTTTGGTCAAAAATACTTTTAAAGCCCACAAAAGATAATAAAAAAAATTCTTTTTTTCACTAGTTTTTCGGCCGACAAAAAGTTTATTTTTTTATATCGATTTTTTTTTTCCATGAAAAATGGTGAATAACACAAAAATATTTGGATATTTGCAAAAATTAAAGACTTCATCGAGTTCAGCGACTCAAAATACATAAAAAACAATTATCATAGCATGTTTTAAAATTTCACTTGATCTTAAATGCATCAAAAACTTCATGATTTTATTAAAACTAGTATCGCCTGAGGTCGAAATTCGACCGTTAGGACTAAATTTAAATCTTGGAAGAATTTTGCCGGCCCATTAATATAAAAACTTTTTTGTTCATTGACTACGATCTTATTTCGTTTCACTAATCACCACACCACACCTTTGAAATTACATTCAAAGCACATTTAAATGCAAAACAACACAGAATTATCAATTTCTATTGGTGCTACATAATTTCTATTACGTTGTCTATTTGATTTTGACTCAAAAATTGTCGGTCCTAATCTCTTTACCATTCAGTCCGACCCGTTATCGTTCTTCTTCAAGGCATAACACAACTATATATTTCGTTTATTATATAATAATAATTTTAAAAAATAAGCGAAATCGTAACTGTAACTTAAAATAAATCAGTTGAACTTCGATATTCCGCGATTGTTGGAACCGAGCTCATTCCGGATAATGGAATTACTGTTTTATTTTATTATTCATCAATTTTCAAAGTTGAAAATACATAATATATATGCGCAAATATGTATGCATATTATTTTATTGTTTACAGCACCGTTTTACAAAAGTATTTAGTTATAATACTCATTTAATGAAGATCAGTTAGCTCAAATTATAAATATATGTTCTAAGGGGCCGTCCATAAATTAAGTGAGTCAAAATAGGGGGGAGGGGGTCCGGAAAAATCTCACCAAATCTCACCATGGGGGAGGGGGGACAACGAAAATCTCACGTCGACTTTTTAATGCAGAGAGTATACATTATTATAGCAGATTACATCTAAAAATTATAAGGAAAGTCTAACGGAAGGGAGGGGGGGGGGGGGGGGGGGTCCCGCCAAAACTCACCAAGGGAACGGGGGAATCCGAATTTTCAAAAATTAGTATTAAAAAACTAAACTGAAAGGAGCCTTTTTTGCCATCGCTCCGTAAAATTATAATCAGGGTATCAGCTTGTTTTATCCTCCACTCTTTCTCTTCCTTCTATCTTATATCAAATTTCATCAAAATCGGTCCATTATCTTAGCAGTGAAAACATATTTTCCTATTGGGCGCGTGGCACCGTCCACTTTAAACCGAATACCTTTTCTGAAGATTCAGTCTATCTCTGTTTCGAATTCCATCAAAATCAATCCATTAGCTTAGCATTGAAAACGATTTTTCTGTAAGGAGTAGTGCCACGCCCACTAAAAGAAGTCAGAGTTTTGAGAAATGTTTTTTAGGGTTCAATCTATACACTAACTAAATTTCATCACAATCGGTCCATTAGTTTAGCCGTGGAAGCGTTTTTTCTTGTTAGGAGCAGTGCCACGCCCACCAAAAGAACTTACAGTTTCTAGGGTTGCTTAGAGATCAATTTGTATCCAAACTAAATTTAATCAGAATCGATCCATTAGTTTAGTCGTAGAGACGTTTTTTCTTGTTAAGGGCGTGGCACCGCCCACTCTAAACAAATATATTTACTTAAGGTTCAACTTATCTTCATATCAAATTTCATCAAAATCGGTGAGGCGGCGCAGCCGTGACAGCGTTTTTTCTCATTAGGCGTTAATGCGTTTTGTATGGGGGAGTCATGTAAATATGTTAACTTTATTTTACCTGCCTTAACGGCAACTTATACACCTGATTTTTTTATTCTGCACACCTATGGAACAGCACCTTTCCAATGATATAAGTTTCATTCCCCTCTCTTTATAGTAAATACTAAAAAAGTGTACCACAAGATTCGATGTTCACGTATTAATATATAGATTATCGGTAAAGGCGTTTACTTTAAAATGGCCATAAAACGAGTGAATGACTTAGTACGATTTTACGGATCTTGTTTTGGAATCTCCGAACACTGAATAATAATTGTACATTGTCAGATTTGGTTGACAATTTTATCGATCTTAATCTTGCTTGAAGCGAACCGTGCTGTGTTATTTGTGTAATAAAACAAGTGCGGACATTTTTAAAATTAATTGCATCTCTGATTTTTGTTTTAACTGTGGTTGAATCTTTTTAAACTACATTTTGTAAAATTCAAAATTTTTGTCTTGATCAATTCGTTACAAATACAAAGGATATGAAAATATAAAAAACTTCCAAGCAGCTTCTTATCAGGAATGATCTACGACTCAAGGCCTATGAAAGTTAACGCTTTCACTGGCTAAAAAATAAGCAAAAGCAATTACCTGTTACAAAAAGTAAGGAGCTACTTGACTGGCACGGTGGAGATGAAATAATTTTTTCGGATGAAAAACTGTTCTTCCTGCAAAATAGCCACAACCAGCAGAGTAACCGTTTGTACGCAAGAAGTTTTCTGAATGCTCCAAAAGATGAATTGACTGCTGAGCGATATCAAAACGTTACCAAAATCAAGGTGTATGGAACATTACCTCATATAGGAAAAGGGCCGATAAATTCGACTGATTTCATCTCTGCGGAAGATTGGCCAGCATCATCACCGGATCTCAAGGCATTGGATTTTTGAGTATGAGACCATATGATAGGTAAAGTAAGGTCAACAAAAGGCTTAACAATTGCTGGGTTCAAGCAGCGTTTGACAAGGATTTGGGACGAAATGGAGCAGAAAATGGTGCGTGCCGTCTGTGAATCCTTTTTCAAACGCTTACGTCTTTTAAGCAAAGAAAAGAGTGATTGTTTCGAACTTCATCATTAATTTAATAAATTTTGGAATGTTGTTCAGCGTTTGTGATAAATAATAAAAAAAAATATTGCAGACGACTTTGATTTTTATAACACTTTGCTTTAGTGACAGTTATTATGGGCCACACTATACATGTTTTTTAATTATTTATTTTTGACTTAGAAACAAAATTCATGAATTTTGTCAGTAATAATCGAATTTGTGAAAAGCCACATCTTTTAAATTATCGTCATTTTCCCACTCACAGATACTGTCTCTCTCCACAGCATTTTCCATGATTTTATGGAAGATTTCATATATTAAATGTCAGATTTCTCGGCTCGGATTTTCATCTGAAGTTAGAGTCTTTACGACACAAAATAATTTTTTTTTATATGTGGTATCCTTTGGTTCCGTCAATAAGTTATGAGGTAACCCTTTGCATGTAATTAAAGCTCTTAAAAACCTTATGTTTTAGAAACTTAGACCTTATATACTGTACTATACAAATGACCAAAAATCGAGTGGCAACTCAATTTTAGGACGGGAATCAACAAGGCAACCTTTATATAGAATATTATATTTAAGCTCTTCAAGGTTTATCATTTGACATACATTTTAACTGGAATCTTAAGCTACGTATATAAGCTTTTTTCTAAAAAATTTTGGCACAAGAAACGAGTGGTAGGCCTTATTTAGGACAGGATTTGACAAGACAACCCTGTATATTCTCTTTAGGCTCATCAAGCTCTATTATTTGACTTTCATTTGAAGCTGTAATCTTACACACTTTTTCTTAAAAAAAAAAAAAAATCGGCCAAAAATCGGACTTTTTTCTGCCATCGCGTCAAGCTTTGGCAAGGCAACCTTTGTATGTTAGTTTCACCAAAGTAAAGATTGTCCCAGGTAAAACTTTCGGTTTTATTTTTAGTTATAAAAAAATACCCAATAACTTTTTTCTTTTTTTATTAATAAGGGCTAGTGTTAAAAATATAAATAACAAAAAACTAAGTAATTAACATTTTTTTTTTTTATAAAAATTTCTACCATTTTTCTTAAGGACCCTCATTAAATTTTGCACATCTGTTTCATCGACAGTACGGTTTGATCTTTTCCACCTAAGTCTGAAGTCTTGTAAGTTTTTTGCAGTCCTACCACTCCTTCAAATATCTCTTTTCATTAGAGCCCAATATCTCTCAATTGGGCGAAGCTCAAGGAAGTTGGGTGGATTTGTTATTTTTGGTACAAAATTGATCTTTTTAACTTGATGCCATTCCATCGTAGCTTTAGAGTAATGAGAGGTTCCTAAATCGGGCCAGAGCATCACTGTACCCTCATGTGCACGAATAAATGGTATAACGCGTTTTTCGAGGCACTCGTCTATATAAACTTTTGAATTGATTGTGCCTTGCGTAACAAAGAAGCTGCTTCTGAGGTCACAGGTGCATATGGCCTTCCAAACCTTATATTGCATCGGAATTTTCGAAATTTTTTTTTTTTTTTTGAATTTACTAGGTACATGTCCCTTATTATATTATTATTATTATATTATATAAGATTATAATCAAACAAAATAAAACCGAAAGTTTTTCCTGGGACAGTCCTTACATTACTACTTTCCTGTGTATCCCATCCTGTAATCTTATTCTTATAAGAATATAATACTGTTCAAAATATTATTCTAAATACGAAAAAAAACTAATAGAAAATTACATGAATGGCCTTCCAAACTTTATATTGCATCGGAATTTAAAAAATTTGTTTTTTTTTTTAATTTACTAGGTACATGCCCCATATTATAGTATTATTATTATATTATATTAGATTATAATCAAACAAAATAAAACCGAAAGATTTTTCTGGGACAGTCCTTACATTACTACTTTCCTGTATATCCCATCCTGTAATCCTATTCTTATAAGAATATAATACTGTTCAAAGTATTATTCCAAATACGAAAAAAAAAACTAATAGAAAATAACATGAGATTACATATACCTCTATGAATAAACATATTGAATAATAAGTTTTTTACGCTTTTCTATCACTAAAACTAGCGGAAAATTTCGACTATCAAGTTGACCTTCTAAGGATAGTAATTCAAATATAACTAGTGCGTATTGCTCACGCGAGCAAAATCACGGGTGACCTCTTATATGATATATGATTGTCTATTATTGTTATTTTCTAGACGGGTTGAAATTTTCTTCTTTTGGTTACGATAATGACGATGATGATTCACAACATGCCATATCCAACGAATTCGCAGTTAACGAGACTACCCCTGTAAACATTCCGCATGATATTTGTATTTATGTATGTAAGCAGGGGTGACTATTTTTTTATTGAAAGTGCGTAAAATATAAGGTAATGAAATTCAACCGGATCGCTGTAGTTCAACATGGAACGACACGAAGTTAAATTAAAATTGACTACTGCAGCAACTGAAAATGATTGAAGTTCCTTCATGCGGTTGTTTAATTTTTGATGTTTACTCGTATCCAAAAACAGAAAAGAAAGAGGGAAAAATTAACAACAACAAAAACAGCAAGTATTGCAATGGACACAGTCCATCCGGCCCATACTGCCATACTAAGCGAAAAGGGCGTATCTGAAAAATTTTCGTTTCAAGATAATTGATGTTTTGTTTATGTCGATTTGTTGAAATACCTGTAAAACCGATAATATAAAAATCTCGGATATTTCTTTTTTGAGATACACCCTTTTCGCTTAGTACAGCAGAATAGACCATGCAATTGTAGCATGGCAGTTTTGGCTTGCCACACTTACATATAACAGCAAGAGACGCGCAGAGCTTTAGTTGGTCATAATTAAAATCATAATGAAAAAATTTAATAAAAAAAAACTTTTTCAAAATTGTGATTTTCTTTAAAATCCAAACAATACTAAAAAGTAGAAAATTATTTTGTTTTTAGTGATCATAAACTAATCAGATTAATTTGATTTCCGTTTATATTTTTTATCATTATGTGCAATCCGCTGATTCAAAGAAATCAATTATTTTTTAACAGATTTTTAATTGATTTATTTTTTACACTAAAATTTCACCATAACTAGTTGAAATAACGCAACGTGGGCCAAATTTTAATCACTAAGTTTGACCCAGGCTTGACTCGAAATCAGCCCATTGAAAATGTAAATAAGTTAATTTTTTTGGTGATGGAAGCGTATTGTTGTCTTGAAGGCCGTGCTGAGAAGAAAGTTGAGCTCATAGGACCGTCCCTCGCAGATTAAGTTAGGTTTCGTGAATTGCACAGGCTGATAAAAAAGTGTGAAAGTCCAGACCCTGAGACCAAACTGTACTTTCCCAATGGCTCTTTGAGAAGAAAAAACTGTTTGAAAAATCGAAAAACATTTCGAAGGGTTTGCATTCCAAACAACTTAAGGTGAAATAAAGCTTTGCTTCCAAAACTGTCTTAATTTTGGAACAATTTTGCCTAGGTTTTCTTACTTACATACATATGAACTATTCTGTTGTGCATTTTAGTTCTCTCCCCTTAACCCTCACGAAGTATTTAGCGACTGTTGCGTTCTTCTACTTCATTCTTCATGCATTCCGCACAATTTTTTTGTTTCTTTTTGTTTTAACTTCCGACAAAAAACATGCATGGCATGTCCTTTTCAGAGTTTCTCATTGTCTGGGGTTGTTTTTATGTTTCAGTATCCTACCGGAACTTTGAGAGAACAGAACGTGTTCGTCTGGTCTTCTCGGCGGTGCAACGCTTTGAAATAAACCATTGCTTTCGTTTAAGCTTTCACTTTTTTGTTCGACGTTAATCTAATTCGGTGTCGTTGTCCTCTGTGGTTTTCCTTTTAATTTGTTATTTTTTCTGTTGTTAGGAATTAAATTTCGCTGGTTCGAAGAATACACGTTTATGTCTTTGTCGCCATCGTATTGTTTGGAATTGTGTTTTTATTTGTTTTTGCTGCGACCTGGTTGCGGTTTGCGATTTAACTACGTGTGTATCCATTTTATTTGACAATGTTTTGCATCCAGGATTTTAAGGATTAAAGCAGTTTATCGTTTTGCATTAGTGGAATGCGAAATTTAAAGGAAACATTTTAAATTTTTGTGCCGTCGTGAAGGGCTATAAGCGTTAAATGCACTTGAAAGGTTATAAAATATTAGGAATGGTATGTAAAACAAAAATCATTTTTAAAAATTTATTTCGTAAAATTTTAATTTAATTCGTGAGAATTATAGTAAAAACAATGTAACTTTGGAGAGACAAATTCATTTGTGGAAAATCAGAAATATTGTACGTGCGCTATTTCTGAAAAGTTTTTTTCTACCAAAAATGGATTTTTTCATGTAACTTATGGTTTAATCAAGACACGAAAATCTGCCTAAAATTTGAGCAGCATTTTTGCAACTTGATGTACTTTTGGTATGTTATGGTACATTTGGTTACAAAATATATTTGTAAGGCACCATGTCTGTTAATCGGCAATATTGCCTTGGACGATAGCTATGTGTGAAACTTTTACTCTTCCACAATCTTTTGAGTCCACGCACACACTCTAAGCGATATAGAAAAATTTCAATTACGGTTTTAAATTTTCATTAAAAATTTTGGGGTCGAGATTCTCTTTAACGCTATAGTTCCTTACGACTTAAGACTATGCGATAAAACTTTTTTATAGGCTTGCCCATATGATTACTAAACAGCAAAAAACTAGCCCTGGAAATTCGCCGGTATTTACGAGTACGTACAGCACTATAGTTCGTATCGTCAGAAATGCTTTCAACGCAGAGCTCGTCAAGAAATGTGTAATATCAAAATAGTTACAAAAGCGTATAAAGGGGAAAAAATGTAGAATTTTAGCGAACTATGTTTATATTTTTTGCTATAATTCTTAACCGGTCGACGCAAAAAGTAAAATATAGTATGCTTGCAGACTCTTAAACGGTAGCGGTAGTTGAAACTAGCATAAGCGGCTAGTTGCCCATTTTTTGGTTCCAATAATTCATTTTGCGGTTGTAATTTTGTTTGTGTTTTTTGCACTAAATGTACTGAACAAATAAGATCAGTAAAAAATTAAGTAAATTTTGTTGTTCTGAAAATCACCTCTTAAGCTCGAAATCATTCCCAATGGATATTAAATTTTCCAATTCCTAGTCCGATTCGAAAACAGCCTTTTAATGGAAAAAGTAAATTTTTTTTGATGGATGGTGATCTCTTAGAGTCAGTCAGTCAGACTAAATGCCTATTTTTGCAGTATATAGTTATCTGAAAGGTGTTATACCCCATTTCGAACAATATTTCCTTAGTGAATACTGACACTGTATGTAGATCTCATATTTTGAATTCTTTTTCATTGAACAGTTTGACCGTTGACATTTTTATATAGAAATTCCTAAAGTCTGAAATTTTCAGGACTTCCCATTTATTCGCCTACATCGCAAAAAGATCCTTTGTTCTATATTTCATAATTCTAGGGATTAACCCGAGCCTTGATTTTCAATCAAGCATAAAAAAGAGTCTTATGTAATATATTTATCTTATTTATAAAGTATTTTTTGAAGCCCAATGTGTGCTTCAAGATCAATATCACAAAATGTGTAGAGACGCCGACGTCGAAATACACTGACGGTCATGAAAACCGCACCACTCGCAAAAGAGTATTTATATGTAAAAATTATGACAATTCCGTATTTTTTTTAACTACGATTCATGCGACTTGCAGCATTAAAGTATTGCAAGTGTATTGAGAACGAAAATACGATACTTTTACGCGGTTGCTTAAAGCAGAAGGTCGTTTTTTAAAAAGTACAGAAATGCGTCCAAAACATAAACAGCTGTCACGTGATCAAAATGCGATTAGCGGACCAAGGTGTATCGTATCATAAAATTTCGGAGAGAATGGGTTTCTCACATTCCACAATTGTGCCTTTTTGAAAAAATTAGGATATTTAGAGAGCCGATGGAGAGGAAAAAAGTATTTGGTCCTAGACATGCAATCAGTAGAAACAATGTCCTAGTAGAAAAAAAGTTTGAAGGATCATTTTAAAAGTGTAGTCGCTATACTGACAGAGCTCGAAACGCATCATTTCATAAAAATTATTGTGGAAACTGACCGCAGGAGGCTGCGAGATGTTGGTTTATAAAGGAGACTTCCTACAAAAAAGCCATTATTGAAACAAAAAATGGAAAAAGTGGGTCAAGTTTGTGCTCAAAACTACAAAAACTGGACACTGTAGCAGTGGCAAAGTGTTATTTAGTCGGATGAAAGTAAATTAAACTTGCTATGTGCCGATAATTTCCCGTAGGTGCGTCGTTCCTATGTGGAACGTTAAAAAGAAAACTGTATAGTGAAAACAGTAAAATTTCCATCGAGCCAGATGATCTTGGGATGTTTTTCTTACGAATACGAAAAAATATGGGCAAGTTATAAGGGAGAACCGACTAGGACCCGATGCTCAAAAAGCACTTATCCTGCACTAAGGATGCAATTTTACAGGACGATTTTGCCCCTTGCCACTTCTATGATCCTTAGAGATTTTAAAATTATAAACTGGATATTAAATACAAATCATGCTTTTATAGCTCGGAAAATTATTCACGAATCTCGGAATTTCTCGTCTGACCTAGCCTGGAAACTCGCCGGACCTGAATTCTATCGTGTACTTGTGGCATAATAAAAAATCAATTTTTGCTTTAGATATGCTTTGTGATACAGGACAATAACCTCAAAGCCTTCAAGGATAACGGCTGTAATACAGGCTAAAGTAGGAGCAACATTATACAATTTTTTTTTTTGTATTTTGATATTAGTATTTAGAAACAACATTGAAGATAACAAGATACTGATCAGTTTCTGTAAAAATAAATAATCAAAGGACTTGTTAAAGAATTAACTTTTTTCCAGATTATTGTTTTTAGTCAAAAAAAAAAAAAATAGGTGTGTGGGATCCAGAAATGACTATTTGTTTTTAAACTGTAAATGTTATCATATTAGCTTAATACTTACTTACTTACTTAGATGGCCATAACAACCCGAATGGCACAGGTAGAATGAGCGTCTTGTAGAGTGTTAGCTTTGTCGATCGAGAGAGAGCTCTACAACGTAATTGCTTACTGAGACCGTAGTAGCACCTATTAGCAATTGTTATTCTCCGCTTAGTCTCCAAACTGACATCATTGTTGCTGGTTACGGCAGTGCCAAGGTAAATTAATTCCTTGACAACTTCTAATTTACAGTTGCCCGCTGTAACATGAGAGTCTAGATCCCGTGCTCTCTTGTTGTTGTTAGTAGACATCATGTATTTCGTCTTGCCCTCGTTTACCGTCAAACCCACTTTGGCTGATTCCTTTTCAATAGCAGTGAAAGCAGCAGTAACATCTCTCTTACTCCGACCGATAATATCAATATCATCAGCGTACGCAAGGAGCTGAACACCTTTGAAGAAAATGGTGCTATTATGATGCACACCGGCTTTTCGTACGATCCCCTCCATAATGAAATTGAAGAGATCGCACGAGAGCGGGTCGCCTTGTCTGAAACCTCGCTCGGTATTAAAAGTTCCGGAGAGGTCATTCCCTACCTTGACGGAGCTACACGTATTGCTTAACGTCATCCTGCAGAACCTTATCAACTTTGCAGGTATACCGAACTCAGACATTGTTGCGTATAGGCAATACTGCACTGGGCTATCGAGCGCAGCTTTATAATCGACGAAGAGATGGTGAGTGTCGATTTGATATTCATGGGTTTTCTCCAGGATTTGGCGTAGTGTAAAAATCTGGTCTATGGTGGACTAACCAGGTCTAAAGCCACACTGATAAGATCCGATCAGCGTTTGTGTATACGCCTTCAATCTTTCACACAATACGCTCGAGAGGATCTTATATGCTTAATAACAACAACTAAGTAATAAAAAAATAATTTTTTTCAATATAAATCTCAATAATTCTTTGTGGTGCGGTTTACATGACCGCCAGTGTATATAAAACAAAACATTATTTTGATGGATTTTTTCCAATTCGTGACCCACTAACTTTATAATACTGTCAAATTTTACTTAAAGCAACAATAAAGTGATACAATAATCATTTAAAAAATTTCAATTCCTGACAAATGAAGTAACCCTTAAAATGGCGATTTTTCTTTGTATGGAAACAGTGCCTCATCTAGTAATTTTAAAACTCTTTTATCTTAAATGCATGTGGCAACAGCTTCCATGAAAGATTTCCGACAACATGTCCTGCTACAGCAAATAGAATCAGGAATGAATAGAATTTATTAATCTCTTGTACATAATGATAGGACATACACGTGCAGTAAAATCGTAAAAAACATTCGAGTTCGGTTTAGTGCCTTGAAGCATTAAAAACTTCCTCATACATAGTACATAGTTGTAGAGATACGTTTTTTAAATATATTCACTGGAAATGCGAATATACATATATGCATGTACAGGGTGGCGCAAAATCATCGTTATGGTTTTAGCTTATTATAGTTTTCTTTTTTCAAAGAAAATTACAATTTGGTTGCCATTACCATTTTTTTCTTTCTACTTTCGTGCTGTTTTCAATAAATTTTCCATATATGTTTCGCGAAATTTCACGTGTCGGCAAGAATTTCATTACGAATACTTTGTCGTTTTTCATGATATTTCAGTACTTTTCATGACATCAAAAAATAGCAAGACTACAAGAAATAAACTCATAAGTTTTCAGTTTTTGAATTGAACTCGAGAATTCTTCCATACACATACACGCATGTTTGACTCGCTTGAATCATTTTTCATGAACGCAAACACTAAAAAGTGCCTTTAAAAACAACGTGAGCTTACAGTTAGAAACTGAAACGTTTTTCAGAAGAACCTAAGGACAGTCACTACTGCACGAACTACTGCATTATTCGTAGGTGGGACGTAACAAGGCAATTAAGCCGCTTGTATTTTGCGCTGTAGGTATCCTGTTGGAACCCTGGTTGTGGATGGCTTCGCATAGCTGGCTTAATAAATGTTTCAATGTCATCCAATGTTGGACTCTATTGATGATAACTGCGTTAGCGGCTTTCGGAAGATACTCTGCACCAAAGAGTACACTTAAGTGGACTTGATTATCGTTGACGAACTATTCTTAAACTCTCCGAAGCCCAAAAACTGTGGTTGCGATTCATATATTAAAATATCGACGATTAGCACGCAGAGTCTAAACAATTGATTGCTCGCTGGTTTTCAAAATAAAATTCGATGATTTTTGCTCGTTCTTGCTTTTTAAATCGTTCCATATTTAATTGATCTTGCCTTGTTTGCAAAATTCTTAAAAACAATTAAATAAAAACTATTTAGAAAAAAAGGTTAAATGAATTCATATTCCTAGGTACTACACTTAAGTCACAACTTGAATTTAACACTCATAGAAATCTGACAATTAATAAATCAAAATGGGCATTAGGATTTCTCAAACGCTGGGTGAAGGAATTTGACGATCAATATACGATCAAATACGTCTCTAATTAGACCTAACTATACTAGAATATGCATCACTGGCATAGATGGGCACTAGTTCTTCTGCAAGTTCTAACGAGACCTCAATTGAATATAACGAGAGAGCATTTGTGTATACGTATAAAAATGTGAGCGTACAACAGCGATCAGTTTTACTCCAACAGAAGTAGAACTCCATATGGTTGTTGTACCACTAAATGGAAACGAAGTTTGCGTGCATGTTGGTGTCCACCATTGATCACTGGTATTGAATCTTTGCAGAATCGGTTCAAAAACAATTTTTAACCTCATGACAGTCGTCTAATTAGTATTTACCTAATTTCTTTAATAAGAATAAGAACTATTCCAAGCGTCACATTTTTTCATATTTTTATCAGGGAAATTACCTCCATATTTTTACTTGGAACTGTCAATTCCAAAACGAACTGAAACTATTTCATTGTTGCTAAAACTATTCACGGCTTAGTCTTTTCCGAAGCATCTGTAATCGTCGGTACCAAATATTTTCTACCTCAACACAAACTCCGTGCAGTTCTAAATGCATACTGTTTGAATTTATTATTGAAAGATGATGATCAAGGCCGTTCGGATGTTCAAAGTTGGTCACCAATCCGTACCTTGCACGGATGCGCCCATCGGCATCTCGTGCGGTCGAGTGAGTAGTGGGTTCGCAAGAACCGTTCGCGAAAAAAAACTAAGTATTAAGGTTATCTTGCGTCACCCACATACCCACGCACTTAAATGGGATTTGAAAACACTGTGTTTATTTATTATCTCTGGGTATTGGGTTATCTCCAAAACTCGCATATTATCATGTTACGGTTATATTAACAACGCAATTTTATTACATATTTTTACTTATCAATTAGAGAACGGCAGTGAGACATTCATCTTTTTTTCCATTCATAAATCTGTTGAATCTTTTAGCAGACTCACACAAATTCACCACTCACAAAAAATTTAGTGAATCTAGCAACCATTCCTTCTCATGGCGAAGTCTGTGAATCTGAGTGTGTTTCAGAATCATTTCTAGTGAATGCTGTTTCATTTCGTATGAGTATATGAGTGTTGCGTGAGCTAATCATGAATCAAAGGCACAGATTGAATCAAAAGTTTGTGATACTCACGTGGAACATTTTGGGAAGTTTTTCAATAAATGGGGAAAGGCCGAAAATTGTTTTTTGACATAATTTAGAGTGGCCCGTACCCTAATAAGGACAGTTTTTGACCCATTTTCAAAAAAATTTTTTTTTGTTGCAATCGATTGGGAAGGGTTGAAAATGGCTATTGAACATTACTCCAGACCATGGAAAGCACCGTTTTTGACCCATTTTCGGAATTTTTTTTTTTTGCTGCAATCGATGGGGAAAGGCCGAAATCGCTTTTGGACATCACTTAGGGTAGCTCCGGATCCTGGAAAGAACATTTTCAAGAAAATTTTTTATTGCTGCAAACGAAAGGAAATGTTCGAAAATGGCGTTTGGACATCAATTAGGGTAGCTCCGGATACTGGAGAGAACCGTTTTCAGCCCTTTCTGTGCTTTTCAAGGTTCGGAGTCATCCAAAGTTATTTCCAAAGTCTATTTTCAACTTTTCCTTATCAATTGGAGCAAAAACGGATTTTAGAGTGGATCAAAAAATTATTATTTTTTTTACCAATCCATTGCAATGGATAGATAAAGCTCAAAAATAGATATTTACAATTTTCCGAAAATGGGTCAAAAAGGGTCCTTCCAGGGTCCGGGGCCACCCTGAAAATCTTAAGGAAATGGGTCAAAAACGGTTTTTTCTACAATCCGGACCCACCCTAAGTGATGTCCAAAATTAATTTTCGACCTTTCCCCATTGATTGGAGAGAAAAAAAAAAAACAGATTTTCTGAACTACAGTGCAACATAAGTGGCTCAAGCCATTCTCTGCTTCATGAATCTGAATCCATGTGAATGTGAGGTTTACAGCCCAGAGCTACTTACAAGCTCAGATTCGCGCTCACTATTGCAATAGGCACACTCACGCCTCATATTTTTGGTAGTGGCTCAAAGTCCTCAATGAGCTACTCAATGACGTTCTCTGTTATCAATTAGCAAATTTACTAAAAACTTGTAAGCCAATCTTAAAATAGAAGTTGTATTAAGTTCAGTGAATTTTTCATATCAATTTTGATATGTTCAACCTCAAAAATCAACCTAATCTAACTGTGCAAAATAGTGGTGATTTTTAGGTTAAGCGAACCACGATTATCCTAAACAGAACCAAAGTATATGCTCCATTTTGTTGGCTTATCGTACTAATTTTTATTATTCTTTTTTTAAAATACTGAATTTAATTTATATATTTGCTAAAATGATGAAATATGCGTAATTAAAGCAGCGCTTTCCGTCTAATAATGCTGTTTCACTTAATACCGCGTTAAGCGAAATATGACAACACATAGCCTTAAGAACTACTTGTATTAAGCTGAAAGTTTGTTTAAAATCAAATTATAAATTCAACTCTCGTTTAATGGAATTTTCTTTAACCATTGCTATTAAATTAGCATTAGCCATAACAACAACCCCCAAAGCAAACCCATTAATTGGTAATTTTCATCATAATTTCCGTCAAGGTATAGAAAACTTTTGTAGCACTCTATGAAATATTCTATTCTTCCCCCAGCCATAAATATAATTATTTATTATATTTCATAATTTTATTCTACTTTTATCTGAGCTAAGTCCGATTGCAGCCCCAAAATATTTTAACCCACAATATCCGGAGAAAGTCGCCCTGTTGCAGCGGCATTATTCATTCTCTGTTAAATCCTTTTTCCTAATTAAATTATTTACATGTTCATATTTCTGGAAAATCTTTTTTTGTAAATTGTAAATTCATTGAAGCTTTAACTTGCCTGAAGTGCAACCCCTCGCAATGGTGCTGATGGTGGTCTTCATTCAAACCCTAATTTACGGCATTATCGTGTAGTATGAGTTGTGTGGATGTAAATGGTATTATTTTGATGTACTTCTCAAGTAGACCAAATATTTATGTCAGTTTTGGTCAATTGGGGTTTGTCAGCACATGACGTAATGTCACCCATCCCATCATTTCTAAATGTTAAATGCAACACGTTTCAGTGTCGCACGGACCCCATATTGTCAGTTTTTTGTTTGGAATTTGTATGGATTTACCTACACCAAAAAAAAAATAAGAAAACATATCCCTCTAAGCTACTTGCAAGCATAAACATGTCAACGTCGTGATCCACCCTTAATCAAAATAAAATTGAAAGTCCTAATTGAAATTTATGCATCCGGAGTGTTCTTTATGGGTTTTATTTTTTTCAAACAAATAGAAAGTATACTCCTCATTCAAGTTCTGAGGATGAATAATATGGTTTTTAGGAACAAAGTTTTTTTTGTCATTTGGCATTTGGAAAAGTCTCCTGATTTGAAACAATAATTTTAATCCTCAACATAAGGAGTCCAAATTCGCAGTAACCAACATGGAAGTTATAATTGTTATACTTGTTTTTTTATCTTGTTCCATAAGTTCTCGTATATCTTTTTCTGATTTACGAATTTCTTTTTCAAGCTATCACTTCTACGGTGACTTAAGACGATCGTGTTTCATGTTTTCCTGAAGGTCGTACTCCTAGACGCTTATACAGTTAATAATCGCTGATTTACGCAATGTGTGCCAATACATTTTCGCCAATTCGATATTCGAGATGTTTCTAGGTCATAAGATTTTCGAAATTCTGAGAATATAATTGTTGGCAAAGCACTGTTGGTTAATAACGTTTTACGGGCGTTCAAAAAAACCGATTGCTCATTCAAATTAGAAATTTTGAGCTGCATTGTTGTTGAAAGGAGTAAAGAACCAGCGATTTTTAAAATTCAGAAATAATTCACTTATTGGTTCGATATCAGATGTTATGAAGCTACTCAAATAATTGAAGTTCTCCAACTTTTCTATGCTGGATTCGCTCATGATACTACCGCTAGCACTGGTTGAATGGATGGACATGGTTTTTATCGTATTCATTTTCAAAACAGATCTGAGGTCGGGGAGTTTTGTTGGCATGTAGTTCTGGTTGGTGGCGAGGTCTTTCAGATGCTCGAAGTTGCTTCATTGAGCCTCACAATTAGAATTATATAAGGCACTGCTACACATATCGTCCAGAACAAGTAAAACCAAAACTAGTGACAGCATACAACCTTCACGTATACCCCGACGAACTCTAGAGGACTTAGAGTTTGTTAAAGCATTGACAAATAAATACATTACCATATGAACTTTCAATATTTGTTAGTATTTAGAGTTCGAAAGTTTAAGTTCAAGAGAGACTCTGTTTTAAGTCATATTTAAAGCTATCCCTTACTAAAAAGAAATTGCTTCGCTTATTTCTGGTTATGACGTCAGAGCTGAGTAATCTCTCCCGTCAATTTGAGCTCTTAACCTTTTAATTAGGGATTTTAGTTTCAGAGATAATTTATATTGGAAAGGAAATCTCTTAACTCGATGTAAACATCATACATCCGGAAAAAGCTTATAATTGAAAAAAGGCCTCAAGTGGTCCAAAATTGAACTAATCAAAATTGATATATCACAGCTAGTGGTGAACATATTCCGGAATATAACTTTAAGCAATAAATATTTTTGAACAATATTTTAAATAAAAAGAAAAAAATATGTATTGTATGTACATTAGGGTGTTTTTTTCAAACTTTTGGAGAGGGATTTTATTTATTTTTTCCTATATTATAGCTTGAGGAATCTACATCTATATATTAATACGTGAACATCGAATCTTTGGTACACTTTTTTAGTATTTACTATATAGAGAGGGGAATGAAACTTATATCATTGGAAAGGTACTGTTCCTTAGATGTGCAGAAAAAAAATCAGGTGTATAAGTTGCCGTTAAGGCAGGTAAAATAAAGTGAACATATTTACATGATTCCCCCCATACAAAACGCATTAACCCCTAATGGAAAAAAAAACGATGTCATGGCTGAAATGCTTCACCGATTTTTATGAAATTTGATATGGAGATAGATTGAACCTTGAGTAAAGATATTTGTTTAGAGAGGGTGGCGCCACGCCCCTAACAAGAAAAATCGTCTCCACAGCTAAACTAATTAACGGATTGTGATGAAATTTAGTTCGGATATAGATTGAACTCTTTAAAACATTTCTGAAAATTCTGTTCTTTTGGTGGGTGTGGTACTGCTCCGAACAGGAAAATTGTTTTTATTGTTAAGCTAATGGACCGATTTTTATGGATTTTGGTACAGAGGTAGATTAAATCTTGAGAAAAGGTATTCGGTCTAAAGTGGACGGTGCCACGCCCCCAATAGGAAAATATGTTTTCACAGATAAACTAATGGACCGATTTTGGTGAAATTCGATATGGAGATAGATTGCACCCTAAGGAAGAGAAAAGGAGGTAGGGATAAACAACATGACACAAAAATAGCTCTTTCCAATTTAGTTTTTCAATACTAAAAAGTATTTTTTGTTACTTTTATGACCGTATCATTAGAAAATATCTTTATAATTAGAGCTAGCTGATCTTCATTAACTGAGTATTATAATTGAATACTTTTGTAAAACGGTGCTGTAAAGGACAGTCCATTAATTTCGCATACATATTATGTACTTATTTACAACTTTGAAAATTTATAAGGAATAAAATAAAATAGTGGCTATCCGGGATGCGCTCGGTTCCAACTATTACGGATAATCGAAGTTCAACTGATTTATTTTGAGTTACAGTTGCGATTTAACTTATTTTTGTTTAAAAATAAACGAAAAATATAGTTGTGTTGTGCCTTGCACGATATCGGGTCGGACTGAACGGTAAAGGGATAATTTATGAGTCAAAGTCAAATAGACTGCGTAATAGAAATTATGTAGCACTAATAGAATGTTGTTTTGTGCTCAAATGTAAATTAAATGCAATTCCAAAGGTAAGATGAGGTGAGGTGAGGTGAGGTGAGGTGAGGTGAGGTGAGGTGAGGTGAGGTGAGGTGAGGTGAAGTGAGGTGAGGTGAGGTGAGGTGAGGTGAGGTGAGGTGAGGTGAGGTGAGGTGAGGTGAGGTGAGGTGAGGTGAGGTGAGGTGAGGTGAGGTGAGGTGAGGTGAGGTGAGGTGAGGTGAGGTGAGGTGAGGTGAGGTGAGGTGAGGTGAGGTGAGGTGAGGTGAGGTGAGGTGAGGTGAGGTGAGGTGAGGTGAGGTGAGGTGAGGTGAGGTGAGGTGAGGTGAGGTGAGGTGAGGTGAGGTGAGGTGAGGTGAGGTGAGGTGAGGTGAGGTGAGGTGAGGTGAGGTGAGGTGAGGTGAGGTGAGGTGAGGTGAGGTGAGGTGAGGTGAGGTGAGGTGAGGTGAGGTGAGGTGAGGTGAGGTGAGGTGAGGTGAGGTGAGGTGAGGTGAGGTGAGGTGAGGTGAGGTGAGGTGAGGTGAGGTGAGGTGAGGTGAGGTGAGGTGAGGTGAGGTGAGGTGAGGTGAGGTGAGGTGAGGTGAGGTGAGGTGAGGTGAGGTGAGGTGAGGTGAGGTGATTAACGAAACTAAATAAGATCATAATCAATGAACAAAACCGTTTTGTTATTAATAGGTCGGCAAAATTCTTAAATTAAAATTTAGTGCTAACGGTCGAAGTTCGACCTCAGGCGATACTAGTAAAAATAATTGTCCCAACATTTGAGCTTGAGTTTACGTCCAATTTCGTTGAAATTCAACGAAAAAACCGACTTACTAAAACGTAGAAAAAGTCTGCCTTAGGTGCCAAGATATCGCGTTTTGGGATTTTTAGTTGAATGGGGGACGCCACCCACTATTGTAAAACCACGCCCACATTTTTCGTGTGACTAAAAATGCGGAAAATATACAAGGAGGAATTTTTATAAATTTGCTGTCCTATATGCCTATATAATAGAATTGGGTTTGAAGAAAATCCTTCCAAAATTTCAGCTTCCTAGATCAAACCTGCGAACGGCGCATCCACTTTGTTTCCTATTACAATTCATATGGAAGCAATTTTTTTTTTTTACTAAAACGCAAAAAAAGTTCTGTTTTTCATTTTTCATATGAATTGTAAAAGCATACTTTCTGATTAGAGGCTGAAATTTTGGGAGAATTTTCTTCAAACCCAATTCTATTATATAGGCACATACGACCGCAAATTTATAAAAATAAAAATAACTCCTTCGGGTGTATTTTTTCCGCATTTTTAGTCATACGAAAAATGTGTGTTCCATTTCAATTTTAAGTTTTATCACTCTAAAAAATCACTTTTACGAAAAAATAAATCTTCGACAAATCATAATGAAATGTTGAATAACAATACAAAATTCTTCAGTTGATAATTCGCTAATAGTCCAAGAGCCGGCTGTAGAAAAGTCGAGTGTATAAGATTACAGGATGGGATGCATGCCAAATGATAGAGCTCGACGAGCCTAAATAGAATATCTAGGGTTGCCTTGCCAGAGCCTGTCCCGATGGCCGAAAATGCCCGAATTTTAGCCAATTTTATTGTTCTAATTAAAACTGTAGTACAGAACAGCTCGAAATAAATGCCAAATGATAGAACTCGAGGAGGCCTAATTATAATACCTGGAAGTGCATAGTTGA
Organism: Tricholauxania praeusta; assembly: GCA_949775025.1. Taxonomy (NCBI): domain Eukaryota; kingdom Metazoa; phylum Arthropoda; class Insecta; order Diptera; family Lauxaniidae; genus Tricholauxania; species Tricholauxania praeusta. The sequence continues at coordinate 45,804,700 of OX459031.1, forward strand.
ATACTGTCCCAAACATGGGTTTTCATCGGTTTTTTAGGTCAATTTTCATTAATGAAGATAACAGCTTGAAATTTGTGCCAAATGATAGATATCGCAGAGCCTTAATAGAATATATAGGGTTGCCTTGTAGAACCCTGTCCCAAACATGAGTTGCCACTCATTTAAGAAAAGTTGACCCCAAAAACGGGTGTCAAATAATGTTTAGGACATGATTCGACAAGGCAACCCTATATATTCTATTTAGGCTCTTCGATATCAATCATTTGGCACGAATTTTAAGCTGCTATCTTCATTAATGAAAATTGACCCAAAAAACCGGTGAAAACCCATGTTTGGGACAGGATTTAACAATACAATCCCAGGTACTATATTTAGGCCTCTTCAAGTTCTATCATTTGGCATACATTTCAAGCTGTTATGTACTACAGTTTTAATTAGAACAACAAAATTGGCTAAAATTCGGGCATTTTCGGCCATCGGGACAGGCTTTGGCAAGGCAACCCTAGATATTCTATTTAGGCTCATTGGGCTCTATCATTTGGCATACATCTCATCCTGTAATCTTATACACTCGACTTTTCTACAGCCGGCTCTCAGCCTATAAGCGGAAACAAAAATTAAAATAAACGAAAACAACAAATTAAGAAATAAAAAAACAAAAAAATCCTAAGGAATCTAAATTATGTAATAAAGAAGCGGAAAAAGGAACAAGCGAAACAAAGGAATTGTTATTGTAGTACACACTCATAAATGGGTTGCCGGCTGAGACGACTTTTATTCTGTGTGTCTTCTGTCCTGGGTGGACTTTTGTTTTTGGGCGCCACTTGTGCCACCGATGTGTGTTCCTATTTGACTCCATTATTTCGTAGTGGCGTCGCATGTGTCCCACAACTACGGCACAACGAACAATAGCAACAACATTGTTGTGGCGCTATTTTTGGAGATTGTATATCATATTTTTATATTTGCCATGTTGCCTTGTACTTGAAACATACCGAGGCAGCGAGAGCTGCTGGGAGGGGACTCGTCACCAGCTGCGCCTAAACTGTTGAGAGGGTGATTGATGAATGGTTGAATGAATGGATGATTGTGGCAGGCAGGCGGCAAGCAGCAGCATAGCAAGTGGACTCTGAATCGTTGTTTATTTTTCATTTCTTAGCCGAGTGGAGCAACGAATTTTATTGGTATTTTCACAAATTTCTTCGTTAAAAATTTATAAGAGTTCCCATAAAATGCAACGGGACCACCAGTGGTGTGCGCTCGTTCTCTGTTATCTGTAATAAAATTAACAATTTGGCAACAATGGAGAGAGCAGAGCTGCCTGTGCAGCCCTTACTCCTTACGGCAGCCAAACAGCACTTTGCGTACTGAATTTATTAATTTATTTATGATATTTGTTCTTTGATAGCGAAGATTATCATATACAGTGAATTTCCCCATAACCGGACACCCACCGTTGTAGTATTTTTGTCCGGTTATTGGAGCGTCCGGCTATCGGAATTGATTTTGTATGGAAAAGTTAGTGAGTGTCGCTGAAATATGTCCGGTTATGGGGGCTGTCCGTAATGGTGAATTTCACTGTAAATTGTAATGTAAAATTATGTTTCGGAAATATTTATTTATTAACTTATTTTTAATTTTTGAACAAAATTTTTAGATATTATTTTAATTTACTTCACATCGTTAAAAGTATTTATATGTTGAAATATCTTAATTGATTGTTATGTACATATATCGGTCATTCTTTTAATAACTGCTCACTTTTTTTATTTGACGTTTTTGAACATTTTTTGAAACGAAATATCTCAAAAACTATAGCAGATAGGATAAGAAATCATTTAATCGTATTTGTTAAGAAAGACTATAACTTTTTAAAAAAAGTTAAAAAAATTTAAATAAAATTGTGAAAACACTAATTTTTTTAATTAAAAAATTTTTCTCAAAATATTTTCAATACATCTTCTGTTTTTTTTTTTTATTTTTTTATATGTTATTCCTCAATCAATCCTAAGAATGTATCTGCATTCAAATCGAAATTCCCGTTATAACTTAGGAAAATAAGAGTTTTTATAAAGGCGCACATCAGTCTAATTGTATGAATTGTATGCTATTTTCCAAAGTTGTTTTAGAATTGATTAAAAATAACATTACAATAAAAAAATTAAAAAAAAAAATGTATGTCGAACTTTATGTTGAAAAAACATGGTACGCGTCATCAGTAAAAAGTTCCTTACTGGAATTTGAAATTTGTGGATGACCTTTTTATTGAAAAGACTTAAGAATTTAATTCTTCTTAAAAAATAATGTTTTTTTGTTGCCCCAAAATGAAAGTGCTTCACAGAAGGAAAACAAAAAATTATGAAATCTCTTCTGTAAATTGAAAGCCAGCAATTTTTTGCATTATAACTGTCGCTTTTTTCGTTTTTTATAAGAGGCGGTAGCGAAAACTAATATTTTAATTAATTTTCTAATGTACATTGTAACATTCGAATGTCAAAAATTCAATGAACTGGTGCCAATTTATTGACACAAACTAAAGCGTCAAACATATTTAAAATGTTTAGACAAAAATCGATAAGATATAAATATAATTTTTATATGTATTTGAGCACTGTCTTATGATATTGAGGAGTTAATACGTATATAATCATATGGATATTCAATTCCTTTGTATCTAGATATCGTAAGCTAATTGATTAAAAACAATTGTTTAAACTACATACCGAATATTTTGCTTTTCAAGGATATACTTATTAATTTAATTCACAAACTAATTTTTAGTGTAAACTTGATATATATTAATATGAATATTGTGAATATATCATTTCAAACTCACAATTCCAAGATCAGACATTGCTTTTTAATGTATAATTGGGCGTTAATTAATGTTCAATTTACAATTAACATATTAGTCACTAGTACTTCTTCATGTAAAACTGTTATTAAAAAATGTTGGAATAATATTATAGATTGTATTATAGTTTTAACATTGTGAATTGATATAACAAAGTAAAATCTAAAATAACATGAAAAATATTGATTTTGTTGAAAAAGTTTAAGATTTTAACGGAAATTTTGAATTGATATTCCATAAATATCCAAATGATATATCTTATTTTTTTGAATGCATTAAAGTTGGCGAGCTGGCCACCTCAACTTGATGAGGAAGCTTACCTGCTATGTAATGATATTAGCACCAGGGTACTGTAGCCCGAAGCTAAATTTTGAGAGTGGAATCACGGTAGACGATTAAAAGAATCTTTCACATCAGTTTTCTCAGACGGATCCAAGATGAGCTGCGAACTTGAAGCATGGTTGTTTTCAGAGAACATAAATGTTGCTACGTTATTCGCATGTTTGGCAAATTTAGCATCCTTAGCAGATATTCTTGCAATTTACGTGTTAGATGGCATAGTCTAAGAACTCCCCATTAGAGCCGCAAATGTCAATTATTACAGACAGGTAAGCTGCAATTAATACTCTAACACATTGCATCATCTAAACTCGGTGAGAAAAACAGATTACGGCTACATACGGTTGATTGGACATAAAAAGATCTCACACTGAAATTCTCGGACTCGTTTCGGCAGTAACCGGTCACTGACCAATCGATAAGCCCCTTAGGTGACTCGGCACTTCCTATAAAAAGAAGACATTAGACATTGTACATGCCTGGCGTTTATAAGTGTCAGTCTAACGCTTTCAAGAAATCTTTTGCGTGATACACATCAAACAAATTCATAACATGATTTTAATGTTTAAGAAATAACCGAGACATAATTTTAAAGTGGTATTCAATTGTGAACCTAGTGCTAATTGTGCACTTTCTGAGTATTATATTACTGTCACCTAAATCAACTTGAAAAGCTTTCAAGTACCGCAAGGTTCCACAGATCTGCTGTGAAATATTCAAATTTCAAGACTGATCTTAACTGACCCCTTGTAGCATATCCTGGGTAAATACTAAATTGAAGGACAAACAAGGAGAAAGCGACTTTTTAAATAAGTCAAAAATAAAATGTATACAATATTTTAGCAAATTCTGTTAAGATATTAGTAAGTAATGTCATTTGGCCACATTTATCATTTTGGCACCCATTGTGTAATAATTTGGCGAGACACAAAAACGTCAGTAAAAACACAAAAAAAGACATGAAATATTTATTCTTGTGGTGTCGAATAAAAAACAACATTTATTCAATTTTACAAATCAGTTGAAAGAAGCGGAAGAAAAACTAATTCATTTACAGCGAAGAAATCCGAATTCCTTTTTTCTGCTCCTCTACTTTTTCATTATTTTTAAAACGAGTTACAAAGAAGAATACAGCGAAAAACTTTTCAAGAATTTATCTGCACAATTCGTGTGCACAGAAGCGTTAAATTATAGGAAGGAATGAGGTTGGCTGGGATGCATGGAATCTCGCAGAGAAAGGATTATGAGTTGAACTTTGAGAATTTGAGAATTGTACAAATAATAATAATGAAAATCTATGATAAGTAAGAATCACTATTATTATATCTGCTACAAAGTTGTTTGTTCATGCAACTGCTCAAATACTCTTTGCTATAATCTTTGAATTCCCCAGTTTGTTTAATTTATTACAAGTCGTCATACCACTTCAATAAATAGAGCTGTAGCTAACCCTGTGGCGTCACAATAACACGGGGCTAACCCTAAACAAAAGTCGTTCCGCCGTCAATGTATATATGCATATCAGTTGGTTTCCTGACATATGCTTCCATTAGTCATCATCATAAATGATCTTTTATTTGGGTTTGTCTTTTATGTATATATATATTTTTTTTTCTAATGTCCTTCACATATATACTTATGTTTATATGGCTTTAAATATCAATTGCTGTTTTAATTAAGTATCTTTTCCATATATTTACAATATTACAAGCACATTGTATGTATGCCAGTGAGCAGCACTAGGACGAGGCAAAAATTAATCTTTAGGGATCAGATGGAAGACCAATTGTATGAACAAAGACTCATTTTTCGCTGTAAACTAAATATTTAGTAGCCACTTGCAAACATGGTGGATTCTCAGTTACGCTGTGGAGATCTATGGCAGCTAGTGGCGTCGGAACCATGGAATTTATTGACACAATTATGACCACAGAAAGTTACTGGGATATTTTAAAACGAAATTTACGACAGAGTGCCGCAAAACTTAAGCTTCCGTCCAGGTTTTGGTTTTAATAGGATAATGATCCAAAGCACACGGCGCACATAGTACAAGATTGGCTGCTATAAAACTCTCCAAATCAACTTAAAACACAACCACAATCGCTGAAAATGAACCCAATTTAGCATTTATGGGGAGAAGTGAAATTAAAATTGAAGAATCTTGAGCGATAGCCAAGATCTGGAAAGAAATTTTGCACTCATTCACCCAAAAACTGGTGGATTCAATGCCACGACGAATATAATCTGTAATAGATACAAGTGGCCATAAAAATTATTGGAATCGAAAAATGTCTATTTTAACTAAAATTTAATGAACCATAGTTCGAATTGCATGAACTGTATACTTAATTTTGTAACATGAATTTTGCATTAATTTACGTTTTTATGAATTATTTTTGTGTTTTGTTTTAAAAATATTAAAATTTATGTTCGTTAAAATTATTTCTTAAAAGCTTTTAGTTTCTTTAAAAATTGCCAATATTTCTTTCAAATCAGGGTGTATGCTCATTTTTGTGAGTAACTGTATAATGGAATGAATTAGGTGCAGTATCTAAGTATTTACATAAATTATATTACATAAATATATGTACATACATTTTAAAAAAGTCTTATTCTGTTCAATAAATGTTAAATTAATCAATAATACGATAACCAACTACTTAATTAAATTAAAATGTGCTCCCACACCCAGGATCATAAGAAAAACGCAGATGATCTGAGCTTAATACATCAATGTTAAATTCTGCAGACATATTTATATGTGTTACATTTAAGTTTTTAGGTTCACATATTCGTATGTAGAATAAACACGGGTGCGACATTTCCACTTTAAAGAACAATTTATTTTATTTGTTTGTGTCTGTTCGTTCTTCAGACTCCCTGTCTGTAACATTATCCGTTTGGTATTTATCTTTGTCGTCTGCAAATTGTAATTTTTTATCGATTGCCTCTCCATGGTTCCAGCAACACTTGGTGTTGACATTTCAGTTGATGACATGTGATTTATTGCATGCATCACTCGTGCGCAATTTGTTGCAAGTCAAGAGAGTTCCGCATTTTTTGGATTCGGATTGAGTTTTTTTTTTCTTCATAAAACCTTACTTGCATGATGAAACCATTTAACTCATTCAAAAACTGCAAACAGCGTCTGAGCCAAAAACTCCCCCAATTGCTTTTAAAGGAGAACAAGGACTATAAGGGTTGCTTTTTAAATTTTCCTTGAACGGCTTAATTTTTTAATAAGCACTCAATTTAAGTTTAAATGTTCATTACAGCCTTCTTATGAGAATGCCAAATAATTTTTGGCGAAATCTGATAGAATAGTTTTAAACCAAAATGTTCGCTTTCACGTAAGACTCTTGGTTCAAAAGAATATTTGGTGATAATGTGAGCCTCAAACCTAACGTTTTCGAAGTCCATCATCAACACGTAAGTTTTTAAATACAATTGGATGTAGAAAATATGTTTTTATAGTTTTAGGTTGCTCCATCTCTACCTCTATCGATTTCTGATACATCTACAGCTTGAAATGATTTAAAACCTGACATCAAAAATTTATTAAAAAACGAAACTAAAAATCGAAAACAACCGACTTGACTTTATATTTGATGGAAGTAATATTTCTTAAATTTGGTATGGAGATGACTAAATGAATTTCGATGGGATTGCATCAGTGGGTGTCGCACCTTCCATGCAAGCATAAAACGTTTCATGTTATATTAAGCGTACTATAGGAATGATCTTAATAAAATTTGGTATAGTGATGTCGGTTACCATAAGCTTTCTATTAAATGAAGTTTGACGGGATTACTTCAGTGGTCATGGCACCTCCCATATTAACAACAGTTAAAAGCGTGAAATTTCTTATTTTCTTAAATATTTTTGACCGTTTGAATTTTTTTTTACAGAACAATTCTGTGGAAAAATTTTGTTTCTGAACATATGAGAAGTTGGTTTAAGTTCTATTTGCTCATTAAAAACTTAATTTTTTATAAATAATAAATAATATTTTTATAAAAACATTATTTCATATAAATTGTAAAACATTTCTTGTCCTATCACGAAAATATCATTAACTTTTTCCCAATATTTACTGAGAAATCGCAATTTAAAAAAACACCCACATAAAAGTTCACTTGCTCATAACTTTTTAAAAAATCCAAATTTTGCAAAAATAAGTATAAGGCCTTAATATTGATCAATATATCTTCAAAGTTATGCAATAAAAAGTTTAAGTTTAATAACTTGGATTTTACTGTGTCCAGTTGAGAAAACTTAACTCATAAGAAAGTATCGAAAAAAATTTTAACGCTATATTTTAAGCCTATAACATATACATATATATGTATAAGGAATACAACTGTGGTTTCTCCGCGAGTGGAGCTTTCGTGTTTCTTGTGTAACAGCTATAATCCTCTGTTGTTTTCACTGCTTTCACCTTAAGACACTATTATTTGAAATTGTCAATGCCACTACGTGACTTTACATAAAAAAATAAATGAGAAACAAAATAAAATCTGATTTTTGGTCCAAAAATTTTCAAAGTATTTTATAAGCAAGTTATAACAATATTTTGCTTCAACAATTAGTCACTCTAACTAATAGTGCATGTATTATTTTAAATATATTTATATGAAAGCAATTTTTTTTTTACTAAAACGCAAAAAAAAACTGTTTTTCGTTTTTTTGCTTTTTCGTTTTTCATATGAATTGTACTAGGAAACAAAGTGGATGCGCCGTTCGCGGTTTGATCTAGGAAGCTGAAATTTCGGGAGAATTTTCTTCAAACCCGATTCTATTATAGAGGCATATATGACCGCAAATTCAAAAAAAAACAAGTTAAGGTGTTATTTTCGGCCAGGCCGAAACTCACATACCCTACACTGCACTGAAACTACCTTTTAAATAAATGTTGAAAAGACGTTGAAGAGGTTGAATAAGTCGAAAAAATTGTGAAATGTTAGAAAGGTTGAAAAAGTCGTAAATATATGCAAAATGTTGAAAAAATTTGAGAGAGGCTGAAAAACTCTAAAAAAATTGAAAGAGGTTGAAAAAATTTGAAACTATTCAAAATTGATGAAAAAGTCGAATAAACAAAGAAACTTCTGAAGAAAGTTGAAAGAGGTTGAAAAGTCGAACAAATACATATAGCATATACTTATGTTAAAGGGTTAAAAAAGTCGAATGAATTTGGAAAATGTTGAAAAAACCGAATAGAAATGAAAAATTTGAAATATGCCACGCCCACTTCTCCAATTCTGCCCACTTTTAGATCAATAAATTATATTTGTGATCGACGCCTTCATATTAAATTTTAGCACAATAGCTTCTATAGTTTGCGATATATGCCCCAGTTAAATTTTAAATTTAGCGCGGTGACATACCCAGTGGTACAATCCAGCCCGAATTCGACCCAGAAATAGCTTTTCATAAGCAAACCCCTAACACCAAATTTTAGTGTGAATGCTCACATATTTCGATAAATATGCCACTTACCGTATTTTATTTGTATGGGAGGTGCCACGCCCACTGGTTCTATTTCAGCCACTTTTGATTCAGATATACTCTATGGCAACTGAACTACTTACATTGAATTTCATAGGAATCGCTGCAATAGTTCACTAAAAACAGCGCTTACAAATTTATGTTAATATGAGAGGTGCCACGCCCACTGATGCAATCCTATCAAAATTCATTTATTTTTAAAGCCTAGAGTAACTGACATCTATACACCAAATTTTATGAAAATTACTCTCATAGCACACCATCTATAACAATAAACGTTTTCTGCTTATATGGGAGGTGCCACGCCCACAGGTACTATTGGACCAAATTTTGTAATAAGAGACCTTGTAGCAAGTATATCTTCCTCATTAAATTTCATAACGATTACGTTGTTAGTTCTCTTAATATAACGTTTATAAATATTGGAGGCGGTGCCACGCCCTTCATTGAGTTTTTTCATTTAAGTGGCTGAGCTTGTATTGATGAGTGCTTTCAGCGGCATCATCTCCAAAATTTTTATGGAAATCGTATGTGCCAATTTTGAGATATACGGAATCAAAATTTTCAACAGTAGAAAAGTGCCACGCCCACTTATATCTCAATTCAAGATATATTTGATATGTATCAGTTTACCAAATTTCAACGCAATATCTTGAACGGCTTACAAGATATGGTGGTATATATGATAAAATTTAGAGCTGTGCCACGCCCCTGTACGACCCTTTGGAAACTTGAAACCAGCCTAATCCTAATTTGGTTCACATATGCACCAAATCACCAAGTTTCATCAAAATCGCTGCAACTTTTTTCAAAATTGGCCTGGGTAAATAAACATAGAGTATGGGCGGTAGGCGTGTCCATTAACCGATTTCGCCCATTTTCAATAGCAAGATGCCTGCAAGAAGATGTGACCTATGTGAGAAAGTTCCATTCAATTATCATTCTGGGTTTTCCCGTAAACCTGATTTCAACAGACGGACAGACAGTCATACAGACAGACAGACAGACAGACGGACATCGCTAAATCGACTCAGATGGTGACGCTGATCAAGAATATATACACTTTTCCATACCTGCCACGCCCCCTTCGATGTGTTACAAACGGAGAGACAAAGTAAATATACCCTCGGTGTAGGGTATAAAAATAAAAATAACTTCTTCGGGTGTACTTTTTCCACATTTTTAGTCTCACGAAAAATGTGGGCGTGGTTTGTCAACAGTGGGTGGTGTCCTCCATTCAACTAAAAAACCCATATCTTAGCACCTGAGGCAGATTTTTCTACGTTTTAGTAAGTTGGTTTTTTCGTTAGGCTTAGGTTTTTCGTTTTAGGTTTGAGCTAAGAAGCTCAAATGTTGGGACAATTATTTTTATTCCTCAAGCTATAATATAGGAAAGAATAAATAAAATCCATCTCCAGAAGTTTGAAAAAAAAACACCCTAATGTACGCGCATACATGTAAATAATTCATGTGAATAAATGGTATCACAAAAGATAATAGAAACTTCATTGTTTTCTAGTGTTTTTCATTCTACAAAAATCTACTTAAAAAACCTCCACACCTTGGGATGTTTGTTTAGTTTCAACATTCTCAATTCTGTCCCCATCGATTGGCATCTTGTAATCAATAACTTCACACTTCTGATGACAGTTGAATTTTTTTTTTGTGATTAGTCATCTCTGAAGAATTGTTTTTCCGCATCTTCTTTATGAATTTTCATTCGTCTGTTTTGATTGTATATTAGGATATCATTAATGATTTTGTACTTCTTCTTTTTCTTTATTACAGAGCCAATGTGGGTCACCAGCATTCGAAAAAGAGCTACGCGATTAATTGGAAAGTAAGTTTCGATCATTTTTTATTAAGCTTACACTCAGTTAGTAAAGAACTCAATTGATTTGTAAATCAAAACAAAATTATCGAAAATTATTGGAAAAGAGAGTTGCTTGTCAAAATTCTGTATCGAAGGTCATTTCAGCATGCTAATTGCATTATGCTTATTGTCTCATCTCTGCTTTCACTGAACGTAACGAAAAATTTTATCGAAATCCAAGAAATCGCAATAATTTTTTGAGTCTTTAACTTAGTTTTCAAAAAATTTGCCAAAAACCAAAAAAAGGCGCAAATACACCTACACTTCATAAGGATATGGAGGCACATATTTGTGAGCAATGTAGGTTTTATGCCAAGTCGACACTTTTATCAAGTAAAGGCCTTAAAAAAATTTGTCGCGCCCTTTGGAAACATATCACGAAAATCATAGCAATATAAAATATTCTTTTGATTGAACACAAGTGAGAAACATCATTTTTATATTCGCCGTCTTCAAATTGATGACCAAAACACAAACAAAACGCTAAAACTACGGCTATGGCACTGACTATATCTGAGGCATTTTATCAGAGAAGCCTATGTTGATCTGTGATCCCTGCTACACAGCATAAGTTTTGCGCATATAGACTAGATTAATGCTGTAGTGCGATGTGATCACAGACCGACTTGAGCACCGGCTTAGGCTACTCTGATAAAATGGCACAGATATCAAAGCGCCAACCTTAGGACAGTGACAGAAGAAAGTTATATACGAGTACATAAAAAAAGAAAATTTGGAACAAAAATAATTTGTTCACATCCATTGCTTAAGGTGTGGAAAGATGAATTTTAGAATTTTTTTTTTTTTTTCAATTTTTTCTCACCTTTCTGAATGCTTCCTAAAAAAAATATCAAATTTGTTTGGCACTATTTTCTAAAAGAAGCTAAGTATCCTTTGTTTTTACGTTTTTTCTAAGTAGAAAGCTGATTTAATTTTTTTCTCATCAAACATTTCTATAGTTTAGCACTTACCTATTTGTGATATATGGGTTATAACAAAATCAACAGAAACTTTGAAATGTTTTCACGTGATTACTGAAATTTAGCTTTCCCGTTGGCAAGCATTACAAATAATTTACATTCGTGACTTGATACGCCCCATTCAGCTTTTTTGTGTTTAAGTTGAGTTCTTATCTTCTTTAGTTCTCCTTTTTTTATAAAATTTTAACGGTCTTTTATCTCAATTTCTGCTTTGTAAAACTCCCAATGGAACTATAATTTTTGTATTTTTTTTCGGTTTAAAAATTTACAATTTTCTATGCATTGGAAAAACAGGCACCTACGAATTCTGATGCAAATTGCATTTGCACTACAATTAACGCCTCTTGCTCTCGCCCTACTTAACCCAAGCAAATTTTCGCTTTTCAGTGTTAAAAAGTTCAAAACACAAAATGTACAAGAACAAATAGTGTGTAAACAGGAAAAGATGGTAATAATAAACCCGAAATAAAATTAGAAGCAAAAATGAAACTAAGGACGATAGGGGCAACACTCATAAGGCAATAAATTTGAACATTTTAGTATTTAAACTATGGGAAAAAGTAACGTTGCTAAACGTGTGTTTATTCTAGTGATGTAATTGATGCTACTCATCTACTTATCCGATATTCCTATTTTCCTTCATATAGATATTTCTTTCAATAAGAAAAGGATACTTAAATTGAGCATATTCTGCCATCGCTTCACCAATTGTCTCATATATTGCACCTTTTTTGGTGCCTTAAGCCAAATCAAAAAAAAACAAACAGGCTTTAAAATAGCAATCTACCTTAATATCACTGGTGCCATACAACGCTGACCTCAGCTCAGCTTATGAGGTAACCGACAACATCTCCTCAATGCACCTTCTCATCCAAATATATACTTTGAACTTTACGATCGAATTCATCACTGAAGAGATAGAAAACTATTCACTCCTTTCAGAGAGGAGTTGGTTGGATGACAACAATTTAGTGATCACATGCTCGGAATATTTCCTATCTAAATACGACTTCTTACAAAGTTTTAAAGTTTCATTCTCTTAAAGGCACACTTGGAAACAGACTCGTCCTATTCTCAGGAAAACAAAAGGATATCGGTTCAGTAGTTTCGCATAAAGGCCTTGGAAGCAATTTAATATAACCATGAGCTATGTTAACTCCATTTTTTAGAACGAGGTGCATGATATTGTGTTTTGCTTCGGAGAGTGCTTGGATGATAGCAAAAATATCAACAGCTGATCAGTGGTCCTTGCAATTAGCTCGCATAAGGTTTCCTTAAAGTTAATTTGGATTTTCCGCAATTCATCATAAGATATTACGTCAAAAACAGAGTTCATCTCATTTGATTACAAGGCATGCAAATAACTAATGTGATAAAACCGCCAGAGCAATCTATCTATCTATCTTTTGGAATTCAAATACCTCTAACATTAGAGTTCTAAAGATTCGGAATCGATTTTTCTAACTTCTTCGCTAAGAGTATGGTTTCATTTATCGATTCTATTCTAGGAAGTATTTATTATATTCGAGGGAATCGAAGTAAAGAGGTCAAGGTTCTCATTCCATAACTTCGATTCCATTGCAATGAATTACAATAAGGATTTGAAAAATATCAATAATAAAATATGAGACTTCTTAATGAAAAAGAAATAAAAGTAGCTACCTTTCAATGAGTAATGGTGACAAATGAATTTTAGCACCATCAGAGATAGCTCTCGAAAAGCCCAACCTCGTATAATTTTTCGAAAAAAAAACTCTTTCCAACACGATTGTTGCAAAAGAATGGATTTTGGACTTCACTCGAGACTTTTTTGGTACATTGGGTGAAATGAAATTGACAAATAAATTAATTCTTTTCGTCAAGAAATTTGATTCCGATCTTCGGATCGATTTGATTTAAAACATACCCGTCTCTGGAAATAGCTGATGCTGTTGCAAAAAAAAAGAGCCTCAGGTTAAGATGACAGTCCATTAGTGTATGTTATCACAATCTCAAGTTTTTGCTGATAATAGGACACCTAACATACTTGGGAGATATCAAAGATAATTGACAAGAGTAAATACTTACGGTAAAAATTACTGGACATACACAAATGCTTACTTCGTTCATGTCTATTAGAAACTAAGTATAAAAATAAATGAATTCGGAAATAAAACTAAAAATGCAATTTGAAAAAAATTTCCTTGTAGAAGTTTTTCAAAAGAACAGATAAATTTTCAAGTAAATTTATTTACCTGCGAGATTGAATTATATTAATTCTTTTTCAGTAAAAATAACCACTTAAATAAGAGGACCCTTACTTTAATAAATACTACACGTAAAATTAATAATTTTGGATGTTGCAAAAATCAGAAAATCCACGGTTTATGGAAAAAAGAACTTAAAGAAGTCAAACCAAATAAAATCATATAAAATGTTGGCAAAGTTTCTTGAATATGTACTGCATTAAAAGGCTATTTAGTTTATTGATTGAGGCATTTTTTTTATGAAATAGTGACCATAAAGTTAAAACGACCAACATTTATTGAACTAATACTCGTATATTAAGCTGATTTTTTCTGAATTTGTTATCATCAGCAGAATTTATATAAATTGATGATATTAGATACCTTGTACATATTGTTCAGAGAAAGTTCTAATCTCTGACATCGATACTTATAGTACTTACGTATGCATGTAAACGGTGAGCTATTTATGTATATGCCTAGGAACGTGTTTTTTTTTGAGCGTTAAAACGAAAAAAGCCAAAAATGTGTACAACTTGGTGTATTCGCTTTAAGCCCTTTAACCACCATCAATCGCACCCTGCGTCCGTACTCAAAAACCGTAATTGCCGTAATTGTGAAAAAATTTCTCGCTTTTCCTGCTTTGCATTTTCTCGCCGTAATTGCCTGCGAAGAAGTTTGCAATGGTTCGTTCGTTAAGCACCGCTTCCATCCGCGGTAAGTGAACGCCAGAGTTGTATAAGAACACATTTTGAATTCTGTCACTGATTGGATCGTAATATTAAACTTAAGTCCACAAAAATATCGGCGGTTGTCAAGTAAAACTCACAGTGATAAAATACGATACGCTATTGAGAGTGTTTTTATCCTTGATAAAGTTATGATGTTATGTGACTTACTTTATCAGTTTATAAGCCTTTTTACAAAACCAGTTGAATTTCTTCGAAAGCGCTGAATTCTTAAAATTCACAAATTCTTATTAAAAGTTCCTCAGGTAAAACTCACTAAATATGTACGGTAAGTTGTATGAAAATAAATAATGTCGTTCCAAACAAATCAGACTGCACTCTTCTTATAGTCTTTTGGATGCTGGACTTTGGCGCGTATCATTTGTAGTAGATGAAACAGGACTTTTGCTAAGGATTAAGCTTAATGAACTCAAATGCCTTCGTAGAATATCTCTGTAAGTGGCAGACAAAGTTTTGAATGGTATAAATTCAAACATTGCAATGTTGAAAAGGATCGAAAACGTCAAAAAAATGTGTGGAAGTCGAATGGATTTTGAAGAACTCTAAAGGTTTTTCAAATTATTGTTATCAAATAATTGCTAAGTGTTTTTATAGTGTCGCAGACGCCAATACCAAAGTTTTCTTTTCGTTTTCTGTTGTTTCGTCACTGTTTTTATCTTATTATGTGTTTCTATTTTAATATTTGGGCCTAGCACTGACTGGGTGCCCAAGGCCTCGCGTGACCTAAGAACGCTTCTTCGAAATTTCAGCAAAGTTGCCATATATTTTTGATTATTTTAGGTTTGTGTCTATGATGCTTCAAACTTTAGCAAAGACAAAAAAATTCAGTCAATTGAACTAGAAATTGAGCTGGATCACACATTTGCATAAGATTTTGGTTTAACCAAAGCCAATAAAACATGGCTAATATGCACCTTTTCCCATTTATACGAAAAACTTAATTTAAGCATATACATTAGACATGTTCAAATAAATGGTATGTTCTAGAATACTTCAAGAACACTCGATTTTAAAAATTTATTCACATTCGAGTACATCCTCATTTGATAAATAAAAAACAATAGTCCTAGGGTTGCTACTAGAGCAGCAAAATTTTAATTTTTCGGAACATGGCCTCAAAAATTTGTGTTTTTTATTAATATTTTTTATAAAATGTTTTTTTTCGATATTCCTTATGTACACATTAGGAAGTATCGAAAAAAAAGTACCGCTATTTTTTAAGCCAATATATAAAGAAGAAAACTGTGGTCTCTCTGCGAGTAGAGCTGTGGTGTTTCTTGTGTAACAGCTCAAATTCTTTGTTGTTTTCACTGCATTCTTCGTAATACACTATAACTTGAAATTGTCAATGCCACCCCATGAATTTCCATTCAAAAATAAATATGTAGTAAAAATCATATATGTAATAAGCTTTTATTATTGCACAATTTACAAAGATTTAGTACTTATATATTTTATATCTAGAAAGTTATACATTATTTTAAAATTTACAGATCATTATACTAAATGGAAAGAAATAAACTGAAGGTACAAGAAATACCTTCTAAAAAACAAAATAAATTACAAACAGTTTATATGTATGTACCAATTTGAGCTGTGATATTGATATTAGATCATTATCAGACATGTTGCTTAACAACTTAAGCTTCTCAATCGCTTTTGTAATGCAGTCAGAGATAGTATTTATTTTGCGTTTTTTATGGAGCTTCAAGTAGAATAGTGTCAAGGTAGGCTTAGAGTCATTTTTAGCAATTTAGTTTGACAGACCGGTAATTTCTTGGTGTGCATTTTATCACACGTACAAAGTCTTTACCTTAAAATGGCCATAAAACGAGTAAATGACCAGGTACGATTTTACGGATCATGTTTTTGGAATTATGTAATAATTGTGCATCGTAGGATTTGCCTTTTTGTATGGCAACAAATTTCTTTATTGAATTAATATTGATGAGATTCGATCATTTCGTTTGTGGACAACTCCGACAACGCAACTGTACATCGTATTTATTGCATTACCGAGATATATTCCTCTGAAAAACCTTGCAAGGACGTATCTTTGCGATCAAGATCATTCAAGGCGATGGTTTTGGTCAAATCGGGTGCTTTAACCATTTGGTATGAGTATTCTTTTGATAAAGCAAGCTGGCTCATCAGGCCCGATCGTTCCAAGCGATTTCCCATGAGCTGGCTTCTCGAATTGGCGGTTTCTTCACATTTGGCCAATGCGGAATGATACTTCCAGACATTGACCATTGTTGATTGAAGTGCATTCATCAATAATGGCCAGTACAGTGGACACTCGCAAATTAGAACCAGTTTGTTTTTCGGGTAACTCTAATATTCGAAATACTCTAATTTCTGGAAGTTTTTTTCTCACAAATCTTAAAGATTTCATAAAAATGAAACTTTTCCACACTATCCAAAATAGGTCTAAAAGAAAGTGAATCTTTATTTCAGTCGAATGCTTATGTCTGTTAGCATTCAAAATGAAACTCGATGCTTGCATTACGAAACTATTAAATCATTTACAACTCTGTTTGCAACTAGAGGAACAACTACCACAAATTTTAGAACAGTTATCGTGTAGAGATATTTCATAGTGAGACGCAATATTTTGCATTATGAATCCAAAAGTTTTATAAAAGAAATGCTTTTTAAATTGGAAATTTTTTTACGAGTACCAGAGTTGACCAAAACCTTGTAAAATCATAGTAATCGTCATTGACGTTTTAGGACATGGAAAAAAACGTCTCCGATAGCTTCATATCTCGAAGTTTTTGGTCATACGCCTAAGACCGACAAAAATAAACAAATAGAAGTAAGCTCAAGACGAAAAATCTGCAAATTAGTGGTGCCATCGTGTTTAGTGGCTCAAACTAGATGAAAAACAATAGCCCGAGGGGATTTTAAAAGTAAGTATACCTACATTTCGATTGATTTTACAAGCATCAACAGGCGATTAACATTTTTAAGAACATTTAAAATGAAACCCGCGAACTCTAATTGTAAATGGAATTGGCTAAAATTTTACTGAGGTTTGCGTAAGGTCTTATAGAGATTTTCGAGTTTTTTCTTATCGCAACGTTTATTTTAAGCATTTTTATAATATATGATTATTTCAATTATTTAACAAACTACACAGGCTGGAGTAAATACTAAACAAAACAAATGCAAGGAATTTTAAACTTCACAAAAAAAATAAAAAAAGCATAATATTGCGAAATATATCGTACGTAAAGTATGTACCATGTTGTATATATCCAAAATATAAATTTTGATATTTTCATGTATCGAATATATCGATTCCATCGGCCAATTCCAAATATTAATCGTAAATATCAGTTATCCTTTGCTCTCCCATGATACTTTAAAAATGAAACCTTTCCGAGCCAACGCAATTGGTGTGAGACCTTTAAAAACTCTGTTTAAATGGAATTTCTGATTGTCCACCTTAATTTCAGCGTTGCGCGATTTGCGAGTAAAATGTTACATTGGCTATCGATAGTATGACTCTACCTGTATACCATAAAATTTTCATGGTTTCTCCATTATTAATATCATCTGTTTTTATTTACCAATAAAATTTATCATAAATTCTTTTAATTTCAGCATGCAACGTGCAATGAAGTCTGAGGAGCAAAAAACAATGCAAACGTGTCGGGATCACAAAGTTCTGCAGGTATGTTGATCATTTACAGTTGGTGCAAATGATTGTGTGTGATAATTTAATTTTTACCATAGAAATAACAAAAATCCGTCAAGCTAAAATACATACTAAATGGACCGAAGCATTGCTACTTCTGCAGAAATTTTATTTTTCCCACTACTCACATTGTTTTGCATATAAATTTGTTTGTTTTTATGAGATTCATTCGCAGCTCGGCGTGCAAATCCTTATACGTCCATTGTTTTGTGGTTACCTTAAGTTTGAGTTCTGTTTTCTTTAACTTTTTGTTTTTTTAATGCGAACATTAAAATTGATTGAACACAAAGTATTCCAGTTGAATGAATTTGCCAGCGACTTCATAAAACTTCAGCAGTACAGACTTCAAACGGTAGCACCATTGTACCCAGATATAAAACAATAGTAGCTGCGTTGCTGGAGCAGATGCCCAGACTCCAGCATGGCTGTGCATAATAATCCTCATAGTATGTAACAGATTACCATGACCTGCTGTGGAGAAAATAAAAACTTTTTCAATTTGCAGTTGGTAGCACAGAACTTTTGTCAGTCAGGCAGTGTTTTTTCTAGGAAGTTACTACGCATCAGAGTAATTTTAATGACTATTATTTACTTAGATCATCTGGTTGACGTTTTTCAATGGATTTTGACATTATAAAGTTTGCGTAATAATTTTTTGTAGCATTTTAATTGTAGAGTAGAGAATTAAATGTAACGACGTTAAAAAATTGGGTTTCGGAAATGCCATGCACACTAGCGTAAAGTGGCCCAGCTTTGCTCCAGAGAAATATCTCAATAACAGAAATCTTCGTATTTCATTCTGAATACTTAAAATATTTGCATATTTATTACATATGTACAATGTACTATAAAAGTTTTGTGGTTTATTTAAATGATAAGAAGTGCGAATTTAATTGTACCATATGGTGAGGTCTTTCGAGATGCTGGGCAACGGCTTGAAGTAGTGCTTCACCGAGAACCGATAAATATCGTTATCGGGACCGAGAACTAGAACGATAACGAGACGATAGTAAAAAAATTATTTCTCGTATGACCGAGGTCGAGAACAAGAAAGGTGTGGCCGATATCTCGTTCTCGGCGATAAACACTTGTTTATCGTACGATAAGCATTTCGAACATTGAACGCGTATATTTTGCACCATTTGTTTTTACAAAAACACTTGCACATACATACATACATATGTATGTACATACACACATACACCGACGAAAGTATTTTTTTTACTAAAAACAAACAAAAAAAAAACACAAAAATATGAAAACCAATTCAAAACAATATGTGGTGATTTACATCACATTATATGGCAGCAGCAACTGATTCGTCTCCCATCATAATAAACATGTTGAATTTTTGATTTGCTTATTCTTGACAGCGATGGAGCCTTTTTCACGATTGCATTTAATTTCAGTTTGACAAGATAATTATGAAACAAGTAAACGAGAATAACCGAGAGATATCGGCGATAACGAGACGATAACGATACAGATCAAAAATGTCTCGTACGAGAACGAGTACGAGACGATAAGCTTGGCGCTACTACGAGGACGATACGATAATTTTTGGAATTATCGAATCGTTCTCGTATCGGTGAAGCACTAGCTCGAAGGCACTTTATATGATTTTGCTTTTATTTTTTAATACATGTTGTAGAAGTTCAGATCTGATGGGCAGATACTTGAGGTCAATGACCTTGGAGCGAAAAGAAATGGTCTCGAGACAAAAACATCGATACATCATGTTTTAAGATCCGACTCTAAATACCGGTGATATGACGAAAAATTTAATAAAAGAACCCTTACGTTCGTCAAAAAATTGAAAAAAAAAAATTAAAATAGTTCTAATGCAATAATCGAAATATTTCCGTTGAAAAAGTTTACTGAATTTTTGTAAGCTTTGATTTTCTGACACTAGAATGGCACATTAAGATGGTAAGAACTGAGATCTGGTGGGTAAGTACAAGAACGGCATCCTTAATGTCAATGACCTATAAGGCATAAAAATGGTCTAATTGAAACAAAAATATTGATACATCATACTTTAAGATCGGACTGTAAATGCCGATGATATGAAGAAAAATATAGATGCGCGACCTCTATTTTCGGTAAAAAAAAATTTTTCGAAATCGCCTTGCAAAAATGCTTCAGATTTGATGGTGTACGGTTCACTTTTATTTTTTGTCTGTAAGGTGGTACGGTCTAATGTATGTACAATGTGCATTGTATATACTAATAAGTCTTTTAACCTATCGAAAACTGAAGGAAAGTCGATTTTTTTATGGCTTTCTTACTACTATTTATATTGGTTTAGATTAGCTACTTACATTTCATACTTTCCAAAGATTAACTACATTCATTCTTTGCATAGTCATATATTTTAATGGATGATCATAACTCTCAATATAACTTTTTTGTAACCGACTTTCAGGTGTGGGTGTTATGATACGGCACCAAGTTTTATACGCAACAAACGACGAGGTACTTTTCAAGAAAAATGCTATGGTACTTATGGTATTATTGCAAGTACTTATATACCTCAGGTAAGCAGTGTGTGCAGATCAAAAAACCACATCAAAGACGATCAAGCAATACCTGGAAGAGATCGTAATTGCGTTTTTTATATTTACCTCTACTTTTTCGCCTAATTCAATACGGTCCGCAGTCTTACGTTTAAATGTTTCCCCTAATCATTTATCATTGCAAGCCTCCCGAAGAGTCAAGACTTGTAAGAGATCCTCCCATACTTTTGACCAAATACTCTAACCAATATCTGTAATCTAATTTCTATGATATTTTAAGGTCTTGACCTTAAAAACCCATTAATGTGAAATTGTTGTTGCTGTCCAAGTCATCTGCAATTTAGTTTTCATTTGAAATTTTAAAATTGTGGCAGCTATTCTGCCGCACTAAGCGAAAAGGGCATATCTCAAAAAAAAAAAAAAAAAATCGAGATTCTTAGGCATCGGATAGCTGAAGAAAATAGGCGTCTAATTAAATAATCCGAATGTCGGCGTCTTAGTTCGATCATAAAAAAAAATCTACTAAGAAAATTTTCTCTATCTCAATTTTATAGGTACGTAACATATATCAACAAATCGACATAAACGAACTAAAACTATCTCGAAATGAATGTTTTTGAGATACGCCCTTTTCGCTTAGTACGGTAGTATTCACTTTGTTCTAATTGTTGTTGTAACCGTTTTTGTTGTTGGATTTAGTTTCATTTTATTAAACTTTTGCGCCTTGGTAGGCCTTTTTTTGTCTATTTCTTGTTTGTCAATGTTAAGACTTACTCAAATGGGAGAAATGAATTTCTTTAGTTGAAAAGTGATAAATGAAAACACGGTTGGCACAATTGGTATGTTTATACCAAAACTGGTCAAGGATGGTACGTTTATTTTTATATGGTACACTTGTATATTATAAACTGGCTTGCAACATTTCATGAATGAAAGGTATAACTTTCGTAAGCCATGCCCACATTTTTCGTGTGGCTGAAAATGCGGACCAAATACACCCAAAAGGGTTTTTTTTTGCGATCTATAAGTCTATATTATAGAATCGGATTTGAAGAAAATTCTCTCAAATTTTGAGATCCCTTGAACAAACCTGTGAACGGCACAAACAGTTTGTTTCTAAGTACTTGCAATTCATTTGGAACGTAGAAAACATCTGCGACTCATCTTTCTGCTTTTTCGACCGACAGTTTCCATTTTCTTTTTATTTTTTTTGGTTTTAACCATCTTAAAAAAAATGCTTGGGCAGTGGGAGCTAAAGTAAATGTGTTCAAAAGAGCGAACACAAAACAAAACATCTGAAGCTTTGCGGCACTTGGCTAATTCGATTAAATTTTCAACTGATTCTTGTTCATTTATTTTTGTAGTTTAGAGAGAGCTTTTTAAAAAAAAAAGGATTGAGACGGTTAGCACACAGCATGTCTGATTGGACTCAGATACTGCCGTAGCCCATTAAAATAAACTTTTTGTACCCTTTATCGCTGTTAAAACAGCATTATTTCCAAAATCAACAGTTCTGGAGTTATGCGCTGGCTCGCTCTGCTTTATTCAGAATACAAACCCGCATTTGCCACTAAAATTTTGGATTAGCCAAAAGACATTTTTAATTGTGTATTTGATATTGAAGTTAAGCCAGATGTTGTATAATCTATAATCTACAACATTCTTCTACTTGATTTCAGACACGATTCGTTAGCCAAGAAATATTACTCCAAGCAATGCAACAGGAAAACAAAAATCTGACGATGCGCATCCGCCAATATGAGCATTGCCTGGATGATGTGATACGTAAAGTTGTTGACGCTATTGTTGCTGAAGATAGATTGCGTGAAGAAGTTGCATTGCTTCAGAGTCGTGTTCGTGATTTGGAAGAACAAACTGCGGCACTTTCTGCCAGTCCTGCCAAAGGACGTGATGAAGGTTATAGTACAATGAGCAGTGGACAACCACAGTCATCTAATGGTCATCTGAAGGACTTACCTGAGGAACCTGAACAATGGCTACTACCCGCTGAATCTTGTTCTACTGAAATGGAAGACTGGAGCATGTCTCAAGAAGAACTGTCTGTGATAGCTTTGGATGATGAGCGAGATCAGCAATTCGATCAGCATCAACAGCAATTGCGACAGCTAAATCGGAATAGTCGAGCAAACGATTGGATTTGGAATTCAAGTGATTTTCTGAACTCAACTATGGTAGAAACTGATTCTGTAGCAGACGGCATTTCTCAGCTATTACAACAGAAGGTAGGTTATAAAAACAAAAAAATATTATGTCTTTGTTTTGATATTTAAGGTAATTTATTTTACCATTGGTAGATTGTATATTCAGAAGATGAGGAAGTTGCATGTACTGAATTCAAAAACGATTTTTATAAGCTTGTTAGCATTAGATCTGGCTCAGCTCGTAGCCTCTACTCGTATATTGAGGATGAAACTGATGATGAATATGATGATGACGATGACGAAGAAGATTCTAGTCTCTCTGAGGGAAACGTTCGACTGCGTTGTCGCACTACACAGGATACCCTCAATACAGCGAGACCCACGCCAAATGAAGCAGGGCGAGCACAAGTAGCGAGTAGTTTGCCCAGTGAATCTGATGAGCTCTCACATTGTACCAGGCATCAGGAAATACCTGAAGGAGAGGAGATGAAGACTAATAACGCCGAGCAAAGTGATATCGAGTTCGAGGATGTTCGGCTGGATACTGAACAAAGAAAACTGAAAGAAAAGTATTGCATTGAGGAAATTATCAAAACGGAGCTGCGGAAACTGCGGCATCCACTCGTTAAATCAAAGTCAAGGCTGGACGAAGACGAACCTAGTTGTATACTTCGAAACAACCAACGATGCGAAATTGAGTCGAGTGTTGTACGCAGCAGGAGTGTTAAAGGAGTATTTGAAATAAATGGAGTTAAGTCACAGGAACATTTTGTGCAAAAACCTTCAAGCTCGTGGCGGAAAAGTAAGGGTTGGAAACATGTAACTTCACCGGATACAACGCCAACAACAAATGTTTCATCAAAAAAAGTAAGTCCATAAACTGTAACAAACTTCGCTTGGTATGATTTGTTATTTCAATTGAAATCCTTACGAAATCTTTCTTTCTGAAACCGAAAAATTAAAAAATCAGCCACTTTAATCCAATGGAGTTTCTCTAACCTCCAACTACAGGTACCCTAACTCCCCGATTAACTGCTGTAAAAAAAAATTTAATTTCATTAATTGCCTTATGAGACTTGTCTTCGAACGTTATAAAAATGCATTTGGTGTTTAAATGGAAAAAAAAATTCCGAATGATGTCTCATTGTAATATTACATGTCAGTATATCAAGCTGGTTCGAAATGTTGCAAAATATCGAATACAATCAAAAACTTGAAAAATTGTCGTACATACATATTTATAATCTGGAATAGTAGATACAAGTCGAAAATATTCAAAAAATATGGAAGAACATTGGAAAACCCCAAAAATTTTGAAAATGTAGAAAAACCAAAAAAGTCGCCAAACGTTGATAAAGTTGAAAAATGTAAAAAAAGTCGGAAAACTGAAAAGTCGGATAATGTCAAAACGAAGTGATTTGTTTTTTTTTTTTCAAACTGATTTATTGTATCAACTCGATTGAAGGCTCACAATAACTATAGATATCATAAAATCATGAACTAATGGAGCGTTTTGCTTTACTAAGCCAATGCTAAGAAATGTTGTATACCCTACTTTTTATTGATACGGGTCAAAATCTCGGTGAATTGGCATGGCTTTTTTTGGTATTGGTTGAAAACAAAATATAAACAAATATTTCATTAAAATTTTAAAACATTCTTGACATTAAAAATGGATAGAATAACCCATACCCAAACATTTATGTAATTCTATTGAATTTTCTTACAGGAAACAAAGATCAAAGTAACAAAAAGCAGTCAAATTCCATCGAAGATGCTACCTACCCGCATACCAACATAAACAATTCTACAACCGCATTCAAACAATTCTATAAACGCAACACAACAAACATCGGTTACACTTCAGCAGCAACAACTCCATCAACAACAACAGCAGCAACAACCCATACGCAAAACGAAAATACCTCCACCGGTACCCGTGCGACGTTACCGTGCAAGTTAAAATACGATAAAAAACCAGTGTTTGCAAATGTACAGTACGGTACAATTCAATCGTGATTTTTGACGATTTTAATATGTGCTCACAATTCAGTATTGTACTGTGCAAACACAATACGTTTATTTTTCCTTATAAAAATAGCGTGCCGAAGCTCTAACGAGTACACATACTTTTCATAAACGAAGAGTGCACACAACCAATCTTCTTTTGTACGTCTCTGAGCACAGAACATAACTTTATTCTCATTATGTTTTGTGAAATAGAACGAAACAAAACCAATTCGTTACCATGTCAGACTTGCTTCTTCTTGCTGTGAGAAGCTTACATAAATGTGGCCACATGTTTCGATACTTTCCGAATTTTTAGACATATGCGACAAAAAAATGTAAAAAAACAGTTTAATAATAAAAAAAAAGTGTATTTTAAATTTTTTCAGAAAACAATAAAAAAACCGTAACTCAGACTTAAATACATATTTCATGATTATTCTAAATTTTGGAATAAAAAAAAATTGAACAAAAAAAAAAACAATTAAATTTTTTTTGAACCGGTGGTAGCACTGGTGCAATTCGCTGTTGAGTGAAATAAACGACACAATTGCGAATTGTACCGAGCCAAAGCACGACACTCTATTTCTATTTATAAAGTACATGCTACGGTGCAAACACAAATACAGAACAAAACAAAAGCCATCAAATGCACAGAAAGATTCATATTTTGTACCTTACTGAGTACACATTTCTGTTTTGTGGTGATATTGTTTTGTGCATTGGATTGCACACTATAGAAAATAAATAAGGTTTTGTGCTTCGGCTCGGTACACAACGAATTGTACTGTTTATTTTCGAACACTGTAAAAAACACTATAATCGATTTAAATTAAAATCTAAAAAAAAAAATAGGAAGAAAACCTTGAAGAATCCTTTAAAAAACTAAAAACTCATTTTAAAGTGAAATTATTAAAAAAAGACTATTGTGATACATTGAAATGAAAATTAATTTCATTTTGAAAAAAAAAACAAATACTTTCTTGTATAACACTACAAAATTAAATACTTACAACTAATAACTGCCTAAATTTACATATGAGAATTATAAATATATACCAGCAATTTTATTACAAAAACAAAATTTCGTAGCCTTTGGTCGACAATTTTTCTTAATCACGAAACAGAATATAAGTTTGACAAAAATATTGATATTCATGTTTCAGATAAATTAACTCGTATTACGGGCCAATATATTATCAGATAAGAAGAAAAAGTGCTTTCACCACACTCCTTGATAAAATAGAAATGAATGGTAGCAAAGTACAAAATTAAAATTAGTCATTAAATTAACATAACTGTTAAAAAAAGTCATTGCCATGTAATAAACACGTCAATATGTTGTCAAATAATTTTAGAATTTTTTGTGTCCTAACTGCAAATTATGTGATTTACAATTTCAATTTAGAAAAAAACTAAAGGTAAGTATCAATATTTTTCTTTTTTTCAATTACCGTGTAGATTATTACAGAGAGGAAAAATAATATAAGAAAACATTAATACTCCTTAAATCACAATTCGCAGACTGAATATCTTTAAGATTCTGTTTTTGCTAATACTTAGAAAACTTACTCTCCGAGGGGACGATGTATCTGTATTATGTTATTAACAGTACGGTTCTGCCCTCAGAAGCAAAAAGGCCATGTTTCAAAAAAATTCATATTTGTGATTTTTATGGCATCGGATAGCTTAAGAAATTACGCGTCTAATGAACTACGCCAAGTACCGGTGTCTTAATTCAAACATAAGAAATTTCATATGAAAATTTTCTCTATCTCAATTTTACAGGTATTTTAACAAATTGACATAAGCTGAACATAAATTTTCTCGAAACGCATTTTTTTTGAGATACGTTCATTTCGCTTCTGAGGTTTTTATCTTAACGCTAGTATTTGTAAAATTGAAATTTTCATATCTTAGCTTGAGGAATAAAAATAATTGTTCTAATATTTGAGCTTCCTAGCTCAAACCAAAAAGTATATCAAATATATACTTTTTGATTCGATGCGATGAAATCCAAGCTGTGATAGAGGGTAAGTTCTTATTTCATACAGTTGTTTCTCTTCTGGAGTAATCATCCCAGATATCCAAGGCTTATCTACAAAAAGATCGTGACAACTAATGAAAAATAATTAAATGCTTAAAGCTTTGTTGCATTTGGGAAATCATTTTCTAAATTCAGCAAAACTTTAACTTGAAATTATATATGTACATGTCACGATTTTAAGATAAGGGATGATTTTCTATTTATACGCAAAACAAAAAGGTAAACGAAAAAAAAGCAAGAGCATATGTATGTGCGTAGATGTTAGCTTCTTTTATGATACAGTATCAAAAATGAAAACATGCAAATATCAATAAAAATGAGAAAAAGACAATATTCGAATCCCAGTACCTACTACCCAAAAATATTAAAGAAATATTTTTTCTTGATTTTTATATTTTTTCAATATGTTTTATATTTTTTACATTTTTATAATTTTTTTAAATAATTTTCATAAATAGTAAGAAGTAATAAAGAAATATAATTTTTGCATATTGCAGATATCAATAAGAAGAAATTAACATAAAAAACTACATAAGAAAACCAAGCAAAATAAAAGGATATTGTATGTAAATTAATTCAATTAAAAATTTCGTTATGTCTAGGAAAACAAAAAGCTAAAAAATAGGTAAACAAAAGCAAAGAGTTTAAATATTTATACTCTTTGCCTACGTTGGATATAAGTAAGTATGTATGTATAAAAGACCAAACCATTCTCAAATTCTTAATATCTTCCATATACATACATATGTATATAGTAATGAAAACTGAATTAAAATGTTGATAGATTTAAGTGCGTAGTACAATTAATTTGCTTAACTTTAATGAAAATTCATTCCAACAGGAAATTTCCATGAACTTATCCTCCCACAGCTACATTGTACTAAAAGGACATAACGCTGCAAGGGACGTGGCATCCTTGCGATGCAGACAGAATCCCAGACATGCATACAGACACAAGGATAAGAAAATAAAAGTTGCAGTCAAGTTCAATGCCTTTTATTGGTGTAGATTTTGCGGTCACCGACGCTGAAGAAAAATGTTCAAAGTCTACATTATAAAGGTCGTAAAAAAACATAAATGTTTTTGAATTAATTCCAACAAGTAATGCGTGAGCGATTGTATTGTACGCTTAAATATTTTTATGTAATCCGAAGAAGATGTACTACTACATATTACATTTTTCAAGATACATTCTATATTTGGAATAGAACTCATTTTATTCATACAAATCAAATCAAAAAACTATTTTTAAATAATTCATTACTGTTATCCCATGTATTCTAGTAAACAGTTAGTCACTATCCTATGGCAATATACTGTCGTTATTATTGTAAATTTTTGATTAACACTCACTTGGGTTTTATATGAAACATCTTCATATTCGTGTTTAAGGCCTCTCAATTTTGCTGCATTACTTCTACATTAATTATACTGTAAAGCAGTGTGTTTTTTGACTTTCTAAACTACAATTTTATGCCGATTAGCCTATCCGAAAAACGTCCATCTCCCTCTATATTTTTTAAGAAATATGTAAGCTTAAAAGTTTGGAATAAAATAAATATGCATGCCAATTTTGTCTGGCCCATTATTTTCCCTGTCATGTCCGGTTTTAAAGATATCTGCATTTAAAAGTGCGAAAAATAGCATATTTTAAGCGGGTTATAACAGAAAACCTAAAGCGATAGAAAAATTGTGGATTGTTTGATATCAAAAATAAGTATTAATAGTGCAAGATCCGACGATACATCGATCTTCACCCATCTGCTTACCGAATGAAACTTATTTTTTATTAAATTTCGAATATAGGCGAACACATCCAGGAAAACTTGACTATTGAAGTATGGTTATGGCTATTTTTAATTAAAATTTTTTTAATAACCGGTTTATTGCAGGCAATACTATATAGGCGGAGAGCCCGCTGTAGAAAAGTCGAGTGTATAAGGTTACACCATGGGACCTATGCCAAATGATAGAGCTCGATGAGCCTAAATAGAATATCTAGGGTTGCCTTGCCAAAGCCTGTCCCGATGGCCGAAAAAAACCCACTTTTGGCCGACTTTTTTCTTAATAAAAAGTGTATAAGATTACAGCATGAAATGTGTGTCAAATGATAGAGCTCGACGAGCCTAAATAGAATATCTACGGTTGCCTTGCCAAAGTCTGTCCCGACGGCCGAAAATGCCCGAATTTTAGCCAATTTTGTTGTTCTAATTAAAACTGTAGTACATAACAGCTCCAAATGTATGTCAAATGATAGAGCTCGATGAGCCTAAAGAGAATATATAGGGTTGCCTTGCCAAGGTCTGTCCTAAACTAGGGTTGCCACCCATTTTTTGGGGCAACATTTATCAGAAAAAATTTTATGGTTAACGTGTCCAGCTCCAAATGTATGCCAAATGATAGAGCTCGATGAGCCTAAATAGAATATATAGGATTGTCTTGTCGAATCTTGTCCTAAACTAGGGTTACCACCCGTTTTTGGGGTCAACTTTTATTAAATGAGTGGCAACCCATGTTTAGGACAGGATTCGACAAGGCAATCCTATATATTCTATTTAGGCTCATCGAGCTCTATCATTTGGCATACATTTGGAGCTGGAATCGTTAACCATAAAATTTTTCTGATAAATGTTGCCCCAAAAAATGGGTGGCAACCCTTGTTTAGGACAGACCTTGGCAAGGCAAGTCTATATATTCTCTTTAGGCTCATCGAGCTCTATCATTTGACATACATTTGGAGCTGTTATGTACTACAGTTTTAATTAGAACAACAAAATTGGCTAAAAATCGGGCATTTTCGGCCATCGGGACAGACTTTGGCAAGGCAACCGTAGATATTCTATTTAGGCTCGTCGAGCTCTATCATTTGACACACATTTCATGCTGTAATCTTATACACTTTTTATTAAAAAAAATTGGCCCAAAAAACGCGAGGCAACCCTAGTATAGGACAGGCTTTGGCAAGGCAACCCTAGATATTCTATTTAGGCTAGTCGAGCTCTATCATTTGACACCAATTTCATGCTGTAATCTTATACACTTTTTATTAAAAAAAATTGGTTCAAAAAACGGGTGGCAACCCTAGTTTAGGACAGGCTTTGGCAAGGCAACACAATATTTTCTATTTAGGCTCATCGAGCTCTACCTTTTGACACCCATTTCATGCTGTAATCTTATACACTTTTCATTGAAAGAAATTGGCCCAAAAAACGCGAGGCAACCCTAGTATAGGACAGGCTTTTGCAAGGTAACCCTATATTTTCTATTTAGGCTCATCGAGCTCTATCATTTCACACCAATTTCATGCTGTAATCTTATACACTTTTTATTAAGAAAAAAGTCGGCCAAAAGTGGGTTTTTTTCGCCCATCGGGACAGGCTTTGGCAATGCAACCCTAGATATTCTATTTAGCCTCATCGAGCTCTATCATTTGGCATAGGTCCCATGGTGTAATCTTATACACTCGACTTTTCTACAGCCGGCTCTTGGGCTAATACCATCGTATTTGTAATTAAATTATCTTTATTTCGATCAGATCAGTTACCTATCAGATCAGTTCAGTTACCTTTATTTACTTACCTGTTTAGACCTGATTGCCAGGTAGTCATGACCAGAAATGAGTAAGCAATACTACCTAGGCATATTCTTTATTCTTCAAACTTTCGGTTCGAATAATATTTATTTGGTAAACAAGTGGGTGAAGAATTCGAAAAAAAGTTAATTAAAAGAGTTTTAATTAAAAATAGCCATAACCATATTTCAATGGGCAAGTGTTTCTGGATGTGTTCGTCTACATTCGAAATTTAATAAAAAATAAGTTTCATTCGGTAAGCAGATGAGTGAAGGTCGATGTATCGTGGGATCTTAGACTATAAATTTCTTATGATTTCCATATGCATAGTGTTGAATATGAATATGAAAAGTGATTCCATGGAAGCTTGGAGGCGTGATATACAAATTTATTAAACTTTAAGTTTTGTAAACTGAATTCTGCACTTTCTTTTTATGCACACCAATTTTACATGAAGAGTTCTCACAAAAAATGAGTAACTACAAAGCCTTAGGAAATAGGAACGGAGAAATTCCCTGAAGTAATATTGTTTTACTCGAAAAAAAAAAAATGTTTCGGATAAAGTGAGTGTGCTACTCCTACACATAGTCGAAATAATTGGCATTATTAGCATTCATTTACTTATCTCATCATGTACTGTCTAGCAAAATGTCCCTTTTCGTTAAAAAAAAGAGAAAATACTTAGGTGGCATAATTTATTTTAATAAATAAAAATAGTACTACTGTAGCAAATGCTTCATTCACATGAGAAAATGTGACAAGGTTTGATCAGATGAAATAAAAGCTTATCGAAGGTATGGCAGGTAAAGAACTTAAAATTGAAAGTTTCACATAATTATCCACAAAATTGAGAATTTTATTAAATTTTAATGTGTTCATACACTGTCCAACATTTGACGAAACATGTTTGAAGAAAATGCGAATTCGACCTATTTTTTAATGAAAATTTTAAAATTTTTTCCAACACAGAAAATGTTCAAGGTACGCCACTTCTTGGTGACACCTTTTTAATGGACGACAAATTTTGATTTCAACTAAAAACATAAATATACTAAGCCCCTCGATTAAACAAACTTGGCAAATAACGGACACTCTAATACGAGTAAATATATTATTCCCAGTTATTTACCCCAATCAAAATATTTATTTAGTTTTGCAGTCAATGCAGATAATATTTCAACTTAACATATTAAGAATTATGAGATACATACGAATTTACTTAAAAAAATATATGTATATGTTATAATTGAACATAATTTTATCGAAGTTCAGAGTTATTATATTTGTTATTACCTACATTGTTCAGTGGAAAAAATAGTTCATTACTTTTAAGTATTGAATATTTTTACTACCACAATATTTATACAACTCCTTTCATGTCACTTAAAATCACGTTGCTAAAAAATCCCTCATATACGATTATTTTTTGCTACTAAATTGTATAAATGCAACAACATATTGTTCTTTCCTGCCGATTAAGCGGACCTTTTTGAATTTCGTATAAAAATAATAAAGATGCATCCTGGCAGATGCACGATGCAGCTTGAATTAAATGCAATTTATTGCAAGTCTGCGGAGAAAACAAGTTAATTGTTGACATCAGTCAACACGAAACAATTTGTTAATTTACTCAGACTTGTTTTTGTCGTATGTGACAACTCACGATTCAGGCTGAGGCTGAATCGAAAAATACCAAATAAATTGAAGAATTTTATCGTACACTCACATACGGGATTGCGCTGGTCGCAATTGTTGATTTTATGTACCGATATCATCTGTCATGTTAAGTTTAATTCATTGCAATTTGTTACTTGATCATCAAATTTCATCACGAACTTGAGTTGGGAAAAAATATAAATTGTATTTGTGTGCATTTTTTAAGGCTTAAGAGTTATGAGTAAAAAAGTGCAAAGTCATGCATTTGACCTAAATTTAAGAACCAAACTATTTTGGCACCATCAAACACATGAAGGATTTATATTTCTTATATCTGTTGGAAACATGCAAATCTGATCTTCCTGTCCAATGTGCATAACGTAGAACATACGAAGTTGTAGCTGCTTAAAAATATGTTCCAATTCTACCATGTGAATCAAGTTAAGGTTACGTTTACGCTAGTAGTTGCTTAAATTGAATCAGGAAATATTTTTAAAGCACCGTCTTAGGCATAGAGCTTAAAATTGTGAAAAAGAAATTTGGATATAAGAATCGTAACAAAATGGCAAAAAATAAAACAAAAAATAAGGAGTTTATTAAAATTGTCATACCTTAGACCCTTTTGACACATTTTTTGATGCCAGATTTTCAAAAATACAATCTTTTCGAAGAAACAATAAATCATTCAATTTAAAGAAAAAATTCTAGAAAAATAATATTATGTAAATTGAATATATTCTGTACGGAAAAATATATGAATTGATAATGGGCATTTTGAAACAAAAATTTAGGGCTGAAACTTTCACAGAAATTTTCATTCTAGCCCAGATTTATGAGAGCGAGGAATAAATTTTGATTTGATTTTAACCTCCCTGCTGCTCGTACCTTTGTCCTGAAATCCTGTCGTATATTGTATAAGTTCATTTGTTTTATCTGTTATCTTTATGGGTACCAAAATACAGAGGTAGCCATGTACACCACATTTGAGAAAAGAATATTTTAGCTTTTTGCATGAAAACCCGTACTCATATGAAAAAGGTTTTCAAAATTTGTAAATAGTGTTTTTTATGAAAACTGGCCTGTTTAGTCACTTCTGGCTTACTGAATAAAACATGGTTTAATTCTTTTTAAAAAAAAAAAAAATTTTGCTTCTTATAGTAATTAAACTACTGCCTTATAGCTATATTATATTCAAAGAAAAATATTTTTTTTTATTATTTGGAAGATCACTGAAATTTTCTACTTAACAACTTTCGAACACTTTATAAAGCACGTGAAACGTGGAGTTATGTCAACAGTACACCAAATTATGTTGGCTTCCAAATTTGTAATCATTGCTAGCTTAGTTGCATAAATCGCTACCGTGACACGTCCTTCGAGACAAATTCACAAATTCGAAGTGTTGCCTCAGATAATGCGCAGTATGGCAAGTAGTACCATCCAACTGGATCCACATCTTTTTTTTTTTTTAATATAACCAGGAATCAGCTACGAAAACAACGACTAAATTAATTATTTTTTTTTTTTTGTTATATCTGGTACTCCTACAAGCTTTGGTGCTAAGAGGGCCAAATCGCCACCACTTTTGTAAACTTCAAAATTGCATATTACGATGAAAGGAAACTGTCTTCTTAGTCTGTTCGTAAATTAAAAATGAAGTATACTTATACCATATATCTATACCTTTTTTGGTAAATATGTATAGTAGAGTTGAAAAAATTGGTGAGAGATTTAGAACATTTGTCTTGCATTCTAATTTTAAAGCTTCTTTTATTATCTTGCATGTTACATTTATATTTTTGAAATTAATTCATGGGATCCTAATGAATTAAGAAAACATTTTTTATTGACATTATTATTAATATAGGTAGTAAAACGAGTAAATAACCAGGTACGATTTTACGGATTTTGTTTTTGCAATCTCCAAGCACTAAATAATAATTGTGAATTGTCAGATTTGGTTGACAATTTAATCGATCTTGATCTTGCTTGATTTCAATGAAATTTTACGAAAAAGCCGGCTTACTAAAACGCATAAAAATATGCCTTAGTTGCCAAGATATAGCGTTTTAAGTATTTTGTTTGTATGTGAGGTGCCACCCACAGATGAAAAATTTCTCCGAATCGTCTGATGTTTCCAACAACCACTTGAAATAGCTGACAGAAGAATAAGAGGCGATATTTAAGAATATTTCTCAGCTTAATTTTTTTTATATAATATTTATTTTGTATTTATTTATAAGTTCTTTCCA
The DNA here is from genome assembly GCA_949775025.1 of Tricholauxania praeusta. Taxonomy (NCBI): domain Eukaryota; kingdom Metazoa; phylum Arthropoda; class Insecta; order Diptera; family Lauxaniidae; genus Tricholauxania; species Tricholauxania praeusta. The sequence goes on from OX459031.1 coordinate 45,839,139, forward strand.
CGCAAATAAAATAAGAGAAAATAATAAATTAAATGTTACTTTTGACAAAAACATATATATTTCAGTAACTTTGAAACTTTAGAAAAAATTACAATAGACGAGACGATGTTCTGGGTTAAGGTCAGTAGCGTTGCAAGGGAGAGGCATGGGCAAAGGGGGCCGTCGTCCCAGGCGCAAAGGCTTAAGTGACAGCAAAATGGTTATCGTAATATTAAATAAAAACTTTCTTAATGAACAGATGTTCATTGAACTTTTAGTGGAAAATTTGCAGAAGGAAATAGTTTCTAATTTATTTTCAACACAAAAATATTTAATTTTTAATTTTTGTGGAAGGAATTTTTCCAAACCGGGGCGGCACATTAATTCTTCACCCCGGGTGGCAATAATTCATGCTACGACACAGGTTTAAGTGAATCAAATCAACGATATTGTCGGATAGTATGGTTTGAACAATGATCGTTATGAAAGTTACGTGATGGGAACCCTGAGCTTTAAAAGTTAAAAATCTAGTAAGAACTAACTGCTTCCCCTACCCCGTAGCGCGTTCCGAATTTGTGAACGACCTCTGAGCTCTCGTTAAGCGATTAATTGGCTAATCGCTTTTATTGCTTACAGCGAAAACTGGAGTTTTATTTTTCCGCATTATTCGCTGTTAATAACACTTTCTATTGACCTTCAGCTTTGCCTTTACAGAAAACGTCAACAAATAGAAACAGCTGATGAGCATACATATTAGGGTGGAGCGAAATTTTTTTTTTTTGATTTTTGAAACGGGCCATATGCGAAAAGATGCTCCATAATATACTCAATAAAATATATTATTGGTACTTTTTGATATTTCAATGTTTTGTACTGCGGCAAAGACATTGAAGTTTTGGAAAAAAATGTTATTACGTAGCGTTTGTTTGTGTGGGATAAAGTCAATAAAAAAGTTTGGACGTGTGCAAATTGTGATTCCTATTATAATATTAACATAGAAGTATGAAACAAACCCCATAAATTCTATAATTGTAGTGTCCCCCTCTAATATGACAAACATTCTAGTATTTTACGCAAATTTGTAATCCTTTTTAGTATTAAAAACAGGCATTATTTTTCGTGATTCAAGCCTTGTTTTGATGAAACCAACTCTTCTTTCTGAACCGCATAGCGCAGCAGTAGCTTCACTTATAATTTTCACGCATCTTTCAGTTGCCTGAGTGTGATACTGAAAATATTGAATTTGCGGTAAGATCCTACAATCTATCCGGATTTTCAATGCATTCAGAAATAACTTCTGTTGATATGTACTATAAGTTTCAACAGAGGCGGCTCAGATAAAGAAACAGTAGCCCAGTCGATCAATTCAGTGTAGATATTATAATTTATTTAATAATGAACCCTATTTTAAGTACTCCTTGAATATAGAAATAAATACGCACGATAATTTTCAGTTCATGAAAAATGGTGATACTTTTACTTATGACAAGTTAAAAATCTGCTATATCAGCTTTTAAAATCATAAATATCGCAAAAATTACAAATGCTGCACGATAAATTATTTGCTAACTAGCAGTTTGTCTTAAATAATCAACAAAACAACAGTGCTTTTACTACATTTTTTGTAGCTAGCAGTGCTTCGATGCAATTCATCAACAGAATACGAAAGACGCCAATACACTGAGAGTTAGGCAAAATTTATTCGAATAATAAATTTATTAAATCATATTTATAAAGTTAATCCAATAACGGAAATTATTCTAAATACAAAAAATTTGTTTTGAGTTCTAAAATAGAATTTTAAAAGAGGGCGGTGCCTCCAAGTGGCCCCAAATCGAATTTTGGAAAGAGGGCGAAGGAGTTATGCGAGGTACTGTTTCGTATCCATTTATTAAAATAGCGATTCTGTATCAGTCCGTGGGATAAGGTCCAGAACGTATTATGGAAAGTGAAGAAGCAATAAATTGTTTTTTCTAGAAGTGGACCCAAAACGAGAACGGGTCGAAACAGTCTTTTTAGATGTATTATTTGCTTCAAAAATCCAATTTTAATATTTTTCCATGGATTAGGAGCGCAAATTCTCTCAACACTAGTCATGGACTTGCAAAAATATATTCGAAAAAACAATAAGATTTAAATTTATTGTTCGAATAAAACGAATAAAAATGTGAAAATTTATTCGAATAACACTGTGTTACAGTCAAATAGTCTTTTAACGAGACATTGTGCATGTTGAAGGTCAAAACAAATTTCAGCAAGTGCCATTAAAAAAAATTTTCGAAACGCCTTAAAAATATAATTTTAAGCATCAAAAACCGTTTTTGAGTTAGAGTGTGCATAAAGTAACTCATAACTCCGCCATTTTTGAATTAATTTTCAATTACTGACTTTGTTTTAAAGATGAATAAAAGCCCTTTACAACCATAAATATTGAAACTTTATTATAATTCGCCATTAACCCTCCGATTTGCAGTTGCCCGAAAGGCCTACTTTGTGGTCTGACAAGCGTCATCAACTTGTTAATCGTTGTCGCATTCTTCTTCTATGTAAACATCGCCACCATCAACAATTGGCACAAAGTCAGGATCGGGTTGCCCCTCCTTCATTCCAAACGGTTCCTGCTCATAATCTTCAGCATTTTCGTTTGTAAGAAAAGCACAAGTTGAGCATTATATTTATCAATTTTGATTAGCAGAGAGTGTACGAAAAAAAGTGTTTCTACAACCCTCTTTCAACAATATATTGATTGCACTTTCATTTAAATTTATATACGAAATTATGCTAACACTTCAAATCTAAAACTGCAAGTTCTGTACCCTAGTAAGGAGATTTTTATACATCAAGACCAAATGCGAAACTACTAGAAGTGTCGTTATAAACACCAACTGCGTCTCTCTATTCAAATAAAAATTGACATAATTAAAATATCATTTAAATTAAAAAAACATGCAAATTAAAATCTAAAATTCCATATAAAGTTACATTAAAATTATAGGTATTTAAATTTTAATGTTCCACCTGGAATATTAATTCATAATAGTCCTTACTTTTAGAAAAACCATGGTTGAAGTGTGTGCTACAAAAAGTTAAGTTAAGTTAAGTTTTTGTTGACAGTAACATAAATGACCAGCTATTAAGACAACGCATTAATAAATTATATTATAGATTACAGGGGACACCAATAGCAAGCAGAGTTAAAATGAAGAATCACGAAACATATTTCCTATATCTATAGATTATTGGAAAGGATTTTGAAATTTAATGAAAACGGCTCAACTTAAGTAAACTAAGTTTTAGGCAGAAACTGAACTGAAACTGATCCATACGTTGTTGCCCATTTATTTTGTTAAGCCCCTTTAATGCCAAGGCATAAAAATAGAAAATAAGTAAACTATTAACGTTAATACTACTTACGTTAAGGCACTTTATAGAATAACAGAATGCGCCCAAGTAAAGTAAAGCTTCCTTGAATGCCGTAAGCATTGCAAAAATAAAGAGACAAATAAATAAAGCTAAGCAAAAACTTGGGGGACAACATCTGCTTCCTGGAATTAAACAGATAAACTTGGTGGTACTCCAAGTACTAACTCGTGTGTCGGTATGTAAGGCTGTACACGCGTGAATGTGAATGCAAGTAGAGACGTTTAATTTAATCAGCCAGCTATTCATTAGGATTCCACACTCTTGGTATTTTACTATAGCAAGAATGGAGGGGGTTGACTGATAGCATGTTTAATGATAGTACTTAAGCCTTGTCGTTGAAGGTTACGAATCGAGTGAACGATTATCGATATTGATGTGGGAAATGTTGTTTTAATGTCCGGTGTTAGAAGTTTCGCTTGTTGACACGGTATATGTCAACTAAAAGAAGAGTTAGTCAAGCAAAAGTTTTGTTCAATATTTTCTTGTTATTTAAATACTGAAATATGGTCGTTACTTTTTCATTAACTTTAAATTTTTGTTGTGAAAATATTCAATATAGCTTAAGGTTGCAATCTCATATTGATGGTTGATATTTTGTCTTTATATATATCTACTAACACAAATTTATTTAAATTTCATACCAAATAAAAAAGATAAAAATACGTTTTTTAAGTTTAAGGCATCTTAGGTCGTAAAGCCGTAAAGAACATTTTCTCATTGAAAATACTCGTGTTTCAAAAGATCACAAAAGAAATCATGAGTTTTTAAAAACAAACTGTTTTATGGGGGAAGACTTTTGGCGCACATCCAGTGTCGGAATTAATGCTTTACCGCTAAAGCTTATGAGAAAAATGACACCATCTTCGTGGAGTTAGTTTTTGTGAAAAATTGTATTATCTCCATAAGTTTTTCGATTGGTGAGCAAAAAAAGTAAGGTTCTTACTCTTAAATATCTAGTTGATGGAATTGAGTCATCAAGTGCTGTGCCTCTGGAGAACCACTTTTAATTTTCACTGTCTAGTTAGCCTGTAGGTAAGTTCACCACTGCGCCCATCAGAAAAATGTCAAAGACTCAAAATGTCCATAGATACAACTTCAATTTGCGTTACCAAACAGATCGTCGTATTATGTTGTACTTTCAGTTTCATTTGGCTGTCATTGCGCTAGCTACTTGTCAATGAAATTACAGAGCTTGGTGCATAACAAAATAGGGGTACATTTATTTTTAACCAAATTGAAATGGTTGACAAAAGAGATGATCACATTTTGATCGCAACGCTGCCAGTTTCATCCTGTCTTGGCATAATTTGATTTTATAGATTTTCCATAACCATACACTTTTCCAGCTCCGTCTGATTTATGTCCGTCTGTCTGTCTGTCTTTTTCATTTCTTTTCAATTTTTTTCAACATTTTCTATATTTTTTCGACTTTCTCAAACTTTTTCCAATATATCCTATATGTATTTGTTCAACTTTTTCAACTTTCTTCATTAGTTTCATTATTTTTTCGACTTTTCCATCGGTTTTTTGTTCTGCATCAGTTCTTTTTCTTTGTTTTTGAATTTTGTACCAACTTTTTTTAGCAGCAAATCAAACGCTTGTATTGACATACGTAAATATTGCCTGAATAGTTCAGGATGTTTCCGAAGTTGCTTAAATAAATGATGAAATTCACCATAACTTAATCTTTTGCGGTTAATTGGATGCACACCAAACTTCTTTTTCTTCAAAATAAAATAAATTTCCAAATACGAAGCCGACGTTGAAGCAAATGGCTACGACAAACAGCACTTGACAACGGCATTTTTTCAACTAACGTCTGGAATTTAATTTTGTTTTCAATTTGAACTCCATTTGTAAGAAATAAAATAACAAACACTCCAGAGTCGCCGCTGAGTAAATGGCCACTTGCCACTCTGCGATTTGCCGCTCTGACGCTGACGCTTGCCGCTCATTGCGTGGCCGTAGCCTTAGGGTACGACCATAATAACTGGTTTAACCGTTTTCAACTGCCTATTTATTACACTTATGTTTGCAAACATGACCAACTTCAAACAGCTCCAAAAATTTTAAATTTTGTGTTTTTGCACTCGTTTTTTTTTTTGTTTTAATTATGTACATGAATATCTAACAGAATTGGGAAGTGCGATTTTTCTTCTGTTTTTCCTATGCGTTTGTAGTGAGTACAAAATTGACACTAGAAAATTTATCGCAGAGAAATAGAAAAAATTCTATATTTTGGTGCGATTTGACACTGAAGATAAATCGCACGTCCCAAAACAAAATTTGAATATTTTCCTTAGATAATATCAGATAGTAACGCTTTTATAATAACTTTTAATTTTTCTGTCACGGATGGCATTTTGGCGGAAATGCCCATATGCGGTTTCGGCATTCTTTTAAGCAAATAACAGTACATTAAAAATTATGTACCATGGGATCGGCGATAAGATAATATTTGAGGTGCATGCAACCAAAAGGTGGAAAATCGGTACTTCCTTACTTTTTTCCGGTCAATTGTCAATTTTCTTATAAGAAAGAAAGAAGAAGAAGAAAAACAAATCACGGATTAGAATTTCCCGAAAACAATACCCACTTTGTTGGAAAATTTCATAACCTCTATAACTTGCACCATTTTTTAAATCAATATTTTGGAAAATGTGTTGTCTGCTTTAAACAGAGGGCGCTAATCCAGCTTTCAATATTAACCTAAACCCTGGTTATTGGCTTTGTCCAGACATATAAGGCTATTATTATCCGCTGACACATCGTGAAAAAATCAAAAAGTTTTTATTTTGATCCGCTCTAATATACATATACCGTTCTCTGCTATGTACATAGGCATAACTTATATGTATAATAAATGAATATTTCTCAATAAAACAGATAAAAAAAAGCACTATCTGCAAGAAAACGTAGATAAGCTAAATTCTCATGTAATTTTCCATTTTATTCTATTAGTGATACACAGAAAATGTAGATAGTCATTTTCATTTTGGAAAATATAGGGTTTATCCGTTTTTTTATTCAACAGATTGATAGCATGAAAAGACGAAACCAACAGCATAAAAACTCAATTTTCATAAAAATGTAGATAGTGCTTTTCTTCATCTGTACGGCAGTATAGCACACATCTCTTAAGTACTCTTATCTGTTTATCGTATGAGTAATTCGTCAGCAAGGGAGTTTTTAAATACTGAACAAGAACCTCGTTGAAAAACGAAAACTGCAGTACCTACTTAAGAAGCACAAGGCCTGAGCCGTATCATCCTTTCTTTCTTTCAAACGCCAACTGCGCTTTTATTCGGTTGTTTCCCAACTTCCATTATCAATGCATCGTTGAATTGCAAAAACAAGAGTTGCAATCAAATGATTTGCTCAGAGCGCAATAAACGAAAGCGATCCCTTGCACTTGTACATAAGTAGCTTTAAATACTATTTCTTCTGGGTAGCATTAACGATCTTAGTGAAGTATATCACTCCATTTAAGCTCGTAACTCCACGTGAACTTACAATTCTTTAAAAGATAGTAGTTGAGCAAAGCGTATGCTGTATAGTAGGAAACAGCATCACCGTTAAGCGATACCATAGTTGGCATGCTGTTGACAACATGCTATAGAGCAGCAACATTAAACCACTCAAAGTACTGAAATGCAACACTAACATTTCAATCAGCAATCTTTACGGCAGCCACACTGGATGTGGATCACGTGCGCTGTGCCTGTGAGGATCATGAATATTCAATTACAAATCCATACTCGTAGCTTAGGAGAGTGCATTAAAGGCAGCAGAATCTAGAAAACGAATGGATAATGCATGTAGAAAAGAAACAAAGAGGAGATTACTAATATGGGTAAGAATATGCTTGTGCCTCTCTTGGGTTAAACAAAATTTGCCATGGATTTTTTTTTTAAGTAAGGTTAAATTCTGTCCTGGATTAGTTCCTCAGTAGTAGCGGATTGATTTTTATAAACTTTAATTTTGTAAGAAAATCTTTGGAAAAATAGCAAAGTTGTATCCTCTCAATTTTAAGTATTTATTGTTAATGTAATTTAATATTAATTTCAAGCGGGTGTATTTTCGACCGAGTGACATTTTTAATCAGTTGAATTTAAATTTGATACTTCTGTCGTATTTCTTTCAATAACTGACAAAAAATCTAATCAAATGAAGTATTTTTTCCTGTAACGCTCACCCTCTTTCGCAGGCTACGATGTTTTCGAGTATTGTGAAGAGCATTAACAAAATCTTCAAACTGCAAACTGTTCGATGTCGGACAATTCATATTCTACTGTGAGATCGACCCTACACTGTGACAGTGCATTTCGATACATTTGTACTTTTTTTAGTACATTTGCGTCGTGAAAAATCATCGTCAGTACAGTCGTCAAGATTTTAGTACTGTATTCAGTACGCATTATTAGTAAACTTGAAATTTGCTTTTTTACTAAATTTAGTTAAAAAATGTGTAAAAAGCTGAAGTGAAGTTTGCTGACAACATTTTTTTTTAGTTAACAATTTAAAATTTTGTTTGAATTTTGAAATTTCAAGTATCTCATGACGAAAAAGTACATTCGCTATCTAAAAAGTACATTTCAAGTCTTGATTCAGTACATTTCCACAAACCCCAAGTGACATCACTGCTCTGAGAGTATGAGTGCTTTGTACTTTGATTTTTCTATAAAGCTTGCGATAAAGCTTTGTGAGAAGCGCTTGCTTGTAGATTTCCTTTGCTTAGGTCTTCTGCAATCAAAATAAACATTCGAAAGTTAGTAAAAGTGAGAAAACGGAAATAACTTTGATCCGAATACATCTGACCTCAAAATTTAAGATTTGATATTCCATTTTTAGAGAGAAAAAGTTCTCAACAATGGGAAACTTTTCATCATCTATATCAGGGAAGGGCACTTAGTGCCTCAATTTCCTCACATTGCTCTAACCGTTATTCGACGCAAAACCAAGCGAAAAAAATTTCCCAGGACTTCAACGCTATCGAAGCACAAAATTCGCAGAATTTCAACGCTATCGAGGCACAAAATTCGCAGAATTTCAATCGAGGCACAGCGTTGACTCGAATTCAAATGAAAACAAAAACAAAACACAAAGGCATAAATGACGGCGCCGCATTGTGTCTTGACGAATGTAGCAATTGTTTTTGTTTGTAGTGTAATTTGTTTTTTTTTTGTGCCAATGGCAATTTTGGAAATGAAAGTAAAAAAAACTTTAAAATTTCGTTTGTTGTTGCTTGATGTTGTTGTTTTCCTCTTTGGATATATTTTTGTGCCCACCGCTAATCTATATCTATTGATAATATGTATTTTATGAAAAAATATAATTTAATCTATTTTCAGCATAAATTTTTCAGTAAATTAATTGAATTTTAAGCTCATATAGGGTTTTTTGCTCCGGTTAATTATGGAGTGCTAATTCATTTAAATGTCTTCCTTGGATGGACTTGCAGTAGGCCATACGATGAACCCAATTTTTCAGTACATTTACAATATAAAGTGTTCTATTTACTCTATTTCGTTCTTAACGACTGAGGCTCGTTACTTTACGGTTAGCGAAACACTCACCTTTAACGATTCGCCACAAAAAAGTTATTGATTGATTAATAGTGTTTTGTTAGTAATGTTTATATTTCAAGGTTTTTGATCTACATTTAATAATTTTAGACCATCATTAAACCAATTGCTGGTCCAAAAAGTTCCAGACAGGAATGCTGCAAAGAATATAGACGCCAAAAGTAGGGCTCGGAAATTAAAATCGAATTTCATACAAAAATATTCGTGTTGTATAATGGACGACGAAACATATGTACTGGCAGATTTTACGCAGCTTCCGGGTCAAAATTTTTATGTTGCTGATGCTCGAAGAAATGTCGAAAAACAATTTAAAATCCAAAAGCAGACAAAATTTCCTAAAAAATTTCTGGTATGGCAAGCTATATGCAGTTGCGGCAAAAGAAGAAAATCATTTGTTATAGTTGGCTCTATAAATACCGAAATATATATCAAAGAATGTTTGAAAAAAAGACTTCTTCCTTTCATAAGAGAGCACAATGTGTCCACATATTTTTGGCCCGATTTGGCATCATGTCACTACGGCAAGAAAGCTCTGGAGTGGTACCAAAGTAATAACATAGTTTTTGTACCAAGATAGGCCAATCCTCCAAATTGTTCGGAGCTGAGGCCAGTGGAGAGATATTGGGCTCATGTGAAAAGTAACTTAAAGAGCACAAAAAAGGTGTCCCAAAATATCGAAGATTTTAAAAGAAGATGGGCAAACTACTCCAAAAAGGTGCCTGAAACAACTAACAAATCTCTAATGGAAGGCTTACCAAAAAAGGTCCACGACTTCATAAATAGTGGTTAGAACTATAAAAATTATATTTTTCTGTAATTTGTAAAATATAATCAATTAATTAAAAAAAATTCAAAACTCTAAGATCAACCGTTTTAAAATTATTGAATTTTATATATGTTAAGATTTTTTCGATCTCACTCCTTATTATCATTACGAATTGCTTTTGTATTTGTAAGTACCTACATTTTTTAGATTCACTGCATTACAATGAATGTCAACAAATTCAAATCGCAGCTAAGTGCTGACCAATGCACATCACCAAAGAGGTTAATAATGTCGATTGTGGCATGGCTTGTGTGATATGGCACGATATCCTGTTAAAACCAAAAGTTGTTTAAGTCCAATTCTTCGAAAATAGACCACAAATAATCAGTTGTCATTGGGCGGTAAGTATGAAATCGTCGATCCAGAAACCACACCAAACAGTTAACTGTTGATTGGCTTCTCAACAATAACGTGTTGATTTTCTGTACGAACAAGATACCAAAAAAAAAGACGCCGCAAAAATATATAACGCCTTTAAGAAGGATGTCATAGTCTCCTGTATAAAGGACAAACCTAAAAATTTAAAGTTCAACAAATCTCGGACGGCTTTCGAAAATCAACCAAAATCGGGAACCTATTACCTACTTAGGAAGTAGTCTGTGTCGTCTTCATCAGAGTCTACTTTTAAACAGAAAGGGTGCTCTGTTTTGCCACTACGGCGTTAGTATTTCGGAAGTATTCTTAGCCCGATAAAAACTGAGCAAGGTAATAAGTAAGGTATACTCCACCCTCAATAATATTATTAAGCTATCTCTATTTCTTTTATGACAACCTGAGATACACTAGCGAATATTTAAAGTGTGGTAAATTACTTGAAATTATAAAGAGTTTTTCGAAATGTTTAAATAGCAATTAACCCAAATGAACCAAAATTTCTGCAATACAATCGTTGCGTTATCTATCGTCATTTCGTCAGTCAGTCAGTTAGTCTGTTCATTGCATGTCTTTGAATCTGAGCGCATGAATGGAAAAAATTAATGAATTGCATTTGAGTGGCGGTTCGAATGGAAACACTTCAGCTCAACTGCGCTGTGAAGATACGCATACTCATATCTGTAAGCGTGGGCCTGCAGGCAGGCTGTCGGCCAATACGATTCTCTAACAAAATTATAACGTTGTTGTGTTAAAAAATATTCATTCCTCTACTCACCGAAACGACAACAAGTATCTGTTAATGCAAAGATATTACGCGTACTTGTACTTAACAAATTTTATAATTTCAGATACTATCTAGATAAGCACCGTCTTTGTTTTTATTACTATGTATTTTTTGTTTGCTATGCTAGCACGCCCACATTTCAACACAAAAAACCAGTACTTAGTTTTTGACTGAAACTTTAAATGCAGTAACTTGAATTTGTGTAACAATTATTTTGTACAAGAAAAAAGTTAATGCGTATGGCCCTCAACGTTCTGGAAGGCCAGTTGAAGCTGATGAGGACACAAAAAAGTGACACTGATTGATGAAAATACCGAATAGCAACTGGAGGGATCGTAGAAAGATTAAATTAATCGAATTCAACCGTTCATGATCACGTGAAGTGCCTTGGTTTAATGGGTTCCACATATTCTTAAACGTAAATTAAATTAATCATTTTTGAAGCATCAAGGACGAATCAGTTGTCTACATCTATGTTAAACTAAAGAGATCAGGGAGTAAAAATGCTGCACCGGCTCAAAGCACTTCAAAAGCCGATATTCATCAAAAAAAAAATAGTTCTGTTTGTTTGGTGGGGTTTCAAGGGAATCGGTTTTTTCAGATTTTACTGGACAATTCCAGGATCAGTTTTGAAGTTTACTGTCATCAACTGAACAAATTGAATGATTCACACAAACAGAGCAAACCTGCACTGATCAAAAGAAAAGGTAATGTGAGACCTAATAAAAATTTGATAGCTCGCTGAATGGTTTTACAGCTTGGATGGGATGCACCACCACTCCAACCATTTTTTCAGATTTGTCTCCATCAGATTATTACTTGTTCTGGTATCTACAAAAATTTTTGCATGGCGCAACACTTACTTCAAATAAGGACGTCAAAAATGACTTGGAACAGATTTTTGCCAACAAAATGGCTAAAATTATTAAACCTTATGCCTTTTTTATGCTCATCAATAACTTTTTATTTATCACAAAAAGTGAGCCGCTTAGTTGTTCCAGTCATTATAAAATGACTAGGAAGCTCACAATATAAGAAACAACGGGACTATCTGATTAATATCTAGTTTAATAGAATACTTAAAATTTCAAACGTTTGTAATATACACCAATGCTAAAGGAAAAATGGTTTCATTTCATTTGGAAGTTCATTAAATCGGCGTTCGTTGTACTGGAGCACCACTTAAAATTTATTTGTTTTTTTAATCGATAATAGAGGAGGCATCAGCTCAAAAATAAAATTTGAAAATTTGATGAGTTCGAGGTCATCTCACAGACATATCAAGCATATTCAGCAAGAGCATTTTGTATTAAATCGACATCTCAAGTTGTCGCTCTGATCCTTTCGGAGCTAAAATTAGATACTATTTGGCCTAAGTTAAAAGATATTGAGATTAATTATTTTTCAATAAACCATTTAACGTCTTTATCATCGACCCGAAAGAAAAACTATCTTCTCAAACTTAATTCAAGCTCTCTCCTAATGTATATATGAGGCGCCCAGTTGCAAAACCGGCCAAGTCCAAAAAAATCAAATTTTAAGATATTCTCATATATCGAAATCTAGACCATGATCTATCTTTCTACTGTGGTTTTAGATTAAAAAAGAAATTCTGACAGAAATATTTCACTTTTTAATTTATTTTTGATGCTTGGATTTCAAAACCGGCCAAGTCCATGAACTTGTTTTCAAAACCAGTTCAACGCCTTGGAATCAAAACCGGCCAAGTCGAGTACATTGGAATCAAAACCGGCCAATTCCATTTTTTTCCAACTCCTTGGAATCAAATTTGGCCAAGTCCAGTTCATTGGTATCAAAACCGGCCAAGTCCAAAATTGTTTTCTCAAAAACATACGCAAATAAAACTTGAAAAGTCTGATCTGTGCTTTGAGTAAGAAATTTTATAAGCTATTATGTTGGAAATACTTTTTAATTTTTCAATGAACATAAATGAAGATTAACGTTTTTCGTTGTTTGTCCAAAAGTATGAAAAATGGACTAGGCCGGTTTTGCAACTGGGCGCCTCATATGATGTCTACGCACATTTGGAAATGCCTAAGGTCAAAATTCAATCAATAATTATCACATTTAATACATTGCAACATTTAGAAAATGTATGAATAAATTATGCTACAGATGATCAATGAGATTTGTTTTGCCATAACGAAGCTAAAACTATTTCTTACTTGTAACTAAATACAATACAACAATACATTGGCACTCAGCAATAATATTTTGGGGAAAAATGTCCCTTGACAATGAAGAAATTTATCACTTCAGTGGCGGCAGTGGCTATCGATACTGCATGAAGCCTTTTTTGGTGATGACGCCAGTTTTGCTGTTGCTGTTTTTGTTGCGTTTCGATAACGTTTATCTACTTGAGCATGGGGCTTTTGGAGGCAGACATTTTTTATCATTGAAATTGGTTCGTTATCTCTCTGTTAATAATGATTATCGCATTAGAAGTGGGTGGTCGGGAGTAACTGAATAGTGCAAAAGGGATAGGAGGTGGGTGACACTAGCAAGACAACCATTGCTTCTGTACTACATTCTATGATTTTTGTGTAGATATCAGTGAAACTTAGAGCATAGAAGGAGGGTAAAAACACAACAATAAATTTTACGGTTCGTGCAGTTTATGGGTTTGGCACCACAACAATAAAAGATTTTATGTATCGAATTGAATGTAATTGAAAATAAGTAGTTTTGGTTTATTGAAAGCACATCATTTCTAGTTAAACGAAAGTAAAATGAAATAATGCGGAAGCAGATGTGATTTTCGTATCGCTGTGCTTTTCAAAGACTAGTACATGCTATGAAATAGTTGGCCAACTTCATGTTGTACAGAGTTATTTTTTTCAATTTCCGGTCTTTATGGCATGACGTGGTATCTTAGCAGAAGGAAAAACGGGTTGTTTTGCCATTCCTGGATTGGTTTATCCTGAATAGGAATGTTACTATTTGGTAAGACCAATAACGAAATAAGCTATATTGCATTAATCTGATGTTAATGTGGCAGCCTTACATTCGCCCCTGTTTAAGTCAGTTTTCATTTTATATTTTTCTGTATCCAGTATTGTGTGCAGCATGCTTACTTTGTTCAATTCTCAAGTTTGGTAGCATATAATTAATTTCTTTAATACTTTTTCTTATAGAGGTGTTGTCAGCTTCGCAAGTGTGCTTCAAATCCCATCAGAATTTATCTCAAGATTTTCTTTTCGTCTCCTTGTTTCCGTTTTGAAATCGGTAAGCCTGAGCCTGCAGATTTTTCAGAATCGGACAATATTTGAAGGTCCGGTCCCTATGTTTTTATTGGCTCTAAAGGTGCCTTACTACCTTAAAAATAACATACTAAGAGGGCTATGGCGAAGAAAAGTATCTAAGAATTTGAATTTTGGCTGTTCGGTGCTAAAAAGTACTGGTCCTTACTGAACACTTAAAAGGCGTCTATCTCAATATCTATCTAATCTCAAAGCAATATTCTTTATGGAAGTACGTAGATCTTTTTTTATGCTGCAATTTTTTTATAAAAATTTTCTGTCGCTTTTTTATGATTTTTTTTTTTAAGCGTTTGCTTTTATAACTTCTACTTTTAATAACCCATATTACTTTGCATGTTAAGTTTACTTTTGATTTTGAGATGACATTAATCTAAAATAGTAAACTTTGATTGAATTTCGGAAACATGAAATTCTGACGTGATAGAAAAAATTGACAAACTCAGTCTACCCTTCTAAGAACCAATTTTATGAAAAGAAATGCAAACAATTCCCTTTTACCTCAGACTGGTGCTTAACTAAGCTATATATTTTTGTTTTAGCTTCTTTTAGAAGATTCTATGTGTTTACTTAAAAATATGTATGTGTCTTCGCTGACTATATGATTTATTGCGACTAAAAAATAAACAAAAACTTTTCATCAGCGTCATTAAATACAAAGTGTTAATTTGCAAGCGAATATGTATATGCGTTGAATTGTCCGTCCAACGAACATAAAAGGAGTTTTCAAAGCACTAATTATATGTGAGAACACGTCTCTGTCTGTACTTTTTATGAGCATTTCGCCATGAAAATGTCCATCTTCCAACAACTACGCTGCCGTACTAAGCGAAAAAGAAGTATCTCAAAAAAATTCATTTCGAGATAATTGATGTTTTGTTTACGTAAAATAAAATACCTGTAAAATTAAGGTAGAGGAAATTTTCTTAGAAGATTTTTTATATGATTCAACTAAGATGCCGATATTTGGAGTATTTCATTAGACGCGTAATTTCTTAAGCTATCCGATTCCATAAGAATCTCGAATATTTTTTTTTTTTTAGATACTCCTTTTTCGCTTAGTACGGCAGTACGCTAAAACGAAGTTAAAATCGATATCATTCAACCTGTTCGCTTTCAGAAGAAGTCAGCATTATTGTTGCTTCTGTGAAAGTAAAACTTTAAAATGCAAGAAAAAGACAAAGAAACATTAATAAGCTCTGACTTCAGGAGAATGTATTTAATTCTATAAATACTTTTGATACATAAGAAATATCAAAAATCCAATTTTCTGTAATATATTTCAAACCCAAAGTATGAGAAAACATATTGGTTATTATAAAATTGATTAGTTTTCTCGCATTCAGTGCAAAATTAACACCATTAAATAAACTTCCACTTCCAAAGTGGAATTGGAATTTATATTTCCCTTATTTCAGTGTCGAAAACCTCAACTTTTTAAATACTTAGACGTGCTGCATTTACCAAACTTTAAGGACACAATAGAATCAGTGAAGTGCCATTGTCTATCGCAGCAATAACGTTTTCCCTATCACGTTTGGCTGTCATATTTGACTATTTCTATGCAGACGCGCTTGTCAAACATTGAAAACTTTTCAGACGGAAAGTTTGTCTTCCTTATCTTCGGTTGAAAATTGTTTTCTAGTGTGATTTGGTCCTTGTTGTTGTCATCGCTTGGCAGAAACAAAGACATCAACTTTCACAGGATGCTGCAATTTCGATGCGTTGAATAGAAAATGACTATGAATAACAATTTAAGAAAAAAATGCATGCCTTGATCTTACATTTGAAAAAAAAAATTGATTTTCAAAATTGTTGGAGTATTTATTACATAATTTATTTATATATTTTTTACATAAGATGAAGTGTTCAAAGGAAATGAAATTCACTCTTTTTGCTAATAATTCTCGTCTGATGAGTTATTCGCGTTCTAGCTTCAAATGTGGTCAGAAATATCTTGCCTCATTCAATTATGTTCGAAAATTTGAAAGCCATTTTCTTACACTTAAAAAAAATACGAAGATAGAGAAACTAAACATCTAAATCTTTATTTCTTAATTGAGTTTAACAAATATGATGGCAAAAGTTCAATCGAAACTGGCAATTTAAATATGGATAGTTCTACACAAGAAGCAAAAAATGGAGCTAATTACAGCACGATATTTTTTTCGTGTATAAGTCCTGGCAAGTACTTTTAATTCGATTTCATGTAATTTTTCAACTATCCTTCTGTGAAAATAATAAAGATTACAAATTCTCAGGACTCAATCCAGAAGACTGATAATATTTTCAATATGTCACTAAAAAATGGCAAAACAATCTCTTATATAAAATGAAAGTGTTTTATACCACAGAGTAAAATATTCACGAATAAAACCATAAAATTACCTGCACTTAAAATGTTTTTACGCAAATGCTTACCGGGGTAATGATAGGCTTTGACTGGACAGAACATGATATCGCTTGTAATTTGTATTGATTAATAAAACCTGGGACTAAGCAAAATTCTTGCAATATCATATATATTGGACTATAATTAATTACTGTGACGAGCGGTAACTTAACCGGAATATGAATTTGTAATATCAATATATTTTGATATGGCAGGTGAATGATAAAAAATCCGACAGACCAAAGTTTTGTTTCTCGTTTTGAGGTTAAAAAGGTCTAAAAAACATGCAAAGTGTTGAAAGAGGTATGTGGTTGAATAATTCGATGAAATTTGGAAATTATTTTGAAATGTAAAAAAAAAAACGAAAAGTTGAAAATTGTTGGAGAGTGTGACTGAGACTGAAAAATAAAAAATGGAAAACGTTGAATGTCTAAAATGTATGGAATATGTTGAAATGGACCGAAAAATGCTGGAACAGTCGAATAGATAGAAAATGTTGAAAAAAAAACTGAAAATCTGGAAATAAGTTGAATGAGGTAAAAAGGTCGAATAAAAGATGCAACTTTTTGAAAAAAGTTGAAAGAGGTTGAACAGTTGAAAAACCTGATAGAGTAACTTCGGGTATTGTGATATGGTCGGGTAATGTAATATGCCATCATATTTCCTTAAATAAACAACTCTCGACAAAAATTTTTTTGTCAACATATCAGTAACGGAAAAAGTAAATAGAAAAATTGTTTTTGCAAAAATTATTGCCAATCAAAGTTTTCATTATTTTTTTTTTTTTTTTTCAAAATGCAAAATATCCCCAAAAAAAACCCTTTTTTGCAATTTTTTCATTTATTTGACTATATCTCCATGAATATCTTTTCTACTGAAAAACGCTTTTCAGCATTTCAAAAAAAATTTTATTCCCTTTCTAACAATATGCTGTTTGTGTAAATCGGATATGATTTGATGGAGTGTTTTTTAAAAATCATTAAATTTCAATTGCACCATTTGAATAAAAAATTTTTTTTTAATATTTTTAACCTTAAAAATGAAAGACTATTCTTTTCCAAATATTTAAAGTATAATTTTGTTGAAATCGGACAAAAAATTTAGAAGTTATTCGAAAAAACAGTAACGGACTTTAATAAAATTAAACAAAAATACATATATGTAGATGGAGCTAAAGGAGTATATACTTCAGTTGTGTGGTCGACGCGATGCGACTGCTGAAAAAAACGCCGCATACAAGAAGACGCTGCAGTCAGTCGCAACGCGAGCCGTGCGAGAAAACTACCGCGAAAAGAGGAAGGAAGAGAGGCGCATTTTCAGACGTAAAAAAAGGGAGCAGGAAAAGCGTGAGCGTGAGGAACTTGAGGTGTACCAGGGCAAGAAGGATGCACGAAAATTCTATCAACAAGTTAAGCGTCTAACTCAAGGTTTCAAGCCCGGAGCATCCACTTGTAGAGACGAAAATGGAAATCTGGTTACAGATACACAGAGTGTACTGAGGTTATGGAGGCAGCATTTCTCCAACTTGCTTACGGGAGATGATCCCACCAATTCCGCCCAGAGAGAATGAAGTACGATACCACCAATCGATGATAACGCAGTGGAAGTACCATCACCTAGCCATGAAGAGGTTCGAGTTGCTATCCAGCGACTCAAAAACAACAAAGCAGCGGGTGCTGACGGCCTGCCAGCTGAGTTGTTTAAAGCTGGTGGCGATGAATTGATAAGGTGCATGCATCAACTCATCAGCAAAATATGGCTAGCGGAAAGCGTGCCCGACGATTGGAATCTCAGCATCCTTTGTCCTGTAATAAGGAAAGGAGACCCGACAATCTGCGCCAACTACAGGGGTATCAGTCTTATTTCCATCGCATATAAGATCCTCTCGAGCGTATTGTGTGAAAGATTGAAGCCACATACAGAAACGCTGATCGGATCCTATCAGTGTGGCTTTAGACCTGGTAAGTCCACCATAGACCAGATTTTTACACTACGCCAAATCCTGGAGAAAACCCATGAATATCAAATCGACACTCACCATCTCTTCGTCGATTATAAAGCTGCGTTCGATAGCCCAGTGCGGGATTGCCTATACGCAACAATGTCTGAGTTCGGTATACCTGCAAAGTTGATAAGGCTCTGCAGGATGACGTTGAGCAATACGTTTAGCTCCGTCAAGGTAGGGAATGACCTCTCCGGAACTTTTAATACCGAGCGAGGTTTCAGACAAGGCGACCCGCTCTCGTGCGATCTCTTCAAGTTCATTATGGAGGGGATCGTACGAAAAGCCGGTGTGCATCATAATGGCACCATTTTCTTCAAAGGTGTTCAGCTCCTTGCGTACGCTGATGATATTGATATTATCGGTCGGAGTAAGAGAGATGTTACTGCTGCTTTCACTGCTATTGAAAAGGAATCAGCCAAAGTGGGTTTGACGGTAAACGAGGGCAAGACGAAATACATGATGTCTACTAACAACAACAAGAGAGCACGGGATCTAGACTCTCATGTTGCAGCGGGCAACTGTAAATTAGAAGTTGTCAAGGAATTCATCTACCTTGGCACTGCCGTAACCAGCAACAATGATGTCAGTCTGGAGATTAAGCGGAGAATAACAATTGCTAATAGGTGCTACTACGGTCTCAGTAAGCAATTACGTTGCAGAGCTCTCTCTCGATCGACAAAGCTAACACTCTACAAGACGCTCATTCTGCCTGTGCTTCTTTATGGCGCTGAGGCATGGGTGGTTTCGACAACAGACGCAGCCGCTCTTGGGGTGTTCGAGAGGAAAGTTCTCCGCAAAATCTTTGGTCCTGTTCGAGTTGGCGACGACTATCGCATTCGAATGAACCACGAGCTGTATGAGCTCTACGCCGACATTGACATAGTTAAGCGTATAACAATACAGCGACTACGCTGGCTGGGTCATGTCCATCGTATGGATAAAGAAGCCCCAGCGAAAAAGGTATTCGAAGGGAAGGTCCCCGGTCAACGACGAAGAGGGAGACCATGCCTCCGGTGGATAGACCAAGCTGAGGAAGCCCTAACCGCGCTTGGCATTAACGATTGGAGAAGGCGCGCGCAAAACAGAGGCGCCTGGCGAGAGCTAATGAGGTCGGCCGTAACCTGACAACGGGTTGTTATGGCCATCTAAGTAAGTAAGTAAGTAAGTGTGGTCTAAAGCACACTCATTTTATTTTTAAAGTGTAGGTACATTTTAAAACTATATCTATGAGAATAGTTTTTGATGATTTTACTTTCCTCTTATATCTCAAGGGCTTAAAATGACGTATAATTACAAATTTTCTGCGTTCATAAACTTCAAAGAACTTATGGCTAGATGTGATATTTCAACTTACACAATGCAATGTCCTTGTGGCAGACTTTGTCCTACAGAAAAATATTTGTGCCTATTCAACTTTGGCTTGGAAACAAGGTGCTATAAAAAGCAGTAGCTATCACCTTGGCATTTTTTTATTTGGTTTATTTAGATGGAGGCGAGTCCTTCTGCTGCAAGTCCTTTCGAAGTTAAGCTCATTTTTTTAAATATATACATTATGGTGGTTTTTAGGAAAAAATATTGGGGACGCCCCCTCAATCGGTTCGAAATAGGATAAGAAACATTTAAAAATTAGTTTAAAATTTTTATTTAAATTTGACTTTTCTTATCTGGATCTTTTGCGAAAATCAAATGGCACGCCCCCTCAATCGGTTCGATTTCATATAACATCAATATATTTAAAATCTGTTCAAGAGTTTCCAACTTATAATGATTTTTAGAAAAGCCATATTCGGAATTTCACATGACTAAATCTCGAAAACTAGATCCGATCGAAACTTTTTTTAATGTATTCTTTCTTAAAATTAAAAGAAAAAATGTTTCCCCTGGTGTCTAGTCCCGTTCATATTTTGTGAAGTGCTTAACATAGGCTATGTGCTTCCTGACACCGAATTTTAAGACTCTTGCTGTCATATAAACCAAGATATAGCGAGTCAAAGGTTTTAATTGCATGTAAAGTGCCACGTCTTTTGGTTTTATCAAAAAAATATAGCCCATGTTAATCAAGAATAGTGTAGCTTTCTATTAGTAGAAAAATTTTTGGAATCGGTTCCGTAGTTCCAGAGATTACCCTGAACATACAAACAAAAAAACAAACAAACCTTACCTCTTTATATAATAGTATAGATATAGATTACCTTTTGGTGTTTCTAAAAAGGAGCTAAATGATTGACAGTTTTCGGTACAGTTCAATCTTATAATTAGTTTTGACTTTATGAGATCTATCAGCATTCGGTTTCTTTCTTTAGAGTACAAGCTATTTAAAAGGCTAAAATTTTTTTCACAATAAGCGTTGCTTATTGGAATTGAAAAAATAAATGAGATTAATTTTCGTAAGTTGTTAATTTCGTCATTTTGGAATTTGGAAAAAAAAACTTCCCCAAATTTTATCGCTTGGAATATTTTTTGGTAGACTTTCATAAACACTACGTAAGCAACAATAATCTGTATATAATTTATCGTTGTTGATATAATTTTCTAAGCCTAAGACTACTATTGCTGTTTGCAGCTCATCCAAAGAAATTAACTTATATTTAAGACAAAATAAAGATAAATGCTTTTTAATTGAAGCGTCACTATATTCGTATCGGGTTTCTAAATAGTTAAGGCAACTTTTTAAGAAGTTTTGGCTTCTTGATGAAAAACTTCTTTTTCATGATCTGACAATTTTTCTGATATAGATTATGCCTTGCTTCCAAAATAACTATCATTCAGTCTATTTTCTAAGCTAGTCTTTAGTTTTCTCATTACTATATAGTATCTAGATCTACAATTGTAAACTCATCACTTTCTAACTGTAGTACCGCTGAATGAAATTCTGGTATAACATTGTGTACGAAATATAAATAAGCTTCTGATATCCCTTCTTGGAAACATTCTTCATCATGTTGTAAATAAACAGCTGTTATTTGATTCAATTTCACAACGTCTCTTCTCAATTTGTGCTCTTTTCCATCACGGACCAAATTTTTAACGATTTGAACGTACAGAAACATCAGTTGTCACGAAATCGGTAACTCAGGATCGAAACAGTTTGACGTCACACAAATCGGTAACTTGCCGATTTTTTACAGAAACGAGCTTCTGGGATAATTTGAACTATTCTATAGATTTTTCTACCAAAATTTTTTCTGTTCAAAATTTCAAATTATGCCTGTTCTGTTAATTTAGAAAAGTGGATATATCTCGGGTTCGAAATAAAAAAATGATATGCGGATAAGCAAATATCAATACATTAAAAATTATGTAACACGGGATCGACGGCAAAATAATATGAGGTGATTTTGCAACTTTAAACTTTTTTCATTTTTTTCCGGTGAATTTTAAATTTTTTTATAAGAAAAGACGAAGAAGAAGAAAAACTAATCATGGAATCGAATTCCTCGATCAATAATAACTGTTTGAAACAAAAAAAAAAATTTGAACCACCTTAATATGTAAATTTGTCAATTACGATTCGAAAAAAATCAGGTCTGTTAATTTAGAAAAATGGAGATATCTTGGTTTTGAAATAAATGATAAACGATTTCGGCATTATTTTAAGCAAATAACAGTACTTTAAAAATGACTTACCACGGTATCGGTAGTAAAATAATATTTGAGATGTTGCAACTAGAAAGTGGAAAATTGAATCTTTTTTACTTTCGTCTGGTCAATTTTCAATTTTTTTATAAGAAAAAAAGAAGAAGAAGAAAAACTTATCGTGGATTCGAATTCCACTTTGTTCGAAAATTATAATTGAGTGGACTAACAGTGTCTTAATGGCAGTTAAAAATGAATCGTATATCATTTGAAAGACCTCCTCCAGAACTAAAACATTAACATTGTACAGACCACTTTTTTTCGATTTTAGTATGGTTTCTTTTTGGTGCTACCTTAAGCGATGAACAGCCCTGCACTCTGACACCAGAGGATTTACTCAGGTTTGCAAACAAAACTGGTAGACTTAACGGCGAGTAGGAACATAGACTTAAAAGATCTGGGTGCGTTTCTTCCCACATTTGATTGGTCGTTCGTTTTTCAATTATAAAACAATAAATATCTCACGATCGCTCGACTGAGTTTACTCACTTTTTGTCCAGTTTGTATATAAGTCATTTACGATCTAAATCCCATATACTTGCCATGAACAAAGAAATAATAAATTTAGTCGTTGCTCCCAAGGCAGCAATTTCGACTTAATGAAGAGTTCCTTTTGGGCAATCATCATGCCTTAAAAAATGCATGCGGTCTCAACGGTATAATACTTAGTTAATGTTTCTTGTATATGGGCATTTCCATGGTCGAGCACGCGACATTCGTACGCTTTTGAATGGCAAAAATATATAGAAAATTCAAAAAAACTTAATTTTTTTTTTTATTTTAAGATAGCATTTTCGTACCACTATGTTTTGTGCAAAAGGTAGGTCATGTCGATTTGAGGTTTCCAATATATAAACAATAAACATGGGATCTAGCACGCAACAAAAAATCGAAATCGTTTTCGACTGCATCTAGAAAAATGCAGAAATCTGCGAAACGTGCCATCATATTTCAAAGCGATTAATATTAAACTGAAATGGAATAATCTGACTTCATATTGATAGTTGTCATGTTGAAATATTTGCATTCGTTTTTTTTCTGTAAGCGTAAGTATAATTTAGCACGCGACATTTATCACGCGACATATTTTTCCGTAACGTTTGTATTAAGAATTAGTGCAGTAATTTCAACTCAAGATTACATATACCTCCAAAAATGTTGTTTATTTATATTATTTGAGAGTTTTACATATGTACATATGTGTAATATTAATAATAAAAATGAGGACATATAAGAATTATGTAAGTGAGAAAATTATGAAATGCTCTTTTTCAATTAATATGCCGTTTTAACTGCTTTCAATTTCAAGTGTTCGTCATAGGAGATCCAATGGAGTTTTCTGATGCCTGGAATATTTGCCAATTTAAATAGCTCTGCGCGGCGACCTTTCATCCTCTCAGCTGCTTTATCGCAATATTCTTAAAACTTTGCCGGATCACTTTTAAGTTTTTCGATGTACCGTATTGATGCTTCCCTTCTTATTTCGACACATGTTTTACTCATCTACATAAATATATGTACACCCAATTCTGTTTTAACACGGAAGATACGTTCCAAACAAAACCGTCTATGAAAAACCGTGTAAAAAAGACATGAAGTATGTACATACGTAGAAAAAAGGGGATTAGTTCCATAACCTTTAACCTTATTAACCTTCTAACCCAATTCCCTAACTAGATTTCTAAAAGATTACGATTAGTAAAAATATTTTTCTTTAAACTTTCAATCAAATAACTTTTTTAATCCTGCTAAATCGAAGAAAATCGTGTAAGAATTTCTAGACCGTGTTAAACCAAACCCGTATAAAATAACACCGTGTAAAAACAAAATCGGATATATGTACATATATGCATGTTAAAATAATAAAATAATTTGTATTTGAAAAAATTTATACTAACGATAGCGAACGCGACAAACTTTGAAAATCAAAATAAAATGTTTAGAATGATTATCTTACGCAGTAATTTTTTTCAGGCCACTAAGTTTGATTTGTATTAAAATTGGCTGACACTTGCTTAGAACGATCGCAAAGTACTGATAACAAATGAAAATTCAGGTACAAGAACGCGACATTATAATAGCAATAAAATCAAAATAAAAATTTAACGTTAATCGAGCTTTGTTTGGTGTCTTTTAAGTTTTTTGGTATTTATTTGTTATTGATGGAAAGATTTCATAAGATGAGTGCAACCATAACATATATATAGTAACAAAAAACACTGAAGAGAAAATGCATTTAAAAGAAGAAAAAAGCAAGAAAAACATATTTTCAGTTTTCAGATCAATTTTCTCATAATAACAATTGAGATAAGCTGTAAATACATTATATTATACAAATTTATACATTCTTTTGTTATAATATTAGAAAAAATCATTTGTTTATAGACCTTTGATTTTCAGTTCTGGTGGACCATTCTGTGGAAATGCCCATATGTGGAAATCCATCAGATTTGGCCTTTTAGCTGGCCTCGTTTTTTTTTTTTTTTTTTTTTGGAGTACATTGTTCAACTATAGTTTTTCTTGAAGCTAAGGCTGTCTTGAATTAATATTCAAGGTTGTTCAATTAAAATTCAGATAGCTATTTTTTTATTTAACTTTGTATGTAACTTTTCATGTTTTTTTTTTAACTTAAATGCAATTTTAACTATGTCTCCCTTAAAATTTTAATTGTTCCTCCTTGAATATTAACTAAAGATAGTCTTAACTTCAAGAAAAACCATGTTTGAAGAGTTTCCTCAAAAAAAAAAAAAAAAAAAATCGAAGCCATTGTCGAGGTAAGATGACAATTTCGATTTTTTTTTTATTTCTTTTTTTTTGGAGCAGACTCTTCAAACGTGGTTTTTCTCGAAGTTTAGACTATCTTTAATTAATATTCAAGGAGGAACAATTAAAATTCAAAGGGAGACATAGTTAAAATTGGATTTTAGTTAAAAACAACAAGAAATGTTACATATAAAGTTAAATAAAAAAATAGCTATCTGAATTTCAATTGAACAACCTTTAATATGAGTTCAAGACAGCCTTAGCTTCAAAAAAAACTATGGCTGAAAGATGTACTCAACAGTCTTTAGACTACAGCGTAAAAACCCAATAAATTGACAATTTTCAAAAAATACAAAAAGTTTCACATATTTCTTATTTTAAATGCAAATTAAAAAAATATCTATCTGAATTTCAATTGAACAACCTTTATTATGAGTTCAAGATAGCCTTAGCTTCAAGAAAAACTATGGCTGGAAGATGTACTTCAAAAAAAAAAAAAAAAAAAAAAAACGAGGCGGCCAGCTAAAAGGACAAATCCGATGGATATGCACATATCCACTTCAAAATAGAAGTATTAATAACTAAACTAAGCCCATCAAATGGTGTGAGGATCGTTTTATTTCAATACTTTGTGTAACACATATAGGGTTGCCAGATGGACTGGATTGTCCAGATTTTTAGTACCATGTCCAGAGTCCAGACAATCAGAAATATGTCCAGATGAAATTCGAACAATAAAATAAATGAAAATAAATAAGAACTGGACACAAAAACATCTGCCGTGGGCATTGAAAATGTCTTAACATTCGTCAAGTTCAGAAAGGTACCAACCCGTTGGCTCTCTTTATATCCTGCTTTAGACCGATTAATTTATAGTTGGCCGGCTGTAAAAAGGTATTTACTTTTAAAAGGAAAGCAGAATACTCGCAAAGAGTTGTGGGAGTTTGTGGCAAAGAGTTTAACCATGTCGGAAATTATCAGAGAAGATGAAGAATGTTTATTTACTTTTCAAATTTTATTTGGAATTATTTTCAGAAACGGATATAATTTGACACTTAGTGATGTGAAATGAAAAGTAAACATATATTTGCAACCGGTTACTTATGCGTTGCTTTAACAAATATTTTTTTTGTTTAAGTTTCTGACGGTTATATATACTCGTTTTAGTTTTAAAACACATTATCTTAAAAACTAAAATGTTCTAAAATAAACAAAAAGATTCAGAATCAGTAAAAAATTCAACTTCAGCTAAAGTACCCGGTTTTAAAAATTTATATTGAGTACTTGTTTCTTCATATTTACACAACATTACTGACATTTATTAGAACCGGTAAAATTCTCACTTATTGGAGAGTCAGTGACAAAACTGACATTTTAAATCGATTCACATTTCTTACAGAAACACTTTTTGAAAAGGTTCTATTGGAATGAAATTGTTGTATGTGACAACTTATCGATTTGAAACGAATAAATTGAAACCGAAGTCGATTCAAATATTTACAGAAACAGTGCAGGTGAGAGTGACGTCAAATCGGTAATAAGAGTCGGTAACTGCGATCGTTACGAGTTACAGAAACGAGCTTCAGGTCTGTTAATTTTGAAAATCTCAGATATCTTGGTTTTATTTATTTATTATTAATTAAGTCAATGGAATCTTAAATCCTTACTGACTATTTATACTAACAATAATATTAATTAAAAAATAATAGTGAAAATAATATAGAAACAAAAATTAATAAATGGCAAATAATAAATTCTTCATATACACCAAAGTAAATGCAAGAGAAATCAATGGAGTTAGTTAAAGCTAATCCATTAAATTCTCTCTGGTACCGGATTAAAGGAGAATTCGAAGAGAAATTCGTCATGCAGACACTCATGAAATATTGGTATGTTTCGCAACTTTCTAACGGGGAAGCTAAAGTTAATTCTACTCAGAAGATAAGGGCAATCAATGCTACCATTAATAATTTTAAAAACAAAAAGAAGCGAAAAATAGTGCGCCTACTCTCAAAGATTTTAGATTGAGGAGCAAGCAACTAGCACTGTATGAAGGAAAAGGGTCTGAAAAATTAAGGGAATGTAGTGCAAACCGTAAAAACTTTCTTTGAATCCGTTCAGCCTATTATAGGCGAGGAGCCGGCAATCCTAAAAGTCCCGTGATCGCGGATTTGAAAAATTTTAATGAAAAATAATAGTTTACACTTAGACGAATAAGATAAGCTTGGTCGGCGTGGATGTAATTGGTTATTAATATGTTTAAATAAATTATGTATTATTAAATTTCCATAAGGTTTTACCGTCATCGCGGATTTTGATCAATCATATGATAATTGATGCGAAATTTCATTAACATTAAGAAAAAATCCGGCCGACCAATTTTATTTAGGGGGAAAGGTCCGGCAAACCTATTTGAAGTATGTGACAGGGGGAACAATTTCTCCGTCATCACGTAAAACTTTTTTTTTTTTTTAATTTACTTGTTTTAATGTCAAATTCAAAAATATCTTGGTATGCGGGCTTAGAAATTGTTAAAAGTATCGCGCATACCAGTTTTTATTGCATGCTCTCGATTTTTACCATCACACATTTTACTTTGTTAAAAACATTCATTTCGGAGTAGATATATTTTATAGATATATTATATTTATAAATATATAGAAAATGGATTTAAGGGAAAAATTTAATTTGAATTAATCAAAAAATTAAGTAAAGTACGTACGAAAATTTAACATTATGTTGCTCTCGCTCGCTTTTAGGAGTGTGATGCAATAAAAACTGGTATGCGCGATACTTCCAACAATTTCTAAGCCCGCATACCAAGACATTTTTGAATTTGACATTAAAACAAGTACATTACAAAAAAAAGTTTTACGTGATGACGGAGAAATTGTTCCCCCTGTCACATACTTCAAATAGGTTTGCCGGACCTTTCCCCCTAAAAAAAATTGGTCGGCCGGATTTTTTCTTAATGTTAATGAAATTTCGCATCAATTATCATATGATTTATCAAAATCCGCGATGACGGTAAAACCTTATGGAAATTTAATAATACATAATTTATTTAAACATATTAATAACCAATTACATCCACGCCGACCAAGCTTATCTTATTCGTCTAAGTGTAAACTATTATTTTTCATTAACATTTTTCAAATCCGCGATCACGGGGCTTTTAGGATTGCCGGCTCCCGGACTATTAGTATGAGCTGCATAGAAAGGATTCCAAATAAAACAAGCATATTCTAATTTTGATCGAACTAAACTAGTGTATAGCAATTTAAGTGTGTTTTGAAATAAGATCTAACAGTACATGAAAAATGATATACCATGGGATCGGCAGTAAAATAATATTTGAGGTGTTACAACTAGAAAGTGGAAAATCAGTACAGGTACAATTTCTTCATAAGAAAAAAAGAAGAAGAAGAAAAACTAATCACGGATTCGAATTTCCCGATCGATAACTGCCCGAAAACCATACCCACTTTGTTGGAAAATTTGATAACATCTGTAACTTGCACCATCTCTTAAATCAATATTTTTGAAAATGGGTTGTCTAATTAAAATAGAGGGTGCTAATCCAGTTTTCAATATTAACCTTAATCTTAGTAATTGGCTTTGTCCAGACATATAAGGCTGTTGTAATCAGCTGACACATCGTGAAAAAAATCAAAAAGTTTTTATTTTGAACCGCTCTAATATACATAGATATTTTAACATGTTAAATTTTGTACTCTTTTATAATATTATTTTACAAATATAGATAAAATTACACAATTTTTCAGTACAGAATCTTCAACTTATTTCATTTTATTCTTTTGCACTTCACTTGGTTTTCTTAGTAAATTTGTTCAATTCAGCTGTGACCTAAGCCAATGTCAAATATGCAAAATCATATTTGTTTTACTTGCTGATTGAAAATATTTTGCCAGCTCAATCCGGAAATGAAGTATTCCATTCCTCGGAAACTTATGATTGTAAAATTTGGTACGCACGAATAAAAAGAGGGATGATAGAGATGAATATCTCCAATATAAGCAATTGTCTGGTTAAATTCAACTATGCACAGAACAGTTGATCTGACACGCTTGATTTTTAGACTTTGATTTCCCTTAAAATAGCCGTTAAAATTTTTGTTCCGATAAGATCAGCTATACGGCTCCTAAATGTTGCATTTTGAGACCAAAATTTACTTTAAAAGCCAATTACTACGATTATAATTACAATTGTTCTGAACCATAAAATATCTAATAAAGATAGCAATTGTGTCTTCTGATTTCCTCATTTCAAGAAAATGTGATAATTTCCTCATACACTTTTATGAGAGACCCCTTCATCGGCCTGACGCGACCTCTAAATATCTCGGACATCCCCTATATCAAAAAATTGTCATGTAAGTATCAAAAAAGACAATTTTAAAATATCGGATAATAACTCAAGTCAAACATTTTTTCTGGACCTTACTACTTTTGTTGAAAACTCTTGAACTCCTATTATGCATTGCTTAGAGCGATAGCAATTTTGGTATAGGTTAGGTTAGAGTGGTGGCTAAGCGAACAAGCTTGAAGTCATATGTAGCCTTGATTAACACCACATTTACGTGACCCGGCGAATTGATGAATGTTAAGATTGCTATATCCAGTTAGCTTTATAAAGAGCAAAGACCCGATTTCAACTTCAGCAAATTCGCTGAAGTCGCTTAAGAAAGGTTTACCAATGCATTTTAGCCTGGTTCTAGCTATGGGTGGACAGCTGCAAAGAAATTGCTCGAGTGATTCATTCTCGCTTGCATTCAGGCAACTGCGACAGGAAGAATTGAATAGGATACCTAATCTTTCAGCATGCTAGCCGATTGCCCAGTGTCCGGTACAAGTCGCTGTGATTCTTGCGGTGTCAACCCGGCTCCTAGATAGTAAGGAGATGGTTCTCAGCTTATTATTAGAGTGCCAGATTGATCTGCCAGTTTTACAGGTTTGCAAAGACTTCCAGTGGTTTTCTGCTACAAATAGAAAATGCGAGAAAATTCTCTTAACTAAGCCGAGAGGGGTGAAAACAACTTTCGTTGCGGCTTTCTTAAGAGAGGAACAACGCTTTGCTAGTTCATCAGCCCTTTCATTTCCCTCAATGTTCCTGTGGCATGGAACCCAAATGAGAGTAATAACAAATTGGTGTCCTAGCCTGACAAATTCTTTTTTTCCTTTGTCCTACTAGCTTCGATTTCATATGTGCCGAGCTCAAAGCTTTGATTGCGGCTTGGGTATCAGAGAGAACTGCTATCTTCTTCTCTGAATTAATAAAGCCCACTAATCTGCATGGTACAAGAATGGCAAAAACTTCAGTCTGAAAAACACTTGCTGAATCAGGTAAATGGAAAGATTGAGAAATCGGTACATTTATTTGAGATTTTTTCAGTACATTTGAGTTGCGAAAAATATTCGTCAGTCACACTTTTAATAAAAGTGTGAGTTACAACAAAAACTTTAATTGGAGATTTTTCAGGATGTAAGTTAGAGCCGATATATGCTAAAACAAAAGAAAGCCTTAGAGCTTTTTTTAATTTCATATATATTATTATTTAATATGACATGTGTATAACATACCCACGAAATTTAAAAAAAACATCAGATTTTGATGCGTCAAAAAACTTTAATAGATGGCACCACAGCTCAAATTTCAGTTCTCTAGGTGGGCGGGATCCTGAGAAATAGTCATATTCTGGCCTGGAAATGGCCGTTTTTAGCCCATTTCAAAAATTTTAGTTCTAAAAGTCGACAAACTCAAATTTAAAGTTGTGGATATGCATTTTTTGTTATTGTGTCATCTTATATGCTTTTAAAAAAATTTAAGCTTCTAGACCTTAAGACCTATTTTTGCGACTCGATTAAGTGAAATAAGTCTTTGTAAAAAATTACAGTTTTGAAAATGGTGTCCTATATCGTAGTGTTATTCATAATACTAAAGACCGATCTTATTATGTTTGTCTATCTATTCGCTTTTAAATGAGATACAATATAGTAAAAATGGTTGACCTGGCCCAGAGATATAAAACAATGAATTTGGCTATTTTCGCAAAAATTGAGTTTTTTTCGAAATTTGACCTTACAGTACTCAACATCCCGAATACCTAGGGAGCTGAAATTTGGGCTGCGAGACTGTCATTTTAATGTGTCAAAATTTGAGCACAATCGGATGTTTTTTAAATTTCACACGTACTTTATACCATACTAGCAAAACCCGGCGCGCATTGCCTCAACAAATAAAATATAATGTGTTTTTATTTTAGTTGGATTAAATAAGTAAAAATTATTTTTATTGATATTTATCTTATTGCGAGTTGATAAACAACGTTGTATGTTTTTATACCCTACACCGTGGGTATATTCACTTTGTCTCTTCGTTTCTAACACATCGAAGGGGGCGTGGCAGGTAAAGAAAAGTATATATATTCTTGATCAGCGTCACCACCTGAGTCGATTTAGCGATGTCCGTCTGTCTGTCTGTCTGTCTGTGTGTCTGTTGAAATCAGTTTTACGGGAAAACCAAGAAAGCTAATTGAATGAAACTTTCACACACAGGTCACATCTTCTTGCAGGCATCTTGCTATTGAAAATGGGCAAAATCGGTTGACAGACACGCCTACCGCCCATACTCTATGTATATTTACCCCGGCCAATTTTGAAAAAAGTTTCAGCGATTTTGATGAAACTTGGTGATTTGGTGCACATGTCAACCAAATTAGGATTAGGCTGGGTTTCAAGTTTCCAAAGGGTCGTACAGGGGCCATACAAATAAAATACGGTAAGTGGCATATTTATCGAAATATGTGAGCAATCATACTAAAATTTGGTGTTAGGGGTTTGATTATGGAAAGCTATTTCTGGATCAAAACCGGGCTGGATTGTACCAGTGGGTGTGCCACCGCCCTAAATTTTGAATTTTTGTTGCAGCATATATCGCGAACTATACAAGCTATTGAGCTAAAATTTAATATGAGGATGTCGATCGCGAATATAATTTATTGTACTAAAAGTGGGCGGAACTGGAGAAGTGGGCTTGGCATATTTTAAAATTTTCATTTCTATTCGATTTTTTTCAACATTTTCTACATTCTTTCGACTTTTTCAACCTTTCAAATTTTTCCAATATATCCTATATGTATTTGTTCGACATTTTCAACCTCTTTCAATGTCCTTCATAAGTTTCTTTATTTTTTCTACTTTTTCATCAACTTTGAATTGTTTAAAAAATTTTCAACCTTTTTCAACTTTTTTAGAGTTTTTCAACCTCTCTCAACTTTTTTCAACATTTTGCATATATTTTCGACATTTTCCAACCTCTGCCAATCTTTCTAACATTTCACATTTTTTTCGACTTACTCAACCTCTTCAATGTCTTTTCATCATTTATTTAAAAGGTTATTTCAGTGCAGTGTAGGGTATGTGAGTTTCGGCCTGGCCGAAGATAACACCTTAACTTGTTCTATTTGGCTCATAAATGAACAATTGAATTGGCGGGAATGATTGGAATACGCAGAATCAGCACCTTTGAATGATTTTAATTTGGTTACAGTCCTTGTCTTCTATATATGTACCGAGTCTCATAGTCATAGATTTTTCTTATTTTGGAGGCATGGCACTACCCGTTTTTTCATTGAATCTTACTTTATTTCTTTTTGGCTCATTTTTTCCAAACCAAACTATGTTAAGAAATTTTTACAAACTATAAGAAACATATATACCAAATCTTATCCATCTGCGTATAATAGTTGTTGACACATAAAAAGATGATTTTTCCTCATATGGAAGGTGGTACCGCCCATTTTTGCATGTAATCTTACTTCTTTCTCTACTCTTTATATATGTACCAAGTTTCATTTATCTGCATCAAATAGTTGATAAGATATGATGAATTTTATTTTCTTTTAGATAAGAGGGCGTGGCATCACCCATTCTATTCTAAGCTGTGCCTGTTTATATAAAAGCCTCGTGGTGTGAATTCCATGAGAACCGATTAAGCGATCTTCGAGAAAATTATGTTCAAAAAATATATTTGTGTGACGGCCACCCTAAATATGCTCACTAAAAAAAAGTATTGAAGCCTTAGCTACGCCTCTTAATATAAAAGTTACTTGGTGTAAATTCAGTATGAATTGATTAACCTGTCTTCGTGAAAAAGATATTTAAAAATATTTTTGTGTGAGGACCACCCAAAGTGTGACTCCTAAGTAAAATTTTTACTATCTAATCTGTGCCCCTTCATATAAAAATCATGTGGTGTTAAGACCATGAGAATCGATTAGACGGTCTTTGAGAAAATGATATTTAAAAAATATTTTGTGTTAGGGCCACCCTAAATAAAAGTTGTGTAGCCTAAGCTATGCTTCTTAACATAAGAGATACATACGTGGCGTAAATTCGGTGTGAATCGTCTAACCTGTCTTCGTGAAAATTATTTTTAAAAATATTTTTGTATGAGGGTCACCCTAAGTATGCACCCTAAATAAAAGGTTTACTACCTTATATGTGCCTCTTAATATAAAAGCCATGTGGAGTAAATTCCATGAGAATCGATTGAGCGGTCTTCGAGAAAATGATGTTTATAAATATTTTTGTATCAGGACCACCCTAAGTATGAACCGTAAGTACAATTTTTATTATCTTTTCTGTGACTTTTAATATAAAAGTCATGTGGTGTAAATTACATAAGAATCGATTTAGCGGTCCTCGAGAAAATGATATTTAAAAAATA
This sequence comes from Tricholauxania praeusta, assembly GCA_949775025.1. Lineage (NCBI taxonomy): Eukaryota > Metazoa > Arthropoda > Insecta > Diptera > Lauxaniidae > Tricholauxania > Tricholauxania praeusta. The sequence continues at coordinate 45,872,933 of OX459031.1, forward strand.
TTTTAGTGTGAGGGCCACCCTAAGTTAAAGTTTTGTAGCCTTAGCTATGCTTCTTAACATAAGAAATACGTGGTGCAAATTCAGTGTTAATCGATTAACCTGTCTTCGTGAAAACGATACTTAAAAATATATTTGTATGAGGGCCACCCTAAGTATGCACCCTAAATAAAATTTTTACAATTAAAATCTATGCCCCTTAATATAAATGCCATACTGTAAGTTTCATGAGAATCGATTTACCTGTCTTTGAGACCTGTTTACCTGTTTCATCGTCTTAGCTATGCGTCTTAATGTAAAAGACGTGTGGTGTAAATTCCATGTGAATCGATTAAGTGGTCTTTGTAAAAATGCTATTTTAAAAATATTTGCGAATGAGGGCCACCCTAAATTAAAGTCCTATAGCCACCACGCCCCTGGTGTCTAATCCCGTTCATATTTTGTGAAGTTCTTAACATAGGCTATGTGCATCCTGACACCGAATTTTAAGACTCTTGCTATCATATGAAGCAAGATATAGTGAGTTAAAGGTTTTAATTGCACGTAAAGTGCCACGCTCCTTGCTTTTATCAAACTAAAATATAGCCCATGTTATTCAGAAATAGTGTAGCTTTCTATTAGCAGAAGAATTTTTGGAATCGGTTATGTACTTCCAGAGATTACCCTGAACATACAAACAAACAAACAAACAAACAAACCTTACCTCTTTAAATATGGAATTAAAAAAAAAAGCTCTAAGGATATGTTTCCTTTTGATGCATTTCTACTTTGATTAACATCGCAAATAATTCCACATTCAAGTTTTTGTTGTAACTCGGTACACTTGAACTAGTAAATTTTGGGGAAATATGCGTAAAAAATTCTAAATGACCTTGGTTTTTTAAATAAATGTTGGTATCCCTGACAAAAAGAGTACATTTGCCAAGTTTCGCTTCAGTACATATCCGCGGAGCCCGAATGCCATCACTATGTTAGTATATTTTGAAATAAAATTGCAATTATTTTTCAAAAGTGATAAGTGCCACCAGCAGTTTTTCAAAAACATCGCCTACACTTAGATTCTTTTGTTTGCTGCTATAGTGAAAACTTTCTGTAAACACAAACATCTTATGCTTGCGCGTATGACAAAAGTCGACTAAGGCATTCAACTGTTTTGTTGACTTACTTAAAAACGAAAATATATTTTAACGTTGCTTGCATAGTTGTTACACATTTTCAAATATTCATAATTTCTATCTTTGCTATGTTGACAATATTAAAAAATATTCAGCTCCCACATACGCCCACATTGCTAAGAAGTACTTAACACACAAATCAATATTTCATTATACGCTAACACACACTTGATAAGAGGCTAAAGTGTCGAATTTCCCAATCGAAATGATATATTTAGTTACACTATAACGCGTAGGTATTAACAAATATTTACCACCCTCAGCTATCATATTTTAAAAACTTAAAACTCAAACTCAACTGTTTTGCAGGCTTCTTAATCCCCGCCAACGACCAACCCCGTCAACGCAGTAGCGCGATGTAGTGAAGCACATAATAAGCACTTGGAGCGTACTTATCCTGCCAAAGTACAACGTCCTTTAGTTCAGTACCCTTTGGGGGTGTTTCGAAGGCAGTGTGTCGGTAGGCAATGTTTGGAGTTTATGTGCGCACATAAATTTCATACGTCTTAATGTACACAGATAAAAGTTTTGGCTCAATTTGTTGGATACCATCAAATAAGCATCAGGAATCATTCGAGTATTTCCTTCACAGCTAAGGTACTTAGTAGAATAGTTTTCAAAATGGATAGACATGTGGTGAATCATTGAAAGGCCTTTGTTTTATCAAAAACACGGCTAATATCATCAATAAAGCTTAAAAGGGACTTCGAATTTGATAACGTCTCAAGAATCCGAAATTTATACAGTGTGTTTCAAGGATCAACTTGTGTTGACCCGCGACGTCAGGATGTTTTAGTGTATGTTTGTCGACGCAAATGTTCTGGGTAATTTTATAGTTGAATAAATTGAATGACATGGGATATGTTTTATTTCGATAAAATAGTGGGGGTAGTATGAAGTATGAAAATAAATAAAACTAATTGCAAGAAAACTAAGTGAATGCTACCAAACTTACGACGGGAACATTTTGTACTACAAAAACGTATTGAACAGAAAGTGAGCGCATTAGAGCATGTGGGTGTGACACCTCCGCGGCACTTCTCGCTCCTAGGAACACCAGCACCAAACTCAAAATGACTTTTTTAAAAAACTTAGTCACTCACACGATGTTATTAAACGAAATTCGCACAAGCAGCTTGAGGCTTAAGTTTATATGACAGATATTTCGTGGACTGGATTGACATACATATATGTATACGTGTATGAATTAAAATGGGGCCCATTTTAGAAACATATATCATTAAAGGTTAATCAGTGGCCCTTGTAGAATAGTCATATCCAGATATCTCAACTAAGCCCAAGTTGCTGACTTAAATTCTTAATAGCAGAAATAAAAAAAAGTTTAAGTGTAAGCACCATTCGTTTCAGATAGGAGCGACATTGTACAACAAATGAGGCCAAAACATAGTCTGACTAAACAGTTTTTGAGTGCCTGTAAAGGACTTTGTTGCTAGCTTGTTATTTCATTCACAACCAATGAATGTATAGTATAAATATGTATTTCACTGAATCTTTTTAAGATTTTTCGCAACGTTTTAAGTAAGTAGGCATAAGAAAGGTTACCTTGACATATTTAAAGAGTAGATAAGTAGTCGGTATTACTTGGGTTTATTTATAAAATAAATATTTGCGCTTCAATATTGTCAAAATTATTTTTGTTTTGCGTATATACTTGTAATCAATAGAAAACTCAAAGCATTTTTAATGAGATTTGGCAATTTAAGCATGTGGATTAAAATATATTTATTTCAGAAAGGAGGTAAGCTTATCCCAGGATCATTTTAACTGCTTATTCAAAAAACATTCTTTTTTTAATTAATCATGGAAAGATACACGCCTTGACAACGCTTGGAACGCTTATTTTGTAGGAGTGAAATTGCCTAGGTGGCGACACTTTAACATTCGTAACTTTTTTATTTACGAAACGTACTAAAACTTTTTTTTTTTAGGAAAAAGTTGTGTGGACTTTACAGAACAATTCTGTGGAAAATTTTCTTTCTGAACATATGAGAAGTTGGTTAAGATTCTACTTGTTTATTAAAAACTTAATTTTCTATAAATAATAAATAAGATTTTTATAAAAACTTTATTTCATATAAGCTGTAAGACTTTTCTTGTCCTATCATGGAAATTTCACTAACTTTTTCAGAATATTTACTGAGAAATCGAAAAACACCCACATAAAAAAAAATTCACTTGCTCATAAGTTTTTAAAAAATCCAAATTTTGTAAATAAAAAATATAAGGCGTTAATATTGATCAATAAATCTTCAAAGTTATGCAAAAAAAAGTTTAAGTTTAATAAGTTGGTTTTTTCTGTGCCCACTTGAGAAAACTTTACAACTTGCAAAGGATGGAGAAAGTTTTATGTTACAGATGTGATTAATTTTCATGTGAATGGGTCAGTATTTTTGCCTAAATCGACTTAAAAATTCACAGTACTGGATTTTCCGATAAAACTGCTAAGCTAGTGATCCTATATCCCCAAAATCAGCTGAATCATTTACTAAATTTTAATTTGCCAACTGTCCTGATGCCTGATAAGATAAAAAAATATTGAGTCTATTTTATTTTAAAATTTTAAAAGTTTTGTTGCAAAAGTTACGTCAGCATCTGTGTTTGTTGATTTCATGCAAATTCTTCGCATAAGTGTAATTTCGTATTAAGTCAAAAGGAATTCATCAAATGCGGTTTAGTTCTATGTCGTTACTTTTAGTATGTTTTGTTTATCTTGCATATCACAAATTTTGCATAGAAATTGGTAAGAAAATAAAGTTTTTTCTTGGGAATTTCTTTGCCAATTTTGACATTCGTATGCGGAATACGGCATTGTACAAAATGCGCAATAATCCAAACGTTAAATAAAAATATTGCTGAGGCTTTTACTTTATGACAATACTAAAGTTGAGCTTCATCTGCAGATGCCTAAGTAGCTGAACGCTGCAGTTAATTTACTGAAAAACATTTTATGAGCGATTGCTTCACTTTAAATTTTTTTTACAGTACACTCCCGATTTACGGAATTATAATTTTTGAGTGTAACAGAAAAACCAAATCAAAATAGAATTTAACAGCTTATGTCAGCGTAGAAGTCCCCGGCATAAGGCATCGTCTATAGCAGCGGTGGGCACAAAAATATAACCAAAGAGGAAAACAACAACATCAGGCAACAACAAACGAAATTTTAAAGTTTTTTTTACTTTCATTTCCGAAATTGCCATTAGCACAAAAAAAAAACAAATTACACTACAAACAAAAACAATTGCTACATTCGTCAAGACACAATGCGGCGCCGTCATTTATGCCTTTGTGTTTTGTTTTTGTTTTCATTTGAATTCAAGTCAACGCTGTGCCTCGATTGAAATAATTTTGTGCCTCGATAGCGTTGAAATTCTGCGAATTTTGTGCTTCGATAGCGTTGAAGTTCTGGGAATTTTTTTTCGCTTGGTTATGCGTCGAATAACGGTTAGAGCAATGTGAGGAAATTGAGGCACTAAGTGCCCTTCCCTGGTCTATAGATATTCACCAGAGTTGTAAAACGACATTTAACAGAAAGTTTAACATCATACATCACTTGTGTACTCTATCTCCTCAGGCAGCATGGTGCCTCCATAAAACTGTTTCAACTTGCAAATCAGTAGTTAGAGCCTTCAAATCTCTCCAACATTTCTCTATTTTACGTATTTCCTGCTATAACGGACGATTCCATGATTATCCAGGACGGTCGCGTTTTCTGCCACCCTGAGTAACGTTGAGCGAGTACCACAATGAAAGGATCAGAATTTCCTAATTGAACTGAAATTGAGAGTTCTTGTTGTCACTATAATCCGTTATAGCCTTTGTGATGCTATAGAGGCGCCACCATAACCTAGTTCAACATATATCGTCAACCATTTTGACACATCATTTTTCTTAGTTGAAGTCAAATCACTACCACAGTAAACGTTTCTCTGCTTCGACTGTAGCTAGACTCTTAGTTGTTTTATCTGCAATTATCTATCGATTCGAATCTTCTCAGTTTAAAGTAAGTAGTATGTGGAAAAAGTTGTGATGACAACTTTAGTATTTAGCTAAAATTTTTCAATCTAATGGCAGATTACGCCAAAAAAAAAGCTGCTTGGGAATAAGTTGCAGACTTCTAACGTTGCATCGTAAAATAAAGTGCAACAAAAATCTTTGCATTTTAAGGGATTGGCCATAAAATGCATAAAAATTCAATACATTGCAGCCAAGACATGCGAAATATCACGATGACAACTGCCGATAAATATCATTATATCAAATGATAAAGAGTAGGTATCTTTATTTCTCATTTATGCTGAGTCTGTGTTTTGCATTTAAATTGCCGCTCTTTCATCATTTATGCTCAAGGTGATAGTAAAATAGTTCTATAACTTCCCAACTGTGTCGATTTGGCTTATAATTTTTGTTTGATTTTAAAATGAGACATCAAATAATACTACAGAAGCGATTCTTTGGTATAGCAATTCCAATAAATTCTTGGTTCGTATCATTTTCGGCTTTAAAATTTGTTGCTAACCTCTCTAATTTTTAAATAGAGCGGCACTGTTCCAATTCTACAAAAAAGTTCACACATTACTGAAGACGATGTTCCACCTAGTCTTTCTACTCAGTCAGGCTCATCATTTCTTTTTTCGTCTTGAACATATTAAATATCTGCCTGGAAGCTGTGTTAACCAAATATTATCAAATTTTGTAACCCAAATATATAATAAACAGATATATGTACATACATATGTATGTATGTTATCTCATGAGTATAGCAGTATATACAACTTAACACAGTGAAACAAATATATTAAAAAAAAAGCAGTGCAAATTATCCCATTTCTAAAGAAAGTCAATGGTAGAAAAGCGGATCCAGCTTCAGCAAATGAAAAATTTATTTCAGCTCTGACGTCATAGAATTTTCCCCACCGTCATCCAAATGAACGTCATGACACCAGGACTAAAATTTGGGAGACCTTCCTAAAAAAAAACAGAAAAGTCAAAGGTTGGTTATAGTTGTGCTTTGTGAAAGAAATCCTTTGAATTCTTATCAGTTACGTATATGGGTTTTATTAGAAGATATTGTTTAACTGACTAGGGTTGTTCTGTGCAACTTGTTGATAAGATACAACATTGCGATTCGAGCTGTTAATTTTAGCAATCACAATCGGAGTCGACTATAATAAGCCCTTCGAGACGTTGAAACTCGTAGAAATGTACTTAATTAGCGATTGGGCCAGCCACTCCAACTCAGATTTTATATGAAATGTAGTTTTGGATAGAATAAGGTTTTGCAGGAATAAAATTCTGCCATGCCTTCAAGAATATAACCATATACACGGACATTAAACTCTGGTGGCGAGAACATTTGAAAAAGGCAGAGTTTTCCAACCAAGGTCCAGTGTATGCACGCGATCGAGTCAAGGAATACAAGGACCGACATGAACCGTGAAAACAACAGTAAAACAGTAAATTAAAATCAAAAATAAATATTTTGTGCAAGTACTTTTGAATAAAATCTAAAAAATCTTAATTCACCAAGTTATTATTTTCTTGAGACGCTTGGACAACTCCGCCAAAGATATTTTAAACTAGGTCACAAGTGTCTTCATTGCCTTTTTTTTTGTCTCTTTCAGCTACTTTTCAACGAATTTTATCATCCAATAGTTTCTTCAAAAATGTTCTCCTTTTTGGAGTTTTCATTATATCTGATATATCATTTGCATAACAGATTACGGATGATATCTTTGCCGGTAACAGTTCTCCAATGTACTTACTTCATAGCAAAGAGAATTGTCCTCTGTTGTCTCCCGAATACGAACCAAGTTTGAAACACTATATGTCAAAAATAGTGTGCAGAATCAGAGCTGGTAGGTACTGCCAGTTCGAATAACTACAAAAATAATTTTGTCATTTAACAGTTGAATATCCCATTTATCACATATTCTGAAAAACATCAGATTGCCTTCAATAGTGCAACGCGCTATGTGTTCGGCCTTTACCGATTTGAACACATCTCAACATATAGTAAACGTCTACTTAACTGTAATTTAGCTGATTACTTTGATTTAAGAAACATAAGATCATATTCGCAAAGACTCCTAATTAGAATTTTGTCAATTTGTGAAAGTTTTATAACGATTAACAAAATTCAATTTCCTTCCACTCCATATGCCAAAGTCTCATTGAAATCGGTTGGTTCAAGAGCAATAAGTTTTTTTTTACAAAATTACCGTATTAACTTATATGATTTCTGAAATAACTGAGATTCCAAAATATCGTTAACGGATTTGGAGTTCTTTTGATATATAGTGACACTTTTTCAAATTTTTTAAAGGCAGAGAATATCAATAAATGCATTATTTATTGTTTCATGGTTTTGGGCAACTAATATTCAAGTACAAGGTGTTTAAACAACATCCTCAACAAAATATGATTTAAATTATTATTATCTTCAAGAGATACTTGAGAGCTAAATTGTTATAAAATAAATCTGTTTTCTTTGAATGAGATTGATTTTATTTAACGTGAGGAACGTCCATTAATTACGTGAGTCAAAATAAGGGGGAAGGGGGTCGGCAAAGTCTCGTCAAATTTCACCAAGAGGGAGGGTGGGTCAATGAAAATCTCACGTCATCTTCTTAGTGCAGAGAGAGTGCGGTTTTGTCGGATTCTATGGGAGCTGTTTATACGATGATTGAAAAAATGAGATCACAAAACAGTTTCGATAAATACTATTCGCAAACGACAGATCTGTTGGAGAAATTAAAGCCCACAGAATCAGCTCACGCCTCAAGTCGGCCATCATTCTGAAATCAACATTCTACGAAACAATCGATATCATAATAATTGAAATGACCAATCGTTTTGTAACAAACAATGTCATTCTCACAGCTATCGATACAGCTGATGAAATGGATTTGGAAAAACTGCGGCCATTAGCCGATTTGAGCATCCAATTACCAAGTGAAGCCAAGCTCAAAATTGCCAAAGAATACATATGTAGATGGAAGAATGAACAATCAAACAAGTTGAAAAAACCGGAAGAAAAAAAATTAAGACGGTGCACAGTGGTCCCAAATCGTGATTTTTGGTTCAAAGAGAGCGCAAATCTTGTCAAAAGTAAACTATTTTTCTTAAAATTAAAGCTAACGAAAGCTCGAACAAATCCTCGGAGCCCGAATATTGAAAACAAAATACTGTTTTTTGGAAAAAGCGAAAAAAAAATTTTTTTTAAATATTTTTTGGTTCCAAAAATTTGGACAGAAAATTTTGTAGAAAATTAAAAATTTCCTTTTTACTCAAACAATTCAGCAGACCCTGAATCTTTAAACAAAATGTTTGGTTTTTTTATTATTTTTAATAAAAGGCCTAAACAAAATTGTTTTTCAAAAAATGCTAGAGGGTGCAAATCTTGTCGGAAATGAACAATTTATTTTTTGAATAAAAGCCAACTACAATGCTAACAAATCGTTGTGGCTTGAATTTTGAAAACAAAATATGAAACACAATTTTCACTTATTGAATAAAATGAAATGAAATGTATATATTTTTTGTAAATTTTTTTTTGTACATCAATACTTGATGTGGGCATCATGAATATCAATCATGCATTGTATCCTTCCTTCAATAAGTTTTTGAAAATCATATTCTTCCGGTATATTTTTGTGCAATCCTCCATAATAACTTTTATTAGAGCGTTTTTATATTATGGAACCCGTTTTGCAACTTTTTTTTTTTTCACTATGCCCATTAATTTTCAATCGGGATCATGTCGAAGCCTTGCGTATATCACTTTACTGCAAGAACACAGCGCACAGATTCTGCATAAGAGCGATTTGGGCTTAGGATTTTGACCTGATACAATTTGTATCTTAACTTTTTGGCCTTTTAAGTGTCAGTGAAACCGAAATTCTGAGCATTTTTTTTTAATCGTTTTGAAGACTGTTTAAGTAAAACTCCTTCGTCAAATGGAGTACTATTATTATGAGAGAATTGCCTGAACAAATCCATTTACAAGCCTTAAAAATAAAAACAAGAGATTACAATATTCCATGGAGTATTTTTGGAGTATATTTTTTTTCGTATGCCTTTCTATTGATATATTTCATTATTTTAATGTTTTGCTTGTCATATATATCAATAGAAAAGTTAAAACATGATATACCATCAAATTACCTTATTCCAAAAATCTTAACTTGACTTTGCGATTCCCGAAAAATTAATGTCCATCTCCGCACTTAAGATATATTTATTTGATGAAATTTTCGGAGTTTTAAAAATTTACGAATTTATTCAGATATGTATTTAAAAACTATTTAGAGCCACTGCTTTACACACACATGCTGTTGAAGTTTTCATCACGGTATGAACTGATTTTCTGTGGTATATCATAGACAGACATCAGCAAACAGAGAGTAGTGTTAAAATTACTCATTATCTTTCAAATATTGTAATGTACGCTTTTGAAGATTGGGACGATTCGACTTTTTTTTGTTGAGATATTTGGAAAAATAGTCTGCAATATTTTCTTGAATTAAGTCCTTACTATATTAGTTAGTATCCAACCCAACTCTGTCAAATACCAAATTGTGCCACGGTTGTGTTCACTCAGATCATCATTAAGATCCGTCAAGCATACCGAGAATGAATGTTCGAAGTCGATCTGTCACTTAAAGTTCGATCTGTCATCGTAAGATAGTTCGTGAAGTTTTAACTTCCGTCCTTTCCATTCGAGCCATCAACGTAAGCAGACGATCGATTCTCCAAATTTGCATCCAAATTTATTTTTACCATCACATGGTGGAAATTCAAGTCATTCTTGAAAATTACAAAACAATCAAGAAAGGCCTAAAGTTAAAAATCTTGAATTTACTTAAGGGGTTTCCATTTAGCAAGGGAAAAAGTAATATTTTTTCTGAAAAAAATAAGGTAAAAGTATTAAAATCAGACATACTTCTAGCAAATTCTATAAAATGGTATAAATTTTCAGGCAATTTTATTGAGGATTCTACTTTATGCATTTGCTACAATTTAATGATATTTGGTCTCCAAAAAATAACAAAAGGTAAAAAGATTAAATAACATGCATAATTGTGTGTACACACAATTGGCAAAATTGGCTAAATTTTCTCATTTTTTTTATTCAAGATTCTGAAAGTGGTGAGTCTGAGAAAAAGCTAAGAACTCAGCTCACCAACATATTTTTTATGTGGATGCTAAATTCATTTAAAAGCAGTGTTTTAACTCTTCTTCATATACCTCGTCAAAATCAACGGCAGTTCAAGCGCAGCTATCAACACGATTCTTGCTTTAAAGTGATTTCCTCGCGTTTGCGGCATATATGTATGCCGAAAATTCCGAATTCGAAAAAAAAAACAAATATAAAAAAACGCTTAAACTACAAAAAAAAGAAACCCAATAGAAAATCTAAAATTTTTAAAAATTTGTAACTAAAAAACCGAAACAAGTTCTAAAAAAAAAAATAATTTTTGGTGAAAACATATCTTACGCGTTGGTGGTTAATTTGCACTTTTTTTTCCTCATTATTTACATATATACATAACATATTTTATTAGTAATTAACGTTAAAATTAAGTTAAAAGTAGCCTTTAAAAGATAAAATTAAGTAGTGCAAAAAGAAAAAAAAAAACAAACAAAAAAACTTGAATTGATGAAAGTTGCAAAAATGGTGACTTAAAGTGGTTAAAAATTGCGTTATCAGAAGAAAATACTATAGAATTAGTGCACAGAAGAAAGAAAAACGAAATTTTGCAAGACCAAATCAGTTTGGTTTGAAAAAAAAAAAAATAATATTTATAAATATTTATAAATATTTCTAAATTTATTAACAAAAATATCATTTCCATAAACTCATATTTGCCCACATTAGCCCCAGTTTGCTATACACATTTGGAAGGCCTTTCATCGGTGTCAGCGATATCAAAGTGAGTTGTAATGTTGTTTATTATTTTTGTATTAATTAGTTCTATTAACTAGTGGTAACGGAAGAATGAGCATAAAAATTGCAAAAGCTGCTGCTACCAAAAATTCTCTCAAAACGAACATAATCGTTGCTAGGCAGTGGTAATGCATTCCACACTATGATTGCTTGATAACAGAATTTTTGGTATGCATTGATCTCTCACTTCCAAATTGCTTATCAATAGCTCGGTTTGACATTTAAGTTAATGTTTTGATTTCGAAGTTAAGAGTTTGTTTTGATTCCTTAGTTTTCTTAAATCAATTTGGAAGAAGAGAAAGAAGTATTTAAATGAGAATGCAGTTTGCAATTATTTGTGTTGCTTCTTTTCTTTGCCTATATCAAATATTTAAGCTACAGATAATGATAAAATTTTACGTAAACAGATAATAACATTTTTTTTTTCTCATCAAATCATTTTTATTTTATTAACTACCCAATACATACCTATGCAGTATTGTTAACAAAATGTAAATTTCGTAAAGTAAAATGAATTGTCAATTTACTTTAATAAGATTAATAATTCCTTATGCAAGAATTTTAACCATTTTTTTTTGTGAGCCAGAATATTGTTATGGATTAAAATGTTAATTTAAAAAATTATTTTTGTTAGTAATTTCTCGTAAAACGGGCTACTTTATTTTTTTTTTTTGAATGCGTTGGCATCAATCTTCTATAAAGTTGATTTAGTCGTGTATGATTACCTTTTCTATTGTCAAATAAGTGCTGAATTTAAGCAAAATGTTAAAGATTGTTTGAAATAAATTAGAGAGATAATGTTACATTAATTTTTTTACGTTTTCCTTTGGGGATATAATGGGATAAGGTAAAATTTAGATGGGATCTTACAAAATTTTGTGCGTGTAAGATCATGGTGGGGTGGGGTGCGACGCCGTATCTTTAGTAACATCTTCAAGATACTTACCTCTACAGTCAATACTTTCAAGATTGTTTTTCAGTTTTCATTAGACTATATAGGGGTGCTATTAGTATGGTCTTTCTTGGTCCATTTAGTTAAATTTTTTTCATTAGGGAGTCTATAATAATTTTTGTGTAATATTGGTATGTGGTTAGATCACGAATCCCCCAGCCGACTGCTTGCTAGCCCAGTCAATGGCTCCCGCCCGATCTTACTACCACCAGCAAAAGAGCATCTTATTTTGGATGTTGGATTATAAACATTTATTCAGCATTACGTGCTGTTTATTGTTGCATCTGATATTATGTACATTATAATATATCTTAAATTTTCTGCATTCTGTACAATGCACTCTTACAAATAAAATTAAATCTGATTTTCAGATTAACAAAATATAATATATTTTTGTTTTAATTGATTGGATATAAGCACTACGATTATGTAACATCAATAAACATTTTTTTTAAGCTCATTTATATTTTTTTTATCAGTCATTTCTTTGGCTGGTAGACCAAGTTCTGCGAATTGCACATTGAATGCCACCAAATTGTGAATAATGGGATCATTGAACTGAAATGAGCATCATTTTGTGAAGTCCTTATTTTAATGTTTCGTGGTTAATTTAAAGTATTTTGAACTTACACTTTGAAAATGCTTTGAATATATAAAAAAAAAAAATATTAAAAAGATCCTTTCATCTCGAAATACCAGCTGAAATGAAAGCTTGTAGGTGCAACAACAATCAGAAGTATGGAAGCGGGGGTTGAGCGCTTAGATAAATACTCATACTGAATTTAGAATTGAAATGTACTATTTGGAGATCGATCGTACTTATTTATTTTAATTTTGAGAAGAAATGACAAAAAAGCCTTTATCTAAACCTTACGATAAGGTACGTATATAAGCAATATTTGAGAAATTAAAAAAAAATAACTCTGCAAGATTCCTAATTCGATATTTAAAAGATCGTTCAAGTTTTTCAAAATAAATTTTGATTTTTGAAATAGAAATTGAAAAATGTTTGTTGAAACTAAAGCATGTGCTTGTTGTTGGTGGCGAAAAATTTAACTTTGAGTTATGTTGTGAGCTGTGTTTTGTCAATTACGAGTTATTTTATAGAATTGGTGAATCTGGGCAACAAAAAAAATTTTTTTATGTTTTTTATTTCACAGTAAAATATATTTCTTTTTTGTTTATGTACTGTGAATCTATTATCTATATTAAGTGGATGTGTAGGTGTAGACCTGATCGCTAATGACGATGTTCGGAAAAATAATGAAAATAGGTACATGCATAACAAGCCTCATTGATAAGGAATAAAGTGATATAAGTCTTACATATCGCGAGTGTCCTTTATCTCTACAAACCTCTTCCAACCATCATAATCAGTAGCGAGTGCAAATTTCAATTTTGTCCAAAATTTCACGTATTTTCTGTCCAGTGCTTACCGCAAGACTTTAGTTGATGATTTTGGAGTGTGTTCAATACATTTTTATTTTTGACGTTTCATTTGACCGGGTCTTGACCGCATCTACTGAGCAATTCGAGATAGTCCAGGGCCACCAAATTTGCTGTTGATTTGTCAAGTTTCACAGCTTTAAAAACAACTGACTTCACGATTTACTCAAAGATTTTGAGCTTCGTTGTCGTTGATAAGAACGAAGACTGCCAGACATTACCTTTCTGTACCTTACTCTATTTTGGTTCTCAAATGGATGTTCATTATACCCCCATCTAATGTTGAGCATATTAAAAATACTATCGAAATATCGATGATCAATATTTCGAAACAGTATCAAAATATATCGAGAAAAAAACATCAGATATTGATAATCGAAAACCGATATTTTTGCTGAAAAAAATCTATTCTTACCAGAACTACCAGCATTTATTTGAGTATGAAAAATTCTATCTTGTTAAGCTAGGACCACACGAGTGGTTTTTCAACGCACGTTAACTAACGTCATTACACAAACACAAGAAGATCCAACATATGCGACGCAATCAATTGGATACAGATTTACCCTTAAACAAAAATATCGAAATTAGACAGTCGAAAAATTAAATCGAAAATCGATATATGAAAATAAAAAATATCGCCGTTAATTATCGAAACATGTATCGGAAGTATCGATAATCGATATATTTTGCCGATGCCTATCAACATCAGGTGTTCTTACACTGCCAAAGTAATTGATCCACTTCAGGCAGGATTCGCCTTAAATGAAGATATTACTGATACCAGTTGAGCGAATGGACAACATTTGGGCAGTCATTCAGTTGATCACTGAAAGTTCAATGAATGAGACGATTTGTGGAGCCTAGTTGTAGTCATGTGTATAGGTATAACATTAAATTATTTTTCAGAAGACTGTCTCAAAAATAGCTTTCCGATTAACCGAAAATTGGTGTCAAAATTGTGTACCAAGCAGAAGATATTTAAAACCATTTTAGTCAAACATGTACTAACATTAATTCATCAATGTTCCCTTAAGATAAATTGAAAGCAAATCAAAATATGATTACTATTTATTTGAATCCAGTCAAGCAAATACCATGTTAGACTCTCAAATGGTTCAGTTATATGAATCATGATTTGTTTATTGTTAGTAAGTCTATATTTTTTTCAAACTGTGTAATGAGCAACTTAAATTCAATTCTAAAATCGCAAGACATGAGTTTCATAATTGCTATGTTTTGCTCTCGCTAAAAAAATATTTTCGAAGTTGCCCACTTCTGTTGCACAGTTCTGAATTTTTTTTCTCTGGTGCTTGTGTGTACAGTGAAAGCTCCCGGCGCGGACAGCTCCCGCAGGCGGACATCTCTCGTAACCGGACGAATTTCTTGGTCCCAAGTTTTTCGTTATGTTTTTAGAACAAAATACAATCCGGTGGGCGGACGCTCCCTTGGCCGAACGCTGACACTACATTTATACACATTTCATACAATTCATCTCTGCTGGCGGACAAAAAAAAACATTCAAACGAAAAAACTCTTTCGCAACTCTTTCATTGATTTGCTGTAATTCAGGTTGTCGATTGTTATTCTTTAAAATCTATTTCTTTGTGTGTTGTTGAGAGTAAAGTTTTCTCAAGTGGGCACAGAAAAAAACCAACTAGTACTTAAACTTTTTTTTGCATAACTTTGAAGATTTATTGATCAATATTAACGCCTTATATTTTTTTTTTTTTTGCAAAATTTGGATTTTTTAAAAAGTTACGAAAAAGTGAATTTTTATGTGGTTGTTTTTTTAAATTGCGATTTCTCAGTAAATATTGGGAAAAAGTTAATGAAATTTTCGTGATAGGACAAAAAATGTTTCACAATTTATATAAAATAAAGGTTTTATAAAAATTGTATTTATTATTTATAAAAAATTAAGTTTTTATTAAACAAACAGAATTTAAACCAACTTCTCATATGTTCAGAAACAACATTTTTCCACAGAATTGTTCTGAAAAGTTTGTACAACATTTTCCTGAAATAAAATCTTAGTACATTTTATAAATAAAAAAGTTACGAATGCTTAAGTGCCGCCACCGTGGCAATTTTACTCCTACAAACCATCCGATAAGAAAAATTTGGATTGTTTTTTTGTTTTAATTGAATTGTTAAAATGTACTTTCTTCGACAGCTCCCGCAAGCGGACATCTCCCGTAAGCGGACGATTTTGTTGGAACCGTCGGTGTCCGCCTGCGGGAGCTTTCACTGTATACGCTTTATTTTCAGCAATACGCACTACAGTCGCCCAGTTTCAATGTAACATCAACCTGCGTTATAAATGAAAGTAGATTTTGTTTATATTATAATTGACTCTGATAGCGCATGCAACTAGCGATCTTGCCGATTACAATTGGAAAAAAACTTGTTTTGGTAGAATACCGTTTGATCACACAATCTTGTCCCAAAAGCATAGTCAGAGTTTTAATATCGTTTTCTCTTTTTTTGCTGGATGGAATTGAAGCTGTGAAGACGTAAAGCATTTGAGAAGAATTGCATCAGAAAAAGTCTAACAAAGAAAATAATTGTGATCTTAGTATAAATCTTGAAAAATCAAGAATATTATTTAATTGACAGTGGTAATTTTTTCGAATAAATCGAACTAGATTAAAGGAAATAGACTATCGACGAAAAATTGAAAATTTCAGGTTATCGTTATACTACACAAGGGCAGAATTCAACACAAAATAAAAACAGATTTTAAAGGCGGAGCGTTCACAAGAATAATCTGGAAATTCGTCAAAATTTGGGCACATCTTCAGAACAATTCCTGGGGATGTGCAAAATATTAAAATACAGTGCCAATTGCAATTCCTATAAATTTTTTTTGGAACATGTGGAGATATGCACAGTTATACGCAGAGATATGTATCATAGTTAATTGCTACACTCAAAACATCTTTCGCCAGGAACAATTAGTGTAAAGATGCTCTTTGATAAATTTAATTTACAATTTTCACGACTTAACCTTCAAACGCTATGAAGGATAATTTACATTCTTAGCTACGAAATTCAATATCAAGTTTTAAAATGGCGGTTTCTGAAAATGGCAACTCACAAATTTTATAAAAGAAACTCCGAATAATAATTAGAATTACCAAGCAATCTCAGAGAAAATGAAATTGAAATGTGATTTTCTAAATCTAATCTTATGGTTAAAACTACGTCAATTTTAAACATAAATTTAAATTAAGCTTACATTACGTAAAATACTTCAAACTAGTTCCTAATCAGTTTTAAAGAGAAAAAAAAATTTAGTGATGATTTAAAATTCATTTTCTGCTCGAAATTATTAACCTCAAACTACGGTTTTTTTTTTATGCTATTTAAATCTAACTTATATCTATTTAAATTGAATTGAAATTTTCGACATGATTTGAATATGTTACTGGTGAGGTAAATTCATTAACTTTGACTTAAGGACAGTGATTAAACTCTAAAAGTAAGTCTAATTAGGATTGGGTTTTTTTTAACCCCGATTGTTTCTTTTTGCAATACCAATTTTATTCAAAAATTACTGATGGTATATGTCTGAGATCTCAATTGGATTTTTTTTTTTTTTAAATAAATGAACTTATAATTCCATAATTTTGAATTGCTTCAAGCATAGCACTAAACAACAAAAAAAAAAAAAAACCAAACGAGAGATCATATTATAGCTTAACGTGTACTTTAATTTGAACATATGTAGTAGGATAACCGTCATAAGGTATCTGCGAAGAAGAAGAAATAAAGATAATTGTTGTTAAAAGAATGAACTACTTGCGTAGAGATGTTCTAAAATCTTAATTAGACAGAGAAAGAGAGTTAAATCTAATTTTTAGTACTTAGTTACAATATCAAACATTACAATAACATAATGAATTAAAAACGAAAATGAGATTAACATAAAATCTCAGCAGCAGCTTCATCGAACGCTGAGCTCAACGTCAACGGTGGAGAAGCAAAGTGAGTAGCAATATTTAGTATTATTATTATTCTCAATTTTTTTTTATAAAATTACTCTCGCGCTTGTGTTAATGACTTAAAATAAAGTAAAAGTAAAACAAATGATTATTCAGTTCATAAATTGGCTAATGTAAATGCAAAAGAAAAAAAAAGAAAAAAAATAAAAACAATTGTTTGGTTTGATTAATGAATCCTCTCTAGTGATCAAAATGTTTCTTGCTTGACAGAGTTTCTCAAACATTGCGATGCATTTTGTTATTTGACTTTCTCTTTTCGGCATATGCTTTTTGGGAGTTTCTCTCTATACATGTAATGAATTTTTTTTATTGAATTATACTAATCGTTTGATCAAAAAATAATTTAATCCATTCTTAACGTAGGATATTAAGAATATATTTCTATATAGTACATATATTAGATATAAGCTTTTGACACAGCAATATTTATTATGCATAAATGCATAAAGTAGATTTTGTATGTATATTTAAATATTCAATGGGAATCTCTCTATTTTGAAAATTGTTGAAAATCGAAAAAAAAAAAATGAATAAACTGTAGACTATTTTGTAAGTCTTGCGATAAAAATGAAAACTCACTAATTTTCCTTTTGGTTGGGCTTGGGAGAGAAAATACAAAGGTCTCTCAGAGCATGGTTGGGTATGGGATAAGACCTGAGGCAGCTACAACTTTTGTCTCTTATTCAAAATGTTAAATTATTTTTATCTGTACCATAAGATGGCTTAGTGGCTATTGAGTCACAATTTGTCTTAGTTTTTTTAGCATATTGTTTGCTGTATGGCTCTACTTTCTTTTGTTTATAACTGTCAATCAAATTAATTTATTTCAGGACAATAAAATTCTTCCTCAGTGTAATCGTTTACCATTAAAACGGTTGTATTTGTGTTATGGTTTTTTGTTGCTGAAAGGTCACAAAGTTTAATTTCAGTAAAAAGTTCCTTGCCAATTGGAACTAAGACTTTTTTTTATTTCAGTATTTACTAACAGCAGCAGAGCACAGTACATTAGATGCTCTAATGTCAGTTGCCTAGTGACCAGCAGCAGTTAAAAACCTCACATATTTCTTGTAAACAACAAACAATTTGAAAACATGGAAAATATTTACTTTGCCATACTTTTGATTGCAATCATTTTAAGAAAAAATGACTGCACTGTTCTCATTTCCGGCAGACTGAAAGTCTGCTATGCGAAAATTGGGGCAGTCGAAATGGCGTCTGATGCCATCTTGAGCAAATGAAGCCAATGGCTTGTGTTGTTTTTGCCACAACTACGTAAAAATTGTTTCACGGCGAGTTTGATTGTGGAATCATCATTTATCTACAGCAAAAAAAAAAGACAAACTGAATAAATAAAAATCACAGAAAAATTAGAAACTCTTATGGCTTAAATAAGAAAAAAATCTTTTTATGTGGCAATGGGTCACATAATTTGAAATTGCGCATTGTTGTTGATTAATTTCCCAGATTTCGTTGTGTCGCGACATTTTTGTTATTTGATTCAAATGATAAATGCGAATATTGACTGAGGGCTTTAATTCAACTCCAAAGAAAAGAAAAATATTAAAGAATTAATGATAAAAATTTGAAACATATTCACATAAATGCTTTATTGAAAGCACAAAATCAATGACAATGAAAGAGAAAGGGTAGAAAATTCAATATGGCCTTATATTTTGCAACTCGCATTGGTTTCGCATATAAAACATCAAAGTAAGATTGTATAAAAATGAGTTACTTGTCATTACAGCCAATCTAGTGAGCTGCACATAAAGTCAACTGATAAATTAATATGACTGTTCTCAATGGGGGATTCAAATGAAGGAAACGTGAATAACTTTTTCTTTCAAAATGTTAGGAATACCGCCCAGAATCAATAAAATTTTAAATCCTTTATCCCCACTTTTTAACAAATCAACTCTTTTTCATATACATAAATACAAATTTGCTTACAATATCAATTTTATAACTTATTTTTAATATTTCCCACAATTTTGTATGATTACGTTCGATTCGAAACAATATTCGCATTCGAATAAATTGTACTTCAAAATGCGATGTTTGCATGATACTTTTTCCCCTTTTCGCATTATTTTCTTCACTTTTGGTACTTACAGGGCAGTGGTGGACACCTCCAATGAAAATTTAAAGCAACACATATGTAGTTGGTAACACTATAACCGATGTAGAGAAAGAAATTCAGCTTTCGAATTGCATTGTTTTTCGAATTGCATTACAGGTTAACACCTTGACTTTTTTTTTCAAAGTAAGAATGACTTCAGGACAGTGAAGTGTCATGAAAATTTGCAGCCTGGGGCGAAAAACTTTCAAAACTCCACACGATACGTAAGTGTATGTAAATCCAATAAGAAAAGAGTCATTACTACTCTGCACACAAATTTCAGCATACACCTCTGATCAAAATAATGGATACACCAAAAAGATTTTCCCTCAATCCCCAATAAGTTCCATATATGAAAGAATTGGCATTAGAATTCTTTGTAAAGCAAGAGAGTACAATCTGACAAAGCCGTTAACTGAGAAATGAAAGAAGGTACTTCCCCTATTTTTTCGCCAGAGAATATAAATCGAAAACGGACGCGAATTCGTTGATCAAAATAATAGATACACTTGTTTTGTTTTTCAATTTTATATCTAAAACTTAAATTTTTTTGTGTTTTTTTTTAAGCAACGGTAATAGTATATTTATACATAAATTAATTGCAAGTAGATTATGAAAAATATACTATCGATATGGGCCGAAAAAGTCATTGCACAGCAGAAGTGTGACGATTGCTTCTGAGCCTACGAAAAAGAGGAAAATCTTTGCGGGACATCACTAGTTTGATGGAATAGTCTTTGCGTTTTGTGCAAAATAATTTTATAAACAAAGTAGGAAAAGAAACTAGAGGTATATCAACGAAAACCTCTCCAGAAATTGGTAGCCAAATAGTTATCTTTCAAATAATATTTATTTTTTCAGTTAGAGGGTATGCGTATCTCAATTCAAAAAAGAAAAAACTCGCCCTTATAGCCTAGGACAGTCTAGTGTAGGTACTTAAATTATTTTTCGGGAGCAACAAAAAAGTCATCAAATTTATTAACCGACACTAAAACAAAATGTTGTAACATATTTTTTGTAAAATTGGCAACTAAAAAAAGTCATTAACTTATTCTAAAAAAAAAAAAATTGCTCGTAACCATTTTAAGCCATAATTATTTTATTTTGATCAATAATTCCTTGTTTTCAACTTGGCAACCCTGATTTAGATAGTGAAGTCTATCAGATCGCATAAGAAATTGACATCCCTGGCTGAGCGGAAACTAAGTACGGAACGTTATACGGTGAACATTTTTTATCACCAAAGACAATTTTCGGAACCTCTTTAATACTCCTTCATACTATTCAGCTGTAAACTCATCTATGCTGCCGTGATATCATATATTTTTATCTTATAGCTCTTGAGTTGAGGTTGATTTTTAGTATTTGATCGATGCTAGTTGGCGACACATTCAGAGCAGTGGCCAATTAGGCGCAGCATAATCGTGGGTTTTAATAAACTCGGTGTTTTTTGACCTTCTTTTTTAAATGAAATTCAGTAGAAAAACAAATTATTTCCATAAGAACTTATAGCATGACTTGGCTTATTTTTTTTTCCATAAAAGTAGTTTTAAAATGATTAAATTGCTTAAATATTTCTTAAGGACAAAATCGCATCTTATGCATCAACTGAAAATTCATAGAAAAATATTTTTCTTTGAATCAGCAGTTCGTCACTGCTTATCATCAGTGGTTATTCATGTGATGCTACCGCAATTTTCTAAAAGAATCTAGCGGTACCTCAGTTAAATTAGCAGCACAATGCTGCTGGAAAATTTTACTCACGTTTTGCAAGCGTTCATTTAAAATCCACAGCTATGGTACGCGGTGCTGCATCTAATTATGGTCTCGGTTTCAAGAAGGCGCCTGCGAGCCACCGTGACTGGAAGATTACTTACATACGTTGATTCTTGTAACTGTCAAGTGCTTCAAAGTGCTTTTTAAAGTCATCATTTTGTGCACGGAGAGAATTGATTTTATATCAATTTAAATTTTCCATAATTGCCTCCGAAAATGAAAAAAAAAAAGCAAGCACTTGAAGTCGTGCACATCGTCAACCAGTAGCCGTTGCCTTTGTCTCTGACATTAACACCAAACTTTGTCATTTGTGTTTCGTTGTCAGTCGGATTTACTGTTTTTCTGGTTGCCAAACGGACAGAGATTAATGTTTCCTGCAAAAAGACTGACCGGCCAACTGACTGACCAACCAACCGACCGACCAGTAGCATAAACGTCACTGTGGCCTCTTAAGCCGGGAACAGTGTCGGCTTTTATTTGACGATGTCTGCTGTGCCATTGTGGCTTAAAATGCATTTGCAATGCGGTTTTTGTGTCTGGTTTTAGTACTGTTCAGATGCATGTTGCATTTGTATAATTTTCTGTTTGACGAAAACTATTTTAAACTCTTTTAATTTTTTTTGTTTGCATTGATTACGAGATATCGGCAATAAGAGAATTATCTCTTGAAGTATAATTGGGCGAATTTTTTACTAAGCTTACGGCTCTGTTCATGATAATTAATAATAGAATTATACAACATTTAGGAAGTTTTTATCATTAACATACTCGTTTAGAAAATGTCCAGTATTGTTCCAAATTTCGGCGGAGCTTCCTGAAAAATGATTTTGGGCCTATACTCAAGGAAAATATAATTAGATTCTGTTTTTAAACGTATGTTTCCGGGAATTTCCGTGAATAATCTTTTAATTTTTAAATTAGATTGTAAATTCTAAGGATGAAAAGTACTTTTGAACTGACATAACTTTAGTTAAATAATAACCATTTAATAGAAACCTACCCCCAAAGAAAATTCAGAATTGGAATATTTTGAGATGATTAAATTCGATTTATTTTTTTCATATAAGAAATTTATCTGGGCATCATATTTCTTGCTTCAAATACACAAAAATACGCAATTGAATATATAACGTGGTGGGTACTTGAAGATCATATGGGAATTTCCGCCAAAAAGCCAACCGTGACAGAAAAATTAAAAGTTATTATAAAAGCGTTACTATCTGATATTATCTAAGGATATCAAATTCAAATTTTGTTAATTTAAACAATTTACATCAGAATTCATTTATCACATTGAAAAATATGTCCCGTTCGAATGGATTATTTTGCCTTGTAAGAAAAAAAGTAAATAAGATGTTTCAATCAACCGAAAAAGTTACATTATTCCATAACATTTTAAAATCAGTCTCATTAAAAAATGTTGCCAGGTTTCGCTGACTTCTGCTTTTCTATAGATGACCATGGAAAACACTTCCGTCTTTTGTCCCGATCGAATGGCTTTTTAATTGCCTCTATCTTGAAACTAGTACTAAGTCTGGCATCAACTTTACTACTCAATATAGTGCTATCAAAGTAACAGAAAAAAATAAAAGTGTTTTACTTTGACTTTTATTCCACTTTAAAAAAAACTTCCGTCCCGTTCAACATGAGAGAAATGCCCATATGTACTTGTGAGATTAGGGACTGTAAAGATATAAGGGCTTAAACATGAACAAGAATTTGAAGACCTTGGTGAGCATGAAACTCAAATTATACATCGATGAACACAATGAAAGGGGCTAAATTCTGTAGTTTTATCTACACGGTTAGATTTCTTGGAATAAATTTTAATACAAGCGAAGTATTACAAAGATTTTTAATACAATTTTGATTAAATTTAATACTTTTGAATATATTACAAAATTTTGTACTTAATACATTTTGTATTAAATTCTAATACAGTTCAAACATTAAAACGATATTTTATAACATTTGGAATCAATTTGGTGCTATCGCAAGTATTACATTTAGCCAACGTAAATATAATACTACGTTGGCTGATGTCGCTAAAATGTTCATAACACCCTTGTATTGAAAGGGAACCAGGTTCAAATCCCAGTGGATACGACATATTTTTTTTTAAATTTTAATAAAAACGCGTATTAAATTTTAATACAAATTTGTATTAAAAATGAATTTTAATATCTAGACAGTTTTGAATTTTAATACAATTCTGGTGTAGTCATATATGTAAGCCCAAAAGTATTAAAATTTATCCCAAAATTTCTAACCGTGTATATTTCATTGAAAATCACCTTTTTGGCACAGCTGAGATTGTGTTTTCTCGAACGGATTTCACTGTTGACGTTTTATTCGCTGGCGGTTTTTTCTCATTCGTCGGTGATTGTTAGGTGATTTCAATTTTCCTCATCTGAAAGGAATATTTTCTGATGTAACATGGATTTCCAAAATATGCATATCATATGAAAGGTATTTTAATGCGGTATAAAATTGTGTCAATTTATAATGAATATATTTCATATATACTTATGATATTTTTGATCACCGCATCAATGGGCTGGTCACTGAAGAAGTAATTCTGAAACTTCAGCAGTGGAAGGTCATTGCTCCCAGCGGTTCGCTGCATAGTGCTCAAGGGCACACCATACAAGTAAAAGAACGCGATCTTACTTACTTACTTACTTATATGGCCATAACAACCCGTTGTCAGGTTACGGCCGACCTCATTAGCTCTCGCCAGGCGCCTCTGTTTTGCGCGCGCCTTCTCCAATCGTTAATGCCAAGCGCGGTTAGGGCTTCCTCAGCTTGGTCTATCCACCGGGGGCATGGCCTCCCTCTTCGTCGTTGACCGGGGACCTTCCCATCGAATACCTTTTTCGCTAGAGCTTCTTTATCCATACGATGGACATGACCCAGCCAGCGTTATCGCTGTATTGTTATACGCTTAACTATGTCAATGTCGGCGTAGAGCTCATACAGCTCGTGGTTCATTCGAATGCGATAGTCGTCGCCAACTCGAACAGGACCAAATATTTTGCGGAGAACTTTCCTCTCGAACACCCCAAGAGCGGCTGCGTCTGTTGTCGAAACCACCCATGCCTCAGCTCCATAAAGAAGCACAGGCAGAATGAGCGTCTTGTAGAGTGTTAGCTTAGTCGATCGAGAGAGAGCTCTGCAACGTAATTGCTTACTGAGACCGTAGTAGCACCTATTAGCAATTGTTATTCTCCGCTTAATCTCCAGACTGACATCATTTTTGCTGGTTACGGCAGTGCCAAGGTAAATGAATTCCTTGACAACTTCTAATTTACAGTTGCCCGCTGTAACATGAGAGTCTAGATCCCGTGCTCTTTTGTTGTTGTTAGTAGACATCATGTATTTCGTCTTGCCCTCGTTTACCGTCCAACCCACTTTGGCTGATTCCTTTTCAATAGCAGTGAAAGCAGCAGTAACATCTCTCTTACTCCGACCGATAATATCAATATCATCAGCGTACACAAGGAGCTGAACACCTTTGAAGAAAATGGTGCCATTATGATGCACACCGGCTTTTCGTACGATCCCCTCCATAATGAAATTGAAGAGATCGCACGAGAGCGGGTCGCCTTGCCTGAAACCTCGCTCGGTATTAAAAGTTCCGGAGAGGTCATTCCCTACCTTGACGGAGCTACACGTATTGCTCAACGTCATCCTGCAGAGCCTTATCAACTTTGCAGGTATACCGAACTCAGACATTGTTGCGTATAGGCAATCCCGCACTGGGCTATCGACGCAGCTTTATAATCGACGAAGAGATGGTGAGTGTCGATTTGATATTCATGGGTTTTCTCTAGGATTTGGCGTAGTGTAAAAATCTGGTCTATGGTGGACTTACCAGGTCTAAAGCCACACTGATAGGATCCGATCAGCGTTTCTGTATACGGCTTCAATCTTTCACACAATACGCTCGAGAGGATCTTATATGCGATGGAACTAAGACTGATACCCCTATAGTTGGCGCAGATTGTCGGGTCTCCTTTCTTTATTACAGGACAAAGCACGCTGAGATTCCAATCGTCGGGCATGCTTTCCGCTAGCCATATTTTGCTGATGAGTTGATGCATGCACCTTATCAATTCATCGCCACCAGCTTTAAACAACTCAGCTGGCAGGCCGTCAGCACCCGCTGCTTTGTTGTTTTTGAGTCGCTGGATAGCAACTCGAACCTCTTCATGGCTAGGTGATGGTACTTTCACTGCGTTATCATCGATTGGTGGTATCGTACTGCATTCTCTTTGGGCGGAATTGGTAGAATCATCGCCCGTAAGCAAGTTGGAGAAATGCTGCCTCCATAACCTCAGTACACTCTGTGTATCTGTAACCAGATTTCCATTTTCGTCTCTACAAGTGGATGCTCCGGGCTTGAAACCTTGAGTTAGACGCTTAACTTGTTGATAGAATTTTCGTGCATCCTTCTTGCCCTGGTACACCTCAAGTTCCTCACGCTCACGCTTTTCTTGCTCCCTTTGTTTACGTCTGAAAATGCGCCTCTCTTCCTTCCTCTCGCGTTGCGGCTGACTGCAGCGTCTTCTTGTATGCAGCGTTTTTTTCAGCAGTCGCATCGCGACACTCCTGGTCATACCATTGGTTTCGAGGTTGTGGGCGTCGAAAACCAATGACTTCCTCGGCAGCAGCGCGCATGGAGTGGGAGATGTGTGTTCAAAGTCCACCGGCGTCGTCGGTTCCAGAGGTTGGTTAGTTGAGCTTAACCGAGAGTTGAGCGGAGTACGCCTCGGCAGTCCGTTGTGACTGCAGCTTGGCAACGTCCAGCTTTCGTTGCATGCCCGTGCGTACATTCTTTGCATTGCATAGCCGCATGCGGATCTTAGCTGCAACAAGATAGTGGTCGGAGACAGTGTTGACCCCCCGAAATGTACGCACATCCAGAACGCTTGTAGCGTGCCTTCCGTCGATCACAACATGATCAATTTGGTTTTTCGTTTTTTGATCCGGGGATAGCCAGGTGGCCTTGTGAATGTCGAGGTGTTGAAATCTGGTACTACTAACTACCATGTTTCGCGCCGCGGCGAAGTCGATCAGTCTCAGACCGTTGTTTGAAGTGGTCGTGGAGGCTGAACTGACCGACTATAGCGCCAAAGATGCCTTCTCTTCCGACCTTCGCGTTAAAATCGCCGAGGACTATTGTAGGGGAAAAAGGTTTCCTAGATTTTTATTCTTCTGGCTAAACTTTTTCCTACTAAAAAAATTGGTTTTGACTTATTTTAATTCTGCTAGTCAAGCAGTTTTAATGGCAGTTATGCCGCACTTAGTGAGAGTCAAGAGAAAACAAGGCTAGTAAGCCACTTTTAAGTTTTGACTTAAATCTGAATTTTATTTACAATTTCCTTAGCTTAAATACTTAAAATACCAGTATTTCTTAACTAAAATTTTACCAATATTTTTCATAACTCCACCCAATTTTGCTGCAATAACCAATCACAAGAATTGGTCACCAAATTAGTAAATTTGTTTACACTAATTCTCAGCCTTGAAAAATCAAAGTCATTGGCATGAGGGTGAAACATAATTCTTTCATTTGGTTGTGCATTTAGTTGTTGCTATTTAAAAAAATACGTAGCAAGCGAGCGCTTGTTGTTGTTGTAGTCACAAGCATGCGATCGTTGTTGTTTGTGTTATTGACTAGCGGTCAACGTTTGACTTGCGCTTGAAATTAGATGCTCTAAATGCACAAGCAAATGCAATTTGAAAAATTATTTATTGGGCTATGGATTTTATTTTACATGGAAAATATTTTCACATAAAAAATGTACTTGAAAATATTTTCCATAAATTTTGACTTGTTTACGTTAAATGAATTTATGGTCTAAAATAGTAATATGACCCAAATGAAAATTGTTTATTTTTATTTAACTGGTGGGAGCTAATGTCGGTCATAGTGAATATGTGGGATCACTACACTATACTTAGCTTTTAGATATTTGATCATAGTTTAAATGTCTTGAGAAGAAACAGACGAAACTTCTCCAGTCGGAATGGCCCTAAATCCAGTCAAGCTTTGTACTAGAAATCAAAATGTATCTTTATGGAACATTGGTCGCCTGGCTTACGTGTGCAAGATATTTTCAGAGACAGTTTACGAAAATCATCCAAAATCGGGAGCCTATTACCTACTTAAGGTCTGTGTCGTCTTCATCAGAGTCTACATCAGTGACCGACAGCCCATCTGGCCGCGGCCAATCGAAGAGCATAAGCATTCGCTCTTGCTTAACGAATTCAACACTTCAGTTTCAATTGAAACGTTGAATGAGTAGGTTCGCGCTGCGCATTTTATTATTGCACTGCGAAAAATGTTTAACGTGGAATGGGAAAAACCTTATTTTTTCGCAGAAAATTTTTTGGTCAACCGTAATGTTTAATTTGTATGCGCGTTTTAGGGGAAATACATTAAGGCAAAATAGAAAGACATTTCTTGCCACATATTGAATTAAAAAAAAAATATATCATAAGTTTTCATAAAAACTGCATTTTTTTATAACTTCACTTTATAAATTTTGAATGAATTTTCTTTAAATAATTTTTTCCTATCCACTCAGTAATAAATAGATTCAAAGAGCTAAAAACAAAGAACTGCGAACGCAATATGAAAATTGTAAGAATGTATGGAAACAAATTAAAACACACAAGAATTTCTCTCAGTGGTGAGAGCGTTTTTGATTTCCATCTTTTTTGAGCGCAAGGAAAAATTTGAGTTTCGCTCTTTGCCGATCACTGGTCTACATATATACAGAAAGGGTGCTCTGTTTTGCCAATACGGCGCCGCGTAAGTAATTCCAGAAGTATGCTTGGCCCGATGAAAACTGAGTTAGATTGTAGTTTACCTAGTCAAAGTCTCTTTCGAACCATTTCTTATGCAAGGTATGCTCCACCAATCTACTATTTCTTTTATAGCAACCTGAGACACACTAGCGAATATTGAAAGTGTGGTAAATTACTTGAAAATATAAAATAGAAATGCTTAAATAGCAATTAAAAATAAAATTTTTTTTGGTGCAACGACCCACATTTCTGCAATACAATCGTTGCGTTCTCGATCCTCATTTCGTCAGTCAGTTAGTCTGTTCATTGCATGCCTTTCAATCTGAGCGCATGAATGGAAAAAATTGAGTATTGACATAAACAAAAGCCTTATACAGTGTCGACAAGCGAAACGTTTTCTAACACCGGACATTAAAACAACATTTCCCACATCAATATCGATAATCGTTCACTCGACTCGTAACCCTCAACGACAAGGCTTAAGTGCTACCATTAAACATGCAATCTGTCAACCCCCTCCATTCTTGCTTAGTAAAATACCAAGAGTGTGGAATCCTAATGAATAGTTGGCTGCTTAAATTAAACGTCTCTACATTCACGCGTGCACAGCCGTACATACCGACACACGACTTAGTACTCATCTCCTGTTCTTTGTAGTTGGAAAGTCGGAGTACCACTAAGTTTTTCTGTATAAGTCCAGGAAGCATTTGCAGATGTTGTCCCCCCAAGTTTTTGTTTAGCTTTATTTATTTGTTTCTTTATTTTTGTAATACTGCTGGCCCAAGTCTGATAACTGCCTATTTGTGGCTTACGGCATTAAAAGAAGCTTTACTTTACTTGGGCGCATTCTGTTTATTGTATAAAGTGCCTAAGCGTAGTATTAACGTTAATAGCTTACTTATTTTTTATTTTTATGCATTGGCATTAAAGGGGCTGAACGAAATAAATGGGCAACAACGTATGGATTACGTTCAGTTTCTGCCTTAAACTACTTAAGTTTACACACTTAAGTTGAAGCC
This sequence comes from Tricholauxania praeusta, assembly GCA_949775025.1. NCBI lineage: Eukaryota > Metazoa > Arthropoda > Insecta > Diptera > Lauxaniidae > Tricholauxania > Tricholauxania praeusta. Next base: position 45,902,210 of record OX459031.1, read on the forward strand.
GTTTTCATTAAATTTCAAAATAATTTTCTAAAATCCATAGATATAGAAAATGTTTTTTGTGGCTCTTCAATTTAACTCTGCTTGCTATTCGTGTCCCCTGTAACTAATTTATTAATGCGTTGTCTCAATCGCTGGTCATTTATATTACTGTCAACGGAAACTTAACGCTCCATGTACAACACATAATAAGGCGTCAGCATTTACTTCTTAAAAATGTTCTCTACAATAAGTTAAGTTCTCCATTATTGCATTTAAATTAACATTAGTAACTTCGCTTCACAGTAAGCAATTAATTACAGCCTCTTCCGGAGGTAACCTACAAGCAATACACATGCAATTAATGCCCCAGGCGTATAAGTGCATTTTCAAAATAATTGTCATTTTAGCCGGCCATGATAAGGCCTTTTTTTTTTGGAGTATAACAATGGTTTTTCTAGAAGTTAAGACTATCTTTAATCAATATTCAAGGTGGAACAATTAAAATTCAAATACCTATAATTTAATGTAACTTTAGATGTAACTTTTCTTGTTTATTTTGCTTTAAACGCAATTTTAACTATGTCCCTCTTTGGATTTTAATTGCTTCACCTTGAATATTAATTTAAGATAGTCTTTACGTCTAGAAAAACCATGTGTTGAGTACAGTAAGAATTTTTACTGCACTTCTTCTGCGAAAAAATAGCGAAAGTTAAAATAATCACGATGTTTTCATATGAAGAGTTAACAAATAACTGAAACTTTAATGATCTTCGTTGTTACATCAAAACTTGTTTCCATGTACATGATCAAGTGCATAATATATGTACATACTTATTTTTACAATAGAACCGTAACAAGGTTTTAGTACAAAGTAATGTTTTGATTATAGGAATGAAGTAAAATATGAATATAACAACATAAAAATGTGTGTGTACAAACATATGTACTTATATTACTTAAGTATGCCTGAAGGGCTAGTTAGAAATTATGCATGAAAATTTCTTAAAATAAGTAATGATTTCTTAACACCATGGTTGATGTAAGTGCTCACAAAAAAAATAAAAAATCGAAACCATGGCCGGCTAAAAGAAAATTTCTGTGTAAATGCCCAAATAGCTTTTGGTGCATATGCGCTTCCAATGGGAAGCCTGTTAGCACGGTCAACACTTGCCTTATTTGTGACCTTCTATGTAAAAATATGTACAGAAGTTTGACAATATGCGAACCCTGCATATATATTAGAGCACTCATATGTGCAGAAGAGTTGTTTGTATCGCTCCACACGCATTTTCTAATAGTATGAGGGCAAAAATAAGATCTGCAAAAAAATTTCATAAAAATATCAAGATATTTACAAAAATTTCACATTATTTATAAAAATAACAAGTTATCAACTCAACTCGACTCGGGTTTTGACAATGCAATGCATATAGCTCCAAAACGGCTGGGCGGACCTTTATCAAACTTGGCACGAATTATAAACATAATATAAGCTTTTTTCTAATCCACTTAAAAAAAATGTTTATAAAAAATGATAAAGAAAAATATATGTCACTTTTTTTCAGTGTATTTTTTTTTATTTTTAAAATCCAATTAAGTATGAGGTTAAAAAGGCCAATAAATGAAGTAAAAAATCCATTAGTTAATTCATTTTACCTTGATTCATCATGCACGCATGAACGTCTATTTGGCCCTTAAGCTAGCAATGATTTAAATTTTGAAGCCAGCATAATTCGGTGTATTGTTGACATAACTCCAAGTGCTTGATAAAGTGTTCGAAAGTTTTTAAGTAGAAAATTTCAGTGATCTTCCAAATGTTAAAAAAAAAAACATTTTTCTTTGAATATAAGCTATATAATAAGGCAGTAGTTTAATTAAAAAATAATTATTTTTTTTAAATAAAAGAATTAAATAATGTTTTATTCAGTAAGCCAGAAGTGACTAAACAGCCCGGTTTTCATAAAGAAAACGGTTTTTCATGCAAAAAGCTAAAATATTCTTTCCTTAAATGAAGTGTACATGGCTACCTCTGAATTTTGGTACCCCTAAAGATAACAGATAAAACAAACGAACTTATACAATATACGACAGGATTTCAGGACAAAGGTACGAACAGCAGGGAGGTTAAAATCAAATCAAAATTTATTCCTCGCTCTCATAGATCTGGGCTAGAATGAAAATTTCTGTGAAAGTTTCAGCCCTAAATTTTTGTTTCAAAATGCTTACTTTCAATTCATATATTTTTCCGTACAAAATATATTCAGTTTACATAATATTATTTTTCTAGAATTTTTTCTTTAAATTTAATGATTTATTGTTTCTTCGAAAAGATTGTATTTTTGAAAATCTGGCATCAAAAAATGTTTCAAAAGGGTCTAAGGTATGACAATTTTAATAAACTCCTTATTTTTAGTACTATTTTTTGCCATTTTGTTACATTTCTTAAATCCAAATTTCTTTTCACAATTTTAAGCTCTATGCTTAAGGTGGTGCTTTAAAAATATTTCCTGATTCAATTTAAGCAACTACTGGTGTAAACGTAACCTTAACTTGATTCACATGGTATCATTGGAAAATATTTTTAAGCAGCTACAACTTCGTATGTTCTACGTTATGCACATTGGACAGTATCCTGTTGGAAGATCAGATTTGCATGTTTCCAACAGATATAAGAAATATAAATGCTTCTTGTGTTTGATGGTGCCAAAATGATTTCGTTCTTAAATTTAGGTCAAATGAATGACTTTGGACTTTTTTACTCATAACTCTTTAGCTTTAAGAAGCTAACGCGAGTACGAAATGAGTTTTCTCCCAACTCAAGTTCGTGATGAAATTTGATGATCAAGTAACAAATTGCAATGAATTAAACTTAACATGACAGATGATATCGGTACATAAAATCAACAATTGCGACCAGCGCAATTCCGTATGTGAGCGTACGATAAAATGTATGACCTCTTCAATTTATTTGGTATTTTTCGATTCAGCCTCAGCCTGGATCGTGAGTTGTCGCATACGACAAAACAAGTCTGAGTAAATTAACAAATTGTTTCGTGTTGACTGATGTCAACAATTAACTTGTTTTCTCCGCAGACTTGCAATAAATTGCATTTAACTCAAGCTGCATCGTGCATCTGCCAGGATGCATCTTTATTATTTTTATACGAAATTCAAAAAGACCCGCTCATTCGGCATGAAAGAACAATATGTTGTTGCATTTATGCAATTTAGTAGTAAAAAATGTTCGTATATGAGGGATTTTTCAGCAACGTGATGGACGTGATTGCCGTGACATGAAAGGAACTGTATCAATATTGGAGTAGTAAAAACATTCAATACTCAAAAGTTATGAACTATTTTTTCCACTGAACAATGTAGGTAATAACAAATATAAAAACTCTAAACTTCGATAAAATTATGTTCAATTATAATGAAATACCTTAAAATATACATATGTACATACATTTATTTTAAGTATGTATCTCATAGTTCTTAGTATGTTAAGCTGAAATATATTAATATTGTCTGTATTGACTGCAAAACTAAATAAATAGTTTCATTGGGGTAAGTAACTGGGAATAATTTATTTACTTGTATTAGAATGTCCGTTATTTGCCAAGTTTGCTTAATCGAGATGCTTGGTATATGCACGTTTTTAGTTGAAACAAAAATTTTTCGTCTGTTAAAAAGGGTGTCACCGTGAAGTGGCGTACCTTGAACATTTTCTGTTTTGGAAAAAATTTTTAAATTTCCATTAAAAAAAGGTTGAATTAGTATTTTCTTTACACATGTTTCGTCAAATATTGAACAACATCACATTAAAATTAATAAAATTCTCAATTTTGAGGATGACCCGCCAGGATAGTTATGTGAAACTTTGAATTTTAAGTCTTTTACCCACTATACTTTCGATAAGCTTTTTTTTTTTCTGATAGTCAAATCCTTGCCACATTTTTATGTGAATTCAAACATTTGCTACAGTAGCAGTATTTTTTTTGCTAAAATAAATTATACCACCTAAATATTTTATCTTTTTTTAACGAATAGAGAAATTTTGCAAGACAGTACATGATGAGATAAGTAAATGAATGCCAATTATTTCGACTATGTGTAGCTCACTTTATCCAAAACATTTTTTTTTTTTCAAATAAAACAATAGGAAAGGGAATTTCTTTATTCCTATTTCCTAAGGCTTTTTAGTTACTCATTTCTTGTGAGAACCCTTCATTTAAAATTGATAAGCATAAAAAGAAACAATGCAAAACTCAGTTTTCAAAATTGAAAGTATAATAAATTTTTATATCACGCCTCCAAGCTTCCATGGAATCACTTTTCATATTCATATTCAACACTATACATACGGAAATCATAAGAATATTAATACTTATTTTTGATATCAAACAATCCACAATTTTTCTATCGCTTTAGGTTTTCTGTTATAACCCGCTTAAAATATGCTATTTGTCACACTTTTAAATGCAGATATCTTTAAAAGCGGACATGACTGGGAAAAAAATGGTCCAGACGAAATTCGCATGCAAATTTATTTTATTCCAAACTTTTAAGCTTACAAATTTCTTAAAAAATATAGAGAGAGATGGACGTTTTTCGGATAGGCTTATCAGCATAAAATTGATATTTAGAAAGTCAAAAAACACACTGCTTAACAGTTTAAATAATGTAGTAGTAATGTAACGAAATTGAGAAGCCTTAAACACGAATACGAATATGTTTTTTATAAAACCCAAGTGAGTGTTAATAAAAAATTTAAAGTAATTACGATAGTATTTCGCCTTAGGATAGTGACAAACTGTTTACTAGAATACATGGGATAACAGTAATGAATTATTTATTTTTTGATTTGATTTGTATGAATAATATGAGTTCCATTCAAAATATAGAATGTATCTTGAAAAATGTAATATGTAGTATTACATTTTCTTCGGATTACATACAAATATTTAAGCGTACAATACAATCGCTCACGCATTACTTGTTGGAATTAATTCAAAAATATTTATATTTTTTTACGACCATTATAATGTAGACTTTTAACATTTTTCTTCAGCGTCGGTGACCGCAAAATCTACACCAATAAAAGGCATTGAACTTGACTGCAACTTTTATTTTCTTATCCTTGTGTCTGTATGCATGTCTGGGATTCTGTCTGCATCGCAAGGATGCCACGTCCTTTCAGTACAATGTAGTTGTGGGAGGATAAACGCAAGGAAATTTCATGTTGGGATAAATTTTCATTAAGGTTGAGTACTGCGCACTTAAATTTATCATCACTTTTCATTCCTAAATATGTGTATGGAAGATATTAAGAATTTGCGAATGGTTTGGTCTTTAATACATATGTATATCAAACATAGGCTCTCCTCCTCGATTTAAAATTTAAATTGCAAACTTTAAATTGAAAAATTTATTCAACACAACAGCTTATTCAGAGCAAAAAGCAACAAACTCTCTTGGCTCTTGCTCTTGCTCACATATTTCGATAGATATGCCACTTAAGGTATTTTACATTTATGGGAGGTGCCACGTCCCCTAATTTAACCCAGTCGAATTCCAATTAATTTTAAAACTGACATCTCTGCACTACATTTTATGAAGATTACTCTCATAGCACACCAACGATAACACTTATTGCTTATATGTGGGCCCGGATTAAGAAATTTGCCAAAATTGCCGACCCCCCTCCTCAAAACTTCTTCATTTATTAGAAAAAATAAAATTTTTTTTTGTTTACTTTTTAGAAAAATTTAATTTTTTTTTTTTTTTTGGAAAAAATAAAATTTTTTTTTCATTTAACTATGTTAAATTTTAAAATGCTACTTTTTCACATTTGTTGTGTGTGAATAGCGTAAATGGTGGAATACGTTTGGTACGAAAAGTTCTTCAATCAATAAAATGCCCCTTTCTGAGAGCAAATATTTTATTTTATTAATCATGAATTATATGACACATGTATGTCTTTCAACAATTACCATTATGTATGTGATTGGGTTTTGTGGAAAAATTATTGCTTATTGGTCGAAATTTTTACGACTTGATTTTCGGATGGCAAAGTCATTGATAATGTCATTACAATCGGAAGACATGAGCAAATCTGACTCTATAGTTAACAATGCGAGTGCGTTCAATCGTTCTGCAACCAGTGTTGATCTCAAGTAGTTTTTCACTCGCCGCAGTACGGAAAATGATCGTTCAGTGATACAATAAATTTCAACATAATGTTGGTACGCGTTCCAACGAAATAGGCGGGAAATTCAATTTTCACGAATAAAACAATTTTTCAAAGTTTCCGGCAATATTTGCCGCCCTAGGCACGTGCCTACTCTGCCTGTAAGGTTAATCCAGACCTGCTTGTATGGGAAGTGCCATGTCCATAGGTACTCTTGCGTCTTCGTCTTTGTTATAAGATACCTTATAGGAAGTATATATCGCGTATTAAATTTTATAACGATTGAGTTGTTAGTTCTCTATAATAACTTTTATAAGTACCACGCTCTTTCACAAGTTTTGCCAGTAAACTGGCTGGGATGGTATTAATGGCTGCTGGCAGTTGGATCATCTCTAAAGTTTTTATGAAAATCGCATGTACCAATTTCGAGTAATACAGAATCAAAATTTTCAATTAATGAAACGTCAAACGCCTACTTTTCCACTTACGCCAACTTTTGGCATAATTCAAGATACATATGATCTGCATCAGTTTACCAAATCATCATAAAGTCTTGCATGTTTTGCAAGATCAGAGCTGTGCCACGACCCTGTGATAGTATTGAAGAACTTGAAACCTAGCCCAATCCTAATTTAGTTCACATGTGCACCAAGTCATCAAAATCGATTAAATTGGTTTGGCCATATATACAAACAGTATGGGCGGTAGGCGTGTCCGTAAGCCGATTTCGCCCATTTTCAATTCAAAAAAGCTTGTTAGAAGGTGTGGGCTGTGTACCTAATTTGAATCAATTAGCTTGCTTGGTTTCCCGTATACTTGATTTCAACAGACAGACAGCCAGACGAGCCGACATGGCTAAATCGACTAAGGTGGTGACGCTGATCAAGATTTTATGCACTTTTCTATACCTGCCACGCCTCCTTCTCCGCTTTACAAAAGGAACGACAAAGTGAATATATCTTCTGTGTGGGGTATTAAATCTTTTGCTTTCTGGATGATAGGTGATGATATGTAATACAAGTATAAAATTTTTCCTGTAGAAAATCAATTATTCGCAAAGCCATTGAACGCGTCTTGTACGGTTATTTTAACTTTTCAAAATGATTGTCCTTTTATTTCCATACTAAAAAAAGAGGCATCACTAGTTTTGAAAGTAATTCCAGTTCATGTGCATGACCCAAATGTAAATTTTAGTTTATCGATTATAGAAAATTTATATTTTTATTTATGAAATGTTTGAAATTTTGTTTTTGTTAATTTATGCATTTATTCGTAAAAACTTCTGGAATTTATAAAACAAGAGATTTTTGTTGGAGTTTGATTTGGTCCTTTACTTCAAAATAATTGACATTGTGATTAGTTTTTATTATAATACAATTGTTTTCTTGTTCTTTTTACATTTTTATTTTGTATGCATTCAGCAATCATTTTAATTTAAAACAAATTTAAGCATTTTGTTAATCTTTCCAAATTTTAATTTCTACTTTTTAATTCCATTATTAAGAATACCTTATTATTTTCATTTTGTTACTCGAATTTAAATTGACCGTGCGAGTGATTTGTTTTTCGATCCAATATCTGTAAAAAAAAATTGCTTTGAACAATTTAAATTTTTAAATGAGGCGTTTTAATTTCATTAAGAGAGCGTAATTTATCTGATTAATGGTGATTACGGCAGTCTAAGTCCAGCGATGTGTTATATGTGAGTGGCGTCCCCAAATTGTACTGGATATCAAAGGATGGGTGAGAGCGTAGGGGGATAACCTCTCTCTCCCTCTTCTTTGTGGATAGCCCTGTGAAGAAAAAATAGATGTGATGGGTAATGTTGGGATTTTTTGATATCACTGCAAGTGTTTTTGTTTTGATTTTTCTTTTAGAAATGTTTCCGTTTTTAGTTTTAAGATTTAGTTTTCGCCGAAAATTAGATTTTACTGTCGCACCCTCTACCCAACGCGGCGGGTTAAAACCCGCCCTGAACCGCAAGTTAGCAAAAGCGGGATGCGCTGGGTACGATAGCATAGGGATTTGCAACAATATGGCGCCCAAACAAAACTATTTTCGAAGAGGTTAAAACAACAAGGACCTCACATAAAAACTAAAGTTCTTTATCAGGAATTAATTATAAGGGTTACAAAAAGTAAGCCATCCTATCTTAGAGAGAATTTCATTATAAAATTGAATACACTTATGTTTAAAGAAAAGTCATAACAAGAGTATTTTATTAAGATCAATGCAAGCAAAATTTTTTCTTATAAATGCACATTATTTTTCAAATCGACTGAAGCGGACCACTTCAACGTCATGAATTTGCTTAAAACTTACAGTTATCATTCTATGCTCAATTTTAAGAGACCTATATTTTATTATTTTGCTGAAAAGCCACACTTTTCAAGGTTATCGTCATTTGAACTTTGTATGTTAAAATTGCAAAATTCTGAACGGACTTTTTTTTAAGTTTCCTCAATACATAATGGATTTTCATAATTTTGTTTTTAAATTTCTTCATTATTTTATGGGTCTTATGAAGAAATGACGTTTAGTGCAAAGTAAGTTTTACAAATTTTTCGATTTGAAGAAAGTGTCTCAGCCTTGCGATGTGAACAACGTCTTCTACAAAATAATTCATTTTAACTTTTAATGCAACTGTGAAGTACGGTGGCGGTTTCGTTGGGGTTCGGGGATGTATGTCCGCTTATGGTGTTGGAAATTTGAACTTACACGCTAGCGCCACTAAAATGGGTTCAGCTCCCCAATAACTATTATTCCAACAAGATAACTATCCCAAACACACGACTTGGGACGTTAAAATATGGATATTACGTATTACAAAACAACTAATAATACCACCAAAGATTTCAGACTTGAACCCTATCGAGAATTTGTGGTCGCATCTGGAGGATCGTACAAGACCTCACCACATTTCGTCCAAAATCAGCCTTAGAAATGTTTTGCAAGAAAAATGGGATAAAATTACACCAGAGGTGTGCCGTAAATTTGTCGAATCGATGCCCCAGCCATTAGCAGCAGTCCATAGCAATAGAAGGTACCAAAGAAAGTACCATTTTTTTACAAATATTGTTTTAAGTTTGTTGTAAAAGACATGAATCCGAAAATTCATATACATTCTTTTGTGAGGTGAATTTTCTACGTTTTTCCATATAATGCATTGCTTATTCAAATATAATTTTTTTTTAAAAGTTTTTGAAATGTGATTTATAAACTTATGTTCCCTTTAGTATAATAGTAAATAAATATGACTGATTTGATGGAAAACTTTGAACAAAATACTGTTTCTTTCAATCGCATAGCCAAATTCATAAACTTTTGTGAGTAAGTGTATGTATAAATAGGCAGATGGTAAACAGCAATAATCATAATCGCTAATTTTTTTATTTTGTATGAAGGCTGTGAAGAGAGGGAGTGCAGTGTATACTTTTTTTATCAATAGTAGGTGGTGCCACGCCCCTAACGGAAAATACGTTGCCACGGTTTAATTAGTAGACCGATTTTAATAAACTTTGGTTTGGAGATAGACTGAACCATAAGAAAAGTAATTAGAAGCTTTGAGTTCTTAAGTGGGGCGTGGCATAACTCTTCATTGGAAAAAACGCTGTTTCGGCTGAACCGCGTCATCGATTTTGATAAAATTTGGTTTGGTACTAGATTGAATCCTGAGTAAAGATATTTCTTTTGAGTTTTTACGGCTAATATACCATTGTAAACAATTTAAAACACCCCCACAGTCGCAGGACATGAATTCGATTGAACATATTTGGCACCTTCTGAAAAAAAATACGGTTTCATCACATAACATTGAAGGATTCTCTTAAGGACACCATACGCACAAAGTGGCCAAATATAACACCCGCGGAGATATCTTACTAAGTTGGAAGTATGCGTAGACGCATACAGGCAGTAAATGCAGTTTTCCCAATTATTATAACATCATGTCTAAAGAAAACGGAATTCAAATATATTTTGCTTAAATATTTAATAAAATGTTCCTTATTAAAAATTACATCCTAATTATTTTTGTTAGTCAAGTGGAAAAAAATTTATTAACAGATAAACATTGTAAATGGCGCTGTGCCTAAACTTTTTTGATTCACTGTATATCTTAAATATTATTATTTATATAAATATAAAGTCGTTTTGAAAAATTATCCAAGTAAACCAAAATGGAAAAATATGTATGAATGGATTATTATGCCTTGTAAGAAAAAAGTAAATAAGATTTTTCAATCAAATGAAATCTATTAAAAATTTATATTACTCAATAACATTTTAAAATTAGTCGCATTAAAAAATGTTCCCAGGTTTCGCTGACTTCTGCTTTTCTATAGATGGAAGTGAAAAACTCTTTAAGTTTAAGTGAAGATTAAGTTTTTCGGATAAATGGGAAAAGGTGCATATTATATATAAAGACTCAAAACTTATAATATATCGCTCACTTACTTCAAGACTGGCATAACTCAAAAAACATAAAGTGGGAGAAAAACGCATTTAAAGTTCTCAATAAGTTGCTTTTTATATGAAAATAATGAAAAGTATGTTTACATAAACTCTTCTCGCAAAGTAAGTTTATGAGATAATTTTCTGATTTTTTGACACAAAATAAAACATGAAATGGCAGATATTTCTGCATCATTAACTCAAAACTCACGTTTTTTGAGTTATGCCAGTCTTGAAGTAAGTGAGCGATATGTAGTTAATCGTCTGCGCTGCAGGAAAAAATTATAATCTTATTGAAATTTTGCGCGTGGGATTGTTTTTAAGAAATAGAATTCGATATTTTCCATCTTAAAAAAAAACAGTGCAGTTTCTGAACGGAAAGTAATATTGAATTTGTTCCAAATTTCGACTCTTTTGTTACAATTTCCGGTTATTGTCGACTTCTTCTCTTGTTTTAGACCTTTTCGATATCAGTTGCTATACATGTATCAATTTTTTATCGACTTTTTCGATGATCTGCGATTCTATTCGAATCTTTCAAGGTTTTTCAAGGTTTTCTTCTAAATTTAACGTTTTTTTCGATAAATATTTTTCGCTACATTGAGAACAAAAGATAAGAACCTTTTAGTCTTCTCCAAAATCCATTCGACTTCCATACTTTTTTTTATGTTTTCGATACTTTTCAACTATTACCAATCGAAACTTTGTCTGTCACTTACAGAGAAATTCTGCGAAGGCATTTGAATTCATCAAGCTCAATCCTTAGCAAAAGTTCTATTTCATCTACTACAGATGATACGCGCCAAAGTCTAGCATCCGAAAGACTATAAGAAGAGTGCAGTTTGATTTGTTGGGAACGACTTTATTTTTTTTTTTCATGCAACTTGACATATTTAGTGAGTTTTATTTGCCAAATTTTTAATAAGAATTTCACTTTGTGAATTTTAAAAATTCTGCGCTTTCGAAGAAAGTCAACTGGTTTTGTAAAAAGGCTTATAAACTGATAACGTAAGTCACATAACATCATAAATTTATCATGGTTAAAAACACTCTCAATAGCGTATCGTATTTTATCACTTAGTGAGTTTTACTTGACAACCGCCGATATATTTGTGGGCTTAAGCTTAATATTTCGATCCAATCAGTGGCAAAATTCAAAATGTATTCTTATACAACTCGGGCATTCACTTACCGCGGATGGAAGCGGTGCTTAACGAACGAACCATTGCAAACTTCTTCGCAGGCAATTACAGCGAGAAAATGCAAAGCAGGAAAAGCGAGAAATTTTTTCACAATTACGGCAATTACGGTTTTTGAGTACGGACGCATGAATGGACGCAGGGTGCGATTGATGGCGGTTAAAGGGCTTAAAGCGAATACACCAAGTTGCAAACATTTTTGGCTTTTTTCGTTTTAAGGCTCAAAAAAAAAACACGCTCTTATACATAAATAGCTCACCGTTTACATACATACGTAAGTACTATAAGTATCGATGTCAGAGTTTAGAACTTTCTCTGAACAATATGTACAAGGTATCTAATATCATCAATTTATATAAATTCTGCTGATGATAACAAATTCAGAAAAAATCAGCTTAATATACGAGTAGTAGTTCAATAAATGTTGGTCGTTTTAACTTTATGGTCACTATTTCATAAAAATAAATGCATCAATTAATAAACTAAATATCCTTTTAATGCAGTACATATTCAAGAAACTTTGCCAACATTTTATAAGATTTTATTTGGGTTGACTTCTTTAAGTTCGTTTTTCCATAAGCCGTCGATTTTCTGATTTTTACAACACCTAAAATTATTAATTTTACGTGTAGTAATTATCACAAAACTTTGATTTTTGCACCGTTTATTAAAGTAAGGGTCCTCTTATTTGAGTAGTTATTTTTACTAAAAGTGAATTATTATTATTCAATCTCGCAGGTGAATAATTCTAATTAAAAATGTATGTATCCTTTCGAAAAACTACTACAAGGAAATTTTTTTCAATTTGCATTTTTAGTTTTATTTCCGAATTCATTTCTATAGTTTCAAATAGACATGAACGTAGTAAGCATTTGTGTAAGTCCAGTAATTTTTACCGGAAGTATTTACTCTTGCCAGGTCAGGACAGTGGCATAATATGTGCCCTGCTGCTTTTATTTCTACGACAGTTCACCTGTACCCATGTAAAAAGGTGACTTTTAACCCTGAAGTCTCTAGTTTGAATTCCCGCTACGACATAAATTTTTGCAGTTTCTAGTTAGAAATCCTGTTACGATTCGCATACAGCTTTTGATGAGGTTACGCAGTTACTTTGAACTCTTTCAAATTTCTGCCATGAGAGATTTGCATGTCAATTATCTTTGATATCTCCCAAGTATGTTAGGTGTCCTATTTTCAGCCAAAACAAGAGATTGTGATAACATGCACTAATGAACTGTGATCTTAACCTGAGGCTCTTTTTTTTGCTACAGCATCAGCTAATTCCAGAGAGTAGGTTTTAAATCAAATTGACCCGAAGTTCGGAGTCAAATTCTTGACGAAAAGAATTTATTTATTTGTCAATTTCATTTCAGGAATCAAAATTTAGAACTGAAGCCAATGTAAAAATTCTCGAATGAAGTCCAAAATGCAATCGTGTTGGAAAGAGGGCAAAACAAAGTATATGCTGTCCACAAACAGGGAGACGCGGCGTATTGGATCCTTTGTTACTGCGAACAACTATACTTTCGAAGTTGTCAAGGAATTCACCTATCTTGGCACCGCCGTGAACACTCAAAACGATGTCAGCCTGGAGATAAAGCGAAGACTAACTCTTGCTAATAGGTGTTACTATGGTCTTAGTAAGCAATTGAGTAGTAGAGACCTCTCTCGCCCGACAAAACTGACACTCTACAAGACGCTCATCTTACCCGTGCTACTTTACGGCGCAGAAGCATGGGTTGTGTCGCAGACTGATGCAGCCACGCTTGGGGTGTTTGAGAGAAAAATTCTTCGCAAAATCTTCGGTCCTGTTCACGTCGGCGACGACTACCGTATTCGAATGAACCACGAACTGTACGAGCTCTACGCTGACATTGACATAGTCAAGCGCATCACTATTCAACGTCTGCGCTGGCTGGGACATGTTGTGCGTATGGACGAAGAAGCTCCGGCGAAAAAGGTGTTTGATGCGGAAGCCGCTGGGCGACGACGAAGAGGAAGACCATGCCTCCGATGGAAAGACCAAGCCGAGGAAACCCTATCCACGCTTGGTGTGAATGATTGGAGAAGGCGTGCGCAAAGCAGAGGCGCCTGGAGAGAACTTTTGAGGTCGGCCGTAACCCGGTAACGGGTTGTTATGGCCACCCAAGTAAGTAAGTAAGTTGGAAAGAGTTTTTTTTTTTTAAAATTATACGAGGTTGGGCTTTTCGATTGCTATCTCTGATGGTGCTAAAATTGATTTGTCACCACTAATCATTGAACGGTACATATTTTTTATTTCTTTTTCATTAAAAAGGCTCATATTTTATTATTGTTATTTTTCAATTTCAATGCAATGAAATCAAAGTTCATTTCTTCGGTTATGGAATGAGAACCTTGAACTCTTTACTTCGATTCCCTCGAATATAATAAATCTTTCCTAGAATAGAATCGATAAATGAAACCATACTTTTAGCGAAGAAGTTAGAAAAATCGATTCCGAATCTTTAGAATTCCAACCTTAGAGGAATTTAAATTTCAAAAGATAGATTAACGTCCATTAATTATTAATTTCAAGGACCACTGATCAGCTGTTGATATTTTTGCCGTCATCCAAGCACTCTCCGAAGCAAAACACAATAGCATGCACCTCGTTCTGAAAAACGGATTTAACATAGCTCATGGCTATATTAAATTGCTTCCAAGCCCTATATGCGAAACTACTGAACCAATTTTCTTTTGTTTTCCTGAGAGTAGGACGAGTCTGTTTTCAAGTGTGCTTTTTATGAAAGGAGTGAGTAGTTTGATGTGTCTTCAATGATGAATTTGATCGTAAAGTTCAAAGTACTCCCAAAAAATTATCCGTTGTCAATTTTACAAAATGTGGAAGTCCATTTTACAATTATATGTCGATTTAAGAATTTGAAACCAAATGCAATCACATACACAATTAATTATAAGTTTTACAGTAAGTGTAATGATCTCGATTTCTATTTTTAAAATTCACAGCGTGTTGTCATTTTGTGTTGTGAAATTGCTTATAAAATTTTGTGAAATCTACTAAGATAATTGTGAAATTCGCAACAGCTCTAAAAGTAATATCGCTATTTATGCATTCAAATTTACAACATTTGCTGTAGCATCTGCAGAGAAGTTGTGAATGTAAAAAAAGACACTTTTCCGGCTGAAAATTTATATGAAAAATCTGAATTATTGCTTGACGCGGACGTTTATGACGCCGTGAAAAAATTTACGTTGCACAAAAGTGATGCTATTTTTAGGAGGTAAGTTGTACATTTTTTTATGATTCGGACATGTATTATATAAAAGATTTGTCTTTTGAAAGGCCACGGACTAACAAAAAGAAGTTTGCTCCTACTTAGGCCTGAGGTAATTTCTTAGATATTTCCCGCAAGTTGGTTTGCAATTGGAGTTCGAAGACGAGCAAAGAAAGTGGAAAAAAAGTGAGGTAAGTACTATTGCATGTTAGTTTTGTAAGTTACATCAACTTAAAAATTAAATTATTTCCTTATGTTGACGCAATGCAGAACTGTGAGCACGGAACTGAGCACCGCACAGTGGGTTGAGGACGTAAATGTAAACAAACATTATTCACTGTTAAGTGTACAATTGTACTTTCTGTGTAATTCATAATGTTAATGTATATAATCATTTAAATAAACGAACATTAAGACATTTTTTATTGTATGTATTTTTTTTACGAGTCTAGAGTATTTATCACAGCAAAATGCTGTAAAAACAAACTCAAGCGGATGTCACAAATCGAAAAGTAGAATTCAAAATATATATTGTATTTTTGATAGCAAAAATTATGACTTTTACAATTTGAGCAGTACAACCAAGAGCAAATTTTGTTTTATAAAAAAGGCTTTTGCTGTAAAATTTACTACACAATTTTTATTTTCACAACTAATTTTTCAAATGTACAACGATACGTTGCAATAATGACTGCAAATGATTTCGGTTTTAAAATGACGATGAATGCAGTAATATTTACAGCATTTTTCAACACTTTAACAGCAGATTTTTTTGGGTGTATGTATATATTTGGATGAGAAGGTGCATTGAAGAGATGTCGGTTACCTCATGAGCTGAGCTGAGCTGAGGTCAGCGTTGTATGGCACCAGTGACATTGAGGTAGACTGCTATTTTTAAGCTTTGCCTGTTTGTTTTTTTTTTTTGATTTGGTTTAAGACACCAAAAAAGGTACAAAAAGCGATGGCAGAATATGCTCAATTTAAGTATCTTTTCTTATTAAAAATATGAAGGAAAATAGCAATATCGGATAAGTAGATGAGTAGCATCAAGTACATCAATAGAATGCACACACGTTTAGCAACGTTACTTTTTCCCATAGTTTTAATACTAAAATGTTCTAATTTATTGCCTTATGAGTGTTGCCCCTATCGTCCTTAGTTTCATTTTTGCTTCTGTTTTTTTTTCGGTTTTATTATTACCTTATTTTCCTGTTTACACACTATTTGTTCTTGCACATTTTGTGTTTTGAACTTTTTAACACTGAAAAGCGAACATTTTCTTGGGTTAAGTAGGGCGAAAGCAAGAGGCGTTAATTTTAGTGCAAATGCAATTTGCATCAGAATTCGTAGGTGCCTGTTTTTTTCAATGCATAGAAAATTGTAAATTTTTATTCTAAAAAAAATACAAAAATTATAATTCCATGGAAGCTTTACAAAGCAGGAATTGAGCTAAAAGACCGTTAAAATTTTATAAAAAAAGGAAAACTAAAGAAGGAGATAAGAACTCAATTCAAACACAAAATATATGTAACCTTGCAAGGAAACATCACAGATTACCACTTGAAAACTCATTTTAAAGAAAAAGGACGGTACTAAATGGTGTTATTATTAAAAATAAGCTGAAAATAGTACCACAGATATGACTGAGCAATGTTGAAACAGAAATTTTAATTTTGATTTTGAGAAAAAAAATCTGCTGACCTCAAATGTCTTTAAGCTCGCATTAAACTCTTGTCATTTATTTCCCTTACTACTACAAATCCACAATAAATTCAAGCTTCGACAATAATTTAACTTGATAGGTCGTTGGGAATATCTTTACTCTTGTGGATTACTAGCGATCTGATCTCAAGGTTAAACGGACATCGCATAGACGTAATCCATTAAACAAGCCTCTGAGTTATTTGCGTACATTGACGATGAAAACATAACGTTTACATTTTAACCACATAATTACTTTTTTGGTTTTCGATAAGATTTGGCGTTACGTTCAGTGAAAACATAGATGAGACAATAAGCATAATACAATTACCATGCTTAAATGACCTTCGATACAGAATTTTGACAAGCAACTCTCTTTTCCAATAATTTTGTTTTGATTTACAAATCAACCGAGTTCTTTACCAACTGATTGCAAACTTAATAAAAATGATCAACACTTACTTTTCCAATTGATCGCGTAGCTCTTTTTCGAATGCTGGTGGCCCACATTGGCTCTGTAACAAAGAAAAAAGAAGTACAATATCATTAATGATATCCTAATATACAATCAAAACAGACGAATGGAAATTCATAAAGAAGTTGTGGAAGAACCATTCTTCAGGCAAAAGAAAAGATGTCTAATGAGAGAAAAAAAAAATCAACTGTCATCATGAAGTGTGAAGTTATTGATTACAAGACGCCAATCAATGGAGATAGAATTGAGAATGTTGAAACTAAACAAACATCTTAAGATGTGGAGTTTTTTTAAGTAATTTTTTGTAGAATGAAAAACACTAGAAAACAATGATGTTTCTATTATCTTTTGTGATACCATTTATTCATATGAATAATTTACATGTATGCGTGCACAGTAGACATTTTCAAATAAATGTTATGTTCTAGAATACTTCAAGAACACTCGATTTTCGAAAATTTATTCATATTCGAGAATTTCCTCATTTAAAAAAAAAAAAAAAACGGCGGGTTGCACTCCGGGAGTGCCGACAGAAGTGAAAACAAATCGTTTAATGGCAAGTTAGTGCGTTAATTGGTATGTGTGCGTTTTCTTTTTATATGGCAATGCAATGGAAGACAAAAACGGAATATGTATTCAAATTTTACTCTCGCTCTCATTCTCAATTTGTCAACGCAACAACGCGGAATTTGAAAGAAACAAACATGTGAGCATAACAATCGTTGAATGAGAATGGAATGTGTCAGTTAGTGTTTATGCTTTGCTTTTTGTCTTCCACTTGGAATATTTTTTATTTAAAAGAAACAATAGAACATTAAAATTTTACCATCGCATTCATGACGGGGAATCCCGATGACGGTCGGTGTCACGAGTTTATACTTTTTTACTCAGCCGCACAACGTGCCATAAGAAGTTTTCACTTCAAAAATTGCTGGAAGAAGTATATTCGGCTCAGTAGCCTCAACTGTGAATAATTAAATTTGAGCTAAGTACTCCTTATGTTTAAAAACAAAAATTTATTCTGATTGCAGTAAGACACATCATTGCGAATTATGTAAGTATAAGAAAAAATCAGGTAAAAGAAAGTACCTGGACCTGTGACTAAATAGCTTAAACATAATTTTTCTTAAACTTTAGATAAAAATCTGCTTCTTCTAACAGACACTATGACACCACATTTATCAAAATCGGCTAATTCGTTGCCGAGTTCTGGCTGTTAGAATATTCAAACTGCTTAAAACGCCATCTTGTGACAGTTAATCATAATACAAATGACTTCAAAAAAATCTGCTTGTTCTTAAAAAAACTATTACACCTCATTTGTCTAAATCGGTTTAGTAATAGCCGAGATATAACGTTTTAAAGTTTTTCAAAAAACCAAATTTGCTTGCTGCTGGTTCAAGGTGGCCTGGTATTTCAGATTTTTCTCTGCTTTGGGCTGCTGGCTCTGCTTTCGGCTGCGCTAGCAGAGAAAAATTTGCTTACTGAGCAACAACTAACCGGAAGTCAACATATGTATGCTACAAATTTAAAAATTTTTTCCACAAAATTACATACTTTCATGGGCCAATTTTTTCAAAAAACGTTGCCTACTTTTAGGCGCTATTAATAATTTACCCTTGAGCGGCCCTCACACGATCAGTATTACTGACAGGATTTTGCATACTGACAGTATTACTGATCGTATGAGGTGAGTACTGATGTACTGTCAGTATAGAAAAACGATACTGATGACTGATGAAAAACTCGGATATTACTGACGAAGTTTTTAAATACTGACAGTAAAGCGGCCCTCACACGATCAATATTACTGACAGTATAATTACTGACAGTATTTACATTACTGTCAGTGTACCACTCACACGGTCAGTATTGTTTATTGTCAGTAATCAGTTTTTTTGACATTCGACTGGTGAAGGTGCGAACTATGCTCCGGCTACGTGACCGACAGCCGAAAATGGCATGCCACTTTTTGGGGCAGATTCCATCCAAACTTGCACCACGCCTCCAGCTAGGCATCGGACGACCATACCCTTGGACGCAATGTTCCATGCCACTGAATGAGGAACTTTTCCAAGTTTCTTTCAAGTTTCGCTGCCTCATCGTCTATCTGCCACAAAATGGGGCATGCCACGCCCCCTCCCAGGATTTTTCCGTCCCGTGCCTACTTGCACCCTCTGACCAACTTTCAGCCAGATCTGCCCCAAAAAGTGGCATGCCACTTTTTGGCCACTTTTCTGTGCAAATAATACTGATGAACTGTCAGTATTCACCTCACACCATCACTATTAAGCGGCCCTCACACGATCAATATTACTGACAGTATTTTGCATACTGACAGTATTTTGCATACTGACAGTATTACTGATCGTATGAGGTGAGTACTGATGTACTGTCAGTATAGAAAAACGATACTGATGACTGATGAAAAAATCGGATATTACTGACGAAGTTTTTAAATACTGAAAGTAATACTGATGGTGTGAGGTGAATACTGACAGTTCATCAGTATTATTTGCACAGAAAAGTGGCATGCCACTTTTTGGGGCAGATCCGGCTGAAAGTTGGTCAGAGGGTGCAAGTAGGCACGGGACGGCAAAATCCTGGGAGGGGGCGTGGCATGCCCCATTTTGTGGCAGATAGACGATGAGGCAGCGAAACTTGAAAGAAACTTGAAAAAGTTCCTCATTCAGTGGCATGGAACATTGCGTCCAAGGGTATGGTCGTCCGATGCCTAGCTGGAGGCGTGGTGCAAGTTTGGATGGAATCTGCCCCAAAAAGTGGCATGCCATTTTCGGCTGTCGGTCACGTAGCCGGAGCATAGTTCGCACCTTCACCAGTCGAATGTCAAAAAAACTGATTACTGACAATAAACAATACTGACCGTGTGAGTGGTACACTGACAGTAATGTAAATACTGTCAGTAATTATACTGTCAGTAATATTGATCGGGTGAGAGCCGCTTTTAAAGTATGCAACACTTTCCGACGAATTTCAAAAATAGCACCTAAAATTAGGACACATTATCTGAAATTTTTAAAATCGTTACCTACTTTTAGGCGTTCTTTTTGAAATTTGTCAGAAAGTATTGCCTACTTTTAGGGGCAAATTATTAATAGCACCTAAAAGTAGGCAACGTTTTATAAATTTTTTGAAATCGAGTTCATTTTCCAAGTCTTCAAAAATTTAAAATCGAGTTCGTTTCCCAAGTCTTCAAAATTCCAAAATCAAGTTCGTTTCCCAAGTCTTCCAAATTTGAAATCGAGTTCGTTTCCCAAGTCTTCAAATTTCTGAAATCGAATTCGTTTCGAAAGTCTTCGAAATTCTAAAATCGGGTTCGTTTCCCAAGTCTTCAAAATTCCAAAATCAAGTTCGTTTCCCAAGTCTTCCAAATTTGAAATCGAGTTCGTTTCCCAAGTCTTCAAATTTCTGAAATCGAGTTCGTTTCAAAAGTCTTCAAAATTCCAATATCGAGTTCGTTTCCCAAGTCTTCAAAATTCCAAAATCGAGTTCGTTTCCCAAGTCTTCCCGATGACGGTCGGTGTCGCGAAATTATACTTTTTTCCTCAGCCGCACAACGTGCCATAAGAAGTTTTCACTTCAAAAAAAAAACAAGTTAATGTGATATCTTCGGCCTGGCCGAAACTCACATACCCTACACTGAACTGAAAGTCGCTTTTAAATAAATGTTAAAAGACGTTGAAGAGGTTGAATAAGTCGAAAAAAATTTGAAATGTAAAAAAGGTAGAAAGAAGTTGAAAAATTTCTAAGGTCGAAAGAATATGGAAACCATTAAAGAAAGTTGAAGAAATTCAAAATGTCGAAAATATATGAAAAATGTTGAAAAACGCTTAAAAATGTCGAAATAATATGAAAACGTTGAAAAAAGTTGAAAGAGCTCAAAGTCACTGAAAAAGTCTTAAAAATAAAGAAAATATGTAATGAAGAAAAATGAAAGAGGTTGAAAAAGTCAAACGAATACATATGGGATATATTGGAAAAAGTTAAAAGGTTGATAAAGTCAAAAGAATAATAGAAAGTATTGAAAAAAATTGAATAAAAACTAAGAAATTTAAATGTGCCATGCCCACTTCTCCAATTCCGCCTACTTTTGGGTTACTACATCATATTCGTCATTGACATCCACATACCAAATCTTAGCCCAATAGGTTGTATAATTTGCTATATATGCCGTAATTAGTCTTAAAATATAGGGCGGTAACACACCTACTGGTGTAATGTGATCCGATTTTTATCCAGAAATAGCTTTTTATAAGCAACACTCTTTCACCAAATTTTAGTATGATTGATCACATATTTCGAAATATATGCTACTTAAGGTATTTTACTTGTGTGGGGAGTGACACGCCCACTCGTGCTATTTCGCCCACTTTTGATTCAGGTATACCTTATAGCAAGTAAGCCACCAAAATCAAATTTCATACCAATTGTTGCAATAGTTCAATCAATATAGCGATTGCAACTTTATGGTCATATAGGAGGTGCCACGCCCACTACTGCGATCTCATCAATTCTCATTTAATTTCAAAGCCTATAGCAGTCGATACCTCTAAGCCAATTTTATGAAGATTACTCGCATAGCACACTATCTATAACAGTAAACGTTTTTTGTTTGTATGGGAGGTGCCACGCCCACATGCTCCATTGAACCAAATTTTTGCAAAAACATACCTTCTAGCAAGTATATCTGCCTTATTAAATTTCATAACGATTACGTTGTTAGTTCTCTTAATATAACGTTTATAAATATTGTGGGCTGTGCCACGCCCTTAATCGAGTTTTTTTTAGTAAAGTGGCTAAGCTTGTATTGATGACTGCTTCCAGCGGCATCATCTCCAAAATTTTTATGAAAATCGTTTAAGCCACTTTTGAGATATATAGAATCAAAATTTTTAACTGTTGAAAAGTGCCACGCCCAATTTTACGATTCCGCCCACTTTTGTCTCAACTCAAGATATATTTGATATGTACAATATCTTGCACGGCTTACGAGATATGGTGGTATAAGAGTTAAAATTTAGGGCTGTGCCACGCCCCTGTAGGAAGCTTTGAAAACTTGAAACCTAACCTAATCTAATGTGCATCAAATCGCCAATTTTCATCAAAATCGCTGCAACTTTTTTCAAAATTGACCTGGGTATATATACATAGGGTATGGGCGGTAGGCGTGTCCGTTAACCGATTTCGCTTATTTTTAATAGCAAGATGCCTGCAAGAAGATGTGACCTGTGTGTGAAAGTTTCATTCACTTAGCTCTCTTGGTTTTCCCGTATACCTGATTTCAACAGACAGACAGACAGACAGACAGACAGACAGACGGACAGACAGACAGACAGACAGACAGACGGACATCGCTAAATCAACTCAGGTGGTGACGCTGATCTAGAATATATATACTATTCCATACCTGCCACGCCTCCTTCTATGTGTTACAAACGGATGGACAAAGTGAATATACCCTCGGTGTAGGGTATAAAAATAATCCTAGGGTTGCTACCAGAGCTAAAAAATTTTAATTTTTCGGAATTTGGCTTAAAACTTGATTTTTTGCTTATTTATAATATCTTTTTTATATTTTTTTTCCTTATGTTCACATGAAAAAGGACAAAAAAAAATCAACCGCTATTTTTAAGCCTAGGTATATATAAGGAAAAAAAAATAAAGGCCTCTCCGCGAGTAGAGCTTTGGTGTTTCTTGTGTAACAGCTCAAATCCTTTGTTGTTTACACTGCATTCACCTTAATACACTATAACGTGAAATTGTCAATGCTACTACATATGTTATGTATATTAATTTCCATTAAAAAAACAAAACAGTTTTTAAAATACATTTAGTTGTAAACAGAACCATTAATCAAAAACCAAAAGAAATAATCCAATTTTGCAAAGTCATGTTAATTCTTTTTTATTTATTAAACATTTGTTGAGCGAAAATTAAAGAATTTTGTTAGGTTAAATATACATTTAGTAATAAAATTTAGATATTCTCACTTTATCTTAAGTACCAGGAGACCGACCATTGTTCGGTTTTTCGTTTTGAGGTTTAAAAAGTCAAGAAAATATGCAATATGTTGAAAAAAGTGATAGAGTTTAGTTAAATACATTCATTGCCATAAAAATATTTAAGATATTGTAAAACGTCAAAAGAGTTTAAAAATATGGAAAATATTGAGATGGGTTGAAAAGCTGATAAGATATGGAAAATGACGAAAAAAGTTTTTTACGGTTGAAAAAGTCGAAAAAATTGAAAGGTGTTGATAGAGGTTGAAACAGTAGAAAATGGTTGATAAAATATAACCAATGTTGAAATAAGTTGAAAAGGTTGAAAAAATTAAGTTGAAAAATCTTGGTAAATTAAATAAAATTGAAAGTGGTTAAAAATGTCGGAAGGAAAATGTTGAAAAAAGTTGAAACAGTCAAAAATATTTAAGAAAATCAAGAAATGTCACGCTTTCAACTGTTGTTAACATGAGAGGTGCCATGACCACTGAAGCCATCCTGTCAAATTTCATTTAATAGAAAGCTTATGGTAACCGACATCTCTATACCAAATGTTTTTAAGATTACTCATTTAGTTTGCTTAATATGATATGAAACGTTTTTTGCATGCATAAGAGGTGCCACGCCCATGTCGAAATCCATAGAATTTCAAAGGCTATAGTAGACGACATCTCTATATCATCATTTAACTTTTTTTCATGTACGGGAGGTGCCACGTCCACGGATGCAATTCCATTAACATCTCCATACCAAATTTAAGAAATATTACTTCCATAGCAAACTTAATGTAACATTTAACGTTTTCTGCTTATGTGGAAAATGCCACGCCCACAAAAAAAAAAAGAAATATAAAAAAGAAAATTATATACATATAAATTGTTTGTGATTTTTAGTTTTGTTTTTTAATAAATAATAATTTAAATGATTTCATCATGCAAGTAAGGTTTTATGAAAAAAAAAACAACTTAATTTAAAGGAATATCCGAATCCAAAGAATGCGGAACTCAAGAGACTTGCAACAAATTGCGCACGAGTGATGCAAGCAATAAATCACATGTCATCAACTGAAATGTCAACACCAAGTGTTGCTGGAACCATGAAGAGGCAATCGATAAAAAATTACAATTTGTAGACGACAAAGATAAATACCAAACGGATAATGTTGCAGACAGGGAGTCTGAAGAACGGACAGACACAAACAAATAAAATAAATTGTTCTTTAAAGTGGAAATGTCGCACCCGTGTTTATTCTACATTCGAACATATGAACCTAAAAATTTAAATGTAACACATATGCGACTATAAATATGTCTGCATAATTTAACATTGATGTATTAAGCTTCAGATCATCTGCGTTTTTCTTATGATCCTAGGTGTGGGAGCGCATTTTAGTTTAATTAAGTAGTTGCCTATCGTAATATTGATAAAATAAACATTCATTGAACAGAATAAATCTTTATTAAAGTATGTACATATATTTATCTAGTATAATTTATGTAAATACTTAGATACTGCTACTAATTCATGCCTTTATAGATATAAATTTTTAATATTTAACTTATGCATTAACATACTATATCAAGATCTTGATTTTATTACTTGTTACCGTACGAGACTTCAGTGCATATGTGGAAATCCATCAGATTTGGCCTTTTAGCTGTCCTCGTTTTTTTTTTTTTTTTTTGTAGTACATCGTTCAGCCATAGTTTTTCTTGAAGCTAAGGCTGTCTTGAATTAATATTCAAGGTTGTTCAATTAAAATTCAGATAGCTATTTTTTTTTATTTAACTTTGTATGTAACTTTTCATGTTTTTTTTTTAACTTAAATGCAATTTTAACTATGTCTCCCTTTGAATTTTAATTGTTCCTCCTTGAATATCAATTAAAGATATTCTTAACTTCAAGAAAATCATGTTTTAAGAGTCTCCTCAAAAAAAAAAAAATAAAATAAAAATCGAAGCCATGGTCGAGGTAAGATGACGATTTCAATTTTTTTTTTTTATTTTTTTTTTTTGAAGCAGACTCTTCAAACATGGTTTTTCTCGAAGTTTAGACTATCTTTAATTAATATTCAAGGAGGAACAATTAAAATTCAAAGGGAGACATACTAAAAATTGGATTTTACTTAGTTAAAAACAACATGAAATGTTACAAATAAAGTTAAATAAAAAAAATAGCTATCTAAATTTCAATTGAACAACCTTTATTATGAGTTCAAGACAGTCTTAGCTTCAAAAAAAACCTATATCTGAAAGATGTACTCAACAGTCTTTAGACTACAGCGTAAAAACCCAATAAATTGACAATTTTTAAAAAACACGAAAAGTTTCACATATTTCTTACTTTAAATGCAAATTAAAAAATAGCTATCTGAATTTCAATTGAACAACCTATATTATGAGTTCAAGATAGCCTTAGTTTTAAGAAAAACTATGGCTGGAAGATGTACTCCAAAAAAAAAAAAAAAAAAACGAGGCCAGCTAAAAGGCCAAATCTGATGGATATGCACATATGTACAATCTGTTGATTTTTTTTTAAAAATTAAATTAATAAATTTTATTTTTCTTTTATTTTTAAAAAGAAGTGTTTGAGTGCTTGTACCGAATTTTAGTTAATAAAACTACTTAATATTAATGATAATAGCTTGGCTTTTGCAAACATTTGGACTAGAGCTACTCACTGACATACTGGGGAAACATTTAATTTTTATGTATGTCGGATACCAAACGTTTAAATTGTACTTCCATGGTGCAACATTGCTGATGAATTTAACATTTTTATCTCTACTTGTGCATCTTTATAAAAGGCAATTAAGAAATGTGCTTGTAATATTGTAAATAAAAGGAGAAGTCACTTTATTAAAACAGCAATTGATATTTAAATTCATATATACATAATTATGTATATATGTGGAGGATATTAGTATTTACATAAAGAAAAAAAATATATATGTACTAGCTATCCCGGCAGACGTTGTTCTGCCCTAACCGGTAGGTGGCGCGAAGCTGTATGAACTCATGCTATGGAATGTAAAAGCGAATCAGCCCATTTTTAAAGCGAAATCAACTTCTGTCCCTACTCTTTTACATAAAGTACCTTACTGCTAGGTGGTGCGATGAGTTTAATCTATTATAGTTTTTGCGTTTTATATTATTACCAAGTCTCAATCATCTGCATCAAACAATTGCTGATATATACAAAATGTTGTTTTATTCGCATTTTCTCATTGAAACTTCTTTTTTCCCGTACTTTTAATATATGTATCTAGTCTCATTCATCTGCATCACAAATTTTGGTAATTTCTTATATGGAAAGCGTGGTACTGCACGGTCTTAGCTGTGCCTCTTAATATAAAAGATACTTGTTGTAACTTCCATGTGAGTCGATGCAGTGGTCTTTGTGAAAATGCCATTTTAAAAATATTTTTGTATGAGGGCCACCCTAAATAAAAGTTTTGTTGGCTTAACTATGCCTCTTTATATAAAAGCTACTTGGCGTAAATTCGGTGTGAATCGATTATCCCCGTCTTAGTGAAAATGATTTTTTTAAAAATATTTTTGTATGAGGGCCACCCTAAGTAAAAATTGTATGGGCCAAACAGTGTATCTTAATATAAAAGGCACGTGGTGAAATTCCATGTGAATCTATGAAATGGTTTATTTTAAAAATATTTTTGCATGAGGGCCACCCTAAATAGAAGTTTTATAAACTAAACCATGCCTCTTAATATAAAAGCTACGTGGTGTAAATTCCATGTGAATCGATGCAGTGGTCTTTGGGAAAATGCTATTATAAAAAAAAATTTGTATGAGGGCCACCCTAAATATGCACCCTAAATAGAATTTTTTTAGTTTACCCACTATTCTCAGACCTACCAAATATACAAAAAAAATTTCATTAGAATCGGTCAAGCCGTTTGGGAGGAGTACGGTAACAAACACTGTGACACAAGAATTTTATATATTAGATTAGATAAATCAAGACAAAACCTAATAAGATATCATTAATGATGATGATTAATGGAAGCATACATATGGGGCATTTCAGGCGAAGCGGACAATGCAAAAAAAATGAGATTTAGAAATTTGTCCATATTCGGCTTAATTGCACTTCTAGAAGGTGTAAGCACTTAATTTTTTTTTTATATAAGGCTTAGTTTTCAAGTTTTGGACTTCCAAAAATTGACGAAATATGAAAAATGGATTTTTCGGAAGCCGTTTTTCGAACTTAACAAAATTTCTATAAAATATGAAACATTGTGGTTTCAATAGGAAATTTACTGCTCTTTTCAATTATGAAATCATATTGGAAATTTAATTTTTTTTTTCTTGTGGAAAACCGGAAGTGAACATTTCATCTCAGAATTCAAATAATTTCGACATATTTTATTTTTTTTATTATAACTTTAAAATAAAGCATAAAATATACCGGTAATATGCTATAAATTTTTTTACATGATCTACATTAGTTACGAGATATTGAAGTGCCATACGTGCCGCACTTTGTATGGGACGTGGCACTTTCTTAAGTACTTTAATTTATATATCTCCTTAACTAATAACGATCACGTTACATTTTTTTTTGTGAAACATTTATATTCTTAAGGCTTTTTTTTTTTAATAAAATATGCAAATTATTATGTCGAAGTTACTGAAAATTTGATTTCTAATTTTTACTTCCGGTTTTCCATACTTAAAAAATTTGAAATTCGAATTTAACTAAAAAAATAAAATGAGCATCCTTTTTACTAGTTAAATCAATATTGTTTTTATTTTATTATCAATTCTTAGATTCCAATAACAGCGTTCAAAAATTACGGTACTTAAACTTCGCCAATTCTTCAGACAACAAAGCCTCATACGAAAAAAAAAAAAATATGTACAAATTTATGTCTACTAGATGTATAACTTACCGGAATATAAACAAATTTCACGACCTCACTTTATTTCCATTGCCCGCTTCGCCTAAATTGCACCATATGTATATATTTGGAAACCCTTAGTGCTTCACCGATACAAACAAGATACTATACTTGATTTTTATTCCTTGGACGACACTATTTCAAAACAATGGTATTTAACCACCCAGCAGGCAAATGAGCAAGGTCTGACTCGGAGAAGGTCTGCTAGCACTGCTGCGATTATATAAGGACTTCTCAAAACTAGATTTTCATGCAAATAAAAATACAATCACAGAAGGCATAATATGGCTGCCCACAACAGACGTGCTATCAGGCCTGATATTAGAAGGCAAAGAAGAAGGACCCCATTTACTTTAAAGCATTTCTGTTTCTTTTTTTATTTCATGTATTGCAATGTTTTATGATTCGGCATTACTTTTTTGTCATATGTGCAAATCCGCCAAATTTGGCCCTTTAGCTGGCCTCGTTTTTTTGAAGTGAAAACTTCTTATGGCACGTTGTGCGGCTGAGGAAAAAAGTATAATTTCGCGACACCGACCGTCATCGGGAAGACTTGGGAAACGAACTCGATTTTGGAATTTTGAAGACTTGGGGAACGAACTCGATATTGGAATTTTGAAGACTTTTGAAACGAACTCGATTTCAGAAATTTGAAGACTTGGGAAACGAACTCGATTTCAAATTTGGAAGACTTGGGAAACGAACTTGATTTTGGAATTTTGAAGACTTGGGAAACGAACTCGATTTTAGAATTTCGAAGACTTTGGAAACGAATTCGATTTCAGAAATTTGAAGACCTGGGAAACGAACTCGATTTCAAATTTGGAAGACTTGGGAAACGAACTTGATTTTGGAATTTGAAGACATGGGAAACGAACTCGATTTTAAAATTTTGAAGACTTGGAAAATGAACTCGATTTTAAAAAATTTATAAAACGTTGCCTACTTTTAGGTGCTATTAATAATTTGCCCCTAAAAGTAGGCAACACTTTCTGACAAATTTCAAAAAGAACGCCTAAAAGGAGGTAACGATTTTAAAAATTTCAGAAAATGTGTCCTAATTTTAGGTGCTATTTTTGAAATTCGTCGGAAAGTGTTGCATACTTTTAAAGCGGCTCTCACACGATCAATATTACTGACAGTATAATTACTGACAGTATTTACATTACTGTCAGTGTACCACTCACACGGTCAGTATTGTTTATTGTCAGTAATCAGTTTTTTTGACATTCGACTGGTGAAGGTGCGAACTATGCTCCGGCTACGTGACCGACAGCCGAAAATGGCATGCCACTTTTTGGGGCAGATTCCATCCAAACTTGCACCACGCCTCCAGCTAGGCATCGGACGACCATACTCTTGGACGCAATGTTCCATGCCACTGAATGAGGAACTTTTTCAAGTTTCTTTCAAGTTTCGCTGCCTCATCGTCTATCTGCCACAAAATGGGGCATGCCACGCCCCCTCCCAGGATTTTGCCGTCCCGTGCCTACTTGCACCATCAGACCAACTTTCAGCCGGATCTGCCCCAAAAAGTTGCATGCCACTTTTCTGTGCAAATAATACTGATGAACTGTCAGTATTCACCTCACACCATCAGTATTACTGTCAGTATTTAAAAACTTCGTCAGTAATATCCGATTTTTTCATCAGTCATCAGTATCGTTTTTCTATACTGACAGTACATCAGTACTCACCTCATACGATCAGTAATACTGTCAGTATGCAAAATCCTGTCAGTAATACTGATCGTGTGAGGGCCGCTTAAGGGTAAATTATTAATAGCGCCTAAAAGTAGGCAACGTTTTTTGAAAAAATTGGCGCATGAAAGTATGTAATTTTGTGGAAAAAATTTTTAAATTTGTAGCATACATATGTTGACTTCCGGTTAGTTGCTGCTCAGTAAGCAAATTTTTCTCTGCTAGCGCAGCCAAAAGCAGAGCCAGCAGCCCAAAGCAGAGAAAAATCTGAAATACCAGGCCACCTTGAACCAGCAGCAAGCAAATTTGGTTTTTTGAAAAACTTTAAAACGTTATATCTCGGCTATTACTAAACCGATTTAGACAAATGAGGTGTAATAGTTTTTTTTAAGAACAAGCAGATTTTTTTGAAGTCATTTGTATTATGATTAACTGTCACAAGATGGCGTTTTAAGCAGTTTGAATATTCTAACAGCCAGAACTCGGCAACGAATAAGCCGATTTTGATAAATGTGGTATCATAGTGTCTGTTAGAAGAAGCAGATTTTTATCTTAAGTTTAAAAAAAATTATGTTTAAGCTATTTAGTCACAGGTCCAGGTACTTTTTTTACCTGATTTTTTCTTATACTTACATAATTCGCAATGATGTGTCTTACTGCAATCAGAATAAATTTTTGTTTTTAAACATAAGGACTACTTAGCTCAAATTTAATTATTCACAGTTGAGGCTACTGAGCCGAATATACTTCTTCCAGCAATTTTTGAAGTGAAAACTTCTTATGGCACGTTGTGCGGCTGAGTAAAAAAGTATAAACTCGTGACACCGACCGTCATCGGGATTCCCCGTCATGAATGCGATGGTAAAATTTTAATGTTCTATTGTTTCTTTTAAATAAAAAATATTCCAAGTGGAAGACAAAAAGCAAAGCATACACACTAACTGACACATTTAATTCTCATTCAACGATTGTTATGCTTACATGTTTGTTTCTTTCAAATTCCGCGTTGTTGCGTTGACAAATTGAGAATGAGAGCGAGAGTAAAATTTGAATACATATTCCGTTTTTGTCTTCCATTGCATTGCCATATAAAAAGAAAACGCACACATACCAATTAACGCACTAACTTGCCATTAAACGATTTTTTTTCACTTCTGTCGGCACTCCCGGAGTGCAACCCGCTGTTTTTTTTTTTTTATTTTTGGAGTACATCGTTCAGCCATAGTTTTTCTTGAAGCTAAGCTGCCGTACTAAGCGAAAAAGACGTATCTCAAAAAATTTCGTTTCGAGATAATTGATATTTTGTAAATGTCGTTTTATTCTTACTTTCTCTACGAATTTTTTAACTTATTGATGGCAACTTAAACATCATTTTAAGGTTATTTATTTATGACTTACTCAAAATATCGAAATTACCTGCGTTTATACGCTTTTCATGAGATACGTCTTTTTCGCTTAGTATTTATAGCTTTAAAAATGTAGATACGTCTTTTTACTTTAATCTTGCCATATAAACTTTCATACAAAAGATATAATAGCCGTGTTTTTTTTGACGCGGGTATAAGATAGTTATCTCAGTGGCAAAAAAAAAACGGCTATCGCCGCTTAATTTTTTCGCAAGTCAAACTTGGCAGCACTGCCGTAGAGCAACTGTCAAACAAAAACTGACAACTACCATTTTGCAGATCAACTACCCCTGGCTTTAGTAGTTGTGCTGGCAGTCTTTTATGCTTCAGTTAACTCTTCTTAGACCGAGCAGGGCATTAACTTCCGTTTGCCAGACAACTTTGTCTTTTACAGTTGTTTTCAATTGACGCACCAGCTAACAGCGCGTACCTGCACAATAAATAAAAATTTAACTAGAGTAAATCAAAATTTTAAATAAACTACCTTTTTAAACGGCAAAATTCGATAGCAAATAAATATTTCATATTTAGTCTGTGTCTTTTCAAAATATTGTTTAAATATAAATATTTACTTTTTCCTATTTGACGTCTAGAGATGAAATATTTTCGATTAAAAATTGGAAACTTTGTTAAACTGTGCTGCCAAATCGCACATTTACCACCCAATTGTGAATACTCCAACGCTTATTTGCACGACTAATATTTAAGCGGCGATTATATCGCCGACTAATTTCTCATACAAAAAATATTTTTAGTGGGTAACCGCGTCAAAAAAAACACGGCTAATATTTTCTATCTTATAAAATACAGATAATATTAAATAAAAACTAAAATCAAATTATTCACCGGTTTTTTGGGTCAATTTTCATTAATGAAGATAGCAGCTTAAAATTCGTGCCTAATGATAGATATCGAAGAGCCTAAATAGAATATATAGGGTTGCCTTGTAGAATCCTGTCCCAAACATGAGTTGCCACTCATTTAAGAAAAGTTGACCTCAAAAACGGGTGTCAAATAATGTTTAGGACATGATTCAACAAGGCAACCCTATATATTCTATTTAGGCTCTTCGATATCCATCATTTGGCACGAATTTTAAGCTGCTATCTTCATTAATGAAAATTGACCCAAAAAACCGGTGAAAACCCATGTTTGGGACAGGATTTAACAATACAATCCCAGGTACTATATTTAGGCCTCTTCGAGTTCTATCATTTGGCATACATTTCAAGCTGTTATGTACTACAGTTTTAATTAGAACAACAAAATTAGCTAAAATTCGGGCATTTTCGGCCATCGGGACAGGCTTTGGCAAGGCAACCCTAGATATTCTATTTAGGCTCATTGAGCTCTATCATTTGGCATACATCTCATCCTGTAATCTTATACACTCGACTTTTCTACAGCCGGCTCTCCGCCTATCATGTTGTGTTATAGGAGGTAGAGTTTTGTGTATTCTTTGTCAAATTGTAAATTAAGAAACATCGCAAAAAAAAATCATTAAAAAAAATCAACGCAAGTGAGAATTTATTTAGAGTCTCTACGATGTATAAAAATTAAATTTTTGTCAAGTACTTCTGAGAGTCCTACTACGGTAAGCGGTCGTAGAAAGCCTACTTAGAAAGGCCTGTTTTCTTGGGACATTTCATATCTATATCTATACTATTTATATAAAATTGCTTATATGGAAATGGTTTGTAACGCCAAACCGCAAAATATACTGAACCGATTTTAATAATTTATGTTTTAAAACAAAATATTTGCACTAAAAAAGGTTATTGTATACTTATTTATATGATTTTTTAAAGTTAAAAATGCTATTTTTTAGGAATAAGTTTTATGCAAAATCTCACTTAATAATTGTCGTTCGATTTGTCGTTGCTTATGCTTATGCTGCTTCTTGAATTCTGTGTTGTTATTTTTGTTTTCATTTGTACCGTTTGTATTTGGCTTCGAAGTTCAAAGAACAACTCCCCTTCAGTTTTTTTTTTTACTTTTGATGAGAGGAGAGTACGATGTTAATAGAGTTTTGAAAAAAGTGTACATTGCTTTTTACCAGAGCTGGGCACCACTACACGTGTGTTTCTCTTAAATGTTCTCCAATGCATGTGTAGTTGTGCTTTGTTCGCTTTTCAAAGTAAACTGAATTAAATTTTACGCTCTCTGCTTTATATCCGTATATGAAAAGTTGTTCTCATTCTGCCGCAGTCCCGCGCGTGGTACGTTTTGCCCAGCCACGCTTTTTACAGTTGATCTGCAATTTGTTGATTTTATAAAACTTAAAGTCCAACTAAACCATGCATCGCCTAGCGTAACCTACTGTCAAATTTGAACGAAAAGCCTGTCAGATGCTTAAGAAACCCAGAGAAGACTTTGTAGTTACTATGTTGTACTTCGTTGAACTTAAGAAGCGATGTAGCCATAGTTGCAAGCGTATGAAATATTCCCACAATTGGATAAATTTTATTTCTTATATTTCCTAAATAAATTGAATTCATTCACAAAATGTTATTCAATGACATTAATTTAGATACTTAAGGCAATAAATATGCAATCCAAATATTGTTTTTACTAATTTTAAGAAACAACTAAGAAAACAAAATTGCTCATTGTACTATGTGTGTAAATTGTGGGGAAAAGTATTGGCAAAAGCAAAGCGTGGCATCACTGAATTGTCAAACAAATTGTTGTATGTATTGTGTGTGTATAAAATGCATATTTCTGCAACTGCACTCCATGCTTTTCCCTTCACATTCTTATTGTAATAAAATGCGTCTACTTTGTTGTATAAGCATCTTCTATTCTCCACATTTTCTATCAATTTTAAAATAAAAGTATTTTCTACTTCAGGTTCCATTGCAAACATTTTTTCTGTCTGCTGAACACGATGGTGATAGAAAACATGTCCTCGAAAGTAGACAAAAAATCTAATTTTTAGGTACATAACCTCAAATATTTCAGAACTCAGATATGATGGGTCAATTTTAAGGCCAAATTCGGATTCAGCGCAAAAAAATATTTCGGAAAACGAGCTTTAAAAAATGTATTACTCGAATTTACCTCAGTTAAGCTTGAATTTTGGGCTTTTTGCGAGGGTTTTTCATTTTTCTATTAGTCTGGTCTTTTGATAAAAAATACTGGAACATCAAGATTAGACAGAATCTCTTCGTCTGTTTTCGGAATACAATGCTGAATAATATTAGATTAAGAAAAAAAATTTGTTCCTCGAGCCCAAATTCACTTAAGCCCAAATTTGCGCTGTTTTTTCGCTGTTTTCAGGGAGTTTTTTGATGCTACCAAGAAACCAAGCCACTGTATAGCAAAACAACTATCACCATCGTGTTCAGCAGACCCGAAAATATAAGAATCAATGCCAACAGCCCGTATCTCATGCGGAATTGTCTTTTGGGAAAGGTTATAATTACTCGCAAATAAAAATAATGGCGCATATTCATAGTCATATTTAGCATCAGCTTAAGTTAGAACTTTATTTTAGCATTAACTAAGTCATTCATAGTCGATTTAGCATCGGCTTTTCTGCTTAGTTATAACTAAAAAAATAGTTTCAGCTGAAGTTGATATTAAGTCGATTTCAAAAAAGAAAATATAGAGAAAATTCATTCATTTCATATCAGAAAATTCAATTTTGATAATTTTGAGGATTATAAGTTGTTTTTATTTGGCGTGTTAAAAAAAATATACATGCATACATGATTTTAGAAAAAAAAAGCATTTTTACTGACGAGAATCGACCCCATGCGGCGACGAATATACGCTGTCAAAAATTATAACATACTTGATCATGTGAAATTGAACAGAATTGCAGCGTACGACTGGTGACCTGCCGACGGTTAGCCGTCGATTTAGATTTAATTCTATTTTTACGTTGGATCAGTGTTGCATTTCTTTGTCATACTCTTTGACAATACGATTTTCTCAGCAAAATTTATTGTTTACAAATTTTGTTTTTGTCACTCTCTTTTCCCTATACGATTTCGTCACGCTGCCTTGTAAAATCCAGTTTTTTATTACTCTTTCTGTTAATTTATTAGTGTAAAATTAAAAAGTCAAAATTTAAAATGGCAGGTCACTTTAGAAACCGGAAGGGTAAAAAAAAAATTATATATATTCATATACATATATGTTTTTAAAAAAAAAAAAACATGTTAACTGACGAGATTCGAACCCACGTCCTGAGGGCTATGAGTTCACAGTCCTAACCATTGCGCCACGGTCCCTTGTGTGCTCAAAATTTTTATTACTCTCTTTGTTATTTAACTAACTTGAAATTAAAAAGTCAACATTTGACAAGTTTACCACGAAAGCTTTTGTGTGGTGAATTCATTAGCTTATGCCAGTTAGTCAATGCTAAAAAATCGACTATGAATAGAAAACAGTTTTTAGTCATGACTAAATTTATTTTGAGCTTAGTTTGAGTTTAGTTAATTTCAACTTTAAAATACGACTATGAATATGGGCCAATGAATTTAATTCATAAATCGGACACTAGCGACCTCTTAATATCAATATTTTTAATGAAATTTTCAGGGCCCCATTTATTTTTCATATTAGCAACATAGAAATCGAAAACTTGGTTTTTTTGGTCACTCTAATGAACACCTGTAAGTGGAATTGCGATTTTTTACTTATCTGTTTTTCTGATTTCTACTTGTCTACCATGAATGTACAGGTGAAAAAAATTCTGAAAGTATAATTTTTATAGATTTTTACATGCTCTACAAGGCTGCAAGCTTCGATTGAAGAAAAAAAAAATGTTCAGTCATATTTATCGGCCGTTTTATGATAAAATTATCCATTTTTTCTGCCATTTTCGCGAAAAAAACGTTCTGAAAATGGAACAAATACCGTATAAAAAGAAAAAAAAAAATTATTGGATCTTGTTCAGCGAGTCCAAAACATATAGTAAGTGCTTCACTGGAAAATTTTATATATATACGGTCGGTTAGGCAACGCCTCAAAAAATTTCGTTTTTTCAAACGAAACTTTTTTCAAAAACGGCCGACCTGGGAGTACTAAAGGTTAATATATTTTTCTTCCAAATATCAGAAAATGATCACAAGACGTAAGGGACTCAAAAAAACGAAGAGCTTTGAAATTTCGAGCACTTTCGATTTTTTCTGGGTCAGTCTAATACATGTGTAGATACTTTCTACGATATGAAGTAAATTAATATACAAATTAATCTATATATAAATTAATCTAAAAATTTTGTTTAAAAATTATCAATAAGTTAATAAATAAATATTCCCAAAACATAATTTTACATTACAATTTATTTGATAATGAAAGAACAAAAATCATAAAAAAAATCAGCACGCAAAGTGCTGCTTGGCTGCCGTAAGGAGTAAAGGCTGCTCAGGCGGCTCTGCTCTCTCCATTGTTGCCAAATTGTTAATTTTATTACAGATAAAAGAGAACGAGCGCGCACCACTGGTGGTCCCGTTTATGAGAACCCTTATA
This sequence comes from Tricholauxania praeusta, assembly GCA_949775025.1. Taxonomy (NCBI): domain Eukaryota; kingdom Metazoa; phylum Arthropoda; class Insecta; order Diptera; family Lauxaniidae; genus Tricholauxania; species Tricholauxania praeusta. The sequence continues at coordinate 45,938,988 of OX459031.1, forward strand.
TATTTTCAAACGAAGAAATTTGTGAAAATACAATAAATTTCGTCGCTCTACTCGGCTAAGAAATGAAAAATAAACAATTCAGAGTCCACTTGCCGCCTGCCTGCCGCAATCATCCATTCATTCAGTCATTCATCAATCACCCTCTCAACAGTTTAGGCGCAGCTGGTGACTAGTCCTCTCCCAGCAGCTCTCGCTGCCTCGGTTTGTTTCAAGTACAAGCAGCGTTGCCGTTTTTTGTAGTTTCCTACCAAATCGGGTAGGTTTTTTTCCTCTTGGTAGGTTGGTAGGTTAAATCTGATTTTGGTAGGATTTAGGATAAATTTTTATGAAAATCGAAAATTGAAATTTTTTCGTGAAGTTTTTCGAATCAGGAAGCAAATATTTACATCTGAAAATAAGCTTTTGCCATCCCTATCTTCAACAAGTGGGTATGGTCTCTGTTTTCTTGCATACAAATTACGTTTAGGGAATACGCATATGTATGTACAATGTGACGAAATAGTGTTGCGACTGATCGCACATCTAAATTGTTGCATGTGTGCTCAGGCCCGGCGTATTAGAAACAAAAGTTACTAGCGCTATTAATAACATAATTTTTTTGATCACAGCTGTGATCAAAATCGGGTCGCTAAAAAAGGTCTTAAGTTCTAAGAACTAAAATTTTTTTATGTACATAAGATGACATAATAAAAAAAATATTTCCGTAATAATAAATTTGAATTTGTGGGCTTTAATAAATAGCATTTTAAAAACGGACTTTATGTATACGGTTATTGTCAGGCTAAAATATGGCTCTTTTTCAGAACCCCGACCACTTAGGGTGTGTTTACCATGCTCCAAAAGAAGAATATTTTAAAATGTGCTCTTTTGCGAAATTGTTTTGTTGATGCATGGCTTATCCTGTGTTACTCAGCCATCAAAATTATTTTTCCGGAGAACTTTTCGAACGGCATATGGACTTCTTAATGAAAATTAGTTTTACCATTACAGTAAGTTTTTGAGTAGATATGAATGGATTTTTAAAAATTTCTCGCATGGTACATTTTTGGTCTCTCGAGCTAAACGTTTTTTTTTTTGCCACCGTTCGCTGTTTATTTGAAATCCTTTTGTCCTCTTATATCATTTAATAATACCGTGAATCGCTGGCTTTCATTTTCTTAAAAAATTTGTAACTTTGCGATCAGTTTTGCCTTCAAAATGATTTTTAATTACTATTTTTCTTTCTTCTAACGTTCATCGCTTAATTGTACGCTGCATGTGTCATGTGGTAACTTTTTGCGCACACTTGCCCGACTTTTGATGTGAACGATTTCGCAACAGAAAATTTGTGCTATATGCGGTTAAGCATTTTAAACGACGACATACAAGAATATGTATTTTAAACAGCATTAAATGTTAATAAACGAATTCAATGCTGCAAAAAGATTTTTTTTTTAATTTGTAAAGTCTTGGTAGCTTACAAACGATTTTGGTAGGTTTTCGAGAAAATTTTGGTTGGAAAATAAATTTCTCAGTGGCAACACTGAGTACAAGGCAACATGGCAAATATAAAAAGATCATATACAATCTCCAAAAATAGCGCCACAACAATGTTGATGCTATTGTTCGTTGTGCCGTAGTTGTCGGACACATGCGACGCCACTACGAAATAATGGAGTCAAATAGGAACAAACATCGGTGGCACAAGTGGCGCCCAAAAACAAAAGTCCATCCAGAACAGAAGACCCACAGAATAGAAGTCGTTTCAGCCGGCAGCCCATTTATGAGTGTGTACTACATAACAACGTCTTTGTTTTGCTTGTTCCTTATTCTGCTTCTTTATTATATAATTAAGAAAATGTTTCTTTTTTATTCCTTAATTTGTTGTTTTCGTTTATTTTAATTTTTGATTCCGCTTAGCAATTATCAACGGAAGAATTTTATATTGCTATTCAACATTTCATTATGATTTGTAGAATATAATTTTTTCGTAAAGGGAGATTTTTTTTAGGGCGACGGAACTTTAAATTGAAATGGAACCTACATATTTTTTTTTCTTTTTATTTAAAAGATTGTTTAAAAACATTTATTGCTCAAAAATATTTTCCGGAATATGTTCACCACTAGCTGTGATATATCAATTTTGATTAATCCAATTTTGGCTCAAATTGAAGGGAGGGATTACTTTTCTTTGATTTCATAAGCAGAAGAATGTTAAACTATTTATTTTTTTGTGAGGGATAGCTTTAAATTTCACTTCAAACAGAGACTCTTTTGAACTTTGACCTTCGAACTCTAAATATTAACAAATATTGAAAGTTCACGTGGTATTTTATTTATTTGACAATGCTTTAACAAACTATAGATTCTCTAGGGTTCATCGGAAGGTTGAAGGTTGTCTGCAGTCAATAGTTTTTATTTTACTTATTCTGGACGATATATTTAGCAGAGCCTTAGGTAATTGAAATTCTGAGGCTCAATGAAACAACTTCGAGCAACTGGAAGACCTCGCCACCAAGCAGAGCTACATGCCAACAAAACTCCCCTACCTCAGGTCTGTGTTGCAAAAGATAGGACTTAAAATCAAAATGAATACGATAAAAACATGTTCATCCATTCAACCAGTCCCAGCAATGGTATCATGAGCGAATCCTGATGTCTGATATCGAACCAATAAATGAATCATTGCTGAATTTAATAAGGCTTTGGTTCTTTGTTTCTGTCAACAACAATGCAGCTCAAAATTTCATTTGAACGCCGGTAAAACGTGATTAGCCAAGAGTGCTTTGCCAACAATTATATTCTCCGAATTTCAAAAATTGTATGTTCTAGAAACATCTCTAATATCGAATTGGCGAAAATGTATTGGCACACCTTGGGTAAATCAGCGATTCTTAACTGTAGAAAAATCTTGGAGTACAACCTTCAGGGATGCATGGAGCACGGTCGTCTTGAGTTACCGTAAAAGTGATAGCTTGAAAAAGAAATTCGTGAATCAGGAAAAGATTGATGGTGCAAAATAAAAAACATTATTCTTTAATGAAAGTTTTGATCTGATTATAACTTTCATGTTGGTTACAAAAATAATGTGAACATTAGTAGCCCAAGAGCCCTCTGTAGAAAAGTCGAGTGTATAAGATTACAGGATGGGAAACATAGTGAGCCATTTTGGTGAAACTAACGAACCAAGGTTGCCTTGCCAAATCTTGTCTCGATGCCCGAAAATGCCCTAATTTAAGCCAATTTTGTTGTTTTAATTGAAACTGTGTAATACAGTACCTTAAAATGTATGTCAAATGATAGAACTCGAAGAGGCCTAAAAATAATATAACAGGGTTGCATTGCTGAATCCTGTCCCCAAGATGGGTTGCGACTGGTTTTTTGGGTCAATTTATAATAATATATATTAATGCTTAAAATGTATGCCAAACGATAGAGCTCGAAGAGAATAAATAGAATATGTAGGGCTGCCTTGTCGAATCCTGTCCCAAACATGTATTGCAACCCATTTAAGAGAAATTGGCCTCAAAAACAGGTCGCAACCCATGTTTGAGACCGGACTCGACGAGGCAATCCTATATATTCTATTTAGGCCCTTCGAGCTCCATCGTTTGACACACATTTCAAGCATTAATATATGTTATTAAAAATTGACCCAAAAAACCGGTCGCAACCCATGTTGGGGAGAGGATTCAACAATGCAACCATGTATATTATTTTTAGGCCTCTTCGAGTTCTATTATTTGACATACATTTTAAGGTATTGTATTATACAGTTTCAATTAAAACAACAAAATTGGCTTAAATTAGGGCATTTTCGGGCATCGGGATAGGATTTGGCAAGGCAACCTTGGTTCGTTAGTTTCACCAAAATGGCTCACTGTGTTTCCCGTACATCCCATCCTGTAATCTTATACACTCGTCTTTCCTCAACGGGCTCTCTTCAAATTAGGTCAAACAGAAGCGGATTTGGGCTCCTTATGTTGATCGAATTAGGAGACTTTTCCAAATGCCAAATAATAAAAAAAAAATGTTCATCAAAACTACATTACATATCCACACAACTTGATTAAAGAATTTACTTTCTATTTGTTTGAGAAAACGATAATAAAAACCATAAAAAACACTCCGGATGCATAAATTTCAATTAGGACTTCCAATGTTATGTTGATTAAGGGTGGATCATGAAATTGCCAGATTTATGCTTGCAAGTAGCTAAGAAGGGCATAATTTTTTTTTTTTTTTTTTTTTGTAGGTAAATCCGTACAAATTCCAAACAAAAAACTGACAATATGGGGTCCATGCGACACTGAAACGTGTTGCATTTAACATTTAGAGATGATGGGATGGATGACATTACGTCATGTTCTAACAAACTCCAAGTAACCAAAACTGATATAAATATTTGGTTTACTTGAGAAGTACATTAAAATAGTACCATGTACACCCGCACAGCTCACACTACAGGAAATGCTGCAAATTAGGGTTGGAATGAAGACCAGCACCAAATTGTTGTCATTGCGAGAGACTGCACTCCTGGCGTATGAGTAACAAGCGAATCCAATTCATTCACAGAAACAAGTTAAAGCTTCAATGAATTTACAATTTACAAAAAAAGATTTTCCAGAAATATGAACATGCAAATAATTTAATTAAGGAAAAGGATTTATCAGTGAGTGACTGTTGCCAATGCAACAGGGAGATTTTCTCCGGATGTTGTGGGTTAAAACATTTTGGGGTTGCACCAGATTATGAATTAAGAAATAAAATAATAAATAATTATATTTATGGCTGGGAGAAGGAAGGAATATTTCAGAGAGTGCTACTACAGTTTTCTATACCTTGACGGAAATTATGATGAAAATTTCCAATTAATGGGCTTTCTTTGGGAGTTGTTGTTATGGCTAATGCTAATGTAATAGCAATTGTTAAAGAAAATTGCATTAATCAAGCGTTGAATTTGTAATTTGATTAAAAACAAATTTTAAGCTTAACACAAGTAGTTCTTAACGCTCATACTTCGCTTAATGCTGCATTTCATAATTTTAGCATATATAAAAATTAAATTCAGAAAGCGATTGAAATTTAGTGACTTTTAAAAATGAGCAGTAAAGTCACTTTTTTCGGACTTTGACCGCTTGTAACTTCATCAAATGTTATTCGATTCTCATTAACACCAACCAGTCAGTAAGAAAAAAAAACTACCTTTTGAATGCTGGGCAACTGATTAAGTTCGAAAAAAAATTTATGGAAATATGGCCAAATAATTGAAAAAAGTGCAAAAAACGGATTTTTGGGGGATAACTCAAAAACGATTCTTAAGAGAAAAAAATGGTTGACATTTTTGGAATTTACGATTAAAATACATAAAAAAGTGTGTGAGAAACTAGATCTGTTTTTGTGTGTAAACTAGTGATATAGATAATTCAATCATAAAAAACATATATAAAATTTTCAAAAATCGAAAAAAATAGAAAAAATTCTCAGAACATCACGAACTGTAGCTTAAAAGTTGCGTAATATGGAGTAGAATTTTGCGAAAATTTTTAAAAAAAATCGAAGATGTCGCACTTTTCGAAAATGTCGATTTTTATCTTTAAACGATAATAACTAACTGATAATTACTTCGAATAATTTTTTTATTTTTTTTCAGAAACTACATTCAAATACGAAAAAAATGATTTTATTTTCACTTTTTATTGATATCGATATTTACTACTAGTACTGGGTGTTTTTTTTAGAGGTTTGTTTTTCGAATAGAGATAAAACCGGCATTTTATGGTCAAATCTGGCAACTCTAATGTCATTTATGTTCAGTTTGGTTTGCCATTTCATCATGAACAGGTTGACAAAAGAACAACGCTTGCAAATCGTGCAAATTTATTTCGAAAATAATGGTTCAGTTCGCGAAGCTTACCGCAAGCTCCGTCCATTTTATGGTCGACATAATCGTCCATCAGAGCAATTAATTCGGTTAACCATGGGTCGTTTTCGCACTACGTTTACTCTATGTGATAATACGCATCCGCAGAGACGTCGAACAGTGCGCACCGAAGAAACAATTGCTGCTGTAGAGCAAAATGTTGAAGAGGACGCGAATGAATCGATTCGCCACCGTGCACAGCAATTTGAGCTTTGTCCATCAACTTTATGGAAGATTTTGCGCAAAGATCTTGGCTTGCGACCTTACAAGATCCAGCTTGTGCAAGAATTAAAGCCGCGAGACCATGCAATGCGTCGTGATTTTGGTGTATGGGCCGAAAATGAGATTGATCTCGATGCTGATTTTCATCGCAAAATTTTGTTCAGTGATGAGGCTCATTTTTGGTTGAATGGCTACGTCAACAAGCAAAATTGCCGCATTTGGAGTGAAGAGAATCCACATGAGACCCTTGAGACGCCATTACATCCACAAAAACTGACTGTTTGGTGTGCTCTATGGGCTGGTGGAGTCATTGGGCTATACTTCTTCCGAAATAATGCTGGAGAGTCAGTTACCGTTAATGGAGACCGGTATAGAGCCATGATAACCGACTATTTTGTTCCCGAATTGGATGGCATGAATGTGGATGAGTTGTGGTTCCAACAAGACGGCGCTACATGCCACACAGCGCACGTCACAATCAATTTATTGAAGGAAACATTCGATGAGCGCATAATTTCGCGGAATGGACCTGTCAATTGGCCACCAAGATCGTGTGATTTGACACCATTGGATTATTTTCTTTGGGGATATGTGAAGTCGCTCGTCTACGCCAACAAACCAGAAACGTTAGGGGACTTGGAAGCCAACATTCGTGGCGTTATTGCCGACATACGGCCCCATATGCTCGAAAAAGTGGTTCAAAATTGGACCTGTAGAATTGGCTTTATTCGAGCCAGCCGCGGCGGCCACATGCCCGAAATCATATTTAAACATTAATGGCATAAAATTATCCTTCCAATAAAGCCAAATTGATGGACATTAAAACGATTTTCTTGTGTTTTATTTCAATTCGAAGCTCTATACCTCTAAAAAAACACCCTGTATATCGTTGATCGGAAATTTGTTGCCTTAATATTTAGAAAACCGATTACTCAATAACGGGTTCGAATACAAGACTGGAAATTGGTGTGCTTGTTGCTTTTAAAACGCCATAAAAAATAACAAAAAATGAGCGAAATTGAAGAGCATCGGGCCAAAACCTCATATATACTTTCTTTAAAAGAAAATTGTTATTTTCTTTGAAATAAGGAAACAATAACAAGCTTAAGCCATAAAGATGATTTTGTAATTGGGCTTTCAAAGAAAATCACTATTTTTTTCTTTAAATTTAATTTCTATGATTTTAATTATGACCAACTAAAGTTCTGCGTGTGTCCTGCTGATGTATGTTATACGGGCATTGGTAAACGAAAGTATGGCAAGCCAAAACTGCCATGCTACAATTGCATATTCTATGGACCGAATGAACTGCGTCCAGTTCAAAGTTTGCTGGTTTTTGTTTTTGTTAATTTGACCCTTTTTTTTTTGGATACGAGTAAACATCAGAAATTAAACAGCCGCATGAAGGACCTTCAATCATTTTGCAGTTGCTGCAGTAGTCAACTTAAATTTAACTTTGAGTCGTTCCATGTTGAACTACAGAGATCCGGTTCAATTTCATTGCTTTATATTTCACGCATTTTCAATAAAAAAATATCACCCCTGCATACATAAATACGAATAATATGGAGAATGTTTACGCGCATTCAAAAATTTACAGGGTTAGTATCGCTTACTGCGAATTCGTTGGAAATGGCAAGTTGTGAATCATCATCATCATTATCGTGACCAAAAGAAGAACATTTCAACCCATCTAGAAAATGAAAATAAATTGACAATCATATATCATACAAATGGTCACCCGCGGCTTCGCTCGCGTTAGCAATTCGCATTAGTTGGAGAAGGGGTACATTGCTACACGGGGCACATAGATACGGTGGCAATTAAATCAAAACTTGACGCGATCAGATCACTTAAATGTAAAACTATTATTTAAAACAAAAAAGTCACTTGGGGCCCATTGATACAAGCATCTAAGGGGCACATTGATATTTATGAATTTGTCCCGTCTGGTAAATAGAATGTGACTTATTCGTTTTGTTATTTGCGTGGCACAGCCCTAAATTTTATCATTTAAACTACCATATCTTGTAAGCCGTTCAAGATATTGCGATGAAATTTGGTAAACGGATACATATCAAATATATCTTGAATTGAGATAAAAGTGGGCGGAATTGAGAAAATGGGCGTGGCACTTTTCAACTGTTAAAAATTTTGATTCCGTATATCTCAGAATTGGCACAAACGATTTCCATAAAAATTTTGGGGATGATGCCGCTGAAAGCAGTCATCAATACAATTTCAGCAACTTTACTGAAAAAACTCGCTCAAGGGCGTGGCACCTTCCACAATATTTATAAACGTTATATAAAGAGAGCTAACAACGTAATCGTTATGAAACTTAATGAGACAGATATACTTCCTATAATGTCTTCTTTTATAACAAAAATTTAGTTCAATAGTACCTGTGGGCGTGGCACCTCCCATATAAGCAAAAAACGTTTATTGTTATAGATAGTGTGCTATGAGAGTAATCTTCATAAAATTTGGTCTATAGATGTCAGTTACTATAAGCTTTAAAAATAAATTAGTTTTAACAGAATTGCATCAGTGGGCGTGGCACCTCCCATATAAACATAAATTTGTAAGCGCTGTTTTAAGTGAACTATTGCAGCAATTGCTATGAAATTTAATGTAAGTGGTTCAGTTGCTATAGAGTATATCTGAATCAAAATTGGCTGAAATAGCACCAGTGGGCGTGGCACCTCCCACACAAGTAAAATACGGTAAGTGGCATATTTATCGAAATATGTGAGCAATCATACTAAAACTTGGTGTAAGAGGTTTGCTTATGGAAAGCTATTTCTGGATCAAAACCGGGCTGGATTGTACCAATGGGTGTGTCACCGCCCTAAATTCTAAATTTAACTGCAGCACATATCGCAAACTATACAAGCTATTGTGCTGAAATTTAATATGAGGATGTCGATCACGAATATAGTTTATTGAACCAAAAGTGGGCGGAATTGGACAAGTGGGCGTGGTATATTTCTAATTTTTCATTTCTATTCGATTTTTTTCAACATTTTCCTTATTCTTTCGACTTTTTCAAACCTGTAACTTTTTCCAATATATCCTATATGTATTTGTTCGACTTTTTCAACTTTCTTCATTAGTTTCTTTTATTTTTCGACTTTTTCATCCATTTTGAATTGTTTCAAGTTGTTTCAACTTTTTAATGTTTTTCAACCTCTCTCAACTTTTTTCAACATTTTGCATATATTTTCGACTTTTTCAACATTTTTCAACATTTTTCAACCTTTCTAACATTTCACATTTTTTTCGATTTATTCAACCTCTTTAACGCCTTTTTAACATTTATTTAAAAGGTACTTTCAACGCAGTGTAGGGTATGTGAGTTTCGGCCTGGCCGAAGATAACACCTTAACTTGTTTTTAAATTATTTTTGTCAATATACCACTTTTTTTTCGTTTGTAAAGAAATCGTATCAATGCGCCCCAACTCCCCCTAGTTATAATATTTGAATTACTATCCTCAGAAGGTCAACTTGATAGTCAAAATTTTCCGCTTATGTTTGATAGAAAGGCGTTTATGTTTGTTATATTCGTAGAGATTTGATAACCTTAGAATAATATTTTGAACATATGCTTATAAATCGTATTATTTGGACCATAGATGCGCACAAAATTTTTTTCGCGAAGTGGCGGCTACAACAACATCAATTTAGGTAAAAAAACTGAAAATATTTTGCGAAAAAGTTCCTAGTAGATATTGACAAAAATTTTGAAATTGTGGCAGAAAGCTAATTGGATGTAAGCAAAAACAAAAATCTCAAGGTGAAGGAGCAAATGAATTGAAAACAAAATCACAGCAACAATAAAATGCGTTGAAAAAAAAATTACAGGAACAAAATATATGCGGTTATTGCAGACTAAAATGATTTTGCTCGAATAACGGAAAGAGCTATAGATGAGCTCAATATTTTTTGTTATTACAACAGTAAGAGCTAAAAGAGCTAATAGAGCTATGGGTTGCGCATCCATGATTTAGACTACCACTTATTGTATGAAGAACAACTAGTGCATTAATATATAATGAAAGAGAAGAATCAGATTTTGAAAAACGAAAAAAAAAATTAAATTAATGAAAATTAATATATTACACTGTGCGACAAATGGTAGGGGTCAGTAATCGGCGGGGGTTGTGACTACCGGGAAATATTATATCGGTCAAAAAAAAGTTATACGTGTCCCGGCGTTTCTAGGAATTGAGATATGTCGATTTGAAGTTTGTAAGTATCATATAGGGGAATTTGTCGCGTTTGGGGCTCTTTTATTTAACATAACTCGAGAACGACTAGTCCGATTTTGCTGCAACAAACTTAGAAAAATTAAGAATTACAATTGCTCTCTTGATACACTGTGTCTCTACATAATCAACAGTTTTGCAGCTATAAATAAATTTATGAAGAAAAAAAATAATTTTTGCCTAAAAAATTAAAATTTTTAATTTTAAAAATCATGAAAAGTCCAAAACGAGAAAAAGTGTCAAGTCTTATAACTTTCTCGTTAAGTCACATAACCTATGAACAAAATGAGACATAGATCATAAAAATCGATGAACTCATAAGTTTATTTTCGTTTGTTTGCTCCCTTTACTTTCTTGCGTGGTGGTTCGCTTTCTTGTTTGGAGTCTTTATCGGATGAGGATCTGTCTTCATCTGGAAAAAAATTAATTCAGAAGAAACTCCCATTGTATATTCTTCTTCTTCATTTTTAGGATCTTGATGAAAGCGGTCGCTATGTTCATCCAACTCTGAGGATAGCTGCTTGCTGAAGTATTCGAGATGGTGATGCAAGAAGTGAATTTTGAGAGACATGTTCACTCCAATTTTCTGGAAGTATTGCAACATCTTGGTCACAAAAGCGGGGTAATTGTGTGCTCGCTTCCTTCAAAAAAATATCGTATGACTTTCTTCACTGCCCTCCACGCAAGGTAATCATTACCAACTAAAGTGTATTTAAATTCTTTTGATTTCATGAGCTTGCGTATATCGGGCCCATTTAGAACACCTTCCTTCAATTTTGCTTCGCTGGTTCGTGGGAAAATATTTTTCAAACAATCAAGAACTTTCGGTTTATTCACAATGGCCTTGATAAAATTTTTGACGATTCCCAGTTTGACATGGAGAAGGGGTATGAGGACGTTCTCCATTGGCTCGTGTAGATCATTTACGCAGTTGTGTCCTTTCTCCGTTGAATCACGAGCAAGCCAGTCATGCGTTTCGTATTGGTTTCCTTTATATCGGGTGTCCCACAGACACAAGAAACACATGTGTTTCGTATAGCCTCCTTGGAGACCTCTTAGTAGCATCGCCACGACCTTCAGATCACAACTGATCCGCCACATGTGATCAGTGTAGCAAATTTTATCCAAAATTATTTTCATGGTCAAAATGAGATACCTTCACTTAATTGTGAATAAAATCAAAACGCAATCATAGATTTTCAAGATTTATGTCTCAGTTTGTTCATAGGTTATGTGACTTAACGTGAAAGTTATAAGACTTGACACTTTTTCCCGTTTTGGATTTTTCATGATTTTTAAATTCTTCATAAATTTATTTATAATTCGATTAAGACAACAACATTTTTTTTTGAAAATTTTCCTTTGAAAATTTTTTCGGGACTTTGAAAAATTTGATCTGTTTTATGAACAAAAAACGAATTCGATACGGATTCGTATTTGAAGTCCGTTACGAATTCGAAACGAATTCGTTTTATTTCCAAAAAACGGAATGCGCATAAACGAATTCGAAACGAATTCGCGTCCGTTTTTGTGCACATTGGGAATAAAGTTGTGTCGCAACCATGCAATTTTACATTAAAAATTAAGAAACCAAACGGATAAAAATTATAATTTTATTTCTGTAAAATTTTAAATTGTATCATATCACTTTAATTTACTCTAATCTAAAATATTAAATTGCATAACACCTTGTAATAAGCTATTTACTTTTAATAGCAGATATTAACATTGGTGTTTCCTAAATTTCGAATTAATAGAACTAAAAATAATTTATTACATTACAACTATGAGTCCGTAAAATTAATTTCTCAGCTCATTTTTTTGGAAAAACAAGACAAAATTAATTAATAATGACCATAGTATTCTTTATCAAGCGTCAAAAATAAAAAAAAAATGTCGCATGCCACGCACTCCCAGATAGAAATCAAAGAAAACGCAAATGCAAAGTCCTGTCGCATATGTTAAGGATTACAAGTTAAAGTGGCACAAGCCAAACGATTTTTTCTTTCACAGAATGTTAATTGCTTATTAAATGCAGCTGCCATTGAGGGTATGCAGTTGGTAGGGGTGAAATTTTTAATGGCGAAACGGTGGTGATGATTTAAAGGTTTTTATTAATAAAGAAACAAAAAATTCGCTTACATTTAGCGAAAAGAAATCCAATTTTAGCGCAAGCTGATAAGTGGAGTGCGTTTTGTCGCCTGGTATCTGAAGATGTTTTTTCACCTTGCGCTGCGCCTGCATTGCGGCTCGGAAGATGATGATAATGAAAGTAAGAACGCAACGTAGCCTTTTAATATTCATCTCTTCCGAGTGAGTAACTCTTCGCTGTTGGAACTTAATTGAGTTCAAAAGTCTGCCGCACACATATGCACATTCTTTGGAGTTAGTATAGGGAAGAGTTGCCTCGAAAAAAAGAGGGTTGCAGAATATGACAAAAAGTCATAAGTGACACTTAGTGCCACTGAAGCTAGGAAGCAAAATGCACTTAATTTCAAAGACACCCTTAGCAGTTGACACTACTCCAATTGGAATATGCATTTTTGTTAAGTGAAGTATTGCAACTTCATGGAGAGTTCAATTTTGTTTCATTCTCTAGTGGCACTCACTCAATTTATTGATTTCCTTTAGTTTAACTTTTTATTTAAGGGCCAGAATCTTAGTTTAAATGTTTTTCTCATAGCAGCCCAATGTGCATAAAAACGGACGGATTCGTTTTACTTACAAAAAACGGAATTCGTTTCGAATTCGTAACGGACTTCAAATACGAATCCGTTTTGAATTCGAAACGGACTTCGTTTCGAATAGGTTTTTTGTTCATAAAACGGATCCGTTTCGAATTGTGATTTCTGTGTTAAAAAAATACTAGTTTTTTTCGACTTTTTAAACAGACACAAAACTTTTTTGAAAATTTTACCTAAAAAATTTTCCAAAATTTTTAAGTTTTTCCAAAAAAATTTGATCTGTTTTATGAACAAAAAACGGATTCGAAACGAATTCGTATTTGAAGTGCGTTTCGAATTCGAACCAAATTCGAACCGAATTCGTTTTTTGTAAATAAAACAGATCAAATGAGAGAAATATATCATTCGCCTTTGACATATATTATAATATATGACAGGTAGCCTAGTAGGTAGCTCGCAGGACTATGAATCGCTGAGACATGGGTTCGAGAATGACTATGGAAATTTGTAAATCGTAAGTAAAAATTAAATTTGATAATAAAATAAAATTATGTATATGTAATAAAATCTTACAACTCGCATATTAAATAATTTTATAATTAAATAAAATTATTTTTACGGATCCGTTTTATGAACAAAACACGTACAAAAAACGAATACGAAACGAATTCGTATTTGAAGTCCGTTACGAATTCGAAACGAATTCGTTAATGCGGACGATCCTTCCGTTTTTTCGAGAGGAATTTCATACGAAAACGATTTCGAAACGAACTCGTAACGGAATCCGTTTCGGATAAAAAGCAGATGGTATTGGCATATTTGTAAAAGGGCCAAATCTTGAACTTAAATAGGGCTTCTTTTTTTTTGACATAAATAGGGCTTCAGTAAATCAAATCGTATATAACCATTTAACCATTTATATTGTAACCAATTTTTTTCTTTTTATAAAATTTATTTTGTTGTTTAAATTTAATTGTAGACATAAATTTTACATATGAACATTTAAGTTTTAGATTTTTTTGTACATATTGGTCATTTTCTTCAATAAAGTTCTAACCCAAAAACAAAAAATTCAGTTAAAATGCTTGCCTTAACATATCTGATTTCTTGAGTTATAATGTTATTGAAGAATGGTGAGATCAATTTTTAGAAACTTTTTCAAAAGGAAATGCAGAAACAAACGATATATTTGCAGATTTAGCACATTAAATGTAACATATTACTCAGTTCTACAAATCGAAAAAAAATGTTCGTGACGAGATATACTTACTTAGTGGTTTTGTATTAAGTATGTACTGGCAACATTAAAAATATTTTTAATTTTTTCCTACGTGTCATTTTTGATTAACCGTCAGTTTTGAATATTCGCTGTAATTGAAAGATTTCTATAAATAAATTGATTTTTATGTCATGTATTCATCGCGAAGAAGTTGTTTCAATGATCCAAATGTGTTTTGTTACATTTGTGGTGAATACACAGTGAAAAAGTTCAGAAAACCTATAACCTATAAAAAGTGCTTATTTTGCTTACTTTAAGTCGAAAATTGTGGATGAATACAAGCCGTGGATACCCCAAATTGTTTGTAGAATGGTCTATGAACACTTGAAATAGTGTATTAGTGGTAAAAGAAACAATATGAGGATCGGAATGCCTGTGCAATGAAAAGAACAAAAACATCACTTCGATGACTGTTACTTCTGCTGTATTAATCTGCGTGGTGTAAAAATAAAATAAAATTTATCAAGACTTTGATTCTGCTAGAAGACCCTTACCACATTCAGAGGAAGTACCTGTTCCAGCATTTTGTTTTATTCGTGAGTCATCATTTGAAGAAGTCATTAATGAAGTGAGTAGCGACAGCGATTTTGAAGGGATACGGAGCCAAAACCTTTTACCCAAGAACAATTAAATGATTTGATAAGGGATCTTGAACTTTCTAAAGAATCTGCAGAGGTTTTGGCTTTCAGATTAAAAGAAAAAAACTTGTTGGCGTCAGGTACAAAAGAACAAAAACAAGAAAGCAAGACTTGCTACCATTTTTTCAATCGGAAAATGATATTGTTTTTTTTTTTTTTGGATGTGTAAGGCCTTATTCTCGAAATGGGTCTCTTAAAATACCATCCAAATGAATGGTGTCTCTTTATAGACAGCTCTAAACGAAGTCGTTTAGTTGTTTGTTGAAGTTACTAAAAATTTTCTCGGAAATTACTAGTCAAATGACTGCTCTGAAATTAAAAATGACATGCTAGAGCACTTTAATAACTTCGGATGTAATATGTCCATCAAAGTGCATTACCTTCACAGTCATCTTGACCAATTCCCAGAAAATCTTGGATCCTATAGCGAAGAACAAGGGGAGTGGTTTCACCAGGACCTAAAAACTATGGAAGAAGGATACCAACGCCGATGGGATCGCCATTTGATGGTTGAATATTGCTGCGGATGCAAGGTGATAGTTCCTACTACACCTGAATCATGAAAGTCGCGAAAAAGAAAGTTTCTATTTAAATAATGTAAGTTGTTTTTCATGTAAACTTTTTTTTTACAATGCAAATTCTAGAAAACTACACGTAGGATATCAAAATTTTTGCTAATAATGTATTCAATATGGGCATTTCCGTCAAAAGGTCAACCGGTAAAAACCAGTTCAAAACGGTAAAACCACTTTTTCACAGCCATAGCAAAACATAATTGCATAATTTCTTTTTTGTTGGAAAGGTTGTGAAGAGAAGAAGGGACATGTATAGTTTTTTTAATAGTAGGCGGTGCCACGTCCCTAACGGGAAAAACGTTTCCACGGCTAAGCTAATGGACCGATTTTAATGAAATTTTGTTAGGCGATAGAATGTTCCATAAAAAAGTTCAGTAGAGACTCTAAGTCCTTTAAGTGGGCGTGGCATTGCTCCAAATGGGGAAAAACGGTGCTGTGCCACTACACCGATTTTGATGAAATTTGGTATGTAGATAGATTGAAACTTGAGTAAAAATATATTTTTTATAATGGGCGGTGCCACGCCTCTTAACGGAAATATGTTTTAACAGCAAAAAGACAAGTCTTATATTCTTTTAAGAAAAATATCGACTAATATGATCTCACTAATTAATTTTATAAATATAAACATTAAAATTTTATAAATATAAACATTAAATTTGTTTTATTAATTACTGTACATATCTTAAATAATATTATTTATATAAATATTAAAGTTGTTTTGAAAATTGCCCAAGTTAGCCAAAACGGAAAAATATGTCCCGTTCGAATGGAGTATTATGCATTGTAAGAAAAAAAGTCTGTAAGATATTTCAATCAAACTAAATTTATTAAAAAGTTGTATTATTTCATAACATTTTAAAATTAGTCGCATTAAAAAATGTTGCCAGGTTTCGCTGACTTGTGCTTTTCTATAGATGGCCATGAAAAACTCTTCCGTTTTTTGTCCCGTTCGAATGGGCCTCTATCTTGGAACCAGTATTACGTCTGGCGTCAACTTTACCACTCAATATAGTGCTACCAAAGGGATATTCCTTAAAGTAACAGAAAAAATAAAAGTGTTTTACTTTGACTTTTATTTTACTTTAAAAGTGTACTTCCGTCCCGTTCAACATGAGAGAAATGCCCATATAAGGGCCTTAGTTAAAATAAAAGAACAGCTTCTCGGCACCAAAACTAGTTTTGACCAGTGGTATAAATCAAATAAAACTTTTTCATATATAAAAATCACTGGTTTAAAAAGTCAAAAGCCATCGTATTACTTAAGGGTCCACTAAAAGTAATGAACAATAAGCTCTGTACAAAAATATATGAAATTTTGTTCCAAAAACACAAAAGAAAAAAAAAACACTTAAATTTTCCTTTGAAAAATATAAAATTGTGGCCCCTATTGCGGTTGTCGATTTACAATAGACAAACGCTTTTGTTCTATTAGCGATTTTGTTTGGTATTGTGTTTATCGATCACAATCGCTGGCTGTTCTATCATTTTGTTTTGATAGATAAGATTTTTTTTATTTTAGTAGATATTTCTTTATTTTTTAAATTTTTGACATAAAATATTTCAAACTGAATAAAACTAAACGGCTGTCTCAAGAAAAATAATAAAAGCCCCTTCAGACTATATGAGAAGTCATATAAAAAGTCATATGAGTCGTCAAATATGACAACTCTCATAGTGTGAATATGTTTATATTACACAAATGAGTTTTCATATGCGAAAGCATATGACTATTTTGACATTCGATTCAAG
The DNA here is from genome assembly GCA_949775025.1 of Tricholauxania praeusta. Lineage (NCBI taxonomy): Eukaryota > Metazoa > Arthropoda > Insecta > Diptera > Lauxaniidae > Tricholauxania > Tricholauxania praeusta. Next base: position 45,956,309 of record OX459031.1, read on the forward strand.
TCTATTCGAAAAGAGAAGTCATATGAGTTTCTTGTTAAAAAAAAAATTGTTTACAAATAAAAATTAATTTGATAGATAATGTCAAAATTACTATTGAGAAAAGTCAAGTTCTCTTAACATAAATCATATCAGTATGAACACAATAAAATAAATCTTATGCGATTTGACATATCATATGCAAAGACATACAAAAAACATACAAAAAAGCATATGACTTCTCACATAGTCTGAAGGGGCTTTAATATTTCAAGTCACAGTGACGCAATTTTTTCTATTGAATTTCGTAATACCAAAATGGCATCGATCTTATCGCAAATCGACAACCGCAATAGGGCCCTGTGATTATTTTTCGGTAGAGTTTTGCAAAAGGGCCAAAAATGAATAAAAAGGGTAACAGGGCTTTTGAAAATTAAAAGGGCTCAAAAAAGCCCTAAAAGCTCCCAAATATCATCTCTGATAAATAGTACAAAGAAACGAATTCGTTTGGCACACTGGGAGAGAACGTTTAACTTACAGTTGTTTTTCCTCTGTTGACACTTAAAAATATATTTTAGCGAAATAAAAAAGTTTTTAACGAATGCCCATAATGGCACTAGCTGACGTTTGTGCAGACATTTATTACATAAAAAAAAATATTATCAAAAGGTCTCATTATAGAAGTCAACCATGCTCCACTCCACTCGTCGTGCACCTCCACCTCTTTTCACTCTCTCTTCCATAGCTTCACAATATCATTTTTCAGCAATTTAGCTTCTTTTTTAGCTTCGTAATTAAATTGGACTTTACCAGCGTATTTTTTCAAGGGTATTGCACCCTAATTGGGTAATGAACTTGAACAAAAATAGCCGTCGAATTCAAATGAATCGTAAACTCTGCTTTTCACAGAATAATAACAGAGTGACAGCAGTAAAAAGGACCTAATGAAAAGGTCACACACCACACAATTTCCAGGACCTTTTGAAGTTGTGTGGTGAAAAATAACAAAACTCAACTATAAAGTAATGAATTAGAATGAGGGACAAAAAACGGAACCCATCGTCAACGCGAATGTCAACATCCGCCACATCAGTGATGCTCAATGAATGAAAGAAAAAGCTAGGATTGCAATTAGGGTGGCTGATTAAAATCTATTCGAAGATATGCCACAGTAACATAGCAGTGTACTTCATTTAACGATGGCAACGACATTATGCGTTTCGGTAGAAAACTACCATCATTTGGGAAGAGATGGTGGGTGAATAAGTCATGAATCTGCATAATGATTGTCATTTCCTTTAGAAACAGAGATTGACGCTGACTTTGAGCTGTCATAAAAAAAAGCAGCATTGTTTACAGGCCGCTTTTAAAATGGTTCAACCCCAATGGCGCCACTAGTTTCTCGCTAAGCAGTACCACAATGGAACAAAGGTGTTAGAATATTACAAACTAAACATTTTCAATTTTGTTAAAAATTACACAGGTCAACAAATCGAAAAAAAAAATTTTGTGCCGAGATATAGCTAGTGGTTTTGTATTAAGTATGTACTGGCAACATTAAAAATATTTTTAATTTTTTTTTCATACGTGCCATTTTTGATAAACGGTCACTTTTGAATATTCGCTGTAATAACTACTTCCGTGTGCATGATTTGCTATTTTATCGATAAATTTCTAAAAATGAATTGATTTTTATATCATGTCTTCATTGCGAAGAAGTTGTCTCATTGATCCAAATGTGTTTTGTTACCACTGTGGTGAATGCACGGTATAAAATTTCAGAAAACCTATAACATATTTTATAAAAAGTGGTTATTATGCTTACTTTAAGTCGAAAATTGTGGATGAATACAAGCCGTGGATATCCCAAATTGTTTGTAAAATGTGCTATGAACACTTAAGACAGTGTATTAGTGGTAAAAGAAACCATGTGAGGTTCGGAATGCCTATGCAATGGAAAGAACAAAAAAATCACTTTGTTGACTGTTACTTCTGCTATATTAATTTGTATGGTGTAAACGTTAAAAAATGATTTATCCAGACTTAGACCCTGCTAGAAGACCCTTACAACATTCAGAGGAAGTACCTATTCCAGCATTTTGTTCCATACGTGAATCATCATTTGAAGAAGTCATTTATGAAGTGAGTAGCGACAGAGATTTCGAAGGATTACCATCTACAGAGCCAAAATCTTTTTCCCAAGAAGAATTAAATGATTTGATAAGGGATCTTGATCTCCCTAAATAATCTGTAGCGGTTTTGGCTTCTAGATTAAAAGAAAAAACTTGTTGTCGTCAGGTACAGAAGTGACGTTCTATCAAACAAGAGAGCAAGACTTGCTACCTTTTTCTCAATCAGAAAATGATATTGTTTTTTGTTCGGGTGTGCAAGGCCTCATTCTCGAAATGGGCCTTTCAAAACGCCATCCAAATGAATGGCGTCTCGTTATAGACAGCTCTAAACGAAGTCTTAAGTGTGTCCTTCTACACAATGGCAACAGATTTGGTTCAGTTGCTATTGCTCACTCAACAAAAGTCAGAAAATTACTCTGAAATTGTAAATGACATGACAGAACACTTTAATAACTTCGGATGTAATATGTCAATCAAAGTGCAATACCTTCACAGTCATCTTGACCAATTCCCAGACAATCTTGGATCCCATAGCGAAGAACAAGGGAAGCGGTTTCACCAGGACCTAACAACTATGGAAGAAAGATACCAAGAAATTCAAGAAATTTTTAAGAACACTTATGCCAACTCTTTCTTGCATTTTTTTGTTACAAACTCCTCGTTATAGACATTGAAAAAAGGAGTTTTTGACAACATATTGCTCAGGGTTTAACAAAAGTTTTAACAATGAGGTCATACACGTAAAGCACATTATTAAAATTAAGATTTAAAAAAAATGTTTATTAAAAAAACATTTTTTTTGGTAACTATAAACAATCAATTTATTTTGATTCCGGAAAACCTTATACTAAAATTACCAAACTTACACTTAAATAATAATCGAATAAAAACATTTTTTGAATATATTTTTTGATCTCTCAAAGCTCTTAAGTTCAAATGATTCATACAGGATCATCGACACGGCAGGCTGGAAGAAAGCTTGGGTGCGACAAAAGCGTTAACGAAAATGAAGTAAACTATTTTAGGTAATTAGAATTAGTCGAAAAAATGTGATATGTAAAAAAGATAGATAGAGGTTGAAAGAACCAACAATATGCAAAGTGTTGAAAAAGGTTGAAAAATGTTGAAACAATTCAAAATCGATGAAAAGTCGAAAAAAAGAAACTATTGACGATAGTTGAAAGAGGTAGAAAAAGTACAACAAATAAACATAGGATATATTGGAAAAAGTTAAAAGGCTTAAAAAGTCGAAAAAATATGGAAAATGTTGAAAAAAATCGAATAGAAATGAAAAAGTTGAAATATGCCACGCCTACTTCTCCAATTCCGCCTACTTTTATTCAATAAATTATATTCGTGATCGATATCCGCATACCAAATCTTAGCACAATAGCTTGTATAGTTTGCGATATATGCCGTAGTTAACCTTAAAATTTAGAGTGGTTCTGATGCTGAAATAGCTTTTCATAAGCAAGTCTCTTACACTAAATTTTAGAATCATTGCTCACATATTTCGATAAAAATGTCACTAACCGTATTTTATTTGTATGGGAGGTGCCACGCCCACTGGTGCCATTTTAGCCATTTTTAATTCAAATATACTCTATAGCAACTGCTCCACTTGCATTAATATTTATACCAATTGCTACAATAGTGCACTTAAAACAGAGCTTAAAAATTTATGTTAATATTGGGAGTGCCACGCCCACTGATGCAATCTTGTCGAAATTATTTTAATTTTAAAACTCTTAGTAACTGACATTTATATACCAAATTTTATGAAGATTACTCTCATAGCACACTATCTATAACAATAAACGTTTTTTGCTTATATGGGAGGTGCCACGCCCACAGGTACTATTGGATCAAATTTATAGAAGGTATATCTATCTCATTAAATTTCATGATTACGTTGTTAGCTCTCTTAATATAACGTTATACAATACAAACTTTAACTCTTACGTGAACTTATAAAATACCTCTGTAAATATCAACATTTAATGAAGAGAATCTTAAATCGGATATATTTATAGAACTCTTCACAATAGCTCAATAAAACATTTTATGATCTCACAGTTAAGGAGGCTGCAACGTACGTTTCGAATAGTAGGCTTACCAAACTTCCGCAATTCAATATTCTTATACTATAAAAATTGTTTTTTAAATTATTACTTAAACATTTATTTAAAAAATTAAAGTTTTGAAATTTGATAAATTCTTGATTCAATTGGCCAAAAAAATGTATCGATCATTTTTGACTGGTTTATCCCGTTTTTACATTTTCGCAAAGAAAGGAGTTATGCTCAATAACTCGTAAAGTAAGCCACAAACAGAAAAATATATTAGGCCAATGTTGTAGAGCAGATGAAAACACAACGATTTCATGCCCAAAAAATCTCCATGTGACAAGATTTAACCCAATAAATACTGTTATCTTGAACAAAATAGTTATTTTTGGCGTAAAATCCAGTTTTCGGAACTAAAAATTTTCAATATCATCAACGTTTTTCGCCAAAATACTTGCTATTATTCGAAAATCGTGGTGGTGGTTGGAAAATTTAAAGCTATGAAAGAGGGGTCAAATTTTGTCATACCGAGATTTTAGGATATGAAATCGATGTGTTTTCATCTCCTCTACAACATTGATCTTAATATATTTTTCTGCTTGTGGCTTACTTTCCGAGTTATTGAGCTAATCTCGTTTCGCGGCCTCTTGAATAGACCAGATCTTGGCATTGGACAACAATCTTTGATTTACGAAATTGCAACAAAATTTTGTAGATTGTTATCACTGATCAAAATTAAGCGTTTAAAAATTAAATATCGTCCACTGTTAAATTTGTTTAAAAAATGTGAGAAAAAAATAAACGCTAGATTACCCAAAATATGTTTATTCAAACTTGGGTTATAATTTATATTTCTATAAAGAAAAACGGCCAATAAAAAACCTCAAAAGCGCTTCTTCCTTAATTTTCCTCTTGTTCATATGGTAACCCCAACAATGGACTCACAACCATTTTAAGTACTCAATTTAAACATATTAAAACTGTCAAGTTTTATTAAGCCCTTTAGATAATTCTTAAGTTTAAAGTACATCTTTTGAAGCATTTGAGATAATCATTAAGTCTTATAAGCCACTTATCGAGGAATTTTAAAAATATGGCGTCGTCGGCAATCTTTTGCGAAATACATGCCGACAAAATAGCAACAACAACAAAAAATATAATGAGTTACTTTTTTTGCCAATATAATGATTTTTTCTGCACTAAATCCTTTTATTTCCATATGCTTTTACGTAAAAAATCACTTAAACATATTTTGAGACATATATATTAAAGAAAAAACTAAAAAAAATGTTCGCCCAAAAATTTTATTTTCCTAAAAATCTATATTTTCGAAGCGCGTTAAGTTTTTCCAACCAAAACCACAAACTTCACGATAAATCCTTGCTCGCACTTAAATTTTGATCAATATTAGTGCCGAAATTCATAACTATTCGTTGCATCATTTTATATTTGTTATCATCCTTTTATCTATTTAACTTTGGTATACTGCAAATAGTATGTATAACAATAACCAAATCTTTATTAAGACTTCGTAAGAATAAAATAAGCCTCATTAAAATTAAAAAAAAAAAAAAAAAATTGTGTGTAAATATTTTCAAAAGCTCAAATTTTGATATTGATTTAATAACATCTTGAAGAGGATTTGAAAACGTCACAAATAACTCTTATATAAACCTCTTGAAGGCTCCCACAGAAGGTGCCCTTTTGGTCATAAATTGGATTTATTGTGTATTTTAAAACCTCTTTAGTGAATATTTTCAAGAGATCTGCTCTTAAAGAATGGTTGTATAGAACTCTTGAAGACCCTAACAAATGCAAAAATGCCTAGTGGGTTGTGCATCAAATACCAAGTTTCATGTATATACTTTTCCACGCCTCCTCCTATGTGTTACAAACGAAATGACAAAGTGAATATACCCTCGGTGTTGGGTATAAAAGCGCACATAGTGCGTGTACAAAGTTCTATGTCCGTTTAATCATAGGATAATTCGAAATTTAATAGATCTTTACCATTTTCAGGTGCAGTTTCAAAAAAAAAAACAAAAATTGCTGAAGACCCAAAATGGAAAACTTAAAAATCTTAGATCTTTTTAATATATGGATAAAGTGCCAAAAGTAAGCTAAATTTGTGGGAGTTAAAACTGGAAAGGGGTCCCAAAGAAAGGCCAGCAGGCTTTATCATTTATGTTGGTAAAAGGTACTCCAGTTTCGCCTCTCACAAAAATATCTTGTCAGGTTGGGGGGGGGATTGCAGCTCTGGGTCTAGGACGCTAACTCCCCCTTAATAATTTAATCCAGCGCGTCCAATAGTAGCGTGCATCGGTCAAAGATCATTGATTTCTTGGTAGTATCTTTAAAATCGCATTAATTTTTAAAGAACAATTTCATAGATCACAACAAAAACATTTTCATTTAACCTACTTATTGACAAATCTAAATGCAAAAATGTCACACTGTGCCTGTCATAAAATCAGATTTGGATTCTGTCTGGTATTTTTGGAGAATTTAACAGAATACATTTCGCAAACTTTATTTATCCTCATAAAGTTTTGTGTTTATGCTTGAATGATTTAACACGATTTTTTCTCCATAAGACGCAGAATTGAATAAAAGACAATAGAATGTAAAGATTGGCCAGAAGGAAACACACGGAATCAAAACAAATTCATGAAAGAATTGAAACAAATTTCTCGATTTTATTGTTATCATACTTTGTTTTTGTTCTTTGTTTCACACAAAGGATAGCATAAACGCCCCCCATACGTTGGAGCCTTGAGCTAGGAAGTTTGTCGTTAAGGGTGCAAGGGAATGCAGCAATAAAGAACACGCTCTGTTTAGGCGTCGTGTTGCGAAATGCCACACGCTATTTGACAATAAAATGTTTCATGAGCCACCCTTTCAGTGAAGTCGCTTGCCTTCGTGTGCAATTGCCTAATTTTTTTATTTTCATTTTTTTGTGGGTTCGACGAGGTTCGGTTGTTTACCTGAGGCAGGTGTAGTTAAATTTTCGAAACCAACCAAATAAAACATGTACATATTCCATTCTGTCCATATGTGCGTCTATAATTTAATTGTATGAATGAATTATTGTGAAGTTGGCGTGTGTCGTTGTTTTTTTTAATTTTTTTCTGAATGTGGGTATAAATCAGTCTAGTAGGAACTACAGACTGTCAGACTTCTGAAAAGGGGTTGCCTTGGGTGGATCATATTTTAATGACCTACAGGCAAAGTGTGAGTTTTGAACACTAGTTATGAATGAATATAATCAAATTCCTCAAAATATTGACATTCCAAAAGTTTTAAGATGAAAATAAAAAATTCTATGCAAGTTCATCAGAGTGGATCTACATCATTAAATAAAAAAGTTTTTTGAATTTTAAGTTTGAAAAATGTTAGTATCCAAAAGAACAACATGGTCGTAAGCTTGTTATTGATTTTTAAAATAATGTATGCTGACTAAGGACATTGAATTTCCATTTTTAAAAACATTCAACTCATTTGTTTAAAATATTTTAACTCTTTTCCTTTTAATTTCCTTTAGGATTATTTTTCTACGTTGTATAAACAGCCTCAAGGATATTACAAAAATTATGGGGGCGTTTGTTAAGGGCGCCGGTGTCTTCTTACAAGTTAAATGCAAACATTTACTTAAGGAATTCGAAGTTCCCTGTTGATGGTGTTGGTGAATTCAGTTAGAACTTCAAAGAGGATTAAAATAAATTTGCAGTACACAACAAATAGTTGACAGTTTATTACGCGATGTTGATTCCAACCAGAAGGAAACATAAATTTAATCTCTTGATAAGGATATCCCATATTTACTCTGCAAGGTTTAGCTTTTAAAATGTTCGATTGTCAGTCGGAATGTTTTTGCTTGCGGTTCTCTTACCAAATTTACTCCGAATGTGCACTGTAGCTTGGGGCTATTTTCATGAAGGGATGTACATTTTACTTTACCTTCGTACATGAGCATTTAAAATTGAAAGTTATTTTATTTTGTTGCTGAGGCTTGGCTCGTTTTACATTGGTAAATGCGTACATTTGCGCTGACATCATGGGTTATTTTGAAGTCGCATATGTTTACAATACTGTACGTTACGTTGCAGTGATTCATAAATTTTGTAATATCAGGGTAGAATATTTTGCAGAAGAAATTTTATACCTCACACAGCAAAGTTTCAGAAAGAAACGAAATGGTCCCAAAAACACAAAAATTTTTAAATTACGAGTATAGATGTTTTGGCATCATCTAGTATAATTGTGACATAAATGGTGGTACATCTAGCAAAACAATGGGTATTTAGTTATATTTTGTTTTTAAAGGATTTCACTCTAAATATAATTTTGAACAGTTTTCTTTTTAAAAATACTAATATAATCTGTAGGAATATAAGGGAAAAATTTAAAATAAATAAATTGCTCTCTGCTCAAAATGTTTATTCTTAGACAAAGCAAAAGTCATCATTTTACATTTTCGAAATCAGCTGTTAAGCTGTATGAGTGAAGTCAGAGATGTTAAATTAAGGTATCATCTTTTTAACAAAATCAGTTTTAATTTTCGGTGCAATTTTGTGCTGAAAATCGATTAAGATATGAACTTTTATGTATGGTAATATTTCTAATGACTTAACTTTCAAAAGACTCCAGATCTTTTGGATTTTGCAATTACAAAAGTAATCCATAAGAGCCAAATTTCAGCAGAATCATCTTTTGACTTAAGGTCTGATCATTTCCCTGTCATTATGTATCTGCACAAATGTGTGGAGCCATCTTCGTAATGATGTAAGCTTTAAAGATTCGGAGGAGCTGGAATCAGCCATACAATTATTTAACAACATGCTTGTGTTAGCTGCTCTTGATGCCACTCCTGTGCAGCTAATCCATAGTGAAGGAAAAAAGACGCCTGAGGCGGCTATGGCAAAAAGTCAGGTCACCTATACTTAAACATAAGCTAACCTTAGCCAAACTTTAATTAAGAAATGCCTTTCGAGAAGAGTCTGAAAGAGATATAGGCTCTTACATTAAAAAGCTGAGCCCACTAGAGTCTTTGAACTACTCTTTATGGAAGGCCATCAGAAGTATGAAAAAACCTACTGTCCTAGACTCTCCCATAAGACTAAGCAATGGTCGCTGGAATAGAAATAACGAAGAAAAAGGTCAAGCATTTGCTCACCATCTTAAGCTTGAATTTCAGCCAAATCCTCCGAGCAACAGCTTTAAACTACCACCAGAAACTCAAAATATGAGACAAATTTTGTTGCGCTTCACAACTAAAGACGTTCAATCACTCATAAAAACTCAACTGAACAAGAAGAAAGCGTCAGGTCATTACCTTATAACTGCTAATATGCTTATTGAATTACCTTGCCGTGTAGTCGGACACCTAACCATACTTTTTAACGCTATTACTTGATTGAGCCAGTACCCAAAAAGCTGAAAGATGTCTCAAATCACAATGATTTCTAAGCCTGGGAAAAATCCCAAACAAGTTTCATCATATCGGCCAATAAGCTTGTTGCCAAACACATCAAAACTTTTTGAAAAGCAAAACCAACTCATCATAATACCTCAGCATTAATTTGGTTTTCGTAAAAAACATGGAACAAGTTCAAGCAAGTTCACAGGATAATAGCACAAATTAGAAAGACATATGAAGAAAAAATATACTTTTCAGATGCGCCGTTCGCAGGTTTGATCTAGCTGAAGTTTTGGGAGTCTTCTTTAAACCCGATTCTATAATATGGGCATATAGGACCGCAAATTTTAAAAAAAAAAATAGAAAAACCTGCTTCGTGTTTATTTTTTCCGCATTTTTAGGCACACGAAAAATGTGTGCGTGGTTTGACAACAGTGGTGGGTCCATTCCATTCAACAAAAAAAAAAAAACCCAAAACGCTATATCTTGGCAGTTAAGGCAGACTTTTTATACGTTTTAGTATGTCGGTTATTTTGTTAAATTTCAACGAAATTGAACATAACTCTGTCCGCGCCGTTTACAGGTTTGAACTAGGAAGCTCAAATGTTGGGACAATTATTTTTGTTCCTCGAGTCTCATAGTCATAGTCTTTTCTTATTTTTGAGGCATGGTACTACCCATTTTTTCATTGAATCTTACTTTCTTTCTTTTTGGCTCATTTTTTCCAAACCAAACTATGTTAAGAATTTTTTACAAACTATAAGAAACATATGTACCAAATCTTATACATCTGAGTCAAATAGTTGTTGATACATAAAAAAGTTGATTTTTTCTCATATGGAAGCGTGGTACCGCCTATTTTTGCATTGAATATTACTTCTTTGTCTACCCTTTACCCTTGTACCAAGTTTCATTTATCTGCATCAAATAGTTGATATGATCAATCTTATTTTCTTTTAGATAAGGGGGCGTGGCATCACCCATTCTATTCTAAGCTGTGCCTGTTTATATAAAAGCCACGTGGTGTGAATTCCATAAGAACCAATTAAGCGATCTTCGAGAAAATTATGTTTAAAAATATGTTTGTATGAAGCCCACCCTAAATATGCTTAAATGTCTTCTTGAAAACTGTTTTTGTTTGAGGGTCACCCTAAGTACGCACCATAAATAAAAGTTTTACAGCCTTATCTGTGCCTATTTATATAAAAGCCATGTGGAGTAAATTCCATGAGAATCGATTAAACGGTCTTCGAGAAAATGATATTTATAAATATTTTTGTATCAGGACCACCCTAAGTATGAACCGTAAGTAAAATTTTTACTATCTAATCCGTGCTTTTTAATATAAAAGTCATGTGGTGTAAATTCCATAAGAATCGATTTTGCGGTATTCAAGAAAATGATATTTAAAAAATATTTTTGTGTGAGGGCACCCTAAATAAAAGTTTTGTAGCCTAAGCTATGCTTCTTAACATAAGAAATACGTGGTGCAAATTCGCTGTGAATCGATTAACCTGTCTTTGTGAAAATTATATTTAAGAAATCGCTGTTTTTAAAATATTTGTGTATGAGGGCCACCCTAAATAAAAGTTTCATCGTCTTAGCTATGCGTCTTATTATAAGAGCCATGTGGTGTAAATTCCATATGAATCGATCAAGTGGTCTTTGTAAAAATGCTATTTTAAAAATATTTGCGTATGAGGGCCACCCTAAATTAAAGTTTTATAGCCATCACGCCCCTGGTGTCTAATCCCGTTCATATTTTGTGAAGTGCTTAACATAGGCTATGTGCATCCTGACACCGAATTTTAAAACTCTTGCTACCATATGAACCAAGATATAGCGAGTTAAAGGTTTTAATTGCATGTAAAGTGCCACGCCCCTTGCTTTTATCAAAATAAAATATAGCCCATGTTACTCAGGAATAGTGTAGCTTTCTATTAGTAGAAGAATTTTTGGAATCGGTTCTGTAGTTTCAGAGATTACCCTGAACATACAATCAAACAAACCTTACCTCCTTATATAATAAGTAGTATAGATTGACTACATTTGTATTTGAATAAGGAAATAATTCGTTAAAGGTATTTTATTGTCTTGTATGTTCAATTGATCCCTAAAAATGATATAGCCAAAAGTGGGATTAAATTTAAGATTGACCTTTTGAGAACGGTGCAAATTTTTCCAATATTATATTTCTTTGCTATAACTCAAAAACTATTCAGTTTTATTATATGTATACACATCATCAGACTTATTGTAGAAAGTAAAAATTCCTATTGAAATGACATTTTCAAAAGTCAAAAAACTTATTTTTTCATCAAAAAAACTAAAAAAACTATTTAAAAAAAACCGAAAAATTTAATTTTTTTCTAATTTTTGGATATAACTTGTTTTTGAGTGGATTTTTAGCTAACAAGAAAGAAAGGTGATATAGTTTCCGTTAAAATGGTGACCCACAAAAGTATTTTGGATAAAAATTGACTAAGATACAGTCGTTCAAAGTTGCATACTTTTGTATGATTTCACCAACTTTTACCAATTATGTGCACATAGCGAAAATCGAAAAAAATTAAAAAAGAATAGTTTAAGTACGTAACAAATCTAATTTTCTTCTTTTTTTACTCAAATTCTAAAAACTGAAAATTTTGCAACTTATTTTTTTTTGAATGAGAATATACTCGAATATGAATAAATTTTCGAATTTCGAGTGAAGAATTTTAGAAAGTGACATTTATTTGAACATGTCTAATAAACACGCATAAGCAATATATATGTTACGGGTCAAACTAGTTTTCATGATAAACTTGTTTTTCCTAGGCCAAACTAGTTCATCTGAAACGTGTTAGGATGAACCAGTTTAGCCAAGGAAAATTTTAGCTACTATGGGCTTACATCCTCCAATACAACTAACACTGGCTCCACGGAGATCTTCGGCCGCGGTTCACTGTAGTATATGCAACGCCGATGTGTTAACAAAGCCTGTGTTGGATATAGTGTAGTAAGCCCGAAGGTCACCGCGAAGCCGGCATTGGGCATATTAGAGGATGTAAACTCTGATCAGCGTTCGTAATTTAAAAGATGTTTTACCGATCGGTATCATGATTCCAATTACTGATGAAAGGTAAAATAACATTTAAAAATTGTTAAGACGAGCACTAGATACTTTCTTGAAATATTATTAGAGCTCGTTCAATTGTTTTACGTAAAAAATTCAGTTGGTAAAGAAAGGCCAACATTGCACATCATTTGGATGGACATAAAAAGTGCTTTCTTATGTATTAATAAAAACGTACAGTGGCTCACAGTGAAAATGAGCCACCTGTGAACAAAAATTTTTAAGTCCAATAAAATCAAAGAAATTAATTAATGTACCGAAATTTTTTATTAATTATAATAGTACATGTTATTCAAATAATAAATACAAAAAAAAGTTCATTGATTCATTTGCAGTCTTCACAAAAATAGACATTAAGCAAAATAAGATAAAAATACATGTCACAGTGAAAATGAGGCACTTTAAAAAATTTTAAATAAAGCATAGGAAAATCTATTCCTAATGTTTTGTTGGAAATCATTTCTGACGAATGACTGATTTTATGTGACTTGGAGTAGATTTCACTAGCTTTTTGGTGTATTCTAGACTTATTTTCCCCATTTCTCCAAAAGGGTCAATTTCAAGTTTTCTTTATTGGAAATCTGATGATTTCGAAATTCAATTTCTAGTTTTTGCCATAAATTTTCAATAATATTCAATTCTAGTGATTGGATAGGGTGTTTCGATTACTCTAGGACAATGATACAGCAGCCATCCTCTTACAATTCCAACAGTATGTTTTCGATCTTTGTCTTGATAAAAATTAAAGTTGTCCTTTATGCCAAGTTTTTCAGCACTTTGTATGAGATTGTTTTTCAAAATTGATAAACATTAAAATGTTTCCATAACCCATTCAAAAAAGTGCAATTTACCAACACCAGCTAACAAATTAGCACCCCAGACCACCACGTGACTGCCACCATTTTTAACTGTCGGACGTAAATACTTAGGATCCATTTCCTGATTGAGTTTTCTCCAAATGTTTACTCTGTCATCTGGCCCAAAAATTATATATTTGAACGTCATATTCACGGATGAGAGCAAATATAATGATTTCCAACAAAACATTAGGAATAGATTTTCCTATACTTTATTTAAAATTTTTTAAAGTGGCTCATTTTCACTGTGACATGTATTTTTATCTTATTTTGCTTAATGTCTTTTTTTGTGAAGACTGCAAATGAATTAATCAACTTTTTTGTGTATTTATTATTTGAATAACATGTACTATTATAATTAATAAAAAATTTCGGTACATTAATTAATTTCTTTGATTTTATTGGACTTCAAAATTTTTGTTCACAGGTGGCTCATTTTCACTGTGAGCCACTGTATGTTAATAATAAGTTTCTGGCAAAAAAAGGAATACGGATTTAAAAAAAAATGATTTTTTTTTTGAAAAAAATGTTGGTCAGTAAGTTAGAAAAATTGTCATATCTCGTAGACAATATTACAGTTAATTATATTACGTTTTATATGACATCTACAGTATATTTTGAAAATCGATCCAGGGGTTCCTAACCTATAATGATTTTATTAAAAGCTATGTACCCGGGTTCCAATATTTCCAAAACTTTATACGGGGACGTATATAGTTTCTGATTCCATATTCGATGTCAGTATTAAAAGCCTCATAAGAAAAATTAGTTCAGTAAAAAGGCGAGGGGCACTTAAGGTTACCTCATTCAATTAGGTATGACAGACATTGTTAATAGAGTATAGGTTGTAATATCAGGTTTTTCTGAAAGAACATGAGCAGTTCCTAAAAATGCCCCATTTAAAATCCATTCATAACGGCATAACGGCAAAAGATTATAATTTTTTTTTAATGATAATTAATTGATCTAAAAATACTCCTGGCTAGAAAATCCTTGTCATTTCGATCGAATGATTTTCTTCAGTCAATTTTTACTAGAATTTTTAAAATTCGCGATGATCGTTGACGGCACTTTCGATATCACCGGCTCCCCGCCTCTTAGTAATAAATGGAAATATAATTTCTGACAACATGTATGCCGTTTAAATGATTTTAGGTTAGGATAGGTTGGAAGTGATGTCCGGTAATCAAATTAACGGAATATTTGAAAAGTTCATAGAGCATATTGTTTTCACTGAGCAGTCGATGAATTAAATAAAATGACGAGGACTTCCTGTGATAAGTTTTCACAGAAACCATGATATTGGTGAGTAGTCCAAAATTTATATAGAAACCAAAAGCCGAAAGAAAAAAATTACGCATGAGAAGTGCTACAATAGGATAAAAGAAACAAGTTAATCAAATCTAAATATTTGCTTCCGTAGCAGGATATAAGTCTCAGTGTTGTAAGCCAAAATATTAAAAAATTTGAGCTGGTTAACCAAACCGTCAAAAATTTCTTAATGTCACTCATAAAATATCGACAATCCAATAAATAAATAATTCTCACATTGAAAAATAAGTGAAAATGTTTGACAAAAGCGGCTCATCCACTGGCAGCAAGAATGCACAAAATCGTGAGCGCGCATGCAAAAATCGTAGTGGATGGCAAAATTCTGTCCAACGCATATTCATGAATAGCCCAATTCACGATCTGGTGCAAATGACATTGAAAATATTGCAATTGCAAATATTTGCAACGAATTGTGAGCGGTTTTTCCATGTTTACTTTGCAACACTGGTTACAAAACAAAAAACAGCTGATTTGGAGAAAAATATTATGGCACACAAAAGCGAAAAAGAAAACATTATCGATTTTTTAATTGAAGATGCTGCTAACGAAATAATTTTCAACCCATGATGATGTATTTTACACAAAATGTTAATAGTTATATTCAAATAATTTTTTTTTTCAGAACTGGAAAGTGACGATGACGCTGTTGAAGAAATTTTAGATGAACTAGACGATAATCTTTTCATCGTAATAGCGAGCCGGCGAGGAATTTCGTGCATAATTCCCAAGTCAGAAATAGAGATGATTATGAGTTCAATAAACCGCATTCTTGCAAGCAGTTTTCAATTGAACTCAACTAGCAATTGCACTTTTTCGGCTTGGTTTAGTGTTTCACCGAGGCCGAGGCGAGGCGAGGTTCTAGTTGATCTCGGTCTCGCCTCGTTTCATAAATTTAAGTCTCGCCTCGCCTCGGACGAGATCTTGCCATCACATGCCTCGCCTCGGCTCGCCTCGTTCTCGGCCGAGGCACCTCGGTAAAAAAGCGAGGTTTTTATTAAAATAAAAAATTATACATGTATCCGGGCTGATAGCCTGATCAAGCCTCAATAAATAAAATATCTGTTTTTATTTTTGGTGAATTGGATGAGATATGATAAATTTAATTCTTTTCTTATATGGGAAGGAGAGGCATTGCCTATTTTTCCAAACCAAACTAAGCTATAAACCTTTTACAAACTATAAGAAAGATATGTACCAAATCTTATTTATCTACGTCAAATAGATATTGAGATATGATAAAGTTAATTTGTTTCTTATATTGAAGGTATGGTACCGCCCATTTTATTAATTGAATCTTAGTTATGCCCTCTACCTTTTATAAATATACCAAGTTTTATTAATCTGCATCAAGTAGTTGATAACATATCACCCATTTATCGTAAACTATGTTACGGAGCATCCCAAATCATAAGAAACATATATGTATGTGTGTCATATCTTTCGTCGGTCGGTTGAACGGTTTAGGAGTCCATTAGCAACGAACATACATATGGGGTAAAACACGCGAAAACGCCAGCGAAAAAATTTTTTGGCTCCGATTTGGCTGAAATTCGGCATTATTGTAATATCGATGTCCAGCAATAAAACTGCGTTCAGGAATTTGCCTTAGTATTATTTGTTGTTGAGATACGCGGGTATGAAATTCACGATTTTTGTACTTTTTCAGAATAAGTGTTTTTTTCGAAAATTCATAGCTTACAGCAAACTCAATCAATTAATAACACTAGTTTACAAGAAAAAAGATCTGGTTTCTCATACACTTTTTTCGATGTATTTTGGGGCGTAGATTCCAAAAATGGCAACCATTTTTTTTTCTTAAGAATCGTTTTCCAGATATCCCCAAAAAACCTCTTTTTCGGCACTTTTTTCATTTATTTGACTATATCTCCATGACTTTTTTTGCGAATCAACAACGACTTTCAGCTTTCGATATTTGTGTTTCCTTTCTAACGATATGCTTTTTGTTTGAATCGAATAATATTTGATGGAGTTACAAGCGCTCAAAGTTCAAAAAAACTGACTTTTTTGTTCTTTTTTAAAAATCACTAAATTTCAATTGCTCCATTTGAATGAAAAATTTCTTCTTTTTCATATTTTTAAAATTTTAAATGATAGACTATCCTTTTACAAATATTTTAAGTATAGTTTGGCGGAAATCGGACAAAAAATGTAGAAGTTATTTGAGAAAACAGTAAAACACTTGAACGAAAATACATACGTTTTTTATCTAAAAAAAAAAAGAGAATAAAAGTAAAGAACTTCACAAACACACAATCGTATGTATTTTCGTTCAATTTTATTGAAAGTGTTTTACTATTTTCTCGAATAACTTCTACATTTTTTGTCCGATTTCCGCCAAACTATACTTAAAATATTTGTAAAAGGATAGTCTATCATTTAAAATTTTAAAAATATGCAAAAAAAGGAATTTTCCATTCAAATGGAGCAATTGAAATTCAGTGTTTTTCAAAAAAGACCAAAAAAGTAAGTTTTTTTAGACTTTGAGCGCTTGTAACTCCATCAAATCTTATCCGATTCAAACAAAAAGAATATCGTTAGAAAGGAAATACAAATATCTTTCGAAAGCTGAAAGTCGTTTTTGAGTCAAAAAAAAATTCATGGAGATATAGTGAAATAAATGAAAAAAGTGCCGAAAAAGGGGTTTTTTGGGGATATCTCGAAAACGATTCTTAAGAAAAAAAAAATGGTTGCCATTTTTGGAATCTACGCCCCAAAATATATCGAAAAAAATCTATGAGAAACCAGATCTCGAGATCAAGCCCAAATTTGTAAACTAGTGTAATTGGTATACCTACGATTTTAGGTTTTCTTTGTACTTTTCGAAAAAAAATATTGTTTTTGAAAAAAAAAATTTTTTCACAAAAATTTTTCGAATTTAAAATTTTTTTTGCATTTTTTTTAAAAAAACCATTTTTTAAAAATTTTTTTTTATTTTAAAAAAAAAACTTTGATTTATTCTGCGCTTAATGCCGTAAAAATTTTTATGGGGAAAAAATTATTTATATTTTTTTTTTAACTTTAAAAAAAATTAAAGAGCTAAGATTTTGAAAATTGAAATGAATTTTTGAATTTTTTTTGAAAAATGCATTTCTGAATAATTTTTTGTTTTTACATTTTTAGGTTTTTACTTGTACTTTTCGAAAAAAAATACTGTTTTTGAAAAAAAAAATTTTTCTCAAAAATTTTGCGAATTGAAAAATATTTTTGCATTTTTTTTTAAAAACCCATATTTAAAATTTTTTTTTTTTTTTAAAAAAAAACTTTGATTTATTCTGCGTTGAATGACGTAAAAATTTTTGCGGGGAAAAAAGTATTTATATTTTTTTTTTTAATTTTAACAAAAATTAAACAGCTAAAATTTTGTAAATTGAAATGAATTTTTGAATTTTTTTTGAAAAATCCATTTCTGAATATCTTTTTGATGAACTTCAGATTACAGCTTGATCTGCAAGCTTCAAAATGATATGCCATAACATGAGTGCAAGTAGTTAATTAAAATGATTAATTGATAATGAATTTTTGAATTTTTTTTGAAAAATCCATTTCTGAATATCTTTTTGATGAACTTCAGATTACAGCTTGATCTGCAAGCTTCAAAATGATATGCCATAACATGAGTGCAAGTAATTAATTAAAATGTTTGAGCCGTTAACCTGAAAACTAAAACTGAAATTTAAAATGAGTGCAGTAGCCTTTCAACGCGTAGTACAGCGCGCGTTTAGTGGCTTAATCATTTTAATTAACTACTTGCCCTCATGTTATGGCATATCATTTTGAAGCTTGCGGATCAAGCTGTAATCTGAAGTACATCAAAAAGATATTCAGAAATGCATTTTTCAAAAAAAATTCAAAAATTCATTTCAATTTTCAAAATCTTAGCTCTTTAATTTTTTTTAAAATTAAAAAAAAAAAATAAATAATTTTTTCCCCATAAAAATTTTTACGGCATTAAGCGCAGAATAAATCAAAGTTTTTTTTAAAAATAAAAAAAAAATATTTTAAAAAATGTTTTTTTTAAAAAAAATGCAAAAATAATTTTAAATTCGAAAAATTTTTGTGAAAAAAATTTTTTTTTTCAAAAACAATATTTTTTTTCGAAAAGTACAAGGAAAAACCTAAAATCGTAGGTATACCAATTATTAATTGATAGAGTTTGCTGTAAGCTATGAATTTTCGAAAAAAACACTTATTCTGAAAAAGTACAAAAATCGTGAATTTCATACCCGCGTATCTCAACAACAAATAATACTAGGGCAAATTCCTGAACGCAGTTTTATTGCTGGACATCGAAATAACAATAATGCCAAATTTCAGCCAAATCGGAGCCAAAAAATTTTTTCGCTGGCGTTTTCGCGTGTTTTACCCCATATATTAATCTTTATTTATATACTAGCATTACCCTGTGCGTTTCGCTTCACCGTACCGGTTCTTAGAAAGACTATTAGAATAAATCAATTTCAATGCAGTGTTGTCAATCATGCAGTTTTGCTTATAGCCTTACATAGCCTTACATGCTTCCCTAATCGATCAATCGAGGCGAAGTCGCATAAAAGCTGATGCGATCCAAGCACTTCTGTGCATTAGCGCTTGGACCAAATCTGAACTCGTAAGAAGCACATGCGGGTTAAAAATAAAACAAAGTAGTTTACTCAAAACAAAATAATAAAATATTAGATAAATATATATTTTAATATAAAAATTACATTCATATTTTGAATCTGCATATGGATCTTACGAGTTCAGATTTGGTCAAAATGCGCCTCGCTCTTGGTTTCGAAAACGAGGCTAGGACGAGGCGAGGCCGAGGCGAGGCCGAGGCGAGGCCGAGGCGAGGACGAGGCGAGGTGCCATGTGATCTCGCCTCGCCTCGGTCAAGCGAGGAAAATTTATTTTTCCATCTCGCCTCGTTCTCGCCTCGGTCTCGTCTCGTTCTCGTAGTCAAAAACGAGGCTGCCTCGAGGTAGCCTCGGTGAAACACTAGCTTGGTTCAGCTGGAGAAAGCGCGGCATTTCGGAAAATTGGAACAATATTTGGAGTAGGAGATGGTGGAACTATATCGAAAATAACAAACAGGATTTTTAAAGTAATTTTAAAACTTAAACCTAAATACATTTACTGGCCCAATGAGACTGAGCGTTCGCAAATTGTAAGTGCTACCTTTGATGAGCTACCTTTTTGTATTGGATACATAGATGGTACTGAAATCTAATTGGCAGAGTCACCAATTGAAGACCATACGTCGTACTTTTCCAGATATCGTATCTACTCCATAAAAACACAAGTTATTTGTGATTATAGACGTAAAATCCGACATTTGTAATTGGACACCCTGGCAGCTGGCATGATGGCCGTATCTATCGGAACAGCTCGCTTTTCAAAAAGAAGGAACAGTACTTTTCTTCACAGCAATGGATAGCGGGAGATTCGGCATACCCATTGTCTAAGACATTAATTACTCCATATCGAAGCAACGCCAGACAACTTGACAAAAACGCCAGAATCGCTTTTAATTTATAACATATGTAGTAAGTACCGAGTAAGAGTGGATCATTGCTTTGGTCTTCTTAAGGAAAGATTTGGTAGCCCTAAACAGCTTAGAATGCGCCTTGCAAACAAAAAAACCCATAGGTTATGCTGCGAATGGTTTCTGGTTTGCTGCATTTTACACAATATATCGACCCCTGTGCGCGAAAATCGTATGTGGCATTTTTTCGAAATTGACTTTTTGATGCAAATCACCTGGTAAAATATTGTATCTGAAATTCTTACAGTTTCGCCAAAAATTGACTGTATATTTTATCGTATGCCACACTAGATCTTTTGCTTGTGCGCGAAATTATCGTATGTGCCATACAAAAATATGTTGTGCTTAGTTGTTGTTATTATATTCACTATTTTTTTTTTTTTTAAATTAGAAGTAGAATGTGAAGCGTAACTATTACTCGCGTTATGTAGCCTTTCGTATCATGCTTTACAGTTACTTATGTACAGATAAGCAGTTTTTGTGAGTACGCCTATTATAATTTTAGCGTTTATGAAAATGGCACTAGAAATAGCTATTGTTTTTTGTGGGGTGAGCGGGATGGTAAGCGAGGATACAATGAAATTTGCACTGCCCTTTATAAGTATCTAATAATCGTAGACCAAAGACAGACAGCGAATGACATAAGTCTATATTGCGACAGTTATGTTGGTCAAAACCGCAACAAGACCGTATTAGCTATGCTGGCACATTTTTCAAATTCTTCAAACTTCATTGAAAAAATTCAAATTACATATTTACTTATCGGTCATACCAGCTGATTCTGTGCATAGCACAATTGAATCTTTTGTACGAAATCGTACGATTTGGGCGCTCAGTGAATGGCCCACAATCATTCGCAATGCACGCACTAACCCATACGACTGCATTAAAACAAGTCACTCTGAGCTCAAGAACTGGAAGTCACTTGCAGATTTCTTACTACCGAACAAAATTAAACTAGACTCAAATAAATTTCGCGTAGCTTCTATCTATCTATGGATGTTCTGAAAATTCCACTAAAATAACCATAAACAACTTTAATTTTACTTTTAAGATACAAATGTTGTACCATAAGCCTTTATGTATCTCCTCGATAAAATTTAATGATTTGCAAAATCTATGTTTAAAAAATAGTATTCCATCAAAATATCACAATGAGTATTTAAATTTAGAACATTCCTCAAGAATAAAAGAATCGTTAAATTAAAGCGACGATGAAGATGCTCTTTTGCAAGACCATATGCACCGGATCGTGAATTGGGCTAATGTGTGTTTTCAAAAAATTTCGAATGCAGCTGGCATTTTGCGCAAAATCTTAAGCGTGCGCATTCAGGACCGACAATGGATGGCTATTCATGTGCAAAATTTCATTTTGAAGGTGAGCTTGTTACGAAAGGTTGTGTCAGTGTTGCCGGAAAATGTATGAAATGTAACCTTATGGCAAAACTGGGTTGTGTGCTGATAATGACAAAATGTGAAAATAAACTCATGTATATTTATAAGTCTTTGTCAGAACAATGGCAAATTAAGAGTGAAGTGTATAAAAACCTTAAAAGGCTTAAAACAAAGGCTAATGAAATGTTGACACCAATTTCGGTTTGGTACTCATACTTGATTGTCTTCGACGATTTCATTTAAAATAATTACTGCTGCCGTTATTTCAGCCATTAGGGGCGTACACATGATCAAACAACTCATCAAATTGTTTGTCAAATAATTTGACCAACAAAAAAATATATGGAGTTTGATGAGAATTTGAAGATGTGAACGCTCATCAAATTGTTGGTCAAATTGTTTGATGGAAAACAAAGAGTACATTTTTGTCACTTGAAAAAAGATTTCAACGAGTGCACATCATGCGGATGATGAAATGCTATGCGGCTCTTATTTATTTTACATACTAGAAGGGTGTTTTTATTGTTTTTTTTTTTTTTTAAATATCGCTAGAGGAGTCGATGTTGACAATATCAGAGGATGTAAATTTTAATTAAAATAAATTTTATACTTAAGCAACGACGGAACCAATTTAGTTATAATTATTTCGATTATTGGAAACGTTTTAGTTTGTATGTACAATTTTATCTCTTTGTTTAATTGGTAAAGTGGACATAAAAATGACGGATTGTTATATGGTCTTCAAAATGACATTGAGTATTAAGTTATGTAAAATTAAATTCCTATTTCATCAACATATCTACTTTCTAAACATAATTATTTGTCCGCCATCACGATGTTTTCTCTTCGGTGGACAGAAGAAAACTAAAATTTGACGAACAATTTGATCATGTGTACGCTGAGCTGTCAAATTGTTTGACAAACAATTTGATGAATAATTTGACGGTTTGAACACCCTTATTGTTTACACAACCTTCCATCACTAAATTAAAATCGAAATGATTAAGGGGGTTCAAACCGTCAAATTATTCATCAAATTGTTTGTCCAACAAATTGACAGCTCAGCGTACACATGATCAAATTTTTCGTCAAATTTCTGTTTTCTTCCGACCACCGAAGGGAAAACATCATGATAGCGGACAAATTATTATGTTTATGAAAGTAGATATGTTGCTGAAATAGAAATTTAATTTTACATAACTTAATACTTAATGTCATTTTCAAGACCATAATAACAATCCGTCATTTTTATGTCTACCATACCAATTAAACAAAGAGATAAAATTGTACATACAAACTAAAACGTTTCCAATAATCGAAATAATTATAACTAAATTGGTTCCGTCGTTGCTTAAGTATAAAATTTATTTTAATTAAAATTTACATCCTCTGATATTGTCAACATCGACTCCTCTAGCGATATTTAAAAAAAAAAAAAACAATAAAAACACCCTTCTAGTATGTAAAATAAATAAGAGCCGCATAGCATTTCATCATCCGCATGATGTGCACTCGTTGAAATCTTTTTTCAAGTGACAAAAATGTACTAGCTAATTTGACGAGCGTACACACCATCAAACAACTGATCAAATTGTTTGTCAAACAAGCAGAATAACAAAATTCTTTGTTTTCCATCAAACAATTTGACCAACAATTTGATGAGCGTTCACATCTTCAAATTCTCATCAAACTCCATATATTTTTTTGTTGGTCAAATTGTTTGACAAACAATTTGATGAGTTGTTTGATCATGTGTATGCCACTTTACACATGATCAGTGGTGCCCACTACTACATGCAAGCGCGCTCACGATAAGCATGTGTTGATGATTTACTTATCAATTCTGTATATGTGCACGCTTTCCAACTCTCTTTAAGCGCCTTCTCGTTCTCATTTTTACGCTCTTTGAGCGCCTGCTCGTTCTCTGTGTACGCTCGTCAAATTTGCTAGTACATTTTTGTCACTTGAAAAAAGATTTCAAAGAGTACACATCGAGGAGCAATTCATATAAGAAAAATTTAAAATAAAGATTAAAATGGCCGAAGAAAAAGAATATTATAGTTTTTGGCAGGAATTCATGCAAATAAAAAGCGAAAAATATAAAAATAGGCAGCTTAAATTTGAAGGCTATGTAGTGCTGAAAGAGCAGGAGCCAAAAGCCACTTTAGACTTTTAAAAAAGAATTGAATTGTATGCGAACTACATATCGCGGAGAGTTAAAAAAAATTCGATATAGTGAAAAGTCGGGGTCTGGGGCGGACGATGTGTATATCCCCACTTATAAGCACTTCGATGACTTTAATTTTTTAAGAGATCAAGAAGAACAGCTTGAGGGTGTTTCATCAATAATTTGTGAAGAAGAAAATATTGATCCTGAAACGGTATGAAATGAGCTTAAACTTTGCTAACGCTGTATTACTTTTGATTATTGTTACCTAAAACAAGTTGGTTTATCATTGTTTTGTTTCTTATTATGACAAGAAAGTCGGTGTCTAAATTGGAATACAATTAAATTTTGTTTTCCTAGCAACGTTCCATCCCAAGTCATATACATTTAACTGTAGCAAATCATATTGTGTTTCTATATTAGGAGCCAAATATTAGACCTTGAAAAAATCTGTTTTTACCTACGATGTTTTCCTAATTTTTGTTAGCGCTTCAAGTTGCAACAGTTAGAACAAGAAATTTAAAATGTAATTATATAAATATTAACTTGTAGTTTTCTTTGGCTTTAGTATCTCAATAAAAGAAAGAAGTTTGAGATCTCTGAATTGGTTACCTGCCAGTTAGACTTCAACATTTATATAGTTTGAAATGTTCATAAAAGAATCATGTAGGTCCTTAGTCCATAACGACTGAAAGTACTTTTCTTGTTCCGATTATTCAAGGCTTCAAAAATGAGCACAATTTTTATGAAGGCAAAAGTTACATGAATTTGGCTATGTTGGTTCTAGTTTTCGAGTCGTCATGAAGTCGAGCATGTGAAGAACCAATTGGTTTAATGAATTAATTTTAGGGTATAATTTCGAACATTTTGAATTATGCAATCGTTTGTCAGTCTTTAGAATTAATTTTTGATCGTTTCCGTACCCTTTTTCAACCCTATACAGCGCTTTACCAAACGCCCTTCCCCCTTGCTCAATTCTTACATTTATTTGTGCTGGACCTAAAATCAGAAAAGACGTTGACAGCAGGCGTATAGCTCTTTTCTGATATATGTACCTAGGAATTTACTCTCTAAGTCAACCCATGTAACATAAGGCTTTTCCTATTTTCAGCTTTAAGGAGTAAAGTCACATGGTTCCGGAAACTTGTTTATACAAAAATTTCGATTGGCCCTTTTTTGATAGGCATCAGTCAATTGTTATCCCTTTGGAATATAATGAATATACTCAGCGGCAAATATGTTACAATTTACACCGACGATTAGTAAACTTCACGTTTATCTAATTTTGCAAAAGAATGATTAAACTTTTTTAATTTTCAAATTCAATTTTTTAATTTAAATTTACATGATACTTAACAACAACATTGAACGCATAGATAAAAAAGGAAAACAATTAAGTTTACTTTAGCTTCTATTCGCCAATTTTTATTTCACCAAGCATTTTTATGTGCGGATCTGGTTTCGAAGATACAGCCATTGAAATTTCCTAACACACATAGCTTTTGTTAAAATAATTATAAGAGAATCCGTAAATGGATATCAAAAATATAGGTGTCGTAAGAAAGATAATTTAATAACCCATTGTATTAGTAAATGAATATTTCAAATTTAACGCATAGTTTTGGAGATATTAATATTTTGCTGAAATTTTGAAAAATCCTCATATCTCCAAGGCAATAGGTTAAATTTGGTAAATTTATTTACCGTTATTGTTGGTCATTAAATTATCTTCTTTATGACGCACATATTTTTTATATCCGTTCAGGAGCTCCCAACTTATTAGGCTTTTCACTAAAGCTATACTCGCAACTTTCGATGGGTATATCTTAGAAACTAGAAAATGATCAAAACTTTTTTTTGCATTTAACAATTTTTTACCCCTAAAAAAATTAGGCAATGGAAGCTAACGTTAGCCTATTCCAAGAAAATATGCACATTTTCAGGCCGACTCTTCTCCTACAGACACTGTCGATAGCTTCTATTTAGTAGTAAACTTCTCATTTTGCTTTCGTTGGATACTTTCTGGTCTTGGATTTTGGCTTTGATGTTTTCAATCGTTTCGGATAGCGCTCCGCCTTCAGGGTGATGGTTTAGCGAATGAATGTTTTAACGAAAATCTGTATTTTGTTTGTTTCTTCGTAAACGTGCAGTTGGACTCTAAACATATGTATGCAATTGCCGATTTCTTTATTCTGTAAATGAATTATATTGTTTTTTTTTTAATTGTTTAAGAATAAAAATATTTTGTGCAATGATTTCCTTACCAATCTGATATGTTGATAAATATTTTTGATAACTGATGTCAAAATGTGACAAGGTTACCAGAAAATCCAATAACTTTCGAGTTATAGCATAAGGGCCCAACTATACATGCAATATGAAAGTTGGCCAACTCTGGTGTCATATATAATAATAAATAATAAAATATAATAATATAATAAAACATTAATAATTATATATTAATAGCTATACACGCTCTCATGGAGAGGTTTCAAAGTAAAATAATCATGAAAGGTATAGAAATAAATTTTAATCTCTTTGCTTCGTTGGTATTGTAGTCCTGAAAAGAACCGATTGTTGACGGATATTCTGGTCCTGAAAAGGACCAATTTATACAAAATTCAGATGAGCATGTTTATGTCTCAGAAACATTTTCCTTCGCAAGAGATCCACAAGTATTGAAATATTTGCAAACATTTTTTCTCGTTTCTTTCGCAATATTTGTTGAATAATTGCTTTTTCCGGATGGAAGTGATCTGTTTCTGCTATGGTTTTGGTTAAGTTGAATTATTTCAGTGTTGGGAAGATAGGAAGAACTATTTTTTCTTAAGAAAATGTGGATGTAGCAAATTGCAAGAACTATTTTTGTGGTTTTTTCCGGGCTTAAATTAATGGTTGTGTGCAATATTCTAAGCCGGGAAGCAATTATTCCAAATGTATTTTCAACAACTGTTCTTGCACGAGAAAGGCGATAGTTGAAAGTCTCCTGTTCCTTGCTCAATCCACTATGGTTGTATGGTTTCATAATGTTTTCATGTAAAGGAAATACGTCATCCGCAATAAAAACATATGGCAATTCATTTTCGGAAGTCCAATTTTTCTAGTCATAGGTAGATTGAGTTTGCTTTCTTTGTACCTGCGACTAAATTCTGTATTTGCATAGACACCGCCATCAGACACTCTGCCATTGGCACCTACATCAACCATTATAAACTCATAATTGGCATTTACAACAGCCATCAGTACAATACTGTATGTTTTTTTGTAGTTGAAGTAATATGCACCCGATCCTATGGACTTGGTAATGTTGATGTGTTTACCATCAATGGCACCTATGTATTTAGGAAAATTTCAGCGCTCACTGAAACCGTTCTCCACATCCAACCAATCATTTTCGCTTTGTGGCAACTGAAAAATACAATAATTTTATTTAGTAAATTTTTAAAATTTGATCATAAATTTGTATCTTTACTTTATTTTAAATTCCTTAAAACTAATTTTATCATCTATTTATTCATTTATGTATATAGAATACAATTCGGAAAGCCCCAAAAGAGTCATTGGCATAAAGCTTTATGAAACAGCGGACAGAGCTGCTAACGAAAGCCGTCAAACACCTGGATCAAGTTTTTGCTAACAGGGTGATTCAAGAAGCATTATAGCAAGGCGCTTTAGGAAAACTTAATGAAAATACTCATAAAGCTATAGAAGGCTTGCAGCCTCAACAGATTCATAGACTTCAAGAGCCAAATTCAAATTTCAAAGCAAATAGCACTTATACCTCGTCCTCAAACACTCCACTTCACAGTCCATATCAAATACCGACAAATGTAAGAATATACCGTTCCCGACCTCAATCAACTGCATTCATATACTCGTCAAACTCACCAGATTCCTATCAGTATATTCAACAACCCTACACATCTCCAAAGACTCAACAAATAGAAATTCTGAACCAAAAAATACTGGAACAAAATGAGCCACATATTTATACATCCGCGAGAGAATTATTTGAAGATCCTGATTTCTCATAACTAACGTTTTTAGAATGAAATAATTATTTCAACTTTATTTTATTTTTTTTTCTTTATTTTATTTTATTGTATCATTTTATTATTCTTTTTTTATTTTATTACATTGCTATGAAGGCTTTCTCATTTTAAGACTAAATTGAATTTGCACTGTGATTAAATGGATATTTAAATTTTAGTTTAAGTATATACTCAATATTTAGACACCTAATGAAAATTAAAATATTGACTATCCCAGCAATTATGTACCTTGAAAGTTTAAGACCAAGCCACCTTTTAATAAATATATGAAAATTTTAAGCAAATAAACTTACCTGAATAAACTCTTGCAATACTTTTATTAAAACTTCTCATGTTTCAATTATTATTCCACTTAAGGTTGATTTGGCAATATTTGTGGAAAATCTTAAATCAGAATAACACTGCCCAGTTGCCAGAAATCGAAGCGTTGCAGATAGTCGCTGGTTTGGAGAAATAGCATCCCTCATCACAGTGTCCTGCCGCTGTTACTTTTTTCAACAGCTCGCCATACATATAATCATCCAATCTTAAAAAGTTTTTAGTCATCAGGGCAACTTTCTTCAAGTTCCCTCAACAACCTCGTATGATTATATTTTGGCCTTTTCTTGAGCCAATCTTTCACCCATACTAAGGGGGTTCAAACCGTCAAATTATTCATCAAATTGTTTGTCAAACAATTTGACAGCTCAGCGCACACATGTTCAAATTTTTCGTCAAATTTCAGTTTTGTTCCGGCCACCGAAGAGAAAACATCATGATGGCGGACAAATTATTATGTTTATGAAAGTAGATATGTTGATGAAATAGGAATTTAATTTTACATAACTTAATACTTAATGTCATTTTCAAGACCATAATAACAATCCGTCATTTTAGGTCCATCATACCAACTAAACAAAGAGATAAAATTGTACATACAATAATCGAAATAATTATAACTAAATTGGTTCCGTCGTTGCCTAAGTATAAAATTAATTTTAATCAAAATTTAGATCCTCTGATATTGTCAACATCGACTCCTCTAGCGATATTTAAAAAAAAACAGTAAAAACACTATTCTAGTATGGAAAATAAATAAGAGCCGCATAGCATATCACTATCCGCACGATGGGCACTCGTTGAAATCTTTTTTCAAGTGAGAAAAATGTACTAGCAAAATTGACGAGCGTATGTACACACCATCAAATTGTTTGTCAAACAAGCAGAAAAACAAAATTCTTTGTTTTCCATCAAACGATTTGACCAACAATTTGATGAGCGTTTACATCTTCAAATTCTCATCAAACTCCATATATTTTTTTGTCGGTCAAGTTGTTTGACAAACAATTTGATGAGTTGTTTGATCATGTGTACGCCTCTACTCTTTTCTTTCTTTTAATTTTAATTTCCTCTTGCTCTTCTTCAACTAAAATATCAATCACAAGTGCTACCACTAATTCGTCCGCCATTACGTTGTTGTTTGCTCGGTGGTCAAAGCTAAAATGAAATTTGACGAAAAATTTGATCATGTGTACGCTGAGCTGTCAAATTGTTTGACAAAAAATTTGCTAAAAAATTTGACGGTTTGAACGCCCTTAATAGCAAAATATTTTGTGTAGCAGCTGTGCAAAATTTTGGGCATTCTTGCTGCTAGTGGGTGGGCCGCTTAGGTGCCGGAAATTCGAAATTCCACTATTGAGTGGAAGTATCTACCGGTGGCTGTTCATAAGTAACTTAAAAGTGGGTTTGTTCGTTTATTCGAAACGAATACCTCAAGTCAAAATTGTATCATGTTCTTTGTGGTAGATGAGAAAAAACACATGAATTTTATGCCCGAAAAACTTCTAAAAAAAATTTTACCGAGTTATTGAAAGTTACAATGATTAGGAGTTTTTTTTTTAAAAAATTAACCTGGTTCCAAAAATTTATTTTAGGTTTTTGCATTTTCTTTTTTAGATAGATATGAATCAAGATGAGACAAATTGGGCGTTATTTGATGGCGCTAACAAGAATTGGATAAAAACTGGGAACCGGGCAGCTGTAGTTTCTATACAGTTTTACTATACCGGAATGCAGATTAAAAAAATTAATCAGATCCAACCAGGAATTGGCTTAGATTAGGCCGCAAGCCTTCAAACATGTCCTCTTTAACTTACACAATAGAAAATCAAGATTGAAAACGAAATGCTGAATACGCGAGGAGAAGGGGAAGAAAAATAAAATCGCTGACATTGAGTAAATAAAAGAAATCACAACAGTAAAATAAAATAAATAAATAAATTGTTTGCGTTCAAAGAACCTCTGCAATCCAGTCGAATGCTCACTATTATGGTTGGTATTACGACGGTACGAATACTCGCAGACCCAACTGCAGAGGCTGTAGCTTAGAATCTGAGTGCTTGTAGTTTCATGCTGTTGTTGGCGCTACCGAGTGCTTTTACTTTGCTTTTATTGACTGACTTCTAATGTGTTCGATTCGTATGTTGCACTGCAGTAGCGAGTTTCTTGCGGAAACTTGGCTTCCTAGAGTAACATCGGTTGACAATAGCATGCTAAGAAAACAAACATATGAGCGGACGGACAGGAGGGATTCTACAGAAGCTATTCAATTTCAGCAGAGTTCTGCTGGACAATTGCGGTGCATCGTCATCGTCATTTGTGCATGTAAAATACAAACATGATTACTTGGGTTTAAGCCTAGGAAAAAAGGTTATTTTTTGTTATCTAATGTGACATTAAGAAGTATCGCTATAGGCTTATCTTGTGCTGGCTTATGTTTTTAATTTAAATAAAAAATTCACTAAATGTAACTTGAAAAAAATAAAAACATCAGGCAGGCCATACATCGAAAAAATCGTGGGACTTTTTTTAATCGAGCTCAAATCTAAATATGATATAATTCCAAGCAAACGAAATGTTACATTGAGCATCCACTGGTTCTTAAGTCAAAATGCCTCATAACTCAACTTATCAAAGTAATTAAAAAAGATGATTAGCAATATGTCTAGCAAATACCAAAGAAGTTCATAAAGCCAGAGTAAGGGGAACATTTTAAGGTAGGAGTGTACCGTTTTTTCCGCGCTGTCAAAATCTTTCCGCTCTCTTCTATTCCCTACTTTTTGGCTTCTCAATATACTAGAGATATTTTCACTAACTTAATATTTTACTCAAGACAAGGACTTTTACTAAGAGGGGTTAATTTGTGTTGTACTGAAAGGTAGACTGTTGACTTTTTTAAGAAGATTAATTGTAAAGGCGATATAGTTAACAAAGCAAATTAGCAAAAGATAAAGTTTAGTCCTTCGAAGTAAACATTCTGCTAGTCTAAAAATATTGGATTCTTTACATCAATCCCATGGAATTTAAAATTTATTAAAATTTTTGAGACTTTGATAGAATCGTACATAAATGTTTCTATTTATTTTGTCATAAATTGAAAAAATTCGATTGTTCAATTTTAATCTTTGATTTCTTGAACGGAATCGACAAATAAACGTTGTTATTTCAATCTGAGCCAAAAGTTCGAAGCTGATTAAGTAGGTCATGCGACTTGGAGGAGGGAACATAGTGGTTCAGAGCTTATTATTTTTTTTCGATATCAAATGTATCAAAACGATTACATTAATATATAGTTCACTTATGTGGGTAATTCTTTCACAAACCGCACGAATTTCAGGGAAAAAAAAATTAGACTTCTACAAATGCGATGAAAATTTTTTCCCTGCATTTTTCAGCAAAATTCAGGATTTCGGGATTTTGCTGAAACATTTTTATTATTCGCAAATACCCACACTTGAGTTTTTATTTCATGTAATTTAGGAACGTAATAAAGTGTAGTTTGGTAAATGCCCATAGAGAAATGAGATGTTTTTTTGTTTAAGTCATTAAAAATTAAACAAACAATTTTCATTAAGTTTTTTGATGGAAGTGCAAAAACTAAACTAAGCTAAGTTTTGATTATAGTTCTTGCAAAAATAAAATGTAATAATTTTGAAGAAGAAAATAACGGTCCCTAATTGTGTGGCCGCCACTGTACGAGTACAGCATCGAGCGTTTGGTCACTTTTTATACTTCTATTTATTCATCTTTTAATTGCTATGAGCATCCTACTGTACAGTAACAATAAAGGTAATTCAATATGAATATTAATTTGTAAGAAGGAAGTAGACTGTAACTATAAGTACTCTGGTATCTGCATTGAATATCGGATAGAAGTGAAGTTCAAATACTCATTATGTCTGTGTGAGTGTGTCTATAGCTCAAATAGCAGCAACTGCACATGAGTAACCACAAAAGCATGCGCGCAAGTGCAACAGCGTTGTCAACAACAACAACTTCAATAGCAACAACAGTAATAACGATAACAAGCCTTATTAGAAGGGGGTCTTTAAACCCGCACGTAATCAAAAGTCATCGCATGGAAGAACTTCGTTGCGATTCGAAATTGGAAAGACTCAGCAACAACTCGTCATGCCATCATTTGCAATCGCATCGATGGGGGTCGTTCGGTGAGTTGAAGATGTGCAACATTTTGCTTGGATTGCAATAGCATTGCGTGTTTGGGAATAATAATAATATTAATAACACTTGACGCACATCAGGGCTTCTTTAATCTGGAAAAGAACTGATAGGATCAACAGCAATTAAAACATCTAACCGATCATAAGAATGAAGATAAATTTAACAAGATTTTGAAGTGCAGGTTGCAGTCAGAACACTTTTCTTCTTCATCAGAACGCTGTTTAGATTAATATAGATATGATTTTATGTTATCCATACTTTGGCGTAGAAACCGGAGATAAGTTCTGAAACGAGTTGAATGATTAGAAGCTCTAAAGCACATTATAAAGTTTACATCCTTTTTAATAGGCTCTGATCGCTGTGTTTAGTTGGTAAGATAAAAAGATGATTGGTGAACTAAATTTGCGATAACTGATTTTCAATAGTACAGATAATTATTTATGAATCCATAACTCATAATGGTATGATGAAGCACTTGGCCAATTCTATGTTATCATCAATACATTTTACTGCATCAGGTCAAATTAGTAAGCTTTCAAGGTCAAAATTAACGAAATCTGGGCACAAATATTTGTATACCGAACTCATAAGCCATAAGAAATTTTGCGATTGAGCTTTTGACAATGTTATTCTTGAATGAATTTACAATTTTACAATGCAAAGAATTGACAAATTTATAGACCTTGCGCTGAAATACCTTTAGTTTTTTTACCATACAAATATCCTCCAGTATCCTGGTTGTGACTCTGTTGAACAAAGCAAGTTTTGACAGTAACTGCATTTAAATAAGTTTTTGAGTACAAATTATTTATTGGATTAAATGATAACATTTAAATACAAATGCTGCGATTAAGTATGAAACAAAATGTCGGAAAAATTCGCCCCCAACTCTTGCTCTTTTGATGAAATTTTCAATGACATCTTTGCGTAATTGTGACTCGATTGAAGCAATTACACGTTGGATCTTTACCATTAGCTCTGGAATTGTTTGTGGCTTCTTAGTATGCGTTTGTGACTTCAAAAAACCCAAGAAAACGTTGCATGGTGCCAAATCAAACTATCTGAGTGGTCAACTCGGACAGGCATTTCTTGAAATTACACGTTCTGAAACTTTTCTCGTAGCAACTCAGTTGTGTCCAGTGTGACAAGTTGTGCCATCTTGCTGAAACCACATTTTTTCAAGATAAAAATCCTCAATTCCGGCCAAAAACAAAAATGAGTTGTCAAACGACAACCGTTTACTGTTATAGCATTCCCAGCTACATTTTCAAAGGATACGGCGCAATAACTCCACCAGTTCGAAAACTAAAATGAAAAGAGACGAGTAGTGAGGCTGCTCAATTCAACAGAGTTGATTGAAAATGTGCCTCAGTATGACTTTCTCTATTTTCATAGTGTATCTTAACTTGAATATTGCAATTGTTCTCTCTTGTGTTGTCCCGCATTTACTATTCGCAACATTAGAGGATGTCATACAGGAAAATTTAATGCTGCCAATCTTATCTCATAGGAAAAAAATGGTACAAAGTTCAAATGTGATTTTATTGATACACACCCAGGAAAGTATAAACCATCTGTGAATATCGATCCCCAAAAAAACTGTTCATTTTAAAACATTAAATTTCGCATGTATTTTGGAATATTTTTTTTTTTT
The DNA here is from genome assembly GCA_949775025.1 of Tricholauxania praeusta. Taxonomy (NCBI): domain Eukaryota; kingdom Metazoa; phylum Arthropoda; class Insecta; order Diptera; family Lauxaniidae; genus Tricholauxania; species Tricholauxania praeusta. The sequence continues at coordinate 45,990,516 of OX459031.1, forward strand.
ATATCAAATCAAACTTCCGGGCTAATTAACCTTAGAACTGTAAATTGTATTAATATTTTTCTAAATATTCTTAAATATGGTGTCACGCAGTGTTATTTTTAATAATTTTCAATTTTTGTGACACTAAATCGAATCGGAATTCCTATCAGTCAATTTCTACCATAGTTATGTCCGGATCTGGCTAGGAATGGCGGACCCTTTTAAGAGCAACATTATCTGAATCTTATTAGTATATAAAAGATGAAAACCTATTAAAGAATACCGGATCAGGTATTGGAAATATTAGCCATACTGCAGCCCTGTCAGAGAAAGCCTTATGAAGTTTCGTCCAGCCGTGATCAATTTTACCAGATCATTAACGTACCTGAACGATTCTGAGGTAAGGATCGGAGCTGACCAAATGTATTTTCTAAGTGTGCCGAATCAGGCACTCTGGACAGTGCTGCATCAAAAACACTAATCAGTGTCGTGTTAAGTTTGCCTGGTCATGTTAGCCTGGTTCCATACGTTACGGATTTCTAACAGAGTCAACCGTATGCGATCTGGACGAAAGTTTCTACTCTGGATTTAGTAATGATGAACATTTATTTATTTTTATTTTAATAAAAGCAAAGTCTAAGTTCAAACTGTTTTTGGAAAAGTTTTATTTTCATTTATTATGATTATTTAACCCATTGTACGAGTAGCTCGGCTCTTACTTTAAGAATTAACTAGCTACATGTTTTGTTAGATATGTGTTTTTTAAAAAAAAAAAATCATTTACTTTTTAAGTTGTGTACAACATAAAAATGATTTTTTACTTGAGTTCCTATAGAAAGTTTTGCACTAATCAATTTCTGTTAGGAATATGACTTTTAAAAGGCTACATGTTTCTTAATTTCTGTAACTTCTGTACAATTGTTGAATAATTTTTTGTTTTTGCAAGTAAAACAATTACAAATAGAAGGTAAACCTTTGCACGTATAAGATAAGAAAAATATTAAGTCGTCTAGGGCATGGATGCGCAACCCATAGCTCAATTAGCTCTTTTAGCTCTTACAACAATAACAAAAAATATTGAGCTCATCTCGAGCTCTTTCCGTTATTCGAGCAAAATCATTTTGGTCCGCAATCACCGCATGTATTTTGTTGCTGTAATTTTCCTTCAATGCACTTTATTGTTTGTGTGATTTTGTTTTCAAGTCATTCTCCTTTACCTTGAGATTTTTGTTTTTGTTTACATGCAATTAGCTAGCCGCAGCTATTTCAAAATTTTCGTCCATACTAGGAATTTTTTCGCAAAATGTTTTTGACTTTTTTTATCTAAATTGATGTTGTAGCCTCCAGCTCGCGAAAAAATGTTTGTGCGCATCCCTGGTCTAGAGAACAACAGATAAACATAAGTTACCAATAAACCTATGATACTCAATGTAATGGTCGATCTTGGCCGATATAAATTTTCAACTCGTTTAAGAATCAATTGGAACACTCTTCTAAAGGAGTCAATTTTTTTCAAGTGCAAACCACATCCATCTACTTGAAATCAGAGTCGATCTCAATTTCATTTAATTCACACTTAGCCATTTAGAATAAAAAAAACAAGTGGATTAGTAAGATCCAATGCTATCGATCACCCTGTAAAGGTGTAATACATTGAACTTGTTGCCTTTGATTAGATCACAGAATACGATTGGCACAAAGTAACCAACCGCAGCTACTGTTGGAAACCACCTCTAGCAGTTTTTTTGTATTTCCTTGCAATTTATTTCCATTTAAGTTGAGTTGTTCTTATTACTTATTAACTTGAATTCAGTTGCATAGAATGGACTTCACTTCTTCCCCAGGTTGTTTTTCTGTTGTTGTAATTGCTATTTTTGTTTTGGAGCTTGTTTCCTGTGATATCTTGACAAGATCGGTTGCTGAGGCGTTACCTACTGTTTCGATTGTGCTAAACAGTTGTTATAAGTCATTGCATTGTCTGATAACAAAAGAATAACCCACTTTGTATTTTAAGCAGTAAAATTCCATAACATGTCAGACATTTTTAAATTAAATGGAAAAATGTTGAAGGTGTGCTCTTTTTTTAAAAAAAAAAAAGAAGTATAAAATGTGAATAGTGAAGTGATTTGAATGGTTATTACCGAAACAATTTTTATTTTACTTTAACCCTTTTGGTCATGATCAGGTCTGGCAGACCTGTTGACTAGCTTCAGGTCATTTTTCTCATTGAAAAGTATAGACATGAATTGTATACTTTAGGATAGCCTTGACTGATTAATTCTGAAGGTATATGAAGAAAAAATTTGTTTAATTTCCTTTTGGTTCTTAAATTATGCCAATTTTACTACTTACTACCCATTCGTTATTATCATAGGTCTGAGTGGACCTACATACATATATACAGCTGTGTGCGAAAAAATAGCAGTGTCAGGCTAGAATAAAATTTGCTAAGAACCATATAAATTGTCCATCTTCGAAATGGCGCAACATTTTATGGTCTGACGAATCCAAAGTAGTTTTGTTTGGCTCTAGAGCAGTATGTACGAAGACCAGTTGGAGTTTCGTTCCAACCCAAATACGTGCCAAGGACCGTAAAGCATGGTGTTGCAAAAATTAACTTTTGGGGCTGCTTTTCATACCCTCTGACACAGGTCCAATTTATTGGATAAAATAAAATGGATGCAAAATTATACGTGGAAATAATGAGCTCAACCATACATTAGAGTGACCAAAAAAAATCGAGTTTTTTTTTTCGACAAAGTTAGTTTAAGGATACTGTTTACTAAAAAACATTCTAGCTCTAAAAAATACTTTTATGACTTTTTGGTGACAGTTAAAATGTTCTGCATGATCCAGATGTTTTTTCATTTATCATTCTTGTCTCAGAGCTGACAAAATATTTTATTGTCACTGGCAACGTTTTGACAGTATTATTTACGACGAAAAGCTTTTTAAGTTTCGATGTTCGTATTTGGCATTGATCAGTCGATTTTCGCCACTCCTAATACTACCTTAAAAGGGTTGGGGTTAAAAAAGTTGAGCTGCGGTAAAGCCGTACACAGAAAATATTTCGGGTAGAGTAGAAGAATTTCAGACTTTTTACTTATTTTTGGAATCTATCGCTATAAATTGATGAGCAAAAAACTCTTTTTGAAATTTTTGCCTCTTTTCTTTCCAAAGTTTTCAATTTGATTTTAAGCTATTTCAATGTGATTCCAAGCCTCCTGGGTCGCCTCTTCTGAGGCTAACGACTCAGAAACAAAGTTTTCCACACACCGATACATTGCTTCCTAATTGTATCAACCTCATACACATATTTTTGTTTGCTTTCTTATTACTTTTATATTTGGAGGCTCAAAAGTTTCCACATTATATGTTGCCAAATTTTAAGTAAAATTTAAATACAACATGAAGTTAATGCAGAAAGGCAAAGGCACGACTGTTTACTGTACAAATTAAAAATAATCGAATTCGATTACTTAGCGATCGCTTGATATTTCTTTGCCTTGTCGGCGTCAAATTAAATCATCAATCAAATTCGTGGGTACCTACATAAACGTGAGAAGGTTGTTGTGGATAATCATGTTGCGGATAAAGCTCAAAAGCGCTTTGGAACTTAAGTTCAAAAAGAAGCTCACAGCGCTGAGTTTTGCCAGATGTGCTCAGAAAAGCCATTCGATTAGTAGATAATGAAAGCAGAGTGGTCCTTATTTTTCAAGTAGCGAATAACAAAATGAGCATTCCACAATATTGTGCAAATAGGTGACTTATAAAATCTATAATAACTCCAGCGAATAATAATGATATTATCACGTAAGGTGTGCAAAGGTTTGGAAAGCAAGAAAGAATTTTTTTTAATGTAACATCGTTGAATGAAAATATTTCAAGTTTGGAAAGAATGAAACGGTTTTTATAAAGCGTACCATGCAAATTTCAAAAATGATCTTAAGATTCTGGTGTCTTAAATTCTATTCGTGATATTCGATTTTAAAGTTACAGATGTGAATGAATGAATGAATGAATGAATTTTTACTTCAACATTTTTAAATGCGCATTAATGCCTGAATGTTGAATTAATAGCCTTTCAAAAGAGTTAGTAGTTACCCTTATAGGATTACGGAGCGCTAAGATATAGACGGTGAAATTTCAGCTATTTGCACATTTTCCTTCACATCGATATGTGAGTGCTCTAACATTTGGTCCATCGTTCACCTAAGGTTAAAATTTCCCCATCCTGAGGCTCAAGGCGAAATTATGTGCTACTACCATATCAAATTGACTCTAAGCCACATGAAATGCATTTTTAGGGTGGTCCTCAACTTTTATACATATGTATACATTTAAATATTTTTTTTTGGATTTTTCAATTTTTATTCAATGATATTAAACATTGATTTAAATTTCGGAAATTCTATCTTATTCAACTTTCCAGTTTTAGGGTGGTATTGGGATAAATCATGTTTTATTTTTTTTTATAAATCTGACTTAGACTATAAAGAAAAGAACTGAAATTTTTAAAAAAATTTTACGTATCGTGGCTTATTACTATTCACTGCTCTCTTGCCGAACTTGAAATACTTTTCATTCACTGTTGTAAGGTTAAAAAAAAGATTTACGATTCACGATTTAAAATTTTTTTCCTTACCTTTAGCTAAGGACCACTCTAATGTACATATATATAATGTACCTACAAAAATTTAATGTACCTATTTTTTTTTTTTTTTGATATGTATATTAAAACTAAAATTTATTGGTCAGACTTAAAACAAACAATAACCGTAATTTAACGGATTATAATAATAATTAGCATACCAACGATCTGATTGTAAACACCTTAAATAAATAGTTGTATGGACAAAACAAAAAGTTGTCGTTACCAAAAATGTAAAGTTTACGTTTCAGCTTAAAACTACTCGTATGTACCAACCATAGCTCCCAGTTAATTGTAAGCTACTGCACCCTAAAACTTACGCAACTTGTGTATTTAGTGTGAAAAATTATTACTATCAAAAAGTAGTTTAAGTTATTTGAATATTTTATGGTGTGCTGCTTTTTTGTTTCACTTTTTGCTGATAAAACATGTAAAGTTTCAGTTAATTGCGATAACAAAAACTTTTTCCACTTACAGTTGCATGTAAAATTCTGACCTAAATTTGATAACTAAATTGTAGATAAAAGCATTTTATTTATTGAAGCATAAAAGAGAAACAGTAGCGAATTATCCCACCAGAACGAAAATTCTTGTCTCAGGTTGATGTGCCAGCAGCAGAAAATTTAAGATATAATGAATAAGGGATATCACAGTTTGTTGCATGTATGCTTTTTCCGATAAAATAGGGTATACTGTCGCAAAAAAACTGTCCGAAATGCCTTGGTCTATCGATTTTTCGAATTGCTATAGTTGAGTTTAAAGTTATCCAATCAATCAATCATTACTTTAGATGCTATTACAAGTCGTAGATTCAGGCAGGATGTGTTAAAAGCACTGGATAAAACGTAAGCAGTAAATAATATTGAATACTCTATGCAGAATTATATACATCAATACTGTTTTTGGTAAACGAGATATGCCATCAAAGACAGTTGTGAAGGATAATACGGAGAGGGACTGTCGGATCTGTACTTGAGCGATTTGTACGGATGCCAACTTTCTGTCTGTGGATCGAATAATTTCAATCTCAGACACTTTCAAAAGGTACTTTTTCGATAGCAAAGTGAACAATTTGTTCAGAGGCATAAGCCTTTTTTTTCGCGAATTTCTTAACATTTATGCAACTGGAGCTTGGGTTCAAAATTCAAACAAAAACTCACTCTAATTTTTGTTGTTGTTGCTTCTTTTAAGCCACCTGAACACGTGGAAAGAATAAAAATCCGTTAACGAGATTTCAGGATTTTGAAGTTCAAGGTTAAAACTAAATATTCTGAATGTTTTCCATTTTTATCTCGTGGTCCACATGCACAGATTTTTCTTATAAAAAGTAGGCCGAGGGAGTTAGTTGTAGATTTGATTTCTTTCCCGATATGTGTACTTGATTTGTAAGAAATATTAATGGTTTGTATTCAACAGTCGCGACAATGGAGCCAGGTAAAAATCACGAAAAATCAATGAAATACATGCATTTTCAGCACCGTGTAATTTTCGCGTTTACTGATTGTGTGAATTTATATTCTTTGCACAAATACTACCATCTCTTAGCTATAAGATGCCATCTCAAGTATGTCTTTAAGATATTTAAACAGAAAAGTTTTTACAACTAAAAAAATTGAATCCTAAAAATTACGTTTTTAAAGAGGGTTCTCGCAAAGTTTGAGCAAAATCTAAACTAAGCCAGCTTTACCGATTATATGTTTTCATCTGGAATGACTCATATTTGTACAACAACATTTTCTGTGTTCCAGATTTTGATAAATTAAGACAAAACTTCATTCTGCACAGGCTTAAAAGATTTGTTGCTGCAAAGAAAATTTTTTGGATGTGCGATATGTTTCTTATGGTTTGTGAAAGATTCTAAGCATAGTATGGTTTTTGAAAGATTCTTAGCTTATTTTGGTTTGGAACAAATGCGCGATGGCACGCCCCTCCCCCCATAAATAAAAATATCAAATTCACATTTGATCAACTATTTGACGCAGACGAATTATACTTGGTACAAATATAAAAAGTATGGGCAAAAGCAAGTTTCAAGTGAAAAATGGGCGGTGCCACGCCTCCTATATGAAAAAACACTGTTTAACATCTTCTCATATTTAAATACAGGATTTTATTTTTAAAATTTAGTGTACGGACCTTAAGTTTGAATTGTCATAACGAATGTTCAATTTTAAACATTCATCAGTCATTTCTCTTCATTCAAATTACCTGCATTTTCCCGTGTTTAATCATTGGCACGGCAACTTTTCGTGTCCTTAACCTATCCTTCAATCACACCAGTGACCTCTTATGTCCAGACTTTATTATACAAAGACTATAACCAAATAAAACTCATCGCACCACTTACCGGTAAGAGCAGAACAACATCTGACAGGCCAGCTAGTTATTAATAAAATTTTAAGAAATCTCGTCCTTTCTTTGAAAGAATTTGTGTATGTACACTTATTGATTTAATGAAAGGATTTCTTCATACTTAACAGGTAATTTATTCCCAATGTGTTCGTTTTGCTTTCCTTAAAAGTGATGAAAAAAAGCATACCTACTCAAAATTGTAGCAGATATAATTAAGAAGAAATTATAAATACTTTCAATATTTTTCTAAAGAAATATTTCATTTATTTTTCGTTAAGCGTTAAGGACTAACAAAAATTACTAAAGCGTCTTAAAATGTTGGCACATAATGTATTTTGTAGTACATGAACTTTTTATTGTATGCCAAGTTGTTTTTACTGAAGAATTTGTTTACGTTATGCATCAGTTTTTGCCCAGCTAATTTGGTATCTAATTATAATCGCTATAGCTCGTTAATTTTGCGGTCAATTAAAAAGCTTTTAGATGCTCTTTCGGTTTGTTAATAGCTGCTCAACTATTCGAACGAGATAAATGGTCGTTAAATTGAAGATAACAACTTGCCGGAGATCGTGTTAAGTGGATCGAATGAAGTAAACAACATCTTCTTCGCTTAAGATATGCTAATGTTATGGAATAGAGCTTTTAGAGTAGATTATGGATTACTTATTATACAATAGGAAAAGAGCGTTGCTACAGTAACCAGATATTTAATTATAGATTATAATTCAAAGATGAATGTCATATTTGGGAAAATTTGGGTAAAAGTTAGATATGCAATACATCTTATTGAGAAAAAAGTAAGTTTTGTATTAATTGTACTTAAGTAGTTATAACAAATACCTGTAGTACAGAAAATTAAGCACGGAACCCAAAGCGATGAAATGTCGAATATACACCATTTAGCATATTTCCCCTAGCGGTAATATCAATCGTGGAATTATGGACCAAAATATTGGTAAGTGTCTCTAGCGATTTAATCTACTGTACTTATCCACCGCATTTTGCAGATACCACAACCTACGTTTCGAATATGCAACAGTTTCGCATGCCTTTCCCTGTTTGTTTTGCGTTTCGGTCGCATCGAAATCCAAAGATTTCGACTGATGCACCAAATGAATTCGCCCTGAGAAATTTTAATGTAGTTTGGAGGCGGGACAAAAGCCGAATGTAATTCATCTTTATCTTCGTTTTCACATTTTTTGGTACCCGTATTCAAGTGTTTACAAGAGAAAAAAAATAAAATTTAAAAGATATGAATAAAAACATTGTAAAGATGCAAAATGCATTTTTTATATATAAAAAAAAAAACAACTTAAAAATAAACAGCAAATGTCAGAAACACAAAACAACCGCAGCAAATTGAAATTTGGGTCAACACTTTAACGAGTGTTAAGCACACGACGTATCTGCAAGTTGAGCAGATACTATTTATATCTAGAGATACAAATGCAGCTTGAAGAAATAATGAAGATGTTTATGCTCCAACGAGTTGCAACGATTAAAATTAATAAATTTGCGCATCGCGATTTCTTGTCTCTCTTTTGTTTCTGTTGAACAGCTTCAGAGTATTTATGGATTTGACAATATTCATGGGCGTAGCATTAGAGCGGTTCAAAATAAAAACTTTTTGATTTTTTCACGATGTTTCAGCGGATTACAGTAGCTTTATATGGTTGGACAAGGCCCATTACTAGGATTAAGGTTAATATTGAAAACTGGATTAGCGCCCTCTGTTTTAAGTAAACAACCCATTTTCCAAAATATTGATTTAAAAAATGGTGCAAGTGACAGACGCTATAAAATTTTCTAACAAAGTGAGTATGCTTTTCGGGAAACTATCGATCGGGGAATTCAAATCTGAGAGTTGTTTTTCTTCTTCTTCTTTCTTTCTTATAAAAAAACTGACAATTAATCGGACAAAAGTAAAAAAGTACCGATTTTCCACTTCTATTTTATCCCGTGGTACATTATTTTTAATTTACTGTTATTTGCTTAAAATAACGTCGAAACCGCATATCATTATCTTATTTCAAAACCAAGATATCTGCATTTTTCTAAATTAACATACTAGATTTTTTTCTAATCGGAGTCGAAAATTTGCATATTAAGGTGATTCAAATTTTTTTTATTTCAAACAGTTATTATCAATCGGGGAATTCGAATCCGTGATTAGTTTTTTTTTTCTTACAAAAAAATTTAAAATTGACCGGAAAATTAAAATTTTTTAGTCGCCGATCCCGTGTTACTTCATTTTTAATGAACTGTTATTTGCTTAAAAGAATGCCGTAAGCCGCATATCATTTCTTATTTCGAACCCGAGATAATCTGCCTTTTTTCTAAATTAACGGAACTGACATATGCCGTGTTTTTTTTGAAGCGGTTACCTGCTAAAAAAATTTTTTTGTGTGAGAATGACAGTTCATTTAGTCGGCGATAAGTATCGCCTAAAAAAAAAATTGTTATCGGGTAGCCGCGTCAAAAAAAAAACACGGCTATAATTTGAATTTTTGAAAATGATAAAAAAATCTATAGAATAGTTGAAATTATGTCAGTTCTTTTAATGTCTTCAGTCTCCAAATACTGTCAAAGTTACAGGTTTTCAAAATTAATTTATAATCGGTCACTAATTTATAATCGGTCACCCCAAAGCAATTGTGGAGTAATATTCGTCAGTATAAGGTGTTCACTAGAAATACAACTAAATGCAACTTAGACCCTAGTGAGTTAAATGACTTTTTCCTTAATTCATGTCACTCTGCGCCAGCACCTAGTGTGATTTCAACAGAATCTGCAAACCTTTCCTATCAACATCAATTTCACTTTTCAGCTGTAAATGAAAATACAGTGGCTAGATGTGTTTTGAAAATTACCTCGAATGCAGTCGGAAATGATGGCATTTCTATTAGATTTATTAAATTAATTTTAGCATTCATCTTATCGCCTTTGACTCACATTATAAACCACTGTCTGACATGTTCCAGTTTTCCTAATCTATGGAAAGTTGCTACTATTACACCAATTGCTAAAACCACTGTTGCCTCTACCCCGAGTGATTATCGCCCTATTAGTATTTTATCTTCCTTGGGAAAAGTATGCGAACGAATTATTTTTGAGCAAATCTCAGATCACATCAGTCAACATTCTTTGTTATCTCCTCTCCAGTCAGGTTTTAGAATGGGACATAGCTGTGCGACTGCAGTAATGAAGATTACGGATGATATTCGGCCTTATTATGATCAGAACAACATTACACTGCTTTGCCTTCTAGACTTTTCAAAGGCTTTTGACTCTGTCAATCATGAACTTCTCTGCAAGAAATTAAAATCTTTATTTATGTTTAGTGACAGAGCAATAAGATTAATAGAAAATTATTTAAGAGGGAGGTTTCAGAGGGTTGTAATCGGAAATATTTCATCCTCTATTAGGTCAATTTGCGTGGGGGTGCCTCAGGGTTCCATATTAGCTCCACTACTTTTTTCTATGTTTATAAACGATATTTTTTCTGTTTGCAAATATTCAACAGTTCATGCATATGCTGACGATATCCAGCTTTATTTCTCGCGGCCGATTGGACTTGTGGAAGATTTGACGTTTAGACTTAATTCTGATTTATTTTGTGTGAATAAGTGGGCTAATGATAATTTTCTTACTATAAATCCATCGAAGTCTAAAATACTACCTATTGCAAGAAGTCATCTAAATATTGAAGATATTCCTCAGTTATCGATTGGGTCAGCCAATTTAGAATTTGTATTTAAAGTAAAAAACCTTGGTTTCATCTTAAACTCAAAGCTCACTTGCACTGACCATATTAATAAGATTATTGGGAAGATTTATGGTACCTTGCGGCTACTACGTGATTCTATGAACTTTACCCCAATTGAGACTAGGCGAAGACTTGTAGTACAACTAATCATGCCCCACATAACCTATTTTAGCACCGTCTATAGTAGACTCGACTCTCAGTCTCTACATAAGCTTAATGTTGCTTTTAACAGTGCTGCAAGATATGTTTATGGTGTAAGCCGTTTTGACCACATCTCTGAGATAAGCAAGGGTATTTTAGGATGTAGCTTAAACGATTATGTTGATATGCGCAATATGTTATTTCTGCACAGGCTCATCCACTCTCGCACTCCCGCGTACCTTTATAACAAGCTACAATTTTGCCATTCCCAAAGGTCACTGAGTTTAATTGTCCCCAGGTGCAGTTATCTCAATTCTAGCAGGTACTTTTTCGTTAGCGCCATTAGGTTGTGGAACGCTTTACCATCATGTGTTAGACGAATTGGATCGAATAACAGCTTCAAACAAGCACTTTTTAACTCTTTCAGTAATAATTCTTGAACCTTGCTCTTTAATTTCTGTACTTATCCTCTATTTCTCTACTATCTTTATTTCTATCTACTTCTTTACTTCATCAAGATAAATGAATTTTTAGTTATTAAAGCTTTAATGTAATAACATATTATATGAGTATAGATGCATAGCTATTATTTGTAAATTATAAATATTTTATATTAATAGTATTTTAATTTTATTTTTTTTTAATCTTTTTAATGTTCTATTAATCAATTGTTAATTGCTTATGCCTATGATGTACTATAAAAGTCTAAGACTTATTGTACAGTGAAATTAGCAAATAAATAAATAAATAAATAATCAGCCTTGCCAGAAAATCTGATTCATTTGGTTATGTTCATGACAACTTTAATATGGTAGCACTGCTTCTGTATTCTTTGTATTACATTCAGAAAAGTTAAATTTATGACAGTCATGTTGTTTATTAGAAATATAAATAGACTTTTAAGATCATTTTAGGGAATTAAGTTCCTACCTACAGCTATGATTCCTCGCGTATACATGCATCACTTTCATACTGCTAAAAGCATCACAGAGCAAACGAGTAGGACAGCAAAGCCAATTCATAACGTTCATTTGACTTTGCGTCCACTGTCATCATTTGTTTCGTCAGCGTTCATCTCTTCGTCAATGCGCTGCTGCAAGTTTTGCGCGCATCTACGCGCATGAATGGAAAAAATGAATGAAGTGAATTTTTGTGGCGGCACCATTGGATACGTCGTTGAACCGTTCGAATCACTCGCCTTGCCCCAGGCATAAGTCTCGTTTTCTTTGATTTCATTGCTATGATTTCTTCACTGTGCCCCGGCGTGGCGTAGGCTTAAAGGCAGGCAGTCTGCCAACTCAAATTTGGTAACAACGTTGAGAATTCGAGCCACAATACGCCACATAATGACATAAGAAAGAGTGTGGCCGAAATCATGCCATTCATGGAAAATCATTCGCACACCAAACTACTTAATTATTGTGTATTTTTCAGATGCAGATTATGCTTTATGTATTTTATAATTTTAGTTTTTTTTTTTCAGTTAATTTTAAGATGACTGTTGGAGTTTGCGGCATACATAGTGTGTCAGTAAAATTGGAGTACGAAGAAAAGCCAAACTTGTCATATGATGACAAAGGGAGAAAATCCAATAATATAAAAGTTATATACCTATGCTTTCGTGATAGAAAGGAGACATTTTGACAGTCATTAAGCGCTAGGTGAAAGTTTTATGTTTACACTAATGACCCGGGGTTTTCTCAAAGGGCTAATGGCGTGAACAAAGCATATTTTTCGGCATTACAAACAAAGTATTTGCTAACAATTTTCATATTTTTCGGCATTACAAACAAAGTATTTGCTAACAATTTTCATTTACAAGATAATTAAGGTCAAGAAACCAATGAAATAAAAAAAAAAATTCATTTATTGGTAAAACTAGTTTTTTTATCGCACGTAGTGTTTTTTTCGAAAACTCAGAGTGTTAAAAACCACACTATGACCATGGTGAGTGGGCATTTTTCTACGACTTTTTTATGACTTTAGTTTTCCTCTTTTTGGTCAACAACAAACGTTGTATTCATATAAATATATACGTACGATATGTTGTACGATTCATGCTGTCGCAACTAACTTGTTTGTCATTTCGGTCTAATCGCAAATTTTTTCGTATTTCTTATTTCGTCGTCAGTAGAATTGACTTTTGTTGCTTTTTGACAGCATGACTTGATTGAGAGCGGGAACGTAGTCAAAAGCCTAAATAAAACTTAAATTTGGTTTTAGGCTTCTGAAAGTGGCTGGATTTCATGTTATTTGCAGCGATTGTGGTTTGTGTCTGGTGCTGTTAGAGGAAATGATTTATGTCCTTGTCATTTGGATTTGTTTGTTTATTTGGCATTTTTACAACGTTACCACATTCGATAAACTTAGAAGTTGCTTTTGTTGTTGACAGTCTGAAGCAAAGAAAGTGTAAGGCAAACAACACTTCCTACGTGTCAAGAATTCAAAGATGTGTTTCCAAGACAAAGACAGGTTCTTTCGAGACATGTTGCTTCTTACGATTTGTTGCATTTTTGCTTACTGTTGTTTTGGCTGCTTTTGGATCTGTGCTGTTCGCATCAGAGTTCAAGTTTCTCACGTTTATCAAATTTTATTCTTGTTGGGTAAGTGGTAATGTTTTAGAAATTTACCGATTTCAGCTTTATGTTCTTTCAATGTTTCCGTAATTAATTTTTTAAGACTTCCAATTGGAAAATATGAGCTTGGCATCTTTCCTTGTTTTGTATATTAAAGGAAAGTTATTGGTTATTTTCAAATATTTTTCAATTCAAAATAAATTTGAGAGCTTGTCTTTCATAAATATTTACCAAAATACTTTTCAATTTACAAAAAAGGGTCCATCTAATTTAATACATTTGGAAGCTATTGATCAAAATTTAATTTAATATAATGAGGACCATTTTTCAACCCCCCAAGCCTTTGTACTCGGGGCGATGGCCCCTTCTTATGTTATTGCAAAAACTCACAAAAGAGTTTTTATCCAAATATTCCGCCTATGTGTGAATTTCTATTGGGATATTACCATTGAATAATTTTAAAATGAATGGCAAATGCTAAATTAAATAATAAAAATTAAAATCTGCTATTGCCACAACATTGCGGCATTTATCGTGAAATCCTATTAGCGCACATAAGTCTGAAGTATTGCGACACCAACGAGCAGCTGACAGTTGCTATCATAGCAAGTGTCAAATTTTGCAGGCCCGCATTAAAGTGTGAAATGACACAACGTCAACAAAATGTAGTAAAAATACGCAATGTGGCGACGTTTTTAGATACAATAGTACGGATACGCGCTTCAACTGCAACTCCACTTGCAGATAGAGAGTGGTGCAAAGGAACTAGAAAACTACACGTATTCAATCTATTGAGCATGCAGTTGAAATCTATCTGCATCTGACAATATGCAGGCGATGCGATGCGTTGCACACTTTAGATACAAATTGACAAAATTAAGAAATATTGGATGAGGTTGAAGTGTTGTTCATCGACATCGTCATCGGCGAAGTTGCATTTTGTTTTCTGTTTGGTCTTTTTATTGATCCATTAATTGAGCAAATGAGTCATGCAGTCACGGCACACTAAATGCAAAATACAAAAAGGTGGCACCGTTATGTGTAGACAATGTCAAAGGGCTGAGTGATAATTTCCAGATCGTTTACAGCAATTTTAATGGTCGCATCCATCCACGTCTGCAATTCAAATCAATTGACGGCTATAAATATAACTACACGCAGTCAAAGTGTCAAAGATCGATCTGACGTCATATGGGGAAACTCTTACGTTTTCACTGGTGAGTAACACCGCTAGGTGATGTCTCGAAAAGGTGTTGTCTAAAATTTATGGCAAACACGTCGAAACCTCAAAATATTTTGAAATTTGGATAGCAATGTTTTGAACAAGTGGTGCCTAACAGCAGATGTGCTGTGTCTAACTTATTTAAGAACCTGAATAAAAATTCAGCACTGAGATATGTAGACATAGCTATGATCTCAGAATCTCTTAAGTCCTTCAAGATCTCTAAGATTACTCAAAACTTTGCTGATTTTGGAACTTTAGAGTCCTCAAGAAAAGTCATCGGATAACTTAAGAAATTGCGCGTCTAATGAACTACTCCAAATGCCGATACCTTAGTTCAAACATATAAAAACCCTCCTAAGAGAATTTTCTCTATCTCATTTTACAAATTGAGATAAGCAAAACATCAATTATCTCGAAACGCATTTTTTTTTTTTTTTTAGATACGTCCTTTTCGCTTCTGAGGACGAAATCATGTACCTAAAATGTTCACAGGCTCCCTAACTGACTTCATCTTGTTTCCGTACCAAAGAACTTTTTTAAATGAGAACCCAAAAATAAAAGCAAAAAACAGCAGATCACTTCCATTTCAGAAAAAAGTTACCAAATTTTAACCAAAGTATCTCTTTCGTTAAAAACTCTTGAACATCAAAAAGTAGCAGCAGACAAAAAAAGAAAGCTTAAAATATACCAGGGATCGGAGAAAAAGGCACCAACTTGATAATTAGTTAATAGACTCCAGCAATATATAGAAGTTATAAGCTGTTAGGCAATTTAATATGATATCATATTATTTTATAAGGGTTACAAATCGTTGCAATAGGTAGGTAGAAATAGGCAAGGAATATAGTAATGAGTTGAGAATTTCTGAAGCGATTCAAGCGACAAACACTGCCGTGCCTCAAAGCTTAAGACCAAACTTTTTTGAACATATGTATATCTATTTTTTTGCTTGAACTATTGTTACAATTTGAAAAATTTTTGCCAGAATATCAAAGATTTCAATTGAGTTAACAGTTGATGACTGCAATACTACTGATAAGACATTTCCATGATTTTTTAAGATTTATTCAGAATAGATATTACTTTTCTATAAAATTCTTTCAAAGAAATTATAAAACCAAATGTTAATAAATTTTCCAGACTCCGAAAGGCAGTCAGCGTGCATTGTGCTACTGGCTGTGGTCATCAGCATAGCATGCACTTTGGCATAGGAACCTCACATTATGTAAATGTTACTTCATGATCAAATATGTGGCATAAATATAAACGAGTGGCACAGTGCAAAGTACTTTTCTGAAAATAACATCATAAAAAGTTCATATGTCTAGGCAAAAACGAGTTGCAATGTTTATTTATTTTTTCTGAATTTTTTCTTTTTTTTTTGGTGCAACTTTGCAAATTGAATTTTCCACACTTGCAGTATCTGCTCGTGACTCCGGCTGTAGTCAAAAAATGAAAAAAATGTGGACGCATTCACACAGTTTACGAGTTAAGTGGCGGTTGTAGGTGGTAATTGAATTTTGAAGTTGGAATTTTTGTAACGCAGTTTTTGCATTATAATTTAAGAATAATAAATAAAAGCAGAATTAAGTGATTTGCAACAAGTTGTTGCATTTTTTGGTTGCTACTATGGGAAAATATGTGTGGCATTACGAGAACTATGGCACTAGAATATCAAAGGTTTTAGAAGAACAGAAAATCACGGTTGAGAAACCAAACCAGTGTCGCTGATTGTGTTCGCATTTGTCGAGAAAATATTTCGATCTGATTTTGGCTTATATGTAAAAATAGCATCTAAACTAAAGAAAGTGCTATAAATAAACATTTAATTAAGTTAAGCTAACCAATAGTTAAGCGACTTAGCATAAACGCATCTAAAACTTGTTCTTAGTTTAAGAAAGCAGTCGCATATTTTTGCAAAACAAATGCTGGTCAACCCACTTCCTGTATAGATTTGATTGCCAATGCTTCCGACACTCTGTTTTCACCAGTGCTTAGTGCTCCGAATGGGATATAGTGTTGTTTATACACTAGGTGCATTATTTATTTCGCTTATTATCGCTCATAAATCTTAGTCACAAGTTTTTGTTTTTATGTTTTCCTCGGGCAAATACAACATACATTGATGCGAACATCCGTTGTCCGGGTGAAGCAAGCGACCACACTGAAGCGCCATACGCATAATCGATGTAACCAGAGTTGGGTAGGAATCATTCCTTTCGGAACTTAATTTCTTAAAAATTTTTTGTCAACTTTCTTAAATTCATAGCAAAATTAATGAATTCATTTGTCGATGTCATTCAAGAAAGCAAAATTTGAAAATTTTAAGTTCGATTCCAAAAAAATGGAATCCGTTGAATCTTTTCTAGAAATCAAAATCTGAATTCCAAATTAAAAAAAACAACAAAGGAATGAATTCCTTTTGTTAATTTTGAATTCCCGATGAGTTTTTCTGAAATTCGAATAAAAACTCCAATTTGTTTGAATGGAAAAATAATCGTACGATTTAAAATTTAGATTTCGAGAATCATTACCTTTTGCCATGGAATAGAAAATTTAGTTACATATTTCAATTCCCCAGAGTTGAAATTGAAAAGCATTCATTCCTACCCAGCTCTGGCTTAGTGGGTGAGTAGTGATAAAAAATGTATGGGATATTTTTTTTGCTGTGGGCTGCATCAAATATTTACAATGTGAAGTTTGCTTTAAATATGTGTGGGTCAAAAAATTGCAGTTGTGGTTGTTAATGATAAGGGAATTGAAAGTTCCATTTTGGTCTTAAATGCATTGGAATAAAATACATGAAATTTCAAGCTATTATTACTTGATGGTTCTACTTTTTTATTGTAACTTCTCGAATAACTTTGAATAGAAGTTATGAGCAACAGAAAAGAAGCACTAAATATTAAATAATAATAGCCTCAGACTATTTTAAAGAAAATAATATCTCATTAAATTACGATTTTAAGAATTATTTTATAAAGTTTTATTGCAACGATTCGCCGTCGAATCTGTTAATATGTGAAAGTGATTCAACTCCCCGAAAAGAATAATCATCTTTTTAATTTTTGAAAAGCTCTGATATCGTTGTTATCTATGATATTCGCCCAATATACTGAATCAATTTTAACCAAATGTTTGGTATAAAATATCACGTTAATGTGTTGTGTTGTACGTTCTGTTTTTGTTTTTTCCATGGCTCCGAAGGCTGCCGCGAAGCCGGTTTTGAATTTTATGCCTTATTCAATTTGCTTTCATATGGTACCAATATCTTGGATATCTATACAGAGTTTTCCAACTTATACTGATTTTTATAAAAGCTATATCCGCAACTTCCGATAGCTATATCTCCGAAACTAGATTCGTCCGATCCTTTTTTTTGCATATTTATTTTTTGATCTTATAGCGCTACTTTCCCTAAAAAAATTAAAGAATATGGGGGGTTTGTACTAAAGTAAATTTGTTCCTCAAGTAATAAGATTTTTTTAAACCGGTGCACAGCGGTCCCTAATCGAGTGTTTTGGTTAAAAAATGACTATAAAGTGCAAATCTAGTCGGAAATGGACATTTTTTTTTTGTTTGAATTAATGCTAACCAAATTGTCAACAAATTTGCTGAGCTCGAATTTGATAAAATTTTAATTTGAAAAAACTTTTCTTGCGGTTGGTTTTATTTAAAAAAAAAACGTAAAATTGTTCATTTGCGCACACTGCGGCTGAACCAAGCAGAAGTTCGACTTAAATGGATCCAAAATCAGAATTTTCACTACGGCTCCGTAGCATACTACGATTGAAATTCCGTAAAATTCAAAATCGAAGCTGATCTTTTTTTTGAGAAATCGGCATCTTAATTGTCCAGGACCGTAATATACTTACTTATAGGCTTGCCAGATCCAAATTGTGTTTCACCTGGACATTTAAAAAAAAATCAGAAAAAATCTGGATTTTTCTGGACACTTGAAAAATAATCTTGATTTTTCTGGACAATAAATAAAACTAAAGCATAGTTTCAGAAGAACATATATGTTATATTTTATTTAAACAAAATAAACATAACAATTCAGCAAAACAACATTTTCTGTGAGCGGTGAATTTGTGTGAATGTCCAGAAAGTTTTAACAGATTCATGAATGGCTCACATGCTGAGTGGCTCACTGCAGTTCTCTGGTACATACATACCCATACATATGTACAGTAGGCTGATTCAAAAAAATTTTTTTTTTTGATTGAAACAGGATTAATAGTTGCAAGTACATCAAAGAAAAATGCTGGTGCAAGGGGAGCTCATAATATTAATACAGCGGACCCGCGGTAATCCGACAAACTCTTTGTAAGGCAAGTCGAACTATAGAATTTGTCGGATTATAGAGTACTGCCTAATTCCCCCACATAGTCCGGAATTTTTTTTCAAAAGAGTACCTTGTAAGCCGACAAATTGCAGATCCAATGTTAAGATTCTATACTTTATACTCTGAAGTACAAATCATACGTTTTATTATAAAATTAACGTCATTAATCCTATAGAACTTACAAAAAATAATAACGCGTACAAATTGTAACTTGTTCAGTCATGAATTATCTACATTAGCAGAGATTGTCAAAAAATATGTATTCAATAATAATAGACATGTCGGATTACAGAGGGTGCCGGCTTAGACAGGGGCTGGATTACCGGGAGTTCGCTGTAACTGAATAACAGAATTTTCCAAACAGCCATAACAATTTTTCGTTTATATCAACTGCGATTATATTGTGTAGCAAACGTTTCGCTACAGCTACTTCAGCAAAAACTATAAAACCCAAATTTGTGTCTTGAGCGGTTGGTACGGCTGTTTGAATTTCATCTGGACATATTTCTGATCGTCTGGACTCTGGACTTGGGACTAAAAATCTGGACAATCCAGGCGAATCCAGACCATCTGGCAACCCTACTTACTTACTATATTAGACATGTTCAAAAAATTTCATATTCTAGAATTTTTCGGGAACGCTTAAAATTCGGAAATTTATTCATATTCGAGTATATTCTCATTTTAAAAAAAATTCATGGGGTTACTACCAGAGCTGCAAAGTTTTAATTTTTTGGAATTTAAGTAAAAAAATTAAGAAATTTGCATTTTTTTCTTATTTGATTTTTTTTTTCCATTTTCCGGATGTACACATAAGAAAATATCGAAAAAAATTTACCGTTATTTTTAAGAATATATGTATGTATATAAGGAGAAAACGATCTCTACTACATTCACCTTAATAGACCATAACATAGTGTACACTAAAATAAATGTCATGCTCTAGAATTCTTCGGGAACACTCGAAATTTGAAAATTTATTCATATTCGAGTATATAGACGCGCAGTAGTCCCAAATCGTGTTTTTTGGTTCAAAAATAGCTAAAGAGCGCAAATCTTATCAAAAATGAAAAACTCGGGCTTCAACGATTTATTGGCATTTTAGTTTTCTCATTTAAAAAAAAAATTTGTTGTGTCTTTTCAAATGTGAATAAAAACCTATGTGCGAAAATTCCCAGTGGGTGCGGTTTGAACCCCCAAAACCCCCCGCCCCCCCCCCCCCCCTTGCGCACGGGCCTGTCTTCACGAGTTATTCAGGGTGCACTTGAATTCGATCAACATGAAATTTATTACTGAAAACGGATAAGTTTCCTGTTCTCTGTTATTCAAGTTCAGATGCGATTACATTTTAGTTTATGTTACGTAATTAAAGCTTAAAGTTACAAGCTTCAATTTAAGTCGTCTTTGAAGATTCTAGAACTTTGACTTTAGTTCCTACATTTTTTGAGGGTTTCAACTCACCATTTTTCCCATTCAACCCCATTTTCTCAAAAACTATACGTGATGGACAACTTTTGAGTGTTCAGCGTGCAAAAATCTATCAAAAACTCTCAGTCTCTTCGCATTAGCAGACTGAAGGTTGAAATTTGCAGACCAGTGTTATTTAAAGGTAACATATTTTCATAAAGTTTTTTCATACATGAGATAATTTATCGAGAGTTAATTTTTTATTACTACCATTTTAAATATTTTTTAGTGCATCAATAGACTGGATTAGAAACTACTACATATCTTTTCTTTAATAATACTTAACATGAAAAACCACATGTTTAAAAAAATTTTTGGTATTACTACATCAACCATCTAATAAATATGCTTCACCGAAACGGTATTAAATTCAAAAATTGAAGAGTACAGGTGCAAAACCCTCCAAGTCCAAAAAAATGAAAATGTGAGATATTGTAGGACGGGACAGAAAAAATATTTGTTTGCAAGCCTACGTACTCTAAATTGTAAAAAAAAATTTTTCCCTTCACAAACTTTTGCAAAAATTTCTGATAAATTATTTTTATCAAAACCCGCCAAGTCCACATTTCTGAAAATCAAAGCCTGCCAAGTGCAATTTTTCATTAAAAAAGATTCGGCTTTCATAAATGCAAACAGTTTTATGTTATCTTAACATTGAAATTATATTGTGTAATTAAAATTTCAGTCTACATTTATTCAAATGTTTTGAAATTAATTTAAACTTAGCCATTTTTAAAAAATGATTTCGGAACCTATTACAGGTAGTCCCCGACTTACGACCGTTCGACTTACGACTATTCGCACTTACGACCAATTTTTTTTTCAATTTTTTTCATAGAAAATGCTTAAAATAGTTTCGGGGAATCCCTAAAATATGTAAAATATTATTATTACATATTATTATTTTAAATAAAGTTTGAACTATATGAATTTTGGGTAGTTTCATTTCTCCTGACCCTAAAAGTTAGTAGTACTGTATGTATGTAATATTTTTCTTTAGTTATTTTTTATGAAACTCGACTTACGACTTAATCGACTTACGACCGATGACTAGGAACCTATCTCGGTCGTAAGTCGGGGACTACCTGTATTACTATTATTATTTTTCAAACCCCGCCAAGTCCCGAGGTTTCACTTTCAAAACCAGCCAAGTCCACGTTTTCAATTTCAAAACCCTCCAAGTCCACAGTTTTTGTTTCAAAACCCGCCAAGTCCAAACGTTTTTTTATTATAATCCTTATAGATTAGGTCATAAAATGTAATGAAAAATCAGAATTTTAATAACTTTTGACAACTAAGTATTACAATGGATCAATCTACTTTTTTAATGTAGTTAAATTTCAGTGGAAAACAGTTTTTTCGATTTTTTTAAAAACGCAAAATATGGACTTGGCGGGTAGGGATGCCAACACTCAGGGTTTCGCCCGGAGACTCAGGGTTTTGAGTATGATTTCCGGGTCTCCGGGTTCAAAGTCAATCACTCCGGGTTGAATATCATTTTTGTCGACCGCAATGAAAAAAATTTTGATTTTGTTGACCTACTTTTCCGAAGGTTTTGACGCGCTGAATTCGAATCCAAGCTTAGAATTTCTCAAATGGCTCCGGTTTTCGAGATATTCTAACCTAAAAATGCGAAAAATCACGATTTTTCGAGATATTTAGGGCAAATTTATATAGAAATATAATTTTTTTTTTATGAAACCATTAATAGGCGGAGAGCCGGCTGTAGAAAAGTCGAGTGTATTAGATTACAGGATGAGATGTATGCCAAATGATAGAGCTCAATGAGCCTAAATAGAATATCTAGGGTTGCCTTGCCAAAGCGTGTCCCGATGATCGAAAATGCCCGAATTTTAGCCAATTTTGTTTCTCTAATTAAAACTGTAGTACATAAAAGCTCGAAATGTATGCCAAATGATAGAACTCGAAGAGGCCTAAATATAATACATGGGATTGCATTGTTGAATCCTGTCCCAAACATGAGTTTTCACCGGTTTTTTGGGTCAATTTTCATTAATGAAGATAACAGCTTAAAATTTGTGCCAAATGATAGATATCGAAGGGCCTAAATAGAATATATAGGGTTGCCTTGTCACATCCTGTCCCAACCACGGGTTGCCACTCATTTAAGAAAAGTTGACCCAAAAAACGGGTGTCAACCAATGTTTAGGACTTGATTCGACAAGACAACATCGAACATGTAGATGAAGTGTTTATTCCACAGAGACGATATAACAAAAACTACAGAGCCTATAGCTTTGCCATGTTGTGCGATACGTTAAAGTTGATGCTGAAGACACTGAAAATAAAACTCGAGAGCTGAAAACCTTTTATGATAGCAACAGTATTTCTATGGATGGATGAATTGGCATATGCTGTGACGGCGAAACAACTAATACCGGCATAACAAATGGAATATTACGTCGATTTGAAGTTCAACTGGGTAAACCCTTGCATTGGTTTGTATGTCTAATGCATTTCAATGAGTTGCCTTTTCGTCGTTTGTACGCAGCACTGGAAAAATGCCTCCACTTATGACAGATCCACGCGTAAGTGAATGACCACCGCTATTTCTGATGGTTGCTGTTCAACTGGCTGTAGAAAAGTCGAGTGTATAAGATTACAGGATGAGATGTATGCCAAAGCATAGAGCTTGATGAGCCTAAATAGAATATCTTGGGTTGCCTTGTCAAGGCCTGCCCCGATGGCTGAAAATGCCCGAAAGGTTGCAAAAAACCTTTCCAACGACATCAAAATGGCCGATTTATCTCAATTTAGCTGATAATAGGAAATATATTGGCATTGTTCCCATAAAAGTGCAATATAAGTTAGTATGTAAGTAAGTACTGTACAAAACCTATTTGAAAATATTCGGAAGCTCAAAATTGACTTTAGACCTACAGTTTCTGTATCAAAGTTGTTCAGAATTGTCAGTAGAATATTTTCCTGTCATACCCTTCGATGGCGTTTTCCCGATCTACTATACACATCTCCGAAACAAGATCCGACATATATACATACATAATATACATCTATATATCTAAAAATATATATCTATAAACATATACACAAATTGGCCGTAATCTGACGATGGTTTTCGATAGAACAGATATTGAAAATCTTAAATAAAAAAAATCGATATCTCGTTTAGTTTTCAAGATAACTTTTATGTAATAAAAAGAAATCCGAGAGAAAACCGAAGTGTTGGATTCAATGAAATCTAGTGTAAATATTAAATAATTTTACTTATGTTTTTAAAAAAATTCATATAAAAACTTTATTTCAATTTCACCCACCCCACTTATTGAATCTCCGGGTCAGACATCAGTCCGTGTTGGCAACCCTATTGGCGGGTTTTGCATCTCAGCTCTTCATATCTTCTTTAAAAAAAAAATACTCCTAAAGCTGCAAAATTTTCATTTTTAAAATTTGAGTAAAAAAATTAAGAACAATTTTTTTTTTCTTATTTAAAATCATAGCTGGGCATTAACTCGTTAATCCGTTAATCGTTAATTAAGGAAGTTAACATTTCGACTAACGGATCAACTTTTAAGTTAACTTTAAAAAGTGTTAACGGACTTGTTAACTTGACAACAAATACGTTCCGGTTGATATGGATGAAAATGTATGACAGTAGTCGAGCGGATACAATAAAAAAATGCATAAAAAAAGGTAGAAGAGGCGTTACGACAAGAAGCTGCCAAAAGTTCGCAGAACAGAGATAGTTTAAGTGGCGGAGGCAACAACGCGAGTAACAACGACAATGATGAAAAAGACTTTTTCAATTCTTTCACTCAGTCTAAAGAAAAACCCACACCCACAAATCTTTGAAGCCTAAAGCTCAAAATCTCGTCAAAATGTGGCATGTTCAACCATGCGGCATTCCTCATTGAACAGATGTTCATAAAGCTGTTTATTAAATATAATACCGCTATACCCTCAAGCGCTGCAGTTGAAAATCTTTTTACACGGGCAAAGATATATTAACGCCGAAACGAGATTCGCTTTCAGTCAAGAACTTCAACATATTAATGTTCATGAAGGGGAATATCCACGCAGTGGCGTACCGTGCATATTTTTGGCGCCCGGGAAGAATAGTTCACTTGCCCTACATACACAAGAAAAAAATGATTCCAAAAACGGTAGCAAAATGAGATATTTCACACTGAATTACAAAATCATCATACATACTTCTTTATAATTTAGTAAAAAAAGGTCCTCACTTTTAGTTAAACAAAAACGCTAGCGAAATAAGATAATTGCTCGGACCGCCATCCCCTAGGTACGCTTCTTTCTGTATCCACATTGTGCCAGAGGACTAAATTACACACTCCAATTATGTTCGTCTTTTTTTTTTTTGTTCCTAACCTGTTGACTTCTAGAACCCAAAGCAACAGTTTTTATAAGATCAATAACGCAACGATATAAAAAATGCAATTGTTAACGGATTAACGATTAACGTTAACTTGCGTTAAATCTTCCGAAATGTAACGCATTAACGTTTAAATCTTTCTTTTTTAATTTATCAATCACTGTGACGTTATGTATTGGGTCCCGGGTCACAATAATTTTGCCGGCAATATCATGCTTACAAACTAGAAAGGAAAAGCACAATCTTAAGCACTTGAAACGGTCGGTTGATAAACACTGTCACAATGAACATACGGTTCTAATAGGTTGAATCAGTTTATGTAAGTGGACCAATCCGTGGCTTAAGCTATGAAGACACGTCATCTTCTAGAAATAAACTAACCTGATCTTACCTGTCTTAATAAGGCGATTCTCTGTCCAGAAAAAATTTAAATAACATCATTAAACAAAAAAAAAAGTAAATTGAGGTTAAATTACTATTGCAATTGGGTCCTTTTCAATCACTTTTATATGAAAACCAAATTAACCAAAAACACCCAATTAATTTATTGCTAATAACTGTTATATTTTTGGTTTTTTTTTTTCAATTCCGTGGCGATTAGCATATGTTCCACAAGAAGCATAGTATTAAAAAAATTGCATAAGTGTGTAAGCAGAGTACGCACTCTAGGCGAATCTGAGTGCAAAGCAGATTAATACAAGAAACAATAAGGAGACGTCCATAAATAACGTGAGGTGTTTTTTGAAAATTCAGACTCCCCACCACCCCTTGGTGAGATTTAATGAGTTCTGGATTTTTAGATATAATCTGCTATAATAATGTATGCTCTCTGCATTGACATGGATTTTCGTTGACCTCCTCTCCCCCTTTGACTTTGCCGGGCCCCCTCCCCCCGTATTATGACTCACGTAATTTATGGACGGCCCCTAACTACTGCCTAATTTAAAACTATGTACAATTGACATGTTCAAAAAAAATTCATGTTCTAGAATACTTCAAGAGCACTTGATAACCGAAAATTTATTCACATTCGAGTATTTCCTCATTTAAAAAAAATAAAAAAAAAATTTGCAAAATTTTAATTTTTTGGAATTTGGCCTAAAAAATTATGAAAATTTGAATTTTTTCTTATTTATAATATCATTTTTTAAATATTTTTCGATTTTCTTTATGTTCACATAAGGAACTATCGAAAAAAAATTTGCCGCTATTATAAGGTGTTTCTTGCGTAACAGCTCAAATCCTTTGTTGTTTTTATTGTATTCACCACTTCATGAATTTCCATTAAAAAATAAAAATAATTATATTATGTGTTATTTTCAGTGTATTTCTTTTAATTTTCAAATAAGATTCACAGTATTCGATTAATCTTTTTATTTAATTTCCAAATTATTTTTCTTGAATAAAATATTCAAAACACTGGGAGAAACAAGATACTTTTCATATCTTTCATTTCATAAAAACAAATGAAATAGAAGACTGAAAAACAGATTCTTAACAACGAACGAAAAGCAGAATGTCAGCGTCGTTTCTCGCAGTCACACTGGAATACCTAAGCTTTCTGCTCTCATGAAAAAATTGGCTTTTCGAGTAGCTCCCTCCACTTTGAGCATGCACTCTGTCCGTACACTAAACGCCGTATTATGAAGGGCGAAAAAAAATAAGTGACTGAAAGTGACACATCCACCTTAGCCGTTTGAAACTTGCAATTAAAGGCTTGCTCCGACTTCATCTCAAAGACCATAATTTGGAAAAAAGGTTTATATTCAGGTTTACACATTCAAGATATAGGCAGACAAAAAGCAGTCACTCACTTGCGTCGCCTTACATAATACGGGGGTAGTGTTTATATCCATTTCAAATAGAGGTTTAGCTGTAATAAAGAAAATTCCGACTTCTGCTAAGTAGCAGGTCTTTTTCTTTCCCACAACTACAAACATTATACATAATTAAATGAAAGTACAATAATAAAAGTAAAAAAGAAATATGCCTAACCTAACATAACATGATGTATAATTACACTTGCACCTGTTTTATGAAACATTTTTATTTTATCCGGGGATTCTTTATGCTTTTGTTGTTGTTGGTTTTTTGAGACAGCGCTCTTTATTGGAGTTGCCCTAGTTAAAAGTTTTCCCTAACGTAATCTTTTGACGTAAACTATTTAATGTACGATGGTAGGTAGGGAGGTGCAGCTAAATGACGTATTTGAAAAGAGGCGTTGGTTTTTGTTTACTTACAACAACAGCAACAAAACTCAAATTGCGCAATCAACGGGCCTTCATTGAGCATGATAAAAATTAATGGAGCCTTAAATCGATAATTAGTTAGACGAACTATTGTTAATTAGATTAAGGCAATTAATAGATACGAATTGAAGTTTAAAGGGATATCGTTAATTTAAGCAACGTTTTAATGAAAACGTCGACATTGGATCAAATTTTGTTTGTTTGGATTATAGTTCATTATTCCTACATGAGATTGGAAGCTTTTGATTAATTAAAAAAAAGCCTCAATTAAATTAAAATGTTAGTTATAAATACGACGACGACAGAAATAATATATAAAAACACAAAAATTCAAAACACATTCGCTAAGGCCGAAAAGTGGCAACCAGTTGTTGCCTTGGCTTATTATGAATATGGCAATGATGCTATGTAGAAGTCTTAGCAGACAAGTTTGGCATAAATTGGCGTAAGGCATCGATCTCATAAAATTGAGTATATATTTCTAAGTCATGTTTGGACTTTAGATTTTTATGAAAGTTTTTTTTTTTCAATTTCAAATCACATGCACTTTCGAGGTGCGTTGAAGTTAAGGTGAAGTTGGCTGCCAAAAGAAATGAAAAATTAAACAGCATATAGCCTAGGGTTGTTCAACGAATGTCAAATTTATTTTATGTTGGTCTTCACTTAGTTTTAAAGGTATTCTAAGGACGAATTTCTGGAGAAGCGTAAAGTTTTCCTCAAAAATTGGGAAAATGTCAAATATACACTGAGCGCTACTTGAATAAGGCCACATCTTTTTTATTGGATTTCTTTTGATTTTTCTTCTTGTAGATGTTTTGAACATATTTTTTTATTTAAATTTCGTAAAAATGTATATCGTTTACGAATTGATAGAAAAAAAAGTGTGCCTCGTAGAGTACCGTTAGCTGTTTTTTTTTACTTTGTTGTTATGAGGTACAAAAAACGCGTGTTTATTTGCGCCACTTGAATAAGGCCACTTAAGAAAATACAGAAAAAAAAAATGTTATCTGAAGTTTTTTTTTGAAAATTTTATAATTTTAAGAAATTCAAACTATGAGTAATGTGTGGAGCCTCTGTTTTTTAAAAATCAGTTCAAAAATACGGTTATGCATTGCATCTTCAAACTGCCTTCCGTTTTCATAAAAATATTCAAATATTCTTTGAAATTTGTGGGAATGCTCTTTCCAGAATGGATTAATCGGAGTTTGCTTTAATTTTTGAATTTACAAACACCAAATCAATTGTTGCATAATATGAAAAGCCCCCCATTCTATTACGCCACTTTCTCGCTGTGATGTCTACCCAAAAAAAATTAAAAACATGGCCTTGATGGTTACAACCATTATTTTCACGACTTAAGAAAAGAAGAAGTCATTTTGGTAGACATGGCAGCAGAGAAAGTGGCGTAATAGCATGTTTTTTAACTTTGCCCCACTTTTGGTAACCTAGTTCATTTTTTCTTTGAAAATTATTTTTTGAATTTCTTTTGAACCAAAGATGGACAAACAAGGACAGTTAAATGCACTATACTTAATTTTTCATTTCTCTGCATTTTCGGAGCAAACGTCAGATGGCTCCAAATTTTGTTTTTCAAATATCTTTTGCATCAGAGTTATATTGCCATATTTCATTGCTCACTTACTACATATAAGGTTTTGCTATGGATATATGCAGTTCAAACGGCACAAGATTATTTGAGCGGCAATTTGCCAATTTTTGTTTTTACTTTTAAAATATATGCTGTCTTTTGAGGAACAAGTATTGCAAAAAAATGTTCCATGTATCGAAAACTGTTACATATTAAAATATTGAAACTTTCAATGTATATTTATCGTAAGCCATAAAACGGCCATAAGTATCTAGTTTGTCAACTGTCTGGAATTCGGAGTTTCGTGCCAAAGTATTAGAACATACATTTTATCCAGATTGTTCTTTTCTAGTTTGCTGTTCATTAAGAAGAATACTTTGTTTTTCATTATTTGTCAACTGGCGTGCGCTTGAGAGGTGTTAGCCTCTTTCTGTTTTCATAAGCATTAAGATCCTTACGGTTATTCAATTTTTCGCTTCAAAAACTACAAAAACCTCCTGTCTTATCCAGACCTTCAAACTTTTATACTTTTGTTCAAAAAAACACGAAAATAAAAGTTTCTAAAGATTTTTTTGTTATACAAGATATTATATACTTTTTTGAAAATTTTTATTGAATAAAAGTTTTTTACGTTATTATTAAATCACGTAATACGTATAAAAGTTAATTTTTGACTTTAATTTTTGAGAGTCGAACATAAAAAATTTTTGTAAAAGTCTCAGATAAAATGTATTTTGCTTGAATAAACATAAAATATCCAATACAATTATGTTGCGAAAAGTACCGGAAATACATGCGATGTTTATTTTCTTTATTATACCCTACACCGAGGGTATATTCATTTTGTCATTTCGTTTGTAACATATAGAAGGGGGCGTGGGAGTTATGGAAAAGTACATATATATTCTTGATCAGCGTCTTGCAGGCATCTTGCTAGTAAAAATGGATGAAATCGGTTTATGGACACGCCAACCGCCCATACTCTATGTATATTTGCTCAATCCCATTTTGAAAAAAATGCAACAATTTTGATGAAACTTGGTGATTTGGTGTACATGTGAACTAAATTAGGATTAAGCTAGGTTTCAAATTTCCAAAGATTCCCGTGGCACAGCCCTTAATTTTAACCTTTATACCACCATATCTCGTAAACCCTGCAAGATATTGTGATGAAATATTTTTGTCCTTTATTTGTTCGATTTTTTGATCGACTTGGAGTTTTTTCAACCTCTCTCAACATTTTTTAACATTTTGCATATACTTACGACTTTTTCAACATTTTTCAACCTCTGTTAACCTTTTAAACACTTCACACTTTTTTCGAATTATGCAACCTCTTCAACGTCTTTTTAACATTTATTGAAATATATGTTCTTTCAGTGCAGCGTAGGGTATGTGAGTTTCGGCCTGGCTGAAGATAACACCTTAACTTGTTCATATTGTTATTTAATAAAAAATCACACATAATGTAATAAACATTTGCTTAAGTTTAAAATATGTTAAAATGGCGAAAAATGAGACGAAAATATTTTATTAAAATGATAAAAGTTGATGGGATCTAGAACAGCTACAGCAATAAATGATAAAAATAGGAAATCTTTCCACGCTTATATCTCAGGTTTTGGTTAACCAATCTCGAAGATGATAGTTTAAGGACATTCTGCTCGTTGAGTGCTTTAATGTGATGTATCAGTTATTGCTGTAGCTTATTTAGGTCCCGTCAACTTTTATCATTTTAATAAAATGTTTTGGTTGTTGCTATTCAATAAACATACACATTAAGAAAGTGTAGAGTTCCATTATACACACCTAATTTCATATAACCACCCGCTAAAGTAGTTTCACTTCAAAAACAATGTTATGTAACGCGTTCTTCGAACCCCCCCCCATCCCCCGTAACGCATCGTAACGTTTTGCAAGACCCCCCCTCCCCCCTAATTGCGTTACGTAATACTTGAACGCCCCATCATGTAGTAATTCAATATATTGTTTTAGGATATTATTTGTTATAAATCAAGTGAAAGAACCTGTAATCTAAGTTTTTTTTTAAGAAACTTTTATTTTCGACTTTTAAAGTAAATAGTAAAAAAAAAATTTTAAAATGTAAGTCCAAATAGGCTTTAAACTTTTATCTTCTAATGAAAAAGTCTTGCGGAAACAATAAAGAATATGAAAGTTTAATGTAAAGCTTTATTTAAAAAAAAAAACTTATTTCAGGCTCTGCACTTATCTTCAAACACTTGAAAATACATAGAGAGAGTCATTTTCTTATTGAAAATGCGCTAACGTTGACATGTATATAGATATGTTATAATACAAACTTCAGGGGTTTTATAATGTAAATCCTCCTTAGGTTCTCCACGAACTATGGAGCTGTCAAACTCCGTTGTAGACCTATGAAAGTACAGACATTGTTAGTTTCAAATTCATGGAGATACGAAATGTTCCAATACAAAACCTAATGGTGTTTCCAGCATTTTCTAGTTTGTAATCAAATTGTAAAGGCTTAAGTCACGCACAGTGATGTACCAAATCGGGTTTTTTCATTTTCGGAGCAAAAACCCAACGTTTTTGCTCAGCAAAAACAGCATTTTCACGAGCAAATTGGGTTTTTCGATATGATTATGTATATATGGCTGGAAGCACTAGTGGATGATTTTAATTGCAGAATTTGATTGAAGAAGTACATTTTATTAAATAAAAATAAGAAAGAATTAGTAAGTAATATATGTTTAAGAAAATTATCCATTCATTTTCAGCAATATCTGAGTATTCAGAAGAAACTTATCCGCTGAAATAATCATCTTCTTGTGCGTCCCATATTTCTATGTACAATTTGTAGTTGTAAGAAAGATATGTATGTGAGTTTTCCAGCACGCTCTGTAGTAAGTCGATATCGTTCCTTGTAATGAATCCATCCAAATTTACTAAATTACCTTTTTACTGCCACTATATTGTTGGCGTCAATAGTATTCGAATAGGGACTTGATTCAATTTACTTTCTGATGCATATGTCTTCCACCATAATAACGGATTCATTTCTTCGGCCGCTTCCCATGTGAAATGGCGCCCCCAAAGTCCTTTACGACTTTGATGTTTTCCGAACTCCATCATTATATTCTTCCAGTCCCATATTTATGGCTTTATCATGGAGAAATTAATTTACGTCCATAGATTCATTTGCAGACAAGTCGCATCCTTGTGAGTTTGGATCGATCTTTCTTGCTGCTAAGTGAATTGGCTCTAATGTAAAGTGTTTGCGTTCTGACAGTTTTTCTCTCAGAGCAAACTTCTCTTTTTCACTAAATAGCACCGATTGCTCAAATTCGTTATTAAGACCACCCAATTCGACATTTACAATACCCAGGAAATAATACCATGATGATACCGTAACACTTTGTACACACATTGCGTGCATCTATATGAAATGACGTAGTAAAATCGCTGCTTCATTGATAGTAGGTAGAAATCTGAGAATTCTTATGTTCAATAGAGCGACCAATTAGTTCAATTATATTTCGCTAAAAAAGATTTTTTTTAAAAAAAAATTAAAAAATCCATTTTTGTACTGAGCAAAAACGATTTTAGCAAAATCCCGATAAAAACCCAAAATAAATGCTGAGCAAATTGGGTTTTTGCTCACCGGTACATCACTGGTCTCGCATAATAAAAATAAAGGTTCGTACAAGAAGCAGACAAAACATTTCAACAAGTCAGCGGACGTAAAAATTGAGGACGATATCTTCAAAAGCGCAACCGACTTTAGGAAGTCAATTCAAATTTTGGAAATTCTGTTTGATTCTCCGTCTTATAAATTCAACACTTTCTTTTCATTTGATGACTTTTACTTTTCGCTTTAACTTATTCAGAATAAAAAACAGCAACAATTCGTTGTTTTTTTAACTCAAACATGTAGTCGAACCTTATTTGTAAATTCGTCATAATATTAACGTCTGACAAAAAGTTATAAAGTGTGGTTAAAAATGACGACAATTAACAAATTGATCATGACTAGCACAAAATTAAAGTTTTTTAGCATTTGCATATAAAAGCTGTCAAGTTATTAGCTAATAGATAGCAGTTCTATTTTGGACACAAAGCTTGCTCCAACTAATGCAGTATGAACTTTAATTTCAGAGTTCAACGAATCGAGCAATTAATTAATTAATTAATTGTTGTTAACCAATTCGTGTAATGCCAGCAATCAGGTGCCCAACCAAACCCCAGATGAGGACAGTTAAATTAATGTAATTTTAATTTTATTGGTCAGCTCATTTAGTTTGCAGACTATTAATATGAATAGATTTCATTGTAAGTGGAAGCCAAAATTGCAGGCAAGCCTTCACTATTTCATTATTTTTTTACTAAAATGCAATTTGTCTCTTCTTTAATCTTAACAAACAATTAATTAAACGCAGCCTAAGAAATTTTCTATTTGATGATTATCAACATTAATCAAAGTTTTATCAATGAATCTTTCATTAAAATTGTCTTGATGTCGAAAACTCACATGGAAATGTGGGCTGCATTACGCAAATCTTTTGTTGGTGTTGGCAGCTGGGAAAGTAGCTTTGAAGTTTTGTAACAATAACTAAGTTGTAGCTGAAAAGCTAATGAAAAATACTCAATAAGAAAAAGATATGGTTTCGCAATAAGCACGCACTACGTTTCATTAAGTTAAATAAATAATTCGATTGAGCCGATTTATTTGACTAAAAGGACAGCTACATTAGAAAGATCATAAATTGAAATTCGAGGGCAGAGTGAAAACTTTATGAGAAAATAGTTTTTGTAGGAAAATTACATTTTATATATAAAAATTAAAATCTTTTCTCAATAACTTATTTATGTTAACGATATACTCTTAGAATGTCACACAAAAGAAAAAAATTATTTTCGTGGTATACAAAGTGTCATTTTCTCAGCAATGAAGAAAATTTGGTTTGCAGAGTCATTTCTTCATTATTGGACGGACGGACGAAATCTGTTACTTTGATACTTGAGGGCTGTGTATCACAATCAACGGAAAATCCATTTTTGGATTCAGCAACCTCGGAAACTCTCAAATCAGTTGTCATTTTATTTGTTACTCGAAATTAAGTTTTCCTTTGTAAAGCTGTGTCATCAGTAAATGCAGCAATGATCCTGTCGATAACTTTTTCATAACAAGGTACGTTTATATTATTATTATTTATATATTTTATTTTCTTATTTTTAATAAATTCTATATTTAAGCTACATAAATATACTATGGTGAAAAGGAAAAAGTGTTTTAGTCTGATTTTGTCGTTTTGCAGGAGATCACTATTACGTTTTAAATTTCAAAAAAATTATGTGAATTATTGTAAGAGCTATTGATTCAATAGAGCCTGTGTTAATTAAGGAAGAAATCGTTGCACTTTTTGATTTGATAACTACGCAAATTAACGAGATATTCGCTAAAATAAAATTTCATCGGTTTTTCCAATCGAGAGAGTTCAACTTCGAAGAACCAATTTTCAAATTAGCTGTTTTTCAAAAGTAAATATAATGTGTTCACATAAGCTGTTATTCCAAATAAGCTTTAATGTAATCCATGTTATTATAATATTGGAAAAATGCTTATATCGGCATAAACTGTTTGAAGTTGTCTAATACTGAGTATTTATTTGGAAAAAAAGCTTATACTGTTTTAAGCTCATATTCCCTAGCACAATTTTAAATAGCCTTAACCATATGTACACTTAAACTATGCTTCAAAATGAGATTGTACGTTTAATAGAGATAAGTCAAAGTTCCTCCTTCGAGAAAAATCATCTAATATGCTTCAAATTTCGCTCAGGGGTACTTTTAGATGCAGAAATCATCATGGCGCTATAAACTCAATTCGTGCTTAAGTCGACTCAAGCAGTTTTTCCTTTTCACCACAGATATACATACTTAATGCAACTACATATATTGCCACTAATGTAGGTGTTTCAGTATATTTGAACTGCAAACATTGAGAAGCTTCTTAAATGTTTTCAATAAATTTGTTATTTGAAACAATATTTCTACATGAAAACCTTATGTTTATTTGCTTGATATGAGTATGTCCTTCTGTAACTAACCACCTCTTTATGATCGAAATATTTACGTCTGAATGAAGCCTACCGCTTTTCTTTTTTCCATTGTGTTTGAACTATCCATCAGTTTTTTTTTCAAAATATGACAATTACACTTGTTTACAAATAATTAAAAAATTTCTGAACTTTAGGTGCCACTATTAATTTCTCATGTCAAATCGGCTGCTGATTCCGAAAATCACATTACTTTTTTTTCTCTCATGTCGTTTTCGAGATATCGGTCATTTTCGGTTTTAGGATCAAAAAAAAAAAAAAGATGGTTTCACTTAATTACAAATATCTCAAGAGCTGATATTTATGTATATTTAAGCGTATTATATGTCAACGTATTAAAGGTAATTAAATTTCCTATAAATAATGAACACATCACTTTTTGATTGGTTTGTTAATTTCGGCAAAATAAATTGATTACTAAAAAAAATCAAAATCAACTGCAAGTTCATATAAGAAAAAAAAAAAAAAAAATTTTAAAAACACTTTGTTCTTTTATGTCTTATTCTATATATTTATGAAGAATTAAAGATACTACTTAAGAAAATCGATGAAGAAATGGAAAAGTTATATAAAATTGAACGAAAAATTACCGAATTGCATTTTTGCCGGTTTTACCATTATTGTTAGATTTATTTGTCGTAATCTGTATATTATATACATATAATAATATATATATATATATATATATATATATATATATATATATATATATATATATATATATATATATATATATATATGGGAACGGCCCCTCAATCGGTTCGAGATAGGGTAAAAAATTCAAAATTTTTATCTTTAACCCCTCCGGACTTTATTTCTAGGTGAAATTTGACCTTTCTTATTTGTTTTATTTGCGAAAATCAAATTGGACGCTCCCTCAATTAATCTAAAACTTTTACCTTTAACCCCTACGGACCCTATTTCAAAGTTAAATCGAACCTGAGCCGCCATTTTTTAAACTATTTTTTCTTGAGTGGCTTTTAATTTTAAGAAAGAATATATTAAGAAAGTATTGTTTGAATCTAGTTTTCGAGATATAGTCATTGGAAATTGCAGATATGGGTTTTCTAAAAATCATTATAAGTTGGAAATTCTTGAACAGATTTTAAACATGTTGATGTCATATGAAATTAAAGTCAATTAGTTGGGCTATTATAATATGTTAATAAAATTACAGATTAATGACACAATTTTTAGAGAAAATAACAGTTATTTAAAACCTCTAAACTCCTGAAAATTATTTCAAATTTTTAAAATTACCTTCCATATGACATCAATAAATGTAAAATCTGTTCAGGAGTTTACAACTTAAAATGATTTTTAGAAAAGCTATATCCGCAAATTCCCCATGACTAAGCATACCAACTGTACTTATTTAGTATTTAGTATGAAAAACCATGTTTGAAGAGTCTCCGCAAAATAAAAACAAAAAAATCGAAGCCATGGTCGAGGTAAGATGACAATTTCGATTTTTTTTGTAGGAGCAGACTCTTCAAACATGGTTTTTCTCGAAGTTTAGACTATCTTTAATTAATATTCAAGGAGGAACAATTAAAATTCAAAGGGAGACATAGTTAAAATTGGATTTTAGTTAAAAACAACATGAAATGTTACACATAAAGTTAAATAAGAAAAATAGCTATCTGAATTTCAATTGAACAAATTTTATTATGAGTTCAAGATAGCCTTAGCTTCAAGAAAAACTATGGCTGGAAGATGTACTACAAAAAAAAAAAAAAAAAAACGAGGCCAGCTAAAAGGCCCAATCTGATGGATATGCACATATGCGGATTATCGAAGTTCAGCTGATTTATTTTGAGTTATTTCGTAAATAAACGAAAAATATAGTTGTGTTGTGTCTTGCATAAGAAAGATATCGGGTAGGACTGAACGGTAAAGGGATAAGGGGACAATTTATGAGTCAAAATCAAATAGACCGCGTAATAGAAATTATATAGCACTAATAGAATATTGTTCTGCGCTCAAATGTAAATAAAATGTGCGGCGAGGTGAGGTGAGGTGAGGTGAGGTGAGGTGAGGTGAGGTGAGGTGAGGTGAGGTGAGATGATTAGTGAAACTAAATAACATCATAATCAATGAACAAAAACGTTTTGTTATTATAGGTCGGCAAAATTCTTCTAAGATTAAAATTTAGTGCTAACGGTCGAATTTCGACCTCAGATTATGTCAAATAAAATTAAAAAAATGGAAAAACAGGCAAAAATGCAATTCGGTAATTTTTCGTTCAATTTTATATAACTTTTCCATTTCTTCATCGATTTTCTTAAGTAGTATCTTTAATTCTTCATAAATATATAGAATAAGACATAAAAGAACAAAGTGATTTTAAAATTTTTTTTTTTTTTCTTATATGAACTTGCAGTTGATTTTGATTTTTTTTAGTAATCAATTTATTTTGCCGAAATTAACAAACCAATCAAAAAGTGATGTGTTCATTATTTATAGGAAATTTAATTACCTTTAATACGTTGACATATAATACGTTTAAATATACATAAATATCAGCTCTTGAGATATTTGTAATTAAGTGAAACCATCGTTTCTTTTTTGTTAATCCTAAAACCGAAAATGACCGATATCTCGAAACGACGTGAAAGAAAAAAAAAATGTGATTTTCGGAATCAGCAGCTGATTTTACATATGAAATGAATAACCGTGTTCAAAGTTCATTTTGGCTGTAAACTAGTGTTATTATTTATTCACCAGCTTAGCCGACTAAGCGTTATTTAGATTTCATATCTATCTGTATTCTATGCATTGAAAATTCAATTATCATGGAAGAATAATCGTTAATTCAACGTTGATAGCAATTGAACAACAGGCACGTCGGGCATTAATCCAATAATGTTTTTGGAACATATCACCAACAGAAGCATTTCAGTTTACGTACAGTTTAAATGACAATGCCACAATTACAATAACCACTACTTAATTATTTAAATGGGGCTTTTACAGTTCCTATGTATACATCGAATACACCGAACTAATTCACTAGTTCAACATCAACTGTTACTGCAACCATTGATGCAATGGTTGTGTAGTTTCTATATTGCAGTGTAAAAAAATAAGGTGTGTGCATTTGTTACAATGGGTGGCTCAGTACAAGGAAATGACAGTCCCTAAGGTGGAAATTATTTCAAGTGTGCTTAACGGATCGTATTAAGCTTAGAGCACATTAACAGTAGCATATTATGAGTACACTATGGAAAATATCTAATAGGTAGAGCAGATAATAATGAAATATTTTGAGGTTCCTATTCTTGGAGACTTAGCTCAAAATCAAGAAATGTAGAGGTACTTTCAATTAATATATCTGAATGAAAACTCCTCAGATTGAAATTCTTGAAAAATACAATTGGGCGTAATTATTCACTTTTGTACACTGCTTATGTTGGCTGCTGGAAATATAACGCAATGAAATAAAGTTCCACAAGAAAAATGGAAAAAATCCCAAAAAATCCAACAAATATCAACAAAATGCTTTGAACCTCATTTACTTTTTCTAAGTTATGAAATAAAACCTTAAATCTTGGGCTTAATTTCTTTTTTCCATAACTAAAAAGACAATAGCTCGAAAAAATTTTTGTGAAATCAAAATTAGCACAGAGCCCGCCGAGCCTCATATCCAGTATAGATTGCACTTAGAATCATAAGACGCTAAGCAAAACACCTGCATACAATTGTAAATTTATGAGAATTCAGTCCAGAAAAAATCTTATATTAAAAGTTCAAGATGAATGTTTTTCTGTGTAGGGCTAAGAGAGAGGTTTAAAGCACACAATGCAACAAACAAATATCCATCAACTGCTCGCAAATTGGGCGCAAATCTTTACACAAATTATGTAGGAGCCGAACGTGCAATGGGTGTTGAAAACTTCTCAAATATATGGGTCAGAATACGCGAAACCGACATGTCTGAAATTTTTTTCAAAGTTTTTTTATATAAATCAGTAGCTGCAAGTGGTAGAAATTAGTGTACGGAAAAATTTTTTAAAAAAAATTGTTGTTGCAATAATTATTGCCAGTCAAAGTTTTCATTAAACTTTTTTTTAAAATGCTATAAGTTTTGAACTGCTAGACTTATCGTGACGAAATTTTTTAGTTTCTGTAGATAATAAATTGAACTTATGTATTAAAAAAAAAAATTTGCAAAAATTTTGAATTTTTGTTGTTAATTAGCAGTTTTTATGTGAACAATTGAATTTTAATGACTTGCTCCGCCTCGAAAAAATCTGAAAAAAAATTACAGAGATGCATTGAACCCTTCCAAACTATAATTCGTCAACTATAAGTGCCGAAAAAGGGGTTTTTTGGGGATATCTCGAAAACGATTCTTAAGAAAAAAAAATGGTTGGCATTTTTGGAAACTAGGCCTCAAAATACATAGAAAAAAGTCTATGAGAAACCCGATCCTTTTAATTGTAAACTAGTGTTATTGATTTTTTTGAAAAACAACAAAATTATTATGCATTTTTCGTCCGCCCGGTACCACTATAATATTTATACCGTAAAAACTAATTGAGGCTCCACGATTTTTTTGACGAATTATAGTTTGGAAGGGTTCAATGCATCTCTGTAATTTTTTTTCAGATTTTTTCGAGGCGGAGCAAGTCATTAAAATTCAATTGTTCACATAAAAACTGCTAATTAACAACAAAAATTCAAAATTTTTGCAACTTTTTTTTTTTAATACATAAGTTCAATTTATTATCTACAGAAACTAAAAAATTTCGTCACGATAAGTCTAGCAGTTCAAAACTTATAGCATTTTAAAAAAAAGTTTAATGAAAACTTTGACTGGCAATAATTATTGCAACAACAATTTTTTTTAAAAAATTTTTCCGTACACTAATTTCTACCACTTGCAGCTACTGATTTATATAAAAAACTTTGAAAAAAATTTCAGACATGTCGGTTTCGCGTATTCTGACCCATATGTATGTTCATATCATTAGCAAAGTAAAAACCTTGAATTTGAGAAAGAAAGAACTTGAATGTAACATGGTAAACTAGCACAACTTATATTACAAATACATACGGGCACAAAACGAGCACCTAACGCTTTCAAAATGCTTAACCCACTTCAGTAAATGCGTTCATTTTAACCCTTCTTATCTTTTTATCACTGGGTAACAACAGTTGTTGATTTTATGTCACATCTTCATAAAGAAACAACAAATTGCAGTGTTTTGTATGTATCTCATGTAATTAACTGCACCCCAGTGTGACCTGCCCTCTTATTGTTTTGCATTGAGTTTTTGTAGTTTAATTAAAAGTTTATGTTTCAATCTAACGTTTGTTTGTTACTCAATTAATTTATAAAAGTGTTTCAGTATAATTTACGATTTGTGCAACATTAGGTATTTCGGATATTATGTTAAAAAAAAACTTGTTTCAAGCATTGGATACTGCATTATTATTCACGCTTGCAACATAAAATACAAATGAAGTTCACAAATAGAAAACGTACCCCAAAGCTGTGACTTTTGAAGTTCCAAAATTAAAAATCCTTATGACATTTTAAGATACAGATTTTACATCGCAACTAAAATCAAAGCCCGGTGATTTGTAAGGAATAATTTCAAATGCCAGAACTGCCCTTGGAAGCAAAAAGCGCGTATCTCAAAAAAATTCTTTTCGAGATAATTGATGATTTTTTAAAGTCAATTTGTTAAATACCTGTAAAATTGAGATGGAAACAATTCTCTTAGGAGATTTTTTATGTGTTTGAACTAAGATGCCGGCATTTGGAGTATACCCTTGTGCAAATTAATGTGAACAAAAAAATGTTTCTACTAAGTATTTTTACAAATTTGATTCTGAAAACACTATTTAAAGCTAATGTATTGAGCTTATTATTATTCTACGCTTAAAACGTGCCCATGGTTGTATGTTTAGGAAATTTTTATAAAAAAAACTGTGAGTATTTTGCTTGTTTTATTTAAAGCATAACGTTTTGACTGGTATTGTTGAATTTTAAGTGACAGGTTGAATGCGTTCCAAAAAAGCATATCGCAATAGAGATACGTTCTAAGGTAATTACACTTTCTGAATATTCTTATTTGACACAAGGACAGATTGCTTAATGATGTGGCTTTTCTAAAAGTTTAGTAAACAGGCTTATTAAGGTCTACTTCGAAACTGACTCAATTTCACCTCAGAGGGAAGGAAAACGTCGCCGTAAAAGAAAAACCAATACGAAAGAAGATACTCTAGTATAGTAAAATTAACCGCACATGGATCAGTGACAACTTACAGAAATATCTAGCTATTGCCGGAACGATAGTGCATGCTTCAACAATACGGCGTCGATTGTTAGAAGTTGGCTAAAAGACGCTTAGACCCGTAAAGAAACGTTCAGGGTATGTGCCACCAGTTCGTTTGACGGTCTGAAGCGGA
Source organism: Tricholauxania praeusta (assembly GCA_949775025.1). Classification (NCBI taxonomy): domain Eukaryota; kingdom Metazoa; phylum Arthropoda; class Insecta; order Diptera; family Lauxaniidae; genus Tricholauxania; species Tricholauxania praeusta. The sequence goes on from OX459031.1 coordinate 46,031,748, forward strand.
TCCGATTTCACAAGCTCACATTCAGCAGTCAGCCAAACATCCTGTAGGATAAATGTTTTGGGGATGCTGCTAATTTTTTGATCCAGGATCATTAATACCCATAACAGGGATGACGAACGATCAAAAGCATATGAATATAAGTATTTACAGCATACACTGGCTGCTGAGTTGTCAAAGTTAAATTTGGAAAATCCTACATGATTTAGCACCTCGACATAAACCTAAAATAGTAATGGAATTACAGTGTTGGATTGGCCTGGTGAATACCTAGTGTTTCACCGAGGCCGAGGCGAGGCGAGGTTCTAGTTGATCTCGGTCTCGCCTCGTTTTATAAATTTAAGTCTCGCCTCGCCTCGGCCTCGGACGAGATCTTGCCATCACATGCCTCGCCTCGCCTCGCTTCGCCTCGTTCTCGGCCGAGGCACCTCGGTAAAAAAGCGAGGTTTTTATTAAAATAAATAAAAAATTATATATGTATCAGGGCTGATAGGCTGATCAAGCCTCAAGAAATAAAATAAAATATCTGTTTTTATTTTTGGTGAATTGGATGAGATATGATGAATTTAATTCTTTTCTTATATGGGAAGGAGACGCATTGCCAATTTTTTCAAGCCAAACTAAGCTATGAACCTTTTACAAACTATAAGCAAAATATATACCAAATCTTATTTATCTACGTCAAATAGATATTGAGATATGATAAAGTTAATTTTTTTCTTATATTGAAGGCATGGCACCGCCCATTTTATTAATTGAATCTTAGTTATGCCTCTACCTTTTATAAAAATATCAAGTTTTATTAATCTGCATCAAGTTGTTGATAATATATGATGATTTCTGTTTTTCTCTTATGTGGGGGTGGCATCACCCATTTATCGTAAACTATATTACGGAGCATCTCAAATCATAAGAAACATATATGTATGTCAAATCTCTCGTCGGTTGGTTGAACGGTTTAGGAGTCCATTAGAAACGAACATACATATATTGATCTTTATTTATATACTAGCATTACCCTGTGCGTTTCGCTTCACCTTACCGGTTCTTAGAAAGACTATTAGAATAAATAAATTTCAATGCAGTGTTGTCAATCATGCAGTTTTGCTTATAGCCTTACATGCTTCCCTAACTGATCAATCGAGGCGAAGTCGCATAGAAGCTGATGCGATCCAAGCACTTCTGTGCATTAGCGCTTGGACCAAATCTGAACTCATAAGAAGCACATGCGGATTAAAAATAAAACAAAGTAGTTTACTCAAAATAAAATACTAAAATATTAGTTAAATATAGATTTTATTATAAAAATTACATTCATATTTTGAATCTGCATATGATTCTTACGAGTTCAGATTTCGTCAAAACGCGCCTCGCTCTTGGTTTCGAAAACGAGGCTAGGACGAGGCGAGGCCGATGCGAGTACGAGGCGAGGTGCCATGTGATCTCGCCTCGCCTCGGTCAAGCGAGGAAAATTTATTTTTCCATCTCGCCACGTTCTCGCCTCGGTCTCGCCTCGTTCTCGTAGTCAAAAATGAGGCTGCCTCGTAGCCTCGGTGAAACACTATGAATACCTAACCTCAATCCAAATGAAAATTTGTGGTCTATATGCAAAGCTAGGTTCAGAAAAATTAACTGAACAACCAAACATAACCTGTTTGAGTCAGTTTTTGAAGTATGGTACAGGGAACCCAAAATTCCAAATGACTGCAAATAAATTATATAATCCATGTCAAAACGCATTAAAATGTTGCTTAAAGAAACGGTGGACAAATTCAATATTAATTTGTAAAGTTTTGTATCTTTTTTTTTATTTGTCATTAATAAAACACATTTTTTTAATTAAAAACTGGCTTACACAAGGGTGTAGTTCATTAGACGCGTAATTTCTTAAGCAATCCAATGCCATGAGAATCACGAATATGAATTTTCTTGAGAAACCTCCTTTTCGCTGCTGAGGGCATTGAAAAAATGTAAATTCTTTACCCTTATACCTAGAATGTTCCCTCTACTCAACAAAAATAGGGGCATATGCTCTACGTACTAATTTCTTACAACTTCCAGGATAGCTACAAAGATCTTCCCATATGGGCATTTCCATGGCGTCGAACGGGACAGTCGTACACACTTAAAGTAAGAAAAAGGCAAAATAAAACGGATTTTTATTTTGACAATTGGCCTTACTTATAGTTCTTAATTAGCCCTTTAATTGGTGCTAAGGTTGATTTTGAGCAATTTTTCGTTTTCAAGATAATTGCAAAAAACCAAGTCGTTCGCACGGGACAAAAACAGAACTGGTTTTCGCAGCCAACAATTCAAACGCCGATTTCAGCGAAACCTGAGGCAATATTTCAATGTGCCTAATTTTAGAATGTTGTGCATTGATGTCTCTTAAAAATGGTTTTGATTTCACCCAAAACTGAATTATACTTTTTTTTTTTAATTTAATTTTAATCACGGTCGCACGGGATGTGTCGCACGGGACATTTTTTCAATCATGATATTTATGTTGTTTCTGTTGCTCTTTTACGAAATCATCTACAAATAAGCTTAGTAAAAATGTTTTTAAATCAACAGAATCATTCAAGGTATTCATTTTCACATGATAACAAACTTAACAAAAGTATATACATATGTAGTATAAGTATTGTGTAGTATTAAATATTGTAGCGAAAATTGGTTTATGCTAGAAAATTCTTGAAATAAAACCAACAAAAGAAACTCAACGATACTAGCACCATCTAGCGGCAAAAAAATAAACCGAACAGACGCTGCAGTACACTATAAAAGTCAATAACCGAGATACATCTAGATTGTGAATTCAACGTCGTACAACGCCATCTAGATTGTGAATTCAACGTCGTACAACGCCATCTAGATTGTGAATTCAACGTCGATACGCCATACTGGTAAATTATGAACTATGGTCGAATACACGCCACTTAGAAGCAGTAGAATACACGCCATTATTCGAGAAAGTGATGCCTGTAGTATAAAAGGGTGTCATTTGAGTTTTCGGACACAGTAGTATTTAAACAGTGAAGTAGAACACTTGAATTTAAGCAATAAAGTGAATACAGTGTGATCCGTAGTAAAGTAAAACAGTTTTCTATACAGTGTTAAATTAATGTTAGAATTTGAATGTTAATGAGATAAACAATTGTACCGTGTAAAAACTAACTATTGTGATTTAAATAAACCATTTTATAACTAAATAAGCTTGTGTGTTTTTAATTGTTACACAATCCAGTGATCGAACTCAGAAAAGTGTTAGAGATCGAAATTATCGTCAAAGAGACAGAAATTTCGTAACAATATAATAAAGAAAAATAAATTTAAATTAAAATAGTTTCAGGAACATGAAACACAATTTTTTTTTTTTCAGAATAGGCAGTCCTAGCTGCTTTTATTCCTTGACCATCGCAACAAAATAAGTGCCACTGGGATAAACCTGGAATGCTTTTTACTTCTTTCCGTTTTTCGTCTAGATTATACAACAAGGAATGTTCTTCAATCCGATCAGATTGCATATAATACATTTGAACCCCATTTATGTTATCTAGTGCACATTGATAAAATGAAAATCATTTCATTATTTCCTTCAGCCAACGTTTTCCAATTTTACCTAGCATTCCGCATTCTTTCCTTGTTTTTTAATTTTTTTTTTTTTTAACTTTTCTCTCCACCGTTTGTATTTCTGTTTATTTTTATCGCCGCCGTTATAAATCATCTAGACTTAAATTAGTTAAAAGTATTTCGAATTATTCATTTTCATTTATCTAAAAAAAAAATTAATTTTTTAAATTTCACACTTACGGTGTCGCACGGGACCAATTTTATATAAGTACCAAGATTACAAATCTTCATATTTTCCAGCAAGGTTTTTTTATTTTAATTGTATAAAAAATCTCTGTTTATACTCAATATTTCTTGAGCTTTCTGCATGCACTTTCGACGCACTGATAACAAATGTAGTTTTTTAAGGTCGCACGGGACATCGAAATATGCGTTAATGCAAAGCAAAAACTTACAGTTATTCACAATCGCATAGTTTCTTATGTATTTTTTTTTTTTTGAATCTTTATACCCTCAGAAAGATTTTAGAGAACAAAAGTCAATTCATAATGTCTCTCTTTAAATTTTTTTATAAAAACAAAACGTGCAATAGAAATATCTAAATAAGAAAAGTTTCGCTTATGCGATTATGCATTCGAATATCTCAAAAATTGTTATAAATAAATGTAAAATTCGCTTCCATTAGTAAAATTTGATTGTTACCCAATGAAAAAATTATAAAATAAAATTTTTTCGAGAACTTATAATTTTTCTATCTCGGTGTAACTTGCGGTGGAAATGCCCATATGTGTGTGACATAAACACCCCACAAAGAACTAATTGTTAGTGCCAGAAAAAAATCCGTTATGTTAGGAACAACTACCAAGATTAAGGAACATTTCAAACTAAAACAAAAGAAGTAATTTCATTGCACTTATGCTTTGAACACAATTAGAGCGGTGGCGGTAAAAAAAAGAGAGTGACAAAAAACAAAATTTGTTAACAATAAATTTTGCTGAGAAAATCCTATTGGCAAAGAGAATGACAAAGAAATGCAACACTGATCCGACGTAAAAATAGAATTAATTCTAAATCGACGGCGAATCGTCGGCAGGTCACCAGTCGTACGCCGCAATTCTGTTCAATTTCACATGATCAAGTATTTTATAATTTTTGACAGCGTATATTCGTCGCCGCTTTACCGCCACCGCTCTTATTGTGTTCAAAGCATTAGTTAGGTGTTTTGGTGAAAAGCAATAGGTAGAAATAGTGAATATCTCTTATACACTCAGCACTTTATTTAATCTAAGGTCAGCTTTTGCGTACATACAAAGTTACTGACTTTTCTAAAACATGTAAAATAGAAATCATTAACAACTATTTAAAATATCATTCGTTACAAAGTGCACCGCTGAATGTTTCATCTTCTTTGAATTTAGTAATTTTGGTATAATAAAATAGACATTAACGCTTTAGGTCCTGTGACCATAAAATTTTATTAAACCGTAAAATAAAATTATGTCGACTTTAACGATTTAACGATATACAGACTTCAAAGTGTCCCATGTTTGAAATCAAATTCCACAATTTTAGCTTAAAAGATTACTACAGAAAATAAAAGTCCATTCAAATGCAAATCTCTTCTTTCATATATTCTTTCACATTATCAACTACTAACGCGAATACCGCCGATAAATCATAACAAACTAATTAACTCAAAAATAAACATTTCAGCATATTTGAGCTCCATAAAAACCGCATAAGTGCAATAAAATAAAAATGAAAACTTTCGCTTTGATCAGCGCAATGAGTACATTAAATGCTGCTAAAAGAAATGCAACCATATTGCATGTATCGTGTGTGGTATATCCAACCGACTGTGCTGCAAACACACGCGCCTTATACGGAGTCCAAAATAGCTGGCAAACACCAGCTGCAAACAGCTTTGGTAGAACAGAACGAAACAGCAGCAGTGGCGAAAAATTAAAAAAATTGTGGCAAAAGACGTTTCATACCATGTCACATTACCAATTTGTAGCGAACGGCAGGTACAAACCGCTAGCCATGTGCATGGTCGTGGGCGTGGGCACAAAGACTTAACACCAAACATAGCACACATTTCGAAACTTTGAAGAATTTTTGAGGGTTTCAATGTTTATCTTCAGTTTAACGTCATCAAAAGTGCGACAAATGCTTACGCTAGAGGATTCATTAAGTTTTTATGGGTCTCTGTACCGACCCTTTAAATAACAAAGTTGATGAGATCTTCGTTTGTGGTGATTTATGTCAAAAACGAAGGAGGAAAAGAGAACTGAAATTCTTTTATGTTCATGTTAATCATACGAGATATTTCTATGACAACGGAAAACATTTTATTTGAGAAAAAAAAAAATAATTATAAAAACTGAATTAGGAAACACATCAACTTTTCTTGCATTTGTCAAAATTACCAAGTCGAATTCCAGCTGCCTGTTGCCTCAATTGGTCAATTAGTGGCATGCACTATGACTATGGATTCGAATGCCTGTATGCCTTTTGTGGTTAATTATGTGGAAGCACGTTTTTGCTCTCGAATTGTTCTTATTGTTGTTGCCGTTATTACTAAAACTTTTATCTTCTGACTTTTTTGTTTCTTTTTCCTGTAGTGCAATCACATGCTTTTAAATAGGGAATGTTAATTTAACATTTGAGACGTTTCACGATTGCGACTGCAGTGCTCGTTATTTAATGTTTTAATGTTCCATAAAACTAATTTAGTCCATTGCGTTCTTTATAACGATTCTTCACGTGTTTTCACTGTGCGCGTCATTTTCATATTTTATGTTCATTATCTTTTTAACTACATTTTACCGCTTTTTCCATGTTTTTTATTCTGCTACTCGCAAGTTTTTGGTGCATCAAATGTTGCTTGCACTCTATTGCATCATATCCTCTTCAAACGCAGGTCATTCGAATGAGTCCGGAGGCCATGTGGGCTAGTATTTCGGTATTTTTAATTTTAATTATTTGAGAGCAAAAAAACTAATAGCTTAAGCCACTTAAGGAATATTCTGGCATGCAAGACGATATAAAACGAAGACAAATTAAAATTAAGAATATTCCAAAGTATCATTCATTAAAAAGCATATCAGCTCAAGGGGGTGTCCCCATATTCTTGGTAATGGAATAAACTATTGAAGGTATTGATGAGTATAACAATTTGTACTTCAAAAGCAGTTCGAAACAATAAACCGAAAAGAACATACACATGCATACATATGTATATGGATATCTAGGGAATCCTCTGAACGTATTCCAATTAATTTATAAATTCTTCAAAGAGATTCCGCTAAATATCCAAGAATAGTGAAAAGATAGTTACATATATGCGAAAATGGGGACATAACAATTTTGTGAAAGCTAATGACCTTTAGAAGAATATTGTTAGTTGCTGTATACCAGCTCATCGTGATAATGAAAGATACATGAAGGGATTATTAAGTCATATTTGATTTTTTGTTTGCAAATATGTTTGAAGAGAAAATTCAAAATTATACAGGAAAAATGTATATTATGTATGTATGTATGTTAGGTTGGAGTGGTGGCTGAGCAAACAGGCTTGAAGCCATAAGTAGAACTAAATGTGCTGTTTTAATACCACATAACGTAACCCGGCGAATTGGTGGATGTTAAGACAGCTATTTTCAGTAAGTCTTATTAAGCTTTACAGAGAACATTGAAACTTTTCTTTGTTTATGTTACGATGTCGTATATGTACAATGTGAGTAGCAAAAAAGTTATATCGAATCATAAGAACTAATGCATGAGAAACTTAAAATAATACCGATTATGTGAGTGAGTAAATAATATATATAAGTATATGGTATTATTAGATAATCACTTATTATTTAAATAAAAAATTAAAACAATTTATCATTTACTTACAACACCAACTTGTACTTCAATAACAAACAAATTCAATAAGAGCGATGGCTTTGTATGGTTTTAGAAAGTTTGGATAAATTTGGCTAATAACTTGTTGTTTTAAGTTTCAAACACGACCCTAAATTTTCATTTGTTAGTTGGATTCTTACTTTACTTTTAACTAAGTATATTCATGCAAGAGAACGCTTGCTCGCACGAATATGTCGATCCAAAGATCAGCACTCCAATTGCCAACTTCTTCACTTCACTGTAGCAATCTGGAAGACCATTCCATGCGTCGAATATAAGTGCCTTAACTCGCGGCATTTATTTTAAAGCTGTAAAGCTGACCTCCAACTTGCTTTTCAACTCTGTAAATTTTCCACTCCATAAAGCTTTACTTTTTAAGTCGATTGCATTTCTAGAGATCCAGTATCAACTCTAAATGGTTCAATGTGGATCTCGTTACTATTTGTGTTTAGAGGATTTGCTATGATTGCTAGAGTGGTTTTGTTGGTTTTGAATTGCTGAAATCTGTCAACAAATTCGTCTTTAATTTCTTTATAACTGTGCTGAAGTAATTCGTGTCAACTGTACCATTGGTTTTATCGCGATAATGCTTTAGAAATTGAAAATAAAGTAATTTACCGCTCTGAATATATTCTGGAAAAATAATTAATTTTTCTTCAACACAAACCAATTCTTCTACCAAAACATAGGCTGGGTTTCCCTTTCCTTACAGTTTTAGATTCAGGATTGGGCACATAGCGCTACTTGGTGCATTATGCAGTGAAACGTGGTTTATTTTGCTCTGAAGAATCGTTCCTGTCCCTTTATTTTTTCCTGTCATACTTCTGGCTCCATCAGTTGCTATTGAAACGATTTTTTTAATCGATCTTATTATCTTCGAGGCATTTGTGCGCAACATTCGTTATATCCTTCTAGTCATGAGAGGTAGCAATCCTAGAAGTTATTCTTTTGGACCTTGGCAAGACATATACCTGACAAAAACAGCAACTTGTGCCGTGTCTTTTATGTCGCAAGACTCATCTATGGGGTAAAACACGCGGAAACGCCAGCGAAAAAATTTTTTGGCTCCGATTTGGCTGAAATTTGGCATTATTGTTATATCGATGTTCAGCAATAAAACTGCGTTCAGGAATTTGCCCTAGTATTATTTGTTGTTGAGATACGCGGGTATGAAATTCACGATTTTTGTACTTTTTCAGAATAAGTGTTTTTTTCGAAAATTCATAGCTTACAGCAAACTCTATCAATTAATAATTGGTATACCTACGATTTTACGTTTTTCCTTGTACTTTTCGAAAAAAAATATTGTTTTTGAAAAAAAAAAAATTTTTCGCAAAAATTTTTCGAATTTAAAATAATTTTTGCATTTTTTTTAAAAAAACAATTTTTTAAAAATTTTTTTTTTATTTTAAAAAAAAACTTTGATTTATTCTGCGTTGAATGACGTAAAAATTTTTGCGGGGAAAAAAGTATTTATATTTTTTTTTTAATTTTAACAAAAATTAAACAGCTAAAATTTTGTAAATTGAAATGAATTTTTGAATTTTTTTTGAAAAATCCATTTCTGAATATCTTTTTGATGAACTTCAGATTACAGCTTGATCTGCAAGCTTCAAAATGATATGCCATAACATGAGTGCAAGTAATTAATTAAAATGTTTGAGCCGTTAACCTGAAAACTAAAACTGAAATTTAAAATGAGTGCAGTAGCCTTTCAACGCGTAGTACAGCGCGCGTTTAACGGCTCAAACATTTTAATTAACTACTTGCCCTCATGTTATGCATATCATTTTGAAGCTTACGTATCAAGCTGTAATCTGAAGTTCACCGAAAAAATATTCAGAAATGGATTTTTCAAAAAAAATTCAAAAATTCATTTCAATTTACAAAATTTTAGCTGTTTAATTTTTGTTAAAATTAAAAAAAAAATATAAATACTTTTTTCCCCGCAAAAATTTTTACGTCATTCAACGCAGAATAAATCAAAGTTTTTTTTTAAAAAAAAAAAAAATAATTTAAATATGGGTTTTTTAAAAAAAATGCAAAAATATTTTTCAATTCGCAAAATTTTTGAGAAAAATTTTTTTTTTTCAAAAACAGTATTTTTTTTCGAAAAGTACAAGTAAAAACCTAAAAATGTAAAAACAAAAAAATATTCAGAAATGCATTTTTCAAAAAAAATTCAAAAATTCATTTCAATTTTCAAAATCTTAGCTCTTTAATTTTTTTTAAAATTAAAAAAAAAATATAAATAATTTTTTCCCCATAAAAATGTTTACGGCATTAAGCGCAGAATAAATCAAAGTTTTTTTTTTAAATAAAACAAAGTTTTTAAAAAATGGTTTTTTTAAAAAAAATGCAAAAATAATTTTAAATTCGAAAAATTTTTGCGAAAAAATTTTTTTTTTTCAAAAACAATATTTTTTTTCGAAAAGTACAAAGAAAACCTAAAATCGTAGGTATACCAATTATTAATTGATAGAGTTTGATGTAAGCTATGAATTTTCGAAAAAAACACTTATTCTGAAAAAGTACAAAAATCGTGAATTTCATACCCGCGTATCTCAACAACAAATAATACTAGGGCAAATTCCTGAACGCAGTTCTATTGCTGGACAGCGATATTACAATAATGCCAAATTTCAGCCAAATCGGAGCCAAAAAATTTTTTCGCTGGCGTTTTCGCGTGTTTTACCCCATATATATTAATTGGCTCTTTTCACAAATAGGATATTCTGTATTCAATGCAAAGAAACAATCAAAAGCTCTAGTGGTGAAAATATTTCAATGGCAGTATATTATGTATTACTACAATGGAATATGGTCGATGATATTGCAGCTATGGGTTTTGATACGACTCCGAGTGATACAGGCGAAAGATCTGGAGCATGCAAGTATAGCAGAACCGACTAGAACGTAAACCAATAAATTTTACATGCCGCCATCATATATGTAAATGAAATTGTGCTTCGAAGTGTTTTTGATATATAGCTTGGTTCGAGTACTACTATTGAGGTTGCCCTTTTTTAACAGTTTTTAAACGAGTGGAATAACTTAGATCAAAGATCCTATAAAAGCGGCCTGGAAGATAAGTTCGTGCGATCAAACGATGAATGCGATAATATACATATGTATATGAAGCTTTTGTTATCAAAACCTTACTAAGTGTCATAGCAGAGATGATTATAAGAAGTTTTTAGAGCTAGCACTAATAATATGGCTAACCAGCCAAGCGCGATGAATGGCGAAAGGAATATACTGCCTTAACATTTTTATGTTTCGTGATAAATTCATTTTGGCTGCAAAACAATTAAATGGAGTCCGAGATATTTGTATTTTTATAATACTAAAATATATTCGAGAATGGTTTGGGTGTACCAATGCCGTGGAAGCTCCATTTATTGATTATTCATTCGTAAGAAACTCGATTGCATATGAAAATATTGACAATACAGAAAAAATTTCGAAATCATTTATGATATTTGGTTGAGGAAACTGTAGCTCTAGCATTTTTCGGTTCAAGAAAAAGGGGAAAATGGTTGAACGTCTCAAATTTTATTAAACCATAGTCTAAGTGATTTTGTTTCACACAGATCCAACATTTTTTTTGTTTTTTTTTTTTCAGCCTTCGTCGGAAGTTAGACCAGATGCTTGGAGTATTTTTTGATGACGAGCGCATATTGGATGCAAAAAGTGGCTGAATGATATACATACATGCCATATACAATCGATACATTGATTTTTGTTTACTAATTTGTAAGTTTGCATCGTTACATTCGATTGGATGTTTTCACTAAAAAACACATGTGAAAAGTTTTTCAATTTGCGTGTAAAAAGGGGAATTCTCATTTTATTCTGTAAGGTATTTAAGTTATTTAAAGCATAGCTGCGTGTTAGGAAGTAAGAATTTAGTTCTCAAAAAAATTAGTAAAAATAAAAGAAAATTTATTAGTTTGGAGATAAAATTGGATGTAAAAAAACCTGTTGACATAGGAAGAGCCCTTTGGCCCCTCCGCGAGTAGAGCTTTGGTGTTTCTTGCGTCACACCTCAAATACTTTGTTGTTTTCACTGCATTCACCTTAATACAGTATAATTTGAAATGGTCAATGCCACTACATGAATTTCTACTAAAAAATAAATGAGAAAAAAAAAATATTAAAAAATTAGGTACTCTAGGCACTTGAAAAAACTCTTCCAAAACTCTTTCCATATTGATTTCGATATCGCGATGTACATACATACATATGTATATCTAGCGAGGCTAAGCCGTTCAGCCGATCTTCGGACAAAGTTGATCTGAGGTATGTCTTAAGACGATGTAGCGCTGAAAAGGAGCGTTTATTTGTTGCTGTTGTCACATGCAAAGTTGTCATAACATGAAGCATTTGATGGACATTTGGAAACGCGTTTTCATTGCAAATAACCAGTGCTTCGAGAGAATTTTTGATGTCTGGCCCAGCAATGCATTGACGTCAAAGTTGAACTTCATTTATTCACATGTCACGTGAACTATCATGCAAAATTGAAATAAGTACATATATGGCGCAAATAGATTTGTGCATGAATTTTCATTGAAGCTGATTTTATTGAGGCCTGAGCTATGCTTAAAACCGGAAAAACGCATTGGAAAAACGCTCGTGTTACTTAGCTTTAGCGACGCGCAGTGGTCCCAAATCGTGTTTTTTGGTTCAAAAATAGCTAGAGAGAACAAATCTTGTCGAAAATGAAAACCTCGGGCTCCGACGATTATTGGCATTTTAGTTCTTTCATTTAAAAAAAATTGTTTGTCTTTTTGATTTTTCGTTCAAATGTCAATGTGCGAAAATTCGCAATGGGGGGGGAGTTTGAACCCCCAAAGTCTAACTGAGTCTAACGATTTTCTCATCATAATTTCAATATATTAAAAAAGTGTTAATTTAATTTCAAAATAATTAGAATATTAAAATTTTTTCGTTGCGCTTCGATGTAATTAATTCACATCAAAAAATTAAGAACAGAGAAAAAAATATTTTTAATTACTTTCTTTGCAAACGTTTTCTTCTTTTTGACGGTCTGTTTTACTTCCTCTTTGCTATCAGCAAATTATGGTTGAAGCAAAATACCGAAAATACAAAACGCTGTTTCCGCGTCTTCTTGGAAGACGCGTCTAAATTCCGAATGAAGACAGCAGCGTTTGCTTTTAAAAATGTTCTTTTTCTTTGTTATTTTTCTCTCTTTCACCTAAATTTCTATATTTGTAGTTATTTGAAATATACAATGACATTCATTAAGGGAAAGATGTCGAAATAATATTTGGTAAATAATAATAAATGTTATTGTTACAACTGCTTATTTTTTTTTTTTTATTTCTTCTTCGACTTTTGAAAATAAAAAAACAAAATATTTTTATTTTGGTTTGTTGAGATTTTCATTTTATGATTTTTAATAAATTTACAGATATGCATAACAAATGAATTATTTTGATTTCATTTCGTTTTGATCGCGACAGCTGTCATAATTTGAGCTCATATTTGAAAGAGAATGGCAGGCGTTGGTAGTTGACGTCTTTTTGTTTGGTGCTGCACATACTACTCGTTAATCTTTCAATGTCTGGTTGTTGGTCTGCAGGCTCATCCCTTAGCTAGTGGCGCTACAGCGGCAAAATCTGAAACGATAAAGTATTCACACATTTTAATTTAAAATTTATTGAGCAATTTATTAAAAAGTATTTTGTGATTTTCTGTTTTGGAGGGGAATTTTCTTTCACATACACATAGTATAGTAGTAGGGAGAAATTAATTTTGGGAAAATGTTTGCTTAGTGTTAAATGATTTCTTACATAATTAGGTGTCGAAAGATAAATGCAAAAGAAATGAACAATTTGGTTTGTGTTTTGGTTTCTCTTTTTTGAATAATAAGTGGTATATAATTCTGTGGTAAGGTTCTAATAAAATCAATTAATTAAAGCTGAATTTTTATAGGAAGGTTTTTCATGATTAGTGGTTAACAACAACTTCAAAATTGTTTGTAATAAATCAACCTAATGCGTTACATTTCGATATGCAATTTTAAACCTCAATTACTTTTTAGTCAGGGAAGAATATAAATAAGGCTTTAATGTATATAATATATGTATGTATGTACTCTACTTTATATGTATGTATATGGTAATGATAGGAATTGAAGAAGTCTTCTATTTTGTTCGATCCCAAGCCAGGTCAAGTCTTATAGCCAAGTGTTATGGTTCTTGGTTCTGCCTGCCTTTTTTGTCTCGAGCCTGGTGGCTGGTGGTGGTATATTGAAAATACCCTTAGCAGAAGTGTTGTATTTCAATAGCTCGATGTGTTCAAACCAATGTATTTCTAACTTTTGAACTACTTACAACCATAATATTGTACAACTCATAGATTTCATAGTTAAATCTTTCTTCAAATCTCTTCATCCATAGTTCTTCACGCAAGATTTGCTTTTCAAAAAACCTAAATGCTAGTTTCATGATTATGCTCATTACTCACAATACTCGGCTCCATATAGAACAGCAGGCAAAATGTAGTTGGTTGACATTACGTTCGACTTTCAACTCAATAAAATTGAGAAATTATTAATATTTTTAACGTAGCCGATATGTTAGGGCGGAAGCCACATTCATAGGATTCAATCAGTGTGGTGCAGAAGGGCTTGAGACGTTCCCACGATATGTTGGAAAGAATATTTTTAGCTAAGTTTTACAGGGATGGGCTTTAATAGTTCTAACAGGATACAAGATCATGTTTTCTTGAAAATTGGGAAATGGAAAACTGTCCAGTCGCCTAGCATTCAACTCTCTACAAATTAATGACAACAGGGTGCAAGCATTTGATTAAAATGTCACTTCTGACTTGAAGTATCCCGATGATAATGCATCATATCAGATGGCTATGTTGTTCTTTAGCTCCTTTCCTGCTAGACATACCTAGCTGGCACGACTTTCTCGTTGGCTGTTTGTTTTTTCTCTTCTATATGCTCATCGGTTAGTTACCAGCTAAGCAGCTACTGGAAATCTTACGATTTCTTTGGGTCCAAGCCCTGAATTTTTAAACTATCTCGATGAACTCGCGCCTTGTTCCTGCTGCCAACTTGTAATTATGTACATATGTATATGTTTTTTTGTAAAAGCTTAATGAGCTTAACCTTCAATATTTTGGATATGGATTTTCCTTTACTGCCATTTTTCAGCGCAGAACTCTCTCTCTCATCTTACCAAAAGGTTTTGGTTTCGGTATGAAAGAGGTGGCATCTTAATTGACGGTGCGGCATTACAACTTAAATTTATTAGTAGTGGAATCTGCTGACGTGAAGTCTTTCAGCCAGACGTTGCTTCCAATGCACTCCTTTTCTACACATAAATATCATCGCTTTTTGTTGGAAAGGTGACCTCATACCCGGGCGCCAACCAGATGGCGATAAGAGTTGGCATTTGTCTTAACTGCTTGCACATTAAGGTTTTGAGTCAATGCCATGTACAGCTGAGAATATGTGATTTGGTTCTAATATCTGATTTTTAAATATGTAATATCAATCATTGTGTTTAACAACTTTGACTGACTATGTTGAAAAATATATAATCGGGTAAAAAATTAAATAAATATCATAAATTTTTTTTTTTCTTTTTTATGTTCTTATTTGCTGTTCTATGCAATTGCTACCCTATTTCAGCTCTACGCTGTGGTAGGTTGATTTCCCTAGATTTCACAGAAACCTGCTGCTGCGACATGCTAGACTGCGCGCAGTATTACAGCCGCATGGAAATAACATTATGCGAGTACAGATGTTCCTCTTCTCTTATTTCATTATACCGTAATCAAAGCTAGTTGAAAGCTAATGATATGTAGTAATTTTATACCAATACAAATCTTGCTATCGATTTAATGTCACAAAATGTTTTCAACAGACGGTCCAATAATACCGTTCATCAGTAATCGTAGAAAAATGCTAACTAAAAATCTAATTCCTACCAATAAGACGATACTCGCTTATTTATTAGCTATTTGAAACACATTAAATAATTCTAGTCTAATGAACAGTTAAATGCGTTCGAATTCAAAATGTCAATGGTATTTCGAAGAGCACGGAATAATTTCTAAGTTTTTTATTAGTACCCCAACTTTTTGAAACAATCTAGACCCGTCAGTTATTGCATCGAGACATTGAAAATCCATATTTATCGAGAAACATTACAATTAATTTGAAAGCAACTTACAGCTCATTATTTAATTAATCAATGCATGTGAGTTTAGTTTGCTCAGTGTAAAATATACTCGAAATATTTCATTACTACCACCCCCCGACTTTACTTACGAGTACATACATAGTGTCTTGGCGGCGAAGCAGTGAATCAAACGTAAGCCCTTAGGCGACCCCGCGTCGTTACTGTGTGTTGCCACTGAGCTCAAATAGCAGACACTTCGTCAGACAAAACAGCAAGTGCAATGCACAATGCCCTCCAATGTGCTTCTTCAGCGAGCGTTTAAAAGCGCTACAAAAACTTAGAACAACCGACAGAACGAAAAACTAAAAGAGCCCGATTTTTCTATGAAAAGAAAGAAGGAAACAAGCAAATAACTTAGGAAAGAAGTAAAGTACATTGCCAAAGAGTGCGATGGCATGGATGTAGTCGGAATGCATTACAATCGAGGGTCCGATTGTGGCGTCTTGTGCGCATTAATTCAACGGAATCCATGGTCATAACTTAAATGATTCTCTGTCATTTCGTGATTTTATTTTATTTTTTGATTTTGTTTTCATCTCATCATGTTTGTTCTTAAGTACTTTCGTTTGTGTGTTTAGTTCAGAGTTTAGTTAATTACAGTAATTTGAACATATTGAATATAACAATTGGCAAAGGGCAATCTTTGAAACCTGAGAATTTCTTGCAAGTCTGTTTCGTAAAAGCTCGGAATTACTGCCAATGAACACGTGGAGCTTAACATGATAAAGACGTTTTTATTTATTTTCAAGCTTGGAAGCACATCCTTGGGCTTACAATCAGGAATATTCTTGGAAACATTTTCGTCATAGGTCCCATATTTTATTCAAGTACATCTTGTTATATCCTGTCGTCATTTACCAACAAATATCATTATTTGCATAGTAATGTCATTAACTTCTCTTTCAGGAAGTTTTTTTTAAATTGCGGTTTTCACGGCACAAATCATAACTGGGAAACTGTTACTATGTAGTAAACGTATTTTCATTTCAATTTGGTATTAGAAATTTGTAAAGCAATTTAATATAATTTGCGGAGATTAAAATCTGCGGTTTAGACTGTGAATCACAAATTGCATAGATAGGAAAAAAATAAACTGTCAAGAGACATGGTATGTATGTTATTTCTGGTTTATTATAACTAAGTTGACGCTGTAATCGAAAACAAAATGCAGCTGTGGTATAATGATCCATTTTTCGCCTTCTTCTTTTTTATTGTTCATTTACGAGTGCATTTTATTCCAATTGGAACTTTGAAGTTGAAGTTCCAATTGTCTTGTAATTGAAACCATCGTGTAAATCTTTAATATGTCTATTTTTCAACTAAGTTTTTTTACATTTTTTTTATTGTGGTCATTCTTGTCTTTTTGTTTGAAATTTAATACAGGGTGGCGAAAAGTTACCTATGTGATTTGAATTCATTAGAACTTAAATGCTTTTTTCTTTATATTTTCCAAACAAAATTTGGGAAGCCATTTGCCAATTAAATAACTTCTCCAATTAAATGGCTACGGAGGATTCAAGAGCAACTTATCACCTACAATTAGACTCACTTAAGTGTGCTGTTTGATGCGCTGTACCATTTAAAGGGACCGATGGTTCATATATCTTTGAAATTAAAGTTGTGCATCAGCAACTGTGGTTTCAACAGGATGGAGTCAAAACACGTACTGCAAGGGACATAATGACTCTGCTAGTGGACGTCAAGAACATGCGTACTATTTCGGTTCTTTTACCGAACTTGACCACTCCCGACTATTTTCTTTGGGCCTAGTTAAAAGGATGAGTGCACGTCAATAGCTCGACGACCATCTCCTTACTGAACTCAAATATTTGCAATGAAATTCGTGCCATAACATCGGAAATTTATCGAAAGGTCATGATAAACGTGCTGGAAAGTGCACGAAAATGTGAAGTTGAAAATGGGCACCATCTACGAGACATAATCTTTTAAGTTAAGCCATAAAAGTCACAATGCGCCACCCTGTTTGGGTAAGAATTTCAATTTGCAGTTTAATCTTGTCAGCTTTGTCGTACTTATTTAGTTCATTGCATTACAAAGGAAATTCGTACAATAACGGCAAAGTTAGTGCAAAATACCATTTAACATAACTAAATAGAGTACGAATAAAGAGGTCCTTAGAAATTCAAAATTATCAGAAATTTAGTTGTATTAAGTTTCCTATTAAATTATGACGAGTTTTTACAGGAAATGACTTCTTGTAGGAAAATCAGATTAGACTTTCCTTTGCAAATCAATCAAATTTTTCGCCTTCTTTCGCATTGAATGAAGCAGAAGGTAATGGGGAGTTAAATCAAAATGGGGAGTTAAATCAAAACGTCACGAAAATAAAATATAAGAAAATATAAGAGTGGAAAGATTTTCCATTTTGTAAGCATTGCACTGATTAACTAACAAAGCCTTGCAATAACGAGGAGAAAAATCTACTATCTCTCATTCTATTGTCATTGTTTCCTAATTAAGCGCTGTTGTAACTAAAGCATCAAGAGCAATAGCAAGCTACAAGAGAGAGAAGCAGATTTTTTTTCCTCACTATGGCAAAGCTTTGGTAGTTAATCAGTGCTATGTTTGAAAAAATTTAAAAAACAGTAAATTTTCGACGCTTATATCTCAGCGTTTGTTTAACCAATCACGAAGCTGATAAATTTCGGGCACTTTGCTCGATGAGTACTTTGATTTTATGTAATTTATTGCCATAGCTATTCGCGATCCCGTCAATTAAGCCTTATCTTCGAGGAAAAAACTATACTAAGTGGTGAAGAAGTTTCACTTCAAAAATCTAATGTCCTTCATTTTTTTACTGAACATTTTGCAGCTCTGGTAACAACCCAACGAGTATTTTTTTTTTTACTGAGAATATACTCGAATGTGAATAAGTTTTCGAGTGTTCCCGAAGAATTCTAGAACATGAAATTTTTTGAGCATGTCTAATGTGTATGTGTCCATTAGAGTGGGTCAGAGAAAATTTCATGCTCTTGAATTTTTTGCGACCAAAATCTATACATAAACCATATTTTAACACAAGTACATGAAAAAAATTGGTAACATGCAAAATCCAGTAAGGACTCAGAAGGTATAAAATTTTTATTTACTTTTGATTCCGAAGTTTGCTTTGGCCCATGGCGTGAAGTTTGAAAAAAATGAATAGCAATGTGAATTTCTCTGTAATCATATAATTTCTACAAGTGGTCCTGAATTTGAATTTTTTCTTTACATAGTGATGTAGCAAGTGAAGTGCGGTGGTATGGGAAAATTTTCGATTTATTTCTGTTCAGCAGGCAACAGCTCTTCGGAACTACAAGCCCTAATGCTAAGCTGAAAATTTTTCATGGCAAACGGGTATAATCTGAGAAGGGGGTGATAGAAACTAAATGTAGTCCTACAATCAATTAGTTATTTACCTGAGGGTCTCATTAAACAGATTGTGCTTCCAAAATGTGAAATTCCTGAAATCAATTTCATTAATCGGGCCGTTACTACGCTGCTATTGGACCCATGGAAAACTTGTAGAAAATTAAAATAACATCGTGATATATTCCCGTAAAGCAATAATTTTGACTTGATTTTAATTAATTTAAAATCGTTAAAATTCGGCAGTTGAAGCATTACCTTTTTACATGTTTGGCTTTTCCCAATATATTTTCATCTTGGGATGTTACTTAAGTGACAATGAGTTTTGTAAATGACCGCAACACTTATCCCGTGGTAGATGAAGTGACATTTCCAAGACCACTTCGACCATTTTCATTGGATTTCATCAACTTAACTTTGTTGCAAAGTTATTGAGTTGTTCTTTCTAGGAAAGTGGCAAAAAAGTCGATTTTTGGGACACACTATTAAACATAATAATAATAATATTTTTCAGCCAAAAAAAAAGAGCTTAATATTTCTTCAAGAGGACCAAAACTACTCCATTCAGTTTTCTCCGATCTAAAAAAATAATCATGCAAAAATCATTTTCAAGAGTCCATAGCACTGACTTTTTTGCTATATATAAATCGATCCGACTTAATGTACTTAAGTTCGATACGTATGAATGATTCTTTTTCGATTACTTTGGATGAATACTAGCAGCATCAATTGTGATTATCTTTAAATATTGTTAAGGAATTATCAGTGACTTCCCTACGATTCTTTTGGTCGTTTGAATTCATTAAAAGTGATCCTTTGGTAGTGCTTTTGAATCACAAGTGATTCTCTCGTCTGGTGGCTTGGTGGCATCTGTAGTAATTATTTCATAGTTTCCTCGATAGCTCAAGTAGTTTCTTTTTTTGGGTGAATTAATATTGATTGAACATATTACTTTGGGAAAGAGCATCGTTACATAAATTTTATCAATAATCTTGTAGTATTATCAAAGCATCGATACTTTTATATGACAATGTAAGATAGATATGTATATAAGCTTTTTTATGAAAGGGTATCGGTGATTGATACAAAAATATTTATGAAACATCAATAACGCATCGATGCGTTCACTTATTTAAAAAACACAAAAGGCACATTTTAACGTTTTGTATTTCCAATTGATGTATGCTTTCTAATTGTATTTTAATCAGCAATTGCAAAACTTGGAAAAACACGTAAAGATTATTTGACAGTTTTAGGAGAGGCTGACAAATTTAGTTTAGTTATAAAGTTATAAAGTAAATAAACGACCATTTGCGGCCACTGAGATGACTATCCTTATGTACGTATCAAAAAACGTAACTAATTTTGCATTAGTTACAAAAACTGTCAAAATAACTTAATTATCTAATGTCCAACTAGTCCTGTCAAAAGAAAATATTTTATTTGTATGAATATAAATATTTGCTTCCTTTGAACTCAATATTTTCTCAAAATATCGATTTTTGATCTTAAAAAAAAAAAAAAAAAAAAAAAAAAAAAAAAAAAAAAAATTTCGCTAAATGAAATTAAATTTATATACAGAATAATTCAATGACCCACATTTTATGTAAAAGATTGCGTGAAGAACAAAAACAAAACATCCTGTCCACATTTATCTACGTTTTAAATTTCTTATTTTAAGTAAATATTTTACTGAAATGCACATTGTACAAATTCACTTGTTAAGGGAACTTATGTATAATCTGACACCATTCTGTTTGGTTGGTGCCCACTTTGCTTCATCACATCGTAGGTATACAACTTGTGTTTGCTCATTGCTCAAATTTCATACTTAGTCAAAATAGAAATTTTGCAAAATTGTGTTAAATTAAAATATCTACACTTGAAGCTTGTTCTCACTTTCTGCCAAATCAGCAGAAAAATTTTATTACACTGTCATGTTTTAAATTTTACTATTGAAATGGTGTGTCGCCGGTCCAATGACAACAATCATGGTAAGACTGAAAAAATACAGATATAAAATGAACTTTATTTGCATTAAATTTTAGCAAAATTTGCAGAAACTTCAAAAGCATTAAAGTCATTAAAAAAAGCAATGGTTTTTGTTGTCAGTTAAGCTACGCCCATTGAAGAAGTTGAGATTTGCTCAGAAATTGGAATTGAGTTGTTGTTTTTTATCAAAGTGCACTTAACCCATTTCGGCTAAAATGTAAATAATAAAATGAAGTAATATTTGGTAATTACAGTTCTTCTTTTTGTTTTTAAAAACCGTATGAAATAAATATTTGAAAGACTTATTGTTGATATACATATATATATATATAATTTTCTAATTCGAAAACTCAATGAAGAGGTTTTCTTAAATTAGAATTTATTCGATTATACAGTGGAACCTCTTTAAGTCGAACCTTGATAAGTCGAAAACCTCCCAAACTCGAAAAAATGTTGCCCCAAAACCTCCATTGCTCGTAAACTGACCCTTCTATAAGTCGAAATAATTAGTGAGTCCCTACAAGTAAGTTCAGTACATATTTTCACTCTATAACTCGAAAAAAAAAAAATTGTTTTCTGCATCTCGAACATAGCAATGTTGGATTGTACAAGCCTTACAACTTGATTATTTAAAACGAATTACCTCTATAGCTCGAAGAAATCAATCCTATGAAATGATAAAGTAATTTTTTAAGTACTGACGTTAACACGTGATTTCATTTGAACTTTAGCGAAGTTACTTTATTGTTGTCGATTGAAAAATTATCAGAAATAGTTAGGTTCTAATGCAATACCCACCAATTTTTAATATTTCTACAACTATGATTTTAATTTATTTCACCCCTCTAACTCAAAATTAGTTGGAATAAGTCTTAACCTCCACAAGTCGAACATTTCCTGACGAAATTCGCTTAAGTCGAAGTCCTTCACAAGTCGAAAACTCTATAACTCGAATTTTTTGGCGTCTCCCCTCAAGTTCGACTTACAGAGGTTTTACTGTACTATAATGTTGATATACGGTTCGATTAACCCGTACAGCTTCTGCAATTTTTAATATCAATCACTTTCTTCAAAATTTAACATTTTCATCTTGTATGTTTTATGTTTTTTTGAACCGCAAATTTGTTTTGAGGCAGATCGGACCCATTTATAACTAAAGCATCTGCCAAATTACGTATGAAAACACAAAAAGTTCGTAAGAATAAGTACTTAATACTTGCCGACTTACATATACATAAGTACATACTTAATACTTGCCGACTTACATATACATAAGTACATTAATGTATTACGAAATGCCTGTTATCTTGTCATCTTAACTTGAGCGTGCGATATTTTCAAAAGATTAACTTATTGAAAAACTTGACAGTTATAACCTGAAAAGAAAGCTCTTAACTGTCTGTTTGATGTCATTAGAAGAAATGAGCCAAATGATTTTCATCAAATATTTTTTCAAGCAATGTTAATTAAAAATCTTGAAGTGATATCCAAAAAATGTTTGTACTTTGCAGACTCTTGTTATTTGTTTCTAAATAATGTTAAAAGTAAATATTTTTTGAAAAAAAAAATTAAATTGTTGGAAAAGCATGAAATGTAGTGAAAAGACTTTAATTTTCTTTGAATATGTCATAAGGAAAAGTATTCCGAGAGATCAAAAATAAGTGCGATAACATGGAATCAACCAAAACTGTTGCCATATTGAACCAGTGATGTTGAAATTCTGATGAAGAAAATGATGCCCGTTTACTCCGAGTATGTTGAACATCCAAATATTTTTGAGTTCAGTATAAAGTAGATATATTCTTTGGATCCTTTTGAAAACATCTTCCAAAGATATTAAGAGAGGCTCTTGGTGCTTTCCGGATCTCGACAGTGACATAAAATGTGACATTGCCTTGAAGCATAATATAACAATAAAAAACCCAAATCTCAACAAAATGTTCGTTTTTTATTATCTGTAAATAGTAATTGAGTTTCTGATACTGAAAAATCATTTGAAATTGGTACTGCATATAAAATTCAACCCAACAATGTTCCGCCTATCATTAGATAGCATTCAAAATTAAATAAATTTTTGAAAACAGAAAATTTTTAGCCGCATACTGTGGGTACTTTGGAACAACTAATTTTTCTCAAAAAAAAAAAAAAAAAATAAGAAAAAATTAATTTCGCTTAAAAATTTATGAATGGAAATATATCAAAAGCAACTATGTATAGGTGGTCGCAGGAGTCACGCACCAGAAAATTGCGTGCATGCTAAATCGCATATGCAAAATTTATTAACGGAAAGGCGAATGACATCCGAGTCGGGCTGTCAATAGAATTTTTAAGAAAACGTTTTCATATGCGTAAGCATGGAAAAATTGTAAAATATTCCTGAAAATTTGAATTTTTAAATAAACTGTTGAGACGCACCAGCTGTATCAGCTATGGTGCATACAGCTACGGAAGTCAGACGAGCTGATGCAAAGATGACGTTCGCATAGAAGACACTGGCTGACAAGCACGTTCAGCGTTTAACTATACGAGTACTATTCGTATATTGCAAATTACTCTTACCTTCCCCCTCTTGATCTGTACACTTTGCACTGGTAAGCCATCTTGGCTTCACATTCCCCAGTTTGCCCTCTTCATTTGATGCGGCACTTGCGTATCTTTCTGCTGATACAAATTAAAATTTTTATTAAATTATGTGCAGCAGACGTTATGGCGTGCAAAATTAATTATTCCCTATGCTCGAATTGTAGTTGTTGTTTACGCAGTATATCGCTAGATAAAAAATGTTTACGCAACGTTGGAGTCTTTAAAATTATGAGCTGAATTTGTTGCATGACTTTGATGCAAAGAAAATATTCGTGAAACATGCAATAATATAGAAGCATGTGGGTCAATCCATCAAAGTCAGTATTTATGCAAGTTGAAACATAAAAATAAACTATAAAATTTATAGTTTATTTTTAAAGTATAAATTTTAAAATTAAATTATACCTTCTGCAACTAACTATAATTTTACTAAAAAGATATTCCATTTTAGAATTCGGTCCTTTTGTTTTTTCAATAAAAAATTATATCAAGGTACATCAATTCGTAATGTCTGCATACAGCGGAAAGTGAGGCTTTAATAGGTCCTGCCTTTTGTCAAAAAATGAGCGAAGGTATGAAGATATCGATATGTAGCAGTTTTGTTGACCATTTCTATAGCGAAACAATCTGCTCATTCCGCACGCAATTGTCAAAGGAGATACACGATTAAATTTGAAAATGCTAGGATTAGCCTCTTTTGGGTATTTGTTCTCCAACGAACAATTGATTTTCAATTCTAATGGAAGCATTAGTTATTTTCAATGGGTTATAATATATTGAATACGAAATTATATTCCTTAAAATCTGCTGTCATTTGGGCTTTTCGAGACCCATGTTGACTTTGAGCAGGCAAAATTCTTTCTTAGGTCTGAGCGCCAAACGGTCTCTTGTCAACTACCGCTCATGGTTTCTGAACACAATGAAACCGAAAACGGGTTGTTTGCTCTGACTTCGCAGAACAAACCTTTTTTGCTTATATAGTAACATCATAAGTGTACCTGCTGGGCCTCGCATGGTATATACTCTTCATGAATATAACATTTTAGGACACTTCAATCGAACTCTAGTAACTTTTTTTATGGTAGTACATTCTTTAAAACTAAATTTGAAGCCAAAACTTGTCAGTAAGTAAAAGTTATTTTTTAGAACTCTTAGCGCTTTTGAGTCAAATATCCTGTCTTCATGGGTACCTCCTGCTTGGGCTAAAATAGTTTTTATTATGTATCTGTGTAATCAATTTGCACACCAAATCGATTGTCAAAGAAACACTCAATTTAAAATAAAAGTTGCTTACATGTTGTAGGCATCCATTAATTATGGATTTTTCGTAATTAAAATCTTAATCTAAAGTCATTTTCCTATACATAAGAAATCATTTATTTCTGATAGACTAACTAGGAAAAAAGATTTCTGAAGATCAATTAACTTAACAACTTATGGCATTATTAGTGCTAATTTAAAATAATAATTATGCAGCACTAAATCAACACATAATTACTTTTTTAATTTCTAAAAGCTTGGAGAATATTCAGAAATATTTTTCGTGTCGCACGAATTTCATCCATTTAGCACAAAATTATCACTAACTAATCACTTAATATTAGCATAGCATAGTGT
The DNA here is from genome assembly GCA_949775025.1 of Tricholauxania praeusta. Classification (NCBI taxonomy): domain Eukaryota; kingdom Metazoa; phylum Arthropoda; class Insecta; order Diptera; family Lauxaniidae; genus Tricholauxania; species Tricholauxania praeusta. Next base: position 46,057,019 of record OX459031.1, read on the forward strand.
TTTGAGTTAAGGGGTCCTAGTTAACGCCTAGCCATGAGATAAGCGTATATAAATGAGCCGCTGAAAGCAAGAGTGGTATAAGTCATATATAAGTAGTTTTGAGAAAATTGGAGTTTAACGCTTTGGCATCCCAAAAAATCAGTGCTAATGTTTTTGTCAAAGTTTTGGCACTTTTAGAAAGGCAATTGTTCAAAATTTCACGTGTTATAAAAACTAATATAATTTTTAGAAAAGTAAGTTGTACAAAATAAGCTTAAAGTTAGAATATCATTCTTCCAATTTTTATTTCAAAGAAATTAGCTTTCAGCGGCTCAAATGTGCACAACGTTAGCCGCTTCTGCTCATGATTGGTAAGTCTTTATCATTTCCAATATCTGAATGAAAGCTAGATATTCGTGGAAACATGGGACTGTAATAGAAGGTTTTCACAATATGTAAATAAAAAACATAATGTTCCATTAACATTAACATTTCCTCCAATTACGTCACCTACGTAGTATCTTCCACAAAGTTTTAATTGGTTTTTATTTTAAAAGATATGAAATGGATTGCAGTAGACCTTGGAACATGGTCTTAAGGTGATATATACAAACACTATGTAGTCTTAGCAGAAAATGTTGATGAGCTTGGGGAAGTGGGCGTAACACATTTAGTATGAGCAACAAACAAATGTAGATAATAAAGAAGTTTTTTCAAGGGATGGTGATGCAACTTGGTACAAGAATCGTAATCTATTTTGAATAAATGGGTGTGGCATCTTCCATAGGAGCAAACATTTCAACATATCATATTGCTTTCGAAGGGAATATAACAAAATAGAGAAATAAGGAGGTAAAATAAATAGATAACGAGAAAAGTAATTATGGTAAATATTTTGAGCGAGGAAAAGTGATAACGACGAAAATTGATTTGATTGCATGCGAAGAAAAAAATTGTAAAAATAGAAAAAAATTTCTTTGCCATATTTATGGAATATGCTGTAATTTACATATATAGTACATACATTTTTGTTTAATTTTCAAAGCTGTTGATTGATTGCATTGCAAGGCAAACACAAAAAATTATTAATGAATTCCTTCAATTCAATTTCAAAAAAGAATTTAGAATATACAAAACGAGGACAAATGAAACTGCACCAAAGAGTCTGTCTACAGTTTATTTCCCCTTCTGCTTCCGAAAATAAAAGCGGCATGATCCTTCTGTGCTATAATTGGATTCACGTAATTCATTAGTGATTTGGAAATTTTGTATTTGACGCGTTCATTGAAATGCTCACTTTTTTTTTAATAACACTACTCTACAAATTTACAACAACTTACACCACAAGGAATGGCGATAACATTTTCTATAGTGAAATTTTCCGTAGTATCCGAATATCGCAATGGTTTTTTTCGATTGGCCCCAATTTTCCATATAAATGGCAAAACTTAAAAAATGCGCTTTCGAGAGCATATACTTCACATAAATGCTTGTAAGAACTTTAATCGTCAGCCAACCAATTTTAAATTTTTCTATAACTTTGAAAAGTGTGGCTTTCAGCAAAATAAAAAAAGATAATCAACTGATTCGACTCGGGTTTCGGCATTGCAATGCATATAGCTCCAAAACGGCTGGACGCACCATTAACAAACTTGGCACGAAGTATAAGCATACTATAAACTTTTTTTTAATGCACTAAAAAAAAATTTTTTGTTAGGCGAACATTGAAAAAAAAACGATAAATATTTCCATTTTTTTTTTCAGTGTATTTTTTTTTTATTTTTAAAATCCAACTATGAGGTTTAAAATGCCAATAAATGAAGTATAAAATCCAGTTGTTAATTCATTTTACCAGACTTTTTTTAAACTGAATAATGGCATTTGAAGTAGTACATACCTAACGACTTATCAAATATTCAAAGACCCATATTTTGTAAACCAGTGTTGCCATTCTAATAATATTTTGTTTCTGTGTCGAGGACATATATAGGTACAACATGTGTAAATATATCTGAAATTGGAAACAGACCCCATTTTCCCTGTCCGCTTGGCGTGAAATGACCGATAGATGAGTTTTAGACGAGTAGCAAGCAAGTCATCAGCAAAAAACCATTTTTAACCTTTCATCTTGAAAGGTTAAGCTTTTTTTTCATTCTGAATTGCAGTCCAGCAAGACAATACAAAATATATATTTTCTGACATTGGAACTTGAGTATCTTGAATAGGGACAGTTTTGCATAAGGCAACCCAATTAAAAATTCTGCTGAAAGATTTATCCACAAGTCTTATACACGTTACTTTCTAGATCCGCTTTTTGAATCTGAAATTGGAAAAGTATTTATATACATTTGCTTTTTATACTCAAGTCTCCAATAAACAATTTCATATCGTCGCTCTCGGGTAGAAACGATATGTAGTCATATGTTGTAACCAACTTTTAAGTCTTTTGTTTTTGTATTAAGAAAAGAAAATATCAAGTGTGGTAGTTAAAATCGACATAGTCAAACATCAACTTGTACTTTTTATAGGACTTTAGCAATGAAAATCAACACATGTAACGAATAATAATTATGAGTACTTAAAAAACAATTTGCAGTGAAAGTCACATCATAATTTGCATTTTTGCATCAATCATGGAAAACCTAAAGAAATAAAAAGTTAAAATGGAAAACTGCCATCAATGATTCACTCGTCGGACAATAGCAATTAAAATTCATTCATAAATGTACATACATAAATATTTATGTGTTAAGAGGCGCACTACATTCACCACTTTCCATTTGCCTCGAGGCTTTAGGTGAACACAGAGGCCGATCCAACAGCACTTGTTGAGATTGCAAAGTACAGAGGAAAAATGAAAATCGAAAATTCATCAAATGTGGTTGAATTTTTGCACAGACGCTAATAAAAATGCTAAAACTTTTAACGCCACGATAATCAAAACAAAATATCGCAAAAAAAGTACAGAGGACCCTGAAGCAAAAGTATTCCAGTTCTACGCGTTACTAGAAAATGATTGCATCACCAGCAAAACAAGAGTGTATCAGTAGTTAGTAGGTAATTAATTTAACAGTGTGGTCCTTTCAAGATTTCTCACAAGCATTGCTTATATTTTACAAAACTTTTTACGGATGTAGGGTTTTTTAATCGCATTAGGTCAGCCAAATTAAAATTTTCATTGTCACTTAGAGTTAACCAAATTGGCAAAATTCGATCTCAAGTCTAGATTTGTGCTTTACGTTGTTTGTCTTTTCTCTACTAACTAGGGAAACATTACAGGGTCTTGGATAGCTTTTTTAAAAACAAATTAATGATATTTGTTAAATAAAACACAAGAAACCCATGACAAATATGTCAAGAAATAGCAAACACATGTAACTCGATTTATTCATTCTGACTGGATATTTTCTATATACTTACGTCAATAGTCATCAAAGAGGTATCTTGCTCAGTCAACAAAATTGTTATAAAGATTCTGTACGTCCAAGAGTTTCCTTTCCGTGTAAGTTCTAGCAAAATGCAACTATATCAAAAGTAACTATGCACAAAAGGCTTCGGAGTTTTTTTCCGAAGTATGCAATGATACTTTTTTTATAATTCTCCTGCGCTTTTGATAGACTTTTATACATTATATATATGTACATAGATACATTTCAAAAAATTGTTATAATTCTAGCAAAAAGTTTTTGATTTCACAAAGAGTGGTTTGCAAAACGTTCAACTTGACGTGTGAGTCCTGTTTAAATAAGTGATCTTATTTATCTTGTTTAAATAAGTGAACTTATTTAAACATTACATGCAATGTATAATGATTCTAAAAACCCCATATTCCAGCAGGAGTTAACGAGTAATAATAAAACTAAATCTAATTTGCATAAACGGCCTGATATTTCCTGTTTTTTTTTTTTTTGAGTATGCACAATATAATCGAAAAAAGCCTTGATAGAATCAGATATTATTGAAAACAAAGTTTTTTGAGGGCTCTATGTTGATGAGGTGAAATTAGCGCAGCGTAATTTAGATCGCCAATATCAAGTAACATAAAGTCTTGATTGCTCAAAGCTACCGTCACCATCAAGGGTTTTGTAGAAATGTACTGAATGGAGACTTGAAAAGTACTTTTCTGATGCCGACTGCACTTTTTAACATAAACATGAAAAAGTTAATTCATAATTAATAGAATTCAACAAAATTTTAAGTTTTATATTGAAAAACAAAGCACAATTTACTCCCGGCATATTTCGCGGTAAATTTACTAAAAAAACGGTAATTTTTAGAAATAGTCGAAAATGCACCGAATGTACTGAAAATGAGCCAAATATACCGAATGCACTGACGACGATTTTTCACGACGCAAATGTATTAAAAAAAGTACAAATGTACCGAAAATGCCATCACTGACAAGGAATTTGAGCAGAAAAGTGATCACTTATTGAGGTAGGGAATAGAGAAAATTTTTAAGTGCCAGAACTTAGGTTTGGCAACTCTTCTAGCTGTTTCTTAGTGGACAAGATGTGGCCACGATTTTGTGGTGGAATGGAAGTCTTCTGCGTTTCGAACTCAGAGGTTCCCGGGGTTCGATTCTTGTTTTAGGTAATACATTTTAGTTTTGGTTTTATTGAACTTTTTATTGTGGTAAGAAAGTACACCACATTAGAAAAATAAAAGTAATTAAAGTGCTATTAAGTTCACTTAATCCAGTGCACTTTCTTTCTTATCATTTCATGAGAATAATTCAAATCACTAACATGTTGCGCCATAGTATAACCTCATTCTATTCTTCTTAGAACCTTACATATGGAACAAAGGGTACAAAGATCTCCATTTCTAGTCAACGGGGCTCTCCCGTTTAGAAAAGTTGGGGGCTGGTCTTAAGAAATTTAAAGGACATCAGAGCGACTAAATTCAATGATCTGCTGTCGAATCATTTAAAAAATTCGGTTTTTTGCTGATTTCAAATACAGAGAAACACATGCTGGTCCGGTAGCTGCCTGCCTTAAGGGGGCAGGGGCAGTCAGACGCGTGAAAAATAGAGCATTTTCAATAATTTTTTTTTATATTAATTTAATTTATTTAATAAAAGTGATAATATGGCATCATTGCATTATGTTTCAACTTGACTTGACGAAAATTAAAAAAAAAAAACTTTTTAACAAAAAAATTTATAGCAGGCTGTGTTGGACCCTGTCCCATACAGAATGCCTTGCGGCGACCATCACAAATCCTTGGAAAATCATCTAAAATCAATCGGATTAGAAAAATTAATTATTTTAATAAATAACACTAGTTTACAAAATGATTTTTTTTTTCTGTTCCATTGATCTGAGTTTACTTTTCTTATGTAGATTTTCCTGCTGAGTTCGAAAATGAAAATGAAAATTTTTTGAATGGTACAGTTTTCGAGATATTGTGGTTTTTTCACTTTTTCGACCTCTTTTCACTTTGAAACTCATATCTTGAGCTACAAATGCCCAATTTTCTTTTTCTTGATGTCAGATTAAAGATAATAAAATAACATATTAACGTGTGTAATTATATTTCTTATTAAGAAAGTGGTTCAAAAGATATAGATGAAAATAGACCAGATTTTAAGAAAAATCAAGCTTTGCATTTGATTCTGTGGCCACGAAAAAATAGAAATAAAATAAAAAAAACAATTTTACTTTTTGCACGTAGAGTTGATACTTTTACGCAAATATTGAAACATTCCACAAGAAAATCGACTGTAAAATAACAACGTTAGAAGCGATTGAATGGATAAGTCTAAGTCTCACATTTTTTGATCATATAAATTTTTTCGACAATTTGTTGAGTTTAATCGCTGCAATTCTCTATATTGTTTGGTGTTTTCGTATTATTAGAATAAATTTGCTTAAAACCTTCAATAGCCCTGAAAATAAAAATGCACCGGTTACTGTGGAAAAGGAACTATGTCCAAAAAACCACATTTATTTGCACACACAAGCACAGGCTAGCAAACAATCATAATATACAACTTAAAGTTATATATACATATGTATGTACTTAGTTGTGGCTTTTGTGTTGTCTTCTGTTGCTTTTGGGATCCGTTTCTCTAGTGAGGAACCATAGGTAGTCTCCCAACATTGCTTCATCCCAAAACCCTTGATAGCGCCGCTCAATAGTTTCAATTTGTTGGTGAAATCTCTCACCGTGTTCGTCACTTACGTCACCAAGGTTGTCGGTAAATTTAAATGCGAATGCAATAAATGGATTTTCAGAGACATAAGTATTTACGCCTGATAAAAATAAATTTAATGGTAAAAAATACACTAGAATATTAATAAGAATGAAATGACATTCCGTACCCATCTTTTTGTAGTTCTCAAACAAATCGGTAATAATTGCCTCGTAGTCAGGGCTTTTATAGTTCCCAAGAAAACTAGTAACAACCAGCTGAAATGAATTCCAGGCCTCGTTTTCAACCGATGTCAAATATATTGGAAAACCTGTGCTTTTCATCAATTTTCTTATGTCTGGACCATCGAAGACGCCTTCCTTAATTTTAGCTATAGACACCTTAGGAAAAAGAGTTTTCAAGTAAGTGAAAGCTTGGCCTTCTACGTTGAGGGCCTTCACAAAATTTTTAATAAGGCCAAGTTTTATATGTAACGCTGGAAGAATTATACACTAAGAAAAAGGAAATTGGGCATTTCTAGCTCAAGATATGAGTTCCAAAGTGAAAAGAGGTCGAACAAGTGAAAAAACCACAATATCTCGAAAACTGTACCATTCAAAAAATTTTCATTTTCATTTTCGAATTCAGCAGGAAAAAGTACATAAGAAAAGTATCCTCTTATCAAAGGTACATGAGAAATTTTTTTTTGTAACGATTAGGCTCAACAAATTGTCGAAAAAATTAATAAATTCATAAAATGTCGAATTTGGATTCATTCATTCAATCGCTTCTAACGTTGTTATTTTACAGTCGATTTTCTTGTGGAATGTTTTAATATTTGCGTAAAAGTATCAACTCTACGTACAAAAAGTAAAATTATTTTTTTTTTATTTTATTTCTATTTTTTCGTGGCCACAGAATCAAATATAAAATTTGATTTTTCTTAAAATCTGGTCTATTTCCATCTATATCTTTTGAACCACTTTCTTAATAAGAAATATAATTGCACACGTTTATTTGTCATTTTATTATCTTTAATATGACATCAAGAAAAAGGAAATTGGGCTTTTGTAGCTCAAGATATGAGTTTCAAAGTGAAAAGAGGTCGAAAAAGTGAAAAAACCACAGTATCTCGAAAACTGTACCATTCAAAAAATTTTCATTTTCATTTTCGAACTCAGCAGGAAAATCTACATAAGAAAAGTAACCTCAGATCAGTGGAACATTTTGAGTGTAAACTAGTGTAATCTAGTACCAGATCGATGTTTTATTTTTTTAAATCAACAAATTGGCGGCTTCAGGAAATTTACCTCCAGATTTTCGGGAAAATACCAACAATTAATTGTTAATAAAAAATTGTTTTTAAAAAAAAAGTCCTTCGATCAGACACTAGCTTTTTATGTTTTTCAAAAACTGTGTAAATTTCATTGAAATCTATCGAGCGGTTTTCGAGTTTCAGTGGTCGTCACCAGTTCCGAAAACATAGTTTTGAGAAAAACGCATTTAAAGTTCAACTACCGCACATAGACTGACTAGAAACACATGAATCAGACAGAGAGAGAGAGAGAGAGCCTTTTGTTATTACAAAATAACTGTAAAAGGTATTATCGGATTGATTTCAAATTTTCAGAATATATTTTTAAGATATAATACTTTAAGAAAATGCAAAAAAATTGATTTCTTGATAGTTCTGACTGCCCCTGCCCCCTTAACTATAAAAAATTAAATAATTATTCCTTAATGAATTAACGACTAAAGCACACGGTTCCAAAGGATATTAACATCATTGTTGTTTCCTAGCATGTTCTAAAGATTGGAGTCAAAAGGAAATAATTTGACTTGATAATTAACTATGGGAAAATACCAACTTCGCGCTGTTTAAAAAATACCAACATTTATAAACCGTAGTAGCTTTTGGCCACAAGCTCAGCTGAGCTTTAAACTTTCTCAACAGATAAATAATTATATCTTCTTCAGATTTACGAAAAAAGTTTTAGAAACTTTCGAAATGAAATTTCAATCTGGGTTCAATGGGGTGATTGAGTATGTAAGCATTACGGCATACGAAAAGTGAAGACCTCCAACTGCATTTATTGAAACACATCGAACGAAAGACAGGCATTTCTGGAAGATATGCTTTCCTAAAAATAATGTTTTAAATTGGTATCGATTTTGAAAAAATGGATGTCTAAAGATACTGATATCATAAGCTATTGGTATTTGAAAGCTTAAAATTTTTGTTTACTAACTATGGTTTTCCAGATATGACGATTTGTTTTGAATTTTCGATTAACTTTTGTTAAAAAGAAAACTTTTACCACAAAATATATCATTAACCTATAATATGTCATTAGATCATAGGTTTGACAGCTATGGCAACAAACGAGAAATGACAAAATAGATGACATTGTAATCATTAATGTATGTTTATGAATATGTATATCGGTCATTTTTTACAAAAAGCACGTGTCAAGTGATTTTATTTACATAAGTTGTAAAAAAAATTTGGGCGTTTCTAAGATGTCAAGCTTAAATTGGCGTGTGGTTTGTAAAAGAATGACCGATAACTGATGTGACCAATTACATTACCATGTTAAATTGATAATTTTGTTGTCTTGTCATATTTTGTTAAGAAAAAAGCGATGACCGATTTTTTAATTTACATAATATCGGCGTGTGCTAATGACGATTAGTTCGATGAGATAATGTTCAATGATAAATATTAAAAAAACACAATTTATATTGTTTCAAACGATACATAATTTAATTCTTATTTTTCTAGATTAACCCTAATTTTTCCAGAAAGCAATTTTTTTTTAAGTAAATAATGTAAAATTAAGAAGTTTGGAAGGCAATTGATGAAAATCAAGGACAACTGGAAAGCCCAGCCTAAAAAATCAATAGCTGAAAAGATAATTCATGTAGGGAAACTTGCTGATTTTCGCTTGCATTTGATGAAAATTGAAGACTGTTAAAGTTCAGAAAGCGATATAGGTAAAAAAGAAGTGTACCAGACTTCACTGCTTCGAACCTAAAAAATTTAAATGACGTCCACCTTTTTGCACTTAACAGTAGATGCATTTTAATCAGAAAGTCAATCAATAGTTGATGGCGATGTTTTATGAAGTTGACGAGATTGTTGATGTACGACTAGATGCTGTTAATGACGTATCACAGATGGATGGCGTGTGGCAGCAAAGTACATTCGCACCGACAGCTCAATGAAAGTAGGCGCTTCACTCTAACTGCACCTGTAGCGAATTGAAGGTGAATAAATTAAATTTCACTGATAAATCGTTTCCAACTACACTCACTGAGGCTCTAATAAGTTAGCAATTTGTTTAGAATTCTTGATTAATATACGCTAAGTGTAACGAATGTGTTACTGGTCAATATACAAAGAATTTACAATCAAAGTGGATAAAATTTAAACCTTGAACAAATAACGATATTTATATTTTTTTTTTATGTTTTTATTTAAAAGTCTTGCCAATTTATGAACGCAGTGTTTTGAGCAATGCTTATTCCACATTAGCCTTTGGTTGAACTTTTTAATTTTTTTGTTTTGTTTTTATTTCCATTTGCTTTATTGTCCCTTTGATGTTGCTCTCATAAAAATCAAACGAAAAAAGGTATGCCAATGAACAATCAAATCAAATATAATTTATACGCTTATAAGTAGAAATGCTTAGAAAAACCAATGCGTCAAAAATTAGCAAATAGATGGTAATTAATCCACTTGATTATAAAATCAAATAACAATCTGGCCAAGTGCGACAAATAATACATATATACAAATCATAATTTTGAAGTACAAAACTATTAAATCTAGATTTCAAGAACTTTCATACTTAGCTGCATAGTAATTGAAATGAAAATAAAATTTTATTTTTGTGTTTTTTTTACACTTACAGTAATGCCGTACTAAGCGAAAAGGGCGTATCTAAAAAAAAAAAAATATCCGGGACTTACGTATATATATTTCATTGCGTGTCTAATGAAATACTCTAAATGCAGGTATCTTAGTTCAATCATACAAAAAATCTTCTAAGAGAATTTTCTCTATCTCATTTCATTTTTCTCATTTCAACATACATACAGTGAAAGCTCCCGTAGGCGGACACCGACGGTTCCAACAAAATCGTCCGTCTACGGGAGATGTCCGCTTGCGGGAGCTGTCGAAAAAAGTACATTTTTACAATTCAAATACAATTCAAAACAATCAAAATTTTTCTTATCGGATGGTTTGTAGGAGTAAAATTGCCAAGGTGGCTACACTTAAACATTCCTAACTTTTTTATTAATGAAATATAGTAATATTTTATTTCAGAAAAAAGTTGTGTAGACTTTACAGAACAATTCTGTGGAAAAATTTTGTTTCTGAACATATGAGAAGTTGATTTAAATTCTGTTTGTTTATTAAAAACTTAATTTTTTATAAATAATAAATAAAATTTTTATAAAACCTTTATTTTGTATAAATTGTAAAACATTTTTTGTCCTATCACGAAAAATTCATTAACTTTTTCCCAATATTTACTGAGAAATCGCAATTTAAAAAAACACCCACATACAAATTTACTTGTTCATAACTTTTTGAAAAATCCAAATTTTGAAAAAAAAAAAATAAAAGGCGTTAATATTGATCAATAAATCTTCGAAGTTATGCAAAAAAAAGATTAAGTATAATAAGTTGGTTTTTTCTGTTGCCACTTGAGAAAACTACTCTCAACAATACACAAAGAAATAGATTTTAAAGAATAACAATCGACAACCTGAATGACAGCAAAGCAAAGAAAGAGTTGAGAAAGAGTTTTGTCGTTAGAATGTCTTTTTTGTCCACCAGCAGAGATGAATTGTATGAAATGTGTATAAATGTAGTGTCCGCGTCCGGCCAAGGGAGCGTCCGCCCACCGGAATGTATTTTGTTCTAAAAACATAACGAAAAACTTGGGACCAAGAAATTCGTCCGGCTACGAGAGATGTCCGCCTGCGGGAGCTGTCCGCGACGGGAGCTTTCACTGTATTTACATTTACGAAAGATCAGTTATCTCGAAATGAATTTTTTTGAGATACGCCCTTTTCGCTTAGTACGGCAGAGTACTGAACAGGAGGCAAAGTCAAAAATTTAATATTAAATTATGACCTGTTCCAAAAACGCAAAAAGAAATATTTGTTTTCAACTTACAAATGATTTTTAACAGGAGCACCAATCATTCTCTGTCTGAAATCTCAAAACAAAGGAAAAATTTTACCTGCAAAATAAAAGTAACTACAACTAGGTCATAATTCTTAGTGGAGAAGGGTAAGTTACAGCAAGAAGAACAACAACAAAATGTAAAATGACAACTCATGAACTCGTCAAAAGTCATGGCACTCAGTCACGTACGTGAAGTCAAACAACTGAAAACATCAAGCGGTGCGGAGCTCTGTGCTTTTCAGGCGTAACAAAGGTTCTCAGAATGCGTAAAGCTGATTTTTTCGTGCTTTGTGAAACAATTCGTTTCAATGTGATTATCATCTATGATATGCGCCTAATTTTTTTCTTTTCTTTCAGATACCTAGACATAGGTACGTGTATGTAGGCTTGCCAGATCCAAATTGTGTTTCACCTGGACATTAAAAAAAAAATCAGAAAAAATCTGGATTTTTCTGGACACTTGAAAAAAAAAATCTTGATTTTTCTGGACAATAAATGAAACTAAAGCTTCCTTTCAGAAGAACATATATCAGGGGTCTAAAAACAAAAGTAGACAAGTCCTTCAGATGTGATTTTACACAAACTGAGAAAAACACTTTACGAACTTGTTAACGTGCTATAGCCAAGAAAAAATCCATAAAATAAAAGAAAATCATGTTCTTATTATTTTAAGAACATATTTAGCACGGTATCTTTTAAATAATAAGGGTTATTTTAATAAAATGAATGGACATATCTAACTCTGTTTCCAAATGGCGGACGTAGCTAGTTTCATTTGTAAGCAAACGGGACATAACCAAGTTTGTTGCTAACATACAAACCAGGGACGTATTCAGTAAAATAATAATCAGTGAAATAATATTAATCATCTTTATTCATAAAAACACATAGAAATATGACATCACGGAGATATCGGTTTTGATATGCGGTTTTGGCATTCTTTTAAGCAAATAACAATACATTAACAATAATGTACACGGGACCGAAATAATATGGGACGTGTTCCAACTAGAAAGTGAAAAATCGGTACGTTTTAATTTTTTCCCGTCAATTTTAAGTTTTTTTTATAAGAAAGAAAGAAGGAGAAGTAAAACTAATCATGAATTCGGGTACCTCGATCGATAATTGCCCGAAAACCATACACACTTTGTTGGAAAATTTGATAACTTCTATAACTTGCACCATTTTTCAAATCAATATTTTTGAAAATGGGTAGACAACTTAAAACAGAAGGTGCTAATCCAGTTTTCAATATTAACCTTAACCCTAGAAATGTGCTTTGTCCAGACATATGAGGCTATTGTAATCCGCTGACATCCGCTGAACCGCTCTAATATACATTTATATAGAGAACTTACCATGACCTTTCTTTATCATATTTAACTTGTTTTTTTTAAGCAAGAATGATATTTTATTAAATTTAATAACCCTAATAAAAACGCGCACGTAGTTGTATTCACAACTCTACTTAGAAAACTAAACTTTTATGGTTTGCTGTTAATCTGTAAATTAGTATTTACAATAAATAAAGTGCATTTTTGTTTGCTTTGATGTATTTTCTATTATATTGCAACAACAAAAAAACAATACAGAGTGTGACAAAAATAGGTTTTGACCAGCAAAATGATCAGCGAGCCCATCGTGCACTGGTCGCCGTGATGTATTTGCTACAACGATTTCATGTCACGAATTTTGAGGGAATTTACAGGCAGCCCTTTATTTGAATATCTAAAACAAAACAAAAAGTCACTTGTTTTGCAATGTAAACAAAGATCCGGCCCTGGAATTACCTCTCATTCTTCGCAACATTTGTCTTCTATTTTTCCGAATGTGCCTGCCTTTTTCTACTTTTATTTGGAAGTACATCTCAAGCATTATAATTCATTTTGCATTTGCAATTAAAATAAGCCTAAATGCTTCAATATTTTCCTAACTTTTTATTAAAATACCGAGCACTGACACTCACAAAAACGTTCGGGCGCAATTGAAAATGGAGCGTTCTTATTGGCTAATGTGGACTTAACCAGCTTTGTAAATGACATCTGAGGACATATCCAATTCTGTTGCTCAACTGTAATTTCAAAGCAAAATAGCTTTGGAACGTAGCGTATTTAGTCTGATATTTAATTTAAAATTTGAATCTGAATGACCGATGAAAGTGTTACCATAAAAATTTCAAAAATTTACCATTTGTGACTTGTCTACTTTTGTTTGTAAGCCCCTGATATATTTTATTTAAACAAAATAATCATAACAGAAACATAACAAAACAACATTTTCTGTGAGCGGTGAATTTGTGTGAATGTCCAGAAAGTTTTAACAGATTCATGAATGGCTCATATGCTGAGTGGCTCACTGCAGTTCTCTGGTACATACATATGTACAGTAGGGTGATTCAAAAATATTTTTGTTTGATTCAAACAGGATTAATAGTTGCAAGTATGTACATCAAAGAAAAATGCTGGTGCAAGGGCAGCTCATAATATTAATACAGCGGACCCGCGACAAACGCTTTGCAGGGCAGAGTCGAACTATCAAATTTGTCGGATTACAGAGTACTGCCTAATACCCCCTACAATCCGGATTTTTTTTCAAAAGAGTACCTTGTAATCCGACAAATTACAGATCCAATGATAAGATTCTATACTTTATACTCTGAAGTACAAATCACACTATTTATTATAAAATTAACGTCATTAATCCTATAGAACTTACAAAAAATTATAACGCGTACAAATTGTAACCTGTTCAATAATGCATTATCTACATTAGCAAAGATTGTCAAAAAACTATGTATTCAATAATAATAGACATGTCGGATTACAGGGGGTGCCTGCTTAGACAGGGGCCGGATTACTGGGTGTCCGCTGTAACTGAATAATAAAATTTTCCCAACAGCCATAACAATTTTTCGTTTGTATCAACTGCAATAATGTTGCATAGCAAACGTTTATCCACAGCTACATCAGCAAAAACTATAAAACAAATTTGTGTCTTGAGCGGTTGGACTGCCTGCCGCACCTAATCCTATTTTGCCTTTTATTATAGCCACCCAAGCGCCTGCACCAAGCAAAATGTCACTATACCTTGTAATATGAAAATCTATGTCTGCCAATTGTAGTGAACGCATATTCGGCAAATGATTCGTTAACTGCATGGTTGGTACGGCTGTTCGAATTTCATCTGGACATATTTCTGATTGTCCGGACTATGAACTTGGGACTAGAAATCTGGACAAACCAGGCGAATCCAGACCATCTGGCAACCCTACGCGTATGAGATATAAATTAACAATCGTAGAAATTACTCAAATGCTGCGTGTCTCGTAAATTCTAAGTGTTGCCAAAGCGTGTCTTTTGTTGCGTCGCTATCATCATTATTATTCTTGTTTTCATCAAATGTTGTCGTTGGTGATTTTTTTTTTTTTTTGTTGTCATAACTTCAACATATGATCCTGCCACAAGGTAATTTGAATTAAGTTTCCCAACACAACGCTCTACTTGCATATGAAGTACAGTTGGAATTTTAGATTATTTAATGATTTTTTTTAAGTTAAACTGAGTTTGCATGTAACGCAATCTTTTTTCAAATAACAAAAATATCAATTTCAGAAAAAAATTTATATGTACATATCGCATACATTTAGCTAAAGAGGCACAACTCAAAATTTGTCATTTTCGAGTTTACTTGTTAAGACTGTTCATCAAGCTCAAAACAGTTTTTTGCGTTTTCTGAAAGTTCCAAAATTTTGAGTTGTGCCTCTCTAGCTAAATGTGTGCGATATGTATTTACTTGAATAAAATTGCTTAGTATTTGGTATTTTACAAATAATTTTGAATTCAATTCAATGTAAGGACTATACTTACTCAAAAATGTCGGACAATATGGGGATTTAACAGCCCAAAGTATCTCTTTTAAGTGAAAGTTGAAAATTCCCAACT
The DNA here is from genome assembly GCA_949775025.1 of Tricholauxania praeusta. Lineage (NCBI taxonomy): Eukaryota > Metazoa > Arthropoda > Insecta > Diptera > Lauxaniidae > Tricholauxania > Tricholauxania praeusta. Next base: position 46,072,275 of record OX459031.1, read on the forward strand.
GTTTGCATACGCAGATAACATGAAAATATACAGGAACGTGAAGAGGGTTGGTGATTTTTTCACTTCAGTCTGACTTGCAATCTTTTGAACTTTGGTTTTTTTGAATTTTTACGAGGTAGAAAAATAACTATTATAGTTTGATTATAAATTCAAATAGTTAGAAGAATATTTGTTGTGTCGACTTAGTCGAAAATATCTTGAGAAAGTGCGAAATAACTAAGAAAATATTATTAAAAAAACGAAATAAGAACAATAATTTTTTTCATTTCCAAAATTTATTTTAAGGGACCAACCTTAGCCCCAGTAGTAACATAGATATGATTAAAAATCTTTTTAGGATCAATTTATACACTCTTGAAATAAACGGGAAAAAATTATTTTGTTCATTTTATGTGATAAATGTATACAAAATAACGCTATCTGCGTAGCCATACACAAGCAATTAGTGTCAACGATGCCGGTGATTTTATAGTAAGAAATCGTCTGAAACACAAAAACCAAAAAAAAAAAATTAGGCTCATTATGAAAATGGCTATCGTCTGAGCCAGTATTTTTAACAAATTTTATGAAAAATACGAAAATGGCAGCTGCTTAAGTAACAGTGTTCGAGAATAAAAATTTTACTTGATTCTGATTCATGCAAATTTCATACATGTGGCGAATATGTGGCTCAAGTTTCGTAAAGATCGAATCAGTAGTTTCGGAGAAAAGACCATCACTGTAAGCAAAAAAGTGATTTCGAGAGAAACGCGTTTAAAGTTTTTTTTTTACTGAGCCGGAGAGAAAGCTCAAATCAAATTGAGAAAAATAAACTTAGAGAGAGCTCAGATCATTATGAAACTTTAACGACATGTTTTTGAAGTGCTCTACTCTCGAAAACTGTACAAAAAATTTAATTTTTGACAAACCAGGTTGGCCCCTCGAATAAGTTTTTGATTTGATTTAAAGGCTTAATTGCTAATAGCTGTAGTTGCTAATCTCTATTATTATTATTATTTTGAACAAGCCGGCAATGATCCTTGAGACAATAACTGAACTGAAATCTACGCAATACAGCCAGAAATTCTTAAGAGAATCTATCGGTCTCTTAGGCTGAAAATTCAATTGAAAGAAATATTTTTTCCACAGCTGGAGTAAGAATAAATTCCTAAATAAATATTTTATTCCACAGAAATCTTACGATAAGTAAAATATATTCCACTGTGCAACGAAAAAACAGCGAAAAAGTTGATTTTTGAACACGCAGAGGGTTTTAATTTAACGACATTTTAGGCCTCTTTCTTTTGGCTTACGTCGACTTAATCAGTGGGGAATTGACCGGGGCCAACACACAAACGATGCATTCCTGATGAACTCAATTTGATGAAGAGCTTTAAAACACAGCATTGATACACATTTGGGCAGACACACGCACACATTATCCAAACAATTTATATGATTCCCCCAGAAGTATGAAAATGTTTACTTCGTAATATTTTGCTCATTTTTATTTTCAAAATTAAACTCTCCGGTAGTTTTTGTTAACCATATATAGAAGAATGTACATGCATATATACGAATTACACCACTAAGCTCAAATTAGAAATTATTTCCATTCCTTTGAGTACAAAATTTCAAACGCTTTGACCAAGTTTGAGGGAAATTGGTTCTGTTCGATTTTTGACTTCGGACATTTACATGAAATGCGTCATATGCAAAGGTCCGTTATCAATTTTTAGCCTCGCCAAGGTTTAACTTGTCGCTGTTCTTCATAATTTTTTTTGCGCTCTATTGATCAGGCTATTTTGTATGTGTTTTTACAAAAGACTTTGAGCGGGATATATATTAAATGGAAAAGTCTATAAACTATTCCTAAGGAGTTTAAAGTTTGCTCAATATTCAGCTAAGTCATGCGGGAAACCTATTTAACTGAGAATTACTGTATAAGGTTGAAATTTTTAATCAAAAATGGATGAAAATTCATTCTTTTTCTACTATTTGTGATGAGAGTGATTTTTCTTTTAAAAAAGTTGAAAGTGTTTTGGGTGTATTTTTAATTTTTTTGGAAAGAATAATTTGAAAAATTATACCTTAATTTTAAATTTAATTCTTTTGCTTTGTTGAATCTGCTTACGAATCGCTCCATGAAGACTTCTTTCTTGTTAACAATAACTTTAATGAATGGATTAAAAATTTCACTTTAAGAAAGGCACGTAAAGGTGAACATATTTAAGACAAACGTTCAGATGAAGAGCAAGATTAATTCACTGAGTACAAAACTGCATACTAGAAATCACTTTTAATAAAAAAAAAACTGATGTATTGCAAACACACACTGTAGTAAGGTTGGATCCGTTCCACAACCCTAAAAGCATCATTTAGCATGTGCCGTATCTCGATGCTCTTTCATCTTTTGTTTCGAAGTCCCAATAGATATTAAATTGTTCATGATTTATTCCTTTATTGAGATATGCAGAATAATTTTTCAAAAATCATAGGATTTAGAGGTAAAAATTTCTTAAATTTTGGCAATCCTTTAATAAATTCAAATATTTGCTTTTATGTTTTTGTTTTGAACGATTTTTCAAACAAAAGATTGCAATTTGTGATTGAGGTGATCATTAAAAACTTACACAAGTGACTTAACCAACAGATATCACGGTAATATGAATTTACATAAATTGTTGTTGACATATCCAAACTTTTGTCTGATATTCTTTTTAGCCATTTAAAATCAATTTTGTACAGGTAGTTACATTATCATGCGGTCATTCATTCATTCATTTACAGAAATTTGGTGTTCAAGAATTATCCGCATTCAATGCTGAAATACTCACAGACAAATATGAAGTAAAAAAAACTCGAAATTAAATATCGTGGGTTTCTTTAATCGACCAGTTTTGCCTTGAAACTTTTAATCCGCCTGTACGTGAGACCATAATCATAGAAGTGGCGCAGCGGTAATGCAATAAAATCTGTTAGATTTACGCTAGAGTGGCACACAAAACAACCAAATATCCAAAAAGTAAAAAAAAAAATCGTGAACACATCAGTGGACCATTCAATTATTGGCACACGGGTAAATTACAGCAACTGGCTAGAAATGGTGCACAATAAAATTACAGTTATTAACAGCAAAAAAATGTGTTCTCTTACTGCAATAATTGAAAACATTGATTGGTCCAACTTTACGAAACTTTTGTAACGAAGGCGTCGGAAACACAAAAAGAAAATCGGCACAGGTATTGTAAAATCCTAATAGAATACAAAATTAATGGAAGCGATGATCACACATCTGAGCGTACACATTTGTATGGGAAACCAGTTCTTGTCAGGTTGCTATCCGTTATTGAAAGTGTAAAATTAAAACTGATTAGCTGTAACTCAAGATATATTACATGTATATATTCTTCAACTTAGTACTTATTTAAAAAGACACTAAAATTGCGTGTACATTACGCTTTTAAAGAGCTCTCTTCTCTAGAAGAATACGATTCGACTGAGTAAATTGTAATATCCAAAAGAAAAAATCTCCAAGATATAAATCCAGCAGGCAATTGAGTAAGGGCCGGCCTCAAAAAAGGCCTTCTAGCACTGCTGCAAATTGAAAATGTATAATTTTGAAACATAAACATTAAGATTCAACCAGTCCAAATCAAGCCATTTTAAATAAATTGAGATTTTTAAAAATATGAAAAAAATATCACCGAAACCTAAAACAATAAGTTCTTTACATTGTAGATATTTGTAAAAATTAAATCTCATAAATTTATAAATTGTATAATTTTAATTATTCAATATTAGTAAATTTATATGTATATTTTATGTTTATATGTAACTACATGAAAAACAAATAAATGTCTCAAAGTCAATGACGCCGAAGGTTATCTGAACGATTTGCAGATAAAAGGAAATATATTCGAATTGCGTGTGAGTAATTCCGTGTCAATATAATTAATCACCTTGGACTACAAGGTACTTTTGATTTTTATTGCTCATGAATATTTAAAAACATAACAAAAAAGAATCATAAGAGAAATTTCAGAAAATTGATCGTAGAAAAAAATATTTGACAGCAATTATCGCTTATCTAACTTACAGTTGAAACTTACTGAAATACACAGATAACTACCATATACCTCGAAACAAGTTGAGGCGTTAAACTTATCAATGACAAATAGTGCAACAGAACCAAGCCCGATAAGGAAACAAAAAAAAAGATTAAATAAATAAAAGACTAAAATGTGGCGCCGACTCGTGGTGAAATGTGAAAATAGAAACAAAGCAACAACAATAAATACAAAAGTAATCAATTTCAAAAGAGTTATCGAAATGACAACGATGGCTTTTGATTATTAACTCGGAACTTGGTAAGAAAAATGCGAAATTGAATAGATTATGAATAACTGAATAGATACAGATTGACATACTCCCTATTGTCAAGGGCTTATTGTGTTATAAGAATAGAAATCAATGTTATCATTAAAGTGGGAGAGTGCACCCATTTAAAGATGACCTTATAACTTTTAATTTAATTTATGAAAACAAACTGTATGGTATAGCATCACTATGTAAAATAATATAAAATGATATTTTTAAGTTATGTTTCTATAAATAGATAACAATAGTTAGTCAGATCATAAAATAAATTCTTAAGTGCAAAAATGATTCGGCCGGAAAGTTATTCATACAGTTTTGCCATACAAATACTTTGATAAAAAATTTCTAGATATTTAGTGTTATTTATATATTTGGGTTAAAGCTCAAAACACAAACTACAGATAGGAATGATAAGCCAGGAAGTATTTATGGTATTGTAAAATGAGTTTTCTTAATTAATGTAAAGAATTTGTAAGAAAACTGGCTTTGATGTAGGTAAAGGATTTTTTAATTGAACTTTCGACATTACAGTCCAAGAGAAACCATTACAAAACATTTCTTACGTTTCAAATTGAATTCTACCACATCTGGAATTCTTTCAGTTTTCGTTAATTTTCTCGAAAAGTAAAAATACAATATACAGGATCGAAATTGTAGAGGAGAAAGAAACCAGCGATCTTTGGAAAAATACTTCTTAGTTATGAGTTGTGAAGCTACGAACTTGGTGTATTTCAACTGTTATATAGTTAGTTTAAGGAAACAAAATCTTGACGTGTTAGGATAACCAATATACCAGCCTTGAATTCAGAGAACCAAATTTAATAACAAAATCAGATTGAGCAGCAAAAATTCATATGTTACTTTTATGGAGAGATTTCAACTTGAAATTATCATAGCTCACACCAAAACTCGATTATACTTAATGCTTTTTAGTATATTTTTATTTAAAAGATACTTTTTTAAATGAATTGAATACGTCTGACAAAATTGTGTCGGATTCAAAAGACCGTTCCGACTAGAAATTAGTTCAGGTTTGACCCGATTTGGATAAGTTTTCCTTGAAGTGTGATCTGGAACGGGTCAGTCTTTCGGATCTGATGATGGCATTACATTTTAAAAGAAATAGAGTGGATTCGCTCAACAGATCCAGCCCTGATCACCAAAATATGGTAAGGTTATATTTTACAATTCAAATGCAATTAAAAAAAAAAAAAAAATTTTTCTTGGATGGTTTGTAGGACTGAAATTGCCTAGGTGGTGACCCTTAAACGTTCCTAACTTTTTTTTTTATGAGACGTAGTAAAATTTTTTTCATGGAAAAAGTTGTGTAGACTTTACAGAACAATGAAACTATGGACAAATTTTGTTTTTGTACATATGAGAAGTTGGTTTAGTTTCTATTCGTTTATTAAAAAGTTAATTATATAGAAATAATATTTAAAATTTTTATGAAAACTTTATTTCATCTAATATATATAAAGAAAAATGGTTCTTTTGGTCCAAATTTTAATTTAATGTAAGTAAAAAATAACTACATTAATAGTCCCGAGCTTTAGTTCTTTATTTTCAAACTTCTTCAGGTTATTTTTAAATGATATATATTTTATGGCCACATTAACTTCTTCTTTTATTGCCGCTTTTCCGAATTCATTCTAAGCATTAACATACAAAACATTAACATTTAAAATATTTACAAAAAAAACCGACAACATCAAAATTGCGAAAACCAAACATGGAACAATCAAACATCACTGACTTAGATAGCTTATTTCATCTAAATTGTAAAATATTTCTCGTCCTATCATGAAAATTTCATTAACTTTTATCCAGTATTTACTACGGTATCGCAATTTAAAAAAAACACACACATAAAAATTGACTTGTTCATAGCTTTTTAAAAAATACGAACTTTGCAAAAAAAAATTGAAGGCCTTAATATTGATCAACAAATCTTCAAAGTTCTACAATAAAAAGTTCAAGTTGGTTTTTAGTGTGCCCACTTGAGAAAATTTTACTCTTTATGGTTTTAAAAAGATTCGCGATGTTCTTTAAAAAACTTTCGCAGAAGGTCAAAATCATAATACAGTAGAGCCTCTGAAAGTCGAACTTGAAGGGAGACGCCAAAAAATGCGACATACATATGTAGTTGTGGAAAACTCCGACTTAAGGGGTTATATCTCCCTTATGCTCTAAGAAACAAGGCTGTTTTAATTATTTTTTTAGAGAACATTTAAGATTAAAGGTATACAAATAATATAACATTGGATTAAGCAGCTCTTGAAGAAGAAAAAAAATTTTTTTGTTGTTATTTTTTTTACAAAATGGCGGCTGTGCAGTGATTACCATGAACCGCTTTTTCAAAATGGCCTTCCGCGGCGAGCAGTAGAAGTCTCGTCCAACTCCACCAATAACAAAAGTAAAAAAAAATTTTCATTATCTACATGATAAACTAAAAACTCAAAAGTGTACCTATTATTTTGAGTAGGTGTGTATATTCAAGCAAAATTAGCAAAATTTTAAATAATCTATGTGTCTCCTTGTGAATACTTTTTTTTAAAACTGTACTGTCTCATCAGATTTATTAAAAAAACTACGAGGACTCATAAAAATTAATAACACAGAACAGATAAACTAACTCGCAGTCGTTTCAATGCTATAGGTCTTACAGCACAAAAAGCACCAAAAAAGTTTGCCATATGTTAAGCTTTAAGTTTTAAGGAAAACAATGTTTAAGCCTTTATCTTATGTAGTTAGTTAACAAACTCGGAAAATCGGACATTATAAAAAAAATTTGTTTTTACTTAAAAAAAAAGTATATGTTCATCTAACACTGATTTCGCTTATCATGGTTCATTCTATGTCATAATGTGTGACTCAAATGCAATGCAAGTTATAATAATATAAACACATAAGTTGAATTGCTAATTCCAGCTAGGAAACAAATCTTCTTCAAGCCCTATAAAAAAAATTACATAACCTTTGAAAATGACAGGTATATGTAACGTGACCAACTACAAAACAACCGAACCAGGTTTGCCAAGTTCAGAAGAAAGAATTTCCGACCTTCTCAAAAAAAAAAAAAAACTATTTTTCCCTCAAATGGTAAAAGAACACTTTTTTAATTGATGACTTTTTTTTTGGTCAGCAATATTAAAAATTTGCTCGTTCAACAAAATTCTTAAGTACATGTCATAAAAATCGTCAATTTCCGCCTATTTCAGAAATTTTTGCAATTTCTCGCAGGCCTTTGGCCTTGCCATGAAATTTCAGGCTAGGCCGGGTCAATCCCGGTCACTTGATAGCCGTGAACCGAACTGAAAAGCAGTACACAAGGATCCCTTTATAAAAATCACTTCTTGGGATCATGAAAAATATAAAAATGTTTTTCTGCTGTAACTCATAAGAATATGGTGGTAGGCGCCCTCAGTAGGCTTTTGACATACATATATCGACGGTGACCAAAAGAAAGCAATCTTTTAAAATTTTATTTCCAAGGCTTTACTTTTTAAGTAGTGATCGTAAAAAAATTCAATTTCGCAGCGAAACGGGCCAAAAGATGTACTCCCAAAAAAGTACGGTTGGTTTTGTTGGAACTGTTTCTTGCATAAAAGCACAATTTGGTGAATGAAACTTTGAGGTTATTGCCGTTACGTACAATGGTAAGTTAGAAAGAATTAAGAATAATGAAATGCAATGAAAATCGCTACAACGCATACACTTCACGCATTCTATTAGAAAAAGAAAAAAACAAAACCAAATTGATTGCAGGGATTTGTCAGGTTCGTCCAATTCAATTCAACAGTATTACTTACATTGAATCATTTGAAGTATAAAACGGCTAATCCAATTAGGTGCAAATTAATCTAAAATACATGATTGTTTTGAGGACATTTCACTCGTACGAATTTTTTCTATATACGCTTTTTTCGAATTATGAAAAATTTGAATTTTTTACTTTTCAACAAGATATCAATTTCAAGCACCTCTTCAATAAATTTTTCACTTTTCTTTTCTCTAATTAAGCACCTTTAAATTTATTTTTAGAATATCAAATAAAAAGTGCAGTTGAACAAATACGCAACAAAACTCCCGACAAAAACACACGAAAATTGCGACAGGTGACAACTGTCAAATAGGCTGAAAACGTGTTGACGAATTAAACATGGCTCAGGCGACTAACAAAACAACAACAAGAAGTGTCACACAGAAAAAAAAACTTATGCGACGACGACCATCAACAGAACTTCACTCCGACAATATCTTAACGTAACCGACTCACAAATTCAACTGAAACCCATCTCAGCGAATGCTGGCGGATAACGTTGTTGGAACGAAACGAAATGGAAAATGCGATTATTCCACTGCGGAATGAGCACATCCAAAACAACCACTTTTCGCTCAGCTGTTTGATTCTTTTCGTGTTGATTAATATCAGCTGTTGGGTTGAATGGTTCCAGTGTTTGTTAATTGTGGCGCACGCGAGAATATTGAAAATCTTTGAAAGAGAGGATGTTAGCTAAATATTGCAACTGTTAACAAGTAGCGTCAGTGCCGTATTTAATTATGGGCGCTAACATAGCACAAGGCAAAAAGTATATATAATGGAAGAGAAAAACTCGCGCTCACAACAGATTCATGTTGCTGGCTAACGCGTCCAAACGATAGAACCATATACATTTGACGCTTTCGATCCGACGCAGCAGAATTTTTGAGCAGCATTAAATCTGCTGCGAAACTGAAACGGAATGAAACGAAATTTCTTATTGATATTTCTTTTCGTTTTTCTGGAATTTCTTATTTTGTTTTGATATGGCTAATTTCTTATTTTGTCTTCTCATATGAAAATATGACTGATTTATTCTTATTGCTATTTCACGAATATGCGCTTTTTTATGTAAATTTCTTCTTATTGATATCTTATTGATATATTATGAAAAATATTTAAAAAATTATAAAAATGTAAAAAATATAAAACATATTAAAAAAATATAAAAATCAAAAAAATATTTCTTTAATTTATTTGGATAGTAGGTACTGGGATTCGAACATCGTCTTTTCCTCATTTTTATTGATATTTGCAAGTTCCAATTTTTGATACTGTAGCATAAAAGAAGCTAACACCTACGCACACACATATGCGGTTCTTTTGTTTACCTTTCTGTTTTGCGTATAAATAGAAAATCATCCCTTATTTGAAGTTCGTGACAACTAATGCAAATAATTAAACGCTTAAAGCCCAATTTCCATGTGATCTTATCTTATCTTATCTTATCTTATCTTATCTTATCTTATCTTATCTTATCTTATCTTATCTTATCTTATCTTATCTTATCTTATCTTATCTTATCTTATCTTATTTTATCAAATATCAGGGAGGACATCACATGCTATTAAGATAGCAAATGTATGCTATTCACTCTCGCATTCTCCAAGCGCATTAGGTTCTGTTCGCATGCTTTTTCTTTCTTACAAAAATTTGATATGATATCCCTGATATGGGATGAAATAAGATAAAATAAGATCACATGGAAATTGGGCTTAAAGCTTCCTTGCATTTGGGAAATCATTTTTGTAAATTCGACAAAACTCAACCCAAAAAAATATAAATATTTTTGAAAATAAAAAAAATATACAGTGCTGGACTATTATGTAGAAAAGTAAACAAAATTTAAAGAATACAGAGTTACAAATATATTAATAAAAATTATGTCAAGAGCGATCCATTTTTTTTCTCAACGGAATATTGTACCTTAATGTTTGTTACATTTGTATATTTTTTTTCGTTTTCAATCGAAGGCTGTCTTTTATTAACTTTTAATAAATAAACGTACTCCAAACATTGTAAAAAACATCACTTGAAATTGAAAACAATTTCACTTGTACTCTAATTCAATACAAATCGAACACAGTTAAACTTATAAAAATCGTAAAACTCGTTCAAAAGTTATGAGTTTTTGAAAAAATTTGGTACCCGAATTTCAATTGCCTACAACAACAACAAAAAAAATAATAAAAATAAAATAATATCACAGTTCGATTTCTAGCATATACCACTGTCTAAATAACAAAGTTTCGTGAAAATCAACATTGTACTGCCGAGGAGAGGCAGATGGTTTCGACACTCAGAAATTACGGCCAAAGTCTTCGTACTAATGCCGAAGCCATGGATCAGTCAAAAATAAATATGTTTGGAAATGACTCCGCCTGAAATGTTCGACGCCCCCAAGGGTAAAGAATTTCACGTACGCTTCACAAAAAAGGCTGTAAAGCATGGGGGTGGCCACATTATGGTCTGAAGTTATTTTTCATGGTACGGTGCCAAACCAATACATCGAATTTCCGATAGCATGACCAGATTCCACTGAGGAAAGTATGCCGCTAAAATGGACATTTCAGCAGGATATTGATCCTAAGCATACTTCCAAGTTGGTGAAGAATTGGTATCAAAGCAATAGTGTGACCTTGCTTAACTGGCCAAGTCAATGACTGAACTTGAACCCATTGGAATACCTTTGGCGAGAGTTGAAGCAGAGAATAGGAAAGGAAGTATTCCAAAATAAGAAGCAATTATGGAGTTTTGTCCAAAAAACTTGGTATGAAAAACCAGTAGAGACTTGCCGTAAGCTTATCTCCAGTATGCCAAAAATAGTACACAAAATTATTCAAAACATTGGTTGATATACCGGCTACTAATGATGAACTTTAAATATCAACAAATAGAGCCGATAAAATCGAGTTAATTTTTTTTTTATTAAAATGTACTGTATGTTCTTATTATTTTGTCCAGTCAATTTAATCCATTTTTTACTTTTTTGATAAGACTGAAAGATATTTTTGTTTTTTATTAATGTTACACCTTTTTATTTTATTTGATATGTTGTAAGAAGTTAACTATAAATTTGTTTTTCTATTAACTTAAATAAATTTTTGCCTACAAGCCATTGAACTAATTATGTGAGCGTGTACTTATTATTTTGACCATATGTGTATATTCCAATAATAAATATTTTGCGGCGTTTGTCCCTATTATTTTTTTCAACACTGTATATTTTTTTTATTTTCAAAAATATTTATATTTTTTTGGGTTGAGTTTTGTCGAATTTACAAAAATGATTTCCCAAATGCAAGGAAGCTTTAAGCGTTTAATTATTTGCATTAGTTGTCACGATCTTCAAATAAGGGATGATTTTCTATTTATACGCAAAACAGAAAGGTAAACAAAAGAACCGCATATGTGTGTGCGTAGGTGTTAGCTTCTTTTATGCTACAGTATCAAAAATTAGAACTTGCAAATATCAATAAAAATGAGGAAAAGACGATGTTCGAATCCCAGTACCTACTATCCAAATAAATTAAAGAAATATTTTTTTGATTTTTATATTTTTTTAATATGTTTTATATTTTTTACATTTTTATAATTTTTTAAATATTTTTCATAATATATCAATAAGATATCAATAAGAAGAAATTTACATAAAAAAGCGCATATTCGTGAAATAGCAATAAGAATAAATCAGTCATATTTTCATATGAGAAGACAAAATAAGAAATTAGCCATATCAAAACAAAATAAGAAATTCCAGAAAAACGAAAAGAAATATCAATAAGAAATTTCGTTTCATTCCGTTTCAGTTTCGCAGCAGATTTAATGCTGCTCAAAAATTCTGCTGCGTCGGATCGAAAGCGTCAAATGTATATGGTTCTATCGTTTGGACGCGTTAGCCAGCAACATGAATCTGCTGTGAGCGCGAGTCTTTCTCTTCCATTATATATACTTTTTGCACAAGGGAAGGCTCCGGGTGCCACTCTAAGGGAGCACACAAATGATGTGTTTTCTGGCACTGAAATGATATTTTATACAAAAAGATTCCTTCGCTATTGTTTCCATGGGCAAAGAAATGCCAGAGAAGTAGATACATACCGGTTATTTTTTGAATAACTGCACACCCCTTTGATTTTTTTCTCCTGATATTTTCGATTTTTACATATTATTTGGTGCATAACATAAGACGAATTTTGAAAATATTTAAATTTTAAAAAATTTATTTCCAAAATAGATAAGATTTCAAATTTTGACTCAAACATTTTTTGGAACGGAATGTCTCAAAAACTATTGGGAATAGAATAAAAAACTTTAATATAATTTTTGTTTTGGAATGCTTTAATGTTTTAAAAAAAAAATAACAGTTTAATTGAGATAATTTCTTTCAAGCATTAATTTTTTTTACTTTTAACATAATTTTTTTTTTTGACATACATGATAGAGTTTAGATTGATTTAATCCAAAAAAAAATTAGTTTTCTACTGATTCAATGGCAGTTCTGCACACGAACTTTTTTCTTTCTTCCATAACTGATTTTTTCTCCCAAAAAAATCTTCTTCTCATTTCTCTCAATATCCCGTGTGCAGATCTGAAGAGCAGAGATTCATGAGCAAGAGAAATATAAATTTTATTAAACCAAAAAAAAAAATCATATTTTCTATCAAATCATTTTTTTAATGACATTTAATTCATAGATAAAATAATTTATAAACTAGGAACAGTATTTTGCTCCAACATACAGTTGCGGTAAAAGGAATAGCACCGCGGTGTCATTCACGAATTGAAAGAAGATGTTTCGAACAACTGACGTTTTCTTCTTCTAATATTTTACAGTATAGTTACTTGATAAGTACACAAGATAACATGACATTTTGTTCCAAAAAAATAACGGTACTTTCTTGGATTGCTATTATATTGAGCGTGGCTGGGCAAAACGTACCGCGCGCGGTACTGCGGCAGAATGAGAATAACTTTTCATATACGTATATAAAGCAGAGAGCGTAAAATTTAATTCAGTTTGCTTTGAAAAGCGAACAAAACACAAATACACATGCATTGGAGAACATTAAAGAAAAACACACGTGTAGTGGTGCCCAGCTCTGATATTGAGTAATGTGTAATTTCGAGCGGTCAAAATTATAGCAGTGCTCAACTCCTTTTCTTCTCAAGACTAGGTATTTACTTATATTAAAAAAATTTGATCGTAACAAGTAAGTTCCATTATTTTTATATAGGTAATACTCCAATGATTTTTTTGAATTTTTGCATTTTAGTGGACCGTGGAAAGCATTCTACGACAGAGCAAATTAAAGTTATTAAGAATTCCATTTCGCAAGGTGAGACTTTACGGAAACTTAAAATTTTTTCACATGCGCTTGCAGCGAAGATAGCCTTGCTGTAATCGAAATAGAGTAAAATCAGACAGAATATATGTACTTAAAATACAATTCTTTAAGAACATATACATATTATTTTTAGTTTTTTTATACTCGTTATATAGTGTGTTTCAGGATTAAAGTCAAATAGCAGCGAGCGTTTCATAGAAAAATTAAACTCTCGACTGTAGTTATACATATATGTTATATATATATATGTATGTTCTTATCTTATCTTATAATATTTTATTTATTTTGTTTTGTTTCATTGTTTGATTCTTCTAAATAAAAACAAAACTATAATTTAAAAATTCTTTAAAAATTGAAGCCATATTTTCGAGGCTACGGAATTTGAAAGTTTTAAGTATTTTGATAGCTTTGATAGTCAAAAAAAAATTCAATAGAGGCTTTTTATAAATAATTTCTGTAACAGTATATCAAAAGTTACTTCAAAAAACATTTATTTAGACTATTGGTTTTAAATTTTGTAAATCAAAAATTAATTTTGCTACGTTTTTGCATGCCTCTTGGCTATAATATAAGTCAGGCCCATGCGCAAGGGGGGCTTTTGGGGGTTCAAACCTGCCCCCCCATTGAGAATTTTCGTACATAGATTTTTATTAACATTTGAACGAAAAATCAAAAAGGCACAACAAATTTTTTTTTTTAAATGATAGAACTAAAATGCAAATAAATCGTCGCAGCCCAAGTTTTTCATTTTCGACAAGATTTGCGCTCTCTAGCTATTTCTGAACCAAAAAATACGATTTAGGACCACTGCGCGTCGCTAAGGCTAAATATCACCAGCGTTTTTTTTAATGCGCGTCCAAGCATTGCTCCGGCTTCAATAAAATTAGCTTCAATAAAAATTCATGCACAAATCTATTCGCGCCATATATTTCAATTTTACGTGATAGTTCACGTGACATGTGGATAAATGAAGTTCAACTTTGGCGTGAACGCATTGCCGGGCAAGACATAAAAAATGCTTCGTGCTATGGCAACTTTGCTTGTGACAACAGCAACAAATGAACGCTACTTTTCAGTGCTACGTCGTCTAAGGACATACCTCAGATCAACTAGTTCCGAAGTTCGCTGAACGGTTTAGCCTCGCTAAATATACATAGCGATATCGAAATTTATATTGAAAGAGTTTTGGACGGGGTTTTTCAAGTACCTCGCAGAATTAGCTATTTACGTAATGATAGGAAACAAAGTGGAAGCGCCGTTCGCAGGTTTGATCTAGGAAGCTTAAATTTTGGGAGAATTTTCTTCAAAAACCCGATTCTATTAAATGGGTATAGGACCGCTCTTAACTTTTATTCCTTCACAGAATGGTTACCCGAATTTAGTCGAAAAATAAAGATTGCGTTCTTGCAAAAAATGTGACTTTAAAAAATTTAAATTATTTTTCTATTATAGACAATATTCAGTCCCGAAATTCACATTTTTTCACATTTTTTATATGGACTAAATATTATCTATAACAGCAAAAAAATTTTAAATTTTTTAATGTCAATTTTTTTGCAATAACGCAATTTTTATTTTTCAAGCAAATTCAGTTATCCATTCTGTAAAGAAATAAAAGTTATGAGCAAAAAACAAGTTTTTTTTTTAGCCAAAAAGGACCTTCAGGAGGATCAAAAGTGATCCATTGGATTTCTCGGAACAAAAACAAAATGACGCTGATATCGGTTTTAAGTGTCCTTTTTTTTGAGTCGTTGTCTGGCTGACGTTATTTTGCTTCATACAAATCGACCCGCCCGAATGTCTATATTAAAATTACACCGTTTTTTGACGTTTTTTATGAACATAATCTATCATGAAATGTCCGATGATTCCTGCGCACGGGCCTGATATAAGTAATAGCAAGCAAACTAATTGGAAAGACCGAACTCTTTTTTGATGCTATAAATTTTATGTAAATTAATTTAATTATTCAATAAGACTTTATGGACAAAATATGTTAAGGTTTACTTATTTATAGTTTCATGTTGTTGGTACGCATGTAGAGTGTATCACGGACGTTAACATAAAACCATCACAACATGCCGAGTTCGTTGCGACAAAATTTGAAAATAAATAGATCCATTAATATTTATATTACTGAAATTTTATTGCTTAATTTGCGTTCAACATGCCATGGCCCTTTGTTTATTGTTGTTGTTGTTGTTATCATGCCTTACTTTCATTTAAATTTACTCTCATGCGAAGGATCCTAAGTAACGAGGGTGCTGAAATATGTTACATATTACACATATCATAGCTGTGTAAGAGTGTGGTTGATATTAGTGACAAAAGGAACAAGAAATTCACTAGTTACCATTTGCTGAGCGTCAAATGTGTTGCAATTAAATTTAAGCGATTGGGATGTGGTGACGTTAAGGACGTTTTGGTTCAGTTCGTTAAAATATTTTATTGCTGGGTTGGTGTTTGCTATACTCCAGACATGAAAATTATTGAAATCTTTGAAAGAGTTGGGACGCTTTAATTTGAAAATTTTTAGTACTCTCTTATTAAATGTATACTTTTATTTAAAGTAAGTAGGAACTATATAACTTACGAAAGCTAATAGTTTCAGGACTAGCCAATTCGAGAAAATCATAATTTTTTCATGAAAACTTCAAATGCTTTATTGCAATACAACATTTCAGAGTTATAAATTTAAGAAAATGTCACATTGGGTTTCTTTGGTAGGAACCAATTCTTAAGCCCATACAAGATCAGACATATTTCTTTTAGCAATAGTAGCTATCAGTCTATAACATTGATGGCATTTGAATTTGACTTTCTGAAAATCGAACGTACTTTTTTATTGATTCCTCTGAAGATTTGAGAATAAAATTGTGACTTTCAGCATTCAAAAAAAAGGAAGAAGATGACAAACATAAAGTAAGTTATAATATTAAAATATTAAATAGATATGTAAAACTTACCAGAATTGAAGGTGTCATATATCAGTAAAACTATTCAGATAGTGCTTTTTGGTTAAGCTTATGTAGGTTTCAGTTATCCAGAAAAAAACATCAGTATCATTTTAAAAAAGTTTGAAGCTTTGCCACCATATGGTTCGTAAAACCGATGTTCAAATGTTCTGACAAAAATTACTGTTGTACTTTAAATATCATCTCTGATTCAAAGAGGGAGTGATAATTCCCAAAGTTAGAAAACGGAAAAGCATAACATATATCGGAAACTTTTTACTTATGATAGCATACAATTCATATCTAACTTTCAAGTGAAAATATCTGAAAAAAAGGTTGGACTTCCATTCTAAGTTTCGAAGATATATGTAAAGAAACTCTCATGGCTCGGAAATACTATGTGGCTCTTATGCGAGGATTTTTTTTTATCCAATGACTTAAAAAGCAGTATGCCATTTTACGAGCGGAAACTCTTATTATCTAGAAGGCAAACCGATTTATTAAACATTTAATTCATGTCGTAATGTCCTGGACACCGCAGCTTCATAGGTAATGAAAAGGCAGATCAACTTGATAAGAAAGGCTATAAAATTGAACTGATTCCTGAATATTACACTGATCAAATCCCAAATGTATAAGTTGGGCTACTGTGGGATGGTTAAACTTGACATCATTTTTTCGATATGGGAAATCTCGTCATATTATAATGCTAATAGAGCACGAAAAACAAGAAAAAACTCTCAGAATCTTAAGTGGAGTCATTTTGGGATACTTATTCATAGGTAAACATACCTTTAGTCCAGGGTTTACTGATGAAGGAGATTTTTGCAGAAGTTGTATAGATATTATGTTATATAAAAGAACAAGTCATTCATTATCTTGTGGATTCCTAGCACAGGCAAAGAAACGTTTCAAGCTGCTCCAGTATTACTCCTTTCACGCACTTGAAGGTATCACTGTATAGAGTCCAACATGGAAATACCTTGAAGCTTTAAGTTTCCACAAGATTTTGATATAAAAGTGGAAATTTTTTCGTTTAAAACTTTGAAGTCTTCTATCGAATGGTGAACTTAATGGCGGCTGTAGAGCCTTGCAGTTTAATTGGACAAGTCGGGATCTTAATGACTATTGCATAAAACGAATTCGAGCCACCAGCCACAAGCCAAATCCAAAAACGAATTGTTGTTAACAATTCATCTTCATCTCATTCACATCCGTTTCAAGTGACTTCCGTTCGTTTGTTTTTCGGAAGCAACTGCAGTCATCTAATGTTGCCACCTTTGGGTAGGGTAGGGTGGTATGGTTTTGCTAAGTGTTTGGATGGGTGCACGTGACTATGCGCCTTCCAACAGAATTTAGAAAGTGAACAAAGCCAAGAAAAATTAAACTCTCGACTGTAGTTATACATATATGTTATATATATATATGTATGTTCTTATCTTATCTTATAATATTTTATTTATTTTGTTTTGTTTCATTGTTTGATTCTTCTAAATAAAAACAAAACTATAATTTAAAAATTCTTTAAAAATTGAAGCCATATTTTCGAGGCTACGGAATTTGAAAGTTTTAAGTATTTTGATAGCTTTGATAGTCAAAAAAAAATTCAATAGAGGCTTTTTATAAATAATTTCTGTAACAGTATATCAAAAGTTACTTCAAAAAACATTTATTTAGACTATTGGTTTTAAATTTTGTAAATCAAAAATTAATTTTGCTACGTTTTTGCATGCCTCTTGGCTATAATATAAGTCAGGCCCATGCGCAAGGGGGGCTTTTGGGGGTTCAAACCTGCCCCCCCATTGAGAATTTTCGTACATAGATTTTTATTAACATTTGAACGAAAAATCAAAAAGGCACAACAAATTTTTTTTTTTAAATGATAGAACTAAAATGCAAATAAATCGTCGCAGCCCAAGTTTTTCATTTTCGACAAGATTTGCGCTCTCTAGCTATTTCTGAACCAAAAAATACGATTTAGGACCACTGCGCGTCGCTAAGGCTAAATATCACCAGCGTTTTTTTTAATGCGCGTCCAAGCATTGCTCCGGCTTCAATAAAATTAGCTTCAATAAAAATTCATGCACAAATCTATTCGCGCCATATATTTCAATTTTACGTGATAGTTCACGTGACATGTGGATAAATGAAGTTCAACTTTGGCGTGAACGCATTGCCGGGCAAGACATAAAAAATGCTTCGTGCTATGGCAACTTTGCTTGTGACAACAGCAACAAATGAACGCTACTTTTCAGTGCTACGTCGTCTAAGGACATACCTCAGATCAACTAGTTCCGAAGTTCGCTGAACGGTTTAGCCTCGCTAAATATACATAGCGATATCGAAATTTATATTGAAAGAGTTTTGGACGGGGTTTTTCAAGTACCTCGCAGAATTAGCTATTTACGTAATGATAGGAAACAAAGTGGAAGCGCCGTTCGCAGGTTTGATCTAGGAAGCTTAAATTTTGGGAGAATTTTCTTCAAAAACCCGATTCTATTAAATGGGTATAGGACCGCTCTTAACTTTTATTCCTTCACAGAATGGTTACCCGAATTTAGTCGAAAAATAAAGATTGCGTTCTTGCAAAAAATGTGACTTTAAAAAATTTAAATTATTTTTCTATTATAGACAATATTCAGTCCCGAAATTCACATTTTTTCACATTTTTTATATGGACTAAATATTATCTATAACAGCAAAAAAATTTTAAATTTTTTAATGTCAATTTTTTTGCAATAACGCAATTTTTATTTTTCAAGCAAATTCAGTTATCCATTCTGTAAAGAAATAAAAGTTATGAGCAAAAAACAAGTTTTTTTTTTAGCCAAAAAGGACCTTCAGGAGGATCAAAAGTGATCCATTGGATTTCTCGGAACAAAAACAAAATGACGCTGATATCGGTTTTAAGTGTCCTTTTTTTTGAGTCGTTGTCTGGCTGACGTTATTTTGCTTCATACAAATCGACCCGCCCGAATGTCTATATTAAAATTACACCGTTTTTTGACGTTTTTTATGAACATAATCTATCATGAAATGTCCGATGATTCCTGCGCACGGGCCTGATATAAGTAATAGCAAGCAAACTAATTGGAAAGACCGAACTCTTTTTTGATGCTATAAATTTTATGTAAATTAATTTAATTATTCAATAAGACTTTATGGACAAAATATGTTAAGGTTTACTTATTTATAGTTTCATGTTGTTGGTACGCATGTAGAGTGTATCACGGACGTTAACATAAAACCATCACAACATGCCGAGTTCGTTGCGACAAAATTTGAAAATAAATAGATCCATTAATATTTATATTACTGAAATTTTATTGCTTAATTTGCGTTCAACATGCCATGGCCCTTTGTTTATTGTTGTTGTTGTTGTTATCATGCCTTACTTTCATTTAAATTTACTCTCATGCGAAGGATCCTAAGTAACGAGGGTGCTGAAATATGTTACATATTACACATATCATAGCTGTGTAAGAGTGTGGTTGATATTAGTGACAAAAGGAACAAGAAATTCACTAGTTACCATTTGCTGAGCGTCAAATGTGTTGCAATTAAATTTAAGCGATTGGGATGTGGTGACGTTAAGGACGTTTTGGTTCAGTTCGTTAAAATATTTTATTGCTGGGTTGGTGTTTGCTATACTCCAGACATGAAAATTATTGAAATCTTTGAAAGAGTTGGGACGCTTTAATTTGAAAATTTTTAGTACTCTCTTATTAAATGTATACTTTTATTTAAAGTAAGTAGGAACTATATAACTTACGAAAGCTAATAGTTTCAGGACTAGCCAATTCGAGAAAATCATAATTTTTTCATGAAAACTTCAAATGCTTTATTGCAATACAACATTTCAGAGTTATAAATTTAAGAAAATGTCACATTGGGTTTCTTTGGTAGGAACCAATTCTTAAGCCCATACAAGATCAGACATATTTCTTTTAGCAATAGTAGCTATCAGTCTATAACATTGATGGCATTTGAATTTGACTTTCTGAAAATCGAACGTACTTTTTTATTGATTCCTCTGAAGATTTGAGAATAAAATTGTGACTTTCAGCATTCAAAAAAAAGGAAGAAGATGACAAACATAAAGTAAGTTATAATATTAAAATATTAAATAGATATGTAAAACTTACCAGAATTGAAGGTGTCATATATCAGTAAAACTATTCAGATAGTGCTTTTTGGTTAAGCTTATGTAGGTTTCAGTTATCCAGAAAAAAACATCAGTATCATTTTAAAAAAGTTTGAAGCTTTGCCACCATATGGTTCGTAAAACCGATGTTCAAATGTTCTGACAAAAATTACTGTTGTACTTTAAATATCATCTCTGATTCAAAGAGGGAGTGATAATTCCCAAAGTTAGAAAACGGAAAAGCATAACATATATCGGAAACTTTTTACTTATGATAGCATACAATTCATATCTAACTTTCAAGTGAAAATATCTGAAAAAAAGGTTGGACTTCCATTCTAAGTTTCGAAGATATATGTAAAGAAACTCTCATGGCTCGGAAATACTATGTGGCTCTTATGCGAGGATTTTTTTTTATCCAATGACTTAAAAAGCAGTATGCCATTTTACGAGCGGAAACTCTTATTATCTAGAAGGCAAACCGATTTATTAAACATTTAATTCATGTCGTAATGTCCTGGACACCGCAGCTTCATAGGTAATGAAAAGGCAGATCAACTTGATAAGAAAGGCTATAAAATTGAACTGATTCCTGAATATTACACTGATCAAATCCCAAATGTATAAGTTGGGCTACTGTGGGATGGTTAAACTTGACATCATTTTTTCGATATGGGAAATCTCGTCATATTATAATGCTAATAGAGCACGAAAAACAAGAAAAAACTCTCAGAATCTTAAGTGGAGTCATTTTGGGATACTTATTCATAGGTAAACATACCTTTAGTCCAGGGTTTACTGATGAAGGAGATTTTTGCAGAAGTTGTATAGATATTATGTTATATAAAAGAACAAGTCATTCATTATCTTGTGGATTCCTAGCACAGGCAAAGAAACGTTTCAAGCTGCTCCAGTATTACTCCTTTCACGCACTTGAAGGTATCACTGTATAGAGTCCAACATGGAAATACCTTGAAGCTTTAAGTTTCCACAAGATTTTGATATAAAAGTGGAAATTTTTTCGTTTAAAACTTTGAAGTCTTCTATCGAATGGTGAACTTAATGGCGGCTGTAGAGCCTTGCAGTTTAATTGGACAAGTCGGGATCTTAATGACTATTGCATAAAACGAATTCGAGCCACCAGCCACAAGCCAAATCCAAAAACGAATTGTTGTTAACAATTCATCTTCATCTCATTCACATCCGTTTCAAGTGACTTCCGTTCGTTTGTTTTTCGGAAGCAACTGCAGTCATCTAATGTTGCCACCTTTGGGTAGGGTAGGGTGGTATGGTTTTGCTAAGTGTTTGGATGGGTGCACGTGACTATGCGCCTTCCAACAGAATTTAGAAAGTGAACAAAGCCAAGAAAGACAAAATATATATGGAAAAATGTAAAAGCAAAAGTGGCTTGCAGTCAGTCAGGATATCATTTGATGTTCTTGCTGGTTATGTTCTCCCTGTCTTGATGTTGTTTTTGTTGTTATTACTATTTACCAGAGACCAACTGTTTTATAAAATGTAGCTGTTTGTTAAGGCAAATGTTTGCCACAGCACGTGATTTTGATAATCCTTGTTCCCCAGAGGAAGAAAACTGAACTCAGCGTGTGTTTGATGCTAATTAGCAAAGTTAAAATGTTCACAACACAAAACGTTGGTGATTTGAGTTACAGTGTTTCAAATCCTAAGATATAAATCCAAAATATATGAATGGGTTCCATGAAAAGTTCTAAGTTTTCAAGAAAGCTTAGTTTTAGGGAAATTTCTATGAGTTGGACCTTAGCTCGAAATTCAGAACGGGATAAAACGGACGTCTCCACAACAGTATTGCTGTTGCTTCTGTGGCCTCCAAGTTGTGAATAATGTCACAAGCCATACAAATCTGCTTTCCTAAAAATCCTTTCAATTATTCATTGAAATCTCCGAGTACGATTTTTGTGTGATATTCCGAGCAGGCTTTCTCCAGATATTCATACAACTCTGCCCTTGATAGACTCTTACATATTTTTTCAGATTGAGCGTGGGCACATACAATTAGGTTGGTTGTTGCTGAAACCTAAGGTAAACCTAAGTAAAAGGATATAAACTGAACTACTCATTTTTTCTATCTCTGCTTCAAACATCTTGGAAGATAAATTGCTAAAATATATAATTGACATATTTTCCAAGTTAACTTGTGGAAATAACATAACAATTGGGCATAACACTTCCCATACAATAAACTTGAAGCGCTGTAGTACAGAAGCTTTTCAAGCACGAAGATTAAATAAGTTTGTTACCGGTTGGTTAATATTGTTTGGTTGTAGGGGATCAAATTCATGTCACTTTCACATGGCTGTAACTTTGTGAGGAAACATCACAGATTACCACTAGAAAGCTCATTTTAAATTTTTTTTTTCGAGAAAAAAATTCTCCTGACCTCAAATGTCTTTAAGCGTGCATTAAACTCATGTCATGTCTCATTTCTTTCTTATATTAGTACAAATCCAAAATAAAATTTTAAGTGAAAAAAGGTAGGGTTTTTCAGAAAATTAGCTTTGTGGTTTCCTCATAAAAAGCGCTATAACTCTGCCAATTTTCAACTATTTTGAAACTTAAATATTCTGGCAGAGAAGAAGTTCTATTAGAATCATAAGACAAAAGTTAATTATTTTGATTTGGATGGAAATGCCGCTTTTTTGAAAAAATTTTCGGGGTTTTTTTAATTTTTGACACCAAAACTTAGAATGAGCATAGCTTCGCAAAAACTTTGATCCTTTGAAAAACAACATATTTAATTAGCAACTAATTCCGTAATATGAAATAATCCGACTGCATGGTTTGCAATGGGTTTGGTCACGTGTATTTTGTAGTTCCAAAAAAAAAACTATATGAAATTATTTTATTTGCCAATAGCATATTAAGTTAAGGGCATAGTTTAGATAATGAAAATATTAAAGGCAGACGTCCACAGATGCATTTTTAACAAAAACAATTGTTTATTTAACTCTGTTTAGTAATTTCTCGTTTTCTTTCAAGGTTTCAGTATTGCCCCTAATAGCTGAAAATATAGGAAGCACACGTGTAGGTCTCATTTTGAATTATATCTATATATTTTTTTTTCTCTTAAATATCGTAAACTTAAGCTTTTCAGTTATCCTCCTGTACTGGAACTAATGTATGTCTGTATGTAGACCTGTGTAATAAATTTCAATTAACTATATTTCGCAGAAAAGACTTTTAAAAAAAAATTTAAGAAACTTATGGAGACTAGTATTAACGAGTACTAAAGGAAAATAAAAACTTGCATAAAGATACAAAACCAAAATGGTGTCCGATTAGGCATGGAATGCTCCATATACACAGCCAGAAAAATGAAGTTAATTTAAAGACGGAAAAAAAGAAATATTATGTCTTTTATAAAGTTACATACATACATATATCCTTAATAAGATGCACCTTAAGTACTAAAAAACGTCTGCCATCCTAAAAACAGCAATGTAATCGTCTGCCTTCTCTATATTTATGTTTTCTTTTTGTAAAGGAACCAGTCAGTCAAGAGGCAGACGCGATAAAATGATTTAGCACTCACTTTTTTATTGCAATTTTTAAATGCGGCAATAATTAAGTTACAGAAATGGTTTCTCTCGTTTCTTATGACAAAATCTCAATCTGCCTGAAAATAAAATCACTTTAGGTTTTATACATACATGAACATGTACATTACAAAATTTTGACAAATAAAAACTACTCTTAAACGCAGCAACAAAAACGTCTGCCTTAAAATTAATCTGTTTTTGAGTATGGACACATTTTTTAATACAAAAGGCAGACGCCATACAATTTTTTATAGTAATTTTTTACAATTTCAAAGGGTTCTCAATTAATAACGCAGAGGCACCGTAATGGCATAGATTGCCCATGTTATTTTGATACTTAGAACTTCATGACTTGCAACCTATGCTGCACGATAAATTCATATGTAGAAATTTAGGTCACCGGCTTCATAGCTAATATGTACAAGGTGAAGCGAAAATCGAAAACTACAAATTTTAAATGAATTAATTATTTTTTTAATATGAATTTATATTAGTTTAAAAATTTAGTTTTATTACAAAAGGATAATTAATACCTAACTTAATTTCAATTAATAAATTTTTTAAAAAACTTTTTTGCTTCCTGTCTATTATGCACGAAAATATCCATAAAAAACATATTCTGGTTCGGGCAAATTAAAACCAAAACAAAATTAATATTTTAATTTCACAATACTTTTTGTACAGACTGACAAATATTTTGTAAGAAATTTTTATTTATTTAAAATTTAAGTGTATACATACTTTTTAAATAATTTTCTTCTAAAGATGTAAGGTTTCGAACTTTAATCATGTCCGAGGAATTTTATAGAATTTGCATTTCTAAGTTTTTAGGATAAATGCCATTAGCAAAGATAGACTTTTTTTGAATTATTTCCTTAATTGTGACAGTACAAATCCTTATGGGAAAGTCAGATGAGCTCTCATCTGTATGTGCGTGAATCTCGCATAATCTTTTAAGGGACTTTATCTTTAACTCAAAACAAAGTATATGCTGTCCACAAACAGGGAGACGCGGCGTATTGGATCCTTTGTTACTGCGAACAACTATACTTTCGAAGTTGTCAAGGGATTCACCTATCTTGGCACCGCCGTGAACACTCAAAACGATGTCAGCCTGGAGATAAAGCGAAGACTAACTCTTGCTAATAGGTGTTACTATGGTCTCAGTAAGCAATTGAGTAGTAGAGACCTCTCTCGCCCGACAAAACTGACACTCTACAAGACGCTCATCTTACCCGTGCTACTTTACGGCGCAGAAGCATGGGTTGTGTCGCAGACTGATGCAGCCACGCTTGGGGTGTTTGAGAGAAAAATTCTTCGCAATATCTTCGGTCCTGTTCACGTCGGCGACGACTACCGTATTCGAATGAACCACGAACTGTACGAGCTCTACGCTGACATTGACATAGTCAAGCACATCACTATCCAACGTCTGCGCTGGCTGGGACATGTTGTGCGTATGGACGAAGAAGCTCCGGCGAAAAAGCTCAAACACCTTTTCCGCCGGAGCGAGTCGGCCGTAACCCGGTAACGGGTTGTTATGGCCACCCAAGTAAGTAAGTAAGTATCTTTAACTTGGTATTCTAGCAAAGTTGAGAGCATCGGCTCATTGTGTACACAAACAATTGCTACCAACATGGCGGCACGTGTTTTCCGCAACAGTGTAGCATTTTTGAAGTTTAAAGTAGCGATAGCAATTAAAAACGTGTCGGTGCGTTCAGTAAACATAATATTAATTGCTGTTTTTTTCTTATAATAAAGTACGTGGTTCACTTAAATGTTATTTCTATGTAAGCTTGCAATGGAGTTTACTTGAGAGCAGAAAGAAAATAATATTTTATGTTTCTTGAAACATAATTGAGAGTTAATTAAATTTTGCAGAAAAATTCTAAAATGTTCCTTGTTAAAAATTGGAGCCATGCATGCAATTCGTACGATTATTTCAAATATTATTGACTTTTTCGAGAGAGGTAGAGTAACTTCGGTTATTGTGATATGGTCATGTAATGTGATATGCCATCAAATTTCCTTAAATAAGCAATTCTCGACAAAAATTTTTTTGTCAACATAACAGTAACGCATTCATTGTTTTTGAACTTAGTGCGGTGAAATTGATTTACCCACATATCGATATTTTATTTGTGTGCATTTCATGTGTGAATTAAGTCCAAAATAAAGTAAGTATTATAGCCGAAGTACTAAAATTTGTTAGTGGATGAATATACTTTGTCATAAATAATGTGAATTCTTTATTCCCTGAAATGTGTTTGTTTTAATAAAAATAGCCCGAGTATATTAAAACTGAAATTCGGGTAATGTGATATAGTCCAATTTGGTCCATCCAGCAAGGACATTACCTGTGCTTTTTGCATCAAATCCTTCCAAAGGAATACAAAGATTTAGACCTGAGTTCAATGCCTTCAATGCGATTTAATTTGGGGTCACAATGATTGTCTTCCAAGACGACAAGCAATTTTTGTACGTGAGTCATCTATCTGACTTTGATATGTTCTGCTTTTCGCTTATTGATTCAGTTTAAATCTAATTTCCTTTTTTATGGGAATTCTATTGAAAGATGTAATGTTATTGAATTATTAGTTCCTACTGTTTTATACTTGCTATACTTTTCACGATGGTATATCACATTATCCGAACGCTATATATCACATTACCCGCCAATTTAATTTAGAGGTGTCACATGGTTTTTTTCCATCTCGTTGAAAGAGCTCCAGATTGGCATACGCTATAGAGCTCCGAAGTTGTAATATACTGCACTGCACAGAGCTGTCGTTTTGGAATTTTTGACCGCAGTGAAAATTACGAAAAGTTGAGGAAAAGTGAAGTGTTCGCAGTGTTTCTAAAACAAAAGTGCAGTGAATTTTGCAGTGTTATAAGAAAAAGATACATTCTACAATATTTTTAAAATCACATGAAAAACACTTTTTCGGTACATTTTTAATAAAATGTAATCAATAGTTAAAATTAAACAAATAACATTGTCATTTTGTGCCTTCATGGCATAAATCAGTACATTTTATAAAAAATAGATAATAATAAAAGTTTATATATTCTATGTACTGTGTACATCAAAATAAACTAAAAAAAATTAGCGACCAAGTATTCCATAGGGACAACATAAAAAGAATTGAGAAAATCTTAGGGAAAAAAAGTTTTCCAAAACACAACAAAAAGATTAACAGACAATTTTTATAAGGATAAGGGACCAAGACAGGAAAGGGGTACTGTCCTATATAAATCGATGACATGTATTCCAGGATTGACAGAGAGATTCGCGAAATTAAGTGCGTTTAAGGACATAAAAATTGCTAATAAGACAGATAATAAAGTTGGTCAATTTTACACACAATATCAAAACTTGTCAAATCCTGCCTTATTTACAAAACTCTTTGTGACGGAGACGGGTCCAATGTATGCCAGAAGGTTTATGTTGGTACTACAAAAAACAAATTAAGGACAACCTTCTCAGGACACAGATCGGACCAAAAAAAAAACAGAAATGGACAAGCCCCTAAGACAGCCCTTTGAGTCCACTGTGCTGAACTTGGACATTTTCCTAATTTTGACGCTGTGGAGATCTTACAAGAAGAAAATAATCATGAGAAGAGATTCATATTAGAGATGCTCCACATTATTAACACCCCCACTGACAAGAGAATAAATTTCAAGAGCGACACAGAACATAGTGCTCATATATACAGACATTTAGCTGACAATTAGGTTAGTTTAAGTTTAGCTTTTCTATAATTTTAACGTAAGTTTTGTTTTGTTGATTTATTCAATTGTGTATTGTTTTAATTATTGTTTCTTAGTGACCCCTGAAGATAAGGAAGGATCTTCCTCGAAATATTGGGAAAAATTATAAATAAAACACTGACCTAAAGCCAGAAAAGTGTTTTTATTTTAAAAAAAAATATAAAAATACGATTTATGTACGACTATTTTCTGTAATTGGCTAGTAATTGTTTTGATGACACCCAATTTTTAAAATCTTCATTAGGAAACGTTCTTTTAATGAGCATGATCGAATTAACCGTCTCCACTTTTGAACCATTCCAAGTTGAATTTTTTATTTGATTTGTAAGTGAAAAAATGCGGTCTTTGGATGCGCTACTGTGAGGCAGGCATAATAGCGCGCCAACAAATTTCTATAAGCCAGGATACATACAGTAGTTTCGCCTAAGGCTTTTTTTAATGAAATATAGCGAGCCAAAATTACAGTTTCATATCCGGGCCAAGGTATACATCCCTCAATGGCTTATAAATGGAAATGGCTTATGACTGAAAATTTAGTATTAATTTAATTCATTTCTTTCAAGTATTGTACATTAAGTCTTAAACTTTTATAGTACATCAAACGATATCATTATATATGCATAAAAATTAATAAAAATAGTTATAACTTAACTAATAAAAAGAATTTAAATATAAATTAATACAATTATTCAACGAAACGTAAGAATTAATTCAACATATAAATTTGTAGTAAAATATACATACATATAAATTAAAAGTTAATAATTAATAGCCCTAATTAAAAAAGAAAAATGAAATTATAACTTAACTTTATTAAAAATTTATAATAAGTTAACAACATTTAAAGCCTATTCCTATAATAATTATAAATTGCATGCTTAAAGCTACTGAGTTTTTCAATTCGTTTAATATTATTAGGTAAAGAGTTCCATAGCTTAACGATGCTGATGAAAAAGTACCTGCTCGCATTGAGATAGTTGCATCTTGGAATTATTAAATGCAACGACCTTACGGATTGACAAGAGCTTATTTTATCGAACAGATAAGCAGGAGTCTGAGTGTGCATGAGTCTGTGCAAAAATATAATATTGCGCATATCTAAATAGTCTTTTAGACTGCAACCCAACATACTCCTACTCCTTTCAGAGATGTGATCAAACCTACCAACTCCGTAAACATATCTAACAGAACTATTAAACGCAACACTTAGTTTATGCAATGACTGAAAATCAAGCTCACCAAAAACTGCATTAGAATATAGTATGTGAGGCATGATTAGCATAGTGACAAGTCTGCGCCTGGTGTTAATGGGCGTGAAGCTTACTGAGTTTCGTAAATGGCGCAAGGTACCATAAATCTTACCAATAACAGAGTTGATATGGTCCACACACGTTAACTTAGAATTTAAAATAATGCCAAGATTCCTAACTTTATTCACAAATTCCAGACTTGTAGTGCCGATGCACAATTCAGGAATCTCCTGCAAGCTCAAATTGCTTCTACTTATTGGCAAAACTTTTGGTTTGCAAGGATTTATAACTAAATAATTATCTCTAGCCCATTTGTTAACAGCAAATAAATCTGCATTAAGCCTAAAGATTAAATCTTCAACCAATCCAATGGGTCTAGAGAGGTAAAGCTGAACGTCATCAGCGTAAGCATGAACCTTGGCGTATTTACAGACCAAAAAAATGTCATTAATGAACATGGAGAACAACAACGGACCTAGAATCGAACCTTGCAGAACCCCTAAGCTAACCGCCCTAAATGAAGAAAACGTGTTCCCAACTACAACCCTTTGAAATCTGCCTTCTAAATAATTAAACAATAATTTGACTGCACTGTCACTAAATTGGAAAAAAGATTTCAATTTAAAGCACAATAGGGGGTGATCCACTGTATCAAAGGCTTTGGAAAAATCCGAAAGGCAAAGAAGAGACAGTTGATTCGCATCATAATAGGGCCGAATATCCTCAATTACTTTCATAACTGCAGTAGTGCAGCTATGCCCAGCCTTAAAACCAGACTGAAAAGGAGACAAAAGGGAATGTGTGTTAAGGTGGCAGGTGATTTGTTCTAACATTAATTTATAATTTATTTATAATTTGAAAATTATTTGCTAGATTACTTTTGCGACACTTTTTTCTGAAAGTGCAGTGTTTTCAAAAAAGATGCAGTGTCGCAGTGTCATACTTTAAATCGCAGTGAAAAACTGCGATTGAAGTGACAGCGACAGCCCTGTACTGCACAATGCATCAACAAACCATAATACATAAAAAAGTAGATGCTATGTTATAACAGTTACGTGCAATTTAAGATACAAAAATACCCATATCACAATACCCGAAGTTGCTATATATGGCCATTTCCACAGGAATTGTCATTTTAGCTTGCCTCGTTTTTTTTTTTTTTTTTTTTTGAGCACATCCTTCAACCATAATTTTTCTTGAAGCTAAGACTGTCTTGAATTGATATTCAAGGTAGAACAATTAAAATTCAAGAACCTATTTTTTTATGTAACTTTACATGTTTTTTTTTAAATTAATTGCAATTTTAACTATGTCTCCCTTTGAATTTTAACTGTTCCTTCTTGAATATTAATTCAAGTTAGTCTTAAATTCAAGAAAAACCATGTTGAAGAGTGTGTTCCAAAAAAAATAATCGAAATTGTCATCTTAGGCCGGCCATAGTTTCGACTTTTTTTTT
The DNA here is from genome assembly GCA_949775025.1 of Tricholauxania praeusta. Lineage (NCBI taxonomy): Eukaryota > Metazoa > Arthropoda > Insecta > Diptera > Lauxaniidae > Tricholauxania > Tricholauxania praeusta. Next base: position 46,102,955 of record OX459031.1, read on the forward strand.
TTTTTTGGAGCACACTCCTGACAATTCATGTGGAAATGGCCATTTGCTTACATATGTGTGGTATAATTAATTTTACTTGTAACCTGTAATTTTAATTTTCAGTTCTGTTTAACAAGTTTCAAAGTTCTTAAAATGTTGGTCGCACGTTTTACGTTTATCTTATTTTTCATTTTGTATGGCAGTAACAGCCTTTGGCCTTTTGCAACTCAGAAGTAAAAAACAACACATTCGGTTTTTCATTTCCAGACATGTCTGCTGTGTTTTGTATATTTTTATAGGAGGGGCAGAATTTATTAAATCGTTTTTAAACGCAATATGTCACCATTTTCGTGGAAGAGCTTAGTTTTTCCATTATGAAGGTATGTATGACTCGTATTGCATTGTGTTTTCCGTCTGTTGAGAAAACCCTCATACAATTCAAAAAATCGCTTTCATGGCTTTGTTAGCAGTAGACGATTTTTAGTCACAATTTGTTAGGGTTACTGCAGTTCAAGAAAATTCGGTGAAATTCTTTTTTGTCGGTGATTAATGTCGTAGAATGTTAGGATGTTATGACAACAAAAAACTTTTGAAGGAAATTACTTTAAGGGAAAATATGCGACAGAGTCGATGAGAAGCGCTTATGTGTCAGCTACAAGTTTGCAAGACAATTTAGAGCTTTAAAACTATGAGCTTTAACTTTCGCAAATCATTTTAGAGCAGACTTCATCTACCACTTTAATAATTTCTAAATTTTAGTATTGGATTGTCAGTTTTTATCATGTGTGTTTCCGTGTAAAACTTTTTGTCTATACTTTCCATATAACTTTAACTTATTTTGTGGAACAACGTTTGGTTTACGTGAGATTTCAGGCTAAGGTAAAGGGTGTTTTTTTTAGAGGTTTGTTTTTCGAATAGAGATAAAACTGGCATTTTATGGTCAAATCTGGCAACTCTAATGTCATTTATGTTCAGTTTGGTTTGCCATTTCATCATGAACAGGTGGACAAAAGAACAACGCTTGCAAATCGTGCAAATTTATTTCGAAAATAATGGTTCAGTTCGCGAAGTTTACCGCAAGCTTCAATTTTCTTCAAATTTATTTGTTTAAGACTAAGGGGTTTAAAAATTGTGAACTTCGACAAATTGTAAGCGCGCTTCTTAGAACTTTTTTTTCTTCTATTTGTTTTGTTTTGATTATGCTTGACTTGAACCAGTTTTACGGTTGCATTTGATTTGACAACTTAATTCACTTTCAATTTTAAAACCTTTAACGACTAAAAGTATAGTAACTTCGGGTATTGTGATATGGGTATTTTTGTATCTTAAATTACACGTAACTTTTATAGCATAGCTTCTATTTCTTTATGTATTATGGTTTTTTGATGCATTGTGCAGTATATTACAACTTCGGAGCTCTATACTGCCGTACTAAGCGAAAAAGACATATCTCAAAAAATTTCGTTTCGAGATAGTTGATATTTTGTAAATGTCGTTTTATTCTTACTTTCTCTACGATTTTTTTAACTTATTTATGGCAACTTAAATATCATTTTAAGGTTATTTATTTATGACTTACTCAAAATATCGAAATTGTCTGCGTTTATTCGCTTTTCATGAGATACGTCTTTTTCGCTTAGTATTTATAGCTTTAAAAATGTAGATACGTCTTTTTACTTTAATCTTGCCATATAAACTTTCATACAAAAGATATTATATTTTCTATCTTATAAAATACAGATAATATTAAATAAAAACTAAAATCAAATTATATTTTTAGAAACTATACTATATATGTATACTAAAATAAAGATTTAAAAAATTAAGCATACATGTTTGTTACTTATGAAATCTCAAGCCTTAAAAGAAGGGAGTTTTCTCCAAACGAACATGGTTTTTTTCGTTCTTTTCGAAACGAAAACAAACAAGTAATGACAAGAACTTGCAACTACAATGACAACGTGATCCAGTCAAGGAAGCTTTGCGTTTAATTCCCGTTATTTTTTTAATTTTTTTATTCATATACGAATATAATAATATTTTTCCTTCGTATTTTTGAGATACGGCTAATTCGCTTAGTATGTTGTGATAAAATTGAGATAGAGGAAATTTTCTTAGTACATTTTTTATATGATTGAACTAAGATACCGGCATTTGGAGCATTTCATTAGACGCGTAATTTCTTAAGCTAACTGGTGCCATAGCAATCTCGGATATTTTTTTTTTTTGAGATACATCTTTTTCGCTTAGTACGGCAGTATAGTGTATGCCAATCTGAAGCAATTTTAATGAGATGGAGAAAAGCCAAGTGACACCTCTAAATTAAATTGGCGGGTAATGTGATATATAGGGTTCGGATAATGTGATATACCATCATGAAAAGTATAACAAGTATAAAACAGTATTAACTAATAATACAATAACATTACATCTTTCAACAGAATTTCCATAAAATTGGAAACTAGATTTAAACTGAATCAATACGCGAAAAGCAGAAAATATTAAAGTCAGAAAGACAATCTGGAAGACAATCATTGTGAGCCCAAATTAAATCCAAACCCAAATTGCAGGCATTGAACTCAGGTCTGAATCTTTGTATCCCTTTGGAAGAATTTGTTGCAAAAAGCACAGGTAATGTCCTTGCTGGGTGGACCAAATTGGACCATATCACATTACCCGAATTTCAGTTTTAATATACTCGGGTTACTTTTATTGAAACACATTTCAGCAAATAAAGAATTCACATTATTTATGACAAAGTATATTCATCTACTAACAAATTTTAGTACTTCGGCCATAATACTAATTTTATTTTGGGCTTAATTCACTCATGATATGTACACAAATAAAATCTCGACTTGTGGCTAAATCAATTTCATCGCACTGAGACCAAAAACAGTGAATGCGAAAGCACCAAACTTTGCAGCACATATCTTTTTCCGTTACTGTTATGTTGACAAAAAAAATTTTGTCGAGAATTGCTTATTTAACGAAATATGATGGCATATCACATTACATGACCATATCACTCTATGTAATGGAGTTTTTGGTTTCTCCATATACATATGTATATGTTTAGTTTTTTTAACTTTTTTTCTTCATTATACGGAAATTTTCTGGTAACGAAAATTATTTTATGTACATATAAGTATAATGGAAAGACTATCTTATACATAAATTTATTCTGGAAACATCGCAGCTTTTCAGAGACACTGTCATAATGCCTTGATGCTCCTACAAAATCTCTTATTTTAGTATAAATGGTGATTTAAGACGAAGTTGACCGTCTCATACTTTTTTGTTTGCTTAATTTTTTTTTATGTATCTGGCATACCGCTAAATTACTTTGTTATTTGTTATTCCGATTGTTCGATAGTTTTACAAAAACAAATGTTTTATAATTTGAAAGAACTGTGGAGTTAATCATCTAAAGATTATTTGCCAGGCTTATTGTCTACTTTCAAAACATTAAGAGCTCAAATAAAATTACCCAGAGTACAGTGCAGTTCCTGTGTATATTAGGTAAAATTTTATCAGTTATTTCCACATAATTGCGCCTACGAAGTTTGAAACTATTACCGGAAAATTAAATTTTTAAAACTGTGTAACTTTTGTAATGTTGCCTTTAATCGTTATTTATTGCAGAAATTTCAGAGACTAACTTCATACATATTTCACACCTATGAACCATAGCTGAGCATATTTCTTACAATTAGTAAAAAATAAGAGATAGATTCATATTGGATTTTTTAACATCAAAGCGTCGATAAAAACAAATAAAAAATGTATTAATTTATTAAATAGATAGATAAACGTTCAACTCAGTTCAATAAATAAATAACAGCTCTTTGCAAATAATTTTAAAGAAAATGGATCAGTATATACATTAGGGTGGTTTTTATTTGGTTTTTTAGCGAAAATCAAATGGGACGCCCCCTCAATCAGTTTGAAATAGGGTGAAAAATTTTTTAAAATTAATCTTAAATTTTTATCTTTAACCCCAACGGACCCTATTTCAAAGTGATATTTGACTAAATCCGACAATTTTTAAAACTATTTTTCTTTGAGTGGCTTTTAATTTTAAGAAAGAATGTATTAAAAAAAGTATAATTTCGATCTAGTTTTCGAGAGGTAGTCATGAGAAATTTCAGACATGGCCTTTCCAAAAATCATTTTAAGTTGGAAAGTGACATGAATTTGATCCCCTACGACTAAGATGAAATAAATCTGTATCCGGTTGCTTAATATTATTTGGTCGTAAGGGATCAAATTCATGTGACATTCAAATGGCTGTAACTTTGTGAGGAAACATCACAGATTACCACTCGAAAGCTCATTTTAAAGAGAAAGAACGGTACTAAATGGTGTTATTATTAAAAATAAGCTGAAGGTAGTAGTATCACAGATGGCTTCGCAATGTTGAAACAAAAATAAAAATTTTCTTTCGAGAAACAAATTCTCCTGACCTCAAATGACTTTGAGCGCGTATTAAACTCATGTCATGTCTCATGTCTTTCTTTTATTAGTGTTGCAGCTTTAAGTATTTAATATTTTATATTATTACATTATTGCACATACTATTAATGTTTATCTGTGAAAACTGTTATATGGCAACCTTATGAATTATTATGCAGTTATTTTCGCTAAGACAAAAAGAGATATTAAAAATGTTATTCAGTGGTTATCATCATCAGAACTAAACAGACGTGTTTTAATTCAAAGTGGTTTCGGGCGGTTCTATATTCAAGAACTAAGAAGTTTTCGCTACATTTAATGGTCCTTCGACGCTAAACATTAAAAAAATCAGTGTTTTTTAGTAAATTTGTTAAAACAAAACAAAAAGAATTAAACATTTTTCTTTTGCTTTTGATCACCCGAAAATAAAGTTCGGCGCGAAAGTGGATAGGGTTTCATAAATTTTTTCCTTAATTTTTAAATTCCCCTTAATTCAGTTCGGTCCGAAACTTCAGTAAAACCCAAAACAAAAACATAGCCCTATAATTTAAAAAAAACAAAAAAAAAAAAAAAAAAATTAAAAAATTTTTGGTTCAGCGCGATACTGCAACAAAAATGCAAAGAATTCTCAAACAGTGAAATTTCAAGTGCATTGCAAAATCAAGGTCATGCTAACATAACAGTTCAGCATAATCTCATAAGAAGAAAAAACAACAAAAACAAGTGGTGCAGACTTATGCTTCAAGGTCAGGTATACGTAGTCGAGAGAATAAAAAAAAAAAAAAAAAAAAAAAAAACAGCAAGAACGGTAGAATCAGCACAGTTGTCAAAATTGCTACAGTCGTCGTTGCCGATACAGTTTCCTACAACAACGCAGCTAAGTACAAATATTTTGTTTTTATTTTTAAGCTCATAATTACGACATTGTAAGCTGTTAGGAAATCAATAGTAAATTTTGCTTTGATGATCATTTTCTTACGTATTAGAAAATGGATGCAGAAAGATTGTCTCGCACCCGAGCCAACATAAAGGGTTCTTTCACAAAATATCGCAATTTTCTCAACGCAGCCACCGCAGATACCACTGTTGAAGCACTCAAGTTGCGGTGTGATCGCTTAGAGTCTCTTTGGAAAGAATTTGTTCAAGTCGATTCACACATTGCATCTCAACCCAATCAACTCTCTGAATATGAGTCTCAAGAAGATGTTTATTTAGAACTCAAAGAGCTCTACCTTACGCGTATTAATCAGTTCCAAGCGTCAAATCCGCAACACATACCAAATCTCAATGCAACTGCTGGTTTTGACGATCTCAATGCTACGCTGAATAGGTTTGCTGACACCCAGCGCTCATTCCTCGAACAACAACACCGAGACACTCGACTTCCGAAACTGGATGTTCCACAATTTCATGGCGAATATTCTAAATGGCCCACATTCAAAGACATTTTTAATAATTCCGTTCATAATAACAACCACATTTCCAAATCACAGAAATTTCAGTATCTGCAAATGTATCTGAAAGGAGATGCTGAAGCCGTAATCGAAGGAATGGTTTCCACAAGTGAAGCTTACGATGAAGCTTGGAAAAAACTGTGTAATAGGTTCGACAAACAAAAACCTATCATCACATCGTACATAAAACGATTTTTTGAGATCAAGCACATCGTTGATCCTACTGCATCCTCCATTCGTTCGCTTTCTGATATCACTGATTGTATTTTGCGCGGACTTAAGGCGTTGGGACAAAATGCTGAAAAACGAGACCTTGGCTCATATTCATGTTACTACAAAAGCTAGATGAAGACACCAAGCGGCTATGGGCCGAAAGCATAGAAGGTTCTGAGGATCATCCAAATATAGATCAGTTCCTTAAGTTTCTTGACAATCGATGGAACGCTCTTGAAAGTATGCAATCATACAAAACGTCCACGTCCAAAACAGCTTCACCACGCTCTCATTGCTTTGTTGCCACTGAGCAAAAATCCAAAGCTGTTCCTTTAATCTGCGTACACTGCGGTGACCAGCATCCATTGTTCAAATGCTTCAAATTTAGAAATTTGACCACTCTTCAGAAACGTGATCGGGTGAAAACGCTCAATTTATGTTTCAATTGTCTTTCAACAAACCACAGGGTCAATAATTGCAGTTCATCTCACAAATGTCACTACTGTGGACAAGCTCACCATTCTTGCCTGCATATTGACAGTCCTAGCTCTAGTAGCACTCACAATATCCCTACTGTTCAAGAATCTTATCAAGTTGGAAATTCTCAAGATAGTCATCAAAACACTACACAGTCCACTTTGTCACTCCATACAAATAACTTCAGTCACGAAAATCACCAGACTCTGCTCCCCACGGCAGTGGTTAAGATATCAGATCCTACAGGCTCTCATTCTGACACCTGTAAGATACTCATGGATTCCGCATCGATGGCAACATTCGTGTGTGAAGATTTAGTGAAAAGGCTTAATCTTCCTAGAAGACATGGACGAATTAAGGTTGGGGGCATTGGTGGTACTGGATTTGTTTTTACACGAGGAATTGTAAGTATAAAACTTACTTCTCGTTTTGACGCAAGTTCATCCGTAGTTATTGATGCATACATTTTGAGTCGCATCTCTCACAAAAACCAATGCGATTCAGTCAAGTTGTCGCAGTATAGTTTTCCCAAGGACTTGTGTATGGCTGATGATGGCTCTTTAAGGTCTCGGTCGATAGATGTGCTGATCGGTTCCCAGCATTTCTTCAATTTTCTTTCGCCAGGAATTTACATCAACCAAACAGGCTTTCCCACAGCTCAAAACACCATATTTGGCTATGTACTAGCTGGCAAAGTACATAACGGCGAGGAGGAAATAGAGGCTTACACAACGACCATCTCATCAGCAGATTCTATGCTTGATGCTACACTACGTCGTTTTTGGGAATGGGAACAAGAGCTCGAGACTCCACAATCGTGCTACACTTCAGAAGAACAATATTGTGAAAGTTTTTTTGATCAAACTCATACTATCTCTGAATCTGGACGGCATATTGTGCGTCTCCCTTTGCGAGACACCAAGCATCATCTGGGTGAATCACTCAACTCCGCACATAAGCAATTTGCTAGCCTTGAAAGGCGTCTTGCACGAGATCCCTCCCTTTACGATCAATACCGGAGTTTTATGAAGGAATACGAGTCACTGGGTCACATGGAAAAGGTTCCAACAGCCTCTGTCCCTTTACATCTTGAGAAATGTTTTTATTTGCCTCATCACCCAGTCCTTAAACCTGGGAGCAAAACAACCAAATGCCGTGTGGTTTTTAACGCCTCAGCTAAGTCATCAACTGGAGTATCACTCAACGACCTGCTTGCAGTTGGTCCCACAATCCAGCGTGACTTAGGGTCCCTTCTTTTAGAGTTTCGCAAATATAGCATTGCTCTCTGCGGTGATATTGAGAAAATGTATCGGCAAGTTCTCTTGCACCCCCAAGATAGAAATTTTCAGCGCATTCTCTGGCGAGAATCAATAAACCACCCAGTTTGTCACTATAAACTTTGCACCGTAACATACGGAACTGCTTCTGCTCCTTACCTTGCCATAAAGTGCGTCAAAATTACAGGTAATGAGGCAAAAAGCCCCAGCGTGCAGCAGCTAATCGAGAACAATTTCTATGTTGATGATTTCATCGCTGGTGCAGACACAATTCATGAAGCTTGCACTATAAAAACTCAAATAACAGAAACACTCAAACAGAGAGGATTCACACTCACAAAATGGTCATCGAATTCGTCTACAGTCATCAAGAACGAAAAGTCAGAACTTGAGTTTGTTCAGGTTAAGGGCGAAGAAAATATAAAAATTCTTGGTTTACTTTGGCAACCGAATTTCGACTGTTTTTCTTTTCATGTCAGTCCCACAGCATTCCAAAACACAAAGCGTTCAATACTGTCAGAATCAGCAAAGATTTATGATCCACTTGGTTTTTTATCGCCATGCACAGTCGTCATAAAAGTGATGTTTCAAAAACTTTGGTTGCACCACTATGGATGGGATGATGAATTACCCGAGTCAATCTGCACAGAATGGCTCACGTTTCGCCAAGAGTATGAAGTCTTTAAATCCCTACAAATTCCTATATGGATTCACACTTGTTCTGATGTAAAAATCCAGTTATGCGGTTTCTCGGACGCTTCGGAGGTGGCTTATGCAGCTGCAGTCTATTGCAGAGTCGTTTACGAAAATAAAATTTACGTAAATCTTCTCACAGCAAAGACAAAGGTCGCTCCCTTAAAACAAGTCTCGCTTCCGCGGCTAGAACTTTCAGGCGCGCTTCTTCTCGCAAGGTTGCTAAAGGCTGTTAAGTTGTCTGTAAAAAGTGAAAGCTTAGAGGTTTTTACCTGGACAGATTCAACAATTGTTCTTGGTTGGCTCTCCTCTAACCCACGACGATGGAAAACATATGTTGCGAACAGGGTCTCACAGATCAACGATATTATCACCCGATCTTCGTGGCGCCATATTGCATCTGCCGACAATCCTGCCGACATCGCTACTCGGGGATTGGCACCTAAGGAGCTGCTCAAATGTAATCTGTGGTGGAAAGGTCCTCAATGGCTATCTTAACTGGATTCTACGTGGCCACAAACACCTCTACAGCTTCCTATCGATGATAATGCGGTAACAACAGAACTACGTAGAAATTACTGCTTCGCTTTCATCACTGCAGAACAGTCTGATATTCTTTGCAAACTGTTTCAAAAAATTTCTAATATCAACAAAATTTTCTACATCATTGCTTCGTGGAATCGTCTCATTCTTAAAAGACGACAACCGTCAATTCAATTTCCAAAGGCATACACTGCAGTGGAAGTACAATCAGCGCTTCTTCATTGCGTTAGATGGTCTCAAGCTCAACACTATGCCAATGATATTCTCCACCTTATCAAGAGCAATGAGCTCCCAATACGAAGTTCTATCGCTAAACTGCTACCATATATGGATAATACTTATATAATGCGTGTCGGTGGCCGTTTGAATCACGCTTACTGCAGCTCTGACATCAAGCATCCCATAATTTTGGCCAAAGAAAGTATTTTAGCGCATCGAATCGTACATTCGCAACATTTAGTAAATCTACATGCAGGTCCTACACTTCTCATGAACATTCTGCGCCAACGTTTCTGGATCATTGGATGCCGACGCTTAGTCAAACATATTATTCATCAATGCGTCAAATGCACTCGCTATCGAGCATCACTTAGTGCACAACAGATGGGTCACTTAGCACCAAGCCGTGTGACTCCGACTAGAGCATTCTTTCGTACAGGAATTGATTATGCTGGCCCCTTCCTGACAAAACCGTACAAAGGCAGAACCTTAAAGACTACCAAAGTATACATCGCAGTTTTCGTTTGCCTGGCAACACGAGCAATACATCTCGAGGTTGTGTCCGATTTAACAACAGACGCTTTTCTCTCTGCGCTTAAAAGATTTGTCTCACGACGAGGGCTACCATCAGATATCCACAGCGACAATGGCACCAATTTTGTTGGTGCAAAAAGAGAATTAGTAAAGTCATTCAAATCTCTATCAAAACACAAGGAAATCGGAAAATTCTTGGCTAAGCAACAAATAAACTGGCATCTTATTCCCCCAGGTGCACCTCATTTTGGAGGAATTTGGGAAGCCGCCGTCAAGTCCACTAAATTTCATTTCCGTCGGGTTATTGGCGAATATCGACTGACATTCGAAGAGTTTACGACCCTGTTATGTGAGATTGAAGCCCAACTTAATTCACGACCACTCACTGCAATCTACGATGACGATATAGACAACATAGATGTTCTTACACCAGGGCATTTTCTTATTGGTCACGCTTTAGTTCAAGTCCCAGAGCCTAATCTCGAACACATCAAAATGAACCGGCTATCTCGCTGGCAATTACTCACCCGCATTCAACAAGACTTCTGGAGACGGTGGCAGAAGGAATACATCACTACTCTCCAACAACGCAGTAAATGGCACGCCGAAAAAAAGAATCTCAGTCCCGGCGACGTTGTTCTCGTCTATGAAGAGCGTACACCTCCATCGTCATGGCCCATGGGTCTCATCACGAAAGTGTTCCCAGGTTCAGACAACCTTGTACGAGTAGCTAATGTCAAAACTAATTCAGGTCTCATAAGACGGCCTATAACTAAGCTGGTAAAGCTGCCTACTGATTGTTAAGGCATTCCCTTAACGGCGGGAGAATGTTGCAGCTTTAAGTATTTAATATTTTATATTATTACATTATTGCACATACTATTAATGTTTATCTGTGAAAACTGTTATATGGCAACCCTATGAATTATTATGCAGTTATTTTCGCTAAGACAAAAAGAGATATTAAAAATGTTATTCAGTGGTTATCATCATCAGAACTAAACAGACGTGTTTTAATTCAAAGTGGTTTCGGGCGGTTCTATATTCAAGAACTAAGAAGTTTTCGCTACAATTAGTACAAGTCCAAAAGAAAAGTTTAAGCGAAAAAAAAGGTGGAGTTTTTCAGAAAATTAATTTTGTGGTTTCCTCATAAAAAGCGCTATATCTCTGCCAATTTTCAACCGTTATGAATTTTTTTTAAAGATTTTAACAGAGAATAAGAAGTTCTATTCGAATCAAAAGACCAAAGCTAATTATTATGATTTGGATGGAAGTGCCACTTTTAATTGGGCATAACTTCGTAAAAACTTTTATTTTGTCAAATCGGGGATATAAGGGTCTCCTTATATTCTTTAAAAAACACCATGTTTAATCGGCAACCAATTCCGTAACATGAAATAGTCCGACAGCATTGTTTCAAATAGATTTGGTCTGTATGTTAAATTGAATTAAATTTAATTCATTGAGTATCAAATTTATTCCTTTAGATTTATAAATCCAAACCATCAACAAGTGCAACCACATCTTCTCAAGCATCAGTAAAAGAAAAAACATTAGAATTAACAAGGAAAAAACGTCCAGCACCTGAATTTCTCGAGATGTCTGAGAATACATGTGAAATAATTGATGAGGAGGTTGCAACGAAATTCAAGAATATTTCTCTTCAAAATGTTGTGGCAAGAGTTTAAGAGCAGTGGGCCCCACTGCAACATTATTTCTTAAACTATGAATTTGAACCTAATTCGAACTTATCTCATAGTATAAGCCGCGAACTAAATGACTTAGGCAAAATATAGTAGATTTCTCGCCTAAATTTTAAATGTTCTTAACAAAATATATATAGAGTTTGATTATAATATAATATAATATAATATAATATAATATAATATAATATAATATAATATAATATAATATAATATAATATAATATAATATAATATAATATAATATAATATAATATAATATAATATAATATAATATAATATAATATAATATAATATAATATAATATAATATAATATAATATAATATAATATAATATAATATAATATAATATAATATAATATAATATAATATAATATAATATAATATAATATAATATAATATAATATAATATAATATAATATAATATAATATAATATAATATAATATAATATAATATAATATAATATAATATAATATAATATAATATAATATAATATAATATAATATAATATAATATAATATAATATAATATAATATAATATAATATAATATAATATAATATAATATAATATAATATAATATAATATAATATAATATAATATAATATAATATAATATAATATAATATAATATAATATAATATAATATAATATAATATAATATAATATAATATAATATAATATAATATAATATAATATAATATAATATAATATAATATAATATAATATAATATAATATAATATAATATAATATAATATAATATAATATAATATAATATAATATAATATAATATAATATAATATAATATAATATAATATAATATAATATAATATAATATAATATAATATAATATAATATAATATAATATAATATAATATAATATAATATAATATAATATAATATAATATAATATAATATAATATAATATAATATAATATAATATAATATAATATAATATAATATAATATAATATAATATAATATAATATAATATAATATAATATAATATAATATAATATAATATAATATAATATAATATAATATAATATAATATAATATAATATAATATAATATAATATAATATAATATAATATAATATAATATAATATAATATAATATAATATAATATAATATAATATAATATAATAATCAACGGGACTTTGTGATCAATATGTAGTTCATAAAGAAACGATTCATGCTTACAAAAGCAAAATGTTCGTTAAATAGAATATTTAAACGTTCGTAATATAGAGACATTAATGCATAAGAAAGAACGGTTTATTGTTCACTAAATCGGCGTTCGTTGTACTGGAGCAAAAATTAAAAAGTATTTTTTTTAATCGATAATAGGGGAAGCATCAGCTTAAGAATAAGATTTGAAATTTTGGTGAGCTCGAGGTTATTTCACGTGCATATCAAACATATTCAGCAAGATCATTTTATCTTGGTGAAACAAAAGCAGGATAATGGTGTCCTGAATCGACATCTAAAATTAGATTATGTTTGGTCTAAATTAAAAGATATTAAGATTAATTATTTTTCAATAAATCATTTAACGTCCTTATCATTGACCCAAAACAAAAACAATCTTCTTAAACTTAATTCAAGCTCTCTCCAAAAGTTTGTAAATTAAAAGACAAAAAATTAATTTATGATGTCGACGCACATGTGGAAAAGATCCACAAAATCGTCGAATTACATAGCAATGCCTAAGGTCAAAAGTCAGTCAATATTTACCACATTTAATATATTGCAACATTTAGTAAATGTATGAATACTTTATGCTACATTCGATGAATGAGATTTGTTTTGCAATAACTACTTGTTACTACTTAGTACAATACATCGGCACTCAACAATAACATTTTGGGGTAAAATTTCACTTGACAATGAAGAAATTTATCACTTAAGTGGCAACAGCGGCTATCGATACAGAGTTTTTGCTTACTAAAGCCTTTTTTGGTGCTGATACCAGATTTGTTGTTGCTGTTTTTGTTGCATTTCGATAACGTTTATCTACTTGAGCGTGGAATATGGTGTGGGAATTTTCGGGCAGAATTTTTCTATCATTGAAATTGGTTCGTTATCTATCTGTAAATAATGATTATCGCATTAGAAGTGGGTGGTCGGGAGTAACTGGCTAGTGCAAAAGGGAACAGAAGTGGGTGACACTAGCAAAGCAACCAAGGCTTCCGCACTACATTCTATGACACAAAATGGAGGGTAGAAACACAACAATAAATTTTACGGTTCGTTCAGTTTATGGGTTTGGCACCAGAACAGTAAAAGATTTTATAAATCGAATTGAGTGTAATTGAAAATAAGTAGTTTTGGTTTATTGAAAGCACATCATTTCTAGTTTATCGAAAGTGAAATGAAATAACGCGGAAGCAGATGTGATTTTTCTATCGCTATGCTTTTTAAGGACTAGTTACTTGCTACCAAATAGTTGATCAACGACATGTTGTACTGAGTTGCTTTTTCAATTTCCGGTTCTTTGTTAGCCAATGGGTTGTTTTTCCATTTCCTGGATTGTGTGAAAATGGTTACATGGTAGGGAATGACATTTTTAGCCAGACCAATAACAAAATTACACATACTACATTGATTGGATGTTAATGTGACAGCCTTACATTTGCCCTGTTTAAGTGAATCAAGCAGAGGTCTACAATTACGACGAAGTTTTCATTGACATTGCCAGTTTTCATTTTATATTTTCTTAAATTCCAGTCTAGTGTGCAGCATGCCTAATTTGTACAATTCTTTGTTATCTGTGTAAAGCATTTTAATAATAAGCTTCTTTGGTGAACTTGAACATAGAGGTAGAATTAACTTCGCTAGTGTTCTTCAAATCCCATCAGAAATTATCCAAAGATTTTATTTTTCCTATCCTTGCTTCTGTTTTAATGATGATGAAAATCATTCTATAGATATTTCACGTTTCAGAGCTTTCTTATGCTTACTTAAAAAAATCGCTGAAGTCGGGCGATTGGACAATACTTTAGATAAGCTCACCTGAGGTTACCTTAATTATTTCTGATTCTGATTTACCAAGAAATCTGATGAGTCCTTATAGCCCTATTGGCGCTTTTGCCTAACAGCTTTTTTGGTCCCAACATAGACAACAGTACCGCCATTTTCCGTGACGTTATGCCATTAAAATTCCGTTTCCTTGTCACACAGTGTTTTTCTTACCTTAGTAGCTTTAAGAATGCATAAAAAATGTTTACTTTTAACTCTAACTTGGTATAAGCTCTGAAGTCTGAACTGATTTTGAGATTTCATGAACTTTGATGGAATTTCGAAAATATGAAATCCTGACGTGATGGAAAAAATAGACAAACTCATTCTAACCTTTTAAAAGCAAATTTTATGTAAAGCAATGCAAATAGTCCCCTTTTATCTCAGACTGTTGCTAAATTTAAGCTATTTTTTTTTTGTTTAAGTTCCTTTTAGAAGCTTCTATGAGTTTGCTCAAAAATATGTACATATACATCCTGACTGACTATATAATTTGCTACAACTGCAAAAAATAAACAAAAACTTTTCATCAGCGTGATTAAATACAAAGTGTTAACTTGCAAGGGAACATAAGCGTTGTATTGTCTGTGCAACGAACACAAAAGTAATTTTCACAGCACTAATTATATGTGAGGACACGCCTCTGTCTGTACTTTTTATGAGCATTTCGCCATGCAAAATGTGCATCTCCAGCAACCACGCTAAAACCAAAAAGCAAAAAAAAATCGATTTCATTCAACCTGTTCGCTTTCAGAAGAAGTGAAACTTTAAAATGCAAGAAAAATACGAAGAAGCATTAATAAGCTATGAATTTAGAAGAATATATTTAATTCTATTAATACTTTTGATACTTAAAAAATATCAAAAATCCAATTGTCTGGAATATATCTCAATCCCAAAGTATAAAAGACATATTGGTTATTATAAAATTGATTAGTTCTCTCGCATTGAGTGCAAAATTAACACCATTAAATTAACTTCCACTTCCATTTCCTTATTTCAGTGTCGAAGACCTCAACTTCTTAAATATTTAGACGTGCTGCATTTACTAAACTTTAAGGACACAATAGAATCAGTGAAGTGGCATTGTCTATCGCAGTAATAACGTTTTCCCTGTCATATTTGACTTTTTCTATGCAGACGCTATTGTCAAACATTGAAAACTTTTCAGACGGAAAGTTTGTCTTCCTTATCTTCGGTTGAAAATTGTTTTCTAGTGTGTTTTGGTCCTTGTTTTTGTCATCGCTTGCCAGAAACAAAGACATCAAATTTCACAGGATGCTGCAATTTTGATGCGTTGAATTGAAAATTACTATACAATAAATAAAGGAAAAAGTGCATGTTTTGCTCTAACATTTGAAATAAAAATCTGATTTCCAAAAGGGTTGTGGTATTTATTACGAATGTCATTGAATTAAACACAAAATTGAGAAAAGAATTTTACATAGGATGAAGCGTTCAAAGGAAATAAAATTCACTCTGCTAATAACTCTCAACTGATGAGTTATTCGCCTGCTAGCTTCAAATGTAGTCAGAAATATCTTGCCACATTCAATTAAGTTCGAAACTATAAGAGGCATTTTCTTACACTTAAAATAAAAATAAGAAGATAGAAAAACTAAACATTTTGATCTCTATTTTTTAACCAATTTAATGACTTTAAATTGAGTTTAACATTTATGAAGAAAAGTTCAACTGAAACTGGTAATTGTAATATGAGTAGCTCTAGACACGAATTAAGATATTGGTGGCCAGTTGCGGCACGATATTTTTTTCGCGTATAAGTCCTGTCAAGTAGTTTTAGTTCGCGTTGAAGAAATTCTTTCAACTACTGGTCTGTGCAATCATTAAAGATAACAAGTTCTCAGGACTCAATCCAGAAAACTGATAATATTTTCAATGTGTCACTACAAAATGACACTAAAAATGAAAGAGTTCCATACCACAGGGCAAAATATTCACGAATAAGACTATAATATTGTTGTACATTCTAATATTTAAGTTATATGGTACACCCTATGTGCTACTTTACTCAGTAAGTTAAGCTCTCACTTGTATGAATAAGATGAATAAAGTCAGTCATATCAGAGACATGAACTAAAACACAACATGGTGTCAGATGTGCTTAAAATCTATTAAGAAAGTTTAGTGTGCAAATAAAAAGTAAAATTTAAAAAAAAAAAAAAATAATATTTTTTTTTTAAATAAATTAAGCTAATTTTAATATGAAAGAAAACGATACAACAAAAAGTGAAATAGCGCAGTCCAAGCAGTCATGTGCAGTTGCTGCAACAGTGTCACCACTTAACCTCAAATTAACAAATCTTGCCTTAGCATGGAAAAATTGGAAAACCCAATTTAAAATATATATGAGAGCATCCAACCTGGAAGAGCAGTCGGACAAAAGAAGAGTAGCATTACTGTTGCACCACCTAGGACCGGACTCATTGCAAATTTTTGAGTCATTTGATGAAGATATTGACGAAATCAAATATGAAGATTTGCTGAAAAAACTAGATGCCTTTTTTGTGCCGAAAGTCAATATAGCCATGGAGCGCCATACATTTTTCTCACGTATGCAAGGTGGAGATGAAAAATTGGATGAATATGTAACTAGCCTAAAAAACTTAAGCCTGACATGTGAATTTGGAAATCTCCGTGAGGAACTCGTTCGTGATATTTTTGTATGTGGATTATCGTTTCACATGGCCCATATAAAAGAAAGATTGCTAAGCGAAGGCAGCATCACATTGGACAAAGCATTCACCATTGCTAAAAATATTGAGGTGGCCAGAGAAAACGCAATTCAACTCCAAAATTCAAGTGAGACCGCAGTCAGTTATGTCGGTGCTGTACAGAAATTTGTTCATAGATCACCAACAACAACATCATACATAAAACCACAGTTTCAAGGTCAACATGCAAGAGCAGAAAATATGCAGTTACAACAATTATGCAAAAAATGTGGGCAAGTGCATAGAAACAAATGTCCAGCAGTCGGAGTTATATGTCATATTTGCCGAAGGCAAAATCATTTCGCAAAAATGTGCTTTTTTAAATCGCAACAACAACAATATTTGCCCCAACAGCAACTGTCAAAGAAATTTGTTGGAGGCTTGAATAAAAAAGATGAAGAGGAAGCCGATCTCTTTGTTGGTAGTCTTGTTAAATATGAAAATTTTGGTACGTTCGTCAAAACTAAAGAAGCCGAAGAAGTCGTCGTTACAGCAGAAAAATTAGTCGAAGTAAAGGAGCTTGTCGTTGGGTCAATCACTCAACATGCAGAATCGTCTTACATACATAAAATGAGAGCAGAAGAAGCTGAAAATAGTATAAATGCCAAAACAACAGACTCTAAGTCGTCTGAGTGGAGTATTGAGGTAATATTTAGCAACAACAAAAATATTAGGTTACAAATCGACACGGGAGCACAGGCAAACATTTTGTCATATGAAACAGCTTGTTTGCTACAGCTTCAGACTTTGAATAATACAAAAACAAATATTTTAACATTTAGCGGAGAAAAATTGCCAATACTGGGAAAAATCAACTTAGATTTCGCTTTTAAAAATAAAAACTATTCAGCTACATTTTATATTTTAAAAATTAAATGCAAAGACTTGATTGGTTTAGACCTCGCTATCAAAATGAATTTAGTAAAGAAGGTACATTCAATTAATTTTGGCAAAACATATTCAGAAATTTTTGAGGGTTTAGGTCATTTGCAAAATAAATGTAGTTTGAAATTAAAAGATAATGTCATGCCAGTCGTCGACGCACCGAGGAGAATTCCTTTCAGTTTACATCAGGAACTAAAGAATGAATTAGAAAGAATGATAAATTTAGAAGTAATTACACGTGTCGATGAACCGACTGAATGGGTTAGTTCTATTGTTCTTATTAAGAAACCAAATGGCAGGCTTAGATTATGCTTAGATCCTAGAAACTTAAACAAAGCAATTCTTAGACCTCATTTTCCATTTCCAAATATTGATGATTGTAAGGTTAAACTGAGTGGCTCTAAATTTTTTAGTTCTCTTGATGCAAATTGTGGATTTTGGATGATACCTTTAGATGAAAATTCCTCAAAATTATGCACATTTAATACACCATTTGGTCGCTTTCGGTTTTTAAGGTTACCTTTCGGCATTAATGCGGCTCCAGAAATTTTTCATGCGGAAATGGTTAAATTATTTGGAGACATTAAAGGATTGATAATTTACATAGATGATTTTTTAATTCATGCGTCAACATTAGAAGAACATAATGAAATTTTAAGTAAAGTCCTAGAAAGAGCAAAAAATGTCGGTCTAAAATTTAATAAAGAAAAGTCGAAATTCCATTTGCAAGAAATTAAGTTTATTGGTCATATTTTTAACAAAGATGGTGTTAAGCCTGATAGCGAAAAAGTTAAGTCAATCTTAGAAATTCCCAATCCCTCTGCAGTACCAGATTTACAACGTTTTTTAGGAATGGTCAATTACTTAGGCTCTTTTATAAATAACTTGTCATCAAAAAATAAACATTTACGAGAACTATTAAAAAAAGATGTTGAGTGGCATTGGAGTACAGTTCATGAAAAAGAACTTGAAAATCTTAAGCAAGAGTTAACCAAAACACCAGTTCTAACGTATTTTGACCCAAACAAGCAATTGATTCTTTCAGTAGATGCATCCAAATTTGCAGTCGGTGCTTCAATTTCACATGGAAGAAATCCAATTGCATATGCCTCTGCATCACTCACTGATGCTCAAATAAATTACGCCCAAATTGAAAAAGAACTCTTTGCCATACTCTTCGGTTGCTCTCGTTTTCATCAATACGTTTATGGTTCACAAGTATTAGTTGAAACAGATCACAAGCCTTTGGTATCTCTGTTTGGCAAGCCTCTTTACAAAATACCAGCCAGACTTCAAAGATTTATGCTTAGGCTACAATGTTATGATTTAACAGTCCAATATAAGCCAGGTAAATATCTTTACATAGCAGATACACTGTCTAGAGCTCCATTGAAAGAATCTGCTTTAGCTGAAGTTGATGAAGATATTTCGCTTCACTGCAATTTACTCATGTCACAGATGTCATTCTGTTATTCTAATTTAACTGAAATTCAAGATTCGACAAAGTCAGATCAAACTTTTCAAAAAATTATTGATTACATTAAAAATGGCTGGCCTAGATATAAA
The DNA here is from genome assembly GCA_949775025.1 of Tricholauxania praeusta. NCBI lineage: Eukaryota > Metazoa > Arthropoda > Insecta > Diptera > Lauxaniidae > Tricholauxania > Tricholauxania praeusta. The sequence goes on from OX459031.1 coordinate 46,122,706, forward strand.
AAATCAATTGATAAAAATGTTATGCCATATTATAAAGTCAAAGATTATTTATCATTAGTTGACGGCATTTTGCTCAAAAATAATAGTCAAATCTTAGTTCCGAAAATTCTTCGTAATAAAATATTAGATCGCTTGCATGAAGGGCATATGGGAATACAACGTTGTCAAAGCCTAGCGCGACAGTCTGTATATTGGCCCAATATTCACAATGACATTTTTAATAAAGTGTCAAATTGTGAAGTTTGTACTAAATATCAAAATTCTAATCCTAAACAGGAGTTAATGTCACATGAAATAATAAGTATCCCGTGGTATAAAGTCGGGTGTGACATATTTGAATTTAATACAAAAAAGTATTTACTTGTTGTAGATTACTATTCAAAGTATATTGAAATAGACTTATTAAGCTCTGGATATTCAAGCGGCCAAGTGATTAAAAAATTAAAGTCAATTTTTGCCAGACATGGAATTCCCCAAATTTTTATTTCTGATAATGGTCCACCCTATAATTCTAAAGAGTTCAAAGAATTTTGTAATGAATGGGAAATAGAACATCAGACTTCTAGCCCATACCTACCCAGATCAAATGGTCTTGCAGAAAGATCAATTCAAACAGTAAAACAATTCTTAGTCAAGTGCCAAGAAAGCCTGTCAGACCCTTATATGGCGTTGCTGCAATATAGGACAACTCCTAAAGGTAATTTACCTAGTCCAGCTGAACTATTAATGTCAAGAACACTAAGAACGAAAATTCCGTCAGTCAGTCAAAATCTAAAGCCGAAAGTTATCAATGAAAGTCAATACAAAAAACAAGTCCTTAGTCAAAATCAAAAGTCTTCAAAAGTATTCAATAAAACAACAAGAAATTTAAAGCCAGTCAGTCCCGGAGAAAATATTAGATTTAAAAGATCACCTAATTCTGTTTGGTTTCCAGGAGTAATTGTTGAGAAATGCCAAGAACCCAGATCGTTTATTGTTCAAGACTTAGATGGCTCATTGTATCGCAGAAGTCGAGAACATATTTTAAAGAAAACCGATGTTAATATTGACTTCGACAAAGTCAATATTAACTCTGATGAAGTCAATATTAATTCTGAAAAAGAAAATACAAATGAAGAAAATAAAATTAATAAAGAAGAATTTTGTCAATTGGATAAAGATGTAATTGTAGAAAATAAGTCAGAAGAAGGAAACAACAATCACGATGAGAACTATGTCACAAGGAGGGGAAGGAGAGTAATCCCACCCATCCGACTAAATTACGAAAAAATGAATTCTTAATTTAATTTATTCTAAGTTTACAAAATAAAAAAAAAAAAAATATATTAAACTGAAATGTAATGAAACATTTGTAACTTTTCTTAATTTTATTTATAATTAATTTAATTTTATTTTTAAAGAAAGGATGATGTTGTACATTCTAATATTTAAGTTATATGGTACACCCTATGTGCTACTTTACTCAGTAAGTTAAGCTCTCACTTGTATGAATAAGATGAATAAAGACAGTCATATCAGAGACATGAACTAAAACACAACAAATATTATCTGTACTTAAAATGTTTTTTACGCAAATGCTTACCGGGGCACTTACACGGACAGAACACGGTCTCGCTTGCAATGTTAATTTGTGTTGATTAATAAAACCTCGGACTAAGTAAAATCCTTGCCGACCAATGTTTTGTTTCTCGTTTTGAGGTTGAAAATTTCTAAAAAATATGCACTAGTTCAAAGAGGTATGAGGTTGAATAATTCGAAGAAATTTAGAAAATGTTTTGGAAGTTGAAAAAAAAAACGAAAACTTAAATTGTTTGAAAGTGTGACTGAGACTGAAAAATATAAAATGGAAAATGTTGAAAAAAATTTAAATGTATGAAATATGTATGTTGATGGACCGAAAAGCCAAAAAATACTATAAATGTCGAATAGAAAGAAAATGTTTAGAAAAGCGAAAAAACATAGATAATGTTGAAAATAGATAAGAAATGTTGAAAAATTTTGAAACAGTTGAACCAGGGTGAGCTGGTTGTTAAAGTCAAAATAAATTGAAAGTGGTTGAAAAAATCGAAAAATTATGGAAAACGTTAGAAGTTGAAACTCTTGAAAAAGCCTGATAAAGTCGATTAGATTTGGAAAATGTTGAAAAAAGTCGAACAAGATTGAACAGTTGAAAAAACTGATAAAGTCGATAAAATATGGAAAATGTAGAAAAAGTTGAAAGAGGTTGAAAAATGATGATACAGTTGAAAAAGGTCGATAAAATATGAAAATGACGAAAAAAGCTTAAAGTTGAAAAATTTGAAAAAATTTGAAAGAATTGGAAGATGTTGCAAAACTCGAAAAAAGTTCAGTGAGGTTGAAAATCTTAAAATTGATAAAGGTTGAAAATGTCACTTTGGAATGTTTCAAAATCTACCAAGATTCAACGAAGTTGAAAACGGCTGAAAAAGTCGAAAGGATAAAGGGAAAATGTTGAAAAAAATTTAAACAGTCAGAAAATATTAAAATAAGTTATATGATGCCACGCTTACAATTTTTTACTAGCATGGGAGGTGCCACGCCTACATGTACTGTTGCGCAGACTTTGGCCATGAGCTACCTTACATCAAGTATATCTGCCATAATTATGCCATTTGTTCTCTTATTATAACTGTTATCAATATAATCGGCATTGCCACGCCCTCCAAAGAGTTAAGTCAGTATAGTGTCATTGCTTGTATTAATGACTAGAATTAAATGGATTTAATATAATTAAATTTCCATTAGCAATACTGCCGTACTAAGCGAAAAGACGTACCTCAAAAAAAAAATATCCGAGATTCTTATGGCATCGGAGAGCTTAAGAAATTACGCGTCTAATGAAATACTCCAAAAGTCGGCATCTTCGTTCAATCATATAAAAAATCTACTAAGAAAATTTTCTCTATCTTAATTTTACAGGTATTTCAACAAATTGACATAAACAAAACATCAATTATCTCGAAATGAATTTTTTTGAGATACGTCTTTTTCGCTTAGTACGGCAGAATAGTTAAAATAAAAATTTATTTTGAGACAATCAGACTTGGGTGTTTTTGGATTACATTTTTTTCAATTACAATTACAAGTCATCATTCGCTTGTAATTGAAAAAAGAAATTAAAAGTAATTGTAATTTGAAGCGATAAAATTTTATAAAATTCACAAAAAATAATTATGTTATTACATATGATTTATATGGGAATGTATAAAAAGAACTTTCGCGTGGTGACTCATTGAGTCAATGACATCGACCTCAGATTCCTCAAGCTATCGTAAAGACGATTTGGTTTGTGGGCTCATTTTATATCGAAGATGTGCATACAATCAATCAGGGCCGCCGAGAGAAATTCTGGTCCCGGGGGATGCATAATTTCGGGCCCCTACCGCCAATTCTATGAAGAAACACTATGTTATATGACACAATAATATATGTTTATTTTATGAGGGACAAAATTCTCAAAATTTTTAGGCTTTGTTTTTTTATTGAATCATTGAAATAGTCATTAGTAACAGTGAATATGAATTTATCCATCCAGGTGTCAATTGCAAATAGAGGGGAAAAAGTGAAAAAGTCGTCTAATATTTGTCTTGAACTCTTTAATTCGAACCCTAGAACAATCAAACATTAAATATCAAATTATTCATTCTCATTCGAACTTGTTCACATTAGAGATGCGTTTTTCTTGCTTTCTGGGCTGCAAATTTTTTTATAAGTGTATCAAAATCCAACTGTTTGGCTAACGGAGCCTCTATGCAAAGAGTCCCAAGTCTTGATATTTGCTCTTGATCCAATGAAATCAAAGCATGAATATGTTCTATTGGACTGTTACTAAGCCAAATTATTTTTATTATTATAATTCACTTTTATGTCGAATTCAAGCTAAAAATATTCAAATGTAAACATTTCTGCTTGCTTTTGTAACATAATTTAAATGATTATGTGTTAAACCTTTTTTTGAAGAATATTTTGGTTTTTGATACACATGTGTCCCTTAGTCCTCAAAGGGTTATTCGAGCAAGAACACTAAAAGAACGTTCAGCACTAGCAATAGTTACACGTATGTATAGTGCAAAAAACACGAAGAGCAACACATACATTACGAAAAATCGTCTCCAAGTTTTTAACAAAGATTGAATTCAACAAAGTATATGGTGGTGGTTCTTCAAATCCTTTCATGTACTTCAGAATGAGTTGCCAGTAATTTTTCTTATATAATAAAAAGAATAAAACAACCGGATTTCAATCTGTAACAGACGCCATGAGCAGTACAGTGAAATGAACGCACTAGATTCTAACTATGCGTTAAGAACTTATATTTTTAGAAAAATTTTGTAAGAACACTAATTGTATTTCATGGTAAAAAAAGGAAAATTTTTTTGTCGTGCCTCCGATTTACGGGCCCCATTCAATTACGTATTTTGGATTATAGTAATTTCCGACGAAAATATTTATTTATATTACAACTTCAAGTAATTGTAAATACGTAGCTTTCAATTACATTAACATGTAATTCTGATTGAAACATTTCAATTACAAAATTACAAGCAATTACAAAATGTAATTAATTACGCAAAAGTCTGATTTTGGCCACATAAGCCCCATGTATGCTATTATTTTGTTCCTTAACATAAGAAAATAATTGTTTCAAAATCAAGAATATCCTAGATATGATTTGAGATTGCATGATAAAAATTATTGTTGTGTATAACTGTAAGTTTGGATTGCAGTCATTAAAATCAGCGCTTTGAGAAACACTTTTTTTAAGTGTAGGTACATTTTAAAATAGTGTGTATTAGAATAGTTTTTCATGATTTTACATTCCTCCTATATGCCAAAGGTTTGAAATGACATAGAATCCTACTTTTTACAATTACTCTGCGCTCATCAACTTCAAAGGATTTATGACTACATGCGATATTTCAACTTTCACAAAGTAATGTCCTTGAGGCAGACTTTGTCCTACAGAAAAATATTTGTGCCTATTCAACTTAGGCTTGAAAACAAGGTGCTATAAAAAAGCAGTAGCTACCACCTTGGCACGTTTTTTGTTTATTTAGATAGAGGCGAATCCTTTTGTTGCTAAGCTCATTATTTTTTTAAACATACAATACAAAATTTCATAATTTTCTGCAAAGTGGCGGCACATTTGCATATCTGAAACACGAGATTTGCTGATTTTTTCTTTGTTCGCACAATAAAGCGGATATGATGTTGGGTGGTTGAACGTTATTGCATTGGAATTGACGTTTCAACGGTGGCAGACAAAAGCTATTATCGCAAGCAGATGAATAAAAGAAACGCAAATTTTATGTTATGGAGTGGACTTAGTAATTATCAAGTCTCGCCGTATGATTACATTTGCCGTTTGGTAGCCCTTCTATCTTTCGAATGGCAATTTTATAATTCGAGATGGAGAAGCCATAACTTTAAAAGATAATATATCTTTTTTTAAGCAGACATGCAAGAAACATTGAAGAAGTATTATAGTAGTGGTACCAAAATCTTCATAAGGACCGCATGCATTTTTTAAGGCATGATAATTGCCTAAAAGGAACTTTTCATTAAGTCGAAATCACTACCTTGGGAGCATTATTATTTCTTTTTAATGGCAAGGATATGCGACTAGGGTCATAAATGACTTATATACAAACTGGACAAATAGTGAGTGGACTTCATAGTCCCTTAGTCACCTTAACTCACCTCTGAACAAGACAAAAGCAAAAAATATACCATACCAAAATCGATAGAAAATGGTCTGCATCTCTTCATACTGAAGAAACACTGGCCAAAGCGTGAACATAATTTTAGCGTTTTAGGGCGCCAATACCTTGCGGATCCGTTGCAAAAAAAAATTATTATATTTGATCTCAGTCCTTGTTCAGGGGATCAGAAGTGATAATCTGTTTTTTACACTTCCATGATGATACGATGATATGTCCTTAAGTTCCATTAGCCTTGTCAGACCGTGATGCATCGATTTTGCGGGTTCTATTTCACGAAATTGAAATTGATCTTGTTGCATCGATTGTGCTGATTATTATTTGGGCCAACAATTTTTTAATGTCCAATATTTGGTCTCTTTAGATTGATTTCACTTTTCATGAAAAAAGTCAGAAAATTTATGAAAAAAATACACTCATTCGCAAATCTAATACAATTTAGTTCATCATCTAAACATAAAATTATTACAAAATTGTGTATTTTTCCGTATATTACAGTAACTCAGTAACGCATATATTTCTCATATAAAAGATTGCTGTTCTCGAGTATTAGATTCATGTTATAGAGAGCAATCTCTTAAAATTTTTACTAGATATCGTATTACCTGAATATCCTTATAAATGTTGAAAGCTTTGAACTTTATTACGAACCCAATAATTACCATTTTTTTAAAACGTGTAATGAAATAAAACATATTTTATGCTGTGTTCCCAACTATGAATAAAATCTTAGCTACCCAGTGTTACTATATGAGACTGATACTTAAAATAAAACAATTGCCATTCTGTGTACCTTATTTAATTTAATTCGTTGCAAACTTTGGTTGAAATGTGACCACCACATGGAGGGAAGTAAGAATTATTTGGCTAAATATCATCGATAGAGGTGTGTGTGTTAATAGTATGACCTCTGAGTTACCGTCGTAGAAATGTAAGTAATGACGATGTTTGCATTATTATTCACAAACACAGTTATTTAGAAATATATAAGTATATTTAGAATTATGATAAAAATTTGCTTAATTCTTTTTCATTTTGTACACGTTGGTAAAATAGTTATATTCTTACAACTGCGTTACTTTACAGAGTACAAGTAAAGTAACGCAGTTGTTTTTTTGGTAACGCAGTTGCTTTGAGTGTACTTTTCTAAGTTTCCTCGCAGTCTTGTGTCCTAGGTAGTATGCGGATATATGTACATACAGACTGTAAAACAATATTTTGAGCTAAAATGAAGCTGAAAGCATCTTTTATATATGATTACGGTCGTTTTTTTAAATCCTCCATTTTTTGAAAAGAAAATCTATTTGATAAAATAATTGTGCAAAAATTTTTAGTTAGTCTTTTACAATAAAGTTCCATAATATATCAAATACTATAGGCTGAAAGATCAAAGCAGCATGTTAAACAAGTAGAAATAATGGATAGTTTAATAATCTCAATGACAGCTCCAGAACACAATCAATAGTATGTTCTGAACCCATTACTAAATGTGTAATTTTATTTTTCTCATGGATCGAACTCTGATGTGAACCATAATCGAGCTTCAGGTAAATGTTTATCATAGCGTTTCTTCACAACCATACTCGCTGGCATTTTGTCATAAAATACAGGTAAGTAACCTACAGAGAAAATTTGTGTACAAAAAAATTACTGGACTTGATATTATTTTTTAAAGAACTTTTACGAAGTACATTTAAGACCATTAAGAATATCATTGAATATATGGGTGATCGTACAAAAACTAGTTACCTAGATGTTTTTGCTTGTATCTAGACTACTTACTACCAATCAAACTTAATAACCACGAGTAGTAACTGACACTAAAAATTAGTACACACTCTATCGTCACAGTAAATAATATCAATTACGTTTAAATTAAACTAGAAGTTGTCGTTAGGTGCCCAAAATATCAGCTGCTTGTTATGTTACGATTGCAAAGACTTTTTCCATTCTATTGGAATAAGATACTGCTCATATTTCATATCACGAATCAAATTTTAATTAATCAGTTACTACTTGAAATGGAAGAACAACAATTCCACAGCGTATTGTAAAAATTGGTGCTTTTGGATATTTATTAAGGTTTTTGACTTAATGGTCAACTGCTTTATCAGGTTAGATATCGAACCATAAAATGTTAAATTTGCTCAAAAAAAAATCAAATGTTAAGACCATCCCAATTACCGCTGGCGTATCAAGCGTAAGTCGCCTCATGTTTTTTTCGCAGAGGATCCCTGTATGGATAATAGTTGTTTCAAGTAATGTTTTAATGTTTGCAGTGTCGTCACCACTGTTGATTTTATACTAAATATACATATCATATACATATATCTTATATGTAGAGTTTGAAGCGCCAAATAGAGTTTGTCAAATTAACATAAATTACAAAAAATGTTGCACTTTTTTATAAAATTATTTTACAAAATGTAAATAAAATTACAACTTTATTCAGCATAGATTCCAAACACTCATTTTATTTTATTCATTTGTATTTTTCTTGATTTTGTTTATACAATCAAAAAAAGGATTGCTTAGCAAGCGTTTGTGGCAAATTATCGAATGCTTAATATAAGCACTTATTATTTCAAGCAAACACTTAACTTTTGTCTTAAACTATAAGTATTTGTAGACAATATAAGAAAAACAAATGTATTGGCACAAATAAAAGTTAAGTTGTGGCAAGTGATTCAATTACTTCTATGAAAAATTTAAAAAACATTTCATAAAATGTTGCTTCTAAATGATATAATTATTTACGACAAATCGTCAAAATATTTCAGTCAAACAATTCTATTTATGGAAGTGTTTCGACAAACACTTGTCTTTTATCCTAAACACTTATTCATTTCAACAAACGATTTTCACCTATAAGCTTTTCATGTTCATTCTTTGCAGTGCTATGATTCGATATTACTTTTTGTTACTTACTTTGTACATATGTGCAAATCCATCAGACTTGGTCTTTTAGCTGGCCTCTTTTTTTTTTTTTTTTTGAGTACATCTTTCAGCCATAGTTTTTCTTGAAGCTAAGACTGTCTGGAATTAATATTCAAGGTTGTTAAATTAAAATTCAGATAGCAACTTTTTTTATTTAACTTTATATGTAACATTTCATATTATTTTTTTTACTTAAATGCAATTTTAACTTTGTGTTCCTTTGAATTTTAACTGTTCCTCCTTGAATATTAATTCAAAATAGTTTTAACTTCAAGAAAAACCATGTTTGAAGAGTCTGCTCCAAAAAAAATAAAAAAAAAATCGAAATTGTCATCTTAGCTCGAACATATAATAGAAAATTCGAGTTCATCTTCATATGCTTGATTTGATAATTTTAGACAAAAATGATAATGTTTCGATACGTTTTTATAAAAATAAGTTTAATCGGCCTTGGGCAGCCTCTAAGAATTCAAACTCGGACACATCTTTTTGGTGGTGGACTTAAATCATTACACAGAGCGACAAAATTTGATCAAACCTCTAGCTCTGAAACCCGAATATACTTTCTGAAGGTTTTTGATGTACTAAATACGAATCGGAGGTCAGAAATTTTCTAATTGGTTTTTTTTTTCACATGTGATTTATGTTTGAATATTGCAATATTCAAACATAAATCTGCGAAAATCACGGATTTTCAAAATATTTGAGGTTATATAGCATCGAAAGGTAATTAAAAAAAGACCATTAATAAGGTCCGAAAGAACTGTGCCTTCTCTTCATAATCATTTTTAAATTTTATTGATATCTTTTTTTTCTCAGAAATATCTTAAATTGAAATTTATTGCACATTTTCTATATATTCTCCCTTACTGAAACTTAAGTAGATTTGTATGGAGAACTGAATATAATAAATTTGAATTTGTTATATTTAAGAGAGAGAAAAAAGACATCGTTTTAGTTTAAGTGTGTTTTCAAGAAAAACGAGTAACTCTTTTGGACCCAATTAATGGTTTCATACAAAAAAGTTACCTTTCGATGAAACTCCATCTAAAATCCATGATTTTAGAATTTTAAGGTTGGTCTGGTTTCTACAAAAGAAAACTTCAACAATATTTTTTCTTTTATTGGTTGTGTAAAAGAAATAAAAATTTGATATCTAGATCACAGGCACAAAATTCGTGTTGCTTTGTGTTATCAATCCTAAGGATTTATCTGTCTTCAAACCCAAATTCCCAACTTAAATTTGGAAAATATGAATTTTTTACTGAAGGTATCGATCTCTATAAATCATAGAATTGGTAGAATTAGACTAGTTCAATAAAAATTCATATTTTCGAAATTTATGTCGAAAATTTTAATTCGAAAGCAGATACAGGAATAAATGCAGATTAACATACATAGTATCAACTTAACATAGTATAAGAAAATCAAAGAATTAAAACTTAGATATTATGTCGAAGATATCTTGAAAAACATTTTTATATATAAAAAAATTAATGTTTAAACATATTTAATTAAAATTTTTTTTTTAATTATTTTTTTTTTTTTTTGAATTTAAGCATATTGAATTTTTTTTAAATTCTATAGAAGTCTTCATAGCTTTTGAGATAATTCGTATCAAAAAATGTTTAGAAAAGTCGAAGTCAAAAAAATGTGCAGTTGTTCAAAGAATATTACTTAAAATCAGAAATGAAAATTTCTTAACCTAAATCACCCTATTGTATATACATATAAACATGTGTAACTCAAGCCGGAATCTCTTTTCGTCCTTACTATGTATGATGATACATTGTTACATACATATGGTCAAAATAATAAGTACACTACCTGATATCTTATTAGTTCTCAATTATTTTTTGTTTTACTGAAAATATATATGGAAATTCTTTTTTATTTTGATAATTTCAATATGGCAATGCCTTTAAAAGTGAAAAAGAAGAAGGGATTTCCCCGAATTTTTCTATACGCGTATGTTTTCATTTAAAGGGCTTATTTCACTTGGACAAAATAATAAGTACATTAATCATTTCTTTAATTTTGCAACAATCTGATCGGCTTTTTCGTACAAGTTTGTTAATTTTATTTATTTTCATATTTAGTTATATCAAAATAAAACGAAAAAAATTTCATAGATGGAAAGAAATCAATATTGTACTGCCGAGGAGAGGCAGATGGTTTCGACACTCAGAAATTACGGCCAAAGTCTTCGTACTAATGCCGAAGCCATGGATCAGTTAATTTTTTCATCCAAAACGCTTTAAAAGCTAAAAAAGTGGTTGAAACACGCGGAAGACCAAAAAATTCTTCAACAACGATAGATAATCATATTGTCACTGTCGCAAAAAAGAACCATTTCGCATCTTCAAGAGCTATTTCAGCAGACATCGGCATTGTGATCTCGTTCCGAACGGTACGTCGATGATTACAACGAACCGATTTACCTTGACGGATAGCGAGAAAAGTTTCTATGCTTCGAAAAAAAAGATGAAGATGCGTTTATCATTCGCAAAGAAACATTCTAATTGGTCCGGACCAGACGGCGAGAAGAAATAGCATAATATTTTGTGGAGCGACAAGTCAAAAATAAATATGTTTGGAAATGACTCCGCCCGAAATGTTCGACGCCCCAAGGGTAAAGAATTTCACGTACGCTTCACAAAAAAGACTGTAAAGCATGGGGGTGGCCATATTATGGTCTGGGATTATTTTTCATGGTACGGTGCCAGACCAATACATCGAATTTCTGTTAGCATGACCAGATTGCACTATAAAGACATTTTGGAAAGTACGATGTTGCCCAATGCTGAGGAAAGTATGCCGCTAAAATGGACATTTGAGCAGGATATTGATCCTAAGCATACTTCCAAGTTGGTGAAGAATTGGTGTCAAAACAATAGTGTGACCTTGCTTAACTGGCCAAGTCAATGACTAAACTTGAACCCTTTGGAAAATCTTTGGCGAGAGTTGAAGCAGAGAATAGGAAAGGAAGTATTCCAAAATAAGAAGCAATTATGGAGTTTTGTCCAAAAAACTTGGTATGAAAAACCAGTAGAGACTTGCCGTAAGCTTATCTCCAGTATGCCAAAAACAGTACACAAAATTACTCAAAACAATGGTTGATATACCGGCTACTAATGATGAACTTTAAATATCAGCAAATAGAGCCGATAAAATCGAGTTAATTTTTTTTTTATTAAAATGTACTTATTATTTTGTCCAGTCATTTTAAATCATTTTTTACTTTTTTGATAAGACTGAAAGATATTTTTGTTTTTTATTGATGTTATACCTTTTTATTTTATTTAATATGTTGTAAGAAGTTAACTTTAAATTTGTTTTTCTATTAACTTAAATACATTTTTGCCTACAAGCCATTGAACTAATTATGTGAACGTGTACTTATTATTTTGACCATATGTGTATGTATTGTTTGAAACAAAATTAGAATCATTTTTCAAATGTGATAAATGCCACCAACCGTTTTTCGAAAACATCGCCTACAGTTCTTGCATTTAGCAACATTTCAGCTATGTCACACTTAGATTCTTTTATTTGCTTCTAAGTATTGAAAACTTTCTGTAAACACAAATATTTCATGCTGCGCGTATGGCAAAAGTCTGTTAAGACATTCAACTTTTTAGCTATCTTACTTGAAAACGAAAATATAATGGCAATTTTTGTTAACAATTTACTTAGATGATAAAAATATAAAACCATGAAGAAAAATAGTTTTTAACGTTGTTTGCATAGTTGTTTCAAATTTTGAAATAGTCATAATTTCTATCTTGCTATGTTGACAATATTAAAATATATTTAGCTCGCACATACGCCCTATTTGCTAAGGAGTACTTAACCTACAAAACAATATTTCATTATACGCTAACACACACTTGATAAGAGGCTAAAGTGTCAATATCCCAATCGAAATGATATAGTTGCACTATTACGCGTAGGTATTTACAAAGATTTATCACCCTCAGCTATCATATTTTTTAAACTTAACACTCAAACTCAACTGTATTGCAAGCTTCTTAATCCCCGCCAACGACCAACTCCGTCAACGCAATAGCGCGATGTAGTAAAACACATAATAAGCACTTGGAGCGTACTTATCCTGCCAAAGTACAACGTCCTTTAGTTCAGTACCCTTTGGGGGTGTTTCGTCGGCAATGTGTCGGTAGGCAATATTTGGAGTTTATGTGCGCACATAAATTTCATTCGTCATAATGTACACAGATAAAAGTCTTGGTTTCAACTTGGATACCATCAAAAAAGTATCAGGAATCATTCGACTATTTCCATCACAGCTATTGGTAAGGTACTTAGTAGAATAGTTTTCAAAATGGATACACATGTAGTGAATCATTGAAAGCAATTTAAAAGTTCCTTGTTTTATCAAAAAAACATTTGTTTTGATTTTTGAAAGATCCACCAAAATAAAGGAAATGTTAATGGAATCTCATCAATAGAGCTTGAAAAATTACTTCAAATTTGATAATGTCTCATGAATCCGAAATTTATATATATCCCTCTAACCGACCAGAGCAACTCGAGTTAGTCGAGGAAAAACCCGATTTAATGTCAATAAGGCTATTATTTTTACTTAAACTGATGACAGTGCCTTCAGAAACATATCTAGGTATGTTTCTCCCGTCATCAGATTAAATAAAAAATAAAAGAATTATTGATAAAAAAACGAGTTTTTCGAAGAGTGCCTCAGGGCACTCTTACCTGTTAGAGGGATATGTATGGCATCAGTGTGTTTCAAGGGGTAACCATTTCTTGTGTTGACCCGAGGCGTCAGGAGAATTTATGTTTGGAGTATGTTTGTCGACGCTATTTGTCTGGATAATCACTGGAGCTGCGGTATTCACTTCGAAAATATTATTATCGTTGAATAAATTGAATGACATCGGCTATGTTTTATTTTGATAAAATAAATGACCATTGCACCTGAAGTATGAAAATCAATAAAAGTAATTGTAAGAAAACTAAGTGAATGCTTAGGACGGGATCATTTTGTGTTACAAAATGTATTGAACAAAAATGGGCGCATTTTTGCATGTGGATATGACACCTCTGCTACACTTCTCGCTCCTAGCAACACCAGTTCCAAACTCAAAATGACACTTTTTAGAAAACTTTTTGACTCACACGATATCATTAAACGAAAATCGAAGAAGGAGCTTTAGGCTGAAGATCTATAACAGATATTTAGAAGACTGGATTGACATATAAATTCAAATTGGGCTCATTATAGACACATATATCATGAAAGGTTAATCAGTGTGCCTTTATTGAATAGTTATAGCCGGAAACGTCATCTAAACTCAAGTTGCTGACTTAAGTTCTTAATAACAGAAATATAAAAAAATTTCAGTGTAAGCGCCATTCGTTTCGGATATGAGCGACATTGTACAACGAATGAGGCCAAAACATTGTCTGACTAAACAGTTTTTGAGTGCCTTTAAAGGACTTTGTTGCTGGCACGTTATTTCATTCAGAATCAATGAATGTGTAAATATGTATTTTACTAAAACTTTAAAAGATGTTTTGCAAGGCTCTAAGTAAGTAGGTATAAGGATCTTTTTGTATCAATATTGTGAAAGTTATTTTTTTTTGCGTATAGACTTGTAATCAATAGAAAACCCTAACTATTTTCTATGAGATTTGTCAAAATTAAAGTAGCCTCTGAATCAATACAAACAGGCACTTAAGCATGTGGATTAAAATATACTTATTTCAGGAGGTAAGTTCATCCCAGGGTCATTTGAACTGTTTATTCAAATACAAGTTTACTTTCTTAAATAGTGTTCTGATATCAACGGATTTAGTTTTGACAACTCTACAAACCTTTAGCTGCTGTCAATGTATTCAATGAGGTATACTATTTAATCATAGAAAGAAATTTATCAAACAATAATTTATAGTCGTCATAATCGGCCTTGAACTAGGAATAGTTTTGAATGCAATGTAATCTGTCGTTAAGTAATGTTTATGAACATATGTACCAGTAAGGCAAAGATCCGATTGAAATGAGAAACATTCAGGAAAGTGTGGATGATGATCAAAATTTGTCGATTCCAAAGCAATCTCAACAGTTAGAGCTATGTTTCAAAACAACAGGTCATGTTTTCCGCTTTCAATTCCGCACCGAAGAAAATATGATTCCTCTCTTATCATAATGAAAAAAAGCTCTTCTACGGCACATCAAGGCTCCTGACAACGTTTGTGTTGTATAGACTTTTCAATGCAAACTGTTGTATACGTTTTACTAAAATTGATACTATTGAAAGAAAAGATATCTCAATGAAATTGAATGCATTACTTAATAAATACTAGGACGCAAATAAGAATATACAATATAATATAAATTATTAGAACAGAAAGCTGTAAAAAAAATGTTTGATAGCGCCCCCTATCGGTGCCTAAAATATTGTTATGACGTAAGAATTGAAGCGATTGTATCATTTGAAATTTGATGATTTTGTCCTGGAACATCTTGAAAGTGATGCTGATTTTGCTAAAAAAATCTTCTTATCCGATGATGAGCATTTCCATTTCTCTGGTTTGGTAAATAAGCAAAAATATTCATTGATGGTCTAAACTCAATTCACAAATTGCTTGTTTTGTGTGGTTTGTGGCACCGTTAAGTCATCGGCTTTTTCTTTGAAAATATGGAAGAAGCTGCTGTTTCTGCCAAATGGCCTGAATTAGAAAATATTTATTTAAACGATATGTGGCTTAAGCAAAACGTACCACAGAGCCCACGTCAATTTATTGCATGAAAAACTCAGAGGATAAGTAAGGGAAAAACTTGCACTTTGTTTTTTACCCAGCAATTTTTTTGGTTTTTTTTTTATTAATAATGGCTAGTGTTCAGAATATAAATATCTAAAAACTAATTAACAATTTTGTTTTTTCTATAAAAATTTCTTACTTTTTTTTTAAGGCCCTTCATTAAATTTTGCACAGTTGTTTCATCGACAGTACGGTACGATCTTTTCCACTTAAGTCTGAAGTCTTGAAAATTTTTTGCAGTCCTGCCACTCTTTCGAAGATCTCTTTTCATTAGAGCCCAATATCTTTCAATTGGGCGAAGCTCTGGGCAGTTAGGCGGATTTGCTATTTTTGGTACAAAATTGATCTTTTTACTTGCATACCATTCCATCTAAATCTGGCCAGAATATCACGGTACCCTCATGTGCACGAATAAATGGTAGAAGACGTTTTTCGAGGCACTCGTCTATATAAACTTTGGAATTGATTGTGCCTTGCGTAACAAAGAAGCTGCTTCTGAGGCCACAGGTGCATATGGCCTGCCAAACCATATATTGCTTCGGAAATTTCGAAATTTTTTTTTCTTTGAATTTACTAGGCACATTCCCCTTCTTCGGTGATGTATAATATTCGTGCCCAGGTAGCTACTTAAAATCTGCTTTAACGTAAGTTTCGTCGTCCATAACACAGCAGTCAAATTTAGTCAGGTACCTTTCATATAATTTTCGGGCTCGCATCTGAGCCATCAGAACTCAGGATTTTGCAGGTATGTGGACAAAATCAGTTCGCGGACTTTTTCTTGCTTGCTAGACATCTTTGTCGTTAGAAGTGCTATCTTCAAGTGTTATACATCATATCAAACGTCACTTTATATGGAATAAATATTTTGTCTTTTTAGACCTATAAGATTATCAGGTAGAGTATAATCTTAAAAAATAAAAGTGCAAGTTTTTTCTGGGACAGTCCTTAGTTCCAAGAAATGCAGAATTTGAATGACCTTCAGGAAGTTGTGATTGATCACTTTTGAACTTTTTCTTATGGGGTTATTTATTTAAAAAAATGCATATATCTCTTATTGGAAAACCTTTTATGTTGTGTCACACTGAAAAGATTATATAAACGCAAGGTTCATGTGAGCTTTTCAATATAGAAACTTAAAGTAAAATTAAATTTGACTATGTAGAATCTTTGCACATTACTCTGAATTTTTTAACTTCCCGCGTAGTAACTTTTAATGCAACACTGATCCTGTCAACTACCATCTGTTAATGGACTACTGTCAAAATTTCAGCTTCCTGCGACGCTTAGTTTGATGTTTGTCAGCCATTAACAGAAGACGATCTTGTAAATTTTTTCGAAAATGGAAAAAAGTGAATTTCGTGTGCTCATCAAGCATTATTATTTGCGCAAAAAAGCCATCAGCCAAACCAAGGAAAGGCTTGCTAAATATTATGGAGACTCTGCACCATCGATTGGAATGATTCCCAATGAATTCCGATGCGGTTGTACAAACACAAGTGACGCCGAACGTTCTGGACGCTCAAATAAGGTCACCAGGAATGGTCACTAAAATTCACGATATCGTGTTGGCCGATCGCAGAGTTAAAGTGCGCGAGATGGCCGTATGCATCTCAGACGAACGGGTGTGGAAAATTTTACGAAATCATTTGGATATGAAAAAATTATCCGCAAGATGGGTGCCGCGTTTGCTCACTCTCGACCATAAACGCGATCGTGTGACAAAGATAAGAAGGATTTTTCCGTCGATTAGTAACTGTGGACAAAACATGGATCCATCACTACTCACCAAAGACAAAGGAACAGTCGAAACAGTGGACTTCACCGACCGAAAGTGCTCGAAGAAGGCGAAGACGGTGCTCTCGGCCGGAAAGGTAATGGCGACAGTATTTTTGTATGACCGCGGTATAATCTAAATCGGTTAATTTCCATGAAAAGAACGATCAATGGCAAATACTATGCAGCCGAATTGGACCGTTTCAACGACGCTTTAAAAGAGAAACGTCCCCATTTGGCGAGGAAAAAAGTGCTCTTCCATCAAGACAATGCGCGCGTTCACACATGCCCAGCTTCCAAAGCAAAATTCCATGCAATTGCTTCCTCATCCAGCATATTCTCCAGATTTGGACCCCAGTGAATATTTTCTGTTTCCAAACCTGATAAAATGGCTTTCGAAACATACCATACATTAAATGAACAATTTAACAAGTCCTCTAAAGATACGGCTTCTGAACAACCTCACAGAAATGCTGAATTTCACATTTCTATATATAACAGTTTACTAACTGTCTTTCTTACTATATCAATGTCAATTTCTAAAGAGTGTTTCATATCTCGGCAATTAGATACAAAGTGATGCAAGCACTGTCTAAAAAAAAACCATTTGGATAAATGGACTTAGCACCTGGCCTGCTAAACCAATTATCCAAGGTAATAAAGGCATGAGCACAATCGAAATGGAAATTGCATGGGCGTAAAAAAATCAATGTGGCATCAACATATTATTTAATTGCAAAATATTTAAATTATAACAAAATACATTTGCCTTGTAAAAGATGGAAAAAGTTTGAATGGTCAGCATTTCTGCCCAAATCGGCTTAAAAATTTACAATGCTGGATTTTCCGATGTAACTGCTAAACTAGCGATCCTGCATCCCCTAATTCTACGAAATCATTTACTAAATTTTAATTTGCCAACTGGCCTGGTGCCTGTTAAAATAAAAAACAATTGAGTCTATTTTCCTTAAATATTTTTAAAAGTTTTGTTGCAAGAATTACGTCAGTATCTGCGTTTGTTGATTTCATGCAAATTCTTCGCATAAGTGTAATGTCTTATTAAGTCAAAAGGAATTCATCAAATGCGGTTTCGTTTCATATCTTTGCTTTTAGTATGTTTTGCTTATCTTGCATATAACATATTTTGCATAGAAATGGAAAGAAAATAAAGTTATTTTTAGGGAATTTCTTTGCCAACTCTAACATTTGTATGCGGAATACAGCAATGTACAGAATGCGTAATAATCTAAACGTTAAATAAAAATATTGTAGATGCTTTTGGTTTATGACAATACTAAAGTTGAGCTTT
Source organism: Tricholauxania praeusta (assembly GCA_949775025.1). Lineage (NCBI taxonomy): Eukaryota > Metazoa > Arthropoda > Insecta > Diptera > Lauxaniidae > Tricholauxania > Tricholauxania praeusta. The sequence goes on from OX459031.1 coordinate 46,141,267, forward strand.
ATTTGCAGATGCCTAACTAGCTGTATGCTGCGTTACAGTTAATTTACTGAAAAACATTTTATGACAGATTGCTTAACTTTAAATTTACTACAGTACGCTCCCGATTTACGGAATTATTATTTTTGCCTGAAACAGAAAAAACAAACCAGATTAGAATTTGACAACTTATGTCAGCGTAGAAAATGGAAATCTGGTTGCAGATACACAGAGTGTACTGAGGTTATGGAGGCAGCATTTCTCCAACTTGCTTACGGGCGATGATTCCACCAATTCCGCCTAGAGAGAATGCAGTACGATACCACCAATCGATGATAACGCAGTGGAAGTACCATCACCTAGCCATGAAGAGGTTCGAGTTGCTATCCAGCGACACAAAAACAACAAAGCAGCGGGTGCTGACGGCCTGCCAGCTGAGTTGTTTAAAGCTGTTGGCGATGAATTGATAAGGTGCATGCATCAACTCATCAGCAAAATATGGCTAGCGGAAAGCATGCCCGACGATTGGAATCTCAGCGTGCTTTGTCCTGTAATAAAGAAAGGAGACCCGACAATCTGCGCCAACTACAGGGGTATCAGTCTTATTTCCATCGCATATAAGATCCTCTCGAGCGTATTGTGTGAAAGATTGAAGTCGTATACAGAAACGCTGATCGGATCCTATCAGTGTGGCTTTAGACCTGGTAAATCCACCATAGACCAGATTTTTACACTACGCCAAATCCTGGAGAAAACCCATGAATGTCAAATCGACACTCACCATCTCTTCGTCGATTATAAAGCTGCGTTCGATAGCCCAGTGCGGGATTGCCTATACGCAACAATGTCTGAGTTCGGTATACCTGCAAAGTTGATAAGGCTCTGCAGGATGACGTTGAGCAATACGTTTAGCTCCGTCAAGGTAGGGAATGACCTCTCCGGAACTTTTAATACCGAGCGAGGTTTCAGACAAGGCGACCCGCTCTCGTGCGATCTCTTCAATTTCATTATGGAGGGGATCGTACGAAAAGCCGGTGTGCATCATAATGGCACCATTTTCTTCAAAGGTGTTCAGCTCCTTGCGTACGCTGATGATATTGATATTATCGGTCGGAGTAAGAGAGATGTTACTGCTGCTTTCACTGCTATTGAAAAGGAATCAGCCAAAGTGGGTTTGACGGTAAACGAGGGTAAGACGAAATACATGATGTCTACTAACAACAACAAGAGAGCACGGGATCTAGACTCTCATGTTACAGCGGGCAACTGTAAATTAGAAGCTGTCAAGGAATTCATTTACCTTGGCACTGCCGTAACCAGCAACAATGATGTCAGTCTGGAGATTAAGCGGAGAATAACAATTGCTAATAGGTGCTACTACGGTCTCATTAAGCAATTACGTTGCAGAGCTCTCTCTCGATCGACAAAGCTAACACTCTACAAGACGCTCATTCTACCTGTGCTTCTTTATGGCGCTGAGGCATGGGTGGTTTCGACAACAGACGCAGCCGCTCTTGGGGTGTTCGAGAGGAAAGTTCTCCGCAAAATCTTTGGTCCTGTTCGAGTTGGCGACGACTATCGCATTCGAATGAACCACGAGCTGTATGAGCTCTACGCCGACATTGACATAGTTAAGCGTATAACAATACAGCGACTACGCTGGCTGGGTCATGTCCATCGTATGGATAAAGAAGCTCCAGCGAAAAAGGTATTCGAAAGGAAGGTCCCCGGTCAACGACGAAGAGGGAGACCATGCCTCCGGTGGATAGACCAAGCTGAGGAAGCCCTAACCGCGCTTGGCATTAACGATTGGAGAAGGCGCGCGCAAAACAGAGGCGCCTGGCGAGAGCTAATGAGGTCGGCCGTAACCTGACAATGGGTTGTTATGGCCATCTAAGTAAGTAAGTAAGTATGTCCGCGTAGAAATCACTGATATAAGGCATCCTCTATAGATATTCATCAGAGTTGCAAGACGGCATTTAGGACAAAGTTTAATATCATGCATCTCTTGTGTCCTCTATTTCCTCACAGTGCCTCCATAAAACGGTTTCAACTGATCGATGAATAGTGAGAGCCTTCAAATCTCTCCAATATTTCCTCATTTTACGTATTTCCTGCTCTAGTGAACGATTCCATGATGATCCAAGACAGTAGCGTTTTGTGCTATCGTGAGGGCTCCACTCCAATGCTTGTCGGCAGACTTCAATTGCCATTTGATTGGAATAGATGTTGGATCTTGACGGCATCTTGTAAGCAATTCAACATTATAGATGATCCTAGGCCACAAAATTTTCAGAATTCGGCAAATATAGTTGTTGAAGAACTTTTGTAAACTAAGTAGCAGGACGCTGTTGGCAAGCCAAGTTTCACAGGCTTATAAAAGATCTGGCTTCACAAGTCTCAAGGGTTGGATTTAACAAAAATCCATCTAAGAGTCATTATGGAGTTCGTTGTAACAACAGAGGTCTTCGAATTGAACGAGTACCACAATGACCAGAGTTTACTAATGAAACTGAAACGGAGAACTCTTGAACCCTTATAGTCTTTGCTAGGTCATAAAGGCGCCACATAACACATATTTTTTTTTAATTGAAGTCAAATCACTACCACAGTAAACGTTTCTTTTCTTCGATTGTAGCCACACTTTTAGTCGTCTTATCCGCAATATCGATTATCTATTGATTCGAATCTTTTCCAGTTTAAAGTGGCATGTGGAAAAAGGTGTGATGACATCTTTAGTTAAAATTTTTCAATCTAACGGCAGCTTACGCCACAAAAAGCTGCTTGGGACTGAGTTGCAGATTTCAAACGTTGCATTATAAAAAAAAGGTGCAACAAAAATCTACACAATTTAGAGGATTGGCCATAAGTTGAAGACAGAAACACAAAAAATTGCAGCCAGTGGCGTAGCGTGCTCATACCAATACAAAACCAATTCTAAACACTTACCTAACGTATCTCCTGATGTTATACTTTGCTTTTCATTCATTCATAATTTCATTTACCAAAATTTTCTTACTCAGTTCTGCAAGCAATACTGTGAGGATGAAAGTCGTCGAAACTCGTTTCCATCCTCAAAAGCCTGTCACACCATAGCACGCACCGGAACACGCAAATACAATATTATTTTATTTTTATATTCTTTAAGTTATAGTCATGAAATGTTTTTTATCTTTTATTTAAAATTAAGACAAAACCTATTATCAAATGCACATGTGAACAACTCGTTTTTGAAGTTTTGCATAAGGGCACAATTATTAAGCTAAGTCACTAGGTTAAGTACACCAGTAATCTGGCACCACCAAAAGAAACAGCTGACGTGGCAATATCAGAAAATATCAAATCAACAGCATGGTGTAATAACAAAGGTGGAGTACTTAAAACAAAATGTCTCAAAAGCGTGGCTTCATATTGTTTATTTGACACATCGGTGTTTTAATTATTTGACCCGTTCAGTTTGTACTGAGAGGTATTTGCGTTGAGTCTCAAAATTCTGATGCAAACAAAAAATTACGCTAAATAGTGCAGCGGGCTTCAATCTGATAGCAATAAGTCTTTTTTGTTATTCTAATAACAACTACATCGACTAAATTTTTAAGATTTAATGTAGTTTGCAGCATATCGTTCAGAAAATTTTCAAGATCTTAATGCTTAAGCGCTGCAATTCATCAAAGCGCTTAACTTTGCGGTATGGGCAATTCAAATGTTAAGTATGAATGTCAAAATTACAGCAAATAGGATGACAAATGATTGAAAATCGATTTACTCTCACGTTTTCAAGATGGCTTCAATTTTAGAGTGCATGGCTCTCCCCAATTACTTCACCTTTATTATTACACCATGATCAGTGGTGCCCACTACTACAAGCAAACAGTATCACGGCAAGCATGTGTTAATGATTTGTTTATCAATTCTGTATACGTCCACGATTTTTTACGCTCTTAAAAACTACGCAACTGATCGTTCTCATATTTACACTTCTTGAGCGCCTGCTCGTTCTCTGGGCAGCACCGACCATGATCAACAGTAGCAGAAGGTGAAGCAGAAAAGTAAAAATTAAGACTTGTGTCATTCAACCGGGGTCCGCCGCAGCGAGCACTCAACAGTCTAAAGCCTAAACCAAAATAGAAATGACGAGACATAACGAGTAAAGCCTTAACCAAAATAGACGAACATGGAAAAAAATGAGTAGCAACGGTCTAATGTTACAGAACTTGACTCAACTGTTGCAGCATGTAATCAAACCAGGTTTAAGGTAATTTGAGCAAGGTACGAATTCAACTTTTGGATTTAATTCTTTTATCCTTTGCTGGACTCCTGAATGCCTTCCAGACATAACAGCTGCATTATCATATGCTTGACTTCTACAGTTCATTATATCGAGACCATCAGCTTCAAGTTTACTTAAAATTAAGTATGTTCGAAATTCAATCAGCAGTTTTAGTTTTTGTTTCAATGAAATCTATAAAAGATTCCACTTCTTGTACTTCCAAATTTTCAACCACCACATATCTTAAAACCTGGCTTGTTTGGCCTTTGTGTGAAACATCCGGAGTGCTGTCGAATATAATTGAGTATTATTTACAATTTGTTGGCGAACTTTATTTCCCAATATTGCAATAAATTCATTTTGAATTTCTGTTGACATATAAGTGATTGAAGTTTTGCTACTCAGTTTAGATCTAACGAGATGCTCACGAAGTACAGGATCGTACTAATTAAGAGCACCAATTCTCTGTGACCACGTAAGGCCAAATTTTGTTTCGCAAGGAATCTAATTATATCAAGCATTCTGATAAGAATTTCTTGCCATCTTTATGTTTCATTTGCCACAAGGTTTTGCTCTTTTTTGACAATAGTCTGTTTTTTCGAAGTCTGGTCTCTAATTCGTTTCATTTGCAATAATTTTGGTTGTGTAGAGCACTTGATTCGTGACTTGAAACCTTAGGATTTAGTTTCCACCAAGTATTGAATCCAACAGATGAGCAAAACTTTGATCCATTCGGTGTGTTTACGTTATCAAACAAACGACAGCAAAAGCAAAATATTGATGCTTTTGAAGGAGAGTAAGCCATCCAACTACGCAAAACTTTTTCACAGTTAGTCAATGTGCGATAAAACCATTCCCGGGTATGTCGCCTTGTATCTCCTTTTAATGCCAAAATGCACGACTCTGTACATGTTACAGTTGACGCTTCAGCGAAGCTAGTATTAATATGCTGAACAACTTCCTCACCTTGCTGAATGAGTGACAATCGCATATTATCATTTATATGCTCAGGCCATTTTTCGATATCATCAAAGTTTTGGTAGTGGGCAGTAAACGATTTTATATTGGCATCTATTTTTAAGCTTTTGAAATCTGTATCTGTATCTGTATCCGTATCCGTATCTATGTCAATGTTCGTAACAGGTACCAGATCAACAGAATGAAGTTCTTGTTGTGTTTCAGTATATTCTGGGTTTGAAGCTGCAGAAGTCTCTGATGAATTTGAGCCCAACGTGGGATCTGACGTTTAAGGAACAGGATATTTTACGTATTTCAGAATAGCCCCCTCATTTTTTATAACATTTTCTTGCTTGGTTTTTCTTTTATTACGGTAAGCGGCGCCGCTTTCTTTTATTCTTTTCATTTTTGATTCTGAAACAAAACCATATAGTATTGACATATATAATTATAATTGATCAGATTATAATATTCACTATTCAAATAGTGCTTGCTGTAAGTTTTCGCATACTTACTTCTTTTTTACCGGAAAACAAAGACAAATATTAAATAATTTTAACTACGGAAGGTATGCACTACACACACAATAGTCGGCTGAAGCATTTTAAAAAAAAAAATTGATCAGAAATTTAGATATTTATGTCACAAAATCTATAGCACCGATTTTGGCATGTCGAAATACTTATGACGACAATTGTAGCATAATTGTGGGTTTTCCCCTTTAATTTGATTTTAGAAACGGAGTTTTTTAATTGCATTGTGGTTGAAATATATTGAAACCATATTTAATTTTATTTTTTTCGGTAATAGAGAATTAATATGAAAAAATTTTAATGAAATAGTAAATGACATAGTAAAACAATTAGTTAAATAATTATAAAAAAGGTTTTTTTGAAAATTTTCAAACTATTAACTAAAGTCAATTTCATTCCACTCCATATGGCAAAGTTTCATTAAAATCGTTTCGTTCAAGAGCAACAACGTTTTTTTACAAAATTACCGAAAACTTAACATATAGCATTGCATGCAGCATTCTTTCCATACTGATTTCTGAAATATCTGAGGTTCCAAAATTTCGTTTTTAGATTTGAAGTTATTTTGATGCATAGTGATATTTTTTTTTAAATTTTTAAAAGGCACAGAGCACGAAAAAACTTAATGTTTATTGTTTCAGGGTTTGAGGCAGCTAATATTCAAGTACGTGGTGTTTGAAGAACATCCTCAACAAAATATGACTTAAGTTACTATTACCTTTTAGAGAAACTTCGCACTACACTTCTTACCAGGGCTGTCGTTTCGGAATTTTTAACCGCAATGAAAATTCCGAAAAATTCTGGAAAATTGAAGAGTTTGCAGTATTTTATAAACAAAATTGCAGTGAGTTTAGCAGTATTATGATATAAGGAAAATATATATTCTACTATTTTTTTAAGTAACATGACAAAAAAAAACACATTTTTTTGATATACCTACTCATTATAAATAAAATTTAATTATTTGTTAAAACTAAATAAAATAAAATTAAATAAATCATATTGTGTCATTTTGTGCCTCCTTGACATATTTCAAAAACAGAAAAAAATAAATATATAAAAAAATATTAATCACCCTAATGTACATATTGCACAAAATAAATTAAAAAAATATATAAAATACGACGCACGACTATTTTTTGTATTTTTCTAGTAATTGTTCTGGTGACACTCAATTCTAAAAGTCTTCATTAGGAACCGTTTCTTTTATGAGCCTAAATGAATTAACCTTCTCCACTTTCAGACAATTCTGAGTGTGATTTTTTATTTGATTTGTAAGTGAAAAAAGGCATAATAGTGCGTCAGCAAATTTGTTTACGCATTTTTAAATAAAAATATAGCGTGCCAAAATTCTTTTTAATTTTCTACTTCTGAAAATCTGTCAGAATTAAAAAATAAAATTATCAGAAATAGTTTGGTCCCAAAGCAATACACACCTATGTATGTTTAATACCTCTATAGCTAAGATTCTTATTTATTTCACTTCTCTAACTCAAAATTAGTTGGAATAAACCTTAACCTTTATAAGTCGAACATTTCCTAACAAAATTCGCTTATGTCGGAGTCCTCCATGAGTCGAAACCTCGAATTTTTTGGTGTTTCCCTTCTAGTTCGACTTACAGAGGTTCTACTGTAAATATAAAATTATGCATTATTTTTTACAATATTTTTTTCTAAGATTTCAAGTTATCAAAGAAAAGTTCAAGACTTTGAATTAAATCACCCACAACTTATCGCAACTAGTCCTTTTCCACAAATCGACTGCTTGTAAGGTTATTGTTAAAAGAAATCTTGTTTAATTCACTTTAGATGCTGTAGATATCTACCACATCTTATACCGCTACTTCAAATATTATTTAAAGCAATCAAAAGATACGTACATACATTCATATTAAAAATGTAATTGCTCAAGGGCAACTTCATTAGAGACAAGACAGCTACTGTGAGCACATGAGATTAAGAAAGTCGTATTCAATCATCTCGGTATCTGACATTTCAATTACACATTGACAGAAATTGAGTCCCATTCCAAATCGAATGTAATTGCAGCAACACAACACAAGCACACAACATCAATTATTTTGTCGTCCCTCCCAGTAGTGTGATGTATCTGCGCTATCTACCAGTTATTGTTTTCATGTTGCAACTACTCTGGTCGCTGCCAAAAATTTTTACAGGTGCAGTGATATTTTTGTATCACATAAAGTTCGTTGAAAGAGTTGGTTGCTATGCCTTGGATGAATTCGAAATAATTTTTTGCTGTACTAATATATCTGAGAAAATCGACAAATGAATTGATGTAATAGTCGTATGTAACTGCAAAATGTTTTATTCATTAATTGTGCATTCAGTTGCTGCAGCAACAATGCAATACGCACAGAAATTGTGTTCTGTTGATCAGTGTTACACAATTGATACAATACGTGTCCCTTAAGTAACTGCAATTACATTCAATAACATTTTTAATTTATTGTAAATATAGCTCATTTCCGGAACATTTTTTGTGTTTTATTTTAGTTTTATCGGATGCGTCTGTCGTATGAGTAACATGCAACGTGGCGTGTTCCAATTTCAAAGTAAATTAAGCAAAAAGTTTTTAAATATTTGATTTTTTCTACTGATTATTATTACTTACGATTGAACATAATTTCATCGAACTTGCAGTCGCAAGCAATCACCGATATTCATGTAAATTCATATATCGACCATTGTTTTTTTCTTAAGCATATTAGTGACACACATTGTATATTTCAGTAAGAGAAAAAAACTAGTAAATTAGGCATGCTTTTATTGCTTCTATGAGCGCTAGTAACCATGACTTCTGTAGCTCATAGAAGGGGGCGTGGCATGTATGGAAATGTTTACATATTCTTGATCAGCGTCACCATCTGAGTTGATTTAGCGATGTCTGTCCGTTTGTTGAAATTAGGTTTACGGGATAACCAAGAAAGCTAATTGAATGAAACTTTCACACACAAGTAAAACCTTCCTGCAGGCATCTTGCAATTGAAAATGGGCGAAATCGTAACATGGACACGTCTACCGCCCATACTCAATGTATATTTGCCCAAGTCCATTTTGAAAAAAGTTGCATCGACTTTGATGAAACTTGGTGAACATGTGAACCAAATTAAGACTAGGCTAGGTTCAAGGTTCCAAAGGTTCGTACAGGGGCGTGGCACAGCCCTAAATTGTATCCTTTATACCACCATGTAAATCGTTCAAGATATTACGGTGCAATTTGGTTAACGGATACATATCAGATGTACCTTAAATTGTGATAAAAGTGGGCGCAATCGTAAGAGTGGGCGTGGCACTTTTCAACTGTTAAAAATGTTGATTCCGTAGATACATATATCACAAAATTGGCACAAACGATTTTGATAAAGATTTTTAAGATGATGCCGCTGAAAGCAGTCATTTATACGAGCTCAGTCACTTTACTTAAAAAACTCATTGAAGGGCGCGGCACAGCCCACAATATTTATAAACGTTATATTAAGAGAACGAACAACGTAATCGTTATGAAATTTAATGAGGTATATATACTTGCTATAAGGTCTCTTATTACAAAAATTTGGGCTAATAGTTGCTGTGGGCGTCGCACCTCCCATATAAGCAAAAACGTTTATTGTTATAGATGTGCTATGGTAGTAATGTGTGTGCTATGAGAGTAATCTTCATAAAATTTGGTATGTAGATGTCAGTTACTATAAGCTCCCATATTAAAATAAATTTGTAAGCGCTGTTTTAAGTGAACTATTTCAGCAATTGGTTTGAAATTTAATGTAAGTGGTTCAGTTGCTATAGAGTATATCGGAATCAAAAGTGGCTGATATAGCCCCAGTGGGCGTGGCACCTCCCATACAAAAAATATACGGCAAGTGGCATATTTATCGAAATACTAAAATTTGGTGTAAGGGGTTTGTTTATGGAAAGCTATTTCTGGATCAAAACTGGACTGGATTGTATCAGTGGGTGTGTCCAGTGCCGTCTTTAACCTATTGGAGGCCCTGGGCATATGAGGATAATGGGGCCCCTATGGGGGTTAGAATAGACAAAGAAAGTAGATAAACAAGGTTCTAGAAATATTTTTATTGACAGTCACATTAAATGAATAGATAATGTAATATAATCCACAAAAGTAATTCTTTTAGCATTCACAGATTAGTGCTTAAAAATTTATATTAATTGAAGAGGAACCCTTCTAGATTTAAGATGAGCAAAATCGTTAATGACTTCTTCAAAATCTCTATTTTTGAGCAGATCGCATTCTATGGACATCAGCGACAAACTGGTTAATCTGTCTTGAAGCATTGTACTTCACAATTCATTTTTAATTCTATTCAATTTGGAGAGGAGCGTTCCCCACTGCAGTTAGTTACCATCATGCTTAAAAAGATTCTCAATGCGATTTCGACATTTGGAAATGTGTATTCAATTTTGTTTTCTTTCAAAAGTTGATATATTTCCAATATACTAATACTTCCCTCACTTTGTTCACTGTGAACAATTTTAAAGTATTCTGTTCAATGCAGACATTCCATTTCTAACTCTTTCTCATTAACATCTTCATAATAAAATTCCGCAAATTCTTTGCAACTTTGTCTCAACTCTTCAGAATTCAGAGTCTTAAAGCGAAAAAATAAATCAAAACGTTTACAAATGTTCTTATACGGACTTAATCGCTGTTTTAGATGAACGCTCAGAGTATCATTATGGGACGAAATGTCTCGACTTTGAATTTCTCTCTTCCATTCAGCTGGACTGATAACGCCGGGCCATCAAAAAAACTCTGGCGAGTGCTTCTGTATTTTGTTCTTTGAGATAGGTCCTTGTAGTTAGATTCCGGGTTTCTTTCTTTGGCGGACGATTCGAAGTAATCAAATCTATCCCTGAGGTTAACAATAAAATCATCAAGTGAAGTAAACATATTAGTTGCAACGTCCAGTGTTATGGTTTCTTTTTGGAGATAGTTATTTATTTTGTTTATTCTTTCCAATATAGAGTTCCAAATTTCTATTAGTATAATATATTCTAGCTCATTTATAATTTTTTTAGGGGCTGTTTTCCCATTACGTCAATAAACTCATTACAAATATTCGCTGATAAATACGAAATGTTACCTTTTCCAGGATTCCCAAATTTTTTTAAGTGATCTGAAAGAAATGGATCAAATTCACTCAATAATTCCACACATCCCAATTAATTTCCATTATTGGGAGATCCTAGGATTTCATTGTCACCACGAAACGAAAGCCCTCTCGATGCCAAAAATTTTACAACAGCTACAATCCGTTTAAGTACATTTCTCCAGTAATCTACTTCATTTTGATGTTGAGATAATAAGTCAGTATCTACTCTACCAACCGCTTTACTTCGTGCCAGATAAGTCATCATAGACTGCCTATGTGCTGGGCTATTTTCATGTGTTAAAATTATGTGATTAATGTGCTTCCAATCATTACATCCACTCGGAGAGCATAGATTTACATCAGAAGGGTTAAACACAAAGCAAGAAAAACAAAATACAGAGTTTTTGGAAGGCAAGTACAACAACCATTTTCTTTCGACACTTTCATTGTTCTTCAATTTGCGAATATATAATACTTTGTTGAAATACCTAGTTACTGATTTATTACCATCTTTGTAGGTTCTGGATGTCTCGGAAAAGTCAGAATCTTTATTTTGAAAATATGAAAGTACCTTACGAATCAAAATTTCGCGATTTTTTTCTGTAAAATTTTCATGTCAATAATCGGCGGGGTCGTGTGATATTTCTTCCGGCTTGGAAAACTGTTGTTCAACTGACGCAGTTGTCGCTATTCGTGAAGTCACTGAATTTGTTTTACTTTCGTCAAAATTGTTAGAAATTGGTGTAGAACATGAGGATTCTGAAATTCCCGCGATTTGTGATCGACACAACTCATCATGTGGAAGATTTTTTGTTAGATTGCTACTTACAGAAGTTTCTCAATAAGAATAAATCAGTCATATTTTCATATGAGAAGACTAAATATGAAATTAGCCAAATACTTTTTGGTTGGTATTGTAGTCAGTAATTTTGGTTCGATTTATTCGAATTAAATAAGTTTTTGGTAATAAATATAGGTTATCGTTTGGTGATCTGGCAGGAACTAGGGGTTCGATCGCGGGGCCCTGGGCACGTGCCCAGAGTGCCCAGTGGGAAAGAGGGGTCTGGGTGTGTCACCGCCGTAAATTTTATTGTGCTAAAATTTTTTTTTGTGGATGTAGATCACGAATATAATTTATTGAATCAAAAGTGAGCAATATATCCTACATGGGCATTTTCGCCATAAGGCCAACCGGTTAAAACCAGTTCAAAACGGTTAAACCACTTTTTCACAGCCATAGCACAACACAATCGCATAATTTCTTTTTTGTTGTAAAGGTTGTGAAGAAAAGGAGGGACATGTATACTTTTTTTCAATAGTAGGCGGTGCCACGCCCCTAATGGGAAAAAACATTTCCACGGATAAACTAATAGACCGATTTTGATGAAATTTTGTTTAAAAATAGAATGAATCCTAAGAAAGATTGTTAGAAGCTCTGATTCCTTAAAGAAGGCGTGACATCGTTCAAAATGGGAAAAAACGGTATCACGACTGTGCCACTGCACCGATTTTGATGAAATTTGGTATGTAGATAGATTGAAGCTCGAGTAAAAATATATTTTTTTAGTGGGCGGTGGCACGCCTCTTACAGGAAAAACGTTTTAACAGCAAAAAATTATATTGTATTCTTTTAAGAAAAATATCTACTCCTTCCTCTTTTCTTTGTTAAAATTGATCTCACTAATTAATTTGATTAATACATATAAACATTAAATTTATTTTTTTAATTACTGTATATATCTTAAATATTATTATTTATGTAAGTATTTAAGTCGCTTTGAAAAATGTTCCAAGTGAACCAAAATGGAAAAATATGTCCTGTTCGAATGTCCCGTTCAAATGTCCCGTTCGAATGTCCCATTCAAAAGTCCCGTTCGAATGGATTATTATGCCTTGTAAGAAAAAAAATAAATACGATTTTTCAATCAAACGAAATCTATTAAAAAGTTATATTATTCCATAACATTTTAAAGTTAGTCGCATTAAAAAATTTTGCCAGGTTACGCTGACTTCTGCTTATCTATAGATGGCCATGAAAAACACTTCCGTTTTTTGTCCTGTTCGAATGGCTTTTTTATTGCCTCTATCATGGAACGAGTATTATGTCTGGCATCAACTTTACCACTCAATATAGCTCTACCAAAGGGCTATTCCTTAAAGTAACAGAAAAAAATTAAAGTGTTTTACTTTGACTTTTATTCCACTTTGAAAGTGTACTTCCGTCTCGTTCAACTTGAGAGAAATGCCCATATGCATTTGTACGACTTTTTTCATGCTCTTTCAACTTTCTTCATAGGTTTCTTTATTTTTTCGACTTTTTCATCAATTTTGAATTGTTTCAACATTTTTAAACCTCTTTCAACTTTTTTAGAGTTTTTCAACCTCTCTCAACTTTTTTTACCATTTTGCATATATTTTCGACTTTTTCAACATTTCTGAACCTCTGTCAACCTTTTTTACATTTCACATTTTTTCGACTTATTCAACCGCTTCAACGTGTTTTCATGCTTGTGAGTTTCGGCTTGTCATGTACATATTAAAAAAAATCCTTAGTTCAATATTTTTTAACACTAAATCAGCATATAATATTAAAGAAAAATAGATAGGTGGTAGAATTACTACCGCTTGATTCATGAAGAATTAATGCCCATCTCCGAATTTTGAATTTATTTATATGATGAAATTTTCGGAATCTTAAAAATTCATTGATTTATACGGATATTTAAAAATAGTTTGGAGCCACTGTTTTACACACAGCAAACTGTTGAAATTATTATCGCGGTACGAACTGAACTCCTGTGCTATAGCGCAGGACATCAGTAAATAGAGGGTAGTGTTACAATTACAATTACAATTCTGTACAATATGCACTCTTACAAATAAAATTATGTCTGATTTTCAGATAAACAAAAAATTACAGATTGTTTTTGTTTTAATGAATTGGACATACTACGCTTACAAAACATCAATAAATTTGTTGTGTAAGCTCATTCATATTTTTGTATTAAGAGTTATATGTATATGCCCTTCTGTAATGTGTTTTTTGAACTCTCTACTTACTCCTTACATTACTTTGGCTGGTAGACCAAGTTCTACAAATTGTACATTAAGTAAATGTCACCAAATTGTGAACAATAGGATCATTGGACTGAAAAGTGCATCCTTTTCTGTAATCCTTATTTTAATGTTTCGTGGTCAATTTAAAGTATTTTGAACTTACACTTAGAAAATACTTTGCATATAATAAAAAAATAATAAAAAGATCCTTTCATCTCGAAATACCATCTGAAATGAAAGTTTGTAGGTGTAACAATAATCAGAAGAATGAAGCGTGGGTTGCGTGCATAGATAAATGTCAGTGCTGTATTTAGATTTGAAAAGTATTATTTGGAGATCGAGTTTACTTACAAACTTTAATTTTGAGAAGAAAGGACAAAAAAGCCTTAACCTAAACCTTACGATAAGGTATAAAAAATATTTGAGAAATTAAAAAAAAACATTCGCGGCAAAATTTCTTAATCCGATATTTATAAGATCGTTCAAGTTTTTCAAAATACTTAAATGTTGATTTTTGAAATAGAAATTGAAAAATGTTTGTTGGAACTAAAGCGAGTGATTGTGTCCAGCTTTCTGTGGTGAAAAAGTAAACTTTGAGTTATATTGTGAGTTGCGTCTTGTCAATTATGAGTTAATTTATAAAATTGGTGAATCTGGGCCACAAAAACAATGTTTTTTATTTAATAGTACAATATATTTCTACTTTGTTAATGTACCGTGAATTAATTATCTATAATAAGTGGATGTGTGGGTGTAGACCTGATCGATAATGACGATGTTCGGAAAAATAATGAAATTAGGCAACTGCATAACAAGCCCCATTGATAAGGAATAAAGTGATATAAGTCTTGCATATCGCGAGTGTCCTTTGTCTCTACAAACCTCTTCCAACCATCATGAACAGTAGCGAGTGTCAATTTCAATTTTGTTCAAAATTTCAAGATTCACATATTTCCAGTCAAGCAAATACCATGTTAGACTCTCAAATGGTTCAGTAATATAAATCAGTATTTATCTATTGTCAGCAAGTCCATATTTTTTTCGAACTGTCAAATTATCAAATTAATTTATTTTAGGACAACGAAATTTTTCCTCACTGTACTCGTCTACCATTAAAACGGTTGAATTTGTGTTATGGTTTTATGTTGCTGAATGGTCATAAAGTTTAATTTTGGTAAAAAGTCCTTACCAATTGGAGCTAAAAGTTTTTATTATTTCAGTATTTACTGACAGCAGCAGAGCACAGAACATTAGATGCTCTAATGCCCAGAAGCCAATGCCCAGCATCAGGTAAACACCACATTTATTTCTTGTTATCTAGAAAAAAAAATAATAACTGGAAAATATTTACGTTGCCACATTATTGATTACAATCATTTTAAGAAAAAATTACTGCACTATTCTCATTTCCGGCAGACTGAAAGTCTGCTATGTGAAAACTGGGGCAGTCAGAATGGCGACGCGTCTGATGCCATCTTGAGCAAATGATGGCAATAGCTTGTGTTGCTTTTGCCACAATTACGTAAATATAGTCTCATGGCGAGTTGGATTGTGGAATCATCATTTATCTACAGCAAAAAAAAAGACAAACTGAATAAATAAAAATCACAGAAAAAGGAGAATCTTTTATGGCTTAAACAAGGAAACAATCTTTTTATGTGGCAGTGGGTCACATAATTTGAAATTGCGCGTTGTTGTTGATTAATTTCCCAGATTTCGTTATGAAGCGACATTTTTATTATTCGATTCAAATGATAAATGCGAGTATTGACTGAGGGCTTTAATTCAATCCAAAGAAAAAAAAATGTTTATAGAATTAGTGATTAAAACTTAAAACATATTAAGCTAACAACAAACGCTTTATTGAGAGCACAAAATAACACAAAATCAATGGCAATGATACAGAAAGTGTAGAAAATTCAATATGAGCTTATATTTTGCAACTCGGATTAGTTTCGCATATAAAATACAAAAGTAAGATTGTATAAGAATGAGTTACTTGTCATCACAGCCAATCTAGTGAGCTGCACATAAAGTCAATGGAATGGATTCAAATGAAGGAAACGTGAACAACTTTTTTTTCAAAACGTTACCGTCCAGAATCAATAAAATTTTAAATAATTTACCCCCACTTTTTAACATATCCACTTTTTTCATATAAATACAAATTTGCTTACAATATCAATTTTTATAACTTATTTGTAATCATTTCCCACAATTTTGTATGGTGATTGCGAAATAGTTGCCTTCGACATTCGATTCGAAACAAAATTCGCATTCGAATAAATTGTGCTTCAATTAGCGATGTTTGCATGATACTTTTTCCCCTTTTCGCATTATTTTCTCCAACGAAAATTTAAGGCTATACATAGTTGGCAACACTGTAACCGATGTAAAGAAAGACATTTAGCTTTCGAATTGCATTGTTTTTCGAATCGCTCTTGGTTTTATTTCGCCTTTTTTTTAAAATGATTTCAGGACAGTGAAATGTCATGAAAATTTGCAGCCTGAGGCGAAAAATCTTTCAAAAATTCATACGATACATATAAATGTAATAAAAAAAGAGTCATTGCTACTCTGCACACAAATTTCAGCATAAGTACATAACGGGTAATTTTTTTGCAATTTGTTTTTTCAGTGTAAATTTTTTGACACATCACGCATGATTCCTCACATGTGTCAACGTTAGAAATGCTCGTAAGGTTTGCCATTTTACCATGCGTAGGCTATTAAACGAACAGAGCTTGCAACTCATTGAACTTTACTTTCAAAATTCGTGCTATGTGAGAAATGTTTTTCGCAAATTGCGTCCATTTTATGGTCGGCTTAACCGACCCACCGAACTGGCTAGTCAAGCTATTGTGACCAAATTTTGCACCAGTTTCACTGTATTGGACATTAATCCACCAACTCGCATGTGGAGAGTGCGTACCGAGGAGAATATTGCTGCTGTATCGGCCAGTGTCAATGAAGATCGCGAAATGTCAATTCGTCGCCGTTCTCAACAATTGGGTTTGTGTTATTCGAGTACCTGGAAGATTTTACACAAGGACCTCGATATGAAACCATATAAAATACAGCTGGTGCAAGAACTGAAGCCGGATGAATGGACCTTAGAAAAGTTGGATGAAGATCCAATTTTTTATCGAAAAATTTTCGTCAGCGACAAGCTCATTTTTAGCGCAATGGGTACGTCAACAAACAGAGTTGCCGAATTTGGTCTGAAGCGCTCCCAATGCACCCTGAAAAGTTGACTGTTTGGTGCGGTTTGTTGGCCGGCGTCATCATTGAACCGTAATTTTTCAAAAACAATGAAAATTACAACGTTACAGACAATGTGGCAAGATTACCGCCTTTTTTTTGCCCAAAATAAAAGAATTGGACTTGGTTGTCTTGTGGTTTCAACAAGACGGTGCCACATGCCACATGGCCTATGAACCTATAGAGAAGCGAGTTTGGTTAGCAATTAATCTCACGTTTTGGAGTCCATTGGCAGCAAAGATCATGCCATTTGACCACACTAGACTATTTTTTGTAGGACTATGTGAGGTCTCTCGTGTACAGGGACAAGCCAGTCATAATGCAACCCTGGAAGAGAACATTACAGCTGCCATTGGTGAGGTACCGGCCGAAATACTGGAAAAAGTATGCCAAAATTGGAACTTATGGATGGACTACCACGAAAATAAGGCGAACATAGTACCAATATGCATATAAAATACATATTTGAAAAATATACTCATTGTTCGATATGTCAGCCTTTAACCTTAATAATTTTGACCGAGCACGAAATAAAAAAATGCACACTGCTTGAACTTGTAGCTTGAGGAATCTTGTTTCATTACCGGCCAAGCGCTGCTGTTGACCTCGTCCTCACGAATAAAATATATCAGGGTTGGTTTCGATACGGCCAAGCCGTTAATTGCATGCCAAAGCTGTGGGCCTCGTAGGATGTGAAAAATTTCGGAAAAAGTCGTTAATTGGAGAATTTTCTTATACATATGTAGGTACTTAAACTATTTTTCGGGAGCAAGCAAAAAAAGTCATCAAGTTTATTACTACACCGACACTAAAACAAAATTTTGTAACATAATTTTTGTAAAATTGGCGATTAACCTCTTCTGGAAAAAAAAATTTGGTTTTTACCATTTTAAGGCAAAATTATTTTATTTTAATCAAGGCGTTAACTCCTTGTTTTGAACTTGGCAACCCTGATTTAGATAGTGAAGTCTATCAGATCGCATAAGAATTTGACATCCCTGGCAGAGCGGAAATTAAGTACGGAACGTTATACGATGAACATTTTTTATCACCAAAGACGATGTGCGGAACATCTTCACGAATACTCCTTCAGCTGTAAACTCATCTGTGCTGCCGTGATATCATATATTTTTATCTTATAGTTCTTGCGTTGAAGTTGATTTTTAGTATTTGTTCGATGCTACTTGGTGATACATGCAGAGCATTGGCCAATTAGGCGCAGCATAATCGTGGTTTTTAATAAACTCGGTGTTTTTTGACCTTCTTTGTCAAATGAAATTCAGTATATAAACTATTTCCATAAGAACTTATAGCACGACTTGGATTATTTTTTTTCCACAAAAGTAATCTTAAAATTATCAAATTGCTTAAATATTTCTTAAAGACAAAATCGTATTTTCTGCTTCAACTAAAAATTCATGAAAAAATATTTTTCTCTGAATCAGCGGTTCTACACTGCTAATCATCAGTGGTTATTCATGCTACCGCAATTTTCGAAAAGAATCTAGCGGTACCTCAGTTAAATTAGCAGCACAATGCTGCTGGAAAGTTTTACTCACGTTTTGCACGCGTTTATTTAAAATCCACAGCTATGGTACGCGGTGCTGCATCTAATTATGGTCTCAGTTTCAAGAAGGCGCCTGCAAGACATGCAGCCACCGTGACTGGAAGATTACTTACATACGTTGATTCTTGTAACTGTCAAGTGCTTCAAAGTGCTTTTTAAAGTCATCATTTTGTGCACGGAGAGAATTGATTTTTTATCAATTTAAATTTTCCATAATTGCCTCCGAAAATGAAAAAAAAAGCAAACACTTGAAGTCGTGCACATCGTCAACCAGTAGCCGTTGCCTTTGTCTCTGACATTAACACCAAACTTTGTCATTTGTGTTTCGTTGTCAGTCGGCTTTACTGTTTTTCTGGTTGCCAAACGAACAAAGATTAATGTTTCCTGCAAAAAGACCGACCGGCCAACTGACTGACTGACCGACCGACCGACCAGTGAAGCTTACACTGTGGCCTTTTAAGCCCGGAACAGTGTCGGCTTTTGTTTGACGATGTCTGATGTGCCTTTATAGCTTAAAATGCATTCGCAATGCGATTTGTGTGTCCGTTTTTATTACTGTTCAGTTGCATGTTGCACTTTTGTAATTTTTTGTTTGTCGAAAACTATTTGAACATCTTTTTTTTTGTTTTATTTGCATTGATTACGAGATATCGACAATAAGAGAATTATCTCTTGAAGAACAACTGGGCGAATGTTTTACGAACTAAGCCTACGGTCCTGTTCATGATAATTGATGATAGATTTCTAGAACATTTAGGAAGTTTTTATCATTAACCGTAAAAACCCCAATGGTTCAGCCTAACCAGAGCGTTTGGGCCGACTTACTTCTGCCTATGTTTATCTTTAAAATGTTAACATTACTTGAAAGTTACATTTCAAATTAACATGAAAGTCGAAGCAAGTTCTTAATTAACAGATTCAATCGGTTGTTGTGACTAAGTCGGTTACTAGTTTGACGATGCATCCATTCCACTTCAAGGAAAGTATAATTCGATGCTGATTTTAAGTTTATGTTTTCGGGAGTTCCCGTGAATAATCTTTAAAGTTTTAAATTAGAGGGTAAATTATAAGGGTGAAAAGTATTTTTGAGCTGCCATAGCTTTTGTAATATACTTCATAACCATTTAATAGAAACCTAACCCCAAAAAAAATTCAAAATCGGAATACTTAGAGACCATTAAGGTCGATGAATCTTTTTTCTTATAAGAAATTTATGTGGGCATCATACTTTTTGCTTAAAATACGCAAAAAGCCGCATTTGAATATCTAACATGGTGGGTTCTTGAGGATCATACACTTGAGATTATAGACCCTTAAGATATAGGGGCTTAACCCTCCGATTAGCGGTAGCCCAAAAGGCGTTAAATCATACTTTGTGGTCTCTCGGACTACATAATCTATTTTGCAGGTGTGACCTATTAAATCGCAGCATGATATATTTCAGATGTGGTACATTAACAGCCCTATTTTGGCAGCTTAATAAATCTCACATTAACAGAATAGTTAAAATTAACAAGTTGTTAATGTTCCGTACTCTGATGAAAATGTAATAGCTAAGTATTTTCTTTACTATTTTGTTAATTTCAGAAAGTATCTTAACAACGAGTGACATTTAAGTATTGAGCTAAATAATAATTGTTAAAATTTAATTATAAACATTGAGGAATTCTTTTTACTTTTATACGTTGATGCTGAAGAGGATCAACGAAAAGAAAAATTGAAAGACAGCACTATTTAAAACGCATTCGGGATGAAAATTACCCATTTTCTTTAAGCGACAAGCAGTTTGTGAAGGATTTTCGACTGGAGAAGACACTATGCTGGAATCTCATTGAGGAGCTATCTCATTTTGATAACTAATGTACAACGCGACACATGGCTCGGCTCAAGTTTACTTTAGCTGACATTCTCTAAATTAATTTTTTTTATAGGGGTAATAGAGTGCTAAAAATAAATAAAAAATGTGAAAAAAATCGCTCGGCTCTAGTTTCGGAAATATAGACATCGGAAGTTGCGGACATAGCTTTTGTAAAAATGATTTTAACTTGGGAACCGCTGAACAGAAAATAAAAAATATGGGTGTGATAAAAAAGGTAATTAAAGCCAACAATAATGTCGAGCAAAATTTTGAAATTTGACATACAGTTTTGGAGATCTGAAGATTTTTCTGAAATTTTGATGTATGTTTTTTTTTAAAAGATCTTATTTTTTCCTAAAAATGTGCTAATGATGGTGACCAGAATGGCTTTACGATCTGTTTCACGCTCAATAACATACAAAATTTCTGGAGCTATATATAAACTGTTTGTAAATTCAAATTGGATAAATAGGTTGGACCTTGTCTAACGATTGCCGCATGATTGTATGTGTTAACGTAACCAGCTACCGGTGGAGTGGCAGCCCAAACTTTTCCATATTTGGAACGAGAATATTCGCTAACTGCAGCATCGGGCATATCTTGACCAGGCAATGGTTCCATTCCTGCAACGATTGCATCACGAGCTTCATCAACTTTGTTTTTCGGCAACTAAAGCATCGCCAATATGTATATATAGAGTATGGGTGGTAGGCGTGTCCGTGAACCGATTTCGGCCATTTTCTATAGCAAGATGCCTGCAAGATGGTCTGACCAGGGTGTGCCAATTTTATTCAATTAGCTTTCTTGGTTTTCCCGTAAATCTGGTTTCAACAGACAGAAGGAAGATCATAGCAAAATCAACTCAGGTGATGACGCTGATCAAGAATATATATACTTTTCCATACCTGCCAAGCCCCCTTCTATGTGTTACAAACGAAATGACAAAGTGAATATACCCTCGGTGTAGGGCATATTAAAGATAAGAAACAATATACGCATATATTTTCGGTACTTTTCGCAACATAATTGTGACTTTTACGTAAATATCGTCACTTGGGTGTTACGTAACGTTTGATAGGGTGGGTAAAGGAAAACGTTACGGCAAGTTACATGGGAGAGATCGCGTTACGTAATACTTGAACGCCCCCACAGCTGAGGTTGTGTTTACTCGAAAGGATTTCACTGTTGACGTTTTTTTCACTGGCGGTTGCCACTGGTGTTGTAGGTTAAAGAGGCAAGCAAGCGGAGCGCCCTAGGAGCATAAGAGAAAGTTCTCAAGACAAAATTCCAGCTTACAAGGCAGTGATGTCTTTAAAATAGCTTGGTATAGTAATTAAAAAGATACTTTGCCTTTGTTGCAAAATTCTAGTTTTATAAGTACTCTCTAGAGCAGGGATGCGCACACAAATTTTTTCGCGAGCTGTCGGCTACAACAACATCAATTTAGAGAAAAAAAAAATCATAATACATTTTGCGAAAAAATTCCTAGTAATGACGAAAATTTAGAAATATCTGCGGCTAGCTAATTGCATGTAAACAAAAACAAAAATCTCAAGATGAAGGAGCGAATGACTTCAAAACAAAATCACACAAACAATAAAGTGCGTTGAAGAAAAAATTCCAGGAACAAAATACATGTGGTGATTGCGGGTCAAAATGATTTTGCTCGAATAACGGAAAGAGCTCGAGATGAGCTCAGTATTTTTTGTTATTATTGTAAGAGCTAAAAGAGCTATTTGAGCTCTGGGATGCGCATTCATGCTCTAGAGCAGAGTTTCCCAAACTTTTTTTTTCTCATAGACCACTTCTAAAATTTAGCTGGTCCCGGTGGACCCCCTGCAGCTACATTTCTACTATGTTCCCAAAACTCGACAACAAATGTGAAGATTAGATCTAACTATGGAAATTTGCGTTGTGGCTGAGTTCCGACACGTTGTACTGAATATATATATATATGCAAGTTTTTAAAAGTAACAGTCGATGAGCTTCTTAAAATATTATCTGCCTACATTGATAGGTGAAGTCAACTCAACATTTTAGTTCTTCACTATCGAAAGCCGATAAATTCTCGTGGACCTCCGCTTAAAAATTGTGAACCCCCATGTTTTTATCACGCCAACGTAGACCCCTTTCGAGTCTCCCATGAACCCCTGGGGGTCCACCTGGACCACTTAAGGAACCAATGCTCTAGAGCATTTATGCTCACTTAGCTTGCGCGACGAGCAATGGGCCCAAATCGTGATTTTTGGTTCAAAAATAGCTAGAGAGCGCAAATCTTGTCGAAAATGAAGAACTCGGGCTCCGATCTCTTTTTGATTTTTCATTCAAGTGTCAATAAAAACCTATGTGCGAGGGAGCTTGAACCCTCAAAACCCCCCCTTGCGCACGGGCCTGCCGTCCTCTACAAACTTAAACAACAATTAAATTTGCACCGGCATGTACAAATATTTGTAATGAAACTGCTTACCATTAAAGTAGTAAAAAAGACAACATTAAAAACACTATCACATGAAAGTCGTTTGAGCTGAAAACAATAAAAATACCCCACTATAAAAAATAAAGTAGGAAATTGAAACTTGTGTTTTTCTGCTGCATTCATTCTGTGGGGGTACTTTAAAGCACATAAAACCACAATATACTAAAGATTTTTCTGCTTTATTATTTATCTTCTACTAAATATATATAAATGAATTGGACTGCGTTAGTCACGCAAAGGCTCGAGAATGGCTCGACCGATTTGAAAAATTTTTTTTTTTTGGATTTGTAATTGTTTAAGGAATCCGAAATGGCTCGACCGATTTGAATAATTTTTTTTTGTTGGATTTGTAATTGTTTAAGGAAGTTTTAAAGCAAAAAAAAATTTGGAAAAATTTGAAAGAATACTCGGAAAATTGCAAAAAACCGAAAATTTTTCAATTTTCCACTTCAATTTTTCAAATTCAACTTTATTTTATTTTTGATGTCAATATTTGCTTTGTTATTTATTTTGTTGATTGAACAAATTTCAAAATTGCTGTCAAAGCATGAGCTTGGAAGTTTTTATAGCACACTCTCTTCTGCAAATTTTTTTGCTACACACCTACTGTAAATTTCTCAAGGTAAGTTCGACAGGTTTAAGTGACAGTTATAACCACTCCGTGTCGTTTTACAGTGTTCATCACAATGCCAAAGAGAGGAAAACCTGACATAGGTCGTCGAAGTCAGTCAAATGCACGACAAGCTAATTCACGTGCAAGCCGCACTGCGACCAGCGCGAGATGAATAACCAAAATAGTCTTAATCACATGTCCGAATTAAGAGGGACAAAAAGAGTTCGAGTTCGTGTACATCAAACATAACTCCAGCGAGCACGATGCCCCTGTAAGCCTGGAACGATCGGCATTTCATTATGATCCGGAAATCGATTACAGTGCATACAGAGAAGTAATGATTGGAGAAATGTCAATCGTTTGCTCGCATTGTAAGGCGTTGAAATTCAGCGGTGAATCTCCTGGATTGTGTTGTTCGGGTGGAAAAGTGAAATTGCCACAATTGATCCCACCACCAGAGCCATTACGCTCATTAGTTTCTGGCACAGGAAATGATTCAACCCATTTCCTAGCCAACATTCAAAAATACAATAGTTGTTTCCAAATGACGTCATTTGGTGCAACGCATATTGTACGAAATAATTTCATGCCCACTTTCAAGGTAATTACAACCCGTCCGTCGCTTCATTTGCCGTTATATCAGAAAAACAATTTCCTAATTTAACACACCATTGCAGATTCAAGGTCAAATATATCATTTAGTAGGAGCGCTATTACCTCCACCAGATGAGGACCATCAATTTTTACAAATTTATTTCATGGGCAATTCGAATGCCGAAGTTAACCAGCGTTGTGCTCAAGATATGATAACGAAGCGAGCGATCGTCAGTGAATTGCAAACGCTTCTTCATCAGAATAACGAATTGATCAAACTTTTCAAAATTGCGTTGGATCGGATGCCATCCGACAGCCATTGTATCGTCATCAGAGCTGACAAAACGCCTGCGGGTGAGCACGTAAGAAGGTTCAACCCGCCGACAATAGACGAAGTGGCTGTTGTTATTGTCGGAGAAAATTTGAAATCTAGAGATATCGTGCTTCATCGTCGGAACAGTGAATTAAAACGCGTATCCGAAACGCACAGGGCTTACGATGCACTACAATATCCATTGATCTTTTGGCAGGGCGAGGACGGATATCATTTTAATATAAAAATGGTTAATCAACTAACAGGTAAATGTTACACAATAAATACTTGATTGAATTTTTATTCATACAGATTTATGATCCGTGAAGGTAAAACAAATCACATTTTGAAGTGTCACCGTCTTTTTCATTAGTTCGCGGTTGACATGTATGTCAAAATTGAGACTGAGCGATTGACATACATTCGTTTGAACCAAAATCAGCTCCGATCTGAAGAGTACATTCATCTCCGCGATGCAAGTAATGTCGACGGCAATGCAAACAACGTGGGAAGAATGACAATTTTGCCGGCCACTTACATTGGAAGCCCGCGCCACATGCATGAGTACGCGCAAGATGCAATGTCGTATGACTTATTCATAACATTCACCTGTAACCCTCAATGGATCAAAATCAAGAAGGAACTGTTACCCAACCAAACACCAGTTGACAGACATGACATAACTGCCAGAGTTTTTAAGCAAAAATTAAAATCTCTGATGGATTTCATCATAAAACACGTATGTGCGTATGGTCAAGTCCGTTATTGGATGTACTTTGTTGAATGGCAAAAGCGTGGTCTGCCTCATGCGCACATTTTGGTTTGGCTATCTGCTAAAATCAGACCGGATGCAATCGATTCCTTCATCTCAGCTGAAATCCCAAATGAAGTTGTTGATCCAAAATTGTATGCAGCGGTCACTAAGAACCTTGCGGAGTTTTTAACAAAGACTCACCCTGTATTTTCGATGGTAAGTGGTTCAAGCGATATCCGAGAGACCTGATTGCTGACACCATCATAGGTAATGACGGATACCCATTGTATCGCCGGCGATCAGTTGCGAACAATGGGCGATCTGTAGTTATGAAGGTCAAAGGGCAAGATGTTAATGTGGACAATCGTTGGATTGTGCCATATTCGCCAATTTTGTCTAAGGCTTTTGAGGCTCACATCAATGTGGAATACTGTAACTCCGTCAAATCAATCAAGTATATATGCAAATATGTGAATAAAGGCAGCGATATGGCTATTTTCGCTGTGACAAATGCAAACGACGAAGTAAGTCAGTATCAGATGGGTCGCTATGTCAGCAACAACGAGGCGATTTGACGCATCTTTTCCTTTGCGATCCACGAAAGATACCCTACAGTTGTACATTTGGCAGTACAGTTGGAAAACGGACAACGAGTCTATTTTGATGCAGAGAACGCAGCGGACAGAGCAGCACGGCCACCATCGACAACATTGACAAGCTTCTTATCGGTTAGTCAAGCAGATGCTTTCGCTCGAACTTTGCTGTATGCTGATATGCCACGATACTACATATGGAACGCATCATCGAAATCGTTTCAGCGTCGGAAACAAGGAACACCTGTAAAAGGACATCCTAATATTTTTGCTTCAGATGCTCTGGGTCGCATCTACACTATGCATCCAAATAACGGCGAATGTTATTATCGATTGTTGTTAGTGAATGTTCGTGGTCCGACGTCATTTCAGCAATTGAGAACCGTTAATGGACATCTGTGTGCGACTTACCGTGAGGCATGCCAATTCTTACAGTTGCTCGAGAATTATTCGCATTGGGATCATATCTTCATCTCCCCATCAAATTCGCACATTGTTTGCGATTATTATATCAACATGTTTCCCTTCGAATCCAAACGATTTGTGGGTCAAATATAAGAACGACATGTCTGAGGATGTTTTGTATCGTGTGCGTTGCCAAACTTTAAATCCATCATTGCAAATCACTGCTGGAATTCACAATAACACATTGATCATGACAGAAGATATGTGTATATTGATGGCAAATAAAACGTTGTCACTTTTGGGCATGATATCACCTAATCGTCCACTGCACAATGCACTTAACCACGAGTTACTAAGGGAACAACAATACGACACAGAAGCACTAGCCGAAGCAGTTCGTACAAATGTTTCGCAATTAAATCAACAACAAAAGACTGCGTACAACTGTTTGATAGAAGCTATGGACAATGAAACTGGTGGAATTTACTTCCTGGAGTCTCCCAGAGGCCGGAGGGACTGGAAAAACATTCCTTATTTCATTACTCTTGGCAAAGATTCGATCTCAGAATGAAGTTACGAAGATTCTACAAATTTGCAAATTGATCGTTTGGAACGAATGCACGATGGCCCACAAGAGGTCAGCAGAGGCATTGGACAGAGCTTTGAAAGATCTTCGTGACAATCAAAGCATTTTTGGTGGAGCCATGATTCTGTTGTCCGGTGATTTTCTTCAGACTCTTCCAATTATTCCACGATCAACTGCAGCTGACGAACTAAACGCATGCTTAAAATCATCAAATCTATGGCGGCAAGTGAAGATACTCCGATTGACGACTAACATGAGAGTTTTTTTGCAACAAGATCGAAGTGCAGATGTGTTTTCGAAGCAATTGTTGGACATTGGTGATGGGAAAATCGCAGTTGACATCTCGACTGGACTCATCACATTGCCCACTGATTTCTGCCAGTTGACCGAATCGAAGGAGAAGCTCATTCGGTGTGTTTTTCCGAACGTAGCACAGAACTTTTAAAACCATAATTGGCTAAGCGAACGAGCCATATTGGCGGCGAAAAACAAAGATGTCGATGATCTAAACATCACCATTCAACATTTCATTCCGGGACAGTTGATTTCCTTTCAATCTGTTGACACAGTTATCAACCAGGATGAGGTAGTCAACTATCCCACAGAGTTTTTGAATTCGCTGTAATTGCCGGGATTACCACCTCATAATTTGCAATTAAAAGTAGGCTCAGTCATCATCATGTTACGTAACATCAATCAACCTCGACTATGCAATAGAACGAGACTGGCTGTGAAAAAAATTATGAACAATGTTATCGAGGCGACGATTATCAAGGGAAAGTACAAAGGAGAGGATGTTTTGATTCCGCGCATCCCGATGATTCCAACGGACTTGCCGTTCGATTTCAAATGGCTGCGATTCCCTGTGCGTCTGGCTTTCGCAATGACCATCAACAAATCACAAGGTCAGTCATTGGAATTTTGCGGAATTAACTTGGAGTTTCCGTGTTTCGAACACGGACAACTGTATGTCGCGTGTTCGCGTGTCGGAAAGCCCTCATCTTTGTTTATTTACGAGCCGGGAAACAAAACGAAAAGCGTAGTTTACCAAAAAGCTTTGCACTAAATGTTAACTGCATTTATCTTTCATGTTAATAAAACACATTGAATTTATTTGAATTATGTACTTACAAACGAGTATAATTTAATTATTAAACGAAACTAAAACCTTACAGCGAACGGCCAATATTGTCGATTTCAATGAATTGGAGT
The DNA here is from genome assembly GCA_949775025.1 of Tricholauxania praeusta. Taxonomy (NCBI): domain Eukaryota; kingdom Metazoa; phylum Arthropoda; class Insecta; order Diptera; family Lauxaniidae; genus Tricholauxania; species Tricholauxania praeusta. The sequence continues at coordinate 46,169,427 of OX459031.1, forward strand.
TAGACAGTTGATTAGTATTAATAATCGCTTATGACGATTTACAATCAAATCAATTTTGGGTGGTGAGTTTTGTTTTTATCGGCGGTCATCGTTTGTAGCGCTCCATTCCTCTTTCTGTCATAGATCCCATCCCCACATACCTACAATACATACGAGAAGATATTTGTACTATACTTAGTTGAAAAAAAAAATAAGACATCGAAAATAATTTGTCACAATTTTTTTTAAATAAAAAAAAATTTTATTTAATGAAATTATTGAACGCATTGCATTTTGAAAAATATCAGTCATGGAATTAAATGACAATCAAAATGACGTTTTTTTAAATATAGAGTACGAAGTTGATAATCAATGCCAGGAAAAAGATAGTAAGTACTTACTTTTCCATTCACTGTTTTCTGAAATAATTATTTCTTAATCCAAATAGCTGAATTAGCGAGTAAAAAAAAGAGCATTACAGCAGCGGCAAATCAAATTAACCAATATACGTAAACGTGCAGCAGAGCAGCAGCTAGAATTCTTGCGAAATCCTGCTGCTGGACTTAAAATTAAATATGAAGAGTTTGAGTAGGAGAAGGAGATTGAAATAGAAAAAACGAAAAATGCTAGCATGAAAGCTGAGGTAAGTATTATAACTTCTACTTATAATATTTCCACAAATAAATTAAAAATGTAATTTCTGATATTTTTTTACAGAATGAATTCCTACGCAGCAAATTAAATAAAATGAAGGAAAAATTTAAATCAATAAAAAAAAAAATATGTAAATTCCAAAATAAATTAAAAACAAATTAAGTTTTGAAAAAAAAGCAATGATTTTCATTGATTATATTTATAATAGGTTAAGATTATAAAGAAAATAGAGGAGGGCAGAACAACGTCTGCCGGGTCACTAGTCTGTAATAAAATGAGCTTCGGTATTTTAGCTCAATTAATTTTTGAAATGTTTACTACATATAACACTAGTTTACAAATTTAGAGTTAATCTCTAGATATGATTTCTCAAATACTTTTTTCCATGTATTTTGGGGCGTAGACTCCAAAAATGGCAACCATTTTTTTTTTCTTAAGAAACGTTTTCGAGATATCCCCAAAAAACCCCTTTTTTGGCACTTTTTTCATTTTCATCGACTCAAAAACGTTATGAGCGCTCAAAGTCCAAAAAACTGAAAAAAAAAATTTTCATTCCTATCTCTGACCCAATAAAAAGTTATAAGCAAAAACGCAAAATAAGTGAAAAAACAAATAAATTTTGGGTTTTTTTTTTTGTTTCAACATTTTTGGCATAACAAAAATTTTCCAACATTTTTTAAATAAGCCATGAAAAATTTTATTCTCTAAAAAAAATTTTATATGAAGTATGTTGAAATTTTGCTTCGTTTGCAAGGTACATTGACAAAACTAATTGTGCGTCGAATAACGGTGAGGGCAATGAGGGCGGATAGGGCCACTACGTGCCCATCACTGCTCTAAGCGTTTGTTCATAGTCTTAAAGCTCTAAATTGTCCTTCACACTTGTAGCTGAGACATGAGCGCATCTCATCGACTCTGTCGCATTTTATCCCTTAAAGTAATTTCCCTCAAAAGTTTTTTGTTGTCATAACATCCTAACATTCTACGACATTAATCACCGACAAAAACACAGCAGACATGTCTGGAAATGAAAAACCGAAAGTGTTTTTATTTACTTCTGAGTTGCAAAAGGCCAAAGGCTGTGTTACTGCCATACAAAATAAAAAATAAGATAAACGTAAAACGTGCATTCAACATTTTAAGAACTTTGAAACTTGTTAAACAGAACTCAAAATTAAAATTACAGGTTACAAGTAAAATTAATTATACCACACATATGTATATTAGGGTGATTCAAATTTTTTTATTTTTTCTTGAAACAGGTTCAAAAGTTGCAGGCACACGAAAGGAAAATTCTGGTGAAATTATAGCTCATAATATTGATATTTACTGGTGGCTCATCGAGCTTTTTTGTTTTCCATACGATTTGTTTGGGGAAAAATGCTTGACAAGACATTTGTCTCTATATGTCGTGAAAAAAAAAATTCTACATAAACGGGACCTAGCCTATTGAAAAGATTATAAAATTTTCTATAAAAAAGCACCTCGCACTTTTTTCGTGTAGCAAGCACTTCGTCAGTTAATTAGTTTCAAGCTCGGCAGTTGACAATAAGGCGAGGAATCCATGTTGATTTTAAGCTTCGCTTAACCCTAACCATACGGACGAGGTACCTGGGTACCCACGGCAACTTTGATTGAATGTATCTCTGGAAGTTGTGATCATAGCACTTTGAAACTTCAAATTATGAAACTAGAATAGTCAAAGTATGTATAAAACGTGTTTTTTACTTCAAATGTATTTTAAGTTTCGAGTAATAAGCCTTTGAAAATTCAATCCGAGATTCGGACGGACGTGGGTATCTGGGTACCCAATATATTGAAGTGCAAAATGTATGGGAAAAATCAAAACAACAATTTTGTTTGGGGCTTTTCTAATATAATTTTATTGTTGCTGCTTGAAATATAATAAAAATTTTACAACTTTTCAAACGGTATTCATAGCAGGCACTCGAAATCCGAACATACATTTGTAGAGTGCTCGGCACACATTGACTTGAAGCAAGACGAACACTGAGTATGAGTTTCGCGTCGTTTTTAGGTTTGACCGAGACACTTGCAGTAATGGCACACACCTTTCACAATTTTCCTTTCGTTGGTCTGCAGGCTGATGTTGTTAGTCTGCTGGTGGAGAGCACAACCAATATTCCAGTTCCGTTTCTATGGCCAGTCGATTGGAAAAATATTGGATTATCCGTGGTATTCTGGACCAGTCCACAATATGTAGGCAGCTGAATTGACTCGAGAGATCCTCCAGAAAAATTGTGCAAAAACTTTGCAACATTTTTCTTATCGTGGAGTTCTAGATAAATGATGTAGGAAACCAGGGCAGCAACATCCAGCATGTTATAGAAAAACACGAGAGGCCATTTATCTATTTGTCTTCTTTTCTGGTTGTGCAGTTACGTAGCATCCTATCCATAATGTTCACGCCTCTATAGGTGCTATTATAGTGGTTATTGATATTTTCCGTGCCATATATTTGTTAAAACATGGCAGTACATGCTGCTGAGCATGTACACGGATTACTTCTTCTTCACGACACAACAACGACGAACAATCTTGCCGATAAACTCAGCAAACACAACCGACGTCATCGGTAGGGGTAGGATGCGGCTTCAATTCCTATAGAATGTAGAGCTTATTCTGGCACAAGGTCGCCACCAGCGTTAGACCCATCCACAGAAGAGAGCTCTTCAATCAAAAAAACGTGGAGTAATTGTCCATTGTAACGTTCCTGTTTGAATTCTCATACATTTTGACTAAATCAATGACAAAGCTCTCGCCTATGTTCGTTTGGCGTTGAGCATTAGGTAGCTTTCTTTGATAGATATAACAGCCGGAGGCCGCCTTATAGAGCCAAAACTGTCGAAATAAGTGTTAAGGAGCACTCTAGCAAAAATGAAAGCTGTAACAAAAATCTCATTTCATATAATCAGAACGATTCTCGATGAGCGCTTGAGTAAAAGCGAGAGCTGTAACGAAAATTCCATTCCGTATCATCGCTCCGAGTGACGAATTTGATACAATACACTTACACAAATAAAAAATAAGCTCTAACGCTTATTAGCAGAGCTCGTTTATGAAAATGAACCCACAAAACGAAAAAATTTTACTTTCACCAGCACTCATGCCATACAATATGTATGAAAACAAAAGTGGATACCCAGGAACCTCGTCCGTCCGAATGTGTATAGAAAGTTCGTCAGTACGGTTAGGGTTAAGAGTACATGTGCTGTGTTATTGAGTTTTTTATGAATTTATGTTGCTAATTAACTAACGAAGTGGTTGCTTCACGAAAAAAATGCGAGGTGCTTTTTTATAGAAAATTTTATGGTCTTTCTAATAGGGTAAGTCCCATTTATGTAACATTTTTTTTTCATGAGATATAGAGACAAATGTCTTGTCAAGTTTGAGATTTTTATGAATTTATGTTGCTAATTAACCAACGAAGCGCTTACTTCACGAAAAAAATGCAAGGAGCTTTTTTATAGAAAATTTTATGATCTTTCCAATAGGCTAGGTCCTGTTTATGTAACATTTTTTTTTTCACGAGATATAGAGACAAATGTCTTGTCCAGCATTTTTCCCCATACAAATCGTATGGAAAACAAAAAAAGCTCGATGAGCCACCAGTAAATATCAATATTATGAGCTATAATTTCACCAGAATTTTCCTTTCGTGTCCCTGCAACTTTTGAACCTGTTTCAAGAAAAAACAAAAAAAATTGAATCACCTTTTTGTATATAAAGGGTGTTTTTCTTAGAGGTTTGTTTTTCGAATAGAGATAAAACTGGCATTTTATGGTCAAATCTGGCAACTCTAATGTCATTTATGTTCAGTTTGGTTTGCCATTTCATCATGAACAGGTTGACAAAAGAACAACGCTTGCAAATCGTGCAAATTTATTTCGAAAATAATGGTTCAGTTCGCGAAGTTTACCGCAAGCTCCGTCCATTTTATGGTCGACATAATCGTCCATCAGAGCAATTAATTCGGTTAACCATGGGTCGTTTTCGCACTACGTTTACTCTATGTGATAATACGCATCCGCAGAGACGTCGAACAGTGCGCACCGAAGAAACAATTGCCGCTGTAGAGCAAAATGTTGAAGAGGACCCGAATGAATCGATTCGCCACCGTGCACAGCAATTGGAGCTTTGTCCATCAACTTTATGGAAGATTTTGCGCAAAGATCTTGGCTTGCGACCTTACAAGATCCAGCATAAAATTATCCTTCCAATAAAGCCAAATTGATGGACATTAAAACGATTTTTTTGTGTTTTATTTCAATTCGAAGCTCTATACCTCTAAAAAAAACACCCTATACATACATATGTAAGTATATGGCCATTTCCACATGAATTGTCAGGAGTGTGCTCCAAAAAAAAAAAAAAAATCGAAACTATAGCCGGGCTAAGCTGACAATTTCGATTTTTTTTTTTTTTTTGAGCACACTCTTCACCATGGTTTTTCTTGAAGTTAAGACTAAATTGAACTAATATTTAAGAAGGAACAATTAAAAGATTTTGTCATAAGAAACGAGAGAAACCATCTCTGTAACTTAGATATTGCCGCATTTAAAAAATGGCAATAAAAAAGTGAGTACTAAATCATTTTATCGCGTCTGCCTCTTGACTGACTGGATCCTTTACATAAAGAAAACATAAATATAGAGAAGGCAGACGATTACATTGCTGTTTTTACGAAGGCAGACGTTTTTCAGTAGTTAAGGTGCATCTTATTAAGGATATATGTATGTATGTATGTATCTTTATAAAATTAACACCGTGCAAATTTTGCTATCCAAGACATAATATTTCTTTTTTTCCGTCTTTAAATTAACTTCATTTTTCTGGCTGTGTATATGGAGCATTCCATGCCAAATCGGACATCATTTTGGTTTTGTATCTTTTTTTTTTTTTTTTTTTATTAAAACTTATTATTTATTTATTGGATCAACTCGCTTGGAGACTAACAATAACTATGCATATCTTAAAATGATAAAAACTAATGAAACGCTGTACATTTCTAAGCCAATGCTAAGAAATTTTTGTTTTTTTTTCAAATCAAATTCTGTATTGAGTTGTTAAATGAGTTGCCAGTATGCGCGTACATAATAGCTACAGGGGTGGTAAGTCTTGTCTTTTTAGTCGAGACGTATTCGATGTTAGGAGTAAGTTCCTAGCCAGTATGTTTGGATGTTGTTGCAGTTTTAATTGATATGTACGCTTTTTGATTTCCTGTATCTGCTTAATAAAAGGTATTCCAAGGTCTTGGTGAATGTTTATATTCTTGATGTACCATGGTGCGCCGGAAATAGTTCGAAGTATTTTTGACTGAGACCTCTGGAATAGTTCTATTTTTGGTAAGCTTGCGTTGCCCCGCAGTTGGATACCGTATGACCATATAGGTATAATAATAGCTTTATACAAAAGAACCTTATATTCAAGACTGAGTTTTGAATGCTTATGTAAAAGCCAATTAATGCTTGAATTTTTTTCTTTTCAATATGAGCTTTCCAAGTAAGCCGTCTGTCGAGTTGCATACCTAAGTACTAACATCAGCGCTCTGGGATATTGCGGTGTTATTTAGATAAACGGTAGGGCAAGTCTTTTTATTAAGTGTAAAAGTTACATGTGAACTTTTTTGCTCGTTTACATTTATTCGCCAGTTTAAAAACCATGTTTCAACTAGACGCATATGTTCATCGAGAATATGTGACGCACTATTACTTTCTGCGTGACAAGACAAAATTGCAGTATCATCAGCAAAAATATATATAAGTATAGAGTTGTTTGTTGGCAAGTCATAAGTGTTAATAAGGTAAAGGATTGGGCCAAGTACACTACCTTGTGGTACGCCTCCAAAAATTTCTACATCTTTATGCAAGTTCTTATTTTCCTATAGTACTCGTTAAGACTAGTCTCTATAAGATTTCTCCGAAATATCGTTAATTGAAATATATTACACAGGTCTACATACAGACATACATTAGTTTCAGTACAGGAGGATAACTGAAAAGCTTAAATTAACGATATTTAGGAGAGAAAAATATATATCGATATAATTCGATAAGTCTCTAACTGCAAAAGCTTTAAGCAATTAATTTTTCAACATCTGTCCTAAATTTTACTATATCTTATATCCTACTCTCTTTTTCTTCAACTTCACTTTAATTTTTATTTTTTTTACTTATGTTCTTTTTAATATATGTACATATATTATTATGTACATATGTATTTGGGTTAGGTTTATTTTATAGAATTGATTGTTGATTATTTTGTTCTGTGTAAACATGTTGTACTTAAAAGATATACATATATACTTATGTAGTAATTTTTTGTTAATAAGTGAAAAATGAAAAAAAGAAATTCAAAGTGCGTTATGAAGGGAAAACGTTAAGCTTTTCAACTAAGTATGTAATTAAATATATTCTGAAAAATCTGGTGTCACTAAAATTAATATACAAAATCGACGATTTTGACATATACAACCCCACATTTTTTGAAAAAGCGGAGACCTACACGTGTGCTTCCTATATTTTCAGCTTTTAGGAGCAATACTGAAACCTTGAAAGAAAACGAAAAATTATTAAACAGAGTTAATTTAATTAAGCAATTGTTTTTATTAAAAATGCATCTGTGGGCGTCTGCCTTTTATATTTTCATTATCTAAACTATGCCCTTAACTTAATATGCGATGGCAAATAAAATAATTTCATATAGTTTTTTTTTTTCCAACTTCAAAATACATGTGACCAAACCCATTGCAAACCATGCAGTCGTATTATTTCATATTACGGAATTAGTTGCTGATTAAATATGTTGTTTTTCAAAGGATATAAGGGTTATTCCCATTCTAAGTTTTGGTGTCAAAAATTAAAAAACCGCTGAAAATTTTTTCAAAAAAAGCGGCATTTCCATCCAAATCAAAATAATTAACTTTTGTCTTTTGATTCTAATACAACTTCTTATTCTCTGTTAGAATCTTTCAAAAATGATTGAAAATTGGCAGAGTTAGAGCGCTTTTTATGAGAAAAAAACAAAGCTAATTTTCTGAAAAACCCCACTTTTTTCACTTAAAATTTTATTTTGGATTTGTACTAATATAAGAAAGAAATAATATAAGTTTAATGCGCGCTTAAGACATTTGAGGTCAGGAGAATTTTTTTCTCAAAATAAAAATTTAAGTTTTTGTTTGAACATTCCCAAGCTATCTGTGATACTACTACTTTCAGCTTATTTTTAATAATAACATCATTTAGTACCGTTATTTCTCTTTAAAATGAGCTCAAGTGATAATCTGTGATGTTTCGTCGCAGCCATTTGAAAGTGTAATGAATTTGATCCCCTACGACCATGCAATATTAACCAACCGGTAACAAACTTATTTCATCTTCGTGCTTGAAAAGCTTCTGTAATACAGCATTTCAAGTTTATTGTATGGGAAGTGCTATGCCCAATTGATATGTTATCTGGGAAAATATACAAGGCTTACAAGAAAAAAAATCTGGTTTCCCTTTTTTTTTGAACAATTTTTTATTGAACTTTATTAGTCATTTTTATTCAACAAACATGACATAGATAACAATTGGATCAATTTAACCTGGTAATTGGTGACATATGTTTCGGCTATTACCACGAATATACATATTCATATGCATATGGGCATTTCTACGAAAACAGAAGTTTTTGTCCCGTGCGACACCTTGTTTTTTTTTTTGTAATTATCTTGAAAACGAAAAATTGTCCAAATTCATCCTTAGCACCAATTGTAAAGCTAATTAGGAGCTATAAGTTTGACCTATTTTGACTTTATTTTACTTTCAATGTGTTCGACGGTGAAACGGGACAGATGGAAATGCCCAAATGCCAGTTGTTCTGAGATTCGAACACCCAACCGTACCATGGATTTTTATTTTTGAATTGCCACGGCCGCTCTAACACTTGAGCTATTGGGTATGTGACCTTGATGTGTACAAAGTGCGTATTTCTTTGCATTTCGCACGCATTGTTCCATTTATCTTGTTATATTTACTTATGTTTTTTGTTGCCATAGCTTTTTAAGCCTGTTTTATTTACACATGTGCTATGATTTTCTTCATATATTTTCAAATATTTTTCAAAGTTCTGGAAATTTCAAGCTACTTTTTAATCTTTTTTGAAAAATTGGCAAGTTCTCCTTATTGCTTTTTTAGCCACTGATTTGTTCAAGACTAATAATTATTATATTAATAATTGAACAATTTTATATTGAACTTTGTTAGTCATTTATATTTTGGTAAATTGTCTTCCAAGATGTTTGAGGCAGATATAAAAAAAAATAGTATTTCAGTTCATATCCTTTTACTCAACATCCCTTAGGTTTCAGCAACATCTAACCTAATATATGCCCACGCTCAATCTGAAAAAATATCTCAGAGCCTATAAAGGGCGGAGTTGTATGAATATCTGGAAAAATCCTGCTCGGAATATCACACAAAAATCGTACTCGGAGATTTCAATGAATAATTGAAAGGATTATTTGGAAAGCAGATTTGTATGGCTTGTGACATTATTCACAACTCGGACGCCACAGTAGCAACAGCACGAGAGAGACGTCCGTTCTATCCCGTTCTGAATTTCGAGCTAAGGTCCAACTCATAGAAATTTCCCTAAAACTAAGCTTTATGGATAACTTAGAACTTTTCATGAAATCCATTCACATATTTTGGTGTATACTTATCCCTAATTGCATCAGTCCCTTGGATTTGAAACACTCCAACTCAAATAATCAACGATTTGTGTTGTGAACATTTTAAATTTGCTAATTTGCATCAAACACACGCTGAGTTCAGTTTTCTTCCTCTGGGGAAGAGGGATTATCGAAATCACGTCCTGTGGCAAACATTTGCCAGTGGGTCCCTGGTAAATAGTAATAACAACAACATCAAGACAGGGAGAACAAAACCAGCACGAACATCAAATGATATCCTGACTGACTGTAAGCCACTTTTGCTTTTACATTTTTCCATACATATTTTGTCTTTCTTGGCTTTGTTCACTTTCTAAATTCTGCTGGCAGGCGCATAGTCACGTGCACCCATCCAAACACTTACCAAAACCACCCCACTCCACCCTACCCAAAGGTGGCAACAACAGATGACTGCAGTTGCTTCCGAAAAACAAACGAACGGAAGTCACTTGAAACGGAAGTGAATGAGATGAAGATGAATTGTTAACAAAAATTTGTATTTCGTTTTTGGATTTGGATTGTGGCTCGAATTCGTTTTATGCACTCTACAGTCGTCATTAAGTTCACCATTCGATTGAAAACCTAAGTATTATGGTAGAAGACTTCAAAGTCTTAAACGAAAAAATTTCCACTTTTATATCAAAATTTTGTGGAAACTTAAAGCTTCAAAGTATTTCCATGTTAGACTCTCTACAGTGATACCTTCAAGTGCGTGAAAGGAGTAATACTGGAGCAGCTTGAAACGTTTCTTTGCCTGTGCTAGGAATCCTCAAGATAATGAATGTCATGTTCTTTTATATAATATCTATACAACTTCTGCAAAAATCTCCTTCATCAGTAAACCCTGGACTAAAGGTATGTTCACCTATGAATAAGTATCCCAAAATGACTCCATTTAAGATTCTGAGGGTTTGTTTCTTGTTTTTCGCGCTCTATTAGCATTATATGACGAGATTCCCCATATCTAGAAATGTTGTCAAGTATAACCATCCCACAGTAGCCCAACTTATACATTTGGAATTTGAACAGTGTAATGCTCAGGAATTAGTTAAATTTTATAGCCTTTATTATCAAGTTGATCTGCCTTTTCATTACCTATGAAGCTGCGGTGTCCAGGACATTACGCCATGAATTAAATGTTTAATAAATCGGTTTGCCTTCTAGATAAGAAGAGTTTCCGCTCGTAAGATGGCATACTGCTTCTTAAGTTGTTGGAAAAAAAAAATCCTCGCATCAAAGCCACATAGTATTTCCGAGCCATGAGAGTTTCTTTGTATATATCTTCGAAACTTAGAATGGAAGTCCAACCTTTTTTTCAGATATTTTCACTTAAAAGTTAGATATGAATTGTATGCTACGTATCATAAGTAAAAAGTTTCCGATATAAGTAACGCTTTTCCGTTTTCCAGCTTTGGGAATTATCACTCCCTTTTTGAATCAGAGATGACATTTAAAGTACAACATTAATTTTTGTCAGAACACTTGAACATCGGTTTCACGAACCATATGGTGGCAGTGCTTCAAACTTTTTTAAAATGATACTGATGGTTTTTTCTGGATAACTAAAACCTACATAAGTTTAACCAAAAAGCACTATCTGAGTAGTTTTACTGAAATATGACACCTTCAATTCTGGTAAGTTTTACATATCTATTTAATATTTTAAATGTTACTTCTCTATAACTTTATGTTTGTCATCTTCTTCATTTGTTTTCAATGCTAAAAGTCACAATTTTTATTCTCTAATCTTCAGAGGAATCGATAAAAAAGTACGTTCGATTTTCAGAAAGTAAAATTCAAATGCCATCTCTGTTATAGACTGATAGCTACTATTGCTAAAGGAAATACGTCTGATCTTTTATGGGTTTAAGAATTGGTTCCTACCGAAGAAACCCAATGTGACTAGTTCGCCATTTTCTTGTATTTATAACTCGGAAATGTTGTATTGCAATATAGCATTTGAAATTTTCATGAAAAAATTATGTTTGTCTCGAATTGGCTAGTCCTGGAAATATTGGTTTTCGCAAGTTAAATACTCCTTACTTTAAATAAAAGTATACATTTAATAAGAGAGTACTAAAAATTTTCAAATTAAAGCGTCCCAACTCTTTCAAAGATTTTAATAATTTTCATGTCTGGTGATAGCAAACACCAACCCAGCTATAAAATATTTTAATGAACTGAACCAAAACGTCCTTAACGTCACCACATCCCAATTTCGTAAGTTTAATTGCAACACATATGACGCTCAACAAATGTTAACTAGTGAATTTCGTGTTTCTTTTGTCACTAATATCAACCCCACTCTTACTTACACTGCTATGATATGTGTAATAGGTAAAATATTACAGCACCCTCGTTACGTAGGATCCTTGGCATGAGAGTAAATTTAAATGAAAGTAAGGCATGATAACAACAACAACAACAATAAACAAAGGGCCATGGCATGTTGAACGCAAATTAAGCAATAAAATTAATAGATCTATTTATTTTCAAATTTTGTAGCTACGAATTCGGCATGTTGTGATGGTTTTATGTTAACGTCCGTGATACACTCTACATGCGTACCAACAACATGAAAAAAAACCTTAACATATTTTGTGCATGAAGTTTTATGGAATAATTAAATAAATTTACATAAAATTTATAGCCTCAAAATATAGTTCAGTCCTTCCAAATAGTTTGCCTGCTATTACTTATATTATAGCCAAGAGGCAAGCAAAAACGGAGAAAAATTATTTTTGAATTTCGAAATTTAAAACCAATGGTCTAAATAAATGTTTTTTGAAGTAACTTTTAGTATAATATTACAGAAACTATTTATAACAAGTCTCTTTTAAATTTTTTGTGACTATCAAAGTACTTAAAATATTCAAATTCCGTAGCCTCGAAAATATGGCTTCAATTCCTAAAGAACTTTAATTTTTAGTTTTGTTTCTTATTTAGAAGAATCAAACAATGAAACAAAACAAAATAAATTAACAGTCGTCGACTATCACTCATAACGTGAGGATAAATTTTTTCTCGCTTTGTGTTTTATTTCAAAAATTTTTTCTAACAAAAATAAAAGAAAATTTCTGTCATATCAGATAATTTCAACTTCCTTTTTTGAAACTAATTTGATTCGTGCTTTACAGTTGGTCAAACCCAGTGGTGTGCATTTGGTAAATTAATTATTAACCTTTTGATTTTCTAGTCGTTAAAAAAAAACCAATTTAAAAAGTTTGTGCTAAAAATGCCCTCTGGGCCTCCCAATATTGGGTCTAATCGGTTTGCGCTGCTTGCCGAAAGCTCCAAAAATAAACGGAGAAAAACAGCTAGTACAAAAACAAATATTTTCCCTGAATTTCCAGCACTTCAAAAAGAAAATCCTAAGTTTGTGGTATTAGAGTCAGCAGAAAAGAATAAACCTTTAACACAATATTCTTGTTTCGCTGTCCAAAAATCGATACATTTGATTAGCAAAGAGATCGAGTCCATCTCTGAACTCCGCGATGATAATCTTCTTTTACTCGTGAAGAATAAAAAAGCTGCTGAAAAGTTCATAGCTTTTAAGGAGCTTCACGGCATATGTTCAGTTAAAGCCAAATACAACGAAAACTTAAACTATTTTAAGGGCACTGTTTACGCTCCATGCTTAAACAATGTACCTGAAAACGAAATTGTGGAAGAGTTAAGTGCACAAGGTGTTACTTCAGTGTACAAATTCTTAAAAAAAAACTATAGAAAAATGTTCCCGAGTAGAGTAGTGTTATCAACATTTGACTCATATAATCTCCATGAAAAAATTAACATATCATGGCACAATGTTTTTGCCAGACAGTACATTCCTAATCCGATGCGCTGTAAGAACTGTCAGCTCTTGGGTCACACATTGAAATTTTGTAAGCGATCCCCCGCTTGCGTCAACTGCAATCTCCCCCCTCATCTTCTTGAAATTTGCACTCGCTCTTTTTGCGCAAACTGCTCTGCACACGGTTGTTCAAGAAAAAGAAATTTTAAAAATCAAAATCACAAGCAAGTGCACAATGCGTGAAGCTATAAACAAACACAAGACACAAGCACCTTCATTTTCTCCCACTTCACCTTCTTTTTCCTCCGTTCTTTCCAAAACTCACGAAAACAACAGTAAAAATTAAAATATCTCACTAAATCCCATTAATAATACTACTCCAAAATTTGACAAACCAGATATATCTACTATTCCCACTCACTCTATCAAATCTAATACTGTTTCTCCTAAAACTCATTTTTCCAATATTCCAATAGTATCACCAACAAACAATTTAATTCATACTGAAACATCAAAAAATATTAATTCTCTCGAACTCTCTTCAACCACACATCCTTCCAACTTCCCAACATTCCTTCAAAATGAAAATTCAGTTTGCAATAACTACAACACCTCAAAATAACAACACAACCGTAATTTCTCCAACCATCACATCAAGCAATCTCACAACATACTCCAATAAAAATACTACATCAACAAACTCTACTCATTCAAAAATCAATTCTCTCGCAATGTTATATGATGATAATGACTTCTAAGTTAAACTTAAAACATATTCCATGTATTTACAATAGCCTATCATTCTTCTATCTCAAAATATTAATAAAAGATAATACACACTGAGCTAAATTTCAATGACTTCCATTCTACAATGGAATCTTAAAGGATACTGGAATAACTATCAAGAATTACAAATGCTTCAGAAAGAACATAACCCCTCTATTATATCTTTACAAGAAACACATTTAGCATAAAAAATATCTCCATACACTTCAAAAACTTATGCTGGATACTTTCACAATTTACCTCAAAACACCTGTAGCAAACAAGGAATTGGTGTCTTAATAAAAAGACATATTCCTCATAATGTAATTAATATAATATCTAATATTTCCATTATTGCAATCGAAATAAATATAGGTTTTAAATTCACCTTAATCTTAATTTACATTCCACCCGATCACAATTTTTTTACTAGTGATATTTTATCTATAATATCAAACAAATTTTACTTTTAGGTGACCTTAACTCGTGGAGCACATTTTTGGGTTCTGCCTTTTCAAACGAGCGAGGTAAAAAAATTGAAGATGTTATCTTAGCTTCAAATCTTATTGTGCTCAATGATGGTTCGCCAACACACTTCTTCACCCATAGTTCATTATCACATATTGACCTCACACTATGTTCTGCATCTTTAGCTTCCAAATGCACATGGAATATAATCGACAATTTACATGGCAGCGATCATTTCCCCATAATAACTTCAATTTGCTCTAATTTCAATGCAGATAAAATCCCAAGAAAACCTCAATTTATTACAGATAGAGCAAAATGGATGGAATTCCAGAATTTTTGCGAACATGCCTCCACACAGTTTCCGTCCTTTCAAATATCAGTAAAGAAGTTGTTTCATTCAAAAAATTATTCGTAGTGCAGCTCATTACCATTTCCCGCAAACAAAAAATAAATATTTTAAATGTTATGTCCCCTGGTGGTATAAAGATCTAGAAAAATTAGGAGCTAATAAACAACAAGCATGGACATTTTTTAAATCAAATCGCACAAAAACTAACTTGATTATATACAAAAAAGCAAAGGCTTGCTTTAGAAACCATTCTAAAATTGCAAAAAGAGTCAGCCTGGAAAAACTTACCAGTAATATAAACCCAACTTCTAACCCCAAAAAGGTCTGGCAAGAGATTAGAATGCTAACCGGTAGCTTTAAAAATAATAATATCCTCATGATAAATTCTGAAAATGGGCCCCTTCTGTCTACAAAAGACATTTCGAAGCATTTTTTTATCTAATTGGTCTTCCTTTTCAAAGATTGCAATTTCCACACAAATTTTGTAACAGAAAAGTTGAATGTTATAAATCAGACGTATAGTAACTTCCAAACTCTTTCACCTTCCGCAAAAATAATTGAAGATAAATTATCTTTTCGCGAGTTCAAAGATGTAATAAAAAAAAACTAACGCAAAAACTCCTGGTTTCGATAGAGTATCATACCCAATGATACAAAATATTCCTCTATGTTTGAAACACAGAATAGTTGCTTTATATAATTCCATCTTTAACCAGAGCACTAACCCTCATACATGGAAACAAGCCGATATTGTTCCAATTGAAAAACCAAATAAACCAAAAACCGAATTAAGCAGCTATCGGCCCATATCATTACTTCCATGTTTAAGTAAAGCTCTAAAAAAAATCATTGCCAATATGCTTTTGCGGTTTGCATTAAAAAATAATTATATTAGCAACAATCAAGTTGCTTTCAAAAAAGGCCAGGGAACATTAGACATTTTATTACATCTCGAGCATTATATATCAAGTGCTATTTCAAACAAGAACCACGTCTCAATACTTAGCTTGGACTTTGAAAAAGCATTTGATCGAATCGGTGTTCATATCGTCTTACGCCAGCTCCAAAAATGGCAAGTTGGTTAAAAAATTTATAATTTTGTTAAAAGTTTTTTAACCAACCGTAGACTTAGAATTTAGAATTAATTAAGCTCAATAACAATTTTTCAGAATATTAGAATTTATATAACGGCATTCCACAAGGTTCGTCAATTTCAGTGATATTTTTTATAATCGCTTTCGACGAAACTAGCAATATTATTTTAAAATATAACATTAAACACTGCATTTATGCAGACGATGTATTACTATTTTCCAAATATAATGAATGATCTGCACGTTGTAATATGTATTTAAATTTGAAAAAATTTATTTTCAAAAATTCGTGTTATGATATGCACCAAACAATTTATAAAAATCAAAAATATCAGGAGAAAGAAGTCAAAGGGGTGTGCATTTATTTAAGGAATAATTGGTATGTACATTAGCTATGGAATAGTGGAGGATTTTTTGATTTCGATACGCTGGGACCATTTATTTTGTGAGGTTTGATAAAAAACTGATTGAGCAAAAAATCTAAGGGGATCAGAGTGGGGTAAATGGCGTCTCATCAAGGTCAAAGTTGAAAATTTTGGGAGATTTTCAGACAAATCATTCCATAGCTGCTTAGTAGTAAGACCGACCCTCAATCATTTTTCATGCCCAAAATTTTGTTCGAACAAACTTACCCCCTCTCACCAACCCTTGAGGGGGTTCCCATACAAAAATTATGTTTTTATGAAATTTACTCCCAACGTTCTCAATGCTGCCAGGGTGCCTCTAGATCAGGCCCGTACGCAGGAATCATCCATGGGGGGGGGGGTTTAACTCGAATATTTCTTATCAGATTATGTTCATAAAAAACGTCAAAAAACAGTTTAGTTTTAATATTTATTTATTTATTTAATAATTTCTTAGTCTATGAACAAATTATTACTACAGACTAAATAGGAAAATAGAAGAAATACTTCTAGAAACAATTCTTAAAAATAAAATTAGCATTAATTATATACAGAATTCAGTAAATTCAAAAAACAGCTTTTCGAAGCAGAAAAATTAATATCAATTAAATTGGAGATATTATTAAATTCAATTAAAGCTCTAATAATGGGAGCATTTAGGGCATAGTTCGTTCTAACAAATCCAACAAAAAATGTATCAAAATGCAGAAGAACTCTGGCAGGAACGTTGAATGGAATCCTTTCTAGAAGAGAAGGACAGTCAACCACACCTCGAATGACATCAAAAACAAAGGCTAATGACAGTATAGCCCTCCTAGAAAACAGGTGTTCTCAGATTTATAAGGATGGATCGAGACCTATATGAGGGGACTGGGTCATGAAAACGCAGAGGTTGAAGAGCATACCGAGTAAAAACTTTCTGTATACGTTCAATGCGAATAATATGGCACGCATGATAAGGTCTCCAAATGAATGACGCATATTCAAGCTTAGAACGGACAAAAGAAGTATAAAGGATCTTACGTGAGTATGGATCAGAGAACTCACTACTGTTGCGTCTGACAAAAGCTAGCATGGTATATGCCTTAGATATCGTATAGTTAATGTGACTAGAGAAGGTAAACTTCGTATCAAAAACTACACCTAAATCTTTGAATTATTTTAATGTCTTCAAGTAAGAGTTAGAAATATGGTACGAAGTTTGAGTGACAGTTTGACACTTCGAAAATGTGATATGGAAACATTTATTGATATTTAAAGTTAGAAGATTGCTACAACACCAAGAATTTACTTTATCAAGTTCAATCTGAAGCATTTGAGCATCCAGTGGGCTTTTTACCACAGAATAAATCTTTAGATCATCGGCGTATAGCAGAAATTTGGCAAAAGAAAAAAAGCTACTAATGTCATTGACAAAAAGAACAAATAGTAAAGGCCCCAAAATACTACCCTGTAGTACAACCGAAGATGCAACAAAAGAATTACACACACCTACGATTACTTAAGTAGGATTTGGTCCATTCCAGGAAAACAGAATGAAAACCCAAAGATCTCAATTTTTTTAGCAGGATTCCATGAGAAACCGTGTCGAAAGCTTTGGGTAAGTCTGTATACATTGCTTCGACCTGGAAACCTTTTTCAAGCGCAGAAATATAATCTTCGGAAAAAACCGCAAGATTGGAAACTGTAGAGCGCCCAGGTATAAAACCATGTTGATTAGGAATGATTAAGCTTTTAACAGCAAAGAACAACTTATCCTTGATGATACACTCAAAGAGCTTGGAAATGGTCGTCAGTTTAGATATCGGCCTATAATTACTCACATTATTTTTATTTCCACTCTTGAAAATGGGAGTAATAAAAGCAATTTTCCAATCGTTAATAAAGACACCCGAGGACAGAAATTTATTAAAGATAACCTTCAAAGGATAAGCAAGAGAGGCGCAATTTTTGAGTAAAACAACAGAGAGTCCGTCAACGTCAGTTTGGTTAGAAGATTTAAGTCATGCAATACCATTAATCACATCATCAAAATCCAATATCAAAGACCCAAAATCAAGTGACGATTGTAAATTAGAAAAAGAACTAACATCAGAATCAGTTTCAGACGTAAAATTAGAGCTAAAGAACTCAGCGAAGAGATTAGACACATCTTTTGCGGAATTTGCAAATTTATTTAACGAAGTAAAATTAGAGCTAAAGAACTCAGCGAAGAGATTAGACACATCTTTTGCGGAATTGGCAAATTTATTTAACGAAGTACTTAGGAAAGCTGGAGCTAGATTTTTTTAATTTAATATAGCGCCAAAAAGCTTTAGAATTGGATTTTATATTGGCTTCAAATTTTAATATGTGATTTCTATACAAGGATTTATCCAGACAATTGAAATCTTTTGAATATTTTTTGTACAAGTATAAATACATCATTTCATTTGTTTTTTTGAATTAACGAAAAAAATTTTTTCTTAAATTCTTTAATATCCTTAGGCGTTTTGTACTGCTTTTTTTTAAGAATGGGATATTTTCATTGCAGATTTTTGCAATTTTTAATCTAAAGATATCAAAGCAGCAAATTTAAAAAAAAAATAAAAATACCTCCTTCGAGTGTATTTTTTCCGCATTTTAAGTCACACAAAAAATGTGGGCGTAGTTTTACAACAGTGGGTGGCGACCCCCATTCAACTAAAAAACCTAAAACGCTATGTCTTGGCACCTAAGGCAGACTTTTTCTACGTTTTAGTAAGTCGGTTTTTTCGTTAAATTTCAACGGAATTGGACATAAACTCTGTCCGCGCAGTTTTTAGGTTTGAGCTAGGAAGCTCAAATGTTGGGACAATTATTTTTTTTCCTCAAGCTATAATATAGAAAAAATAAACAAAATCCCTGTCCTAAAGTTTGAAAAAAACACCCTAATATACATACTTACGTATGTGACATTTCTTTGGCCATGGAAACAACAGTGAATAAACCATTTCGTATAAAATATCATTACAGGGCCAGAAAACACCTCACTTGTGCGCTCTCTTAGACTGGCATCCGGGGGAGTGCTGTCGTTTCGAAAAAAATTTAAGTGCTCAATTTAATATTTTTGGGCAGTACTTTATGAAAATGGGTAGTACTACACTAATATACATGTTCTTACACCTACTCTTATGATAAAAAGAAATTATTAATAAAAGTTAGAATATGTTGAAATTCATTTATTTTAGTCTGTATGTACATTAGACATGTTCAAGCAAATGGAATGTTCTAGAATACTTCAAGATCTCTCGATTTTCGAAAATTTATTCATATTCGAGCATACCCTCATTTAAAAAAATAATAAAAAAAAATAGTCCTAGGGTTGCTACCAGAGCTGCAAAATTTTTATTTTCCGAATTTGTACAAAAAAATTAAAAGAATTTAAGTTTTTTCTTATTTATAATATTTTTTTATATAATTGTTTTTTCGATTTTCCTTACGTGCACAAAAGGAAGTATCGAGAAAAGTTTACCGCTATTTTTTAAGCCTATATATAAAGAATAAAACTGTGGTTTCTCCGCGAGTAGAGCTTTAGTGTTTCCTGTGTAACAGCTATAGTCCTCTGTTGTTTTCACTGCATTCACCTCAATACACTATAATTTGAAATTGTCGTGATTTTACATTAAAAAAATATATGAGAAAAAAAAAATTTGATTTTTGGTTCAAAAATTTTCGCTTCAAGCAAGATCAAGATCGATTAAATTGTCAACCAAATCTGACAATGCACAGTTATTATATAGTGTCCGGAGATTCCAAATACATAATCCGCAAAATCGGATCTTTTCATTTACTCGTTTTATGGCCATTTTAAGATTAGCACTATGGCCAACACGGCTCGTTTTAAGCAAGATCAAAATCGGTAAAAACTTTCAACCAAATCTGACAATGCACAATTATAACTTAATGTTCGGAGATTCCAAAAAAATGATCCGTAAAATCGTACCTGGTCATTTACTCGTCTTATGGCCATTTTAAGGTAAACGCTTTTGCGAATAATTTTAATAAAATTATGAAGCGAACCGTGTACAGTTTTTGATGCTTTTAATATCAATTGAAATTTTAAAATATGCTATGATAATTGTTTTTTATGTATTTTGAGTCGCTCCATACGATGAAGTCAATAACTTTTGCAAATATGCAAAGTTTTTTGTGTTATTCACCGTTCTTCATGGAAAAAATCGATATCAAAATAAATTTTTTTTTTCGGCTGAAAAACTAGTGAAAAAAAATTATTTTTTATTATCTTTTGTGAGCTTTAAAAGTATTTTTGACTACAAAAGAACAGTGTTTATAAGCAAGTAATAATAATATTTTGCTTCGAGAATTTGTCACTCTAACTAACAGTATATGTATTATTTTAAATATTTAAGTATATAGTATATATAGTCTGTATGTTTTAGTTGGTACAAATTATGGGTAGCACAAATTGATATTTGGGTAGTACGCGTGGCTGAAGGGTAGTACAAAAGTAGGGGAGAAGTGGGGGTTGTGGGCACCGGGTCGGTTGTGGGCACCCCTACGTATTTTTTCACAAAATGAAGATTGAGTTTCGTTGGTAATGTCATTCGCAAGCAATTACCCTATGTATGATTCATGCCAAATATCAAAGTAAACGGACGCGTTTACTTTTGGAAATAAACGAATTGGTTTTTTTGGGCTTTGAAAAGGTGGTGAAACTTTTTTCAAACATTTTCAATAGTGTATCAATCAAAGTGGATCGATTGGAAAGGTAAGTGTAATGTATTTTTATTTAGTCGAAGTATTATGCTGAATGGAACAATATCGATTTGAACCAAAAAATTTATGCATAAACATTTTTTCATTACTTTTTAAAATGTCTGCTAAAGTTGGTTGGGGGCACAAAAATTGGGTGGGTTGTGGGCACCCGTATTTTTCCACGAAATCACAAAAAATTCCACCAAAAAATATGAACGGTGAACGTAGCCTACTATGATTGATATTGTTTTTTAAACTTTAGTTCCATAGAATTTTGTTTTGTTTGAAATTTTTGCCACGCCAATTGACCGCAGCCAACTCCATCAATTGTAACATCTGCGATTGAGCTTTTCATTTGAAATGTGCGGGCATGCGGGCAAGCTATTATACATGTCAAAATTGTATTTCCGACGATGAATAAATCCTATGCAGGCTTTGAGATTAATAAACTGTCATTTTGTTCATATTAGTTGTGTTTTTTTTTTCATATTTTTCCATTTTTAGCATTTTTTCTAAGGGTGCCCACAACCCCCCCTAAAAAAAATTTTACCTGAAAATTACGATTTTACGAAAGTCCATGTAAAATTTTTTTGCATGACGGAATCGGGTATGTTTCTTTATAATTAGTTAGCTTAGGTGTCTAGCTTTACACAGATACCCATATGTCCAAATAATATGCACTAGGTCGGTAATTATAAGCCGAAAACAAAACTATGCCCACAACCCCCACTTCTCCCCTACTATTGTAGTACAAACGACAGCACTGATCCGGGGCCATCCCTTTTGCTATGTTAGCGCCCATTAGTAAATACGGCACTGACGTTACTTGTCAACATTTTCAATGTTAAGCTAACATTCTCTCTTTCAAAGACTTTCAATATTCTCGCGTGCTCCACAATCAATGAACACTGGAGCCATTCAACCCAACAGCTGATATAAATCAACACGAAAAGAATCAAACAGCTGAGCGAAAAGTGGTTGTTTTGGATGTGTTCATTCCGCAGTGGAATAATCGCATTTTCCATTTCGTTTCGTTCCAACAACGTTATCCGCCAGCATTCGCTGAGATGGGTTTCAGTTGAATTTGTGAGTCGGTTACGTTAAGATATTGTCGGAGTGAAGTTCTGTTGATGGTCGTCGTCGTATAAGTTTTTCTTTCTGTGTGACACTTCTAGTTGTTATTGTTGTTGTTCTTTTGTTAGTCGCCTGAACCGTGTTTAATTCGTCAACACGTTTTCAGCCTATTTGACAGTTGTCACCTGTCGCAATTTTCGTGTGTTTTCGTCGGGAGTTTTGTTGCGTATTTGTTCAACTGCACTTTTTATTTGATATTCTAAAAATAAATTTAAAGGTGCTTCAGATGAAAATATCTTAATTAGAGAAAAGAAAAGTGGAAAATTTTTTGAAGAGGTGCTTGAAATTGATATCTTGTTGAAAAGTGAGAAATTCAAATGTTCAGAAAAAACCAAAATCGAAAAAATTCTTACAAGTGAAATGTTCTCAAAATAATCATGACTGCTAATGTATTTTGGATTAATGTGCACCTAATTGGATTAGCCGTTTTATACTTCAAATAATTCAATGTAAGTAATACTGTTGAATTGAATTGGACGAACCTGCATTCAATTTGGTTTTTGCTTAATAATTTTTTTTCTAATACATAGAATGCCATTATTGTTAATTTTTTTCTAACTTGCCATTGTACGTAACGGCAATAACCTCAAAGTTTCATTCACCAAAGTGTGCTTTTATGCAAGAAACAGTTCCAACAAAACCAACCGTACTTCTTTGGGAGTATATCTTTTGGCCCGTTTCGATGCGCACTTGAATTTTTTTACGATCACTACTTTAAAAGTAAAGCCTTGGGAATGCAATTTTAAAAAAATGTTTCCTTTTGGTCACCGTCGATATACATATGTATGTCAAAACCCTACTAAGGGCGCCTACCACCATATTCTTATGAGTTACAGCAGAAAAACATTTTTATCTTTTTCATGATCCCAAGATGTGATTTTTACAAAGGGATCCTTGTGTACTGCTTTTCAGTTCGGTTCACGACTATCAAGTGACCGGGATTGACCCGGCCTAGCCTGAAATTTCATGGCAAGGCCAAAGGCCTGCGAGGAATTTCAAAAATTTCTGAAATAGGTGGTAATTTGACGATTTTTATGACTTGTGCTTAAGAATTTTGTTGAACGAGCAAATTTTTAATATTGCTGACCAAAAAAAAAGTCATCAATTAAAAAAGTGTTCTTTTACCATTTGAGGGAAAATAGTTTTTTTTTTTTTTGAGATGGTCGGAAATTCGTTCTTCTTAACTTGGCACACCTGGTTCGGTTGTTGTTGTAGTTGGTCACGTTACATATACCTGTAATGTTGAAAGGTTATGTATTTTTTATAGGGTTTGAAGAAGATTTGTTTCCTAGCTGGAATTAGCAATTCAACTTATGTGTTTATATTAATATAACTTGCATTGCATTTGAGTCACACATTATGACATAGAATGAACCATGATAAGCGAAATCAGTGTTAGATGAACATATACTATTTTTTTTTTAAGTAAAAACAAAATTTTTTTATAATGTCCGATTTTCCGACATAAGATAAAGGCATAAACATTGTTTTCCTTAAAACTAAAAGCTTAACATACGGCAAACTTTTTAGGTGCTTTTTGTGCTGTAAGACCTATAGCATTGAAACGACTGCGAGTTATTAAATCTGCTTCTGAACTGTAGCGTTGTAGAAGCTAAGATCTGAGTTTTTTTTTTTTGTTTTCAGTGCATAAAACTTATGCAATTACATTCATGCAATTGCTGAAGGTGAAGAACAAAGCTAATGCCGTTGTATAAAAAAGAAAAAAGAAAAGCAGAGTTAAGGGAGAGGTTTTCATTATGTGTATTGATTGTAAGAGGCCTCGCACCTACTGGTTGCATGGGCCTCGCACTACCTAAGGCTGGCCCTGCCCTCTCGAATTATCTCTTATTATAAAATTTTACATAAACGAACCACATGTACAAATTACATTTATTATTTTTGAAATTATCGTGAAAAATACCTTTAATAGGGTTTCTTTTTGTATTTTTGTGGGTGTTGCAAGTAACTTAGGATTTTGGGACCTTGGTTTTCGTAATCAGCGGCTCAGAGACCACATATATAGAGATAATAAAATTAGTCTCTGGCCGTTAATCATCTTTGACACCCACAACTACGTATTCAATAGTCTTGAATGCTTGTGGTGGTTTGAGCGACCTCTAGAATGTACTTAAAGTTCTGAAAAAAGGCATACTGATTTTGGAAGACATATAGAACAATATACTAAAAGCAGAACGATTTTTATAAACTTTCTTTCTGTCTGTATCACTATAACGTACAAGTCACCTCTTGGTTTGATTCCTTCGAACCGCCCTAACGCTTCTCAATAAAAATAAATTTAAAAAATGAGTATAGGAAATTGTTTGGAATAAAATGGTCTACAAAAAACGTCTGGAGTATTTTTTTGATTAAATCAATAGACAAAAAGTTATAGTCCTTAAATGATATTTTACCCGAATATTGTAGTCGTTTTTTAATTATAACTTTTTCATTTTCAATTTTACGATGAAAAGTATATCAATCAATATTGTAGAGAATACAATTTTATACTCAAAAAGTTTTAAAAAAATTTTGTGAGACTTACGGCTGTTAAGATATCGTGGAAAAATTATTAACACCCATTTTTTAAAATGATGGACAAATGGGGGGGCTTTCAATCCCGAAAACTGAGACTTATACTCACACTGATCCCCTCTACACAACACAAAAAAAAAATCTTGTCCTATACAAAATGCAAGGTTCAGCCAAAATTTTGTAACATTTCAATGGACTATTAACAGTTATTGGCTTTTTTAACTTATAAACATTAAGTTTTTGAAATTGAACAGTATTTTAGTTGAGCTTATTGTTATTAGCAACAATTAACATAGCTGGGCACTTTTGATCAAATAGTTAACTTCGTTAATCGCTAATTGGTTATAAAAAAAGTTAACTTCGTTAAAAGTTAAAGCGTTACATTTCGGGAGACTTAACGCAAGTTAACGTGAATCGTTAATCCGTTAACACGTGATAAAAATTATATTTTTTGTATCGTTGTGTTAGTGATCTTCTTATAAAAAATGTTGGCTTGGGTTCTGGAAGTTAACAGGTTAGAAATAAAGAAAAAGACCTGTATAATTGAAGTGTGCAGTTTAGTCATCTGACTTAATGTGGATATTCCCCGTAATGAACATTAATATGTTGAAGTTCTCGTCTGAAAACGAGGCTCGTTTCGGCGATAAAATATATTTGCCCGTGGAAAAAAGGTTTTCAACTGCAGCGCTTGAGGATATATCAGCATTATATTTGATAAACATTATTTTAGTAATTAGTAGTATTCAAAACACTCCGATGCAAATGCTCCGATTCTCATGACTACATAGTTTACTTTTCTGATCAGGATCTGAACAGAACACCTGATCCCCAGTTGAATCTATAACCTTACCATATTTTGAAAACAATTGTTGATCAGGACTGGATCCACTCTATTTCTTATAAAATGTAATGCCATTATTGGATCCGAAAGCCTGACCCGTTCCAGATCACACTTCATGGAAAGCTGATCCAAATCGGAACTAATTTCTAGTCGAAACGGTCTTTTGAATCCGGCACAATTTTTTCAGACGTATTCAATTCATTTAAAAAAGTAGCTTTTAAATAAAAATATACTAAAAAACATTAAGTGTAATCGAGTTTTGGTGTGAGCTATGATAATTTCAAGTTGAAATCTCTCCATAAAAGTAACACATGAATTTTTGCTGCTCAATCTGATTTTCTTATTAAGTTTGGTTCTCTGAATTCAAGGTTGGTATATTGGTTATCCTAACACGTCAAGATTTCGTTTCCTTAAACTAACTATATAACAGTTGAAATACATCAAGTTCGTAGCTTCACAACTCATAACTAAGAAGTATTTTACCAAAGATCACTGGTTTCTTTCTTCTCTACAATTTCGATCCTGTATATTGTATTTTTCCATTTAAGCCATACTTTT
Organism: Tricholauxania praeusta; assembly: GCA_949775025.1. Taxonomy (NCBI): domain Eukaryota; kingdom Metazoa; phylum Arthropoda; class Insecta; order Diptera; family Lauxaniidae; genus Tricholauxania; species Tricholauxania praeusta. The sequence goes on from OX459031.1 coordinate 46,195,472, forward strand.
CGAGTAAATTAACGAAAACTGAAAGAATCCCAGCTGTGGTCGAATTCAATTTGGCACGTAAGAAATGTTTTGTAATGGTTTCTCTTGGACTGTAATGACGGAAGCTCAATTAAAAAATCCTTAAGCTCCATCAATCAAATTGAGAAAATCAGAAAACACTTAATAACTCAGCCAATTTTCTTACAAATTCTTTACATTAATTAAGAAAACTCATTTTACAATGCCATAAATACTTCCTGGCTTATCATTCCTATCTGTAGTTTGTGTTTTGAGCTTTAACCCAAATATATAAATAAGACCAAATATCTAGAAGTTTTTTTTTAAAGAAATTTTTTTATCAAAGTATTTGTATGGCAAAACTATATGAATAACTTTCCGGCCAAAGCATTTTTACACTTAAGAATTTATTTTATGATCTGACTAACTATTGTTATCTATTAATAGAAACATAAGTTAAATATATCATTTTATATTATTTTACATAGTGATGCTATACCATACAGTTTGTTTTCATAAATTAAATTAAAAGTTATAAGGTCATCTTTAAATAGGTGCACTATCTCACTTCAATGATAACATTGATTTCTATTTTTATAGCACAATAAGCCCTTGACAATAGGGAGTATGTCAATCTGTGTCTATTCACTTATTCATAATCTATTCAATTTCGCATTTTTCTTACCAAGTTCCGAGTTAATAATCAAAAGCCATCGTTGTCTTTTCGATAACTCTTTTGAAATTGATTACTTTTGTATTTATTGTTGTTGCTTTGTTTCTATTTTCACATTTCACTACGAGTCGGCGCCACATTTTAGTCTTTTATTTATTTAATCTTTTTTTTTTTGTTTCCTTATCGGGCTTGGTTCTGTTGCACTATTTGTCATTGATAAGTTTAACGCCTCAACTTGTTTCGAGGTATATGGTAGTTATCTCTGTATTTCAGTAAGTTTCAACTGTAAGTTAGATAAGCGATAATTGCTGTCAAATATTTTTTTCTACAATCAATTTTCTAAAATTTCTCTTATGATTCTTTTTTGCTATGTATTTAAATATTCATGAGCAATAAGTGAGAAAAATCATATAAAATTCCGGGAAAATTTTATTGAACTTTTTTAAAGTACCTTGTAGTCCAAGGTGATTAATTATATTGACACCGAATTACTCACGCGCAATTCGAATATATTTCCTTTTATCTGCAAATCGTTCTGATAAGCTTCGGCGTCATTGACTTTGAGACATTCATTTGTTTTTCCTGTACATATAAACATAAGCTATTTAGTTATATATACAGTACTGTCGCGATAATCCGGACACATAAAGTTTCGAGGTATGTCCGGATAACTAGATTTGTCCGGAATACAGAAAGCTCAATAATGCCGTCATCCGACCCTTTCTTGAAGCTTTATATACAATATGTAGATTATGGTTTTTGTTGGCGCGTAGATTCGCTGACTTTCGTATTATTAAGAGTGACAATTTGTGAGATCTTTTGGCATTTGAGCAAGGCATGAACGAGAAGCGGTCTTTTTTTTTTGCACCGACGTTGTATTTGGAGGAACTCTTAAACACATTGCAGATTCATCAGCATTGAAGATAACATCGAGTTCTATCTCTTCAATAATTTTTTTAAATTTTTCTTCAAAATGTTTGCGATACATATTTCCGAATCAAAAATTGTAGATTTTGACAACAGTTTGAGATTTTCAGCTGTACATCATATTGATTTTCCAGTTTCAATTAAATCTAAAACTTAACACTTCCTAGAGAGATTTATCGATTTGTGTTGCCTTTTTGTCGGTGGCATTCTAAGGATCAAAACATTTTTAATTACTAATATCTAACTATGTACTTCCAATTAGAATGTCCTGGCTGAAACTCACAACATAAACTGATTAAGCTGCATACATTCATATGTAATGAATATGTACTCACAAAAAGTTTAGTATCTTAACGAAATAAGTTTGAGAAAGCCAAAATGACATAATCGTACCAGCGACAGTCCATTTGAAAGTCAAAATATACTTTGATTTATTTTTGTCCGGACTGTAGAGGTAAAGTTTCAAAAATGTCCGAAGCGTAGGGATATCCGAATTACTGGTAAGTTCGGATTAGCGAGTGTCCGGTTTAGCGTGACTGTACTCTATATTATACAATTTATAAATTTATGAGATTTAATTTTTACAATTATCTTCAATATAAAGAACTTATTGTTTTAGGTTTCAGTGTTATTTTTTCATATTCTTAAAAATCTCAATTAACTATTTAAAATTGTTTGATTTGGGCTGGTTGAATCTTAATGTTCAGGACTTAAAGTAATCATTGTGATTCGATATTGTTAGAGGTAAAAGTGTTTATTGTTTATGTTGTACATTTTCAATTTGCAGCAGTGCTATTAGGACTTCTTCGAGGCCGGCCCTTGCTCAATTGCCTGTTGGGTTTATATCATGGAGGTTTTTTCTTATGGATATTACGGTTTACGCAACCAAATTGTAATTTTTTAGTGAAAAGAGCTCTTTAAAAGCGTAATGTACACGCAATTTTAGTGTCTTTTTAAATACTAAGTTGAAGAATATTACTTTTAAATGCTTTAAACGTAAATGCTTCCACGTAATATATATTGAGTTACAGCTAAGCAGTTTTAGTTTTACACTTTCAATAATAGATAGCAACCTGACAAGAACTGGTTTCCCATACAAATGTGTACGCTCTTCGTCAGATGTGTGATCATCGCTTGTCATGATCTATAATTAGCAACCATTAATTTTGTATTCTATTAGGAGTTCACTTTGCCTGTGCCGATTGCTTTTCAATTTTAGTGTTTCCGACGCCTTCGTTACAAAAGTTTCGTAAAGTTGGACCAGTCAATGTTTTCAATTATTGCAGTAAGAGAACACATTTTTTTGCTGTTAATAACTGTAATTTTACTGTGCACCATTTCTAGCCAGTTGCTGTAATTTACCCGTGTGCCAATAATTGAATGGTCCACTGATGTGTTTACGTTTTTTTTTTACTTTTTGGATATTTGGTTGTTTTGTGTGCCACTCCAGCGTAAGTCTAACAGATTTTATTGCATTACCGCTGTCCCACTGCTATGCTTATGGTCTCACTAATAGGCGGATTCAAAGTATCAAGGCAAAACTGGTCGATTAAAGAAACCCACGATATTTAATTTCGTATTTTTTTTTTTACTTCATATTTGTCTGTGAGCATTTCAGCATTGAATGCGGATAATTCTTGAACACCAAATTTCTGTAAATGAATGAATGAATGACCGCATGCATAATAATGTAACTACCTGTACCAAATTGATTTTAAATGGCTAAAAATAAAAACAGACAAAAGTTTGCATATGTCAAAAACAATTTATGTAAATTCTTGTTACCGTGAGATCTGTTGGTTAAATCAATTGTGTAAGTTTTTAATGACCACCTCAATCACAAATAGTAATCTTTTGTTTGAAAAATCGTTCAAAACAAAAACATAAAAGTAAATATTTGAATTTATTAAAGGATTGCGAAAATTTTTACCTCTAAGTCCTATGATTTTATGATTTTTGAAAAATTATTCTACACATCTCAATAAAAGAATAAATCAATTTGAACAATTTAATATCGATTGGGACTTCGAAACAAAAGATGAAAGAGCGTCGAGATACGGCACATGCTAAATGATGCTTTTAGTGTTGTGGAACGGATCCAACCTTACTATAGTGTGTGTTTGCAATACATCAGTTTTTTTATTAAAAGTAATTTCTTTTTGTATGAATTCTATTCAGTTTTGTACTCAGTGAAATAATCTTGCTCCTCACCTCATCTGAACGTTTGTCTTAAATATTTAATCATAAAACACATACAAAATAGCCAAGCTATTCAATTGAGAAAAAAAGAAAATTATGAAGAACAGCGACAAGTTAAAACTTTGCGAGGCTAAAAATTGATAACGGACCTTTGCATATGAAGCATTTAATGTAAATGTCCAAAGCCAAAAATCGAACACAACCGATTTCCCTCAAACTTGGTCAAAGTGTTTGAAGTTTTGTACTCAAAGGAATAAAAATAACTTCCAATTTGAGCTCAGTGGTTTAGTTCTTATACACATATTTACATATGCATGTACATTCTCCTAGATGTGGTAAACAAACACAACCTGAGAGTTTAATTTTGAAAATTTTTTGAAATGAAACTTCTATTTCTGACTACTTGTTTATGTCTCCTCACTGTACAGCTATTTGTAAAATCATGAGTATAAAAAGGCTTAAAATCGGAGAAACACACCAGCACTTGGACCAAGGTACATATAACTCTAAAAAGTATTAATTCCTTAAAAAGATTAAACATTATTTAACGTTATTTTTTTAGTTCAAAAAAAAAAAAAAAAAAAAAAACTGAATGTGAATGTGAAGAGCGAACGCATATCCTCATAAAAATGAGAAAAATATTACGAAGTAAGCATTTTCCTACTTCTGGGGGAATTACATAAATTTTTTTGATAATGTGTGCGTGTGTCTGCCCAAATGTGTGTCAATGCTGTGTTTATTAAAGCTCTTCACCAAATTGAGTTCATCATGAATGCATCGTTTGTGCGTTGGCCCCGGTCGGTTCCTCACTGATTAAGTCGACGTAAGCCAAAAGAAAGAGGCCTAAAATGTCGTTAAATTAAAACCCTCTGTGTGTTCAAAAATCAGTTTTTTCGCTGTTTTTTCGTTGCACAGTGGAATATATTTTACTTATCGTACAGTTTCTGAGAAATAAAACATTTATATAGGAATTTATTCTTACTCCAGCTGTGGAAAAAATATTTCTTTAAATTGAGAGAGACCGGGTTCTGTGAGAGCATTCTTTTAAAAATTTCTGGCTGTATTGCGTAGATTTCAGTTCAGTAATTGTCTCAAGGATCATTGCCGACTTGTTCAAAATAATAATAATAATAGAGTTTAGCTACTAAAGGTATTAGGTTTCTTAGCAATATAACTTAAGCCTTTAAATCAAATCAAAAGCTTATTCGAGGGGCCAACCTATTTGTCAAAAATAGACTTTTTTGCAGTTCAAAAACATGATGTTAAAGTTTCACAATGATCTGAGCCCTCTAAGTATATTTTTCTCAATTTTATTTGAGCGTGCTCTCCGGCTCAGTAAAAAAACTTTTAACGAGTTTCTCTCAAAATCACCTTTTTGCTTACGGTGACGGACTTTTCTCCGAAACCACTGATTCGATCTTTACGAAATTTGAGCCACGTATTCGCCACATGTGTGAAAACTACATGAACCCAGAATCAAGTCAAAATTTTGATTCTCGAACACTTTTACTTAAGCAGCTGCCATTTTGGTATTTTTCATAAAATTTGTTAAAAATACTGGCTCAGACGATAGCCATTTTTATAATGAGCCTAATTTTTTTTTGGTTTTTGTGTTTCAGACGTTTTCTTACTACAAAATCATCGGCATCGTTGACACTAATCAGATGGCGTTATTTTGTATATATTTATCATACAAAATGAACAAAAAAAAAATTTGTGCGTGTATTTCAAGAGTGTATATCGTTACCTTAATATAGAAAGGCCCTAACTAACATTTTTTTCAAAATCGAGATTTTTATAAATTTTGGTAGGTCACGCACTAATACACCATTGACAAAAAAATGTGTGTACTACCATTGAAAATAAATCATTACAAGCAAATAAAAAACCCATTACTCACTTTAACTCACAAAAACTTTAATTTTTATTAAGTTTTTTCGTAAGTGTTTAAGTGTTTTTCTATCTGGTGAAAATTCAAAACAACACCAAAGTTTAAAAGATTTCAAGTAAGACTGAAGTGAAAAAGTATCACCAACCCTCTTCACGTCCTGTATATTTTCATTTCATCTGCGTATGCTAACAGATGAGAATTTTTAAGGTTCACTTAAAAGAGATGCTTTGGGCTGTTAAATCCCCTTATTGTCCGACATTTTTGAGTAAGTATAGTCCATACGTTGCATTAAATTCAAAATTATTTGTAAAATACCAAAGACTAAGCAATTTTACTCAAGGAAATACATACATACATATTGACACATAAATTTTTTTCTGAAATTGATATTATTGTTTTTGAAAAAAGATTGCGTTACATGCAAACTCAGTTTAACTTAAAGTATGGCTCCAGTAAGAAAATATCATTAAATTGCTAAAATTCCCACTGTACTTAATTCAAATTACCTTGTGGCAGGATCATATGTTGAAATTATGACAACAACAAAAAAAAACATCACCAACGACAACATTTGATGACAACAAGAATAGTAATGATGATAGCGACACAACAAAAGACACGCTTTGGCAACACTTAGAATTTACGAGACACGCAGCATTTGAGTAATTTCTGCGATTGTTAACTTATATCTCATACGCGTACCTATGTCTGGGTAGCTGAAAAAAAAAAATTGGGTGCATATCATAGATGATAATCACATTGAAACGAATTATTTCACAAAGCACGAAAAAATCAGCTTTACGCATTCTGAGAACCTTTGTTACGCCTGAAAAGCACAGAGCTCCGCACCGCTTGATGTTTTCAGTCGTTTGAATTCACGTACGTGACTGAGTGCCATGACTTTTGACGAGTTCATGAGTTGTCATTTTACATTTTGTTGTTGTTCTTCTTGCTGTAACTTACCCTTCTCCACTAAGGATTATGACCTAGTTGTAGTTACTTTTGTTTTGCAGGTAAAATTTTTCCTTTGTTTTGAGATTTCAGACTGAGAATGATAGGTGCTCCTGTTAAAAATCATTTGTAAGTTGAAAACAAATATTTCTTTTTGCGTTTTTGGAACAGATCATATTTTAGTTTTACATTTTTTTACTTTGCCTCCTGTTCAGTACTCTGCCGTACTAAGCGAATAGGGCGTATCTCTAAAAATTAATTTCGAGATAATTGATCTTTCGTAAATGTAAATATGTATGTTGAAATAACTGCAAAATTGAGATTGAGAAAATTCTCTTAGAAGATTTTTTTTATGATTGAACTAAGATACCTGCATTTGGAGTATTTCATTAGACACGTAATGAAATATATATAAATCTCGGATTTTTTTTTTTTTAGATACGCCCCTTTCGCTTAGCACGGCACTAGTGTAAGTGTAAAAAAGACAAAAATAAAATGTTTTCTTCATTTCAATTACTATGCAGCTATGTATGAAAGTTCTTGATATCTAGAAATAATAGTTTTGTACTTCAAAATTATGATTTGTATGTATTATTTGTCGCACTTGGCCAGACTGTTATTTGATTTTATAATCAAGTGGATTAATAACCATCTATTTGCTAATTTTTAACGCATTGGTTTTTCTAAGCATTTCTACTTATAAGCGTATAAATTATATTTGATTTGGTTTGTTCAGTGGCATATCTTTTTTCGTTTGATTTTTATGAGAGCAACACCAAAGGGACAAAAAGCAAATTGAAATATAAAACAAAACAAAAAATAAAAAATGTAATCCAAAAACTTATGTTGAATAATCATTGCTCAAAATAATGCGTTCATAAATTGGCAAGATTTTTTAATAAAAATACAAAAAAATAAAAATAAAACAGAGTTAAATATCGTTAATTATTCAAGGTTTACATTTTATCCACTCCGATAGTATATTCTTTGTATATTGCAGACCAGTAACACATTCGTTACACTTAGCGTATATTAATCAAGAATTCTAAACAAATTGCTAACTTATTAGAGCCTCAGTGAGTGTAGTTGGAAACGATTTATCAGTGAAATTTAATTTATTCACCTTCAATTCGCTACAGGTGCAGTTAGAGTGAAGCGCCTACTTTCATTGAGCTGTCGGTGCGAATGTATTTTGCTGCCACACGCCATCCATCTGTGATACGTCATTAACAGCATCTAGTTGTACATCAACAATCTCGTCAACTTCATAAAACATCGCCATCAACTACTGATTGATTTTCTGATTAAAATGCATCTACTGCTAAGTGCAAAAAGGTGGACGTCATGTAAATTTTTAAGATTCGAAGCAGTGCAGTCTGGTACACTTCTTTTTTACCTACATATATCGCTTTCTGAACTTAAACAGTCTTCAATTTTCATCAAATGTTAGCGAAAATCAGCAAGTTTCACTACATGAATTATCTTTTCAGCTATTGATATTTTAGGCTAGGCTTACCAGTTGTCCTTGACTTTCATCAATTGCCTTCCAATGTTCTTAATTTTTCATTATTTATTTAAAAAAAATTTGCTTTCCGGAAAAATTAGGGTTAATCTAGAAAAATAAGAATTAAATTATGTATCGTTTGAAACCATATAAATTGTGTTTTTTTAATATTTATCATTGAACATTATCTCATCGAACTAATCGTCATTAGCACACGCCGATATTCATGTAAATTAACAAATCGGTCATCGCTTTTTTCTTAACAAAATATGACAAGACAACAAAATTATCAATTTAACATGGTAATGTAATTGGTCACATCAGTTATCGGTCATTCTTTTACAAACCACACACCAATTTAAGCTTGACATCTTAGAATCGCCCCAAATTTTTTTTACAACTTATGTAAATAAAATCACTTGACACGTGCTGTTTGTAAAAAATGACCGATATACATATACATAAACATACATTAATGATTACAGTGTCATCTATTTTGTCATTTCTCGTTTGTTGCCATAGTTGTCAAACCTATGATCTACTGACATATTATAGGTTAATGATATATTTTGTGGTAAAAGTTTTCTTTTTAACAAAATTTAATCGAAAATTCAAAACAAATCATCATATCTCGAAAACGATAGTTAGTAAACAAAAATTTTAAGCTTTCAAATACCAATAGCTTATGATATCAGTATCTTTAGACATCCATATTTTCAAAATCGATACCAATTTATAACAATATTTTCAGGAAAGCCTATCTTCCTATTCCTATCGCTTGCTTCCGAAACAATGCCTCAAAGTTTGGTCGTTCCAATAAGTCGTTTCTAAATGAAAATTTTTCCGGTTCCACGTATGTTGAAGTATTTTTTTGTCTATGAATAAGATGTTGCAAACGAGGATCTTTTAAGTTATACGAAGTAAAAATATAAAACTTTTTTGAGCGTACTGGATATGTTTTTTGGTTGACTGACAACCGTATCTAAGCTGTAGAAATGCCTGTCTTTTGTTCGATGTGTTTCAATAAATGCAGTTGGAGGTCTTCACTTTTCGTGTGCCGTAATGCTTACATAATCAATTACCCCATTGAACCCAATTCTTAATAAAGGATCAAAAGATTGAAATTTCATTTTGAAAGTTTCTAAAACTTTTTTCGTAAATCTGAAGAAGATATAATTATTTATCCATTGAGAAAGTTTAAAGCTCAGCTGAGCTTGTGGTCAAAAGCTACTACGGTTTATAAATGTTGGTATTTTTTAAACAGCGCGTAGTTGGTATTTTCCTATAGTTAATTATTAAGTTAAATTATTTCCTTTTGACTCCAATCTTTAGAACATGCTAGGAAACAACAATGATGTCAATATCCTTTTTGTCGTGCCTTATGGAACCGTGTGCTTTAGTCGTTAATTCATTAAGGAATAATTATTTCATTTTTTATACAGGGTGTTTTTTTTAGAGGTATAGAGCTTCGAATTGAAATAAAACACAAGAAAATCGTTTTAATGTCCATCAATTTGGCTTTATTGGAAGGATAATTTTATGTCATTAATGTTTAAATATGATTTCGGGCATGTGGCCGCCGCGGCTGGCTCGAATGAAGCCAATTCTACAGGTCCAATTTTGAACCACTTTTTCGAGCATATGGGGCCGTATGTCGGCAATAACGCCACGAATGTTGGCTTCCAAGTCCCCTAACGTTTCTGGTTTGTTGGCGTAGACGAGCGACTTCACATATCCCCAAAGAAAATAATCCAATGGTGTCAAATCACACGATCTTGGTGGCCAATTGACAGGTCCATTCCGCGAAATTATGCGCTCATCGACGTGCGCTGTGTGGCATGTAGCGCCGTCTTGTTGGAACCACAACTCATCCACATTCATGCCATCCAATTCGGGAACAAAATAGTCAGTTATCATGGCTCTATACCGGTCTCCATTAACGGTAACTGACTCTCCAGCATTATTTCGGAAGAAGTATGGCCCAATGACTCCACCAGCCCATAGAGGACACCAAACAGTCAGTTTTTGTGGATGTAATGGCGTCTCAAGGGTCTCATGTGGATTCTCTTCACTCCAAATGCGGCAATTTTGCTTGTTGACGTAGCCATTCAACCAAAAATGAGCCTCATCACTGAACAAAATTTTGCGATGAAAATCAGCATCGAGATCAATCTCATTTTCGGCCCATACACCAAAATCACGACGCATTGCATGGTCTCGCGGCTTTAATTCTTGCACAAGCTGGATCTTGTAAGGTCGCAAGCCAAGATCTTTGCGCAAAATCTTCCATAAAGTTGATGGACAAAGCTCCAATTGCTGTGCACGGTGGCGAATCGATTCATTCGGGTCCTCTTCAACATTTTGCTCTACAGCGGCAATTGTTTCTTCGGTGCGCACTGTTCGACGTCTCTGCGGATGCGTATTATCACATAGAGTAAACGTAGTGCGAAAACGACCCATGGTTAACCGAATTAATTGCTCTGATGGACGATTATGTCGACCATAAAATGGACGGAGCTTGCGGTAAACTTCGCGAACTGAACCATTATTTTCGAAATAAATTTGCACAATTTGCAAGCGTTGTTCTTTTGTCAACCTGTTCATGATGAAATGGCAAACCAAACTGAACACAAATGACATTAGAGTTGCCAGATTTGACCATAAAATGCCAGTTTTATCTCTATTCGAAAAACAAACCTCTAAAAAAAACACCCAGTAGTTAAGGGGGCAGAGGCAGTCAGAATTTTCATGAAATTATATCTTAAAAATATATTCTGAAAATTTGAAATCAATCCGATAATCACTTTTAGAGTTATTTTGCAATAAAAAAAGGCTCTCTCTCTCTGTCTGATTCATGTGTTTCTGGTCAGTCTATGTGCGGTAGTTGAACTTTAAATGAGTTTTTCTCAAAACTATGTTTTCGGAACTGGTGACGACCACTGAAACTCGAAAACCGCTCGATAGATTTCAATGAAATTTACACAGTTTTTGAAAAACATAAAAAGCTAGTGTCTGATCGAAGGATTTTTTTTTTTTAAACAATTTTTTATAAACAATTAATTGTTGGTATTTTCCCAAAAATCTGGAAGTAAATTTCCTGAAGCTAATTTGTTGATTTAAAAAAAACATCGATCTGGTACTAGATTATTTATTTAAATAACTAATTTTTCTTATCCGATTGATTTTAGATGATTTTCCAAGGATTTGTGATGGTCGCCGCAAGGCATTCTGTATGGGACAGGGTCCAACACAGCCAGCTATAAATTTTTTTATTGAAAAGTTTTTTTTTTTAAATTTTCGTCAAGTCAAGTTGAAACATAATGCAATGATGTCATATTATCACTTTTATTAAATAAATTAAATTAATACAAAAAAAAAAATTATTGAAAATGTTCTCTTAAGGTAGGCAGACACCGGACCAGCATGTGTTTCTCTGTATTTGAAATCAGCAAAAAAAAAATATTTTTTAAATGATTCGACAGCAGATCATTGAATTTAGTCGCTCTGATGTCTTTTAAATTTCTTAAGACCAACCCCAACTTTCCTAAACGGGAAAGCCCCGTTGACTAGAAATGGAGATCTTTGTACCCTTTGTTCCATATGTAAGGTTCTAAGAAGAATAAGAATGAGAAAACTATGGCGCAACATGTTATGAGTGATTTTAATTATTCTCATGAAATGATAAGAAAGAATGTGCACTGGATTAAGTGAACTTAATAACACTTTAATTACTTTTATTTTTCTAATGTGGTGTATTTTCTTACCACAATGAAAAGTTCAATGCGGTGCTAATTTAGATAAACTCGGAGAAACATCCAGAAAATGGAATAAAAGCAAAACTAAAATTAGCAAATATGAAATGCGTATTACCTAAAACAAGAATCGAACCCCGGAAACCTCTGAGTTCAAAACGCAGAAGACTTCCATTCCACCACAAAATCGTGACCACATCTTGTCCACTAAGCAACTGCTAGAAGAGTTGCCAAACCTAAATTCTGGCACTTAAAAATTTTCTCTATTCCCTACCTCAATAAGTGATCACTTTTCTGTTCAAATTCCTTGCCAGTGATGGCATTTTCGGTACATTTGTACTTTTTTTTAATACATTTGCGTCGTGAAAAATCGTCGTCAGTGCATTCGGTATATTTGGCTCATTTTCAGTAAATTCGGTGCATTTTCGACTATTTCTAAAAATTACCGTTTTTTTAGTAAACTTACCGCGAAATATGCCGGAAATAAATTGTGCTTTGTTTTTCAATATAAAACTTAAAATTTTGCTGAATTCTATTAATTATGAATTAACTTTTTCATGTTTATGTTAAAAAGTGCATTCGGCATCAGAAAAGTACTTTTCAAGTCTCTATTCAGTACATTTCTACAAAACCCTTGATGGTGACGGTAGCTTTGAGCAATCAAGACTTTATGTTACTTGATATTGGCGATCTAATTCACGCTGCGCTAATTTCACCTCATTAACATAGAGCCCTCAAAAAACTTTGTTTTCAATAATATCTGATGCTATCAATGCTTTTTTCGATTATATGGTGCATACTCAAAAAATCCAGGAAATATCAGGCCGTTTATGTAAATTAGCTTTAGCTTTATTATAACTCGTTAACTCCTGCTGGAATATGGGGTTTTTAGAATCATTATACCTTGCCTGTAATGTTTAAATAAGTTCACTTATTTAAATAGGATAAATAAGGTCACTTATTTAAACACGACTTACACGTCAAGTTGAACGTTTTGCAAACCAATCTTTGTGAAATCAAACACTTTTTGCTAGAAATATAACAATTTTTTTAACTATATCTATGTATACATCATGTATAAAAGTCTATCAAAAGCGCAGTAGAATAATAAAAAAAGTATCATCATCGGAAAAAACTCCGAAGCCTTTTGCGCAAAGTTACTTTTGATATCACCAGTCGCATTTTGCTAGAGCTTACACGCAAAGGAAACTTATGGACATGAAGAATCTGTATAACAATTTTGTTGACTGAGCAACTTACTTGACGTAAGTATATAGAAAATATCCTGTCAAAATGAATAAATCGAGCTATATTTGCAATTTTTTGACATATTTGTCATGGATTTCTTGTGTTTTATTTAACAAAGATCATTAATTTGTTTTGAACTTTAACTTGATTTGTATTCTATACACACCAGCTATTCAAGACCCTGTAATGTCTCCTTAGTTAGTAGAGAAAAGACAAACTCTAGACTTGAGATCGAATTTGGCCAATTTGGTTAACGCTAAGTGACAATAGAAATTTTAATTTGGCTGACCTAATGCTATAAAAAAACCCTACATCCGAATATCATCTTGTGAGAAATCTTAAAAGGGCCACACTGATAAATTAGTGCCACATACCTTACTACTTCTGCACTCCTGATTTGCTGATGATGAAATCATTTTCTAGTAACGCGTCGAACTGGAATACTTTTGCTTCAGGGTCTTCTGTACTTTTTTTGCGATATTTTGTTTTGATTTTCATGGCGTTAAAAATTTTAGCATTTTTATTAGCGTCTGTGCAAAAACTCAACCACATTCGATGTATTTTCCATTTTTATTTTCCCTCTGCATATTGAAATCTCAACAAGTGCTGTTGGATCGGCCTCTGTGTTCACCTAAAGCCTCGAGGCAAATGGAAAGTGGTAAATGTAGTGCGCCTCTTAAAACATACATAAATATTTATTTATGTACATTTATGAATGAATTTTAATTGCTATTGTCCGACTAGTGAATCATTGATGGCAGTTTTCCATTTTAACTTTTTATTTCTTTAGGTTTTCCATGATTGATGGAAAAATGCAAATTATGATGTGACTTTCACTGCAAATTGTTTTTTAAGTACTCATAATTATTATTCGTTACATGTGCTGATTATTATTGCTAAAGTCCTATGAAAAGTACAAGTTGATGTTTGACTATGGCATCGATTTTCATTACCATACTTAATATTTTCTGTTTTAAAAAAAAAAAAAAAAAAAAAACTTAAAAGTTGGTGACTACATATAAAATTATTCATTTAGTACTAGAGTATTAAAGTCAAATGTATGTTAAATACTTTTCCAATTTCAGATTCAAGAGGCGGATGTAGGAAGTAACGTGTTCAAGATTTTTGGATAAATCTTTCAGGAGAATTTTTAATAGGGTTGCCTTATGCAAAACTGTCCCTATTCAGGATACTCAGGTTCCAATGTCAAAAAATATATATTTTTTATTGTCTCGCGATAAAAATAGTAAATTATATATTTTCTATTAAAAAGTTTCAGCAATTTTTTGGCTGTTGTCATGATACATGGCCGATATCGAGAAAATAAACTGTATTGAACAAGATAGCGCTATACATTTTAGATTTGATCAAATATTAATTGACACCGAATATTAAATTTGGAGTACATCTTTTGCACCAAATCATTCAACTCTGAGCTGCTACTTACACTATTTTACCAATATGACATACGTAAGAAATTATTCCCAAGATTTCTTATAAAAAATTTCATAATCTATAACTTTTGTCCAGCTTGAATTAATTTTCGACCCGAAGAAATTATGCACAGAACCATTTCTATGAGAAATTATATAATCTATAGCTTTTGCTTAGATTGAATTTCCGTCCGGCCAATAGGATGCGAGATAAAAGTGAAAAACTGTTTTGTTGGGATTATGCACCCAAAATATCTTTAATTAGGACAGGCCAAGATAAGGCAACTCTTCGGGATAATTTTGATGTATATAAACCATCTTTACAGAGAATCTCATCTCAGACTCTATTATACTCTACTGCTTTTGCCCCTAGGCTTATTCAGTAAAAGTCGGATGTTCAAGATCTTATACGCAATTTTGATTCCAACTTTATTATTCGATCCAGTGATTACGCCGATTTTACCGAACAAAATATTTGTACTTTTCTAAGATCCGTCGCCGGTTGCCGAAACGTAAATTTCTTCTGTCACTTTCTTCAATTTAATAGCATATTTGTTTAGTGCGTTAATTTTACAAGTATTTTTCTTCAGAAAAAAGAGTACTCGTACGAACTCCTATACTCTAGATGCATCAAGTTCTTTATTAAACAAAAAACTGAGCATTTTAATAAACGCGTCAAATGCAAAATTTCCAAATAACTAATGAATTAGGTGAATTCAATTATAGCACAGAGAGATCATGCCGCTTTTATTTTCGGAAGCAGAACGGAACATAAACTGTAGACAGACACTTTGGCAGTTTCATTTGTCGTCGTTTTGTATATTCTAATTTATTTTTTGAAAATTTAAGGAAATTAATTAATAATTTCTTGTGTTTGCCTTGCAAGGCAATCAATCAACAGCTTTGAAAATTAAACAAAAATTTATGAACTATATATGTATGCAACTTACAGCATATTCCATAATTATGGTAAAGAAATTTTCTTCTAAATATTTCGACAATTTTCTACTTTGCATGCAATCAAATCAATTTTCATTGCTGTAACTTTTCCTCGGTCGAAATATTTAATTACTTTTTTCTTTATCTCCTTATTTTACCTCCTTATTTTTCTATTTTATTATAATCCCTTCGAAAACAATATGATATTTTGAAATGTTTGCTTCTATGGAAGATGCCACACCCATTTATTCAAAATGGGTTACGATTCTTGTACCAAGTTGCATTACCATCCCTTGAAAAAACTTCTTTATTATCTACATTTGTTTGTTGCTCATACTAAATGTGTCACGCCCACTTCCCCAAGCTCATCCACATTTACCGCTGAGGCTACATAATGTATGTACATTAGGGTGTTTTTTTTCCAACTTTTTTCCAACTTTAGGACAGGGATTTTGTTTATTTTTTCCTATATTATAGCTTGAGGAATAAAAATAATTGTCCCAACATTTGAGCTTCCTAGCTCTAACCTGAAAACTGCGCGGACAGAGTGACGTTGAAATTAATTGAAAAAACCGACTTACTAAAACGCCTTGTCGAATCCTGTCCCAAACATGGGTTGCCACTCATTTAAGAAAAGTTGACCACAAAAACGGGTGTCAACTAATGTTTAGGACATGATGCGACAAGGCAACCCTATATATTCTAATAAAGCTCTTCGATATCATCATTTGGCACAAATTTCAAGCTGTTATCTTCATTAATGAAAATTCACCAAAAAAACCGGTGAAAACCCATGTTAGGGACAGGATTCAACAGTGCAATCCCGTGTATTATGTTTAGGCCTCATCAAGTTCTATCATTTGGTATACATTTCGAGCTGTTATGTACTACAGCTTTAATTATAACAACAAAATTGGCTAAAATTCGGGCATTTTCGGCCATCGGGACAGGCTTTGGCAAGGCAACCCTAGATTTTCTATTTAAGCTCGTCGAGCTTTATCATTTGGCATGCATCCCATCCTGTAATATTATACAGTCGACTTTTCTATAGCCGGCTCTCCGCCTATTCATACATTCGCTCTTATTTTGACAAGTGGCAGGATCTATTAAAGCCTCATCTTCCGCTGTATACAGACATTACAAATTGATGTACCTCAATATAATTTCTTTTTTTGAAAAAACAAAACATATTAAAGGACCGAATTCTCAAATGGAATATCTTTTTAGTAAAGTTATAGTAATAGCAGAAGGTATAATTTAATTTTAAAATTTGTAGGTTATTTTTATGTTTCAACTTGCATCAATACTAACTTTGATGGATTGACCCACATGCTTCTATATTATTGCATGTTTTCACGAATATTTCCTTTGCTTCGAAGTCATGCAACAAATTCAGCTCATAATTTTAAAAACTCCAACGTTGCGTAAAAATTTTTTATCTAGCGATATACTGCGTAAACAACAACTACAATTCGAGCATAGGGAAGAATTAATTTTGCACGCCATAACGTCTGTTGCACCTAATTTAATAAAAATTTTAATTTGTATCAGCAGAGAGATACGCAAGTGCCGCATCAAATGAAGAGGGGGAATGTGAAGCCAGGACGGCTTACCAGTGCAAAGTGTACAGATTAAGGGGGGAGGTACGACTAATAATAATTTGCAATATACGAATAGTACTCGTATAGTTAAACGCTGAACGTGCTTGTCCGCTAGTATCTTCTATGCGAACGTCATCTTTGCATCAGCTCGTCTGACTCCTGTAACTGCATGTACCATAGCTGATACGGCTGGTGCGTCTCAACAGTTTATTTAAAAATTCAGATTTTCAGGAATATTTTACAATTTTTGCATGCTTACACATATGAAAACGTTTTTTAAAAAATTCTATTGACAGCCCGACTCGGATGTCATTCGCCTTTACGTTAATAAATTTTGCATATGCGATTTTGCATGCACACAATTTTCTGGTGCGTGACTCCTGCGACCACCTACACATAATTGGTTTTGATATGTTTTCATTCATAAGTTTTTAAGCAAAATTATTTTTTTCTTATTTTTTTTTTTTGAGAAAAATTAGTTGTTCCAAAGTACCCACAGTATGCGGCTAAAGATTTTCTGTTTTCAAAAATTTATTTATTTTTGAATGCTGTCTATTGATAGCCAGAACATTGTTTGGTTGAATTTTATATGCAGTACCGACTTCAAATGACTTTTCAGTATCAGTAACTCAATTACTATTAACAGATACATAATAAAAAACGAAGATTTTGCTGAGATTTGGGTTTTTTTTTGTTATATTTTGCTTCAAAACAATGCCACATTTTATGTAACAGTCGAGATCTGGATAGAACCAGATTTGTATTGTCTCTTTGGAAAATGTTTTCAAAAGGATTCAAAAAGTACAGCTACTGAATTTAAAGCTCAAGGAGTCCTTTTGTTGTACTGGCGTAAAGGGCCTTTTGGAAGTAGCAGTGGTTTGGCAAATAGTTTTCACCTAATTCAATCTAATAAACAGTGATCAATGCAGTTTCTTGGCTCTAATGTTTAATGCACCACCTGTGGACAACACCTGTGAACACCACCTGTGGACAACACCTATACCATTTAAATACTTCTTGCAAAGTGACAGGTGCTGCTAGTTCATATATTTTTGTCTGCCTTATTTCATCGTTTGACTGTTTTTATCGTCTCTCTATATTATAATATGTATTTCGACCAAATATTCGTTGTATCGAATTGATAATCAGTTTCAACGCTCATCAGTTATTTTGCAGTTTTCAATGATGTACTTGCAATACGACCGCTTTGAGCAGCTCCATGGGAGCAAGAATATTTGAATGTTCAACATACTCGGAATAAATGGGCATCATTTTCTTCATCAGAATTTCAACTTCATCGATATATTCTTCCGCCGGTTCAATAGGGCAACGATTTCAGTTGATTCTATGTTATCTCACTTATTTTTGAAATCTCTCAATACTTTTCCTCATGACATTTTCAAGAAAAATTACAAGTCTGTTCACAACATTTCATGCTTTTCCAACAGTTTATTTTTTTTTCACAAAATACTTACTTTTAACATTATTTAGAAACAAATAACAAGAGTCTGCAAAGTACAAACATTTTTTGCTTATCACTTCAAGATTTTTAATTAACCTTGCTTGAAAAAATATTTGGCTCATTTCTTCTAATGGCATCAGACAGACAGTTAAAAGCTTCCTTTTCAGGTTATAACTGTCAAGTTTTTCGATACGTTAATTTTTTGAAGATATCGCACACTTAAGTTAAGAATACAGGTACTTCGTAATCCATTTATGTACTTATATGTAAGTTAACAAGTATTAAGTACTTATTCTATCTAAAGTTTTGTGTTTTCATACGTAATTTAGCAACAAATTTGCGAATGTTTATTGATATTCGTATATATAAGGGCGGTTCAAAAAACATACATATAACATACAAGATGAAAATGTTAAATTTTGAAGAAAATGATTGATATTAAAAATTGCAGAATCTGTAGGGATCAATCGAACCGTATATGAACATTATACATTATATATAGTATAATCGAATAAATTCTAATGCAACAAAACCTGATCATTAAGTTTTCGAATTACAAAATCTTAATTTTATTTTTGTTGAGTGGAGAAATCGATTAAAAGTATATCAACAATAAGTCTTTCAAATTTTTGTTCTATACGGTTTTTGAAATCAAAAAGAAGAACTATAATTACCAAATATTACTTCATTTTATTATTTACATTTTAGCCAAAATGGGTTAAGTGCACTTTGATAAAAAACAACAACTCAATTCCAATTTCTGAGCAAATCTCATCTTCTTCAATGGGCGTAGCTTAACTAACAACAAAAACCATTACTTTTTTTAAAGACTTTAATACTTTTGATGTTTCTGCAAATTTTGCTAAAACTCAATGCAAATAAAGTTCATTTTATATCTGTATTTTTTCAGTCTTACCATGATTGTTGTCATTGGACCGGCGACAGACCATTTCAATAGTAAAATTTAAAACATGACAGTGTAATAAAATTTTTCTGCTGATTTGGCAGAAAGTGAGAACAAGCTTCAAGTGTAGATATGATATTTTAATTTTACACAATTTGGCAAAAATGAAGCAAGATTTCTATTTTGGCTAAGAGTGAAATCTGAGCAAAGAGCAAACACGAGTTGTGTGCCTATGATGAAATGAAGCAAAGTGGGCACCAACCAAACAGAATAGTGTCAGATTATAAGTTAACTAAACTGTTTAACTGCTGAATTTGTACAATATGCAATTCAGTAAAAAAATTTACTCTAAATAAAAAAATCAAAACGAAGATAAATGTGAGCTGGGAGTTTTTTTTTTTTTGTTCTTCACGCATTCTTTTACATAAAATTTGAGCCACTGAATTGTTCTGTAAATTAATTTAATTTTCTTTAGTGAAATTATAAGACGAAAAATTGATATTTTGAGAAAATATTAAAAATAACAAGTAGCGAAAGCAGTTAAGTTTAAGACTAAAACATAAAGTTAATCAATACATAAAAATTATTACACGTGAATTGTAAATACATAACATTAAAATGTGCCCTTTGTGCTGTTTAAACAATCAATCATCGATACCCGTTTATAAGAAAACTTATATATCTATCTTACATTGCCTGTCATGCAAAAGTATCGATGTTTCGCTGATACCACAGGATTATTGAAAAAATTTATGTAATGTAAGCTCTTACCCAAACAAATATATAGTTGTGTTATCAATCAACATGATTTGATCAAGAATCTCTAAAGATTCATCTAAGCTATCGAGGAAACTACGAAATAAACGGATGGAAACAGAATCGCTTGTGATTCAAAAGCACTGCCAAAGAATCACTTTTAATGAATTCAAGTGACCAAAAGGATCGTAGGGGAATTTCTAATAATCCCTCAACAATATCTAAGGATAATCACAATTAATGCTGCTAGTATTTCAAAACAATCGAAAAAGAACCAATCATACGTATCGAACTTAAATTATATGTACATTTAGCCGGATTGATTTTTAAGCAAAAAAAGTAGGCGCGACACACTCTTGAAAACGATTTTTGCATCATCACTTTTTTTCGATCAGAGAACACTCAATGTAGTAGTTTTGGTCCTCTTGAAAAAATATTAAGCTCTTTTAAACATCTTGGCTGAAAAATATTATTATTTTGATGTCCCAAAAATCGATTTTTGGCCATTTTTAAAGAATAAAAATGGTCGACGTAGTCGTGGAAATGTGACTTCATCTTCCGCAGCATGTGTGTTGGACCCACTTACAAAACTCTTTATCACTAAAGTACTATCCCAAGATGAAAACATATTGAGAAAAGCCAAACATGTAAGAAGATAATAGCTTCGATCACCGAATTTGAATCATCTTAAATTAATTGAAATCAAGTCAAGTATTTATTGGTTTACGCGAAAATATCACGATGTAATTTTAATTATCTGCAAGTTTTCCTTGGGTCTAATACCAGCAAAGTAACGGACCTTTTATTGAAATCGATTTCAGAAATCTCATATTTGGGTGCACGTTATGTAGGAACTTTCGTATGCGAAATATGAGGAACACAATCTGTTTAATGGGACCCTCAGGTAAATAATTAATTGATTGCAGGACTTCATTTAAGTAGTTTGTATTACCCCCTTCTCAGATTGTACCTGTTTCCTATGACCAGTTTTCAGCTAAGCACTCGGAGCTCCGAAAGGCTTTTGTTTGCTGAACACAAATCAATCGCCAACTTTCCTATACCACGTCACTTCACTTGTTACATCACTATATAAAGAAAAAATTTAGGATCACTTGTTCAAAATAAGTGCACATTAGACATGTTCAAAAAAATGTCATGTTCTAGAATTCTTCGGGAACACTCGAAATTCGACAATTTATTCGTATTCGAGTATATCTAGAACATAACATTTTTTTGAATGCACATAATACGTTTTGAATGTAAAGTCTGTCAAAAATCATGTTGGGTTTGATCGAATTAAAAACTTAATCGTGTAATTTGATCAAATCAGACTAGTAAAATGGTAATTAAGTCATATTTTCTTTTGCTTTTATTTCAGCCTTAATTCAAATAGACATATAGAAAAAAGACCACATTTTGTTTGAAATGTTTGTCTTTTTTCTTTGAGACTATGATTTTGTTTAGACAAAGAGAACTGTTGATACGTGTTGATATACAAAAATAACTATGCAAGCCACAGACTTGAAATAATTGTGAAGAAAAACTCAATTTTATTTATTTTCGTGACATATTACGTTTTGTTTTAACTCTTCATTTCTTGCTGCTTCATTCAATAAGGCGTTATTGAAAAATTTGATTAGTTTGCAAGGGAAAATCTAATATGATTTTCTTGCAAGAAGTCATTTCCTGTAAAAACTCCTCATAATTTCATAGGAAACTTAATACAACTAAGTTTCTGATAATTTTGAATTTCTAAGGAGTTTCAGTGCATTTTGAAATAAATTTTTCTCATGCTCTTGATTGATACAAACTGCAAAATTATTCGCACCCGATTTAATTATGTTAAATGGTATTATGCACTAACTTCGCCGTTATTATACGAATTTCCTTTGTATTGCAATGAGCTAAATGTTTTATTTAATATTTTCGAATTTCTGCTATAAACTAAACTCTAAACTAAACACACTAACGAAAGTACTTAAGAACAAACTTGATGAGATGAAAACAAAATCAAAAAATAAAATAAAATCACGAAATGACAGAGAATCATTTAAGTTATGACCATGGATTCCGTTGAATTAATGCGCACAAGACGCCGCAATCGGACCCTCGATTGTAATGCATTCCGACTACATTCATGCCATCGCACTCTATGGCAATGTACTTTACTTCTTTCCTAAGTTCTTTGCTTGTTTCCTTCTTCTTTTTTTTCATAAAAAAATCGGGCTCTTATAGTTTTTCGCTCTGGCGGTTCTAAGTTTTTGTAGCGCTTTTAAACGCTCGCTGAAGAAGCACATTGGAGGGCATTGTGCATTGTACTTGCTGTTTTGTCTGACGAAGTGTCTGCTGTTTGAGTTCAGTGGCAACACACAGTAACGACGCGGGGTCGCTTAAGGGCTTACGTTTGATAAACTGCTTCGCCGCCAAGTCACAATGTACTATGTACTCGTACGTAAAGTCGGGGGGTGGTAGTAATGAAATATTTCGAGTATCTTTTACACTGAGAAAACTAAACTCACATGCATTGATTAATTAAATAATGAGCTGTAAGTTGCTTTCAAATTAATTGTAATGTTTCTCGATAAATATGGGTTTTCAGTGTCTCGATGCAATAACTGAAGGGTCTAGATTGTTTCAAAGCGTTGGGGTACTAATAAAGAACTTAGAAATTATTCCATCCTCTTCGAAATAGCATGGACATTTTGAATTCGAACGCATTAAACTGTTCATTAGACTAGAATTATTTAATGTGTTTCAAATAGCTAACAAATAAGCGAGTAACGTCTTAATGGTAGAAAATAGATTTTTAGTTAGCTTTTTTCTACGATTTTTAATGAATGGTATTATTGAACCGTCGCTTGAAAACGTCGCTTGTGACATTAGATCGTTATTAGTATAAAATTACTACATATTTTTGCTTTCAACTACCTTTAATTACGGTAAAGCTTCAAAAAATGCGAAATGGGGAAATATTTTGGACAAATGGTCTGAAAATAAAACATTTATGCCATTGATCTTTAAATTAAAATGTTAGTTGTTCCTTAAGACGCATTTGAACTAAATACAGCAGCATAACATGGAATAATTTTGTGCTGCTAGTTATTAATTCAAAAACCAATTTTATCAGAGAAAACATTTAATTGTGTTCCAATATTGTTCACAACAGCTAACACACAACTCTAGATTTGAAAACATTCAAATATGATATAGGAACTCAGTGTTTGCTTGTCTGGAATTAGAGCCACAATCGAATGTTATTTTTCTTTTATCAAAAACATTTGGAAAACCAAGTTGGACAATATTCACACAGAAACACTATGAGCCATTTTCTTGTGAAACGTAACTAAGGTAACACTTGCATAGGTTTCATACAAAAGCCGTATATTAAAACTTATTCGTCAAACATTTTGTGAATTTTATATTGCACTGCCCATGTGAGCAAATTTTTTGACAAACCATGCCCGTACCTTAAATTTTGTTGTTCAACGAAGCTGTGCGTTTAGTACCAGTTCACTCTGGACAAATGATTCATTGTGATACCACGGGGTATATAACTAAGCCCTCTTGCTAACGTTTGTGTTCGTATGACGAACTGAAGAATATGAAGGCCATTCTTGTAAATACTTTATGTTAAGCAAGACTTCAGGAGTCACGACATTTTTCCACTCTCCATTTTTTCTTTCTTAATTTTTAGTTTTACAAAGAATATTTGCTAAGAAGTAGACATTTTCGAATATTTTTCAGTGTACTCTTCGCTAATGCGAATCAGAGGTTAAAATATTGCACACGATATTTTCGAATGGGATTTCATAAATAAGTACTTACTATTTGCTGAGTAAATTACAAAATAATCTGCTTTCTTGGCGCATCATTAACAATGAGCAATTTTCTAGGTTATATGTACAAAAAGAAAAAAAAAATAAATTTTTACTTATTTCAAGTCTTAAAGTTGAAGCAATTCCTTAAGAAAATGTAGAAATGGGGAAAATAATGAAATAAGAGAAGAGGAACATCTGTACTCGCATAATGTTATTTCCATGCGGCTGTAATACTGCGCGAAGTCTAGCATGTCGAATGCAGCAGCAGGTTTCTGTGAAATCTAGGGAAATCAACCTACCATAGCGTAGAGATGAAATAGGGTAACAATTGCATAGAACAGCAAATAAGAACACTAAAAAAAAAATGCAGAAATAATGTATTTATACATAAATTCCTTTTATGATGTTTATTCAATTTTTTCCCGAGTTTTTATTTCAACGCAGTCAGTTAAACACTATGTTTGATATAAAATATTTAAAAATTATAAATTAGAGCGAAATCACATATTGTCGGCAGAGTATAACATTCACGCAAGACCTAGATGTAGAAATATTTAATACACAAATGCCAACTCTTATCGTTACCTGGTTGGCACCCGTGTATGAGATCACCTTTCCAACAAAAGGCGATGTTATCTGTCTTGAAAAAAGGCGTATATTGGAAGCAACGCATGGCTGAAAAGGTTGCATATACATACATCAGCAAATTCCACTACTTATAAATTATAAGTGCAATGACGCACAGTCATTTAAGATATAACCTCTTTCATGGAGGGCAACGAACCACCAAAACAAAACCCAGTGTCGGCACTAACAGGTGAAATATATCAGCGAGCAGTACAACGAAAACAAAATCTCTGCTCATAAAGGTTAGAGAGCCAGAATAAGAGATGACAAGAGTTCTGCGCAGAAAAATGGCTGTACGGGAAAACTCAGATCTAAAATATTGAAGGATCTGGCGACGTTTAAGCTAATTCAGCTTATACAAAAACCATAAGAACTGGCAGCAAGCACAAGGAGCGAGTTCATCGAGATAACTTAGAAATTCAAGACTCGGACCCAAATACATCGCAAGATTTCCAATAGCTGTTTAGCTGGTAACTAACCGATCAGCATATTTAAGAGCTAAAGAACAACATAGCCATCTGATACGATATATTGTCATCGGGATATTTCAAGAAAGAAGTGACATTTTAATCAAATGTGTGCACCCTAGAATCATTCATTTTTAGAGAGTTGAATGCTGGGCGACTGGACAATTAGCTCCCAATTTTCAAGAAAACGTGATCTCTGTAAAACTTAGCTAGAAAGATTATTTCAAGCCCTTCTGCACCGCACTGATTGAATCACATGAATGTGTAATATTAATAAATTTCCATTTTTATTGAGTTTAAAGTCGTACGTATTGTCAACCGACTACATTTTGCCTGCTGTTCTATATGGAGCCGAGTATTGCAAGCAATGAGATTTAATTATGAAATCTATGAATTAAACAATAATATGGTTGTAGTTTAAAAGTTAAAAATCTGTTGAATACATTGATTGAACACATCGAGCTATTGAAAGACAACACTTCTGCTAAGGGTAATTTCAATATACAGCCACCAGGCTCGAGACAAAAAAGGCAGGCAGGACTAAGAACCATAGCACTTGGCTATAAGACTTGACCTGACTTGGGATCAAACAAAATAGAAGACTTTTTTTATTTTTTAATTCTTTTTTAATTCCGATCATTACCATATACATGTGAAGTAGAGTATAGTATAGTTATCTTTAAAAATGCATGCGGATCATATTTATATTCTTCCCCGACTAAAATGTAATTGAGATTTAAAT
This sequence comes from Tricholauxania praeusta, assembly GCA_949775025.1. Lineage (NCBI taxonomy): Eukaryota > Metazoa > Arthropoda > Insecta > Diptera > Lauxaniidae > Tricholauxania > Tricholauxania praeusta. The sequence continues at coordinate 46,221,363 of OX459031.1, forward strand.
TTTCATATCGAAATGTAACGCCTTAGGTGGATTTGTTATAAGCGATGTCGAAGTTGTTGTTAACCTCTAATTATGAAAAAACACTCCTGTAAAAATTAAACTTTAATTGATTGACTTTATTAATGAACCTTAACACAGAATTATATACCATTTATAGTTGAAAGAAGAGAAACCAAAACACCATCCAAAGTGTTCATTTGTTTTGTCTTTATCTTTCGACACCTAATTTTGTAAGAAATCATTTAACACTAAACAAAAACACTTTCCCACAATTAATTTCTCCCTCATATGCATTTGTGTGTATGTGACAGAAAATTCCCCCTCAAAACAGAAATCTACAAAATATTTTGTAATAAATTGCTTAATAAATTTTAAATTAAAATGTGTGAATTCTTTATCGTTTCAGACTTTGCCGCTGCAGCGCCACTTGTCAAGGGACGGGCCTACAGACCGACAACCAGACATTGAAAGATAAACGAGCAGTGTGTGCAGCAGCAAACAAAAAGACGGGACCGACCAACGCCTGCCATTCTCTTTCAAATATGAGCTCAAATTATGACAGCTGTCGCGATCAAACCGAAATGAAATCAAAATAATTCGTTATTTCTGTAAATTTATTAAAAATCATAAAATCATCATCATTAATCAACTAAAAATCAAACGAAATACAAACATTTTCTTTTTAAATTTTTAAAAGTCGACGAAGAATTAAGAATTGAGTGCCTGATTAAAGCGGGATTAAATTTAAAAAAAAAATAAAAATAAGCACCTTAAATGCACCAACAAAAAAAAGTAAATTGTAATTGTAACAATAATATTTATTATTATTTACCAAATATTATTTCGACATCTTTCTCTTAATGAATGTCATTGTGCGTGCAAAATAATTCAAAGCTTCAAGAAAAATGAATAGAAATTCAGACAAAAGAGAGAAAAATAACAAAGAAAGAGAAAATTTGAAAAATCTAACGCTGCTGTTTTAATTCGGAATTTAGACGCGTCTTCCAAGAAAGCTACTAAAGAAAGAAAAATTAAGTGAAAATTAATTCCCGAAAAAGTGTCGCATTTGTTTGTTTTCAAGTGTTTCGTGCTTTTGTTTACCCACACTGTGCTGTCTTCTAATTGAAATATTGAAAAAATGAAGACGCTCAGAGAATATCGGGGTTTAGTTTCCATGTGTTATAAAATTTAACACTTCTCGTTTTTTTTTTTTGTTTTAAGAAAAAAGTGCTAAGAATTATTTGCTTCTTGCAATTTTGAGTGCTTTGGCACCCAACATTTGTGCGGAAACAGCATTTTGTTTTTTTGGTATTTTGCTTCAACCATAATTTGCTGATAGCAAAGAGGAAGTAACGCAGACCGTCAAAATGATATCTGGTTTAAGAAAACGTTTGCAAAGAAAGTAAGTAAAAATGTTTTTTCTCTGTTTTTGATTTCTTGATGTGAATTAATTACATCAAAGCGCAACGAAAAAGGTTTTTAATATTCTAATTATGTATTTTGAAATTAAATTTGGATTTTTTTAATTTATTGAAATTATGATGGAATAATCGTTAGACTCATGAAACCATCAAACAAACGCGCCTGTTTCAATTATAAAAACTATTTTTATTTTTTTTTACGAATGTTCTAGACAAAGGATTGAAGTACTAAAAATAGCTATCAAACGAGGTGCATATCAATGGAAACAAAATTTCCATAGAATTCAAGTTCCTTGGCTAACATTCGATCTTTTAAGAAATGTTTTATTTTTAAGAAATACTCGTTTTCTTTAAAAAATTACTGATTAATGCTTATATAGTACTGCTGTGTAAGGTGACTCTTGCTTGCTAATTTTGATTAGCGAGTTTATAATTAAATTTTTCCTGAAAATATCATACTTCGCCATTTGAGCAAACGTATCATAATGAATTTAAAAATTGATTTTCAATAAAAGTACATTTTCTCGGAAAAAAAATAGTCTAGTCTTACACGAAATTTAATACACACTAATTAACTTAATTCATATGGCCTCAGTTTCGAGAATATGCTGTCGAATTTTTTCTCGGACGTCTTCGCGTCCTCAAAAAACCAGTACATGCCTCAATTTCAAGTTATCTGTCTGTTAATGTCCTTGATTTAAATATTGAAAAGTAACGACCAATTTTTTATTTTATTAATGATATTTTGAAAACGTTGGTAAAGATAACAGGTTACAGATTCGACTTTATAAAGTAAAAAGTTGTAATTGTTCTGAATGCCGCCGACTTGTTTCTTGATCATGTGGCACCCTGCATCTTAAAACCACTTGGGATAGATATAAATGTGCCTAATAGTGCCTCCTTATAGTAGTTTCAACGATTACAAGCTCTCAAAAAGAAACTACGGCCACTTATATAAAAAAATCTTTGAAAAATTGTACATTTTTCTTTCATGCAATTAGTATCACTTGATAATTCACTAAACATACGAATTAGTAATCAAAAATTAATGTATCGATTGTATATGGCATGAATATCATTCAGACAAACTTTTTGCATCCAATGTGCACTCGTCAACAAAAAATACTCCAAGTGTCTGGTTCAACTTCCGACGAAGGCCGAAATGAAAAATCACATGAAGAGAGAGGCTTTTTTAAGTTTCTTGTCATTCCCTTTTTCCTTAATGTTTCTTTCTGCTTATCTTCTATAATTTTTTTTACCAGAGCCGAGTCAAGAATTTTAAATTAATCAATTTTAAGTTGTTATGAAAAGCAATAAAAAGACTCTTAATTCTTTTTTTATTAAAAAGTTATGCAGGAAGTTATAAAATTCTTTTTACTGCTCAATTTTTATCGTGGTACAGAGGAAACAGGGTCACTATGTCAAGTTAAATATTTTACGTTTTAAGTCAAAATGCTTTTAAATAAGTTTTTTTAAATATACTTTAAAAGACATTTTATCCAGTCTACAGTTTGCATAAAACAGCAGTTTATTCCATAACTACATATAAACTAAATGGATATTTTAATTTAGAGCATGCATTTCTTGCTATTACTGAATTGAAGACATGAGGTAGATGAAGGTGATATGATTTAAATTTAAAATTTTGATTTTTAAAGTTTCATCTTTCATGCATTTTTTATGAAGCTTAACAACTTTGTCATAGTAAACCTTACATCTATATATATTAAGGTGACCAAAAAAATGCTTATATGACAAGTACTTGGTTCAGTAAAAAATATTGATATATAGAGGTCGCTGCTGTGCGTTTTCTGCATTAAATGCAGTCTTTTTATTTGCGAGTGACTAAAACTCTTTCCAATAGACAATACCGCATGATGTACGGGATGTCGGCATTGATTCTTATAACGGGTGTTTTTTTTAGAGGTTTGTTTTTCGAATAGAGATAAAACTGGCATTTTATGGTCAAATCTGGCAACTCTAATGTCATTTATGTTCAGTTTGGTTTGCCATTTCATCATGAACAGGTTGACAAAAGAACAACGCTTGCAAATCGTGCAAATTTATTTCGAAAATAATGGTTCAGTTCGCGAAGTTTACGTTTAAGTTTTGTTCAGTGATGAGGCTCATTTTTGGTTGAATGGCTACGTCAACAAGCAAAATTGCCGCATTTGGAGTGAAGAGAATCCACATGAGACCCTTGAGATGCCATTACATCCACAAAAACTGACTGTTGGTGTGCTCTATGGGCTGGTGGAGTCATTGGGCCATACTTCTTCCGAAATAATGCTGGAGAGTCAGTTACCGTTAATGGAGACCGGTATAGAGCCATGATAACCGACTATTTTGTTCCCGAATTGGATGGCATGAATGTGGATGAGTTGTGGTTCCAACAAGACGGCGCTACATGCCACACAGCGCACGTCACAATCAATTTATTGAAGGAAACATTCGATGAGCGCATAATTTCGCGGAATAGACCTGTCAATTGGCCACCAAGATCGTGTGATTTGACACCATTGGACTATTTTCTTTGGGGATATGTGAAGTCGCTCGTCTACGCCACAAACCAGAAACGTTAGGGGACTTGGAAGCTAACATTCGTGGCGTTATTGCCGACATACGGCCCCATATGCTCGAAAAAGTGGTTCAAAATTGGATCTGTAGAATTGGCTTTATTCGAGCCAGCCGCGGCGGCCACATGCCCGAAATCATATTTAAACATTAATGGCATAAAATTATCCTTCCAATAAAGCCAAATTGATGGACATTAAAACGATTTTCTTGTGTTTTATTTCAATTCGAAGCTCTATACCTCTAAAAAAAACACCCTGTACTTTCGGGTCTGTTGAACACGATAGTGATAGTTGTTTTCCTATGCAGTAGATGTGTATTTTGGTAGCATTGAAAAACTTCCAGAAAACAGCGAAAATTTGGGCTTTAATGAGGTAAACTAAACAAATAAATTTTTTTCTGGGTCTAATATTTTTCAGCATTGTAGCCCGAAAACACACAAAGAAATTCTGGCATGTCCCGGTGTTCCAGTATTTTTAATCAGAAGACCAGAGTAATAGAAAAATGAAAAACCGTCGAAAACAGACCAAAGCTCAAGCTTAAATGAGGTAAATTCGGGTAAAACATTTTTTAAGAGTCGTTTTCCGAAATAATTAAAATTATATTAAAATAAAATAAATGAAAAATTTTAATTTTTATGGAATGAAAAACAATAATTTCTTAATTTAATAACTTAAATGCTTTGGACAATTTGGAATAACTAATACTTTCCAGTTTTAAGAAAAATTAAGTTATTAACAAACGAAACAAAATTATTTAGCCATCTTAATTTATTTTATGACTTTCAAAAAGTGCTTATATTAGTTTCGTTAACAGGAAAAAGTCGAACCGAGCATATCAGTTGAATTAGTCGACTAAAATTGCTAGCTAAAAACGTTCAGGTTTCCTTTAACAGATCTGGCCCTTCATAACGCCTAAATAATGTTCCGTATTTAATGTTTGTCTTTCTGAAAGAAGAAAGTGCACCACACCGCATAGTAGTTGTAGGAACAATTGTTTCGATTAGAATACGGCCACAATCTTTACATATACATATGTTTTTATTCTGTGTGAAAAAGAGTAACTATCTTCTGTTGTAGCGCATGCCTGCTCGAATACAAAAACCACGGATTAAATGAATGAATTTCTAAAGTCTGAAAGGTAATTTAAAAACTATAAAAATTTCATGTGAAACTTAAAAATTGATAAAATAGATTTTATGTTATAACGTTACATTTTCGAAAAAGTTTTCATTAATCTTAACACAAATTTAAATTCAACAAAATCATGTAGTATTTCTTAATCTGTTAATAAACGTTAAAGTTAATAATACAATCGAATAAACAACGATTTGTAAAATGTAATTTTTCATGGATATATTGTACTTACGATGAGAGTACACCCTACGACATTCGTTTGTTAGGAAAAACGAAATCGCTGTGCAATCTCTGTTTATTTGGTATATGAAAAATCCCAAAAATAAGCTTTTATTTTAATCAAATCGTAAAGTTCAAACCATATCGGGCATTCGACTATTGCCTTTCATTTTGGAGAGACCAAATAATTTCAATTGATAGCAAAAGTTTTGATAGACAATGTCAGATAGTGTCAAGTTGGAAAATATCTAAGTTTTATTGCACTGATCGCAATAAATACCCTTGTCAAGGGCAGAATATCTCCAAGAATAGAATAAATGGAGAAAAAACATACCGATTTCGTAAAATTCAGCCAATTTCAATTTTAAAAATAAATAAAAAATTAGATCAAAAATGTTTGTGTTTTTACTTAGTCAGTTGCATCGGACAGTCAGTGCACTGTGCGGCAACGGTAGTGTTTTTTTAATTACACATAAATCACTTAAACACAAAATATGTACAGTGACAGAATTGATTAATTTGGATTTTAATTGCAATTATTACAAAACCACCACCTACCGAATTTGGCGTTTACTACTTAATTACTATAATTAAAACAAAACACTATCATGCCAAATAGGAAGAATAATTAAAGTACAAAAAAAAAAAACAAAGTGCTGATATCAACACTGCATAATTGAAATATTAAAAAAAGCACTTATTTTTAAAACAGAGAACTTGTAGTAAGTTTTAATTAAATTTACATGTTAAATTATCGGCTTTATAGGTATAATTTATGTAAAATATTACACAGCGTTTTATTGTTGGCTAAAACGATGAACTCATGTTAATTTTCATTTCTACATGGTTACATCATTATTAAGTTTTGGATTTAAAATAAAAATATCTAAGCAACAATAAATTTGTTAAACAAACTGGCTGTCGCTTAACCTGTCCCTTACCAGCTAAATATAAACTTTTTATGCAGAAAATTTTCCTAAATTCTTTAAAGAAATAAAGTTACTTCTCCATTGACTGCAAAAGGCATAAATTGGGGAAAAAATGTGTAAAAAAAACAAAACCTTGAAAGAAATATGAATTTCGGTTTCACTTAAAAACTATCTAGTTTTCCTTGAAAACAAGCATTTTTGGCATTACATTTTGAAAAATATTTCAACAGAGGTAGTGCGTTTTTATGAGCCCCACGCTCTATATAAACATAACAAGATGATTGTGATTGTGTCTTCACAAGCATCCTGACGGAATTTGAAGAATTTTTTTAGCTATATTTAATAGCAAAGCTAACGAACTGGTTGCAGTTACGTATATATTGCTTGAGCCGGTGGAATAACCGGAATGATGATCATCTAATTTTCCTCTATTGCTATTATCGAAAGATTAAACGCCCAAGAACTGTTTACTAAACCGAAAAATCTTATCGACTGAATTTATCGAAGAATATTTTTGGACAAAAATATCAGGGATAAATTTTGAATAGTTATGCTTTAATAATGTAGAAAAGAAATCTGGTCTCAAATAAAATGCAACTTCTAAAAAATTTTTAAAAAAGGTGTTTTTATTTTCGAAAAACTCCCGGAGGCCCTCAAGATATCCGATGCCATAAGAGGGTGTGGCTTCTGAAAATTAAATAAATAAATATTATATGTTAAAAATAAAACAAAGCCACTGAAAACTAGAATATTACTTAGAATAATCCAATAAACAATATTAAAAAAGACCTACAAAAAAATAGAAATTTAAAGGATATCAAAACCTTAGATGTCCTCGGAGCTCTATCGAAACCTTGAGATAATCTGGTCAACACAACGTCGCTGCTGCCCTTCTTAGTAATTATTTTGAATAAGTTTCAATAACTTTTCAAAAAATGCTCGTGTTTTCTTTCTAAAACTTTGTCCCTTGCTTAATTTTACCAACCCAAATGAAGCAGGTTTAGAATTTGTAAACATTTTTAACATAATTGCTATTATCGTTGTATTTTTCAAAAAGCAAGGGAACTTTAAGCAAAAGCGGTAAAAAAAGGTTAAACGTGTGAAAATAACGCTCGCATCAGCCGTAATTTTTGGTTCATTGAGAACTGCACCCTTACTATTCCACAAATAACAAATTCTTATCTGGCTATTTGTTTTTATTTGTATTTTCTATACAAACGCGTAACTTGGCTCATTCGTGTTTTGTTTGTTATTGTGTCGCAACTTCCTACGCTCGCTATTTTTTATCACTTTAATTCTGATTTATTTTATTTATTTAGTGAAACACGTTTTTCATTTAGCACTCATTTTCTATTTTGTTTTGATTTCTACACCATCATAACATTATACACCGCGTGTTCCGTTTCATTTCTGTTCATTTTGCACAACTTTTTGCCCCTCAACTTTGATGTTGAACTTTTGTGGCTTTCAAGTCTTGGCACGAGAGCAGTTCGCACGCTAACGTGGCTCTTGCCAGTATTTTGTTTAATTAATTAATGATTATTTTGAACGAGCAGTCATAGTAAATTTAATTTCTTCTTATTTGCTAACAGAGCAGGTTCTTCATATTCTGCGTAATTTCAGATTATGAACTTGTTTATTCTGTTGCTGACCATGAATTTTGTCATGCTTTTAAGATAACGTACAACTCTTTCAACTTTTTGCGAACCAAATTAATTATGCTCTTAGAAGGTCATATTTTTAAGCTTACTTAATAAGATCAGTTAAACTATTTGAAGAGAGTGCTTCTTATTGAGTCCACCTATGTATATGTACATAATCATTACGTCTTTGCCAAACAACAGTAAGCGATCAGCAATCACCTGAAAAAAAAACATCTACAAGTCAAAATAATTGTAAACGCTAACACTTGGTTACGGCAAGAATAAGTGTTTTTTCGATCAATAAAACTTCAGTTGACATTCAAGAAATACAGTCCGTTAGGACTATCGAATCCACCAATTAGATATTGAAAGCGTAAATAACACTAAGACGGACTACGCATCCTACTCTCCTATTCTGAGCTAGGAAGCTCAAATGTTGGGACAATTATTTTTATTCCTCAAGCTATAATGTAGGAAAAAATAAATAAAATCCCTCTCCAAAAGTTTGAAAAAAAAAACACCATAATATATGTACATATATCATTCTGCGAAGTAGGCCAGAGAATATATTCCAAATCTCTGCTTTGAATTTTTTTCAACCACAAACTTCAACTCTGCGACGAAGTTTGGAAGAACAGCTTTGCCAAGAAGCAAATTTCACCTAAAATCGTCGATCCTCAGCTAAACTCAGCTAAGCGCTTTATATAAAGAACACTGCGTCCGACTCCCACATAGTGGATCCCAAAACTTTGCATCCTCGCATCTTAATACCAAAGATTATACCTCTCTTATTGCTGACACACATAGCTTCAGCCTCTTGACTGTAATCAGGATGTCTTCTTTTAAACTCGCTGTGGAACTTTTCGTAATACAGTTTAGTCAACTTCCTGGTCCAGCTCGGGTAGAAGCACATCAATCCGTAACGCGATTTTGATTTTTTACTTCCAAGGAAAGTATGATGCAACCTAAATAAACGACGTATCGGTATTGACACTTGACATATTTCAGAAATAGATGCTATCTAGCGATATTGAACAAATTACTAAATTCAGATATCACACCACGAGTGCTTGGGCTTACCTGAATTTTTATTTGTATGTAACTATATCCTGACTCCTCTCGGTTCAGTTAAGAAGAGAATTTTTTCTTTTCAAAAACCAAACTGAGGACTAAATACCTACTGTCTAGGACCTGGTTTGACAATGCAAGAATCACTGCGACCGACACTGGGCAATCGGCCAGCATTCTGAAAGATTAGGTAACCCATTCAATTCCTCCTGCCGCAGTTGCTTGAATGCAAGCGAGATTGAATTATTCGATCGAATTACCTTAATGACCTCAGCGATTTTGCCGAAGCTGAAATCCGGGCTCTGCTCTAAGTCCTTAATAAGACTAGCTGGAAGCAACTGTCTTAACATCCACCAATTCACCGGGCCACCGGCTTGGTTTCAAGCCTGTTTGCTAAGCCACCACTCTAACCTAACATCCCGACTTATGTAATAAACATTTGTCCAGAGTGGTTTTCAATTTCTTCGCCAAACATTTTTGCAAACTATTTTTTCTGAATATTTATCGCAATCTCTTAAAAATTTATAAATTTATTGGCATACGTTCACAGAATTTCCTAGATATCCATATATGCATGTATGTGTATGTGGGCCTTTCTCTCATGTTGGTCGGGACGGAAGTTTTTTTTTTAAGTGTAATAAAAGTCAATGTAAAACACTTTTATTTTTTTCTATTACTTTAAGGAATGGCCCTTTGGTAGCACTATATTGAGTAGTAAAGTTGATGCCAGAGGTAATACGGGTTCCAAGACGGAGGAAATAAAAAAGCCATTCGAACGGGACAAAAAACGGAAGTGTTTTTCTTGGCCATCTATAGAAAAGCAAAAGTCAGCGAAACCTGGCAACATTTTTTAATGCGACTAATTGGACTAATGGAATAATATAACTTTTTAATAGATTTCGTTTGATTGCAATATCTTATTTACATTTTTTCTTACAATGCATAATACTCCATTCGAACGGGACATTCGAACGGGACATATTTTTTCGTTTATGTTCACTTGGGCAATTTTCAAAAAGACTTTAATATTTATATAAATAATATTATTTAAGATATAAACAGTAATTAATAAAACAAATTTAATGTATATATTTATCGAATTAATTAGTGAGATCAATATTAACAAAGAAAATGGGAAGGAGTAGAAATTTTTCTTAAAAGAATATAAGACTTGTCTTTTTGCTGTTAAAACGTATTTCCTGTAAGAGGCGTGGCATCGCACACAAAAAAAAATATATTTTTACTCAAGTTTCAATCTATCTTCATAACAAATTTCATCAAAATTGGTGTAGTGCCACATCCGTGACACCGTTTTTTTCCATGTGGAGCGATGTCACGCCCACTTAAAGGACTTAGCGTCTCTTCTAACCTTTTTTATGGAACATTCTATCTCTTAACCAAATTTCATTAAAATCGGTCTATTAGCTTAGCCGTGGAAACGTTTTTTCCCGTTAGGGGCGTGGTACCGCCTACTATTAAAAAAAAAATTTACATGTCCCTTCTACTCTTCACAACCTTTCCAAAAAAGAAAAAATTATGTTGTACTATGGCTGTGAAAAAGTGGTTTTACCGTTTTGAACTGGTTTTTACCGGCTGGCCTTTTGGCGGAAATGCCCATATTCTTTTCGGCATATTGTTTGGTAATGCTTTTGAAGTTTAAATTTTAATACTCATCGATACCTTCAATAATTTATTCCATGGCCAAGAATATAGAGATGTCCCCTTGAGTTGATTTGCTTTTTAATGCATGATGCTTTGGAAAATTCTAATGAATGACTTGTCTTCGTTTTATGTCATCTTGCATGGCTACATATGTATTTCTTAAGTGGCTTAAGTTATAAGTTTTTTGGCTTTCAAATAATTAAAATTAAAAATACCGAAATATTAGCCCACATGGCCCCCGGACTCACTCGAATGACCTGCATTTGAAGAGGAAATGATGCAATCGAGTGCACAGCAAGCAGCACTGGATGCACCAAAAACTTGCGAGTAGCAGAATAAGAAAACACAGAAAAAGCGATAAAAAGCAATTAAAAAGAAAATGAACATAAAATATGAAAATGACGCGCACAGTCAAAACACGTGAAGAATCGTTATAAAGAACGCAATGGACTAAATTAGTTTTATGGAACATTAAAACATTAAATAACAAGCACGGCAGTCGCAATCGTGAAACGTCTCAAATGAAATAACAAATGTGAAATTAACATTCGCTATTTACACGCATATGATTGCACTACAGGAAAAAGAAACAAAAAAGTCATAAGATAAAAGTTATAGCAACAACACCAACAACAATAAGAACAATAATAATTGAGATTGATATCTCGAAATGATGAACATACATTAGAGAGCAAAAACGTGCTTCCACACAATTAACCACAAGAGGCATTCAGGCATTCGAAACCGAAAGAAATGCGCACAAAATCATAGTGCATGCCTCTAATTGACCAATTGAGGCAACAGGCAGCTGAAAAAAAAACTCTTCCGCTTCTACAAAAGAAAGCTACTCCACTCGTATTTGAGAATTCCACTTTATGATGATTTTGAGAAAATGCAAGAAAAGTTGATGTGTTTCCTAATTCAGTTTTTATTATTCCCTTTTTTTTTTTTTTGCTCAAATAAAACGTCTTCCGCTGTCATAGAAATATCTCGTATGATTAACATGAACATAAAAGAATTACAGTTCTCTTTTCCTCTTTAGTTTCTGACATAAAACACCACAAACGAAGACCTCATCAACTTTGGTATTTAAAAGGGTCGGTACAGAGACTCATAAAACTTAATAAATCTGTTAGCGCAAGCATTTGTCGCACTTTTGATGACGTTAAACTGAAGATGAACATTGAAACATTCAAAAATTCTTCAAAGTTTCGAAATGCCTGCTATGTGTTGTGTTCAGTTTTTATGCCCACACCCACGCCCATGCACATGGCTTGCGGTTTGTACCTGCCGCTGGCTACAAATTGGTAATGTGACATGGTATCAAACGTCTTTTAGCACAATTTCCGCCACTGCTGCTATTGCGTTCTGTTCTATCGAAGCTGTTTGCAGCTGGTATTTGCCAGCTAAGTATTTTGGACTACTTATGTAGTTTGCATTTCTTAGTGCAGCATAGTCGGCTAAATATACTATATACGATATATATATACGATGCAATATGGTTGCATTTCTTTTAGCACCATTTAATTTACTCATTGCGCTGATCAAAGCGAAAATTTTCATTTTTATTTTATTGCACTCATGCGGTTCTTATGGAGCTCAAATGTGCTGAAATGTTTATTTTTGAGTTAATTAGTTTGTTATGATTTATCGGCGGTATACGAGTTAGTACATAGTTGATAATGTGAAAGAATATATGAAAGGAGAGATTTGCATTTGAATGGACTTTTATTTTCTGTAATAAACTTTTAAGCTAAAATAGTGGAAATTGATTTCAAACATGGGACACTTTGAAGTCTGTTTATCGTTAAATTGTTAAAGTCGACATAATTTTATTTTACGATTTAATCAAATTTTATGGTCACATGGTCTTAAACGTTAATGTCTATTTTATTATACCAAAAGCACTAAGTTCATAGAAGATGAAACATTCAGCGGTGCTCTCTGTAGCGAACGATATTTTGAATACAAAGCTGTTATTGATTTTTTTATATGTTTTAAAAAAGTCTGTAACCTTGCCTGTACGCAAAAGCTGACCTAAGATTAAATAAAGTACTATGGCCCATATTCATAGTCGCAAAATAAAGTTAAAACCTGGTTTTTACCCAAAATCGAAGATACAGACTGACTCCATAAAAAAAAGAAAAACTTGCGCTAAATTATGAGGAAATTTTAAAAAATTGATTACCCTACAAAATATTGTAGAAACAGTGAACAAAAAGAATATTAAAAAAAATTTAATTTATGAGGCAGGTAATGGTTAGGACTGTGAACTCATAGCCCTCAGGACGTGGGTTCGAATCTCGTCAGAAAAAATGCTTTTTTTCTATAAGCACGTTTTAAATTTAAGAGCAGGAAAAGTGCTTTTAAATATTTACAACCAGGTTTTAAAGTAACATTTATTTTCATTGATATCAATAAAAAAAACATTTACATTTACGAGAATTTTTTCAGCAGAACTTGTCTGCCCTCAGAAGCGAAGATGACGTATCTCAAGAAAATTCATATTCGTGATTCTCATGGCATCGCATAGCTTAAGAAATTACGCATCTAATGAACTACTCCAAATGCCGGCATCTTAGTTCAAACACATAAAAGATCTCCTAAGAACTTAAGATCTATCTCAATTTTACAGATATTTCAACAAATTGACTTAAACATATCATCAATTACACCCAATTCTGTTATTACATGGTCTTTTTTTGCAAGGTTTTGATTTAACACGGTCTAGAAAAAAAATTTGATTCCATTTTTTAACGATTTAGCACGGTTTAAAAAAGCTATTTGATTAAAAACTTAAAGGCAAACATTTTTACTAACCGTAATCTTTTAAAAATTTAGTTTGGCAATTCCCCTTTCAAACTTATTTTCATAAGTATGTACAGTGTGTTTTTTTTAGAGGTTTGTTTTTCGAATAGAGATAAAACTGGCATTTTATGGTCAAATCTGGCAACTCTAATGTCAGTTATGTTCAGTTTGGTTTGCCATTTCATCATGAACAGGTTGACAAAAGAACAACGCTTGCAAATCGTGCAAATTTATTTCGAAAATAATGGTTCAGTTCGCGAAGTTTACCGCAAGCTCCGTCCATTTTATGGTCGACATAATCGTCCATCAGAGCAATTAATTCGGTTAACCATGGGTCGTTTTCGCACTACGTTTACTCTATGTGATAATACGCATCCGCAGAGACGTCGAACAGTGCGCACCAAAGAAACAATTGCCGCTGTAGAGCAAAATGTTGAAGAGGACCCGAATGAATCGATTCGCCACCGTGCACAGCAATTGGAGCTTTGTCCATCAACTTTATGGAAGATTTTGCGCAAAGATCTTGGCTTGCGACCTTACAAGATCCAGCTTGTGCAAGAATTAAAGCCGCGAGACCATGCAATGCGTCGTGATTTTGGTGTATGGGCCGAAAATGAGATTGATCTCGATGCTGATTTTCATCGCAAAATTTTGTTCAGTGATGAGGCTCATTTTTGGTTGATTGGCTACGTCAACAAGCAAAATTGCCGCATTTGGAGTGAAGAGAATCCACATGAGACCCTTGAGACGCCATTACATCCACAAAAACTGACTGTTTGGTGTGCTCTATGGGCTGGTGGAGTCATTGGGCCATACTTCTTCCGAAATAATGCTGGAGAGTCAGATACCGTTAATGGAGACCGGTATAGAGCCATGATAACCGACTATTTTGTTCCCGAATTGGATGGCATGAATGTGGATGAGTTGTGGTTCCAACAAGACGGCGCAACATGCCACACAGCGCACGTCACAATCAATTTATTGAAGGAAACATTCGATGAGCGCATAATTTCGCGGAATGGACCTGTCAATTGGCCACCAAGATCGTGTGATTTGACACCATTGGATTATTTTCTTTGGGGATATGTGAAGTCGCTCGTCTACGCCAACAAACCAGAAACGTTAGGGGACTTGGAAGCCAACATTCGTGGCGTTATTGCCGACATACGGCCCCATATGCTCGAAAAAGTGTTTCAAAATTGGACCTGTAGAATTGGCTTTATTCGAGCCAGCCGCGGCGGCCACATGCCCGAAATCATATTTAAACATTAATGGCATAAAATTATCCTTCCAATAAAGCCAAATTGATGGACATTAAAATGATTTTCTTGTGTTTTATTTCAATTCGAAGCTCTATACCTCTAAAAAAAACACCCTTTATATGTACATACCTTTCAGTCTATTCTTTAGTTTCAATAAAATTGAACGTGTTGACTTGGTAATATAAAAAAAGTTTGAATCGATATTCATGATACTTATTAACGAACTGCTAGTTGAGAAAGTTCTAAGTGAAGAAGAAACCATAGAAGTTGCCTTAGAGACTGTTGATTCTAGAGAAAGCAGTGACAGTGATGAACCGTTTCAACCAACCACAAGCTTAATTCAAGAAGGTCTTCAACTTTTTAATAAATTAGGAAATCATTTCGTCACAAACGATCCTATTGGCGAAAGGGCTGCACAGTTTCAACGTCATCTGAAGTCTTGCATGGCTCGTTATCATGAATTATACAAAGAGCTATCCAAAACTGGATCACAACGGCTATTGACCGATTTTGTTGTCAAATGCAGTGCCATCCAGTCAGTAAAAGAAAATCCTAATCTTGTTGAAGATATCACAGAGAGAACTTCACAATTGGAACGTGATAATGACGTACAAAATATTTCGAATGATGATAGCGAGTTTGAGTCATTTTTCGCAAGGATCGCGTATGTTATTTCCTTCACTTTGATTTTCTTTTAATTTTTTGTTTATTAATTGAACTGCTATAATTTTATATTTATGTTTTTAACCTATCCCCTTTTTTTCTATGTACTTCATGTCTTTTTTTACACGGTTTTTTTTACACGGTTTTTCCTGGAACGTATCTACCGTGTAAAAACAGAATTAGGTGTATCTCGAAACGAATTTTTTTTAGATACGCCCTTTTTTCTTCTGAGGGCAGTTCTGTCATTTGAAATTATTCCTTACAAATCACTGGGCTGTATCTGATTTTTAATTTTAGAACTTGAAAAGTCACTGTTTTGGGGCATATTTTCTTGTTTGTGATCTTTATTTGTATTTTATGTTGCAAAACTGAATAACAATGCAGTATCTTATGTTTGAAACAAGTCTTTTTTAAAAATATAATATCCGAAATACCTAATGTTGCACAAATCGTAAATTATACTGAAACACTTTTATAAATTAATTGAGTAACAAACAAACGTTAGATTGAAACATAAACTTTTAATTAAACTACAAAAACTCAATGCAAAACAATAAGAGGGCAGGTCACACTGGGGTGCAGTTAACTACATGAGATACAAACAAAAACACGGCATACAAAATTGTTGTTTCTTTATGAAGATGTGACATAAAATCAACAACTGTTGTTATCCAGTAATAAAAATATAAGAAGGGTTAAAATGAACGCATTCACTGAAGTGGGTTAATGCATTTTGAAAGCGTTAAGTGCTCGTTTTGTGCCCGTATGTATTCGTAACATAAGTTGTGCCAGTTTTCCATGTTACATTCAAGTTCTTTCTTTTTCAAATTCAAGGTTTTTACTTTGCTAATGATATGAACATACATATATTTGAGAAGTTTTCAACACCCATTGCACGTTCGGCCCCTACATAATTTGTCATTTTTAAACATTTAACATATTTTCTTTTTTTCATTTTAACTCTTTTCAATCGACTTTTTGTACCTACTATTTATTGTTGACTTTTCCAATTGTTGTTGTGCACTCGCTGTATAAACATTTGCGCCCAATTTGTGAGCAGTTGATGGATATTTGTTTGTTGCATTGTGCGATTTAAACCTCTCTTTAAGCCTTACACAGAAAAACTTTGAAGTATCATATTTTTTTACATAAGATTTATTCTGGGTTCTTATGATTTTAAATTAAAAATTGTTATGGGTGTTCAAATTTGAAGTATCTTTTTTAATTTTGAGGCACATATTTTTTTATCTCGAATATTCTATATGTATGGTCCATTATGATGCCCTCTTATTACCGCTAACGTTAGTCATCTGCAAAAGTGTTTGGCTGGCTTCTTCCTCTGCTTCTCTATGGATTATATGCCAATACGCAGAAGAAAATATCGTCTTGCTCTTTTCAAAAGTTTTTACTATTTTTTTAATATGTATATAATTTTCTCTATTTATAACGCTTAATTGGATTTTGTGTTCGGCCAAAAGATATGAAGAATTATTCGAAAGGAACGGCTCACGAAAACGTGTGTCTGATCTTCACAATAGCCACCCAAATTTTGTATGGTTACAATAAAATATACTGCATGAAACATATGAAGCTTTGTACTTATGATATATTTGCTTGAGCTCTAGATACTGTTGAGTTTCTCCATTCCAATTTCTACACTCAAAAGCGATCCACCATTCTCCGATACCATACTACCTAGGTAGTGGAAGCAATTCATCCTTACAATAGATCTACATATTTATAATCGTTAGATGTAGGCCTGATTTGTTGCTCAATCAAATTTCTTTGGCTTTGGCAGCATTTATTTTCAACCCCACTTCTTGCCAGATATTTTTTGTCGGCGAAGTCAACAGATTCGAGACTGTTTGATGACAAAAATATGATCATTTTATATTGCTTCTCTCAATGCAGCCATTCATCACTACTATGTATAGCAATGGCATAAGTAATCATCAGAAATTGTACTTTAAAGTTAGAATAAAATGCCCAAAAACAAAAAAAAATAAAGTCCAATTAAAATAATGACCAAAATCTCTAAAAACACTCTACTCATAGTTAAGTGAAAAGCAAATTGCCCCAATAAAAGTCTTTTGTAAAAGGAAAACCATATTTTAGGCAATTTTTCACAATGAAATAACTTCCAAATTTCAATTCCCCTTTTACAGCAGTTTTTTGGCGCTATTGTCAATTTCATAACTTAGAAAAGTAAAGCAATTGAAAGAATGAAAAGTAATTGAGGCTCAAAACATTTTGTTATGTCCATTTTTTCTCTGCGACTTTATTCATTAACACTGTGTAAGAAATTGAAATATGCCCTAATTGCAATTCAAAAGAATTTCAATCAGAAGAGTTTTGGTTCAGATCTTGAATTGGCACAGCATATCAATTGAATTTTAAACTAAGTCACTACAAATAGGAATCTCAAAACATTTCATTATTATCTACTCTGCCTATAAAATAATTTCCTCAGTGTACGCATCATATGCTACTGTTAATGTGCTTTTAGCTTAATACGCTCCGTTAAGCACACTTGAAATAATTTCCACCTAAGGGACTGTCATTTCCGTGTACTGGGCCACCCATTGTAACAAATGCGCACACCTTTATTATTTACACTGCCATACAGAAACGACACAACCATTGCATCAATGGTTGCAGCAACTATTGATGTTGAACATATGAAATAGTTCGGTGTATTCGATGTGTAGAAACTGTTAAAGCCTTACTTAAATAACTTACAATTAGTTTATGTTATAGTAATTGTGCCATTGTCATTTGAACTCTACGAAAACTGAAGTGCTTCTGTTGGTGTTATGTTCCAAAGAAATAATTGGATTAATGCCCGACGTACCTGTAGAGCAATTTCGTTCAATTTCAATATGAATATTTCCATTGCTATCAACGTTGCATTAACGATTATTATTCCTTGATAATTAAATTTTAATGAATTCACATAAAAACTGCACAAAACACAGACTTATATGTAGTCGGCTCAATAGATGGCACTGGTGAATAACAATTGTCATATTTTCAAGCCGAACACACAGCCAGAAATTGAAAATATTTGAGATGAAAGGTCACAAAAATCAGTTTCTTTGTTAATATCTTGCTTTCTGTGGGTTAAACAAAGCTAAAAACAATACGTTTTCCCACATAAAAGTAAGATTCATTATTCACGTCTACTCAATCGTTTTCGAGACGATCACATGGGTTTTTTAAAAAAAAAAAAACCCAATTATTAACTTTTAAAATTATTCACCACTTTGCAGTTGTGGGTTTCATAGCACCAGCTACTAGTGTAATATCAATGCACTTTAGACGTAAACTGGGCTCCTCAAGATAAATATGCAAAAGGAAAAAGCTATGACCATTTGTAAAATCATTATATGTAACTATATGTGTGTACTTTCCATTTTCAATGAAATGTTTCATCCTTCATTGATATCGTAATCGATTTGCTAGCCAGAAACCATTATTTAAAATTTACTTAAGTAATTTCTTAAATAAACAACATACTTACAAATGTTTTTCTTGTTAAATAGTAAACACAAGCTTTCAAATTGACTATTTTTATGATAGTTCTGTTACATAAAAAAAAATTTGAGAGTCCTTAGCTCATTTTCTTGTGTGATTTTACCCCGCTGATTCCAAAAATTACTATTTTTATCAATCAAGCCAAAGACAAAGATAAAACACACTGGCGAAAAATCATTTAGAATCCGCACCCGCAAGCATAATTTGCCTCTGAAAAAGATATCAACAGGATGGCTGCCGCATTTGTTGATAACACAGCTTCACAAAAGAAAAAATGATTTGAAGGAACAAAAAAAAATGACAACTGACTTTAGGGCTTTCGAGGTTGCTAAATCCGTAAATGCATTATGTTCGTTCAAGTGTCGAAACAGCAGTTTTCGTCCGTGATCCGCAGACGTTAACTTTTCGACAATCCAAACAAAAAATATCAGTTATCAATATCAAAATATAGTTTTTGCTGCGAAAACTGAACTCTGAGCTTGAGTATATTCCATACCCATATATTCCTAAATGCAGTTTTTGCAATTTTTTCAACTTACGAGCTTTAGGATAGAATTTCTCAAAACTCTGACGTTTAAAAGAGATTTTGCTAATAAATTTTTAATTTAACACTAAAAAATCTGTAAGAAATAACAACACTAATTTAGATTATGGAAAGGTTAGCTGAATATCTCAAAATTCAAAGCCAATTCGAAGAATCGGTTGGCATATTTGGAATCCGCGACCTCATCATCAACGTCACCTCTTTTTGTAGGGTTATGTAATAAATGAGTTTTTCGATTCTTATCGAATTACTTTCTCATTAACTCCATTCTTTTGATTTTGCTTCAATAATGAAGAAATGGCTCCATAAAACTAATTTTCTACATAACTATTCTAAGAAAATGTAAATTTTTATCAGTTCTGGCATTTTCGGTACATTACTATATTACGATATACATATACCTAAAAATTAGTATATTTTTAATAACTTATGCCTGAAGTAAACTTTGCTGAACCTTTTGTCTTAGTAAAATGTTAAAATTTTGCTAAATTTTAGTATCTAATATTAAATAACTTTTTCATGTTCATTTCGAGAAAGTGCATTCGGCATCTGAAAAGATCATTTCAAGTCTCCATTCAGTACATTTCTACAAAACCCAAATGCCGTCACTGATTTTTATACCATGAAAGCTAATTTTTTTTTATGTTTGATTTTTGAAATTTTAAGAGCAAATCGTTAACATAAATAAGTGCTGAGATATTTCTATGTTAAATATATACAATGTAATTTTTCCAAAAAAAAATGTATTTCTCACAGAGTTTTCAATCCGCCCTCGTATATAAATTTATGATCTTCCTAATGTAGCTGAATTTATGCGCATTTCAGAGAATTAGTCAAATAATTCGGCTCAAAAGTATTATTTATTTAACCTAATCAAGCGTAGTGCGTGCTTATTGCGAAACCATACCTTTTTCTCATTGAATATTTTCATTAGCTTTTCAACTTCAACTAAGTTATTGTTATAAAACTTCAACGCTTCTTTCCCAGCTGCCCACACAAAAAAAAAAAAAAAACAAGTTAACGTGTTATTTTCGGTGAGGCCGAAACTCACATACCCTACACTGCACTGAAAGTACCTTTTCATCAAATGTTAAGAAGACGTTGAAGAGGTTGAATAAGTCGAAAAAAATGTGAAATGTTAGAAAGGTTAACAGAGGTTGAAAAATATTGAACGGTCGTAAATATATGCAAAATGTTGAAAAAAGTTGAGAGAGGTTGAAAAACTCTAAAAAAATTAAAGAGGTTGAAAAAATTTTAAACTATTCAAAATTGATGAAAAAGTCGAAAAAATAAAGAAACTTATGAAGAAAGTTGAAAGAGGTTGAAAAAGTCGAACAAATACATATAGAATATATTCGAAAAAGTTAAAGGGTTGAAAAAGTCGAAAGAATATAGAAAATGTTGAAAAAATCGAATAAAAATGAAAACTTTGAAATATGGCACGCCCACTTCTCCAATTCCGCCCACTTTTGGTTCAACAAATTATATTTGTGATCGACATCCTCATATTAAATTTCAGCACAATAGCTTGTATAGTTTGCGATATATGCTGCAGTTTAATTTAAAATTTAGGGCGGTGACACACCCACTGGTACAATCCAGCCAGGTTTTGATCCAGAAAAAGCATTTCATAAGCAAACCCCTAACACCAAATTTTAGTATGATTGCTCACTTATTTCGATAAATATGCCACTTACCGTATTTTATTTGTATTGGAGGTGCCACGCCCACTGGTGCTATTTCAGCCACCTTTGATTCAGATATACTCAATTGCTGCAATAGTTTACTTAAAACAGCGCTTACAAATTTATGTTAATATGGGAGGTGCCACGCCCACTGATGCAATTCTGTCAAAACTAATTTATTTTTAAAGCCTATAGTAACTGACATCTAAACACCAAATTCTATGAAGATTACTCTCTTAGTACACTATTTATAACAATAAACAGTTTTTGCTTATATGGAAGGTGCCACGCCCCCAGGTACTATTGTACCAAAGTTTTGTAATAAAAGACCTTACAGCAAGTATGTATATCTACCTCATTAAATTTCATCACGATTACGTTGTTCGTTCTCTGGATATAACGTTTATAAATATTGTGGGCGGTGCCACGCCCTTCAACGAGTTTTCTCAATAAAGAGGTTGAGCTTGTATTGATGACAGCTTTCAGCGGCATCATCTCCAAGATTTTTATGAAAATCGTGCCAATTTTGAGACATATGGAATCAAAATTTTTAGCAGTTGAAAAGTGCCACGCCCACTTTTTCAATCCCGCCCACTTTTATCTCAACTCAAGATATATTTGATGTGTATCCGTTTGCCAAATTTCATAACAATATCTTGCACGGCTTACGAGATATGGTGGTATGAAGGTTAAAATTTAGGGCTGTGCCACGCCCCTGTAGGAAGTTTTGAAAACTTGAAACCTAACCTAATCCTAATCTTGTTCACATGTGCATCAAATGACCAATTTTCATCAAAATCGCTGCAACTTTTTTCAAAATTGACCTGGGTATATATACATAGGGTATGGGCGGTAGGCGTGTCAGTTAACCGATTTCGCCCATTTTCAATAGCAAGATGCCTGCAAGAAGATGTGACCTGTGTGTGAAAGTTTCATTCCATTAGCTCTCTTGGTTTTTCCGTAAACCTGATTTCAACAGACAGACAGACAGACAGACAGACGGACAGACGGACAGACAGACAGACGGACATCGCTAAATCAACTTAGGTGGTGACGCTGATCAAGAATATATACACTTTTCTATATCTGCCACGCCTCCTTCTATGTGTTACAAACGGATGGACAAAGTGAATATACCCTCGGTGTAGGGTATAAAAAAAAACAACAAGAGATTTGCATAAGGCAGCCCACATTTCCATGAGAGTTTTCGACATCAAGACAATTTTAATGGAAGATTCATTGATAAAACTTTGATTAATGTTGATAATCATCAAATAGGAAATTTCTTAGGCTGCGTTTAATTAATTTTTTCTGTTAAAATTAAAGAAGAGACAAATTGTATTTTAGTAAAAAAATAATGAAATAGTGAAGGTTTGCCTGCAATTTTGACTTCCATTTCCAATGAAATCTATTCACATTAATAGTCTGCACACTAAATGAGCTGACCAACAAAATTAAGATTACATTGCAGCTCCATTTGGGCTTTGATTTATGATAAATTGGGCACCTGATTGCTGGCGTTACACGAATTGGTCAACAACATTTGATTGCTTGATTCGTTGAACTATGAAATTAAAATTCATACTGCATTAACTAGTTGAAGCAAGCTTTGAGTCCAAAATAGAGTTGCTATCTATTAGCTAATAATTTGACAGCTTGGGTACGTGTCTTCTCTTCATATTCGAGTTGCTGCAGAATCTTTTTTTATCAAATGCGATTTTTAAAATAAATATTTTCATATGCAAATGCTAAAAAACTTTTAATTTTGTGCTAGTCACGATCAATTTGTTAGTTGTCGTCATTATTAACCACACTTCATAACTTTTTGTCAGACGTTAATATTATGACGAATTTACAAATAAGGTTCGACTACATGTTTGAGTTAAAAAAACAACAAACTGTTGCTGTTTTTTTTTTATTTTAAATAATTCAAAGCGAAAAGTGAAAAGTGTTGAATTTATAAGACCTAGAAACAAACAAAATTTCCAAAATAGGAATTGACTTCCTAAAGACGTTTCGCTTTGGAAGATATCTTCCGTAATTTTTAAGTCCGCTGACAAGACGAAAAGTTTTGTCTGCTTCACCTAGGAACCTTAATTTTTATTGTATAGTACGTGACTTAAGTCCTTACAATTTGATTACAAACCAGAAAATGCTGAAAACACCAATAGGCTTTACATCGGAACATTTTGTATCTTCATCGATTTGAAACTAACAATGTCTGTACTTTCATAGGTCTACGGCGGAGTTTGACAGCCCCATAGTTAGTGGAGTAGCTAAGAACTAAAAAAATACACTATAAAATCCCTGTAGTGATTTTTTCATTAAGAAAATTACTATCTCTTTTTATTTACGTTTTGAAGTGTTTGATGATATGAGCAGAGCTGAAAATAAGTTTTTAAAAGAGTTGTTTTTTTTTTTTAATAAAGTTTAACATTAAACTTTCATATTCCTTAATGTTTCCGCATGACTTTTTCATTAGAAGATAAAATGAAAATGGGTTCAAGTCATCCCTTCGAGGCGGTCCGAGACCTTTCCTGTTGCTTCCAACGCATTTTTGACTATTATATGTTTTCTTATAAGTATGAGTCCATAATTATCATGAACTTTTTCATTTGAGAAACTTGTTAAGTATTTTCCTTTGGATTCTATTATGAATAATCTAGTTTTTCTTTGAGTTTTTTCAGCAATCAAAAATTATAATTTGGAATATTCTATGTTTATTCAAGCAAAATAAACTTTTATCTAAAATTTTTACAAAAATCTTTTATGTTCGACTTTTAAAAATAAAAGTCTAAAAATAACTTTTGAAAAAACTTATTACCTGTGACTTAAAAATAACGTAAAAAAATGTTATTCAATAAAATTTTTTTAAAAAAGTATATGTATAATAAGATGCATAACAAAAAAATATTAAAAACTTTTTGAATAAAAGTATAAGAGTTTCAAGGTTTGGATAAGACACAGGAAGTTTTTGTAGTTTTTGAAGCGAAAAATGGAAAAAACGTTAGGATCTTAATACTTATGAAAATAGAAAGGTGCTAAAACCGCACATGTGCATGCTAGTTGACAAATAATGGAAAACAAAGTAATCTTTTTAATGAATAGCAAACTAGAAAAGAGCAATCTTGAAAAAAATTATGTTCTACTATATACTTAGAACGAAACTCCAAATTCCAGACAGTTGACAAACCAGATACTTATAGCAGCTTTAGGCTTACGGCAAACATACGTACTTACATTGAAAGTTTCAATATTTTAATATGTAACAATGTTGCATACATGAAACATTTTTTTGCAATACTTGTTGCTCAAAAGACAGCATATTTATAAAGAGTAAAATTGGCAAATTGCCAATCAAATAATCTTGTGCCTTTTGAACTACAATCGTGTCTGAATATAGTGAAAATCTTGATATAATGAACACCAAAATTTTTACATGTAGTACTTTACATAAATAGTCCAAAAGTCAATTTCTGAAGGCGAGAAGCATACATCTATTCGCGAATTCTTTCCATGTACATTTCTATTTTCCTACAAATTTATTCTAATTATCTCATTTACATATACAAGTGTTTATTTTGAGCAAATAAAAATAGTTTTTGAACAAAAAATGTCAACCTTGATATACTGAACAACTCGGATACTGCGAACAGGTTTTGCAAAAATTAGTTCACTATATCCAGGCACGACTGTATATGCATAGCAAAACCTTACAGGTTTTTAGCAGCAAGTGAACTATGAATTATGGCAAGATATTTGAAAAAGACAAAATTCGGAGCCATTTCACGTTTGCTCCGAAAATGGGGAAAATGAGAAATTACGTATAGCGCATTTGACTGTCCGTGTTTGCCCATCTTTGTTTCAAAAGAAACTCAAAAAATAATTTTTTAAGAAAAAGTGAAGTGGGCTATTAAAAGTGGGGCAAAGTTAAAAATGTCTCTGTTGTTGATTTTCCATTAAATGCCCATGTTTGTTCACTCTTCATTTTCCTTTGGTAAGGTTTGGCTCAAAAAGTATTTAAAAAACACAAAAAGTCCTATTTCACGTTATTCAAAAATGTCTATTTTTAATATCTTTTGAACCAAAGCCAATAATATTTCGCAGAAACTTGTTTTTTTTTAATATCTATGGACAAATGCACTTAAATTTTTGAAGAATTATTGAAGGTAAAGCATATTTTTCAAATTTCAAAATTTTTATGGGACAAGTTCAAGCTTCCTCAGAATTTTTTTCTTAGAATATCTTTAAAACCAAGTAAAGACCAACATAAAATTAAGTTGGACAACCATAGGCAATAGGCTGTTTAATTTTTACTCACTTTTAACAGTCAACTTACACGCATCTCAAAAGTGTACGTCATTTGAAATTGAAAAAAAAAATTACATAAAAATAATTTTGCATACAAATATCAAGCTCAAATCCCAAACATGACTTAGAAACATATACTTAATTTTATAAGATCAATACCTTACGTCACTTTATGCCAAACTTGTCTGCTGAGACTTGTAGATGGCATTATGGCTATATTCTTAATAAGCTAAGGCAGAAATTCGTTGCCACTTTTAGACCTTAAAGAATGTGTTTTGATACTAAATTGACCCAACGTTAGATAAATTATTTCTGTATATTATATTTAAATGTTTCTGTAGTCGTCGTTTTTATAACCAACATTTTAATCTAATTGAGGTTTTTTTTCCATTAATCAAAAGTTTCCAATCTCATGTAGGAATAATGAACTATAATCCAAACAAACAAAATATATTCCAATGTCGACCTTTTCATTAAAACGTTGCTTAAATTAACGATATCACTTTAAACTTCAATGCGTAACTATTAGTTGCCTTAATCTAATTAAAAATAGTTCGACTAACTAATTAGCGATTTAAAGACTGCATTAATTTTTATCAAGCTCAATGAAGGCCCGTTGATTGCGCAATTTGAAGTTTTGTTGCTGTTGCTGTTGTTGTAAGTAAACATAAACCAACGCCTTTTTTGTTGTGTTTTCATTTAGCTGCACCTCCCTACCTACGATGGTACGTTAAATAGTTTCCGTCAAAAGTTTACGTTAGGGAAAACTTTTAATTAGGGCAACTCTAATAAAGACCGCAGTCACAAGAAACCGAATAAAAGGCGAACAACAGCAACAACAAAAACAAAAACATAAAAACAAAATCCCCGGATAAAATAAAAATGTTTCATAAAACAGGTGCGAGTGTAATAATACGTCACGTAAGCATCGTGTTATGTTAGGTTAGGGATATTTCTTTTTTACTTTTATTGCACTTTCATTTAATTATTATTTAGTTGTGGGACAGAAAAAGACCTGCTCCTTAGCAGAAGTTGAAATTTTCTTCCTTACTGTTAAACTTCTTTTTGAATTGGATTTAAACTCTCAGACTTAGTGTACGGACAGAGTGTGCTGATTTTTTCATGCGAGCAGCAAGCTTACGTATACCAGGGTGAATGCGAGGAACGACTCTGACATTCTACTTTTCGTTCGTTGTTAAGAATTTGCTTTTCAGTCTTGCCTTTCATTTGTATTTTTAAAATGAAAAGAAATAAATTTATATATGTATTGTGTTTCTTCAATGTTTTGAATTTTTAACATTTTATTCAAAGAAAAAAAAAATTTAAAATAAATAGAAAAATTAAACGAATTTTCTGAGTATTCAGATTTTGTGATTCTGAAATGATTCATATTTTTGATAAGAACATGAGCCACAATCTAGTTGCTAGACACGCATATATTTTAACTCTTTTCTGCCTCCATTATGTTTCATAAATTCTAAGCTTCAAAAGAGTAACAAACACGCTGACACTATGACTCTTTTCTGACTCTGATGTGTTTCATAAATTCTGAAACGAAATTTGAACTGAAACTTTTACTATAGTAGCAATTTATTTTAATAAATAAACTAAAAAATAACTAAGGCAGAAACTGGGCTGTCTTTTGGAAACTTGGCGCAGAACACTAACATAAATGTGCCAAAGCCGACTTTCGGAGGGTAGGTTGCATTTTAATAATTCAGAGTATATAATAAAGTGAAGGTATTATTCAGTTCATCTTTTATGAACTACAGGGCCTAAGACAGCAAAAAAAAAAAAAGGAAATGCATTAATTCATTTGTCGAATTTTCAATCATTTTTGGGAACAATTAATTTTTGTATGTAACATATGATTGGCTATTTGATTGTATTCTTTCATAACAATTATTGAAGGTATAAGATTTTTAATGGAAATTACCAACTGTGTACATGTTCTAAATTTTATAATAAAATATTACTTTTTTGTCCTTTTTTATACAAATATCTATAAAACTCATTGTTTTTTTTTTTTTGAAGATTGTTAAAACTCTGAATCATGAGTCATATATGTCTCCGAAAAGAGTCAAAGTATTGAGATTTCAGGCTCAGAATAGTTTTATATTTCAGACCCTAATATGAGTCTAAATTTTGACTCGTAAAACTTTGAAATATGTGTAACAACATTTATTTTTAAGGCTCAGAATAGTTTCATATTTCAGACCATTCCAAGAACGGAAATACACACATTTCTGACTCATATATGAACTTATAATGAGTGTATAGGCTTAGAAATATAATTCATATCAGACTCTAAAAAGAGTCAGAATGTTTGCTGGGGAATACTGTGATGAAGATTAACCCTTTCCTGCCCAATGTTGCATATATGTTTTCTTAGTTTATCCCTTTGCCATGTCATCTCTATGATGAATATTGAAGCAAAGCTGTTTTTATTTCATTTCTTTATTCCGTTTCTCCTCAGAAGTAACGTTAATTTTTAGTTGATGTTCGAACAGTGGCGTACACAAGCTTATTTTCAACACCATCAAGAAACTTGGTAATTTTTGATAAGGAAAATTTTAAAAGGAGTGCTTTAAAAATTGCAATAGTCTGTTTTTGCGCTGCCAAAAAAACTCTAAAAACTAACTGAATTGATAACAATAAGTATAAATAGTATATTGGAGCAACATTTATTGTATAAAAAAGTCATTTGAGCTCTACAGGTGCCCAATGTTGCATATATGCAACATTCTCCCCAGCCCTGAGTCAAATAAGTTCATTGGTTCATCCACGAATATTACTGAATTCCAGTACTCAGGGGGTTTTCAAAACATGTTCTTTGGTGAAAATCAGACGGTTAAGCTCATTTTTGACTAATGAACGGCTATTGCAGACTACTTGAAAGTTAAAATCATTTTTGGTTTAGGTTTGCATGTACCGGAAATTTTGGTTTTATGGAAAATATCATGAGTATAGATATGTGTCTTCAGGTTAATATAAAGACCCAAAACACAGAGCAGGCATAGTTCAATCCTGGTAAATATGTAAGTGTCCGAATTTGATGGCACCGCCAGCATAGTCACCAGATCTTAGTGTGATTGTAAATTTATGGACGATTTTGAAAACATTTCAAACAGAAAAAGCCTACAAGAGGCACTTTAAATTGAATGGCGCAATATCCCGCCAGATACCACTAAAAAACTTGCTGCTTCGTTGCCAAACAACTTTTAAGCCATAGTTGATCGAATAGTCTACCACACTAAATATAAAAAATTATAAAATCATTATTTTTGACAATGTTTTTACAGCTTACAATATATGCATATAAGCTGTGACTTGAAATCTTTTGATTTTCTATGTTTTAAATTTCAAATAATATTTTTTAAAGATAAAAACAATTATTTTTTAAACTTAAATTTTTTCTCTTTCAAATGACATCAAAAAAGTTTTTTCACATTTCATTTAGTTTCAGAATTGTAGAGCGCTGAAGTTAAAAGAATGCACTGTGAGCCACTGTATGTATATTACGGTCATGGAAAACTGACATGCCGACTTCTCAAAAACAAAAGATCAGCTCCGACCTTTAATAAGTAAGAAGAATCAAAAGGGTCGATTGCTGTTTTGCCAAAACTTACTGTCACAAAAATGTTTCTGTTTTGGAAAAATGTCTTATCAAAGGATAAAAGCTTAATACATATATTTGGATCAGACCGCAGACTATACGTATGAAGACAATCGAATGAGGCCCTTTGTCCAGAAAACCTTAAACCAAATGTAAAACATGGTGGTGGTTCAGTAATGGTTTGGGTCTCATTTTCAGCAGCTGAACCTGCTTCATTTTATTGAAGGAACTATGGATCATAAAGTGTATTTGAACATTTTAAGACTAAATTTACCGCAATCTAAGGACAAACTAGGTCTAAACAGTGGCTGGTACATTTACCAATACAACGATCCCAAACATAAAGCCTATAATGTGAGATAATGGCTTCCACATATATAATTGTCCCAATGTGTTCGAAACACCGGCTAAGAGTACAGATATAAAAGCTATTGAAAACTTGTAGAGTTATCTCGACGCAAAAGTACGGCAGCATAGTATTTCTTCAAAAACTGAACTAAAAAGGATACTGATGGGAGAATGGGAAAATATTGAGCACAGCTATTTCGAGAAACTTGTTCATAGCATGCCAAAAAGACTGAACATGACAATAAAAAACAAAGGAATGCATACTAAATATTAAACACAGATAAATGTAGTAGTTTTTTTAAAGTGTACGACTTTGGCTTTGGTACTGAATGAGATTAATTTTTTGTTACTTTTCATTTATTTTTCAAACAAAGCGAAATTTTGAGTTTCGATTTTTGTTAAAAATAAAGGATTGAATAAACTATTTAAAAGCATACTCCAAGTTTTTTAAATTATTTTTGCCTTGCTATTTTTGAGTAATTGAAAAATAACTTTTTTAATGTACGACTTTGGCTTTGATCTACTGTAAATGTTTATTTCATGATAAGCCACTGCAAAAAAAATATCCCTCACATTTTTATATCGCTACTCTCCCACAAAGTCAGAGCTGGGTAGGAATGAATGCTTTTCGATTTCAACTCTTTAACCGAATTTTAGAAAAACTCGATTGGAACTCAAAATTGACTTTGTCAATTTCTTTGTTAGTTTCTTTAATTTGGAATTCAAATTCTGATATCTAGAAAAGATTCAACGAATTAAATTTTTTGGAATGGAACTTAAATTTTTCAAATTTTGATTTCTTGAATGAAATCGAAAAATGAATTCATTCAATTTGCCATGGAATTGAAAAAGTCGACACCAAATTTTTAAGAAATTAAATTTCGAAGCGAATGATTCCTACCCAGCTTTGGTTACATTGACTATGCGTATGGCGTCGCATGGCGCCTCAGCGTGGTCGCTTGCTTCACCCGAACACCGGATGTTCGTAGCAATGTTTGCTGTATTTGCTCGAAGAAAACATGAAAACAAAAACTTGTGACTAAAACTTATGAGCGATAATAAGCGAAATAAATAATGCACATAGTGTACAAACAACACTATATCCCATTCGGAGCACTAAGCACTGGTGATAACAGAGTGTCGGAAGCATTGGGAATCAAATCTATACAGGAAGTGGTTTAACCAGCATTTATTTTGCAAAAATATGGGACCGCTTTCTTAAATTAGAACAATTCTTAGCTACGTTCATGCTTAATCGCTTAACAATTGTTTAGAATAATTTAGTTGAATATTTCTTTTTGGTGTTGTTTTTACATTACAAGCCAATATTAGATCGAAATATTTTCTCGATAAATGCGGGGCAGCGACACTGGTCTGGTTTCTCAATCGTGATTTTCTGTTCTTCTTAAACCTTTGATATTCTAGTGCCATAGTTCTCATAATGCCACACATATTTTCCCATAGTAGCAACCAAAAAATGCAACAACTTGTTGCAAGTCACTTAATTCTGCTTTTATTTATTATTCTTAAATTATAATGCAAAAACTGCGTTACAAAAATTCCAACTTCAAAATTCAATTACCACCTACAACCGCCACTTAACTCGTAAACTGTGTGAATGCGTCCACACTTTTTTCATTTTTTGACTACAGTCGGAGTCACGAGTAGATACTGCAAGTGTGGAAAATTCAATTTGCAAAGTTGCACCAAAAAAAAAAAGAAAAAATTCAGAAAAAATAAATAAACATTGCAACTCGTTTTTGCCTAGACATATGAACTTTTTATGATGTTATTTTCAGAAAAGTACTTTGCACTGTGCCACTCGTTTATATTTATGCCACATGTTTGATCATGAAGTAACATTTACATAATGTGAGGTTCCTATGCCAAAGTGCATGCTATGCTGATGACCACAACCAGTAGCACAATGCACGCTGACTGTCTTTCGGAGTCTGGAAAATTTATTTACATTTGGTTTTATAATTTCTTTGAAAGCATTTTGCAGAAAAGTGATTTCAATTCTGAATAAATCTTAAAAAATCATGAAAATGTCTTATTAGTAGTATTCTGCCGTACTAAGCGAAAAAGACGTATCTCAAAAAAATTCATTTCGAGATAATTGATGTTTTGTTTATGTCAATTTGTTGAAATACCTGTAAAATTGAGATAGAGGAAATTTTCTTAGTAGATTTTTTATATGATTGAACTAAGATGCCGACATTTGGAGGATTTCATTAGACGCGTAATTTCTTAATCTATCCGATGCCATAAAAATCTGAGATATTTTTTTTTTTTTTTTGAGATACATACGTCTTTTTCGCTTAGTACGGCAGTATTGCAGTCATCAACTGTTAACTCAATTGAAATCTTTGATATTCTGGCAAAAATTTTTCAAATTGTAACAATATTTCAACTAAAAAAAATAAATATGTATTCAAAAAAGCTTGCAGTCTGTGAACAAAAACATTTTGGTACCTCTTTTGGTCTTAAGCTTTGAGGCAAGGCAGTTTTTGTTCCTAAATTCGCTTCAGAAATTTCCAACTCATTGCGATTTTCCTTTTAGTTTTTTACCTCCTTATTTATTTCCTTCATAACTCAAAAATATTCAACGATTTGTAACCCTTACAAAATAATTTGATAACATATGAAATTGCCTAACAGCTGATACCTACTATATATTGCTTAAATCTATTAACTAACTAGCTATCCCGGCAGACGTTGTTCTGCCCTTACCGGTAGGTGGCGCGAAGCTGTATGAACTCATGCTATGGAATGTTAAAGCGAATCAGCCCATTTTTAAAGCGAAATCAACTTCTGTCCCTACTCTTTTACATAAAGTACCTTACTGCTAGGTGGTGCGATGAGTTTAATTTATTATAGTTTTTGCGTTTTATATTATTACCAAGTCTCAATCATCTGCATCTAATAATTGCTGATATATACAAAATGTTGTTTTATTCGAATTTTCTCATTGAAACTTCTTTTTTCCCGTACTCATTCATCTGCATCACCAATTTTGGTATTTTCTTATATGGAAAGCGTGGTACTGCACGGTCTTAGCTGTGCCTCCTTATATAAAAGATACTTGTTGTAACTTCCATGTGAATCGATGCAGTGGTCTTTGTAAAAATGCTATTTCAAAAATATTTTTGTATGAGGGCCACTCTAAATAAAAGTTTTGTAGGCTTAGCTATGCATCTTAACATAAAAGTTACGTGGTGTAAATTCGGTATGAACTGATTAACCGGTCATAGTGAAAATGATTTTTTTTAAAATATATTTGTATGAGGGCCACCCTAAATAAAAATTTTATAGGCCAAACAGTGTCTCTTAATATAAAAGACACGTGGTGTAAATTCCATGTGAATCGATGTAGTGGTTTTTGTGAAAATGATATTTTAAAAATATTTTTGGATGAAGGCCACCCTAAATATGCACCTTAAATAAAAGTTTTATGAACTTTACTATGTTTCTTAATATAAAAGGCACGTGGTCTAAACTCTATGTTAAACGGTGGACTGGTCATTGTGAAAATGCTATTTTAAAAATATTTTGTGTAAGGGCCACCCTAAATATGCAGCCTAAATAAAAGTTTTGTAATCATAACTATGCCTCTTAATATAAAAGCTACGTGGTGTAAATTCGGTGTGAATCGATTCATCGGTCTTCGTGAAAATGCTATTTTAAAAATATTTTTGTTTGAGGGCCACCCTAAGTATGCGCCTTAAATAGAAGTTTCATAGACCAAACCATGTCCCTTAATATGAAAGCTACGAGGTGTAAATTCCATGTGAATCGATGCAGTGGTCTTTGGGAAAATGCTATTTTAAAAATATTTTTGTATGAGGGCCACCCTAAATATGCCCCCTAATTTTTCTCGCCGTAAAAACCATCCTTGAACTTCAACGAACATTTTAAAAAAAGATTTGGCCAAATTGGTCCAGGCGTTGTTGAGTTATGCGCTTACCAACACATTTTGCGATTCATTTTTATATTATAGATATCAAGTATTATCAATTAGTACTAGGAGACCGACCATAGTTCGGTTTTTCGTTTTGAGGTTGAAAAAGTCAAAAAAATGTTATGCAATTGAATGAGAAGTCGGAAATAATTAAAAAATATTGAATAGGGTTGAAAACCCGAAAACAAGTTTAAAAAAATTGAAAAGAGTTTGATATGAATAATGAATATGAAAAGTGTTGAAAAAAGGTTGAAAAATGTTGAAAAAGTTGAATAAGGTTGAAAAATTCGAAACAATATGGAAAGTCTTGAAAAAAGTTAAAATATGTTGAAACAGTTGAAAGAGGTTGAAAAATTCAAAAAAATATGGAAAATGTTGAGAAAAGTTGAAAGAGGTTGAAAAATGTTGAAACAGTTGAAAGAGGTTGAATAACTCGAAAAAAGTTGAACAAGGTTGAAAAATTCGAAAAAATATGGAAAATGTTGAGAAAAGTTGAAAGAGGTTGAAAAATGTTGAAACAGTTGAAAGAGGTTGAAAGATGTTGAAACAGTTGGAAAACTCAAAAAAAGGTGGATGAGGTTGAAAAAGTCGAAAAAATATGGAAAATGTTGAGAAATTTGAAAGAAGTTGAAAAACTGAAAAAAAGTTGAATGAAATTGAAAAAGTCGAAAAAATTTGGAAAATGTTGAGAAAAGTTAAAAGAGGTTGAAAGATTTTGAAACAGTTGAATGAAGTTGAAAAACTCGAAAAAAGTTGAATGAGGTTGAAAAAGTCAAACACATATTGAAAATGTTAAAAATATTTGAAAAAGGTAAAAAATCGCGAAAACAGTTGAATGAAGTTAAAAAGTCGGAAAAATGTAGAAAATCATTGAGAAAACTTGAAAGAGGCTGAAAAATAATGAAGCAGTTGAAAGAGGTTGAAAAACTCGAACTAAGTTGAATAAGACTGAATATATTGAAACCAAATTTTATTAAGATCACTCCTATAGTACGCTAAATATGGCATTTTACGCTATAAGTTTGTATGGGAGGTGCCACGCCCACTAATTAAATCCCATCGAAGCTTATAGTAACCGACACCTCTACACCAAATTTAAAGAATATTACTCCGATAGCACACTAAATATAACATTTAAAGTGTTTTGCTTATATGGGAAGTGCTGATGATCCCACTGATGCAATCTCGTCGATTTTCATTTAATTTCAAAGCTTATGGTAACCGACACCTCTACACCAAATTTAAAAAATTTAACTCCAAGAGCACACTAAATATAGCCTTAAACATTTGTTGCTTGAATGGGAGGTGCCACGCCTACTAATGCCATCCCGTCGAAATCCATTTAGATTCAAAGCTTATACATCTCTATACCAAATTTAAAAAATATTACTCTCATAGAACAATAAATGTAGCTTTTAACTGTTTTCGCTTGTATGGAAGGTGCCACGCCCACTTTTGATAGCATTTAAGATATTTATGATATTCATCCGTCTACCAAATTTCGTTACAATACCTTGAATGGTTTGCGAGTTATCACGAAATAAAAATTAAAATTTAGGGCTGTGCCACGCCCCTGTTAGAAACTTGAAAAACTTTTAACCTAGTCCAATCTTAATTTTGTTCACATATGAACAAAATCCCGAAGTTTTATCAAAATCGCTGCAGCCGTTTTCGAAATAAAGTTCAGCCATATATAAATATATAAACATAAAATTTTAGCTCGTTTAATAATAGTAGATAGATAGATATATGTATTGCTTAAATCTTTTAACTAATTATCAAGTTGGAAGAGAAAATCCTTAGCCCTGGTTTATTTTAAACTTTTTTTTGTCTGTTGCTACTTTTCGATGTTCAACAGTTTTTGCCGAAAGAAGTTGTTTGGTCAAAGTTTGGTAACTATTTTCTGAAATGGAAGTGATCTGCTGTTTCAATTTTAAATAACAAGAAGATAGAGAGCCGGTGAAAATTTTAGATATATGATTTTGTTGCTTAGGCGAGTTAGAAAAACTAAGAGAAGTGCAGCACCCCTTTTTTTTAAATGAATTTTGAAGTTGCAAAAAAAAACCTTAACTAAATTATTTTATCGCGTCTGCCTATGACATATTGTGTTAAGGGCATAGTAAAGATAACGAGAATATAAAAGGCAGACGTCCACACAGTCGCATTTTTAATAAAAGCAATTTCTAATATGTAAAAAAAATTAAATAATTTTGTCGTTTTCTTCCAGAACTTCGTTGTCTTCGTAGGCCTCCGCATTTTTAAAATATAGGGGATTGTGTATGACGGTTTAGTCAAATTAATTTAAGAGACATCAGATTTTTTCGAATAATCTTTATATAAAGTTGAAAAACTTAACCTTTTCCCTTTAAAACCCTTTTTGAATTTTATCGATTTTGTTTTCTCCAGTCTTAAATTTTCCAGTTATCCTGCCTTACTGGAGCTTATGAAGATCTGTATGTAAACATATGTAATAAAAATCAATATACGATATTTCGAAGACAAAAAAAATAAATGAAATTGAAATAAATTATTTTTACAAAAATCAGAGATGCAAAAGCATGGTCTCGCTTTTTACCATCACACATTTCATATTTCAAGTTGTACGTAGATGAGTATGAAAAATGGCATTAAACGCAGATTTTAATTTTAATTAATCATGCAATTAATAAAAGTTAACACAGAAAGTTAATTTTCAACTCAAGTGCAATAAAAACTGGTATGCGCGATACTTCCGGCAATTTTTAATCCCGCATACTAAGATATTTTTGAATCTTACATTAAATGCGCAAATTAAAAAAAAAGTTTCCATGATGACAGAGAAGTTATACCCCCTGTCACACCCTTCAATAATGAAGGAATGTCAAAACTTTCTAGCTAAACAAAAAATGATCGACCGGATTTTTTCTTAATGTTTTTGAAATTTCGCATCAATTACCTATATGATAGATCAAAATCCGCTTTGAAGGTAAAACATTAAGGCTATTTAATAATACATAATTTATTTAAACATGTTTTCGGCCAATTAAATCCACGCCGACCAATATTATCTTATTCGTCTAAGTGTAAACTATCATTTTTTATTAAAAAATTTTAAAGTCCGCGATCGCGGGACTTTCAGGATTGCCGGCTCCCGGACTATTATAATATAATAAAAAAAATTATCTGTCGCCTATTTTAAGATCCCGTGCGTGCGTTACACAACACTATTTTCGAAACACCACCTAGCGGTGTTACTCACGAGTGAAAACGTATGAGTTTCCCCATATGACGTCAGATCGATCTTTGACACTTTGACTGCGAGTAGTTATATTTATAGCCGTCAATTGATTGGAATTGCAGACGTGGATGGATGCGACCATTAAAATTGCTGTAAACGATCTGGCAATTATCACTCAGCCCTTTGACATTGTCGTTGCTACGTTTCTACGGTGACGACCACACACAACGGTGCCGCCTTATTGCATTTTGCATTTAGTGTGCCGTGACTGCATGAGTCATTTGCTCAATTAATGGATCAATAAAAAGACCAAACAGAAAACAAAATGCAACTTTGCCGATGACGATGTCGATGAACAACACTTCGACCTCATCCAATATTTCTGGATTTTGTCAATTTGTATCTAAAGTGTGCACCGCATCGCATCGCCTGCATATTGTCAGATGCAGATAGATTTCAACTGCATGCTTAATAGATTGAATACGTGTAGTCTTCTAGTTCCTTTGCACCACTCTATATCTGCAAGTAGAGTTGCAGTTGAAGCGCGTATCCGTACATTGTATCTAAAAACGTCGCCACATTGCGTATTTTTACTACATTTTGTTGACGTTGTGTCATTTCACACTTTAATGCGGGCCTGCAAAATTTGACACTTGCTATGATAACAACTGTCAGCTGCTCGTTGGTGTCGCAATGCTTCAGACTTATGTGCGCTAATAGGATTTCATGATGAATGCCACAAAGTTGTGGCAATAGCAGATTTTAATTTTTATTATTTAATTTAGCTTTTACCATTCATTTTAAAATTATTCAATGGTAATATCCCAATAGAAATTCACACATAGGCGGAATTTTTTGGAAAAAAACTTTTTTGTGAGTTTTTGCAACGACATAAGAAGAGGCCTTCGCCCCGGATACAAAGGCTTGGGGGGTTGAAAAATTTTACTCATTATATTAAATTAAAATATTTTGGTGAATATTTATAAAAGACGAGTTCTAAAATTTATTTTGAATTGAAAAATACTTAATTTCGTTTGGATTTTTGTGATGTAAAAGGGGGTGACCTTTTATTTTTAGTACATTTTTATTTGTGGTGGGAAGGAACTTTTTTTTTTTTTTTAAGGCTGGGGGCGACATGTTAGGTCTATGCTCCTGGCAGCAAATACGCCACTGTGAATGAGTTGGTATTTTCAATCGATATACTAAAATTAGATGAATTGAAAGCTCGGATAGAAGCAGTGGCACAACATTACTGAGAGAATATTTGTATGGAAAGCAGAATTCAAAAACGACCATTAGCCTTTACACAAAAATAGTAGTGCCTAAGCTCAACATAGAATGGATTATTCATAAAAAGGTTTTATTACTGGAAAAGTGTGCAACCCATGTCAAAACTTATATTATAGTTCAATTTCTCAACATTTTACGTAAAGATTATAACTACGAATAAATAATGCCACGTTTAGTCTTATCCGCAATGATTATTTGTGAAGTGTAATAATGCGATTTTAAAATGACAAATAATTTTCTCTCAATACACAAAAGCAAGGAAAGATACCAAGCTCATATTCTCCAATTGGAAGTCTTAAAAAATTAATTACGGAAACATTGAAATAACATAAAGCTGAAATCGGTAAATTTCTAAAACATTACCACTTAGGCCCAACAAGAAAATCAATAAATAAATTGATAAACGTGAGAAACTTGAACTCTGATGCGAACAGCACAGATCCAAAAGCAGCCAAAACAACAGTAAGCAAAAATGCAACAAATCGAAAGAAGCAACATGTCTCGAAAGAACCTGTCTTTGTCTTGGAAATACATCTTTGAATTCTTGGCACGTAGGAAGCGTTGTTTGCCGCACACTTTCTTTGTGCAGACTGTCAACAACAAAAGCAACTTCTAAGTTTATCGAATGTGGTAACGTTGTAAAAATGCCAAATAAACAAACAAACAAGCAAACAAATCCAAATGACAAGGACATAAATCGTTTCCTCTAACAAAACCAGACACAAACCACAATCGCTGCAAATAACATGAAATCCAGCCACTGTCAGAAGCCTAGAACCAAACTTACGTTTTATTTAGGCTTTTGACTACGTTCCCGCAACCGTTCCCGCTCTCAACCCACTCATGCTGTCAAAAAGCAACAAATGTCAAATCTACTGACGACGAAATACGAAAAATTTTGCGATTAGACTGAAATGACAAACAAGTTAGTTGCGAAATCATGAATCGTACAACATATCGTACGTATGTATTTATGAATACAACGTCTGAAGTTGACCAAAAAGAGGAAAACTCAAGTCTTAAAAAAGTCGTAGAAAATGCCCACTCACCATGGTTATAGTGTTATTTTTAACACTCTGAGTTTTCCAAAAAAAAACTACGTGCGATAAAAAACTAGCCGAAGTTTTACCAATGAATAAATTTTTTTT
This sequence comes from Tricholauxania praeusta, assembly GCA_949775025.1. Lineage (NCBI taxonomy): Eukaryota > Metazoa > Arthropoda > Insecta > Diptera > Lauxaniidae > Tricholauxania > Tricholauxania praeusta. Next base: position 46,260,402 of record OX459031.1, read on the forward strand.
TTATTTCATTCGCTTCTTGGCCCTAATTATTATTAGATTAATAATACGCAGTACAATTTATTTGTACGAAGTCTATAAGATTTTATTTGGAAGTGAAAAATTGGAAATTTTCATTTTAACAAGTTTCACAAAAACTAAATTGATATTGATATTGAATACAAAACTAAAATAACAAGTATTTAAATAACAAGTTATTGCAGTATCTCAACACCCCTTCTCAATAATTAGTATTTAATATAAGCCAGACAATTTACGAAATTTACTTAGCTTAATATTTTGTAGTGCTTTAGTAAGCATGTCAGCAACCATATCTTCCGTAGGGCAGTACAAAAACTTTATGATTCTCTTATGAACTCTTTGGACCTCGACCCAATCTCTTTTGGTAGGTTTGCTTACTTTTCGCGATAGTATAGATACAGCCACAGCAATATCCGGCCTTGTATTGCCAGCAAGATATAAAAGACAGCCAATAGCTTTACGGTATTGATTATTTTTAAAAATTGTGTCTTCTTTTGCCTCAGTTTTCATGTATCCAGGATCTAGAGGGATTTTGGAAATGTGAGCATCTTCAAGGCCAAATTCTTTAAGCAACTTGTTAATGTATTCCTGCTGATGAATGTAAAAAATACCTTCTTTATCTCGTTCAATCTCAATCCCCAGATATAACTTTAGATTTCCAAGAGTTGTAATTTCGAATTCTGATTTCAAAAAATTTATAAATTTGTTCGCCAAATGTTCATTCTTAGTAGCTAGAACAATGTCATCTACATATATCAAAACATAAATGCATTGTTCCCCATAATTTTTAATATATAAGCAGTTATCAGCGATTCCCCTTCTGAATCCGAATTTGAGTAACACGTCATTAATTCGCTGATTCCACATTCGAGCTGATTGCTTCAGACCATAGAGACTTCGATTGAACTTGCATACTAGCCGTTCTTTACCATTTTGCGTAAAACCCTCCGGTTGTCTAATATAAATATCTGTATCCAACTCACCATTAAGAAATGCTGTTTTGACATCTATATGTTGCACCGTCATGTTTTTATATGATGCGATAGCTAATAATGTCCTCAGAGTTGTGTGCTTTACAACTGGTGCAAAGATTTCATCGTAATCTTCTCCATGTCTTTGTGAAAATCCCTTCGCCACCAAACGCGCCTTGTAACGACGTTTACCATCAACAGTTCGCTTGAGTTTAAAAATCCACTTAGTTCCTACAACCTTTCGCTGTTTCGGTAATTCTACCAAGTCCCACGTATTGTTGTCATTCAAAGATTTTATTTCTTCTTGCATAGCCATCATCCATTTCTTACCATCTGGTCTTAAAAGAGCTTCTTTGTAAGTAAGTGGTTCCTCCGCTGTTGTAGCCAACATTCCATAGCGTTGAGGAGGTACTCCTTTCGTGTGTCGCGAAGAAGTTCGTAGCGGTAGATCACCTTCTGAAGAACTAGAAGATTCTTCCTCTGCAGTATCGAAACTTATATTTTGATCATCTTCTGTATTGATAATTACTGGATCATGTTGATTAAAAGATTCTTCTATGTAACCTAGATTTTCATCCAAAACAGCTTCTTCATTGTGCTGCATTGAAACAACTACTTCTTCTGAGTGTAGATGTATATTTCGCTGCTTATTGCAATCAGCCAATTTTTCTTCTAAGAACTCAACGTCTCTGCTAATAATAATCGTATTATTTGTTGTATCTAACAATCGATAAGCTTTCGATTCTTCGCTATATCCAACAAAACGACATCTTTTGGATACTTCATCCAGTTTCCGACGTTTTTGTTTGTTGATTTGGGTGTACACAACTGACCCAAATATGCGTATATGATTCAGTTTTGGCTTAAATCCATACCATAGTTCGTAAGGTGTAGCAACACAAACACTCGAAGGTAACCTGTTCTGTAAGTAGTTTGCCGTAGAAACTGCTTCAGCCCAATACTTTAAGTCTATATCTGCATCAAAAAGCATACATCTTGCCATTTCCATCAGGCTACGATTTTTGCGTTCAGCAACGCCATTCTGTTCCGGTGTATAAGGTGCTGTTAGTTGACGCTCGATACCCTTACTTGCAAGAAAATTTATCATCTCCTTGCTGTTGAACTCACCACCTCTATCCGTTCTTAAAATCTTCAATGTTTTGCCAAATTTATTTTTCGTCATTGCAGCAAACTCTTTAATTTTTAAGAAAGCATCACATTTATTCTTTAGAAAATAAACAGTGCAATATCGGCTATAGTCATCTATTAACGTCAGGATGTATCTATTTCCGCTTGGAGTTACATTTTGCATGGGACCACATAAATCGCTATGTATCAGGTCTAGCACGTTCACAGTTCGATTGTTTAATGCTTTTGGAAACGGTTTTCTGGTCATCTTTCCCTTTAGACAGACTTCGCATGCATATTTACAATTACATTTGGAAATTCGTATTCCATCGAAAACTTGTTTATCGACGCCAAACTTAATAGCTGCAATATCTCGATGACCAAAACGTCGATGCCAAATATGAACGCAATCTAACTCTGCAGAGCTCACTTTACAAGCTACTTGATCCCCGTCTAGAATAAACAAATGATTCTTTAACGTTGCAGTTGCATGAACCACGTTATTGGACGATATCTTGCATTTGTTGTCTTTGAACAAAACATCAAAACCACCTTCTGTAAGCTTACGCACTGACAACAGGCTCCCATCAAACTCCGGTACGTAGAGGACATTACATATGGTAATTTCTTGATTTCTGCACTTAACCACACCATCTCCAGTGCCAGCTGACATTAGCTCAGATCCATCTGCCAAGAAAATACTTTCCTTTAAAGTTCGGTCTATATTGAGAAAGAATTTTTCGTCACTGGTTTTTCTTGCGTTTAGTTGATGCACCAAAACAAAAATTATCATATTTTGTTACGACATTTGCACGATTGTCCTGGTTTTTCTTTTTGTTTGGACAGTTTCGCTTGATGTGCCCAAACTTTCCACATGCAAAACATTTAGGATTGTAGACAAATTTCTTGTTTTCGGCCTTAAGCGCAACTTCTTTTTCAATATTGGTTCCATTTTGTCTTTTGCCTTCTTGAATCAATTTCTCCTTTACTAAATCCAGCGTTAAATCAGCTTCAGGACGAACTTCAAGTGCTGAAACTAGCATGTTGTAGCTCTCTGGTAAACTTGCCAATAAAAATGCCACCACTTTATGCTCCTGGAACGTTTCATCTAAGTCTGTCAATCGATCAACAATATCCAGCATACCAGCAATGTGGTCCTCCATAGCTTGACCTTCTTGCATTCGAGTTGTTGATAGTTTACGAAGAAGACTCACCCTATTTGATAAATTTGACTTCTCATGCTGCTTTTGAAGTGCACACCAGTAATCTCGCGCTGTCTTCAACCGCTTTATGTGTATTTTCTGTGACTCCTCAAGCGAAAGACCAATAACTGCGCGCGCTTTTCCATCCCGGACTAACCATTTCGAATTTGCTTCCGTAGGAGCTTCATCTGTGACCAAATCCCATAATTCACGCTCCAACAGCAGTAGCTCCATATTGAATTTCCAAGTATGATAATTGCTGCTGCCAAACTTGGGGAAATGCAGTTTTAGATCCATATTGCAAAATCCACGAAATATCCAAGAAAATAGCGTTAATAAAATTATTTCACTTTTGCGTATTCAACTAGGAAAGGCCCATAACCTATTAGATTAATAATACGCAGTACAATTTATTTGTACGAAGTCTATAAGATTTTATTTGGAAGTGAAAAATTGGAAATTTTCATTTTAACAAGTTTCACAAAAACTAAATTGATATTGATATTGAATACAAAACTAAAATAACAAGTATTTAAATAACAAGTTATTGCAGTATCTCAACAATTATCTTGTAAATGAAAATTGTTAGCAAATATTTTATTTGTAATGTAATAGGTTTTGTTCACGCTATTGAGTGTCATTAGTGCTTCACCATGGGCTTCATGACTGTCAAAATGTCTCCTTTCTATCACGAAAGCACAGCTATATAACTTTTATATTGTTGAATTTTCTCCCTTTGTCATCATATGTCAAGTTTGGCTTTTCTTCGTACTCCAATTTTACTGACACACTATGTATGCCGCAAACTCCAACAGTCATCTTAAAATTAACTGAAAAAAAAAACAAAAATTATAAAATACATAAAGCATAATCTGCATCTGAAAAATACACAATAATTAAGTAGTTTGGTGTGCGAATGATTTTCCATGAATGGCACGATTTCGGCCACACTCTTTCTTATGTCATTATGTGGCATATTGTGGCTCGAATTCTCAACGTTGTTACCAAATTTGAGTTGGCAGACTGCCTGCCTTCAAGCCTACGCCACACCGGGGCACAGTGAAGAAATCGTAGCAATGAAATCAAAGAAAACGAGACTTATGCCTGGGGCATAGTGAGTGATTCGAACGGTTCAACGACGTATCCAATGGTGCCGCCACACAAATGCACTTCATTCATTTTTTCCATTCATGCGCGTAGATGCGCGCAAAACTTACAGCAGCGCATTGACAGACAGATGAACGCTGACGAAACAAATGATGACAGTGGACGCAAAGTCAGTCGAACGTTATGCCTTTGCATTGCACTCGTACTCGGTTGCTCTGTGATGCTTTAGCAGTTGTGTATACGCGAAGAATCATAGGCGTAGGTGGGAACTTAAGACCCTTAAATGACTTAAAAAGTTTATTTATATTTCTAATAAACACTGAGATTGTCATAAATTTAACTTTTCTGAATATAATTTTTAAAGAGAATACAAAGGCAGTGATACTATCTTAAAGTTATCATGAACATAACCAAAATGAATCAGATTTTCTGGCAAGGCTGATTAGTGACCGATTATAAATTAACTTTGAAAGCCTGTAGCTTTGACAGTATTTGATGACTTCAGTTTTTTAAGAACACTAATTTTGTTTAAATATTTATACCAAATTGCAACCTGATATCTGAAAATTTGACTCTGATTTTCAAATTTAAAGTATGGCAATATTGTTGCTGCCATACATTTTACAATGAAAAATGATTAATGTAATGCTGGCCAAAATGCCATTGTTAATGCTATCATTTTCATGGAAAAGGTATGGATGTAAATAGTACCCAGGAAAGGTGCTATAGGTTGAATTCTGGAGCAATAGTTTCATTCTCTCATAATCCTTAATAATTAAGGAATATATTTATTACCGATGATATGTATCTCGTTTGGTACAATGTATTATAAGGCTTATAACTATTATGTTGTTTATTTTAAAAATTTTTTGATTGTTTTTTTATTTTTTTTTTATCCTATATTTTAGCTTGAAGTTTAAAAATAATTGTTCCAAAATTTGAGCTTTTGTCAAGAATTTTATGCATTGATGATTGAATTCTTGCTCTGGACTTCGGCATGCAGTGTTCTTTGATAATATACATACTTGGTTACATATAAAAATGCAACTGCGATCACGGAGTCAGAAAATTTGCGATATCTTAAAAAAAATTATGTTAGAGCTATATAATTTTATTTCTACATGCAAATGGCTCCTCACGTTATTGATGTAAATTTTTGTTGAATTATCTGCATCCAGTATTCTGTAATGCATAAAATAACAAGACAACTTCAAAAATTAAGCGAGCAAAAAAAATGCAACTCTTCAAAATTCAATTAAATTCAATAGTTTCACTACTCTAAGTTAATACTTAGAGGCATAACCAATATTGGCGATGTCTGCACGCAATCTGGCGTGCATAGAATCCACTGAGGACACTAAAGTCTCCATGGATGTCTTATTCCACTCTTCCTGGAGGATTTTTTCCAAGTTCTTTACATTGGGGTGGTTTTTCTCTTTCACTTCGCGAAAGAAATTGGTCCATGCTTTGAGAAATCTTAACGTGTAGAGTCTTTCATTTCTGAAATATAATATTACTATCAGAAAATAAATTTTAGTACTAAAAATTATATTTCAAATTGTGTTATTCACATAATTGATTTCTAGTTTTTTCCTGGCAAGGTCACAAATCTTGGGGTATTCCACTTTTCGAGAAATCGATGTGGTTCAATTATCCGATTGATTAACTCTTAACCTATTTAAGAAACTGAAACTTTTGAGCGCTCAGTGGCGACATCTGCCATTTCTCGTTGCAAAAATCATAACTTCTTATTTTTATTTGAATATTTTATATATGATTTGAAATAGACATTTTTACATGTGCTTCTTTATAGAAAAAAGTGAAACGCTCTGTTTTCAGCTTTCTGGAGAACTGATAGAAAAACTTATAGAATATTACTATTTATACCTTCCAAATGAGTATATTTCTTTTAATTTTCCTTGAAATAATTTGAAAGAAAGCGTAACATTTTTACCACCCCAATTATAATATTTTAAACTACCTTTCTAATGTAATCGAATTCTTTGAGTTTTTCTACCTGCTAAAGAAAGCATAATATTCTTACAGTCCCGGATACGAACTACGACGCACTCATTAGGTGTCGAGTTTTTAAATCTTTTTTTCCTGTGGAATTAAGCCTGTATAATAAATTAAGCCTTTATTTTTTACCTGCTGTATAAATCATTATTAGAATATTTTCACTTATTGCCTAGTACAAAATGTGAACTTCAGGAATATATTCGTGCACTCTATAAATTGACGTTGGCATAACAGGAAAAAAAAAGCTTACGATGTTGATTGCTATATTATTTGTGTGTTTACAATAAAAACAATAATAATCCAAATATTCCAATCCGATCAGTAATTATAAACTAAGGGGTGATTCATAAGTTTTGAGACTAACCTTTGGCGCTTGTAGAAATCAAATAAAAAGAACTATCCAAAAATAATTACTGATATTATTTTATTTAGTTCTAAGTCTATTTAATTTCATATTTACATTGCAGCCAATGGACCATATTCTTCAATTTTACGCAGCTTGCTTGGAACGCTCTCCATCATCCTTTGGACAACCGATACGTCAATTTCTCTCAGTTTTCTTTTAATTCTGCCCATTAATTGGTGATGGTTCTGTGCTTCCTAATCATTTTCGTAAACCTTGCGTGAAAGTATTGCCCAGAATCTTTCAATTGGTCGTCCCTGTGGAACATTTGGTGGATTGTCATTTTGCGGTACAAATTCGATTTTTTGACAGTTTAGCCAATCCTTTGTTTTTTCGCATAATAACAACGTGCCAGGTCTGGCCAGAAGATCGTTTTATCGTGCGCATGCTTTTTCTCGATAAACTGCTTCAATTTTGTCAAGCATTCACTGATATACACATCGGAATTAACCGCAACTGCAGAACATTGTCGAAAATACGGAGTTGAGATACCTTTCAATGAAATTGCAATCCACATCAGCACTTTCGGCTCAAATTTCATTTTTCCAGCATATTTGACTTCGTTTGGTGTTGCTTCGTAATCATCAGTGTAGAAAGAGTCATTTCCACTAAGAGAACTGTTGGAAAAAGTGAAGTTCTTTTCATCATCCATTATGATGACTTTTCCATGCGTGAAATTTTGGTATTTTTTCGAGCTCTTTTTTGTGTATTCTGGTGCCTTTATACGTTTTCGAACTTGCACTTTATTTTTCTTCAAAATGCGATGCACAGTTGATTGCGAAATACCGAATTTTCTCGAAAGTTTCCTTTGGGATTGCCCAACTCTGTCTTTTGCGCGTGAAAGCAGATTCTTGGTTTTTCTGCTACTAAGAGTAACAGGCCGACCGGATTTTTTTTTATTTTCTGGTTCTTTCCCGTTACGGCAATCTTTTAAAACACGAAAAATGGTGGCACGCGATATTGGTTTATTTTTAAACGCTTCCAGAATTTGCTTTGTGGACATTTGTCCAAACAACGAAGCGACACTCTTTCGTAAGTCCACCTTATACGACATATTGAATGTAACTAAGCAAATGCGCACATTGTGAAGTCGAAGTAGAAGTACCGTTACACCTATACTGTAAACAACTTTTCGATCTGCCAACGGGATAATTACTTGACAGTGTAAAGCATTTAGTCTCAAAACTTATGAATCACCCCTTATATCATCAAAAATGACAGAACAGGCACAATGCAAGTTTAACAGCAAGAGCATGAAAAAAGTCACAGGTTTCCTGATAAAAATCGTTATAACTCATTTTCCCGACATTTAGTTTTTGGAATCGGAACTTAAATTTTTCGAATTTATTTTTGAAAGTCCATTCGAAGTTGAAAAAATGGGTGTTTCAGAAAATTGCAGTCACCTGCTACATTAAAAAAAAAAATCATTTCTTTTTAGTGTTGTGATGACCGTCAAAATAGCAGACAGTTGGTTTTCAAAATTAATGTCGAAGGTTTTTTAGGTATTTTTTATTTCATATATAATAATATTTTACGATTCTACATTACTTTTTGTAATCTGCATTGTACACATACGGCATCAAAAGTATTTATGAAGAGCTGAGATGCAAAACCCGCCAAGTCCAAAAAAATGAAAATGTGAGATATTGTAGGAGGGGACAGAAAAAATATTTGTTTACAAGCCTACATAGTTACTCTAAATTGTAAAAAAAAAAATTTTCCCTTCACAAACTTTTGACTGCAAAAATTTCTGATAAATTATTTTTATCAAAACCCGCCAAGTCCACATTTCTGAAAATCAAAACCTGCCAAGTCCAATTTTTCATTAAAAAATATTTGGCTTTCATAAATGCAAATAGTTTTATGTTATTTTAACATTGAAATTATATTGTGTAATTAAAATTTCAGTCTACATTTATTCAAATGTTTCGAAATTAATTTAAGCTTAGCCATTTTTAAAAAATTATTTCGAAACCTTTTACTATTATTATTTTTCAAAACCCGCCAAGTCCCGAGGTTTCACTTTCAAAACCAGCCAAGTCCACGTTTTCAATTTCAAAACCCGCCAAGTCCACAGTTTTTGTTTCGCCAAGTTTAAACGTTTTTTTATAACAGTCCTTATAGATTAGGTCATAAAATGTAATGAAAAATCAGAATTTTAATAACTTTTGACAACTATTACAATGGATCAACCTACTTTTTTACTGTAGTTAAATTTCAGTGGGAAACAGTTTTTTCGATTTTCTCAAAAACGCAAAATATGGACTTGGCGGGTTTTGCATCTCAGCTCTTCATATGTATATTAATGGTTGGAAGTGAAAAACGGTGTGCACGTTGCCAGGTGGCCTTCTGTTTCATATTATGTGAAGGTGGGTAGAGCTTAGTATATTTATTATCCACTGTCAAATTATAAATAAAGAAATGTTAAAAATACCCAACGCCATCGCAAGTGATGATAACGCGGATATAAATAAACAATTAATAATTCTTCGACGCGTAATAAAATTTCGATTTTTTTTTCTGTGAGCCTTATTACGGCAAGCAGCCTTAGAAGGCCTGTTTTAGCTGGTCATTTCATATAAAAAAGAAATTAAGTTTGAGAGGAGTTGGGAATTTCTATTTCTGCGAAAAGAAGAACTTTTAGAAGCGCTGCTTGCGCCTGATCTTGCCTACTCGGTTAAAAATAGAAGATAGTCGTCAATTATTTTGCGACTTTAATCTGTCATGTCATAAAGACGTTATCCACTGTCAAGAAACTTTTTTCAAGAAGTGGGTGAGTTAACCAAAGAACATATAACGGATTGACTTACAACAATAACAATTTTTACCGCCTTTTGAAAATGTCTTATCTAGTGGCACATTATAAATTTTGATAAAGTTTCTTCCACGTTGCAAATTCTCTTTTAAAACATTTTACTCAAATACTCTTATGCTACGCCCATGAATATTGTCAAAACCATAAATACTTTGAAGCTGTTCAACATAAACAAAAGAGAGACAAAAAATCGCGATGCGCAAATTTATTAATTTCAATCGTTGCAACTCGTTGGAGCATAAACATCTTCATTATTTCTTCAAGCTGCATTTGTATCTCTAGATATAAATAGTATCTGCTCAACTTGCAGATACTTCGTGTGTTTAACACTCGTTAAAGTGTTGACCCAAATTTCAATTTGCTGCGATTGTTTTGTGTTTCTGACATTTGCTGTTTATTTTTAAGTTGTTTTTTTTTTTTTATATATAAAAAATGCATTTTGCATCTTTACAATGCTTTTATGCATATCTTTTAAATTTTCTTTTTTTTTCTCTTGCAGACATTTGAATACGGGTACCAAAGAATGTGAAGACGAAGATAAAGATGAATTACATTCGGCTTTTGTCCCGCCTCCAAACTACATAAAAATTTCTCAGGGGCGAATTCATTTGGTGCATCAGTCGAAATCTTTGGATTGCGATGCGACCGAAACGCAAAACAAACAGGGCAAGGTAAGCGAAACTGTTGCGTATTCGAAACGTAGGTTGTGGTATCTGCAAAATGCGGTGAATGAGTAGTGTAGATTAAATCGCTAGAGACACTTACCAATATCATACTTTGGTCCATAATTTCACGCTTGATATTACCGCCAGGAGAAATATACTAAATGGTGTATATTCGACATTTCATCGCTTTGGGTTCTATGCTTAATTTTCTGTACCACATTAACAAATTCATTTATTACAACTAAGTACAATTTATCCAAAATTTACTTCTTTCACAGTAAGATGTACTGCATATCTACCTTTTTTCCAAATGTTCCCAAACATGACATTCATCTTTGAATTCATCTATGGTTATTGTAGCAACGCACTTTTCCTTATGTATAATAAATAATCCATAATCTACTCTAAAAAGTCTATTCTATAACATTAGCATATCTTAAGCGAAGAAGATGTTGTTTACTTTATTCGATCCACTTAACACGATCTCCGGCAAATTGTTATATTCAATTTAACGACCATTTAACTCGTTCGAATAGTTGAGCAGCTATTAACAAACCGAAAGAGCATCTAAAAGCTTTTTAATTGACCGCAAAATTAACGAGTTATAGCGATTATAATTAGATACTAAATTAGCTGGGCAAAAACTGATGCATAACGTAAACAAATTCTTCAGCAAATACAACTTGCCATACAATAAATATTTCACGGACCACACAATAATTTATTAGCCAACATTTTAAAAGGCTTGAGTAATTCTTGTTAGTCGTTAAAGTTTAACGAAAAATAAATGTAACATTTCTTTAGAAAAATATTGAAAGTATTTATAATTTCTTGTTTATTATATCTGCAGCAATCCTGAGTAGGTGTGCCAGCTTTTTTCATCGCTTTTAAGAAAAGCAAAAGGGACTAAATTACTTATTATGAAGTATGAAGAAATTCTTTCTTTAAATCAATAAATAGAAACAAATTCATTCAAAGAAAGGACAAAGCCTGGCAAATGTTGTTCTGCCGTTACCGGTAGGTGGTGCGATAAGTTTTATTTGGTTATAGTCTTTGTATAATAAAGTCTGGACAGAAGAGGTCGCTGGTGTGATTGAAGGATAGGCAAAGGACACAAAAAGTTGCCGTGTCAATGATCAAACACGGAAAAATGCAGGTTATTTGAATGAAGAAAAATGACTGCTGAGTGTTTAAAATTGAACATTGGTTATGACCAACTTAAAATCCGTACATTAAATTTAAAAAAAAAAATACAGTATTTATATATGAAAAGATGTAAAAGATTTCAGTTTTTTCTTACAGGAGGCGTGACACCACCCATTTTTCACTTGAAACTTACTTTTGTCCAGACTTTTTATATTTGTACCAAGTCTAATTCGTCTGCGTCAACTAGTTAGTCAAATGTGAATTTGAGATTTTTATTTATGTGGGAGGCGCGCATTTGTTCCAAACCAAACTATTCTAAGAGTCTTTCACAAACCATAAGAAACATATCGCGCATCCAAAAACTTTTCTTTACAGTAACAACCCTTTAAAGCCTGTGCAGAATGAAGTTTTGTCTTAATTTATCAATTTAAAATCAATTTCATTTATCTAGAACACATAAAATGTTGTTGTAGAAATATGCATTGTGAACCATCCATAAAGCTCTAATTGGAGCGATAAATTCACATCTCGTGGAGCGTTTCGGTCAGAATTGAGCTCTAATTAGAGGCCTAAATGTGCGATATTGAATTTTTGTGCGTTCTGGGATTTTTTTGAATTGTTTTTAGAGCCCAAAATGTACAAGTTTTAGACTTGTTTGAAGCTTTAATTTAAGGCATGCTATCTGGTATTCTAAAACCAAAAATATTTCATTATATGAAATGAAGAAGATGGAAGAGATGTAATGAAATAGTGGCTTTCCTTTGAGTACATTGATTATACATATCTAATACTTATTTTCTTAAATACGTTAAAAGCACATTGTATGTTTAATCAAAATAATATTTCCGCGGTAGTAGAAGGCTTTGTTCCACTATTACAATTTTCAGCTTTCGTAACTCGCCAGAACTTTCAATTAAATGAATAATGTTCTGCAGCTGCACATGGCACGCTTACCGTTAGTCTCAAAATCACTCTAATACGCTCATAAGTGGAAGTCTTTTGCTATCGATGCGATCGCAACAGCGGATTTCTGTATTCATTTGCTAAAAGCACTTAAATAGCTCAGAACGTGAAAAATTTTTTGAGTGGTGTCGACTTAAACTTTAAAATCAATCCCGGAATGGACTATTATCGGAGTCCTCCCTTTCTGGTTGGTTGGATTAATTAGAAAATTTTTGAGTTGTGCAACTTTTGCAGTGGGTGTGCGATGCGTTTTAAATCTTTCAGCGATCGGTTTAGGAGTCCATAAATAGCACACACTCAATTCCTTTTATGTATGTAAACAGACTTAGTTTTAAGTGACGTAAATGGCTTACTCAATTGCAATGCCCCACCATAAATTTAAAAACAGGAGTAAAAATGACAGACACTTAATAGAAAAGGTATGGTGCGCATTAGATTCGAAAATGAGACTGCATTTTGAGTATGCTAAATCTTAATCTTAGGTCAGAATTGCCGCATCATCAAAAATTTAATAATTTCAATCCACTGTTAAAAGATTAAAATTTTTAATAGATATTTTGATGTGCAATCCTAATCCGGTTATAGAATTTTTGCATCAATTCATGACTTTTAAATTGTCCCGAACATACCTGTGCATTTTTAGATAACCATTCAATTTCCAACTCCATTTAATGAGCGGCGAACCAGCATGTGCCTTAACGAATTGTGTCTCCTTAACTGTCACCAATGGTTTCGTGCGTGAGATTCGTCCATGGAGTCCAGCCTCAACCAATCGACGAGTCAAATTTCGTTTGGACATTTGTGCATCGTATTGATCAATTATTTCGCGTTGGATGTCTCCAGCAGTCTTACGAGGATCTTGCGCACAATCTGGCGATCATTGTACTCAGAAGTCTTACGCAGTCCCTTTTTGCGAGGAACATTTTTTGTGTTGTCAAACTTATTGAAAGGATAAAGTGCCATCATTTTGGACCAATTTAGCTGTGTTACCTTTGCCTGATATCTCATGTCCATCTTTCGAAGCTCAACAATTGACTTAAGTATGGCCGGAGTGCAACTTTTGTCACTACCCATGATTACGGATATGCTAATAAGCAGATTCGGTCAAAAGTGATCTCACAAGCAATGAGAATATCACAATATCTTTTCTGGAATATTTTATCAATTTTTTCTTTTATTTTTTGCTATTTATTTTTATGTTTCCAATTAGTTGACTCAGTCAAAATTGAGATTTGAGCGGAAAATCACTCATAAGACTTATTTATGCTATGAATTTGAATTCAATTATGTTACTTTTTTAAGCTTATGTGTCCCACATTTATAAAATGTACAAATTTTCCGGTACACATAGAAAAATAAATGAGAAAAACTACCAATAACACAACGATTGACTTCGTTTCCAATTAATTGTCAACAGTTGTATACAACTTCAAACTTTTGGAGAGAGATTTCATTTATTTTTTCCTATATTGTAGCTTGACGAATAAAAATAATTGTCCCAACATTTGAGCTTCCTAGCTCAAACCTGTAAACGGCGCGGACAGAGTTTATATCCAATTTCGTTGAAATTTAACGAAAAAACCGACTTATTCAACTTCTTATTACTGCTTACTTTTTGTCCAGTGCTTTTGACACAGTCTGCCTGAATCTAAGACTTCTGAAAGCATCTAAAATAATGTACGAGTGTTTTGATTGGAAAACTTTAAACTCAACCATAGCAATTCGAAAAACCGACAAACCAAGGCATTTCGAACAGTTTTTTGCGACAGTATACCATATTTTATCGGAAAAAGCATTCATGCAACAAACTGTGATTTCCCTTATTGATTATATCTTAAATTTTCTGCTGCTGGCACATCAACCTGAGACAAGAATTTTCGTTCTGGTAGGGTAATTTGCTTACTGTTTCTCTTTTATGCTTCAATAAATAAAATGCTTTTATCTACAATTTAGTTATCAAATTTAGGTCAGAATTTTACATGCAACTGTAAGTGGAAAAAGTTTTTGTTATCGCAATTAACTGAAACTTTACATGTTTTATCAGCAAAAAGTGAAACAAAAAAGCAGCGCACCATAAAATATTCAAATAACTTAAACTACTTTTTGATAGTAATAATTTTTCACACTAAATCAGTGAAGGGCACTTAGTGGCTCTATTTGCTCACATTGCTCTAACCGTTATTCGAGGCACAAGCAAGCGAAAAAAAATTCGCAGAATTTCAACGCTATCGAGGCACAAAATTCGCAGAATTTCAACGCTATCGAGGCACAGCGTTGACTTGAGTTCAAATGAAAACAAAAACAACACACAAAGGCATAAGCGACGGCGCCGCATTGTATTTCAACGAATGTAGCAATTGTTTTTGTTTGTAGTGTAATTTGGTTTTTTTTGTGCTAATGGCAATTTTGGAAATGAAAGTAAAAAAAACTTTAAAATTTCGTTTGTTGTTGTTTTGCTCTTTTGTTAGATTTTTGTGCCCACCGCTGCACTAAATACACAAGTTGCGTAAGTCTTAGGCTGCAGTAGCTTACAATTAGCTAGGAGTTATGGTTGCTACATACGAGTAGTTTTAAGCTGAAACGTAAACTTTAAATTTTTGGTAGCGACAACTTTTTGTTTTGTCCATACAACTATTTACTTAAGGTGTTTACTATCAGATCGTTGGTATGCTAATTATTATTATAATCCGTTAAATTACGGTTATTGTTTGTTATAAGTCAGACCAATAAATTTAAGTTTTAATTTATCACAAAAAAAAAATCCATTAAATTTGTGTACGTATATTAGAGCGGTTCAAAAAAAAAAACTTTTTGATTTTTTCACGATGTGTCAGCGGATTACAATAGCCTTATATGTCTGGACAAGCCCCATTACTAGGATTAAGGTTAATATTGAAAACTGGATTAGCGGCCTCTGTTTTAAGTAAACAACCCATTTTCAAAAATCTTGATTTAAAAAATGCTGCAAGTTGTAGAGGTTATAAAATTTTTCAAAATTGACCGGAAAAAAATTAAAAAATTCCGATATTTTACTTTAAAGTTGCAAAATCATCCCATATTATTTTGCTGCCGATCCCGTGTTACATAATTTTTAATGTACTGTTATTTGTTTAAGAGAAAGTCGTAAACTGCATATCATACCCGAGATATCTGCATTTTTCCAAATTAACAGAACTGCCATAATTGAACTACATATTCTATAGATTTTTCTAAAATATTCAAAAATTCAAAATATGTCAGTTCTGTTAATTTAGAAAAATGCAGATATCTTGGGTTCGAAATAAGAAAATGATATGCGGTTTGCGGCATTCTGTTAAGTAAATAACAGTACATTAAAAATGATGTAACACGGGATCGGCAGCAAAATAATATGGGGTGATTTTGCAACTTTAAAGTACAATATCGGAATTTTTTCATTTTATCAGTTCATTAAAAATGATGGTAACATAATATTTGAGGTGTTGGAGCTAGAAAGTGGAAAATCGGTACTTTTTTACTTTTGTCCGGTCAATTGTCAATTTTTTTGTAAGAAACAAAAAAGAAGATGAAAAACCAATCACGGATTTGAATTCCCCGATCGATTGTTTCCCGAAAACCATACCCACTGAAAAATTGCTGAAAAATTTTATAACCTCTACAACTTGCAGCATTTTTTAAATCAAGATTTTTGAAAATGGGTTGTTTACTTAAAACAGAGGGCGCTAATCCAGTTTTCAATATTAACCTTAATCCTAGTAATGGGGCTTGTCCAGACATATAAGGCTATTGTAATCCGCTGACGCATCGTGAAAAAATCAAAATGTTTTTTTTTTAACCGCTCTAATATATATACATACATTAGAGTGGTCCATAGATATGTAAGGAAAACAATTGTAATTCGTGCAGCACTTTAGTTTGTGCATTACGGTAAAAAAAGAAACCCACAAACATTTCAGGGAAAAAAAATAAAACTATAATGTGCCGCCGGAGCCCAAATTTTTTTGAAATTTCACAAAATGTAAAGTTCTTTATAATATTGCAACAGTGAATGAAAAGTATTTCAAGTTCGGCAAGAGAGCAGTGTATTGCAACAAGCCATGTCACGAAAAAAATTTTTCAAAATCTCCCAATTTTGAGCTTCTTAGCTCGAATCTGTAAGTGACGCGTACAGAATTTATGTTCGATTTCGTTGAAATTTTACGAAAAAACCGACTTACTAAAAATATCTAAAAAATTTTCAAATTAAACACCTTAATGTATGTACTTAAATATAAAAACTGAGGACCACCCTTAAAATGCATTGCTTGCGGCTTAGAGTCAATTTGATATGTTAGTATTGTAATATATTTGGCTATTTTAAGCACATAATTTCGCCTACAGTCAAACTAAAGTGAAATTTGAACCTAAGGTGAGGTGTAGAAGAAAGTGAAAATTCGGATTCTATATTCTCATCTGTAACTTCAAAATCGAATATCACGAATAAAGTTTGAGGCTCAACCATTTTAAGGTCATTTTTGAAATTTGCATGACATGGCTTATAAAAAACCATTATATTATTGCCTTACTAGAAATATTTTCATTCAATGTTTTTACATTCAAAAAAGGTTTTCTTGTCATTTTTCCAAATCCTTTGACACTTTACGGCACGTGCTAATATCAATATATTCCTGGGCATTTTTATGAATTTCGCAAGTGACATATTGCACAATATAGTGGAATGCTCCCTTTATGATTCAATATTTGAAAAATAAGGACCACTCTGCGTGCATTACCTTCTTTTCTGAGCTAATCTGGCAAAACTCCACGCTGTGACCTTTTTCTTGACCTTATGTTCCAAAGCGCTTTTGAACTTGAACCGCCACATGATTATCCACACTAACATTCTCACATTCCATCAATTTGATTGATAGTTTAAATTGACGCCGACAAGGCACAGAAATATCATCCGATCTGTAAGTAATCGAATTTAGATATTTTGAATTTGTACAGTAAACAATCATGTCTCTCAACTTTCTGCATTAGCCTCATATTGTATTTGAATTTAACTTAAAATTAATCAACATATTCTCTGGAAACTTCTGAGCCTTCAAATAAAAAAGTAATAAAGAAAACAAACAAAACATAACATACGATGTTGTTAAAATAAGAAAACAATGCATCGGTGTGTGGAAAACTTGTTCGGTGAAAGCATTCGACTTTTTATTTCTAAGAAAATCTTAGATTGGTATACTCCAAAGCCAATGAGGCTCATGAAAAAAAATTGGTTCACTTAGCTTAAAAGCAGAGAATGTCCTTTACCACAGATGTACACAAAGAAATCAAAATTATAAAATTAAAGGAATAGTCTCCAAACATTTTGAAAACTTTGGTATTAATTGTACACTGTGTATGGATACCAAGATAGCAGATTCCTTGGTATTCAAAGCTAAATGAAAACTGTTTCGGTAATAACCATTCAAATTACTTTACTATTCAAATTTCATCGTTCTTTTTTTTTTAAAAATAAATCATATTTTCAACATTTTTCAATTTAAATTAAAAAATGTCTGACATGTTACACGATTTTACTGCTGAAAATACAAAATAGGTTGTTCTTTTGTTATCAGACAATACAATGACTTGTAACAACTGTTTAGCACAATCGAAACAGTAGGTAACGCCTCAGCAACCGATCTTGTCAAGATATCACAGGAAACAAGCTCCCAAACAAAAATAACAACTACATCAACAGAAAAACAACCTGGGGAAGAAGTGAAGTCCAATCTATGCAACGGAATTCAAAGTTAATAATAAGAACAACTCAACTTAAATGGGAATAAATTGCAAGGAAATACAAAAAAAAACTGCTAGAGGTGGTTTCCAACAGTAGCTGCGGTTGGTTACTTTGTGCCAATCGTATTCTGTGATCTAATCAAAAGCAACAAGTTCAATGTCTTACACCTTTACAGGGTGATCAACAGCATTGGATCTTACTAATCCACTTGTTTTTCTTCTTTCTAAATAAATGGTTAAGTGTGAAATAAATGAAATTGAGATCAACTCTGATTTCAAGTAGATGGATGTGGTTTGCACTTTAAAAACATTGACTACTTTAAAAGAGTGCTCAAATTGGTTCTCAAACGAGTTGAAAATTTGTATCAGCCAAGATCGACCATTACATTAGCACAGTAAAAAGTCGTAGTATACTTTTTATTTCCTTTAGTATTGATGTTCAGCTATTTTGATATTAAATTCAAAATGTGTTCCAAAAAAGTTTAAAACTTATTCCAATAGGACTTAATTTTAACAAAAACAAGAATTAATTTTACACCATGTAATTTTTTTAAAATTTGTTAATGCCAAAGGGGCTTAAAAACAATACTAAAATAAATTTTTAACGCTCCTTCTTAAAAAATCTAATCATTTTTAGTTTTAAAATAAAAACAAGAAAAGTATCAAAATATTCTGTGAGTCAATTTTAATACTAAAATACTAACAAAGTATTAAAATGTTCTCTCATTTTCATTTTCAAAACTTTTGGTTTTAAAATAATGCCAACAAAGTATTAAAATATGTATTTCTCTCAATCTCAAACATGTGATTTGAAATAATTGCCAAAAATATTAAGCTCCCAAAATTAAATAAATTGTTCCTCCTTGAATATTAATTCAAGATAGTCTTAACTTCAAGATAAACTATGGCTGAAGGATGTGCTACAAAAAAAAAAACGAAACCAGCTAAAAGGCCTTTTTTTTGGCGGAGATGCACATATAGGGCATAGATTTCATATTTGAAAAATAAAAATTTTAATCTAATTTCATATTTCATTTAAAATTAAAGAGGTTTACTTTTGAAACCAAAAATACAACTAAAATTCATTCCAGTTATAGTTTAAAATCAAAACCCAAAAGTATAACTTTCCCCATTTCTCTCTCTCTCTTTACTTACTCCAAAATAGTTTAGAATTAAAACCAAAAAGTATAACTCTCCCCATTTCTCTCTCTCTCTTTACTTACTCCAAAATAGTTTAAAATTTATACTTTTTTGTCATTGTTCTATATCAGTGATGGGCACATAGTGGCTCTATTTGCTCTCATTGCTCTTACCGTTATTTGACGCACAAACAAGCGAAAAAAAATTCGCAGAATTTCAACGCTATCGAGGCACAGCGTTGACTTGAATTCAAATGAAAACAAAAACAAAACACAAAGGCATGAACGACGGCGCCGCATTGTGTCTTGACGAATGTAGCAATTGTTTTTGTTTGTAGTGCAATTTGTTTTTTTTTGTGCTAATGGCAAATTTGGAAATGAAAGTAAAAAAAAAAACTTTAAAATTTTGTTTGTTGTTGCTTGATGTTGTTGTTTTGCTCTTTTGTTAGATTTCTATGCCCACCGCTGTTCTTTATAAATACTTTTTTGGTATTAAAATTAAACTTTAATTTGTACTGTGCGGTATCTTAAATTTGTTGGTAACTCATGTTTATCTGTTGTTCCCATTCGCCATTCCTAACCAGATCCGGACATAACTATAGTCAAAATTGACGGATAGGAATTCCGACTCGACTTAGTGTCACGAAAATTAAAAATTAGAAGCCAATGCACTCACCAGCCGTAATTCTTTAAAAATGTACATAGCTGGGAATGCTATAATGTCGTTTGACAACTCATTTTTGTTTTTGACCGGAATTGATTGATTTGGATCTTGAAAAAATGTGGTTTCAGCAGATGGCACAACTGGCACTGGACACATCTGAGTTGCTGCGAGAAAAGTTTCAGAACGTATAAATTCAAGAAATGCATGTCCGAGTCGCCACTAAGATAGTTTGATTTGGCACCATGCAACGTTTTCTTAGGTTTTTTTAAGTCACAAACACTTACTTAAAAGCCACAAGCAATTTCAGAGCTAATAGTGAAGATTCAACGTGTAATTGCTTCAATCGAGTCACAATTACGCAACGATGCCATTGAAAATTTCATCAAAAGAGCAAAATTTGAGGGCAAATTTTTCCAACATTTTGTTTCATACTTAATCGCAGCATTTCTATTTAAATGTTGTTACTTAATCCAATAAATTATTTTTTACTCAAAAACTTATTTAAATGCATGTAAATATTGGTATTTACATGTAGCACTTGCAACTTCGTTCGGATCGCCAAAAAAGCGGACAACGAAGCGCTCGTCAAGAAATGTGTGATATCAAAGAGATTACAAGGTCAATTGCATTAAGATGTAGAAGTTTTTGTTTTGTTTACTGCTGTGATTCTTAACAGATCAACGCAAGAAACATTACATAGTAGGCTTGTAGAACTACTATACTTCGGCTAACAAAGCTTACTGATGATATGACGTAGCGGTCATTGAAACTAGTATACGCAGCTCGTTGCCCATTTTAATGCATTTTGCGCTTGTAATTTTTTTTTGTTGTTTTTTGCACTAAAAGTACTGAACAAGAAGCTCTGTACAAAAATATTGTTATTTAAATGCAGTTAATGCCAAAACTTGCTTTGTTGAACAAAGTCGCAAACCAGGATACTGGAGGATATTTGTATGGTAAAAAAACTAAAGTTATTTCAGCGCAAGGTCTATAGTTTTGTCTATTCTTTGCATTGTAAAATTGTAAATCCATTCAAGAATAACATTGTCAAAAGCTCAATAGCGAAATTTTTTATGGCTTATGAGTTCGGTATACAAATATTTGTGCCCAGATTTCTTTAATTTTGACCTTGAAAGCTTACTAATTTGATCTGGTGCAGTAAAATGCATTGATGGTAACATAGAGTGGGCCAAGCGCTACATGATGCAATTATGAGGTATGGATTCAGATTAGTTCACCAATCATCTTTTTACCTTACCAACTAAACACAGCGAGCAGAGCCTATTAAAATAGAAATAAATTTTATAATGTGTTTTAAAGCTTCAAATCATTCAACTCGTTTTGGAACATATCTCCGATTTCTACGCCAAAGTATGGATAACATACATACATACATTCATATCTATATTAATCTAAACAGCGTTCTGATGAAGAAGAAAAGTGTTCTGACTGCAACCTGCACTTCAAATCTTGTTAGTTTTTTTTTAAGTTCTAATTAAATTTATCTTCGTTCTTATGATCGGTAAGATGTTTTAATCGCTGTTGATCCTATCAGTTCTTTTCCAGATTAAAGAAGCCCTGATGTGCGTCAAGTGTAATAAATATTATTATTATTCCCAAACACGCAATGCTATTGCAATCCAAGCAAAATGTTGCACATCTTCAACTCACCGAGCGAGCCATCGATGCGATTGCAAATGATGGCATGACGAGTTGTTGCTAAGTCGTTCCTCCATGCGATGAGTTTTGATTACGTGCGGGTTTAAAGACCCCCTTCTAATAAGGCTTGTTATAGTTATTACTGTTGTTGCTATTGCCGTTGTTGTTGTTGACAACGCTGTTGCACTTGCGTGCATGCTTTTGTGGTTACTCATGCGCAATTGCTGCTATTTGAGCTATAAACACGGATGTATCGATTACATGCATATACATACACTCACACAGACATAATGAGTATTTGAACTTCACTCCTATCCGATATTCGGTGCGGATATCAGAGTACCTATAGTTACAGTCTACTTCCTTCTTACAAATTAATATTCATATTGAATTACCTTTATTGTTACTGTGCAATAGGATACTCATAGCAATTAAAAGATGAATAAATAGAAATATGAAAAGTGACCAAACGCTCGATGCCGTACTCGTACAGTGGCAGCCACATAATTAGGGAGCGCTATTTTCTTCTTCAAAATTATTGCATTTTATTTTTGCAAGAACTATAATCAAAACTTAGTTTAGTTTTTGAATTTCCATTAAAAAACTTAATGAAAATTGTTTGTTTAATTTTCAATGGGGATTTAGCAAACTACACTTTATTACGTTCCTAAATTATGTATATTCAATGAAAATTCAAGTGAGGATATTTGCGAATAGTAAAAATGTTTCAGCAAAATTCTGAAATCCTGAATTTGCTGAAAGATGCAGAGAAAAAATTTTCGGTTTGTGCGGTTTGTAAAAGTATGACACATATACATAAGTGAACAATATATTAATGTAATCGTTTTTATATATTTGGCCAGAAAAAATAGCTTCTAAGCCAATAACAAAAAAAAAAAGAATAAGCTCTACGCCACTATGTTCCCTCTTCCAAGGTGGAAAGTATTAATATGTCACATGACCTAATCAGCCTCAAACTTTTGGCTCAGATCGAAATAGCAACGTTTATTTGTCGAATCCGTTCAAGAAATCAAAGATTAAAATTGAACAATCGAATTTTTTCAATTTTATGACAAAATAAATAGAATCATTTGCGATTCCAGTCAAGAATGAATATTTGGAATAAATTTTAAATTCCAGGAGATTGATGTAAAGAATCCATTATTTTAATTTCATGGCAAATTGAACGAACTCATTTTCAGTTCCATTCAAGGAATCTAAATAGGAGCCACAAAGATAGAGCGTTTCATGATTGAATTTCTGTTTAGTGGCAAATGATTATAAATTACATTGTGCAATTTGGCTACATATTATAAATTATTTTACATATGGTACGTTTCACGTCAACCGGGAAAGTGATCTGCCCAAAATTGAGCGCAGCGGAAAATGTTTTTAGGTATCAAAATGTTCGCATGCTCAGGAGCTTTCATATGAGAACGGGTGTTTTCGAATTTTTTTTCTTTAAAGAAATGGCGACCCTAAAACAGCGCCTACATATACAATGTTGGAAAAAATAATAGGGACAAACGCAGCAAAAAAATGTATTATTGCATAATTTTTTATGCTACAATCTGTTTTTAATGGAATTGATTGTAAAGTAATGTTACCTAACGGGTCTCAATTTAGCAAAATCAAACAAGTATGAAAGTGCACGGATTTTGCATAGGAGCGTCTTGAATGGGCACAGTTCATTTTTTAGCTGGAAAAAATCATAGGGACAAAATATAATTTTGAGTTTCTTGGACAAAGTCCTTTAATAAAAATTATCTTAAGTGGTAAGTTGTATTTTAGAATGATACAGTAAATACTTTACTTACTTGGTAGATTTAATCGATATTTATTGGAAATAGGACGTGGAAAACATTGTTCCCAAGTTTAAAGATATGCTTTTAAAAAATTGAGAAAATCAGGCCAAAAAATTCGAGATATGGCCAGTATAATGGAGTGCTTTAAGAACATGACTTGCAATGATCTGAAATCATTTGCAAAAAAAGAGAGCAGATTAAGAATTCCAAGATTTCACCAACTTCGACGAACGTTTTTGATCATTCCCATTGAAGAGGCATTTCCTCTTCTGAATAAAGCAACATTGTAGATCTAAATATGTTTGCGTAATCTGCAGCGCATATTTTGTCTTTTATTCAAAAAATTTGCCTAACTCCAGCAGCCAAAAAGGAATCCTCTTATCATTATAGATTCGCCACCTTGTTAAACAGTGTATCTCTAATCGAATTCCGCATTTCTGGGCCGCCTAACAAAGATTTTTCCGTCAGAACAAAACAAATTAATTTTGGTTTTGAAGATTTTGTACTTTGGTCTAACGAAACCAAAATTAATTTGTTTGGTTCTGACCTCTGAGCTCTACAATGTTGATGTGTTTGAGTTATGAGGCATTTTGACTTAAGAACCAGTGGATGCTCAATGTAACATTTCGTTTGTTTGGAATTATCTCATATTTAGATTTGAGCCCGATTAAAAAAAATTCCACGATTTTTTCGTGGTATGGCCTGCCTGATATTTTTATTTTTTGCAAGTTACACTTAGTGAATTTTTTATTTATATTAAAAACATAAGCCAGCACAAGATAAGCCTATAGCGATACTTCTTAATGTCACATTAGATAACAAAAAATAACCTTTTTTCATAGGCTTTAACCCAAGTAATCATGTTTGTATTTTACATGCACAAATGACGATGACGATGCACCGCAATTGTCCAGCAGAACTCTGCTGAAATTGAGTAGCTTCTGTAGAACCCCTCCTGTCCGTCCGCCCATATGTTTGTTTTCTTAGCATGCTATTGTCAACCGATGTTACTCTAGGAAGCCAAGTTTCCGCAAGAAACTCGCTACTGCAGTGCAACACACGAATCGAACACATTAGGAGTCAGTCAATAAAAGCAAAGTAAAAGCACTCGGTAGCGCCAACAACAGCATGAAACTACAAGCACTCAGATTCTAAGCTACAGCCTCTGCAGTTGGGTCTGCGAATATTCGTACCGTCGCAATACCAATAACAATAGTGAGCATTCGACTGGATTGCAGAGGTTCATTGAACGCAAACAATTTATTTATTTATTTTATTTTACTGTTGTGATTTCTTTTATTTGCTCAATGTCAGCGATTTTATTTTTCTTCCCCTTCTCCTCCTTTTACATTTTCATGTCTTCTAAAGTTGCGTATTCAGCATTTCGTTTTCAAACTTTGTTTTCTATTGTGTAAGTTAAAGAGGACATGTTTGAAGGCTTGCGGCCTAATCTAAGCCAATTTTTTTAATTTGCATTCCGATATAGTAAAACTGTATAGAAATTACAGCTGCCCGGCTTTGCTCGGTTCCAACTTTTTATCCAATTCTTGTTAGCGTCATCAAATATTACTCTTCCAATCTTGGTAGTGTTATCTTGAATAATTTTCTTAGCAGAGCATTTGAAAGTGTTTACTTCTATATAGGTTGCCACGCCCACTTTGTCTCATCTTGATACATATCTACCTAAACAAGAAAATTCAAAAACAGAAAGAAATTTTAGGAACCAGGCTAATTTTGAAAAAAAAAATTAACTCCCAAACATTGTAAATTTCAATAATTCGGTCAAATTTTACCATGCAGAAGTTTTTCGGGCAAAAGATTCATGTGTTTTTTCCCACCTACCACAAAGCACATGATACAATTTTGACTTGAGGCATTGGTTTCGAATAAACGAACAAAACCCCTTTTAAGTTACTTATGAACAGCCACCGGTAGATACTTCCATCCAATAGTTATGTACAGAGATGAACATATCGAATAGCACTTAAGCGGCTAAGAATGCGCAAAACTTGCTTTGCGCAAACTTTTACACTGCGGCTGCGCAAAATATTTTGTCATCCACTAGCACGCAATAATTTCATTTCGATTTTAATTTAGTGGTGGAAGCTTGTGTAAACAATGGCTGAAATAGTGGCAGCAATAATTATTTTAAATGAAATCGTCGAAGACAATCATGTATAAGAAACAAACCGAAATTGATGTCAACATTTCATAAGCCTTCGTTTTAAGCCTTTTAAGGTTTTTATACACTTCACTCTTATGTTGCCATTGTTCTGGCAAAGACTTATAAATTTCCGTGAATTCTATCCAAAAAATTTTATTTTCACATTTTGTCATTATCTGTACACAACCCAGTTTTGCTACAAGGTAACATTTCTTACATTTTCCGGCAACACTGACACAACCTTTCGTAACAAGCTCACATTCATTTTGCGCAAAATGCCAGCTGCATTCGAAAGTTTTGGAAATCACACATTCCTTCGTCATGATATTTCCATATTTCCACACTTCACATTCTGTATTATACGATTCTACTGCAGAGCCGTGTTCAGTTTTCGTCAAGCTTTATTAGGACCATCGTGATAATATAACATGATTTTTGTTTTGCCGCAGGAAATTAAGTCTCTCTAATGCCCCATTGACCCTGCAGTGGAAGTATAATACCCACTGTGAAGTATGAAAAGCTTCCCTGGGAAGGCGAAGGCCGCCGCGAAGCCGGTATTGGACATATTTGAGGATGTAAATCCTGAGCAGCGGCCGAAGGCCGTCCACTTACCACTTAATAAGCATACAATGAAATTGATAGTTTTATTGTCTTACTTTGCTACTATCTTATTCTTCATTAGCCACAGTGATACATTGTGATACTGAAGAGTTATTGTTCGATTGAAATAAATAAGCAAAGAATGAATAAATAAAAGTTGAATTAATGTGGAAGTTTAAGGAATGAGGTACTGCTCATGTTTGCATACCCACAAGTAATGACCTTTGGCTTTTTTTTTAGTAAAATATAGAAATTACAAAAATGTACATCCGGCCTCTAAAAAGTACATTTGAAGTCTCGATTCAGTACATTTCCACAAAACCCAAATGCCATAGATTCAATCTTTGAAATCATTTTTCCACGTGAGAATTATTTATCTATTGGAGTATTGAAATTTTGTAATTGACGATAATTAATTTGAATTTTACAATTCAAATACAATTCAAAAAAAAAACAATTCAAATTTTCCTTATCGGATAGTTTGTAGGAGTAAAATTGCCTAGGTGGCGACACTTAGGGCCGGTTTCACAGTGTTTAGTTAACTAGAGATTTCAGGTTAACTATCCAATTTCAGTTTCATAGCAATTAGTTGACCAACCAAATTTGGCTGGTTAACTAATTGTTAACTAACAGCTGATTGCTGTCAAAACGAAAAAGAACGTAATAAATAAAAACACAAAGTTTCAAAAAAGCAAATAAGAAGCTGCATAAATATGGACTCAGATTGGGATTGCGAAATTGATAGTGATTCAGATATTTAAGTTGTATGGAGTATTGTAATTACTCGTCGTACAAAAGTATTTAGATCCCGTCCATATTACTTTCAAACATACGACGCTAAAGATTTCCGTGAAAGGTATGAAATGTCAAATAAAAAACATAGGTTTTGTGCAGTGATGCCATATTTTGTACAAAAAATTATCAATAGTTAACCAATGGACTGTGAAACTGAATAACATAAATTTGGTAGTTAACTAACAGCATAAGTTAAGTTAACTAATTGGTTTAATAAACACTGTGAAACCGGCCCTTAAACATTCGTAACTTTTTTTTTATGAAACGTACTAAAATTGTTTTTCAGGAAAAAGTTGTGTAGACTTTACAGAACAATTCTGTGGAAAACTTTTGTTTCTGTAAATATGAGAAAATAGTTAAAACTCTGTTTGTTTATTGAAAAGTTAATTTTTTAAAAGTAATAAATACAATTTTTATAAAAACTTTATTTTATATAAATTGTAAGATTTTGTCCTATCACGAAAATTTCATTAACTTTTTCCCAATATTTACTGAGAAATCGCAATTTAAAAAAACACACCCATAGAAATTCACTTGTTCATAACTTTTTAAAAAATCCAAATTTTGCAAAAAAAAAATTAATATTGTTAAAGTTTAATAAGTTGGTTTTTACTGTGCCCACTTGAGAAAACTTTACTCAATACATAGGAAAGCACTTCCTTCCAAATGATGTGCTATTGAATGTTGGCTTTTCTTTACCAACCGAATTTTTTACGGAAAACAATTGAACGAACTCTAATAATATTTCAAGAAAATATCTAGTGCTCGTCTAAACTGTTTTTAAATGCTATTTTACCTTTCATCTTTTATTGGGATCATGATACCGATCGGTAAAATATCTTTTAAATTACTACTGCTTCAGGTAAGAGTTGTGTTTTTAACACAAGGGTTTCTATTGTACCGTCTTTTTTCATTTCCGATATTGCTTCAGATAAAGCAGACATATCATAAACTATAAGGTATGAGTTTTAAAAACTATAATATGTACACAGTATAGGTAGAGCTCAGAAATAACTTCTGAACATATTTGATTTTACAACATTAAGTGGTTACCTTCTTTTCAATTTTCGAGAATAATTTTCTAATTTTTTTCTTATTAATTTACTGAAATTATTCTAATTGGTGTATGCTACTTAAATACAGAGCTAAAAATCCTGTCAATACGTGAAAAACACCATATAACAGCGTAGTTGGATGCTACTAAATATAACATTTTTAAGGTTATGTAGTTATAAGTCCTAATATACATACATGCCACGCCCCATTTCAGAATTCAGAGCTTCTAATTACTTTTATTATGGTTAAGTCTATCTATAAACCAAATTTTATTAAAATCGGTCCATTAGTTTATTAAAAAAATAAAAAAATTAAGCGATTATGATTATAGCTGTTTACCAACTGCCTATTAACACATAGATATCTATATGTAGGCTCCGTTTTATGGATGCCATTTCCTTAAAAAAAAAAATTCGAAAACACCCGTTCTCATATGAAAGCTCTTGAGCATACGAACATTTTGGCACCTTAAAAACGTTTTTCCGCTAAGCTCAATTTCGGGCAGACCACTGTCCCGGTTGACATGGAACGTCCCATATTAATTTGTAGAAATAAATTTTTGCTTTGAAACGAACAAAACTTAATACTAAATACCCGTTGTGCCTTGTAATGCCAAACCGAAATTAGAGAATTAGTTTTTTAGTAAAAGCTTACTTCCTATGTTATGGACATTTAAAAAAAAATTATCTTTATTTGTAACTGCTCGCATCTAATGTTAGCTATATTTACAAAAGTTGAATAACAAAGAGTTAGCTATTCAAAAAAAAAAAGATAAAGTTTCTGTGCTGCTTTTTGGGTTACGATA
The DNA here is from genome assembly GCA_949775025.1 of Tricholauxania praeusta. NCBI lineage: Eukaryota > Metazoa > Arthropoda > Insecta > Diptera > Lauxaniidae > Tricholauxania > Tricholauxania praeusta. Next base: position 46,289,277 of record OX459031.1, read on the forward strand.
AAAACAAAACCCAACCGATTTGCCGTCAGCAAGTCTGTCACTGCACTCATGCACCTGAACACCTGTTTCTATCACTCCGCTCCCTCTCGGCTATGCGTCCAATTTCTACACTTTATGTGCTAAGCAGCCTTCCAGTATTAATTTTTCTTCTTGTTGATGTTGTCATTCTGCATACGTTTCTGTGAACCGGTTTCTTTTGCTACAGCAATAAAACAAGATAGATTCGAATGCTTCTACACTGGCACAGGTTTGTACGCGCCATGTTTATTGACAGTCAAAGATAAATTTAGTCAAAGTCGCACCATTGTTTCGTTATTTAAGGGAAGACAGTAAAGTCCGACTTTTGATACAAAACGTTCACACTCTAGCGGACACCTTCTGAAATTGATTGCTAGCCAAGGGAAAAACTTGTTTTTATTAATATTTTAGGTTAAATTCTTGTATATTTTTTGAAAAATGTTTGAAAGTTAATGAATATCCAAGCCAACTTCGATAAATATGCCTGCACATGCATATTAGAGCGGTTCAAAATAAAAACTGTTTGATTTTTTCACGATGTGTCAGCGGATTATATTAGCCTTATATGTCTCGACAGGGCTCATTGCATTAAGGTTAACATTGAAAACTGGATTAGCGCCCTCTGTTTTAAGTACGCAATCCATTTTTCAAAATATTGATTTAAAAAATGGTGCAAGGGACAGACGCTATAAAATTTTCCAACAAAGTGGGTATGGATTTCGGGAAACTATCGATCGGGGAACTCAAATCCGTGATTGGTTTTTCTTCTTCTTCTTTCTTTCTTATAAAAAAAAACCGACAATTGACCCAGTTTCCCATATTAACCTTAATCCTAGTAATTGGCCTTGTCGAGACATATACGGCTACTGTAATCCGCTGACACATCGTGAAAAAATCAAAACGTTTTTATTTTGACCCGCTCTAGTACATAAGGATAATTGAAAAAAAAAAAATTTTAAAATATTATAAATAAGAAAAAAATCAAATTTTCTTAATTTTTTGGCCAAATTCCGAAAAATTAAAATTTTGCAGCTCTGGTAGCAAACCTAGGTCTATTTTATTTTTATTTTTTTAAATGAGGATATACTCGAATATGAATAATTTTTCGAAAATCGAGTGTTTTTGAAGTATTCTAGATTCTAGATCTAGAACATTCTATTTATTTGAACATGTCTAATGTACATATGTATATAAAAACATGAAAAAATTCTAGCTTTAAGTTATCTCCTAGATAGCGTATGTTTATTTTGGGGTAAAATTATGTCAGTTGGATTACTAACAATTCAGTTCGAATATTTTTCTGTAAAATTTGTACTCTGAGAGTACTCAAAACTGGTCATTCAATTTGGTCTGGCGTATTGCTGAATATTTGTAATTACCATAGTAAGGTAAATTAATTGAAGAATGTTTAAGTCAAACTCAAATTATTTATTTGGTTTTTTAAGATCCATTTATATTAAGCACATTTTAACGCGCAATATCTACATTAAAGCTTTGCAAACTTCTATATATTTATATATTAAAATAATAGCTATTACTTTCTTAAGCCTATTTCACCATGAACTTCATTCGTTTATTTTATTTTGCATTCATTTGTAAAAAGCTTTTCATGAACAAATTTCACCAATCCTAAATCTAAATACTGCACTGTGGAACACAAAATAATTTTTGCCAATTTTAATTTTGAATTCAATGCGAGCTTTTTTTCTTTTGCCATTTCTTGTATTTGCAGAAGATCTTGGAAAATCGGATCGTGGACCTTGAGGGCGCACTTTTACGATTGCAAGAGAAGGTCAATAATGTAAGTACCTATGGACTTAAAAATATACAGCAATGGCATTCATTTAATTAAGCGTTTATTTTTTCCTACGCTTATCGCAAAATTTTTTACTGCACAATTTTTCCAAGTTATAGCACCTTACTTTGTTAATAGTTTTAAGCTGTAATTTTTTTTAATAATACGATCGCAATGTTCATACCCAAATAGTTTTATGTCCCTTATGAAGGTCAAAACACATGCACTTGTTCTGCTGAGAAGAACTTTTTTAGAGTGTTCAAAAACCATTGGTTGGTCGTGTGACTTCTTACCCAGCTGGTCAGATGAACTAAAACCATTCTATGAATATCTCGCTTTCAGTTGGAATGTAAAACATAATATTAAACACAAAAGAGTCTACATATATGCATTTTTTGTATAGAGGCAATAGGTCTTTAGACCAAAGTTCGAATATTCAGATTTTTCGGATGGTAATTTGTCGTAAATAAAAAAATTATCTTAAAATCTTATCTTGCTTACCTGCAATGAACCCTTTTTGTAATATTCAATGACAAAAATTAATAAACTATTGTTTTAGGACATCTTACATCAACTGTATTTTTTTATTTACTCAAAACTTGTAAATTATGCAATTTTACACAAAAAATAAGTCTACTAAACTAAAGGTCAAATATCATCGGGCACGGATTGGACACTTATCGAATCTTTTCATATTCATGACAAAAAGTTTTTTTAATATTATGCTAAAGATTAGTTCTCCCTAAAAAGTTTATATGAACTATACAGCCCTAATAAATTTCATCTGATACAAATGTTCGGCCAATATGAAGCGAAATGTCTTCAAAGCAGTTTTTGATCCTGTTCCTGAATATCATGAAAACGCTTCAGACCATCGCAGATGAAAAGCACAGAAAAATTATTTTTTCTTAAATTTTTTAATCCACGAATCTTAATGACATTTTATGTATTAAAATTTTAAGTCCACTAATGTTGCCTCTAATAAACTACTGTCCAAGCTGAATTTGTGGAATCTTGGGGATTTGAGATGTCGGTTGCTAGAAGAAGCCTAGTTGAAATGGGGCGAAGAAAACCAGCTGAAATAATGATAAAATCTCAAGCTCGGAAAAGATTGAGATTTTATATTGGAAATAAAACAAAATGGTTAGGATTACAAGAAATTCTATGTTTTATTTTGCAGAATAGCAATCTTACCAAAATTACAGTATTATAAGCGTTTTAGTGTTGGCGGTTTGAGGAACATCAGCAAAGTGACCGAGAAATCACCTTGGATAAACTTAGGTACTTAATCTATAAAGATAAAAGCCATCTGAAGGCGAGTGGCGTCATATTTTCAGATGAAGAAATTAGTATTACCATCTGGCTTAAACACAAGCAACAGAAAGCGAGATTTTATAAAAGTGTAGTAGTTTTTTGAATTTTACAAGAACTGTTCGTTGCACGTAAAAGATGTTAAGACACAGAATACAGGATGTCCCTCTGAGACATATACTACTTTGCTGGATTATAAATTTTGATTAGTTGAAAGAAAGGCTTATTTAATGTTGGCAGTTATGAATGGAATACAGTATTAGATAAATATCGCCTCTGCTAGCCTCCAATGCTGGCTCTTTTGAGCATATTTTTCATTACATTTTTTCACTCAGTATTTCATTAATTTCAAGGCGAATATTTTGTTTGAGGTGCTCAATAGCTTCTGGTTGTTTTGCTTGAACCTTGCCTTTCAGATATCCCCACAAAAAAAGGTCGGTGTAGTCAAATCTAGCAGTCATCATCATTTTTTGAGAGAACTTGTTGTGGAAACAGATTTTGCAGTAATTCTATTGTAGTTCTTGCTGTATGTGATGTGGCACCGTTTTGTTGGAACCACATGTTGATCAAGCCCAAAATATTCAGTTCTGGTATCAAAAAGTTTTCAATCATATCACGATATCGTTCTGCACTGAGCTACCGTTAAGTCGTTTTAATTTTCAAAGAATTAAGGTCCAATCATTCCTCCTGACCAAATTGTTCACCAGACTGTTACTTTTAATGAATGTCAAGGAGACTCATGAAACATTTGTGGGTTTTCTATTGCCCAGAACCAATTATACTGTTCATTCACATATCATTTCGAATGAAAATGCGTCTCATTATGAATATTTTTAAAAAAAATCAACGTTATCATGGGCGGGGTGTAACATCCAATTGGCATATGTACAAAGCTTCTTGCGGAAAAAGTTTTTGTGATAATTGAATCTAAAATGGAAACAAATGCAAATCCTTGTCAATAATTGTGGCCAAAGTTTTTCTTCGTAAATAAAGTTCCTGAGCACGGTGCCGAATTATGGTTGATGGATTGTTTTGAACACTTTCTTGAACAGCACCAATTTTCTCAACCGACCTTGCAGTACATTTTGGTGTAGATTTGTACCTAGCTACTACAAGTCCTTTTCCTCAAAATCATTCATTACACGATAAATAGTGCGTTTTGTTGGTACGTTATTTCTCCCAAAAATTTCACTGTAATCGATGATTTATTTGCAGAAAACGTTTTAATTACACTACTCTACAAATTTACAAAAAGTTACACCACAACGAATGGCGATAACTTTTTCAATAGTGAAATTTTCCGTATAATCCCAATATCATAGTGTTTTTTTTCGATTGGCCCCAATTTTCCATATAAATGGCAAAACTCAAAATAATGCACTAAAGAGAGAGCACATACTTCACATAAATGCTTGTAAGAACTTTATTTGACAGCCAAACCAATTTTTCCATAGCGTAGAAGAGAGTCTTACAAACATTTTAAGGTACAAAATATGCCAATAGTATTAATGTTATGGCTGTTATGATCGAAAATAGGTAAAAAATAATCCCTTTTTTTCGTTTTTTTTTTAATAAATTCCGACTTTGAAGCCGTTCATCTGGAATCAATTATTTGGGTTACAAAAAGTTAGACCTGATATCTTATAGAAAATTTCATTACAAAAACTTTAAATATATGTACATATGCTTATAGAGAAATCATAACTAGAGCATTTTATTCACACCAATGCAAACAACATTTTTTATTATAAATGCACATTATTTTTCAAATCGACACATTTTTTTGTTTAGCTGAAAAGCCACATTTTTCAAACTTATCGTCATTTAAACTTTCTATGTTTAAAGCACAAATATGAAAAAAATTCTGAAAGGACTGTTTTTCAAATTGTCAATACATAATGGATTTTCACATTTTTTTAAATTTCTTCATTATTTTATGAGTTTTATGAAAAAGTTTCGTGATACATTGTACATTTAGTGCCGGCAACGCGAATTTAATTGCAGATAAAGTTCAATTGAGGAATTAAAAATAACAAACCCGGACGAAATCATAATAACAATAGTGATGGAGATTGCCTTATAAGTGAAATATCTATAAAGCTGTAGCCAGTGGTGATATAGTGACGGTATAAACTAAAATATATTTCCCCAGTTTACTATTAACAGCTCAAAAAATGTTAAGTCATTAGAAATATTAATCCGCATTTACCTACATACCACTTAATTTATTAACTTCTTTTTAAATTTGTTAGCTAAATTGTTTGCCATTTTTTTCTGAATAACATTAAACTTATTGAAACATACGTCCTCTCCAAGCTCAGCATATTTTTAACATAGTTTTATTTGATTGAAATTTGCATTTGATATGGTAATTAATTACTTTATGTTCTGTGTGGCAGTATGTTGACCAAAAATATCAGCACGTAACACAACGCTGCTACGATGGTTTTGTTTTTTTGGTGGGCTATTCTACCAAATTAAAAAAAGAACCAAACAAACAATAAACCTCTGTCCTTCCTATGCAGACACATTTTTCAAGTCATGATTCTTTTATTTGTAGGACTTATGTGTGCGAAAGCTATATTTATCATATATTTTAACAAAATGAGTCAAAAAAACAAAGTTCGGTTCGGACGTAAAATTGAAACACATTTTTTTATCTTTCATTCCTTTTCATGGTTTATAGTTAGAACTTTGGTTGTTTTCACCCTTTGTCGACTGCTCCTGCGGAAACCTTAGTTCTTAAATCAGCCTGAATTGTTTTTTTTATTTTTATTTTTTATTTTCATCATTGATTTTGTTTTTCTGACAGGTACTATCATGTCTAGCTTGGGTGCTTTAAAGCAAAACTTTCAATTTTAAAACTCAAAATGGTATTTTGGGTGAACTTGATATCATTTCATAACTGCCCTATTTTATTCGTTAATTTTCAAAAAATTATTAAAAAACTTTACTGAAGTTTCTTTTATTAACTTCAGTATTTAAATATCCTGAGGTGAATTATAACACCTTGCAAGATACCGCCAAATTCTTGTTTAAATTTCATAATAATTTTATTCAACATTTATCGCAAATGGCATTTAAGCTATTTTTTTTTTTTTTGTAGATATACCACGATTCTTGACAAAATTTTACTATAAGACGCTAAAATATCTATGATTTAAAAGAAAATGATCTTGGGACCAATCCGTTTCTTTCTGAAACTTTGTTGTGTGAGGTGTAAAGTTTCTTCTGCAAAATATTCTACCCTGATATTACTAAAATTATGAATCACTCCAACGTTATGTACAGTATTGTAAACATATGCGACTTCCAAGTAACCCATGACGTCAGCGCAAATGTACGCATTTACCAATTTAAAACGAGGCAAACTTCAGCAACAAAATAAAATAACTTTCAATTTTAAATGCTCAAGTACGTAGGTAAAGAAAAATAAACATCCCTTCATGAAAATAGCCCCAAACTACAGTGCAAATTCGGAGTAAATTTGGTAACAGAACCGCAAGCAAAACCATTCCGAGTGACATTCGAAGATTTTAAAAGCTAAGCCTCACATAGTAAATATGGGGTATCCTTATCAAGGGATTAAATTTCCGTTTCCTTCTGGCTGGAATCAACATGGCGTAATAAACTGTCAACTGTTTGTTGTTTACTGCGAAGTTATTTTAATCCTTTTTGAAGCTCTAACTGAATTTACCAACAACAACAACACGAAATTTCAAATTCTTTAAGTAAATGTTTGCATTTAACTTGTAAAAAGACACCGGCTCCCTTTGACAAACGCCCCCATATTTTAGGTGTAATTTTTTTCTAATATCCTTGAGGCTGTTTATACAACGTAAAAAAATAATCATAAAGGAAATCAAAAGAAAAAGTGTTAAAATATTTTAAGCAAATAAGATGAATGTTTTTAAAATTGGAAATTCAATGTCCGAAGTCAGCATATATTATTTTAAAAATCAATAAAAACTTACGAACATGTTGTTCTTTTAGAAAATTTTTTTATTTAATTTTTCAAAACTTGAAACATAATACATATGTATCAGCCGCTGATGTAGATCCACTTAACTTGCATAGAAACTTTTATTTTCATCATAAAACTTTTGGAATGTCAATATTGTGAGGAATTTAATGACATGCATTCATAGCTAATGCTTAAAACCCTCATTTTGCCTGTAGGTCATTAAAATATGATCCACCCAAGGCAACCCCTTTTCAGAAGTCTGACAGTCTGTAGTTCCTACTAGACTGATTTATACCCACATTCAGAAAAAAATTAAAAAAAAAAAACAACGACACACGCCAACTTCACAATAATTCATTCATACAATTAAATTATAGACGCACATATGGACAGAATGGAATATGTACATGTTTTATCTGGTTGGTTTCGAAAATTTAACTACACCTGCCTCAGGTAAACAACCGAACCTCGTCGAACCCAAAAAAATGAAAATAAAAAATATGGCAACTGCACACCATGGCATGCGACTTCACTCAAAGGGTGGCTCATGAAATATTCGAAACATTTTATTGCCAAATAGCGTGTGGCATTTCGCAACACGACGCCTGAACAGAGCGTGTTTTTTATTACTGCATTCCCTTGCACCCTTAACGACAAACTTCCTAGCTCAAGGCTCCAACGTATGGGGGGCGTTTATGCTATCCTTTGTGTGAAACAAAGAACAAAAACAAAGTATGATAACAATAAAATCGAGAAATTTGTTTCAATTCTTTCATGAATTTGTTTTGATTCCGTGTGTTTCCTTCTGGCAAATCTTTAAATTCTATTGTCTTTTATTCAATTCTGCGTCGTATGAGAAAAAATCGTGTTAAATCATTCAAGCATAAACACAAAACCTTATGAAGATAAATAAAGTTTGCGTAATGGATTCTGTTAAATTCCCCAAAAATACCAGACAGAATCCAAATCTGATTTTATGACAAGCACAGTGTGCCATTTCTGCATTTAGATTTGTCAAAAATTAGGTTAAATAAAAATGTTTTTGTTGCGATATATGGTAGATATGGATGTGCTACAAAGTTATTTTCTAGAACTTTTCTGAGTAAATTGATGCCGATACTGATCGTTGAATAACGCTCAAAAGCTCTGTGTTGATTCAAGATGCTACCAAGAAATCAATTATCTGTGATCCATGCACGATACTATTAGAAATTTTTTAGAAGCGCTAGATTAAGGTATTAAGATAGAGTTAGCAAACACTGCAATGGAAAACAAAAGCCAGGAGATAAGTGAGAACTTATTACCTCGGTCTTTCAAAAAGACTGAAGTTGGAAATGATAAAAAAAATATTTTGCGCAAAATTGGTTTAGCTATTTTTTGACACTTAGTTAATTTAATAAAATTTTTAAGTAATTCTTGTCTGTTTACTTCTTTTATTTAAATTTATTTTTCAGGACAATTGCACTTTTACTCACTCAATTATTTAATTAAGGATTTATCTAAAAGTTTAACTACAAAAGAACACATACACAGCTTTGTTTCTATATAAGCCATCTATGAGCCATAGATGAGAGATAAATACACCAAAGTGCATACATACAAGGGGTCTACATGAGTGCACTCGAAACGATCATCACTTCTAAACTTCCGAATGCAATAAACTTCGAGTTCTCACTCACTTCGACTTTCATAAAATCGATAAAGCCATTTTAAAAATAAAAGTAACAAGCACATACCCTTAGGAAAACTCTTTAATAACCTAAAATAATCGTAGAGATGATCCTCTAACTAGGAACAAAATAGTTTACTTCATTTTCGTTAACGCTTTTGTCGCATTTAAACTTTCTTCCAGCCGCGGACCGTGTCGATGATCCTGTATAAATCATATGAACTTAAGAGCATTGAGAGACCAAAAAATATATTCAAAAAATGTTTTTAGTCGATTGTTACTTTAATGTAAGTTTTGTAATTTTAGTATAAGGCTTTGCGGAAATAAAATAAATTGAAAAATGATGTGAGTTTGCATTTTGTTAGTCACCAAAAAAAAACTGTTTTGTTTTTGTAAAAATTTCTTTCAAATCTTAATTTTAAGAATTTGCTCCAAGCAATTTACGTGTACTACCTCATTGTTTAAACTATTGTTGTACTCTGAGCAAAATATTGTCAAAAACTCTTTTTTTCAATGTCTATAAGGAGAATTTTGTAACAAAAAAAAAAAAAGCAAAAAAGAAGTTGGCATAAGTGTTCTTGAAAATGCAATGACTCCAAAATTCAAAATGTTTAGTCGTATAGTTCCTCTTAGTTTGATATATTCTATTGCCTTTGTTCCATTGTGGTACTGCTTAGCGGGAAACCAGTGGCGCCATTGGGGTTGAACAATTTTAAAAGTGGCCCACAAGCAATGTCGCTTTTTTATGACAGCTCAAAGTCAGCGTCAATCTCTGCCTCTAAAGGAAATGACAATCATTATGCAGATGCACGACCTATTCACCCACCATCTCTTCGCAAATGATGGTAGTTTTCGACCGAAACGCATAATGTCGTTGCCATCGTTATATGAGTACACTGCTACTGTGGCATATCTTCGAATAGATTTTAATCAGTCACCCTAATTTCAATCCTGGGTTTTCCTTTTATTCATAGAGAATCACTGATGTGGCGGATGTTGGCGTTAGATGCCCTGACGTTGGCATTGACGATGGATTCCGTTTTTTGTTCCTCATTTTAATTCATTACTTTTTAGTTGCGTTTTGTTATTTTTCCCTATACAAATGCAAAAGGTCCTGGAAATTGTGTGATGTGGGTCCTTTTGATTAGGTCCTTTTTTCTCCTGTCACTCTGTTATTTTTCTGTGAAAAGCAGAGTTTGCGATTCATTTGAATTCGACGACAATTTTTTTTCAAGTCCATTAACCAAATAAGGTGCGATACCCTTGAAAAAATACGCTGGGAAAGGCCAATTTACTAATGAAGCTGAAAAATGAGATGAATTGCTGAAAAATTATATTGTGAAGCTATGGAAGAGAGAGTAAAAAGAAGAGGAAGTGCAGGACGAAGATAAGTGGAGTGGAGGATGGTTGACTTTTATAATGAGACCTTTTGATAAATTTTTTTCTAATAAATGTCTGCACAAACGTCAGGAAGTGCCATTATGGACATTCATTAAAAACTTTTTTATTACGCCGAAATATATTTCAACAGAGGAAAAACAACAATTGTAAGTTAAAGGTCCTCTAGTATGGAAAAATAATTTTATAACTAAAGTTCTGGCCTTTAAATATAAAGTTTAATTAAAAGAACTCAATAAATTGAGTGAGTGCTACAAGAGGACATGGATGATATTTGGGGACTTTTATGGCTTTTTTGAGCCCTTTCTATTCATTTTTGGCCCTTTTGCAAAATTCTACTTAAAAATAATCACAATTTTTTATTTTTCAAAGGAAAACTTACTGGGATAAGTGATTGTCGACTGGGATAAAATTTAAGCATTTTTTTTTCACCTAAAAAATTTTAGTGGATAAGTAATACGATGACTTTCGACTTTTTAAGCTTTAAATTTAAATTATTTCAAATCAAAAACCAGAGATTTTTTTATATGAAAAAAGTTTTATTTGATTTATAACACTGGTCAACACTAGTTCATTATTTAAATAAAAACTTTCTTTTTCGCTACTTCCGTGAATGAGGTGTAGTATGAACTATGAGGTCTTGGTGAAACCGCTCCCCTTGTTCTTTAGTATAGGATCCAAGATTTTCTGGGAATTGGTCAAGATGACTGTGAAGGTAGTGCACTTTGATGGACATATCTTAAGTTATTAAAGTGCTCTAGCATGTCATTTACAATTTCAGAGCAGTTATTTAACTTGTAATTTCCGAGAAAGTTTTTAGTAACTTCAACAAACGACTAAACGACTTCGTTTTGAGCTGTCTATAAAGAGACGCCATTCATTTGGATGGTATTTTGAAAGACCCATTTCGAGAATAAGGCCTTTCACATCAAAAAAAAAAAAAATAATATCATTTTCCGATTTAAAAAATTGTAGGAAGTCTTGTTCACTTGTTCGATAGAACGTCACTTTTGTGCCTGACGCCAACAAGTTTTATTCTTTTAATCTGAAAGCCAAAACCTCTGAAGATTCCTTAGAAAGTTCAAGATCCCTTATCAAATCATTTAATTCTTCATGGGTAAAAGCTTTTGGCTCTGTAGATGGTATTCATTAATGACTTCTTCAAATGATGATTCACGAATAAAACAAAATGCTATAACAGGTACTTCCTCTGAATGTGCTAAGGGTCTTCCAGCAGAATCTAAGTCTGGATAAAACATTATTTTACCGTTTACACCACGCAAATTAATACAGCATAAGTAACAGTCATTGAAGTGATTTTTTTGTTCTTTCCATTGCATGGGCATTCCGAACCTCATATGGTTTCTTTTACCACTAATACACTGTCTCAAGTGTTCATAGCACATTTTACAAACAATTTGGGGTATCCACGGCTTGTATTCTTCCACAATTCTCGAATTAAAGTAAGCAAAATAAGCACTTTTTATAGGTTATAGGTTTTCTGAACTTTTTCACTGCGTATTCACCACAAATTTAACAAAAAACATTGGGATCATTGAGACAACTTCTTTGCGATGAAGACATGATATAAAAATCACTTTACTTATAGAAATCTGTCGATTACAGCGAATATTCAAAACTGACGGTTAATCAAAAATGACACGTAGGGAAAAAAATTAAAAATATTTTTAATGTTGCCAGTACAAAACCACTAACTATATCTCGGCACCAAATTTTTTTTTTCGATTTGTTGGCCTGAGTAATAGGTTAAATTTGAAGTGCTAAATCTGCAAGTACATATATCGTTTGTTTCTGCATTTCCTTTTGAAAAAGTTAATTTTACATATGAACATTTAGCGTTTAAGATTTGATTTGATTTGAAGAAAATGAGCGATATATAAAAAAAAAATCTTAAACGCTTAAATGTTCATATGTAAAATTTATGTGAACAATTAAATTTAAGCAACAAAGTAAATTTTATATAAAGAAAAAATTGCTAAGGGCTGCTAAGGACGCCAATGAAATTGAGTGCATTTTGCTTGCTAGCTTCAGTGGCACTAAGTGTCTCTTAGGACTTTTTGTCATACTCTGCAACCCACTTTTTTTCGAGGCAACTTTTCCCTATACCAACTCCATAGAATGTACATATGTGTGCAGCAGACTTTTGAACTCAATTAAGTTCCAACAGCGAGGACTTACTCACTCGGAAGAGATGAATATTAAAAGGCTACGTCTCGTTCTTACTTTCATCATCATCATCATCCTCCATGCCACAATTCAGGCGCAGCGCAAGGTGAAAAAAACATCAGATATCAGGCGACAAAATGCACTCCACTTGTCAGCTTGGGCTAAAATTTTATTTCTTCTCACTAAATGTGAGCGAATTTTTTGTTCTTTTTTAATAAAAACCTTTAAATTAAGACAACCGTTTTGTCATTAAAAATTTCACCCCTACCAACTGCATACCCTCAATGGCAGCTGCATTTAATAAGCAATTTGTTTTTGTATTGCGATTATTTTTTTTTTTGTGATTTTAACTCAATGCAAAAAAAAATGTGACCTGGCTACGCTTCAGCTCAACAGGGCTTAACATTCGGTGAAAGAAAAAATCGTTTGGCTTGTGCCATCGCCGACACTTTAATTTGTAATCCCCAACATAGGCTTTGCATTTATGCAAAGGGACTGCGTGGCATGCAACATTTTTTATACCCTACACCGAGGGTATATTCACTTTCTCATTCCGTTTGTAACACATAGAAGGGAGCGTGGCAGGTATGGAAAAGTGCGTATGTTCTTGATCAATTTCACCACCTGAGTTGATTTAGCTATGTCCGTCTGTCTGTCTGTCCGTCTGTTGAAATCAGGTTTACGCCGGAAAAACCAAGAAAGCTAATTGAATAAAACTAGCACACTCAGGTCATACCTTCTTGCAGGCATCTTGCTGTAAAAAATGGCCAAACGCCTACGGACACGCCTACCGCCCATACTCTATATATACATATTTGCCGAATCCCATTATGAAAAAAAATGCAGCGATTTTGATGAAACTTGGTGATTTGGTGTACAAGTGAACCAAATTAGGATAAGGTTAGGTTTCAAGTTTCCAAAGGTTCATACAGGGCTGCGGCACAGCCTTAAATTTTAACCTTCACACTACCATATCCCGTAAGCCGTGCGAGATATTGAGATGAAAAAAGTGGGCGAAATCAAAAAAATGAGCGTGTCACTTTGCAACAATTAAAAACTTTGACTCTGTAGATCTCAAAATTGGCACACATGATTCTTACAAAAATTTTAGTGTCATCATCACTGAAAGCAGTCATCAATAAAAGCTTAGCCTGTATACTTGAAAAACTTGTTGAAGGGCGTGGCACAGCCCGCAGTATTTATAAACGTTACACTAAGAGAACTAACAACGTAATCGTTATCGTAATAAGTTAGTAGATAAACTTGCTATAAGGTCTTTTATTGCAAAAATTTAGAGGGCGTGGCACCTGCCATATATGCAAAAAAAGTTATTGCTATATTAAAGCTATTGTGCTAAAATTTAATATGCAGATGTCGATCACGAATATAGTTTATTGAACCAAAAATAGGCGTAATTGAAAAAGTTGGCGTGGAATATTTCAACTTTTTCATTTCTATACGATTTTTTTTAACATTTTCCATATTCTTTCGACTTTTTCAATCTCTTAACTTTTTCCAATACATACATCCTATATGAATTGTTTCGACTTTTCGACCAATGAAGAAAGTTTAAAGAGGTTGAAAACTTTCTTCAATGGTTTCTTTATTATAAGGACTTTTTTTTCATCGGTTTTGAATTGTTTCAACATTTTATTTTTCAACCCCTCTCAACATTTTGCATGTATTTTCGACTTTTTTCAACATTTTTCAGCCTCTGTCAACTTTTTTTACATTTTCACATTTTTTTCGACTTATTCAACTTCTTCAACGTCTATTTAAGACTTATTTAAAAAGTACTATCAGCGCAGTGTAGGGTAAGTGAGTTTCGGCCTGGACGAAAATTGGTATGATACAATTTAAAATTTTACAAAACTAAACATAAACATAAGATAAATAAACATTTTTATCCGTTTGGTGTCTTGATTCTTAAGATGAAATTGCATGGTTGGAACACTACATTGTTATAACATAGACTTTGCATCATAAATTAGTGGCATAAAACACAGAACGTGAGTAAAGTCACATGTCACCTTCATTTACTCATGTCTTCAAAAGTTTTGCGGAATTAAATTGACTAGAAGATCAGTTTTGTGGATATATCGCTACATTTAAGTCGAACAAAATCTTAGTCAACTTTTAGTTATGAAGTCTTAGTAATTTTTTCATGAAATGTTTTGTATGAGATATTTTGCTCTATAATTTAAATTTATTAATGATAATATCTCAGTTTACCTCGAATTTAAATTTGGTTTCAAAGTCAAAGTCAAAGGCAAGGTCACTGTTATTAGATTAAAGCTAAAGCTGTGTGCAAAGTTTCAGCTAATTGAAATGTCGGGAAGTGGGCCAAATTTTAATCACTATGATTGACCCATCCAATTTGACTCATATGAAAACATTGAAAAACGTTAAGATAAAATAAGAAAAGCCCGCAAGAAACAGCTTTGAGTCAGTTCATTTCGAACCAGGCTTAACTCAAAAACAGCCCATTGAAAATGTAAATAAGTAATTTTTTTAGTGATGGAAGCGTATTGTTGTCTTCAAGGCCGTACTGAGAACGAAGGTGAGTTGATAGGACCGTCCCTCGCAGATCTAGTTAGGTTTCGTGAATTGGACAGTCTGACAAAATTGTGTGAAACTCCAGACCCTGAGGCCAAACTATACTATCCCAATGGTTTTTTTTAAAAAAAAAAACTGTTTGAAAAATCGAAAACGATTTCGAAAGGTTTGCATTCCAAACAAATTAAGGTAAAGTAATGCTTTGCTTCCCAATCTGTCTTAATAGTGGAACAATAATAAGCTAGTAAATCAAGCTAATATAAGCTTAGTTATAAAAAATTTGTTTTTGAAAAAATGTAAATAAAATAAATTTTTTTAAGCATCGAAGTATTTATTTTGATAAAATTCGTGAAAATATCTACTTACATATTGGAATCACTCATTACAATTCCTATTTTTACAAATAAAATTCAAGTACTGAATTTTCAAAAAAAGATGTTCCTAGAAAAAATGTCAAAAATTACCAATATTACACCTCCTTATTTTGGAAACTAAAAACGTTGGAGCAAAACTCTCCAGGAATTTAATCGATCCTAGAACTACAAATAACCAAAACTTAAACAAGATCGGAGATATAAAAAGTTGAGTGATTGCTTATCACAACTTTTTGATTCGGTTTTTTTCGAAAACCGTTAGTCTATCAAAAAAATGTAATTTAATATTTTTTGCGGAAAATTTTTTAGGCTACAAATTTGATTCGAACTATTTTTTGATATTAATGACCATTAACGAGATTTTTACGAAAAACTGTTTTTGGCGACTTTTGAGCCCGTGTAAAACTTTTAGCGGCACACGTATCGATGGGGACTTTTGGTATTTTGTTTAGAGCCACAAAAGGAAGGTTAATACGAAAATTCAGCTATCCCCTAATTTTTTCGAAGCTAAATGCTTTATTCCCTGGACTATATGAACTATTCTGTTATGCATTTTAATTCTCTCCCCTTAACCCTCACAAAGTATTTAACGACTGTTGCGTTTGTCTACTTCGTTCTTCTTGCATTCCGCAGAATTTCTTTGTTCCTTTTTGTTTTAACTTCCGGCACAAAACATGCATGGCATGTCCTTTTCAGAGTTTCTCATTGCCTAGGGTTGTTTTTACGTTTCAGTATCCTACCGGAACTTGAGAGAACAGAACGCGTTCGTCTGGTCTTCTCGGCGGTGCAACGCTTTGAAATAAACCATTGCTTTCGTTTAAGCTTTCACTTTTTTGTTCGACGTTAATTTAATTCGGTGTCGTTGTTCTCTGTGGTTTTCCTTTTGGTTTGTTGTTTTTCTCTGTTGTTTGGAATTAAATTTCGCCGGTTCGAAGAATACACGTTTTTGTCCTTGTCGCCAGGCTATTGTCTGGAATTGTGTTTTTATTTGTTTTTGCTGCGACCTGGTTGCGGTTTGCGATTTAACTACGTGTGTGCAAATATCCATTTTATTTGACAATGTCTTGCATCCAGGATTCCAAGGATTAAAGCAGTTTGTCGCTTAGCATTAGTGGAATGTAAAATTTAAAGGAAACATTTTAAATTTTTGTGACGTCGTGAAGGGCTATAAGCGTTAAATGCACTCGAAAGGTTATAAAATACTAGCAATGGTAAAAAAAAAATATGTTTAAAAATATATTTCATAAAATTTTAATTTAATTCGTGAAAATTATAGTAAAAACAATGTAATCTTGGAGAGACAAATTTATATGTGGAAAATCAGAGATTTTGTACGTGCGCTATTTTTGAAAAGTTTTTTTCTACCAAAAATGGATTTTTTCATGTAACTCAGCCTCGAGCAATTGTAGAAAATTAAGAAAGAAAATTTGATACTAAAATTTGAACAGCTTTTTTGGAATAATTTGCTCAAAAATTGTGTTTCTCAAATTTGATGTGCTTAAGGTATGTTATAGTTACGGTGACCATAAATTTAAATTGAAAAAACAGAACGAAAATTGTGTATGTAGAAAATTTTTTTTATTGAAAGTAATAAAAATTCACAAAAAAAAACATAAATCACATTTCATTGGCTTTGATTTAAATTAACAACAGTGTAACAAAAATATATGCATCAAATTCAAACCATTGATAATTTTCTGAGTTCGAAGTTTTTTTAATCATGTTTTCCTGACTTTGTAATTATTCCTTAAACTCTAAGCAGTTAAGATCATAGTGGCATCTCGTTATTGAAATACATTTTGCAGTCTCAATTTTCATATGGAACTTTTCGTCATTCCATGTATTGCTTAAGATAGAAAATACCCTTTCGGTGGAGGCATTTGAACCCGGTAAACACAAATTAAATTCTACTATATTTAAAATATTTTGAAAAGGTATGAAATTCTTTTTAAAATGTTGAAATATTTCAACCCATTTACTCTTGACAAGCTTTCCACCGACATTCTTTTAGTTTTTCACAAGTCACATAATTTTTAATGCTTGAAATGTGTGCCAAACGATAGAACTCGAAAGGCCTAAATAGAATATATAGGGTTGCCTTGTCGAATCAGGTCCTAAACATGGGTTGCCACCTGTTTTTAGGGCCAATTTTTCTTAAATTAAACTAAAATAACAAAATTGGCTAAAAGTCGGGCATTTTCAGGCATCGGAACAGGCTTTGGCAAGGCAACCCTGGTTTGTTAGTTTCACCAAAATGGCTCACTATGTTTCCCGTACATCCCATCCTGTAATCTTATACACTCGACTACACAGCGGGCTCTCCACCTATCCGAAATTATTTTCTTGATTATGAAAGGTAAAAAAATTTCATCTCTGCGTTCAGCGAAAAAACGGCGAAAATTTGAGTTCAAACCGACAAACTTAGCATCACGGTAATTACATTGCACAATCAGCTTTTTAATAGAGTTTGCTAATTAATATCGATAACAACTTACATACATATCGATCAGCAAAGGGTTGCCGTTAGTAGAAATAGATTTATAATGTGGATTAGTAAATATTAGATGTGCGTGGCGCAGAACAAAAAACAGAACATTTGTGAAAAACAGAACAATTTTTCATTAAAAAAAAATACGCAGAACAAGCGCCTTAAAAACAGTATTGTTCTGCTAAAAACAGAACGGATGGTCACTTGATTACAAAATACACAATCTTTTGAGCCAAGCACACATTCTAAACGATATAGAAAAATTGCAATTACGATTTTAAATTTTCATAAAAAATTGGGGGGTTAGATACTCTTTAACGCTATAGTTCTTTATGACTTAAGACTATAAGAAAAATCTTTTTAAAGGCTTACCCACATGATTGCTAAACAGCAAAGAATTCGCCCTGGACGCTTATTCTTAGTAAATTAAGAAGAAAGTCAAAGTAAGTTTTTACTTTTCTGATAGTCCCTTTAGGACTCAAATTCCGAAAATCATTTCAAGTAAATATTAACATTATGAGGGGTCCGGCGTTCCGAATTTCATGTTTATAGAGAAAATGATCTGCCCTAAGTGTTGAATCCTTGTCAGACCTGAATAGAGTACATTTTTTTATATGTGTAATGTTATGTTTTTTACTGAGCTTTTTTGTTCAATACTCTAGTGAAAAAAAAAAAAATTGTGTTCCAAAAAAACATATAAAGAAATTACTCTCGGTGAGGTCGCCGATATTTACAGAACAAAATAGTTCGTTAAAAAATAAAGTAAAATTTACTATTCTGAAGGTCA
This sequence comes from Tricholauxania praeusta, assembly GCA_949775025.1. Lineage (NCBI taxonomy): Eukaryota > Metazoa > Arthropoda > Insecta > Diptera > Lauxaniidae > Tricholauxania > Tricholauxania praeusta. The sequence goes on from OX459031.1 coordinate 46,307,824, forward strand.
CCTCTAGAACTCATGGATATTAAATTTACCAATTCCAAGTCAGATACGAAATCAGCCTTTTAATGGAAAAAGTTAATTTTGCTTTTAGGGACTTTCAGGTCACTATCGGACTTTTATTTCAAAAAAGCATTGCTAAGTGAACATTTACATCGGTTGGGGGGGGGGGTTCAAGTGTTTCATATTTCATGTTTCCAGAGTGTACAAGTTGGCGTGGGTGTTCTCTTCGAGTCAGTCAGACAAAATACCTGTTTTTGCAGTATATAGTAATAAATTTTTGTTTTTCTGAAAGGTGTTATACCCCATTAGTACTCGAATTTCGAAAAATATTTCCTTAGTGAATACTGACACTGTATGTGGATCTGATATCTTGAATTTAATATTTTTCAGTGAACAGTTTGACCGTTGACATTTTTATATGGGAATTTTTAAAGTCTGAAATTTACAGGACTTCCCAATTATTCGCCTAAATCGCGCAAGGATCCTTTATTCTTTATTTCATAATTCTAAAATTAATTAATTTACCCGAGCCTTGATTTTCAATCAAACATAAAATAAAGTTTTAAACAATATGTATATCTATCTTATTTATAAAGTATTTTTTGAAGCCCAATGTGTGCTTCAATATCAATATCACAAAATGTGTAGAGACGTCGACGTCGAAATATATCAAGAAATAATATTATTTTGATGGATATATAACAGCAATGATTTTTTCCAATTCGTGGCCCACTAACTTCATAATACTTGCAAATTTTACAGCAACAATAAAGTGATACAACAAACATTTAAAAAATTTCAATTTCTGACAAATGAAGTAACCCTTAAAATGGCGATTTTTTTGTATGGAAACAGTGCCTCATCTAATAATTTAAAAACTCTTTTATCTTAAATGCATGTGGCAACAGCGTCCATAAAAAATGCCCGGCAGTATGTAATGCTACAACAAATAAAATCAGGAGTGAATAGAATGTATTAATCTATTGTACATAATTATTGGACATACACGTGCAGTAGAATCGCAGGGAACATTTGAGTTCAGTTTAGTGCCTTGAAGCATTAAAATACGCGAAATTGATGTGAAATAAAATGCATATTTAGAAAAACACCCTCATACATAGTTGTAGAGATACGTTTTTTTAATATATTAACTGAAAGTGCGAATATACATATGTATGTATGTATGCATGTACAGGGTGGCGTAAAATAATCTTTATGGTTTGAGTTCATTCTAATTTCCGTATTCCAGAGAAAATCACAATTCTCTTTTAAGTACAGTATATATGTATGTACATAAATGGGGAATATTATTTGCCTAAACGTAGGTTGAAATTTGTTTCTTCCCACTTTCGTGCTTTTTTCAATAAATTTTCCATATACGTTTTGCAAAATTTCCCGTGTCGGCACGAATTTCATTAAGAATATTATGTCGTTTTTCATGATATTTCAGTACTTTTCATGACATCAAAAAATAGCAAGACTACAAGAAAAAAACACACCAGTCTTCACTTTTAGAACTGAATTTGAACTCAGTATTCTTCAATACACATACACGCATGTTTGACCACTTGAATCATTTTTCATGAACGCAAACACTAAAAATTCCCTTAAAAAACTACGTGAGTTTTCAGTTGGAAACTGAAACGTTTTTCAGAAGGACCGAAAGACAGGCAAAAACTGTGGTTGCGATTCATATATTAAAATATCGACGATTTCCACGCAGCTTCTAAACAATTAACTGTTCGCTTGTTTTCAAAATAAAACTCGATGATTTTTGCTCGTTCTTCCTTTTTAAACTGATCTTGCCTTGTTTGCAAAATTCTTAAAAAAAAAATTAAATAAAAACTATTTAGATGAAAAGGTTAAATGAATTTATATTCCTAGGTACTACACTTAAATCAAAACTTGAACTTAACACTCATAGAAATCTGATAATTAACTAATAAATCAAAATGGGCATTAGGATTTTTTAAACGTTGAATAACGTAGAATATGCATTGCTGGTCACTGTGGGCTTTAACCAACTTTTAATAAAAGCATGAGTTACATCAAAAACTTTTATTGGAGATTGTTAAGGATGTAAGTTAGTATATAAGTCGATATATGCTAACACAAAAGAAATTTAATGTTTTGGATATGAATTTTTTTTTATTATGTCATCTTATATGATTTAAAAAAATGTAAGCTCCTAGATCATAAGGCTTATTTTTGCGGTCCGATTAAGTAAAATAGGTCTTAGTAAAATATGACAGCTTTGAAAATGGTGCCCTATGTCGTGGTTTTTATTCATAATACTAAAGACAGATAATATTTTATTTGTGTACCTATTTACTTTTCAATGAAACACCATCTAGTGAAAATAGTTGACAAGGCCCAGAGATATTAAACATTTAAATCGGGTATTTAAGCAAAAATCGTGTTTTTTTCGAAATTTGACCTAACAGAACTCAAGACCCCGAATACCTAGGGAATTTATGCTGTGAAGTTATCTTTTTAGGTTTTTTAACGTGTCAAAACTTGAGCCCAATCGGATGGTTTTTAAATTTCATACGTACGCTACACATATTTATACTAAACTAGCAGATGCCCGGAACTTTGTACGCGTAGCCTGTTTTTCTGCGAAGGCAAACAATTTACTTTTTTTAAATAGATCTTCACAGATCTAGAGTTCTTGTTGTTTTCTCTTCCATATACATATATTCCATTGCATTGCCATGTGAAAGACAAAAACAAAGCACACACAAAATATTACACATTTAATTAGCCTAGTACACATTATCACACAAGTTGTCCAACATCAATGTTCGATAATGTGAACTCTAGGAACGACCGCTTGACACACATATTGGATGGATTTCAAAAATTGTTGATTTTCCTGCTGGATTGTCCAACCATACAACCTGTGTGAACTGACTTTCAAGCCTAGTGAACATTTTTAATTTTAAATAGGATTTCATGCAGTTCACTTCGATGTAGACTCTCATAAATTGTTCTGCAATTGATGTTTGATGGCATGCACGAAAATGTGAACGCAAAGCAATATTGTCAGTCACACATGTTGTCAAGCCATTTAGGACAGCATGTGTGTCTTCTATGTGTGAACGTACTGTAACTTTTTTTTCATTGTTCACAAATTCCGCGTTGCTGCGTTGACAAATTGAGAATGAGAGCGAGAGTAAAATTTGAATATTTTCTTCCATTGCATTGCCATATAAAAACAAAACGCACACACACTAACTAACACTCTAACTTGCCATTAAACGATTTGTCATGCTTACATGCTTCTTTCTGTGTGTGAAGTCAATTTTTTTAGCAATCGTAAAACTTTAATATTTTGATATTTAACACGAATATCGTGACAATTTTAATTCTATGTTGGGACCAAGCGTCTAAAAAAGATGACTAAAAAAATTTGATCAAAATTGATTCAGTCGATTTTGCGAGAATCCCGTTCATCGAAAACGGCTATCATTTTTTTAATATAGATAATATTACTAAAAAACAGTAAACATGGAATTAAAAAAAAAAGCTCTAAGAATGTTTTTCCTTTTGACGTATTTCAACTATGATTAACATTCCAAATAATTCCACATTCAAGTTTTTGTTGTAACTCAAGTTGGTTAAAGCCCACCGTGTGGTATTAAATCTTTGCAGAATCAGTTCGAAAACAATTTTTAACCTTCGCACTTCGTGGACTGTCGTGGAAATCTAACCAGAACTTGCCTTCTTATGACAGTCGGCTTCTTGCGTAGTAAGCAGAAGAACTATGCCAAACGTCACATTTTTTCATAAAATTAATACCATGGAAATTAACTCCATATGTTTGTCAATTTTAGCATCCCAAGCCAAACTGAAACTATTTCATTGTAGCTCAAAATATGCCAGGCTTAGTGCTTTCCGAAGCATCTGGAATCGTCGGTACTAATTATTTTCTACCTTAACACAAACTCCGTCCAGTTCTAAATGCATACTGTTTGAATTTATTATTGAAAGATGATGATCTGTAGTTAATATGCGACTGCCGGTTTTATCTCTCGCTCATGAACTCAAGGCCGTTCGGATATTCGAAGTCGGTCACAAATCCGTACGTTATGTTGATGCGTGGAACACTTGAAGTCTGTCAAAATTGCAATTTTGATATGTTCAGCCTCATATACTCAACCCATTCTAACTGTGCAAAATAGTGGTGACTTTTAGGTTAAAGCGAACCATGATTATCCTAAACAGAACCAAAGAATATGCTTTATTTTTTTGGCTTGTGTTACTAATTTTTGTTCTTCTTTTAAAAAAAAAAAATCTGAATTTAATTATTAGGCGTAAATAAAGCAGCGCTTTCCGCCTAATAATGCCACGTTAAGCGAAGTATGAACTACTTGTATGTATTAAGCTGAAAATTTGCTTAAAATCAAATTATAAATTCAACGCTCGATTAATGCAATTTTCTTTCACAATTGCTATTAAATTAGCATTAACCACAACAGCTACCCCCAAAGCAAGTCCATTAATTGTTAATTTTCATCATAATTTCCGTCAAGGTATAGAAAACTTTAGTAGCACTCTCTGAAATATTTATTCCTTCTCCCAGCCATAAATATGATTATTTTTTATTATATTTCATAATTTTATTCTACTTCTGCCTGAGCTAAGTCTGATGCAACCCCAAAATGTTTTAACCCACAATATCCGGAGAAAATCTCCCTGTTGCATCGGCAACAGTCACTCACTGTTAAATCCTTTTCCTTAATTAAATTATTTGCATGTTCATATTTCTGGAAAATCTTTTTTTGTAAATCATAAATTCATTGAAGCTTTAACTTGTTTATGCGAATAAATTGGATTCGCTTGTTACTCAAACGCCAGAAGTGCAGTCTCTGGCAGTGGTGCTGATGGTGGTCTTCATTTGAACCCTAATTTGCAGCATTTCGTGTAGTGTGAGCTGTACGGGTGTAAATGGTATTATTTTAATGTACTTCTCAAGTAAACCAAATATTTATGTCAGTTTTGGTTACTTGGGGTTTGTCAGAACATGACGTAATGTCATCCATCCCATCATCTCTAAATGTTAAATGCAACACGTTTCAGTCTCGCATGGACCCCATATTGTCAGTTTTTTGTTTGGAATTTGTAAGGATTTACCTACACCAAGAAAACACACCCTTCTAAGCTACTTGCAAGCATAAACATGGCAACGTCGTGATCCACCCTTAATCTAAACAACATTGAAAGTCCTAATTGAAATTTATGCATCCGGAGTGTTTTCTATGGGTTGGTTTTAACAAATAGAAAGTATACTCCTCATTCAAGTTGTGAGGATGAATAATGTAGTTTTGAAAAACAAATTCTTTTTTTGTCATTTGGCATTTGGAAAAGTCTCCTAATTTGAAACGATAATTTTAATCCTCAACATAAGGAGCCCAAGTCCGCTTCGCTCTGACCTAATGTTAACATTATTTTTGTAATTAACATGGAAGTTACAAGCAGATTAAAAATTTCATGAACGGGTATTGTTTTTTGAAGCTATCACTTTTACGGTGACTTAAGACGACCTTGTTCCATGCTTCCCTGTAGGAAGCATTCGATATTAGATATGTTTCTAGGTCATAAAATTTTCGAAATTCGGAAAATATAATTGTTGGTAAAGCACTCTTGGCTAATCACGTTAAAACGAGCGTTCAAATGAGCCGATTGCTCATTCAAATTAGAAATTTTGAGCTGCATTGTTGTTGACAGAAACAAAAAACCAAAACTTTATTAAATTCAGATTCATTTATTGATTTATGGAGTTACTCAAATAAATAAATAAATAAATAAAATTTTCGAACTTTTCTATGCTGGATTCGCTCATGATACTACCGCTGGCACTGATTCAATGGATGGACATGGTATTTATCGTATTCAATTTGATTTTAAATCCCATCTTTTGCAAAACAGATCTGAGGTCGTGGAGTTTTGTTGGCATGTAGCGCTGCTTGGTGGCGAGGTCTTCCAGATGCTCGAAGTTCTTGAGCCTCAGAATTACAATTATCTAAGGCTCTGCTAAACATCGTCCAGAACAAGTAAAACCAAAACTAGTGACAGCAGACAACTTTCACGTATACTCCGACGAACTCTAGATGATCTATAGTTTGTTAAAGCATTGACAAATAAATAAATTACCATGTGGACTTTCAACATTTGTTAATATATAGATTTCGAAGTTCAAAAGAGTCTCTGTTTGAAGTCAAATTTAAAGCTATCTCTCACTAAAAAGAAATTGTTTAGCATATTTCTGCTTATGAAATCAGAGAGAAGTAATCTCTCCCTTCAGTTTGCGCTTTCAACCTTTTTATTAGGGATTTTCGTTTCGGAGATAATTTTTATTAGAATGGAAATCCCTTAATTCGAAATAAATAAGTAATTAGCTAAAAGCTTAGTATTGAAAAAAGGCCTTAAGTGATCCGAAATTTGATTAATCAAAATTGATATATCACAGCTAGTGGTGAACATATTCCGGAAAATATCTTTGAGCAATAAATGTTTTTAAGCAATCTTTTAAATAAAAAAAAAAAAATATGTATGTTCCATTTCAATTTAAAGTTCCATCGCTCTAAAAAAATCTCCCTTTACGAAAAAATTATCTTCTACAAATCATAACGAAATGTTGAATAACAATACAAAATTCTTCTGTTGATAATTCGCTAATCGGAAACAAAAATTAAAATAAACGAAAACAACAAATTAAGGAATAAAAAAGCAACAAATTTCTAAAGAATCTAAATTATATAATAAAGAAGCGGATTAAGGAACAAGCGAAACAAAAAAATTGTTATTGTAGTACACACTCATAAATGGCCTGCCGGCTGAGACGACTTCTATTCTGTGTGTCTTCTGTTCTGGATGGACTTTTGTTTTTGGGCGCCACTTGTGCCACCGATGTTTGTTCCTATTTGACTCCATTATTTCGTAGTGGCGTCGCATGTGTCCGACAACTACGGCACAACGAACAATGGCAACAACATTGTTGTGCCGCTATTTTTGGAGATTGTATATCATCTTTTTATATTTGCCATGTTGCCTTGTACTTGAAACATACCGAGGCAGCGAGAGCTGCTGGGAGGGGACTCGTCACCAGCTGCGCCTAAACTGTTGAGAGGGCGATTGATGAATGGCTGAATGAATGGATGATTGCGGCAGGCAGGCAGGCGGCAAGCAACAGCAGCATGGCAAGTGGACTCTGAATTGTTTATTTTTCATTTCTTAGCCGAGTGAAGCGACGAATTTTATTGGTATTTTCACAAATTTCTTCGTTAAAAAATTTATAAGGGTTCCCATAAAATGCAACGGGACCACCAGTGGTGCGCGCTCGTTCTCTTTTATCTGTAATAAAATTAACAATTTGGCAACAATGGAGAGAGCAGAGCTGCCTGTGCAGCCCTTACTTCATGCGGCAGCCAAACAGCACTTTGCGTGCTGAATTTATTTATGATTTTTGTTCCTTCATAGCGAAGATTATCATATAAATTGTAATGTAAAATTATGTTTTAGTAATATTTATTTATTAACTTAATTTTTAAAGAAAATTTTTAGATATTATTTTGCATTATAATTTAACATCGTAAAATATATTTATATCTCGAAATATCTTAATTGATAAAAACTCATTGTTATTTACAATTACAAAATTTTGAGGCTTTTATTATTTATTTGTTTTAAAGTACACATGTGTATTTAGACACAATTATATATCCTTACTAGGATGTGAAATTTGTGGATGAGCTTGTAAAGTTTAAAAGAACTTACTTCTTTAGGAAGATCAAAAGTCACGAAGACTTAAACGATTTTAGAAAATTTGTGTAAAAACTGTAGAAACAGGTTTACTTAAGCTGACATTGTCCAATTTTTTTTTTTTTTTTTTGAGATAAATATAAGGACCATTTTGCCGCCTACTCGGCTCCCCCTCCTCAGTAGGTACACTACTGTTCAGGAGTTCTAGTTGCAGAGCTGCTTTTACCGAATACAGTGAAAGCCCCTGTAGGCGGACACCGACCGTTCCAACAAAATCGTCCGCCTACGGGAGATGTCCGCTTGCGGGAGCTGTCGAAGAAAGTACATTTTTACAATTCAAATACAATTAAAAAAAAAATAAAACAATCCAAATTTTTCTTGTCGGATGGTTTGTAGGAGTAAAATTGCCAAGGTAGCGACACATTCGTAACTTTTTTATTTATGAAATGTACTAAAATTTTATTTCAGGAAAAAGTTTTATAGACTTTACAGGACAATTCTGTGGAAAAATTTTGTTTTTGAACATATCAGAAGTTGGTTTAAATTCTGTTTGTTTATTAAAAACTTAATTTTTTATAAATAATAAATAAAATTTTTATAAAACCTTTGTTTTATATAAATTGTAAAACATTTTTTGTCCTATCACGAAAATTTCATTAACTTTTTCACAATATTTACTGAGAAATCGCAATTTAAAAAAACACCCACATACAAATTCACTTGTTCATAACTTTTTAGAAAATCCAAATTTTGCAAAAAAAAATTATAAGGCGTTAATATTGATCAATAAACCTTTAAAGTTATTCAAAAAAAAGTTTAAGTATAATTTGTTGGTTTTTTCTGTGCCCACTTGAGAAAACTTTTCTCTCAACAACACACAAAGAAATAGATTTTAAAGAATAACAATCGACAACCTGAATGACAGCAAAGCAAAGAAAGAGTTGAGAAAGAATTTTTTCGTTAGAACGTCTTTTTTGTCCGCCAGCAGAGATGAATTGTATGAAATGTGTGTAAATGTAGTGTCCGCGTCCGGCTAAGGAAGCGTCCGCCCACCGGAATGTATTTTGTTCTAAAAACATAACGAAAAACTTGGGACCAAGAAATTCGTAAGGCTACGAGAGATGTTCGCCTGCGGGAGCTGTCCGCGACGGGAGCTTTCACTGTATTTATTAATTTCATTCAAAAACTAATTTTTAGTGTAAACTTGTTATTTGAGAATATATCGTTTCAAACTCACAATTCCAAGGTCAAACCTTGATTTTTAATGTATAAGTGGTATTACTTAATGTTCAATTTACACTTCCCATATTAGTCACTAGTAATTCTTCATGTAAAACTGACATTAAAAAGTGTTGAAATAATATTCAAAATTCTATTATAATTTTAACATTGTGAATTGATATAACAATGTATAATGTAATTTGAAAATCTCTACATTTTTAACGGTAACCGGCCACTGACCATTCGATTAGCACCCTATGTGACTGAGCAAACTCTATAAAAAGGAGATATTGGTCATTGCACATGCCTGGCGTTTATAAATGTCAATCTAAAGTGTTGAAGAAATCATTTCCGTGATACGTATTGAACTTAGTGAATTAATCAATTTCATAACATGATTTGAATGTTTATAAGATAACCGAGACATAATTTTTGAAGTGGTATCTAAATGTTACACTAGTGCTAATTGAGTACTTTCTCAGTATTATATTACTGTCACCTAAATCAACTTGAAAAGCTTTCAAGTGCTGCAAGGTTCCAAAGATCTGCTATGAAATATTCAAATTTCAAGACTCATCTTAACTGAAACCTTGTAGCGTTTCCTGAGTAAATACTAAATTGAAGGACAAACAAGGAGAAAGCGAAATGTTGCAATATTTTAACAAATTCTGTAAAAATATTTGTAAGTAATGTCATTTGGCCATATTTATCATTTTGGCCCATTTATCATCGCCCATTGTGTAATAATTCGGCGATACACAAACACGTCAGTAAAAACACAAAATAAGACATTAAATATTTCTTCTTGTGGTGTCGAATAAAAACCAACATTTATTCAATTTTGCAAATCAGTTGAAGAAAGCGGAAGAAAACTAATTCATTTACAGCGAAGAAATCCGACTTCCTTTTTTCTGCTTCTCTACTTTTTCGTTGTTTGCGAGACGAGTTACAAAGAAGAATACAGCGCAAAACTTTTCAAGAATGTATCTGCACAATTCGTGTGCACAGAAGCATTAAATGGTAGGAAGCAAGGAGGTTGCCTGGGATGCATGGAATCTCGCAGAGAAAGGATTCTGAGTTGAACTTTGATTTGGCTAAAAGCAACATGGAAAAAGTTATCAACACTTGAGGACTGTACAAATAATAATAATGAAAATCTATGATAAGTAAGAATCATTATTATTATGTCTGCTACAAAGTTGTTTGTTCATGCAACTGCTAAAATACTCTTTGCTATAGTCTCTGAATTCCCCAAAGATCAAAAATTTGCTAAAATTTTCAAATTGAAATTGAGTATCTTCACATTGAAGATTTTGTAAGTTTTTCTTATTGAAAAAATAAAATACTTTGGCTTAGCAAAGTTTACAGTCCGGCCAGTAAGAGCGCACGTTGTTGTGCATAGTACAACCCCTGCACAAGCATTTATTTAAGTAACCTAACTGTGTGAAAGGGTTAAATTCATTTGTTTTAAAATAGTGTCATCCAAGGAATAAAAATCAATTTTGTGTTTGTGTTGGAGAAAAGAAAAGTTCTTAGTACTGAGGGAAATTGTAATAAAGTTATATGCCGGGGTATGTATGAATTAGCGGTGGGTGGGGAAAGTTTAGGTAGAATTGCATTTGGGCATTTTAAAAATTTTTAACAGATTACATAATGACTTCAGAGCAGTTGTAATTGATAATCCAATAGTATTAAACGTTCATGTAGTATTCAATAAACATCAAAGCTGCAAATATCTTTGGATCAATTTGGATCCGTCATATGAAGCTAGTAAAACCTTCACAACGATATATTATCGATAATTTTCGAATTATAGTATCGTGTTCTTATCGATGAAGCACTAATGAAAATGAACCCAATAGCGAGCTAGCAGCACTAAGGAGTTATGTTAAAAATACTGTTCAGCCTAATTTTTTTAATTTAATTGCCATATCTTTTCAATAAATTGAGCTGTAGCCAACCCTGTGGCCTCACAATAACACAGGGCTAACACTAAATAAAAGTCGTTCCGCCGTCAATGTATGTAGTATGCATCAGCTGGTTTCCAGTTATATGCTTCCATTAATCATCATCATAAATGATCTCTTATTAGGTTTTGTCTTTTATTTATCTTATATACAGTCTGTCAAGTAATTGTTTGCAAAATAAAATGTGAAACACAATTTTCACTTTCATATTGAATAAAAATAAGAAATGTATATATTTTCTGAAAGCCCAAATCGGTGTTATGCAGGATCTGGGTGCTGTATTATTGTAGTAAAATGATAGGCATAATGGACCAATATGAACCCCATCGAAAATTAATGGGCACACTGAAAAAAAAAAGTTGCAAAACGGGCTCCAACAAATAAAAACGCTCTAATAAGAGTTATTAAGGAGGAATGGACAAAAATTTACCGGAAGAATATGATTTCCAAAAACTTATTGCATCTATTCCAAGAAGGATACAAGTCGTGATTGATATTCGTGGTGAACCCATCAAGTTTTAAAGCTTTTCTTATAAGTTTATTAGTTTCTTCATATGTTCCTAGCATTTTGCAAAGAATTATTTGGCACCATGAAATGGGTAGTGTTTTTATTTTTGTTCTATAAACTTTTCTTTTTGATTCTATAAAATAATTTTTTTGTTGTTTTCTAATGAGGAATGAGTCAGAAAATTGAGAACAAATAAAAATTTCCAGAAAATATATACATTTCCTATTTTTATTCATTATGAAAGTGAAAATTGTGTTTCATTATTTATTTTGCAAACAATTACTTGACAGACTGTATATTTTTTTTTTCTTTATGTAAATACTATTATCCTCCACATATATACTTATGTATAAATGGCTTTAAATAGCAATTGTTGCTCTAATGAAGTCTTCTTCTTGATTACATTATTATAAGCACATTGCTTAACTGCCTTTTATAAAGATGCACAAAAATGTAATGATAACAATGTTAAATTCATCTGCAATGTACCATGGGATTACAATTTAAACGTTTGGTATCCGCCATACTTACTTACTTACTTAGATGGCCATAACAACCCGTTGTCAGGTTACGGCCGACCTCATTAGCTCTCGCCAGGCGCCTCTGTTTTGCGCGCGCCTTCTCCAATCGTTAATGCCAAGCGCGGTTAGGGCTTCCTCAGCTTGGTCTATCCACCGGAGGCATGGTCTCCCTCTTCGTCGTTGACCGGGGACCTTCCCTTCGAATACCTTTTTCGCTGGAGCTTCTTTATCCATACGATGGACATGACCCAGCCAGCGTAGTCGCTGTATTGATATACGCTTAACTATGTCAATGTCGGCGTAGAGCTCATACAGCTCGTGGTTCATTCGAATGCGATAGTCGTCGCCAACTCGAACAGGACCAAAGATTTTGCGGAGAACTTTCCTCTCGAACACCCCAAGAGCGGCTGCGTCTGTTGTCGAAACCACCCATGCCTCAGCGCCATAAAGAAGCACAGGTAGAATGAGCGTCTTGTAGAGTGTTAGCTTTGTCGATCGAGAGAGAGCTCTGCAACGTAATTGCTTACTGAGACCGTAGTAGCACCTAGGTATCCGCCATACATAAAAATAAAATGTTTCTCCGGTACATCATTGAGCAGCCCTAGTGTGAGGGCCTTTGTGAGCCAAGCTATTATCATTAATATAAAGTTGTTTTATTAACTTAAATTCGGTAAAAGCACTCAAAAAACCTCGTTTGTAACAAATAGAAGGGGGCGTGGCATGTATTGAGAAGTATTTATAATTGATTCAGCGATGTCCGTCGGTCTGTCTGTCAGGTTTACGGGAAAACCAACAAAGCTATTTGAATGAAAATAGCACACTCAGGTCACACCTTCTTGCAGGCATCATGCTATTGAAAATGAGCGAAATCGGTTCAAGGACACGCCTACCGCCCATACCCAGGCCAGTTTTGAAAAAAGTTGCAGCGATTTTGATGAAACTTGGTGATTTAATGCACATGTGAACAAGATTAGGATTAGGCTAGGTTTCAAGTTTTCAAAGCTTCTTACAGAGGCGTGGCACAGCCCAAAACTTTAACCTTTGTACCACCATATCTCGTAAACCGTGCAAGATATTGTGATGAAATTTGGTTAACGGATACATTTCAAATATATCTTGAATTGTGATAAAAGTGGGTGGAATTGTAAAAGTGGGCGTAGCATTTTTCAAAATTTAAAAATTATGATTCCGTATATCTCAAAATTGGAACTAGCGATTTTCATAAAAATTTTGAAGATGATGCCGCAAAAAGCAGTCATCAATACAAGCTCAGCCACTTTACTGAAAGATCTCGTTGAAGGGCGAGGCACTGCTCACAGTATTTATAAACGTTATATTAAGAGAACTAACAATGTAACCGTTATGAAATTTAATAAGGCAGTTATACCTGCTGCAAGGTATGTTTTTGCAAAAATTTGGTGCAATGGAGCATATGGACGTGGCACCTCCCATACAAGCAAAGAACGTTTAATGTTACACATAGTGCGCTATGAATTCATAAAATTTGGCTTGGAGGTGTCGGCTGCTATAGGAATACAATTTGGTAAACCAAAAGTAGGCGGAATTGGAGAAGTGGGCGTTTCACATTTAAATTTCTTAGTTTTTATTCTATTTGTTTCAATATTTTCCACATTCTTTTGACCTTATCAACCTTTGTTCGACTTTTTCAGCCTCTTTAATTTTTCTTCATTATTTTCTTTATTTTTAAGACTTTTTCATCATTTCTTAACCTCTTTCAACTTCTTTGAACATTTTCATATTATTTTGACATTTTTAAGCTTTTTTCAACTTTTTCCATATGGTTTCGGCTTTTTCAGTCTTTTATAACTGTTTCAACATTTTTCAAACTCTTTCAACCTCTTCAACTTTTTATAACATTTACTTAAAAGGGACCAGTGTAGGGTATGTGAGTTTCGGCCTGGCCGAAGATAACACTTTAACTTGTTTAGCCAGTAATATGATAAGCAACTACTTAATGAAACTAAAATGCTCTCCCACACCCAGGATAGTTATAAAAACGTAGATGCTCTGAAGCTAAATACGTGAAATTAAGCAGACATATTTATAGTCGCATATGCGTTACATTTAAGTTTTTAGGTTCGTATGTATGGTATATAGAAAAACCACGGGTGCGACATTTTCACTTAAAAGAACAATTTATTTTATTTGTTTGTGTCTGTCCGTTCTTCAGACTCCCTGTCTGTAACATTATCCGTTTGGTATTTATCTTTGTCGTCTGTAAATTGTAATTTTTTATCGATTGCCTCTTCATGGTTCCAGCAACACTTGGTGTTGACATTTCAGTTGATGACATGTGATTTATTGCATGCATCACTCGTGCGCAATTTGTTGCAACTCTCTTGAGTTCCGCATTCTTTGGATTCGGATATTCCTTTGGATTGGGATGATGAAGCCATTTAACTCATTCAAAACTGCAAACAGTGTCTGAACCATTAACTCCCCTAATAGCTTCTAAAGGAGAACAGCACTATAAGGGTTGCTTTTAAAAATTTATGAATATTTCTTGAACGGATTCATTTTTTAATAAGCACTTTATTTAAGTTCAAATATTCATTGCATCCTTATCTCTTATCAAATATGTCGAAAAATTTTGAATATTCTTTATGAGAATGCCAAATGACTTTTGGCGGAATCTGGTAGATTACTTTTAGACCAAAATGTTCGTGGTTGAAGAGAATAATTTTTTTATTTTTTTTTTTTTTATTTATTTATTCATATTCACAATATCATAATAGCATTCACAATCAAATTTATTTCTATAAAAGCATCGATAAAGTGAATGGTAGAAGCATTATTTACTTTGAAACAATAAAGTAGTGTTAAATGCTACACCATTTAAAAACTTCCATTAAGAAGTAATTAATATTGAAAGTGGGGCGGACACAAATTATTTAACTTAAGAGCAAAAATTTATTTAAATATATACATGTAAATAAAAATAGGGATATGTGCACATACAAAACAAAAGAAATGGTAAGAGGAGAAAAACAAAATTTAATAATTGAGGCAGGTTATGAAAACATAAGAAAACAAACTTCACGTACGTAGAGCTTCAAAGAAATCAGTTTGTTTTTTTTTTTTAACTTAAACTGTCTAAATCACCGTTTGTAACAATGACTCAATTTCATTAAGATGTTTTTCGAAAAGCCATGTCCTTACTCCTTTAAGGAACTTCTGCAGCGATCTCAATGAGTATCTGGAAGCTTATTAAAAATTATGCAGGATAAAAGCATAGTAGCTATTAAAGCTATAGTAGCTATTTCGATAATTGGTACTACGAAATGACGGCACATTAACAATTCCTTAAATTGTAGCTATCAATATATCTGCTGTTAAGACAGCCACTCTGATAAAGAAGATTTTTATATTTTATTTGTTGATAGTAGAGCAAAAATCAAGCAAGGCATCTTCGGTAGACACTTCCTAAAACCGAACTGCATTGGGCTTAAAAATTTATTGCTTTTAAGAAAACTTAAGACCAGTTGCTTGACTGATTTTTCGAAAACTTTGGAAAATACAGATAAAAATGAAATCGGTCGGTAGTTACTTCTCTCTTTTGGATCGCCGTTTTTGTGTAATGGTATAATAATTGCGTATTTAATTCCTTCAGGAAAAGTTCCAGATAAAATACTTCGATTAAAAATATGGGACAAAATGTCAACTAC
The DNA here is from genome assembly GCA_949775025.1 of Tricholauxania praeusta. Taxonomy (NCBI): domain Eukaryota; kingdom Metazoa; phylum Arthropoda; class Insecta; order Diptera; family Lauxaniidae; genus Tricholauxania; species Tricholauxania praeusta. Next base: position 46,323,488 of record OX459031.1, read on the forward strand.
ATTAAAAGCTGTACTTTTTAGTAATGTATTAGAGATTACATCAGCTCCACACGAATTCGACCCATTGAGTGACCTAATGAGATCCTGTCGAAGTAAAAGCTATCACTATTTGACTAAGCTTCCACAATATTAGGAAATTTTTTCAAATTGGCAGCTCTATGCGGTGCAGAAATTGAAATTGAGGAAAAATAATCATTAAATGAGTTAGCTATAGCAAAAATGTCAGTTATAGAAAACGAATCTCATTTTAGTTCTAAAGGCTTATCTTCACTTTTTTTCTATTCAAAATATTATTTATTAATTTCCATTCATTTTTTAAATTTCCGTTACAATTTTCGAATTTCTCACGATAGAATTCGTTATGACATTTTTGAACATCATTTCTTAACATTTTGCAATTGGTCATAATGTGAGCCTCAAAACTAACGTTTTAGAGGTCCATCATCGATACGTAAGTTTTTCCATACAATTACATATTTTGTGTTTTTACAGTTTTAGGTTGCTTCATCTATGTATACCTTTAACGATTTCTGATACTTCTACAGCCTTAAATGATTAAAAAAAATTAAAATTTTATTAAAAAACTAAACTAAAAATAAAAAAACAAATGACACGTTTTTATATTTAGTCCTTAGTATTTTAAAAAAGTGGACAAATTTTTACAGAAGAATTATTTCGCATAAGTAACGCAATATTTTGCGAATGAAATGGGTAGCCGATAACAAATCTAAAAACTTTAATTGAAAAATGAGACATTTAATTTGAAAATTATTTGAAAAGGCTCGTTTTTAAAAGTTCATTACACAATCGCTTGTTGAGAAAAATGGGATTAGAACATTTTAAAAAGTAAAACATTCGGAATTAATTTTCAAGTTTAATATTCTGTGTATGCAAAAATTACATGGGATATAATCTTTAAGCAGCTATAACTTCTGTAAAACAATCACAAAAAGCATATTTTAAAACATATAGCTATGAAATTTTGGAAACTAAATGAAAAAAAAAAATGTGTTACAGTGGCTAAGGAGTAAAACTGCACTGATAAAATGATTTGATTGTTTATAACAAGATTTAGTGACATTTAACAGATGGTATGTTTGACGTAAGCCAATTAATAGCCCTTTCATGGGCTTTATAACCATAAAGCCATTTCTTACTCGGCGACTAAAATGGCGAGTTAGTAGCCAACTATGAAAGGGCTGTAAATGTTTGATATAATAACCGTGTTTTATTCGCTTTCAGTGGGTGTTTTTACAATAGGTCATCCTTTTGAGGAAAGGGCCTCAGCTTGTTACTTACTCTTAACATTGTAAAGGGTTGAAAATAGCCTCGGGGTCAATGTTGAAGCCAGATTCCAATTCTGCGTTCAAGATAATGTCAGAAATGACTTGTTTGGTTTCCGATTTGGAGTCTCGCTAGCACATATAACGGAGTCCATATTTGCGATCAAAATTTCCGTCAAAATTGGTGACCAGAAAAACAAATATTCTCGGAATTCCGCAGAATTTACATGGATGACTTGTTACCATTAAAAACATAACGTCTTTTTTTGGATATTATCACCGAAATGGTATCTTTTTCGGCGTGCTGTCTATTCATCTGAATATTTTCTTTCGCTAAAAAAAATTAACGTAAAAGGTAAAATCTCATAATTCTCATTAAACAAAACTTCAGCAACTGAAGACCAGCGTCGTTTTTACTTTACGCTTCAAAATCTATATATTGACATTAGGGTTGCCAGATGGTCTGGATTCGCCTGGATTGTCCAGATTTTTTGTCCCAAGTCCAGAGTCCAGACAATCAGAAATATGTCCAGATGAAATTCGACCAACCGTACCAACCATGCCGTTATCGAATCATTTGCCGAAAATGCGTTCACTACAATTGGCAGACACAGATTATCATATTCCAATGCATATATTTGCTTGGTGCAGGCGCTTGGGTGGCTATAATAAAAGGTATAATAGTATCAGACTCGGCAGGCAGTACAACCGCTCAAGACACAAGTTTGGGTTTTATAGTTTTTGCTGAAGTAGCTGTGGAGAAACGTTTGCTATGCAACATAATCGCAGTTGATACAAACGAAAAACTGCAGCCTCTGTTGGAAAAATTCTGTTATTCAGTTATTAATATTATGAGCTCTCTTTGCACCAGCATTTTACTTTGATGTACCTGCAACTATTAATCCTGTTTGAAATACATAGAAACAAAAAAATTTTTGAATCACCCTGCTGTACATTAGAGCGGTTCAAAATAAAAACATTTTGATTTTTTCATGAATAGAAAATTTGATAACCTCTGTAACTTGCACCATTTTTTAAATCAATATTTTTGAAAATGGGTTGTCTACATAAAACAGAGGGTGCTAATCCAGTTTTCAGTATTAACCTTAGTCCTAGTAATGCGCTTTGTCCAGACATATAAGGGTATTGTAATTCGCTGACACATCGTGAAAAAATCAAAAAGTTTTCATTTTGAACCGCTCTACTGTACATATGTGTGTACCAGAGAACTGCAGTAAGCCACTCAGCATGTGAGCCATTCATGAATCTGTTGAAACTTTCTGGACATTCACACAAATTTACCGCTCACAGAAAATGTTGTTTTACTGTATTGCTATGTTTATTTTGCTTAAATCAAATACGTATATATGTACATATGTTCTTCTGAAAGGCTTTAGTTTTATTCATTGTCCAGAAAAATCAAGATTTTTTTTTCAGGTGTCCTGAAAAATCCAGATTTGTTTTGTCTTTTTTTTTTAAATGTCCAGGTGAAACACAATTTGGATCTGGCAAGCCTAATTGACACAGATACAATGTTTACTATACTTACATATGTATATGTACGCATACTATATGTATGCACATAAATATGTACGTATAGGCATAAATGTAAATTTTTCATATGAATAAATAGTAACACAAAAGATAATGGAAACATCATTCTTTTCTAGTATTATCCATTCTACAAAAAATTACTTAAAAAAACTCCACACCTTGGGATGTTTGTTTAGTTTCAACATTCTCAATTCTATCCCCATCGATTGGCGTCTTGTAATCAATAACTTCACACTTCATGATGACAGTTGAATTTTTTTTTTCTGTCATTAGTCATCTCTTCTTGTGCCTGAAGAATGGTTCTTCCACAGCTTCTTTATGAATTTTTATTCGTTTGTTTTGATTGTCTATTAAGATATCATTAATGATTTTGTAATTCTTCTTTTTCTTTATTACAGAGCCAATGTGGGTCACCAGCATTCGAAAAAGAGCTACGCGATCAATTGGAAAAGTAAGTTTTGATCTTTTTTTATTAAGTTTGCAATCAGTTGATAAAGAACTGAATTGATTTGTAAATGAAAACAAAATTATCGAAAATTATTGGAAAAGAGAGTTGTTTGTCGAAATCCTGTATCGAAGGTCATTTAAGCATGGTAATTGTATTATGCTGATTGTCTCATCTCTGCCTTAACCTCGTAATAATAAACTTTTTTTAATTTTGATTTTTTAATGAAAAGCACTCAGTTGTAACTGAACGTATCGCCAAATTTTATCCAAAACTTAAAATTAAAGTAGACAGGAAATAAACGTTATGTTTTATTGTCAATGGAGTCTTATTTAATGGCTTATATATTTACGAGGTCCATTTAACCTTGATATCAAATCACTGGGAATAAAGATATTCTCAATGACCTATCAAGGTTTAGTTAAATTATTGTCGAAGCGTGACCGACTTTTTTGAGTGACATTATGCCACACATTTTATTTGTTAGAATTACTTTGCGTTCACTTCAAAAAAATCGGAAAAAAATGGAAGATATCCAGACTCCCCGTGACTTCTGATCAAGGTTGGCATTTTTTTATAGCTACATGTTTATACAGCGGTATACTTTGAAGAACCTAGTAAATTTACTATAATTTAGCAAGAATTTAACCCTAGAGAGCTTGGCTCAGGTTTGAATATTGTCTAATAAATAGTGTACATTACGGTGGTTCAAACTTTTTTTTTTATGTTTTGAATAGGTTTAATAATTGCAGACAGGCCCGGACTAAGAAATTTCCCGCCCCTAGGCAGTTGCAAAAATTGCCGCCCCTCCCTCCTCACAACTTCTTCATTTATTACAAAAAAAAATTTTTTTTTTTCATTTTTGATGAGCAAAAAAAAAAAACTCGTTCCTGAACGAAAAACACTAGCAAAATAGACAAAATTTTAAATACACTTTAACATTCTACATTCACAAAATATTTGACAATGTTTACAAACTTTCCGCCAATATTTTCCGCCCTTTAAATCTTGCCGCCCTAGGCACCTGCCTACTCCAACTTCAACCATCGTTTTTCTTGTAGTTAAGACTTCTTGAATTAATATTAAAGGAGGAACAATTAAAATTAAGAGGAAGACATAGTTAAAATTGCATTCAAAGTAAAAAACATGAAAAGTAAATTTACATAAAAAAATAGGCCTTTGAATTTTAATTGTTCCACCTTGAATATAAAATCAAGATAGTTTTAACTTCAAGAAAAATCATGATTGAAGAGTGTGCTCCAAAAAATTAACAACGTGGCCGGCTAAAATGACAATTTAGGTGGAAATGCAAATATACGTATATAGTCAGAAACGGTATTAAAAAATAGTATAGAGCTTCAACTGAAAATATAACCACACAAGTGTAGTAGTATCTTATTCCAAAGCTGAAAGAGCAGACATGCTAGAAGAGCTGCTAAAGAACAAGGAAAACAATTCAACATCAAAGAATACGAAATCTATCAGACTTATCCAAAGATTTATAAAGAAAAAATATTTTAGAATTCTGGGTCATATTAGCTGTTCCATCAACTCAAGTCAGCGTTGGAGTTTGTTTTAGCTTTGCAAAGAGTACATCTTTACGAAGTAGTGATTATTCTACTTGTGCGTTTAAATTAACATTTTTTCCAAAAATAAAAATATAACATTCTAAAATAAAAATGAAATGAAATTGCTTAATTTTTTAATGTTTTCGGAAAAAAAAATGAACCTGAACCCGAACCGAACCCGGACCCACTAAATTCAAATGCATTGAACCCGAATCCGTACCCGCATCCAAAATTTACAGGGTTCGAAAGCCTGGTTTTACATATGAATTGTGTGGAATAACATTGTATTAGTAAAAAAGGGGTGTGAATAATAGGTAATGAATTTTGTTGTGCAGCTAAAGGTCGTTTTCCGAATTAATTTTTTGCGCTGAACAAAAATGACCTATGACGTCAGAATTCAGATATATTTGATGTTAAGTACCTAAATAATGAGGTTTTTTGTCTACTTTCGAGGCCATGTATAGGATTCAAAAACTGTTGTTTAGTTTATTTTAAATAAAAGCATCATTCAGTGCCATCCTTTCCCTTTAAAATGAGCTTTCAAGTGGTCATCTGCAATATTTCCTTGCAAAGTTATAGGCTTTTTAAAGAGGCATACATTTGATCCCACACGACCCAACAATATTAACAAGACAGTTTTAACTTAATGCTACCTTAAAATAGCTGTAACTTTGCGAGGAAATATTATGGATGACCACTTGAATAGATTATAGATGACATTTATTGAAGAAAATATAGAAAAATCAAAAAAAAAAACAATGTGTATGTTGAGCATATTTTCCGAAGCATTTTTATAAGTAAAAAAATTATTTTACAAAAAAAAACTAATTAAAGTAAATTATTCTATTTATAAAACAGACTTAAAGTTTTTTTTATTCTTTTCTACATAGTTTTTGAAATGTTCTGTATCAAACAATTTTGGAGTCAAAACTTGAAATACTCTCTTTAGAGAAAAAAAATGAAGTTGAAGTTGAAATAAAAATCATCAGAGTAAAAAGTCAAAAGAAATACATAAGTACAAGCAAAAAACCTTTTAGTAGACTTTCGAAAAAATCCTTCAAAGCTTTTTCGTTCATTTTTTCATGAGGTCTTAAAATAAAATCAGATTATTTTATAATTTTAAAAAAGCTTCAACTCGGTCAAAAAACCAACAGAAAAATTTTTTTGAACCTTTTACTTTGTAAAAATTTGATTACGATACAACACTTATTTTTCAAATAATTCGGCACAAACCAAAAAGGCGTATTAAGAGCTTTAAAGGAGGCAAGGTCCAGGTGTTGCATTATCGGATTTTTTGTTGATATCAATACCTACACTTCATAAAAATATGAATGATTTTGCGCAAGTAAATTTGGAAACTTTTTTAGAAGCCTAAACATTTTTGGCTCTGCCTTTAGGATCATATTCTTCGTTGTTTTTTATTTCCGCCGTCCTCAAATTAATGAGCTACAAACTAGAAAATCTCTAAATCAACTGACTATATCTGTGGCATTTTATCAGAGTAACTCAAGTTTGTCTGATATCACTTCGCTAAGCAGCATAAGTCATACGCTTATGCACAAGATTGATGCTATATTGCGATGTGATCACAGACCGACTTAAGCTCCCACTTAGGCTACCCTGATAAAATGCTATAGATATCAAAGCGTCAATGTTTATTTTTAAATTATTAGGAGAATGACTAAAGAAAGTAATATACAAAACTTTTAGAAAAATTTAAACAAAACAAATTTAAAGAATAATTTGACAACATCTATTGTTTAAGGTGTGGAAAGATGATTTTTAGATTTTTTTTTTTTGAATTTTCCTCACATCCTTTATGAACTTCTCATAAAAATATTATCCAACTTTTTGAAAAATAAGCTATGTTTCTTTTTTGTTTTTTCTAAATAGGAAGCCGTTTTAGTTTTTTTCTCGTAAGACATTTCTATTGTGTGTCACTTACGTATTGGTGACTTATGCGTTATATCAAAATCAACAAAAACTTTGAAATTTATTCACGTGATTACCAAAATTTGGCTTTCCCTTTGGCAAACATTAGAAATAATTTACATTCGTGACTTGATACGCCCCATTCAGTTATTTTGTGTTAAAGTTGAGTTCTTATCTTCTTCTGTAGCTTTCCTTTGTTTTATAAAAATTTTAAATGTTTTTTAGCTCAACTTCTGCTTTGTAAAACTTCCATCGAACTATAATTTTACTGAATTAAAATTTACAATTTTCCATGCATTGAAAAAACAGGCACCTATAAATTCTAATGCAAATTGCATTTGCACTATAATCAACGCCCTTCGCCCTACTTAACCCAAACAAGTTTACGCTTTTTAGTGTTAAAAGGTTCAAAACACAAAATGTACAAAGTTTCATTCTCCTTAAGGCACACTTGCAAACAGACTCGTCCTACTCTCAGGAAAACAATAAGAAATTGGTGCAGTAGTTTTACATAAAGGCCTTGGATGCAATTTAGTATAACCATGAGCTAGGTGCATGCTATTGTCTTTTGCTTCGGAGAGTGCATAGATAGTAACTATGACAGCAAAAATATCAACGGCTGATCAGTAATCCTTGCACTTAACTCGTATAAGGTTACCTTAAAGATAGTGTGAATTGTCTTCAATTCATCAGAAGTCTTTTCGTTAAAAACAGAGTTCATCTCATTTGATTCCAAGGCAAGCAAATATCTAATGTGATAAAATCGCCAGAGTTGGAAACAAATCTATGCTTTGGAACTCAAATTTCTCCAAGGTTAGAATTCCAAAGATTCGGAATCGATTTTTCTAACATATTCGCTGAAGATCATGTTTCATTTATCAATTATATTCTAGGAAATTTAGAATACATTCGAGAGAATTGAAATTAAGAATTCATGCTTCTAATTCCATATCCAAATGAATGATTTCAATTCCATTGAAAAGAATTATAATAAGAAATTGAAATAAAAGAACTCATTAGCTTTTTCTTGAAAAAATATGATGAGTAAAATTTCGATGAGTAAAGGTCGGTCGCAAGTAAATTTTAGCACCGCCAGAGATAATTCTCGAATAGCCCGACCTCGTACCTTGAAAAAAAAGTGTTTTCCACACGATTGTTGTAACGGAATGGCCTTCTGACCTCATTCGAGGCATTTTTGGTACATAGGTTTCAATTCCAAAATTCGATTCTTGAAATGAAGTTGGCAAATGAATAAATTCTTTTTATCAAGACACTCACATCCGAATTTCGAGTCGATTCTAATTTAGAAAGTATCACTCTTCAGTACTTATCTCAAAAAATTACACTTTTATATATCTCAAGAAAAAGAGCCTCGGGTTAAGATTGCAGTCTGTTAGTATCTGTAATCACAATTTCAAACTTTCACTGAATTTAAGCACCTAACACTGTTGGGAGATATCAACGATAATATAAACGCAAATCTCTCATGGCAGGAATTTGACAGAGTTCAAAGCAACAGCATAACCTCAACCAAAGCTTTATCCAAATCGTAACAGGATTTCTAACTAGAGGCTGCAAAAATTCATATCTTTACAGGAATCCTAACTAAAGACTTCAGGGTTGAAAATCACCTTTTTACATGGTAACAGCGCAGGACAGGTTAAGTGTCGAAGAAATAAATTTTTCCAATAAAAATTACGGGATTTCAACAAATGCTTACTACGTTCACGAAGTAAACTTGAAACTGTTAAAGTCTTTTTGGATTTTTAAGTCAGCTTAGATCCTGAAATACTTATACATATGTGGGTAGAATAAATTAGTAATGAAGAAGTAGAAGGTTCAAATAAGTAAACACATTTTGTCATACTAGGTGTACAAATATGAAACCGGTAATTTTTTATTCAAAAAAACACGTTAATTTTGCGAAAATAGTTCCAAATTTAATCTTCAAAGTAATTCCCCTCGCTAGCTACACATCTTTTCCATCTTTCAGGCAATTTATGGATTCCTCGCCAAAAAAATTCTTCGTTTTTTGAGGCTATCCATTCATCGAGCCATTTTTGCACTTCCTCGTAAGAATTGAAGTGCGAATCGTTGAGTGCGTGTCCCATTGATGAAAACAAATAGTAATCGGATGGCGCCAGGTCCGGTGAGTACGGCGGGTGGGGCAGGGGCTCCCAGTTGTACGATTTTACCAAGTTTTTATTGACCGCTGCTCGATGTGGCGATGCATTGTCATCTTGGAATACAATTTTGTCATGGCGAAGTTGAAATTCGGGCCTCTTCTGACGTATAGAACGGTTCAAAGCGATCAATTGTTGATGGTAACGTGCACCAGTAACTGTTTCACCTGGTTTTAGTAGCTCATACCAATTAACACCACGCTGATCCCAGAAAATACACACCATTGTCTTTCGGCTGAAGCGATTTGGTCTTGGCGTTGATTTGGGTCGTTGGCCGGGGCTCAAATATGATTTTTTTCGTTTGGGATTGTTGAAATAAATCCACTTTTCATCGCCAGTGATGAGTCGATGGAGAAAACCTTTTTTGTTTTGCCTGGCGAGCAGCAATTCACAAGTGGTTTTTCGGTTTTCTTGCTGCCTGTCGGTCAGTTCATGTGGCACCCATCTACCGACCTTTAAAATCTTTCCCATGGCCTTCAAACGCAAGGAAACGATTTGTTGTTTCACATTAAGTTGTTCAGCGAGCTGTTGTTGCGTTTGACCATCATCTTCGTCCAATAATGTTTGCAATTCGGTGTCTTCAAACTTTTTCGGTGGCCGGCAGCGCTCCTCATTTATCACATCAAAATCACCACTTTTAAATTTATTGAACCACTCATTGCACTGTGTACGACCAAGAGCATGCTCGCCGTAAGCTTCAACAAGCAATCGATGCGATTCCGAAGCGTTTTTCTTCAAATGGAAACAGAAAATCAATGCTTCCCGCAAATGAGAGTTTTCAGGCACAAAATTCGACATCTTTACGAGCGGAAAAAATGCGTTGTTGTATGAAACTTGACAAATTGTGAACTGAATATTGTTGACAGATGACAGAATGAACAATTAAGACATTTGGTGCGGTTCGGAAGCTCATACATATACGGCTATCGACCGCTAGATGTCATTACCGGTTTCATATTTGTACACCTAGTAGAGAGTTTTATTATGTTTTTTACAGAGCTTTTTGTTCAGTACTTTTAGTGCGAAAACATAATATCATTATGAAATTTTGTTTCGAAAAACACAAAATGAGAGCTTTATTTAATTATTATCTCTGAAACTGAAATTCATTTTCAACATAGTTTTTTTCCATGAGCCATAGTAGGTAAATAATCTCGCTTTCAGCATCTTCCATCATACATCCAAAATGTTTCTTTAGTTAAGCCTTCAATACAGATAATATTTAGTAAAACTTCAATGAAAAATTGATTAAAAAGTATAAAATAAAATGAATGCGGAAATAAATTAAAAACTGAAATTTGAAAAAAAAACCCGTGTACAATGTACATTGCAGTGTTTTGAGAATAGAAAATTTTTAAGTTACTTTCAAAAATTTTCTATCTGCGATTTAGAATAATTTTCTTTCACTCTTAGTAAAAATAACTACTTGAATAGTTGGATCTTAACATTTGGAGTAAGTTTTTTAATAAACGGAACTGAGTATTGCGATAATTACTACACGTAAAGTTTATGTTGAGCTCCTTTTTTATAAAGCAATCTGTGTATTTTATTTATTGAAGAAAATTTTACTGTCAGAAATTTTCTTCAGTTCACAAAAATTATTCAATTCAATCAAATCATTTCTTTTTGTCTTAAATAAAACAAATCTGTTTGTTATCATTATTAACCGCGGCGTTTAAGTATAATAGTTAAAAAATTTACATTAAAAATGTAACGCATGGAATTCCGCAATTTAATGGAACCGGTTTTGATGACTGGCAATTTCGGGTAAAAACTCACCTGGATTGCCTGAATCTGTTGGACGTTCTAACCGACGAGCTTCCAGAAGAATCAGCAGCAAATGCAGATTTTCTTTTACGTGACAAGAAAGCGAAAGATCGTTTGGTTGCATTCATACATTCCGACTGCTTGGGAATTGTGAAGGATAAGTCTTCTGCTAAAGAAATGTGGAAGAGCTTGCAGGGAGGGGGATGCTGACAGAATTGCTGTGGTTGAAACTGATCACGTCATTGAAATTGTTTCTGACGAGATTGAGTCAAGAGTGGATGCAGAAATCTTAAATGAAGGAGAACCTGTAGACGAGTTTGAAGATGCTGTATATCAAGAAAATATAGACGATGCTTTACCTGAACTCTCATCGCAATTCAATAATAGTAAGCTTCGGCGCAGTGAAAGGGAGGACCGATTACCAAGTAAGTTTATGGATTACTTTACTGAATATCAAGCAAATTCTGCCATCGCTGACGTTTGCACTAGTGTTCCTCAATCCTACAACGATATACTCTGAAGAAATGACTCAAACCAATGGAAAGAGCAATACAAGAAGAACTAAATGGCAGTGAGTAAGGTTTGGAAGATCGTCGAAGTGAACCCAAATATAAAACTGTTGAGGTCAAAATGGATATTTAAAATTAAGGAAGATGAAAATGGAAACCAAACAAAGTACAAGGCTAGACTCGTTGCCAAAGGGTTCTTGCAGAAGCATGGAGTGGAGTATAATGAAACATATGCACCTGTGGCCAAGCGAACTACAATAAGAGCAGTTCAAGCAGTTGGTGTGCACAGAAAATACCATTTTCATCAATAGGATGTGAAGACGGCTTTTTTTACATGGAGACTTAAAAGAAGATATATACATGTCTATACCAGAGGGTGTTGGCGCAAGAAATGGAATGGCATGTAAGCTAATCTTTGTATGGACTGCTTTAGTCCACGTTGCTGGAATGAAAAATTTAATGAGTTCCTGCTATCTCTTGGATTCTTGAGATCGAGACACAACTATTGCTTACATACGAAGATCGATGATAAGAAGTAAGATGTTATGATACTAATCTTATATGTGGATGATTTATTAATTGTTGGTAGTATGTTATCATCAATTGAGAAACTTAAACAACAACTTTCTAATCGCTTTTAGATATCTGATTGCGGAGCATTAAAGTTTTTCTTGGGAATGAAACTTGTCCATTCAAATGGTAACCTTATGATTTCTCAAGAGCAAAGTATAGCAAAAATGCTTGATAAATTTAATTTGTTGGAGTGTAATGCTGTACAAAGTCCAATGGAGAAGGGGTTGCAGCTAAAATCAAGCGAATGGCTTGACATATGCGACAAACCTTATCGTGAGCTACTAGGAAGTCTTATGTATGTACATAATGCTATGCTCCACACCAGATATTTGCTACACTTTATCTTATATGGGCCGTTTCCAACCGAATCCATCAAGTACTCACTGGCAACATCTTAAACGAATAGCGCGATATTTAAGAGGAACAACTAATTTAAAACTAAAATTCGAAGCAAAATCTAACGAGCCGATAATAGGTTTTGCTGATGCAGACTGGGCATCAGGGTAAGTCAGTTATCAGTTATATATTTCAAACTTACGGCTGCACGGTGTCATGGTCAAGCAAGAAGCAAGCTACCGTTGCAACATCATCAAGTGAAGCTGAATATATTGCCTTGAGTTCAGCTACTGCAGACGCAATATGCTTACTTGGAATAATGCAAAACTTGAAAGAAATAAAGAACGAAGCTGTTAAAATTTATGAAGATAATCGAGGATGCATTGGAATGGCCACAAATTTGGAAAGTAAGTGAGCCAAACATAAAGATATCAAGCATCATTTCTTACGAGATGCCGTTGCGAATGGAATTGTTCAAATTGAAGCTATAGTCTACTATAGTATTACTAAGTCATTCGACATAACACGTTTCAAAGAGTTACGTTATAACATCGGATTACACGATTGAGAGGGGGCGTTGAGTTACTTTTTTAGAAAACAATCTGTTTTTCTTCAGTTCACAAAAATTATTCAATTCAATCAAATCGTTTCTTTTTGTCTTAAATAAAACAAATCTGTTTGTTATCATTATAAACCGCGGCGTTTACGTATAATAGTTTACAATTATGGTTGTTGTAAAAATCAGAAAATCGACTGTTTATGGAAACAAGAACTTAAAGAAGTCAAACCATAATGGGGACATGTTTCAATGTTATTTAATTTAAATAAATTCCTCAATAAATATTGAGGAATTTTTTTTATGAAATATTGACCATTATGCTGAAATCGCAATGCGGCGTTCGGTCGGTTGCACCTTGACAGCTGAAGTAGAAACAATGCATGCTTATGCTGTAATCTTAAATGCGACCTCAAGCGTTGCGTTCCGTTATATCGTAAATACGATCAACGCCATACCCGAAGTTCGAGTAGAGCTACTTTCTACTAGAGCGTGCATTTAACACTTCTCGTTTACCCAGCGTTTCATGCAGTGATAAAATAAGGTCCACTAAATTATCAATTTCGTTCAAATCCATTTATTTTATGAAAATAACATTCAAAACTAAAAAACACAACAAAATTAAGCAAAAAACTGACAAATAGAATTCCTTTCATTGATAATGTCGAAATGACAGACGTTCGCAACATTGTGATTTACAAAAAGTAAAGTCAGGCGTTTTGACAGTCAATATCGTACATTTTTGTAAAGTTTTTCAAACGCCGATCAAAGTTGGACAGAGCGCGAACGACCTAGCGCCACATTGCGATTTCAGCATTAAGTGAGAATAACGAATATATATTAAGCTATTTTTTTTTTTTTTTTTTTGAAAATGTTATCATCAGCAGAATTTATATGAATTCATGATATTACATATGTAGATACCTTTAGATACATAGATACATATTGTTGAGAGGAAGTTTCTGACATCAATACTCATAGTACGTACATACATATGTATGTATGTAAATGGTGAGCTATTTATGTATGTGCCCAAGAGCGTGTTTTTTTAAGCGTTAAAACGAAAAAAGCCAAAAATGTTTGCAACTTGGTGCATTCGCTTTAAGCCCTTTAACCGCCATCAATCACACCCTGCGTCCATCCATGCGGCCGTACTCATAAACCGTAATTGCCGTAATTGTGAAAAAATTTCTCGCTTTTCCTGCTTTGCATTTTCTCGCCCTAATTGGCTGCGAAGAAGTTTGCACTGCTTGTTCGTTCGCTTAGCACCGCTTTCATCCGCAGAAAGTGAACACCAGAGTTGTATAAGAATACATTTTAAATTTTGTCACTGATCCATCAAAATATGAAACTTAAATATACTTACAAATACAAATGTCAAGCAAAACTCACTGAGTGACGTAATACGATACGCTATTGAGGGTTCATAGTTTTTTTAACCTTAATAAATTTATGATATTAGCCGTGTTTTATTCACTTTGGTTAAACCTAAAAGTGAATAAAACGCATAAGTTTAACCTTTTATAATTCTGCATTTGACCAATAGGTGGCATGATAGTGTTTGACAGAAATTCAATTTTAAAATCAGAGCCGGCTTTATGGTCACGTGGTTGAACGGGGCCTAGCACGGTAAGGGGCCTCACGTATCAGTACATATTTTTTTTTTTTCAAATTCTTGCTATCAGATGATTTCAAACTGTTTTTGTAGTGTCGCAGACGCTAATACCAAAGTTTTCTTTTCGTTTTCTGTTGTTTCATCACTGTTTTTATTTTTATAATTTATTTTTATTTTAATATTTGGGCCTAGCACTGACTGGGTGCCCAAGGCCTCGCGTGACCTAAGAACGCTTCTTCAAAATTCCAGCAAAGTTGCCATACATTTTTGAATATTTTAGGTTTGTGTCTATGATGCTTCAAACTTTAGCAGAGACAAAAAAAGTTCAATCAATTGAACTAGAAATTGAGCTGGTTCACACATTTGTATAAGATTTTGGTTTAATAAATAATAAAATAAAACACGGCTATTATATACTTTACTTTATAGGAGTGTTTATGAGTCTTTTTATAAAACCAGTTGACTGGCTTAGAAAACACCCCCAAAACAAGCGTGTGTTCTTATTAAAAGTTCGGCAGCTACAACTCACTAAGTTGTGTTGGAAAAAAAATAATGTCGGTCCCAACAGATCAGACTGCACTCTTCTTATAGTCTTGCGGATGCTGGATTTTGCAACGTATCATCTGTAGGTTTGAGTCTAAAAAGTCAGGACTTTGAGGAATCCTTAGTATGGAAACGAAAAATCAGTCTTGTGCATACCAGACAAAGTATCGAATAGTATATTTCAATAAAGATTGCATAGTATCGAAAATATCAAAAAAATTTATAGTTCGTTCTGAAGGTAGCGAAGAATACCTATCGAAAAAAACCAATAAGGTTGGAAGGATTGAAAAACCTTTAAAGATTCGAAAATGATCGAAAGTCATCTAACAAAATGAAAATTATCGAATAGAATCGCAGTTCATCGACAAAATCGATACATGTATAACAAGTGGTATCGGAAAGGTCAAAAATAATAATAGAAGAGGTCCACCATACGGAGTCAATTTTCCCATGTCATCTCAAGCTTATTTTTTATTCAGAAAAATCGTGCAAGGGGACGTCCATAAGTTACGTGAGCCAAAATAGGTGGGAGGTGGTGCGGAAAAATCTCATCAAACCTTACCAAGTGGGAAGAGGGTCAGTAAAAACCTCACGTCAACTTTTTAATGCAGAGACTACATTATTATAGCAAATGACATTTAGAGTCTCACGGAAGGGAGGGTAGGGTCCCCTCAGAGCTCACCAAATCTCACCAAGGGGAGGAAGGGGGTCCGAATTTTCAAGAAAACACCTCACGTAATGTATCTTTATTTGTAGTAAAATTTCATATAATAAGCTTTTGTTATTGCACAATTTACAGAGATTTAGTACTTCTATTAGGGTGTTTATTTTGAAATTTTTGGAGATGGATTTAATTTATTTTTTCCTATATTATAGCTTGAAGAATAAAAATAATTGAGCTTCACACGGAGAAAATTATATTTTCTAAATCAATCCATTTCGTTTTTCAAACTAAGAAAATCCAAAAACAAACAAATTGTTTTTAAGTTAAACTTGTTTTAATCGTATTGATTAATTTTTACTTAGATTCAGAAACGCTTTCTTGATACACATAAATTACATTTTGCAGCTACACAAACTATAATTTCTGATATTAAGAAGTATTTTGTTAGTTACTTTTTATACTCGAATTTTCGAATTTTCTAATATTAAGTATTATTTATTTGATATCACGAATTATCTGCATGAGTTTGAATCAGTAGTGATTTTCTTGAAACAAGATAAAATTTCTTGCGTTTTCTACAATTTTTACAAAATTTAATCAAATCAACGAAATTCGATTCAATTAAATTTTAGTTGAACTAAGTTTTGATCTAAACAAACTTAAAACTTTCTTGATTCAAATATTTTTTTCTTGTGAAACAAAACCTATGTCACCTACTGTACAAATACGAACCTATCATATGTATATTATTATGTCATTTTGAAATTAATGAAAATAATATTTTTCGACATAATTTCATATAACTGTTGAGTCTAAGGATAGAGCAATGAAAAATTACACGAATGTCACGTCGTCTAGAGTTAATGTATCATTGTCTTTAGCAAAACAATGTGCTATGAGATTCAACCATTTCCTTTTAAAAACAAAAGTTAACAAAAATAATGTTTTCTATGATCTAATCAATTTTTTCTCGGATTGAGCTGTATTTTATGCGCTTTTTTCTGCTATCGAACATTATTTTTTGATTCAAGAAAGAAGTGGTTGTTCTTATCTTGGAAGTTCTACTAACTATTTCTCAATTCAAGAAATAATTTCTTGTTCTATCTTAGAACCCTTAGTAATGATTTCTCGACTCCAGAAAAGAGTAGTTATTTGTTTTTGAAAGTTCTAGTAACTATTTCTAGACGCCAGAAAAAATTTCTTATTCATTTTTTAAAAGTTCTAGTTATTGTTTCTGAATTCTAGAAAAAAATTCTGATTGATTCTCAGAAGTTCTAATAACTATGCTTTGATTTAAGAAGTATTTCGTAATTTTATTTGTTTTGAGTGATCCTTGGATCAAGAAAAGCAAATGTTTGAATTAAATAATCTGTTTGGACGAGAATCGTACTACGATTTCTTGATTCAACGTAATACTACTTCTATTTTAGAAATTAATTCCCTCCGTGCACATTTATGGTAATATGGGAGGTGCCACGGCTACCGATGCAATCGCGTTTGCCGCTCTACCGCTTGTCGCTCTGACGCTGTCGCTCATTGCGTGACCGTAGCCTAAGTCGATTTTTTCGTTAAATTTCAACGGAATTGGACATAAACTCTGTCCGCACAGTTTTCAGGTTTGAGCTAGGAAGCTCAAATGTTGGGACAGTTATTTTTATTCCTCAAGCTATAATATAGGAAATCCCTGTCCTAAAGTTTGAAAAAAACACCCTAATGTTTACTGATTGCCGCTCTAATTTTCAAAAAAATTAAAGCACAATTGAAAGCTGTGCGTTGGTGCTCTACCGCTCTAAAAAAATATCTCCCGCTCAGCAACTGCGTGGCCACTTCAATGGTGTTACATATGTTTTAATTTTTTTTGTTGCCGCTCATTGCGTGGCCGTACCCAAGATACGTGCCAAGATATAGCGTTTTAGGTTTTTTAGTTGTATGGGGGATGCCACCCACTGTTGTCAAACCACGCCCACATTTTTCGAGTGACTAAAAATGCCTATATAATAGAATTCTTCCGGAACCAACGCAATTGGAGAGAGACCTATCAAAGCTCTACTTGAATTGAATGAATAATTGCCCACCTTAATTTCAGCTGTACTCAATTTGCGAGTAAAATGTTATATAGACTATAAAAATACAATAAAATTTATCATAAATTCTTTTAATTTCAGCATGCATCGTACAATGAAGTCTGAGGAACAAAAAACAATGCAAACGTGTCGGGATCACAAAGTTCTGCAGGTATGTTGATCATTTGTGGTTGGTGCAATTGTTGTTTGTGAAAATTTAATTTTTACCATAGAAATAATAAAAATTCGTCACGTTAAAATACGTTCGAAATGGGCCGAAACATTGCTACTTCTGTAGAAATTTTATTTTTCCCACTACTCACATTATTTTGCATACAAATTTGTTTGTATTTATGAGATTCATTCGCCGCACGGCGCGCAAATCCTTATGCGTCCATTGTTTTGTCGTTGCCTTAAGTTTGGATTCTGTTTTCTTTAACTTTTTGTTCTTTTATTGCGAACATTAAAATTGATTGAACGCAAAATATTCCAGTTGAATGAATTTGCCAGCGACTTCATAAAACTTCAGCAGTACAGACTCAACAGACTTCAAACGGTAGCACCATTGTACCCAGACATAAAACAACAGTAACTGCTTTGGTGGAGCAGATGCACAGACTCCAGCATGGCTGCGCATAATAATCCTCATAGCATGTAATAGATTACCATGAACTGCTGTGGAGAAAAATAAAAACTTTTTCAATTTTCAGTTGGTAGCACAGAACTTTTGTCAGTCAGGCAGAGTTTTTTCTAGGAAGTTACTACGCATCAGAGTAATTTTAATGACTATTATTCAGATCATCTAATTGACGTTTTTGAGTAAATTTTGACATAGTAAAGTTATGGAAGTAATTTTTGTAGCATTTTAAGTGTAGAGTAGAGAATTTAATGTGAAGCCGTGGGCTTTCTAATAATATCAGAATTATCCTGTGTATATTAATTTATTATTCAAAAACTGATACTTATATTAACTGCAAACTGAAAAGTTTTTAAAATTGAACTTGACCTTGCTCTTGGAATTAATTTTCAGCCGATATCTTGCTATTATTAGATTTCAAATTTTCTAATAACAATATCGTATTTGAACATAATTAAAATCTGATGCTGCCGCGAAACAAAAGCTACTGCAAAGCCATAATCAATAATAGAAATGCAGCATTATTTTATGGGTTTTCGTATAGACACAAGCCTTGTTTCGTCCTTGAGATTAAAGTGATGTAGAAATTACTGAGTTTTAGCAATATAGTTCAGTGCCTGTAGTTAGAAAAACGGCTGTTCTTAGTCGAAATGCATGAATTAAAAAAATATTTCTAAATAATATTCCTGAGAATAAATGCTCAAATGCTTACCGGAAAACTGCCGTTTTTTCCAAAATAATGTAATTATGAGACATATGTATGTGCATATCCACAGGAATGGCCATTTTAGGTGGCCTCGTTTTCTTCTTTTTTTTTTGGAGCACACCTTTCAGTCATAGTTTTTCTTGAAGCTAAAGCTGTCTTGAATTAATATTCAAGGTTGTTCAATTAAAATTAACATAGTTTTTTTTTTTATTTAACTTTATATGTATGTAACTTTTCATGTCTTTTTAACTTAAATGCAATTTTAACTATGTCTCCCTTTAAATTTTAATTATTCCTCCTTGAATATTAATTCAAGATAGTCTAAACTTTAAGAAAAACTATGTTTGAAGAGTGTGCTCAAAAAAAAAAATCGAAATCGTCACACTCTTCAAACATGGTTTTTCTTGAGGAGGATATTATAGAATCGGGCTTGAAGAAAATTTTCCCAAAATTTTTGATTCCTAGAACAAACCTGTGAACGGCAAAAGCAGTTTATTTCCAATTATAATTTATATGGAACGTAGAAAAAATCTGCCATTCGTGTTTCTTTTTTTCCATATGAATTTTAACTGTCTGCAATTGACGATGGATATAGATATGTATATACTCTCTTACCTCTAAAAAAATGATTGGGCAGTGGGAGCTAAAGTAAACTTGTTCCAAAGAGAAAACACACAACAAAGCTGAAGCTTTTCGGCACTTAGCTAACTCGATTAAATTTTCAATTAATTCATGTTCATTTATTTTTGTGGTTAAGATTCAGACGGTTAGCACACAACCTGACTGAATGGATTCAGTTACTGCCGTAGCCCATTAAAACATTGCAGCTGAAATACAAACTTTTTGTACCCTTTATGGCTGTTAAAACAGCATTATTACCAAAATCAACATTTCTGCTCTGCTTTCTTCAAAATGGGAACTTGCATTTATCACTAAAATTTTGGCCTTGCGAACAAAGATCTTTATTTGTGTATTAGATATTGAAGTTAAGCCAGATGTTGTATAATCTATAATCTACAACATGTTTCTACTTGATTTCAGACACGATTCGTTCGCCAAGAAACATTGCTCCAAGCAATGCAACAGGAAAACAAAAACCTGACGTTGCGCATCCGCCAATATGAGCATTGTCTGGATGATGTAATGCGTAAAGTCGTAGACGCTATTGTTGCCGAAGATAACTTGCGTGAAGAAGTTGCATTGCTAAAGAGTCGCGTTCGTGATTTGGAAGAACAAAACGCAGCGCTTTCTGCCAGTCCTGCCAAAGGACGTGATGAAGGTTACTGTACAATGAGCAGTGGACAACCACAGCCATCTAATGGTCATCTTGAAGACTTACCTGAGGAACCTGAACAATGGCTGCTACCTGCTGAACCCTGTTCTACTGAAATGGAAGACTGGAGCATGTCCCAAGAAGAATTGGCTGTGATAACTTTGGATGATGAGAGAGATCAGCAATTCCATCAGCATCAACAGCAATTGCGACAGCTAAATCGGAATAGTGGAGCAAACGATTGGATTTGGAATTCAAGTGATTTTCTGAACTCAACTATGGTAGAAACTGATTCTGTAGCAGACGGCATTTCTCAGCTATTACAACAGAAGGTAGGTTATAACATTACAACGATGTTTGAATTAATTTATTTTATCATTGGTAGATTGTATATTCCGAAGATGAGGAAGTTGCCTGTACAGAATTCACAAATGATTTCTATAAGCTTGTTAACATTCGATCTGGCTCAGCTCGTAGCCTCTACTCATATATTGAGGGTGAAACTGATGATGAAGATGATGATGATGACGACGAAGAAGACTCTAGTCTCTCTGAGGGAAACGTTCGACTGCTTGGTCACACTAAACAGAATAGCCGCAATACAGCGAGTCCCACGCCAAGTGAAGCAGGGCGGGCACAGGTAACAAGTTGTTCGTCCAGTGAATCTGATGAGCTCTCACATTGTACCAGACATCAGGAAATACCTGAAGGAGAGGAGATGGAGACTAATCACACCGAGCAAAGTGATATCGAAATCGATGTTCAGCTGGATACTGAACAAAGAAAACTGAAGGAAAAGCAATGCATTGAGGAAATTATCAGAACGGAGCTACGGAAACCGCAGCATCCACTGGTTAAATCAAAGTCAACGCTGGACGAAGACGAACCGAGTTGTATTCTTCGAAACAACCAACGACGAGAAATTGAGTCGAGTGTTGTACGTAGTGGGAGTGTTAACGGAGCGTTTGGAAAAAATGAAGTTAAATCACAGGAACGTTTTGTGCAGAAACCTGCAAATTCGTGGCGGAAAAGTAATGGCTGGAAACGAGTTACTTCACCGGATACAACGCCAACAAAAAATGTTTCATCAAAAAAAGTAAGTTCATAAACTGTAACAGACTTTATTTGGCATGGTTTTTTACTGCAATTAAAATTTTTACAAAAAAGAAACTAAATTTCTTTCTGAAACCGAAAATTTAGAAAAAATAGCCAATTTAATGCAATGGAGTTTCTCTAGTCTCCAACTAAAGGCACCCCAACTCCTGAAGGTCCATACGACAGGAAGTCGAAAACGAATTTTGAACTTGGCCAGAAACATCCGTGATCACCGTAAAAAATACATAAATATGTATATATAAAAAAAGAGAACATGAAATCGACAGTAATTAAAATTTGCAACACACCAAGAGTTTTGAAAATATTGAAAAACCAAAAAAATCACAAATCGTTCAAAAAGTCGAAAAATTTAAATAAAAGTCGGAAAATTGTGAAAAGTCGGATTATGTCAAAAAATTCGAATATTGTGGAAAAGTCAAAAAATGTTGAAAATTTATAATAAAGTTTAATTGTGTTAAGAATGTTGAAGAACTCGGGAAATGTTAAAAATGTCGAATGTATAGAAAAAGTCGGGATATGTTGAAAAACGATGGAAAAGTCGATCGAAAATTTAAATAAATCGAAAAATGAATAATTTGTTGAAAGTGTCAAATAGAAAAAAAATTTAAAAAGTTGAGGAATTAAATGATAAAGATTTACTTGCGTATGTGTTTTAATTGATGTCTTTAAACAATTAATATAAGCTCATTGTTATCTTATTAGATATATTAAAGCCACCAAAAAAACAAACAACTAAAAACTTCTAAAACCACCGAAATGTCAAAACCTGTGATCAACTCGGATCGAAGGGCTTTGCACAAGTCCACAGCTCACTGCGATTTAAACATAAACAATAATTTGCGTTCGAAAAATAGAATGGAACATTTATTAAACTTTCAATGCACTTGTGATCTGTGATTTTCTGACGTTATCATGACTTTACAGTGAATTTCTAAAAGTAGGATTTCTCAGTTAATTCATTCACCATATTGCATTGTAATTAAATTTTCAATATATTTGGCATTGTTTAAATATTACGTCAATTTAAACATATCCGCAGGATCGACCAAAACGTTATTTGCCAAAATAAAAATTAAAAATTCAATTGATGTCAAAAGTTTCAGAAAATTTTGAAAAAATCCAAAAATTTTGTTTGGCAAGTAGCAACGAAAAAAATAAAAAAAATTTCAATGCTCAGCTACGACGAAAGTGAGACTTTTTGTTCTACTGCAACGTGAGTTTTCCGAAATGCCAAAAATTAATTGCTTCCATGACCAAGCGGTACAAAGATGGGATAGCTTGCACAGGTTTTCCAACAAAATATCAAACAAAATTTTAAATTTTCTCAAAAATATTAACAATTTTTGTAATCGTTTGTAATTACATCGGCATCCTTGTTCATAAAAGATGAATTACTTTTGTCTTAAGATATATTTCTATTGATTACATTGGATTTTCTTTCTATGAAGTTTTCGTTGGGTATATAAATTGTTAAAATCAAAAACAAAATTAATCAAACAATTTCGTTTATTTAAAGCAGGGAAGGGCACTTAGTGCATCAATTTCCTCACATTGCTCTAACCGTTATTCGACGCACAACCAAGCGAAAAAAAAATTCCCAGAATTTCAACGCTATCGAGGCACAAAATTCGCAGAATTTCAATCGAGGCACAGCGTTGACTTGAATTCAAATGAAAACAAAAACAAAACACAAAGGCATAAATGACGGCGCTGCATTGTGTCTTGACGAATGTAGCAATTGTTTTTGTTTGTAGTGTAATTTGTTCTTTTTTGTGCTAATGGCAATTTTGGAAATGAAAGTAAAAAAAAAACTTTAAAATTTCGTTTGTTGTTGCTTGATGTTGTTGTTTTCCTCTTTGGTTATATTTTTGTGCCCACCGCTGATTTAAAGAATCAAAACAAGAAAAAGGAATCAGTCTTGAGTGTTCTTAATAAGTCCGCATAAGAGCGCCGGATTTGAATTCATATTTTTCTGTAAGGATGACATGTCCAAAAATTTCATGCACAACATCTGTTAATGTTTATCATGATAATAAATATGAAACATGACACAATATAGCAACGCATTATCATTCTTTCGCTAGAGTTTTCAGGAAATAATAAGAGCTGTGGGGTGCGTTTGCCTGCCATTTTGCTCCATACTTAATCGCAACAATTATTTTTAACAATGAAGCAAAAATACGGTCACTTTTCGAATAATTATGTATTTAATGCTAAAACTAAATCTGTCACTCATTATGGAACACTCTTTTCTGTAGAAGCATGGGTCTGAAGCACTTTTTCTGTCTATGATCTATATCAACATAAAAACTAGATAGAATAACCCATACACAAAAATTTATTTAATTCCATTGAATTTTCTTACAGGAAGCAAAGTCCGAAGTTACAAAAAGCAGTCAAATTCCATCGAAGATGCTACCTACCCGCATACCAACATCAACAATTCTACAAACGCAAATACATCACGCAACACCACAAACATCGGTTGCACTGCAGCAGCAACAACTCCATCAACAACAACAGCAGCAACACCCCATACGCAAATCGAAAATACCTCCACCGGTACCCGTGCGACGTTCCTATGCAAGTTAAAATACGAAAAAAAAACAATACAATCGATTAAAATTAAAATCTAAAAAAAAAGATAGGAAAACTTTAAGAATCCTTTAAAAAACTAAAAACTAATTTTTAAGTGAATACATTAAAAAAAGACTTTATTGTGATACATTGAAATATAGGAAGAAAATTAATTTCTTTTTGAAAAAAAAAAATTTAATTTTTTGAATAGCACTACAAAATTAAGCACTTACAACTACTAACTGCCTAAATTTACATATGAGAATTAAAAATACCAGTAATTTTATTATAAAACAAAACTTCGTAGCCTTTGATCGACAATTTTTCTTAAGCACGAAACAGAATATAAGTTTGACAAAAATATTGATATTCATGTTTCAGACAAATTAACTCGTATTACGTACGGCAATATGTTATCAGATAAAAAGAAAATGTACTTTCACCACACTCCTTGATAAAATAGGAATGAATGGTAGCAAAGTACTAACTCACTTAAGACATTTTTTGGTTTTTGCCTTTGCTATATAAAACGCCCTCTATCAACTGCTAGAGCAAAAATTAGGCGTTAAATTAACATATCTGTTAATAAATGTTATTGCCATGCAATAAACATCTTAATATGTATGTTTCTGTATTATGTTATTAACAGTAATGTTAGGAAAGGCAAATTTTCAAAGCAAAATTATATCTTATCGTTAGTATTTGTAAAATTAAAATTTTCAGCTTAATCTCTGTTTATTAATTTAATCTGACATTTTAGGGATTTTTTTATTATTATATATGTATGAATAGCTACGTATGATAAGTGTAAATCTCTCATTTTCTAAATAACGCAAACAAAATTTAATTTTTGTAGCCAGAAAATGCAATATAATTCAAATTGAAAAATTTTGTTAATACAAATGTGGTTACTTTCAGCAAAAGCTGAAAAATAATGAAAAAACTTACTCCTTTCATTCAAAAGCTATAAATGTTTTAATTCTGCACATTTTCGTAAATACTTCTAAAACGCTTGATTTGATAAACTATTTTAAGATAGAAGTTCAAGACTACGCATTTTGACTTCCACTTTAACTCTTTTGTAGAAAAATTGAACGACTTATGAGATATACACATCTCTTGAACTACGTTATAAATCCACAATTTATTCTACATTGTTTGTTATATCGAACTTTTACCATATCAATAGTTTTTGATTTGAATTGGAAATCTGCGATTTTGACGATTTATACTGATTTGTTTTTGAACTATAACGTATTTATGTATTTGCATATTCTTTTAAAGATAAAATATATAGACTTATACATGAAACTACTATCGTGAACTTAAACCTTCAATAACCAAAAAAACACCGAATGGAATCGGTTTCTCTTTTTCCATTAAAAAAATTTAAAAATTGCAATCATTTGTGAAAAAAACAAACCGTTAAAGAGAAAAAACCCAAAAACATCATAAACTTTCCTTCGAATGAACCAACGACTTAAATGTTTTTTAAATATGTGATGTTGCCTGGCGAACTAATCTGAAATCATAAAAGGCTATTATACTAACCAATGCACACTTGTTCAAAGTAAATACAAAATAACTATGTAAATTACAACTTCTAAGACATCACCGTAAGTTCGCACGACATAAAAATGTATGATAAATGATAAACTTTGTTCAAAAAAATTAAGCATTTGACAAGGCTACAAAAATTAAATTTTTTTCTGAGTATATGACTATTGAACAGACTATGTTCAAAGGCAACAATATTTATGGAGGAATTTTTTAAAAAAAAATAATAATACCAAGTCGGCTGTCCAAAGCATAAAAATATTTTGAAAAAGAATAGTTTTTTTGTGATTTCGGGGTTATTTAATTTTCCAAAGCTTAACGAAAACATTTTACAGGCACACAGGGTTGCCAAGTCGAAAATGTTTTTTTGGGAAAAAGTTGTTGACTTTTAGATTTTAGGTCCGATTTATTAAAAAATTAATTCATAAAATGGTAAAAACTTGTGTGGAGCAAAACTCACAAGAATCGTCCAACTCCCGGCTATATCCGAAATATTTAAAATCCTACCAGGTCCCCGGCCGGTCACTTGGTAACCCTGCAATTACATTTTAAAATCATATTTTCTTTGTTTTATGCTTTGGGTAGCCGAAGTATTCTTTGAAGTGACGAAATTAAAGCAACAAAAAAAACATGTACTATATAGTAACTATTAATATAAGTAGTCTTCCGTACTGACAGAAACCTATAGTTTTGTAATGGATAACACAAATATAATGCATGATATTAGCAGTTAAGTCAATTCGAAAAAAAAATTAAATAGAAAAACTCCATATACACATGTTTGTACTATAGAAATAAGACTTTACTAGCAACCTTAGTAAAATCTTACCCTTACGCATTTATATACGAGTTTAAACAAAACAATAATGTTAATTAATAAAATACTTTGCAAAATCTTGAAATTATAGAACGGAAAATCAAATACAACGCAAAACTAAACTATAGCCTATAGGTAAACATTAATTTGTGGTTTCCATTCAATTAAGAACTGTGTACGCGTACATTTAAAGTGATATCTCAAAAACATCAACACCAACTTTAATATTGAACATTTTAAAAAATGTACTTTTACATATGTATGTATAGAATATATGTATATTTGTATATTATAATACAAATCAATTCCGGTTATTCTGATAGGTAGTAATTGTACAATAATTTATTTATACAAAACAATATTTAGACGTACTCATATAAAAAACAAATGTAAAATAATTAAGTTTTCATACATAATTCTGAGCCAATATTACAATATTAAAATTATGTCCCGAGTATATGGTATATGAAGTCCTTATTAAATATTTATTACATATATACAAATTATAATCTCATATGAATATCTAAAGAAGGTATTTTTATAACGTAGTCAGTACAAAAACCTTATTAATTACGAATATTTAAATACATCTACGCGTGAGTGCTTATTTGTCCTATAGTACACTCTATGAAAGAGGACAAACAAGCGCTAACGTGACGATAAACTAAAGGAAAATATGTAGAGTTCTAGAAGTGCCAACTGTTGATTGAAAAGTATTTAAGGGCAATAAAATTTTTTTTTCAATTTCAGTTTTTTTTTTTTAATTTATTCTAAATTTTTAAATTTATTTATTAAAATTTTATAACATACTCGTAGTAGAGGAAGTAAGCACTTAAGCACCTTAATATCCATATTTAGTACCCATATTTTCATCTCGAAAAGACCTTGTTTTCTATAAAAAAAAATATTTTTCAAGAAGTTTAAAGTTTGGAAAAATTAACGGATACAATTATTTTAGAATGTATTTTTAAAGTACAACTAAAACTTCATTCTTTAAATTAGAAAATTTTTCGTAAATTTTAATATGACACCCTTTCTACTGAAATTTAAAATAAATCATAAATTATTTATTTTTTATTTTTACTTTGAAGCTGGGAAACTTCAATCTACTACTAATTTCCTAACTCTTCATTAGAATCGTAGAGTCTGACCTTAATTTAAAAAAAAAAAACAAAAAACTGATATTGAAACTGCTTAACTACTTTTAAAATTTTACGAGAAATGTAATTTTTTGTGATTTGGTGCCTGTATTATGTATGCACATTTAAATATCTATAATTTTATCCACATGCATTTTAGATACATAAATCAGCAGTTGGATCTTTTAAGGACTCATAAGTTGTTAATATTTAAAAGTTAGAAATGTTTTGAGAAATTATTAAACGTGTGGTGTAGCGTAAGCCTTAAGATTACTATTAAAATACATAAGCAGTATCTTTGAAGAATTTTAAGAGCAATTTATTGTAATTCTTTTTTGAACGAAAAATTTATTTAATAAATTGGTATTCTAAAAGAATAGGTATATAAAACAAAATAAAACACGTTTTTTCTTTAATTTTTTAAATCAATAATGGATATCTTATATTTTTCTGTAGGTAGTCAAAAGAAAAGTATAAAGTTACGATATAAGAAAGAAACCAATCCATTTGTCAAATGGTTAAGGATGAGTAGCAAATTTCATTAAAAAATATTGCAAAATAAGCCATTGGCAGAAAATTTCCGCGGACGCCTAAAAAAAAGGTGGTTTGCGGTGGACAACATAACTCATCACTTTATCATCTGAAATCAAAAAAATTTGGTTAGCTTATGAGTTTTTCAAGATTTTGGCATAAAAAATCGTAAAAAAAAACGATTCGTCAATACCTTTGTATAAAAATTTATATTTAACTAATTTTAGTATTTTATTTTGAGTAAACTACTTTATTTTATTTTTAACCCGCATGTGCGTCTTACGAGTTCAGATTTGGTCCAATCGCTAATGCACAGAAGAGCTTGGATCGCATCAGCTTTTGTGCGACTTGGCCTCGATTGATCGATTAGGGAAGCATGTAAAAACATGGCCACTGATAAGGCCATGATACTGAAAAAAAAATTGATTTTAAGCTAAAAGCCAACAACATTTTTTTTTAATTTTTTTTTTTGGGTTAAAAAATTCTTGAGGGTGCAAGTTTTGTCAGAAAAGAATATTTTTTTTTTTTGAAAATTAATTATATCTATATTATAATATATTAAATATCTTAAACATTATATCTTATTGAATTTGGTATCCAAAAATAAAAACACGTATTTCATTTTATTTCTTGGGGCGTAATCAGCCGTATAAGCCTATCAGGCCTGATGCATACATAATTTTTTTTTTTTCACTTGAATAAAATCTTCGCTTTTTACCGAGGTACGATGGCAAGGTCTCGTCCGAGGCCGAGGCGAGACTCAAGTCTATAAAACGAGGCGAGACCGAGATCAACTAGAATCTCGACTCGGCCTCGGTGAAACACTAGGCTCGAAGGTTTACGCGCGATATTTGTAACATGCCAACACTGATCTACACATAAATAATTATAGTCGTATGTACTATTTTTATACTGTCGAGGAAATGATTGATTTTGAACAGTGTTTATATTTTTTGGAAGTGCACATATCTAGATGCGGTTTATTGCAAATATCTTCTAAATATGTGCAGGCCCGTACCAACCCGACTTTTTCCTGGGGGGGGGGGGGGCAAACAAATTTTACTATATTTAACGTCTTCTTTGAAAAAAAAATTTTTTTTTTTCTCAACCAAATATTCAGCAGTTGGCAAGTAAATATATACTAAAGAACTTCACTCCCAGTTTTGTCGGTTATTGAAATGTGTTCTTATTTTGCGAAGAGTGAAACCAACGGTCTTAGAATCAGGGGAAATACGATTCGAATCGACCATCATGCTAAAATCAACATTCTACGAAACAATCGATATCGTAATAATTGAAATGACCAATCGTTTTGTTACAAACAATGACTTTCTCACAGCTATCGCTACAGCTGATGAAATGGATTTGGAAAAGCGGATTTGGGCATCCAATCATCAAGTGAAATTGAGCTCAAAATTTCCAAAGAATACATAAATGGAATTCGTACGTAGAATGGACAATCAAACAAGTTAAAAAAACTGGAAGAAAAAAAAATTAAGACGGTCCACAGTGGTCCCAAATCGTGTTTTTTGGTTCAAAAATCGGTAGATTTAAGCTTACTAAAATTCCAACAAATCCTCGGAGCCCAAAACACTGTTTTTTGGAACAGGTCAAAAAAAGAAAAAAAAATTTAGATATTTTTTAGTTCAAAAATTGCTATGGACTGAAAATTTTGCCGAAAATTTACAATTTTCTTTTTTAATGAAACAAATTAGCGGACTCTGAATCTTGAAACAAAATGTTCTGTTTTTTATTATTTCAAGTTAAAAGCCTAAACAATATTTTTTTTTCAAATATTGTTGGGCTCAAAAAATGCTACACGGTGCAAATCTTGTCGGAAATATAATATAATATAATAAAAGCCAACTACAATCGTTGGGGATCCAATTTTGAAAAACATTTTAAGTTCAGTTTCAAAAAATATTTTTTGGTTCGAAAATTGCTGGAGAGCGCAAACCTTGTCCGAAATTAATAATTTTTTCTTTGAATCAAAGCTCACTGAAATTCCAGCAAATCTTTGGAGCATTTTTAAGAAAAAACAAAAAAAACAATTTTATTGAATAATTTTTTGATTGAAAAATTTTGTTATCGTTTCTGGCTTTCGAGCACAAACGACTTGAGTTATAGATCTAAACATGGCTTTGAAAAGATCCAGTGTAAGTGAAAGTTATTTACTGTTACTGTCTTAGAAAAAAATAAACTCTAAGCCCAGTATGAACTATAAAAATAAGTTTCTTAATTGCTTTTTGTTTCGACTTTTCCTTAAGATTTCCTAAAAAAAAAGTGAAAAGCAAATCTTCCCCTAGTCCCTGGGTAGGTACGGGCCTGAATATGTGTAGAAAAAGTTTACAATGGTTTTTTCGTACAAATTCGAAAAACATATAAAATCCATATACCATTTAATGCTTTTTATCCTGAGGAAAAATATTATTTTCAAAAGACATACCGATTTTGACGAAAGCTGTAACGTAGTTCCATTATTATGACGGTCAAACTTTAGTAACATTTTGGTTTTTAAGTACTGAAACTTTGACTTTCAATCTACCGAAAACCAAACGATATATAAATTTTGTTCTTCAAGTATATTTGAATTGAATTTTATAAATTCAAGTGAACCGAATGTATGGATGTATAGAATATACATATATGTATTCCAGTTCCAAAAAATAGAAATTTTTGACTAATTTTCCTCGAATAATATAAAAAAACACATTTCTTACAGTTCACTTCGATATTTCCTTAACAAAAAAGTTGTTCAATTTGACATCGTCACCAATTTATGAGATAAATATTGATCAGCGCCTGATCAAGACTTTACGGGACCCGGAGCTAACAACTGACAACGGGTTTCTTTACATTAGTGGCTAAAAAAAGGATTATTCATAAAATAAAAAATCAAGAAGGACCCATCTTCCATTTCTCACAAAACATTATAAGGCCGCCTTGTACTATTGTACTTGCTATAAGCAATATATTAAATGAGCGGAAGAAAAAAGAAGACCATAAGTCGGTTTTAAGAGACTAAAGTTTTGTTAAATAACAATGTTCTCAGTTCCACTGAAGCTGATGTAACGAACTAATAACATTGTTTCAGTTAGTAAGTACATGCTAAGGGAATAATTTAAGCCAAAAAAATTATTCTTAATAAAACAGTTGAGAGGAAAAGGCTAAAAATTGCATATTCTGAATTTTTAAAAATAATTATACTACAAACATGTAGTGTCCCACATTTACACTGTCTTACATTTACACTACATTACACACTTGCCTTAAATTACTTAAAATTTAATAATTTTTGAAATTGTGAAAAGTTAATTTTTTAATTTTAAGTCATCAAAAATTCGATTTCATTTTTTTTACTTTTTAAATATAATTCAAACTAAAAACTTGTGAAATAATTTTGTATCGGGAAATACTCACATAAGTTTTTTTTTTTTTTTGAAACTTGTACGTTTATTTAAAATTAAAAGCAACAATTTTTTTTTTATAAACAAACATTATAAAACTTAAAACATTATGAAACAAATTAAAAATTAATTACATATGAATGATAAAAATAAATTTTAAAAACAGCAAACAACACAATAACAATTTTTCAGAAGAACTCTTTTAATTTGCGGTATAAATCAGTTAATCTAGGACGCCGCTGAGGGTCACTGTGCCAGCAAGATTTGTAGACGGTCTCAAAAATACGCTCCTCACCAGTTTTATGTATATACGCCGAATTGCTAAAGATAAACTTAAGCTGACTGTCACCACCCGTTGATGGATTAGGTAGCTTCTCCATATTTCTTGCACGAGTAACAACACCAAAAGCTGGACGCAAATCACGTGGAACATTCCCATACGCTTGTGGACTCAATTCTCGAAATGGTATTCTCTTAAGCAATGGATATGCTTTGAGTTTGCTACATGTGCTCTCCGCAGTATCTTCTTTAAGATTTAAACTTTCGCTTTGATTGAGCAAATTTTTAATATTCTCGAGGGATCGATATGAGATTTCAGACGAAAAATGTTCACACAAACAGTTGCGATGCTTTTCGCTAGCATGCTGCAAGTTCGTGGCACTTAAAAGTGCTGCATCAGAGTCCGGTCTTAAGTTGTGTTTTACTACTTGATACGCAACAACCTCGTTACATTCTAGCCAGTAGTAAGGTAATTGACGTTGTTGCAGTTGCCACATAGTTATGCCCAAAGAAAAGATGTCGGCGGCGGGTGTCAACGGATTATCACGTAAGGCTTCCGGCGACATGTAGCGGACAGTGCCCTACAGTATCACGTTATTTTAGAAGAGAAAATATTGGTATTAAACAAAACTAAGTTCAATAAAACAATTATTATTTTCTATAGCAAAAAATATTTATGGTGTTTTTGAATTTATTGAGCGGTAAATTATGGGCGGTGTTTTATTCAATTTCGAGCATTGACAAAAAAATAGGGCGACCAATTTTGAGCGGAGGACAAGATGTATAAGCTTCGCTGGCCACATTATCTTACATTAGATATTCAGCTGAGAGCGCCTTTTGACCGCGACCGGCATCGTTACCTTGGGTACTTTGACACTTAAGATTGCGGAAATGGCCGGCTTTCGGCAGTGACGTAGGGCTTACATCCTATGGTTTGTCTAACACTATTCAATTTGTTACCGCTCAAATTAAATTTTTTATCGCTTACAAAGCACTTTTTAATGCTTACTATATGCCGCTCAATAATATCTTCACCACTGCGCATCAAAGTTTTGTAATAAATATATTATGGTTTATATTTAAACCATATTCACGATTTTTTGTAAAAAAAAAAGTACATATTTAACGTTGAAAAGCTTCACTGGGCTAATATAAAAATATTGTGTCAAAATTTGAATTTTTTTAAGACAGTAAGCTCGGAAACAAAGTTTGGTATTACGTATAATGTACAACAACGAGTAACTTTCATTGGGTTTTTCTATTCAAGTGGAAGATCAATTATTCAAACCCAGAAAGCTTCAACATTTTAAGGAGGAGTAGGTATATTTCAGAGTAGCTCTTAGCAATAATATTCGAAATAGCATTAGCATCAATTATCAAAAAAACATAGTTTTGGTGTTGAAGGAGGTATGAGCATTTTTTGAAAAGGAAGATCATACAATTTTTTTAAGTCTAGCGGTAGGAGACAATCAGTTGCTATGGTTTCAGCAACGTGGAGCCACTTCGCAAACTCTCAGTGTAACGAGGGACAGCCTTTTTATATTAGTCAGTCTTTAAGAGGCCACCCTCTTCAAGTTTCTTTCAGGGGTATTGGTTTTATACATTTCGAATTATTTTTGAGGACGACTTCGTGAAGTTCTCGATCATCTTACACAGTGTCATTGAATTATTGTGCACTTTATTTTTTGCAAAGTCTTGTTTAGAATTGAAAGCTGAGTAAAAATCAGTAATAAAGAACGAATTTATGGAACTATTATAAAACAGAAACAAAAAGCCCCAGACGTCGAAATATCGGTGCCATGACATAACCCCATAATCCCCATAAAAAAGCGGACATAATACCCAAAGCTAGGATTAGCCTATAATATAATATAATATCCGACACCTAGTTTGCTAGCAACAGTAATTTTACATAAGAGTAGGGGTAAGTGGGCGGACTTCGGCGGATTCAAAACTCCAATACCGACTTAACTTAACTTTTATGTGGAATTACTATGGCTATCAAACTAGGTGTTGGATATATTATAGAGTGATCCGCGGCCGAAGGCCGCCGCGAAGCCGGTATTGGATTTTTGGGAGTTTTAAATCCTGAACTGCGGCCGAAGACCACCTTATTTTTTATGTAGAATTACTGTAGCTAGCGAAGCCGGTGTTGAACATACGGACATAATTCCAATGGTGGCTTCTCAGGACTTACATCCTCCAATATATGCAACTCCGGATATGTCCATTCTTAGAAGTTGTTATAAGCCCAACACGAAGTGGGGATTGTGACCGAAAAAAAAACAGACATAATTTATCATTAATTTAATTTTTCGGACATAGCCCCCATACCAAAAATGGGGACTATGTCCAAAAATTTTCGGGCATATTCCCCATTTAAAAAATGGGGATTATGTCCGTGGGGATCATGTCGCGGCACTGTAATTTTACAGAAGAGAGTTTATTTTTTCAGACATAGCCCCCATGGGGACTAAATCCGAAAAATTTTCGGTCATAATCCCCATACCAAAAATGAGTTATGTCACGGCACCGAAATATCTCCATATTTTGCTTAGTAATTGAAAAATAATGTTATCATTAATTGTCTAGAACAGGGGTCGACAAGGATTTTGTTTAAAGAGTGCAACAGCAAATACAACAAAAAACCAACAACAACTACAAATCGTTAGATTCGGTACCATAAGGATTTATTAACATAAAATAACATATAAAAGCAAGAACGCGCATGCCGATAGTGCACTCGGCAGTGCACCTTTCAAAGCATCCACACAAGTGAATTTATATTTATAAATAGCTGGTAACGAAACACAACGCAAAATTACCAACAACAAAAAAAGCATGGTAAGAATTGTGCGCAGTCGCAAGCGCTACATATTGACCAACAATGACAAGCAAAGCAACAATAGTTGAATAGTTTTGGTGCAGTTGCGCCTGTCAACGATTCGGCGAATTACAACAATACGAAGTTGTTGTAAAAGAGTTAGGAGCTGTTGACCCCTGGTCTAGAACAGCCGTGCTTAATCAAGATTCAGTCAAGTGTTACTTTCATATGTAACCTCATAAATAATAATTTACTTTTGGTAATCCTTTGGTGTCATCTTCCTCCCGTCCGTTTAACTTCATCGATGATCCAAAATCACACAATTTGCAAATGTAGTTGCGTTGATTTGACATCGTCCGAGCTCCGTTATTGATCAATGGATGAGAGTCAGTAAAAGCTACCAACACATTTTGAGGTTTGACATCCAAGTGTAACAAATTGCGCCGATGACAATAATCTAAGGCAGTGAGTATATCCAATGAAATACTGAATATACAACGTGAATACAGATTTAAAAACTTCGCAATTTAGTTTACTTACTGAACTCGGTGCACAAAGGGCAACTGAATGGAGTCCAAAACTATTTGCAAGCACTGCCCAGCAAATCTCTCCATTATTACGATGCCAAAATCAGATGTTGATTCAATCTAAAAACAAAATAAACACATTAGCATTTTGAGATGCAAATCGGAGCTATTTTACCTTGAGAATTCGAACAATATTGCGGTGTTTCCATCCCAGGACGTGTGCCTCATTACGCATCGATTGAGGCAAATTCATATCTCCAATATTTTTAACGATCTTAACAGCTACTTGTTTCGCTAAACATAAAAAAAAACTTAAAAATTTTAACATATAGCTTGCACTGCCCTACAAAAAAGAAAAACAACCCACCAGACTATAAGTTTTGACCAAAATTTGAAGGCAGAACACAAGAGGTTCGTTAAATATTCGAAAGAAACTCGTTTTCTTACCTTTAAATACTGCCTTAAATACAATTCCATATGCACCTCTTCCTAGTACATTGAATTTGGAACTCTCTGGAGGACCATCTTTAAGGATTTCATTCCTATTAGGGGTATTAAGAATTATTTCGTGTTCACCACTGTGGACTTGTAAAAATGACCTATGTTGTAACATTTTAAATTAATTAGTTAAATAAAATATTTTAACTCATGTTGCCTTACATGACGGAAGTTTTACGCTTTGGTTTTGTTCTACCATGTAACGGTTCTTTATTTTGTTTTGTTAATAATTTGTTTATATTTTTGTTTATTTTGTCATGACACAGTTTTTTTCATTTCTGACATGTCATTGTAAAACAAACAGTTTGCTTAAGCTACGCTCTACAGTTAAGTGTGTGATATGTTCAGCGAGATACCGATTCCTCGGTATAATCATTTAATCACGGTGGTCAAATGAATGAGTTAAGTGATAGATTGGAGGCTCTAACTTAAATTTTGCCACTTTTCTATTATATTTTAGTGCTAATCAATTTTTATATATTACCACGTGGTTTCTATTTGACCTTCCTACACTAATAACACAGCTTTACAGGAGAACAATTTTAAATTTTGAGCCCCTGGCTTGCCACTTCAGAGTAGCTTTCTTATTAGCAAATTAAAAAAAGTTTGTATGTATGTCATATGTTTTCAGTTTCACTAATGGCCAATTGGTCCATTTTGAAAAAATTTTTTTTTTCAGCAATCATTGGTGTCGGTGAATACCACCTCTGGTGACGGCTTAGACCCATTGTTGACTTCTTTCCATCGATTAGTGCAAAACAAATTTCGAAAATGGACCGACTTGTGCAAAAAATGTTTTGAAAATGAACCAAAATGGAGTTTTTTTTTGCGAATTTTTTTTGTTCTCGACCTCTTTCCAACGATTGGTGCAAAAAAAATGTTTTAAAAACAGACCATAACCGACCACTTTTGTTAGTTTGGACCACCTCTGGTGGACCGAAATCGGGCAGTTTTTGGTACTTTTTTTTCGACTTCAACCTCTTTCCAACGATTGGTGCAAACAAAATTCTGAAAATGGATCAAAATCAAGAACTTTTTGGGACTCGGGACCACCTTTGATGATGACCAAAATCTATTTTCGACCTTTATTCAACGACTGGTGCAAACAAAATTTTGAAAATGAACCAAAATCGGGCACTTTTTGGTACTTTTTTTTCGACTTCGACCTCTTTCCAACGATTGGTACAAAATTTTTTTTTTTTCAAAACGGACCAAATCGACCACTTTTTTAATTGGGACCAACGCTGGTGATGGTCAAAACCCATTGTCAACCTCTTTCCATCGATTTTTTGCAAAAAAAATATCGAAAATGGACCTAAATTGAGCACTTTTAAGGATCGGTACCACTTCTAGTGATGGCCAATATCCTTTTTAGATCTCTTTTCATTGATTGAAGCAAAAAAAATTTCAGAAATGAGTCAAAATCGCGCACATTTTCGAACCGATGACCGCCTCTGGTGATGTCATAAAAACCACCTCCCCATCGATTGGTGCAAAAAGATTCACAAAAATGAAAATCTGTTGAACACTTTTTTTCAAAACAACGTACAAAAATATTTTTCCAAATTAATAGTTATTGACAATGGATAAACAATTCCTTATGCATAATAGTTATGACTCAACGTAAAAAAAATCCATTGAAAAATAATAGTTATACGTATTGACAACTAATAAAATATTTCTTATTCATAATAATTATAAACCAATTTTTTTGACAAAAAACTTATAATAGTTATGTCCCTGGTAAAAATTACATCAATCCGTGAAAACACATTTTGAGCATATAAATAAACACAATTAACTTAAAAGAAGGTGGTTAGAAAAAGAATTGCAAAATTTATTAATTTTTTTCGAAAATATTAAAGATTTTCCGCGATAACTTAAAAAATAAGCGGCAAAACAAATAGCACTTAAATTCAGTTGTGCAGTTAAAAACTAAGCAAAATTAGAAAGTTATTTAAAACTATAATTAAGTATTAAGTTGAAACTAGTGTAATGCAACAAAATTAATATTTCGTAGCATATCCTATGTTGGAAATTACGGCTGCGCAACGTCTTGGCATAGAATTGATTAAGTCCTGTCCTGAGTCCTGAGTCTTCAACTGCTTTCCAAAGGGTTTCATTGTTGGTCGGTTTTACAATAGAAACCTGTTTTGACATCCGCCCAGAGGTTCTCAATTGGATTGAGATCGGGCGACTGCGCCGACCACTCAATGACATTCATCGAATGATTCCCAAGCCACTTTTTAGCTTTCTTGCTAGTATGTTTGGGGTTATTGTCTTGTTGCAAGACCCACAATACCGGCATTTCCTCTTCTGCATAAGGCAGCATCACTTTTTCAAGTGTATTGATATACTGTATATCAACATAGACGTGTTGATCCAAGATGATTTTGATCCAATGTATGGGGCTAACTCCATGATAGGAAAAACAAGCCCATACCGTTATGCTTGAATCTCCGTGCTTAACAGTTTTAGTTGTGAATTTAGTGTTGTATTATGCATTCGGAGGTTTCCTAACGTTAGAACGAGAACCTTTGTCGCCATTGTTCCTCCATCTCTCTACTGGCAACATCCCTTATTCGTGGACATGGAGGGTTGAAACTTCGAGGAGAATGTCTTAGGAACACTCGTATTCCGCACACAAAAAATCAGCCCCCTATTCGCACTCACAATCCATGTAGGGGGTGGTGCGTTTTCGCAACCGTCGGCGTCAGTGAGTACATTTTTACTAGTGGTAAGAGTGGTTATGAAATATGTGGATTATAAAAGAAATTAATGGATCAAGTCAAAGTTTAGATTAAATTTATTTAAAAATTAGATAAAAAATGCGTGTCGGAATATATTAATTCATAGACGGAGAGCCCGCTGTAGAAAAGTCCAGTGTATAAGATTACACCATGAGACCTATGCCAAATGATAGAGCTCGATGAGCCTAAATAGAATATCTAGGGTTGCCTTGCCAAAGCCTGTCCCGATGGCCGAAAAAAACCCACTTTTGGCCGACTTTTTTCTTAATAAAAAGTGTATAAGATTACAGCATGAAATCGGTGTCAAATGATAGAGCTCGATGAGCCTAAAAATAAAATATAGGGTTGCCTTGCCAAAGCCTGTCCTAAACTAGGGTTGCCTCGCGTTTTTTGGGCCAATTTTTTTTAATAAAAAGTATATAAGATTACAGCATGAAAGTGGTGTCAAAAGGTAGAGCTCGATGAGCCTAAATAGAAAATATAGGGTTGCCTTGCCAAAGCCTGTCCTAAACTAGGGTTGCCACCCGTTTTTTGGGCCATTTTTTTTTGATAAAAAGTGTATAAGATTACAGCATGAAAGTGGTGTCAAATGATAGAGCTCGATGAGCCTAAATAGAATATATAGGGTTGCCTTGCCAAAGCCTGTCCCGATGGCCGAAAATGCCCGAAATTTAGCCAATTTTGCTATTCTAACTAAAACTGTAGTACATAATAGCTCCAAATGTATGCCAAAAGATAGAACATGAAGAGGCCTAAATATAATACCTTGGATTGCATTGTTGAATCCTGTCGCAAACATGGATTTTCACAGCTATTTTCAATTTTTTAAAGTTTTTCAATTTCTTCAACATTTGGAAAATTTTAAAAATTTTTGGAACTTTTTATTAGAAATTTTTCAACTTTTGAAAATATTGAAAACTTAAAAAATTTTTGGAACTTAGAAAATTTTTACAATTTTTGAACATAATTTTCAAATTTGAATTTCCACAGCTTTTTTCAATTTTTTAAAGATTTTCAATTTCTTCAACTTTTGGAAAATTTTAAAAATTTTTGGAACTTTTTATTAGAAATTTTTCAACTTTTGAAAATTTTGAAAATTTAAAAAATTTTTGGAATTTAGAAAATTTTTACAATTTTTGAACATAATTTTGAAATTTGAATTTCCACAGCTTTTTTCAATTTTTTAAAGATTTTCAATTTCTTCAACTTTTGGAAAATTTTAAAAATTTTTGGAACTTTTTATTTGAAATTTTTCAACTTTTGAAAAAATTGAAAATTTAAAAAATTTTTGGAATTTAGAAAATTTTTACAATTTTTGAACATAATTTTGAAATTTGAATTTCCACAGCTTTTTTCAATTTTTTAAAGATTTTCAATTTCTTCAACTTTTGGAAAATTTTAAAAATTTTTGGAACTTTTTATTAGAAATTTTTCAACTTGGCAACCCATGTTTAGGACAGGATTCGACAAGGCAATCCTATATATTCTATTTAGGCTCATCGAGGTCTATCATTTGACATACATTTGGAGCTGTTATGTACTACAGTTTTAATTAGAACAACAAAATTGGCTAAAATTCGGGCATTTTCGGCCATCGGGACAGGCTTTGGGAAGGCAACCCTATATATTATTTTTATACTAATCGAGCTCTATCATTTGACATACATTTGAAGCTGGAATCTTTAACCATAAAATTTTTTCTAATAAATGTTGGCCCAAAAAACGGGTGGCAACCCTAATTTAGGACAGGCTTTGGCAAGGCAACCCTGAATATTCTATTTAGGCTAGTCGAGCTCTATCATTTGACACCAATTTCATGCTGTAATCTTATACACTTTTTATTAAAAAAAATTGGCCCAAAAAACGGGTGGCAACCCTAGTTTAGGACAGGCTTTGGCAAGGCAACCCTATATTTTCTATTTAGGCTCATTGAGCTCTACCTTTTGACACTCATTTCATGCTGTAATCTTATACACTTTTTATTAAGAAAAAAGTCGGCCAAAAGTGGGTTTTTTTCGGCCATCGGGACAGGATTTGGCAAGGCAACCCTATATATTCTTTTTAGGCTTTTCAATATCTATCATTTGGCACAAATTTCAAGCTATTATCTTCATTAATAAAAATTAACCCAAAAACCGGTGAAAACCCATGTTTGCGACAGGATTCAACAATGCAATCCAAGGTATTATATTTAGGCCTCTTCATGTTCTATCTTTTGGCATACATTTGGAGCTATTATGTACTACAGTTTTAATTAGAATAGCAAAATTGGCTAAATTTCGGGCATTTTCGGCCATCGGGACAGGCTTTGGCAAGGCAACCCTATATATTCTATTTAGGCTCATCGAGCTCTATCATTTGACACCACTTTCATGCTGTAATCTTATACACTTTTTATTAAAAAAAAATGGCCCAAAAAACGGGTGGCAACCCTAGTTTAGGACAGGCTTTGGCAAGGCAACCCTATATTTTCTATTTAGGCTCATCGAGCTCTACCTTTTGACACTACTTTCATGCTGTAATCTTATACACTTTTTATTAAAAAAAATTGGCCCAAAAAACGCGAGGCAACCCTAGTTTAGGACAGGCTTTGGCAAGGCAACCCTATATTTTATTTTTAGGCTCATCGAGCTCTATCATTTGACACCAATTTCATGCTGTAATCTTATACACTTTTTATTAAGAAAAAAGTCGGCCAAAAGTGGGTTTTTTTCGGCCATCGGGACAGGCTTTGGCAAGGCAACCCTAGATATTCTAATTAGGCTCATCGAGCTCTATCATTTGGCATAGGTCCCATGGTGTAATCTTATACACTCGACTTTTCTACAGCCGGCTCTTGGACTATCAGAGTTCTCGACAAAATATAGAAAAAAAAACGGCGGGTTGCACTCCGGGAGTGCCGACAGAAGTGAAAACAAATCGTTTAATGGCAAGTTAGTGTGTTAGTTGGTATGTGTGCGTTTTCTTTTTATATGGCAATGCAATGGAAGACAAAAACGGAATATGTATTCAAATTTTACTCTCGCTCTCATTCTCAATTTGTCAACGCAACAACGCGGAATTTGAAAGAATCAAACATGAAAGCATAACAATCGTTGAACGAGAATGGAATGTGTCAGTTAGTGTGTCTGATTTGCTTTTTGTCTTCCCCTTGGAATATTTATTTAAAAGAAACAATAGAACATTCAAATTCTACTATCGCAATCATGATGGGGAATCCCGATGACGGTCGGTGTCGCGAGTTTATACTTTTTTCCTCAGCCGCACAACGTGCATTAAAAAGTTTTCACTTCAAAAATTGCTGGAAGAAGTATATTCGGCTCAGTAGCCTAACTGTGAATAATTAAATTTGAGCTAAGTATTCCTAATGTTTAAGAACAAAAATTTATTCTGATTGCAGTAAGAAACATCATTGCGAATTATGTAAGTATAAGAACAAATCAGGTAAAGAAAGTACCTGGACTTGTGACTAAATAGCTTAAACATAATTTTTCTAAAACTTAACTTAAAAATCTGCTTCTTCCTACAGACACTATGATACCACATTTATCAAAATCGGCTTATTCTTTGCCGAGTTATGGCTGTTAGAATATTCAAACTGCTTAAAACGCCATCTAGTGACAGTTTAGCAAAACACAAATGACTTCAAAAAAATCTGCTTGTTCTTAAAAAAACTATTACACCTCATTTGTCTTAATTGGTTTAGTAATAGCCGAGATATAACGTTTTAAAGTTTTTCAAAAAACCAAATTTGCTTGCTGCTGGTTCATGGTGGCCTGGTATTTCAGATTTTTCTCTACTTTGGGCTGCTGGCTCTCTTTCGGCTGCGCTTGCAGAGAAAAATTTGCTGACTGAGCAACAGCTAACCGGAAGTCAACATATGTACGCTACAAATTTAAAAAAATTTTCCAAAAAATTGCATACTTTCATGGGCCTATTTTTTCAAAAAACGTTGCCTACTTTTAGGCGCTTTTGAAAATTTACCCCTAAAAGTATGCAACACTTTCCGAAAAATTTCAAAAATAGCGCCAAAAAGTAGGCAACATTATCTGAAATTTTTAAAATCGTTGCCTGCTTTTAGGCACTATTTTGAAATTTGTCAGAAAGTGTTGCATACTTTTAGGGGCGAATTATTAATATCGCCTAAAAGAAGGCAACGTTTTTTAAATTTTTTGAAATCGAGTTCGTTTTCCAAGTCTTCAAAACTCTAAAATCGAGTTCGTTTCCCAAGTCTTCAAAATTCCAAAATCAAATTCGTTTCCCAAGTGCGATGTCACACGACAGGCATTTGAGTGCGGGCAAACAATAATTTTTTACTCTCTTTCAGTTTTTGAGTGGAGGCCAGTCACACAAAAGTGAAATGAGTGCCGGTCAACTTCTGACGTTTATAATAATTTATTAATTTTTCTACTCCATTTTTAAATGCGTTTTTGAAAAAGGAGTTGTGTTTCACTCGTTTTCTTGATGCTATTCAAAATAAGTATTTTTAAATGTACTTTTTTCGCTCCTTAACACAATACTTTTTTTATTTTCTACCTCGCAACACTATTTTGAGTGGTGATTGCTGTCATGTTCGCCACTCAAAAATGAATTATTTTGCCCGTCGTACAAAAAGTTCATTCTCTCTCGTTGTCATAGTATTTTTTATTTATTATTTAATTTTCTATAGAAACAACAACAAATTTTGTTTGCGCGCACTCAAATGCCTGTCGTGTGACATCGCACCAAGTCTTCCAAATTTGAAATCGAGTTCGTTTCCCAAGTCTTCAAATTTCTGAAATTGAGTTCGTTTCCCAAGTCTTCAAGATTCTTAAATCGCGCTCGTTTCCCAAGTCTTCAAAATTCCAAAATCGAGTTCGTTTCCCAAGTCTTCAAAGAACATTCAAATTTTACTATCGCATTCATATCGGGGAATTCCGATGACGGTCGGTGTCGCGAGTTTATACTTTTTTCCTCAGGCGCACAACGTGCCATAAGAAGTTTTCACTTCAAAAATCATGAATATTCACTAGGTTGCACGTTATATCTAGTTCCCGGCATGGTATGCCACTTTGCTCTTGGCACAATAGTAGATGGTGTGGAAAGCACAGTGGCAACAGTGGAAGCATTTCGTCTTCTTTACACTGTTGTTGACAATGATATCCACTCCCAGTTGTTTTTAAGAGGGTGTGTCTTGAGTTTTGGGACCACGATGATGTGCCACTACCTCACTTTGAGCCAAGGAGTCAGTCACAATGTTGCGGAATTGGCTCAACTGCCTGACTTCCTTATTGGAGCTATCCCTGTTAGACGTTGCGTTTTTGCGCTGGTAACTATGGATGGAACTATGCAGCTTCCAAGCATTGACCATGGCAGCATTGAGACCATTTGTTTTCAATGGCCAATACCATTTTTAACCAGAAAGAGAAATCCGCTAATTGTTCATTGCATTGTCGAAAAGACCAACGCCTCGCATATGTTTGCTGTATTGATGAATGATACCTGGCTCCTCCACCATTACTATCTAACGTTGATCTCTTTCATTACGCCACACGCGATGTTTTGGTTCGACTTGCATATAGTTGAACAACACAGTTACGGGCTGCAATTAAATAAATAGACCAATCAATGTCGTTCCAACGAATTGCTGACCATCAATTTGTGGAACGCTGTCTGAGCAGGGGCAAGTGCGACCACCCATGGCTCTAAAGCAAATTGATAGGGCACGTTTTCGTCATTGTCGGCGTCCGGGTACTCAACATACATTTCTGTGGCACCACAAATCTCGGGCATACTTTCCAATGCACCATCGGTTTCATTAGGCCCAGCATCATCACAGAATATGTGGTCGTCTGGGACATCTTCGGTATCCGTTAAATCGTCCACAGCATCTGGCAGCGAAACAACTATAGACCAAATCCATCTCAAACCATGCAAGCGGATTATTTCATGTTACGGAATTGGTTGCCGATTTTATACATATGTTGGATATAAGGGGACCCATATTTCCCCGATTCGATTGAAAAAAAAATTTTTACGAAGATATGGCCATTTTAAGTTATGCACATTTTAGGCTGAAAATTGATTTAAAAAAGCGGCATTTCCATTCAAATCAAAATAATTAACTTTTGTCTTTTGATTCTTATAGAAAGAACTTCTTATTTTCTTTTATTATATCTTTAAAAAAATTTCAAAATGGTTGAAAATTGCCAGAGTTGTAGCGCTTTTTATGAGAAAAAACAAAGCTAATTTTCTGAAAGCCCCACTTTTTTTCGCAAAGTTACAACCATTTGAAAAAGACATGAATTTGATCCCCTACGACCAAACAATATCAACCAACAAATTTATTTCATCTTGATCGTAGGGGATCAAATTCATATCTTTTTCAAAAGACGGCTAAGCGATATCAACCACCTAACATTTCCTATGAGTTTTCAATTACACCTCTGTTCTTTGGTGCGTTTTCGCACCCGTCGGCGTTAATGGGTTAAAGAGGGACTATTCTTGGGCTA
This sequence comes from Tricholauxania praeusta, assembly GCA_949775025.1. NCBI lineage: Eukaryota > Metazoa > Arthropoda > Insecta > Diptera > Lauxaniidae > Tricholauxania > Tricholauxania praeusta. The sequence continues at coordinate 46,368,208 of OX459031.1, forward strand.
CAGGACTTTAAATTATGCTCTCGAAGTCGGATGCGAACAGTTTCAACACATGCTGTAATGTTGAGTTATTTTTTGAGCTCCGTTGCAGGCTTAAACGGCTCCTTCTTACTTTGCCGGACCAAGCGTTGAACGAGTAATGGCGACATAACGCGTTTTCGTCCACGATTTTCAAGTTTTGGTGCAAATATTATTGCATTGCGAACCATTTTGTTTGAGCAGCCAACTACACGTTAAGAATTATAAGTGGAATTCACTCTTTGGTATACAATTTTGCTTTAGCCCAATCTATGTACAAGTTAGTTGTTGGTGAATTTTTGTCTAAAATGTACACAAAGTACACAACCACCACCTCAACTCGCCTTAGGATATCATTTTGTTCGGTACAAAGTAGTAAAAAAGCATCTTCAGCATCCTTTAAGTCAACTCGCCAAGCTATTTTTCCGATAGCTTTAATATTTGTGGCAATGCAGCGTTTAAAAATAAAACAAAGGAAGATATTTCACCTGTTAATGCAAACAAGTGGTTACCATTAATACTATAATTCAATAGATGAATCTTTTACATAACGCATATCCAAAATATAAAAAAATATACAGCTTACCTATTAAAAATGGTACAACACTTTTGCGCAAAGTAAATTTTTTAACATCATAAACGTCCACGTCAAGCAATAACTCCTATTTTTCTTCCAAATTTTCAGCCGGACAAGAGTCTTTTTCTGTATGTTGGTACAACATAATTTCAGTTCCATGGAAATATTAATTAATGAATTTTTAGACAAAACACGACAGTTTTTTCAATAACCACGTTTATTTGCTTTTTTTTTAACACTGCTAAAAATGTCGGGAAAAAAGACGCTTTATATGTTGCATTCCCAACATTTCTGTAGATGCTACAGCACACGAATTTGTTACCACAGGAATTTGTTGCGAATTTCACAATTTCCTTAGTAGATTTCACAAAATTTTATTTTGTAATTTTACAACACAAAATGACAACACGCTTTCAATTTTAAAAATAGAAATCGAGATCATTTTAGCAAATTTATTGCAGAATTGATTGCATTTACTGTAAAACTTACAATTAATTGTGTATGTAATCGCATTTGGTTTCAAATTCGTAAATCGACATATGGTATATTTGTAAAATGGACCTCCAAATTTTGCAAAATTGACAGCGGATATTTTTTTGGGTGTAGATCAAGTAATTAAAATTTTGGTGAATTCTTGAGTAGACCAAGAGAAAATAAGTTACTTTATTTTATTTACAAAGGCTTGCATAATCTAAGCTCAAATAAGTCATGACTCAATAAGTCATAGGATACTTTTTTCCTATTAGCACAAATGGGTGTGGCAATTTCAATAAAAGTATATAATGTAAAATAGGAAGACGTTGTCAGCACAAAAATCAGATTCCCAACAACATTGATTTGAACATCTTTCATCGGCTCACATAGCCTAATGGCTGTAAGTTCACCCAATCTTCCAATCTTTGGAAAAATATTGCCACTATTTTATTATTTTAATTGCTTACAGTCTGTCAAGTAATTGTTTGCAAAATAAGTAAATAATTAAACACAATTTTCACTTTCATATTGAATAAAAGTAAGAAAAGTATATATTTTCTGACTCATTCCTCATCAGAAAACAACAAAAAAAAATTATTTTATTTATTCAAAAACAAAAATTTATGCAACAGAAATAAAAACACTACCCATTTCATGGTGTCAAATAATTCTTTGCAAAATGCTAGGAACATATGAAGAAACTAATAAACTTATAAGAAAAACTTTAAAACTTGATGGGTTCACCACGAATATCAATCACGACTTATATCCTTCTTGGAATAGATGCAATAAGTTTTTGGAAATTATATTCTTCCGGTAAATTTTTGTCCATTCCTCCTTAATAACTCTTATTAGAGCGTTTTTATTTGTTGGAGCCCGTTTTGCAACTTTTTTTTTTCAGTGTGCCCATTAATTTTCGATGGGGTTCATATTGGTCCATTATGCCTATCATTTTACTACAATAATACAGCACCCAGATCCTGCATAACACCGATTTGGGCTTAGGATTATTGACCTGATACAATTTGTATCTTAACTTTCCGGCCTTTTAAGCCGAAATTCTGAGCACTTTTTTTCAATTTGTTTTGAAGAGTGTTTAAGTAAAACTTCCTCGTCATGATATCGGCAGAAACTTTCAGTTCTGCAACGCTTTCCCACGATACTCGTATGTATCCCCATACCATCACGGGCAACTTTCCACACTTCAAAGTGGGCATTATACTCTTCTTAAAGATCCAGGAACACATTTTCAGACTTACAATATTTACACTCGGAGACATAAGTATATTTATTTATTTCATTTATTAAATACTTACTTATGATACATTAAACATCTACTGTTCTTAAATGAGCTAAAGTTTTATGTACATTAGGGTGGTTCTAATTTTTTTTTTGTTTTTTTAATGAAAAAAAGGTTCATACAAACGCAGTTATGTAGCTCAAATTTAAAAGGTGACGCCTGCTAGATTTATATGTAGATTCTATGGAAAAACTACATTCTATTAAAAAGTTCTGTGAATGAAGAGATGATGAATGTTGTTGGGTTGCTGAGGGTCGTTTTTCGAAGTAATTTTTTACGCTGAATCCGAATCTGGCCTGAGAAACGATCCATCACGTCCCGATTTAGAAATATTTGAGTTTAAATACTGTGTCTACAACAAAACAAACAAAAAAATGAATCACCCTAATGTACAAAAGTACATGTAATACATAAGAATGATTAAATTTTCTTAGAATTTCCCTTAAGTTGTTCTGATTTTTCCAATCTGGGTAAATTATTTGAGAGTTTTTAGCCAAGAGAAAAAAACCATCGATAAACAGGACTATCGCATATCTATATATTTTAAAATACGCAATATGTAAACGGTTACAACTCTTTTTCACAGCCGTAGCACAACATAATCGCTTAGTTTTGAAAAGAAAGAGGGACATGTATACTTTTTTCCAAAACGTTTCCACGGCTAAACTAATGGACCGATTTTAATAGAATTTGGTTTGGAGATAGATTGAACTCTAAGGAAGATTTTTAAACAATTTGATTTCTTTAAGGAGGCGTGGCATTGCCCCTAATGGGAAAAAACGGTATCATGGCTGTGCCACTACACGAATTTTGATGACATTTGGTATGTAGATAGATTGAATCTTGAGTAGACATATTTGTCTGGAGTGGGCGGTACCACGCCCCTAACAAGTAAAAACATTTTACTACTAAACTAATGAACCAATTTTGAATAAATTTGATATAGAAATAGACTGAACCCTGAGGAAACGTATTTGTTTAAAAGCGGAGGGTGCCACCCCTTCAATAGGTAAATATGTTTTCACATCTTAGCTAATGGACCGATTTTAATGAAATTTGGTATGGAGATAGATTGAAGCTTTTGGTCTTATGTGGGTAGTGCCACGCTCTTAACAGGAAAATAAGTTTTCTTTGCCAAACTAATTGACTGATTTTGATGAAATCTGGTATGGAGATATGTATATTGAACTCTAAGAAGGGATAGGGCAACATGTTAACATGATTTTGATTTTTAAAAGCGATGACAAAGATAGCTCTTATTTGTATCAGTTTTTCTATACCAAAAATATTTTTAATGGTTGAATTTCAACCACTGGGCGAACTCTAGTACGTATTATTGGCCATATTTGTTCAGTCTATTTTGCTTGATATTTTCGCATGTATTTAGAACTACAATAAAATATGAATACTACTCGTTCAATACAATACATTTTTCAGCGTTTATTATTGTGGTGTTTTCAATAATCTATAACTTCTGCAAATTAATTTTGTAAGCACAGTCTTAAATATGAAGCTATGAACTTCTAGAAAAAAAAAATAATTTAAAAAATGTATCACAGTCGTTAAGAAATGGAACTAAAAATAAGAATTCGAGTCAAGATTTTAATTTTCGATACAGGGTGAACTTGTATATGGGGCATTCCATGCCATATCACCGAGGTTTAGGCCCGACCCTCTTCGATTTCGCTAATTTTTTGATATGTTTTAGTGCGTATTAAAAGCAACAAGCACACCAATTTCCAGTCTTGCATTCAGAACCGTTATTGAGTAATCGGTTTTTTAAATTTGATGGCAAAAAATTTTCAATTAACGATAGACTAGTAATAAATATCGATATCAATAAAAAGTGTGGTACCATTTTTTTCGTATTTGAATGTAGTTTCTAAAAAAATAAAAAAAATTATTCGAAGTAATAATCAGATAGATATTATCGTTTAAAGATTAAAATCGAAATTTCGAAAAGTGCGACACCTTTGATTTTTCTTAAAAATTTTCTCAAAATTCTACTCTATATCACGCAACTTTCAAGCTGTAGTTCAAGGTGTGCAGACAATTTTTTTCATTTTTTTTCAAATTTTGAAAATTTTATTTTTGTTTTTTATGATTGAATTTTCTATATCACCAAATTAAATAAAAAATATCTGGTTTCTCACATACTTTTTTTATATATTTTGGGTCTTAAATTCCAAAAATGTCAACCATTTTTTTCTCTCTTAAGAATTTTTTCGAGTTATTTCCCAAAAACCAGTTTTTTGCCCTTTTTTCATTTATTTGGCCATATTTCCATCATTTTTTTTCGAACCAAATCAGTTTCACACCATTCAAAAGGAATTATTTTTTCTTACTAACAGTTTGGAGTTAATGAGAATCAAATAAGATTTTATGTAGTTACAAGTGATCAAAATCCAAAAAAAATTGATTTTTTTGCTCATTTTTAAAAGTCACTAAATTTCAATTGCTCCGTTTAAATCCAAAAACCTTTTTATCATATTTATAAGGCATAGAACGGAAGTTCTATGTTCATAATATCTATCTGCTCAAGTCGAACAAAAAATGTCAAAGTTATTTAAATTAAATGAAGAATGATAATTTCTATATTTTCATGCATTCCCGATATACTCTTACAACATTCGTATGCCTTGGTTCAAACGATTTTTGAATAACTTTTAAGCGTTTTTTCCGACTAAGGCAAATTTATACTTTAAATATTTGCAAAGGACTTTCATTCTTAATCTTAAAAATATAAAAAAAAAATGGAGCCGTCTAATATGCGTATGTATGTATGTATTTGTGAATATTAGTGATTTACTAAGGCAAAGCTCTTCAAATTATAGTAAGACAAAAAAATCTTCAAAGCTCAACATAAAAAAATGTAGGTTGTTTGGTTTTGTTCATATGACCCTCATTTCACAGTCAAAGGATGTTTTGTATATTGGCTTCCCTGGAGAAAAAACAACAGCATTTTTTTTAGGTTTGAAAGAGTAGGACCTGATTTCTGTAATTTCAAAAATTCATGGCCCAGTTATTTTTTAACCGAACGCCAAGTACGGGGACTTACCTTAAAGTAAAAAATTAAATTGTGAGCGCTTTTAAAAAAAACAGAAACTCATTATTGAAACTATTGAGAAAAAAAAGTCGGCCAAAATTAAAAGTTCAGTTTTCGATGGCTTGAGCGCACATGTTAGTTACCCTTTTAACACATGTAATTTTTTTTATAGCAACGTACACAGCCAAGGACAATCGAAGTGACCGATGAGGTTTCCCAATTTAAAGGTTGTGACAGGTCTCTTCGAAGGCCCTTGACCTTGACCTTGATTAACTATACTGCTGAAGGCTTTAAGCGACTATCTCTAACCGTCTGTGAATTCAATTTTTGCTCAATGGGGCCATTGTACCTGAAATAATCGTTGAAAATGTATTAAAATAGGCTAAAATAAAAAATTGATACTAACACTGTACTACAAGTCGCCGCAAACTAAAGTTCACATTTTAATCAACTTTTTGTTCAATAGGCACAAAGGATATTTCATTTCATAATTGGTTAACATACGATACTATAACGATAACATTCAAATTTAAGGCTCCATTTTAAATTGATTAAGAACAGATTTTCCATGGCATTATCGCATAAATGTATGGAGCTGCATATCATCGTAAATTTGCGTTGAGCGCAACTTTCATATTTTTTCGTATTTGACAGTTTAACTGGGCTTAGTTCAAAAAGTTAAGTAACGGACCCAATATTTGTAAACAAAAATAATTAAGTACTTAAAAAGTGGCAGCAGCAAAAATGTATAGTAGATTGTTTTGAAATATTCAACGACAAAATCAGCTGATCGATTAAAATCAGCCGGTCGTTTTTCGAAAATTTAATTTTTCAGGTCTAACAATCACTTGCTGTATAGCATTGGTCCCGTCCCTGGTACAGGAAAAGTGTGAAGGTTTCAAACACACCTCTTAAGCCCCTGACATAGCGAACATCATTACCACACAACTAATAAAATTATTGTTTGTCCATTTTGGCGATCGTTTCCAGTCAAATATCAAACATTTTTAGCGTCAAATTTCGATTGGGGTCTGGTGTTCCGCGAAATAAACAATTTCATTGAATACACAAAGACTTCAAAAATTTTTGTATCTAACCAGACTTGGGTAATTACATTATTTGGATTACCTACATTTATTTTTATGAAAAATTAAATTAGAAGTAATTGTAATTGGAGTTTTTTTAATTACATTAATTTCAATTATATGTAATTTAAAATTACAATAACATGCGATTTTAATTACTTTTGTAATTGGACTAGTAATCCATGAAAATGTAATCCTTTAGAAATTTGCAATTTATTACTTTTGTCAAGTGATTTGAAACGAAAATGTAATTAATTACACTTTTATTAAAATTTAACACAAAATTTTTTTGATGCGATAAAATTTTATAAAATTCATAAAAAAATTTTATGTTATTGCATTTGATTTATGTGAGAATGTAAAACAAGAACTTTCGCGTGACTGACTTATTGAGTCAATGACGTCGACCACAGATTCCTCAACCTATCGTAAAAAAGATTTGGTTTGTGGGCTCATCTTATAACGTAGAGGTGCATACAATCAATAATATATATTTATATGTATGCATTTGTATTTAGTATTAATTGATTACTTTAAATATTGGAAATTATAAGTAATAGTAATCCATTACAAATTTCGTTCAATTACTTTGCTTTTCAATTACATATTTTGGATTACAGTAATTTCCGTCGAAAATATTTCAATTACAATTACAATTAATTGTAAATACGTATTTTTCAATTACATTAACAGTCTCCAAAGTAAGTTGTCTCCACCAATGTTTGCTGTGCTAAGAGCTGAATTGAACTGAACGGAAATTAAATAGATTTTTTTTCAATTGGGTTTTTAACAATGTAGATTTCTGTATTTTTTTATTGCGTTCGATATCCCAAGTGCTATTGGCGAAATATGAACGCTCAGATTACATTTCAAATTTTAAGTATTCACCTTTCTTGTCAAAACGGGAAAATAAATGTTTGAAAGAAATTCATTTTCACATTTCTCTTCGTCCTACAAATAAGTACACTTGAAAGGTTATGTCAATTGAATAAATAAAACACAAAGAGAAAAAATTTCAATTAAAATCTTTTGAAAGCAAAAACCACATACATAAGTTTCGCAGTTTTGGTGGTCCTGAGAAACCTTTGATTTGAGAACAAATCCAGATTCCTCAATGGAAAATGAATATGTTTACTTTTCTTTTTGTTCTAGACCTAGGACTAAGCTTAGGATCTTAAATTTTGCAGGTATTTTATTTAAGGGTGATTCTATACAAATTCTACACCCGCAACAAGTTTGCATGATATTAAATCATTGTAAACGTTGACTTTTTTAATATTTTCGAAGAAAAGAAATAATTTTCAACATTCATCTTATGCAAAAAATAATACACAATGTTAAAACTTCATGTTTTCTCGCAACGGTTATAACAATACAAATGGAAAGACTATTTATCCTTAAATTTATAATTTAGTTATAATTAGTTTTTTTTTTTTTTTTTCTTTGACTCACAATTCTGGTATTCTTAACTTCAAGAGCTAGTAGTCAACGCTCCGGAATTTTCAATTTTGTTTTCTTAAGAAAAGACAGGATTCTATCTCGAAAGTGATAAAAATTAGCTACAAAAAAAATCAAATAAACAAGTAGAATTTACGAGTAAGTCAACAAAACCTAATAAAAATACGATTTTGGTAAAAAAAAAAAATGAATCTTTTATATATATTTAAAGATGCCCATATATATTTTTTTCGCTACAGTTTTATGCCTTGTATATTTTAATTACGCATAATTTTTTAATAAATTACTTTAAACCCTCATCTGGTCTTACTTCTACTTAAACATTTCTACTAAAAGTCTTTAACAGTACTAGTTACTTTTGCTTGTAGTGCTTTTAAAGCAGTTGCTTGCAATGAAATGATAAAATTAAAAAAGCACCTATTTGTAACTATAACAAAGCGCTTACGTGCTACTTGAAAGAGCCATTATTAGGGCGTTTTGATTCCAATAGGGATATTTGCCTACTTTAGTGCACATTCAAAACTAAATGTTATTGAAAGCGGGGCTGAAATTGAAGCGGAATTCAAATATTTGAAAAAAAAAAAATATTCAATGAAATAGAGACAACAATTTTTATATACATCTTTTATTCAGTATGACTGAAAGAAAAATATCATTCAATTTTATATTAATGCAATATAAAACCTAATTAGATTGGAAACATGAGTAGTTTGTCAAATAATTTAATATGGAGAAAAACATTTCTGACTTAATATATTTTTGGATGCAAGTACACACATAAAAGTTTAACGCCAACATTATTTACAATATTTTATGCACATACGTAGGTACTAAATGTAAATTTTATTTACATCGAATAATAAAACAAAAATAGAGCGTCTTTGGTTTTTCTCTTAAACAAGTTTTACTTAGGTTTTATCTATCGATTCAATTTTAAAAATATGGAATCGTGCTCTTCGAAGCTTTTAACAAGTTATCGCTTTAGTCTAATTTTCACTTAAGTTATTTTTAAATTAAAAATCTCTAAATTTTTTATCCTTAACTATTAGTTTCTTCTGTGAATCGCTTGAGTTTCTAAACGCAATTCCTGTAAAAAAATACATAAATTTGAATACAACTTTATAGAATAAAAATAGACAGCAATATCACTTACGTGAAAGACATCCTGTATTTTATCGGTAATTAATTTTCTCGCCTCTGGTTCTGGTACTTTACGGTCCTTGAGATCTTGTATATAATCATTTAGGTCCAATGGCTTCCCTATGTTTAGTGTAACCTTTTTTCCCCATTTCAGTATATAGGGCTCAACGTTGGGTAACACTTCATCCATTCCCTCATGCCACATCGGCAAGATAATTGGAATACGGGGCGATTCATATATAATGCGACCAACGCCCCATTTAAGACGCATTTCCTCTTTGGTCATATTAACCTTGCCTTCAGGAAACACATGTACCCATTCACCTAAAGCACATTTCTGTATGCAAAGATTAACAGCATCCTGATAAACTCCAGCACCACGTACAACTGGAATGCATTTTCCTTCAAAATAAGACTATTATAATGAATTATTCAATAATGCTACACCCAGACTTGGGAGTAATCAATTACATTTGGTAATTAATTACATATGCAATTACAATTACTTGTAATTTTGTAATTGAAATTTTTCAATTACAATTACATGTTAATGTAATTGCAAGATACGCATTTACAATTACTTATAATTGTAATTGAAATATTTTCGTCGGAAATTATTGTAATCCAAAATATGTAATTAAAAAGCAAAGTAATTGAACGAAATTTGTAATGGATTACTTTTACTTGTAATTTCCAAATGTTTAAGCAATCAATTACAAGATATAACTAATTAATACTAAACACAAATACGTATCCATACATCTACTATTATTAAACGAGCTTAAATTGTATGTTTATAAGTATATGTATGTGGACGTTCCATGTCAACCGGGACAGTGGTCTGCCCAAAATTGAGAGCAACCGAAAAACGTTTACAAGGTGTCAAAATGTTTCTATGCTCAAGAGCTTTCATATGAGAACGGGTGTTTTCGAATTTTTGTTTTTAAGAAAATGGCGACCATAAAACGGCGCATACCTTTAGATATCTATGTGTAAATTGGCAGTTGGTAAGCAGCCATAATCATAATCGCTTAATTTTTTTATTTTGTAGGAAGGCTGTGAAGAGACGGAGTGCAGTGTATACTTTTTTTTCAATAGTAGGTGGTGCCACGCCCCTAACGGAAAATACATTGCCACGGCTTAACTAGTGGACCGATTTTAATAAAATTTGGTTTGGAAATAGACTGAACCACAAGAAAAGTAATTAGAAGCTCTGTTTCGGCTGAACCGCGTCATCGATTTTGATAACCTCTTTAACTAATTTTCTTTGAAAAAGGTAGACAACTTAACACCCTTTTGAGGAGTTTTGTCGAGACATATAAGGCTATAGCAATCCGCGAAAAAATAAAAAGTTTTTTTTTTTTTTTTGAACCGCTCTAATATATATAAGCATATTGTTGTTGGTATGCCTCTACCTCTACATTATGAGATGAGCCCACAAACCAAGTCTTCTTAACGAATCGAATTTTAAGAAATTTTATCGCTTGTAAGAAACTTTTTTCAAATTTTAATAAATGTAATTGCAGAAAAATGTGTAATTAATTACATTTTTGTTTCAAATTACTTGGCAAAAGTAATGGATTACAAAAATCAAAAGGATTACATTTTCATGAATTACTAATCCAATTACAAAAGTAATTGCAATTGCATGTAATTGTAATTTTAAATTACATGTAATTTAAATTAATGTAATTGAAAAAAACTTCAATTACAATTACTTTTAATTGATTTATTCAATTACAGGTAAGGATTACTTGTAATTGTAATTGAAAAAAATGTAATCCATAAATTCCCAAGTCTGGCTACACCTACCTACCAGATGAAAAAAATAATGAATGATATTTATTCGTAAAACAAATATCGTGCGCTGCCATTGACCAACGTATTTTGACTGTGGAGCAAACATATTTGACTGGAAGCACACCTAGAAGTAAACAATTGAAATCATTTATAATTCTATTATTGAGCATATTAAATCCTTACCCCATAGTCCTGGGTCGTCAAAGCAGGAGTGATGATTGGATACTGTAACGAGAGGAACACCCGGAGGTCGTTTCGCAACAACTTGCAGCAGTCTTTCTTTGTTGTAAACACGTGTTTTGTTCAAAAAAACTGCAAAAAAATAATAAAAATTAAAATAATTAAATTTGTATTTTATTTCACGACTTTTTTAATGATAAAATTCTAAAAAAAAAATTTAATAATTTTGTTTTCTCCTACAGATGTATTTCTAAAGGAAATTCATACATGCATATGTGTTATTTAGAGAAATGAAGCCAAGAGGAATACCGTTTTGTTCTTCGAACAAAAATTTCAAAATCAATGCCAATAGCAAACCAAACCTATTTCATATTTGACTACTTCCACCTACTTGTTAAAAAACTTTTCTAAATTTCAATATGTCACAAAAAGCTTACAGTTTTGTCTACCAAACGACCGACGTATTTAATGCGAACGGAAGGCTGTAAAATAGTATATGGTATTCATTTAGAGCAGAGGTTCCCAGACTTTTTTTTCTCATAAACCATTTTCAAAATTTAGCTGGTTCCGGTGGACCCCCTGCAGCTACATTTTTACTATATTCCCAAAACTCGACAAAAAATGTGAAGATTAGATCTAACTATGGAAATTTACGTTGCGGCTGAGTTCCGACACGTTGTACTGAATATATAATATGCAAGTTTTTACAAGTAACAGTCGATGAGCTTCTTAAAATATTATCTGCCTACATTGATAGGTGAAGTCAACCCAACATTTTAGTTGTGTTGTGTTGTGTTGTGTTGTGTTGTGTTGTTGCAGATAAATTTTCGTGGACCTCCGCTTATGAATTGTAAGCCCCCATTTTTGTCACGTCAACTTAGACCCCGTCGAGGCTCCCATGGACGCCTGGGGGTCCACCTGGATCACTTTGGGAACCAATGATTTAGAGTGCTGATTTAAGTTTTTGAATCAAACACATTATCTATTCAAAATGTTAACGCATTGTTTTCTCATGTAATGTTCTATATTTACTAATCACAACATTGACAGATGTAATAAAAATTTACTATTTCTAAATTAGTGTCAAGAAGATTGTCTGAGGATGGAGTCATTCGGTTTCGGATAAATATTTACGTATTCTTAGTGATATTTAAACTTTACTCTTTTGTATTGTATTGTATTGTATTGTATTATATTGTATTGTATTGTATTGTATTGTATTGTATTGTATTGTATTGTATAGTATTGTGTTGTGTTGTGTTGTGTTGTGTTGTGTTGTGTTGTGTTGTGTTGTGTTGTGTTGTGTTGTGTTGTGTTGTGCTGTGCTGTGTTGTGTTGTGTTGTGTTGTGTTGTGTTGTGTTGTGTTGTGTTGTGTTGTGTTGTGTTGTGTTGTGTTGTGTTGTGTTGTGTTGTGTTGTGTTGTGTTGTGTTGTGTTGTGTTGTGTTGTGTTGTGTTGTGTTGCGTTGCCGGAGTTGTCCACAAATGAAAAGATCGATTCTCATCAATATTAATTCAATCAAGTAAATTTTTGCCGCTCATGGCTCGCGGAAAAAATGGCGAATTGCGATCGTAGTAATTCTAACATCAAATATACCCTGAATAGTAGTTGAAATTGAGAGAAATTATTTTTTTGCCCGATTGCAACAATTTTTACGGAATTTCCAAAACATATGCTGGCAAGGGTTGAAACAAACATATTAGCTAAGCGCTTAGCTTATACCACCCACTGGCTCACCTGGAAAAAATGCTAAAGTTGCTAATCGAAAAATCAACTGCTGGGACTTAATGGGTTAAAAAACACTGTAGACACTGTAAACAAAAGGAATACTAAAAAACTGGAAGTCTGGCAGCGTGGCAAAGTGGTTAGGACTGTGAACTCATAGCTCACAGTGCGTGGGTCCGATACTCGTCAAGAACACATACACATATTTTACAATATTTACTTTTAAATATTTTTTGCTAATTTTTTTTAATTGAAAATGTTAACTTGTTTATGTTGTTAAATAAAATAAAATATGTTAAAAAAATATGGTCCTTTTTATCCCGTTTTGGTCCTTTTTTTATACAATTTTGGTCCCAAAAAAAATGTCGGTGTGGCAACCGTGTGTTGTGTTGAGTTACGTTGTGTTTCTTGGACATCTACAAGCGATCTTAGCATTAATGCAATCGTGTAATCGTACTTTTTAAAAAAAAACATAGGATTCCAAACTTCAAACAAGCAATGCTGAAAGACATTGCTCATACTCCCACAAGAAAATTCTAGATATTTGGGAGTCATTCTTGACAGAAAATTTAGCTTAAAGCCTAATGTGAAAGAGAGATTTTGAAAGCCACATGGTTACAGGTACAGTTACCACCACACTATCTGCTGCAATTGAAACTGTTGCATAGGCTCTTGGCAGTTTTGATTTAGGAGCTGCCGCAAAAAGTTTGAGACCTAAATAAAATGGTTTTTGGAAATCGAAACCATAATAGTATCTTTTTTGAAATTTATCAGCAGTAATGCCGTTAGTGGATTATTTTGTTTCAACATTTCAGCCAGCTCTCAGGTAATAACACCAGACAGGCTGAAACGGAATCCTTTAAATAACACCATAGCGATCTACGAAGATGATTCAAAAATGGAAAGTTTTAAGCTTAAGCGAATCATAATCCTTTCCTTCTAAACCAGCTCTTCGTTAACAAATCAATCGCTGCAATGTCACTAACGAAATGACAAGGAAAGGTTCATTTATGAGCAATCATACTAATGGCCTAAACACAGTTAAATATATATTCATCGGTGAATCTCGACTAGTGTAATAACTGGAAACTATGTTATTGCCAAACACTTTTCTAAGCTTGGTCTGTCCAACATTGGTGAACGAGGGGCTACACTGATTCAAACGTTTACCATTTCCCGTTAGCGCAAAGACACTGCAAGAATTTTGGCAATTTTATTATTATGAAGGGATCTTATGTCTATTTTGAAATTCATGAGAGTATCAAAATAGTTTAATTAAGTCGAATGACCAAAAGTAAATTGGGTATACAATGAGTCCATCCGAAGACTCTCGGATATAACTTAATCACCCATAATACAATTGCTTAACAAAAAGTTAACTTTCTTGTAAAATATTTGATTATCCTAGTGAGCTCAACATTTTTTCATAACTCCTTAGGTAGGCAATAGCGTTCGAGCTTTCTGTTTGAGCTCTTGCAGGCATGAGAGTCTACACAAGCTGTCTAAATCGGGTTATTTATTTAGCTCAGTTGTTGTATTAATTAACTTTCAATAATTTAAAAAGATGTTATAAAGCTTCTGTTATACATTTATTTTTATTTCTTTTTTTAATTTATTTTGCGGTTTTCTGTTATCTGATAAATTACGATGGCAGCTTAGTATGCGTGAAAAGATTATGTGCTTCTTAATACTGTTTATCTTATAGTTTTTAAAGACGATAGTTGCAAGGGGGAAACAAAGATTTTTAACCACCTTTTTATAATTATGTGGTATCAATATTCCGATATCCGGGATTAAAATATTTTACACTCAGTTCTAAAAAAAAACCTCAAGCAATGAAAATATTTTTGTTATTGTTCAATAAGCTGTCTCAAAGCACATAAATAACAACGCACAATATTTTTAGATGGAATAGATTACTAGGAATCTCATGCTGATAAAACAAAAATATCGAATACCAGCGAACATTATACTATTACCTTAGTGACGATAAAATACCAAAGCCAACTCTACGTCGCCAATCGATTAATTAATGTATAAACAAAAACTAAGTTTCTAAAATAACAGTTTTCTTTTTGCAATTCTATTACGCCATCACCAAAGAAAATGCTGCAAGAAATTCTAAATCGCGTGATGCACATTTGGCTCGTGCTAACGTTGCAGTAACGCATTGAACACAATAAAAGCAAAACATATTTAGCCCTTGATTGGACATTTGTAGTGGTGTTTTTTATTTTTTTTTTTTTTTTGAGCGGGCAATTTTCAGTAAAGTGGCATGAGTTTGTTGTGTTTTTAAGAAAACATTAGCAATAACTGTAATCAACACTTGTAGTAGGAAAATAAAGAAAAACATTGTCCATACGGTTTCGCATTCGCTATTGATATATATGTAACTATGAGGGGCACAATAAGCTCAATAAACAGTATGTATATTAGGGTGACTGTGAATAAGTTGACTTTCATATTTCTTCGAAGACAGACACCCCAAATGTATCCCATTTGAAAAACATTACTATTTTTTAAGCTTTCACAAAAAACGTAAAACTAAATCGTATTCAGCAGTTTTTAAACTATCTGGCTGTATTAACTACGAAATATGTTCCGTCATATCTCATATACTTTTTGAGTGAAATTACAAAAAACATGAATGAATGGAGTCTGATGTTTCCGTGAAATGTGACCTTTACTTGGGTTTGCAAAGTCTTTGTATTCAATAGTATCTATCTGCTGGAGGTCAGTAAATAACTGGACTATTTGAAACATTATATAACTGCATTAGTCTAAAAGAATCCATTTATGAAAAGCCATCAACAGATTAGACAATGTTTCGCTTGGAATTAGAATTATTTTTCTTTTTTTTTTGACAAATACGATTCTAAAATAAAAACAAAGTTTTTTTATTCGATTGTATACAAATAAAGTGTAAGTACCTCACAGCCAACTCACATTCTATGCCTCCCACAGTCCAAGGAGATGGTCACAACATAAAGCATATTGCTATACGCAATGGTCAACGGATTACTATTTGGAATATGAGTTGCAAATACAATGCAACATCACATTTCCAAGTATTTTCGTATATGGTTGTCACATGCCCACTCGCTCAACTTAACCCAAATGGAGTTAAGGCCAATTTATAATCAGTTCTGGGTAAAAGTCTTCTTTTGTTTTAAGGCGATTCGTTAGGATATATTTTGGTCTTAATAACTTTCAAAAACGGAAAGTAAATTTCACCAAGATCTATTGAAAAATTGGCCTCAACTCCAACTCTTATAACGGGATGTGCTCTAGGGAAATACGGGAACTGATCCCATCAGCTAGGATTTTCTCTCGCAGCACTCGGGCATCCCATCAGGCCCATCCTTTTTGCGTCACGCCGGTGTTCAACAGGACATCACACATTCGCGATAATTCTTTCTTTGGCCGAACCATCAAGTTGTGGAACTGCTTACCTGCGTCTGTTTTCCCCGGCAGTTGTGACATCCATAGATTCAAGACTAATGTTCACCGACACTACTCCATCTATCCCCCTTCCCTCTAACATTTCTCCTTTTCTTAAAACCAACACGGTGCATTGCATTTATAGGGGCATCCCCTGAGCGTTGGCTTATGCTTTAAAAAAAAAAAAAAAAAAAAGTATAATGTACAGAAGTTTACAAAAATTTGTTGGAAAAGTAAAATTTTCTCGGTACTTTGTACATTTGGCGCTGTTGTCCATGTAGTGCCTCGGTCTACTTCTGACTTATACATTTCGTTGCTTCATAAAAACTTATACTCTGGAAGCATTACCAGTGGTTTGTGAAAAAATAACCGCTCACACTGCTGAAAAAATTAACCAAATTTTTGTGCTCCTTTGGTTTTCTAATTGAGGATGGATTTATTCTTTCAGTTGTAATGCAATGTAAAAATATAAAAATTTTTGGCGCAATAGCTAATATAGGGCCTCGGCCTTGCTGTTTCTCATTACTATTCTGTTGTGTCGAGTTTATTTTAATTGATTGGCGGTGAGCCACAGTTTATTGTCAGATCCGAATGGGAAATAGTTAAGAAAACTTTTCAATGCAATTTCTATTCTCGATTTTCGAACATTGTTTGATTGGTAGCCCTGTGGCTCGAACCGCAAGCTACCAGCGTAATAGGTGGACACTTTAACCACTTAAGTTTACCAAAATTGGAAATTATGTAGACTAAATAGTGTTAAAAATTCAAGGTGTTACGTAGTTTTTTATAACCAACTTTGAGTCTCTTATTGAGATACCTTTAGTAGAAAACAAGAAACAACTTATATCATTTAACATGGAATCTGTAATTTTATAGGTTGAACTTTGTTGACTTCAAAAATTAAAATGAAATTTATTTAATTTGTTCTATATCTAACTAAATATCTATATCGATCTTAATTGAAGTCTATGTTGCTTTTATTGAGAAATATTTAGTAGTCTATGAATTTAAATTGTCTGAAGCAAAAGCAAAGTGTCTAATTAAGCTTATTTAGATGAGAAACTTTACGATATTTTTAATTTTTAGAAGAAAAAAAAACAAAAGCATATTCTGAGCAAGTGACACTGAAAGTTAAGCACGATTTGTATAGCTTTTAGTTTAAATAGTGCCAGCAGAAATATCAACAGAAACAACAATGCCGCTGTGACGTTATTAAAATAAAAGTTCTATTAAATAGTAGTTTACAAGGTGCATAGACGAAACGATTTATAAATATGCTGACTTTTTTTAATGTGACAAAAATAGCCACATTTATCATATCTTTTTTTTATCTATAAATATTTGCGAGAATCTACATATGATGTGGAGTACACTCAGCAAGTCATTGACTTTGCAGGCACATAATTTAAGCACACCAAGTTTTCAGGTTAACGCAGCTTATGTTTTTAATTTAATTTTATTATTTAAAAAGCACTTCTGCTACGAAAAATATTTACGATTAATGTAAACGGAGCAGCAGAGCAATGTGACAAGTAAGTGTGTTTGCGTAGTTTGCGAATTTGTGCGACACTTTTACGTAATATTTTTTAATCACTCACTGATTTAAGCATGTAGCTGATTGCGATTGCTATTTATTTCTATTTAGCTTGTCCTAGGTAATCTTGTCTAAAACCTACAACCACTCTGAATGCACTTGTTCATTTTAATTAGGAAATTGTATTTTTTTGACATTTTTTGCTTACCTAAAACAAATTTACTGAATAGTCCAACAGCTGTAATAGCAATTTGGCTTGCTATGTACCACAGTTTTGTTGGATGCCTCAGGCGTGGAAATATCCAGTCGATGTTGTATCCCATCACTTCGGTCTGTTGAATTTGTTGCTATTTTAGTAAATGGTGAGACTTCTTATTTTTTAATACATATACATATATATAAGCAAAATCACATCACAACATTACATACAGAATGATTTTTTCTTTTGCTTAATTTTTTTACAAATTGCTAACAAAAATAACATTTGACGCATTTTTAAAAAACAAAACAAACAAAATTAATATGTTTGCTTCTTTTTTATTATAAATAAAAAGTTTGTTTTTCACTGAAATGCAGTATCAATAAGAATTATTTTCATTTTTAGATTTGTATTAAAATTTGCAAAAGGGTTCTGTTCTCTTTTACTCTCGCTCTCTTTCATTGCAGAGGATGATTTATTGCATCAAAAAGGACAGCGCATAAGGAAAACAAGAACGCGACTCACATACCAAAAATAAATGGATAAGACAAAGGAGCGTTAATGCAAAAGCAGATAAAATGGCAAAACAAGATGATTGAAATAAAATTTGAAATGCAGAAGTTCTTAATAATGTTACTCATACGTACAGGAAGCCCGTTTTACTAAATTGCGAATTAGGTCAAGGGCGCACTACCAATTGGGGATACTTTTTCAAGCGTAATATATGTACACATTTTTTACATTATTTTAAAATATTTGATTTTTCTTTGTAACAAAGTATAAACTTTTGTACTTCTTTTTATTTTGGTTTCTTAATCCTGAACTACACGCACGAAATACAACTACAACTATAAAAAATTCAGTTGCAACTTTTCGACCAAACGGTGGGAATTACGAGTGATTACTGATTTTTTTTATATTTCGACAAGCTTTTAACACCACACAAGAGAGCACACAACCGCTGAGACTAGGAACAGTCAGTTTAATTACTCAATGAGAGCACTACGTACTACGCAATGACAAACATATGAAAAAAACTTGTTTACAATTATGTGTGTCGCAGATAAGTTAAAAGATGCACTCACTTTGCTAGTAAAACTACGATTTGTCTGTTTTTTATCTAAATTTTTGTGCTCGTATTAGAACTATAGTGAATTTTAGTAACTTTTAAAACAAATTTATTTTAGTTTCTACACTTAAAATTTCGCCCATTATTACTTTTTCAACGATACATAGACCGGTTTTATGCTGAAAAAAAAAATTTTTTTTTTATTAAAACTCATTTAGTTTTAGAACTTTCATATTCATGTATTCAACAGCATTTTTTAAGCAAAATGTACCTTCTTTTACAACTAGGCTATTGTGCATATTTAAAATCTAAAAATGGTAAATATTTTGAAGTGGAGCAGTACATAGCAGTACTGTCTGGAACCTAAAAATAGTAAAAATAACATATAATATAAATTTAAAATAAAAAATTGATCTAATTTTTTTTTTAATTTCTCTCTCGTCACGGTAAATTTTATAAGCATATGAAGTTTTAGTGCAAAAGCACTGACTAACGAAGTCGGTGGTAGATACTCGTATAACATGCTATAGAATGTAAGCCCTGAGCACTTATCCTAACTTTCATGTAGAATTACTGTGGGGCTAGTGAAGCCGGTGTTGGATGAACTGTAGGCTGTAAACTTTTTTACAGCTGACAGATGATTTATGTTCAGTTAAGTTTTCCATTCCTGAAGTCAATTGGCTGCCAAGATCTGACACCACTGAATTACTTCTTGTGGCAATGTGTGTCACGCAAAAACAAAAATAATTGCACTCCTTTGATTTTAAAGTTGTAAGCTTTATTTAATTTAGATAAATAGTGTTTGAAGTCACATAAACTTTTGTCAAAACAGTAATATATGTATTTAAGATGGTAAGTATTTATTTCCAAATACTTCTTATATTTATTATGTTTCCAATCTTACAAACTTTATATGTCAACATTTATTGGATACATTGAACAATCCACTTGATGGAAAAAGTATTTTCAATTTGCACATAAAAACTCACATAGTGAAACATTACAACCGAAATGACGAAAAGATTTGTGTACAATTTTTTGATCAGTTTGGATAGAGAATAAAGTTGAGCAGGTCGTTAACGAATACAATCGGGACGCTGTTACGGAAATTATAAGACTATTCCCTAATTAAACTGAGGTAATAACTAAATTATGTGGAATTTGCAATTATGAACTCAACTAACCGGCAAGATCGCGTGATTTGACACCGCCATTTGTTGTAGAAATGTGTGTAGTTTCTGGATTGTGCTGATAAACCAGCAATATTGCGTATCTTGCTCTAACGCATAGGAAAAATCATGTTGTCTCGTTTAGTTTTTTGTTTAGCGTTTTATTTTGGAAATAAGAGCTCGATTGCTCGAAAAAGTGATCGAAAGTTTGACATTTAGACTGGACTTAATATTAATACTTACTTACTTACTTGGGTGGCCATAACAACCCGTTACCGGGTTACGGCCGACCTCAAAAGCTCTCTCCAGGCGCCTCTGCTTTGCGCACGCCTTCTCCAATCATTCACACCAAGCGTGGATAGGGTTTCCTCGGCTTGGTCTTTCCATCGGAGGCATGGTCTTCCTCTTCGTCGTCGCCCAGCGGCTTCCGCATCAAACACCTTTTTCGCCGGAGCTTCTTCGTCCATACGCACAACATGTCCCAGCCAGCGCAGACGTTGAATAGTGATGCGCTTGACTATGTCAATGTCAGCGTAGAGCTCGTACAGTTCGTGGTTCATTCGAATACGGTAGTCGTCGCCGACGTGAACAGGACCGAAGATTTTGCGAAGAATTTTTCTCTCAAACACCCCAAGCGTGGCTGCATCAGTCTGCGACACAACCCATGCTTCTGCGCCGTAAAGTAGCACGGGTAAGATGAGCGTCTTGTAGAGTGTCAGTTTTGTCGGGCGAGAGAGGTCTCTACTACTCAATTGCTTACTGAGACCATAGTAACACCTATTAGCAAGAGTTAGTCTTCGCTTTATCTCCAGGCTGACATCGTTTTGAGTGTTCACGGCGGTGCCAAGATAGGTGAATTCCTTGACAACTTCGAAAGTATAGTTGTTCGCAGTAACAAAGGATCCAATACGCCGCGTCTCTCTGTTTGTGGACAGCATATACTTTGTTTTGCCCTCGTTCACCGTCAAACCCACTTTCGCTGACTCTTTTTCGATAGCAGAGAACGCAGCAGTAACATCTCGCTTACAACGTCCAATGATATCAATATCATCGGCATATGCAAGGAGCTGGACACTTTTGTAGAAAATAGTGCCATTACGATGTACACTGGCTCTTCGCAACACCCCTTCCATCACAAAGTTGAAGAGGTTGCAGGATAATGGATCGCCCTGTCTGAAACCTCGTTCGGTATCAAATGGTTCGGAGAGGTCCCTTCCTACTCTGACGGAGCTGGCTGTGTTGCTCAACGTCATTCTGCAAAGCCGCACCAGCTTCGCAGGTATACCGAACTCAGACATGGTGGCATACAGGCAATCCCGTATCGGGCTATCGAAAGCTGCTTTAAAATCGATAAAGAGATGATGGGTATCGATCTGTTTTTCGTGGGTTTTTTCCAGGATTTGACGTAGTGTGAAGATCTGGTCTATGGTGGACTTACCAGGTCTAAAACCGCACTGATAAGGCCCAATCAGTGTGTTGGCAAATGGCTTAAGTCTTTCACACAGTACAGTCGACAGGACCTTGTAAGAGATGGCAAGAAGACTGATTCCCCGGTAGTTAGCGCAGATTGTCGGGTCACCTTTCTTCAGTACAGGACAAAGGACACTGAGATTCCAATCGTCGGGCATGCTTTCTACTAGCCATATTTTGCAGATGAGTTGATGCATACACCCTATCAGCTCATCGCCGCCGGTCTTGAACAATTCAGCAGGCAGGCCATCGGCACCAGCCGCTTTGTTGTTCTTAAGTCGTTGGATCACAACTCGTACCGCGTCATGGCTAGGTGGTGGTACGTCCACACCATCGTCGTTGATTGGTGGCATCGGGTTAATTTCTCCAAAGGCGGGATTGGTGGAGTCATCGCCAGCAAGCAGCTTGGAAAAATGTTCCCTCCATAATCTCAGTGCACCCTGCGTATCCGTAACCAGATTTCCATGTTCATCTTTACAGGTTGATGCTCCGGGCTTGAAACCTTGGGTCAGACGCTTGACTTGTTGGTAAAATTTTCGAGCATCATTCCTGCCCCGTAACACTTCGAGTTTCTCACGCTCGTGCCTTTCCTGCTCTCGTTTATTGCGTCTGAAAAGGCGCCTCTCATCCTTTCTCTTTTCCCTGTAGTTTTCATGCACGGCTCGCGTTGCTGCTGACTGCAGGGTTCTTTTGTAGGCGGCGTTTTTCACTGCAGTAGCTTCGCGACACTCCTGGTCATACCATTGATTTCGCGGAAGTGGGCGTTGGAAACCAATGACTTCCTCAGCGGCAGAGCGCATGGAGCGGGACATATGCGCCCAAAGTCCACCGGCATCATCGGGTAGAGAGTCAGGTTGAAGGAGCAGTTCTGAGAGGCGAGCGGAATAGGCTTCGGCCGTCCGATGTGATTGCAGCTTAGCGACGTCCAGCTTTCGTTGCGTACCAGAGCGTACATCCTTTGCATTGCACAGCCGCATGCGTATCTTGGCTGCAACAAGATAATGATCGGAGTCAATATTGACTCCCCGGAACGTACGAACATCTAGCACGCTCGAAGCATGCCTTCCGTCGATCACAACATGATCGATTTGGTTGCGTGTTTTCTGATCAGGGGACAGCCAGGTGGCCTTGTGGATATCGAGGTGTTGAAATCTGGTGCTACTTACTACCATGTTTCGCGCCGCGGCGAAGTCGATCAGCCGTAGACCGTTGTTTGAGGTGGTCTCGTGAAGGCTGAACTGACCGACAGTGGGGCCAAATATACCTTCTCTTCCGACCTTTCCGTTGAAATCCCCGAGTACAATTTTAACGTCATGGGCCGGGCAGCGGTCGTATATTAATACAATTAATATAATTCATAAAATTATATAGCTAATAATACGTATCACTTTTTAGTGATTTATTTCAATTTGAAATTACGATAAGATATTTGAATGATGTATGGCATGGGAAGCGCTTCATTCAAAACCACCCATATTTCGCAAGGTAAAAACAATGTCCATCCATGTATCAAGTTTCAATTTCCGAAACAAACATAGATGGTACTGGTGCAAAGATATAGCATTTTTGTTGTATGGGAGGTAACACGCCTCTGTCTAGTTTTACACAACTTTTTTACGCTGCTTAATAAATACGATTTGCTCATACATTCATGTATCAAACTTCACAACTGTCAATCCCATAGATGCCAAGATAAAGCAGTTAAAGTAATTTTTGTTGTACGGGAGGTGAAACACACGCCTTGTTTTCAAATAACACCCACATTTACAATTCAATTTTTTTTTTTATTTAAAATTTCAATTTTATTGAGTCTTTTTGAACAATTATGGTACATTCGTCTAGTTTATAACAATAAAACTGAGGACTGTAATGTATGGCCCTTTTTCTTTTACAGATAAATACTAACAAAGTGCTTAAATACATGTTTTAATAACTCTTGCTCATTAAGTTTTATATCAGTTGTTTTGACGATTAATATACATTCAAGTATTAAATTTTAAAACTATAGCTGCGTTTTATTCGCCATCTGCTGCTAGCTATCTTAAGCTAGCAACTATAAATGTATGGGAAAACAAAAACAAAATATGAAGTTAGAAATTAAAAAAATTTTGACATTTACGAAAAAAAACATATTTTTGAATTGAATTGAATTGAATATTTTTGAAATGTCTGGAGGCGAAAAGACATAAACAAAAACAAAACTATTTGGCTATTTGGCGCGCAAGGACGAATTGATACATGTAAGAAAAAAGCGAAATGCATATGCGCATGTACTGGAAGACATGATAGCCCAGCAATTTACCAAATCTCGTCGTGTATCACTCATTTTATTTTTATTTTTCTTTTATTTTTATTTTTAATTCAATTCAATTTTTTTTAGACAGCAAAAACATACAACACAAATTAACGTCAGATATCAGCTTTTTGACCAGAAATGTCAAAATTTTGTGCTACCAGTGCTACCCAGTCAACTCTCAGGCAACTTGTCGTTTTATTCGCACATAGATAGCGACTTGGCGAATAAAACGCGGCTTAAGACTGGCATATGTGACAAGATATAGTGCTTTAAGTGTTTTTGTTGTAGGAGATATGGCAATTACTCAAGATACTTAGCACAGATAATATCTGTACATGCAAGTATGTATCAAATTTCAAAACTATAGTTGCCATAAGTTTATAGGGCACACGAAAATACATACAAACATACATAGATATGTTCGTGTACCATTCAGTTTTATATAGTAGATGTCATACAAGAGTTAAGTACTTAAGGGGCTATACCAGTGTAACCCATGAAAAATTAGGCGATTTTCGCGAATTTTTTTAAAAGAAAGTACTCGATAGAATGTTTTGAAGTTTTTAGGACATAATAATAATATTTTCAGCTATATTTTAAGATTTTTTTTTTACAAAAATATTGAAAAATAACTGAGTTGTGTCTGTCTTCGGAAGTGCCAAAAAAAAAGTTCCTCAACTGCTGACATGATTCCGGCCGAATGAGTAGTTGCAACAAAAAAATTCAAAAAGGTTATTAAAGTTGAAGGTATTTCCTATACAATGACTTACGATTTTTGAAAAATTAACAAAATGGCGTATTTCTGAAAAAAAGTGTCGTTTTTTGAGGTAAAAAAATTTTCGTTTTTTTAATTCCAAATTGACAATTTTCAACCAATCAAAAAGATCGTAGGCCATTGTATAGTAAATATATTCAAGAATACTCAGTTTTAATTTGAAGTCGATCGGTCAATTTCTATTTGAGTTATGATGTCAACAATTTTGAAAAATAACATTTCGAGAAAAACGCGTTTAAAGTTTCAACTATCGGTTTATATGTATGTACCTGCGAGCGTTCGCTCTTTAGAACGCGTTTAAAGTTTCAACTATCGGTTTATATGTATGTACCTACGAGCGGTCGCTCTTTAGAACGCTGCCATTCAAAAACTATTCAAGATACGACCTTGCCGCTTTCACAGGATACTTTTGAAAGTATAAACTATCGAATAAATCAAAACAAAAAAAAAATCGATTTTTTGTAAGTGTCACACTGGTATAGCCCCTTAAACTAAAAAATATGATGATAGGGGGCGCTGTGAGCATAACAATTAATTTTTTGCTTCTCTTAACTACTCTACTGATGAGGTGTTAGGATTAGACTGCATTTAAAAATTGTGAAAAATTTTCCAACAGGGAAATATAATTTGACCAATTTTTCGAATTTCAATTTAAAATCTTAGGCCCGAATTCACAGTCATTAGTTAACTTATGACAAGGGTTTAATCAACAACAAATTTCAGACATTAGTTAACCATTAGTTAGACCACCGAATTTCATTGGTTAACTATTAGTTAAAAATTTATTGTCGTTTTTGTTATTTTTTTTTTTTTTTTTCAATGACAATAAAACATAAATAAAAAACATATTTGCCAAAAAACATATGTTTTCACAAAATCCACAAGCAAAATTCAAAAATTTAGCCATGCTGCCATATTTTTATCTTTTTCATTGTTTTAGTTAACCAAAGGACTGTGAATATGAAGCATTAGTTAAACTCTTGTCACTCTTTTAGTTAGCTAATTAGTTAACTAATGACTGTGAATTCGGGCCTTAGTTTTTTGTCATTAACCTAGTGAATAAATACTTTTTAAGTCAATGTAATGCAGTCAAAGGTAAATTATTATTATTATAATGTTGAATTTAATGGTAGGTAATAAATAAAACCCGATGAGGTTGCTCATTCCTCTGGTGCCAGTTTCCAACCACTTCTTTTTTTTTCGAAGACATTTGTATAGAAGAAAGACTATCTGACAAATGGATCGAGGGTTTACTTATTAAAATTCGTATATAAGGCGATCTCCCTCTTTGTAAAAATTGCAGAGGAATCACAATCCTGAGCTCATCTTCTAAAGTACTGACTAAAGTTATCTTCAATAACTTCAAAAAATTTTGAGCTTGGATAGTAGGCGCCACGCCATCTGGAGCAAATCGGCCCAGCTTTGCTCCAGTCAAAGGTAATAGAAGCCAATATTATAATACGTGAATCAAATTTTACTATAATTACTTATGTATATAGTTCAGGAAGGCGCAACGTCGCATCGAAGCTAAACGTTAAAAATAAAATGATGCTTTACAAATTATTTATAAGTCCAATTCTGACTTATGCCTGTCCCGTTTGGAGAAACTGTGCAAATACGCACAAATTATCCAAAACAAGAATTTGAAAACAATTTTTGGGTTACAAAAAAGATTTTCAACTTCAGAATTACACACGCTAGCTCAAGAAAAAATGATCTTAAATGTTATTAACGATTTGACCCATCAATAAATTCAGGTTTTCGACTTACGCCCTCTTACGGAGTTTGTCATAGGCAGTCCCTTCTTCCTATATTTTTATAGCGGAAAGAAGCCTACCACAAAATTCTCATTCAACTAGACTTATTGTAATATTAATATATGTAGGTTTTTTACTGTCATTTTCCTATAAAGTATTATTTTATTTTGAGTGATTATGTTTATTGTTAAATTAGAATTTATTTGTTGTAAAATCCATAGGATTAAATCTCAAAAATTGTAGCATTTATACTTATGTAAATATTGTTTGTATTTATAACAACAACAACAGCAATATGTATACATATGAAACCAGTCTTTCGAACCGGGTTCGGGCTCAATGCATTTAAATTTAGTGGGTCCAAATTCGGTTCGGGTTATATTTTTTTCCAAAAAAAATAAACAATTTCATTTAATTTTTATATTAGAATGTTATTTTATTTATTTTTGGAAAAAATGTTCATTTAAACGCACAAGTAGAATATTCTCTATATTCAAACGAAGAAAAAGCCCTCTTGACACTCACTTGAATTGCTGGAACAACTAATATGACCTGAGCAACTTCACACAATAGAGGTGTATCATTTTTTTTTTTTTTTTGTTACCAGAATTCTAAAATCTATTTTCTTTAGAAGTCCTAGGAGAAGTCTGATAAATTTCGAATTCTTTGTTGTTGAATTGTTTTTTTAGTTTTTTAGCAGCTCTTCTAGCATGTCTGCTTTTTCATCTTCGGAATAAGATACTACTACACTTGTGAAGGTAATATTTTAAGTTGTAAGCTCTATACTAGTTTGTGATACCGTTTCTGACTCTATACGTATATGTGCATTTCCACCGAAATTGTCATTTTAGCCGGCCACGTTGTTAATTTTATTAGAGCACACTCTTCAACCATGATTTTTCTTGAAGTGAAGACTATCTTGATTTTATATTCAAATACCTATTTTTAATGTAATTTTTCATGTTGTTTTTACTTTGAATGCAATTTTAACTATGTCTTCATCTAAATTTTAATTGTTTCTCCTTTAATTTTAATTCAAGAAGTCTTAACTTCAAGAAAAACGATGGTTGAAGGGTGTGCTCCAAAAAAAAAAATTTAAGCATGGCGGGGCTGAAATGACAATTTCGCCATTGTTTTTCTTGAATCTAAGACTGTCTTGAATTAATATTAAAGGAGGAAAAATTAAAATTCAGAGGGATACATAGTTAAAATTGTAAAGTAAAAAAACATGAAAAGTTATACATGTATAAAGTTTTGTAATCTAATAAGCGCTTGAGCATATATGTAGAAAGTGGAATTTTAACGAGTTGGACAACCAAGCTTTGCTTTTTTAAGCTTAATGTTTTTACTAAAGAAGCTTTAATAGGCACTCCAGACTTCTTAGAAAAATCTCTGCACTTAGTAACATTAATATTAACTGCCAAATGGGAAGTATGAGCTAAGCACCTAAAATGAATTATATAAATTAGACAAGAGTTCTAATCCTTCTTCATTTGCATTTAATTCTTCATCTTCAACTTCTTCAAAATCAGGAAATTCACATTCATTCCTTAGGAGTTCAATGAAAATTGTCGAAGTAAATAAAAACCAAAAACAAATAATAATCTTGCTTTGAGCAAAATAACTGTGAAATATGTGATTTAAAATTTTAAAAACTTCTGTAAAAAATGTAATTTGAATTTCTAAGCGCAATAAAAATTGAACTTGAACCGAATTTTTGAATGGGTTTGGGTTCAGGTTCACATAATTTAAAAAAAAACATTGTTCCGGAGCGGGTTCAGGGTTCGGGTTCGGTTCGGTTTCGAAACCCTGTATGAAACTATAGTTTACTAAATAGTACATATAGCATTTTAAGTTTTATATTCGTATGGGAGGTGCCATGATTATTGCTGCAATTCCTTTTACTTTTGCTTCAGAAATATCTGATGGCGAAAAAACTTTTCATATTCAATTTTATTGTAATTAAACATTGAATTTTATGGAATTTACTGCAATAATTCACTTAAAAATAACGTTCATGAGATTTATGTATAATTAACAGGAAGGGCTGCATGTCGCGAGCAATAGTTTCATCTTCATATTATCTTAAGAAATTGCTAGAAGCATTACGAAAAATATAAAGTTGCTTTGAGAGGAAAAGTTTTTATATCGTATTTATTGCATTTCTAGTTTGCTTTTGGTAAGGCTAAAAAACTTGGTATAAATTATTTTTTTGCTTTTCCAACTTTTTTTCGATTTTCTCGATTCAATTGAAATTGCGATTGATTGAATCTCAACCTATCGAAGCATATTCAGCATTATCGATGAAACCGAAACGTGATTGTCCGAAAACCACCGAGCAGAAAGCACTTAAACAATTTAAAACAAAAATTTTTGATTCTTTGATATTTTAATGAATATCTGTGGAAAAAAGCAATAAGCAAAAAGATTTGAGTTATGATTACCACCATATTTCTTTTATTAAACTGCATATTTAGGTAAAATCCGAGAGTCTGTACTATTTTTAAAAAAAAAGTTATTTCAAAAAACGTATTCGCTTAACTCAGAATGAATATAAAATAGATTTGCAATAATCGCCTAAGTTTGACTAAAATTGCGTCCACATATATTTTTGTTTCTTTGAAAAAGCTTATATCAAATTAAGTTGTTATTTCAGAGTTGCTTGGATGAATATTTTGTTAAGTTTTTACAATTTCAATAACTTAAATCAACATGTAAAACGATATTAACGCAGAAATATGCTGCAATAAAAGCTTAAGTCGATATTAGAGCCATTGAATGTTGATTTTAATTTTGCAACAATCGCAGGTTTTTATGAAATACTTGGTCAATAAATAATTTTTTAACATTTGTTTAATTTATTTACATTGCTCATATAATAGCTGATTATTATTTGGAAAATTTTTTTTCAAAAAGTGTTGCAGCTTTTATCAAGAATTCGTTTAAAACTTTAAACCATATTTTCTCGAAATATCAATTTTAGACTTAAGCTGTTATTGCTTTTTGCCACAGATATCATACTGTTGGTACCAAGCATTTGAATATATTCGTATTACTATTATGTGATATTATGTTGTTTTCTTAGCCACTCAGTTGTTTAAGATGGTTCATAACGATTTATCGTTTAATTCTATAAGCAATATGATTTTTATATATTGTGCTAGATCACATATATTTTTGACAAAAATGACTTAGCATGCCCCAAATTTAAATTCAAATATAAAATGGAAAAAAGTTAATTTTTAGTAAAGTATGGTCTTAGAGGCGTCCATTGATCACACAATACTGTCGAAGGGTAACCCTAACATCACTCAAAAACCGGGAGGAAGAGGGGATCAGCCAATACTTTTTAGTAATATAGTTGAACAAAAATCTATTGTTTCGTTCCAAATAAACCAACTAGTAAATGGTATTTTGCACTTACGTGGAAGTAAGTATCTGCTCCAAATTAAAAAAATGCTATATCACAACGCTGTGGGAAAATTTGTATTTCTATGCTGTCGATATAAAAAACGCTTTCGACCTGCTTTATATTTCACTATCCAAAATCCCAGCGGTTTGAGCTTTCCTAAGTCTGATGACAAGACACTTGTTTCACTTTTTCTAATGCTATCATTATTAATCCTATTAATATCACTTTTTCAAAGAGATAGCCAAATGATCTCTCTTACTCAAGTTTGTAAGGAAAGATTTCTGCTAGGATGTGTAAAAATTGCAAGCTTTCATTTATTTCAAAAAAGCTGTTGAACTGCTAATAATTTTTTTATGGCTATGCACAAAATATCGAAAAAGGAGCAACGGAGATAAACGCAACAGAGTACAATAGTGCGGACGAAGAGAATATTGAACATGAGTTGAATTCCATTTTGGCAAAGGAATAAACGAGAGAAGAATTGACAATTTAAGGATGCACTTCTCATTATAAGGGTTGCAACAATATTACAGTATAATCATATGGTGGAATGTAAACAAATGATTTGTAAAATCTTTCCACAAGCGCATTCCAATCGATTTATTGAACCATGCGAAAACTTTAAAAAACAAGCAACATTTTACATAACGCAATTTGAAGTCAGCAGAATATAAAATTCAACTTACCATAACTGGTTTCGTACGAAGCCATATTTTCTGTTTTAAGATGACGCTTCCAAGTTGATCCAGTTGCTGCATGCGACACATGTTTGCTTTCGCTAATGAAAACATTTTCAATATTTTTCTTATTAAAATTATGAACAGAACAATTTGCAACTCGCTGATACAAAAAAAAACAACGTTATTTTCACACGCAGTCACCCACCACAGCAGACCATCAATGGATGCAGTTTTCTGCTTTGACAATTAATTGCAAACCATAAATAGCATGATACAGCTGACTATTGGAAAAACTAGAGACTTGCAGAGCGCAAGTCAGTGTTTGTTTATATTTACAAATTTTCGCAATTTAGCACTTTAACACGGACATCCTTTCACAACAAAATACAAGAAATGTGTCAAAGCCACTAACACCACACATCATAGACTAATATAGACGGGAAGGTATTTTCAGGCGGGAAAAAATTTTTTGATAGTATTAGTGAAAATTAAGTTCACCCGTGTGCGGTGAGTTAGGTCGTGTGAGTGTGCCACTTTGTATAAGTTCTTACTCAATTTGAGGAGTTTTAATATTACTGCCTAGCAAAAACATATGAAATTGTTTTTTTATTATTACAAATCTTTAGAGAAATATATATAAAAGTATTAGAACTTACAGTTTGTATCAAATTTATTGCAAATAAATGAAAAATAAAAGATTATATTTCATATCTGAAAAAATGGAAATATGGCAATTTATCATCTGTCAAATGTTTGTTTACAATTTTACCGCATAATAGGAATTTTGGATATTTCGAAGTTAAAGGTTTGTATCAACATATTAATTGAATTATAATGAATTTATCTGCCTTTTAATAGTTTTTTTTTTGTAAATCTTATCTTATATCTTTGACGGCGAAAAAGAAGTGGATATTGTCGAGTGGCTACGCGAAGTAGGCATGCCTGCAGACTACGTTGTACCTGTTTGCATTCCACCAGCAAATGTTAATATACGGATGTGCATTGCGGATACAATTGATCAAGAAATCGAAACTTTTATGAAATGCAAGCCAGGGCAAGTTATATTAATTTTCTTTGATATTTATTCATACTTACTATTGTACTTTTAGACAACCATGCAGTTTGCACGATTTTATTGACAATTATGTAAAGGAAACTTTCTTTTCAAAAGGTCAGAGTCGCAATTTGCAAGCGACCATTGATTCATTGTCAAAAAATCAAGATGCTTGGCGTACAATTATAACACCAGAAGAAATGAAAGCAATGAATTCATCACGCCCACTGCTGCAGTCAACTGCAATGGTGGAACTTCGTTTATCGAAAACAAAATCGTTAATACAAGATTTGCCATGCTATTCGGAAGAACTATTAAAAATGGTATGTGCACTGCTAAAGACATATCGAGAAACTTGTTAGCATACCGTGGAATTGTACAGCCTAATTCTGAAGACAAACGCATTTATAGCGTAGCTTGGCTAAAAGACGAGGATATAAGCAGATTTTTAAAGTAAGTACAAAAAATGAGAGTATTCTGAAATGATTTAATTGGTTCCCAATTCACAGGTCTTTACCGAATTGAACAGATTTAAAAAAATCCAGTCAACGCGCTAGACATGGTAAAAAGCTGCAATCCATTTGGCATAATAACCTGTTTTCTTAGTGATGGAAACAAAATCTATGGAAATGGATTCTTTTTCTTATATTACCTATTCATTTGGTATTTAATATTATTGCAAGCAGGTGGTGGTTTAATTGTAGGTGTTGTTTAAAATATGCGGACAATATCCTCAAGGGATTTGCAACATCACATGCCATTATAATATCACGAATGCTTCAATATATATTTTTGATTTCAATTTAACGCTGCGTTTTGCGATGGGCGCTGGTTTAGTAATTTCATCGATATTTATTGCATATGGTTAAAGTTAAAGTTTAAATATTGATTTTTAAATATAACAATTTACGTATCTTTAAAGACTAACGATTTTTACTTAAATGTTTAATTTCAACGAATATAGTTCAGTATTGCCTTATACTAATAAAATGTAAATTTTAAAACAGTAATGAACTGTAAGATAAATAAAATAATTAGCTTCTGTAAGTGAAAAGAAAAAACAAAGCAAGGGTAGTAAGTAAAGCAGGCGTATCTTAAGTGCAGCCTAAAAATCTCAAACAAATTGTCATAGTAAAATAAAAAACAGTGTTTATTTAAATTTTACTTTAAGTTATTTTGTTTTATTTGATCAATCAATGAATATGTATAATAATGTAAATAACGTTCGCATGCATTTTTATTTTTACAATGTTGCAATATGACGTGAATCAAATCTGTAAACCACATTATTGTCATGCAATCCTATGACTAATTGGTTTATTGAGTTTTTTTATTTTGGTTTGGAATTTTCGTTATCTTTTGTACCTTACAAATTGGAAGTGCGAAACTAGATGTGGATGCTATTGCACCTATATTCTAAATATACAACTGTTTAAATATTTAAATACCACAATTCCAGGCAAGTGTAGAATCGTTGATGTTTGTGTAATTGTTGATGCGGAACAGGTTTACTTTAGCTATCATTTTCCCATCTTTTTTTGGTAATAGGGAGAAAATCGCAAAAAAAAAATTGTAAGAAAAAAAAGTGTCGCTTGGATCTGGTTTCGGAGACATAGCAATCGGAAGTTGCGGATATAGTAGGTTTTGCAAAAATCATATTCAGTTGGGAATCCCTGAATTGATATCAAAAATATGGGTGTTTTAAGTAAAGTGAATTAGCGGCCTACAATAACGGTAGGCAAAACTTTAAAATTTATCCAATAATTTTTGGAGATAATTCGATTTTTCTGAAACTTTGACCATTTTTCTTTAAAACCTTTATCTTTTCCAAAAAATGTGTCAATGACCTATAACTTTTAGCATGTTAAAAAAGCTTAATTTATTCCCTTTAAAATGGTATATAGCTTGTAACTTTTAGCATGTTAAAAAAGCTTAATTTATTCGCTTGTTGTAAATTTTCCAATATTTACCCTTTTTTGACCAAGAAACAAAAATACATGCAAGGAATTCTTATGAAAACTATGTATTTATGAACAAAAACAATGGAAAAAAACAACAACAGCATCAACAATGACTAGTACAATAGCAACAATTATTATAATGCGATTCTCATTAAAAAGCTTAAAAAAATCGCGCGCAATTTTTAATAATAAATTTTAAGTCTTATGATTATAAGATTATTTTTTTTTGTTTTTTGTCCAAATATTGAGTAAATATTAAAAAACGTACAACAAACTACATATCATATTAAGGGGAATAAATTAAGCTTTCTTATCGAGCTAAAAAAGTTATAGGTCATTGACACATTTTTTGGAAAAAATTAATGTTTTAAAAAAAAAATGGTCAAAATTTCAGAAAAATCGAATTATCTCCAAAAATTATTGGATTAATTTTAAAGTTTTACCTACCGTTATTGTAGGACGTTAAATCATCTTACTTAAGACACCCATATCGATATTTGATATCGATTTAGGGATTCCCAACTTATAAGGATTTTCACAAAAGCTGTATCCGAAACTTCCGATGGCTATATCTCTGGAACCAGATCCGATCGACACTTTTTGATAACATATTTTTGCTAAGAATTAAAAGTCCCATAATTTTGGTTCAATTAAAATTGTAGAATGGGCTCTAAATTAAACTTAAGCCGTTGATGCTACTGGTGTTGTTATTGTAATTGCTGCAATCACTGAGGCTGGATGTGCACTATTTGTGGTGTTGTTTCTAGTGGTGTCGTCGGTATTGGTTATGATGATACGCTCCGACAGCACGATGAGGACAGTGAACTCTATATCTGTTCGATTATCCACGAATCCTTTGGGATGGACAAAAAATCTGTCCGATGAGTTTTAGGTGAGCGGCATGACCATACTGAGCAGCCACCAGTCCTTACAACCAACCAGCATCATTTTGGAGTTGTTGCTAAATCTGAAAATAAATTATTTATAAATGAAATAACATGTTAAGTTATATTTTTTACCTTTTTATTGCGAGTCCAAAAATTTTCGTTTAGTTACAAAAAGCAAATTAGAAATGTCAAAATCTGTGGTGAGCTGTTGTAAAATTCAACACGGTTCACAGCAGCTCACCACGGCTGCATGACACCCTTCTACCCTCAGATACCCCTCTGTCTAGTGGGATCCTCCCGGCCTGCACCCGCAATTTCCCCTTTGTCTAGTGGGATCCTGCCCGTCTCCGCTTCACCTACCCTTGTCAACAAGAAGCAAACTTGCGCTAACCACACTATGCCACTTGTTCAAAAATTCTAAATATGGGATTTGCGGGAAATTGTGAGGAAAATCAAATCGAAGTTTTTCCCCGTACAAACTCTTTTATAAAAGTTTGATTTTCATTTTGTTTACAAAAACAATAAAGTATTATCTTGAAACAAGTTAAATCGAATAATCTTAAACCGGTATTCGTAAAAACTAGTTCCAAAGCAGATATGAATGTAAGTAAAATAACATTTTTGAAATATCACACTGAATTATAGGGTTCACAATTTATGAAAAAAAGGTTTCGATTGTTTTTTCCACTTTTTGTTGGCTAACTCCGAAAGTATGCTTTAATTCACAAAAAGTATATTAAGTCTAAAATTGTAGAAGAAAAATAAGTACATCGGTTTTTGATAAAAATATCAGAATTATGACTGAGTTAAATTGCTTTGAAGATAATATCTTTAATAATTTCTCAGCTTATGATTCTTTATTAGTCAAATTTTATAGAATTGAAGTTTTTGACGATAGTTTGAAAATTTTCTTCAAGAATTTTGAGCGATAGTACAAAATTGCATTGAATCAATGAAATCCAATGTTTATGTTTTTAAGACATCTTTGCCATAAACTTTCAGTAAAAATCATTTTAAAAAACGACCTACTTCTTAGGTTATTATAAAGTCGTTAGACAACTTAATTAGCAAGTTGACTAATACATAAAGTAACTCTAAAAAGAAAGCAAAATATGTTTTCATTACTTTAAAGTTGATTCAAAAACCATTTTCGGATTTCTGTGAATATTTTCATGATCTGTTAGAGTTATGTATGCCAAAAGTAACATTTAAAAATGCAAACAAAAACGTATGGTGCATAACTGGAGCAGCAAGCAACAAAATACACTGATAATTAAACCAATGGGTCACCACTTCATTACCACACTGAATTGTGTTAAATGCATTTATCGTTTATGCATCGCGAACTTTCTTAACTGGTTAAATATTCATAAACATCTTCATACGTACCCATCTTCTCGATGCTCAGGTTGATAGATGCTATTTTTGGACATCTCAAAAAATATTTTCACACTGACAAATATGATATGATCGACTTTGTATTAGTATATATGTGATATTTCAACTGATCTTAAGTTCAAAACAATAAAACAATAAACAAATACATTTGTTATTTATACAAAAATTTCGTTTTTATTCATTTAAACCATTTTATCATATATAAATTATATTTCCCTGAAAAAATTATATTTACCAACAAAAACTCCCACAAATCAGGAGCAATTTCTTGCAAATTAATTTTTCAACATATGGTAGCACTCTCGTTTTCTTGTTTACAAAATTTTTGACAATCAATACGTGAGAAGAAGAACAAGAGTTTCGTGTCTAGTTAGTCTATGCCACACATAATAACAATTTTACCCTAAGTGTGTCAGTTGTCATTTCATGGCAGATGAAAATTTACATGATTTAACATGGTTGCAGCCATGATTCAATTTTAACGCAAAACAAGTCCACAAATAGAATAGGCATGAATTTTTTCACAGAATTATCGTTTGTAAACGCTGACTTAGCGCAAATAACATTCTTACTCTAAAAAATAAAATTTTCAATTTTGGTGTCCCATCCCCAAAATTTTTGATATTTCATCTTGAAATTAAAAGTAAATTAAATTTGTCGTCCCATAAATTATTTTTACTTAGAAGGAAAAGCATATTATACTAAAAGTCATATTCGCATGCTAATGAACCTGGAAAATGCGAGCGAAGCGGAATTTGACGAAACTTTGCCATTCGTTCTTAACGAGAGAAATCTGTCTCAACGGGTATGATAATTTTAATATTATTACTTTTGAATCGAGAATATAATTTAAAGGTGAAAGCAATTGCGATTTGTACTTCTATCATAAATAAAACTTGCTTGCCCACTCGGCATGAAACGTTTTCGAAAGTTTCAGAAATATTTCGTAACGTTTCGTAACGTTGCAGAAACGCTTCATTTGAAACGTTGCAAATGAAACGTTGCAGAAAACTTTCTGATACATTTCAAATGTAATGTTTCAGTTGCAATCATTCTGAAGCGTTTCTGAAAGGTTACAGATGCAACGTTTCCTGAACTTATTCAACTTTGATTTTCATCAGTTTATTAAATTTTTTAATTAATATTGACAGTGTTGTATTAATAAATAATAAAGTTTCGAAGAACTTTTCCTGCCCTGGAGTTGAACATGTTCTTTCCGGGTCGCTAGATGGCACCTTAACGCAATCAGTCAAACTCATTCTTGTGTATTTACTCATGAAAAGCAAATAATAATAATATTTCTAACCGTGTCATATTTGAATTGTCATTTTATCAGAGCTCCCAGACTTGGATGTTTTTGTAATGTTTGTTAATTATTTTTTTTTGCTGGAAATTTATGTGGTAGCTGCTCGATAATTGGAATTAGAATATTAAATTAACATAAGCGCAATTTCCATGTGATCTTATTTTATCTTATTTCATCCCATATCAGGGATATCAAATCAAATTTTTGTAAGAAAAGAAAAGCATGCGAACAGAACCTAATGCGCTTGGAGAATGCGAGAGTGAATAGCATACATTTGCTATCTTAATAGCATGTGATGTCCTCCCTGATATTTGATAAAATAAGATAAGATAAGATCACATGGAAATTGGGCTATAAGCTTACTGTAGCAATGACTTTTTCTTTTTTTATAAAATAGTTTTGTTTCAACATATTTTTAATACAAAACTGATATTTAAACAAAAAAGCTTTTTCAAGAATGTAGTTATGAAAGTTGTTGTTAAATAAGTAGAATAAAAATTAGAGACGCAATAGTGGTTATATATATAACATTATTTGTATTATTTATTATTGGTACTTAATTGAAAAAAATTGTTCGTTGTTGTTATTTTGCGACAAATTTGTTGCAATGGAACCTCCCTCTTTTAGCTATTTTTGATAGAATTCCAATGCAATTTTGAAATCCGATTGCATCGAATTCATCTTAAACTTTTTTCATTACCTACATGATGCTGCAAATTATGTGAAATATAATTTTTCGAATTGGGACTCAAAGTAGTTCAATAGCATGTGCACTAGATAAAGCTGGACTAACTTAAATAGTTATAGCAACGTGCAGAAGTAAAAAATGTTTCTACAATTTGTTTCTAAAAACTTTTTGAAAAACCACAAATATCCAAAATATATCAGAAATTATCAGAATTCGGTCGCCCTCCAATATTTATGGTATATTTGAGGTCTCGGTTTCCCAAGTAAGCGTCAGCTTTGTATTATAAATCTGTTTTTTCTTAAAATACAACACAATTCACCCAAACCATTCAAAAACAAGCTTAATAAAGTAAAGCAACTTTTCAAATCAGAAGCAACATTAATTTACATCGGTTCATTTAATTGTCTAAGAAAAATCAACCAAAATGAAAAAAATCTTCCTTTCTACCAAACCAAAAATTTTCTACCAAATTTGGGGAAATCTACCAAATGTGGCAGCGCAGGTAAACATTGAATTTTTCTAATAAAATGAAAACAATTTTTTATGATTCGTTATTACTTTTTTGTTTTCATAATTGTTTATATATGACCTCAAATGAGGAAACATAGTGATGAAGGATGTGAATGTTGCTTGGATGACTCTATGCTTTGCTGTTGTGTCAAAATATGAATAAATATGAACTCTGTGTATGAATGACGGATATAAATAAATAAACGTCACAAAAATAAATTCATTTAAAATAAGTCAACAAAAATATTAACGTGGAAGTGTGTGGGCAATAAAAATCGTATAAAAATATGCATTATGTGGGCGCTGCTGCACTGCACCGCAAAGACGTGAAAAAAAAATAATCAATAATAAAAAATATTTTCCCAAGGCACAACAATTTCTTTTTTCACTGCAACTCTGTAGAAAGGTTTCTGCAACGTTTCAAAAACGTTTCGAATGAAAGCAAAGAAGCGGACATTGACACGTTGCAGAAAGCCTTCTAAAGTGAAAATGAAACCTTTCAGAGTCGTTTCTGAAAGATGTAAGGTTTCATATGAAAGGTTTCTGAAAGGTTTCAGAAACGTTTCATAAGGAGTGGGTTTTCATACAAATTTAAAAGGTTTTCAATATTATTATTGACAGCCATACTCCAAAAATCAATTCAGAATATCCATTTACTCCGATTCATAGAATAGCTGTATTCGCAAGGGCTATGTAGAATAATTGACAATATTTAAACCTGCCTCAGATCAAACTAGACTCCGCAAAAGCATCCAACAAAGTGTGAATAGAAATAAATTTAATTAATTATTATTCCGCAAAAATGCATTGTGTTGCTTCTTTCATTTTTCAAGCAGAGTGAGTTTAAATAAAAATTAAGAACAAAAAATTAGAAGTACAAAAAAACAAAAGAACACTTAATTTTACAAATGAATAAAGTGAACGCTACGCTACACACAGCTAACAGGCTATACCTCCGGAATTTGATCCGTAAAACTCTTTTAAGAAGAGGGTGACACATTTAATATAATTTTACTGGCATTAGCTAATTTCGGTGCTTATGAGATACATTTTAAGTAATTTTAGTGTAAAATTTTCCAACCGAATAAAAATTGTGACAGCAACCAAAAAAAGAAATTGTTGTCAAAATATTTTTTTACCTTTTGAATCTTAAATTTTTTTTTTTGGTAACTATCAAAGTTCGGCAGAAAATAATTTAATTTTCAAGATTTCTTTAACTCGTACATAGTTTAAAAAAAAAAATCTACTGTAAATGCATACATGTGTGTGTATATGTATGTATGTAGTTTATTGAGTCTTTTTTAAAACGCTAACAGGTATATATTTGATAATTTCACATTTGTAAGTTTAGCGGCTGTAGATTGTATGACCTGCTCTTACTACAACAATATTTACAAGGAATAAATCGAATGCCACATGGCTTATATACATTTCTTGTAATCAGAATATTTTACTCTTGCTCACAGAGCATTGCATCTGTTTCTTTTAACGCTAGTTTTGTGTTTTAAAAAATTATGTAAATACATACACTTATCCCTCGCTTTACACGCTACTCGTTTTGCAAGTTTTCGATCTAACACGGTTTTTAAAATCAAAATAAAAAAAATATTATGTAGAAAATGACTGATTTTGACTGCACCGAATTTATTTCTACTTAATTATAGATCTGGCAACACTTCAGACGTACACATGATCCACTGTCACAAACTTATACAAATTTTTTTTATTTATATGAAGTACAATATTTTTTTTCTATGAAATAGATTTCGTATGTTTTTTTTTCCACTTTACAAATAAATTT
This sequence comes from Tricholauxania praeusta, assembly GCA_949775025.1. Lineage (NCBI taxonomy): Eukaryota > Metazoa > Arthropoda > Insecta > Diptera > Lauxaniidae > Tricholauxania > Tricholauxania praeusta. The sequence goes on from OX459031.1 coordinate 46,408,415, forward strand.
AACTATTTTTATGTTTTCTATGATTTAAATGGCATTTTTGTATTTTATTAAGTGTATATATTAGTCATATTTTGTGTTCAATAAATGTTTTAAAAAGCTTTTTTATAGTCATTTTCGTTTTACACGGTTTTCCCATACAAAAATTATGGAACGTATCTACCGTGTAAAGCGAGGAACAGGTGTACATATAATTTCTTATTTGAACAAAAATGTATCAGCTGTTTTATGAAATATCACACAAAGCGTTATGAAACGGTTTCACATGGGTTGCAAAACTGATGCATAACCGTCGCGCAACTTCGTACCTGCTGTACGCCACTATTATCCAACTAAAATAACAAGTACTGGGTTGGAAAAATTAAAATGTCAAAACAATTCAGGCCACTGACTTCTGCACGAGTTTTTCACAAGATTAAAGAACTAACTCTGCCAAAAGATGGGCAAACCTACATGGTGAATAGGAATCCAAGGAACCTGGAGAGATTGCGCATTGCTTACAAACCCAGCGGTTATCATTTGGAGAAGCCTGGACGTTCCTTTTGGCACAAACTAGAACTGGTCGTAAGCGGACGCTACCTTACGGCGGAAGTTCGGCACTTTCAGAATGGACCAGTGGTCACCGCCAGCACATCAGAATGGGCCATAAAAAAGCAACTCTTCAAAACGAAAGATACAGCCGCCTTTGTAAATCTTGCGCGCGTGCTGGCTGCGCGTTGTCTCCAAACTGGTATAACTGAAATGATTTGCGACATTGAAGCGATGCCGAATGGAAAATGGGATAAATTTCTGAATACAGTTCGTGCAAACGGCATTGCTCTAACAGAACCTGAGAGATTCAAAAGTGCACTGCCATGGGATGTCGATCGACCTGAAAAACCTTGGGAGGTGGAGATAGAAAAATAGATTGTACAAAATGTTTAAAGGGTTTTCAATAAAATTTATTAAACTACATTATATATTGCAGTGAAATCAATTTTCATATTTGTGCTTAATGTCCTTCCATAATTTCTGCAAGAGAAAATGGTAGAATTAGTATTGCAAATTATATAATATCAAACAAGGGTGCAACTTACGCCTTTGTTAGCCTGTTCAAAAATTGTTTCTGAGGCGACATCGAATCCACGCTCAAAGAAAAAAACTGATGCCATTATTGCCACAACGTATGTGGAGGTCCTTTTGAAAAGTGTATTGTATATAACTTTCATGGCTTGATTTAAATTATTCAGCAAATTTGACTAACTTTTTGCACTTGCCAATATTTTAGAGCACGAAGTAATGACACAAGTTTTGACAGTTTATTATTTGTTAAGGGCTGACGTATAAAAAATACATTTAAACTGCTACACACAATGAATACGAGATGCGAGTACGAGATACAGCAAACTTCGATTATCCATGATGGATGGGATCGAGCTCATCCTGGATAATGGAATCATTATTTCATGTTATTCCTTATCAATTCACAAAGTCGTAAGTACATAATATGTATGCATATAATTTAATTGCTAACATCACCGTTTTAAAAAAGTATTTTTTCGATCATGAACCGTTTGAATTATTATGATATTTTTGAAGTATATACTTCTATGTGGACGCTTGACATGGGGGTAAGCTGGTGAATGCGTTACGAAAGTGTGATCTAGCCAGTGTTGCCAGAAATTAAAAACTGCAAATTCGAAAAAAAAAACTGTAAAAAAAAATTTTTTGAAAAATATGAAATTTTAGTGATAGTTAAAATACCTTTTTTTTGGTCATAATTTTATAATAAAAAAACTGCAATTTGCAAAAATAAACTGCAAGCGTGTCTAAAAAACTTGAATTTGCAGTTTTGTGTGAGAGAATCGTATGGGAAAAGAAAGTGACCAATTTCCATGTGATCTTATCTTATCTTACCTTATCCCATATCAGGGATATCAAATCTAATTTTTGTAAGAAAGAAAAAGCATGCGAACAGAACCTGATGCGCTTGGAGAATGCGAGAGTGAATAGCATACATTTGCTATCTTTATAGCATGTGATGTCCTTCCTTAAATTTGATAAGATAAGATCACATGGAAATTAGCAAAATGATTTATAAATTATTCTAGATTTGCAATGAGAGCACAGAAATTTTGGCCATAAATACGAGGTATGGTGGAAGTGCTCATGATAGCTTTGTTTGGCGCCAAATTCATGATAGAAATGTATTGGAAACAGATTTTATATCGCGTATTATGCGATCTGGCCAGCTCCGGGTGCTGCTCCATAAATGAGCAGAGCGTTTTGACCTGTTCCTTATTTGCATAACTCCTACAAGAGAAGAAACAAATCGTTTTAAATTAAACATCTTAATAAATTTCACATTTACACAAAATATTGAAAATATTATTCAAAAGAAACAGAGCTTATAAGTAAATGATATTTGAAAACTGTAAGTGCTGCCAATAAGCAATCAATTTTTTTTATCATCTTACAGCATGAATGAATAAATAGAAGATTACGACATCAGACAAACAAAATTGAAAATCTACTGCGCATTTACGTCACAGGAGCTCCTACTATTGACAGACATGTTTCAGTTGCATAGCAACTTCTTAATAAATAAAATAAATATTAAAATATTTTTCATTATTGTTTACTCTCTGTTTACACACAGAAATTATTTTTGGAAATCCTTTAAACGTTAAATATAATGAAATAGACTCCTGTAAATTTGTGTAGCAAAAATGTGATTTGTTTATTAATTAACGAAACGACAAAGTTAGTTTTAGGATATTGTTTACTAAAAAACATTCTAGCTCTAAAAAATAATTTTTTGACTTTTTGTCACAATTAAAATGTTCTGCATGATCCAGATGTTTTTTCAGATAATCATTTGATACTAATAATTCATCCTCATTTATTTCATCGAAAATTTGTTGGAGAGATTTCATGTGGTTCATTAGTTCTATTGATGGCTTTGAAAGCCCTCCCTCAGTTAAATCGGGGTGCTGGGGGAAAAGTGGGCAACTAAAACTCATTTTTATTGTAAGATATTAATTAAATTATTAATAGTCCAAATTCGTTAAAAGTTTCTGAAATCTTATTTTGGCTTGAAGCGAACTGTGTACAAAGGAAATTTTAGACTTAAGACTTAACCAAAATAGACGTGACGAGACGGTAGCAATTGAACGAACGTTTGCACTCGTTTCGTCTGTTTTGACATTTAACCCAAAATGTTACGCTAGCCAACGAACCAAAAAAGCTGTTATGACGAGTAGCAACGTTTTGAAGTTGGGTTCATACGGAACAACTCGTCTCGTCAAAATGTTTCGTTCACTTTCGATCAATTACGTCGGTTCATTTTGGCTATCAACATTGGTTTACATACACTCGAACTTTCTCGTTACGTCTCGTCTATTTTGGTTTAGGCTTTAGGTATACTTAGATATTCATACCTTTGCAGGTCATTTGAACTATGTATATAATTTCCAAGCCTATACTCTATGTGCAATGGTCCTCTGGAATTGCGTTAAATTTAAGGATCCTTACACTCGTAAATTGCTTTACAGATTTATTATTAGTGGAAATATTAATTGTGCTCCAATTTTATGTAAGCGAAAAAAAAATTCACAACAGAGAATAGGCTAGAATTTCTTCCACATAATTTCCGTGTGTAAAAAGGCACTTATTATTATTTATCAAACAGTTGTCAACAAATCAAAACAATAACAAAGAAACTGTCAATCGACTAAATGAACTACATTTTAGTTTCATTAAAAGGCTAAAAAGAGATTTAACGCCCCATTAAAAAATACTAAACCATGGTCAAAACTTGTACCAAAAACAATTTAATTTCATTTTTGATATGCGTTCTTTTCAGTAAAATACTTTTATTATGGTATTTAATATTTAATGTGTAGAAAAAAATTATTTTCTTTTTAAATTCTTCCCCGTAATCAATTAGGAACTACGTTTATGGCGATGGTCCCCTCCTACGTCACAAGAAAAAATGACATATGCGCGTGTCGTAATCTTGTATTCTATCATTCTTGATCTTACAGAGAGGAAAGTAAAATTGATTATCAAAAACGACAATCAAAAAAACGACAGTCAACTATCACTTTAGCGGATACCACTCCTGCAAACATCTAGTTTTGACTTAAACCTAAACCAAAATAGACGAGACGAGACGTAACGAGTAAGTTCGAGTGTATATAAACCAATGTTGATAACCAAAATGAACCAACGTAATTGATCGAAAGTGAACGAAACATTTTGACGAGACGTATTGTTCCGTAAGAACCGAACTTCAATACGTTGCTACTCGTCATAACAGCTTTTTCGTTGGCTAGCGTAACATTTTGGGTTAAATGTCAAAACAGACGAAACGAGTGCAAACGTTTGTTCAATTGCTTTAGCCCTATTTTGCACCTGCAATGAAACAAACACACGACAGCGAAGTCATAAGGGGCGTACACATGATCAAACAACTCATCAAATTGTTTGTCAAACAATTTGATCAACTTTTGTATGGAGTTTGATGAGAATTTGAAGATGTGAACGCTCATCAAACTGTTGGTCAAATTGTTTGATGGAAAACAAAGAATTTTGTTTTTCTGCTTGTTTGACTAACAATTTGACCAACAATTTGATGGTGTGTACGCTCGTCAAATTTACTAGTACATATTTCTCAGTTGAAAAGAGATTTCAACGAGTGCACATCGTGCGGATAATGAAATGGCAGGCAGCTCTTATTCATTTTGCATATTAGAAGGATGTTTTTATTGTTTTGTTCTTAAATGTGGCGAAAGGAGTCGATATTCATTATATTAAAGTAAGTTTTAATTAAAATTAATTTTATACTTAAGTAACGACGAAACCAATTTAATTATAACTGTTTCGATTATTGGAAACGTTTTAGAGTGTACTTAAGTTTTATCTTTTTGTTTAATAGGTTTTATGGACCTAAAAGTGTTCGATTATTACTATGGTCTTGAAAATAACAATAAGTAATAATTAAGGTAAAATTAAACTCCTATTTCATCAACATATCTACTTTCATGAACATAATAATTTGTCCGACCTAACGATGTTTTCTCTTCGGTGGTCGGAACAAAACTGAAATTTGACGAACAATTTGATCATGTCTACGCTAAGCTGTCAAATTGTTTGGCAAACAATTTGATGAAAAATTTGATGGTTTGAACACCCTTATACGCCGATGATCAAACTCGAATGTGTAAGTGAATAGCGCTATTGATGCTGTCAAACATTTTTGTTTTTTGCGAATTGAGATAGGTTTTGTTTGAATAATGAATTTAATTGAATTGTGTGATATAAAAACAAAACATGACATAATCCACGAATATCCAGCGATATTGAAAGAAAATTGTACCACATTAATAATAGACAATGGTTCATATGAATGTCGCGTTGGTTGGAGTACCTGCACAAGTCCGCTGTTTAGTTTTCGCAATTTAATCGCAAAGCCTCGAAAGGATCGCAAGAAAGACACTACTGACTTGCAGGTAAATCCGCCAATACAAATTGGCAACAATATCATTAACATTGAAGCTCTGCGTTTTCAATTGAAAACACAATTCGATCGCGATGTGGTAACACACTATCACAATCAGGAGCAGATCTTTGACTACATCTTCACACACTTGGGTATTGATCAAGATAGTGTACCGCACCCAATACTTATGACTGAAACCGTGGGAAATCCCAATTACTGCCGCCAACAAATGAACGAGTTACTCTTCGAATGTTATGGAGTGTCTGGTGTCTGTTATGGTCTCGATGCGTTGTACAGTTTCCAACGTGATGGAAACAGTAACAAGTTAAATGGCTTGATTATATCTTTTGGTTACTACACGACACATGTTATGCCGCTGCTTAACGGAAAGCTGGTGGTGCAGCGTGCACGGCGTTTAAATGTGGGTGGGTACCATATTATTACTTATTTATTTCGTCTCATGCAAATGAAGTATCCAGTTCACTTAAATGCAATAACCATTAGCCGTATGGAATCGTTGATGCAACAACATAGTTCCATATCATTAGATTACATAGAAGACATGAAAAAATGGTCGCAGGTTGATTTTTACGAACAAAACGTGAAACGCATACAGCTGCCCTATACAGTTCAGGCGCCGATTGGCACTCTTACCGCTGAACAGAAATTTGAGAAGCGTAAAGAGATGACAAAACGTTTGCTAGAAGCCAATGCAAAGCGCACAAAGCAAAAACTAGAAGAAGACGAGCAGCAACTCAAATTAATGGACAGTATATTGGGATTGCACGAATCCGGAAATACCAATGCCTGCTCTGTAGCTTTAACAGAACATGGTATAGGGAGTACTGATGAACTAAACAAAATAATACCCGTATTGCGTGCCCGTATACAACGTTTGAGACAAAAGGTACAACAGCCAATTGATGTACAAAGTTTAAATATGAAAGAAAAAACGCTCATTATACCACAACCTCCGCTACACATACCTCTGCTCGAATGGGTCACAGATATAAAAGATAAACGTGTACAGGTTCTAGAGCGTAAACATACGCGTAAAGTACGTCGCAAAAACTTAGCGAAACGGCGTACAGCTGCTGCACAGGAACGCATGCGTATTATTTCATTGCTAGCGCGTAAGGAAAAGGGCATAGACGATTTTGGAATACATGATGAAGACTGGGATGTTTACAAAGCCATCAGTCGTGATAACGATAGTGACAGCGAACTAGAAAATGAAAAACTGATTGAATATGAGGATATTTTACGACACCACGATCCAAATTTTAAAGAACCAGTCTTATTTACAGCTGGTGCTGCAGAAAATTATCAGCTTCATTTTGGTGTTGAAGCCATACGCGCCCCAGAGTTAATATTTCAACCTAGCATGATTGGCAGCCCTGAGGCTGGTCTAGCAGAACTTATGAACTTTGTAATAAAATCTTTTCCAGTCGAGCAGCAACAACGTTTAGTTAGTAATGTGTTCTTGACAGGTGGCTGTGCTAAGTTGCAGGGTTTACAAGATCGTATTTCTAGGGAACTACTTGAAATGTTACCCTTTAAAATGCCTTTTAATATATCGATTGCCGAATCTCCTGACTTAGATGCATGGTTTGGAGCACGGGAATTTAGTTTTACTGAAAATTTTAATGAAGGCCTCACAACAAGACAAGATTATAATGAAAAAGGTAGTGAATTTTTTAAAAGCCATACGGCCAGTAATTATTATTTCCCTACGCCAGATCCAATAATTCAATGAAAAACTAAGAATATATAAACAAATATATGTATGTTATATTAGGAGAACGTAGTGCATTAAAAAATCAAAACTTAACTTGTACTTATTTTTAAAAAAAAAAAAATTGGCTAGAGTTTACTTTAGCGACAATTAATTTTTTATTAAACCTAATTTTTCTTACGTAGTTTTTAATTCTAGGAAAGGATAATCAAAAAAGGTCGCTTGGCTTTTATAAAAATCGAATATTATTTAATCGAATTCAACAGTCATTTGCAGAAACCGATATTCATGTGAAATTTCACAAATCAGTTAATGCTTTATAAACAAACATGACAAAGACTGATGAAGCTATGTATAGATGTATATTATAGTAACTTCGGGTATTGTGATATGGGTATTTTTGTATTTAAAATTACGTCTAAATTTTATAGCATAGCTTCTACTTCTTTATGTATTATGGTTTGTTGATTCATTATGCAGTGCATTATGACTTCGGAGCTCTATAGCATATGCCAATCTGAAGCTATTTAAACAAAATGGAAAAAAGCCAAGTGACACCTCTAAATGAAATTGGCGGGTAATGTGATATATAGTGTTCGGATAATGTGATATACCATCATGAAAAGTATAACAAGTATAAAATAGTAGGAACTAAATATACAATAACATTACATTTTTCAATAGAATTTCCATAAAAAAGGAAACTAGATTTAAACTGAATCAATAAGCGAAAAGGTGAACATATGAAAGTCAGATAGATGACTCACGTACAAAAATTGGAAGACAATCATTGTGAGCCCAAATTAAATTGTATTGCAAGCATTGAACTCAGGTCTGATTCTATGTATCTCTCTGGAAGAGTTTTTTGTAAAAAAGTACAGGTAACGTCCTTACTGGGTGGAGCAAATTGGACTATATCACATTACGCGAATTTCAGTTATAATGCACTCAGGCTATTTTTATTAAAACACACTTCAGCAAATAAAGAACTCACATTATTTATGACAAAGTATATTCACCCACTAACAAATTTAGGAACAGGAGTGGAATCCGCTAAGGTGATAGTCGACATTTGATTATGAACTATCGCACTTTTGCTCTCTGTAAGGTGATTGTCAATTTGATTATCGCGTTTTTGCGATTGTTTTATGTGATAGCTATTTAGGTGTCGTTTTTTTATTCTGTGTAGTTTTTTTATTCTATAATAATAATATAAATCTATTTGAAGTTTATAAAAACCATGTTTACTTCATTGGAAATATTTTACGGCAGAAATAACGGAAATGATTTTAGTAAAATTTGGAGTTAATAATCCTAAGATTCTATTGCAGTTCTAGGGTGCATTGATGGTAGTCATATTTTGATTCTTAGACCAACGGAAATGAGAATAGTACGAACATAGAACATGAATAGACGACATAGTATGAATGCAATGGTTGTAAGTTTATTATGAAATATCATTAGCAAAATAATTTGAAAATTATTCTAGATTTGCAATGATAGCACAGAAATTTTGGCCATAAATGCAAGGTATGGTGGAAGTGCTCATGATAGCTTTGTTTGGCGCCAAAGCCATGAAAGAAATGTGTTCGAAACAGATTTTATATCACGTATTATACGATCATAAATGATCAGAGCGTTTTGACCTGTTCCTTACTTGCATAACTCCTACAAGAAAAGAAACAAATCGTTTTAAATTAAGAAACTTAATAAGTTTCACATTTACACAAAATATTGAAAATATTATTCAAAAGAAACAGCTTATATTTAAATGACATTTGAAAACTGTAAGTGCTGCCAATAAACAAACAATTTTTTTGATCATCTTACAGAGAGTAAAGTTGATTATCAAAAACGACAATTAAAAAAACGACAGTCAACTATCACCTTAGCGGATACCACTCCAGATAATTAAAAATATATGTGTTACCAGATGATTTTTTTATCAAAGTGTGGACCGGCAATGGTACTCCATTTTTTTTAATAAGTTCATATATAAATGATTTTTTTTTTTGATTATGTATCAATATAAACATAAGAAATAATTTAGCGAAACTGAACGCACTTTCTGTACGGAATCTATGCATTGTTTACATAAAAAAATATGTTTGCAATGGAGCTAGAAGTGAAAAATCCATTTATTTTGAAATTAATAGGAAATGTGGAAAAATTAAGAGGTTTATACAGTAAAATTGACGCATTTTATTGTAATCGAAATGTTAAGGAAAGGGCTTGGATTACAGTTGCAGAAATATGCATTTCAATATACACACAATACAAACAACAGCTTTGCTTTTGCCAATACTTTTTCCCGCAATCTACACGCATAGAACAAAATGAGCAATTTTGTTTTCTTATTTTTGAAGTGAAAGCTTATGGCACGTTGTGCGGCTGAGGAAAAAAGTATAAACTCGCGAAACCGACCGTCATCGGGATTCCCCGTCATGAATGCGATAGTAAAATTTGAATGTTCTTTGAAGACTTGGGAAACGAACTCGATTTTGGAATTTTGAAGACTTGGGAAACGAACTCGATTTTGGAATTTTGAAGACTTGGGAAACGAACTCGATTTCAGAAATTTGAAGACTTGGGAAACGAACTTGATTTCAAATTTGGAAGACTTGGGAAACGAACTTGATTTTGGAATTTTGAACACTTGGGAAACGAACTCGATTTTAGAATTTTGAAGACTTTGAAAACGAACTCGATTTCAAAAAATTTAAAAAAACGTTGCTTACTTTTAGGTGCTACTAATATTTTGCCCCTAAAAGTAAGCAACACTTTCTGACAAATTTCATAATAGCGCCTAAAAGTAGGCAACGATTTTAAAAATATCAAGTAATGCTATTTTTGAAATTTGTCGGAAAGTGTTGCATACTTTTAGGGTAAATTATCAAAAGTGCCTAAAAGTAGGCAACGTTTTTTGAAAAAACTTGCCCATGAAAGTATGCAATTTTTTGGAAAAATTTTTTAAATTTGTAGCATACATATGTTGACTTCTGGTTGCTGAGTAAGCAAATTTTTCTCTGCAAGCGCAGCCGAAAGCAGAGCCAGCAGCCCAAAGCAGAAAAAAATCTGAAGTACCAGGCCACCATGAACCAGCAGCAAGCAAATTTGGTTTTTTGAAAAACTTTATATTGCCATATAAAAAGAAAACGCACACATACCAACTAACACACAAACTTGCCATTAAACGATTTGTTTTCACTTCTGTCGGCACTCCCGGCGTGCAACCCGCCGTTTTTTTCTTAAAATTAGTAAAAACAATCTCTGGATTGCATATTTATTGCTTTAAGTATCTAAATTAATGCCATTGAATAACATTTTGTGAATGAATTCAATTTAGTTAGGAAATATAAAAAATAAAATTTATGCAATTGTGGGAATATTTCATACGCTTGCAACTATGGCTACATCGCTTCTTAAGTTCAACGAAGTACAACATAGCCACTAAAAAGTCTTCTCTGAGTTTCTTAAGCATCTGACAGGCTTTTCGTTCAAATTTGACAGTAGGCTACGCTAGGCGATGCATGGTTTAGTTGGGCCTTTAGTTCTGGTCTGTTCCTTAAAGTTGACATTCCTGCTTTTAATTATTAACAGCACTGGCTTTGACATCCAAAAAGTTATTGACAAAGCGAAGGAAGGAAACAAATGAAAAATTCGTCAAATGTCAAGCGGTAGCGTTATCTTGTGAAAAGTTTGGTCCGTGATCTTTGTTCGTGTCACACAAAGCACACAAAGTAGTCGCTATTTGCGTACATAGTTCAAGTCTTCAATAACTGCTTAAAATAAACTTAGTTTTTTTTTAAATTTTAGTTCACATTATTCGGTCGGTTAACATAACAAAAAATGGTTGACTTAACTGCATCAGCATCGCCATTCCAACAAAGTATTCCAAACTTTGCTTTTTATTTGCCAGCTGTGGTCGTATGTGGCCTTGCAGGTACGTTTGTTCATATACATACATATATTGTTTTGAGGAGTTATAAAGTGTTCACAGTTTGAGTTTTAATTCCTAGTCATTATTGAGGCCTCGGTGCATGCTTACTCTAACGACAATTGCTCATTTTTTTAGAAGATGCGTTATTGGAATAATAACTCTGTAGTAAAAGGGCATAAGTTTGAAATATTGACAACATAGGATGTAAATCCTGAGCTGCGGCCACTTAACTGTTATGTGAAATTACTGTGGCTAGCGAAGCCGGTGTTGGAAATACTATAGGATTAGATTATCAAGCTCAAAAAAATGAAGGAGGCAATATATGTACATATATACATTATATTGATTAGCATACTGACTGTACAACATACTAAATATTCAAGAAAATTTTTAGTGATTACGTTAAAGTAAATAATTACCATATATTTTAATACCAAAATTCACAAAAGTGATTTTACTTTTTTCGATAAATAATAGGTAAAATGAAAAAAAACGTATATGCAAACGGCATATCCTTTGAAAGCAAAGAATCAAGGATTCTTAACATGCTAAGAAGTATAGGTTATTAACTCATTTTTTTGGATTAATAACGGTTTAAAAAAAAACAATAGTCAACATATCAGAAAAGTTGCCATAGCTCTAAAGTTGTAGGTTAAATTTCAAAAACTTTGCTAACCAATTATGGTAGGCCATTAAATTATCTTTCTTATGACACCCATATTTTTGATATTCATATAAGGGTTCCCAACTTATAATCATTTTTAAGCTAACTTCCGATGGCTATACCTCCGAAACGAAACCTGAGCGACACTTTCTGATCACAATTTAAAACTTCGTAAGAAAAAGTAACAATTGTGCTGAACTAAGCTTGAGCCGAAAACTTTTAAGTTGTAGCTACATTGAAATTGAATTTTTTTATGTTAATCATATTAGGAAAACCAAATACGTTGAATACATTTTCTTGGAAATTAAAATGATGTTACTATAGGTTATGAACAGTTCGTTCATTTTTTCTAAGGTTTGCTTTCGTGGACAATTTACATTTCATTATCAGTAATAAAAAAAAAAATTGAATTGCAATTACCCATGTCAGACTTTTAAGTAAATTAATATGTTAACGTGCTATTTGTTGATAAGAATATGTTTCGCTTTGATAAAGAGCAGTAACAATTAAATACAGGGTGAAGAGGTAGAGCACTTTTAAAACAACAGGTCTAATAAGGGGCCGTTCAAGTATTACGTAACGCAATTAGGGGGGAGGGGGGGTCTTGTGAAACGTTACGATGCGTTACAGGGGAGGGGGGGGGGTTTCGAACAACGCGTTACGTAACATTGTTTTAGAAGTGAAACTACTTTAGCGGGTGGTGATTTGAAATGAGGTATGTAAGTATAATGAAACGCTTTCTTTATGTGTATGCTTATTGAATAGCTACAGCCAAAAAATTTTATTATAATGATAAAAGTTGATGGGATCTAGATAATTTACAGCAATAAATGATATGTTAAATTAAAGCACTTATCAAGCAGAATGTCCTAAAACTATCATCTTCGAAATTGGTTAACCAAAACCAGAGATGTAAGCGTGGAAAGATTTCCTATTTTTCTCATTTATTGCTGTAGCTGTTCTAGATCCCATCAACTTTTATCATTTTAATAAAATATGTTCGTCTCATTTTTCGCCATTTTAACCTATTTTAAGCTAATGTTTATTACATTATGTGTGATTTTTATTAAATAACAATATGAACAAGTTAAGGTGTTATCTTCAGTCAGGCCGAAACTCACATACCCTACACTGCACTCAAAGTAGGTACATATATTTCAGTAAAAAAAGACTTTGAAGAGGTTAAATAATTCGAAAAAAGTGTGAAATGTTTAAGAGGTTGAAAACTGTTGAAAAAGTCGTAAATATATGCAAAATGTTAATGTTGAGAGAGGTTGAAAAAGTCTAAACAATTTAAAATCGATGAAAAAGTCGAAAAAATAAAGAAATTTCATTACAATATCTTGCACGGTTTACGAGATATGGTGGTATAGAGGTTAAAATTTAGGACCGTGCCACGGAAATCTTTGGAAACTTGAAACCTAGCCTAACCTTAATTTAGTTCAAATGTACACCTTATCACCAAGTTTCATCAAAATCGCTGCATTTTTTTTCAAAATGGGATTGGGCAAATATACATAGAGTATGGGCGATAGGCGTGTCCATTAACTGATTACGTCCATTTTCAATAGCAAGATGCCTGCAAGAAGGTCTGACCTGAGTGTGCTAATTTCATTCAATTAGCTTTCTTGGTTTTTCCGTAAACCTGATTTGAACAGACAGACAGACGGACATAGCTAAATCAACTCAGGTGGTGACGCTGATCAAGAATATATCTATATACTTTTTCATACCTACCACCGCCCTCTTCTATGCGTTACAAACAAAATGACAAAGTGAATATACCCTCGGTGTAGGGTATAATAAAGAAAATAAACAACATACGCATGTATTTCCGGTACTTTTCGCAACATAATTGTGACTTTTAGGTAAATATGGTCACTTGGGTGTTACGTAACGTTTAAGGGGGGGGGGGGGGTAGAGGAAAACGTTACGGCGCGTTACATAGGGGGGAGGGGGGGGTCAAAAATCTTCGAAAATTGCGTTACGTAATACTTGAACGGCCCCTAAGTATGCAAAGTTTACGGAAGACATGTTGTCGATATTAATTTTCAATATAGATATACATTTTTTAAGGCCAGTTGCGAACTAATAACCTTGAGATTGACCTCTTAGCAGTTTTTAACAGCAAAATAAAAAAAACTCCCAGATCAAGACCGCCTGACCTAGTTGTGAAAGAAATAATATAGATGATGATGTCTCCACAACAAGTTAATTTTTCAAAAAGCTATGGAACTTGGAGGGTCACATGGAATTGTCTCACTCCAAACATGACAATTTTGCTTATTAGCAAAGCTGTTTAGCCAAAAATGAACTTCCTGCCTAATAATAAAGTTTCGCTACTAAAGCTAGTAGCCATCTTAGCTATTAAGCTTAAATAAGCTTATTAAAAAATAAATTGTGAAAATTAAAAAATTATGCTTGTGATTTTGTTATTTTGAAAAATTTTTTTTTTTAGCTTTTTGGCACTTTCTCAACATACCCAATCAAACTATATGAACATATGTATATACCTGTGGCAATAGGAAATAACATCTTAAGTCGATCTGTGATGACAAAATAAAAAACAAAGTATGTCACATGTTCATACACAGAACATATTTTGCTTTGTTTTGATATCACAGACCGACTTAAGATGTTATTCCTCACGCCCTACCTACACTCCTTCCCCTTAATTGAAGTAGCATATGATAAATGAGTTAAGTTTTTATTTTTTAGCATTTTCATTCTATTTTTGATGAATTATATTTTGGAATTTGTTCTAACCCTGTTGGAGGATGAAATAAAATGCATTTTTTTTCCTCAGAATACACATTCATCCAAATTTGAAGCTTGAAATAATTTTTTTTTTTCAATATTCTTCATTTTTTCGTGCTAAATGAAAAGGCCAACACTCTCTGAAATCTTATTTAACCCTTAAATACCCAACTTTTTTTTTGACCTGAAAAAAATATATGTTGTAGATTCTGCGATTCTGAACAACTTTTGTTCCATAATTTTTTTTTTTAATGATAGGCACGCCCCCCAGGCACAAATTACCTGGCTGGTCCCTGGTAGAACCACCAGATCCCCGAACTTTTTAATAAATTTTGCAAGAGAAAATTTATTTCGTTTAATTGTGTTAAATGTATTGAAGACTTAAAGAAAAATGAGACTAGAAAAGCCATTACGAATATTATTTTTTTCAGGTTTAAAATCATAAAATTTATTGACTATCTAATATTTTCAAAATTCATAATTTCACAAAAATGGCTTTTGGCGAGGTGCTATCACTCAACTGAAAAAATACGTGACATACGAAGGAAATAGAATGCGAAAACCGAACTGATCTTTGGCGCTTGAAGCCGAGCGTATATGTGTGTGACGCAAAGTTTAAAAATTGTACGTCAAATACCTTAAAAATTTTTTTTAAAGTGGTTGGTTTCTGGCGGTACCACGAGGCGTTTAAGATAAGATAAATAAGATCCAATGCGGCTGACAAAGCTTAAAGGAATTCCAAGTTTCTTTAATTTAAACAAAATGAAGTTATGTGGTAATTCGTCAAATGCTTCACTGAAGTCAGGGTTGATGCAGTCAGCTTGCCCACCAGAGTCTAAAAAGCTTAATGCAATGGAAGTAAAATCAAGAAGGTTAGAAACTGCAGATATACCATTAACAAAACCATGCTGACGTGTTGTTATGACTTCACTGCAGTACACCTTAACTTGATTTTATATAATTCGTTAAAAAAGCTTCGGTATTGATTTGATTTTAACTAGCTACGGGCCAGTATTTAGAAACATAATAATTACACCCTTTCTTGAAAATGAGGCTTATGTATGATTCTTCCCAAAATTTAGGAAAATAGCTTTCTCTATTAGATTAATTAAATAGAAATAGCTCAGTTAACTAATACAGGTGCCGGAATACCATCAGGTCCGGAGCTGAAGGCATCGTCAACAGATAAGATTTATTTCTCTATTAGTTCAATATTCAAAATAGTTGACACATCAGCTATAATCTGGAGGTCGCTAGTGTGACCAACTGTTCTGAATTCAGATGGAATCCGACTGACTTTTTTTAGAATTAATAAATCCCTAAAAATGCTTGGGCTCATGGAGAATATTCAGTCTAATTTTATTCAAATATTCAGAATAAACTAAAGCTAATTTTAAGAAACAGTCATTGTTTTTAATCAGTACTTCACAAAAAAGAGAGTAAGTACAGTGTTGAAAATAATTAGATTGCAAACTGAATAAATGAAGAAATTTAAACAAAATGAAAAATCACCTGGTTTTAGTATTAATATCGGTCATTCTTTTAATAACTGCACACTTTGTTTTTTTGAAATTTTTGAACATTTTTTGAAACGAAATATCTCAAAAAACTATAGTAGATAGTATAAAAAATTATTTGATCATATTTGATAAGAAAGACTATAACTTTAAAAAAAAAAGTTAAAAAAGTTTAAATAAATTTGTTAAAACACAAATTTTTATAATAATAAAAAAAATTTTTCTCAAAATATTTTCAATATAACATCTTCCGTTTTTTTTTTTATTTTTATGTGTTATTCCTCAATCAGTCCTAAGAATGCATGTGCTTTCATATCGAAGTTCCCACCATAAGTTTGGAAACTACGAATTTTTTACTGATGACACGCACCATGTTTTTTCAACAAAAATTCGACATAATTTTTTTTTTATTTATAAAAACTCATATTTTCCAAAGTTATGGCGGGAATTTCGATTTGAATGCAGATACATTCTTATGATTGATTGAAAATAACATTACAAAAAATTAAAAAAAAAAATTCGAATTTTATGTTGAAAAAACAAGGTGCGCCTCATCAGTAAAAAATTCGTAGTTTCCAAAGTTATGGTGGGATTTTCGATATTTTTAGTCTTGTCTGAAACACAATTGGGACAACAGCAGTTAAACTGCAGAAGAAAAAAAATCTATCAACATAAAGCCCAGTAGTAATTTGTTTCATTTTTGCTGTGGTAGTAAAGCAGCGAAATATCTGTGACAGCAAAGCAGCAAAATATCTAGCAAAAAGTAATAACAGCTAAATCCGACTTAAGACAAATGGAGCAAAAGCCATTTTCCATTAGATATTGGTGAAATATGCTTCATGTTTTCTGGGCAGCCTTAAGATTTAAATAAGTAGGGGAGAAGTGGGGGTTGTGGGCATAGTTTTGTTTTCGGCTTATAATTACCGACCTAGTGCATATTATTTGGACATATGGGTATCTGTGTAAAGCTAGAGACCTAAGCTAACTAATTATAAAGAAACATACCCGATTCCGTCATGCAAAAAAATTTTACATGGACTTTCGTAAAATCGTCATTTTCAGCTAAAATTTTTTTAGGGGGGGTTGTGGGCACCCTTGGAAAAAATGCTACAAATGGAAAAATATGAAAAAAAACCACAACTAATATGAACAAAATGACAGTTTATTAATCTCAAAGCCTGCATAGGCGTTATTCATCGTCGGAAATACAATTTTGACATGTATAATAACTTGCCCGCATGCCCGCACATTTCAAATGAAAAGGTGTGTGAAAAAGAGAGTGTAGCGTGAAAATGGCAAACAAACGTACGAATAAGACTTTATAAGTGTTGCAAAAGCAAAATATCATTTCAGCTATGATAATGGACCAAAAAAAAAACAATTTCCAAACAAATTTTTAGAACAATTTTACGAGAAATTGTATGTATATAAAAAATTTGACTAAAAAAACGGGTGCCCACAACACACCCAATTTTTGTGCCCACAACCAACTTTAGCAGACATTTTAAAAAGTAATGAAAAAATGTTTATGCATAAATTTTTTGGTTCAAATCGATATTGTTCCATTCAGCATAATACTTCGACTAAATAAAAATACATTACACTTACCTTTCCAATCGATCCACTTTGATTGATACACTATTGAAAATGTTTGAAAAAAGTTTCACCACCTTTTCAAAGCCCAAAAAAACCAATTCGTTCATTTCCAAAAGTAAACGCGTCCGTTTACTTTGATATATGGCATGAATCATACATAGGGTAATTGCTTGCGAATGGCATTACCAACGAAACTCAATCTTCATTTTGTGAAAATATACGTAGGGGTGCCCACAACCGACCCATGCCCACAACCCCCACTTCTCCCCTACTGATGAGAAATGTCACCCAGAATTATTCGATAGTTGGCTTCAACATCATTTGTCCAAGTCGACTAAAGCTGTTGTTCCTTTTTTCACATATATATTAGCGTTGCATTAAAGCTGTCAAATTCAAAGTCTTTTGAAAAAATTAATATTATAATATTATAAGGTAAGAACATTTATAAATCTGGCTCACGAAAACTTCCATTGTATGCCGCAGTCATTTAGGCATTTCTCTCCAAAAAAATTTAACAAAAGTTTCTTTGCTATAAAAGATATGTTGACAAATTAAAAACCAACCAATGAAGAAGTCCAGAAATGTTTTATATTTTTGGTAGGGATGCAACGATACGCGTTTTGGCCGATACGATACCGATACTCATAAAAACTTATCGTCCATAAATTCTTTTTTTGTTAAAGATTTATTTTCACTATATTTTACTTTTGTTGCGTCGTTTTTTGTTTCTTAATTGTAGTTTTAAATAGTGTAATTTTCCTTTTTCTTTTCTTTATTCTGTATTTGTTGTGGCTTTATTACCGTTTGCGTTAATATGAAGGTTTTTTTTTCTGAATGTTTTTACGGTTCTTTATCTACTTGGTATAATATCTATTTTCAGTATAGTAGGGTTTTTAGTTGATTTTGTCTCTTTGGGACACAAGATATAACCAATTTTTTTTGTTTGTATCGGTGTATCGGCAAATAAATATCGCCGATATCGATAAATTGGAATATCCCGATATGTTAGTAGTCGTATCAGTATCGGTTGCGATTCTTCAGAAAACTGCCTTAAACACACATAGGCTACTGTGGAGCTCTACCCAAAATCTGACTGATAGTCACCTATAACTAATTTTACATAAAAATATTACTGGTGAAATAAATTTTATATTTTTACTTGAAATTATTAATTTTAAGGTCTCATGGCGTTTTCGCCTTGTGAAAATATTCCAAAGCTGTTAAACTTATGCCAGGTCTAGTCCTTTCCAAAACATTTGGAACAATTTAAATAATTTATATAACTTACATGCGTTTAATGATTCATTCAGTAACTAAAAAACATATTGAAAGCTATACCGATTAAATTTATTATTAAAAGTTCATAATTGGTTTTTTATATCAGTAGCTTATATGAGAATCCTGGAAGACGGTAACCGATCCGTACGTTAGAAGGATGCGCCTTGCGTACGGTTTTGTAGGTGGTGGGATCGCAGGAGAAACCGTTTTAATAGATAATTATTTTCTTTAACACATTCGCCATTGAAAACAATTTTAGTTTTTTGACAGTGCAGTTGATTGCAACGCGAGATACCTCACATTTTATAATTTATTTGTTTGTAGTGTTTGTAAAATGACTTTGTTATATAAATTATTGTTCTTTAAAATACTCTCTAAGTTAGACAAATTTATATTAGCGAAATTTCAGTTTAAAAATGCTTACGAGTAGTTTAGATTTCGTGTCCGCTAAAGGAAATGGCAGTTACCTTGTTTCACTGTTCAATCTAAATCTGCCATATAAGTAATAACATTTCAATAAACCTGTTTTGCAACAGAAACTAAGGAAAATCAAATAACTTAATTGTGAAAGTGCCAATTTGGAATTACCATAGAATTTCTCTTGAACAAGTGGTTAACAATAAGAAATTAATGATAAATGTTTGCTGAGGTTTCGAGACATCTAAAAACAAATTTGTTGAATTTTTAAAATATTTATTCCTTATTAACTACTAAATGAAGTTATTTTTGCAGTGGTCGCTAAATTTTCCCCCGTATTTAGATTTTGATCAAGAAGTTAAAGTTCCTGAAAATCCGTTCCATAACCTCCGAGCCCCATAAAAATACCCAATTTCTTAATATCACACAAAGGTATGCCCAATAGTCTTGCACAACGGCTGAATATGTTTCTGTGGTCTTTTTAAAAAATTCGTGGTCTTATCAAAACTTCTAATGTGCTTATAAGTAGCAGAGTTTTGATACGCTTGAAAAAGATTGACATCAAAATTATAACTAACAAAGTATCTATTGCGTCAACTCCGTAAAAATTTCTTTATTTTCTAAGAAAGACTTCGATAACTTGTGACTCCACCATAACCAAATATCGTTTAGCGAAAAACTTACCTGTTTCACGGTGTTGGTGAAAAAGTGTGATATTTAAGGAATGGAATTAGAAAAGAACGATACGGAGTTGGTTCTTGAATTTACAAGTACCCAAAACGCAGACGATACACAAAAATATTTAAATTTTGGGAATTTCAGTTTGTTTCATAAATGCAACTCATACCCGAAATATCGAAACCGTTGATATTCTTGAGAATCACCCTGAAGCTGCTTTATTGGACCCAGTATGAATTAAAATGCTTACCTCAGCAGCTGTGTTATCAGTTGAGGGCAGCGAAAGTCTTCGATTTAGTTTATTTATTATGATATGTTGTTTCGTTATGCCATGCTGGACTTACCTTCTTTCAATTAGTGCTAATACTCACTAGTGCTTTCATATGTATAGGTTAGCAATATGTATTTCTAAATCTTATCTCGTTTTATTTTTATATTATGGCTCCAAATAACATTCGTGTACATTTATGTAGCGATTTTCTTTATCATCTACACGGTTGGCTCCTTTCATGTACGTTTTTTTCTCTTTGAACAAATGCCTACGTTGGCAAAAAGAAACTATTCTAAATTTAAGAATTATTTGTTTGTATGTGAGCTTTTCATAACTTTTTGATTACCAGGGTTTTGATTTAAATTTCATCGAATTGGCACTTTATTGACCAATAGTCGATGACACTGAATTTAGTCTGAGTGCAACGCGGTAGCTGGACAATCGTCTATTGGTTTTAATTAGAACTTAAGAGATAGTAGAAACTGGGTGCGTGTGCTAATTGATTTTCATAAAAGAAATTTGGGTTTCACGTAAATGCATTGAAAAGAAATAAAATTGTCTCTTATTCTCCCGCAAAAACTGATTAGTGTTTTTTTTTAAACAAGTTTTTTCCAAGTGCATATAATCTATTGAATATTAAAATAATCTTATTGTCAATTAAAAAAAAAAAAGAACAAATAAAAAAAATTTCCGCAGCCGGTAGGATTCGAACCTACGCTCCCAGAGGGAATCTGATTTCGAGTCAGACGCCTTAACCACTCGGCCACGACTGCAAGTCATTTATGTGTCGCGAAAGCTCTGTTTTTAAGCAGGTGTAAACTTTGTTGGTTTTGACAAACTTTTGCTTCTAAAAATAAAGCTTGATAAGAAGAGCCACGTATGAATTTTAATTGAAAGGTTACAATTTCGAGTGTCTTTTTTAAGGGTATTCAGTCCAGCTAATTAAAGTTAACTAAAATGCTCACCATTCTTCAGGAATTTTGAATGTCCACATTAATGACATGTATATTGTTTTTTTTTCTTCATATAACTAATCAAGGTCGTAACGTTTATCATGTGTGAAATGTTTAATGGCGCATTGAGTAACTAGTAAATCATTGAAATATCTTCATTATTTTTAAAATATGTGAAGGAGGAAGGAAAAAAGTATTGTCAATTGCCAATTACTTGAGGAGTCCATAATGATATATTGATTAAGTTTTACGACAGCATACACTTGACTCATAAGTATTGCACTTATAAACTCTATTACATAGGACGGGTTAGTTTCAATCAAATTTTAAAATTTGTGCGTTAATTAAATAAGCTGAAGACTGATATAAGCTGGTTTTTTCTTGAGTTTTATAATGTATGGGTTCTTACGATCGCCTCCCATTCTATGAATACAAAATTTGGATTTTTATATCATAGCGTAGCACTATAGGTCAAATAGCACTTTTTTCTGGTCAAAACTGATAACGGCTATATTATCATGGTGATTGACTAGAAATGTATTTTTTATGTTGACTCTAGACAAAAAGAAGAACTCTGACAAAAATCTTAACCCTTATGCTACCGGGTCAAAAATAAGACGTACTACATTTTCTTAAAATTCCATAATTAATGAAATAAAAGATGTGTTTTTATTTTTAGATTCTATTATTAGGTTAAGAAATATATAGCGTTTACTTAAACATCATTTTCTAAAGATAAATTAGATAAAATGTTTAAGTACATTGAACTTAAAATTTCGGTTCCCCCAATTTTATCGTTATCTTCTTCATTCTCGTGTGCTTTGACATAGCTTGTTTGTTAAGTTGAGTTCTTCGTCTGGGATTTCACACCTTAATAATTGAATCACTTATCGGATGTTTGAGACGATTTTAGTTTGAATGCGTCTATTTAAAGGCAGTGAATAAATAATTGAATCTGATGTGTCCATTGCTCTATGAAACACGTCAAAAAGTGTATTAACGCGGCTACTTTTGCGTGCATGATGTAATGTATCAGATTTGTACAATTTGTGTCGAGATTCTGCTGATTCTTCTCCAAAATAACCAACAGGAAAAATTAAACCTTCTATAATTTCCTTTGGATGAATAAAAATTTTGTGTAAAGTTGTTGTCATTGGGCGACAGGGATGCATATTTTGAATAATTTTGCGGTTTCAAATTACCCAGCAATGCAAAGGACTTACATACGAATGGACTTATTACGAGTATCTTTTTGAAAACAAAGTTTTCTCACTTTACTTTGCCTCGTTAGGCTTTTAAGTGTTTCCCTTAGAACTGCCACATGTTTGTTTGACCTTGTTTTCGAGCGGATATGGACGCAGCTCTTACAAGCAAATTGGTTTCATTGCTGCAAACAGTAGAAAGCTCTGCTGCGGCCCGTCTTTTAGAACGTTCCGATTTTTTCCTCAAAGGGAGTTGCAAATGCCCGCCCACAGCTGAGTTTGATGCCGGTTCTTGCTTTTTTTTTCAATATTTTGCACCTAAGCCAATTAATATTTTGCTATTATAGACAACATCCAGTGGCTTTTTACCCATTTTTCGTAAACTCTAATGCAAAAATTATGCGCACTCTGCTGCAAATGACTCGGACTAGTAGCATCCTGAGTCACGGTGGGCTTTAACCAATTTTTAATAAAAGTGTGAGTTACAACAAAAACTTTAATTGGGAATTGTTAAGGATGTAAGTTAGAGTCGATATATGCTAAAACCCAAGAAATCCTTAGAGCTTTTTTTTTAATTCCATATTTACTGTTTTTTAATAATATGATACGTAATATACGTACGAAACTTAAAAAACGTCCGATTTTGTTCAAACTTTGATACGTCAAAAAACCTAAATAAATGGCATTACAGCCCAAATTTCAGTTCGCTAGGGGGTCAAGGTACTGAGAAATATTCATATTTTAGCCTGAAAATAGACGTTTTTAGCCCGTTTTAAAAATTTTAGTTCTAAAAGCCGACAAATCCAAATTTAAAGTTCTGGATAAGAATTTTTTTTATTAAGTCATCTTATATGCTTTTAAAAAAAATGTAAGCTTCTAGACCTTAAGACCTATTTTTGCGACTCGATTTAGTGAAATAAGTCTTTGTAAAAAATTACAGTTTTATTCGTAATACTAAAGACCGATTTTATTATGTTTGTCTATCTATTCGCTTTTAAATGAGATACCATATAGTAAAAATGGTTGACCAGGCCCAGATATATCAAACATTGAATTTGGCTATTTTCGCAAAAATTGCGTTTTTTTTTTCCAAGTTTGACCTAACAGTACTCAAGACCCCGAATACCTAGGGAAATTTGGGCTGTGAGACTGTCTTTTTGGGTTCTTTAACGTGTCAAAATTTGAACACAATCGGATGTTTTTTAAATTTCATACGTACGTTATACACATATTATACTAGATAATAAAACTAAAAAACAGTAAATATAGAATTAAAAAAAAAAGCTCTAAGGATTTTTTTATTTTAAATGTAGTTCGACTATAAATAATATCCCAAATAATTCCTCATTTAAGTTTTTGTTGTTACTCAACTTGTCATTTAAAGTTGGTTAAGCCCACCGTGGAGTATTTTCTAATAAGTAATTGAAAACAGCTTCTTCTTTTTCCTTTTTGTCTGTCTTTTGCAACAAGACTTCGAACAAATCTGAATTGCGGAAGTAAAAGTGTCCTGACAAAAAAATTCAATAAAAAAATCGTGCAAAATCGGGTCTCCAAATTTCTAAATAACATTTGCAATAGCTACATCTAACTTATTAAGAGTTAAAACCAACAAAATCTAACAAAATTTTAAAAGCTTACACAAAGTTGGAAATTTAAAAAAATTTGACAAATCATGGGTCTCATTTCAATTTTAGATTTTTTTCACAAAAAACCAAAATATAGTTAAATGTCAATTACATCCATTTTTTTTTAGAAAAAATAAAATTATTACTTAAATTACTTCTCAATAGTTGAAAAAAGAGTTAAAACCAGTACTTGTTTGCGTTATCTCAGTAGAATGCAAATGCATCAACTTTGACAAATCACTGAAAAGCAGTAAATTATTTTTTCCAAAAACAAAATGCATTTTTGTTTATTTTAAAGTATTCTCCGTTACACTACAACAACAAAAATTAAATAGCAATACAGGTAGTCCCCGACTTACGACCGAGATAGTTTCCTAGTCATCGGTCGTAAGTCGATTAAGTCGTAAGTCGAGTCTAGTCTAGTTCCAGCCATTTTTGGGATGATATAAAACTATTCACTTAAACAAACGTATTATTTGTACTGAAATAAATCGAATCCTTGTACATACTACTGTTTTTTTTTTAATTTTTTCTCATATACATATTTTAGGGATTCCCCGAAACTATTTTAAGCATTTTCTATAAAAAAAATTGAAAAAAAAATTGGTCGTAAGTGCGAATAGTCGTAAGTCGAACGGTCGTAAGTCGGGGACTACCTGTACTTGTATAAATTGAGTTTTTGACAAAAAAGTGTGCTTTCCCAATGTGCACAAAAACGAATGCGAATTCGTTTCGAATTCGAACCAAAAACGAATTCGTATTTGAAGTCCGTTTCGAATTCGAAACGGGTTGTTAATTTCAGTGTTAAAAAATATATTAGTTTTTTTCGACTTTTTTAAGCATTTCTAATTCGATTAAGACACAAAATTTATTTTTGAAAATTTTTCCGGGACTTTTTGCTCTGCTTTATGAACAAAAAACGAATTCGAAACAAAAAACAAAAAAACGAATTCGAAACGAATTCGTTTTACTTACAAAAAACAAAATTCGCAACGATTTCGTTTTATGAACAAAAACCGAATTCGAAACGAATCCGTTTTATGACCAAAAAATGAATTCGAAACGAATTCGTATTTGAAGTCCGTTACGAATTCAAAACGAATTCGTTTTACTTGCAAAAAACGGAATGCGCACAAACAAATTCGAAACGAATTCGCGTCCGTTTTTGTGCACATTGGGAAGTCACACTTTGCTGGTTAGTGGAAAATAAAAAAAATAGTGGAAAGCGCTTCATTTGCGCTTTTTTTGCAATATAGCGAAGTGTCACTTCTAAAGCCGATGGATTATTACTCGTTTTTGCCAATAATGAACTAAGCGATCTCTCATAAAAAAAATTATTATTCGTTTCGAATTCGTAACGGACTTCAAATACGAATTCGCTTCGAATTCGTTTTTTGTTCATAAAACGGATCCAAAAAATTAATTTTATTTAATTATCAAATTATTTAATATACAAATTGTAAGACTTCATTGCATATAATTTTATTTTATTATCAAATTAAATTTTACTTACGACAAAGTCAGGCTCGAACCCATGTCCCAGCGATTCATAGTCATGTGCGCTACCTACTAGACTGCCTGTCATATGTTATAATATATGTCAAAGGCGAATGATACCTTTCTCTCATTTGACCCGTTTTATTTACAAAAAACGAAGTCGATTCGACTTCGAAACGGACTTCAAATACGAATTCGTTTTTTGTCCATAAATCTGATCAAATTTTCAAAAAATATTTTGTGTCTTAATCGACTTACAAATGTTTAAAAAGTCGAAAAAAACTAGTATTTTTTTATATTATTCGAAACGAATTCTCGTCCGTTTTTGTGCACATTGGGATGTCCCCAAACATCACACAAGTTCACGAATTGGTTCGAACCAGCACCAGGCAAAAAGTGGATGCAATTTGATGAGGGCGAGGCACCTCCTACTTTTTTAAACGCTTGAGAAAATTATTTAGGGCAGTGCAACAAAATTTCCCATAAGAACGAATGGTTTAGACGAAAATTTAATGAATTTCTACAAAAAAACGTGACACCCTCCTATGTAAGCAAAAGCTTAAAAATGCTGTACTGACAGAATTCTTTAATGTAATATGTACAAGTAAATTTTATACAAACATAAGAAATTTTTTTATGACAAGCCCCACATTTTAGTGGGCAGATTTTAACAAGGGGGCGTTGCACCTCCTATACATACAGAAACTTAAAATCGCTATACTGAGCTTTTAATTAAATGTTGCCAAATTTAATATGGAAGCGTTTAGTCAAACCAACGTGACGTGATGGAAAAAAACCTTTTTAAAAAAATTTAAAATTTACGCGCGCTTTTACTGTAAATACGGTGTAAGCATTTAATTTAAGGTGAGGACAAAGATAAAATCTTTACTAGTTTCTGTTCAAAAGTGAACGAGCGTGATACCACAATCCTAGCTGTCAATGAGAGATTTGTGAGTTAGAGGCAATAAATTGAAAAAATAAAATAAAAAAGAGATTTAGAGAAAGTCTTCCGTATTCACCTAAAGCTTTCAACATTTACTTAAGAATTTTTTGAGTTTGAACAGAAAAATAGCATAATTTGAGAACTGTTACATCTGTTTGAGCAATGTAACACGTTGAGCCAACTGATTTTCAAATCTTCTCAAATATTTGCAAAAAAAAGTGTCAAAATAATAAAAAAGAATATGAAACATGTTTTATAAATTGACTTTGGCACTTAGCTATTTTAATTGACTAGAATCCGCTCAGTGGTTGAAACTCCATTATAGTGAGAATATGAAACAGTTCGTGATAGCGGGCAGTGACACACCCACTTAGTGAACAAAGAGATTTTAATATCCATACCACATTTCATCAAAATTCGTACATAAGCTTAGTCGTGGAAAGGTATTTTCCTGTCAGAGGCATGGAACAATCTACTATTGAAAAAAAATTACATTCTGTACTACCCTTCTTCACAACCTTTCCAACAAAAAAATCAAAACACGATTATGTTGTGTTATGGCAGTTATGCTTCGTTCGCCTATTTATATAATGATTGTTGTTCACGTGCTTTGGTTGATTAAATCTATTTTAAATCCGACTATTTTTCACAGGTTTATAACTAATGCTGCCAACTCTGGTCTGGAAAAAAACAGTACATTTATCAGTGACATAAAAAAAAGGTCTTCACGATATGGAACACAAACAAATTTGGCATGAAAAAAAAACAGTACATTTATCTGTGAAATAACTAAAAAACAACACAAAACAGTACAAATCTTCTAGCAGTATAGACCGCTGCAAAGCAGTATTGTACTGCTAAAAACAGTACAGTTGGCAGCATTAGTTATAACTATTTGTAAACTTTTCAAATAGAAGAAAGTACTTGAAGTAAATTTTCATAACATTGAGATGGTCACTCTTAGGGTTTGTAACGTTTTTAGTAGAAATTTAAGTATATTCATATTTCATATTAGTGTGAGTTTATAATATTAATATTTACTGATGGCTCATCGAGCTTATGAAAGGTGGGAAAATACGGTATTTTTTCGGGTATGAAATAGATGTGATTTTACTTCCTCTATAACATTGGTTTTAACATATTTTTCTATTTGTGGCTTACTTTCTGGGCAATTGAGCGACCATTTTTTGTCGGGCTCTCATAACCAGCTCCACCACGATTCTAACGACTGAAGTTTATTTCGATTATTAGCCATATTCAAACTTATTCTTCTACTTGTATCCTTTATCTCCTAACGAAGCAAAGGGCCTCCACAAAACTCTTCCAACGTGCACGATCATTAGTGAGTGCTTTCAATTCTGTTCAACGTTTCCCCAATTCACGTATTTCCTGCCCTAAGGAACGTTTCCACGATGATCTAGGATGGCCCCGTTTTCTGCTACCCTGATGGTTCCACTCCAATGCTAACCGAAAGACTTCAATTGGTGATTTCCGTAACGTGTGCTTTCGTCGTTTGATTTGAATGCAAAATTGAATCTTGACGGCATCTGGTAAGCAGTTCGATATTGAAAATGATCCTAGACCACCATATTTTCGGAATTCACACATGTTGATTTTCAGACCTACTTCTTCCGAAGAAAATCTAACGAACATTGAGTTTTTCTTGAATGTCCGACTTCTTGGTGGCGAGGAGGCATATGTCATCTGTATAAGCGAGGTCTTCCAGACGCTCACTGAAATTTAATTAAATGCCGCGATTTGTAGAGTCTTGAGCTCTGCTGTGAACATCTTCAAGTACTATCAGAAACAAGATTGGTGACAGCAAACAAGTTTGGTGCACACCTGAGACGGACTCAAAAGGTCTATTCAATGCATCCCAGATGCAATTTAGGGTGATGCTACTATATCAAACGCAGTACTGTAGTCGAAAAAAGTTAGATGTAACAAAGCCTGCCACTCATGTATCTGCTCCACGATAATTCAAATGGTATTAATTTGATCAATACACGATCTGTTCGGGCGAAATCCTGGCTGTTCTTTTCGAATAAGTGGTTTTTACGCTGACTCTGGTCAGGAGGATTTTTGTCAAGAAATTGGACGAAATTGCCCCTGTTGTTCTGGCATAACGATAAGTCTGAAGATCTTTTGCAAATTGATGTATAAAACAAACTAAATGACATACAGAAATATTGATAGAGACTTTTATAAATTTCGAGTGGAGAATTTGACACCCGCAAAATTTTCGGGTGGCGAGTACTTTACACCGACGACAGGTCCTCCACCGGGGCTGTCCTATAGCGATCATTCTTTAAATAACTGCCTACCCAACTTATTTTGAAACGATATATGGACCAGAATTCAAGAATTATTATTAAACTAAAGGGTTTACTTAATTAACAACAATATTTATTTTGTTTTTAAAAATAAATACTTTTTTTAAAACAAATGCATGCTGTTTTCATTGCATGTTTGTAGTGGTAATTAACCAAAAAATCGATCTAAAATAATTTAATTCTTTTTACGCCGCTCTATTCATTCAATTTCAGTATATTAAATTTCGATCAATGCTATGGAAACTCAGATTATTCAAACTGCGAGTTAAAAGTTTGTATTCTGTATAGAATTTTTCTTTTTTTTTATTACTGTGGACTGTTATCAATATTCGATTATACCATAACTGTAACTTTAAACTGGCAGTGTGATATATCCATGCTCAAAAAATTCTTTAATTGTCAGATGAAGTCCCTGTCATGGTCTAACTGGAATTGATAAAATGCCCATTAGTCAATAGTTTGCTTTGAAGATATATTTAAGATCCTAATTAAAATGTTTACATTTTTAATAACCTCTGTAGTTGAACTGCAAGACAACATACACAGATTCAAATACAGATCCTCATAATTTAGCACTTATTCAATATGGCCGATGATCCAATTAATCAGCAACAATTCGATGAAGATGTAGCAGCATCAGCAGCTGCTGGCGATGGTCAATCATTTGCACCAGATGGTAGTTTCCAAATGCCCAGTGTCGACGAGGTCTGGAAACTAATCCAGGGCATGGAGGGCATAAGCGACGAAGAGCGTGAAAACTTACGTGAAAGTTTATACAATCCCCAGGAGGGAACTGCTGAGGATTTCATGAAACGCCACGCTGGACAGCCCAGCATGGAGCGTGCACCATGGGATTATTATATATTCTTTGCTATGATTGCAATTGTTTTATTGGTGTTTGGTAAGCAAATGTAGATATCCAGTGGACTGATTCGATGGGTAGACCATAGACTTATAATGAGCAATTAATTCTATGAAAACAATATAACCAATCATTGCACTCAACAAATGTAGACTTTATTGTTTCGCGATAAGCTTGAACATTTTTGGAAGACCGTACCAAATAGTTGATTTTATGCTTTAGATAAGATTACAGTAAACAAATAAGATACATGTGCAGTAAAATATTTTACACTTTAGTCATTCAATCAGTTCTCATGTCAGCTTTCTAGTAGACAAACGCGTTCCAAGTGCGGGAGTGAATATTATGAGTGGCGAAAATATTATAGAGCACCTAAGAAATTCGGTGCAAACTATAATTGAAAAGACGGGTGCCGATAGCAAATATTCGCAAGACTTACTGAAAAAAATTGAATCGTTACAAGAGAAATTAGAATCGCTCTCGTCTATTGAAAAAAATGAATTTGTTAAGGAAATGAAAGATTCATTTCGTGAAACTATAGAGAAATTACAGAAAAAATTACTACAACATGCTCAGTTTGAAAAAGTTTACAATTATTCGATCATCGCTGCGGTGATATTTATGGTCTTGCTTACTTTGGGTTGGTTTTTTATATTTTTGTTACGAACTGAACAACTCTGGCTACTTCAAAATTATACAATACTTATTCCTATTCTCTATACTCATCTGCAATATAATGAAATTAACTTTTTTATCCATTACAGCACTCTTCGGTTATAAATTGTACAAATCTGTGATGGAGAAAGAAATCAAGAAACAGGAAAAATTGAAGAGCAAGCTATCGAAAAAGGCAAAAAAATCAAATTAATGTTCACGTATATTGGTGGCAAATAAATTTCTACTTGTTTATTGCTAAGTAATTAATAATGAGTTTTTAACAATATATTATATCCGATAATTGTCGATTTGTTTAAAGACCTTTTTTATACACATACATACATACCTGTAGTTTTAATTGTAAAGTCCTTTATACGTACATACATGTATTCAAAACGTTAATGTTACTTAAGTAATGCTATCTAATACTTTTTTTTTTTTAAAATAGGCTCGTAAAGTAAATGAATAAAAAGAAAAAAAAACAAACATATGCATATAAAACGCGTTAATCTATATATTAATACGTGAACATCGAATCTTGTGGTACACTTTTTTAGTATTTACTATAAAGAGAGGGGAATGAAACTTATATCATTGGAAAGGTACTGTTCCATAGATGTGCAGAAAAAAAAATCAGGTGTATAAGTTGCCGTTAAGGCAGGTAAAATAAAGTGAAAATATTTACATGATTCCCCCATACAAAACGCCTTAACCCCTAATCGAAAAAAAAACGATGTCACGGCTGAAATGCCAAACCGATTTTTATGAAATTTGATATGGAGATAGATTGAACCTTGAGTAAAGATATTTGCTTAGAGTGGGCGGTGACACGCCCCTAAAGAGAAAAATCGTCTCTACGGCTAAACTAATGGACCGATTGTGATGAAATTTAGTTTGGATATAGATCGAACCCTTAAAAACAATTCTGAAAATACTATGTTCTTTTGGTGGGCTCCGAACAGAAAAGTCGTTTTTATTGTTAAGCTAATGGACCGATTTTTATGGAATTTGGTACAGAGGTAGATTAAATCTTGAGAAAAGGTATTCGGTCTAAAGTGGACGGTGCCTCGCCCTCAATAGGAAAATATGTTTTCACAGCGAAACTAATGGACCGATTTTGGTGAAATTCCATATGGAGATAGGGCTACCAGATGGCATACTAAAGTAGCAAAAGTGCTACTTTTGCAAGGCTGTGCTACTTTTCACTCGAAATGTGCTACTTTTGGATGGTTTTGTTACTTTTGATGTTTGCATTGAAAAAAAAGTTATTTGAAATATTCTTTTAATTTGGTGGGGTTTTCTCTTACAAAGTGAGGACCTTTTTTTTTTTTTTGCTCAAAAATATTGGTATGGAATTACAAAATTAAAATTTTATTTTTGCTTTTCATTACTAAATTGAAATTTTTTGATATGTGCTACTTTTGTAGGCACGCCATCTGGTAGCCCTATATGGAGATAGATTGCACCCTGAGGAAGAGTAAGAGGTAAGGATAAACAACATGATACAAAAATAGCTCTTTCCAGTTTTTCAATACTGAAAAGTATTTTTTGTTACTTTTATGCCCGCATCATTAGAAAATATTTCTATAATTAGAGCTAGCTGATCTTCATTAAATGAGTATTATAATTAACTAAGATTAAAACGGTCGAATTTCGACCTCAGGCGATACTAGTTCGTATAAATGTTAGATGTTAGTTACATAGAAATTACATTTTTTCATTGATTTTTAAATAACATACATTTTTTGTCCGATTTGAGCAACTATATGCTTAGAATATTTTTAAAAGGATGGACTTTCATTCTAAATCTTAAAAATATAAAAACAAATGATTTTTGCATGTGACTTAAAAATGACAAAAAAAATACTTTTTTTGGACTTTGATCGCTTGTTACTCCATCAAATCTAATTCGATTCTTACTAACAGCGAACCGTTAGAAAGAAGACAAAGTTACCTTTTGAACGGGTTACAACTGATATAGGTCGAGAAAAAAATTTATGGAAATATGTATAGCCAAGTAAATTTAAAAAAATCAAAATAAAACGGGTTTTTGTTTTTGGGTTATCTCGAAAACGATTGTTAAGAAAAATATTTTTGCCATTTTTGGAGTCTACGACCTACATAGAGAAAAGTATGTGTGAAACCAGATCTTTTTTTGTGTAAGCTAGGAAACTTTAGGAAATTACTTCTCAAACTTTTATCTGTAGCTCGAAGGTTAATAACTTAGTCCAAATATTGTAAAGCCCGCTATTCGTCGTTTTCTGGGATATTCACGTCGTCAACATAAGGAAATACTATAAATTGCAGAGTTAAGTCGTGCAAAATGGAGTTACATCCTTTTGGAAGACAGCAGGTAAATTGGATAAGCCAAGCAGAACTTTTCGGAATTGAAACTACATATCCATTACTTGTGACTAAGACGGTGTATTTACGACTGGATCTTGCGGCATCGACGTAAAAGATCCCGTTCTTTAAGTCAATCGCACTAAATATTTGATTTGTAAACGATCTAGTTGGTCTTCAATTAATGGCAAAGGAACCCGACCTTATAAAATCTTTTTTTTTATTTTTGTGTAGGCAATAAATACCACCGTTTTTTTTTATAAGAGCGGTTTCTCAGTGAAACTGAGTTTCGAGATAATTAATGTTTTGTTAATGTCATATTCTTGATATACCTCTAAAATTGAGATAGAGGAAATTCTCTAAGGAGATTTTTTATATGTTTGAGCTAAGATACAGGCATTTGGCCTAGTTCAATGGAAGCGAAGAACAACAGCATCTCGTATTTTCGGTAAATTAATTGTTAATGTTCCAAGATTGGAGGCATCTACATTTCCGAAACTTCCCAATCTCAAAAATACATTTGCCGGGAAGATCAGCAATCATTCCTATTCGTCAAATCACATCATTTTTTGAGTAAAATTATAAGTGGGAGGCTAATGTTTTCGCGAAGTGAACTTATAAAGAGAAATGGTAGGGGTCACTAAAATGCAGTTGTTTCTTATTACAGATGAAATGAGAAATGGGATCTTATCTTACCACCGAATGAATTTTTTCAGTAGATTGATAGAAGCAGTCGAAAACTATCGACAGTTATTTGAAAAATGTAAATAGAAGAATATGAACATATTTAAAATAGATATTGTAATAGAGGACAAAACGCATTTTCAAAAGAAAATGTTGCTACTGAATAACGAGCAAAAAATAAAAGATTTGACGTAAAAAATGTTCAATGAAAATATGTTTTTGTTTTACACACTGCTGTAAGTATACGGTTAATACACTATTTGCGGCTCTGATACGACTTTATTCGAATACCATTAATAACTTTTAGCAATATTCGTTGAAAACTTTAAAGAAAATGACTTATCCAGACGACAGATCTGTTCATCTATAAATTTTCTGATTTGAAGGATTATTTTAACTAACACATAATTAAATTTAAAATGAAAAGGGACTGAGTCTAGTCTTTGTGATCATTGCAGAACTTAAGTTGGCTTTCAGCATTTTTATCTAACAAAGATGGTGTTTTTTCTTAGTAGAAGCAATAAGATCTATTTTTCTCAATGCCCGTTTTCCAGTTAACTTTACAGTTTTTTTAGTGGCTCCATCAAACGCGCAATGCTATGGAAAGCATTCTTAGAGTCCTCCTGTCTTAATTGACCGACTTTCCCGCGTTTTCTAATTATATCCATTGTAGTTTTGCAAATATTAAATTTTTCTATTTCACGGTTTGAAGCTGCTTTTTTATTAGGCTTACGACGTTATAATCAACAACAAACAACACTAATTTTTTATTAATTCACAAATTTTACAACGTTCAGAAACGTTTTAAATTTTTTCTTGCAACATCAATTTTCAACAAATTGAGAAACCAAAAAGCTTAAGCAAATATTTTATCCTAAACTTTATTACCTTAAAACATTAGCTAACTAACGGTACCACAATCCATCAAATACGTTCAGCGGTTATTGCGTTATCGGCAAACTAAACTTCAAAAACGCTTTCAGTTTTTTCTTGCAAAATCAATTTTCAAAAAATTGAGAAACCAAAAAGCTTACCTCATAATAAATATTTGTACCTTAAAACATACATTCAGCGGTTATTGCGTTATTGAAAAATTAAACTTCAAAAAAAGTTTAAAATTATGAACCGAAAAAATTTATCAATGCACATAAAAGAAAAAACCAGGTAGCCACAAGAATTCAAATCAATAATAGTACAAGTAGCAGTACTAAATCGACCGAGAGCAAAACTGGACGCTTGGACTATGAATTATACTTTGAGTTTTTTTATGGAGTTTTGAATTTCTTTTGTTTTTGTAGTTTGTAAAAATAGAATATAATTTATCTAAAAATGAAACAAGATGCGGCCAGTTTTCTCCCAAATGTGCATTGATAAATCAACCATTGACGACCGCCGATCTTGAAGCGGAAAAACGGTATCTCAAAAAAAATCGTATTCTTGATTCTTATTGTATCGGATAGCGTAAGAAATTACGCTGTCTCTCTTTATATGAAGAGATGAAAAGCTTACAAATAAGACAGTTCTCTCGAATACTTTTATGTTCGTTTTTCAAGTCTCGATAAAGAATTCAAATCAATTCATTTGTCGGAAAGATCAGATTCCGTTGCACTCCGCCAAATCACTTACAATTTTTGAGTGTGTTCTTATCTTTGCCTCAAATGAATATATTGCAGACAGTTGCATAGTTTTTACAGGTGGACAGTTTTTGGAAACGAGTTTATTAACAAGTTAAATGAATATATTCTAAATAAGATATTAATTTTAAAGAATCAAACTTTACTTAAGGAGAAAATATACACATGTAAGTTCATATAATTAATTTGCCTTTTGCTAGACTTTAATGAATGTTGAGCATTAATTTTCGATCCCTTAGTTAACGCCAAATGTTTATGGAAATATCTTACTTTCTTCAGAAAATTCTAAAACCACATCTTCAGTACACTGATTGCTATTTTCTTCAACCATATCATATTCATTAATATAACCATTACTATCATCTTCATAAGCTATGTACGCATCAAAATTATCGACGTTATTGGCTTCGTCATCTGCCACAATTGGTTCGTTTACTTCTACAATCCTATACTTTTTCTGAAGTTTAAGTACACTTAAATTTGTAGGCATGCAGTTCGTGTTATTATCGTTCTCTGTATGCTTGTTTTTTATGTGCCTGTTTAATAACCACCTTGTCACAAATGAAGCATCACAATTTTTGCACATGAATCTTTAAAAAATAAAAATAAATATTCTTTTATATTTTTATTAAAACTACTTTATCATAACTTACTCTCTTTTGGACAGGTGACGCTTCATATGTAGTTTCATAACACTTTCTCGTGTGAATTCTTTTAAACATATTGTGCATTTGAATTTGAAGTTGTTATTGTGTCGAGCCATGTGTATATCCATAGATTTCTCATAATTGGTTTCAAAAGCACATTCCGAACATTTATAACTAGTCGATGGATGCACCTATAAAATTAAACATTAAAAAATGACTCTTTTTGTAATATCCAGTAAAACCTTGACAAGGACTCGAAAAACTTTTAAGTGGACTTTATTATCAAACTGTCGGATAAAGCCCAAATCAAATTTAACCGGATATTGAGAAAATGGATCTGAATAATATTTATTAAAAGTCCGTTTTTTTTAAATACCATTTTTATATGAGCTTCCATATCGCTTTTGTTGAAAAAGCCTTTTTTGCAAATTTCGCAAAAGAATCGTTTGTCATTGAAATGTACAATGCGTTGGTGTAGCAAAAGATTACGCTTATTTTTGATTTTTTTGTTACACAGGTTGCATTCAGCTTCTTCGTGTTCAAACTCAATGTGTTTTTGAAGGCTCTCCTCATCCTTAAAACAGGCATTGCATATGGAGCATTTAACGTTTTCTAAAAACGAAAAAAATTAATTATTGAAATAAAAAGAGTAAAATTGGAATTATAATTAATTTGAAATTAAATTTGTTTTTTAGTCGACTGATTATTATTAATTAATTGAATTTCAATTGAATTAACTGAGTTGTGAAATTTCACATGAATATCGGTTTCTGCAAATGACTATTAAATTCGATTAAATAATATTCAGTTAATTATAATTAATTTGTTTAGTTTTTTATTAGAAAATTGGAATTTTTTTAGATGTGCTACTTGGCTTGTGGAAAAACGAGTTCACATATCATGGCCGACGCAGTCTGTCGATCTCAACCCAATTGAGAACATATGGATGGTGGTATAACGCATAATCGGTCGGAAAATGCTCAAAAGTGGTAGTGGCCTATTCGCTGATATAGAAAAAGATTGGAACATTATTTTACCTTATCAATAAGCAAATTTATGAAGAAGATGTCATATACTCATCAGAAACAACGGTTACGGAACCTAATATTGGACTGCCTATGCATTTTAACTTGATTGAATTGAATTTGAATTTTCGCTTTCTTTGTTTACCTTAAATTTTTGTTGTTGTTAGCTAACGAAATAAAATTAAAAAAAAAAAAAAAAATCAGCAATAACTGAAGTTAGTAAAAGTAACATAAAATTAAACTCAAAGTTATTGTTTCACTGAAATAGTTTGATATTTCTTCAAAACTAATTTCAGTTGCAAAGCGTTTGAGCGGTACTGTATGTATTTCGAAAAAGTAATTCGAATAAAAATTTGTATTTGTTATTCGAATAAGTACACAAGCCTGAATCAATATTGATTTATGAGAACGCTGAAGCTGTTGCTTTAACATAATTCTCTTGTGAAGTCACAATTTTGAGTAAAATGCATTTAATTAAGGTTATTTTCTTTAAAATTTATACTAGCAACTAATATGAATGAATTGCACCATGTTTATATAAAAAATTAATGAAATACAATAGAAAGAAAGGTTATTCTAAATTTTTTCAAATTAGTTTGTATATCTGCACTCAAAGAAAATGGAAAACTTAAAAAAATTGTTTTTAGTGTAGCCATTTCTACATCCTCGTACATATGTACATAATGTTTATAAATATTTAGCGGCGTTTCAATTTAAATTCTTATAACAGACAACTAAGTTTTGAAGAGTTCGCAATATCCTCTTAGAAATTCATCTGCGGAAACTATAGCTTCTCATTCAAATGGTATTTGTATGTGGATAGACGAAGGAAAACGGAGGCTCATCTTTCCAGTAAATTAATGTTTTGTTTTAAGGACGATTTTGCATGTTCGATAAATAGAGGGGTGTTTAAAGTTTGTTGCATCGAGTTGTGAATATGGATGTAAATACTTACTATTGTTGTGACTCCTTGCGATATGCACAGACAGCGACATTTTTGTTGGACATTGTTTTTCACAAAACTGGCAGTAATACTTTCCATCCTTCTGACATTTTGACGTGTGTGTATCAAAATCATCACGGTTATTGAATCGTTTATTACATTTCTCGCATATAAGTTGCAGCTCTTTATGTTTTGCGATTCTGTGACTGTTTAACGACATCCAGGTGGTACTTGAATACTCGCAATCCTGTTAAGAAAATGGACTCACTAAATATCTGATTTCAAATAATTATGAAATATAAATACTCACACCTGCATCGCACATGTACTGTCTAATTAATGGAAATGAGTTCTTGTTTGTTTCGTATATTTTATGAGTGTGAAAATGAACTCGTAACTTGCGTAGCTCATCAAATTTCACGGTACAGAAAGGGCAGTGATATACTTTGTCCAGATGTATACCTGAGGCACGATGCATCTTTAGATCTGAACGCGTTTTAAAAGACTGTTCGCAATATTCGCAGACAAACACTTCAACAAGAATTTCTTCATCAATTTGTGCTTCAAAACACTTAGAACAAAACACTTGGTGTTCCTGAAATTAAATTTTAAATGGTAAACTCTAAGTTATAATTGTTTGATTACAAACCAATATTTCTTCTTTATCTCTTCCAATAAGTCCACATACTGAGCAAATATTGGCTTGCACATCTGCATATGGCTCGTGAGTTTTGAGGTGATGTCGGTAATTAGCTTTACTTAGAAAGTCTTTGCTGCATATCTCACATTTAAAAGGTTCTTTCTTATTATGGTGGGATTCCTTTGAAATATTACCTCTATTTAATATTAAAACCAATGTAGTTTAATTATTTCATACGCACCAAATGACTTTTTAGCTTACATTTGTAAGCAAATGACTTGGAACAATTATTGCATTTGAACTTTTTGGGTAGATCATGATTTGACAAATGTGTTTCGTATAAAGATTTATTGTTAAAAATGCGATCGCATCTAAAAGTTATTTAAAAGGACATTACATCACGTACCCAAATATATCTTTTTGTTAGAATAATTTAAGCGTACTTAACACATATTAGTCGATCTGATGGTTCATGTTCGTAATGCACATGTTTGAAAAATGTGTCTACATTGCTAAAAGACTTATCACATAGAAGACAAATTTTCGGACGTCTCTTTGTCATATGAAATTGAAGATGAAAGCGATACCTTAAAAAAAATAAATTAAACAAAAATTAATAACTTATAAGTAACTACAACTACACTATGGGGTAAATTTAGACCGATTAGGATTGAGGTAAATGAGGTTACGTCAGACTATAGGATTTACAGATAACATTTAGCAACTCATCGTGCTACTAGCACGAAACAGAACAATACAACGAAATGAGTTAGCGTCGTTAGCTTATGAATCATAAGTTATGATTTGTAGTCAGTGTTCGAAAATAAACAGTACAATTCGTTTTGTACCGAGCCGAAGCACAAAACCTTATTTATTTTCTATAGTGTGCAATCCAATGCACAAAACAATTTCAGCACAAAACAGAAATATGTACTCAGTAAGGTACAAAAAATGAATCGTTCTGTGCATTTGTTGGGCTTGGTTTTGTTTTTGTGTTTGTACCGTAGCATGTACTTTATAAATAGAAATAGAGTGTCGTGTTTCTGCTCGGTACGATTCGCAATTGTGTCGTTTATTTCACTCAACAGCGAATTGCACCACTTCAAAAAAAAAAACTGTTAAACTGTTTTTTTATATTTTTTGTCGCATATGTCGAAAAATTCGGAAAGTATCGAAACATGTGGCCACATTTATGTAAGCTTCTCACAGCACACAGATGCACCCCAGTAGGCAAGGGCAGGAGCTAACAGTGCTTCTAGAAGGCCTTCATTGGTAAGTATAAGGCCTTCCACTCTCCTTTCAAACGTACTTTCTATTTTATATGAATATGAACACCTTTCTTACTTTTTAACCATGTGTCTACTTTTCATGTCGTATATGTACAATGCATATGACAAAAAAGTAATGCCGAATCATAAAACATTGCAATACATAAAAAAAAAGAAACAGAAAAGCTTTAAAATAAATGGGGTCCTTCTCATTGCCTTCTAATATCCTGATAGCACGTCTGTTGTGGGAAGGCATATTATGCCTTCTATGATTGTATTTTTATTTGCATGAAAATCTAGTTTTGAGAAGTCCTTATATAATCGCAGCAGTGCTAGCAGGCCTTGCTCATTTGCCTGCTGGGTGGTTTTGTTTCGTTCTATTTCACAAAACATTATAATGGTATTCATCTAAACGCGCAAAACCCTCGCAAGCTGTGCAAGTTGTGCAGTTCTGCGCCGTCGCAAACGAACTGTCAAAAATCGTATGGAAAGTTTTTTGAACAAACTAGAAAAGTTTGCGCGACAATTCGGTCGCGCAGACTTGCGCTGCTAAGTTGTGCAAAGTGTCATAATTTTTTTTGACATCAAGTTGTCATTATTGTGATTTATGCAAAGAAACAAAATGACAGAGGTAAGAAGGTAATATTTAATTTATTTTATAACAGAAAATAGCAGAACAAGACAATTACAATCTGACATGCTCATCAACTGTCGCAAATTGCACAAAATATTCGAAGGGGCGTTCATGAAACACATCGCGCAAAATTGCCCACTTGCACAAATGGGATATCTGCGCGTTTAGATGAATACTATTAATGAGAATAAATTTATGTTCTGTGCTCAGAGACGCACAAAAGAAAATTGGTTATGTGCACTCTTCGTTTATGAAAAGTATGTGTACTTTTTAGAACTTCGGCTCGCTATTTTTATAAGGAAAAATCAAGAATGATAGAATAGAAGATTACGCATTGCGCATCTCCGTTATTTTTGCTGTCATTTTTGAGCGTCATCTGGTGGACGGTTAGAGTTGCCGTGGTATAAGAAATCTATACTCAAGTTACCTTTTTGCTACCAATGTTCCCAAAAAAAAAAAAATACTAGTTACTATTATATAATATACTACGTGATACTTCTATATTTTGTAATTGGAAAATTAGTTTAAACTAAGAATTCAAGAAGTAGATGTGAAGACAAATATCGCTAAATGTCTTAAATAAGACTTTTCGATGGACTTAGGCATGATTGCTAGTTATTGTATGGATTAAGTTTATTTTATAGCAGAACTGTGTGTTCTGAAGCACTTTTGAAAAATTAATAATTTGCTTCCTTTATATTTATTTATATCAGAACAACAAGAAACTGAGGTTAGCTTAACATGGGTTAACCATCTCAGTGAAGGTGGCCTATCAAAGCCAAGTAACGAACTAACTACTAACTAACTAGATAAAATCTTTTTAAAGTTTAATGAGGACGGAATACAAATAACCGAAAATTATTTAGAAAAACTTTTAGAACATGCAAATAATGTAAACTGCAATGATAAAGTAAAAAAAATTTTCTTCAGAGCTAGGATGTATTTTATGATAAGACTTCTTAATAGGGACTTAGATGAAAACGTTTATGAAAGAAAAAGATAGCTTAATAAAACAATTACCCGACTTCGAATGTGTTTTTCATTATTTAAAACAAGATCTATTGATTTTTACAACTTTTGTGAATAAATAATGGTAAAATATAATAAAAATATAAATAAAACTAAATATTGAAGTTGAGCTCAAAATAAATACTATGTTTTCATATAAGCTTAAATTTAGTTGAGGAAAAAAGTACTCGGCACCCCTTATGTACTTGGTGGAAAAGCAGAAAAATGCAACCGTAATCGTCCACCAGATGACATGATACGCAGGAGATTTCCATTTTTCAACTCGGAATGCGTAATCTGGTATTCTATCATTCTTGAGGAAAAATAAACGTATTGTGTTTGCACAGTACAATACTGAATTGTGCGCACAAATTAAGATAGGCACAAATCACGATTGAATTGTACCGTATTGTACATTTGCGAACACTGTTTGTAGTACGCTGTGAACTCAACATAGCATTTAGAACATCGTTTTTCTTAAGAAAAAAAAAGACACGGAACGCACAAGCAAACTACAACAAAGCGCACATTCACGCCAGCGTCGTTTATTTCTTGGAATCTACATTTGGCTTATTGTTCTTATTTGGCTCTTTTTGGATATGATACTGCCCGCTGTTGAATTGACCCTCTCCGATAATGTGGATGAAGCCGGAATAAACAGATATCGCGAGGCCACTCTTCTTAATGCATCACAATTTTTATACTTATTCCAGTATTGAACTATGTCCTTTTCCTCACTTAACAAAGGCTCTTCGAGAAAAAAAAATGTCACTCGAATCTAGTTTCGGAGATATAGACATCGAAAGTTGCGGACATAGCTTTTGGAAAAATGAATAGAAAATAGTAAATATGGGTGTCGTAAGAAAGGTAATTTAATGGCCTACAAT
The DNA here is from genome assembly GCA_949775025.1 of Tricholauxania praeusta. Taxonomy (NCBI): domain Eukaryota; kingdom Metazoa; phylum Arthropoda; class Insecta; order Diptera; family Lauxaniidae; genus Tricholauxania; species Tricholauxania praeusta. The sequence continues at coordinate 46,450,532 of OX459031.1, forward strand.
AATTAAGAGCGAAGTTTTGAAATTTAACCTATGGTTTTGGAGATCTGACGAATTTTCTGAAATTTTGACCAATTTTTTTTTTTAAATCTTATTTCTTCCTAAAAATGCTTTATTGAAAAAATAACAGTTGTTTAAAAAATTTTTCAGAAAAATCATCACATCTCCAAAGCTATAGGGCAAATTTGAAAGATCTTTTCACCAATATTGTAACTCATTAAATTATGTTTCATACGACACCCATAATTTGGATAAAAGTCTAGGGGTTCCCAACTTATGGTGATTTATACAAAAGCTATATCCACACGAAGCATGAAAACGTACTATTTGCCCTCCCTCTTGCGCTTGTACTGTGTAGATTATTCAATTTGCGGTTGCAGCAATCACCTCTCTTGCTGATTTTTGTTTTGGTTTGAGTTATGATCAGTGGTGTCCACTACCTCAAACAAACGCGCTTACAATAAGCATGTGTTGATGATTTAATCATCAATTCTGTATACGAGCGCCTGCTCGTTCTCTGGGCAGCACCGGTTATGATTTAAGTCAGTGGTCGGCACCAGTGCTGTCGTTTGTACTACCCTTCAGCCACGCGTACTACTGTACTACCCAACCCTCAATTTGTACTACCGATAATTTGTACGAACTAATAAATAAAAAGTAAGCAAAATATTGTTATTATCTGCTTATAAAATACTTTCAAAATTGTTGGGCCAAAAGTGGATTTAATTTTTTTTCTCATTTATTTTTTTAATTTAAATTCATTTAGTGGCATTAACAATTTCAAATAACAGTATATTAAGGTGAATGCAGTGAAAACAACAGAGGATTATAGCTGTTACACAAGAAACACCAAAGCTCTACTCGCGGAGAAACCAGTTTTATTCCTTATATATAGGCTTAAAAAATAGCGGTAAACTTTTTTTTCGATACTGCCTTATGTGTACATAAGAAAAATCGAAAATAAATTAAATAAGAAACTTTCTTTATTTTGTAAAAAGGCTAAAAACGTTTTTCACAGTGAGCAAATTACGGTTTAGTGCGGTTTATGGGCCGGCGGCGTCATTGGGCCGTACTTCTTCCGTGATGATCAAGACCGGAAGGTTACTGTGAATGGGAATCGCTACCGCTCAATGATAACCGAATATTTTTGGCCCAACTTGGACAATATGTGGTTCCAAGAGGACGGCGCCACAAGCCACACAGCGAATGTCACAATCGATTTATTGAAAACCAAGTTTGGTGAACGTGTTATCTCACGAAATGGCCCAGTCAATTGGCAGCCTCGGTCGTGCGATTTGACGCCGTTAGACTATTTCCTGTGGGGCTACGTCAAGTCTATGGTCTATGCCAACAAGCCACGATTGATGAACTTCGTACGAATATCGAACGTGAAATTGCAGCAGTATCGGCCGATTTATGCTTGAAAACCGTCGAAAATTGGGTTCAGCGTCTGAACTTCTGCAGGCGTGCCCATGGAAAAGAAATTGAGTTCCATACATAATGGCATCGAATGTTCTTTTACAAGAATAAAGAATTTCATTGATATCCCAAACCGTTTTTGTTTTATTTAAAAAACTTGTGTAGCGCTCTTATTGAAAAACCCTTTATATGAAAAAAAAGATAGTGCTAAAACTTTAAACGTGATTTTCTCGAAACTAACTTTTCAAAGTCGGTGGACACTTTTTCTCAAAAACTACTAGACCGATTTTCTTGAAATTTGACACACTTTTTTAATACATATAAAACCAGGTAATGACGAGGGTTTTTTTTTTTCATTACAACCAGTTCTGCAATAATAAATATACTGATTTTTGCCTTTTTTTTTAAAAAAAATCGTTTTTTGGCTTAAAAATTATGCCAAAATCTTAAAAATCGTCAAAGAAAAAAACCCTTCGTCAACACCTTGAAAAACTTATAAGCTAAAGAAAGTTTTTTTTTCTTTTCTGATGATGACGTGATGAGATATCTTGTCCACCGCAAACCACCTTTTTTTTAGGCGTCCGCGGAAATTTGCTGCCAATGGCTTACTTTGCAATATTTTTTAATTAAATTTTCACAGAATACTCTTTAAATATTGTGCTTTTATACGCTCTTTAAATAAATAAATTTACTTTTACCATATCACTAAAAAACATTTTTAAACTTATGCCTAAAATGTAGCGTCAAAACCATTTAATTGTAATCATAAATTTTACATATGAAAATTTAAGCGTTTAAGCGGTTTTTTTGTATATATCGCTCATTTTATTCAATAACGTTATAACCCAAAAACGTAAAAATTCAGTTAAAATGCTAACCCTGAAATAACTGATTTTTTGACCGATATATTAAAGAACTAACTATGGTGAAATCGATTTTTAGAAACTTCTTCAAAAGGAAATGCAGAATCAAACGATATATTTGCAGATTTAGCACATCAAATTTAACCTATTACTCATGTCAACGAATCGAAAAAAAAAAAATATTTTGGTGTCGAGATATACATACATAGTTAGTGGTTTTGTATTAAGTTATATTTTTTTTTTTTTTTTCCTACGTGTCATTTTTGATTAACCGTCAGTTTTGAATATCCGTTGTAATTGACCGATTTTTTTAAATAAATTGATTTTTATACCATGTCTTCATCGCGAAGAAGTTGTCTCAATGATCCAAATGTATTTTGTTACATTTGGGGTGAATATACAGTGAAAAAGTTCAGAAAACCTATAACAGATTTTATAAAAAGTGCTTATTTTGCTTACTTTAAGTCAAAAATTGTGGTTGAATACAGCGGTGGATACCCCAAATTGTTTGTAAAATGTGCTAATAACACTTGAGACAGTGTATTAGTGGTAAAAGAAACCATATGAGGTTCGGAATGCCTATGCAATGGAAAGAACAAAAAAATTACTTCGATGACTGTTACTTCTGCTGAATTAATTTGCTTGGTGTAAACATTAAAATAATGATTAATCCAGACTTAGATTCTGCTAGAAGACCTTTACGACATTCAGAGGAAGTACCTGTTTCAGCACTTTGTTCCATTCGTGAATCATCATTTGAAGAAGTCATTAATGAAGTGAGTAGCGACAGCGATTTCGAAGGAATACCATCTTCAGAACGAAAACCTTTTACCCAAGAAGAATTAAATGATTTGATAAAGGATCTTGAACTTTCTAAAAAATATGCAGAGGTTTTGGCTTTTAGATTAAAAGAAAAAAACTTGTTGGCATCAGGTACAAAAGTGCCGTTCTATCGAACATGAGAGCAAGATTTGCTACCATTTTTTCAATTGAAAAATGATATTGTTTTTTTTTTGGATGTGCAAGGCCTTATTCTCGAAATAGGTCTTTCAAAATACCATTCAAATTGATGGCGTATCTTTGTAGACAGTTCTAAACGAAGTCGTTTGTTGAAGTTACTAAAAACTTTCTCAGAAACACAAGTCAAACAACTGCTCTGAAATTGTAAATGACATGCTAGAGCACTTTATTAACTTAGGATGTAATATGTCCATCAAAGAAAATCTTGGATCCTATAGCGAAGAACAAGGGGAGCGGTTTCACCAGGACCTAAAAACTATGGAAAAAAGATAGCAAGGCCGATGAGACCACCATTAATGGATGGATGGATGCAACATGATAGTCCCTACAACACCCCATTCACAAAAGTTGCGAAAAAAGTTTATATTTAAAAAATCAAATAAAACTTTTTTCATAAAAAAAAATCTTCAGAGGTTTGATTTAAAATAATTTTAATTTGAAGTTCAAAAAGTCGAAAGCCATCATATTACTTAAGGGCACACTAAAATTTTTTAGGAGATAAAAACACACTTAAGTTTTATCCCAGTCGACAATCACTTATCCCAGTAATCTTTCCTTTGAAAAATAAAAAATTGTGATTATTTTTCGGTCGAATTTTGCAAAAGGGCCAAAAATTAATAAAAAGGGCCACGGGGCTTTTGAAAATTAAAAGGGCTCAAAATATCCCTAAAAGCCCCCAAATATCATCCCTGGTGCTGACCACTAATGTAAACCAATGTTGATAGCAAAAATGAACCTACGTAAATTGATCGAAAGTGAACGAAACATTTTGACGAGACGCAAGAGTTCCGTTAGAGCCGAACTTCAAATCGTTGCTACTCGTCATAACAGCTTTTTCGGTTCGTTGGCTAGCGTAACATTTTGGGTTAAATGTCAAAACAGACGAAACGAGTGCAAACGTTCGTTCAATTGCTACCGTCTCGTCACGCCTATTCTGGTTAATGCTTTAGGTAGAGTTGAAATGTGACAATTGACTTAATAATCGTTTCAAATGCGCTGACCTCTTATATAAGTACCCGATACAAACTATAAGCTTAACAACCTTGCTTGCATGGCAATCTCTGTGGAATATTGACTGGTTTATTAATCAGAATTTATTCATAAAGCCGCATAGGAGGTCGGCGTATCCTGAGACCAATTCCGCTTATTTCTGCTACATTTTAGAGCATAAGCAAACGTTTTGAAAATCGAATATAAATATAGTCATATTTAGAACTTGTAACAGTCAAAATCTCCGCATTAAATTTGAATGAAAAGTGGGCAACTAAAACTAATTTTTATTGTAAGATATTATTTTGGCCCACCTAAATACGTAATATAAGCAAAGTCTACTTTTTGGATTTTGATTCTTTTTTTTTGTTTGAGGGACTTTCTTTGTAACGTATTTTAAAGTGGGATTCTGAGGTTATGTCAAAACTGAGGGTGATGGGTAAACTCTGACCCTCTGATTCGTTTTTAGCACACCAAAATACATACGTATGATACCTCAACTTTCAACTACAGGCCTTTTTTTTGTGGTCCTGTGTTATTAATGAGTACATGTTTTTTTAGCCTATTCTCCCTAGTTTTTGAGATATTTCGTTAAAAAAAAAGAAAATTGCTGTTCTTTAAAGAATCAACGATATGTATGTTTATTAAAAATCAAATAGATATGTACTTACTTTCTAAAAGTTGGAAATTCCATTTCACAGTATTTGCAGTAGTTTAAAATCCTTCCTCTATTTTTTAATGTTCTACAACAGGAATGCTTATTAAAATCCAAAAAGTTTGAAAAGGTCATTTCGCAGTCAGGACACGCTCCAAATATGGAAATTCTATGTGTCAAATAAAAAAACAGGTAAGTACATACATATATACTACACAGCACGATTAAAAGTTATTTATTTAAATATGTACTAGTGTTTATTTTGAAAATTTTGTAATGTTTTTTTTTTTGCCTATGTTTTAGCATGAGTTTAAAATTAATTGTTACACAATTTTAGCTTTCTAGCTCAAACCTGTAAACGGCGCGGACAGAGTTTGTGTCCGATATCGTTGAAATTTTACGAAAAACCGGCTAGGTGCCAATATATAGCATTTTAGGTACATATTTTAGTTATATGGGAGGTGATAGCCCTGTTGGCAAACCCCGCCCAGTTCGTTTAGGCAATGAAATCTTCTGATAAAGCTACATTGCATTATCAATGACAAATTTTGCGAAGGTTGTCACAAATAATTCAAAAAATTTCCAATGTGAGTGTTTTTGAATATTCTTTGGAAACTATATTATCTTGGGAGAAATACAAGCACAGAACAGGACAAAATTCTGTTAAATTTCATGGAAGCGCATCCTGATTTCGAGTGCAATACTGTTTTTAATAAAAATTTTGACAGATATACGAAAAACTTTGAATATATAATGCCAATATTAATGGCCAACCCTATAGTAGAGACGATAAATTTACGAGACTTCAACCTCAAAAAATCATCTGCGGAAACAACAGGTTCCGGTCCTCTCCGTCAAATCACATACCTTTTTTGAATAGGGTCTGATGTCTCCGCAGAATGAACATTCTGTTGATTGTAAAATCTCCCAAATTGATAGTTTCCACATGTCTTATTTGATACATTCGTGACTATTTCAGTTAACAATTTCGATCCACCGGGAATGAGACCTTAAGCTTGATCGATAGTGGTCTAAAGAATATCAAACACAATTTTATAAAAATTAAAAACATAGATAACTCCTTAATATAGAATACCCGTATAAATCGTAGTGTCTTAAGACTATATGTCTCGCCAAAATCCTTTCGTTTTCAAGTAACTCTTCACAGTTTTCCAATGGACAAACAAAATGTCCATTTTTAGTAATATGATGTAGTTTTATATGGGCCAGCATATCCTGATGATATTCGAATTTTTCTAAGCATACCTAAAATAATAAGAAAATTTTGATTTTCTTTTTATGTAAAATAATACAAAATAATTACACTGCATTGACTTTTCCGTTCTAGATGGATTTCCTCTAGATTGCTATTAATTATGGAATCGGCGTAGGGCTGTAAATCAACATTGTCAAAAACGTTCAATTCAGCAAAGGGATAAGCGATTAGCACATCCTCTGAAATATCAATTAAATATTTTTGTGGCGCAATATGAATCAAAAAGTTAAAGAGCTTGAGAAATTTAAATGTCAATAAAAGCGAGAATACGAATCTACTTTATTTTTAAGCATAAACCCAACACCAAGACATGCCCCTATAAATGCAATGCCTACCGTGTTGGTCGGCGAACATTTTTCAACGAATGTTTTTTTTTTTCAAAGAAATTACCGAGGTCACAGCTATCGGGGAACATTTGTATAGGGTTGTTTCACAACTTTATCGAGCGTTCGGAAAACGAAATATCACGTTAGTGCTATATTCTATAGAGCACCGATGCGACACAAAAGGCATAAGCCCGATGGGACATCTGAGTGCCAGAAAATTCAGACTGATAGAGCCAATTTATGTACATATCTCCCTAGAGCACATCCCGTTGTAATATCTATAGAAACAGGTTAAATACCATGGATGCGCCTAATGGTACAAAGGTCCAGATTAGCAAAAGGTGGATAGACGCACCATCATATGTTTAATGATGTGACATCAAAAATTATTCTCTTGTATCTAGGCGATTCCTCTCGACGCGAGGAATCTATATATTAATACGTGAACATCGAATCTTGTGGTACACTTTTTTAGTATTTACTATAAAGAGAGGGGAATGAAACTTATATCATTGGAAAGGTACTGTTCCATAGATGTGCAGAAAAAAAAATCAGGTGTATAAGTTGCCGTTAAGGCAGGTAAAATAAAGTGAACATATTTACATGATTCTCCCATACAAAACGCATTAGCCCCTAATGGATAAAAAAAGATGTCACGGCTGAAATGCCTCACCGATTTTTATAAAATTTGATATGGAGATAGATTGAACCTTGAGTAAAGATATTTGTTACAAGAAAAATCGTCTCCACGGCTAAACTAATGGACCGATTGTGATGAAATTTAGTTTGGATATAGATTGAACCCTTAAAAACATTTCTGAAAATTCTATGTTCTTTTGGTGGGCGTGGTACAGCTCCGAACAGGAAAATCGTTTTTATTGTTAACCTAATGGACCGATTTTTATAGAATTTGGTACAGAGGTAGATTGAATCTTGAGAAAAGGTATTCGGTCTAAAGTGGACAGATAAACTAATGGACCGATTTTGGTAAAATTCGATATGGAGATAGATTGCACCCTAAGGAAGAGTAAGAGGTAGGGATAAACAACATGATCCAAAAATAACTCTTTCCAGTTTTCAATACTGAGAAGTATTTTTTGTTCCTTTTATGCCCGCATCATTAGAAAATATCTTTATTAAATGAGTATTTTATCTAAATACTTTTGTAAAACGGTGCTGTAAAGGGCCGTCCATTAATTTCGCATATATATTATGTATTTACAACTTTGAAAATTTATAAGGAATAAAATAAAATAGTGATTCCATTATCCAGGATACCCTCGGTCCCAATCATCACGGATAATCGAAGTTCAACTGATTTATTTTGAGTTACAGTTGCGATTTAACTTATTTTTGTTTAAACATAAACGAATAATAGAATAGAATGTTGTTTTGCGTTCAAATGGTGAGATGAGGTGAGGTTAGATGAGGTGATTAGTGAAACTATACAAGATCATAATCAAAGAACAAATACGTTTTGTTATTAATAGGCCGGCAAAGTTCTTCTAAGATTAAAATTTAGTGCTAACGGTCGAATTTCGACCTTAGGCGATACTAGTATACATATGTACGTTATGTAATAGCTTCGACTAGGAAAAACTTAACATAACAGTCCTCAGGACTCTTATAGCTAGAATGGCGCAACAATAATTCACTATCTGATTTCGCCTCTAAAATTTGAAAATCGAACCTAGAATGTTTTATCCTATCGAAGGCAGGATTCCTCCCTAAATTCGGGCTTCTTAAGAGAAACCAGAAGGGTAGGATGTGTGTCTGAACTTTGAACGTCATAGCATTACACCAAGGCAATTATATGGAGCTGTGTATAACTTTGTTGTCCGTAACTACTGGCAGATAATTTATTTTTACAATCTCCGACAAATTTCGAAATTTTCTAAATCTGTAAATAGTTACGGTTAAACTGAGGACAGCGGTAAGCGCCAAGACAAAATTTATTTAATAATCATATTAACACAATTTCTAAGCTTCTGTAGTTTGCGTATATCTCGCGAATGAAATTCAGTTACTTTAAATATCAGTGAGTCCAATTTGAAGAGTATGTCTTTGTAGTCAAAGAAATCTACAATGAAAGCAGCATCGAAAAATTCGAGCAACAGCAAGCAAAGTGATGACAGCAAGTTCAATGACTGAGTAAGTGTTCGTTTACCATCGCACAATCTTGTTTTCCCTTCCATTCGATATGATTCAAAGCCACTGTTGGGCTATTTCAACGCCCAAACTTTCAATATTAATACATTCCCAAGCTTAAATTTTCTCCTAATATAGTTACGAATAAATATTTGAAAATCATTTAGTTCTTTTTTTGAATGAGAAAGCGGTAACTCACTTATGTTTAAACATTGGAGTGCTAAGTTATATCAAAGACGTAAGCTCTAAATTATAGATACGGTAGGGTCGTTCCACATCAACAAAGAGATGAGATTTTTTTTTTTAATTTCTGTTTTGAAACATTTTAGAAACCTCTGCGATTAGCTTCACAAAAAGTCAAATTTCATTGAAAGAGCTGTTGATTTTAGATATGTGAAGAATATTGATTTTGAAAGAAAAATTTTTGAATCTGATAAAAAAATGACTTCATTAAAGACTGAATGAAAATTTGCTATCGTAGCAAGCCATCCCAAAGTTATTGCTCTTGTTTTGTGCTTCGATAAATCAAAGAATTTATTTGTGTAACAAAACGTTTAGCATTGCGTAATTTCATAAATTATTTCTATTAATTTAAAAATGCGACGACCGTTACGATAGAATAACCCGATAACTATATGTTTCATTACCATTCCCGCTAAGATACCTAGGACTTACAAATCCCAAATTAAAACGATTATAAAAATTTAAACCAGTTTAACTGTCCGCTACACACTTAGTTATAATAAAATATTAAGGTTTAAGCGCGTTTATGGTAGGAAGGTGCCTAGAGCGCTGTATAAATCTATCATAAATTACATATTATGAAAAGGCTGAAAGTCTAAATAAATATGTTAAAGTTTAAGCTTTCAAATGAACATCTCGCATTTAAACTTATGGCTTAAGTTTACTTTAGCTAACATTCTCCAAATAAATTTATTTTTTCAGGGGTAATAGAGGGTCAAAAATAAAAAAATATAAAATTAAAAAAACAAAGTCGCTGAATTGCGAATATAGCTTTTGGAAAAATGATTATAAGTTGGGAACCCCTGAATGGAAAATATGGGTGTCATAAGAAGGATAATTTAATGGCCTACAATAATGGTAAGCAAAGTTTTGAAATTCGACCTATAATTTTGGAGATATTGCGATTTTTCCTGAAATTTCGATCAATTTTTTTTTTTAAGAACCTTATTTTTTCCAAAAAATGTGTCAATGTCCTATAATTATTTTAGCATATTAAGAAAGCTTAATTTATTCCCTTTAAAATGGTATATAGCTTGTTTTTGCGTATTTACCCCCCTTTTTTGCCGGAAAATAAAAAAAAAAAATTCATTAGATTCTTATGAAGTCTGTATTTATGGACAGAAACAATAAAAAACAACAATTATTATAAGGCCATTTTCTTTGTAAAACTTAAAAATTTTTATTAGAAATCGCGCGCGCTACTTTTAATAAAAATTTTTTCAATGAGTTTTTTATAATAATTGTTGTTGTTATTTCATTGTTTTTGTCCATAAATACAGACTTTTCATAAGAATTTATCGAGTATTTATTTTTATTTTCAAGCAAAAAAGGGGGTAAATACGGAAAAATTTAGAATAAGCTATATACCATTTTAAAGGGAATAAATTAAGCTTTTTTAAACTACTAAAATAATTGTGGGCCATTAATACATTTTTGGAAAAAATTAGGTTTTTCAAAAAAAAATGAACGAAATTTTAGAAAAAGTCATAATAAATTATAGCTCAAATTTCAAAACTTTGCTTACCATTATTGTAGGCCATTAAATTATCCTCTTATGACACCCATATTTTTCATTTTCCATTCAGGGGTTCCCAACTTATAATCATTTTTCCAAAAGCTATATACGCAACTTCCGATGTCTATATCTCCGATACTAGATCCGAGCGACTTCTTTTTTTAATTTTATATTTTTAACCCTCTATTACTCCTAAAAAAATAAATTGATTAGGAGAATGTCAGCTAAAGTAAAAGCCAAAATGAACTTGTGCCATAAGATATTTACTTTCTTCTACAGCTTCGACATTTAAAGCTTTATCTTCTTCAACATCCAAGGTTACTAAGCTGTCGTCAATCTCCAAAAATTCCTCTTCATCAGCGGAAATTTCTTGTTCTCTTGAGCACTCGTATTGAATTTCTTTACTGTTATTGGCCACACCTACTCCTGTATCATCAGTCTTGTCGTCCAAATTGTCGGCACCAGCTTGAGACAGTTCCTTTTGTCTCTCTGAGTCGTCAAACAATTCAATCAATTCATTAACACACTGTTCACATAAAACTTGATGTTCCGTTGGAATGTGAGACACACTCAGTTGAAAGTGCTCCTGCAGTAGTGCATCTAGTTGTAGATCTATTCCAGCTTCATCGAAGATTTCATGGAACTCCGTATTGCCACTCTTGCGACAGTGCAAACATTTTAGTTTGAACTTTGGTGGCATTTTTTTGTCATCTATTGATTATTGACAGCTGATTCAATGGAAACAAAAAAAAATATTTGCAGAAAAAAATGATTCGACACAAAAGTTAAATTTTATGAAAACTTATGCTATTGCTTTTGCACGGGTTTTTTGTTTACAAAAATCTTTATAAAGTTTATCTACGTTTTAAAATTAAGCCGATGTGAATTACACCTGCGGCAATTTTTAAAGATATAAATATACTCTTTGTAATCTTTAAAACTTTAGTTCCTTGTAAAAAACGACCATATTTAGGGCATGATTTAATCGTGAAGGTTATACAAAGCTGTTCATCTCATCCCTAATTGGAGCCCACACAAGGCCTGACTAAACTATGCATGTATTGACTGAAATCAGCTTATGCAAGTGTGCGAATACACACAAATCGTATACTTAAACTACAACGTTCTTAACCAAAAGTTTCGTTCAATTTCCACAAATGTCATTTCCCGAAGGAAAGAGCAAAACTGAACGCACTTTCTGTACGGAATCAGCTGGATATGCATTGTATACATAAAAAATATGTTTGCAAAGGAGCCAGAAGTGGAAAATCCATTTATTTTGAAATTAATAGAAAATGTGGAAAAAAGAAGACGTATATACAGTAAAATTGACGCATTTTATTGTAATCGAAATGTAAAGGAAAGGCCTTGGAGTGCAGTTGCAGAGATATGCATTTTAATTTACACACACAATACATACAAAAATTTGATTGACGATTCATTGATGCCACGCTCTGCATTTGCCAATACTTTTCTCACAAACTGCATTAATTTATAAAATGTTCATAGATTTGCATATTCATTGTTTTAAGTATCTTAATTAATGTGATTCAATAACATTTTCTGAATTAACTCCATTTATTTAGGAAATATAAGAAATAAAATTTATGTAATGTGGGAATATTCCATAGTTTTGCAACTATGGCTACATGGTTTCTTAAGTTCAATGAAGTACAACATACCACTACGCTTAACTATGTCAATGTCGGCGTAGAGCTCATACAGCTCGTGGTTCATTCGAATACGATAGTCGTCACCAACTTGAACAGGACCAAAGATTTTGCGGAGAACTTTCCTCTCGAACACCCCAAGAGCGGCTGTGTCTGTTGTCGAAACCACCCATGACTCAGCGCCATAAAGAATCACAGGTAGAATGACCGTCTTGTAGATTGTTAGCTTGTCGATCGAGAGAGAGCTCTGCAACGTAATTGCTTACTGAGACCGTTGTAGCACCTATTAGCAATTGTTATTCTCCGCTTGATCTCCAAACTGACTGACATCATTGTTGTTGGTTACGGCAGTGTCAAGGTAAATGAATTCCTTGACAACTTATAATTTACAGTTGCCCGCTGAAACATGAGAGTCTAGATCCCGTACTCTCTTGTTGTTGTTAGCAGACATCATGTATTTCGTCTTGCCCTCGTTTACCGTCAAACCCACTTTGGCTGATTCCTTTTCAATAGCAGTGAAAGCATCAGTAACATCTCTCTTACTCCGACCGATAATATCAATATCATCAGCGTACGCAAGGAGCTGAACACCTTTGAAGAAAATCGTGCCATTATGATGCACACCGGCTTTTCGTACGATCCCCTCCATAATGAAATTGAAGAGATCGCACGAGAGCGGGTCGCCTTGTCTGAAACCTCGCTCGGTATTAAAAGTTCCGCAGAGTTCATTCCCTACCCTGACGGAGCTACACGTATTGCGCAACGTCATCCTGCAGAGCCTTATCAACTTTTCAGGTATACCGAACTCAGACATTGTTGCGTATAGGCAATTCCGCATTGGGCTATCGAACTCAGCTTTATAATCGACGAAGAGATGGTGAGTGTCGATTTGATATTCATGGGTTTTCTCCAGGATTTGGCGTAGTGTAAAAATCTGGTCTATGGTGGATTTACCATATCAGATCCAATCAGTGTTTCTGTATGCGGCTTCAATCTTTCACACAATACGCTCGAGAGGATCTTATATGCGATGGAAATAAGACTGATACCCCTGTAGTTGACGCAGATTGTCGGGTCTCCTTTCTTTATTACAGGACAAAGCACGCTGAGATTCCAATCGTCGGGCATGCTTTCCGCTAGCCATATTTGCTGATGAGTTGATGCATGCACCTTATCAATTCATCGCCACCAGTCTTAAGCAACTCAGCTGGCAGGCCGTCAGCACCCGCTGCTTTGTTGTTTTTGAGTCGCTGGATAGCGTAGTGGTACTTCCACTGCATTATCATCGATTGGTGGGATCGTACTGCATTCTCTCTGAGCGGAATTGTTGGGATCATCGCCCGTAAGCAAGTTGGAGAAATGCTGCCTCCATAACCTCAGTACACTCTGTATATCTGTAACCAGATTTCCATTTTCGCCTCTACAAGTGGATGCTCCGGGCTTGAAACCTTGAGTTAGACGCTTAACTTGTTGATAGAATTTTCGTGCATCCTTCTTGCTCTGGTACACCTCAAGTTCCTCACGCTCACGCTTTTCTTGTTCCCTTTTTTACGTCTGAAAATGCACCTCTCTTCCTTCCTCTTTTCGCGGTAGTTTTCTCGCACGGCTCGCGTTGCGGCTGACTGCAGCGTCTTCTTGTATGTGGCGTTTTTGGCAGCAGTCGCATCGCGACACTCCTGGTCATACCATTGGTTTTGAGGTTGTGGGCGTCGGAAACCAATGACTTCCTCGGCAGCAGCGCGCATGGAGTGGGAGACGTGTGTCCAAAGTTCACCGGCGTCGTCGGTTCCAGAGGTTGGTTGGTTGAGCTTAACCGAGAGTTGAGCGGAGTACGCCTCGGCAGTCCGTTGTGATTGCAGCTTGGCAACGTCCAGTTTTCGTTGCATGCCCGTGCGTACATTCTTCGCATTGCATAGCCGCATGCGGATCTTAGCTGCAACAAGATAGTGGTTGGAGTCAGTGTTAACCCTACGAAATGTACGCACATCCAGAACGATTGAAGCGTGCCTTCCGTCGATCACAACATGATCAATTTGGTTTTTCGTTTTTTGATCCGGGGATAGCCAGGTGGCCTTGTGAATGTCGAGGTGTTGAAATCTGGTGCTACTAACTACCATGTTTCACGCTGCGGCGAAGTCGATCAGTCTCAGACCGTTGTTTGAAGTGGTCTCGTGGAGACTGAACCGACCGACTGTAGCGCCAAAAATGCTTTCTCTTCCGACTTTCGCGTTAAAATCGCCGAGGACTATTTTTACATCGTGGGTTCGACAACGGTCATACACGTCCTCTAGGCTCGCGTAGAAATCATCCTTGGTGGCATCGTCCTTTTCCTCCGTCGGGGCGTGCGCGCAAATTAGGCTTATGTTGAAGAATTTTGCCTTGATACGGATCGTAGCCAACCTTTCGTTTATTGGCGTGAACCGGGAAACTAGGTGGCGTAATTTTCGACATACAACGAATCCGCAACCAAATTCACGCCTCTCCGCATGGCCGCTGTAGTAGATATCACAGTTGGTCCGTTTAGAGCAGCCTTGTCCTTTCCATCGCATCTCCTGGATGGCGGTGATGTCAGCCTTTACTTTTACGAGGGCTTCCGCGAGTTGGATAGTTGCACCTTTCCTATGGAGGGTCCGGACATTCCAGGTGAATATCCGTAAATCATTGTCCGTTTTTCGTTTGCAGTTGTCGTCATCGTAGTGTGGGTTATTATCCGAGGCTGTTTTGGTTTTCATTGGAAATGATGATAATGTGTGGTGGGACCCAAACCCTACGCACACATTCCAAGTTTTAAGTCTAGGAGAGACTCGCCTTCTCACAATTATCTCACCCCCGGACGGGTGTCTAAGGAATCTCCAGAGGATATTTGGCCCAAAGGCCGGAAGTTTGTGAGCTGCTTGAACTGCTTGCAAAAGAATCATCCCTGGCCACTCCCAGGTGAGTGGCGATCAGGAACTTTATTACAAGCAGCTCCATCCTCCATCCCCTTCCATATATTTCGTGTTAAACCAAACAGCAACAAAAAAAAAACATGCATTCAGCTGTTATTGTTAAACTGAATTCTGCTTTCGACAGAAATTGTCTCTTCAAAGCAATTGCAGTTTTTTGCAAGAACAACATGCGACAACTCAAGCTTAGTGACATTGGATGCGGTGGTGAACAGGCTTTCTACCTTTATGAGTGTCTGTCTAAATATAACACAGGCCGACAAAAATTATACTCAGAAACCGGACTATATATTTCCGTAGGTTTTCGATGCGCTGATTCCGAATCTGGTCGCAGAATTGCTCCATCACGTCAGGTTTTCGAGATATCCTAACCTAAAAGTGCAAAAAACATTGTTTTTGCCCATTTTTGAGGTTATGTAGCACCTTTTTTTCGAAAAACTATATGTGTGATCTTAAAGAGCTATTCTTCTTCTTTCCAATGTCGTTGAGTTTTCTGAAATATCTTTCTTTTTTGCCGATCTATCGCATTTTGAAATTTTCATATTTGTGATTTTGCCTGTACCTGCAAGCTCATTAGGAACATTTGTGTGTCAAAAAATTTGAAAATTTCAAAATGCGATAACTGGACGATAAAGAAAGATATTTCAGAAAACTCAACGACATTGGAAAGAAGAAGAATAGCTCTTTAAGATCACACATATAGTTTTTCGAAAAAAAGAAAATTCACGGTGCTACATAACCTCAAAAATGGGCAAAAACAATGTTTTTTGCACTTTTAGGTTAGGATATCTCGAAAACCTGACGTGATGGAGCAATTCTGCGACCAGATTCGGAATCAGCGCATCAAAAACCTTCGGAAATATATAGTCTGGTTTCTGGGTCTGAATGTTGGTTAAATTTTGTCGGCCTGTGTAATCGATCTCTTTTGGTGTATGCAAGTGTAAGGAAACGAGAAAAGCGATTGTCAGCTGTTTTTTCATTACGGGGAAAAGTGTATGTGCGAGTGTGCGGCGATAGTGAAGCGAAGATAGTAAATAATAAAGAGAGTGTTGACTGCATCTTTCTTACTTACTTGGGTGGCCATAACAACCCGTTACCGGGTTACGGCCGACCTCAAAAGCTCTCTCCAGGCGCCTCTGCTTTGCGCACGCCTTCTCCAATCATTCACACCAAGCGTGGATAGGGTTTCCTCGGCTTGGTCTTTCCATCGGAAGCATGGTCTCCTCTTCGTCGTCGCCCAGCGGCTTCCGCATCAAACACCTTTTTCGCCGGAGCTTCTTCGTCCACACGCACAACATGTCCCAGCCAGCGCAGACGTTGAATAGTGATGCGCTTGACTATGTCAATGTCAGCGTAGAGCTCGTACAGTTCGTGGTTCATTCGAATACGGTAGTCGTCGCCGACGTGAACAGGACCGAAGATTTTGCGAAGAATTTTTCTCTCAAACACCCCAAGCGTGGCTGCATCAGTCTGCGACACAACCCATGCTTCTGCGCCGTAAAGTAGCACGGGTAAGATGAGCGTCTTGTAGAGTGTCAGTTTTGTCGGGCGAGAGAGGTCTCTACTACTCAATTGCTTACTGAGACCATAGTAACACCTATTAGCAAGAGTTAGTCTTCGCTTTATCTCCAGGCTGACATCGTTTTGAGTGTTCACAGCGGTGCCAAGATAGGTGAATTCCTTGACAACTTCGAAAGTATAGTTGTTCGCAGTAACAAAGGATCCAATACGCCGCGTCTGTTTGTGGACAGCATATACTTTGTTTTGCCCTCGTTCACCGTCAAACCCACTTTCGCTGACTCTTTTTCGATAGCAGAGAACGCAGCAGTAACATCTCGCTTACAACGTCCAATGATATCAATATCATCGGCATATGCAAGGAGCTGGACACTTTTGTAGAAAATGTACACTGGCTCTTCGCAACACCCCTTCCATCACAAAGTTGAAGAGGTTGCAGGATAATGGATCGCCCTGTCTGAAACCTCGTTCGGTATCAAATGGTTCGGAGAGGTCCCTTCCTACTCTAACGGAGCTGGCTGTGTTGCTCAACGTCATTCTGCAAAGCCGCACCAGCTTCGCAGGTATACCGAACTCAGACATGGTGGCATACAGGCAATCCCGTATCGGGCTATCGAAAGCTGCTTTAAAATCGATAAAGAGATGATGGGTATCGATCTGTTTTTCGTGGGTTTTTTTCCAGGATTTGACGTAGTGTAAAGATCTGGTCTATGGTGGACTTACCAGGTCTAAAGCCGCACTGATAAGGCCCAATCAGTGTGTTGGCAAACGGCTTAAGTCTTTCACACAGTACAGTCGACAGGACCTTGTAAGAGATGGCAAGAAGACTAATTCCCCGGTAGTTAGCGCAGATTGTCGGGTCACCTTTCTTCAGTACAGGACAGTTGACTGCATCGCAGGAACATAAATAGGGTGTCACTCATTTTTTTATTATCTGATAATTTATTCATTTTTTAAAATTGTTTTTTATTCATTAAATTTATTATTATAATTTTTGTAAAGAATCTAATTTTAGTAACTTTTTTCTCTTTTATTATGATTTCTTTATTCATTTTGTTTAATTTCAATCTATTGTTTCAAGTACTTTTCTTTGTCTTTTTATTTCCTACGTTTGAAGTTGTTCTGAACATTTGTAGTTATTTTGATTAATGTTAGTAATACCTCAAATGGTGCTAAAGAGAATCTGAAGGCTCTTGTTCATGTGCTTTGTAAGCAAAGAGTGGGTTTAAATGTAGTACATTTCAATGCGAGAAGCATGAATGGTTTTAAGCTTGATTATATCAGATATATCTTCGAAAACTCTTCCGTAGATGTAATAAGCGTGACTGAAACTTGGTATAAGTGTGAAATCCCTGATGCATATTATAACATTAATGACTTTAAAATTTTTAGAAGTGATAGACGTGATAGAAGAGGTGGTGGGGTAGCAATTTACTGCAAGTCCAATTTAAATGTGAAGTTTGTGAATGAAAGTAGTGGGAATTGTGAGTATTTAAGTGTCATAGTCATTGATAGCTGTTCTAAAGTTTTGATTTCTTGTGTATATAACCCTCATCGGTGCAATAGCTTAGAGCCCTTCTTTCTTGATCTAAGCAATAAACTTGTAGATTTTGATTTCTGTCTAGTTTGTGGCGACCTGAATGTAAACTTATTACAAAAAAATAACATAAATGAAAGTTTTCAACATAATTTTACTACTTGTGGATCAAATTTACTCAATTCAGTCTTACCTACTCGATATACTCAAGGGTGTGAACCTAGTCTTCTTGATGTTTTCCTTGTATCCAATATTTCTTCAGTGTTAATATTTGAACAGATAACCTTTGTATCCGATCATGATTTAGTTTTTTGTTGTATTGATTTCAACTTTGGTCGTAGTTCGTCTTCTGTCAGTTTTTCGTACCCTGACTACAAGTCTGTTAACATGAGTGCTTTATGTAATGAACTGTCTGATATATGTTGGAATGAATGCTGGTTTTTAAGTTCAGTAGATGATAAGCTAAAGCTTTTTATGTCAAATGTAGAAACAGTTTTTATGCATCATGTACCCATGCGAACAGTCAATCCTGTCAACTCTAGTTGTCCTTGGATTACATATTGTGTGTTGCGTTCTATCAAGAAAAGGAATATACTTAAGTCTAAGTGGAAAACAAATCGCACTCTGGAAAATTGGAACATATTTTGGAGGGCTCGAAATGAGGCAACAATGCTACTAAGGCAAGAAAAAAAGAATATTTTTTGGATCTATGTTAAACTAAATGTTAACCTTAGTTTTAAGCAATTGTGGCAAAATATTCGTAGATACAAAGTGTATAGCAAGGATTCCAATATTTGCAAGTTGAACCCTGATGATCTCAATGATTTCTTCTCAATTTGTGAAATTAGGTGTCCTTCTGAACCTCTTATTAACGCTATTACATCTGTTGAATCATCTCTTAGAAGAAGAAATAGGTAATTGTGTAGTGGATATCAATTCTAATGCGGTTGGAGTAGATGGGATTCCTATAAAGTTTATAAAAATGATATTGCCATATATACTATCTACTCTAACGCAATCATATTTTTGCTTCGTCTAGTTTTCCTGATATGTGGAAAGTTGCCACTATTATTCCTTTTGCGAAAAACTCCAACTACTTCTAGTGATTTTAGACCAATAAGCATCTTGCCTGCGTTAGCCAAAGTGTGTGAGAGAATTATGTTCAACCAAATGTCTCAATATCTGTACTCTTGCTCACTTTTATCTCCTCTATAATCGGGTTTCGAAGAGGTCATAGTTGCCAGACTGCGATGCTGAAAGTTTAAGATGACACCCGTGTTCAATATGATCAAGATAATTTGACAATTCTTTGCCTATTAGATTTTTCGAAAGCCTTCGATTTACTAAATCACACTTTATTATGTAACAAGATTTAAACGTATTTTAATTTCAGTGATTGTGCGACTAAACTGTTGACAAATTACTTAAGAGGGAGACAACAGCGGGTTCAAGTTGGCAACTCTTTCTCATCCTTTAAGCCGGTTAATATGGGAGTCCCTCAGGGTTCCATTCTTGGTCCACTGATGTTTTTTCTCTTCATAAATGACATTTTCTCAGTGTGTGAAAATAGCATGGTTCATGCTTATGCTGATGATGTTCAGATATATCTTTCACGACCAGTTGGACTTGTGTATGACCTGACTTTCAGACTTAACAGCGACTTGAGTTCCATCAATAAGTGGGCTAGTGAAATTTACCTCTTAATTAACCCTAGTAAGTCGAAAGTACTTCCAATTGCTAGAAGTGAACTAGGCTTAGAAGGGATACCATCTCTTAAGATTGGATCCTCACAGTTGGAGGTTGTAAATAAAGTGAAAATTTTGGGCTTTACTCTTAACTCTAAATTATCTTGTAAAGATCAGGTAAATAGCGTTGTTGGAAAGATTTATGGGACTTTAAGATACCTTAGGTCATCTACTGAATATACTACAATTGAAACTAGACGTCGCACATTGGGAAAAACATAGTCAAAACACGCGCATTGGAGGTATTTCAAAAGTTGCAAGAATAAATTTATTTTTTCGCTTTTTGTAATTTAGATACATCCAGCATGTCGAAAAACAATTTTGCAACTCATCTGACCAAAGAGCCTTTGCAGAACAGCCATCTAAAGTTGAGCTTCTAATGAAGTTATTTTTTTCAATAATATGTATCATTATCAATGCTTTATGTAGATGTCAGTAGAATCGACATTTTTCAATGGAACCTTACCATTTCTTATGGGTAGAATAAAAATATTGCAATGATTGATTTGTTGTTAAAATTTTATTTTAGTTGTACTTATTTACGCAGATATGGGTAAATAAAGTTAGGTGTCATTTTTTGAGATTTAAAAAAAAAAAGAAGTTTTTATGGACTAGAACTTTTTTGATTCCACATGGTTCCAATAAATTTTCTCAGTACTGATTAGTAGAATCATTTACCTAAATGATGGTATCAAAGTCAGCTGCACAGCTGCAGGAGTTTGCAGGAATTTAAGATGCATCAATTTTAAGATGTCACTTCAAGTAAGTATATTTATAAAAAAATTTCAAACAAGTTTTTGGTAGGTAAATTTTTTTTTCTTTCAATCAATTTAAAGCTTACCTAGCTTTTTTAATAACTATGCGACCAACTTATTAACACCTTTAAACTTACCTATCGGTTAGAGATAAGCTTTTATGCTTACTTGCTGCCGTGATCAAATCTAAATATTCGCATCCAGATCAATACAAATATGAAT
Organism: Tricholauxania praeusta; assembly: GCA_949775025.1. Lineage (NCBI taxonomy): Eukaryota > Metazoa > Arthropoda > Insecta > Diptera > Lauxaniidae > Tricholauxania > Tricholauxania praeusta. The sequence goes on from OX459031.1 coordinate 46,471,377, forward strand.
ATGATCTGAATCTAGTATGCGTTGAATTACCAAGAAATAATTGATTAATTGAATTGAATAAATTGAAAAAATCAATTGATATAATTGATTCAATAGATTCCGTACATTACTTTTTGCATATTAACTTTCGCGAGAGTGCATTGTGAAAAATCTGAAAAAAGTGTTATAATTCCCAAGTAACCATGTCTGGAATGAGTAAGTACATACATACGTAACTACATATATAAAGGAATTGTAAATTTCGAAACAGGCAATTTTGTGGAAGATACAGAAAACTGAATTTCTGTTATTTATTTAAAGAAGTCTCCGGTTATTACCACCATAGATACTAGATAGTAGCGCTTTTTGCTCGATTAATATCGGTATATACTATGTGTGAAAAGGCCTATTTAAAAAATCGACTCAAAATAAACCCTCTTCGAAATTTTGAATTCATATATTATAGCAAAAATTTCTTATATCTCGTTTGATTTAAGAAATAAGCAATCGCGACATATGCGAAAAGTTTTTGCACGGTAGATGTGACAATTTTTCAAAAAAGGAGCAGGAGATTTTTAGCTACTTAAAACCGAATAAAGAAATATTACCTCCGTCTGAGTATATAATCTCTTTCCTCACAAACTGGAACAAGAGATGGGCGAAGCATAGTCGTTGCCGGAAAGAAGTTTTAAAAAATTCTAAGGAATGGCTGGACCAAACCTTCTTTAAAACCGAAATAAATAGGACCACATGTCTGAAAAGACCGAATTTTCATGATCTAAGCTATTCACAAAAAATCAGAAGAACGGCAGGTATGTAAAAATTTTAAACAATTATGAATAATGGGACCAGGATCTGATAAATTAAATTCAATGACAATTATATTTAACAAAATTAAGAGAAAAGGAGCCAGAGGTACTTTCCTTTGCTGCTGCATCTAGTTTTCGCAAAAATCAAAACCTAGAAGCAGCAAAATTGTTGCAAAGACTGGTTTCTTCTCCCGAAGAATCCACGTCAATGTGGCAGGCTTGCACTTCAAAAAAAGCTGCTTGCTTTAAAATTGATACTGATATGGCACTTGCTACTTTAGCTGACTGCGCTCTTTCAAAACATCAGTATGAAATTCTGGCGAAGAACAACAATATATTGGGTAATGCACTGAAATTATTTATGGGTTAATATAATACAATTTCTGTTGTCATTTTAGGATCTGACATATACCCTAGCTATCCTTCCTTGCAGGGTGCTAAGCTATTATGTTATCCTAATGGCTTACAAGTCACTGAGCAGGAAACATATGTAGGATTACAGCATCTTGTAAATCATACAGCTTCCCGACTCTTTTCAACGATGACAAATTTAAAAGGCTTAAGTGAAGTTACTATTTTATATAAATGGGGCTTCGACGGCAGCTCAGGACATACGGAATTTCGACAAGCTTTTAAAAGCCCGTCAGTTTCCGACTCATCGGTCATAATAACCACCTAGTACCAGTTCGAGTCTTAGATCTCAATTCATCAATTCTATGGCAGAACTCAAATTGTTCGTCGACACGGTAAGCTTTTAACAATTTTTTTTATGTTCACGTTATTAAAACGGTCTGATCTGAACACGTATTTTAAAGGTACTGTCGTCCAATAAGAATTGCTTTTGAAAAGGAAATCCAAGACACAATCCTAAAGGAATACAAACGTGTACAAAGTGAAATCAATAATTTATCAGTTTCTATTGATACTTTAAATGGCGAGTTATTGAAAGTTCACCATCAATTTTTTATGACCATGATCGATGGTATGTGTTGGAAGATAACAAAGCAACAACGGTAAAAAATAAAACTAGAATGTTTTTGCAAATATACGCAAATAACAATTTTTGTTCTTTAGCGTTGGCACGTGTGCCGGTGCGTCCCTAAAGAACTTAACAACTTAAGCAATATGGATGCTGTAACTGAATTGAGTCACAGAAGCGAACTTAAATATGGTATTTCTCCACTGCACGCTAGGTTAAAGTTCTTCGAATTTCTCTTACACCTATCTTACAGGTAAATAATCAAGATATTCCTAGCATTTATTTTGTTGCAGCTTTAATTTTTGCAATAACATAATTTTTTTAGACTTACATTAACAGAGAATGCTAAAAAAAAGCACTAGGAAAACCGCCGAAGAGAAGCAGTGCATCCTTGAGCAAAAAGCGTTAATTCAAAAAAAAATTTCATGAAAAGTTAGGCTGAATTGTTGATGTACCTAAGCCAGGTAATTAACGAAATTTGGCAAACAAAATATCAAATACCTAAGGATTTTCATTACAGGATTTGGTTCATCCAATAATGGCAATACTGCCAGAATATTTTTTATAATTCGGAAATTTCCTCCGAAATCACCGGATTAAATAAAAATTTTATTCATCGATTTGCAATAGTCTTAATTGCCATCAACACCTCCGATGAAATAGATGCAAACAAATTTGCTCAGTATGCGAGGGAAACCGCTCTATTTTATATTTCAAAATATGGCTGGTGGTACATGTCTCCCACAGTTCACAAAGTTTTATTACATGGTGGAGACATGATATCTTATGCTATTTTACCCTTAGGTGAGTGTGAAATTAAGTATGTTTGTGAAATGTACATATATATTTATATATCAATATCATTGCTTTCATTTCAGATATGTTGTCTGAAGAAGCCCAAGAGCATTGCAACAAAAATTTCAAAGTGTACAAAAGCCAGTATGCCGGAGTTCGAGAATCGAAAATTTGACAGATATTTTTAAAAAAATTTTAGTAATGTCAGATCCTAAAATAAGTAGCTTAAGCGCATCAAACAAAATAAAAAATAGGAAAAGAGACTTACCATCAGAAGTGCAAGCGATGCTAAAATAAATTGAGCTTTAAACTTTGAACATACTTTGAATATTGAATTACTCTAGTTTTTTCTTATTATTTCATTTAATACTTGTTGCACTACCATAGGTGCCAAGGCGTAGCGCTTATAGTGTTATTGTTGTATTGAAAGCGCCACCCTCCTTTGTCCAAAATATTAAAGACTATGCTCTAAACCGATTCAATATTACAGCAAATAATGCGGTAACATTGAAAACGTAGTTATTATTTTATTATATAGATTTCGTTAAAATATTCCCACCTTAAACTCTTTTTTAAAAGTTTTTAGATGTCAATTTTCAAAATGCTGACACATGTGTTTACTTATTTTTTAGTAGCTTCAAGAATCCGTTGACAGAACTGTGATATTTTAGTTTGGTTTAACACAGCGTTGTTCTTCAAAAGTCTTAACTTCCGGCTGTAGGGTGTCAGTTCCTTGCATAGGAAATTAAAAAAAAATCCTATTAGAAATTTTTTTGAAGATTTTTAAAGATAATTACCAAAGTACAAGTATCTAGCACTAACAGTATATAAGTTATCTCTTAAAACAGGCAATGCAAGCGTTTTGCCTCTGTTTTTCCCAATGTGCGTCGGCTAACAAGGCTTACTGATGATATGACGTTGCGATCATTGAAACTAGTACATATAAGCAGCTCGTTGCCCATTTTGATGCATTTTGCGCTTGTAACTTTTTTGTGGTTTTTTGCACTAAAAGTACTGAACAATAAGCTCTGTACAAAAATATTACTATGAAATTTTGTTCAAAAAACACAAATAAAATTTTAGAAATAAGTTGGCATCTTCATAGCGATGTAAATCGTTGATTTATGGAACTCGAAGGGATTGCATCATTGGGCATGGCATCTCCCATGTTAACAAAAAGTTGGTAGCATGACATTTGTAAGCTTTTCTTAACTATTTCCTTTTTTAATCAATATTTTTCGTCTTCTTATCAATGTTTTGAACTTCTTTCGATGTTCTCAACATCTTGCAATTTGTTCGATTTCTTCAGCCTTATTCAACTTTTTTTCTCATATTCCATATTTTTTAGATTTTTTCTACTGTTTCAACATTAATCAACATGGTTCATATCTTTTCAACATTTTCCATATATTTTTTTGACTTTCACAACCTCTTTATTTTTTTTTCGACATTTTCAGCCTCATTCAACTTTTCTCAACATTTTGCATATTTTTTTTGACTTTTTCACCTTCAAAACGAAAAACCGAACTATGTTACTATTTATTATAACAAACAAATAAAAAAATGCATTCATTGTCACACAAACCAAATCACTTTTATTTTTTCCAGTGTTCGACCACCAAAGTTTACATTTTGACTACTTGAACTTCTTCATGATAACATATTTCTTTGAATCCACAACATCCTTTCTGCTATATCGGCAAATACGAGTAAGCAGAATTTATCACTATCATGAAGATATTTACATCCACCGAGAAACAACCAACGTCCATTTCGATTCATCATTAGAATACGGCCATTAAAATTTCCATCTCGGGGTATGCACAAGACATTAGATGTTGTGGTCAAGTTATGACCCAGTAATTGACATTGCTCTAAAGGAGCAACATTTACTTCCAATGACTTAGATACGGTCGAAATTTCATTGCGGTCATCATCAAGTATCCAACCTGATAAAGTAATAGACTGTCCCAGAATTTGTGACTGATCACGAGGTTCGCTCCATAGACAAATAGGTCTAATATATTGTGTGAAACTAAAAATAAATAATTGTTTAAAAAATTATTTCACTTAGCAAGCAGCTGTGACATACCTGACAGGATCCTTCATTTGTAGTAATGCGATGTTTCTATCTTTGTCTGAACGATATACTATATCTTCTACTTCACGCAACACAACTCCTTTTTCGTTAATGTTGTTGAGATCGTAACGCCTGAGATAAACTCTTACTAAGTCTAAGATAACATCTCTATCGACGCAAGTGTCAGGTATCAAAACACTTTGTGAAGAAATTAGTGTCCCAGTGCATAAAACAGTCTCTCCAGTGAAAAGTTTTCCAAAAATAGCAGCATGCCATGGATGTTCCATGGGAGAATTTGTGTTTGATATTCCACAAATAGCTTCGAGGGCGCCTGTAACTGCAGGTTCTTGATGCTGGATGTGATTTTGTAGCCATGTTATGTGTTTTGCTACATCACAATATACTGTATACTGATATAAATCACAATTCCCATCATCAGTTAATCCTACGGAAACAACGCCACGCACCATCCAAGTGCCATTTCTTTTTAGAAGAAGGCCTCCACCGGAGTCCCCTTTGCACGGCCCAGAGCCATCACGTTGTCCAGCACACAGAGTGCGTGATGACGTTAATGCATTAAAGGCGATTGATGAATGCATACATGCCGCTTCAGAAACGATTTTCACTCTAACTTTTTTTGGCACAATTGACAAACTGTTGTCATCTTTATCACTTCCCCAACCGACAACCACTCCAGTTTGGTTAAGAATTCTAGATTCCTCAGCTGGTTCCGTCCACAAACACACGGGTTTGATGAATTTGGTAAAACTAAAAATTTGGAGAGTATATAGAAATCAAAAAATTTAAAAATTTCATAATAAAATGTTAGATTAGTTTTTAATAAATTTTAGGAATAATTCCTATTACAGATAAATTATTGATATTTTCTTCTCATTACCTAACGGATTCCTTCATAAATAAAAGTGCCAGGTCAGCATCAGAAGAGCTTGGTCCTGACTTGTAGTCTGGATGTATGATTTTCTTTTCTATGTCACGCATTTTAAAACCATCCTCCATAAAATTGGATAAATCATATCGACCTAACATCGCAGTGATTCTTTCTACAGTTAACCAATCGAAGCAATGTGCTGCTGACAAAACAATTTTTGAAGTAACAAGCGAGCCACCACAAATAAAACTTATACCCCTCCTTTTTTTTTTATAAATTGCGGCCAGCCAAGGATAATCACCACGTGTTATCAATTGGCCGCCGAAAATAAGCGGTGTAGCACCGTTAGTTGGGATTTCTCTATCAACGAGTCCACAAGACTCAGTTGGCGCTTCAGCGAAATGCGGCATGTTGATATTATAATTGTAAACCTGCATGGATCCGTTGACGATATTCAGAGTATGCTCGAGAGTAAAATTATCGCCAATGGATTTATGACCTAAAATAAAAATTTCGAAACTAAAAAATGTTATTATTCATCAAGTTATTACCTAATCTTGTGTTGCACAGTTCGTTGTCGTTGATAAAAATATTAGACAATTTTGGCACATTTAATATTTGTGGAAAATCTACACGGTATGATATTGGTTGCTTCTTTCGCAATCTATTAATAACCTCTTGCGAACTTCCTTCTGGTAAGAGAATACCATCAGAATCCTGAAATAAAATTCATTTGCTTAAGACTTATTAATAAAGGCGACCTTAAATAAAAGTTACGAATGGTCTATCTGCACTAAATGTCAACTTGATTGTGTCACCTATCTTCATATGGGGCACTGTCAGGTTACCATTAATAAAATCGTCAGTGATTTGATATTTAAAATATTCAGAGCAAGAAATCGTTTTGTCTGAGACCCATGACAGCCAATAATTACGTCTGTTTTCAAATTCATCGCACTTAACGTAATTTAAAACACAAAGTAGCAAGACACTTGACGATATTTTAAACATTTTATGTCTTTTTTAAGAAAAATTAAACTTTTTTCACAGTTATGTAATTTAGTTTTAATCGACTGCTTTTTGAAAAAACACTTGCGCGGATTCAGTTTTTGAAATGTATACGAAATAATTATTATTAAGTTGGTATGGAGTGCACACGTTTTAATTATTAAAGAACCAAATTCACAGAGCTTCACAAACGAAGTAATTCCCTTGTTTTTTCATTCTCTATGGGAATCTTAATTTGGGGTGCTAGGAATTTTAAACCACTGAGCAAAGCTACCACAAAAACAACTACAACAGCATAAGAGTAAAAAAAAACATAAATAAATTCACTGATTACAAATGCACAAAATCTTGCGTGCATATAAAAAAACAATAAATAAAGTTCTTTGAATTTTCGTCAGAAGCGAATAAAAAAATTTAAGATTGGCTTAGTTTCAAGTTTTTAATCATTTTTACAGGGGCGTTTCAGTGCCTTAAACTGTAATTTTTATAGCGTCCCATCTCGCAAACGATGCAAAATATTGTAATGATATTCGGTAACCGGCTGCAAATCTTAATTGCATTGAATTGTATCAAAAGTATCATACTGGGGTCAGAATACGCGAAACCGACATGTCTGAAATGTTTTTCAAAGTTTTTTATATAAATCAGTAGCTGCAAGTGGTAGAAATTAGTGTACGGAAAAATTTTTAAAAAAAAAAATGTTGTTGCAATAATTATTGCCAGTCAAAGATTTCATTAAACTTTTTTTTAAAATGCTATAAGTTTTGAACTTCTTGACTGATCGTGACGAAATTTTTTAGTTTCTGTAGATAATAAATTGAACTTATGTATTAAAAAAAAAAAGTTGCAAAAATTTTGCATTTTTGTTGTTAATTAGCAATTTTTCCATCAAGAATTGAATTTTAATGACTTGCTCCGCCTCGAAAAAATCTGAAAAAAAATTACAGAGATGCATTGAACCCTTTCAAACTAGAATTCGTCAAAAAAATCGTGGAGCCTTAATTAGTTTTGACGGTACAAATATTATGGTGGTACCGGGCGGACGAAAAATGAATATAAATCTTATTGTTTTTCAAAAAAATCAATAACACTAGTTTACAAGAAAAAGGATCGGGTTTCTCATAGACTTTTTTCTATGTATTTTGAGGCGTAGTTTCCAAAAATGGCAACCATTTTTTTTTTCTTAAGAATCGTTTTCGAGATATCCCCAAAAAAACCCCTTTTTCGGCCCTTTTTTCATTTATTAGGTTATATCTCGATTAATTTTTTTTTGAATCAAAAACGCTTTTCAGCACTCCAATGATATTTTCATTCTCTTTCCAACGGTATGCTGCTTCCTTGAATCAAATAAGATTTGATGAAGTAACAAGCACTCAAATTCCAAAAAAACTGACTTTTTTAAAAATCAATGAATTTCGATTGCTTCATTTGAATGAACATTTTTTTCTTTTTCATATTTTTAGAATTACAAATGAAAGATTATTCTTTTGCAAATATTTTAAGGATAATTTTGCGGATGTCGGACTAAAAATGTAGAAGGATTTCGAGAAAACAGTAAACAATTTGCAATAAAATTTAACGAAAATACATTTGTTTTTTATCTAATTTTATTGCAAGTTTTTTACTGTTTTCTCGAAAACCTTCTACATTTTTAGTCCGATATCCGCAAAATTATCCTTAAATATTTGCAAAAGAATAGTCTTTCATTTTTAATTCCAAAAATATGTAAAAGAAAAAAATTTTCATTCAAATGAAGCAATCGAAATTTAGTGATTTTTAAAAAAGTCAGTTTTTATGGACTTTGAGTGTTTGTAACTTCATCAAATCTTATTTGATTCAAGGAAACAGCATACCGTTAGAAAGAGAGTAAAAATATCTTTGAAGTGCTGAAAAGCGTTTTTGATTCGAAAAAAAAAATTAATCGAGATATAGCCAAATAAATGAAAAAAGGGCCGAAAAAGGGGTTTTTTGGAGATATCTCGAAAACGATTCTTAAGAAAAAAAAAATGGTTGCCATTTTTGGAAACTACGCCTCAAAATACATAGAAAAAAGTCTATGAGAAACCCGATCCTTTTTCTTGTAAACTAGTGTCATTGATTTTTTTGAAAAACAATAAAATTTTTATGCATTTTTCGTCCGCCCGGTACCACTATAATATTTATACCGTCAAAACTAATTAAGGCTCCACGATTTTTTTGACGAATTCTAGTTTGTAATTTTTTTTCAGATTTTTTCGAGGCGGAGCAAGTCATTAAAATTCTATTCTTGATAGAAAAATTGCTAATTAACAACAAAAATGCAAAATTTTTGCAGCTTTTTTTTTTAATACATAAGTTCAACTTATTATCTACAGAAACTAAAATATTTCGTCACGATCAGTCAAGAAGTTCAAAACTTATAGCATTTTAAAAAAAAGTTTAATGAGAACTTTGACTGGCAATAATTATTGCAACATCAATTTTTTTTAAAAAATTTTTCCGTACACTAATTTCTACCACTTGCAGCTACTGATTTATATAAAAAACTTTGAAAAACATTTCATACATGTCGGTTTCGCGTATTCTGACCCATTGGTGATTTTTTTCACGATTTCAAAGGATCGTACAATTGCGTGGCACTGCCCTAAATTTTATCATATATACTACCATCTCTTGTAAGCCGTTCAAGATATTTTGGTGAAATTTGGTAAACTGATTCATATCAAATATATCTTGAATTGTGAAAAAAGTGGGAGGAATCGAAAAAACAGGCGTGGCACTTTTCAACTGTGAACATTTTGATTTCGCATATCTGAAAATTGGCACAAACGATTTTCATAAAAATTTGAAGATGATGCCGCTGAAAGCAGTCGTTAATATAAGCTCAGGAACTTGACTGAAAAAACTCGTTGAATTGCGTGCCACCGCCCACAATATTTATAAACGTTATATTTAGAGAACTAACAACGTAATCGTTATGAAATTTAATGAGGTAGATAAACTTGCTATAAGGTCTCTTATTACAGAAATTTGGTCCAAAACATTTTTTTTTTAAATAGTTTTCACTGACAGTAATCTTCATAAAAGGTGCATAGATGTCACTTACTATAAGCTTTAAAAATAAATGAATTTTGGCAGAATTGTATTAGTGGGCGTGACAACTCCCATATTAACATTAATTTGTAAGCGCTGTTTAAAGTGAACTATTGCTGCAATTGCTATGAAATTTAATGTAAGTGGTTCAGTTAGTATAGAGTATATCTGATTCAAAAGTGGCTGAAATAGCACCAGTGGGCGTGGCACCTCCCAGACAAATAAAATACGGTAAGTGGCATATTTATCGAGATATGTGAGTAATTATATTAAAATTTGGTGTAAGTGGTTTGCTTATGGAAAGCTATTTCTGGATCAAAAACGGGCTGGATTGTACCAGTAGGTGTGTCACCGCCCTTAATTTTAAAATATAACTGCGGTATATATCGAAAATTATACAAGCTATTGTGCTAAAATTTAATATGAGGATGTCATTCACGAATATAATTTATTGAACCAAAAGTGGGCCGAATTGGAGAATTGGGCGTGGCATATTTCAAATTTTTCATTTCCATTCGATTTTTTTAACATTTTCCATATTCTTTCGACTTTTTCAACCTCTTTCAACTTTCTTCATAAGTTTCTTTATTTTTTTGACTTTTTCATCAACTTTGAATGTTTCAAATTTTTCCAACCTCTTTCAATTTTTTTTTAGAGTTTTTCAACCTCTCTCAACTTTTTTTAACATTTTGTATATATTTTCGACTTTTTCAACATTTTCGAACCCCTGTCAACCTTGCTAACATTTCACATTTTTTTCGACTTATTCAACCTCTTCAACGTCTTTTTAACATTTATTTAAAAGGTACTTTCAGTGCAGTGTAGGGTATGTGAGCTTCGGCCTGGCCGAAGATAACACCTTAACTTGTAATAATTAGAAAGCAGTCATCAGCACAAGTTAAGTCACCGTACTTGTAAAACTCGTTGAAAGGCGTGGTAACGCCCAAAATATTTATATGTGCTGAACTAAGAGAACAAATATCGTAATCATTCTGAAATTAAATTTGTCAGAAGCATCCTAACAAAATTTGATGTAGTGATGTCAAATATTATAAGCTTTGAAAATAAATGAAATTCGACGGGATCGCATCAGTGGGCGTGTCACTTGCCATACAATCAGAAAAGGTTAATCGTTATACTAAGTGTACCATTAGATTAATAGTATTAAAATATGAGATGTCGGTTAGCATAAGCTTTGAAATTAAATAAAATTTAACAGTATTGAATCAGTAGGCGTGGCACATCCCGTATTAACAAAAATATGCAAGCGCTATTTCAAGTGAACTATTAGAGCAATTGTTATGAAATTTAATGAATGTGGTTTCTTGCTTTAAGGTATAACTGAGTCAAAAGCGAGCATACCAGTAACAGTGGGTTTGGCATTTCCCATGCAAGTAAAGTACTTTAAGTGACATATCCATCAAACTATGTATGAGAGCAATCATACTGAAATTTGCTGTAAGAATGTTGTTTACAAAAAGATATTTTTTAATTAAAATCGGGGTGGAATATACTAGCAGGTGTGTCACCGCCCCAACATTTTAGATTAAATACGGCATATCTCGCAAATTATACAGATTTTTGAATTAAAATTTGGTATGCGGATTTCTACCACAAATATAATTTGTTGAGCCAAAGTTGGCGAAATTTTAAAGGTGGGCATGATTTTTTCCAATTTCATTCAACTTTTTTAGCATTTTTCATCTTTTGTTGTCATTCGCAAGCATTTTCAACATTCAAATTTTGTTAACTCTTTCAACTTAATTCAACATTTTCCATTTTTTCAATATTTTTCAACATCTTCATCTATTTCGACTCTCTTTGTTATTTTTCAAAATTTTCTGACTTTTTGAAACTCTTTCAACTTTTTTCAACGTTGTTCGTATAATTTTTTTTTTTCTTGCACTTTCAGCTTTTTTCACACTTTTTTCACACAATTTTGAATTTTTCTCGATTTTTTCAACCCATTTTAACTTTTTTTTAAAATATTTTCTATATTTTTCAATCTCAAAAGTTGATGTTATAGTGAAAACCTGAAAGGCTTCGTTCAAGATGACAATTATTAGTGCGATTGGAATAATTGAACTTGGGAAAGACAGAAAAATTCCTAAGAATAACATTGAAGTTAAAGAACTTCCATCAAATTCCTCAATTTGGTGTTTCATTTGGTTTTTTATTTAAATTATGTGTGACTACGCTTTACCCCAAATGCTGATAAGAATAAGTAAAACGTTAAGATAGTGATTTTTTTCATATTTTTAAAAATATTAAGAGAAAAATAATGTGCCCTTATCTGCTTGGTGCTCAATTATAATATTTAAACTTACCATAATGAGATTTGATATAGGTAGGTCAAAAATTAATAAGAAAAGCGGTATTCAGGATCTGTATTATTTTGAGTATTTTTTGAAAATGTTTACAATTTTTGCTACAGATTGTGAGCACTCTAAAATGACTCTCCAATAATCTGCAAAAAAAATGGCTAATAATTTTTCAAAATAAGTTTGTAATAACAATAACTTACAACAAAATCACAACCCTTCTCCATTTTTCTGCATTTTGTTAAATAATTAACAAAATTTTTGACAAAATATGATAAGAAAACTTCGCTCAACAAATGTACAAATATAATACAAAATCTACAATAGGGTTTTGTCATTGTATTTTTGATATTTAGAGTATTTGAAAAAATCACATGTTTTGTTAAGATATCAAATTTGTTACAAATATCAAATCTACCAAAAATACAAAATGCAAGACCAAATGCTACAGATCGTGAATACCGCTAATGATTTTTTGAATTTATTTTGTTTGTCCAATTTTTCGACATCCACAAGGACAAACGACACAAAAATTATTTATAACAGCAAATAAAACATTTGAATCAAATAGCTAATCAGTATAAAAACAGAACTAACCTTGAACTTTCTGAATAGACTTGCATGCAAAACCAGCATGATTATGATTCTAATAATATAACATATTGTAGCGAAATTTGGTTTATGCTAGAAGACTCTTGAAATAAATACCAACGAAAAGAAACTAAACGATATTAGCACCATCTAGCGCAAAATGCTAACAATAATAAACCAAACAGACGCTGCAGTAAACAATAAAAAGTCAACAACCGAGAGAATTTATCGCCGTCGTACAACGTACAACGCCATCTAACATCTAGCATAATAGCTAGCTCAACGTCAGTGTGCCATGCATTGTGGTGAATTGTGGATAGTAGTAGAATGCACGCTACAAAGTAGCACTAGTAGGTTGTAGATAATAGTAGAATATACGCCATCTGGCAGCTTGTAGTTTATTCGAGAAAGTGATGCCTGTAGTATAAAAGGGTGTCATTTGAGTTTTCGGACACAGTTGTAGTTCAACAGTAGAATTAAACCAGCGAAGCAGTAAGCAATAAAGTGAATACAGTGTGATCCGTAGTAGAACAAAACAGTTTTCTATACAGTGTTAAATTAATATTAGAATTTGAACGTTAATAAAATAAACCATTTTATAACTAAATAAGTTTGTGTGTTTTTAATTGTTACACAATCCAGTGATCGAACTCAGAAAAGTGTGAGAGATCGAAATTATCGTCAAAGGGACAGAAATTTCGTAACAATTGGTGTCAGAAGTGGGATTGTGTAAAAGAATTAACAATCAATTTTAGAAAAAAAAAAAAAAAAAAAAAAAAAAATAAAAATAAATAAATAAAAATGGTCAAGTTTGAAGATCTGAAAGTGGATCAACTGAAGAAGGAGTTGCAGCAGCTGAATCTGCAATCTACTGGTGGAAAGGTGGAGTTACAGAAACGCTTACGGCAGGCTCTTGAGGCTCAAGGTGTAAACCTGGAAGAGCATGAATTTTATAGTGATGTATCAGAATCAGCAGCGAAAGTGGAAGAAGCTTCTGGATCAGCGGCAAGTGGTGAAGTTGTAGATATGTCAAAGTTCGAGAAAATGTTAATGGCGATGACGCAGGCAATGAGTCAAAATACACTACAGATGAATAGTAATATCCAGGCCATTCGGGAAGAAATTGGTCAGAGCTTAAGTCAAAATGCATTGCAAATAGACGAGAAGTTAAGTCAAAATGCACTGCAAATAGACGAAAAGTTAAGTCAAAATGCACTGCAAATAGACCAAAAGTTAAGTCAAAACGCGACGCAGATCCACGCAATGAATCAAAACATTGAAGCTGTTCGAACGGAGGTTTCCAAAATGGTAGATGGCCTCGATGCAAAAATGATTGAGTTACGAGATGACGTTGAATCATTCAAAGGAAAAGTTCAAAATAATTTTGAGGACGTTAACAAAAGGATTCAACAGTTGGAAATAAGTGAACCAACCACTCAAGTTATAAGAGAAATCAGCGCAGAGAGGCTTAAGGCACCCTCATTCGATGGAACAACGCCATTTAGTGTTTTCAAGCTCCAGTTCGAAACAACATCTGGTCACAATCGTTGGGATAACGAAAGCGCAGCTGCAGCGCTAATTGTGGCATTAAAAGGCGCAGCTGCAGAAGTATTGCAAACAGTTCCAGTGGGGGAGCAGAAAAATTACAAGGCGGTCATGGATGCCTTACAGCGAAAATATGGCAGTGACCACATGAAGCAGATTCACAGATTGGAGTTGAAAAGTCGTATCCAGAAATCTGGTGAGTCCTTGCAGGAGTATGCTGCGGATATTGAGCGATTGGCACACCTTTCCTATCCTGACGAGTTAAGTGTCGTAGCAGAAAAATTCAAAATAGAGGCGTTTATTGACGGCATACGTGACTTAGATACAAAACGCGAAACAATGCGGAGCCCGAAGACAACATTTAACGAAACATTAATGGTTGCCCTCACTGAAGAGATGATTGCGTTGACATGCCGCCCGTCACTGAAAACTCGTCGGATAGAGGTGGAGGCTGAAAAGAAAAATTCATCGTTCGCCAGTGGTAGCTTCAGCAGAAAATGCTACAACTGTGGTAAGCAGGGACACATGGCACGTGACTGCAAATCACGATCTGCATCACGTTCACCAAAAAGAAAAATTGAAAATCGGATGGAGGTGGATTTTAAAAAGAAAAGTTCATCGTTCGCCAGCAGTAGCTTCAGCGGAAAATGCTACAACTGTGGTAAGCACGGACACATGGCACGTGACTGCGAATCACGTCGTAAACGATCTGCATCACGTTCACCAAAAAGAAAAATTGAAAATCGGATGGAGGTGGATTTTAAAAAGAAAAGTTCATCGTTCGCCAGCAGTAGCTTCAGCGGAAAATGCTACAACTGTGGTAAGCACGGACACATGGCACGTGACTGCGAATCACGTCGTAAACGATCTGCATCACATTCACCAAAAAGAAGAATTGAAAATAGGGTGGACGATGGCGAAAATGGTAGCGGGCAGCAGGCGCGTACGTGGAATCAGGGTTCGATTCCGGAGAGGGAGCCTGAGAAACGACTACCACATCGCAAAGAAAGCCAGCATGAAAATGCGGATGCATTTTTCCGTCGTCTATGTAAAATTGAATGTTCACGAACGGAAAATAAAGCTGGAACAATTGATGTGCGCCGTTTGAACGTTTTGCCTGAAGAGGAGGTAAGATGGGACCAGCGCAGTGATCGGGATCGTGGTGATCGTGAACGAGAGCGTGAAAGGGAACGTGAAAGAGATCGCGAGCGTGATCGCGAACGGCGTGAAGAACGCGACAGAGAACGAAAGCGGGAACGTGAAAGAGAACGTGAACGAGAGGAGGTTAGAGAGCGCGCTGAAAGAGATAAAGTTGAAAAGGAGGATCCAGAACGGCCAGATAAAGATCGTGAGCGCAGAAGAAGAGAAAGGGAACGCGAACATGAGAAAGAGCGAGAACGAGAGCAGTCACGCCGAGAACGTTCTCGAAGTCGGGAGAAGTCTTCTAGACGTCGTTCTAAATCGCGTAAAAAGGAACGTGAGAAAGAGCGTGATAAAGATCGCGACAAGATGGAAGCTCGGTGTGACCTGCGAGCAAGTACTGAAAGGTTCAAGAAAGGTCAACTAGTGCTGCTACACAACCCACAACGGAAACGAGGCTTGTCTCCTAAGTTTCGGACTCACTGGGATGGACCTTACCGGATCGTCACAAGGATTAATGATGTTGTGTATCGAATCCAAAAATACCCCGGGAACAAAAGTAAATTAAAGGTAGTCCACATCGAAAGGCTGGCACCTTATACTAGGGACGGAGAGACTCTTGTTCGGGACGAACAAGTTTAAGCGGAGGGCAGTGTAGCGAAATTTGGTTTATGCTAGAAGACTCTTGAAATAAATACCAACGAAAAGAAACTAAACGATATTAGCACCATCTAGCGCAAAATGCTAACAATAATAAACCAAACAGACGCTGCAGTAAACAATAAAAAGTCAACAACCGAGAGAATTTATCGCCGTCGTACAACGTACAACGCCATCCAACATCTAGCATAATAGCTAGCTCAACGTCAGTGTGCCATGCATTGTGGTGAATTGTGGATAGTAGTAGAATGCACGCTACAAAGTAGCACTAGTAGGTTGTAGATAATAGTAGAATATACGCCATCTGGCAGCTTGTAGTTTATTCGAGAAAGTGATGCCTGTAGTATAAAAGGGTGTCATTTGAGTTTTCGGACACAGTTGTAGTTCAACAGTAGAATTAAACCAGCGAAGCAGTAAGCAATAAAGTGAATACAGTGTGATCCGTAGTAGAACAAAACAGTTTTCTATACAGTGTTAAATTAATATTAGAATTTGAGCGTTAATAAAATAAACCATTTTATAACTAAATAAGTTTGTGTGTTTTTAATTGTTACACAATCCAGTGATCGAACTCAGAAAAGTGTGAGAGATCGAAATTATCGTCAAAGGGACAGAAATTTCGTAACAATATATTGGGTACTCAATACAATTTCGATAATAAGCATTTATGAAGTTCTCAACTGAAATCTTCGTAGATATAGATCTGTTCTGAACGACTTGACCGATTGAGGTCACAGG
This sequence comes from Tricholauxania praeusta, assembly GCA_949775025.1. Lineage (NCBI taxonomy): Eukaryota > Metazoa > Arthropoda > Insecta > Diptera > Lauxaniidae > Tricholauxania > Tricholauxania praeusta. Next base: position 46,487,983 of record OX459031.1, read on the forward strand.
TATATTTTTTCAAATGTTTTTTAAGGTCTGCGAAATGCCTTTAGCAAAACTTAACAAAAAAAATTTAAGTTTTAAAAAAGTAGGCGATGACACTGCGCTTAAAATCACATTCATTATATGTCATCATTTATTTGACACAGATGAATAGGGTATCTACGTGGAAAGATAAGTTTCAATGAAAAAAATTTGCGGTGTCACGCCTCCCATATGAGAAAAAACCAACATTTTTTATATCAGCAACTATGAAATTACGCAGATGAATAACATTTGGTACATACATAAAGGTGAAAGGCTATAACCAAATTGTACGCATTGCCCCAAATACCGGTAAGGGCAGAGAAACTTCTCCCATGATATTGTTGGAAAATTATATTAATTACGATATTTGGAAAAAAACCTCGATATAACTCCAAGTCTTTTTTGAAGAAGAAGAGTAGTTCTATTTGAGCCTCATTAATTGTTTCATAAAAAAATTACCTTTCTATGTCACTTTGCCTCAAATATCTCAAAAACCGTGATATTCGCACTTTTAAGTAGAATATCTGAAAAACCGGAACTAATAGAAAAATTCTGACCTTGGATTCGAACTTAGAAATGTTAATACTATTTATTTCCTTTTGCTCAACTTTATCGAAGTCAATTTTGGGTGGAACGGGATGAGGGTTTCTCGAAAAGAAATCGGCATGACACATGCGATCACCATTCCTATGAATGATATCAAAATCAAAAGACTGAAGGAATGCCCACCATCTATGAACACGAGGAGTTAAATCTAATTTGGTACGTGAAGCATTCAGGGAATTGCAATCCGTTACCACAATGAATTTAATTCCAAATAAATAGTGTCGGAAATGTTTAATCGAATTATCTACTGCAAGGGTTTCAAGCTCATAAGAATGGTATCTTGATTCAATTTCAGTCGTACGCTTACTATAGTAAGCAACTACCTTCAACTTATTGTCGTTTTTTTGAAGCAAAATTGCACCATATCCTATGGCACTTGCATCCGTATGTAATTCGGTGGGATTTTCCGGGTTAAATATTGTCAATACCGGTTCATTTGTTAGGGCAGAAACTATTTTCAACCTAATTACTTCGTGTGTAGATTTCCATTCCAAATTTGCTTTGGTTGAACTACATAGTCAGTGCATAGAGAGGGGCCATTGTTTGGGAAAATTTTGGAATAAATTGCCGAAAATAAGATGCTAACCCAATAAACTGCCGCAATTGAGTTACCGTTTGTGGTGGAAGCAAAGATACTAACGCCTCTATTTTTCTGGGATTGGGCCTAACCTCACCGAAACTCACCTCAAACCCCAAATATTAAACCTTTTGCTTTAGAAATCGACATTTTTTAAAATTAAACGAGAATCCAGCTGCCGAAAGAGTATACTAAACCAAATGTGGTGGTGATATTGAATAAAAAACAGGTCAAGTTGAATAATCGGTGATCACATACCAACCAACAAAATCGGTAGGTTGAAATAACAAAATTTTGTTAATTTGGGACAAGGTGTGTTAGTTTGACAAAATTTTTGTTAAACTGAATAAAATATGCTAATGCTTCATTAGTAAAACTAAATAGCAATTATTCAAATTAACTTATAGGTTTCGTCAAACCGACAAAATTTTCTTCATTTTGATTATTTGCAGTCTTCAAGTTGACGAATCTGGCTCTTCAAATTGACAAAATATTCTTCACTTTGACGCTTGGGTTTCTTAAAATTGACAAAATATTCATCAATTTGACAAAATATTTTTTGATTTGACGAATTGTTTTTTTTTCAAATTGACAAAATATTCTCTAATTTGACGAATTTTTTTCTTCAAATTAAGAAAATATTCAACAATATGATGAATCGTTTCCTTCAAATTGATAAAATATTATTCAAATTGACAAAATGTTCCTCAAATTAACGAATTATTTTCTTCAAGTTGACAAAATGTTCCTTAATTTAACGAACAATATTCTTGAACTTTACAAAATATTCTTAAATTTGATTAAATGTATTCTTGAAATGCACTAAACACTAATTAAGTTGATGAATCGAATTCTACAAACTAGCTATTTAAAATAAAATGCATTTTAATTAAGTCAATATTTAAACTGTTATAATAGGAATTTATATTTAAAAAGAAATGTTTAAGAATATCTAAATCTTGCTTTAAAAAATTTCTAGTTAATAAAAGATTGTTACGAAGTAATACTTACATGTAATTCTACATGAAATGAAAAACTGATATTATGTATATATTGTAGAAGAAATAAAAATTAATCACAAGTTTAATTTTGGAGTTAAAGTATTCATTTTTGGACTATTTACATCAAATGCAGTACTTATTGAATAAAAGTAGCGCTGTATAAAATTCTATACTGGAAGCGATAGGGTAAGACAAATTGAATAAATTGAATATTTTAAAACATAAGTCAATTGCATACAAAAATAAATTTTGCTTATATTTTATCCCATCAAAAAATACTAAAATTTCTTCAGGATCCAATATCCAGATATTAACAAAAATGGTTGAATACTTTCTTTGCCTTTTTGCATTTGCAACAGCTCCGCTTCGCAGTCGGTTACGGTCTTGCCAACTATAATAAAACTTGCCTGGGAGTCGCGTATTGAAAATTTGGTGTGCACCTTTTTTTCGTTTTTGACGTTAACTACTCTTGCGGTTAGGGCAAGCACACAGTGAAGTAGGAAGAATATTCCACAGCAACGACCATCTGGAAATAATAAAATTGAAGTTTTATTTATTTGAGTTTTGCGAAAAAATATGTTTTTAAAACAAGAGAAACTTACTTTCAGAAATGTATTCATTTTCTTTCATTTCATTAAGGAGAGCTTTGCAGTTTGGTTCTTTTATTTGATCTTGAAAAACTTTTTTGAAAAAATATCATAATTATCGATCAGGCTGCTCACATCTGCAAACAGATGTTTAAAATCGATATTTATCTGTAAAAAAGGATTATTACTCCTAATAATTTCAACATTAAAAAAAATAAATTACAAATTTATAACCCATTGGTTTTTTATACTGCTTCCATTTAGACAGTATAACAGCTGTGCATGTAGCATTCGTGAACTCTGCTAACCTGAAATTTTTAGAAGCAGTCCAATAGGTTTCAAGTTCTGCCCAGGAACAATTGTCCCTGCTGATTTCCTCTACAATTTTTTCAACATTTAGTTCTGGTGGACCTAAATAAAAAAAAATTATATGAGCTTCAAAGGATATGGGAAAACTGAAACTCTTTGTGAAAAATTCTGGAAAGAGCAATCTTAATGTTTTATTTCGAACGTATCTTAAGACACTATTGAGAGTTATCACTTTCAATGAAAATATTTTCTCTCAAATAATATGAATAAGACATATTATTAAAAAGCTTTTGTAATATTTGAAAAAGACATAATCTGGCAATGTCACTTTATATTTTTCATTATTTTGTGGTTAGTAATTTGCTACCATATACTTAACCAGTTACATTTGCAACCTTGGTTCATTGAAATCGTATGCGGTGAATTCATATGTAGAGTGTTACCAGACGCTTACTGATTTTCTCGAAGAATCTGAAGTGGATTTAGATATGGAAGTCCGTGATGGTATAAAAACACATCTGTCCAGTTTATAGCAATCACTCATTGATTACTTTCCAAACCTAGAGAATCAAGATAATTACTGGGTACAAAATCATTTCAAAATAGAAGAAAAACCAAAAGGATTTAATTTCGTGGATTATGAAAATTTGATTAGAAGCCAAACTTAGAGCAGTTTCATTACAAAATTCCGGTCAGATGTATTCGATGAATATCCAAATTCATCAAAACAGGATATTCCAGTTCTATTGCTGTTTGTAACCACTTTGTGTGAAGCTGGGTTTTCAAAATATATTGCGACAAAAACCAAATATCGTAATAAACTTGATGCTGCACCAGACATGCGAGTTCAGTTATCAAACATAACGCCAAATTTTAAGAGAATCATGAAATCAAGGAAGCAGGTGCATTCTTCACTTTATAGTTTTTTCATTTATTTTAGTTTATGTCTCATATTTTTATTAATTATTTCTTTGATGAATTATTTTTTTTTTTTAAATTTTGTTTAATTCAATTAAGTCTGAAATACAAAAATAGTACTTGTTTAATTTAATATCAGATATTAAATTTTGAAAAGTCGTTGCTTAAAAAATATTCAGGGTTCCGCGATCATCGGCAACAAATTTGGGGGTTCCACGACCAAAATAGTTTGGGAACCACTGCTTTAGACCACTAGATACAATGACCGAATGTAAGTTACTGAACCTTACAGCAAACTGAACCACAATCAATAATTTTTTTTTTTAACTAACATGTAATGCACAAGTATTTATTTTTCAAATGAACTAATTAATTAATCAACTCACCAAGAAAATGATCCACAATCTTGAATTTTTCGATAATAGTCTCCTTTAGCCTTAAGTCCACCAATAATTTCTTTAATTTTTCTTTTTCATCCATTGACCGCACTGATATTCTATGATAATTCTTTTTGTTTTGACGCCAACACATTCAGAACATAACGGGATTTTTTTAAGAAACGATAAGTATTTTAGTCAACTTGAAGAAAATTATGTTAAATTAACAAAAAATTTCTTTAATTTGAATAAAATACGAACTGGTTTTCGTACAACTTAGGAAAATTCCCTCAATTTGAATAAAATACGAACTGGTCCTCGTTAAGTTTAAGAAATATTGTTAAATTGAATATAGGTGGAATACGCGTTTATTTTACTTAAATGAAAGAAACCAATTGAAACTCAATTTGTATTTTATTCAAATTGATGAAATTTTCTTCAATTTTACGAAACTTGATTCGTATTTTATTCAAATTGCATTTTTTTTTCTTCAATTCAACCAACTTATTTCTATTCAAATTAAATTTTCTTCAATTTGAATAAACTACGAACAGGGTTTTAAAGATTTGAAGAATATTTTTGTCAATTTGAATAAAATTATCGTTGAATTTTAGAAACTTTGTTAAATTGAATAATATACAAAATGGCTTACGTTGAATAAAAGAAAATTTCTTCAATTTAAATAAAAAACGAAATTATTTGTTAATTTAACATAATTTTTACTCAATTTGATTAAAAATTTGTTAATTTGATTATATTTTTTCGTGAAATGTATACCAAAATTTTTCTTCAACGACACCGACATAATTTGGTTCAGTGTACTTAATACCGTCTGTACTCTCTCCAAGCTTTCGTCAATGTCAGCTGTTCCCACTACCAAAATATCGTCCATATAAACAACTGCATATGAACGCGCAAGGTCACCAAGTGCCTTAATTACAGCACGCTGAAACACCGCAGGAGCATTTCGCAACCCAAAAGACATAGAAAGATATTCAAAATTCCCCCTCCGATGTCACAAATGCCGTCTTTTCCACAGAATCTGCATGGACAGGAAGTTGGTGATAACCACTAGCCATGTCCAAAGTAGTAAAATAATGGCACCCGTTAAGTCTGTTTATTTGGTCCGATATCAGAGGCAGTGGAAACCTATCAGGGATAGTGATATCATTTAACTCCCTATAATCTACACACATCCGATCTGTGCCATCTTTTTTCTTGACGAGCAAGATAGGACTAGCAAACGGTGAAATACTGGGTCGAATAAGCTTTGCAGCGAGAAGCTCATCAATTTTATTACGAACAATGTTACACTCAGCAGGGCTTAATCTATAAGGGCGCCGGCAAACAGTCTTGCTTGGGTCTTTCAACCTTATTTATTGGTTCTACATCAGAAAAACTACTTGGAGTTCCAACCATAAAATGATCTTTAAATTTATGTAAAATGGACCGTAGCTTTGGCAAAAACTCGGCCGGAATATCGGTATCAATATTGTCAATTTTTAAATCAGTTGATTCTACACTACATAAGCTTACATTTTTGTTCACTATTTTTTAAATCGTACTTTATCAACAGTCATTTGCACCACTAACCCTTGGCCCAAAACTTCTCGTCCAAGCATGATGTTATAACGCAAACAATAGTCAGGCAACACATGAAATAATATCTCAATAATTATTTCATCTATTTCGACAGTGCTTAGCAACTGCAAAGTGGAAGTAACACTAGTCTGTCCGATTCCAGTCAATGTTGCTAAACCATTAATACGTTTGCCCCCGAATCTGGCACTAACAGACTCCTTCATTAGCGAGCATTCCGCTCCAGAGTCGTAATAAAATAAATGTTGCTCACCTGATTTCCGCAAAACACTTGAAGGCGCCTCAACCATACATAAATCTACACGTCGACTTGTCATTACACTTGAATTTTTATTGTTTCCAACCTTCTCATTCAATTTAGGGCAACGAGATGCATAATGCCCAACACCCTGGCATTTAAAGCAAGATATAGTAGCTGAAACTTGTGGTAACCCATTAAGTGATGATTCTCTCTGATTAAGACCTTGCTTGTCATCCTTCTTTTGTCTGCACATTGCTGATTTATGGCCCAATTTACCTTAGCTGAAACACTTGATCAACGATTAAGTAAAAGCGAGACGTTGCACTTGTGGCTCAATTTGAGCAATATGTGCCAATACAGTTGTAGCTGCTATTTGCTCGATGGTAACATTTTTCCACTTTGCCGTAAACGATGTCATTGACATTGATGCATAGGAAGCTAAGCTCTCACCATCCTTGGGTTTGCTGTTGTGCAAATTGATTAAAAATGCAGCACCTGTCTCAGGACAATCAAATCTGGTAATGAAAATTTCCTTGAAGTCGTTTCAAGTCATCCCAGGAAACAGAACTTGCGAAAACCAAATGGAAGCTTGTCCCTTTAAAGCTTGACTTAGGATAATCATTAACGGAGCGCCCTCCAATGGTTGATCTGCCATGCACATCTCCACAGTTTTGGTCCATGCACTTGCATCAGCGCCCACTCTGTCAGGATCGAATTCTGGTAAATGTTCAATTTTCCTTTTTTTTGGCACTTGAACTGTGCAACAGGGCCAAAAAGTTCGTATTTTACTGCTACAACATCATTCTCCATTTTTCTTTATCTAGCTGTTGACGAGGAGTAGATCCCACTTCTGATGTCGTCTCAGTCATTTTGATCTTCTTATGGAAACGCAATGATCCTGTGGGCGCACGTAAAATTAATGCTTTTCATTTATTTTCCATTTTACACTTTTTTCAAATTCCATCAATCTTATTTCATATTTTATAACAAGTACTTTTTATAAACAGTGGCAAAGCTTTTAATCTACGACATATATAAATATATAAACATACAATTTTAGCGCGTTTAATAATAGAAGATATGGACTGACGAAAAGTTCCATATGAAAATTGAGACTGTAAAATCTATTTTAATAACGAGGTGCAACTATGATCTTAACTGCTTAGAGCTTAAGTAATATTCACAAAGTCAGGAAAACATTATTAAAAAAACTTATACCTCAGAAAATTACCAAAGATTTGCATTTGATGCATACATTTTTGTTACACTATTCTGCCGTACTAAGCGAAAAGGGCGTATCTCAAAAAAAGATATATCTGAGATTCTAATGACATCGGATAGCTTAAGAAATTGCTTGTCTAATAAAAGAAAAGAAAATTTTCTCCATCCCAATTTTAAAGATATTTCAATAAATTGACATATGCAAAACATCAATTATTTCGAAACGAAATTTTTTGAGATACGCCCTTTTCGCTTAGTTCGGCAGTATTTTTAATTATAATCAAAGCCAATGAAATTTGATTTGTTTTTTTTTGTGAATTTTTGTTACTTTCAATATAAAAAAATATTTTTCTTCAAACACAATTTTTGTACTGTTTTTTTAATTTAAATTTATGGTCACCGTATCTATGGTATGCCATATGCGATCCAGACGTTAATCAGCTTCTTTATAGGATATTGTTTTCTTGACATTGGGCTCAGATCCAGCGAATCGCTAGACCAGTCTAACACAGTGATATTTTATCACCTAAAAACTTCCTGACAGTCCTGCTCTATGGTAAGGAGCTATATCGTGCATTAAAATTGGTTATTCTCCATCAGCACACCATTTACAGAGCCGAGGCAAGAGTCGCTCTTTTAAGATTTTCTTGTACTGGTCTTGTTTTATAGTACCTTGCACAATTTGTAGACGACCAGTAACTTTTAAATGTATCACAGACGATACCAAGATAGAAGTGGGATGCTTAACCGTCGAAACAATACAGTCAGAATGAGTTTCTTGTCCATACCTTCTTCCTAAAGAGTGGGGCCTATCAGTCATAACTTGGAAAACGAACTCGTCTAAAAGGCAAACTTGCGGAAAACGAAAAATATCCCTTAAGACTTAAATTTTCTTGGCATTGATAGAGAATATTAACTAAGACAATTCATACTTACCCATTTCCAATCATATGCTGAAAAGTTTTTATACTTCCGGGCCCATTCCAACCGTTTTTTGATCATAGCCTGAGTAAGCTTCGGTTTGCATTGTGGTGTTCTTGCCAGCCAACCAAACTCTGCAATTCGTCGCTATAAGGTACGCTGTGAAACTTGAATACTTCCGTCATATATATGTTTGGCTAACATGTGCATCAGGATTTTTCGATTTTCTAGGCTTTTTTCTAGGATTTTTCTTCACTCATTTTTATGTCTGTTCCTGGGGTTGCTATACATTTTCTCCCAAGATCAGTTCAAAAAATCTTATAAGAGCGCCACTCAGCTCTCTGGATGGTTTGGTAATGGAGTGTAACCAATTTTTATGAACGAAGGAGCTCCGTACCATAGAGCAAAACAGTCACCAAATTTTTAGCTGATAAAAACATCACTGCGTTGGGCTAGTCTGGTGATTCGCAAGAAATGAGCCCAATAGAAAAAGTATTGAAGTGCGAGATCAGCAAAACGACAATAACAACAAAACGTATCCCATGGAGAAACTGATTAACGTCGGGTATCGTAGTGCACACATTCAGCAAGTGGTAAAAAGTTGCGCAGATAGCATAGAGAATAGCAGCTCTCATTGCAGCAAAAGGACGTAACACAAAATATCGATTTTTCCTAAATAATAGACTATTTTTTTTAACTATTTTTTTTTTTTTCAATATAATGAAATGCTTTAGATCAAGTTAATGTGTTTAATTCTAAACGTTATGATTCCATAATTAATAATAAAATGATTGAATACCACTTACATGGCCATATTAAAACTTATAGCAATATAAATGTTGTTATATGGAATTTTCCGCAATGGGTCTAATAATATGGTACACCACTTCAGTCTTGAAAAACTATTACTTAAAACAAGATACCTAAATAGATCATATAAGAATACTTGAATCACTAGAACAAAAATTGAATTTTCCTTAAAATCAACAAGGAAACTAAGTCAAAATACACGACGTGGAAAAGAATATATATTCTTGATCAGAGTCACTATCTGAATTGATTTAGCGATGTCTGTCTGTTTGTCAGTCTGTCTGTCAGTCTGTTGAAATCAGGTTTACGGGAAAGCCAAGAAAGCTAATTGAATGAAATTAGCACACACATATCACGTCTTCTTGCAGGTATCTTGCTATTGAAAATGGACGAAATCGGTTCACGGATACGCCTACCGCCCATACTCTATGTATATTTACCTAGGCCAATTTTGAAAAAAAGTTGCAGCGATTTCGATGAAACTTGGTTATTTGATGCACATGCGGACAAGATTAGGATTAGGCTAGTTTTCAAAGCTTCCTACAGGGGCGTGGCACATCCCTAAATTTTAACAATTATTCATCCATATCTCGTAAGCCGTGCAAGATATTATAATGAAATTTGTTAAACGGGTACATTTCAAATATATCTTGAATTGTGATAAAGTAGGCAGAATAGTAAAGGTGGGCGAATTTCATAAAAATTTTGGTGATAATGCCACTGAAAGCAGTCATTATAACAAGCTTAGCCCCTTAACTGAAAAAACTCGTTGAAGGGCGTGGCACAGCTCACAATATTTATAAACGTTATATTAAGAGAACTAACAACGTAATCGTTATGAAATTTGCTAGAAAATATGTTTTTGCAAAAATTTGGCGCATTGAAGCATGTGGGCGTGGCACCTCAAATACAAGCAAATATCGTTTAATTCATATAGATAGTGTGCTATGAGAGTTTTGAGGTGTCAGCTGCTAAGGGATTTGAAATTAAGTAAAACTTTACGGGATTGAAGTAGTGGTTGTGGCACCTCCTATATTTCCATAAAAGTGTAATCGCTATATTAGTTAAACTATTGCAACAATTGGTATGAAATTTAATTTAGGTGGTTTAATTTCTATACAGTATACCTGAATCAAAATTGGGTGAAATAGCACCAGTGGGCGTGGCAATCCCCATACAAGTAAAATACCTTAAGTGGCATATCTGTCGAAATATATGATCAATCACACTAAAATTTAGTGAAAGAGTGTTGCTTATGGAAAGCTATTTCTGGATAAAAACCGGATCATATTACATCAGTGGGTGTGCTACCGCCCTAAATTTTAAGACTAATTACGGCATTTTGTTGCATCATCCGGCGTACCACAGGGTAGTATTCTGGGGCCCTTGTTCTTTGTATTGTTTGTTAATGATATTGGCAACTGTTTTTCTTTTGCTAAATATTTATTGTATGCAGACGATCTGAAAATTTATTCTGTAATAAAAAGCCCACAGGATGCTCTAATGCTTCAGGCAGAACTTGATAATGTTTATTCTTGGTGTTCTGCTAATTGCCTTTCATTAAATATTAATAAATGCTTTCACATTACATTTTCGAAATGTCATAATGTTGTTCAAACCACTTATCGCATTTCTGATTGTTTTTTGCGTTGGCTTCAATAGAACAAATTATGCACTCAATGCTCCTCTTACTAGAGCATTAATTGAATTCAATAATATCTCGCACTTAATTTCAATAGATTTCTCCTCCTCTAAAAACTCTTTTTTGAATTTACTCAATTTAGCTTTTAATTAATATTTTAGTTTTAATTTTATAGCCTTATAATTTTATTGTTATAATTACTTTATTTTGTTATTAGTCTGTAAGAATACTTCTGTTCATTGACTAGCAATTTGAAAATAAAATAAATAAATATATCGCAAACTATACAACCTATTGGGCTAAGATTTGGTATATGGATATCAATGACGAATATAATTTAGTAACTCAAAAGTAGGAAGAATTGGAGAAGTGGGCGTGGCATTATACACATGAATGATCTAGAAAGTTGGATTTTAACGGCAGGTAAATATAACAACGTGGCTCAGACGAATGCTCTGTAGCAGAGCTAGCTAAGGAACGGAGCCACATTCAAACTATTCTAGAAACGAAGCAGGTTCAAATCTTGGTCTACTCAAGTTTTGTTATTCAAATCATTTTATAAAAAAAATTGTAAGTAAAATTGAATTAAAAAGTAGTATCTGTTCCAGGATTTGAGCCCGTGCGTGCGTACTATTAATTCAATACCAATTCCAATTGATATTTCATGGTATTTTTCAATGAGTGTTCAAAAGCTAAGTCGAAAATCTATTCGCCGAACTACGAATCTAAATCAAATGTAGTTGATAGTTTGATCTGGCAGTTTTAATTTTGGCAGTTAAATGAGTTGTACTTTCGTCATAGGACGTGACTTCAATTGAGATTTTGATATAAAATTTCTTATAAACTATTTTTAAGCGGCAAGTTAAGGTTAGGGCTACCAGATGGCCTTACTACAAAAGTAGCACATATCAAAAAATTGGAATTTTGTAAATGAATTTTTGATGAGCAAAAAAAAAAAAAAAAAGGTACTCACTTCCTAACCAAAAACCCCAGCAAATTAACAAATTAAAACAATAATTTCAAATAACTTTGATGAGCAAAAAAAATAAAAAAAAAGGTCCTCACTTCAGTTCAAATATTTTATTTTACAATGCAAACATCGAAAGTAGCAAACCCATCCAAAAGTAGCACATTTCGAGTCAAAAGTAACAAAGTAGCAAAGCCTTGCAAAAGTAGCACTTTTGCTACTTTAGTATCGCATCTGGTAGCCCTAGTTAAGGTCCCAAATTACGTTTAACTGAAAATTGGAAAACGACGTATTGTTATGTTCTATGCTGTTCATTGCATTATATTAAATGAAACCACAATTCAATTCTTCTGTGCAACAATAATTCTTCGCTTTATTTCATTTTAACAATTTAATTTCACTATTAATTTTAACGGTCAACTATGATTTTAAACTGTACTCAGTGCAACAATTTTGCAGCATTTCATGGTGTTTCTTCACGAATTTGTGGTATCATAAATAGTGCGAACATTATCTTCTAATATGCAACAGCTAAGCAACTGCTAACTACTAAATTCAAATAGATGTTGATAACGTTAATCATTCTAATTATCAACATTAATTTTACCGTTGGAAAAAGTAACGAAATTGTGATTTATAAAGCTTTTGTGTCTAGAAGATCAAATGCATCTTTGGATTTGCTACTTTTTAGTTATCCATCTTAACTGTTAATTTTTTTGAGCAGGGCGAAGTAGCTGTACGAAGAATTAACAATCTGAAAATAATTAAATGTTTAAATTAGTGGTCAATACATTCAGATGGATCAAGATTACAATAACTATATTGAGTCCTACTCAAGCTGCAGTATTCGACATGATAAGGTAAAAGCTATATACTACCCAGTCTAAAACTATTTTAAGAAATAATAATAAAATTTTGAAAAAATAATATTTTTTTTTCATAAAATGTTAGTATAGCCCTTTAAAAAATTTGTCACCAAATTCTGAGAGCATAATTTCAGGTATTCCTCATATTATAGCGTGTAAGAGTCACGCTTCTATTCTTTGCGTTCGAGCGCTCTCAAAGGTATTGTTGAGCGATGTCAAAGTTTAAACGCGTTTTTCTCAAAACAGTATTTTTCAAATTTACGAACACGATAACTCTAAAAGTTATTAATCGATATTCAAATCAATTTATTTTATAGAGTTTTATTTTGGAAAACTTTTTTAGGCTCATTCACAAATTACACTAGTTTACAAATTTGGGGTTCATCTCTAGATCTAGTTTCTCATATACTTTTTTCGTGTATTTTGGGGCGTAGATTCCAAAAATGGCAATCATTTTTTTTTCTTAGGAATCGTTTTCGAGATATCCCTAAAAAACCCCTTTTTCGGCACTTTTTTCATTTATTTGACTATATCTCGATGAATATTTTTTCGATTCAAAAACGCTTTTCAGCACTCGAAAGATATTTTTATTCCCTTTCTAACGATCTGGTGTCTCCTTGAATCAAATAGAATTGATGGAGTTATAAGCGCTCAAAATCCAAAAAAACTGACTTTTTTGGTCTTTTTTAAAAATCACTAAATTTCAATTGCTCCATTTGAATAAAATCTTTTTTCTTTTTCATATTTTTAGAATTAAAAATAAAAGACCATTCTTTTGTAAATATTTTAAGTATAATTTTGCGGAAATCGGACAAAAAATGTAGAAGTTATTCGAGAAAACCAGTAAAAAACTTGCAACAAAATTGAATAAAAATACGCTTCAAATAAAGGGTTTTTCAATAGGGACGCTGCAAAAGTAGACCAATAGGGACAGCTAACGACGCCATATCTTTTTCCGCTCTTTTGACATTTCTCTTCAGTAAAGTTTGCCATTTTATCATGGAAAGATATACGATCCAACAACGAGTCGAAATTATTAAAATTTACTACCGAAATTCGGAGTCAGTGACCTCAACTTTAAGAGCGCTATGTCCAATTTATGGTCGTCATAATCGTCCTGTCAGATCAACAATTGAGCGTCTAGTGGAAAAATTTGAATCCACAGGCACAGTACAAATTGTTCCCATGCCAGTGAGACAAAGAAGTGCCCGTAGTGTCGAGAATATTGCTGCCGCTAGCGCATCAATTGAGGAAAACCCAAATCAGTCTCTCACACGTCGTTCTCAAGCGTTGGGCATCTCTGTGACGTCGTTGTGGCGAATTTTGCGAAACGATCTTAGCCTACATCCTTACAAGATCAAATTGACGCAAGAACTGACAGCTTGACCATAAGAATCGTCGTATGTTCGTGAATTGGGCTGAGCAACAACTTAAAAATGATCCGGATTTTCATCGAAAAATCATCTTCAGAGATGAAGCTCATTTCTGGCTGAATGGCTTCGTCAATAAGCAAAATATGCGTTACTGGTCAGGCAGCAATCCACACGTGCTCCATGAGTCAACATTGCATCCCGAAAAAATTACGGTTTGGTGCGGTTTATGGGCCGGCGGCGTCATTGGGCCGTACTTCTTCCGTGATGATCAAGACCGGCACGTTACTGTGAATGGGAATCGCTACCGCTCAATTATAACCGAATATTTTTGGCCCAACTTGGATGATATGAACTTGGACAATATGTGGTTCGAACAGGACGGCGCCACAAGCTACACAGCGAATGTCAGAATCGATTTATTGAAAACCAAGTTTGGTGAACGTGTTATCTCACGAAATGGCCCAGTCAATTGGCCGCCTCGGTCGTGCGATTTGACGCCGTTAGACTATTTCCTGTGGGGCTACGTCAAGTCTATGGTCTATGCCAACAAGCCAGCGACGATTGATGAACTTCGTAAGAATATCGAACGTGAAATTGCAGCAGTATCGGCCGATTTATGCTTGAAAACTGTCGAAAATTGGGTTCAGCGTCTGAACTTCTGCAGGCGTGCCCTTGGTGACCATGCGAAAGAAATTGAGTTCCATACATAATGGCATCGAATGTTCTTTTACAAGAATAAAGGATTTCATTGATATCCCAAACCGTTTTTGTTTTATTTAAAAAAACTTTTGTAGCGCTCTTATTGAAAAACGCTTTATATGGAAAAAAGGATATGAGAAACCAGATCTTTTTTCTTGTGAACTAGTGTTGTCACTTTAATGATCACAAAGAATTTTGTTTTTTATTTCCAAATCAATAAAATCGAGGTTACAATGCTCGCCGTTCAAGACGTTTCTCTGCGACCTTCTCCGAAGAACGTAGTGTACACCGGCTACTTTGAGTAATTAAAAAAAAATGTTTAATTTGTTTTAGTCGACTGAGTATTAATAATTAATTTACATTTATTTTTTTACATTTATTAATTAATTTAATTTGTTGTACAATAAGACTTAGTCTTCTATAGTACATAACTATGATAACAACCAAAATAAAACAGTGAAGGGATAATTAACAAAAATCAAAATTAAAATTAAAGGATATAAAATTTTTAAACTTAGTTATTATATAAACAAAGAGAGAGAAAAAAAAAAAATAAAAAAGATTAATAACAATTTATAATGAGAATATAAAATAAGAGGATAACATAAATGTAGGGTAACAAATAGAGGTAGTGGAGATAGTGGAAAGAAGCTAGAGAAAAATTTAAGAATGAAAAATTAATTAATTACTCAAAAAGTAGTTGGAAACAGCCAATTTGAAATTGCTTCCTAAAGTAATGCGCCTTAATTCAACTGGCAGTGAATTCCAAAGCCTGATGGTGCTAATGAAAAAGAATCTGCAAGAGTTAAAATAATTAAACCTGGGAACAATTAATTTATTTGATCTAGTATATTGACAAAATTGAAGTTTTACATATAGATAATCCGGGCTATGCGAGTGAATAAGAGTATGCAAGAACTGCAAGTTGCGTATATTTAGATAATTAATTAAACTACAACCAAGTATACCCTTGCTTATTTCAGATATGTGCTGAAACCTACTAACTCGATAGACATATCTAGCTGCATTATTGTATGCAACAAGCAGCTTATGCAGTGATATGGAATCAAGTCTACAATAAACTAAGTGAAAATAAGAAATGTAAGGCATTATTAATTGAAGTACGAGCCAACGCCTAGTTTCTAAAGGAGTAAAGTCGGCAGAAGTTCTTAACAAACGTAGAGTGGAATATATCTTACCAATAACGCTATTAATGTGATCAGTACAAGTTAATTTGGAGTTTAAAATGAAACCAAGGTTATTTACTTTATTAACGAATACTAATGGCGAAGCTCCAATAAACAAGGAGGGAATACTCAGTAAACTTAATTCGCTTCTCACAATAGGCAGCACTTTAGACTTAAGAGGATTAATTAGGAGTAAATTTTTTTCCGCCCAGTTGCATAAAAAAGATAAATCAGCATTAAGTCTGTAACACAAGTCTTCAACAAGCCCAATGGGTCGTGAAAGGTAAAGTTGAATATCATCTGCATATGCATGAATTGTAGCATACTTACAGACAGAGAAAATTATATTGTTAATGTTATGAATAATGTTAATTGAATTTACAGTCAATTGCAGTAACCAATATTCATGTGAAATTTCACAAATTGGTTAATGCTTTATAAACAAACATGACAAAGACAACAAATGGAACAATTTAACCTGGTAATTGGTGACATATGTTTCGTCTATTACCACATATAAGTTAAATAAAATGTTCCACTGATTTTAAATTTTATTTTTTTTTTTTATTTAATTTTATTTTCTTATAATTTTTACTTTATTTAATTCTTAATCAAAATGAACATTAAGTTGAGAGTGGCACTTTGCGACTAAGCAATCGCCGATATTTCAAAGAGCAAGTGAACCCAAAACGAAAGTGAAAGTAAAGAGAAAATCAAAAATGCACGCGCGATCCACTTAATATAAGACGCAACGTAGTTATTTTGTTTTGGGTCATTTCACAAGAGGTTCTCAAGAATTTTGTAACCACTTGTGAGTTTTTGCTTAAGTGGTTAAGTAATAAAAAATAATTTTCTGACCAAAAGAAAATAATTTATGAACGATAAAATAAAACAATAACTTAAATACGATACATATTTTTGTCTGTTCAAAATAATAACTAGGAGTGTTTGCTAAAACCGTAAGTATATGCTAATAAGAAATTACAAATTTAAAACTTTGAAACTATTTGTTAATAAAAACATAAACTAAGCTTATTATTTAGTCGAAAAGCCATTTTTTTTTAAACGGCTTCACCGCGACGTGGCATTGAGTCCATAAGATTTTGAGAGCGTGTGGCAGATATCTTTGTCCAGGCTTCTTGGACGACACTCCAAAGGTGCTTTTTATTTTTTGGCTTAGCATGGCTTACATATTTTTTGATGTCACACCACAAGTTTTCGATTGGATTTAGGTCTGGTGACTGAGCAGGCCACTGCATAACCTCAACAGCTTTCACCCGAAACCACTCCTGTGCCCGTTTACTGGTGTGCTTTGGGTCATTGTCTTGTTGAAAGACCCAACGAAGTGGCATTTCATCTTCGGCAAAAGAGAGCATAACGTCTTGTAAAACGTTAACATACACAGCTTGGTCCATAGTGCCTTTTACCCAGTGTATTGGATGTCAAAGCACGAATCAGATTATGCCAAAAGTCATGCTCACTGGCCTGTTGATAAATGGTGGAATATACTTTGGACCGATGGAAGTAAAATTGGTTTGGTGGAACTGGCTCCCAACAATATGTCAGTCGTCCGCCCAAAACCAAATATATGTCCAAATACACTTAAAAAACGGTTAAACATGGCGACGCGAAAAAAAATGTTTGGGCATATTTTTCGCATAATGGAGTAGGACCAATACACTGGATAAAATGCATTTTATACCAAGTTGTGTATGTCAACATTTTGCAAGAAGATTAAATGCTGCTTTGTTGGGTCTTCCAGCAAGATAATGACCCGAAACACACCGGGCAAAGAAGTGGTTTTGGGTGAAAGGTGTTGAGGCTATGCAGTGGCCTCCTCAGTCACCAGACCTAAATTCAATCGAAAACTTGTGGTGTGACATCAAAAAATATGTAAGCAATGCTAAGCCAACAAATAAAAAGCACCTTTGGAGTGTTGTCCAAGAAGCCTGGACAAAGATATCTCCCACACACTCTCAACATCGCGTTTAAAAAAAAATGGCTTTTCGACTAAATATTAAGCTTAGTTTATGTTTTTATTAACAAATAGTTTCAAAATTTTAAGTTTGTAATTTCTTATTACTATATATTCACGGTTTTAGCAAACACTCCTATTATTTTGAACAGCAACAATATGAAGTTGAAGTAGAGTTTATTTTTTTAAAAATATGTAGCATATTTAAGTTGTTTTTTTGAAAAAGTGCTGCTAAATACTAAGAACTAAGTTTCCTGAAATAAATTTTTTTGTAATAACTAAAATTTAGCAAAAAATCCTTTTTTTTATCACTCCTATTATTATGAACACAGCTGTACATACATATGAATATGTGTATACTCGTATATGTGGTAATAGTCGAAACATATGTCACCAATTACCAGGTTAAATTGTTCCATTTGTTGTCTTTGTCATGTTTGTTTATAAAGCATTAACCAATTTGTGAAATTTCACATGAATATTGGTTACTACAATTGACTGTGAGTAAAGTTTTCTCAACTGGGCACACTAAAACCAAAGTTATTAAACTTAAACTTTTTATTGCATAACTTTGAAGATATATTGATCAATATTAAGGCCTCATACTTATTTTTGCAAAATTTGGATTTTTTAAAAAGTTATGAGCAAGTGAACTTTTATGTGGGTGTTTTTTTAAATTGCGATTTCTCAGTAAATATTCTGAAAAATTTATTGAAATTTTCGTGATAGGACAAGAAATGTTTTGCAATTTATATGAAATAAAGTCTTATAAAAATTTTATTTATTATTTATAAAAAATTAAGTTTTTAATAAACAAATAGAATTTAAACCAACTTCTCGTATGTTTAGAAACGAAATTTTTCCACAGAAGTGTTCTGTAAAGTCTACACAAATTTTTGATAAAAAAAAAATTTTAGTACGTTTCATAAACAAAAAAGTTACCTAGGTAATTTTACTCCCAAAAAACATCCGACAAGAAAAATTTTAATTGTGTTTCTTTTTTTTTGAATTGTATTTGAATTGTAAAATTCAAACTTTTCTTATCGGATGGTTTTTGGGAGTAACATTGCATGGAGGCATTCAAATTAACTTCGGCCTCTAAATTTTGTTTTTTTCTTATATCGCCATTTGAAGTCCGATCAACAAGTATGGTATATCGTTGTAAGTGTCTCAGCATGGACTAAATTTCATTTATAGAAGTCATTTGTCTCAGATTTTTTTTTTCGACTAGTTGTAAATACTATCTCAGTATTTACCACCCCAACGTGCCCTTGGACACCATAAAATTAAAGTCCGTACCAAATCATAAAATTCATATCTACAAAGTTTTCTCAAATTATTGAAATTGAAAAAGTTAAAGCGAATCTAAAATTTCAGTGCAAATATTTAATCAGAATAATAAAATCATCTTTAACTTAAGCCGTAAAACTATGCAATGGTTTTTTCCAATCGACTTCTGCGAAGATCAACGTACGTTTATGGTAGTTTTAAACAATTTAATTTAAATAATTTTAAATGAAAATCGTTAAGGTTTAAGTTATATCAATTAAAATTTTTTAATTTATTAATTGTATCCGTTTTTTGCCAGCGTGTAGTTATCCCATTTGATTTTGATCCGTACCAAATTTCATCAAAATCAATCTAGGTAGAAAACATATGCTTCGAAATAAAAAAAAAAAATAAGTGTTTATGTATAATTAGAATTAATGGGCGCTAGACTGATCAAATAAGAACGTAAGTGTTCTGCTTGTAGCAGTTACATATTCTTAGTCCTTAAAACTAAGATTGTGTGTATTCTGCAAGGATTGGTAGATGAATGATTCAATGTCCAAATTTTTTTTCCTTAAAAATCTTTCAAACTGGGAGTGGACATTCGAACTTTTTTTTTTTGTATGGGGGTCGATACTTTCTAGTACATAACTCAAATGCAATGTGTTGAATTTTTTCTGTATGTGTGTTACTCATTCCATATGTTCTCTATGGATTAAACTTTCCTGGGAGAGCAAAATTTTGGGGAAAGTTAGAGCACTTTCACTAATTAAGTTGTTATAAAGTATAAATAAGCGTTTCTGTAAAAATTCGCTGAAAAATATTAATTTTAAGAATCTATGAAGGTCAAATCTCAATCCTGCTCTTATGTGCGGCATAACTTTTCGAAGTTAATGTGTTCAGAGCACGGTTGCCACTTTGGACCAATTGGACCAAAACTGGTCCTTTTTTTTAGGTTTGGTCCGCTGGGACTTCTTTTTCTGATTTGGTCATTTTTGAGAAACATCAAAAATTAACATACGCATATATATGTAAGTATGTACTCGTATATACATTAGAGGTCTGCATAAGTATAATCATTAACTTACAAAACTGTTACCGAAGTCAATTTTATTGATTTGAATGCGTATACATAGCGTTTGCTTGTGTTACTGTTCCCATCATTATAAATTTCTCTTCTTACTCGTAACCAACTGTACGTAGATGAATGCGTCATGTGTATGGATAATATGCATGTATGCTGCGAGTACAACGAGTGCCGCGATTACTACGCATTTGATATTTTGTACTACGCAGTAATGCACTTTAACATGCGTAAGAATGTTTAGTGAGGATCTGTGATAATTTGATGTGTGCAGGCGAGTGAGGTCCTTGTTTTCTAAATAAATTTATGTTATATTATAAAACAGTTTTTGAAAACGAAAAAGATGTAGGGTTTTTTTATTCTATTTCCTATAGTTTTTGAGATATTTCGTTACAAAAAATTTTCAAATAACTCAAAAAAAAAAAAAATAATGTGGAGTTATTTCAACTAAATTGACCGATAAAAATATGCGTATGTGATTAATTTATGAATTATGTTTATTTATATATTATGTTATTTATTTTATATGGACTGAACTAGCATTTTAAATTTATCGTTGTGATTAATAAATTATAGGTACCAAAAAAACTTTGGACTTTGTAAATGTAAATATAGGGCAGTAGTTATAGTCATTTTTCTAGCATCATTCTAAAGATAAAACTACCAAAAAGTATTTTAAACAGATCCACAATGATGTTAAAAAATTAACATAATCCCGGACATTCGTTTTATTTTAGTTTTCAGATAAATAAATAAAAAAGTTGCGCATGTAAATCTTCTGGCAAGGCCTTGGTGCACAAATGAATTCTCTCTTCCTCACTTTCATCGAATAAATAAAACAATAAAGCACGTCATTCAGTTCGATTCATTACCTTCAGTTTTGTTGTGCGTATACATACACGAAGCTTATTCAACTTGTTTTACTTTACGCTATGGTACTCAAAGGAAATGTGTACTTGTAATTGGAGTAACAGAAAAGTGAACGAGTACTGAAACGAGTAAATTTTTGGTATCCGTGCAGACCTCTAATATACATATGAGTCATTCCAGATGAAAAAGTATAAAAACTGGAAATTTCGTTGCTGCACTACTTTGAATTTTGCTCAAACTTTGTGAGAATCTTTGTTAGGGCTCCAAAGAAGGAAATCCAAGGGCATTTAATTTTCGGATGCGTCAGTTCCCTCCTGGCTGAATTGCAACATATGAAAAACGTCAGTTTCAGGCATCAATATTTTTAGCTGTAAAAATTTTTCTGTTTAAGATA
The DNA here is from genome assembly GCA_949775025.1 of Tricholauxania praeusta. Classification (NCBI taxonomy): domain Eukaryota; kingdom Metazoa; phylum Arthropoda; class Insecta; order Diptera; family Lauxaniidae; genus Tricholauxania; species Tricholauxania praeusta. The sequence goes on from OX459031.1 coordinate 46,509,494, forward strand.
TAAACAAACTTGAGATGGCATCTTAAAGCTAAGAGATGGTAGTATTTGTGCAAAGAATGTAAATTCACACAATTTGTATACGCGAAAATTACACGGTGCTGAAAAAAACATGTATTTTATTGATTTTTCGGGATTTTTAACTGGATACAAACCATTAATATTTCCTACAGTTCAAGAACACATATCGGGGAAGAAATAAAATCTACAATTAACTCTTTCCGCCTACTTTTTATAAGAAAAATCTGTGCTTGAAATTTCGAACTTTTGAAAAATTGCATTTTTTATGCCATTATATCAGCATGTGAAGCACGAGATAAAAATATGAAACTTTCAGGATATTTAGTTTTAACCTTGAACTTCAAAAGCCTGAAATCTCGCTAACCGATTTTTATCCTTTCTACGTGTTCAGGTGGCTTAAAAGAAGCAACAAAAAAATTAGAGTGAGTTTTTTGTTTGAATTTCGAACCCAAACATCAGTTGTACAAATGAGAGGAAAAAACAACAATTGAGGAGTGGGCGAACAGAAAGGCACATGTCCAGTTGCAAAAATGTTAACAAATCGCGATCGGTCGCCTTGTCTGAAACCTCGCTCGGTATTAAAAGTTCCGGAGAGGTCATTCCCTACCTTGACGGAGCTACACGTATTGCTCAACGTCATCCTGCAGAGCCTTATCAACTTTGCAGGTATACCGAACTCAGACATTGTTGCGTATAGGCAATCCCGCACTGGGCTATCGAACGCAGCTTTATAATCGACGAAGAGATGGTGAGTGTCGATTTGATATTCATGGGTTTTCTCCAGAATTTGGCGTAGTGTAAAAATCTGGTCTATGGTGGACTTACCAGGTCTAAAGCCACACTGATAGGATCCGATCAGCGTTTCTGTATACGGCTTCAATCTTTCACACAATACGCTCGAGAGGATCTTATATGCGATGGAAATAAGACTGATACCCCTGTAGTTGGCGCAAATTGTCGGGTCTCCTTTCTTTATTACAGGACAAAGCACGCTGAGATTCCAATCGTCGGGCATGCTTTCCGCTAGCCATATTTTGCTGATGAGTTGATGCATGCACCTTATCAATTCATCGCCACTAGCTTTAAACAAATCAGCTGGCAGGCCGTCAGCACCCGCTGCTTTGTTGTTTTTGAGTCGCTGGATAGCAGCTCGAACCTCTTCATGGCTAGGTGATGGTACTTCCACTGCGTTGTCATCGATATATCGTACTGCATTCTCTCTGGGCGGAATTGGTGGAATCATTGCCCGTAAGCAAGTTGGAGAAATGCTGCCTCCATAACCTCAGTACACTCTGTGTATCTGTAACCAGATTTCCATTTTCACCTCTACAAGTGGATGCTCCGGGCTTGATACCTTGAGTTAGACGCTTAACTTGTTGATAGAATTTTCGTGCATTCTTCTTGCCCTGGTACACCTCAAGTTCCTCACGCTCACGCTTTTCCTGCTCCCTTTTTTTACGTTTGAAAATGCGCCTCTCTCCTTCCTCTTTTCGCGGTAGTTTTCTCGCACGGCTCGCGTTGCGGTTGACTGCAGCATCTTCTTGTATGCGGCGTTTTTTTCAGCAGTCGCATCGCGACACTCCTGGTCATACCATTGGTTTCGAGGTTGTGGGCGTCGAAAACCAATGACTTCCTCGGCAGCAGCACGCATGGAGTGGGAGATGTGTGTCCAAAGTCCACCGGCGTCGTCGGTTCCAGAGGTTGGTTGGTTGAGCTTAACCGAAAGTTGAGCGGAGTACGCCTCGGCAGTCCGTTGTGATTGCAGCTTGGCAACGTCCAGCTTTCGTTGCATGCCCGTGCGTACATTCTTCGCATTGCATAGCCGCATGCGGATCTTAGCTGCACCAAGATAGTGGTCGGAGTCAGTGTTGACCCCCCGAAATGTACGCACATCCAGAACGCTTGAAGCGTGCCTTCCGTCGATCACAACATGATCAATTTGGTTGATCCGGAGATAGCCAGGTGGCCTTGTGAATGTTGAGGTGTTGAAATCTGGTACTACTAACTACCATGTTTCGCGCCGCGGCGAAGTCGATCAGTCTCAGGCCGTTGTTTGAAATGGTCTCGTGGAGACCGAACTGACCGACTGTAGCGCCAAAGATGCCTTCTCTTCCGACCTTCGCGTTAAAATCGTCGAGGACTATTTTTACATCGTGGGTCGGACAACGGTCATACACGTCCTCTAGGCTCGCGTAGAAATCATCCTTGGTGGCATCGTCCTTTTCCTCCGTCGGGGCGTGCGCGCAAATTAGGCTTATGTTGAAGAATTTTGCCTTGATACGGATTGTAGCCAACCTTTCGTTTATTGGCGTGAACCGGGAAACTAGGTGGCGTAATTTTCGACTTACAACGAATCCGCAACCAAATTCGCGCCTCTCCGCATGACCGCTGTAGTAGATATCACAGTTCGTCCGTTTAGAGCAGCCTTGTCCTTTCTATCGCATCTCCTGGATGGTGGTGATGTCAGCCTTTATTTTTACGAGGGCTTCCGCCAGTTGGATAGTTGCACCTTCCCTATGGAGGGTCCGGACATTCCAGGTGCATATCCGTAAATCAATGCCCGTTTTTCGTTTGCAGTGGTCGTCATCGTAGTGGGGGCTATTATCCGAGGATGATTTGGTTTTCATTGTAAATGATGATAATGTGTGGTGGGACCCAAACCCTACGCACACATTCCAAGTTTTAAGTCTAGGAGAGACTCGCCTTCTCACAACTAGCTCACCCCCGGACGGGTGTCCAAGGGATCTCCAGAGGATACTTGGCCAAAAAGGCCGGAAGTTTGTGAGCTGCTTGAACTGCTTGCAAAAGAATCATCCCTGGCCACTCCCAAGTGAGTGGCGATCAGGAACTTTTCCCACTTACGTGGACTTCTGCAAGCAGCTTCATCCTCCTCGCAGGGTTGATCAAGGAAGCTGAAATTTTGGGCGAATTTTCTTCAAAACCGATTCTATAATATAGCCACATCGGATCGCAAATTTTTCAAAAAAAAAATAAAAATACCTCCTTCGGGTGTATTTTTCCGCATTTTTAGTCACACGAAAAATGTGGGCGTGGTTTTACAACAGTGGGTGGCGTCCCCATTCAACTAAAAATCCCAAAAAGCTATATCCTGGCACCTAAGGCAGACTTTTTCTACGTTTTAGTAAGTCGGTTTTTTCGTTAAATTTCAACGAAATTGGAAATAAACTTTGTCCGCGCCGTTTACTGGTTTGAGCTAGGAATCTCAAATGTTGGGACAATTATTTTTATTCCTCAAGCTATAATATAGGAAAAAATAAATAAAATCCCTCTCCTAAAAAACACCCTTATGCATATGTATGTTATTTTTTACACATCTTTTACAATGTGTTATGTGAACTTTCAGGTATTTTTAGTTATTTTTTTTAATAGAATATGTTAACTTGTTTATGTTCAATAAAACAAAATATGATAATATGGTCCTTTTTATTCCATTTTGGTCCTTTTTCTAGAAAATTTTGGGCCCAAAAATATTTTGGTGTGGCAACCGTGGTTAAGAGCAAACTAAAAATTTCAATTTTTTGCGAAACCTCAAGAGTGTCCGTCATTTGCATTTCAAAAAGCTGTCTCCCTTACGTGTATGCTCATATACAGTGGAACCATGATAATTCATAGCCCGTTAATTCGAAAATCTCAATAATTCGTAGTAAACTGTTGGTCCCTTGAAAAAATCGCTTTATATCGTAAAAATTCCATACATTTTGGTCCCCTCGATAATTCGTATTTTTTTTTTGTGCAATAAAGTCTGTTTAACCTATTATAAATCGTAATTGGATTTAACAACCTGTAACGAAATTTCCAGAAACAAGTTTATATTTTAAGACCCCGGCTGCTTCAGTATGAGATCTTGTCTCCTAGGACTATTGTTTCGTCACAAAATTTATAATATCGTGTTAAGAAGAGAAATTAAATTAAAGAAACGAAAAAGAAACAACAACTAAAAAATCAACTCAGGAAGCTCCTTTTGGTGTGGCCTTATCTTTACCCAACCCTACCTTGGATGTTTGTTGGCCTAAGTTTGAAACATCCCCTTAGTTCATTTCACCAAACCATATAGCTCTTACATCGTTTTAACCTACCCGAATAATACAATAAAGTTAGTTCATACTTATTTTAAATAATCTTCAAATTAACAATTTATTGTAATGAAACATTAAAAAAAGTATTAAGCTAAATTCTATAAAATTGATCAAATTGAAAAATTTGTTATCATATTCAATAAACAAAAGAAATTAGTTGAACTCACCATATATTCTTTGCTCCATAGAGTTGTGCACAATCTGTCGAAGCGTTGATGGTGTTTAAATAAACTAAAAACTTAAATTACTCTTAACTAAGTAATAGTTACAAAAAAAAAATGTAATTAATATTTCGAAGAATATTTAACGTCGTTTGCACAAACTCATGAAATTATTGTATCTTGAATCTTGTTGTCTTGTTATGTTTAATAAAAATGAATATATATTACACGGTTGAAAAAATAAGTATAAATTTTTATACGAATATCAGTTTAAGGGTCGTTTTATATGAATTAAGGTATAAATTTAATAACTTTTCAACATATAAAAACCAGCTATGCGGCCAGTTGCTTATGCTCAATTTTGTCTACTAAAACATCAACATTCTGTAGCCGAGCTAGCTAACGAACGGGGTCACATTCAAACTATTCTAGAAATGAAGCAGGTTCAAATCTCTGTCCATTGAAGTTGTGTTATTCAAATCATTTTATAAATAAAAATAAAAATTGTAAATAAAATTAAATCAGAAAGAAGTATCTGTTCCCGGACTCGAACCCATGAATTCTATGTCCCAGTCAAACGTTCTAATAAGCGAAATAAATATACATTTTTTTTTACTATCGTTAAAATTAAATATAAGCTCTTATTATAAAATAGAATTTATACGTCAACATATTCTATACTTTTCAATATAGAAACAAATTTGAAATTCATATAAAATTTTATAACTTCGGAACTTATAAAATCTATACGATTTTTTTATGGATTTATATGAACTAGTATCGCCTGAGGTCGAAATTCGACCGTTAGCACTAAATTTTAATCTTAGAAGAATTTTGTCGACCTATTAATAACAAAACGTTTTTGTTCATTGATTATGATCTTATTTAGTTTCACTAATCACCTCACCTAACCTAACCTCATCTCACTTCACCTCACCTCACCTCACCTCACCTCACCTCACCTCACCTCACCTCACCTCACCTCACCTCACCTCACCTCACCTCACCTCACCTCACCTCACCTCACCTCACCTCACCTCACCTCACCTCACCTCACCTCACCTCACCTCACCTCACCACACCTCACCTCACCTCACCTCACCTCACCTCACCTCACCTCACCTCACCTCACCTCACCTCACCTCACCTCACCTCACCTCACCTCACCTCACCTCACCTCACCTCACCTCACCTCACCTCACCTCACCTCACCTCACCTCACCTCACCTCACCTCACCTCACCTCACCTCACCTCACCTCACCTCACCTCACCTCACCTCACCTCACCTCACCTCACCTCACCTCACCTCACCTCACCTCACCTCACCTTACCTCACCTCACCTCACCTCACCTCACCTCACCTCACCTCACCTCACCTCACCTCACCTCACCTCACCTCACCTCACCTCACCTCACCTCACCTCACCTCACCTCACCTCACCTCACCTCACCTCACCTCACCTCACCTCACCTCACCTCACCTCACCTCACCTCACCTCACCTCACCTCACCTCACCTCACCTCACCTCACCTCACCTCACCTCACCTCACCTCACCTCACCTCACCTCACCTCACCTCACCTCACCTCACCTCACCTCACCTCACCTCACCTCACCTCACCTCACGTCACCTCACCTCACCTCACCTCACCTCACCTCACCTCACCTCATCTCACCTCACCTCATCTCACCTACATAATTTCCATTATGCGGTCTATTTGATTTTGACTCATAAATTATCCCTTTACCGTTCAGTCCGACCCGATATCGTTCTTATGCAAGGCACAACACAACTATATTTTTCGTTTGTTTTTAAGCAAAAATAAGTTAAATCGCAACTGTAACTCAAAATAAATCAGTTGAATTTCGATTATCCGTGATAGTTGGGACCGAGCACATCCCGTATAATGGAATTACTTTTTTACTTTATTCCTTATAAATTTTCAAAGTTGTAAATACATAATATGTATGCGAAATTAATGGACGGTCCTTTACAGCACCGTTTTACAAAAGTATTTAGTTATAATACCCATGTATGGAAGATCAGCTAGCTCTAATTATAAAGATATTTTCTATTGATGTGGGCATAAAAGTAACAAAAAATACTTTTCAGCATTGAAAAACTAAATTGGAAAGAGCTATTTTTGTATCATGTTGTTTATCCCTACCTCTTACTCTTCCTTAGGGTGCAATCTATCTCCATATCGAATTTCACCAAAATCGGTCCATTAGTTTAGCTGCAAAAACATATTTTCCTATTGGTGGCGTGGCATTGTCCACTTTAGACCGAATACCTTTTCTCAAGATTCAATCTACCTCTGTACCAAATTCCATAAAAATCGGTCCATTATCTTAACAATAAAAACAGTTTTCCTGTTAGGAGCAGTACCACGCCCTTCAAAAGAACATAGGATTTTTAGATATGTTTTTAAGGGTTCAATCTATATCCAAACTAAATTTCATCACAATCGGTCCATTAGTTTAGCCGTGGAGACGATTTTTCTTGTTAGGGGCGTGGAACCGCCCACTCTAAATAAATATCTTTACTCAAAGTTAAATCTATCTCCATATCAAATTTCATAAAAATCGGTGAAAAATTTCAGCCGTGAAATTTCATTTATTTTTTCCATTAGGGGTTAATGCGTTTTGTATGGGGGAATCATGTAAATATGTTCACTTTATATTACCTGCCTTAACGGCAACTTTTACACCTGATATTTTTTTTCTGCACATCTATGGAACAGTACCTTTCCAATGATATAAGTTTCATTCCCCTCTCTTTATAGTAAATACTAAAAAAGTGTACCACAAGATTCGATGTTCACGTATTAATATATAGATAACTAAAAGTTATTAATTTTATACTGATATTTTCAACCGTGTATTAAAGTCCAATAAAAGGATTGATTAGGCAATGAAGCTCAAATGTTCCAATGTCGAACTTCTTCAAATTGGTACAAAAAAATATGTATGATTAAAATTTCGATACCAAATTAAAATAAAATTTGGTTCACGGCTATAAAAAGAAATAAAAATGCAATCAGCCAATTAAAAATTTACTCACCAAAAATTATACTCTTACCGATTGAAACATCGCCGTGAACAATCTTTATTTTGTAATTTGTATTTGTAAATCTCAATCTTTGTATTTCAAGTTTTTTTAATTTTCAAATACAAAAAAAATACACTTGTTCTTAAAAACAAATTTCTCTATTGAATGAAAAATTTTCTTTCTAAAAAAAAACCTTTTGATTTATATTTCCAAGCCAAAAAAAAATCAAAATCATTATAAAGTGAAACTATTCTTTTTAAACAAAGTATATTTGCTCTTTTTAAAGAATAATTTTAATTTAAGGTTCCTCTTACAAACCTCTTATAATTCGTAATGCAAAGCAAAATTCTATGAAACTGGTGTTTGAAAAAAAAAATATCAATCTTAATAGGCAACTAAGGCTACTTTCATCATTTCTCTTTTTGATGGAATTTTTTGTGATTTTCGTGGTCAGTTTGCTCTGGTAAAGAGGTTTGTAAAAAACAGTGTGGCGTGAAAATGGCAAACAAACGTACGAATTAGACTTTATACGTTTTGCAAAAGCAAAATACCATTTCAGCCATTGATAATGGAGCAAAAAAAAAAAATTAATCGAAAAAATCGAAACCTCGTTAAATCGAAAACCCCTGTAATTCGTAAAATATCGCTGGTACTTTGCGATTACGATTTATCGGGACTCCACTGTACTAACAACTAGTGGCGTAGCTAGCTAGAGCTGTGCCTGGGTGCAAAATAATTGTGGGTTCTTCAATAATTACAATGATTATACAAATGAATTCATACAACGTTTTCCTGTCAAATATGTTGACTGATTATGAAATTAAAAAATACTCGTAATAATGAAGTAGAAAATGATAAGGCTTTTATATTCAAACAAGATACATTATGAATTATAGTTCCTTTTTTTCTAATCTATCAGTCACTCGCTTAAATACAGTAAATATTTTGCGAGGTGGCACCACAATTAAGGAAACACGGCAGTGAAGTTATATGATAACTTTAGTGACATCTTTTCCTTCATATCCAGAAAGAAGACTAAACACGAAATAAAAATATAATCGAAAGTCCTAAAAACATGAGATTCTTCAAATTTGATTCCATAAGATTTTTTATCACTTCTTATGAATTTTAATCTCTAGGCATTTCTCTGATATCGAACGCGACCTCCGTACTCTTTTAAAGTGGAATAAAAGTTGAAGTAAAACACTTTAATTTTCTTCTGTTACTTTAAAGAATAGCCCTTTGGTAGCACTATATTAAGTTGTTCCAGGTAGAGGCAATAAAACTGCAATTCAAACGTGACGAAAAACGGGAGTGTTTTTCATGGTCATCTATAGAAAAGCAGAAGTGAGCAAAACCTGCCAACATTTTTTAATGTTATGAAAAAATCATATTTAGTTTTTTTTCTTACAAGTCATAATATTATTCGAACGTGAAATTTTGAACGTTACGTTTTTTCCATTATGGTTCAATTGGGCGATTTTTCATACAGATTTTAATATATATATAAATAACAATATTTAAAATCTACATACTGTAAAGAAGTTTTCCATCCTTGGTAAACTCGCCGGATGTCCAGGCGTTCGTGAAATAATAACGCGTTGAGTTTCTTTTTGAGCTCTGGGTTATTATTTATTTAATAACTTTTACAAAAATTTTTATTTGATTCAGGAACTCTAAGTTTTTGCTTTTGTGGTGCTTTTCAAGTCGCCCCTTCGCCACACTGTAAGCTTGGGATGCCTAAAGTGCACGCAAGGGTTTGAAATTCAGGCAAGAGACATGGTCTGAGAGGTTCGTTCAAAACTAGCCCAGCCGGACCGAAGTCGGCGCAAAAATTCTTTCGAATAAAATCAAAGTCGGAGGAAAGACCCAATCAATTGATAGTATTCCAAAGGAATCTTTGGTGGAACTTGCACTAAACGGCTCGGAACAGTGACTCCAGATCAGATCAGACGAAAGACACTTTCAAACCAATGTCAAAGTCGGAGGAAAGACCCAATCAATTAACACTAGTCAAAAAGTAATTCTCGTGAGAAAACCTGAAGTACTTTTCCACCTTTTCCATACTCCTACCTGGGATCTCTTAGTCCTGGTGGATCTTAGGACGCCGCCTCGCTGCAGGATTGGCTCCGGTTTGACTGAACTTGTGACATCTAAAAAATTGCTTCTCATGTAATGTGCTGCTTTCTCACTGGATGATCATTGCCGTTGTTGCTCACTGGCGTTCTGCCTCGGACAGTTTGTCCTCTTTGCCTTGACATTTTCACTTCACTACACAAAAAAAAAATAGTTTTAAGATAAAATTGACATTTGGGGATTCCCCTGCAACACACAAATTGCTTTGAATGCAAATCGATAAAATTCTTATACAGGGTTGCAATTTCTCAAATGGTGTTGCCAGCTGTCCGAGTTTCGCTTGTGCGTTGTTTTTTTTGTCAGGTTCAGGGTTTCGTGCGAAATTTTTTCCCAGATTGAATGGATTAAAATTTCTTTTTTTGGTTTCTTACAGAGCAATAAAAACACAATTCAAAAACTATTTGCAAGTTCTTCCACAATCATTTCAGTTATATTTTTCTATCAAAAGAAGTTTTCATACAAAGCTGTCCGAGTTTGGCTTGGAGCGACTGTATATCAAAATCGCTTTGATTTGCACGTGATATTTTTCAGAAAACTTCAGCTTGCACAAATACCCGCAAATTCTTTTGACTTAAATTGAAGGAGTAGGTAGACTCTCACTGTTCTTTTTATTATAGTCAGAGGATGTAGCTAGCATGGATGACATTGGCATACTTGTAAAAGGGCCAAAGTTCGAACTAAAATAGGGCTTTTTTAACATAAATAGGGCTTTTGTAAATCAAATCGTATATAACCATTTATATTCTAACCAAATGTTTTCTTTTTACAAAATTTACTTTGTTGTTTAAATTTAATTGTAAACATAAATTTTACTTAGGAACACTTAAGCGTTTACGATTTTTTTGTATATATCGCTAATTTTCTTCAATGACGTTATAACCCAAAAACGTAAAAATTCAGTTAAAATTCTTGCCCCGAAATATCTGATTTTTTGAGTTATGACGTTATTGAAGAAACTGAGCGATATATTAAAGACGATTTTTAGAAACTTCTTCAAAAGGAAATGCAGAAACAATTGATGTATTTCCAGATTTAGCACACCAAATTTAACCTATTACTTAGGTCAACAAATCGAAAAAAAATGTTGGTGCCGAGATATAAGTAGTTAGTGGTTTTGTATTAAGAATGTACTGGCAACATTACAAATATTTTTAATTTTTTTTTTCCCACGTGTCATTTTTGACTAACCGTCAGTTTTGATTATTTAACTTGATTTTTATATCATGTCTTCATCGGGAAGAAGTTGTCTCAATGATCCAAATGTGTTTTGTTACATTTGTGGTGAATACACAGTGAAGAAGTTCAGAAAACCTATAGGGTCAGAATACGCGAAACCGACATGTCTGAAATGTTTTTCAAAGTTTTTTATATAAATCAGTAGCTGCAAGTGGTAGAAATTAGTGTACGGAAAAATTTTTTAAAAAAAATTGTTGTTGCAATAATTATTGCCAGTCAAAATTTTCATTAAACTTTTTTTTAAAATGCTATAAGTTTTGAACTGCTTGACTGATCGTGACGAAATTTTTTAGTTTCTGTAGATAATAAGTTGAACTTATGTATTAAAAAAAAAAGTTGCAAAAATTTTGCATTTTTGTTTTTAATTAGCAATTTTTCTATCAAGAATTGAATTTTAATGACTTGCTCCACCTCGAAAAAATCTGAAAAAAAATTACAGAGATGCATTGAACTCTTCCAAACTAGAATTCATCAAAAAAATCGTGGAGCCTCAATTAGTTTTGACGGTATAAATATTATAGTGGTACCGGGCGGACGAAAAATGCATAAAAATTTTATTGTTTTTCAAAAAAAATAAATAACACTAGTTTACAAGAAAAAGGATCGGGTTTCTCATAGACTTTTTTCTATGTATTTTGAGGCGTAGTTTCCAAAAATGGCAACTATTTTTTTTTCTTAAGAATCGTTTTCGAGATATCCCCAAAAAACCCCCTTTTCGGCCCTTTTTTCATTTATTTGGCTATATCTCGATTAATTTTTTTTTCGAATCAAAAACGCTTTTTAGCACTCCAAAGATATTTTCACTCTCTTTCTAACGGTATGCTGTTTCCTTGAATCAAATAAGATTTGATGAAGTTACAAGCACTCAAAGTCCAAAAAAACTGACTTTTTTAAAAATCATTAAATTTCGATTGCTTCATTTGAATTAAAATTTTTTTCTTTTACATATTTTTAGAATTAAAAATGAAAGACTATTCTTTTGCAAATATTTTAAGGATAATTTTGCGGATGTTGGACTAAAAATGTAGAAGGATTTCGAGAAAACAGTAAAAAACTTGCAATAAATTTAGATAAAAAACAAATGTATTTTCGTTAAATTTTATTGCAAGTTGTTTACTGTTTTCTCAAATAACTTCTACATTTTTAGTCCGACATACATATACATTATACATATATGTATAAACATTTTTTTATTTTTTTTTTCTTGCTTGCTTTGTAGTCAAAAATACTTTTAAGGCTCACAAAAGATAATAAAAAAATTGATATTTTCACTAGTTTTTCAGCCGAAAAAAAATTGTTATTTTGGTATCGATTTTTTTTCCATGAAAAACGGTGAATAACACAAAAATCTTTGCATATTTGCAAAAGTTATTGATTTCATCGTATGAAGCGACTCAAAACACATAAAAAAACAATTATCATAGCATATTTTAAAATTTCAATTGATATTAAAAGCATCAAAAACTGTACACGGTTCGCTTCATAATTTTATTAAAATTATCGGTAAAAGTGATTACCTTAAAATGACCAGGTACGATTTTACAGATTTTGTTTTTGGAATCTCCGAACACTAAATACTAATTGTGCATTGTCAGATTTGGTTGAAATTTTTACCGATTTTGATCTTGCTTAAAACAAACCGTGTCGGCTATAGTGCTAATCTTAAAATGGCCATAAAACGAGTAAATGTGTAGCTCCGATTTTGCGGATTATATATTTGGAATCTCCGGATACTATATAATAATTGTGCATTGTCAGATTTGGTTGACAATTTAATCGATCTTGATCTTGCTTGAAGCTAACCGTGTATCCCAGTAAGCTTTCCTTTGAAAATATAAAAAATTGTGATAATTTTTCGGTAGAATTTTGCAAAAGGTCCAAAAATGAATAAAAAGGGCCACTGGGCTTTTGAAAAATAAAAGGGCTCAAAAAAGCCCTAAAAGCCCCCAAATATCATCCCTGGTAGCTAGACGTGGGTAACTTGTTAATTTTACAAGGCAAATTGCGAACAGTGAATGTTAAAGAGGCATTTTGATTTGCGCATATCTATTAAACATTTGTGAAATCCAGATATTTTTTTCGTTTAATTATTTATAAGATACTAGATTTCAATAAAAAATGGAAAATTTTTTTTTATAAATACACCACTGAGTTGCATGAAAAAGTTAAAGGTCAGATCTTCAAGTGGCTTCGGTTAATTTTTTTGAAGACAAAATATCAGTTTTTTAGGAAAAGCATTAATTGCGTCTACTTAGTGAAACATTTCTCTATAAGACTGCATCATTAGATTTTTCAAACTTAGCGGTCGAAAAATTGCTTTTTTTTCGCCAGATTACCACTGTGCGGCTCGAACAAATCTTAAATACGGGAACAGCAGAGCCATCGAAGATAACGAGTTGCGCCGACCAATTTTCCAAGTTTTTTGAAAAGAGGACCTTTATCCTATCATACAACACCTGGACCGCCAGTAATATAGAAGCTTGGGTGTAAATTCACCAATTGAGAAATGAAATACTGAAAACGAAACCTATTTACGTCTGAAAAATATACATATTATAATTTAAGTATGTATGCCAATTAATTTTGTCTTACACAAGTATTTTATTTTTTATATTTTAGATTTACAATTTTAGTGAATGCCCAGCATAGGCCGCAAAAAATGTCACGGTGAAACGCAGTGAAATCAATCCTTAGTTGCTCAAGTTTCTTTACTTTAAGGATAAACTTATTCACTATTTCTAATCACATCGAGCCAGTGAATCAGCTCCTAATCGGTCCATCCTGTTAATCAGAAATGCACACACATCATACATACTTAACCTTACACAAATGTTTATTTAATTAAGCCATATGATATCATATACAGAATATATATCAGTAGTATTACACCGAAACCAATTAAAAACCACAAAATGATATGAACGCGAAAATATAATAAAAACATTATTCCAAAAAATATTTTGCTCTATCGTTACAGTAAAACTATTTTCTTGTAGTCGGTATTATTTGAAGCAATTGAAGCAGTTGAAATATAAAAACTGATAAATCTAAGCATTGGAATAACTATAATTTCTGGCAATTACAATGTTGGTTGTAATACTCGTAAACATAAATACTTACAGATGTAAAAGCAGCTAAGTTGAAGTAATAATTTCTATTGATGGACCGGATTCTTATAGGCGTATCAAAACGTAACATCATTAGTAGCACTAGTTTGCGGTTTAATTTGCTCCACGGTACCCAGTTACATTTGTACAAATTATATGAAAGTTCAGCACTTTTTAAAGTCACTTCACTTGAAAAATGACATAGAATGTAAATCTGAACCAACATACAAAACTGGTAGATTGAAAATTTTATGAAACCCACATAATCGTCAGGCCCTGAGAGCTAAAATTAATTCTTATCAGATCAGATCAGATCATATGTATATATGTATGCAGCAAAATGTTGAACTTACAAATGACATGGCATAAAAATTCGCTATTAAAACCAGTACTGAGCAAAAAATTTGAATTGAAAATGGAAAATTCACAAGCTGTTCAACAATTTCGGATATTTTCCAAATTTCATTATAAAATAAATTACATTTTCGTAGCTGAAAATGAATATCCTCATGGTTTTCTTCAAAATACTTTCCTAAATTTTCTAAACGATCTCCCAATATATCCAATTGACCCTTGATAAGTATTAGGAATGATACGGCTATGGAATCAAAGGAGATGTTTATAAAACAAGCCAGCGACAGCGCCAAAGCTTGGTACAAGTACATTATACCAAATTGCCATCTGCTGTCCATATTGAGGGGCGTGTATGTTGATAATGGTAATTCCGAATTGTTGACAAAATACGGCGAGAGCAGGACAAAACTCAAAGAATTGAGTGAAAGTAAGCAGTAGCTGTTCCTGATACGACGGCTCATATGCACGGACTTAATAAAAAGTTTATTTTCACGAAGGTTTTGAGGTCGATATATGTTGCGGTTGATGTTGTGTACCAATCCCTGATAGAGACCACTATTGATTTTGATTGAACAGAATTTTATCAAAACTGCAAGACACGTCGCAAACATGAAAAATACTTTAATAATCTCATTTAAATCAGAAATTTTGCTAAAAAATTGAATGAGTAAGGCGATGTTCAATAGCAAGATCCAGAATATAAAAAATTGCCAAAAGTATAATTTATAAAATGTTCGAACTTTTTCACTTGTATTTTCAGGAAGCTGCCACAAGGCAAAGAATTTAAAAATACGAGCTTGCTGTTCGTAGAATGATTTTAAATAATTTTTATATTGGACTGAATTCATTGTTTCCATTGACTTTTCTGGCAAATATGAACTTCTGGAGACTTATTAGAAAATAATACTTTTAACAGGTTAACCGGTCTAAAATATTTTTGAGGTGAATTCCTCTTTTTATATAAATTTCTCTATTCAGCCTATGCACTTATATTAAAGACAAATCCATAATTGCAATATGTTGACATTATTAAAAAAATCAATTTATGGCAAATTGAATAAATTGTTTTCGCAAATTAGCGCTTATTTAATGTCATTTATTTTGTGCACTATAAAGTTAGTTATGGTAAGTGGGATGCAAGGAAGATTAAGTAAGACTACAAATTAAATGGGCGGTGAAAAAGTCAGTTGAGCAGAAAAGAGATATAGGGTGTTTTTTTAGGGTTTGGTTTCTGAATTCGAAGCACTATTTCTAGTGACAGTCTATTTGACAGTCTTACGCTAGGACAGCGTAACTAAAAATTAACATGGTCTTATTCAAGCAATTGGACGTCAAAATTATCATAAGACACTTTACAGTTCACTAAAACAACAAAACAAAAAGATTATTCAGATAAAATTGAACAAAATTTCTGATCAATGCAAATATTTAATATTATTTGCAAATTTCAATGAGTATCAAAGACCATTCCAAGCATCTGCGCCCGGAACGACGTCTTCCTTCGACCCCACCAAGCTACGCTACTGTTTATAAGTAGAAATATGGTTGAAATGGTTGAAAATTTAGGGTACAATTTTGTCTGTTTTATATACATACATATAGTATATGTAGTATTTAGGAGTATTTTGTACATAAACAAGTAGAAAATGATTTCTTCAAAAAAACTATTCTTAATTTCTAAATCTTTAATATATTTAACAAATTTATTTCCAAAATCAAGTTGTAACAAAATTTTTTAAGGAGTAAAAAACTTTTCAAATTCAAAACTAAATAAATTTATCAGCTGAATTTGAATTCCGATTACGAAAATTGTCGTGAGTACCTTTGATATATCTCATTTGAAAGCTATTTTTAGTACTACAACTTTCAGTAAAGATATTGTTAACGCAAATGCTAATTTACCTTCGCGGAATCGTCAAAAAGAATAAACTGTGTTTTCAATTCTGTTAACAATAGACGAATTATTTTATTTTGCAATTGCTTAAGTTGCATACATAAAAATTTGACAATTTTAACTTAATAGCGAATTCGCTGCATTTAACTGTAAATTTTTTATATGACTTAACAGACGATTAACAAAAAATATAATGTGTATTAGGAGAGTACCAGGGGACCGACCAAAGTTCGGTTTTACGTTAAAAAAAATTTGAAATTAGTTGATTATATTGAAAAATGTTGAAAAACGTTGAGACGGTTGAAGCAGGTGAAAAGTTTGATAAACTCGATAGTCTATTAAAGTGTTGAAAAAGTTGAAAGAGATTGAAAAGCTTGAAAAAAGTTGAAAGCCTCGGAAAAAGTTGAATGAGGTTGAAAAGCCGAAATAAGTTGAATGTGGTTGAAAAAGTCCAAAAAATATGGAACGTGTTGAAAAAAGTTGAAAAGGTTGAAAAATATTGAAAAAGTTGAAAGAGTTTGAATAACTCGAAAAAAGTTGAATAAGCTTGGAAAATTTTAAAAATATGAAAAGTGTTGAAAAATGGTTGAAAAATGTTGAAAAAGTTGAAAGAGTTTGAATAGTTCGGAAAAAGTTGAATATTGTTGAAAAATTCGAAAATATATGGAAAATGTTGAAAAAAGTTGAAAGAGGTTGAAAAATGTTGAAACAGTTGAAAGAGGTTGAATAACTCGAAAAAAGTTGAATAATGTTGAAAAATTCGGATAAATATGTAAAATGTTGAGAAAAGTTGAAAGAGGTTGAAAAATGTTGAAACAGTTGAAAGAGGTTGAATAACTCGAAAAAAGTTGAATAATGTTGAAAAATTCGGATAAATATGTAAAATGTTGAGAAAAGTTGAAAGAGGTTGAAAAATGTTGAAACAGTTGAAAGAGGTTGAATAACTCGAAAAAAGTTGAATCAGGTTGAAAAATTCGAAAAAATATGGAAAATGTTGAGAAAAGTTGAAAGAAGTTGAAAAATGTTGAAACAGTTAAAAGAGGTTGAATAATTCGAAAAAAGTTGAATAAGGTTGAAAAATTCGAAAAAATATGGAAAATGTTGAAAAAAGTTGAAAGAGGTTGAAAAATGTTGAAACAGTTGAAAGAAGTTGAAAAACTCGAAAAAAGTTGAATGGGGTTGAAAAAGTCAAACAAATATTGAAAGCGTTCAAAATATTTGAAAAATGTAGAAAATCGTTGAGAAAAGTTGAAAGAGGTTGAAAAATAATGAAGCAGTTGAAAGACGTTGAAAAACTCGTTGAATGAGGCTGAATATATTGAGACCAAATTTTATTAGGATCACTCCTTAAGTTTTCTAAATATGACATCAACGTTATAAGTTTGTATGGGAGGTGCCACGCCCAGTAAAGAAATCCCGTCAAAATTCATATAGTTTCAAAGCTTATAGTAACCGACACCTCTACACCAAAATTAAAAAATATTACTCCAATAGCACACTAAATATAACATTTAACGTTTTTTGCTAATATGGGAAGTTCCACGCCCACTGATGCAATCTCGTCGATTTTCATTTATTTTCAAAGTTTATAATTACAGACACCAAATTTTAATGAAATTACTCCCACAGCACACTAAATATAACTATAAACTTTTTTGCATGTATGGGAGGTGCCACGCGCACTGATGTAATCCGATCGAAGTCCATTTAATTGAAAAGGTAATAGTAACCGACATCTCTGTACCAAATGTTATTAGGATCACTCATGTAGTGCACTAAATATAACATTATCCGATTTTAACTTGTATGGGATGTACCGCACCCACTTATTTAATCTCATCGAAACACATTTAATTTCAAAGCTCATGGTAACCGACACCATTGCACCAAATTATAAAAAAATTACTCCCATAGCACACTAAACATAACACTTACCATTTTTTGGATGCATGGGAGGTGCCACGCTAGTGCTTCACCGAGGCTACGAGGCAGTCTCGTTTTTGACTACGAGAACGAGGCGAGACCGAGGCGAGAACGAGGCGAGATGGAAAAATAAATTTTCCTCGCTTGACCGAGGCGAGGCGAGTCACACGGCACCTCGCCTCGTCCTCGCCTCGGCCTCGCCTCGTCCTAGCCTCGTATTCGAAACCAAGAGCGAGGCGCGTTTTGACCAAATCTGAACTCGTAAGACCCATTTGCAGATTCAAAATATGAATGTAATTTTTATATTAAAATCTATATTTAACTAATATTTTAGTATTTTATTTTGAGTAAACTACTTTGTTTTATTTTTAACCCGCATGTGCTTCTTACGAGCTCAGATTTGGTCCAAGCGCTAATGCACAGAAGTGCTATGATTACGGAAGCATGTAAGGCTATGTAAGGCTATAAGCAAAACTGCATGATTGACAACACTGCATTGAAATTTATTTATTCTAATAGTCTTTCTAAGAACCGGTAAGGTGTAGCGAAACGCACAGGGTAATTCTAGTATATAAATAAAGATCAATATGAGTATGTTCGTTGCTAATGGACTCCTAAACCGTTCAACCGACCGACGAAAGGTTTGACATACATATATGTTTCTTATAATTTGGGATGCTCCGTAACATAGTTTACGATAAATGGGTGATGCCACCCCCACATAAGAGAAAAGCAGAATTCATCATATAAAGGGTTTTTCAATAGGGACGCTACAAAAGTAGACCAATAGGGACAGCAAACGACGCCATATTTTTTCCCGCTCTTTTGACATTTCTCTTCAGTAAAGCTTGCCATTTTATCACAATATATACGATCCAACAACGAGTCGAAATTATTAAAATTTACTACCAAAATTCGGAGTCAGTGGCCTCAACTTTAAGAGCGCTACGTCCAATTTATGGTCGTCATAATCGTCCTGTCAGATCAACAATTGAGCGTCTAGTGGAAAAATTTGAATCCACAGGCACAGTACAAATTTTTCCCGTGCCAGTGAGACAAAGAAGTGCCCGTAGTGTCGAGAATATTGCTGCCGCTAGCGCATCAATAGAGGAAGACCCAAATCAGTCTCTCACACGTCGTTCTCAAGCGTTGGGCATCTCTGTGACGTCGTTGTGGCAAATTTTGCGAAAAGATCTTGGCCTACATCCTTACAAGATCAAATTGACGATAATTGATGATAATGGCATGAAATGTTCTTTTACAAGAATAAAAAATTTCATTGATATCACAAACCGTTTTTATTTTATTTAAAAAAACTTTTGTAGCGCTCTTATTGAAAAACCCTTTATTATCAACTACTTGATGCAGATTAATAAAACTTGGTATATTTATAAAAGGTAGAGGCATAACTAAGATTCAATTAATAAAATGGGCGGTACCGTACCTTCAATATAAGAAAAAATTAACTTTATCATATCTCAATATCTATTTGACGTAGATAAATAAGATTTGATACATATCTTTCATAGCTTAGTTTGGTTTGGAAAAATAGGCAATGCCTCTCCTTCCCATATAAGAACAGATTTAAGTTCATCATATGTCATCCAATTGACCAAAAATAAAAACAGATATTTTATTTTATTTCTTGAGGCTTGATCAGCCTATCAGCCCGGATACATGTATAATTTTTTATTTATTTTAATAAAAACCTCGCTTTTTTACCGAGGTGCCTCGGCCGAGAACAATGCGAAGCGAGGCATGTGATGGCAAGATCTCGTCCGAGGCCGAGGCGAGACTTAAATTTATAAAACGAGGCTAGACCGAGATCAACTAGAACCTTGCCTCGCCTCGGCCTCGGTGAAACACTATATTTGAGGTTATATTACATCGGAAAGTCATTTTTTTTTTTTGAAAATTCACTTCAAACTTTATCGATATCTTATTTTTCTCCAAAATATCGTAAATTGAAATTTATTACATATTTGCCAGTTATTCTGTCTTACTGCAAGTGATAGAGATTTGTATGAAAACTTGTATAATAAATTTCAATTGACGATACTATTTCGGAGAAAAAAAAGAAGATATCGATATAATCCAAATAATAGAAAGAGTAGTTCTTTTGGACCCTATTAATTGTTTTGTAAGAGACAAATTACCTTCCGATGTAACTTTGTCTCATATATGTGGAAAAACCACGGTTGTCACATTCTTAGGTCGGTTTGGTTTCTTCAAAAGCAAACTTTAACTAATACTAATCAAAATTTAACGTCTAGACTCTAGAGCATTCAAGGAAAAAATATCTCAAGTACAGTGAATGTACAAAAAATATTAGGAACTTACGTACGCAATCAGTGGTGAATTTTCAACTCCACGGGTCATTTACACGGTACCCATTGGCCTATACTATACTGTGGACGCTAGATCTCACTGGGACTCTAAAAATACTATTTTATTTCCTTGTGTGAAATTTCTTCCAACTTGTAAAAAAGTTAGTTGTATTATAAATCTGTTCTATCCCGAATACGGTCAATCGAAACACCGCAGGATATAATGAAATAATGATTTCATTAGGGAGTGGTTTATAACAAACTTACCGAAGTAAATGCAGCCAAATTAAAGGAATAACATCGATTAATAGTCCTTATTTGAATTGGTGTGTCAAATCTTAGCATCATTAACAGCATAAGCTTACGATTGACTCTGTTCCAACCGACCCAGTTCGATTTGCACAACGAATAGCTTAACTGAGAGCTCTTAAGGGAAACCTCGTTTGAAAAATAACAGAGTATGAAAATCTGAGTCAGCATGCAGATCTGGTAAATAAGAAATTTTAAAAAATTTATATATTCTCCTGGCACAGATATCTGCAAGAAAAAAATCATTATTTCACATTCTAATCTG
The DNA here is from genome assembly GCA_949775025.1 of Tricholauxania praeusta. NCBI lineage: Eukaryota > Metazoa > Arthropoda > Insecta > Diptera > Lauxaniidae > Tricholauxania > Tricholauxania praeusta. The sequence continues at coordinate 46,530,374 of OX459031.1, forward strand.
TGGAAACTCTGAAATACTCACTAGTGACATGGCGTAGAAATTGGCAACCAATACAAAAACAGAGCAGAGTATTTGTACCGAAAGTGGTACGCTAACAAGGCTTTCAATCAGTTCGGTCATTTGGAGTATTTTGGCATAATAACGAACGCAATCTTTTAACTGCAAATTGATAAGTTCTCCAGAGTTTGAATGCAAATTATTACCAATATTTTCTAAACGATAGGACAAAATGTCCAACTGACATTTTAAATAGATAAAGAAAGAGGTCGCAATTGAGTCGAATGCGATGTTGAAAACACAACAAATCCATAGCGCCATATACTGATAAAAATACACTACACAGTAACGCCATGTCTTGTCCACACTTATGAAGGTGTAAGTGGATACAGGCAACTCCGATTTGTCGATTAAATACTGCGTCAGTAGTAAAGCATTCAATGCGGCCAGCGAAAGGTAGGCGTAATTATTGCGGACAAATTTACTCAGTTGTATCGCACGAACGAATATTTCGGTTTCGTCTGAATTTCGCGGCAGAAAATCTTGGATATGCATTAGTTTGAAGAGTATGGTATAGGAATCACTCATCATTTTGACCGAAACAAATTTGGCTTGCACTGCGATTGTAGTGGCAAAAATTAAGAAAACTTTAACGATTTCATTGAGGCTCGTTATGTTGCTGATGAATTTGATCAACATGCTAAGATCGAAGAGCAGCATCCAGAAGATAACAACGTGCCAAAAATAAATATTAATTGCTATTCGCAAACGCTTCGAACTATCCTGCGGTATTTTCCACAGAGCAAAACATTTGAAAATAAATGACTGAGTCTTGTAGAAAACTTCGGCACTATACTGCGTAGCTAAGGCCATAGTGTACAATTTCTATCTGAAGTTCATGATGAGGTTTTTATATCGGAAAACTGCTCTTACACATTTACTTTGCAGAGTATCCAACTTAATTTTATTGAAATAATTCTAATAAACGTTGCACTTCTAAGTAAAGCGGTTGCTTGTTGAATTTACTTATGTGTGGCCAACAGTTTAAGGCATCAAAAGGGATCAGAAGCCGAAAGTGAAAGCTCACAAATATTTAACACAAAGGAAAGAAAAGAGGTTCTCTAAAAAAAACATGCTCATAATTTTTCACGTTTTGTCAAAGACTATTAACATTTATGAATAATAGTGCGAAGCTGGGGGCATATATTAAAAAGCTTCTTAACATCAAGTGAACCGGTGTAAGATGAAGTCTCACCCACTTTTGCTCGTTAGGAAATAAAACTGGACTAAACTCTGCGGAAACCGAGGACAAAATGCGATCATCAACCACTCACGGTGGGCTTTAACCAACTTTTAATAAAAGTGTGAGTTACAACAAAAACTTTAATTGGGGATTGTTAAGGATGTAAATTAGAGTCGATATATGCTAAAACAAAAGAAATCCTTAGAGCTTTTTTTTTTTAATTACATATTTACTTTTTTTTTCAATGATATGACATGTGTGTAACATTCCGACGAAATTTAAAAAACATCCGACTTTGTTCAAATTTTGATACGTCAAAGAACCTTAATATATATCATCACAGCTCAAATTTCAGTTCTCTAGGTGGTCGGGATCCTGAGAAATAGTCATATTTTGGCCTGGAAATTGCCGTTTTTAGCCCGTTTCAAAAATTTTAGTTCTAAAAGTCGACATATTAAAATTTAAAGTTGTGGATATGCATTTTTTTTATTATGTCATCTTATATGCTTTTAAAGAAACTTAAGCTTCTAGACCTTAAGACGTATTTTTGTGACTCGATTAAGTGAAATAAGTCTTTGTAAAAAATTACAGTTTTGAAAATGGTGTCCTAAACCGTAGTTTTATTCATAATTCTAAAGACCACTCTTATTATGTTTGTCTATCTATTCGCTTTTAAATGAGATACCATATCGTAAAAATGGTTGACCAGGCCCAGAGATATCAAACATTGAATTTGGCTATTTTCGGAAAAAGTGCGTTTTTTTCGAAATTCGACCTAAAAGTACTCAAGATCTCGAATACCTAGGGAGCTGAAATTTGGACTGTGTGACTGTCTTCTTAGGTTCTTTAACGTGTTGAGCACAATCGGATGTTTTTTAAATTTCATACGTACGTTATACACATATTATACTATATAATACTACTAAAAAACAGTAAATATGGAATTAAAAAATAAGCTCTAAGGATTTTTTTTCCTTTTGATGCATTTCTACTTTGATTAACATCCCAAATAATTCCACATTCAAGTTTTTGTTGTAACTCAACTTGTCATTTAAAGTTGGTTAAAGCCCACCGTGAACTATGAAGGTGGCGTGACGCCGATAGGTTCCAAAAGCTAAACCTTTCCATTTCAATATGGTGGAAACAACACTGTCCTCAGGAGCGAAAAGGGCGTAACTCAAAAAAAAAAAAAAAAACGTCTAATGAACTACTCCAAATACCGGGATTTCAAACATAAAAAATCTCCTAAGAGAATTTTTTCTGTCTCAATTTTGCAGGTATTTCAACAAATTGACATGAACAAAACATCAATTATCTTGAAACTAATTTTTTTTGAGATACGCCCTTTTCGCTTCTTAGGGCAGTACAGGTCTTGCAAAAGATAATGCAATAAAAATATTAAAACTTTAAGTTATACCTGGCAACACTGACTAATGAGATTTTGATGTATTCAATTAATTCATGCCTGCTTGGAAAGTTTTAATTGATTAGTGAGTGAATTTAATTAAAAAAATATTGATATTTTCTCAAAAATTAGTTAGAAATCGAAAAAAAATGTAAATTGCAGTAACAATGCTTTTTAGGTGACATCCACTACGTAAAATGCTTATGTAAGTATCTTGTGCATGGCAAACAGTGGTAAAAATTTGACTCATGGGTATAAAAATTTGCTTACATCTCAATTTTTGTCTAATATTCATGTTTACAGGTCTGCGACAATTTATCAAAATATTAAATTCATCTTTCAGATTGTAAATAGTAGTTAGAAGGAGCTAAATAAAATGATGTTATGGTGGTTTTGCTTGAATTCAGAATTGAGCTCAGTGGTGTCCAGTGTCCTTTAAGCAAAAATTTTATTTTTTTATTTAAGTTTTCAATATTTTTTTTCTCTTAACTTAAGACTGGTTACAAAATGGCACTATGGTAGAGTTTAATCACATGATAACTATAATAAATATTACACGGTACCTTAGGACGCGAGTAAAATAAAGCGCAGAGCGCCTTTTTTTTCAGTTACTTATTGTTTGAATTATTCTGCAATGAGTCATTAATTTTGAGGAATTGTCTTCGAACCATAATTTCAGTTTTTTAATGGTTTTCGAATTTTAGTTTCTTGTTCATACCTTGATGTAGTTCTTATTTCACATCAATCAAAATTTACCTAACAAGCTTGGGCTTAAGAAATTTACGTACTACGCTAAGTTTTGCTCCTAGTTTTTTCTCGTCCCGGTTATTTTTTCTGGGAAAGTTGCGTTTTTTCATATCTTTTATGGACTAATGCCTAGTTTTTATGTTATCTTTCTTTATCTTCTTTATCAGGGAGGATATCACATGCTATAAAAATAGCAAATGAATGCCTATTCACTCTTGCATTCGTCAAGTGCATTAGACGCAGCTTTAAGTTCAGCTCGCATGCTTTTTCATTCTTACAAAAATTTGATTTAATATCCCTGATATGGCATCAAGAAAATTTGTATGAATGCGCCACTTAAGGTTTATTAATTGAAGCTATGGCGTTCGTAGTTAACATCCTGATTTTATTTTGATTGGATTATTTACATAAGGATAAAAATTCTAGATGTCAGCGTACTTTTCTGTCCTCATCAACACAAAGGCGGTATCTAAGTGGAAGTAAGTTTCGAGAAGATTGATGTTTTTAATGTCGTATTTTTGAAATACCTCTAAGGCCTGTTAACTTATCTCAATTAAATCGTAGTTTAAACTGCGATTTGGTCTTAATCGCCGATTAGTCACAAACATCGATAACTTATGTCGTGTATTAATGTACAAATCGTCGATTAAAGTTAATATGAGAAATTTCTCCGATTAACGAAGTTAACTCGAGTAATTTTGACCTTTGTTCCTTCAAATAATTTAATGCAAAATTTGGATTGAGTAAATGAAAAATATTTTGCATTTATTTTTTATAAAGGGGCCAGTAACTAATTCAAATTGTAAAATTCAATGATTTAACCTTAACACTGTCTTACCGCTCCATATTCACTTTACCAAAATCCCTGTGATTTGAACGTTCCTGATAAGCATAATGGAAAGATATTTGCTGCATTTCTGCTCAGATCGAACCCTTACAAAAAGAAAGTCAACTGCCCATAATCTCTTTTGGCAAAGGTTCCAAGGACAGATTTCGGTAACGACGGGCACAAGTTGTAGACTTTCTTTTAGTCGTAGGAAAGCAGTCAATCAACTTCGAATTTATTTTTATAAGAAGCGAAAAATATAGAAAATGCAGGAGTAAGCTCTACAGAGTGACACTGTAAAGATAAAGGAGTCATGGACAACAAATTGAATCTACAATCTATCCAATCATCACAGAAATATAATGTTTCTGAAATATTTTTGTCTTCTGCTAAAGGGGGCGTTCAAGTATTACGTAACGCAATTTTTGAAAATTTTTGAGCCCCCCTCCCCCATGTAACGCGCCGTAACGTTTTCCTGTACCCTCCCCCCCTTAAACGTTACGTAACACCCAAGGTGACCATATTTACCTAAAAGTCACAATTATGTTTCGAAAAGTACCGGAAATACATGCGTATGTTGTTTATTTTCTTTATTATACCCTACACCGAGGGTATGGTATGGAAAAGTGTATATATTCTTGATGAGCGCCACCATCTGAGTTGATTTATCTATGTCCGTCTGTTTGTCTGTTGAAATCAGGTTTACGGGAAAACCAAGAAAGCTAATTGAATGAAATTAGCACACTCAGGTCAGACCTTCTTGCAAGCATCTTGCCATCTTGCTATTGAAAATGGGCGAAATCGGTTCATGAACACGCCTACCGCCCATACTCTATGTATATTTGCCCAATCCCATTTTGAAAAAAAATGCAGCGATTTTTATGAAACTTGGTGATTTGGTGTACATGTGAACTAAATTAGGATTAAGCTAGGTTTCAAGTTTCCAAAGATTTTCGTGGCACAACCCTAAATTTAAACTTTTATACCACCTTATCTTGTAAGCCGTACAAGATATTGTGATGAAATTTCTATATTCTTTAATTTTTCGACTTTGTCATCGATTTTGAATTGTTTCAACATTTACATACATAAATATATGTATATTTCAATAAATGTTAAAAAGACGTCGAATAATTCGAAAAAAGTGTGAAATGCTTAAAAGGTTAACAGAGGTTGAAAAATGTTGCAAAAGTCGTTAATATATGCAATATATTAAAAAATGTTGAAAGATGTTGAAAAAGTCTAAAAATGTTGAAAGAGATTGAAAAGCTCGAAAAAAGTTGAAAGTCTCGGAAAAAGTTGAATGAGTTTGAAAAGCCGAAAAAACTTGAATGTGGTTGAAAAAGTCCAAAAAATATGGAACGCGTTGAAAAAAGTTGAAAAGGTTGAAAAATATTAAAAAAGTTGAAAGAGTTTGAATAACTCGAAAAAAGTTGAATAAGGTTGGAAAATTCGAAAAATATGAAAAGTGTTGAAAAAAGGTTGAAAAATGTTGAAAAAGTTGAAAGAGTTTGAATAGTTCGGAAAAAGTTGAATAAGGTTGAAAAATTCGAAAATATATGGAAAATGTTGAAAGAGGTTGAAAGAGGTTGAAAAACAGTTGAAACAGTTGAAAGAGATTGAATATCTCGAAAAAAGTTGAATAAGGTTGAAAAATTCGATAAAATATGGAAAATGAGAAGAAAAGTTGGAAGAAGTTCAAAAATGTTGAAACAGTTGAAAGAGGTTGAATAACTCGAAAAAAGTTGAATAAGGTAGAAAAATTCGAAAAAATATGGAAAATGTTGAGAAAAGTTGAAAGAGGTTGAAACAGTTGAAAGAAGTTGAAAAACTCGAAAAAAGTTGAATGATGTTGAAAAAGTCAAACAAATATTGAAAGCGTTGAAAATATTTGAAAAATGCAGAAAATCGTTGAGAGGTTGAAAAATAATGAAGCAGTTGAAAGACGTTGAAAAACTCGTTGAATGAGGCTGAATATACTGAGACCTACTTTAGTTTGCTAAATACGCCCAAAGCTTATAAATAGTAACCGACACCTCTACACCAAATTCAAAGAATATTACTCCGATAGCACACTAAATATAACATTTAAAGTGTTTTGCTTATATGGGAGGTGCCACACCCACTGATGCAATCTCGTCGATTTTCATTTAATTTCAAAGCTTATGGCAACCGACACCTCTACACCAAATTTAAAAAATTTGACTCCAAGAGCACACAAAATGTAGCCTTGAACAGTTTTTGCTTGTATGGGAGGTGCTACGCCCACAAATGAAATCCCGTCGAAATCCCTTTAGTTTCAAAGCTTATGCTAATCGACATCTCTACACCAAATTTTAAAAAAATTACACCCATAGCACACTTAATATAACACTTAACATTTTTTGCATGTAGGGGAGGTGCCACGCCCATTGATGCAATCCCATCGAAATCCATTTAGTTTCAAAGCTTATAGCAACCGACATCTCCATACCAATTTTTAAAAAATATTACTCTCATAGAACAATAAATGTAGCTTTTAACTGTTTTCGCTTTTATGGAAGGTGCCACGCCCACAGGTGCCGTTGCGCCCACTTTTAGTTACAAGATACCCAATAGCCAGTATATTTGACATGTCAAATTTCATAACGATTGCGTTGTTAGTTCTCTTATTATAACGTTTATAAATATTGTGGGCTGTGCCACGCCTTTAAACGAGTTTTGCCAGTATAGTGGCATAACTTGTTATAATGGCTGCATTCAGCGGTATTAACTTCAAAATTTTTATCAAAATCGTCGGTTTTGCTTTCGAGTAATATCGAATCAGTTTTCAATTATTGAAATATGCCACACCCACTATTCTGATTCCGACCACTTTTGATAGCATTTAAGATATTTATGATATGCATCCGTCCACCAAATTTCGTTGCAATACCTTGAATGGTTTGCGAGTTATTACGAAATAAAAATTAAAATTTGGGGCTGTGCCACGCCTCGGTTAGAAACTTGAAAATCTTTAAACCTAGTCCAATCTTAATTTTGTTCACATATGAACGAAATCCCGAAGTTTTATCAAAATCGCTGCAGCCGTTTTCGAAATAAAGTTCAGCCATATATAAATAAATATATAAATAAATAAATATATACATAAATATATAAATATACAATTTTAGCTCGTTTAATAATAGTAGATAATAAAGAAAGGAGACCCGTCAATCTGCGCCAACTACAGGGGTATCAGTCTTATTTCCATCGCATATAAGATCCTCTCGAGCGTATTGTGTGAAAGATTGAAGCCGTATACAGAAACGCTAATCGGATCCTATCAGTGTGGCTTTAGACCTGGTAAGTCCACCATAGACCAGATTTTTACACTACGCCAAATCCTGGAGAAAACCCATGAATATCAAATCGACACTCACCATCTCTTCGTTGATTATAAAGCTGCGTTCGATAGCCCAGTGCGGGATTGCCTATACGCAACAATGTCTGAGTTCGGTATACCTGCAAAGTTGATAAGGCTCTGCAATATGACGTTGAGCAATACGTTTAGCTCCGTCAAGGTAGGGAATGACCCTCCGGAACTTTTAATACCGAGCGAGGTTTCAGACAAGGCGACCCGCTCTCGTGCGATCTCTTCAATTTCATTATGGAGGGGATCGTACGAAAAGCCGGTGTGCATCATAATGGCACCATTTTCTTCAAAGGTGTTCAGCTCCTTGCGTACGCTGATGATATTGATATTATCGGTCGGAGTAAGAGATGTTACTGCTGCTTTCACTGCTATTGAAAAGGAATCAGCCAAAGTGGGTTTGACGGTAAACGAGGGCAAGACGAAATACATGATGTCTACTAACAACAACAAGAGAGCACGGGATCTAGACTCTCATGTTACAGCGGGCAACTGTAAATTAGAAGTTGTCAAGGAATTCATCTACCTTGGCACTGCCGTAACCAGCAACAATGATGTCAGTCTGGAGATTAAGCGGAGAATAACAATTGCTAATAGGTGCTACTACGGTCTCAGTAAGCAATTACGTTGCAGAGCTCTCTCTCGATCGACAAAGCTAACACTCTACAAGACGCTCATTCTACCTGTGCTTCTTTATGGCGCTGAGGCATGGGTGGTTTCGACAACAGACGCAGCCGCTCTGGGGTGTTCGAGAGGAAAGTTCTCCGCAAAATCTTTGGTCCTGTTCGAGTTGGCGACGACTATCGCATTCGAATGAACCACGAGCTGTATGAGCTCTACGCCGACATTGACATAGTTAAGCGTATAACATACAGCGACTACGCTGGCTGGGTCATGTCCATCGTATGGATAAAGAAGCTCCAGCGAAAAAGGTATTCGAAGGGAAGGTCCCCGGTCAACGACCAAGAGGGAGACCATGCCTCCGGTGGATAGACCAAGCTGAGGAAGCCCTAACCGCGCATGGCATTAACGATTGGAGAAGGCGTGCGCAAAACAGAGGCGCCTGGCGAGAGCTAATGAGGTCGGCCGTAACCTGACAACGGGTTGTTATGGCCATCTAAGTAAGTAAGTAAGTAATAATAGTAGATAAACAATCACACATAATGTGATAAACATTTGCTTAAGTTTAAAATATGTTAAAATGGCGAAAATATTTTATTAAAATGATAAAATTTGATGGGATCTAGAACAGCTACAGCAATAAATGATGAAAATAGGAAATCTTTCCACGGTTATGTCTCAGGTTTTGGTTAACCAATCTCGAAGATGATAGTCTTAGGATATTCTGTTCGATGAGTGCTTTAATTTGATTTATCATTTATTGCTGTAGCTTATCTAGATCCCGTCAACTTTTATCATTTTAATAAAATGTTTTGGCTGTAGCTATTTAATAAACATACGCATACTCAGAGTTTCATTATACACACCTAATTTCAAATCACCACCCGCTAAAGTAGTTTCACTACAAAAACAATGTTACGTAACGCGTTGTTTGAACGCATCGTAACGTTTTGCAAGACCACCTTCCCCCCAAATTGCGTTACATAATACTTGAACACCCCTAAATATACTATTCTTATTTAACCTCAAATGTCTATATGAACAATTCCCAATTGACTTTATGCTTTGCATTTTTCGATAAACTGAGATTTCTTAATACTCAATAAATTTAGAGATGAGTTACCAAATTTAATTCGAGATATAATCGCAGTTTATAAAATCTCCGATTAAAGTGGTATTCAGAAAAGAGATAACAGGCCTTAGACCTCAGTTTTAGCCATCTCATTTTAACGAAAAATGCAAAACATAAATTCAATTGTGAATTGTTCATATAGACATTTGAGGTTAATTAAGTATGGTACTTTTGGCATATGACAAAAATATTTCAAAACAGAGAGATGCAGACATGGAAGAAAAGCCAACAAAGTCTCCAACGGCTTGCAAAATGCTGCCTGTTGCATACAATTTCAATGTCATAAGCAGCTTACTCCGAGCTGATAAATCGTGGACACTAAAATTTGAATAAATGCTAATGAATACAAGAAAATTAGCACTATTTAGCTCCCCTCTGACTGTGTGCTTTGATATGAGAAAGCGTTGGAAGAAATGTTTTTCAGTCCACTTTGTCCTTTTACTAGATCGCGGAAAACATGCATTTCGCTTCCTTTCGCGATACTGCATAATTTCAACTTCATAAATGCTTCCACAAAAGTCCATTTGAGAGAAAAACTTTTTGATTTAAATAATTGAGTGAAGCAAACGTCAAACATAGTCGAATTAACTTCGTTAATCTGAGAAATTTCTCGTACTAACTTAAATTGGCGATTTGCTCCTTAATAGCCGATTACACGGCATAAGTTATCGATGTTTGTGACTAATCGGCGATTAAGACCAAATCGCAGTTTAAACTACACATAGTAAAATTGAGATGGAGGAAATTCTCTTCGCAGAATTTTTATATGTTTGAACTAAGATACCGGCATTTGGAGTAGTACAATAGACGCGTAATAATCAGGCGTCATGCCCTAATAATCACGCCCTAATAATCACGAATACGCATTTTTTTGAGGCACCGCTGTTGAGCTTCTGAGGGCAGTTTTGGTGTGTTATAGTTCTCATATATGAAACCTATTTATATGTTTATGTAACAGCTAATCGGTAATATATACTAAGGTATATGTACATAGTTGTTGAAAGTTTGATAAGACCATTTCTAAAAATTGGTAACAGTTGGGAAGATCTGCACCTTTGTAAGTAGTTATGCTATGTTAGTTTTGTAGAAGAAAAAAAAAAACAATGATGAACGTTGTTTCACTCGGTCGTACGTAGCTCATGAGTTCTTATAAAAATCAGCTCAAATAGTTGAGTTAAAAGACTATATCCACAAAGCCAAAAAAAAATAAATAAAATAATATTCTAAACTATTTTTGCATATTATTATAAAAAAAAAATACTTATAAAATAAAAACTTATTTAATTCAGTTACCAAAAGGCACGTGCCAGTGCTCTTAAGTGTAATCATGAAAGAACCCCCTTATACCCCCAAGTTACGTATTCATTTATTTTCTATTCTTCGGAATAAAAAAACAAAGAGTTATGTTTTATAAAAGAACTACTTTATTATGTTGTGTGAATCTTAAGACTAATAACATTTTATTTCTTAAGCTCTGAAGTTGCTCAACTCAAAAAGCTTTTTCGTTGAAAAACATAAATAAAAGCGATAAGACGAAAAGTGTTTGTGGAAATTTGATCAGCCGCAATGCAATGCAAAACACTTTTTTAATGCAAAAATAAAATACAAAAAATAAATAAAAACTATTATGTGGAAGACGAAAAAATGTTTGCGGAAATTTGACTAGCTGCAATGCAAAAGAATTTTGGTAGATAAAGAGTGTAAGGTTGCGTCAAGAGCGTAACTCCCGCGGCAAATGTAAATTCTAACCAACCTCTTCTACAATTCGATAAAACAAAGCATCTAAAAAACATCTGTCTCGGGCCGAAATATTTAATAATGAGCAGAATTAACAGCAATGACACCCTTTCTAACGTCTCTCCCTTTCTTATTAAGAAAGCAATCGATTGCGCTTGCTCGGGCGAAGTGGAATCGTGTAAAAAACTATGCAACGGAACCATACTCATAAAAACAAAAAATTTGAGTCAAGCTAATCAACTCTCAAAATTAATTGCCATTACTCCTTCCATACAACTCAATGGCGTCCGGGAGTTTTTCGAAAAATAAAAAGTTATTTTTTTGAAATATTTTTTTGAAGCTGCATTTTATCTTAGACCAAAATTTTTTTTACATAATTAAAGTATAACTATTCAAGATTTATCTCTGAAATTTTGGTCCAAAAATATTTGTCAATAAGTTAGAAAAGTGCAATGCCGTGAACGATCTCAAAATATGTGGTGGGCAAGATATCTGGAGTCTGGTTCATCCGAAAAAAAAAAATTAATTTTTTTTCATTTAAGCAAATAGTTAGGGGGTAGTTTGATCGTTCGATTTTTTTTTTCGATACATATTTTTTGTTTTATAGCCTAAAACGACCTCAAGTTTGTGCACAAAAAATTAAAGTTTTCTTTGTACACCCGCAATTTTGTCAAAATTAATATTTTTCAAAAATCAACGATCAAACGCCCCTTAACTATTTGCTTAACCGAAAAAAATTTAGTTTAATTTTTTCGGATGAGCCGATCTCTAGATATCTTGCTCACCGCAAATTTTGAGGTCGTTCACGGCATTGCACTCTTCTAACTTATTGACGAATATTTTTGGACCGAAATTTCACAGATAAATTTTGAATAGATATAGGTACTTTAATAATGTAAAGAAAATTTTGGTCTAAGATAAAATGCAGCTTCAAAAAAAAAATTTTAAATAAATGTATTTTTATTTTTCGAAAAACTCCCGGACGCCTTTAATTTTTCTGAGCATAATACTCTTAACTGCTCCAAAGGAGTGATATATTCAAATGAACTCCGCGGTATTTCAGAAGAAGATATTTTAAATGAAATTAAAGATCAAATTTCATTGAAGTAAAAAAAATAATAAAAAAAGTAAATGGTCAACTAACAGAGACTGGCCTTGTTATTATCTGTCATTGATGAGGTCACCAGTTGGAAACTGGGTCTAAATATGATTAATTACATCATAAATTTTATGTCAAATAGAAAAATCATAGTTCGAATTTGACGCGTCTACTCTAACATTCACCCGCTAACGGTATAACGGTATACCCCAAGGTTCACCACTTTCGGTGATACTCTTCCTTATAGCCTACAATAAGCTGTGTAACGTAATTTCCCTACATAAAGAGTTTAAATTTTTTGCATATGCAGATGACTTTGTTATACTTAAAAAAATCAATAACTTATCTGATGTGAATACCAATGATACCGATATCAATAGCCTTATTAATGATATCCCGTCATGGTGTGAATACTCAGGTGCACAATTGTCTGTTTCCAAATGTAAACATCTTCATATTTGTCGGAAGAAAAACTGTGATTGTAGGGCTATCTCTACACACTTTTCTATATCTGAAGTAGATTGCATTAAAATACTTGGTATCTTTATTAATAAGAGATACACTTGGAATACTCACATCCAGTTTCTGTTATCATCTTTGTCCAAAAGGTTTAACATAATCAAGTGTCTAGCTAGCAACAAATTCAACTTTAACATACGCACCCTAATTAGCGTAGTTAATTCACTAATAATATCCAAAATCGATTAAGGTCTATACCTATATAGGTATGCTCCTAAATCTATTACCCAAAAATTAAAAACAATTTGCCACTCTGCTGCCAGAATTTCTCTTGGAGCGTATCGGACTACTACCATCAACAACATTCTGTTTGAGTCAAATATCCAACCTCTTGAAATCAGAAGAGATTACATCTCAGCTAAAATTGTGAAATGTCTTATCTTAAGTAAAAACTCACCCATTTTACAACTAATTTCTAAAACGATAAAGTCCAAAAAAATTCCTAAGATTGAATCTGCTATCTTCAGAATTATTTCCCTTTGTAAGCAACTTGATATAATGAAATATATAAAATCTGTATACATAAACTCAAACATGGCTTAACACATCACCGTGGTATAAGCAAATTAACAAAGATAATATATCTGCCAAAGATTTTTTAAATTTTAATCACACTACTCAACTAACTAGATATGATCTAACCATATTCGAACATCTGAGGTTAGGGCACTCTAAACTCACACCCAAACACTACATAAACAGTAATGCTTCTTCAACTTGTTCATTTTGCGACTCCAATGTTAGGATAACGATTGAGCATGTTCTACCAGAATGCTCATTTTTCACAAATATCCGAAATGAAATTTTTTCACACAACAACCCACTTTCATTTTTATCCAACCCTACTCCTAATGATATAGTAACTAATATTTCATTCTTGAAGCGTACGAAGCTATGCTTCTTGTTGTAAATACATACATTATAAGCCACTATTTTTTACTACAGTTTGAATAACTTTACATAAATTGTAAAAAAAAAAATAAAAATAATTTGTTTATATCAAATAGTACCTATATAATTTAAAATATCCATTTATATTTTAACATGTACAAAGCTTAAGGCCTAAGTCGTCATATCTTTATATTAACTTTAATTATTCTTTATAATTTTAGGCTAATTTTCAAATAAATAAATAAATAAATAAATGATGGTGTATACAAGTTTAAAATCGGTTTACTATATTTGAATTTGATAAGCTCTCATATAAATTTGATAAAAATGCCATTTGTAGATTCCATAAAGGGTAAAAAATATTAAATGTCATAATGTAAGTAATTTTCTATTTTGCAATGCTCTATTGCAAATTTTCTTTTCAATTTCGATGCTTATCGAAACTTTTTGAATTTAATTGGCATTTTCGATAATATTCGAAGCTTTCTGACTTTTCGACGCTTTCAGTTGAATTTACCACACAAATGGCTCTTATGAAAAAAAAAGTTTTAAAATAATGATTTTCCTTACCTGACCTTAAGAAAAAGCTAAGACAATAGCTTACACTTTGTGTGAACTTATCCATTCTTTTGCTTGTAAATAAAATTTCTTCCAACTTGCCCTTTTGTCTCTTCATTGTTTAAAAATTGATTGAATTAATTAAATAACGAAATCGTTGATAATGATTGTGAATAAAAATAAAAAGTTGCTTTAAATTCATTTTTTTTCGTATCGAAAAACTGTTTAATAGTTGAGATTTGCTAATAGCATTAAGAAAATGTAACGAAGAACCGTAGGTTATTGAAACGTTTACATGCAACTTTTCTTAAAAGAGCTTCATTGTCGGTAAATATCTCTAGCAGATGTGGTTGCTAAGTTTTCTCACAAAATAAAATATTTCTGTTAATGTTCCAAAGCGGAATGTTAATCTTTTGTATTAACTTCTTCTTGTGTATCATTTAGGAGTGATACACTAGTACTAGGGCTTTGCGAAGCAGTCCAAATTAAGAGAAGTTAATACATGATACATGATAAATTGTCATTACTTATCGACCCAAATTTATATTTTTATACCTATTTCTACACATTTTATCTGGCTTCCCCACCGAGTTGTTTGCTTTTAAAAAATCCGCCATTAGTTTTTCTGCTTTTTCGTTTTTTTATATGAATTGTAACCGTTTGCGCCGTTCACAGTTTTGATCTATTTACAAAGTTGAAACCCCATTCTATAAGATAAGCCTATGAGACCGCAAGAAAAAATTCCCTCTCGGGTGTATTTTGTCCGCATTTTCAGCCACACGAAAAATGTGGGAGTGGTTTGACAACAGTGGGTGGCACCTCCCATACAACTAAAATACCTAAACACCCAAATTAAATAAACTAAATTGGATTAAATTGGATATAGAGATGTCGGTTACCATAGGCTTTGAAACTAAATGGATTGCGACGGGATTACATCAGTGGGCTTAAGAATTAAATAAAGTACGACGAGGTTGCATAAATAGGCGTGGCACCTCCCATGCAACCGAAAAACGTTTAATGTTACATCATGCGTACTATATGAGTGATCCTAATGAAATTTTGTATGGAGATGTCGGTTACCATAAGTTTTTCTATTAAATGCAATTTGACGGGATTGCATTAGTGGGTGTGGCTCCTCCCATTGTAAAAAAAAAGTTGAAAGCGTGACATTGGTTGATTTTTTTTAAACATTTTTTGACTATTTCAATAACAGCAAAATGTTGATCCTTTCGACTTTTTTAACCTGTTTCAACTTAATTGAATTTACCAAGATTATTCAACTTGACATTTTCAACAAGTTTCAATTTTTTTTACGAAATTTTCAACTTCCTTAAATTTTTTTCGAGTTTTTCAACTTCTTTCAACATTTTTTACATTTACCGATGCTATCGACCATTTCCTACTGTTTCAACCTCTTTCAACTTTTTTCAACCTCTCTCAACTTTTTTCAAACTCTTTAAATTTTTTCAACTGTTTCAACCGTATTAAATTTTTTTCGTCAATTTCCATATTTTATCAACTTTTTAGCCTTTTTAAACTGTTTCGGTTTTTCAACTCCTTTCAATATTTTTTAAATATATCCGACTTATTCAATCTTATTCACATTTTTTGAATATTTATTCGACTTTCAACCGTTTTAACTTTCTTCATTAGTGACTTTAAGCTATATCAACTGCTTTAATTTTTTTTCGAGTTATTCAACCTCTTTCATTATTTTTTATATTGCATCGATGTTATCAGCCATTTTCTATTGTTTCAACCTTTTTCAACTGATTTCAATCTCTTTTAATTTTTTTTCGACTCTTTCAACCGTATTTAACCTTTTTTGTCATTTTCCATATTTTTTCGACTTTTTAGCCTTCTTTAACTGTTTAAACATTTTATGAACTTTTTTAATTTTTTGAAGTGAAAACTTCTTATGGCACGTTGTGCGGCTGAGGAAAAAAGTATAATTTCGCGACACCGACCGTCATCGGGAAGACTTGGGAAACGAACTCGATTTTGGAATTTTGAAGACTTGGGAAACGAACTCGATATTGGAATTTTGAAGACTTTTGAAACGAACTCGATTTCAGAAATTTGAAGACTTGGGAAACGAACTCGATTTCAAATTTGGAAGACTTGGGAAACGAACTTGATTTTGGAATTTTGAAGACTTGGGAAACGAACTCGATTTTAGAATTTCGAAGACTTTGGAAACGAATTCGATTTCAGAAATTTGAAGACTTGGGAAACGAACTCGATTTCAAATTTGGAAGACTTGGGAAACGAACTTGATTTTGGAATTTTGAAGACTTGGGAAACGAACTCGATTTTAGAATTTCGAAGACTTTGGAAACGAATTCGATTTCAGAAATTTGAAGACTTGGGAAACGAACTCGATTTCAAATTTGGAAGACTTGGGAAACGAACTTGATTTTGGAATTTTGAAGACTTGGGAAACGAACTCGATTTTAAAATTTTGAAGACTTGGAAAATGAACTCGGTTTCAAAAAATTTATAAAACGTTGCCTACTTTTAGGTGCTATTAATAATTTGCCCCTAAAAGTAGGCAACACTTTCTGACAAATTTCAAAAAGAACGCCTAAAAGTAGGTAACGATTTTAAAAATTTCAGATAATGTGTCGTGCCTACTTGCACCCTCTGACCAACTTTCAGCCGGATCTGCCCCAAAAAGTGGCATGCCACTTTTCTGTGCAAATAATACTGATGAACTGTCAGTATTCACCTCACACCATCAGTATTACTGTCAGTATTTAAAAACTTCGTCAGTAATATCCGATTTTTTCATCAGTCATCAGTATCGTTTTTCTATACTGACAGTACATCAGTACTCACCTCATAAGATCAGTAATACTGTCAGTATGGAAAATACTGTCAGTAATATTGATCGTGTGAGGGCCGCTTTACTGTCAGTATTTAAAAACTTCGTCAGTAATATCCGATTTTTTCATCAGTCATCAGTATCGTTTTTCTATACTGACAGTACATCAGTACTCACCTCATACGATCAGTAATACTGTCAGTATGCAAAATCCTGTCAGTAATACTGATCGTGTGAGGGCCGCTTAAGGGTAAATTATTAATAGCGCCTAAAAGTAGGCAACGTATTTTGAAAAAATTGGCCCATGAAAGTATTTAATTTTGTGGAAAAAATTTTTAAATTTGTAGCATACACATGTTGACTTCCGGTTAGTTGTTGCTCAGTAAGCAAATTTTTCTCTGCTAGCGCAGCCGAAAGCAGAGCCAGCAGCCCAAAGCAGAGAAAAATCTGAAATACCAGGCCACCTTGAACCAGCAGCAAGCAAATTTGGTTTTTTGAAAAACTTTAAAACGTTATATCTCGGCTATTACTAAACCGATTTAGACAAATGAGGTGTAATAGTTTTTTTTAAGAACAAGCAGATTTTTTTGAAGTCATTTGTATTATGATTAACTGTCACAAGATGGCGTTTTAAGCAGTTTGAATATTCTAACAGCCAGAACTCGGCAACGAATAAGCCGATTTTGATAAATGTGGTGTCATAGTGTCTGTTAGAAGAAGCAGATTTTTATCTTAAGTTTAAGAAAAATTATGTTTAAGCTATTTAGTCACAGGTCCAGGTACTTTTTTTACCTGATTTTTACATAATTCGCAATGATGTGTCTTACTGCAATCAGAATAAATTTTTGTTTTTAAACATAAGGAGTACTTAGCTCAAATTTAATTATTCACAGTTGAGCCTACTGAGCCGAATATACTTCTTCCAGCAATTTTTGAAGTGAAAACTTCTTATGGCACGTTGTGCGGCTGAGTAAAAAAGTATAAACTCGTGACACCGACCGTCATCGGGATTCCCCGTCATGAATGCGACGGTAAAATTTTAATGTTCTATTGTTTCTTTTAAATAAAAAATATTCCAAGTGGAAGACAAAAAGCAAAGCATACACACTAACTGACACATTTAATTCTCATTCAACGATTGTTATGCTTACATGTTTGTTTCTTTCAATGTCCGCGTTGTTGCGTTGACAAATTGAGAATGAGAGCGAGAGTAAAATTTGAATACATATTCCGTTTTTGTCTTCCATTGCATTGCCATATAAAAAGAAAACGCACACATACCAATTAACGCACTAACTTGCCATTAAACGATTTGTTTTCACTTCTGTCGGCACTCCCGGAGTGCAACCCGCCGTTTTTTTTTGGCTTTTTAACCTTTTTCAATATTTTTTAAATACTAGCTGTCCCGGCAGACGTTGTTCTGCCCTTTCCGGTAGGTGACGCGAAGCTGTATGCTATGGAATGTAAAGGCGAATCAGCCCATCGTTAAAGTAAAATCAACTTCTGTCCCTACTTATTTATATATAGTATAGTTAGTAGACTTGGCAGACATTTTTCTGGCCTTACTGCTAGGTTGAGCGATGAGTTTAATTTACTATAGCTTTTGTGTTTTATATAATTACCAAGTCTCAATCATCTGCATCAAATAATTGCTGATACATACAAAAAATTTTATTCGCATACGGAAGGTCATTTTCTCATCGAAACTTCTTTTCGCCCGTACATTTTATATATGTATCTAGCCTCATTCATCTGCATCACAAATTATGGTATCTTCTCATATGGCAGGCAAAGTAGTGCACGGTCTTAGCTTTACCTCTTAATATGAAAGATATGTGGTGTAAATTCCATGTGAATCCATGCAGTGGTCTTTGTGAAAATTCTATTTTAAAAATATTGCTGTTGAGGGCCACCCTAAATAAAAGTTTTGTAGGCTTAACTATGCCTCTTAATATAAAAGCTACGTAGTGTGAATTCGGTGTGAATCGATTAACCGGTCTTCGCGAAAATGATTTTTTTAAAATAAGTTATGTTTGGGGGCCACCCCAAATAAAAGTTTTATAAATCAAATAATGTCTCTTAATATAAGAGACACGTGGTGTAAATTCCATGTGAATCGATGCAGTGGTCTTTAGGAAAATGCTATTTTAAAAATATTTTTGTATGAGGGCCACCCTAAATATGCAGCCTAGGTAAAAGTCTCATAGACTTAACTATGTCCCTTATTATAAAAGCTACGTGGTGTAAATTCCATGTGAATCGATGCAGTGGTATTTGTGAAAATGCTATTATAAAAAAAAATTGTATGAGGGCCACCCTAAATATGCACCCTAAATAGAATTTTTTGAGTTTACCCCCTATTCTCAGACCTACCAAATATACACAAAAAATTTCATAAGTATCAATAAAGCCGTTTGGGATGAGTAAGGTAACAAACACTGTGACACAAGAATTTTATATATGAGATATCCGACTTATTCAATCTCATTAAACTTTTTTTAATATTTTCCATATTTTTTTGACTTTTAACCGTTTCAACTTTCTTCATTAGCGATCTTAAACTATTTCAACCTCATTCAACTTTTTTCAACATGTTCCATTTCATTTTCGACTTTTTCAACTTCTTTAATTTTATTTCGACTTTTTCAACCTCATTCAACTTATTTCGAGTTATTGAACTTCTTTCAACTGTTTCAGCATTTTTCAACCTCTTTCAACTTTTCTCAACATTTTCCATATTTTTTCGAATTTTTCAACCTTATTCAACCTCTTTCAACTGATTCAACATTTTTCAACATCTTTCAAGATTTTCCATATTGTTTCGAATTTTTCAACCTTATTCAACTTTTTCAACATTTTTCAAACTTTTTTCAACATTTTCCATATTTTTTCGACTTTTTCAACCTCGTTCAACTTTTTTCGAAATCTTCTACTTTTTTCGAGCTTTTCAATCTCTTTGAACTTTTTCAACGCTTCTCATATACATACATATATGTATAACCAAAATTATCAGCCTTTTTGAAACCCACTCCAACTAATTCGATATTTTTTCGACTTTTTCAACGTCATTCGACATTTTTCAACCTCTTTCAACTTTTTCCAACATTTTCCATATCTTTTCGACTTTTTTCAACTCCATTCAACTTTTTTCGACTCCTTTAGCCGCATTCAAATTTTTGGAGACTTTCAACCACTTTCAACTTTCTCAACACTTTTCATATATTATCGACTTTATCAGTCTTTTTCACCTGTTTCAACCTCTCCCAATTTTTTCAACATTTTCCATTTTTTTTCGACTCTTTCAGCCTTTCCACCTTTTCAGTTTGTTCAATCTCTTCCATATTTTTCCAACTTTTCGAACATTTTCCAACGACGTTTTACTACATTTTCCATATTTATCAAACTCTTTCGTCTTTTTAAATATTTTCCATATTTTTCAACATATTTATTTAACCTCTTTTTTCAACTTTCTAAGCCTCAAAACGAAAAACCGAACTAGGGTCAGTCTTCTGGTACCCTATATATAATTCTTCATAAAAATTCCGATCACTCTCTGTGTCAAAATAGCACATCATGCTTTTCAAGTCTTTAACCTTGTTGACGTCAAGTTTTTTGGGTTTTAATATTGATAATTTTATTTGAAGGAAGTGAAGTGCCAGCTGAGTTGTTTAAAGCTGGTGGCGATGAATTGACAAGGTGCATGCATCAACTCATCAGCAAAATATGGCTAGAGGAAAGCATGCCCGACGATTGGAATCTCAGCGTGCTTTGTCCTGTAATAAAGAAAGGAGACCCGACAAACTGCGCCAACTACAGGGGTATCAGTCTTATTTCCATCGCATATAAGATACCCTCGAGCGTATTGTGTGAAAAATTGAAGCTGCATACAGAAACATTGATCGGATCCTATCAGTGTGGCTTTAGACCTGGTAAATCCACCATAGACCAGATTTTTACACTACGCCAAATCCTGGAGAAAACCCATGAATATCAAATCAACACTCACCATCTCTTCGTCGATTATAAAGCTGCGTTCGATAGCCCAGTGCGGAATTGCCTATACGCAACAATGTCTGAGTTCGGTATACCTGCAAAGTTGATAAGGCTCTGCAGGATGACGTTGAGCAATACGTGTAGCTCCGTCAAAGTAGGGAATGACCTCTGCGGAACTTTTAATACCGAGCGAGGTTTCAGACAAGGCGACCCGCTCTCGTGCGATCTCTTCAATTTCATTATGGAGGGGATCGTACGAAAAGCCGGTGTGCATCATAATGGCACCATTTTCTTCAAAGGTGTTCAGCTCCTTGCGTACGCTGATGATATTGATATTATCGGTCGGAGTAAGAGAGATGTTACTGCTGCTTTCACTGCTATTGAAAAGGAATCAGCCAAAGTGAGTTTGACGTAAACGAGGGCAAGACGAAATACATGATGTCTACTAACAACAACAAGAGAGTTCGGGATCCAGATTCTCATGTTACAGCGGGCAACTGTAAATTAGAAGTTGTCAAGGAATTCATTTACCTTGGCACTGCCGTAACCAGCAAAACTGATGTCAGTCTGGAGAGTAAGCGGAGAATAACAATTGCTAATAGGTGCTACTACGGTCTCAGTAAGCAATTACGTTGCAGAGCTCACTCTCGATCGACAAAGCTAACACTCTACAACAGGGATGCGCACAAAAATTTGTTCGCGAGCTGGCGGCTACAACAACATCAATTTAGGTAAAAAAATGAAAAATATTTTACGAAAAAATTCCTAGTATTGACGAAAATTTTGAAATAGCGGCGGCAAGCTAATTGCATGTAAACAAAAACAAAAATCACAAGGTGAAGGAGCAAATGAATTGAAAACAAAATCACACAAACAATAAAGTGCGTTGAAGAAAAAATTACGGGAACAAAATACATGCGGTGGTTGCGGACCGAAATTTTTTAACTTAAGCAACGGCAAGGGTTGAACGAGCTGATGTGTTGAAGAAAAAATTACAAGAACAAAATACATGTGGTGATTGCGAACCAAAATCATTTTGCTCGAATAACGGAAAGAGCTCGAGATGAGCTCAATATTTTTTGTTATTGTTGTAAGAGCTAAAAGAGCTATTTGAGCTATGGGATGCGCATCCATGCTCTACAAGACGCTCATTCTACCTGTGCTTCTTTATGGCGATGAGGCATGGGTGGTTTCGACAACAGACGCAGCCGCTCTTGGGGTGTTCGACAGGAAAGTTCTCCGCAAAATCTTTGGTCCTGTTCGAGTTGGCCACGACTATCGCATTCGAATGAACCACGAGCTGTATGAGCTCTACGCCGACATTGACATAGTTAAGCGTATAACAATACAGCGACTACGCTGGCTGGGTCATGTCCATCGTATGGATAAAAAAGCTCCAGCGAAAAAGGTATTCGAATGGAAGGTCCCCGGTCAACGACGAAGAGGGAGACCATGCCTCCGGTGGATAGACCAAGCTGAGGAAGCCCTAACCGCGCTTGGCAATAACGATTGGAGAAGGCGCGCGCAAAACAGAGGCGCCTGGCGTATTTCTTCCATTATTATTTTATTTAGAATCACTCCACAAATTTATTTGCTTTAGTTCGGGGTAGTCGTTCTCTACATTGATTAAAATTTTTACAAGAGCGCTTGCTATATTATTTCCGTCTCTTCCAGCAAAACACTCTCCGCCATTGTACTTTATGAGGGTTCCCGTCAAATTGTACATTAGATAGTATCGACCCCCATACAAAAAAAAAGTTCGAATGTTTACCCCCAGTTTGAAAGCTAATATTGAAAGATTTTTAAGGAAAAAAAAATTTTTTTTTTCGGCCTCTAAATTCGATGCGATTTTGTTTTTTTCTTATATCTCCACTATTTGACGTCCGATCAACAAGTATGGTATATCGTTATAAATATCTCAACATGGACTACATTTTATTCATAAAAGTCATTTATCTCAGATTTTTTTTTCGACTAGTTATATACATTAACTCAGCTTTTACCACCCTAACGTGCCAAGGACACATCATAAAATTAAAGTCCGTACCAAATTATAAAATTCAGATCTACAAAGTTTTCTCAAATTATTGAAATTGAAAAAGTTACAGCGAATCTAAAATTTCAGTGCAAATATTTGATCAGAATAATTAAATCATCTTTAATTTAAGTCCTACAACTGTGCAATGGTTTTTTCCAATCGACTTATATAATAATTTTAAATGAAAATCGTTAAGGCTCAAGTTATATCAATTAAAATTTTTTAATTTATTAATTGTATCCGTTTTTTGCCAGCGTGTAGTTATCCCATTTGATTTTGATCCGAACCAAATTTCATCAAAATCAATCTAGGTAGAAAACATATGCTTCGAAATAATAATAAGAAAAATAAGTGTTTATGAATACTTAGAATTAATGGGCGCTAGACTGATCAAATAAGAACGTAAGTGTTCTGCTTGTAGCAGTTATATATTCTTAGCCCTTAAAACTAAGGTTGTGTGTATTCTGCAACTTTATGATCATCACATACGCTCCGCCCAAAATAAAACTTTACGATACTTACAATGTAACAGCAACCCGCGAGTTACCTGCTACTAAGGATTGGTATGCAGAAAAAGTATTCAGCGACATAACTAGCTTGTGGGAACGCGCAAACATTCCAACATTATCGAGATCAACGATTCGCAGATACATTGAAGCATTTATTGATAATTATTTTGAAATTTTAAAAACCCCAAACAAATATAATGCAAATGAGTGGAACGAACTGTTCCTAATTTCTCGATGCAAGTGTAAAAATGTACTTATGTCGGACGTAAGACTGCAAAGATGGCTACGAGTAAATTTTGAATGCGCGGTTAAATCCACCCGCAACACTTCGTCAAACCAAGGCAAAGTATAAATTTTGATAGTAACTCATATGCTAATATGATCGATTGTGACAAACTATAACTAACTGAACCGCCATGCTTGTAATTCTACAATGATGAACAATTGCGGAATGTCTAACTCCGAGCGTTTTGTTCGTGTTGTGCATGAATCTGCCCTCGCGGTCACCGATGAACAACGCCTAGGTCATATTTCCTCAAAGCTCGATAGCCGTAAACGTTACAGCAAATTGGATAGTCGTCAAAATCTAGCGGATTAAATTGGGATGGAATTTTTTTTTATATTAATTTAGAATTTTTTATTTTATTTTAATTTTATATATCGTTACCTTAATATAGAAAGGAGAACGAAAAAACTTAATAAAAATTAAAGTTTTTGTGAGTAATGGCTTTTTTATTTGCTTGTATTTGATTTATTTTCAATTGTAGCTCACACATTTTTTTGTCAATGGTGTATTAATGGGTGACCTATCGAAATCCATAAAAATCTCGATTTTGAAAAAAATGTTAGTTAGGGCCTTTCTATATTAAGGTAACGATATGTACTTTGTTTTTTTTTATTTATTTAAGTATTTTTGAAGTCGTATTAAAAGTTATATTTTGTAATGTGTATATTATATTTTAAGTCCTAGCTGAAGGTCTTACTTCCTAGTGCTAGTAAATAAGTTATAAACTGTTATTTTATGACTTTTTTAATAAATAATAATAATAAAAATATGCAGTACATAAAATTTTTTAAAACGAACATAAAAGCGCAATGATCTTGGAAGTCGATTGGAAAAAAAACCATTGCTTAGTTTTAGGGATAAGTTAAAGATGATTATTAAATATTTGCACTGAAATTTTAGATTCGCTGTAAAAAATCACACGTCGAATTTTAAATTCAGAGGATATAAATTATCATAACAGATAGCATATTGTATCAAAAAGTCAAACCTTTCTAGCGCATTTGTTTCGCCTTGTCAGCATGCCACTTAAGATACGCATTGTAAAAGCTGATGTGCTGTGCACCGTGGACGATAACCTGTCTTCCTACACTACCAAAAGACATGGATGTCATGTGTCCAATCATTACTAAAAAAGGAAGCACAGGAATTAGAGAAGGTAATTTCGTAGCCTATTTTCTGCATATATGGGACATTAGGGAGTTAAGCCAATTGAGCTATTTTTTTTTTTTTTGGGTTGTACTTATCACATTAATGAAGTACCATAAAACATTTTGGAATAAATAAAAATTTATGAAAAATAAAAGCATAATATATTTTTTTTGTCTGTAAATATCAACTCTACGGAGAAAGTTGGGAATTAGAAAAATTTTAAAGTTTTTATATTCTATAAATTAAATGAGTTAAGCTTGTAAATTTACTTTTTAATTTTTTAATCTAATTTTTTCTTAAATTTGCACAAAAAATATCAAAATGAAATTATGCTTAATAATTATAATTGATTTTATTTTAACCAAACATAACAACACAGCGGCCCACCAATGGGAAATCCAACACACTGTGTCTTCGATAATTTGCAAAATTAGTTTTCAAAGGTTAAACTATTGCAATTAATGTCCATGCAAAAACGTTTAAAGTTTAATCAAGAACCCAATCATTTAGCCAACAGTTAGGACATTAGGTAAGTTAATTAAATGACTATTACAGCACTAAATTACCTTTAAACGTATGGGCGCATTTGGCGCATGTTAAATGAAAGTCGTGCAAGTTTCCGCAGACCACTTTATTTCTGTTGTGATTATTACAATGTTAGAATATATGATAACAATATAATGGTGCAGGATTATTTTTACTCATTAGTGCTTGTTGGTCTGTTCATTTAATTTGTCTTAATTCTAAGCAAAATTTAAATGTTTTTTGTATTAATATATAAGAACTAAGATTAATTTATTTTATGTCCTGATTTCAGGTTAAGACATAATAATACAACATAATTTTTTTTTTGTATTTTGTGTAATAGTATTGGTGTTGTTTGATTGTTAGTTAGTGTTGTTGGCCTGTGTGTTTTCAATTAAATGGCTTAGTAATAAACGTAAAAATTTTATTATAAATCGAGATAAATTACTGTATATAAAATGTTAACGCTAAAAAATAATTTGCACTTAAATCAGTAGAATGTGATCGCTGAAGTCACATAAAAAAGAAAGCATGAGTAAAATAAAGGCTAAAAGAGATAAAACACCCCCATGGCTAGAAATGGAGTGACCAATTGTGTAGCCAGTAAAAATATGCATATATGTATACAGGGCCAACTCAAAATTGAAATATTAAACATTTTACTTTAGACTTTGATTTTAATGTCGAAACAAGAAAGATGCTTAAATTATTAATTTGTCATTATTTTTATAGAAGTCAAAGCTTTTAGTTTGAGTATGCTGATTGTGAGTAACTTTTATTATATGCTTTATTTCGTATGGGAAGCACAGGTTACTCATACGCCACTTTGTACATGAATTCATAGAGTTGTTTCCCAGAGATAAAATGTCCCATAACAATAAATTTATTGACCACTGGGCATATTTTCAGGTACATAGCCATCAGCAGTTGTAGCTTTTGAAAAATTATTACAAGTTTTTAGCTTCTTCACAGACTTGATCAAAGTGGATGTAATAAAAAAGTATACCACATGGTAAATCATTTTAAATGGAGTAAGCTATATTTTAAAGCATACATACAGATACAAATATAGGTTAATAATATATTTTTGTAAACGAATACGGTTTTTTGAAAATAAAAAGATTTGATCCAGAGTTTTAAAAATTGCTCAGAACTTAAGTTTTTATTTTTGTCATTTTTATAGCTTTTTATATTACTTTTCAGTTTTTTTTGCAATATATGCAGAGCTCAACTATTTATAAGCCCTTTATTTGGAAATTGGTGCAAGTCCCACTTAGAAGAAATAATTAAGTTACTTGAAAAGAACTGCATAAGATTTATTTAATTGTTTCTTTTCAACGAAGCGGGATTTTCACCACTTTTAAAATAAAGGGATCATAAGAAACCACAAAATATTTCTTTAGTTTTTAGCGCTCACTAGATAAACTCACGGATAAATGAAATTAAACATTTTATTATAGCTGGTTCCTTTCTCCATTTGAAGCTACATAGGAAAATGCATATGTATACAAAATGAAAACTACAATATCGACTTAATGATGGTGTCTTGGCAAGTTGTCATAGAAAATCGGTTATAAAAAAGAATGATAATCATATGCAAATTTTGTGTGTCATGAGCTTAATTAACAAGTTGAAAAAAATATATATATTTAATTATATAATCAAAAAACAAAACGATTTAATTGCATTATCTCATGACTTTTTTGAATAAATGATACTAATCTATTACTTCTTAATCTATGCAAAATTAAAAAAGTGGACATTATACGATACATTTGAACTTATAGATAAATTTTAAATGCCTTACTATATCATTTGATTGTCGACATAAGAGTCGGTCAAATAATGTGGCAAAATCTTTCACTTCTAAGAACTTAACTTTGTAAGTTTTTGGAATGGGATTATGAATAATTATCAATTCAATTTATTATATTGCTGCATTGAAAATATAAAATTTATATTAAAACCTAGTTTTGAAATAAATCAATTTAATAAAATTATTTTTTCGATTTGAAAAAACTTCGAAAATTCAATTTGATATCTTAAAATTTTTTATATGCAAAACAATTTTTAAGGAGTCGATACTCCTTTACTTGTCTCAGAAACAAAAAACACTGACATAATCTAATAAAATTTTAATTTCTTAGACGGTACTACAAAGATCATTTTATTCAAATCAACTTTCGATTTCAAAAATAATTAATTTCTATTCCTGACTTAATTTACATACATATATTCAGACAGTGCCGTTTCGCCTTTTAAGTTTCACTTTAACGGAAATAATATGAAAGTATTATATTAGGTATGCTGATATAAAGAGTACTATTTAAAAGACGCTATAAATTTATCTGTATTCCTTTAACTCAAAAATGTAAATCAGTGATGGCATTTGAATTTTTCACAAATTTACTGAATTCAAAATTGGAATGTATCACACATCTTTCTCAATTTTTTCGAAAACTACAAAAAAACATAATTTTACTTTCATCAATCTTTACGGAATTTTTTAAATAACTTTGTTTGTATGTAAGGAATATTAATTAATATAAGCAAATTATAAAAAAAAATGTATCATAAAAGTGCTTTGGGTTATTTAAAAAAAGTTTTTTGAATTAAAATCTAAATATCATTCCATTGTACTGCTTAAAACGAAAATGTACTGCAAAAGATATATTCATAGTAAAAATGCCATCACTGATGCACATATGTATCATATAAGAGAACAATGTATAGCTAAAAGTTAATATGTAAATGTACGAGCAATTCCCCTTCCGAACTATTTTTCGAAACTTTAAGAAGATGACACACCTCTCTTACCCGGCGAAATGTTTTCTGAAGGGTTAAAAAATGTGAAAGAAGGGTGCTCTCCATTCAAAAGAGTTGTCTAACGAGATATACTCGTTTCAAAAGATCGAAAAAGAAAAGGATCTCCAGTTACGTCGCTTAAAAGTTCTTAATTTGAATGGAATTTTACGCGAAAATTACCTTTTTAATCCGAAAAAAATTTCGCTTTTATTAGGAATCTTAAGAAATGAAAAGTAAATAATATATTCAAATCAACAAAGATCTTTCGGGGAGGAAATCCATGTGTTCTCAAATCCCGCACAACCAAACCATTGGAAATGGGAGCAATCTTTTTTTTTTCAGTACAAGTCGGTCACCGTTTGGAATAATTTGGTGTTATTTAATAATTAAAATATATATATTTATGCAGTTCCAAAAGAAAAATGTTTACTAATTATTTAAATAGGAAGATGAGTAAAATAAAAAAGAATACATTGTGCGCATCTAAAGGCAAGTTAAATATTATTTTCAAAATATAGCTGAACACAACTATTTAGTTGACGCCAATATTACAATTCCTTTTCAATTAAAAACCGGTCAACTATTTAGCCTTATACAAGAGCTTGTTCTAAAGAAAACATTTGTCGGTTAAGTGACGGGGCCTCCTACTTAAAATATACAAAAAATTACTCCAAATTAGAGATAATTCGTCTATTCCTACCAGTAGATATGTAAATTAGTTGTCCACTATTTAACAAGTCTCGAGGAGCCCGACTTATTAAAAAAAAAAAATATTAAATTGTTGTAGACAAAGGTTATAAGTATATGACTATTTCTATTGTTGAGTAAAGTTTTTGCTATAAAATTTTAAAGCTTTAAATTTGCCTTTCCCCAAAATACAAATATTTCACTTGCACTTCTTGACACCTAATCCCGTCATATGTAGTTACATTTTCATTTAACAACTATATATGTATTTGAATATGAATAAATGTTTTAATTATCATTCTTGATTATCAACTTCATTATAACTTTTCCACTTTGCACTTCAAGTGCGTAAAGGCTGCCGTCTTTGATTTCATTGTTTAACACCTCATCAGTTACAGTTACATGTACGCCCGATGGTCCAGTAATATATATAGAAGTTTTGGCCACATCGTTGAAAATGTTAGATCCACTGCCTGAGTATTTTGAGTGCATGCCCCAGCTATTGAAAAGAACACCATTGCCATTATTAGCAATAAATTCATAGAAGTCAGGTAGTTTGTAAAGCTTCTGCGTCAGCTCTTTTGCAGTGTTGGAAATCAAGTAAATTGCATTATAGCTGCTTCCATCCATGCTGACGTATATGGTAAGACGTGGCGAAATAACCCTGAAAGATAAATTTGTATCAAGAAAATATTTTTGAAGCTCAGACAAATAACTTAAGTACTATAAAGTGTTTTTTTAAACAAATTCTTTAGAATGTAAATTATGGTATCCGTATGAAACGTGGGAAAATTTGGTTCCAATAACTAAGAAAAAGTTTGTGACTTGAAAAATTTTAATTAAAAAATTTAAATAGGTATGACTTTATTCTTTAAAAAGTGCGGTTTTCCTATGAATATTAAATTTAAATTTCGGTTAATTACTGGCACGTGTTAATCTTAATATGGCACTACCTATAATGCAGTTGCGCCTCTTAAGATTTCTGCTGTATTCGCGGTTAAATTTGAAAATATAGAATATATTTGAAAAATACTTACATAATTATAAAAAAAAAAACACTAAACGACGCTTGAAGTGGACATCTTTACTTGTGAGAGACATTGGACGATGCTCGATTGAAACATTCTATTTTTATAGAATACGCAACGTTTTGAGGCTTGTATAGCTAACCTACCAAAGTCTTGAATATTACCTTGAGAACACTTTTTGGTTGCATGAATAAGATCTATTCTGCCATGCTCGGATAAAAGGCAGAAGATAATAAGTTCTAAAACATATCTACACTAATCTTAGCAAAATCCAGCATGAAAACAAGCCAACCTAGCCTAACTTCAGTTTAATTTTTTACTGATGTTACCGCAATGTTTTGGTAGTAAAAATTGCTGTGAAAAGTTTTTCTTAAATATCGTTGTTCTGAACCGCCATTTAATGTTAGGTTACTGCCATTCTGTACAAAACGAAATGGACACAAAAGGATAGCGCTGGGAAATAAATTTAGTTTGAGGTCCTTTATGGTATTTATAAAATGTTATATGCAATTTCGAAATAAACAAGGTTCAAAAATTACACAAACTTACAGCCAAAATATGTCAAACAGTACTGATTCCGAAAAAAGTTTTTCAAAAATTTTCTCACTTGACACTTTCAAGATGGGTGTGGTCAAAATCTTGTTTTGCTCTGTTTTTAAAAAGTATGATCCACTAATTGCATGGTTTTTACATAACTTATGCAACACTTTGGGTTTGGTGATAACGACCCAGAACATTTGGATGTAAAATTAAATGGCTAATACATCTTTCATACACAATTTGGATCAATATGTGTGCGTTTGCGGTCTTAAATGATGTTAAACACAAATTTTATGAACAATTTTTCCATTTTTTTTAAATTTGTTCCCGTTATCTTATTTAATAGAGTATCTCATGTAGCTTAAGAAAAATTTCTGTTTTTTAAAAAAATATTAATTTTTAATGCTAAAAAAAAGCTACTTAATAGCTTTATTTTAAATTTTTTTTATTTTGACTTATCTACATTAGGGTGACAAAAAAAAAATTGAGTTATCGATTTATGCGTTGCTTTTATGAAAAGTAGTTAATGTAATGTAAAATAATAAAGTCCTGAAAAAATTTCATTAAAAAATATTGATATTTAGAGGTCGGAAGTGTCCGATTTAGGAATTAAATTCATTCTTTTTATTTGCGAGTGATTATAACTCTTCCCAAAAGACAATTCTGCTTGAGATACGGGCTTTTGGTATTGATTCTTATATTTTCGGGTCTGCTGAACACGACGGTTATACAGTGGCTGGGTATCTTGGTAGCATCGAAAAACTTCCTGAAAACAGCGAAAAAACAGCGCAAATTCGGGTTTAAGTGAGGTAAACTCGAGAAATAAATTTTTTTTCTTAGTCTAACATTCTTCAGCATTGTAGTCCGAAAACAGACGAAGCGATTTTGCCTGGTCCCGATGTTTCATGTTTTTTTTGCCAGAAGACCAGATTAATAGAAAAATAAAAAACTCCTCGAAAACGGGCCAAAACTCAAGCTTAAATCAGGTAAATTCGAGTAATACATTTTTTAAAGACCGTTTTCCGAAGTACTTTTTTGTGCTGAATCCGAATTTGGCCTCAAAATTGACTCATCACATCAGAATTCTGAAATATTTGAGGTTAAGTACCTAAAAAATGAGGTCCATTTAATTTTACATCGAAATGTCCTGGGTCGTTATCAACAAAAATCTTTTGTTTTACAGCTGTAGATCGATGAATAAAAAAAAACTCATTTTAAGCTCATTTTTCATCCTTTAAGACAACAGCGACTGACCTGTTTCCAATAGAAACACTAAGTTTTTTGCAGATCTTCTTTTTTGACCCCATTCTATTAGAAAAGGCGTGTGGAGCGAAACATATATATAACACTTTTTCACATTTCATGGGTGCTCTAATGTATATGGAATATAATATGTATACTTTTAATTCCATGGTCTCAAATTGAGTCATTCTAATATACTTAATTCAAATAATTGACGAATAAGTAAAAAATACTAATAATAATTAAATGATAGTAAGTTAATTCACTTACTTTGCTCGTAATATATTAAACATCCGAATACCATCGGCAAGGCCACATATCTGGATCAAGTCTTCTTTAGACATTCTAAAAAAATTAAGAAATAGACTTATTGTTAAGAATTTCTTTGAAATTGCGAATATATCATTCCTTAGTAATAAAATTCGGTTCAAAAAGTTTTAAGACAAGAAAAACTTTTTTTTTCTTGGTACGCGATTTATTTTGTATTTTACATTATACGTACACTATACGACATCAAACGTAAGTATATGGTTAGAAGCAACGAACGATATCAATGTGTCAGGCTGGTCCTTTTCTGCATGTTATGCATAGTGTTGCTTTGAGAGTTCTTTTTCATTTATAAATTCTAAAACGCCACAAAAAACAAACAGCTAAAATAAATTCGTGCAAATTACGTTACAGAAATAATTCCGAGTCCGATGATGCTATAAATAAATATCTTTATTTTGCCTTCAACAGTAATCGCTTGAAACTCTACCATATAATTCATATGTGAATAACTTTTCTGATTCACTACCGCCGGACAGTTTCTCATGAGCAAAATATCGCTTGGCATCAGAATATGAGCTCGCGAGAGTAATTTGCAATGATCCAAATGAGCTTATCACGTTACCGTCTGCGAGGGTCGGTGATAAACAGTTACGTAACCAAAGGTGCAGAATTAGCATCTTTTAGCTGACTACCTTTGCATTTTGGAGGTACTTTTTGTGTGTTAGATTTTTTAAGAAGGTTGCCTGTCTTAATTCGTCAAGTACTTCGAACATTCATTTAAAAATTATAAAATAAAGAAATACAGCCGTGGTCAAAAGTATTAGGCACCCTTTACTTTTTTCAATTCTGTTAGTACCACTCAGAATATTTAAAAAGTTATTATTTACAATTTTTACATAAGCTATTTTGTTTAAAAAAATTAATACATAGTTGACTCTCCCTTAGTCCTTGTAACAGTTTTTATTCTACAAAGCATATTGTCAAAAAAGCATTGAGAAATTTTATTCACCTCCCCTCTTATTCATTCAACCAATTGCTCTTTTTTTTGAATAAAACCATCTGTACACCTTTACTTTTAGTATTTTCCACAAATTCATAATCGGAAATAGGTCTAATTATATGAAAGTTCACAAGGTGCCTAATACTTTTAACCACGTCTGTATTAATAAAGCTGAGAAAGTTGTTTATTTTGAATTTGGAAGCATAGAATTTAGTTCGTACAAACGTCGTTCCATCGTTCCGGCGATTGAAAAATGATGAGGAAGATCGGACAAATTTCTACTTGTTATACTGGTTGACTAAAGAATGTTAGCGAAAACGCGTTTCCTCTTTCAATGTTTTCAAATAATTGAGCAAAAACTGAAGATCCTCACTTTTTTATACTAAGAATAGACACACATATAATTCACACAACGAGAGACCGAAACAGTTTACTTTAGGTGAAGCTACTTGGAACAAGTAGTGTTCCTGGAGAAAAAATACAACAAAAATTCAAACAAAAGTGTAAGGAAAGGCTTAGTTTCGGAGATATAGAGACGGGAAGTGGTAGGTATAACTTTTCTAGAAAAAGCTACAAGCTGGGAACGTTTGCATTGATTTCCAAAATATGGTGAGGGATAATTTAATAATAATAATTTTAGTTTTCTAGCTATGACGAATTTTGTAAATTTTTGACCAACTTTTTAATGTTATTTTATACAAAAAATACTATAAACGCAACTACTGATATCCTCAATCTTCATTTAGAGCGTATGGCCTATATCTATTTCAATCACCAGCCAGTTTGTTCCGACCATTCGTCGCCACGAAGTTCTAGGTCTTCCTCTACATTTCTCACCCTAAGTTGCGCTAATCGGCAAGTTTCTCTAACATCTTTCCTGATAGTATGAATAGACGCTGGCAATAGGTAGGATTGGCAGCATCTCTTCATAATCTGAGTTCAGATACAAGTACGGTTGGTAGCCAAATGAAGTTGGTGTTTCCAGAGTGTGCGGATGCTTGGAATCGAATGGTGTTTGATTTTCATATACTATGAAGTTGAGCCAAATGACACCTGTTGGAGCGCACAGACAAAAAACTTTAATCACAAATTGCGCGATTATTTAATGAAATTTTGCAATTATTTTCTGAAAAATAGCACCGCATGCAAAAGTGAAAACAAATTGCGAAGAACGTAAAATCGAAAACATTCATAGACGTTTGAACGAAGTCGGGGAAATTAGAGTAAGCGACGGCATCCTAGGCAGTTAGATCAAGATCAAGGACTTATCCGCAGAATCAAAGACCTCTGGTAATTCTACGATGACATCCTAGGACGTTTGATCAAAATCAAGGATCGTAGCGATTCAAAATGGACAACTAGCCGGTCATCGATATGCCATTTATTTCTGCCAGGGGGCCAGCCACGTGCTCCCAAATTTTTAGGCTTTCGAGCCCATGAAGTCAAATTACGTTCAGCAATGATCCGAGCAACACACGTCTTTTGCAATATTCGCTAAGCCGGTCTGTAAAATCCGTGCGAATCTAAGGCATCAAATTACAATCGTTGTTACATTTTTGGTGAGTTGAAAAAATGTATTTTCACAATTACCATGTGGAAAATTTCAATTTCGAAGTTGTTAAGAGTGGTGAAATTCACACAATACAAGCTCTTTAAGTGATCAGCTCAATGTGACGAAAACTTTTTTTAACAGGGTTGCCAAGTTGAAAAGAAGCGATTCCCGGCATGGTGAATACTAAACTGGATGACAGTTTTGCTCGTTCGACAACAAACTTTGAATTTAAAGTTCATGTCACCAATAATCCTCCAATTCCAAGCCAAAATTATGAAATTTGTAATTCCTATCAGGCTTTGAAATTAAATTCCGGACTTGGTCGAGTCAATCTCGCTCACTTAGCAACCATACTCTTCAAGTATAATTATGCTTGTAAATATTTCACTAATGTCGCTTTCTTTTAGCTGCATGACCTATACATATCTTTAGGCGTAGAGTCATTAAGTTTTCTTATTTTTAATTCTTTTGAAAATCTTTTAAATATTTCATACCTCGTGCAACAGATGGATTTCACATAAAATTTTTTCTTAAAAATTGCTACACACTAGGCTCGGAGCCTATCTGTCTCTTTTTTAATGCAATAGGGAACGGACAAAAACGATCTGAAAGTGCTCCAGAAAGTTTTACTCGGAAACGCTATTAGTTTTTTATGTTGAGCCCCATGTTAAAACAGGTCCTACCTCCATCCCTAGACTATCGTCGACATTCGACGCCTGAGACTTACGTATTTTGCTAGCCCTGAGGGAAAGTCTGAGCTTATTATGACTCTGATTGAAAATATTTCGTGTAAATATATAATTGAATTCCCGGTCATCTTTTCTTTCTTTTTATGATTGCAGATTTTAGATTTTCCTTTTTTAATCTTACAAGATCATGAAGCTATTTCTTCCATTAATAAAGGAGATTTGTCGCAATATACATATTTTTAAAGTCACCTGCATACATATGAATAAGTATAAATAAAATTATTTTTAAACGCACCTCATTATATCTGCACCAGAAAAATGCGCAAAAGTTGTTATGTACGAAGTCATTCGATGATACGTCAACCACTGAGTAACCTGCGCCGGTGTGGCGTCTGGCATGATATTCATGACCTGCAATAAAACAAGAAAAGCACGAGCATTAGTTAATTGAACTGACATAGCTCGCTAGCTTCATTGCCAAAATCAAGCAACATACATAATCGTCCATATCGGATGGAACCTGCTGCGGCGAAACCATATTCGTATCCATTAGCTTCAGTGTTGGTGAATTGCTCGATGTTACGCTGTTAATCGCTATCGGGCTAGAATTTGAAGCAGGCGATGTGCTTGTGTAGGGTAAAATTCCATCGTATTTTGGTATGTGAACTGGCGAATTCGGCCAAACTTTCATGCTGCAAATAAGAACGAAGAATTAAACATAAAAGCATAAAACTCTTTATAAATATATTGATCAAAACAAATAAATGAAATCATTCAAAATGATTCTTGCTAATTCTTCACAGTTGATGAGTTACGGGTACCAGTTTTCAAAGTGTTCGTAAAGATCCTTCAATGTTGACTGCACGATCAGTACGAGATCAATAAATAAATTCAGCTTCATTTTGCGAAATTCATGGGAGATAACTCGTTATTGTGCTATGCTCTTTGGCTCATATTTGCTACACATTTCTTTCTCTATTAGAAGAAGTGACGTCTGAGCCGAAACAAAAGAGTGATAATAAAAGAAGATAATAAGCAAGTTAATATTCAATTGATGATCAAATTTCTACCCCTTCTGCCTGTTTAGATAAGTAGATGACATACGTATGTACTTATGTATGTACAGTACATGTATATGTATTATTAACAAAATCTAAGAATAGCATAAATCCGCTGGATTGTTTTATTATTTTCTGTTTTTCCATAAAGTTTAAATACCGGTTACTTAGTTTGCAAAAAAACCTGCGAAAATCAACGCTTTTGCACAAAAATGCGACAAAGGTGATTCACGTAAAAGCTGTACCGATCGCATGTGAATGATAATTTGATACACTAAAAACGTTGGTTATCTATGCACATGAATGCGATGATCTTAATCGTTCGCGCTCATGGAAAATTTTCATTTAAAACCAGTATTTTGTTGGTACAAACAGGCTTTATTTAATTAACACGTTAAGAGCATTGTGTGCATTCTATTGTAGTTACATGGGTATGTACATAAACATATGTTTCTTATCTCATCATTTCGATACCATGTTGGAAGTTTTTGACTCCTTAATTGCAAAAATGACTACCATTTGTTTTTTGAGATATACAATAAATTGGTCTCCAAAAACATTCAAAGAGGTCGAAAGAATGTTTTTAGCCATTTACTCGAAAGTGTGGCTAAAATTCGAAAATACGAGTATAACAGAAACAAAGTTGTGAGGGAGGAAAAAGCACACCGAATTCCTGTATAACAAGCCGCTGTACTACATATAAGATTTGACCCTTTTCAAACGCGTTTTTTTCTGAATTTTGTGACAAAATCGCCATTTTTTCCAGTTCGTTCAATTACGCCGAAATTATACTTTAAATTAAAAACACATGATTAAACATGGCTAGACAAAAATATACCAAGTTATGGTGAATGATTGCTCTATGGAGGTAAAATAATTCTATTATGATCTCACTACCGTTTGACCCTGAAAATTTATATTTTTTTGCGATTTTTCAAATCTGCGAAGTAAAGAATCGTCAAAATTTTTGAATTCCTACAAGGTTCCGGATTTGATATGAAGTTTCGGGCCTGAATGGGTGAATTCCGGTCACTTCGTAATCCTGGCGAAGTAGGTATACCATTAATTACCCTTGTGAATTAAATATTTTGTATAAGATTTGATCAAATTGATTTTGAGGAAAGTGCTGTCAACGTGGAGGACTCTGTGGATGTGAATTTTTAGCCAAATTTCTCTGTCACTGAAATAAGTATTCGAAATTAAATTTGACATCTTTGAAACAAAGGTTTTTTTGCTATTGTATAAATCAATTGCCATTGCATATTTTTCTTATTTAAGAAAATTAATCATTCAAATGAAGTGTACCCATATATCACAAATAAAAAAGTTGAGATTTAAAAGTGTTTGCTTGAAAACGAACAAAAATAGTGTTGGAACCTAAGTGAGCAAGCTATAAGATTACTCTTTGGCATCCTAAAAAATCAGTGCTTTTGTTTTTCTCAAAATTTTGACACTTTTGCAAAGGCAATGTTCAAAATTTCACATGTTATAAGAAATAGTATAATTTTTGGAAAAGTAAGTTGTACCAATAAGGCTTAAAGTTAGAATACCATTCTTTCAATTTTTATTTCAATGAAATTAGCGATAAAGTGGTACATATAAGTCAATGAGTTATACCAATTTTCCTTAAAAATGTTGGCCTTTAAAGCAGAGTGCATCATATTCTCTTAACTATTCATTCCGATATTCTCCTTTATTCATTTGAAAACATTATGTTAATTGAAATATTCATTTCATAAATAATTTTTAATTAATAAAAAATTATTTTTTTTTATCCAAAATAGTAGTAAAACAAAATGTTAATTAATTAAAACATTTACATGGAAAATGATGAATTAAAACTAAATCGAAGTAATTAAATTAATACATTATTCAGGTTAAAGAGCTACTTATCCTCCTTAATCTCGGAAAGTTGTCCAATGTCCAGATAGTCTGCTGAGGACTTAAGATTGATGAAAACGTCAACGAATACTATAGTCAAATTTTCATCACTAGTAAAATTAATTTTCACATTAACTTTAGTTACACAAGATAAATAAATTAATTAGAATACTAATTTAATTACTGATAGCTATCAATACTAAAATTGTAATAATAATATATAATCAATAACAGTTCACTAGGGCTTAAAATATGGTGCAGCTTAA
Organism: Tricholauxania praeusta; assembly: GCA_949775025.1. Classification (NCBI taxonomy): domain Eukaryota; kingdom Metazoa; phylum Arthropoda; class Insecta; order Diptera; family Lauxaniidae; genus Tricholauxania; species Tricholauxania praeusta. The sequence goes on from OX459031.1 coordinate 46,568,885, forward strand.
TACATTAAAGTCCAAAATTTTAGTTGAATTAAACGCTTCACAACAGATGCTTTTCGCATGGCTAGCGCAGAGTTCTACTACTGTTCCGTTTGAAATTTGAGGTATTTGATTCGTGTGAAAACTTTCCGATGCTCTGTAGCGGCGATATGACAAAATAAAGTTAAGGCATTTTGTCTAATGAAGATTACTAACATAACAAGTTAGAAAACGGGTATAACTCACATTTTGAAAATTTTGAGTTATACCACTTTTGCTTTCAGCGGCTCATATGTTACCAGCCAAACTAATTTTTAGGATAAACTAGTTTTTCCTAGGCCAAACTTGTTCATCAGAAGCGTGTTAGGAAATAAATGAATTGAGGAAAACTGCCGTTTCGGACAATTGCAAGATTATCGAAACGTCATCTGAAACGAAACTCCAAGAATTTCATGCGAACTATGTACATATAGTCATTTCTAGATACTCTTTATCTATTATCTAAGTGGTGCTGTGATGAGCATCTGAACAAAGTTCGCATAAACAGAAAAACATTTTCTTTGATATGGTCAAGCAATTGCAGATATAAATACATTCATTGTTTTTGTGGTTCAACTTCGATAAAGAAGTGACATGGTCTAACCTAAGTGACCTAATATTGCCGACAAATTATGACAAAAATTCGGCATCATAGTGGATACTTCAAATTGTGGATTTGGCAATTCAATTGATGGAAATACATATAAAAATTTTTTTTCAGAGTACAGATATAGCAGACAATAAAACATTGCAAATTGTTCTTAACATACTATCTTGTAAGGATCCACTTGATGAGGATACATTTGGGAAACTGTAACAATGTTGGAACAGAAATACTAAAACTAATTGTTAACACCCAGCATATGATTTTGGTTACTAGTGGATTGATTATAATCTTAATAATTATTAATATAAATATCAAACTTTGACGATTGCAGAGTTTTCCATTACAAGGATTATCACTCGTGCAGCAAAACGAAAACTAAGTTGGTGGTTTTCCTGCATCTTTGGGTCATCTTATTTTAAAACTTAGAAATGTGAGATCACTAGAAAAACTTGTCCATAGCTTCTGGTTAAGTTTGATATAAACAATTGTATAAAAAAATATTAATATGTGTGTTATTGTTGTGAAACACAAGTAACATACATATTAACAACTAGCGATATTTCGAGGCAAATAAAACTTTATTAGACTGGAGTTGATCAAATTCAAGTTATACTCGTAAATAATCGTCTTTCATGATATCGGATATCATTTTCCTGTTAACTAACAGGTTTGGCATAACTTAATAATACTGCATTTGTAAAATTTAAGCTGCATATAGTGACGATGCATTCACTATAGATATAACTTCCATTTAATGAAAAAGGTTTATTCATTGACGTTGAATTAGTTAACCCCCAATTCAAAACCTTCAATGCGATTGCGAGGCGAGGGCTACATTTTTTGACCAATCGTACGCACATTATTTTTAGGTTACAAAAGTGTTATTGGTTTCATTAACTTAACCCAGTAAGTTATAACGATCGTTTGGAAGAAACAACAACAAACAATAATAAATGTGGTGACATAGGAAGCCAGCAATTTCAGCGCAAAAGTTAACCAAGAAACTTTAACAATTGCAATTGCACTCTTTATTTACTTGGCGTAGTTTTCAAAGAAAGGGATTTTATTAAAAACGCATACATACACTGGCGGTCATGAAAACTGCACCACTTGCAAAACTGTTTTTATATGTAAAAATTAAGACAATTCCGTATTTTTTTTTTAACTTCGATGAATGGGACCTTCAGCATTAATGTATTGCAAGTGCATTGACAACGAAAATACAATATTTTTAAGCGTTTGCTTAAAGCAGATGGTCGTTTTTTAAAAAAAGTACAGAAATGGGTCCAAAACATATGTAAACAACTGTCACGTGATCAAAAAGCGACTAACGGACCAAGGTGTATTATATCGTAAAGTTTCGGAAAGAATGGGTTTCAAACATTCCACAACTATGTCTTTTTGAAAAAAAAGGATATTTAGGAGCTGCTGGAAAGGTAAAAAGGTCCTAAAAGTGCAAATATTAGAAGGACAAAGACGGCCTGGTGGAAAATAAGTTTGAAGGATAATTTTAAAAGCGTAGTTGTTATACGGACAGAGCCAGAAACACATCATTCCATAATAATTACTATGGAAATTGACCGCAGGATGTTGCAAGATGCTGGTTTATCCTGCAAAAAAGCCATTGTTGACACAAAAAATGAAAAAAGCAGGTCTAGCTTGTGCTCAAAACCACAAAAACTGGACACTAGAGCAGTGGCGAAATGTCATTTAGTTGGATGAAAGTAAATTCAACTTGCTAGGTGCCTATTATTCGCAGTAGGTGCGTCGTTCCGATGAAGAACGTTAGCAAGAAAACTGCATAGTGAAAACAATAACTTTTCTATAGTGCCAGAGGACTCTCTAAACCATTTACAGTGGACCCCGCTTAATAGATCCCCGGTTAATTAAATTCCCCGGATAACTGGTCTAAAAAAAACCAATACAATTTTCCTCATTTGAAATATGCATCTAAATCCCCTGTTAAATGATTCCCGCTTAATTGATTTCCCCGCTTAAATAATCAGAAAAAATATGACCCATATGAAAAATACATGCAAAATTCCCATTTTAAGAGATTAACGATGTTACGATGGACGGGGATGATGCAACTGGAGTAACGATTAGCGGTGATGCTGAATTGCAAAATGATTTTTAGTACATTAGATGCGACAACGAATTATTGTGCTTTGGGAATCTTACAGACGACGAAATCGTTATCACCATTGTAACTTCTGAAATCTCCGAAGAAGCAGACGAAGAAGAGGGAGAATCGACTGATAGGGTTCCAACTGTTAGCGAGCAACTTCAAAATATTCCCTTCGCACATATTTTCTTCCTCAAAATAAATATTTCAATGAATTAAAAAATATGGAGAGAGAAATCCTTACCAATAGACTGCAAAATGAAATGCAATCGTCCATAACCGATTTTTTAAAGCAGATTTAAGGAATACGTTCTACATACTATACATGCATACTTTTTTGTAAAATGCTACACACATGTACATGAATTTATTGTTTTGCCTAATTTTGTTTTTCCAATTTTTTTTTGTTATTTTATTTAATAGTATAACTCTTCAAAAGTTTTCTGTTGAAATTTGAGGTCAATTGGAGTAAAACTGACGAAGATACAGTGTCTTGAGTCTCGATGATTCTGTGTAAGTATATGAAAAAAAAGACTGCTAAAACTTTAAACGTGATTTTCTCGAAACTAACTTTTCAAAGTCGGTGGACACTTTTTCTCGAAAACTACGAGACCGATTTTCTTGAAATTTGACGCACTTCTTTAATGCATATAAAACCAGGTAATGACGAGGGCTTTTTTTTTTCATTACAACCAGTTCTGCAATAATAAACGTGCTGAGTTTTGCCTTTTTTTTCAAAAAAATTCGTTTTTTGACTTAAAAATTATGCCAAAATTTTAAAAATCGTCAAAGAAAAAAAACCCTTCGTCAATACCTTAAAAAACTTATAAGCTAAAGAAAGTTTTTTTTTTTGATTTCAGATGATAACGTGATGAGATATCTTGTCCACCGCAAACCACCTTTTTTTTAGGCGTCCGCGGAAACTTGCTACCAATGGCTTATTTTAAAATATTTTTTAATTAAATTTTTACAGAATACTCTTTAAATATTGTACTTTTATATGCTTTTTAAATAAATAAATTTACTTTTACCGTATCGCTAAAAAACATTTTTAAACTTATGTCTAAAATGTAGCGTCAAAACCCTACCCCCTCCTTAATTGATCCGTTTGTTCAAATAAGCGGGGCCCGCTTTATTGATTCCCCGGTTAATAGATCCAAATTTTTTGCGCCGTTATAAGATCAATTAAGCGGGGTCTACTGTAGAAGGAACTATAAGTGCGAAAAATATGGGCAAGTTATAAGGGAGAACAAGGAACCGATGCTTAAAAAGCACTTATCCTGCACTAAGGATGCAATTTTACAGGACGATTTTGCGCCTTACCACCGTGCGAAATTGGTAAATCGTGTATGTTTTTTTTTCTAGGATCCTTAGAGACTTTAAAATTATATACAGCATATTAAAAAAACAAATCATGTTATTATAGCTCGGAAAAGTATTCACGGATCTCGGAATTTCGTGTCTGACCTGGCCTGGAAACACGTCGGACCTGAATTCTATCGTGTACTTGTGGCATATAGTGGAAAGCAGAAGCCGAAGATAAAAAAAATCAATTTTAGCTTTAGATAAGCTTTGGTATAATGTGATACAGGACGATAGCCTCAAAGCCTTAGTTGATTCCATGCCATCAAGGATAATGGCAGTAATACAGGCTAAAGAAGGAGCAATATTATACAAATTTTTATTTTTTTGTAACTTGATATTAGTAATTAGAAACAACATTGAAGATTACAAGATACTGATCAGTTTCTGTAAAAATAAATGATCAAAGGACCCGTAAAAGAATTAACTTTTTTCCAGATTATTGTTTTTAGTCAAAAAACTAGGCGTGTCAGACCCAGAAATGTCTATTCGTTTTCAAACTTTGTAAGCTTAGCTTAATAACAAGAACTAATAAAAATACTTTTTTTTTTTCAATATATAAATCTCAATATACGAGTATAATATCTAATTTTAATGACTTTTTGTGGTGGTGCGGTTTTCATGACCACCAGTGTAGTTTATTAACAACTCTATTGTTGATATAACTATTACAGAAAGGACATATTTCAGGCTTCGAACGATCCACGATGCTTAAAACTTTTCCTCCCAAAACTTTCTTCTGCATCCGCCTTCGTATTACGTGTATACATGAGACATTATACATCAACCGAAAGAAAAAAACAATTATCTGTCTGAAACTTTTTAAAGGGTGTTCAAATTTGAGATATCTTCTTGAATTTTAAATAAAAGACATAAATTGTATGAAAACTTTATTTACTTTTATTGGAAATTAAAATACATTAGATCCGGTTAATGATGAAAAAGAATGTCGTTTAAGTGACCTCCTCTGACGATGAATTGATATCTTTGACTCTTCAGCAACAATTCTGCTAACAGCCGCAATATTTTCACTTGAACGACCACTACAATGATAAATTCTGCTTCTTTTATCTTGAACTGAACCAGTTTCTTCAAATTTATCAATGATAAGTTTAATAGCACGGTTTGTCGGAGCATTTCCTCTACGTATTTTGAACGAAGTTTTTTTTCAACCACCGAATAACTTTTCATATAATTTAAAAAAAGTTTTAATAATACAAACACGTTGCATTTTAACTAACCGGAATGCATTAACTTTATACCTGAAAATACATCTAGAAACTGTAAAAAAATAGCGGCAAATTTAAAAAGATACCTAAAATTTGAACACCCTTTATATAAGTAGCTCATGTTAAGACAATTTGATCCCTAAGACCTTAGAGCCCAAGTTACATTACACTGACAGGTAAAAAATTTCAAATTTACTAACGCAGGACGGAATCCACCCACAAGTTCAAAAATCAGACAAAATTTTTATAATACCCAAGAGCAAAACGTGAAACTTCAATAATTTAATTTAATTTTTTTTCAACTCAAATTATTTAATTTAAAAAAATTAACTTTTTGAATTACATGGTACATAAATTGAGTGTTTTTACTAATAAAAATAAAATTTTATGATTGAAGAAACAAATTCTATACATATACTCATTTTAAAGTATGTAATGGCGTTACGAAAACGGCGTCAGTAATTCAGGGTTAATCCTTCTTTAAAAGTAATCCAGAGTTGATCCTTCTTTAAAAGTTTAAGAAACTAAAATCCAAATTTAAGAAAGTATGACTGTTTCGATATTTTTTTTCAGTTTTTTACAAGTTTGAATCTTCTATTCTCAAATGGGACAGAAATCAATGTAGCCGCTAAAGGGGACTGAAGGTGAAAATCACAATTTTTTCGATTTTTCTCGCAATGTTTATATGAATTTCACAGAAAAATATCCAAATGGTGATTTTTTGCCTTTAGAGTCCTCGAGTGCCTACATCGATTTTCGTATTATTATTTTTCTATAAAAATGGTGAATAACCCAAAAAACTTGATCAAATTAGTGACGTGACATCGTTTTCAGCCATTCAAAATACATGAAAAAAGATAGTCAGAGCGTACTTTAAAAGAAAATCTACATTTTGCTCGAATTCACGAGCATCAAAAGACAATAAGCATTTTTAAAAACATTTAAAATGAAACGCGTGATCTCTAATTCTTGATTAGAAATGCCTGAAACGTACTTAGTAAAAATCTGCCTTAGGTGTCAAGATATAGCGTTTTAGGTATTTTAGTTGTATTGGAGCTGCCACACTCTGTACTACGCCCCCATTTTTCGTGTGGCTGAAAATGCGAATAGTATATATCCGAAGGGGTCTTCTTTTACCTAATTTTCAAGTTCTTGAATCAAACCTATGATTGACACAAACAGAGCTTATTTCCCATATAAATAACATGGAAAACTTTTTTCCATGATTCTCTGTTTATATGGGAAACATATTCTAATTGCACCGTTGAAACGTCAAATATTTCGATTTACTTCAGATCTTGGTGTATCACTGAAAAGAATATTTAATTTCCATCCAAATATGTTGTTATAAAACTATATTTGAACCAATATCAGACCATATACTTACTAAGCAAAAGTGCTCTTAATGCACAATTTTTGATATAGTTTTTATGAAAATTTTAGTAATGGGCTATCCATTTCAAACCCATTATCGGTAAAAGTCCTTTTCCCGCTTATGGTACCATTTGAGGGGCCTCTGATATACAGTTACTCACAAAATTGAGTATACACCTTGATTTGAAAGAAATATTGGCAATTTTTAAAGAAATTAAAAATGTTTAGTTAATAATTTTAATGCATGGGGAAAGATACCAATCTGACGAACTAATAACGAACATAAATTTTAATATTTTTGAGACATAACACAAAAAGAATTCATAAAAACGTAAATTAAAGCAAAATTCATGTCACAAAATTAAGCATACAGTTCATTAAAATGAAGTATATAGTTCATTAAATTTTGATTAAAAAATATATTCTTTGATTTCAATAATTGGTAGGACCACTTGCTGCATCTGTTACAGATTAAATTCGTCGTGGCATAGAATCCACCAGTTTTTGGGTGAAAGAGTGCGAAATTTCTTCCCAGATCTTGGCTGTCGCTCTCTTTACTTTCTCCCTGCTCCACGAACTAAAATTTTTCAATATTATTTTCACTTTTCCCCATAAATGCTCAATTGGGCTCCTTTCCAACGATTGAGGTTTTGTTTTAAGTTGGTTTGGAGAGTTTTATAGCAGCCAATCTTGCCATATGTGCGCCGTGTGCTTTGGATCATTATCCTATTGAAACTAAAACCCGGACGGATGCTTAAGTTTTGCGGCACTCTGTCGCAAATTTCGTCTTAAAATATCCAAGTAACTTTCTTTGATCATAATTGAGTCTATAAATTCCATGGATCCGACGCCACTAGCTGTCATAGATCACCACAGTATAACTGATCCTTCACCAAGTTTGACTGTGGCTACTCAATTTTTAGTTTGCTGCGAAGAATTAGTCTTTTTTCATACAATTGATATTCTATCTGATCCCCAAAGATTAATTTTTGCCTCGTCCGTGAATATCACCCTTTTCTAGAAGCTCGGTGGCTTGTTTAAAAGCATTTAAGCAAACTCCAAAACTTTTTTTTTAATTATAGAAAAAATTAAATTCTTTTTGCGTGCAATTAATCCGTCCAAATTATTTTTTCGCAGTGCTCGATGAACTGTTTTTGCGGATATCGGCTTGCTTTTAACTTTGGAGTCTTCTGCTGTCGATTTCGGCACACTAGCCTTTGGATATTTTTGCAATTTACGCATTATAATTCGCTTATCACATTTTGATAGGAGTTTTTTCTGCCTTTATCTATAGAATTCATCAATGTACTTTCGTATCTACACTTGTTTATGATACGATTTTCCTTTACAATATCATCTCATCACCAATTATCCTATTGCAAAAGTTGTTTCCTTGCTAGTGGTCGCCATTGCGAAACTAACGCGTAAAATGAAATGAGCTTATCTTCAAACTAGTAGTCGAAATAACTCTACAAACTTTAAAATGGTTTCCAATCAATTCGTGATAAAAAAAAAATCAAATTTCTTTTCAAAACTGGCAAGTGTATACTCAATTTTGTAACTTAAATTTTGCTTTAATTTACGTTTTTATGAATTATTTTTATTGTTTCTTATAAAAATAATACAATTTATGCTCATTATTAGTTAGTAAGATTGGTATCTATCCCAATTCATTAAAATTATTTCTTAAAAGTTTTTAGTTTCTTTAAAAATTGCCAGTATTTCTTTCAAATCAGGGTGTATACTCAATTTTGTGAGTAACTGCAGATTTTATTACTTTGTTTCATGAGTGAAAGTTGTGTTACTAAAAATTAAAACTTAGATAAATGCGATATTATTTAGAATACTCGTATGCGTATTGTCTTGGACACATATCTCTTTAGTTAGGTTGAGTTCCAAAACCTAATAAATATTAATTTTTTTTTTATTTATTACATGACATAGTTCAACTTCTTAATCTGTTACACTGCTACTCATCAAAAAATTATACGAACTACGGAAACAGTTATAGCCTACTAAAAATTTACATACATATATTGGACAAGACATATGCATCCAGTTCTTAAAAATGGTATGTTTTTTAATATTTATGTAATGCAATTTAAGAAAAATGTTTCCTTACTCTATAACGAAACCGCATTATGCTTTGAACACAATTAGAGCGGTGGCGGTGAAGCGGCGACGAATATACGCTGTCAAAAATTATAACATACTTGATCATGTGAAATTGAACAGAATTGCGGCGTACGACTGGTGAGCTGCCGACGGTTCGCCGTCGATTTAGATTTAATTCTATTTTTACGTCGAAATTGCTTCAGCAATTTAAACCCTGTTTGCAACTGACCAAAATCAGTTAGAGAGCGCAAATGAACAAAATCAATACTGTTATGAAATTGAATCACACACAAAGTGAACTAGATTAATGAATTTCTTCAAAATTTTCATCTCCGAATTTCGTAAGAAAAATTTCAGACAGAATCGCTTTGCGCATTGTGTGCATACATAATCAGAATCGAAAAACGAAAAAAAAAGTTTGCTGACAAAATGTGACGGTTAATCGGAGTGACGGTTGATCGGGAGACGGATAATCGAGGTTCCACTGTATTTAAAAAAAGAATTTTAGCATTTTAATATTGGCATAAAGTGTTTGAAATTAGGTATAAAGTTGTTAGTTCTACGATTTCTTTTTTCTGTGAATATGGCTTGAGTCAGTAGCATATTAATTTTTTGTTTTGTACTTACTATTCAGGACTAAAGCATCCTGATGATGGTATAATTAAATCCAACGGAATATCGTTCATAATGGTGCATTCATAGCTTGGTTGAAACTTATCCTGTTCCGACTGTGGTCGTTTCTGTATTTTTTCACGATCTTGCTTATGCTTACGATCAGCACCTTTCAATTTAAAAACCTTTAAAAGAGAAAAATAAAACATTTCAGTTAGTTTATATAAAATTATGTTTTCATCTTTATGCTCTTATTATTATTATTATTACGTTCTTATTCGATTTTATAGATCTTCTTACATCAGTAAGAAAGAAAGGAAGAAATCACAAGTGCTACACAGAGAAGGTTTTTCGGGAGTTAGGAAACACATGAGACACCTCCCATACAACAACCTCTCGTAACACAACAGATGTGTCTTGGTTGGCAATAGTTTTAGTTGTAAAAATTGGTACAAGAAAGTATATTGTCTTTACTAATCATTGCTAAAAATGTAAGCGATACTTGAGAACGGGGCGTGGCAACCAGCACAAATGCCTTAAAAAGTGATTTGAAAAGTACACTTCTATCCAAAACGCACATGTTTTTACTGTTCGTTCGGTTTTTTCGTTTACTGACAAATTACTATAACATAAGCGACTTATATACATAGTTCAAGTAGTATACCATAAAGTGTACACATATACATATGTATATAATGCGAGGCCTTAATACTTTTTTGTTTTGCATTGAGTTTGTGAAAAAACCTTTCTCAAAGGCTAGATACTCGTTCAAACCAAAAAAACACCGAGAAACTTCACAGTACGTGGCATATTAAAAAAACACTCTTTCGTTTCTTAAGACTTGATATATGTAGTTCTAAGTAACTACGCTCATTTTTGTCCATTTCGGTGTATATGTAGGTAATGATTATAATAATCTTTGTCATCTTATTACACCCATAGACTCTCACAATATTATAAAGCAAAAAATAATTATTTTCTTAAATTCTTGAAACTATACATTTTCCTTTATTTCTGCTGCACAGCCTCTGGGCTTAGTAGAAATTGTGCTCAATCTGTGATCGGAAATTGCTGAACCCATCATTCCGTTCAGAGAAATAGTGCAGTCCCGGTCACCGATCCGTACGATAGACGGATGTGCCTCACGTATTGTTTCGCCTAATGAACGCGGAGCAGTCCGGGCACCGATCCGTATGACAGACGGATGCACCTCTCGTGCGGTTAGGCGGGTCAGTGGGACCGCAGGGACCGATCGCAAAAAAAATAAAAAAAAAAACCAACATGCGTGCTGGCTTAAGGGGTGATGCATCACTTACTTGCTTACTTATTCCTTAGCTTATCATTTAATAAATGTAAAAATTTGAGGATTTCATAAAATTTGTTGTATTGACATTTATCATAAAGCTGTTTACCAGACGGAGTATCAATGTAGTTTTAAGTAAAATTGAATTGAGATAAGGTGAATTATACAGCTCTCATCAAATTTTTTTTAACTACTATTGAATCTGGAGTTATCTATATGAGCAATACCGCGAGGTTACAGCTCCGTTTATAAAAATTATCAATATCAGAACTAACCTTTATCTGACAAGCGGCTGCGTGCACTGGCTGCTTGCTTGCACCTAAGTTGCTAACGTTGCTATTACTTGGTGTCAAATTGCCTGGTATTCCTGATGTTGTTGCTCCTGCAGTGGATAATGGCGAAGCAGCTGCTGAAGCAGTAACGTTGGTAGAGTTAGTATTTTCTATATACGTCTCTATCTGTAGTCTAAATGGTACACCCTTTTCGCCACCGTGTTTTTTTGGTGTGAATTCGGTCGAAATACAATTGACCTTAATGTAGACGCCAACTTCTTTTAATGGATCCCAGAAAACCTCAACGGTGCTAAGAAAGTTCGAACTCAATGGTTGAGAGACGTGACATAGACCATACGATAGCGGCACATCAACTTCAATGATACGCTCACCAGGACGAGAGACTTGCCATTGTTGCATTTGTTCACGTTCCATATACTGAAGACGACGTTCATGGAAGCAAATCTTAATGACACTCTGAGAAGTAAAATACAATACAAACGTTATTGGATATGGTCTAAGAAACTTAAAAATAATACGTTGTTCTGTATTGCTCTAACTGCATACAAATATGGGCCAAATGCGAAAAGTTTTAGTACTCTGCGGGTGAGATCAAACCTGGTTTTCTTTAATGATTTTACTATTCTCAACAAAACTGTGTTCTAAGATTTTTTTATTTAAATGATTTTCTATTGGTGTTATATAAATTCAAATATGTCCTAGACCAGGGGTTTTTCTTGTATTACTGAAACGAGATAATTTAAGATTCTGAAGTGAAAAAAAAGAATTAAAAACTTAGTTGAGCGCAATCAAATCATTAAGGACATAAATGTCTGCTCTAGTCCGCAAACGTTCGCAGACTAGTCCAATTAACCCTTGTCAACTATAAGATTGCAAACCACTAAAATATGTGAAATATTTATTTGTTTCTAAGTCATTCAATTGAGTACAATTCCATTTCATAGGCAGTGCACATTCAATGAAACGATAAAATTTTTTTGCGTCGCGAGTTCTTAATTGAAGCATATGAAAATCAATTAAAGATATTTTGCTTTTATTGTACGAATTGTCAAACTGAACCTAAGAAATATCGAAGTCAAAATGATCAAAAACTCAAGAGACAACGATGCTGCGATGATGACTTCAAACAACTTTTATGCAAATCAATTTGAACTTTCCAATTTAAAAAAAATAATGAGTTATGGCTTGTTAGGGATGATTCAGCGTGAGCTCGATCCATGTTGAATTGGAGGAGACTTCTGTTCTTCAATTAATTTTATTATTTTGTTTATATAACTTAGCCCTCGATTTGTTTTATTAACCGACAATTGTTTTGTCCTTGCTTTTTAGGGTTTGCATAAATATCAGATTTTTATCGCAGTCCAAATGAACTGTGATCACTTACGTTATAAGGAAATCTTTTCTTTTTTTGTAGTAGAATTTCTTGAGCTGAACTTAAAGAATTTGGATTCGGTGCACGATTTGTATTAAAATGTATCCAGCCATCTCTACAACTGATGATTGCCTTTCCCACTAAGTTAATAGCATGCTCGAGCGACAAATCTCTAGTGACTGCTACTTTAAGGATTTTACCTTTATTTTATGTTTTCTAATATTTTTCTTCTAAGTCTAAAGAATACGACATCGACAACAAGGTCAGTGATCTTCCACTTTTAGTTCGAACAGACAAAAATATTGAGCTCTTACACGACAACATTGATGTCAGAAATACCAACTAGAAGGGACTTCACTCAAATTGAGCTGTTGCGGAGATATATACAAAGGATTCTAGAAATTGAAATACTTTCCATTGTTTTTTTTTTTTTTTTTTTTTTTTTTTTTTGTAAAAAGAAATCAAACACCCATTGTAGAGTGGTTGTAAACACTACTGTTGATGTCATAAATTCGTTCTCTTGCTGTCGAATCGTACTTTGAAATTTTATTTTGAAAAGTGGGTGTAAACAGAGTTATCAAGTCGTAAAGAAGCAATTTCCGGCTTTCTCAAATAAACTTATTTTTATTAATTTTGATGTGGAAAAAAACTTATGACGTGTCTTATTTTGTTTTTTTGTTAATCAGTATTAAAAAAATAATTCCTAAAACGGTAAGAAGTTGAACTTTTTTGTTCGTAAAAAGAAAATTTTAAGGTCATTTCACAAATTTCTTCGACTAACCGGCTTTTTCAGAAATTTTGGAATTCCTACCAGACCCCCAGCTTTGACATGAAATTCCCGGAAGCCGGATCAATCCCTGTTATTTGGTGACCCTGGGTGTAAACATTTTCTCATAAGGCTTAAAGGTGACCCTAATGATATACACAGTCCATTTGGAAAATTTCCCCACAAAAACTATACGTAGATATATTTCGTAGGGCAGACGTTCGAATCCTGATCTCTAGGCAAATAACTTTGCAGTATATCTGGGAACCTTCTTTATGTAATTTGCTTGCTCCTTGTCACAATGTTAACAGTCGTCGAAGCATGTTCACAAATCTACGCATTTTACGGATCTTTGCTTATCAAGCTGCGGTTCGATTAGTCAATCACATTTTTTGATATTTTGAACCGCTGCATACACTTTCTGACTTCCTCCAAGTATTAAGTATTAAGTATTCACTTTGACTTCCTCCAAGTATTAAGTAATTAATGTTAATTTTGTTTAAATGGGAAGATAGTGCCACTCTTACATGGCCTATATCATGCAATAAGTGTCTGACACAAATATAATATCCAGATGAACCATTTTGATAACAAAGATATGAAGGGCAATCAATCCTTTTGTTAAATATTTTACTTTCTTATCAGTGAAATGGATATTATTATTTTGAGGAGTTTTATTCGATGACTAAATTAAATTTACACATTAGAAAATTGTGCATTTGAAAAATTTGTATTTTCTTTTTAGAGTATAGTATTTACTTCATTTAGACCATAAAGTACCAATATACATCACACAAACCTTTAAGATCTTGTCCCTATAAAAGGACAAATCTCCAGTTTTCTTCAATTTAATTTCATAACTTTGACCCTGATTCAAATATGTTAATGTTTCTTCATTGTTTTTGGTTGCAATCGATGTAGCAGCTGCCAAAATGTATTGAAATCTAAAAATGCAAAGGAAGAATGTTCGAAAAAAATTACACCCACAAATTATTGAGTTTTTCTCACTTGTTATCATCAGAAAGCGAAGTGGCAGCAGCTACATTTTCAGCTTGCTGAATCGCTGGATTGGACTGGCGAGCTAATTGAAGAAGTTTATTATAGCGATTCAGTGGTGACATATCTTAGCTATACAAAACTGAAATATCGTTAAATGGCTTCTGCAAGGATTTTTTGAGCTATTTATGAGCTTTCTAAAAGTATAGCTATTTGAAGACTTTTTAATTTTCGGAAAGCTAATGAATACAATTTGTCTGACTAAAAGGAGAAATTTTAGCAGGAATGATTCTTAAAAATTCAATATTTTAGAAGCAATTTGGTGCTCGATTATTGAGCTATTTATGAGCAGAAACCCGTTTATAGGGAGACCAATAATATTGCGAAAAAATAAATGTTTTTAAAATTAAATAATGTTAAAATGTTCATAAGATTAAAAAACATAATGTTAACATAACATAAAAAAGAAACAAAAAGAATTCATAGTGCTCATGAGATCACATAGAGAAATACTTGCTTCCTCATAAGATCACATTACATACAATGTATTATAGTACAGAGGTGGTTTGAAGTTTTTTTTTGATGTTGTTTTTAATTTTTAAATTATATCAGGAATATTTATAACAACCAATTTTTTTTTAATGAAATTTTAAGTAACATAGCTAAAACTAATAAGTGGCCCTTTTCATTTACAAAATTACATGAGTGACCAAAAAAAAAGTTCTTTCCACGGAGTTTTTCCTGAAAATTATTGACGTCCTCAGTAATGCAGTTGTTGGTGAATTCATTCAATTCAGTAGCAGAAAGTTTCCAATCAGAGGTTTACAAAAAAATTTATTTTAAAAATTTTCTATATTTTCAGAGATAAGCTCATAAATACAAACTGTTTTTAAATGTATTCGTTTTTAATGTTATCTAAAATTTTAAGATACAACTTTTGCATTTCTTCATATTTTCTTTGTATTTACATATATTGTTAAAGACCGCCTTCAAAGCTCATAAGTCTCCTGTCTTGCGTTGGATTAAAATAAAAATGAAAATAAAGATTTTTGCAAAAAATTATGGGTCTTCGGGAAAATGAACTCCGCTTAAAATTCGCTCATAATAAAATAATCTAAGATTTGTTCATTGAACTATGAAGAGATATTATTTTTTTCAATTTTCCGTAGAATTGAAAAGTTTTGGAATAGGTTATAGATACAGTTGCAACTCATAGATAGCTCGAAAATCCTCTGCAAATCACATATAGATATTTCAGTTTTAAATAACTACTTTTTTCACCTGGAATTCAGTTAGTTGAATATGGATATCTTTGTTTGTTCACTTACAATTTGTCTTATCTGCACCTAAACTAGTATGTTTGTCATTTCCAGTGACACTAGTGCTGACTTTTTCGCCTCGCAAATTTTGTTCAAAGCCTGGCTGTGTGCTCTGGGGTGAACCACAGCCGCAAACTGTTTCGTTCAAGTCATTTTTTTGCTTTAGTTTTGAATTTGAATTGGTAGATGAATCTTCGATAGCCTTATCGATTTTTGATACACAAATAGTTGGACTTTTGTTTTCCTTAAGTTGCTCCGATTGTGGCTCCTGTTTAAGTACAGTTAATGCCGGGGAAAAAGATAAAAATGTTTCACTGTTTCAAAGTATCAAAAAGAAGAAAGTTTGGTTACAATAGGTTCTTTTGAAAGCTTTACGTTAAGAATTCTCACTTGTTCAAATATGAATTGGTACTGAATTCTGCATTCAAATCGAAGTCAATGTCATCGGTCCAACTGCCACGTCCTGTAAAATTAAAAAAAAGAAAAGATTATTTTTCTGCTATAAATACTACGCCACAAACATTTATAGCTATTCTATAAGGTGTTACTGTATAATATTTGGTATTGAGTAAATTAATAAAATAAAACCAACAGTGTACTGTGGTTATAAACTTTATTTTTTAACATCTGCATAAATAATTAGCGAACAGGTTGCAGGTTACTTTGGTCAGGTTGACCTGATACGATCTCATTGAGTTTTTAGTCTTACTGCCAAAATGGATCCTGTGTTTTTATAAGTAGGTAGCTTTGCCATAATATTTCAGCACAAAAATGCTCACACCACAACATTTTTCACGAGATATCCACTAAACTATCTAATAAAGGATTTTTTCCCATATAAATCGTATGAAAAATTAAGAAGCTCGATGAGCCACCAATAAATATAAATACTATGAGTTATAATTGGACCAGAATTCTCCTTTCGTTTACCTCCAACTTTTGAACCTGTTTGGAGCAAAAAAAAAATTTTTTTGAATCACCCATACGAGAACACTTTTGTTAATTACTTTTGACATTCATTCTACTAAATCTAATAATTACGTACTATGTATGTACATATGTATATGGTAATGTGCATTGTGAATTTCAGCTTTTATACCCTACACACAGGCCATGTTAATATTGGCATTCCGTTTGTACTACATATGGAACAAAGTATGCACAGTATACCCGGCATAATTGAATTTCCCGCATAACGGAAAAAGTTACATGCGGAAATATAATTGAATTTGATCAAAGTAGAAAATACACACAAAATACCCCGCGGAAATACTTTAAAAGCAATAGTTAGGACTCACACAGGCACTAAACAAAAAGCGGGCAGATTTTGACAATCGCGAGTAGCACTTAAGTATTTTGTCAAATTGATGTGGTGTGGCTTCCATACAAACAAAAAACTAAAAATACTCGTATTATACATGAGCTACAAGATTCTACACTACAAAATTTGTTGGCACAAACTTTTAGTAGAAAAAATGGGTGGTTTTGCAATTGTAGGCTTGGCACTTTTTCATACAATCAAAGTTTCTAAGCTATGTACTTGGGTACCACTCAAAGTGAGTGGTATTAATCCAGCTAAGCCCGGAATTCCATGTCAAAGCCGGAAATTAGGCGTTTTTTGTGATAAGGATTTCAAAGTTTTGTTTAACGAACTGAAAAAAAGACCATCAAGTTTTTCCTACACCAAAATTTATGTTTTATCATTTCATGAAATACTTTTCAAAAAGGCAAGACAAAATTTCCAAAATTTTACTTGTTACTATTTCTGGGAAAGTGTTTTTTTAGAAGGCGGGAATTGCTTCTTTTCGACTTGGCTACTCTTAACAAAAATTTAAGTTCTTTTTTGCGTTTTTGGAACACATCATAGTTGGCCATTTTTTGTTCCTGTTGCACTAAAAGTACTGAACAGGAATCTCAGTGAATAAATATAAAAGATTTTAAATTTTTACGTGAACTTTTACTATAAATTCAGGTTTTTTTTTTATCAAAATGATACAACTATTACAACGATTGGTATAAATATATATCTATGTATGTAAGTGTCGTTGTTTTTATTAAAATTTCCAGACATTACAATAATGCAGCAGTAATGTTAATTACATGCAAATTTACAATTGATTTTAATTGTAATTAACTCTTTACAATTAACTCTTTATTCAGAATTTTTTTTTTTTTAAATTAGAAACCACGTTTTTACTTGCTGAAATATTGAATGAGTGAGAGTATTGTCCTGAAGTGCGATCCGATTCAGAGGAGCTGGCTCTTGGGTAAAAAGTATTTGTTCAAAACATGAAGATCTAAAGGATTCAATGGCCAAACATGGCTTGTTATCTTTTTTCATACATCAAAAAACCAATACTTTGAAATACAATATATGAAAAAGGAATCCAGAACAAAAAAATATTTCCTTAGCTGAGTCTCCAGCTCATTTAATTCTATAAATTGCATTGCTCAAATTATGGCAGATCAACCAGCACTTGTAAAAATGTGCGCACGTTGCAGGACTTCGCTGAAATTAGTGTAAAAATTTAAAAATTTTAAGAGAAATATTATCTCTCTGAATTACTAGATTGACACCAATATTTATTAGGGATGTTTTCGTTTTTTCTCAGTTTGTAATTTTGCATCGCAGTCTCTGCACCACTGTTGATTATATACTCGTACATAAGTATAATTTCAATAGGTTTGGATAATCTTCTCTTTGCAATTTTTGTCAAGTTACCAAAATTGTTTTTTGCTTTCACTTAATTTAAAATTGATTGTCTGAAAATAAATGAAAGTCTTGCAAATAAGCAATGTCCCAGTAAAAACTTTCGGTATTATTTTGTTTGATTATACTCTACCAAATAATCTTATATGTCTAATAAGACACATTTGTTCTATATAAAGTGACGTTTGATAAAATGACACTTGGTGATAGCACTTTTAACGACAAAGATGTCTAGAAAGCAACAAAAAGTACGCGAATTCATTTTGTCCACATACCTGCAAAATCCCGAGTTAAAATATTCAGCTATAGCAAAAATTGTTGGTGCATCAGATAGAACTGTGACGGTTACTTCTAATTATAAGAAGGGTCTACCTATTTCACGAAAAAAAGTTTATGGCAGAAAACCAGAATTTTCTAACTCAAGGGTAGTGGCAAAGGTGAAGGGTCTTTTTAAGCAGAATCCCAGAACCTCAGTGCGAGATATGGCGGCTAGAACAGGTACACTCAAAAAAAGGATTGTTAAGAAAGCGTTTGTAGCAAATTACCGAATGCTTAATATAAGCACTTATTATTTCAAGCAAAAACTTAACTTTTGTCTTAAACTATAAGTATTTGTAGACAATATAAGAAAAACCAATGTATTTGACACAAGTAAATGTTAAGTTGTGGCAAGTGATTCAATTACTTCTAACAAAACATTTCATAAAATGTTGCTTCTAAATGATGTAATTATTTACGACAAATAGTCAAAATATTTCAGTCAAACAATTCAATTTATGGAAGTGTTTCGACAAACACTTGTCTTTTGTCCCAAACACTTATCATTTCAACAAACGATTTATCATTTATAAACTTTTCATGTTCATATTTTGCAATGCTATGATTCGATATAACTTTTTTGTTACTTACATTGTACATATACGATATCAAATGTTTATAAGTGTTTAGGAGCAAAGAACGATGACGATGTTGCCAGGCTGTGTTCTATGTTATGTTAAGTTTTAAAGAGTAGTTTTGTATAATAATTTTCAACTATCAATTTGTAAATAAAATCAAAAGTTATTGTGACAAAAAAAATTTTTATTATTTTGTAAGTAAAATCAAAAGTTTTTGTGACAAACATTTTATTATTTCACGCAAACACTTGAAGTAGTTCCATCTATATCATTTGTGGCAAACACTTTTTTTTTTTGAGTGTACATCAAAATCTACAGTACAAAGGATGAAGGAAAAAAGTAAGCTGAAGACATATAGAGTTCAAAAAATACCGTTCTGATGAAAAGCAGTTGATGACT
Organism: Tricholauxania praeusta; assembly: GCA_949775025.1. Taxonomy (NCBI): domain Eukaryota; kingdom Metazoa; phylum Arthropoda; class Insecta; order Diptera; family Lauxaniidae; genus Tricholauxania; species Tricholauxania praeusta. Next base: position 46,588,378 of record OX459031.1, read on the forward strand.
CAGATAGGAGCCCGAAAATTGTATGAAAGGTACCTGACTAAATTTGATTGCTGCGTTATGAACGACGGAACTTACGTCAATGCAGATTTTAAGCAGCTACCTTGGCACACATATTATACGTCACCGAAGAAGGGGCATATGCCTAGTAAATTCAAAGAGAAAAAAGTTTCGAAATTTTCGGAGCATTATATGGTTTGGCAGGTCATATGTACCTGTGGCCTCAGAAGCTCTTTGTAACGCAAGGCACAATCAATTCAAAAGTTTATATAGACGAGTGCCTCGAAAAACGTGTTCAACCATTTATTCGTGCACACGAGGGTACAAAGAGTTCTGGCCCGATTTAGCAATGGAATGGTATCGAAGTAAAAATATCAATTTTGTACCAAAAATAGCAAATCCGCCCAACTGCCCAGAGCTTCGCCCATTTGAGAGATATTGGGCTCTAATGAAAAGATATCTTCGAAAGAGTGGTAGGACTGCAAAAAATTTACAAGACTTCAGACTTTAGTGGAAAAGATCGTTCCTTACTGTCGATGAAGCAACTGGACAAAATTTAATGAATAGCCTCAAGAATAAGATAAGAATAAATATAAAAATTGTTAATTTGTTTTTAGTTATTTACATTCTGAACACTAGTCATTATTAATAAAAAAAAGAAAAGACCAAAAAGTTTATTGGGTAATTTTTTATAACTGAAAATAAAACCGAAAGTTTTTTTTTGGGACAGTCGTGTACATGTGCATGCCACATGTGGAAAATTTATGTCCCCTTGCGATACGTGCTAAAATTGAGATACCCACCTTAAAACAAGAAGATTTTTTCATTTATGTTAAAGGTTTATTGGGTGCGAGGTTGCTTATGATCACCATTTTATATATGTAATATTGAAGTATTTACGTAACTGCTAATGACTATTCCATTTTTAAGAAAGCGTAAGTAAAATTGTTCAAACAATTGCATTCCACCCTAATGTTCATATAACTGAGCATTTAAAATAAAACGTGATCACATATTCACTATACCCCAGACTGAGTATTTCTTTTGTTGTATCACATTCAAATTTATAATGTATAGACGTTTTGTTTAGTATTTGTTTTTCTAACCGTACAAACGTAAATAGTGTAATTGAAATCTATAAACAAAGGCTACAACTTTTCTCGTTTCAACCCACCGATAAAGCTCTGATATCGACAAAGTCTACGATCGTTGTTATCGTTGTTTGTAAATGAGTTATTCTGATAATTTTGCATAGTTGCGTTTGTTCGTTAGGTTACGTTACTCGTAGTCTTAGCAAAATTATCATTTTAATCTGTAAAATATACTTATACAATCACTATTCCACGTATTTCTTATGAGTAAAATTGAGATCACTTGATGTTAAAATGCTTAAGCGGTATGACAGCTTAAGAAGACGTAGTTTTAACAACTGCCTGCGCTTAGTAATGAAATAATAATTTAACCTATAAAAAGGGAGCTTCAATGTTTTACAAATGCAGGCGCAAAGTATTAACGAATTTATTTGTTTTTTGATTTTAATTAGACCTAAAATTAATACATCATGCCATGTAATAAAGTCATTTTACAAAGTGCATGTGCATGAGCCTTCAAATTTATATTTATTTTATTTACAAAATACTCCGAATATACAGATTGAGAAATCTGTTGTTGTATTAAGAGATAATGGAATGATCGTGATATCAGTAACTAAACTGTGGAAACCGGTTTTTTTTTTTTAACAAACTGCACACGATAGGCGCGAGGTTGCAACATTTACACCACTTGAACTCATTCAACTGCTAATTTATTTTCGTTAAGTCTATCAGTTTTGTGGATGATCCAAAGTAGCAGAGACTAAAGGAAACCGGACATTCGTTACAGCGCATATAAAAGAGTACCCTTGACGCTTTGTGCACTTAATTCTTTCAACTACGAGTGCAACTGCAGAAACATACAAAGACTTTCCAGTCTGATTCGGTCTTTGAGGTCATGGAGCAAAGCTTCTCATCTCCTAACGCAAAAGTGCCAGAGTTACTAGGAAGTACAAGAAGAACAACAGGCAGTGATTTCTACATAGCGACAGAGAGAATCTCTTCCGATTTTTCTCCTATAGACTAGAAAAATTTATTATTAAATAAGAAGCGCCCAGTAAAAGGGTGTTCAAATTTGAAGCACCTTTTTAAATTAACCGATTACACCGATATTTTTGCAGGTATGAAGCAAATGCATTCCGGTTCCGATTAAATTGGATCGCTACACGAGTGAACAACGTGTTTACATCATTAAAACTTATTTTAAATATGGTGAAAATTATTCAGAGTTGCGAGAAAATTGAAATTGATAATTTTGAAGAAACTGGTTCAGTTCAAGATCATAGACACAGAATTTATCATCGTAGTGGTCGTTCAAGTGAAGCTGTTAGCTCAAGTGTTTATGAAGAGCCAGGGATAATTCGTAACCTTTCACAGCAATTAAACCTCAAACCAACAACTTTGTATAATATCTTACACAAAGATTTTCATTTTAAGGCTAAACAAGACGGTGTAACATGCCACACAGCAATGGGATCAAAAGATATTTTGAAAGAGAAGTTTAATAAAAGAATAATTGCTTGAAGAATTTCTTCTAATGGGGTTTCTTGAAATAAAAAGCTAATGCATATATGTGCATATCCACAGGATTTGGCATTTTAGCTGGCCTCGTTTTTTTTTTTTTGAGCACATCCTTCAGTTATAGTTTTTCTTGAAGCTAAGGCTGTCTTGAATTAATATTCAAGGTTGTTTCATTAAGATTCAGATAGCTATTTTTTTTATTTAACTTCATATGTAACTTTTCATGTTTTTTTAACTAATAAAAAAAAATCGAAATTGTCATTTTTCGATTTTTTTTTGGACTACACTCTTTAAGCATGGTTTTTCTTGAAGTTAATAAAACTATCTTGAATTAATATTCAAGGAGGAACAATTAAAATTCAAAGGGAGACACAGTTAAAATTGCATTTAAGTTAAAAAAAAAACACGAAAAGTTACATATTAATTCAAGACAGCCTTAGCTTCAAGAAAAACTATGGCTGAAGGATGTGCTACAAAAAAAAAAAAACGTGGCCAGCTAAGTAAAATGCCCAGTCCTGTGGATATGCACATATCTCCAATGAGGACTATATGATTTTTGTGAACATACAAAACAGAACTACAGAACATGGACACACCAACACTTTACTAAATCATTCTGTTTTAATGTATAACTTCTTTGTGATTTTTATCGTCATTGAATAGTTTGACATTTAGAAGTTACACCCAAGAATTTTGGAAAATTTGTTATATTCAGTTCAATTCTCTAACTACAGAAGATATTTAAGAACTGATTTTCAGAAATTCTTAATAACATACAAATTAAAGCGATTGCTATTCACATGCAATATTCGTTCATTTGTTAATATATTTTTCAATATTCGTGTTAAATTCTTATCAAAACTTAAACTTGAAATTGACCTTTTTGTCTCACGTGAATATTAAGCATCAGTTTATATAAAATGATTGCGACAGTAAAAATGTGGATTTGGTATATAATACATATCTACGAGTTTTACATAGTATATACATATATATATAGCTTATACCTCATTGAGTTTACTAAGATTTCGAATAAATGAAATTAATATACACATGCATATATCAACAAGAACGATTATTAAGTCGAGACAGTACACGCTCAGCGCTTATCATAAGTTTACTTTCTCAATTTGATAAGGAAACTAAAATTTTTAGAGATAATTCTTCAAATAAAGTTATTACTTGGAAGAGCAATAAGCTGCCTTTCGACCTTAGACAAATTCCGTTAATTCTTTGCTTCGGCTGTTTAAAGTAACACAACGTGGTTAAGATTTAATACATACATACATATATCCGAACACAAATTATGATGAATTAAAAAAATAAATAATTTCTTTCTGTAACACTCTAATCCGTTCACTTTCTCTCCAACGGATTGAAAATTGAATAAAATCTGGGAAATACCAACGATTTTTCAAAACAACGCTTCCATCTTTACATTTCAAAGGCATACTTAAGCGAAACTTGGTTTGCTCTTGCAATTATACCATGTAGAGGTAGATCCCGAGAAAATTAATGCTGCAAAAAGCCGTCTGGAGAGAAATGTCGTTGACATCTATAAGTTCGATGAAGTCAAGAAGTTATTCTACATCGTACTGATTTCCAACCCCAAAAATGACAAATTGACGGTTATACCAACGAAATTCCAAATTAAAAACAAAATTCAAAATTAAAACAAGTTCCATCTGTATGAAATTCCAGAAACTCATAAAAAATAATGTTATGTTTTCCTCCTTCTCCACATCCCTAAAACTTCTACAGAAGTCAAATGACCGAATACCTAATCTCTCTGCATGTCTGCCGATAAGGCAGTGGCCAGTTATGATTGCAACAACTGTTCTATAGATGGCTTAGCGTTCTATTCCGGCCAGATTTGCCTTGTTATACTGCAAGTCGACCCTTGGATCCATCTTTTGTTAGCCTTTTTTTATCATGTTTTCTTAAAGCAGTAACTTGCAGGTAGCAAGTGGCATGTCAACACCTTCCTAGTTCTGAGAAATTTGTGCAGTAGTCCTCTGCCTAGCAAGTTCATCAGCTTTGAAATTGCCATCATTGTTTCTATGCCCAGGCACCCAGAAGAGGTGAATGTTAAAATCTCATTAAGAGACGAGCGGCATTGTTGGACCACTAGTGAGTTTAGAAAGACTGATTCTAGGGATTTGATAGCAGCCTGAATAAAATCCTCCCTTCCAGTCATCCCAATATTGAATGTGAGTTAGGAAATCCCTCTTGAATGAGATAACTGGAATAGTATAGTCCAATTTAAAAGGTACGGAACTCAAGCTATGAAGGATAGTTGGGTGTCCTGTTCTTCCCTCGGAGGTAATTTGTTACTAGGAGGTATGTTGCGTATTCTTAGCGCCTTACGGGACAGGATTAAGCGTGGCATGATAGAAATAGTTTTGAAATTTAGTGTAAGGATGTGTATAGCTTATGCGAAATATGGACGAGAATATGCAACGGGCATATTCGTGTGGTACTTTCTAAACGATCAAAACAATAGGATAAATATGGTCTATGCTAAGCATTAAATGTGAAAGCGGTTAGACAACGGGGGGTGGAACATTTTAAACGCTATACCTTGGCATCTCTGGCAGATACAGTTGTGAAAATTGATATATTGATTGTGACAAGCTACTCATTGGATGTGACCAGCATTGGACATTGGGGCGTGGCTCTTCCTATGCAACAAAAACACTAAAATTGCTATTCTTAGTACTTATACCAAGTTCTGAAATTTGGTGTATAAACCCAATTGTCTTCAGTATGGACTTCGTATACAATGGGCAGTGCGCGAGCAAGTCCGCGGGAATCGCTAGTCGTATATATATTATCTTAACTAATTTAAAATATAAAATGTTTTGCAATGTTTTCGTTAGATTTGTACAGGTGACACTGGACAGCATTGTAATACGGCTGTACCTTTATAAATTGTTAAAGTCCCTTAGTAATCATATGCATTTCATGTTTGGATACGAAAAAGCGATAATTTGATTGGTAAAGAAGTTAAATGAATACGATATTTAGTTTGAATCTTTTGTTGAAATGAAGAATTTTTAAAGCTCTAATTAACACCATTAAATCATAAAATTTAAATACGAAGGCATGAAATCAATTTTCGATTATCTAATAAAATAAACACATTTCAGAGATAGCCACAATTTGTTACAATTGTAACTTGACACATTGTAACTTTTACAAAAGTGTTATTGATTGATATTTGTTATAGCAGATAAGAGGAAATAAAAAAAGGTAAAAGGTAATTGGTCATTAAAATGTAACTTATTTCAACTCGATATTTATTACAATTATTCTTGCGCAGCAATAGTTAAACTATTAAATTATTTTTTCAAAAGAAGCAACTCAATCAGACTCTGTTACTTGTTGACTGAGTGATAAATTTGTTTTCAGTAACTAGCTAACTAACGGAGATAAGCCACAAAAAAAAGTTGTAAGGGTGTTATCTTTAACCTCGCCAAAAATTAAATACCCCACAACATATTGACTTTAAAAGTGCTGGCTGGGTTGATAGCAATGTTAATTGCTAAGTGAAATCAAATCTGTGAACTAGGAGACCTGTTTATCATAGTGCAGATTTTCGCGAATATTCACTTACACTCAGGGAAAAATGGGATTGCAAATTTGAAAATTTATTTTTGACTTAAAGTCGCAAGTTTTAAAGGTGAAAAGGATAAAAATTACATTTTTCCCCTTATTTTTAACAAAAACAACTTTAAGTGCATTTTGAATTAGAAAGAAAAGTATTGAAAATAACATTTTTTAACTATACTTCAATCGAAAATGTTACATATAGGTCATTTCATGAGAAGCGTGCAAGGAAAAAATGTGACATTTTGTAAGTCCTGATTGAATTTCTAGAAGGCGTAAACAGAATTTTTTTTTTTTTGTATGAGGCTAAGTTGGCAAGTTATAACTTTCTGAGTAATTGAAGTAAATGATATACGGGTTTCTCGAAAATTTATTGTTGCTTTTGGTGTTGTTTTTATAAAGTTACTAGATAACCACGAGAAAAACTGGACATCCAGAAAAATTACTTTTTATATCGATTAACTAGAAAGTTCCCGAAGCATTTATTTATTTTTTCTGCGACGTTTTCAAAGTTAGTGAGAAAATTGTGGATATGTCCTTGAAATAAAGGATGTATAGCAATCCCACTTTTCGACAGATGTAACAGACATCATTCGCAAAAGCCTTGCTTTTATCATTTTCGATACATTTCAGAAAAAAATGCATCGCTTAAGTAAGTTCTCATCGTATTATTTGTTCTAATAAATTATATTTATTGTAAAAGCAGTTCAGGTAACTTAACTGTAAGCTGTGCTTCTAGCGCTCATGAAAATTGATGATATAACTTATTCACAAATCTTTCAGATATAACTTGGAAAAATAAAAATAACTGCAGGCAATCAAGACACTTCCAATTATCATTTCAATAAAAGAAATTCCAGTTCAAGAATTGATTTGTAGCGTCTTTTTGAACACCGTGTATTGTCAAAATAATTTTTTTTTTATAATCTTATGAGGGATATGTTAAGCAAATATATCTGATTGCAGAGATAAAATATGTTCATTACTTAGTTCTACTTTTCTTGTGTATTTTACATTTCAGCAGAACCAGTTTGTGTGTTCAGTTTCGTTTGAATTAATAGTGATACAAGTGGCACTTTGCGAAAAAACACACACAAAAACCGGTATCTGTTTGATTTGTGTAAGCAGGTCTTTTTAAATATTAATTTTTGGATTACGTAATAAGAGTTCAAAGTTCAGTTTGTTATTCGCATTGACTTACCGGATAATTTTTCCTTTTTTTGCTTTTCCTTATCTTGCTGCTGCGCTGAGTTTTGACCATCATTTGGATTTACCCTCAAATGTGGTATTTTATTTGCAACTTCTCCATTCTGTGCTGATATTGTGTTGCCACTTTGACCAATATCTAAAGAGTCCCAATCCATTCGTCTCTTACGGGCTCCGCTATTGGAACAAATCGTTTGAACTTCAATTATCTGAGGTCCGGGTGATCCCTTCGAATGTTCGTCTAAATGTTTTAATGGTGATTCATTTCTTACTTTAGAGCCGTGTTGTTTATATGGATTAGAATCTTTCTTCGTGTTTGTTAACTTACCAGTCCAAGACTCTTCAGAATTTGGTGGAGAATCGACAAAATTGATTACTTGCTCGTAATCATTTGATATATGTTGATGATGATATCCACTGACGAAAGCTCGATTTGAATTATTGAGCTGCTAAAAATAAAATTAAAATAAGTTTATGAAGAGATCGTGAAGAAAATTCTAAATTAAAGACAATAAAAATCATATGGAAAAAATCAGCGGGATCCTTAATTACATACATAGAACAATTTTGAAGAGAAAATTTTTCAAACAGAACCGATTTTACCTCAGAGAATTTAGTTTTATTAAATTGATATTATTCAAAGGGTAACTGCATAAAGATGTCGTATATAGGATTATAGACTGAAAATATCAGAAAACATATCGCATACCCACATCAAAAGAGACACAACTAAAAATTTTTCATATTCGAATTTACCTCATTAACTGATCATAATACACTTCTCCACAACACATTTTCATTTTCTGTGTTTCAGATTTTGATAAACAGTCTAACCTACATATGAGCTGTTGCTTTTGAAAGAGGTATAAGTCCATTCTCCAAAATCTCTGTCGTTTGGAAGAAATGAATAGAATGTAACATGAATGTGGTCAGTAACATTTATACAATTATCACCTGATTGAACTATCCTTAACCACATCAGTGCTTAATATTTCGATTTTGTCCGGTTGAAGGTGTATCTAACTAAAATTGCCGTTAGCTCAGTTTTTTAAAAAGTGGACTTATACCACTTTCAAAAATAACAGCTCATATATTGAATAGCTAAAATTATTTCAAGTAATTGAGACAAGACTGCATTTTGCACTGGCTTAAAAGTTTTGTAACTGACTGTAAAGAAAAGTTTTTAATTGGGTCACTTTTGAAGTGGATGTGCTCTTGGGCACTCAAGAATTTGGAGTGTTTTGGAAAGTAAAGAAAGTGAATTATACTAACATTTTTCTGCTATAATCTTCTATTTATTATGGATAATCAAATATATTATATAATATGCCATTAATGATATCACTTAGTATGCTGCTGGTTTTTGGGTTACGATTACGATAATGATTTCTTTCGGAATTTCCGTTGAGAAAAATCTTCTATTACACCCTCAAAGTCAACATTGTTAAAGGATGCCACTTTCTATGCACATAATTGATAAATTACTAGTTGTTCTTGTAACATTGTTGTTCGCAATTAATTTTTTATTCTCTTAACCTGTGAAAATTAACGCTCTCCTCTATAATCAAGTCTTTGATTTACCTTATTTTTGGCTTAAAAAATTAAGACAAATGTGATGAGTGTTTTTATTGTTACTAATTAAAGTCAAACTAAGTTAAAATTAAACTTATTTTTTATTAAAAATTATGTTTTTAAAAATTAAATAAGTTACTAGAACTCTTTATTGAAATTGTTTATAATTGTGTCATATAATTGAAGTAGTTAATTGAAACTTTTCTGAATAAAATTTAATTAAATTAATAATTTTTCACTTTAATTGTTTTATTTTCTGTGATTGATATTTAACATGCATATCATGACAGTTCTATTTAATGTTTTTCGCCTTGGTTTTAACTTTTTTACCTTAAAATTTAATAAAACTGTCGAACTCGATTTCATTTCTTCTTACTCTTAAATTTTTTTGTCTTAAATTTTACGGAATGCTAACAACTGGAATAAGGAAATTTCTTGTAGATTAAAATAAATGTAGTTGCTTAAAGCTTAAAGATATAAAATACTCAACTAACTTCAGAAATGAAATTTATAATTATTAATTACTAAATCGTTCACCATTCAAATACCCGAGTGAAAAATCCCTGACTAGTTATATTTTTATCCTTTGATATATAACACACATGTTGCAACGGATTCAGTATATTATATTTTTCTTCTTGCTTTTAATAATTATATAGTAAAACTATCCAAATTATTTTATGTCTGACTTTTACCTTTTTTTTTTGACTTAAATTAAGCCAAAAACCAAGCCAAGTTTAGACTTGAATATGACTTTTTTTTCTTAAATCGATCCTAACTAAGCCAAATAAGTCAAAATCAAGTTAAATGTTATGGAAATTTTATACTCCTAAAAGAAAAAAGTTTGACTTGATTTTGTCTTAATTTAGTTAGATTAAATCGACATAGTTTTGAATCAAATTTTAAGACAATAGTAAGTTTCAGTTTCGACCCGGGTGCTCACTGTTACAGTAACCGACAAAAATGCTTTAAAAATAAATGTGAGAGATATTGTCGGTCCTTCGGGGCCTTATGGTGTCCTTATGGTAAAAACGGTATAGGGTGTGCGATATATTTGTATAGATATGTAGCAAAATTATTAAGCAAAAAAAATCTTGTACAGACCTTTTCCTAAGCAAAATATATAAGGTCTAAGTTCATAAAAAACAGCTTTTTGATATTATCTCTCTTCGTTTTAACGGTCAGAGTCTGAACAAAAGTTATACATACTTGAGGCATTTTATCATACAAAAGGTTAATCGTATTAATGATATAAGCTCAACCGTTCCCATGATATTCAAGGTCAAAATGTAAAAACGATTTTTTGTTAATATTCTGCTACCTGATAGCTAGGGTGCCGGTAAGCATTAGAGTTATATGATTTTGATGTTGATATTGATATGTAAATGTGGTTCAAATTTATGCGCAGGGTTGGCAAGTGACTGCTTTTGACGCGGCCAAGCCTAAAATTGCGTGTCAAAGCCGGGGGCCTTGTAGGAATTGAAAAATTTCGGAAAAATCCATTAATTGGATTGGCTATATGTACATTAGAGTGATTCAAATTTTTTTTTAATTATTTGTTTTTAAGGTGCTGTTGTGGAAAAAGTCAGTTTATGATATGAAGATAATTTTTTGCGAAATCGCAGCTCTGTACCTCAATTTTAAAAGGTGGCGCCGAAGCCTGTTATTTTTACATGTAAATTGTATGGAAAAACTTTGTTTTTTTTCCAAAGTAATTTTTTGCGTTGGATCTGAAACTGGCCTCAAACTGGATCCATTATGTCGGAATTCTGAAATATTTGAGGTTAAGCACCTAAAAAATTAGGTTTTTTTGTCTACTCTCGAGGCCATGTATAGGATTGAAAGAAATTTGTGCAGCTTATTTTTAATGAAAGAATCATTTAGTACCGTTCTTTTCCTTTCAAATGAGTTTTTTAATGGTCTTCTATGATGTTTCCTCGCAAAATAACAGCCATTTTAAAGTGGCATGAATTTGATCCCCTACGACCTAACAATGGGGGTTCAAACCCCTTCCATTGGGAATTTTCGCACATAGGTTCTTATTAAAGTTTGAATGAAAAATCAAAAAGACACAACAATTTTTTTTTTAAATGAAAGATAACTAAAATTTCAATAAATCGATGGACCCCAAGTTTTTCATTTTCGACAAGATTTGCGCTCTCTAGCTATTCTTGAACCGAAAAACATGATTTGAGACCACTACGCGTCGCTATGGGTAAGTAACACGAGCGTTTTTTCAATGCGCGCTTAAGCATAGCTCCGGCATCAATAAAATCAGCGTTCGTTCCAACGCGCGTGGAAACAACGCCCAAGCCCAGGAACACGTCAAGGCAAACTTGTCGCTCTAACGTCCAAACTAACTAAGTTGAAGATTATATTCGTGTAACAATCTACATAGAATACATTGAGGGTATTCCTCTAAACGCGAAAACTCGAAAAGCGCGAAAACTCGAAAGTTTTCGAGCTTGCTTTCAGGAACACCCCTATCAATACAAATTCGTAAACGATTGAGCAATGGCAATTTGACAGTTTGATCAGTGTTACCGCTGCCATGAAAAAAAATGTATCACACCAAAACGAAAAAATATGTAGAATTAAGTTAATAAATAACAAAACACAAATAGGTAAACAAACAAAAATTCTGAGAATTGCGCTTTTATATATTTAAAAATCATTCTGTTAAGTTTATGTGCCAATTTCTAAAGAAACTTCAAACTGGCAGCAAATTATTTCGACATACGGCAACACTGATTTATTTTCCAACTTTTCGAGGCCACTTGCTCAACTACTTAGCCTCGAAAGTTGAGCAAACTTTTCTTCATACAAATTATTTTCGAGACTCGAAAATGTGCTCAGTTTTCGCAGTTTACGCAGTTTTCGAGGCTTTTTCGCGTTTTCAGGAATACCCTCATTGATTTGATTGTGCGACATTTAGAAGATCGGTTTTTGAATCATCGTAATATTTTATCCAATTTCGCCTGTCTCTTCCCCAACAAAATCAAAAACTTCAATGAAAATTCATGCACAAATCTATTCGCGCCATATATTTCAATGTTGCATGATAGTTCACGTAACATGTGGATAAATGAAGTTCAACTTTGACGTCAACGCATTGCCGGGCAAGACATGGACTATGCACTGGATATTTGCAAATGAAGACGCGTTTCCAAATGTCCATCAAATGCTTCGTGTTATGGCAACATTTCCTGTGACAGCTGTAACAAATGAACGCTCCTTTTCAGCGCTACGTCGTCTAAAGGCATGCCTCAGATTAACTATGTCCGAAGATCGGCTGAATGGCTTAGCCTCGCTAAATATACATCGCGATATCGAAATCAATGTGGAAAGAGTTTTGAACGAGTGTTTTCAAGTACCTCGCAGAATTGGCTACTTACGTAATGATAACTGAATATCGAATCATAACATTAACACATGTACATATGTATGTATGCATTTAATTATAATTAAATGTCTACATTAAAAGTAAACCGTTTTTTGACTTTTTTTATGAACATAATCTAACATCTAACTAACCGAGTTAAACCCCTCCCCCTCCCATAGATCCTGCGCACGGGCCTGGGTGGCCCACCAATAAGAAGCGAGGTATTGAAAAAAAACTGTTGGACCTTAGATTTTGAATATCACTTGAACACTTGATTTTATGTGATTAATGCTCCAAACCATTTTATGAAAAATTGTACATACTCGTACGAGTAGATTTTATTCAAACTTTACGGCGATAAGATCTCATAGATTATACAGTCCTACAACAAAATCCCTTTTTAAAGCTCGAATAGTCTTTCTATTAGATTTTTGTGTGTTAATGAAGGGAAAAATTGTCAAAAAGTTCCCTCATTTAAGAATTTTGAGATATTCAAACCTAAAAGTGCAAAAAAACACTTTTTTTTTACTTATTACATATTTTCCAAAAAATTATGTATGAGATCTTAAAGTACAATTTTTTTTTCAAATGCAGTTGTGTTTTCTGAAATATCTTTTTTTTTTCGCTGAGTTATCGCATTTTGAAATTTTCGTGCTTATGATTTTCCCTATATGGGGTAAAACACGCGAAAACGCCAGCGAAAAAATTTTTTGGCTCCGATTTGGCTGAAATTCGGCATTATTGTAATATCGATGTCCAGCAATAAAACTGCGTTCAGGAATTTGCCTTAGTATTATTTGTTGTTGAGATACGCGGGTATGAAATTCACGATTTTTGTACTTTTTCAGAATAAGTGTTTTTTTCGAAAATTCATAGCTTACAGCAAACTCTATCAATTAATTATTGGTATACCTACGATTTTAGGTTTTCTTTGTACTTTTCGAAAAAAAATATTGTTTTTGAAAAAAAAAAATTTTTTTCGCAAAAATTTTTCGAATTTAAAATTATTTTTGCATTTTTTTTAAAAAAAACATTTTTTAAAATTTTTTTTTTTTTTAAAAAAAACTTTGATTTATTCTGCGTTGAATAACGTAAAAATTTGAATTTTTGAATGTTTTTTGAAAAATTCATTTCTGAATATCTTTTTGATGAACTTCAGATTACAGCTTGATCTGCAAGCTTTAAAATGATATGCCATAACATGAGTGCAAGTAATTAATTAAAATGATTAAGCCACTAAACGCGCGCTGTACTACGCGTTGAAAGGCTACTGCACTCATTTTAAATTTCAGTTTTAGTTATCAGGTTAACGGCTCAAACATTTTAATAAACTACTTGCACTTATGTCATGGCATATCATTTTGAAGCTTGCAGATCAAGCTGTAATCTGAAGTTCATCAAAAAGATATTCAGAAATGGATTTTTCAAAAAAAATTCAAAAATTCATTTCAATTTACAAAATTTTAGCTGTTTAATTTTTGTTAAAATTAAAAAAAAAATATAAATACTTTTTTCCCCGCAAAAATTTTTACGTTATTAAACGCAGAATAAATCAAAGTTTTTTTAAAAAAAAAAAAAAATTTTAAATATGGGTTTTTAAAAAAAATGCAAAATATTTTTCAATTCGCAAAATTTTTGAGAAAAATTTTTTTTTTTCAAAAACAGTATTTTTTTTCGAAAAGTACAAGTAAAAACCTAAAAATGTAAAAACAAAAAAGTATTCAGAAATGCATTTTTCAAAAAAAATTCAAAAATTCAATTCAATTTTCAAAATCTTAGCTCTTTAATTTTTTTTAAAATTAAAAAAAAAATATAAATAATTTTTTCCCCATAAAAATTTTTACGGCATTAAGCGCAGAATAAATCAAAGTTTTTTTTAAAAATAAAAAAAAATTTTTTAAAAAATGGTTTTTTTAAAAAAAAAATGCAAAAATAATTTTAAATTCGAAAAATTTTTGCGAAAAAATTTTTTTTTTCAAAAACAATATTTTTTTTCGAAAAGTTAAAGGAAAAACCTAAAATCGTAGGTATACCAATTATAAATTGATAGAGTTTGCTGTAAGCTATGAATTTTCGAAAAAAACACTTATTCTGAAAAAGTACAAAAATCGTGAATTTCATACCCGCGTATCTCAACAACAAATAATACTAAGGCAAATTCCTGAACGCAGTTTTATTGCTGGACATCGATATAACAATAATGCCAAATTTCAGCCAAATCGGAGCCAAAAAATTTTTTCGCTGGCGTTTTCGCGTGTTTTACCCCATATATGAAAACTCATTAGGGACATTTGTATATCATAAGATTTCAAAATTTCAAAATGCGTTAGTTTTCATTTCTGGGGAAAATATAAAAAAATCATACTCTAAGTTAACACACGCTAGCCAGCAGCTTACACGTGCCAGCCAATTTGATATACAATACCTCAGTGCATTCAACCAGTTGCGCAATTACGGCCAAACAGAATATGCTGATACTTGACCCATAAAAATTCGCTGTCACCACAGCGTGGAAAAGTCATCGCTTCGATTTATGGGAAGCGCTGAGCTAGCATAATTAGGCTTAGGCTAGTTAATTTAATTATATTTTTGTAAATGGAAATTCACTTTTGATTTGGACTTGAAACCAAATGGTAATAAATTTAAGAACATAACTAAATCTTTTATTTTTCTCTTACAGTGGAGGATAACGAGCCAGTGGCCGGCTCGCAACTTTAATTTTTTTCGAGTGCACTACCGTGCACTTGTTAATTGGCGCCCGAGCAGGGACCCACTTCAATAGTGGGTTCCTGGGAAAAGGATTCCTTTAAATGTAGGAACCTTCGCAACAAAGACCTGACGGCTGGATCCTTGTGACGTTCTTGTGATAGATGGCTATTCCTTGTGCTATCAAGCTTCCCCCCACCAGTGGTAAGGGGTTTGATAGACACGGGATCATCAGGGAAATCTAGAGATTCCCCCCACCCGTGGTAAGGATCTCTAACCAATTTCCTTGATGAATAAAGAGTTTGATAGACGCGGGATCATCAAGAAAGCCTAGAGACTCCCCCCACCCGTGGTAAGGATCTCTAACCAGTTTTCTTGGTGAACAAGAACCACTTTCCATGAGCAAAATTGTTGGAGATCACGAATGGACTAACAAGGACCAGTCCAAGCAGTTGCGGTAGGTGTATTGGCTGAGAGACGTCGCGTACCTAAACTCCTAGGCCGGCGTTCCTCCACCTCTAAAGCCAATTGGTTAGCAGTTTTTGAGGTCCTGCAATAGTTACCACATAATGGCCTTGGTACGCTCTATTCGGGTGCACGTTGTCGTTCACATGGGAACACGGCAACCACTCCTTGACCACGGTAACAATTTTCCCGTATTCACATGAGAACATACTGGAGATTGCCATAGGCCCAAATTACCGCTGTGGAGTAAGTCGTGCCTCAGTAAGTTGCCCGTAATCTGATTGCGGACGACCAAACCGGATAACAGGGCCCTTCCTTGACCACCTTTAAGGATATGTGTGTGTGGCACATGTCGCCGTTCCCATAAGAACACGGAAAACAATACACATAACTAATTAATTTTTCTTTTTATTACAGGAAATTTTGAAAGCGTAAGGGAAACCAAATCAGCAAATAACAATCTACAAATTAATAGGAAAATTGTGCTAAAAAAATAAAAAAATTGTGCTAAGATTATAAAAAGAAAAATTGTGCTAAAAAAATAAAAGTAAAAATTGTGCTAAACTTATAAAAAATTGCGCTAAAAAAATAAAAAAATTGTGCTAAACTTATAGAAAAATTGCGCTAAAACAATAAAAGAAAAAATTGTGCTAAAATTATAAAAAAGAAATTGTGCAAAAAAATATTCAAAAGCAGAAATAAAAAAATTCACGCCTAGCTAACTGTGCCATAAATTTTACGCAAGAGGACAACCAATACTGTGATTTCAAGGGTGAGTGATTCTTTTTCTTTTGATTTTTTTTTTGAGAAATTTGTGATTAGAATGGACGCCTTGTCGACCAAAGTTAATGAGCTAACTGGGGGGATAAATGCTTTGCTCGAGCAGATTAGGAGAGTAGAATCGCGACTAGGCGGGATCGAAAACCATGGTGCCGCTCTAGAACAGGACCTTCGTAGAATTGAGGGTCGAATTAGCCACGTAGAACAAGGGACGGACGAAGGTCAGTCCTCAAGGCGATCTGTCATAGTAACGCGGGGACCCTTGAACGAGCAGGAGTTAAGAGAAATCGGTAGACTCCCTGATTGTGTAAGAGAACTTCAGGTTTTTGAAGGAAATCCTTCACAATATATCTCATGGATCCATTGTGTTGAAGCAATCCTCAAGGATTATGAAGTGATTAGGGAAAAACCATTGTACCGCTCCATTCTCCAACATATTAGGCAGAAGATTCGGGGCAAGGCAGACTCAGCCCTGGTCTCGTACAATATCCTTGACGGAGATTGGGCGGAGATTAAAAGGGTCTTGTCCCTCCACTACGCCGACAAGAGAGACATTCGGACGCTCGAATACCAGTTAAATCAGTTGATCCAGAGGGGGTCAAAGCTGGATGAGTTTTATGCGACAGTGAACCATCAGCTGTCGCTTATAGTAAACAAGATTAGATGTGACGATTACTCCCAAGAAACTGTAGACGTCCTGACAGAAACTTACCGGAATAGGGCCTTAGATGTTTTTATACGAGGACTAGACGCCGAGCTATCCCGAATGTTAATTATACAGAAACCGAGGACGTTGCCCGAAGCATATTCATCGTGTTTAGATATGCAGAACTTGACCTTAAGGAATAGAACAATTCATGCGACCACACCCAGTAGAGTAGTTGTACCTTCTGGGGGCATAACAAACGGGGACCAACGTCCCCCCCTTCCTCCTCGACAACATTTCAATAATAAATGGGGAACCAGGCCATATTTTAACAAGTATCGCGGAAATTTTAGAGGATACACTCAACCTGCTGATAGGCCAACAACATCGAAGCCTGTGGAGAAAATGGAAGTCGATGGCACGATTCAAACCAGACAGGTTAACTATATGAATCGTCCTGGTAACAATAACCCATTCAAAAGAGAAGCCTCGACATCATTGGGTGCAATACCGAAGCAGGTAAGGCTTAATAATTTGGTGGCAGAAAAACCAGAAAACGAACACGATAACTCGACACGGGACAACAACGAAGAGTCAAATTTTATGGCGGACGGCCCACCAGCGTTCTTCATATGAATGAAAACATGTCGGATACCTTACCCTACTCCAGTATACCATACCTTACCTGTCAGTTCGAAGGAGGAAAATCACTAAATTTTCTTATTGACACTGGCGCGAACAAAAATTTCGTTAAAACAAGTTTAGGTGCAGGTTCATCCCCAGTAGACCCTTCCTTCATAGTAAATACAGCGGCAGGTCCAATACAAGTTGACAAAAAAATTAGTGGCAAGTTTTTCCAGAATGTGGGCAGCGATGCCTTAATTACTTTTTACGTGCTCCCAGGACTTAAGTCATTCGACGGCATAATAGGAGACGATACTTTGAAGCAACTCGAGGCTGTAATAGATAGGAAAAACCATACCCTTACAATTCATCAAAACACAAAAATACCCTTGAAAAATATGCAGCCCAACAGCATTCATTGTATTGAGACGGCAGGTGTTCCTAAAGAGGCACTGGCGGCGATCGAATCCCTTATTCACAAATATTCCGCATTATTTGAACCTTTAAGTGTTAGTACAAATATTAAAACTACAGTTTTAGCTGAAATAAAAACTACAACTGGGGACCCTATTTATACCAAGTCTTACCCTTATCCTGTAAATATGAGGGTAGAAGTAGAGCGACAAATTGCTGAATTACTCGACGAGGGTATCATTCGTCCATCTAAAAGCCCATACAACTCTCCAATTTGGGTGGTGCCGAAGAAACCTAAGCCTTCTGGGGAAAAACAGTACAGAATGGTAATAGATTTCAAACGTTTAAATGCGGTTACAGTCTCCGACACCTACCCAATTCCAGACATCAATGCGACATTGGCCAGCCTAGGATATGCGAAATATTTCACAACTATCGATTTGACATCAGGATTTCATCAGATCGCAATGAAGGAGGCGGACATACCAAAAACAGCATTCTCAACCATGAATGGAAAATACGAATTTTTAAGACTTCCATTCGGGTTGAAAAATGCGCCCGCCATATTTCAAAGGATGATTGATGACGTGCTAAAGGAGTACATTGGGAAAATCTGTTATGTCTACATTGATGACATAATCGTATTCGGAAAAGACACGGACGAACATCTGAGGAATGTCGATACTGTATTCGCAAGACTGGCAGATTCAAATTTACGAGTTAATTTGGAAAAAACAAAATTTATGAGGACTGAAGTGGAATTTCTTGGCTACGTAATCACTTCTGAAGGCATAAAGCCTGATTCTTCAAAAGTAAGAGCGATCGAGGCTCTTGCACCTCCTCGAACACTAAAAGAGTTGAAAAGTTTTTTAGGAATGACTTCCTACTATCGAAAGTTTATCCGCGACTATGCAAAAGTCGCGAAACCCTTAACAAATCTCACACGGGGTGAACATGCACAGATTAGGGCAAACCAGTCAAAAAATGTACGCATTGAGTTAGACACAGCTGCCTTACAGGCGTTTGATAATTTAAAGAAATTATTAACCTCTTCTGATATCCTAGCATTTCCAGATTTCGATAAAGCGTTCAATTTAACAACGGATGCATCGAATTATGCCATTGGCGGGGTGCTGTCTCAGGGGGAGCCTGGCAAGGATCGACCTATCGCCTTCATATCCAGATCGTTGAGCAAAACTGAAGAAAATTATGCTACAAACGAGAAGGAAATGCTGGCCATAGTCTGGGCTTTAGATAACCTGAGATCTTATTTGTATGGCGCAAAAAAGGTAAAAATTTTCACGGACCACCAGCCTCTCACTTTCGCATTGGGAAGTAGAAATTACAATGCAAAGTTGAAGAGGTGGAAAGCCAGAATAGAAGAGTATAACCACGAGCTGATTTACACTCCTGGTAAATCGAACTCTGTGGCAGATGCTCTATCAAGATTACAGTGCCAGGTAAACCTTATAACAGATTCTCCTATTCCTGACGACGACTCGACAGCTGCAGCAACTAGTGAAGAAAATGAAGGCACAATAAATGCGATAGCAGACGCTGACAATGGCTCATGCACTGAAACGGCAAGTGAAATAGGAACGGTCCATAGTGCGAATCAGGACGCATCTGATTTAATTCCTCATGTAGAAGTCGCTTTAAATGTTTTCCGAAATCAACTTATAATTCGCGAAGGAAGTGGGCCCACCTTAACGGAAAATCCACATCCTGGTTTCACGCGACATTGCATTACATTTGCAACTATAGGAAAAGATATACTCACCAGGACATTAAAAGAACGCCTTAACCCCTCGGTCATCAATGGAATTAAAATTCCAGAAAACCATATGCAGATGCTTCAAGATATATACTTAGAACATTTCATGCTATACAAAATCAGAATTACCCAAAGGATTGTCCAGGATATTACTAGCGAAGACGAAATCTGTGAAATAATCGAACGTGAACACAAAAGGGCTCATAGAAATGCGCAGGAAAATAGAGAACAAATACTTGAAAAATACTATTTCCCCAAGATGGCGAGCCATATTAAAAAATTCACAGCTAAATGTGAAGTTTGCTTGCTAAATAAATACGATAGACATCCTCCGGTACCGCCATTGAAAGAAACACCAGTTCCTAGCTATCCCTGTGAAATAGTCCATATTGATATTTTTGAAATTCAGGGGCAAAAGTATTTATCATCGATTGATAAATTTTCTAAATTCGCTAAACTTTTTCATATAAAAAATAAGTCGTCGACCACACTAAGGGCTAAACTTGCAAAACTTTTGCATTATTTTACAACGCCAAAAATAATTGTTACAGATAACGAGAGGGGGTTCATGAGCCCATTGGTGTCAAATTATATTAGAGGTTTAGGTATAGAGCTTTACCAAACTCCAGTACAAAGGAGTGAGGTAAATGGTCAGGTGGAAAAATTCCACTCTACGATTATAGAAATCTATCGTTGCCTCCGTAAAGAGATTAAAGAAACTCGACCGAAAGAGCTCCTTAGTATCGCGGTTGACCGTTACAATAACACGGTACACTCTGTAACTAAAAAGAAGCCTAATGACATATTTTTTAATAGAACTCAACGAATAAACTACCAACAACTAACAGATTTTAATAGTAGGGTCCATAAAGAAGTTAGAGAGCAAATAAAAAAAAATCAAGAAATGAGAAACCTCCGTATAAATAGGAAAAGGAAGCGGGAAAGAGTCTTCAAACAGGGTGATATAGTATACGTAAGGGACAAGCAAATCAAGGGAAAACAAAAAGCTTTGTACAAGAAAGAACAAGTTCAAAAGGACAATAGGGTGACAGTACAAACTGACAAAGGAAGAAAAATTCACAAGACACAATTAAGAACCACAGTAAATCAGTAACAAAAATAAATGCACACGATAGCGTTTTTTATGGAAAGCTAAAAAGTAAAAACAAAATCTTATAATTAAAACGCACATAATAAAATGAAATAATAATATAAAGGCACAAATAAAAACGCATAAAAATGTGAGAAGCACAAAATATAAAGCACAATCAAAATATAAAGCACAATCAAATATAAAGCACAATCAAATATAAAGGCTAAAAAGAATAACAATTCTATTGGAAAATTAAAATGATTGAAATAATAATAATGAATTAAGAAATAAAAAAGAAAAAGCCCAATAAAATATAGAATTTTAAGAATGTAATATTTGCCAAATTCACAGGATCTCATCAGGTCGTGACTTTTAATAATAACGGTTAATATAAAAATGAGATAACGACAAAACTTTTAATGAAAAACACACCCCGGAGAGCCTGTGAATGTGCCAAGCTAACCCCTTCAGTGGAAGAGGAGATATACAATTTAAATTATTTAAAATATTAACGATAAAAATTATTCTAATTATTATAAGATAGGTTGATCTTAGTATCCGGGGTTTCCGGCCTCAATATCTTCAGCTACAATTCCCCTTTGGTGACAGTAGAACATGGGCGTGGCTGGATCATAAATGGACACTTCAGCCTGATTCACGTAATCGACCTTGATTACTTTAACACAGTCCTGTTGAAACTATCGGAGTCAGCACAATATGAGGTGAAAAGCGAAGCAGTAAGAATGGTGTTACAATTCCATCTTAATCAGACCAGGCTGCGTCTTGATGAGTTGCAGACAAGTAAAACAAGAAAATCACGCTCCATTGATTGGCTTGGATCCGCTTGGAAATGGATCGCAGGATCGCCAGACGCTGCAGACTGGGATTATATCTTAAGAAGTCAGAATGAAGTCGTGCAGAACAACAATCACCAATATTTAGTGAACGAGAAGCTCTTCAATGCTACCAGAGAAGCCATCGAGAAAGCAAATCAGATGATGGTCCATATCAATGCAATAGACAAAAACATCAGTGAAGAAAATTTAGAGTTGTTGAATATTAACAGGGTACTGATCCTGAAGGAGCAAGTATCGGAAATAGTGCGAGCCTGTCAAATGGCAAAAACCAGTACCGTGAACACAAATCTGCTTGATCAAGGAGAAATAAATCGGCTCATTTTGGAAGAAGAATCTCTACCATACCAGAATGTTATTGAAGCTGTGGAACAGGGTTCAGCATCGGTCTACTCCAATGGAACAATCCTTTTATACGTGCTGTCGATGCCGAAAGTAAAACCGGAAAGTTATCGCCTATTAATAACACGAGCATCTATAGTAAAGGGCCAACATGTTGAACTAAAATATAAAAAAGTCTTAATGAACCAAAAAGAAATCTTTGGCCTTAATGAAGATTGTCCCTCTACAAGCAACTCCTCCATTTGCCCGCAGAAATTTTTGAGCCGACAACCTGAAAACGGATGCCTAGCTAAGTTACTGAGAGGCGGTGATGCACAATGCCATTTTGAACCAGAAAACAAAGAAATAATCGAGCTGATAGACGAAAACACATTATTCCTAACGAACTTTCAGGGGAACGTCCAAACTGAACGCGATTTTAGATTTCTCAATGGAACATTTGTCATTTCGTTCAATAATGAAACCATCTTGATAAGAAACCAAACATTTACCAGCAAATCAGTGAGTACGCTACAAGCTTTACCAGCTGCACTGGTCAACCTAACGAGCGTTGGTCTTAAATTAAACTTGGACTACATTCACGGGCTTAGTGTTACAAATATCCGTCACCTCAAGAAACTTAGACAAAATCTTCACTTCTCTTTAATTGTCGACGGAATTCTCTTGTCAATCCTGGCTGCAGCCTGCTATGTCATTTGGAGAAAACTGACAGCAACCATCAATTTCCCCAGCCTTGGCCAACCCACAAATACAGATAAGTTGACCACCCATTCGAATGATCTGCGGGACGCAGATATTTAGAAGGGGGGTAGTTAACACACGCTAGCCAGCAGCTTACACGTGCCAGCCAATTTGATATACAATACCTCAGTGCATTCAACCAGTTGCGCAATTACGGCCAAGCAGAATATGCTGATACTTGACCCATAAAAATTCGCTGTCACCACAGCGTGGAAAAGTCATCGCTTCGATTTATGGGAAGCGCTGAGCTAGCATAATTAGGCTTAGGCTAGTTAATTTAATTATATTTTTGTAAATGGAAATTCACTTTTGATTTGGACTTGAAACCAAATGGTAATAAATTTAAGAACATAACTAAATCTTTTATTTTTCTCTTACAGTGGAGGATAACGAGCCAGTGGCCGGCTCGCAACTTTAATTTTTTTCGAGTGCACTACCGTGCACTTGTTAATTTCTATTTTCAGGACTTGCTCGGAACAATTGATTGATTAGCAAACATCGATATTTGCATTTACATGTAAATATTAATTCACAAATGTTTGCTAATGACTGTTAGTTTCATCAAATAATGTTCAGTCGTACTAATTATTAATAATCAGTCGACAAAACAAATTAAATTTAATTTTACATTTTTTTAAAACGTACACTGTTAACAATATTGTAATGTGGATTTACAAGTTAAGAACAGAGACAAGGAGATATTTTTCAGATAAGTAATTTCGGCAGACTTTTTATACTATAATCCTTTTCTAATTCTAAGGATTTCTGTGATAATCTAAATATGTTCATAGGACAGACTGAAATTTTTAAAGAATCTTTGCATTTCCTATCACATTGATAGTAGTTTCTTAATGTATCATTAAATATCGGTTACTAAAATTTATATTAATCGTTTTTGATGAGGGTTTTTTGAGCTTAGCGTCTTGATTTGTCTAATACGTACCACGAAATGTCATCCACAACTTTTTTACTGCATCCCTAAATTTTGAATTTCTATATAATTAAAAGTATGTATCCACATATTTACTGGTACTTTTGACGAATCGCAATAAAAATCATTTAAAGAGGAAAATAAGCATATAGCAAACTTTTTTTTTTTTTTTTTTTGATTTTTTGCAACCTTTAAATAGAAAATAATAAGCAATTAAATCACAAATTGAACAACAACACTGAAAAAAAAATTTAAGCTTACATTAATTTAGCTTCAGAACAAAATTTGAACTGAATATCTCTTATTGGAAATACATACAGATAGCTGACCTCATGTACTTACGTATTTAAAATAATCAAAAGTCAACCCAGTGTGTTTGAAAAAAAAAAAATTTCATAAAAATAAATGTCCAAATCGTACAAAGCTCATGTGATACGAGCATGTTTTAAGGTCAATAAATATAAATTAAAATCACTGATAGATCTACTAAGAAATATAAAATAAATATTTACCGCTGACTAATGCACTATAAAACAAGTTAAATTAATCAGGGAGCAGGACATAATTTTTTTATTTCATGTCATCAAATAACATTTATTTCAGGAAATTGTGTTGAAAATCTAAGTGATATCACAATTTGAAAAGCAAATCACAACATGATTTCGGGCCGAAGCACAGTGGATGGATTTGTATGGAACGGCGGCCATAAATCATTATATAAATAGGCAATCTCTAAATGGTTGCACCACTTTTTCTCAGCCATAGCACAACGTAATCGCTCAATTTTTTTTTTGTTGGAAAGGTTGTGAGGAGAAGGGGGGACATGTATACTTTGTTTTTCAATAGTAGGCGGTGCCACGCCCCTATAAAGGAAAAACGTTTCCTTGGCTAAACTAGTGGACCGATTTTGATGAAATTTTGTTTGAGGATAGATTGAATCCTAAGAAAGATTATTAAAAACTCTGATTTCTAAAAAGGGGCGTGGCATCGCCTCAAATGTGAAAAAACGCTATCACGGCTATGCCACTGCACCGATTTTGATGAAGTTCGGTATGTACTTAGATAGACTGAATCTTGAGTAA
Organism: Tricholauxania praeusta; assembly: GCA_949775025.1. Lineage (NCBI taxonomy): Eukaryota > Metazoa > Arthropoda > Insecta > Diptera > Lauxaniidae > Tricholauxania > Tricholauxania praeusta. Next base: position 46,613,208 of record OX459031.1, read on the forward strand.
AAATAAATTTTTTTAGTCGGTGGTGCCGCGCCTCTTACAGGAAAATACGTCGTTACTACTAAACTAACCCTAAAAAAGATTTCTAAAAACTCAAATTTTTTTAGGAGGCGTGGCAGCACCTCTAACAGGATAAAGAGTTTTCACTACTAAGCTAATGTGCCCATTTTGATGAAATTTGGTACAGGGATAGTTTGAACAGTGAGGCAAGCTATTTGCTTTAAAATGGACGGTACCAACCCCCAGTAGGAAAATATGTTTTGAAAGCTAAGCGATTTTGATGAATTCGGTATGGAGATAGATTGCGCCCTAAGTAAGAGAAAGAGATAGTGGCAGGGATGTAGAAACATGATACTATGATCTAAATTTTTAGAGTGATGACAAAAAATTACTCTTTCCAGTTCAGTTTTTTAATACTATAAGGGGAAGTCCATAAATTACGTGAGTCAAAAAAGGGAGGGAGAGGGTCCGGAAAAGTCTCACCAAGTCTCACAAAGGGGGAGGGGGTCAATAAAAATCTCACGTTAACTTTTTGATGCAGAGACTAAGCATTATTATAGCAAATTACATTTAAAAATTATAAGGCAAGTCTCATGGGTGGGAGGGGAGGGGGGTCCCGTCAGATTTCATCAAATCTCATCAAGGGGAGGAGAGGATGGTCCGAATTTTCAAAAATACACCTCATGTACTTAATGGACGGCCCCTAATCGAATCTTAGATTTGAGACATGTAACAGCTTCTTACTCTTTGTTTGTGAGAGAGTGAGGATTATCTATACATCCATCCTTTTTTTAACTGCCATAACACAACATAATCGCTTAGTTTTGTTGTTGTAATAGTTATGAAGAGGACCAGTGCAGAATGTGAAATTTTTTTAATACTAGGCGTGGCTTCGCCCAACAGGAAAATATGTTTCCACGGTTAAACAAGTGGACTGATTTTGGGGAAATTCGGTTTGGAAGTTGTACCCTAAAAAATGGTATTAAAATCTTCAAGTTCTTTAAGGAGGCGTGGCATCGTCACTAATGGGAAAGAACGGTAACACGGCTGTGGCACAACACCGATTTTGATGAAATTTGGTATGTAGATAGATTGAAACTTGACTAAAGATATTTGTTTTGAGTGAGCGGTACCACGTCCCTTACAGGAAAAAATATTTTACTACTAAGCTAATGGACGGATTTTGATGAAATTCAGAAAAAGATTGAACCCTGAGAAAACGTATTTGTTTTAATGGTTGAATTTCAACCACTGGGCGGACTCTAGTAGTAATAATTGCGCTAGACTCTTGAAATTTGGTACAGATGTTTTTAAGGTAAAGAGAACAAAAATTGGTGATTTTTAAAAAAAATCGGTTCAAGAACACGCCTACCTACCATACAAAGTTGGGTTGTGGTTGTGACTTTTTTTTTTAAAATTGGTATCAATTTTCATTAATTTGGCAATGCTGATTTCAAAAATTTTATAAACTTTTCAATATCTCTTATAGTTTTAAAGTTATTAGAGAAAAACCAAAAAACGGTGGCCATTAACATTAAGGATAGCCCCAGAGTCTTGAAATTTGGCACAGACATTTTTTAGGTTAAGTCAACAAAAACTTATGAATATGAAAAAAAATCGGTCCACGTACACGCCTACCGCCTATACAAAGGTAGGATATGATTGGGATTTTTTTTCTAAATTGGTATCAATTTTCATTAATTTGACAATGCTGATTTCAAAAATGTTACAAACTGTGCGATATCTCTGATAGTTTTCAAGTTATTAAAGAAAAATTGAAAATTCAATGTAAAAACCTAATTTGAAAAATAAATAATGTAGATATACAGCAATGTTTTTTTTTAAATTTATTTTAATAGTCTTCTTCATAGACTTGAAGCATTTCTTGTGCCACTGGTGATAACTCTTTATATTTTTTATCTCGCTTTATTCGAATTTGGCTGATAAGAGGATCAGAAGAAATCAGCAAGTAATGCAAAACATCTTCGTTGTTCGCTATTCTAGAGCAACACCTGCTGTTGTGCAACCTCGCGTTTTAAAAAACTTTATTTGATGCTTCCTGAGGTTCTTCAGAAAGACGTCCAATTGGAATTTCTAGTTCTTGCATAATTTCACTTCCATGCATTAGAACTTTGTGCACGGAAGGAGGCATGTTGTACCAATTGTAGTCTTTTTTATAAAGTTTCATAGTTACTGCACAGTTATTAAATGCAGAATCATGTTAACTGGGTTCTACTGTATTTGGTTTGATAAAATAACTGTCGCAATGACTTTTGAAACACTTTACACTTAGTTTCTAATGAAAACACAAGTTTTTTCCGAATATAAAATGCGAAGATACATAAATATTTTTTCTTCAAATATTGAAATAGAAAAAAATTCATAAAAAAAAGTTATGAATATGCGCAGCTTTTTTTTTTAGTTTGCTTAACGGTACGTTCTTTCATAATATATAAAAAATAAAGAGAATCCAGAGATATAGTTTATTTTTTACTGTTAAATATTGTGAAATTTCTGAATAATGACTTTTTCAGCCCTAATTTTTTAAAAATCAGCATAATTCACACATAGAATATAAGACTTCAAGCAAACAATTTTTAAATAGTACAATCCATGAACTTTCTGCCAGTATGCAGATTTTGCAATTTTGGTAAATTTCGATACAAACAAATTAGTGAAAGAATTTAATAAAAGTCGATATATATTGTTCCTTCTAAAACTACATTAGGAAAAACCTGAGAAAAAAAAAGTTATGAAAATGCGCAGCTTTTTTTTTTTTGGCCAACCATACCTTCGCACATAATATATAAAAAATTTTTTTAAATCCGGGGATATAGTTTTTTGTTTTTTCTGTTAAAGTTTTAAAATTTTTCACTTTTACCATTTTTCATTCTAATTTTTAAAAATTCCGTAAAATTCATATAAGGCCCATAAAAGAAAACTAAATTAATTTTTATAAAGCCGAAACAATGTACTTTCCGCCAATATGCTACATTATTGCATTTTGTTTCAAACAATTCAACTAGAGCCCCCTATCTAACAGTTGCTTATATAAAAAAATTCATAGAAAATTTTTGGAAAACAAAGTTCAACTTTGAGCCCACTGTGTCGCTAAATCCAAAACAAATTTAAAACTTTTATAGTTTTTTTTCATCCCCTAAGTATTATCTGACGATTGTACTACTAAATTTTCAATTCCAACTACTCTCAAATTCTTCCTATTTATGGCCACAAAATTCCACTGTGCGAAGGTTTGACACCTGTAGCAAAAAATGACAGGTGGAGCATTGTGAGTAGTGAAAATCACACTTTATACATGGAGTAAAACACGCGAAAACGCCAGAGAAAAAATTTTTTGGCTCCGATTTGGCTGAAATTTGGCATTATTGTAATATCGATGTCCAGCAATAGAACTGCGTTCAGGAATTTGCCCTAGTATTATTTTTTGTTGAGATACGCGGGTATGAAATTCACGATTTTTGTACTTTTTCAGAATAAGTGTTTTTTTCGAAAATTCATAGCTTACAGCAAACTCTATCAACTAATAATTGGTATACCTACGATTTTAGGTTTTTCCTTGTACTTTTTGAAAAAAAATATTGTTTTTGAAAAAATAAAATTTTTTGCAAAAATTTTGCGAATTTAAAATTATTTTTGCATTTTTTTTAAAAAAACCATTTTTTAAAAATTTTTTTTTATTTTTAAAAAAAACTTTGATTTATTCTGCGCTTAATGCCGTAAAAATTTTTATGGGGAAAAAATTATTTATATTTTTTTTTTAATTTTAAAAAAAATTAAAGAGCTAAGATTTTGAAAATTGAAATGAATTTTTGAATTTTTTTTGAAAAATGCATTTCTGAAAATTTTTTTGTTTTTACATTTTTAGGTTTTTACTTGTACTTTTCGAAAAAAAATACTGTTTTTGAAAAAAAAAATTTTTCTCAAAAATTTTGCGAATTGAAAAATATTTTTGCATTTTTTTTAAAAAACCCATGTTTAAAATTTTTTTTTTTTTTAAAAAAAAAAAACTTTGATTTATTCTGCGTTGAATGACGTAAAAATTTTTGCGGGGAAAAAAGTATTTATATTTTTTTTTTAGTTTTAACAAAAATTAAAGAGCTAAAATTTTGTAAATTGAACTGAATTTTTGAATTTTTTTTGAAAAATCCATTTCTGAATATTTGTTGTTCGGTTAAGAAATATCACAGAAACATTTCCTTCTCAATCTATTTTCTAAATCTACAATCACCTTTTGATAATATCGCTTGCAATACTCGTTTTTTTTGTTTAATTTGCGGAGTATTGTAAAAGGTGAATATTGTATGATTTGAAAATTGCTCATTAAGGACCACAAAATAATTTACTTGAAGAAGTATAGAAGCCCTCGAAAACTAGCAAAATCATTATAATCAACATTGAAGTTTCGAAATCATTGGAGAAAGTATTCTGCCAAGCCCAGAACCCTGAAATTTATATCTGCATACGTCATTGCCACATATATATGTACAGTAGGTGGCAAAATTATTAGGGACATGCTCTGTATACAATTTTTTTTTGGATGTTGTTTGAGTTCGGTGTTGTGATGCCATTCTCTGACGAGTGCTTCAATCAACTTTCGTTTGGTGGTATTCAATCTTTTGACGTTCGCCCGTTTTGTTAGCTCCCACATATTCTTAATGGGGTTCAAGCCAGATGAGTTCCCAGCAAAGGCAGTTACACGCCAGGCTTTGTGGCATGGTGCCGAATCGTGAATAAAAGTGTAGTCTTGTCATCAGGGAACCATTCTTCTAGCTGCGACCGCAAGCGAGTTTCTAATACTCTCTTATGTCGGTCCTGCCTCATGGTCTCTACAAATCGTGGTCCCTACCACGATTAGTAGGGACCATGGTCATGGCTGAGATCATACCATGACGCTAGCCGGGTGTTTAGTACTCTCTATAAAGCAGTCGGGGTGGAACTGCTGCCCAGGACGTGGTCAGAAAAATTTAAATTTGTCCACCAAAAGATGGAATGTTAATACGTCAGAGAAGTAGGTACATATACCAGTAAAACACTATTATTAAAAAAAGATCAGTTCACGAACTACTCCATTTTAAGAATTAGCACATGCTCGATTCCAATATGCAACAGTATTCAAGTGTTGCAGTTGCTTCTTCTTCATGGCATCGGTTAGGCGCAGCTTTTTGACAGGATGGCGACCGATCAGGTCCTCTTCTGCCAAATCCAGCCTTCACTTCAAGTAAATAATAATAAATCTTCACTTTGAAAACGATAACGATGCTTATCATCGTAGTTAGATTCTTACGATTTTCGAGGCAGATGTCCATAGTTTTACGGTCGGTACGAGTTGTGGTGATTATTTTTTTTTATCACATTTCCCTACACGGTTTGCGTCCAATGGCTCGTTTTGATCTATTTTTTTTTAAATGCGGTTAAAAACAGACTTGAAAACACCTGCAAGCGTAGCTATGTCTCTCTGGGAATGTGTAGAGTGACATAACAACGTCTGTATTTTTCTACATTTTCTTGTAGACGTTTCTGAAGACTTATCCATTCTAAAAATAAACACAATACCGTTGTTCAAATATGAATTAATTCATGAAATTTAGTAAAACTAATTAAGTAAAAACCATATTTTACATTTTGAATATTGCGAACAGGAAAACGGGCAAAAAACTGATTTACCGCTTATCAAAAACAACAATAATGATACCAGCAGCAAAAGCAAAGTAAGAAATTTTATGGGAACTAATTTATACGCTTAAAAAATTCGGCTAAGCTAGAAGATACAAAAATTTAAGTACTATACCTAATAATTTGACCAGCTACTGCCCAGCCAGCATTTTATGAAATTTCCGATCACATTCGAGTCCTCTGTCTGATTAAAATGATCATAAATGCGCTCATTTTCTGATCATAAATGATGTCGGGAGAAAATGGTACCCTATCCGCGACTCTTCTTGAAGAGTCGTTTATGACCCGTTTTTCTATTTTGAGAAAAATTTTTTTAATTAAAAAAATTAGTGTTTTAACAAATTTACTTAAATTTTTTTTATAAAGTTATAGTCTTTCTTAACAAATATGATTAAATGATTTTTTTTCCTATCTACTATAGTTTTTGAGATAGGTATTTCGTTTCAAAAAATGTTCAAAAACGTCAAAAAAAAAAGAAAGTGTGCTGTTATTAAAAGAATGACCGATATGTATAAGCGATAGTCAAATAAATATTTTTATTTTTTGCTGAGAGTCGTTTATGACCCGTTTTTCTATTTTGAGAAAAATTTTTTTAATTAAAAAAATTAGTGTTTTAACAAATTTACTTAAATTTTTTTTATAAAGTTATAGTCTTTCTTAACAAATATGATTAAATGATTTTTTTTCCTATCTACTATAGTTTTTGAGATAGGTATTTCGTTTCAAAAAATGTTCAAAAACGTCAAAAAAAAAGAAAGTGTGCTGTTATTAAAAGAATGACCGATATGTATAAGCGATAGTCAAATAAATATTTTTATTTTTTGCTTAACACACTTTTTATCCGACAAGTTAGTTTTGACATGTCGTACTACTCCGTAGGATAATGTGAGCCCTTAAAGCTAAATAACATGATGTCCCTGAAACCCCACAGCTATGAACTTTACGTAGTATACTAAAGTAATTTGACCAATGAGGCCTCTCATGTAGAACCTACGCAAAGGAAAATTTCTGCAAAACTTCGTTGCCTTATACATATGTAAGTATATTAAATTTTAAAAGACACAAACTATTGAATGAATTCTCACATTCTTCGAAAAAAAATCGAAAATGTCTGATAGCGATCTCTAAATTTTCATTTATTTAGATATTCTAAAATTTAAAATAATTTTATTCCTATTACTGAGTGTACTTCCGGCTGGCATCAATAGAATATTAAAAATTGCATTATTTTTAAGCCCCAATGCCCAAGCCTGATTCAAGAAGTGTATGTAGTTTCCCGAGAGGATTTCATTTTTATGTTAATTGAATTGAATACGGTGGGACTAAAAAGTGCTTTGCGAAATAACTCAAACGAAATAAGTATGTAAGGCAGTACCTAGTCTCACAAGAAATTACACAGGGACACTTTTAAAAATTAGTTTCAATAACTATAATATATGTATGTAAAAGTGACCATTTTTACTATGATTACATGCGCTTTTTATTTTTTATTAGCACATTGATTCGAAACTTGATGGACTTAATTTAATCGCTACTATGTCCAAAAATTGATTGGTAATTATCATAACAAATTTACTGGTAGATGCGAAAAGTTAGACAAGTTACTGGATATAAAAAGTTTCCGCTTATTAACACATTTAATTTTGTTGGTAAAAGTTCATGACTTTTTTAAAAGCTGGTTTAATTAAAATCTAATGGTGTGTTCATAATTATCAGTTGAAACTTTAGCTTGACCGGAGTACATATCTCCGGTCAAGCTAAACTGTAACTCTATGAGTTAATTAAGATCACAAATTTACTGTTCAGATATGGAATATTATTGTTTCTGATGTAGTTGATATTTAGCAGCATGTACTTATATAATGTTTTGCTAAAGTATGTTGAGAATTATGCAATATGCCTGTAATTATGTATCAAAATCAAATAAGAATAGGATTACTAAATATATGTTTGGCCCAATTAAATAACTTTATTCTATTCAAACAAATATCATGTGTATATGCAATGCAAAAATTGTGAAAATCAAATGCGACGCCCCCTCAATCGGTTCGAAATAGGAAAAAAAAATTTTAGGAATTTTTTCAAATTTTTATCTATAGCCCCTGATTACCCTATTTCGATTTGAAATTTGGCCTAATCCGAAGTATATCATGATGGGTATCGTTGGAAAGCTATTTTTAAATGATTCAGTTTTTCATATGAAAATGTTTTTGTGGGCGTGTCCGTTTTCGAGATATAGTCTTCCATAGTTAAAAAAATGTCTCCCTCTATATATTTTCTACACCGTTTTATTTAAAAACCTGCAATTCTCTGTGTAGATAAGCTAGTATATGGACACAAAATGAAAAATATTTCGGATTTTGTGTGAATAAAACTGATCGAGTTATGAAGTGAAAACTGAAAACTATAAAATTTTTGATGTACATACATATTCAAAATGGGTATCATTGGAAAGCTAATTTTAAATTATGTAATTTTTCTTTGAAACTTTTTTTGTGACCGTTACCGTTTGCAAGACATACTCTTTTAAAGTCATCATAGTTTCATCTATATTTGTATAACTGTCCAATCCGATGTGCATGCTGCCGAAGCAGGGGTATTTCTTAAGTTTTGATTACCCCTTGGAGTAATTTATTCCATCTGGTTGTAATAATTCATGACTTCTCTTCCGGTTATGCAATTGGTATATTTCCAAGCGATGGTTATAAGTACAAAGCTGGATCTTGGTAGGTCCATACCTTCTTTTTATGACCAAGTACATTTTAACACATTTATATAGCGAGCCGCATGCTGCAAGACAGACGCCCGTTTTCTTTAACAGCCGCTCACTCTAAGACAGACGCTGACCAAGAAGCCGCCCACTCTGGGTCAGACGCTTCTTGGATTCACTGGAGTCCGCCGGGTCGTTAATCCCGTTATTCAATTTAAAATTTCCATAAGTGATTCTTTGTCAGCGTTCGAAAATTTTTTTACGATATTCGTCAATAACTAAGTAAAAGCGAGAACTGTTTTTGATCTTCGTTTTTTTGTGAATCGATTATTGTATTAAGTAAATAAATGCACCCCTCTTTCGGCAACGTCATTCACGATCTTCAAGTCAATGACAACACTCAACCCATGCTGGTAACTGGAATTTTCATCCCACAGCTCTGGATCGACTTCAAGGAAATCACCAGATATTTTGCACCTCGCAATAAAATTTCGTGACTGTGGTGTTATAAAATCGTACATTTCTTTTTGGCAAAACGTAGGAATATCACTGGTCAACAGTGGAATTTTATTGCAGACACTGTCACCAATCTCTGTGATAGGATCTAGATTTGATACTTTTTCCTCTTAACCACCAATGATAATCTGTTGTCGAAGAAGGCCATCGCAGCTGACTCAGGGTTAGTGTACCATAGGTGGGTTTTAAACTTCTCAAGTGTAACAGCTGATACTTTTTTATCAATTAGTCAGTTTTTGTAAAGCTTTTTGACAAATTCTATATCATGAGATGGCGCTTTTGTTGCAACTGGAGAAGTGAACCAAGCCTCGATATAAACGAAGACGATAAAAACCGAAGTGTCGCGGATTACCTTTAGTTCTTCCGTTGTCATAACAAATGTATCTCGAAAGATAAAGATTTTTAGGCAGTAAATTGCCTTTGCCATCCATCGTGCGTGATGGAAAGCTCCAGGGGCATTAAAAAAAACATTTTCCGATAGAATTAGTCCAAGACAGATAAGTGTTAGTTGAAAAAGCTCTTTGTAATCATCTCTTGCCTGAAGATTTTTGAATGCATTTTGAACGAATGTCCCAATTTTATTAATTTCATCTCATCGTTTATTCCAATTTGGTATTTTTTTTTTATCAATGGTTTGCCATGTATTACTGAATATTTGTAAAAGTGGAATATTTGGGCCCACTGTCCCAGGCACTTTTTTTTTAAAGACACTGCGAAGAACCAGTTCAAAAATGTGAATTGGGTACAATAATTTTGTTCCCAAGCGATGCTCTAAAAAAACTGCTGCACCTTTCATTGCACCCAAGTTAGTATGTATCGAAAAGTAAATCCGATCGAGTTTTTTTAAAATTATGTTCAGCCGTACAGTTAAAAAAAAAGTTGGGAAAAATGGATTAAAAAAATTGCGGCTTAATCCAAATTTCATATTGAAATAGGGCCAGTAAGGCTATATCTCGAAAACGGACACGCCCACAAAAAAATGTTCGTATAAAAAACTGAATCATTTAGAAAGAGCTTTCCAACGATACCCACCATGATATACTGCGGATTAGGCCAAATTTCAAATCGAAATAGGGTAATCAGGGGCTATAGATAAAAATTTGAAAAAATTTGTAAATTTTTTTGTCCTATTTCGAACCGATTGAGGGGGCGTCCTCAATTTTTTTTTCTAAGGACCACCCTTATATGCATATGCATCTAAAAACAATATTTAAACATTCAATTAAGGGCATAGTGAAATCTGCCATAATTTGTTTTTTGTTAGTAAATGTTTTTAAATTTTTCAACCAAGTACATTTATTTGAGTGAAATATAGTGTTTTCTCAGTGTAGAAATAATACAAGCCTAAAATAAAACAAATATATACTTTGATGACCAATGGACATGACTGTCATGATTCTCATGACATTAAAAATTAATGTTGGTGACTGAGCAACGTAGCATATCAATTCGTTGAAATAGATTAAGATTTTATTGGCTTTTATTTTGTGTTTTATATTAAAAATGACCCACAACCGGGATAGTCGGGAATTTACTGTATTCACATTGTCTACGCCAACACTTAAATCTGAGTGGCTACATAGCTCGAATTGCTTCGAAAGTTAAGAATTCTTATATGATTTGATAAGGGAACTTGTTTACTTCTCATGAGTTCATCTATGATAGTGAATATGTGTGAGTGAGATTGTCATAAGCACATTAGCAATTTGCTTGATAAGGTTTTTTGTTTGTTTTCGAAACGTTGGCAAAAAATTTGCTAAGTAAGGCGAGTTCAAATTGAATGTCTACTGATGTACACAGATACCTACATACTTACAGCCAGAGCTGCAGTACATTAAAAAATGTGGATAGCAACTGTCTATAGTACTGTCAGAGGCAACTATCATTCCAAAAAATGTTTCGCGAGTTAGTACTACTTACTTACTTTGTAAGTAATATTAATTAAAGTAAAATTAATTAATAATTGTAATATGTAAGTATAACATTCGTACGAAATTTAAAAAATATCCGATTTGCTCAAAACTTGACACATCAAAGATAATACCACAGCCCAAATTTCAGCTCCCTAAATGGTCGGTATGTAAGAACTGTTAGGTCATAGCTTGAAAAACTCAATTTTTGTGAAAACAGCCAAATTCGATATTTAATATCTTAGGGCCTGGTTAACCAATTTTACTGCGCGTTAGCTCATTTTAAAGGGTATAATGAGACAAACAAAATAAAATTTGGTAAGGAAGGATATTACGGTTTAAAGTAGATGACATAACAACAAAAGTGATATCCATTTTTAATTTTAGAACTTTGAGAACTAAAAGTTTTTAAACGAAATAAGAGCGGCTATTTTCGGACCAACATATGGCTGGTTTGCTGTGCTATCTTTAGAGGTACTTTAACGTGTCAATATTTCAGTACAATCGGTTGCTTTCTCAATTTCAAATAAAAGCTATATTTTTTCATACAATAAATAAGTCCGTATAGAATGTAACCATGACTTTAACGTAGGTAACTTTTGGTGCAAGCACCATACATTTAGAAAGAATTACACCGTCAGGAAAACAACTACATAATAAAGAAATTTGTCGAAAATTGCATTTATAGTCAAATAAAATAACTGCCAAATAAAATGAAATAACGCCCAAAAGGAATTGAATGAAATAAGCCCCAAATTAAATTTCATTGGGATCATGAGATTGAATTAAAGAAACACCAATTGAAATTAAATAATCTCCAAGCCTTGGCTGTTATTTCTTTATGATATAACTCCCAAAAAAGTATGGACATTTTTGGGGGTTTTTTCATAAATATTTTTTTTTACGCTTATTTCTATAACGTGTGAATAAGAAGGGAAATTTAAAATGGGGCACAACTTTTCTGAAATTGCCAATTAAACTCAAGAAATTGCTTATAAGTCAGTATGTACATACTTATCACAAAACTTACCTGATGAATTAATCCAGAAATAAAGTGATTAGTATCTTCAACACTGCCACCGTTAATATGTCCACCGCTGTTGTTGCTGTTATTATTATTATTGCCAATGGCACTTTGATGGTGTGAACTGTAGTTATTGCTGATGGCGGTATATTCCATTTGATCAGCGTTAATGCAATTTAAAGGATCAACTGGTGTTGTTACAGAAGTGGAACGTTGTTGTTGTTGAATGGGATCAAAAATTGCTTGCAATTCCAAAAAGTTTGGGTATTGTTGCAAAAGCGATAGAGCCATTCGGTGACGTGGATTACACACGCCACACTTTACTTTAGTAAACCGAAAAGTTTATGGCCAAAATTTTGAGCGAATTTTTTTCGAAATTTAATTTTCGCGATTTGGGTATATTGAGAAAAAATTTTGTTTCAGAAAGGTCAAGCCAACAGTTTTTCTTGGTCTTAGTATAGAAACGCACAGGAATTGCACTGGCATAAAGTTAACATGTTCGGATAAATGGCTACAAACGTTAGGTCACGGACACTTGGAAATCTTTCAGAACTGCCTGGTTACCAACAACCAAAACAACATTTAACTAACACAATAGATCTAAACTTCTACTAACTGCTTCACTATTACAGCTAAATAAGTTTCTTTTAAATAATTTAACAGTTTTTCGATTATTCAATATTATTTGGTAATTGACAATTATGTCACACTTCACGCACGACTAATGTAATTAAAACATTACGAAAAAAGAGTTGTACAGCTTCTTTATCCCGGTGGTTTCCCGTTGACGATGGCTTCGCAGTAAGGTATTTTCGATCTTCAACAACATTTTGGTAAGGAGATGCATACAGCTATCCTGAAAATCATTTGGTGGATTTTTTAACTGACAATCGAACTTCTCCATTTATTAGAAAGTTTTTTTTTAAAAAAAGTTTTGCGACAAAAATACTTGGAACGAAAAAAAAAGTTGATTTGCAAATGCGGATGTTGCAGAAATATAAAGTTAGCGCTTATTACAACAGAGACTTGCTGTCATAAGTTTGACATATTTTCACTTTTTTGTTTTGTATTCTACACAAAATCGCACTCAAATCACAATTCGGATGTCCTTTTTATAAAGATGAGCTTTCTAGCTGATTACACAGTGCTGTATAGAAGATGGAACTTTTTATCAATTTTTATTTTTATTGAATCAATATGGCTGACTGGCTGGCTGGTTAGATGGCTGAATAAACTTGTGCGACTCTCACAGTGTTCGGAGTTATTCTGAATTTATTATCGCTTGGTGTTTGTTTTATTTTTCTCGTTTTGAGGCTTCAGCTGGTCGAGATCGGGCACTAAGCGACAAAACACGTAACATATGTACACACGTATTGACGAAATTCAACTGAGTTTTTGTGTATATTGTGGGATTTGAAACCAGAATACTCGTATCTATGTGTGAGATTGATAAAGTTGTTTAGTTTTTGTTGTTATTGTATTTTTATCAAATATTTTTGTTTTTGTTTTAACATTTTCACAAATCGAAACTTAATACATCAGCGAGAGCTATGCCGTTTTTCTGAGTTGAGAAGCAAAAATTACTGTATTATTATATTAATTAATGCAAATATATGTATGTTGCTCAAGATTTTTTTCTTTGAATTGTCGGTTTTCAACACGATCTTTACCACTTTGTGAGATTTATTTAAAAACTTCTTTTTCGATTTTTCAACTGCACGCTACTTTCGAAACTCAACACGTTGGCTGACACGTTAGAGGAGCAATTTTAATACAACGAAGCTTGGCTTCGCATTGCGAAACGAACCCAGCATTTTATCGAAACCTTGTTGGGAGCAGCCAGCACGATCGCAAGGCTAAAATAACAATGCGATGCGAAATTTTTCACTGAATCTGGGAAACTGCAAAGATCTTTTTAGAATCGAAATTAATATGTATTTAAGAGTATGTACTACGAACGTTAGATACTCAATTCTCGATACAGTGCTTTCTGTTGCCGATCACGATTCTCAAGCTCAAACTCTGTGGGTTCACAGCCGGGTATAGCAACGCAAACGGGAAAGTTCTAATGCACGAGACAGCGCCGTTCAATTACAACGTACAACGGTCGTGACGACAGTTCAATTTGATTCGGAGTGGACCACTTGAGCGCAGTCAGAAAACCCAGAAAAAAGAACGAAGTATTCAATCAAAAAAACGAGCCGCAGATAGAAAATTTTACAAATCGCCACTACTTTCAAGTAGAATGAGAATATCTTTGAGATACGATTCATATACGTATATTGGAATCATATGATTTTTGCTCTGCTATCAACAAGCAAGCATCCGTATCTTTATTTCAATGGTTTATTTGCCAAAGAGTGGCTCATAGACGACAGATAAGTACGATAGATGATCGTACTCGTTTTTTTGTTGCCTCTTCTCGTTTCGTCTCGTGTCGTCAGTTCAGGGCAATCGCTCAGTTTTCTGAATACAATTAATTGCTGCTAGTAGCCTTATAATTGCTGCGAATTGAATTTTTATTAATTTGCTATGTACACACTCTTCGATAGTGTCGATCGATCGATCGATTGCGATGTATAATTTATGAAACGAATCGTCGACGTCAGCGAGAAATACCTTTAATTTGTCAGAATAGTAATGGAGAAGTTGAAAAACCCAAAATTTAGTCAAAATAACACGCCAGCGCAGATAAGCAAAAATCACACTTGTCGCAAAAGCAATGGTTACAAACGAACTAAACACTCCACTCGTAGAAACCGACATTGTGTGTGTTAGCTTTGGCTCTTTTTTGTTTGTTTCAAAGTCAACCTCTGGATACCGACTCCCTCCCGTTTCGTCTTTTGCCCACGATCTACGAGTACCTACAATATCACACACAGGTTCTCATGATGTTGATTGTGAAAGTTGTAACTACGAGTAGAAACATGAGCATTAACTGCTGAGCGGCGCTGAGTACGTCGTTCACAAAAGAGCGTCCAGAGACGAGCGCTATGGTCATTGATTTGAGTCTGATGAAAAACCGCGCTCTACATTTGTTGCCTCTTTGAAAGTCATTTTCCTATCATTTTTTTGGTTTTCGATATCTCAGGCAATCTCGATAATGTTGTTGACGTATGTAGTTTTTTTTTCCTTTTATTTTTGCTCATAGTTAAATCACTGCATTGGCTATCTTTTTAGTAGATACGGTTATTTTTCAGCTAATGAACTACTGGTATTTAGATTTTACGAATATTTTTATATTAGTGTAAGTTTAGGGTGTTGAAAATATTTTATTCATTTTTTCTTCTAGGCCCATCATATTACTGCTTTATTAATTAAAGTTTAGATGGTAATCAACACTAGAATATATGTATGTATGTCCAGTGGCAGATCTAGGATTTTTTTCAGGGGGTGGGGCTGACATTTTTTAAGTGAAAACACATATCGATTGATTTTTTTAACGAGCAATGCTTAAATTTTTTTGCATATTTCAACAATCTAATTGGATTTACAAAAATACTGATGCCACAATTTAATATCGGATTCGAGCTCAACCTAACTGCAATTTAAATAACTTCCGTAAGTAAAAGCAGCCTCCACGATTTTGTCAACATGCCAACATTGAGTGATACACCGGTATTAAGTCTTCTAAGGGTAAAATGCTCAAAACTTTAATCCGGAATTTTGATATTAATTCTAAAATCACATGATCCAAATAAGGATATAATATTGCGGCTCTAAAACATTTGAGAAAGAAATGAAAAATAAAAATAAAATAAAATAAAATAAAATAAAATAAAATAAAATAAAATAAAATAAAATAAAATAAAATAAAATAAAATAAAATAAAATAAAATAAAATAAAATAAAATAAAATAAAATAAAATAAAATAAAATAAAATAAAATAAAATAAAATAAAATAAAATAAAATAAAATAAAATAAAATAAAATAAAATAAAATAAAATAAAATAAAATAAAATAAAATAAAATAAAATAAAATAAAATAAAATAAAATAAAATAAAATAAAATAAAATAAAATAAAATAAAATAAAATAAAATAAAATAAAATAAAATAAAATAAAATAAAATAAAATAAAATAAAATAAAATAAAATAAAATAAAATAAAATAAAATAAAATAAAATAAAATAAAATAAAATAAAATAAAATAAAATAAAATAAAATAAAATAAAATAAAATAAAATAAAATAAAATAAAATAAAATAAAATAAAATAAAATAAAATGAAATAAAAAACAATAAAATAAAATAAAATAAAATAAAATAAAATAAAATAAAATAAAATAAAATAAAATAAAATAAAATAAAATAAAATAAAATAAAATAAAATAAAATAAAATAAAATAAAATAAAATAAAATAAAATAAAATAAAATAAAATAAAATAAAATAAAATAAAATAAAATAAAATAAAATAAAATAAAATAAAATAAAATAAAATAAAATAAAATAAAATAAAATAAAATAAAATAAAATAAAATAAAATAAAATAAAATAAAATAAAATAAAATAAAATAAAATAAAATAAAATAAAATAAAATAAAATAAAATAAAATAAAATAAAATAAAATAAAATAAAATAAAATAAAATAAAATAAAATAAAATAAAATAAAATAAAATAAAATAAAATAAAATAAAATAAAATAAAATAAAATAAAATAAAATAAAATAAAATAAAATAAAATAAAATAAAATAAAATAAAATAAAATAAAATAAAATAAAATAAAATAAAATAAAATAAAATAAAATAAAATAAAATAAAATAAAATAAAATAAAATAAAATAAAATAAAATAAAATAAAATAAAATAAAATAAAATAAAATAAAATAAAATAAAATAAAATAAATTAAAATAAAATAAAATAAAATAAAATAAAATAAAATAAAATAAAATAAAATAAAATAAAACTAATAAAAGTCTTGTCTTCGGCCAGGCCGAAACCACATACTCTACACTACATTGAAATACCTTTTAAATAAATGTGAAAAAAGGCGTTGAAGAGGTTGAATGAGTCGAAAAAAAATGTAAAAAAGTTAAAAGAGTTTGAAAAGTGTTTGAAAAGTGTTGAAAACTGAAAAAATCTAAAATACATGGAAACCATTGAAAGAAATTGAAAAAATCCAAAAAATATGGAAAATTACGAATAAAGTTAAAAGAGGTTGAAAAAGACGAAAAAATACTTATAGGATATATTAGAAAAAGTTAAAAGGTTGAATAAGTCAAAATAATATGGAAAATGTTAAAAAAAATCGAATAGCAATGAAAAAGTCAAAATATGTCACGCCCTCCTCTTCAAATTTTAGCACAATAGCTTGTATAATTTGCGATAGATTAGTCTTAAAATTTAGGACGGTGACACACCCAATGGTACAATACAGCCCGATTTAGTATGATTGCTCACATATTTCGATGGATATACCATTTAACGTATTTTACTTGTATGAGAGTCACCACGCCCACTGTTGCTACATTTTAGTAATAAGATACCTTATAGCACGTACGTTTGTATTAAATTTCACAACGATTACGTTGTTAGTTCTCTCAATATAACGTTTATGCTGTGGGCTGTGCCAGGCCCCTGTGAGAGCCTTTGAAAACTTGAAACCTAGCCAAATCCTAATTTTTTTTCACATGCGCATCAAGTCACCAAGTTTTATCAAAATCACTGCAATAGTTTCAATAATTACTAAATAAGTTTAAGAATATTTGTTGGTCAAATTACGTTGGAACACGGAATTTGAAAAAAATTTTTTATTGAATTAAGAAAAAAATAAAATGAAACGCTTCCCAACGATCGGACGGGTCTCAAAAATTCTTATAATTATCAAAGTTTTTTTGAAAATGTTTAAGAAGAAAAATGAAGGGCGCATACATTTCGGAAATCAAGTTTTTTTGAATTAAACTAAAAATAAACGACGAAGGCTAAAATTTTTCATAAAGTCGTAGTTTTTCCTTTTTTCCTACTCCCTGTGTTACCGAAAGTACGATTTTTTTGATGTTTTTGGCGACACGAGCGAGGAAGAATTAATTCAGTGTCATACTCAACAGCGATTGTAGATGCTTCATTAAAAATATCATCAAAACTACGTTTGATCTTTTCGCATTAGTGAAAACAGGTTGATAATTTGCTCGACATGAGTACAGGCGGAAGAGATTTGTTATGTCGGATCTTGTAGTTTGCGACAATATAGGAGCATTAACAATTTTCAGAATATGCTATCGAAGCTGAAAGTTGAACCGCTTTTGAATAAATTACGGTATCCTTGCTTTGCTCTAAGTATTGTAATGTTTCAAAGGTAAGCAGGAACAATTCGCTGAAGATATCAACGCATTCATGGTATTCAACCCATCTACTCGCACACAGTGTTTTTAAACGGTTTTTTTTTTCTGGACTCCGTTAGGAAATTTTATCTTCAATAGTTGTACCCTTTTAGATGAATTCGAGAAAAAATTTGACACTGATGAAACTGTGCCTAGCAAGTTACGAATTTCAGAAATATCGCATAATTTGCCTACGCACAAATTTAGAGAATGTCTGAAACAATGAGTGTGAAATGCTAAGGGTTGGTCTTCAGAAATCAAAACCTGAACTCCGTTGATTTTTCTAGCCATGTTCGATCCTCCAACGTAGCCTTGACCACTCAAGTTTTTTACAGACAAATACAATGATGTCAATTCACTTATGATTGCTAGCTTAATAGTAAGTGCCCCAGTCGATTTAATGTGAGTGAATCCCAAAAATTTTTTTTCTAGGACGCATTCGTCTAAGTCCACGTAACGAATGCATGCTGTTAGCAATTCTTTTTTTACTGGCATCCGTTGTTCCATCGCATAAAGTTGTATAAGATTTGAGATTTTTTTTTTTTTTTTTTTTGAGACAATTTTTGATCGTATTTGACAACCAGTAACCTCAATAATATCATTATGTATGGTTTTACTGAATAAAATATAATTTTTCACCGACATCTAATCGAAATGCAAGTAATGATCGCAATGCTCCTCGACCTGAAAAAGCTTGATGCTGTTTTTCTTCCGATTTCATGTGATCCAAATCCCGATGACCACGTAGTGGTAAATTATTGCACGAAAAAAATAGCATAGTTTCGACAATTGGACCTAGTCGCTTTCGAGTGTTCTTAATTATTTCAGGTTTTCTGAAACGTTCTTGAATCAAAATATTTTTTGGCGGCTCCCACCCTTGTATCCTCCACTGTGTATGTCCCATCATTTCCGCAACTATGCGGAGGACTGGGGGCTAAGAAGAATAAATCGAAAAAACTTAATACAAATAGCACCTTTCATGTATATATTATGTATAACATACAGTGAGTCACAAAACTGTTTATAAAAAACATGTTTCTAGTTTTAAGGCTATCAATTTGTCTGATCGTGGAGTACTGATCATGGACTACTGTCCATTGGTGATCTTCAATAGCTCGTCCAGATTTTGTGGGGATACTTATAGGTATTTTTTTGGTATTTTTTATTAAAAATATTCCACAATTTTTAAATTTTTTAATATCTGGGGACTGGGCTGGCTAATCCAAGTAGATAATATTTCAGCCTCAAAGCCATTTCGTTGTAATTGTAGCCTTATACTTCGTATCATTATCCTGCAAAGGAATGGTATCGCCTGGTTTGTAGCCAAATTTTTCCAGACTGGGTGGGTATAAGGTCACTTGAATATTAAAATAATCTCCTGATTTATCACGATAAAAAGGAGCCACCGCCAAACTTTAAAGTCTCCAATGTAATGCGTGCAGTAATGCCAATTTTTTTATAATCTCAACACCACGCGCATCCATCTGACCCCAAACGATTTATTTTTATTTATATCTGACCAGTGCACTGCAGTGGATGAAAGTTACATGGATACCTAAGAGAATATAGCTCATCATAGAGCCAAAAACGGTCACATAAAATAATAAAAAATTACTACAAATGTTTTTATGAAGTAGTTCAAGTCACAAAACTGTTCACTAAAAACTAATAAGCTATTGACTATGTCATAAAAACTAGGGGTAAAAGGAACTAATTCGTTAAAGGTATTTTATTGTCTTATATGTTCAATTGTACCCTATAATGATATAGCTAAAAGTGCGATTATATTAAGGCTTGGACTTTTGAGCACGGTGCAAATTTGTCCACTTAGCAGTTACATTTTATCAGACTTATTATAGAGAATAAAATTTCCTCTCCATATTACACTTTATAAAGTCAAGGAACTAATTTTTTCATAAAAATAAGTTAAAAAACTATTTTTTTCATCAAAATAAGTTAAAAAACTATTTAAAAAAAACCGTAAAATTTCAATATTTTGAATTTTTTTAAATTTTTGAGTATAATTTTTTTCAGAGAAGACTTAGGGATTTTTTTGTTCACATAAAATAAAGGTGATGTAGTTTCCGTCAAAAAAAAATCCATAAAAGTATTTTAAGTGAAGATTGACTGAGATACAGTCGTTCAAAGTTACCTACTTTTGTATGAATTCAACAACTTTTATCTACATACCATGTTAGTTTTAATTTTTACACACAAAAGTAATGTCAAAATACTAGGACTTAATATCATTGATAAACTGAAAATTACTTTTTTATTGAATTAACATTACTTTTGTGTGTAAAAATTAAAACTAACATGGTATGTATATTAGGGTGTTTTTTTTTAATCTTTTGGAGAGAGATTTTATGTTTTCCTATATTATAGCTAGTCCCAACATTTGAGCTTCCTAACTCAAACCTGTAAGCGGCACGGACAGAGTTTACGTCCAATTTCGTTGAAATTTAACGAAAAAACCGACTTGCTAAAACGTAGCACAAGTCTGTCTTAGGTGCCAAGATATAGCGTTTTGGTATTTTTAGTTGAATGGTGGACGCCACCCACTGTTATAAAACCACGCCCACATTTTTCGTGTGACTAAAAATGCGGAAAAAATACACCCGAGGTATTTTTATTTATTTTTTTAAAAACTTGCGGTCCTATATGCCTATACAATAGAATCGGCTTTGAAGAAAATCCTCCTAAAATTTCAGCTTCCTAGATCAAACCTGCGAACGGCGCATTGACTTTGTTTCCTAGTACAATTCATATGAAAAACGAAAAAGCAAAACAACGAAAAACAAAATTTACTAAAACGCAAAAAAATTCTGTTTTTCGATAGGAAATTTTACTTTTTACAGTAGATCTAATAATGTGGAAAAACTTGCACCGTTCACAAAAGTCCAAGCATAAATTAAATCGCACTTTTGGATTTATCATTTTCAGGTTACAATTGAACATATGACACAATAAAATACCTTTAACGAATTAGTTCTTTATTCAAATACATTCATAGTCAATAGCCTAATGCAGAGGTGCCCAATGATCATAGAATGAATGGCCAAAACTTGACGAAAAAGAAAAATGCTAGCCGCAAAATATAAACACAATTTTTATTTGAATTTTTTTATCAAATTAATTCCTTTATTATAAATTAATTCCTTTAAGTCATATTCAATTTGTGTATTGGAGATTCTTAGCTCATTTTTTATATTGTCGTCAGTTAATCTGCTTCTATAAATATTTTTAGTATATTTTAATCCAGAAAAAAAAACATATAGTATACAGTATACAGTAGCAAATCTTTTAGTATTTTTGCCTTTTATATGAACTGATTTAATTGCTTCCAGATGATCCCATTGGTTTTTATTGTTTCTTAAATGAAATTTATTTGTAGATGGCCGCAATTTGGGCAACCCTGGCCTAATGGCATAAAGGTAAAAATTGGAAAAATCATACAAAAAAAGGTAATTTTGAATAACTGTATCTCAGTCGATATTAATTTTTTGGGTCACCATCTCCATTTTATGTGAACTTAAAAAAATCCCTAAGTTTTCTCTGAAAAAAATTATACCCAAAAATGAAAAAAAATTTAAAATATTGAAATTTTTCGGTTTTTTTAAACAGTTTTTTTAACTTAATTTGATGAAAAAATAAAGTGTCATATCGATACAAAATTTTATTCTCTACATAAGTCTGATAATTTGTACCTGCTAAAAATATATAAAAATAAAAATAAAAAGTGCACAATTTTGCACCGTGCTCAAAAGTCCAAGCCTTAATTTAATCGCACTTTTGACTATATCATTTTTAGGGAAAAGACAATAAAATACTTTCTACGAATTAGTTCCTTATTCAAATACATATTCAACAGCATATAAGTATAAAAATAACTACCCAAGTTAATCACAATGTGAAATATTTTAGTTTTGATTTTTTTTGGCAAGAATAAAGAGTTCGAAAGTTTTCTGCAAGCCTTTTTTTTAAATCTTATTTACAAAAAAAAATACAGCCTTGAAACTAGAAACATGTTTTTTTTAACAGTTTTCTGGTACACTGTACATTAGACCGTACCATCTTACAGGCAAAAAAATAAAGTTCACCGTACACCATCAAATCTGAAGCATTTTTGCAAGATAGTTTCGAAAAAATTTTTTTTAATTTTTTTTACCGAAAATAGAGGTCGCGCATCTACATTTTTCTTCATAACATCGGCATTTACAGTCCGCTCTTAAAGTATGATATATCAATATTTTTGTCTCAAGTAGACCAATTTTTTTCTTTAAAGGTCACTGACATCAAAGACCCCGTTCCAGTACTTACCAACCAGATCTCAGTTCCTACCATCTTGATGTACCTTTTTAGTGTCAGATAATTAAAGCTTGCAAAAAATCATTAAACTTTGTTAACAGAAGTATTTCGATTATTCCATTAAAACTGTTTTAAAAAATGTTTTTAATTTTTTTACCGAACGTAGCGATTCTCTTATTAAATTTTTGGTCATATCTCCGGTATTTGCAGTCCGATCTTAAAACATGATGTTTCGATGTTTTCGTCTCGAAGAGACCGATTTTTTTTGCTCCAAAGGCCTTTGACCTCAAGTATCTACCCACCAAACCTCAACTTCTACGACATGAATTAAAAAATCAAAATCAAATAAAGTGTCTTCGAGCCGTTGTTAAATGATAACGGACCGCTAGTAAGATTAGATGGCTATGACAATATCTTAACAGCCCGCAAAGAAGCAATGGGATGCATTCGTCAAATGTTCGGTCCACATGTAGATCATTTCATAAATTTCGAAAGTGGCTCAGACTTCAATATGATGAACTGGCTCAAATTCAAAGTGACTGAGCCGCCATGCTTGCAGTTTTTCACGCAAGACCAGCTGGAAGCAATACAATATTCAAAAGAAATAAACACATTACCATGACGAATATCTTTATTTCATAGCTTTTTTTACTAAACTTAATTATTTTTATAGCTTATCCATGTCATTCTTAAAACACCAAGCGTTTTGTTCAAGTAGTGCATGAATCTGCCATGGCGGTCACCGATGAACAACGCATGGCCCATATTTTATCTAAGCTCGAGAGCCGCCAGAAATATAGCCAACTTGAATCGCGTAGAAATATGATCGATTAAAATTTAATGCTACATAAAAAGACAACAGTAGAGCTTAGAGAAATGTGTATGTGAAAAGTAGCTTAGTAAATTGTTGAAAGTTTTTTTTCCCACTATAAAAGCTTTGTGTTTTATTTAAATAATAAGAAGTGCGAATTTAATTGTACCGTATTGTGAAGTCCTTCAAGATGCTGGGCAAAGGCCTGAAGACACTTTATTTGATTTTAATCTTTTAATTCATGTTGTAGAAGTAGAGATCTGGTGGGTAGATACTTGAGATCAATGACACTTGGAGCAAAAAAAAAAAATGGTCTCCTCGAGACAAAAACATTGAAACATCATGTTTTAAGATCGGACTGTAAATACCGGAAATATGACGAAAAATTTAATAAGAGAACCGCTACGTTCGGTAAAAAAATTTAAAACATTTTTTAAAATAGTTTTAATGGAATAATCGAAATACTTCTGTTGGCGAAGTTTAATGATTTTTTGCAAGCTTTAAATATCTAACACTAAAAAGGTACATCGATATGGTAGGAGTTGAGATCTGGTGGGTAAGTACTAGAATGGGGTCCTTGATGTCAGTGACCCTTAAAGCAAAAAATTTGTCTACTTGAGACAAAAACAGTGATGTATCATACTTTAAGATCGGACTGTAAATGCCGATGATATGAAGAAAAATGTAAATGCGCGACCTCTATTTTCGGTAAAAAAAAAAAAAAAAAAATTTTTTCAAAATTTTCTTGCAAAAATGCTTCAGTTTCGATGGTGTAAGGTGAACTTTTTTTTTGCGGTACGGTCTACTGTACATATAACATAAAAAAAATTAATTAAACATTATAAAAATCGCAAGTTTTTTGTAATAAGATCCAAAACTGTTAAAAAATTTCGTTTGCGGAACATCTATTGACTTTGGTCCCACAATCATAACTACAATTTCAGATTTTTTTTTATTTTTAATCACGTCCCTATTTTAAGAAAGATTATATTCATACATACGTTACTTGCATCAAAATTCTCATAAAATTCTACATTTAAAAAGCTTCTGTGGTGCACTTTGACAATGAATTTTCAAACTATGTAAAACAGTTAAAACTTTAAAAATGTTCGTACAAAACTACGAATATTTTACCTAATGCTCAGAATGTTAAAAAGTTACTATTTATAATTTAACACTAACCAGCACACCAAGCAGAGGCCGCTATTTCGTTCAAAATCAAATTAACAGGTTCAAAAGTGTTCATCTGACAAAATTAATAGATAATGAATTTCATTTTCCACAACTGTCTTAAAAACATTCACACGACGACAAAGATTTAAAAATTCGAGTTGACGATTTTTCCATTTTTATCAATGACAAGACGTTCTCGTTGCGGCAATGGTGGAATTGCGCTCAGCTCACAACGCTGATTTCCTGAAATCTTTCCTGGCTAATTTGGATTAATAGAAATTCGACATCAACATCTTCGCTGCAACAAACAAGCTTCAATAATACTTTCTAGCAAAAAGATGTGTGTCAGCTAGTGGGTAATATTGTTGCTAATTCAAAAATTCTCCATTTTAATTTTTTACGTAAATAAATAGCAGATAAACGTTATCAATGTTTGTGATATTTCATAGACTAGGTTTTATTTTGGGTAGATGCTACAAAACTATATAATGCTGGATGTGTGTAAAGCTTATATAACATACACTTAAACTTTTGAATAACATTGGAAATACTGCTCTTTTTGCAAAGTTTAATGACGAATTCGAAAAAATACTAGAACTTTTGTCTCATATTAAATCTACTCCGTTTGGTATTATTGGCGACTTAAATGCTCGCATGTCTACAACACAATCTCTTGGTTTAAGCCTCAAAAGACAGACTGAGAAAATGATTTGTTTGAATATAACAATTTATATTTGGTACAGAGCAATTAAATAATTGATTGAGTCAAACAGAGAATGATTCAACTAACATATACCATCCAAATATAGTATGTTTGACTCGAATAAATATTTAATTGCTCTATGTGAAATATATATTTGTTATATTCAAACAAATCGTTTTCTCAGTGTACAGTTATTGACAATTAAAGAAAAAAGGTTTCAAAATTTATTGAATTTATTGTTAATCTAAGAATTTTTGTGGACTGGTGAGGTGTGTTTTCTTCTTGTTCTGGGGCTGGCAGTTCCATGATTGATTATTTTATTTCTTCACCATCCCAAATAAGATATGTTCTTACCATGTAAGATTGAAAAATATAGGCTTCTCCAGTTGTCCGTTAATTCTGATTCAAAATTAATGCATATCCGCATGTATTTTGGTGAACTATGTAAAGCTGTTAATATCGATAAAATCTCATTTCTACCCCCAAACCCACCCCAGTACCTTATTACCCCTCTCCAACGGTTTTAATCGACATTTTGAGTTTTCGTGCATCAAAATACCTGCGGACATGCATTAATTTTTATAGGAAATGAGTTTTTGGCCCTTTGGGAGTAAATGGGGGTGCTGGAGAAAAAATGGGTAACTAAAACTCATTTTTATTGTAAGATATTATTTTGGCACACCTAAATACGTAATACCCGACTAGAAAATGTCGTTAGGCGAAAATTAGGTCCTCATTGGTTTTGCCTAACCAGACGTTAGGGCCAAGTTTGGAAACCCAACGACAGCCTAATTTGGATTGTAACGGTGTGCCTCAAATTTTCCTAAATAGGATTGTTCAACGCCTACCTCATTAGGCTCTCATTGGGCTTTTGCACGTTCTGGTTAGGCAATCCCAATGCGTACCTAATTTACGCCCAACGAGATTTTCTAATTGCTTCCGCACTTGGTTCTAAATAAGTACATACATGCATACATATCACACACATTCTACTAAAGAGTCACAACTCAAAATTTTTGAATTTTCAGAAAACGCAAAAAACTGTTTTAGAGCTCGAGCTATTTTTCAGAAATAAAGTGTTGATTATTAAGAAGAAAGTACTAAATATGATTTGAGACCAAGTAGCAATCACAACAGCATGTACATACTCTCCGACACAACTAAAAATAGGAAACTTTTGCATATTGTAGCTTAGTTTCCATTGCAACATGAAGAGAGACATTTCTTTTTTGACAGCAAATTGCATCAAAAAATTAACTTATCTCTTTTGTGCTGGTAGATACATATGTGTGTGATGAACTGTTTTATGAAGTAAACTCAAAAATTACGAATTTTGAGTTGTGCCTCTTTAGTAGAATGTGTGCGATATGTATATAAAATCGACACATTTATTGCGTTTACATTTGTTTATTTAATTATCTTCCATTCATAATATAATTAAGTACAAAATAATTGTTTCTTAGCATAACGCAAAAAATAGTTACAAAATGGTTTCTATCTATCTACCATTTTTGTTACTTTACAGGAGAATAAACATTAAAGTGAGTTATGACTTTTTTATTTGCTTGTAATTACTTTATTTTCAATCGTAGCACTTACACTTTTTTATCAATGGTGTATTAGTGGTTGACCTACCGAAATCTACAAAAAAGAACTTGATTTTCAAATGTTAGTTAGGGCCTTTCTATATTAAGGTAACGATATTGAATAGACAAAACTTAGGAAACTTAAGCGCGACAAACTTAGACGTTCATAATTTAAGTGTCCTTTTTATGCGTGCAGCACGGCCACCGTCCCAATCCCTGCAGTGGTGAAGTATGGATGCCAATGATTGAATGATATCGCATTCGCTTATCACATCATCGCTGGACTTTGAAAAAGTTTTAATGAGTGCATCTGAAAAAAAATCAAGAAAAATTACTATCGCTCTTACAAATGCAACATTTTTAAATAAATTGTACCTCTTATAGTTTTATAAATGTATGTTGTCCATGTTCTCTATTTCATATCTAACTTTTGTCGTACCCAAAAAAGTTTTGGAACATTTTGGCAATGTTGGATACTTCCGTCTCAAAATAGAGAATAACGCCTCCAGTCGAGTATGGGGTACTGGAAGATCCTGTATTGCCCATTTTCGCAAATCGTGTAAGTCTTTCAGATCCTATGATTCATTTTAATTAATTAAATTTGTATTTATTAAGTGAATGTACTTACGGAGTTTTCCACCTCATCGGATATTTCTTCAGATTCGAAAGTGTCAGCACTTTCTAGTTGACCCTCCTCTGTCCTCTGAGGGGGAGGTTTTTTTATTTGATTTAATTAATTTGCACTTGTTAAGTGTACTTACGGTATCTTCCTCATCGAATATTTGCGTGGATTCGGGAGTGTCAACACTCTGTCGTTGATCCTCCTCCACCTTCTGCACGGATGCATTTCCAAATTCAAAATTGGTACCACTTTCAAGCGAGTCTTCATCATTTTCACTGATTTCGAGAGCACTGATTTCGCGAGATATCATTAAATTACGGCGAGCTGCGCGAAACCTTTGAATTCGTATTCTACCATTTTCGCGTTTGATAAAAGATTTAATTTAATTTTTTTTTTCACTTAATTGAAAATTGTTTTTAATCGAATTTTTTCCCACAGTTTTCTAAACTTATTTCTTTGACTGATAGAAAATAATATTATTTGTATGATATATGACACAAAAGTCGAAACAACAAATAAAAAAATACTTGAGCAAGAGTTATTAATAGATACATGTATTTCGACACTTTGATAGTATTTCTCTGTATAAGAAAGAAAAGTCGAGTATATAAGATTACAGAATGGGATGTACGGGAAAGATACTGAGATATTTTGGTGAAACTTACGAACCAGGGTTGCCTTGCAAAATCCTGTTCCGATGCCCGAAAATGGTCGAATTTGCCTTGAAATATATGTCAAATGATAGAACTCGAAGATACCTAAATATAATATACAGGGTTGCATTGTTGAATCCTGTCCCCAACATGGGTTGCTACCGGTTTTCTGGTTAATTTTCATTAATGAAGATAACAGCTTGATATGTGTTTAACCAATTTGGCTCACTATCTTTTTCATTACCATGCTGTAATCTTATACACTCAACTTTTCTACAGCGGGTTCTTGGGCTAATTGTAAAAAAGTCTCAATGAAATTGAAATTGAATTGACAGAAAATAACATGTTCAAAATTTTCTCTTGGTTCTAATTTATACGAAGCAAGGGAACCAAACAAGATAGTCGGCGACTACCAGCGAATTGTAGTAATGTTACCTTTTGTAAGTTCAGTTTTATCTGCGGTTATTTCTTACAGTTCAGGAGTACATTCGAACTTAGTCACGACTACCACATTACTTATTCCCCAGATTTACTGAATTCAGGCGTTCCTTAGGTTATTACAATGACTAAGCCTTTAGGCGAACCAAACATAGGCATGCCGCAGTAGGGCCTAATCAGGTAGTTGATAGGTAAAACTAATTTAGGAATGCCATACAATTGCCTAATTAGGCTGCTAGTACACATTCCTAATTTTGGCTAGCCTAATTATTTCCCAGTTAAGTAAGGTCTACCTTCTAGACTTTTTTTTTTTTAGGGACTTATTTTAACGTATTTTAAGGTGGGATTTTGAGGTTATGTCAAAATCTGGGGGTGATGGGTAAATTCTGACCCCGGATTTGTTTTCAGCACGCCAAATTACATACGGTATGGTACCTCAACTTTCAACTACAAGACTTTCTTTTTTGTGGTCCTGTGTAATGAATACAGTATAATGAATGAAAAAAACTAAATCGATTAACATACTTTTCTATTATATAGCCTGAAATATAGAAAATTGCTGTTAACCGAGTTCAAATAACAATATTGGTAGATTTTGTACATTCTTACATTTAAGTTTACTTGCTTAATAAGAGCATTAAAATCTGTATGAAATATATTTACATTACCATTATAAATATTTGTATTTAATGTAAATATTTATTTACATATATAAAAAACAACAAATTTTCTAGCTCGAAGACAATCTGACACACAATGTATAAGGTTATTGTGGTATTCAGATTTTGTTCGTATTTCTTTCTGTTTTATTTTATGTTAATAAGGATAATGCAAAAAAAGAAATATCTAATCTTATTTGATTTATTTTAAATAATTTCTTAGTTTATTTTACGAGTATTTCTGGCATACGGCCAACTTTGAGATTTCAAACTATATCGTGTAGGGTTTCGTGTTGAACAGGCCTGGTTTGGAGAGACGCCAGAAAGATGAATAAGTTAAGAGGAAGCTACATACATATCTGTATGAATAAGTTTTTAATTGAGCCGCTCAGTTACTTTACTAGTCCCCAAAAGCCCAGAGTGTTCGGGATTTTACAAAAAAAAAAATATCATGGTTTCATATATGAAGATTGCAAGTTTTTCGTACTGATTGATTTTTAATGATTCATTGCAAGAATTGTCCGAACTGAATAGAATATTGAAAAAATATGGAAATTTTTCCAACAAACTGTGTATTCAAATTTCAATTTATTTGTTATATAAAACGTTTTTGAACCGAATCCTTACTAGCTCGTGTAGCTTAAGGTAAGTTCACATATGTCTAAAAGTCTATTAAAATTTTTAGTCATATATTTCTGTTCACGTTTGACAAAACAATCGCTTTCGATCTACGCTAATAAATCAATACAGCATAACGTCGCTTACTTGTACAACGGCCCGAATTGAGATTTTTTTTAAATCTAGCTTAAGCATATTCCTGGAGGCCAACCTTAAATACACCTTCACCCAAAAAATTAGAAAACATTTAAGAAATGTAATTATTAAGCTCTTTGCTTCTATTCAAGACATATGTACGCTATATTGAATTATTACCGTAGATCGAAAGAGGTATTTTGTGAAATGTCCGTAGATTTGGTTTTGCATCAGCGCAACTCGAATGCAATGCGTTGATTTTTTACTATACTATATGTACTTTAGAGTGGATAAAAAAAAAAACGGCGGGTTGCACTCCGGGATTGCCGACAGAAGTGAAAACAAATCGTTTAATGGCAAGTTAGTGTGTTAGTTGGTATGTGTGCGTTTTCTTTTTATATGGCAATGCAATGGAAGACAAAAACGGAATATGTATTCAAATTTTACTCTCGCTCTCATTCTCAATTTGTCAACGCAACAACGCGGAATTTGAAAGAAACAAACATGTAGCCAGCGTTGCCGTTTTTGGTAGTTTCCTACCAAATCGGGTAGGTTTTTTCCTCTTGGTAGGTTGGTAGGTTAAATCTGATTTTGGTAGGATTTAGGATAAATTTTTATGAAAATCGAAAATTGAAATTTTTTTGTGAAGTTTTTCGAATCAGGAAGCAAATATTTACATCTGGAAATAAGCTTTTGCCAACCCTATCTTCAACAAGTGGGTATGGTCTCTGTTTTCTTGCATACAAATTACGTTTAGGGAATATGCATATGTATGTACAATGTGACGAAATAGTGTTGCGACTGATCGCACATCTAAATTTTTGCATGTGTGCTCAGACCCGGCGTATTAGAAACAAAAGTTACTAGCGCTATTAATAACATAATTTTTTTGATCGCAGCTGTGATCAAAATCTGGTCGCTAAAAAAGGTCTTAAGTTCTAAGAACTAAAATTTTTTTATGTACATAAGATGACATAATAAAAAAAAATATTTCCGTAATAATAAATTTGAATTGTGGGCTTTAATAAATAGCATTTTAAAAACGGACTTTATGTATACGGTCATTTTCAGGCTTAAATATGGCTCTTTTTCAGAACCCCGACCACTTAAGGTGTGTTTACCATGCTCCAAAAGGAGAATATTTTAAAATGTGCTCTTTTGCGAAATTGTTTTGTTGATGCATGGCTTATCCTGTGTTACTCAGCCATTAAAATTATTTTTCCGGAGAACTTTTCGAACGGCATGGACTTCTTAATGAAAATTAGTTTTACCATTACAGTAAGTTTTTGAGTAGATATGAATGGCTTTCAAAAAATTTCTCGGATGGTACATTTTTCGTCTCTCGAGCTAAACGTTTTTTTTTGCCACCGTTCGTTGTTTATTTGAAATCCTTTTGCCCTCTTTATATCATTTAATAATACCGTGAATCGCTGGCTTTCATTTTCTTAAAAAATTTGTAACTTTGCGATCGGTTTTGCCTTCAAAATGATTTTTAATTACTATTTTTCTTTCTTCTAACGTTCATCGCTTAATTGTCATGTGGTAACTTTTTGCGCACACTTGCCCGACTTTTGATGTGAACCATTCTACACGATTTTGCAACAGAAAATTTGTGCTATATTTAACCGCACACATTTTAAACGACGACATACAAGAATATGTATTTTAAACAGCATTAAATTTTAATAAACGAATTCAATGCTGCAAAAAAGTTTTTTTTTTTAATTTGTAAAGTTTTGGTAGGTTACAAACGATTTTGGTAGGTTTTCGAGAAAATTTTGGTAGGAAAATAAATTTCTCAGTGGCAACACTGCATGTAGCATAACAATCGTTGAATGAGAATGGAATGTGTCAGTTAGTGTGTCTGCTTTGCTTTTTGTCTTCCACTTGGAATATTTATTTAAAAGAAACAATAGAACATTCAAATTTTACTATCGCATTCATGATGGGGAATCCCGATGACTTTATACTTTTTTCCTCAGCCGCACAACGTGCCATAAGAAGTTTTCACTTCAAAAATTGCTGGAAGAAGTATATTCGGCTCAGTAGCCTCAACTGTGAATAATCAAATTTGATCTAAGTATTCCTTATGTTTGAGAACAAAAATTTATTCTGATTGCATTAAGAAACATCATTGCAAATTATGTAAGTATAAGAAAAAATCAGGTAAAGAAAGTACCTGTACCTGTGACTAAATAGCTTAAACATAATTGTTCTGAAACTTAACTTAAAAATCTGCTTCTTCCTACAGACACTATGACACCACATTTATCAAAATCGGCTTATTCCTTGCCAAGTTATGGCTGTTAGAATATTCAAACTACTTATAACGCCATCTAGTAACAGTTTATCAAAACACAAATGACTTCAAAAAAATCTGCTTGTTCTTAAAAAAACTATTACAAATCATTTGTCTAAATCGGTTTAGTAATAGCCGAGATATAACGTTTTAAAGTTTTTCAAAAAACCAAATTTGCTTGCTGCTGGTTCATGGTGGCCTGGTATTTCAGATTTTTCTCTGCTTTGGGCTGCTGGCTATGCTTTCGGCTGCGCTTGCAGAGAAAAATCTGCTGACTGAGCAACAGCTAACCGGAAGTCAACATATGTATGCTACAAATTTAAAAATTTTTTCCAAAAAATTGCATACTTTCATGGTCCAATTTTTTCAAAAAACGTTGCCTACTTTTAGGCGCTTTTGATAATTTACCCCTAAACGTATGCAACACTTTCCGACAAATTTCAAAAATAGCGCCAAAAGTAGGCAACATTATCTTAAATTTTTAAAATCGTTGCCTACTTTTAGGCGCTATTTTGAAATTTGTCAGAAAGTGTTGCATACTTTTAGGGGCAAATTATTAATAGCGCCTAAAAGTAGGCAACGTCTTTTAAATTTTTTGAAATCGAGTTCGTTTCCCAAGTCTTCAAAATTCCAAAATCAAGTTCATTTCCCAAGTCTTCCAAATTTGAAATCGAGTTCCTTTCCCAAGTCTTCAAATTTCTGAAATCGAGTTCGTTTCCCAAGTCTTCAAAATTCTAAGATCGAGCTCGTTTCCCAAGTCTTCAAAATTCCAAAATCGAGTTCGTTTCCCAAGTCTTCAAAATTCCAAAATCGAGTTCGTTTCTCAAGTCTTCAAAGAACATTCAAATTTTACTATCGCATTCATGACGGGGAATCCCGATGACGGTCGGTGTCGCGAGTTTATACTTTTTTCCTCAGCCGCACAACGTGCCATAAGAAGTTTTCACTTCAAAAATTTGTTTTTTTTTTACGATGTGTCAGCATCATATACATATTTTTGACCGTTACACGTCTTGACAAAGCTCTTCACTTCATTACTAATGAATACTAGATTAGCACCACCTAATTCAAGTTGACGAAAAATATCCTCTAAACGCGAAGATGCCTCGAAAACTGTGTAAACTGAGAACATTTTCGTGCCTCGAAAAAAATTTGTATAGAGCAAAAATTACTCAAGCCTCGAAAACGTTCGAGGCAAATTTAGTAAGAAAGTAACCTCGAAAAGTCGGAAAGTGTATCAGTGTTGCCGTTTGTGGAAACAATTTGCCACCAACTTCAAATCATTTTTGAAATGCGCACATAGAAAACGATTTTTAAATATATTAAAAGTGCGATTTTCAGAATTTTGGTTTTTTTTGTTTCTATTTGTGCGTTTTTATTTATTTACTGATTTCTACCTATTTTCGTACATTTTCTCGTTTGGAGTGATCATTTTTTTCATGGGTACGGCAACACTAATCAAATTGCCATTGCTCATTTGTTTGCACGTTTGCATATATAGTAGTGTACTCGTAAACACGCTCGAAAACTTTCAGTTTTACATTCTTTTAGAGTTTTTGCGTTAAGAGTACGGTGACCACAAATTTAAATTGAAAAAACAAAACAGAAATTGTGTTCGTAGAAACGTATTTTTATACCCTACACCGAGGGTATATTCACTTTGTATCTCCGTTTGTAACACATCGAAGGGGGCGTTGCAGGTTTGGAAAAGTATATATATTCTTGATCAGCGTCACCACCTGAGTCGATTTAGCGATGTCCGTCTGTCTGTCTGTCTGTCTATCTGTCTGTCTGTCTGTCTGTCTATCTGTCTGTCCGTCGGTTGAAATCAGGTTTACGGGAAAACCAAGAAAGCTAATTGAATGAAACTTTCACATACAGGTCACATCTTTTTGCAGGGTCGTACAAGGGCGTGGCACAGCCCTAAATTTTATCATTTATACCACCATATCTTGTAAGCTGTTAAAGATATTGCGATGAAATTTGGTAAACGGATACATATCAAATATAGCTTGAATTGAGATAAAAGTGGGCGGAATCTAAAAAGTGGGCGTGGCACTTTTCAACTGTTAAAAATTTTGATTCCATATATCTCAAAATTGGCAGAAACGATTTTCATAAAAATTTTGGAGATGATGACGCTGAAAGCTGTCATCAATACAAGCTCAGCCACTTTACTTAAAAAACTCGTTGAAAGGCGTGGCACCGACCACAATATTTATAAACGTTATATAAAAAGAACGAACAAAGTAATCGTGATGAAATTTAATGAGGTAGATATACTTGCTATAAGATCTCTTATTACAAAAATTTGGTCCAATAGTACCTGTGGGCGTGGCACCTCCCTTATAGATAGTGTGCTATGAGAGTAATCTTCATAAAATTTGGTGTATAGATGTCAATTACTATAGGCTTTAAAAATAAATTAATTTTGACAGAATTGCATCAGTGGGCGTGGCATCTCCCATATTAACATAAATTTGTAAGCGCTGTTTTAAGTGAACTATTGAAGCAATTGCTATGAAATTTAATGAAAGTGGTTCAGTTGCTATAGAGTATATCTGAATCAAAAGTTGCTGAAATAACACCAGTGAGCGTGGCACTTCCCACACAAATAAAATACGGTAAGTGGCATATTTATCGAAATATGTGAGCAATCATACTAAAGTTTGGTGTTAAGGGTTTGCTTGTGAAAAGCTATTTCTGGATCAAAACCGGGCTGGATTGTACTAGTGGGTGTTTCACCGCCCTAAATTTAAACTTTACAAGCTATTGTGCTAAAATTTAATATGAGGATGTCGATCACAAATATAATTTGTTGAACCAAAAGTGGGCGGAATTGGAGAAGTGGGCGTAGCATATTTCAAATTTTACATTTCTATTCGATTTTTTCAACATTTTCCATATTCTTTCGTTTTTTTAACCCTTTAACTTATTCCAATAATATATTGGAATAAGTATTTGTTTGACTTTTTCAACCTCTTTCAACTTTCTTCATAAGTTTCTTTATTTTTTCGACTTTTTCATCAATTTTGAATTGTTTCCAATTTTTTCAACCTCTTTCATTTTTTTAGAGTTTTTCAACCTCTCTCAACTTTTTTCAACATTTTGCATATATTTACGACTTTTTCAACATTTTTCAACCTCTGCCAACCTTTCTAACATTTCACATTTTTTTCGTCTTATTCAACCTCTTCAACGTCTTCTTAATATTTCATTAAAAGGTAATTTCAGTGCAGTGTAGGGTATGTGAGTTTCGGCCTGGCCAAAGATAACACCTTAACTTGTTTTATATTGAAAGTATCAAAAATTCACAAAAAAAAACATAAATCACATTTCATTCATTGGCTTTGATTTTAATTAACAATAGTAGGTTTGTTCGAACCAGAAAAAATAGGTAAATATTTATAAATATTTATAAAGTTTTACCACAAAAAGGGTTCGAGCCTGAAATAATGTAGTGTTTGAGAGAGAAAAAATGAGAGTAAGAAACAGCTGATCACTTCCCCTCCCAAAAATAAGTTAAATTTTCACCCAGACAAATTTCTTGTGGCCATGGTGTAATAACCAAGGTGGAGTAATTAGGGAGAGCCTCGATTTTCAATCATCTGTCATCCTATTTGCTGTAGTTTTGACATTCATAACATTTCAATTGCCCATTCAGAAAACTTAAGCGCTTTGATAAATTGCAGCGCTTAGGCGTAAGGTCTTGAACATTTTCTGAACGATAGCTGCAAACTACATTAAATCTTAAAAATTTAGTCGATGTGGTTGTTATTGCAAAAACAAAAAAGACTTATTGCTATCATATTAAAGCCTGCTACATTATTTAGCGTAGTTTTTTGTTCGCATCAGAATTTTGAAACTCAACACAAATACCTCTCAGTAAAAAGTTGTTTAAAGCGCTTCAAAAATACTGAAGTTGCTGAACGGGCCAATTAATCAAAACACCGAAGTGTCAAAAAAAATTACGAAACAAGACAATGAAGGACAAGAAACCCAAACTTTTGAGAATTTCGTTTTTAAGTACGCCACCTTGGTTATTACACCATGCTTGTGGCTAAAAATTGAAGACTGTCAAAATCGTAGGCAACGAGACTGGTGACTCACTTTTTGCATGCGAGGGAAATGAAATTTCCTGTCTGAATTATACCTGTCAATTACTTTTCATATAAAATAATTTACAGCGTTGATTTTTTTTCACTTCTTTTAACCTTCATAAGATCCTCAAAGTTACTGACGTTAACGTCCTTCGGGTCAAATTTGACCCAAGTAGTAAATTTCTTATTTGGATCATTATTTGTTATACTTAAGTGTATTATTAGAGCTTATATGTTATTTTCTATGATAATCAGGAGAAACTGTGTTTTTTAAAGGCATTTATTTCAAATTTATATCAGTTGTACAAAATAAATACAAGAAACATATGAATGACATTAAAATTAAATTTTATTTTTAGAAGTGTTTGTTATCAATTTATTGATCGTTACATTGGTTACACAAAGTAAACGTTTTAGAATGCTGCTTACATACAAATTTTTTACAAGTAAGGCAGAATAAAGGTGTTTTGCTATCAGTTTTGGAACATAATTGACATCGACTTCTCTTGGGTGGCTTTTTGACCGGTCCACTATTTCTTTGAACTTGTGTTGAGGTGGACGGTTGTTGATCTTGTAGAGTCGAATCACGTATCTTCTTTGCGATTTCTCGTGAAAATTGTGTTCTTGGTAACGTTTTTCGTTTTTTTATATAAGGCGTAGTAAGCTGCATACCTAAATTCTCTAAAAAGTGTCGCCGTTTAGCTAAGCAACCTTCGTTCCAGCCATGATTAGCGGATGTAAATAAAATAAAAGCATTATATGCTGATATATCCAATATATAACTAAATACCACTTGAGGCCATCGATTTGTCTTCCTTTTGCAAGTATAACAAGACACAACTTTATCTAATGTATCTACACCACCCTTGCATTTGTTGTAGTCTAATATTATTTGTGGTTTTTTGTCAATACGATTACTAACCTCTGAGCTATGATGCAAAGTGCTGAGCAGATTCACTGACTTATTTTTTTTGGGGATATAAGACAGGAGGGTGGTGTTTTCGGTAAAACAGAAAAATGAAGAGTATATAGGTCGGCCTTTCGTTGCCAATATCTGTGGCGGTAATTCAGGCTTGTTTTTACGTATTGTTCCTACCAATGTGATTTGTTTCTCTAGTAGTTTCTGCCCAAGTTGATACGACGTGAAAAAGTTATCTGTAGTGACGTTATGGCCTCTTAGACCAGCTGTCAAATCAAGAACCACACGCATACCTTGATTTCTTTCGGGCATGCTTCCTATTGCTTTGCCTGTATAAGGTTGAATATTCCAAACATAACTTGTAACTGAATCGCAAAGAACCCAGAACTTTATACCATATTTAGCTGGCTTTGACGGTATGTACTGCCGGAATGGACATCTTCCTCTGAATGCCACCAGCTGCTCATCGATAGTTACATCTTGGGAAGGATTATAGAGTTTGGGTAATATATCAACCCATTGATTCCACAATTCACAAATTGGTGCAAATTTGTCCAGCAATCTTCGTTCACTTCGAGAGTCTCTATTGTCGAATCTTATTACTCTCGAAAGATATTTGAATCTTTTTATTGACATGATTGCTCCAAATATGGGTCTACCTTTCTCGGAATCCCATAAGCTTTCGGTACTTTCATTATTTGATCGAAACACTCCAGCTAACAGAAGTAATCCGATAAATGCGAACATTTCGGTATCGTCGATGTCAACCCAATCATTACCAAAGACACGTTTACCTTCAATGTTTGTATATTTCAGAATGATGTTCATTATAGGCGGTGGAAAAAACAATTGGAAGCTAGAGATTTCTTCCTCTGTGATTCTTGAACAAGAATAACGCGTTAATCCTGGAATTATCCTAATAATGTTCTCCATCGATGCTCTTCCATATGTAGTAGTAGAAGCTACCTTGGAGTATCTTATTTGACCATTTTTTGATGTCATTGTCTGAGCAGGAGCAACTTCACTATCACTCTCAGTAGAACTATCAGATGGCTCAGCATATTCCACAAGATCTTCATTTTCTGAACAAGGTTCTTCCTCGTCTGATACTTCATTCAAAATTATCTCGATTTCACTATCATTCATTTTCCGATAAAATAAATTTTTCACAACTTTCTATCTTACACACTTGTTATTTGCTCTTTGTTTACTCTACGACTG
Organism: Tricholauxania praeusta; assembly: GCA_949775025.1. NCBI lineage: Eukaryota > Metazoa > Arthropoda > Insecta > Diptera > Lauxaniidae > Tricholauxania > Tricholauxania praeusta. The sequence goes on from OX459031.1 coordinate 46,651,631, forward strand.
CAGCAATGTTTCGGTAAACAAATATGAAGTAATTCGATAGCATTTTTTTTTTACATACAAACCAATAGCACGGGTATTCCCCATTTTCAAACAAACTATTGTACTGATATCAGAGAATAAGAAAAGGATAGTATGATGAAATGAAAAGAGACAGATATCTGTGATCGCTTATTGTGAATTGACTGGTATCAAAGTTATCGTAAAATCGATTATTGCGCAAATCATTCCACGAAGCATCACAAAAACTAACTTTTTTTATTCCAGGACAAATTTGACCCGAAGACCTTATGTGTAAAAAAATTTGTAACTCAAATAATGAAAAATATATTTATTCAAAATCTCGAAATATCTATTTAGTTATAAAATTAAATAAAAGTCATAAGATATCAAAAATGGAAATCACTCATTTTAGGAAAAAAAAACATTTTTCTCCAAAAATTGGGTCAAATTTGACCCGAAGACCCTATGAAGGTTAAGGTTGTGTTAAGAATGAGCAACATAACAAAAAGCTTGAAATCAAAACATTTCTTGGTAAATGCTCAATTATTTAATTAAATAGCTGATCGATTTTTTATTGAAAAGGAATCGTAAAGCTGAATGTCACCTAAATGGTTGTACGGTAGTCAACCAGATAATTATTTCTAAAATATTGTTTTTAGAAGTGCGCAGTTTTAACATAAGGAATTGGAAGTGTTGCTAAATCAAAGTTGTTCCAATTTTTGTTTTTACAATTCCATCGAACATAACTCTTTGTTTGAGCAAAAAAACTTGGTGCAGAACTTTTCAGGACTGACTAGCTGATAAAAATAACGTGAATTCCGTAATAACGTATGCGAAATGTAAAATTTTTGCCTAGCTTAACATTTTAAGCAGTCTCGAAAGTGTTTTTTTTTTATATTGAATTCAAAATTATATTAACTCAAAATGTAAAATAATTTTGGCTAAGATTTACTTCATGCCAAACCTCTTATTCTTATACTAAGCATTTTTTTAAAATGCACTTTATGTATTTAAAATAAATCAAAGTTCAAGATAATTTATGAATCTATAAAAATAAGGTAGAAAACTTTAAAATCGGTCATTTACTTTTTGAGTTATTTCAATAATATTCTCGAAAATGTTTCACTCGCCTTGCATTCAGAATGTCTTAACCAAACGGTTATGCAACTATGGTGCGGTTTTAGCTTCTAAGCTCTGCCATTGTTTATTTACTAAAATACGCGCAAATTTTTGACAGTCTTCAATTTTTATCTATTTTTCCGTTCGAGCCAGAATTGTGGTGATTCGAGTAGTCAGAAAAATTTTAGATTTTACTCTCTCGAAAATCGCGATCTGACACTTCAATTTTTACCACAAAATCAGGTTCGAACAAACCTAGTATAACAAAAATATATGCATCAAATGCAAATCATTGGTAATTTTCTGAGTTATAAGTTTTTTATCATGTTTTCCTAACTTTGTAATTATTCCTTATACTCTAAGCATTTAAGATCATAGTTGCATCTCGTTATTAAAATAGAATTTACAGTCTCAATTTTCATATGTCACTTTTCGTTACCCTTTCGGTGGAGGCATTTGTACCCGGTGAACACAAATTAAATTCTACTATATTTAAAATATTTTGAAAAGGTATGAGCATTTTTTAAAATGTTGAAATATTTCTACCCATTTATTCTCGACTAGCTCTCCACCGACATTTTTTAGTTTTTCACAAGTCACATAATTTTTACCACACGCAAGCTCATGAAATAGTTAGCTGTAATTAATTTTAATTCGGCTCTTCTTTCCCATAATATATGACAAATATCTATCAACCTTATCTCAAGATGGCATTGTAAGCAGCAGTACCCATTCCATCACTTCAACCTCTTTAAATTCATAATCCCACTGGTGTAGATAATCAATGCAATTATTATAAAAACTTTTGAAACAATCTTTAATTTCACTTAGGTTTTCAGTTCCTGTTTTTCAAGCTCCTAGCCCAAGACCTCGCTGTAGAAAAGTTGAGTGTATAAGATTACAGCATGGGATGTACGGGAAACATAGTGAGCCATTTTGGTGAAACCAACGAACAAGACTTGCGTTGCCAAAGCCTGTCCCTATGCCCGAAAATGCCTGAATTCTATCCAATTTTGTTGTTTTAATTGAACCTGTTTAATATAATACCTCAAAATATAAGTCAAATGATAGAACTCGTAGAGGCCTAAAAATAATATCAAGAGTTGCATTGTTGTATCCTGTTGTGACCGGTTTTTATATATTAAATAGAATATATGGTTGAATCCGGTCCTAAACATGGGTTGCCACCTGTTTTAGGGCCTATTTTTCTTAAATTAAATTAATATAACAAAATTGGTTAAAATTCGGGCAATTTCGGGCATCGGGACAGGCTATGGCAAGGCAACCCTGGATCGTTAGTTTCACCAACATGGCTCACTATGTTTCCCCTACATCCCATCCTGTAATCTTATACACTTTTCTACAGCGGGATCTTCGCCTATCCCAAATTATTTTCTTGATCATGAAAGGTAAAAAAATTTCATCTCTGCGTTCAGAAAAATTTGAGTTCAAATCCAAACCGACAAACTTAGCGTCAAGCTAATTACATTGCACAATCAGCTTTGTAATAGGGATTGCTAATTGATATCGATAACAGCAAAGGGTTGCCGTTAGTAGAAATAGATTTATAATGTAGATTAGTAAATACTTAGTAGATTTGCGTGGCGCATGAAAGCTGAACAAAAAACAGAACATTTGCAAAAAACAGAACATTTTTGTCATTTTCCATTAAAAAAAAAATACGCAGAACAAGCGCCTTAAAAACAGAACTGTTCTGCTAAAAACCGAATGGTCACCGTAGTTAAGAGGAATACGCTTGTTGATGTTAAAATTAACGCAATTTATATGGATTATCGAATTTTCCAACAAAATGGAAGTGTTTATCGGGCTATTTTCAGGCGAGGATTTCGGATCTGTGACTATTTTTTTTCTCATATTTTTTTTAATGATAAAAAATTTGAAAATTGACCGATTTTCTATTTTAAAATTGCAAAATCATCTCTTTTTTTCAGCGCCGCACTCATGCAACAGTTTTATTGTATTTTTGTCTGTTAAAAAAAATTTCGCAAACCGCATATCATTATCTTATTCCACAACCAAGATATCTGCATTTTTATAAATTTTTCGGCCTGGCATTCTTCGAATCGGAGTCGATAAATATATATTTTAGGGTGATTCAACATTTTTACTTTGTTTCAAGTGGTAAAATAAGTAGTTGCAGATATCTAAATGAAAGAAAATTTCTGGTACAAGGAGAGCTCATAATGTTAATATTTACTAGTGGCTCATTGAACTTTTTTAGTTTTCATAGGAATTACATGGAAAATAATGGTTTCGACAGTTTCGTCTATATATCGTAAAAAAAACTTACACGAACGGGACCTAGCCCATTGGAAAAAGCATACTGTTTTGTACAAAAATAACTATGTATATGAAAAACAAATTCTCAATATTCGATATGAAAATTGGGCGACTGATCTTTGCAAATTATCTGTGAATTTTTAACATGCATTATACTTATTGTATAAGTATATGGTCCTGTACTCAAGAAATTCGCTTCGGTGAACGAATGTAATACATAATTAAAACAAACAGTTTAATTGAGTTACTAAAACTCAACACAACCTAACTTAACTTGGGTTGTAATACGAAGTTATCTTCGATATTTTTGATAACATTTTAGAAAAATAATGTTTACCGCAAAAATTAAATCAATACATGGTAGGGCCACATGTCATGCTTTGTGTACTGGTTTCAATTTTTTTTTTTTAATATTTAACTGCCCGCTATTTTAAAGCTATCAATGTCAAAAATTTCATCCCACTGGCAGGTACTTTTAGGACCTGTGCTCCTTAAGCCTCGATATATTATTTTTCGCTGACAGAGGTTTCTCACTTAACCATTTTCTCTTTTATCATGATCATGCAGCTTTTATCATTATCGAAGTCTGACTCTTGTGGAGTATTAAAAAATCACACTAAATCATTTACTAAATGTTTGATTTGCTTTAGTGCGAAGATATAGATATTTTAAAGCTGTGAATTCCAAAATTTGCGCGTACCAGCCTCTGTTGAAATTAAAAGAAATATCTTTATAAAATCTAGGTTAAGTTAGTGTAGGCAGGCAACTTGCCTATCAAATCGCAATAACACTCACAGGCCTCGAAGACTTATTATCAGCGGCGGATTAAGGTAGGGCTATAGCCCTATAGTCCTCTATAGCTCCGAGCTCAAGGGGACTCCCAAGTAGCACAAAATTAAGCTATGTTCTAGGGGATTATGGTAGTGGGGCAGTGGTGTAGCACCCGGGGCGAAGAACTAAAGTGCCGTTCCCTGCTTTACTAACTAAAAATTAAAAAAAAAGGTCATTACATTGTGCATCACAAAAACATTAGTAAAATTAAATATTTTCCAACTGAAAATAAGTTCGAAACCTCTTTTTCAACAAAATAAGTTTTTTTTTTTTTGTAGTTATATGACCAATATTTTTTAATTGTATGAATATATGTATGTCCGTATACTTGGGCTTTTTCGGTCACAATATTTTATATGCAAATAAAACAAATTTTATTTCTTATTTTTACCCGACGCACGGCTCCTTTTTCAAAAAGTGATTGCTGAAATCAAATTTTCGATTTCTGATTTTCGAAACTTTTTTTTTTTTTATTTAAAAGATAATTGACCAAAGGTTCTAAAACCGAAAACTTTTTTGATTTATGACAAGTATTTTGGTTTTTATGGGTGCTCAAAGTTGGATAACTTTTTATCGTTCATTAAAATAGCATTTTTTTACATTTTTCGCAATATTAAAAATGGAAAATATCAAAAGTTTGAAAAAACATGGGAATTATTTGAAGTACGCTCTCTGAATTTATGGTATTTTAAAATAAATAATTTTCACAAGATGTAGAAAAGAAATTTTAGTTAGTAATTTTCATGAATTTTTCAAAATAGGTCGTTTTTAGCATAGTTTTTCAAATTTACCTTGGCCTTTAATCCACAAATCAATGTCAATCAAGGATTGGTGAATGGGAAATTATAGTTGACATATCTGCCAATAAAAATTATGCAGGTCTTACCTGCCAATATTTGCCAGGTAAGAAGTTGTAGCTACTTATGTGACATGATATGCATAAAACTGAATTTGTTGTGTGATGACGATTTTCAGTCTATGATATTTTGACTTGGAAATTGTTAATCTGAATTTGATAGAATGTTTTTAGCGAATATAGACATCACTCAAAATAAATTAAAAATTGTAAATATGGACGTTACCACGCCCCTTTCTTAATTTATTCTTCCTATTTCCAAAACTATTTGACGCAAATAGATGCATATGTAAAGAGTACCTAGAAAACTTCTGTCCATATAATATGGGCTTTACCCCACCTCCAAAACGCTTGATTTGTCACTTTTTCCAAATCATTTCACTCTTTTTAAGAAAATTCGCTTTTGTATAGCGAAATAGTAATACTTGCCTCAGATATTTATATCTAAGTTTTTAATGCAATTTAAAAATATCTAGTAATGTCAAATATAATAAAGCTGTATTTTTTGTATAGAATACAGGTAGATGCACTTCTGATAACATTGAACTCTAGTGCAGGCCAACTTTATAGACACCTGTTTTATTACGGTAGATATCATACAAGGAATTAAGCTTATTAGGTAGTTAAATTTTTTCGCTGAACAAGTATTATGTTTGAGGTTTGTAGCACAATATTTTGTACCTGTATTTGTATAAAAGTCAAATTTTAAGGCTCAATAACTCAGTCCAAAAGTTAAGAAAAAAAATAATACAAGATCAATTTCGAGAAAAATTGGGTATTATAGTAGATATGACGGAAACACAGCAAGGCGATTTTTTGAGAAACCAGAAAAAACTTCAGAAATAACGGGAGTCGATGAGGACGTGATAAAAAGATTACAAGTTATTTTAAACGTACTATCATATAGAAAACCCGTTAAAGTAGAAAAATTTGAAAAGTATACCAAGGAAACTGCAGACATATTAGAACATAAATACAGCCAAAAATTACTGACCCCCTCTGTCCATAATACCTTAGCTCATAGTGGACAAATTATCAATTATCAAGCCTTACCCATAGAAGAATTATCAGAAGAAGCCCAAGAGTCTAAAAACAAAGATTATAAGAAGTACAGATATAGCAATACATGTAAAATTTCACGTATTCGAGAGAATGAGGACTTGTTCAATATACTTTCAGCATCTTCAGATCCTTGATTTCATCACTTATGCACGTTAGGTCACGAATAGAACTGACTGATAAATTATGTAGTACTGTTTTAAGTTTCTTAGATATCCAAAATAATGATGATATTTTTATGGAATTGTACATTGTTGTTGATTTTTTAAGGAAATTACCTAATTTATTACTGTAACTCTTTTTTTAAAACTTTTCTAGCCTTTGCGAAAGACTGTTTATAAATTATGTTAAGAGATAAAAAAAATAAATGCATATGAATGAATTAGTAAAAATTAAAAAATTTTTTTTTTTAAAAAAGTATTTTAAAAATTTTTAAATTATTTAAAATTCATTAATTGAATAAAGCGCACTAAAATTTATACAAAAAAAAATTTTTTTTTATGAATTCATACCACTAAAAACCAAAAATTTCAAAATTTTTACTTTCACCTCTTTTTAAAAGTATTTATAGCTAAGCCTCACACTTGAATCTTATATATGTCATATCTACAGAAATAACCAACCAAAATCAAAAAACTTTACTCAAATATCTTTACCCGTTCAAAAGTTATGATTTTAGCAACGCGAAATCGCAAAAGGCGCCACTGTGCGACGTTTCGCCAATGGGTTTTCGGCTTCCTCAGAGGTATTTATTTGATTAAAAGATGTAAATTACATTTAAAATAAAAAATAAAATTGAAACTAAACACTTAAATAATTTAACAAAGAATTCACAACAAAAATTACAACATTAAATAACTGCACTGTAACTAAGACTCAGTCTTAGTAACTAAGACTCAGTCTTAACTGCACTGTAACTAAGACTAAGACTGAGTCTTAGTTACTAGGACTGAGTCTTAGTTACAGTGCAGTTATTTAATGTTGTAATTTTTGTTGTGAATTCTTTGTTAAATTATTTAAGAGTTTAGTTTCAATTTTATTTTTTATATTAAATGTAATATACATCTTTTAATCAAATAAATACCCCTGAGGAAGCCGAAAAACCATTGGCGAAACGTCGGGTAAAAATAAGAAATAAAATTTGTTTTATTTGCATATAAAATATTGTGACCGAAAAAGCCCAAGTATACGGACATATGTACATATATTCAAAATAAGTTTTTTTTTAAACTTTGGAATTAAATAATCACAAAAATAAATAGCAGGAGAACCATCCTGTATTGTCTGTCGGTCTGTCTGAAAAACCAAGCAAGCTATTTGAATTAAATTCGGCACACAGGTCACACTTTCTTGCAAACATCTTGCTATAGAAAATGGGCGAATTCGGTTCACGGACACGCCAACCGCTCATACTATTTGCCAAAGTCCATTTTGGAAAAAGTTGCAGCGATTTTGATTAAACTTGGTGATTTGGTGCACATGTGAACCAAATTGGGATTGGGTTAGGTTTCAAGTTTTCAAGGACTCTTACAGGGGCGTGGTACAGGCCTAAATTTTAGCCTTAAAAAAGTAGGCGTGGCACTTTTCAACAGCTAACAAATTTTGTTTTTGTATGTTTCGAAATCGGCACATACGATTTTCATAAGAATTTTAGAGGTTATGCCTCTGAAAGCAGTCATCAATACAAGCTTAGCTAGCATACTGGAAAATTATTATTACAAAATTTTGGCGCAATAGTGTATGCAGGCGTGGCATCGCCCATGCAAGCAAAAATCGTTTAATGTTATATATCTATACACACTATCGTGTGCCATCTTCATAGAATTTGGTGTAGAGGCATCGGTTACTATAAACTTTGAAATTAGACGGAATTTGACGGGATTGCATCAGTGGGCGAACCCTTCAAACTCTTTCAACATTTATAACATTTTCCATATTTTTTCGAATTTTTTAATTTCCTTAAACTTTCTTCAACATTTATTTAAAAGGTCAGTTCGCTCTTTTCTTTGGCTTGAGTCGGACGTGTTCGCTCTTGAAATAATATAAAAACCTCGGTGTGAACTTTATTTTTTAAAAATATTTTGAAACGGGTTGCGTCCTCCTGTGATGAAGACGAAATGTCGGCATCTAAGAATCCAAAAATTATGGATAAAAGCAAATTGAATATTAATAAAAAAGACAATGTGCGAAAAAATTATTGGTTGCCCTTGCAAGCATTAGCGGAAGATGAAATTCATGAGTACGATGAAAGTTCGGAAAATAAAAAAACTGCGAAGGTTGTGATTCCTCCTATTAAAGTTTTGGTGCAAAATAGTGACACTATCAAAAACCTTTTGTTAGAGAAAGATGTAACCGCATTTTTCATTAAAAAAATATATATTGGTGTAAAAATTGTTAGTGAATCAATTGAAGTGTTTAATAAAATTAATGAAATATTGAATGAGACTGCATTTAAATTTTTTACACACGATCTTAAAAGCGATCGATCGTTTAAAGTCGTTCTCCACGGGCTGGAAAATAAAACTTCCGATGAAGTAAAAACCGAACTAATTTCTCTTGGTTTGAAATGCAAAGAGGTCAAAGCCATTACAAAAAATTATGAAAGCTACTGTGACTCTCTTTACATTGTGTATTTCGAGAACGGATCTGTAAAGTTACACCATCTTCGACGTGACGTTAAATCTCTTTTTCGAGTAATAATACGTTGGGACTTCCAACGAAAATTTAAAAATAAACTTGTCTAATGCAGAAACTGTCAAATGTTTGGACATGGTGAACGTGGTTGTTTTATTAAACCGAAATGTGCAAATTGCGCCGGTAAACATGAATCGTCTGATTGCACTATTTCAGATCGAGTGCGATGCGCAAACTGTAATAACTCTCATAAGTCGAATGACCTAACTTGTCCAAATCGTGCTGTTTATTTGCAGATCAAAGAAAAGTGCAGTCGCCAAAGCCCGCGTTCTACTAACATCTTGCGCTCTTTTAAGCCTAGTGCTCATGCAAATTTTAATTATGTTGAATCGCAATTCCCTTCTCTTAGCAAAGATCACCTGTTTCTTGGCTCTCGCCAGACAACAACAACTCCAACAGCAAAGCAGACTTGGCATTCTTCATATGCTCATGCAGCGGAATCAGCAGCCAACAAAACTTATTCTCTGAAGAAGAGATAACAAAAATTACATTTGACCTTGTATCGAAACTAAAAGATTGTACAGGTAAACAAGAACAATTTAGCGTTATCGCACAATTAGCTGTTAAGTATTTGTACTCTAGCTTTAAATAATGTTAGTATCTCAACTAAAAATAATTTTTTGGAACTGTCGTAGTGTTCGCAATAATTTCATAGAACTCTTTGATTTTCTTGTCAAAGAAAACATCGACATATGCATGCTTTCTGAGACTTGGCTGAAGCTCTCAGATAAACTCTTCCATAGAGAAAGAACTGGCGGCGGTGTTGCCATTTTAATTAAAAAATCAATTAGTTTTGCAGAGATCGCCAATATAGATACAGAAGTTATTGAAAATGTTGGAATAGAAATTTTATCTGCAAACGATAAAATTATAAAACTGTTCAGCGTATACTTCCCCGGCGGTTCTAGTTGTTTCGATCTTCGCAACAAAAAGGATTTAAGAAAACTTTGCAATAGTAATGGATTTTTTATCTTTTGCGGTGACTTCAATAGTAAGCATCGTGAATGGGGGTGCTCTCGGGCTAACACTTGGGGTAATATACTTTACGAATTCACAACATTTTTTCCTATCACAATTTTGTATTCTAGCGACCCTACCTGCAACAAACAGATCGTGACCGTCTAATATTGATATCATTCTTACTAATTTTCCAACATATTTAACTCAGCCCATAGCTCTCAATGAATTTAGTTCAGATCACTTACCGATTAAATTTTTTATAAGCTTAAGTTTTGCGTTTCATAAAAACCTTATTGTGGATTATTCGAAATCAAATTGGAAAACCTACCGCTCTCTTCTAAAAAACTATTTTAATGATTTGTCTGTTAATATGGATGATGTGGTTTCAACCGCCATGATAGACAATAATTTGGAAATTTTTAATGAAAATGTATCTATGGCTGCACGAAGATCTGTTCCACTCAAGGTACCTAAGACTAATTTCATTAAACTACCTAATTTTATCATTAATATGATAAAAACAAGAAATATCGTTCGTGGGCAGTGGAGCCGCTATAGATAAATTTCAGATTTTAAATTATTATCATGGTATTCCACTCAAATCAAAAAAGAAATCTTTAAGCATAGAAATAAAACTTGGGATAAAAAAATTAGTTCGCTCGAAAAGAGAAGTAAGCCGTTTTGGAATGTTTGCAAACTTTTACGAAGAAAGCATACTCCGATCCCTTCATTACGCGAGCAAAACAAAACAATTGTCCTAAGCCGTGACAAAGCAAACGCCTTTGCTTATAAATTTTTGGAAAACCATAAAGTTTCTGAACATTTAGGAACACCAACGCATGAAAACTCAGTAAACACAATAGTCGAGCGTTTTGACTCACTTAGTGTAGATACACAGTTATCGGAATATGTCGAAGTCGACTTTATCCAGGATTTTATTCGCGAGTCTCCATTAAGAAAATCTGCGGGACATGACGACATTAAAAACATTATGCTGAAATATTTGCCTAAAGTGGCGCTTATTTTCTTAACATTTTTAATAAATTCTTGCTTAAAGCTGCAATATTTTCCTAGTGCTTGGAAAGTGGCTAAAATTGTCCCAATTCACAAAATAGGAAAGCCCTCCAACTTACCCGATGGTTATCGTCCTATAAGCCTACTGAGTAGTGTGAGCAAAATTTTTGAAAAAGTTGTTAAACATAAGTTATTTTCGTTTATTAACCAGAATAATGTTATACAAAATGAGCAATTTGGATTTAGACAATTTCATAGCACCACACATCAATTCAAACGTATTTTTAATCACGTAAAAACAAATTTTGAAGCAAAAAAATCTACTGGGCTAATCCTCTTGGATGTCGAAAAAGCTTTTGACTCGGTTTGGCACAAAGGTATTATATACAAGTTAGTACATCTTCAATTTCCTTTATATGTGATCAAACTTATACAGAGTTTTTTAACTAATCGTTTCTATTGTGTGTCTGTAAATAATGAGTACTCTGATATTATTAAATTACCTGCAGGAGTGGTTCAAGGCTCTGTTCTTGGACCCCTTTTATTTATTATATACTGCTCCGACTTTCCTAAATGCAATAACTGTCTCTATGCAATGTATGCCGATGATATTGGTATTCTATATTCGCACGAGATTGGTCACGATATTGTGACTAACCTACAAGGTGCGTTAGACAACATTGCTAAATATTTTACAAAATGGAAAATTAAATTAAATGCTAGGAAAATGCAATCCATCTTTTTTACAAGGAAAAGAAGCCATTGCTACCTGCCTAGCAGTAACTTAAAATTGTTTAACCACAGTATACCATGGGCAAATAATGTCAAATACCTAGGTGTTGTTTTGGATAAGAAACTGTTATTTAGTGATCACGTCAGTCATATAAAGAATAAATTTAATATTGCAATTAAGATGCTATATCCGCTAATCAACCGTCAGTCTAGCCTAAGTAGGAAAAACAAATTAATAATATGTAAAACCATATTCCAGGCAATTATCTTATATGCTTGTCCAGCCTGGAGTATTTGTGCTCAAACGCATATTAAAACCTTACAAGTATGTCAAAACAAGTTGCTTAAAATGATGTTGGGACTTCCATTGGATTTTTCCACTAAAAAACTGCATATCGTTTCTGATGTTAAATTAATATCAGTTCGAATAAAAGAAATAACTGAAAAGTTCAAAATTCGCTGTGATTTATCCGATAATAACCTTATCTCAAAGTTATATCGATAACTTTTTGTTTTTATATGTATGTAGGGTCTTCTATGTATGTTACAATGTATTATTTATTTGTATGAATGTAAGTCTGATTATACAGTTGATTTCATAGCGAAGGTTTTTTTATTGTAGTCTTTTCCTTCGAAAAGTTAAGCTCCCTCCCAATATCTGTGATAAATTTATAAATAGTATGATAATGTTCTAGAATTAAGGTAAATGTACCATATGTCTGTAAATTGTGTGATAACTTATTTTTGTAACGTTTTTATTTTCTACTCAATTAACATTTATTATTATTATTTAAAAGGTAATTTCATTGTTGTGTAGGGTATGTGAGTTTCGACCTAGTCGAAGATAATACTAGTTCTTTCTGACGTTATCAACTTAATTGAATTCACCAAGGTCTTTCAATATTGAAGAAACCTCTTTCAACTTTTTCAACATTTTCCATATTTTATCAACTATTTCAACCTTTTTTAACTGTTTCAACTATCCTTACATTTTTCATATTTTGTTGAATTTTTCGGGATCCGTACATTATGTAGAAAAATAAAATTAATCATTAATTACATTATTTCAGCATCATAAGTGTATTTTCGACATTTAAAATTTCCATATTTAACTTTTTGACATTTTTTCGGTTTGGTCAGCTTTTTTCAACATTTATTTTTCGGTATTTTGCGAATTGAGATTTTATTTTGCGACATATCATACCAAACCCTAATTTTTCAGCCTTAACAGCTTTTCAACCTCATTTATTTTTTTCCACATTTTCCATTTTTTTTTTTCGATTTGTTAAACATTTTCAACTTTTTTCGACATTTTCAAAGTTTTCCGACTTCTTCATTATTTTTCAACTTATTCGATATTTTCCATATTTTATAGACTTCTTTTTCAGCAATTTTCAACTACATGCTCTTTCAACTTTGTTCAATTTTTTTCAGTATTTTCGAACTCTTTTCAACTTCTTCGACTTTTTTCAACATATGGGCATTTCTCTCCGGGACGGAAATAATTTTTTTTTTAGTGGAATCAAAGTCAAAATAAAACAATTTTATTTTTTTCTGTTTCTTAAATGAATGGACCTTTGGTAGCACTATATTGAGTTGATGCCAGACGTAATACTGGTTCCAAGATAGAGGCAATAAAAAAGCCATTCGAACGGGACAAAAAACGGAAGTGTTTTTCATGGCCATCTATAGAAAAGCACAAATCAGTGAAGTCAGATCAATTTTAACAAAGAAAAGAGGAAGGAGTAGATATTTTTCTTAAAAGAATATAAGACTTGTCTTTTTGCTGTTAAAACATACTTCCGCCCACTGAAAAAATATATTTTTACTCTAGTTTCAATCTATCTACATACCAAATTTCATCAAAATCGGTGTAGTGGCACAGCCGTGATACCGTTTTTTCCCATTTGGAGCGATGCCACGCCCACTGAAAGGACTTAGAGTCTCTACTAACCTTTTTTATGAAACATTCTATCTCCTAACCAAATTTCATTAAAATCGGTCCATTAGCTTATCTGCGGAAACGTTTTTTCCAGTTAGGGGCGTGGCACAGCCTACTATTGAAAAAAAAGTATACATGTCCATTCTTCTCTTCACAACCTTTCAAAAAAAAAATTATGCGATTATGATGTGCTATGGCTGTGAAAAAGTGGTTTTACCGTTCTGAACTGGTTGGCCTTCTGGTGGCAATGCCCATATTTCAAATTTTTTTTCTTGTGTAGCCCTTTTCACATTTTCAAAAAGTTTTCCGCTTTTTCTTTTTATTCAACCGCTTTTAACTTTTATAATATATTTTCCATATCTTTTCGAATTATTCAACCTCATTCAAATTTTTTTAACATCTTCCATATTTTTTCGATTTTTTTAACCTCAAATCGAAAAACCGAACTATGTATAGTCGGTCTCCTGGTACTAGTTTTCTTAAAATAACTGTATCTCAAAAAGTATTTGATTTAGAAACAAGTTACACATGCTAACAATTGTATGTTATGAATATCTAAAATTTATCACATTCTGTAATTACTACACAAAAATCTCAAAAAAAAGAAACTGTTGGAAATTTTAATTTAAAAAATAACCCAAATTGAAGGTACTTACATTGAGTTAAATGGGTAGGTTAACTTTATAGTTTTATAAAGCGGAAAGTCCAGACACAAAGTTGAAATGTGGTCGATCAGTTCTGGCTACCTGATCCTGAAAACTAAGTATATCACGTGAGACCTAACCGAATATGCTAGCCAGCCCTCCGGAAGAACCGATTCGAACAGCCATCAATTGGAGACTACAATCGCAATACCACAGTTCTTGTCAGGACGTCGTATGTTCACTAGGGTGATTCAAATTTTTTTTTTGTTTTTTTTAAGGTGCTGTTGCTTAAAAAGTAAGTTTATGACATGAAGAAAAGGTTCACGAAAATTCAGCTCTGTAACTCAATTTTATAAGATGGCGCCGTAGCCTGTTAGTTTTACAGGTAAATTGTATGGAAAAATTATTTTTTACAAAAAAGGTATCTAAATGAATAGGTGATTAGTGTTGTTGAGCTGAAAAGGGTCGTTTTTCGACGTAATTTCTTACGCTGAATCCGAATCTGGCCTCAGAATTGACCCATCATGTCGGAATCCTGAAATATTTGTGGTTAATTACCTGAAACATAATGTTTGTTGTCTACTTTCGAGGCCATGTATAGGATTCAAAGAAAGTTGATCAGCTTATTTTTAACAAAAGCATCATTTAGTACCATCCTTGCCCTTTAAAATGAGCTTTCAAGTGGTGATCTGTGATATTTCCTTGCAAAGTTATAGCCTTGTAGAATAAGGAGAAGTAGTACGAATGCGAAAAACCACAGTATGGAAGAAGATAAGTTTGGATGCTGGAAATTACATGCTCATATGTCATACCAGGAGTAAAACCACTAATACTCTTTAAAGAAAAAAAAAAAATGTATTTCCAATACAATTTTTATTTATCGCGGACATGACAACATTTCATTTAAGCTTCACTCGTGCATGATCGTATCTAGTATATATGTTGTGTTATACAACTCGTATGTATGTTTTTCTGCTATTTGCCAAAGATTTCAATTAATATAAATTAAAAATAATAACTTTAATTAGTAAAGATATTGATGTTCGTCATGAAGACACATTTTTTAGAAAAATTCTCATTCAATATGCGACCAACATGTGCGTTTAAAAAAGACTTGGTGACAGTCGATAATTAAAATTATTGTTGGATTTATTAAGATCGTTTTGATCCGAACATCTTTTTTAATTAATATACCATGAAAATTTATGATAATAAATTAATTTTTTCGAACACACTTTTAATATGGTTTCATTATCGCTGTGGCGTTAGATCGTTTTTTATCAATTAGTTCAATGTCAAACATAGTGAACTAATCTCGCTTCGCTCGATCAACTCGAGCGCTCGATTTTGAAAGTGTCTTTTAATGTTATTTGCTAAATATACGTAAATAAGTGCCATGAGAAATTGTACGATGAAACGAAATTGTCTTAAATATAATTATTGTTTTGAACAATTAATGAGAATTGAAAAAAAAGTTTGTAGCACTTCAGGCTTTGTTGCTAAATGTATGTACCCGCTTGCTGGGGTGGTAATAGGTTCATAAGAAGAAGGTCCTTTATGCCTTTTAAGCTTTTCCACTTTGAATACGCTAATTTGTGAAGCACTCTCTCGTGTTATATTTTTCTGATTGTATGGATGCAATGTGTAAATGCAGGGTGGCCACTGATTGATATAGGACAAAAATTATTTTTACAAAAACATATTTTTAAATTTTTTATTATTTTGTTTTGAAATAAATTTTTTGAAGTGAAATTTCTTTAGCACGGATGTGATTTGAAATTAGTTGTGTATAATGAAACACAATAAGCCACACTATTTTTTTAGTCGCACTTTCACTGAGTGAAATTTTTCGATTTTGAGATTATTATATATTCATAATAAACTGCGCAGGCTCTTTGTAATGGTACTATCAGTTTCTCCCTAAGCCTTATAAGTTCCCAGATAATCAGCATTGCGTCACAAAATTTTATCGTCCTGAGCATGTATTTTGTCGTATGTGCACCAAAAATGACCATACGACATTTTTTACGCAAAATGGTGATTTTTTTTATTGAAAATGCAATTGTTGTACGTCATAATTTCAGTATTTATACTAAGTATAAGCATATACAGTTAGTCACAAAACCGATCATAAAAGACATATTTCTAGTTTTAAGGCTATAATTTTTTTTTTTTTTTGTAAAAAAAAGTTATGAAAAAGTGGTTTTCAGAAATCTTGCAAGTGTGTTATTCTAGCTAAGAAAACTAATTAATTATTATTACTAGTATCGCCTGAGGTCGAAATTCGACCGTTAGGACTAAATTTTAATCTTGGAAGAATTTTGCCGGCCTATTAATATCAAAACTTTTTTGTTCATTGACTACGATCTTATTTCGATTCACTAATCACCACACCACACCTTTGAAATTACATTCAAAGCACATTTAAATGCAAAACAACACAGAATTATCAATTTCTATTGGTGCTACATAATTTCTATTACGTTGTCTATTTGATTTTGACTCAAAAATTGTCGGTCCTAATCTCTTTACCATTCAGTCCGACCCATTATCGTTCTTCTTCAAGGCATAACACAACTATATATTTCGTTTATTATATAACAATAATTTTAAAAAATAAGCGAAATCGCAACTGTAACTCAAAATAAATCAGTTGAACTTCGATAACCGCGATTGTTGGAACCGAGCTCATTCCGGATAATGGAATCACTGTTTTATTTTATTATTCATCAATTTTCAAAGTTGAAAATACATAATATATATGCGCAAATATGTATGTATATTATTTTATTGTTTACAGCACCGTTTTACAAAAGTATTTAGTCCCATTTAATGAAGATCAGCTAACTCAAATTGTAAATATATACTCTAAGGGGCCGTCCATAAATTACGTGAGTCAAAATAGGGGGGGAGGGGGTCCGGAAAAATCTCACCAAATCTCACGATGGGGGAGGGGGGTCAACGAAAATCTCACGTCGACTTTTTAATGCAGAGAGTATACATTATTATAGCAGATTACATCTAAAAATTATAAGGAAAGTCTAACGGAAGGGAGGGGGGGGGGGGGGGCGTCCCGCCAGAACTCACCAAGGGGACGGGGGAGTCCGAATTTTCAAAAAAAAACCCTAATGAAGCGCGCATAAAAGTAACAACAAATACTTTTTAGTATTAAAAAACTAAACTGAAAGGAGCCATTTTTTGCCATCGCTCCGTAAAATTAAAATCAGGGTATCATGTTGTTTTTTCCTCCACTCTATCTCTTTCTTAGGGTACAACCTATCTTCATATCAAATTTCATCAAAATCGGTCCATTATTTTAGCAGTGAAAACATATTTTCCTATTGGGCGCGTGGCACCGTCCATTTTAAACCGAATACCTTTTCTGAAGATTCAGTCTATCTCTGTATCGAATTCCATCAAAATCAACCCATTAGTTTAGCAGTGAAAACGATTTTTCTGTAAGGAGTAGTGCCACGCCCACTAAAAGAAGTCAGAGTTTTGAGAAATGTTTTTTAGGGTTCAATCTATACACAAACTAAATTTCATCACAATCGGTCCATTAGTTTAGCCGTGGAGGCGTTTTTCCTTGTTAGGAGCATTGCCACGCCCACCAAAAGAACTTACAGTTTTTAGGGTTGTTTAGGGATCAATTTGTATCCAAACTAAATTTTATCAGAATCGATCCATTAGTTTAGTCGTAGAGACGTTTTTTCTTGTTAGGGGCGTGGCACCGCCCACTCTAAACAAATATATTTATTTAAGGTTCAACTTATCTTCATATCAAATTTCATCAAAATCGGTGAGGCGGCGCTTCCGTGACAGCGTTTTTTCTCATTAGGTGTTAATGCGTTTTGTATGGGGGAATCATGTAAATATGTTCACTTTATTTTACCTGCCTTAACGGCAACATAAACACCTGATTTTTTTTCTGCACATCTATGGAACAGTACCTTTCCAATGATATAAGTTTTATTCCCCTCTCTTTATAATAAATACTCTAAAAGCGTACCACAAGATTCGATGTTCACGTATTAATATATAGATTAAACTAGTAAAAATATTTTAAATAACACAGGCCGACAAAATTTAGCCAACATTTAGACCCAGAAACCAGACTATATATTTCCGAAGAATTTTGATGCGCTGAATCCAAATCTTTCAAATAGGGTTGAGTTTGCTCAAATATCTTTTTTTTTTCTCTGAGATATCGCATTTTGAAGTGTTCTTGTTTGTAAATTTTCCTATACCTGAATTGACTATATCATGTCTATGTATGTTATCTCAATCGATTTTCAGGTATTGGAAAATTTCAAAATACGATATTTCAGAGAAAAAAAGATATTTGAACAAAATCAACGCTATTTGAAAGAATAAGACTTGTGTACTTGATTGTGTACCTTTAATTTTAGTGAAATAAAAAATCCGCAAGGTTACATAACCTCAAAAATTGACAAAAACGGTGTTTTTTGCACTTTTAGGTTATCTTGAAAACCAGAGCTGATAGAGCATCTCTGAGGTCAGATTTGGATTTAGAGCATCAAAAACCTTCGGAAATATATAGTCTCGTTTCTGGGTCTGATATGCTATCGGCCTGTGTAATTTTTTAATATTTTATGTGGCCGCTTTTGACTATAATGGTGAGCTGTATTCTCTTAGGCATACTGGCTATCAATTTGTCTAGTATTGAGTACTGATCTCGGACCACTGTTTATTGGC
This sequence comes from Tricholauxania praeusta, assembly GCA_949775025.1. Classification (NCBI taxonomy): domain Eukaryota; kingdom Metazoa; phylum Arthropoda; class Insecta; order Diptera; family Lauxaniidae; genus Tricholauxania; species Tricholauxania praeusta. The sequence goes on from OX459031.1 coordinate 46,670,499, forward strand.
GACCTTTTGTGGGATTGGTTTTCTCATAGGTATTTTTTTTAAACACTCCACAAATTTTTACTGGGGTTAATACTTGGGGACTGTGCTGGCCAATCCAAACAGCTAATATTTCAGTCTTGGAACCATTTCGTTGTTATTCTAGCAATATACTTCGGTCATTATCAAATGATGGTGTCGCCTGGTTCACATCCCAAGTTGATGTATTTTCACACAGATAGTGACCGCAATTTTTATGTATTCTCATACATTATTAAAGAATTATGGACTTTTTGTCTGAACGTTTTTGGGTCCCCTTATATACTTTGAAAAACAACATATTTAATAGGCAACCATTTCCGTAACATGAAATAATCCGCGTGCATAGTTTCAGATGGATTTGGTCCTTAATTAATTAATTATGTGTTTTTTGAATAGTTGTCCATTAGTTTTCATAAAAATTTTCCTTAAGATTTTATCACAAAATTTCGCAATTTTTCCTTCAAATTATATATTTCCAGTACGCTTTTTGTCGTAAGTTCAAAGAAAATAACTTTTTGTGATAAAATGTAACATACGACAAATGTATTCTGAAGCAAAAATGCTAATTACGCACTTGTAATTATAATTCCAGTAAATTTGACTTAAGCTGATGAAAATAAAATATTCAGATCATATTCAATCCAAAACTGGAGAGAATCCATAGGGCCATTTTAGAGATATTTGATGTTAAACATATAAAACCGTCTCCTGAAAAGTTAAGTTTTGCTACATACGACATCCGTATTTTGAGGTAGCGATGTGTAGTTCTTTCCTCGAAGGTGAGGCTTCCTTGATAGGATCTAGAATAACAACAACAATAAGTGATATATCAAATTAAAGTACTCAGAGTACCCAAAATTATGAAATTTGAGAACGGTTTAACAAAAACTGAGGCATAAGCGTTGAAAGATATCATATTTTTTAAATTTTTTCAAGCATTGCTCTGATTAACTAACTAATGAGATGACGTGGGTAAAATAAAACAATAATTCATAGTCCCGACTACGTAATAAGGTAACAGCGCAAGTGATGCAGAATTAAAAAAAGATTCCGATGATGCTATAAAAAAATGTTTGTTTTTTCCTAAACTTTTAAGATTTCAGAAAAGTTTCAAATGAAACTGCGACTTTATAAGATTTCATGTGAAAGATTTCTGAAAGGTTTACTAAACGTTACATGTCAAGTGAGTATGCACTACATTTTTTTTTTGAGAGGAGACAAATTATACTACGTTTAACCTACTCTATAGCGAATTTAATTAAATTTATAAAGAACAAAAGGCTGCGACACCACCTTCACTCACTTCAAGGGCACTCATCTGCTTCCTCTATTGTAATGAAAGGCTTTCGGTAGCAATGTATCTGCATGCTCCTCGTGCAGCCACTCCAGCCTGTTGTCCACGGCGCATAGAACAGCAGTCTTTACAGTACGTACGTTGAGAGGCATACTGACAAGGCGAAACAAACCTGCCAGCATGGATTGATTTTGTGTTCCCATATTCCCTCCCCCTTGGTGAGATTTTGTTGAACCCCTCCCCACTATTTCGGCACACGCAATAATGGACGCCCCGTTAATTCACCAAAAATTCTTTTGACTAAATCCTGTAACTTTGGATAAACAGAGACGCTCAATTACTCTCTCATCTCCGCTCTCATTTACAGGTTTTTCGAGTACAGGAGCGCTTTTCGGACTAAATCCTGAAAATCTAACTACTTCTGATTAGTTGAAGAACGAACCTAATACACTTATAAACTTTATTATAGTCCTCAGCAAAGCCTAGTGAAATACAAAATGGAAATGAAATTTTTTGTGTGTAACATTATTTCATAATGACCAGCCAGAATTTTGTAGCATACTACTTTTAGTAATAAGTATTTAGTGATACAAAGCTTTTCATTGTTGTATTTATATCCAAATGATGAGGCGTTCAATTTCTACACCGTTTAGCGCATAGCTAATTTCATGGAATAAGTGTGCTAACTGTTTTTGAGCTTAATATTCTGTGATAAGCATAGTCTTCATCAGTCGTTTTTTAAGCCAACAGTTCCCCCAATGTCTAGCAGATTGAAATGCAAAGATCTTGGTTTTGAATTTTAATACATATTTCATGTTTGTTGTTTTAAAGCATTCCTTAACTATAGATAACAAAGTTTTATTAATTTTAATTTTTCCCAGCTGCAGCTGCTGCTGTTTATGTCGAGATTGAACCAATTCCGAAGTGCCTTTTAAAATTATTTTTTTCTAAAAATTAATTTTTCCTACTTATTTTATTCTTATATTTTTAGAGCACATTTGTTCACCATTAAAATTGATTGATTAATTGTTCATCTAGTTTAACAATATTTGAGGCGCCCATAATAACTCATAAGGTTTCTTATTCAAAACACTTCAGATCAGACTTTTCGAGTTTCATCTGCTTATGTTTTTGAGAAAACCGGTTTTGATATAGTAATCAATCAGAAACATCCCAGTAGGCAAAGGCAGGAGCAAAAAGGCGCCTCTAGAAGGCATCTTCCTTTGGCAGAACAGGCCTTCCCAACACCTTTTTTTGTTAAATGCCCCACTAAAACAGATCTTCCTTAGAAGGCCTTCTAAGACCGCTTGCCGTAGCACGGCTCACAAAAGTACTTGGAAAATACGAAATTTTAATACGTCGTGGGACTTTGAATTAATTGTTTTTTTTTGACCAATTTTCATATGAAAAAACAAAAAAAGCAGAAAAACGAAATTTAGTAAAAAGAAAATAGTTTCGATATGAATTGTAATAGGAAACAAACTGACGCCGTTCGCAGGTCTGATCTAGGAAGCTGAAATTTTGTAAGAATTTTCTTCAAAGCCTATTCTATAATATAGGCATATAGGACTGACTGCAAATTAAAAAAAACCCCTTCGGGCATATTTTGTCCGCATTTTCAGCCACACTAAAAATGTGAGCGTGATTTGACAAAAGTGGGTGACATCTCCCAAACAACTAAAATACCTAAAACACTATATCTTGGCACTTAAGGCAGACTTTTTGTACGTTTTAGTAAGTCGGTTTTATCGAAAAATTTCAACGAAATCGGACATAAGCACTGGCGCCGTTTACAGGTTTGAGCTACACTCAAAAAAAAAACTATGATTTTTCCGTATTGAAATGATAGTTTTTACCTATAAAAGGCGAAAAGGTGTTAATTTTATGAAATAATAGCTTAGACTTAATAAGGATAGCCTTTTCAGTACTACATATACTGATTACTATTGCCAAATGATACTAATTGGGTTCATTTTTATGAGGAATCCGAGTATATTTGATACTGATATCAGGGTCATTTAAACCTTAAAACAGATTACATACTTCAATCATTTTTCCATATTTAAATAATATTAATTACCTATAAAAGTCGTCCATAGGGATACTCGTATTAATTTGATACTGAAATATATTGTAGCGAAATTTGGTTTATGCCAGAAAATTCTCGAAATAAAAACCAACGAAAGAAAACAAAACGATACTAGCTAGCATCACTGGCTGTATAAATACTTTTATACCATCTAGCGGCAAAGTGCAGTTTTTATACTACAAATAATAAACCAAAAAGGCGCCTTCGCACAACGCCATCTATAAGGTACTGAATTATTCAAGAAAGTGGTTGTGAATTCCACGTCGTACAACGCCATCTAGAAGGTATTGAACTATTCGAGAAAGTGATTGTGAATTCCATGCCGATACGCCACTTAGAAGGTACTGAATTATTCGAGAAAGTGATGACTGTAGTATAAAAGGTTGTCATCTGAGTTATCGAGACACAGTTGAATTGAAACAGTGAAGCAGAACAGTTGAATTTGAGCAACATAAGTGAACAGTTGAATCGAAACAGGAAAGTAAATTGTCTATACAGTGCCACATTAATATTAGACTTTGAATGTTAATAAAATAAACAATTGTACCGTGTAAAAACTAACTTTTGTGATATAAATAAACCATTTTATAATTAAATAAGTTTGTGTGTTTTTGATTGTTACACAATCCACTGATCGAACTCAGAAAAGTGTAGGAGATCGAAATTACCGTCTAAGAGACAGGAATATCGTAAAAATTGGTGTCAGAAGTGGGATTGTGTAAAAAGAATTAACAATCAATTAAAAAAAATGGTTAAGTTTGACGAACTGAAAGTGGATCAACTGAAGAAGGAGTTGCAGCAGCTGAGTCTGCAATCATCTTGCGGAAAGGTGGAGTTACAGAAACGCTTACGGCAGACTCTTGAGGCTCAAGGTGTAAACCTGGAAGAGCATGAATTTTATGTATCAGAATCAGCAGCGAAAGTGGAAGAAGCTTCTGGACCGGCGGCAAGTGGTGAAGTTTTAGATATGTCAAAGTTCGAGAAAATTTTAATGGCGATGACGCAGACAATAAATCTAAAAATGAATAGCAATATCCAGGCCGTTCAGGAAAAAATAGACGAGAAGTTAAGTCAAAATGCACTGCAAATAGACCAAAAGTTAAGTCAGAACGCGCTGCAGATCCAGGCGGTTCGGGAAGAAATTGATCAGAGCTTAAGTCAAAATGCACTGCAAATAGACGAGAAGTGAAGTCAAAATGCACTGCAAATAGACCAAAAGTTAAGTCAGAACGCGACGCAGATCCACGCAATGAATCTAAACATTGAGGCTGTTCGAACGGAGGTTGCCAAAATGGTAAATGGCCTCGATGCAAAAATGACTGAGTTACGAGATGACGTTGAATCATTCAAGGGAGAAGCTCAAAATAATTTTGAGGACGTTAATAAAAGGATTCAACAGTTGGAAATAAGTGAACCAACCACTCAAGTGATAAGAGAAATCAGCGCACAGAGGCTTAAGGCACCCTCGTACGATGGAACAATGCCATTTAGTGTTTTCAAGCTCCAGTTCGAAACAACATCTGGTCACAATCGTTGGGATAACGAAAGCGCAGCTGCAGCGCTAATTATGGCATTAAAAGGCGCAGCTGCAGAAGTATTGCAAACGGTTCCAGTGGCGCAGCAGAAAAATTACAAGGCGGTGATGGATGCCTTACAGCGAAAATATGGCAGTGACCACATCAAGCAGATTCACAGATTGGAGTTGAAAAGTCGTATCCAGAAATCTGGTGAGTCCTTGCAGGAGTATGCTGCGGATATTGAGCGATTGGCTGAAAAATTCAAAATAGAGGCGTTTATTGACGGCATACGTGACTCAGATACAAAACGCGAGACAATGAGGAACCCGAAGACAACATTTAACGAAACAGTAACGGTTGCCCTCACTCAGGAGACGATTGCGTTGACATGCCGCCCATCACTGAAAACTCGTCGGATGGAGGTGGAGGCTGAAAAGAAAAATTCATCGTTCGTCAGCGGTAGCTTCAGCGGAAAATGCTACAACTGTGGTATGTAAGGTTTGTTGTTCTTAATTAGGACCTGCCTAAATAGTTTGCCGGCGTTTAAGAGCGCCACGGGCATCAACAAAAAAAATAAAGCGCTGCAAGAGTGCTTATAGTTTTGAAGAGAAGAAAACAGCCAGTTTATAGGCTATGGATCAACTGATTGCTTTATTAAAACCGCTTCCTGCTTTTATACAGGAATAACGGTATCCTTGTTTATGTAAACAAAAACATATGTTTAACATAAAACATATGGCGACTTAATGTATATTTACAGTGGCTTAAACTTAGTAATAGATTATTGATATTCACAATAGTTTAAAGTAATAGTAGTAAAGTAGTACTTAATATTACTTATTGATAAAATACACTACACCCTCATCCTTAAGATAAAAATTATTTTTATTTTAATACAAATAATTTTGTGATACAATAATATTTTAATGTTAATAGAAATAAATCTGATTAATTCATTTTTTTAGCATATTATTATGATATTCTTTGATTTTGTTCCCTAAATCTAAAACAGTGTTGACACCTTTTGTTTCTATGACTTTATATGGGCCAAGATATGGCGGTTGGTTTTTTCTTCTATTCATATTTTTTAATAAAACTAAATCTCCAATTTTTAAATTTATGGGATTTATTTTGACATTTTGCTGTGTTCTGTTCTTTTTAACAGATTCAGTTAATTCTTTAGCTTTATTTAAAGAGAATTTTAATCTTTGTTTTAGCTCTTGTGCATAATCATCAGTATTATAGACTGGCTTATCTGACATAATCGTGTCATTTGGTAAAGTTGACAGTTTTCCAAAAACTAGATCATATGGCGTGTAATTTGTATCGACATGCGGTGTTGTATTATATGCAAAGGAAAAGTATGGAATCCAATAATCCCATTCATCGTCTTTACAAAAATTTAATAAGAATTCATTAAGTACCCTATGATTTCGCTCTACAGAGCCTAAAGTTTCATGGTGGTATGGAGTGCTAAAAATTTGTTTGATTTTTAATAGGTTACATATTTCAGACATTAATTGATTGGTAAACTCTGTACCCTTATCCGATTTTAGATTCTTGAAATGTCCGTAGGTCAGAATGAAATGTTCTACTAATGTCTTCGCTACAGTCTTAGCATCCTTTGTTTCCATCGGACATGCTACTACATATTTTGTCAGCTCACACTGTATCTTTAGTACATACCGATAGTTATTCGATATACGCAGAGGGCCTACCGTGTCTATTGATACTACCTCGAAACTAGTTCCTGGTGTGTCTGTCTTGGTTAAATTTTCTCTTGTATGTTTTGTTTGTTTATTTATTTTGCATTGCTTGCAGTTCGATATGTATTGTTTAATCATTCTGCTCATATTTTTCCATACATATTTTAAGTTTCAAAATTGTCTTTCTTATACCCATATGACCTCCACGTGTCGAATTGTGGTATTCATGAATAAGTTCATGTTGCGTATCTTTATTCAGTATTCTTTTAGGTTCGTTATATATTAAAATTTTCAAATTTACGCTATTTCGTTTTAAATTTTTATACATTGTTTTAAATTCTTCTACTGTTATGAATTTAAGTATTTCATCTGTGCTCTTTAATGCGAGCTCCTGAATCCCTAATGAAAGCATTTTCGATGATATTTTCTCCAAAGTCAACGGTGTGCTCAGTGGATTATCACTACATCTAACTAATACTTCACTATCTTTAACCTCAATTTCGGATGGTAGTTTCTCCAAAGACAACGATGTGTTCAATGGACTATCGCTACATCCTTCAAAATTTTTATGAAGAAAGAACCTAATTTTTTTCATTTTACTTACATCTAAAATGGAAGTACATTCCCAAACAAAAAGTTCATCAGTATTTTTGCCAGAAAGGCATTCAGTGTTATCATTCTTGCAGTTTTTGGTAAATCTGCTTTTTCTTCTGGTGATAGCTAGGATATTTTTCATATTCTGTTCAATTCCTGTTGGAATCATTGCTTTCAATGATTCACTATTTAGAACTATTCTTGACAATGCGTCCGCATTCGTATTCATTTTTCCTTTTTTATAAATTATTTCAAAATTATAGTCGCATAGGTCCAACCTGATACGAGTCATCTTCGATGACGGATTCTTATGTGAAAAAAGTGACACTAACGGTCTATGGTCAGTTATGACGGTGAATTTTCTACCGTATAGATATGGCCTAAGAAAATTGATGGCCCAGTGAATGGCTAGTAATTCTTTCTCTATCACTGGTTTATTCAAATCATGTTTAGAAAGTGATTTGCTAGCGTAAGAAATGGGTAAATCTGCGCCAATTTCGCCTTGCGATAAAACTGCCCCAAGAGCATAGTTTGACGCATCAGTGGTCAAAACAAATTCATTTTTAAAATCTGGATATTGCAAAATGGGCGGGTTCATGAGTTTAGTTTTTAAAGTGTCAAAAGATTCTTGACAATCCATTCCCCATTGAAACTTTGTGTTTTTTTGTAAGAGTGTGTTTAGATTTTTCGCTATTTCTGCAAAATTTGGTATGAACCGCCGATAATAGTTACAGAAAGCTACAAACCTTCTTACCTCATCCGCGTTTGTTGGAACTGGGTAGTCCTTAATGACCTTATTTTTAGATGGGTCTGTTTTGATCCCATTGGCCGTTATAAGATGACCAAGGTATACTACCTCTGGTTTCAAAAAACAACATTTTTCCGAGTTCAATTTCAAATTATATTTCCGTAGCCTTTCAAATACTTTTACCAAATTGTCGTTGTGATGTTTTATACTACAACCAAAAACGATTATATCGTCTACATAAAGAAATGCTTTTGCATCTAGACCACTTAATGCAATTGTCAGCATTCTTTGAAAACTATTGGATGATATTTTTAGTCCAAAGGGTAGTCGTGTGAACTGACTACGTTTGGTTGCAGGTTGCACTACAGGTAAGCAGGGACACATGGCAAGTGACTGCAAATCACGTCATTAACGATCTGCATCACGTTCACCAAGAAGAAGAATTGGAAATAGGGTGGACGATGGATAAAATGGTAGCGAGCAGCAGTCGTTAAACTAAAGAGAGTCAGTACAGCGGGGCGTGAGCTGACTCTAACAGATGATTGCCCCATAGTCTTGGTTTCGAAGCTCTGCCGAAATTCCAACAGCCTTACCATCGGTGGAAAAATCAACGAAAGACCATGTAAGCTTACTTTGGATACAGGCGCATCGCATTAAATTGTGAGGAGAGACTTATTTGATAGACGACGAGTAACGCCATTAAATGGGATCCAATTGAGAACAGCGACAGGAGAAATTGCGCAAATAATAGGAAAAGTTACAGCGAGTATTCTTATCGGCAGCAAAACTGTGGAACATGATTTTATTGTTGCAAACATCACCGATGAGGTTATCATTGGTGTGGACTTCATGATTCGGTACGGGTTCACTTTGGATCTTAGGAAAAAAACGTTCAGGTATGCCAATGTAGAGTTGCCTTTAGACATTGGCTGCGGACAAAAATTAACAATTGCAAGAGTCTACATAAGTGAGCGCTGTCGAATTGAACTCAACACCGAAGAAATTATTTGGGTCACAACAAGTGAAGACTGTGGGACAAGCCATCTCTGGGTAGTGGAAGCAGATAAGAAAAATTTAAAGAAAAACCTGATTATTGGAAAGACCCTAGTAAAAACAAGAACGGACAGAAAAATACCGGTAAGAATTTTGAATCCAACAAATATGCCAAAATGGATGCAAAAAGGTGAGCTTATAGCGCAATGTGAGAAAGTTACGGCTGTGACAAATTGTGAAAATGACCAGCAGAACACACAAGGTACAACTTTAACGAAATCGTCGGCCATGGAAGTATTGACGAAAGAATGGACGAAGGATTTGTCTGCCCAGAACAAAAACAAAGCAAAAAGGTTTCTGCAAAAGCATTGGCGGATATTTGCGTCCAAAGGAGAAAATAATGGCCGAACATCAGTTGTCAAACATCGCATTGACACAGGTAATTTTCAGCCAATTCGTCAACCTCCAAGGAGGCTAGCAGTCGCTAAGAGAGAAGAAGTGACGGGCCTTATAGAGGATATGATGCGAGAAAATGTCATTGCACCATCAAAAAGCCCATGGAGTTCACCGGTCGTACTTGTCAAGGAAAAGGTAGGAAGTATGCGATTCTGTGTGGATTACAGAAAATTGAATGACGTCACCAAAAAAAGACAGCTACTCGTTACCCAGAATCGATGATACACTGGATACGTTATCTGGAGCAACATGGTGTAGTGTATTTTATCAATAAGTAATATTAAGTACTACTTTACTACTATTACTTTAAACTATCGTGAATATCAATAATCTATTACTAAGTTTAAGCCACTGTAAATATATATTAAGTCACCATATGTTTTATGTAAAACATATGTTTTTTGTTTACATAAACAAGGATACCGTTATTCCTGTATAAAAGCAGGAAGCGGTTTTAATAAAGTATCAGTTGATCAATTAACCTTAAACTGGCTGCCTTTTCTTTTAAACTAATAAGCCTTAAACTGGCTGACAAGTATTTTTACAGAGCACTCGTTGAAGCGCTTTAATTTTTTTTATTTGATTGCCCGTGGCGTTTTTAAGCGCCGGCAAATACTTTAGGCAGGTCCTACTTTTTCAATACTCATAAAACCTGCTAAACCCTACAATGGTTTTCCACCCTGAACTTACAAAGTGGATATTGGCAGGTGGAAATAGATGAAAAAGACAAGGAGAAAACTGCTTTTAGTATTGGGAATGGTCAATAGCAGTTCAACGTCATGCCGTTTGGTCTTTGTAACGCTCCAGCTACGTTTGAGCGGTTAATGGAACGAGTTCTCAAAGGACTACATTGGAAGACTTGTCTAGTGTATCTCGATGACAAAATCATCATGGGTAAAGATTTTGATGACCACTTGAAAAATCTGGAGGAAGTGTTTGAGCGCTTGGAGGCAGCTGGACTAAAATTAAGTGCGAAAAAGTGCTCACTTTTCCAAAGTGAAGTCAAATATCTGGGGCACAAGTTTACGTCAGAAGGAATATAGTCCATTGAAATGTTACAAAATTTTGGCTGAACCTTGCATTTTGTATAGGACAAGATTTTTTTTTTGTATTATGTAGAGGGGATCAGTGTGAGTATAAGTCTCAGTTTTCGGGATTGAAAGCCCCCCCATTTGGCCGCCATTTTAAAAAATGGGTGTAAATAATTTTTCCACGATATCTTAACAGCCGTATGCCACACAAAATTTTTTTAAGGCTTTTTGAGTAGAAAATTGTATTTTCTACAATATTGATTGGCATACTTTTAATCGTAAAATTGAAAATGAAAAAGTTATAGTTAAAAAACGACTAAAATTTTCGGGTAAAATATCATTTAAGGACTATAACTTTTTTTCTATTGATTTAATTAAAAAAATACTTCAGACGTTTTTTGTAGACCATTTAATTCCAAATAATTTCCCATACTCATTTTTTAAATTTATTTTTATTGAGAAGCGTTAGAGTGGTTCGAAGGGATCAAACCAAGAGGTGACTTGTACGTTAAAGTGATTCAGACACAAAGAAAGTTTATAAAAATTGTTCTTCTTTTAGTATATTGTTCTATATGTCCTCCGAAATTAGTATGTCTTTTTTCAGAACTTTAAGTACATTCTAGAGGTCGCTCAATCCGCCACAAGCATTCAAGACTATTGAATACGTAGTTGTGGGTGTTAAAGATGATTATCGGCCAGAGACTAATTTTATTATCTCTATAGATGTGGTCTTTGAGCCGCTGATTGCGAAAACCATGGTCCCAAAATCCTAAGTTACTTGCAACATTCACAAAAATACAAAAAAAAACCCTATTAAAGGTATTTTTCACTATAATTTCAAAAATAATAAAAACACATCCAACGAAATTCGCCTTTTTAATAGTAATTTGTACATGTGGTTCGTTTATGTAAAATTTTATAATAAGAGATAGTTCGAGAGGGCAGGGCCAGCCTTAGGTAGTGCGAGGCCCATGCAACCAGTAGGTGCGAGGCCTCTTACAACCAGTACACATAATAAAAACCTCTCCCTTAACTCTGCTTTTATTTTTTCTTTTTTATGCAACGGCATTAGCTTTGTTCTTCACATTCAGCAGTTGCAAAAATGTAATTGCATAAATTTTATGCATTGAAAACAAAAAAAAGCTCAGATCTTAGCGCCCACAACGCTATAAAAACAGTTCAGAAGCTTTTTATCGACGCTTTTCGGAAAAAATGAGGCTCGCGAAACCCACTGCAATCGAATTAATTTGGCGCTCCTAAGGCCGGCTCTGTGAGAAGTTTAAACTTACTCCTTACAATAAAAAAAATTGACAAAAATTTGTTTTCTACTTCAAATTTTATTGAATGGACATTGATTGTTAGGCAAAAATAAATAATTTTCACGTTTAAGAGGGTCAATCTACCCCCTACCTATAGTTGTATTTTATTTTGATTTAGGTGTGCGTTCACCACCCGAAACGTTTGGCACAAATTCTTCAATATTCTTAAAAATACTTCACCAAACAAAAATTAATATGGTAGGAAATTAACTCATATATCAAATTCTACTTCAATTTAGGGGAATGAATAAAGAAGGGAGGAACTTCTCCCAGAGCCGGCCTTAGGAGCGCCAAATTAATTCGATTGCAGTGGGTTTCGCGAGCCTCATGTTTTCCGAAAAGCGTCGATAAAAAGCTTCTGAACTGTTTTTATAGCGTTGTGGGCGCTAAGATCTGAGCTTTTTTTTGTTTTCAGTGCATAAAATTTATGCAATTACATTTTTGCAATTGCTGAATGTGAAGAACAAAGCTAATGCTGTTGCATAAAAAAGAAAAAAATAAAAGCAGAGTTAAGGGAGAGGTTTTTATTATGTGTACTGGTTATAAGAGGCCTCGCACCTACTGGTTGCATGGGCCTCGCACTACCTAAGGCTGGCCCTGCCCTTTCGAACTATCTCTTATTATAAAATTTTACATAAACGAACCACATGTACAAATTACTATTAAAAAAGGCGAATTTCGTTGGATGTGTTTTTATTATTTTTGAAATTATAGTGAAAAATTCCTTTAATAGGGTTTTTTTTTTGTATTTTTGTGAATGTTGCAAGTAACTTAGGATTTTGGGACCTTGGTTTTCGCAATCAGCGGCTCAAAGACCACATCTATAGAGATAATAAAATTAGTCTCTGGCCGTTAATCATCTTTAACACCCACAACTACGTATTCAATAGTCTTGAATGCTTGTGGCGGATTGAGCGACCTCTAGAATGTACTTAAAGTTCTGAAAAAAGACATACTAATTTCGGAGGACATATAGAACAATATACTAAAAGAAGAACAATTTTTATAAACTTTCTTTGTGTCTGAATCACTATAACGTATAAGTCACCTCTTGGTTTGATCCCTTCGAACCACTCTAACGCTTCTCAATAAAAATAAATTTAAAAAATGAGTATGGGAAATTATTTGGAATAAAATGGTCTACAAAAAACGTCTGAAGTATTTTTTTAATTAAATCAATAGAAAAAAAGTTATAGTCCTTAAATGATATTTTACCCGAAAATTTTAGTCGTTTTTTAACTATAACTTTTTCATTTTCAATTTTACGATTAAAAGTATGTCAATCAATATTGTAGAAAATACAATTTTCTACTCAAAAAGTCTTAAAAAAATTTTGTGTAGCATACGGCTGTTAAGATATCGTGAAAAAATTATTTACACCCATTTTTTAAAATGGCGGCCAAATGGGGGGGCTTTCAATCCCGAAAACTGAGACTTATACTCACACTGATCCCCTCTACATAATACAAAAAAAAAATTTTGTCCTATACAAAATGCAAGGTCAATGTAACATTTCAATGGACTAATACACACAGATGAAGATAAAATAAAAGCTGTGAAAAACTGGCCACGACCATCTAATCTTCATGAGTTGCGAAGTTCTCTGGGTCTATGCACTTATTACAGACGCTTTGTTCCTGGTTTCGCAAATGTTGCAGGCAGTCTATATGGCTGACACAGAAGAATCGGAAATTCGAATGTAGTGGTGCACAGGAAACTGCATTCCAAAAACTGAAAGAATTACTGTCTACAGCGCCAATACTCGCATACCCAATACCCGGCAAATAATTTGTATTGGACACCGATGCGAGTGGCCATGGTATTGGAGGAGTTTTGTCCCAAATCATCAATGGACAAGAAAAAGTTGTCGCTTATTTCAGCAAAATTCTGTCGAAACCTGAGAGGAATTATTGCGTAACTCGGAGAGAGTTACTGGCAGTAATGGAATGCGTAAAACACTTCCATAAGTACTTATATGGACAGCACTTTCTCCTGAGGACAGACCATGCGGCATTAAGGTGGCTACTTCAATTAAAGAATCCTGAAAGTCAAGTCGCACGGTGGATAGAACGCTTGCAGAGCTATGATTTCACCATAGAACATCGCAAAGGAAGCCAGCATGGAAATGCGGATGCATTTTCCCGTCGTCCATGTAAAATTGAATGCGGTCATTGTTCACGAACGGAGAATAAAGCTGGAACAATTGATGTGCGCCTTTTGAACGTTTTGCCTGAAGAAAAGTGGACAAAAGAGGAGGTAAAACGGGACCAGCGCAGTGATACAGATTTGGCAACTATAATTAAGTATAAGGATCTGGGTAAGAAGCCGGCGTGGCAAGAAATCTCAAGTGAAAGCCAAATCTGTAAAGCATACTGGGCGCAATGGCAAAGTTTGAAGTTGTCTCTCATGATGGTTGTCTCTACCGAATCTGGGAAAGCGAGGATGGTAAAATTCGCTCAAAACTAATGGTTATTCCAAAGGCCAAATTTAAAGAAATAATCGAAGATTATCACAATGGATCGAGTGGTGGACATCTGGGCATAACGAAAACCACAGAGAAAATAAAGAAACGGTTTTATTGGGTAGGATGGCAAGAATCAGTTGCTGACTGGATCTGCCGTTGTGACCAATGTGCAATTGCTAAAGGACCAAGGCAACGCACTCGGGGAAAAATGCATCAGTATAACGTTGGAGCTCCCTTTGAGAGGATAGCCATGGATATAGCGGGACCTTTTCCAATCAGCAATGCAGGAAATAAATACATCCTTGTGGTAATTAATTACTTCAGTAAGTGGCCAGAAGTATATCCCATTCCCAATCAAGAAGCAGAAACAGTGGCAGACATTTTCATCAAAAATACTCTAGAGGAGCATTTAAAAAAAGGTTGTCGATAAAGGACAAAAAGATTGGGATGAGCATCTACTAATGTTTCTGATGGCTTATCGGTCGTCAATACACGATACTACTACAGTCACGCCAGCAAAAGCCATTTTTGGTACGGACTTAAGGCTTCCAGCAGATTTGAAGTACGGAGTAAGCGTTGTCCCAGAAACGACCCATGCTGACGATTACATGTCGCGGAAAAGAGAATAACTAGCAGATATAAATGAGCTTATCAGGAGACGTACTCAATTGGCTAGCGACAAGATGAAAGCTCGGTATAACCTGCGAGCAAATACTGAAGGGTTCAAAGAAGGTCAACTAGTGGTGATACATAACCCACAACGAAAACGAGGCTTGTCTCCTAAATTACAGACTCATTGGGAGGGACCTTACCGGATCGTCACAAGGATTAATTATGTTGTTTATCGAATCCAAAAATACCCCTGGAACAAAAGTAAATAAAAGGTAGTCCACATCGAAAGGCTGGCACCTTATACTAGAGACGGAGAGACTCTTGTTCGGGACGAACAAGTTTAAGTGGAGGGCAGTGTAGCGAAATTTGGTTTATGCCAGGAAATTCTCGAAATAAAAACCAACGAAAGAAAAACTAAACGATACTAGCCAGCATCACTGGCTGTATAAAAATACTTGTACACCATATAGCGGCCAAATGTAGTTTTTGTACTAAAATGATAAACCGAAAAGGCGCTGCAGCACACTATAAAAGTCGGCAACCGAGAGAAATTATCCACGCCGATGCGCCATCTAGAAGGTACTAGTAACATTCTGTATAATTGTGGATTCCACGCCGATACGCCATCTAGAAGGTGCTAGTAAGATTCTGGATAGTTATGGATTCCACGCCGATACGCCATCTAGAAGGTACTAGTAACATTCTGGATAATTGTGGATTCCACGCTGATACGCCATCTAGAAGGTACTGGATTATTCGAGAAAGTGATGACTGTAGTATTAAAGGTTGTCATCTGAGTTGTCGAAAAGCAGTTAAATTTAAGCAATAAAGTGACACAGTTGATTTTAAAAGTAAAGTAAAGTAAGACATTTGATTTTAGCACAGTGGATTTTAAGTAAAACAGTTGTCTATACAGTGACAAATTAATATTAGACTCTGAATGTTAATGAAATAAACAATTGTACCGTGTAAAAACTAACTTCTGTGATTTGAATAAACCATTTTATAATTAAATAAGCTTGTGTGTTTTTGATTGCTACACAATCCAGTGATCGAACTCAGAAAAGTGTAGGAGATCGAAATTATCGTCTAAGAGACAGGAATTTCGTAACAATATATTATTGTGATGAAATTGGTGAACAGATACATATCATATATATCTTGAATTGTGATAAAATTGGGCGGAATATACGCTTAACTATGTCAATGTCGGCGTAGAGCTCATACAGCTCTTGGTTCATTCGAATGCGATAGTCGTCGCCAACTCGAACAGGACCAAAGATTTTGCGGAGAACTTTCCTCTCGAACACCCCAAGAGCGGCTGCGTCTGTTGTCGAAACCACCCATGCCTCAGCGCCATAAAGAAGCACAGGTAGAATGAGCGTCTTGTAGAGTGTTAGCTTTGTCGATCGAGAGAGAGCTCTGCAACGTAATTGCTTACTGAGACCGTAGTAGCACCTATTAGCAATTGTTGTTCTCCGCTTAATCTCCAGACTGACATCATTGTTGCTGGTTACGGCAGTGCCAAGGTAAATGAATTCCTTGACAACTTCTAATTTACAGTTGCCCGCTGTAACATGAGAGTCTAGATCCCGTGCTCTCTTGTTGTCGTTAGTAGACATCATGTATTTCGTCTTGCCCTCGTTTACCGTCAAACCCACTTTGTCTGATTCCTTTTCAATAGCAGTGAAAGCAGCAGTAACATCTCTCTTACGCAAGGAGCTGAACACCTTTGAAGAAAATGGTGCCATTATGATGCACACCGGCTTTTCGTACGATCCCCTCCATAATGAAATTGAAGAGATTGCACGAGAGCGGGTCGCCTTGTCTGAAACCTCGCTCGGTATCAAAAGTTTCGGAGAGGTCATTCCCTACCTTGACGGAGCTACACGTATTGCTCAACGTCATCCTGCAGAGCCTTATCAACTTTGCAGGTATACCGAACTCAGACATTGTTGCGTATAGGCAATCCCGCACTGGGCTATCGAACGCAGCTTTATAATCGACGAAGAGATGGTGAGTGTCGATTTGATATTCATGGGTTTTCTTCAGGATTTGGTGTAGTGTAAAAATCTGGTCTATGGTGGACTTACCAGGTCTAAAGCCACACTGATAGGATCCGATCAGCGTTTCTGTATACGGCTTCAATCCTTCACACAATACGCTCGAGAGGATCTTATATGCGATGGAAATAAGACTGATACCCCTGTAGTTGGCGCAGATTGTCGGATCTCCTTTCTTTATTACAGGACAAAGCACGCTGAGATTCCAATCGTCGGGCATGCTTTCCGCTAGCCATATTTTGCTGATGAGTTGATGCATGCACCTTATCAATTCATCGCCACCAGCTTTAAACAACTCAGCTGGCAGGCCGTCAGCACCCGCTGCTTTGTTGTTTTTGAGTCGCTGGATAGCAACTTGAACCTCTTCATGGCTAGGTGATGGTACTTCCACTGCGTTATCATCGATTGGTGGTATCGTACTGCATTCTCTCTGGGCGGAATTGGTGGAATCATCGCCCGTAAGCAAGTTGGAGAAATGCTGCCTCCATAACCTCAGAACACTCTGTGTATCTGTAACCAGATTTCCATTTTCGTCTCTACAAGTGGATGCTCCGGGCTTGAAACCTTGAGTTAGACGCCTAACTTGTTGATAGAATTTTCGTGCATCCTTCTTGCCCTGGTACACCTCAAGTTCCTCACGCTCACGCTTTTCCTGCTCCCTTTTTTTACGTCTGAAAATGCGCCTCTCTTCCTTCCTCTTTTCGCGGGAGTTTTCTCGCACGGCTCGCGTTGCGGCTGACTGCAGCATCTTCTTATATGCGGCGTTTTTTTCAGCAGTCGCATCGCGACACTCCTGGTCATACCATTGGTTTCGAGGTTGTGGGCGTCGAAAACCAATGACTTCCTCGGCAGCAGCACGCATGGAGTGGGAGATGTGTGTCCAAAGTCCACCGGCGTCGTCGGTTCCAGAGGTTGGTTGGTTGAGCTTAACCGAGAGTTGAGCGGAGTACGCCTCGGCAGTCCGTTGTGATTGCAGCTTGGTAACGTCCAGCTTTCGTTGCATGCCCGTGCGTACATTCTTCGCATTGCATAGCCGCATGCGGATCTTAGCTGCAACAAGATAGTGGTCGGAGTCAGTGTTGACCCCCCGAAATGTACGCTTGAAGCGTGCCTTCCGTCGATCACAACATGATCAATTTGATTTTTCGTTTTTTGATCCAGGGATAGCCAGGTGGCCTTGTGAATGTCGAGGTGTTGAAATCTGGTACTACTAACTACCATGTTTCGCGCCGCGGCGAAGTCGATCAGTCTCAGACCGTTGTTTGAAGTGGTCTCGTGGAGACTGAACTGACCGACTGTAGCGCCAAAGATGCCTTCTCTTCCGACCTTCGCGTTAAAATCGCCGAGGACTATTTTTACATCGTGGGTCGGACAACGGTCATACACGTCCTCTAGGCTCGCGTAGAAATCATCCTTGGTGGCATCGTCCTTTTCCTCCGTCGGGGCGTGCGCGCAAATTAGGCTTATGTTGAAGAATTTTGCCTTGATACGGATCGTAGCCAACCTTTCGTTTATTGGCGTGAACCGGGAAACTAGGTGGCGTAATTTTCGACTTACAACGAATCCGCAACCAAATTCGCGCCTCTCCGCATGGCCGCTGTAGTAGATATCACAGTTCGTCCGTTTAGAGCAGCCTTGTCCTTTCCATCGCATCTCCTGGATGGCGGTGATGTAAGCCTTTATTTTTACGAGGGCTTCCGCCAGTTGGATAGTTGCACCTTCCCTATGGAGGGTCGGAACATTCCAGGTGCATATCCGTAAATCATTGTCCGTTTTTCGTTTGCAGTGGTCGTCATCGTAGTGGGGGCTATTATCCGAGGCTGATTTGGTTTTCATTGGAAATGATGATAATGTGTGGTGGGACCCAAACCCTACGCACACATTCCAAGTTTTAAGTCTAGGAGAGACTCGCCTTCTCACAACTAGCTCACCCCCGGACGGGTGTCCAAGGGATCTCCAGAGGATACTTGGCCAAAAAGGCCGGAAGTTTGTGAGCTGCTTGAACTGCTTGCAAAAAGAATCATCCCTGGCCACTCCCAAGTGAGTGGCAATCAGGAACTTTTCCCACTTACGTGGACTTCTACAAGCAGCTCCAGTCTCCTATTACAAAAATTTCGTCCAATAGTAGCTGTGGACGTGGCACCTTCCATATAAGCAAAAAACGTTTATTCTTATAGATAGTATGCTATGAGAGCAATCTCCACGAAATTTAGTGTATAGATGTCAGTTACTATAATATGTGATAAATGAATTTCGACGGGATTGCATCAGTGGGCGTGGCACCCACTATTGCAGCAATTAGTATGAAATTTAATGTAAGTGGCTCAGTAGCTATGAAGTACATCTGAATCAAAAGTGGCTGAAATAGCACCATTGGCGTGGCACCTCCCATACAAATAAAATACGGTAAGTGGCATATTTATCGAAATATGTGAGCAATCATACTAAAATTTGGTTTAACAGGTTTGCTTATGGAAAGCTTTTTCTGGATCAAAACTTGACTGGATTGTACCAGTGGGTGTATCACCGCCCTAAATTTTAAGGCTAACTTCGGCATGCATCGCAAACTATAAAAACTATTGTGCTCAAGTTTGATATGCAGATGTCGATCACGAATATAATTTATTGAACCACAAGTATGTGGAATCGGAGAAGTGGAGTGGCATATTTAAACTTTTTCATTTTATTCGATTTTTTTCAACTTTTTCGACTTTTTCAACGTTTTTTCAATATATTCCATATGTATTCGTTTAACTTTTTCAACCTCTTTAATTGTTTTTCTTTATTTTCTTTATTTTTAAGACTTTCTCAGCGATTTTGAATTGTTGCAACATTTCCTAACCTCTTTTAACTTTTTTGAGCATTTTCATATTATTTCGACACTTTTAAGCTTCTTTCGACATTTTTCATATTTTTTCGACATTTTAAATTTCTTTCAACTTTCTTCAATGGTTTCCATATTTTTTCGACTTTTTCAGTCTTTTACAACTGTTTCAACATTTTTCAACCTTTTTACATTTCGCATTTTTTTCGACTTAACCTCTTCAACGTCTTTTTCACATTTATTTTAAAGTTACTATCAGTGCAGTGTAGAGTACAGTGAATCCCACTTAAGTGCCTCCCCGCTTAAGTGCGCATCCCGCTTAAGAGCCCACTTTTTTGGAACTCTATATTTTCACACCAAACTTTATACAAATTTCCCTTTTTAAGTAAGCACCTCCCGCTTAAGTACCTCACTCGCTACTTTTTATGTCTCAATCATGATTTTACGCAAGTTTTTCGCCTGGGCACTTAGCCTTTTATTAAAATGGGGAAAATATTTCAAAACGTGCAAAAAAATCACTGAGAATTTTCCATTCTTGTATCTGCATCTATTAAACCTGTTTGAAGCAAAAAATAAAAAATTTGAATCACCCTAATGTACATATCGTTACCTTAATATAGAAAGGACCTATCTACCACTGTTGTTACTTTACGAAATATCTTTAAAAAATTATTAAAAAAAGTATTTAAGTGATTGCTTTATTTTCAATTGTAGCACACATATTTTCTTATCAATGGTGTATTAGTGGGTGATCTACCAAAATCTGCAAAAATTGCAATTTTGAAAAAAAAAATGTTAGTTAGGGCCTTTCTATATTAAGGTAACGATATGTAGGTACATAAATGCATATCGATTCGTCCAACGTATGAGTACTAAATAAATAAAATTATGTAAGATTGAAACTTATTCTTCAATATTTTCAATCAGACCAGAAGTTGTATGTATAGTAAGTACCTCGAGGTAAGTACTTAAGCGATATTTTTTAATTGCCTCGAATTACCTCAAAAAGTTGACATTTTGGTTGAGGTACTTAAGCGAGACTTACTGTATGTGAGTTTCGGCCTGGCCTTGTTTTGTTTTCAAATTGAACTTCATTTGTAAGTAATAAAACAACTAACGCTCTAGAGTTGCAGCTAAGTAAATGGCCACTTGCCACTCTGCGATTCACCGCTCTGCTGATTGCCGCTCATTGCGTGGCCAAGGTCATACGCTATAGAGCTCCGAAGTCGTAATATACTGCACAATGAATCAACAAAGCATAATACATAAAGAAGTAGAAGCTACCCTAGTAGCATAAAAAGGTCACGGTGGGCTTTAACCATGATTTAACTATACATGGTTGGAGCGATGCCAGATAGTGCCTCTTTCTCTATTGATTTTCTCTTCGCGAATTGTCAAAATCGAGCACAACAAAAAGTGATAATTTGGTTAAAAAGAAAAACAAAATCATTTGTTTCGCTAAGATAAATTGATTTTTTATTTCGCGTGTGAATTTTTTCTTTTAAGTCTTTGTTTAAGTGAATTACTATGCCGAATTTTTTAAGTTATTTCGCGCGGTTGCCTCTTTGTGTTTCCACGAAAGAGGGAAGGCGTCGACAGCGGATCGAGTACAGAATCGAATAGAGTCCTGTTCAACAATTTCACAGCATCTTCCTGCGGTGGTACTGCGACTATATGGCTTATAGCACGTACAAGTAATCTTGAAGCTGTTGATCTCCACTGTAAAGCCACTATCTTTAATTTTGTTCACATAAGTTTGATATTTTATCTTCTTTTTTCCTTTGTTTTGATTATGTTGTTGACAATTTGCGAAGAGGTGTCCCAGGGTTGTATTTTAAAATTTTGACAACGTGCTCCAACCTATACAACTAAATCATGGGCTTTAACCAACTTTAAATGACAAGTTGAGTTACAACAAAAACTTTAATGTGGAATTATTTGGGATGTTATTTATAGTCAAACTACATTAAAAATAAAAAAATCCTTAGAGCTTTTGTTTTTAAATTCCATATTTACTCTTTTTTAGTAATATTACCTAGTAAAATATGTGTATAACGTACCTATGAAATTTAAAAAACATCCGATTATGCTCAAATTTTGACACGTTAAAGAACCTAAAAATACAGTCGTACAGCATAAATTTCAGCTCCCTAGATGTTCGGGGTCTTGAGTCCTGTTAGGTCAAATTTCGAAAAAAATGCAATTTTTGCGAAAATAGCCAAATTCAATGTTTGATATCTCTGGGCCTGGTCAGCCATTTTCACTATATGGTATCTCATTTAAAAGCGAATAAATAGATAAACATAATAAGATCGGTCTTTAGTATTATGAATAAAACTACGATTAAGTACATCGTTTTCAAAGTAGTTATATTTTACTAAGACGTATTTCACTAAATCGAGTCGCGAAAATAAGTCTTAAGGTCTAGAGGCTTAAAATTATTTTTTATGTATAAAAGATGACAACAAAAAAAAATTGATATCCACAACTTTAAATTTAGATTTAAGGGCTTTTGGAACAGATATTTTAAAACCGGACTAAACACGACTGTTTTCAGGTCTAAATATGGTTCTTTCTCTAGACCCCGATCATCTAGGAAGCTGATATTTAGACTGTAGGGCTATCTATTAAAGTATTTTGACGTGTCAAAATTTGAAGAAAATCGAATAACTTTTAAATTTCATACGTACGTTATGCATATGTAATATTATTAAAAAACAATAAATATGGAATTAAAAAAAAAAGCTCATATATTGACTCTAAATTACATCCAAAATAATCCCCAATTAAAGTTTTTGTTGTAACTCACACTTTTATTAAAAGTTGGTTAAAGCCCACCGTGAGATCTTATAGCTCCTTTTACAGGTCTTTTAAAGACAAGTAGAAAGACAACATATTATATATATAAATTCTTTATAGGGGTTTATAAGAGCCATTTGGCGTATGAAGTATAAAGACACTTTCCCCTGAATGTTATCTTTCAAGAGACTCGGTAAAATATATTTCTAAGCTGTTAAAAGACATTTTTAAAACATTTTAAAAAAATATCCGTGTCTTGTAGAACTATGTTATATATAATTTTATTTCATCATCAAATTTAATTTTTACTTACGATTTACAAATTTCCAAAGTCAGTCTCGAACCCATGACCCAGCGATTCATAGTCCTGCGCGCTACCTACTAGACTACCTATTACGTGTCAAAGGCGAATCATATCTTTCTCTCATTTTCTTTGGTAAAGCGAAAAAAAAAGTCGGCAATAATGTGCCCTATCTTATGTCTCTCGAAAAACATCAAACGTCATGTTTTTCAAGTGACTTATATGGCCACAGTATAAACCCTTTCGCTGTTTTTGTACAATATATTGTACAAAAAAAATTATCACATTTCTATTCTTCTCCTTTTAAAATTTTCGCAAATTTTGATAAAAGACATTTAATTTTTGAATCAAGCATGTTTTTTCTTTTCAAAATTCAAATTTGAGTAACAGAGGTAGCATAGTTAGTTTTTTATTTGAATTTGAAAAACAG
This sequence comes from Tricholauxania praeusta, assembly GCA_949775025.1. Taxonomy (NCBI): domain Eukaryota; kingdom Metazoa; phylum Arthropoda; class Insecta; order Diptera; family Lauxaniidae; genus Tricholauxania; species Tricholauxania praeusta. The sequence goes on from OX459031.1 coordinate 46,693,757, forward strand.
TCTATGTTGCATCTGTGTGTTATAAGGCAATGCGCTAACAAATTTTAGGTTTTTGAGAAGGTAATGAACATTTTTATTTTAATTATATGAGCTCAAATCAAAGTTAAAGAACCAATTCTTAGAAGAACATCAATATTTTTTAAAAAAGATGTGGAAAAAAAATTGTTTTAATAGCTTAAAATAAGTGTACAATATATTGTACAAATTCCTACAACACTAATGTACAACATAAATAATTTGGTCAATATATTGTACAAAATACGAGAAAGGTTTTTATTTTTTCAAATATTTTGCGCGGCCTACGATAAAAAAACCTGTTATTGTCCTGTTTGTAAGACTTTTTGAATATTTTAAATTTACAGAAATAATTTTGCAATGACTATACGCAAAAAAGTTCTATAAGCATAGGAAATTAATAACATCTTGGACAGGATGGAAGTAGATAAATTAGATTTTGAAGAAGAAGAATATGGAAATGGGGAATAAACTGCCGACATCGATCCCGAAAATGAGATTCTTATAGATTTGGTATGAACCAAATCCTTTTGCTTTTGACGTAATGGCGCAAATATTTTAAGGAAAATCTTTCCTGTAAGATTTATGATAAAGGAAAACCTAACCCTTGAGGTATCAAAAATTTAGTTTTTTGCAGAAAATCTGGATTTCTGGGATTAAAAACTCCGATTGACTCAGAAAACTTGGTAAAGAACGGGTTCTCAACAGCAATAGTTTTGCAGTTGAGTTAAAAATTGACAAATTTTGGTCATATTCTGTACTTCGACAACTTTTTTGACTCTAACAACTTGCTTTGAAACCTTCCATAAATTTTCTAAATCTAAAATTTGAGTTTTTATGCTTTTCAGGCTACGCTACTAGACTTTTAAAGAATTGTATTATTTATATTTTCGTTTTTCAATAAAAAAAAGTTTTATAAATAAATAATAATTTTCTTAAATTTTACTCCATTGATGCGGTTTATACAAATTTTCCTAAGGTCTATAGCCTTTCCCAAAAACTTTTTTCTATAATTTTTTGTGTTTTATTATTAACTAGCGGACCCTCGCTTGCTTCGCTACGCATGCAAAAATAATATTCTTAGTTGTCTAAAGCAAAAATTTGTCGACTGGCCGAACAGTTAAAATGTTTTTTTTTTTTTCAAAATTAAAAAATTGTTTTACTACTTTTTTAGGAATCATAGGTATTCGGGGAATCAAAATCGCCTTTGTATTTTTCTTTCAAAATAGTTCCTTCTATGACATTGTTCATTAGTTTTTTCACGGCAATCCTGGTGTCATAACAAAGTCGTGGTTGGTTTATATTACTTACTTACTTAGTTGACATTGACATAGTCAAGCGCATCACTATTCAACGTCTGCGCTGGCTGGGACATGTTGTGCGTATGGACGAAGAAGCTCCGGCGAAAAAGGTGTTTGATGCGGAAGCCGCTGGGCGACGACAAAGAGGAAGACCATGCCTCCGATGGAAAGACCAAGCCGAGGAAACCCTATCCACGCTTGGTGTGAATGATTGGAGAAGGCGTGCGCAAAGCAGAGGCGCCTGGAGAGAGCTTTTGAGGTCGGCCGTAACCCGGTAACGGGTTGTTATGGCCACCCAAGTAAGTAAGTAAGTACTTACTTAGATGGCCATAACAACCCGTTGTCAGGTTACGGCCGACTTCATTAGCTCTCGCCAGGCGCCTCTGTTTTGCGCGCGCCTTCTCCAATCGTTAATGTCAAGCGCGGTTAGGGCTTCCTCAGCTTGGTCTATCCACCGGAGGCATGGTCTCCCTCTTCGTCGTTGACCGGGGACCTTCCCTTCGAATACCTTTTTCGCTGGAGCTTCTTTATCCATACGATGGACATGACCCAGCCAGCGTAGTCGCTGTATTGCTATACGCTTAACTATGTCAATGTCGGCGTAGAGCTCATACAGCTCGTGGTCCCTTCGAATGCGATAGTCGTCGCCAACTCGAACAGGACCAAAGATTTTGCGGAGAATTTTCCTCTCGAACACCCCAAGAGCGGCTGCGTCTGTTGTCGAAACCACCCATGCCTCAGCGCCATAAAGAAGCACAGGTAGTATGAGCCTCTTGTAGAGTGTTAGCTTTGTCGATCGAGAGAGAGCTCTGCAACGTAATTGCTTACTGAGACCGTAGTAGCACCTATTAGCAATTGTTGTTCTCCGCTTAATCTCCAGACTGACTTCATTGTTGCTGGTTACGGCAGTGCCAAGGTAAATGAATTCCTTGACAACTTCTAATTTACAGTTGCCCGCTGTAACATGAGAGTCTAGATCCCGTGCTCTCTTGTTGTTGTTAGTAGACATCATGTATTTCGTCTTGCCCTCGTTTACCGTCAAACCCACTTTGTCTGATTCCTTTTCAATAGCAGTGAAAGCAGCAGTAACATCTCTCTTACGCAAGGAGCTGAACACCTTTGAAGAAAATGGTGCCATTATGATGCACACCGGCTTTTCGTACGATCCCCTCCATAATGAAATTGAAGAGATCGCACGAGAGCGGGTCGCCTTGTCTGAAACCTCGCTCGGTATCAAAAGTTTCGGAGAGGTCATTCCCTACCTTGACGGAGCTACACGTATTGCTCAACGTCATCCTGCAGAGCCTTATCAACTTTGCAGGTATACCGAACTCAGACATTGTTGCGTATAGGCAATCCCGCACTGGGCTATCGAACGCAGCTTTATAATCGACGAAGAGATGGTGAGTGTCGATTTGATATTCATGGGTTTTCTCCAGGATTTGGTGTAGTGTAAAAATCTGGTCTATGGTGGACTTACCAGGTCTATAGCCACACTGACAGGATCCGATCAGCGTTTCTGTATACGGCTTCAATCTTTCACACAATACGCTCGAGAGGATCTTATATGCGATGGAAATAAGACTGATACCCCTGTATCTGCGATAACATTGTCGGGTCTAATTTCTTTATTACAGGACAAAGCACGCTGAGATTCCAATCGTCGGGCATGCTTTCCGCTAGCCATATTTTGCTGATGAGTTGATGCATGCACCTTATCAATTCATCACCACCAGCTTTAAACAACTCAGCTGGCAGGCCGTCAGCACCCGCTGCTTTGTTGTTTTTGAGTCGCTGGATAGCAACTCGAACCTCTTCATGGCTAGGTGATGGTACTTCCACTGCGTTATCATCGATTGGTGGTATCGTACTGCATTCTCTCTGGGCGGAATTGGTGGAATCATCGCCCGTAAGCAAGTTGGAGAAATGCTGCCTCCATAACCTCAGTACACTCTGTGTATCTGTAACCAGATTTCCATTTTCGTCTCTACAAGTGGATGCTCCGGGCTTGAAACCTTGAGTTAGGCGCTTAACTTGTTGATAGAATTTTCGTGCATCCTTCTTGCCCTGGTACACCTCAAGTTCCTCACGCTCACGCTTTCCCTGCTCCCTTTTTTTACGTCTGAAAATGCGCCTCTCTTCCTTCCTCTTTTCGCGGTAGTTTTCTCGCACGGCTCGCGTTGCGGCTGACTGCAGCGTCTTCTTATATGCGGCGTTTTTTTTCAGCAGTCGCATCGCGACACTCATGATCATACCATTGGTTTCGAGGTTGTGGGCGTCGAAAACCAATTACTTCCTCGGCAGCAGTGCGCATGGAGTGGGAGATGTGTGTCCAAAATCCACCGGCGTCGTTGGTTCCAGAGGTTGGTTGGTTGAGCTTAACCGAGAATTGAGCGGAGTACGCCTCGGCAGTCCGTTGTGATTGCAGCTTGGCAACGTCCAGCTTTCGTTGCATGCCCGTGCGTAAATTTTTCGCATTGCATAGCCGCATGCGGATCTTAGCTGCAACAAGATAGTGGTCGGAGTCAGTGTTGACCCCCCGAAATGTAGGCACATGCAGAACGCTTGAAGCGTGCCTTCCGTCGATCACAACATGATTAATTTGGTTTTTGGTGGCATCGTCCTTTTATTCTTATGTTGAAGAATTTTGCCTTGATACGGATCGTAGCCAACCTTTCGTTTATTGGCGTGAACCGGGAAACTAGGTGGCGTAATTTTCGACTTACAACGAATCCGCAATCAAATTCGCGCCTCTCCGCATTGCCGCTGTAGTAGATATCACAGTCCGTCCGTTTAGAGCAGCCTTGTTCTTTCCATCGCATCTCCTGGATGGCGGTGATGTCAGCCTTTATTTTTACGAGGGCTTCCGCCAGTTGGATAGTTGCACCTTCCCTATGGAGGGTCCGGACATTCCAGGTGCACATCCGTAAATCATTGTCCGTTTTTCGTTTGCAGTGGTCGTCATCGTAGTGGGGGCTATTATCCGAGGCTGATTTGGTTTTCATTGGAAATGATATAATGTGTGGTGGGACCCAAACCCTACGCACACATTCCAAGTTTTAAGTCTAGGAGAGACTCGCCTTCTCACAACTAGCTCACCCTCGGACGGGTGTCCAAGGGATCTCCAGAGGATACTTGGCCAAAAAGGCCGGAAGTTTGTGAGCTGCTTGAACTGCTTGCAAAAGAATCATCCCTGGCCACTCCCAAGTGAGTGGCGATCAGGAACTTTTCCCACTTACGTGGACTTCTACAAGCAGTTGGTTTATATTGCGAAGCATAATAATTGGTGCATCAACTTTGAGTTGTAGATTATATGGTGACAGTCCTGGCAAATCAAGTGAATTCAAAAATTAATAACAGCAATTTGTTGTCCTATCTAACTACAGTGCGCAATGTCAACTACGAAAAGAAAATGTAAATTGTCAACTTACAGAAAGTTGCATACAACAACCGTTATACATTCGTCCCTCATACTTTTTGAAAACACTATTTTTACAAAATGCAAAATGTTAACTTTGCATAGATATTTAAAATCTTCTATGTAAAGAAAAATATCGAAATATTTGCTTCTCACATTTTTTTTTGTTTTCTAAACTTTACTTGGAAAAAACTTACTTCAAATAAAGCAAATTCGCAACTGGAATGGGATAAATAGCGCGCAGCGAATCAACACAATGAATGAATGGCGTTTAATTTTCTCATATTGGTTTGTACCTCCTATTCCTTCATTGAAACTTACTTTAGACCGTATCTTTTATTTATATATATGTGTGTACCAAGTCCCAGTCGTCTGCGTCTAATAGTTGATGAGATGTGATGAATTTGATTTTTCTCTTATGTGGGAGGGCGTGGCGTAGCCTATTTGTTTCAAACTAAACTATGCTTATAACTTCCGACAAACCATACGATACATACAAAATTGTATACATACGTCTGCGTCAGGTGCTGAGGTACATATAACGAACTTTACTTTTTTCACATATGGGGGCGTGGTACCGCCTATTTTTTCATTAAAACTTATTTTAACCCTTATCTTTTTTATATGTACCAAGTCCAATTCATCTGCGTCTAATTGTTGATGCGATATGATGATTTGATTTTTCTCTTATATGGGGGGCGTGGTTTCGCCTTTTTGTTGCAAACAAAATTATGCTAAGAACTTTCCATAAACCATAAAAAACATGTGATATGTACAAAATTTTATTCATCTGCGTCAAATAGGTGCTGAGATATAACAAATTTTGTTTTTTTTTTCTCTTTTTTTGGGGAGGTGGTATCGCCTATTTTTTCATTGAAGATTACTTAAGCTTGTATTTTTTATATTTGTACCAAGTCCCATTTATATGCGTCCAATAGTTAATAAGATATGATGAATTTGAATTTTCTCTTACATGGAGGGGCGTGGCTTCGCCTATTTGTTCCAAACTAAACTATGCTAAGAGCTTTCCATAGGCCATGAGAAACTATGCAGAAAATTTTATTTTTTTTGAATTTTTTCTCTTTCGGGAGGCGTGTTACCTCCCAGTTTTTTATTGAAAATTTTTTTAGCTTGTATTTTTTATACATGTACCAAGTCTCATTCATCTGCGTCTATTAGTTTATGAGATATGATGAATTTAAATTTTTTCTTATATGGGGGCGTGGCATCGCCTATTTATTCTAAATTGTACTATGCTTGGAACTTTCCATAAGCCATTAGAAACATATATACAAAATTTAATTCATCTGCGTCAAATAGGTGCTGAGATATAATAAATTTTAGTTTTTTCAATTACGGGAGGCGTGGTAACGCCCATTTTTTTCATTTAACTTATTTAGGTCGTATTTTTTATATTTGTACTAAGTTTCATTCACATGCGTCCAATATTGAATGAGATATGATGAATTTAAATTTTATCTTATATGGGAGGGTGTGGCATTGCCTTTTATTTCCAAACCAATCGATGCCTATAACCTTCCGCAGACTAAAAGAAACAAGCGCATTAGGTTCTGTTCGCAAGCTTTTTCTTTCTTACAAAAATTTGATTTGATATCCCCGATAAGGGATCAAGAAAGATAGCATGGAAATTAGGCTTTAGGCCAAAAACTGAGTTCGAGCTAGAAGCAAAGATTGGCGTGAAGCGAAGCTAGTCGATGCTATATGATGCTAGTACTGTTCAGGGTGGAAGCGATTAGCAAAGCGTGGAGCAAAGCGAGTTGCGAAGCGATTTTGTACAGTCGCTGCAACGTAAATTCGTTGCTTGATCTTTTTTCTCTTTTCTTCGCACATTCCGTTTTCTTCCATCGCTTGTTCGGCTCTGCTTTTCATTTTGTTTTCATTTATTGCATCGCAAACGCTATAACAACGAAGAATTTCAAGCGGCGCTAGATTTCAGCGTATATTCATTGTTTGATCTTTTTATCTTTTTCCTTTTTTTCGCATTCTCTGCTTACTCCTATCACTTGTTGGCCTCTGCTTTCATTTTTCTTTTCGTCTATGTGATCCTTTGAGCACATAAGCACAAATTTCGTTAATTTTTTGTTTACTTTTTCTTTAATTTTTGGCAAAGTGATTCGATTAGCAAGCGATTAGCAAAGCGTGGAGCGAAGCGAGTTACGAAGCGATTTTGTACAATATCTGCAACGTAAATTCGTTGCTTGATCTTTTTTCTCTTTTTTCGCATTCTCTGTTTTCTTCCATCGCTTGTTCGGCTCTCTTTTTATTTTCTTTTGCATTTCTTGTAAAAATTCTAGCATCGCAAGCGCTATAACAACGAAAAATTTCAAGCGGCGTTAGATTTCCACGTAAATTCATTGATGATCTTTGTTTACTTCTTTCTTATTGCTGCTAGGTCTCTGCTTTCATTTTTCTTTGGATCTATGTGATCCTCTGAGCACATACGCAGAAATTTATTTTATTCTTTGTTTACCTTCTCTTTATTTTTCGCAAGTGAAATGAACAAACACGGTGATGAAACAACAACAAAACCTGATCGCTGCTTTGGCTCTGCTTTCATTTTTCCTTTTTAAAACCAAAGCAAATAGTTTTGTTGTTCACCTTCAACCCTCAAATTTCTTTTATGCACGAAAAACGAAAAAAAAACTTCTGGTGTTAACTTCTACGACGCTATAAAAATAGTTCAAACTCGCTTTATCGCTGAAGTTCTAGCATCGCTTCGCTCTCACTCTGTACACTTTGCGCTATTTTCATACAAATACTCATGCACTGATTTTATCGCCAATCTTCGCTTCGCTCCAATCTTTGCTTCTAGCGCGCACTCTGTTTCTGGCCTTAGGCATAAGTTATCATTTAGAATTGCTGTTACCTTGATAATTACGCCATGATTGTAGTCCAGGGTTTGAAAAACAAAATAATTCGTTACAGCAATCTGACAGCGGAATATTGTTGAACACGCTCTTGTAAGAGCGGACAAAAAAATCGAACCGACAGCAGCTATCCGGGGTGGAATGGGGTGCATTTTTAGAGGTCGAACACAGTTTTTCACGATTTCTGGCTAAACTGTGCGTCATATCAAAAAAAGTTTAATGCAAAAGTTGTAGGAAATAAGAAGGTGTACAACTTTCGCACTGATCATTTTCGCCTTAACCTCAAAAAAATGGCTGAAAACCGGTTTTGTTGGTTCTCAATTATTTTCTTTCACAAAAAAGTTTCTATGGAGCTGAAACTTGGGCAAAACATACTTTTCAGTGTTACACAAAGGCAGTAATTTTTTAAGACGGAAATATTCAGAGGTTGTTGTTAAATTTAATTTTTCAACTAAAAAAACCGAAAATTTTAACTGAGATTCCTCTTAAAATTACACCTCCTAAGGAGTTCTGTTTTGGCTCATTTACTCTCTGTTATGTCTTCTTTAGATAAATGGTAAAAAAAGGTATACTGCAATGGAAAAATTGACCGAAAAATTGAAAATCTGTGGTTTCTCCGCGAGTAGAGTTTTGGTGTTTCGTGTGTAACAGCTCAAATCCTTTGTTGTTTTCACTGTATTCACCTTAATACACTATAATTTGAAATTGTCAATGCCACTACATAAATTTTCATTAAAAAAAATAAATGAGAAAAAAAATTTTGATAATTCTTGGACCAAAAATTACAATTTTTTTACTTAACCAGAAATCGTGAAAAACTGTGTTCGACTTCTAAAAATGCACCCCTTCCACCCCGGATAGATGCTGTCGGTTCGATTTTTTTGTCCTCTTTTACAAGAGCTTGTTCAACAATATTCCGCTGTCAGATTGCTGTAACGAATTATTTTTTTTTTCTCATTTTTTGACTAATTCTACTGGACTATTGCGTGTATGCGTAAAACAAAACTTTTTTAAATTACGCTTGTGTTGGAACGTATCACATTGAACTTATTTCTTGAAATACAGAACATATACAAAGGCTGTTTGCAACCAACAAAATTTTGGTCTGGTGAAATTGAAAAGTTTGATATTTTATATAGTAAATAATGGATTTATCACCTAGTGGTGAACCCGTTGACAAAAAACCAACACTTACCGCTGACGGTCTCATTCAGACAGTAGCATCAGGAGTCTCCGATCAATTGGCCAACGTAGGCCAAACAACAAACGCCGTTGGCAGCATCAGCGTTGCATCCAGTGTGGTTGCGGGTGTAAACGCCGGCTCTTTGACAGTTGACCAACTCGACATTGAAATTCTGCCTGTAATTTACGAAATCATACGCTGGTGAGTGTTGCTCCTGCTTCCGTTCTTTCAAATCAACTCGTAGATTTGTCTCTGATTGTCAGTGCCAATGTCGAATTTATTTATCATGTCATGATATGAAAGACGTAGAATTTCGGTCAAATGCGTTTTAATATTTAATACAAAATTTCTCGCTTTGTTAAATCTTCTAAAATGAAAATTGCAGAAATGTTTAACTTTTTTGTTATATAATTTTGATGTTAAAATTTTTTGTTTTTATTAGAAAGTCTTAAGTTATATTGCAAAACGTGTGATATTTGGTTAATGAAGTTTAGACCAAACGAATATATACCTATCCAACGATATTTCCTTACCAACGGTAAGTGGCAGATTTAAAATTTTTTCAGATATTTAACTTTTTCCCAGTAATATGTCTACGTCAACTTTCTGGCTCCCATTATTGGTCATTGCTTATACTGCTACATTCATCGTCTCTTTCTTCCTTGGTCCTTGAAAATATTACTTGATCACTGAAACAAAACCCTGGGTTTCATGTTATTTTCGAACTTGGTGGGTTCTCAGCTTCCACCCAAACGCAAATGCCAATTCGAGTTGATAACACGGTTAAGAAATAAGAACTGTACGACAAGAGCTCTGAAACAATAATAAAGCACGATACTACTTGCTATTCAAAGCTACCTATGTATCTCAAAAGTCAAAGTTAAGTCACTTGCCAAAGACAGTAAGATCGTCTTTTTGGTTTTAATGGCACTCGTCAATGTGTAAGGCAGAGCCACAACACAGAATATGATCCCCGGAATGCTCTTTCTTCATCGCTCCACATTATGCTTATCCATTTTGCAATTTGCCATTCCAAGTACCCGTGCGTGAAGTTCGATCTCTTTGTGATATGCATTTTTTTTAAACAATGTAACTCGTGGAATCCGGGCACTCAAATTGTTTTCCCTGAGTCTTTTTTTTTGAATTCCTACACTCTGCTACATTTTAGCACTTTCTTTATTTCCATAGCAGGCAAAAACGAATTATGTTTCGTAAACCGGAGGAACATAGAAAGCTTTCGTTCTCGTGTTTTTCGTTTATTTGCGTATTTCATCCCATTCGAAACCATTTTCGCAAATCATCCGATTAAATTTTGAATTTACCTATAGTGTGTTTTTTTTAGAGGTTTGTTTTTCGAATAGAGATAAAACTGGCATTTTATGGTCAAATCTGGCAACTCTAATGTCATTTATGTTCAGTTTGGTTTGCCATTTCATCATGAACAGGTTGACAAAAGAACAACGCTTGCAAATCGTGCAAATTTATTTCGAAAATAATGGTTCAGTTCGCGAAGTTTACCGCAAGCTCCGTCCATTTTATGGTCGACATAATCGTCCATCAGAGCAATTAATTCGGTTAACCATGGGTCGTTTTCGCACTACGTTTACTCTATGTGATAATACGCATCCGCAGAGACGTCGAACAGTGCGCACCGAAGAAACAATTGCCGCTGTAGAGCAAAATGTTGAAGAGGACCCGAATGAATCGATTCGCCACCGTGCACAGCAATTGGAGCTTTGTCCATCAACTTTATGGAAGATTTTGCGCAAAGATCTTGGCTTGCGACCTTACAAGATCCAGCTTGTGCAAGAATTAAAGCCGCGAGACCATGCAATGCGTGGTGATTTTGGTGTATGGGCCGAAAATGAGATTGATCTCGATGCTGATTTTCATCGCAAAATTTTGTTCAGTGATGAGGCTCATTTTTGGTTGAATGGCTACGTCAACAAGCAAAATTGCCGCATTTGGAGTGAAGAGAATCCACATGAGACCCTTGAGACGCCATTACATCCACAAAAACTGACTGTTTGGTGTGCTCTATGGGCTGGTGGAGTCATTGGGCCATACTTCTTCCGAAATAATGCTGGAGAGTCAGTTACCGTTAATGGAGACCGGTATAGAGCCATGATAACCGACTATTTTGTTCCCGAATTGGATGGCATGAATGTGGATGAGTTGTGGTTCCAACAAGACGGCGCTACATGCCACACAGCGCACGTCACAATCAATTTATTGAAGGAAACATTCGATGAGCGCATAATTTCGCGGAATGGACCTGTCAATTGGCCACCAAGATCGTGTGATTTGACACCATTGGATTAATTTCTTTGGGGATATGTGAAGTCGCTCGTCTACGCCAACAAACCAGAGACGTTAGGGGACTTGGAAGCCAACATTCGTGGCGTTATTGCCGACATACGGCCCCATATGCTCGAAAAAGTGGTTCAAAATTGGACCTGTAGAATTGGCTTTATTCGAAAGCCCGAAATCATATTTAAACATTAATGGCATAAAATTATCCTTCCAATAAAGCCAAATTGATGGACATTAAAACGATTTTCTTGTGTTTTATTTCAATTCGAAGCTCTATACCTCTAAAAAAAACACCCTGTATAAGTTCTACATTGCGAAATGGAATTTTTCAAAATTTTACGTTGCTCTGGCGTACAATGCTTTCCACGGCCCATCCAAATGCAAAAAACATGAAAAAATCATTAGGTGCCACCCACTGTCGTCAAACCATGCCTACATTTTTCGTGTGGCTGATGATGCGGACAAAATGCACTTAAAAGGGTTTTTTTTTTGAGTTTCCATAGGTGTATATTATAGAAACGGGCTTGACGAAAATTCTCCAAAAATTTGAGCTTACTAGATTAAACCTGTGAACGGCGCAAACAGTTTGTTGCCTATTACAATTCATATGTACATACATATGTATGTAAAAATGAAAAAGCAGAAAAACGAATTGCAGATTTTTTCTACGTTTTTTTGTAAAATTTCAACGAAATCGGACACAAACTCTGTCCGCGCTGTTAACAGGTTTGAGCTAGGAATCTCAAATTTTGTGACAATTCTTTTTGAACCCCATGCTAAAACACAGGCAAAAACATATAAAAAACATTTACAAAATTTTCAAAACAAACAACTTATGTATGCAACATTATCTCAAAAGTAAAACAAAAATATGTGGAGTTAAAAATTGTACGCCTTTCACTATATGTATACCTTCAGCCCGTAAAGCCTTTTACCTTCTATAGAAGCTAGAAGCGAAAGTAAAATATTTTCCACAATTTTTCGCTGAAATCATCTATGTTCGTTATTGTCTGCAGAAGGCTTATAGAAAAAACTGAAAGAAAATACGAAAAATGGATATAGTGATTTTTACGGAGAATGCACACCAGAGATCTGCAATGAGTAGCTAAAAATAGCGTATACTAAAATCACGAGTCTAGCACTGATTCATAGTTACGCAGTGCCCATACTCATACTTTTATCAACTCAAAATTTTGAAACACTTTTACTACTCCGACTCTCTATGATTGCGTTGCTAACGGCTGGTGCGTGTTTGCGTTTCACTCTGATTTTAGCGAATAAGTATGACAAGAAAAAATGTAAATATAATTATGTTCTGCGTATGAAGCCTAAACTAAAAAAGACGAGACGAGACATAACGAGTAATTTCGAGAGTATATAAACCAATGTTGATAGCCAAAATGAACCTACGTAATTGATCGAAAGTGAACGAAACATTTTGACGACACGTAAAGGGCCAACTAAACCATGCACGCTTTGACTGCAGTCAACTTATGCAAGTGAGCGAATACACACAAATCGTATAGCAAAACTACAACGTAGTTAACAAAAAGTTTCGTTCAATTGAGCTGAATTACATCACACACATTGTTTTTTGCCGACCCCTGGTTTACATACACTCGAACTTAAGACTTAACCAAAATAGACGTGACGAGACGGTAGCAATTGAACGAACGTTTGCACTCGTTTCGTCTGTTTTGACATTTAACCCAAAATGTTACGCTAGCTACGAAGTTTTACGGGGCAGGAATGATGCTCGAAAATTTTACCAACAAGTCAAGCGTCTGACCCAAGGTTTCAAGCCCGGAGCATCTACCTGTAAAGATGAACATGGAAATCTGGTTACGGATACGCAGGGTACACTGAGATTATGGAGGGAACACTTTTCCAAGCTGCTTGCTGGCGATGACTCCACCAATCCCGCCTTTGGAGAAATTAACCCGATACCACCAATCAACGACGATGGTGTGGACGTACCACCACCTAGCCATGACGCGGTACGAGTTGTGATCCAACGACTTAAGAACAACAAAGCGGCTGGTGCCGATGGCCTGCCAGCTGAATTGTTCAAGACCGGCGGCGATGGGTGTATGCATCAACTCATCTGCAAAATATGGCTAGTTGAAAGCATGCCCGACGATTGGAATCTCAGTGTCCTTTGTCCTGTACTGAAGAAAGGTGACCCGACAATCTGCGCTAACTACCGGGGAATCAGTCTTCTTGCCATCTCTTACAAGGTCCTGTCGACTGTACTGTGTGAAAGACTTAAGCCGTTTGCCAACACACTGATTGGGCCTTATCAGTGCGGCTTTAGACCTGGTAAGTCCACCATAGACCAGATCTTCACACTACGTCAAATCCTGGAAAAAACCCACGAAAAACAGATCGATACCCATCATCTCTTTATCGATTTTAAAGCAGCTTTCGATAGCCCGATACGGGATTGCCTGTATGCCACCATGTCTGAGTTCGGTATACCTGCGAAGCTGGTGCGGCTTTGCAGAATGACGTTGAGCAACACAGCCAGCTCCGTTAGAGTAGGAAGGGACCTCTCCGAACCATTTGATACCGAACGAGGTTTCAGACAGGGCGATCCATTATCCTGCAACCTCTTCAACTTTGTGATGGAAGGGGTGTTGCGAAGAGCCAGTGTACATCGTAATGGCACTATTTTCTACAAAAGTGTCCAGCTCCTTGCATATGCCGATGATATTGATATCATTGGACGTTGTAAGCGAGATGTTACTGCTGCGTTCTCTGCTATCGAAAAAGAGTCAGCGAAAGTGGGTTTGACGGTGAACGAGGGCAAAACAAAGTATATGATGTCCACAAACAGGGAGACGCGGCGTATTGGATCCTTTGTTACTGCGAACAACTATACTTTCGAAGTTGTCAAGGAATTCACCTATCTTGGCACCGCCGTGAACACTCAAAACGATGTCAGTCTGGAGATAAAGCGAAGACTAACTCTTGCTAATAGGTGTTACTATGGTCTCAGTAAGCAATTGAGTAGTAGAGACCTCTCTCGCCCGACAAAACTGACACTCTACAAGACGCTCATCTTACCCGTGCTACTTTACGGCGCAGAAGCATGGGTTGTGTCGCAGACTGATGCAGCCACGCTTGGGGTGTTTGAGAGAAAAATTCTTCGCAAAATCTTCGGTCCTGTTCACGTCGGCGACGACTACCGTATTCGAATGAACCACGAACTGTACGAGCTCTACGCTGACATTGACATAGTCAAGCGCATCACTATTCAACGTCTGCGCTGGCTGGGACATGTTGTGCGTATGGACGAAGAAGCTCCGGCGAAAAAGTTGTTTGATGCGGAAGCCGCTGGGCGACGACGAAGAGGAAGACCATGCCTCCGATGGAAAGACCAAGCCGAGGAAACCCTATCCACGCTTGGTGTGAATGATTGGAGAAGGCGTGCGCAAAGCAGAGGCGCCTGGAGAGAGCTTTTGAGGTCGGCCGTAACCCGGTAACGGGTTGTTATGGCCACCCAAGTAAGTAAGTAAGTTACGCTAGCCAATGAACCAAAAAATCTGTTATGACGAGTAGCAACGTTTTGAAGTTCGGTTCTTACGGAACAACTCGTCTCGTCAAAATGTTTCGTTCACTTTCGATCAATTACGTTGGTTCATTTTGGCTATCAACATTGGTTTACATCAGGGGTCGGCAAAAAACAATGTGTGTGATGTACTTCAGCTCAATTGAGCTATGAAAAATCAAATTTTGCCGACCCCTGGTTTACATACACTCGAACTTACTCGATACGTCTCGTCTCGTCTATTTTGGTTTAGGCTTTACTCGTTATGTCTTCTCTCATCTATTTTGGTTTAGACTTAAGTATAACGGTATCGCACTAAGTGAGAGAGCGAGAGTTTTGCGGCAGACAGATCAGTGTTGCATTTCTGATCAGCTTGTGCCAATTTATTAATTTAACTATGTAGTGTACATTTTAAAAATTTTTGGTTTTTAAGTTTTTTTAAATGTTTCGTTATCAAATAAAAAAAAAATATATTTGTTGTTACTTTATTCGCATATCCAGCGCACAGTTGCTTACACAGTGTTCCTTTTCTTCTCAATATTGTTTTTCAAAATTGTTCACCAGCTAGCTTGCTCATGTACTTCTCTGTGCAGCGGCAATGATATTCTTCTCTCTTGCATTCCATATTAAACAATGCTTAATAGGGGATGATTTTTGTAAGCAATAAACTCGAGTCATTCAAATCAATCGCAGTAGTCAAGTATTTTTGTGAATGATGTGTGTCTCTATGCAGCAATGTGAGAACCGAGCAGAGTCAAAAGCATGTTCGTTTTTACGATGATTTATGCTTAAAGGGCAAGAATCTTATTAATACGCTGACTCACTTGATAAAAAGCCAGCGACTATGAGTCGCGTATGAGTAGTTCCTCATCAACAATTTATACGCACTCGTACGTTTTCTTTAGCAAGTGACTTTGAGCAGCAAAAAAGCGACTCATTGCAGATCTCTGATGCACACCATACCTCGCAAGTGAATATAATTAAATGGTTGGTTCAGGACGGGGATAGAGATGGGTAAAGGGCTGTAGATAGGATCAGGTAGGGCAGAACAATGTCAGCCGGGTACACTAGTTATTAAATAAAAAATAATTATGTTGATTTCAAAAATTAGAAAACAAAAAGCAATCGTTTTAAAAATCTAGCGGAAGTTTCTAATTTTCATGGCTGACAGTTGTATCATATTTTTTATATTATTTTTTATTTTACTTTTTATTCTATAGTGTTGAAAAGGACCCACTTGACAACGCAGCAAAACAGCGTGAATCTCAGGAGTGTAGTCAAAAAGTATTAATTATGCAGTCATTTTTTCAATTATTATTAATCTCTTTGAATTTTTTAGATTTTAGAATTACAAAAACGTTTTGAATCCGCACGCAATCAGATTAAACAACTTTCAGGCATCGACTATAATAAAGAAGAGCAGTTGCAAAAATTAGAATTATTGCGAAATCAACTTAAACTTAAACAACAACTTATTCGTAAATACAAAGACACACAGTTCTAGTAATCAAAGTTCTATCAACTTTCTAGAAAATGGTCTTAAGATTTCTTATGCGCTACTTAGCTAACAATGAGCAACTTATCGAGCGTTTAGCCGAAAGCTACCCGATGCGTCGTGCTGCGCAATTAGCTGTATCCTTTATGTATCGGGCAAAAAGTGTGGCTGAGGATCGCGGTTTAAATGAAATAACCCCGGAACGCTTTAAGTGAGTAAATGATAATCCTTATAAATAAAATATTTAAAATTTATTCAAGTCAAAGCTACAGTTTTAACCTTTTCACATTACTGTCTTATACAGTCGCGATCATAAAAATAAATGCAATCTTAAAGCAGAGAATCAACTAACGGCACCAAAGTCACCATGGATATCTTATTCTACTCTTCCTGTAGAATTTTTCCAAGTTCTATACATTGGAGGGGTTTTTCCTTTTTCATATAATTTTTTTGTAAGAGCAGTTGCTTTTTATGCTCACGACTGTATATTATTGTAATTTTATCTATAACGGCTAGCGTTCTATTTCGGTATACACAGTGCGCAGAAAAGTATAAAGATGTATATGTAGTGTCCAAAAAAATTTAACATGTGATCGTCTTCTTAGTTCGGCAATAGTTTAAAGCCGTCGAGAGGAATCTACACAAACATTTTTAGCAACTTTTATGTCGATTCTAAGGTCGCCCAAATTCATTTTGCACTTTTATCGAAGTTTTTTTGATCTTTGTTTTACAAAATAATGCACCTGAATAAATTCATAACAGTTTCATCCCTAGAGTTTCGACCTATTGCATGAAATAGAGCAAACATTTTCTTCATTAGCATTCATAAATCCAAGTGGTAATCTCATACCGCTAAATTTACCTGCATCGGCATCTTGCACATCGGATTTGGAAGTAAAAAATGCATGTCCAATCGAAGTATATTCAAATGTAATAGAAACTGAAACTAAACTCAGTAATTCCGTAAATTTAAAATTCGAAAACAACATTTTCACGATGAAACACAACGGGACATTGAACGATCGAACACTTAACGATATTGGAGAACTGCAACAAACGGCAAACGAAACAAAGGTACTAAACATCGAAATAATAGAGATGTCTTAATGCTTCAGGTAAATTCACAATCCGCTTTGGTTAAAAGTTTTTATACTCCGGTCGACCACAAAATCTCATACACCGCGACGGAATTTTACTCCGCATCAGCAAACGGGTCGAGAAATCAATAATGAATCCTTCTTGTGTCTTATATCTCCTCGCAATTCGACATTGGAAATTATCTTTGGACACCAAAATTTTGAGAATTCTGCGAAGTCAATTTTTGGCTTCAGAAAGTTCAGAGTACTCCAAATTTGAAACCTTTGTATGGAGCCTTGATGACATTAATTATCATGGGTGCTGCACCTCGTCTGTTCAGTGCCTCCCAGATGCAATTTCGATCAATGTTGTGAAATCAGTACTGGCCACTTATTAAGGGGGCAACCTAGTTTGTGACCGGTAACAAAATGCTTCAAAATTAGAGCTAGGAACATCAAAATAATACAAACATTTTTTTTCAAGTATCTCTTTTTTTATTCAAAATATTCTAAATCAATGTATGTACTTTCTACAGCGACCCAATTGTGATTCAAATGCCCTATCTAGCTGATTGTGTGGTATTGTTTCCAAGATGCGTGTTGAAGCTGTTTGAATGGCCTCAATGTCATCGAAAACGTATACTTCCATTTTTGGGAATAGTGAGAGGTCACAGTGCTTTATCGGGTGAATACGGTGAATGAAGACACAGATTTGATTTCGTTCTAAAATTTGACGAGCAATCAACGATGTGTGACTCGTTGCATTATGTGTAGCAAACACCAGTAACCAGGATCGCTATATTTTGGTCGAATTCGATGAATTCTGGCCATCGAACGGTATAAAACTTCTTAATAAAAAGCACCAGTCACTGACCAGTTGAAACGAACTCGCGGTGGATGATGCCCTTGCTATTCTAGATGTTCTTGAGGCTTCCATTTTGTATAATGTATCCAAGATTTCTTCTTGGATGTCTGACAATTATTTGCGCATCAATGTTTCAAAAACCAATGCAAAAAAAAATGCAATGATTTCTAATCCTGCTAAGTATTATTTGACTCTCTCTAGAACTATTAATAATTTTGTGGTCGATAATAATAATTTTGTTTTGATCGATAATAATTTAAATTTTGTTCCACACATTAATAAATTAATTTCTTCTGTAAATTTAAATCTAACAAAATTATATAGCCTTAATTTGTTTTTGCCCCTACATGACAAACTACGTGTTGTTCATGCTCTTTTAATATCTAAGATAGCTTATGGCCTTGAAGTTTATACGGGCACGTTCTCGTATAACATTCGTAGAATTCAGTTTAATCGGTTTGTTCGGTATTTGTTCAATATCCGCACTCGCGATCATATCTCTAATTATGTGCTCCAATTTCAAGGGTGTTCTTTTCATGACTTTATCAAATTCAAACTTTTGTTTGTTTTTTATAAAGTCATTAAATTAGATTCTCCCGCTGTAAAAGAAATCTACATATTATTCCCAAAATTAGTTGATCTCAATTTGAACCTTCATTCTTAGTTAGAATTGCTAGATATTCGAATTGCGCCTGTATCCCTAAGAAATGTCTCTGTCCCGTGTAATATTTACAAGAAGCGGCTGCTTAACATGTGAACTAATTAAATATATTGTATGTTTTGTACTTTTTATGAAATTGTATGCAACCATAAAGCTGATATGTTTCACATTATATTATGTACGTACTTTTTTATAATTCTCTTTTTTTTATAACATCAATTACGCTCGCACTAATCTTAAAATGCCTGTAATTTTTATAAATTTGGCTGAATGGCTTCAAAATTACAATTTTTTGAATGAATAAAAAAAAACAAAGAATATTGTTTTTATTTTTAATAGAACTTGTCGGCTTCGTCCTCCAAAAATTGTTCATGTCACTCTAGAGCATTTGACCGTGATAGACAATCACCCCAATAAAATGTTTGCATCATTTTGAACCAGGCTTTCGGACCCTGTAAATTTTGGGTGCGGGTTCAATGAATTTAAATTTAGTGGGCCCGGGTTCGGTTCGGGTTCAATTTTTTCCAAAAAAAAAAAAAATAAACAATTTCATTTAATTTTTATTTTAGAATGTTATTTTATTTATTTTTGGAAAAAAATGTTCATTTAAACGCACAAGTAGAATATTCTCTAGTGATTCTTCGTAAAGAAGCACTCTTTGCGAGGCTAAAAAAAACTACAACGCAGAAAAAGCCCTCTCGACACTGACTTGAGTTGCTGGAACAGCTAATATGACCTGAGCAGCTTCACACAATAGAGATGTATCAATTTAAAATCTAAAATCTATTTTCTTTAGAAATCCTAGTCTGATAAATTTCGAATTTTTTGATGTTGAATTGTTTTTCTTGTTCTTTAGCAGCTCTTCTAGCATGTCTGCTTTTTCATCTTCGGAATAAGATACTACTACACTTGTGTCGTTAATATTTTCAGTTGTAAGTTCTATACTAGTTTGTGATACCGTTTTTGTCATTTTAGCCAGCCACGTTGTTAATTTTTTGTAGTGGTGGAAGGATGTGCTCAAAAAAAAAAAAAAAAAATTGGAACATGGCCGGGCTGAAGTGACAATTTCGCCATAATTTCGATTTTTTTTTTTTTTTTTTTTTGAGCGCACCGTTAACCATAGTTTTTCTTGTAGTTAAGACTGTCTTAAATTTATATTAAAGGAGAAACAATCAAAATTCAGAGGGAGACATAGTTAAAATTACAAAGTGAAAAAACATGAAAAGTTACATATCGACACTTCCAGCTTAACTGACCACTTTTCGAAAAAAAAAACAAAATTATGGACATATGTATACGAAAAATTGCAAGTATTAAAAATCAAACGATGCATCACATTGAATTTTTACCATAATAGATAAAAAATCATCATCACATATTGAATTTCCTTGTTTTTCTTTTTTTTTCAATAAAATTTTTTTTACTTCATTTTTTACTATAAGATTATTATAATGTCACAGCCGTTACATTTGGATGTCACACCCGTTACATTTTTGAAGTAGCTTTGTATATATTATTTAAAGGTTTATGTTAAAAGTTTCTCATCATATAATAAAAAAACATCAAATATTTCTAAAATGATATCAATTTTTCACTCATTCCTGCAAAATTGTAGGCGATTTGAACTCAAACTCAAAATATTTAAAAAAGATCTTTTCTCAACGTCACACCCATTACGCACTTTAAAAAATTTTCTGAACTTATAACATTAGATGTCAAATTTTTATACTTTTAATAAATATCGGAAGGTGCCATAGTAAGTACTTGTTGCAAGAGATAAAATTACATCCTCACACTTGTCTGAAAAAAATATGAATGAAAATAAGAGTTAAATTGTCACACCCGTTACCCTGGAAGTGTCGATATGTATAAAGTTTTTTAATCTTATAAGCGTTAGAGCATATAAATAGTGGAATTCCAGCGAGTTGGACAATCAAGCTTTTTCTTTTTTTAAGCCTAATCTTTTTACCAAAGAAGCTTTAATAGACGCTTCAGGCTTCTTAGAAAAATCTCTACACTTAGTAAATTATATCGTTGTATGAACTAGGCAAGAGTTCTGATCCTTCTTCATTTGAATTTAATTCTTCTTCTTCATCTTCAACTTCTTCAAAATCAGGAAATTCACATTTATTTCTTAAGAGTTCAATGATAATTGTCAAAGTAAATAAAAACCAAAAACAACAAATAATAATCTTGCTTGGAGCAAAAAAATTCTGTGAAATATGAGATTTTAAATTTTAAAAACTTCTGTAAAATATTTAATTTGAATTTCTAAGCGCAATAAAAATTGAACCTGAACCGAATTTATGAATGGGTTTGGGTTCGAGTTTCAGTTCGCATAATGTAAAAAAAACATTGTTCCGGAGCGGGTTCAGGGTTCGATTCGGGTTCGAAACTCTGTTTTGAACGTGTCTGTGGCTGTTTTGCGTAGCATGTCGTTCCATTTTCGATGCGTTTGACATACCGTAAGCACATAGAAGTCAAGAAGATTCAAGTGAAACTTCAAGCTGCTAGCTTGCGGTAGCTTATAAATAAACACTCCCCTCTAAATTTAGAGTATAAAGTTCTCCTTTAGAATCAAGTCATAGAGCCAATTTGGACTTATGGCATATAATTTAATGGTAATGCAAGTGTATCAAACATTGGAATTCTACAGAGGGCTCAATTTAAAATATTAAGAACTATTACAGGAGCTAGTTGGCTTATTAGAAATGAATGCATTCATAGAGATCTGCTCATCCCAATGGTAAAAGCCGAGTTTGAATTACAAATATACATACATAAAAAAATTACAAGGTCATGTCAGTCAATCGGCTAGGTCTCTCTGCAACCCATTACAATTTTCGCGACTAAAGAGAGTTGACAGAACAGTTTATGACAATAGGCCCTACAAGTGAATCCCGTAATACAAGTATTATATCACAAAAGCAGCTGGTGTATCGGTTCGCATCATGAATAGGTGAGATGAGTACCGGGACCTATCTCATTTAGGAAACTATCCACTAATAAAAAAACCGAACTCTTCACCACTTTTTGGGTGCTATACCGGGATCTAGCCCATCTCGGCTACCGCCTCGGGGCAATAGCTCTACCCAACGTGATATATTGGGACCTAACCCGTTTCAGTTACTACGCCATCAAAGAGCGGGATCGCTCGTCTCAATTGGAAATTAATCAGGGGAGAAGCAATAGTTAACAACTGACTATAGACGGGTTGTCATGAATCTGTCGCCGTGCCACTTCTCCGACGGATTATCCCATTTCCACCTACTGCAATTATTAAAATTGGGCCCAAAATCAATTTTCAGTCCATCTAAAGTTTTTAGAGCCTCGTAGAGCTTGTAGTTACTTATTATAATGCATATAACAATTTGTAATGGTTTTAAATAAAAATAAAAGTTTATAACCTCCATATGAAGTGATTCCTAATCGGTCTAATTCCACGCGGAAATAAATGTCTGAATTTTAATCACTGATAACTTCGAAACATTCTGCATTACCGACGATTTTGACAATTGCTGCAGAACGAAATTCTGCATTACCGACGAATTGGTCATTGATCAGAAAGTGCAACTTGATCGATAAATTTTGATATACATATATCACATTAAAGAAAGTTAATTTATAAACCGAGCTTGTACTTTTTATACATACAGTATCGGACAAAACATATTGGACTGAATACACATTTTTGTTAAACCTCATAAACATGTGAAATTATCAAAGACAAACATAAAATATGCATTTAAATTTAAAATATATGCTTTATTATTAAAAAATGTATGATTTATTTCACATTTTAATCAAAATTCGAAATTTGTAATAAAAATAACTAAAATATGTCAAAAATTCACGCGACAAAACATATTGAACTGAACAATTGCGATCAATACTTTGTGGAATATCCCTTGTTTTAAGCACGACTGCGCATCTACTTGGCATGGAAGCAATAAGGTTGTCTATTGTCGTTGTTTCTACAGTAAGTCAAGCATCCGTCAAAGCCCTAAAAAGTTTTTTTTTTTATCTCCTCCAACATTTTCTCTATTGATCTTTTTACTGACTATGTCCCAGAGATTCTTGATTGGGTTGAGATCGTGCTGGCCACATCATTACACGAATTTCTTCCTTTTCAAAGCTATCTTTCACATACCTTGAGGTATGTTTTGGATTGTGTTGCTGAAATTGCCATGAAATAGTCATATTCCATATGATAATTAAAGATTTTCATGACGGCCTGTCACAAACAGATATTTGGGAGAAGTTTTCCTTACCGAAATCTACTGTCAGCTTTATTATTAAAAAGTTCACAACTTCTGGAATAGATGAAACTGTTCACTGCGGTGGCCGGCCAAGATATACGACATCTTAAGACGATGCAAGGCTAGTTCGAGAGCTTAACAAATATCCAGATAAGTCAGCTTCTTGTGTTGTTGAAACTCTGGACTTAAATAGAGCTGTAAAAAAGCCATTAATTTCGGAAAAAAATCGAAAAGCTCGTATGAAATTTGCCGCAGAGTACATAAATTGGTCCATACAGAAATGGACCACTTTTATTTTCAGTTAAATTAAAATTTAATTTAAAATATTCTGATGATATGAAGAGAATACGCAGACCAAGAAATTAACGGTTGAATCCTCGGTATTGTCAGGGCACTGTAAAACACGGTGGTGGAAATGTGATGGACTGGGGTTGCTTTTCTGGAAACTCATAAGACCCTTACATAAGATAGATATAATAATGGATAGGTTTCACTACCAAGAAATCCTACAAAGCGTGATGCTTCCTCATGCAAAGTGGAATATGTCTATTTCATGGCAATTTCAGCAGGACATCGATCCAAAACATACCTCATGGTATGTGAAAGATTGCTTTGAAAAGGAAGAAATTCGTGTAATGAAGTGGCCAGCACAACCTCCATATATGAATCCAATCGAGAATCTCTGGGAAATAGTCAATAAAAAGATCAATAGAGAAAATGTTGGAGGAGATAAAAAAAACTTTTTAGGGCTTTGACAGATGCTTGACTTACTGTAGAAACAACGACAATAGACAACCTTATTGCTTCCATGCCAAGTAGATGCGCAGTCGTCCTTAAAAATAAGGGATATTCCACAAAATATTGATTGCAATTTTGCAGTTCAATATGTTTTGTCGCGTGAATTTTTGACATATTTTGGTTATTTTTATTACAAATTTCGAATTTTGATTAAAATGTGAAATAAATCATACATTTTTTAAGAATAAAGCATATACATATTTTGAATTTAAATGCATATTTTATGTTTGACTTTGATAATTTCACATGTTTATGAGGTTTAACAAAAATGTGTATTCAGTCCAATATGTTTTGTCGGATACTGTACCTGTTTAGTGCGTTCTTTTTTAAAATAATTTGGATAGAGGAAAGTTTTTCAGTTACATGCCTCATGTAAATATCCGTTTAATAACATGGAATAATAGTGATAGAAGTAGAAGAAGACTGAAGACTTTGCTAGTGTCAGAAATCGACTAACAAACTATGTTTTACTCGTATTTATTTACTAATTACATTCCTTTTCTTTTTCAGAGCTTTCATGGGTCTGTTTAGAGATAATCTAAAAAAAGAAATCGAAGGAGCTAAAGATGAATTAAAAAAAAAGAAATTTTAAGATGTCATCCAGAGAGGGAGATACAGCTATTTAATAGAAGAGCCTGATATTCAATTATTACAAAGTGGTTACATCAGAAAATAATAAAGCCTGATTTTATAATTAAAGTTGATAGGTCTTCAAATTGCTCGCTCTCGTTAGTTACAATGCCCCATTTATGTGTATATTTTACAATTTGTTCAATAAAATAGAAACTTTAAGCTTAAGTTTTTAATTGAATTGGAGAAAGTTTTGCGAACCTCTAGCAAATAAGCATGTAAAAAAGAACTGTAAGTGTCATTAAAACGTTAAATAATTTTTATTGTTTTTCCATATTAAGTTCAAACAAACTTTAGGCCAATTTCAAATACTTAACTGTACATTCAATTTATTTTGTCCTGAATGTATTTTAATGATAAAATAAATTATTTGTGACATTCGAACACATTTGATACCGAACACAAAAATATAAAAGGTGTAAATAAAAATCAAATAAAAAACTTAAAGATTTCATATGTATGTATATCTCACAAGTACTTATGCTAAATACTTTTTTTTCATTTTTGATTATATCAAAATATTTTCTATATATTATGTGATGACTTTGAAAGGTAATTTTAAAATTGTATATATTACAGTATCAGAAAAGTTTGGAGCTATTCACATTTTACAAACTCACAAAAGAAAACCTACTGGCAAATAAATAGTAATTGAGAAAAATAAGCAGCCAATATATTTACGGATTAACCTAAAAAACTTCAGTTACTTTTTAAATATGAAAACGAAAATAAAAGTCAAGTTCAAATCTTAGTTAAAAAATGACTGCATTTTTGTCAAGAAAAAAGTATCTACTGCACTTTAGCAGTGATGTGTGAGTTTGCTGTTTGTGACTGTTGATCGTTGCTTGTTGATCCGCCACTACCACCGCTGCCACCAGACCCCACGCTTGGACCAGCTATTGCATTATGAGAGGATCCACGTTTAGTGCGTTTACCACCACGAGCATCGCGTTTATCAACGCTCATTTCCAAAACACCGTCCATATTCTGTTTCATATCCATATCTGGAACAGACTGTTGGAGTTTGCTGCTTGTTGCTGCTGCCTGCACGTTTGGATTTTGATTTTGGTTTTGTGGTTGGTTATGACCATGGGAGTGCCCTTGGCCGCCTCCTTGTCCTTGGCCACGGGCCTGCATTTTGTTAGGCTTTGGTCGATGCTGCACCGCCACCGAATTTGTTATTGGCTTTAACACATTGCCCACCGCTTTAGTGCGGCCTTCACGGAAAACCATGCGCTGACCCGGTCGTATATATTCAGGGTGCTTTATGAAACGGAACTTCACATGTGCTTTATCACCAGTGCGAAGACATTCCTTCGACATGTTCACAATAGAAGCAGTTTGGCGAATGCTACCGCAGTGTACCATAGCTTGATAGCGAGATGAAATTGTTGTGGGATGATGTAGCACTAAAATTTCACCCTCGAATTCCCAGCAAGCTTGTGGTTGTAAATCTGGACAGACCATAACCTATAAATTAATGTTTTTTTAGTTCCTAAGTTTTTGGTTCAAGACCAATGCACTTACCATTCCCTTACGAATCTGAGATCGTTTAATTTTCTTCAACGCAAAACTGGCTGTTTGACCACCTCGCACCTCCTTGACATTCATACGTTTGCGATGAATACTTTTTATTGCAATCGGCATGAAGTTGCCCAGAGGATCAGGACCCAGCATAAGCACATCATTAAGTTTTATCATGCCCTGTAGACATGTACCAGAAACAACAGTTCCAACGCCTGGTACCGAGTAGGTGTCATCTATTTGAAACTCAGCCGGTTGATCATCTTGGCCCGACATTCGTGTTGTAAGTAAATTTAAAAACATTTTAAGCAATGGCAAGTTTTCGCCTGTTACATTAGACACTTGAAAAATCGGACAAAGCCGTTCAGACACAAAATTAGTAGCGCTAAGTACAACCTCATCGGGTGTTTTAACCATTACTGGAACCTTCCGACAACCTTGAGATTTTAGGATTTTAAATAATAATTTGAGATTGTCCTGTAAAACATTGGGCGGACACATGTCAATTTTCGTAACAACAACAAAAACAGGTACCGAAAGTGCTAGGGCAAGACCTAAATGTTCTTTAGTCATACCGACTATACCAGCATTGGCACCAATCTATTAAGAAAAATATGGATAAATAATAAATAAATAAATGGATAAAATCGGTATTCACCATTAGCATGCCAAAATCTGGCGCATGTCCAGTCATACCGAAAACAGTTGTTTTCAAATAACGCTCATGTCCAGCCAAATCAATGAAAGTGATGACTTTTGCAGACTTCTCACAAATCTTCACCCAATCCAATGTTCCATGGTCTGGTTTATTAACAACATTACCGATGCTGTCGAAGCCTAAAATATCATTTCCCACAGAGCTAGTTCGGCCACTTTCCATTTCGTGCTTATGACGAAAGAGTCGCTGTCTAGCATGGCCACGGCCGTTGTCTAGGTCACCGTGAGTAAGTACACC
Organism: Tricholauxania praeusta; assembly: GCA_949775025.1. Classification (NCBI taxonomy): domain Eukaryota; kingdom Metazoa; phylum Arthropoda; class Insecta; order Diptera; family Lauxaniidae; genus Tricholauxania; species Tricholauxania praeusta. The sequence goes on from OX459031.1 coordinate 46,720,688, forward strand.
TAATAGTGTAGATTTTCCTGCGTCTACATTGCCAACTACAGCAACTCTGAAATGCAAGACAGTTCAATCAATCAAATAAATATTAAACTAAAAAATATATATATGTATATTTTAATTATTGTAGCACATAACCTAAGGAACTATTAAAAATGAAAGTAGAGAACCAAATATAAGAAAAAAACTATAACTCCTTCAACTCTTATGCTATAGGGTTTGTTTCAAAAAAGTCATTCCTCACATATCTGAGGAGCATCAAAATAATTTATATTTTTTTTTAGCAAACCACTGTTCGTTTGAAATGTTTTAGAAAAGAAATATTTCTCTTGAATATGCACAGTAAATATGTATGTCTAAACAATTTTTCCGCTAACCGAAACTTTAGTTCAAAATGGAGAAATTTAGAAACATGAAATTTGCACAGCTGAAATTTATACATAAATTGGTTTTCGATTACTGACTTTTTATTTTTTTTTTTTATGGTTTTCAATGCTAAAATTGTATATCATCAGCTAAAGTGAAAAATCCCGTATTACCATTTGAATAAAGTTTACAGTAGGCGCGAAAACCGTTTAAGATGTATGGGAAGAAGATGAACGTTATGCGTTAGAAAGATATATTTGTTCGAAATTTAAGGCACTGGTGTGTGTCATAAATCGGCAATCCTCGCTACACTGAGCGATGGGTGACAGAAGTTCAATCATTAAAAAATTTACGGCTTGGAGTCATGAGCGAAGTAACCTTAAATTCATTTGAGGAAAACTAAAACTTTGTTTTCGGGTTATATACATTTTTAAGTTTTTATTTTAAAAAATTTTGCACTTTTGGGAATTCATTTAATGAATTGTAAAACTGGCTAAAATAATATTTACATCAAACCATATTCAAGTTCGAAAATTACTAAAAATGTCATATCTGTAATTAAATTTTTTATAGTTAATTTAATATCACACCTTATTTCCATAAAGTCCGACGTGTCAACTCGCTTTCTTATCAAATACTGGCCAGTTAAGCCCATCTCTCCTTTCCTTTGACGTAGCAATACCATGTCTGCATCAATCGTTGTCGCCAATGACTGTAAAGTAGCAACGGACGCTTGGTATTCATCTTCGCCAAGTCCACTGTCGCTACCATCTACAATTAATAAATGACAAAAGATTTAACTGAAAAAATGTACGACTTCTCAAAACTTTTACCTTCTCCCACGCCAATTTCATAAATTGTTTCACCGCGACAATCCAAAGTACGCTCTTCTAAACGCTTCTTCAACAGATCGAATTGCTCCTCACTCGGACTGACCAAAACATTTTTTCCTCTAATTATAGTGTAATCAGTGCGTGGATTTTCCACTCCATTGAACATGACATCATCTGTGGAGTTCTGCTTTGGATGCTGTGGTCCAACCACAGAATTAAAGTTGCTCATAGTTTGCTCGGAAGCGCTAGTAGCACTTTAACTTGTTTCGAATCCTATCAATTTATTAATTATTTCCGTCAGTAATTATTTCCGTTTGAAAAACTTTTGATCTTGGTATGCGCTTTCGTACATTTCCTTTTCACTATCACGACAAATGAGTAAACTAATTTAATCTAAAATGAAAGAAAAAACACTTTAGGTATTGAAGATTTGCGTTATTTGAAGATTTCGTTAAAATAAATTTAATATGTGTACATTTTACTGGTATTTCTTTCGTACGCCAAACATTAGAATAATAAACTGCGATCGCTTTGCGGATTTGAAGTTCATGTTTTCGTTGTTGAAAAATGAATGCAATTCGATAGGGCACTGCTTATGCTTTTATAGCTAACACTTAATGACCGAAGAAAACAGTGAGTGATGAAATCTTCACAACAAACTGATGCAATCGCAGAACAGTATATGGCAATGAATACAGAGCACAAAGGCAACATGAAAGTGTTTTGAGAAAAAACAGCAGGTCATAATGAAGTAAAAGCCTCTTACCATTTGCCGATTAGTTTCATTCTTGTGTTATCAGAGCTTCTTGCACCAAAATTCAATTGTGTAAGTCTAGGGTTGATGTCATAAGCGAATTCGTGTAATGATGTAGCGTGCTGAATGATGATGAAATTCAAAGGATAGAATAACAACATGTATCGTTTAATATGAGAAGCCAAAAAGAAACATGAAGCATAATCGGAAACTGCATTTTACCATTTTAAGACCTTTTGTAAAAAGCGTAATAAAGAGTAAGCTTGAAAGTTATTGTTTTTTATGTATAACAATACCCGCAAACATATGATATCAGTTTAGCAAAATAAAATTAAGCTGGTTTCTTTAAATATTAAAATTCGGAGATTTCTTTGTGAGAATTTTTTTAAATTTATTGGCAAAAAGGATGAAGTTTTTTAGTTTTATTCCTTAAACCTGTGGTTCCCAAACTATTTTGGTCGTGGAACCCCCAAATTTTTTGCCGATGATTGCTGAACCCTGAATATTTTTTAAACAACGACTTTTCAAAATTTAATATCTTATATTAAATGAAACAATTATGTAGGGGAGAGTGGGGAGTTTTGAAGCACGCTTTTTCTGATGGCTCTAACTACCAAAATATAGTTTTTTTTTTACATTCAGCCGAATTAAATCTTTCAAGCATTTAAAGAAATACTTCCTTGTTCAAGGATTCGCATAAAATATTTTTTTTTCTACAAGTTTTGTTCGTTGGCCTGGAAAACTGTTGTTTCACGTTTTATGAAATCGTGGGGAGTTGTGAAGCACGAGTGAAGAATACAGAAAATAGCATTATTTGTGGGAAATTCTTTATTGGGACGACGAAAAATGACTATTGTATACACTAGGTACAATATATGTACAAAATGAGAACAATAAAAATTTCAGGAAAAAAAATATGAACTATTCCGATTTGCAATGGACACATGTGTAGCCGCTAGCCGATACTTGAGCACACTTCAGATAGACTGCTCGGTCGCATTCATTGCAGTGAATCGCGTTGGCTTTGGTCAATTTTTTCGGCATGGGACCTATACAGATGATGCAAAAATCTTCTTCGTCAGAATCATATTCCACCTGCAGTGGTGCTGAAAATGTGCGACGAGTGCGTTTTACTGCCGGTGGTTGAATATTCTCTTTCGTCTTCTTTTGTGACATCTTAGCCTCTTTTGCTCGTTTTTCTTCTTCTTTTTGATGTATGGTGGCGACATTTTCCGGTGACGTGAGTATAGTGCTTTTCATTGGCTTGCGACCTCGATTGGACTTCTTAGCCGGAGTAACAAGCTTGATAAGGCCAACTTCTTCTAATGAACGACGAATGGATGAGCCAGATGTGCTTGGTATCGACGATGAACCTGATGTACTAGCTCTTTCAGACGCAGATGTTATCGCTTCATGCCCAACCGTTCCAATTGCATCCTCATTCACCGTCAAAACGCGTTGGTTATCGCCTTCATCTTCCTTCGCCTTATTTTGGCCACTTGTTTCGGCAGCAACAAAATCTTTAGCAGAAAAAATACCAGGATTGTATTCGCAAATGCCTGTCACTTCGAATCCTTTTTTTATATTCTTGGGTGTTGCAGTCGCATTAAGACATTGTTCAGCTATAGTGACAATATCATAAAACTCCACTTTAGAGTGCAACTTCATCCAATTTGGGACATATTCGCCGTGCTTCACATCTCCCCATTTAATGTGCTTCATTACTCCCCATTTGTTACTTTTTATTAATTCCGACCGCGTGAGTGACCCATAAAAAATTTTTGCATCAATCCTTTTGCACATTAAAAGACTTATAATTGCTGATTATTTTGCATACTAACCTTATTAATTCACTCAAAAAATGTTCGTCATAATGTACCACACGCGACTGCTCAATAAAACTTTTCGAGCGTGATTACGAACCCGCTCTCTGAGAAAATAGTACAAAGTATGCTATCGGTTCAAGTGCTAGGAAAAATTGAGAATTAGGGTTAAGAAAACTTTTAAACTAGGCATTTAAACTAGGAATCACTTTTAAGTGACATCTATAGTCGTGCTTCGCAACTCCCCATGCTTTAAAACTCCCCACTCTCCCCTACTATTTTTGTACTTCAGATTTAATTGAATTAAACAAAACTTAAAAAAAAAAAAACAATTCATCAAAGGAATAATTAATAAAAATATAAGATATAAACTAAAATAAATGAAAAACTTTAAAGTGAATAATGCACCTGGTTCTTTGATTCCATGGTTCTCTTAAAATTAGGCGTTATGTTTGATATTATGATTATGTCCGGTGCAGTATCAAGTTTGTTATGATATTTGGTTTTTGTCGCAACATATTTTGAAAACCCAGCAATAGAAATGGAATAGCCTGTTTTGATAAATTTGGATATTCATCGAATACATCTGACCGGAATATTGTTAGTGAAACTGCTCTAAGTTTGGCTTCTAATCAAATTTTCATAATCCATGAAATGAAATTCTTTTGGTTTTTCTTTTATTTTGAAATGATTTTGTGCCCAGTCATTATCTTAATTCTCTTGGTTTTGAAAGTAATCACTGAGTGATTGCTGTAAACTGGACAGATGTGTTTTTATACCATCACGGACTTCCATATCTAAATCCACTTCAGATTCGTCGAGAAAATCACTAAGCGTCTGGTAACACTCGAAGTTATTTTGCTCCCCAGCTGTCGCATAAGAGTATTTTACGTATTTTGGTGAAGTTCGATTTGCTACTGATGCTTGTGTTTTCAGTTGCCTTATTTAAAAATCTTATATTTAATATGGTGGTCGATTGTAAGCTTTCCGAGGAAAATGTGAATATATTATAAACCAATCTTATATTATTAATGAAATAAAATTTGTCACGCGGAACCCCTAAATTTTCTTGTGGAACCCCAGGGTTCCACGGAACACACTTTGGGAATCACTGCCTTAGACGCTTGTTCTTTATCTCCAATAAAAATGATCACAAGTTGGCGTGACACTGCCTATAGCGGCAGAGCCATTCCTAGAATAGATGCAGAGGGTGCGGCGCACACGGCACCTAATCACAAAAAAGGCACTTAAGGAATATTACTAATGTGAAGCAATATTTATAAAATGGTAAAAACTTAAAATTTATTTTTTTTTGTGGTCAGCAACTTAAATTTTTAAGTGGGAAAAATTACTTTGTTTTTTTTTTTTGCTCATTAAACAAAAAATGTAAGCCCATGTCACAAAAATCGTCCAATTTCCGGCTATTTCAGAAAAAACGTGAGTGCCAAAAAATTTTGCACATAGGTACCAAGGGAGAGGCTCTGCATAGAGGCAAAAACTTAAGTGTTCATTCAAAAAAAGTCTTCCAGAAAAATTAAATTAAATTCAGATACGAATGCTGTCAATACAAAAACTTTGATGGCGATAGAGGAAGGTGTAGAAATAGAGATACTGGTAGTTGCAGAGAACAGTCTACGTGTATAAAGTTGCGGGCAACAGTTAGTGCAACATATTTAAAAAAATGTAATAAACATCGAAGGACCAGACTTGTATTGCGGAAAGCTGAAAAGGATTGGACAGATTTTCAATGGAAAACGTGCTCTTCAGTGACGAAACTACAATTTACAGAGTTGGAACTGATGGTCGGCAGTAAGTCCGATGTCCACAAAACAAAGAATATAATCACGATTGCACATTGTATACACTAAAGTTGTTTTGTAAGTAGCGGCTTTTGACGTGATGATCTTCCAAAAAATTGATTTCAATTTATTTGACCATGGCTGTAGCAGTTTCCGAAGTCACAAAAAAACAAAACAAAGCTATGACTCTGGCATAAAATATAACTTTTTTGGATTGAAAAAAAAATGGAGAACATAGTTTTATAAGTCAATGAGTTACATATATCCAAATAAGGGCAACCGGTTTTTTAAAAAAAATATATTTCGGATTAGCTTAACGGACAGACTGAACTTTTGTGGAATTTGTGGGATATCGAAAAAGTTAAAGAAAACGCAATTAGGCGTTATTAAGACTTAATACTAACTGTTAAGAGCGTAACTCTTAGCTAATAATCGCATGTATATCTTTTGGACTGGAAATCGATGTTTTTTTTTCTGGACATGTTTAGTTCTGAGACATTTTCAGAACTTGATTATAGCGTTGCCAGACATTTTTCTCGCGAGATGGTCAGATATTTAGGTTTTTATTCAAATTTAAAGTCGATGTTGCTTAAAACTGTTTACCGATTTTATGTTAATTTGTGTTCTTCTTTCAGGCATAAATATAAGGATATAAGGGGACGTCCATAAATAACGTGAGTCAAAATAGAGGTTAGGGGGTCTGGAAAAATCTCACGAAGTCTCACCAAGTGGGAGTGGGATCAATAAAAATCTCACTTCAACATTTTAATGCAGAGACTATACATTATTATACTTAGTAGATTACATTTAAAAATTATAAGGAAAGTCTCGCGGAAGGGAAGGGGAGATCCTGTCAGAACTCACCAAATCTCACCAAGGAGAGGGGGGGGGGGGATCCGAATTTTCAAAAAAACACCTCACGTAATTAATGTTAAAGTTACTTCATAGTTTTGTTTTTCTCAAATTTTCTTAATGGCTATTTGTTCATGGAAAACGAATTTTTGGCTTTAGACGACATCTATTTTGATCTGAAATAAAATTTAGAAAAACCCAACTAATGATCAAAGAATTTGATATACTAAAGGAGTTTTAAGAAAGAAAAAAAGGACATAGACCGGATTTGTTTCCTTCTCCACATATCTGCTTAGATTATATTTCTTGTTCTATAAAATCAACAAAATCAGCAGAAAATTATGTTAGTTTTTAATTTCTCAATTAATTTAATTTATTTTATTAAATTATTTAAATACAGTAGACGTCCAATATATCGAACCAAGTAATACCCGGATCAGTCGTAAAATCGAAAAATTCGTTATATAGAAGTGTTTTTTTTACTGAAGAACTGGCTATTACTTACGCCACCTATACTTTCGATCACTTTTAATTGTACTTCTTTCTTAATATTTTCAATTATTTTAACTTTTCCACACGACGATCAATTTATAATACTGAAAAAGTAAACGAAAACGACGCAAAAAAAAAAGAAAATAGTTATTCCCAGGGAAAAAAAAAAATAAATAAATAAAAACCCTACATGAATTAAACAGCGTTCGTGAAAATTACTTGCGCTCGTAATTTAGAGACACCAATGAAAAAAAAAAATACAATTTGAAAATCTGTTCCTTAAAATAGAAATTCGTTATATCGTTATACGTTACATTGGACGTGTACTGTAATTTGAATTTTGAAAATCTTTTATTGCTGTTAAATAAAGTGCGTCACTATTTGTTTTTTAATAAAAACTAGGCCAGGCCGAAACTTGCATAGCCTACACCGCATTGAAATTACTTTTTAAATAAATGATAAAAAGACCTAAAATGTCAAAAAATGGAAAATGTTGAAAAAGTCCAAAAAATAATACGGAAAATGTTAAAGAGATTAAGAAAATGTTAGTTGAAACAGCTTGAAAACATCCAAAAAAAGTTGAAAAATGTTGAAGGTTGAAAATAATGAAAAGGATAATATAGGGAAAATGTTGAAATCGTTTGAAAACTCAAAAAAAAAAAAGTTGAACAAGGATGAAAAATGTTGAAACATTTCAAAATCACTGAAAAAGTCGAAAAATTAATGTAGAAAGTTGAAAGAAGTTGAAAAAGTCGATTAAATGAATATGGGATGTATTGGAAAAAGTTATAAGGTTGAAAAAGTCCAAAGAATATGAAAAAAATTGAATATAAATGAAAAAGGCGAAATATTCACCGTCCACTTCTCTACTTCCGCCTACTTTAGGTTCAATAAATTATATTTGTAATCGATATCCTCATATATCCGTAATAAGTCTTTAAATTTAGGATGGTGACACACCCACTTAAGGTATTTTACTTGTATGGGAGGTGTCACGCCCACTAATGCTGTTTTGCCCGCTTTTGATTCAGATATATCTTATAGCAGGTAAACCACTGACATCAAATTTCAAAGCAATTGCTGCAATAGTTCATTTAAAATAGCGCTTAAAACTTTATGTTAATATGGGAGGTGCCACGCCTATTGATGCAACAACGGCAAGTTTCATTTAATTTCAAAGCTTATTGTAATCGATACCTCTACACCAAATTTTATGAAGATTACTCTCATGGTACACTATCTATAACATTAAATTATTGTGTCTTGTCACATACACCATTGCGCCAAAATTTTGTAATTAGATACCTAATAGGAAGTATATCTGCCTTATTAAATTTCATAATAATTACGTTATTAGTTCATAAATATTGGAGGCTGTGCCACGCCTTTCAACAAGTTTTCCAGAATACTGGCTAAGCTTTTATTGATGACTGCTTTTAGCGGTATAATCTCTAAAATTTTTATGAAAACCGTATGTGTCGATTTCGAAATATACAGAAACAAAATTTTTAACTGTTGAAAAGTGCCACGCCTACTTTTCCAACTTCACCCACATTCAGCAAAATTCAAGATATACATGCATATGATCTGTATCCGTTTACCAAATTTCATCACAATATCTTGCATGGTTTACGAGATGTAAACGTTATAAAGGTTACAATTTAGGGCGTACCACGCCCCTGTATGAGCCTTTGAAAACTTAAAACGTAACCCAATCTTAATTTGGTTCACATTTGCACCAAATCACCAAGTTTCATTAAAATTGCTGCAACTTTTTTCGAAATGGGCTCGAGCAAATATGCATAGAGTATGGGCGGTAGGCGTGACCGTCAGGCGATTTTGCCCATTTTCAAAGACGCTTGCAAGAAGGTGCGACCTGTGTGTGCTAATTTCATTCAATTTGCATCCTCTTTTTCTAGTAAGCCCGATTTCAACAGACAGGCAGACCCACAGATGGACATCTCTTAATCAACTCATGTGGTGACGCTGATCAAGAATTTATATACTTTTCCATACCTGCCACGCCCCCTTCTATGCGTTAAATGACAAAGTGAATATACCCTCTGTATAGGGTATAAGAAATTAGGTTGATTTTGTTTTAAATTCAATTTTGTTTGTTATTAATTAGAAATTTTAGCCTCCAATATTTGTGGGAACGATATAAACAAATAAAAACTTACCAGTACGACAAAGTCTGTACACATTCCCTTTCTTTTTTCGACTCTTGCCAGGAAGTTGGCTTTACGACAAAAAACTTACCAAATGAGACTTGAAGTAGCGTGAGCTGGAGTATGACCTTAACTTCCCCTCTTAGAGAGGTAGCTCGTTAACATAACCGATTAGTTTTGCAATTTGCTTGTTGTTTGGCGTTTTATTTTTGTCGATTCATCAATAAATTGCAACAGCTGTAAACAGCAAAAAGTGAGCGCGTACTGTTAATTTAATGGGTACGTAGACAAAATAACGATAAAAAACAGTGTACAAATTTATTTCACAAGAAAAAAAAAAAAAAAATAAAACAGCTGACGTTACATATTTTTTAAAATACTGTAGGTATCATTAAATGACTAAATGGACAACATTATAAACGCTATGTTAAGTTTATAAAAAACCATATACGTATATTATACTTGATCTTGAAAACAATTATTTTGGCTTTAAATAGATTGTTTTTTTTTCAGATTCAGATGAATTTCTTTTGTTTCGACGTCTTCAAAAATTTTAAAAATGTTTGTGTTTTATTTTTAGCATTTTTTTTAATGCACTAAAATAAACAAAACAATGAAAATAAATTTTAAACGATTTCGTTTTCACTTGAAATAATTGGTACATTTGGGGACAATGCAATGGTTGTTACAACTACAGTAGCAGCATAGCAAGAGTGTGGGAAAGGGAAACACTTGCAGAGCTCCATTGTCATTAAAGATTTGCAGGTTTGTTGCTCCATTGTTGAGCCCGGTTTTATCGAAAAATTTTTTTTTTATATCAATATAAATGCAATAGATCAATAATAAGCTGCAACAAAAAGTGAAAGGATATTTTGCTTTTTGCAAGTCTTTTTCGCAAACTTCCGTATATTTTTTCTTCAACTTATAACTCACTTCTCAACATTTATTTTCTTTGTTGCTCTGCACAAAATTGTTTACACTTTGTTTTGTTTTCGATTACTTCTATCAAAATGATTTGATGGCTATGAACCGAAATTTAATTTCAAACAAATTGCAAAAATGCAGAGTACAATCAGAAATAACGAAAAGTATTTATGTGGTTGTTGTTGGTGAAACACTAATGTCAAAAATAAAATTTTGACTGTTCAGCATTTTCGTTTGCAAAAAAACCAACGAGATTACTTGTAATTTTTAACTCGTTACTATAAATATTATTCGTTACTAAAATAGATTTACTTTTAACATAAAGAGGGCGCTTTATTACAAGGTGGTATGTATGTCACGAATTGTATTTATTTTCTTATTCTCCGACTTTAAAGAAATTTATTGTATGCACAGCTAAAGAATTATATGTAAAAGAACAAAGCTCTCAGAAATGTCGATAATTGGAACGTGTTCTATTTTAGCTAGATTAAAATTACGGTCTTAGAATGAGGGGAAATGTCTTTTCGCGCTTTGGGACTTTGGCTTAAGTTTACCGTGACTCCCATTGTCCAATGGGAATTAATCTAAACTTTTCTTATGTGCTTTTTTATTCTAAGCACAAATGTGTAATTAAAAAAAGTCGCTCGGATCTGGTTTCGGATATATAGCCATCGGAAGTTGCGGATATAGCTTTTATGAAAATCCTTATAAGTTTGGAACCCCTAAATGAATATCAAAAATTAGGGTGTCATAATATAGATAATTTAATGGCCTACAATAGTGGTGAGCAACTCTTTGAAATCTAACCCATATTTTTGGAGATATGACGATTTTTCTGAAATTTTAATCAATTTTTTTTTAAAAAACCGTTATTTTTTCTTATTTTATGTGTAATTAACCTATAACTTTTTTAGCATGGTAAGAAAGCTGAACTTATTCCCTTTAAAATGGTGTATAACTTGTTGTAAATTTTTAAATATATATCCCCTTTTTGACCGAAAAATAAAAAAAATTATTCAATAAATTCCTATGGAAACTACGTTTTTATGGTCAAAAACAATGAAAAACAACAAAAACAATAACTATTCCAACAACAACAATTATTAGAAGACGATTCTCATTGAAAACTTAAAAAATTTTTCGCCTGCAGCGCTCTTTTTTTCAACATAATCTTACTTTTTATAAAATTATTTATTTATGTAATAATCTTGTCATTTTATATAGAAAATCGTTTTATAATAATTGTTGTTGTGTAATAGTAATTGTTGTTGTTGTTTTTCATTGTTTTTGACCATAAAAACATAGTTTCCATAGGAATTTATTGAATAATTTTTTTATTTTTCGGTCAAAAAGGGGGTAAGTATTTAAAAATTTACAACAAATTATACACCATTTAAAAGGTAATAAATTAAGCTTTCTGATCATGCTAAAAAAGTTACAGGTCAATAACATTATTTTTGGAAAAAATAACGGTTTTTTAAAAAAAAATTTGTTAAAATTTCAGAAAAATCGTCATATCTCCAAAATTATGGGTTAAATTTCGAAGATTTGTTCACCATTATTGTAGGCCATTAAATTATCTATGTTATGACACCCATATTTTTGATATCCATTCAGGGGTTCCCAACTTATAAGGATTTTTACAAAAGCTATATCCGCAACTTCCGATGGCTATATATCCGAAACCAGATCCGAGCGACATTTTTTTTTTGCTATTTTTATTTCCATTTTAAGGGGTAAAACAACAAAAAACAAAAAAAAGATTGGAGCATGGGAGTCACGGTAAACCTGTGTCGGGACTTTTAGCAAAGAATTAGATGAATCTCGAATGGTACCGAAAAATTCAAGAATAGTTAGAAAATAATGTAAATATTGAAGAAGTCGATAAATTTCGAACAATATTGAATAGAGAAAATTGAAAAATGTAAAATTGTTTTGCAAATGAAGTTACGTTACCGATGCCTGACTGTATAAGAAAAAAAAAATAAATAAATAAAAATGGGCATCCATCTATCTTCCTTATAAGCTCACTTATTTTTTTTTATTTGGGATTGACAAAAGTTTGTTTTTTTTTTTGGAAATTTTTAACTTTCCATTCGAAACGAATTCGTTTTATGACCAAAAAACGAGTTCGAAACGAATTCGTATTTGAAGTTCGTTACGAATTCGTTTTACTTGCAGAAAACGGAATACTCATATTCCGCGTCCGTTTTTGTGCCCATTGGGTTATTACGTTCACATAAACATACAACATATATGTTTGTGCTTTCTAGATCAGTGAAAATATTTGTGAATGAAATTTTGTTCCTTACATTTGTAATTTTTAAATTTCCTTGAGAAACAATAATACGATTGATAGGATATTTATAAGTTAGGCTATGTCCTAGTGATAGAGGTTGTTAATTTTGAATGCCTCGGTTCGATTCCGTGCAGAGTATTTTTTTTACATTTTATCTATGGGTCTATCCCAATCAATATCTTTTTACCTAGGCAAATCGCGGTGAAAACCATTTTTAGCATGGTGAGTAAAATTTTTTCTGTGGTGACTAAAATTTCCAATTTTGCTGTCCCATTCGATATCTTTTTATGAATTTGATGAAATTTTGACAGCACAAAAATTTCTTGAAAATGAAAGCTAAATTTCTTGAAAATGAAAGCTAAATTTTTCGACCGCATTTTGATTATTAATTTTGAATAATCAAAATAGCCTGTATATGTTGGCAAAAAGATACAAACATAACTTTTATTATGTTTGCATAGCTTCAACATAATTTTTCGCTGCTTTGCCCGCTCCCTCCTCGTAGTGTTAGGTCCATGCACAAAATTTCACAGCTCGGTATGAGTACCAAGAATAACAATTTAAGTGGGTTTTTGCTTTGGAGACGCCACGCCCCAATGCTCAATCCCGTTCACATTTTGCGAGTAGCTTGGCAGAACCAATGTTGATCAAACAAAAATTTGAATCAACGTGCAGGTGTACCTATTATTTTGAGCAGGGAAATATTCTAACTATGCGCAGTAAGTAGAAACGCTCGAAATTTAAGGGAATCACATGAATTGTTTTACTGAATATAGTGCTTCCAAAGTGTGTAATTCACGATACCACTACGATTTTTCCTCTAAATTGCCCGAATTGCTTAAACTAAAAACTCAAAAGTGTACCTATTATTTTGAGCAGGTGTGTATGTAAAAATTACAAGCCACATGACACAATTCAAGGGGATTCACCAAATTGTATGTGCATTTATATACATATGTACTATTTTGCATGAAAAATAGTACATATGGTAAAAACAAAAGCGCGCAACTGCGAAACCGCGCAGTCTGAAACCGCGCAGTTCAAGGGATAACTGTATATGAAAAAGCGTTTCATTTGATGTTAGAAGTATTGATTTTTAAAATAGTGGTCGGGGAGTCTTTATACTTATGGTTATTTGTAGTCACAACAAAGTACATATCAAAAACCAAGCGGTAAATATGAAGATATATTTTTCAAATTCCAAACATTTTATTTTCATGACCACATTATGCCCACCTTTAAGATGATATTACTTGCCATTTTTTATTAATCTTTGCTTTAAACGTAAATTAAATAAATTGAGTCAATATTAGCTAAAAGCTATTGAAATAATTCTCGATTTTCATCAAAAATAATTTTAACGTATTTTCCGGTCTATAAAGTTTTGTCAAAGTTTTTGCTCCATAACAGTACTAACAGAACATAATGATAGTAAGGCAAGCTTTCTCATGTTTAATTCACTAATAAACGTATATGTTTACTTAAAAATAATTATAGTAATTTACTAAAATAATAGTAATAATAAAAGAACAGCTTCCCTTCTTCACTTTTTAAATTAATCATGGATTGTCCAATTTATAGCACGTTACAGGTTTTTTGAGCACTTATCAGCCAGATGAACATTTGAAAACTTCCGTTGCACTACCACCTTGAGCCATTAGCCAACCCAAGCTATAAAAATTAAAACGTCATGCGTTAACGTTCCCGTTAATATAGTTTTAAACTTACATATGACCAAATTCTGATGCGTCTGTATCGTTTCCTATATAAATAGATTCTGCACACTACTCTTGAGACGAACCAAAAAAAATATTTGCGTTGGTGTAAGAATCAAGCCAGGTAAACGAGCCATTCCTTTTATCGGACCCGTATGCGATAACATACCCACTCGGCATGAAACGTTTCCGAAAGTTTCAGAAATATTTCGTAACGCTTCACTTGAAACGTTGCAAATGAAACGTTGCAAATGAAACGTTACAGAAATCTTTCTGATACATTTCAAATGTAATGTTTCGGTTCTGAAGCGTTTCTGAAAGGTTTCAGATGCAACGTTTCCTGAACTTTTTCAACTTTGATTTTCATCATTTCATTAAATTTTTAATACAAAACTGATATATAAACAAAAAAGCCTTTTCAATAATGTAGTTATGCAAGTTGTTGTCAAATAGAATAAATACAAGTTAAGGTGTTATCTTCGGCCTGGCCGAAACTCACATACCCCACAGTGCACTGAAAGTACCTATTAAATAAATATAAAAAAGACATTGAAGAGGTTGAAGAAGTTGAATTAGTCGAAATAAAATGTGAAATGTTAGAAATGTTGACAGAGGTTGAAAAATGTTGAAAAAGTCGAAAATATATGCAAAATGTTGAGAGAGGTTGAAAAAGTCTAAAAAAGTTGACAGAGGTTGAAAAAATTTGAAACAATCAAAATTGATGAAAAAGTCGAAAAAATAAAGAAACTTGTGAAGAAAGTTGAAAGAGGTTGAAAAAGTCGATCAAATACAAATAGGATATATGTATTGGAAAAAGTTGAAGGGTTGAAAAAGTTAAAAAAAATATGGAAAATGTTGAAAAAAATCGAATAGAAATGAAAAATTTGAAATATGCCACTCCCACTTTTCCAATTTCGCCCACTTTTGGATCAATAAATTATACTCGTGATCGACATCCTCATATTAAATTTCAGCACAATAGCTTGTATAGTTTGCGATATATACCGCAGTTAAATTTAAAATTTAGGGCGGTGACAATATCTTGAACGGCTTACAAGATATGGTAGTATAAATTATAAAATTTAGGGCTGTGCCACGCCCCTGTATGATCCTTTGGAAACTTGAAACCTAGCCTAATCCTAAATTGATTTACATGTGCACGAAATCACCAAGTTTCATAAAAATCGCTGCAACTTTTTTCAAAATTGGCCTGGGTAAATATACATAGAGTTTGGGCGGTAGGCGTGTCCGTATTCCGATTTCGCCCATTTTGAATAGCAAGATGCCTGCAAGAAGGTGTTACCTGTGTGTGAAAGTTTCATTCTATTAGCTTTCTTGGTTTTCCCGTAAACCTGATTTACACAGACGGACAGACAGACAGACAGACAGACATACAGACAGACAGACAGACAGACAGACAGACAGACGGACATCGCTTAATCGACTCAGGTGGTGACGCTGATCAAGAATATATATACTTTTCCATACCTTCCACGCCCCCTTCGATGTGTTACAAACGGAGAGACAAAGTGAATATACCCTCGGTGTAGGGTATAATTAGAGACGAAAGAGTAGTTATACGACTGAATTTGAAGTGCCGAATTTTTTAAAAATTGCAGTTTTACTTACATATGTATTTAACAATAATGTCACAATTACAAAGTAAATAATGGTTTGTGTAAGATTTCATTGTGTCATACAGTTTACCGCTTGCACTAAATTGCAATGCTCAATGTAACATTATTTGTATTATTTATTTTTGGTAATTGAAAAAAAATGTTCGTTGTTGTAATTTTGCGATAAATTTGTTGCAATGGAACCTCCCTTTTTTAGCCATTTTTGATAGAATTCCAAAGCAATTTTGAAATCCGATTGCATGGAATTCATCCAAAACTTTTTTCATCACCTGGGTAAGAATTTCTCAAAACCAAAATACCGGTTTTCAGCCATTCAATACAAATCGAACACAGTTAAATTTATAAAAATCGTCGAACTCGTTCAAAAGTTATGAGTTTTTGAAAAATTTGGTACCCGAATTTCAATTGCCTATAACAACAACAAAAAAAATGATAAAAATAAAATAATATCTTAGTTCGATTTCTAGCATACATGTACCACTATCTAAATAACAAAGTTTCGTGAAAAAATAAGCATTTGGTGTTGAGAAGTGGCCCGTTTGAGAAATTCTTACCCACCTGCAAGAAGCCGCAAATTATGTGAAATATATCTATTCGAAGTGGGACTCAAATTAGTTCAAAAGCATGTACACTAGATAAAGCTGGACTAACTTAAATAGTTATAGCAACGTGCAGAAGTAAAAAATGTTTCTACAATTTGTTTCCAAAAACTTTTTTCAAAGCCACAAATATCCAAAATATATCAGAAATGATCAGAATTCGGTCGCCTTCCAATATTTATGGTATATTAGAGGTCTCTGTTTTCCAAGTAAGCGTCAGCTTTGTATTATAAAAATGCCTTTTCTTAAATTAAAACACAGTTCACAAAAAAGCATTCAAAAACAAGCTTAAGGGCAGGGTAACGTATTTAACGTATTTTTTTTCACTTTTTTTATTTTATATTTAAATGAAAAACCTTTCAAGAATATTGTGTGAAAATTTGAGACGGATCGGAGCAAAAACAACGGAGATACAGTAGTTTAAGCAACCGTGCCTCATACATGACTCAGTGCACATTTAAAACTTTAAAGCGTTTTTCCCACAACTCACGTTTTCAAAGTCGGTGCCCCCGTATCTTCAAAGCTACCGCATCGATTCTTTTGAAATTTTGAACACTATTTCTGTACATAATTTACGAGGTAACGCTGGAGAGTTTTTTTCAAATTTGTCAAAATTTATTATTTTATAATAACAAATTTTTTTTTGGAAAAACCGCGTTTTTTACTTCAAAGTGTTCCCAAAAATTGAAAAAATTAAATTTGAAAAACACCCTCCAGCGTTACCTGGGAAAATCGATAATCTAACGAAAAATTTTTTTTTTGATTTAAGACGATCCAGCATCGACTTATCGTGGACACCGCAATTCTACTTTTTTCTGAGACGCTTCCAAAAAACTGCTGCCATTGCCGTAGTTTTCAATATTTCTACCTGAAAATTTTTCAAAATATTCTTCAAATATTATACTTTGATCTACCATTGGTTTTAATAAATAGATTTTAACTGTGTTGTCGAAAAAAATTCACAAAAATGTGCCTGTTTTTGTACGAATTAACGTTACCCTACCCTTAATAAAGTAAAGCAACTTTTCAAATCAGAAGGAACATTAATTAAACATCGGTTCATTTAACTGCCAAAGAAAAATCAACCAAAATGAAAAAAATCTTCCTTTATACCAACCCAAAAATTTTCTACCAAATTTGGAGAAATCTACCAAGTGTTGCAGCGCAGGTAAACATTGAATTTTTCTAATAAAATCAAAATAATTTTTTAATTCGTTATTAGTTTTTTGTTTTTACAATTGTATAAATATGACATCAAATGTAGAAACATAATGATGCATAGTTCATCATGTGAATGTTGCCTGGGTGACTCTATGCTTTGATGTTGTGTCAAAATATGAATAAATATGAACTTTGAGTATGAATGTCGACTGAGAATATAAATAAATAAACGTCACAAAAATAAATTCATTTAAAATAAGCCAACAAAAATATGAACGGGGAAGTATGGGTAATAAAAATCATATAAAAAAATATGCATTATATGGCGCTGCACCGAAAGACGTGGAAAAAAACAATCAATGATAAAAAACATTCCCCAAGACACAATAATTTCTTTTTTAATTTCACCCCTGTAGAAAGGTTTCTGAAACGTTTCAGAAACGTTTCAAATGAAAGAAACAAGCGGACATTGAACCGTTGCAGAAAGCTTTGTGAAGTGAAAATTAAACCTTTCAGAAACGTTTCTGAAAGATGTAAGGTTTCATATGAAAGGTTTCTGAAAGGTTTCAGAAACGTTTCATGTCGAGTGGGTAGAGTGATAGAAAATTTGCATGCCCCCTGAATGTATCAGTATATCCATGCGACTGTAATTTGAAAATACATTAACTGATTGTGGCACACAACGCATCGCTTTCTCTTCAAAAGTTTTAGTAATGGATCGTAAAATTTCTTTGGCAATAGCAACACCAACGGAGCATATTGCAAGTACGGTATGGCATCAATATGGCAGACAACGGTACAACTGAGAAATTACCAACGGTAATGAAAAATTTCGAAAGTTTTCATTATATCATTAGGTACTTAGGGTACTAAGGGCTCTTTGAATTTTCTTACTAATGGAATGACTCAGTGTATCATAGAATATTTTGGTAACAATTTGAGCTGAAAATACAAGAAAAAAAGTTAGTCTACGATACTTTATTTCAACCTATAAAGTTCTTACGCGTCAAGCGATTCTTCATCCAGTTCGATATCATTGGGAACGAGCCGGCTGCAGAAAAGTCGAGTGTATAAGATTACAGTTTATATTAGAACAGCAAAATTTGCTAAAATTCGGGCATTTTCGGCCATTGGGACAGGATTTGGCAAGGTAACCCTAGGTATTCTATTTAGGCTCATTGAGGTCTATCATTTGGCATACATCTCATCCTGTAATCTTATACACTGGACTTTTCTACAGCCGGCTCTTGGACTAGTACATTTTCAAACCAATTATCTGATGTTATTTCGATCGCTTCCAGTTGCTTGATAATCGAAAATTTGTGAAGCCATCCCAAGGATGCCAAAGCAGCACCTTTTAAAGATGGTGCACGTTTTAGATATGCCTTCAGAGGTTTGAATAAAATATCCGTCTAATAAAAAGTCGGAATCAGTTAATATAAGTTATTGAATAAATGCGTAAAATAGGTTTACAATTTCTATTTCCTTACCCGTCTTATCACATCTTGCAAATCATCTGATGAATGCTGTGCCACAAATAATTCGGAAGTGATCTCTGGTAAAGCCCAACTAGTTGCACGTGTGCAAACAGCTTCCAGCTCGATCGGGGTTTTCATGTGGCAAAATGCCTAACGCAAAGAGTAATAGAATTGAATAATGTGCCACTCGTGTTGGATATTTTATAAGTAGCGCATCAATTGCATTAAAATAGTCTGAGAATAGTGGTCTACTCCAGTCTACTCCAGGTATTAATGCAGTTCAGGTCAACTGCTATGAACAAATTTTACGGTAGAGTTATACAATATATGTTATGTATGTATGTGCCGATTATTTTAAAAGTGGTATTAGTCCAAACTCGGAAACAAATAGCGAATGATAATTGTCGCTTGGTTGGATATGAAATTTTTTTACTTTTTGGATGGAAGGAATAAACAATTTTGATTAAACACATATTCCATCAACACATAAAATGATAATTTTTGTACCTTATCTATTATTTAATGAAAATTTGTGGAAATATTGTTTACTGAAGGCTTGTCTTCAAATCAATCTTTAGACCCTAGACACATTAGTCAAACTTAAAGAAAGATAACGAAACATTATTTGAGTGCTATTATCTTTGACTATATTTTTAAAATATTTTAAATTTATTTTACATATAATTTTTTCACAAAAAAAAAAAGAATTTTTTGCGTATAACTTAGTAGTTTTGGTGAGCGAACTCTTAAAGTGTTCCGATGTTATAAATAAAATAATTCTTAAAAAGTCAAAAAGTTTTATTTTTGAGAAAGTTACTGAATTTACGTATGTTTTTACGCTTTTAAGTGACATAAATCAATTTTTTGAAAATGTCAAAGGACGATTTTCCACCAGCATATATTTAAAATATAGTTTCTAAATTATGATGCCGTCAGCTTTTCAGTGACGTAAAATCGACTTTTGACATTGGTGAAAAATGTGGCCTTTGAAACTATGTGTATAAATATATGTAAAAATTTTAAATACAAAGTTTATCAGGTTGTTACAGAGGTATAGACAAAAACTCGTCCATAAATTTTTTATATTTTTGATACATAATATTTTTTTAACATTGTCTTATTTTGGGATATACTTAGGTATCTACTGTTGCTAACTTTTTGATGATGCATATTGAATTTCAAAAACATTTCGTGGACAAAATATGTTTAAATATGAATATGAATATTCAATTAATATCATTTCTTTGATGTGTGCTAAAACTTTCACAATTATTTCTTTGTGAAGAACTGTTTTGCGAAGCATATCTGCGGCTTCTTATTGTTGTTGAAAATTATTTAATAATTTACAATTAGAATCAATTATGCGACAAAGTATCGCTTGAGATTTGTACTTTTCGATGTTATATTTGTACTTTTCGATGTTATATTTGCACTTTCTTAAGTTTTTTAATGGAACATTTTTATTTTATTTTTTTAGAAGAGAGAAATAGGAATATCCACACAAATTGTGTAGCTAAGGCTTGGAGCAAATAGGTTACTTGTTCATCGCTGATACCGATGATAAAATATATACGTTTCTTATAAAAATTTTCAAAAAAAAATAAAATTATCATTGAGCACAAAAATTAATTACACTCAAACTTGTCAATTAGATACTTTGGCTTTTTCGTAGCAGAAATGAACTTTGTAATAATATAAGTGAAAATTGCAGATAATAATAAAAAAATTTTAAAATCTATATAAGTGCTTCATCTGATGAGGACAATGTGGAAACAGAGGCAACAGAAAGTGATATGATTGAAGAGGATGTATCAGCCTGAAGGATATGATGGGGAAGCCTCTGGTGCAGAATTCGAGGCATATTCCGTACAACTCGGGCACGGGATCGACTCAGAAAATTAATGAATGAAAAATTACGATACTGAAAGTTTTTTCACGGTTAAAGATGATCATGATCATTCGCAAGTAAAAGGTTTATTCAATCCAGTGCAAGAAGCCTGTTTAAATTGATAGCAAATAGCAAAGTTCTAACAAAATCTAAGGCAACTATTTAAAAGAATTGTAAAATCAATAAATATTTTTCACGTGACCAATTTTTTAATAAGCTTTTATTTAAAAATCCTTCAATTATTTGTTAATATTATAATAACATAAAATATGCATATAAATTAACAAAATCTCTGAAATAAAAAAAATATTAACATATGTTAATAGTATCCGTTTATGCAGTAAAAACGTCAGATTTTCAAAATATAACGGGAAAAATCAAAACTTACAACGGTTTTTAAGTTTTTTGAAAAGAGGTCGAAAACTTAGTCACTGAGTCGAAGTTCTATGAAAATCACGAATAAATGAATTGCAGCAAATTATAAATTGCCATATTAATATACATATATTAATAGTACCCGTGTGAAGATAAACTTAATATATGATTTTGAAGTTCACTTGTAAATGAAATCAAATTAAAATAAAATAGGTTTGATTGCCTTTGCTCATAGCCCTTAATTCACTTTGAACTCCAACTCCTTCCAAGCTTTTAATTAACCCTCTGAACTGATCCTTTATATTTGATTGCTTTGCTGATGATTACTTGTTTCTCCAGAAGTTGAGGAACGAAAATAGATTTCAGCACTGCAGAGGCGTAAGCTGCAGTTTTTATGCAAATAAGTTTCATTTTAAACAACAAGTTTTAACCAAACATTTTAAAAATGTTATCTTATGTCAACTTATAATATCACTTAAGGCGGTCAGCAGTTTTCTGAAAACAAACAAAAACTTTTATAACTAGTTGTCGCGTTGAAAGTGGTGTCATACCAAAGAAAAGGCGCCAAGTTTATATAAAACTAACACTGAAAAACTCAATACATAGTTTAACGATATTAAAATCTTAAATGAGTTCAAGTAAAAAATTAATTCAAAGTTTAAACTAGGTTTAAGCTAACACTGAAACACTAGTCTGAAGAAGATTACCAAAGAAATCTCCTCATTCCCTTAAGCCCATAACATTGTGCAAATATAAGCTAAAAATTTCATGGATGGCAATGTGTCGTATATCGCTGAAAGGATAATTTTTATTACAATGAACTAACACTTTATTTTATCGATAGAGAAAGTATGGCGTAGAACTTGTCGAATAGTTCTTTAAGTAAAAATTTATAATCACAGCCAGAAATTATCTTTCAAATGAGAGACATATTATGACTTAAGTCAAAACCTGGGTATAGGTCACTTTTCTCAGCCAGAGAACCTCATTTTTTTTTGTACACTTTTTGTTCATAATTTACACACTGTGCGCCGTTGCTTTCTATTTAAGGCTGTGTACTCTTATAGTGGCATTGTCAGATTTCTTTTTGGAAACTCAACTCTCTTTTTTTTACCAAATTTTATATTTTATTTGTTGTTGTGCGTTGTGGACGATGGATGTTCGACGTTTTTACATTTACGTTTTTATTCGATGGCACGCGATTCACTTGACACACGTGCACATGTGTTGCCACTGCTGCTGCTATTCTGGCTGCTGGTGCTTTTTGCAAAGGATTTCGGAGTTGTGTGCGTTGATCCTTAGAATCTATATGACAGAGCAAGGCAGAGCACGGAACGAAATAATAGATCCGTTTGTACAAATAAGTGTAGTAGTCCAGTCATTTAAGGCGTTTTAAACCCCAATCTGCGGAAAAATTCTTAGTGAGCTGAATTTTTGCATACACCTTTATTACGGCGTTGTAATGAAGATGTGAAAAATTGACATTGATATCGCGCCGCCTAAAAAAGTCATAAAGGTCAAATGGTCACGAAAATCAGTTATTCGCAAATATCTCGCGACCTATTGCTCGGAGGTCAATAGAGGTCATTACAAAAATTGTTTATCGTACAATTATCTACCAAAAATTGTTTATCGTACAATTATCTACAAAAAATGTCTAAGACATTTTTCTGTAAAATTAATAGTTTCCGGAGTAGAGTGCTGAAAAAGTGACTATGTTATGACAATACACTCTCGAGGTAGAATGTAAATCGCGTTTTTTTACATGGTATTGTTACAAGACAATCACGTGATGATGCTGACATCTTAATAGTTGAAACAGCGATTGAAAAATCAATTAATAATATTACAATTATCGTTGGCGAAGACATAGATTTGTTGGTACTTCTTATAGCACGCACACAAATACTTGACCAACCTACATACATTTTTTTTAAAAAACCAGGACAAAACGATGTTGAAACAAAAATATACTTGACTAATAGCCTCAACAAGTATCCACATAGCAAGAAAAATATTCTATTTGTACATGCCATGACCGGATGTGACACAACTTCGGCACCATTTGGGAAAGGGAAAATAAAAGTCATGAAGATGTTTGAAAAAAGACCCAATTTAAACAGCTCTGCAGAAATATTCCAACAAGAAAATTGCTCTCGAGATGTCATTGTCAATGCTGGAACACATTTTCTACTAGCAATGTACGGTGCTCCAAGATCAGAACATTCGATAGATAGTTACAGATATTGTATCTTTGCTAAACTAACAAGACAAAGCACAGCTGTAAAATTTCCATTATTTCAACCTACTTTTTCAGCAGCTCAACAGCTCAACGTTTTCTTTCAATATCCTTGCTATGATCGCCTTCATACAATCTGATATCATACTATTACACATATCTATTTACTCATTTCCGACATCACCCGATACATTTGATTTATTCCGATATCTTTCACTATCTTTCAATAGTTTCGATATCATTCGATGACATTTAATATCATTTATTGCTTTTCGATATCCCACGATACCTTCTAATATCACTTGATTTCATCTACTTCTTTCAACTACATTCATTGTCTTCAGTTCAGCCGATGCCTTCCCATATCATTCGAAGCCATCTAAAACTCTTATATCTGTTGATACGATTCAATTTCTACCTTAATCTTTTGCGTCAGGTAACAAACGATCCATTTCGGAAAAGGTTTTTCTATCGACATTTAGGTGGAGCTTAAGGAGTAACTTTACCAACATCAGTTTTATGAAGATTCAACGAAGAATTACAATGTATTTTCGGACAATCGAAAACTTGGAGCTGAAACTCCCTTTTGAATAAGTTAAAGCATTACGAAATGGCGGCTCATAGTCGAACTATTGATGTTATTATTTTGTAATTTTTGTTACTTAAATGGTGTATCTTGTGTTTTCCGCGAATAAATCTGCTTAATGGAAAAACAACGACTTCAAAACGTTTCATTTTTTATTTCATTGTTTAAAGTTACTACTCTCCTTATTAATCACACAACGCTAGTGTGTATGGCAAGTGATATACAACGTCAAAGGACATACGATACGATAGTAGTACTTACATATGTACATACTAAAGCACTGCACAAGACATTCTATTCTATGTATGTAGAACAATATTTCATAGCATTGTTTATCTCGATTCAGTACTTACTTTTTGTGTATTGATTATTGTCATAGCATAGTTTGTAGTGAATAAATATTGTCGTGTCGAAACCCGATTGCCTGCTTCGTCACTACACGACGATCTTTTGATCCCTAACGACAGCGTCAACCACAGCATATAAGCAATATAAAAGCAAACATAGCAACAGCTAGAGCACCAAGTACACTAGTGAATTCGTTGTTATTTGTTTCTAGCTGAACAGCAAAATATGAAGGTACACATTGCTTGTAGCATAAGTTTAAGAGTGCGAGGCAATTTAAGGAGAAAGTGCGATATAAAAATGTACAGTGATACGATCGGGTGCCTTAGGGATTCAAACCTTTCTAAATATTTTTTTTACTTTGTATGAATTTTATTTCAAGAATTTTTAAAATTAGAATACGAAAAAATTACATAAGTAATCATATCAAAGTTGCATTATCTCCTTGAAAATGTGTTGTTACTTTGATAATTAATTAATTTTAATTTGTATATTAATTTGTGTTTTTAAATAAATTCAGAAGATCTAGTCAAATTGTTCCTTATTTTCTTAAGCGAACACTCAGCTACAATATTTTACCAGGTGATGCGCTGTGGGATGTAGAACAAATTTGCATCAAAAAGTCAACTTCGATAAAATGACACATACGATGATTTCGTTCAAAGGGGTCGATATATCTTATTACGTTTTATACTGCACACGTTTTTAAAAACTTCCTCAGTTCAAAATCTTAAAGTTTTGGGAAAATCGAAAAAAAACTCTTAAAATTTTACAGAATTATATGCATTAAAAACCATAAATAATAGCCATTACATTGATGAAGAATTGCAGTACAATTTTCCAAATATTAAGCTTTGCATGACATTTCATAGTTTTTCTATTGGGCCTCTACACCAGGGGTCGGCAAAAAACAATGTGTGTGATGTACTTCAGCTCAATTGAGCTATGAAAAATCAAATTTTGCCGACCCCTGCTCTACACCAAATTGATCTTTCCCTCATGTTTTTAGTAACACCCGCATATAATCATTTCACAAGAAGTCCCCTGCAGCCGTCGCCTAATCGTTTTTTAACTGTGACACTGTTCATTAATACATACACAAATGTAAAATTTTAACAAATCATTTGCTTTCGCTTACTCTTCTTTATACATTCTTGTTGCTCAATATTGCCACAACAGAATTTTAGAATCACAATCAGCGTTGCCACTTTGCTACTATCGTAGCAAATTTGCTACACTTAAGGGGCCGTTCATAAATTACGTAAGACAATTTCATGACTTTTTGACCCCCCCCCTCCCCCGAGTAAGATTTAGTAAGATTCTCACTACCCCCCCCCCCCCCCCTCCCCCCTCCGAAATCTTACGTAAGATTCATAATTAAGGTGAACCTAGTCAAAAAATGTATTTTTCATGTGATGTACTATATTACTATGTATATTTAGTTTTAATATACATATGTTACATATTAAATAAATATTACGAAATTACAAACTACACATTTGTTTTTCAAGATGAATAAAAAAAGTCATCGTAAGTCATCGTTAGTCCATGCGCTTTTCAACCAGTCTGATAGTGAACCTACAATTGGCACACCCGATTCGTCTGTTGAATTTTCTGATTCACATTCAAACTCTTTAACATCAATATCCTCGTTGTCATGCCACTCTGCAACTTGACAAATCTCCGATTGTTTTAAAATGCAAAGGCTTTTCCCCTTTCCACGTTTCAAAATTGAAACTAGTTGAATCATGTGAGTGCGACTACCGTCTTTTCCATGTAGTTTTTTGTGCATTACAGTAGCTTTTTTCGAGGCAAAGTACTGGTCACAAATATTACAAACTCGATCAGCTAAGACGTTTGCAAGCGAAGGACAAAAAAATCGTAAGGCATGATTTTGAACTGTGGATGTACTTTTGACCAATCGTAATTTAACGCTAAGCGAAGAAATAGAGGACAAAACTGATTGCTGTTTTGGTCTCCTGTTGAAGAAGGGATCGAAAGCGAATCTTCTAGTTGAAGACGACAAGTGCAAGGGGGTGGTAAAGAACCGGGACAACATCATTAAAATTTCAAAGTCGACGTATCTGCGTGTAAATGCCTGAATAATAGCAAACTTGTGAGACGGTGTTACAAGTCCACCCTGCGTGTAAACAACATACATATATTTCATTACATAAAAGAAGAGAAGTTGTCCCGTTCAGAGTCGATTACTTAAATCGATTGTAATCGATATTTCTGAATCTTTCGTGACTGTCGAAAATTCAAATATATTTCATTACTGTCACAAATGACGATGCGTTAATACAACTAACGTAAGATGATCATTCACCCCCTCCCCCCCTCTCGTAAGATGTAGTAAGAATCCGCCGACCCCCCCCCCCTAAACGTCTTACGTAATTTATGAACGGCCCCTAAGCAAAAAATAACACATTTGCGACTTTGCTACCCACTCTCATCAAATGTATCAATTTTGCTACATTTTTCCCATTTCCATATAATTTTGTATTATTCATGTAATTTTTCTTACTTTTTCTCCTGTAATTTTTTGATTAAACACATTTTCCAATTTATTGCCAACTCTGTATCAGCACTAGCTGAATTGCGAACTAAACAAAGTTTCCATGATTTCTAATGTCAGTTACTTTTCAAAAAAATTGCTTGCTTTGCCACACAGCAGTGCATCTGCAGAGCGAATTTTTTTAGACCTCAATTTAATAAAAAATAAAAAAAGTAACTCCTACAAAATAGATACCATAGATTTCATAATAGATGCAAAATGTTTGATCTCAAATAAGGACATTTTATGGGTGCCTTAAATAGATTATAATCAGATGAATTATATAATATGTTTATGAACTATTAAGCCCAATTTCCATGTGATCTTATCTTATCCCATATCATTGATATCAAATCAAATTTTTGTAAGAAAGAAAAAGCATGCGAACAGAACCTAATGCGCTTGGAGAATGCGAGAGTGAATAGCATACATTTGCTATCTTCATAGCATGTGATGTCCTCCCTGATATTTGATAAGATAAGATAAGATCACATGGAAATTGGGCTTAATATTTATTCTTATTTATGTGAATTGTAATTTGTTAATCACATTTATGTTATGTACTGTTGCACCATTCTGAATTTCATTGTGATATTTTCGTTTTATAAAAAAGTTTATGTTTAGTTTACCTGTTCAATAAACAATAGTTCAGCCAATTATTGACTTTTGCTACGCTGCTCGCCGTTTTGCTACGCAATTTTGCTACAAAAATTGTATCCAAAGTGGCAGCACTGATCACAATATTGACAATGCTGTTTACTGTTGTGTTGTACTTCAATTCATTGTCATAAGGTGTTGGTGTTCATTTGTTGTCGTGCATGCGAAGAGCATAAAGACATTATTCGTTTAATACAGCAAAAGCAATGGCAACATTCCATCAGTCAATTAAATTAGAGTCATAAAAATGATTGCGCTTTCAGATGTCTTGTGCAGCCCTTTAATACATACAATCATAGTAGCTGCTAAGTACAAGAATAAAGTATAGAACTCGGTGTAAGAGTCGCCACTACTGTTCGCCAATGCAAAGGACTAAAACAAAACCATTGATTCACATTGTGTAGGCAACAGATAGCACAATACCATCTAAAGCACCCACACATACCGGGAGCACATGCTTTAGAATACATATATTGCAACTCAATTCACGTTGCATTTTGAGGATAATGAAAGGATTTTGAATCTGATGCGGTGCTACTATTAAATCTGTTAACGTAGGAGTCAGAAAAGTTTGAAGTTACCAAATGAAAACAACTCATAAATATGTAGCAATGACACTTGACAACAATAGAAGTATGTATATTGATTAAAATTTCAAGACAAGCCCGATCCTGATCGAAAAAGTACCGCGCGTCCAAGTCCAACGTGAATGCTGACGAAAGAGGTGAAGTTTTCGTTCTAGAATGAGTACAACTTGAAGAATTATATAATTTGTTCATTACTTTTGTGTTTGTGGTAACCAGAGTCTCAATAGTTTGTTACAAGCTTAATGATAAACCTAGTAGACGCTACAGAGAGAACAGCGAGTTCGCATGTCTTGAGTTCAGACGCAGAAATTGCGCAAGTTTTTGGTCCTTACAGAGTTTTGTAGCATACAACGTTCTATAAAATGGTCTATAATTTGGCAAACTCGGCTCTGGCTCGTCAGCTAATGAGTGTGGGGTCTTTCGTCCTATCGCCTGTTAAGACACCACTACAGAGTTTTAAATAGCAAAAAAAAAGTTTGCGTGCGAAAAAGAACCATAGATGGCGGAAATAAAGTAGAGTAGATGAAAATAAGAAAGGAAAATCGTTATTGCTGTTAATGCTATAGATATGAGACATGATGTTGTCGTCCCATTAAACCCACCCAACCTTGATCAACAGATCGAAAATCAAAAATAAAATTAAATGTTCCGAAGATCCCACAAATACCTATATCACAACTGAAACTACATTTACCTTAGCTCGAAATCAAAAACAGAACGTAAGCTTTCATTTTGAAATATTATTAATTTAAATTTTAAATATAATTTCATGAATACAAGCTATAAAGGTTCTTAACTTGAAAGTATCTTATAAATATGTATAATTCTATGAAAATATGTGTATTTATAAACATGAGCAGCGTTATTATGAAACTAAATTAAATTTGAGAAAAGGAAATATTTTCCTTTAGCTTAACTTAGTTTAAATTTCAGAATCCTAATTTAATTTAAGAGCTATAAGCAAATGTGTGGAATTTAGATTGATTTAAAATTTTAGATGCGTTTATAATGAGTAAAGTTTTCTCAACTGGACACAGTAAAACCCAAGTTATTAAACTTAAACTTTTTATTGCATAACTTTGAAGATATATTGATCAATATTAAGGCTTTATACTAATTTTTGCAAAATTTGGATTTTTTAAAAAGTTATGAGCAAGTGAACTTTTATGTGGGTGTTTTTTTAAATTGCGATTTCTCAGTAAGTATTGGGAAAAAGTCAATGAAATTTTCGTGATAGGACAAGAAATGTTTTACAATTTATATGAAATAAAGTTTTTATAAAAATATTATTTATTATTTATAAGAAATTAAGTTTTTAATAAACCAATAGAATTTAAACCAACTTTTCATATGTTCAGAAACTAAATTTTTCCACAGAATTGTTCTGTAAAGTCTACACAACTTTTTCCTGATAAAAAATTTTAGTACGTTTCATAAATAAAAAAGTTGCGAATGTTTAAGTGTCGCCACCTAGACAATTTTACTCCCAAAAACCATCCGATCATCCATTCTCTACTTGCGCAAAGTCCTATATCTTTGTGATATGTGTTTTTTTTTTTTGCAATGAAACTCGTCGTGGATTCTGGGTACTCAAATTTGTTTCCCTGAGTTTTCTTTTAACGGTTTCAACACTCGCTGCTATATTTAAGCACTTTCTTTATTTCCGTAGCAGGCAAAAACGGATTAAGCATCGGAAGCCGCTTCGAACAATTCACGTCCCAGGGGGACACGGAAGGCATTTGGCCTCGTGTTTTTCATTTGTTTGTGTATTTTATCGTATTCGAAACCATTTTCGCAGAACATCAGATAAAATTTTAGTTTCCGTAAAAATTAACCTTGCGAAATAGAATTTTTAAAAATTTAATAAAAAACTTAAAAAGGAACGTTATTTTTTTGGAACAAAATGTCTTGTGCTTATTTTGTGTACTTTTCAAGTAACTATATTTTAAAAGGTTAGAAAAAAACGTCATTTGTTCGAAATGTTTTCTTTCAATTCATAAATGACATTGCACTACTATTTTTTTGAGCACAACTGTACATAGTCAATAGCCTAATGGCATAACGGTAAAAAATAGTAAAATCATACAAAAGTAGGTAACTTTGAACGACTGTATCTCAGACAATCTTCATTCAAAATACTTTTAAGAGTCACCATTTTTACGAAACTAGATCACCTATCTTTTATGTGAGCCAAAAAAATCCCTAAATCTACTCTGAAAAAAGTTATACCCAAAAATGAAAAAAAGTTATAAAGTGTCAACACTAAAAATATATAGTTTTTGAGTTATGATTAAATAAATAAAAAGTGGACAAATTTGCACCGTGCTCAAAAGTCAAAGCCTTAATTTAATCGCACTTTCGTCATTCATTTTTAGAGTACAATTCAACATATTAGACAATAAAATACCTTTAACGAATTAGTTCCTTATTCAAATACATAGTCAATAGCCTATTATAGACATTTTAATAATTGCATAGATAATTTAAATTTTTTTATTTTCAATAACACAAAATTATAGACATTTTAATAATTACATACATAATTTCAATTTAGAAAATGATTTCCCAAAAGCAAAGAAACTTGAAGCATTTCATTAGTTGCATTAGTTGTCACGATCTTAAAATAAGGAATGATTTCCATTTATGTATATGCAAAACAAAAAGGTAAACAAAAGAAAACAATTGCATATGTGTGTGCATAGGTGTTAGCTTCTTTAATACTACAATATCAACAATGAAAACTTTGTTCAAGTCAATAAAAATAAGAAAAAGACCGATGATCGATACCCAGTACCTACTATCCAAAAAAAATGAAAGAATTTTTTTAATGTTTTATATTTTATTTATATTTTTTTTAAATATTTCTCATAAATAAGAAATACATTTTTTTGCATACATATTGCAGATAATAAGAAGTCAGTTGAAAAAAATCAGCCATATGAAAAAATAGCAATAAGAAACAAGTCCATATGTGTGAAATAGCAATAAGAAATCAGCAATATGAAAACAAAATAAGAAATCAGAAACAAAATCAGAAATTGAAGAAAAACGAAAATGAAAACAAACGGCAATAAGAAACTTCGTTTATTGCGTTTCTATTGCGGTCTTCAGTTTCGTTGCTGAAGAAACGCTGATCAAACGCTGATTCTTTAATCCGTTTGTATATAAACATGCGGGTCCTTAACTTTGGACGCAACAGTCAGCTACATAAGTCCGCAACCTTCAACAATCTTTCTCTTCATGTATATATTCTTTTTCCTGTGCTACGACTTAATAGTAAATATGACACGATACTTGTAGGTGGTGATTTTAATGTAAATATTCTGAACAACACTAGTGCTACGTAAAAACTTGTCTTTCTGTCGTGAACACTAGATTGCCGACTTGTTTTCAGTCATTTGATAATCCTTCGCTAATTGATTTGTTTTTGATAAGCTCCAATAAGCATGTGCAAGGTTTTGAACGAATTGCTCCCTCCTCAGATTTCACTCACGATTTTCTGTTCTGCGCTTTACCTTACGTGTGTAGACGCGACTTAGCTTTTACCTTTAGGTCCGTTACAAACATTTCTTTAGAAGATCTTTACAGGGGTTGTTCCGATCTAAACTGGGATGCCATTTATTACTTACCAGATATTGATAGCAAGGTGCTTCTGTTGAATACTTTTGTCAGGGAATTATTTGATACGTATCTACCAATTGTGACGATATGTATTAAATCAAGAAATTGTCCGTGGTTTAACAGCACAACAAAATCCCAGATCTCCGATAGAGAACAGTTTCTTAGAAGATATAAAAGAAATTCTACGGATTTTAATAAAAGTCAATATATTGTAGCTAGGAACAAGGTAAATGCTTCGATCCGTAGAGCTAAACGAATTTATCTGTGCAACAAACTTAACCCAAGTCTTGACTCAAAGAAGCTATGGAGTAACCTTAAAGAGAAGGGCATAGCAAAGAGCAGGAGAGATTGTGTATGCCCTCATAGTGCTGAAGAAATTGCTCCATTTATTGCACTTCCTGATACTTGTGCTCCTGTATTGGATGATAGTGTTTTTGAGTGTGAAGGTGAGAATTCCTTCTCTTTCGAATGCATAAACATGTCCGATGTCTTTGTAGCAATTAGCTCAGTTAAGTCTAAGGCTCTAGGTACTGATGAAATTCGTCCTAAGTTCTTAAAACTTATTTTACCACTAATTCTTCAGTATTTGAAGAATATTTTTAACACATGTATATTTTGAAGTCAGTTTCCTACTAGTTGGAAATCTGCTAAGGTTTTACCTTTACCTAAAAAATCAAACCCTAGTCCGTCTGATTATCGGCCCATTAGTATCCTCCCTTTTCTTTCAAAGGTACTAGAAAAAATCTTGTCTACTTGGGTGGCCATAACAACCCGTTACTGGGTTACGGCCGACCTCAAAAGATTTCTCCAGGCGCCTCTGCTGCGCGCGCGCCTTCTCCAATCAGTCACACCAAGCGTGGATAGGGTTTCCTCGGCTTGATCTTTCCATCGGAGGCATGGTCTTCCTCTTCGTCGTCGTCCAGCGGCTTCCGCATCAAATACCTTTTTCGCCGGAGCTTCTTCGTCCATACGCACAACATGTCCCAGCCAGCGCAGACGTAGGGTAGTGATGCGTTTGACTATGTCAATGTCAGCGTAGAGCTCGTACAGTTCGTGGTTCATTCGAATACAGTAGTCGTCGCCGACGTGAACAGGACCATAGATCTTACGAAGAATTTTTCTCTCAAACACCAGAAGCGTGGCTGTATCAGTGCGCCGTAAAGTAGCACGGGTAAGATGAGCGTCTTGTAGAGTGTCAGTTTTGTCGGGCGAGAGAGGTCTCTACTACTCAAGTGCTTACTGAGACCATAGTAACACCTATTAGCAAGAGTTAGTCTTCGCTTTATCTCCAGGCAGACATCGTTTTGAGTGTTCACGGCGGTGCCAAGATAGGTGAATTCCTTGACAACTTCGAAAGTATAGCTGTTCGCAGTAACATAAGATCAAATACGCCGCGTCTCCCTGTTTGTGGACAGCATATACTTTGTTTTGCCGTCGTTCATCGTCAAACCCACCTTTGCTGACTCTTTTTCGATAGCAGAGAACGCAGCAGTAACATCTCGCTTACAATGTCCAATGATATCAATATCATCGGCATATGCAAGGAGCTGGACACTTTAGTAGAAAATAGTGCCATTACGATGTACGCTGGCTCTTCGCAACACCCCTTCCATCACAAAGTTGAAGAGGTTGCAGAATAGTGGATCGCCCTGTCTGAAACCTCGTTCGGTATCAAATGGTTCGGAGAGGTCCCTTCCTACTCTGACGGAGCTGGCTGTGTTGCTCAACGTCATTCTGCAAAGCCGCACCAGCTTCGCAGGTATATCGAACTCAGACATGGTGGCATACAGGCAATCCCATATCGGGCTATTGAAAGCAGCTTTAAAATCGATAAAGAGATGATGGGTATCGATCTGTTTTTCGTGGGTTTTTTCCAGGATTTGACGTAGTGGTCTATGGCGGACTTAACAGGTCTAAAGCTGCACTGATAAGGCCCAATCAGTGTGTTGGCAAACGACTTAAGTCTTTCACACAGTACAGTCGACAGGACCTTGTAAGAGATGGCAAGAAGACTGATTCCCCGGTAGTTAGAGCAGATTGTTGGGTCACCTTTCTTCAGTACAGGACAAAGGACACTGAGATTCCAATCGTCGGGCATGCTTTCTACTAGCCATATTTTGCAGATGAGTTGATGCATACACCCTATCAGCTCATCGCCGCTTGTCTTGAACAATTCAGCAGGCAGGCCATCGGCACCATCCGCTTTGTTGTTCTTAAGTCGTTGGATCACAACTCGTACTGCGTCATGGCTAGGTGGTGGTACGTCCACACCATCGTCGTTGATTGGTGGCATCGGGTTAATTTCTCCAAAGGCGGGATTGGTGGAGTCATCGGCAGCAAGCAGCTTGGAAAAGTGTTTCCTCCATAATCTCAGTGTACCCTACGTATCCTTAACCAGACTTCCATGTTCATCTTTACAGGTAGATGCTCCGGGCTTGAAACCTTGGGTCAGACGCTTGACTTGTTGGTAAAATTTTCGAGCATCATTCCTGCCCCGTAACACTCCGAGTTTCTCACGCTCGTGCCTTTCCTGCTCTCGTTTCTTGCGTCTGAAAAGGCGCCTCTCTTCCTTTCTCTTTTCCCGGTAGTTTTCGTGCACGGGTCGCGTTGCGGCTGACTGCAGGGTTCTTTTGTAGGCGGCGTTTTTTACCGCTCCATGCGGGATATATACGCCCAAAGTCCACCGGCATCATCGGGTAGAGAGTCAGGTTGAAGGAGCAGTTCTGAGAGGCGAGCGGAATAGGCTTCGGCCGTCCGATGTGATTGCAGCTTAGCGACGTCCAGCTTTCGTTGCGTACCAGAGCGTACATCCTTTGCATTGCACAGCCGCATGCGTATCTTGGCTGTAACAAGATAATGATCGGAGTCAATATTGACTCCCCGGAACGTACGAACATCGAGCACGCTGGAAGCATGCGTTCCGTCGATCACAACATGATCGATTTGGTTGCGTGTTTTCTGACCAGGGGACAGCCAGGTGGCCTTGTGGATATCGAGGTGTTGAAATCTGGTGCTATTTACTACCATGTTTCGCACCGCGGCGAAGTCGATCAGCCGTAGACCGTTGTTTGAGGTGGTCTCGTGAAGGCTGAACTGACCAACATTGGGCCAAATATACCTTCTCTTTCGACCTTTCCGTTGAAATACCCGAGTACAATTTTAACGTCATGGGCCGGGCAGCGGTCGTATACTTCCTCGAGTCTCGCATAGAAGGCATCTTTGACAGCATCATCCTTCTCCTCCGTCGAGGCGTGCGCGCAAATCAAGCCGATGTTAAAAAATCGAGCATTGACGCGGATCGTAGCCAACCTTTCGCTTACAGGTGTGAACTTGGAGATATGGTGGCGAAGTCTCTTGCTTACTACGAATTCGCTTCCCAATTCACGCCTCTCCGAATTGCAGCTGTAGTAGATATCGCAACTTGCTTGGTTAGAGCAACCTTGTCCTATCCATCTTATTTCGTGGATGGCGGTGATGTCAGCCTTAATTTTTCCGAGAGCATCCGCCAATTCGATAGAGGCACCTTCCCTATTGAGGGTCCGGATATTCCAGGTGCATATCCTTAAATCATAGTTCTTTTTTCGTTTGCAGTGGTCGTCAACGTTGAGGGTTTCTGTATCCGAGGCTTTTTTGGTCTTCATTGGAATGTTTTTGTTATACGTGGCGGGTACCAAACCCTGCGCACAACCCAGTATACTTCCAGGGAGGACACGCTGCACACATTCACTCACTATCTCAGCGGATGCGGAGATAGCTACCCAGGTGGAGCCGCGGGGAGGCTGTGTGTCAACTTGCTAATGGTTGGCTCAGAGATCGCTCTGGCAATCCCCAGGTGGAAAACAGTCAGAAACTTTACTCTGATCAACCAAAAGCCAATCCATCAGCTCTTTTTAAATCGTCAAAATAAATTGAGTAAATGGCAATCGGGAAAAGCATAGTTGTGAGTTAGCGGTTATTAAAGTGGCCTCGGATTTGCGTTCCGCTGTTGACAGTGATAATATGTATTGGTATTTTAGCCATGCTGGACTTCTGAAAAGCTTTTGATAGTGTTGATCACTTTTGAATAAATTGAAACATGTTTTTCATTTCTCTGGCGCATCTATCAAACTATTACATAATTATTTGCATGATAGGACACAGACTATTATTACAGAACAAGGGTCCACAGCTCCTTAAAAAATAAATTGTGGTGTAGTTCAGGGTTCCATATTGGGATCAAATTTATTTACGATTTTTATAAATAACTTGCCTGATATTGTTGTTAATTATCAAACCCATCTGTATGATGTTGATGTACTGATCTCTCTCTCTCTCGACCCATTGGACTTCTTGAGGATGGTGTAGCTAAACTAAATGAGGACTTGAACAATATACATGTATAGGCAACTAGTAACAAACTTAAACTCAACACTTCAAAAAGTGTAGGATTGATTTGTTGCAAGAGTAATGTTAGTTCTGTTAATTTTCCTGATTTGCGTCTCAATGGTATGTTGATTCCGTTAACAGTATCAAATACCTAGGATACAATATAAACGCCACTTTGAGTTTTTGCGACTTTTGCAACCATTGGGAAGATTTATTCTGGACTTCGAAGTCTTCGTTCCTCTGCTTATTCCTTGCCCCTAGCTCTGAAAATGCGTCTTATCAAAAGTTTGTTATTGCCTTTTTTTACTTATAATTGTTCGGTTTAACTATGTCCAGATTTTGAATGTAAACGCAGGCTTAATGTAGCATTTAACGATTACACTAGATTTATTTGCAGCGAACCTCGAATCAGAAGTGTGAGACACTTGAAAACATCTATGCTCTGGATGGACTTAGAGCAATATTACAGCTATAGGAACATTATTAAATTACATAATATTATCTGCGACAAGTGTCCCGTTTACCTTTTCGAGATGTTGCGATTCGTGCAATCTCGAAGAGGTCTGAGACTAATAATACCGCGATGCAGTTGTTTAATTTTGGAATGCTCTTTTTTTGTATCTGCAATTCGGTTGTGGAATAACCTTCCGCAACTTATAAAATCATCGACACAATTTCAGAAAAGACTTATTGAATATATTTGTAACTTAATTTAATTAACCACTCAACTTCCAATTTTTGAATTTAACTTATTAATTTTAAGTTCTTCTTTTTTAGTATTGCAAAATATTTGTGATTTGTTAAATGCTTTTATGCTTATCATAAGATATACGATCTTGTAGAATTCTGTTAAAAACTGAAATACAAATACAAATACAAAATACTTCTGTGTGTAATAATAGTTGTTTATATTGACTCCCCATCTCCTCGCACAAAACTTTGAAAACACGGGAATTAAGTGGACGAGCTTTAATGAAATTGACAACTTTAACGACTTCATCCAATATTTTTTTCAAATCTGTTGACATATTTTTAGAATTTAATGATTCCCTGTGTATGCAGCAATGGTTCCAAACGACCTGAGGTGCTACATCTTCAATAAGAGCAATCAATTCTGTCCTTCTACCTGACATTGCACGAGCACCGTCAGTGCAAATTCCAACACATTTTGACCACTGGATTCCATTTTCGGTTATAAAATAGTTCAAAGTATTAAATATGGCCTGTAGTACACGATGGTACGGAATCACAAAATAACAAATCCTCGTGAATTTTAAATTCAAATTCATAATAAATGCTAACAAATTAGCATTTTTAGAGACATCGGTACTCTCATCTAATTGCAGTGAGTAATATTGACTTTTAAGCACTCTTGAAATTAATTGCTCTTTTATATTGCATGACATATCTTCAATTCTGTTCTTGAACGTATCGTTCGATAAGGAAATCAAATTTAAATCTTTTGTTGCTTTAGCCCTCAACATTGTATTTGCTATTGCTTTTGCAGCAGGAAGAATTAGTTGTTCTGCTATATTGTGGCGTTTTCCAGGTTTTGCTACCAGAAGAAATACTTCATATGATGCTTTTACTCTTTTTTTGCTGATACTACCAGTTGTGGTATTTTGCATAAGATTTGGACTTGAAACAAGTTCTTGTTTTTTGATTTTAAAGAAATCAATAGACTCACTATTGTATTCACTATGCTTTGTTTCCAAAGGACGTCGGAGTTTGGCGGATTTCATGCATTCATTTGATAAGCATTTACATTTATGCTGGTACCAAGGATCACTGACTGATTATATTATCCTCTTAGCTACGATAATGACTGCAAATCTTGTACCTGATAAACGAAGTGTGTGCTATGTTTTTTGAAATTAATAAATATTGCAAATTTCAATGTACTTTGATTATATGTATTAACAAAAAGTTAGAAAAGTCATATATGCGGTAAAACACGCGATATCGATGTCCAGCAATAGAACTGCGTTCAGGAATTTGCCCTAGTATTATTTGTTGTTGAGATACGCGGGTATGAAATTCACGATTTTTGTACTTTTTCAGAATAAGTGTTTTTTTCGAAAATTCATAGCTTACAGCAAACTCTATCGATTACTAATTTGTATACCTACGATTTTAGGTTTTTCCTTGTACTTTTCGAAAAAAATACTGTTTCTGAAAAAAAAAAATTTTTCGCAAAAATTTTGCGAATGTAAAATTATTTTTGAATTTTTTTTAAAAAAACCATTTTTTAAAATTTTTATTTTTATTTTTAAAAAAAACTTTGATTTATTCTGCGTTGAATGACGTAAAAATTTTCGCGGGGAAAAAAGTATTTATATTTTTTTTTAATTTTAACAACAATTAAAGAGCTTAAATTTTGTAAATTGAAATGAATTTTAAAATTTTTTTTGAAAAATGCATTTTTGAATATTTTTTCGGTGAACTTCAGATTACAGCTTGATACGCAAGCTTCAAAATGATATGCCATAACATGAGGGCAAGTAGTTAATTAAAATGTTTGAACCTTTTTAATGAGATTGCAGAGTCTCCTAAATTTATGGACTTAGGAATCATTAAGTTACCTTGAAGTTAGATTTCGTGAGTTTTTGACGCACATACCGGACCGTGAATATTTTTGATAGACTTTTTCGGCTTAACATGCGAAGGACACCGTTTTTGATTCAGGATTTCGCCGCAGTGTCACAGGTTTTTGCGATAATTTCAGACCAGGAGTGCCCAAAGTGCGGCCATCTGACCGCATGCGGCCAGTTTTACTTTTTTGTGCGGCTTTTTTTTCAGACGCAAGAAACGAGAGCAGGAAAAGCACGAGCGTGAGAAACTCGAAGTGTTACAGGGCAGGAATGATGCTCGAAAATTTTACCAACAAGTCAAGCGTCTGACCCAAGGTTTCAAGCCCGGAGCATCTACCTGTAAAGATGAACATG
This sequence comes from Tricholauxania praeusta, assembly GCA_949775025.1. Taxonomy (NCBI): domain Eukaryota; kingdom Metazoa; phylum Arthropoda; class Insecta; order Diptera; family Lauxaniidae; genus Tricholauxania; species Tricholauxania praeusta. Next base: position 46,759,747 of record OX459031.1, read on the forward strand.
GAAATCTGGTTACGGATACGCAGGGTACACTGAGATTATGGAGGGAACACTTTTCCAAGCTGCTTGCTGGCGATGACTCCACCAATCCCGCCTTTGGAGAAATTAACCCGATACCACCAATCAACGACGATGGTGTGGACGTACCACCACCTAGCCATGACGCGGTACGAGTTGTGATCCAACGACTTAAGAACAACAAAGCGGCTGGTGCCGATGGCCTGCCAGCTGAATTGTTCAAGACCGGCGGCGATGAGCTGATAGGGTGTATGCATCAACTCATCTGCAAAATATGGCTAGTTGAAAGCATGCCCGACGATTGGAATCTCAGTGTCCTTTGTCCTGTACTGAAGAAAGGTGACCCGACAATCTGCGCTAACTACCGGGGAATCAGTCTTCTTGCCATCTCTTACAAGGTCCTGTCGACTGTACTGTGTGAAAGACTTAAGCCGTTTGCCAACACACTGATTGGGCCTTATCAGTGCGGCTTTAGACCTGGTAAGTCCACCATAGACCAGATCTTCACACTACGTCAAATCCTGGAAAAAACCCACGAAAAACAGATCGATACCCATCATCTCTTTATCGATTTTAAAGCAGCTTTCGATAGCCCGATACGGGATTGCCTGTATGCCACCATGTCTGAGTTCGGTATACCTGCGAAGCTGGTGCGGCTTTGCAGAATGACGTTGAGCAACACAGCCAGCTCCGTTAGAGTAGGAAGGGACCTCTCCGAACCATTTGATACCGAACGAGGTTTCAGACAGGGCGATCCATTATCCTGCAACCTCTTCAACTTTGTGATGGAAGGCGTGTTGCGAAGAGCCAGTGTACATCATAATGGCACTATTTTCTACAAAAGTGTCCAGCTCCTTGCATATGCCGATGATATTGATATCATTGGACGTTGTAAGCGAGATGTTACTGCTGCGTTCTCTGCTATCGAAAAAGAGTCAGCGAAAGTGGGTTTGACGGTGAACGAGGGCAAAACAAAGTATATGCTGTCCACAAACAGGGAGACGCGGCGTATTGGATCCTTTGTTACTGCGAACAGCTATACTTTCGAAGTTGTCAAGGAATTCACCTATCTTGGCACCGCCGTGAACACTCAAAACGATGTCAGCTTGGAGATTAAGCGAAGACTAACTCTTGCTAATAGGTGTTACTATGGTCTCAGTAAGCAATTGAGTAGTAGAGACCTCTCTCGCCCGACAAAACTGACACTCTACAAGACGCTCATCTTACCCGTGCTACTTTACGGCGCAGAAGCATGGGTTGTGTCGCAGACTGATGCAGCCACGCTTGGGGTGTTTGAGAGAAAAATTCTTCGCAAAATCTTCGGTCCTGTTCACGTCGGCGACGACTACCGTATTCGAATGAACCACGAACTGTACGAGCTCTACGCTGACATTGACATAGTCAAGCGCATCACTATTCAACGTCTGCGCTGGCTGGGACATGTTGTGCGTATGGACGAAGAAGCTCCGGCGAAAAAGGTGTTTGATGCGGAAGCCGCTGGACGACGACGAAGAGGAAGACCATGCCTCCGATGGAAAGACCAAGCCGAGGAAACCCTATCCACGCTTGGTGTGAATGATTGGAGAAGGCGTGCGCAAAGCAGAGGCGCCTGGAGAGAGCTTTTGAGGTCGGCCGTAACCCAGTAACGGGTTGTTATGGCCACCCAAGTAAGTAAGTATTGATTAAATTATGTTTATCTGTATTACCTTACACTTTATTTTGAAAAAAAAATCGATTTTCGATTTCCGAAAATCAATGATATCTCGCTATCCCCACCAAATAAATTTCATTTAATAAACAATAAAAAATTTTCCAATAAGAAACATGAGAAATGGAACAAAAAAAGAAACATTTCTCCCATTTCCCATTTGGAAAAAATAAGAAACACAGATATGATAAAATAACTGACGTTAAACTCAAAACAAAATCACTTGTTGATTTATTTTCAAAAAAAAAAAAAAAAAATTAAAAAACAATCGAAGTAGTGTAGTAGGCTACATTGTATTTTAAAGGTTATAATTTTATTGTTGAAACAAAAAGATTTTGAGTTCTGTTTCTGCTTACAATATTTAATTAAATCTGTCAACTGTAAGTACGAAATATGTAATTATTAATATTCAAATAAAATGTAAAATAAGTAAATTCAAGATGCAAAACAAGGAAAAACAAGTTAAGGTGTTATTTTCGGCCAGGCCGAAACTCACATATCCTACACTCAGTGTTGCCACTGAGAAATTTATTTTCCTACCAAAATTTTCTCGAAAACCTACCAAAATCGTTTGTAACCTACCAAAACTTTACAAATTAAAAAAAAAACTTTTTTGCAGCATTGAAATCGTTTATTAAAATTTAATGCTGTTTAAAATACATATTCTTGTATGTCGTCGTTTAAAATTTGTGCGGTTAAATATAGCACAAATTTTCTGTTGCAAAATCGTGTAGAATGGTTCACATCAAAAGTCGGGCAAGTGTGCGCAAAAAGTTACCACATGACACATGCAGCGTACAATTAAGCGATGAACGTTAGAAGAAAGAAAAATAGTAATTAAAAATCATTTTGAAGTCAAAACCGATCGCAAAGTTACAAATTTTTTAAAAAAATGAAAGTCAGCGATTCACGGTATTATTAAATGATATAAAGAGGACAAAAGGATTTCAAATAAATAACGAACGGTGGCAAAAAAAAAAAACGTTTAGCTCGAGAGACGAAAAATGTACCATCCGAGAAATTATTTAAAATCTATTCATATCTACTCAAAAACTTACTGTAATGGTAAAACTAATTTTCATTAAGAAGTCCATGCCGTTCGAAAAGTTCTCCGGAAAAATAATTTTAATGGCTGAGTAACACAGGATAAGCCATGCATAAACAAAACAATTTCGCAAAAGAGCAAATTTTAAAATATTCTCCTTTTGGAGCATGGTAAACACACCTTAAGTGGTCGGGGTTCTGAAAAAGAGCCATATTTAAGCCTGAAAATAACCGTATACATAAAGTCCGTTTTTAAAATGCTATTTATTAAAGCCCACAATTCAAATTTATTATTACGGAAATATTTTTTTTTATTATGTCATCTTATGTACATAAAAAAATTTTAGTTCTTAGAACTTAAGACCTTTTTTATCGACCCGATTTTGATCACAGCTGCGATCAAAAAAATTATGTTATTAATAGCGCTAGTAACTTTTGTTTCTAATACGCCGGGTCTGAGCACACATGCAAAAATTTAGATGTGCGATCAGTCGCAACACTATTTCGTCACATTGTACATACATATGCATATTCCCTAAACGTAATTTGTATGCAAGAAAACAGAGACCATACCCACTTGTTGAAGATAGGGTTGGCAAAAGCTTATTTCCAGATGTAAATATTTGCTTCCTGATTCGAAAAACTTCACGAAAAAATTTCAATTTTCGATTTTCATAAAAATTTATCCTAAATCCTACCAAAATCAGATTTAACCTACCAACCTACCAAGAGGAAAAAAACCTACCCGATTTGGTAGGAAACTACCAAAAACGGCAACGCTGCCTACACTGCACTGAAAGTTCCTGTTAAAAGACGTTGAAGAGGTTGAATAAGTCGAAACAAATTTTAAATGTAAAAAAGGTTGAAAGAAATTGAAAAATGTTGAAACAATTGTAAAAGACTGAAAAAGTCGAAAAATATGGAAACCATTGAAGAAAGTTGAAAGAAATTCAAAATGCTTAAAAATGTCGAAATAATATGAAAATGTTCAAAAAAGTTGAAACAAGTTAAAACATGATAAAACAATTTAAAATCGCTGAAAAAGTCTTAAAAATAAAGAAAAATGAAAGAGGTTGTCAATCGAATACATATGGGATATATTGGAAAAAGTTAATATGTTGATAAAGTAAAAAAAAATATGGAAAATATTGAAAAAAATCGAATAAAAACTAAGAAATTTAAATCTGCCACGCCCACTTCCCCGATTCCGCTTGCTTTATTGTTACTAAATTATATTCGCCATTGACATCCACATACCAAATCTTAGCCTAATAGGTTGTATAGTTTGCGATATATGCCGTAATTAATCTTAAAATTTAGGGCGGTAGCACACCCACTGGTGTAATAAGGTCCAATTTTTATCCAGAAATAGCTTTTTATAAGCAACACTCTTTCACCAAATTTTAGTATAATTGATCACATATTTCGAAAGATATGCCACTTAAGGTATTTTACTTGTATGGGGAGTACCACGCCCACTCGTGCTATTTCGCCCACTTTTGATTCAGGTATACCTTATAGCAAGTAAACCACCGATTGTAACTTTATGGTAATATAGGAGGTGCCACGCCCACTTCTGCAATCTCGTCAATTCTCATTTAGTTTCAAAGCCCATAGCAGCCGACACCTCTTAGCCAAATTTTATGAAGATTACTTTCATAGCACACTATCTATAACATTAAACGTTTTTTGCTCGTACGAGAGGTGCCACGCCCACATGCTCCATTGTGCCAAATTTTTCTAAAAACATACTTTTTAGAAAGTATATCTGCCTTATTAAATTTTATAACGATTACGCTGTTAGTTCTCTTAGTTTAACGTTTATAAATATTCTGGACTGTGCCACGCCCTTCAACGAGTTTTTTCAGTAAAGTGGAAGAGCTTGTGTTGATGGCTGCTTTCAGTGGCATCATCTCTAAAATTTTTTATGAAAATCGCTTGTGCCACTTTTGAGATATATGGAATCAAAATTTTTAACTGTTAAACAGAGCCACGCCCACTTTTACGATTCTGCCCACTTTTATTACAATTTAATATATACATATTTGAAATGTACCCGTTTACCAAATTCCACATTAAAAATGGAAAAATTTCAAAAATTGGCATAAAATGAATAACTTAACTTTTTGCAATTTATATAAAAGGAATCAACTTGATTAAAAATTCAAATAAAAATTGTGTTTTTATTTTGCGGCCAGCATTTTTCTTTTTCTTCAAGTTTTGGCCATTCAATCTATGATCATTAAGCACCCCTGTTTTAGACCAAAGGTTGTTATGATTGCTATTCCTATGAATTAAATGCTAATGCTGTTACATCTAAACGAGGTCAACATGCCGACTTTCATGAAAGCGATTTACACTCTATGAGCATTCAACTGATTTTATTAAGTTACTAGAGATTTGTTTCACCAGCTAATAAAGACGCTATTGACACTCTCCAGACTCGTGATGAGTTTCTGTCAACGGCAGAAGAAATATGCAGCAGAAACTACTTTGGCTTTTTTCGCATTTGGAATACTGCAAGTCAAGCAGAGTTGTAAAAGATCTGAGTCAATGAAAATAAAATATAACTTTACAAATTCAAGTCTCGATTAAAATAACAAAAACGAAACAAAGATTTGATGAGCTCATCCGTTATATTTTAAGTTCTGCATGGTCTCGTTTTTTAAAAAAAAAATCTGACCAGAAATATTGGCAACACAATGTATGAGCCAAACATTTTGTTGATATACAATAACATTTTAAAAACCGTAGTGCACATTTGAAATAACTTGCAGCAAGCATTTCTTATATATTTGACGAAAAACTTTAATTTAAATTCGCGGTGTTGCTTCGAGGGAGTGTCTACAATTTCTGAGTGTGAGATCAGGTAATATTTTGTATGAATTGTTCTGCCTAAAGAGCATGACATTCGGGCAATAATACTTTAGAAAATAATGTGCATTGTTTTACTACTGTGGATGCAGTCATGCTATTCCTTTGGCAGTTGCAACCTTTTTAAGATTTTCCACTGCATCTCTCACACAAGTTTGGCTTCGAATCAAAAACATTTTCTTGAGGTGTTTTTCCGCGGAAAAAATATTTTACTGAATGGTTTGACTGCTGGTCGCTCGCTGCCTTCACATTTTGTTTGGCTATTCATGCTTTGCTCTCGATGATGCATTTTCTTCGCTTTTACTGTTGCTGCCACTGCACCAGCAGTTGCTTGCTGTTGTTGAAAGTTTACAGTCTCTGCGGAAGCTCTGGTATTTAAGATATGAGGACGTGCTAATGATTTTAATGATATCGGACATATTGATAATGTTGTTGTTGTAATATTGCTATTCTGCTTTTGTTTAAGAATATGTAGTTGTTGTTGTTGAAGTTGCTATAATTATTATTTTAGAAGTCTTTCAAATAATATTTTAATATAATTTACTAGCATTTGTAAAGTATACGAAAAGGTTTCCATTTATTTTCCATTTATATTAACATACGTATAGTGATTAAAATTCTAATATCAGACCAAATGATATTAAACCATTTTCACAATCATCATATCAGACAGTGACAGAATATTGTTTTGAAGGTTATAGCCAGCTTTAACGGAAGTTGAAGTTTTTAAAAAACGTAAGACTACAGAAAACTTCAATACTACGAACATAGGTCCTCGACTTTGCTGGCAGAATAGAAAGAGATAGATGGATAGAGGAGATAAAAATTCAAAAGGAAGGTAGCTTAAGAAAAATACAGAATGAATGAAGGGTAATTTCAAGTAATATTAGAATACTCTTTGAACACCTCAAAGATATTACTGTTAATTGCACGCGTTAGACATCCTCAGCCTTATTTATTGTGAAGCTTGGGTTGAGATTATGATGTCGGCCGATTCAAAATTTCTAATTTTAATCAAACACCTTATTTTTGTAATTTGATTGGGACAATATTCGAAAACAACAAAATGTTTGCAGTTAAAATGGTGGCGGTAATTTTCAAAAATCGAGCAACGTTTTGGATAGTGTGTCTCAAAATTCACCCAAGATTTTAATGCCGCAAAACTTGTGTGTGTGTTGTTGTTGAAAAAAAAGACAGCGTGACTGCTAACAGTTGAAGGTTATTAAAAATCTTAAAAATTATGATGGCTTGGCAGATACAGTTCGCTGATTTCTCGAACAAAATAGTCTTCAGCGGTGAAGCTCATATCCATCTTAATGACTTCGGTAAAGTCAAAATTATCGCTTTTGGGATTCATAAACTCCACGAGTGATTGTTGCGAAACAGATGAATCTATATCGTTTCACAGTTTGGTGCGAATTTTGGGCTTGAGGCATCATCACCATTCTCGCTATTGCAACATGATAATCCAGTTTTTTGTGCCTTAATTGCATGATAAAAATGTAGACGATGTGTGGTTTCGACAAGACGATGACATACATACGAGAAACTATTCAATTACTGCAAGAGACTGTTCTTGGTCTTATAACTTCCTGATCTTTCTTTCTGATCAGAATTGGCTATCCAAATCATTCAATTTTTTCTTTGGGGCTTATAGAAGTCTAAGGCTTATACCAATAAGTCCACGACCACCCACGCCTTGAAAGAGGAAAGAGCACTGTATCAACGATCAAAACGGTGATGGAAAATTTCGACAAAAGAGTGCGTATGTGCCAACAAGGCCATGAAGGCTATTTAGTCGATATGCTATTCCATACATCACCTTAAACTTTGTGAATCAATAAAAACTCAAAAATTTTGTGTTTAAACTCAAAGTTCCTAAATAGGGTTGCATTAGTGCTTCACCGATACGAGAACGATACGACAAACACTACATTATCGCCGAGAACGAGATATCGGCCAGACCTTCCTCGCTCTCGGTCATACGAGAATTAATTTTTTTACTATCGTCTCGTTATCGTTCTCGGTGCCGATAGCGATAAAGAGAACGAGATTTATCGGTTTTCGGTGAAGCACTAGGTTGCATTGTTGAATGCTGTCCTGCCACCAGTTTTTTGTGTCAATTTTCTTTTATAAAGATTATAGCTTCAAATGTGCTCCATTTCAAACAAATAACATTTTTTGTTTTTAGTAAATTTTTACTTTTGTTATATGAAAATTTTGTTGCAAGGTGGGGTGGCGCATCGCCCCGGACGGCAAATAGCGATTGCTAAGGATATCATATATCACATTTTGAAATAATAGGGGATATCAAGCAGTTTGATGGTAAGAGATGGACGATGCAACATTTTAACCTGTCGAAGTGCACCTTTGTTTAATAGGAACGTGCCTTGTTTCCACTGTGCTCTGAATCGATTATCCTCATATATATCGCACCGTCAAAACAAAAGGGGCGCAAATCAAAATAACGAGTTTTCGACTTATGTATGTCACTATATAGCTCATTAAGTGTTCTTAATTTTAGTCTTGCCGCCATATTTAATAACTTCCAAAACACATTTTTAGAAAAGGGATATTTTGTTCTGAAATTTTTCTTAACAAAACAAGACCGCCTCATTTCAAAATATTAATATTTTGCTATTAAATTAAAGAAAAAACAATTAAAACAACAAAGCCTTAAATCAAAAAAGATATCTTAAAATATTTTCCATTAAAGTTTTTACAGTGGCAAATCAAAACTAGCCAGTATATTTCTCTTAAACCAAAAATATTTTCAATCAAAGTAATTGCAACACTGCCACATTCCGAAATATGTCAATGTTACTCCATAAATTTGTGAGATTAGTTTGTACAGGGTGTTTTTTTTAGAGGTTTGTTTTTCGAATAGAGATAAAACTGGCATTTTATGGTCAAATTTGGCAACTCTAATGTCATTTATGTTCAGTTTGGTTTGCCATTTTATCATGAACAGGTTGACAAAAGAACAACGCTTGCAAATCGTGCAAATTTATTTCGAAAATAATGGTTCTGTTCGCGAAGCTTACCGCAAGCTCCGTCCATTTTATGGTCGACATAATCGTCCATCAGAGCAATTAATTCGGTTAACCATGGGTCGTTTTCGCACTACGTTTACTCTATGTGATAATACGCATCCGCAGAGACGTCGAACAGTGCGCACCGAAGAAACAATTGCCGCTGTAGAGCAAAATGTTTAAGAGGACCCGAATGAATCGATTCGCCACCGTGCACAGCAATTGGAGCTTTGTCCATCAACTTTATGGAAGATTTTGCGCAAAGATCTTGGCTTGCGACCTTACAAGCTTGTGCAAGAATTAGGGCCGAAAATGAGATTGATCTCGATGCTGATTTTCATCGCAAAATTTTGTTCAGTGATGAGGCTCATTTTTGGTTGAATGGCTACGTCAACAAGCAAAATTGCCGCATTTGGAGTGAAGAGAATCCACATGAGACCCTTGAGACGCCATTACATCCACAAAAACTGACTGTTTGGTGTGCTCTATGGGCTGGTGGAGTCATTGGGCCATACTTCTTCCGAAATAATGCTGGAGAGTCAGTTACCGTTAATGGAGACCGGTATAGAGCCATGATAACCGACTATTTTGTTCCCGAATTGGATGGCATGAATGTGGATGAGTTGTGGTTCCAACAAGACGGCGCTACATGTCACACAGCGCACGTCACAATCAATTTATTGAAGGAAACATTCGATGAGCGCATAATTTCGCGGAATGGACCTGTCAATTGGCCACCAAGATCGTGTGATTTGACACCATTGGATTATTTTCTTTGGGGATATGTGAAGTCGCTCGTCTACGCCAACAAACCAGACACGTTAGGGAACTTGGAAGCCAACATTCGTGGCGTTATTGCCGACATACGGCCCCATATGCTCGAAAAAGTGGTTCAAAATTGGACCTGTAGAATTGGCTTTATTCGAGCCAGCCGCGGCGGCCACATGCCCGAAATCATATTTAAACATTAATGGCATAAAATTATCCTTCCAATAAAGCCAAATTGATGAAAATTAAAACGATTTTCTTGTGTTTTATTTCAATTCGAAGCTCTATACCTCTAAAAAAAACACCCTGTACTTGAACTATGTATATACATATGTAAGTCGCTTATGTTATATTAATTTGTCAGTAAACGAAAAAACCGAACAACGAACAGTAAAAAACATGTGCGTTTTGGATAGAAGTGTACTTTTCAAATCACTTTTTAAGGCATTTGTGCTGGTTGCCACGCCCCGTTCTCAAGTATCGCTTACATTTTTAGCAATGATTAGTAAAGACAATATACTTTCTTGTACCAATTTTTACAACTAAAGCTATTGCCAACCAAGACACATCTGTTGTGTTACGAGAGGTTGTTGTATGGGAGGTGTCTCATGTGTTTCCTAACTCCCGAACCCTTAATTCAAACCTTCTCTGTGTAGCACTTGTGATTTCTTCCTTTCTTTCTTACTAATGTAAGAAGATCTATAAAATCGAATAAGAACGTAATAATAATAATAATAAGAGCATAAAGATGAAAAACATAATTTTATTTAAACTAACTTAAATGTTTTATTTTTCTCTTTTAAAGGTTTTTAAATTGAAAGGTGCTGATCGTAAGCATAAGCAAGATCGTGAAAAAATACAGAAACGACCACAGTCGGAACAGGATAAGTTTCAACCAAGTTATGAATGCACCATTATGAACGATATTCCGTTGGATTTAATTATACCATCATCAGGATGCTTTAGTCCTGAATAGTAAGTACAAAACAAAAAATTAATATGCTACTGACTCAAGCCATATTCACAGAAAAAAGAAATCGTAGAACTAACAACTTTATACCTAATTTCAACAACTTTATGCCAATATTCAAATGCTAAAATTCTTGTTTTAAATACAGTGGAACCTCGATTATCCGTCTCCCGATTAACCGTCGCTCCGATTAACCGTCACATTTTGTCAGCAAACTTTTTTTTTCGTTTTTCGATTCTGATTATGTATGCACACAATGAGCGAAGCGATTCTGTCTGAAATTTTTCTTACGAAATTCGGAGATGAAAATTTTGAAGAAATTCATTAATCTAGTTCACTTTGTGTGTGATTCAATTTCATAACAGTATTGATTTTGTTCATTTGCGCTCTCTAACTGATTTTGGTCAGTTGCAAACAGGGTTTAAATTGTTGAAGCAATTTCGACGTAAAAATAGAATTAAATCTAAAATTCTAAATCGACGGCGAACCGTCGGCAGCTCACCAGTCGTACGCAGCAATTCTGGTCAATTTCACATGAAATTATATATAATATATATATGTATATTCGTCGCCGCTTCACCGCCACCGCTCTAATTGTGTTCAAAGCATAACACGGTTTCGTTATAGAGTAAGGAAACATTTTTCTTAAATTGCATTACATAAATATTAAAAAACATACCATTTTTAAGAACTGGATGCATATGGCTTATCCAATATATGTATGTAAATTTTTAGTAGGCTATAACTGTTTCCGTAGTTCGTATAATTTTTTTGGTGAGTAGCAGTGTAACAGATTAAGAAGTTGAACTATGTCATGTAATAAATAAAAAAAATCAATATTTATTAGAGGTTTTGGAACTCAACCTAAATAATGTGATATGTATCTAAGACAATACGCATTTTTCTGGAATTTTACATCTGCGTTTTCCGAGGACTGACTGTAATTGAAATATATTGAAAAGCATTTTCAGCAAGCAAAATTAGCTCAGCATTCTTCTCAGCAAGCATTCAGCAGAATTTGATAGCGTAGCATTTCAGAAATTCAGCATCAGCAATAATTTCGCTTGCCTTCCCATTATTTTTGCTTTGCTGACTGCAGTCAGCAAAAAACAGCATGTTTCAAACCCTGGTTGCAAAGTCTCAAGCTGTTGTAAAGCAAACAAAAGTGACGATTTTTTTCACCAAAACATCTTGATTCGATTGTAAACTATCACATTGTTTTTTATTCGATAATAAAATACGAAAATGACAAATCAACATTTTTTGTTACGGTTTATTTTTTCTTGCATTTTTGTATTACAGTACATATGTATGTATGTACATATGTATGTATGTATGTATGTATATTCAATACCTTGTATTCTAGCGTCACCATACAGAATCGAAACAAAATTCTGCTATATATTCGATTATCCGTCTATTCGATTCCACTGTCGAAAATAGCCATTTTCAAGCTTTATCTATCGACTGGAACAAAAAAATTTTCCGAAAATGGGTCGAAAACAGTCCTTTCCAGGGTCTGAAGCCACCTTAAATGATGTAATAAATTCATTTTCGACCTTTCCAATTAATATTCGAAAAAAAAAATTTCGAAAATGGGTCATAAACGGTCCTTCCAGGGTCCAGAGCCACCCTAAATGATGTCCAAAATCGCAATTTATTACAGAAAAATAAAACCACCGCTACCCTGAGTGAAGCAGCATTGAGTTAAATTAAATGCATGCGTAAACACCCAATTTTTATAAAACCTAAAAGTATGCCACACTTTATGTTCAAATTGGCTTATTTCCGTAACATATTTTGGTCGCTCATTTCCGTAACGCATTCACCAGCTTACCCCCATGTCAACGCGCGTATAAGAAGTATGCACTTCAATAATATGGCCTTACTTGGTTTTTGTACTGTAGTGTAGCACCCATTTGCTATATGTATATGATTGTTACTACTATCTATCCATAATGGGTAGGATTGAACAATTGATACATCCATATCTGAAGATACGTCATAATTGCAAATTAAGTCAACACCCGAGTATTCTCAATAATATCGCATTTATCTAAGTTTTAATTTTTAGTGACACAACTTTCACTCATGAAACAATGTAATAAAGTCTATATCAGAGGCCCCTCAAATGGTACCATAAGCGGGAAAAGGATTTTTACCGATAATGGGTTTGAAATGGATAACCCATTACTAAAATTTTCATAAAAACTATATCAAAAATTGTGCATTAAGAGCACTTTTGCTTAATATATGGTCTGAAATTGGTTCAAATATAGTTTTATAACGACATATTTGGATGGAAATTAAATATTCTTTTCAGTGATACACCAAGATCTGAAGTAAATCGAAATATTTGACGTTTCAACGGCGCAATTAGAATATGTTTCCCATATAAACAGAGAACCATGGAAAAAACGTTTTTCCATGTTATTTATGGTAAAGTGGGGCACATTGGTTAACTTTTTTTTAAAGCCTTGTATTGGTTTTATTAATGCATAGAAATCAAACCTCTGAGGAATTTTAGACTATTTCGATATTAGAGAACTGTATTAAAAATACATTTTGTAGATATTGTTAACAATTTCAAATAATTTTCGCATTTTAAAAAAGCAAGTCAATTTGCTGAAAGTGCCCCGACACGGGGCAGCTTCGGCATTTCATGGAGAACATTCAGCATTCAAGTAATTTCACAAAAAAAAATTTAGACTTCTTTTTTATTTTGAAAAATGAGAAATATATGTATATATTGTATTAAGATAAGATAATGATGAATTACTTAACATTAAATTTATCAATGTTAAAATTGAAATTATATTTTGTACGATACGTAGAAGTCGATGCCGGATTGGTGGGATCATGTAGCTTTAGCTCAATTTCAGCTTTTGAAACAACCGGTCGGAGGTTCAATGAAATCGTTTTTCGAGTAAAGTGCTCTTCGAAGAAAACTGACGTTAAACGCCGTATCGCCAAACGCATTCGGCACCCCACTTTTCAGAATTTTAAAAAACTACGCAATTCTCGAAAACTTTTTAATGCAATCGAATCTTAACTTAAAATTTCACTTTCTCATATAATAAAATAGCAGGTCATAAAAAACCGTATTAAAATTCAAAGAACTATTATTGAAAATCGTTAACTTACCTGGTATTCAAAACTATAGCGAAGAACGAAAAAACACAAAAATGCATGCAACTTGTTTGAGCCCGATTTCACCACATACATCAAACTAAGAGAGTGAGTATGTATTCGATAAAGGTTGCGTTCGGCATGATAAATAGTTCTAAAATAAGAGTGCGTCATATCGAAATGGGCCTTGACGAATGTGCCCCGATAATGAATGTGCCCCACTTTACCATATATGGGAAATAAACTCTGTTTGTGTCAATCATAGGTTTGATTCAAGAACTTGAAAATTAGGTAAAAAAAGACCCCTTCGGATATATTCTATTCGCATTTTCAGTCACACGAAAAATGGGGGCGTAGTACAGGGTGTGGCAGCTCCAATACAACTAAAATACCTAAAACGCTATATCTTGACACCTAAGGCAGATTTTTACTATGTACGTTTCAGGCATTTCTAGTCAAGAATTAGAGATCACGCGTTTCATTTTAAATGTTTTTAAAAATGCTTATTGTCTTTTGATGCTCGTGAATTCGAGCAAAATGTAGATTTTCTTTTAAAGTACGCTCTGACTATCTTATTTCATGTATTTTGAATGGCTGAAAACGATGCCACGTCACTAATTTGCCCAAGTTTTTTAGGTTATTCACTATTTTTATAGAAAAATAATAATACGAAAATCGATGTAGGCACTCGAAGACTCTAAAGGTAAAAAATCACCATTTGGATATTTTTCTGTGAAATTCATATAATATATGCGAGAAATATCGAAAAAATTGTGATTTTGACCTTCAGTCCCCTTAGCGGCTACATTGATTTCTGTCCCATTTGAGAATAGAAGATTCAAACTTGTAAAAAACTGAAAAAAAATATCGAAACAGTCATACTTTCTTAAATTTGGATTTTAGTTTCTTAAACTTTTAAAAAAGGATTAACTCTGGATTACATTTAAAGAAGGATTAAATCTGAATTACTGACGCCGTTTTCGTAACGCCATTACATACTTTAAAATGAATATATGTATAGAATTTGTTTCTTCAATCATAAAATTTTATTTTTAAAAGTTAAAACACTCAATTCATGTACCATGTAATTCAAAAAGTTTTTTTTTTTAAATTAAATAATTTGAGTTGAAAAAAAAAATTAAATTAAATTATTGAAGTTTCACGTTTTGCTCTTGGGTATTATAAAAATTTAGTCTGATTTTTGAACGTGTGGGTGGATTCCGTCCTGCGTTAGTAAATTTTAAATTTTTTACCTGTCAGTATAATGTAACTTGGGCTCTAAAGTCTTAGGGATCAAATTGTTTTAACATGAGCTACTTATATAAAGGGTGTTCAAATTTAGGTATCTTTCTAAATTTGCCGCTATTTTTTTACAGTTTCTAGATGTACTTTCAGGTATAAAGTTAATGCATTCCGGTTAGTTAAAATGCAACGTGTTTGTATTATTAAAACTTTTTTTAAATTATATTAAAAGTTATTCGGTGGTTGAAAAAAAACTTCGTTCAAAATACGGTAGAGAAAATGCTCCGACAAACCGTATTTAACTTATCATTGATAAATTTGAAGAAACTGGTTCAGTTCAAGATAAAAGAAGCAGAATTTATCATTGTAGTGGTCGTTCAAGTGAAAATATTGCGGCTGTTAGCAGAATTGTTGCTGAAGAGTCAAGGATATCAATTCATAGTCTGAGGAGGTCACTTAAACATTATTTTTCATCATTAACCGGATCTAATGTATTTTAATTTCCAATAAAAGTAAATAAAGTTTTCATACAATTTATGTCTTTTATTTAAAATTCAAGAAAATATCTCAAATTTGAACACCCTTTAAAAAGTTTCAGACAGATAATTGTTTTTTTCTTTCGGTTGATGTATAATGTCTCATGTATACACGTAATACGAAGGCGGATGCAGAAGAAAGTTTTGGGAGGAAAAGTCTTAAGCATCGTGGATCGTTCGAACCCTGAAATATGTCCTTTCTATAATAGTTATATCAACAATAGAGTTGTTAATAAACTACACTGGCGGTCATGAAAACCGCACCACCACAAAAAGTCATTATAATTCGATATTATACTCGTATATTGAGATTTATATATTGAAAAAAAAAATAAATATTTTTATTAGTTCTTGTTATTAAGCTAAGCTTACAAAGTTTGAAAACAAATAGACATTTCTGGGTCTGACACGCCTAGTTTTTTGACTAAAAACAATAATCTGGAAAAAAGTTAATTTTTTTACGGGTCCTTTGATCATTTATTTTTTTAGAAACTGATCAGTATCTTGTAATCTTCAATGTTGTTTCTAATTACTAATATCAAGTTACAAAAAAATAAAAATTAGTATAATATTGCTCCTTCTTTAGCCTGTATTACTGCCATTATCCTTGATGGCATGTAATCAACTAAGGCTTTGAGGTTATCGTCCTGTATCACATTATACCAAAGCTTATCTAAGGCTAAAATTGATTTTTTTTATCTTCGGCTTCTGCTTTCCACTATATGCCACAAGTACACGATAGAATTCAGGTCCGACGTGTTTCCAGGCCAGGTCAGACACGAAATTCCGAGATCCGTGAATACTTTTCCGAGCTATAATAACATGATATATTTTTTTAATACGCTGTATATAATTTTAAAGTCTCTAAGGATCCTAGAAAAAAAAAACATACACGATTTACCAATTTCGCACGGTGGTAAGGCGCAAAATCGTCCTGTAAAATTGCATCCTTAAAGCAGCATAAGTGCTTTTTAAGCATCAGGTCCTAGTTCTCCCTTATAACTTGCCCATATTTTTTCGCACTTATAGTTCCTTCTAAATAGTGTAGAGGACTACATCTGGCTCTATAGAAATGTTACTGTTTTCACTATGCAGTTTTCTTGCTAACGTTCTTCATCCGAACGACGCACCTACTGCGGATAATAGGCACCTAGCAAGTTGAATTTACTTTCATCCAACTAAATTATATTTCGCCACTGCTCTAGTGTCCAGTTTTTTTGGTTTTGAGCACAAGCTAGACCTGCTAAACCAGCATCTTGCAACATCCTGCGGTCAATTTCCACAGTAATTATTATGGAATGATGTGTTTCTGGCTCTGTCCGTATAACAACTACTCTTTTAAAACTATCCTTCAAACTTATTTTCCACCATGCCATCTTTGTCCTTCTATTATTTTCACGTTTAGGACCTTTTTACCTTTCCAGCAGCTCCTAAATATCCTTTTTTTTCAAAAAAACATAGTTGTGGAACGTTAGAACCCATTCTTTCCGCAGCTCTAGGCTTTGACGTGGTCAACCGGGTCAGTCCTGGTCACGTGGTAGCTGATCTTATTCCTAATATTTCTGGTCACGTGGTAGCTGATCTTATTCCTAATATTTTCAAACTACCGAGTATATGAAATGGTTTATATAGGGTGTAATTATGAGCATTAATATAACTGAAAAATAATAATGTTATGCTAACAATAATTAGCTTATGAGTAGAACTAAATAATTGAATGAATTGTTTCACCCACATTGCCTTAAGCCTACAAATTTTGCAACTTAAATAAATCAGTAATAATAATCTCAATAATCGCTTTTTTTTCAAATACCCCGTGTGCCGCGAACCAAACTAAAATACAAACATTTTCCTCCATTAGTAGATAAGAAAAGGGTAAAAGACTGACATCGCTGTACTGAATATTTCGTATATTCCCGATTTTTTCCTAATCAAAGCCAAAGCGATAACAGAAAATTCTATCGAACGCTTACCACTTCGGAATCAGATCATGGAAGACCGAGCAAGTATTCATAAGTAAGGATCTTTTATTTGAACCAGACCGATATACTTTGCTCAGCGCCGGATTAAGGTTAAGCCAGAGGGGACTATAGCACTGTGCACCGAGTATAAGGTGATTTCCAAGCAGCGCTGAAGTAAGGTATTTACTAGAAGTTTTGTTTTATGACTTCTGTTGTTAGCTTTAGAGCGCTGAGAGTTGGAGTTTTCTTCAATTTCTGCACCATCAACCGCTCATCTGCTTATCAATTTAAACACTAGGCACTTAATGTGTGTTTATGTATTATCGCTTGAAACTCCTTTACAATCACCATATACATATATGTAAATGTGATTGAACATTTACGGACCTACTTGATAAAGTAATTGAAAACTCGTTCCATTAGAAACAAAAAAGACAGAAAACACGCTAAAGAAAAAGTGAACTAAAATAGATCCTTCGATCTGCAGAAGTTAGTCAAATCAATGTCAAGATGACTGAAAGCTGTGAAAAATAGTTAAGACATGACGACAAAATATTAACTCAGCCTTTTTTAATTCAATATTATTTAAAACTAACATTGAATATAGATCCCGGAGCCTTTTTTTGATCTGATTTTTGTCTTAAATTACGTTTTTAATTTTTATTAAAAAAGAAATGGAAGATTATTTAGTTTAAGTTCTTACTGTTTTTAAAAGTATATTTAAATACCTAAAGGCAAAAGAACAAAACATAATAAAATTTGTTATTCTTAAACATATGTAATTTCTTCATTCGAAGTTGAATTGTATGAATGGATGACTTAATTTTTAAGCCACTGTATATTCATTTTGTAATTCCGTTTATAACGCGTAGAAGATTCTTGATCAGCATCAGAGCTGATAAAGCCCTGTCTGTCTGTCCGATATCACGATTAAGGGATAACGAAAATACGAAATTGGTTGACGATTGAATTGCGGAACAGTTTAGTCCATTGAGTAGATAATTTTAAGTCAAAATCACGTGCAGATCCGCCACTACTGGGCCTGAATTTCTTACCCAACACTTAATCGGACCAGTGCACCAGGCACAGAATAGTCCTGAGCTAGTTCCAAAAAGTACTAGTGCTAATTCCCCCACTAACTCATTTTCATGTTATGAACTAGTAATTTGTCAATGTTTCTGTGATAGATGGAGGCAGTTGTCCCTGAATGTAATACCTTTTCACCAGTATATAGACCTGTCCCTAAACGCATTACCTTCACACCAATCAGTAAAAGGTGGGTTCAGTTCACAATGTGTAAGAGATGTTTGTAGCAAGACTAGTACTGGCATCTTTTGGAACTAGCTCAGGACTATTCTTGTGCTGATTTTATATACTGCAGGGTAGTTAAGTATTTTGCAAAATATATACATACATGTGTACGTACCTATTTATTTATAAAATATATCTCACTCTGGTAATAATAACAACTTCTCTTTGGTCAAGTTATTTTTAAATCTGCAATTAGTCTCGTTAAAACGCGTCATGTGATGTTCTCACGAAACATTATAACATTGCAATGAATTCCAAGAAATTTCAAAAATTATGTTTTAATGAAAAATTATGAAACAACAATGTAAAATATTTGCCTAGCGGAACGAAGACGGCGATCATGTGAAGAGGCATCAAAGGGACCCACCGCAGCCGATTCCTGTTGTTGTAGGTTGCATCGATATCAGTAATGATGGAAAACTATTTGGAATTCATGTACGACACTTGTACGAGCAGGAAGAATTGTGCGATTGTGACTGTGATTGTATGTACAAAAGGAAAAAAATTCTTTGAGAAATGTTGCAATGCAAAGTGAGGATGGGAATTTGTTTGCAAGTGTGAGTCTTATAAAATATGGACACGAATGTATATAGAGTTCTAGAAGCGGACATGAATCCAACAATTAGTCTTCGTAGACATCAAGATAAAGATAAAAATGTAAAATTCGAACCAAAAATGAGATCAGTGTCATATTTAGCTGGCCGCAAGTAAGAAAAGTGGAGAGCGCAAGAGCATAGTGCGGCATGGCGCCATGCACAGTGATACGCTCATTGTGCTAGAAAATTGTAACAATAGAAGATCTCAACCTCTACTGTCGAATAATATTAAGTCTGCAGTTGTTTAGTCAGGACTTAAGGTGTACTGGAAGTACTTTAATCGTAACTGAACTCAAACTCAAATTCCGAGTTCTGTCTAAAGCAAAAAGTCTTTATTAAGTATAACCAGCCAGGATAGCGGTTGTTGTTGCGACGGTATTATTGTAAGTCTGGACGGAATGCAATTCCATCTAAGCTAAAACATCCCCCTTGCTTATATTTCTCATGATATTCGCACGCTTAGTTACATTTTTTATGTCAACTTTAATTTCGTGATCTTTGCACCCTCTCGAAACACTGTAGGTATACCAGGTATAATTGTAGCGTATGTTTGTTTGGGTGTGCATGTTTGTTCTAAATATGTCAAAACAATTTTCGCGCTGTCAATACGCCTAAGCGCAGACTGCAACTGTAGATCGTTCGATGGATGGATGGATGGATAGATAGATGGATAAATAGATGGATGGATGCAACTTAGGAAATTATGAGGACAACAACGGCGACATGCAGAAGGCCACAAATCATGGAGACAACATTGACCAAACATGATCATGAGAACGATGGTCCGATGGTGCGATGGTTCAGCAACAAGTTGCTACACGACATAGATGCACGTAGTTGCGACAATTGCTGCAACAGTTTAAGCCGGCGAAATAGCGCGTTTCTACAAGATACAAATAGTCGTAGATACTTTGCACCAAGCGTAAAAGAGTTAAACGCTTTTGGCCTAAAGCACACACTTTGCAAGCAAAAGACCAACTACATACACATGTATGTACAGTGTACACATCCAAATACATGCACAAATTCTCTTAGAGATAACACTATCAAGCGAGGAAATTATGGTCGGTAACAATACGCACCTCTATCTAAGAGTTTTTTCTGTCAGTTATGGGATCAGTTGGAAAAAACCGGGACTAGCTCTTTCATACCCAATTTGATTTCCCCATTACAAAGAACGAGTGTAAGTTATCCAGGAATACCTACCGGCAGGTCCTCCTCCCCCTCACTCTCACAATTGTCAAATTAAAAATGATGTAGGATGGCAAAAGTAGCATATTCTATTATACACACCTATTTTTGCAAATTACCCGTCACTAAAAAGTTTCACTTCAGAAATATTATAATTTTATTTAATTAATACATGTAACCACACATATGACAGGGAAAGTTAAAAGGGACCTACGGGGTGAAAAAATTAATTTTTACATTTTTAGCGATTTTTATAGAAGATGCTACGATCTTTTCAATGCAACAAACCGCAGCTTTCAAGCTGCATTAATTTTTTCACAAATTCAATTTGAACATGGACACATTGACAAAAAAAAAAAAGCGTACAAAAAATCCAATGTGACAAACTTCTCTGAATTTGATCAAATTCGCTTGAAACTTGTTACTCGGTGGTTTTTAGGGTCGCTGATTACGAATCTGGTATCAGATTTTATTAATTCAAAATTGCGGATCCAATATGGCGATTCAAAATCCGATCAATTTTTAAATTTTTAATTTTTGAACTTTGAGAAATTGATATTAGTTTCGTAATCAGCGACCTCAAAAACTCCCGAGTAACAAGTTTCAAGCGAATCCGATCAGTTTTTAAAAATTCGTCCGCCATATTGGATTTTTAGAATATGATACCAGATTCGTAATCATCGACCCCAAAAACCAACGCGTAATGGGTTTCGAGCCAAAAAAACGTTCAGGCGCATCAAAATCCACTTCTTAACTTCAAAGTCGCTTTTTTCTAGAAAACTTATTTTCCGACCGCAGGTCCATTTTAACTTTACCTGTCACATATGTATTTTGAAAATTGGTTTAATTTGTTAACTTGATGGTATGACAGTAGAAAAGGCATATTCCTTCTTAATTCGAAGACAAGCAAATCTATTCAATCACTTTATACGTCGAAAATTAGGTACAAAAAAACCGAAGGGACTGAGCCAATGTTTGCACCCGTTGCTTGCAACGTGCAAACGACAATTTTTGTATAGCGATTTCAAGAATTTACGGGCCCCTCCAAAGAACTATACGCCCAGGGGGAATCGTCCCGTTACGCCCCTCCCCCCTGTCGTCGACTCTGCCAACCAATTTAGGTATTTAAGTTGTGTGGGAGGTGCCATCCCCTGTTGTCAATCTACACCCATATTTTTCATGTGGCTGAATATGCGTACTAATGCACACGGTCCCATAGGCTTATATTATATTGTATGCATATTAATAATTTTTGGACCAAACATTTATTTTTTTTCTTCATATATTTTTTAAGGGAAACTCATGAAGTGGCATTTACATGAAAGGGTTCTCTTTTTTTTTAAATTTGCGGTCCTATATGCCTATATTATATCATCTCTCAAAATTTAAGCACAATCAGTTTGTTTCCGCATGTGGATTTCCACAGAAATTGTCATTTTAGGCCACGTTTTCGAGTTGTTTTTTTTAGGCACTCTCCCCAACCATGGTGTTCCTTTGAAGTCAAGATTATCTTGAATTATTATTCAAGGTGGAACAATTAAAATTGAAAGGCCTATAATTTTTATGCAACTGTATATGTAACTTTACATGTAACTTTGTATGTAACTTTTCATGTTTTTTACTTTAAATGCAATTTTAACATGTCTTTTAAATTTAAATTGTACCATTTTGTATGAATGTGAATGTGGAACACTTAAACATTAAGTTTATGAAACCATTTTTGAAAAGATATCTGAAAAACTATGTCTGATGTTACAATTTTGATTGCACAGATCGATGGAGGATGTTTTAAAATAAAGGATGACATTAATTACTCATTATTGAATAAAATGGCCTGCAGGACGAAAAAGAATTCAAAAGACGATGAAAGAAATAGAAGAAAAAATTATAATGTATAAAAAAGTGACACAGGAATATTATTAACTATTTGAATAATTTGAAATTATGTTTTTAAATTTTTGCACAGCGCTGTATGAAAAGAGATAATGCCTAATAAACTAAGAAATCAAATCTACGATACCCTTTAATGTACGTTGTAGGGTGCAGAAATGAAATAACATTTTTTTAAACCCTACACCGAGGGTATATTCACTTTGTCCATCCGTTTGTAACACATAGAAGGAGGCGTGGCAGGTATGGAAAAGTATATATATTCTTGATCAGCGTCACCACCTGAGTTGATTTAGCGATGTCCGTCTGTCTGTCTGTCTGTCTGTCTGTCTGTCTGTCTGTCTGTCTGTCTGTCTGTCTGTCTGTCTGTCTGTCTGTCTGTCTGTCTGTCTGTCTGTCTGTCTGTCTGTCTGTCTGTCTGTCTGTCTGTCTGTCTGTCTGTCTGTCTGTCTGTCTGTCTGTCTGTCTGTCTGTCTGTCTGTCTGTCTGTCTGTCTGTCTGTCTGTCTGTCTGTCTGTCTGTCTGTCTGTCTGTCTGTCTGTCTGTCTGTCTGTCTGTCTGTCTGTCTGTCTGTCTGTCTGTCTGTCTGTCTGTCTGTCTGTCTGTCTGTCTGTCTGTCTGTCTGTCTGTCTGTCTGTCTGTCTGTCTGTCTGTCTGTCTGTCTGTCTGTCTGTCTGTCTGTCTGTCTGTCTGTCTGTCTGTCTGTCTGTCTGTCTGTCTGTCTGTCTGTCTGTCTGTCTGTCTGTCTGTCTGTCTGTCTGTCTGTCTGTCTGTCTGTCTGTCTGTCTGTCTGTCTGTCTGTCTGTCTGTCTGTCTGTCTGTCTGTCTGTCTGTCTGTCTGTCTGTCTGTCTGTCTGTCTGTCTGTCTGTCTGTCTGTCTGTCTGTCTGTCTGTCTGTCTGTCTGTCTGTCTGTCTGTCTGTCTGTCTGTCTGTCTGTCTGTCTGTCTGTCTGTCTGTCTGTCTGTCTGTCTGTCTGTCTGTCTGTCTGTCTGTCTGTCTGTCTGTCTGTCTGTCTGTCTGTCTGTCTGTCTGTCTGTCTGTCTGTCTGTCTGTCTGTCTGTCTGTCTGTCTGTCTGTCTGTCTGTCTGTCTGTCTGTCTGTCTGTCTGTCTGTCTGTCTGTCTGTCTGTCTGTCTGTCTGTCTGTCTGTCTGTCTGTCTGTCTGTCTGTCTGTCTGTCTGTCTGTCTGTCTGTCTGTCTGTCTGTCTGTCTGTCTGTCTGTCTGTCTGTCTGTCTGTCTGTCTGTCTGTCTGTCTGTCTGTCTGTCTGTCTGTCTGTCTGTCTGTCTGTCTGTCTGTCTGTCTGTCTGTCTGTCTGTCTGTCTGTCTGTCTGTCTGTCTGTCTGTCTGTCTGTCTGTCTGTCTGTCTGTCTGTCTGTCTGTCTGTCTGTCTGTCTGTCTGTCTGTCTGTCTGTCTGTCTGTCTGTCTGTCTGTCTGTCTGTCTGTCTGTCTGTCTGTCTGTCTGTCTGTCTGTCTGTCTGTCTGTCTGTCTGTCTGTCTGTCTGTCTGTCTGTCTGTCTGTCTGTCTGTCTGTCTGTCTGTCTGTCTGTCTGTCTGTCTGTCTGTCTGTCTGTCTGTCTGTCTGTCTGTCTGTCTGTCTGTCTGTCTGTCTGTCTGTCTGTCTGTCTGTCTGTCTGTCTGTCTGTCTGTCTGTCTGTCTGTCTGTCTGTCTGTCTGTCTGTCTGTCTGTCTGTCTGTCTGTCTGTCTGTCTGTCTGTCTGTCTGTCTGTCTGTCTGTCTGTCTGTTGAAATCAGGTTTACGGGAAAACCAAGAGAGCTAATTGAATGAAACTTTCACACACAGATCACATCTTCTTGCAGGCATCTTGCTATTGAAAATGGGCGAAATCGGTTAACTGACACGCCTACCGCCCATACCCTATGTATATATACCCAGGTCAATTTTGAAAAAAGATACAGCCATTTTGATGAAAATTGGTGATTTGATGCACATGTGAACAAGATTAGAATTAGGTAAGGTTTCAAGTTTTCAAAGCTTCCTACAGGGGCGTGGCACAGCCCTAAATTTTAACCTTTATACCACCATATCTCGTATGCCGTATAAGATATTGTTATGAAATTTGGTAAACGGATACATATCAAATATATCTTGAGTTGAGATAAAAGTGGGAGGAATAAAAAAAGTGGGCGTGGCAATTTTCTACTTTTAAAAATTTTGATTCCTTATATCTCAAAATTGGCACAGACGATTTCCATAAAAATTTTGGAGATGATGCCGCTGAAAGCAGTCACCAATACAAGCTCAGCCACTTAACTGAAAAAACTCACTGAAGGGCGTGGCACCGCCCACAATATTTATAAACATTATATTAAGAGAACGAACAACGTAATCGTGATGAAATTTAATGAGGTAGATATACTTGCTGTAAGGTCTTTCATTACAAAAATTTTGTACAATAGTACCTGGGGGCGTGGCACCTCCCATATAAGCAAAAACTGTTTATTGTTATAAATAGTTTACTAAGAGAGTAATCTTCATAAAATTTGGTGTTTAGATGTCAGTTACTATAGGCTTTAAAAATAAATAAGTTTTGACAGAATTGCATCAGTGGGCGTAGCACCTCCCATATTAACATAAATTTGAAAGCGCTGTTTTAAGTAAACTATTGCAGCAATTGCTATGAAATTTAATGAAAGTGGTTCAGTTGCTATGGAGTATATCTGAATCAAAAGTGGCTGAAATAGCACCAGTAGGCGTGGCACCTCCGATACAAATAAAATACGGTAAGTGGCATATTTATCGAAATAAGTGAGCAATCATACTAAAATTTGGTGTTAGGGGTTTACTTATGAAAAGCTATTTCTGGATCAAAACCGGGCTGGATTGTACCAGTGGGTGTGTCACCGCCCTAAATTTTAAATTAAACTGCAGCATATATCGCAAACTATACAAGCTATTGTGCTGAAATTTAATATGAGGATGTCGATCACAAACATAATTTGTTGAACCAAAAGTGGGCGGAATTGGGAAATTGGAATTGAAAAAAAATCAAATTTTTCATTTTTATTCGATTTTTTCAACATTTTCCATATTTTTTCGACTTTTTCGACTTTTTCAACCCTTTAACTTTTTCCAATATATTCTATATGTATTTGTTCGACTTTTTCAACCTCTTTCAACTTTCTTCATAAGTTTCTTTATTTTTTCGACTTTTTGATCAATTTTGAATAGTTTCAAATTTTTTCAACCTCTTTCATTTTTTTTAGAGTTTTTCAACCTCTCTCAAGTTTTTTCAACATTTTGCATTTATTTACGACTTTTCAACATTTTTCAACCTCTGTCAACCTTTCTAACATTTCACATTTTTTTCGACTTATTCAACTCTTCAACGTCTTCTTAACATTTGGTGAAAAGGTACTTTCAGTGCAGTGTAGGGTATGTGAGTTTCGGCCTCGCCGAAAATAACACCTTAACTTGTTTTGTCTTATGGCTGTGTTGCTGCAGCAAAAATGTTGTTCAAGCTATTGTTGTTGTTGTAGCTGTTTTTGCCGCTTGGTTGCAGCTGATAATGATGACGATGATGAATTTTTCTGCGACATGAAACTCGCTGCTGGCTATTGTCCACGTCTCGTCCATATACCGGCCATTTGGATTGTAGTTGAAGTCGATTGTCGCTGCTGCTGTTGCAAATATTTCGTCTGCACTTTATTTTCTGGCATTATAATCAACTTCTGAGAATTATTTATATTTATATTTTTATTGATTTCATACTCGTAAATTTTCACTCGTAGGCTTTGTGCGCCCATTTTTAGATATCCTTAAACCTTAAACAGATTCAATAGTAAAAAGTCCAATTAAAAAGAAGCTAATAAAATGAGTTGAAAGTATCAAAATACTTAGGCTGAGAGCCTTACAGAACAAAACCAATAAAATTTTATTATTGGTTTGTTAGTTGTTATGCCCCGTCTTAAATAACAATTTCATATTTAGCAAATCTTAGCAATAATTTTTTCATACAAAATTTTTTAAAAAATATGATGACACATAACATAATCGGACATATTAATTACTACTGTTGCCCTTTTTCCTAGCTCATGGAAACTCTTATTTAAATTGCCATTTCTATCTCTTATCCATCCCAAGTGACCAGTATTGACTTGGCTAAGCCACGGACCTCGGAGAGTCTCAAACCGACGCTACTATTTATTTCTATACTTCTTGCATCTCTATACCTCTTCTCTTTATCTCTATCGATTTATTGTTTAACTATCCACCAGTTTTCTTTATTGACGGTATTTATACATACTATGTTTCATTACATTACCTTGGCAAACCCTTTCGCTCAAATTTGAGACCCTGCAAGTGAATATACTCGTGTATCGAATTCGATCCAAATAGTGCTTCTGGGGAGTTTTTGGACACATTATCTTAAAAACTTTACTTTTATGGGAAGGGGCTAGCCTACTTCTTTATACTTCTGTCATGCAGTATCCTTGTCTAAAGCACTGGACTTATTTTCGGTGGATATAACAATAAGTGAAGATTTTATGTTTCGGACTCGATGTTTGTAGCACGGATGATCGAGTTATTATATTTGTAAATATTATATAACTACTTTTTATTACATATTATAAAATATATATAACTTCGTATTATTATATAATATAATATATTTGTGAAAATAAACAACTATGTATGTTTAATTGCGATTGGTCTGTTCTTGATTCTTCCACAAATCCTGATTTTGTTTATAAATATATCCATGACAAATTTTTATTGGCTAAGTCTTTATTTGTTCCTATAGAAACATTATCTTTGAATAATAAGTCTTGGCTCCATTATAGGCTTCCTCGTTTGAAAAATGTTAAAAATAAAGCTTTTAGGAAATTTAAACAAACAAATTACGAATCCGACGGCCTACATTATTTGCAATTACGTAAAGAATTTGATTTCTTACACAAATTTTTATTCAATAAATATGTTTTTAAGACTGAAGCTCAACTTAAATCTAATCCTAAAATTTTTTGACAATATTTAAATTCTAGACGAATAATTAATGGCTATCCACAAAGTATGATGCATGAAGGCTCGATATCTACAAATCACTGGAGTCTTGTAATATGTTTAAAAAAAATTTTCAGGATGTTTACGGAAAGTATGATGCGTCGACTATTAATGACAGGGTTTTATGTGATAGCCATTATTAGGTTTGTTTCAGCCAGATTTTGTGGTAAAAAATAAAAAGTGTCAAATCGCGATTTTTGAGAGACTAAAATTTGAAAATTCTCTGGCTACTCGAATCACCATAGTTTTGACTGAAACGCAAAAATGGGTAAAAAATGAAAAATGCCAAAAAGTTGCTCGCATTTTAGATAACAAACAATGGCAGAGTTCAGGAAGTAAAGCCTGAGTCGTAGTTGCATAACCATTTGGTTAATACCTTCTGAATGCAAGTCATGTCAAACCTTTTTGAGAATATTATTCATAAACAGGAAATAAGTGAAATAAAGTCAATGACCGAATTTAAAGTTTTGTTTTGATTTCTATTGCTTGATAAATTACACTAGATTTTTTTTCATGAACCTTTGATGAGAGGTTACATTTCTTATATTTTTTTCCCGCTGAATTCGGAAATGAAAATGAAAATTTTTTGATGGTACAGTTTCTGAGAATATAACATTCTTAATACCAAATTAAAGATATAAAAGTAACAATCAAACGCTTATGATTAAGTTTTCAATTGGTTAAGCGGTTGAAAAGATATCGATAAAGAAATACCAGATTTGACAAAAACAAATTTTACAGTAGACTTTAACAACTTTGTCATTTTTCGGTCGATTTTCTTTTGGTTAGTCTTAATTTTTGCGTAAAAACTTTACGTACATGAAGTGAAATTAGAAGTTTTTCATCGATATATATTTTTTCGTAGCCACAGAGCAAAAGTAAAATTTGATTCTTTTAAAATTCTGAACGGTTTTCATCGACATCTATTGAACCGCTTATCCAATGAAAGATCTGAATCCAGGCTGAAACACTTCCAAGACTGCTTAAAAGGAATTCAGGTTATCCTTAGTAGCTTATTAGTCCAGAAAAGTTGTACACCAAAGTTGTACTTCCAATTCCTTAAGTTAAAACTGCTTAAGATTGACTGCCTTAAAACCATTTAGGCGACATTCAACTTTACGATTCTCTTTCAATAAAAAATCGTTCAGCTATCTAATCAAATAAATCAGCACTTACCAAGAAATGTTTTGATTTCAAGCTTTTTGTTATGTTGCTAACACACCCTTATGAGAAGTGAAAAAAAAAAACAACGATGAAAACTATTTCATAAGGAAAGTATTGGGCAGATACGATTCAGACAAGAAATTTATTTTCCCTGGCTTGTCAAAAATGAAGCTCCAGCCTCATTGCCTACGATTTTGACAGTCTTCAAGTTTTAGCTACAAAAAATTTTTCTGGGTGGAAAATTAAACTTTTTTGTTTAGAGGGGAGTTGTTTCTTACTCTCATTTTATCTCTCTCAAATACCACATTTTTTCTGGCTGAAACTTTTTGTGGTAAAACTTTATAAATATTTACCTATTTTTCAGGCTGAAAAACACATATTATTGATATCAACATTTCAAGAAAAACATGGATCGGATGGTTTGTATGATGGTATGGAGTAAAATTGCCTAGGTGGCAACACTTAAACATTCGTAACTTTTTTATTTATGAAACGTACTAAATTTTTTTTTCAGGAATAAATTGTGTAGACTTTACAAAAAAATTCTGTGGAAAAATTTTGTTGGTTTAAATTTTATTTGTTTATTAAAAACTTAATTTTTTATAAATAATAAATAAATTTTTAAAAAAACTTTATTTCGTATAAATTGTAAAACATTTCTTGTCCTATTACGAAAATTGCATCAACTTTTTCCCAATATTTACTGAGAAATCGCGATTTAAAAAAACACCCACATAAAATTCACTTGTTCATAACTTTTTAAAAAATCCAAATTTCGGTTAAAAAAAAATATAAGGCGTTAGTTAGTATTGATCAATAAATCTTTAAAAATATGCAAAAAAAAGTTCATGTTAAATAAGTTGGTTTTTTTCTGTGCCCACTTGAGATAACTTTACTCTGTATGAATTGAATAAAAAATCTCCAAACGCATATAAAATGGTAAAAAAATATGGTCAAATGGTTGTGGTTGTGTAAGTATACAGGGTGCCCGCAGGGAATGTATACTACTTTGTTTTTCCGCCATTTTGACAAATATTAGTTTTGTCAGTTCATATTTGGCAGTCGTGTAAATCAATCATCGATTACTGGACGATGAGAAAGTTACGTGAAAAGAAATAACGTGCTAACCAAATGCATTATTTATCGTGTAGGTCAGGGATGCGCACAAAAATTTTTTCGCGAGCTGGCGGCTACAACAACATCAATTTAGGTAAAAAAACTCAAAAAAATATTGCGACAAAATTCCTAGAATTGCATGTAAACGAAAACAAAAATAAAAATCTCAAGGTGAAGGCAAATGACTTGAAAACAAAATCACACAAACAATAAAGTGCGTTGAAGAAAAAATTACAGGAACAAAATACATGCGGTGGTTGCGGACCAAAATGATTTTGCTCGAATAACGGAAAGAGCTCGAGATGAGCTCAATATTTTTTGTTATTGTTGTAAGAGCTAATTGAGCTATGGGTTACGCATCCATGGTGTAGGTAATGAATTCGAAGAAAGCGGATCTGTAGCTGATAGGCACAACGTACTGCAGGAAAGGCTGAGAGCTTAACTGTTCCAACCTTTTTTTGTTGAGATATCTAAGGAGTAAGGCTTTAGTAAACAAACCTGAAATCCTTGAGCAACTCAAGCAACATATTCGTAATGAAATCCATAAAATATCGGGTGAAATATGTCAAAATGTTATGAAAAATGTGCTCAAAAGAGGACGCTTTGTGAAGCCAGTAGAGGTGAACACTTATCTGATATTGTATTGCATACATAATTGCCAACATTAAATAAACCATATCAACGTTAGATCCATTCTCTTTCAATTAACCAAACTCTATAATCAAACAAAGTAGCATTCCTTTCTGGCAGATACCCTGCATATTAAATTTTTGTAAGCTCGAAGCAAAATTGATTTCGATAGAGCATGTGCTCTATCTCTATCTATCATGGGCTCTTTTCGATTCAACGCTTTTAGGTTGGCAATGACGTTGAACATTAGGGCGACGTATTCTCTTAAAAAAATATTCTGGTGCAATAATGAAAATGGAAATGAACAGAAGCGTGTTATATCTCCAACATATTTTGCTCAAAAACCATAATTTCTGCTGACAACTTAAGCCCCAACATGGCGTTCATTTGGTTAAAGTTCAAAAACACTTCTAGACAATTCAAGAAAGGAGAAGAAAATAATAATGATAAAGGAAAATTCAGAAATATCGACATTCTATCACTATATCTGAACCAAAAATCCAACTCCCGACTTCTAGATTGAGAAATTGTGACATACCACCACATATTGGGGAATATCAAATGTTGTACACATTGAATTTAATTTTGTAGTCAAAAAAATAAATTAAATATTGTCTAAATCTTTACTTGTAACATGAGTAAAATTCTATGGCATTAGTGGGTAAAGTTATAGGGGCCAAAATTCTTTTTAATGCCTAAGACGACATGAGTCTTAAAAAAAAAAATTAATTAGATATAAATTTTTTTTAGTTTTTAGTACTAAGTCAGAATCATTATAATGTATTCTTTAGTATACTCATATCTGCAGCAAACTTTTTTTGATAATTATGTGATTTATGACAATTTATAATGGAAGTCGTCGAAAAAAAAGTCAACTGCGTTACTCAACTAAAACTTGATATTTTCTTCTTAGGAATGTTTAATTAAGCTAACTTTTTTGGCAGTTTTAAACAATAGAGCTAATATTATTCTCTCTTTAAGGTAAACTTCAGAAATAATCAGTTTCGTAAAGTATTTTTAAGAAATAAGATCACTGCGTTACCAAAATCTTTCACAAAAACTTAAAAATTTTCCAAAAAAACTCCTTAATACATATGTATATTAATAAACAAACTTGTGAGAGCAGCTTAGGCTTATAGTTACGCTGACCATCCGTTCTGTTCTTAAAATTACAAAAGTGTTTTGTTTTTCGCAAATGTTCTGTTTTTTGTTCTGCTTTCATGCGCCACGCAAATCTACTTTTTACTAACCTACAACATAAATCTATTTCTACTAACGGCATCCCTTTGCTGATCGATATGTTAGTTGCTATCGATATCAATTAGCAATCCCTATCAAAAAGCTGATTGTAAAATGTAATTACCGTGACGCTAAGTTTATTGGTTTGGATTTGAACCCAAATTTTTGCTGTTTTTTCGCTGAACGCAGAGATGAAATATGTTTCGGAGTTTGAAAAAACAGGAACTGAAAATCTAAGTAAAATGAAAGATTGAGTCAAAAGTTTTTGTAATAATTGCGTTGATTATATACATCAGTGGGATTATGCATTTAAAGAGGTTGAAGTGATAATGGGTACTGTCGACTACAATGCCATCTTCGAATAAGGTTGAAAGAAATTTGACTTATATTATGGGAAAGAGTAGCCGAATTAAAATTAACTACAGCGAACTATTTGATGAGTTTACGTGTGTTAAAAGTTATGTGACTTGTGAGAAACTAAAGGAATGGACAGATGGTGGAAAGTTAGTCGAGAATAATGGGGTTGAAATATTTCACTATTTTAAAAAAAGTTCCATACCTTTTCAAAATATTTTAAACATAGTAAAATTTAATTTGTCTTTACCGGGTTCAAATGCCTCCACCGAAAGGGTATTTTCTATTTTAAGCAATATATGGACTGACGAAATATGAAAATTGAGACTGTAAAATCTATTTTAATAACGAGGTGCAGCTATGATCTTAACTGCTTAGAGTTTAAGTGACATTAACAAAGTCAGGAAAACATTATTAAAAAAACTTATGCCTCAGAAAATTACCAATGATTTGCATTTGATGCATATATTTTTGTTACACTATTCTGCCGTACTAAGCGAAAAGGGCGTATCTCAAAAAAGAAATATCTGAGATTCTTATGACATATGATAGCTTAAGAAATTACTTGTCTAATAAAATGCTTCAAGTGCCGGAACCTTAGTTCAAACATATAAATTTGATTTGGTTTCTTTTTTTTTTGTGAATTTTTGTTACTTTCAATGTAAAAAAATATTTACGTTTCTACAAACACAATTTTGGTTCTGTTTTTTCAATTTAAATTTATGCACCGTACTTATAATGAACTTCAAGACATATATGGAGTCAAGGTATTTTTAATAGTTAGAAGATTAAATATAACTCTAATTGCTTATAAAAACTGGGGAAAAAAGTAACGCAGCGGTTGTATTAGCAACACGGTAGTTGCTCATTCACTGTACTTTGTACTTTTTTACAGAAGATCTAACAGATTATTATTCTTAACAAAATATGAGCTTAATGCAGAATAACAAAAATATCTTCAATTTAACATTTCTGGCAAACTTTAAAATATTTTTTAAGGTATGGGTAGTAAAAAACTCAACATCTTAGAAATTACTGAATAGCTCTGACAAATAAAAAATTTTCCGTTAAATAAACCAACCCATGTACTGGTATCTTTGATACAATTATGTAATTTACTTAGAAAAGTACACTCAAAGCAACTGCGTAACAAAAAAAACCACTGCGTTACTCTGTATAGTAACGCAGTTGTAAAAATATAACTATTTCATCAACGTGTACAAAATGAGAAAGAATTGAGCAAATTTTTATCACAATTCTAAATATATGTATACCTAAATATCTGTGTTCGTGAATAATAATAATGCAAATGACGTCATTACTTACTTTTTTCCAACGGTAACTCAGTGGACACACAATAAACACACGTACCTCTCACGATATTAGTCTCGTGAATATTTCGGCTAGCTATTTTCCCCCCGCGGGGTGGTCACGCTTCGATCGTAAGTAACAATAGAAATTTGATTAACAGAATATCATTTGTTTTATTTAAAAGTTGAGTTTCTTTAGTAACTCAGTGTAGCTAAGATATAATTCATTGTTGGGAACACAGTGTAAAATATATTGTATTTAGTTACACGTTTTAGAAAAATGGTATATATTTAACATTTATTGTGATATTCAGCTAAGGCGCCATCTAGTAAAAATTTTAAGATACAGCTCTTTATAACATGAGATTTATACTCCAGGACAGAAATATTTTATATGAAAACCATCTGCGTTACTAAGAAAGTCAACTGAGAAATATGGTAATTTCTCGAAAGAATATACAACTTCGTTATAATTTTATGCCTGAGATCAGTGAAGGGCACTTAGTGGCTCTATTTGCTCACATTGCTCTAACCGTTATTCGACGCACAAGCAAGCGAAAAAAAATTCGCAGAATTTCAACGCTATCGAGGCACAGCGTTGACTTGAGTTGAAATGAAAACAAAAACAACACACAAAGGCATAAGCGACGGCGCACAGTGGGAAATTTTTTAATGATTTTGGACAAAAAGCCGTCTACAACGCAATTATTAATGGATTTGAAAAAAAATTTTTTTTTAAATAATTGTTAGGTACCACCCGATGTGTGAGTACTGCCCGAATTTTTGAAAATGTTCAACATAACCTCAAAAAATCCTCTAAATATATGAAATTCGTGTATTATACAGGGAGTTTTTCGAAAAATAAAAATTAATTTTTTTAAAACTTTTTTTTTAAGCTACATTTTATCTTAGACCAAAATTTCTTTTACATTATTAAAATATAACTATTCAAGATTTATCTCTGAAATTTTGGTCCAAAAATATTTGTCAATAAGTTAGAAAAGTGCAATGCCGTGAACGACCTCAAAATTTGCGGTGAGCAAGATATCTGGGGACTGGTTCATCCGAAAAAAAAAATTTAATTTTTTTCGGTTAAGCAAATAGTTAAGGGGCGTTTGATCGTTGATTTTTGAAAAATATTAATTTTTGACAAAATGGCGGGCGTACAAAGAAAATTTTCATTTTTTGTGCACAAACTTGAGGTCGTTTTAGGCTATAAATCAAAAAATATGTATCCAAAAAAAAATCGATCGATCAAACGCCCCCTAACTATTTGCTTAACCGAAAAAAATTTAATTTTCTTTTTTCGAATGAACCAGTCTCCAGATATCTTGCTCAAATTTTGAGGTACATACTTTTATAGAATTTTTTGAGGTTATGTTGAACGTTTTTAAAAATTTGGGCAGTACTCAGACATCGGGTGGTACCTAACGATTATCTAAAAAAAAATATTTCTTAAATCCATTAATAATTGCGTTGTAGACGGCTTTTTGTCCAAAAACATTAAAAAATTTCCCACTGTGCGGCGCCGCACTGTGTTTCAACGAATGTAGCAATTGTTTTTGTTTGTAGTGTAATTTGGTTTTTTTTTGTGCTAATGGCAATTTTGGAAATTAAAGTAAAAAAAACTTTAAAATTTCGTTTGTTGTTGCTTGATGTTGTTGTTTTGCTCTTTTGTTAGATTTTTGTGCCCACCGCTGCCTTAGATAATGAATTAATTGTATTATAATTGCGAATGGGTGTATTTTTTAATAAATTTCCCAGTTTTTTTCATGAAAAGTGAAATAAATATAAAGAGACCTAATTTAGGCATTTTGTAATAAAAATAAATATTTTAACGCGGAGTTTATCATAGAAGTGTTTTTGGAATTGAAAAATGGTTTATTATATATCTTTGAGCTTGCTAAATAATTAATTAATGAAAAAGTATCTGCTAGTATTAAGGTACCTGTACCTGCGGACGATAAGGTCAAGAGATCTTGTAGATAGGCAAAATTGAAGTTTTTTATAAAGATACTCAGGAGTTTGCAAAAGAATAAGTCTGTGTAAAAACATAAGATTACGTGTATCTTGACACTCTAGTAAACTTCATCCAAGAATACCTCTACTTATTTCAGAGGTGTGGTCAGAGAGTCGGACTTCGTATATAAGTATATCGTACCGCATTGTTAAATGCAACACTAAGCTTATTCTGAGATTGGGAATCAAGTTTACTGTAAACTACAATAAAGTTAGTAATACTGGGTGTTTTTTTTAGAGGTTTGTTTTTTGAATAGAGATAAAACTGACATTTTATGGTCAAATCTGGCAACTCTAATGTCATTTATGTTCAGTTTGGTTTGCCATTTCATCATAAACAGGTTGACAAAAGAACAACGCTTGCAAATCGTGCAAATTTATTTCGAAAATAATGGTTCAGTTCGCGAAGTTTACCGCAAGCTCCGTCCATTTTATGGTCGACATAATCGTCCATCAGAGCAATTAATTCGGTTAACCATGGGTCGTTTTCGCACTACGTTTACTCTATGTGATAATACGCATCCGCAGAGACGTCGAACAGTGCGCACTGGAGAAACAATTGCCGCTGTAGAGCAAAATGTTGAAGAGGACCCGAATGAATCGATTCGCCACCGTGCACAGCAATTGGAGCTTTGTCCATCAACTTTATGGAAGATTTTGCGCAAAGATCTTGGCTTGCGACCTTACAAGATCCAGCTTGTGCAAGAATTAAAGCCGCGAGACCATGCAATGCGTCGTGATTTTGGTGTATGGGCCGAAAATGAGATTGATCTCGATGCTGATTTTCATTGCAAAATTTTGTTCAGTGATGAGGCTCATTTTTGGTTGAATGGCTACGTCAACCATCAAAATTGCCGCATTTGGAGTGAAGAGAATCCACATGAGACCCTTGAGACGCCATTACATCCACAAAAACTGACTGTTTGGTGTGCTCTATGGGCTGGTGGAGTCATTGGGCCATACTTCTTCCGAAATAATGCTGGAGAGTCAGTTACCGTTAATGGAGACCGGTATAGAGCCATGATAACCGACTATTTTGTTCCCGAATTGGATGGCATGAATGTGGATGAGTTGTGGTTCCAACAAGACGGCGCTACATGCCACACAGCGCACGTCACAATCAATTTATTGAAGGAAACATTCGATGAGCGCATAATTTCGCGGAATGGACCTGTCAATTGGCCACCAAGATCGTGTGATTTGACACCATTGGATTATTTTCTTTGGGGATATGTGAAGTCGCTCGTCTACGCCAACAAACCAGAAACGTTAGGGGACTTGGAAGCCAACATTCGTGGCGTTATTGCCGACATACGGCCCCATATGCTCGAAAAAGTGGTTCAAAATTGGACCTGTAGAATTGGCTTTATTCGAGCCAGCCGCGGCGGCCACATGCTCGAAATCATATTTAAACATTAATGGCATAAAATTATCCTTCCAACAAAGCCAAATTGATGGACATTAAAACGATTTTCTTGTGTTATATTTCAATTCGAAGCTCTATACCTCTAAAAAAAACACCCTATATAAGGAATAATTAGCTAGTTTCTATAGGAGTAAAGAGTATAGAGGTGCGTAAGTGTCTTAAGGTACCGTAAATTTTTCCTACAATGCTATTTATATGGTCAGTACAAGTTTACTTTGAATTTAATATAAAGCCAAGTCACAAATTCCATTTGGCAGCCCTTTTGATTTTTTCGGATTGATATATAATAGATTGTCCTCAGCCCATCTGTTCAAAGAAAGTAAGTCGGCGTTAAGTCTGTAGGTCAAGTTTTTAATAAGTCCAATTGGTCGAGAAAGATAAAGCTGAATGTCATCAACATTGGCAGGAACTGCGGCATATTTGCAAGCTAAAAATATATCGTTGATAAAAATGGAAAATAATAATGGACCTAAGATTGAACCCTGAGGAACGCCTACATTTATTGATTTAAGAGAAGAAGAATTTCCCTTTTAAGCCCGCTATCACTAAATTTGAAAAAATTCTTCAACTTTCTGCATAGTAAAGCATGATCAACAGAGTTAAAGGCTTTGGAAAAGTCCAGCAGACAAAGTAATGTCAATCGATTTTGGTCAAAGTCAGTAAAAATGTCATCAGTAACTTTCATCACTGCGGTCGAGCAGTTAAAATTTGCGCACAATCTTTAAAGTCTTGTAAATCAATTGTGAAAAAGTGTAAGTTTTAATTTTTTTGAAAAAAATTAATTTCAAAGTTTTCTTGATCGAAATCATGTAAAATCTAAGCAGAATTATTGATAGCAACAACATTTTTTATGCACTGAAAAAACTTACATTAACTGTGAGTATTAAAAAAAAAACTTTTTTCGGCAATAATTAAATTATTTAGAATAGCTTAGAGTTCTGACTATATTTACAGTTAAGTTTGATAGTATGTATAGTAATAGAATCCTTAAAAAAATTTTGCAACTAGCTGCGGCACCCATGCAACCATTTTATATTTTCAAAGATGACCTCTGAAACTTCTCTGCAAATTTCGTATAGATTAGGCATACGAAAGTGGCAAATTAGTAGTGAAAATAAGGAGACAGTTTGTGAAAAACGATTACTGATTCAAGGCAGATTTAAGTTGCAAACGGGCATACTAAGGTCGTAAGGTATGTACTACTTCAATGCCATTATTCAGCTTAAAAAAGTCAGTTAAAATGAATTAACTACTGGATTTCATACTTCATGTATTGGCCTTTTTACTTACTTACTTACTTAGATGGCCATAACAACCCGTTGTCAGGTTACGGCCGACCTCATTAGCTCTCGCCAGGCGCCTCTGTTTTGCGCGCGCCTTCTCCAATCGTTAATGCCAAGCGCGGTTAGGGCTTCCTCAGCTTGGTCTATCCACCGGAGGCATGGTCTCCCTCTTCGTCGTTGACCGGGGACCTTCCCTTCGAATACCTTTTTCGCTGGAGCTTCTTTATCCATACGATGGACATGACCCAGCCAGCGTAGTCGCTGTATTGTTATACGCTTAACTATGTCAATGTCGGCGTAGAGCTCATACAGCTCGTGGTTCATTCGAATGCGATAGTCGTCGCCAACTCGAACAGGACCAAAGATTTTGCGGAGAACTTTCCTCTCGAACACCCCAAGAGCGGCTGCGTCTGTTGTCGAAACCACCCATGCCTCAGCGCCATAAAGAAGCACAGGTAGAATGAGCGTCTTGTAGAGTGTTAGCTTTGTCGATCGAGAGAGAGCTCTGCAACTTAATTGCTTACTGAGACCGTAGTAGCATCTATTAGCAATTGTTATTCTCCGCTTAATCTCCAGACTGACATCATTGTTGCTGGTTACGGCAGTGCCAAGGTAGATGAATTCCTTGACAACTTCTAATTTACAGTTGCCCGCTGTAACATGAGAGTCTAGATCCCGTGCTCTCTTGTTGTTGTTAGTAGACATCATGTATTTCGTCTTGCCCTCGTTTACCGTCAAACCCACTTTGGCTGATTCCTTTTCAATAGCAGTGAAAGCAGCAGTAACATCTCTCTTACTCCGACCGATAATATCAATATCATCAGCGTACGCAAGGAGCTGAACACCTTTGAAGAAAATGGTGCTATTATGATGCACACCGGCTTTTCGTACGATCCCCTCCATAATGAAATTGAAGAGATCGCACGAGAGCGGGTCGCCTTGTCTGAAACCTCGCTCGGCATTAAAAGTTCCGGAGAGGTCATTCCCTACCTTGACAGAGCTACACGTATTGCTCAACGTCATCCTGCAGAGCCTTATCAACTTTGCAGGTATACCGAACTCAGACATTGTTGCGTATAGGCAATCCCGCACTGGGCTATCGAACGCAGCTTTATAATCGACGAAGAGATGGTGAGTGTCGATTTGATATTCATGGGTTTTCTCCAGGATTTGGCGTAGTGTAAAAATCTGGTCTATGGTGGACTTACCAGGTCTAAAGCCACACTGATAGGATCCGATCAGCGTTTCTGTATACGGCTTCAATCTTTCACACAATACGCTCGAGAGGATCTTATATGCGATGGAAATAAGACTGATACCCCTGTAGTTGGCGCAGATTGTCGGGTCTCCTTCCATTGGCCTTTTTAGCCTCATTTAAAAATAAAAAAAGAATACATTGAAAAAAAATGAGAAATATATTTTTTATCGTTTTTTACAATGTTCGTCTAACAAAAAATTTTTCATAAGTGCATTAAGTGCGAAGTTTGATAATGGTCCGCCCAGCCGTTTTGGAGATATATGCATTGCAATGCCGAAACCCGAGTTGATATTATCAATTAGTCATAAATATATCTTGATATTATTCATAAATATATCTTGATATTTTTATGAATAACTAGATATTTTTAAGAATATCTTGATATTTTTATGAATATTAACTGACTCGACTTTGGGCCTGGTCATCCATTTTCTCATTTAAAAGCGAATATGTAGACAAACAAAATAAGATCTGTCTTTAGTATTGTGAATAAAACTACGATTTAGGGCCCCATTTTGAAAGCTATCTTATTTTACTAAGGCCTATTTCACTTAATTGTGTCGCAAAATAGGACTTAAGTTTTAGGAGCTTAACTTTTTTTTAAGATGACATATTAAAAAAAAATCATATTCACAACTTAAAAATTTGGATTTGTCGGCTTTTAGAATTAAAATTTTTAAAACGGGCTAACAACGGCTATTTTCAGGCCAAAATATGATAAGTCAGGGAAACTTTTCACGTTTTGGCTGAGTCGAAATCTTGTGTCCAAAAAGGATATAAATGTTTACTCGGATAGTCAAGCGGCTATAAAATCAGTCTTACTTAAATGGAGATACATAGCTCATCATTTTAATGTTCACCTAAATTCGGATGCCTGGGCATGAGGTCATTGATACTAAATGAAAGCTGATAAACTCGCTAGACAGCTGACTAATTCACAAAAACCTGAATATATGGAAGATGCTGCTATTCCAGCTGACTTTTGCAAGATGATGTTGAAGACCAATGTGGTACAAAATATAACGCAAGACGTATCCAAAGTTCCACAGGCAAATCAAGCTAGAATTGAGTTTAAAGCGCTTTCTAGCGCTAATGTACCACACTGTACTAAATGCTTTGTCAGTAGTCGTTGCGATAACAGTCCTCTCTTTCAACGCTTGACTTGTGGAGAGATTAGGGATTCTGTCTTTTGACTTCTATAGAAGTTGTAAAGATGAATACATAAATCATTTTCTTTGCTCCTACTACCCACTTGCTAAGAGACGACACAAAACACTTCCTGGCTGCTTTTTGCTGACCTATATGACTTTAGGTACCTACATATGATAGTGTAGGTCAGTTACTTAGTTTCAATACGAAATCTGGGTGGTTCTACGAGGAGACTTAATTAAATATCCCGTGAAATCACAATGTAAAATCTTTTGACTTAAGTGTGACGGTTCTTATACTAACTGCTACTCCTACCTAACCTAACCTACTCCATGGTTCTTTCCCTCTTAACAATACCACGTTAAAAATATTAAGACAAAACAGAGTAAAACGCTCCAAGTTAATTATTGTGTTGTATTTCCTGGTAGTTTCGCTGATAAGTTTGACAAAACCTTTGTCGTCTTATTTAGCAATTGGAAATTTTTTAACTTATTGCCGACCGACTCGCAACATTAACAGTCACATCTGAACGACTATGCAAAAATGCTTGAGCGAACGTGCCGCAAACAAAGAATTCTATTTGTGCTGATATAATGCAGGGTGTTTTGTTTTTCTTTTTCTCTCACTAGTTAACACTAAAATAGCAATAAATATTTGACTTGAAAATTTAGTTTTGTTATTCGAATCGTTTGCGATTCTATGCGTCACTCGGTGGCGAATTGGCCATTTGCTGTTTGGCCAAGTTGGCATAAATGGCCAACCATGAGTGAAGTCTTAAGTGCTTTTGGTAAATCGGTGCAACAACCTTTCGACGTGCATTATGACTTCATTATTCACACGTTACCTTCCCTACCAGATGGCTTCCAATGTAAGAGCAGATAAGTCTTGCTTAATATGGGCGCACACGCTGCAGTCTGCAGTCGCAGGGAAACATTTGCTTTTGTTTTCAGACCAATGCGTAGTTGCTAGCTAGCATTAGTTTCGCTACGTTCATTTCTAAGTAGCTTGCTACACGATAATGCAAACTGTTGGTGTTCCTGGAAGTGTATTGTTGTTAGACGCGAGTAGATATTATTCTCTTATTAGTGGATGCGGAAGCAATAAAACGCTACTTTGTAATTGCAGAGGTTCGTTCTTGAAAAAATGTTAAGTTGCTTTGTTGGAATTCCAAAAGTGAGTCTGCCACATGTGACTTTTAAAATATAAACGATCACAACCTGAGCTATTGGTGCGTTGTCATCTCACATCCGAGATTTATTCTAACTTGTTAGATCAATTGATCTGGTGTCAGCGATCTCCTAGCTTCTTTGGTTCCTTTTATAGCATCAATTTAGTTTACAACGGATGATTGGATGTACGGCTTTAATTACACAAGTCGACGAAATTGGATGAATTTTTAGACCCTCAGAGTTTCTTTATTTCATCAGGTTTTCAAGATATCCTGACTTAATGCAAATAACACAGTTTCCCGTTATATTCAGGACGACATTACACCGCAAATTGATTTTTCTTTACGAAACTCGTTGCGGCATAAAAAAGGTCTACTTTTTTACTGCGTAAGCTGATCGAGCTTATTTTTTAATGTAACAGTTCACGAAATTTTTAATGTAACAGTTCCAGCTTAGATGCCCAAATTGGATGATATGTGGTTCCAACAAGACGGTGCCACATGACATACAGCCAATCCAACAATAACTTTATTGCACCAACATTTTCTGGGACGCATTAGCCGTGTTTTATTCGCTTTGGTTAAACCTAAAAGTGAATAAAACGCATAAGTTTAACCTTTTATAATTCTGCATTTGACCAATAGGTGGCATGACAGTGTTTGACAGGAATTCTATTTTAAAATCAGAGTCGGCTTTATGGTCGTGTGGTTCAACGTGGCCTAGCACGGTAAGGGGCCTCACGATTCAGTAAATATTTTTTTTTTTTTAAATTCTTGCTATTAAATGATTTTAAAATGTTTTTATAGTGTCGCAGACGCTAATACCAAAGTTTTCTGTTGTTTCATCACTGTTTTTACTTGTATTAGGTGTTTCTATTTTAATATTTGGGCTTGGCACTGACTGGGTGCACGAGGCCTACGTGACCTAAGAACGCTTCTTCAAAATTCCAACAAAGTTGCCATATATTTCTGATTATTTAAGGTTTGTGTCTATGATGCTTGAAACTTTAGCAAAGACAAAAAAAGTTGAATCAATTGAACTAGAAATTGAGCTGGTTCACATATTTGTATGAGATTTTGGTTTAACCAAAGCGAATAAAACACGGCTATTATCTCGTGAAAC
Organism: Tricholauxania praeusta; assembly: GCA_949775025.1. NCBI lineage: Eukaryota > Metazoa > Arthropoda > Insecta > Diptera > Lauxaniidae > Tricholauxania > Tricholauxania praeusta. Next base: position 46,802,279 of record OX459031.1, read on the forward strand.
AGGGATGTCAATTGGCTACCAATTGGGCGATATCACAATCTTAGACTTCTTTCTATGAGGTTATTTCAAATGTTAGGTGTATGCGAATAAACCAGCATAAAATCAAGAGTCTAAGGTAGAGATAATAAGGCATATTGGAGTTGAAGAAGATCAATTATGCCAGGATGTCATCCTAAACGGATTGATACGTACCGCCGAAGTCGTGGTGAATATTTGGTCGATATTATCCTTAACGTAATATTGTTGTCGATTAATAAGCGTAATTCAATAAAGAAATCAAAATCAATAATTTTTTATTTACTGTTATCATGATAAAAGTCTTATTGGCCCATCCTGTATAAAGTAGGGTTGTAACGGAAGTCATCTATGCGGAGGCGGATGCGGAGTTCAGAAATTGATCTCCGCGGATGCGGAGTTTTAACGGAAGCGGAAGCGGAGGTGGAAAAACAATTTGAAAATATTTAAAATTTAGTATTACTTAGTATTAAATGAACACTAGTAGGCATCCTAGATTTCCAGTTGAAGAAGCTATTTTTCAGAATTTATTATGCAACCCTCAGTAGGAGATATTACTCGTATTTTAATTCTTTTCAGGATCAATAAATACACTTTTGAAATACACGAACAATGTTTTTTTTTAATTCATTTAAAATAATATACATATATGGGGCATTCAATACCAAATCACCGAGGTTTTGGCCCGACCCTCTTCGATTTCGCTAATTTTTTATGTTTTAGTGCGTATTAAAAGCAACAAGCACACCAATTTCCAGTCTTTTATTCGAAACCGTTATTGAATAATCGGTTTTTTAAATTTTAAAACAAAAAACGATAGACTAAGTAGTTATAAATGTTGATATCAATAAAAAGTAGGATATAATTTTTTTCGTATTTAAATGTAGTTTCTGAAAAAAATAAAAAAAAAAGTTAATCGCAGTAATAATCAGTTAGTTATTAACGTTTAAAGATAAAAATCGACATTTTCGAAAAGTGCGACACCTTTGATTTTTCTTAAAAACTTTCTCAAAATGCTACTCTATATTGCGCAACTTTCAAGCTGTAGTTCAACAATTTTGCTGACAATTTTTTTAATTTTTTTTCGAATTTTGAAAATTTTATATTTGTTTTTTATGATGGAATTATATATATCACTAGTTTAAACAAAAGAAGATATAGTTTCTCAAATACTTTACTAATGTATTTTGAGTCATAAATTCTAGAAATGCCCACCATTTTTTTCTCTCAAGAATGGTTTTCGAGTTATTCCCCAAAAACCAGTTTTTTGAACTTTTTTCATTTATTTGGTCATATTTCCATAAATTTTTTTTTAACTAAAAAAAAATGTTGGAAAAATAAGGATTTTATGGGTAATTTCTGTTTGAAAAAAAAAAAAAATCAATATTTTGACTCAATTTTAGTTCATGCGATGCCCATGAATGTGACGAATATGTTGATAAAATTTCATAAGGATCGGCTCAGTAATTTTGGAGAAAAGACTGCTAGCACCGTATGAAAAAAGTGAATTCGAGAGAAAAGCGTTCAATATTTGTTTATTGAACCGGAGATTGCGCTCAAATAAAGTTGCAAAAATATACTTAGAGATCGATGTTTCAAAACGATGTTTTTGCAATGGACTACTTTCAAAGTCTGTGCAAACGAAATTTATACTAGGTTGTACCCATAACCATATCTTACGAATCTAGCCCATCACAAAACAATAAAATGTAAATTAGCTTAAACACAGAATTTTCCACTTTGTAAGCTCTAATGTTGATTTTATAACTTCCGTTATACCTCCGATTTACCTCATCAAAATTTGCGGATGCGGAAGCGGAGGCGGAGGCACAATATCAAGCGGAAGTTCCGCACTTGCGGATGCGGATGCGGAGCTCCGTTACAACCCTAGTATAAAGGTATTGTATGTATGTATGTAAATCATGTTTTTAAGTCCAAAAATATCGTTAACGTAATCCTTTTATCCTTTTTGTTCAGCTGAGTTACTATAAACATAATTTTAATTTTTCCATACAAAATGTATTAACATTGAGATATCAAACCCAAATTTTACTTGGCTATTTTTTTTGAGTTTCTTGCAAGGTATGTAGGGCAGTAATGGTATTTTCGGTACATTTGTACTTTTTTCAGTACATTTGCGTCGTGAAAAATCGTCGCCAGCACAGTCGACAAATTTTTAGTACATTTGGTACACTTGGTTCATTTTCAGTACATTTGGGTCATTTTGAGTACATTTTCAGTACATTTGGACTATTTCTAAATATTAACCTTTTTTGTAGAAGATTTAGTAGAAATATTTTTTTTAGTATTTTTTAGTTTTAAATAACTTTGTACTATTTATGACAAAAAAGTACATTCGGCATCTAAAAAGTACATTTCAAGTCTCGATTTAGTAAATATTCACTAAACCCAAATGACATCACTGCTACACTGGTATACGTTAGAGCAGAGATACGCACTAACATTTGTTTGCGAGCTGACGGCTACAATAACATCAATTTCGGTAAAAAAATCAAAAATATTTTGCGAAAAAATTCCTAATATGTATTGACGAACATTTAAAAAAAAAACAAAAATCTCAAGCTTAAGGAGCTAATGACTTGAAAACAAAATCACACAAACAATAAAGTGTTTTAAATAATTTTTGCGGTTTCAAAGCAATAAACTTGAAATTTGTCTACATTAAAAGAAAATTGACAAGACATGCTTATTAACATTATTTTTAGGCGAAAGATCAAGTCCTTGTCAATGCCGTTAACTTGTGAAAAAAGTCCAGGCTCCGCAAAAGCTCGGCGCGCAGTGGTGCCATCGCTTGTACTCCCAAAACCTTCTACTTTCGGCTTATCCACTATGAGGCCAAACTTTTCGAAATATTAATTATGTATTATTTTCTTTTTCCTGATACTGCTTTTTTATCATCTTTATTTCTAATTTGCTCCTTTTGGACGCCACATTTGTATCTTGCATGTAATACTTACATATTCAAACAAATAGATCCAGCAATGCAAAGGGCTTACATACGAAAAGACTTATTACGAGTATCTTTTTCAAAACAAAGTTTTCTCACTTTACTTGGCCTCGTTGGTCTTGTAAGTGTTTCCCTTAAGGCCCCTTCAGACTATGTGAGAAGTCATATGCTTTTTGGTATGTTTTTTTTGTATGTTTTTAGATATGATATGTCAAATCGCATAAGATTTATTTTATTGTGTTCATACTATATGACTGATATTTAGACTGCAGGTAAGTTTTTGTATTTATTTAATCCAAAATAATTGACTTTCTTTAAAGAATAAACGTCGTAAGGGTATTAATGACCATCCAGTATTTTAATAACGAAGAAACTTGACCAGATCTCATTTTTTTAACACAAAACTCATATGACTTCTCTTTTCAAATAGACTTGAATCGAATGTCAAAATAGTCATATGCTTTCTCTTATGAAAACTCATGTGTGTAATATAAACATATTCACACTATGAGAGTTGTCATATTTGACAACTCATATAACTTTTTATATGACTTCTCACATAGTCTGAAGGGGCCTTTAGAATTGCCACCATGTTTGTTTGACCTTGTTTTCGTCCGGATATGGACGCATTTCTAACAAGCGAATTGGTTTCATTGCTGCAAACAGTAGCTCTTGCTACTGGGAAACAGACAACTTTCAGTGGAATTTTTCCCATTTTTCGTAAACTCTAATACAAAAAATATGTGCATTCTGCCGAAAATAACTTAGACTAAGAGCATCCTGAGTATTTTTCAATAAGTAATTGAAAACAGCCTCTTCTTTTTTCTTTTTGTCTATCTTTTGCAACCAGACTTCGAATAAATCTGAATTTCGGAAGAATAAGTGACCTGACAAAAAAATTCTTTAAAAAAAAACGTGCAAACTCTGGCATCCGAATTTCAAAATAACATTAAATATAGCTACATTAACTAATTTAGGGTTTCTTAAAACTAAGAAATCCCAACAAAATTTTAAGTGCTTACACAAAGTTGGAAACTTAAAAAAATTTGAAAAATCAGGGGTCTCATTTTAGTTTTAGATTTTTCCACAGAAAACCAAACCATATCTAAATGTTTTAAGCTAAATTGAACTATACATGCCATCATCAATTTTTTCTTTTTTATTTTATAAAAAAAAACGAATTATTTATTTAAATAACTTCTTGGAAAAAGAGTTAAAACCACCACTTGTTTGCGTTCTCAACAGAATGCAAATGCATCAACTTTGACACATCACTGAACAGCAGTAAATAATAATTTTTCCAAAAACAAAACGCATTTTTCTTTATTTTGAAGTATTCTCTAGCAACACTTGTATAAATTGAGTTTTGTCGAGAAAAGTGTGCTCTTTGACCTATAGTACAAACTCTGAAAAATTAACTTTTTTATCTATCGAACTAAAACAGTTTAAGAATGAAACATTTTCTTTAACATAGGTATTAATTTTTGGTGCCAAAAAATAGCTCTTAAAAATAATTTAAGACAGGTTTGTTGACGTATCGACTTATAAGCAACGGTTTAAGTTGCGACCAATTATATGCAATACGAAATGATAACATAAGTATTTCTCATACAAATTGCTCATCCTTATGTAACCAGTCTCGAACCCATGTCCCAACGATCCATAGCTTTGCACGCTACCTACTAGACTATTTGTCATATACACCCAACTCTCTTTTTACACGGTACTTTATTATACAGATTTTAAAATAACACGGTTCAAAATCAAGAGCAAATAAACTTTTTTACACGAGTTTTTTGTTCTTGCACGAATCTCAAAAAAGATTTTTTTAATTTCAATTCTAAGTTCTACAGCTAAGTTGTGTATAATAAAGCATCAAAAATACAATTGGGGAATACCCGAATGTTTTAATCAATTTTTTTTTATCTGATTTCACTTTAACTTGAATACAGCATCAGGTTATTCAGTATTTATTTTGTGTTAAAGCGTTCAGTTCGTAGTTTTAAAAGCTGATGTTCAAATTAAAGTTTTTTGAAGTGAAAACTTCTTATGGCACGTTGTGCGGCTGAGGAAAAAAGTATAATTTCGCGACACCGACCGTCATCGGGAAGACTTGGGAAACGAACTCGATTTTGGAATTTTGAAGACTTGGGAAACGAACTCGATATTGGAATTTTGAAGACTTTTGAAACGAACTCGATTTCAGAAATTTGAAGACTTGGGAAACGAACTCGATTTCAAATTTGGAAGACTTGGGAAACGAACTTGATTTTGGAATTTTGAAGACTTGGGAAACGAACTCGATCTTAAAATTTTGAAGACTTGGAAAATGAACTCGATTTCAAAAAATTTATAAAACGTTGCCTACTTTTAGGTGCTATTAATAATTTGCCCCTAAAATTAGGCAACACTTTCTGACAGTATTACTGATCGTATGAGGTGAGTACTGATGTACTGTCAGTATAGAAAAACGATACTGATGACTGATGAAAAAATCGGATATTACTGACGAAGTTTTTAAATACTGACAGTAAAACGGCCCTCACACGATCAATATTACTGACAGTATAATTACTGACAGTATTTACATTACTGTCAGTGTACCACTCACACGGTCAGTATTGTTTATTGTCAGTAATCAGTTTTCTTGACATTCGACTGGTGAAGGTGCGAACTATGCTCCAGCTACGTGACCGACAGCCGAAAATGGCATGCCACTTTTTGGGGCAGATTCCATTCAAACTTGCACCACGACTCCAGCTAGGCATCTTACGACCATACCCTTGGACGCAATGTTCCATGCCACTGAATGAGGAACTTTTCCAAGTTTCTTTCAAGTTTCGCTGCCTCATCGTCTATCTGCCACAAAATGGGGCATGCCACGCCCCCTCCCAGGATTTTTCCGTCCCGTGCCTACTTGCACCCTCTGACCAACTTTCAGCCGGATCTGCCCCAAAAAGTGGCATGCCACTTTTTGGCCACTTTTCTGTGCAAATAATACTGATGAACTGTCAGTATTCACCTCACACCATCAGTATTACTGTCAGTATTTAAAAACTTCGTCAATAATATCCGATTTTTTCATCAGTCATCAGTATCGTTTTTCTATACTGACAGTACATCAGTACTCACCTCATACGATCAGTAATACTGTCAGTATTCAAAATACTGTCAGTAATACTGATCGTGTGAGGGCCGCTTAATGCCACTTTTTGGGGCAGATCCGGCTGAAAGTTGATCAGAGGGTGCAAGTAGGCACGGGACGGCAAAATCCTGGGAGGGGGCGTGGCATGCCCCATTTTGTGGCAGATAGACGATGAGGCAGCGAAACTTGAAAGAAACTTGGAAAAGTTCCTCATTCAGTGGCATGGAACATTGCGTCCAAGGGTATCGTCGTCCGATGCCTAGCTGGAGGCGTGGTGCAAGTTTGGATGGAATCTGCCCCAAAAAATGGCATGCCATTTTCGGCTGTCGGTCACGTAGCCGGAGCATAGTTCGCACCTTCACCAGTCGAATGCCAAAAAAACTGATTACTGATAATAAACAATACTGACCGTGTGAGTGGTACACTGACAGTAATGTAAATACTGTCAGTAATTATACTGTCAGTAATATTGATCGTGTGAGGGCCGTTTTACTGTCAGTATTTAAAAACTTCGTCAGTAATATCCGATTTTTTCATCAGTCATCAGTATCGTTTTTCTATACTGACAGTACATCAGTACTCACCTCATACGATCAGTAATACTGTCAGTATGCAAAATACTGTCAGTAATACTGATCGTGTTGGGGCCGTTTAAGGGTAAATTATTAATAGCGCCTAAAAGTAGGCAACGTTTTTTGAAAAAATTGGCCCATGAAAGTATGCAATTTTTTGGAAAAAATTTTTAAATTTGTAGCATACATATGTTGACTTCCGGTTAGTTGTTGCTCAGTCAGCAAATTTTTCTCTGCTAGCGCAGCCGAAAGCAGAGCCAGCAGCCCAAAGCCGAGAAAAATCTGAAATACCAGGCCATCATGAACCAGCAGCAAGCAAATTTGGTTTTTTGAAAAACTTTAAAACGTTATATCTCGGCTATTACTAAACCGATTTAGACAAATGAGGTGTAATAGTTTTTTTAAGAACAAGCAGATTTTTTTGAAGTCATTTGTATTTTGATATACTGTCACTAGATGGCGTTTTAAGCAGTTTGAATATTCTAACAGCCAGAACTCGGTAATGAATAAGCCGATTTTGATAAATATGGTGTCATAGTGTCTGTTAGAAGAAGCAGATTTTTATCTTAAGTTTAAGAAAAATTATGTTTAAGCTATTTAGTCACAGGTCCAGGTACTTTTTTTACCTGATTTTTTCTTATACTTACATAATTCGCAAGGATGTGTCTTACTGCAATCAGAATAAATTTTTGTTCTTAAGCATAAGGAGTACTAAGCTCAAATTTAATTATTCACAGTTGAGGCTACTGAGCCGAATATACTTCTTCCAGTAATTTTTGAAGTGAAAACTTCTTATGGCACGTTGTGCGGCTGAGTAAAAAAGTATAAACTCGTGACACCGACCGTCATCGGGACTCCCCGTCATGAATGCGATGGTAAAATTTGAATGTTCTATTGTTTCTTTTAAATAAAAAATATTCCAAGTGGAAGACAAAAAGTAAAGCATACACACTAACTGACACATTTAATTCTCATTCAACGATTGTTATGCTTGCATGTTTGTTTCTTTCAATGTCCGCGTTGTTGCGTTGACAAATTGAGAATGAGAGCGAGAGTAAAATTTGAATACATATTCCGTTTTTGTCTTCCATTGCATTGCCATATAAAAAGAAAACGCACACATACCAATTAACGCACTAACTTGCCATTAAACGATTTGTTTTCACTTCTGTCGGCACTCCCGGAGTGCAACCCGCCGTTTTTTTTTTTAATTCGATGGTGAAATTTGAAGTATAATTTACATTCATGTTAATATTTTACTACTAATAAAGGTAATGTGTTAAATATTTGGTTTAGATAAGTTCTATAAATATGTTATATTAAAGGGTTTTTCAATAAGAGCGCTACAAAAGTTTTTTTAAATAAAACAAAAACGGTTTGGGATATCAATGAAATTCTTTATTCTTGTGAAAGAACATTCGATTATGTATGGAACTCAATTTCTTTTGCATGGCCACTACGGGCACGCCTGCAGAAGTTCAGACGCTGAACCCAATTTTCGACGGTTTTCAAGAATAAATCGGCTGATACTGCTGCAATTTCACGTTCGATATTCGTACGAAGTTCATCAATCGTCGCTGGCTTGTTGGAATAGACCATAGACTTGACGTAGCCCCACAGGAAATAGTCTAACGGCGTCAAATCGCACGACCGAGGCGGCCAATTGACTGGGCCATTTCGTGAAATAACACGTTCACCAAACTTGGTTTTCAATAAATCGATTGTGACATTCGCTGTGTGGCTCATAAACCGCACCAAACCGTAATTTTTTCGGGATGCAATGTTGACTCATGGAGTACGTGTGGATTGCTGCCTGACCAATAATGCATATTTTGCATATTGACGAAGCCATTCAGCCAGAAATGAGCTTCATCGCTGAAGATGATTTTTCGATGAAAATTCGGATCATTTTCAAGTTGTTGCTCAGCCCAATTCACGAACATACGACGATTCTGGTGGTCAAGCGGCTTCAGTTCTTGCGTCAATTTGATCTTGTAAGGATGTAGGCCAAGATTTTTTTGCAAAATTCGCCATAACGACGTCACAGAGATGCCCAACGCTTGAGAACGACGTGTGAGAGACTGATTTGGGTCTTCCTCAATTGATACGCTAGCGGCAGCAATATTCTCGACACTACGAGTACTTCTTTATCTCACTGGCACGGGAACAATTTGTACTGTGCCTGTGGATTCAAATTTTTCCACTAGACGCTCAATTGTTGATCTGACAGGACGATTATGACTACCATTGAAGAGAAATGTCAAAAGAACGGGAAAAAATATGGCGTCGTTTGCTGTCCCTATTGGTCTGCTTTTGTAGCGTCCCTATTGAAAAACCCTTTATTTTACATCTTTGTTATATTTAGTACACACCAGATTAATAAAATGCTTAAACAACAACATAATATACCAAAGAGAAGAGCAATTTAATTATAAGCTAAATTAAAAATCTTACGACTGTCTTTTACGACTTTTTTTTGCACGGTTTTTGGGAAAGTTTTTTCATCTTACACGATATTTTAATGAACGTATCTACCGTGTAAAAAGAGGGTTGGGTGTATCTTAATTATTACCATACTAAGCTATTTAAAAGACATCACTGTTTTGTAAGCTGTTTTTTTGTCTTCATAACTTCCCCATTTGATGCTAGGGATTCCTTATTATTAAGAAATAATAACTTTCCTAAGTCTTTAATATTAAAAAGTAAAAATGTTCGCTGTAGAACTTTCCATCCCAGACAAAGTGCGCGGGTAAGGGAATTTCCCATTTGGCGTGAATGTAAGGCACCCTTGATATCTAGAAAAGCTGGCAGTAAAATGAAAGGAGTTTTCTATGACAGCAAATGCCCCATGCACTACACTTCTAATATTACAACTGCATAACCCTTATGAAACTCCACCAGCATCCTAGCAAGGTTAGGGTGGGCAAGAATAAGAAACACAAATTCAAGTGGCATCACGACACAGAGAATGTTTCATTTTGCTTTTAAAATTTATCACTTTGAATGATAAACCCTTTACTTGCACTTAAAACTCAACAGGTACTTGAGAATGAGAAGGGATTTTAAAGTCCTTTTGCTATGAGTATTCACATATGAAAACATTTAGCATTATGCTTTAGAACAATAAAAAAAATTACATTGCTATATGGAAAATCCTTTATCTACGAGTTCTGAAGTAAGACTCATCGTCACTTTGAAATTTATGTATGCTAATTTAAAAATGCGCTAAGTGGCGTTAGCATGTTTTTGTATGAAATTGTCAATATGTTGGCAAAGAGCGAACGAGTATTTGCTTTGGTTTGTTTGCTCTGATGTAAATGAATGCATTTTGCACTCGTTATCACACATCGCACAAGTCGTTCAATTGTCAACTGTCTGTCTGACGACCCACGTAGGTGTTACTTCTAAGATCTTTGTGCAGAAAGACTTTATTGCATAACGAATGCAGCGCTGCGCCCTTTTATAGCAAAGGTCTGCTGTTTGCAACTCAAGTTTCCATACTGCAGCGCATGCGTCGTTTTTGCATGCGCCTGTGCACTTCGCTCTCTTCTAGTCGCGCTGAAAACATTTATCACTCGAAATGCGCTGCGAAAATTTATGAGTATCACAAAATCGAGTTCCACTTAGCTGGGCTTAATTTATTGGGCACTCACAAGGGTTTTTAGTTGCATTTTTCTAGAATGCCAAGGCAAACGCGGTGAAATCGGGACACGAGCAAAACAAGAACCAAATAAAAATGAAAACTCTTTCAAATTATCGCATTTACAAACGACGCATGCGTAAAAACTTTAATTGAAAACAAGAAAACTAAACGACATTGGGGCCGGAATTGGCATCAATTAAAAGTAATTTGTGTCCATTGGCGAGTCATCAATCCAAACATGGTCATTGGATTGTGTTTGAAAGCGTGTGCACTTTCTGTTGTATTGCTCCGAATTGCTCAGGAAAATTGCATTCCGTTGAAACTTTATGATTATTCCTTCATTTGATTGTTAGAGTTGCGCCACATCGATTCAGCAACTTTTGCGAAAAGATTGCGTACACAGTTAAAATACATTTACACGTTCTTATGCCGAACAAGACAAAGGCAGCTCTGTTTTGGTTAAATAAAACTCAGTAGCAAATCATTATTTTTACTGGGTAGTACATTAATATATCAAATGCAAATAAAGCTAAATATGTATATTAAGATTGGCCTGGGCTCAAATCGTGCTTAAGTGAACACCTTAGACTGAAAGTTGCATTAATGCAGGTGACGTTTTAAGGACTGGTATAAATACATAGTTGTGAGTCAACTAAAGCTGCGTTCCCGTACAATAATGCAGAAGTTCAATGTACAGGACTAAGTCCAAACATTTCATTTTGTATAGATTATTCGAGTACAGGTACGCTTTTCAGACCGAATGCTGCAAATTTGACTAATGCATTACTGTGCGTGAATGCAGATAATATTACAGAGTTTCGAATTTGGATAAGTTTTTATTTCATAAGCGAATTTCTACAAATCTTGTCAAATAATAAACCTAATTCTCTATTTTTTATATTATGATATTATGAATAGAATAAAAATATTTTTTTGATAACTGACATTTTGTTTTCTACAATACTCTAATCTTCTTATGAAATTTTCCATCACTCTTTCAAAGGTTGTGGCTTCGAGACTAAAGTATGGTACTTAACAGGCCTGGATTAACCTTACAGGCAGAGTAGGCACGTGCCTAGGGCGGCAAGACTTAAAGGGCGGCAAATATTGGCGGAAACTTTGAAAAAGTGTTGCATTTTATTGATTGGAAAAATTTTCAAAAAATTCAAATTTAGTTTTAGTTTTGCTAGTGTTTTTCGTTCAGCAACGAGGATATTTTTGGTTGATGAAACTACACCCGCCATATTAATGTAAGTCTAACGAAAAGCTAATTTTTAATTTCAAGGAAATTTTTTAAGTGAATTCCAAGATCATACCATTATTATTATTATTATATTTATTATTAAATATATTTTTTCTAATAAATGAAGAAGTTTTGAGGCCGGCAATTTTTGCAACTGCATAGGGGCGGCAAATTTCTTAATTCGAGCCTGGTACCTAATGTTTTTTGAAAGGGACTGGAGATTATTCCTGTAAGTTTTATCTTTCAAATAACATCATATAAGAAGGTCTGGAGAATCAGGGAATTTTTTGAGAAATGCGTGTTAGTATTTGAATTACTCGAGTATTTTCCACAAGCCTGAAATGTAAAATTTTGTTTATTGATGAGGCAATTGTGGTGGAGTTTGCTTATGTGGAGATTATGATTTTTGTTTTTCGAGCAATTTATGGGTTAATATCAACCCATTTCTCTAGTCTCTGCTGAAGCAGTTGCTGACCAATTTGAATTTTAAATGAAAATAATGGACATACATATGCATGCAAAGTTATACGAAGGATTTTTAACATGGTGAGATGGTGTTCATCAACATGTTGTTTCGGGTACGATTGATGAAAGTTTTTCTTGCCATAAACAAGTGATAAGGGAGGGCCACTTCTTATATCAAAATGACTGTGATATTCTATTCTTGTTGTATCCTTTCAATTGATTAGTTATGACGAATGTAAGACTTTTCTGTGGAAATCGGTGTTGACATCGTTCAGTGCATAACTCAAATTCGGAATATTTAATCTAGAACAAAAAAAGAACGCAATGGTATGAGTAGTTCACACGAGGTTGAAGTGAAACCTTTAGAAAACTAAAGTGCAATAGAACGAGACGAAAATCTTTTATTAAAATGATACAAGTTGACGGATTCAAGAATAGCTACAACAAAAAATGATATATCAAATAAAAGTACTCATCGAGCAGAGTGCCCGAAAACTGTCTATCGGTTAACCAAAAGCTGAGTTATAAGCGGGAAAAGATTTCTAATTTGTTTAATTTCTTCAAGCATTGCACTGATTAACTACCAAAGCCTTGCCATAACGAGGAAAAAAAAAAATCTACTACTCTCTCTCTCATTGTAATTGTTATTGTTTCTCAATTAAGATTTATTAATAAAATTGAAAAACAGGATATTCTTTCACGCTTATATCTTCGGCCCGGTAAAATAAATTGGAAAATTTAGTGAATCTGAGGAACAATATCTCTGGCATATAAGATGATGTCAATAGCAGTTCTCTGAACACTTGAAAGGCCAAAAAGTCACTGTTTGGTGCAGATTGTATTCAAGCGACTGAACTGGGCCTTAGTTCTTCGAAAACAAGTTATAATGAACTATAATAGTTAATGGTAAGCTTTATAGGTGCAATGCAATGACGACAAGTGGTTTTAGAAAGATGGCACAGTATATTGGCTGCAACTTTGACTGTTTTACATGAAATGTTCCAAGTCCGCATTATTTCATGTTGTGATGACTTTCACTGGTTTTCTCAACGCCGACAAACCTGAAACGTTGGAGCTCTTAAAAATTAATTTACGTTACGTTAAGTTGCAGCAGAGGTATTGCCACAAAAGGGTTGAAAAAGTAATTCAAAATTACCGTGAAAAAGATTGATTGGTACAAAGATATGATCATTTGGTTGACATTATTTCTCATAAGTATTAAAATGTATCAATTATCTTAATATTCCATAAATCCCTTAGAAACATTGAAGAATATATTTTCATTGAATGAATTCCAAATAAGGACATGCACAATCTTTTTTTGGAGTATTAAACCGTTCATTAACTTGCAAGGCGACAGTTGTTTTCAACTTACCAAATATTTTTTCTAAAATTTTCTTTCCGTGTATCAATTTCTCTCTAACAATAACGTAAGAGAAAAATAAATCACAGCATAAATGGTACGAGCTCTTACTCCAAGTGTTGTCAGTTGGAAAGACGCCTCCCTCTGTCACTGCTTTTCTTCAACTTGATGTTGGTTTGCGCTTCCATCTAATTTTTAATTGTATGCTGCTCGCTTTGAATGATTTACGCAGATTGGTAGTCATTTGGATGCGTTGGACAAAAACGCACTTTTCGTATTACCATAGACCAATTATTGCTGCAGGGGCAGCTTTCCATACATGACTTTTGTGAATTATTGCATTGCGAGACAAATTTGTTGCGGAAATTGTTTTAATTAAGAATTCAAGCAATAAAATAAAAATTAATATCTGCCAATGGAGCGATTTCTATTTCGAATTGGAAAACTGACCAAACAAATCACTGACAACGCTGGCACACTGTAGTGCTGTTAATAAAAATTAATAAAAGTTACCATATTAGGCACAAAAGTACTGCGGGTTGCCTTGCGATGGACCTCATGAGCCACTGCAACTGTGCACTGTGGTGAAGAGTAATCCCAAAGATATTGCCAAGTTACTTCTATAAAACCTTATCCAAAGTTTTTAAGTTTTAAATCACATGAAGTTTTTTTCAAGTTCCTTATTTCAATTTAATTTAGCATTGTTTCTATCCCACTGTACTGTGGCAGCGTCTTCACAGTAGCTATTTTTCGTTGATGATTTTGAAAATAGAAATTTATTGCCAAGCGTCTTACTGCCTGTCCTTCGACGCAATGCTGAAAAGTTGTCGCAGGGATATTAGAGATGTGAATTTTTTGTGGCGCCACAATTTGTGCACAGCAAGCGATGCATAATTGTAATTGACGTGTGCCGCCGCGTGTAGCAACAAAAAGTTAAGTCCGCCAAGAGTGGGTTAAATACCTATATTCAATTAGGTCTGAAAGTTTCTGTTAATGACTAGCAAAAAACTTTGGCAAATAATTCGGACGAAATTTGTGTGAGCTAGTGTTTTGTTTGATGCGCCGTCCTAGCCGACTTGTTTGGAAACGTCATGGGTGGACTTTGAAATACATAGTGAGTGCTATAGGCGTAATATAACCGATTATTTTTGACACAAAATCGTAGATATCTGACAAGTTATGTCCAAGGCAACGCCCGTGATGTACTAAAATGTCATCGAAAAATTACTTCGAAATGATGAACTACTGCGATAGGTCCAGAGACGGCCATTTGATTGATATTATTTTCACATATCTGTGAATGAATGCATTCATTTTCAATTTTAACTCATGAGAAATTCCGCATTCAGAGAGCACCTATATAAAAACGAAGTCACCTGTAGACTTCAATGCCATAAGTTTGCAGCCTTTTCTATCACAAAAGAATGCAATTATTTTGGTGACGTCACATTTTTGATTGGAATCATGATTGGAAGAATTTTGATTGCATTAAAGTCACCTCAAATCACTTTTAATTCTTTGCAATCACTTGAAGTCGCTGCAATCATTTGAAGTCACTGATGATGTGGGTAATTTATTCATTAAGCTTATCGATCATACACATATTTATATACATAGATATGTACACACATTCAATTTTATATCTATGTTTAGAAGATATTTGTGTAGATTTTCTAGTTAATTCAGAGAAGATGACTTCAAGTGTCTTCAGTGACTTCAAATGATTGCAGCGTCTTCAAGTGATTGCAGCGACTTCAAGTGATTGCAAAGAACTAAAATTGATTTGAGGTGACTTCAATGCAGTCAAAATTCTTCCAATCATGATTCCAATCAAAAATGTGACGTCACCAAAATAATTGCATTCTTTTTTGATAGACAAGGCTGCAAACTTATGGCATTGAAGTCTACAGGTGACTTCATTTTAAAATAGCTGCACTCTGAATGCTGTATTTTGGCAGTGACTTCAATGGATTTCAATTGCAAATGACTGCACTCTTTCACAGCTCTGGTAAAAACAAAAATAAACAAAGTTATTCATAAACTTATTTAACCATACGTCCAAAGTACCAAAAAGTACAGAGTATTACTTAAAATTTTGAATAAGGGAGCCATAGAAAAAGCCAATGACTAGATAACAAGTCAAATGAACGCCGAGTAGTTGATTTAATATTGTTCTTTATTATACTCTCCACAGAGCGAATATTTACATTGTCATTCCGTTTGAAATGCATAGAAGGGAGCGTGGCAGGTATAGAGAAGTGTATATATTCTTGATAAGCGTCACTACCTATGTCGAATTAGCCATGTCCGTCTGCCTATTTGTGAAAATCACGATTACGTGAAAGCCAAGTAAGATTATGTGAACGAAATTTGGCACGTGGGTACATTCTCAAACGAGCTTCTTGGGATTCAAAATGGACAAAATCGGTTCACGGATACGCCTACTGCCCATACAAGTAAAATAATTTATTGGGAAAGTTATTTATGAAGTGCAACCAAATTTTTCAGAAATACTTGAGAAAACTTAGACAAACTTCGGACAAAAAGTTGATGAATTTTTAACAGAGGGCGTACCACTTTCCATGCAAGTAATAACTTTTAAACGCTATATTTAGAAACTTATTTAAGGTGGTGTAACGAAATTTCACACAAATGCAAAAAATAAGTAGTTCGGTTTAATACCAGACAAAAATTTGGCGAGTTTTGATAAGAAGGCTTGGCATCTCCCATACAAGCAAAAGTTTCAAAATACTATGCTGAAACAGTTGGAGTGATTCGAAAACGCTCTGGATAAGAACAAGGTGAATTGCTGCAAATATGCACGGTAGTCTCCATGGAAACAAAAAATTTAAGTCGTTATACAGTACTCGTATATATACAGTGTATTCGTACAGTATAACTTATACTAATATGTATAGTTATTTATGGTAATAAGACCAAATTTCAAACAAATGCAAGAAGAGTTTTGATCTAGGATCAAATAAAAACTCGGCATATTTAGAAAGAGGGTGTGACACCTCCCCATGCAAAAATAAGTTTCAAAACGCTACACAGAGAGATATTTAAGTAAATGTCCAAAATTTCAATGAAATCCTTATTAAAAAGAATTACTTAACTAAATTTTAGATTCTTAAATATGTTATTATTATGTACTTATACCTATAAGTTTTTTGTCTAGTCCGTAAGAGTTTTTATTCAAAGGCTAAAAATAAATAAATACATAAATAAATGTTGTCAAATTCAATGCAGGTTCGTTTAGTCAAGATAGTCAGCACGTAGCGAGGAGGAAGAGATACTCTTTTAATAAAAATTTATGACTTTTACTATTAACGCGGTGTAGGGTATTGAAAAAATGCGGTTTATCACCATGCACGCATGGAGAATTTTTGATCCCATTCTGTGAAAAATATTTTATTATAACAATCGATGGTAAAAAGTCAAAAATGCGTTCGGGAAGTCCCAGAGCGGTCTCCAAGATCTAAGAGGATGAGTTGCCCCATTTATAAAAAAAATACCACACACACCCATGGGAAGAGTTCGATAAAATAGTTGAATGACAAAAAAAGTCAACCAAAAAAAATTATGTGACAAAAAATGACTGCAAAAGTTGAACGGAAAAAAGTTGGACTACAAAAAATTGATGACATAAAAATGATTAGCAATAAGAATTAATGACAACACTTGGACGACAAAAAAGATGGATAACAAAACAAATTTTTTTTTTTTTTTGACTATAAACTAACTAAAACTAAATTGGCTGAAACTCAATGGTTTATAATGCCAGGTCAATATCAAATTCAGTTATGTACTGATTACGATTCACCGCTTCGAAAAAAGCATGTGAAAAGGCTATAACGCTAAGACAAACGCGAACGACTACACCCGAAAACACGTCTGTACTCGTCAACGTACAAAACGAAAGAGACAAAACAAATCAAACTAAAAATTTAGCTTCTAGGTGACAAAAAGTTGATTGATAAAAAAGTTTAACAGGAAAACAATTTTCAATTTTACGTTAGAATTTGATTATGTTCATTTAATTCTAATAGTTCGCCCAGTGGTTGAAATGCAACTATTAAGAATTCTTTTTGCATTTTGAGTCCAATCTATTTCTGTATTAAATTTCATCAAAATCAGTTCATTGGCTTAGTAGTAAAACGTTTTTACCTGTTAGGGACGTGGTACTGCCAACTCAAAACAATTATACTTACTCAAGATTCAATCTATCCACATACCAAATTTCATCAAAATCGGTGAAGTGGCACAGCCGTGATGGCGATGCCACGCCCCCTTTAAGAAATCAGAGTTTTTAATAATCTTTCTTAGGACTCAATCTATTTTCAAACAAAATTTAATCAAAATCGGTCCATTAGTTTAGCCGTGGAAACGAATAGCTAGAGAGCGCAAATCTTGTCAAAAATGGAAAACTCGGGCTCCGACGACTTCTTGGCATTTTAGTTATCTTTCATTAAAAAAAAAATGTTTGTGTCTTTTTGAGTTTTCATTCAAATGCCAATAAAAACCTATGGGTTGAGCCCCCAAATTCCCTCCTTGCGCACGGGGCTGTTGAAATTAAAAATCGGGCGAACTTTACCGAAATACATAGAAAATGTAATCGCTCTTATTCGTTTGGATGTGATGAAATTGTTGTTGATGTGTTGTGAAATTACTTTTATCTTCACTCTGCAATCGGTATGGAATAAGTCCTGAGTTGCCAAGTTGAAAACAAGTAATTAAAAGTCTTCCCAAAATAAAATAATAATTAGAAAAAAGTTGTTAAGGTGATATAGTATACTAGCAACATTCAAATAGTGCACTAAAAAATACATACATATGACATATTTCGGCATTTGCAAAATATCCTCCAATTAACGGCTTTCCTAAAAATTTATCTATACCTGCAAGATCTCCGGCTTTGACATGCAATAAACGGCTTGGTCGCGTTAAAAGTCGCCACTTGGCAACCCTGAATAAGTCGCACAATTTTTATCACTTCATTCGAAAGATAATGCAAGGAATTATTAATAATACTATCTCAACCGTTTTTAAGCAATGAATATTTGTTGTTTATTCGATTACCCTAAAATGTACAGAATTTGACGCCTTTAGTGCGAACGAGTTAAAAGCTTTTTGGCAGCTCATGCATTGGACCACCCTGATGCGCGTAGATTCCTCGTTAATAAGCGGTTATTTATCGCACATAATTTTTAATTTAGTTACTACCAAATTCATATGCACGATATCGATTTTAATACCTTACCAAGTTTAGGATAGAGGAATAGAATTTAGTATTCGATTTTGTTTCTCCACTTTAAATATGAATTGATTGCAAACATAAATAACAAAATTATCATTTGAAAAATTATTACAAAAACATTAAAATAAGTTATATTATGAAAGCATCAAAACAAAGGCAGCAGCATCTTCTAAACACCTTTTAGGGTTTGGCCATATTAGCTCATCGCAATGAATCGCTTCGGAATTGAGTTGAAAAGCTTCAAAATTCCATCTGGTAGCAGCGATGTCACACTGTTCGCTTTTGTTATTCCAACGCTATTTGTGTCATAGTTAATGTCATTATTTATTGAATTGAAATGTTCTGTTTGACCGAATTACGCTTTTCAGCGTCGAATATTATGGAATTTCTACAATTTTGTATGTAATTATTTGAGGATTGAAACCTACTCGTATCTGAAAACACAATGATTTGATTAAATGGCTTAAAGAGAATTCTCAAGTATTAAATCGAGTAACAATATGTGGATGATGTGGTTTTTATTACTTTGTGTTACTTTGTTTTTTTTTGTACCAAATCACTTCTTGTAACTTAGTTAATTTAATGATTTCATGGTCCATTCCATGGAAAACGACTTGTTTTTTAGCTTGAACTTAATTTTTTTAACGTTTAAGCAATTTTTATTCGAATTTCATAAAATTCATCAAGTATTAAGTTATTTCTATAAATTTAAAATCAAAATACTAAATCAAAACTAACCGTATGAGGGCTGAATTCACCAGGGTTTTTTATTCTTTATTACTTTGAGCCTGTTATACTGGTATTGCTTGTATTAAATCATAAATTCAGAACTGAACAACAAGCAATGGAAAATTATATTTATGCTAAAAAAAATCGAACCTTATGAAATATTCAAAAACGACGTACATATGTAGCTCGGTTAGATCTTATCATGCAGAAATCTATAGTGTCAATGAGTTTTTTTCTTCTCTTACATATTTAGATTTCAAACATATTTTTCGAGTAAATGATCAAAAACGTTCTTCCGACATTATTAAAGGACCACTAGTCCGAATTTCCATCTTGCTAAGAAGTAACGTAAGCTAATTTTACTTCATGACGAATTCTCTTATATATCATTTTACTTAGATTTGTGAATAATCATCAGATATTCAAATACCATTTTAACTATAAGTAAAATGTAGTGTTTCACCGAGGCCGAGGCGAGGCGAGGTTCTAGTTGATCTCGGTCTCGCCTCGTTTTATAAATTTAAGTCTCGCCTCGCCTCGGCCTCGGACGAGATCTTGCCATCACATGCCTCGCCTCGCCTCGCCTCGCTTCGCCTCGTTCTCGGCCGAGGCACCTCGGTAAAAAGCGAGGTTTTTATTAAAATAAATAAAAAATTATACATGTATCCGGGCTGATAGGCTGATCAAGCCTCAAAAAATAAAATAATATATAATATAAATAAATATGTGTTTTTATTTTTCACTCAGATAGTGATGTTTCGACCGTCAATATTCTAGGTAATGAATTTAACTTATTTACCTGCAAAATGCGGTTGATAATGGCACTGCAACCCAGAGATTTCCAACCACACCTGGTCCTTGCAGTTCATGTTCATGAGTTAGCTAGAGAACAAAATGAATTAATTCATTAGCTGCTAATAAGCGATGAAGTTCATTTGGATCCAAATGGATTTGTAAACAAACAAACTGCAAAACATGAGCAAGTGAAACTCCAAATGTGTAAAATGTACACTATGATGTAGTGTTAACTTGGATAGTCTCAACAGTCTATATTGCTCCGGCGATTAGGAATCAGCTGCGGTAACCGTAAGAGAAAATATATATAGAATGATGATCA
This sequence comes from Tricholauxania praeusta, assembly GCA_949775025.1. Classification (NCBI taxonomy): domain Eukaryota; kingdom Metazoa; phylum Arthropoda; class Insecta; order Diptera; family Lauxaniidae; genus Tricholauxania; species Tricholauxania praeusta. The sequence goes on from OX459031.1 coordinate 46,822,796, forward strand.
AAAGCGTTTTGAGATAAGCTTTTTTTAAACAGTCCGGAGCTGTGGTTTCACTATACTTCACACTGCGTGAGAAAGTATGATGCTTTTGAGGAGCATTTTCGGCGAATACTTAGTACTCAAGTAAGTGCGAGGAAAATCGCTTAAAAATATCAATGAAATAAAAGGAAATTATCTGTCTTAAACGTACCTACTACTTATCAATCATACATTATCAATTAAAAGTATGTAATTTAAGTGACGTTTGATCAAATGATGCCCAAAATATCCTGAAGGATGTTCAAAATGAGGAAAACTTGCGCAAAACGGACATTAGAACTTTTCCAATTATTTTGTAAGCCACTACTCAAATAAAAATGCTTTCAAGGAGAAAATATTTCTTAAAAAACTTTTGGCCAAAACTTTTAATTAATTTAATTTACTGTTACCCAACTCTTACAATTTACGATCAAAGTGAGGTAGTAGCAAAAGGTGACAGAGCAAGGAAACATTATTCAGCTAAGCAAAATTTTAGAAATTCATAGATCTTGATGCACTGAACAAAATACTTAACAAAAAACCTTCTGGTATAGTAATTAATCGAGCCAAAGTTGTGATAGGACTCACTTTTATTTTTCAATATGATTCTTGCGTGGGACTTGCTGTATCAGCAAAATCCCGCAGCTGCAGTTTGCTTACAACGAATAAAGATTGATATTTCACTTATTATAAACGAAGACTTTTTTGTTAAGATTAACATTAAATAAAGTATTCAAAAGTTGAATACTTTAGGTGAGGTTGTTGTAGAAGAGATAACTGTATCTAATTGGCCTTTAAAATATTAAGGTTTCAACTCGAAATTTTGTCATAATGACTGCCCATCGAAATGTTCCAATTGGACCGATGAGCCTGGCTGGTATCAAAGAACGGGAGCGAAAGAAAACGTTTAGCTTCTGCGATATTTTTAGTTAAAGGTCAATTTTATAAAGAAAGTAATATTTAAACTTCAACGCTATATATCTCAGATAAAGAAAAATTTACTATTATACACTATTTTTAATATTGGTTGCTCAAATTATTATCAGCCCCAATTTATGACCCTTGTGATCTTGAAAATTGGAATTCGTAGAATACTGCTCATACTGCGCCAATTTGCTGAATATTTCACTCAATGTAGGTGACATATTCTTGACTTACGATAAGCTACTAGAGTTTAATCACGAGTTGCAGGAGTATAAGAAGGATCACCGAAAGAATTCTTAAGATATTTGTTGTGCACAATAGAATCATATTTTTTTTTTGTTCTCCAGCGCTCTCTTAACGGTCAGCGGTTTTCAATAAAGATAAAACAACCAAATATTCCTATTCTACCCTCAGAAGCGCCTAAACGGTATCTCAGTGGAACAGAAAATTGATGTTTTGTTAATGTCGTATTCTTGAAATGCCTGTAAAATTGAGATAGAGGAAATCCTCTTTTAAAATGTTTGATATCGGTATTTGAAGTAATTCATTAGCTGCCTAATTTTTTAAGCTATCAAATGCCTTAAAAATCAAGAATATGCATTTTTTGAGATACCGCTTTTGCGCTTCTGAGGGCAGTACTGCTTCAGAGGTGACATACTTAGGCGACTTATCAGGAGCAAAACACGTGAATATCGTGAACATATTATAGTTTTTCTAGATCAGTGGAATGATCTTTGACAAATGTGAAGTTGTCATGGAGGCAATTCTTTGCTGCCTTTTCATTTTCATCTCCAAAACATGTGCTTAGAAATTCTTTGCGGGAGGGACTGAAGGAAATTTTATCAAGTATTCCTTAGAAGGCGGTAGTTCTTTCCAAGCTATAGCAATATTTTTCTTTCGATAGTTTAGAACAAATTTTCAATATTTTGAGCGATTCCTTTTTGTTACCACAATTACTAGTTTTTTTTTAGTAAAAAAATATTACTGCGAAACACTGAAACTTGCAAAGACATTCGGATTTGGCACACAGAGAAACTTTTGTCCGTCCACCTATAATTTATTATTACTGCATCCAAAAGAAATCGAAAATATCGATTGAATACTTAATTTGATTTGTATAAATAGAGGATGCATATGCGATAACTTAATTTATATCAGATTGCAACAGAATCTCCAACAGAGCGCGCTAACAGCAAATCTGACGCATAAACTCACTTCCGCTACAATGTTAAATAGAATTTCATGGAACACTAAAAAGAAAAAGACGTCAAGAAGCACAGTCTTTTTCTTCTACAAAAACGCGTCCTTCCTAAACTCTTAAACTGTTCAAAGTAAACAAATCTACAAAAAAGGAGCTTGAAACAACATGAAAAAGTAAAACCATTTTTATTGCCCTTCACAGCACACGCATAATTTGTATAAATAGCCAGACCAGAAATACGAAATCCAAGTAATTTATGGAGTAGAATTTGAGGAAAAAGTCCAACAATCCAAGTGCCAGTTGGTTGGCTCTGTCTTTTTGTGGTGTTGCAACACTCAATAACGCAACATTGCAATGAGTCGAGTAGGTACTGCACAGCCCAGCGCTATTGTGGGCGACTTTTGAAAATAAATCACGTTGCATTTGATTTGATTGCGAACAAATTTATTAGCTGCGAGTGCACGCATGCAGTTGAGCTGTTTAAGAAAAAGAAATCGCCATTGATTTAGGAAATAAACACAACATGAAAAAACTGTGGAATTTATAGGGAGATACTGCGAAACTTAGGAAAACAAATTTTTTACACTGTTCGATATATGTCAGTTAGTATGCATCAGAATTCTGGAGGAAAAACATTTTAAGTTTATTATCTCAGAAAGTGCGATGTTTTGGCAGCAATAACTTAAGGACTGAAAAAGCTCCTACTTGTCTCGTACTTGGATCTAATATGAATAACACATATGGAGTTTTGCAATTAATTTTCATTTTCTGCACGAGTTGTTTAAATATTTTAATTAATTTATGTAGCTTTTCAATATCAGCGTCAACTCCAATACGATGCAGACAATGAAAGTAAATCTATTTGTTTCCTTTTCGTTCCTCTTCGCTTCCGCACCCACTTCGGTAACGCATTCCACTATCGCAGTGGAACGCACTGCATTCACTGTTTGCAACGCATCTCATCGCATCACATCGTGTCATTCTGTCGCTATCAATTATGACATTTTGTTTCTGTTTTGCCACTTTTGCCACTGACTTTGCCACGCCACGCCACGCAGCACTAAGCTGTGTCGTCGTTTAATGTTGCCACACTGCGCGACGCAATTGCACTTAAGCCACTTAGAGGCAGCTTAAGTGGCAGCAGTCGAGATTGAATTTCGTTTCACTTTACAGTGCAGCGCAACGAAATACGCGATATGCCTTACTTTTCGCATCTTTTTCACTTCTTGGCCTACGTTACACCCCCTCATTAAGGCGTAGTCTCCACATTCTGTGCACTGAAAGAAAATATGAAAGTTTTTTTGATAACCATAACAGACTAAACACATCGGATAGGCATTGGCGTAGCTTTGGGAGAATAAGACAGCATTGCAGAGCAAAGCTTCAAGAAGCATCGAATAGTATCGATGAATGTATCAGAAAACGATATTAAATCGAATCGATAAAATATCGCCAACAAATTTTCAATGACATTGGATGGTGTTGAATAATAGAAAAGATGACTATCGGACGGTATTGAAAGCTATCGAAATGCACTGGAGAATATCAAGAGATATTGAAGGTAATCATTACATTCGTAATGTGTCGTATAGCATCAAGTAGGTAATTTCAGAAAACATTCCACGATATCTATCGGATATCGAAAGGCATTGGAAAGGTTCAATGATATTGAAATGAAATTAAAAGTAGAGGAACGTAATATTAGAAGTGTAAATCATCAAATAATATTGGAAGGAGTCGGAAGCTTCGAATAGAATTGGTTAGTATTGAGTAGTAATGTCTTTTATAAGTAAATAATTTAAGGAAGTTCCGCGACGCTGGCATTAAGCAACTTTACGGACAATTTCTTAACACCTTTTCGAATGATTTGGCTTTATTCATTAAAGATGAGATGCTGGTGCGATAGCAAAGTTCTTAATGGCAGCTACTTCAACAATGCTTATTGTAATTAGAACCATTTACATAAAATATATGTGTAATACTCATTTGTGTATGTATAAATTGTATGCAATATTTTTCACTTATCCAGTTAAAGTTTTGAATCCTTTTGCTGCGGCAGGAAATAATGGACACATGCAGTTAAAGTTCCAGCTAAGTTTTACTTGATATAGGAAAAACTGCATTTAAAGCTTAATGCATATTTTTAAAGCAACTGTTTTGAACTTCTTGATGGAAGCTTGGTTAAAAATAAAACTTTTTCAACTTTCTTGTATAAACTTAATTTTTTTTTTAAGTCTCAACACTTTCAATAAAAACATTTTTTGTTCTTTAAATTAGAAGTGTACGAAAGTGGAGTCAATCATTAAAGCGGTGTTATAGTTTTTCGTGAGCAACTATTGTGAAAGTCGATTTAAACTGGGCAACGTACGAAAATTCAAAATATTTCATAAATACAATCCAAGCTATCTTGACGCAATATTTCATCCAATACAGATAAATACAGCAAGAAAACATTGTTTTATCGGAGTGCTCTCTATGGAGAAATTTTTCAAACTTAAGAAAGTACTGTTTAATTTCTTCAAAATATAAGAAGAATGACGTCTTCTTTGTAGTTTAGATATTATGATTTTTGTATTTACACACCAATTAAATTTTGACCATAGCTACCCAACTATCAAATTGGTGTTTCACATGCATTTCCTTTGTGATATGTTTTAGTACTACAATTTTTAACTGACAAGTAAGCTCATTACTCCTGCATGACAAGCTTCATACATATATCAAAATATGTCCCGAATATACCTAAAATCCATAAATATTATCAAGTGCAAGTATTTGCCTATAACAATGGGCCTTTGATACGTAGTATGGGGACATGTTTAGCCTCTTATGCGGTGGTAAAAAAAGTTTTTTTTTTCTAAAGTGAGATAAACGATATACATTACATTGGTATCACTTTAAATTTAAATATCCAGTTATAGGCCTCTCATGTACTATTTACAGAATTACTCTCTTAGTAAATGTTCGGCAGTTATAGATCGTTTTTCTTAGCTCTTTTCTGTGACATATATTCCGATTGAAATTTCATTGAAATTCTGAAATTGATTGCGCAGAAAGTTATACAAGTCGTACGTTTTTGTACAAAACTTTATTATTATTGGTTATACAATTTCGGAGTTGTTGAGTCTTAAAACCTCTTTTAAATCTAAATTATTTTCTTTGTTTTCTTGTGTACAACCATCAATCATTTCACTTCCTTTGAAGTCATATATTCTTTTGAAAAATTAAAAACAAAATAAACAGAACTAATTTTTTTCTATCTATTTAGTGCAACTATATGAGGTGTATGAAAACTTCTTAAATTTGACATATTTCATTTAACCTGCTAAATGTTCTTACTTGATAGGCTAGCTGGATAACATTTTATCTATAAAATAGAATATTAAGCTTTACAAAAATGTGCCTTTTTCTATAAAACGCTAAAAAGAGAATGTTAGTCGGATGTTTAAAGTAGGGTTGTAACGGAAGTCATCTATGCGGAGGCGGATGCGGAGTTCAGAAATTTATCTCCGCGGATGCGGAGTTTTAACGGAAGCGTAGGTAGAAAAACAATTTGAAAATATTTAAAATTTAGTATTAGTATTAAATGAACACTAGTAGGCATCCTAGATTTCCAGCTGAAGAAGCTATTTTTCAGAATTTATTATGCAACCCTCAGTAGGAGATATTACTCGTATTTTAATTTTTTTCAGGATCAATAAATACACTTTTGAAATACACGAACAATGTTTTTTTTTAATTCATTTAAAATAATATATATGGGGCATTCAATGCCAAATCACCGAGGTTTTTGCCCGACCCTCTTCAATTTCGCTAATTTTTTGATATGTTTTATGTGCGTATTAAAAGCAAAAAGCACACCAATTTCCAGTCTTTTATTCGGAACCGTTATTGAGTAATCGGTTTTTTAAATTTTAAAACAAAAAACGATAGACTGGTTATAAATATTGATATCAATAAAAAGTAGGATATCATTTTTTTCGTATTTGAATGTAGTTTCTGAAAAAAAAAAATAAAAAAAAATTAATCGCAGTAATAATCAGTTAGTTACTAACGTTTAAAGATTAAAATCGACATTTTCGAAAAGTGTGACACCATTGATTTTTCTTAAAATCTTTCTCAAAATTCTCATCAAAATTTGCGGATGCGGAGGCACAATATCAAGCGGAAGTTCCGCACTTGCGGATGCGGATGCGGAGCTCCGTTACAACCCTAGTTTAAAGCTTAAATTTGCTCAGATGTATAAGGTTTTGGACGTCTTAGATAAATAAGAAACTACATGACAATATGTCGAATGGAATCGAAAGAAGTCGAATAAGCTTGAAGAGGTCAAAAAATGACAAATAATAACGTTAAAATCGATGAATAATGCCGAGAAAGTTGGTAAGGATCGAAAATGTCTAACAAAGTGAGAGGTGGTTTCTATGACATCAGCAGAGGTGGTCCTAGGTTCCAAAATGTGCACGATTTTGATCCAATAAAAATGAGAGACGCTTTGAAAATTTTTTCAAAACAACTTAAAAAAATATTTTTCAAAATTGATACTTATTGGCAATAGATAACCAAATCCTTATGCATAATAGTTATGAATCAACGTAAAAAGTATTTATTGAAAAATAATAATTATCAACAATTAATATAATATAATATTTCTTCTTCATAATAATTACAAAGCAATTTTTTTGACAAAAAACTTATAATAATTACGTCCCTTTTTCAAAACTTCTTCAGACAAGCTCCGTTTAAATGAAAGTCTTTTCAGCCATCCAAACTCCACTAAGTGAAATTTATCCAAACTTCGTATAAGTGAAATAAACTCTTAAGTGAAAAATAAATTTTGGCAAATTTCCGTTTCAGTTGAGCGGGTTCGACTGTACTACATTCCGGGTTATTAAAATAATCATTAATAAATTTGAAAAACTGGTTCAGTTAAAGATCATAAGAGCATATTTTATCATTGTAGTGGTCGTTCTAGTTTAAATATTGCAGATGTTAGCACAGCTAACAACGAATCGTTACATCGATTCGTTGTCGTTCACAGCATTTAAACCTCAAACCAACAACTTTGTTCAATATTTTAGAAGATATTGATGTACAAAATACATGGTTTCAACAGGACGGTAGAATATGCCATACAGCAACGGAATCAGTCGATCTTTTGAAAGAGAAGTTTAATAATCGAATGATTTCTCGAAGAACAGACGTGAACTGACCACCAATATCTTGCGATTTAACACCATTGGATTTCTTTTTACGTGGTTGCTTGAAGAGTAAAGCTTATGCGGATCATCTTCAAACTGTTCAACACCTCAAAGACAACATCATCATTATACGAAAGAGTTATTCAAAACTTTGGCAAAAGATTGACAGCCTACCGAGCCAGTGGAGGAGCTCACCTGACCAAAATTCTTTTTATTATTAACCGAAACCAATGTATTTTAATTTCCAATAAAAATAAATAAAGATTTCTTGCAATTTATGTCTTTTATTTCAAATTTAAAAGTATACCTCAAATTTGAACACCCTTTATTAGGCATGAAATGGTCGGGGTTCAAGTCTCAGTACAAATTTACCATAACAGGTACATGCAATCAGTGTAGGCTTATGACATTAATTAATTTTCAATAGAAAATATCTTTCAAATTGTTTAAAATTTTGCAAATTGCATTAAGTTTTACATTTTTTTTTTGAATGTAACATCTTTGTTGTTGTTATTGTTGACAACTATTCGAAATGTATGTATGTACATATGTATGTGTATAGCATTTATTTCTATATGCGGTCTTAGCAGTTGGCTGCATTGTTGTTGCAACTACTTTTGCTGCTGTTGCTGTTGTCATGTCAACGTTGACATGACATTGGTCACGCGTTATGACAGTTTTTTTTGCTGTTGCTTCGTCTTCTTAGCTCGAATTGCGCTATGTGCAATTGTTGTTTGTTGTGTTGTTTTTGTAGTTTTTATTTCAACTGCTGTCAATTCAATTTAACCACAGCAAGCGACTCAACAGTAAATGATGGAAAATTGATATCAGTCGACAACAATGATCGTAGTAGCTTAAATGATTTGGTTGATTGCGTTGATTTGATGATTTCAATTTAATTGTTGTCATTGATTGCTGCTCGTTTATTGTTGTTGGCTTATGTGTATGTGGCTTTAATATGTACCGGTAATTTGCTAATTAAAAAGGAAAATCAGAGTTGACAGAACTGGAGAGTATTAAATTATATAGGGTTTGTTTCCAAAGTCTTTCGTTTTGGAATGATAGTAATCGTTTGAGGGCTATTCAAACCACCGGTTAATATACGATCCAATAATAACACGATATTATCACGATTAATAACAAGCGTTACATAATCGATAATATTACGCAACCAAGCAATTGCGACTAAAATATCACTTTGTACTCCTGTTTTCAGTTAGAATAAAAATGTTTGAACTGTGTTTTCTGTATTAAATAAAATCAAGGTAACGTAGATTAACTTAAAGTTGCAGAGCGTGCAATAAAAGCAAGGCATCAGTGCTGCTGCCAGCTATTTTTTATACCTTTAAGCTAAGCTTAAGAAACAACCGGAAGAAACATCTATTTTCAAATAAGTGGAGGAACGCCATGAAATACGAAATATATCATCATATCAAGTCCTTGAACCGACGGTTCAACAAAGCTATGAAACAGGCAATAAATCACAAAATAGATGACAGATGACGTATTGTGTGCATATTATAAGGCCCCTCATGGCTCAAGTGTTACGAGCAGCTATCCACATATAATTCATGGATTGGTCGGGGTTCAAATCTTGTCTGATGAGGCTATATATACAGTGGATCAAAGTTATAATGGTACAGCATTAACAAAAAAGTTTCTTACTAAATAGTAAATTAACTAGATATTTTTTTACAAATTTAAAATCTATTTTAGAAAGTGTATTTAATAAACATTTATTATCAACAAAAAATTTTTATAAAATCAGCGTTGTTTTTTTTTTTTTAAAATAACGAAAAATGAAAATGCATGGAATTCTGTCACAAAGTTATAATGAAACCTTGTGAATAATCCACAAATTCGCTACCAAAACTACAGCAAACTTAATTTTCGTGTCATATCGTGTTGTCTAGTTAAGGGATCATTCGATAATTCATGTTACTCATCAACGATTAATATTTTTATTTCCGTAATAAGCGAGATGGCGCCGCGCGTTATGAAAACCTTGGTTAATTAAAGAGAAATGCCAAATATCAGTGAAACTATTAATCGTCCTCCAACAACTGTTTTAAACATAATTAAGCTATATGAAAATACCATAAACTTAAGAACAAGGCCAAACCGAGTACTAGGGAAATATTTAATGCGTCAGATAAATGTTGAATAATATAATAAATTAAGAAAAATCCCCATATTAGTGTCCCAAAATTGGCATCTGAAGCCGAAAAGTATCTTAAAAAGAAAGCTAGCCATGAAACAATTAGAGACGTGCTTAGAAGACATCTCTTTAATGGACGAGTAGCTAGGAAAAAAACATTCGTGTGTAAGGCCAATGTACAAAAGCGAAAGGACTTTAGTGAAAAGTGGGGCCTAATCCCAGTTTATTTATGTCGGTAGTTGGTAGAGCCGATGCCAAATCGTTTGAGAGTTATTATACAACTAAAAGGACTACCTATTAAATATTAAAAACAAATTAAATCCTTTAATAATACAAATTTTTATGTGAATTTCTTTGGTGTTCCATTATAACTTTGTGACAGAATTCCATGTATTTTAATTTTTCGTTACTTTTTTTTTTTTTAAACGCTAATTTTATAAAAAAATTTTGTTGATTATAAATGTCTATTAAGTAAATACACTTTCTAAAATAAATTTTGAAATTTTAAAAAAATATTTAGTTAATTTACTATTTAGTAAGAAACTTTTTTGTTCAAACTGTTCCATTTTAACTTTGACCCACTGTATGTATATATTAAGGTGTTCATTAACAAATTTTTGGAGATGGATTTTATTTATTTTTTCCCATATTTAGCTTGAGGAATAAAAGTATTTGTCCCAACATTTGAGCTTCCTAGCTCAAATCTGTAAACAGCGCGGACAGAGTTTATGTCCAACTTTGTTGAAATTTAACGAACAAAATGTAGAAAAGTCTGCCTTAGGTGCCAAGATATAGCGGTTTAGGTTGTTAAGTTGTATGGGGGATGCCACCCACTGTTGCCAAACCACGCCCACATTTTTCGTTGACTAAAAATGCGGACAAAATACACCCGAAGAGGTATTTTTATTTTTTATTTCAAAAAAATTTGCGGTGCTATATGCCTATATAATAGAATCGGGTTTGAAGAAAATTCTCCCAAAATTTTAGCTTCCTAGATCAAACCTGCACCTAAGGCAGACTTTTTATACGTTTTAGTAAGTCGGTTTGTTCGTTAAATTTCAACAGGTTTAAGCTAGGATGCTCAAATGTTGGGAGAAATATTTTTATTCCTCAAGCTAAAATAAATAAATATATCCATCTCCAAAAGTTTCAAAGTAAACACCCTAATATAATCATATATGTATATGAGTGGTAATAGCCGAAACATACATATATCATTAGTTACTAGGTTAAATTGTTCCACTTGTTGTCTGTGTCATGTTTGTTTATAAAGCACTAACCGATTTGTGAAATTTCACATGAATATCGGTTTAAAAAGCAAACAAAAGTTCAAAGTCTGTTTTATTCATGCCGAATTTTAACGGCAAGGTAATCATAAAATCTTTCTTCAAAACCAAAAAACTACAATCCTTGAACGGTCAATACACATATACACGCCAGTAATGGCATCTGTGTTTTGTGGAAATATACTGAATAGAGACTTGAAATGTAATTTTTAGATGGTGAATGTACTTTTTCGTCATGAACATCAAAAAGTTACTTAAAATTACGAAAATTCAAACAAAATTGTAACTATTTTACAAAAAAGAAATGAAAAGGGTCAGCAAAGCTTATTTTTAGAAATAGCCCAAATGTACTGAAAGCAAATTGAAAATGTACCAAATCTACCGATACTGACGAAGATTTTTCACGATGCAAGTGTAATGAAAAAAGTACAAATGTACCAAAAATCCCATCACTGATATACAGATATAAAATCAACGGTTGATACTTTGTTGTTTAACTGAGAAATGTTTCTTGGGACTGAGTTTTACGCACAGCGTTATTTATTTAAATTTTTCGCATAAAGCCAATACTTTAATTGATCAATACTTTGAAGAAGATTCTATGAGTTAGTTGAATGTTGTTAATTCACAACAACAACAAAGTTAAACAACAATATTTTATGTGCGTAGCTAAAGTCATCAGGACATAATTTACCTTAACGTGTCTTTTGTAGTTTTGAGTGAAGAAATAAAAAGAGATTCACGATGCGTTTTATTTTGTTAGTACGTATCTCTTGTATACTTAAGGCATAGCTTAAGTCATAATTTAAACATTTCCTGCAAGTCGCTTATATTCAATTGGTTACCTTCATAATCTTGCAAATGTGGGTGGGAACATGTTGATCTGCAATGTGCTAATGGAATTATTCACAATAAATTTTAAGTACCAGGAGACCGATCATAATTCTCGTTTTTCGTTTTGAAGTTGACAAAGTCGAAATAGTGTGGAAAATAATCAAAAAAAAAACTGAAAAAGGTGGAAAAAATCGAAGAAGTCAATAAAGCTTAAAGAGACGGAAAAACTTGAAAATGTTGGATAATGTAAACAAGGCTGAAAAATTAAAAAAAGACATGGAAAATGTTGAAAATTTTCATGCAAGGATGAAAAAGTCGAAAAGTATTGAAAATGTTGGAAAAAGTTTAAGGAAGTTCAAAAGCTCAAAAAAAAAAAATAATAATAATCTAAGCGGTCGCAAAATGTTGGAACGAGTTGGAAGAAACTAAAAAAGTCGATAAGAAATGGAAAATGGTGAAAGTGGTTGCAAAATGTTAAGCATCGGTTAAAAGGTCGAAGAAATATGAAAAATTTAAGTAATCGCAAAGTTTTGAAAAAAATTCGAAAAAAAAATATGTACCTAATGTTGAAAATTTAGGTAGATTCGATTAACAATAAGTTGAAAAAGTCAAAATTAGGAAGAGAACATGTAGAAAAAAGTTGAAATAGTCAAAAAATGGTGAAATCTGTTGAAAAAGTTCAAAAAGTTAAAAACACCGATAAATATGGTTATGTTGAAAAAATCTTGAAAGAGAGTGAATAAAATGAAAAAGTCTAAAAATGGCACTATTGTTCCAATTCCGCCTACTTTTGGTTCAATTAATAATACTCATGGTCTACATCCGCATACCGAATTTCATTACAAAAGCTTGTATGATTTGGGAGATATACCGTAGTTAGTCTTAATATTTAGGGCCGAGATATACCCACTGGTACAATCCAACCCGTTTACGATCCAGAAATATAATATAATACGTAATATGTTTTTATAAATAACATTCTCACATCAAATTCTAGTATGATTGCACATAGTTGGCTTGATATGTGTGTTGTATGTACGTCTTTCAAGGTATTTTACTTGTATGAGAGGTGCGTTCTACACCTACACGCCCTGCACCTACATTAAACTATTTTTTAGGATGGGGTGCCACGCCCACTGATTAAAACCCATCGAACTCCATTTATTTTCAAGCATAGTAGGTGCTGTGGGCTGTGCCACACCTTTCAACGAGTTTTGCCAATGAGTGACATAGCTTGTATTGATGACTGCTTTCAGTGGTATAATCTATAAAATTTTTCTGAAAATCGTAGGCGTCGTTTTTGAGTAATTTTGAATCAAGATTTCGATTGGTGAAAACTGCCACGCCCAGTATTCAATTCCGCTTTCTTTTACTACAATTCAAGACATGCATACATATATGATCAGTATCAGTTTACCAAATTTAATCACAAGATCTTGCATGGCTTACGTTATATGGCGTTATAAGAATAAGATTTAGAGCTGTGCCACGCCCCTGTTAGAGACTTTAAAACATAGCCTAATAAAGTGTGAAAAAATACCATATAGCTTTGAGCAAAAATATTGACCTTAGGACTCAACAGTTTGTAAAGGTGAACTGAAATCATTTTATCGCCGCCTTTTTCCAAAACCTTGGCTACGTCGCACAGTGAGTCACTTTCATAGTAGCCGCGGCCAAAAATAGTTAACGATGTTCAATTGTAATGAAATATAGTAAAATAAATCATATTATGATGTTTTTTTTAGCATAATTAAGAAAAATTAGAAAATCATAAAAATCGGTCCATTGCCACGCCCATCTTCCATATAAAATAAAAATTTTAATTGCTTTAAGTTCGTTATTTTTGACATAAGAAGATAAAATGTGGTGTGTGAGATCGTACTAACATATTTATTCATTATGCCAAAGATAGGCAGATTTCCAAGCCTATTAAGTGATGAAAATAGCCTAAATGAATCATATAAGCCGTTAACAATGAAAGTGGTATAATTACCTCCCAGCTGAGTAAGCAAAACAAAACAAACAAAGCAAATCAATGACATTTGTTTGTTTTGCTTTCTTGCTTTGGTTTTTTATTTTACATATTGGCCTTTATGCCTCAAAAAAGGAAGGATACCACGCCCATTTGCTCAATAGACACTAAATTATATTATATATTTTACATAAATTACATATACATACATAATTAGAAATAGCCTACGATTGAAAGTTATGAATGAATGCGATCGAGATGGTAGGAGGGATGATAATAACAGTAACAATAATTCTGCCTATTTATTTACGAGCTATCAGCCCTGAAATGTAGTTCTAGGTATTCTAGGTCTTGTAGTATGCCCTTATTAATTTCACGAATGCTAGTCTTACTTTATAAAAATCAACTCCGTCAGCTTATCGCCGTGGCTTTTGGCTTCACCTTTTCGCCATACTTCAAAAAAATCACTCACTTTAATAGCAGATGCCACTAGAAATTTTGAAAAAAAATTAATTAACAAATAAACAAAAAGCCCTTTTGAATACGATTTTACATACACAATTTTATACTTTATTTAAGGGGGGAAAAAGGTCAAAAAACAATTTTTTTTTAATATGTATTGTGATACTACAAGTCATTAGGAATATTGTCATTTGGAGCAAAAGTTTTCGAGTTCCAGACAATAGAGCCCAAACGGTTATATGAAAAAGTAATCATATAAGTATAAACTTCAATCGCGTTTTTCTCAAAACTTTTTTTTTTAAGTCGGCAGTCAAAGTTTCTCGAAAACTTGTGGATCGATTTTGCCAAAATTTTACATACTTCTTTTTAGTACTAAATACTCGGATCTGAACGAAGAATTTTGTTTTTCTTCAATTGCTACTTATTTTTTAATTAAACAAAAGGAGCAATCTTTGGTAAAAATCAGAGTTTTTTGATTAAGCCTGTATCAAAAATTCAAAAATGAATATTTTTTTATTCCTTCGTTCAAATCTAAGATGAACTTATATACTAAAGAAAACTTTAGTTTTTTGATATCAGATGAAGCAGTCATGAGTTATCCTGCCTACCGAATGTTGACTTTTTTTGAGGTTACTTAGTTCTCCCACTACCACTGGCATATTTTTTTAAAATTTTTTAATGAAAAATTGGTAGAGTATTCTTGAAATAATGTTTAATCATTTTGCAAACTTTAAAAATTTCAATAAAGAATGTACTGTTTAAAAAAAAAAATCACAAAAATACGGTTTTTTTTTTGTCTCTCTGACCTTTTTCCCCCCTTAAAGCAAAAACTTAAAAAGTGGTCTTAAGTGTACTTTAATTATATTCTTGTAAGCTTTTCAATGATGTTGTGATGTTTTGAGCAAGGTTAATTTCCAATATAACGGAATTTCTTTACAACGTAAACAATGTACTTAGTACTGCCAGACTTTATTAAATTGTTTTAATATGTAACATGCCTATATTTGCTCATGGAATCTTACAGAATGGTACAAATGTGAAGGATGGAAAAGAAGCCAACATACACAGGAAAGTTTGAATTTTATACTGTATTTTTAGTAAAGTATACCATTTTAAGTAATAAAAAGATGATGAAATTAAGGTAGGCGTGGCATTCCGCCTACAGTTGACCATTACCAGGATCTATATCTTTGTAGTGTCAAAAATAAGGAACTTAAAGCATTTAAAAAGTTCATTTTTTATGAGAGGTGGGCGTGATAATGGTCAGATTTTTTGTGATTTTTTTTTTATGCCGAGGAAGCATCAAAAACCAAATTTTATCTTTAAAGTGTCAAAAATATCGAGCTGAAACCAATTAAAAAGTTTATTTTATTTGTGATTTTTCAAAGTCTCAATAATTATGCCAAAAAAACATCAAATACCAAATTTTATCTGTCTGACAAACTAAAAGCAACTAAAAGTTTTACTATTTACTATGTCGTGGCAATGGACCGATTTTTATGATTTTTCTTAATCATGCCAAAAAAAAAACATCATATACCAAATTTCATTACAATTGAACAACGTTTACTATATTGGCCGCGGCTTCTCTGGAAGATACACTGTGAAAAATGTTGAAAAAAATTTTTATTTTGGGCATACTAAGGCAAAAAAACTCTTTTGATTATGATTTTATATAGTTTTATACGCTATTTAATGCAGGAGCCTAAAAAGTGGTCTTATAGTCCAGGAGAAATAGTGTTTGAACAACAAAATAATTCGTTACAGCAATCTGACAGCGGAATATTGTTGAACAAGCTCTTGTAAAAGAGGACAAAAAATCGAACTGACAGCATCTATCCGGGGTGGAATGGGGTGCATTTTTAGAGGTCGAACACAGTTTTTAACGATTTTTGGCTAAACTGTGCATAATATCAAAAAAAGTTTAAGACAAAAGTTGTAGGAAATAAGAAGATCTACAACTTTTGGACGGATCATTTTTACCTTAACCTCAAAACTTTTCGAAAAAATGGCTGTATACTGGATTTTTGGATTTTAATTTTTTTCTCTGACAAAAATGCTTCAATAAAGCTGAAACTTGGGCAAAAGATATTTTTCAGTGTTACACAAAGGTAGTAATTTTTTCAAACAGAAATATTTAGAGGTTGTTGTTAAATTTAATTTTTAAACAAAAAAAACCGAAATTTTTAACTGCGATTCCTCTTAAAACTACACCTCCTAAAAAGTTCTGTTTTGGCTCACTTACTCGTTGTTATGTCTTCTTTAGATAAATGGTAAAAAGAAGGTATACTGCAATGGAAAAATGACCGAAAAATTGAAAATCTGTGGTCTCTCCGACGACTAGAGCTATGGTGTTTCTTGTGTAACAGTTCAAATTCTTTGTTGTTTTCACTGTATTCAAAATTTCTAAATTTTTTTTTGAATATACATATAACATGTCTATATGTTCTCATGAAATCTTCCTCCGAAAAGGTACGAAAGTGTGGGATAGAAAACCAGCCAACATACAGAGGAAAAGTTGAATTTGATACTGTATATTTCATAAATCACAACTTTTTAAGTAGTTAAGGCATTTTAATAAAATTTTGGAATTTTCCTACGTACCTATGTTCTTTTCATCGGCATAAAAATTTAAGTCAATATGCTTGATGACCGCACCTGTTACACTGTGCGTCGGTGGTTAACAGAATATGTTATTCTCGAACCAAAACCAATAAAAATCAAAGCGGTCTCTGGTAAAAAAAAACACACACATTGAGAACCACTGATCTAGAGTGTACTTTTGTAAGCCAAAGCGATCGCTCATTAGATTAATTAACACATTCCACCCGAAATTTATAAACTGCCTGTTTCTGCACAAAAATTGCTAATTGAATAATTTTCCCACCTAATCGATTTAGTTTGCGAACCGCAATAAGAAACCCGTATGTGTGAAAATTTACGAATTAGGAACACCCGAAACCTTTAAAATAATTTGACTGCCGTAAGCACCGGTTTCACTGCACAATCGCCATCATCGTGCCGGTCTACATAGACAAAATTAATGCTTTGGTTGCGCCGCAATGTCGTTAAATTGTTGGCTTGGTGCGCATTTTCGCACTTAATTTGGCCATAACAACCTCAAAAGCTTCGTAATGAATTCGCAATTGAGCTGCAGCTCGCTACTTGTTGGCTGCTAAATCGCTGCCGATACGCAGATAATGTGTAACAAGCATTTAGATATGATTTTTTTTTATTAGAAACAAATTTGCACAAATTACATGAGAGCAATTTTAGAGCAGCGGCAATAGCAGTCAAAAAGAACCCCAGCGGCAGCTATAGCTAAGTCGGCCATGCGTCCAATATAAAAATCGTGGTGTGCGCTGCTGAATTTCTCTGATTAGACATTTACATTAGTTGCATGACCACTAAATAAACGACAAATTCCCACTTGCGTCCATATAGGGTGTATAAGATTTTGATACAAAAACTATGAAGTTTACTTAGAGGGCTTGCAACAAAATACATATGGCTAATTGAAGATTTCGCAATAAAAATTAGTTCGTTTTTTTTTAAATTTTACTCTTCAGAAATCAAAGTTAGGCTTCCAGAAGTATCAAATGTGTTGCACTCCAAGGTTTGCAGATTACCTCACCCTGTAAGTGCAGTTATGAGTAAGCGAAACTTTTGGGCGCCACAGTCGTTGATCCGTTGGTTGGTTGGATTGAAACAGCGGGTGTTAGAATTATTAAATAATTTTATATTCGTATGATATGGACGGCAGTCATAAATAATGCTTAAGTATTTACAATTTGACGCAAAACAAATCAAATTTTAATCCCTTGAGTGTTCAGACGAAAAAATTATTTAATTCAATTTAATAAAACAATAATAGTGGAATACTTTCGGGTAAATAGCAAAATATGCTCCATAATAATAAGATTAAGTTAGCGACGAGACGGATGTAATCTATGGAAACTTTAATTTGTAGTCAATTTTTTAACTCTGCCTTCATGTATTAAATAATGGAGTTCATGACGCTTTGTAGGAGTTTCTGGACATTAAAAAGATAAAAAAGTATATATAGAGATCCTGCCCAAAAGCCGTAATGATAACAAAAGATCTGAAATAAACATTTAGAACATTGAACCCGCATATAAAATAGACGTTTGCTTAAAAAAATGTTACACTATATTTTTAATAAACACATGTATGTACGTATTATACTTACAATAAAATACAATTTTTTTTTTTGGTTGTCCGTGCATCACGCAACAAATTACTAAATTGAATTTGATCAAATTTGGTTCCCATAAAATACTAAAATATATAAATAAAAATTAATTTATAAATGCATGTTTTCCAGGCCCGTGCGCAGGAAAATTTGAAAAAATCGAATTTCGGGACTAAATACTATCTATAAAAGAAAAATCATGTAACATTTTTTAAAGTCAAATTTTTTACAAGAACGCAATCTTTATTTTTCGACTGAATTCGGGTATCTATTCTGTGATTCAATAAAAGTTACGAGCAAAAAACATGTTTTTTCTATCCAAAAAGGAACTTCAGGAGAATCAAAAGTGCTCCCTTGGGTTTTTCTCGGAACGAACAAAAAATGACGCAGATATCGTTTTCAAGGGTCCTTCTAACCTTTGATCATTATCTTGTTGCAGCCAAGATACGCATGCGGCTGTGCAATGTAAAGGATGTACGCCCTGGTACGCAACAAAAGCTGGACGTCGCTAAGCTGCAATCACATTGGACGGCCGAAGCCTATTCCGCTCGCCTCTCAGAACTGCTCTATCTACCTGACTCTATCCCGCTCCATGCGCTCTGCCGCTGAGGAAGTCATTGGTTTCCGACGCCCACTTCCGCGAAATCAATGGTATGACCAGGAGTGTCGCGAAGCTACTGCAGTGCAGTCAGCCGCAACGCGAGCCGTGCACGAAAACTACCGGGAAAAGAGAAAGGAAGAGAGGCGCCTTTTCAGACGCAAGAAACGAGAGCAGGAAAGGCACGAGCGTGAGAAACTCGAAGTGTTACGAGGCAGGAATGATGCTCGAAAATCTTACCAACAAGTCAAGCGTCTGACCCATGCTTGCTGGCGATGACTCCACCAATCCCGCCTTTGGAGAAATTATCCCGATGCCACCAATCAACGACGATGGTGTGGACGTACCACCACCTAGCCATGACGCGGTACGAGTTGTGATCCAACGACTTTAGAACAACAAAGCGGCTGGTGCCGATGGCTTGCCTGCTGAATTGTTCAAGACCGGTGGCGATGAGCTGATAGCGTGTATGCATCAACTCATCTGCAAAATAGGGCTAGTATAAAGCATGCCCGACGATTGGAATCTCAGTGTCCTTTGTCCTGTACTGAAGAAAGGTGACCCGACAATCTGCGCTAACTACCGGGGAATCAGTCTTCTTGCCATCTCTTACAAGGTCCTGTCGACTGTACTGTGTGAAAGACTTAAGCCGTTTGCTAACACACTGATTGGGCCTTATCAGTGTGGCTTTAGACCTGGTAAGTCCACCATAGACCAGATCTTCACACTACGTCAAATCCTGGAAAAAACCCATGAAAAACAGATCGATACCCATCATCTCTTTATCGATTTTTAAGCTGCTTTCAATAGCCCGATACGAGATTACCTGTATGCCACCATGTCTGAGTTCGGTATACCTGCGAAGCTGGTGCGGCTTTGCAGAATGACGTTGAGCAACACAGTCAGCTCCGTCAGAGTAGGAAGGGACCTCTTCGAACCATTGATACCGAACGAGGTTTCAGACAGGGCGATCCACTATCCTGCAACCTCTTCAACTTTGTGATGAAAGGGGTGTTGCGAAGAGCCAGTGTACATCGTAATGGCACTATTTTCTACAAAAGTGTCCAGCTCCTTGCATATGATGATATTGCTATCATTGGACGTTGTAAGCGAGATGTTACTGCTGCGTTCTCTGCTATCAAAAAAGAGTCAGCGTAGGTGGGTTTGGCGGTGAACGAGGGCAAAACAAAGTATATGCTGTCCACAAACAGAGAGACGCGGCGTATTGGATCCTATGTTACTGCGAACATCTATACTTTCGAAGCTGTCAAGGAATTCACCTATCTTGGCACTGCCGTGAACACTCAAAACGATGTCAGCCTGGAGATAAAGAGAATACTAACTCTTGCTAATAGGTGTTACTATGGTCTCAGTAAGCAATTGAGTAGTAGAGACCTCTCTCGCCCAACAAAACTGACACTCTACAAGGCCCTCATCTTACCCGTGCTACTTTACGGCGCAGAAGCATGGGCTGTATAGCAGACTGATGCAGCCACGCTTGGCTTGACGACTACCGTATTCGAATGAACCACGAACTGTACGAGCTCTACGCTGACATTGACATAGTCAAGCGTATCACTATCCAACGTCTGCGATGGCTGGGACATGTTGTGCGTATGGACGAAGAAGCTCCGGCGAAAAAGGTGTTTGATGTGGAAGCCGCTGGGCGATGACGAAGAGGAAGACCATGCATCCGATGGAAAGACCAAGCCGAGGAAACCCTATCCACGCTTGGTGTGACTGATTGGAGAAGGCGCGCGCGAAGCAGAGGCCTTTACCCAAGTAAAGTAAAGTCTTACTTTTGAGTCGGTGTCTTGATGAATCTAAATTTCGAACCGGCCATTTAGACATTTAATTATAATTGCACATGTTTATGTACACGTATTTATCTTATGATTTAATATTCAGTTATCATTACGTAAGTAGTAAATTCTGCGAGCTACTTGAAAAAACTCGTCCAAAACTCTTTTCACATAGATTTCCATATCGCGATGTATATTTAGCGAGGCTAAGCCGTTCAGCCAATCTTCGGACATAGTTGATCTGAGGTATGTCTTTAGACGACGTAGCACTGAAAAGAAGCGTTCATTTATTGCTGTTGTCACAGGCAAAGTTGCCATAACACGAAGCATTTTTGATGTCTTGCCCGGCAATGCATCAACGCCAAAGTTGAACTTCATTTATCCACATGTCACGTGAACTATCATGCAAAATTGAAATATATGGCGCGAATAGATTTGTGCATGAATTTTCATTGAAGCTGATTTTATTGATGCCGAAGCTATGCTTGAACGCGCATTGAAAAAACGCTCGTGCTACTTAGACTTATCGACGCGCAGTGGTCTCATATCGTGTTTTTGGTTCAATAATACATAGCTTGAGAGCGCAAATATTGTTGAAAATGAAAAACTCGGGCTCCGGTGATTTACTGGCATTTTAGTTCTTTCATTTAAAAAAAAAATTTGTTGTGTCTTTTTGATTTTTCATTCAAATGCCAATAAAAACTTATGTGCGAAAATTCCCAATGGGGGGTTCCCAAAACCCCTCATTGCGCACTGGCCTGATGTTTTCTATAAGCCTGGAAACTACTGAGCAGACTGATTTACAAGTTATGTATATTTGCTTATATATATAAAAAAAACGAGGCTAGCTAAAAGGCCAATTCCTGCGGATGTGCACATGTACCAAAAATACATTTGTTTAGGCTTATCACTTAATACAAGTTAAATTATTGCAATTATCTTGGCTCAATCAAATCATGGCTAATATTAGCCATTAAGTTTAGTGCAGTTTAGT
This sequence comes from Tricholauxania praeusta, assembly GCA_949775025.1. NCBI lineage: Eukaryota > Metazoa > Arthropoda > Insecta > Diptera > Lauxaniidae > Tricholauxania > Tricholauxania praeusta. The sequence goes on from OX459031.1 coordinate 46,844,456, forward strand.
ATGCTACAACACTCGTAAGATTAAAACTGTTTTACCATATTGTGTTTTAAGCAAATGATTTTTAGTGGCAACATCATTTAGCAAATAGAGGAGTGCCGTTTCATAAACGTATAGGGAATGATTCCATGCCATGGCTTGCGAATTTCATTAAGTGTAATGCCGCACGCTGTTTTTTACTGTTCAAATTCAAGACTTACATTTTATTGCTTGTTAATTTTTCTTACATGTTATTTCTTATATCTAAGTATACGAAAATTGAAAAGTGTCCGATTATAATTATGTTGTCATATTATGCAAAATAACTTACCTTAAGCATGGCATAGAGATTAAATCGTTTAACGATACATTTTGATATTGAGGAATATACGCACTAGGCTGTATCGAAATGTATGGACGCATTTAAGAACCCAATTCAAAGCCCAAATAATAAAATAGGAAAGAATGGCAAGACAGAAAATATAGTTTATTTGACTTTAAAATAAATTCCTGGGTCTCCAAATATCTCTTATTTATAAAAACCGTGTAGTTTTCCAAAAAACACCATAGAACTCGATTCATTGTCAAAAACAACTGATGTATGAGTGCCAGCAAAGAGATGAACAACGATTATTTTAAATCAAACGAATACTTTTTGCACTAGAGCCCACCTAATGGTACATTTTGTGGATAAAATATTATAGTACTCGATTAATCATCCTACGATGATAAATGTAAGAGGGACGTATCCATCACGCCCGTTGGCTCTCAAAAGCCAGCAGAGCTATGCGCTATCAAGCAAAACCAACGCATCAGTTACAAGATTTGGGAACATACATCATTCGGGTCTACGTTCCAATGTATTTCAACATTAAATGTCAGTACTCAGTCACGCGCGGCAGCATCAATTTTTTCAATTTCATAAAAAATTCAAGATGTTTGCTTCAAATTATCCTAACATTGTTGACAATGTTTGTATAAACAATTGCTACTTTGCGCACCCAGAAAATCTATAAGGGGCAATGATTTTTAATGAAGATCGTAATATACGATGTATGGGCAATGCAAAAATTTTGCAAGCAAGTTCCAAGAAGAATTCGAAGTTGCGAAAATTATGATAGCCTGATTGACTGGAACTTGTACTATATCGAACCACCATACACGCGTACGAAAGTTTCGAAAAACCTGCTAAGGCAGGCGAAATAATTCACGACACTGAAAGATATGTCAAACTCGTCAAGGATTCATCAACAGTGGCAGCTTCAGAGGCACGTTGAGAAGGCAACCCTTGATTCACGAGCAAATCGCTCAAAATTTGACACAAAAAAAAAGTTTATGTTAAATTCAACGGCTTTTCATATATTTTTGAAGTATATACTTCTATACGCGCGTTGACCTGGGGGTAAGCTGGTGAATGCGTTACGGAAATGAGCGAACAAAATATGTTACGGAAATGAGCAAATTTGAACATAAAGTGTGGCATACTTTTAGGTTTTATAAAAATTGGGTGTTTAAGCATGCATTTAAATTAACTCAATGCTGCTTCACTCAGGGTGGCGGTGGTTTTTTTTTCTGTAATTAATGGGGATTTTGGACATCAATTAGGGTGACTCCGGACCCTGGAAGGACCGTTTTTGACCCATTTTCGTAAATTTTTTTTCTATAACTAATAGGGAAAGGTCGAAAATGGATTTTGAACATCATTTAAGATGACCATGGAAAGGACTGTTTTCGACCCATTTTCGGAAAATTTTTTTTTTTTTGTAATTAATGGGGAAAGGTTATAACTGGATCTCGGACATCATTAAGGGTGGATCCGTAACCTGGAACGAACGTTTTTGACAAATATTCGAACATTTTTTTTCTCTTATTAATGGAGACTTTGGACATCATTTAAGGTGGCAACGGACCCTGGAAGGACCGTTTTTGACCCATTTTCGGTAATTTTTTTTCTATAATTAATGGGGAAAGGTCGAAAATGGATTTTGGGCATCATTAAAGGTGGCTCCGGACCCTAGAAAGGACCGTTTTCGACTCATTTTTTGAAAAAAAGTGTTTTTTCTTGTAATTAATGGGGAAAGACGAGGTGACATGAATTTGAAACCCGTTGGTTAATATAGTTGGGTTGCAACCCTTTGTAGGGGATCCAATTCATGTCACTTTAAAATGGCTATAACTTTGCAAGGAAACATCACTGATCACCACTTGAAAGCTCATTTTAAAGGGCAAGGATGGTACTAAATGATGTTTTTGTTAAAAATAAGCTGATCAACTTTCTTTGAACCCTATACATGACCTCGAAAGTAGACAAAAAACATCATGTTTCAGGTAATAAACATCAAAAATTTTGGGATTCCGACATGATGGGTCAATTCTGAGGCCAGATTCGGATTCAGCGTAAAAAATTACGTCGGAAAACTACCGTTTTCAGCTCAACAACACTAATCACATATTCATTTAGATACCTTTTTTGTAAAAAATAATTTTTCCAAACAATTTACATGTAAAACTAACAGGCTCCGGCGCCACCTTATAAAATTGAGTTACAGAGCTGAATTTTCGTGAACTTTTTCTTCATATCATAAACTTACTTTTTAAGCAACAGCACCTTGAAAAAAAGAAAAAAGAAAAAATTTGAATCACCCTAATGTACATATGTAAACATATGTATATATAGATACATATAGATGGAGCTAAAGAAGTATATACTTCAATTGTGTGGTCTAAAGCATGGATGCGCATCCCATAGCTCAAATAGCTCTTTTAGCTCTTACAACAATAACAAAAAATATTGAGCTCATCTTGAGTTCTTTCCGTTATTCGAGCAAAATCATTTTGGTTCGCAATCACCACATGTATTTTGTTCTTGTAATTTTTTCTTCAACACATCGACTCGTTGTAGTGGAACCCGCAGGAAAGCAGAAAACGCGACCGTTCTAAATCTCTGTGGAAATGTTAGCTAAAGCAGTAAATTCGTGAATCGGGGGATTGTTGGAAAGAATTGAGGGCACTCGCTATTGATCGTGCGCGTTAGAAGAGTGTTGTGGAGGTTTTTTGCTTTGTCACATGGTTGAAATTATAGAGATTTTCGAACTGGAAAATTTTAACTTACAAACTAAGAAATTAAAACGTGATTTTTCCCGATATATTTCAAATGGGAAACTTGATTTATTACGAGCACGTGTTCGTATTGACTAATTGGACTCATGTTTTGCAAAAAAAAATATTGTCGGTACAAAAATTGGAAAAAATATTTTTTCTACTTATGTCTTACGGACATCTTAGTATAGTATATGCATATACATATGTAAAGGGTCTTTCATTATATACAAACAATGATTAATTGAAATAAGACATTAAGTATGAATAGTACACAAGTTGGTTTTATTTTATTTTGAAGAATGTTCGCGTACATTACATTTTGAACAATATTTATTTTATCTGACTACCACCGCTACGTGTTTGCTAAAGCCGATTTGGTCAACCCAATTTTTGACTACCTTTTTACATAAAGCTGGGCAAATATCATGAAGTGCATCAAGTGGTCGTGGCTTGTCTGTAAAAAACCAATGACTTAGCATACTACCACAAACGATCACACGATCTTGTTGGCCAATTACCAACGTTTATATGAACTTTTACTGAATTTCTTGTTAAAGTTTTGGGAAAATTTGTAACTTTCCACAATTTGCAAACGTTGTATAGCGATCCATAATGGTATGTAATGAAGCAAAACAACACAATTTAACTTACGTCGAACATCCCTATCGAACGCAATCCCTATTAAAAAATGTATCATACCTACAGAAAGACCCTTTATAACTTATATACATTTTGACGAACGGACTGCAACAATTTGTATGCAAACTTGTTGTAGTGTAAACGATTTTACAAAAAATTAAATTTAAAACAAGCAAAATTTTGTATACCGAAGTAACAAGAGCAACAACAACACTATGGAATAAAACTAAAAAATTACCAAAAACAACAACTAAAGCGACCAAGTACAAAATTCCCCATTAAAAAAAGGCAAATATTCATATGAGCTCCCTCAAAGAGCCCTTAAGCGAAGTTTCACCATGTTGCTGCTGTTACTGTTGAACTTGTTACCTGTTGGTTGCACTGTTTGCGTTTGGTGCTGACGCTAAAGCAACACTTCAGCGCAATTGCAGTCGGCTGCGTGGTGCTCCAGTCAGTTCGTGGGTGGAGTGCACGCAAAAGCCAACAAGAACAAGAAATGAGTTGGTGGTTGCAGAGCACACGCGCTGCTGTGTCTTGTGCAGTTGATGCTGTAGCCGTTGTCGTTGGCAGCAATTTACAAATTGAAAAATTGCAAATAATTTGCAATCTAAAGTAGATCAAATAAAAATTCTTTGTTGGCTCGTTTTTGTTGTTATTTTGTTATAACTTCATAATGCAGGCAAGCAACTGCAACGCGTGCTGTTGCTGTTGCAATCTATGTTATTGCTATTTGTTGTCGATAGAGTAGATTTGATTTTGTTAGCATACCGATAGCACACCAACAAAAATATACGAAAATATGAAACTAATCAATAATAAATCATAAATTTAATTTTTAACTTCTAATGAAAACAAAAGACTTAAGAAACAAACTTTTTTGCATTTTGACTTGCAGAAATAGTGATAAGTGAAACCAATAATAAAATAAAAAGTAAATTTTATAAAAAAAATCGACAACGCCTTTCATTTCACATCTTTGGCTTATTAGTATTTTGTTCCAGTTTACATGGAAACGAAATCTTTTGTGAAAGCTCATTGATTCAATTATGTTATTCAGTAACTTCGTATGCATTACTTGCTGTCAGTGGTGGTGCATTTTCTGTAATTAAATCGCTTTTTTGTAATGATATATCTTACATTGAGCGGAATTAAAAATACCGTTCCGGTACAAAACGAGGTTTTGTTTTCTGTTTTTTTTTTTTTTTTACTTTGTTCGATGCAAAGCCATTGACTTGACTATCTGTTGGTTTACGATTACATTTCAATTATACATTTTACTATAAAGTAGAGTTTTTTATTATCATGCTTTATGTGTGAAGTGAATTTGTAAAATTTTAAAGAGAAAATAGCATACAAAAGAAATTATAGCAAGTTTTATGAGTTGATTGATATTAAAATGATACCACCCTTGCATCCATCGAATCTGTTTTCGTTTTACCCCATCGAATCTGTTTTCGTTTTACTAAATGCAAAGGCAATAATTATGATATTTGGCCTATCGAATTGTCAAGGAACGCATATCGGGAAAATATCCAAAAATTATTCACACTTAGTTCTTATTGATTTAGAATTAAAAGTACTTTTTAGTAATCAAAAACTGAAGTAATCAACCTTATACAGGAGACTCAAAATGTTTTCTAGTAGGTTCCCATCTTATTCGCTGAATGTATTCCTGTAGAAAATCTAAAATATGGGCTTGCCCATAGACACATTTTACTTGTTTCAAAGATTTTTTATAGTTCTTAATTTTTGCTAAGGGTATACAGTACATGATAGACTCTATAGATTAGTTAGAAGGAACAAAAGTTCTGTGAAGCGCGCTTTCAATATATTTAAATACACAATTCTTATACACGATCATTTATATGTTGAACTGTCAAGAAGCGAAGCAGAGAAAGAACTATAATTATGTTTAGGCTTGCAGAAAAAAGATTGAGTGTTTGAAAAAGCACTTCAATGAAAACTCATAAGCTAAAGTGAAATCTACGTTATATTTTTCAATGCTTTTCATACAAAAAGAACACGTTAGAGGAAAAGAGTATTTATTTATTTATTTATTTATTTTATTTATTATTATTACGGTCTACAGATTTAATCTTACAGACTATTTAAAAATTAGTTAATTAAAAAGAATAAATAAATTTAATTTAAAAAAGTATAAACTTACATTAAAATTTAACAAATGTGAAAATTGGTTAGACATACGAATACACCTTGCAATAGGTTCATTTATTGCATAATTAGTTCTATGAACTTGGTCTTCGAATAAACGATTAAGTCTTAAATTTCTATTAGGAACATATAAAACAAATAAATTAGAAATTTCCTGACATTTAATTTTATCTGACAAAACATTATGAACAAATAATAAGGAACTATATATGCGCCTATCTTTTAAAGATTGCAACCCAAGCAATTTACGCCTTGCATCATAAGACGGAATACCATCCGGCCAACGCAATCTTAGAAAAACGTTTTTGTATTTTTTCAATACGATTTGAATGTTCATCATAAAATGGATCCCAAATAATTGAACAGTACTCTAAAATACTTCTGACCAAAGAAACATAAAGAGCTTTCACTGTCATTGGGTCCTTAAAACTGTCCGAATTTCTTTTTATAAAACCTAACATAGCATAAGCTTTTGATACAATATAATCATAGTGAGATTTGAAATTGAATTTGGTATCAAAAATCACACCTAGGTCCTTATTTTCTTGCTTTCTAACTAATATGCAATTATTTATCGAGTATTCGAAAATAATAGGTTTGACACACTTAGTGAATGACATAACACAACATTTGGTAATATTTAATTTAAGATTATTGGATGAACACCACTGAATAAAACGTAATAAATCATTCTGTAAGAAATGACAACTTGAAATATTAGAAACTTTCAAAAACAATTTGACATCATCAGCAAACATCAGACACTTGGAATATTTTAAAATATTTGGTAAATCATTAATAAAAATTAAAAACAAAAGCGGACCGCAGTGCGTACCTTGCGGAATGCCAGAGGACGCATTAATTGCAATTTTCGAGACAGTGAAATCAATTTTAACAAATAGTTTACGATTATCAAGATAACTTTTAAAGAATTTTATAAGCAAATCAGACAAACCATATTTTCTTAGCTTAAATAACAATATTGAGTGATCAACTTTGTCGAAAGCTTTCGAAAAGTCAGTGTATACAATATCCAACTGACTATGATCAACCATAGCCCGTACAATATAGTTCGAAATCAGTATCAAATTAGTGCTTGTAGATTTTCCAGAAGTAAACCCGTGTTGTTCTTCACAAATTACATCCTTTACATGAGCAAATAATTTATTCTTAATAATTTGGTCAAATAATTTAGCAAATAATGACTGCTTAACAATGGCTCTATAATTACATATGTTGCTACGATCACCAGATTTAAATATAGGCATAACATGGCAAACTTTCCAACAGTCAAGAAATTTACCATGCTTAAAACAGGAATTAAAAAGGTAGGTTATGGGTTTTTTAATATTGTTCACACAATTTTTAAAAAACATTGATGACAGGCCATCATTATCTTGCTTAAAACTCGGTTTCAGTCCTAAAATACAATGAGAAACTTCCTCTTCATTAACTATAAAACAATTTATTTAATCTAAATCATAGGCATCAAAACTAACACCCTCTGTCGCAGTCAAACTATCATAGTTTTCATATACATCCTGAAAAAATTTTGCAAACAAGTTACAAGACTCAAGCGTATTATATGATTTGAAATTTTCAAGTTTCATACTCGTTGGAAAACCATTCGTTTTACGCTTAGTGTTTAAATAGTTCCAAAAAGATTTTGGATTTAACTTTAACTGAGTTTCCATTTTAAAAATATATTGGCTATATAAGAATTTATGTAAGAAATCAAATTCTTTACGCAATTTCAAATAATGCAATTGATCAGATATACATTTTGATCTCTTAAACATTTTAAAGGCTTTATTCTTAATATTTTTCAAATGCGAAAGCCTTGCATTGAACCAAGGTGGCTTATTTTTGGTAACGATTGTTTTCAATGGAATAAAACGGGTAATTGCTAAAGAGAACATTTCAATAATGTGCTTATAAACTGCATCTGGATCATCACAGGAATCAATTAGAGACCAATTGCATAAGTTTAAGTAATTATTTAATTCTAAATAATTCCCTTTTGAAAAATCAAAAACCGCAGAGGATCCTGAATCCGCAATAATGAACTCATAAAATTCAAAATTCAAAGTAAGAGCTTTATGGTGAATACTATTTTTAGAGATAGGAGATAAATTAGGCTCACACGATACTTTTATATCATTTGTGATAAATATTAGGTCTAAAATTCTACCTAAATCATTTTTTATGTAATTCAGCTGATTAAAGCCATTTGAAAGGAAAAAACTAACCACTAGCAATTCAATGTCAGATTTAAAGTTGGAGGGTAATAAGTCTTTACCATCCAAAAGCCAGCAAATATTTCCAAGATTAAAGTCACCTAAAACAAACATATGTTGCTCAGAATTTATTAAATTTGAAACATAACTAATATTATCAACATGGTTCTTATACAACTCATAAGAACTACATGGAGGTATATAAGAACTTAAATAGTAAATTGATTTATTTCCAACAAAATCTACACGCACACATATTTGTTCTACTATCCCAGTATTATTATGCAATGTAACCAATTGACTATTTAACACAGACTTCACAGCAATTAATACACCTCCCCCTTTTTCACGTCCAGATGAGATCGGACAACGATCTGTACGGTATACATTATAGAAATTACCAAATAATTCTGCACTATATATGTGATTATGGAGCCAAGTCTCAGTTATTACAACAACGTCATACTCTTGTAGAGACATAGATAAAAGAAACTGTGAGCATTTAGTTCGAATACCACCTACATTCTGATAGTACAATAAATAAGATTTGTTTTGAATATGAGAGTTATCATAATTTGTTTCTGATGCTTGCGATGCAAGCTTTGGTAACAAAACAGTATGAGAATTAGCAATTGACGATGATTGTAACAGCGGTATAGACTGCAAAACATTTGGTGTTGGCAAATGCAAATGTAATGTTATGTCAGACGATAAAATGCGAGCTGGTGATTCTGCACCCAATAAAAATGACGAAGAATGTAGCTTGCTCTCAACTAAAGATTCGTTTGAGTTCCTCCTACCTTCAATAAAAAAGAGAAAGGCCGAACACGAACGTTAACAGGCCAAATCTCAGAATTAAAAACTTTAGAATAGTCACTGCTTTCTACAATTAATTTAAAACTGACTCTCTTTAATTTTGACTCATCTACACCTTGCTTCACGAGCCGATAACAACTAAAATTATTCTTACTTATGTTAGTATGCGAAGAGGTATAATCTAACACATTATCAGCAGTTACAGAACTTTTAAATGAAGAGAGGTGTAAGACTCTCTGAGGTGCAGCCACATCAAGCTCGTCATTGTCATTACTACCGACGATGATGTCGTTGTCAACTTTACTAACTTTACCTCTGCTCTTTTTATTTCTGCTCTTTTTATTTGCGGGGCCAGAGCACACGAGCAGGAAAAATATGCGTAGGTGGGGGGTCGGTGAACAAAGCGTGCAAGGCACGGTGCCCCCTATTATTTTGATACTGAAAATCCTTTCAGCAGTTCCCAAATTTCCACTCGCTACTTTCTGCGGCTATATCTTCGAAACTATGTGTGTTCCCCAAGTTTTGGATACACTTTTATTATTTTCTCCAGAATCACTATTTGTTAAAAAAAAGAAAAAAATCAGGGATAAGCTTTTAAAGTAAACCTGTACCGTCAGGGGATATCCATTTTGAGGATTGGAAAGTGCAGCTCTGTCATTTGAGTGTGAACCGTATATGCCGAATAAGATAGTATTTGTTTAGTTAAGCGTTAGTCTTTTAACATACTGTAAAAGCTTTCTACAAAAATAAATTTTTCACATTACTAAATGAAAAATTAAATCTTACAATGCAGTCTTTGAAAAATATAGTAATTGAAATTAAAAAAAAAAAGAAACCGATGATTAAACATTGCGTTCACCTTGAGCGACCTCTAAGTATTTGGATCAGGAGATTTATATTTATATATGTGACATTCCCCAAGTAGAAATTTGTAACTTTTAAGGTCACAAAATTCGCGTGCGAGTCACAGCGTTGTTATTGTAATTAAATTTTGTGTAAATAAAGTCACTATTCCTGTATTGAGAGACATTAACCGATTTTTAACTGCCAAAATACTGAAAAGCGCAGTTTGACTTTATGGTAACATTCCAGTAATCTTTGTGTACCAAATTGATCCTATTTGGGTCAAATTTTAGTTACAATAACTACACAGTTCTTCTTAAAAGTAACCTGTTCGTAACCACGATATTTTAGGCACAATATCAGTAAAAGTGACTCAAAATATGACCATTTCGTACACAAATTTAGTTAGAAATACATTTCGGTCACATATGTGTACATAACTTTTAGAGCGGTTCAAAAAAATTTTTTTTTTACGATGTGTCAGCGGATATCTATAGCGTTGCATATCTTAAAAATGCTCCTCATAGGATTCTCATCATATTGAATACTGGATTAGAGCCGCCTGTTTGAAGTTGTCAACTTTTGATGAAATACATTGATTGATTTTAAAAGTTGCTCAAGTTATAGGGGTTATCGAATTTTCAAAAAAGATAGGGGTGGTTTTTGGTCTATTTTTAGAAGAAGAATTTGAATCCGTGAAAATTGTTTCTTCGTCTTCTTTTTTTCTTGCAAAAAATTTGAAAATATGCCGGAAAACAATGGAAAAATACGGATTTTCTATTTAAAAATCGCAAAATTTAAAGATATTATTTCATAACCAATATATCTGCATTTTTCTAAACTAACAGAACTAAATCCTTCGAGTCGGAGTCGACAAATATGGGCATTTCCATGGGTCCCGTTCGACCGTCGAACATATTTAAAGTAAAAAAGTCAAAACAAAATGGCTTTTTATTTTGACAATAGGTTTAACTTATAGCTTCTAATTAGCTTTATAATTGGTGCTAAGGTTGAATTTGGGCAATTTTTTGTTTTCAAGATAATTGCGAAAAAACAAAGGTGTCGCACGGGACAAAAAATTCCGTTTTCGTGGAAATACCCATATACATATTAGAGGCGGCGCCTGTTGGAAATCTTTTGAAGAGCGTTGTCGAGATGTGTAATGCTATAGATCAGGGGTCGGCAGCTCCTAACTCTTTCCACTCTTTGCGCTCTTTTACAACATCTTCGTATTGTTGTAATTCGCCGAATCGTTGAAAGCCGCAACTGCACCAAAACAATTCAACCCTTGCGTGTTTTTGCTTTGCTTGTCATTGTTGGTAAATATGTAGCCCTTGCGAGTGCGCACAATTCTTGCCATTCTTTGTTTGTTGTTGGTAATTTTTGTTTGTTGTTGGTAATTTTGCATTGTGTTTCGTCGCCAGCTATTTTTAAATATAAATTCACTTGTGCGGATGCATTGAAAGGTGCGCTGCCGAGAGCGCTACCGGTATGGGCGTTTTTGCTTCTATATGTTTTTTTATGTTAATAAATCCTTATGGTTCCGAATCTAACGATTTGTTGCTGTTTTTGGTTTTTTGTTGTAATTGCTTTTGCACTCTTGAAATAAAATCCTTGTCGACCCCTGCTATAGATATCAGCTAACACATCGTAAAAAACAAAAATTCTTTTTTTTAAACACTCTAATTAATAATGAGTTACGTTGAAATGTTCAAGATTAAACAGCTTCGTCCTTAAAGTTACACAGGAACTACTTAGTGTAGTTATTGTGTATGTTTGAACACAATTGTGTAAATTAAGTCATATATACCACACTGTGCAGGTATAAGAACATAAGTCTTGCACTGAATGGTTACAGTGTAGACACAATCGGTCACAGCATATGATAAGGTCACAAATAAGACTGATGCCATTTTTCATATGACACCCATTTTGATTTATAATTGTAAATAATTTCTAAAAAAGTTATTATGCAAATTTAAGGCTCTAATTATCTCAATAAGGTTATAATCATACATTTAAAATACCCAGTAAACGTTATAAGATCATTCCAGCATTTTAAAAATCATTTGTTAAAATTTTTTTTTTTAATATTTTAAATTTATTACTACACGGTTAGAAATCTTGGAAAAAATTTTAATACAAGCGAAGTATTACAAAGATTTTTAATACAATTTTGATTAAATTTAATACTTTTGAATATATAACAAAATTTTGTAATACATGAATTGTATGAATTTGGCACTTTGTACTCGTATTTGATTTCAGTTTTTTTTAATAAAATTTGTAAAATATAAAATTTTTTGAAAATTTTTGAAATATTTCAAAATGAATATAATTTTATCGCTACAAAAGCAATATCGTTTAAACTAAAAAGTCTTTTAAATCTCTACTCAACCATCCTATGCCTAAGATGGGCTTTAAGAAACAACTAAAAAAATTACCTCCTGATAAGTTGCAGTCGCAAATAAATGCTGGAAACTCAGCTGATATTGGTCAAGCTTTAAGAAATGCTGCATTTTCCTCAACTTCCATCGCGGAAACTAATAAAGAAGAATTTCAATCGTTTGCCGGCACAACACCAGGTGAGAAAAATCTTTCAAAAGGTATGGATCTATCGGAAGTCGACTCATATAGTGACAGTGACTCATCTCCTGAATTCTCTGCCTCAAGTCCCAAACGCAAAAGAGGCAAAACTAACGATATTTCATCACATGGCAACAGAAATTTAAAATTTGTTGATGTTTCATCCTTGGGTCAATCGATTGTTTCACAAAATAGATTTTCTATTTTGGGAGACCTTAATATTGAGACTAATAATAGTGTATCTGAAAACACAAAAAATGTTAGTTCTAACCCTAATAACATTGTAAAAAATTTGGGTAAGAAAATAAAATCTTCATTTTGTCCTCCTATCATACTTTTTAATGTTAATATCAAAAAACTTATCGACCAACTCAATGCAAAGTCCCCAAAAGTTGCATATAAAATAGTTAATAAAAGTAAAACTAAAAGTAAATTATATTTTGAAAACCTGTCTATATACCTTGAAATGATGGAGCAGTTACGTTCCCAGGGAATTGAATCTCATTCATTTACTCCTCCAGAACTTCGACAAATAAGTGTTGTTATGAGAGGTCTTTATTACTTGACTGATTTGGACGAAATAAAAGAAGCCTTGGACACCGATCTTCCAGGAACTGTCGATAAAATTAAAAAACTTGTTACTCCTTTCTCTATTAAAAACAATTACGACACTGGTCTCTTTCTCGTGACTCTCGTTCCTGGAAAAAAGCTAAATGATATCCAAAGTCTACGTTACATTCTAAACCAATCGATTTCGTGGGAAGCACCGAAGTCGAGACAAAGGGAGGTGCAGTGCTACAGATGCCAACAATGGGGTCACTCAGCGCGCAATTGTAATAGGAAAATCGCTTGAGTAAAATGTGATAACACGCATGCTCCAGGCGAATGCCTTGTAAAATTGGAAGAAAACATGTCTCCATCATGTGTCAACTGTAAAGCCAAAGGCCATACGGCTAATTATAGGGGTTGCCCTGCTTACAAGACTTATATTAAGCGAAAAACTGAGCTTATGAATTCTTCCAAAGATAGAAGAGCCAAAGCTGTCAATAATTTGAACCTTACTTTTAATAAAACTAATTTTGTTACAGCAGATAAATCGTATGCCAGTAACTTTTATATGGAAAATTCTCCCTCAAACAACATTTTAAATAGTAAAAAACTTCCTCAATTAGTAGAGGAGTTTCTTAATATTGGAAAATATTTCGCAGACTCCGAGGTTCTGTCATTAGAAAATAAAATAAAAACATTTTTGCAAACATTTAAATCCATACCAAAGAAGCAGGCCAGGATCGAATACACGAATTTGCTTCGTGATGTTTTAGTGGAATATGGTCCGTAAATTTTTAAATTTTTTGACTTTTAATGTTAGATCTCTAATTGAGACTAGTAAGCGAATTGATCTACTAAAGATATTGATTGACCACAATATTGACATATGTTTTTTACAAGAAACGCACCTTGCTAAAAACGCCAAAGTTTTTTTGGAAGATTTTAATATTATAAGGGATTCATCGCCGCAGGGAACGGCAATAGTAATTAAAAAACAAATTAAGTACTCAACTGTTTCAATTTCTGATATTAGATTTCCAAACTTATTCATTGAAATTCCTATTTCATTTTCTGGTCAAATTAAAAAATTTCTCTTAGGAAGTATTTACGTACCTTGCAATTATTGTCCCAACGAGTTTTCCATTAGTCTTGATAAGATAAAGCAACAATCTACTAACTATGACGGAGTTTTTATTGGTGGCGACTTTAACGCAAAAAGCACAACATTGGGTGATTTAGTTTATAATTTAAATGGTAAAACTTTTTATGATTGGCTTCAAAATTCTCTAGATTTTTTTAGAATATGTGATATTTCTCCTTCTTTTCCGAATGGAAGCTCTTATTTAGACCACTTTTTAATTAATACAAATTTAATTGACTTTGATAATCAAAATTATTCGATCTCGTCAATTCCCTCCTTTTCTGACCACTTCCCCTTAAAATTGAAATTCAATCTTTCCGATTTTGATCTCCTACATATACCGCCTCGTATTTATTCCTCCTTTGAAAAAACAGACTGGAATGAATTTCGATCGGACTTAGACTTAGTTTTGTTCGATATAACTTTACCATCAGACAGAAATCTTACTAACACGGAAATTGATGCGTTTATTAAAATTTTTACAAGTTGCATAAATGCAGTTACTGATCTACATTCAAAGAAAATTGAATGTAAGAATAAAAAATTTTTCATCCCTGAAAATATTAAGAAACTTTTTCGAGTTAAATACGTTTGGCAGAAAAACTTGAAGAAAATTTACCATAGGAATTACAATAGGAAAACTGCAGAGTATCAGACTTTATCTACACAAATCCAACTTTTAAAAACCATCATTAAAGAGCAAGTTGAACTTCATCAGGCAAAAGTGTTCAATCTTCGTCTAAGCAACATAAAGCCTGGTCCTACGGCTTACAAACAAATTTATAGTTGCATAGGGAACAACCGGAGTAAAAGTTTTAATAAAGTTTGTGTTGATGGAATAACATATATGGAAAATGAAGATATAGTTGAACAACTTAGGAGGCATTTTTCCTATATTTACAGGCAAAACGTTCCAAATAGGCCAGACATTTCGGACATCATTTCCTCAATTAATAATTACCTATCCTCATGCGCTGCTGTTACACAAAATTTTTCTTCAAGTGTGAGTTCGTTAAATAAATCCAATTTATCTCAATTTATATCTCCTTTGGACCTTCAAATTCTAGTAAAATCTTTAAATGCAAAAAAATCCTCTGGTATTGACAAAATTTCGAATTATCTAATTAAAAAATTTTCATTATCTGCCTTTGAGTTTTTATGCATTATTTTTAATAATTGCATTAATAATGGTTATTTCCCGGACTGTTGGAAAATTGCTAAAATTTACCCACTTCAAAAAAAAACTAATGATTTTACTCCAGACAATTCGAGGCCAATTTCTATGCTTTCAAATTTGGGAAAACTTTTTGAGCGTGTCTTAAAAGATAAGATGGAGTCTGACTTAGACCATAATTTCATTCCTCGACAACAATTCGGATTTAAAAGAGGTCATTCTTCAGTTGACGCCTTGGTAAAGTTTCATCAGAATTGCACTGTTGCTGTTTCGCTTGATATAGAAAAAGCTTTTGATCGCGCATTCCACAACGGAATTCTTTATAAGCTAATTGAAATTGGTTTTAGCCCCTACCTTATTAAAATTTTTAATAGTTTTTTCGAGAACCGCACATTTTTTGTTGAAATTAATAATATCCAATCAGGATTATCTCCGATCAGGAGTGGTGTTCCTCAAGGAGCTATTTCAGCTCCTTTTTTGTACAATATATTAATTTATGATTTTCCACATGATTACAATAATTCAAAAAGCATCTTATACGCGGATGATTCCCTTATATATGCTCATTCTATCTCTCCAATGGTAGCTTTAGATCGAGTATCCAGACATCTTACTAATATCGATAATTCCTATAAGAAATGGGGAATCAAAATAAATCCCAACAAATCTGAAGCGATTTGTATTAGAAACGCTTCTGGAAAGTGCCCTTACTATGTTGTTCCTCAAAGTAAAAGCCTGCACCTTCTTTTAGATGACGTTGAGATCCCGCTTAAAAATAAAATAAAATACCTTGGTATTACGTTTAATAAGCTACTCAAATTTAATAAACACGCTCGTCTTATTAAATCAAAAGTTAATCGAATTAAGTCAATGTTTAACAAGTTGCTTCTTAATAAGTATTTGAGTCCGAAAACAAAATTGCTTATATACAAAGTAAGTATTCGTTCTGCATTATTGTACGGTTTTCCAATTTGGTTCAGCATATCGCCCATTGTTGCGAAAGAATTAGAAATATTTGAAAGAAGTATTTTGAGGCTTTGTGTAGATCGACATTACGAATCATACAACAAACGGTACTCAAATCATTTCATTTATAATAAGGCTCAAGTAATACCTCTTTTTGCTTATGCTCTTTTAATGCTTCATCGTTATTCAAATAGACTGAATTTTCACGAAAATATCTTAATGTCAAATATATTAAACCAGCAAAGCGCATTTAGTTGGTCAAATAGTTCTTACCTATCTCCTATAGGAGTGCTACATGAGAATCTACAATCTTCTAATACCCTCTTACCCGAGTTTTATAAAACTACGACACCCTTAACTCACAGAGGTTAAATTAATATTAAAATTTTCTTCTCTGATTCTTAAATTAAATCATGTATATATGTAAATAATAATTTTTAATTTTTATTTTAATTTTAGTTGTAGTATTAGCTTTAAATTAGTTTTTAATTTATTTTTTTTACTTAGTGATTAAGTTTTGAAATGGACATATTCGTCTAAGTTACTTTTTATGTGTCGGGAGCAAACACTATTTAATCTTAACGTTATAAAAAATAAATCTTTTACTCTGTAACTCAAGCATGTAGCGTATACATAAAATCTGATTAGAATAATACATATAATTCTAAGTTCTCTATAATATAAACGATAAAATGTAACAACAAATTTTTTAACAAAGTCTCAATAAATCTTTACTTACTTTACTTGTAATACATTTTGTATTAATTTCTAATACAGTTCAAACATTAAAACGATATTTTATAATATTTGGAATGAATTTGATGCTATCGCAAGTATTACATTTAGCCAACGTAATTATAATACTACGTTGGCTGATGTCGTTAAAATGTTCATGCAGCCCTTGTATTGAAAGGGAACCAGGTTCGAATCCCAGTGGATACGACATATTTTTTTTTTTAAATTTTAATAAAAACGAGTATTAAATTTTAATACAAATTTGTATTAAAAATGAATTTTAATATCTAGACAGTATTGAATTTTAATACAATTCTAGTGTAGTCATATATGTAAGCCCAAAAGTATTAAAATTTATTCCGAAATTTCTAACCGTGTAAATATTCGATATTTATTAAGCGCATAAGTTTTTTGTTCAACAGAATATTAATATTTACAGTAAAAATGAGCTTCGTTTTAATTTCTACGCATAATATGCAGAATTAAGTTCATTGAAAAAGTTGTGGAACAAAATTTAAAAGAAGTTAAAATAGTATAGCTCATAATATTACACATATGTACACATTAATGCTTCTTACCATTGTATTCATTTATGTTTAGAACACTACTACAACGATAAAAGTATGTAACAGAATCAGTAACAATAACCACCCAGCAGGCAAATGAGCAAGGCCTGACTCGGAGAAGGCCTGCTAGCACTGCTGCGATTATATAAGGACTTCTCAAAACTAGATTTTCATGCAAATAAAAATACAATCACAGAAGGCATAATATGCCTTCCCACAACATACGTGCTATCAGGCCTGATATTAGAAGGCAAAGAAGAAGGACCCCGTTTACTTTAAGGCATTTCTGTTTCTTTTTTTATTTCATGTACTGCATTGTTTTATGATTCGGCATTACTTTTTTGTCACATTCATTGTACATATACGACATGAAAAGTAGACACATGGTTAGAAATTAAGAGAGGTGTGCATATTGCCAGACTAGTCTTCTATTCTTTCATGTTATGTTAAGGAGGTAGAGTTTTGTGTATTCTTTGTCAAATTGTAAATTAAGAAACATCACAAAAAAAAAATCATTAAAAAAATATCAACGCAAGTGAGATGGCGCGGATAAAAAAAAAAACAATTAATATTTAGAGTCTTTACGATGTTAAAATTTATTTTTTGCCAAGTACTTCTGAGAGTCCTACTACGGTAAGCGGTCTTATAAGGCCTGTTTTCTTCGGCCATTTCATATAAAAAAGAAAGTACGTTTGAAAGGAGGGTGGAAGGCCTTATACTTACCAAGGAAGGCCTCTAGAAGCACTGTTAGCTCCTGCCCTTGCCTGCTGGGTACACATATCCCTACTATCATGTATTTCCTACTTGGTAACGGTTACGTGCCATTTACGAAATATATCGGGATTTGAGTAGTTATCTACACAAATACTAAACCGAAACAAACCGAATGTGTGGTCACAGTGCCGGAACGGTGGCTGAAATTTCTACTTGGGTCATTGCCAAAGCGAAAGGAGTTGAACCTTAAGGTCTCCAAATTTACTGATATTTCGTGAATAGAATTCTATTGAGTAGTTGAACATTTATCATAAATTGCTTAGGCGATTTTTTGTTTTAATTTAATTTATTGTTTTATTTTTGTAAATATTAATTCTAGAAAATTGTAAAGATGGTAAATGTGAGTCTTTCGAAATAGTATTTTTTGAATTTTTTTCTTATATAAAGTTAATAATATTTTAAGTTATGTACACTTAAATATTGGCCACAACTTAGATTTTATTTTACAAATTTTTCTAAACTTACACAAGAAATTAATAAAAATCGAAATTGAAATAAGACTTCAAAAATTTAGAAAATAATCGAAAATATTGGGATCCCATTTTGGTTTTTTCAAATTTTTTCTCGTGCAAGTGAAAAAGCGTATTAATTCTGAAATTTGAGTATTGAAAAACTTTCAGTTTTAATTTAAGATATTATTTACTTTAAAAAAAGACCATATTTTCAACATTTCCTGTCTTAGTTAGCTTTTAAATAAAATTGATATTTACAGTGATAAAATGTTTCAGAACTTAATTTTTCAATTCTGTCTAAGCTTTGAAAAAATTAAGAGCAATAATGGTCCGAAGTATGTCAAGATAGTTTATGGTAAGCCACCTACTAACCAAATAGTATCAACAAAAAACTCTAAGTTTCAACTTCATTCGTTTTCGCAAACAATACCCAATATATGTTGTTATGAAGAATTTTAATACAGAGCTTGCTGCCACCGACCAAATGAGAGATGGGTTCATCTTACTTCTTTTGCTCCGTCAGTTACTGAGTTCCAATATTGTTGACTATGTAATCAAATATACAAACATTGCTAGGAAAAATATCTCCTGCTATCAGCTAATTAAAAAAGCTGCCAAGCAGGAAACTATAAAAAAGTGAATTTTAAACTGGGAGTTACGTTGTCGTTCTACAAATTTATTGGTCTTCTGGCCAGTTGAAGTTGTTATAAAAGACTTTAAGTTTTTCAAAAAGTGGAAAAACCCACAATAAATTTGTGAACAAAGTAGTCAATCTTTCCAATAACACTGCTTACACAAAAAAAGACCTGGTTTCTCACATACTTTTTGCAAGTATTTTGGGTCGTAAATTCCAAAATCATCGAGATATCCCCAAAAAAGCCTTTTTTTTTGACTCTTTTTTATTTATTGTGAGTTCAAAACAACCTGTTTAGGCGAAAAAAGCAACACGCGCGCTAGGTGGTCTGCTGTAAATGATCGGGGTGCACCCATAAACGTCAGAGCGTCCGTTATTTCAAAAGATTCTCTAAAAATAATTTTTTTTTATTTATCTTATGAGTTTTTAACGAGTCCCTGGAATACAATGAAAATAAAAGTTTTTTCTAGGTTTTTTTGCCATTATAAGCTCTTTATAAGATGCCAAAGAAGAAGAAGAAGTCAAAGTATGACATTTCTTTTGGACCCAGCAAATGTAATCGGGACACATTATTTTTTCTCCATAATAATAATAAGTAGTTAGCAAACATACCAATGCTTTAAGTTTGAGTTCGAATCTAGTCAATAAACAACAATTTTGGGGTTATTTATGTCTCTTTTGTGGAAAAATTCCGAATGAAATTAATGATATTTTGAAATAGATTTCTGATCTTATGGTATCGATGCTACCATTTCCGGTATTCAAAATTTGAGCGAAATTTAATTTATTATTTTTAGTTACATATTTATTTTTTATATCATATTTATTTTATCATTGAGTGTTTTCTGATATAAAAATTTTTTAATTTTTTTTTTCGATTTTCCTTATTCCTATTTCAGTTTTTTTTTTTTATTTTTTTAAATGAGGATATACTCGAATATGAATAAATTTTCAAAAATCGAGAATTCTTGAAGTATTCTAGAACATGCCATTTATTTGAACATGTCTAATGTACATGTGTGTAGAAATCTACACACAAGGGCCACCAACGTTATGTTTTGAATAAAATCAAAAAAAAAAAAACTTTTATTTAACGGAAAACCCATTTTTGTTTGCGGAATAATGTTGGTGACAAAGTCATAAATTTTGGTAAATTTTTAACTGATGGTCTTAGAAAAAATCAAAAATAGATTCTCAGATGTGTAGTTTTCTACACAAGGAGCAGATGAAGGTTAAATTGGAGCACATGTCAGAATACGATATTTTGGACACAATTGCGCGATGATTTGTTTCACGATAGAAACGTTGTAGAAACGAAATTCAAAAGAAAGTTCAAGGGCAAGGACCATTGATTAGATTCGATCACCGTGTGCAAAGATAACCATAAGCAATTTCAAAACGCATTATAAAATGTGAAATAATACTCTACGGCTCTACGGAAATATTCTGTTCTAACGCTGTAGCACATTTTTGAGCAATTTGTAAAGACTCTTGAGCCAAACATTTCTGTTGGCATGCCGCGCTGTAAGGCAGCTCTGGTGGAAAATCGTTCTTTGTATTAAGATGATGGTTGGCTTTACCAATTTGGCCACAATGTTTAGCGAGTCAGCTCGTCTGCTCTTGTAGACAGGTAATGCTAATGCTTGCTTTATATATCTTATAGAAAGATTGAGCTTAGTACCTCCAATCCTCCCGTAATGCTTACAACTTTACGCTCCGATAGGGTTAAGTGGAATGTTGTTGTGTACTTGGATTGTTCGTAATATTTGATGTTGATTTTTTTTTTGTTAAATAGCGGCAAAAAGTTTCTTTCAGGCAGACAGATTTTTTGAAACACACATGGTATGGATATTGACATTGTTGTCAATGTGAGTTACTTTCTGAATTACTATTGTACACATTTTAAGCCTTTCTTGTGTACAAAATAGACTCATCATCAATGAAGTTTCTAAAATGCATGTGTAAATATAGAAAATTTTTAGCTGATAATCACAGAGTCCGGCTGCTTGTAACTTTTACTTTCCAACCGCATTTTCTTTCATCTCACAAGCAACGTTTCTCACACTTCGCTTCAGTGCAACGCAACAACCAGTGTGGTCCAATTTATTGTTGTACGCATTAGGCCAACCTTTTTTCTTTTCAAATATCGACCTGTTTAGGAACAAGTTAGCAACGCTTGCTAAGTGCGAGATGCCAAAAGTGTTGCCAAGTTAATTTGTTTACAAAGAAGAATTCCATAAATTGTGATTTCTTCTTCTTTCTCATGCTAATTAACTTAAAATTTATTTGATTTGATTTGAGAATCACATTGATTCGCCTATTTGCTGCTCCATTCAGATGCAAATTACAAATTGATAAAATGTTTTCTTGAAAGCTTCATTTTTGGTTGGCATCACCAGGGTGTTAGCATCAATAGAGATGTTTGTATTCAATTATGCTCGGCTGTGTGTGGGACCATTTTTTACAAATCATTTGGAAATAGCCAACTGAAAACAACATAAATTAAAATATGGTTAGTGTTAAAGAATAAAATTTTTTATATAAATTGAGAACTTAAACTTCCTATAAAAGTTTATTGGGCATAAGGAGACTTTCAGGCCCATTTTATTCAAAAGTATTATTCTTTAATCAATTTTCAATAAAAATAAATGCAAGAATTATTTTTCAATTCAAATTTGTTTTCTATATCAAGATTAATATTTTTATGCCGCTGTAGATAAGTTTTATGCTTTCACAATTAAGTTTCTTTCTTAAGTCTTTTGTTTTGTTGACAAAACAGCGCTTTGAACACTTCTTGCGCACTTAAATACTATGCCACAAAGCGTTAATAATCGCATGACAATAACAATAAATGATATTTTTCTTCGCAAAAATTTTAAAGATTTTTGGTTTATTTTTGTTATGTTGCATTTTTCCGTGTCATTGCAAAAAATCCTTCGATCAGCGGGCAGACACCAACGCAGCCTGCAACGTACAGAAGCAGCATGAAACAAGTTCACTCGTTGGAGTTCAAGGTCCAACAACAATAAAGCTGCTGCGTTAATTTTTCACCCCCCGCCCGCCGTCGTGATGGTGACAAATTTTAAGACGCAGCAGCTCAACCTTGCGATTCACATCGTTTCGTTCGCGTTCCCGTTTGCGCCTGCGTCTTAAGCCTCACTTTAATTTCGTCATTCCACCAAGCTGATCACATGATTTAAACACATTTTGCGAATTTATGCCAACAACAGAATGAACCGACTCACTCAGAAATCTGTCGAAATGAAGCGGTTGCGCTTTTGGGCCAATTCCTGGCATCAACTATGACAAATTCCTTGAAGTTGTTACCATATAAATTTGTGATCTTCTGCATTTTTTGCTCTCTGTGCTGTGTGCCTTTGCCTTTAGTTATTTTGGGCTGAATGAGAAGCCGCTATGCAGTCAGTAGCCGCTTGGCAGCATAGCCGAGGCTGGTAATTAGCCAAGCAACATATGTCGTGGCATTTCAGCGGCGCATCTCGTTCCTTTAGATGGATTGCAATTAAGTCACATAAGAATGTTGAGTGGACTTTGAGGAATCGCTAAAACATTTGCTTAAACGTATTATAGACAGTGAACAATTTTGTTATGAAGCGATTTTTGTTTTTTTACTTTATTTGTTTCAAGTATCGATGCCCTTTCCAAATCCTAAAGAGGTTTTCGTTGAGTTCTTATTCATATTTTCTTAAAGTCAGTAAACTTTCTCCAGTCAAAAGTTCAAGGTCTGTATCAATAATTTTATTATTTTCTATATGCTATATAGAACATTTAAGAAGTAGCTTCAGTGCAATTTTTGGGCGTTTCAAGAGCTTAAGATCTGTGCAAAAATGTTTTTGATTAGTTTCAGTTTAAAGGTAATGCGATACATCAAAATGGATTATGAAAAATCCCATTGAAAATGAGAAAAATCTAAATTTCTCTTGAGAAAAAAAAAAGATTAGCAAAATTTCACAGAAAATTTGATAGCTCATATTGGATAGCTAAAAATTAATTCTGGATAGTCTCCGTGCAGACGTTTTAAGCCAAAAGCCGGAACAAAAAGCTGCGATTAACATCGATTTCAGCATAACTTGGTTGATTTCTTAGATTTCGGGATTCGTAAAAATTAAATTAATTTTTTACCGATGGCTAACTATTTGGTTATTTTGGCAATTAATTTTTTTATAGATGGTAAAGCTAATGACAACCATTTTGAATTAGAAAGTCCACAAATACAAGCAAGCAAAATACTTACATAAAACGTAATAAATCTGTGTGTGAAATTCTGAACTTTGATTTTTTTGAATTTTTTGCCATCAAAACTCCTTATGAATAAAATTTCGATTCTTTAATATCTTTCTGCCATGCGTTACAAAGAGAATGAAATCTCATTTGCTAAAATTGATCTAGTAGTTTACAAAAAAATTGTGCCTAATTAATTATGAACAAACGTTCGTAAATTAGACCCTCTGTGCATTGGACTAGGCCTTTTAGGGAAAAGTTATTTCCCTTACGCACCCTAAGAAGCCCTACATGTCAAAAACTGCTTTTTGTTACCTTGAGCCAACGCTTACTAAGCCAACATCAACAACAAAGCTTTTTTTATAGCAAAATTTTTATTAAAAATTAAATTTTTTTAATAGATATCTCGAAAAAAAACCGAAGAGAGTACATTCCGCGGAAACATGCAGAGCCCACTAAAAATTTTACTCAAAAAATATATGTGATTTGGCAGAGGGAAACTGGATTTGATCTTTTCGGCAAATAAATTTTTGACACTAGAAGGCCTTGTGAAACTAAAATCTCTGCTAGCGGTATCAAATTTCTAAACTTTAGTCCAAATCTTTGTATAGACAGAGGGACTCCAAGAATATTTCAGAGCGTGACACTTGGAAACACTCCATATCAGTGTTGGCATGTTACAAATGTCGCGCGACATTTGTGACATCTACGACTTTTATGACCTACCTACCTTCAAGCCTTTGTGTCACAACTTGAGTTTGTGACAAAGACGAATTCTTGAGTTCATACTAAGAAAAACTATTTATTCATAACTTGATTCAGATCATCAAATGGTCTGTCAAACCTATTCAAATTCTCATCAAATCACATATAATTTTTTGTTCGTCAAATTGTGACAAGCAATCTTAGTAGTTGTGAAAACGAGGTTGATCTGGAGTTTGCGACTTTTGTGACAGTTTACGACCGAAGCAAACCTAAAAATCCTTGTGACATGCCAACACTGCTCCATTTATGTATATACAGGACCGACGACAGGGGGAAGGGTAACGGGACGATTCCCCCGTGCCCCCACAGTTCTTCGAAAGGGCATTTCTAAAAATTGCTATTCAAAAATCGTCTTTTGCAAGTTGCTACGCTACGGTTGAAAACATTGGCGTAGTCCCTTCGGGGGAGGAGGAGCCCGTGAATGGTTATAAACGGGCCCGAATTTTCTCTCGGCAGCTCTGTATACACATAGTTTATAAGCTGAAAAGACTTTTTATTGAATTTTTTCCATGAAAATTTGTAAATAAGACATAAAAAATAAAAATTTAACTTAAGTTTTTTTTTGGGGACTTTTAGTCAAAGATACTTTTAAAGCCCACAAAAGAAAATTAATATTTTGCACTATTTTTTGGGTCGGCAAAATTATTTCTGTTCTTTCTATGAAAAATGGTGACTTACACAAAAAAATCGTATATATTTTGGGCAATATTTTAGCTCTTTCGTGTTCAGCGACTTAAAAATCATAAGAAACAATAGTAGTAAGAGCGAATTTTGAAGGTAAAACCCACTTTTATGTGTTTTTATTTTTTTAAGTACAAATTGTAAAGAAAATCCTTCCATAGCATCAGTTATGAAATATTTAATAGGTTGCAAAAATCTATAAGTTTTTATCCACGCCTAAAAATAAGATAAAGAAATGGATCATGCAGCTAATATAATGTGACAATGCAAATAGAGCTTTAAGAAATATAATATATAGAGTAGGGCGGATTAAATTGTATGGAGAAATATTTTTTAGTCCGGAAACTCTATTTTTCTGAAAGTTCGTCTAATTTTAAGCAAAAAAGTCCTCTACACCATATGGCTTCAATGAATTTCGAGCCCGCGAGTTTTCATTTGAAGTAGTTAAAACTATTCAAACTGCTTAAACTGCCATCTGGTAACAGTTTTCAGAACTTTACAGTTTTTTATTCTGTTCCTCAACTCGTAAGCAATAAAATTACGTTTTCTTCATTCAAACCGGTTAATTAGTTTCGGAGTTATTCAAGTTTAAACAAAACTGTTGAACAACTCTTCCCTGCTGCTGTTTCGAGGGAGCTTTAGTTTTTCATATTGAAAATTTCACAAAACATTAGGCAAGCGGAAGCCATGAGTTGTTCAACAGTTTTGTTTAAACTTGAATAACTCCGAAACTAATTCAACAATTTAAATGAAAAAAACCTCATTTTATTGCTTACGAGTTGAGGAAGAGAATGAAAAACTATAAAGTTCTGAAAACTGTCAGCAGATGGCAGCATAAGCGGTTTGAATAGTTTTAAATACTTCAAATAAAAACTCGCGGGCTCGAAATTCATTGTAGCCATATGGTGTAGTGGACTTTTTTGCCTAAAATTTGATGAACTTTCAGAAAAATAGAGTTTCCGCACCACTTAAAATCTTAATCCGCCCTAATATAGAGCCTTTTATAAAATTCGGATGGGGAATTTGACACCCTAAACATTATTGCCTGTCGAGTACTCTACACCGAGGAAAGTTCTTGCGCTGGGCCTGGCCTAGAGTATGTCTTGTAATTTTAAAGTTTGAATAGAAATACATTTCTCATGAAAAATTTTGCAGTGATCACATATAGGGAATGATTAAAAATGTAAATTTTGATTTACATAGAAATCATGGGACGGGAAGTATAATACCCTTTTCCTTTATTAAAAAATATTCTTTTTAGAGTTACATATAACTTTAACTTAGAAACTGATTCTGTTAACTATACATTAAAGGTCTTACAGCTCGGAATGTATCCCCATAACACCCTATGCACATAAACGTGCTCAGATGCTAAATTTTGACACTTGTGGATATCAATGTACTGTACACCGTTTAGTGACTCTTTCTCAGTGCTGAAATTGGAAATTAGAGACCGATTTAGTGGCTTTGAAAGTCAAACAGCTCCACATGCCTTATTATTATTCAATTACATAGTTCTTACTATGACAGTAAAAACCATCCTTTTGACATTAATGGAAAGTTTATCCATCGCATACAATATAATTTAATTTAAATTAAACCGAAAGAATACTCCACCATACTAGAATTTTTCGAAATTTAATTCATAAGACTCGTTATTTCGTAAAGAATAAACTTCAGGGTATAGGATTATAAATTTAATGACCATACATACATATGTTGAACAACTACCAAGTTCGCTTCATAATGTCATTTATAAATATGAAAAGAAGGCATGTCAACCCATAAGATCATTGCTTTCACGATCTTGTGCATAGTTAGCATTAAGTTATATGCTTTTGGAGAATTTATTTGCATATAAGATAGGCGTGGCAATGGTGGTAATAACTTCAACTTTTGCGATCTTTAGCGGCTTTGGTCAGCTTAAAATTCTAACCCTTCCCTTCTGACAACGTACATATTTGTATCCGGTGCTTTTATTTTCATTATGCTCTTTGCCATCCAAAAATTGCCACGTACTCGTAGGTACATATGTATATCGTGCCCTGAACCAACCAATTAATATACACAGTTATCGCAGATATATTCTAGAATTCATGTGAAATAATATTTCGACCACGTTAAGGATAAATTATTAATAATACATGATAATAACTGACAATTAATTTTTTACGCTGATTTGTGATATTTATTTCTCGCCTACGAACCACTAAGAACCACTACAACATCGCTGCACAAATACATACGTACAAGTAAAGAGGACAGCAGAGGCACAACTTTCCATATCTAAGCCGTCCATTTCAAGTTTTTCTGTTCACTTTTGTTTCGTCGCATTGTTGGGCCAACACATCGTATGTCATTTAAAGTGCTCGTGAAAATATTTGCATTTTTATGTTGGCCAAGGTGGAAGCACAGTGACGTCTCTCTTATCAGTGGACAACAGGTAAATGTGTTCTTCAGCTTCGACTACTTCAGACAAAATGAAACCTATAGAGAAAGGAATGAGAGCACTAAAATGAGTATACTTTATTTAGTATTTATATTTTTAAATGTATTTTTTGAAGAGAAATACACATGAAGAAAATTAATATCCCACCTAGCATTTAGATGATAATTTTTTTAAATCACCTCTACGAGTAATTTTTGACTACTATTTATGACCAAAAAGTGATTATAAGAAATAATTGAGAAAAAAAAAATAAAAAAAAATTCCAAAAATCACATTTCGATATACCCAATGATCTAAAACTGATTGCACAGGAAAACAGTAACAATATTATCACTTTTTGATCTACGTAATGATTCGAATATGACTTTAGAACTTATTCTTGAAAATGTGTTTGAATTGTGTTCTGATTTGTAGTTCATAATAACTTTACTAAAAGTAGATAATATATAAATACTTTTACTATAAGTAAAATTATGCACATAGGACTGATGATGAAAAGAACGGCAAGGACATGAGAGGCAACGTGAATGCGAAAAAAATTAAGTCATATGACTCGCAAATGATTAGATATATGACTAAAATATGTCTCGAAAAAGACTCGCAAATGCTTAGAAATATGACTAAAATATGACTCGAAAAAGACTCGCATATGTCTCGAAAAAGGCTTGAAAGTGATAAGATATATGACTAAAATATGACTCGAAAAAGACTCGCAAATGATTAGAAATATGACTCGAAAATGAGTCGAAACTGATCAGAAAGACGGGTCATAAACGACTCTTCAAGAAGAGTCGCGGGTAGAGTACCATTTTCTCCCGACAAAAGTATCATTTATGATCAGAAAATGAGCGCATTTATGACCATTTTAATCAGACAGAGGACTCGAAAAAGACTCGAATGTGATCGGAAATTTCATAAAATGCTGGCTGGGATCCAGCTCTAACTAATTTTTTGAGGAACGATAACACAAAAAGTAAAGAGGAAAAATTGTCCAACAAAAGTTATGGAACTATGCAACATCGCTCAATAGGCAAAATGG
This sequence comes from Tricholauxania praeusta, assembly GCA_949775025.1. Classification (NCBI taxonomy): domain Eukaryota; kingdom Metazoa; phylum Arthropoda; class Insecta; order Diptera; family Lauxaniidae; genus Tricholauxania; species Tricholauxania praeusta. The sequence goes on from OX459031.1 coordinate 46,872,991, forward strand.
AAAAAATTATCGAAAAAAGTATAAATGAAATAAAATTTCTGTAGTTTTTTTGTGTATGTGAAGTACCACGCCTAGTAAATAATACATATTCTCTCATTGGTTCAAGACTATTGTCAATTAGTACACATAAGACTCAAGGTTCTAATAAGTAGAACTTAGCTTTGTATATGACATAATCTCTTTATTCAACTTTTTCTGAGTGTATATACGTATTTACCTAAATGGCATATTAAAAGTAAACATTTCTTCAGTTTGACACACAGTGCCTAAGCAGTTTGTGTGTCATTAATAAAAACGTTGTGTGTATATCGAAATGAAAAGTAATCCCAAAAAAACAGAACTGTACGATACATCTTAACTTTAACTTCAAGCTATATGGGCATTTCTCAGAAACTTTTAACTTGTATGTCGCTTACCTAATTTCATCAAATTAGATTATAATCCGTACCAACTATAATATTTTCAGCTATTGATACTATTAAGCAATTATTAATTTGCAATTATATGTCATTAAAACCCATTTTCTAACATTGTTTCGAAAAAAAATTCAAAGATTGTTCCGACACTTGCCATTTTTCTACTTATCGCTTAGCACTTTTCAAAATAAAATCCGTTTATACATATCTCATGAAGGGCAAGTTTGAACCAAATCAGAAAAAATCATTTAGTGTACTTTAAGTTACCCCGAACGAGGTGGTTTTGTTTATATATTTAAGTGTGTGTGTTCAATATTTGTCATAGAAAAAATCTGAAAGTTGTCATCAAGTTTTGATGTCAAATGACTAAGATGCATGGTATGTACTATTAATTCAAATAGTAATAACTTTCTGTGAATATTGGCATTACCAGTATGTGCATTAACCAGTATGTGCATTAATTTTTTTTGTAGAAATATGTGAAATTCGCGCCGATTTTGAGCTGGACGTGCCGCCATGTACAGATGTTACATTTGAATGTCAAAACTATAATGTCAAAACTATAATTTGTAATAACTCAATAGTATTGCGTTTATCTGACTCAAAATATAGTGATAGATAACGACTATCACTTAATTTATCATGTTTGAGAATAATTAATTGAATTAAGTGAATGTCAAAAGCCTAAGATTGTCAAAAGTATAAGAATTTGAAAAAGTTTAGAATGAATCTCTATGGAATCGGGAGCATTGAAAATTTCAATGTTCAACATGAAAATATGTATTATTGAGCCAAAATAAACATTAAAATCATAAATATAGTATGTGGCTGTGCCACCGACTTGAATTTTTATTAATTGAAATATCGTAAGTAAAAGGTTCTAGAGAATTGCCCATATATGTACTAACCTGTTAAATATCTGTAAAAAATTAACAAATATTTGTCAAGCAAAAACAGGCTTATATTTAGATATGTATACATAAATAGTATTTCTGTTTTTATATATATATATGTAAGTAAACAATCTCACATACATACGTCGAATATTTCATGTCAAATGTCCTAAGCCAAAAATTCAACATAACCGATTGACCTCAAACTTGGTCAAAGTGTTGTCCTAGGACTGCAAAAATCTTTACTGAATCGGCCAGTGCAAACGGGAACTTAACATATTTCAATTGAAACCACCTCAGCTTTTTTCTAAGATATCAAAAACTAAAGTATCCATCTTCAAAATAAAGTTAAATTTATTTTTGATTTTGAAAAATCTTAGAATTATTAAAAATATTAGAATTTTCGAAATATAATTACGACCATTCGAAATGCCATTAAAAAATCTATCGAAACAACTTGAACTAAGATTTGTACAGTCAAATCAGGAAATAAAATATCTACACGAAACAGGGTGGCAACCAAAAACCTCAAATTATCAACCCTGCTACTTCAGCCTCTAAAAATGTTGCGGGCTCGGAACCAAAGTATCATTCGCCCCATATTCTCTGCAGCCTTTTTGGTATGCCCATCTGTTCAGGTCGGACCTGACATTGAGTTTTTACCTAAAAATATTCGATAGCAATATCATATTCAAAATAACTTTTTCCAGAACATTAGTGAGATTATTTATAAATTTGAACTGCTATAACGCAAATACTTAAAGACGAATAGCTTTTGCTTCCCCCATAAATTTATAAATACATAGATATTTATAAATATATAGATATTTGATATTTATAAATATATAGATATTTATAAATATATGGGGTTATTATCTACTGAAGTTTGCTGTAGTCATTATTTTCATAAAAAACAGCTTTGTACATTTAAGAACCGAGATGGACAAAAGCTCTGACATTTCACAAGGTCAAAAATCTGGACTTTTTGTAAAGGTTGCTACCTTGATTTCCTATGTGTAAAAGTTTGTTTCTCAAGAAAAACGCATTGTTTTCTTTCTACTGACTGGGCTAGAACTTGATATTGGGAAAATTAACCTAATTTTTTGAATCAGCCACAAATCGTTATTGTCGGCAATACTTTTAATTTTAAACTAAATTATTCGAGAAGTGAAACAGGTTCTCTTCATACAACCTGGCTTACAGCACCAAGCAATAGTCAGCGCGAGTATTTTGCACAATTTTGTGCATTTCCTTGCCATCCTTTTCCTACCGTTCAATAAACTACTCCGCCGAATCCAATGGTAACTGGTATATGTGGCGAAACTTTAAAATGACAAAGAAATCCATAGCAATGCAGAAGGGCTGCCGCGAACAGGTAAATCTGCACTCATTTCTGCTCCGTTGCCAAAATGCAACGCAAATGATGCGACACGGCGCAATGAATGCTGGGCCTTCGCTTATCAGTAACCCACACTTAAAGTTAATGTACATCCAGACTGTGCACAGGAAGACTGCACAGAATGGACGAAACCAAGTGCGGTGTGCGCATGTGCAGCGGCAGAGCTGTTGTTCTTAACGCAGTGCGCCGGTGCGCTGATGCTTTATGTGCCGCGTGGTCATCATTTACGTTATCTCGGTGAGCACTGCGTGTGCTTTTAGTTTTGCATCTTAAATATATGGCGTACAGCAGAAATGAAGAGGAAGAAGCAGCCATTGGGAGATAAAAATGGAGAGCTTCGAAAAGGAGATGCATTTTTCGTTGACTTGTTTTCGGTGCTTAAGATAGTTCTTTTTTATTTTTGTTTCTGAGTTGACGATGGCACCGTCACATTCCCAAAGTTTCATTGTCGAGACACACTGTAGCATTATGTTATTGCACTGATAAAAAATTGGATTTTATAAAAACGTTTCATAATTTTAAAGGAAGCAAAAACCTTGGAAAAAAATTTTACGAAAAAATTAAAATTTTAGTTTGAGCTCATATGACTCAGCTGAAAATATTTAATTTGCCTGTGTGACTGTCCGGGGATATCACGATTACGGAAAAACTAAGCAAGCTAAATAAATATAGTTCGGTACACAGACTGCACCTTCGAACAACGTTCTTAGGATTGAAAATGGGCGAAATCAGTTTGCGAACATGCCTGCCGCACCTACAAACAAAATATTTAAAACGCTGTACTGAGAGAGATATATAATGCAGTATAAGCAAATTCATTACAAATACTAAGAATGTCTTGACAGAAAGTCGGCGTGACACCTGCCGTAAAAGCAAAAATTTCAAACCACTATACTGAGATAATTATCTAATATGTATAATGAAACCAAATTTCACGCAAATAAGTAGTAGGAATAACTCAGAAAAGCTCTGGACAAGAACTTGGCGAGAGAGCTATTTAATGCAATGAAATCATATTTCACACAAAGGTATGAGATGGTGTTTAGGTATATTTTGTCAAATTTAATTTGGGTATGTCTAGTCAAACAAGACCGCACAAAGTGATGTGAAGAAATACTCTCTTAATAAAAATTTCAGAGTTACGGGCGGTTTAACTTTGACGAGGCCAAAGATAACACCCTTACTAGTTTTTATTTTGGTACAGCATTGCTTTTCTAATGTTTTTCTTGAGCCACAGCCCACTTACTGAAGCTAGCCAAACCGGAGTTGGATATATTATAGAATGTATGTTATAATCAAGCTAAAAATAATCCCAAGAATAATATAATTTAATGTCAAGGTCATCGGAGGAGTGCAACATATTCAGGATAGTTACATAATTTTCTACGCAGATGGCAAGTAAATTTGGTATAAATTTTTTTATATCTCTGCAAAGGAGATTGAAAATTTTTCACCAACCACCCTATGTAGTTAAAAAATGCAAAACCTTCATTAGTTTTCGTAACCCGATAACCTATATTATCTGAATAAAGGTTGCTCGAACAGCTAGCTTATTCTCTAAAAAAAATACGAATCTTACATCTGATTTTATCCTGAAGTTAGAGTTTAATTTTATACTTGAATTTAAAAAAACTATTTAAATGTACTTACAAGTATTGTGACTATCCGTAATGTCACGTGCATTATTACATTTTTGTTTGCATAAAAGAAACTGAAAGTATATATTTTTTTTGAGAATGAGTGCATTATAAGGGAGTATAGTTCGGCTTCACTTTGCCATTTAAAAATTATATTTTTTTCTTCTCTCTTTTTCAATGTTAACATTAAGATTTAGAGCTGCATTTAAGAAAAAGAGTTTTAAGTTGGAATAATAACTCTAAAAAAAAAAAACCTTTTTATAATTCATATAAATAAAACTACAAACATTTCTTTTAGTGTAGGCAAAATTCGTTAAAGTGTAACCGATCTTACACAAAGCCACATTGAAAAAAGAGAACCAAATCAGAAATTGTGTCAATAATCAATTTGTCAGCGTAAATGGACTTTTACGTAGGATTCAGACACACATAGACCGACACATTGGACATTATACTGGACACCATTCAAACGTATGAGCTTATGTGCCATATTACAGTCGGTACCAATGCGTCTTTGTCCTTTAGCCTACAAATTGATGGCTTTCAATCAATTAATGTCATTAGGTGCTGGGTGTTCGCGTTGCCTGACGAGGCCGTTTTGGTTAATTTGCGTGGACTTAGTGGCGGCAACACCATCAAATGACAGCAGCCCAAATATGCGTGGAATGCACTTTGAACTTGGTATCCTTTCAGTTGTATTATTTGAGAAAAAGTTTTAACTGAGCGTACAATCGGGAACATGGTTAATTTTGAAGGTTTTTTTTTACAATGTAATTTCGTACGTAAATTTTGAAAATTATTGCTTACTTACAATTTTTAAACAATTTTTTTTTTTTTCAGATTTTAAAAGAAATATTTGATCCGATCTCAATTGATCATGAGTTTGGGAAAGATATGTTTACAATAACCATGAGGCTATTTTGAGACAACTTCTAATACTCATTATTATATAATATGGCGTATTTACAACAATTCATTTATGCTTTGTGAACAAATTTTGTGTTATTCTTGAACATTAAAAAACAAACCCTACAGTTTAACAAACAAACTAAGCTCACATTAAAAACTCATAAAATTTTTCAACTTTTTGCATATAATCAGTATAATCAGATCATGAATGAAACACAATAGTCAACTCATATGAAATGTCAACTAACTTAGAAACAAATTCAAGCTAAAGGCTGTGAAGCCTGGAGGCGTTCGATGGCCAGATGATATCCAAGCGGTAGCCTCATTAAGCCATAGTTTGACTAAATTAAAAGAGAACCATAAAAAATTTAAAGTCGTAATAAAAATCATGAAAGTCACACAAAAGATCAGTAGTGGTTAACTTCCATATTTGGATGGTGCCATCTAATGAAATTTTATTTGAGAAGAACAGTTTTTTATGATGAATTTTGACGCCATTTATTCGATTCATGTGGAAACTCGCATTTAATATAAATATGTAGCTAAAGGAAATATGTGCGTATTTATATATGAAAATTCGATTTTTATACCCTACATACAGGGTGTATCGCTTTGTCAATGCGCTTATAATACTTAAGAAGGGGAGTGGAAATTGTAGAAACGTATATTTATTATTGATAAGCTTTGTCTGGCCATGAAAATCACGACTAAGGGAACATAAAGCAAGGTAATTTAATGAAATTCAGTTACATCATCAAATGCAGCTCGTGAGATTGAAATTGAGCAGAATCACTTCACGGACGCACCAGCGTCCACGCAATTAAAATATTTATATTGCTATACTAAGAGATTATATAATTTCACCCAAATACTAAAACGGTCTGAATTACCACCAGACAAAAAGTGGGCGCAAGCACAAACTTTAAAATACACTAATGAGGATTAATTTCACATAAATACAAGGAATGATTCGGCAAACTCTGAACAAAAAGTTGGCGAATTTCGACATGAAGCTTCGAAACGATATATGTATGTATGTACTGAAAAGCTATATATATGAGGCAACGCATCAAATTTTCACACAAGTAAAAGAAAAAGTTCAGACTGGCACTAACCAAAATGGAGGAGTTTTTTCAGTAAATAGTGTCGCACATACCACACTACAAAAATGTTGTAAGTGCTTCAGTAGTTATACTAAGTTATGCTAATAAAGTGCCATTGCTATTAATTAAACAAATGACGGCATTTAGTGAAGTTGACGTATAACATAACAAAGCATCTATAACGCGTTTCTTCCGAAAAATCCACAAATTTGTTGTTATTGCAGTGTAGGGTGTATAATTTTTGGCAAGGCCACACATAACACTCTTGCGAGTTCTTATAGGTAACCTAGTGTTTATTGACAACGCTTGTTGGTCTCGATTCCCATGTAGTATACTGTTACATAATAAATTTTACTTAAGATCATAAATTAGTTGTCACAATGAGTTGGACCTCCTTTAAAGAGATTTCGACAGATTTAGAAAGTCCAAGATGGAAATACGCGTATGTGCATTTGAATTTTTGTTGACTTTTGTTTGCTGCGTTTCTAATGAAGCGGCGGCGGCGATGGCAGCACATGCTGATCAACGCCCTGTCACCAGTTGTCTTATGCTGTTTGAGTTGCTATGAAAACTATCAAGATAATCTTTTTAAAAATACAATACTTTACAGCGAACGCACATATTTTATTGGACAAAAATACAGCGCACTAAAATGTTAACAGCTCACTTAAGATGGTATTTGGTAACAAATATCATTATTACATTGACAAAAGTAGAGTTGTTTATCGTGAGCAAGAGTAACATGAATATTTTAACCAACACTAAATATTTAGTTTGCTCAACACAACCGTTACTCAAAAAATGTTTCTGAACAATTTTTATACCCTACACCGTGGGTATATTCACTTTGTCCTTCCGTTTGTTACACAAAGAAGGAGGCGTGGCAGGTATGGAAAAGTGCATATACATATTCTTGATTAGCGTCACCACCTGAGTTGATTAAGCGATGTCTGCCTGTCAGTTGAAATCAGGTTTACGGGAAATCCAAGAAAGCTAATTGAATGAAACTTTCACACACAGGTCACAGCTTCTTGCAGGCATCTTGTTATTGAAAATGGGCGAAATTGGTCCACGGACACGCCTACCGCCCACACTCTATGTATATTTACCCAGGCCAATTTTGAAAACAGTTGCAGCGATTTTGATGAAAATTGGTGACTTGATGCACATGTGAACAAAATAAGGATTGGGCTTGGTTTCAAGTTTTCAAAGCTTCCTACAGGGGCGTGGCACAGCCCTAAATTTTAACCTTTATACCACCATATCTCGTAAGCCGTGCAAGATATTGTGATGAAATTTGGTAAACGGCTACATTTCAAATATATCTGAATTGTGAAAAAAGTGGGCGGAATCGTGAAAGTGAGCGTGGCTCTTTTCAACAGTTAAAGATTTTGATTCTATATATTTCAAAATTGGCACAAAAGATTTTCCTAAAAATTTAAGAGATGATGCCACTGAAAGCAGTCATCAATACAAGCTCTGCCACTTTATTGAAAAAACTCGTTGAAGGGCGTGGCAATGCCCAAAATATTTATAAAAGTTATATTAAGAGAACTAACAACGTAATCGTTATGAAATTTAATAAGGCAGATATACAGGGTGGTCCAAAAGTTTCTGTACAGCTATTGTGCATTCCTTGTAAGTTTGAAGCTGCTCACACTATGTTTCACCGCATGTAAAACGGGGAATTCCCGTTTGTTTGAATTTGTGTTGCTTTTGTTATTATACACACACATTTTGAGCATTTTGCGGTGTAATTACATAGAGTAGTGAAAGTTCAAAGTGATAGGTTCAAATTTTGACCAAATTTTTTTAAATAACAATTACAAGTAAAATGAGGTAAGTTTCTGTAATGCTTAATTTTCGATCAAGTGATGCTTACTATTCCAAAAAAATCCAAAATTTTGCCAAAGTGAGCACATTTGTTGACATGCGTGCTGATATTGCAAAAACACTTTTAATTGCAATTGATTTTCAAAATAAACCTTGATTTTCAAATTAAACTTTGACTACACAATACAATGTTTTTTTTTTCTTATTGCCCATTTTTCTTCAGTAATGTGAGCCAGAGAACACAACTGCGTATACAAATTCAAGCTCTCAGTAAAATTGGGTTTTCGAATGCAGAGATTAATAGGAGGCTTTAGGTTTCGAGAACTACCGTCATTAAATGGGCTACAAGCAGTGATGGAGGCGTGGCAGATCAACCAAGAAGTGGCAGACCAAAGATATTAACACCGCTTATAAAGAGAAAAATATGCGATATGGCTAAGGAAACTGTTGGTGTAGGAACGAGGACTATAACTAAACGGCTAAATGCGTCCGAAAACAGCACTGATCTGAGCAAGATAGTTAGCCGATCGACTGTTCTTCGGTATATTAAAAGCCATCCTTGGGGCCAGCACGCATACGTAAGACCAGTTAAGCCTCTTTTGAGTGCAAAAAATATTATTGACCGGAAAAATTTTTGTGAGCGGCTCATACGAGAAGGATTTACTGCGGATAATGAGATAGGCCGCAAGCAACGCGGCCGTATACTGTTTAACGACGAGTCCCCAGTTGAATTGTTTCCCAAACCCAATCGACAAAATATGCGAATCAGAACGAGTGACCCAGGAGCAATAAGCCCCGTGCAAAGACCAAAGCAGAGCTTAAAAATAATGATTGCTGGAGGAATAAGCACGCATGGCAAATCAGACCTCATAATCATTGACGAAAAGCGTACTGTAAATGGAGAATACTATAGAGAAAAAATGTTGCCAGTGTATGCAAAATGCTGCTATGCTACCACATTACTGATTCCCCATATTTACCGAATCCAGTCATTCCTTAGATTATTATCATGACCAATCCTTTAGGCAAACCCAGCATAGACATGCCTTTTACTACCCATAGTAAGGCCTAATAAGGCAGTTGACAGGCAGTATCGTTCGGCTCTAGTTTTCGAGATATAGCCATAGGAAATTGCAGATATGGCTTTTCTAAGAACCATTATAATTGGAAAGTCCTGAACAGATTTTAAATGTATTGCTGTCATATGGAATTAAAATCAATTACTTGGGCTATCATAATATGTTAAGAAAAAACTTGGGCTATCATAATATGTTAAGAAAATGACAGTTAATAATATAATTTTTAGAGAAAATAACAGTTAATTAAAAAAAAAAATGGTGATAATTTAAAAAAAAAACTCCATACGACATATGACATCAATATGTATATGTTAAATCTGTTCAGGAGTTTCCAACTTAAAATGATATTAAGAAAAGCTATATCTGCAACTTCCCATGACTATATCTCGAAAACAAGATCCAAATGATATTTTTTTTTTTAATATATTGTTTCTTAAAATTAAAAGCCACTCAAGAAAAAATAGTTTAAAAAAATGGCGGCTTAGGTCAAATTTCACTTTGAAATAGGGTGCGTAGGGGTTAAACATAAAAGTTTTATATTAATTTTAAAATTTTTTTACCCTATTTCGAACCGATTGAGGAGACGTCCCATTTGATTTTCGCAAAAAAACCAAATAAGGAAAGTAAAATTTCGCTTTGAAATACGGTCCGTAGGGGTTAATTATAAAAACTCTAAATTAATTTTTAATTTTTTTATCCTATTTTGAACCGATTGAGTGGGCGTCCCTCATTTTTTTTTCCTAAGAACCACTACATAGATTTGTGCAGGAATGGTGTCGTAAAATGAAAATTCGAAGAGTAGCTCTACCTCTATATCTATAAAAAAATAGTAAATAGTTGACGACTTATTTGAAAGGATGTACGTTATTGATATTAAATATCTCTGACTGGATGAAAAAGTTCGCGGTTTTATAAAAGACTAAAATCATTTCATGAAAACACCTCAAATCCATTGTTTTAAAGTGAGTGCACCATTTGCTTGAAGTGTAATACTTTCTAACACTGATGCAAAACTTCCCAAAATGCTTATCTCTGAATATCCTAAGGTTGCTGCAACACTTTTAAATTAGATGAAGCTTACTGATTTTCAGCACAGATGCAAATCAATCGAGCAATAAAACCATTACCCCATTGGCATCGGAACACCCACATATAAACGAACAACCAAACGGTTAAATGCTATCCCTTGTAAAGCACACATTAACAACTATGCTCGAGTATGTACGGGCAATTAAAAGAGATCCCATGCAAAAGCTGAGCGCAGTATTTACAAAACTACGTTCAACACGAGTTGAACACGAGAAGTCAAAAAATAAGCGACCAGATACAAGATACGAATGCAAGTTCGAGTATCAAGAGCAAATAGTAACCAATCGAATGTGCCAGAGGGTAAAGCGTTGTGTATTAGGCTTGGGTGAAGTGTCAAACTCGAAACGGCAACGATCCGACTCAGATTTGAATTGCCATTGGCCAAGTTGTGGTACTGTTGGCAACCATAAACTCTTACAGCCAGAGCCGCAGCAAATGTCTGTATGTATGTAATGCTGTAGTATGCTTAGCTTGGATCATTAGTAAACCTTGTACTTTCAGCACTACGTTAGCGATAAAAAAAAGGCGGGAGGAAAGAGAAGAAACAGGCGCAAACTAATTGAAATCATTACACTCGTAAAAATGCTAATTCAATTAGCCACAAAAGTAGAAACAATTGCCTTATGTTATGACCCCGCACAAATCGTATCTCGGAATAAGTTTTCATTACGAAATGAAGTTACTCTGTAGTTGTCAACATTTTTCTCACTTGAAATATTGGCAATTTCGAGTACATAGGTCAAGTCTTCATGATGAGAAAAGGATCGTTTTACTCTTGATCAACACTAAGGATTCTTCAGGAATGTTTTCAAAGTTAGAATTGTAGTGAACTTTCGGGCACTGGGTCGCTAGATTAATGTGTAAATATATATAATTTTCTAACAAACAATCTAAAGAAGAAGGTAGCACTAATACTATATCCGAAAACTCCATTGGGAGAGTAAAAATTCTATTACTATTTCAGCCTCTGGCTCGTTGTTTCATGGTTTCCCAGCTTGTATCGGTTTTTGGCATTTCATTTTCTACCATTCGTCGTCACAAAGTTTTAGGTATTTCTCTGCATCTGTCTTCCAAAGCACTGATCTTTATATTTTGGGAAGGTAAGCAGAAATATCTCTTAATTTATTGATATGCAAAAATTTGGGGCATTCGAGATATTACTTCAGTTTTCGGAGTTTTAATTAAAAGTTAGGTTAAGAAAAGCAACATAGTAAAAATATATGATATAGTAACTTTAATATATTCTTAAAAAAAATTAATTTATTTGTTAGTCAGAATTTCGATAAAATTTCTAGAGTCACCTCCTCAAATCACTCAGGTTGGTAACCCAATCTGTATGTCTGAGCCTTAATCCATTTAGCACCATTTGAAAGAATATACATACATACATGTAAATATCAACTAAACAAAATATCGATACTTGAATTTATGAACAGTGGACGAATATTTTTGTAATTGTCAAACCATGAAATCTAATAAAAACTTGTCAGCATTTTTCCTTATTGTAGGACGTAAATTTTTAGCTCTTGAATGACGTTTTCCACAATATATGCTAAGGTCAAAATATTTGCCTATTGTGAAAAATTGTGTAACACAATTTGGTAGAAATCTTATGTGAAAATGACATTTAGATACATGAGTTCGAATATCGAATTTTTCAAGATCGAAGCTAAAAATCTAGTTACAGTTTCGCGCATAATCATTCGGCAAAGTTATTCTTTGCAACAACAACTTGAATGGGTAATTATTTGGGATGTAATTTATAATCGATATGCATCAAAAGAAAAAAAGTCCCCGTAATTTTTTTTTTTTTTTTTCAATTCCATATTTATTGTTTTTTAATATTACATATGTACGTATGAAATACGTATATCATATGTATGAAATTTAAAAAAAAACATCAGCTTTTGAAAGATAACCCCACAGCCCAAATTTAAGCTCCCAAGGTGGTCGGGGTCCTGAGAAAGAGCCACATTTCGGCCTGAAAATATCAGTTTTTGGTCCGATTTTCAAATTATAGTTTTAATAGCCCAAAAATATAAATTTAAAGTAATGTAAAGTATATCAATTGACTTGAGAAGTTTCTCATCTTTGCCACATAATTATTGGCCAAGACATTGAAGTTGGAGCAAAATGTTTGCAGGGAAAAAGCAAAACCTAGGCAAATAAGCCGCAACACACCCATACGCAAATGCAAATTCAACCAATGCAGCTAAGCAAAACGTTGGACGCCAACGATCGATTGAGATCGCAACTTGAGCTAAGCACGTTGTTTGACTAATGCAACAACATAACAACAGCCACTACACCAGCCCACAATTAAATGCATGTTTTCACAAATGTATCTGCTGCTACGAGGTTGACCTCAACCAACAACAACATAAGACGCGATGGACGCTGGCTTCTCCACTGTTCACCACTTTCATTCACAATTTCTCGCTGTTGTGTCTTGGATGCTAAGGAGCTGGCGCACAAACTCACCCTGGCTGGCACTCGCACGGGTGATCGGCACAGCCTTGCTGTGTACATTTGTTTGTCGCAACTGAAGGCACCGACGCACAGTGCTTCGAGTACGGATGGAATAGATTGTTGGTGCTTTATTCTGGTACTCTTTTGTAAGAATTTGTTTAAAGTTTCTGAACAGAAACTTCTACAGCGAAGGTAGAAAGTCAGAAAAAGTTGTATTTGCACATCTGGAATGTTATGACTATTTTGAGCGTATTTTGTAGACATATTGTTCTGGCAGTTGTCCAACCACTGTGTAGCGCTATAAGTGTCGGTAGATGGTGTTTAACCCACTGATGCTGCTGCTGTTGTCGTAAGGTCAGCAACGGTAACAACATTTGTAGCAATAAATGGTGTTTCTCAGCAGCAGCGGCAGCAACAACAACAACATTGCAAACAGCAGCAATTTTCACTCATATGTTGCTGAATTTGAATGTTGGCTGGGCTTTATGCAAATATTGCACTAACAATTTAACACGCATGTTTTCCCATTGCAGTTCCTCCTCTTTTCAATGTTGCTGATGCCGCTGCAATCGATGGATATTATGATGTTGTATTCATGTTAAGACCATGGCCCAAACCGATGTTTGACCAATAAAGATTTTAATTTTTCTATTTCTCGTGTTGTTGTTGTTGTTGCCATCGATTTGAATATCGTGACTCTGAATAAAGAAGTCTTTAAGGCTGATTTTTGCATTTGCAACAATTTGAACTACTTATCGGTACTTGCATATGGGCGATCTTTTCGCTGGGCAGTATTTAATTGTTGTTGTTATTGATACACTTACTGCTCGAAACATAAAAATTTGGTTCAAAGGCCTGAAATTTCCATTTCAAATTGTGTTATCTCTCGTTTGAGTTTTCTTGCTTTAGCTTTTTTTTTTTTGAATTTAAGAAAATTATGAATTTGGAACTATTTGTTTTTAATTCGATTGTTTATATGGTGCTGATAATGAAAGTATATGGTATAAGTCATGTGTTTTCAAAAGCCTAAATTTATGCATTTGTGGTGGTATAGATATAATTTTTTTTTCAAAATTATAAAAAATTGGTTTAGTCTATTCACCGGCATATATAGGAGACATTAAAAAAAACTTTTGGTCCTATCCAAAGATCAGACTATGTATGTAGATTGGAATGATTTTAATTTATTCCCTATGCATGAGGCATGTTTCAAGTTATCTCACACTAACACGAAATCGCTTAGCTAATTTCGTTTTAAGAAATTCCAAAAAATATTATGTGCAAGCACTTATGACGTGATGAGTGAACTAAATTCGTTTCATTGTATACATAAGTGAAAAAATGTTGACAAGATCAAAAAATGTTAAAAAAGCCGAAAATGTTAATAAATCGAAAAATTTGACAGAAGTTGGAATTTGAAAATCTACTAAATAGTCGAAATAAATTGCAAGTGTTGAAAAATTTTGAAAAGTCTGAAAGTTTTGAAAAAGTCAAAGAAATGTAAATAGGTGGAAGCTTAATTATTTATGTAGAGAATGTCAAAAAATGCTACAAGTTTCTAAAAATTTTGCAATTCGAAAAAATATGTTGAAAAGTTCAACCAATTTTTAAAAGGTCGAAGAATATTTAATAAAGTAAAAATGTTCAAAAAGTCGAAAACGTTGAAATGTCGGGTATGAAAGTTTCGATAAACGTCAATTAAAAGGGATATGTTGAAAAAGTAGTTATTGATTGTATTTGTTGTTGTTGCTTTGTTAACAAAGTTTTGTTAAAATAAAGCATTCTATCAATTTGCAAATTTACATGAACAAAATTGATGCTTGCTGCTTGGGCTATAAGTTTATTTATAACACAGAACCACAAAAAAAAAAGTCTTGTAGATGAAAGTTGAGGTACCCTACGGTATGTATTATGGTGTGCTAAAAACGAATCCAGGGTCAGAATTTACCCATCACCCTTAGATTTCGACATAACTTCAAAATCACACTTTAAAATACGTTAACAAGAAAAATCCCTCTAAAAAAAAATCAAAGCCCAGAAGGTAGACCTTACTTATATTACGTATATAGGTGTGCTAAAATAATACTTTAACATAAAAATGAGTTTTAGTCGCCCACTTTTCCCCCAGCACCCCCAAAAGGTCAAAAACTCATTTCTTATAAAAATTCGAAAGTAATACATATCCGCAGGTATTTTGGTGCACTAAAGTTGTTAATATCAATAAAAACTTATTTCTACCCCTTAATCACCCCCCGAATACATCACAGTACTTTATTACACTTTCGCAAAGTTTTTATCGAAATTCTGAGTTTTCGTGCATCAAAATACCTGCGGATGTGTCTTAACCCTCATCCTGTAATTTGGGCAAATTTTGCCCAAACGCCTGTCTAACTTTTAATATCTCTTGTGTTTCTTATATTTTGAATGTTAAACTTCTCGAGAATTATTTTTTTAAAATATATTAAGCGATATAAATAAAATTAATTTTGTCGTTTTATCAGGGGGCCCCCTACAGAAAAAGTAACGAATCCTGTATTTTGGGCAAATTTTGCCCAATGTATTTTTTAATTATTTTATACATGCGACTCGTATTGGATCTAGTCGAAGGACTCAAAGGCCGGAATATAACTTGTGATAATTTTTTCACATCATATGATTTTGCCGCTTAACTATTGAAAATAAAAATGACTGCAGTTGGGACGGTTCGCAGAAGCAAGGAATTTTTAACCCCACAAATTTTAGATGTGAAGAAGAAACCTATCTTTTATTTGAAATTCCTTTTCGAATATAAAAATAAGTCCACACTAGTCGCTTATGTTTCAAATAAAAGAAGCTGCGTTTATCTCCCAAGTACATTGCACCACGATACAAAAATACAACATAATCAGCAGAAGAAACCCGATATTATAGAATACTATAGACATCTCTGCATGCAATGCTTTTATAATTTGGACATCAATAAGCCCGGAGTGGAATAAAAAAAAAATATTTTCAACGCAGACTTTTCCTTGAGCAAATGGGCTTTGATCTATTGTATTATGAAAAGCAACAACGAACGTCTCATCCGTATGGCTCTGTTGCACAGCAGATTGTGCAAACACAGAAAGTAATAAATATCAAGCTACCTAAAAATTATCAAGGATATTTACTAACCGTATATCGTAATATGCAATTGTCAACACAAAACTTTCCAAATAAATGCACACCCGAATAGGGCGCAACTATTTTACTTATGAGCGTACAAAACAGGTTTATACTTATCATACGCGAAGCGGTACCTGAACGCAGTTGAAATTCAAATATGGGGTAAAACACGCGAAAACGCCAGCGAAAAAATTTTTTGGCTCCGATTTGGCTGAAATTTGGCATTATTGTAATATCGATGTCCAGCAATAGAACTGCGTTCAGGAATTTGCCCTAGTATTATTTGATGTTGAGATACGCGGGTATGAAATTCACGATTTTTGTACTTTCTCAGAATAAGTGTTTTTTTTTCGAAAATTCATAGCTTACAGCAAACTCTATCAATTAATAATTGGTATACCTACGATTTTAGGTTTTTCCTTGCACTTTTCGAAAAAAATATTGTTTTTGAAAAAAAAAAATTTTTCGCAAAAATTTTTCGAATTTAAAATTATTTTTGCATTTTTTTTAAAAAAACCATTTTTTAAATTTTTTTTTTTATTTTTAAAAAAAACTTTGATTTATTCTGCGCTTAGTGCCGTAAAAATTTTTATGGGGCAAAAATTATTTCTATTTTTTTTTTAATTTTAAAAAAAATTAAAGAGCTAAGATTTTGAAAATTGAAATGAATTTTTGAATTTTTTTCGAAAAACGCATTTCTGAATTTTTTTTTGTTTTTACATTTTTAGGTTTTTACTTGTACTTTTCGAAAAAAAATACTGTTTTTGAAAAAAAAAAAATTTTTCTCAAAAATTTTGCGAATTGAAAAATATTTTTGCATTTTTTTTTAAAAAACCCATATTTAAAATTTTTTTTTTTTTTTTTTTAAAAAAAACTTTGATTTATTCTGCGTTGAATGACGTAAAAATTTTTGCGGGGAAAAAAGTATTTCTATTTTTTTTTTAGTTTTAACAAAAATTAAAGAGCTAAAATTTTGTAAATTGAAATGAATTTTTGAATTTTTTTTGAAAAATTCATTTCTGAATATTTTTTCGGTGAACTTCAGATTACAGCTTGATCCGCAAGCTTCAAAATGATATGCCATAACATGAGGGAAAGTAGTTAATTAAAATGATTAAGCCACTAAACGCGCGCTGTACTACGCGTTGGAAGGCAACTGCACTCATTTTAAATTTCAGTTTTAGTTTTCAGGTTAACGGCTCAAACATTTTAATTAATTACTTGCCCTCATGTTATGGCATATCATTTTGAAGCTTGCAGATCAAGCTGTAATCTGAAGTTCATCAAAAAAATATTCAGAAATGGATTTTTGAAAAAAAATTAAAAAATTCATTTCAATTTACAAAATTTTAGCTCTTTAATTTTTGTTAAAATTAAAAAAAAAATATAAATGTTTTTTTCCCCGCAAAAACTTTTACGTCATTCAACGCAGAATAAATCAGTTTTTTTTAAAAAAAAAATAAAAATTTTAAATAATAAATAATAAATAATTTTAAATTCGAAAAATTTTTGCGAAAAATTTTTTTTTTTCAAAAACAATATTTTTTTTCGAAAAGTACAAGGAAAAACCTAAAATCGTAGGTATACCAATTATTAATTGATAGAGTTTGCTGTAAGCTATAAATTTTCGAAAAAAACTCTTATTCTGAAAAAGTATAAAAATCGTGAATTTCATACCCGCGTATCTCAACAACAAATAATACTAGGGCAAATTCCTGAACGCAGTTCTATTGCTGGACATCGATATTACAATAATGCCAAATTTCAGCCAAATCGGAGCCAAAAAACTTTTTCGCTGGCGTTTTCGCGTGTTTTACCCCATATATGATATGTTCTTTCGACGCCAACTTATGTACGTTTAAATGATATCTGACCGCGCCAGGTTTTGATTTGACGGCCACCGTATCCATGTGCCCCGTGTATCAATGTACTCTTTTTCCTCCTAATAACATTTCTATCAAATCGGAAAATACCAAATAAGGTATTTTACGACCAAAGACAATACATATCGAAAAAGTCAAAATAAATAAAAAATGTTTAGATGACTGATCTTAAAATTAATAAAGTTTTGAAAAAGTCTTGAGATGTTAAAAAAGTTGAAAATTCGAAAAAGTCTAAAATGTAATACTGTCGTTATGCGACACTGTAATGTTTTAGCTAACCCTCCGGTATTGATTTTCCTTCTGCACCAAGATTTCTGAAAAACTTTGAAGGTTATCCTTACCCAATTCCTGTGCTTTGTTTTTAAGGTCTGGTAGTCGATATTAAGTCTCATATATATCGTGTCAAATGTTCAGCAAGTTGTTGTAAAATTTCGTAGCATTGTGGTGAAAATATCACAAAATATAATTAAAACTTGTACAAGTGTGTATGTTTATAGGGCACATATGTAGATTAGTTTGAATATCCTGTGTCTTATTACGAAATTTTGAGCCTGAATTGAAAACAAAACGAATAAAGTTAAAAAATCTTAATATTAGAAAAATTACGAAACCTGGTCTTAGTAAGCCAGATAAAACAAAAAATTTGATAAGACTGGTTATATGTAGTGATGTGGATGATCCAAAAATATGTTTCAAAAAAAAACAATCACACACTTTTCATGCAAACAAACTGTAAAAAAAAGCTATAATTCGAGATTTTAAAATGGAAATAAAATGGAACTTCATGCATGAACGTGGAACAACACATAAAACTATTAAAGAAACTGGACAGGCGTAGTCGAGCAGGTGTGACACCTTCCACAAAGAATGAAAAACATACACATCGCATCTACATACACTACTGTGCTTACTTTTTAGGTAAGTTTCATAGGTTCATAGTGTTCCCAATAATACATTTTTTGATATTTTTATTAACTCCTATTCGTCAACGAGATGTACTATAATGGTTTGTTTTATCTTCTCGATCATTTTACTATATCTTGCAGCATTTATTTAAAGGAACTACGTCTGCAAATTAAAAATAAATTGCCAAAGCTTCTAAAAATCCTATCCTTTTTATAATATCATTTTACATTTGGCAGCTTGCCTTGTGGTGAAGTGTACTGAGATGTCTTCTAACTAAACATGTGATTCCATTTTCTTATTTTTTTTGGAAATTTTCGTCAACTATAAATAAATCAGCACCACTTTGAACTGTTAAATTGTGTAAGTTGGTGTTAAATTTGTTGTAGTATCTTTAATTTTATCTCCAAGACACAGATCTTAAAGTATTTAACATCTTAAGAAAAAATAACCAAAAGAGATTTTCTTACACTGAGATTTTTCGATAGAGCTCAGCAGTTACTGTGGCTTTAATATTAACTTAGAAGCAATTCAAAAACTTCAAAGTCAATATATTATTGCCTTTAATGTGATATTGGTCCGGAATTTCTTACACTAAGCTAAAATGTAGGTTATTGCACCATGAAATCTCCACCAGCAATTTTAAATGTATTAATAATTTTAACATGACGTTTAAAGTACTCGGCGTTCCTCTTATATCAAAGTAACAATTGACAGTACAGGAAACAAACAAAACCTTTTTATTGCTACTGTTCCGCTAAGAGATGGCCTAAGGCATTTTAGTATGGTCACATTCATATTAGTATAGGTCAGCAACTCAGTTACATTACAAAATCTAAGTAGTTGTTCATACGAGAGAGTTTAGTATAAGTAATATTATTGTTTTATTTTGAAAACAATGTTTTTAGTTGAGCTTTTTTCAATCGAATGAAGTTTTTTTATTTATGTTTTAAATTAAGAATCAAATACAAATTGATCATTAAATATTAAAATAATTAAAGTGAATACATATACAGTGCTTACATCTCGGCCAACCTGATAACTGATCGTCCTCGATCATATATAATAAAAAAAAAAACTTAAATCATTTTAATTACAAATATCTTAAAAGTTTACAAAAACTTAACTTATGCGAGTATACATGCATACAATAAATCAATAGAATATGGAATATGGGAAGAAAAAAAAAAAAAAAAATTTTAATTGTTAGTGACCTTATCATTATAAGGTAGTAACCATTTTCTCATTCTATTTGCTTCAATGACACCATTGTAAGGTATTTGTGTTAATTGACAATTTTCTATGTCACGAATGACATACCGATCATTTCCTAAAATTTTATGAACACAATATGGCCCTTTATATTTTGGGACAAACTTTTTATTGGTTCCAACTGCAGTATCAATATTTTTTACTACTACAAAGTCTCCAATTTTATACTTTTTAGCATTTTTACTATGTTTGAGAAAATAGTTTAAGTTATATTTTTGTGAATTTATAATGGCTTCTGAAGCTTTAGCACGAATTTGTTGCAAATCTCTAATTGAATTTATTTTACTATCTAAATGTTCTGTTATTTCGTCTACAATTTCACCTCGTTGTTCCACCCCAAACAAAAGTATACTGGGAAAAGTTTTAGTAGTACTACTTGCGGAATTATTAATAGCATATTCTACTTGAAGGAGTTTGTTAGACCAATCAGAATGGTTTATAGGCTCACTTAGTTTTCCTAACATTGACTCAATTACTCTGTTGACTCTTTCAACTTGTCCATTGGCTTGAGGAGACGCAGTAGCGACTTTAACGTGAGCTATATTTCTATTTAATAGAAATTCGGAAAATTTTAATGAAGTAAAGCAACTACCTCTGTCAGAAATGATTCGCCGCGGTCGACTATAGTAGCTAAAATACTTATCAAGAGCACAAATTACTTCACGCGTACTCGTTGAATTTGTTGGATATAATTTAACGTATTTTGTAAACCCATCAATAACAACTAATATATGCTTTCTCTTTGACTTGATAGATGGTAGAGGACCAAAATGATCAATGTGGATTGTATCAAATGGTATTGGTTTTTTGGGAATATGATATAAATTTCTTTCGCTAGTATTTATTGGTGTAGCATATATAATGCACTTAAGGCAATTCCGAATAAAATTTTGGATTTTTTGACGCATACATGGGAACCAATAATGCATGTTAATTTTATCGTGTGTCTTATCATCAGCTTGATGCCCTACTTTTTCATGCATTAATCTAATGACATTGTTCTCCATTTCTGATGGTACATACAATACTTTCTCACCACTTTCTTTCACTCTATAAATGAGCCCATCAATCAAATCGAAATCTTTTACTTCACCTTGTTCCAAATGACTACGAATGTTTTTTATGTTTTCATCACGTTCTTGAGCTATCTGAATTTGAAGATCAACATCATTCGCATCTATAACTGTGGCAATTTGAATCCTACTTAGAGCATCTGCATGTCCCATAGACAATCCGCTTCGATGCTGTATAACATAGTTATAATTTTCTAACTCTAAGGCCCAACGAGCAATTCGTGTATTTATTTGTTTTCTTTCAAGGGTGAGCGTTAGTGAGTTACAATCAGTCAATATTTTAAAAGGTATACCTTCTAGATATACTCTAAATCGTCTCAAAGCATAAATTATGGACAGAGTTTCTAACTCAAAGCTGTGGTATTTAGATTCAGCAGATGAAGTAGTTTTTGAGAAATACGATACGGGATGAAGTTTTCCATCATCTTGTCGTTGAAGTAAAACGGCACCAAATCCATGCGAACTTGCATCGCAATGCAACTCAGTTTCTCTTTTAGGACTGTATACTGCCAAAATAGGCGTTTCTATTAATTTAGCTTTTAATTCATTAAAAGCATTAACACAATTTTGGTCAAAACTAAAAACACTGTTTTTCTTTAATAAATTCAACATTGGTTTAGCAATTTGAGAAAATGAACGCACAAATCGCCTAAAGTAAGAGAACAAACCTATACATGAATGAAGTTCCTTTTGATTTCTCGGCATAGGATACTTTTTTATAGCAGCAATGTGTGATTCACTTGGCGTCAACCCAGAAGGTGAGACAGAATATCCTAGGTATTCTATTTTTTTGTATCCAAAGTGACATTTGGATAAGTTTAGTTTCAAACCACGTTTGAAAATACGTTGTAAAACAGTTTTTAATAATATTTTTTTGTTCTTCAAAATCTGAACTCGCTATCATGATATCGTCAATATATATGATTATTTTCTTTGCGTCGATTAAATCCCTAAAAATATTGTTAATAAACCGCTGAAATACAGCTGGAGCGTTCTTTAATCCAAACGGCATTTTCAAATATTCATATTGCCCAAAAGGCGTTACAAAAGCAGTGAATGGAATGGATTCAGAAGATATACTAACTTGATGGAAACCACTTTTCAAATCTAAAAGACTAAATATTTTCTTACCCTCTAAGTACTCTATGCAGTCTTCAATGAGGGGCAAAGGATAGTTATCTCTTACTGTAATTTTATTCAAACCTCGATAATCAACACACATACGCGTTTGTCCATTCTTCTTTTTTACGAGAACTATAGCAGAAGCGTATGGAGAATTACTTGGGCGTATTATCCTTTCGGTTTGTAAATTATTTATAATGTCTTGAACTTTTTCACGATCCGCGAAAGAAAGTCGTCGTGGTGCACAATGAAAAGGGACATCATTCGATAACCTTATTTTCATTTCATACTCTAAAGGGTCTATAACATCATCTAGTGGTTTAATGTAAGAGTTTACTATTAATTCCGTTAGCTCATCGCGATTAAATTTAATCAAGTTACTGTCAATATCTAGTTCTTCATCAATCGGATTTTCTTGTATATCTATTATATAAAATTCATTTTTTGTCCGTCTGTCTGTCTGTCTCTTATGCACGCGGAAACTATCCAGCCGATTTTGATGAAATTTTTACAGTATGTTAGTATCGATCGGGCGGGTGTCATAGGCTATAAAACTTTTATTTAGGGTGCATATTTAGGGTGGCCCTCATACACAAATATTTTCAAAATAGCGATTTCTCAAAGACAGGCAAATCGATTCTCATGAAATTTACACAGTATGGCTTTTATGTTAAGGGGTACAGATTTGATGGTAAAAATTTTATTTAGGGTGCATACTTAGGGTGGTCCTCATACAAATATATTTTTAAATATCATTTTCACGAAGACAAATAAATCGATTCACACCGAATTTACACTACGTACCTCTAATGTTAAGAAGCATAGCTTAGGCCACAAAACTTTTATTTAGGGTGGTCCTCATACACAAATATTTTAAAAATAGCATTTTCTCAAAGACTGCTTAATCGATTCTCTTGGAATTTACAATAATGGTTTTTATATTAAGAGGCAGAGATTGGATTGTAACAATTTTATTTAAAGTGCAAAATTAGGGTGGCCCACATACACAAAAATTTTTAAATATCATTTTCACGAAGACAGGTTAATCGATTCTCAAGGAATTTACATCATGTGGTTTTTATATTAAGAGGCACTGCTTAGGTTGTAAAAATTTTATTTTGGGTGCATACTAAGGGTGGTCCTCATACAAAAGTAGTTTTTAAATAGAATTTTCACGCAGACCGCACATCGAATCTACACCACGGTTGAGGTGAGGCGATGCGCACAGGGTAATGCTAGTATTATATAAAATTAATTTTTTGTCCGTCTGTCTGTCTGTCTGTCTGTCTGTCTGTCTGTCTCTTATGCACGCGGAAACTATCCAGCCGATTTTGATGAAATTTTTACAGTATGTTAGTATCGATCGGGCGGGTGTCATAGGCTATAAAACTTTTATTTAGAGTGCATATTTAGGGTGGCCCTCATACACAAATATTTTCAAAATAGCGATTTCTCAAAGACAGGCAAATCTATTCTCATGAAATTTACACAGTATGGCTTTTATGTTAAGGGGTACAGATTTGATGGTAAAAATTTTATTTAGGGTGCATACTTAGGGTGGTCCTCATACAAATATATTTTTAAATATCATTTTCACGAAGACAAATAAATCGATTCACACCGAATTTACACTACGTACCTCTAATGTTAAGAAGCATAGCTTAGGCCACAAAACTTTTATTTAGGGTGGCCCTCATACACAAATATTTTAAAAATAGCATTTTCTCAAAGACTGCTTAATCGATTCTCTTGGAATTTACAATAATGGTTTTTATATTAAGAGGCAGAGATTGGATTGTAACAATTTTATTTAAAGTGCAAAATTAGGGTGGCCCTCATACACAAAAATTTTTAAATATCATTTTCACGAAGACAGGTTAATCGATTCACACCGAATTAACACCACGTAGCTCTTATATTAAGAGTCATATATAAGGCTTCAACACTTTTATTTAGGGTGGCCCTTATACAACAATTTTTTTTATATCATTTTCTCAAAGACCGCAAAATCGATTCTCATGGAATTTACACCATATGGCTTTTATATAAAGAATCACAGATAAGATCGTAAAAATTTTATTTCAAGTTCAAACTAAGGGTGGCCCTCATACAAAATTTTTTAAAATGTCATTTTCACGATAACAGGTTAAACGATTTACACCACGTAGCTCTTATGTTAAGAGGCATAGCTAAGGATACAAAACTTTTATTTAGGGTGGCCCTCACCCAAAAAAATATTTTAAATATCATTTTCTCGAAGACCGCTTAAATCGATTCTCAAGGAATTTACATCATGTGGTTTTTATATTAAGAGGCACTGCTTAGGTTGTAAAAATTTTATTTTGGGTGCATACTAAGGGTGGTCCTCATACAAAAGTATTTTTTAAATAGAATTTTCACGCAGACCGCACATCGAATCTACATCACGGTTGAGGTGAGGCGATGCGCACAGGGTAATGCTAGTATTAAATATATCAGGTACATTACAAAAAATACTGCAATCGGAACCATGGTCTTCATCAACAAATTCAAGTTCTTTTTTCATGACTTCATCCCCACATATCATATTCAGTTGATTATTTTTCAAAATATTACACTTGTTTAAAATACTTATCAAATTATCCGATAAGGAAGTGCAAGTTTGATTACTTTTATTAATATTCAATAACTTAATTGTTTTGTACTTCAGTTTTGTTTTTATTAATTTTATGTTAAAAGCTTCTAAAAAATTTCGCCCCAAAATAACAGGCATTGACATAGCTTCATCTGGTAAAATATTAATTTTAACAGTTTTTAACTGGTGTTCACATTTAATTAAACAATTTATTTCATTGAGAATCTGCAGGTTGCTGCCACCTATACCTCGGTAATTAATGTTTTGTTTGGTCGATCTCTTACGATAAATATCCGGGACACAAGAATTTTTAATTAAACTGATTGGACTGCCAGTGTCAAAAAGAGAAAAAAAATCATCAAAACTTGCATTTCCTCCCGAATTCACATCAAAAGTTATACTCACTAAATTAAAGGCACTCATTACAGTTGAATTTTCTTGATCTCCGTCTTCATTTAGAACTGCAACTTGTGTCTCGGTCTTCAATATTTTCCTCGGATTTTTACATTCTCGATGATTATGTCCCATTTGCCAACATCGAAGCGGAAATGGACAGTTTGATTTAAAATGCCCAGACTGTGAACAATTGAAGCACTTTACGATGTTGTCAACATTTGTTTTATTAATTATGTTCCTAGAAGCTGCAGGACGAATAGTTTCAGACATTCCCAGTGGGGAACGGCGACCAACTGTAGTTGTTCCAGAAGAAGGTGGTTGCAAATATTTTTGTTGATAACGGGTAATAAGCCGTTTTAACCCTTCAATAGTGCGAGCTCCCAAGAGCAAATTGACATTAGCAACATTAGCTTTTATACCATCGATAATAAAGTCTATAACTTCAGTCTCGCTAATATCAGATCTTTTTGCGATCGACTGCATTATCAACACATAGCTATGTAGAGATTCTTCATTTTTTTTCCAAAATCGATGAGATAACATCTCATAAACATCTCGTCGAGATACCGCAGCATCAAATTCGTCAATTAGCGCTTGTTTCAGTTCAGAAAAATTTAGAGCACGCGTTGCCCTGAGAAATATGCGAGCAGTTCCCGAAAGAGAACGACGCAAGCTTAAAAATTTGAACTGCTCTTCAGCATTAATTGAAAGCATTATTTGCTCAAACTCTCGCAAAAAATCGTGAACTGAGTGCCCCATTTCATCTCCACTAAATTTAGGTATAGCGTGTTCAATATCAGTGAAGTCTGTTTTGCGCCCACTTTCACGGCATGACATAGTTGTGACTGCATTCTCTAATTCGGCGATTTGCCGTTTCAGCTCTAAAACTTCTTTTTGTTGTCTTAACTTTATAAGCTCTTCAGAGTCATTCAAATTATGGGCACCAATAGTAGAAACGGCATCAATATTGGCAACAATTGGTCGGAAAACGGTGGCATCAGCAGCAGCAGTAGAGACATATGGTGGAACACAAACAGCAGCAGGCCGAACTTCATTTTCGGCAACAATTTGTTGGTTAACGGCATCAGCAGCAGTAGAGACGTCTTGCGGAATAGAGGCATTCGAAACTTCATTTTCAACAACTATTTGTCGGATAACACCATCAGCAGCAGCAACAGTAGAGGCATCTTGTGGAGCATCATTTTCCATGTGAACATTTTCAGCTAAATATCCAGTATATAGGCGCTTAAGCTGCGCCATTGTCGCTGTTTCTGGAAACTCAACATTTAAAGCAATAAGAGCTTCCACAAGCTCTTGTCTTGTAACTTGAGACATTTTTTTTTTTTTTTTTAATAATTGACAAAAAAAAATAAAATTAATTATATGAAGCAACCCCACATCTGAGTTGAAAACAATGTTTTTAGTTGAGCTTTTTTCAATCGAATGAAGTTTTTTTATTTATGTTTTAAATTAAGAATCAAATACAAATTGATCATTAAATATTAAAATAATTAAAGTGAATACATATACAGTGCTTACAATTTTATTTATTATAATTGTTTTCGAGAATCCCTGTTGATGATCAAGCAGACAAACCAATATTGCTAAAAAAGTTTCTCAAAAAAGATCGCAAAAAGTCACAAAACAAGAACAATACTGTGGTGTGTTTAATTTGAATAATTTTTTAGTTAAAAAATATCATAAAAGTTTAATTCAATGCTATCGAGATAAATACATTTATAAATCATAAAATGAGGCCAACAAGAAAATGTATTTTAATCATAATCCATGTTAAAAATCAGATGAACCTCATAAAAACAATGAAGAGAGGTGGTAGTTGAAAACACACACAGAAAATAATGACGATATGCCCTACAGAAGCCCACACCCTGTACTTTTTAACAAGAGTACCATTAAAATGTATCGAACACAAAAAAAAAAGTTTAAAATCCCACAAAAGATTAAACGATCGAGCAATCATATGTGACCATCATGCCCATTATTTGATATAGTATGTATAAATGTATCTGCTACATATATTTTTTTGTTAAATCAAGCCCTATAACATCAACAACAATTGCAACAACAACAAAAACTGTAAAATACAAACTGAAAAGGAAGCATTTGCACATCTTGATATTCAATAAAAGCTTAACTACTGGTGTCAATATAACAATAAAACGCCCTTGTATCCGCCCAACTTCAAGGCGGTGAGGCCACAGACACACAAACGAAAGAGGAGCTGAGGCCAGATTAAATACGAGTACGAAAATGCAACTCAAATCGAGCATAAAAGAAGGAAACTGATCTGACAGCTCAGATTGTAAGCATGCAAGAGGCAGCAGCAAACGGATTCCGCGTGTATGTTTGTCTTTGTCTGTCCGTTCGACTGTCTGTCTGCTGCTGTCTACCACTGTTCCACAATTTAATGATCAATCATTTAGCAGACGAAACCGAAAAAATTGAATTTAAGCCTCACTTCAAAGCCCAACTCTGAAGCAATAAATCTTCGAAACATGAGAAATGAGTCAAGGCGCGAGACAAACAAGAAAGAGACAAAAGAACAAAAAAAGAAAAAAACTAAAGAACAAAACTCTAAAATAAACAAGTAAAGAATTCAATGTTGGTCTTGTCCGGTCAAGATATACCCTATAACAAGAAGAATAACAAGTCGACCGGTGTAAATAAACAAAATCTTTTCGATCAGATATCGTAGGTGGGCGAAGAGTGTTAACAAACTTGAGAAGCTCTATATCGTAAATGTCAAATTCCGAAATTGATCTCAGTTGGTAATAACATTTCCCGTATAAGTTACCTAACTAACCATTTTATAAGCAGCTACATAGTTTACTTTTGTCGTTCATAAATAAATGTCGAGACATTAAAATTTTCAATCTTTGACCTTGAATGCCTTGAAAACAGTTGAACTTATGTGATAAGTTTGATTTCTATCCGGTTAATACTAACTGAGATAATAGCGATAAAATATTTTCAGTAACTTTTCATCTTGTATGTTGAGGTGAATATTTTAAAAACATTGCGACTTACTGATTCTAGAAATTTTAGGGAATATATTGATGCAGTTTCCAGAGATGTGTTGCTAAAAAATATTTATTGAAGTTTTAAGGCGAAAATATAAACTTATTTTGTAGCTGCTCATATATCCTGACTCAAATATTGTAGCGTATGCATGAAAAAGAGAAACAAATGAATGGAATCCGAACAACAAAAAAAAGCGTAACGTAACGCAACATCTTTCAAAATGAAAATCCCTAATTTGAAAATCAGTGGATTAAAGCATCAATTGTGAGCTGAAGATACTTTTGAGAAATTTTGTTTTACAAAATTGTTGCAATTTTCGTTGCCACAAATAAAAATGCGTTTGACAGGCGTTGCACATGTGCGGTCCTCATTCCATTTACTTGTTGTTGCAGTGATCGTTCGATAAGATCAGCAGCGATCAGTGTCACCGATAAATGTGCATTTCGAGGAAGCTGTTGCTGTCAAAATTTCTTAGCTTAAGGAAATTATTAGACATGTAAGCGGAGTCTTAAAGGATAACCGGAATTGGTAGGGGAGATTTTCCAAACTATAGGGCTCCACTATGATGGTTTCTCTTGTTTTCAGAAATATACCACCACTACACAGTTCCAGCATGTAACCATCATGATCCTTCTTTAGAAAATGTGTTCATTAAATCTTGCAGCTACATCGGTATTTGGCGGTTGCAAAAATAGCAGAGCTGCATTTCTGTTTGATAAAGGGAGGGCAGATTTTCCACCATGATAATATATCAGATTGGACTTATATGCACATATACAGCAGCTTCAAGTTTGTCATAATATAGGGCGTTTGATGGCCAACCCTTTTTCTAGAAATTTGTAAGCCAAATCCTACGCAATATCGTCACGAGTACTCACTGCAAAGGTATCGGTCATACCGGCAGCTACTTTGCGCGGCTTCCACATATAATTTCTTTCTATTTTTGCACAAATTAAATTTTTTTTCATAATAGACTCTTTTCCCATGGATGCAAATATGTTTTTTTTTTTTGCTTTGAATTATATTAAATGAAAGACGCATGGACTGTATTAACACAAACAAATTTTATGTGCTTGCCTTCTTAATGTTGTCCAAAAAATAGTAAAGGAATTTATGTACTCTTACATTGCACGAAATACCAGCAACTTATCAAAACATGCATTATTCATGCATTACTTAAAGAAGCAATAGCCTTGACATTGAGACGCTTAAAGTAAATTAGAAAATATTTTATCAAATCCAAACGAGATTTTAAAACAACCCATTATTGTTCGCGATAAAAATAACAGTAGATCTTCAAAAACGTTGCACGGAGTTGAGTCTTGAAATGGGAAAATACACGGTTGAGGTTGAAGAATTCATATCTACCGATAATGTACGTTCACTGTTATAGCCATTGTTTAAGCCTCGAATTGTCAAACGCAATGGCAGTCCCACCTGTTTGAAATTGTCTTGGGATTGTGAACGATGTGGTTAGCTTATTTCAACAAAAAATTTATTTAATGAATGACAACATTCTGTGCTTGGTGGAACTATTCAAGATCATCTATATGGGATTGGAAGAAGTTTCTGGAAAATCATGGATCAGTTCAAAAACAGCGGATTGTTACTTGCAGCAATTTAGAACAGTAAATTCATCATCAGTCCTTTTTATACCCTACACCGAGGGTATATTCACTTTGTCCTTCCGTTTGTAACACATACAAGGAGGCGTGGCAGGTATGGAAAAGTTTATATGTTCTTGATCACTGTCACCACCTGAGTTGATTTAGCGATGTCTGTCTGTCTGTCTTTTTGTTGAAATTAGGTTTCACACACAGGTCATATCTTCTTACAGGCTTCTTGCTATTGAAAATGGGTGAAATCGGTTAACGTACACGCCTACCGCCCATACTCTATATACATTTGCCCAGGCCAATTTTGAAAAAAGTTGCAGCGATTTTGATAAAAATTGGTGATTTAACTTCCTATAGGGGCGTGGCACATCCCTAAGTTTTAACTTTTTTACTACCATATCTCACAAGCCGTACAAGATATTTTGATGAAATTTGGTAAACGCATGCATATCAAATATCTCTTGAATTGTGATTTAAGTGGGCGGAATCGAAAAAGTGGGCGTGGCGCTATTCAACAGTTAAAAAATTTTGATTTTATGTGTCTCAAAAGAGATGAAAGCAGTCATCAACACAAGCTCTGCCACTTTACTGAAAAAACTCGTTGAAGGGCGTGGCACAGCCCTCAATATTTATAAACGTTATATTAAAAGCACTAACAACGTAACCGTATGCCGTGGGAGTGGCACCTCCCATACAAGCAGAAAACGTTTACTGTTATGTATAGTATGCTATGAGAGTAATCTTCATAAAATTTGGCTTAGAGGTGTCGGCTGCGATGGGCTTTAAAATTAAGTGAATTTCGACGGGATTGCATCAGTGGACGTGGCACCTCCCATATTAACATAAATTTGTAAGCGCTGTTTTAAGTGAACTATTGCAACAATTGCTATGAAATTTAATGTAAGTGGTTCAGTTGGTATAGAGTATATCTGAATCATAAGTGGTTGAAATAGCACCAGTGGGCGTGGCACCTCCCATACAAATAAAATACGGTAAGTGGCATATTTATCGAAACATGTGATTAATTATACTTAAAATTTGGTGTAAGGGGTTTGCTAATGAAAAGCTATTTCTGTATCAAAACCGGGCTGGATACAGAAAAAGCTTCTAACAGCGATTGAACCTTAGTAGCTGCATTTTCTCAATGAAGACACATTTTCCAAAGGATTAGAGCATAGGTGCACTCTCGTTGTCTCTCAAAAGATAGAATGTGCAAAACAGACAATAATAACGAGTTTCATCGAAAGGAAAACATGAGCCAAACATTCGAGCTGTAGAATTAAAAAAACAAAAATTTAAATGAATTACATACTAAATCTGTTCCGTAACTTTTGGAGTAGAAACCCGCAATTTGTGAGAATAAGCAAAAAAAATTAGACGGAATACTCTTATGTAAAAACTTACAACTTCTAAAAAAACGTCATAAGCACTCATAATTTTTCAATGTTCAAATTCAACTTTATTTTATTTTTGATATCAATACTTTTTCTATTATATATTGAAATGTTACATTGACCTTACATTTTGTATAGGACAAGATTTTTTTTTTGTGTTGTGTAGAGGGGATCAGTGTGAGTATAAGTCTCAGTTTTCGGGATTGAAAGCCCCACCATTTGGCCGCCATTTTAAAAAATTTGTGTAAATAATTTTTCCACGATATCTTAACAGCCGTATGTCTCACAAAATTTTTTTAAAACTTTTTTAGTAGAAAATTGTATTTTCTACAATATTGATTGACATACTTTTCATCGTAAGATTGAAAATGAAAAAGTTATAGTTAAAAAACGATTAAAATTTTCAGGTAAAATATCATTTAAGGACTATAACTTTTTTTCTATTGATTTAATTAAAAAAATACTTCAGACATTTTTTGTGGACCATTTTATTCCAAACAATTTCCCATACTCATTTTTTAGATTTATTTTTATTGAGAAGCGTTAGGATGGTTCGAAGGGATCAAACCTAGAGGTGACTTGTATGTTATAGTGATTCAGACACAAAGAAAGTTTATAAAAATCGTTCTTCTTTTAGTATATTGTTCTATATGTCCACCGAAATTA
This sequence comes from Tricholauxania praeusta, assembly GCA_949775025.1. NCBI lineage: Eukaryota > Metazoa > Arthropoda > Insecta > Diptera > Lauxaniidae > Tricholauxania > Tricholauxania praeusta. The sequence continues at coordinate 46,904,943 of OX459031.1, forward strand.
ATATGCCTTTTTCAGAACTTTAAGTACATTCTAGAGATCGCTTAATCCGCCACAAGCATTCAAGACTATTGAATACGTAGTTGTGGGTGCTAAAGATGATTAACGGCCAGAGACTAATTTTATTATCTCTATAGATGTGGTCTTTGAGCCGCTGATTACGAAAACCAAGGTCCCAAAATCCTAAGTTACTTGCAACACCCACAAAAATACAAAAAAAACCCTATTAAAGGTATTTTTCACGATAATTTCAAAAATAATAAAAACTCATCCAACGAAATTCGCCTTTTTTAATAGTAATTTGTACATGTGGTTCGTTTATGTAAAATTTTATAATAAGAGATAGTTCGAGAGGGCAGGGCCAGCCTTAGGTAGTGCGAGGCCCATTCAACCAGTAGGTGCGAGGCCTCTTACAACCAGTACACATAATGAAAACCTTTCCCTTAACTCTGCTTTTATTTTTTCTTTTTTATACAACGGCATTAGCTTTGTTCTTCACATTCAGCAATTGCAAAAATGTAATTGCATAAATTTTATGCACTGAAATCAAAAAAAGAAAAACTCAGATCTTAGCGCCTACAACGCTATAAAAACAGTTCAAAAGCGTTTTATCAGCGTTTTTCGAAAAAAAAAAACCGCAAAACTCAGTGCAATCGAATTAATTTGGCGCTCCTAAGGATTTTAGTGTAATTGAGCGGGGTTTTGTAAATTGAATTTCTCGGTTAATTGAGCAAAAGAGTGAACATTTTGGAATGTTTAATTAACCTTCACACCGGCACCAATGTTTAACTACGGGAACGGGCACTATTAATGTATGCAAATTTGCACATTTACTATGATTTTTGAACTTGAATAATTCGATATAGCATGATTTGTGAGAGTTTCTATGGTTACAATATTTTTGGGGGGAACCTATAGTCCAGTTGCTAGGTTTCTTAGTGGTCTTGAAATTTCGTAGCACATGTGAGCTTTGTAATAAAAAAAAAAAATATTTAAATCTCATAAGTGAAAATGGCAGATAATAACAAAAAAATTTAAAAATCTATGTTAGTGCTTCATCTAAGGCTCAGTAAGTACAGTATGAGCTATTTTTAAACACCGAAAAATTAAAATTTTCCAATTTTCAGGATATCGTATGAATTGCAGGCAGAGTACAAAATACATTTCATAGCCAATATGGGCTCGGATGAGGACAATTGGAAACGGAGGCAACTCGGACACGGGAGCGACTCAGAAAATGAATGAATGAAAAGTGATGATACTGAAGGCTTTGTCCCGGATAAAGATGTTCATGGTCATTCAAAAGTAAAAGTTTTTTTCAATATATCCTACCACGAAGACGCCAAACAAAAAAGCGAATAGAAAAATTTGTATCCAGTGCAAGAAGCCTGTTTAAATTGAGCATAGCAAAGTTCTAACAAAATTTAAGGCAACAATTTGAAATAACTGTAAAATCACCAAATATTTTTCAAGTGATCAATTTTTTAATAAGCTTTTATTTAAAAATGCCTTCTATTTATTTGTTAATATTATAAAAACATAAAATATGCACATAAGCTAACAAAATCCCTGAAATAAAAGAAATATTAACATATGTTAATAGTACCCGTTTATGAAGCTAAAACGTCAGATTTTCAAAAAATAACGGAAAAAATCAAAATTTACAACGTATGTTAAGTTTTGCGGAAAGAGGTCAAAAACTTAGTCACTGAGTCGAAGTTTTATGATAATCGGATCACGAATAAATGAATTGCAGCAAATTATAAATTGCGATATTAACATATGTTAATAGTGCCCGTGTGAAGGTTAAGCGGGGATTACTGTATTTGTTGTTAAGTTTTGTAAAACGAAATGTAATTCGCATTTTAGATGAGTAAGTACAAGTTCACTATTATTCGAAGTTATTGAACATGATTGAAAGAAGTCCAGATACCAAATCTATTGACTTCAAATTGCGGAATGGATTGCCGATTGAATATGTTGTTTTTCAGATGATATCGAGGGACATATATTCTTCCGAGTTCCTTGAAAATCATTTTTTACGAAGTCGTCTTTATTTTAAGCTTTGGTGTCAAATATTGAAAAACTGCAGACATTTTTTTTTTCAAAAAAAGGGCAGGATTTGCATTCAAATTAAAATAATTAATTTTTGTCTTTTAATTCTAAGATAACTTCTTATTCTCTGTCAGAATTTTTGAGAAATTTTTATCATGGTTGAAAATTGTCGGAGTTATAGCGCTTTATATAAAAAAAAAAGCATACATAGTTTTCTCAAAAACCCCACCTTCTTTTTCGCTTAAAATTTAACTGTGGACTTATAGTAATATGAGAAAGAAATAACAAGAGTTCAAAATTTGCTTAAAGACATTTTAGGCTATTTTTTTTTTCTCAAAATCAAATTTTAAGCTTTTATTTCAATGTTGCCAAACCATCTGTGGAACTATTTTCAGCTTAATAATAACAATAGTTAGTTCCGTTCTTCTCTTTTAACCCTTTCGCGCCCGCTCCAAGGCCAGCTTCTAGAAACAATTTTGTCTTAATTTCTAGGCTCATTAAGTCTATATAAAGCGTTTTGGAAGTTTTTATCTTTCGAGACTAATCCGGTGACTAGATAATTAGAAGTATTTTTATATTTTGCGCTGAAATTACTGCACATGTGACTCACTTGACTTCATTTTAATAAATGCGTCGTAATTTTGTTGATCACAACATAGCGGTTGCTTTTTTGAAGTTTTTTTATACTGAGGATTGCAATCAATCAATAAAGGTGTGTAATTTACAAAATTTAATGCGATTGTGTCACTTAAGCAATGCTTAGTATTGAAGTTGCTTATAAGCAACCCTGGGCGCGAAATGGTTAAAAGAGCTTCAATTGGTCATCTGTGATGTTTCCTTGCAACGTAAAATAACGTTCTTAATTTTTTGATGTCTAATCTTCAAAATCTAATCTGGCAAAAGCCAGTTATTGTCTAAAAAGTTTTTTTATGTTTTTGTTTCATATGGATTTCTCCATCAAACCATCACCTTAGGAGTGCTCCTTTACTTTCCCATTGGAACTGCTTCGACAGCTTTGAATTTGGAAATAAGCTTGTACGCAAATTAATTAATTTCCGGCAAAGTTAATCTTGTTAACTCAGTACCTGACAAATGCGATGCCAACAACACATTTGACAAAGGTCAAACCTATAACAAGATCAGCGCACACCTTCCATCTCTCCACATGCGCTTAAAATTATATGGTCGTCTAACGAGTGGGTTGGCCTTTGTAGCAAATAAAAAAAAACACTTTTTTCAATAAGTGGCACACCCAGTGAGGAAAGTGCATGGGACGTATTACTTTTGATATTACGAAAGTCTGATCATTCTTTGTTCAGTAATAGTACCAGGAGAACGACCATAGTTCGGTTTTTCGTTTTGAGTCTTAAAAGTCGAAAAAATAAGCAATATGTTGAAAAAGTCAAATACATGGGTCGAAACAATATAGAAAAAGTTGATAACATATGGGAAATGTTTTAAGACATCAAATGAGATTTAAAAAGTATGAAAAATGTTGGAAAAGTAGAAAAAATATGTTCAAGATTGAAAGAAGTTGGAGGTTTTCAGGCTGAAAGAGTCGAAAAAACAAAAGCAAATATTGAAAAAAAGTTGAAAGATGTTGAAAAATGTTGAAACATTTGAAATAGGTTGAGAAACTCGAAAAAAGTTGGATGAGGTTGAAAACACCGAAATAAATTGAAAGAGCTTGAAAAAGTCGAAAATATATCGAGAGAGGTTGAAACAGGTGAAAAGAATAATAAAGCCGTTAATATATGTATGAGCAGTGTTGAAAAAGTTGAAATAGATTGAAAAGCTTGAAAATAGTTGAAAATCTCGAAAAAAGTTGTTAGAGGTTGAAATGCCGAAAAAGTTGAACGAGGTTGAAAAAGTGGAAAAAATTTGGAAAATGTTGGAAAAAATTGGTAAGGGTTGAAAATTGCTGAAACAGTTGAAATAAATTAGATAATTCGTAATAATTTGAATGTAGTTGAAAAAGGTCGAAAATAATATGAAACATGTTGAAAAACAAAAAAAAATGAATCAGATTGAATACATACACATTTAAAAAATATTGAAAATGGTTGAAAACCGGAAAAAAATTATTAAAGTTGAAAAGAATGTTGAAACAGTTGAAAAAGGCTGAAAAGTCGATAAAATATTAAAAATGACGAAAAAAGTTGAATACGGTTGAAAAAGTCGAAACAAATTGGAAGATGTTGAAAAAAGTTGAAAGAGGTTGAAACAGTAGAAAATGGTTGATAACATCGATAACATATAAAAAATGTTGAAAAAAGTTAAAAGAGGTTGAAAAATTCGAAAAAAATTGAAAGAAGTCGAAAATTTCGGAAAAATATTGCAACAGATTGAAAATGTCAAGTAAAATAATCTTGGTAAATTCAATTAAGCTGAAACAGGTTAAAGAAGTCGTAAGGATCAACATTTTTCTGCTATTTAAAGAGTCAGAAAATATTAAAAAAAACAACAAATGTCGCGGTTACAACATTTTATTAACATAATCCCGTCAAATCCCATTAAATACTCGTAGAAAAGCTTATGAAAACCAACATCTCTGTACCAAATTTTGTTAGGATCATTCAATACAATAATATAACTTTAAACGTTTTTTGCTTGTACGGGAGGTGCCACGCCTACTGATGTTATCTCATCGAACTTTATTTAATTTCAAAGCTTATAGAAACCTTCATCTCTACACAAGAACACTAAACATAGCACTTAGCGTTTTTGCGTGTATGGAAGGTGCCACGCCCACTGATTCAATCCCATCGAAATTCATTTAATTTGAAAGCTTATATTTACGACACCTCCGTACGAAATTTAAAAAATATTACTCCCATAGCACACTAAATACAACATTTAACGTTTTTTGCTTGTGTGAAAGCTGCCAAGCTCACATGTGGCAATGTGCCCACTTATTGTAATAAGATACCTTATAGCCAGTGTATCTTCCGTACTAAATTTCTTAACGCTTGCGTTGTTAGTTTTCTTAGTACAACGTTTGCAAAAATTACACGCCTACTTCTCCAATGCTGCCCAATTTTGATATAATTAAAGATATTTATGATATGTTTCCGTCTACAAAACTTAAACTACTTATTATAAAAATAGACCTTTGAATTTTAATTGTTCCGCCTTGAATATTAACTCAATATAGTCTTAATTTCAAAAACAATGGTTAAAGAGAGTTCTAAAAAAAAATTAGAAACGTTGCCGGCTAATAAGACAATTTCTGTGGAAATGCACATAGGTATATACATACAATTTTACCTCGTGTAATAATAGAAGTTATATTGAGTTTAATGGAATCTCCAGTGCTTAGCACTTCATAATTTAACTTTGCTTCTGACTTACCTATTGCACATAAAAAATTTTTTAGTTTCAATGACACTTTCAAATTCTTTTACTATATGAATTTTATTTTTAGTTTTTTTTTTTTTTTGAGAAATGACCCTACCGAAACTGCCCAGCGGCAAATATGTTAAACACAACATCGATGAATAGCTATACTATTTGAAGGCAGTAATGCTCACAATCCCAGCCACAACTGTAAATGCTTTTTACAAAGGGATGGCCGCTTTGTAGGCAGCTTTCCTACATCTCTATATACTATGTGTAGCAAGGGAAAGGCAGATAGCCTTAAAACATCGCTTACCAAGTGCCTGTATAGTTTACCGAGTTGCCTACATCTCCACATACAAAGTATGCAGCCAACAGGCAACATCTCCTTGTAACAGACAGACTGCCTACAACTCTATATAAAAAGGAGGCAGCCAGTAAGCGGACTACCTACAGCTCCATATACAAAGCAGGCAGCCAGCAACCAAATAAACAAAATATCACAGTAACGATTTCATTTGTGAAACATACAACACATAACACACTATTCATATATGAAAATTCAGAGTACTTCATCGATTTGCCGCTGGGTGACTTTATATTTGTGAAAAATCTCAAGTTCTCTCATTGGAAGTATGTACTTGTAAAGAATGTTATTGCAACATATTACTACGAAGTAGACTTTTTTAGGGCTGTGAACTTATCTCAAATAAATAGTAGATTAAACTGATATGTGGTCTTAATCGACGATTAGTCACAAATATCGAAGTTAATATGAGAAATTTCTCCCGATTAACGAAGTAAACTCGATTACTTTTGACGTTCGTTTCATTGAAATTATTCAATAAAAGAAGGTTTTCCCTCAAATGGACCCATGCTCAGTTTTTTATGAAGTCGAAGTCACATAAAATCGCAAAAGCAAGCGAATTCAATACTTTCCGCGATCCAATATTTATACAAAGTGAACTGAAAAAAGCTCTTCCAACGATTTTGCTTCTCATGAGTTAATAAGTGAGGTTAGGGGAGGAAAAAAAAACGCTTATTTTCATGCATTTATTAACCGTTATTCAAATTTTAGTGCCTTCGATTTAACAGCTCGGAATAAGGGACTTTGTTGGCGTTTCTTCTTAATATGCATCTCGTGTTGTACGGCAAGTTTCAATCGCAATAGCTCTTTTCGTCATCAAGTCTCTATATTAAAAATTCATAATTAACTTTATGTGTTGCATTCTTTGTTTAACTGAGATTTCTTAATTTTCAATAAACTCAGTGATAAGTTACCAAATTTAATTAGATATTTAATCGCAGCTTATAAAATCTCCGATAAAAGTCGTATTTAGAAGTTATTGATATTATTTGCTTCTAATTTATTGTGTGTTAACACTTAGTTAGATTGAAATACTTGAATATGCATTGTCACATGCAATTTATATTCCAATTGGGTTATTACATAATTTCGTTAAGCAAACAAAGTTTGGCCCAAGCTTGTCAAACAATTTCAAAATCAAATTAACGCACAATAAGCCAAGAATGTCATAGAAAACAATCCGCAACAATTTAAGACCCTTCAAAGCATCAGCCGGAAAAAAAGTTCGAATGTTATTTTTTCATTTTTTTTATATAAATTTCATGTCTATTTACAGCAGTTGTTACTGTTATAATTCAGCTCAAGGCGTGTTTAATTAATTTTGGTATTGTCATTGCTCTCAAGTAAGCTTTCGTTAATCCTCAATGCAAGATTAAAATCAGAAAGGAGGGAACACGATTGAAATTGTCACCATGTTATTGTAGAGCAAAGTTGAGAAATTAAAAATCCCCAAGAAAAATAATGACATTGCAATTGATTTAATCAGATCAGACAATTCGGTTGAACATATGGGTAATAAATAGTTACAGATTTTACATCGAATAGATCTCTCATAACATTGCAAGTGTACGTAACATTTAGTTATGTCAAATCTTATGACTACATAATTGGTCTTCTTGGTTGCAATATTGTAAGTTTGTACTTACCTTATATTTGCTACGATTACAATGTTCTTTTGACTTTAGATGGTAACTAACGCAGGCCAACAAAAATAAGTTTCTGATCGTATCCAGAGATCTCCGAGAGGCTTTTGATTGCCATATAAAACCTCATGATCAGTTTTACCAATATGTCAGGATTTTGAGAAATTCTTGCTAAGCCCTTCCCGGGACACCTCTGACGAATTCGTATATGCGTACTTTTGGCTATATGTGTAACTTAGAATCGGCATATGGACGTTGTTAGGGACCCTACCCTAAAAAAAACTTTACCGTACCATAGGTCCTAACACCAAAGCCGTTATTGCTGTTGGTGAGTAATAAGAGTTTAAAATTAGTGAATGGACGAATTCATCCTAGGTAAACTTTTTTCCAAAAATTGTATTTTCTTATTTAATTGTGCATATAATTCATCAATTAAAAAAAATTTAAGACAAATCATTTGCACTCATTTATTATAAAAAATATATATGAAAAATAATGCAAATTTCACCTCTGAAAATTCCCTCTCTTCAGGTTGTTTGGGGTAGGGGCAAACACCAGAAGTTTTTTCTTAAGACCATACAGTCAAGATCAAATTGACTATTCTTAAAATCGTATGTCGAGTTATGGCGCATAGTGGATGGACTTGTATGGAATTTGTTATTTATTAAGAAAAAATTACACTACTGTTCGGTGGCGCGGTCATAAAATTAATTTTTCAAAACTTTGATTGTGCAGTAATTGTATTTAATTTTTTATATAATAAGTTTTTTCAATATTTCAATGTAATTGTTAATTTTAATTTTTAAGCTTTCCAATCTATTTTTTTTATAATTTTCTTGTGAATTGCATTTGGGTCATTCCATCTATAATTCGCCTATCATTACCCTGAGGTTTTTTAAGTCGGCTGAAAGTTTTTTGAGTGATTGGGCCATTACGTGGAAGATAGAAAAAAAAAAACGATCTAGTTTTTTCGACCAATATTATTGTTAAAAAAATTCTTAATTTTGTTCAAAACGGCTCGTAAATAACACAACAACATTCATTGATGAATATAAATAAACAAACATAATTAATATTTGCTTTCATATTATTTTTAGGTAGCTGTGTACTAAGTAGTAGATGACAAAAAAAACTGCAAATCTGGATAAATTAATGCCTAAACTTTATCTATATGCTGAAAGATAAGAAAAATTTACTTTTTCAAGAAAACATAAATTTCTCAAATAATTCAAAATCGATTTCAACCAGTTTAGGCTCAAAAATTTTAGAACATATACATAGGAGTACCATCACTGAAAATTTATTCATTTTTTTTTCACCATATTTGATTTAACAAGCATTTTAGTAAAGATTTATGAAACTTAAAAATAAGATTTGAATATTCCATTCATGCTTTTGTTAATTTTTTGATACATTTTGATTTTTTTTTGCAATTTTTATAATATTTTCAAAGTTTCGAAATTTTCAGCTTTTTTCAGTTTTTTAAAAGTTTTTCAATTTTTGTAAGTAGTCAACAGTAGTGAACAGAATTAAGAAATTTTTTTTTAACAAAAATTTTGATCGTATTTTTTTCTATCTTCTACGTCAGGGAAGGGCACTTAGTGCATCAATGTCCTCACATTGCTCTAACCGTTATTCGACGCACAACCAAGCGAAAAAAATTCGCAGAGTTTCAACTCTATCGAGGCACAAAATTCGCAGAATTTGAACGCTATCGAGGCACAGCGTTGACTTGAATTCAAATGAAAACAAAAACAACACACAAAGGCATAAATGACGGCGCCGCATTGTGTCTTGACGAGTGTAGCAGTTGTTTTTGTTTGTAGTGTAATTTGTTTTTTTTTGTGGTAATGGCAATTTTGGAAATGAAACTAAAAAAAGCTTTAAAATTTCGTTTGTTGTTGCTTGATGTTGTTGTTTTCCTCTTTGGTTATATTTTTGTGCCCACCGCTGTTCTACGTAATGTTCCAATCAAAAAAAAAAAAATGTTCAGCGAATTTATATGAAGAAAAACAATATCTATCTCTTTGAAAAACCTCCATAACAAGCCGGAATTGCTATAATATCTAAGATGCATAATTTGATAATGAGTTTGCAATAATTCCATTCATCTTAATAATGTAAATATTTGGATTTGGCTTAAACCATAATAACCAGGCCACGGATAAATTCTAAATTCCGCTTAAGCCAAACAAAGGAAAATGTATTCGCATTCATTGGGAAAATTCACATCGCTTAAGCCTTTGCGTGATCTTTTTATTGATTTTATGGTAAAAATGGTTTTGAACTTGCAACTCGAACGATGATAAAAAATGCGTTCTTAGCGCGCGCGCGCGTGTACACATGTAACGAATACATATGTGCGCACACGCACACGTACATGTGCAAAGTGCACAGACAATTTCAATAAAAATGTTAAAATGCTTTTCTACGCTTCTGCAATTCTACAAGGCGATTTTAACTCCCGCTGCTGTCTGACATGAAGTCGCTTATTTATACCGTGGAACAAATTTTAAAAAAACCGAATGAATTTGTCAAACTTCTATGAACACGTGTCTGCAGCTGTCATGTTTATGCCAACAGTGATGGTGCGGCTAGGGCGAGCAGATAAAAAATCCGGTTATGAATGACTTAAAGTCTGATCATTGATATTCAAGAAGAACAATAAGAATATAAATGTTGATAAATAACTCTTTATCACTCATTAATTTAGAAATAAAGCATTACTTATTATCTCATCACCATAAAGTTTTATAAAAAATATCCAAGTAATCCACTTTTTGAATCATGTCCCAATTCAAAAAAAAAAAACCGCAGTTTTGAAAATTTAATTCTGGACTGATCATTTAACTATGCTATATCCATGAAATTAGCAGAGTAAATCACTTGACCGATCTATCCGCTGTTGGTTTTTTAAATTTAAGATTTTTCAAAAACACAAAGACTTAAAATAATGAGTAGAATTTTATTCTGTCTCTTACTAAATAGCAATGAAACTGCAGATTGATTTGTTAGGAAAGTATCTAAAATTGACATAATTTTCGAGCTTAATATTATGAAACCACTAGCCATGTATAAATAACCACATGTATAAATTGGGCTAAGTCTGGCCTTATTATGTTGCTGAAAAGCGATCTCATTAGACAAACAGGCCCTGTTGGTCAAGACTATGGCCTTCTGATATTGGAGATCTTTGTAGAAGCTGTAAAGATCTTAATGTCGAAGAGCCTATCTATCATTATCTTTGCGAATGTCCAGTGTTGACAAATCGGCGTTTCAAGGTACTCAAACTCTCTTGAAGACATCGCTCAAAAGTTGTTGTAACATCTTTTGACTTTTAAAATGCGTACCGATTGCTACCTGTATTATCAAAATCGCTTTCGGATTACTTATATTATTGCGATTCATTTTTATTCTTGCTCAACATTTGCTCTGTTTCAAATTACTTGCCGCCATGACTTTCCGCCAATAAGCCATTTTATTTCATTAGATTTTAAGTTAAGCTCCTTGGCTTTCATTTTAGTGTGATCTTTCCATTTGAGATTTCAAGGTACTTTACAAATTAAACAAGCAGAACTATTCGTATGTTGCATTGGCATACAAGTTAGATTTCATTGATCTGAAGTGAACGTGTATTGATTGATTTTCATCTCCAAAGTTCTGTCCATTGCAGAATTTTATCAAAAAGTTTCTTTGCAGATTCAGCACTATCATTAACTACAGTGTGGCCAATAATTACTGTCCGTAAATTTCACTGTTCTGAATTTTTTTATAATCTAAGAATGCATTGTTTTTCAAAATTTAATTGTACACAACGAAAGTACACGACAAAAAAAAAAAAATATTCTTTATATCAAACTCAGAAGCGCCATGGAAGATAAACGTGACTTAGCTATAAACTTTTTTTAAAAAAATAATAAAAATTGTGACATCATAATAACACTAAAACCAATCGGAATTGAAGAAAAATTTATACATAGGACAATAAAACGATATAAGGAAACGGGAGGCTCGATGATTAAAAAAAAAAATTGAACGCAGTCGGACTGTGTGAGCAAATGACGTCATAAAACAAGTGAGAGCACGATATCCTGCTCAATCATCCTGTTCTGTTGCAAAGGATGTGAAAATATCCGAAACTTCTAAGCAGCTTCCTATCAGGAATGATCTACGACACTAGGCCTATAAAGGCTAACGCCTTCATGGGCTTACACATAAGCAAAAGCAATTACCTGTTACAAAAAGTAAGGAGCTACTTGACTGGCACGGTGGAGATGAAATAATCTTTTCGGATGAAAAACTGTTCTTCATGCCTGACAGATAGAATTACTTACTTACTTGGGTGGCCATAACAACCCGTTACCGTGTTACGGCCGACCTCAAAAGCTCTCTCCAGGCGCCTCTACTTTGCGCGCGCCTTCTCCAATCATTCACACCAAGCGTGGATAGGGTTTCCTCGGCTTGGTCTTTCCATCGGAGGCATGGTCTTCCTCTTCGTCGTCGCCCCGCGGCTTCCGCAACAAACACCTTTTTCGCTGGAGCTTCTTCGTCCATACGCACAACATGTCCCAGCCAGCGCAGACGTTGTATAGTGATGCGCTTGACTATGTCAATGTCAGCGTAGAGCTCGTACAGTTCGTGGTTCATTCGAATACGGTAGTCGTCGCCGACGTGAACAGGACCGAAGATTTTGCGAAGAATTTTTCTCTCAAACACCCCAAGAGTGGCTGCATCAGTTTGCGACACAACCCATGCTTCTGCGCCGTAAAGTAGCACGGGTAAGATGAGCGTCTTGTAGAGTGTCAGTTTTGTCGGGCGAGAGAGGTCTCTACTACTCAATTGCTTACTGAGACCATAGTAACACCTATTAGCAAGAGTTTGTCTTCGCTTTATCTCCAGGCTGACATCGTTTTGAGTGTTCACGGCGGTGCCAAGATAGGTGAATTCCTTGACAACTTCGAAAGTATAGTTGTTCGTAGTAACATAGGATCCAATACGCCGCGTCTCCCTGTTTGTGGACAGCATATACTTTGTTTTGCCCTCGTTCACCGTCAAACCCACTTTCGCTGACTCTTTTTCGATAGCAGAGAACGCAGCAGTAACATCTCGCTTACAACGTCCAATGATATCAATATCATCGGCATATGCAAGGAGCTGGACACTTTTGTAGAAAATAGTGCCATTACGATGTACACTGGCTCTTCGCAACACCCCTTCCATCACAAAGTTGAAGAGGTTGCAGGATAGTGCCTGACAGATAGAATCAGCAGAATAACCGTAGAAGTTTTGCGAATACTCCAAAAGATGAAATGACTGCTTGTATATACATAGCCTCATCAGACCAGTTTTGGTTAATTTGTAATGTGATTCGACCATGGTCGAATATGAATATGTGTATATATGTGGTAATAGCCGAAACATATGTCACCAATTACCAGGTTAAATTGTTCCATTTGTTGTCTTTGTCATGTTTGTTTATAAAGCATTAACCGATTTGTGAAATTTCACAAGAACATTGGTTACTGCAATTGACTGTAAAGTTCGATTAAAAAAATTTCAAATTAATTAATAACATTCAGTCGACTAAAACAAATTAAAAATTTCTAAAACCGGAAGAATACGTCCAACAATTATTCGGAGAATAAGTGGCGGAAGCCCGAAATTCGAAATAATAAAGCTACATCATATAGCAAGTCCTTAAACCGATGGTTTAACAAAGCTATGCAGCAAACGAGAAATGACAATAAAATTACAACAGATGGCGCAATCGCATAATATAAAATTGCACTTTGTGTATGTCGTTCAGCACAACCTCCGTGGCTCAAGTGTTAGAGCGGCCGTCCACACATACTTCATGGAATGGTCGGGGGTTCGAATCACATTACAAATTAACCAAAACTGGTCTGATGAGGCTATGTATATACATATGAATATGTGTATATATGTGGTAATAGCCGAAACATATGTCACCAATTACCAGGTTAAATTGTTCCATTTGTTGTCTTTGTCATGTTTGTTTATAAAGCATTAACCGATTTGTGAAATTTCACAAGAACATTGGTTACTGCAATTGACTGTAAAGTTCGATTAAAAAAATTTCAAATTAACTAACATTTTATATTCAAAAAATTTTATCGTGGAGTTAACATACTTACAGGGATAAGTAATGAAAAATTTTGAAAGACTTATAAAGTATATATGTATATTTTTTTGATAAATTAATAATAAATTAATACAAATTAATTGATTTTTTAAAATATTTTATCCCTTACAGGGTAAATGATATTTTGAGTCAAACTTCAAAGTTTTTAAAGGACCAACTAATTTCTAACATTTGATGAGTTCATAGTTTTGTTCAGTACAATATATGTATATACATATATGCAAAGATAAAAAAACTATTTTCAAAATTAATTAAAACATCTTTCATAACTTTCGAGAAACAGTAGCGCAACATTAGTTCGACTTATGCTAAAATAGTATGTGATAAATTACACAGCCCTACAAAAAAAAGTTTTGAGTTTGGAACAAGCTGTATGTTTTTTGGTGTGATAACGATGAGTCCTCGATCAGAATTGCTCGATAACGTCAAGCTTTCGAGATATTCTAACCTAAAAATGCAAAAACGTGAAAAATGGAGAAACGTATGGGCCTGTGCTACCATCTAGTCAAATATTATCCACAAAATTAAAACAAAAAAAACCAAAATATCGCAGATCTCAAGGAACAACTACTTTTTTTTCGACAAAATATGCACCATAAGCACATGGTAAAAGCTAAGACTTAAGTCCATAAGTAAAAAAATAATTTATTATATTGTAGTGCTACAAGAACATCGATCTTTACTAAAGACTATAAGTTCAATAACAATAATTTCAGTTCCATTTGTCTTATAAAAAAAAAACAACAAAAATCGTTTAACAAACCCAACTCGATGATATTATTATTTACATTTGAAAACATACAAAAAAAAAATGAAGATAAATACACTACACTACTACGGGACTATATCTATACCCCATTTATACTATATAGTCTTTTGTGAACAAAAAAAGTTTACTTCCGGAAGTTAAAAGAATCAAGTATAATCTACGTAGTTATTTGTCCCACTATGAATGAGTCAATCGGTTGATTTGTCGGTGCGTTCTAAAGCTGCTCCTACAAAATAGAGAAAGATCAGAAACAACAACAACAACAGGAAAGAAAACAAATAAAAATAAAAAATCATTGCGAAATATTAATCAGACATTGAAATATGCGAATGGGTCGAATGGACTCAAATAGACGAGAGAAAGGGTAACAGAACCAACGGAGAAGGATGCGCAAAAAACCATCGACGCGATTGAAAACGATTAATTCTCAGCGGGGACACTCCAGTGACCTCTACTGGTTACAGCGTGAAAACATTTTTTTTGCTGTTTCAGCTGTTGTTGTTGCTATTGTTATCGGCAATAGCTAGCGCAGCTGTGCGCTGTCCGCATTCTGTTGCCGCCAACCGCTGCAATTGTAGAATATTTTGCGGGTGTTTGAAGTATCGTCTGGAGTTTTTCAAATTGCCTGCTACATGGTAACGACATCATTTTCATTACTCTCTCATTGACTGCATAATGCTGAAATTAACTTGAGAAAGTATATTAGAAAGTATTTGCTTAAGTAATTAGTTTGTAAGTGGGAAAAGTGTTGGACAGTGGAACTGTGGAAAAAGTGCGTTTCCTTCATATAAATTAACTTTTTTGCCATTTCATTTCTTATTAAAAATATTAGCTGCGTTCCCTTACATTAACGCATTAGTTCTATTTAAAGGATTTAGACCGAAAAGGGTTCTTTGAATAATACCAATTTTGTTGAAATCAGTTCAAAGTTCCGATATTTTACTAACCAGATCCAAGTGAAAGTGGCTTAAAAAATCCTGCTTTTTCATTAAAAAACTTTGTTTTGGAAGAAACATAAATAAATTCGAAGTGTTAACTTGCCCCAAAATTGTTCCCAACCTTGGCCTTATTAGTAAAGTTTCATGAGCTCTTATTTATTCGTGACCAAGTGCTGTGACAAAAATTTTTGGTAAACTGTCTTCAGTTTATTATTTCGCATTTACTGTCTGTCCAGTTTTCAAAAGGATACCATGTACAATTTTTGCACTAATGAAGTAAAAAGACATCATCATCTTTGATGCTGAGTTTTGTTGTCTGGCTTTGATAGGAGGATTTGGTTCTTCCAGGCTCCATATCATAGACTGTTATTTGGCTTTTGGGTCGTATTTATAAAACCAAGTTTCATCACCTGCTTTATTTTAATTTAAGCTGCTTCGGCCAAAACAAACTTGAGCTACATTTGGAACTCATTCAAAATTCGAGGAACCAATCGAGCAGATTTCTTCGTGTTCAGCAGATCATTATGTAATGTTGACAACACAGCCATGGCATTTAATTCCAATTCGGCAGCAATCATGTCTTGTGTCAAGCGACAACTTTAGCCTTTACCAGGGCCAAATTTCTCTCGTCGGTCAAAGAATTGGACCGACCTTATCAGTCTGGAATCTTCGACATCACTTGGAATCACTTTCATCAGTTAGTTTTCGTTTTCTCGTCTCCTTCTTGAACCTTAAACGAAATATCTTAAGACAATTGTGCAAATATAAGCTAGCACTAATTAAGCGAACTTTTGTTAGTCTCCTCGTATGAATGTATGTATCATAAGGCGATAAGAAAAAATCAATTGTTTGAAATTTTTAGGTTGCTAGCCTGAAACGTTTCCATAACACGTTAAATAACCTTCTGTCAAAGTTTAGCCAATTACATATATTAAGAACTAGCATTACCCTGTCCGCATCGCTTCACCTCAACCGTGGTGTAGATTCGAAGTGCGATCTGCTTGAAGATTCTATTTAAAAAATACTTATGTATGAGGGCCACCCTTAGTATGCACCCAAAATAAAATTTTTCAACCTAAGCAGCGCCTCTTAATATAAAAACCACGTGGTGTAAATTCCATTAGAATCGATTAAGCAGTCTTTGAGAAAATGATATTTAAAAAATATTTTTGTTTGAGGGCCACCCTAAATAAATTTTTTGTTTCCTTAACTATGCCTCTTAACATAAGATCTATGTGGTGTAAATTCGGTGTGAATCGAATAACCTGTCTTTGTGAAAATTATATTTAAAAATATTTTTGTATGAGGGCCACCCTAAGTATGCACTCTAAATACAATTTTTAAAATCGTATCTGTGTCTTTTCACATATAAGCCTTGTGGTGTAAATTACATGAGAATCGATTTAGCGGACTTCGAGAAAATGAGTATTTAAAAAATATTTTAAGTAAGGGCCACCCTAAATCAAAGTTTTGTGGCCTAAGCTATGCTTTTTAATATTAGAGATACGTAGTGAAAATTCGGTGTGAATCGATTTATTTGTCTTCGTGAAAATTATATTTAAAAATATATTTATATAAAGGCCACCATAAGTATGCACCCTAAATAAAATTTTTACCTTCCAGTCAGTGCCCCTTAACATGAAAGCCATACTGTGTAAATTTCATGAGAATCGATTTTCCTGTCTTTGAGAAATCCCTTTTTTTTAAATATTTGTGTTTGAGGGCCACCCTAAATATGCACCCTTAATAAAAGTTTATAGCCTATGACACCCGCCTGATCGATACTAACATACTGTAAAAATTTCATCAAAATCCGCTGCATAGTTTCCGCGAGACAGACAGACAGACAAAAAATGAATTTTATATAATAGATTAGAGCTCGCGAGCTTCACCTGAAGTGTTTTTAAAAATGTTTATAATCTTTTGATTGCTGGCTAAATCATATGAAATGCCCTCTGACATTTTTTATATACGATATGAAAAAGAAATTTTTTTGTCGGCTTGCAAATTAATGAAAAATTAAATTATTTTTTGTTTTTTTGTCGGCTTTGTTTATATTCCGGTAAGTTATACATCTAGTAGACATAAATCTGTACTGTTATTGGAATCAAGGAATTTATGATAAAATATAAAAAATATTGATTTAACTTGTAAAAAGTATGCTCTTTTTAATTTTTTAGTTAAATTCGAATTTCAAATTTTTTTAAGTATGGAAAACTGGAAGTAAAAATTTTAAATTCAGTAACTTCGACATAATATTTTTTACAAAACAAATTTTTACGTGATCGCTATTAGTTAACCCTAACCGTACTGACGAACTTTCTATACACATTCGGACGGACGAGGTACCTGGGTACCCACTTTTGTTTCTATACATATTGTATGGCATGAGTGCTGGTGAAAGTAAAATTTTTTCGTTTTGTGGGTTTATTTTCATAAACGAGCTCTGCTAATAAGCGTTAGAGCTTATTTTTTATTTGTGTAAGTGTATTGTATCAAATTCGTCACTCGGAGCGATGATACGAAATGGAATTTTCGTTACAGCTCTCGCTTTTACTCAAGCGCTCATCGAGAATCGTTCTAATTATATGAAATGAGATTTTTGTTACAGCTTTCATTTTTGCTAGAGTGCTCCTTAACACTTATTTCGACAGTTTTGGCTCTATAAGGCGTCCACCGGCTGTTATATCTATCAAAGAAAGCTGCCTAATGCTCAACGCCAAACGAACTTAGGCGAGAGCGTTGTCATTGATTTAGTCAAAATGTATGAGAATTCAAACAGGAACGTTACAATGGGCAATTACTCCACGTTTTATTGATTGAAGAGCTCTCTTCTGTGGATGGGTCTAAGGCTGGTGGCGACCTTGTACCAGAATAAGCTCTACATTCTATAGGAATTGAAGCCGCATCCTACCCCTACCGATGACGTCAGTTGTGTTTGCTGAGTTTATCGGCAAGATTGTTCGTCGTTGTTGTGTCGTGAAGAAGAAGTAATCCGTGTACATGCTCAGCAGCATATACTGCCATGTTTTAACAAATATATGGCACGGAAAATATCAATAACCACTAAAATAGCACCTATGGAGGCGTGAACATTATGCATAGGATGCTACGTAACTGCACAACCAGAAAAGAAGACAAATAGATAAATGGCCTCTCGCTTTTTTCTATAACATGTTGGATGTTGCGGCCCTGGTTTCCTACATCATTTATCTAGAACTCCAGGATAAGAAAAATGTTACAAAATTTTTGCACAATTTTTCTGGAGGATCTCTCGAGTCAATTCAGCTGCCTAAATATTGTGGCCTGGTCCAGAATACCACGGATAACCCAGCATTTTTCCAATCGACTGGCCATAGAAACGGAACTGGAGTATTGGTTGTGCTCTCCACCAGCAAACTAACAACATCAGCCTGCAGACCAACGCGAGGAAAATTGTGAACGGTGTGTGCCATTACTGCAAGTGTCTCGGTCAAACCTAAAAACGACGCGAAACTCATACTCAGTGTTCGTCTTGCTTCAAGTCAATGTGTGCCGAGCACTCTACAAATGTATGTTCGGATTTCGAGTGCCTGCTATGAATACCGTTTGAAAAGTTGTGAAATTTTTATTATATTTCAAGCAGCAACAATAAAATTTTATTAGAAAAGCCCCAAACAAAATTGTTGTTTTGATTTTTCCCATACATTTTGCACTACAAAATATTGGGTACCCAGGTACCCACGTCCGTCCGAATCTCAGATTGAATTTTCAAAGGCTTATTACTCGAAACTTAAAATACATTTGAAGTTAAAAACACGTTTTATACATACATACTTTGACTATTCTAGTTACACAATTTGAAGTTTCAAAGTTCTATGATCACAACTTTCAGAGATACATTACAGAGGTACATTCAATCAAAGTTGCCGTGGGTACCCAGGTACCTCGTCCATACGGTTAGGGTTAAGGAGATATATGAATTAAAGTACTTAAGAAAGTGCCACGTCGGCACGTGCGGCACGTATACACTTCAATTCATATGTTTCGTAAACTAATTTAGATCACGTTAAAAAAGTGTTAGCTTTATACTTTATTTTAAAGTTAAAATAAAAAAAATAAAATATGTCGAAATTATTTCAATTCTGAGATGAAATGTTCACTTCCGGTTTCCTACAAGAAAAAAAAAATCAAATTTCCAATACGATTTCATAATTGAAAAGAGCAGTAAATTTCCTATTGAAACCACAATGTTTCTTATTTTATTGAAATTTTGTTAAGTTCGCAAAACTGCTTCCCAAAAACCCATTTTTCATATTTCGTCAATTTTTGGAAGTCCACAACTTGAAAACTAAGCCTTATATAAAAAAAAAATTAAGTGTTTACACCTTCTAGAAGTGCAATTATGCCGAATATGGACAAATTTCTAAGTCTCATTTTTTTTTGCATTGTCCGCTTCGCCTGAAATGCTCCATATATTGGTCATTGTTTTCATAAGTGCACAATTTGTTTTTTAGACGTTTTTGAACATTTTTTAAAACGAAATATATCCAAAACTATAGTAGATAGGATAAAAAATCATTGGATCATATTTGTTGAGAAAGACTATAACTTCATAAAAAAAATTAAATAAATTTGTTAAAACACTAATTTTTTTAATTGAAAAATTTTTCTCAAAATATTTTCAATATAGCATCTTCCTTTTTTTTTAAATGTTATTCCTAATAATTCATATCGAAATTCCCGCCATAACTTTGGAAACTACGAACTTTTTACTGATGACGCGTGGCATACATTCTTAGGATTGATTGAGGAACAACATATAAAAAAATCAAAACAAAACAAATATGTTGTATTGAAAATATTTTGAAAAAAATTTTCTTAATTAAAAAAATTAGTGTTTTAACAAAATTATTTAAATTTTTTTAACTTTTAATATGAAGCTATAGTCTTTCTCAACAAATATAATTTTATCCTATCTACTATAGTTTTTGAGATATTTCGTTTCAAAAAATGTTCAAAAACGTCATAAAAAAACAAAGTGTGCAGTTATTAAAATAATACTCAGATATGTACGAGTATATAACAATTTTAAATTTTTTCTGTTTTTGTGGGGTATATAGTCAAACATACCTTTTTTTCGAACATCAATAAATAACATGAAATATAAGAGTTAAACCCTCCTCCTTGGATAGTTTCTGCGCACGGGCCTGTGGTTTACAATATACATTTATGATAGTGTAAGAGCCAGTGACATAATTTAATTTTTTCCGTTATTAAATATTATGGATTAAATTTTTAAGCTAAAGATTATCAAAATCTTATAGTACGGCATAATACAGAAATGTCACTCAAAATGTCACACCGCAAATTTTCAAAAAAAAAAAAATAAAAAAACCTCCTTCGGGTATATTTTTCCCGCATTTTTAAGTCACACGAGAAATGTGGGCGTGGTTTTACAACAGTGGGTGGCGTCTCCCATTCAACTAAAAATCCCAAAACGCTATATCTTGGCACTTAAGGCAGACCTTTTCTACGTTTTAGTAAGTCGGTTTTTTCGTAAAATTTCAACGAAATTGGACATAAACTCTGCCCGCACCGTTTACAGGTTTGAGCTAGGAAACTCAAATGTTGGGAAAATTATTATTATTCCTCAAATTATAATATGGGAAAAATAAATAAAATCCCTCTCCAAAAGTTTGAAAAAAAAACACCCTAGTATAGATATACATTCGGATATTTTTGTTCAGTATGCTAAACTATATAACATACTAAAATTTCAAGAAAATCGGGAGTGTGGGCGTTAAAGTAAATAATTACCATAAATAATTTTAAATGTGCTTTTGACAATATGAATAATCTGAATTTTAAAACATCTATACATTGAGTTGTCGGAATTTTGAATTATCTGACATTTTTTCATTGTTTGAATTCTGAACCGATTGCATTATGAATGTTGGAATTGGGTTCACGACCCTATATGTATGTGCATTTTCACAGAAATTGTCATTTTAGACGGCAACGCTTTATTTTTTTTTTTTCTTTTTGGAGCATACTCTTCATGGTTTTTCTTGAAGTTAAGTCTATCTTGAATTATTATTCAAGGTGGAGAAATTATAATTCAAAGGCCTATTTTTTTATACATATAAGCTTATATGTAACTTTATACAGCGGCTCACAGCCTATTTGATAGAGTGCCTATTTTAAAATTGAAATTGCAATAATTTAAAAACGAAAAAGAATTTCGACAAAATTTAAATGCAATTTTATAGAAAAATATTTGTTGTTTAACACAGGAAATTAATTTATTTCTTCAAATTGGTTTTTAATAACATTAAAATTAAAAACTAAAAATACCTCTAAATTCCATCTCACAGCTTATTTGATACAGTTAAATTAAGACTAAAAAATATTATAATGTAATGATTTATTTGCTCTTTTTAATACTTGGTGTGATAGCCTTTTGCCTTTAAAATAGACTGTAGCCTATTTGGCATTGAATCAACAAGCTTTTGTGTAGTTCCTGGGGTGGTTTTCTACCATTCTTCTAGTAGCGCCTTCTTCAATTCAGCTTTGTTGAAAATTTTGCGCTTTCGAATGTTGTTATCCAAAAAAGATCACAGATTCTCAATCCTTTCAGGACCGAATAAAAATTGGAGGAATCAGTTCAAGTTGTTATTACTATGATCACAAAGGTTAACTGATATCAATTTTTATGTCCTCGGTATCCTGGATCTTCCTTACTGAAAACAGAATTGGCGGTAAGAAAAAAGCAAAGCAAATCACTGAAAAAAATTACAAAACAGTAATTTTGACAAGTGAACTCAATGTTCTCTATAGGCAACATTGTTCCTGAAAGGGTTATTCGTTTTATGGACTTGAGGTGGTGTCCGTAATCTATTTTCGATATTTGTTAGTAATAAAAAACAATTTTATAAAATTAAATTAATGTTTCCAAAGAACATCTTTTGACAGGTAAAAACATGTAAGGTCTGTTCGGTGACGGCTCTAACCTGCTCTTGATCAAGTTAACAGTTTTGACAGATGTAACTTGAGTTACTGAACAGACTTACTTATTTATCGAATTAAAATCTCATCAATTTGTGAGACTTTTTATGTGAAATTTTGTTATAAAATCAATTTTTATTTTTGTATTTCAAAGTATCAACTTAAAGATGTATAAGATAATCCTCGATCATATTAATTGGTCATTTAGTTCACAGCTTGCAATAAAGTGCAAAACAAGTTGCCACAAATTTCAACATCAATTTAACGGTCGTTCAGTGGACTTTAAATAAAATTCGCGCCTTAATTCACCATTCCAAACAAAACAAAAATAGTTTTTCTATTGCTGAACTACATCAGCATCCCAGTGAGTGAGTTTTTATAGTTTCTCATGGTGACAGCGAATTCACGGAGCAGAAACAAGTTCTGCATATTCACTCGTTATTATACACTTCTGCCGTCAGACGCTGTCGACACCGACGCTCCCACCACCACCACCACCACCAACGACATCGATACTAAAAAAACCACCATACCGACTATGAACAAATCAATAAAATATACAAACGTAACATCCTCAACTCGACCTAAACGCAAGTCCGACCATTGCAATGTTGCCTTTCACAAGCGACAGGCACCACAAGTCCCAAGTCCGCAAAAATGTGGACATACGGCGACAATTTTAAGTGCGAAATTAAAAGTAAAACAAGCGATTAACATAAATTAACTTCCAAAGTAAGCGTCGGAGCAAGGTGAATTTAAATAAATGGCTACAGACTGCAGAGGCCACATATTCAAGGAATGAAGAAGCGGATGCGAGCAACGGTATTCGAAATGGAGCTGCCTGAAATGTGCGCCGTTAAATGCGTGGTAAAAAGGACGAGGAACGATGTGCTGCAACTTTGTTGGCCTCTGTCGAATTAAGTTATTTCAATATTTAATATTACGCGTTAATAGTCGTCCCAGACAATGTGTTTATTGAGAAAATTATAACGATCGAATAAAGACCTGAAAATTGAATCAGTTAGCACGTGTATTTCATTAAATATATTAGTTTATTTGATGAGTTTAACCTTGCTGATTGGGACGATAGTAGTATATAGTATCGAAACGGACAGCTTGTATAATATTTTCAGAAAAGGTATATCCATGAAAACTTAAAAAACTTAAATATAATCCGAAAAAAAATGTACTACTAACCCTGGAGAACTATCTATGCATCAACACCAGTGTTGGCATGTTACAAATGTCGCGTGACATACGGTCGTAAACCTTCAAGCCTTTGTGACACAACTTGAGTTTGTGACAAAGGCGAATTCTTAAGTTCATACTAAGAAAAATTAGTTATTCATAACTTGATTCAGATAATCAAATTGCTTGTCAAGCCTATTGAAATTCTCATCAAATTATAATACTTACATATAATTTTTTGATCGCGAAATTGATTGACAAACAATTTTAGTAGTTGTGAAAACTAGGTTGATCTGAAGTTTGCGACTTTTGTGACATTTGTGACATTTACGGCAGTTTACGATGTGTGACAGTCGTTAGCCTAAACATTCTTGTGGCATGCCAACACTGATCAACTGTAATAACACTAGTCTTCAATATTTAGGCTATTCAAATAAATCTTTTTTTTTATAATTCTTTATTTCATAATAGAACTTAAATAATAATTTTTATGTATGTATACATTAAAAGCCATAATAATAAGGTTTCTAATACGAAATAGAAAGATACAATCTGTTGCCTTCATGGCAAGGGGCGAAAGTATTTAAAAGTTACAAAAACAATTAAAAAGCCATTGATAGGGAACATGATAAGTAAATTTAAAATGTTAAAAAAAAGAAAAAAAATAAAAGATGAGTTTATATTAAACATAACAAATAAATGAAAACGTGAAAATTGTGTTTCAAAATTGGAGAAACTATTACAAAATTTCCAGTGTTCAACCTTAAACTGTAATTTTCTTGGTGTCTTACTGAATAAAACTCACAGTTTACAAAATATATTTTTAAGACTTTGTAGCAGTATAAATGCCTTATTGGAAGAATATGAAGAGATTTGAACAACTCAAAACTAGGTGTTCCACGAATGACTTTACAAATAATCCTTGCTGCATGTTTTTGCTTAATTCATATAGGCTCAATTTTATTGAAATATGCACCACCAAAACAGCATAAGCCATACTCTAATTTAAATTTTAGTAAGCCATTGTAAACTAATTTTAAAACTGATTGATGACAGTATAGACCTAAATGGTATGGCTGTCTAACTACGTTATTAGCATATTGCTTCAGATAAAATGTATGGTTATCCCAGTTTAGCTAAAATGCTAAGTGTAGACGAAAATTTTTTATGATTTTAAAATCTCATAAATTGTAGGTAAAGTGCAAAGTTCAATTTTATGATGGATCCTGAGGCTGCACATATCGTTTTGAAAAATATACACAAAAATCCACTTTCTAGTTTGCCTTGGGAAACTTGCGTTGATGGAGAATTTGGCATACTAAGTAAATAAAATGATAGGATGTCCTACTTAAGAAGACATTTTGTATGAACTTTACATATACATAATTGAATTATTGTTTTGGCGTCTAGATATAATTGGCACAATCAACAGTAAAACTATAGAGCTTATGAACCGTGCTGAACGCGTTGTATTCATTCCGAAAAGTATCGTTAAGTGGATAGTTTGCGTTGCTGTTCTTGTAGCGGCATACATATTTCCAAAATTGGCAATTGCAAAAAGCCGGGCCTGCCATGTAATTGTTGAAATTACTGGCACACATACACGTGACCAAATGGTATTGGATCATTTAAGATGCAGAGCCAAAAACGCAATTGTTATTCAAGAAATCCATAGAGATAATTGGCGTAAGAGCATTACATGGACAGCAGGCATTCCAGGAGCCATCGTAGAGGATATGAGTGAGTAGTTGCTCTAGCTATTTAAACTTAAATGAATAATAAAAATAAATTTTTCTGATTATATGGCATGTGCTACATTCACTGGTGCTACTTAACCCAGTTTTGGTTAAAATATATCTCATATCAAATAGACTTTGGCTATTTAACTCCATGGCGATACTTTATCAGTTCTTTTACTATAACGTATTAAATTTTTGTCGCCGGTGTGACCTTTCAACGACTTTTTTTTAATAAAGCAACCTATCTTATATAAATACATGTCTTGAGAGTACCATAACATAAATTTTTATCAAAACTGATAAAGCATCACAATTTCTTGCAAAAGTTTAGGAGATATGAAAAAATAATTTTTTTTTTCAAGGGAAATTATTATATCAAAAAAGTTATTTATTCAACGAAAAATAAAATTAAAGACAAAAAGTCCATAATTCTTCAATAACATGTAAGAGAATAATACTTATTATGTATGTATCTTATAATAATTCTTCATAAAAGTTGCGGTCAGTCTCTTTGCCAATATTAATCAAATTAGGCTGCGAACCAAACGACACCATCATTTTGCAGAATAATGACTCGAAGAATATTGCTATAATTACAACGAAATGGCTCCAAGACCAAAGTATTACCTGCTTGGATTGACAAGCACAGTCCCCAGGTATTTGATCCAATGAAAATTTGTGAGATATTTAAAAAAAGCCTATGAGAAAACCAACCCCAAAAAAGGTGGCCAATGAACAGTGTTCCGAGATTAGTACCCAATACTAGACAAATTGATATCGAGTATGCCTTAGAGAATACAGCTCACCATTAGAGCTAAAACGGCCACATAAAATATTAAAAGATTATTTAAAATGTTTTTATTAATTTAAGTCACAAAACCGTTCACTAAAAACTAAGTATAAAAATAATTACCCAAGTTAATCAAAATGTGAAATATTTTAGCTGTGATTTTTTTTAGCAAAACTGTTGAACAACTCATTTTTGCTGCTATTATGAGTGCAGTTCCGTTTTTCATATTGAAAATTTCACAAAATATTAGGCATACAGAAGGCATGAGTTGCTCAACAGTTTTGTTTGAATAACTCCGAAACTAATGGGCCGGTTTGAATGAAGAAAACGTAATTTTATTGCTTACGAGTTGAGGAAGAGAATAAAAAACTTAAAAGTTTTGAAAACTGCCACCAGATGACGCTATAAGTAGTTTGAATAGTTTTAACTACTTCAAATAAAAACTTGCAGGCTCGAAATTCATTGTAGCCATATGGTGTAGTGGACTTTTTTGCTTAAAATTTGATGAACTTTCAGAAAAATAGAGTTTACGGACTAAAAAATTTTTTTCCATACAATTTAATCCGCCCTAATATACTTACAATTAGTATAATCTAGTGTAATCAAAATTGTATGACGTACAACAATTGTATTTTCAATAAGAAAAATCATCATTTTGCATAAAAAAAATGTCGTATGTTCATTTTTGGTGCACATACGACAAAATTCATACTCAGGACGATAAAATTATGTGACTTACGATGAAATGCATGCTGATTATCTTGGAACTTATAAAGTTTGGGGGAAAACTGATAATACCATAAGAAAGAGCGCGCGAAGCTTATTATGAATATATAATAATCTCAAAACCGAAAATTTTCACTTAAGACATCCGTATTTTGAGGTAGCGATATGTACTGGGTGTTTTTTTAAGAGGTTTGTTTTTCGAATAGAGATAAAACTGGCATTTTATGGTCAAATCTGGCAACTCTAATGTCATTTATGTTCAGTTTGGTTTGCCATTTCATCATGAATAGGTTGACAAAAGAACAATGCTTGCAAATCGTGCAAATTTATTTCGAAAATAATGGTTCAGTTCGCGAAGTTTACCGCAAGCTCCGTCCATTTTATGGTCGACATAATCGTCCATCAGAGCAATTAATTCGGTTAACCATGGGTCGTTTTCGCACTACGTTTACTCTATGTGATAATACGCATCCGCAGAGACGTCGAACAGTGCGCACCGAAGAAACAATTGCCGCTGTAGAGCAAAATGTTGAAGAGGACCCGAATGAATCGATTCGCCACCGTGCACAGCAATTGGAGCTTTGTCCATCAACTTTATGGAAGATTTTGCGCAAAAATCTTGGCTTGCGACCTTACAAGATCCAGCTTGTGCAAGAATTAAAGCCGCGAGACCATGCAATGCGTCGTGATTTTGGTGTATGGGCCGAAAATGAGATTGATCTCGATGCTGATTTTCATCGCAAAATTTTGTTCAGTGATGAGGCTCATTTTTGGTTGAATGGCTACGTCAACAAGCAAAATTGCCGCATTTGGAGTGAAGAGAATCCACATGAGACCCTTGAGACGCCATTACATCCACAGAAACTGACTGTTTGGTGTGCTCTATGGGTTGGTGGAGTCATTGGGCCATACTTCTTCCGAAATAATGCTGGAGAGTCAGTTACCGTTAATGGAGACCGGTATAGAGCCATGATAACCGACTATTTTGTTCCCGAATTGGATGGCATGAATGTGGATGAGTTGTGGTTCCAACAAGACGGCGCTACATGCCACACAGCGCACGTCACAATCAATTTATTGAAGGAAACATTCGATGAGCGCGTAATTTCGCGGAATGGACCTGTCAATTGGCCACCAAGATCGTGTGATTTGACACCATTGGATTATTTTCTTTGGGGATATGTGAAGTCGCTCGTCTACGCCAACAAACCAGAAACGTTAGGGGACTTGGAAGCCAACATTCGTGGCGTTATTGCCGACATACGGCCCCATATGCTCGAAAAAGTGGTTCAAAATTGGACCTGTAGAATTGGCTTTATTCGAGCCAGCCGCGGCGGCCACATGCCCGAAGTCATATTTAAACATTAATGGCATAAAATTATCCTTCCAATAAAGCTAAATTGATGGACATTAAAACGATTTTCTTGTGTTTTATTTCAATTCGAAGCTCTATACCTCTAAAAAAAACACCCTGTACTTATATAACAATAATTAACAATTCCAATCAAATAAGTCTAAAAGATAGAGATTGAGATAAAAAGAATACAAGATTATATTGACTATCCTTGATGTTCTTGCAAACATTTGTTTGTATTAACAGCCCTATTCTGATTGTCAACTTAACAAGGAATAATAAAGGTGCTCTTGTTAATCTCATTGTTATGAAATGTAAATATTGGTATTCTAAAATATTATTAACAATATAAAAGCTTTTGAATAACCCACTCAAAAGCTTTCGTGGTAAACTTGTCAAATTTTGACTTTTTAATTTTAAATTAATAAAATAACAAAAAGATTGATAAAAAACTGGAACACTCAAGGCAACGTGCCGAAGTAGTTAGGACTGTGAACTCATAGCTCACGTGCGTAGTTTCGATACTCAAAATTTCTTTTTTTTTTTTGATATCAATGAAAATAAATGTTTTTTTAAGACATGGTTGTAAATATCTAAAACCACATTGTCCTCTCTTTTAAATTTTATAAAATAAATCATTTTTACTTAGCTCAATACTGAAATATCACTCGTTGTTAAGATACTTACTTTCTGGCATTAACAAAATAGTAAAGAAAAGAGCTTTCAAATTTTTGCCAGAATACGGAACATTAATCACTTGTTAATATTAAATATTTTGTTAATGTGGTGAGCTTTGTTAAGCTGCCAGAAGAGGGCTGTAAATCTTCATAAATTTGATAAGTTGTCTTGGGATATCTGTGTAAGCTTTGATGAATTTTCGAACAATATACCATTTGGCGAAAGTTCAGTTTAGTTTTTGAGCTTTAATATCTCATGAACTAAGGCTCATTAGACAAAACTGTAATACTGCTTTTCAAGTCTTATCCTAAGTTATACTCATGCACAATTTGAACCAAATCGGAGAAGGTTGTGTCTCGGTTGTTGTTAAAAGATTGTTCGAATATCTCACCTATCCCAACGTTGTTTAAGCGTTCAAAAATCTAATTTTTACCAAAGCACTTTGATCGGAAATTGTGATTTGTGTTATACATTGCAGAACAAGTGCTGAACTTAATATTTTCAAAAATTTTAGGTTTTTTTTTTCATCAAAATTATCAGTTGATACATTTTTTTACAAAAACACTGAATCGTATATAATGAAGAAAACGGTTTTTGAACCCGTAATTCATATAACTTTATGTACATACATACATTACCTACCATAATCTTACGAAGATTCAATTATTATATTTTGGAGTATGCGTGTGTTGGCATTTGGTGGCGCAATGCCAAATATCAACTATAAAAATATCACTTTAACCCAGAGGTATTATTTGCCATAAATTGCCACTTGTTAGTATCTAATAATGACTTCATTAAAGCGCTTAATTGTATCTAAGCAAATTGCCAATAAGAAACTCGAAAATATAATACCAACAAAGAGCTTCAAGCTGTTAGAGCTGAGATAAACAAAAATTATAAAATAATCAACCCGAACAAAAGACCAATCCACCCGCACACAAATTGCATAATCGAAACAAATGCACTCTTTGCTTTGAGTTTTAATTTCAAGCCATTTGCGGCAGCGTTTTAACCAAAACATTTGTCATAAATCATTAAGCCTTTTGAATTCATAAAACAAAAAACAGTCAACGCCAGCAAAAAAAAAACTTAAACTAAACGTTAACAATTATGTAAACCTTTAAGCCCAGAGACATTTCTCATAAACATAGCGATCGGTGTAAAATGAGTCAGGAATAAAAAAAAAGGCAAACATCATGCCAAAACCATTCGAAGCCATTCAACTCACTCACTCATTCACGTTGGCCGGACTTGAAACGACAATGTGTCGTTGCGGCACGTCAACGTTAGCCATGCTGCACAAATAGTGCTGACTTGAACCGCTAACCGGATGACAAGTCGCTGTCTCAAGCCTCTGGTTTTGTCTTAGCAATCGACGCCATCGCCTAAACAGCTGCAAAAACAGAGCAAGTTAAGCGTATGTCTAGTCTAGGCCCTTAAAAAGGGTGCACAAAAAAAGATATTGTTCAATTAGAAGATTGAATTTTTTCAAAAATTAAAAACTTCTAAGGTCCCATTAATTGGTTAAAATTTTAAAATATTAGAGTTTCCATCATCAGGATAAGAATTCTTAGTGGGCACAAATCTGATATAGGAACAGTCTTAATACTACGGATGCTGAAAAGTATATAAGCAACTAATGTACTGCTTTCGTTGACAATCCACGCATTCTCCTGATTTGTTCGTATTATCCATGTCTTTTATAACACGTCAAATGGAAAGTCGGTCCGGAACGACATTCACGCGTGATATATTTGCATATTGTTTTGCCTGGATCAAAAAACAACGTTTAATGCAATTTTATGCTTAGGTCGATTTCCGTAATATAAATAGCATATAGCTACGTAACAGTTCGAAGAGTTAGACAAAAAATATGATTACTTTTCTATTTTTCCCCAAGATAATTATGTATGTGGATAAAACTTAACAAAGATCAGTCAAAGTAAAACAAGCTGACTTGCCCGGTATTCTCAGTTATATTTGCCTGTTAAAGAAGATAAGTTGATAAGGACTCTTTAGGTTTTTCGGCACACCCTATCACATCCCACATTGCACCTAATGTATTTGATTCACACAAAAGACTTGTGGGGAAAATTCTTAAACAAGTTGTCTCTGAATCGCGCATCTTTTTGTTGTTACAGCTTTGTTGCTTGGCTATTGGTTTGTTCCATTTGTTCTTATGTTTGTCCGTACCACAGTTACCTTCCAACAAATTCAGTGCATCCAGTTTCGGTCCGGTTATGTTGTCAAATGACCAAGTTTAGTCTCCTCACTCCCGACCGTGTGTGTTTTGTGTGGCGGAGAACAACGCGGAACAAATGTCAAACAACGCATCGCAATGACGCGTTGACTCGTTTGAAGAGTAAATTTTTCGCTTGCTAATCGTCGTAGTAGAGTACGAGTAGTTGTAGTGAGGTAGTCCGACTACCATAGTACCTGAGTACCAGTTGTAGTTACAAGCGCAGCGTTCGTAGCAACGGCAGCAACATTCAATCATTATGTAATACGACAGCTGACAGACGACGGGCGCACGCATCACTGCCAAGTCATTCGAAATGGAAGTCGAAGTGCGATCAAATTGATGATTGAATTGATCAGACACAGTAGCGGAATAAAAAAAAAAACATGGTATGGTTAAGGCCACCAACAACTTAGTTTGAATATTTTTAAATGATTTACTCAAATCCATGGCTACGTAAACATCATTCGAGTACTTTTTAGCTGGAAATAAATTCTAATAGTTTGAAATTACAGTAAACAACTCGCTGTGTCGTGGATCAATTTTAATACATTTGTTGCGAAGACGAAAACGCAATGCCGTAGGTTGAAATTTCACCCCTGTGGCGTTGTTATGGGTGCCATGACCATGTCAAAGTGCCCAGAACGGACCACTAAATATATCCTCTAACGAATTCGAAGGATCTCATGCAAGATCGATGGAGATGAATGCATGGTTACAGCACTATAGTTTCAGCGTTGCTTTTTTGAAGCCTTTTTATTCTGAGGATTGCAATCAATCAATAAGGTGTGTAATTTATAAAATTTATAGTGATTGTGTCATTTAAACAATGCTTAGTATTAAAGTTGCTTATAAGCAACTTTGGACACAAAAGGGTTAAGTGCTTCTTCACATATGTCAATTTGATTATATAAAATCAGAAAACAATTACTATTTATTTTATGTGAGCTAAATACTTTTAAGCCTCCCAACCCATTAAGATTCGCTGTAGCAGCCAGTATTTCGAGCGAGATCTCTCCAATCTATCTGACAACCGGTTGTATGAAAGTAAGATTCGGATTTACTTTTTCAATAATTTTGTTGTAGTGATTTTGAATAGGCAGCTATTGCCAAGATGCCGAAAAAGATGCTCAAAGCCTTCTAGCCATTTTGAGAATAAAATCGCTCCTGGAGCTTAAGCAAATGAAAATTACAATGCAATTGTGGACAAAGTGTTCTCCCAGTTGAGTGCCATAAAAGCCGATATAACCGATATAAGACCAAAGTTGACAACAACAACGAACATAATTGCAACGTACAAGTGACAAAAAGCATCTAACTCTATCTTCGTCATCTTTCAACACATCTGACGGCACGAAAAAAACGAATGCTTCTGCTGGCATTCGGATTCAAAGTTGCACACCAAAAGTGACCGAACCACTTTTTGCTATTTTGCCGGTGCATCTTGTTGGAACGACAACATATTGTCAAATCACGACCGAAGGTAGATGTGAACAATTCAAAGCACCCGTTTGAATTCAAGCAGAAAAAGTGCCTGCACCAATGGAACCACAGTTTGTTCTCAAGGGGCAAAAAAACGACGTATGGAGACAAAGTGGACGAAGGGTGTTTATTTAGCTGATGCTTCCCATCATAAACAAAGATATCAATTATACGGACCAAAGACCGATCAAAGGCTTTTGAGTTGCGCTTGTTGACTCCGTTCATTTCATTTCCTTTTGTTCGGTTGGTCATCGGGCTCTTTTTTTTTTGACAGCTCACAGAATTATTGTCAAAGTTGTTATGACTAACTGCTGATGACGAACGATTTTTTTTACTAAATGTCGATATTAACGCTAAAACTCAGACAGCACTTACGAATAATGTTATATAGGGTGGATCAAAAAAAAAATATGTTTTGTTTCTTGCGGTTATAGCGATCGTAGCAACTTTAAATAGTAATATCTAAGAAAGACTAAGAAAAAAAGAACAAAAAAAAAAAAGTAGCGCTCTTTGATTCACTTTACTGAGCAGAGAGAAAGAAACAGGAAAGTTCGCTGGTTCGCTTTTTAGCGAAATTCCAAATGCATTGGCGCAATGTTTTATTTCCTTTTGATTTTATTTTTTGCTTAACTTTGGAAAGATTTGCCACAGTTCTTTCCCATCGTTGTGACCAAAGTGACAGACAGCGGCGACGCACATGTTGGGACTGTGAATTAACTTTTGGTGGGTACCGTTCGCTTCGACAATACCCGTACTGCGTGAGTTGGTGCCATTGCAGAGGCAATAACTTATTTTTAGTGTGTGGACCACATACGGTGAACAAGCCCAAATGCGTACGCATGAAATCTGTTGCTCGATGTAGTGCAGCAATGAATATGGGTCACTGGTTCATGCAAGCACTTCCGGTTGGTGTTACGCGACTGTCAAAATGAGAAAGGAGTAAACGCGCAGAAAGGACAACGTGGAGGAAGGGTAGATGCACAAGTGATAACTTTGACATGTTGATATTAGCGACCACTGCAATGTGTCAGAAATTGACCGCTCGTTTTGACAACTGCACTTAATTAAAAAACTCTCGACTCTACCACTTTGGCGCTCTGTCGTTGGCTCAACTTAATGAATTCATTGCAGCGCTCTTGCTAAATGATTCTACAGCATTGCGCCTTACCATTTATAATTTTCAATTCTCATTCATATAGTTATGTGACAGCTCATTAAAATTAACAATTTTATTGTCAAATATAACACTTAGTCGATTTAAACGTGACGACTGATTTCATGTTCAGTATAAAAGATCACTTGTTTGTATGCATGAATCCACCTGTTTAATATAATTCAAGCGCATATCCTAATGACCTACTTAAATTTTTATGCTTTAGTACAAAGATAGAATGCATATGTGCATATCCGCCAAATTTGGCCTTTTAGCTGGCCTCGTTTTTTTTTTTTTTTTTTTTGAGTACATCGTTCAGCTATAGTTTTTCTTGAAGCTAAGACTGTCTTGAATTAATATTCAAGGTTGTTCAATTAAAATTCAGATAGTTTTTTTTTTATTTAACTTTATATGTAACTTTTCATGTTTTTTTTAACTTAAGTGCAATTTTAACTATGTCTCCCATTGAATTTTAATTGTTCCTCCTTGAATATTAATTAAAGATAGTCTAAACTTCGAGAAAAACCATGTTTGAAGATTCTGCTCCAAAAAAAAAAATAAAAAAAAATCGAAATTGTCATCTTACCTCGACCATGGCTTCGATTTTTTTTTTATTTTTTTTTTTTGGAGCAGAATTCTTTAATTTTATGTATACACTGAAAATGAGCAAATTTGTATTAAATTTATATTTAATTTGCTCATTTTCTCGTTAAAAATGTAAAATTTACAATAATAAAAATATCAAATTTTCAAGAGAGTTTTTTGTCAGAATAAATATAGTTTTTGAAACAAATGTGCATGAGGTAATTTTTTCAATAAAATATAGTATATCGTGAGTGCAATCCCAAAATTTTAGGTAAAAATATTGGCTTCTAAAAAAGTTGTGAATTTTTTTTTTACAAAAATACCATTTTTCGAGTATCCCCAATTTTAGTCTCAAGTAGCACAAAAATTTTTTGAAAAATAACCGTTTTAGTCATTAAATTTCATAAAGTAGAGTCATTTCAACAATCGTTCATAGTAATGAAGTTCACAATTGGAAATACGCTTTTCTATAATTTTTTTTCAACGAGGGGTCGTGAAAGACCCCAATGTGCCGGACTGTTACAAAAATGAAGTGGTGCCGCTAAGGGTTAAGACTATCTTTAATTAATATTCAAGGAGGAACAATTAAAATTCAAAGGGAGACATAGTTAAAATTGCATTTAAGTTAAAAAAAAACATGAAAAGTTACATATAAAGTTAAATAAAAAAAATAGCTATCTGAATTTTAATTGAATTGAACAACCTTGAATATTAATTCAAGACAGCCTTAGCTTCAAGAAAAGCTATGGCTGAACGATGTACTCAAAAAAAAAAAAAAAAAAAAAAATGAGGCCAGCTAAAAGGCCAAATTTGGCGGACTTGAATATAGTCACGACTTTGACACGAGCCCGCCAATTTTCACAATTCCGATAAGACAAGGCGACACGGTGATGGATGTTATCACCCATTGTATTTTGTAGGTTAAACTGCTTAATCAATTTCACAATAAGTTTCTTGAAAAACTTGGCTTAAATTAAACCTAAAAATCCCGAAACTTAGAAATAAACTTCAATCAATATTAAGGGAAAAGCCACAAAATCATAAGATCGTTCAAGTGTTTATTTATAATTATAGTATAAAACGGACCAGATTAAGGCACTCCCTTCAAATAGCTTGCAAAAACTCCATTATTATTATAAAAAACTTATGTATTATCTTGAATCTTCAAATAAGAACCTGAAATTTTTATTCTATGCATTAATTGTGGACCAAATTTCAAAGTAATGCATAATAATCCCAGTAAGTTTTATGATCTTTAACACAGTACGCAATATATCAAAACTAATTTTAATTGCAATTAAACGTAACCGTATTAGTTCACTGTACTTCGAAGACGATAAGTAATTGTGTTGTATAGCCATAGTTTGGAAATCAATAGCGGTAATTCACGATCTGTGGTATTTTTAGTATTTTTTGTAAATGTTTGCAATTTTTACTACACATTGTGAGCGCTCTAAAATGTTTTTTTGCTTAGTAATTATTTTTTTGTTTGTTGTTATGACAACTTTACTCAACAAATGAACAAATTGTTTTTTTGTTGTTATAAGAACTTTACTCAACAATGTACAAATATTATACAAAAGTTACAATATAGTTTTGTCATTGTATTTTTGATATTTAGAGTAGGTACTTGAAAAAAGCAATTGTTTTGTTTTTGTTAAGATATCAAATTTACTACAAATATCAAATTTATCAAAAATACACAATACAAGACCAAATGCTACAGATCGTGAATACCGCTTATATACTATTTTGCATGAAAGCTTAATATCAAACCTTTCAAAGTAAAACTTTTTGTTTATAAATTTGTTAGCTAGTATTATCATTACAATTCAAAAGTGAAGTAAGTCTTATTGTACTACCACTTGTTACCTAAAATTAGAAAAGTTTAGGCTTAAGAGGACAGTATCACTTAAATTTAATTTCCTTCCGTTCATAATGATCAGAGCTGGGCACCACTACACACGTGCTTCTCTTCAATGCATGTGTAGTTGTGCTTTGTTCGCTTTTCAAAGCAAACTGAATTAATTTTTAGACTCTCTGATTTATAAACGTATATGAAAAGTAATTCTCTTTTTGCCTCAGACACGCGCGCGGTACGTTTTGACCAGCCACGATAATGATACAAGAACCGTCTTTTTCTTAAGCTTTTCATCTTAACCCTAGAATACAAATGCAAATGCTCGCCTGTTAGGTGCAACGATATCGTTTTTAATGAAATGTGAAAAATATATCATTTTTAATATGATTTTTATTTTATTTATATTATTTTTTTTTTTTGTAATGTAGCAACATTCAAGCATTAAATGAATGAAACTTTTGTTTTAAGTTTTAAAGAAAAAAGTATTTTTTTTTTGTAAAGATAGCCTCCCAGGCGAGCATTAGTAATAAAGAGTAAAATTTTCACTTAATTAGTCTTGGGCTAAGATTGGCTTACCTTAAAAATCTTGCTCTCGTTTTCATCTTGCCAACATTTCAATCAAATTTGAATGGCATTACTAATTCTAATTGTGTTTTGGTATGCCAATCTTTTTAAACTGCATATAAATTTAACCATTTTCCTTGTACATCCAAAATTCCTTTAGGTAATTTAACGTGTTATACGGGTGTAGTCAAATCAAAAATTTGAACTACATTAACTACAACAAATTGACAACAACTGTCAAAATAATCAGTTGAAATGCTAAAATAAACGAAAAAAGGCAAAATAAATTGCCTCATCATCATTCAAACTAAATTAACCGAAACGTTCAAACAGAAATAGGAAAAAGAAAACAATCTATGAAATACACTTTCAAGTGGGCACCACACACCTTGAAAAGGTATCGTAGAAATACTCGTACTCGTACTCTTGTGTATACATCATCCCAAATGTAAACAAACAAAATTATTCAAGCACCAGGCACTTGACATTTAGAGTGAAATTTCGTTACAACTTGAAAAGCGTTAAATTTGAAATTTTCAAGAGCGCCGCGTGAGCGCTGAACTGAGCTAGGGCCAAATAATGGATTTAAGCCAACATCTAAGCCGGTTGAACTAGTTGTGTCCACTGAAAAGTCAGGCATCTAACGAGAGAATGACAGCTTATATGGATGGTTATGTAAAGAGTAAATGGAGTTTTGCTCTTCGCTTGTAAGAAGAATAAATATGGGTTGGGACAGAACGGTGTAAGCTTTTTTTGTATTGAATGGTGGAAAGGGTCATTCTACTTGGATATTAAAATTATTTAAGTTAAGCGAAGGAAACAAAAATATATGTCGTTAATTACACTGGCAATCGCAATTTAATTTTTTGAATGGTTTATCGTCACCTCAAAATTATACTGTCGTTCATAGTTAGGATAGATTATTTCCGGGAGTTTTCATCGGTTTTTATCATAACTTTGGCCACAATTTGGCATATTGTATATCCTTTTTATGTATATAACTTTTTCGATATTCTTCTGAATTTGAAAATAGATTTCAGATCCTTTAATGATTACATATTATCTTATTTCTCTTTATTAACAAAAATTGTCCCAAAAAACCGGTTGCAACCCATGTTTGGGACAGGATTCAAAAAACGCAGCCTTACATATTCTGTTTAGGCTCTTCGTGTGCTATCATTTTCGAATATTTTCGGGCATTGGATCGGGCTTTGGCAATCCAACTGTGATTGGTTAGTTTCACCAAAACGCATAACTATCTTTCCTGCACATCCCATCCTGTAATCTTATAGGCTGTCCGCCTATTATGATTCCATATGTCGGTATAAGAAAGTCACGCGTCGTAAATGTCGCAAACTCCAGATCAACATCGTTTTCACAACTACTAATTTTATGAACTATACGTAAAGATATACACATATAAGTAGTATGTATGAGGTGCTACTAATACATTTATATGTATGTATATCGGTCATTCTTTAAATAACTGCGCACATTCTTTTTTTTTGACGTTTTTAAAAATTTTTTGAAACGAAATATCTCAAAAACTATAGTAGATAGGATAGAAAATCATTTGATCATATTTGTTGAGAAAGACCATAGCTTTATATAAAAAGTCAATAAAATTTAAATAATTTTGTTAAAACACTAATTTTTTTAATTAAAAATATTTTTCTCATATGTTTTTTCAACATAAAAGTCGACATAACATTTTTTAAATATTTTTTTGTAATGTTATTTTCAATCAATCCTATAAAAGCATCTGCATTCAAATCAAAATTCCCGACATAAATTTGGAAAATATGAGTTTTTTTAAAGGCGCGCATCAGTCTAATTGTATGAATTGTATGTTATTTTCCATTTTATGTTGAAAAAAACATGGTGCGTGTCATCAGTAAAAAAAATTCGTAGTTTCCAAAGATATACCGGGAATTTCAATATGAAAGCACATACATTCTTAGGATTGATTGAGGAATAACATATAAAAAAATAAAAAACAAAACAAATATGTTATATTGAAAATATTTTGAGAAAAATTGTTTTAACGAAATTATTTAAATTTTTTTAACTTTTTTTTTATAAAGTTATAGTCCTTAACAAAAATGATGAAATAATTTTTTCTTCTATCTACTATAGTTTTTGAGATATTTCGTTACAAAAATGTTCGAAAACGTAAAAAAAAACAAAGTGTGCAGTTATTAAGAAAATGACCGATATATATAATTAAAAAGAATAAAAATTCAATAAAAATGTAAAACGTGCCCTTGTACTGTTTTAGTGTGATACAAAAAGTTATAAATAAATTTCCTCAGTATGAACTTAAGAATTCGTCCTTGTCACAAACTCAATTTTTGCCACGAAGGCTCGAAGGCTTACGACAATTACGACCTACAGTCGACATGCCAACACTGCAGTACATAGTCGAAAAATGTAGGAGAAATCGGTGAATATTAAGGAATGTGTGAAATAGTGTTGCAAAATGTCGAATAAATCGATGTCGGGTATTGTTGCAAAATATGCTAAGTTTTTGATAAATGTCAAATAGTATTGGAAATCTCGACCCAGTCGAATAAATACTAGTTATGTATAGCAAAATGTTGAAGAAGTAAAAGATTTCAAAAAATCTATGGGTAAGAATACAAATAATCAGCAAAAATAAAATGACTATCCTGAACCGATCTGAGTGAAGGTTTGACACATAAAAGAGGATGACTTGGGACTTAATTAATCGTTTAAAAATTTCCAAAACTAATTTTTGGTGCAGCGGTACATGAAACGTACAGATAAGTAATTAAAAAATTAAATTCAATAATTTAACAAACAATAGCTTCTTACTCCTGAAGATATCAACTGATTTGAATGAAACTGTAGCATATCGAAGAAATGTTAGAATTAAGAATGGTTTTTCCCCATTAGCGGGAACGAGTGTTGCTCCCTCCAAAAAAATTATGTTGGGTAAAATTGATTGGATCGTTCAGATAAAATTAAACAAGGTAGTAAAAAGTTATTTAAATAAGAGCTCAAAGCTTTTCCTTAAGAAAAAACTTTTTCAAAACCGAAAATATATACATATCTCATTTGAAAGCACTTTTTAGTACTACAACTTTTGCAAAGTGGATAAAGTCCTAAGTTCTATGTCAGAGGTTCCAAAAATTTGGAACAGTTTTATTTCAGTAGCCCTTGACCGATTTATATATATTTTTTTTTAGCAAATAGGGTACAACAAAAAAATAATAAAAGTATGATCAAAAGTTGGGGGACGCACCTAGTCTCGTAGATGTATCCATTGGAAGTTGCAGATATCGCCATAAGCTCCGATTCTCTGGATCGATCGAAAAAAGGAGAAAGGCTCCTAAAGAAAACTTACGCAATATTGATAAGTTGCTTTTTAGAATCTAATACTTTAAAGCTTTTGATATATAAAACTTATGTCATTATTTATGTACTAATAGTTATAGCTCCTCAGAATACCCTTCAAATGAGGAACATATTTTATGGAAACCTGTAATAATCACTCATTCACTGTGCAATTAATTATTACAGATACTAGTCTAACTAATGGATTATAAAGCAAATGTGAAATTTATACTAAAATTATTTTTGTCAATAACGGAAATACTAAAAATGCAATAGAAAAACAACATAAGCAAAACATATCTATTTTTTATAATAAAATACAAATCTGCAACAAAAAATATAGGTTTGTCTTCAAAAAAAAAAAAAAAACCACAGCCGACCTTGATTTGACATTGAAATTTTGACCCATACCTAGACCTACCAAAACTTAAGTTCTAAGATATAATTAAACTTTTGTCTGAAGCTTTTTTTCTGAAATCAGCATCTAAAGATTTTGACAACTTAAATGAAGCACACTTATGGGTGCGTCTACTGAGAGCGAGCCATTCGGGGCCACTAAATGCCATCACTGTCACATTTGAAGAAGGTGATAAAGTATTAATCAAGTACAAAATGTGGTACACGAATTTTTAAATGAAAAAATTAAATTGATAGTTTGGTCATAAATGCTTGATTATCCTCTATCCTCTCCTTTTAATAGTGGCTATCTTCTACTAAGTAGTCAAACTTAGTAAATGTGATTTAAATGTTTTAACACTCGAAGTGTTTTAAGTCAATTTTTAAGCTATTATTTTTTCTATTATTTTGCGTTCTTATTCTTCATTGTTACGCTGTGAAATAAAGCAATTTTAATTTTATATATACAATAGTATAAACTTCTCGTTTTTTTTGTAGTTCTGTATGAATTTACTAGAACTATCAATCCCGGGATTGGAAACTTCGATCCCGAAAATCCCGAAACTCAAAAAAGCTATGGGATTGCCACCCCTAGACAGCACTGATCAAACTGTCAAATTGCCATTCTTCATTCGTTTGCATTGATAGAGGTGTCCCCGTAAGCAAGCTCGAAAACTTTCGAGCTTTAAATGCATTTCGAGTTTAGAGGAATACCCTTTTTATTGTAAGCGTAAGACTTATCTTGAATAAAGAAGCAACACAATCGCCTAGGAATGAAAGCCGATCTCCTTCAGAATTATTACAGCACGATTTAACTACAGATTAAAGAAAACTATTATATTATAGCATGTGATATCACTGAAAAGAATATAGAATTTAATCCTTTCTTAATAAATATACATAGCTGAACTTATGGAAATATAGTGGACCCCGCTTAATAGATCCCAGATTAATTGAATTTCCCGGATAACTGGTATAAAAAAACCAATGAAATTTTCCTCATTGGAAATATGCATCCAAGTCCCCTGTTAAATGATTCCCGCTTAATTGATTTCCCCGCTTAAGTATTCAGAAAAAATATGTCCCATGTGAAAAATACATGCAAAATTCTCCTTTTAATAGATCAACGATGTTACGATGGACGGAGATGATGCTACTGGAGTATCAATTAGCGGTGATGCTTTTAGTACATTAGATGCGACAACGAATTATTGTGCTTTGGGGATCTTACAGACGATGAAATCGCTACCACCATTGTAACTTCTGAAATCTCCGAAGAAGCAGGATTCCAACTGTAGCGAGCTACTTCAAAATATTTAAACTTCGCACATAATTTCTTCCTCACAATAAATATTTCAATGAATTAGAAAATATGGAGAGAGAAGTCTTTACCAATAGACTGCAAAATGAAATGCGATCGTCCATAACCTATTTCTTAAAGCAGATTTAAGGAATACATACTATACATGCATATTTGTTTTTTAAAATGCTACACATATGTATGTACCTGAATTTATTGTTAATATTTGAATTCGAATTGAAGTTCCTTTTACTTAAAAAGTTGTTTTACTTTCTTATGTGCGCATAATTGAAAAAAATAAAACCTTTTAATTAAAACTGAAAGTTATTTATTCTGGTTCTTAACTTTTCTTCGCTTAAATGACTCATTCCATCAATTTTCCGGGATTCTTTTAATTGATCCGTTCGTTCAAATAAGCAGGGACTGCTATATTGATTCCCCGGTTAATAGATTCAAATTTTTTGAGATCAATTAACTTAGAAAAAACATTTAAAATGTAGCTATGTAGCTACAATTCGTGAGTCGTCAATCAAATTCGGTTACATTTGTATTTGTATTGGCATTTGTTCTTGGCTCAAAAATTCCACTTCCATAACAAACTTAGCATTTGAAAACTACATATATAAAAATAATACTGCATATTTGAGTAAATGGAAATTGATCTAATTTACTTCGAAAATAGCATTCATATTAAACTGACACTATAAATCGATTTGGAAAATAATAACATAAAAAGTTGGTAATTTTTTTGTAAATTTAATATGTAAAGAGAATACATTTCAACAATTTCATAAGATCTGACAACACTAATGTCAGTTATACACGGTAAGGTTTGCTATTTTACCATGGAAAGAAATTCACCTCAATTCACATAATTCTGGATTATTCTCTGAATACTTGGAAGTCACCGTTTGTTGAAATACGGCTGGACAAGATAATAGAAAATCAAACCTCCAAAATGTTATGTTTGGGTCAGTTATGGCACTCGTATGTATATCCAAAACAATATATAAACATTTTAAACGAAATTCCCTAGGTAATAATGCTATTCAAAAAAAAAAAATTGAACAAAATGCTGCGTGCCATTTTCAAAAAAAGTGTTATGAGAAAAAGTAGTTTACAATTTCTATTTCAATTGTGTACTTAAAAATGTCAAAATTTCGATGAAAAAATACTTTTTTTTTCCACCTAAACTTTTTTCCCTTGATGCTTAATAGGTTAAAGTATTTTTTAAGCAATGAAATAATCAATTTCTTGAAAAATTGAAAGTGGTTTAACCCCTTAATCAAATTTAGGGTTTTATAAAAACGATTGAGTAAGCAATTGAAAATGTTTATTTCTGTTTACCAACATTATAAAAGGTTTATTAGAAATATAATTTTTTTAATCTATAAATTGTTAGAACATCTATTCAAAACAAGTTAATGTGTTATCTTCGGCCAGGCCGAAACTCACATACCCTATGCTGCACTGAAAGCTCCTTTTAAATAAATGTTAAAAAACGTTGAAGAGGTTGAATAAGTCGAAAAAAATGTGAAATGTAAAAACAAGTTGAAAAATGTTGAAACAGTTGTAAAAGACTGAAAATTTCAAAAAAATATGGAAACCATTGAAGAAAGTTTTCTACGTTTAAGTAAGTCGGTTTTTTCGTTAAATTTCAACGGAATTGAACATAAAATAAGTATGTCCGCGCCATATACAGGTTTGAGCTAGGAAGCTCAAACGTTGGGACAAATATTTTTATTCCTCAAGCTATAATATAGGAAAAAATAAATAAAATCACTCTCCAAAAGTTTTTAAAAACACCCTATTATATACATTACTTTCTTGTCGAAAAATTGTATGCGAATCAGTAAAAAAAGGTTGTCTTAACCCAGCTTTGCCCGCACCAAGAAATCGTGATCGGATTTTTATGAAACTTCATACCATGCCTTTAATTGGTCTAATTAAGATACATTTTAAGTATATCAAAATGACGTTTTCGGTTTTCGAGTTATGAGATGGTAATTTCACTTACCATTAGGTATTTAAGTACATAGATTTTGACTTGATATTAAATTTAAGACTTTAAGTATTTTCATTCAAACCAATTACTTTTATCACGAATTACTTGAGATAAATTGAATAAATTCACAATATATAATATTATTGATGCTTTTCATATAATACATAAAAAAGCGAATAACCACGCTTAATTGTAAGCATGCCTTGATTTGGAGCCAAAAACAAAATTCTACGGAATGACGCAATGTATCGGCCTACTTTTACATATGTAAACTTACCATCAAACTTTTTATTTGT
Organism: Tricholauxania praeusta; assembly: GCA_949775025.1. Lineage (NCBI taxonomy): Eukaryota > Metazoa > Arthropoda > Insecta > Diptera > Lauxaniidae > Tricholauxania > Tricholauxania praeusta. The sequence goes on from OX459031.1 coordinate 46,948,914, forward strand.
ATAGATCATACGTTACCTGTTCTTTCACATGAATATGTATAATTGAAAGCTTCCATCAAAGGCAATCAAAATCATATATGGAATTATAAAATTTTTTATAAGAAGTATTTTAGTTTTTGTTTTTAATTTGAATAATTTGTAGACCTTCACTTGAACTCACCTGATAGGCAAGTGGGAGGTGCTGGAAACATTTCCATTAAACTGTTTTTTCGAACAGTCCATTAATCGATATTTTATCACAATAAAGGATCAATGTGAAATAAGTGAGACTGTATGTTTGATTAAAGAAGTGGAAGCAAAATTACTGGTTGGGCAATAATGGGTTAAACCTAATTTCTCTAAAATAAAATTGGTTTTTTGGGCAAAAGTTCTTGAAAATTTATTTCTTATCCAATTTTGATGTATAGGAAATATTTCTAGTTTAACGTAGACCGGCGTAACTTTAAAATTTAAGATTGGCCGACATAATAAAATCAGAAAATAGTTTGGAGAAATAAAAAATAATTTTTATTAATACAGTTGAACTTCTTTATAGCGAATAGGAAGGAGACAAGAAAAAACATCGTTATAGAGATAAATCGTATAGGAAAATAATAAAAATAAATATTTTGTTGATGTTATTTTTTTATTTGTCATTAAAGTAATCAGTGACTTTTGTTTGGTGAACTCCAAACTGATGGGCAATTTTATTACCCCTCTCAACTCCACTTATCATTAAAACCTTTCGCTCGAAGGATAATCAGTGTCAGGTCGTAATTTTTCAAAGACTATAAATATTTTTTATAAAGCTCTATATGGACCATAGAAAAATATTTAAGAGCATGATATGATTTTTGATATAATAACATGATTAGAACTGATCTCAATTGATATGTGTGTCATTGGCTACTTATCTACCAATATGTGTGATATTCAATTCCGGATAAAGTCGTAAATATAATTTACATAGAGAAGAAGGACAGTTATCAATTGGTTTATCTGTCAACTGTTTAAACGACAAAATTATGCTATAACGCCATTAGGCAGGGATGCTACGTTACGTTTCTTACAAGTGTCGTCATTACTGTTTTTCTACTCTTTTCGTTAGATGTTTCACAAATTTTACCATGTTGTTAAATTTACAAAACTTTGCTGCTTTGCATAACAAAATTTTCAGTTTATTCTCAGCTGTTTTGTTGTTTTCTCCTCGTATTTTGTAAAAGTGCGTGGGTGTTTGCACCGCGACGATTCGGTTAACTGTCACCTCAAACCAACTTAAGTGTGAATCTTTTATTGGTGTTGGACTTTTCGGTTATTTATCTATTCTCGGGAATTCGCATTAATATGTCTTAAGTGACAGTCTTGTTTTTGCTTATGTCTGTACATACATATGTTTGACACTTTGCTTATCAAAATAAATAGACAGGTGTTCAAAATTTTGCATTGTCTACTGAGTGTTCGCTTAAGCCATTGGTGGGCAATGTAGGAAAAATGAGCCAATTGTAGCTCTTTACAACACACACACGTCGTTTTTCAAAAGAAATAGAACCAAAACACAAACACATGCACTCACCACAACTACACATATTTTTATCGTTGTTGTTTTTTTATATGTGCTATTCAAGGGATTTTATTATTGTTCCATCATTCAGAAGAAAAACAAAAGAAAAAAAACGGAAGCTAGCGAGAAAAAGGAAACAACAATCCGTTGGTGGTGGCAAAAATTCATTTGCTACCTCTTTATATTGTTTGGTACAAAAAAAAATTTTGAAAATGGACCAAAATAGAGCATTTTTTTGGACTCGGGATCAACTCTTGTGATGATAAGAATCCATTTTAGACCTCTTTTCATCTATTGGACCACCTTTGGTGATGTCATGCAAACCACCTCTCTGAACATTTTTTCAAAACAACAGTCGGTAGTACATTCGGTACTCTTCGACTGTTTCTAAAGATTATCAATTTATGTTAGTAAATTTATCTGAATTGGCTGATCTTTTTTTTTTAGAGTTTTAGTAATTTAAGTTCCTTTTTGATATTAATGACAAAAAAAGTACATTCGTCCTCTAAAAAGTTTTTGCTTCAGTACATTTCCGCAAAACCAAAGTGCCATCATTGTTATAGATCATTTGGTATAAGTTTAGATATAGAATTCTGTATATGGGATCTATCAACAGCTATGTGATCTACTGCCACAACATTTATAACTATGCTGAAAACCCTTAAGGCGAAAGGTTTGCATACAAAATTAGTGTTACCTTAGCTAAATAAGCGCTCCGAAATTCCAAACTTGAGACCGGTATGGTACAAAATAAAATATCTGAATATAATCTTCAAGCTGGACCAAATCAAAAGGAGTGTGAAGCTGCATATATAAGAAAAAAAAAACATTTTGTTGGTGCCTTCTCTATCAACAGCATCGTATGACGTGTATAATGCGAAAAACAGCATGCGGAGAACACAAAATTGAAATTGGTATCAGTTGCTATTAAGACCAAAAACAAATAACTTTTTTAACCATAACTTATGCTCAGTCAAATTTTCTTTTATTTACGATGAATTGCTTGATTTTTTCTTTATATATATTTTTAGTTTTTCGTATTTTCGTATTCTTGTGTACATATGTAGTATGTATGTTAGTCGATTCGACTAATAATAAGTGTTGACGTGTAAAAAATTATCTTAGCATTCCAGGGTTAATGTAAGTGATAAAATTAAATTTAGTAATCGATTACTATGTCACGTTTAATATATAAACTACAATTGTTAAATAATAGTTTTTTTCTTCAAAAATCTTGCACTATTCCTGGTATACCTAAGCTGTGTTGTCAATTTTCGACCTCCCTCAACTTTTCTCCGCAGTCGTTAGAAATAAAACTTTTTTCACTTAATAAAATTGACAAATTTAAGTTTTCTTATACCTTAATTTTTTGTTGAAAAATTTCTGCTTTTGTCTGCCGTCAAAGTTGCCATTGTTTAGCGTCCAGCGTGCCGCATTCGTTGAGCGTTGCGCACGCGTGTTGGTCGGGTCCATTTGTCTTCAATTGTCTGAATGTCTTGTTGTTTGATTGTTTTCACTCGTTACTTTACTGAACTCAGATTCGCATAATTCACAACTCACAGTTGGGCTGACGTTAGCTAAAAAAGCAAAAACACACAAAACACACAGATACTCTGGGAGACGGACATAGACGTGTGTAAATAGAGAGACAAATAAATCTATTTAGGGTTAAATTTAAATTTGTGAATTTTTCAACATTGACGCACTTTGCTTTGCCATCAGTTTTTTCTTTTTGTTTAATGATTTTTTGTTCTTTTTTTTAGTGGGTCCGGATTTTTGGTCAATAACCTGATGAATGTATGGCAACACCAAGTATGCTGAAAAAAAAAATGTCATTTTGGTGTTCGACTGATATTTCTAATAAATAGTTCAGACACATTTTTGGGTTATGTTTTTACTGTTGTTGTTGTCGCTATTGTTGAAGTTGCTGTTAGTAGGTACTGGTGTTGCATGTTGTTCGCAGCCCACGCAATGGATTTTTATCCCACTTTAGTTTTACAATTGATATATTATTTTAATCAGTTTTGGGTATCTTGTTGTATTGTTGCTGTTGGTTGTGGACCATGGAATATTGGGATTAACGATTTCCTGCTGATTTTATCACCCATTCTGAAGTTTATTTGAACACAAATATTCCAGATTTTATTGCCATTACAAAATACGAGCTCTATCACAAATCTAAAATAACAAATTTATAATGACGAATTATGTAATTCCCTATTGACTGTTCGTTATATAAAACAATTAATTTTATTTTCTTGGGAAAGGACGAGGTGTTAACAACGCTTGTTATACTTTATTTGCAGAATACTAACGTTCAAATCCATGGCATTTGTATTCCGAGCCTACGCGCACAAAATTTGCTGCTAAAACTGACTACACTTACAGTAGTTTTTACTAATTTTTCGCAGTAAACCTGAAACTTTTTAGATTTTTTACTCTGTTTTGTAAAATATTTAGATTTATTTCTTAGTGGAAAATCAACTATTTTAAGTTTGATGAAACATTATGTGAAATTTATTCATTTTTCATTGAGCTTTTCTGCTCATTTATTTTATGTATATTCAAAATCAAAAATTTCGGAGACTGAACTTTAAACTTTGAACTTTGTGATTAGTTTTCAATAAGCTATGAAACTAGTTTGTGAGGCCTTCACTCTAGCATTAAGACTGCTTGTTCCTCAGTTATCTCAATTTCGAATTGCGTTTTCAATAAAAGCTTTCACACTGGCAACAGCTCGTTTCTCACTTATGCACATTAGAACGGTTCAGAATAAAAACTTTTTGTTTTTTTCACGATAAGTCAGCGGATTACAGTAGCCTTACATGTCTGGACAAACCCCATTACTAGGATTAAGGTTAACATTGAAAATTGGATTAGCACCCTCTGTTTTAAGTAAACAACCCATTTTCCAAAATATTGATTTAAAAAATGGTGCAAGTTACAAACGTTATAAAATTTTCCTGCAAAGTGGGTATGGTTTTCGGGAAACTACCGATCGGGGAATTCGAATCCGTGATTTGTTTTTCTTCTTCTTCTTTTTTCTTATAAAAAAATTGACAATTGACCGGAAAAAAATGAAAAAGTACTGATTTTCCACTTTCTAGCTGCAACACCTCAAATATTATGTTACCGTCGATCCCTTAGTACATCATTTTTATACCCTACACCGAGTATATTCACTTTGTCCATCCGTTTGTAACACATAGAAGAAGGCGTGGCAGGTATGGAAAAGTATATATATTCTTGATCAGCGTCACTACCTGAGTTGATTTAGCGATGTCCGTTTGTCTGTCTGTCTGTCTGTCTGTCTGTCTGTCTGTCTGTCTGTCCGTCTGTCTGTCTGTCTGTCTGTCTGTCTGTCTGTCTGTCTGTCTGTCTGTCTGTCTGTCTGTCTGTCTGTCTGTCTGTCTGTCTGTCTGTCTGTCTGTCTGTCTGTCTGTCTGTCTGTCTGTCTGTTGAAATCAGGTTTACGGGAAAACCAAGAGAGCTAATGGAATGAAACTTTCACACACAGGTCACATCTTCTAGCAGGCATCTTTCTATTGAAAATGGGCGAAATCGGTTAACTGACACGCCTACCGCCCATACCCTATGTATATATACCCAGGTCAATTTTGAAAAAAGTTGCAGCGATTTTGATGAAAATTGGTGATCTGATGCACATGTAAACAAGATTAGGATTAGGTTAGGTTTCAAGTTTTCAAAGCTTCCTACAGGAGCGTGGCACAGCCCCAAATTTTAACCTTTATACCACCATATCTCTTAAGCCGTGCAAGATATTGTTATGAAATTTGGTAAACGGATACATATCAAATATATCTTGAGTTGAGATAAAAGTGGGTGGAATTGAAAAAGTGGGCGTGGCACTTTTCAACTGCTAAACATATTGATTCTATATATCTTAAAATTGGCACAAATGATTTTCATAAAAATCTTGGAGATGATGCCCCTGAAAGCTGTCATCAATACAAGCTCAGCCTCTTTATTGAAAAAACTCTTTGAAGGGCATGGCACCGCCCACAATATTTATAAACGTTATATTAAGAGAACGAACAACGTAATCGTGATGAAATTTAATGAGGTAGATATACTTGCTGTAAGGTCTTTTATTACAAAAATTTGGTACAATAGTACCTGGGGGCGTGGCACCTCCCATATAAGCAAAAACTGTTTATTGTTATAAATAGTGTATAGTACTAAGAGAGTAATCTTCATAAAATTTGGTGTTTAGATGTCAGTTACTATAGACTTTAAAAATAAATTAGTTTTGACAGAATTGCATTAGTGGGCGTGGCACCTCCCATTTTAACATAAATTTGTAAGCGCTGTTTTAAGTAAACTATTGCAGCAATTGCTATGAAATTTAATGAAAGTGGTTCAGTTGCTATAGAGTATATCTGAATCAAAAGTGGCTGAAATAGCACCAGTGGGCGTGGCACCTCCCATACAAATAAAATACGGTAAGTGGCATATATATCGAAATAAGTGAGCAATCATACTAAAATTTGGTGTTAGGGGTTTGCTTATGAAAAGCTATTTCTGGATCAAAACCGGGCTGGATTGTACCAGTGGGTGTGTCACCGCCCTAAATTTAAAATTAAACTGCAGCATATATCGCAAACTATACCAGCTATTGTGCAGAAATTTAATATGAGAATGTCGATCACAAATACAATTTGTTGAACCAAAAAAGGGCGGAATTGGATAAGTGGGCGTGGCATATTTAAAATTTTTAATTTTTATTCGATTTTTTCAGCATTTTCCATATTCTTTCGACTTTTTCAACCTCTTTCAACTTTCTTCATAAGTTTCTTTATTTTTTCGACTTTTTCATCAATTTTGAATAGTTTCAAATTTTTTCAACCTCTTTCATTTTTTTTAGAGTTTTTCAACCTCTCTCAACTTTTTTCAACATTTTTGATATATGTACATACATATTTACGACTTTTCAACATTTTTCAACCTCTGTCAACCTTTCTAACATTTCACATTTTTTTCGACTTATTCAACCTCTTCAACGTCTTCTTAACATTTGATGAAAAGGTACTTTCAGTGCAGTGTAGGGTATGTGAGTTTCGGCCTTGCCGAAAATAACACCCTAACTTGTTTATGTTCTGTTACTTGCTTAACCCATTTAAAGCCAAGACCTTTTAAAATCAAAAAGTATCTCCTTCTTTTATTTTGTTTTTATGAAAATAACATAAGGTACTCATAAAATATGAAAAAACCAAAAAAAATTTAATCAGTAGGTTTTTGAACTTGTTCCCAAGTGGGTAAAATGGCAGAATATATGAGCATTCTTTAAATATTTTGTAATTTTTTTTATTAAACTCGTTAAAACTAGGAAAACACAAGTGTTTTGCATTGCAAATAAAATGTAAGCTTTTTTAATTTAATTTTAATTTTCGAAAGTCCTCAAAATATGCAAAATTGAAAAGGCAGTATCAAAATTAAGCAAAATATTGAAAAACACCATTCGTTTTCCCTTCATTGTCTACGTGTGTTTTTTAAGCACAGTGTGTATGATGCTATTGCGCAATAACCTTTGCAAAATCTTTTTTTGTTAATGAATTTACAGCTATTTAAATGTTCTGTACACAAGCAGGTACAATGACTGTAAATGGGTTAAAAGAATGCCGAAACCGCATATCGTAGTCTTATTTCAAAACCAAGATATCTGCATATTTCTAAATTAACGGACCTGATTTTTTTCGAATCGGAGTCGACAAATTTGCATGTTAAGTTGATTCAATTTTTTTTTTATTTCAAACAGTTACTATCAATTGGGAAATTCGAATCCGTGATTAGTTTTTTTTCTTCTTCTTTTTTTCTTACAAAAAAAACTGAAAACTGACCGGAAAAAAATGAAAAAATTCTGATATTGTACTATTAAGTTGCCGCTGATCTCGTGTTACATCATTTTTAATGTATTTGCTTAAAAGAATGCCTTTAACCGCATATCATTTTCTTTTTTCGAACCCGAGATATCTGCATTTTTCTACATTAACAGAACTTGCATAATTTGAACTTTTCTATAGACCCTTTCCAAAATAACAATATGTACATTGAAAATGATGTAACACGGGATCGGCGGTAACATAATATTTGAGGTGTTGCAGCTAGTAAGTGGAAAATCGGTTTTTTTAACTTTTGTCCGGTCAATTGTCAATTTTTTTTATAAGAAAGAAAGAAGAAGAAGAAAAACAAATCACGGATTTGAATTCCCCGATCGATAGTTTTCCGAAAACCATACCCACTTTGTTGGAAAATTTTAAAGCGTCTGTAACTTGCACCATTTTTTAAATCAATATTTTGGAAAAAAAGGTTGTTTACTTAAAACAGAGGGCGCTAATCCAGTTTAAAATGTTAACCTTAATCCTAGTAATGGGCTTTGTCCAGACATGTAAGGGGCCGTTCATAAATTACGTAAGACATTTAGGGGGGGCGGGGGAGGGTCGGCGGATTCTTACTACATCTTACGAGAGGGGGGGGGGGGGGGTGAATGATCATCTTACGTAAGATTTAAAATGCGTATTCATACATTAAAGTTGTATTAACGCATCGTCATTTGTGACAGTAATGAAATATATTTGAATTTTCGACAGTCACGAAAGATTCAGAAATATCGATTACAATCGATTTAAGTAATCGACTCTGAACGGGACAACTTCTCTTCTGTTTATGTCGACTTGTAACACCGTCTCACAAGTTTGCTATTATTCAGGCATTTACACGCAGATACGTCGACTTTGAAATTTTGTTGATGTTGTCCCGGTTCTTTACCACCCCCTTGCACTTGTCGTCTTCAACAAGAAGATTCGCTTTCGATTCCTTCTTCAACAGGAGACCAAAACAGCAATCAGTTTTGTCCTCTATTTCTTCGCTTAGCGTTAAATTACGATTGGTCAAAAGTACATCCACAGTTCAAAATCATGCCTTACGATTTTTTTTGTCCTTCGCTTGCAAACGCCTTAGCTGATTGAGTTTGTAATATTTGTGACCAGTACTTTGCCTCGAAAAAAGCTACTGTAATGCACAAAAAACTACATGAAAAGGACTGTAGTCGCACTCACATGATTCAACCAGTTTCAATTTTGAAACGTGGAAAGGGGAAAAGCCTTTGCATTTTAAAACAATCGGAGATTTTTCAAGTTGCAGAGTGGCATGACGACGAGGATATTGATGTTACAGAGTTTGAATGTGAATCAGAAAATTCAACAGACGAATCGGGTGTGCCAATTGTAGGTTCACTATCAGACTGGTTGAAAAGCGCATGGACTAACGATGACTTTTTTTATTCATCTTGAAAAACAAATGTGTAGTTTGCAATTTCGTAATATTTATTTAATATGTACCATATGTATATTAAAATTAAATATACATAGTAATATAGTACATCACATAAAAAATACATTTTTTGACTAGTTTCACCTTAATTATGAATCTTACGTAAGATTTCGGAAGGGGGGGGGGGGCGGGTAGTGAGAATCTTACTAAATCTTACTCGGGGGAGGGGGGGGTCAAAAGTCATGAAATTGTCTTACGTAATTTATGAACGGCCCCTAAGGCTACTGTAATCCGTTGACATATCGTGAAAAAATCAAAAAGTTTTTATTCTGAATCGCTCTAGTGTACATATCTACATATGCATGTCGATTTTGAATTGAGTCAAGTTTTCTCAACTGGGCACAGTAAAACCCAAGCTATTAAACTTAATCTTTTTATTGCATAGCTTTGAAGATACATTTATCAATATTTAGGCCTTATACTTATTTTTGCAAAATTTGGATTTCTTAAAAAGTTAATAGCAAGTGAACTTTTATGTGGGTGTTTTTTAAAATTGCGTCTTCACAACTTTATCATGAAAAAAATTTTTAGTACGTTTCATAAATAAAAAAGTTACGAATATTTAAGTGTCGCCACCTAGGCAATTTTAATCCTAAAAACCATCCCATAAGAAACATTTTAATTGTGTTTCTTTTTTTTGAATTGTATTTGAATTGTAAAATTCAAATTTTCCTTACCGGATGGTTTGTATATTGATCAATATATCTTCAAAGTTATGCAATAAAAAGTTTAAGTTTAATAACTTGGGTTTTACTGTGCCCAGTTGAGAAAACTTTACTCATTGCGTTTTTAAAATAGTTTGCTGACATAAGCTTTTTGTCATTAAATGACTCCTTTCTATTTGACGTTAGCCGTGCCAGCTGTTTTGTAAAGGAGTACAAAATGAATATAATAACAAAATTTTTAATTTCTACTGCAAATCAAGTAACTAATTTATATTTGGCGATAAGATTGTGCAACTTTGAACGTTCACCCTCCGCATTGCAGACGATGTAATCGTTATTACGTTTTCTATACTATTATATGAAGAGGTAAGGTTTGTTTGTTTGTTTGTTTGTATGTTCAGGGTAATCTCTGGAACTACAGAACCGATTCCAAAAATTATTATACTAATAGAAAGCTACACTATTCCTGAGTAACATGGGCTATATTTTATTTTGATAAAAACAATGGGCGTGGCACTTTACATGCAATAAAAACATTTAACTAGCTATATCTTGGTTCATATGATAGCAAAAGTCTTGAAATTCGGTGTCAGGATGCAAAGAGCCTATGTTAAGCACTTCACAAAATATGAACGGGATTAGACACCAGGGGCGTGGTGGCTATAAAGCTTTAATTTAGGGTGGCCCTTATACGCAAATATTTTTAAAATAGTATTTTTACAAAGACCGCTTAATCGATTCACACGGAATTTACACCACATGTCTCTTATATTAAGACGCATAGCTAAGACGATGAAAATTTTATTTAGGGTGGCCCTTATACACAAATATTTTAAAAATAGCGATTTCTCAAAGACAGGTAAATCAATTCTCATGCAACTTACACAGTATGGTTTTTATATTAAGGGCCACAAATTAGATTGTAAAAATTTTATTTAGAGTGCATACTTAGGGTGACCCTCAAACAAATATATTTTTAAACATCATTTTCACGAAGACAGGTTAATCGATTCACGCTGAATTTACACCACGTATTTCTTTTGTTAAGAAGCATAGCTTAGGCTACAAGACTTTTATTTAGAGAGGCCCTCACACAAAAATATTTTTTAAATATCATTTTCTCAAAGACCGTTAAATCGATTCTCATGGTCTTAACACCACATGGCTTTTATATGAAAGGGCACAGATTAGATAGAAAAATTTTACTTAGGGTTCACACTTTGGGTGGTCCTCATACAAAAATATTTTTAAATATCTTTTTCACGAAGATAGGTTTATCGATTCACACCGAATTTACACCAAGTAACTTTAATATTAAGATGCGTAGCTAAGGCTTCAATACTTTTATTTAGGGAGCATATTTAGGGTGGCCTTCATAAAAATATATTTTTTAAACATAATTTTCTCGAATATCGCTTAATCGGTTCTCATGGAATGCACACCACGTGGGTTTTATATAAACAGGCACAGCTTAGAATAGAATGGGTGATGCCACGCCCCCTTATCTAAAATAAGATAAGATTCATCATATCTTATCAACTATTTGATGCAGATAAATGAAACTTGGTACATATATAAAGGGTAGAGAAAGAAGTTAGAGTCAATGCAAAAATGGGCGGTACCACGCTTCCATATGAGAAAAAATCAACTTTCTTATGTATCAACTATTTGACGCAGATGGATAAGATTTGGTACACATGTTTCTTATTGTTTGTAAAAATTTCTTAACATAGTTTGGTTTGGAAAAAATGAGCCAAAAAGAAAGAAAGTAAGATTCAATAAAAAAATGGGTAGTGCCATGCCTCCAAAATAAGAAAATACTATGACTATGAGACTTGGTACATATATATATTATTTATTATTTATTTCTCGAGAAAGTGACAAGAGATAATAAATGGATATACGCAATTTGTACAGTTCAAGGTCAGTTCCTCAGTAGCTCAGTTGTTAGAGCGGCCGTCGACAGATATGCAATTGAAATGCATGTACGGTCAGGGGATCGACTCCATGTACAACATTAACCAAAAACTGGTCTGATGAGGCTATGTGGTAATAGCCGAAACATATGTCACCAATTACCAGGTTAAATTGTTCCATTTGTTATCTTTGTCATGTTTGTTGAATAAAAAATAGCATTGATCAATAAGTAAAATTTACAATATTGGTCTTTGCTAAAATGACTGTAAGTTCATAATGTTTAATTATAATATATTACAAAATTTTGTAATACATTTTGTATTAAATTCTAATATAGTTCAAACATTAAAACTATCGAAAGTATTACATTTAGCCAACGTAAATATGATACTACGTTGGCTGATGTCGTTAAAATGTTCATGCAACCCTTGTATTGAAAGGGAACCAGGTTCGAATCCCAGTGGATACGACACATTTTTTTTAAATTTTAATAAAAACGAGTATTAAATTTTAATACAAATTTGTATTAAAAATGAATTTTAATATCTAGACAGTATTGAATTTTAATACAACTCTGGTGTAGTCATATATGTAAGCCCAAAAGTATTAAAATTTATTCCAAATTTTCTAACCGTGTGGGTTGATGGAACACCAAAAATAATTTGAGCCAATTCAGATAATTCTTTGTCAGGGTAGTTATGCCAAAAGTTCAAAACATAAACAAAATTTGAAAGCCACTTTGTATTATCAAACGATTTGAATTTAACCGTTTACGATTTATTTTTGAACTTTGTCTCATGCTTCCCTATTTTCTTTCGAAATTTCATAAATTTCCATTTTTAACAAAAAAAAAAAAAACATAAAAAAGTGGGGAAATTTTATCTATTGAAAATCCCCCTCAAACCTTCATAAAAAGTGGTTCGGTTTTCGGTTCGGATCAAACATTTGTATGAAATTTCGGTTCGGTTAATGGTTCAGTTGATTATTAAAAAAAGCGGTTTTTCGGTTCAGAGCCAGTTCGGTTCAAAACCGGTTCACGTCCCTTATTTTAAGTATGTTTAGAATAGGAGAACTTTGATTAAAATGTCGTGAAATGTGAAACTAAATAGTTTGGTTGAATAACGGAGAAAAGAAGAGGAGAGAACGAGTATGTACTTTAGAGTTATTCGCAATGATTTATGTCGGTCGTCCGTCTTCAGAAATCACTATTAAAGTAACAATATCTTTATTATGTATACTTTGGTATCTTAAAGAAGCAAGGTACCTCCATAAAATTCTTTGCTGGGTGCTCCACTTAAGTAAAGGAAATGGGCATGTTTTAACACGATGGCGTGGCACATCTTGAGCCATCAAAATTTACTAAGGAAGCTGTTGTACAATAGGTAACAGAAATGGTTTGTACAAGTATTACAGAAAAAGTACATGGGGTTAAGAAAGTGGGCTGGTGACTTTCCTAACAAGTAAAAACTTTGATACACTATTCGCAGAACACAGCCCAATAAATTTTTACTAAACTTAGTACGGTGACACATATCAAACAAAAAGTAGGCGGTGCTAGATACGTTTGGGTGGGACTCCCATACGAACATTATCCACAGAAAACTGTTCAATCAAATTTTGCCATACGCTTTGCATGGAAATGACTCCCATACAAACAAAAACTTTAATATGTTGAGAAAACTTTCAAGGAAATAGAAGCAAACTTGGCATGGTAACTTTTGATGGAACAAAAAATAGTTTACAAAAATTGGGCTGACAGCAGATTAAGGCCTTACAAGATTTTAAATTGAAAATGAACCACATAGTGGATGGCCGATTGTTTAAACCGATTCATTATAGAAAAACAATATTATAATATTCGTATTTGCCCAAGGAGTTTTGTTTACAGTGTAGGTATCTTAAAATCTGATAACAAATTTTACTGTTCGTCTACGAGCTTTCAAGTAAGAAATTATGCTGTTCTAAAATATTTTTTCTTAAAATCACACATTTAATTTTTTGTTTTAGCAAAAAACGATCTTTTTTGATCTCTTCAATTAAAGAAACTAGGTAAATAACGGACAGTCTAATATATATGCACTACGAGGTTTATTTTCCATGCAACTTGCCGCATCCAAACAACACCAAAAGCAAATTACCTCCAATTTATAACGAAATATCTCATCCCATCTGTGGGTTGCGACGGCTCTCTTACTGTTAGATGGCATCTCAGCGGTGGCACTTTTGCGTACGAGTTTGCGTACCTTCACACATGCGCGCCAGCTGCTTGTAGCCGCATACTCGCGAAAAATTGGAACATTTCGAAAAACAAGCGATAAGCGAATAATTAATAAACTTAAAAATATTTTAACATTTTTATTAATAACTTAATTATAATTCGACAGTTCTTGCAGCGTCATTGTTGCAAGACGCTGTTGTAAACGGAGGCAGATGTGAAATTCACCGCTGTGTTGATATCCTGATAAGAGTCTGAGTTCTACAGAAATTGCAGGACTAAGGTCGTACAATGGCATTAATTTCGATGTTGTTAAAATAATTGGTGGAAAGTTGGAAGCGGAAGATTAATTGCATATATTTTTCTTAAATCTTTAAGTACATGGCTATAAAAATGTATGGTGTAATCTTTCTTAAAGTTTCTCAAAAATGAAATGGAGAAAGTGTGGAATGTTATTTAAACTTTGAAGTGTACAGCTAATTTAATATTCTTTTTTGAAGAAGAAGAATTTCGCAAGTGATATATTCGTTTTAAAACTGGTCTATTTTAGATAATTAGTTTTATAGCACTAAAAGCATTTTAGCACTTCAAGAGTTGTAAGGAATTACATTTTGCTTTGTATTTCTTGTTTGAAATCTGAGGTCAATGTACAAAGCTCTAAGTCATTTCATGGCGCTATTTTGACATTTTACGATTCACTTTGGCCTTTGGGTATGAATTGAGAAAAAATTTTTGTCGAGATATACACGGATATTTTTTAAACAGCTGCACACTTTGTATTTTTTTATTGACTTTTCCTAAACAAAATTGTTTTTATCACTAACACCAAAACTAAAACTTTCTGAAATTCAAAAATATTCTAAGTCATCCAAAACAAATAAAATAAATTTTTGACATACATTTTTTCAAATTTATTTCCAATATTTAACAAAAATGTTACATAACCTTTCCCGTTATGAACGCCATTTTGAGATACCATTTTAAAATTTGCAAAAACGTCACACGGTATTGCAATGTTTCAACGAAAATTTAAAGCCCGGTGAAAAACTGTGATGTTCTGGGGGTGGTCTTCTTGACAGAGAATGACCCATAGGTATATTCGTTGGTGCATCTGTAAATGATCGTGTAACTTCTAAGCGACGTGATCGACTGTTACCATATTCCCGCAATATATTTGATATGTCAAGATGACCCCAACGACACTCCACAAAGACTAGATTACATATTAAAAAAATTATGAAAAATGTCATTGAAGCGACTATATTAAACGAAAAATTTAGAGGAGACAATGCTTTACTCTCACACATTTTGATTATACCCAATGCACCATTTCAATTCAAACTCTTCCAATTTCCCATATGTTTGGTTTTTCGGATTTTTAAGTTTCAATGTACGAAATTTATGCTTGAGTTGTCAATGAAAATAAAGCGAGGTCGTGAAATTTGTTTATATTCCGGTTAGTTATACATCTAGTAGACATAAATGTGTACACATCATTTATTTTTTCGCGTGAGGCTTAATTGAATTGACGTAGTTTAAGGACCGTCATTTTTGAACGCTGTTATTGGAAAGAAGCCTTAAGTTTACATATGTTTCACAAAAAAAATTTAAACTGTATCGTAATTAGTCAAGGAGATATATAAATTTAAGTACCTACTTAAGAAAGTGCCACGTCCCATACAAAGTGCGGCACGTATGCACTTCAATTCATTTGTCTCGTAAACTAATTTAGATCACGTTAAAAAAATGTTAGCTTTATACCGGTATATTTTATGCTTTATTTTAAAGTTAAAATAAAAAAAACTAAATATGTAGGTAGAAATTATTTCAATTCTGAGATGAAATGTCTTCTTCCGGTTTTCCACAAGAAAAAAAAATCAAATTTCCAATCTTATTGTTAAGTTCGGAAAACTGCTTCCGAAAATTCCATTATTCATATTACGTCAATTTTTGGAAGTCCACAACTTGACAACTAACCTTATATAAAAAAAAATTAAGTGTTTACACCTTCTAGAAGTACAATTAAGCCTAATAAGAACAAATTTCTAAATTTAATTTTTTTTTGCATTGTCCGCTTCGCCTGAAATGCCCCATATATCAAAAACACCGATAAAACACCGATTTTGACCATTTGGACCAGTTTTACTGCCGATTCTATATACTTAAACGCTTTATATTATTACATTATTTGTACTTTACATATTTAAGCCTGCATACTTTAAAAACTTTACATTTTTTCAGCAAGAGCCTATTTCTCTGCATTGCTCGATATTTTTGAACAATTGACTATGTCCAACAATGCTCGACACTTATCGACATCTTTGGCACTATTTATAATCATTTTTTCAACGTGTTTCGACATTTATTGACTTACTTAACACTTTAGAATAACATAACGAAACATTATTTAGCTCACATATCTAAGGTAACCGGGATTAACCATTCTACCATATCTTTTGTTCAGTTCCACGAGACTTGAACTATAGTTTTCTTATTATAAACATAATTGAAATCTCTAAAGAATTAAGAAGAATACTCAGATTTAACTCTGTGAAACACAGTAAGAACAAATGCTGAAACAATTTCCACGTACTTAAAGTCTTAAGGTTAACAACTTTTTGTATCGAATGAGAACTAACGCTCAAACTACACTTATTCTCTTACAAAATTGACAAAATTTATTTATTCGCTCTATATCCCAAGCCCGAGGCACTTTCGTTTTTGCCAGGGGTACTTTCGCCATAATAGCTTATTGGAACATAAAAATAAATTTGATAACTATACCGTAAAATATAAAAAACGTCACAAGTCAATTCATAAAATGAGCAAATAAAATTTTCCCGGAGAATAAAAAAATTAATTAATAATAAAAATAATTCATAAAAATAAGGAAAGTAAAAAAAAATAATTAAATGAAAAACTTCATTACGTAGTATGGCTTTAATAAACAATGGAGTTTGGTTTTGATGTATGATTTATTCTCCAATACAATCTTCAATACACTTTTTCCAGTGATTCTGCTGTTCAGGGACCGTTTAAGAAATTTTATGAGCATTGTCATGATGGCAGATGCTTTTTTCTTTACTAAAGCAAGTCCTTTCTCATGATTTTTTACATCCAGCTGAACCAAAAGGTAACAACATTATTTTTCCATTATTTTTTTTGCCAAAAAAATTCATTTGCCAATTACAACTTTATGGAAGACTTTTATTCCTTTGCCTCCCTCGGAACGAAGCAGCCGGAATATTTGTTGTTGCAATTCAGTATCAAAATCGCAAGCTCAAGTCACATCCATTGTTTCAAACCGATGAACAAAACCAATAGTATTCCGTGTAAACGCTTCAACTGTTCTTGCGAAAGTTTAACTCGAATGCGTTTTTGTTTCAAAGACAGCAAATGCGGCACCTATCTTGCCATTAGTTTTTTCAAATCCAAAAAATGAGTCCTGACCTCATGTACTGAATGGAGCGACATGCATATGGTCTCAGCTAACTCATCCTTAGTTAATCAGTGGACTTCCATTCTCATATCCTATAATTGATCAACCATTTCTTGAGAACTGGAGCATTTAGGACGACGTTCACGTTCTTCATGTGCAATGCTGGTATGACCACGTTTGAAATCAGCTACCCATCTTTCTACTATTGTGTATGAAGGAGCAACTTTAAAAAAAAAAATGCATTCACTTTGTCTTCATGAATTTTCTTGCTTGGTATAGAAAGGATTTAATCCAATTTTTTCCATTTAAAAAAAAAAACACAAAGTAGTCATAGTAAGTAAACAAAGCCATTTCGTTGTATCGTTCTGTTTCGTGCAACTGATGAATTGTAGAATGTCAAACTTGATCTGTACTTGTCAGTAAGTCCTATGCTCAGACGTCATAGCAATTGCACTTGCGCAGACCTCTAGTAGGTACGTACTGTAGAAAAAACTATGCCTATGTAGATAGCTTGCGTTTGATTAATGAAGTTAGGGATGCATTCAACAGGTGCCGAACGTGAACTTTCACAAATGCCGAATGTGCCATGATATTGGAACAGATTTGGGTTGCTCAGCTTTAAATTAAATGTTCAAAAGCAATTTTGGCAAAGGTTCACATTTATTTAGACAAAAAATTAACAGAAAAATTGCTTACTCATCTGAAGTGCAATATTACAAGCAGGAGCAACAAAAAAAAAACAATCAATCACTTATAACTTTTGTTCTAAACTAACTAGAACTTTCAAACTGCAAGACATCACTGATGATCATTCAAGGCTGCATTCAAAGTTTAAATGATTGGTTTATACACCGGTATTCTCAGATGCATGTGCCTAAAATACGAATGTGACCCGGAGGGATTGCCAGGGTGACGAAACTCATACAGTTTTTCAGCGACTGTACAATAAAATGTCAGTAAAGTGCCCATCCTCTTATAAAATAAAATATTCAAGAAAAGTAAGTAATTTCGAAATATGTATCTATAAATTAATAAGACACCCAATTTTATGCGAAGATATTCTCATTGCTATTATTTTTCTTTTTAGTCAATCAATTTGTTTATCTTCTGTTGTAGTTGGTGCCTTTTCATGCGTCACATTGCAACTGTCAGATGCGTTTATTTTTCGCACAATTTATGCCATGATGAAATGTGACAATCGCGTCGTATAAACTAAGCAAGGCTCTCATAGAGGCTTTTTACTGGCCATGCAGTGAGTGCTGTCATATCCTGTAGCTTTTTTTTATTTCGTTTGCTTTCTATATCCTTCGTTTGCTGAGAAAATGAGATTTAAATTGAAATCTAAATCCGTTGTTTTCCTCCACACTTCATTCTCGAATTGACATACATAAGTACGTATACTCTTACCGTTCATACTGACAGGCAGTGATGCCAGAGAAATGAGTTCATTTACAGGCTAAGCACTTTATTTAAGAGCAAAACTTAATTTGACGTTTCGTATGCTTATGTAACCTATCTTATATGCCAGCAGCTACTTCCTTTCTGTGCTAAAGTATGCGAGACTTCGAGCTCATTATCAATGGAATACATAAGACATCGAAAGATCTTCCAACTTTACAAGCCTGGAGACCCCACATTTTTAACGTTGGCTTTGCTAATTTTAGATCTTGTGTTTTTCCAATGAACAATGTTGGGGCGTATAAAAAACAATTTTCACAATGTTAAGCTATTATTTTCTTAAAAAGCCTCAATGCACTCGCAAAATGTTGAATTTCTAAGCACAAGAGCAGGAAAACTACTTTCAAGACTTTTTTCTTCCCAATGTTTTGAACTGATTAAAAAACACATAACTCAACAAGTGTGGTGTCTCCCTAAAAGAATGGGATACACCCATTTTCTTAAGAAAATAGAATCAGGTCTACACGGTCTTTGATAAAGCGGAGTAGAAAACTTCTACTGTAAGGTTAAGGGGCCAGTCGCTTTGAATTTTTTATTAGTATAAAACGTTTAGTACTATAATATAATGTTAAGACTTAAATTGAAAAAAAAAAGAAAATATGATTCCGAAATTGAACCCATGTTCCACTATATAAATATTTGTAAACTCCTTACCCAACTACTGTTATTTGTGTTTAAAGTCTGGTAGTTTAAGGTAAGTAGAGCATAAGTGGCTTCTATTGAATCAAATATTCAGGAAATTAACATAATATCATCATCATTATAACATCTCGATGTCATAAACTGTGTCATTGTGGGAAAAAATTCAGTATTTTAAAATCAATATAGATACACCATTAAGATCTATAATTTTATGTATTTCTCACTTTAAACATAAATTGTAGGAGTTGGTTAAAATAATAAAAGAAAAAAAGATCATGAGCAACTTTGAGTACCATATCCTTTTCTATTTGAATTACTGTATAGACAATTACATTTGAAAGACTTCCCAATCTCAAAAGTTATTTCGCCGGAAATATCGACCATTGTTCCTCTCCATCAAAGTTGGTTTTGAATAAGTTTACATATAAGAAAATCATCATTTAGTCTATTTATCAACATTTGCTTCCAAAGCCAATATTATCCTGCATTTTATGAAATTAAAATGTTGCATCGTTTTGCTCTGTTAATTGATGAATATACATACATATGTCCAAAATTTGGGTAAAATATCCTGATCCGTTGTCGTTACACTTACCTGCAATCTGTTTTTTTCAGTTTTTTTTTTTTTGAATGCATATTTGTTCATATTTTGCATTTAGTTGCTTCCATGTAGCCTGTAGAGCGGCAGTATTGTATTTCAGATATTTTTGTCTGGCGGTGTCCAGAGCCGCTTGGTGTTGGGCTGTGCAACTGGCGTGTTTAAACAAGTCATCAAATTTCAGCAGCGATGCCTCTGGAAAAGGTTCACCACAAGGACAAGCAGTGGAGAGGTGAATTAAAAAAAAAAAATGATGCAGTGAGCTGTGCTCAGTACAATATACTTTGGAGCCACACTTTATTATTATTTATCCTTTAAATACTGACAAATGAAAAAGAAAGAATGCAAAGTTTGAGCTTTTTAACTCTCGAATTAAATGTTTTGTTTTCATTCCAAAAAGATATTCGTAACGTTTGTTTCCATTGAATCGAGAGCTCTCGGATTAAAACTCGTTTTTCTAAGCACCGATTCGATTGTTTTCTACATTCAATGATCAAAATTCCATAACGATCACTCAGTGCGAGTAGGCGTAGTAGCTAAATAAATCTGGTCCTTCCTATTCGTTTTTAATATAATAATTTTTAGCAAGTTAAGTCAAGAAGTATAAATTTTTGCATGCGGTACTGTGAAACCTTTTTGCACATGCAATGCAAATTTGATTCTTGGCACCTCTGTTTCTTTTTCTTCTTCTCTGTTCCTGCCATCCTGCACTCCGGATCGAGTGCTACTGCTTGAGAGAGGGCAAAAATCCAAATCATGCATAGCAATGGACATCAAAGGATCATATTAAACACGACTTAATCTTAGACAAGCTGTTGTTGTACTCTTATGCATAAACAGGAGCTACACGTAGATAAAATGCAACAACAACAACATGAAAAACAATTAGTGGCTGTCATATTTTCACGCATGCAAACGTCGTTTATTTTCTCGCCTTTTTCTCATGAAAAAAAAGAAATGAGATTTCTGATGTTGCTGCCTCTTGATGAGGGTGTAGAAAAAAAGTTCTGTGTTATTTGGTTCTGTCTTCTGTTGTGCTGATCTTCTCAAATAACAATATAGCGTGAAATTCTTGTTTTTAGCTCAATGTTTAATATTTTGACGCCCCAAATTGACACCAAATCAGAGCAAAAGAATTTTAGTATTCATGTGATTCGCTTTAAAAGTCTCCTAAATGCATGTTAACAAAAAAATTGTTCAGTATCCGATAAACAAATCAATATGTATTCATCAATTAATGAAACTTTTTTAGTTTAAGCCTTTATAAGACTAATTAAATAATATTTCCTTGAAGTAAACAAACGTTTCCTAAGTTTTCGCAAAGTGAATAGCAATTAGAAAGTGTATTTTATCTATAAGATATTCAATATCTGTGCTCAATGAGACCGGAGATTTTTGAGAAGGGAGAATAAAATATATTCACCCCTATCACCGCTGTCGAGCGTCGACATTAGTGACTGTCGACTTTTCTTTCGAGTCGACCTAAAAAAGCGATCACCGAACTAACTCGACTCGATGATGTTTGTAATAGATTATTTTTCCGACAGTAATTTGTGCAGCAGGTGACTTATACAATCTGAGTGGATGAAATTCAAAAATATTTTTAGATTTGCTGTCAATTGTCATACATTTAGCAAAGAATTTTTAAAATATTCATTAAAAAGAAGTGTGTCACATTTTTTTTAACCAGTGATGAGAAAGAGGACGAAGTTCAACAGAAATTAGTGCCTAAGGCCATGCCGACTGGATTAATCGTTTCCTTAAAGCACATGAGATTGGCGACGGTTGCTTCCAGCTTTTTTGCTTAAATATTCCGTCTCCAGTAGCGTACGACGGTACCATGTTGTTTGCTATAATAGCCAAAAATATATGTACCTTATGTCCACCTCAAAAATGGTCATAGTCCCCAAAACTATTTTGGGAATTATAATCATTCATAACAATGGACATAACTCCCATGGGACTTATGGCCATTTTTGTTTTGCTCGTAAATACAAGAGAAATTTTATATTTTTCTAAACATTCACTTTTTTTTGTTACATGCAATAAATTAAAGTAGTCTAACTAATCGAAAAGCGATGCACGTCACCGATGACCTTGAACCTCAAATATTTTTGGGGTTATTCATATCATATCGTATGTGTATCCAATGCTGGCTTCGCTAGCTACATTAATTCTACATAAAAGTTGAATTAAGTTGATGCCTTTCGGTCTCTACTTAGGACTTGCATCCTCCAATATGTCCAACACCGGCTTCGTAGCGGCTTTCGGCCATCTATTGTGAACGTAACGCTCAAGACATTTGGCGTTATATCCGTTTTTGGGGACTATGTCCGTTTTTAGAAGTGGCCATAAGCCCAAAAAAAAAAAATGGAAACTATGACCGAAAAAAAACGGACATAAGGCCCAAAATTGTGTTGGGAATTATGACCATTGGGGTTATGACCGGGTACCTAGTGCAATTCACGTTTATTATGTGGAGTTTTTTTACCTTTCCTTTTGATTCTATCGAAACCTACAATTATGCGTTTTACCTTACTAACAAAGAACTTTGATAAATTTTTTCTTAAGTACTTTTTGACAGCCATAGCCTTCCCGCACTGGCGGACCCAAGCTATTTAACTTCCTAGCTAGCGAGTTGTAACTCTTGCTTAACATCCAGTTTTGTTAAGTGTTTATTAAAGTTTCTTGCAAATTCTACATTCCTCTCCATGTGGTACACTAAAGCTTCAAATTGATTTGAATTTGTTATCTTCATTTTTCCCCGCATATTTTACTAAACTTTTTCGACTGTTTTAATATGATTTTTCAAGTGTCGACTAAAGAAACGAACTCGACAAAAAATTGCTACTTTCGTCGACGCTCAGTTCTCACATCGACATTTGAAATTCGAAAATTGTAATAAATTGTTCTATGTTTGTTATTTGAAATGTCGAGTTCGACAATGGTGATGCGACAATACTGCTGTCAAGCATTTTAGAGTCGACTTCGACAATGCTGATAGGGGTGATTACTCTTCAATCCCTCTACTCAACAATGGTATCAAAATTCCCTCGTGCACTTACCTTTAGAGCCTTCGGTCTCTATTGGGTCTTTTTTAAATACAACTACAAAAATTACCATTCTCAGATGTAGAAGTGGAGTAACAGGTTTCTTGCAACTCGCTCAACACGACTCAAATTAACTACACATCCCACATTAAGAATAACTTTTTAAGAACTTAATTTTACAGTTGTACTTGCGTGCATAGGGTTTTCTCTTACAATAATTACAAACTCGATATTATTCCACTAGGACATTTTTAAGTGATGCTGCTTTAGTTTGAAGCACGCGATAGCCATAAATCTGATCACGTTGCACAGTGGGGCAAAAATATTGCACCGGTAAATCAACTTGTAATCTAAAGATGTATTGATTTGATTGCAATAATCCAGTTTTTAACTTTTTTCAAAATCTCGAACTGGACATATTTTTGCCTTACAAAAAATAGTCTAGTGGGGTCAAACCGCATGATCTTGACGGCCAATGGACTGCTCCAATACGTGAGATTAATTGCTCACCAAACTCGCCTCTCAATAGGTCCATGGTATCGCGTGCCGTGTGGCATGTGGCACCGTCTTGTTGAAAAAACATGTCAACTAAGTCCAATTTTTCCATTTTGTGCAAAAAAAGTCGGTAATTATCGAACGGAACATCGCTCCATTTATTGTACGTAGCGATTTTCATTATTTTTGAAAAAGTACAGTCCAATGATGCCGTCGGCCCACAAACCGCACCAAACAGTGCGATTTTCAGGGTGCATTGGCAACTCTTGAACTGCTTCTGGCTGCTCTGCAGACCAAATTCGGCAATTCTTTTGTTAACGTACCCATTGAGCCAAAAATGACCTTCGTCGCTGAAGAAATTTTTTTTATATAAATCACATTTCAACACATTTCTCACGAATTTTGATAGTAAAATTCAATGATTTGCAAGCACTGTTCGCTTGTTAGTCTATTTATGGTAAAATGGCAAGTTTCATTGAGAATTTTCGGCGTTAAGACATGGTGCGAATCACTCGTGATTTGTCAAAAAATTTACACTGAAAAAACAAATTTCAACAAAATCACCCGTTATATCACTAGCTTAAACCAAAAATCCACCGTTGATGAGAGGTTACTTTTCTTATGTATTTTTTCCCGCTAAATTCTTAAATGAAAATTATTTTTTTTTATGATACAGCTTTTGAAATATTTTTTAACCTCCAAGGAAAAGGATCTAGGTCCAAAAAACCACGTTTAAATTTTTTTGTGGCCGCAGAATCGTCTGTAAAATTTAATTTTATAAAAAAGCTGGTCTAACTTCAACGATATCATTTCAACCGCTTAACCAAAAAAAAAAAAAATTCAAGCATATGTGCAAATCCGCCAAATTTGCCCTTTTAGCTGGCATCATTTTTTTTTTTTTGAGTACATCGTTCAGCCATAGTTTTTCTTGAAGCTAAGGCTACCTTGAACTCATAATAAAGGTTGTTCAATTGAAATTCAGATAGATATTTTTTTTATTTAACTTTATATGTAACTTTTCATGTTTTTTTTTAACTTAAATGCAATTTTAACTATGTCTCCCTTTGAATTTTAATTGTTCCTCCTTGAATATTAATTAAAGAGATAGTCTTATCTTCAAGAAAAACCATGTTTGAAGAGTCTGCTCAAAAAAAAAAAAAATAAAAAAAAAATCGAAGCCATGGTCGAGATAAGATGACAATTTCGTTTTTTTTTTATTATTTTTTTTTGGAGCAAACTCTTCAAACATGGTTTTTCTCGAAGCTTAGACTATCTTTTATTAATATTCAAAGAGGAACAATTAAAATTCAAAGGGAGACATATTTAAAATTGGATTTTAGTTAAAAAAAAAACATGAAAAGTTACATATAATGTTAAATAAAAAAAATAGCTATCTGAATTTCAATTGAACAACCTTTATTATGAGTTCAAGATAGCCTTAGCTTCAAGAAAAACTATGGCTGAACTCTGTACTTCAAAAAAGAAAAAAAAAACGAGGCCAGCTAAAAGGCCAAATTTGGCGGATTTGCACATATGCGTTTGCTTGTCATTTTAATACCTGTAATTTCTTATGAAGAACAATGAAATTGGACATTTTGAGCTCAAGATTTTCAAAGAGTAAAGAAGTCGAGAAAACGAAAAAGCTACAATATCTCAAAAACTGTCAACTTGTAAGTTACAGAGTCAAACTAAAAATCAAGACGTAACTTCTATAAATTTGTAGGGTTTAAGGAACCAACATATGATAAATAAGATTTTCACTATGTAATGCTGTCCCCCGATATCAAGATGTACTGGAGAGGGTACACAAATCAGAAGTATAGTAGGCTTTCCAATAAAAAATAAAGAAGTTTAACTTACATTTGGTTAAGGTGTGTCGAAAAATTTGCTCGAACGAAGTTCAGTTCACAGCTGTTACTAATCGCTCCAAAATATCATAGTTTTCGAGAATACTCGGCTTAAGAAATTTCAGTTGGGAATTACAATCAAAAGAGTAGGAAATGCATTACACAACGTATGGCTTTAAAATACAACTCGAAATATATTCAAAAAAATTTACTAATAGTCGATTAAACATTTTTTCTAGTTTAAAGTTTTTCTTTTTTTGAGCTTAAAGTTTGAAACTATACTATATTTTAACGTCTAATCTTAGATTTTTCCTGGAGTAAAAATTTCATACACATATTCACCCCTCTCATGAATATCCGGAGGAAAACGATTCTCTCGGATTTTCTTTTTTCTCGAGAGGAGTATTTTGCGATCATAAATAATTGAGGAATGGAAAACTTCATATCCAGTCAGTGCTGCCAAAATATTTGCAATTACTTCCAATCAGTCCAAAATCACAGTTGCATTTTTCATATTTGACATTAGCTTATCAGTAATTTGGCATATTTGACATTAGCTTATCTGTCAGCTGAACAATTTTATAAATAAAAATGAAGTGCATTTATCTATATTACAAAAAAAAATTACCTAAAATATAGTATAGTATAGCTTAATAGTTTGCCATCTACTCATTTTCATGAAGGCTTTTACTGTATCCGAATTGGATTCCATGTACTGGACTAATATCAGTTATTGCTCTTTGTTTGTGTTTCTAGATCTTGCAAATATGTTAAAAAAAATCTTTTTATCAAACAAAATTACAAAATATTACTAACATTGACTCTTTCCTCATTGAATTCCTTGCTACAAAATTAGGGGAAAAAATTTACGTGATACGTCAAAAAATGTTCTCCAAAAAAGTATTGCCGATAACCTCATTTTCCAGGAAATTTTTTCCATCCCCTAAAAAGCTTCCACGATCGCAAAACAGGGGATTGGAGAAAAAATCCGAAAAAATGTTTATTCATGATAGGGGTGATTGTGTAATTTAATTTTGCCTACATCTTTGCAGACAATTAGAGTGTTTCTTATCGAAAGATTTAAGAGGTAAATGTTGAAATTTCTCAATTTTATCAAAAACACAAAAGATCTGCTTGAGCCGGACTTTGTGGTAAAAAATAAAAACTCTCAAATCGCCATATTTGAGAGAGTAAAAGCTGAAATTTCTTTGAATAGTCGACCACAATTTTGGGCTCGAACGCAAAAATTGATAAAAATAAAAACTGTCAAAAAGTGGCTCGTATTTTAGTAAGTAAACATTGGCGTTACTGTTGCATAACTATTTGGTTAGTACCTTCTGAACACAATCCAAAAACCTCAAAAACTTTTTTGAGAATATTATTGGCTTTGGCGCAACCGTAGATTTTATATTAAGGCTCATCGAGCTCTATCATTTGGTATACATCTCATCCTATAATCTTATACACTCAACTTTTCTACAGCCGGCTCTCCGTCTATGTATAAATGTAGATAGGACGCGAATTTTTCGAATTGATAAAATTTTTTTATACATACATACTTATACAGAGCCCTTATCTTGTTTTTTGCCTCTTACGTGAAAAATTTAATCCGGCGCATGCTTGTTGCATTTGTTTTTGTCTCTTCAGCTGAAATTCATTTTAAGAATCCCATATTCAATAAGGTCTTTGTCTCTAGTGAATAGAGCGGCATATCAGAAAAACTTTTTTTTTTAATTTTAATCAGGAGATTGTGGAAAACCACACCATCGGAACTAAATTTTTTTATTAGGATTTCTCGGAAATTAGTTACATGCAAAAAAAAAAAAAAAAGTTAGCACACTTTTTTTGAGTTATTCGCACGAAAGCGCAATTTTGGTTAATTCTTTTGCAGAATAAATAAAGTGCAAGCTAAGTATTTCATCTCAAAATAATGACTTTTTAATTTCAATTTTGATTAATTTGTATAATTATCTAAAAGACATTAAATTTTAACGGGTTATGTTTAAATTTATGCAGTAAAAGCAATTTAATTGACAGTTTATCAGATGACCATACTGAAATTTAGCAAAATTGAGCATTTTTCAACAGATATCAAGGATATGTTGATTCATGATCGTAATATGGGTAGTGGATATAAATAGTTGGCATTAAAATATCAAATATCAATATCTGATGCAAACAAATCTGCTGAAAAATATAAAATTTTGGGAACAACTTAAAGTTAGAAAAAATCGTGCGGAAGAAAACGTAAATCTACAGCACACGATGACTGACAAATTGTAATCCCAACCAAAAATCTCATTTAAACTCCACAAAAGAAATAAAAGAATCAATATATATTGATGTTTCTTCACAAACAGCGCGAAGAAGACTGAACGAAGAAGGAATAAAGGGTTTTTATGCTAAGAAAAGCACACGACGGAGAAGGTTTTTGGATGGTATGGGGATGGTTTTTATCAATCGGTGTAGGAAAACTTCCTGAAATTGATTGCAAAATGACTAATTTACATTTTGAAAGATAAAAATAAATGCTAAGAAAATTAAATAACAGGCTTTAATATCCAAGCAGGGCAATGATCCTCAGCATACCAGCAGGATCGCAACTCACCACTTTCAAGAAAATGAGATTGATAAATTAGAATGCCTCCAAAATCTCCGGTTCTTGATCCGTTTGCGCATTTGTGAACCATTTTAGATGATACAATTTCATTTAACTGCTGTTCTGCTATATATAAGATCCTATTGCGAAAACATACAGAACGAGTGGGAAAAAATATCGAAGGACACGCTGAAAGATTTGAAAATAAAGCAGTCAATACCAAATATTAATTAAAATACAAAGATATGCAGTTTTTTTTTTTTTTTTGTATAAAAGTACAAGGAAAAATCTTTCAGCGATATTAAATTTTCGGATTTGATTTCGAACTTTACTTCGTTCGACAGTGTGTATGACATGCACTGACGAAAGTTGGTCAAATATGTCGATGTTAATATAACTTTAATTTGCAAAGAAAATGGAATTTCTAGCACAATATAAAAATGTTTACATAAATTAATGTTAAAAGTACATAGTTACTTAAGAGCAATTACTAAAAGAGTATAAAAATAAATTACATCAATCATTTCAACAATTTTAAATGTCCTTACCAGCATTACGTGCATGTTGAAAGTCAATGTTCGGCAAAATGTTGATAGCTTCACAAATTATCTTTTGAATGATACCCATTTTGTTGATGTCAATGTATGGGAGCAAGAGGATAATTCTGGTGACTAGAAGTGAAAGTTTTTTTTTTGTGTTTAAATGCTGCGTAATGTATTATCTAGTTAATTAAAAAAATCATTGTTTTTTATTATTCACCTGCATAGCCTATACGATAAAAAATATATTTTTGCTTAACAAAATAACCGAAAATATGTCAGCTGTTATATGAACATAATTTTACGCAACAATAACAACAAGGTACCTCATTTGAACATAGTGAGGGCTGTCTTTCAACTCATTATCGTTGAGCGCCATTTTTAATGAAGCACACAAGCAAAGCAGCAAAAACCGCATCAGCCAAACTGAAAAAAGCCAAGTGCAAATTACTTTCTCTTCAACAAGCAGTTGGCTGATAGCCATGCCATGTGAATTGGCCAATGAAGAAAGATGAGAAATTACATAAAACCGATTTCTTACTGCTGCTTCCTACCGTAGCGGATTCTTGATTTAATGTACCCCAAAATTGGGCGGAGCATAGCGAAGCGATGGCAGCAATGGAAGCCGCTCATATGCATTTTTCCGTCGGTAAATCGCATCTTCATTGAGTGACGTTCTTCTTCGAGGCTAAAGCAGGAAAAGTCTGCTCTTGTCATATGCGCACTGTGAAAAACAACAAGTTTATTATTATTAAAGAGACGAAAAAAACGCGGAAAACCATAAGCAGAAATATGCTAAAACCCCTAAGTGAAGTAACAAAATAAAAAAAAAACTTCGAAAAACCATATCTTGAAAAAAAGAAAATCACCAAGAATTTCAAGTCAAATTATGCGCAGAAGCACCAACATCACTGCGCCTGGCATTGGCTGCTGTGTTGCTGCCTCTCGTTTCCTTTATGGTTGCCGTCAATCCACGTCCAATGTCGCTAATCGCCAAGAACCACAAGCAGCCAATATGTTTACAACGCAAGAACATCGTCATCGCGATCATCATCAACTAGGTAAAAGCCTTACCTACCATCACCATCGCAGTCGTGTTCGTCATTGTCGTCATCTTCATCATCAGCATGATCATCAACAGTAACAGCAACATCGACATGATCGCGTCAGTGCCTTATCGTTGGACCTGTTCCTTTATAGTGCCCGTCTCTTTGCTGTGGTTTGAAACAGAATTGTCGCGTCCCAATCCGCGCGACTCTGCACTGTGATTGCGATTCGATTTGTTTCGGCCTGCTCTGTGTACACTTGCAGATCTTGGCAATTACGCTCATGTACGATCGCAATCGTGAAGTTTTCTAGATCGGCAAAGCGTGTTTCGTTTCCTCTCCTTATGCAAAGTGGCCATTGCGACAGCCACTGCCTAGTGGCTTAACTGAAAGAAGAAGACGAACCTGTTGAATATCTCGATGACCAGGCAGTGAACAAATTCATTCACTCATTCATTGAACAAATTGGTTGACTGATGATGCTGATCGTGAGGCAGATCGTCATGACGATGATGATTGTCTCGTTGTAGTCGCCAATCAGGTTTTCTCAATAATGTCAGCAATATATAAATTTTCACAAAAATTTGATTTTCCTTTTTTATTTCAAACTAAAGATATTTCGCATTTTCATCATTTTTTATTGATTTATCGTACGTCTTTGAACTTAATCTAGCAACTTTACAACATTCAACAGCTTCAGTTAAAGTTCAATCAAAGCAAAATATTCTATCTGAAGACAGGGTAAAAGCATCCGCACTGACTACATGATCTTTCCACTTCAAAATGTCGAATTCATAATACCTATGCCAGGAAGAGTTATTCATTCATTTGTAAGACAAGAGACGAAGTTTGGTGTTGCAGGACCCTACTTATGCTCTACAGAGATTACTGGCTTTTTGAAGTAATGTAAATGACAAAAGTTAATGACATCCGTAAGCATAAGGAAGAGAGAAGGGGCACAGGCATGGGATACTGCAGCTTTGATGGGGTAACCGAGAAAGTCTTGAAGACTGTTTGATATTTCATGATGGTGTATATTTTTGAAATAAAACCGTCCATCATAACACGTAAAAGTCGGTCACTGTTTATCCGATGAACGAATGAGTTACCATATGTGCGGTGCCATTCTCGATGCTTTAGAAGTAATGTAATGCCGCAATTCCATAATGTGTTCTTACGCTTTCGGTTTGGATAGCGCAATGAATGTCGTCATGGGCTGAAAATTACTATGGTTGACCTGGCTGGATAGTACCAAATCACTGTGGACCGCTTGAAGTCAACTTTAGTCGTGTAAAAAAAAGAATTTCATTGCGTTTATAGACCACGATAGTTCTCTGCCTTTGTTAAAAAGTTCTGTAGAAAATGAGACAAAGTTCAACATATCCTCATAAGGTATATAAAGGCTCTAGAATCTTGTGGCCGGAGATTTTCAGTAGATAATTTTTTTTGTAAGGCTCTATTCTTCAATACGTTTATTTAGCCTCTTTTACAGATCTTCGGGAATCCGCAGCTCATTAGTTCGTTCTGGTTATACCACGAAGGCGACAGAGAAATGATTGCTTTTAAAAAATGTTCACAGAATACTCAAATTCAGTTTATTCAACTGTATTATAATGCATACCGTGTAAGCCAAAGCTGTTAGACAATGTTAAAAAGAGTTTCACGTCTTAGAGTTCCTAAATGGTTTCAGTTTTTCCACGCCGCGTGCAATGTAGAAGAGCAACAGCTGTTAGCTCTTTAGCTCTCGAAATTCACATGAATCGAGCTAGCTATAAGAGACAGATCGATTTTCTTTTTTCTTGCCCTCATATTTCTCATTGATGGATTATAATAAGGTTACTAGTAAGATTTAGTGGGAACATTGACTCATGTATATTATTGATATGTCTACTCAACCATTAATTTTTTAAATACTAATTAGTTTGTGTATTGTTTCACCACATCATTGTGTCGAGTATAGCAAATATTTGCTTGAATTATCACACTTTAAATTGTGTTTTAACAACAGATAAATAAGTAAACTGTTTTCTTAGTGTTAATTTCAAAATAAATATGTACTGCAATACTAAAGTATGTATATTTCCGGTTATTAGCATAAATTTAAAATAGTTTCATGAAATAAATTTTCAATTCTTTCTATTCGTATTTCTTATATTACAATACTTTTGATCAAGATACTACTCATACGTTCTAGCATAAAAACTGCACGCACGGTGCAGATTGCAATTGCTGCACAGTATTCCCACAAATTTTTGCATTTCACTGATCGTGACATAAATAAGATCACCGCTTACTGTGAGAGCCACACAAGTCGGCGACGGTAATTTGTTGATAGAGAATCAATTTCGAATGCCAGTTTAGATTCTCGCAGAGCCAAGAGCCATCTTAAATTTCTTGCCAGCTATGCGCACACGCAGACACAGATCCGAACTCACACTCCACTGCTGCAACCTATTACCATGATTAAAGGAGAACAGCGTAGAATTTACGCCTTCTACGCATGCGCAGATGCGTTTAGTCAATCAATGAAATAACAAACGCAATGGCAACTCTCGCATCCTCGGTGGGAGCGCGCACACACAGCTCTACATTGGAATTGCACAGCGATCCTAGGAACGAGAATGGAATGGTGTCATAAAACATAGACATTGAAATACGTCGGTAGCACCGCCCGAGATTCTCAAAATGCTAACGCTTTGCGCTCACCTCCTTCTGTCTAACACTGGAGCATAAACAACAGCAACAACAAATGTCAAAGATAGCAGCATGCAGCGCCCGCCACATTCGAATAAATTTCACATTTTATGACTAATAGTGTAAAAAATAGGCGTGGCACATGAGATGGGGTGGTGTGCAGCATCGCGTGTGCAATTGAATAGCGAACTTTATTACTAAATGCACTTCTGTCCGTGCATTCATCGGCATCAGTTGAACGTACGAGAATCAACATCTTGGAAACAAAAAAATCTTCCACTCACTGTCATTCATAAATTACTCGCATTCACATTGGGAGGTGGGAAAAAATTGCGGAAAATGTGCTAAAATATTTCAGTTATATTTGTGAAAATTTTTTTGAAATGTTTTTCCCCTAGGCAAATGAAATCACTTTTGTATTCTTCATTGTTGTAATTGTTGTTGTCATTATTTAAAAGCGATGCGCACTTGTTCCCGCAATCAGATTTGGTTCGCATTTTTATTGGGCTACGGTGGAGCAAAATCTTACAATGCCGGTCAATTTTTTTAAAATAAAATTATGAAAAAATATCAAACAGATAGTCAAAACTGGATTTGTCTATTCTTAAGAAAGTTAGTAAAAAAACCGAGTATAGATCAAGTTCCAAGTCATAAGGCCAATTGGCATACATTAGCATACAGTTGAATGGTAATGCAAGTACTTCAAATATTGGTATTTTATAAAGGGCTCAATCTAAGTCGATTTTCTCAGAGATCTGCCCATCCCAGTGG
Organism: Tricholauxania praeusta; assembly: GCA_949775025.1. Classification (NCBI taxonomy): domain Eukaryota; kingdom Metazoa; phylum Arthropoda; class Insecta; order Diptera; family Lauxaniidae; genus Tricholauxania; species Tricholauxania praeusta. The sequence goes on from OX459031.1 coordinate 46,981,779, forward strand.
TTAAAGCCGATCTTGAAAGACAAAAATATTTAAAAAAATTACCAGAGCATGTCAATCCAATGGCTAGGACTCTCTCTCATCTTTGCTATTAAAGAGAGCTGACAGAGCAACTATTAAAAATGGGCCCTCCCGTAATGTCATAGTACAAATGGGGCCGGTGGTATCACCCCAAGAGCCACTCGCGCATCCTCCTCTAACTAAACTAAATTCAGTATATGCTGTAAGGAAGCATCTTTCCAGGAGCCACGGGTGTATTCGCTTTTTCCTCTAGAAGGGGTCTTGGAGCCGCAGGCGCAAGTTTCCGATATGACCCTCAATCCAATGAACACCATATGGTGTCATGGTTTGAAGGGATACAATGGGTAAAATGAAAGTAAGAAAAAGGATCCAACGCCTATTGGCACTTATTTAAGAGCTAATTTTACAACAAAAAGGAACTGAGCTCTTCCTTAAAAGAAAGTTTTATGTTGGCAAATTTAGTAAAATGGAGATAGTTGAAGACTTTTAGGCACTCCTAGCTAAACGACTCGCAAATATAGATACAGATTCCAATGCTAATGACGTACGGCTGCAATTCCGAACTATCGTTAAAGGTGTTTCCACTAAAATATTAAGCAACGAAGAACCAAAAAGCAAAACCTGCGGCATGACGACAAGTACGCACTGATCAAGAATATAACAAAGATACAAATAAACGAGTGCTGCAATGAATACCTCTAGCTAGTTCTGAAGAGTATAGAACAAGAAGATGGGTTGACCAAATTTTGCGAAGGAAGGTTTCATAAAATATTTGCAGAGCATGATGTCTAGACCGGTTTCCTTGTGGGGAAAATGTTAACAAAAAAATTTATTTAAGCTAACGTAAGGGATGTGACTACATCCAGGCTCATTTAATACAAAATTACAAATAAACTGATCGGACAACAAGTGAAGCCATTTTCCATCAATGAGAAAGTCTACCACCTAGCTAAGAAGAGGTATGCCTAGTTGATGCAATAACTTCCCATTGCAACTCGTTAAAACGGGAGTGATGTTTGGCGGGGTTCATCAAATTTTGCATCCGATATTGGGTGCATGCACCGAATTATCACTAATTATACACTATAATGAGTAACAGCTTTATCTGCAATATTTTCAAGTAAGCCGATTATATTTTCTACACGAACTGTTGGGGCATATTTCAACTAGGTGTATTATATACGATAATTTTTGACGTACCTCGCTTAGAGTTCCAATCTTACACAAATTTATTCAGCTCGTAGGAAATGTAGATTGCAGTCTACTAGCAGTCTCTCTACGAAGCCTTCGTTGAACATTATGCCATCTGTTACAAAATGTTAACATTGAAAGCTATGTATAATCTCGAAGTAGTCAAAAGGTTTCCCTTCGTTGGAATAAACGATAGCTCTACAAATGACATCTGAGTTGAAATTTGATGAAGGACTGCTCTAGGCAACAGATGAAGCTTAGGACTCCCTAAAGTGCTGGGCTGGGAACCCCTCGCTTCAAGGACCAATGTATTAGTGTGCACAACATTGATTTTAGCAATTATTCTGCATAGACCCAAGTGTTAACAATGTTAATTCATGAGAGGACGATATATGGCTAGGATATTAAACTCAAAAATTCAAGTCAAAAAAGTGAAATTCCATTAAACACATTAACTTGGACACTTCGAGTGAATGTAGACAACGCTTCAGCTAAGAAAATTTTGAATTCACAATTACCTGCTCCGAAGAGAGAAAGCAAGTCGATTCCTCGCTTCAGATAACATGTGCCTTGACTTGCATAACTGAAAAATATTCGCCCAGTTTCGAGAAAAATCGAATGATCTTCAAATTCGGACTATGGTACCCAGTGGATTGATGGCCATATAAAGTAAAGTAAGCATTGAGGTAGGTTGTGTAAAATTGTACCTAATTTGATTGGAGCGTATGTATTTCATCATTTTTGCAAAAAAATATGTCAAAAATTGTTGAAAAAATCAATATGAGTATAATTTTCTAATTTTTTCCAGTGATGAGCAAAAAACAAAAACGTAGTAATTAATAGACATGATAAAGATTAACATTTGTCTGAAGTGATCAGCCCTTCGCCAACGCTCTACATAAATAAGTACATATTTGTGAAAGTTCACAAGTAAGCCAAATGAAATGTAGTGTAAATCAGTACTTGGGGCTTACACACTTTCAAATTCCCAATGTACTGGAAAAGTGTAATTGTGGCGAGAGTACCAATATAGACTGGTGCGAGACGTGTAACTTGAATGGTATAAAGTTAGAACATACAATTTTTTAAGATGAACCGTTACAACTCCTTTCGCGGAAATATGCAAATAACTATCCATAAGAAGTTTTTTGAGGGTTAAGTTTTTCAAACAACTCATTTGACAAAACGATATTTCGTTTTCTTGGCTTGAATAGTCGAATGTCAGTTTTTTGATTTTCATTTTTTAAAAAGACGACTCCTACATACATAAATAGCTATCACATAAAAGCAAGCGGTAATAAAGCCCCTCTTCCGTTTTGTCCGTTGAACGAGTACAGACGTGTTTTCGGGTGTAGTCGTTCACGTGTGTCTTAGCGTTTGAGCCTTTCCACATGCTTTTTTCAAAGCGGTGAATTGTAATCAGAAATTTAATTTGATATAGACCTGGCATTATAAGCCATCGAGTTTAAACAAATGTAGTTTTAGTTAGCTTATATCCAAAAGAAAAAGATGATAAAGCTGACAATCAATTTAGAGAGAGCAGAAGTGCATTTTCAGACTGCTAAGACCTACTTATTATTAATTGTAGTAATAATAAGTAGGACTTATCAGACTGATAAGTCCTACTTTGTAGGAGAAAACCTGGAGACGAAACTCATCCTGACAGTATTGTTTCGACGGTTAAGCTTCCCACATCTACCATAGTATAGTCTGTGATATAATTATGAGTTACAGGTCGTCTAAAAATTGTGCACGGTACCACAAAACAAGACCAGTACAAAAAAGTCTAAGAAGAGCGACTCTTGCCTCAGCTCTGTAAATGATGTGGTGATGATAGCTCCTAATCATAAAAGAAAAACAGTTAGCAAGTTCTTAGCTGATAAAAACATCACTGTTCAGGCGATTCGCCAGATATAGATAGCATACTATAGAGCAGTGATGGGAACATAGTGGCTCTATTTGCTCTCATTGCCCTTACCGTTTTTCGATGCACAAGCAAGCGAAAAAAAATTCGCAGAATTTCAACGCTATCGAGGCACAGCGTTGACTTGAATTCAAATGAAAACAAAATACAAAGGCATAAACGACGGCGCCGCATTGTGTCTTGACGAATGTAGCAATTGTTTTTGTTTGTAGTGTTATTTGTTTTTTTTTGTGCTAAGGGGCCGTTCATAAATTACGTAAGACAATTTCATGACTTTTTGACCCCCCCCCCTCCCCCGAGTAAGATTTAGTAAGATTCTCACTACCCCCTTCCTTCCGAAATCTTACGTAAGATTCATAATTAAGGTGAAACAAGTCAAAAAATGTATTTTTCATGTGATGTACTGTATTACTATGTATATTAAGTTTTAATATACATATGTTACATATTAAATAAATATTACGAAATTTCAAACTACACATTTGTTTTTCAAGATGAATAAAAAAGTCATCGTAAGTCATCGTTAGTCCATGCGCTTTTCAACCAGTCTGATAGTGAACCTACAATTGGCACACCCGATTCGTCTGTTGAATTTTCTGATTCACATTCAAACTCTGTAACATCAATATCCTCGTCGTTATGTCACTCTGCAACTTGACAAATCTCCGATTGTTTTAAAATGCAAAGGCTTTTCCCCTTTCCACGTTTCAAAATTGAAACTGGTTGAATCATGTGAGTGCGACTACCGTCTTTTCCATGTAGTTTTTTGTGCATTACAGTAGCTTTTTTCGAGGCAAAGAACTGGTCACAAATATTACAAACTCGATCAGCTAAGACGTTTGCAAGCGAAGGACAAAAAAAATCGTAAGGCATGACTTTGAACTGTGGATGTACTTTTGACCAATCGTAATTTAACGCTAAGCGAAGAAATAGAGGACAAAACTGATTGCTGATTGCGGTCTCCTGTTGAAGAAGGAATCGAAAGCGAATCTTCTTGTTGAAGACGACAAGTGCAAGGGGGTGGTAAAGAACCGGGACAACATCAACAAAATTTCAAAGTCGACGTATCTGCGTGTAAATGCCTGAATAATAGCAAACTTGTGAGACGGTGTTACAAGTCGACCCTGCGTGTAAACAACTTACATATATTTCATTACATAAACAGAAGAGAAGTTGTCCCGTTCAGAGTCGATTACTTAAATCGATTGTAATCGATATTTCTGAATCTTTCGTGACTGTCGAAAATTCAAATATATTTCATAACTGTCACAAATGACGATGCCCCCTCTCGTAAGATGTAGTAAGAATCCGCCGACCCCCCCCCCCCCCCCCCTAAACGTCTTACGTAATTTATGAACGGCCCCTAATGGCAATTTTGGAAATGAAAGTAAAAAAAACTTTAAAATTTCGTTTGTTGTTGCTAGATGTTGTTGTTTTGCTCTTTTGTTAGATTTCTATGCCAACCGGCGCATAGAGAATTGCAGCAAAAGGACGTAAGACAAAGTTTCGATTTTTCGTAAGGAACAGACTATTTTTTAAACTTTTTTTTTATTTTTATATAATGAAATGCTTTAGATCATGATTCCAAAATTAATAATAAAATGATTATATACCTAATAATATGGCACACCACTGTAGAGAAACATCAAAAAAGTTTTATCAAAATGCTGCAAGCACGATTTTACATATCCCCCTGTCGTTTTCTACGTCGTCGTTTCGCACTTACTTTTGAGAGTGCCAATCAGACTCACTTCGATCAGATTCGGCTGAAAAATCATTACAAAAATATAAAATTCGACAGAATTGTAAAAATTTATTGAAAACTGTTAGCATTCATAATTCAGTATTTCGATATCCCAACTGTTGGAATTCGTATTTTATATTTGTATCCATATACAACAAAAAGATTTAATTTGTTTTTTAAGTTTTAAAATATTTTGGAAATTATCCCACAGCATTATCTTAGCCATTTATGCTTTTGTTAAGCATTCACATATGTACCTACTCACCACTCGCTCATGCAGGCAACATTCGTTTTGAAGTAAGGCTTTGCAAGTCGTCTTACTCTTGTGCCAGTACGCCAGTGCGTTGTGTTGCTTTCCTACGCTATCACCATCATTGATCGATTGGGCGTTGCCACCGATACAACTGAGTAATGGCTTCACACCCGCTGGGTATAATTTCCATAATGTCCTTCACAAGGAGCCCTACTTCAGGTGCACTCACAATGCCGTGGCTGTTGTAATTGTTGCTGTTGTTGCCTCATTTTTAATACTTTTGCTCCAAAGTTCGTTCACGGTCGGACTTTGTTCATCTTTGCACTCGCACACAGCAACGTCGCCGGACTAAAATGTGGACCGTGAACTATGATTTTGCGCACTTTTGCATAACTTACGAGGACATTAAAGTCTGTACTTTCTTGTTGTTGCAATGACTTTAAGCCTTCAGGATATGCGCTCTCTTAATTTGCAATTAGTTTAGGTGAAAGAAAAAAAAAAATAAAAGCGAACCAAAATTTTCGATCTGATTTTTATTTTCCATATCAAGTTTTTTGATTTTGGGTGCCAGCAATGAAATTAAAATGATTGGCAGCAATTGCTGCAGTAGTTAGGTAGTTGATATCATATACCCTCCGTCGCTACATCATAAGGATTATCTGCGGTCTTCATCGGAAGTCAACAATTTTCGTTGATATTTATGTAAGACATAAACTGTTGAGATAATGAATAAAATTACAACTGGTGTTTCCTAAGGGCAGGGACCTTAAAATACATAATTTCAGTGTTAAAGAAAAAGCAAAATGGCAACCCAGATCTCATGATGTGTTCAACGTTCTTGTGGCAGCACCATCATCTAAAGCAGAGTTCAATTTGCAAAAAAACACTGGCCAATACCATTGAGCGCTTCCCCCCTACAAGCACATGTGACCGACCGTGATAGTGGTGGCAGCGCACACAAGTAGCACAATCTCCAATCTACGTGTACACCGAGAACTGTTTCATATAAACCATGTGAACTCCGTTGAACGTAACTACGTAAAGAACATCTGTTGTCTTCGTTGTTGCTATGTTGTCTGCTAAAATGTGGCTACAAATTGAATGTAGAAAGAGACAACATGCTCTACAATTTACTCTAAATTGCCCAAATTGCTGCCATTATCCCGCATATTGATGCAACTGTATTATTCGAACGAGAATCCAGTCAGTGGGAAGGACTTCTTTGTTACACAACAACAAAAACAACAAGCTACGATTACGAGGAGTGATGAATTTAAAATTCCAGCTCGCAGTTCCACGTTCGTGAGTCATATGTGCAGCCATGTTGCACGTGAATTTTGCGCCAAAATCCAAAAAGCTGACAGTGACATGCAAACGACTAATTGAAATGAAATGTCAACGAAATTTGGGCGGTACAAAGAGAACTTGTTTTTGTACTTTACAAATATGTCCGCAAACAGATTGTTCCCGTCAGTCAAAACGAGAATGCTCCAATAATTTCTCTTAAAAATTTTGTGTTCAACGATGAATAGTTTTGCTGAAAACCAGAGTTCCATTTCAGGTCTTAGCCTAAATGACGTCGCAATGAACATTTTTGGTGCATATTGATATCTCATAAGCTAATGCAAGTGGCGTACCATGCACATTAGACGGCCGGGGAAAACTGGTAGTTTTCCACCCCCTGCCAACAGGAAATATTGCGTGTTTTTGAAATAGTAAAAATTGTGGTCACCAAAAAAAAAGGTCTTCAGTTTATGTCCTCGAAATTATAATTTTATAAATCACACTGCACTACACGTCTAGAATTTTTTGCATTTACTTACTTCAAAATGGTTCACAACATTTACAGAATATCCCAATTATGAATTAATTGGAAATTATTTATTTGTCATGTTTGTTTATAAAGCATAAACCGATTTGTGAAATTTCACATGAAAATCGAATAAGTGATTTTCAATTAATTAATAATATTCAGTCGACTAAAAACAAATTAAATTTCTTTCCTAATTATGTTAAAAAAAACTCTTTCTACCCTATTAGAGTGAACTGAATAAGAAGGATACCAAACTAGTGAGACATACTACAACTTCAATCGAAGATAAACAGTGTAGAAGACTTTAAGAGTACATATATGGAGCATTGAAATCAGAACTATTGCGTCTAATAAATGTCAACATCGGGTAATAATCTGGAATTATAGAACTAACAATTGAGCTTAGGTATTATTTTTAATTTCATCTGATTTTATTTTGATATGAATTTTATTTATACTTAAATACCTAGGTTTACCAGATGAGCTGCCTACAAAAGTAGTCCACCTGAAAAATTTAAAATTTTTGTAATCAAAAAAAAAAGTTTCACAACTTTTCTATTGGAATAAAAATACTTTTGATTTTTTTTGAGACTAATAATTATTATATTAATAATTTTTGTATTGAACTTTTTAGTCATTTATACAACCAACATGACAAAGATAACAAGTGGATCAATTTAACCTGGTAATTGGTGACATATGTTTCGGTTATTACCACGTATATACATATTTATATGCATATACATAGCCTCATCAGACCAGTTTTTGGTTAAGTTGTACTGAGAATCGAACACCCGACCGTATGCATTTTTGAATTGCGACGGCCGCTCTAACACTTGAGCTATTGGGTATGCGACCTTGATGTGTACAAAGTGCGTGTTTCTTTGGATTTCGCACGTATTGTTCCATTTTTCTTGTTATCTTCCTGAGTTATGTTCAGTTGAAATAGCTCTTTTTAAGCTTATTTGGCTTATACATGTGCTATGATTTTATAATTGCTATGCTTTCCTTTCGAACCATTTGGCTGTAAGTTGATTTATCCTCTTAGTTGTTGCATCGTCTTCACTTCTTTTTATGTTTCCCAGCTAAAACAAACGGCGAGTCTTAAGCTTCTGCACAAAGTCCATATCGCTACATAATATCCACACATGTGCTTTTTTGCAGAAACTTATTTGGCAATATTCCATATTCCGATAGCTGAAAGCTGCCGTCTTCTGTTTTGCTTCATATGAAGATACCTTGTATATCTGAAATAAAAAATGCAACGCAATCAAAAAAGCTTACAAAAATAAATTTTAAATCATATAAAATTCCAAGATACAATATTTCGACAACTGAACTTAGAGTGCAGCTATTCAAACAATAAGAGAATGTAAGAGACAATGCAGCCTTGCGAAACGTAACTTTTTGAAATATTTAAAATAAAGGATTTTTAGTGCACAAAGCACACAAACTGTTTAAATCATTTTGGAGGTACATAATATCCACAGGCCCGTGCGCAGGAATCATCCCCCATGGAATCAATTTGAGTTCTCAGAATCCACAACGAGCTCCATTGTTAAAAAAAAAAATACTTATCACAAAGAGATCGTACCTAGCGCACGGCTACTTTGAATGGCCGCTTGCAAAGTACACAGTGGACCTGTTTCATGTATTTGGTTAAAAAATAGCTAGAGAGCGCAAATCTTTTCGAAAATGAAAAACTCGGGCTCCAACGATGTATTGGCATTTTAGTTCTTTCTTTAAAAAAAAAAAAAGTTGCTGTGTTTTTTTGATTTTTCATTCAAATATCAATAAAAAACCTGCGTGCGAAAATTCTCAATTGAGGGGGTTGGAACCCCCAAAATCCCCTGCTTGCGCACAGACCTGATATCCAATTGACTTCGAATATTTAGGAATACTTTCAAATCATCAGCATAAAATAGATAGCTGCTTACAGTGGCGGAGCCAGGATTTTCTTGAGAGGGCGACTAACATTTTTCTTAAATGAAAACACTCATTGATTAAATTTTTCAATGCGCAATATTTATATTTTTTGACATATTACAACAATCTAATCAGTCAAGGGTTTCAAGACGGCGAGGTTTCTTCTGGCAAAATAATTCATCAATTTCAGCTGAGCTGATATAGATTTCATTATAAATATTTTCCAGAGCCAATCCATTCAAGCAATCTTCTGTCATTGTAGACCTTAAATATTGCACTTTCTTCATTTATTTGGTCAGATTTCTATGAATTTTTTTTTTCGATCTAAATCATTTGCACACTATTCAAAAATTAATTTTATCTTCTGTCTATCGCTTTGCTGTTCATGATATAAGGATAGGATTTGATGGAGTTACAAGCAATCAGAGTGACTTTTTTTGGTCTTTTCAAAATCTATTTTTTAACAAATATGTATTTTAAGTATATATTTGCTCAAATCGGACACAAAAGTTAAAGTTAACCAAAAATCAATGAAAAAAGGTAATCTCCATATTTTCATGCATTCCCATATTTCCAAGTCTGTTGTAAAAGGAACCGTATTTTAATTTTTGATTAACTTTAACATTTTGTATCCGATTTCAGCAAATATATACTTAAAATATTTGTTAAAAAATAGATTTTCATCCTGAATATTAAAAATATAAAAAACAAAGGTTTCGACTTTTCTGAAAAAATTAAAAAAAAGTCACTCTATTTGGAATATGACCGCTTGTAACTCCAACAAATCCTATCCTTTTCTCTTGAACAGCAAACCGTTAGACAGAAGATAAAATTAATTTTTGAATAGTGTGCAACCGATTTAGGTCGAAAAAAAAATTGATAGAAATATGACCAAATAAACGAAAAAAGTGCAGAAAAAAAGGTTTTTTACGCCCCAAAATACATAGGAAAACTTCTATGAGAAACCAGATCTCGAGATGAGGCCCAAAATTGTAAACAAGTGTAGTGGGCAATGCTTTCATTGCATTCAAAGTATCTTTGAAATCGGTTTTACAACAATGCTGATGACACAATTTAATTTCGGATTAGCGCTCAACCTTACTGCAATTTAAATCACTTTCATAAGTGAGGTTAGCCCCTATGATTTTGTCAACATGCCTCATCGAGTGATTACCGGTATAAAACGTTCTAAGGGTTAAATGCTCAAAAATGTGCTCTGAAATTTTGATTTTAATTCTGGAATTGTATGATCCAAATAAGGATAGAATATTGCGGCTCTGAAACATTTGAGAAAGAAATGTGAAATAAAAATAAATTAAAACTAGTAATATTCGGCCTTGCCGAAACTCACATACCAACACTGCATTGAAAGTACCTTTTAAATAAATGTTAAAAAGACGTTGAAGAGCTTGAATAAGTCGAGAAAAAATGTAAAAAGATTGAAAAAGTTTGAAAAGTTTTGAAACAGTTGCAAAAGACTGTTTGAAGAAATGGAAAAAGTCGAAAAAATATGGTAAATGATGAAAAATATTGAAAGCGGTTGAAAAACTCTCAAAAAATTGAAGAGGTTGAAAAAGGTTGAAACAATTCTTAGTCGATGAAAAAGTTGAATAAATAACGGAAATGACGAATAAAGTTGAAAGAGGTTGAAAAAGACGAAAAAATACTTATGGAATATATGTATTGGAAAAAGTTAAAAGCTTGGAAAAGTTAAAATAATATGGAAAATGTTGAAAAAAATCGAAAAGGAATTAAAAAGTCAAAATATCCCACGCCCACTTCTTCAATTCCGCCTACTTTTGGATATTAAATAAATTTTATTCGTGATCGACATCCGCATAACAATTTTTAGCACAATAGCTTGTATATTTTGTGATATATGCCGTAATTAGTCTTAAAATTTAGGGCGGTGACACACCTACTCGTACAACCCAGTCTGATTTTAATCCAGAAATAGCTTTCCATTAACAAACCTCATAAGCCAAATTTTAGTATGATTGCTCACATATTTTGATAGATATGCCACTTAACGTATTTTACTTGTATGAGAGTTGCCACGCCCTCTGGTGCTATTGCGCCAAATTTTTGTAATAAGATATCTTATAGCAAGTACATCTGTCTTGTAAAATTTTATATCGACTACGGTGTTAGTTCTCTTAATTTTCGTTTATAAATATTGTGGGCTATCCACGCCCTTGTGAGAGACTTTCAAAGCTCGAATCATTTTTTCATTTCATTTTATTTATGCGTTTTTTTAATACAATAATTTTATTTTTTACAAACGATTTAATTCAAGTATTCATAGTAGCATTTGTATCAAAAAAAGAACATGGCATTTAATATAAAAGTAAGTAATATAGTTCAAAATGCCATTTTAAACATAATTCTACAATATATAAAGTGTTGTGGGGTAACAACTGAATTTAATCACTAAATTTAGATAGACAATTTAATTACGATGTTTTTTACAAAAATAAAAGATAAAAATATAAGTAAAAATATAAGAAAAATTACATTTAAGTTGAAGTAAATGAGTGGCAATACAATAAGACAATTATCAAATAAGCAAAAATATAAAAAAAAATATCATAAAAAACATTAAAGTGTAGGTCCTAGCAAAATCTCGATTTCTAAATGATTAAAAGATTAATCCTAGCCAAATCCTAATTTTGCTCACATGTGCACCAAATCACCAAATTTCATTAAAATCGCTGCAATAGTTTCAATAATAACTAAATACTTAGATATATAAACATAAGAATATTTGTTGGTCAAACTACGTCGGAACGCGGAATATGAAAAAAAAAAACATTTTGAACTTAGCTTCTCCACGATCGGACCGGTCTCGAAAATTCTTATATTTATCGAAGTTTTTTTGAGAATTTAAAAAAAACGAAGAGGACTTACATTTCGGAAATCAAGTTTTTTTTTAAGTGAACTGAAAATAAACGATGAAGGCTAATATGCTTCACAAAGTCGTATTTTTTTCCTTAAAGAGCATCTATGCGTTACAAACGGGATGACTAAGTTATTATACACTCAGTGTTGGGTATATTTTTCTTTTTATTATTTTTTTACGAGCGGGGAAGAATCAATTAAGTGTCTTACTCAACAGCGATTGAAGATGCTTCATTAAAAATATCATCAAATAACGTTTCATTTGTTCGCATTTCTGAAAACAGGTTGATAATTTGCTTGACATGAGTACAGGCTGAAGAGATTTGTAGTGTCGGATTTTGTAGTTTGCGACTGAGCGACAATATAGGAACATTTACAATTTTCAGAATATGTAACGATACTAATAAATTGGAGCGTGCTATCGAAGCTGAAAGTTGGACAGCCTTTGAAGACGCTTCGGTTTCCTTGCTTTGTTCTTAGTCTTGTAACGCTTAAGAGATAAACAGTAATAATTCGTTGAAAGTATCAACGTCGCACACAATGCTTTTAAACGATTTTTCTGGACTCCGTTCGAAAATTTTATCTTTCAATAGTTCTACTCTTTTAGATGAATTCGAGAAAAAGTTTGACACTGATGAAACTGTGCCTAGCATGTTACGAATTTCAGAAATATTACATGATTTTCCTGCGCACAAATTCAGAGACTGACTGAAAACAATAAGTATAAAATGCTAATAGTTGGTTTTCAGATATCAAAGCCTGAACTGCTTTGATTTGTTCGATCCTTCATGAACGTTATTGAATAAAAACATTTTTTTCCGCAAAAGTTTAAAAATAAAACGAAACACCTTAAAGTTTAAATCACAAATTAAAAAAAAAAATTTAATACCTATAATTTATTTAATTTTTTATTTTTGTTATCATATGCATATCATAATAAAAATAAAAAATTCAATAAAAGTTTTGTTTTTTAAGTTTGCGATTTCAATTTTAAGGTGTTTTAAAACTGTAGGGAGTTTTAAAATAGGCATGTACTTAGTTTGAGACAATTACTTGTAACCACTTTCGAACTTTTGACTTTTGATTAATGAAGGTAATTTTTTTTACCATCAACAAAATTACCCAGGATAAGGTTAAATAAACAAGCAGCAAAATGGTTCAGATATTGTTGTGATATATTTTTTTAAGAGAAATGGAGATATATCATCATTATCAGATTTTTGAGAGTTTTCTAAACTGCAAATTCTTTTAATAACTTTACTGAACAAATCTTTGGAAGGACACCAGTCACATAAGGACAGATATTTTCCATTTGTTTTGCTGTTAATAAAGCAATATGATTCCCCAATGACAGTATTAGTAACCTTTTATTTTTTGGCGGATAGCTCTCTTTTTATGACAAATGTTTGAAAATAAATTAAACAGGGGAATCATACTCTTTTCCGGGCCCTGAGGATTTATTTTTTGAAGTTGAGTTAAGTTTTCATCCGCAAAGTCGTCATAATTGTTTTATAATTTCAGAACAAAATTTAGCACTATGCGTTTTTTAATTGATTTTATATCAGCATCTGAAAATTATGTGCAGTCTTGTTTGATATCAAAGTCGTTAAAATAATTTCCGCCAATAAAACAAAATTGTGCATTACTACTCGTATTAGTAAATAGCTTTTGAAGGCAGGAAGCAGTTTGTAAATTTTGAGATTTTCACTCTAAAACTGATTGTTCAAATTATCTTAATCTCATATCAACGATAAGAGGTGACAATATATGCACTTCATTGGTCAAATGTAGGTTTTCGGAAATATTAATCGCCGAATCCGAATTGTGGTCTCATTGTTCTGTAATTCAAAAAAAAAAAATAAACTTTTTTAAGAATCAAAGAGTGCCAAGTCCCCATTTGGCACCAAAGTGCCCGTTTCGGATGAGCTGCTTTTGTGTCCACTCAGTATATCTACATAGCTTTGATTAAAAATGCATACTTTGTACCACATTTCATCAAATCATCATGCTTAGTTTTCCCGTAAACTTGATGTCCAAAAGAAGACGGACACAGTCAGGATGTAAAACTATCATGAAAGATTTACCTTTTATATATCTTTCACGTCTGCTTCCATGCATTACCAACATAATGACAAAATGAATAAGCCCTGTGATTAAGGTATACAAAAATTATGCAATTAAAGTAATGATATCGATATACTTCTCCAGGGCGAGAATAGTTGGTGTTTTTTCCATAAAAACTGATCAAACAGTAAGTGCTCATGGCTGTACAGAAAATTTATTACCACAACATTTCAGAAATTTTTTGGAAAACCAGGCGTTGGAGAGTTTGCTGATATTGAGAAGCTGCATAGCGTAGATTTTTAAGAATCTTTTGAAAATACGGATCCTACTTCCAACTGAATGTACAAACATGACAAGATAACAGATGAACGAATAAAACCAGGTTATTGGTGACATATGTTTTGACTATTACCACATAGCATATTCATACATTCAAAGTCTCATCAGACCAGCTTTGGTTAATTTAATATATAACAGTTACTCTAATACCTTAGCTATTAGGTTCTTGACCTTCAGTTGCACAATGCACAGTTGACGTGTCATATTTTCTAAAGAAAAAGTTTTAAGCGATTTGTAAAATTACATGAATATAAGTGATTGCTAAATACATATTGCTAAATATATATATAATACTAGCTGTCCCGGCAGACGTTTGTTCTGCCCTTTCCGGTAGGTGACGCGAAGCTGTATGCTATGGAATGTAAAAGCGAATCAGCCCTAGTATAGTATGGTAGACTTGGCAGACATTTTTCTGGCCTTACTGCTAGGTGGAGCGATGAGTTTAATTTACTATAGTTTTTGTGTTTTATATATTACCAAGTCTCAATAATCTGCATCAAATAATTGCTGATATATATTAAATGTTTTATTCGCATACGGAAGGTGTGGCACCACCCATTTTCTCATTGAAACTTCTTTTGCCCCGTGCATTTTATATATGTATCTAGCTTCATTCATGTGCATCACAAATTATGGTATCTTTTTATATGGAAGGCATGGAACTGCACGGTCTTAGCTTTACCTCTTAATATGAAAGATACATGGTGTAAGTTCCATGTGAATCCATGCAGTGATCTTTGTGAAAATCCTATTTTAAAAATATTGATGTTGAGGGCCACCCTAAATAAAAGCTTTGTAGGCTTAACTATGCCTCTTAATATAAAAGCTACGTGGTGTGAATTCGCTGTGTATCGATTAACCGGTCTTCGCGAAAATGATTTTTTTAAAAAAAGTTATGTTTGGAGCCACCCTAAATAAAAAATTTATAAATCAAATCATGTCTCTTAATATAAGTGACACGTGGTGTAAATTTCATGTGAATCGATGAAGTAGCCTTTGGGAAAATGCTATTTTAAAAATATTTTTAAATGAGGGCCACCCTAAATAAAAAATTTTTAAGCTTAAATATGCCTCTTTGTATAAAAGCTACTTGGTGTAAATTCGGTGTGAATCGATTAACCGGTCTTCGTGAAAATGCTTTTTTTAAAAATATTTTTCCATGAGGGCCACCCTAAGCATACACCCTAAATAAAAGTTTTATGAACCAAACAGTGTCTCTTAATATAAAAGCTACGTGGCGTAAATTCCATGTGAATCGATGAAGTGGTATTTGTGAAAATGCTATTATAAAAAAAATGTGTATGAGAGCCACCCTAAATATGCACCTTAAACTATCCTATCTCTCAAGTTGGATCGAACTGCACATGGTGTGCGAATTTTATTATAATCGGTTAAGTGGTTTAGGAGTCCATTGAGGACAAACATTGTGACACGAGATTTATATATATTAAGATAGCCTAAGACGACCTCAAGTTTTTGCACAAAAAATTAAAATTTTCTTTGTACCCCTGCCATTTGTCAAAAATTAATATTTTTCAAAAATCAACTATCAAACGCCCCTTAACTATTTGCTTAACCGAAAAAAATTTAATTTTCTTTTTTCGGTTGAACCAGTCTCCAGATATCTTGCTCACCGCAAGTTTTGAGGTCGTTCATGGCATTGCACTGTTCTAACTTACCGACAAGTATTTTTGGACCAAAATTTCAGAAATAAGTTTTGAATAGTTATACTTTAATAATGCAAAGAAAATTTTGGCCTAAGATAAAATGCAGCTTCAAAAAAAAATTTTATTGAAGTATCTTTTAATTTTTCGAAAAACTCTTAATTCTTCTTGGGTAAAAAGTTTTGGCTCTGTAGATGGTATTCCTTCGAAATCGCTGTCGCTACTTTCTTTATTAATGATTTCTTCAAATGATGATTCACAAATGGAACAAAATGCTGGAACAGGTACTTCCTCTGAATGTGGTAAGGGTCTTCTAGCATAATCTAAGTCTGGATAAAACATTATTTTACCGTTTACACCACGCAAACTAATACAGCAGAAGCAACAGTCATCGAAGTGATTTTTTGTTCTTTCCATTGCATAGGCATTCCGAACCTCATATGGTTTCTTTTACCACTAATACACTGTCTCAAGTGTTATTAGCACATTTTACAAACAATTTGGGGTATCCACCGCTGTATTCAACCACAATTTTTGACTAAAAGTAAGCAAAATAAGCACTTTTTATAGGTTATAGGTTTTCTGAACTTTTTCACTGTGTATTCACCACAAATGTAACAAAACACATTTGGATCATTGAGACAACTCCTTCGTAATGAAGACATGATATAAAAATCAATTTTTTTATAGAAATCTGTCGATTACAGCGAATATTCAAAACTTACGGTTAATCAAAAATGACATGGAGGAAAAATAAATTAAAAATATTTTTAATGTTGCCAGTACATACTTAACAAAACCACAAACAATGTCTCGGCACTAAATTTTTTTTTCGATTTGTTGACCTGAGTAATAGGTTAAATTTGATGTGCTAAACCTGCAAATAAATACATATATCGCTTGTTTCTGCATTTTCTTTTGAAGAAGTTTCTAAAAATCGATCTCACCATAGTTAGTTCTTTAATATATCGCTCATTTTCTTCAATAACGTCATAACTCAAAAAATCAGATATTTCAAGGTAAGCATTTTAACTGAATTTTTACGCTTTTGGGTTATAACGTTATTGAAGAAAATATATACTGGGTGTTTTTTTTAGAGGTTTGTTTTTCGAATAGAGATAAAACTGGCATTTTATGGTCAAATCTGGCAACTCTAATGTCATTTATGTTCAGTTTGGTTTGCCATTTCATCATGAACAGGTTGACAAAAGAACAACGCTTGAAAATCGTGCAAATTTATTTCGAAAATAATGGTTCAGTTCGCGAAGTTTACCGCAAGCTCCGTCCATTTTATGGTCGACATAATCGTCCATCAGAGCAATTAATTCGGTTAACCATGGGTCGTTTTCACACTACGTTTACTCTATGTGATAATACGCATCCGCAGAGACGTCGAACAGTGCGCACCGAAGAAACAATTGCCGCTGTAGAGCAAAATGTTGAAGAGGACCCGAATGAATCGATTCGCCACCGTGCACAGCAATTGGAGCTTTGTCCATCAACTTTATGGAAGATTTTGCGCAAAGATCTTGGCTTGCGACCTTACAAGATCCAGCTTGTGCAAGAATTAAAGCCGCGAGACCATGCAATGCGTCGTGATTTTGGTGTATGGGCCGAAAATGAGATTGATCTCGATGCTGATTTTCATCGCAAAATTTTGTTCAGTGATGAGGCTCATTTTTGGTTGAATGGCTACGTCAACAAGCAAAATTGCCGCATTTGGAGTGAAGAGAATCCACATGAGACCCTTGAGACGCCATTACATCCAC
The DNA here is from genome assembly GCA_949775025.1 of Tricholauxania praeusta. Taxonomy (NCBI): domain Eukaryota; kingdom Metazoa; phylum Arthropoda; class Insecta; order Diptera; family Lauxaniidae; genus Tricholauxania; species Tricholauxania praeusta. The sequence goes on from OX459031.1 coordinate 46,999,382, forward strand.
AAAAACTGACTGTTTGGTGTGCTCTATGGGCTGGTGGAGTCATTGGGCCATACTTCTTCCGAAATAATGCTGGAGAGTCAGTTACCGTTAATGGAGACCGGTATAGAGCCATGATAACCGACTATTTTGTTCCCGAATTGGATGGCATGAATGTGGATGAGTTGTGGTTCCAACAAGACGGCGCTACATGCCACACAGCGCACGTCACAATCAATTTATTGAAGGAAACATTCGATGAGCGCATAATTTCGCGGAATGGACCTGTCAATTGGCCACCAAGATCGTGTGATTTGACACCATTGGATTATTTTCTTTGGGGATATGTGAAGTCGCTCGTCTACGCCAACAAACCAGAAACGTTAGGGGACTTGGAAGCCAACATTCGTGGCGTTATTGCCGACATACGGCCCCATATACTCGAAAAAGTGGTTCAAAATTGGACCTGTAGAATTGGCTTTATTCGAGCCAGCCGCGGCGGCCACATGCCCGAAATCGTATTTAAACATTAATGGCATAAAATTATCCTTCCAATAAAGCCAAATTGATGGACATTAAAACGATTTTCTTGTGTTTTATTTCAATTCAAAGCTCTATACCACTAAAAAAAACACCCTGTACATACAAAAAAATCTTAAACTCTTAAATGTTCATATGTAAAATTTATGTTTACAATTTAATTTAAACAACAAAATAAATTTTATAAAAAGAATAATATAAGTATATAAATGGTTGTATACGATTTGATTTAAAGAAGCCCGATTTATGTCAAAAAAAGCCCTATTTTAGTTCGAATTTTGGCCCTTTTACAAATATGCCAATATCATCCTTGCCGTATAGGTAGTTACAAAATGAAATCCCATATCATATAGAATTGCATTCGTTTGAAGAAGACACTAAGAATTTAATAAATTATGAACTTCCTTGAATCTTTATTGCAGCGAAATTCCGGTGCAACAATTTGCGTAGCATTTTCCGCCCGAAGCTGCAGTCGTTGAAGCAAAGAGTTCGACTACCCAACTATCAAGCTCGCCGACACTTGGCAACAATCAATCATTATCGAAAATTATGAAATTGCAGATGATTTAAGAAAGAGAAACAACGAACTTAACTTTGCTACATATAGTACCAAGCATTGGTTGTGGTTACTCCCAACAAAATGGCTGCAAACGAAAATAATAAATTTTAATAGCCAAGTGCAATCAGTTAAGAGCAAAAATCGATTGCACAAAAACAACGGTGAGGAAAGTGTGGCCTACTGCATAATCTTTAAAGTCACAAAAAACTGGATTACTACATTGAAAAAAATATATACTATATATATTTTAGAAATATGCTGCAGAACGTTAGTACCCGCTCATTTGGAACTCAGCTCTTGCATTTTATAACCACTATGGCTTGTATTGATTATTTCAGAAATGGCTTCCGAGATGATTGTAATTGCAAAATGTATTTTTGAAATGTTCCATGAATTGCTAGTCACCAGGGCTGGGCGATAACGAATACATTCGCAATTGATTGCTTCTAGGATTACGATTATTTTCATCGCAATTTCAAAATTTCTTAAGTTAGAATTGCTGAAATCGCTTATCGAAGAAATTGCTGTAATCTTAATTTTTGAAAAACTCAAATCACAAATAAAGTAATTGTACGAGTAATCTTAAAGCCTTTGAAGAACGATTACAATAGTTTTAATATTGAAATATTTTCAAATTACGATTTTTTGAGTAATCGTAAACGAAGAAGTTTAAGAAATTTCCAACAGTAAAATGTGTTACCTATAAAGATTAAGATTATCTATATAAATAAATTATTAAAAATAATTTAGACGTCAGCCAATTTGGATATGACCATAAAACGTAAGACATACAAACTTTACATCTTGATATCCCTCGAAACCTACGATTACGAAACAATTCCCGATACACGTGTTCACTCATATAATGCCTGGAGCATGTTAAAAATATTTGGAACTATTTAAAAATGGGTCGGTCAGAGAGTATTCGGCTTCTGAAAGAATGTCTGATATAAAAAAGGTATCATTAAGTTGTAAAATTGTTATTTATTTTTAAAATACACTTTATAAAGTAAATAACAGTGATGTTTAACCCTTCGTTTATTGAAGAATTTTTAATCGGTCGTTAGAGTATTAGTCACCCGGGTGACTTATTGAAAAATGTACGTAATGTGTATGACCCGAAAGTGAATAGGCATAAGATTGATAGGCAAAATGCACGTGGGATATTGCCGACAACCTAGTCCGCTATTTCCGACGATTTTTTGTTATATTTGTGTCTATTATAACGAATGTTGAGTAGAAACAATGCACATACATTGAAAGTTCGTTGTAACAGTGTAGATTTTAAAATTTAAAACTGAATTTGAGGAATAATTATCGACCGCTGTCCTTTTAGGCAGTACATTCCATCTAAGCCGAACAAATACGGTATAAAAATAAATTGGTCTGCTGACTCGAGGACTCATTATACGCTTCAAGGAGAACTCTACCGGTTGAAACCCGAGGAAAATATCTTGGTGAGAAAGTTGTTTAGTGATTAGTTTATGGATAATTAATTCATCACATTGACGATAGCAGAATATCTTGTCAAGAAGAAATTGAGCATGATCGGTAAAATTTGCCGGAATAAAAAATTTGTTCCTGCATAGCTAATGTTCAAGCAGAAAGATCCGGTTGGAAAAAGTACATTTGCATTTCGAGAGAATGCAACATTGGTATCATATGTGATCAGGAGAAACGAATCGGTAGCCTTCCTTTCAACCATGTACATCACCAAGGCTGTAGATATAACTCCAAAGCCCGCAAACCGATAATTATCTTGGATTATAACAAGACAAAAGGAGGAAAGCATTCATTCATTGAATCTTATCATGGACCAAATGACCCCAAACTATTCGTGTAAGCGTGGAACCAGTTGCTGGTCCATGGCTCTGTTTTTTAATTTGGTCGACATCGCTACCCTTGCCGCTTACATCATACACACTGAGAACAACCAGCTAGTTCAATTGTAATAAGAACTGTACGATAGCAACGTTCCCCGACGTTCGCAAAATCGGCATGTTATAAAGAAGCCGCATCTAAGGTCTGCAATATGCGATATGTTTGGTTATGAATTGTCTCTGAAAACACAATATGAGTCTGAGACACCACAATTGGATGCTTGCGGTTGCGATAAGATTCAGGGCAAGTGTCACCAACGCATTTCGACAAAGAAATTCGCGCAAGCGCTACAGACTATGCAAAAACCCAGTATGCGCTTAACACAATAAAAAGGAAATAGGAAACCTGCACGCGTTTTCTTTCTAATTATTTCTTGTATTTTTCTATTTTCCTATTTATTATGTCTTCACTTGTCTTTCATTCAATAAAATTAGATAAACAATTTAACATATTTCTATCATACATGTGTTGTTGCGTGCATTATACACGTAGTCACCGGGGTGACTAATACTACAACAAGAGATTAGACTTGAACTTTCAGATAAATACGCCCACAGGTAAGAGTTAAAAAATCCAAATATATCTTAAAATGATCCTAACTAAAATCGTAGTAAAGTCAGAAACGCCTACCATCCTAGGTAAATTTGAACACGGATAAATATTGGAAAATAACTGAAAAAGTCACCCGGATGACTAATACTCTAACGGAGGGTTAATGATATTTATTACATGTACTCCTTTGCAACGATTACAGTAATCCTTATACAAAAAAAAAAAAACGGGATTACAATCAAATTGATTACGATTACACTAATTGTAATTTCGACTTTTTCAAAATTAGGATTGCTGCAATTTTAATATAAGATCGTTCGATGGATGATTACTTTAATTGTAATCGATGTTTCATTATTTTTGAGGATTACTGTAATTATAATCATGTGAATATAATCATGCAACTATAATCAAGAAAAGTATCCGGAGTTGTTAAATAAAATTCAGAAAAATTATGTATTCAACAAAATTTATTTTGTCACCTCAAAGTAGACTTCAGCGCATTCAATACAACTGCCCGCGTTTGCTTTAGTTTGTTTTGCTATTGCTTTTGATATTTTAATAACAACAATGCTTAGTTTTGAAACGATAACAATTACAATGAGAAAGAGTAGTAAATTTGTTTATCCTCGCTTTGGTAAGGCTTTGGTAATTAATGAGTGCATTTCTTGAAAAAATAGGAAATATTTCCACTCTTATATCTCAGCTTTTGGTTACTCGATGTCGAAGCTGATGGTTATCGGGCACTCTGCTTGATGAGTGCTTTAATTTGATATATCACTTATTTCTGTAGACATTCTAGATCCCGTCAACTTTTCTCATTTTAATAAAACATTTTCGTCTCATTCTATCGCAGCTTGGTTTTCTAAAGATTTCACTTCTACCACGTGTGAACTGCATGCATTATTTTTTTTTAAATACAGACGGAAAAATTTTTTTCAGGTACTGTCTTATGTGTACAATAGGAAAATGGATAAAAACTTTCAAAAAAAAAAAATTAAAAGAAAAGAGGTACAGTAAAAAAATTTATGTTTTAGAACCCTAGAAGTTCCTTTTTTTAATTGAATTCTAGAACATGAGGTTTCTTTTGAAAAAATGGTGCTTGGGTAAAAGCTGGAAGTTTGGTTACATTCCAGTCCTATCTTTTAGTTAACGTCAGCATATTATTACATGAAAAAGAAGAAAGAACGTGTCAGTCGGCATCCAAGTTGTTTATTTCTCTTCCTACAAAAGTTGATTTATTGGACCTTCTCAGGCTTATTAACCTGACCTAAGCATCTTAAGCATGTTTTCAATGAAAAGTTCATAGATCTAACGATTCACATAGATGAACTGCTGAAACCAGACTGGAGGTGATAAGGGGTTCAATTGCCGTAATTTAAGTAAACAAAGGTTCTTAGAGGCAAGCTCATAGAATTCTTCATAGAAACCATGAAGCACAGATTCAAAAAACATAAGTGTCAAACACTAATTTAACCTTTCCGTAAGGATGAATGCATTCAATTTGATATTGAAAAATTTATTTTTTTTAAAGATTTTTCTTCGCCCTAATCAAAACAAAAACTTTTCTCCATGTCCGATAGAGTGCGAAGAACATAAACAGCTGTTAGAACTCGTGTAATGTTTGCCTATTTCTGTGATGTATATGCGAAGGAATGAAAATTATGACCGAGAGACGAGCATGAAACGTAAGAAAATGCATAGCAAAAGAGCGCATAGCTCCAACCTATTGCAAACGATCTGCAGTACCCAGAACAGAGCGCAACCGGCTGCTACCAATCAACCAATCGCGCCATCTTTTGCGATTTTAAATCGCGATTCCGCATGCAAAACATGGTTACAAGGCTTAATTATGCAGGCCTAGACGTTGACGACGCGCAGTAAGCGAGCAAAAATGAGAGAATGAGTGAAAAAAAGTGGAAAAGATCTAGAAGCATTGGGCTTATGTAGAATAGGCAGTCAGTCAGCCAAAGGAATGTTGAATTCTTCATACAAACATCGGTCGATGGCGGCCTCAACAGAGACAGCGGTGGTAACCGCAGCGGCAGCCATTTTTGAACTGTCATGTTGCCTCCCATAATTTTATGCTTCATCATCGACAGCACCGTAATGATCGTCAGCAGCTGCAGCGGCGACGACGACAACAACTGCACTGCAGCATTGCAAATCAACCCTTTTGCTGTCTCTTGGGCAACTGTTGCTACTTCAGTAGTTTGACAAAAAGGCTTTCAACTTCCTGGCAAGACAGTCTACTTGACTTGATCTATGCTTAGCTCTTACCTTAAGTTGATTTGTCTTTAATTCCATTGTGAGAGGCTTTGTGGCAGTACAGAGTTAAGTTGCCACAATCAGTGCCACTGAAAAGCATTGAGCTTGATATTGAGCTTAAAAGTTATGCACTATGCGTAGGGGAAATTGTGGCAATAATTTCTATTAAAAATCAAATGCTTGCTTACTAGAATCTGAAGGGTTGAATATGAAATTCAAAGGAGACTGAATGCTATGGCAAAGGATATTCGAAGGTGACTAAATTTCAAGCGATCAGCATTTGGGAGTGGATCAACTAGTCACACATAGGCGCTGTGGTCAGAAGTGGGATGCTTGAATCCAGCGACATCATGAAAAAGTTTTTCTAGCAAGGCCATGAACAGTGCCCGTCCGCTAAGGGCATTTTGAACCCATTTTTTGGGAATATTTTTACTGTACTAATTAACAGTAATAGTTTGGACATAACTTGGAACGCCTCTGCGCCTTCTAAGTTCACGTTTTGGGTCAAAGATTAATTTTTGACTTTTCTCCGTCGATTAGCGCACCGGCTTTTGTCCAAATTTATTTTTCACTTTTCCCAATCGATTGACATAAAATTGTTTTTGTTTTATATATCGACTTCAAACGAGCCCTTGGCCATACCAAAAAATTATTTTCGACCGTTCCTCATTGATTCAAATAATTAAATTAAATTTACTAGAAGTTGCCCAAAGCGAACCTTTAGCGATCCCGCGCGTGCACCAGGTGATGTTAGTAATGTTTTTTTTTGAATTCTGCCGTCGTTTTGTACTGTAAAGTTTTTTCGAAAAATGGTGTACAAATAGGCCCTAAATGACCAAAACGTTCCCTAAGGAACCCGAAAATGGTCCTGGATATTTAATTTTCTACGACTGTCGGTGTTCTCGTTAGATTGCCGCATTTTTCGATCGACTTTAATTGACTACTACAACCCAGATGGAAGAATCATATAAATCTTTTACAATTGAATCTCAATCTACTAAGATTTAAAGCGCTGTAAACTCACCAATATTTTACTGTATAACTTTTCTTCTATGTCTGTCAATTACGTTAAAGGCTAACTTTTCTGGTTATTTCTCTTTGGTGTATTGAAAATCAGACACCCGAGCATGAACAGAAAGGATATTGCTTAACACTTTGGGTAGATGGACATTTTGAAATGTTCACGCTATCGAAGGCATACATTTCTTGCGACAAAAAACAACCATTTGACGTTTCGTTATTTTTAAAGTATAATAAGAGAATTGTGGAGTTTCAATAGGTTGTAACTTTGCTTTGATAATCGAACTCATCAAACTGGTAACGATGATCCAAATTGAGTTCAGTCGGCTTTTTCCTCTTCATTTCATTTGCGATGATAGGAGTGATTATTAAGATTTCATACTGAACTTTTCATATACCCGCATTTCCTCTATTATCGTCAAAATCGCCATTGCCAACCAGCATAACAAATTTGCAAAATACTTTTTTCACAGTCATAATAATAATAAAAAATTGTTTTTGTGGTAATTTTCACCCCAGGCAATTACGTGGTTACTTTATTCTGCAACAAGTTGCACTGAGCTTCTTGCGTTGAAGTGAAACCCTCTCTCTAAACGTATAGTAGATCAATAACGTTGGATCGGAAGACTTATGTACGTCAAAATAATCACTCACCTCCGCAGTATTGTCATCCGTAACGTTGCCGTGTTGCCACATGCTGATGTTGTTGTTGATGCTGACGATGATTAGCAGCGATCAAGTGTTGTACTCGAAATACATGGCGCGTACACATTGCCGTTGTCGATCGAGCGATCGTTCGCTCTGCTCCAGGTTTTTCTTATGCTCTACTCTGCTCTGATTATTGTTATTAAGCATTATTGATATTCATCCGATCGATAGTTTTCCGCAAGCTATAAAATAATCATGGATTGGGATCAGTCGATTGAAGCAAAAGATGCAGAAAACATTTTTAATTTTAAGAACCTCATAACTTCTAATCAAGATCGTTTAAAGTAGTCGCTGCCATAATATTAAGGACATTTTTCTTGTGAATAATGAGCTATAAACTTTTACTCTGATTTTGAACATTCGAATGCTGGAATGCTTCATTTAATAGTCAACTTTTGTACCTTATCTTTTACGTCTCGTTTATTAAATGTTAACTAGTGCATTTTGGACCGCTTTTCATTTAATGTTATAATCTTTGATTGAGCAAGTGGACCACACGTACCATATGAAAACAACTCATATATTTTTACCTTAAAACAATATAAAGTAATACACTTAAAAATATCATATAAATGTTTGAGCTGTTTGAGGTTAGTTTTGGACTAATAAAATGTGTTTTTAATCTATCAGCAAACAAAGATGTCAAAATTATTCTTCTAAAATTTTTTTTCTGAATATCTCTAAAGATCTCTAAACAATTTCTTTATTGAATATTGACTTAGTATTAAAGCATGCATAGCCACATATTCAAATTTAATCCTTCCAGCTTTATTGGCTATGGAAATTAAAACTTGGTGTTTGAATTCATAGGTTTAAAAGATTGCGAAACGAAAATGAAAAAAGAAATTTATAGTTGTAAAAACCACTTTATTTTTAATTTTGTAGTGGTTTTCTGGAACATATTCAAAAAACTCCTCTATGGCAGCTATTACATCTTTGTTTGATGAAATTTTTTTTCACGAAAGAACTCGTGAGGCGTGTGAAGAACCAGAAAGTCAGAGGGTGCCAAATATGGCAAAAATACTGAGTATTATGAGTCGCTAATGGTAAATAATTTTTTTGCTTCTGTAAATCGGGTCCATTTGGACGAATTTATGGAACGAATTGGTCAAAAATTTTGCAATTATTACCTGAGTTTCTTGTCTTACCAGCTCCGAGGTAGTCCACGAATTTTTCTGCATCCCATGAATTAATGCTAACACCTTCTTGACTGATTTCTGAACACGATCTCGCTTCGGAGTAAAAGAGCTAGGCTCAGACAATTTCTTAGCCTCTTATTTAGATTCAGGATCATTTTGGTATGTATGTATGTATATCCAAGTGTTATTCATAGTGATGAAATGATGAACAAAATTCATTTTATCTTTTCTAAAACGCTCCAAATGTTAATGCTTAGGTTAGGTTAGGTTATTGATCACTGCGCTCATTGACATACCTAAAGCTTCTTCTCTCTCGGTCAATCAACGATCTACCAAAGCTATGACCTGTATTTTTGCAACAATTTCTGATGCTGATGCAGTTTTTTGACGTCCTTTGCATGGATCCTATTCAAGGTTGTATGACCACTTTTAAAAAAACACGTTCACTTAGAAACCATTGTTTTTGAAAGAGCAGATTCAACCTAAGCATTTACAATTTCGGTATGAATTTCCAATGCCTTAAACTTTTTTTACCAATAACTATATTACTGCATGATGTTCAATATTTCCATTGTTAAAAAATATACTGACATGGCAACTTTAAGGAGCTTGTAAGCAAATAATGAATTGACAGATCGAAATTAAAATTTGAAAGATGAAATAGTAAAATTGCGTCTCATTTTTAGTTCTGCCATGAACATATAGATAGTGCTCCGCGAAATTATTTTCATTATCCTGGAAAAATTTAATATATTGTGCCTCATACTTCTAGTCTCAAGAAAGTTTATTTTTCAAAAACATTTTTCGGAATTATGCAAGGGTAATCAGGAATAAAGTTTGAAAAGCATATATTTTCATTATATTGTTATTTGCAAAGATTCATCCCTTTTATTTGTTGACAGAGCTGAGAACCTAAAACAAGTTAAAATATTTAAGTTCTTTGTGAACCTCATAAATCTTTCGAAATTTTTAATTTTTTTAGATTAAAAATCTGATGTTTTGGGAAAAATTGAGTACGCAGATTCCAGCTTCGCGAATATATTGATTTCTTTCGTGTGTGAATAGGGCCGGGCCTAGGAAGGGGTAAATGCACGTGGAAGACCTACCAGAGTGGTAGCATTTCAGTATTTGTAGCCATTAATTTTTAGAAATTTCATTATTGAATAAAGTAAAAGTTACTTAGACTGGCATAAACCTCTAGTTTTGTCCATGTTCGAAGGATATTTTTAGCACAGCTAAAATTGCTTTTTAGGAAAAAAATGTACACGATAATAATTTGAACTTTAATAGCGACCAAATCCATTTTAAACCAAGCAGTCGGATTATTTCATATTACGGAATTGGTTGCCGATTAAATATGTTGTTTTTCAAAGGATATAAAGGAACCCATATTTCCCCGATTCGATTAAAAACATTTTTTACGATGTTATGCCCATTTTAAGTTTTGGTGTCAAAAATAAAAAAACTTCTGAAAAGTTTTTCAAAAAAGCGGCATTTCCATCTAAATTAAAATAATTAACTTTTGTCTTTTGATCCCAATAGAAATTTTTATTTTCTGGCATAATCCTTAAGAAAATTTCAAAATGGTTGAAAATTGGCAGAGTTATAGCTTTTTTTATGAGAAAAAAAGCTAATTTTCTGAAAAAACCCCACCTTTTTTTCGCAAAAAATTTTATTTTGGATTTTTACTATAGGAAAGAAATGACATGAGTTTAATGCGCACTTAAAGACATTTGAGATCAGATGAATTTTTTTCTCAAAATAAAAATGTAAATTTTTGTTTCAACATTGTCAAGCCATCTGTTTTCAGCTTATTTTTAATAATAGCATAATTTAAACTCAAATTTGAACAAATTTGATGGAAATTACATCCTAAATAATTTTTCTATTTCTTCAAAAACTGGCTGAAATAGGAGGGATAAGAATTTGAGATATGAGTTGATACCCTCTGCTAATTCGACAATCAAAAAGCTCACATGAACGAGACCAAGTCCATCGGAAAGAGCATAAAATTGTTTAAAAAAAAAACCCAAAAAAAAAAAATTGATTTTTTTCTCAGTCTTCGAAATATCCTCTGATAATAAGCTTTCGTGACCTTCACGAAAAAAATGATTAAATACTTTTTAATGGAAATTCAAAAATCAATCGAAAGCATTTGAACTGAGATTTCTACAGTTCACCCAATAGGTCATCACTTTGACCACGTTTGAGGTTAATTCGTTGTGTTCAATTTTTGGCTGAGGGCACTTCGTCATATACATATGTTTAGCAACATACCATTATTCCAAACAAATAAACAAGCACTTATTCTGTTCCAAGGATCAATCACCAAGGTTCCACAGCTCTTAGTGAAATTTCGACCCCCTCCCCAACTCCTTTTGAAAATTTGGATTAATATTAATTTCTGATAACACTGTAACAGAGTTTTAAGTCACATACAGGGTGGTTCATCTAACATTTGGAATTTGACTTACTGGTTTTTTTGACCGTGAAAACTTTAATTTCATTAGTAAGTATTCTGATAGAAAGATAAGCAGTTATATATCTCTGGTTAATGAGATAGGTCGACACACGCTTGAACAATATTGGAAATAATAAAAATTCAGTTGCAAAATGCTGTATCTTCTACTGACACAATAAAAAAGTTACGTTTCGGATTCGGTAAAAATGATGCGTCTTCGGCGCAATTTGTGGATCAATTTGAGAGACGTGTGCGCGAAACTGGATCTTTATTGGATAAAACAACTCATTATCGTACACAAGCAGTGCGCACAGTGTGATGTCTTTACACCATTTTTCCTTCTACTGCAAGTCTATCCGAGGAAATCATGATATAGTGTTCCATAACCCATTAACCCAGCTGTTAGGTTAGGTCCATTTTGGTCCAATATTTGCAAATTTTTTTCATAACTTTTTGAAGGTGCAACGGTGACTTAAATCTTCAGCTCATGTGGTGTTTTTATGAAAATACTTAATTATCTAAAAATCAAGTGTCTAGCATTAAACGGGATGGAGAAAAACAAAAATTTACAAATCTAATATTAAGGGACCATTTTGGTACTCTGTACATTTTTTATTGACTACAGGCAAAGTACAAGGTATTTCTGTAGTAGTTCTGTATAATAATATGATTTAAGCTGTTTTGTTGAAAATGGAATGTTGAAAAGATGAATAAAATATTGTTCAGTTTGTTTGTAAATAAATTTGCAGCAGCTAGCAAACTTACTTAACTGCAAATACCACATTTTCTAGTAGCTGAGTTTGTTGTAGTACTGCTTGGAGGGGCTACGAAGACTAAGCACGATGCTCTTATCTCAGCGAATAGCTCTGCTAAGAACTGCTGTTTAAGTATTTCGGATTGTAACATCATATATTCATTAACCAAAAAAGTTTCAATTGCCGAAAAAGTTGTGGTACTCTACAATTTGGATATTCTGAGGCCCACAAACATCGCCCTCAGAGCAAATTATAAACTCATTCAATGCGGATATATCTATTATATTTGCTCCAATTTCATTTAAAACAAATGATGACCTACATGTATATATATTTTTTTTTTTTTTTGACTATAAACTAACTAAAACTAAATTGGCTGAAACTCAATGGTTTATAATGCCAGGTCTATATCAAATTGAATTATGTACTGATTACGATTCTCCGCTTTGAAAAAAGCATATGAAAAGGCTCTAACGCTAAAACACACGCGAACGACTACACCCGAAAACACGTCTGTACTCGTCAACGTACAAAACGAAAGAGGACCTACATATATAAAGGAACTGTTCCCACATACGAGTGTCAGATTCCTTTCCAATAGTTTTTTTTTGTCAATTCAAAAGATGAAAGTAAATTATCGGCATTAATATGTTACCCTTTCAAACCTTCTGTCAAATTCTACCGAAACCGTTTTCCATGATTTTCTCAGGCTATTCGTTTCTTGGCTTTCCAAAACACGGCTGTATCTTCAATACTTGATTTTGTGTTGACAGAGACAACCAAAATTATGAGCCACAGTTGGCAAATATTGAGAGCATAAATTGTCTAAAAGAGCATCGTCGTCTGATAGCTACCAGCTATTCATCAATAGTCACATTTCCATTGTAGTTGTAAGAAGTTGCAAAGAGGACTTCCCAGTGGATCCACAAGTCACGAATAGAACCAAACCCATCGCTTCTTCGCATTTGTCTTTGGCTCATACCATTATCGAAGCGGAGGGCACTTGTAATCACTTGTAAGCACTCCATTGCAATTCGATTTTTGCAGTATAAATTGGATCAACAGAAACTTTGCTCTCATTATTTTTATATTCGGTATTTTCATATTCAATATTCGAATTGAAATATCCGAATCACTTTTATTTGGCATATCAGCAATATAACTGGTGTCCAAATTACGCTGATTTTGCATTTTGTCAAGAAAACACAAACTGAACACCAGCAGTAATTCGAACAGCTGATTTAACTGCATAAAGAAATGTAATCAGGGACATCGCTAAAACAATTTTGAGCCTTACAACAGGTCTGCTGATGGCTTCAAATAAAATTTGTTCGACTTGTAGTAAATGACATTCTTTAACATCTATTGAATACTCCAAATGATTTGTTGCGTATATAATTTTTATACCTTACACCGAGGGTATATTCACCTTGTCCTTCCGTTTGTAACACATTGAAGGAGGCGTGGCAGCTGTGTAAAAGTATATATATTCTTGATCAGCGTTACCTCCTGAATTGATTTAGCAATGTTCGTCTGTCTGTCTGTCTGTTGAAATCAGGTTTACGGGAAAACCAAGAAAGCTAATTGAATGAAATCAGCCTACCGACCATACATGTATATTCCAAAATAAAAACTTTTTGATTTTTTCACGATGTGTCAGCTGATACAGTAGCCTTACATGTCTGGACAAAGCACATTACTAGGATTAAGAAGTCTACATTTTTCTACATTAACAGAACTGGCATAATTTGAACTATTCTATAGATTTTTCTATAATTTTCAGAAATTCAAATTATGTCAGTTCTGTTAATTTGAAAAAATGCAGATATCTCGAGTTTGAAATGAGAAAATAATATGCGGTTTACGGTATTCTTTTAAGCAAATAACACTGCATTATAAAAGATGTATCATGGGATCGACGGTAACATAATATTTGAGGTGTTGCAGCTAGAGGTACTTTTTTACTTTTGTCCGGTCAATTGGCAAATATTTTATAAGAAAGAAAGAAAAAGAAGAAAAACAAATCACGGATTTGAATTCCCCGATCGATAGTTTCTCGAAAACCATACCCACTTTGTTGGAAAATTTTATAACGTCTGTAACTTGCACCATTTTTTAAATCAATATTTTGGAAAATGGGTTGCTCACTTAAAACAGAGGGTGCTTATCCAGTTTTCAATATTATTCTTAATCCTAGTAATGGGCTTTGTCCAGACATTTAAGGCTACTGTAATCCGCTGACACATCGTGAAAAAATCAAAAAGTTTTATTTTGAACCGCTTTAATATTTACCCTGGCCAATTTTGTAAAAAGTTGCAGCGATTTTGATGAAACTTGGTGATTCGTTGCACATGTGAACAAGATTAGAATTAGGCTAGGTTTCAAGTTTTCAAAGTTTCCTACAGGGGCGTGGCACAGCCCCAAATTTTAAATTTTATACCACCAGATCTCGTAAGCCGTGCAAGGTATTGTGATAAAATTCCGTAAACGTTTATATTTCAAATGAATTGTGATAAAAGTGGGCGGAATCATATAAGTGGGCGTGGCACATTCTAACAGTTTAAAATTTTAATTCCGTATACCTCAAAATTGGCACAAACGATTTTCATAAAAATTTTGTCGAAGATGCCGCTGAAAGCAGTCATATCAATTCAAGCTCAGCTATTTACATAAAAAAAACTCATTGAAGGGCGTGGCACAGCCCACAATATTTATAAGCGTTATATTAAGAGAACTAACAACGTAATCTTTATGAAATTTAATAAGACAGATATACTTGCTGAAAGGTATCCCAAGCAGCACAGTCCGACTTTAAGCGGATTTTGTGGTTGGATTTAGTAAGAACTTGGTACAATTTCAGTCGGAGCAGTCGGATTTACTGCATTTTTATTACATCTCTGGTTTTTGAAGTATGATTACATATTCCGACTACTTTAAGACCACGCAAAGACGTCGGCGTACGATTGATTGACTTAAGTCATATGATCTGGTCATCGAATGACCATTTACAATTGGTCACTTGGCGACGTCCTGACGACATCTTATCTAGTCGCTGAAAGACTTCACAAGACAAGTCGGAGTGCGATTTTTCATTTTATCGTGTACGACCAAAATTGTACTTAAAACGACTTTAGCGACCGTATCTGCACGCCATACGACTATTTCTGGACTTATTTATTTTTTTAAGATGCTTACATAGAAAGGCTGAAGTATTTCTTAATATGTTAATGAGCCAAAGTGAATATGATGTTAAGAAATGATAAAAAAAACTATTTAAATACTCTATGGCTTATTATGGAAATGATTTGGACGTTTCTTAACCACATTTGGTCGTTAAAAATTTCATAAGTCGCATTTTAACGACAACTGGTCGCCAAAGTGCCGTTAGTCGTTTTATGTACACATTAGGTCAGTGTATTTCAAAAAATGGTCAGTTTGTTTCCGAATACACGACTATTAGTCGTTTTTGGTTCAAAATTAGTCGTATGGATAATGTCTCCGCCATTTTCATTAAGATGTCTGGAAATGTATGGAAAACATGAAATTTTTAGAAAAACATAATGTTTTTAGGTAAATTTAAGAGAAGGGCATTGTATTTTTTCGAGGTAACGCATATAAATTTATCAATAAAATTTTCAGCGTTTTCATTTTGCAAATAATTTTCATGAAAAATAATAAGTTTAGAAAAAGAAAATAAATAAACATTATTAATTTATAAAAATATTTTCAGAACAATTTCAGAACAAAAATTTGGCTTGAAATTGGAAAATAATTATAATAATTAAACAAATCCGACTGGTTATAGAATAAAATGAGTCGTGAAATTTTCTCGTATTTGATCGGAAAGAGTCGAGTCATAACTATTCCATTTTCGGTCAGAAAAGTGGAAGTCGACAAAGTGCACACATGCAATTAATCATTTTTTTACGAAATTGCGTCGTAGCGTGGTCGCGGGGACGTCCGAAGGGTCGGATGTAGTAATCTTTCGACGTCGTAACGACGTCTTTACGACCTTGTTGCGCTGCTTGGGATAATTTTGCGAAAATTTGGTGCAATGGATCATGTGGGAGTGGCACCTCCCATACAAGCAAAAAACGTTTAATGTTATAAATAGTGTGTTATGAGAGTACTCTTCCCAAAATTTGGTTTGGACGTGTCAGCTGCTATGGGCTTTGAAATTAAATGAAAATCGACGGGATTGCAGTAGTGGGCGTGTCACCTCTTATACTACCATAAAATTTTAATCGCTGTATTAATTGAACTATTGCAACAATTGGTGTGAAATTTAATATACATACATACATAGGTGGTTTACTTGCTATAAGGTATATCTATCCCCATAGAAGTAAAATACATTAAGTTGCATCGAAATATGTGATCAATCATATAGTACTAAAATTTGGTGAAAGAGTGTTGCTTATGGAAAGCTATTTTTGGATAAAAATCGAACCATGATACCGCCCTAAATTTTAAGACTAATTACGGCATATATCGCAAACTATACAACATATTGGGATTTCAATGACGAAAATAATTAAGTAAGCCAAAAGTAGGCGGAATTGGAGAAGTGAGCGTGGAATATTTAAATTTCTTAGTTTTTATTCGATTTGTTTCAATATTTTCCATATTCTTATGACTTAATCAACCTTTTAACTTTTCCCAATATATCCCATGTATTGTTTGACTTTTGACTTCTATAATTCTTCTTCATTTTTTTCGACTTATTAAACCTTTTCAACGTTTTTTAACATTTATTTAAAAAGGTTTTTCAGTGCAGTGTAGGGGACGTGAGTTTTGGCCTGGCCGAAAATAACACCTTAACTTGACTTTTTTTTTTCGTAAATATTGTCTTATCGACAATAAAGCAAAATAGTTGAAAAAAATAAGTTCACTTTGATTTATTTATGAAAAATGCAGTATGGACCAAAATGGTACGTTGACCTAGGATTCGTAAGTTTTTTTAAGTGGATATTCCGCTTGCATTTAAATGATTCGCAAAAAAAAATGTTGCCGTTTAGTTTACAATAAATTACTACTTATATTTATATATGTTTTCCAAATCAAAAAACGACAAACAGATTTTATTTCAATAATTCGCAATCCAGAGCTGCTTCATACATCATAATGTTGAAAGTCTGTTAAACGAAACAAATGATGCAATTAAAATGCATTCCAGAGTAATTGCAAGTGATGCGGAAATTGAATGCAATGCAGAAAATTGCAGTAAACTCAAGCTCTGACACCTACTGTCAAACCAAATCAAATGTCAAAAATTTATTGCTCATTGAATGTGACTCTTGCGACTACATGCCACACACGCAAATGTTGCAATATGAAAGTTGGAGACTGCTTGCCCGTACGTATTTGTGTGGCTGTGCGTCGCAATGTGTGTGGCACACGCACATGCAACACTTTCGAAACAAAAAACTACAGCAAACTGGAGGGAAATGAACTCAACCAAGCTGACAATCAATTTGATGCTCTTAAACGAAAATTCAAGTGAAAATTTTTGATGTTTCACATGCGAGCACAGAAACAAGAAAAATTGCAAGCAACACTTTTAAGCTGCACGGCATTTATATTGTAGTACTGCAACAGCAGCAGCAGTTTCAAAAAACCGACAACTGATATCCCGAAAATTGTGCTGAGCGCTGATGCGTTTTTGTCTTTTTCTTTTGGTTTCAGTTAATACAACATATCCTGAGGAGCCTCATAAACATGACAGTTGCTGCAATTTCCATCAATCACTTGTGTCGAACTTTTTCTTCAGCAAAATTTGTGTTATCGTACGAAACGAAACGTAAAAAACGGCAACACTTTCGGTTTGCAGGCAAAAATACAAAGTTTCAGATTAAAGTGGTTGATGCTAAAATTTGTGTACCTACGAGTACAAATTATGCAAATTAAATTCATTTCTTTTTTTTTTTTTGATACTTTAGAAAAAAATTACTCGAAGGGTCTTTTATATATGCTATCATAATAAAATGCAATTTTCTTAAAAAGATGTGTAAAATGTAATAATATAGGTAACATATTGTTACGAAATTTCTGTCTCTTTGACGATAATTTCGATCTCTCACACTTTTCTGAGTTCGATCACTGGATTGTGTAATAATTAAAAACACACAAACTTATTTAGTTATAAAATGGTTTATTTTATTAACGTTCAAATTCTAATATTAATTTAACACTGTATAGAAAACTGTTTTGTTCTACTATGGATCACACTGTATTCACTTTATTGCTTACTGCTTCGCTGGTTTAATTCTACTGTGTGCTCAGCTCAGATGACAACCCTTTTTATACTGCAGTCATCACTCTCTCGAATAATCCAGTACCTTCTAAGTGGCGTATATTCTACCATTTTCTACAACCCACCAGTGCTACTTTGTAGCGTGCATTCTACTACTATCCACAATTCACCACAATGGTGAATGGTGCGCATGGCGCACTGACGTTGAGCTAGCTATTATGCTAGATGTTAGATGGCGTTGTACGTTGTACGACGGCGATAATTTCTCTCGGTTGTTGACTTTTTATTTATAGTGTACTGCAGCGTCTGTTCAGTTTATTATTTTGCCGCTAGATGGTGCTAGTATGTTTATGCTAGCTAGTATCGTTTAGTTTTCTTTCGTTGGTATTTATTTCAAGAGTTTTCTAGCATAAACCAAATTTCGCTACAATATTTTTGTTGGGTCCACGACGACGGGATTTTGCACGAGATGAAAGTCTAATTTATTATTAATCCTTTCAAGTTCGACTGTAGTATGAAAAGAAAGAATGAAAGTAAACGAAGCTAAATGCTGAAAGCGCCCTATACTTAAGTTTTCGAAATTTATACTTCTGGAAAATCCATCGTCATAAGGATAGCACACCCACTAACGTTATAGGCCTTGGCTCGATACCTGCCAAACGAATGAAGTTAAAATACTGAAACTCTTGTTGTTTGTAGTCTATTTAATCTTCTTCAGTTAAATAAAATATAAATGGTTAAAATATCATTTGCATATGCATTTTTGATAAGTTTTTTTTTTTTGAACATACACAAAATAAATACAAAACTGACAATTGGTCATTTGGATAGCAAACCCTTTATTATTTCAGAGCCATACATTTTCGAGCCATGTTGAGTAGTGGTTTCTATTTTCGTTTCAGTCTTTTCAAATGTGGAGCTTTCCTTATCACTCGTCTGATAATGTATAGGTACGCCTTATTTTTTGTACTGATCTTATTGGCCGAGTAGTGAGAGTTGAAAGCTTCTCTCAAAATACTTGTAGCTCTTATATCAACATTTGAAATCAATCGATTATAACCTCCTTTGTTGTTTTTTTCCATATTCTAACTTATCGCGTAGGAACATGGAAAAAAACTTTCTGTTTCTGTTTCTATTTTACTTAACGTATGTAAGTAGTCCCAAATCATTGGTAGCTTCAACTTTTGATTTTTTCTCCACGGTTAGTGTTTGTCCTCTACCTCATATTGATGTTATTTTATTGAAAACACAATCCGAAGAAATTTGTGATCGCACGAGGCCAATTACGGAAGATAACTGGGGTGTGCTAACCTAATGACGCAATTACAGTACAAGCTTTTTGATCGATAGCAAAAATTGGAAAAACTAAATATAAAACGGCACTTTTCCAGTTAAAGCTTTTTTCTGAGTCAAAGAGCTTACGAAGCTAACAAAACAGAAATCAGGATAAGAAGCTACATATTAACAAGAACAGGCTCAGATCAATTATATTACTTTCATTGGGGGCGTGTTATCCTAATGACGCGCAGCGTATAAATAGGCAGTTGCTAAACGATTCCATCTCTTTTTAGCTGCCATAACACAACATAATCGCTTAAACTTTTACTTTGGTGGAAAGGTTGTGAAGAGGAGCAGCGCAGAATGTATTTTTTTTTTCTAATAACAGACGGTGCTACGTCTCTAACAGGAAAATACGTTTCCACGGCTAGATTAATAGACTGATTTTGATGAAATTTAGCTTGAGTATAGATTGAACCTAAGAAAGGTTATTTAAAAATTTAAGTTCTTTAAGGATGCGTGGAATGCCCTTAATGGGAAAAAAACTGTGACTGCATAACCGATACACCGATTTGATGAAATTCGGTAAAGAGATATATGTATTGCATCTCGAGTAAAGATATTTGCTTTGAGTGGGCGTTGCCACGCCTTTAAGAGGAAAAAGTTTTCACAGCTAAACTAATAGACCAATTCTTATGAAATTGGGTACAGAAATAGATTGAACCCTTGGGAAAGGTATTTGCTTTAAAGTGAACGGTGCAATGCCAGCGAAGCTAATGGACCGATTTTGATGAAATTTGGTATGGAGATAGATTGAACCTTAGGAAAAGATATTTGTTTATAAGTAGGTGGCACCACGCACCTAGGAAAATATGTTTTCTTCACTAAACTAATCGACTGATTTTGATCAAATTCGGTATGGAGATAAGAAAGGGCTTGAGATAGGGATAACCCAAGCAGCACAACAAGGTCGTAAAGACGTCGTTACGACGTCGGAAGATGACTACATCCGACCCTTCCGACGTCCCCGCGACCACGCTACGACTCAATTTTGGAAAAAAACGATTAATTGCATGTGTTTACTTTGCCGACTTCCACTTTTCTGACCGAAAATGGAATAGTTATGACCCTACTCTTTGCGATTAAGTACGAGAAAATTCTATTCTATAAATTATATTCTATAACCAGTCGGATTTGTTTAATTATTACAATTCTTTTCCAATTTCAAGACTATATTTGCTCTGATAATATTTTTATAAATTAATAATGTCTATTTATTTTCTTTTGCTAAACTTATTATTTTTCATGAAAGTTATTTGCAAAATGAAAACGCTGAAAGTTTTATTGATAAATTTATATGCGTTACCTCGAAAAAATACAATGCCCTTCTCTTGAACTTACCTAAAAACATTGGCGCATATTCATAGTCATATTTAGCATCAGTTTAAGTTAGAACTTTATTTTAGCAATAACTAAGTCATTCATAGTCGATTTAGCATCGGCTTTTCTGCTTAGTTATAACTAAAAAAATAGTTTCAGCTGAAGTTGATATTAAGTCGATATCAAAAAGAAAATATGGAGAAAATTCATTCATTTCATATCAGAAAATTCAATTTTGATAATTTTGAGGATTATAAGTTGTTTTTATTTGGCGTGTTAAAAAAAATATAAATGCATATATGATTTAAAAAAAAAAAAAAAAGCCTTTTTACTGACGAGAATCGACCCCACGCACTGTTTGTTATTTTAATAAATTAAAAATTAAATAACAAATAATTATATAATAAATAAATTAATGCTTGGCCCAGAATTAGAGCGGTGGCGGTAAAGCGGCGACGAATATACGCTGTCAAAAATTATAACATACTTGATCATGTGAAATTGAACAGAATTGCAGCGTACGACTGTTGACCTGCCGACGGTTAGCCGTCGATTTAGAATTAATTCTATTTTTACGTTGGATCAGTGTTGCATTTCTTTGTCATTTTCTTTGGCAATACGATTTTCTCAACAAAATTTATTGTTTACAAATTTTGTTTTTGTCACTCTCTTTTCCCTATACGATTCTCTCACAAGAAATCAGAAAAAACTAAAGAAATTATAAGCTGTTTTTATTTAGCGTGTCAAAAAAAGTTTTTATAAAAAAAAAATTTTTTATTCTGATGAGAATCGAACACACGCACTTTGAGCTATAAGTCCACAGTCCTAACCATTTCGTCACGCTGCCTTGTAAAATCCAGTTTTTTATTACTCTTTCTGTTAATTTACTAGTGTAAAATTAAAAAGTCAAAATTTATAATGGCAGGTCACTTTAGAAACCAAAGGGTAAAAAAAAATTATATATATTCATTAGGGCGGATTAAATTGTATGGAGAAATATTTTTTAGTCCGGAAACTCTATTTTTCTGAAAGTTCGTCTAATTTTAAGCAAAAAAGTCCACTACACCATATGGCTTCAGTGAACTTCGAGCCCGCGAGTTTTCATTTGAAGTAGTTAAAACTATTCAAACTGCTTAAACTGCCATCTGGTAACAATTTTCAGAACTTTACAGTTTTTTATTCTCTTCCTCAACTCGTAAGAAATAAAATGACGTTTCCTTCATTCAAATCGGTGAATTAGTTTCGGAGTTATTCAAGTTTAAACAAAATTGTTGAACAACTCTTCCCTACTGCTGTTACGAGCGAGCTTTAGTTTTTCATATTGAAAATTTCATAAAACATTAGGCAAACAGAAGCCATGAGTTGTTCAACAGTTTTGTTTAAAATTGAATAACTCCGAAATTAAATCACCGATTTGAATAAAGAAAACGTAATTTTATTGCATACGAGTTGAGGAAGAGAATGAGAAACTGTAAAATTCTGAATACTGTCACCAGATGGCAGCATAAGCAGTTTGAATAGTTTTAAATACTTCAAACAAAAACTCGCGGGCTCGAAGTTCATTGTAGCCATATGTTGTAGTGGACTTTTTTGTCTAAGATTTGATGAACTTTCAGAAAAATAGAGTTTCCGGACCACTTAAAAATTTAATCCGCCCTAATATTCATATACATATGTACGTGTTTTAAAAAACAAAAAAAAAACATGTTAACTGACGAGATTTGAACCCACGTCCTGAGGGCTATGAGTTCACAGTCCTAACCATTGCGCCACGGTGCCTTGTGTGCTCAAAACTTTTATTTCTATGTTTGTTATTTAACTAACTTGAAATTAAAAAGTCAACATTTGACAAGTTTACCACGAAAGCTTTTGTGTGGTGTATTCATTAGCTTATGCCAGTTAGTCAATACTAAAAAATCGACTATGAATAGAAAACAATTTTTAGTCATGACCAAATTTATTTTGAGCTTAGTTTGAGTTTAGTTAATTTCAACTTTAAAATACGACTATGAATATGCGCCATTATGTTTTTCTAAAAATTTCATGTTTTCCATACATTTCCACACATCTTAATGAAAATGGCGGAGACATTATCCATACGACTAATTTTGAACCAAAAACGACTAATAGTCGTGTGTTTGGAAACAAACTGACCATTTTTAGTAATACACTGACCAGAAAATGTGACGACCAAATGTGGTTAAGAAACGTCCAAATCATTTCCATAATAAGCAATAGAGTATTTAAATAGTTTTTTTTTATCATTTCTTAAATCTTTTCCACTTTGGCTCAATAACATATTAAGAAATACTTCAGCCTATCTATGTAAGCGTCTTAAAAAAATAAATCACTTAAGTTGTTTTAAGTTCACCTTTGCTCGTACACGATAAAATAAAAAGTCACACTCCGACTTGTTTTGTAAAGTCTTTCATCGACAAGATAAGACGTCGTCAGGACGTCGCCAAGTGATTAATTGTGAACGGTCTTTCGATGACCAGATACGACGTCGGAGTATGACTGAAATCAACCAGTCGTACGTCGACGTCTTTGCGTGGTCTCAAAGTAGTCGGAATATGTAATCATACTGCAAAGACCAGAAATGTAATAAAAATGCAGTAAGTCCGACTGCTCCGACTGAAATTGTACCAAGTTCTTACTAAATCCGACCGACAAAATCCACTTAAAGTCGGACTGTGCTGCGTGGGAAGGGATACCATGATTTTTATTTTTGGAAGCGATGACATAAAATAGCTTTTTTTATATCAGTTTTTGAGTACCAAAAAATAATTTTTTGCTTCTGTTTTGTTACTATAATGGTTGAATTTCAACCACTGGTTGAACTTTATCAACAAACAAAGGGACTTGTGTAAGTTTCTCAGATAACCTAAAAATAAATAGCGGAAGCTGCCTGCTTTTACAAAATATACAAATTGATTGGCAAAATATGTAATATCTAAATGTTCTATATCTAATATGAACCAGTAGTGAAATATTTCATACTATGCACTTGGCGAAGTTAGTTAATTTGACTAAAAAATCTCTCGAGAATTGCTTATTTTTCCCAATGTTTTCAAATGGCTTATGTCCGGACTTCAATTAGTCGACAAAATTGCAAAATTTTATTTCAGGAATTTTTTATCAACATGTTCAAAATCCTTTTGGATTTTCCAAATTCCTTTCCAAAATAGAAAACAAAAAAACTTGTATAGATCCATAGATTGCTAGCTAAAATTGACTTTAGAATTTTACACGCTACTTAAGGCAAGGCGCATATTGCGGCGCCTATGCAATTCTGACGCTACATATTGCTTCTCGCTTGAGTCATATTACATCATCATTAACAACAACAAGTACCATGCCGAAAATGGCCCAATCCAAGCATCATAAGTAGAACTTTTTTTAGTTGCTATTAGTTTATCATAGGGATCTTCACACGTAATCTTGTTTTTTGTATCAAATAGTTAAATGATAAACTAATACCTTGGATAGTTAGTGCTTTGATACAAAAAACAATACTACGCCTGAAAAACCCTATTAAGTTTATTTAATCAATTTCACTGAATTTTGTTAATTTAATTACTTTACCCACAGAAGAGGCAAATATCGTATTAAAACAATTTAATAATTTGTTTAGTTTTTTGTTTAATAAATTTGCCAAAATACTTAGAAACCATCAAGTTGTCTTCAAAAATTTTTTTCATCAACTCTGCCAATCGGCTAAGTAGTTTCGGCGCAATTGAAAGTAACATAAGAAAAATATTTTTTTCTGTAACGCAAGATGTTTGTATGTATTGTTTTCTACAAGAAGATAAAACTTAATAAAAAGGAAAGCTACTAGCATACGTGTCGCATCACTGTTAAACCAAATATTCTGGCCTCAAGTATTACGTATCCGTAAACGTCGTTCAAAATTGTTCGGCTCTGAAGCACCACTAAAAAAGCAGCAATATTATGAACGCATTTTGGCTGGGTCAGAATTTATATACAGTTTTGCAAGTCGAGTAGTTGATGAAAGCCTACAATCCTGGCTCTTTTTGTAGAATCCTAACTTGGGTTTCTCGTTGAATGAAGAGATCATGTCAAATGCTCTAAGTCAAAAGTCGAACATAACCCTTTGAGTTCAAATTTGGACAAAGTGTTGCCCATTGGATGGTAATTACATTCAAAAATATTTTTTTTTTTTTCTGGCTGAAGTAGAGCGGTGAGAATTTGAAATGTTTGGTGGACACCCTCTGATTCATGTAGTTAATTTGTTTCATGAAAAAATCTTAGTTTAAATGCTTCGAATGGCTTTTTAATGGTCTTTCGAATGGTCATAATTATTTTTTGAAGATCTCAAAATTTGACCTTCATTTGGTCAAATCAAAAATTAACTTTGTTTTTGATAGTCTGGAAAAAAAGCTTTTCACTTGACATCCCGAGAATGTTTTTTTCATTTTCCAACAAAAAAAAAACTCATTGAACATTTCGCCATTACTTTTTACACCGGCAAAATTAGTGCCGAGATGTTTAATGTGTAGTTTAAAATGAAAAAGTTAGATGAATCCAAACCATCAAGGTCACTTTACGCCACCCTGTTTGCTTAATCAAATTGTTTTTCGAGCTTTTAATTACTGGTTAAATTCAACTAATTGCTTTATACTGCCGCACCTATACAAAAGACTTAAGAGACAAACTTGTTGTGTTCCCAACATAATTAAAATAAAATATTTTACAACAACAAAGTCTGCAAGAGCAACAACAATAATGCATATATTATATATGAATACTAACACTTATATGTAAGCAATTTCGTTTATATTTTTTTTTTGCATTTTGATTGGCCTCCGGTTTAAGGGGAGAGCGAAAAAAATGCAAATTACAGACCGCTTTAAGGACATTATTAATGATAAGGGGTCATTACTTAAGCAGCAACCAAAGCTGGATCAGAAGCTTAAGCTCAAGTGGTGGTAGCGGTTGCTGTAGCGTCCAAAGTCTTAGCGACAGCAGCGTTTATGTGCTTCAACCAAGCGTGCAAAATTTTTTCAAGCGATCACTATCGCAATGCAGCAGCAGCAGCAGCCATGTCCACTTGTTCCTTTGGTCACAGACCTTCGCATGAATGCATTTTAGTGCACTACAAACTTATGCCGCTGCTGCTGCCGTTCTGCTGAAGTTTTTGAGGCCCATCCTCTTTGTGATTTTTTATTTTGCACTGTTGCAGTGCCGTTGATTCTGCTGCAATGATAACAAATTTATTCACATTATAATGCTATTTCTGATACCATGGTGGTTGCAAAATTATCCTGCTGCATTGCAAAAGGTTAAAATGATGTGCGAACTTTCAGTCGTTTAAAATTTTAGCTTTGTTGATATTTTATCATAACTAATGTGATGATTTTATTCTGGAAGTCATAAAATTATACCTAACAGAATAAGGAAACTAAGCTCTGCAATAAATGACCGGATAAAAACTTTGATTTGCATTTTAGAATAGTCATAGTTTCTTGATAAATATATGTACTTGAAATAGAGGCATATTCTGTTGTCAAAACTTTCAAACTTGATACAACGATTTTAGCTATAACTCCTGAGGCCAACAACCAAAGAAAGTTAACACGGCCCGCTGCCCACTGGAGCCAAGTCAACTTAGACTAAACATTGTCGAGAAAACTCCTGAGCTACTCGTAGAGCCTCATTTTTTCTAGAAACAGAGACAATATTATTTTCAAAAACTAAATATTTTGAAACACTCAATTCGTACCTGAACAAATCAAAAATAAAATATCCTACACAACGTCACAGAAAAAGCCTGCATAGGTCTTAAATTGTTATTAAAAAGGGTATACCTTCCACCACATTACGTGCTGGCTGATTTAAATAAACGTACTCACATTGAATTTGAAAATATTTACTTAAATATCTCTCTATGTATCGATTCGAAGCTAATATGTGTGTGGGAGTCGCCTTGTCCTTTTTTCGAAATTCGCCAACTTTTTGTCTGATGCCTAACCGTACGTACCATTTTTTGTGTTTGTGTGAAATTTGGTGTCATTACTTTGATGTTCCAGAAGACCGACGATTGCACTATAGGTCAAATAGCACACTTTTTTGACCAAAACTCAATTTATACAAGTGTTGATATTAAATTTTTCTTGTTGTAGTGTAACTGAGAATACTTCAAAATAAAGAAAAATGCATTTTGTTTTTGGAAAAAATAGTTTACTGGATTTCAGTGATGTGTCTAAGTTGATGGACTTACATTCCACTGAGATAACGCAAACAAGTGGTGATTTTAACTCTTTTTTCAACTATTGAGAAGAAATTTAAATAATTCGCTTAAAACATTTAAATGAATTCTGGATTCGTTTGTTTGAATTTGTATTGTAGGTTACAAATGCGGCGTCCTAAAGGAGCAAATCAGAAATGAAAATGACAAAAATGTAATATCAGAAAAAAGAAAATAATAAAATATTTGTTTTTCAAAAAGTTTGGCCTTATAGTGGATAAGCCGAAAGTAGGTGGCTTTGGGAGGACAAGCGATGGCAACACTACGAACCGAGCTTTTTCGGAACCTGAACTTTTTTCAAAAATTACCGGCATTGTCAAGGACTTGATTTTTCGCCTAAAAATAATGTTTATAAGCATATCATATCAGTTTCCCTTAAACTTAGACAAATTTCAAGTTTATTGCTTTGAAATGCAAAAATTATTCAAAACATGTATCCCTGAATCCCAATGACAGCATTTTTACACATAATTCTCATTCATTCAATGGAAATTAAAGAGGTATTAGCTCTTCCGGTTGGGTTATTGGAGAATAATCGGCATAGTCTCGACACAAATTGTACAAATCTGATAGATTACATCATGCACGCAAAAGTATCTGCATTAATACTTTTTTAGACGTGTTTCATAGAGCAATCCAATAATTTCTTCGCTGTCTTTTAATAGACGCATTCAAACTAAAAAGCGTATCCAACTTCCTATAAGTGATGCAATTAAGTATTAAGATGTGAAATCACAGACGAAGAACTCAACTTAACAAGCTATGTTAAAGCACTCGAGAATTTTAATTTCAATGTATTTAAACACTTTAATTAATTTATCTTTAAAAAGTAATGTTTAAATAAACGTTAGGTATTTCTTAACCTCCTGTTAGAATCTAAAAATAAAAACACAATTTTTATTTTATTAATTATAGAATTTTAAGAAAATTTGATACGTACCATTTTTGACCTGGTAGCATAAGGGCTAAGATTTTTGTCACATTTCTTCTTTTAATCATGATAATATAGCCATTATTAGTTTTGGCCAAAAAAATGTGCTATTTGACCTATAGTGCATTGTTCGGTTTTTCGTTTTAATCCTATGATAAAAATAATGTGTGAAAGTTGAAAAAAAAAAAAAAAACAAAAAACTGTTGAAAGAGTTAAAATAGATTGAGGAAGTCGAAAAAATATTGAATGAAATTAAAAGCTCTTGAAAGAGTCAAAAAAAAATGTTCAAAAATTTTGGATGCAGCTGAAAAGTCGAAAAGATATGGAAAATGTTGAATAAATTTGAAAATGCCGAAAAAAGTTGAAAAAGTCAGAAGAATATAAAAACTGTTTAGAAAACTCGAAAAGAAATGAAAAAGTCGAAATATGCCACTCCCACTTTACCATTTCAGCCTTCTTTTGGTTCAATAAATTATATTCGTGATGGGCATTGGCATATTAAATTTTATCACAATAACTTGCATATTTTGCAACATATGTCATAATTAGTCGCAAAACTTATGGCGGTGTCACACTCATTGGTATAATCCAGCCTGATTTTGATCCAGAAATAGCTTATCATAAGCAACATTGTTAGTCCATTTTTAGTTCTTCACCATATCTTAGTATGATTGCACACATATTTCCATAGAAACATGGGAGGTGCCACGCTCGCTGTTGCTATTTCGCCCGCTTTTGGTTCAGATATTCAGGTATATAAGTAAGCCAACAAAATTAAATTTCATACCAATTACAGCAATAGATCACTTAAAAAAAAGCTTACAAAAGCTTGCTTTATTCCATTTAATTTTAAAGCTCGAAGTGTCCAACACCGCTACACAAAATCTTATGAAGATCACACTGATAGCACATTAGCTATAACACTTAACGCTTTTGCTTGTATGGGCGGTGCCACGCCAACAGGTACTATTGCTTCCATTTTTTCTTTAAAGATATCTTGTAGCAAGTACATCTGCCATATTAAATGTCATAATGATAACATTGTTAGTTTTCTTATTATAAAGTTTATAAATATTATGGACTGTGCCACGCACTTCAACGAGTTTTTCCAGTACAGTGGCTAAGCTCGTATTGATGACTGCTTTCAGTGGTATCATCTGTAAAATTTTTATGAAAATCTTCTAGTAATAATGAATCGAAATTTTAAATTTTTGAAAAGTGCCACGCCCATTTTTCCAACTCCGCCTCCTTTTGGTACAATTCAAGATATTTATAATCTGCATCCGCAGACTAAATTTCATCATAATATCTAACGTTATTTGCAACGATGGTATTCTTAAGATTGGTGCTTCCACGTCAAATTTCTCAATCACACATGGTGGGCTTTAACCAACTTTTAATAAAAGTGTGAGTTACAACAAAAACTTTAATTGGGGATTGTTATGGATGTAAGTTAGAGTCGATATATGCTTAAACAAAAGAAATCCTTAGAGCTTTTTACCGACGAAATTAAAAAAATATTCGGTTCTGTTCAAATTTTGATACGTCAAAGAACCTTAATATGTAGATGGCACCACAAATTTCAGTTATCTAGGTGGTCGGGATCCTGAGAAATAGTCGAAAAATTAAAATTTAA
The DNA here is from genome assembly GCA_949775025.1 of Tricholauxania praeusta. Lineage (NCBI taxonomy): Eukaryota > Metazoa > Arthropoda > Insecta > Diptera > Lauxaniidae > Tricholauxania > Tricholauxania praeusta. Next base: position 47,028,987 of record OX459031.1, read on the forward strand.
AGTTGTGGATATGAATTTTTTTTTATCATGTCAGATTATATGCTTTTTAAAAAAACTTAAGCTTATAGACCTTAAGTCCTATTTTTGCGACTCGATTAAGTGAAATAAGTCTTTGAAAAAAAAATTACAGTTTTGAAAATGGTGCCCTAAATCGTAGTTTTATTCATAATACTAAAGACTGATCTTATTATGTTTGTCTATCTATTCACTTTTAAATGAGGTACCATATATTAAAAATGGTTGACCAGGCCCAGAGATATCAAACATTGAATTTGGCTATTTTTGCAAAAATCGCGTTTTTTTCGAAATTCGACCTAACAGTACTCAAGATCCCGAATACCTAGGCAGCTGAAATTTGAAATGTAAGACTTTCTTTTTAGGTTCTTAAACGTGTCAAAATTTGTGCACAATCGGATGTTTTTTAAATTTCATACGTACGTTATACACATATTATACTAGATAGTATTACTAAAAAACAGAAAATATGGAATTAAAAAAAAGCTCTAAGAATTTTTTTCCTTTTGATGCATTTCTACTTTGATTGACATCCCAAATAATTCCACATTCAAGCTTTTGTTGTAACTCAACTTGTCATTGAAAGTTGGTTAAAGCCCATCGTGCACAACGACAGCAATGACAGCAAAAAAACAAACAAATCCGATTCGAATAATTTTGAGATCCTTAAGTTCGAAAATTAATTTTCAACTTCAGATGAAAGTTATTGTAACACAATATAATTTTAATATCTGATATGTTGATAGTAAAAAAAAATATTAAAATTTTTTCATGAATCCGCACTTGAGTCTGTCAATCGAATTGATTATAATTAAGCACTATTGCATTGAACTTGCAGTCATTAAGCAAACACCAATATTCCTGCAATGTTTTTTTTTGAATAAAAATGCATTGATCCATTTGTAAAAACTTACAGGAAAATTTGTCTTTGCTAAATGACTGCAAGTTCAATCTAATGGTGCTTAATCATAACAACAATTTCTTCGAATTGATTATATTCATATATTTCTCTACAAAATTCGATTTTAACTTTATATATTAGCTGGAATGCACTTCTTGAGTAGCGAATGTATTCTTGGCCATTAACCCAGTAAAAATTAAAAACGAATTGTGAAAATATTCATAAAAAAAAATTGGTTCGAACTTTCTTCACGCATGTTGCCCGAATTTCACTTAAGAAAATAATAAAAAGATAATTATTATAATTAGGCAAAATGTATTGAAAATGTAATCGAAATACACCAAATTGTAAAAAAATTTGTTCAATATACTAACGTATATTTTTTTGTAGCACAAATGTACTGAAAACGATACAAATGTACCAGAAATGTCAGGAAGGAATATTATATGAAAAAATAGTTTCCCCTACTAAAATCAATATTATTGTGGGAAACTCCTCGTGGTATAAAATCTGCATGCGCAACTTCTCCCGAAAGCGAATGGTATGGTGGACCTACAAATGAATCATTACTGTAGACAAAACTTTAGTTTAAATTATGCTTTTCTGCATAACTTCTTACGACTTGACGCCCAGTCAAAAGTTTTGGGTGATAACTATTCGACTTCTACGCGTTTGACATCCTTTTGCATTAAGTCGAGGAGCCAGTGAACTTTTATGGTGTCAAATTTGCCCAAGTTTCAAAAATTCATGTGACACTGTCAAATTTCACTAGCTCACCGAATATGCAGAAAATGATAAACTTTTATTAGCTATTTTTTGAAAGAATTGGATAAAAGTACGCTTGAACTCCAAAAACTACATACTAAGTAATTCCAAGTTTAGTACCCACTTTCGCGAAAAGCCCACTCACTACTATCAAGGAATATTTAAGATTCTTTTGAAATAAAATGAATACAACTACTAAAAACTTTGGATTTACAAATAAAAAATATTCAATTGGCTGGAGTGAGTACAGTCATCACTGCATTTCCGTTTTTCTGGAAAACATCAAGAGCTTAGATTATGTTAGACTAACAAAAGACTGATTACTCCCAGCGAACGTCGGTCCATCGAGATAACATTATTAATACACTGAATACTCAAAAATGCAGTTATAACCACCTTATAAATTGTAACACATAATTCAGTAACTTACAGTCTATCGCCCACGTTATCAGAAATCATGATCCGAAGGATCGAAGCTAACTTTCTTTAAGACCAGCTGTGCTACTTCTGTACCTCCTTCATTTCTGCAGATCATTCAAAATTCATGAGTCTGTATGCCATGACGCCAGAAATGCAGTGCCTCTTAAGAACTCTTGTCGGTAAGTTCAAGACTATAAGTCTAATGAACATTTTTTATCATAAATTAAACAGCAATAAGACTAAAGTAGAAAAGAAATTAAAATGAAAAAGGGATAGAGCAACTTCGGGTATTGTGATATGGTCGGGTTGCAAGGTTTTGTGCGTTCGCATTGACTGTTTTTGGTCTCAGTGTGGTGAAATTGATTTAGCTTTGAAGTCGAATTTTATTTGTGTGCACTTCATGTGTGAAATAAGCTCAAAATAAAGTAAATATTATAGCCGAAATACTAAAATTTGTTAGTGGGTGAATATACTTTGTCATAAATAATGTGGGTTTCTTATTTGCTGAAGTGTGTTTTAATAAAACAACCTGAGTGTATTAAAACTGAAATTCGGCTAATGTGATATAGTCCAACTTGCTCCACCCAGCAAGGGCATTACCTATGCTTTTTGCAACAAATCCTTCCAGAGGGATACAAAGATTCAGACCTGAGTTCAATGCCTGCAATGCGATTTAATTTGGGCTCACAATGATTGTCTTTCAAGACGGCAAGCAATTTTTGTATGTAAGTCATCTATCTGACTTTAATATGTTCTGCTTTTCGTTAGTGATTCAGTTTAAATCTAGTTTCCTATTTTATGGAAATTCTATTGAAAGACGTAATGTTATTGTATTTTTAGTTCCTACTGTTTCAAACTTGTCATACTTTTGATGATAGTATATCACATTATTCGAACACTATATATCACATTTCCCGCCAATTTCATTAGGGGGTGTCACTTTTTTTTTTCCAATTTGTTGAAATAGCTTCAGATTGGCTTACTCTATAGAGCTCCGGAGTCGTAATACACTACACAATGCATCAACAAACTATTATACATAAAGAAGTAGAAGCTATGATATAAAAGTTACGTGTAATATAAAATACAAAAATGCCTATATCACAATACCCGAAGTTACTCTATTACTCAGCCTTCTGTCATCCTTAATATTTAAAATAATTATTTGAAATATACTGCAAACGCACTGTAAATAAGTCCATTGTGTTTACTTAAAAAAATACGGATGTTTTGAAAATGTTATCACTGATCTGAAGGAAATGAACTACATCCATAGTAAATTAGTAGTTTTAAAAGAACTTAAAGCCTTCTCAGCTTATTTGATTTAGAAAAACCTCTACAAAAAAAACCCTATATTAAAACAAATCTGAAATTTACTTAGGTATATCCAAATGAACGAACAAATTTTTATTTTTATTATCATAAGTATTATCTGGAGCAATTGGAACCTTCAATTAACACTTTTTGCACCGATAGACACCACCGAACCATACAGGCACCGTTTAAGCATTTAACAACTCAATTAGAAAGATTGTCCGGTGCATCGGTTTAAATAAAAAGCCACGTTTAACACCCCACCATTGCAATTTATGTCAAAATGGAAAATTTATTTGTATCGATTTCGTTGATAAAACGTGAAATTGGGGCGTGTAACGCAGTGGAGGCAAAAGCATCTTACATTTGACAACTGGTTTGAACCAGCGCACCGGTAGCAGCAACAAAACATCGTACATTCAGTACGGAACACAACTACAATACAACATCGGCAACAAATTTACACAAAATATTTAATTTAAGAAGGTTGACTACTGACTTGGAAATTAATTCAAACCATCAGTTGCTCATGGAAATGTGTGAAGCACCGAAGCATTGATTACATCTACCTCTTGGTCTATGATGCGTGCTGCTTGCTGCTAGGGTTGCCTAATTAAACAAGTTATGTTTTTATGTTTTTTCGTGTGGTTTACCATACAAATTAATTTTTAACACATTTTGTTTTTGAGCAAAGAGTTAACATACGGGGGCATTTTGTTAAACTGCTAATTGTTTGGTGTTAATTGGGTGAGGAATAAACAAAAGTGCCGCTGAATGAAGGAAGTCAGCACATCAAGTTTTATCTAGTTGCTCAAAGTATTTGGACGTTATACGGCCACTTTTGCTTCAAATAGAAATGCTCGATACCAAGTCAACGAACCGATAATTTTTTCTCGACGATCGAAGCAGCAGTGAAAAATGCTTAGTTCTTATTTCAAAAATTAACTTTTAGTATAAATAATTATTTCTTCTGCTTACTGCTGTCAGGTACATAGCAAACATCCAACAAAAGGCCAATTAAAAAAGTTTTGTAAAAAATGTTTATTGCATAGGTTTTTAATCTATTTAGCTTAACCGCGCCTTCAGGCACCTCTGCCGGTTGGAGGGTTAACTAAAGACTGACTTTTTTTTTGTCGCACAAAAGAATTTATTAGTAAGTAATTTTTACAATATTCTAATAGATTATTCAAAACATAAACAGAAAATTTTTGCTGTCTCATTATGAAGTCTTTACACAAACATTATGCAATTATCCAGGATAGTAATGACTGCCGTGATATATTTTTCTGTGCACACATTTATACTTCGTTTTCTTATGGTTTGATATGTAAACTGTTATCAGTAAAATATTGCATACATATTAAATTTCGCAAATATTTTACACTCAAAATTTGCAATAAGTCAACGCAATCTGTGAATTTGAATGCGGTCATTTATTTCTTTTTATTTGCTACTATTTTTGCGACTAAGCGATAAAACACAAACGAGTTTTTTTTATCGCAAAGTGAGTTTTAATAAGACTGTTTTATTAAAAGTTCGATTTTTCCAGCATATACAAAAAAAAAAGAATCTTAAAACAAAAATATTTCCCAGTCTCACTTCGGACACATGTTGTGATAGTTAATAATTTGTTAAAAACTGTGTCACCATGTCTTTGTGCGTATGTTAGCGTTGATAAGGCCACTATGCTGGTGCAATGATGTTGGCAACGCAGTAGCAATCAACGACGTAACGATTTAATTAACGTCGATAATTAGCCACCGTTTCAAATTCAGTTATGAATGCGGCAGAGATCTGGTAGCCAGTATTGCAAAGCAATTGAAGAGATAAGATTGGACACCTAATGCCAAATTTAAAGTAAATAATAAATTTAATTCGATGGTTGAATGAAAATTTGAATGGAATTAAATTTTTTTTAACAAAAACTGAGGATCTTATATTTTCGCCATTTTTTTTACAAGTACACTAGAGACCCGATTTGCGTTGTTTCGATTACATACGAATGGATGTTTTCACTGAATATCACATGTGAAGAATTTTTCAATTTGCGTGAAAAAAGGGAAATTTCCATTTATTTCTATAAGGTAAGTTATTCAAAGCATAGTTGTGTGTTAGAAAGTAAGAATTTAGTTCTCAATAAGAAGTGCTGTGGTTAAGTCCATTAAATAACACGAAACAAAAGTTCGATTTGCGTCGTTTCAGTCCCTATTAACGACGCAAGTCGGAGCTCTAGTGTACTGATATTTTTTCAGGTATGAAGTAAATTCTGGTTAGTTAAAGTGAATCGCTACATGAATAAAGAACGTGTTTTCATTATTTAAACTTATTATAAATATGGTGAAAATGATTCAGAAGTTGGAAGAAATTTCGTTAAAAGTACGGTAGAGAAAATGCTCCGACAAACCGTGCTATTAAACTTATCATTGATAAGTTCAATTCAAGATCAGAAAGGCAGAATTTATCATCGTGGTGATCGTTTAAGTGAAAATATTTCAGCTGTTGGCACAAGTGTTGCTGAAGAGCCAAGGACATCAATTCGTCGTCAGAAGAGATCACTTTTTCATTATCATTATTCATTTAAATGCCTTCAATTAAGTATTGAACTCACATATAACAATCTTTGTAAATTAATTTTGTTTCAAAGATCCAATTTCTTATCATATGGTTGAATAAACATACATACATATATATGTTTATAGAATAAACACATTCAAGACTTGGCAATTTTTAGTGATTTTTTTTTTAAATATTTTTATAACACTTCTATTAAATACTTCCGGGATAAGTATAAATATAAGATATGGTTGGTAGCCAAATGAAGTTCATAATTCGAGATTATACGGGGTACGAAATTCGTCTCATACAGAAATTTTCAAACGTTTGTGTTCGTTTCCTCAGTTGTCTTTTGAGATACCACAGTTCGCTGGCATAAAACCACACTGCGTTAATATTTGATACGAGTATTATTTGCAGTTTGGTCTGTGTTAGGATTTTGTTTGAATTCCATATTTTGTGCAATAGTGAAAAGACACTTCTCACTGCTGCGTCTTCCGCGATACCGCCAAGGTGGCAGAACGATGTATTGGTGCTTATGTTGTTCGCGTGTATGTCTAAATTTGGTGGAAGCGTTCGTGTTGATGTTGCTTCAGTTTTCGTAGTGTTAATACGTAGTCCAATAATGGGGGATTGGGCGCTGATTCGTCAGAGATTGGTTTGCATAGCGGATGATCTTGATGACAACAACGCAATATTATCGCTATAAATTATTTCTTCCCAAAAGATCCATTCTATTGCATAATTTCTAGTAAAAGTACGAATTAGCACATTGTCCTAAGTACTAAGACTTTTTGACGATTTAAGCTATTGTTGGGGTGCGTACGCACCTTGTAGGGGTTCTAGGGTTAGTTGAAAAATGTGTACTTTAAAATCAAATAAGAAAATATCGCTTTTGAATAAATAACGTGTTTAATTCAAAAGCTGAATCCGTAGCTCTTAAGGGCTGCATTCTGAAAATTTTAATACGATGAGAGTTCTGATGCCATATTTAGATTTAGAAAACTTAAGCAAAGCACTGGCACTGTAAATGCATTGCGTTCTATATTCTAAAGTGTACTTGGTGAAATATAAACGTTGGGATTACCATTCTATAAGTTTTCACTATTTTGTGCTGTGCTACTCAGAAACATGCAAAACATTCTTAAAATATACGCCTAAAATTTATAAATTTTTAATCATTGGAATTAACCGGCATAAAAAACTCGTCTTATTGGTTTTGGCATTTTTGAGAATAGGATATCCCAAAAACCTAACGCGATGGAGCAAGTCTGAGGTTTTCAATATTTTTATATAACCAGCTAGCTAAACACACGTGAAAGCCAGAGTAAACTAAAAAATAAAACCGAAAACATAAACTCACATTATTTATACATAATTACGTTTGAACGTGACGCCATATCGCCATTTTCCCATACAAATACCCATAAATGTATAAAGGTCCAGGCAGACCACATCCGACCGTCCGAGGTAGAAATATATATCCTTTTCTCCTATTTATTCTTGTCTTAATTTTTTTGTTCTGACTATTTTATTAATAGATAAATCTAGAAGGAATCTTAAGTCACCAGCTCAATTGGAAAAATATTTCAAATACAATTGATATCAAAAAAGGGGCTGCCCAGAACCATCTTCCGGACGGAGGGTTAAAGAATGACCGATATATGTACATATGTTTATATTATCTATTCATAAAAGCTTATACTTACTTACTTAGATGGCCATAACAACCCGTTGTCAGGTTATGGCCGACCTCATTAGTTCTCGCCAGGCGCCTCTGTTTTGCGCGCGCCTTCTCCAATCGTTAATGCCAAGCGCGGTTAGGGCTTCCTCAGCTTGGTCTATTCACCGGAGGCATGGTCTCCCTCTCCGTCGTTGACCGGGGACCTTCTCTTCGAATAGCTTTTTTGCTGGAGCTTCTTTATCCATACGATGGACATGACCCAGCCAGCGTAGTCGCTGTATTGTTATACGCTTAACTATGTTAATGTCGGCGTAGAGCTCATACAGCTCGTGGTTCATTCGAATGCGATAGTCGTCGCCAACTCGAACAGGACCAAAGATTTTGCGGAGAACTTTCCTCTCGAACACCCCAAGAGCGGCTGCGTCTGTTGTTGAAACCACCCATGCCTCAGCGCCCTAAAGAAGCACAGGTAAAATGAGCGTCTTGTAGAGTGTTAGCTTTGTCGATCGAGAGAGAGCTCTGCAACGTAATTGTTTACTGAGACCGTAGTAGCACCTATTAGCAATTGTTATTCTCCGCTTAATCTCCAGACTGACATCATTGTTGCTGGTTACGGCAGTGCCAAGGTAAATGAATTCCTTGACAACTTCTAATTTACAGTTGCCCGCTGTAACATGAGAGTCTAGATCCCGTGCTCTCTTGTTGTTGTTAGTAGACATCATGTATTTCGTCTTGCCCTCGTTTACCGTCAAACCCACTTTGACTGTTTCCTTTTCAATAGCAGTGAAAGCAGCAGTAACATCTCTCTTACTCCGACCGATAATATCAATATCATCAGCGTACGCATGGAGCTGAACACCTTTGAAGATAATGGTGCCATTATGATGCACACCGGCTTTTCGTACGACCCCCTCCATAATGAAATTGAAGAGATCGCACGAGAGCGGGTCGCCTTGTCTGAAACCTTGCTCGGTATTAAAAGATCCGGAGAGGTCATTCTCTACCTTGACGGAGCTACACGTATTGCTCAACGTCATCCTGCAGAGCCTTATCAACTTTGCAGGTATACCGAACTCAGACATTGTTTCGTATAGGCAATCCCGCACTGGGCTATCGAACGCAGCTTTATAATCGACGAAGAGATGGTGGGTGTCGATTTGATTTGATTGGGTATTCTCCAGGATTTGGCGTAGTGTAAAAATCTGGTCTATGGTGGACTTACCAGGTCTAAAGCCACACTGATAGGATCCGATCAGCGTTTCTGTATACGACTTCAATCTTTCAAACAATACGCTCGAGAGGATCTTATATGCGATGGAAATAAGACTGATACCCCTGTAGTTGGCGCAGATTGTCGGGTCTCCTTTCTTTATTACAGGACAAAGCACGCTGAGATTCCAATCGTCGGGCATGCTTTCCGCTAGCCATATTTTGCTGATGAGTTGATGCATGCACCTTATCAATTCATCGCCACCAGCTTTAAACAACTCAGCTGGCAGGCCGTCAGCACCCGCTGCTTTGTTGTTTTTGAGTCGGTGGATAGCAACTCGAACCTCTTCATGGCTAGGTGATGGTACTTCCACTGCGTTATCATCGATTGGTGGTATCGTACTGCATTCTCTCTGGGCGGAATTGGTGGAATCATCGCCCGTAAGCAAGTTGGAGAATTGCTGTCTCCATAACCTCAGTACACTCTGTGTATCTGTAACCAGATTTCCATTTTCGTCTCTACAAGTGGATGCTCTGGGCTTGAAACCTTGAGTTAGACGCTTAACTTGTTGATAGAATTTTCGTGCATCCTTCTTGCCCTGGTACACCGCAAGTTCCTCACGCTCACGCTTTTCCTGCTCCCTTTTTTACGTCTGAAAATGCGCCTCTCTTCCTTCCTCTTTTCGCGGTAGTTTTCTCGCACGGCTCGCGATGCGGCTGACTGCAGCGTCTTCTTGTATGCGGCGTTTTTTTCAGCAGTCGCATCGCGACACTCCTGGTCATACCATTGGTTTCGAGGTTGTGGGCGTCGAAAACCAATGACGTCCTCGGCAGCAGCACGCATAGAGTGGGAGATGTGTGTCCAAAGTCCACCGGCGTCGTCGGTTCCAGAGGTTGGTTGGTTGAGCTTAACCGAGAGTTGAGCGGAGTACGCCTCGGCAGTCCGTTGTGATTGCAGCTTGGCAACGTCCAGCTTTCGTTGCATGACCGTGCGTACATTCTTCGAATTGCATAGCCGCATGCGGATCTTAGCTGCAACAAGATAGTGGTCGGAGTCAGTGTTGACCCCCCGAAATGTACGCACATTCAGAACGCTTGAAGCGTGCCTTCCGTCGATCACAACATGATCAATTTGATTTTTCGTTTTTTGATCCGGGGATAGCCAGGTGGCCTTGTGAATGTCGAGGTGTTGAAATCTGGTACTAATAACTACTATGTTTCGCGCCGCGGCAAATTCGATCAGTCTCAGACCGTTGTTTGAAGTGGTCTCGTGGAGACTGAACTGACCGACTGTAGCGCCAAAGATGCCTTCTCTTCCGACCTTCGCGTTAAAATCGCCGAGGACTATTTTTACATCGTGGGTCGGACAACGGTCATACACGTCCTCTAGGCTCGCGTAGAAGTCATCCTTGGTGGCATCGTCCTTTTCCTCCGTCGGAGCGTGCGCGCAAATTAGGCTTATGTTGAAGAATTTTGCCTTGATACGGGTCGCAGCCAACCATTCGCTTATTGGCGTGAACCGGGAAACTAGGTGGCGTAATTTTCGACTTACAACGAATCCGCAACCAAATTCGCGCCTCCTCGCATGGCCGCTGTAGTAGATATCACAGTTCGTCCGTTTAGAGCAGCCTTGTCCTTTCCATCGCATCTCCTGGATGGCCATGAAAGCTTATGCGAAAATTAATATTGAATTACTTTTTTGTCTATCAATTAATTACAAAATAAAGCTATTTTTATCATTTACGATTCCTAATTTTATTTGAGCTCAAGTAATTTTTCGCCACTCGTTTATGTATTGCAGTTGCATATCTTTAGTTCTTTATACATAGATACTCTGCTGACTGCTCATTTGTAATTAAAAACTAAACAAAAAAAAAAAAACAGTTCAACTGCTCAACAATGCAAGCGATCTTACAGCGCTGACGTGGCCAGCACATGAGTACCAAATAAAGTGGTCAACACATTTCATCCGCCACAAACATAGAAAATAGTGAGTAGAAAAGAATTATTGGTGTCCCTCCTACATAACGGCTACGAGATGGCGTTTGAGTTAGCGGAGGACGGACAAATGGACGAACCGTGCTGCATTCTGAGTTTACGTTACCCAAGGGACTTCTTGCAGATGCAACTGATGCTGAGGGAAATAATTTTTTAACGGACATTGCCAGTTTCTTCTGCAGCCGCACAAAAACGTATAAGCAAGAGACAAGGAAAAACAAACAACTTCTGCGCAAAAATCATCAATCAGGGCCCCTGAGGATAAATGCGAGCGCAGAAGAAGAGCGCGCGTGCGCATGTAAATAACCTTTTATTTGTTATTCAGTGAGGAAGAAGCAGCAGCACCGCGAAAGAGTTTTGTCCAAATGTCCCGCTGCTCAGACATGCTGAGCCCTAAAAAATAAGACATCAAGTGAAAGTTGCAAATAAAATTAAATATTTCTCTGTGTGCATTTCAGAGGATGTTTTCCCTTTACGAATTACAATAAAAATCAGACTTAGCCGCCACGGTCATTCACAGAGAGAGACATCTAACTAAGTCTCAAGCGACTTTTTGACCTACTTTTAGGCAACTCTACTTGTACGAGGAAATGTAAGCAATTTTTCACAATTCCATTAAAATTTTTTATTTGCTGAAGTGTTTTGCTAATTTTCACCCAAAACAATTGCATTCCGTTGGTTTTACTATTCGTATTTCGACCCAAAAACATATTGGTCTGTGCCTGCTCTTGCATTTGGCCATGCATCATTTTGAACCTCATCCATAAATATATCCAAGGTTCAAACCAATAAATATCAAGTAACACTAAGTTAAGCTTGTGTTACTTCTTTGTAGTTGTGTGCCCATGTTTGAGTGTGTGGAATAACACATAGTAATTATGGCACAATTTGTGGCAAACATTTACGATGACATTGACTTTGCACCAAATGCATAAATTATAAAAATTAATGCAAAAACAGTTAAGTAGGTACATGCAATATATACAGTAGACTGGTCCAAAATAGAAGGTGATTCAACTTCTGAAAGAAGTCTTTGAATTGCTTACTATTAATCGAATATTTTATGTATTTAATTACCCAAGAAAAATAGTATAAGTCAAATGGGTGTATCAAACCTTACGCGACTTTCAATTATTTAGATTTAGTTTCGATGACTATTTTCGTACATTTCGGGCGGTATATCGGCCATACCTTGAAGTTTGCTGGTTTTTAGGTTTATTGCATCTTTATTTTGTTTTGCTCAAAATTTCACATCAACAATCTGCGGTTCAAAGATCCAATCAACGTAAGTTCTGTTCGGGTTTCAGTTCTGAAGGTTTAAGGGGGCTCAAAATGATCTACTTTATCTGCATAGTAGTAAAAAAAAAGCTCAAAAAGAAGTTGGAGAGCAACAACATTAATGATTTAGAAAAAATAAATGTCATCACGGTTGGTTCCATGACAAATAAAAAAATACAACATATGTCATGGGAGTTCACAGCTTAAAACAAAAACTAAATGCCTTGCTTTGATGAGCAATGACTAAGATAAGAGGTTCACATTCGAATCAGCAAAAATTCAATAACTCTGTATTAAAATCTTTTGAAGTCTTTTTAATTTTATTTACTGGGACCTCGACAAGTGGTGCCGCCCTGGGCTTCCAAAGATGTTACCATGGCGCAATCTTCGATCACAGTTTACCTAACACTAGCAATATTCTCACTTGATTGGACGCCACGATCATGCACACGCGTTATTCTATCTCCATGCAACCAGTTTCTAAAATTTAAGCCCCAGTATGACAATAAAACTGACTAAAAACTTGCCGTTAACTTTAGAAAGTTAACTCTTCCTCTAACTTTAAGGGTTAACGTCGTAAGTTTTACGACTAATCATTTTAATGTGAAAATTAACAAATGACAATTTTTTTTTTATTTAATATCCAGATATGTATAGATATCTATATATATGGCACCTGACAGCGGTTACAAAAGTGCATTGTCATATAACTTTTTTTTGAATGACAGGCATAGCATGTGCTTTGTTTCGAAAATCCAGATGCTCCTCCTTAAACATCTACTGACGGCGGTTAAATATTTGGGTATTGGGAGCGATTCGATAAGCGCAAACTTTTCACGTGCGAACACTTTAATGACAAGTATTAATTTATATAACTCCAACATTAAACTTCTTCTGTTCATAGGTTTAAATCTTAAAAACATAAAAAAGAAAGATTTTTCGTACTTAATTAAAGCAGTTGAAATTTAGTGACTTTTAAAAATATATCACTTTTTTCGGAATTTGATCTCTTGTAACTCCATCAAATCTTATTCGATTCTCATTAACTCCAAACCGTTAGTGAGAAAAAAAGCCTTTCGATGAATATATGGCTAAATAAATGAAAAAAGTGCAAAGAACGGGACTTGGGGTATAACTCGAAAACGATTCTTAAGAGAAAAAAAATGGTTGGCATTTTCGGAATTTGCAACCCAAAATTCATAAAAACAGTAAGTGAAAAATCAGATCTTGTTGTGTGCAAACCAGTGATATAAGTAAATCAATCATAAGAAACACATATAAAATTTTCAAAATCCGAAAAAAAATAGAAAAAATTGTGAGCACATATTGAGCTATGGCTTACAAGTTGCGTAATATAGAGTAGAATTTTGGGAAAATTTTTAAAAAAAATCGAAATGTCGATTTTAATCTTTAATCTTTATAACTAACTCATAATTACTACGAATCATTTTTTTTCTATTTTAATTCAGAAACTGCATTTAAATAAGAAAAGAATGATACCCTTCTTTTTATTGATATCGATATTTATTACTATAGTCCAGGAGAAATAGGGTTTGAACAACAAAATAATTCGTTACAGCAATCCGACAGCGGAATATTGTTGAACAAGCTCTTGTAAAAGAGGACAAAAAATCGAACCGACAGCAGCTATCCGGGGTGGAATGGGGTGAATTTTTAGAGGTTGAACACAGTCTTTAACGATTTCTAGCTGAAACTTGGGCAAAATATGCTTTTCAGTGTTACACAAAGGCAATAATTTTTTCAGACGGAAATATTTAGAGGTTGTTGATAAATTTAATTTTTAAACTAAAAAAAACGAAATTTTTAACTGAGATTCCTCTTAAAACTACACCTCCTGAGAAGTTCTGTTTTGGCTCACTTACTTGTTGTTATGTCTTCTTTAGATAAATGGTAAAAAAAGGTATACTGCAATGGAAAAAATTACGAAAAAATTGAAAATCTGTTGGCTCTCCGACGAGTAGAGCTATGGTGTTTCTTGTGTAACAGCTCAAATCCTTTGTTGTTTTCACTGTATTTACCTTAATACAATATAATTTGAATTTCTCAATGCCACTACATAAATTTCTATTAAAAAATTAACGAGAAAATAAATAAAATTTGATTTTTGGTCCAAAAATTTTCAAAGTTTCTTATTAGCAAATAATTACAATATTTTGCTTCAATAATTAGTCACTCTAACTAACAGTGCATGATTAGTTTAAAAAAAAAATATAAAAAAAAATTTATTTTGATAATTCTTGGACCAAAAACTAAAATTTTTTTTTTCTCTTTTATTTTACAAAAGCTTGTTCAACAATATTCCGCTGTCAGATTTCTGCAACGAATTATTTTTTTTTTTCATTTTCTCGACTAATTCTACTGGACTACTAGTCTGTCGTTAATTGAAAATTGTTTGTCTTAAAATTTAAAAAAGTGATTATTCTTTAACGGTTTCGAATTAAAGACTGGAAATTGGTGTGCTTGTTGCTTTTAATATGTAATAAGACATATCAAAATATGAGCAAAATCGAAGAGGGTCGGGCCAAAACCTCGGTGATTTGGCATGGAATGCCCCATATACTATTCAAATAAGAAAGATATGACCAAATCCATCTCAAACCATGCACGCGGATTATTTTATGTGACGGAATTGGTTGCCGATCAAATATGTTGTTTTTCAAATGATATGTTTCCCCGATTTGATTAAAAAAAAATTTTTACGAAGTTATGACCATTTTAAGTTATGCCCATTTTAGGCTGAAAATTGTTTCAAAAAGCGGCATTTCCATCCAAATCAAAATAAGTAACTTTTGTCTTTTGATTCTTATAGAAATTCTTATTTTCTGTTAGAATCTTTAAAAAAAATTTCAAAATGGTTGAATATTGCCAAAGTTATAGCGCTTTTTATAAGAAAAAACAAAGCTAATTTTCTGAAAAACTTCGTATTTTTTTTCGCTTAAAATTTTATTTTGGGCTTATACTAATATAAGAAAGATTGTATGAGTTTAATGCGCGCTTAAAGACATTTGAGGTGAGGAGAATTTTTTTTTCAAAAAAAAATATTTTATTTATTCATCCTTTGCCTATTTACATGTAGTATGTATGTAACATAAATATGTTCGGATTCAATCGAACAATAACTCTTCAATATCACTCTTACAATGAATCTTCATTCGCAATATCTACTATGTACATTACTAACAACATGTTCAAATATTTATTTCCAATTATTTAGAAGTTTTGCCAGCTACTTCAATGTTGAGGTTTCATTCAATTTACTAAAAAAAAAAAATGGTCGTACGACATTTCATCACATATTTTTGCAAAATTAACTTAAAAAAAAACAGGTAATTATTATTAATTGTCCAAGTGCACCGAAAACGTACTGCAAATGTTCTGAAAATTCTCCAAATGTACTGAAAATGACCCAAATGTACCGAATGTACTGAAAACTTGTCGAAAGTATTGAAGACGATTTTTCAGGGCGCGAATGTACCGAAAAAAGTACAAATGTACCGAAAATGTCATCACTAATATGGTTGTGACATAAATTTTGTAGTAATTGTGAGTAAACTATGTTCTGGAATTGTTATTCGGATTAAATAAACAGTTTTTTTAAGTATTTTCCAGAGCTTAGCGATTAGTAGCACATGGATGTAGTGTTACTGGTAGCCTGGGTGAGGTCCCTCTAGCAATAAAGTTATTTACCTTTCTTAAATATCAATTGGTTATCAGAAACATTTAGCGAAGCTTCTACGTGAGATATCAAATTGAAACTATCCCCTTAGGCACTATTTAGCGTTACCTTTTCGCTTGCTGTTCCTGTCTTCTCATTTCATTCTTGAGTAGCGTCAGATTCAGCGTCTATCAAGTCCTAAGTCCTGATAGAGCATCTGCCACGTTGTTTGCCACAGGTTTGTAAATCAATTTGTGGTTATATGACTAGATTATCACTCGTCTTACAGTACTTTAGCTTTGCGTTGAAACCCCAACTGCCGAGTGCCTAGGTTATGGACTGTTGATCTGTAAATTATGGAAGGTAACAATAGAATATAAAGTAAATAATAAATTTAGTACTTCTGAGATGAATGAAATTCAATTTTTTAGTTTAAAAGATATAATATTTATGTAGGTATTTATTAGAATCGTAAAAATACAGACAAAACCCAAAAGGTTTTTTCAAAATCGTAGCGCTACATCTGAAGAAACTTTTTTCCACTACTGTGGATTTATGTGCCAAAATCCAAAGTTGCAACAAAGTCCATGAATATTAACGTATCGGTTTTCCATGCAACTTTGATGCACTCTAATTTACATTAACGAGCAAAAGTGAGTTAAGGTTTGTCTTATTTAATAAACTTTTTTGCCATTAGAAACCATGTGAAGCTCAGATTGAAATTGATTGAGTGAAAACCAAACCGAGGATTAAATAAAAATAAACCTTAGGAGTGTCACACAAATAACAGACACGCAGACAAAACATTGCACATGTACACGGTTAGAAATTTTGGAATAAATTTTAATACTTTTGGGATTATATATATGACTACACCAGAATTGTATTAAAATTCAATACTGTCTAGATATTAAAATTCATTTTTAATACAAATTTTTTTTTAAATTTAATACTCGTTTTTATTAAAACTTAAAAAAAAATATGACGTATCCACTGGGATTCGAACCTGGATCTCTTTCAATACAAGGATAGCATGAACATTTTAACGACATCAGCCAACGTAGTATCATA
The DNA here is from genome assembly GCA_949775025.1 of Tricholauxania praeusta. Lineage (NCBI taxonomy): Eukaryota > Metazoa > Arthropoda > Insecta > Diptera > Lauxaniidae > Tricholauxania > Tricholauxania praeusta. Next base: position 47,045,871 of record OX459031.1, read on the forward strand.
TTTACGTTAGCTAAATGTAATACATACTTGCGATAGCACCAAATTGATTCCAAATGTTATAAAATATCGTATTAATGTTTGAACTGTATTAGAATTTAATACAAAATTTTGTAATATATTCAAAAGCATTAAATTTATTCAAAATTGTATTAAAAATCTTTGTAATACTTCGCTTGTATTAAAATTTATTCCAAGATTTCTAACCGTGTATAAAAAGTTCTCTAAAATTTAGTATGGCATTGTTAATTTCTCTACCGAATGTATGCCACAGTTCAATAAATGGAAAGAACATTTAAAACTTTATACCATTTAATATTTAATTTTTTTTTATTGACATATCAATACAAATGTGATAATACTCAACACTGTACTTAGTTCTGATACGAGCGACTATTTTTTTGCACATATTTTACGTCAGCAGTATAATTTTTTGCGCAAATTCAATATGTCAATCAAATTTTTAACGTGACTGCAAGTTTTCCGCTTAAGAAAATTGCAGTTTTTAATTTAATGTTCTAAACAAATAGAGAGAAAAGCTGAACATTCCATAAATAAATTGTGTTTCCTTGTTGTAAATTAATAGAGCAGTAAAGTCAGAGTGTGTGCTCCACAAATTAGCAGTTGGTTGCCGAACAGAATATAAATCACAACCCAATGTTATTGTGCCAAATGTATTTATTTGCTAATAATTTAATGGCTTTAAGGTGTTAACGTTCAACGCCGCTTTTGCCAATTTCTTTGTTACAAGAAACAATCTCTTGTTGAAAATACATGCTGACATTTTGAAATTACAGAGACATAAGATTCGTATTGAAAATTTTAAGAAATTGACAATTTGTATGTGTGAATATCTTTTCTCCCAGATAAAGTGAATTAATATGTGGAATTGTAACAATACCACAAAATGCAATAATACTGCTTGCTATACACTTCAGGGTAGAAATTTACGAAATCAGATATTTGTGAAAATTTGAAGCAAGTCATCGTCGAAGAGCTATTTTGACATGAACCTCATTTACTTCTTCTTAGATATAGAGATATGCTCGAGTAATTCTACACACATGCGGCAAATGACTATTCAAATATCCGGGTGTGAGAGAAAATTTATTGAAAAGGATTTTCCGATTTAGGCTACAGATATATAAAGAGCCAATTCCTTAACTATAGTCTGAGAGAGGTCTGAGAGGTTTTGTAACTGAAGCAACGTTTGTAAATGTGTTCAGTAAATTTGACCACAATGCTTTATAAAGAAGGTTAACCCTGCTATTGGGTTAATACCATTTTGGTCCAATTTTGGATTAGTTTCTTCATAACTTTTGAACGGTATAACATAATGACTTAAGTCGTCAACTCACGTGGTATTTTTATGAACCAAGTTTTTTATCTAAAAATCATGTGTCTAGCATTAAACGGGAGGGACAAAAACGAAAATTTACAAATCTTATGTTTAGGAACCATTTTGGTCTTTCGCATATTTTCCACTGACTACAGACAATAAACAAAGTATTTCTGTAGTAGTTATGTAAGATAATATGATTTAGCTGCTTTGTTGAAAATAACTCTCATTGTTGCACGAGTAGTACTGCTTGGAAAGCCTACTGAGACTGAGCACGATACTCTTATCTCAGCGGATAGCTCTGATGAAAACTGCTGTTTAGGTATTTTAGATCGTTTCATCATGTATTCATTAGCCAAAAAAGTGCTAATTGTGGTTAACACAAATACATATTGACTTCAGAGCAAATTAAAACTAAATCAATGCGGACATATCTATCTTACTTGCAAATAGAACATTCGGCCATAGATTAGCTTTCATTTGGTACTAGAATAGCCAATGATTTGGTTGGCAGTATGTACGCCTCCTATGAGAGAAGATAAAGTGAGAAATTACAGACTATCACAAAATGATAAATGATGTCAATAAGTTTCAAGCCTTTTGTTGAGTTGTAATAAGACACTATGTCAGGTTCTTATTCGCCTCATTGACATCGACTTCTATCTTCTGCAAATTACTTATCAAAACAGTACTAATCTTTATTTTTGAGGGCAATGTATGAAGGCAAAGCTCTAATTTCATTGAAAACAAATGATGAGCTATATAAAGGAAGTTTTTGAAAATAATCGAACTGTTCCCACGTTTGAATGTCGGTTTCCTATTCAAAAGTTCTTTTTGTCAAATCGAAAAGATGAAAGTATTTTATCGACTTCTAGCTTTTCTTGATTATTTCAGGCTGTTAGTTTCTTGGATTTCCAAAACACGGCTGTATCTTCCATACCTGATTTGGTGTCGATGAGCCACAGTTGGCAGGTTCTGAGAGCATTAATTTTCTAAAAGAACAGCGTCTTCAGAAAGATACCAGTTATTCATTAATAGTCTCATTTTCATGGTTGTTGTAAAACGTTGCCAATGAATTCACAAATCACGAATAGAACCAAACTCATCACTACTTCGGATTTGTCTTCGTCTCGTACCATTATCGAAGCGGAGGGCACTTGTAATCACTTGTAATTCGTTTTTTGCAGTATGCCAAAAAATGGATCAACAGAAACTTTGTTCCCGGTATTTTCATATTCAATATTCGAATTAAAATATCCGAATCCAAATTACGCTGATTTTGCACTTTGTCAAGAACAGCTGATGTAATCAGGGACATCGCAAAAATTATTTTGAGCCTTATAACAGTTCTGCTGATGGCTTCAAATAAAACTCTTACGACCTATAGTAAATGGCATTTTTCAACACCTAACGAATAATTCAAATGACTTATTTCACACATAATTTTTTTTGTTTTTTTGCGTAAGTATTGTTTTATTGAAATATTAAAGCAAAATAGTTATAAAAAATAAGTTCAATATGATTTATTAATGAAAAATGCAGTATGGACCAAAATGGTCCGTTAACCTAGGTTTTTTTTAAACCTTACAGCAGGGTTAAAACGAGGTGCTGGAGGGGTAACGTAAATTGAACAATTTTTATCTTATCATGAGAAACAACTTGAAATGAAACAAGTCTATGAAACCCGAAAAATGTTGATAATAGTCGAAGAATTCCGGTGGAATAGAAAAATAGAAAATATCAAAGATATAAATGTACATATTAATGACTCATTCCCAGGCATATGTGCTGGATTATCGCTGGGAAACTTCAGCTTAAAATTTCTATCAGAAAGTATACATTTTAACTTTGTCAATTTAAATTTTATTGAAAGTTAATCTACGGTGTAGTTAGCTACATATAGCAAAAGCGAAATAAATGACTCAACCCGTATCTAACTCAAATTTTGCCTGTCGAATGTGGTCATCTTAATATAGATTTTTTTTACGTTAATTTTCTTTGCAAGAGCAATAACCATTAAATTCCAACTTTGCAAATTTCGAAACCTTAAGTTAATGTAACAATTCCGAGGTACTTTGCGATAGTGTTATTTAAAACATTAATATTTTTTAGTGTTTATTTACGTTTATGCACATTAGTGCACCTTTAGGTTATGTTTTAAATTTCAGTGTTTTCTAGATACATAAATAAGTATCGTAATTAGGGGTGGCAATCCCGGAGCTTTTTTGAGTTTCGGGATTTTCGGGATCGAAGTTTCCATTCCCGGGATCCCGGGATTGATAGTTCTAGTAAATGCATATAAAACTACAAAAAAAAAAAAAAAAACGAGAAGCTTATACTATTGTATACGATATAAAATTAAAATTGCCTTATTTCACAGCGTAACAATAAAGAATAAGAGCGCAAAATAAAAGCTTAAAAATTGACTAAGAACACTTCGAGTGTTAATACATCTAAATCACATTTACTAAGTTTGACTATTAGAAGATAGTCACTATTAAAAAGAGATTATAGAGGATAATCAAGCATTTATGACCAAACTATGAATTTTATTATTCAATTTTATTTTTACATTTAAAAATTCGTGTAACACAGTTTGTACTTGACAACCTTCTTCAAATGTGACAGTGATGGCATTTAGTGGCACCGAATGGCTCACTCTCAGTAGACGCACCCATAAGTGTGCTTCATTTAAGTTGTCAAAATCTTTAGAAGCTGATTTCAGAAAACATGCTTCAGGCAAAAGTTTAATTATACCTTAGAACTTAAATTTTGGTAGGTCTAGGTTTGGGTCAAAATTTCAATGTCAAATTAAAGTCGGCTGTGTTTTTTTTTTTTTTTTTTTGAAGACAAACCTATATTTTTTGTTGCAGATTTGAAATTTTATTAAAATTCTTAAAATTAGTCAAACTATTAAAAAAGATATTTTTTATGCTATGTCACATTTTTTTTAAGAAAATCTTAAACGAAAAATTGCTACAATAAAAAAAAATATTTTACTCACTTTAAGGTTCGGACACAATTGAAGTGCATTTTGCAGGATGCAATAATAATTCATGCACATCAAATGTATTGAAAACAATTATTTTGCAGACTTTGTACTTAAATATTTCATATAAAAGAATATTTATAATATAATATAAAACTTTTTTCTAATCCCGAAAATCCCGGGATTGCCTCTTTGTAATCCCGGGATTACTTTAGCCTATATTTAGAGCATATCTCGGGATCCCAGGATGAGTGTGTCCGTGAACCGATTTTGCCGATTTACAATATCAAGAAGCTTGTTAGAATGTGTGACCTGTGTGCCAAATTTCATTCACTTGGCATGCTTGATTTTCCTCTTAACGAGACTTCAACAGATAGGTGGATATACAAACAGACATAGCTAAATCGACTCAGGTGGTGACGCTGATCAAGAATATATACAATTTTCCATACCTGCCGTGCCCCTTTTTATGCGTTACAAACGGAATGACATAGTAAATATACCTTCTATTTAGGGTAGAATAAAAAAAATAGTTAATAACAGAGCTATTTTCATCGAATTTCTTTAACCTTAACTGTCAAGCCAGTCGAAATATCTACAATGTGACTTTAAGTTTCGAAAATCTTATCTGATCGGATAAAAGTGAGTTTTTATTCACCTTGTAGACTTAAGAACATTTTTATAACTACCAAAATTAAGTGATTAGTTCGGGCAGTTATTCATGCAGCAATTAGTACATTTTTCTTTACTCTCAAGGGCCAATTACACCCAAGATCCTTGGAAAGCAATTTTATGTTTTGGGATGTATGCTGTGAAAGCTTTAGAAGAACAGATTTAAGATAGCCACTTTGGGCAGCTGATTCAGAAAAAAATAACGAGTAAAAATTTTTACACTTAAGCAGTTTCTTAAAAAAAATTAACCAACGATGTTGAAAATAAAATATGTGCTACTCTTACACTCCCCTCTTTCCTCGCCCAACTTCATTGCAATTTAGGTTACACTTTAATTTGCATGAGCCATCGAACATCATGTACCCGATTATCGAGTTTGTGGCATGCGGCATAAGTAATAAAATTTGTTGCTGTTGTTGGGCTTATGCAACTTGTTGAACATGCAACGACAACAGCAACAATCAATCAGAAAATGCTCTCCGATATTGGAATTTGCACAGATGGATGGATGAATGAATGGTGGAACCGATCGTTGCAAATGGACTTGGCAAAGAGTGGCGTTAACGGCAACAGCAACAGCAACAGCAGCAGTAGCAGAAGCAAATGCAGCAACATTTGAATGACAAACAGTTGGACGGACAGCAATTGAAATGGATGGATTGATGGATGAATAGTTGTTCGTATAGAAAATGCCGCTTTGCGATAAGGATGGAAAAATGCACCTCCAGCAGAAGCATCGCTGTTGGTCCTATAAAATCTATTTTAATTCCTGTTGCTGTTGTTGTTTTGGCACTCAGTTGAATGAGTCCATGCATCAGACATTAAAATTGACGTTTGAAGTTCGAAAGGTTACAAGACTTTGACTTCTTGTTGAAATAATTCGACTTCTGCAAAAATATGTTCTGTCTTCTTTTTTTTTTTTGTTATTTTTGAAAAAATTACATAATTCTGTAAACATTAGTTTTGCGATATAAGACTACATATAGTACTTACATAGTTGTACGAGATCCTTAAAGTAGAGCCGGTCTAAGTGAGACAAAAGTTTCCTAATGCACATGATGTCATTACACTTAGGTGGGTTGATGAAGCATCGTTGCGAAATTGCTTACAAATCATTGACAGTTTCGAGAACATTAATCACTTAGGCCTCAATATCTATTATTGGGAAATTTCCTTGAAATTCGGTTTCTTCTCTTAAAGATATTGAGACATTTTGTTTTGATTACACTGTGCCACCATGAAATTGACTCAAGAATGCTTCCTTTTAGATTTGCATTATGGAAGATACTGTGCTCATAATTTGTTTTGTTCGTCGGTCTAAATTTTTGAAATTCATCATCCATTCATTAACATATCTTTTTAACAAAATTTTAATTTTCTATACAATTAACATGCAGAACAAATTTGGCTCCGACGTCTCCTTTTAAAATTGAGCTACGAAGCTGCGTTTGCGTGAAAGTTTTCTTCATATTATAAGCTTAATTTCTGCCGAGATCTTGTCAAGAGCTGTTCCGGATCATTCCTGTTGTTTGTGTGATATTTGGTTCTATTACCTTAAGTACTTCTATCAGTATAGCGTTTTGAATTTTCGCTTCTATGGAAGATGTTCAGACAGCGCACCATGTTTCATTTCGTCATCCAGGATATACAGTTATTTAAGAAAAAAAGCTGAAAAGTTTTTTTTTTGTATTGGCATTGATTTATAAGTATATCTGTCCTCAAAGGCATTTGAAAAATGTGTTCATTAATTTGTTTAAGCTTTATAACTTTAAATGAAATGATGGCAATTTATTAAAATAAATTTTATGGATCATCAATAAAATATCCATAGTTTGAATGTTAGCATGGATTCATTTAGGAATTCCAATTTTTCAAAAGGCAAAGTTCTGTAGACATTGATGTTCAGGCACATGTTTGATGGGAAATACTTCTTGTTTCCCACAGTAGGAGACCTTTTTTGTGTGTTCTTATGTTGGTTTTGTTTTTTTTTTTTTTTATTTCATTCTCCAAGTTTTTTTTTATTTTAATTCTATACATTTTTAACAGGTTGATGCGTATGCTGCTTGGTCATCTGGCCAGAGGCAGTATTGAAGCGCGGGTACCATGTGTGCAAATGTAAAATTAATCGTTGCTTTTGTGCTGCTGCTGAGCTGATGGGTTTGTAAAACTAAGTAAAATCCTAAATCACATAAACTGCATGAGATGACGTCAAAACTATGGAACTTTTACGTTTATTAAATTGTATAAAATTTCATTAGCTGTAACTAGAAAACTAAGAACCAGAAGCTACTTAGTGCATTTTGTGTTGGGTTAGCAATTGAAAGCAACAACAATTACATAAATATTCTTAGGTTGTTTTGTTGTAAGTAGTTAAGTCTTTCAAACAGATCCGTTTCAGGCGTTTATGGTGCCTGAAGTGGGAGAAAAAAAATTTTATTAAAAATTTAAGGCTTGAATTGTTGACTTGTACTGATCATATTAAAAATGTGATTGGTAAAATATAGGGTACTTTGCGTCATTTACACAATTCAATGGAAACCAGACGAGGACTTGTTGTTCTCTTAATCGTGCCTCACATTTTGCATTGTATTGCTGTTTATAGTAGGACTGTGCATCGATCCTTTCATTAACTTAATGTTTCATTCAATAATACTGCCAGATATGTTTATGGAGATGGACAATTCGATCACTTATATAAAAAGAGTATATGTAGGTATTCTGGGATGCAGCTTAAAAAATTGTCTCAATATGCGCAATATTAAATTTTAACATAGACTCCTGCATACTCAAACTATAGAATATCTATTCGAAAAAGTTAAATTTTGCCAGTCTGGTAGGTCGTTGTGTCTTATTGTGCCTAGATGCAATGACTTGAATTCAAGTAGATATTTTTTCATCAGCGTCATAAGGTTATGGAATTCATTGCCACCTAGTATCAAACGTATTAGAAATATGTATATGCATCTCCAAACGTGCTTGCTTAAGTCATATTTTGACTTTAAATTTTTTAAAAATCAAGTAATAATTTTTTTTTTTTTGTGAAGCATTAGTCTTCTTTTTATTTATTATACTATTTTCTTTTGAATTTTGATTTGAGTTGTTAAATTTCTTAATAATTACATATATTTTAATGAATGTAGTAATTCTTATATTTTTATACCCTACACCGTGGGTATATTCACTTTGTCTCTCCGTTTGTAACACATCGAAGGGGGCGTGGCAGGTATGGAAAAGTATATATATTCTTGATCAGCGTCACCACTTGAGTCGATTTAGCGATGTCCGTCTGTCTGTCTGTCTGTCTGTCTGTCTGTCTGTCTGTCTGGGTGTCTGTCTGTCTGTCTGTCTGTCTGTCTGTCTGGGTGTCTGTTGAAATCAGTTTTACGGGAAAACCAAGAAAGCTAATTGAATGAAACTATCACACACAGGTCACATCTTCTTGCAGGCATCTTGCTATTGAAAATGGGCAAAATCGGTTGACAGACACGCCTACCGCCCATACTCTATGTATATTTACCCCGGCCAATTTTGAAAAAAGTTTCAGCGATTTTGATGAAACTTGGTGATTTGGTGCACATGTGAACCAAATTAGGATTAGGCTGGGTTTCAAGCTTCCAAAGGGTCGTACAGGGGCGTGGCACAGCCCTAAATTTTATCATTAATACTACCATATCTTGTAAGCTGTTCAAGATATTGCGATTAAATTTGGTAAACGGATACATATAAAATAAATCTTGAATTGTGATAAAAGTAGGCGGAATCTAAAAAGTGGGCGTGTCACTTTTCAACTGTTAAAAATTTTGATTCCGTATATCTCAAAATTCGCACAAACGATTTCCATAAAAATTTTGGAGATGATGCCGCTGAAAGCAGTCATCAATACAAGCTCAGCTACTGGACCGAAAAACTTGTTGAAGGGCGTGGCACAGCCCACAATCAGCGTTGCCATTAACCCGAAAAATATTATGTCACGACGACTTCAAAATTATGTCAGTGACATAATTCTCTAGCGAGAATAAAAAAATTAAAAAAAGTAAACTAAAACTCCTTTATACACACTTATTTTGCTCTGTCCAATAATTTAAGTAGTAAAAAAATATACTGAATCCTTGTAAGTAATGACCAGAGAGACTGGAAATATGCAAAATAAAACACGTTTTAAGCGCATAGAATATGCTTCAAAAAACACCAAAATATGCACGAAAAATAGCTTGAAAAATAGCTTGAAAATTTCATGAGGACTAGTTTCTGCACGAAAAAATATATGAAAAAAATCAAAAACTGTGTTATCAGTTGGTTTTTTATACTTGAACATACAAAAACTTAAGATATTACATTCCCACAAGACTCAAATTTGCATAAACTATTAAATGCTGCTTCAAATTCTCGAATAAAAAATTGTATCGCTTTTCAATCAGTAGTGCGTTTAAAAAACGAGCTAGGAGAATGCGGTTCACAAAACGAGCTTTTTGAAGTAGTATCTTCGTAAAGAATATGATGGATATCAAAGATTACAGATAATCACGCTTTCAAATGTGTTACTGATATCCACACGATTTAGAGTAGCCAACTTTTTGCGCACATTTTCAAAAACTCTTACGCTTTCTTTGAGCCCTAAGCCAGCAGTTTATAAGTTTAAAATCGAATCAACTATTAGTATTAAAAAATTACATTTAATGTAGCTTATCTCAGCTTTTAAGCTTGTAGATCGTGGCAGTCCTTTTGTTGTTCGTATGGCTTCAGCATCATTTTCACTGAGATCTTTAACAGCTGCCTATACGTCTTTAAAATTGCCGCTGTAATAAAATGCTGCTTCTAGCCAAGTACCCCATCGAGTAATAATTGGAGACGGTGGCAGAGGTGTGTTTGGAAATGTAAGCTTAAAGGCTGCCATCGAAAACCCCAAAAATTTAATTTTTATATTTATGAGTTTCTAATCAAAATGCTCAAATATGCAAATTAATTAAATAAAATATGCTCTAAAGTACCAAATATGCAAAATGCATATACAATATGCAAATATGCATTTATAACATCTCTGGTAATAACATAATAAAATTTATTTATTTTAAACATAACAGAAATATATGTAAATAGAAGGTAAATGCCTAGAAGAGGGGACCGTTGGTCGGAGAGAGGAAGGAGTGTTGATGATCTTGGACAATACTATAAGTGTTTGGAGATGGAGGTGCGGGGTGGAAGTAAAAAATCGAATATTTCTCCAATTGAAAATTTGAATGAAAAATAAATTCTATACGAAATAAAATTTGAAACATTTTGCAAGATATCAGGAATGACTTCCGATGTACGCTATGACAACAATATATATAAGTTTTCATAGATAACTTTCGGTCTTCCGTATCGAAAGCAAATTTGCAAAGGTATCCAATAGTTTAAATGCATTTTTTTTATAGCTCAACCCTATAAAAAAAAGCTCGTGAAAAGGCTGAACAGCTTAGACCCACGAAAAAACAATTACATCGCAAAATAACGGAACCGAATCGTTTTTGTTATTTTGATTTTGACGTTTCATTCGAGCAAAACATCAAACAAAAACGCATCCCATTGAGGTTGCAATTTGTGACACAATTTTTCCTTTTTTTTATAGCTTTACGAAATCGGAACTATACCGAACATTTTAGAATACTTTTTTTTTTGTCTTAGCATAACAAGATAAGAGCTCTTTTGCGAAACCCAATTATTCGAACTATAATTATGTCATATATTTCATTGGCCATTTTAAATTATGTCACCTTTTATGTCAGCATAATTCTTTTTTAAACTATGTCACCACCAAAAAATTTATGTCACAAGTGACATCAATTATGTCACTGTGGCAACACTGTCCACAATATTTATAAACGTTATATTTAAAGAACTAACAACGCAATCGTTATAAAATTTAATGAGGCTATAAGGTCTCTAACTACAAAAATTTGGTCCAATAGTACCTGTGGGCGTGGCACCTCCCATATAAGCAAAAAACGTTTATTGTTATAGATAGTGTGCTATGAGAGTAATCTTCATGAAATTTGGTGTATAGATGTCAGTTACTATAAGCTTTAAAAATAAATTAATTTTGACAGGATTGCATCAGTGGGCGTGGCACCTCCCATATTAACATAAATTTGTTAGCGCTGTTTTAAGTGAACTATTGCAGCAATTGGTATGAAATTTAATGTATGTATTTCTGTCGCTATAGGGCATATCTAAATCAAAAGTGGCTGAAATAGTATCAGTAGGCGTGGCACCTCCCATACAAATAAAATACGGTAAGTGGCATATTAATCGAAATATGTGAGCAATCATACTAAAATTTGGTGTTAGGGGTTTGATTATGGAAAGCTATTTCTGGATCAAAACCGGGCTGGATTGTACCAGTGGGTGTGCCACCGCCCTAAATTTTGAATTTTTGTTGCAGCATATATCGCAAACTATACAAGCTATTGAGCTACAATTTAATATGAGGATGTCGATCGCGAATATAATTTATTGTACCAAAAGTGGGCGGAACTGGAAAAGTGGGCGTGGTAAATTTCAAAATTTTCATTTCTATTCGATTTTTTCCAACATTTTCTACATTCTTTCGACTTTTTCAACCTTTCAACTTTTTCCAATATATCCTATATGTATTTGTTCGACATTTTCAACCTCTTTCAACTTCCTTCATAAGTTTCTTTATTTTTTCGACTTTTTCATCAACTTTGAATTGTTTAAAAATTTTTCAACCTTTTTCAACTTTTTTAGAGTTTTTCAACCTCTCTCAACTTTTTTCAACATTTTGCATATATTTTCGACATTTTCCAACCTCTGCCAATCTTTCTAACATTTCACATTTTTTTCGACTTACTCAACCTCTTCAATGTCTTTTCAACATTTATTTAAAAGGTTATTTCAGTGCAGTGTAGGGTATGTGAGTTTCGGCCTGGCCGAAGATAACACCTTAACTTGTTCTTTTTATGTTCTGTTGATGTACTATAAAAATAATAAATAACTAAATAAACAAAAAATAAATAACTAAAAAAAAGGAATAAATAACTAAATAAATAAAAAAATAAGTAACTTAATAAATAAATAAATAAATAAATAAATAAATAAATAAATAAATAAATAAATAAATAAATAAATAAATAAATAAATAAATAAATAAATAAATAAATAAATAAATAAATAAATAAATAAATAAATAAATAAATAAATAAGTAAATAAATAAATAAATAAATAAATAAATAAATAAATAAATAAATAAATAACTAAATAAATAAATAAATAAATAAATAAATAAATAAATAAATAAATAAATAAATAAATAAATAAATAAATAAATAAATAAATAAATAAATAAATAAATAAATAAATAAATAAATAAATAAATAAATAAATTAATAAATAAATAAATAAATAAATAAATAAATAAATAAATAAATAAATAAATAAATAAATAAATAAATAAATAAATAAATAAATAAATAAATAAATAAATAAATAAATAAATAAATAAATAAATAAATAAATAAATTAATAAATAAATTAAAAAATAAATAAATAAATAAATAAATTAATAAATACATAAATAAATAAATAAATAAATAAATAAATAAATAAATAAATAAATAAATAAATAAATAAATAAATAAATAAATAAATAAATAAATAAATAAATAAATGAATAAATAAATAATTAAATAAATAAGTAAATAAAAAAACGCTTAAGACATTTGAGGTCAGGAAAAACTTTCTCTCTAAATAAAAGTTAAAATTTTTATTTCAACCTTGCCAAGCCATCTGTGATACAACTACTTTCAGCTCATTTTTAATAATAACATCATCTAGTACCGTTCTTTCTCTAAAATGAGATCTCATGTGATAATCTGCGATGAAGTGACATGAATTTGATCCCCTACGATCAAGATGAAATAAATTTGTAACCGGTTGGTTACGTTGATGGTTGGTTGGTTGATCTTAAAAATATGAAAAAGAAAGATTTTTTTAATCAAATGGAGCACTTAAAATTTAGTGATTTTTAAAAAATACCAAAAAAAAACTATTTTTTTTGGACTTTGAGCGCTTGTAACTCCATCAAATCTTATCCGATTCTCACAAAAAGTATACTGTTAGAAAGGGAATAAAAATATGTTTTGAATGCTGAAAAACGATTTTCAGTCAAAAAAAAAAAAAATTCATAAAGATATAGCCAAATAAATGAAAAAAGTGCAAAAAAGGGGATTTCTCGAAAACGATTCTTAAGAAAAAAAAAAAAAAAATGGTTACTATTTTTGGAATCTACGCCCCAAAATACTTAAGAAAAAGTCCATGACAAACCAAAAATGATTCAAAAATCTTGTCGAAAATTAACAATTTTATTTGAAATAAAAGTTTACTAAAAATTCAACAAGTTCTTGGAGTCCAAATTTGTATAAAAACTTCCGGGCTATATATAAAAAAATAATTGTTTATTTCCGACAAGATTTGTGCTCTCTAACAATTTTTGACCAAATAACATGATTTCGGACCAGTATGCAGTGGAGTGGACGCCAGGAATCAGTTAAGAATGTGTGGAAAATCCACTTAGTGTAAGGAAAAATTGTTGTCTCAGCTATTAAGAAAACTCGCAACACCATTTATATATTCTGCAACCTAAATTTGGCAACACTACCATAAAACTGCCAAACAATGTGCCGTGTTTTTCCGTTCTGATTCAAGTGTAATCGAAGAACATACAAAACAAAAACATGCATGTCTAAGCTATTTTTCTTTAGTGTTGTCCAGACATATTTTGTCATAATTTTCCTATCAAAACATGGAACTTTTTGTGCTTGAGTTGCCAACACAGTTTTTATATAAGTTTGTAAAAATCGAGGAGATATCTATCACCGTGATTGATAACATATATGGGTAGTTCCATCTATAATTTACCTATTTTTAAATTAGCTGAAAGTTTTTTGAGTGATTCAGCTATTATCTAATAGATAGAAAAAAATGTTATCAAATTTTTTAGCCAATTTAAAACACGTCAGGGTAAAAATAGGAAAATTATAGATAGAACGACCCATATGATTAATTTTTAATATGCCTCTCCCCCATTTAACATGGGTGACAGGTTCCTCAGAAAACCGTGCAACTCGAATTTGAAAATATTTGTATGAAAAGCCGTGTAAAACGAAAACAGCCTCAAATGTACTTATTCAGTCAAAAAAGTGGGTGTGAAGCCAAAATTATATGTGAATATAAATGAATAAATAAAAAAATATTTTTTAGTAGAATTTTGGATTGTAGAAACCGTGTAAGATCAAAAAACCTGTTAAAAAAGTAACGTGTAAAACGGGGGAGAGGTGTACATAAACATTTATAGTGGGTATTATACTTGTCAAAAGAAACACATCTCAAGTGTCGTTTGCAAGTTTTTAGTAAGAAGAGAATAATCTCATTTTCAGAACTTAGAAATAAATATTGCAATGTTTTTTTTTTAAATTTCAAAAGTCATCAACCTATTTCCATGCTCATCTAGGTATGATATTTAGTTTAGGCTCTTCAATTCAGTAGTGTTCTGATATTTTTAATACTGTTACGAAATTTCTGTCTCTTTGACGATAATTTCGATCTCTTACACTTTTCTGAGTTCGATCACTGGATTGTGTAACAATTAAAAACACACAAACTTATTTAGTTATAAAATGGTTTATTTAAATCACAATAGTTAGTTTTTACACAGTACAATTGTTTATCTCATTAACATTCAAATTCTAACATTAATTTAACACTGTATAGAAAACTGTTTTACTTTACTACGGATCTGTATTCCCTGTATTCACTTTATTGCTTAAATTCAAGTGTTCAACTTCACTGTTTAAATACAACTGTGTCCGAAAACTCAAATGACACCCTTTTATACTACAGGCATCACTTTCTCGAATAATGGCGTGTATTCTACCATTATCCATAATTTACCAGTGCTTCTAAGTGGCGTGCATTCTACCATAATCCATAATTTACCAGTATGGCGTATCGACGTTAAATTCACAATCTAGATGGCGTTGAACGACGTTCAATTCACAATCTAGATGTCTCTCGGTTATTGACTTTTATAGTGTACTGCAGCATCTGTTCGGTTTATTATTTGCCGCTAGATGGTGCTAGTATCGTTTAGTTTTTTTTGTTGGTTTTATTTCAAGAATTTTCTAGCATAAACCAATTTTCGCTACAATACAATACTCGTAAGTTTTGTATTACGAATTGAAACTTTGTGAAATAAAATTGTCACATTGCTTTGTTAGAATCATATGATGATAGCTTATTATTCAAAAAACTTATGACTTATTTAAGAAACAACATCCCTATAACCTTTTACCCAAAACAAAATCTATAAGTCTTCCATTTATATACCGATAGCAACACGTAGTAATATTTCCATTAAAAAATTCTTTTAGGAAAATGGAGCTATAAAATTTATAACTTATTATTATACTAAATTTATATAAAATAAAGTACTGTACATTATAAATAGTGGGTCTTAGAGGGTTTTACAGAGGGTTTACAGCATAAACTATTTCACCACAAAAATGCTTCGACGATATGGTTCTGAAGAAATGATCAAAGAAAATCAAACCATTCCATTTCAATTCGATTTAATGGAAGCGTAGTGAATACTTCAAGCGACTTGCGCCAACTTGGTACTTTTTTTGTTCATATATTATCAACTCAGTGTAAAATTATTTTTATTTTGGGAAATGAGTAACATTCTTGTGATTAATTTATGCATAACTGTTATTAACACGTGTTGGCTCTTTCGCCAGTAATTGCGCTTCCATGATGCATAATAATGTAATTATCGGCAAAGTTTAATGGACCATAATCAATAAATTTATCACCCCTGCACTTAACACTGGTGCATCTCCTTTTTGTATAGAGTTGATGAAATTTACAAGGTTGCCAGACTGATAAATAAAACACTTTCAAGTCGTATACTTATAAGATTTCATTTCGAAAGTGAAACTTTTTTTCGAATATTGAATAATGCTTATAATATGATAACAGACGTTAAAAAGTAAAATATTCAGATGACGTGTGTAAATGTGTTACGTTAATTTATGGGTAACAGTTGTAATAAGAGGAATAATGTTGTATGGTTAATGAGCTTTTGATGACAGTTAGAATCAGACTATGTTGCACCGTCACGCCCACAAGAATTCGATATATATAAATAATGGTATGCTCAATGAGAATTGTCACACTAATACATAATAAGAACACAACTCAATAAATTAAAGCGGCCCTCACACGATCAATATTACTGACAGTATAATTACTGACAGTATTTACATTACTGTCAGTGTACCACTCACACGGTCAGTATTGTTTATTGTCAGTAATCAGTTTTTTTGACATTCGACTGGTGAAGGTGCGAACTATGCTCCGGCTACGTGACTGACAGCCGAAAATGGCATGCCACTTTTTGGGGCAGATTCCATCCAAACATGCACCACGCCTCCAGATAGGCATCGGACGACCATACCCTTGGACGCAATGTTCCATGCCACTGAATGAGGAACTTTTCCAAGTTTCTTTCAAGTTTCGCTGCCTCATCGTCTATCTGCCACAAAATGGGGCATGCCACGCCCCCTCCCAAGATTTTGCCGTCCCGTGCCTACTTGCACCCTCTGACCAACTTTCAGCCGGATCTTTTCTGTGCAAATAATACTGATGAACTGTCAGTATTCACCTCACACCATCAGAATTACTGTCAGTATTTAAAAACTTCGTCAGTAATATCCGATTTTTTCATCAGTCATCAGTATCGTTTTTCTATACTGACAGTACATCAGTACTCACCTCATACGATCAGTAATACTGTCAGTATGCAAAATACTGTCAGTAATACTGATCGTGTGAGGGCCGCTTAAAATTGGAAGAAAATGTTAGAGCGTCATTTCCATTTGCATCTATATCTATTATATGTATAAAGCTCAATGTGTGGTGTGCAAGTATGAGCTTTAATAAGGGAACAGAACAATAGTCCCTCATGAAGTCTACATGCATAAATTCACTCAATATGGCAACCATTTGCACATTTGTTCTTTGTGTTTTTGGCCATTAACTGAAAATTATAAAAAACCATCAAAAGTTAAACTTAAGCCACGTTCAGGCAGCACTTAATAAAATTTTTTTAATTTGTTCTCAGCCTCTTTTGTTTTATTTTTACCTTTACTGATGTTTTCTTAATATCTGCATTTTGGGGGTCCTTTCGTGAGACTACCGCCCATATTTTGATAAAGAAATTTTAATGGAAATTTCTTACTGTTCTTCTCTGTGGATAAATAAAAAAAATTAAAGGCGAGAATTTCAAAATAAATTCTTGCGATTATTTTGTATGTACGACGTATTTATTCGGCACACAAGCGCTTGCAGCTTGCTATCGTTTGCGAGTATATGCCACATTAAACAAAATGTGACAGAGGAGAAAACATACATCATGTTTTTGTCTGATTTTTGCTACAATTTGTATAATATATCAAAATATTAATTCAATTTCTATGTTGTAAGCAAATTGAACAATGGCCATGTTATAGAGCTTTGTTCGAGAAAGATGGAAAAAGTACATATATTGCAAAGCAGTTTTTAGCACTAATCATACCACTAAAACAAGTTAAAGCGAAACTTACAATCCTTCATATTAGTCCCAAGTTCAAATTACTTCAAAATGGTCAAAGGAAGTGAGTCTGAATTGGCATCTCGGATATTTTTAAAACAGTGATGCACACAAAAACAGTGCCGGCAAAACCTATATAAAACTCGGGTGTGGAGTGACGACGGTAGTTTAGAAAGAGCGGGGAGGGGGGGATGTTTTAATATAGCATTCAACATGAAAAACTAATATCGTTTTCGAGTGAAACGTCCTGAATCACTCTCACTCTCTCGTTTTATTTAATAAAAATATAGAAACACCGCGAAAAGTTTTTCGCCAACGTCAGTATGGGTATAAAATTCAAAAATATTTTGGGGAAAAAAAAATAGTGTCGCAGAAGTTTTTTTACTTAGCTGCTGCAAGCTTATTGCATACAAACAAAACAAATAAAAAACAGAAATTTAGAGCTTAAGGAGCAAGTGATTGGAAAACAAAATCACACAAACAAAAAGCTTGCAGAGAATGCGAACTGAAAGTGATTACCTCGAGCAGAACGAGCCGATGCCTTGAATACAAAATTACATGAAAATGATTTAGATCATATAACGGAAATACCTTGAAGAGAACTGAATAGTTTTTCTTTTTGTTGTAAGAGGTGGAAGAGCTAAACGAGCTTCGGACGAGATATCATGTCGATAAACGCAACACTCACGATGCAGTATAACAAAAAGTCTCACTTTTGGTATGGCCGGGCATTAACAAGTTTTTTTTTCGTTTTCGTAATAGGAAACAACGTGGATGCGCCGTTCGCAAAACACTATATCTTGGCATCAAAGGCTGACTTTTTCTACGTTTTAGTAAGTCCGCTTTTTCGTTAAATTTCAACGAAATTGGACATAAACTCTGTCCGCGCCGCTTACAGGTTTGAACTAGGAAGCTCAAGTGTTGCGACAGTTATTTTTATTCCTCAAACTATAATATAGGAAAAAATAAATAAAATCCATTTCCAAAAGTTTGAAAAAAAAAAAACACCCTAATGTACATACTATACAATAAAATTCAATCTTTTTTGTTTGTACCCGCATCACGTAAAAACTAATTTAGATCAATTTTTTTCGTGTTCTTCCTTTGACGCTTGGTCCCCATAAGATATAAAAATATAAACATAAAAACTAATGTCTATCTAATTATTTTTTTAGACCTAGAAACTACTGAGCAGACTGAGCCCTCAAATTTATAAGCTGTATTTGCTTGGATGTCGATCGGCTCAGAATATAGTTTTAACTTTTTTGGACAACGGTGTGTGGCATCTTTATACAACAAAAGCACTTTATACGCTACATCTTGGCATATAATGCAGCTTTAATTGCAATATTTTGCTTCAATAATTAGTTACTCTTACTAACATACATTACCAACTGCATGATTAGTTGAAAAAAAAAAATATTAAAAAAAAAAATTAATTTTGATAATTTTTGGACCAAAATTGAAAAAATTTTTTTCTCTCATTAATTTTTTTAATGGAAATTCATGTAGTGGCATTGACAATTTCAAAACAACAAAGGACTTGAGCTGTTACACAAGAAACACCAAAGCTCTACTCGCGGAGAGACCACAGCTTTTCTCCTTATGTATAGGCTTAAAAAATAGCGTTCAGTTTTTTTTCTCGATAGTTCCTTAGGTGTACATAAGGAAAATCGAAAAAATATTATAAATAAGAAAAAATCAAATTTTCATCATTTTTTGGCCAAATTCCAAAAATGAAAATTTTGCAGCTCTGGTAGCAGCCATAGGATTTTTTTTTTTTTAAATGAGGAAATACTTGAATATGAAAAATTTTTCGAAAATCGAGTGTTCTTGAAGTATTCTAGAACATGAGTTTTTTTTTGAAATTCGATATTAAATTTTGAACAAAAAAAAAATTAAGATAAAGTCGTAATACATTCGAACAGTAAAAAACAGGTACAGGTAGTCCCCGACTTACGACCGAGATAGGTTCCTAGTCATCGGTCGTAAGTCGTAAGTCGAGTTTCATAAAAAATTACTAAAGAAAAATATTACATGCATACTGTACTACTAACTTTTAGGGTCAGGAGAAATGAAACTACCCAAAACTCATATAGTTCAAACTTTATTTAAAATAATAATATGTAATAATAATAATAACACAAAAATATATATTGAAATGTGTAATAATAACACTATTTTAAGCATTTTCTATGAAAAAAATTGAAAAAAAAATTGGTCGTAAGTGCGAATAGTCGTAAGTCGAACGGTCGTAAGTCGGGGACTACCTGTAGTTTCAAATAGTTCACTTGGAAATTAATTTTTTCGAAGTGTTAACTTGTATTCAAGATTCCAAAGGATAATATTATTTAGAAAATAATTTTTTTTCTATTTAATTCAAACGGTTCTACGGAGCCACTAAAAATAATGTTGCCATAATCGAAAAGGTTAGCAATTAGAAAGTCCATTCGAGTTAATAAAATCTCTAAAATACTGCATAGCACTTATCTTATTATATTTATAAAATGACATCAGTACCTCATAAAGAAATAATTTATTAAAGCAAACAATTTTATTACCTTCATTCCATCAAAAAAAGTGGCTAAGTGAATTTCACACGAGAATGTTGTCATATTACTCCTACGCGCAATCGCAACTGACATTTAAGATTGAAGCAAATTTTAATCGGTTAACGCTATAAACACAGCTGCGTTTTCAAAGCATCATTAAAATGAATAAAATATTAATATCGAGGCACAGTAGCTTTCTCAGAAAATGCGCCTTTTTTCCGTCTACACTGAGGGAAACGTAAAACCATTTTTTATTTATGTGGCTCGCTGACAGCGTGATTTTTTAAGACGGAATTATTAAATCAAACCAGACATTTTAAATTGATTGTGGATCTTGTTAAATAAAGCAATAAGGGCCTGCTTTTCTCATTTCAATAGAAACAAATTCAAATTTGTATTTTCAAAATGAATCTCGGAACATACCACTGCATGTTGTGAGGTGGTTCTGCGGCAGACAGGCTTAGCCATTCGCTCGCAATCTCAATTATTATGCGATTATTCCCTAGTGCAGTGGTCGGCAGAGCGCAAATCTATATAAATGAAACGATAGCCGTTTTCGATGAACGGGATTCACGCAAAATCTACTGAGTCAATTTCGATCAAATTTTTTTAGTTATCTTTCTTCGGCGCTTGGTCTTAACATAGAATTAAAGTTATCACGATATTCCTCTTGAATATCAAAATATTAAAGTTTTAATATTGCTAAAAAAAATTAATTTCACACATAGAAAGAAGCATGTAAGCATAACAAATCGATTAATAGCAAGTTCCCAGTAGGCAAGGGCAGGAGCTAACAGTGCTTCTGGAAGGCCCTCCTTTCAAACGTACTTTCGTTTTCATATGAAATGGCCGCAGACAACAGGCCTTCCTAAGCAGGCTTTCTAAGACCACTTACCGTAGAAGGACTCTCAGAAGTACTTGACAAAAATTTAATTTTAATAAATTTAAAGACCTTAAATCATAATTGTTTTTTTTTATCCGCGCCATCTCACTTGCGATGATATTTTTTTAACGACTTTACAATTTGACAAAGAATACACAAAATTTTACCTCCTTAACCTAACATGAAACAACAGAAGACTAGCCTGCACACCTCTCTTAATTTCTAACCATGTGTATACTTTTCATGTCGTATATGTACAATGCATATGACAAAAAAGTTATGCCGAATCATAAAACATTGCAATATATGAAAAAAAAAGAAACAGAAAAGCGCTAAAGTAAATGGAGTCCTTCTTCTTTGCCTTCTAATATCAGGCCTGAATATCTGTGATTGTATTTTTATTTGCATGAAAATCTAGTTTTGAGGAGTCCTTATATAATCGCAGCAGTGCTACCAGGCCTTCTCCGAGTAAGGCCTTGCTCATTTGCCTGCTAGGTTAGTGGGTTAGTAAGGATGTGTGAGTTTTATTTTTATATGGCAATGCAATGGAAGACAAAAAACGGATTTTTACTCTCGCTCTCGCTCTCATTCTCAATTAGTCAACACAACAACGCAGAATTTGTGAACAATGAAGAATGAAAAAAATTACAGTAGGTTCACACACAGAAAACACACATGCTGTCCTACATGGCTTGAAAACATGTGTGACTGTCAATATTGCTTTAAGCTCACATTATCGAGCATGCCATCAAACATCAATTGCAGAACAATTTATGAGCGTCCACATCGAAGTAAACCGCATGAAATCCTATTTAAAATGAAAAATGTTCACTAGGCTTGGTAGTCAGTTCACACAGGTTGTATGGTTGGACACTGCCAGCAGAAAAATCAACAATTTTTGAAATTCATCCAACATGTGTGTCAAGCGGTCGTTCCTAGAGTTTACTTTATCGAACATTGATGTTGTCAAGCCATGTTGGACAGCATGTGTGATAATGTGAACTTGGTTAATTGAATGTGTTAGTTAGTGTGTGTGCTTTGGATTTTGTCTTTCACATGGCAATGCAATGGAATATTTATGGAAGAGAAAATAACAAGAACTCTAGATCTGTGAAGAAGAATCAAAATTGACTGTAGTTCTATTTAAAAAAAATTAAATTGTTTGCCTTCGCAGAAAAACAGGCTACGCGTACAAAGTCGCGGGCATCTGCTAGTATCAAATATTTTCTTACTCTCAAAAGAAAGGAAAAATGTTTGCATGTTTTTTTGCTGTTCACGCTTCATATGATTTCTTATTTCAGGGGTTGAATTTTAGTTATAAAACAAACAAACAAATATTTATTTTGCGATTTGATTTCAAACATTTTTGCAGTGCATTAACGAAATAACCAGCTCATTTTGTAGTTTGCTTATTCTCGCTTATTCTCTTCGTTTGCTCGCGAGCATATGAGGTGCCGACCACTCCCCTAGTGCAATCATAATACAAAATTTTATTTCATTTATTATTTTTTTAAACGGTTTGAATTTTTTTCTTTCAATCAGATGCTGGGCTAATATGATAGGATTTTAACTTTGCACCAAAATATTACTTATCCTGACTGAATTGATCAGCTCCATGTGATTTTTCTCTCTTATTGTACTAAACAAATTATTAAAAATCTTAGAATATCTTAAAGACAAAAGCTTTTAAATACGTGTTCAGACTCTTTTCAAAAAATATGTAATTATTAAAATGTTGACATTAAATATTTCATTTATTATAGATATACATAGATATAGATTTCTTACTTTTAATAGGAGCACATGGCTTAGAAATTAAATATCAAGATAATTTTAATAACAAAGCGGGCGCTACATGCCACATAATCCAATTCTTTGGCAGCGTTGATTCATTTAACGTCAGCTAGCTGAGGAATAAAAACAAAAACCACCTCCTACGAACTTTACCAAGTCCAATAATAACAACAACAATGAATACGTTGAACACCGGTGACACCAGCAGCAATTGTTACCGCTTGGCGCCATTTTATTGCATGTTCCGCTGAACTCTCTGATATCTCCGATTAAATCAGTGTTGCCTTCAACTTGCGACTGTGCCAATGCTTGTAATTATGAAGCATTTAAGCAGCGCGCCCAATAAATAATCATAAATTTCAATTATGAATATCAGCGTAATTCCACATTCAAGAATCTCTGCTAGACCACAATTACGAGTATCGGTTGTTTTCCAACAGCAAAATCGAACATGACGCTTTGGTGAATGTTAAGCGCAATATTGTTGTTAAAAGGGCAATTTCACACAACACTTTTGTTTTGCGCTGAATATACTCAAACAGCTTAATATACCTGGAAGGGCTTGCCTAGTCCCATTAGCTTTCATAGGGAAAAAAATTATAAAAATTTGTTTGACCAGTCGCCCAATCAGAAAACCATCTTTTTGCGATTATTTCGAAGACCGAAACATAAAGCATTGGTTATTTTGACGGGTTGTTCTTGACATTTTGATCTCCTCTAAGCCGAAAACGGACGATAGAATATTCTTTAATTTTCATCGATTTCTTACAGATTACACGGTGCAATAATATAATAACTTCTTCTTGAGAAAAAACTAAATGTTTTCAAAAAATTTTATATTGAATTACTTTTGTATGGAAAGTCTCCTCTACTATTTTCCAAATAAAAAGTTGTTTAATCATGGAATTGCCCAAATAGAAACGAAACGGAAACGTAGAATTATGCAAATATTATAAATTGAATTGTGTGGTTTGAATTGAATCTAGGATGATTTATTTATTTATGCAGCATTTTGAAAATATTTGCATTTATTTGCATGTGAAATATTTATTTGTGCTATGAATTATTTATTCTAGGCACGGTAACTGGTAACCGATTCCAAATCGAATGGCAAATAACGACAGTACACAGTATCGAACAGAGTGTCAAATTTTAGAAGGCATAGTTATAAAATTATAATTTGACACACAAATTGATTTGTGTGAACATTTTAATGAGCCATTTAATTGATTATTCATTAGATGGCAATAATAATGTGAAAATTAAGTTAAAAATTATTATGAAGGGTACTTAAATGTGAGGACTTATTCAAATTCTTGGGCAATTTGTTTGAAATCAATCGTCCATGGAGATGTCGTTATTGATTTTGCAGCTATGAAGAAAAAAGAGTTAGATCATACAAATCAAAAGGAATCAGGTTAGGTAAGGTACCGCTTAATACAACACTACCAGGAGACCGACCATAGTTCGGTTTTTCGTTTTGAGGTTTAAAAAGTTGAAAGATATGGAAAATATTTAAAAAGATGAAGTGAATGAAATTGAGTAATTGAGTAATATTGAAGAAGATTGAAACGTCGAAAAGAAGTAAAAAAGTTCAACGAAGTTGAAAAGAGTGTTGAAAATTTATATGAAAATAGTAGGTGCCGTTTTTGAGTAATATTGAATCAAAATTTTTAATTATTGAAAAATCCGGTCCCATTTCTCCCATGCCCGACCACTTTTGGTACAATAAAAAATATGTGTGATCTGCATCCGCCTACAAAATTTCGTTACAATATCTTGAATATTAAGATAGATGTTATAAAAATTAAAGCTAAGGGCTGTGCCACGCCTCTGTTAGAGTTAGACGATAAAAATTAGTTCAAATAAAAGTGATTTCATCAAAATTTAACTACTTGGCGTCACTTTCAAAAAAGGATGTTTTTCTGTTTCGATGATTCTGAAAAATGAGATGGCAAACAATTTTCCAAAAATCGTTGGTATTCTGAACTTTTTTTTATCAAAAAGTTGAACAAATACCAAAAAAATGCGACCTTTAAAGTTGAATTGGAACTAAAGTTCCCGAGATACAGATATTCGAATATAGGGCAAAAAACGTAAATTTTTGAGTTTTAAAAATTTATACCTTTGCACCAGCGGCATTTGAAAGGCCAACAATTTGGGGATTATAGTTGTATATGACGTACTTCAATGTCCCAAAATTTGAACCAAATCGGGGAACCCACTGCGGTCGGTTCTCACGAAAAGTAATGGAACTGCTCATATGTATACGAGTATATACATTAGGGTGGTTCTTATGTGTATTTTTTTTTTGCCAAAATCAAATGTGACGCCCCCTTAATTGGTTCAAAACAGGGTTAAAAAAATTTAAAAAAATAATTTAAAATTTTTATCCTTCACCCCAACGGACCCTATTACAAAATGAAATTTGACGTAAGCCGCCATTTTTTTAAATTATTTTTTCTTAAGTAGCTTTTAATTTTAATCTGATCTAGTTTTCGAGATATAGTCATAGGAAAGTGCAGATATGGCTTTTCTGAAAATCAGCTTAAGTTGGAAACTCCTGAAAAGATATTAAATCATATAGACCGTAAAATGACCTTCCATATGACATCAATATATATAAAATCTTTTCAGGAATTTCCAACTTAAAATGAATTTTATAAAAGCTATATCCGCTATATATATCCTTCCCATGACTATATCTCGAAAACTAGATCCAAATGATACTTTTTTTTTAATATATTCTTTCTTAAAATTAAAAGCCACTCAAGAAAAAGTAGTTTGTAAAAATGTCGGCTTAGGTCAAATTTCACCTTGAAATAGGGTCCGTAGGGGTTAAAGATAAAAATTTTAAATTAATTTTTAAATTGTTTCTATCGTATTTCGAGCCAAATAAGGGGCGTCCCAAATTTTTTTTTTCTAAGAACCACCCTAATATACATACATACAATTTTAGCTTGTTTAATGATAAATTTATTATGTTATAACCTTTTTTATCATAAAATCAATAGCTTTGGCGTACGAATGCTTCTATAATATAATTTTTATCACTCATTTTTCAATCTTTTTTTTATTTTTTTATCAAGAAAAAAATATCCAATGGCATTATCGTAAGTATTTGACGGAAGTACACTTTGCGGCGCTCGTATGCCAAAACTATCGATTTGACGAAAAAAAAGGTTGTAACATAAATTGTAGGCAATTTTCTTAAGTTTCATTTTGTATATCAATATTTTCATCGTAAAATGAGTCAGAAAGGAGATATTGTCAAAAAACTGCTTATAGGCGCAATTTTTCTAATATGGCGGAGCGAGCGGCAACAATACGTGGTGGCAAAGTTGAAATTCGAAAAGAGCACATCGAAATATATAAAATTATTCATGTTCAAAACTACCGGAAAACTTTCTAGATAAAACTACCAAATGATTGTACTGATAAAATCATTCATTATTAATAAATTGTTTATTCATACATCTTTTGTTTAAGCCTTGTCACGCTGTCTTATTTTTCAACAACTAGACTAAACCGCAAAAATTGCGTGAAATTTCAATCTAACGTGAATTTCGGGGCACTCTTTATAGGTACGTTTAGCATACACTATTTGTTTATCAAACAAAAAACTTGGTATCTACGTTAAGTTTTTAAAAAAAATTTTTTCTACTCGTAGACAATTTTATAATCCTCACATGTATAGTTTTCGGTACAACTCTGGCGATGAGTTAACAAATAATGAGTGGTAATAAAACTTAAAGACTGGACAAGATGCACCCATTTTCGTATACGATCGTCAACATCACAATCAGTCAAGCATCAAATGCCTTTAATAAAAACCTCAGAAAATCAATAAAAAGTTGGGCGCATTCTGAAAGCTCATTCGATGAGTTTAAATGTCATTGAGACTGGTGATATTGCTGTCATTTTTATTGTGGTTGTTGCGTTCCAAACTAGATAACATCACGGCATATGAAAGCAATAGTGATACCAACAAGAATTTGGAAAGAAAAAACACAACCATCAACCCGTCTAACGTTGACAATAAGAGAAAACCATAGAAACCTTACGATTATTTGAAATTCCTTAGTTTTGATCATGATGTCTTTAGCAGTGATAGTCAAAAAATATTTGTATTGAAGAACAGAAAATGTCAAAGAAACATGGCCGGTGGTGGTGGTGGTAATACCGAAGAGGGCCGCGCTTACAGCGGCATTAAATTATTTTCTTATTAAATGACCTATTTTTGTGCACATAACTTTTGTTTGAACAGTTCATATATAATGTTTCAGGCATAAAACATTTTTTTTTTTGATCATGAAGTCGTCAAGACATATTCGCTTAGCCGAGATCTGATTTAGTATTTATTACCAAACATAAGGTTAAAACATTTGTGATAAGATTCTTAAACAAAAAAAAGTACAAAAAAAGATTTTTGTTGGCTTTTAACTTAATATAATAAAAATCGAATTTTTTTTCGAAATTCGGTATTCGACCATTTTGGTTAGCTTTTATGTAAAAAAAAATTGTTTACTTCCGACAAGATTTGCACTCTCAAACAACTTTTGAGCCAAAAACTCGATTTGGGACCACTGTGCAGCGGCACGCAGTTCTTTCAGAGGTGCGCGGAAGAATTTATTTATTGGAATAATAACATTTTTGCAACCCTTCGGAAAAAATAACAATTCAGTGAAACATTTTTGCAACCCTTCGGAAAAAATAACAATTCAGTGGAATTTTCTTTAATTTCGTATCAAATGATACGATATTATAAATCAACTTTAAACCATTGATTTGCTATGAAAAATATTGATTTTTCATGTAATACCATGCATAAAAACTAAGCAGGAAAGCTGACCTTTTAACTTGAAAATCCTATCAAAAAATATTTTTCCGATAAAATTTACTTAGCGACATTACAATTTGAACATAACCATAAACATTTTTAAGTTCAAACTTCACAACTCGATATCTTCGATAACAAAAAAGTTCCCGATATAATGCTTAAAATGGGTAAACAAAGATTTGCAGCAATTTAAAAATATATCAGTCAGAAAATGTTCGGATTGCAAAAGAATGTCTCAAATATAAAATAGAAGTCGCCCGATAAAATCGGCTGATTTGGCCAACACTAGTGCAATCAACCCTAAGAAGGAAGTAATGCAATTTGCCAATTTTAGATTTTTATTTTCTTAATTTGATAATTGAAGCTATTGTATGATAGCAGTAGAAAGTAAAAAACTAAAAAATTAAAATATAATTCAAAAATAAATAACAAAATAAAAACTCTCACTTTATAACATGAATTTTACTCGATTGTGACTTAATCAAAAATGCCAACGAACATAAAAAACCTCTAATATGATACTCTTATCAAATTAAGTTCACTTTGAATCTCATGTCTGTGTTTAAGAGTTCTAAATACCTGCTGGCATGACAAACAACAATAAAATTAGTATCGAACTAAGATATACAATAACAGTGGTAGCTACGGAAACTTACAAATATAATGAGCAAACGAAAGAGAAAAAACTAAACCCATTCCGAAATTCTCAAAAATATTATTATCATACCAATTTCCACATCACCGTCAACTTAGAACCAAAGAGAACTCTCAACTCTAAACTCGAAGTTGACAGCTTAAGTTATTGCATTAAAATTCAAATTTCATCCACGAAACTGTTAAATGTGCTCAGCCCTAATTTTAAAAACACCTTAATTTTAGTGTCAAATATTTTACGGCATCAAAATGAGAAAGAAAAGAAAAAACTTTTGAATGAACGCAGCATAGAATTGAAAGTGAGTTGAATTAAGTTGAGGCAATCTTTCCCACCTCCTGTCAATCATTTAAGATTTACTCATTGGAATTTTAGTTTTTTTTTTATGAAAATTCTACTTAGTTATCGACCAGTATTGGCATCACTAATTCAAACACAAAATATTTCTGTAAGCTATTTATGTTTATTATTTGTTTGTTTTAAGGTGGATTATGTAATTCCATAAAAATCTAATTTGTTGATATTGTTATGTAGATATTATTTGTTTGTTTGTTTAAGCGACAATAGTTAGCCTTTGTTTTTTACTCGACGAATATTGTTCTAATATGATTTGCCCAACTTATGGTTTGTCTGAGTGATATACAATTTCACATGCTGATAAAATTAACCCTTTTGTTCCTGATAGCAACTTTTACGACACCTACTAAGTATAATATTTAAGCTTTCCGATGCTGATGGCCAAATATTTATGCATATGTATGTTCTGTTCAAGCAATTCTACGGCTGAATTCAGAATCGAAAAAAAAAACAGAGCTGTGTAATGCAAGAAACCTAGTAAGGTGTACCAATTTTGCTTTCGACGCTATAACTGCTATGCCAACTTATGCGATTTTGTCCATATTTTTGACCTTTCAGCGCCTCAATGACTTCCGTAACAATATTAATCATAGCTATCGAGACATCAGTCAGTCATATTTTAGTTTTTAGGAGGTGCAACGGCCCAAGAAGAGTATATATGTATATAAAAATTTTTTTTATTTCTTTCTATCACTTCGAATTCAATCCAATTCGATTTTCAAAATAAATGCAACAAATTTTTGCAATAAAA
Organism: Tricholauxania praeusta; assembly: GCA_949775025.1. NCBI lineage: Eukaryota > Metazoa > Arthropoda > Insecta > Diptera > Lauxaniidae > Tricholauxania > Tricholauxania praeusta. The sequence goes on from OX459031.1 coordinate 47,075,344, forward strand.
TGGGATTTTTGTGTTAGAAATATGTAAAAATGATCTCTTCCATCGGAAAATTAACATTTTTCTAGGTCTTTGACTACGAGAGCAAGATATATACTCTGTTTTTGTTGAGATTTTTGTGCATTGAAGCCCGTGCTGTACAACCCTATCTATATTTTATTAGCCTTTACCAGTGTTGGTATGTGAGGAATATCTCGTGACATTTGCGACGTACAGTCGCAAACGTCGTAAGCCTTCGAGCCTTTGTGACAAAAATTGAGTTTGTGACATAGACGAATTCTTAAGTTCATACTGAAAAAAATTATTCATTCATAACTTGATTCAGATCATCAAGTTGTTTGTCAAACATATTCAAAGTCTCACTAAGTTACATATAGTTTTTTGTTTGTCAAATTGTTTGACAAAAAATTTTAGTAATTGTGAAAACGACGTTTGGAGTTTGCGACATCTGTGACATTTACGACGTGTGACCGTCGTGGTCAAATGTATTAGGCACTCAAAAAGTTTTTCAATTCTGCTAGTAGCACTCAGAAAATATTCTTTCACATGAAACTTGCGAGGCTTTAAATGAATTAGAAGAAATCAACTCCAGTAGGAGCCTCCAAATAAAATTTAGGGCATAAGTTTACTTATGTACAAATCTTCCAATTTTTTTAATATTTTTAGGGAGAGTAGCGAATAAAAAGAATAAAAAAAAACATGCAAAAAAAAGGGTCGGACGGGTCTAGTTGCGGATATAGCTCTTATAAAAATCAGTATAAGTTGGAAAATCCTGATTATCATTGTGCCCGAGAAGTAAAAACAGAAAGTCGAAGGCTGCTTGTTGTGTTAACCAAACGCATATATGTAAATACATACATATGGTACATACAAAAGTATGTACCTTAGAGTGACCAAAATAAAATCGAGTTTTCGATTTCTATGTTCTTTATATGAAAAGTAGTTAGTGCTATGTAAAAAAATTAAGCCCTAAAAATTTCATTAAAAAGTATTGATAATTAGAGGTCGCTAGTGTCCGATTTATGAATTAAATTCATTCTTTTTAGTTGCGAGTGATTATAACTCTTCCCAAAAGACAATTCCGCATGAATATATATACTGGGTGTTTTTTTAGAGGTTTGTTTTTCGAATAGAGATAAAACTGGCATTTTATGGTCAAATCTGGCAACTCTAATGTCATTTATGTTCAGTTTGGTTTGCCATTTCATCATGAACAGGTCGACAAAAGAACAACGCTTGCAAATCGTGCAAATTTATTTCGAAAATAATGGTTCAGTTCGCGAAGTTTACCGCAAGCTCCGTCCATTTTATGGTCGACATAATCGTCCATCAGAGCAATTAATTCGGTTAACCATGGGTCGTTTTCGCACTACGTTTACTCTATGTGATAATACGCATCCGCAGAGACGTCGAACAGTGCGCACCGAAGAAACAATTGCCGCTGTAGAGCAAAATGTTGAAGAGGACCCGAATGAATCGATTCGCCACCGTGCACAGCAATTGGAGCTTTGTCCATCAACTTTATGGAAGATTTTGCGCAAAGATCTTGGCTTGCGACCTTACAAGATCCAGCTTGTGCAAGAATTAAAGCCGCGAGACCATGCAATGCGTCGTGATTTTGGTGTATGGGCCGAAAATGAGATTGATCTCGATGCTGATTTTCATCGCAAAATTTTGTTCGGTGATGAGGCTCATTTTTGGTTGAATGGCTACGTCAACAAGCAAAATTGCCGCATTTGGAGTGGAGAGAATCCACATGAGACCCTTGAGACGCCATTACATCCACAGAAACTGACTGTTTGGTGTGCTCTATGGGTTGGTGGAGTCATTGGGCCATACTTCTTCCGAAATAATGCTGGAGAGTCAGTTACCGTTAATGGAGACCGGTATAGAGCCATGATAACCGACTATTTTGTTCCCGAATTGGATGGCATGAATGTGGATGAGTTGTGGTTCCAACAAGACGGCGCTACATGCCACACAGCGCACGTCACAATCAATTTATTGAAGGAAACATTCGATGAGCGCGTAATTTCGCGGAATGGACCTGTCAATTGGCCACCAAGATCGTGTGATTTGACACCATTGGATTATTTTCTTTGGGGATATGTGAAGTCGCTCGTCTACGCCAACAAACCAGAAACGTTAGGGGACTTGGAAGCCAACATTCGTGGCGTTATTGCCGACATACGGCCCCATATGCTCGAAAAAGTGGTTCAAAATTGGACCTGTAGAATTGGCTTTATTCGAGCCAGCCGCGGCGGCCACATGCCCGAAATCATATTTAAACATTAATGGCATAAAATTATCCTTCCAATAAAGCCAAATCGATGGACATTAAAACGATTTTCTAGTGTTTTATTTCAATTCGAAGCTCTATACCTCTAAAAAAACACCCTGTATATCAGCATGAATATTATATTTTAGGGTCTGCTGAACACGATGGTGATGGTTATTTTACTATACAGTGGCCTGGTATCTTGGTTACATCGAAAAACTACCAGAAAAAAGCGAAAAAAAAACAGCGCAAATTTGGGTTTAAGTGAGGTAAATTCGAGGAATACATTTTGTTTCTTGGTATTATACTCTTCAGCATTGGAGTCCGAAAACAGACGAAGAGATTCTGGCTAGACCTGATGCCCCAGTATTTTTTATCAGATGACCAGAGTAATAGAAAAATGAAAAACCTTCGCAAAAAAGGCCAAAACTCAAGCTTAAATGAGGTAAATTCGGGTAATACATTTTTAAAGATCGTTTTCCGAAGTAATTTTTTGTACCTTTGTTCAGAACACAGATGTAAAATCTGTCAAAATTGCAAAAAAAAATGAATAATGAAAAATATTTAAAAAAAATAATTTTTTTAAAAATAATATGAAAATTAATATTATTTGATTTCATTAAGATAAGCAAACTTTGATCTTCTCCCTTGTTAAATACTAATGTTTTTAATTCTCAGAAATCATTTTTAGCTTAAAATATTTTTTTATATTCACTATATGCATTAGTAACGGTTTTGATTTTTTGCCAAACAAATTTTTTTTTTCATTAAACTATTTTTTTATAAACTATTTGAGAATATCGAAAATATAGTTTTGTGCTATTCTGGGAAGAAAAAAAAAAATGCTGGGTGTACGTGCGGATCCCAAAGAGGTTAATGTATTGAGATATTGGACCAATTTATTTCATTAGTAAAGTGACTAATCCATTCTTATTTATTGCATTTATTTCAAGGCTCTTTATTAACTCGTCAATGCTTCCTTCTTCACTATCTCTTACTTGATGAGCTTTTGATTTACATACCTTCGCAATATGCCCTTTCTTTTTACACGCGAAACATTCTGCATTCCGAAAATGACATTGTGTACGAGAATATTTTCCACCGCATCCTTGGCACATTTGAGCTCCCTTATCCCTGTTAGCAAATAGATTGTATGAAAAATTTGATGTAGTTACCTTCTTTTTTTGTTTGTACAGGTCTATATCAAAGTTTGTGTGTTGACCCTATTACCGTTTCCATTGCTGTCGCTTTCATCTTTGTCGTTGTTTGTTGTGTTGCTTCCAATGATTGTGCAATTTCATACGCTTCGTTGAATGTATTCGGGTTTTTAGCAATTACTTCGTCACATATTGAGCGGTACCCAAAATAAGTTTTTCTGAAAGCATTCTATCGAGAAAACTGCCATATTCACAATGTAAAGCTGCATCTATTAGCCGAAGAACATAATTTGATATGGATTCATCTTTGAAGTGTGTGATTTGACGAAATTTCACGCTTTCAGCATATTAATTCTTTTTCCTATCGTAGTGTTTTGTTAGTATTTCCATTAATTCCGTGAATGTGTAAGTATATGGATCTCTCGGATGTATTTATTAAGATACTCACCCATATGTATCTGTGCGTAGCTGGTGAATTCTGTTTGAGATATCTTAATGAGTTTGAGTGCCTGCTCAAATCGCTTGAAATACTCCTCCACTCATGAAGACTCTGCAGTTGAGTACTCCGACATTCTAAACACTGGAGTTTTCGATGAATTGTCAGTACCTGCGTGTGCACTCCCATTTTGTTGCTCTAAACACCGTTGCGCAATTGCCTCAACATTTTGTTGCGTGGCTTGCATAAAATCTGCTAGAATTTTGGCTAGCTTATCTACATAATTCGTGTGACATATATTATATTGACATATATTTATATTTTGCATTTCAAGTAAATACGTTTGCCTTATTTAAAAGTTTCCAACGTACAATGAAAGTTTAATATACATCATTTAATAAAAATTAATGATAGAATTGAATTGAAAAACAAAGGTATCTTATTTATATCAAATTTTATGAATAAACAGTTTTAGATATAACAGGTTTCTAGCTCAAACCCGTATACGACGCGGGCAGAGCTTATGTCCAATTTCGTTGAAATTTAACGAAAAAACCGACTTGCTAAAAATTAGAAAAAAACTGCCTTAAGTGCCAAAATATAACGTTTTGGGATTTTTAGTTGAATGGGAGACGCCACCCACTGTTATCAAACCACGCCCATATTTTTCGTGTAACTACAAATGCGGAAAAAAATACACCCGAAGGAGGTATTTTTATTTTTTTTTTTAAAAATTTGCGGTTCTATATGCCTATATAATAAAATCGGGTTTGAAGAAAGTTCTCCTGAAATTTCAGCTTCCTGGATCAAACTTGCGAACGGCGCATCCACTTTGTTTCCTGGTACAATTTATATGAAAAACGAAAAAGCAAAACAACGAAAAATAGAAAATTTACTAAAACGCAAACAAAATTATATTTTTCGTTGTTTTGCTTTTCCATCCGCGCCATTTACAGGTTTGAGCTAGGAAGCTCAAATGTTGGGACAATTATTTTTATTCCTCAAGCTATAATATGGGATAAAATAAATTAAATCCCTCTCCAAAAGTCTGAAAAAAACACCCTAACCTACATACGTACATATTAGAGCGGTTCAGAAAAAAAACTTTTTGTTTTTTTCACGATGGGTCAGCGGATTACAATAGCCTATATGTCTAGACAAAGCCTATTACTAGGATTTAGATTAATATTATATGAACTGGATTAAGTAGCGACCTCTGTTTAAATAGACAACCCATTTTCAAAAATTTTGATTTAAAAAATGGTGCAAGTTATAGAGGTTATCAAACTTTCCAACAAAGTTGGTATGGTTTTCGGGCACCTATCAATCGGAATTTCGAATCCATGAATAGTTTTTCTTCTTCTTCTTTCATACTCATAAAAATATTGCAAATTGACCTGACAAAAGTAGAAAAGTAACGATTTTCCACTTTCTAGTTGTAACACCACAAATATTATTTTACCGCCGATTCCGTGGTACATCATTTTTAATTTGCTGTTATTTGTTTTAAAGAATGCTGGCATTTCTAAGCCAAGATAACTATCTGCATTTTCCTAAATTAACAGACTTGATTTTTTTCGAATCTGAGTCGACAAATTTACATATTAAAGTGATTGAAATTTTTTTTTTTGTTTCAAACAGCAATTATTGATCGATAAATTTGAATTCGTGATTAGTTTTTCTTATAAAAAAATTGTAAATTGACCGGAAAAAAATTAAAAAATTCCGGTTTTGTACTTTAAAGTTGCAAAATCACCCCATATTATTTTTTGCCGATCCCGTGTTACACCATTTTTTATGTATTGTTATTTGCTCAAAAGAATGTTGTAAGTCTCATATTATTTTCTTATTACGATTCCGAGATATCTGCATTTTTCTAAATTAATAGACTTGGCTCAATTTGATCTATTCTGTAGATTTTTCTACTATTTTCAAAATTACAAATTATGCCAGTTCTGTTAATTTAAAATTAAAAAGGAAAAACCATGGTTGAACGGTGTGCTCAAATGACAATTTCTGTGAAAATGCACATTTACATATGTTTTCAAGGTAAGCATCTATAGTTAAAACCGCTCATTAGCTATTTTCAATATTAAACATTTTTTTATAAATAGCAGCAAATTTAAGAAAACATGAATCTTTTGCCTCTTATCCAGAAAAGCATTAATTTTTTTATTCAATGGGTGTGAGAATTGTTTCCTATTAAGTTATCCCTTAAATTTTCAAAAGCTAACAGCTTAATATTTAACTTTTTATTCAATTTAATGACAACCATCTTTTTGCAAAAGAAACACTAGCTTTTTGTTAAATGACGCCTCTTTCGGACTATAAAAAATTATAAAAAAACAATGAATTTTTTCACACATAAATTTAACTACCAAAAACATAAAAAAAACCAATAACAAAAACTGTAGGTAGATGGGGAATAAAACAGAAGAGCATGAGATTGGTGGAATAATTCGACGTTGAAGGTATTTGTGTAAATAGCACTCAACGTAACGTTAAAAGCGAGCGAGTAGGCTTATTATTACAGAGCGAATTTTGTGGCTAAAAGAATTGGCCAAATGTTAAATATCACTGTTGTCGACATCATCACTGTTTTTAGTATTCTTGGCACCGCTCGCTGTGATTTGATTGGTCTATTTAATAATTTTGCTTACAAATTAAAGCAGAGAATTTTGGTAGTGTAGCCTTTTAAAATCGCTAACTTTGGAAGACATTTTGTTTGGGACTCGTTTTGTGTGGAGATTTCTTTTGTAAATTTTATTAATTTCAGCAAAAACAACAACTGTTTTACGTACACAATGCGTTAAGGTGGATCCAACAACGGCAAATGACATAAACATTGAGTTTTAAGTTAATGGAACTCGTTGTTTCGCATGTGTTTCTTTTCCTATTTTGATTGTTGCTGTATTTTTAATTAATATATTTTGATGAGGCATTTCAATGAGTTTTTCGTAAAACACCACTCGGGGATAAAGGGTACTGGCTTTGGGTTCAACTTGGGTGGAAATCTAATACGATGTACTTCAAACCTATGCCGAAAAATTAATCCATAAGCAGAAAATGCAAAGATTTCCCCTGCAGCATTCATTTTTTGCTCTACATTTTTTGGAAGTTACGCCCATGCATTTTTGTTATTTTCAAGGAAACGAGCGTAGTTTTTAACTAATTGTAAGTAGACCAATAAGCAATATCTCATTGCCAACTACCAAGGTCCTGTACTAATATACATATGTATGGGGTCTTATAGTATTTGCCAAAATAAAATCACAAATTTTCATTGTTTATTTTGTTATTTTGTTTTATTTTCCTTGTTGATCACCTATGTTAATCACCATCGATTTCATTCGTCTGATAGCATCCCAACTAGACTCAGCAACGGCTCATTGTGTTCAGCCTACAATTTTGCCCCAAAAGCGGTGAACGTGCAGCTTTGCACAAATCAATCGCATTCGATCGCAATCAGCCCGTGTCATGGAGTGTCGTACAAGCGAGCGCAGTGTTGCATATCGTGTTGCTCCATCTGTGGTTTCAGTGTGGCGTGGTATAGCGAACAGCAGCAGCAGCAGCAGCATGAGAGTGTGCAAAATGTTTGCAACCGCTGCCGCAATCGCGCTGCTCGATCGCTGTGCAACAATTAATTAAGCAATTAAACAGTTTGCACCCTGTATCGCAGTAGCGGTAGTAGCTAACGTCGCTTTTGCATAACTCTTACAACCACAGATATGGCGAAATCTTACGTGAAGGTCGGTTCTGTCGTGGAGGTGTAAATGCAATAAAGCGGCCTGCAAAAAACCGAAAACAAAGAAACAAAAAAAACTAATTATTTGTTGATTAGCTATTGTACTCGTGTGTGTGTGTGTTAGTAGACGTTTTCTGCGTTGACAAATGAATGACAATCTGAGTTGCAATTATTTCTAAACGATTTAAAAAACAAATATATTAATCAATGTCTAGCCGTTACATATGTACAGAAATTAAATTTGCTTATGATTGTAAAACGAAAGAAAATGCTACATCTGGCGTAGGGATCTCGGACACTGATGACATTTTCAGTACACTTGTACTTTACTCAGTACATATGCATTAAAAAAAATCGTCGTCACCGCATTAGTACTTTCGTATAATGTACAAATTTCAAGTATATATTTGGACTATTTATAATATTCTCTTTTTGTAGTATATTTTTTTTGTAGTTAAGAAAATCCAAATTGTGCATCATAACTAGAACTTGAATTTATTGTGACTCAAACACAAAGTCTCAATTTAGTACATTTGCACAAATTCCAAATGCCATCACTAATCTCGTGCTATGTATTTGTATCGAAAATACCGATATAGCTTTGGAAAATATCATTCAAATCACACAAGTATGTTGATGGCGCGCATCAATCAATAAAAAATTCTTATATTCCAAAGCTTTGTCGAAAATTTCGATTCAAAAGCAGATGCATTTTAAGGATTTATTATTTTGAAGATATTTTGAGAAAAAATTTTCAAATTCCGCTGGCGAAGTTCCCAGAAGTGACAGCGATTTCTCTGAGACTTCCTTTCTCCTCCTAATGGCTACCCAATCCCTTGCTAATAATTCTGATAGACAAAGAGAGCTTAACTTATTTTCTAATTATAATGCGGAAGCGTGGGTTCTGGCTGCGATAGCCCTAAACAACTTTATATTCACTAAGCCCAAACACTTTATGTCATACCTTTAAGACACATGGTTCTTGAAGTAGAGTCAGACTAAACGATTTCCTGACCATGGCTCTCGGTAATGTCACTATAGCAGCCTAAGCATGACGAAAATTGATTTGACCATTCTAGCTAATGGTCTTTCTGACTTTGATTGTCTGCTGTAGTTATGAATCACCTTTTGATTTTTGGTGATCAATACGTAATTTTCTATTTTCGCGCATTTTTAGGAAACAATATGAGGTTCCTTAAATTTTTATCACAAATTTTCTTATGTTTAGTTGTAAGGGATCCAGTTCCAGTTTTATCACTGAGCTCTGCAGTCTAAATTCGGTATTGCCTTGTAGTTGGCAATTAGCACTTCTTTCTTTTTCAGTGTTGTTTTGACAATTTTACCGAGGATAGTTCGCTCCCCGCTTTTTTCTAGTACAACTGCACAAATCTATACATAGTTTGAGATTTTGAAATCTGTACAATAGTTTCAGCAAGTAGCCCGATCCAGCAGTATTTGAACTGATGGTTTTTCAGAGTGACATGTTTTAGTTAACCGATTTAGGATTGTAGTGTTAAGTCTCATTAGTGCTAGGAATTTTTTTTTCGAGCACGAAGTATTTTCAGTGCTCTTCTACGTTGAAACGTCCGTCAACCAATCAACAGTGTCTCGGCCTATACAGTTGAATATTATATAGATAACTTAGAATGTAAGTTTATATTTTCGTCATATTTCGATCGTCACTTTAACAGATTTTTAATACAGTAGCTTGGACTGGTGCTGCTGGAAGGTCATTCTGAAACCCTAGATTTCCTTATGTTATAGCCTTCAATGGAGTTCACGTCATGTGTATGCTTAATTCTAATTTGCCACTGAAATGGCAGCAGGGATCTTAATTTTTCACTCTAACGCCTTCTTCTTAGCTTCTTCAGGCGCCATGCATTAAACTTAACTTAAACTTCGTCTGAGCGGATCATCAAGTCATCATGGTTTACCAAGAGGTGGTTAGGCACAAAATGCATATACTTTTATCATTTTTTCGATTGCTGTATTTACTGTCAAAACAAGCTATGCTGTCATTACAAATAACAATAGATAAGAAACTTAATATTCCATTAGGCGACTTCAGTTGCTTTGTTCCTACTTCCTTCCAATTTGAATGTCAAATTATTTTGTATTTGCATTTGGATTCAGTCTCTGTTGTATTGTCTGCATTCACTTTCAGCTGTTCATAATATGTGATTCATGCTTTCATTAACTGAGCCAAGCTGAAGCATTAAATATACAACAACAATAATCAATAAAAAAAAGCCGCAAGACTTAATGCTTTTAAGTTTGTCGCAGCGACAACGATTTTTGGGTGCGTAAACCTCGAATGCGGGGGCTTCTGCACAACCACACACACAGAATAAGAAATAAAAATTCATTTCGAGTTTGAGTTAAAAGTGAATTTTAAAACATAAAACGTTTCCTCACGTGTGCCAAGTTGAAAGGGAGTGGCGGCAATGTTCGATGCTCATCGTAATGATGCACTCTTCATTTTGGAAACTTTTGTTTTTTTCATCAAATTCACATTATACTTTTTTGTATATATAGTACTATAACAGTGTATAGAATAAAATCCATCTCCAAGAAAACTTCCGAATTTGAAAACTTGGAGGACGTTCAAAGCTGCTGACTTCTTTTTTGTATTTTTTAATTTAATTTTTCTATAAATTAAAATTTAAGATTACATAATTTGCAGTTACGACAAAAAATATTATTTAGATTTGTATGAGTTAGGGGACGTCCATAAATAACGAAAGACGTTTTTTGAAAATTCGGTTACCCCCTCTTCATTGGTGAGATTTGATGAGACATGACGAGACTCCTTCCCCCGTATGGTAATATTATCCATCTACATCTAATATATAAAATTCTTGTGTCACAGTGTTTGTTACCGTACTCCTCCCAAACGGCTTGACCGATTCTTATGAAATTTTTTGTGTATTTGGTAGGCCTGAGAATAGGGGGTAGACTAAAAAAACTCTATTTAGGGTGCATATTTAGGGTGGCCCTCATACAATTTTTTTTTTTTATAATAGCATTTTCACAAATACCACTGCATCGATTCACATGGAATTTACATCACGTAGCTTTTATGCTAAGGGACATGGTTAAGTCTCTGGGACTTTTATTTAGGCTGCATATTTAGGGTAGCCCTCATACAAAAATATTTTTAAAGTAGCATTTTCACAAAGACCACTGCATAGATTCACATGGAATTTACACAACGTAGCTTTTATATTAAGGGGCATGGTTTAGTCTATAAAACTTATATTTAGGGTGGCCCTCATACAAATTTTTTTTTATAACAGCATTTTCACAAACACCACTCCATCGTTTCACATGAAATTAACATAACGTGTCTTTTATATTAAGAGACATAGTTAAGTCTATGAGACTTTTATTTAGGCTGCTTATTTAGGGTGGCCGTCATAAAAGAATATTTTTAAAATAGCATTTTCCCAAAGAGCAGTGCATCGATTCACATGGAATTCACACCACGTAGCTTTTATATTAAGAGGCATGGTTAAGTCTATAAGACTTTTATTTAGGATGCATATTTAGGGTGGCTCTCATACAAATTTTTTTTATAATAGCATTTTCACAAACACCACTCCATCGATTCACATGGAATTTACACCACATGTTATTTTATATTAAGAGAAGACAAACATAGCTAAGTTTATAAATTTTTTATTTCGGGTACATACTTAGGGTGGCCCTTATTCAAAAATATTTTTAAAATAACATTTTCACAAAGACCAGTCCATCGATTGACATAGAGTTTGCACCACGTGTCTTTTATATTAAGGGACACTGTTTGGTCCAAAAAACTTTTATGTAGGGTGGCCCTCATACAAAAATAATTTTTAAAAAAATCATTTTCACGAAGACCGGTTAATTGATTCACACCGTATTTACGCCAAGTAGCTTTTATATTAAGAGGCCCATTTAAGCCTACAAAACTTTTATTTAGAGTGGCCCTCATACAAAAATATTTTTAAAATAGCATTTTTACAAAGACCTCTGCATCTATTCACATGAAATTTACACCACGTATCTGTTATATTAAGAGGCACAGATATGACCGTGCAGTGCCACGTCTTCCATATAAGAAAAAACCAAAATGTGTGATGCAGATGAACGAGACTAGATACATATGTTTATAAAAAGTACGGGCAAAAAGAAGTTTCAATGAGAAAATGGGTGGTGCCACACCTTTCATATGCGAATAAAACAACATTTTGTATATATCAGCAATTATTTGATGCAGATGAATGAGACTTGGTAATTAAGTCAAACACGCACCACCTAGCAGTAAGGTCAGAACAACGTCTGCCAAGTCCGCTATACTATACTATATGTAAAAGAGTAGGGACAGAAAATGATTTCACTTTAAAAATGGGCTGATTCGCTTTAACATTCCATAGCATGAGTTCCACCTTCGCGCCACCTACCGGAAAGAGCAGAACAACGTCTGCCGGGACAGCTAGTATTAAATAAAATTGAAAATGAACGCTATAATGCGTTATCCTATTTTAATTCTTTGCTACAAAGTTGAATTTGCAAGAAACCTCAAAAATGTTTCCTTAAAAATTATTGTCGATAACTCATTTTCTAGTGAATTTTTTCTCATTCTAAAAAAGCTTTTACAATTACTAATCAGGAAACTGGAAATAAATTTCGAGGGATTCTTTGTTCATGATAGGGGTGTAAGAAACGTCACAAAAATGAACTGCATATTAAGTATCAATGCAAATGATGACGAGGATAATGATGACGAGATGATACAACAAAATAACAGCACAAGTGAAGGCGTGTATTGAAACATTGTAGAAATATTTCTGAAATGGAAATGAAAGGTTTCTAAAATGTTACTGAAGCTATGTAAGATTTCAGGAAGGTTAACGAAACATTACATGTCGAGCGGGCATGTACTTCATTTTTTCTATGTAATAAACTTTACAAGTATTATCGTTTCCCTCCACTAAAGATTTTAACTAAAAAAATCAGGCTGCAATAGATTGATTTTGCAGGGTTCTAGAGGTACCCAAAGTCAAATGTTATCAAAATTTATCCACATATCTACACCCTCCTTGTACAGCCGCTCCAGATAATCGTCAACTGCGCACAGCGCAGCAGCTTTTATGTTGAGCGGCATGCCGATAAAGTAGAACAAACATGCCATCAAGGATTGATTTTGTGATACAAAATGCTATCTTTTAATATAAAAAGATAGCATTAAAAAGTTAACGTGAGATTTTTATACCCTACCCGAGGGTATATTCACTTTGTCATTCCATTTGCAACACGTAGAAGGGGGCGTGGCAGGTATGAAAAAGTATATATATTCTTGATCAGCATCACCACCTGAGTTGATTTAGCGATGTTCGTCTCTCTGTCTGTCTGTCTGTTGAAATCAGATTTACGAGAAAACCAAGGAAGCTAATTGAATGAAGTTAGCACACTCAGGTCACATCTTCTTGCAGGCATCTTGCTATTGAAAATAGGCAATATCGGTTCACTTACACGCCTGCCGCCCATACATTATGTATATTTGACTAGCCCATTTTGAAAAAAAATTCCAGAGATTTTGATAAAACTTGGTGATTTGGTGTGTATGTGAACCAAATTAGGGTAGGTTTCAAGTTTCCAAAGGTTCGTACAGGAGCGTGTCACAGCTGTAAATTTTAACCTTTACATCACCATATCTCGTAAACCGTGCAAGATGTTGTTATGAAACATATAAAATATATCTTGAATTGTGTGTGATAATTGTGGGCGGAATCGTATAAGTGGTCGTGGTACTTTTCAACAGTTAAAAATTTTGATTCAGTATATCTTAAAATTGGCGTGACACCTCCTATGTTACCATAAAGTTGTAATCGCTATATTGATTGAACTATTGCAACAATTGGTATGGTATGAAAGAGTGTTGTTTATGGAAACCTATTTCTGGATAAAAATTGGATCATATTACACAAGTGCGTGTGTTACCGCCCTAAATTTTAAGACTAATTACGGCATTTATCGCAAACAACATATTGAGCTAAGATTTGGTATGTAGATGTCAATGGCGAATATAATTTATTAAACCAAAAGTAGGCGGAATTGGAGAATTGGGCGTGGCACATTTCAATATCTTAATATTTATTCGATTTTTTCAACATATTCCGTATTTTTTTGACTTTATCAACCATTTAACTTTTTCCAATATATCAAATATGTATTTGTTCGACTTATTCAACCTCTTTCATTTTTCTTCATTAGTTTCTTTATTTTTACTAACTTTTCAGCGATTTTGAATTGTTTCTTCATTCCTCAACCTATTTTACCTTTTTTGAGTTTTTCAACCGCTTTCAATTTTTTTCAACATTTTCATATTATTTCGACATTTTTAGGCTTTTTTCAACATTTTTCATATTTTTCGACATTTTTAATTTCTTTTAACTTTCTTCAATGGTTTCCATAATTTTTAGTCTTTTACAACTGTTTCAACGTTTTTCAATTTTTTTTACATTTTATATTTTTTTTCAACTTATTCAACTTCTTCAACGTCTTTTAACATTTATTTGAAAGTCCCAGTGCAGTGTAGGGTATGTGAGTTTCGGCCTGGCCGAAGATAACACTTTAATTTGTCATTTTTTGGTTTTGATTAGAAGATCAATGTTTGCGCCCAATAAATTAATCAAAGCTGATTTATATAAAAACTGCAGCTGCCAAAAACGTTTAAGATAGTGCAATTTGCTTACATTTTTTTAAAAGAATAATAAACTTTCCAAAAAGTAGTATCAGCCGTAGCTTTCTTTCTTAGAAATTCGGCATTGTTTTACAACATCCTCTCTTTTAATTTTCTTAATTTTTAAATCTTTGTTAATTGGTACTTGCTTCCTTTATTTATCGATATTTATATAGGCCTAAGGAAGTTAATCTGCAGTATATCGGCATTTCTCAGGAGTGTTATCCCGATCAATCAAAAAATGTTCGTTCCGATGTTTGGTTTTATTTTTAAATTGAAATAAACAACGAACAGTGTCCGTAAACGATCAAAGAGCAAATTTTATTCGACTTGAGCACAAAGCTACCAAGGAATTGCGGCGCAAACGATGCTCAACGAAATTTATAAAGTAAGTTCCGCTGTACATACATATATTATCAACCTTCAGTATCCCTTCTCTAGAGGAATAGAGGTGTCGAATAATTTATTTTAAAAAGTTTTCAAGTAAGAACTAGCTGAACGCTTAGACTAATGTACATCTTGAAGATTCATCTCATGTGTGCGATCAAATAATTGGCAAACTATTGAATGCTTAGTTGAACTGCAATTTGCAATAACTAAGCAGGTTACCGCCAATTAAATAATTGTATCAAAAACTGCAAACAAACTTTACATGCAATAAAAACACTAAAACGTTATATCTATAAAAGTTATTTTCGAAACCTATCGGTGTGAAACGATTAAGTCAACTAAAATTTCTGGATTTAATGAATAAAGCTCTATAAAGCTTAGATTCTTAGTTGATTATGTATTATTATTTCAATTTTAGTCATGTAAAAAAAGTAATATTCACATTAACTTTATATAACTAAAAATAAAGTGAAAGTTAATCAATAGACCACCTTCCGAGATCGAGGAGAATAAGTAGATCTTTCACCTTACTTTTCCAAAAATTATAGTAATTTTTATAACATATAAAATTTTCACAATTTGTCCAATTTCCAGAAGTGTCAAAATTATGACTCTGAATTTTTGGATTGCCAAAACGTAAAACTCTAAATTTCTTAAAACTACTTAAATGTAACTTATATCACTCTTGCTTTCAGAGGGTCAAATATTGGCATCTTTGGTAGCAGCCTTTTTTTGAAATTTGGTTCAGACAATGGGGCGTGTCATACAAAAAAAACATTTAAAACGCTGTATATTGGCACCTTCGGTAGGAACAGGAGGAACATTGTCTATGCTATACATTTCTCAAAAATTGGACGGGAATAGACAACAGGGCGTGGTACTTCCATGCCACAAAAGCAATTAAAACGCTGTATATGGCCACTTACGTTAGCATGAGCTTAAAATTTTGTACAAGGGTGTATATTGTCTTTTCTAAGTACATACCTCATGAAATTAAGACATGATTGGAGCACGGGCGTGGCACCTTTATACAACAAAAACACTTAAAACGCTATATCTTGGCATCTATGGCAGCAACAGTTGTGAAACTTGATATTTAAATGTAAATTATTTGTGTCAAGCAGATCGCTAAATGTGAACGGGGTTGGATAATGGGTCTTAGCTCCTTCCAGAACTGCGAAAAATGTAAGAGGGGTTGTACAACGGGCAGTGTGCTGACAAAGCTATTAAGAATATATAGGACGTTCTTTTACAAACCGGACGAATTTTGAAAAAAATTGACCGATATATTTTTGCTTTGCCTGAAATTTTTTTAAGGCAAAAAAAAAAGAAATAACTGTCGGAGGGTTTTTCAAAAAAAATTTTTATTTTTTTTTTTCAAAATAGAGCAAATTTAAATTTTGGGAATTTAGTGATTTTTGGCTTGGAGACTCACTTTGAAAAACTTATAACTCCGGTTCTGTTAAGTCTAGAAAATTAATTTTTTTTTAGTTTTAAAGGTAAAAAATTGACTTTAATAAAAAAATTGTTTCTTAAAAAAATATTAACAAATAATTATTGCTATAAAAAATGGAAATGTTTAAATTGATTTAAAACAATTGCCTCATCTTGTAGCGAATTCTTAATATTACCATGTTATGTAACGTCAAATTTCCTATAGAAATCGTTTTGCTTTTTTTTATGGGGAAATTATAATTACTACTAGAAATAAATTGGCTTAAGTTTACCTTAGCTGACATTCTCCAAATTACTTTTTTAGTAACAATAGAGGGCTATAAATAAATAAAAAATATGAAAAAAAAAGTCAGTATGATATTGTTTCAAAGATAGACATCAGAAGTTGCGGACATAGCTCTTGTGTAAATGATTATGAGTTGGAAACCGCTGAATGGAAAATAGAAAATATGGGTGTCATAAGAAAGATAATTTAATTGTCTACTACAATGGAAATCCAAGTTTTGAAATTTGACCTATCAGGACATATGACGATTTTTCTAAAATTTTGACCAATTTTTTTAAAAAACATTATTTTTTCCTAAAAATGTGTTAATGACCTGTAATTATTTTGATCCGTTAAGAAAGCTTAATTTAATCACATTAAAATGGTATATAGTTCGCTGTTTTTGCATATTTACCCCCCTTTTTTTTATCGAAAAAAAAAGTTATTCAATGAATTCTTATGAAAAATCCGTATTCATCGACAAAAACAATAAAAAACCAACAACAACAATTATAATAAAACGATTCTCATTATAAAACTTAAAAATTATTTAGTAAAAATCGCGCGCTGTAGTTGGTTCCTTAAGCCAAAAATCTCTAAATTCTCAAAATTTAAATATGCTTCATATCGAAAAAAAAAAAAATTTCTTCTAAAAAATCCTCGAACACGTATCTCTTTTTTTTCGATAAAGAACCCAAAAAAAAAAAAATTTCAGACAAATCAAAAATGTGTTGGTCAGAAAAGTGTTCCGTTTGAAAAAAATCGTCCAATATAAAATAATTATTTTTAAGCTATTTTTTGAAGGTTTTAGCAGATCCGATAAAAGCGTCGAAAAGTAATAATTTACGTTTCTTATGAGACCTACTCGTATCACTAAAGGACCTGTTAAGTGGAAAAAGTGGTTAATTTCTATGCTTTTGAACATCTTCATTAATTCGTATATGCATTTATTGTGGGGGCTTAGGTTCAGAAAGAGGGTCCGTTAAGACTCTTTAAAGCATCATACTCGTCTGGTTTGCTGGGCTTTGTGTACCTTTATCTGTTGTGTTAAATGCGAGGCGTTGAATTATTAAAATTACAAAAAAAAAAAACATAAAAAATGGATATTTATGCGTAGGCAACAAACGAGAACACACCAGACGCAAATACATACTACACACCGTGTACATATACATACAGCATCGGAAGCACCAATACGTTTACATTTTCTAAGCGCACCCAAATGCAGTTGTCGCCTTTGTCAACGCGCTTTTAATCTGAACAACAACGTCGGCGACACTTTTTACTTTAAAAATGTAAATTTTCGTATTGGTTTTTGTTGTTGCTGTGTTACCGTTGCCGGTGGTACTGGTATTAACTGTTGTTGGTGCCATCGTTCAAAAAAATTTGAAGAAAAAAGTCTTATCTTGTTTTCAATTTGTTCAAAGACTTTAAAGTTCAAAGTTGAAAACAGAGAGAGTTATAAGGAAGGTCAGGAAAACAAAGATAAAGCATAAGCATAAGGAGCATAATGCGAAGAATATAGAAAAACTACAAAAAAAAAAAGTTGGTTCACTTAATACAACGACCACTAGAAAATCTATTTTACCATTGAATAAATTTTACCTTAATATGGAAAATTTAATTTCAATGGCTCAAGGTTTTTCAAACGATAAATGAGCCATTTATTTTGAAAGTGGTGTAAGACCCTCTTTGTTGAGGTAAAAAAATTCGAGAACTTGGAATGAACTGCATTACACTCAATATGTTAGTACCAGGAGACCGACCCTAGTTCAGCTTTTTGTTTTGAGGTTTAGAAAGTCGCAAAAATATGCAATATGTTGAAAAAGTGAAATGAAGTTAAATTACATGTGTCGAAAAATATGGAAAATATTTAAAAAGATGAAAGACCTTGATAAAATATGGAAAATGTAGTAAAACGATAAAAAAGGTTAAAAAAGACAAATGTTCGAAAAGTCGGAAAATATGGAAGAGATTTAACATGCTTCAAAAAATTTTGAAACCAGTGAAAAGGCTGAAAGAGTCGAAATAACATGGAAAATGTTGAAAAACTCGAATTAAGTTGAATAAGGTTGAAAACGTCGAAATAAATTAAAAGAGGTTGAAAAAGTCGATAAAATATCGTAAATGTTGAAAATAATTGGGAGAGATTGAAACCAGTGAAAAAGACTGTTAAAGTCGATAATATATGAAAAGTTTTGAAAAATTTGAAAAACTCGAAAAAATTGAAAATTTCAAAAAAAAAAGTTGAAAATCTCAAAAAAGTTTGTAGCTTAAAAAATTCGAAAAAAGTTGAATGAGGTTAAAAAAGTCGAAAAAATATATAAAATGTTGAGGAAAATTGAAAGAGGTTGAAAAATGTTGAAACAGTTGAAAGAGGTTGAAAAAGTTGAAAAAATATGGAAATTGTTGCGAAATGTTGAAATAGGTTGAATAACTCGAAAAACGTTGTATAAGGTTGAATAGTCCGAAAAAATATGGCAGATGTTGAAAAAAGTTGAAAGAGGTTGAAAAACTTGAAAAAATTTGAAAGAGGTTGAAAAAGTCGAAAAAATATCGAAAATTTTGAAAGAGAATTTTGAATAAGGTTGAAAAAACCGAAAAAATATGGAAAATGTTGAAAAAATTTGAATGACGTTGAAAAATGTTGAATAACTCGGAAAAAGTTGAATAAGGTTGAAAAATTCGAAAAAATATGGCAAGTGTTGAAAAAAGTTGAAAGAGGTTGAAAAATGTTAAAACAGTTGAAAGAGATTGAAAAAAAAATTTGAAAGAGGTTGAAAAAGTCGAAAAAATATAGAAAATGTTGAGGAAAATTAAAAGAGGTTGAAAGTCTCGAAAAAATTTTAATGAAATTGAAGCAGTCGACAAAATTTGGAATATGTTAAGAGAAGTTGAGAATAAAATCCTTGCTTCTTTTCAAGGTTCTTCGTCCGAGCACGAGACGAGGCGAGACACGTGATGGCAAGTTCTCGTCCGACAACGAGGCAAGACTCAAGTCTATAAAACGAGGCGAGTGCGAAAACTACTACACAGAATCTCGCCTCGCCTTGGTCTCGGTGAAACTTTTCTTTTGTGCCATCTCGAATAACATACTTAATTGTGCTTACATACTTTCTATGCCTGATAAGTATATATTTTACAAACTTTACATATTTCCACAGTGTTCTATTTATCACTATTGCATTGATTTTTTTTTTTCAAAATTTATCGATATTTTTCAAATTGTTTGACTCATTTCTACAGACTTTTTCGACATTGCTTAACTTTTTCGCAAGTATGTGACAGCTTAGCTAGTATATGATTTTTTTTTGATATTTATTATTTGGTACATACATTTAATAATTGCATTCTTAACATTCAGTAATTAATTTAACTTAAAAGCCTTAGATTGATCTCATAATTTAATAATTAACAATCAAGCTACCGTCTTTAGTTTCAATGCCAACCAAATGCGATTATATATCAATTTACCGCGAGTAACTGAATCTGTTATTACTTACAACAAAAATACGAACAACCAATACAACATTATTACAAAGCTTATGAAACTTAAGTATTCATCTGAGGTTGCCCCAGAATTTGTAAGAGCGTAAACTTTATTGGCTGACAACAACGAAGTTGCTCTACTTTTGACCAACATTAACAGCAACAACAACAAAAGAAGTTCATTTGTTTACAACAAGTTTAGATGACATACTTTATACACATTGTTAGATTGTTGGTTTTTGTTGTTGCTGTTAAGATCTTTTTTCCTGATTAGACATTGCAGATTGCAAGCGACTGCTGCTGTCGCTACAACTCGATTGTCGTTACTACATCGATGCTTCTTATTATTCTATTAATTTCATATTGTTATTTTTAAACGTTCGTAAGTAGTATTTCTGTATCATGGATATCGATTTTCAAATATCATACAATATATAATATAATACAATTTATTGTATTAGAATTGTCACGTTTTTTTTTTTTGCTGCTGTTCTGAGCGGATCTACTTCGAGCAACCAATGTCTTATTTGTTGACTTTGAGATCAGTTGTTTCAGCGATCGTTATCTATGGTTTTGTAAACAAGCGTTTGAATGAAGTCAAAATAATGTCATAAAATAAAATCACGAATTACTCTCTCACAGCACTTAGTCAAATAGATTTAGATGTTAATCTTGAGTTTGTTATATTTTAGGGTTTGATGACATTTGAATTGAATTGGATTGAATTACTCGTATTGAAAGGTATCGCAGAAATATTTTATTTAAATTTACACAAAGTATTTTTCTAAAGTTTGGGTAAGATATTATGGAAGCGATTGTTTCGATTTCAGTATTAAAGTTTTTATTTTTGGTTAGGATTAGATGGTATGTCGAAGAAAAAATTCGTTGTCTGCAAAAAATGTCATCGTCTACGACAACTACAGCCAAACTAACTAACAACAGATTTATTTTCACTTTCGTTATTCTTTTTCCTTAACAATTGTCTTAGTTCCCCTCCAGACGAACTTTCATTATTATTTCAATGCGTAGGCGATAGCCAAGTGAAGTAACAACAACAAAATTGCTTTGCAAAAATTACATGTGGGGGGAATTACAATGTAAGAATAGCTCCAAAAATAAAACAACACTATGTAAGTAACTGCATGGTACATGTTGAGCGCTGCACGCTGCATGCCTGCTGCATGTGATAAATCTCAACACATTATATTTCATTGCTTAATAAGCCACCGATCCACCAGCGCCGCTTTGAATCGCTTTGAGAAAAAAAAAACGAACTGAAGCTAGCAACCAATGCACTGTGGCGCAAAATTGAAGAATTATAAACATTTAACGAACGGATAGCATAGTCGATACTCGTAGTTCTGCTTCCCAATCTAAAATGACTAATTTTCCGTTGAGTCTCTGAGTAACGTTCTCAGATAAAAACTCTACCAAACCTTTTTTGAAGATTTCCTTTTCTTCAGAATATCATTTCAACTTACTAACACATTTGAATCGGTTGTTTGACGAAAGGAACAAAGATAACAAAGTTAATCTTCTGTCTTTATTGCCATGTTTGGGAGGTAGACCCACAGAGTGAGATTAAAAAGCACTCCTTCACGAAAAAAAACAGCCTCAGAAGATACGTGAAGAAGGATGCAAATCCAATTTTTGTCCAATTCCTTAAGTATATTAAATTTTTTGTCATAAGTGGTTTGGCTTTGTTCCTTAACCCATTAACGCCGGCTCCCAGAATAGTGGACGTGGAGGATTGAAACTTCGAGGAGGATGTCTTAGGGACACTCGTATTCCGCATACAAAAAATTGGCCTCCCCATCTCTGCTCATAACCCATGTAGGTTTGGTGCGTTTTCGCACCCGTCGGCGTCAGTGAGTACATTTTTACTAGTGGAAAGAGTGTTTATGAAATGTGTGGATTATAAAAGAAATTAATGGATCAAGTCAATGTTTAGATTAGATTTACTTAAAAATTAGATAATAAACGCGTGTCGGAATATATTAATTCAGAACTTTCGACAAAATATAGAAAAAAATGTCATGAATATTCACTAGGTTGCACGTTATATCTTGTTCCCGGCATGGTATGCAGAGAAGCATTTCGGATGCACTGCCAAATTTGCTCTTGGCACAATAGTAGATGGTGTGAGAAGCACAGTGGCGACAGCGGAAGCATTTCATCTTCTTCTCTATGTTGTGGCCAATGTAAGAGGGTGTGTCTTGAGTTTTGGGACCACGATGATATGCCACCACCTCACTTTACGCCAAGGATTAAGTCACAATGTTGCAGAATTCAAATTGGTTCATCTGCCTGAATTCTTTTTTGGAGCTATCCCTGTTAGCCATTGCGTTTTTACGCTGGTAACTATGGATGGCGCTATGTAGCTTCCAAGCATTTACCATGGCAGCATTGAGACCATTTGCTATCAAAGGTCAATACTAAGTATTTGTAACCACGAAGAGAAATCCAGTAATTATTTATTGCATTGTCGAAAAGATCAACGCGTCGCATTCGTTTGCTTTATTAATGAATGATGTCTGGCTCCTCTCCATTACTATCTAACGTTGCTTTATTTCATACCGCCACACGCGATGCTTTGGTTGGACTTGCAGATGATTGGATAACACAGTAACGGGCTGCAATTAAATAAATAAACCAATCAATGTCGTTCCAACGAATTGCGGACCATCAATTTGTGGGACTGTGTCTGAGCAGGGCCAAGAGCGACAAAACGTTGCTTCAAAGCAAATTGATAGGGGTACATTGTCGACATTGTCGGCGTCCAGGTACTCACCATACATTTCTGTTGTACCACAAATCTCGAGCATACTTTCCAAGGGGCCATCAGTTTCCGTAGGTCCAGCATCATCACAGAATATGTGGTCGTCTGGGACATCATAAGTTCGACAATTGTCTTTTGTCTTTGCGGCACGGTTTCCTCATCGTCAGACCACCCATCAATTATGGCTTCCAATTCACGAATAAAAAAGACTTCCATTCTCGAAATCACATTCGAATACGTCGCTATAACTCTCCCCGAAAATACAATATTTCACAATCTTTAGTGCAATTAAAACCGACTGATGAGCAAAAAACGCACAGCAAAATGTTCCCTAGTAACAATGTACTCTTTAGCGCCGATGGGTGCGAAAACGCACAACAAGTACCAGTGCAAAAACAGTAACATGTAGAAATTTGAGATTTTTATGAGATATGCATAGGCCCAAGGGTTACCGATCCTCATCATTACATATTCTGTAAATATTTTTTTTCTGAGTGTTATCTATGTTAAAATGGTTATTTTTTCACATGCCGGAAAGCCAGCACTTGACGATGCAGTTATCATTAAGTAGATGACGTCATATGACTTATCTGATCAGGACGCATATGTAGGCCCAACCATGTTTTACCCACATCAAACGACGTTTAAGCGATATCAACCACCTAACATTTTCTATGACTTTTCAAACACACCTCTGTTTTTTGATGCGTTTTCGCACCCGTCGGTGTTAAAATTAAAATACATTTTCTTAAAAATATATTAGGATGTCAAAAAGGTCTCTTCAGTAGAATTAACTAAATATATAAAATTCTTCATTATTTCCTAAGTATTTTTAATCGAGGAACTCGGAATTTATATGTTTTTGGTAAAAAGAAAAAATGGAACAATATTTTGAGGTGAAAGAAATAATTATTTCAACACAATATCGCGTGTCGCCGAGCACTTGAGTTTTATTTTATTTTCTTGGCGGCATTGACTCCAAAATTGTTAAGATTTGACAGCTCAACCATTAATTTTTTTCCTTCATCTAGAAAGCTATGATACTAAAAATTGAAACATTTCCTTTAAATATAACTTTTCATTTTAAGCCACTGTGCAGCAAAAACTTATCTTAAATTGAGAAGGTGGCAGCAAGTAATGCCGCCTGATGGCGGCGGCTTCGTAAACATGAATAGTAGCAACAAAAAACTTTAAAAGTTTTCAATTGTTTTTTACTTTTTTGTTTTTGATATTTTGTTTTGGTTTTGAAGGATTTTATTTTTTTTATGCGATAGTCGCTATTTTTGTTGTTGTTTTTGCTTATAAAGTTGAATCGGATAGAAAACTCCATAAAAATGTAATATCTCTGCAACTGTCTTGAGATTTGGTTTGTCTGTCTGAGAGCTATTATTGTTGTTCTTGTTACGAACAGGGTCGCATCGTGAGGTGAACCAATTCAAACTTCGGGCTTTTATATGTATATAGATAGATATTGAAAAGTGAGAAACATTTTTTTTTGCTTTACAATTTGAAAATGTTGGTAAGGAAGCAATTACTCCCAAAAACTAAGTCAAAATTTTTAGGTCTTTATTCGCCCCAACCTCATGTAAGTTCACGATGCGGCCCTGGTTACGAGCGCAACAGCAGTAGTAAAGAAAAAATTAGAAAAATTCAAAGTCGTGACTTCAGAGTGTTCGGTTGAGAGTACAAGTTGGGACTCAATATAAAATTGCTTGTAAATGGGTGAGAACAGACAGCCAGACAGACAGAGAAGCGGTCGGGCGGACTCATAATCTGGCTGTTCAAATTATGAACTATGCAGTGCTGCTTCAGACAGACAATGAAAAGGTTAAAAATTTGAAAATCGATGACTCGTAATGTCGTTAGGTTGAGCGACTAATTAATTGTTACATTTACAATAATAATTACAAT
This sequence comes from Tricholauxania praeusta, assembly GCA_949775025.1. NCBI lineage: Eukaryota > Metazoa > Arthropoda > Insecta > Diptera > Lauxaniidae > Tricholauxania > Tricholauxania praeusta. Next base: position 47,099,970 of record OX459031.1, read on the forward strand.
AACAAAATATTAATTCAAGTTACATTTTTTTTGCAATTACATACTTAGTTTCCGTAACTTCGAAAGAGTCATTTTAAGTGAAAGCACAACAAAACTTTACATAACGTCGATTTGAGCCATTTTAATCAGCAAGGGCTATTTCAAATCTCATTGGATTTTATTTTTGATGACTTTTTTATTGGGGATGTTTTGTTAGACTGATGTTAATTACACTGGATAGGAATCACTATATGTTACACTGTAGACCACTCATTTAACATACATATAATTTTTAATATCCTCAGTTCCGATGTAGAAATTTCTAATGCGCAAGCTTTCATAATCCAGAAACTCTGTCTGACATGTGAGTTTTATGTAACCAAGGCGATGCCCTAGGAACTCCAAAGAAAACAATAAGAACCTGTGCACTATTTACAGAGCTAATTTCGATACCTTCTCGAAGAGGAGCAACTGTGCTACTTTTGAAATAAAATAAGATGGTAATAAATGGTCTTTCGAACAGCACAATAACTTACACACTACAACATAAGCTTAAAGTTTTATTTTTAATAATATATATATATCACGGTGTCCATTATTTCCTAACTTTAGGACTTTCTCGAACATTTCGCGCTTGAAACTTTAAATCTCTCCAGCAACATTAGTCTCTGCAGACTTACAAGCTGCAACTACTCAATCAGCAATTCCTGAAGCTGATACTGAAAGCACTGATAACTACGAAGCAGAAGATAGTTCTGAAGACATGCCTCCGCCACCACGTCCAAAAAGAAAACGATTTATACAGCAGCAGCCACCAAAAGAGGATCGCTTTACTTTTACCTTTATTTTGACTTAAATTAAGCCAAAACCAAGCCAAGTTTAGACTTGAATATGGCTTTTTTGTCTTAAATCGATGCTAACTAAGCCAAATAAGTTAAAATCAAGTCAAATGATATGGGAATTTTACACTCCTAAAAGAAAAAGTCAAAGTTTGACTTAATTTGGTTAAGTAAAATCGACATAATTTTGACTTAAATCTTAAGATAAAACTAATTTTTATTTTTGACCCGAATGCTCACTGTTAATGTGCCCGACAAAAATGTTTTGAGAATAAATGTGAGAATAAATGTGAGAAAAATTGTTGGTCCTTCGTGGCCCCCTGAGGATGGGGGCAATGGGCACGGGGGTGTGACCTTATGGTACAGACGGCATAGGTTGGGATCCTGAGTACTATTAGGTCAAATTTCGCATAAATGGTATTTTTGCGAATAAAGCCGAATTCGATGTATAATACTTATCGCAGGGCTTGGTTAACCGTTTTTACTGTTTGGAAACTTATTTTAAAGGGTATAAAAATACAAACAAAATAAAACTTTCTTAAAATATTACGAATAAAATCTTGATATGGCCTATCATTTCCAAAGATGTATTTAAAAAATATCTTTTCTCAGATCTAGAGGCTAACATTTTTTTTTCTGTGTATAGTAGATGACATAAACTTGGATATGTGAGCTTTGAGAATAAAAAACTTTGTGAAATGGATTTAAAACGGCTAATTTCAAACCAAAAAATGGCTCATTTTTAAGACGCTAATCGCCTTGCGGGTTGAAATTTGGGATATGGTGCTATTTTTCAAGGTTCTTAAACATGTCAACATTTGCGCAAATCGGATATTTTTAAATTTTGTGCGCATGTTATACATAGCATAACATCATTAAAAAAAAGTAAACATGAAATTAAAAATAAAGCTCTGGGGACTTATTTTCTTCTGGTATACATACATACATATATATATCGAAATGCATCCCGAATATTCCTGAATTTAAGTTTTTGTAGTAACTTGAACTTTTATTTAATTATATTGGACCTCGCTAATGTAACATAGTATATGCTATGTAGTGCTTAGCTAGTTATATATATTAGGCCGGATTAAATTGTATGGAGAAATAGTTTTTAGTCCGGAAACTCTATTTTTCTGAAAGTTCGACCAATTTTAAGCAAAAAAGTCCACTACACCATATGGCTTCAATGAATTTCGAGCCCGCGAGTTTTCATTTGAAGTAGTCAAAACTATTCAAATTGCTTAAACTGCCATCTGGTGACAGTTTTCAGAACTTTATAGTTTTTCATTCTCTTCCTCAACTCGTTCAACAGTTTTGTTTAAACTTGAATAACTCCGAAACTAATTCACCGATTTGAATAAAAAAAACGTAATTTTATTGCTTACGAGTTGAGGAAGAGAATGAGAAACTGTAAAGTTCTGAATACTGTCACCAGATGGCAGCATAAGCAGTTTGAATAGTTTTAAATACTTCAAATAAAAACTCACGGGTTCGGAATTCATTGTAGCCATATGGTGTAGTGGACTTTTTTGCTTAAAATTTGATGAACTTTCAGGAAAATAGAGTTTCCGGACCACTTAAAAATTTAATCCGCTCTAATATATATACTTACTCTCCTTTTTGTCTCTTATGTTATATTCTGTATTTTTTTGTATCTGTTTCGTTAAGTTAATAAAAGAAGTCCACGATTGAGCTTTAAAATTATATTTCATTGAAATTATTTTTTGCAATTAACTCTTTCTTTTAACAGTTCACTCGTAGTCTATAAACTTTTTTTTCGCTGTTTCGGTACAGTTTCCTTGAGGATTGGAAAACCCTCTGAGATCTGCAGCTATTCTATTATGCAAACTGCAAAATGTGTAAAAAATACTTTTTGCAAAACTTGCATTTGTACCGAACTTTTATGCCGACCAACACATAGCCGAACTACTTAATTTCGCAATTCAGTCGTCGCCGATGTTGCGGCGGCGGTGAAAACAGCGGCTACAATAATAATTGACGCCGCTTGTCAATTTAGCAGAAATTGTTTTCTTTTCTTTTATTTTTCTACACAATGAACAAAATAGATACACGGACGGACAAATAGACGGCCGTACAAAAATATTCGCGTATTATTTAGTTGTCTGCCGCCAATTGCCAAGCTGTCTGCCGGAATTTCATGGTGCTGCTACTGCCACTGCCACTGCTGTTGTTACTGCGCATGCGGTCCAGGCCAATGCGCGCCTAACTGTTAATGCATTTGAGCCTGAGTTATGATGCGGGCCAAAAATGCGTACGCAAATCGAATGCAAATCCAACTGGTAGCAGCTGTCAGTTGTAGAGTGCCACGGAGGTTGGGGCGTAGCTCGCGGAGACACTCGCTCTCAAGTTTGGATATCGTTGCGGTTGTCTGATGCATTACGCATTTGCTACATTGTCAAATAGGAATAGAGAAAACTTGGTACACATAGAAAAATATTAAGCAGTTTTACCAAAAAGCAAAATCGACTGATGTAAAAATTTCGACATTTGATAAAGTCAGCATCAGTCATTTAATTTTCCTCAGTGTATGTAAATGTCATGTTGTTGCTGATGTAGATATTTGCAAATACATATGATATGCTTGTGCTGTCTATTTGAGATTTGCATTTGCAGAAAGTGCGTTAACACAATAAAACGTCCAAATGATCAAATTGATAAAAAGTTACAGTGACTCACATGAGTTTGTGGCTTAAGTCTTTTATTTGTCCATGTCAATGCTAATTATTTGCAATTTCTAGCTATAAAAATATGATACGATTGCAAAATTATCTCTGCAGTTTTTTTTTCAAAATGTATGTCAATAGTGCATGGTATCGAACAGCTGAAATAACAACAACAAGAACAATAATATTAGTAAAATTTGAGCACGCATTTCAATTTCAATTCAATCAACTTTGATTTTGAAATCCCACACAGAAGGACCACTAGCATTTTCAGTTGCATTCGTCTGACTGTGCGCTTTGCTGTTTGCTTGTCAACTCGCTTGAGACTCCTGTCCAGTTCGGCAACAGCTGTGCCAACAATTTAGGTCGACAGACAAAGAGCTGGATTGTTTCTGTTGAAGTTGCAAAAAATTAAAATCTAAAAAAAAATCTAATTGACAGCTGTTGTTTTTGTTCAAAGTATGATTTTTTTCCTTATTTAAGTTAGTTATTACATAATGCATTACTTTTTATAAATAGATTTGCAATGCTTAAAAATAGTGCAAGATTTTAACTTTTGCTGCCAATGTCACAACAATTATTCTATTTTCCTCATATTCTTCATTTGAAGGTCCATAGAGAGCAACAGAAAATTCAATTTTAAATTACTTTGGAAATTTGACTTTACTAAATGCAAACCTTACAATTAAGAGTGCAAATCTTATCTATATCTATATCTATACTATTTATATAAAATTGCTTATATGGAAATGGTTTGTAACGCCAAACTGCGAAATATACTGAACCAATTTTAATAATTTTTTTTCTAAAACAAGATATTTGTACTGAAGATGGTTATTACATACTAATTTCTTTTATTTTTTAAGGTTAAATATCCTTATTTTCAGAATTAAGTTTTTGCAGAACCTTCACACAGAAATTGTCGTTTGATATTTCGTTGCTTATGCTGATGCTGCTTCTTGAATTCTGTGTTTTTATTGTTGCTTTTTTTCTTATTTTTATTTGTACCGTTTGTATTTGGCTTCCAAGTTCAAAGAACAAACTCTCTTCCAGTTGTTTTTTTTTGTCACTTGAGAGAGATAGTACAATGTTAAAAGAGTTTTCAAAAGAGTGTAGATTGGAATACCAAATCTTACTTTTTACAGTTAAACTGCAATTTTTTGTTTTTATTGTGTCTATGAATAACCCCCCATTTTGTTTTTATGTTTTTACGGTATTTGTTTAGTTTCTTTGAAAACGTGTTCAAGTGATCAGTAAAAGTTTTAAAGTTAGATATTATAAAAAGTGTTATAATTTGGTTTTTGATGAACGGTTTTTGAAAACCGTCTGCTTAAGTTCAATCTTTGTAGAAATGCCTAAATTAAAAAAACCGCAATTGCAAAGAAGTTCTTCATTAAATAGGCGTCAAATCCGCCACAGAAGATTGGAAACAATTTCTGAAATGGAAACGCGTGTAGAGGCTGTACGTTTAAATAAATTTCAGCTAAGGCAAGCTTCAATTGGACTCAAGTCCGCGTTTAATTACCGACCAGGTATCGATTATAACCAAATTTACCATCTAATCGGAAGTTTGTTACCAGCGGCACGCTTAAAACCCCAATTTCTACAAATTTATTTTACATCTGAAGAGGAACAGCTATCATTACGCCAAAATGCCGCAACAGTACTACAAAAAGATATTTTAAAATACTTGCAACAAATTCTTTTTGAAACAAATACTTATGTCCGCAGTTTCAAAACAGCTATAGAGCATATGCCTTCTGATAGTGAGAATTATAGAATTGTTATCCATGCAGATAAGCGCCCTGTTCAAGAGCATAGGGGTCGCTATAATGCCCCAATCACCAACGAGGTCGCAGTATTGTTAGCTGACGAAAGTACAGGACCCCGTGACATCGTCTTACGATCACGCGACAACAATCTACAGCGGATATCAGAACTGCATCGGTCCTACGATCCCTTGCAATACCCTATTATATTTTTAAATGGTGAGGATGGTTACAGCATTAACATTCAACAAATTTCACCAAGTAATGGGGAAGTCATTCCACAAAAAACAGTATCCTGTATGCAATTTTATGCATACAAACTTATGGTTAGGCAAAGTAGCTTTAATGCATTGCATAGATATGGACAGCTTTTTAATCAGTATTGTGTAGACATGGCTGCTAAAATGATTACAGAAAGATTGAATTATATACGAGCACATCAAAAGGCGCTGCGCGTTGAAAACTATATTCACCTAAGAGATGCTGTTAACGAGGATTCCAACCCAGAGAATATAGGGCAATTGGTTATTTTGCCTTCTACTTTTACTGGATCGCCTAGATACCTCCATGAGCGCACACAGGATGCTCTGCTATATGTACGTCATTACGGAAGGCCTGATTTATTCATTACTTTTACTTGCAACCCGGAATGGAGTGAAATCAAAAAAGAATTATTTTCCAACCAACGATCAAGAGAGCGGCATGACATTGTGTCAAGAGTGTTTCATATTAAATTGCATCAGCTCATGGGCCTGATTACAAAAAAAGAAATTTTTGGTAAAATTAGCTGCCATATGTTTACTGTTGAATGGCAAAAGCGAGGCTTGCCGCATGCACACATTTTGATTTGGCTAACAGATAAAGTAAGACCCGATGACATTGATCGCCTTATATCAGCAGAAATTCCAAATAAATTAGAAGACCCTTTGCTGTATGATGTTGTTTGCAAAAATATGATTCACGGTCCCTGTGGCTCAAGTAATCCACTATCACCTTGCATGGCGAATAACCGATGCTCAAAAAGATATCCGCGTGAATTCCTTCAGCATACGCAAACCGGTGAAGATGGATATCCAAAATATAGGCGAAGGTGTCCAACAGATGGTGGGCATACATATACACTAGCCAATGGCTACATAGTAGACAATAAGTGGATAGTTCCCTATTGTCCCATTCTTTCCAGATGTTTCACCGCTCACATCAATGTAGAGTATTGCCACTCAGTACAGGCAATTAAATACATTTGTAAGTACATTAACAAGGGAAGCGACGCTGCAACATTTTCCATTCACGATAAAAAAGACGAAGTGCAAAATTTTTTGAATGGCAGATATCTAAGCACTTCAGAGGGTATTTGGAGAATATTAGGATTTTCTATTCACGAGCGTTATCCAGCCGTTGTGCATCTATCTGTACACCTAGAAAATGGTCAAAGGGTATATTTTACACCAAATACTATAGAGCACGTGCTACAGCAACCACCACAAACCACTCTAACTGCTTTTTTTGCTCATTGTGCAGTGGACGAATTTGCAAAAACTCTACTTTATAACGAAATACCTGCCTTTTACACTTGGGCCAATAAAAAATGGCAACGAAGTAAACGTGGACAAAATGTTTCTAATCATCCTGGTATTAAACAAGACACGGCAATAGGCAGGGTATACACTATACACCCTAATTATTCAGAGTGTTATTACCTTAGACTTTTGCTACATCATGTTAGAGGTCCAACATCTTTTACTGATTTAAAGCGCGTAGACCACCAAATTTACCCGACCTATCGCGCTGCTTGCCAAGCGCGACATTTGCTACAGGCTGATACCCATTGGAAGGACACATTGTTTGATGCAACTATTTCTGAGAGCGCACACAAAATGCGAGAGCTTTTTGCAATAATACTAATTTTTTGCGAAGTTTCTGATCCAGCTGAGTTATGGAATTTATTCCGTAAAAATTTTTGTGAAGATATTTTGCATCATGCGAGAGAGCTAAATAGTGACCTTGATATGGATTTTAATAACGACATATTTAATGAGGGATTGATTCTTCTTGAAAATTTCGTTTTTTCATATGGAGAGAAGTGCTTAAAAGATTTCGGTTTGCCCGAACCTATTCGTGAAAACTCTCACTTAAACAATCTTTTCTATACGCGTGAAACAACTTACAATACCAACGAGTTATATCAATTTGTACAGGAAAACGAACCAAAGTTAACAGCAGAGCAACGATTAGTTTACCGCAAGATAATTGCCAGTGTGAACCACAACAAAGGACACATTTTTTTTATAGATTCACCTGGAGGAACAGGTAAAACGTTCGTCACTTCAGTAATTTTAGCTAAGGTTCGAAGCGAAAATAAAATTGCTGTTGCGGTTGCCTCTTCAGGCATCGCAGCCACTCTTCTGTGTGGAGGAAGAACAGCTCATTCTACTTTTAAGCTACCACTAAGTTTTTCACCAGAACGGACCTGCGCATGTTCGATTAAAAAAAATAGTGCCACTGCTAATGTTTTCCAAAAAGCATCGCTTATAATATGGGACGAGTGCACGATGTCACACAAGTCTCATATCGATGCAGTCAATACAACACTTAAAGATTTAAGATCATCTCAGGCGGTAATGGGTGGAGTTACTTTTGTATTCACAGGGGATTTTAGACAAATTTTACCGGTGGTTCCTAAAGGTACACGTGCTAATATTGTTAATGCGTGCTTAAAAAAATCCGAAATTTGGCCACATATACAAAAACTAAATTTGTCTGTTAATATGCGCGTGCATCTTTATGGAGATTGTCATTCTAATCAGTTCGCAGAGTACCTGTTAAAAATAGGCGATGGTTCCGCCTCCATAACTAACGATGGTTACATAACGATGTCAGATGTAGTGGGAATCTGCGTTAGAACGATTGAGAAACTTATTGATAATGTTTATCCAGATATTGAAAATTTGCAGCATAAGCACTCCAGTTGGCTTTGTGAGCGAGCTATCGTTACTTCGACAAATTCGGCTGCAGATGAGATAAATAATGCTGTTTCACGAAGGATCTCAACAGAATCCATAATGTATAAGTCTTTGGACGCAGTGACAGATCGAGATGACATTGTTCACTACCCAGCAGAATTTCTTAATTCTCTTAACCCCCCGGGACTACCACCACATAAATTAAATCTTAAAATTGGCACACTAATTATACTTCTACGTAACCTTAAGCCACCCAGTTTATGCAATGGCACAAGACTCCAAGTCACGCGTTTCTTGCCTAATATTATAGAGGCGATTATCTTAACAGGTCCAGCAGCAGGCGAAACCACTATGATCCCAAGGATACCAATGATACCAACCGATTTACCTTTTAGTTTTAAGCGTGTACAGTTTCCAATTAGAACGTGTTTTGCCATTACTATTAATAAGTCACAAGGGCAAACATTTAATGCTGTTGGTGCAGATCTCCGTAGCGAAGTTTTTTCTCATGGTCAGCTATACGTTGCCCTGTCACGAATTGGTACATCACAGAATCAAACTTTTCTTATTCCTGGCGATGGAAATGAAACTAGAAATGTTGTTTTTACGAAAGTATACAATAATTGAAATTGTTAGCTATTTTTAATTTTAATATTAATTGTTTTGTTTTATTAAAAATTATGTTTTTTCAAATTTACTTTATCTATTAATCAATACTTAAGTACTATGGAAACATAAATGTAACCCGGGCAACGCCGGGTAAATCAGCTACTGCATAATAAAAATCTTTAAGTCCCGAAATATGGAATAATGAAAGTATTTCAAGAACAATGCAAATATTAAATTAGAGAAAATTGTATGAGAAAATATTTAGAATTGTGTTGCAAGTGCTCTTACTCACTAAATTTTTGTTGTCAGCCTAACCAAAACATCCCAAGATAGGCTACAGTTGCATACTTAACAGGAATCAGAACAAAGAAACTGCACAAATCTCTTCCAACATGCACGAGCATTAACAAGTGCATTCGATTCTCTCCAACATTTCCCCGATTTCACGTGTTTCCTGCTCTAGAGAACGTTTCGACAATGATCTATGACGGCCGCGTTTTCTGATACCGCGAGGGTTCCACTCTAATGTTTGCCAGCAGACGTCAATTGGTGATTTCCGCAACGTCCATTTCTAATTGCGTCGTTTAATTCAATTGGAAATTGGATATCTATTTCTTCTATGCTGGATTCGCCTATCATGAAACTATAGAAATATTTTTTATGGAAATTGTAATTGCCGTTTTCGAGTGATATTCAATCAAAATTTGAGATTGTTGAAAAATGCCACCCACTTTTGGTACAATTCATGATTTATATGATATAGATCCGTTTATCAAATTTAATTACAAAATCATGGTTTACGATATATGGGGTTATAAAAATTAAAATTAAGGGTGGTGCCACGCCCCTGTTTTAATTGTTTTCTCATGTACACCAAACCCCTAAGTTTCATTGAAATCTATAATAGAAAAAAACCTTAAAATTTTTTACAAGAACGCAATCTTTATTTTGCAACTAAATTAGGGTATCCATTCTGTGAAGAAATAAAAGTTACGAGCAAAAAACACGTTTTTTTTTAACCAAAAAGGACCTTCAGAAGAATCAAAAGTGCTCCATTGGTTTTTCTCGGAACGAAAAAAAAAATTACTTAGATATCGTTTTTAAGGCTCCTTTTAACTTTTGAGTCGGTGTCTGGATGAATCTAAATTTCGATCCGGTCTTATGTACATACAATTTTAGCCCGTTTAGCAGTAGTAAATTATATGCTTAACCCTTCTGTGCGTGACGAGGTACCCGGGTATCCATTTCATTTTCAATTCAAAATTTTTTATGGTTGTACGTGCTCGACAGTTCATAAACTTCACGAGAACTCCTGATATTATGTTAACATTATATTTTCATATGAGTGGTTTCACCCGACCAGTTTGAGAGAGCCTGACATACCAATTTTTTTTGCCACCTTTAACCCTCCGATCAGCGGTAAGCTTTGTCCTGCTTATCAAGCGGTAAGGTCTCTAGGGACCTCAAATCAAATATACTGTTTTCTTAGTATTCCAGTGTGATTTGATGGCTTAGAGTTTAAGATAATGATTAAAGAAAGCCTAAATAAATACAGAAATATGAATTATACGCATTTGTTATGAAAAAGAAAGGCGAACATTTTTTGGAGCTTAGGTAAATTATACCAATTTTATTTGGCAAGTTAAAATCATTAAATTTAATGTAAATATTACTGTTCTGCCTATTCAGCTAAGCCCGACTAGAAGATGTCGTTAGGCGAAAATTAGGTCCTCATTGGTTTTGCCTAACCAGACGTTAGGGCCAAGTTTGGAAACCCAACGACAACCTAATTTGGATTGTAACGGTGTGCCCCAAATTTTCCCAAAGAGGATTGTTGAACGCCTACCTCATTAGGTGCCCATTGGTTTTGCCTAACTAGAACGTTTGGGCCAAGTGTGGAACGCGAACGACAACCTAATTTGGATTGTAAGGGTGTGCCCCAAATTTTCCTAAATAGGATTGTTCAACGCCTACCTCATTAGGCTCTCATTGGGCTTTTGCACGTTCTGATTAGGCAATCCCAATGCGTACCTAATCTACGCCCAACGAGATTTTCTAATTGCTTCCTTACTTGGTTCTAAAGAAGTAAGTACATACATGCATACATATCACACACGTTCTACTGAAGAGTCACAACTCAAAATTTTTGAATTTTCAGAAAACGCAAAAAACTGTTTTAGAGCTCGAGCTATTTTTCAGAAATAGAGTGTTGATTATTAAGAAGAAAGTACTAAATATGATTTGAGACCAAGTAGCAATCACAACAGCATTTACATACTCTCCGACACAACTAAAAATAGGAAACTTTTGCATATTGTAGCTTAGTTTCCATTGCAACATGAAGAGAGACATTTCTTTTTTGACAGCAAATTGCATCAAAAAATGAACTTATCTCTTTTGTGCTGGTATATACATATGTGTGTGATGAGCTGTTTTATGAAGTAAACTCAAAAATTACGAATTTTGAGTTGTGCCTCTTTAGTAGAATGTGTGCGATATGTATATAAAATCGACACTTTTATTGTGTTTACATTTGTTTATTTAATTATTTTCCATTAATAATATAATTAAGTATAAAATAATTGTTTCTTAGCATAACGCAAAAAATAGTTACAAAATGGTTTCTATCTATCTACCATTTTTGTTACTTTACAGGAGAATAAGACATTAAAGTGAGTTATGACTTTTTTATTTGCTTGTAATTACTTTATTTTCAATCGTAGCCCACACACTTTTTATCAATGGTGTATTAGTGGTTGACCTACCGAAATCTACAAAAAAGAACTTGATTTTCAAATGTTAGTTAGGGCCTTTCTATATTAAGGTAACGATATTGAATAGACAAAACTTAGGAAACTTAAGCGCGACAAATTCAGACGTTCATAATTTAAGTGTCCTTTTTATTGCGTGGATGGATGCCAATGATTGAATGATATCGCATTCGCTTATCACATCATCGCTGGACTTTGAAAAAGTTTTAATTAGTGCATCTGAAAAAAAAATCAAAAAAAATTACTATCGCTCTTACAAATGCAACATTTTTAAATAAATTGTACCTCTTATCTATACTATTATATAAAGAGGTAAGGTTTGTTTGTTTGTTTGTTTGTTTGTTTGTATGTTCCGGGTAATCTCTGGAACTACAGAACCGATTCCAAAAATTCTTCTACTAATAGAAAGCTACACTATTCCTGAGTAACATGGGCTATATTTTACTTTCATAAAAGCAAGGGCCGTGGCACTTTACGTGCAATTAAAACCTTTAACTCGCTATATCTTGGTTCATATGATAGCAAGAGTCTTAAAATTCGGTGTCAGGATGCACATAACCTATGTTAAGCACTTCACAAAATATGAACGGGATTAGACACCAGAGGCGTGGTGGCTATAGGACTTTAATTTAGGGTGGCCCTCATTCGCAAATATTTTTAAAATAGCATTTTTACAAAGACCACTTAATCGATTCACATGGAATTTACACCACATGTTTCTTACATTAAGACGCATAGCTAAGATGATGAAACTTTTATTTAGGGTGGCCCTCATACACAAATATTTTAAAAATAGCGATTTCTCGAAGACAGGTAAATCGATTCTAATGAAACTTACACAGTATGACTTTTATATTAAGAGGCACAGATTAGATTGTAAAAATTTTCTTTAGGGTGCATACTTAGGGTGGCCCTCATACAAATATATTTTTAAATATCATTTTCACGAAGACAGGTGAATCGATTCACACTGATTCCCACTTCTTATGTTAAGAAGCATAGCTTAGGCTACAAAGCTTCAATTTAGGGTGGCCCTCACACCAAAATATTTTTTAAATATCATCTTCTCGAAGACCGCTAAGTCGGTTCTTATGTAATTTACACCACACGACTTTTATATTAAAAAGCACAGGTTAGATAGTAAAAATTTTATTTACGGTTCATACTTAGGGTGGTCCTGATACAAAAATATTTATAAATATCATTTTCTCGAAGACCGCTCAATCGATTCTCATGGAATTTACTCCACATGGCTTTTATATTAAGAGGCACAGATAAGGGTGCATACTTAGGGTGACCCTCATACAAAAATATTTTTAAAAATAATTTTCACGAAGTCAGGTTAGACGATTCACACCGAACTTACGCCACGTATCTCTTATGTTAAGAAGCATAGCTTAGGCTACACAACTTTTATTTAGGGTGGCCCTCATACACAAATATTTCTTAAATATCATTTTCTCAAAGACCGTTTAATCGATTCTCATGGTCTTAACACCACATGACTTTTATATGAAGGGGCACAGATTAGATAGTAAAAATTTTACTTAGGGTTCACACCCAAAAATATTTTTAAATATCTTTTTCACGAAGACAGGTTAATCGATTCATACCGAATTTACACCAAGTAACTTTTATATTAAGAGGCGTAGCTAAGGCTTCAATACTTTTATTTAGGGAGCATATTTAGGGTGGCCTTCATACAAATATATTTTTTGAACATAATTTTCTCGAAGATCGCTTAATCGGTTCTCATGGAATTCACACCATGAGGCTTTTATATAAACAGGCACAGCTTAGAATAGAATGGGTGATGCCACGCCCCCTTATCTAAAAGAAAATAAGATTCATCATATCTTATCAACTATTTGATGCAGATAAATGAAACTTGGTACATATATAAAGAGTAGAGAAAGAAGTAAGATTCCATGCAAAAATGGGCGGTACCACGCTTCCTATGAGGAAAAATCAACTTTTTATGTATCAACAACTATTTGACGCAGATGGATAGATTTGGTACACATGTTTCTTATTGTTCTTATTGTTTGTAAAAGTTTCTTAACATATTTTGGTTTAGAAAAAATGAGCCAAAAAGAAAGAAAGTAAGATTCAATGAAAAAATGGGTAGTGCCATGCCTCCAAAATAAGAAAAAACGATGACTATGAGACTCGGTACATATATAGAAGACAAGGACTGTAACCAAATTAAACGCATTCAAAGGTGCTGAGTCTACGTATTCCAATCATTCCCGCCAATTCAATTGTTCATTTATGAGCCAAATAGAAAAACCAACAACGTTGTTTATCCACTCGCAATAAGATAAATATCAATAAAAATAGTTTTTACTTATTTAATCCAACTAAAATAAAAACACATTATGTTTTATTTGCTGAGGCGTAGCAATGCGCGCCGTGTTTTGCTAGTAGTTTTATAAATGTATGTTGTCCATGTTCTCTATTTCATAACTAACTTTTGTCGTACCCAAAAAAGTTTTGGAACATTTTGGCAATGTTGGATTCTCAAAATAGAAAATGGGGTATGGGAGGATCCCGTATTGCCCATTTTCGCAAATCGTGTAAGTCTTTCTGATCCTGTGATTCATTTTAATTTATTGAATTTGTATTTATTAAGTGAATGTACTTACGGAGTTTTCCTCCTCATCGGATATTTCTTCAGATTCGAAAGTGTCAGCACTTTCTAGTTGACCCTCCTCTGTCCTCTGAGGGGGAGGTTTTTTTATTTGATTTAATTAATTTGCACTTGTTTAGTGTACTTACGGTATCTTCCTCATCGAATATTTGCGTGGATTCGGAAGTGTCAACACTCTGTCGTTGATCCTCCTTCATCCTCTGCAAGGATGCATTTCCAAATTCAAAATTGGTACCACTTTCAAGCGAGTCTTCATCATTTTCACTGATTTCGAGAGCACTGATTTCGCGCGATATCGTTAAATTACGGCGAGCTGCGCGAAACCTTTGAATTCGTATTCTACCATTTTCGCGTTTGATAAAAGATTTCATTTTACTTTTTTTTCACTTAATTGAAAATTGTTTTTAATCGAATTTTTTTTCACAGTTTTCAAAACTTATTTCTTTGACTGATAGAAAATAATATTATTTGTATGATATATGACATAAAAGTCGAAACAACAAATAAAAAAATACATGAGCAAGAGTTATTAATACATACATGTATTTCGACACTTTGTTAGTATTTCTCTGTATAAGAAAGAAAAGTCGAGTGTATAAGATTACAGAATGGGATGTACGGGAAAGATACTGAGATATTTTGGTGAAACTTACGTACCAGAGTTGCCTTGCAAAAGCCTGTCCCGATGCCCAAAAATGGTCGAATTTGCCTTAAAATATATGTCAAATGATAGAACTCGAAGAAACCTAAATATAATATACAGGGTTGCATTGTTGAATCCTGTCCCCAACATGGGTCGCTACCGGTTTTCTGGTCAATTTTCATTAATGAAGATAACAGCTTGATATGTATTCCAAACTATAGAGCTCGAAGAACCTAAATAGAACATATAGGGTTGCCTTGTCAAATCCTATCCCAAACATGTATTGTCAACCATTTAAGAAAAATTGGCCCTAAAATCGATGTTTAACCATGTTTAAGACCGTACTCGACAAGGCAACTCTATATATTCAATTTAGGCTTTTCGAGCTCTATCGTTTGACACACTTTTCAAGCATTAATATACTTATATTAATAAAAATTGACCCATTAGTTTAACCAATTTGGCTCACTATCTTTTCCATTACCATGCTGTAATCTTATACACTCAACTTTTCTACAGCGGGTTCTTGGGCTAATTGTAAAAAAGTCTCAATGAAATTGAAATTGAATTGACAGAAAATAACATGTTCAAAATTTGCTCTTGGTTCCAATTTATACGAAGCAAGGGAACCAAACAAGATAGTCGGCGACTGCCCGTACCAGCGAATTGTAGTAATGTTACCTTTTGTAAGTTAAGTTTTATCTGCGGTCATTTCTTACAGTTCAGGAGTACATTCGAACTTAGTCACGACTACCACATTACTTACAATGACTAAGCCTTTAGGCAAACCAAACATAGGCATGCCGCAGTAGGGCCTAATCAGGTAGTTGATAGGTAAAACTAATTTAGGAATGCCATACAATTGCCTAATTAGGCTGCTAGTACACATTCCTAATTTTGGCTAGCCTAATTATTTCCCAGTTAGGGCCGAAAGTATATTTAGGCATGCCTAAGAAAAATTCTAGTCGGGAGATAGTTGAGCATGTTTGATATAATTACATTGAGTGTTCACCACAAACAGCTTTATTGCAGGAAAAACAGTAACATCGGGTTTTTCGCTGGAGCCGCAGCCCTTACGATATAACTCACATAACGGCCGATTTGTACGGGGCGCAAACGGAGGTGCGGCTCCTGAAGTTGGTCTTGTAACTACCAACAAAATATAAAAAAAAAACTATTTATTATTTCCGTTTTTTTTTTTTAACATTAAATTTTATTTTAGCTTCTCGTAATTTGGGAAAGATCGTTATGCGTTAATTAGTGGCCCGTTCTTCAATTTTTGGCAATGCTAATTGTTTCTTAAGTAACTTAAAAAATGAATGTCTTTTGTCTGATTTTTGCAAAGGCTTCATTTCATCGTATATTATGAAAGCGGCCAATGCAGCAATATCGATCATATCATAAAAAATGTCAGTGGCCAACGATTTGATGAACGTTGGCATGAATAGGTGCCAAGCATTTGATCCATTGTGTCCACTCCAGATTTATGGGCATTATAGTCCAGAATGACAGCTGGTTTTCGCTTATCGGTTCATTATCTATTTCCGTGATCAAAGAACGAAAAATTTTCCATGAATCATAAATGTTACACAATGGCCCTGCTTTGCTGCTGGTATAATTTACAACGTTATGAGCACGAATACGGGAACTCGTTGTTGGATTTTTTTCCATTTCGTACCATTTTTAGACGTGAAATATTCACTATCGGTCTCAGTCTAAGGAGGAGTTGAAATGGCAGCAACAGCTTATTCTCGAAGGATTTCAATCTCTTCATCGTCATCTTCTTCAAATTTATAATTCATCTCCACATTCGCTTCGCCTTCGACATCGGAAACAGAAATACATATTTTCTCCTGGCCGATATAGAAGGTCAGGAAATCTTTCAATTTATTTTTTTGTTTCATATAATAAAAGAAAAATTACATACAAAACCAAGAAAACGGAAATTTATTGAAAACCATACCATCAAGTAAAGCATATGGGACGATTGGTTGAATGTTCATACAAACTTTATTGAAGCAACTTGTACGGGTTTTCATGTTTTTTCCGATTCTTTCCTAGTTGGTTGCATACGTAACAACTTTTCACAACTACAATGTGACCACATTCATCTCGATTGTTATTGGAATCCTCAAAGTTCAAATGAATTGCTCGTCTTGTTAAGTCCTATATTGCTGATCTAGTTCGAAATTATCTTTGTAATTTGAGCACGTCGTTCTATGTTTACCTTACATACTTTTTTTGCTAATTCTTTATTATAGTGATCTGTTACTTGTCAAACCCTTTCGTTTAGTGTGGCGTAAAATTATACCACACATTTCACTTGACAAAATTTTTTTGAGTACATATTTGGCTGTAGAAGTGTTGTTACCAGTGGCTTTAGCAAATTGTTTCCGAATAATATTTCGCTGTATTATCTGGGATTCAGGATAGTACTCGCTAACGAGTTCTATCTTTACCGCATTAATTGGTTCGATAGATTGAAATTCCTCATTGTCGTCTAAATAATATGACTCCTCATCAGCTTCTATGCACCCCATCAGCTAAGCATCTGATGCATCCGATTCTATTTCGTTAACTGGTAGAATGTATTCATATTCGGCATTAGACGCTATGAATCCCTCTTCATGGCTTAAACTCTAACCCAGTATTTCCTGAATTTCGACGGAATTGAATCTCTAAAAACGTACTTGGTCCCAATTCAAAGCCACTTCATCCCACTAACTCTTGACATTATAGAAAACTCCTCACTTTTTTGCAGTCAACGTCAAAGCGTAAATAGTCACTGTGGAAAGTTAGTTTACTAATGAATTGATGATTGAATGAAAATGTAGCAAAATCTTATAAAAAGGGGGATACATGAATGTATGTCTTAACTAGCTAAAATTGTATGTTTATAAATATACATATGGACATTTCCACGAAAACGAAAGTTTTTGTCCCGTGCGGCACCTTGGTTTTTTGCAATTATCTTGAAAACGAAAAATTGCCCAAATTCAACCTTAGCACTAATTATAAAGCTAATTAAGAGCGACGAGTTAAACCTGTTGTCAAAATAAAAATCCGTTTTATTATAACTTTTTTTTACTTTAAATGTGTTCCACGGTCGAACGGGACCCATGGAAATGCCCATATGTATATAGGTATATTAGAGCGGTTCAAAAAAAAAAAACTTTTTGATTTTTTCACGATGTGTCAGCGGATTACAATAGCCTTATATGTCTGGACAAGCCCCATTACTAGGATTAAGGTTAATATTGAAACTGGATTAGCGCCCTCTGTTTTAAGGAAACAACCCATTTTCAAAAATCTTGATTTAAAAAATGCTGCAAGTTGTAGAGGTTATAAAATGTTTCATCAAAGTGGGTATGGTTTTCGGGAAACAATCGATCGGGGAATTCAAATCCGTGAATGGTTTTTCTTCTTCTTCTTCGTTTCTTACAAAAAAATTGACAATTGACCGGACAAAAGTAAAAAAGTACCGAATTTCAACTTTCTAGCTACAACACCTCAAATATTATGTTACCGCTGATCCCATGGAACATCATTTTTAACCCTAACCGTACTGACGAACTTTCTATACACATTCGGACGGACGAGGTACCTGGGTACCCACTTTTGTTTTCATACATATTGTATGGCATGAGTGCTGGTGAAAGCAAAATTTTTTCGTTTTGTGGGTTCATTTTCACAAACGAGCTCTGCTATTAAGCGTTAGAGCTTATTTTTTATTTGTGTAAGTGTATTGTATCAAATTCGTCACTCGGAGCGATGATACGAAATGGAATTTTCGTTACAGCTCTCGCTTTTACTCAAGCGCTCATCGAGAATCGTTCTGATTATATGAAATGAGATTTTTGTTACAGCTTTCATTTTTGCTAGAGTGTTCCTTAACACTTATTTTGACAGTTTTGGCTCTATAAGGCGGCCACCGGCTGTTATATCTATCAAAGAAAGCTGCCTAATGCTCAACGCCAAACGAACTTAGGCGAGAGCTTTGTCATTGATTTAGTCAAAATGTATTAGAATTCAAACAGGAACGTTACAATGGACAATTACTCCAAGTTTTTTTGACTGAAGAGCTCTCTTCTGTGGATGGGTCTAACGCTGGTGTTGACCTTATGCCAGAATAAGCTCTACATTCTATAGGAATTGAAGCCGCATCCTACCCCTACCGATGACGTTGGTTTGCTGAGTGTATCGGCAAGATTGTTCGTCGTTGTTGTGTCGTGAAGAAGAAGTAATCCGTGTACTGCCATGTTTTAACAAAAATATGGCACGGAAAATATCAATAACCACTATAATAGCACTTATGGAGGCTGAACATTATGGATAGGATGCTACGTAACTGCACAACCAGAAAAGAAGGCAAATAGAAATAGTTTGAAAAGTTGTGAAATTTTTATTATATTTCAAGCAGCAACAATAAAATCATATTAGAAAAGCCCTAAACAAAATTGTTGTTTTGATTTTTCCCATACATTTTGCACTACAAAATATTGGGTACCCAGGTACCCACGTCCGTCCGAATCTCGGATTGAATTTTCAAAGGCTTATTACTCGAAACTTAAAATACATTTGAAGTTAAAAACACGTCTAATACATACTTTGACTATTCTAGTTTCATAATTTGAAGTTTCAAAGTGCTATGATCACAACTTTCAGAGATACATGCAATCAAAGTTGCCGTGGGTACCCAGGTACCTAGTCCGTACGGTTAGGGTTAATGAACTGATATTCCCTTAAATGAATGCCGAAACCGCATATCATTATCTTATTTCAAAACAAAGACATCTGCATTTTTCTAAATTAGCAGACCTGATTTTTTTCGAATCGTGGTCGACAAATTTGCATATTAAGGTGATTCAATTTTTTTTTTTATTTCAAACAGTTATTATCAACCGTGGAATTCGAATCCATGATTAGTTTTTCTTCTTCTTCTTTTTTTCTTACAAAAAAATTGAAAATTGACCGGAAAAAAATGAAAAAATTCCGATATTGTACTTTAAAGTTGCAAAATCACCCCATATTATTTTGCTACCGATCCCGTGTTACATCATTTTTGATGTACAGTTATTTGCTTAACAGAATGCCGTAAGCCGCATATCATTTTCTTATTTCGAACCCGAGATATCTGCATTTTTCTAAATTAACAGAACTGGCATAATTTGAATTTTTGAATATTTTAGAAAAATCTATAGAATATTTCAATTATGGCAGTTCTGTTAATTTGGAAAAATGCAGATATCTCGGGTTTGCAATAAGGAAATGATATGCAGTTTACGACATTCTCTTAAGCAAATAACAATACATTAAAAATAATGTAACACAGGATCGGCAGCAAAATATTATGGGATGATTTTGCAACTTAAAAGTACAATATCGGAATTTTTTAATTTTTTTCCGGTCAATTTTGAATTTTTTTGTAAGAAAAAAAGAAGAAGAAGAAAAACTAATCATGGATTCGAATTCTACGGTTGATGGTTACAATTTTAAATAAAAAAAAAAAATTAGAATCACCTTAATATGCAAATTTGTCGACTCCGATTCTTAAAAACTCAGGTCTGTTAATTTAGAAAAATGCAGATAGCTTTGTTTTAAAATAAGATAATAATATGCGGTTTCGGCATTCATTTAAGGGAATATCAGTTCATTGAAAATGATGTTCCATGGGATCGGCGGTAACATAATATTTGAGGTGTTGGAGCTAGAAAGTGGAAAATCGGTTCTTTTTTACTTTTGTCCGGTCAATTGTCAATTTTTTTGTGAGAAAGGAAGAAAAAAAAGAAAAACCAATTACGGATTTGAATTTTCCGATCGATTGTTTCCCGAAAACCATACCCACTTTGTTGAAAAATTTTATAACCTCTACAACTTGCAGCATTTTTTAAATCAAGATTTTTGAAAATGGGTTGTTTACTTAAAACAGAGGGCGCTACTCCAGTTTTCAATATTAACCTTAATCCTAGTAATGGGGCTTGTCTAGACATATAAGGCTATTGTAATCCGCTATCACATCGCGAAAAAATCAAAAAGTTTTTTTTTGAACCGCTCTAATGTATATGTATGTAAATATGTATATGGCTGAACTTTATTTCAAAAACAGCTGCAGCGATTTTAATGAAACTTTGAAGTTTGGTGCATATGTATACAAAGTTTAGATTGGCCTGGATTTTCAGTTTTTAAGGACACTAACAGGGGCGTGGCACAGCCCTAAACTTTAATTTTTATAACGTGATATCTCGCAAACCGTTCAAGATATATAAATGAAATTTGGTAGACGGATGCATATAAATAACTTAAATTCTACAAAAACTGGGCAGAGTTTAAGAAGTGGGCGAGGTAATTTTCAATATTTGAAAAATTTTATTCAATATTACTCAAAAACGGCAAGTACGATTTTCATAAATATTTTAAGGATTCAATTGCATTACATTTTATTCACTTTTTCAACCTCAAAACGAAATACCGATCGGTCTCCTGGTACTTAATGTTTATGAATAAAATTTTAATTTAAAGTTATTATTATGTACAGTACGAGCAAAAATGTTTGAAAACTTCATACAAATTGTGTAGGGATACCCAGGTGCTTTTTTTTTTTTGGTCACGCACAGAAGGGTTAAATGATAAAATAATGTATATGTAATGGGACCTGTGTAAATGTATTTACTTGGCCAGAAGAAAAAAATAATATTCAGCCATATTCTAATTTAGAATAGTATAGGCAACAAAAAATATTTTTCTTTAGTCAAATCCACCAAAAATTTAAGAAACCATGAGCTTTGAAGAACTGAGATAAGAAATCGATTTTCGGAAATCAAAGAATGGTCCCCTTACGCAGATCGCCTTACTTTTGATATAAAGAGATTATAATTTAAAATTGAAAAGAATTATTGTTCGTGGTCCTCCACTCCGGGAAAAGCAAGATTCGGAACCAGTAATTTGAATTATAACTTATTTTAAGTCTGTGTTTAAGAGAAAACTTTGTTTACATAAAAGTCAATTACGGTGATTCAAGGCTCCTCATGCCCACTTAGAGAAAGACGAGGCATCGTTCCGACGAAGAGCTCTGATCATCACAGCACTTTCGCAATAAGAAAAAATCGCTATACGTAACTAAGTGCTAAATGTAAAAATAGATTAAATAAATATAAAATAAAATGTTTTATCATATTTATAAAAATCTAAGAAAATCAAGTGAATTAGCTAGGACAATGATTTTATTTTTCGAATGTGTTCATCAATTTCTCGTGAAGAAACTACATCGCTTAGAATTCCTTAAAAACTACTTTTATCCCAACAATTTCAATGAAAGCTTGAAGATACCATAGTATTGGCTTTTATGAATGTGACACAAGAATTTGTGAAACCATCAAAATAAGGGATATTTCTCGCGTTATTTTGCCTATAAATACCGTCATACTAAGGATACAGAGTTTTATTTTATTTCTTTTGTCTTTGTCATCCATAATCCTAGACGAAAAGATAAGAATGCACAATGATTTGGAAAACTGACAGTTTGCAATCTGCAGAGATCCAAATATTACAAATTGGAACATAGTTAATTATCATACCATACCTTTGCTGTGCATAATAATTTTATTTAATTTTTAATATATTGTAGCGAAATTTGGTTTACGCCAGAAAGTTCTCGAAATAAAAACCAACAAAAGAAAACTAAACGATACTAGCTAGCATTACTGGCTGTATAAATACTTTTACACCATCTAGCGGAAAAAGTGCAGTTTTTGTACTAAAAATAATAAACCGAACAGACGCTGCAGTACACTATAAAAGTCGATAGCCGAGAGAAATTATCGCCGTCGTACAACGTCATCTAGAGCATAATAGCATTATTCTGGATAGTTGTGAACTCAACGTCGATACGCCATTTAGAAGGTACTCGTAAATTATGGATAATGGTAGATTACACGCCATCTAGGAGGTACTGGATTATTCGAGAAAGTGATGCCTGTAGCATAAAAGGGTGTCATCTGAGTTTTCGAACACAGTTGAATTAAAACAGTGAAGCAAAACAGTTGAATTCAAACAGTGAAACAGAACAGTTTATTTTGAAAAGTAATACAGTGTGTTCCGTAATAAAGTAAAACAGTTGTCTATAAAGTATTAGATTAATATTTGAATGTTAATGAGATAAACAACTGTACCGTGTAAAAACTAACTATTGTGATTTAAATAAAACATTTTATAACTAAATAAGTTTGTGTGTTTTTAATTGTTACACAATCCAGTGATCGAACTCAGAAAAGTGTAAGAGATCGAAATTATCGTCTAAGAGACAGGAATTTCGTAACAATATGAAAGTTTTTGAAAAATCTTATAAACTTCGTCATATGCAAATGCATATAATTTAGTTCCCTTTCTAAAACTGTATATGTTTCAGTAAAATATCTCAGAGTAAACACTTCAAAATTTGTCACCATTTCATTTTAGTTCAGCCAACGAAATTCAGCACAACTCTCTTTCTTTTGCTGAAGCGTTGAAATTTTTCCAATTTATCTATTCATTTTATATTTCAGTGACTTATCTTCAAATATGTATATGGTAATTTGTCACCTGTTTCACAAATCTAGCACAACCCAATGAAGATGTGCATTGGAATTGGTCATGGACGATTCAAAAGTCATAGGAAACGAGCATAACAAAAGCGTTGAAAAATACGAAAAGTGAATTCATTTCAAATGTAAAATAAATGATGAAGTTAAACGCTGTCATTGTTGGAAACCGAACAAAAAAATGCGTGGAAGTAGGACCCGAACAAGCGCAGCAGAGCAAATATGTGCAGTGCTCATCTATGAACGTGAGTGGCTCTGTAGCTACATTTTGCGTGTGAGTGGTAAAGCGAGCGACACTGATTGATTGCACCAATTTGCGCTCACAATAGGACAGGTCACACATGCGCACATTGCACGCATCAAACGCTTTTGTTGCTCTTACAAATACCTGGGGAATGATTTTGGAAATCTTTGGGTAAATGAGTGAATGAACGGCTTAAAGGTTAGAAACAAAAGTGAAACAAACTTTAGAAAAAACTGTGCGTAATTAATTTTAGGACCCAACGTGAGTATATTTAGCTCATTTGCAATACGTAACAATTTTGATTTTATGTGTGCAAGATAGTCAATAGTTCCGAAGGCAGTGTTTTTTTTTTATTGAAAAGTCAAAATAGCATTATGTCATGGTTTTTTGGTAATCTGTGTACATCTTTAGTGGCGCGTATGCATGAAATCCTATGCTGGACTATAGCTGACATGGCAACCTTCAAACTGATCTCTTTATTTTCAGTTTTTAGGGATTATTCTTTTAAAGATGAAAATTTTCATATTTTGGACGTTCCAGAAGAATTTTACAGCATCGGAGCTTTTCGATGTCTACTCTCTCGCGAAACTTTCGTTATTCTCACATAGCTATAAACCGATGCTCCCTTTCAGCTATAACTTATGAGTGGACCGAAATCGGACTTTTTTGGAAACCAGGACCGCTTTTGGTGAAATTACATAAGCCACCTATGCCCAACGGTTGGTGCCTAAAAATTTCAACAATAGGAGACACTTTGCACATTTTTTCAAAGCAACATAGAAAAAAAGTTTTTCGAAATTAATAGTTATTGGCAACGGAAAACCATTTCCTATTGTTTCCTATTATTGTAAGTAATTATTATTATCAATCAATATAAAATGCCTGCTAAAAATTATTAAAAAAACAGCTTAAAATTTTAAAATTTTTTTAATCACAAAAAAAGCAATAAATGTTTTTTAGTGTCCCTGATATAATGCCATTTAAATTTTACCATCAAGCGATCTTTATAACACAAACTTTCGAAAATAGTTAAAATTAATTTTGTTTTTTTCCTTACTACTCTACAGTATACAGTTATTTTATTTTATAATAAAAAATGTGTTTCGAATAGGGTTGCCAGATGGTCTGGATTCGCCTGAATTGTTCAGATTTTTAGTCTTTAGTCCAAAATTCAGACAATCAGAAATATGTCCAGACGAAATTCGAACAAAAAAATAAAAGAGAAGAAAAAAAATGACTAGATATAAAAAGATCTGCCGCAGACATTAAAAATATCTTAGCATTCTTCACACGCAGAAAGTACAGACTGCTCGTAAAAAGTAGACATTTCTCAAACAAGAAAAGTGGACTTATGAGGCTGCGATAAGATCTTCGTCCTTCTAATCGCGACCAACGACTTCGTACCTTCCAATGAAAACTAGTCTACAAATTAAAAAATTACGAAATGAACAACTTATGAAAATTGATCTCATTTAAATAGCTTGTACTCAAAGAAAGAAATCGTATGCTGATAGATCTCATAGTCAGAACTAATTATAAGACTAAACTGTACCGAAAACTGTCAATTAAGCACCTTCACCGATCTAATAATAAGTATGTACTTATGGACTTAATTTAACTTATTGAAAAATGCACTGAATTGTTATGTTTATTTTGGTTAAATAATATATAAATGTTCTTCTGAAACTAAGCTTTAGTTTTATTTATTGTTCAGAAAAATCAAAATTTTTTATTTTTTCAAAAATCCAGAAACATTCAGATTTATTTTGTTTTTTTTTTTTTTAAATGTCAACTCAATGGTGTTCAAGTCAGGTGAGTTCCCGGCCAAGGCAAATCTCTAGTATTTTTGTCAGCTAGAAATGCATTTACAATTCTGACTTTGCGGCAAGGCAGTGGCAGCAGGTGAGTTTTTAGTACTGGGTGGTACTGGTTCTGCCTCATGGTCCCTTCTACGATGTAAAGGTGCCCAATGTCTTTGGCTGAGATCAAAGACCACACCATGACGCAAGGCGGGTGTTTGACCTTCTGTACAAGGCAGTTCAGGGGGAACTGCTCCACAAGGCGTCGTCGGACAAATTTTTTTTCGTCAAGTAAAGTGAGAATGTTGACGCGTCGTGAGAATGACGTTTTTTTACAAAAAATTGTATTTAATTTTTGAGATTGAATAAATCATTTTTTGTCAATTTTTATTGTAGGTAGTGGTTCTTATTTTATTAGTTTTACTAAGTTTCATAAATTAATTTATATATGGACAATGGTATTGAGGTGTAACATCAAAAGTGTTTCTTTTTAGAATGGACAAGTTTTCAGATACGTCTGTAAGAAAATGTAGAGAAATACAGAAGTTATTATGTCGCGATACGATACACGATACTTTTTACGTTTTGGAAAGCTAACCAAAGTGAACAAAACAGGCTAAGTGGAAGTCATTTTCAACATATATTCACTTGAAACACTCCAAACTTTAAAACTATTACAAAACTCAGGAATTCTGCTGGCAAAAAAAAAGAAGTAAGTCGCTGTGTTTGCCGATCCCCAAAATAACCTGAAAACCCATAAATTACAGCCCAACCTACGTCACAGTTTAGGGCAGGCATCACTAAACAGATTAAAATGGACAACATAAACAAGAACCAAGAACCAGCTGATGAATTTTTGATGCGGGTTGCGCGTAACCAAAACGCATCTATGCCCTGCAACCGTAAAGCTGCATTTGTTGTTTTTTTTTTTTGGTTTTGGTAAAAATAATCATTTGTATAAGCAACCAAAAACCAGAAATGAAATTAAAAAAAAAAAAATGTTAAAATTCATTTTAGGATTAACATTTGGAGCTGTCAGTGAGTTAATCTAATTTTTTTCTTTTGTTCTTATGGTGGTCCCAACTTGAAGTTTACCTAGAAATATCATATGGTTACTCGTTTCACACGTTCTGTGTGTTGCCTGCGCTGGAGCCCAAGGTATCTAAGTTTACAGTGAAACTATGAACTCTAACACATTATAAATTACACCTTTTTATGAAGTGAAGAGAAACAATCATTTCGAGAAAATAAATTAAAAGTAAAAGTGGCGAACATAGTGGATAGTAAATAAAAGCTAATTTTTGTTTGGATTGACATTATGAGTGGAATTTATTACCGATTTATGTTGTCAGAAATATTTGTGGAACTAAAATTTTAAGAAAATCTTGATTGTTAAATGTATATACGCTGCACATATTCTCGAAAAATATATTTTCTAAAAATATAGAACTTGCAAAACTTAAGAAAAAATTATTTTACATCAAGAACTTGAATATTTTTTTGTTCTTCCCAAGAAGTTTCTAAATTTTTAATTTTATAAAAAAAATAGTTACTGCTTTTTCTCTCTTTTTTTTTTTTTTTACAACTAAATTGGCGGCAACTCTATGGGTAATAATGCTATGTCTATTTCAAATTTATTTACTGATTCTCATACATTTCACCGCTTTGAAAAAAGCATATGAAAGAGCTCAAACGCTAAGGCACACACGAACGACTACACCCGAAAACACGTCTGTACTCGTCAACGGACAAAGCGGAAGAGGTCTCTCATTGACGAGCTTATGAAATCCGAGTATATTGAGTTTAAAATGCAGCGTTACTAATAATTTTTATACATAAGACTCATAGCCTATCGTAGCGTCAGAAATAGCAAACATTAAGAAAAATTTTTAAAATTGATCATTGCTTTAATTTTCCATTTTCATTTTTTCATTTCCAATGCATTAAATAGTTTTAGTTAGGACTTTGCTTGGACGATAAAGGCAAATGTTGAATTTGACCTTTGACCCTATGTATGTATTTCGACCCACTGAATCTGAGTTCGGATGCTGACTCATTTTGCGGTAGCATCGTTACGATTTTGAGTAACATTACCATAACCATAACAGTAAGCATAACATTTTTGGCTTTTAAATAAATCCCATAGTTGGAAATTGGCCTTATTTATGTTAGAAAAAATAGAGTTTTTTTTTAATAAATGCTATCTTATATAAATGTAGTTGCAATCAGTGCAATTGGGTTTTGTGAAAATATACTGAATCGAGACTACAAATGTACTTTTTAGATGCCGAATGTAGCACTATTTCGTCATAAAGATGAAAAAGTTACTTAAAATGCCGAAAATTCAAAGAAAATTTGAACTGTTTTACTAAAAAAAAAATCAGCAAACCATTACAGCAGGTTTGTACGTCTGTTTGACCAAAAATAGCGGCAATTTTTAGAAATATCCCAATTGTACCGATACATTTTTTAATTGCAAATCTACACAGTTCAATTTGAATCAATACTGGAATCAATTATTTATGAGCACCTCCTGTCGCAGAAAGCAAATTTTTGGAAAATTAATTTTGTTAAAAAAGGCAAATTTGACACTAAAAAAAATATCTGCTGATTTCTTTAATTTTTTTATATATTATGTAGAAGAGTATTTTTAATTTCAATCCAAAGTTTCAGCGAAAATATTTTAATATTTATTATCAATTGTGATTTCTGAAGGAAATAAATGAATTAACTTCAATGAACAGCTCTTATAAATCTATTTAATTCAAAATTTACTAAAATAACAAATTGGACCTTACATTAGGCTTTTCAAAAAACGTTTAATTGAAATATTTTATATGTGACATATGAAGAGCTGAGATGCAAAACCCGTCAAGTCCATATTTTGCGTTTTTGGGAAAATCGAAAAAACTGTTTTCCACTGAAATTTAACTACAGTAAACAAGTAGATTGTTACAATGGTGTCAAAAGTTATTAATATCCTGATTTTTCATTACATTTTATGACCTAATCTATAAAGACTATAATAATAAATCATTTGGACTTGGCGGGTTTTGAAACAGAAACTGTGGACTTGGCGGGTTTTGAAATTAAAAACGTGAACTTGGCTGGTTTTGGAAGTGAAACCTTGGGACTTGGCGGGTTTGAAAAATAATAATAGTAAAAGGTTCCGAAATCATTTTTTAAAAATGGTTAAGTTTAAATTAATTTCAAAACATTTGAATAAATGTAGGCTGAAATTTTAATTACACAATATAATTTCAATGTTAAAATAACATAAAACTATTTGCATATATAAAAGCCCAATCTTTTTTAATGAAAAATTGGACTTGGCAGGTTTTGATTTTCAGAAATGTGGACTTGGCGGGTGTTGATAAAAATAATTTATCAGAAATTATTGCAATCAAAAGTTTGTGAAGGGAAAATTTTTTTTTTACAATTTAGAGTATGTAGGCTTGTAAACAAATATTTCTTCTGTCCCCTCTTACAATATCTCACATTTTCATTTTTTTGGACTTGGCGGGTTTTGCATCTCAGCTCTTCATATGTTGATTTTGTAAAAATTAAATCTTTAAAAGTTATAATTGAGATATTTCGCAAATCTTAACAGTAACTAATAGATGAATATGTTCGGATTTCCACTTTTTTCTTATTTATTATGTAAAAAAGTATGGTTAGCCAAACTTCAAAGTTTCGTCGTTAGGAATTTACAAGTTTTTTGTTAATGAACTTTTTTCTATTACAATGTATGTAGTATATTTTTTTCACATTTTGCAACGATTCACATACAGGTAACTCAATTAGCTGGACAAAATTATATTGAAATGAAAATTGATTCTAAATGTTTGTTTGCTGGTGTGTAATGATAAAGCAGCGATTTCTGCCTATGTTCTATGAAAATTTATAATTTGAATTATAAAAGAGAATGATTCTAGGGGCCAAACTAGCGGTCGTAAAAAAACACGTTTCCACTTCAAAACTAATGGACCGATTTTGATGAAATTTGGTATGGAGATAGAGTGAATCATGAAAAAGGTTTTTAAAAATTGTCTGCTTCTTTATTGGGCGTGTCACCGCCCTTAATGAGAAAAAAGAAGAAATATCTATTTCATAAAGTACTGAACTTAAAATCGCTGAAGTTGAGAAATTGGAGCATTTCGGACTTTATTTTTATTGATTATAGATAGTAAAAATATATCAGTTTTTGACAAAATAAAAATAAATTTCCGGACGGACCCTGATATATAAGTAAACCCCTAGTTAAAAATTTATTTTTTTTATGTTAAAACTGCAATTTCAGCAGATTTTTTCTAAATAACGAGAAAACCTGCATAATTACAATATTCTATAATATTTTTATATCCAAAATAAAGGCAATTACCTGCAGTTTCAAAATCCATAGCTTTTGTAAATTTCAATATATAACAAATATTTATTATTAAAAGTAAAGTAGCACTATTATAATATGTAAAACCAAAAACTTTGACTGTTACTGGTTGGGAATGACAGCAAACGAACAGTATGGTTGAGCCACAAATATATCTGGCAGCATTGTATACATATATCTTATCTTCCAACTTTGAGTTTAGAAAAATTACTTTTGGCCGGCTGAATTATTCAAATACCAGTATGTGCGATGTACAATAATTTTATCAATTCAAAAGTGTTTTCTTTAACAACCGAAAAACTATAGGAAGTATCACATATTTTTTTGCATTTTTGAAGATAGTTGCCAAATTAATAGAACTTAAGACCCATTTTGAAAAAAAAGTCTCAGCCACATCCCACTAACGCAATTATTACTATGATGGTTCAATACAAAGCCATACACTGTGCGAATGTGTAAATGTTACAATGAGTATTCCATACGAGAAATGGAAGCGCGTACTTCGAATGTAGTTGGAGGGAAGTAGGAAGGAAGCTGCTTCCAACGCCATTGCCTCTGCTTTCTGCGCATCTTGTTTAACATAGGATATCATTGCGGGGATGCACATCCTTGGAAGCATATGTATGAAATGTGCTTCTTTGAATGCTTAGTAGAAGCACATCTTTGGAAACATACGAAAAATACGCTCCCTTGATATTCAAGGATGTCAACTAACTGGAGTTCAATTGCGTTGAGCTTTCAAAAGTTCAAAGAAAATTTAGTTTTTTTAACTGTCACCGACCAGTTTTGAACCTAGATCTCTTGTGCTTTGCCAGAGTTCTTCTGATATATTTAACTTAACCAACTGAGCTATTCTTATTATTAATTTCGGTAAGACTATAATTATATAATATTTAATTTTTTGTATAACTTAATATTTGTTTAAGCTTGATATTTCAAATAAGAAACTTTCAGCCAGCCAAAAAATAACAATAAGCTGGGCTCATATCGTTAAACTAAGCATGTGACAACACAAAATGACCAGGTTCAAACCCCAGTGGTTGCGAAATAAAAGATTTTTTGTCTGTTGAAGTTTTAGTGGGATTATAAACTTTGCTCTCACCATTTCTGAAAAATAAAAATTTCATATTATATCTGTGGACATTTGACAAAACAACTTCTCTCTATCTACGGTAATAATTCAATATAACGTAAGTCTTGCGTTAAAGCAAATTCAATTGCAATTATGTGGTTGACAGGTTGGTCTTCTGATTTCATATACATCCTCATTTATGCAAATGTGCAAGCGATCGAGCACTGGCAATTTGAGAGTTTGATTAGTGTTGCCGCAGCCATTAAAAAAAAACTTATTACTCCAAACATAAATAGGAAAAAAAAGTTCTGAAAATCGCGCTTTAAATATACAGTAGAACCTTTGTAAGTCGATCTTGAAAGAAGGCGTCAAAAGATTCGAGTTACAGAGTTTTCGACTTATTTAGGACTTCGACCACGTGTTAACGTGAGTCTCAAATTCTTTATTATTTCATAGAATTGGCTTATTGTATAATTAGGCTCTTACATTGATTTCTAAGAAACAATGATGTACACTGTCATCATATTCTTAAAGTCGGTATATTATTTTCTTCGAGCTATAGAGGTAACTCGTTTCAAATAATCGAGTAGTAAAATCAAACATTGCTATGTTCGATATGCAGAGGTCAAATGTTCAATATCAATATTAAAATTATGTTCGAATATCAAAAGCAATTTCAAATGGCCAGAAAATTGTTTGAACAAACGGCAACACTGATTAACCATACAACTTTTCAAAATTGCTTCCTCTTCAAATTTGTCTCGAAAAATTATTTTCGGGGTCGAAAATGTTCTCAGCTCACACAGTTTTCGAGGTACCTTTGCCTTAGAGGAATACCCATAAAGTAAATCGACATCATCACTTTGGTTTTTGGATTTGTTTGTCTTGCTATAACGTTCTGTCAAAATTTAGTTTCATCATCTTGAATGTACAACACCTTTCGATTTCAAATTTTGCAATCATTTCTTGGGTCATTTATTTTTATTGTCGGACGAAATTTTCTAACGTCCTTCGCGAGTTTCATCCTCCACAGATCATGGAACGTTTAAATTCGTCACAAGGCGCATTTGCTTCATATAAGTCTATATCGGACAAAAGCAGTTTCGAATCTGCCGAAATTACATCAGTACGTTTCTTGTCTCACCGAATTTATTCAAATTTTAAATAAAATTGCTTTAGATTATTGTAAATTGTATGTTAATGCTGGCTTTTTAAAAACTTATAAAGTACCATCAAATGACCGAACTTTGTGAAGACCGACGTAATAGCTGAAGTTTCAAAATGTTCTCGTGGAGTGTGCTAAGCTCAAACTTCAGATTATATTATCGTTTAGTTTCAAAAATTTCACTGCCGAGTGGATTAAGGTACAAAGCAAAAAGTTTTATAAAAACATGTTCAACTACGTGCAGCCTATTTCTTAATAAAAAACTTATCAGAATTTTGTACTCATTATCGGTTTGACAAAATTACTTAATGCATAAATGAAGTCTTTTGAAGTGTTTTCTTAATTCACTTTATATATATAAAATAAGACTTAAGCTATGAACACGATCTTTATAAATACTAAGTTATAGAGCACAATTTTCGTGTGTTTCACATTAAAATAATAAAAAAGACATTAAAAACTTTGAAGAATTAATGACTGGTGTTG
Organism: Tricholauxania praeusta; assembly: GCA_949775025.1. Classification (NCBI taxonomy): domain Eukaryota; kingdom Metazoa; phylum Arthropoda; class Insecta; order Diptera; family Lauxaniidae; genus Tricholauxania; species Tricholauxania praeusta. The sequence continues at coordinate 47,132,609 of OX459031.1, forward strand.
CAACAGAGCTTCAATGCCACAATCAGAATTAGAACCTTTTGCTATTCATATGAGGTTTTTTAACGATTTTCTTCTACACTTTTCTCATCGATACCAAGTGCTGGCAGCACCCAAATATCTGACTAAACGCCGATACATTTTACCTACACAAAGCAATAACAAAGGGCCGATTTAGACAGATTTAAGTGATTATTTTGGTGTTTTGTGTGCACTGCTTTCTTCTGCTGCTTAATCTCGACATCATTATTCCCAGTATGATCGTCATCATCATCTTCAACTTTAACTCAACATCAAATTGCTGTATGGTGAAGAAAAATTAATAATTTGACGAACTAAATGCTGACGATAATGAAGATGAAGCTGATCGAAGGAACGCAGCAGCGGCAGTCAAACCCTTTAAGTTGTTGCGCACGCATGCGCGCAACGTTTCTTGTTTGTTTTCTGTAAGTTGTGCTCTTTGGTTTTTTGTATTTATGACGGCCAATTTGGTAACCTGGTCGCAACCGATTCAAGTGTCAGTCGCGTTATTGGGATCGTCGATCATCAAAGTAAAAACAAAATAGAAGAAGAAAGAAAGGAAAAGAGTTTTCACTTGCATTTCTTAAGAATTCTTACTTTCATTTACTGTTTTGGAATCGCACTCAAATGACTTTTGACTGCAGTCTTGGCAGGATTCGTTAGATTCGTGACCAATGGTTTTGTTGTTGTGTTTTTATTGTTGTTTCTCTTGAATATCTTTGGTTTATTTATTGAATTCCACAGCCCTTAACTGCATTGTTGTCCTTTCTGAAGATTCTGTTAGTTTTTTTCCGAAAGCCTTTAAGCCTTCAACGATCTTTTTGTTGACCCTTGGATGCATTTTAATGGTTCAATTTTGATTTCATTCGTAGGTCAGTGCAAAATGTTATAGCTTAGATAGGCGTGTTTGTGTTGCAATCATCAAACATTATATCGGTATTAATTCTTGATTAAGCAATTTAGCCGAGCAACAACAAAAATATGAATTCTTCTAATAATGAACTGATTTTTGAATTTAATCCTTATCGGTAAAAATGTTCGCTTAAATTGCCACTTTCGATGCTATCAGTCTTACATACACATTTAAAAAATGTGAAGTGATGCGAGTGATACGGATTGAAACTTAAAGGAGAAATGGACATATACTATTGACCCATTTTCGACCGCCGTTCGATTAATCGAACGTGAAAATAGTCCATTTTCAATCATTTTTTCAATTATGAAGGTAAATGGTATCAGGAAAACAATCAGTATTACAAAATACTTTGATCTTTTTGGGTATTCGAAAATAGTATATACCACGCCCCACCCGTAATTTTGGAGGCGTGGTTGAAAAATACCTTGCCAATAGAACTTTCCTGTAAATTGATTATTTGATTATTGGAATTATCTTTCGGTTTGTTGTTGAGCCATTCAGCTCAAATATATAGTGGGAGTTCGGATGTTGACTCAATCATTTTGAATGGCGTTTTCGTGGATATCAATGTCGCCCTTTCTTTTGTTAAGGCTGCGATGCACATCACGTGGGTAAATTTGCCTACTCTCTCGTTTCCAGCCTTCATATTAGTAGTAACACCAGGCAAGGTGGCCATCTAATCGTTACGATCTAAGTTTTAGTATCTTAGTTTTTAAGCGTTAAGTGTAATCTTCATAGAAATGACGAAGTCCGGTTTTAAGCAGGTTTAACTGCATATACGATTAATCTAAAGAACTACACATTCGAAATATTCTTAAAATAGTTAAAACGGTGTTCATCGATTCGACGAAGTTAACAGTTCCAGGATTAATGTGCGTGAACATAAATCTCGCTATTGACTGCTTTATCATTGGAATTTCCAGTGACAGCTTCGAAGATCAATAATCCTCAATAGAGTGCAAAGTGTAGTAAAATCATCAAAAATCTCTTCAATAAATGTCCAAATGAAAATTCGCATTGCAAATCGTTTGGTCTCAATTATGGTATGATGAAACGCCTCCTCATCATAAAACTTTAAATTTTTTTCATATCGGTTAACGGAGCTGCAATAGTTCATGACCAATTTGGAGTTCCAACATAACTCAATGGTTTGTAGCTGACTCTCGGTTTCGTTCGAGGTGGTTCAACTGATTTAGCAGCCGCTTTATAAGTAGATAGCCCAGCCTTCGTCTCAGAATTTATAGTTTTTTCATAACTAGTTTGTTCAGTCTCACTTGGATCCGAATTAATTTCAATGAAATTCAGAGAACAATACGTGTTCCTAAAAACACATTCGGTATTCTACTATGCACCAAAAATTTTAATTGTGTTTCTTTTTTTTTGAATTGTATTTGAATTGTAAAATTCAAATTTTTCTTATCGGATGGTTTTTGGGAGTAAAATTGACTAGGTGGCAACAATTAAACATTCGTAACTTTTTTATTTATGAAACGTACTAACATTTTTTTTTTCAGGAGAAAGTTGTGTAGACTTTACAGAACAATTCTGTGGAAAAATTTTGTTTCTGAACATATCAGAAGTTGGTTTAAATTCTATTCTAATAAATTATATAAATTGTTAAATGTTTCTTGTCCTGTCATGAAAATTTTGTTAACTTTTTCCCAATATTTACTGAGAAATCGCAATTTAAGAAAACACCCACATTAAAGTTCACGTGCTCATAACTTTTTAATAAATTTAAATTTTGCAAAAATAAGTATAAGGACTAGTGTTTCACCGAGGCCGAGGCGAGGCGAGGTTCTAGTTGATCTCGGTCTCGCCTCGTTTTATAAATTTAAGTCTCGCCTCGCCTCGGCCTCGGACGAGATCTTGCCATCACATGCCTCGCCTCGCCTCGCTTCGCCTCGTTCTCGGCCGAGGCACCTCGGTAAAAAAGCGAGGTTTTTATTAAAATAAATAAAAAATTATATATGTATCAGGGCTGATAGGCTGATCAAGCCTCAAGAAATAAAATAAAATATATGTTTTTATTTTTGGTGAATTGGATGAGATATGATGAATTTAATTCTTTTCTTATATGGGAAGGAGACGCATTGCCTATTTTTCTAAACCAAACTAAGCTATGAACCTTTTACAAATTATAAGCAAAATATGTACCAAATCTTATTTATCTACGTCAAATAGATATTGAGATATCATAAAGTTAATTTTTTTCTTATATTGAAGGCATGGTACCGCCCATTTTATTAATTGAATCTTACTTATGCCTCTACCTTTTATAAATATACCAAGTTTTATTAATCTGCATCAAGTTGTTGATAATATATGATGAATTATGTTTTTCTCTTATTTGGGGGTGGCATCACAAATTTATCGTAAACTATATTACGGAGCATTCCAAATCATAAGAAACATATATGTATGTCAAATCTTTCGTCGGTCGGTTGAACGGTTTAGGAGTCCATTAGCAACGAACTTACATATATTGATCTTTATTTATATACTAGCATTACCCTGTGCGTTTCGCATCACCTTACCGGTTCTTAGAAAGACTATTAGAATAAATCAATTTCAATGCAGTGTTGTCAATCATGCAGTTTTGCTTATAGCCCTACATAGCCTTACATGCTTCCCTAACTGATCAATCGAGGCGAAGTCACATAGAAGCTGATGCGAACCAAGCACTTCTGTGCATTAGCGCTTGGACCAAATCTGAACTCGTAAGAAGCACATGCGGATTAAAAATAAAACAAAGTAGTTTACTCAAAATAAAATACTAAAATATTAGTTAAATATAGATTTTATTATAAAAATTACATTCATATTTTGAATCTGCTTATGATTCTTACGAGTTCAGATTTCGTCAAAACGCGCCTCGCTCTTGGTTTCGAAAACGAGGCTAGGACGAGGCGAGGCCGAGGCGAGTACGAGGCGAGGTGCCGTGTGATCTCGCCTCGCCTCGGTCAAGCGAGGAAAATTTATTTTTCCATCTCGCCTCGTTCTCGCCTCGGTCTCGCCTCGTTCTCGTAGTCAAAAACGAGGCTGCCTCGTAGCCTCGGTGAAACACTAATAAGGACTTAATATTGATCAATATATCTTCAAAGTTATGCAATAAAAAGCTTAAGTTTAATAACTTGGGTTTTATTGTGCCCAGTTGAGAAAACTTTACTCATGTACTATGCTATGTACTTGCCAAAAAATCGATAAAAAATCTCCTTATGCAAAAAAAACGGGATTACAATTACTGTAATCATTCAACTGTAATCGTTTAAGATTACGATTACAGTAATCGAAATTGCGACTTTTTTAAAATTACGATTGCTGTAATCGTAATCTTAAAGTCTTCGTTGAACGATTACAGTAATTGTAATCCCATTCTTTTGTTTTTGAGGATTACTGTAATCGTAATCATTTCGTAATCGTAATCCTTATTGCCCAGCTCTGATTCGTATGTAATACATTATTGGTATGTTTTTGTTCATAAATAATATGTTCTTTTACACTGGCTGTACTCTAATGTAAACATATGCGATGCATGTTGTTTTACTTTGGAAATGTGTACATTTTTCTTTCAGTGGAATTACACCGAAATCACGTGCATCAAAGCAGTGAAGAAAATTTCAAGGTCATAAGAATTTCGACTTAAAAATATGTTTAAGACCAATGCCAATGTTGTTGTTGTTGGCAATGTTCAAAAATTGTATACAAGGCGCAGCTCGATTGAAGGAAAGAGAGTCAGTTTTGAGCCTTTAGCTGTAGCGTTATAGTGGGTTGATGATCCTGTCGGCCAACCAGCTCAACACAGTCGCAGCTAGTTTTCCTCATTCTAAGTGGTTTCGTTATTTTGTTGGCCTACCAGCTTTGCATACTTTTTTAGAAGACCATAGCTTTAAACATATAATCCACATTGGTTCAAGGCAGGGGTCGGCAACATTAAAAGTTGAGTGGGTTGGTGAGAGAAGAGTGGCAAATAAAAATGATTAGGAAAGATGCTACCAACATTGGGAGTTGTCGGAAAATCATAAACAAAGCAAAATCGAATGCGGGCGTAGCTTAGTTGTCTTTTAATGCGAATAAAAAAATATTCTTAACGTTTTGGAAAATAGCACGTGTTTTATGGCTCCGATCCGCAAGCACCTCACCTGGTGAATTTTGAGTAAAAAAAAATATGCATCTAATAGGTCACAAATTGGTTATAATTCGTCACTTAGTCCGATTAATTGGTCAGCAAGACTCAATTTTTTAAATATATTTTAAAAATTTCAAGGTCATTCGAAGATTTTGGCACCTCATCTGCAGAATTCTGAAATAAAAAAATATGCATCTAATAGGTCACAAATCGGTCAGTTAGTCCGATTAATTAGTCAGCAAGAGAACATTTTTTAAAAATTTCAAGGTCATCTTAATATTTTGGCACCTCATCTGGTGAATTTTGAAATAAAAAATATGTACCTAATAGGTCACGAACTGGTCATAATTGGTCAGTTAGTCCGATTAATTGGTCAGCAAAAGAAAGTTTTTAAAATTTTTTGAAAATTTCAAGGTCATCTGAAGATTTTGTCTCCTCATATTAGGACAAAAAAAAAAGGATGTTAAGAAATCGATAGGGTCTTTAATGCTGACAATTGGTCAGCAAAAATCTAATAAGTGGTGATGCATAGAACATTTTTTAAAAATACAAATTATTTTTCTATGATACAACGCATGCGGGACCTCGACTATTATATCAGGTTGTCATGTAAATCAATTAATTTTTAGTTTCTATAATATGTTGTTGTGTCTGATGATTTAAAATTGGTCAGCCAAAACAAAAAATTGGTCAGGCGTATTAAATAAGATATAAATAAAAAATATCAGCGTATCACGAATGAGATAGTTGTAGATTAGAGCACTCAGATGTGACACTAAACTAAAATACAAAAGGACAGAAAATTGTTCTTAATCAAGGAAGAAAAAATAAAGCAAAAAGAAAATAAAAAAAGTTCGTAAGTCATATTGATTTACGCAGGAGACATTAATCTCTAATGCCTCTAAGAAAAAACTGACTGCACTTTATTTTCATCGAACATACAAATTTAGATGAACTTGAACCCTTCTGTAATCTTTTATTTTTCAGGCCATTTTTCTGTATACAGCGTTTTCTGTAGAGGTTTGGTTTTAAATTGAGAACACTGTTTCTAGTTACAGTTAATTTTTCTCAGTATATTTTGCTATTGCACCATGACATGACTCCATGACACCATGACACCATGACTCCATGACTCAAAACTTACATGATGTCTTGCAATTATAAAATCAATTGGATTGTTTCTTGTAGCAATATGTGGAGCCTCAGGCTTATACTGATAAGCCAGCAAAACTTAAAGATTTTGTTATTTCGGTAATAAAGCCTCATTGCTGAATAGGTAATCGTAAGTGTGGTCTTCAGACTGCGCTAAATATTGTCCTGTTGCGGCGCTCATATGTACAAAATCATATTTAAATGATGAATGGCATAAATAAAATTATCTACCTAATAAGGCCAAAATCGGGTAATTTAGCAATTGTATGAGTTTTATCATTGGCTCTTTATACTAAAATCACCTTTTTCTTAAAAAATTCGAGTTTGCTTGAAACATGAGTTTTAAGATTTTTTTTTAAAGTTTTTTGTATAATTTTCTATGGTAATTTTGGCGCTGAATTTAAATGTGGTTTTGGTTAGTTTTTATCACACCTAGCTTTTGAGATAAGTCTAGTCAAATGCGAGTATGTCTAAGGTACTGAATTTTACTATTATCGTTCAGAGGATTCCAACTGCTTTGGAGCATTTCACAAAAATGTAATGATAAGATTTATTTAAAATGCAATTTTTATTTTTCTCTTGCAGTTTTTGTTGTTCTACGAATTTTGACCATAAATAAGTATAGTTAGCATCAGTGCTGTTTTGTATGTATTTGGTACTGTGTCATTACTGTTTTTAATATATTTGGCTGTAGTATTAATTTGGTACACGGTCATAACACTAATGGTCATAGTCCCCAAAACAATTTTGGGCCTTATGTCCGCTTCTTTTCGGTCATAATCCTTATTTATTTTTTGGGCTTATCATAACTTTAAATCCAAAACCCCATCCCCTCCACACCCGCAATAAAATCCTGGATACGGCCTTGGACAGGTTGAACGAGAAGAAATTAAGAGCACTTTTGTAGACGCATTCGCTTAAAGTTTATTTTCAGTTATGCAGAGCTGTTTATGTGAAAAAACGTAATTTGTGCCAAAGCCTTGTTATTCAGATAAACGGATTTTTCAGCTAATCGGGTTTCAGTTATGCGGATTATTTATAAGAAAAATGTCGAAATATCCTACGTTCAAAATTTGCTGTTTCATTTAAACGGTTTTTTCAGCTAGGCGGGGTTCAGTTAAGCTGGTTCGACCGTTAATTTTATCAGAATTGAATTTGTTGTGTTTGTTTCCGTAAAAATATTTCAAAAGCACCGTCGAAAATTGAAAATTTCAGGTAAATTTTCAAAAATTTACAGTTCAAAGTGAATTTACGCGACTAAGAACATTTTTTAAAACATCAAAATAAATACCTTTTTTTTCATTCGGACAGAAGCGACCTTAACCAACATTTATGGCAGATGCTGTACATAACAGTTATTTTAAAAATATTTAAGCTTTTTAGCTTTAAGAAGCACTTCATTCCAAGCCAACTTTTATGAATATCCATGCCGATGTAGCGTTTGATGCAAGTGATTTAAATGGAACGACGAAATCATATAATAAATAAATTGACAATTTTTTAAAATTACAAATTTTATTTTGGCAAATAGACACTTACGAGTATGTACTAATTTAATAACGGGCAGTAAAAATGATGGCCAATATTCAGCCATAAGCAATGGAACGTCTCGCAGCTTCATAGTTTCATTACTAGCGTACGTGTGCGATTGAGGGCCTACAAAGTATCCAACTAACAAAGTAACTAAGGTCATTAAATTCTTACACATGAATGTGTCTTTTAAAGTGTGGCTTCTCATCATATCGCCATTTCATCGTATTAACGGTGTCAATGGACATGAGTCTTCCAATACATTTGCCATAAATTTCAGTGTTTTTAGTTTTTCTATTTATTTTCTTTTTCTCTCTCTATTTTTCATTACTTTAACGACTTAACTATTTCTTGTGGCCTCATACTAAAAATCAAAAGACGAAAAACTGAAGAGAAATATAGATTTTTATGGCTATTTTTGCTGCATTAACATAATGCAAATGTCATTTTTACGGCCGCATTTTTATTGTTGTTGTCGAATTCGAAACAGAAATATGATTGTGCACACACACACACATGCAAACATACATATGTATATATATGCAAGTAGGTACATAAAAAGAACGTTGAGGCAAAAGGGAGGAACAGGGCGTTGTAGAGTTTTGTAATAGGGTATGTGATCGAATGAATTCTTATAAATTAGTCATCACATTTTAAAACAATGAAAAAAGGCCTTTTCATTGTTTCTCCTTTTGCTTTTTATTAATTAGTCCATAAAAATGCTATAAAACTGAGCCGATAATTTATAGCAGATGTCACTTTGCTGTTGACTTAACAGTAAATTAAAACGACAAAGAAATTATCAACAAAATCTTGCAATAAATACAGAAGTCGATTGGTGCATGTTCACAATGCAACATAATTAAAGTAGCTGGATAAATTAGTAGCACTTTTACCTGCCCATTAGGAAATAGGTCGTAGCATTTCTCATGATCAATTATTTCGCCAAAAAAATATTTCCGCACATGAAAGTAGCATTTGCGATTTATATTCAGGATTTGAATTGGCTCACAAATGACTCTGAGTGTGAGAAGGGCTATAAATCCAGAGTAATTCAGTGCAAAGCAAGTACACACCTGATCTCAAGTCTTTTCAGTAAAACTTTGTGATATAAACTGGCAAATCTGCGAAAAAGTCATAGAAATTAAACAACATAAAAAGTAAATGCCTCTGAGCGTTAAAAAAAATAAATCGGTCAAGACTTTACGCATTCTGAGTCTTGCTATAAAATAAATAACAACCATTTTAATATATCAAACAAAATGATCTGTAAATAAACTTCATACTTTTGATTTTTTCCTGTGATGGGCAAGACATGACACCATGTTTGGTTTGGTCAAAATTAAACTGAACATAAAAGCGTTTTGATTTGTAACTCCGTTCGTTTCGACAAAAAGCTGGAGTATTCGGCTCAAAAGTGATTCCTTTGTTTTATGACCAGCTTAGAGAACTGATTGTTATGCTCAAAATATTCATTTAAAAATTAAACACTTTTCTATCTATCTTATTTGGAAAAAAAGTTTTCACTCCCTTAAATGTAAAATTTCAACACTAATAATATCTTAAAAACCGTTCAAGATACTGAAAAAATTTCTGAATTACCATTCCCACTATTTTCTTTGTAAGTAGTTAGAAAAAACTGCTTTAAAAATGAGAAGAACTAAGTACTTGTAGTCATCTGTTTATACAAGACGCCAAACATGCTGACATAATGACAATTATGTGTAACATACATGTATATGTGTAAATAGCCCAGCAGATTTTGTTCATCGATATTAATCTCAGCTTTCATTGATCTCATAGACTTTATATTGCCTCCAGAATACATGATTTTTAACTCGGCGATGCCATAGCAAAAGTAGTGTATGATTCTTTGCATTACCGAGTGTGTAAACTTTTCATCGATATAAAAAAAAAATTAAAAGAGATGTCTGACCGAGTATCGAACTCACATAGAGTTATGAGTTCACAATCTAAGCCATTTGACCACGCTGTCAGTTGTTACACTGATATCTATTTCACACTATCTTATTCATTATTGTGAATTTAAAAATTTGTTTATGTATTACGTCTTCGCTTACCTCATCATGCATGTTTTCTCTACCTAATTATATATATGAAATAAATGATTACAAATCGTAAGAATGGTAATTCATGGTCCCAAAAACTACTGGGAAATTATAGATTCGCAGACTTACAGTTTAAATCAAATGATAGCAATAAGCGCCTAACGAATTATTCTTACCCATATTCTCTTGTGTCCTTTATATCCTCATGGAATGGGTTTGTATTTCATTTGAATCAATGTGGACTAGATATACGAAAATTTTGCACCTCCAAATCTGATGTTTATGCTGCCGCGGCAGGTGAACTTACCGGTATGGTGTTACTACTTGAAGAACTATTTAATACCAGCATCTTAGAATCTATTATAGTTGAGGAAGAACAATTGTTCCGCTGTTTCATCCAATAGGTTGTAACCATAGGGATGTATCCAGCTGTTGGCATAACCTTTAGAGATCAGATGCAATTTTATGCTTGCCATCCATAGCCAGGGACGCAGACACCTTTTGTAGCCACTCGACTTGAGTACAGACTTAAACAATTGACCAATAAGCTGCCAACACTGATCAGACGCTTCCTGGATTCACTAGGGTCTGCGGGGTCGTTAATCCCGATTACTCTCTTCAAGCTATTGGCAGCTACTCGTATTGGATATTATTCTCTGCAGTGATGCAGAATGTACAAGTCGGACTAAACGTTTATACCTGAAGTAGTAGTCAACTCAAGCGCCGTTTTCAAATACTAACAAAAAGTTAAGCTCAATTATTCAATGGAACCAAAAAGTGCTCATTTTTTAACCTTACATCATGTTCTGATGAGTTTGCTGGTCCACTGTCCCATTAATTTTACACTAGCTGTAGCCCGCGGCGTAGCTCACGTAGATCTTAGAGTTTCTTACCTGGAGATATATCCTTCAAATACTTATATTATTATTACAACTTTTAATTTTAAGAAATAGTATTTTTATTATTAATCACATCAAGGCTTCTCTGTACACTATGTTTAATGTTTTTTTGTTTTCTGTTAGCAAAATGTATTGGTTTTCGGGAGATTCCACTCGCGATAAGCCAGCATATAATTGTCCATGGGAAAAGCACGCATTTCTTAGGTCTATACCTACCCACCATCGAAAATGTTTGTCCCTGGAACTTATTTATTGTGAAGGCAAATGAAACTTTAACCGGAAACTGCAAGCGTTTAAAAGATATAGGTAAGTTTGTCGGTAACATCGCAATACGCGGATTGTGCGCTAGTTATCAAAATATATAAGCATGTGTGCCACGCGGTGCTGTGTAATCCCGTTCATATGTCAAAATGTGTTTAGCATAGATAATGTATTTCCTTACACCAAATATCAAAACTTCTGCTATCATAGGTGTCCAGATACATCGTTTTTAAGTGTTTTTGTTGCCTGGAAGGTGCCACGTCCCCGATCATATTTTGTGAAGTGCTTAAGAGCGAATGTGCATCCTACCACTGAGTTTTAAGACTCTTGCTATCATATGAACAAAGATAATAGCTTTTTAAAGGTTTTTATTGCATGAAAGTGTCACGCCCTTTGCTTTTAATAAAATAAAATGCATATAGCCTTCGGTTTCAGTAGTTCCAGTGATTAACCTCTACATAAAAACAAATAAATTTTACCTCGTTGTATAATAATATAGACATATGTAAGGTTTTCAGTTGTGGCAATGCCCATTTTGTTATTGAAATTTATTTTTTTACGTATCTTTTATATATCTACCAAGTTTCATTCACCTACGTCAAACAGTCGATGAGTTATGATGAACTTGATTTTGGTGACTGTCATCGCTAATTTTTTTCCAACCCCAACTTATGCTAAGAATCTTCACCAAGCCATATGAACATTTAAAAAAACTTGACCTAGGACAACGTGTTGTAAATTCGATGTGCGGTCTTCCTGAAAATTATATTTAAAAAATACTTTTGTATGAGGGCCACCCTAAGAATGCCCCCTTAATATTTCTTTAAAGACCAAGCTGTGCCTCTTGATATAAAAGCCACGTGGTGTAAGTTTCATGATAATCGATAAAGCGGTCTTTGAGAAAATGATATTTAAAAATTTTTTTGTATAAGGGCCACCTTGACTAAAAACTTTGTAGCCTAAACTGTGCCTCTGAATATAAAAGCTACGTGGTGTAATTTCGGTGTGAATTGACTAAGCGGTCTTTGTGAAAATTATATTTTAAAAATATTTGTGTATGAGGGTCACCCTAAAGAAAAGTTTCATAGTCTTAGCTATTCGTCTTAATATAAGAGACATGTGGTGTAAATTCCATGTGAATCGATTAAGTGGTCTTTGTAAAAATGCTATTTTAAAATATTTGCGTGTGAGGGCCACCCTAAATTAAAGGTTTATAGTCACCACGCCCCTGGTGTCTAATCCCGTTCATATTTTATGAAGTGCTTAACATAGGCTATGTGCATCCTGACACCGAATTTTAAGACTCTTGCTATCATGTGAACGAAGATACAGCGAGTTTAAGGTTTTAAATGCATGTAAAGTGCCACGCCCCTTGCTTTTATAAAAATAAAATATAGCCCATGTTACTCAGGAATAGTGTATCTTTCCATTAGTAGAATAATTTTTGGAATCGGCTCTGTAGTTCCAGAGATTACCCTGAACATACAAACAAACAAACAAACCTTACCTCTTTATTTAATAGTATAGATTACCATGGCAACCGCAGTTATTACTGACTTGTGCAGAACATCCTATATTATACCTGAATTGAATGCTGTCCGTTAACTGTTAATAGCAATCATTACAGATCTAAGTACTTGTATTTTTTCATCAATTGGTAATTAAATATTTTCAACATCTATTTTTACCTCGAAAGTTTACCATTCAATTCTACTGGTGTTCATTTCACACATTTTTACGGCCTCGGTTGTAAGCAGTAAACTAATACCATTTTTCAAATGTATTCGATATAGCAAGCTGAACTTGTGGTGGCTGTCTCTACAACTCTTGCTCTGGCTCTATCCGTGTCTCTCCGAAAGGAAGCAAATATTGATATTCTACAAATAAAAATCGTATATATCGTGGCTTTTTCTAGAGTCTCAAGGCAGCCAGATTGTTTTCCTTTTTTGTATTGATATCTAGCTTTCCCGGCAGACGTTATTCTGCCCTCTCCGGTAGGTGGCGTGCTGAGTTAGATCTGATTAAATTCTCTATATTAAGAAGTCTGGATTAAAGAGATCGTTGGCGCGATTACAGAACAGGCACGAAGGCCTAAAAATTGCAGCGCCAATGATCAAGCGCGTAGAAATGCGGAAAGCTTTAATTATTTAAGTGCATTCGCAATTAATATGAAATAAATAGTGAGCATAATTCTTATAAGCTGGCAATGCACACAATCGCAATTCTACCACAGCGTGCGTTACATTGTTGTATGAACTCAATAGGAATGAATGTAAAAGCGAAACAGTCCATACTTCCAGTAAAACATGCTTTCCTCCCTAATATTTTACATACATATGTTCCCAATGTTATCCATTTGTACAGTACATAGAATTTTGTCATAGTTTTTAACCGTAGAATGATATTAGGGTCGTTTTCGACTAAACTTTTTTTTCATTTCAAATATTTCGAAAACTATCAGCTGTGTGGGTCTGTGTTTTCGTTACTTTGTCAGTAAGTATGTTATGAATGAAAACATGATGTGTTAGAGCTTATCGATAGTTGTTCCTAATATTTTTTCGACCTTGGGACTTTTTCCGTCATTCGGGTCGTTTTCGCCCCGTACGTAGTTTTAGATGTATAGGTATGTTTTCGTATATTTTGTCGACATAAATAGATCACCGCAAATCAGCGGCGGAAAGCAGAATGCTTTCATTATCCATTAAGCAATAAATCCAGCTTGGCAAGAAAGCAGCGAAAACAATGTCGTAAGAGCTTTCTCCATGAACTTGGTCTTACATTGGCCAAAAATCACATATCTTACAGAGCCAGAAATCTACGAAATGCGTATTTTCTTTTACTTCTACCTACGCTATCGAAGTCATCATACATTCTTACTGACGACGAAAGAAAGAAGCCGGTCCTTCAGCCAAGCGGCCTAGAATAATCCCAATGCATGTAAACAAACGAGCACTCTTTGTTTCACTGAGAAGACTTTACCCAAACCGAATAAAAGTGTGTCAAATGATTTCAAGAACTGGAAAAGAATTAATTATTTGATTAATTTTATTATATTCTTACTGTTACTACCAATAAATGTAATTCATGCAATTTTTTAATGTAATATATAAAATTTTTTTCACTAAAAGATTATTTTTCTTTTAAATTCCATACAATATATTTGCGGGTCGAAAACGAACTGTTGAAATTTGAGGTCGATTGGAGTAAAACTGACGAAGATACCGTGTCTTGAGTCTCGATGATTCTGTGTAATTATATGAAAAAAAAGACAGTGCTAAAGCTTTAAACATGATTTTCTCGAAACTAACTCTTCAAAGTCGGTGGACAATTTTTCTCAAAAAATACTAAACCGGTTCTTTTGAAATTTGAAACACTCTTTTAATACATATAAAACTAGGTAATGACTAAGGGGTTTTTTTTTTGCATTACAACTAGTTCTGCAATAATAAATATTCTGATTTTGTCTTATTTTTAAAAAAAAATCGTTTTTTTGGCTTGAAAATTATGCCAAAATCTTAAAAATCTTCAAAGAAAAAAAAAACCCTTCGTCAATACGTTGAAAAACTTATAAGCTAACCAAATTTTTTTGGTTTTTTTTGATTTCAGATGATAAAATTATGAGTTATGTTGTCCACCGCAAGCCACCTTTTTTTAGGCGTCCGCGGAAATTTTCTGCCGATGGCTTATTTTGCAATATTTTTTAATGAATTTTTCACAGAATACTCTTTAAGTATTGTACTTTAATATGTTCTTTAAATAATAAATTTACTGTTACCATATCACTAAAAAACATTTTTAAACTTATGCCTAAAATGTAGCGCTAAAACCCTACCCCCTTCTTAATACATAATGGGTCTGCATAATTTTTTGTTTTAATGTCTTCATTGATTTATGGGTCTTTTGAAAAAGTGACGTTTAGTGCAAAACGTACGATATTCGGATTCTACGGAAAATTTTACTATTGAAAATGTCATCGGAATTCGTTGTGAAAAATCTTGTTGAGTAGTGTTATTTAAATTGGTGTGTTTTATTGACTTTTACTCAATTCTTGATATTAAAGTGCCGCTGCTAACACTTACTGCTAATATCTTGAAAGTAACGAATTGACGAGATATTTTATTGACCCAAGCGCGAAGGATTACATCTAGCAAATGATTTGGCCATTTACTACTACTCACGCATGTGCTCTTCCGAACACATTATCCATGTCAAAACGCAAAGTTTCAAGTGCTATTACACGGACGTCATTGCTACTTTTGCTTTTCAGTTTTCTGGCGTAGGCTCGAAGAAAGCAGTCGGGAGTGGTTGAATAAGTCCAAGTAGTCCTGTAACAGAGCCAATTTGTGCCTTGCAGCATGGCTGTGGCTCCATCTAGATTAACATGACCATGTGATCCGCTTTTCGCAGTACTAGTCCGCGTTTTTGATTTTCCGTTCCGCGTGGTTCGCGTTTTCATTTCGCTATGATTTTCGGAATGTGAAATTAGGATCAATTTTTTTTGTAGTAAATATTTTTAAATATCAAAAAAAAAGTTCATAAGCTTTTCCGAAAAATTTTAGGATTTTAACGAAAATTTGATTGAATTTTTTGCTGATCCGCGTATTGCGAAAAATATCTAGCCACGTTAATACAGATGGTCTCAAAAACTTTTCCAACATCAGGATGACTTTATTATCGGAATAATATAGTTGTCAAAATAAATTTTGCGCCAAACAGAACACATAAATAGGTGTGATGGTCGCTAATGAACTGCTCTTAGATTCGTCTAAGCTCGAAAACCTGCAGCCAGTTCGTTTATTGTTGGCATTGAGGATACGATTCGCATATTAAAATATCGATGATATGCACGCTGCGTCAAAACAATTGAGCGTTAGTTTTCACAATAAAATTCGATGATTTTTGTTCGTCATTCCATTCCCTATTAAATTCTCCAAACTTGTTTGCAAAACATTGACAAAAAAAAAATTTATTCAAATAAAAAGTCAAATTTGTCTCACACATTGCAGGTCGATTTGCATCATCCTATGTAATAGATGAAAATTCAAATTTTCCCTAAGAAGCCAACTACTACTACCTTGAGTGGTACGAGTACGATTACGTTAATTGTTCCATTCATTCTTTTAACTTTTTTATGTTTCCCTGCGTTTGTAACTTTCTTCTACTTCTGTTAGTTTTATTTTTATTTAACAAATACAAAATATTTCTCATATTGTTTGCTCTTTATCTTATTTTTTTTTTAACATTTCCAACTTCTCTTCTTCTTACTTTTTCGTTCTTTTCTGCCTCAATTTCGTCTCAAAATCACAATTCAACGTGTTAAAACCAACGATTTTTAACACGTCTTTTACGTAATTTGATATATTTATTAAAACAACACAACGATTTTTTATTATTTTATTACAGGCGAGTAGTATTCATTCGTTCGTTCGCCCATTCGTTCGAGTATTCGACGGTGTATCTGCATATCTGGTGTCCCATAAAATATGTACGAGAATATGTGGCCAAATCATATGAAAACGAAGCGTCCAGGCCATGATAATAATGACAACAAAAAACAATAACGATGACAACAACAGAAACAGCAGCAGCATCAGCAGCAGCAACTGCAAATGCGACTGCGCGACGGCTGAAAACACTTAATGAGCGCAGATTCTAAATCTCGAATGCGCTATCTGAGCTTGAGTATCTAAACTCGCAAGTATCGCGTTGGATGTCGCTGATGTTTATGTTGTTGTTGTTTTTGTTGTCGTTTGCTAGCTGCATTATGGGCCAGACCACAGCAACAACAACAACAACGACGACGAGAAATTCAAATTATTATGAAGATATTATGAAAAGAAGAAAGGCACATGGGAACATCACCATCACCACCACCATTTACAACTACAACAACAACAACAACAACAACAACAACAAAACCAACATGGCGTAGATAAATGACAGCATATAAAAAATGGTTTGCTGTGAATAGAACTGGCTCCATAACGAAGAAGATCAATGACAATTTATTGTCATGGTTTCACAGGAATCATACAAACACACACCCAGTGTGGATAAGGGATGTCAAGCAAAAATATCGACACTCGATAAATCGATTTCAAAATTCATTTATTTAGATAATTTAATAATGCGCACAGCCTGGTGAATTACGAACTAAGTAAGCGGGCATATACTATATGAATACACCGACGGACACGGCTAGATCAAATGCAATCAAGACTACATATAACATACCCAAATCCCAAATTTTTCTAGCAGAAATAAAATAACGTCTCATTTCCATCATCTCTGTACCTCCAGCCTATACATTATGGCTAAATGAATGTATATTACCTGTGATTAGGGTGTAGCAAAATTAGACGTGTTCCTTGCTTAAGCTTTCTTCTTCTGGGTAAAAACTGTAGTGCTCAAAATTGATTTTCAATTAAGTTGACAAAAAATTCAATTTCCACCATAAAAAAAGAAGTTTTGACTCCTAAAACGCAATGTATGGTAGTGATCTCGTGATACAAATTCAAATGCTTGGAAATACCTTTCAAAGCTATACATTTTTCTAGCTTTTCATAAGAAATCCTAGATTTTAGCAGGCCTTACACGTACATATGCAACGTGAATTGCAGTTTTCGCCTTTCAGCTTAAAAACTTTGAGTAAGAAAATAGGTTCTTGAGCGGCTCCGCACTTGGTGAATAGTAAATATTGTAAAATAAGGACCTTTTCCCATTTATTTTTATCAAATGCCTTAAGGGGACGTCCATATATTACGTGAGTCAAAATAGGGGAGGGGGTCCCGTCAGAGCTCAACGAGTCTCACCAAGGGAGAGGGGGGTCCGAACTTTCAAAAAAAACACCTCACTTAATTAATAGACGGTTCCTAAGAACCCTCACACAGTAACTCTGTAAGGAAAGCCTCACAAAGAAACCGCCAAAAATCATCGATGGCTACAACCCCCGTGTTGACATATACATAGCTCATTTGTTTTTTTTTTGTAATAAATGATATAAAAAAAAAACTTTTTTTAAACTTTTTTATGCCCGCGTCTTTTTTGTAGCCTATTTTTTAGTTTTTCCTGCGAAGGGAAACAAAAATGCGAAGGAGCTTTGAAAACTGTGTAAACTAAGAACATTTTCAAGCCTCGAAAAAAAAATTTATAAATAAATGTTTACACATTTGCCTCGAAAATTTTCGAGGCTTATTTGATACGAAAATAGCCTCGAAAAGTTGGAAAGTGAATCAGTGTTGCTGTTTGTCGAAGTAATTTGGTGCCAACTTTCGAAAACTTTCGAGCTTTACATGCTTTTTGGATACTTACTGTAATTTTTGATTATCCTTCCCGAGTTGTTGTTGTTTGCCATTTAAATTAAAAAATTGAGAATGAGAGCGAGAGAGCAAAGTTTTAATATCTTCTTTGTTTGTGGTTTTGTTTATCTTCTCATCCTTGGTGAATTACAATACTGCGAATTCTTAAAGTTTTACGTCTACGTCTGAATGACGTCATTGTTTTTTTTATTTTGAACGGGGCTGAATCGCAGTCTTCAATTTTGGTATGAAGTAAACCATGAATTAATGTAAATCCCATATTGGTATTTAAACTTAATATAATATTCAAGTACCGTTACTTGTATACTGATGCTTAAAGTCAAGTATGAAATATTCGTGCATGTTATATGAAAAAATACGACATAAAACAGGCTAAGTGTTTGAAATTTTATATTTTTTTTTGAGGTTTGTTTCAGAGTACTCCGGAGTCAAGAATGATAGAATAGAAGATTTTGCATTCCGAGTTGAAAAATGGAAATCTTCTGCGAATTTCGTCATCTGGTGGACGATTTCGGTTGAATTTTCTTATTTTTGCACCAAGTAAATAAGGGTTGCCGAGTACTTTTTTCTTCAACTACATATAAGCTTATATGTAAATATAGTATTTATTTTGAGTTCAACTTCAATATTTAGTTTGATTTATATTCTGATTATATTTAACCATTTCACCGTTATTTATTCGCAAAAGTTGTAAAAATACGCAGATCTTGTTGTAAGAAATGAAAAACAAATTCTAAATCAGGTAATTGTTTTAATAAGTTTTCTTTTTCTTTTATAAACAGTTTCATCTAAGTCCCTAATAGGAAGCCGACCACAAAATGCCCATTCAAATAGACTTATTGTGATATTAATATTGATTTTTTACCAGGGACGTGAACCGGGTGAAAAATTTGGTCGGTTCGGTTCATCGGTTCGAACCGTTATTGCACTTTTGGATTGGTTCGTCAAAACGGTTTTTGTTTTCTTTGAACCGGGGTTTCAGTTCGGGGATGAAAAAAAACTATGTCAATTTGTGTTATTTTTATTCAGTAACAATCCAAAAGAATATAGAAATATATATGAACATATAATTTATGTCATACGCTAAAAAATTTGATTTACAATAACACTAGTTTACAAGAAAAAAGATCTGGTTTCTCATATACTTTTTCCTATTTATTTTGAGACACAGATTCCAAAAATGGCAACCATTTTTTTTTTTTTTTTTAAGAATTTTTTTCAAGATATCCCCGAAAAACCCCTTTTTTTGCACTTTTTCCATTTATTCGGCTATATCTCCAAGAATATTTTTTCAACTCAAAATAGTTTTTCAGCATTCAAAAGATATTTCTCTTCCCTTTCTAACAATATGCTGCTTGTGGGAATCAAATAAGATTTAATTGAGTTACAAGCGCTCAAAATCCAAAAAACTGACTTTTTTGGTTTTTTTAAAAATCACTAAATTTCAATTGCTCCTTTTGAATAAAAACATCTTTTTTTATATTTTTAAGATAAGAAATGAAAGAGTATTTTTTTGCAAATATTTTAAGTGCAATTTTGCGAAAATCGGACAAAAAATGTAGAAGTTATTCGAAAAAATAGTAAAAAACTTGCAATAAAATTAAACGAAAATACAGGTCTCCCGCAGGTCTCCGAGAATAAATTTTAGGGTGGAAAATATCCTCTCTACCGAAACCTGGGTTGCTGAAACATCAGAAATAATTTGAGCTTGTTCAGATAATTCTTTGGCAGGGTAGTTATTCCAAAAGTTCAAAAAATTAACATTATTTGAAAGCCGCTTTATATTATCAAACGATTTGATTTTATCTATTAATGATATATTTTTGAACACTGTCTCATTCTTCCCTATTTCTTTCAAAATTTCATCAATTTCCATACTTAACAAAAAAATAAAACAAGTTTGGAAATATTGTCAATTGAAAATTGGTCAGAATGAACCCTGGAACCGTTATAAAAAGTGGTTCGGTTTTCGGTTCGGATCAATCATTTGTCGAAAATTTCGGTTCAGTTAATGGTTCAGTTAATTATTAAAAAAAGCGGTTTTCCGGTTCAAAACCAGTTCACGTCCCTGTTTTTTTACTGTAATTTTCCTATAAAGTATTATTTTATTTGAAGTGATTATCTTTATTGTTAAATTATAATTTATTTGTTGTACTATAAGATCCATATTATTAAGTCTCAAAAATTGTAACACTTATACTTATGTAAATATTGTATTTATGATAGAATAAACAACAACAAGTCTTATAAATACATCCTAGCTCTGAAATAATACACACTTCTGCTATAAAATAAGCATAATGCATACAATAAATACCAATCATTCCTAAGTCCATCGAAAAGTCTTATTTAAGTCACTTTTCGATATATTTTTTTTCACATCTACTTCTTGACTTCTTAGCTTGAACTAATTTTTCAATTAAAATATATAGAAGTACCAAAAGAGTAGTTCCTATGCCACAACACACAATTTTGTCCAAAATTTATAATATCATTATATTATAGTAAATAGTATTTTTTTTTGGAACATTAGTAGCAAGAAAGTAACTTGAGCTTAGATTTCTTATACCACGGCAACTCTAATCGTCCACCAGATGACGCTTAAAAGTGACATGAAAAATAAAGGAGATGTGCAATGCGTAATCTTCTTTTCTATCATTCTTGCTCCGAAGTTATAAATACACTTAATCACAAAAGTTTGTGAATTTGGCTATGCGATTGAAAGAAACAGTATTTTGTTCAAAGTTTTTCATGAAAACAGTAATATTTATTTAATATTAGATTAATGGAAGCATAAACTAACAAATCTGATTTCAAAAACTTTAAAAAAATATACATTTGATAAAACAATGCATTATATGGAAAAACTTAAAAAATTCAGTTCACAAAAGTATATGAATTTTTGGATTCATGTCTTCTACAAAAAACTTAAAACAATATTTGTAAAAAAATTAGTACTTTTTATGGTACTCTCGGTTGCTATGAACTGCTGCTAATTGTTGGGGCATCGATTCGACTAATTTAAGGCATAACCCTGATGAAATTTTATCACATTCTTCTTGCAAAACACTTTTAAGGCTGATTTTGGACGAAAAGTGGTGAATTCTTGTACGATCCTCCAGATGCGACCACAAATTTTCGATAGGGTTCAAGTCTAGATTTTGTGTTGGCGTTATCAGGCGTTTCGTATTATGCAATATCCACATTTAAACGTCCCAAGCCGTGTTTTTGGGATCGTTATCGATTTGGAATAAGAATGATTGGGTAGCTAAACCCATTTTAGTGGCGCTTGCGTATAAGCTCTCCTCCAAGATGGACAAATACACTTTCTTGTCCATAATGCCATCTATAAATTTTAAACTTCCAACACCGTTAGCGGACATACATCTCCAAACCATAACGGAACCGCGGCAGCGTCTCAAAATTGCTTTAATATTGCACAATCGCAACGCTTCTCCAGGCTTTCGACACACCATACGTCGACCATCTGAGCCAAAAATATACTTACTTTCGTCGCTGAATATTACGTTTTCCTATAAGTCATAATTTTTCATTCTAAGGTATTGGCAAAAGTAAGACGCTTAGTGGCATTTATTTTATAATGCAGATGTTTCATCACATCAAATAATTCACAAAATGGAAACATCAGTACCACAGTACTTAAGTTCTATTACTAATTCGGTACCGATATTAGAATTTGCTCTAAATTACGTAGGGAAACTGATGCCTCAACGGGAAGAAAGCTTATTTTAAAACTTAGCGCAGTCTCCAGGGCTTGCAATTGCTGGAAAAATACAGCTGCTTTAACCCTTAAATGCATAGCGTACCATGTATGGTGCGTGCCTAAAATCATAGCCAAATCTACCCAAACAAATTGCATCGCGTTAAGTTTTGTTCTAACTTGTAGCAGGCATTGCCAGCTTTCACATAAATGCCTCTTCAGCTCTCCGATGTTTATTTTCAGCTCCCAGTAAGCTGTCGAAGTGGTCGGACGTTGTGTTTACAAATAATTTTAAAAGTGATTTTCATCAGTGAATTGTATATTGATAATTTCCATTATTCTTGTAAAAAAAAATATTGGGGAGTATACGGGAATAAGTTTTAGCAACTTATTGAGAATCTATTCCGAACTCGATCACCTGGAATAGTTTTTTTACCTATTTTTCTAAACTTGGAACACTGCACAAATCACACTTTTTGAGCTTTTCCGAGAAAACGGTGTATTTTCCAGGAAAATGAATGCTCATTTCGTGGTCAGCGTCTGATTTTACATAAAAGGAGCTTGGTCTCCATACTGGGGGCTGACCTCATGCATTTAAGGGTTAACGATTTCACTGATATTTGACTTTTTGAAATATAAAATTTGGCGTATTAAGTGTGTGTCCTCAAATATGACCATCTAAAGAAATATTTGTCCTTTTGCGAAAAATTTTATAACTAATTAATTAAAAAATTAATTTTATTTATATTAACTAAAGTCTCTTTCTTGATATACAGAGAGATCTACATTACCACAATGTATTTTTTAGATTCGAATGCATTTTCTAAAGCTCTTAAGCTTGCTCTATCTTCAATGCTGAAATCATTAATTTATCAGCATTTTTAATTTTTGAAATTATTTCCCTAGATAAGATAAGTGCCCTCAATTTTTCTTAAATATGTTTCATATTGTTCCTAAAAAGTGAACAATTCAGATTAAAGTGAAAATAGTCAAGGCGAAAAATAATAAGATGAGCTTATTAAAATAGACAAAAATGAACACGTAAAAGAAATTTATTTCCAAATCTTTAAAAATCAATAAAATCTGTAATTGATATTCCTGTCAGCTCAGCTGGATGAGAGCGCAGCTTTTCAGCTATGCGGTGAATCAAGACATGGCTGAGAATTACTATAGAAGAAGAGAAGCTCTCAAGTATTTCTCTTCCTCAGGGAGAAAATAAATATGACAAAGAAAGCGTCACCCCCGAAAAGTCTCAAGCTTTTTTGCCGAAAAAATGAAAACTAAAATTGGTGTAACAAGTTGGAAAATGAAAGTTGTTTGGTTTTAACTAAATAATAATTCAAAATAGTTATAAAAATAAAAATTTGTTTAAATATTAACGTAACAGCAGGGTCAAATGATTGATAATGCTATTATCATCATAAGCATGTTTAATGAAACATTTTTTGTATGGTTTTATTTAACTAAAGAAACATTCCGAGAATAGATGGCCGAAATATAGCTCAACACTTAAACCCTTCGATGAGCGCTGACGTATGAGGCGGTAAGTGGAACGAAAGGATCTGGCCTGACCCATACATTTGTAATACGTTTAAGCCTGAACAGCCATAGGCAGATGAGCACAGGTGTGCCAAATGTGTGATTGTGTGTTAGGATATATTTATAGTATGTATGTATGTGTGTATGGGTATATGCAAGCATAATACAAATAGTGATTTAGTCCGTTTGAGAAGGTTTGGGTTCCTTAATTTTTTATTTGATAAAAATTCATTATATAGAGCACTCTGGTTTCTAATGATACATTTGCATGGAATGTGTATTGAGGTATATAGGACGATTGCATGCACTGCAATGGTATCGAGTCGTGCATCGCGTTTTTGAAGAAGAAAAAGAATAAGCGCAAAGGTAGTATGATGAATGTGTAGAGAATACTTCAGCATAGGATTGTAGGTGAGCTACAAACAAACCTTCGTATCAATGGGTTGTTCGTTCGTTACGTCATGTGTGGAATTACCAGCTACCGCCCCTATTCAATGACAAACGAACGGCATTCAACTGTTCACAGATGATTAATTAGGCTACCTGATGGATTTCCTGTATAAATTATCCCAATAAAGATATAATTTGAAACGGATTCTAATTCGTCCGCGTTACGGATATATTTGCTCCTAGACGGTCAATTGACAGTCCAGAGTGTATGCCTTCTTTAAGTTGGTCATCATCATGGCCTCATGATGCATCATCCACGGCTGCAAATTTACTTTGTTGAACCCTTTCCGTAAGAATGTTATCGTTATCGAAGTGGATGTAAGTGGTCGAGTGCTTAAACCGGAAGAAGGAAATGATGGCTTTCTAGATTGGAAATTGTCCTCGAACATATCAGCTAGCGGCAACATCCCAAGGAATGCAAAATTTTTTTGTGGTCATGTCCAAGAGCTTTTCGATTGGTTTCATACCTAGCCGTCTTTCAAACGGTAAACCTGTTCCTGACCATGATAAGCCACATAGTCCGGCATCTTCATCATCGTAATAGTCCAAAACGATCTATAACTCAATCACTGGTTCAATAATGGATGACGAAATTTATTGGGTTTGCTCAGACCCATGTGATCTTAATTGACGAAAAAGTTTGAAACACAATTTCTTACTACAAATACATCGAAAACTCATCGTTTACTGTTCCATCTCGTTCACCTCACCTCATGGTCGGTGAGGTCATGGGAGTCATGGACGGTGAGCGCTCAGAAATACCTAGATAAAAAGATAAACTTATTTGAAACCCTATATGATCTGGCCAGACCCATAGGCTCATCGGAGGGTTATGCTGAAATTACTTTTAATGTGTACTTTGGGCTTCGACTTCATCGGCCATCGCTTTTCAGTGATCAGGTTCACCCTGTAAAATAACTAAAGGTACGCCAATGCTTTTGTTAAGTCTTGCAGTAGTATTTTACTGCATTGACAGATCCCAGGTTCAATCTCTGGTTCAGTTATTTTACCTATTTTTTTTTTTTTTTGGTTAAACTATTAAAATAATCCATATTATTAAGAAATTTAATGAGCATTTTTTTTTTGTATCCTCTTTGTGCTGTGATCTAGAGTTGTAAAAATGCTGGAATTCTCTCATCGCAAACACGCTTATGCAGTGAAATTAAAAGGATGAAAAGTGAAATAAGATTTAAAATGAAAAAATGTACTGAGACACTATTGCAATCGCCATTTTATTCCCAACTAATCCGAACAATTGCTTGCCGTTGGTGACGTTTTGTCCATTGAACATGCCGATTGCACACTTGACGCTTTAATCTGTTCGCGAAGTATACTGTACTTTTAATAACCCATCCGACAATTGTGACTCCGTTTCAGGTCGCTCTCATGCTCAAGGCAATTAAAATCCCCAGGAACGATGAAATTCCGAATCTGACCTTGATTCAGTGGAACTTGTTTCTTACCTGCATGCTCGGAATATATTTAGAAAATGGTTTAATACTTAGTAAGGTAAAAAGTTTTCACTAAGAGAGCTGGGCACCGCGGATATTGTTATGCACAAAATAAGTTATCAACATAAAAGTTTGAAGATATTGATTCTTATAGAAAAGATAATGACATATAAAATGACCACTAGGCTGGTTCTGACTTATGTGATACAAATTAAGTTTGCCCCGATTTTTGAACTCAACGTACAATAATTCTTATTTTGGCCAAAATGCCACAGTTATTCAATAATTCCATTAACCAGATTAAAATGTCGCACTCATTACTTATTTCTTTTTAGAGTTGATTTTACGGAAAACAGACAGCGCGGATACTCTTAGAAGTATTTCTGAAGACAAACATTTGTTTGACAGAAAAAACCAAAATCTCCAGAACTTTAATTGGTAAGAAGTTCATGACAACTTTTTCGGTTCAGTTTCTTATAATTAACAACTAAACTTTAACAGAGACTTACCAAAAACACATTTTTGTCATATAGAACACATACTCACATATCGATTCCACTTCATTCACCGATACTTTTTCTACATCGCTAGTGTCCAGTTACGCGTGTGTGCACAATCGGTTGCTGTAAGGATTTCGATTCATAAAATAAAAATACATTAATTTATGATTTTCAAATATTTTTTTCTCATTGGAACTTTTGTTCTTTTTTTATTATTTTATGTTGGATTTTTTATAATTTGTATGTACGCAATGTCTTAATGGCTAAAACAAGTTAAATTATTACTAACATTAAATAATACAATTATTTATTTAAATGTATATCACATTGTTTTCTCTTAGCTTTATTTTATTAAGTCGAAACTAAGAAGATTCTAAATAAGAAATTGTTGAATTTTCTTCAATATTTACAAAGTAATGGAAATAAGTTAGTCAAAACTTCAATATATCACCAACAATGGTGTAACATTGAATCATTTAAGGAAAAATTCATTTTCATAATACTTAATTTGTAAAATCGTTGCTTTTATAATATAATACAAAATGTTTGACTCGGACCTCTTTCAGTATGACTCTATTTACATTTAAGTATACATTGTTCTCAGACATTTTACTTAATGTTTGATTTCTTTATTGTAATTCTCAGACAAATTTGGTTTCATACATTGTAGTAGTTGTAGTCGTAAAAAAAACAAAGTTTTCACAAAATTCATTACCACCTTAGAATACTCCCAGCTATCAGGTCATTAAAAAGTTGACTTTAATTTACGTCACTCGTTAAATTTAAAATGCTCCACACGAATTTGCAATGCTTTTGGAGCGTGTTAGAGGGAAAAGATTAAGAAAACAAACACATTACCATTCCATATTCTATAAAAACTTATTTATAATACAGGAAGAGTACAAATAGTTGACTTTCCGTTGTTAAAAATTCAAAGGAAACTTTTATGTTCACTTGAGTTTCTTACATTAAGAATATAACCTGAAATAAATTTTACCTCAATTTTTTGCTCTTCATTTTTCTTTGCTTCGTGTCACTAATAATGTAAATGGCGGTAGAATATTTACTTACTCCGTCGCTTTTTTGACATTCTTTGCCCACGACAAACCACATATGTAAGTAGCTAACTTGTAAATCCTTTTGAATAACTGGCTACATAATATTGAGGGTATTCCTGAAAACGCGAAAAAGCCTCGAAAACTGCGTAAACTGCGAAAACTGAGCACATTTTCGAGTCTCGAAAATAATTTGTATGAAGAAAAGTTTGCGCAACTTTCGAGGCTAATTAGTTGAGCAAGTGGCCTCGAAAAGTTGGAAAATGAATCAGTGTTGCCGTTTGTCGAAATAATTTGCTGCCAGTTTGAAGTTTCTTTAGAAATTTGCACATAAACTTAACAGAATGATTTTTAAATATATGAAAAGCGCAATTCTCAGAAACTTTGTTTGTTTACCTATTTGTGTTTTGTTATTTATTAACTTAATTCTACATATTTTTTCGTTTTGGTGTGATACATTTTTTTTCATGGCAGCGGTAACACTGATCAAACTGTCAAATTGCCATTGCTCAATCATTTACGAGTTTGTAATGATAGGGGTGTTCCCGAAAGCAAGCTCGAAAACTTTCGAGTTTTCGCGCTTTTCGAGTTTTCGCGTTTAGAGGAATACCCTCATTATTTCTTTCGCTCTAAAAATTGGGAAATACTTAAAGGCAATACCAAGTGTTCTCAACTAATAAATTTGACAAACATCTGTCTTTTCCCAATAAACACCATAAGTGAAAGGCTAATGGGTTCATTTAACGATGCCAAAGCTAAATCGTTCTCACACAGCGTTTGGAATTCAACGTGACACATTATTGACTGTTTCTGAACAGTAATCGTGAACGAGATCAGTTGAAACTTCTTCGCCGCCATCTTTTCATTCCGCCTTTTTCAACTCTGGGGTTTATCGCAAGTGAAAGATGCGACTTTTAAATTGCGTAGAAATCGCAGGTATTGAGAGTTAGCGTTGGCTTACAAGATTCGTTTTAAGAAAGAAAACTTTTATGTATCTATCGTGTCAATGTAACATTGAATTTTAATATTTACATAGTGTTTTTCTCTGGATTTTTGAAAAACGATATTACTGTCGAAAATGTTTTAAGAATTTCCAATTAAAGCTTTGATATATTTTCTATGTGCAAATTAAAAAAAAAAACTGTTAGCTAAATTTGAGTTTTGCCCAATTTTTGAGTTTACCTAAAAATTTCATTTACCACATAGAAGACTTCTACTTAGTTACTATTCTTCACAATTTAGACAATTGAAGAAGAAAATATTTTGCTATAAGCTCGATTTTTTTATATATCTAAAATTCATCAAACTCATACAATTTCTAATCTGAATGGAAAACTTACTCAATGGTAAAATATTATAGAACGATGCCCTTATTAACATGACCGGTGATTTCTTGAAAACCTTAGGTCTTAAATGAAATTGTTTTCAAACCATTGAAGTTTGTGAATTAAAGTGGTCAAACATAAGTTCGATGTCATATTTTTACAAATGAATATCTATCTACAATATGAATACATAGATATTAAGCAAATCAGTGAAAATTTTTGGAAAAAATTCATGTCACGTTTGGTGTTAAGAGTTTTATAGAAAAGTTTTCTCTTTAGAGCTTTTCTCACTTGGCCAGTAGCTTGCTTCATAAAAGAAACTAAAATTTTATCAGCCTTTGACACTTTGATGTTGCCCGTTTTTATAGGAACTTTTTATGTCTGAATTTCTATACCAGTAAGAGTTATATGAAAATGTAACGGAAAAAGTTTATTGGGTAAGCCATATGTTGATTGAAAAGACTGTGGGGTTCTCCTTGGTACCTATTAGCATTCATTCAAGTTTTGTATTCAAGTTACCTACAATTCAAATTAATGGCAACAGACAAGCCAAATCTCTCATGCCAGAAAGAAATTAAAGTAACTAATGACCCTTAAAAAGCAGCACTCAAATCGTCACATTACACTAAGCTAAAAAGATTAATAGCACCTCTTGAACTTGGGACTAGTACAGGTCGAATGATGCAGAGCGTGTGAGGAATATGTAAGGACATCGCAATACATATTAACGCATGGATTGTGATCTAAGGAATATCGTTTAATCAATTTCTACGTGAATGAAAAAACTCCTTCAAAATAAGTTATAATTCGTAATAATAATTCGAAAAAAACTGAAGAGAATTTTCAAACATTTTTTATGCCATAGTTAGAGTCTTGGGATATTCTTTTTGCCCACCTAAAAGTTTGAAAAAATAATATTCAATAGCTTATAACCAAAGCGACGCCACTATCCTGGCCTGGTAGGAATACAACTTCGTCACCTAGAATCACTCTTTACAATTGTTGAGAAATTTTCCAAAAAAAAGTTCCGACCGTTTATTTTTTTTTTTTTTTTATCTCCTTGAAAGCATTTGACCCAAAGCGGTCCTGGTCAGTGTCCTACCTACAATGGGTGTAATTAAGCTCACAACAATAATCAGCTTGTAATACTTGGGACGATGGATGTATGAAGCTCTAGGAACTGAATTGCTACAGCAGAATTATTACAGAAACTGGAACATAGAGAAGTACTCATGGACTCGTAAATTGATAACAATTTCTTCCAAAGTGGTTGTCTTCATTTTACAAACTTTACACTACAAGTAATGGAAGCACGCAGAGTAAGCAAACTCTTCATACGCCCATAGCAGATATCAACCATATACGGACATTATTGTTTTCGTACTCCGTCACAAAATAAAATCTGATTGGATAAGCGATAATATGCTTCATCTATTTGGCATAAGACGTAATGTTAAAATCCAGCACAACAATACTCGAAGCTGATAAGCTGAAGCCATCCTAGTTAGAGCAGCGCTATAGACAACTTGATAAATACGTAAGATAGACGATAAGAGAGTTTGGACAAATGGACTTGTGGTTGCAGCTGACGCAAAAGAAAAGGATCGTAATCACAGGTAAATGAGCTCTGCAGCGTTACTAAAAAACTTTCCAAAGAATTCACCAACCCAGCAAGTAAAGCTAAATAAAGCACCAGGTTACACCAGGTCCTTTAGAGTTTCAGAATAGTAGTGGTAGTATTGTGTGAAATAAAAATAAAAAGTTTAAAGGGTCAAGAAATAAAGTTCAACTAAGTTTTGCAATCAATTTAAGTTATAAAATATCCATCAGTGGAGCACAATCTCTTCAGACAGCTGTTTGTTTTAGCAATATTAATAATTCAAGAATTTATTTTAATAAAAAAGGAACCACTAGTTTTAGCTTTACAAATGCGTGAACACTTTGCCGAATGGAACAAAGTGTACTTCTTAATGAAGCCAATAAGACTTTAAGAAAAATTACCTAGGCTAAACCATCATGTCAATCATTCGTGAATCACATGCTTGGCGTGGCACACTTAATTTAATTGTAAAACAAGCAACATTTTGAAAGAAATAGTTGAAGTTTCTAACAAACATACTTGTAGCATTTTGTCTTGTAGAAACAGAAAATAACGATTCTGAATTCAAAAGTCGACAACTAACTTTTAAAGGTAATTAATTCAAGACAGATATTTTTTGGGAGGACATATGTATGCAGCTCATTTTTACTTTTCTACAACTTTTTTTAGCTGTCCCAAATGATAGTGACCGGTACTAACCTCAAAAGCTTAAAGGTGGCTCAAAAACGATTTTTTTCAGTAAAATGGTATTGGAATATTTTCAAGTCATATAAGGTTTTAGTAAAAATAGCAGGGTAAGTTTTTTTCGCATTGTCACTATCATATCCATGAAAAGTGTTTTGTCAACTCTTGGTACTTATAGTGTTTTGGGATATGTATTTATAATCATCAATAAGAAACCATCACATTCCATTCCAAATTTTTGCAATCAAACAGATAAAAATTTGGATTTTCTATGAGTTTTGTGTGAAGAAATTCTAAATTGGCGCGAATTTAAGGGAGAATGTGACGTGTATATAAATATTATTTCAGAAAGTTCATCAGTTCAAATTGCCTTTCCTTAATAAGCCAAATTTATTTTAAATTTTGTCTATCGAATGCAGTCTTCACGATACGGTTTTTAGCGTTAATTTTATAAACAAATTCAATTAGTGAAGCCTAACTAAAAGTCTGATTATTAATGAAGTTAAACCGTTTATATGTACAATGTACATATACGTCTATTGTTGGATACAAAATACCACTATTAAAAGCAAAAAAAACTTGTTAAGTCAATCTTGAATTTGGTGGTCTTCTATTAACTCAATACATTCTTCAAAAAAAAAAAAAAAAAAAACAACGCCAAAGCATAAAAAAATATCTGACAATTTTTGGAATCGGAATATGTAATTGGATTTCAGCTTGAAAATATTTCTTATTATTATTTTCTTTTTAAGATTTTGGTAGTCTCCGTTTCATTGAATGGAATTTGTCTGAATGGAGTTCTTGCAAAAAAGATAAATTACAATTGAAAACGTATCATTATATCCAACTCTTTCTATCAAGTGAAAAATGCTTATATTAGAAAATTGCCGCAATATCTGTTTTGATCCAACTATTTCCATAAATAAACTATTTAAAACAAAATTCATAAAATAATTCATAGACTAAATGGGGCCATCTTGGAGTTGGTTTCAGCTTAAGCGACTTTTTGGACTTAGTCCTTGGACTCTGAGCATGAAAAGGATAAATTACTTTGAAGACAACTGTAAGCTTTATCTAACACTCAAAAAGCATTGCAAATTAGCACAATTTCAAAACAATGAAACATTATTAGCCTGTTCAACTAACTAAAAACAAAAGAATATTTTTACAATTGTTTTTCTTCTCTTATTTAAGCGAAGATCCAGCTAGATATTACCTAATAACAATAACTAAATCGAAACTTAACAGTTCTTAATATACAACACACTTATGTAATAATCATACTACCCCCATGATCAGTCTGCCTGCTTTGCTGCTGCCTTGCTGCTCTAACAATAAACATGAGCACACCCCGCCCCGCTATCTCACTACTCACTCACATTCAATAAACCGTTATTATCTATCGGTCAATAGATCTCTGCACTTTTGCACTTGACCAAGCACTCGATCGATGCGATCTATGAGTATTTTGATTGATTTATCCGGCAGTGAAGGCAGTACATCACGCAGCTCCGCACTTGTTGTTTGCTCGAAGAGCTCACGCAGTTTGCGTCCAGCGCCGTACGTACGCAACTGACGCAACGCCTCTATGGTCGGTTGACGAAAAACACATAAATTGTCCAGCAGTAGCCCATGATAGGCTTCATACTTTTTCAGCAATCGGTAGCCGTGCAGCAACCCTGATTCGTTGTCCAAGAACACAAGCAACTGCGAATTCATTTGACGCGCCAAATTATGCGCAGGCGCAGCCATAATATCAGCATTCCATTGATAATTGTACAGATTATTAACGACACGATCGAGATTTGCAATCAAATAATCGAAGACAATTAAGTCCGACCATTGTGCCAATTCAATTAGGCGCTGCAGGACCAGTGACGATGAAGCAAACGAATCAGCGTATGAAGCAGACGCAAAAAGCGAAAGGTTTAATGCCGCCGACTCAAGCGTAGGTGATTGATGAGCCTGGTTAGCACTGCTGGCAGCACCCAACCGTTTGAGTAATCCTTTTTCAGTTTCAGCTGACATATTGGAGGAGGCTGCTGCTGCTGCGGCAGTGTCGTAGTCAGCATCGGTGGCGGCTGTTGCTGGAACCGTAGTTTTTAAGGCATCAGCGGCTGCAGCCAATGTTATATTCCAGACATCGTACTTGTTTAGATGACGTTCAAGTGGTTGAAACGGTTGCGGTATTCCAGCCGGTTCAAGATCGGGCAACCAACGTGTCAGCACGACTGGACGTTGTTGCTTCCACTGCGCTTGCGTAATGTCTGTGATGGCAGATGACCAAGTGCGTGACTCTAAGTCAATGACTGATGCAGCACTTGGTGCAAGATTCGACATGTTCAGCACCCGCCCCAAGTAAAAGGAGAAGAGTTCGCCTTGAATTTGATCGGTGTTTTGACGATAGCGCGCACAGGCACGTGTACCATCAGCGAAAATCACCAAACGATTCTGCATACGACCACAGCCAGGTTCAAGGCGTTCAACTGCGCCTTTCAAGCTTACATAGCGATTCCATTCACTGGCGTCTTGCGAAGAGAAACCTCGTGGTAGCGCGTGCTCGACCAAATCACCCCAGTAAATGTCTGACTTGATGATGCCATGGCTGCGTTGACTTCGCGCATTCTCCGCAATGCGTTGCGCCAAAGGCACAAAGTTGAGACTATAATCGGGCGCGCTGCCTTCGTTTTGCTTTGTATTTCGCAAGATCTGTTCAGTGAGTGTTGGCTTCGAGAGGCGACGCTCGGGACCTTTGCGAAAGAGACCATCCGAGGTGCGCTGAACTCGAAACTCCTTGATGCTGCCATCACTGGCATCCAATTTTTTCACAATCATTGCGTCAGGCGTTGATTTATCTTGCTCCAAGTGAAATGCGTTGCGAAAAACTTCTTCTGCCGGCAATTCTTGTTCACGTTGATTCTCCTTAATGAACGCTACTGAGTAGGCATCACTGTTTGCGGTATCAATGCTGCTATCGGTGGTGGTGCTCATTTGCCGCAGTTCGTATATGGTTGGGAAATCGGATGGCGGATGTGGTTGTCGTTGATCCGAAGATATTGTAAACGTTTCGGATGCAGAAATTGACAACATTTGCATATCTCTGCTATCAGTGGAGCGGAAAATGTTTGAAAGTCTTAACATGGGCATAAATACGCCCAGTACTAGGCCGAATATAAAAGCCACCAGTATGCTGAGCAGACACGCCTGTCGTTGAAATATCCGACGGCGTCTAAGTGACAGCAGCGTCATGTGTGTTGATTCGGCAGAGTTTAGACTACTGTTGGCGGAGTCGGGACTCGATATAATGCTGCACGTACTGTGTGCTTTGGTTAGTTGATGCTGTTGTTGGGGTGGGTCGACGGTTATCGAATGCGGAAGTGTATGGTGGCTGGAGCGTTTCACGTGCTGTTGATCTTGTGTGCCGAATTCGATGGCTTTAATGTCGTACATGATTTTCCAATGCTTTAAAGGATCCAGGCTGGTAAAGACAGTTGGTGTGTGGCTATTGGGTCAAACATAAAGTTGGCTTCAAAATGTTTGCGCATTCGTTTTTAGAAGCCAGGACGGAGGCTGAGAAGTTCGTTAGTAATGAATGCGGCGTACAAAGTCGTGAAATTAATTTCTGGATTCTTTTTTTCGATCTTTTTGGCCGTTGTTGTTTTTTTCGGCAATGTCTCTGTGTTGGTTGGGATTTTCGCTTAAGGAATTCTTTAACCGGGCGCTCGCACGCTTACTATTTGTATGCTATCTCACTCTAACTTTAACACTCGAACACACAAACAATAATTCGTATCGATCTATTTTCTGCACGATCACTTGTAATTTTTATTATTACTTTATATTTTGTTTATTTTCTTATTTTATTTTCCTCAAGTTTTTGCGCTTGCGCAGCCTTGCGGGCGTTGTTTATTGCAATTGTTGTTGTTGTTGTTGACTTTAGATTTCGTGGCAGTGAGGCAAGCAGCGCACTCAGTGAACTTTACTGAGCTAAGCAGCGTACACTGGACTTTTGAAAGGGTATTGCCAATTTTAAAACAAAAATTTTACAGAAAAAAAACTGATCTCTTTTGTCGATAACAGAATATTCGTGGCTTTTATTTTTATTTCCGCACTTTCAGCGAAACGCAGAGCACAATTGAGGAGAAAACGCGAAAATCTTTAAAAGAATTGCAAGTTGGTTTTGGAGGACGAAGGATCTCTACATTTGTCTAGAAGGAGTTTGTTAGTTTATTATTTTCACAATATCAGAGACACAATCGATTCGATATGAAAATGCAGACGAAAGACTTTAGCAACGAACCGGTCAAACATTTGCGAATATTCAAATGAAAGATTTAAGCAGCGAACCTGTCTTAAAAAAAAATCGCACAATTATTTTTTTTGTTCAATTTTTAATTCCTTTTTCTATAGATTGACGTCGTCCTCATCATTGTCGTTGTTATTGTCGACGTCGCAAAGATTTTCTACAACGATTTCAGGAATTTTATTCTTTTTATTTGCCAAGATTTTTGTCTGCGCTTTTGATTCAAAACATTTTTTTTTTTTTCTTAAATTTTATTTTGTTTGCACGTTGTATTGCGTTCGTTTTCATTCGATTTTATTATTGTTGTTGCTGTTGATGGTGTTGCAAACGCGAAACGTGAGCCTTTACAAAAACAAAGTTATTATCAACGGCATAACGACGACAAAGTTACTTGTCGTAGTTATTGTGCCCGTTCCCTTGCCGGTGATGCGTTTTTTAAGGCTTCTTGCTGGGTCTCTTAACACGCGCACAAACGAACTTTATTGTTTTGTTGTTGGTGTTGGCGTTTTTTATTTTTTAATTTTCTTAACACTTCGGCGTTTTAAGCAAACGATTTAGTGGCTGACCAGACGATCAGTGCCTGGATGCCTTCGTTTTTATTTTGGAATATTTTGCACTTGGGATTTTTGATGCGGAAAATTCACAATGCACTTGGAGGTTTATAGCACGGCGCGACGGTAATGTTCGCGACGAGGTCCACTCTAAGCAGTGAGTTTTTTTTTCGAGCGATCTCCGCAAATGCGTGTGATACAAAACAAAGTTTGGTTGGAAACTTAATTTCACGGATTTTGTTGTATTCAATTAATTTCTTTGGCTAGAGAATACACTCGTGTTTTTTGAAAATTGCAGTTTATTAAAAGCTATATGTCGATGAAAACAGCTCTCCAGGTTTTCAATATATATTTGATGGCGTTTATTACTTTATTTGCATGCGCTACCGTACCGTTCACGTCAAAGTAAGGCTAAAGACTGAATTTTGTAAACTGTTCGCCACACTATGTTAAGCTGGCACATTTAGTTTTTGCCTCACAGACATCACACGCACATTAGTTGAGTTCTCCTGCCAACTTAGTGTGCAGAGTACCTTATGCGCTCAATTCGCATAAACTGGTTTGGGCCTGTGCACTTGCGTGTATGAGTAGCAGTTAGGTATTCCAAAGCAGAAAAAGAGTTGTGAAGAGCACTTGACATAAGTTGCAACTGTAAGAGAGCGAAAATGGGAGAGATTGAAATTGAACGTGAGAGAGAGTTTCTTGAAAAAGGATTAACTGTTACTGTTAAATAAATGATTATATTTCATATGAAAGAAATTGTTTCGAGGGCTATTATTTTTTAAAAGTTGAGATTAAAACTTATCAAATAATCTTATGGATTTTTTAAAAATTTGCCACCAAGTACTATGGCCTAGGCGCACACTAGACCCATTTGTAAATTCCATGTTGAAAACCACCTAGATGCTTTAAGTCAAATTAGATTTTCAAATATTCATGAGGAATTTAAGAAGAAATCGACAAAGGCCAATTACCATTTCATAACTCTTTAACTCTTTAGGAGCTGTTCATATATAACGTAGCGCTGTTTTTCGAAATTTCTTATCCCATACCCTCCGTCTCCCCTACTCCCCGACACACGAATGACCCTTTCAAGCTGCAATTTTGCATTTGCCCTGAAAACTTAATGTGTCAAATATGGGCATTTTTCTCATGTTGAACGGGACGGAAGTAAACTTTTAAAGTGAAATACAAGTCAAAGTAAATCAATTTTATTTTTTTCTGTTACTTTAAGAAATAGCCCTTTGGTAGCACTATATTGAGTGGCAAAATTGATACCAGACGTAATACTGGTTCCAAGATAGAGGCAATAAAAAAGCCATTCGAACGGGACAAAAAACGGAAGTGTTTTTCATGGCCATCTATAGAAAAGCAGAAGTCAGCGAAATCTGGCAACATTTTTTAATGTGACTAATTTTAAAATGTTATGGAATGATATAGCTTTTTAACAGATTTCGCTTGATTTACTTTACTTTTTTTCTTACAAAGCATAATAATCCATTCGAACTGGACATATTTTTCCTTTTTAGTTCACTTGGTTAATTTTTCAAAACGACTTTAATATTTATATAAATAATAATATTTAAGATATATACAGTAATTAAAAAAAACAAATTTAATGTTTATGTTTAACAAATTAATTAGTGAGATCAATTTTAACAAAGAAAAGAGGAAGGAGTAGATATTTTTCTTAAAAGAATATGAGACTTGTCTTTTTGCTATTAAAATATTTTTCCTGCAAGAGGCATGGCACCGCCTACTAAAAAAAATATATATTTTTACTCAAGTTTCAATTTACTTACAAAATTTCATCAAAATCGGTGTAGAGGGCACAGCCGTGATACAAAAAAAAAAAATTGTGCAATTATTTTGTGTTATGGAAGTTAATAACTGGCTTAACCGTTTTCAACTGCCTAGGTATTGCGAACATGACCAACTTCAAACAGCTCCAAAAATTTAAAATTTAATAGTTTTCCCACTTACTTTTTTTTTTTTAATTATGTACATGAAACTCTGTTCGTGAAAAAACTTTGACACACCTTCTGCTGTTATCAATTTCGAAATGAGAACAAATGATGTTTTTCTACGTTATTTGTGACTCTTGAACATGAACTTAAGCAAATTCAAATATTAGAGTTAACCCATTCCAGACTATTGGGTATTTAAATACCCAAAAGAAGAATGCATTTTTAAAAATCCTACCAAGTGATAGGTAAGAGGTGCTGTGGTCTTTAAAGCTTTTTTGGGTAGAGGAAAGATTGGTCTGAAATGTATATTTTTGTTTCTATGCTACACACATGGAATAAGATTTGTATGCATTATAATTTTACGTAGTTTAAGTACATGACATGCCAAGTTTGGTGAAAATGTATGACTATCAGATGAAAAAAAAAACGTGTTTTGAATCCGGAGTCCAGAGTCAATACATCCATTGTATTATTGGTTACTATAAGCTTTCAGCAGAACAAGACTTAGCCAATCCGCACAAGTAGGCATGGTGCCTCTAAATCAAGCAATTTTTTTCAAGTCAGTTTAGTGAAATTATGGGTTTTTATAACGGAAAAGATTGTTACAATAATGAATTGAACCAAATGTGTGCGAGACCGCATATGTGGGCGTTTCACCTTCCTTAGGAGTTTATTTTTCTTAATTTCAACCAGTATCTCCCAATCATATCAAAGATTCGTACAGTGGTCGGTCTTCTGGTACTATATTCATAGAGCAACATAAATAAATGAGCATGTTTTTGAGAACCTTCTTTTGACAATATCATACGGCAACGTACTGTTTGTTGTAACACAAATATTTTGAAACATTGTATTGTTTGAAATATTTTACCTAAGCAATTAAGGATAGTAGGGTTTGATCTCTAAGTGAATTATATTTCTATATCAAACTACTGCGTTTTCGTGGCATAATATACAAAAAGCAAAAACCAGCGACGAATTTAACATGCCTGAATTCTCATTAATTTCCTAGTTACATTTAATTTTTAAAAGAATGGAAGAGACTGAAGACTTAATACCGCCTTCGTACTAAAACAAGAATGAATTACTTAACAAAATACTTGGTATTCTTTAGCACGAAATTCAATTTTAGAACATGGCTAACGAGGTGTTTCTGTACATACGTACAACTAAACTAGTTTTTAGGCCAAACTATTTAGCTTAAGCCTAAGCATGTGCCATGACATTTTAATGCAAAAGCACTGTGGTTAGTGAAGACTACAACAGTAGCAAAGTAAAAAAACAAAATTTGTCAATTTCATTATATACTTAGCAAGTTGTAAGTGGGGGTAATTGGACGGCCTTCGGCTGCGGCTCAGGATTTATAGCCTCCAATGTATCCAATTTCGGCTTCGCGGCGGCCGTCGGCCGATGTTCAGTTTATAAAATGTGGAACACTGACTTCGCTATTCACAGTGTTTTTGCGTTAAAATTAAATTGCATATTTTTAGGCCTTCAAATTAACTAGTTTGGCCTAGGATAAACTAGTTTGGCCGGTGACACATACATATGTAGCTATTTCCTTAAACTATAGATCCTCTTAATGACAATGTTTCTTAGAATGTACTGCCATTAAAATGTATAAAACACTATTTAAAATAACACTTTGATAAAAAATAATTAAAAGGACTTAAACCATTTGGGTTTGTTGTAGAATGTAGGAACTAAGTTAAGACTCGGAATGTATAAATAGTTCGAATGTACTGAAAATTGATCCACTGTTAACTACTGATTACGTGCTTTTTCTATGGCGAAAATAATGCCTCGAATGTAGTTGGCGAGCTAAGAGTCGTCCACACACGAGTGTTATCGAAACATGAGTTAAACTTTATTTTGGGATATACTCGACAGAGTACATGCAGGCCATTACTTAATCATTTCTCTCGAAACTTTTGCAAGAAAAACCAATGCATATCATCAGGTAGTATTAGTCTATATTTGTCTTCACATTTTTCAAAGATTGTATAGATAATCAGCAGTTTTCATCATAATCAATTTTTGGAGAAATGAGTGCCACAAAAATATCACTATATTTTTTTTTGGTTAAATAAAAATTTGAGTAAAAATTATTTCTCTATATAGTACAGTTTTTAAGAAATAAAATTAGGGGGAACTATAAAAAATTGCAAAACGCATGAGCATCACATTGCAAAACTTCAATTGATTCTCTGATAATGTTATCGATTCTCTTTGCTCACTTAATTTAATGGCGATAATAATAGGGTTTTTAACTACTACTAATTTGTTTGCGCTTGTATGTTTGTATGTGTGCGTGTATACATGCCATTTTATATAAAATGCGATTGTGTCAGTGATTTAGTTTTGTTAGTTAAGAAGTGTAGGTGACACTTTTAAGCAGAAAGAACCTATGGTGTTACTTGTACAGCTGGCGATTATTCAAAAACTTATGGATTTTTGTTAGGCTAATTTTTATTTCGTTTTAATGCCCATTATTTTGAGCACGAAAAAAATTAATAATAATTTTTCATATTTTCGTACATATTTCCATAATTTCTCTATATGACTTAGCACTCCTTAAAAGTTATATTATTGAACGATTCACAAGAAGTTTCTCTTAAAATTTTTACTCTTCATATAAATCTTGTTACTCTTACTTCGACTAATATCTCTTTTATTCTTTCAAAGCTCTTTCTTTCGTTTCAGCAGTTTTTTTGATTTTTATGCTTCACGCGACTCGTTTACTTTGCCACTTTAATGTTGCAGACTTGCAGCCGTGCAGCAGCGACCACGGGCACAACAACAAAAACTGCGTCAAGAAAAAAAAATTGAAAAAAAAATATGAGCAAGGAATGTAGACATAACTTGACAGCATGTTTGAGTTTTTTTTATTTTGTTCGTCGTATTTTTCTTTTTCTTATTTTTCTTTGGGGGCTTGAATTGAAAATATTTGCGCTGAGCTGAGAGCCCAGTGAAACGTCGAAGAATGAAGGTGGAAACAGCAACAACGGCGACTATGTTGGCATCAGCAAAGACCAACGCGCATTCTTCGGCTGAAGTTCTTGGTAGTCAGTTCTTGGTTGCTTATTCTGTTTATCACATGGTTTGACAATGTTGTTGTAGTTGTCGCTGCTGGTTCGCTTAAATTATATTTATGGAATTGTGTGTAATTAGAAAATCATTCATAATTAATAAATTTTTGCGCAAAAATAATTAATGTTAAGCAGCTCCAGATAAAATGAAAACATGTTCGAGTTTGTTGTCTAAGTCTTTCGTTTCGTTTTTTGCAATTTCAAATGCGATGTTGGTGGGAAAGCGTGCGAGTTTTTTTTAGAACTTAAGTTCATTGTGATTTAATTAGAGTATTTTAATGGTATTCGAAATGAGTTACAGTAAGTAGCGCTTTAATTAGGTATGTCCATAGGATGGTATTTTTCAATGTCATATCTTCAGACCAGACAAAACCCCACGCATACAATATAGTCAGTATAGACATGTTCAAATTTGGGATGCCTCAGGCCTCAAATTGTGGTTATATTGCAGCGCATGGTCTATGAATTTCTGCATAATTAAGCGATTTCGCTTCCTCAAATGCGCAGTTCGGTATAAAATTATAGAATAGTCGTAGTTGGAGTATCATTTTAAAATTTTGATTTCACCAGTAAGATAGAGCTTCTTAACATACTGGGGATCCAAAGGTGGGTTAAAGCAGAAAAACAGTGAGTATGGGGTATATGTTTTCTCAAACATTCGCTTACCACCATATACAAAATTTAAAGGTTTGTCGTTCAGTGTCTTGCTTAAGCATAAGTCTACATTTGAAAGGCTATCTGCAGGCTTGTATCCCAGTGTGAATAGAACGCGTTCCGTTATAATTGTATTGACATTTTAGTCGTTATTCGTTGC
The DNA here is from genome assembly GCA_949775025.1 of Tricholauxania praeusta. Lineage (NCBI taxonomy): Eukaryota > Metazoa > Arthropoda > Insecta > Diptera > Lauxaniidae > Tricholauxania > Tricholauxania praeusta. Next base: position 47,173,951 of record OX459031.1, read on the forward strand.
ACAGACCTAAAATTCAGAGAGCCTCAGTATCATAAGTCGAATAAATTTTCCACATCGTTAAAGACATTTCTTGACTATTGAGATGCTGAGAGTCCATCTGATGTATATGTATATCGGTCATCCTTTTAATAAGCGAACACTTTGTTTTTTTTTGACGTCTTTGAACATTTTTTGTAACGAAATAACTCAAAAACTATAGAAGATAGGACAAAAAATTTTTGAATCATATTTGTTAAGGAAGACTATAGCTTTATAAAAAAAAGTTAAAAAACTTAAATAATTTTGTTAAAACACAAAATTTTTTTTTTGTAATATTATTTTCAATCAGTTCTAAGAATGTATCTGCATTCAAATTGAAGTTCCTGACATAGCTTTGGAAAATATGAGTTTTTATAAAGGCGCATATCAGTCTAATTGTAGCTTTACATTTATGTTGAAAAAACATGGTGCGCGTCATCAGTAAAAAATTCGTAGTTTCCAAAGTTATGGCGGGAGTTTCGATATGAAAGCACATGCATTCTTAGGATTGATTGAGGAATAACATATAAAAAAATCAAAACAAAAAAAATATGTTATATTGAAAATATTTTGAGAAACATTTTTTTAATTATAATTATATATTATAAAGTTAGCTTGGCTTAGAATTTTATCTATTGTGTACCTTTGTCAAAGGCTGAATCTATTGATATTTAGAGTGCTTTGTATTAATGTGATCGATGAGTAACTTCAGAGCTTGAAAGCTAATCGGCCTGTAGACCTTTGAAACTATGTGGACGGATTTCTTTGTTTTAGGAATAATATTAGTTGGGGATACATAATATACATACATATAACAGATATCCTCTAAAGATCATAGTGTTATTATTTTTTCGGCCATCTGCAACTCATGTGAATTATATATGTTGTATATGTTGCCCGCACTTGGTGATATGTAGGACTTACCGACTTAAAGGCCAACAATATCTTTTGTCTTAAAAGTATATAGTCAACGAGGTACCAATTACTGTAGTGAAGAGATCTGTATCGGTCTAGGCAGCAATGCTTATTGCGTAGAATGCAGGGATTGTAGTAACAGGAGTAAGTTTTAACACTCAAGAATACCAAATAACTCAGACGTTATTTTTTTGGCTTCTACGTTTTCTCTCTGCACTGTTCATTGATTGAGGTAAAGCAGTCCGTCACCCGGCATTGTGAAAGTAAGTTATGAGTGAGTACCTAAAAACTGAGCCAAATTACAAATTTCTTGTACACGTGAGTTTTGATTGTTGTGTAAAGTTTTAGTGTTTTTAAGGTATGCTTAGTGGCTCACTCAGCTTAAAGTTTTCACGCTTTATTGACGATTTTTTTATTGCGTTTTTCATGAAATTATTTTGTGCAGAAGAAACATGTTGAGCAGTGTTAAAATTTACCTCCACACTCTTAAGACTAGACCGCATGCAAAAAAAAAACTGTTAAAAATTTAAGCCGAGTTTTTCGCACACACTAACTAAAAGATGATACTATCGTATGGAAAAACGAATTCGTGAAAATAAAAATTGGATTACAAACTAGGACTATTTTTTACCAAAAGTGTTAAAACTAGTCCATCCTCCCCTACATTAAACCAGGGAAGTGGATGCTCATAATTAATGATTGGGGCTTTGTCTGTTTTTGACGTTCCTTCAGGTATTCTTGGATTCTTAGCGAGTAATATCTGCAGCATTGCAGCTTAGCTGGTGTTCCAAGTATCTTCAAAAGTTTTTATTTTGACTACTTTTATCCAGCCTCTTCGAATGTTCTCTTGTTTCTATTCGTAGTTTCTTAAGGTTGGTGTCTTTTGAGACAAATCGAAATTGAAAAGTAGCCGATAGTGGTCCAGAAGAATTCTCATTGAATTCCTTTTATTTCTAAAGAGTAATTGCCCTTATTGCAAATAATAAGTTCAGACTCAACTCGGATGTTGATTTCCGTGTTTATTCATACCCTATGGTGAGCATTAGCATCACAACCTACAAGAATACTTAGCCCATCCACTCTAGCCCGCTGGAAACGGTAGCTCATAGACGAGGCAGTCTACTACCTTTTTACGTATGACCATTCTTAGGTCAAAGTTGCAGATCTGGACCAATCAACAAAATTTGTCTTTTACAAGCCAAGCATCTTGAGTCATGGTCAGGTTCACGTCTTCCTCTGCCATAAAAAGCAATATGTAAGATGCAAACGTTGCGGCAATGCCTTTCTATCTTTATTTTAGACTACAGGAGCTTTAGCCCAAACGACGGTGGTAGGCTTTAGCCGCTTGATAATTGCCAAATCTTTCACTGCTTTTATAGAATCCGCGGTACAACTGTTTAAAGAATCGTATTGTGTACGGGAAAAATCAAAAATCTTAGCATTACGAAACCACATTGCATGGAATTTCCCGATTGGCTCTCTTACTATGGAAATTTTAATAAGCGAATAAACAACAACAATATCAGAACTCTCACTAGCGCTATGGAAAGACAAAGAAATTGAGACAAAAAATTAACACAAATACTTGGGTTTTATGTTAGAAACAAGAAATCGTTACACATTCCACTCTTATGTTTTTCAAACAGCAGACACTTCACAGACTCTCTTAGTGCACAGTTGTCATGGCATGGAGCTTCTCTTTTGATCTTATGTGAGACAACAGAATGTGCATGTGCTGACCAATACCATTATGCTGATTTTATTTGTTTGCAATTTGTCGCGCTCTTTAATTTTTATTTGCTTTACCTGAGAATTTGTTTGTGTTTGTTTCTTTTCATTGTCATAGCATAGAGAGGCTCAGCTCAACTCTGCAAAACAACAGCAGCAGCAGCGTGTTGGTCATGAGGTGTCCAATAATTGACTGCAACTTCTGCTGCTGTTGCTGCTGCCGTTTCGGTTGTAAAATTAAAACGCAGAAAAATACGAGAATTAATAATCAACAAACGAGCGAGCGAACGCATTGAGGAGCGTTTAATTGATTGCTGTTAATGTTTCTGCTGCTGCAGTTGTTGTTGTTGCCGTTGCTGTTTGCGTTTTTTGATGAAATTTTATTGCTTCTGATTGAGTTTTGTCTTAGTTAAATACATTTAAATTGAAAGACTTAAGCAGGGAACCTGTTTAAATTACTCCTCATTGATGACATAAAGACCAATGATATTTTGCATAATTTTAATGTCTTTAAATATTTGCAATATGTTTTTATAATTTAATCATAAGAAAGTAAGATTCGTTTATATTCTAAAATGGTTTATTTGAAGAGCAATTGTGTTCTTGTCCTAATGATACCAAGGGATATGAATTAATTAATACTTTTTTGCAGCACAACGCGCTATTTAAGATGAGCTCAAATCAACCCGCACTTATAACTCTTAGTGTTCAGGAATCAATAACTTTTTATCGGCTGAACACATGCACTAAAATTTGTTTTTTATTTTGATCAAAATTGATCTGGGTGTTGAAACAAATAAATTTTTTGTTTTTATCTAGCTTCGAAAGGTGATCTGAAATATTATAAAAAGTTCAAATTTAAAAAAAATAAAATATGTCATAGATTACTGTAAATTTTTGTGTATAAATATTACAAAAATTTAAAGCGTTTTTATTCTTAGTCTGTTGTTGTAGGTTTTTGAGGAAATATTATGCGATATATTCAAAAGTAATGTCTGATATTAGAGGTATAGCCATTGAAAGTCACTGGTGTATATCAGAATTGCTATAAGTTATGATTCCCTAAATTAATTTCAGCAAAATTGGTATCATTAATTGGGTTATATATAACCAATTTTTTTTTAAAATTAAAGGTTTTCTGTTTTTTAAATTTTATATATTTTCCTGCATAAAAATTCTGCGAAACTAATGCTTATTTAATATAAACAAAAATATACTACTCGTATACAAGGCATCTATTAAGAGAAAATATATTATTTAGCACACTACTTTAGAGAAAGTGAATTAGTCATTCTTAATAAAAATATTGGTCAATAACGCATATTTTCGAAAAATTAGCACAATTTTTTAAAACACAAATTCCGAAAATTATTAAAAATTGGCTTGAACTAAAAAACTAAAGAATGTAAGATTGCCATAGTTTTCTAAAATAAATCTGTAAGAAATTTGCATTTATAAAACCGTAGTTATTTCATTTTGGAGCTCAAGAAAGTGCAGTGAAACTGTAACAAATTTTGTAGAAAATGTATTGTAGAACATGATCTCATACACCGTTTCCGGGCGGAAAGTGAACCAATATGACGCCCACTGTCTTAATAAAAAATTAAAAACGGACAATAAAAATGGACATCATATTAACATCAACTATAGCAAAATAAAATACTCTTGGCTGAAAATATATTCGAACTCCCTTTTTGCAAGTAAATAACAAAGAAAATATGATGTTTGACGGAAAATCTTTATCTAAAATATTAAAAAATTTTATCTCAACAAGTTATTTTTACTCTCTGCATTAGGATAGAACTCAAAACGAAATATGCGCTCCAGAGATAGACATTAATTGATTGACGCAGGCAACCCGAACATTAATCAGTTTTTAATATATGTTAAATTGATTTGCTACATTATTCCCCATCTAGGTAAAAATAACAGCAGATAAATTCCTTTGAAATTATTTCAAAAGCCATTTAGCCACACCTCACTTGCTAAAATAAAGTAATTAGGTGTTCGGTAGCTAAAATTGATATAACTAAATGGAAAGAGTAAATTGTTGTGAAAGAGTTTGTTTCTTTTGCTTGAAATGAATTTTAATAAAAAGCAATAAAGCTTAATTCAGAAAAAACATTTAGTTAAAAAATATAAAATTAGGATAAAATGATACTTACTTATTGCTAAGAAAAACTGGGAAAAGTCACAACGTGATGAGTACTACTTAGCAATTGAATCCAGCTACGTCTAAGCCATGAAAAAAGAAATTCCGGTGCAACTTGAGAAGCAGTTACGATGCAAATCGACGAAACAAATCGGATTTCTGATTATAACAATTGCTGCTTCTTTAAAATCAATGAAAGTTTCATTAATCTAGTGAAAAAGTACTATATCTTGACTGGAAAAATAAATTTACTTTATATGAGGGCAAAGTTATTATCAAGGTTTTCCAAACAAAATTTTTTTTAATTTTTTTTTTTTTTTGATTTTCCTTATGTACACTTAAAGAAGTATCGAAAAAGAAATTTGCCGCTTATTTTTATGCCTATAGATAAGGAAAAAATCAATGATTTTTGCGCAAGTAGAACTTTGGTAAATTCTTTGTGGTTTTCACTACATTCACCTGCCACTGCATGAATTTCCATTAAAAAAATAAATGAGGAAAAATAATTTAAGTTTTGGTCCAAAAATTATCAAAATTAAAATTTTGTTTCATACTCAATACTCTCAATCGTGCGTGGATGCACACACTGATCTGATGTACTAGCTATGTGTTCGACCAATTTTGGGGCACTGACTTTTGGGATTTTGCCCACTTTTTTTAAAATCAAGCTGACATCTCTGCGATACAGGTCCTGGTATTTCCTAGGCCAAAATAGTTCATCGGAAGCATATTAGCATGAATCAGTATAGCTTAGGAAGATTGTAGGATGTTACGGTAAGTGGTCGGCTTTCGAGCGTTGTTTGCTATAATATATTCAACACTAGTGTGTTAGTGAAGCCAATGTGGGACAAAGTACAATGAGCCAAAGGTGGACGCGAAGCCGGTATTGAACATATTAGAAGATGAGGCGCAACCAAATGCCTCCCACTTATCCTGACGTAGTAAATGTTCAAGAAAATCGGTAGGGAGATCGTTAAAATAAATAATTACACTAGTCTATCCAGATTCCCGAAATGTTGCATTAATATGCATAACTACTAGGGTGGATTAAATTGTATGGAGAAATATTTTTTAATCCGAAAACTCCATTTTTCTGAAAGTTCGTCAAAGTTTAAGCAAAAAAGTCAACTACTCCACATGGCTACAATGAATTTCGAGCTTGTAAGTTTTAATTTGAAGCAGACCTTGAAACTTTTATACTTTTATTCAAAAAGTTTTCAAAATAAAAGTTTCTTAAAACTTTTTTGTTATAAAAGTTTTTATAAACTTTCTTCAAAAACTTTTATTGAATAAAAGTTTTTCCAAAAAACGTTTTCATAAGAGTTTTTCTGAAAAACTTTTAAAAAAACTTTTATTATTATTTTTTTTTTATTTTTTGTATGAAAGAACGAGGAAAATCCAAAAATAATATCTTGGATCACTAAGCAAAAAATTTCAAAGGAGAAAACTTAGGATTATCTATTATATAAAATTCATTTTTTGTCTGTCCGTCTGTCTGTCTGTCTGTCTCTTATGCACGCGGAAACTATCCAGCCGATTTTGATGAAATTTTTACAATATGTTAGTATCGATCAGGCGGGTGTCATAGGCTATGAAACTTTTATTTAGGGTGCATATTTAGGGTGGCCCTCATAAACAAATATTTTAAAAATAGCGATTTCTCAAAGACAGGCAAATCGATTGTCATGAAATTTACACCGTATGGCTTTTATGTTAAGGGGCACAGATTGGATGGTAAAAATTTTATTTAGGGTGCGTACTTAAGGTGGTCCTCATACAAATATATTTTTAAATATCATTTTCGCGAAAACAAATAAATCGATTCACACCGAATTTACACTGCGTATCTCTTATGTTAAGAAGCATAGCTAAGCTACAAAACTTTTATTTAGGGTGGCCCTCACACAAAAATATTTTTTAAATACTATCATTTTCTCGAAGTCTGCTTAATCGATTCTCATGTAACTTACAACACATGGCTTTTATGTGAAGAGACGCAGATTAGATTGTAAAAGTTTTCTTTAGGGTGCATACTTAGGGTGGCCCTCATACAAAAATATTTTTAAATATCATTTTCACGAAGACAGGTTAGTCGATTCACACCGAACTTACACCACGTAGCTCTTATGTTAATAGGCATAGTTAAGTATACAATCCTTTTGTTTAGGGTGGCCATCAGACAAAAATATTTTTTAAATATCATTTTCTCAAAGACTGCTAAATCGATTCTCTTGGAACTTACTCCACATGGCTTTTATATTAAAAGGCACAGATAAGCTTAAAAAAATTTTATTTAAGGTGACCCTCATACAAAAATATTTTTAATTGTCGTTTTCAAGAAGAAAGGTTAGTTGATTCACTCCGAACTTGCACCACGTAGCTCTTATATTAAGAAGCATAGCTTAGGCCACAAAACTTTTATTAAGGGTGCATATGTAGGGTGGCCCTCACACAAAAATATTTTTATATATAATTTACTCAAAGACCGCTAAATCGATTCTCATTGAACTTACGCCACAGTGCTTTTATATTAAGAGGCACAGATAAGGTCGTAGAAATTGTATTTAAGGTGCATACTTAATGTGACCCTCATACAAAAATATTTTCAAATATCAATTTCACGAAGACAGGTCAGTCGATTCACACCGAACTTACACCACGTAGCTCTTATGTTAATAGGCATAGCTTAGGCTACAAAACTTTTATTTAGGGTGGTCCCTATACAAAAATATTTTTTAATATAATTTTCTCGAAGACCGCTTAATCGATTCTCAAGGAATTTACACCACGTGGTTTTTATGTTGAGAGGCAACGCTTAGGTTGTAAAAACTTTATTTTAGGTGCATACTAAAGGTAGTCCTCATACAAAAGTATTTTTTAAATAGATTTTTCACGCAGACCGCACATCGAATATGCACCACGGTTGAGGTGAGGCGATGCGCACAGGGTACTGCTAGTTGATAATAAAGTCCAAAGGAAAATACTTAAGATGTTTCTGAAAAGAAAGAAATTTATGATAATTATGAACTTATAATTTTTAGAAAAATTGTTCTTAACGCATCAATGTGAAAAGGCCGAAAATGGATTTTGGGAGTACAGGGGAGGTTCCTGATCCTCCAAAGAGGTGTTTTGGACCCATTTTTCGAAAAAAAATTTATTGCACGAATCGATGGGAATAGGCCGAAAATGGATTTTGGAAGTGACAAGTGAGGTCCCCGACCCTCCTAAATGGGATTTTTGGACCCATTTTTCGAAAAAAATTTTATTGCACGAATCGATGGGAAAAGGCCGAAAATGGATTTTGGAAGTGACAAATGAGGTCCCCGACCCTCCTAAATGGGATTATTGGACTCATTTTTCGAAAAAAATTTTATTGCACGAATCGATGGGAAAAGGCCGAAAATGGATTTTGGAAGTGACAAGTGAGGTCCCCGACCCTCCTAAATGGGATTTTTGGACCCATTTTTCGAAAAAAATTTTATTGCACGAATCGATGGGAAAAGGCCGAAAATGGATTTTGGAAGTGACAAGTGAGGTCGCGGACCCTCCTAAATTGGATTTTTGGACCCATTTTACGAAAAAAACTTTATCACACGAATCGATGGGAAAAGGCCGAAAATGGATTTTGGAAGTGACAAGTGAGGTACCAGACCCTCCTAAAAGGGTTTTTGGACCCATTTTTCGAAAAAAATTTAATGCACGAGCAAAATTTTTTTCGAAAAATGGGTCCAAAAACCCTTTTAGGAGGGTAGGGTACCTCACTTGTCACTTCCAAATTCCATTTTCGGCCTTAAGCCATCGATTTGTGCAATAAAATTTCTTTCGAAAATAGCGTCATCTGGTGGTTTCAGAACTTTAAAGTTTTTCATTCTCTTCCTTAACTCATACGCAATAAAATGATGAGTTAATCAAGTTTAAACAAAACTGTTGAACAACACATCCCTTCTGTTTGCCTGGAGTTTTGTGAAATTTTCAATATGAAAAACTGAAGCTCGCTCGTAACAGCAGCAGGGATGGATTTTTCAACAGTTTTGACTAAACTTGAATAATTCCGAAACTAATGAACCGATTTGAAGGAGGAAAACGTAAACTTTTTTGCTTAAAATTTGACGAACTTTCAGAAAAATAGAGTTTCTGGCCCTAATAACTACTTTAATTTACATCTCTTATACTGATGGCATTTTTGGACCATTTGTACTTTTTTCGGTACATTTGTGTCCTGAAAAATCGTATTCAGTACATTCGACAAGTTTTCAGTACAATCGGTACATTTGGATCAATTTCAGTACATTTGGAGAGTTTTCACAACATTTTCAGTACATTTTCGGTACACTTGGACAATTAATAATATTTAATGTTTTATTAAAGTTAATTTTGCTAAAATATGTGATGAAATGTCGTACGACCATTTTTTTTTTTTTAGATAATTGAATGAAACCTCAATATTGCAGTAGCTGGCAACACTTCGGAATAATTGGAAATAAATATTTGAACATGTTGTTAGTAATGTAGTAGATATTGCGGATGAAGACTCATTGTGATACTGAAGAGTTATTGTTCGCTTGAAACAGAACATATTTATGTTACATATATGTAAATAAGCAAAGAATGAATAAATAAGAGTTGAATTAATGTAGAAGGTCTGTTTTTGGTTTTTTCGTAATTAAGTTAATGACTGAGGTGCTGCTCATGTTTGCATATCCAAAAGTAATGAGCTTGTTTACCCAAAAGAAATGAACTTTTGCGTTTTTTTTAGTTAAATTTAGAAATTACACAGTTCAGTATTCACCCAGAAGTGATGATCTTCTGTTTTTTTTAGTAAAATATCAAAATTATTACACATTTCATTAAAATTAGGCAAAAAACGATATAAATTCCAAAAAATTACATTCGGCCTCTAAAAGTACATTTGAAGTCTCGATTCAGTACATTTCCACAAAACCCAAATGCCTTCACTGATCTCTTACCTTTATTCCCGACATCAATGAACTTTTAGTAGATTCGATGAAAGTATGTAATAAACAATAGTAAGTAGAAACTAGTTAATATCGTACTACCAAATCTGGCTGACCGGTTTTTTTTTATTATAATTACATTTACAATTTATCGACCAGCGACAATAAGCAAATTAGATGAGTCTAGTAAAACAATTATAAAATTAAACAATTAGCCTCAGTGGGAACAGTCTAAAAAAGAATAATAATGCTATTTTATAACAATAATCTAATTATAATATAAGTAATATAAAATAAGAGGTTGATTGCAAGGATGTTGGAGTGATTACTCAGTCTTTTCAAGTACCTTTCAGAGAGTATTCGGATCTCGTTCTTAACTTTTGACATCTTTAAGTCATTATGAATTGTTTCATTTGAAACATACCATGGAGCGGCTAAAATCAGACGCAATGTTTTTGACTGAAACCTTTGCAAAATTTCAATGTTGGAATTACTACTTGTTCCCCATAGTTAGATCCCGTTCGTCCAGACAGGCTTTAAAATAGCTTTATATATCATAAGTTTGTTTTCTAGACTTAACTGTGACCTTGGACCAAGCAGCCAGTAAAGCCGTAAATATAGGTGTAGGACTGTAATTTATTTCGAAAAACGGCTGCAAAGATTTTAATGAAACTTGGGGATTTAGATTTGTGAACAAAATTAAGATAGGGCTAGGTTTTAAGTTTCTTATAAATAAAAATAATAGATATAAATGTTATAATAAGAGAACTAATAACGCAGTTGTTATAAAATTGAACATGGAATGTACACGTACTAAAAGGTATGTCATGACCAAAAGTGAAAGCAATAGAACCTGAAGGCGTGGCACCTCCCATACAAGCATTAAACGTTAAATGTTATATTAAAGCCTAAGCCAAAATAGACGTGACAAGACATAACGAGTAAGTTCGAGTGTATGTAAGCCAAAGTTTATAGCCAAAATGAACCTACGTAATTGATCGAAAGTGAACGAAACATTTTGACGAGACGTGTTATTCCGTAAGAACCAAACTTGAAAACGTTGCTACTCGTCAAAACAGCTTTTTCGGTTCGTTGGCTAGCGTAACCTTTTGGGTTCTATGTCAAAACAGACGAAACGAGTGCAAACGTTCGTTCAATTGCTACCGTCTCGTCACGTCTATTTTGGTTAAGGCTTAAGTGTGCTATGAGTGTAATTTCTTGTAAATTTGGTGTAGAGCAAACAACGTTTAATGTTATATTTATATATAAGTGACCCTTACAAAATTTGGTATAGAGATGGCATTTACTGTAAACTTTGATGTTAAATGGGTTTCAACGCAATTGCATCAGGGGGCATGGTAACTCTCACAAAAGGTTGTAAGCGCGATATTTTTCGAGTTCTTTAAATATTTTTTGACTATTTCAACTTTTTTCAACATTTTCCTGTCAACTTTTTTAACCTCTTTAAACTTTATTAAATTTACTCTAATGTATATATGTTTCTAACATAAATGTTGTATATGTTGAGCGAATAAGCATTTTTTCTTCTGTTTTTTTTCAATCAACTGCAAATGTTCAGGAAGCAATGAACAAAAAAAAAATATTTGAATGCTCGGCTACGGCGTAAGTGAAATTTTTGGTTCTACTACAACGTCAGTCTTGAGTATATCGAAAATATATTTTGATAAGAAGTGGAGTAGGGTCTCTGTATATACAGAGGCGAATAATGGTTAAAAAAACAAACGACAACGCAACGTTAAGCGGGTACAACAGTGCAGCATTTGGTCAGAGCAAGGCGCGCAGGCTCTTATAACGTTTAAAAAACTCGCAAAATCTATTTCCAGATTAATTAAATAAATATTAAAAAAATGTTTTTTTCTTTTTTATTGATAAAGGTCATTAAAAAAATCTATTGGAATCACTCATTACAAATTATGTTGAAGTACTGAATTTTCAGAACTAGACGTTCGCAGAAAAAATTGCGAAAATAACCATTTTTACACCTCTGTATTTTGGAAACAATTAACGTTGGAACAAAATCCTCCCGGAATTTAGTCGATCTCTACTAGAACTACAAATAACCAAAATTTGAACAAGATCGGAGCACAAACAATTTTAACCTGGTACGCTTGGCAAATTTTACCCTACCTGTATATGATAAGTATAATAATAACACATTAAAAATTGGAAGATAACCGAAATAAAATAATCAAAGAAATTTGAATTATGGATACACAAAGCAAATCTTAGGAGCTTCATTAACCCTAAACATAAACAATTATGAAATACTTAATTTACTATAACAAACAATAAACGAGATTAAGGTATTAAGTAAAAGGCAACATAACAATAACAATATCACTTAGCTCATGGACAAAGTCAAAGGTATGTGCTCATTGAGATATTCGTTCATTCGCTCGAGTGGTATGAGTGTAGACATTAATTAATCCGGCATAAATAATTTCCGAATCCGAAAACGTTTAATATTCGAAAAAAAAAAGATCCAAAACAAACAGATTTACGATGTGTTTGCTTAAACAACCGTTGACTTAATATCTGTCGGTTGTTTTTCTTCTTGGCTTTCGTTGTTCATGTGTCCATTTTACTAATTATGCGGTATTGGCTGCTGTTGCTGGCTGTTTCACCTTCTGCCCCTGATAAACAAGGTATTAAATTAGATTTATCCATATAAAATGCAAATTAGCCGTGTAGCACTATGAAGATGAGAGACAAAAATTAAGATAATTGTAATTGTTCATTTCACCTGATAACAAAATAATAACCACAAGATTGAATTTGGGACCAAATTAAACAAAAATAAATCTAACAATTTTATTTGAAATTTGAGACAAATATATTCTGTAAGTAAAAATCGTCAACAAAATCTTCCGCGAAAAGATGACAGATTTTGGGCTTTGTTTCCTTAAGACAAATCACAAGAGCAAGAAAGTTTCAGTAGCCTTACACAACTTGTATAACTCACAGGTTTGCCATATTTTGGCCCATAATTCGAAATCATTTATGAGAAAAAGTAATAAAAAACCAAACAAAAGTAAGTCTTACATTAAAACGGCTGCACGACAGTAATAAATAAATTTTTAAAAAAATAAACTTAAGAACTAAGTACACGGCAAAAACCGTCTGCTCAAATCGGTCATTCGGTAAGAAGTTGTAACGACCACACTTGCACAGGCAAAGTTTGTGCAAACTGAAATTTCCATTTTATTTTGACACTACGATGTGGGCGTATCATACTGTTTTTAAGCTCTGTATTGCTACAGGGTGTGTCTGGCCCCTGAAAAACGATGGCCGAAGAAACCGAAGCCAAAAAAAAATTTCGACTTAAAGAGTTGAGTTACATTTTATTTACATAAAATTATACAGAAAAAAATCTCCATGAAACATGCTTATAGCATTACTTACTACCCTTCTGTTAGGTTAAAACAAACTTAAATATTTTGCTATAATATTAATATTTATTTTAATTTAAAACAGTTTTAGTTTTCTTTGTTTTTCGGCAAAATCAGCAAAATATTTAAAACTTATTCGGGCATGACGTTTTCTCCAACATATTTATTTTCTATATGAAGAAAAGAAGTGCTTGAGAACCTTTAATCTCCCATAGTGGATCCAGCCACGTCTTGATTCGCCATATAGCTGATAAACTGCACTCGCATCCGGCTGAGCTGACTTGTATGACAATGACAGCTTGTAATAATTTGAAAAGATTTGGACAACGATCTTTTTACGTGTTCCTTCAGAATTTCTTATCATTATTAAACATTCTGCTTCTAAAAGACTCTCATCAATCTGCAGAATATTCTTCTAATTACTTATAAAAAGCTTCCATTTTCGAGATCCAACTTCAAAAATGTATCAATGGATTGTGCTAAAGGTAGACTTTTTAACCTGTTTTTCATATAAATTATAATATTTTCCATCACTGTGTAATAGATGTTTATTTTCTAATATTCATCCTTACGCGTATCAAACGGCAAATAAATCCAAATTTCTTTACCGAGTGTCGATTCAATATTAAAGCATCTTCCACCTTCACTAAGTCGATTATTCTTTTGCTCATTTTTATAGGTTCTAGAGAAATTTCATGATTTTCTGCAAACTCTTCTATCTTATTCAGGGGGGCCCCGTCATAGCTCCCAAAGGGGAGAGGGGTCTGAATTTTCAAAAAAACACCTCACGTGACTAACATATGGCCCCTAACTGACATTGGTGGTGAAAAGGTTAAAGAAGTTGGTTGCAAGTGACATTTTAGTGCCTAAGTTCACAAAAACTAAACGGTGACTTCTTAAGCGTTTCGTTTTTGAAAATTAAGGAAAGAACAGAAAATTTGCAATAATGAATAAAATATTTACTTGGAGCGATACAAAAACTTTTGCCATTTATTTTTAAAAGATTATTTCATGTAAATGTTTCCCGCGGCTACGCCTGAGGTGGTCCATCCGTTAGCTTCAATTTTGGCATACTTTTTCTTGTATTTCGACCGGTATCTCACCAATGGCAGCTGTAATGTTGTCTTTCAGGGTAGCAATTGTGGCTGGCTTGTCCCTGCACACGAGGACTTCACGTAGCCTCACAAAATACAGTCTAGTGGAGTCAAATCGCAAGATCTTGGCGGCTAATGGACTGCTGCAAAACGTGAGATTAATTGCTCACCAAACTCGCATCTCAATGGGACCATGGAATCGCGTGCCGTATGACATGTGGCACCGTCTTGTTGAAATTATATGTCAACCAATTCCACTTCTCCCATTTTGGGCAAAAAAAAAATGATAATAGTCGCACGATACCCTGCTCCATTGACTGTAACGTTGCGATTTACATTATTTTTGAAAAAGTACTGTCCAATGATGTCGTCGGCCCACAAGCCGCAACAAACAGTGCGTTTTTTAGGGTGCATCGGCAGTTCTTGAACTGACTCTGGCTGCTCGTCAGACCAAATTCTGCTTGTTGACGTACCCAGCCAAAAATGAGCTTCATCGCTGAAGAAAATATGAAAAAAAAAACACATTTCTCACAGAGCACGCATTTTGATAATAAAATTCAATGATTTGCAAGCGCTTTTCGTTTGTTAGCCTATTCATGGTGAAATGGCAAATTGTACTGAGCTTACCCATTAGATTAAGCTTGTGTCCTAGGCAATGAACGTAAATAGCTTTAGGATAATTTTGCTGACATTACACTCGCGCCATAATATGACTGTGCAAGTATAAGTACATTTCCTAAGCCACATTTTTTTTTTAAAATTCAAAAATGATCGCAGCCAAACTTTTTGCATCTCTATTAGTAGAGCAATCAGTAAGCCCCATAAACGACTTTTCAACACCAAACTTTTTTCATATCTGATAACTATCGACAATTTTTCTTCTTTGAAACATCTCGCTTTATCCACCATTATTAAAAAAAAGCTGCACTGTTTTATTTCCTTCGCAATTCCCTCTGTAGTGATCTAATTGAATATTTTGATAAAGCCATTCTGTATACCAGCACTGCAATTAGTTACATGTTTTTCTAAGTGCTTGGAAAATGTTTCATCGTATTTAGTGAACAGTTCAATTATTTCTTACAATTTTCTCTATTTTTTGATTCAGAATTTTCACTGTGGCCTCTCAAACGCATTTCTTGACATACCAGGTACATTATTTTGCTCAACTTCCTTTTCATGTTGGGAGATAACTTTCTCATGGATGTAGCTCTTTACTCTGTTATGAGCTGCAGATTGTTTTTGCAGAGCCTCTGACAATTTCTTCCAGTTGCTGTATCCGGTTTCATTTCCTGCGACTGATGCTCGTACCCATTATTTTATTTCGAAGTGTTTTGTGTGAAAGTACTTATTTAGTAAATATTAAAAACGATATTGATGATTAAATAAAAATTTAATTTTCTTCAATATCCTTATTGAAATATTTTTGTTTCCATTGCTCAAAATATGACAAGGCTGTGTTTTTTAAAAATTTCTAAAATCAATTTCATCGTTGGTTAAATTTATTGATCACTAGAGGCGTAGTCTTACTTTCCGACTTAGCTTTCTTTTAATGTCATTTGTTCAGTTTTAATTACCAGTTTTTTTACCAACAATATGTTTACATTGCTGTCGAATAAATACATCGCAAAAAGCCTAGAGCCTCTTATATGGGTCTTTGCTTTCCAAGCACACCTTAGAATTACTTACAGATCATAGATGTCATAAGCAGGGAGCTATTTCTCAAAATACGCTTTTAAGATATCGATTTTTCATATCTAAGTTATTGCTTGAACATTTATTAGTTGCATTATGCTCTGCAACTTATATAAATTTGTTCGAAAATCATACTGGATTTAGTAATTGACTCTCTCTCAATTCAAATACTTTGAAAATGTTTTTCCATTGTGTTTTAACACCTTTGAAAACGTTTGACCTGAATAAAAATTTCGGAGCTATTTTGTGCCAAAGTTGGCCATATAACTTTCTATCATTTACCGCCACGATGTTTTGGGTCTTTCTCTACATCTATTGCCCTGCACATTTCGCCAAAGCGCTAATCGACAAGTTCCCCATCGTCTTTCGTGATCGTTAAGATATGTAAGGAGTGTTGCTTGCAGCCAAATGAAGCTCGTGATTTCCAAATTTGCGAAGCCACAAATCGTAAATATCAACAGTGGCTGTCTGGTCGTTGAGTAATGTTGTTGTACATGTTGGCCGATATTGATAACAACTGAGCGATGTCATCGAAATAATGTGTTGAACAGAATTAGGACGAGGTCGGGAAAGCGGCGACGATTATACGCTGTCAAAAATTATAACATACTTGATCATGTGAAATTGAACAGAATTGCGGCGTACGACTGTTAACCTGCCGACGGGTACCCGTCGACATAGAATTAATTCTATTTTTACGTCGGATCAGTGTTGCATTTCTAATGTGTTGAAATTTGTCACTCTCTTTGCCCATACGATTTTCTCAGTAAAATTTATTGTTTACAAATTTTATTTTTGTCACTATCTTTTTCCTATACGATTCTCTCACAAGAAATCAGTCGTGAAAAGCAGTCGTCCGACGCAATTGTGTTCATTCAAACGATTTTCCGATTGGTTTTTTTTTTTGACAGCGTGTAATCGTCGTCGCTTTCCCCATCTCGTCCTAATTCTGGGCAAAGCATAAGCCAGTTCTACAAGGTGACTCCAAAATCCCTATTGGAGTGGTAGTTTTATGTAATTTTTAGCTGTGTAACTTTCTGTTCTTTTTGCTGTATGCCTGCTCTTATCATGAAGATTTTTATTATAAGTTTGTGGATATTGCACAAATCAACCAAGAGATCACATTTTTTGTTTAGTAGACGAATACTGTGATTGCTCAAGACGTGCTCGATGTTGTTTTTTTTATGCTTTTAAATCACCTATTTGCACAATTATGAACTATTCACTAATGGAAGCAATAGTTGAGGTTAAGTTGCTTAGAATTCGTGTATCTTCTTGGGCTACTTATAGTTTTTTTACCAACGCTGTATTTAAATCTTGCTTAGGCGTGTTATTGGCTGTGACTCTATGAGCAATTGTGATGCTTTCTTATACAGGAGAAATCTTATGCCGTAAATGTGAGGGCTCTAGTGTCCCGAGTATATAATCTTTGTTCCTCTGTGGTTAATGTGTTCTCCCAACACCGTCCAGCTAGATTAACTGATCCCCAAGATGCCAATCTTTCAGAGATGGTGTGATGAAGACGACCGCATTGGGATTAGGTTTGAGCGCCCCTGTATCCAGAAGTTTCTTTTCTAATTTATCATTCAGGAGAAATTGGTAATTTGTTATTCGTTAAGAAAGAAAGTTTGAATCAGTCTTGCATTTTTTCCACACTAGATGCACTGACAAAGCCTCCTATGTGTGCACGATATCAAACTGGAACTTGCGTTTAAATCGTTTTTAGGTGAGCAGATTTCAGATTTTGATGTTCCTTGAAATATCTTATCAAAATATTCAAAATGAGTTAACTATTGTGGATAAACAATGTCCTGGATGGGTTTTTCTGGGAAATTTTGGATATTTTTGCTTTGCACAGTAACTATGATGGACTTATCTCAAGCATTTTCTCACGTCTTCAACGGATATTAACTAATTTAGCACGACAAAAGCTTTAACCACATCTTCGAACATATCGTTCTGCTGCAGTGATGGCATTGCAATTTTCCATGTACTTCGGTTCTTAAGTTGTGTTGTTCCTTAGTGCCATAACGATGAAGCTGATTAACCAATAAAAGTTCAGTTAACACTGACGACATCTAGAAAAATTTTTTTGAGTGTTTTTTCCCCTTTCCAGAGTTTTTGTTCCTAGATAATGATAGGTGACGTCAAATCATTTAATATGTGGTCTTTAAAACTTTAACAAGAGCTTTGAGTTTTTTTCTCAAAATTTAATAGAACCTCAAAAGAAACAGCACAAAAGCTAACAAAATCATAAGCGTTTATTTTTTTTCTCGAAAAGCTGAGACACAGTAGCGGTTGTGAAAAACTTTCTCATGACCATAGCAAACACTAATTCGAGCAGCAGCCAAGAACAAGAACAAAAAATATTAAGAAGAAAATATGTTGAAGAAAAGGTAGATAAACCTTCAGGATATAGTAACATTTGTATTGTTGTGTTCGTGTGTTATATTGGTCCGCTATTGTGGTTTAAGCCAAATTAATTAGCGTCTTAATGTGTACCATGATAAATGGTGACCTGTGGCTTTGAAATTCAAACATTTGATGTTCTGCTCAACTGTTGGTCCGATTTTCACTTCGCTTTTGTGGGAAATTGTTGCCGTGATGTGATACACTGTGCTGTGGTGGTGGCAACACAACTTGTTATACTTCAGTCAGTCTCAGGTCTTCCGTCATTTGGCTTATGATTTCTGTTCGTCAAGTTATGGCCATAAGGTTAATCGAATTAAGTAAATACGAGTGCGTATGAATGACTAATGATGGCTGACTTTATTTTGAACAAAACTTGGTTTAATGTGGCAACGCATCAGATTGTGGAAAACAAACAGGGGGAAAAATTGCTTATGATAGATATTTAATGAACATTAAGATATTCCGAAATTTCTGTCTTAAAAATCTTTGGAAAGATAAATAAGTATTTTTGTATTTTAAAGGTTCATTTAAGCTAGGTTTTAAGAGGTAAAAGCCCCAGCTAAGCGGTTCAGAAAAGCTTTTCTATGTAATTTGTTGCAATTCCTCGATAATGTTTTAAGATTTCAAACGTACATTAATTCAGTGGGAATACTAACTTCAACATAAACTCATGATAAGTTCAGTACGTTTACAATCATTGCAAGAGTTTCTATTATCGATTTGAAATTCTCAGAGTTTTATCTATTAGATTTATTTTCGATAACTATGTTAATCCAGATGACACATTGACTGAAAAAAAAAACGATTTGCTGTAAGAAAAACCCATCATCAAAACATTTATTTTTGGTCCAAAAATTATGAAGTATTGACGTAAACTTTTTTGACAGCAACAACAATAAAATCAAACATTTCCATGTATTTGTTACTGTAGCTTCTGAGCAAAATACTTGAAATTGTTTAAGTCGATCTTGCACACAAATATCCAAGGAATCTTTGCTTAACAAACTGTGGCAATTTCAAAAGACTTTTGCAGCGCTATCATGAGCCCATGTAGCCAGTATTAGGCCTTGCAAAAATTAAAAACAAAAAAAAAAAATTAAATCGCAACAGACTTTAAGCACGTAAAACGATCCCTAAAACTTCGTGTAGCATTTGTCTCTGCAATTAAAATGAAGAGCCATCAGCAAAAAAATGACGAAATTTGAACAAAAAGTGAAATAAATAAATGGTACCCTTTTTTCAGGCTCTTTGTGATTTCAGTTGAGCACTGCAAATATTTGGTCGAAATTAATTCCGAAAGCATTTAAATGAAGTCGGAATTAGCTGTTGTTGTACATTAAGGGGAGATTCTTCTGTGACTAGCTCGGATGTAGATCTTCATTGAACAGATTTTTTTCAATTTATTAAAATGGTATTTAAAAAATTGTATAAAAACTATCTTATTTTATTCTGAAGTTTCCTGAAAGTAGCCCTCGAAAATATCCATGTGGCTCTGGCGCTGATCATAACTAAAAATTGACAGTAAATCTAAAAAAAAACTTATGTCAAAAATTAAGTAGCCACTCCGCATCGACAGTAAATTTGAATTGCATTTTCTTCCATCATGTACTGGCTTGGTTCTACAGACGTTTGTGTTTCGTAATCATCATTTTAATTTAAATAGAGCATTTAAAACATGGTTGAAACCTCCGGAGCCATTCCTACACTAAGAAAAGATTATGTTTCCTTCAAATAAATGTATGGTTAATACATTTTTAAAAATTAAATTTTAATGGATATTAAAACATAATATTTGTTTGAGTCGATTAAAGAAATTTGATTGGGTTGAACATATATTTCATAAATTAATTTTTACTTGATTTAATTTCTCATAAAAACGGAAGCTATGCAATTCTCAACATATTTATGTGTAGCACGACTTCAGAATCTTATGCTAGGTATTTATCAAATATTAGGATGTAACAAAATTGGAAACATTGATTTATTTATAATTCAATGTTTTAAAAACGTCGTTTGGTCATTAGTTTTTAATCCGAATTGATATTGATAAATATATATTATGCGTCTGCGAATACAAGGTTTGGTGGTTAATAACAAGTAAATGTTGGCAACATAGAAATAATTGGTTCAATCATATATGGTATGGTAGTTATTACTAAATATATGATTGACCCAATAATTTAAATTTATTCAGCGGAACGTGTATCAAATATTTACTTTGCCTACATCATATATATAATTTGATAGTTACAACCAAGTCTCGATATGTTCAAATAAATTGGTTTCTCTGTGTCAAGGTTGCCAAGTTGAAATCAATGAATTAACGGCCTTCCTAAAATTAAATTTTTTCCCTTAAAATTCTAAGAACAACTTTTTTTGTGAAAAATCTGACCTTTGTTTTTAGTCTACAATGTTAATGTTTCTTCCTCCCAATTAACGGCTTTTTCCGAAATATTCAATTCCTACAACGACCAGACCGCGTCCAAAGCGGGCACTTGGCAACCCTGCTCTGTGTAGTATTTGTAAGAAATTGTTTTATACTACTCTCTTAGCTTAGCATTTTTTGTTTCCGTCAGGGCTGCCACGATTACTTGACGAAATTTGCCATCTTTTCGAAAAGTCTTTACCGAAGTTTTATTGTAAACTAGCTTGAATAATTCTCTCAACATAGCGTTGTTTTCGTGTATGGAATTTTCCACGACCTATTATTATGTCCTACAGTAAGGTCTATTCAATATGTTTATTTATTTGTAACGCATAAATTGCAGTGTCGAAGATACAAAGAAGTATATATACTCTTAAGCAGAATGTTCTATTGGAGATGATTTAACCCTAAATGTCTGATTGTATGCCAGTATAACTAACTGTCTGGCAAGGATCCATGTTATTACGGCAACGCCAATTCGTAACTGATTTTGCGAAAAAAACATCCAAGGAAATCGTATACATATAAAAGCAAAAAGGAATGAGGTAACGACGGAGCTCTGTTGTAAATCGTTTCTAAGCTATTTTGTCTTACCTGCATATCATTGAGATAGATGTCAATCGCTTGCCATAGGATATATTCTGTCGCTCATAACACTTTTTGTAATTTCCAGAAGAGTCCTTTTTCCATACGGTGTCGTAGGCAGTAGTTAGGTTCCCGAAGGTAACATCAGCCTTTTGTATTGACTTAAATTTTTTCCAATATACATACTTAAATGGTTAATACTATCTTGGTTTCACTAACTTGGCAAGAATAGTTTCGCAGAACTCTGAAATCTGCCTATCAACTTTAAAATACCTAACTGGATTCTGAAATCTGCCTATCAACTTTAAAATACCTAACTGGATTCTTTAAGATAGTGCAACCAAATTTCATGCAAATATTATAAATGGCACAGACAAGCACAATATAAAAAGTGGGCAGACTTTGATAATAAGGCATGGCACCTACAACAACAACAAACAAACAATTGAAATCTGTATACCTAAAGCTTTTTGGGTAGTGAATTTAGTGTTAAAAACTCGATATGACAGCATTTCTCATGCAAGCAAATTTCTAAAGTTATTCCGGAGGTAAACCAAATACGGTTTGTCATTAAAACTAATGGCATTTAGTAAAAGAAGTGGTTAATGCTTTTACATGCAGCATATCAGAGCATTTTTACCACGGCCCTGTAATTACTATCATAAAATCAAAATCGTTTGTTTTCTTAAAAAATTTATAGTAGAATCCCCCTTAAAGCAACTAAAAAATATAAAATATAAGGTGAGTTGATTTCAAGTCTTAAGATCACATATGTATCGCTTGATGATGATGAATTTCACTTGAAGACGTAATGCTCGAGGTAACTAAATTATTCTTAAAGACTTTCTCACAGTAAAAAAATAGTTACTTCACTAAAACTCCAGTTTCAAAACTTGAGGACTATTGCATTAGAAATAAAAATGCAAAAATTGTGCCATAAAATTGTATTTTGGCATGAAAATTATAGACTGGCCAACATGGATAAATATTTGATTTCATCGGAATAAACAAGATATTTCATTTTCATTTATTACTTTAGGAATTATAATTTGTCTTACCAGCAGAATATAATGTGTTTACAACGAATGTAATACTTTACAAAAATGTCCGTAGAAATGGCGTGGACGATTTTTAAAGGAAACTTTTAAAATTGAGATTTGATCTAATCACTCATGCTCAGAAAATGTCTAACCAATATAAATTTACAATTTACATATTACTCGTATTGTCTCAACTTTTATTTAAGAGATACCAGGTGCAAACTTTATTTTTTAAATTTTTGCTCTCCAAAATTTCCTCAATAACATATGCATGTCAGTGATGGCATTTTTGGTACATTTGTACTTTTTTTGGTACATTTGCATCCTGAAAAATTGTTTCCAGTACATTCGACAAGTTTTCAGTACATTCGGTACATTTGGGTAATTTTCAGTACATTTGGAGAATTTGGAGAATTTTCAATACATTTTCAGTACATTTTCGGTACATTTGGACAATTTGTAATAATTACCTTTTTTTTAGTAAGTTTTGCTAAAATATGTGATTTAAAGTCGAACGACCATTTTTTTTAGTCAATTGAATGAAACCTCAACATTCGAAATAATTTGAAATTAATATTGAAACACTTCCGAATTAAATTTGATAATGTAGTAGATATTACGGATAAAGACTCATTGTAAGAGTGAAGTTTCATTAGGATGCTGAAAAATTGTTGTTCTATTTAATCAGAACAGATATGTTAATATGAAGAATGATTAAATAATTAAATTAAGGTATGAGGTACTGCTCATGTTTGCAAACCCAAGAGTAATCACCTTTGATTTTTTTTAGTAAAATATAGAATTTACATAGTTCAGTACTTACCCAGAAACCCAGAAGTGATGATCTTTTTTTTTTTAGTGAAATGTGAAAATTTTTACACATTTTATTAAAATTTGGCAAAATAAAGACAAAAATTACAAAAAAGTACATTCGGCCTCTAAAAAGTACATTTGAAGTCTCGATTCAGTACATTTCCACAAAACCCAAATGCCATCACTGATGCATGTATATCTTAAGAATAAAAAATGGGTTAAGAAAATTGATAAGTTTGTTTCGATATTCGAAAATAATTTCAAAATTGCAGAATAGTTGCCGCACATTTCATGGTCAGAATTGTTCATATGGTAAAAGAAAACAATCAAGGAAAAACAAATGGATGATTTTCAAACATCTCAGTGGCCATATTTTTCCATACGCACACTTGAAGAAAAAAATTGGAAGAGCCACAAAATTTGCTCAAATTGTGGATTTTAATGAAACTCGGATAGATTCGGAGTCTGAAGTATCAAAAAATAAGAAACTAAATTTTTTACAAAGTATTTCTTGTATTGCGACGCACAGTCTATGGGTTTGTATGGAACGGCGGCCATAATTAGTAATAATTTCGATAGACTCTTAAAATTTGGTATATTTGTTTTTATGGTGACGAGATCAAAAATTTGTAATTATTTACGATTACGCCTACTTTCCATAAAAAGATGGGATGTGGTTCAGACCATTTCTTCAAAATGGTTATCAATATTCATTAATTTAGCAATGATAATTTCAAACATTTTACAAATTTGCTATATCTTTTATAGATTTCAAGTTATTAGAGAAAAACCAAAAACGGTGGCCACAAACAGCATTAATAGCGCTAGAACCTTGAAATTTGCCACTTTTTTTTTTTTGTGACGTTTTTTGGGTTAAAACAACAAAAATTTGTGAAAATCAGTCCGCGGACAAGCCTACATCCCATACAAAGGTGGGATGTGGCTGAGACCTTTTCTTCAAAATGAATATCAATTTCTTTTAAGTTGGCAATACTGATTTGAAAAATCCTAAAAATTGTACGATATCTCTTATAGTTAAGTTATTGAAGAAAAACAGTTTCGAAAGCTTATCTCTTTTGTTATTGAAAAGCATTAAAATCTATATCTGTTAACCCAAACGGGATGAAAAGGCAAAAAAAACCCCTTTCTTGAAGAAAACTCCCTTCTGATTAAGCACCTCACCTCACTCTGATAACTGATACAATTATTGTAAATGATTATAAAATATGAAGAAACAAAAATATTTTTTCCTTCTAACATAACATATAAAAAACTAAAAGCATCTGGTGCTATATACCTTTTTTATCTAAGCTGTTAAAATGTGCAAAATCTCTCAATTAAGTATGTATTTAAATATGTTTCATTTTATTTAACATTAAGTTGTTGCTGTTGGGCTCAAGTCAAAAGATTTGCAATAATTGATTGGTTATAGGTTGACCAACGTTTCATGAGTCGTTCCTTCAACTAACTTTGAAAGCCCTAATTTTAAAAAAATTAGCACAATTCACATTTAGAATACTAAAAGCCTTAAACCTTAAAGAAACATTTTTTGGGAAGCATAATCAATGAACTTGATTAATAAGAGCAGAAATTGTGAAAAAAGGCAGCTAAAACTTTGGATTTTGACTGAATAAAAAAATTTCAAAATCCGGGGATATCTGTTAAAACTTGCAAATTTTTCACTCAAAAAAGTTTCATAGAACATTTTTGGTGCACAAAGTTCAACTTTGAGCCCACTGTGTCTTTAAGCCCAAAAACATCTAAAGCTTTAATAGTTTTTTTCAATTCACTGAGTATTATCTGAAGATTTTCTTGAAACAATCTTCAACCCCTAGCACTTTCATTTTTCCATTTATGGCCACGAACTCCCACTGTGTGACGTCGTTTCACTTGATTTCATAGCTATCATTTTTAGAAAATCGAAAACAAAAACCATCTTTGAAATCTGTCTCTGTAAGTGCAGCGTGCTCCTCTGTGGTACCAATCTGCTTAAGGTACATCGATAAACCTATTGATTGGAGAATTTTTGCTGAGTATTTGCTCAATATGGCCATTTTACTATTTTACTAAAGAACAGTTTGGTCACACCTCTTAACCGACAGAATCGAAACTAGAATTCATTTACATTCTATCGTATATCTTCCTTCTCGAAACATTATGGTGAAGTATATCCACGTATATCTCCATGCATTAACATTTTAAAAATAAGTAATTTCTTAAAAAGAAATGCATTAGACTTTTGTTGCCAATACCAAAAAAACAAAACAACTGCTAAAAATGTTGTCTACATATGTTAGCAACAAGTATAACAGCAACAACGGCAGTAGCAACAACAAATGCATCAACGCAGAATGTCGCCGGCTGATTTTGTTACAGCGCAACCCGAAAAAATTCCAACTTAAGTGCTTTTAATTATCCAAAAGAATGCGCAGGCATCCGTTTTTGGAATCCTTGTTTGTCATCCTCGTCATAGTTTGGTGAATGTAAAAATTGCTGTCGATTGTAGTCCGGGTGCGTTTGCTACTGTTGTGGCATTGCTTTGTGCTGTTTCGTTGGCTGCAACGTGCAGCAAAGGCTTATCAAGACATGCAGCACTGTACAGGTCAGGCCCATTCTGTTGCCCCTTTAACATTTGCTTTGAAGAGTTTAAAGAATGGCTCAAGGCTACATTAAAGTCTTTTTTCTTATCTTTTTATATAATTATGAGTAGTATTTATGAAGTAAATAATTCGCTTCAGTAACAATGCCACTGATATTAATACAAAACTCTGGCGGTTGTAGAAATCTAAAAATGCACTGAGGACTGGTTATACTCATAAAATTCAATGTTTGTCCGTCTGATTGCTTATAGCTTGAGAGCCACTGCATAAACTCCCATTTGGGAGCGCAGCTAGTTCTTTATATCATAGTACACTATCGAATATTTTTATGAAAATGTTATCGGCAAATGTTTTCTATGTAAGCCGTAGATTTATGGTAGAGTCTAAATAAATGTCGAATTGGACATAGTTCCTTAGTGAAAATATACGAAAAATCTTCATAGATAGCACAGGTGTGCTTTCTTCTCTGACATTAGTATATACATACATATATGAAAGCTATTTTATGGCACTACAGCTTTTACGTAGCTCTGAGTCCTCTTTGTAAAAAGTTGAGCATTTAGAAGAAATATTCATTACATATTTTCCCTCTTTAACTTGAAAAAATTAAGTTGACCTCTGTTTGATTTTACAACCTTTACAATTCGATCATTTGAAACGAATTACCTCTATAGCTCGAAGAAAAATTAGATACTGATTTTAAGATAATGCCGACAATGTACATCATTGTTTCTTAGAAATCAATGTAAAAGCCTACTTAAATAATAAACCTATTCTATGAAATGATAAAGGAATTTATGACTGACGTTAACACGTGATTTCATTGGAACTTTAGCGAAGTTACTTTATTGTTGTCGATTGAAAAATAATCAGGAATAGTTTGGTCCTACTGCAATACACACCAATGTTTAATACCTCTTTAACTAGTATTTTTATTTATTTTACCTCTCTAACTCAAAATTAGTTGGAATCAATCTTAACGTCTACAAGTCGAACATTTCCTGACATAGTTCGCTCAAGTTGAAGTCCTTCATAAGTCGAAAACTCTACAACTCGAATTTTTTGGCGTCTCCCTTCAAGTTCGACTTACAGAGGTTCTACTGTATATATTCTTGTTTACGTTTGCTATTTTTACTTATAATTTTTTAATTAAAGGTCCGGTAAAATTGATTTTTTCCTTAAAAAATATGCAAAAAAACTTATTGTTAAATTTAATTGAAAAGTTTAATCTCCAAAAAATGTTTACTTCTTCAACTTTTTTATTTAAAAAATAAAGTAAATTTTACCATAGTCCTGAAATATGGTTCATTGTGAATATTTTTAGATATAGGCCCTAGTAGCAGTAAATGGTTTTATAACTTCTCGTAAATGCATTTTAAGGACAAGTATAAAGACAACATATTATGCTTATAAAGTCTTAATAAGGGCTTGTAAGAGCCATTTGGTGTATAAATTATAGATACTTGTTCTCTCCTCTATTATCTTTGTAGAGACTTGGTACAGTATTTAAGTACCTGAGCACTTGCAAAAACACTTTACAAAGACTTTAAAAAGTGTGCGCTCAAAAAAAAGTGTCTTGTGTAGAGTAATTTTTAAAGAGGCTTAGAGACTCAAAGCTGTCTTTTTAAGATTTTGAAAATATAGAGAATATTTAATTTTATTTTCTTATCGAATTTCATTTTAACTCACGTATTGTACGCCAGTCACGAACACATGTCCCAACGACCCATAGTCCTGCACGCTATTCACAAGGCTATTTGTGATATACATATTATATAATACTTACGTTAAAGGCCAGTTTGGTACACCGGGGCACATTCGGCATTGACGTTTTCACTAAGAATGTCGATGTGTATACTCATGGTTTATAATTTTAATGCAGCCTCAAATGATAATCAGGAATGTCTTGTAGTTTGACAGTTCTAGTTAGTTGGGAAGAAAAGTTATAAGTGATTGTTTGTTTTATTGTACTTCTGGTAAGTAAGCGATTTTTTTGTTAAATTTTGTCTATATAATAGTGAAATTATGTGAAAAGAGCTATTGAACATTTAATTTAAATTTGAGCAATTCAAACCTGCTCTAATTTCATAAATTTTATTAAAATTTTAAGAAAATTTGCGACATTTGGGCACATTCGGCATTTGCCGAATAAGTTTATTGATCAGAAGCAAGCTATCAACATAAGCTGTTTTTGTTAAATTTAAGACATTTTCAACCTTAACCTATAGCTGAACATTGCGGAACCTGCTTTGAGCTTTAATACGGTTCGCAACTACAAGAAAAAGACCTAACAAGTCAATATTAATGAAACTGCCATAAAAAATGCCATATCTGATGTGAAATATGACCGAGAGACTTTAACTTCAGCTTCTTTGAAACACGGTATTAAACGGACGACATTTCTGTCCAGAATTAAGAAGCGTGACCCTTTGGGATCTGGTACGGTAATGAGACTGAACGAACTGAAGGTTCCAACATTTTTTTAGCTGAAGATGGCACCTTGGATGTAGGAAAATACGTGCTTGTAAATTTGAATGGAAATTTCAAAATACAAGCATATTATGTGGGTGACACACGATCGCAATTAAGGCTGAGAAAACATTGACAACTTTTGTCATTTTGCACATATTTTGCGTATAAAAAGCAGAAAGTGTTTAGTGTGTGCAAAATTATGAAAGCTGTCTCTGTTTTCTTATCATTAACTGCGCTCGTATGCTGCAAGCTTATAGTATAGTTTTCAGAATAAAAAAACAAGCATTTGAATGCAATTTATTCTTGTGTTTTCATCAATAAGTTTCTATGCCGAAAGTACCCATAGCAAAAACGAATGTGACCCGTGTCGGGGCACATGTCTATATTATATTTAAAAAAAAAAAATTTTTTTTTCTGTGTATGGGAGGTGCCACGCCCACTTATGCAATCCCGTCAAAATCCATTTTATTTCATAGCTTATTATTACTCCCATAGCACACTAAATATAAAATTTGACGTTTTTTGCTTATATGGTGGGTGCCACGCCCACAGGTTTCATTGCGTTCACTTTTACTTATAAGTTTCCTTATAGCCAGTTTATCTACCACTTTAAATTTCGTAACGATTGCATTGTTAGATCTCTTATTATAACAATTATTAATATTGTGGGCAGTGCCACGCCCTTGAACGAGTCTTGCCAGTATAGTGTTATAGCTTGTAATAATTACTGCTTTTAGAGATATTATTTTTATAATTTTTATGAAAATCGTAGGTGCTTTTTTTGAGTAATATTGAATCAAAATTTTCAATTAATGAAAAAAATGCCACGTGCACTTCTCTAATTCTGCCCACTTCAATTCAAGATATTTTTGATCTGCATCCGTCTACCATTTTTCATTACAATATATTCAATAGTTTGTGAGATATCACATGGCAAAGTTTAATGTTTAGGACTGTGCCACGCCCCTGTTAGAGTCTTGAAAAACTTAAAACCTAGCACAATCTTAATTTTGTTCACAACAAACGGCTGCAGCCGTTTTCGAAATAAAATTCAGACATATACAAACATATTTATACATTTACATTTTAATATATTTATAAACATACAATTTTAGATCGTTTAAGTAAAGAAGATATTAAATACATTTTTACGTCACCCTTTGTAATGGTTCTATATCTTGCCCTATCAAGATATTATAATTAAAAATTTTAAAGACATAACGACAGAGATTATTGTCTCGATAACTTTACGTTAAGGCAAAATAACAATATATAAGGTAGAATAGTTTGGAGAGCATTGTGTTCATATTTAGAGGCACCAAAACATAGTAACTCGAAAGAGTAAATAGTCTAAATTAATGGCATTATAACGTTTCTAAATGACATATATCATAGATAACCTTTAGGTTCTAAGTAAACAGATTGATACCCAATGAACAAAAGGTACGTAGTGCTGTTAATCCAAAGTTCTTACATACGATTAGATCAATCGATTTTTAAACCATTAGATTTTCTATTGGAAAGCTCAAATAGATTCATAGAACTTTAAGATTAAAGATGTGCTGATGATTTGCAACAGATAAGTAGATCATATTTCGATGAATTCAAAAATCTACAGATCCTCAGTTTCTTGGATGGTTTGATTCTCTCTGGACAATAGTTCTTACACGTATTTGATTGTTGTTCATTAGCAAAGTCATTTAACTAATGGAATATATAAAGCTCAGCTTTTAGAAAAATAATTGTTCAGTAAAATGAAATAGAAAATTAAAAAAAATCTTAAAGTAAACTTGAAATCATATTGAGATGCTTCACATTAAGTCAACCTTACAATGTATGTACAAGGTAAAGTCCATAGAGGAATACTCGCTGCACTCGCTTATCAAAAAAAAAAAAAAAAAAAACACTTCACGCTTGCCACAACCAGCAGTTGCGTAAAATTCCACCAAACAGAGCCTTCAAACGAGTAGTAACGGGTAGCTCAGCTGCTGGTGAAGTCACAGGCATCAGTAGAGTGATGATGCATCTTTATATGCGAGCGGCATGCAGCATACGGTATGCATTACAACGTCGTCATTATCAGTTCGAGAAACAGCGGCATCAATACATGCGGCTCATGCCTCATGGCTCTTAGCTCATGCCTGATTCGCTATGCAACATCGTTGTGCAACGCCAATTCTCAGAAACTTATCGCAAATGTCGTCTTGTAGCCATTGGTCAATTATGACTTATTCCAACTTACCGTATTCCGTTAGGCAATCAGTTAACAAAACGTCAAAGTACCATTTGCCTTATCAGCAGCAGCACCATTAACAGCGGAAAAGTTGCAACAACAAATTCAATGGCAACAATATGACTTAAAAATCATTTTTTTTTTCGTTTGTTCACCAAGCGAAAGTCTATCGAACTAAAAAGTAAATCCCAATAACAAAACACGCAAACATGACACAGATGGTACTGATTAGTGGAAAGTATAAGCTGTTCCGCTGACTGTGCCAAATCATTGGACCGGAGAGCAATTCATAAGCTTAATGATTTGAAGGAAACTTCTAATATTTTGAAGCTAAGCGAAGCTGCCATAGTCTCCTTCATCCTTCAGATGTGAAATATACGAATTTATAGGATTTTAGTTTATGAAAATGTATCAACATCAGAGTTTCTTAAAAATTTCTTTTCATGAAAAAAAAAAGTCGTATGATGTGAACAAAAAAGCAAAAGTTAAATGCTTTCCTTTTACCTTTTTTCTCTTCTGCCTCAAATTCTATATTTGGCTTGAGTGACTTAAGAGTGTATTTTCTTATTTGATTTGAAATTCATTTGCTATCCAGAACACTTGACAACCTCGAACGTGATCACTTGTCTGGTTGTTGTTGCGGTTGCTTCCCGATGCAACGCGTCGCTAAACTTTGTATCAGAAGATACGAGTATTGTGAAGGACTTTAGCGCAGCACCAAAGTAAATACATCATCTCTTTTTGAATCAACTAAGAAAACTCTTTTGGAGCTCTCACTGCGTGGAGTACCTGACCTGGGTTAAACAAATTTATTAAAAACAGATTTCGCCCGCATCACGATGACTCTGCATTTGGTTCGAAGTTGGAGTTCCACGTTGTGCGTGCGCTTCTTAGCTTCAAGTTCTTCATTTGCGAAATTTTGAAAAAACTCTTAAAGCAGATGAAGTATGGCGGCTTCAACTGGAGATGTATGAGACTTTGAGTTTTTAGTCAATGAAAACTGTTACATTTACCATAATGAAAATAAAACTAAAATAGAATGAAGTTACAAAAATCCGCTACTTAAAACAACATTTTCCATAATTTTGTTTTAATAATAGGGTGGCTTGAAAGATAACAGAGAAAGTAAAATTAAGAATTCATTTTGGAGTGCCGTTTGATTAAGAAAGTTTGAAACTAAGCCAGAAGTAACTCTTTTATAAATTTCATTTTATTGAGCTCACTGATATAATGTGTGTGTGTCAACACCAAAGAAATTACACTCAACAAAGATACATAACCTTTAGACAGAAAAATGGGCTAAAGCCTAGTTTCATCCTCTGCTAGGAGGACTCATCAGTAACTTTTAAGCCCTGTTTTGAAAGAGTTTTTAATTTCTTCATATAATGGTGCTCTAGAAAATGGTAATAGGTGCCTTATGTCAAAAATTGATGGAATGTATGAAGATACTTACAGCATACTATGCTAGGCATTTGCTGACTTTATGTTACTTTTTGTAGAGTAAAACAATTTGCTAATTCAGAACGCAATTCAAACAAAAAAGTGTCTTTCCACGCTTATATCTCAGCTTTTGGTTGAACGACCTCGGAGCTGATAATTTTCGGGCACTCTGTTGATAGTTTTTTTTTAATTTGATATATCATTTATTGCTATAGCTATTCTAAATCCCGTCAAATTTTATCATTTTAATAAAACTTTTTCGTCTCATTCTATCGCAGCTTAGTTTTCTAAAGGATTTATATCTTCCTCGTGTAAACTTCACATATGTTTTTTTTTATTTTTGTTTTGAAATATAGCCTACGGTATAGTGATAATATACTAAAAATTTAAGAATGGGATCTACGTTAGCTTAAGATGTAGTTGAATTAAAGTACATGCTGCACTAATCATGATACCTGACACTTGTTTAAGTATCATACATTAATTCTTCTATCTCCTTAACTAATGTAGATCCCATTTTGAAATTTGTAGCATATGTCTTTACTTATAGCTATATTTTGAAATGAATATAAAACAAACGGCCGATTTCATTAAAATTCTGATTTGAAATGTTTACTTCCGGTATTCAACAAGAAACCATCTACTATTGAAGTGCAATCAAGCCCGTGCGCACAAGGTTTGGGGGTTCAAACACCCCCCCCCCTCCCATTGGGAACTTTCGCATATAGGTTTGAACGAAAAATCAAAGAGATACAACAAATTTTCTTTTTTAAATGAAAGAACTAAAATGCCAATAAATCGTCGAAGCCCGAGTTTTTAATTTTCGACAAAATTTGCGATCTTTAGCTATTTTTGAACCAAAAACACGATTTCGGACCACTACGCGACGCTAAGGCTAAGTAACACGAGCATTTTTTCAATGTTCGTTTTAGCATAGCTCCGGCATCAAGAAAATCATCTTCAATGAAAATCCATCTACAAATCTATTCGCGTCATATATTTCAATTTTGCATGATAATTCACGTGACATGTGTATAAATGAAGTTCAACTTTGGCGTCAACGCATCGTTGGGCAAGACATCAAAAATTCTCTCGAAGCACTGGAAATTAGCAATGAAGACGCGTTTCCAAATGTCCATCAAATGCTTCGTGTTATTGAAACTTTGTCTGTGACAACCAGTGTTGGCATGTTACAAATGTCGCACGACACTTGCGACATTTACGACGTTTACGACCATAGGTCATAAACGTCGTAAACCTTCGAGCCTTTGTGGCCCAACTTGAGTTTGTGACAAAGACGAATTCTTGAGTTCATACTAAGAAAAATCATTTATTCATAACTTGATTCAGATCATCAAATTGTCTGTCAAACCTATTCAAATTCTCATCAAATAACATAGCATTTTTTGTTCGTTAAATTTTTGGAAAAATAATTTTAGTAGTTGTGATTATGTACACATAAGGAAGTATCGAACAAAAATTAATGAGGATATACTCGAATATGAATAAATTTTCGGAAATCGATGTCTATATTAAAAGTAAACCGTTTTTTAACGTTTTTTATGAACATAATCTAACATGAAATGTCCGTGTTAAAACCCGCCCCCCCCCCATGGATGATTCCTGCGCACGGGCCTGAGTGCAATTAAGGGGCCGTTTAAGTATTACGTAACGCAATTAGGGGGGGAGGGGGGTCTTGTGAAACGTTACGATGCGTTACAGGGGTGGGGGGGGGTTCGAACAACGCGTTACGTAACATTGTTTTAGAAGTGAAACTACTTTAGCGGGTGGTGATTTGAAATGAGGTATGTATAATGAAACGCTTTTTTATGTGTATGCTTATTGAATAGCTACAGCCAAAAAATTTTATTATAATGATAAAAGTTGATGGGATCTAGATAATTTACAGCAATAAATGATATGTTAAATTAAAGCACTTATCAAGCAGAATGTCCTAAAACTATCATCTTCGAGATTGGTTAACCAAAACCAGAGATGTAAGCGTGGAAAGATTTCCTATTTTTCTCATTTATTGCTGTAGCTGTTCTAGATCCCATCAACTTTTATCATTTTAATAAAATATGTTCGTCTCATTTTTCGCCATTTTAACATATTTTAAGCTAATGTTTATTACATTATGTGTGATTTTTATTAAATAACAATATGAACAAGTTAAGGTGTTATCTTCAGTCAGGCCGCAACTCACATACCCTACACTGCACTCAAAGTAGGTACATATATTTCAGTAAAAAAAAGACGTTGAAGAGGTTAAATAATTCGAAAAAAGTGTGAAATGTTTAAGAGGTTGAAAACTGTTGAAAAAGTCGTAAATATATGCAAAATGTTAATGTTGAGAGAGGTTGAAAAAGTCTAAACAATTTAAAATCGATGAAAAAGTCGGAAAAATAAAGAAATTTCATTACAATATCTTGCACGGTTTACGAGATATGGTGGTATAGAGGTTAAAATTTAGGACCGTGCCACGCGAATCTTTGGAAACTTGAAACCTAGCCTAATCTTAATTTAGTTCAAATGTACACCTAATCACCAAGTTTCATCAAAATCGCTGCATTTTTTTTCAAAATGGGATTGGGCAAATATACATAGAGTATGGGCGGTAGGCGTGTCCATGAACCGATTACGTCCATTTTCAATAGCAAGATGCCTGCAAGAAGATCTGACCTGAGTGTGCTAATTTCATTCAATTAGCTTTCTTGGTTTTTCCGTAAATCTGATTTGAACAGACAGACAGACGGACATAGCTAAATCAACTCAGGTGGTGACGCTGATCAAGAATATATCTAAGTATATACTTTTTCATACCTACTACCGCCCTCTTCTATGCGTTACAAACAAAATGACAAAGTGAATATACCCTCGGTGTAGGGTATAATAAAGAAAATAAACAACATACGCATGTATTTCCGGTACTTTTCGCAACATAATTGTAACTTTTAGGTAAATATGGTCACTTGGGTGTTACGTAACGTTTAAGGGGGGGGGGGGGGGGGGGTAGAGCAAAACGTTACGGCGCGTTACATAGGGGGGAGGGGGGTCAAAAATATTCGAAAATTGCGTTACGTAATACTTGAACGGCCCCTAAGCCAAATATGAACAAATTTTAAAATCTAGTTTTTTTCCTTGTCTGCTTCATATGAAATGCCTGATATACTTATGTATCTCCTTTTTTTTTTTGGCAATAAATATTTTTTCTGTATTTGATTTGTAATGCGTTTTAAATCGTATTTTTTCCACCATTTTCTTTTTGGTTATCACTAGTCTTTTCTTAGTAGAACGTTTGATTTTTTGTGTAATTCTTTTGTACTTCTTTTCAGTTCGGCTTGGATTTCATTTTGCTCAGAAATAGTTTCTCACGTTTGAGATAATTCATAACGTAGTCTAATACTAATGCGACGGATCTCACGTTTTAACTCTAGAATCTCTTTGTGATCAATGTAGACTTTGGCAATGCGAATTATTCAAAATTCTAAAAAATTTGTTTAAACTGAAATACCCCACAAATTTTCAAATTACTTAAAACACAATTTCAAAATCAGCGCTATTGTAATATATTTTTATTATTATTTTATTAAATTTCAGACCTGCATACATACTTCTTCCGAAGACGATCTGAACGGCAACGAGTTTTTAATGCATGTCGGATGGTTTGGTGGCGAGGAGGCATATATATCATCGCCATAAGTAAAGGATGATTGCTAAGTATCTATTGAATGTCAAGATTTGTAGAGCGGAAACCTTGGCGCAGATCTAACATGAAATCAAAAGGATTAGAAAATTTCCCTTTAAGTAATACTCTACATTTGAATCCATTGTATTAAGTCTTGATAAAGTTAATGATTTTTGAGTGCTGCACTTCGTCTGCGCAATGCGTACCAAATGCAATTGCGGTTAGTGCTGTCAAAGGCGGTATTGTAGCCAAAAAGGGTTAAGTGTCACAAAGCCTGCCACTCATTCGTTTGATCCACTATAAAGCGAGGGGTATTTATTTGGTCAATACGCGATGCGGGTGAAAAACTCCCTGTTGTTTCCGGGTAAGTGAGTCTATTTTATCTTCGACTCCAGTTAGTAGGACATTGTCATGTTACTTTGTACGTTGTAAAGTGATAGGTCCTCTTCCTTTGGGATTTTCTTCGAGGTCTCTACGAGCCTACCTTTTATATGAACCGGAGATGTTATAGCTCTTGTTATCTGTATTTATGAAGATCACCACGATGGGTCATTCGCTGCAGTCATCTTTCAGGGCCGGTTGCCCTCCCAACGGATTAGCAGAGTACCTGTATTATTTAGATATTTAAAAGTTACCCGGATTTGTTTTTGAGTGGCCAACCTTATCTTAATTTGTTTGGTGATATATAACAAATCCAAAGCTACATATATAGTCCCTTGGTGACTTTTTCTTCGAATTAGATTTGACCGCTGTAGTTTTCCACTAATTAAGTTTCTTTAATGTGAGGCAACAGTGAATCTGGCCCCTCTCCATATTAATATCCGACACAAGGTAGCGAACCATCCTCTGCCTTGTTCGCAATACGCAATATAAGAACGAACGCTAAGAACTTTAGGAAACTTTGTCATCCTGCTACATTTCAATATGGTTAGCCTCATAGTTTAATGGAAGGTACCATGGATACTAGTGCAAAAGGGTCCAGTACGGTAACACCTTACGGGACCCCAATAAATAAATTTGCTAAAATGACATAACTTTTTATTAAAAAATATAAAATTTTTTTACATCAAATTTCATTGTTTGCCAACGAAATCAATAGCGATAAAGTTGTTTTTTAGGTTACACACATATACAGTATAATTCGCTTAGGAGCCTTCAATTATATTCCAGCAAATATTGCGCCCTTAAGCGAAAAATGCCCTTAGCCAAATTTCTGTTAAGAGTGATAATTTTTTTTTTCTTGAGCTCCTACCAAGAACAAGTTTAGCAAAAAAGATTTACATAGTTTTCAACAAAAGCATTAAGTTTATTTTAGTAAAAAAACATAAGATAAAAAAAACAATTATGTATATGGACATTGAAGATAAAAGTAACAAAGCACTAATACATACACATCAACTACATGTATTCTTGTGTCCTGAGACTCCTACGGGAAATTTGAAATTTGAAGTGTTGCATTTTTTAACAAAGGCTGTTAAGTGTAACTTTTAGTATGAAAAATGAATTTAACCAAGCAATAATTAAGTGCTGTTAAGACAAATGTGCTCCTAAGCGGGAGGCAGCTAAAAAAGGTATTTTCTTACATAAAAAATCAATGGAATAATGGAAACAAGAGATTATTTTAATATTCGGCCCACCTAGTCAGGAATAATTCGGCGACGAACCAGGCGATACCATCCCTTTGAAGGATAATGACCCGAAGTATATGGCTAAAATGGCTTCGAGACCAAAATATTACATGCATGGATTGGCCAGCAGAGTCACCAGATATTATCTCCATTGAAAATTTGTGGAATTCTTAAAAAAAAAAAAATAACAATCGCACAAAATCTGGACGTGCTATGGAAGGTCGCCAATGGATAATGGTCCGTGATCAGTACTCAAATACTAGACAAATTGAAAGCGAGTATGCCTAAGAAAATACACTTCACCACTAAAGAGAAAAGCGGCCACATAAAATATTAAAAAATGATTTAAAATATTTCACAAAAGACTAAGTATAAAAATAACTACCCAAGTTAATCAAAATGTGAAATATTTCAGTTTTGATTTTTTAGCTAGAATAAAAAATTTGCAAGTTTTCTGCATACTTTTTTTTAAAAAAAACTTTTTTAAAAAAAAAAAAAAAAAATACAGCCTTAAACTAGAAATACGTTTTAGTGCACTATTTGAAGTAAGTTCTTTCCAAGTAAAGTTTATAAAACAACAATAATTGTGAAAAGCAAATATTTTGATATTTTTCTTCACGTTGAAGATTCTAAATTTCTATGCAAAGTTAACATTTTCACTTTGTAAAAATTGTGTTTCGAAAAATATGCAGGACGAATGTATAACGGTTATTGTATATAACTTTCTGTATGTTACGATTTACATTTTCTTTTCGTAGTTGACATTGTGCACTTAGTAACATTGGACGACAAATTGCTGTCATTCATTTTTAAATTCAGTTGATTTGCCGGAATTGCTACCACACAATCTACAACTGAAAGTTGTTGCACCAATTATTATGAATCGCAATATAAACCAACCACGATCGTGTAATGGTACCAGACTTGCCGTGTAAAAACTAATGAACAATGTCATCGAAGCAACTATTTTGAAAGGAAAATACAAAAGCGAAGACGTTTTGATTCCCCGAATTCCTATGATTCCTACAGATTTTCCAGATGAATTTGAACGCCTTCAATTTCTTGTTGGTCTTGCTTTTGCGATCACCATCAATAAGGCGCAAGTTTAATCTTTGGAAACCTGCGGTATCAACTTGGAGTATCCATTCCTTTCACACTGACTGCTTTGTGTTGAATGCTCAAGAGTAGGAAAATCATCAGCATTATTGATTTACACAACAGATGAAAAAACAAAAAATTTTGTTTACCGAAAAGCAATACAACAAACTAATTTTAAAAAAATAGTAAAACAAATTTTTTAATTTTTGAGAAAAAAAAACATTTTAACCGTTCGGCCAGTCGACAAATTCTTTCTTTAGACAACTCAGAATATTATTTTCGTAAGCCGCTAGTTCCTTATAAAATATTTTAGATGTACGTCCTTTAATATACAATAACAACAACTGACGATTAAAGACAAGAACTTCAAACTTAATATGGTATCTTACACAGTAAAAAATGGTTTCTATTTGTAAACTGAAAACAAGTCACAAACAGATTCTCTGGTCATTTTGTTAAGCAAAAATGTTGCCATAACATACCCCAGAACATTGGTATTAACATACGGACAGACAGATGAACAGACATACGATTTTATGTGCGATCTGCGTACAAACATGCAGTTAACATACAAAGGAAACACGGCGACGCTGGCTCGATACCTCGCTGCGCGCATCGGAATAAATCTCATATGAAATCTTGTTTCTGCGCTTTGTGTGCGATTCGCTAGCATTATGTCCGATATTCAATTTCGAATACGACACTCCAACAAAAATGCAAAATTTATGATTATTTTATTTGATTTGTGTTCGTTTTGCGACCGGACACTTAATTTATCAATTGCTCAGTGGTTCACCTTGAAATCTCTGCGAAATTTCGAGCGCATTTTTGAGGATGGGTCAGACGATCGGCCATGTGAACAACACTTTGTTAATGACTTAAGCACAAATATGACTAATTTTGAGGAAATAAATAAAACTAAAATATTATGTGTACAGTGGCAAAAAATCTTTGGCTATATTGAATGTTCTTACAAAAAAAAAAAAAAACATCTCATCATAAACTGTGAACAAATCTGTAAAGAGTTCATTCAATGCATTGCTGGAACACCCAACATGGCCGCTGGCCATATATGCGTTGTTGCTGGTGTTAAACTCGATTAATTCATCGAGTGTCGATTACAACACTAAATAAATGCAGCCCAACAAGTAGAACACCAACAGACAGAAAACGATTCCAATCACAATTCCACGTCTATGCAGCATCAGTGCGACCAAACTGAAGAAACTCTGATCGGTACAGCATTCTGCTTTTGTTGCTATGCATACCAAAAGTTACAGCTGAAAGAGCTGGACAGTGGGACAAAATTGTTACCTAGCAAAGGCATGGGATACCAAAATACTTTTCAGTTTCTAAGCATTTTCTTTTCTCATTACCATTTGCCTCATTATTGAATATGCTCAAAGTATTTCTCCTAATCAAGTCCACAGTGCAGCTATGTCCATTCTTTTAACGGCAATGCAATGCAACATTGTGGTTTCATCTCTGCTTACAGCATCGTTTTGTTTTTGTTTTACTGTTGCTAGGCCATCCGTTCAGTTAACAATCTAGCGATATTAAATTGTAGCTCGTTGTACAATTTAACACGAAGTCAGCAATTTATATGGCTTAAGCATGTGTTGCCAATGTAATTAACTCGTTTGCTGTTGTAAATGCCAAGTTGCACCAAGCTGCATACAGTAAATGTGGGTGGTCTTTGATCTGGTTGTTGCACGGTAAGACATTGTGAATCGCACTGTTTGTTGACAATTTTTTCAAGTTTGAAACTTAAATTCAAAGCAATTATCACCTAAAGAAGGACTTTCGGACCATACTCAACATTCTTTAGTACATAAGTGTTGATATTTTTATTAGGATCCGATTTTTGCACGCCCACTTTGTTCAACGTTTCCGTGTATTAAGAATGTAAAACTGTGCAAAAAGGAAACACGTCCGGTAACTTTAGTGGTTCAACGAATAAAAGCTTTATGAAAGAGTAAGTTTGTTATGTCATTTACAATATCGGCCGTTCCAAAATTAATATCTACTGGTAAGCAGTAGTGACTTCGCAAATTATTATAAAATTTAAAAACAGTTTCAAGTTTAATAAGCAACTAAGCATTTGAAATTTTTATTTTTTTTTCATGAGTTGTCACGCTTGATTTTTCATTCCCGTCCACTTTGGCTTAGTTGATACATCAAATTTTTGCGTATAGAGTTCAATAACATTGGCATCAACAATTTGCTTTTTACAGCGCGCTGCTGTTAGTATCAATCAGGCGGGTGTCATAGGCTATAAAACTTTTATTTAGGGTGCATATTTAGGGTGGCCCTCATACACAAATATTTTAAAAATAGCGATTTCTCAAAGACAGACAAATCGATTCTCATGAAACTTATACAGTATGGCTTACTTAGGGTGGCCCTCATAGAAATATATTTTTAAATATCATTTTCACGAAGACAAATAAATCGATTCGCACCGAATTTACACCACGTAGCTCTTATACTAAGAGGCTGAGGATACAAAACTTTTATTTAGGGTGTCCCTCACATAAAAATATTTTTAAATATCATTTACTAAAAGACCGCCAAATCGATTCTCATGGAATTTACACTACATGGATTCTGTATTAAGCACATATAAGGTCAAAAAAAGTTTATTCAGGGTGCATACTAAGGGTGACCCTCGTACAAAAATATTTTTAAATATCATTTTCACGAAGACAGGTTAATAGATTCACTCCGAATTTACACCACGTAGCTCTTATGTTATGAGGCATAGCTAAGACTACAAACTTTTTATTTAGGGTTGCCCAAATACAAAAATATTTTTAAATATCATTTTCTCGAAGACCGCTTAATCGATTCTCATGAAATTTACATCACGTGGTTTTTATATTAAAAGGCACTTCTAAGGTTGTAAAAATTTAATTTTGGGTGCATACTAAGGGTGTTCTTCATACAAAAGTATTTTCTAAATAGAATTTTCACGATAAAAACTAATTTTACTTTTCAGCTTCACAGGATGCATTAAATAAAGTGATACTCATACTAGGCATGTTTAATTTTATCAGTCGAAAATATAATTTTAAGATGAAAATATAGTCTTTTAAGAAATTCATATTTTCAACCAATGAATTCATTTTCAGAGATAAAAAACTATTAAAGAATATAAATAAATCAAAGCTGCCGATTAAAAATTTAATAAAGTAAGTTGCATTTTTCATCCCAAATATTTAAAAAAACAATTTTTCTCCCTATTTTAGTGAATTTTTGATTTTAATGAAAGTAGCATATATGATATATACATATGTATATATAATAGAGTTTTTTTAAAATAAAAAATATGTTTCGCATATATTTATTAAATAAAGTTGAAAACTGAAATATTTCAACTAAATAGTATCCACCTTTTCAACCTAAATACATCAGTTAAAAAAATCAATTTTGAAGTTGAATTAAAAAACCTCATTTTAAAGGGAAAAAATTAAGCAAATAATTATTTTTAGAGAAGCTATACCCACAACTAACCATGAAACCAGATCCGAGCGACACTTTTTGATTATATATTTACTCTTAAACCTCTCGAATGGGAGTTAAAGTAAACTTAAGCCGAACTGTGTACTAAAATAACAAGCCATTCGATTTATTTGGTGCACCCGGTATATGTTTTCCTATTGAAATTTTGTCATTTCCAAATAAATGGTATGTTCTAAAATTCTTCGGGAATCCGAAAAAAAAAAATAGCCCTAGGGTTGCTACCAGAGCTGAAAAATTTTTAAGTGGTCAAAAAAATTAAGAAAATTTGTATTTTTCTTATAATATTTTTTTCGATACTTCCTTATGTGTACACAGCGCTGTTTTTTAAGCCAATATATAAAGAATCAATACATGGCCTCTGCGCAAATTAAGCTTTGGTGTTTCTTCTGAAACAGCTCAAATCCTTTGTTGTTTTCACTACAGTGGTGTGCCATATTATTAGACCCATTGCGGAAATTTCCATATAACAACATTTATATTGCTATAAATTTTAATATCATAATAATTTTATTATTAATTATGGAATCATGACGTATAAAATGAAACACATTAACTTGATCTAAAGTATTTCATTATATTAAAAAAAAAAAAAAATTAAAAACAGTCTATTATTTATGAAAAATCGTTATTTTGTGATATTTTCACCACTTCCTGAACATAAGTACTACGATACCCGACGACAATCAGCTTCTCTATGAGATACTGTATTGTTGTTATTGCCACTTACATGGCCATATTAAAATTTATAGCAATATAAATGTTGTTATATGAAAGTTTCCACAATGGGTCTAATAATATGGCACACCACTGTACATTCACTTTAATGCACTATAATTTGAAATTGTCAATGCCACTGGGTGAATTTCCATTAAAAAAATAAATGAGAAAAAAAATATAATTTAATTTTTGGTAAAAAAAAAATTCATCAGACCGTGTGGTTTTTATTATGTTTAGGTTTGCAAGGACTCTTTTCATTTCTCTTATTCAAATTAAATGGTTGGCATAATGGTACTAATGATAAGATTATTGCACACGAAGTTGCTAGCGAAACAGCGATGCCAATCGGCCACCGAGATCGTGCGATTTAACTCATAAAAAATTTTTTCCTTAAGGTTATCTCAAATGTAAGGTCTATGTCAATAAAGCAGCAACAATTCAAGATCTAACAGGTGGCATATTGGAGATATAGAGCAGTAATTATGCCACGATATCATACTAACTTTAAACAAACGGGATTGATGCAGTCCGCCGAAGTCATGTTAAACATTTGGCGATATTATCTTTAAGACATTCCAATATAATTTTTTTCTTACCAACTATTCTCATTTTTTGACCCAGTTCGTATATGTATACTGATTTTGGCAGATGATTCTATCTCATCTGCAATACTTTAATTGTAAATAACTAAGCCTTAGGTGAAATATATCACTCACGTACATAAAGTATTTTGGATGCAAGTCTTAAAAAATTTTAACCTAAATCAAAACTTCTCTCATGTAGCAATTCGATATAAGGCCTCTAACACCACATATGTTTCAATAATATTGTGAAATACCATCAGATGCTTAGTCACCAATTGCCGCGTAATCTTTTAAATCAACGCGAAATTAATGGAAACAATAAATAATGCAGTGGAGACTTCGGCGATTTTTCATGTAGCAACGTGTTTCGTCTTCTTAACTTTCCATTTTATTTCGATGATAAATTAACGACTTATCCATTTTGCGGTCAGGCGGAAGGAACGCAATAAATTTTGACAAAGTCAGACATTGTTGAAACTGAATTCAATTTAACATCAATGCGTTGCGAATGCAAAAAAAAAACAATAACAGAAATGCTGCCCATGGCAGAAGACATGAGACGCCACCATTGGTCAAAATGATAAAACTCTTGGCAAGTTTATTGAATTGACCCACCTTGAGTGGCAGTACAGTGACACCACTAACAACAACAACAATACAGAAAGCAACAAACAACTGCTACAGCGATAATGTAAATAAACTACCTTGGTGACCGTGACCATCAAAACCCGGGGACATCCAAACAAATGCATCGTTTTACAGCCTGTGACAGAGGGTCATTTCCATGTCAAAAGTATAAAAAAAAAAAGCACTACGCATGCGATAGGGTGTTACAAAAAATATATACAAAGCTCAGTCAAATTTTGATTGATTCATAATAGCTTGGCTTGATTTTTTAACATTTATTTGTTTCACAAACTTATGGTAGACAGGCAGACAGCTAAAGAACAAATAGAAAGTGTGATAATAAGGCTGACCAGAATTCTAATTGACTGAGGTTCTATAGACAAAAATTATTGGCCACAGATGTCGAAGCACCTTTCATTTCATTTCATTTATATTAATTATAGTCTATGAATACAAAAATCGTTGCAGACTAGCATAAATAGCTTAACATTTACATAAATATAAATATTGAGTGTAACAATTCATAGCAAATTTTTTGAAAGTTTTTTTTTTTCAAACAAAAATCTAAATCATTTTTAATATTTACAAAGCTTATTAAATTCAATTAAAACTCTGTTTATTGGTTCATGCTGAGAATAA
Source organism: Tricholauxania praeusta (assembly GCA_949775025.1). Classification (NCBI taxonomy): domain Eukaryota; kingdom Metazoa; phylum Arthropoda; class Insecta; order Diptera; family Lauxaniidae; genus Tricholauxania; species Tricholauxania praeusta. Next base: position 47,218,438 of record OX459031.1, read on the forward strand.
TTAGTTCTATGAACTCTTACATAGAAAACACAAGAATTACGCAGATGTCTAGTCGGAACGTTAAAATCACTAATTTCTAATAGACAACTACAGTCAATATTACCATTTGTAAGATCTTAGAGAAACATCATTGATTGAATCAAACGCCTACTTCCGAGAGATTTTAAGCTCAACAATAAACAGCGATCACTATACGTTGGAATTGGTTCAGTGAAATTGGATCGTGAAGAAAATTTTAGGAATATTTTTTGAATGCGTTCGATACGAATAGAATGGACCGTGTAAAATGGGTTCCAAATAAAAGCAGCATATTCTAATCTAGACCGTACAAAAGAAGTATACGAGACCTTCAATGTATAGGGATCACTAAAATTTGAACTATAGGGATAATAAAATTGTGATGTTCAACAAAAGAAAAACCATTATCAAACAAAACTCCTAAGTCCAAAATTTTCTTTTTACTCACTAATCTGTATCATCAGCATGATAAGCATATGGAAAATAACTAACAGACTTAAAAAAGGAAACATGTGAGCAGTTAATTTTGAACCAATCCTGAACTCTGGTAAAGTCATTTTGTAAAATATTAATATCATTATTCAACCTTATTTGCTTAAACATTTTAAGATCATCCGCATAAAGTAGAAACTTTGAGCGAAAAAAGCAACTACTAATATTATTGATATAGAGGATGAAAAAAAAGCGGCCCAAGAATGCTTCCTTGTGGCACCCCTGAAAGAGCAATGATGGGAAATAATTTGATGACATTTATTTCAATAAAAGAGCTCCTGCCCTAGAGGTATGATATAATCCAATTAAGAGATTTAACTAAAAGCTTTTGTAATATTCGTATAAATAGTATCAAGTTTTAAGCATCTTTCAAAAGAGCTGATACAATAATTTGAAAAGACACCAAGGCTGATTTTTACAGAAAAGTATACATAGCTTTACCTCGTCAACGCTTTCAAAGACAGTCGACAATTTTGAGATGGGTTACATAATTTTTTTACCACCTTTATGAATGGGTATAATGGAAGCAATTTTCCACTTGCTAATAAAATTACCCGTTTTTAATGACTTATTAAAAAGCAGAGTCAATGGATAACTCAAGGACTTGCAACATTATTTTAAGAGAAATGGTGATATACCATCTACATCAAATTTTAAAGCATTTTTTAAGCCTAAAAGGCCTTCTTGCACATCTTTATCACTAACTCATACAGTGCCAAAGTCGTAAGTGGATTGAATATTATCAAGAAAAGCTGAATCAAAATCTGAAAGATAAGCATTAAAATTAGATTTAAAAAAAACTGTATCAGAAACACATTCAGATGTTTTACTTACCCAGAACACTGCAGAGGGAATATCCCTCAAATCTAACGTTCTGATCTAAAGTATTTGTGGCAATGAAGAGTTTATAAAACTTATTACGCAAGTTTTTTAACTTTTTGAGACATTTTGCGTTAATTTTGGGTAATTTATGTATTTTTTTACTCAAAATTGGAATATTATTCTGAAAAATAGTTAGAATTGAGTTTACAAATAAATCGAAAGTCAGTTTTTTCTTACATTTTTTAATAAGCACAAAGTTAAGTAAGGTCTGAATAAATTTTTTTGAATAATTAAAAGAAAAATTACTTAATAGGTGAAAGCCAACTCCACATTCGGAACTAACAAAAAATCCTTTTGGAACATGTAGCTTTATTAAAAAAAAAAAAACTATATTCTTTAAAACGAAGGATACATAACATGAGATTGGTAGCAGTATATGACGTTAATTTACTTACAATTAGTTTTTATTTGTATTGCTCAAAGGGCTCATTGAAAAGAATCTTTTTGAACTTTTCAAAATGACTTTGATAAAAGTAGATATTCATTCCAGTCTAATGTAGAGTTCTGAAATGACTCACTAGTTTCTAGGGATTAAGTTAAAGAGTTAAATACCATTATACACTTAACGGTCCTACAATGATCATAATATATTCATTGATATGTATGAAATGATATCTTTCTTTATTAGTAACGTTCAAAAATTTCAGAAAGCAATTCAATTTCACCAATCTTAGAGTGCTTACTGTACTTTTGATGTTCGATATGACAAAGTTCGAGCAATAACTTTTTGCAACACCCTAACTTGCGTTGTTTGCTGCTCTGTTGCGGAAGCTGAAACAAGCAGTCATATGGAAATGAACGAATTAGTGTGCGGCTAAAGTTAGACAAAGTGTTGGTGCATAAAAGGCAATACTTAATTGAGTCATAGCACAAGACAATCAATGCGATTCATATTTGGCAGCGTCATATAAACGGGAACAGCGCTACGATCTCAAATTCGAAATTAAATAAACTATTGCAAGGCATTCCGCAGCAGCAAAAGCACGAAAGACAACGGAAGGGGAATCAATTTTGAAATGGAATTCAAGAGACACAAATAAAATCCATTAAGCGAAAACATCAACAGCAACAAAAACAAAAAAAATAAAATGATAGCGGATGCGCTTAAGTACAACAAAAATAAAGACAAAAACAAACAGGTATGATCATCATTGTCTGGGAATCTGAATTCGTAAAAGTCGACTGAAAAAAGCAGCGCATTTCAAAGATTTGTCATTCCATAGAACGCTTCAGAAGCAAACCGACGCGATGCGACACAAAACAAAATTTAACTGAACCCCCCACAAGCAGCTTAATATATGCAGAAGTTTACGGTCTTTAACACCGCTAGCCTACCTACTTCTTTCCCCACAATTTCTTTCTTAATTTTGGCACTCTGGTATTCGAACAGAATTGAAACGAATATATCGTAAAGATCGTCAAAGAATCGAATTTGATGCAGAATATCTTCTTCAGAAAATCCATAGATTATGAACATAGTTTCAAAATTCAATATTTGCATTGCCTCAAATGAAGATAGTTGCTAGAAGATGGTCTTAGGTCGAGCTTCTGGACTTAAGACATCGAAGGCCTTGGTTGCTTGTGCAAATTCTATTTTTTTAAGAATTGTACTTTATTTTCTTTTTATATAGTAAATAAATCGTTAAAAAATAGTTTTCTTGGGTATATTTTTCAAGCTTCAAAATGATTAAAAAATCTTTTAGGCTATTATTGTACAGCCCTGTGTCTACATTTGTCCGACACGCCTTAAGTTCCCCAACATTTTAAGACTCTACCATCCAAGAAATTTCGGCATGAACTTGGAGGACCAAAAATATTTCAAACTTATTTCGAAAATAGTGGCGCTAATCACTTTTTGGCAGCTGGCATTTCAAATATTTTTGCCCTATGGTAAGACGCCAGCTTTGAAGCAATTTTGGAAACGATTACTTTTTGATAGTTTTGCCTTAGCTTACTGAACTAGTTCACACAGAAGAAAAGATGGCATTTCTGCACTTCCATTAAGAAAACTGTTCATTAGACTCCACAAAATTCAAAAATTTCGGGGTTGTTACATTTCTTAGGTGATTTTTTCTACTGATTCTGAAATTGATCAACAATTTTCTCATACCGTACCGGTTAAAAAAGTTACAAAATATTGGTTTTCAAAAATATGAAAGACCCAAAACAATCCGTTTTATTTTTTATTCGTCTCGAAAATCATCTGCAAATGATAATATACCCAAAAATTGGAAAAACTGCGAAAATTGCAAAACTCAGTAGAGAAAAAAAACATTGTCAAATTTGTGCCCAAACGAAAAAAAGACTCCACAAAGTTTCACATCAAAAGTTCAGGTAAATGTGACAAACGGAACCACTTCCAGTATATGGGGCTTACATTAAATTAAATATTCTGTTTTTCTTTGGATGTCTTTGAAAAATGTTTTTTTTTTTTCATTGCTTAAAAAACTGGTAATTGTAAAAAATGGTGGTCATTTTCGAAATCAGTGAGCTAAAATCACCCAAGAAAGTAAACTTTGAGCTGTACAAATCACTTTGTTGGAAAACATTCCTTTCATAAGGTTAAATTTTGTATTGCCATTTAATGTTAACACTACAAATTTTCTTGGAAGCATTTCATCAAAGTCACTAGTTTTTGGAATAATTTGATTAAAAAATTAACTAAAGAAATGTATCGAAAACTATTTTTATTGAATAACGATACCTCAACGCTTACACCACAGATGAATTCAATTGCTGTGCATGCGCAATATAATTGCCAACAACAACTTGCCCCATTCCTTTGTCGCTTAACAGAGACTTAATCCATTAAATTTATACTAACTAAGATACAGATTTTCTCACTCATTTATTTGTTCAGGTAGAAATTTAATAATAAAAATTCGCCAATGTCGCAATAAAAATGAACAAAATCAACAAAAAAAAAACATCTGAACTTAAAATCCATTTCAAGTTTTAATGCTTTTTATTATCCGAGCCGTATCTTGTCCTCTTACCGAATGTCTCTCGCTGCCTAAATCTATCCATTCACTATAGCAATCGAATGATGGCAACCCATCTCATCAACTTGGTATTGTGTAGGTGTTTTGTTATGGTTGTTGTTGTCACAGCTTTGATATTCGCAAAGTTTTTCACATATGAAATATCAAGCAAAACCAGAGAACACATTAAGTGTCGCGAATTCTTAGAATTAAGCAGATAAGCGGCATCTCTATGCGTCAACTTATTGTGCATTAATGACATTAACATAATTTTAGTAGACAAAATCAAAATCGAATGATGAGGAATTACATAGCGTGGTCATGCACTTTGGGAGCAAATTTCTTTATATCTAAGCTTGGTGGATGAATAACCCCACGTATTATGTAAGGCGAAACAATTTTCTAATTTTCTGAATCTAAACTTTTTTTTTCAAATTATGTTATTTAAGTTGAAATTAACATAAAAGTCACAGAAAGTTTTTAGTTTTTAATTAAAAGTTTCAAACGGCTGTGACGAATGTGCCACTCACTTGTTTCGCCTTACATAATACGGCGATAAGTGTCAGTACGGTTAAGTTAATTCAAAGATATCATTCTTTTTTAATTTTATTTGTCACTTGCATTACCCTGTGCGCATCGCTTCACCTCAACCGTGGTGCATTTTCGATGTGTAGTCTGCGTGAAAACTCTATTTAAAAAATACTTTTGTATGAGGACCACCCTTAGTATGCACCCAAAATAAAATTTTTACAACCTAAGCAGTGACTCTTAATATAAAAGCAATATGGCGTCAATTCCATGAGAATCGATTAAGCGGTATTCGAGAAAATGATATTTAAAAATATTTTTATATGAGGGCCACCCCACATATGCACCCTAAATAAAATATTTTTAAGTTTGTCTGTGCCTCTTAATATAAAAGCCATGTGGTGTAAAGTCCAAGAAAATCAATTAAGCAGTCTTTGAGAAAATGATATTTAAAAAATATTTTTGTGTGAGGGCCACCCTAAATAAAATTTTTGTATCCTTAACAATTCCTCTTAACAAAAGAGCTACGTGGTGTAAATTCGGTGTGAATCGACTAAGCTGTATTTGATATTTAAAAAATATTTTTGTGTGAAAGCCACCCTAAATAAAAGTTTTGTAGCCTAAGCTTTGCTTCTTAACATAAGAGATGCGTAGTGTAAGTTCGGTGTGAATGGATTTATTTGTCTTCGTGAAAATGATATTTAAAAATATATTTGTATGAGGGCTACCCTAATTATGCACCCTTAATAAAATTTTTACCATCCAATCTGTGCCCTTTAACATAAAAGCCATGCTTTCATGAGAATCGATTTGCCTGTCTTTGATAAATCGCTAGTTTAAAATATTTGTGTATGAGGGCCACCCTAAATAAAAGTTTCATCGTCTTAGCTATGCGTCTTAATATAAAAGACATGTGGTGTAAATTCCATGTGAATCGATTAAGTGGTCTTTGTAAAAATGCTACTTTAAAAATATTTGCGAATGAGGGCCACCCTAAATTAAAGTCCTATAGCCACCACGCCCCTGGTGTCTTATCCCGTTCATATTTTGTGAAGTGCTTAACATAGGCTATGTGCATCCTGACACCGAATTTTAAGACTCTTGCTATCATTTGAATAGTGTTTCACCGAGGCTACGAGGCAGCCTCGTTTTTGACTACGAGAACGAGGCGAGACCGAGGCGAGAACGAGGCGAGATGGAAAAATAAATTTTCCTCGCTTGACCGAGGCGAGGCGAGATCACACGGCACCTCGCCTCTTCCTCGCCTCGGCCTAGCCTCGTTTTCGAAACCAAGAGCGAGGCACGTTTTGACCAAATCTGAACTCTTACGACCCATATGCAGATTCAAAATATGAAGGTAATTTTTATATTAAAATCTAAATTTAACTAATATTTTAGTATTTTATTTTGAGTAAACGACTTTGTTTTATTTTTTACCCGCAAGTGCTTCATACGAGTTCAGATTTGGTCCAAGCGCTAATGCACAGAAGTGCTTGGATCGCATCAGCTTTTATGCGACTTCGCCTCGATTGATCGATTGGGGAAGCATGTAAGGCTATGTAAGGCTATAAGCAAAGTGCATGATTGACAACACTGCATTGAAATTGATTTATTCTAATAGTCTTTCTAAGAACCGGTAAAGGTGAAACGAAACGCACAGGGTAATGCTAGTATATAAATAAAGATCAATATATGTATGTTCGTTTCTAATGGACTCCTAAACCGTTCAACCGACCGACGAAAGATTTGACATACATATATGTTTCTTATGATTTGGGATGCTCCGTAACATAGTTTACGATAAATGGGTGATGCCACCCCCACATAAGAGAAAAGCAGAATTCATCATATAGAGGGTTTTTCAATAGGGACGCTACAAAAGTTGACCAATAGGAACAGCAAACGACGCCATATTTTTTCCCGCTCTTTTGACATTTCTCTTCAGTAAGGTTTGCCATTTCATCATGATATACGATCCAACAACGAGTCAAAATTATTAAAATTTACTACCGAAATTCGGAGTCAGTGGCCTCACCTTTAAGAGCTCTACGTCCAATTTATGGTCGTCATAATCGTCCTGTCAGATCAACAATTGAGCGTCTAGTGGACAAATTTGATTCCACAGGCACAGGCACAAATTGTTCCCGTGCCAGTGAGACAAAGAAGTGCCCGTAGTGTTGTGAATATTGCTGCCGCTAGCGCTTCAATAGAGGAAGACCCAAATCAGTCTCTCACACGTCGTTCTCAAGCGTTGGGCATCTCTGAGACGTCATTGTGGCAAATTTTGCGAAAAGATCTTGGCCTACATCCTTAGAAGATCAAATTGACGATAATTGATGATAATGGCATCGAATGTTCTTTTACATGAATAAAGAATTTAATTGATATCCCAAACCGTTTTTGTTTTATTTAAAAAAAACTTTTGTAGCAGTCTTATTGAAAAACCCTTTATTATCAACTACTTGATGCAGATTAATAAAACTTGGTATATTTATAAAAGGTAGAGTCATAACTAAGATTCAATTAATAAAATGGGCGGTACCATGCCTTCAATATAAGAAAAAAATTAACTTTATCATATCTCAATATCTATTTGACGTAGATAAATAAGATTTAGTACATATCTTTCTTATAGTTTGTAAAAGGTTCATAGCTTAGTTTGGTTTGGAAAAATAGGCAAGGCCTCTCCTTCCCACATAAGAAAAGATTTAAATTCATCGTATCTCATCCAATTCACCAAAAATAAAAACAGATATTTTATTTTATTTCTTGAGGCTTGATCAGCCTATCGGGCTGGATACGTGTATAATTTTTTATTTATTTTAATAAAAACCTCGCTTTTTTTACCGAGGTGCCTCAGCCGAGAACGAGGCGAAGCGAGGCGAGGCGAGGCATGTGATGGCAAGATCTCGTCCGAGGCCGAGGCGAGGCGAGAATTAAATTTATAAAACGAGGCGAGACCGAGATCAACTAGAACCTCGCCTCGCCTCGGCCTCGGTGAAACACTACATATGAACCAAGATATAGCGAGTTAAAGGTTTTAATTGCACGTAAAGTGCCACGCCCCTTGCTTTTATCAAAATAAAATATAGCCCATGTTACTCAGGAATAGTGTAGCTTTCTATTAGTAGAAAAAATTTTGGAATCGGTTGTGAAGTTCCAGAGATTACCCTGAACATACAAACAAACAAACATACAAACAAACAAAAAAACCTTACCTCTTTATATAATAGTATAGATAATTAGGTACTTTTTTATTATATGTTTTTGAAGGGCCATTTAAGCTGTGACATGAATTTTGTTTAAATTTTTTCTTTTTTTCATGTAATTTTGTGAAAACTGAAAACTTATTTTTTTTTTGTGTATAATAAATGAAAAGATTTCATTAAAAAAACCCTCAAGGAAAAAATGGAAGGCTTCCATGTGGAAGTGATGGGGAAACATTCCTTATCGTATCTTTCGGAAGCTTATGGGAAGATTTGAATTGATGTTGTTTCCAAACCGCTATCTTAAGAATGCATGTGGAAACGTTTGCTTGTTGTGAGGCAAATTAAAAAATCATTGTTTCCAAGCCGCTTCTTTAAGAATGCATGTGGAAACGTTTGCTTGTGAGGCAATGAAATATACTTTGCTTGTTAAATTTTTATAAAAATTAATTTTTTTCAAGTTTTCAATTTTTTTTTTTGCTGTCATTGAGTAAAATAAAGATAGTAAAATTAATTTAAATTAATATTGCGTTGGAAGGCTATGCAAATATGATAATTTAAAGCTTTTTGTTATTAGAAAGTGCCACGCCTACCTCCTCGATCCCTTTTATTGTTCGTGCCAATGGTTTCCTCACCACATTCTGAGCATAAACAAAAATTCACTTAAAAAAGTTAGAAAACTCTCTAGATATGCTAGAATTTGTGGCTCAATGGGATGTGCCAGGCCCACCTGTCCAATTCTATTCACCACTTTCGTTACTTTGTAATTTTGTACCAAGTTTGATCATGCTATTGATTCCACATTCATTTTTAGGACAGCGGAGAGGAATGTTTCCACATCCATCTTTAATACAGTGGTGAGGAATGCTTCCACATTCCTTTTCAAGACAGTTGTGTGGAATGTTTCCACATTCATTTTTGAGACAGCGCAGAGGTAAGTTTCCACATTTATTTTTAAGACAGCGGAAAGGAAAGTTGCCCTCTAATGACATCGTGTGTAAAAAAGAAATGGAGTGTCTAACGGAAGAGAATGCTTCCTACATTCTATGGAATGTTTCCTGTTTATATCTGGGAATGTTTCCATTTCCTAGAGGGTTTGTATGACAAAACAATTTTATAAATGATGTGTGCCAAATAAGCTGTGAGCCACTATATGTATTTATTTTTATGCTTTTGAAATGATCTTATGTATTTATAAATAATGTGGGTATGTGCAATGACATATGAAAAATAAGATTAAGAATACCTAGCTCATATATTTATTGGCTCCTCAAATAATCACCACCCAAGTAGCACACGTTCCAAGTTTTTGGCTAATACAGCGCATTTCTAGCGAAAATTATTGTTGAATTGCTTTTCTTTCTACTAGGAAAGAAAGCTGATAAAGCGCCTTTGGGATTCAGAATTTACTGAAATAAAAATGCAAAAAAATAGCCCCATTAAAGCGCTATTTTTGCCATTCCAAGCACTAAAGGCTATTTAAAAAACGGTATTGGTATTATTATGAATGTGTTTTTTAATAATATCAATATGTATAACAAGTACTTACGTTTGTGATATTTATTGGCATTTATTCGAACGAATTTACTGCTCTTTTATTTTCTTAGAAAATATGAGAATGTTTTAATATAATATCAATTACATAAATTTCAATCAAAAGCATTCTTCCAGAACTACAATCAGTGTGCCTCAAAGTTTCTTTATATACATATATAAATTTTTAAACAATTAAAAAAAAAATTATTAAATTGCATATTTTCCCTTTCGCAATGATTCAACATTTTCTAAAGTGATAAAAAATATGGTTTCCATGGTAATTTATGTTACGAGCTTTAATAGTACTAGTTCATTTGGCAAAATTACTTATTTCCCATGCATTGAAATATAATCAGTGTTGGGCGTTTTTGATTGTTCGAATAAATTTCCTTATTCGAATAATTTTTGCACAACACTCATGTAATGGCGTCTTCAGAGTTCGCTAAGTGAATTGCATCGAAGCATCAATAGCTAAAATTTAACAAAAAATAGGAATACAAACGCGAGAGCGCTGCAGCTTTTTTTTGGAGTTCAATTGGCCGAAATATTCCAAAAACTAGCTAATAAATTGTAGAAAAATAAGTTTTACTAAATTAGCATTTTTCAGCAAATTTTTGATCTTAAAAGCTTATTTATATGTAGTCAGGAACTAGCATAACGAGCTGGAGCTCTTGGTAGTGCGCATCAGTATAGAGAAAAGAAGTGTGTGTGGATTTTTTTTAGCAACAATTTGAAGTATGCATGCAAAATAAAAGCTTTAAAATATAGCCACTGCTTTAACTGTAAATTAACTTTAAATGTGGTTTAAGGGGAGGGTAATAGAGTTGAAAACTCATTCATATGACGAAAATTTACTTACTCCAATGACATCCCCATGTTATTTAAGTCAGTTGGTTGCATGAGAAAAAGTTAGAATTTCAACTAGTTGTACTTGAAAAAGAAACACTTTTAAATTACTTTAAAATTAGTTGATTTTCCTGCAGGGTAATTTTATTTTAATTGACAGTTTTAAAACAAAAACCCTCTTTTAAATTCATATATGTTTATTAATTTAGTAACATATTTCAATTTTTATAAATTTAATTTTATTTATTTGAAGTATTTTATTAAAATGAATTCAAAGTAAATATGATTTACAGATCTATGTATAACAGCTTAAAAAACTATCAAACTGACGCACTCTGCATGTATTTTCAACTACTTTCAAATTAGCTGTTTTTTGGCAATTGACAACTCATCACAAACTTTTTTTTCCCAAGGGCTTGATATCTACATATATTCCTTTTCAACCTATTCTCATCCACTGGTGCAACAAGTTTTGAGTTCATAAATGGTGCCATTATTTAGGGGATTTGGGAACGCTCCTTTCACTCGAGCACTTCTCTTGACCTGAGGTGATTCTTTGGCTCGTAAGCGCCCCTTTGCCTTGGAAAGCTTTAGGCAAGCTTGGCTTGCAAAATCATCTCTAGGCTCACAAGCGTTGCCTTTGGCTCGCGGGTGCTCTTTTAGCAACATTTTATTTTTCGACATATCCTCATAATTTGCTCTCAAAAAAGATAGGCCTGATCCTTAGGAGGCCAGATGCACCTCTGAACATATCCAAAATTTATTTTCAACATTTTCTTAGCAATTGGTTTCCTTAGAGTGCACAATTGATTGGGACAGTTTTTTCTTTCAACAAATAGATCCGTAACAGACACTTAGGCATGAAGCGATCCTGATAGTGCCCAAAATTTTCTTTTAAGTATATGGAACCAATTACCCCTAAACGGGGTCGGCCTCTTCAGAGATTTCCAAATAGAAAATGGGACCAAAACAACCTCTTAAGAGTAGTCGGACATCTAAAACTTATTCATTCGGATCTTCCAAGATTGGAACAATGAAAATTTTTTTAGCGACCTGTAACTTTTCAGTTGTTTTCTTTGCAGAATCAGCTGTAGTGAAAATAGCAGTGTCATCTGCGGAAGCGGCTTTTGGTGCTTATTGAAATAATCACAAGAACGAAAGCATTAACTGTAGTAAATAGTATAATTTTGTTAAGAGTTTGAGCTTTTAAAAATAGGAGAGTAACTTTAACATTGCACAGAACTTGATCTTTCTCCGATTGAAGTGCATGTAAACTCTTGCCCAAATTGCAGCTGCTCACTTCCCTTGCTCCTTCATTTTAAATCGAATCATTCAGACGAAAATTCTACTCGAACCGTTTGCAGTAATGTGGTTTGAAATTCTAAACCACAGCAAAAATACTAAGGCTGCAACCCTCCTCACGGCGGGTACCTCTTTCGATCCGTGCACCTTGATTCACTAATCCTATGCAATTACAAAGGTGTGAAGAAATAACCGGATACGAGTGAAGCACATCGCGCCAACGACAAAGACCCTACTTCAGAGTCCCTTGCTGTCGCAATCACAATCACACAGATTCGCCTACTCCCCGCGCTCGCTGTGAATGCACTTTCATATGCTACTACTCCTGAGGAGCTGTGTTTTTATGTCACTTTTCAGTGTAAATATGAATCTGATCTTGTCGTAGTCGTCGTCGCTGTCGCTGTCGCTGTTTTGTGAGACATTTGCACAGTGGAACTATTGTCTAGCGAACAATTAATAAAAAAACTACTTTAAAACTACTGATGAGAAAATCAGAGATCATTTCGAATTTAACGAATGCAATGAATTTTAAAATAATATCTGCAATACTTTGAGTTAATTTACATCGAGGGACAATTTACTTTATACGGCATTTTATGTAGGATAATGGCCATAGCTGGGCATTAACTCGTTAATCCGTTAATCGTTAATAAACGAAGTTAGCATTTCGACTAACGGATTAACTTTTAAGTTAACTTTAAAATATGTTAATGGACTCGTTAACTTTCGTTAAATTTCCCCAGTACCTACCATTTACCATCTTTTGTTATGGATCTCCACCAATTATTCATTTGTGGGGTTAATGTTTAGATAAACTTCCTTGAAATTATTTTGAACAGGAGTTCGTTTGATGTGGCGCCGTCTTGTTAGAACGACATGTTAATCAAGCCCAGCAGGCAGTTCTGGTGTCAAAAAGCTTTCAATCATGTCACGATATCAGTCTGCAGTAACAGGTACCCTAAGCCGTTTTCATTTTCACTGAAGAAAGGAGGTTCAGCGATACCTCCTGGCCAAATTGCATACCAGACTGTAACTTTGAATGAATGTTAAGGTGATTTATGAATAATTTGTGGATTTTCTATTGCCCAGAATCAATTGTTCTGTTTATTTACATATCCATTCTAATGAAAATGCGCCTCGTCACCTTTATAAGTTTTTCAAGAAAATCAGGGTTGTCATAGACGAATGCTAACATCTTATTAGCATATGTATGGCCGCATAAATGGTATTGTGCTTATATAATCTTAAATGAAAAGAAATGCAAATCCTTGGGTTAAATGAGGCCAAAATTGTTCTTCGTAAACCGAGTTTCTGAGTACAATGCCGAGTTACGTTTGATGAATTGTTTTGAACACTTTCTTGAACAGCAGCAATGTTCTGATCCAATCTTGTAGTACGCCGTCGTTCAGCTACATATATGGCTTTCAGCTCTTCTTTCGAAATCATTCACTATACTCATTTCCATATTTCTGGGTTCAGTTACAAAATACTCAGCATTTGAGGCATGCAAATGATAATAATACTTATCACTCCCAGCGATCACTCAGTAAAATCCGTATTAATATCGACAGCATGTTGAAATGAATTGGGCTGGCGATCAGCATACTCAAAATCAAGTACTGATTGTCCACTATTCATATTGGAGTAAAGGCGTTGCGAAATTACTGTGGAAAACTATTCGATAAGCCAACGTGTTTTAGTTGTTAAAATGGGAAAGTTAAGTGATATTTTTGGGAGGTATTGTTTCGTTATGTCACCTAAAATCCAAAATGGAAAACATTTTCAATGAAATTCAAAATTTGTGCCAATTTTGTATATAGAATGGTGTATAGTTTTAGTACCACTCGATATTATTCTTTAACACTTATTCTTTCAACCTTACATATCCTGTGCTTTCGTGTACCACTGTGTTCAATCGATCCGGTCATAGAACCCACAAAGTCTACAAAATATTTCGATTAAACCTTCAGCATTATTATATACAGAAACAACAACCAAGTGCTTCACAACTGCACAACTCCCCCGTTTCAACCGCTACCGTATGTCGAACCAAAGTAATGCGTCTTTGTTGATGTTTTTGTTGGTTTTGCTGTGCTAAATGAATTGTTCATAATTGTTGTAGTTGTTCTTGTTGTTATTATGGTTGTTTTGGTAGCTATCCCTTTGAGTCTGTTGGTTGACGTTTATTGAATTGGCGACACGCTGCGTTTGCACACAGGAGGCGTTCATTTTGAAATTTCAGACTTTATTTTTGCATTCGAAGCGATTTGTTGTTGTCCAATTTTTTTCTCTTTTTTTAATGAAAATTTCTTTATCTTGCTGATCTTTGTATTTTGTAAGATTAACATTATACCATGTTTAGGGTTACCAGAGGCGAATCAAGTACACGTTGAAAAAAGCAAAAATCGAGAATACGTTGAAATATCTATTTTTTTATCCATTGAAAGAAATTAAAAAAAGGTCCATCACTTGCCTTCACTTTGGTTGAAGTACGATTGGAGAAAAGCCATGTCCTTACTTTCTAGCACTAGACCATTACACATAATTCAGTTTTTTCTATTAGTAATTTCATTCAACCTCAGACCCGTTTGTCAATACCGAGGTTGTCACGATCAAAAATCTGAATACTAGAATGCCAGGATCTCAGCGTATTTTGAAAAAATTTGCCACTACCTGAAATTTGTTAATGTGAAGAGGTGCATTGAAAGCTAACACTACTTAAGTAGTGAAAATTAATCAATACGAACTTTTCAGTTGGTATACAATATTCGGAAACAGACAAATAGTTTCAGGAAAAACTATCATTATACAATATTTTGAAGTACATTTGTGTTCCGTTTCAGATACAAACAGAAATTATTTGTTATTTTTGAAAAAATATGTTAAAAGTTTTATATACTATTTATATAAGGTGTAAAACATACAAAAAATCCAGGTGAAAACATTTTATGGCACCGATTTGGCTTAAATTTTGCGTTATTGCAGTATCGATGTCCAGCGATAAAAATGCGTGAAGATTTGGCCGTAGTATTATTAGTTGTTAAAATAAGAGGGTATCAAATTCACGATTTGTGTACTTTTCCAGAATGGGTATTATTTTTCGAAAACTCGAAGCTTACATCAAACTTTATCAACAAAAAATTTTAAGCCTATGCCTATGGGTTTTAACTTCGACTTTTCGGAACAAAAAAAATTTTCGCAAAACTTTTGTGAATTGAAAAATATTTTACATTTTTTTTGAAAAACTTTTTTTTAAAATTTTTATTTTTTAATTTTTTTTGCTTTATCTTAAAAAAAAACTTTGATTAGTTGTGCGCTGCAAATTTAATGGCGGGCAAAAAAATAATCTATATATTAATACGTGAACATCAAATCTTGTGGTACATTTTTTTAGTATTATTAGCTATAAAGAGAGGAGAATGAAACTTATATCATTGGAAAGGTACTGTTCCATAGATGTGCAGAAAAAAAAAATCAGGTGTATAAGTTGCCGTAAGGGCAGGTAAAATAAAGTGAACATATTTACATGATTCCCCCATACAAAACGCATTAACTCCTAATGGAAAAAAAAAACGATGTCAGGGCTGAAATACCTCACCGATTTTTATGAAATTTGATATGGAGATAAACTGAACCTTGAGCAAAGATATTTGTTAAGAGTGGGTGGTGCCACACCCCTAACAAGAAAAATCGTCTCCACGGCTAAACTAATGGACCGATTGTAATGAAATTTAGTTTGGATATAGATTGAACCATTAAAAACATTTCTGAAAATTCTATGTTCTTTTGGTGGGTGGGAAAATTGTTTTTATTGTTAAGCTAATGGACCGATTTTAATGGAATTTGGTACAGAGGTAGATTGAATCTTGAGAAAAGGTAGGGATAAACAACACGATACAAAAATAGCTCTTTCCAATATAGTTTTTCAATACTGAAAAGTATTTTTTGTTACTTTTATGCCCGCATCATTAGAAAATACCTTTATAATTAGAGCTAGCTGATCTTCATTAAATGAGTATTATAACTAAGTACTTTTGTAAATCGGTCCTGTAAAGGGCCGTCCATTAATTTCGCATACATATTATGTATTTACAAGTTTGACAATTTATAAGGAATAAAATAAAATAGTGATTTCATTATCCGGGATGCGCTCGGTCCCAACTCTCACGGGTTATCGAAGTTCAACTGATTTATTTTGAGTTACAGTTGCGATTTAACTTATTTTTGTTTAAAAATAAACGAAAAATATAGTTGTGTTGTGCCTTGCATAAGAAATATATCGGATCGGACTGAATGGTAAAGGGATAAGGGGACAATTTATGAGTCAACATCAAATATACCGCGTAATAAAAATTATGTAGCACTATTGGAATGTTGTTTTGCACTCAAATGTAAATTAAATGTAATTCCAAAGGTGAGATGAGGTGAGGTGAGGTGATTAGTTAAACTAAATAAGATCATAATCAATGAACAAAAACGTTTTGTTATTAATAGGCCGGCAAAGTTCTTCCAAGATTAAAATTTCGTGCTAACGGTCGACCTCAGGCGATACTAGTATATATTGTTGCTTAGTTTTAAAAAAAAAATTAATATTCAAAAATTTTGCAAATTGTAATATTTTTATTGAAAAACTCATTTCTTAGTATTTTTTTTAGTGAATTTCAAATAAAAGCTCAATCCCCAAGCTTCAAAATGATATGTAACTGACATTCTAAGTAGTTATTAAAAATTGTTGAACCGTTAAACGCGCGCTGTTCTGCGCGCTGAGTAGCTACTGCGCTGATTTGTTCCAGTTTAGTCTTTTGCAATAAAATCCAAATAAATTATTATGGTTCTTAAAAATGGTGTTTAGTAATAACCCAATTTATTAAAAAACAACAAAAAAATATATTTTAAAATAAAGAATTACTTAGGAAAATGAACATTAAAGCATATTCATTGTGTAAAAATAACTATAATGCTTGTATTTTCATTTTTGGAAGGACGAAATATCGAGAACAACAGAGCGTTATAAAACGAAGGGCCGTTTCTACCTTGCGTGGCTATTGATCCTAAGTCCGACCGAAAGACACACAAGGAATGCGATGACTGACATTTTCCTGAAAAAAAAAAAAAAAAATTCGAATACCCAGGACATGTACAATACATATTGTCAATGTACTGTATTGTAAATTTTTAATTTTTTCTACTTTTTTTCACTTTCAAAATCATACCTAATAAGAGCTAGAAATGCTTATCACTGTAAAATATTTGATCCAAACAAAGGATATTAAAATGTTTAACCAACGCATGTAATTTTATCTCTAATTGGTTAATCGGTTCAAAAATATCAAGGAAAAAAGGCCCGACTTAAAAAAAAAAATTAAATTTTACTGTTGATTCTGTGGGCACGGTTGAAAACTTCTAGTTTTACTTCATTTACGTAAGGCTGAAATTTTCACGCAAGAAAAAAAACTAACTAGAAGACAATTAACCGTAAAATGACAAAGTTAAGAGCAATGGAATGAATAAATCCAATCAAAAATAAAAGGTTTTGTCTGTCAGGATTTCAGCATGTGTAATGTTAGTTGCATAAATAAGATTTTTTTGTTATAGGGAAAATTACACCAAATATTTGGAATGGGTGAAGACGGGGACCATTAACACCATTAGTTCACCACAAAATCAAGTAAATTAGCAATTGGTTAGGGAAGATCTCCGACATACGACGAGCTAGTTGGAGCAGAGCAGAGCACACCATCCGACATTCGCATTCTAAGGCTTGTAAGGGCTTAGGCCTTTATTTCAAAGGAACATTAAACATTTGTTCTTAAACACGTATTTTAAATCAATATACTACATTGCAATATGGCTTCGTTGCATTTGCTATATCAATATCGAAATTTGGCAATAATGTAAATTCTATTAAAATTTGAAAGGAGCTTGCTTGCACAAACACATAATTCTTTTGAAATTCATTTAACATATTTATGTACATTAGGGTGATGCAATTTTTTTTTTGCTTCCAACAGATTCAAAAATTGCCGGTACACGAATGGAAAATTTTGGTGCAATTATAGCTCATAATATTAATATTTACTGTTGGCTCATCGAGCTATTTTTCCACACGATTTATATGGGAAAAAATGCTTCATTTGACAATTTCGCCTAAAGAAAAATCTCATACAAACGAAACCGAGCCCATCGATAGGGGTACAAAATGTAAGTTTCCATTTTGAAAAGGAAGATATTAACTTGCGGCATAGTGCGTATCCCAACCAAGTGTTGCATTTTCAGATAGACCTATGGAAATCAGTGCAATGATGGCGAATTTTGAAATTTTTAATTTCACTAAGGTGCATCGGAACGTGTAATGTAATGTTGTTTCCTATAGTAATGCGATAGCAGCGATTTTTTGCTTAGAGGATGTAAAATCATTAATTTTTTACTTATAATTTTCCAATATATTATTTTATATTTATTATTGGTAAAGCTTAAAAAGGTACATAAATTACAAAATGTTGCATAATCCATAGACTTTTTGGTCAATCTACACCAGTATATATATTTTTCCTTAGCCCGTGCTTTAAGATGTTCACACATCAAAAATTTTTAATCGCTTCACTGCTATGTGAACTGAAAACGATTTTAAAAAACATTTTGTTTATTCCCATTCAGATACATGCAGTTGCACTAAAATTTCGCTTTGCTTTATTTTTAACAAGTTAAGATTCTCGTACATTAACTTAGTTAGGTATATTTGCTTAAAGGTGTGAAGAATACACAAGGTCATAAAATCGCATACAAACTTTACTTTATGTTCGATGTGAGCAAAAAAATATACCGATGTAAACTTTAAACGCCCTACATCACATATAGCGGTATTTGAGTGCTGTAATCTCTTTGTCCAGCACTGAAAGTTTTCGTTCACGGAGAGATATTTTAAATAAAAGTTTCTAAACCTTAAAGAAAACATTTAAACACCTATTTTACAAAAAATTTAAAGCTGATATTTTTGCCACAAAGAGTAAAATTTTTTAAGACCAGGAACTTAAAAATTTCTCCCGGAGAAATATTACATAAAGATTGATAACATGTGAAACAAAGTGTGTACTTGGAACAAACACCAAAATTAAATGAGATAAAGTTGCAAATTTATATCACTCAAGGCTTTGTGATGCAGCTCTAAAGAAATGTTAAAGAATAGTTATATAAATGGTAATATGTATACAAAAGTAGAAAGTATAGGAAAAATCGAGGCCATTGATTTTTGAAAAATAACAATTTTTGACAAAATAACGGGCGTACAAAGAAAATTTTAATTTTTTGTGCACAAACTTGAAGTCGTTTTGGGCTATAAATCAAAAAATATGTATCCAAAAAAAAAAATCGAACGATCAAACGCCCGCTAACTATTTGCTTAACCGAAAAAAAATTTATTTCTTTTTTCGGATAAGCCAGTCTCCAGATATCTTGCTCACCGCAAATTTTGAGGTCGTTCACGGCATTGCACTTTTCTAACTTATTGACGAATATTTTTGGACCAAAACTTCAGCGATAAGTCTTGAATAGTTATACTTTAATTATGTTAAAAAAATGTTGGTCAGCTTCAAAAAAATTTTTAAAAAAATTTCTTTTTATTTTTCGAAAAACTCCCGGACGCCCTTAAAAAATAGCAGTACATTTTTTTTCGATACTTCCTTATGTGTACATAAGGAAAATCTAAAAAATATTTAAAAAAAAATATTATAAGTAAAAAAAAAATAAATTTCATCATTTTTTTGGTCAAATTCCAAAAAATTAAAATTTTGCAGCTATGGTAGCAGCTATAGGGTATTTTTTTTTTTATGTTTTTAAGTGAGGAAATACTCGAACATGAATAAATTTTAGAAAATCGAGTGTTCTTGAAGTATTCTAGAACATGACCTTTTTTTGAACATGTCTAATGTGTATGTATAAATATATATTTATGGATACCAATGACATTGGTTCACCGATGAACACTATTAGGGATAATCAGCTTAAAGAATTTATTCTATGTATACACTTAAAATTTTGATTTTAAAAAAACATCTTTCATACAAACGTTTATTCGAGAAAATGATTTTTTGAAACTCTGAACTGATATCTAAGTGAGGCTCATTACTAAAGTTCTGAATGAAACTGAAAACTTTCACCTTTAAAACTTTGTATGACTCTAATTACACCTGAAATCTAAATCAAAAGTTTTTATTATATTGACTGCGAAAAGAGTAATAAAAATTAATACTATGTGTTTGGAGTGCTTAATTCTAGGACACGAGGTTAAGCCTTCCACCGCTGATATGTAATTTTTAAATTTGTAGCTAAATATAAGATATTATTGTTTAAAAATACGCAAAGTTTTGTTTCATTTTCAATTAAATTTTTGGTTATAAAATTCCTATATGAATGAAATTGTTCACGGTTTATTGAGTGCATCCTGAAATCTGTAAAGACATTGTAAGGTACTGTAGAAACCACAATGACCAACTCTTTTTTATATTGGTTGGTTCTTGTGTTTTTAAGCAATAAAAAATTGTCCTTATATGTATTGGTCTTGTTGTCGTTAAACGCCATAAAGCCATCAGAACGAAAACCTTCGCTTGCCATTTGTCTTCTTCTTATTGTTTCGAATTTGCAATTTGCATAGAATATGTATGCAAAGAATCGACCGAAAGTTTACTCGTTGACCGTTTCACACTTCATTTTTATTTTTTGCTCAACAATGCAAGACTTTGTTAGTCTTCTGGATTGCAAAAAAAAAAGTTTTAAAATTTTTCTCAAAAAATTTTGATGAACAAAATTTCTTTGTGGTCTGAACGCAGACTATCAATTACACATGCATCCGGTTTCAAAAGAGGTAGATAGGTAGGTTAAGAAAAAAAAAATGGTACCATGTTTACATGATTTTTGTCACCAAATGTACGACTTTTAAAAACAAAAGAAGCAGCTGAATGTCCATGTGACAAAATGTTTCTGCTATTAAAAATTCGGTACAGAAAATCAAAAAAAAAAAAAAAAAATAAAAGTATATGATGAGCCCATTTTAAAAACATGATAGGGCACAAAGTACTAAAATCGAAACAATAGCTTTTGAAGTTTCAAAAAATATGTTAAATATGTATATTTGACAAAGTATTCAGCTTCTGTGCACTTTTTTATGCGATGACTTAAATTTTGGAATAATGGAAAAACTCTCTATACTCTTTATATTGCCCAATGAAATGGATATATGATGTTGTTTTTTTTTTTAAAAATTAAGGTTCTCAAATTGTAAAAAATCATGTGAGTGCAAGCTTTATGTGAACTCTATGATATTTCGTTATATTAGGCAAATTATTTTCCCAATCGATCATGGCAGACTCCAATAATATCATAGATTTTCTTAGAATAACTCGTTAAATGTTGAAATAGCCAAAGAATGTAGTTAAAAAGTTCGAATAACGCTGAAAAATGCGAAAAATGTCCAGAAATGTTGAAGATATTGAAATATGTCAGGAAATTTTGAATAAGTCGTATCTACCCAATGATATCGAAAATGACAGTCAATGTCAAAAAAGTCGTAGGATATCAAAATGGTATATAAATGTCAATAATGGTTAAGAAAATCGATGAATACTGAAAAATTGAAATATTTTAACATATACATTAGACTGGGTCGATTTGTATGAAGCAAAATAAAGTAATCCAGACACCGACTCAAAAGTTAGAAGGACACTTAAAAACTAAATCTGCATCAATTTTTAAGTGGAAAAAACGAATTTCTGGACTAAATATAAAATAAATAAAATAAAAATTTTAAATTTTTTACCGTCAATTTTTTTGCAAATTCGCAATCTTTATTTTTCAAGCAAATTCAGATATTAATTCTGTGAAGAAATAGAAGTTACGAGCAAAAATCACGTTTTTTTAGCCAAGAAGGACCTTCAGGAGAATCAAAAGTGCTCAATTGGTTTTTCTCGGAACGAAAAAATTTTTTGGTTTGGAAAAATTGTTTTCCATTTTTTTTATTTGATAGTAAAACTCTTCAAGAGTTTCCTGTTAAAATTTGAGGTCGATTGGACCAAAACTGACGGAGATATTTTATGGCCCCGAAATCGATGATTCTGTGTAAGTATATAAATAACAGTATTAAAACTTTAAATGCATTTTTCTCGAATATAAATGTTCAAAGTCGGTGGACACTGTAACTCAAAACTACTTGACCGATTCTCTTGAAATTTGCACAATCTTTCAATACACAAAATACCAGGTAGCGACGTCGGGTTTTTTTTGTTCATTATAATCAGTCTTACAATAGCAAATATGTTGATTTAGACCCTACCCCCTCCTTAAAGTATAAAGTCTGGTGTAATATATTGTATTCTAACAACATTTTTATGACAGTAAGTAATTAAAAAGGCAGCCACATCCGAAGGGTCTAACACTCCACCATACATAATAAAGGTCAGCATTATTTCTCTTGGCAAATATCTCGTGAACTAAGTAAGATGGTGAAAAATGTTTTGTGCAGAAGTTATAAGGTTTCCAAGGGTGAAATAGCAGTGTCCTTAACTTTGACCATGAAACCAATTCGAAGTCAACTGTGACTTTGCATTTATAAAACAATAATTTTTTATTGGGAATTTGTATTCAAAAAAAAAAAAAGAATAGATGTGTTTTGTGTGAAAAATTTCTCTTTGAGACTTTTAGCTCTTGTGTTTTAGTCAAAATTTCAACTATTATCATTCCAGTGTAGTTAAAATTTACTATGAAATCAGTGATTGCCATAATAATTGTATTAAACTTGAATGGGTTAAAATCTTAGCACACTAACGCCGACGGGTGCGAAAACGCAATAAAAAACATATGTATAGTAGAAAACTCATAGGAAACGTTAGGTGACTGAAATGCCTCAGCCGTCTTTTGATGTGGATAATAAATGGATAGGCCTACATATGCGTTCTGGTCAGGTAAGTCATATGACAACATCTACTTAATGATAACTGCATCGTTAGGTGCTGGTTTTCCGGCATGTGAAAAAATAATCATTTTAACATTGAAAACACACATAACAAAAATATTTAAAGAATATATAATGATGGGGATCGGTAGCCCCTGGACCTATTTCAAATTTCTACATGTCACCGTTTATGTACAGGTACATGTTGTGCGTTTTCGCACTCATCGGCGCTAGAAAGTACATTTTTACAAGGGAAAATTTTGCATTTTAGATATATATTTGTTAAAATCGGTCAAAAAGTGTTAAATTTAATCAAAAATGAAAAAAGATAACTTACATTTTTTCATGCATTCCCGTATACAGGCCATTGACTATGAAATCAAATAAAGAACTAATTCGTTTAATGTATTTTATTGACATACATGTTCAATTGTACCCTAAAAAAGATAGATTCAAAAGTACTATTAAATTTAGGCTTGGACTTTTGAGAACGGTGAAAATTAGTCTCTTTTTTATTATTTTAATTATAACTCAAAAACTACACATTTTTTGTGTGTACGCATCAGGACATTTTTTGTAGGGAGTGAAATTTCTTATCGAAATGGCTTTTTATAAAGTCAAAAAAACATATTTTTTAACCCTTAGCAGCACCACTTCAGTTTTTTAACAATCCGGCACATTTGGGTCTTTCACGACCCCACGTTAAAAAAAAAATTTATAAAAAGTAAATTTTTCATTGCAGGCTTTCAGAGCTGTGAACGAGTGTTGAAATTAAATGAAATGAAATTCAATGATTATTAGGAATATTTTTCTGAAAATGTTTGTGCTACATGAGGCTGAACTTGACTATTTATTAGTTCGAAAAATGATTTCAACATATTTTTGGAGTCGTTCACGACCCCATAGTGCCGCTAGGGGTTAAAACAGAAATATATAAATTTTTTAATTTTTGGGTATATCTTTTTCTGACTGAAATTAGCGGCTCATTTATTGAGCTGTAATGTTTTTGTTGTAATTTTTGATGAGAATTGGCTGATGTACAGTCATTCAAAAATCTCATAATGTGTATATGTGCATTTTCACAGAAATTGACATTTTAGCCGGCCACGTTTTTCAATTTTTGAAGGACACTATTTTACCATGGTTTTTCTTGAAGTTAAGACTATCTTGAATTAATATTCAAGGAGGAAGAATTAAAATTCAACGCCACGTCTACTGAGGCTATTTCGCCAGCATTTTGATTCAGATATACCTTACAAAATTACGTTAATATCGAAGGTGCCGCGCCTGCTGATGAAATCCTGTCAAATTCCATTTAATTTCAAAGCTTTTAGTAACCGACACCTCTAAACAAAATGTTATGAAGATTAGTCTCATAGCACCCTATCTATGATATTAAACGTTTTTGCTTGAATGGGAAGTCCCACCTTATTGCAGGTTTTTACTTATGTCATATTTAATTTCGTTACGGTTACCTTGTGAGTCAGTCCTTTTATTATAACTTTTATAAATATTGAGGGTTGCGCCACGCCCTTCAACAAGTTTCTCCAGTATTCTAACTTAGCTTGTATTGATACGGAACCAAAATTTTCCATTTTTGAAAGTACCACGCCCATTTTTTTCACTTTCACCCACTTTGAGTACTTTTTAAGATATGATCTGTATTAGTTTACCAAATTTCATCCCAACATTTAGCATTGTTAACGAGATATGGTATTATTAAAATTAAAATTTAGGGCTGTGCCACGCCACACCACGCTAAGGTATAGTATAGATTTTGTCACCATCATCATACGGTAATATATACCAGAAAAACAGAGCTATTGTATTTTTACTAACCCTCTGATGTGCGAATACGTATGAGGCGGTAATTGGAGCGAAAGGGTCTGACCACACCCATTCATATGTAATAAGTTTGTGTCAGAACAGCTGTAGGCAGATGACGACAAGTGTGCCAAATGTGTGATTGTGTGTTAGTATATGTTTATAGTATGTATGTAAGTGTGTATGTGAATGCAAGTATAATAAAAATAGTGCTTTAGTTCGTTTGAGAAGGTTCGGGTTCCTTATTTTTTAATCGGTCGAAATTCATTATATAGACCATTTTAGTTTCCACTCATACAATAACATGGAACGTTTATTGAGGTATATAGGACGAGGTATGGAGAATACTTCAGCATATGATTGAAGGTGTGCTGCGACTGATATGTTATGTATCATGTATATTTGGAGTACACTTACAGCGACGCTGAACAGATTCATAGCTTCCTTGATGTGAATAAAACTCCGAATAAACGGGTTGTTCATTCGTTACGTCGTGTGTAGAATTACCAGCTACAGCATCTATTCATTGACAAATGAACGGCATTCAGGCATTCAACTCCTCACAGATGATGAATAAGGCCAAGCCAAGCGGCCGATATCAAGCATGTAATGCTGGCGGCCACCAATTTTTCGAACGCTTAGAAAAATATCCAGTCAATATCTGATGTATTGTGTCGACTATAGTCCAATACTTGATTCGGCTTTATGGATCAATAACATGACTGTAGTGAACGTTGGACAACTTGATTACTGGCTCTTTACCTTTGTCATGTACGAGCACAGAGCGACTTAATTATTGTAGAAGCATAAAGAAGAGTCAAGAGTTTGAGAGGAGATGAAGGCCTTGTGCTTTCCAGCGGTGATTGGAAACGCCTAATTTTGCTCCATCAATACCTCCACCAAATTTTTCGATGAAAAGAAGTCAGTGTAAAGTGTTCTGCAGCTGATTAAATATTTCTCTATCAATTTCATGTTTGCCATGGTTCGTCTTTCGTTGGATACCTGGTGGATTTCCCGTATAAATTATCCCAAACAAGATATAATTTGAAACGGAATCTAAAGATCTCTTAATTTTTTTTTCAATATTCGCGAGCTTAATCTGAATGTATTGAGAAAGCCAAGTTCGTCCGCGTTATGGATATATCTGTTTATAGACCGCTAGTTGACAGTCCGGGGTGTATGCCTTTGCTAAGTTGGCCATTATCATGAGCCATACATAATCCACGGCTACAGATTTACTTTGTTGAACCTTCTTTGTTCGAATATTATCGTTATCGAAGCGGATGTGATTGGTTGAGCACTTGAACCGGAAGAAGGAAATGGTGGCTTTCTAGATTGAGAATCGCCGTTGAACGCACCAGCTAACGAAAACAGCCCAAAGAAGGCAAAATTTCGTCCTCCACGTTCATTGTCCAAACTCACTGTTTCTTATTAGCCTAGTTTCATAGACGAAAGGTTTCAAGAGCTTCTCGTTTGGTTTCACGATCTTGGGGGACAATAAGGATTTGAAAATGACTCGGTGATGCGGCAATGTTCCTCGTAATGGTCCTTCACGGGTAAGCTTTGGTATATTATGGGAACGTGAACTTCCGGAATGTGGTAGACTTACATTTCATAACTTGACGTCTTTCAAACGGTAAACCTGTTCCTGAAGATGATAAGTTCCATAGTCTGGTGTGACATCACTGAATGATAGAAATGCGGTTGGTGCTTGACTAGCAACGGCAAGTACAGCTTCTCTGTACTACTCTTCAATATTGTCATCATCGTAATAGTCCAAAACGACCTTTAACTCAATCACTAGCTCAATAATGGATGACGAATTTTGTTTGGTCTGCTCAGACCCATGTGAGCTTAATTGACGAAAAAGTTTGAAATACAATTTCTATACATCGGAACGCATCGTTTACTGTTTCATTGTGTTCACCTTACCGACCATGAGGAAGTCATCGACGGTGACCGCTCAGAAATACCTAGATAAAAAGATAAACTAATTTGAAAACCAATTTCGTCTGGCCAGACCCATACGCTCATCGGAGGGTTAATCAAGTTCATAGGTGAATGATTTCATCTGCTATCTTTTAACGAACGCTACAAGAAGACATGTAAAATATATATTAAATCACTAATTGTGTCTTGACTAAAGAAAATAAAACAAACAAAAATATATAATTTCGTAGTCTTCTTAATTTTAACTTGAATTCCAATATCAAAGCGCACTAGGCAAAATAACTCCGAGGGGACGAAAAGTATTACAAAGTATAAATAGTAGTATAATAGGCATATAAAGTGTGTTAAGTATATAAAGTGTGTAATCTATCTATAGTACATGTATTATGTCAACTTAAGCGTTGCCTTATGTTATCTGCAAATTCATCTAACATAGGTTTCCTTTGATAACCGCCAGTAAAGCTGTTCATCAAAAGGAAATTTTATGGCCAAAAATCATTTAAATTTTTTGTTGACACTTAGAAATTTTAGTACCTGTGATATTGTAGTAAGAGTATATAAATCACATCAGCAATTGATCATAAAAAAGATCACGTAATAATTTGCCATTAAAAAAAAAATACATAAATATTTACAACAACGCAATATATTTTTTTTTTCTTTTTGAAAAATTGCTGAAATAATCGGAAAAAATGTTTGATCGCATATATAATGCATTAAATAGCTAGCGTTTATGCCAATAGCTTGTTTAACAACAATTACGACAGCAATAACAACAACAACAACAACAACAACAACAACAACAGCATGTGGAAGTATGACATAAAATGTCCCCTGAGTTTTTGATTGACTTGGCACAGCGCGCAGTCTGCAACATTTGCAGTTATAACAACCGGACTCGTTTAAAATCGCAACAAAGAGCCAACCTTTTTTTGTTTTGGTCGTTTAGGCCAACTATTGATATGACTCAAATACATGCAATGGGCTTAGTTGCCGTTGATATTTAAGCTTATGACAACATTTGTAGTAAGCAAAAGTTACTTTTGATGTTTGCATTTTTTCCGGCTTTGTCGCATGTTTCAAATATTTTCGTAAAAAGAAAAAAATTTCACAAGCAATTGCTTGCATTTTTGATAGAAATACTTTTGCGGAGTTTTAATCAACTTTCTTGAATTGTTAAAGATTCGAATTTTATTGCTAACTTTCAATAAAACGCGTTTCATCGAGTATTGCTTACGTTTTTGGTCTTGTAGATTTTGTTGCTGGTTTGCTTTTGTTGTAGTTCGAATATTAACAATTCGATTTTGGTCATTTAATAATAAAATGGAGTTTGAAAAAAAGAAGCTCTTTCAACATATTCCGAATTTATAAAATGTTTTCGACTTTCTTAATATATTTGAAATTTACTATCAATTTTTGATTCTTTTAGCATGTCTGGAATTTTTCGACTGTTCCAACATTATTCGACATTTTCATCATATACCTACTTGTTTGACACATTCCGATGTTTAAAAATAATTCAACTTTCAAAATATTCGAAATTTGTGGAATTTTTCGAATCTGTATCAAATTTGTTCAACTGTTTAAAAATTTGCTGACTTTAACAACATTTTTCGACTTTACAATTTTTCAATATTTTTCGGCTTTTTAAAAAAAATTTTTACATAATTTGATA
This sequence comes from Tricholauxania praeusta, assembly GCA_949775025.1. Classification (NCBI taxonomy): domain Eukaryota; kingdom Metazoa; phylum Arthropoda; class Insecta; order Diptera; family Lauxaniidae; genus Tricholauxania; species Tricholauxania praeusta. Next base: position 47,246,620 of record OX459031.1, read on the forward strand.
TATGATCTGTTTGGTTTGAAATTGAAAAAATAATAAATATATTTCAAGCAACTCAATTTTTGTTCTCAAAAGAATAGGAGCTTGTACAATTTTCAAAACAAACGGCTCATATAACGAAATATTCCAATTACATCAGTCTTAACAGTTCGAGCAATGGGATTAACATTTTTATGAAGCTTTAAAGGTTTCATCTCAGAACCCTGGCTAAAATCAGATTATTAAGTTCACACACCTTGCCGATGAATGTAACCATTTCCATTTAAAATTTAGAAAATTTTACTTTCGATGGTCCTATGTGCAAGGGAACTTCCTGTACAAAAGTTTTGTAGAAACGAAACAGATTTATGTTGAGCAAAAATTGAAAATTAGATTCTAGCAACACGAACATAACTCAAGGGTGCATAATTAAGCAACAGTTGATGGATATTATAGTTCAAAAAAGATGGCTAGGTCTCATCAATGTTTCTCAAAAAACTAGGAAATAATTTTTTAAAATGCCAGCCAGACTTCAAAGTGCATCTCCCATGGAAGCGTACAAAGCACTAATGCTTAAGGAAATCTTCACAAAATTAAAGACAGGATTCGACATAGTCTTCAAGGGTTTGATAAGTAGTATTATATAAGCAAATAAAAAATCAACGTGTGCCTACAGAAGTTAGAAAAAAAAACACGTTTATATTTACTTTAAGCCACTGGTAAAATTGTTGAATTAACTTTTGTTAATCTGATGCCATACATGAATTTACATTTCAGAATACTAAAACATCAAATAACACAGAAATTTCAACGGAACCCTATGACAAAATAAATGCTCGTTTTAATCTGCAAATTCAATCAAACCATTTTTGCATGCGATGTCAAAAAGACATTGACACAAATGCATGAGTACGAGTTAATGTCAAAAAGTATGAGAATTATGAAAAAGTTGACATTCACTTTTCAAAGTCTTCGCTGAATATTAAAAAAATACACAAATAGTTTTGCTGTTTGTTCAACAACAACGAATTCATTGGGGTGTTTGCTTTTATGATTTGTTCTTACAACAGTTTAGAGCAAATAACCGCGCCACCTGCGGCGGTGACATAAACCACTTCAACACTTTTGACGTTATTCAACATAAATAAGTCAAAATGTTTGATTTATGTGCGCCATGCCCAATAAAAAGCTGAAAGAATGAAAAAATTGTCAATCAAAAATCTCGATCAAACGCACGGAATGCGTTTGTGGTACTGGATACGCCAAGGTCATGACAATACCATGTGATTTTATTTGATTCAATAATTTGTTTTTAAACTTAAAACGTTTTTGTTAGCGTAGAAACTGCAAGATTTTACATAAAAGAAGAGAATTCATTTTCAATGTGGAATGCTAGAAAAGTCGCCCAAGAAAATACGGCTCAATTCAAAACGAAAAGGCGCTTAAACATGTTAAAGGTGTAAAAACAAAAGTAAAAACTGTTGTTCTTCGTCAATTTGGCAAATTTTCAACTCAAAATATTATAACCCAATAGTCGATAGTATCTAAATTTTTTCAAAAGCTTAACTTACTCTTAACAATTAATGTTATAAAAATTGCGTTTTCAATAGATTTATCTTTATTTTTATAAATTTTGATAATTGCCTAAGTTTTCCGTAGGAACTTCAGAATAACAAGAATATATTGAGATTTCATTTTGGATTTTTAATATTTTTTCGTAAATGTTTAGAAAAAGTTATGATAAAATTAAGCATACTGAAATTCGAGGTTCGTCCAGTTTTCGAGTTTTACAGAAAATAGCATTTACCCTATAATAGGTAGAGCTTAAAATATTTTTTTTTCCTATAAAATCAACTTATATCTCAGGTTTTATGCTTCAACATTTATATGAGTGTAGGTGATATCTTCTCAAACATAAAATAGTTTGATGACCAATTTCTTTATCTATATAAATAAAATGATAGTTTTGATGTTGTGTTAATGTCTTGAAACACCTCTAAAATTGAGATAGAGAAAATTCTCTTGGGAGATTTTTTATATGTTTGGACAAAGATGCCGGCATTTAGAGTAGTTCATAAGATGAGTAATTCCTTAAGTTTTCCGATGCCATAAGAATCAAAATATGCGCTTTTTTGAGACATAAGCCTCAAATATTGTGGAAAATAGTTAATTGTTATATTCTTACTTGAACTGAATAATGTTTCTCTTATAGGTTTTGGGTCGCTGAATTCAATTCGGTTAGGGCTACCAGATGGCATACTTTAGTAGGAAATGTGCTACTTTTGCAAGGCTTTGCTACTTTTCACTTGAAATGCACTACTTTTGGATGGTTTTGGTACTTTCGATGTATGTATTGTAAAATTTGTAAAATTAAAGTTATTTCAAACATTCTTTTAATTTTGCTGGGGTTTTTCGTAAGAAACGAGGACCTTTTTTGGGACTAAAAAATTTTTGGTTTTCATTCCAAGATTGGAATTTTTTCACATACACTACTTTTGTAGGCAGGTCATCTTACTTACTTACTTACTTGGGTGGCCATAACAACCCGTTACCGGGTTACTCTCCAGGCGCCTCTGCTTCGCGCGCGCCTTCTCCAATCATTCACACCAAGCGTGGATAGGGTTTCCTCGGCTTGGTCTCTCCATCGGAGGCATGGTCTTCCTCTTCGTCGTCGCCCAGCGGCTTCCGCATCAAACACCTTTTTCGCCGGAGCTTCTTCGTCCATACGCACAACATGTCCCAGCCAGCGCAGACGTTGGATAGTGATGCGCTTGACTATGTCAATGTCAGCGTAGAGCTCGTACAGTTCGTGGCTCATTCGAATACGGTAGTCGTCGCCGACGTGAACAGGACCGAAGATTTTGCGAAGAATTTTTCTCTCAAACACCCCAAGCGTGGCTGCATCAGTCTGCGACACAACCCATGCTTCTGCGCCGTAAAGTAGCACGGGTAAGATGAGCGTCTTGTAGAGTGTCAGTTTTGTTCGGCGAGAGAGGTCTCTACTACTCAATTGCTTACTGAGACCATAGTAACACTTATTAGCAAGAGTTAGTCTTCGCTTTATCTCCAGGCTGACATCGTTTTGAGTGTTCACGGCGGTGCCAAGATAGGTGAATTCCTTGACAACTTCGAAAGTATAGTTGTTCGCAGTAACAAAGGATCCAATACGCCGCGTCTCCCTGTTTGTGAACAGCTCTCGTTTTGCTCTCGTTCACCGTCAAACCCACTTTCGCTGACTCTTTTTCGATAGCAGAGAACGCAGCAGTAACATCTCGCTTACAACGTCCAATGATATCAATATCATCGGCATATGCAAGAAGCTGGACACTTTTGTAGAAAATAGTGCCATTACGATGTACACTGGTTCTTCGCAACACCCCTTCCATCACAAAGTTGAAGAGGTTGCAGGATAGTGGATCGCCCTGTCTGAAACCTCGTTCGGTATCAAATGGTTCGGAGAGGTCCCTTCCTACTCTGACGGAGCTGGCTGTGTTGCACAACGTCATTCTGCAAAGCCGCACCAGCTTCGCAGGTATACCGAACTCAGACATGGTGGCATACAGGCAATCCCGTATCGGGCTATCGAAAGCTGCTTTAAAATCGATAAAGACATGATGGGCATCGATCTGTTTTTCGTGGGTTTTTTCCAGGATTTGACGTAGTGTGAAGATCTGGTCTATGGTGGACTTACTAGGTCTAAAGCCGCACTGATAAGGCCCAATCAGTGTGTTGGCAAACGGCTTAAGTCTTTCACACAGTACAGTCGACAGGACCTTGTAAGAGATGGCAAGAAGACTGATTCCCCGGTAGTTAGCGCAGATTGTCGGGTCACCTTTCTTCAGTACAGGACAGGCAGGTCATCTGGTAGCCCTAAATTCGGTTATTACGACAAGTAAAGAGTTTTTTCTCAATTTGCGTTTCTTGATACAAACTATAAAATCGCTTAGAGACATCAATCTCATAGCATTATAACCAGAGCTTGAAATAAACTTTTATAAAAGTTTTTTTTTAGGTAAAAGTAAACTTTAAACTTTTATTTTTGTGAAATAAAAGTAAAAGTTTCCTTAAAACTTTTATATCCGAAAATAAAAGTAAAAGTTTTTTTTAACTTTTATTTCAAAAAGTCAAAAAAAACTTTTTAAAAAAACTTTTATTAATAAAAGTTTTTTTTAAAAGTTTTTTTTGACTTTTATTAATAAAAGTTTTTTTTAAAAGTTTTTTTTAACTTATATTTTTAACAGTCACATGCAAAGAGTTTTTTTTGACTTTTATTTTTCAAAAGGCGAAAATAAAAGTTTTTTTTGTATGAAAGAACGAGGAAAATCCAAAAATAATATCTTGGATCACTAAGCAAAAAATTTCAAAGGAGAAAACTTAGGATTATTGATAATAAAGTCCAAAGGAAAATACTTAAGATGTTTCTGAAAAGAAAGAAATTTATGATAATTATGAACTTATAATTTTTAGAAAAATTGTGCTCAACGCATCATTGGGAAAAGGCCGAAAATGGATTTTGGGAGAGACAGGGGAGGTTCCTGACCCTCCTAAAGAGGTGTTTTGGACCCATTTTTCAAAAAAAAACTTTATTGCACGAATCGATGGGAAAAGGCCGAAAATGGATTTTGGAAGTGACAAGTGAGGTCCCCGACCTTTCTAAATGTGATTTTTGGACCAATTTTTCGAAAAAAATTTTATTGCACGACTCGATGGGAAAAGGCCGAAAATGGATTTTGGAAGTGACAAGTAAGGTACCCAACCTTCCTAAATGGGATTTTTGGACCCATTTTCGAAAAAAATTTTATTGCAAGAATCGATGGGAAAAGGCCGAAAATGGATTTTGGAAGTGACAAGTGAGGTCCCCGACTCTCCTAAATGGGTTTTTTGGACCCTATTTTCGAAAAAAAATTTTATAACACGAGTAATATTTTTTTCGAAAAATGGGTCCAAAAACCCTTTTAGGATGGTCGGGGACCTCACTTGTCACTTCCAAAATCCATTTTCGGCCTTTTCCCATCGATTCGTGTGTTAAACATTTTTTCGAAAAATTGGTCCAAAAAACCCATTTGGGAAGGTTGGGTACCTTACTTGTCACTTCCAAAATCCATTTTCGGCCTTTTCCCATCGATTCGTGCAATAAAGTTTTTTTCGAAAAATGGGTCCAAAACACCTTTTTGGGAGGGTCAGGAACCTCCCCTGTCTCTCCCAAAATCCATTTTCGGCCTTTTCCCAATGATGCGTTGAGCACAATTTTTCTAAAAATTATAAGTTCATAATTATCATAAATTTCTTTCTTTTCAGAAACATCTTAAGTATTTTCCTTTGGACTTTATTATCAATAATCCTAAGTTTTCTCCTTTGAAATTTTTTGCTTAGTGATCCAAGATATTATTTTTGGATTTTCCTCGTTCTTTCATACAAAAAAAACTTTTATTTTCGCCTTTTGAAAAATAAAAGTCAAAAAAAACTCTTTGCATGTGACTGTTAAAAATATAAGTTAAAAAAAACTTTTAAAAAAAACTTTTATTAATAAAAGTCAAAAAAAACTTTTAAAAAAAACTTTTATTAATAAAAGTTTTTTTTTAAAGTTTTTCAGAAAAACTCTTATGAAAAAGTTTTTTATAAAAGTTTTTTGAAAAAACTTTTATGTAAAAACTTTTTCAAAAAGTTTTTTGGAAAAACTTTTATTCAATAAAAGTTTTTGAAGAAAGTTTATAAAAACTTTTATAACAAAAAAGTTTTAAGAAACTTTTATTTTGAAAACTTTTTGAATAAAAGTATAAAAGTTTCAAGGTCTGATTATAACTCAACCAAATCTGTTCATGACAAGTCTTTTTTTTAACATAAATATATAAATTTATTATATTCTACACAACATTCCCACAGTGTACGAATTCGAGCAGCCAAATTGAATCGAGTGTTCTTTTAATCACAACTATCAGTTGGTACGTCATCAGCAGTTAGAATAATTACCTTTGGAGTTCTAAGGTTCAGTTAGTTATACTTAATATTGAGTTGGGGAATGCACTTTGTACAAAAATACGTAATTTGTCCAACTACATATGTACTTATGTGCTCCAATTTTTTGAACTCAGTTGCAGATTGGCGGCATTATGTTGAGATGATCTTGAGCTTAGTAAATAAGAGCATTGCGCAAAGGCTATATATCTTGTGAAGCTATTTTTCCAACCAATACACTTGTATAAAGGGTTTTAGTAATTTTTTCTAAAAACTTTGTTTGGACCATTTCATTTACAATTGAGAAGTTCAAATTTAAATTGATATGGAAGATTTGACTCAGAACGGCGTTCATTTTTATCCTTTTACTTATGCAAAACGTTTCAATTTCTGCCAAAGAACCAATATCAATGAAACAAATTATCGATTTCTAAGCAAATTGCTAACTTGTGCACAAGTTTTGACTGCTTGTTGGTGTTGTTGTTTTTGCCAAAGTTGTTGTTATTTATATTCATCTGTACAAAGTGTCGCCGCATTTAATACAGGTCGATAATTAACAGTTGAGTTGGCGTTTGAAGCAGCGCACTGCATTGACTTCAAGTCAAAAATTATGCAAATCTTATAAGAAAAAAAATCGAATAAAAATAAACTATTTATTTTTAACACTCGAACAACAAGTTGTCGAATTAATTAACTAAAAGTGTTTTATTGAAAAAGCTGTTATTGCGGCAATAAAAAAAATTAATGAAAAATCATAACTCTGGCCGGTGGTGCAGTTCAGTGTTGCACAAATCAAAAAAAAAAAAACTGCACGATATAACGAAAAACTTAGGACGCAAACTTAAAACGAAAGATTTAAGACACAAACTCACTCAAAAAATTAGTAATTCTTTGCCTTTGCTGTTGTTACACACAGTTATTGTTTTTTTTTTTTTTTTTAGTTATTTACAGCACTCTGTGTGGTTGTATGTATATTTGTGTTTCTGTTCATTTTGTTTGTATTACCTTCAAAGCCATTTTTGTTGTTGCGCTTCACTTTTGGTTTAACGCTTTGCTTTGCATGTGTTAAGTTGTTGGCCTTAACAAATTAACATGCAAACATTAAATTGGCGTCTGGCGTTTTTTTCGCAAGAATTTTTTTGCAAAGTTTCTTTTCGAATTTTTTTGAGAAAATCGTTTTTTATTAGTCTGTAAAGTGCTTTAGTTTTCGCATGTGTCAAGTGGACAGTATTGAGGACAATGTGACTGGAGGTTAAGTTTGTTGCTGTTTTTGTGTTATACTGGTTATGTCGCATGTTAAACAAATGTTTGTTACACGTTCTAACATTTTAATTAATAGTAAATAGCACAGAATTTCGTTGATAAGCCGCACAGCTATTTTTAAAAATAAATTTGAGTTTTGAAAAGCTTTAGTTATTTAATTAGTTTAAGAAAACTTAAATTTTACATGTCATAACTACTTCATTCCATTTGACAGTTAAGTCTCTTTTCTTGAAAGAGCCAAATTTGTGACTCAAGAGCAAGTCAAAATCGAAAATCATTTTTCGCTCAGTGAACACGTAAATTAGCAAAATTTTCAACTTAGAGTACAATATGATCCTTCCTTTTTTGCACAATTATGACTTGGTTTCAACAGAATGATGTCACATACCATACAGCTTGCAATCTAGTGCACTAAAGGTCCGATGCCGCTTGATATCCGAATCTGAGAATTTGAATTGGCCACCAAGATCATGTGACTTAACACAGGGTAACTCATTTTTGTGGAGCTACGCTAACGATTAACTAAAAACGATAACTTACAGTTAGTGCTTGGAGAGTTATGGCTGAGGAATAACCGAAAATTATATTAAAAGAATCCAGACTGAACTGTGACCATTTGACCGTCAAATATTTGCTGTCTAATAGTACTCATGTACGTTTAAGTGAAAGAAGCAGGAGATCTACGTACTTCGGTTTTTCGTTTTGAGGTTTAAAAAGTTTAAAAAATATGCAATATTCTGAAAAAAGGGAAATGAGGTTAAATACCTACATATGACGTTTAAGCCGGCCACTTTTTTTTATTTTTTTTTTCTTTCGAGCACACTCTTCAACCATGGTCTTTCTTGAAGTTATGACTATCTTGAGTTAATATTCTGGGTGGAACAATTTAAATTCAAACGCCAATTTTTTCATGTTACTTTTCATGTTTTTTTTTTACTTTTACTGCAATTTTACCTTTGTTTCCCTTTGAATTTTAATTGTTCCTCCTTGAATATTAATTGTGTGGTGTGGTCAAAAAAAAAAAAAAAGGAACCATGGCAAAATTCTTACCTTAGCCAGACTTTGGTTAAAGTTTTTTTTTTTTTTGTTTATTGCTTACCTATTTTTTTAAGTAAAATATGATTATCTTTAGGATTAAGTTTTTGCAAAACCTCACACAAAAATTGTCGCTTATGCTGCTTCTTGAATAATGTGCGTTATTGTTGTTTTTTCTTTATTGGCTTTGAAGTTCAAAGAACAAATCCGCTTTCAATTGTTTTTCCCAATTAATTTGCGTGACTTACGTTACTGTCGAGCGGACGAATTAAAAAAATTAAATTTTAAAAAATTAACTTTATTACTTCATGTCATCTTAACTACTTAACTACTAACCACTGTTTTACATTATATTGATTTTACTTTATATAGCTATTGGTAAAATGTATAATTGCTTACATGACAATTTATTATTTTAACTAAATTAACAATTTGCTTAAATTAACAGTTTACTTTTTAACATATTTATTATTTTGCTTAACATATTTTTATAGAATGAGGTTATTGTGTTGCAATCGATTTAAGTTATTGAACTTATTTATTAATTGCAACAACAATTATAGTTGCCAATTAATTGGTACTTGTTTGGGTGAATTATCTACTAACGTAACCCGTGCGAAACCGCGGGTTCCACTAATATAGTATATGACAGGTAGCCTAAGAGATAGCACGCAGGACTATGAATCACTGGAACATGGGCTTGACACCGACTTTGCAAATCGTAAGTAAAACTTAAATTTGATAATAAAATAAAATTAAATATAACAAAGTTCTGCAATTTGCATATAAACAAGACACGAATATATTTTTTATATATATTTTCAAGGTTACTTTTAAACAGCTAAAAAAGTTGGATTTGAAAAATTTTGTAGTACAATCGTCAGATAATACTTAGGGGATGAAAAAAAAAACTATAAAAGTTTTGAGTTTGTTTTGGATTTAGCGACACAGTGGGCTCAAAGTTGAACTTTGTACTCCAGAAATTTTCTATGAATTTTTTTATATAAGCAACTGTTAGATAGGGTGCCCTAGTTAACTTGTTTGAAACAAAATGCAATAATATAGAATATTAGCGGAAAGTACATTGTTTCGGCTTTATAAAAGTTAATTTAGTTTTTTTTATCGGCCTTATATGAATTTTACGGAATTTTCAAAAATTAGAATGAAAAATGGTAAAAGTGAAAAATTTTAAAACTTTAACAGAAAAAAACAAAAAAATATATCCCCGGATTTAAAATTTTTTTTTATATATTATGTGGAAAGGTATGGTTGGCCAAAAAAAAAAAAAGCTGCGCATTTTCATAACTTTTTTTTTTATCAAGTTTTTCCTAATGTAGTTTTAGAAGGAACAATATATATCGACTTTTATTAAATTCTTTCACTAATTTGTTTGTATCGAAATTTACCAAAATTGCATACTGGCAGAAATTTCATAAATTCTTCTGTTTAAAAATTGTTTGCTTGAAGTCTTATATTCTATGTGTGAATTATGCTGATTTTTTAAAAATTAGGGCTGAAAAAGTCATTATTCAGAAATGTCGCAATACTTAACAGTAAAAAAATTAAAACTATATCTCTGAATTCTCTTTGTTTTTTTATATGTTTTGAAAGCAGGTATCGTTAAGCAAACTAAAAAAAAAGCTGCGCATATTCACAACTTTTTTTTTATGAATTTTTTTCTATTACAATATTTGAAGAAAAAAATATTTATGTATCTTCGCATTTTATATTAGGAAAAAACTTGTGTTTTCATTAGAAACTAAGTGTACTGTGTTTCAAAAGTCATTGCGACAGTTTTTTTATCAAACCAAATACAGTAGAACCCAGTTAACACGATTCTGCATTTAACAACTGTGCAGTAACTATGAAACCTTATAAAAAGGACTACAATTGGTACAAGATGCCTCCTTCCGTGCACAAAGTTCTAATGAATGGAAGTGAAATTATGCAAGACCTAGAAGTTCCAATTGGACGTCTTTCTGAAGAAGCTCAGGAAGCATCAAATAAAGTTTTTAAAAACGCGAGGTTGCACAACAGCAGGTGTTGCTCTAGAATAGCGAACAACGAAGATGTTTTGCATTACTTGCTGATTTCTTCTGATCCTCTTATCAGCCAAATTCGAATAAAGCGAGATAAAAAATATAAAGAGTTATCACCAGAGACACAAGAAATGCTTCAAGTCTATGAAGAAGACGATTAAAATAAATTTAAAAAAAAAAAACATTGCTGTATATTTACTTTATCTATTTTTCAAATTAGGTTTTTTTATTGAATTTTCAGTTTTTCTTTAATAACTTGAAAACTATCAAAGATATCGCACAATTTGTATCATTTTTGAAATCAGCATTGTCAAGTTAATAAAAATTGATACCAATTTTGAAAAAAAGTCTCAATCATATCCCACCGATTTTTTTTTTTCATATTCATAAGCTTTTGTTTACTTAACCTAAAAAATGTCTGTGCCAAATTTCAAGACTCTGGGGCTATTCTTACTGTTTATGGCCACCGTTTTTTGGTTTTTCTCTAATAACTTTAAGACTATAAGAAATATTGAAAAATTAATAATATTTTTGAAATCAGCATTTCCAAATTAATGAAAATTGATACCAATTTTGAAAAAAAGTCACAACCACATCCCACCTTTGTATGGGAGGTAGGCGTGTCCTTTAACCGATTTTTTTAAAAATCACCAAGTTTTGTTCTCTTTACCATAAAAACATCTATACCAAATTTGAAGAGTCTAGCGCAATTATTACTATTTATGGCCGCCGTTCCATACAAATTCATCCACTGTGAGAGGGGAAAATTTATTTTATTCATACTCTTATAGGGGCTCTTATAAGCTCCTATAAAGAATCTGTAAATAGCCTGCATTAGAAGCTATAAAACCTTTTTTTTTTTTTTTGCTACTAGAGTAGATTTAACAATACCAATTGTGTTTCGGACAGTTTCAGTTTGGAAAGAATGACACAGATTTACGAAACATTCAATGAGTTAAAGCTACAATTAACATACATACGTATTTATTCAATCTTCTAAAAAGTTAATTCTTGGACAAGAAAATGATTGGGGGCTGAGACCTACAAAGGAAAGTATCAATTATCATTGGAATGGGCTAATGCTAGTGCTTCACCGAGAACCAATAAATATCGTTCTCGTTATCGTTATCGGGACCGAGAACGAGTACGATAACGAGACGATAGTAAAAAAATTATTTCTCGTATGACCGAGGGCGAGAACGAGAAAGGTCTGGCCGATATCTCGTTCTCGGCGATAAACACTTGTTTATCGTACGATAAGCATTTCGAACATTGAACGCGTATATTTTGCACCATTTGTTTTTACACTTGCACATACTACATATGTATATACACGCATACACCGACGAAAGTATTTTTTTTTTTACTAAAAACAAACAAACAAAAAAACACAAAAATATGAAAACCTAATCAAAACAATATGTGGTGATTTACATCACATAATACTCGTATGGCAGCAACAACTCCTTCGTCTCCCATCAAAATAAGCATATTGAATTTTTGATTTGCTTATTCTTGACAGCGATGGAGCTTTTTTCACGGTTGCATTTAATTCAGTTTGACAAGATAATTCTAAAACAAGAAAACGAGAATAACCGAGAAATATCGGCGATAACGAGACGAGAACGAGACGATAACGATACAGATCAAAAATGTCTCGTACGAGAACGAGTACGAGACGATAAGCTTGGCGCTACTACGAGGACGATACGATAATTTTTGAACTATCGTATCGTTCTCGTATCGGTGAAGCACTAGCTAATGTACATAAAAGGCTTCTGGACATTAGAACTACTACTGTTTGTGCGGGTCATACGAAAACTTTTTCAATTGAAATGAATTTCAATTTGATATGGTCATAAACTTTTGCCTAATAGGCCCAATAATGTCCATTAAAAATATTTTGCAATTTGGATTATGACTTTGGTCAGCGGGTCGAACTTTGAATTTTGTAGTTTGCTTCAGGTAATACTTTAATTTTTTTATTAAAATCAATTTTTCTGACTTGGATTTTTATGATAATATCAAGTATAGAATAAAAATATAATAGAGACATATGTAGTTTCGAAGATATAGCCATCGGAATGCCGAACATATCTTTTCTAAAATCATTCAAGTTAGGAATTCCAAATTCAATGTCAGGAATATGAAAGTCATATCAGAGATAATTCAATAAACAACACTATAAGTGTATAAAACTTTAAACAAGTGCCGTAGCTACACCGAGGGAATTAATTTCTAAAATAGAAGTAGAATTTACGTTGAATCAAGAAATCGTTGTACGATTCTCGTCCAAACAGATTATTATTTAATTCAAACATTTTCTTTTCTTGATTCAAGAATCACTTAAAACAAATAAAATTACGAAATACTTCTTAAATCAAAGCATAATTATTAGAACTTCTGAGAATCAATCAGAACTTTTTTCTAGAATTCAGAAACAATAACTAGAACTTTTAAAAATTAGTAAGAAATTTTTTCTGGCGTCTGAAAATAGTTACTTGAACTTTCAAAAAAAAATAACTACTCTTTTCTGGAGTCGAGAAATCATTACTAGGGTTTCTAAGATAGAACAAGAAATTATTTCTTGAATTGAGAAATAGTTAGTAGACCTCCAAAATATGAACAACCACTTCTTTCTTGAATCAAAAAAATAATGTTCGATAGCAGAAAAAAGCGCAGAAAATACAGCTCAATCCGAGAAAGAATTTAATAAATCATAGAAAAGTATAAGTGTGTTATGGCTATCGGATATGCTGCATTTCCAAATTTTTTTGTCTTTCCCATTGGTTTTTCCAGTTGGAGTAATTAAATGACGAAGACATTCAATTACTTTTATATCCTTTGTCGAAAAATATTACTTTCATTCATTTCAAAATGACATAATAATATACATATGATAGTTTCGTATTTGTACAGTAGGTGACATAGGTTTTGTTTTACAAGAAAAAAATATTTGAATCAAGAAAGTTTTAAGTTTGTTTAGATCAAAACATAATAGTTCAACTAAAATTTGATTGAATCGAATCTCGTTGCTTTGAATAAATTTTGTAAAAATTGTAGAAAACACAAGAAATTTTTACTTGTTTCAAGAATCTCACTACTGATTCAAACTCAAGCAGATAATACGTGTTATCAAATAAATAGTACTTAATATTAGAAAATTCGAATATTTCGAGTACAAAAAGTAACCAACAATATACTTCTTAATATAAGAAATTATAGCTTGTGTAGCTGCAAAGTGTAATTTATGTGTATCAAGAAACCGTTTCTGAATCTGAGTAAAAATTAATCAATACGAATAAAACAAGATTAAATTAAAAACAATTTGTTTGTTTTTGGATTTTCTTAGTTTGAGAAACGAAATGGATTGATTAAGAAAATATCATTCTCTCCGTGTAGTTATGAGGTATAAGTAGTTTTCTTTTTGAAAATTTAATCGAATTTTTATTTTCAAACAACCATTTTTTTTTTTTTTTTCAAAACTTGTATCATTGACCTGCTATTTCTATAACACTCTTATATTAACAATACTAAGTACTAAAATTGGAAAAACCGGTCAAGACTTTAGAAAAGTTCTAATATCTCCCAAACTATTTGTTAGTTTTTTAAGTTAATATTATAGCTTATGAATTGATTTTTCATATGATATTTATTATAATAAACTGAACCTAGGGGTTTTCACAACGTTAACATTGATATTTCCAACACAAATCCGAGCTGGTAATCCATTGGATCGATTTTAATAATATTTATGCATTTTAAATGAAAGATAGTCTCACAAGCTCACATAGTCACATAAGTCATATGGTTTTCGAGATTAAATTATTTTGCAGAAGTCCTGTCCGATATTGGAAAGTGTTAGTGATGAAAAATAGAGAACATTTTGCATATTTAATGGAAAGGAATGAAATGTATTTTGCTAGTATGTGAAAAAAATACAGGTAAGTAGATTATAAAATTTTAGAAAAAATAACGGATTCTTGAAAAAATCGGTCAAAATCTTAAAACAATTCTTATGTATAGAATACCATGGATCTGATATCAAATTTCCATCCAATATTATTACATATTATATGCAAGAAAATGTGTAATATCAATGGAGTTACAATATCAAAAATAAACAAAACGGGAAAAAGAGTGCTTTCTTTGTTTAAATTTTTTCATGGGTTCTCATCAGATCTATGCAAGGAAATGAACATAGTAGCATACTCTTACTAATTGGCTTAAAAGTTTACTGATGAGCCCTCCTAGCAGAGGATGGAACTAGTATAACTAACTTTAGCCCATTTTTCCTTTTGATTTATCTTTTCAAGTTGTAATTTCTTTGGTGTTGACACACACACACACATATCGAACAGTAAGCTCAATAAAATAACATTTATAAATAAATTTCTGGTCAACAAACCACAAAGTTATTAAATTATCTACAGTATGACATCTTCATTTTTAATGCCAATTCTTTGACTTCAACTTATAACTATTTTTGTAATACATATTTGATTTTTTAAATAAAATTCACGTACGAAGAATAGAGTTTAATAAGAAATTTGAGAGGATTACCTGGAGAAATCTTTAGGCATGTTTTAAGATTAAATATTTGATGCGCGGATCAAAGACGTAATCCAAATGTCACAATATTTTACAATCACGTTATTGTGGCTTCTTGGCAAAGTTTTATCATTATGCCGAAACGAAATTCGAAAAAAAAATTGTTTTTATTTCTGACCCAATTGTGTACTTGTCCTTTGAAGAGGCACCAATACGTCTTTGTTTAATAAACTTGTTTGCTATCAATTTCTTACTGAGGCTAGATTTAGATTTAGAGATAAATATGTATGGTGACTAAAATATTAAATATTGTTCTACTGCACCATAAGCCTAAATATTTTAAGTTTACAGAAGAAAACAGCTGTGACTGTGAATAATTACCCACCACACGCATTTATTTTGATCCTGATAGCCTGTAGACTTAGCAGAATTTGAAAAAACAAACTGTTTATTGAAAATAATAATAACGCTATGTTATAATCAATCTAAAAAGCCCTGATATTACCTGACCTCAACCTTTAAAACTAAAATCATAACCAAAGAAGCCAAAGCAAGGGAAGCAACCACAAAAGTTGATTGAATGATACGCATTTATCTCATAAATCCCGCTGTGACTTCATAAAGCATAAATCGAATCCATGGGCGGATATGTCACACACTTTCCGAGAAAACTGAAGCAAATTAATATGACGTTCATGAAGATGCTGATCGACACAATCCCAAGAGAGCACACAGCAAACGCAACAACAATAACAACAATAAAGTGGGCGTATAGTCTGGATAAATAAGCAGCACTGATTGAGATCTACTGTAAAGTTGGAAAAAAGTCAGTCAGTCAGGCAACCGAACAACACATTGACGATGAATGACGAATGATGAATGACAAAGGTGTGACAATGCGACATGCAACACTAGGGCAGGCTGGCAGAATCGACACACTCGACATTCTTATGGATTAAAAAGAAAGCAAACAGATTAGCGGAGGTAGCAATAAATTGAAAATAAAATAAAACAAAAATCGATAATAAAATTAAATTAAAAAGAAGGAGTGCACATGAAACAGTCAAAATTATAAGCATAAGATTCAAGTAGCGAAAATGGTGACAGAGCGTGTGCTATTCCCACAACTTCGAATGTGAGTTCAAGAAGCTCTCTAAATAGTTCTTCTTAATATTGAATAAAATGTCATTATTAACGTTAATTTTCGAAATTTCAATTTAAAATCAATCAAATCTCGTCACGTTTGAACCATTTGATCGAACATTCCAGCAGCCTTAGTCGTGTCGAGCTTCCATCAGAAAACTGTGACTTTGATATTTTGTGACTGTTTCTGTCACCGTCATAAATCAGTCAGTTAACATCCACCATGATTTTAATTGAAATGAAATTTATTTAACTCAAACTGTAATTTGTATGGCAGATATTTATCATAGGAAACTGTCGCCAAAAATGGCAAACTGTGCCAAATCAAAAATGTTAGTAGAATTTGTTAAACAAAATATAGTTTTGTGGAAACTGTAAAATACGCAATTTATACATTATCCGAATGTTTCTTCTTACTTAAGTGCCACTATTTAATTTGACCTTCACCAGAAGTACGATATCATAAATCATTGAAGCTACTTTAAATTATAGGAAAGAAGTGCCACACCCATATTTCCGAGCCCAATCCTTTTTTCCAGTTGTCTAATTCTAATGGTTTGTATACCAACGTTCATCTAACCGTTATCTCATCATTTTAAATTATTTGCTGTTCGAGAAAGTACCACAACCCTGTATTATAATAAAGTCAATTGTAAGTATTTATTATTTTAATTACTAATAACAAACTAACAAACAACTAAAATTCGAATTGTGTTCGACCTTTTTGTAGAAAGCGAAGTTTTTTGTATAACGCTTTATTCCATTTTCATTCTCAAGAGTTACAATCAAGTGTTGGGCAATGAACAGAGTTGCAAAGAAGATTCCCGTGTAAAGGAAAAAAAAACTTTACATCAATTATAAACTACTGTATACTAGGATGCATGATGGAAAATATATGAGCTATCTCCCTGGGAAATAATGACCAAATTGGTTCTTGAAAAAAACCATATGGGTATTTCCATGTAAATGTGGACACGGTATAGGATTATTTTTTTATAGCTTTTTAATCTTCAACTATATCCAAATTAATGTTCAATAATAGTAGTTTTGCCACCAAGTGTCAAATTTAAGGTTTGACCATAAAATTCGTCATTATTTTCTGTTCTAGGTATTGTGTGTACGCGTGCTTTCAGTTTTGAAAAAAAATCATTTATTAAATCTCTTTGTTTTGAGTTTTTTGTTTTAGTTGGTAAGTAAGTTTCATGTGCCTAATATTACATACATTCATGTTATCAACAATGCGTTGCAACACTCGTTTTAAGAAAGCTGAGTGCTTAAAAATTAAGAAAAAAGATACCCTTGTTTTTTGTAACGCGAGTTACCAATAAGTACATTTTTTTCTAGTATTTTAATTTGTACCGAATAACGGTAAAAACATCCTCCGTTTGATTTGACTAGTCTAAATTAAATGTAAGTACTTTTTGTAACGCGAGTTACCGGTAACTCGCATCTTCATCATTTAACAAGAGTTTCTTATAATTTTTATCTATCTTCTTTTGAATAAAATTTGTTCTTTGGTTTAGGACCAAATGCCGCTCTCGGCTACCTAAAAAATGAAAAGAAGGAAGGAAAAATTAAAAGTAGAGGGAAAATACGATGATTTCAAAAAGACATATAGGGAAGCTTGCCAAAAAAAGAGAGCAAAAATTGATAGTTTGTCAGAAGCAGAAAAGAAAGAAATAATACGTAATGAACGTTGGAATATCCAAAACCCATTTGATTTACTGGCAAAATGAGAAACTGCAAATGGCCCAAACATCAAAAGAAGTAAACATGGATATCTTACCTAAACATTTATATTATGAAGATGTGTATGGATGTAGTAGTGATACTTATAGTTCTGAGGATAATATACCATTATCTGTACTTAAATCATAATTCACTGCATTCCCGAGCTATGCATTCTAGAGTTTGATTTATTATTCAATTTTTGTTTAATTTAAATTTTTGTTTAATTTTTGCACATTAAAGACTGAAAAAGTTCCTTATTATTATTAAACTTTGATTTTATTTATATTTTTGTGTATTACAGCTAGAAAAAGTTCCTTATATTGGTATAAAAGTATTTGGTAAAACGAGTTACCAATCTTTTGTAACGCGAGTTACCACATAATTTTTGAATTAATTTAAAAATTTCGATTCATTAACGCTGTTTCTAATAATGGTAAGCTCATATATTTATGTCAAATATAAAGCAGTCTACTCACAAATTTCTGAGAAACTTTCAAATGAAATTTACTCTCTGAACATGTTGTCCAAAACTGATAACACGAGTTACCAACACAATTTATTATTTTGCTGGATAAATACTATTTTAACACTGAATTTTTAGACTAATGTAGGACATGAGGATTGTTATGTGTTCACAAAGAATCCAATTTTATTAGTTAACCTAAATAATTAAAATTTATGGCATCATTAAACTCAAAAATACTTTCTGGATGTAACGCGAGTTACCATGGAATTACCCATATATATCATCTGAAACTAAAATGTAAAAAAGCAAATGAGTTTTGACTAAATGGTGAAATTTGTTTAGAAAAATAGGCCCAGATTTTGAAGTTATGGTGTCTTAAGACTATAAGGTATTAGAGACATCCTAACCTAAATTTACAGAAAAAAAAAATGTTTATGACGTGATGAATTAATTCTGTTGACTAATTATTTTCCAATCTCATGACTTTTTTTTGTGGGTCTGTGTAATAAAGCAAAATCTGAGGCAGTTCAGAAATGGCTACTGTGAGCGTAAGAGCCTTCATATTGTGATATATAAGATAAATATTGCTAAAACAAGGGCTTAAAAGTGACGAAATATCAATCGCAAATATCTCGAGAATTTGATCTAATCGAAAAAAACTGAGTATGCCACCATGTTCTACCACCAAAAAATAAGTTTGGGTGTCTCGGCGTTTTTGTGTGTCTTTTCAAAAGTTGAAAATTTACCTACAGTGTTATTGTGCTTATGGCTTCGCAGCATTTAATTTTTCACTGTTCAGAATGTGAGAAATATTTCTTCAATAGCTCTACTTGTAGCCCTTCCGATGCATCAAAAACTAATTTTGAGAAAAAGATGTGCTCTGATAATTGTTTTTCTATTGACTGGGTGAAATCTTTTAATGTAGTTTTGATGCTATATTGTTATATGTACTGGAGCGAGCACACAAACTTTTTAAAAAATATCTAATGGCTGCAAGCAGGCAAATTTATAATTTAAAAAAATATGTGCAAAAGAAGTTTATTAAATGGCATACTGTAGAATATTCCATTCTAAGCTTCAATATGGTCTTGTATGTTGGGGAAGTACAAATCGGAACAAATTAAATTTATTGTTGAACAACCAAAATTACGTTATTCGCGTTATATGAAACAATTGTCGTCTTGAAAGAGTTTTTTCACATCGAAATCGAATTGCTATTAATCTTTTATTTAATTTTTTTTACAGTGGCTGAAACTTTATTCATAGTTTGATTTCAATCGAACGATATTTGTCAGTTATTCCCAGAAATAGCTGAATTAAATTTTTGTTAATACATCTATTTTTTATATTTAGCTAACAAGTTATCTTGCTACTTCGCTTTTGTGTGTTACGTACATATATTGGTGAATAAAATATTGAAATTTAATAAACTTGAAAAAATAAAAATTTTCAAATTATTTAAAAAAATTAAAAATGTTGAACATCGCTCGAAAATGATATCTCAAGTTTCGACAATTTCAATTATCAGTAGATTTTAGTAACTGAGATAGTTCAGGACGTCCTAAGAGATTCATAATATTTAGTAGGACAAAGTGGTCAAAATACGAAAACTATATATGTCTATCATTAAATAATATACTTACTTATAATCTAAGCTTATGAATTGTTCGAGCCTCGTTATCTTCTCATATATAGCATTGTTTTTAGTGATTTTCAGGTATCTAAGCTATCCGCATTAATATCAATAAATTTGATTGGGTATCTTGTCAAATTTATGCAAATTTTTGTGCTGTCGATTGAGTGTTTCCTGCGATTGTGATGATACCGGTGATACGGCGAGGAGACAAAGACGCCGTCAACTAAATTTCAAATAAAAATAATAGAAGGTGGAAGATAAAAACGCTAATAACAATTTGAAAATTTATTAAACGCGATGACATTCATTGATCCCCCTAATGTTGTATTTTGTTATTTCCATTCGTGTGTTCATTAGGGAGCGTTACTTTTCAACTGCAGTGTATATGTAGTGGGGTCTAGTGCAGTATGGACTTTTTGCAGAGGGAACCGCTCGACAGGATTGCGCAACTAACGCTTTGCGAGTCTTATGAAGGTGTGTCATCAAGTGGTTCAACAATCACAATCTCGTCTATCGTCGTCGCATGGAGAAACCCTATACTGCGGCTGATTGTTGCAGCCTCTTGTGTTTGCGATTGTGCGGGGTTTCTATCGGAAGCAGAGAAGCCATTATAGCTGACAAGACCGATTATTACGGCAAATAAAGTTATTTGAATTTATGATTATTTTATGTTTTGTTTTTATGTTTATTTTGTTCATTAAGTGCTGCTTTATCTATGAAATTATTAATTTCAAATCATTTGCTGTTGGTATATCGTTTACTTTCAAGTTGATAGTTTTTTTTTGTGTTATTGTCTTTTTGGTGGCTTTCGTTGTGTTTGTCTGCAAAATTAATTTAATAAAATTTAATGTAAGATAGGTTAGTTTTTCTCTATAAAATCATTTGCTTTAGCTTTAAATAAATTGTCCATATTGCTTTTGTGACATTTACAAATATTGTCGCATATTGTATTAATTTAAATGCCTACAGTTTTTTGGCAAGGTGCAGCATTAGTCTGACAAAAAATAAGTTTTTTATTCCAAAGGTTTAGTTTATTACAGAATCGAAGAAGAAACTTGAGGACCTTTAAAATTTTCACATCAACAGCTATTTGCAATACTCTTAAATAGGATCATCGGCTTAGTTACAGTTTACAAGATAAGAAAACACAAATAAGAAAATTTAATAAAACAAAGTAGTAAAGGATATGAAAACACATCGATCTCTTGCCCTAAAAATCTAGGTTCAATATGATTCTACCCAATATGTATCGCATTTTTCTACCACAAATATTTTTTTTCCAGACAAAAAGTGATAATTTTTGATTCGACACACAAAGTTAGGACGCTTCATAATAAATACGGTATTCATTGGGAATTGTAAAACGGTGAGAGGTGGGTTACATCACAATGATCGGAAATACTTTGGGGAAGATATTGATGTGTTTTCATCCTTCTACAACTTTGATTTTCAAGTGCATTTCCAATTTGAAATTGATGTACTTTTCCTGTTATTAAGTAAAACTGTCATATCTCGACATTGCAGCACAAATGCAACGGCAGCGATCAATTTTCTTCATTAATTGCATCTAAATAGTCGACTTAATCTATTTCCAGGAGGTATGAAACTTGCTCAAATCGTGTCTCTGAATCCAAAACTATGAGGAGGCAAAGTTGAAGCCTTAAATGAGAATTCTATTATAAAAGAGGACCAAATCATGCCAATATCTTGGCATTGCAATTAACCGCTTATAACTTCTATATTTTGCGACCGATAGTCATTAGTCATGGAATATTTTTTCTTATTATTTTATTATTTGCTTAGGTGTATCTATACGTATCCTGACTAGAAAATATCGTTAGGCGTAAATTAGGTTCCTATTTGTTTTGCCTAACCAGAACGTTAGGGCCAAGTGTGGAATCACAACGACTGGATTGTAACGGTGTACCCCAAATTTTCCTAAATAGGATTGTTCAACGCCTATCTCATTAGGCTCTCGTTGGGTTTTCGCACACTGTCTTAACGTTCTGGTTAGGCAAAACCAATGGGAACCGAATTTACGCCCAACGACATTTCTAATTGCTTCCGCACTTCTTGCCTGCATGTCAGCTGCTGGTACCGAATATTTTTCTTTTATGGAAAATATCATGAGTATGGATATGTGTCTTCAGGTTTTAAATGACAACTTCCTGCAGAATGCTGAAAGTCTGGGCATACAGACACATTTACGGTTTCGCGAATGTAAAAATCCAAAACTGAGAGCGGACATAGTTCAATAGTCGCCAGATCTTAGTGTGATTGTAAATTTATGGACGATTTTAAAAAAAAAATGTCCGAAAAAACACAAAACTTCAAACAAAAAAAGGCCTAAAAGAGGCACTTTGAATAGAATGGCGTAATACGAGTATCCCGCCAGATACCACTAAAAAACTTGCTGCTTCGATGCCAAACCACTTTTAAGCCGCAGTTGACCGAATAGGGTACCACACTAAATATAAAATATTACAAAATCATTATGTTTGACAATGGTTTTACAGTTTATACATATATGCATACAAAAAGCTGTGTATGTAGTAGTATGTTTTTAATTCTATGTTTAAAATTTCAGATAATATTTTTTAGCCATACAAAAAATTTTTTTTAAACTTAAATTTTTTCTATTTCAAATGACATAAATATTTTTTATATATTTCATTTAGTTTCAGAATCAAAGAGCGCTGAAGTTAAAAGTATGCACTGGCATACAATAAGCTGTGAGCCACTGTATGTCCACTGCGTCATTTTCATTTGCCCCCATCCTCCTTAGAACGATTTCAACAAACCCCTTACCCCATTTCGACCTACTGTGGCCATTTTCTCTAGTTTTTGATAAATAACATGGAAACTAAGAAAAACATTAACAAGCTGTGTTTAAAATATTATGTAGTCACGATGACATTGTTGACAGCTTCCAGCCTCCTAAGAGCATGTCAAAACATTTTAATATATTTTCCATTGGACAGGAAAACCACACTCCATGAAAAAAGCTTATATCAGGCCTTAAAATATCTCAAAATTCATGAAAATAAAGTCAAAACAGCGGTATGCAGTGCTATTGTACTATGAGAATATGTACAATGTAAAACCCGTTGAATTTGAAACCCGTTGGTTAATATTGTTGGGTTGCAACCCATTGTAGGGGATCCAATTCATGTCACTTTAAAATGGCTATAACTTTGCAAGGAAACATCACAGATCACCACTTGAAAGCTCATTTTAAAGGGCAAGGATGGTACTAAATGATGCTTTTGTTAAAAATAAGCTGATCAACTTTCTTTGAATCCTATACATGGCCTCGAAAGTAGACAAAAAACATCATCTTTTAGGTACTTAGCCTCAAATATTTCAGGATTCAGACATGATGGGTCAATTCTGAGGCCAGATTCGGATTCAGCGTAAAAAATTACATCGAAAAACGACCCTTTTCAGCTCAACAGCACTAATCACCTATTCATTTAGACACCTTTTTTGAACAAAAATAATTTTTCCATACAATTTACATGTAAAACTAACAGTATCCGGCGCCACCTTATAAAATTGAGTTACAGAGCTGAATTTTCGTGAGCTTTTTCTTCATATCATAAACTTACTTTTTAAGCAACAGCACCTTAAAAAAAACAAAAAATTAAAAATTTGAATCACCCTAATGTACATATGTATAGTTAACCTTCACACGGGCACTTTTAACATATGGGGAATTTCAGGCGAAACGGACAGTACAAAAAAAAAAGAGATTTAGAAATTTGTTCATATTCGGCTTAATTGTACTTCTAGGAAATGTAAACACTTCTTTTTTTTATATAAGGCTTAGTTTTCAAGCTGTGGACTTCCAAAAATTGACGTAATATGAATAATGGATTTTTCGAACTCAAAAAAATTTCAATAAAATATGAAACATTATGGTTTCAATAAGAAATTTTCTGCTCTTTTCAATTATGAAATCAGATTGGAAATTTGATTTTTTTTTTCTAGTGGAAAGCCGGAAGAGAACATTTCATCTCAAAATTGAAATAGTTTCGACATATTTTAATTTTTTTATTTTAACTTTAAAATAAAGCATAAAATATACCGGTAATATTCTAAAAATTTTCTAACGTGATCTACACTAGTTTACGAGATATATGAATTGAAGTGCAAACGTGCCGCACTTTGTATGTGACGTGCCACTTTCTTAATTTGTATATCTCCTTAACTAATAACGATCACGTTAAAATTTTTTTTTTGTGAAACATCTATATACTTAAGGCTTTTTTTTAAGTAAAATATTTAAAAAAAATTATGTCGAAGTTACTGAAAATTTGATTTAAAATTTTTACTTCTGGTTTTCAATACATAAAAGATTAAGATTCGAATTTAATTAAAAAATATCATCAATATTGTTTATATTTTATTATAAATTCCTTGATTCCAATAACAGCTTTCAAAAATGACGGTCCTTAAACTTCACCAATTCTTCAGAAGCCCATAACTCGGCAATTAAGCCTCACACGAAAAAAAAAATCATGTGTACACATTTATGTCTACAAGTTGTATAACTTACCGGAATATAAACAAATTTCACGACCTTTATTTTCATTGCCCGCTTCGCCTGAAATTTCACATATGTTAATATCGCAATTTATAACTTGCTGCAATTCGTTTATTCGTGATCCGACTTTCATAAAACTTTGACTCATTGACTAAGTTTTTGACCTCTTTTCGAAAAATTTAAAAAGCGTTGTGAATTTTGAATTTTTCCGTTATTTTTTGAAAATCTGACGTTTTTACTTCATAAACGGGTACTATTAACATATTCATGTGAATATTTTATGTTATTATAATATTAGCAAATAATTAGGTCACACATTGTAACTCTAATTTATACATTCTTAACACTTATGTTCCTCCAAATAGTAGCGCAGATGTCTACGAATGTCTTTCGATGGCCGTAGAATATATTATTAATGAACTAGACACTAATGACGACATTTTGTTGTTAGGTGACTTTAATCTGCCTGACCTAAAATGGACTCCTTCGGACGATGGTACATATTTTTATGCATCTTGTCCAAAAACTCGACAACAACAAATTTTTGTTGACGAAATACTTTCAAATTTACAACAAGTAAGTTGTATAACTAATTGCCATGGACGACAACTTGACTTAGTCTTGGCTACAAATAGTAGCAATGTTATTGTAAGAAATGCTATCCATGCTCTGTCTACGGTAGATTCCTATCATCCACCTTTGAGTATTGTGTACCAATCTGACAATGAAAATTTGACTAATGCATGTTCATCCATTAATATTTACGAATTCAATTTTAAGAAAGCTGACTTTTTAAAATTGAATGAAAACTTAAGAAATAAATTAGACGACTTACTCATTTTTTTTAATAAAAATACATTTGATGATTGCATTAAATTTTTCTATGGTGAACTTTTTTCTGCCATAGCATTGTCGGTTCCATATACAAGGAGGTACGTTAATAATTCCTCGTACCCCTGGTATACAAAGGATTTGAAAAAAGTTCGCAATGGCCGTAATAGGGCATGGAATAAATACATTTGTAGCCAGGACCGTAATGACCTTGTTGCTTATCAGCGACTGTTTCTTGAATTTAAAGATATGTCAGCTTTGGTTTATTCTGAATATTTGAATAAAATAAGGCTGAATATTCTTCATGACCCCAAAAATTTTTGGGGTTTTATTAATTCTAAAAAAAAATCTGACGGGTTTCCATCTGAGTTTAAAACAGTTGATGGGCTCACTAGCGACCCACAAGTTATAGCCGGGTTGTTTGCTAATTTGTTTAATGAATCGTTTTCTACGGATTTATTTAGCCCTGAAATCAACTATTTTGAATATATGGATAACGACCCTTTAGTTTCGGTTAATGAGATATCTTTCTCTCCTGACCTCATAGAGAAATATATTTCATCTGTTGATGATGACTTCAACTCCGGGCCGGATGGTATTCCTGCGACAGTTTTAGTAAACTGCAGCTCTGTGCTGAGTCAACCCCTCAGTATTTTATTTAATAGATCAATTCAAGAAAGCTATTTTCCTAAGTTTTGGAAAAATGCATACATTAGCCCCATTTTCAAGAAAGGGTGTAAAAATGATGTTTCAAACTACAGGCCCGTGGCTAAGTTATCATCAATACCGAAAATTTTTGAACATATTATATACGATCAGGTTAAGGTGTACTGTGGTGAAGTCATAACAACTCGTCAGCATGGTTTTGTTAATGGCAGATCTACAGTTTCTAACCTCCTTGATTTCACTTCTTTTGCATTAAGCTCTTTAGACTCTGGTGGGCAAGTTGACTGCATCTACACTGACTTCAGTAAAGCATTTGACAAATTACCACATAATTTGATTTTGTTTAAGTTAAAGAAGCTTGGATTTCCCTTAAGTTTTGTCAGCTGGATTGAATCTTATTTATCTGATCGCTCGTATCAAATAAAATTTAGGAGAGTGTTTTCCTCCCCATTTAGCGCGACATCAGGTGTTCCACAAGGAAGCCACCTGGGGCCGCTCCTGTTCATTTTAGCAATTAATGACGTTACACATGTTATTAAAAACTCCCATCTGTTAGTATATGCAGATGACATGAAAATTTACAGGAACGTGAAGGGGGTTGGTGACACTATTCCACTTCAGTCTGACTTGAAATCCTTTGAAGTTTGGTGTTCTAAGAATAACTTACATCTTAATCCTGATAAATGCCAAGCTATGATTTTTACCAGGAAGAAAACTATTGTGGAATTTGATTATAAATTAAAAGATAAAAATATTTGTCGTGTCGATGTAGTCAAAGACCTAGGTATACATTTTGATACTAAGTTGACTTTTAATGAGCATATTAATCAAATTTGTAAAAAATCCTCATCTCTGCTTGGCTTTATTAAGAGGTGGGCAAAAGAATTTAATAGCCCTTTAGTAACGGTGACTTTATATAATACAATAGTGCGCCCTCACTTAGAGTACGCCAGCCAAGTATGGTCACCATTTTATAATATTCATATAAATAGAATTGAAAGAATTCAAAAAAATTTTATTCGTTTTGCTCTCAATGGCTTAAATTGGATTGACCCTTTAAATCTTCCTCCTTATGTGGATCGTTTAAAGTTATTACATATGCAGTCTTTGAGCTCGCGTAGAAATATTGCGGATATACTTTATCTGCATCAACTTGTAACTGGGTCTCTTGCTGCACCAGAGCTTCTTAGCTATATACATTTTAATAGTAATCGGAGGAGTACTCGTAACTCTTATCAGTTATTTTACCAACCGGTTAGTAGAACTAATTATATGGCTACAGCTCCTTTTAATCGCATGACAACTCTTATTAATAATTGCGAAGTTTATAACATTAGCTTGTCAAAAGGTCAACTCAAGCTTAGACTGAAAACTAACTGTAGCTAAATTTGTAGCTTAATGGTGGTGTGAATTTTTTTGTTTGTGTTGTCCGAGCCCCACAGCATGCTGGGTAAATTTTTTCTAACATTTATGCCTTGGACCACGTAAATTTATACATATAATTATTTTAATATCTATATGTCTATTTTTATATGGTGTGAGTGGGTATGTTGAGAAAGTGCGATAAAGCTAAGAAAAAATTATAAAATAAATAACAAATTAATGTGCATGATAATTTTTTCTATTCCATTTTTTATTGAATAAGCTTTTTACTTGGTATAAAGCTTCAATGCTAAATAGCTAAGAAGGCTATAATAGCTGTAGTAGCTAAACTCTATTATTATTATTATTATTATTATTATTATTATTATTATTATTATTATTATTATTATTAGAAGGCATTTTTAAATAAAAGCTTATTATAAAATGACCACTTGAAAAATATTTGTTGATTTTACCGTTATTTTAAATTTTTGCCTTAAATTTTGTTAGAACTATGCTCAATTTAAACAGGCTTCTTGCACTGGATAGAAATTTTTCTAGCCGCGCTTTTTTGTTTGGCTTCTTCGTGGCAGCTCATATTGAAAAAAATTTTTAGACTCCAATGACCATGATCAGCTTTATCCGGGACAAAGCCTTCAGTGTCGTCTATTTTCATTCATTCATTTTCTGAGTCGCTCCCGAGTCCGAGTTGTACGGAATATGCATCGATTTCTGCATCAGACGCTTTTCCATCATATCCTTCAGGCTGATACATCCTCTTCAATCTATCACTTTCTGTTGCCTCTGTTTCCACATTGTCCTCAGCCGAGTCCATATTGACAATGAAATGTTCTTAGTACTCTGTCTACAATTCATACGATAGCCGGAACATTGGAAAATTTTAATTTTTCGGTGCTTAAAAATAGCTCATACTGTGCTTACTGAGCCGCAGATGAAGCACTTACATAGAATTAAATTTTTTTATTATTATCTGCCATTTTCACTTATGAGATTTAAATATTATTTTTTTTTTTATTACAAAGCTCACATCTGCTACGAAATTTCAAGACCACTAAGAAACCTAGCAACTGGAATATAGGTTCCACCCAAAAATAAAGTAACCATAGAAACTCTCACAAATCATGCTATATCGAATTATTCAAATTCAAAAATCATAGTAAATGTGCAAATTTGCATATATTTTGTATGAAAACCAAAATATTAACATTTTTTAATAGTGCCCGTTCCCGTAGGTAAAAGTTGGTGACAGTGTGAAGGTTAAAAAGTGGTTTATGTTTTAAGTAAATATTTAAATCCTTTGTGTCGAAAAATCAGATCGAGAACCACACAAGGTCTATTTTATTTTCTGCTCTTTCACATTAGAAATTTACGTTACCTTAAAAATTGTGGCAAATCTAAATCGTTTTCATTGATTTTAACTGAACTATTTTTAGCCAAACAAGTTTTGGGAAACGAAGAATGACCCATGTCCAGAATGTTCAAGACAACAGCTTCAACAAAGGAACAACAAAAAAATTGAAACAACGACAATACCAATAACTGCAAATTACCATAACTAAACTAGATCGCTTAATGATCGGTCTAGGCCCGATGAACGCTTTCATTCTGAATTTGCGTTTTATTTTCGTTGCAATAAAGTGCCGCTAGGCATCCGCCTGCCTGCGCGCTTTACTCACTGAACTTGAATCCTTATCGACGAGGTCCAGATTTTTTTTTGTGCGCTGCCATCAATACAACAACAACAATAAATGTATATTATTTAATAAGCGATTCATCGCTGTGGCAACCGGTCGTCGACGTTGAATGTGCTGCTTCTGGATCATTTAAGGGTTTCGCGTAAAGGGCGTAAGAGGTATGAAGAGGGCGTTGCAAAAACTTAGCAGTTGAGACAGCAACGAATAAGAAGAGAAAAAGTTCTATTAAAACGACGGACTTTGAATATTTTTTGGGCGAAATTATAATGTTTAGCGCATTAAAGGAAATGTGCATGATATGGAAGCGGAAAGAAGCGCAGGAGAGACAGCGGAGGAGTTACCAGAGGGTTGCTGCGTTAAATACGGAAAAAGAAGTGGCACGATTACATAAAATTCAGAGCAAAAATTACAGAGAAAAAAAAAACAGATAGTGTGTAATTGGAAAACACACCAGAAGTGAAACTTGATCTTAATTTGAATTGAATTCAACTCAATACAAACATATGTGCTTCATGGTTCAAAAAGTCCCAGGAACTTTGATTGGATGGCACCACCACTCTCAAATTGATATAATTTTTCAGAAGTGTCAACCTTTTAAAGAGAAATGTCAAATTTTGATGACATTTCATCCAGAAGTTTAGAAGTTATCGCTGAATTAGTGACGCTACTTTTGGTACTATTTCGTAAACAATGGAAAAAAGTGAGTTTCGCATTTTGATAAAACATTGCTTTGTTATCGGGGAAAACGAGAAACAAACATTGCAGCACATCTGCTACGTCGAAAAAAACTGTTTACAGATGGTTTACTGAATTTTAAATGGGTCGTACGAGCAACAGTGATGCACCACGTTCAGGCCGGCCAAATGAGGCAACGACTTCAGAAACATCAAGAAAATCCATCAGATCGTTTTGAAAGACCGCAAAGTGAAAGTGAGAGAGCTAGCAGTCATAATGAAGTTGTCGATCGGCAGTATTTTCAATATTTTGCATGAGCATTTGGAAATGAAAAAGATGTGCGCGCGAAGGGTGCCGAGTTTTCTGACAATTGATCAAAAGCATCATCGTGTCGGTGACTCGGAGGCCAATTTGGAGCGTTTTCGGCGTAATCCGAAAGAGTTTTTGCGTCTATTCGTTACAATGGACAAAACTTGGATCTACCACTACACACCGGAGATCAATAAACAGTCGGCAACATGGTTAGAACCGGGTGAGAGTCGTTCGAAGCACCCAAAAACAAAAACGTCGGCTGGGAAGGTGATGGCCGGCATATTTTAGAATGAGAAAGGCGGAACCATTACGGGCGAATATTACGTAGCGTTATTGAACCGTTTGAACAATGAAATTAAGACAAAACGACAAAAAAAAGTATTGTTTAACCAAGACAATACACCGGCTCATTCACCGCTCAAAGCAATGGCAAAATATACAAATTGCTACCCCACCCCACCCTTGGTGGCTCCAAGAAAAGAGATTTGACTCAAATGAGGAGGTTGAGTTCAAAACTGATGCCTATTTTGAGAGCTTCGACGTCGACTACTATAGAAAAGGTATCGAAATGTTGGAGGATCATTGGATGAAGGGAACTATGTTGAAGAATAAAATCGATATTTATCAAAAAGTTTGTGTTTGCATAATTTTTTCCAGGACTTTTTAAAGCATGTGGTATATTCGAATGAATCGATAATATCTGAAAAATAGTGCAAACAAGTGGGCCTTGAACAAATTTAGTTGGCTAGTTTGGATGCTCCTGAAAATAAACTTGAGCAGAAATTTTGATATTATTTGAAGATAGCTACTACAAATAAAAAATTCACTTCGATTTTCAAAATGGAAAATTTCAACGAAATACGATTTTGCTTGAAATATGAATCTTAAAAATTTATTTTTATAACCTTTTTAATATTTTTTAGTTAACGATGAATCGGCAATCTTTTTTCGCTATAACTTCCGGTTTATATAATGAACGGTCAAATGCTCTGGCATAAATGCAGCTCAAAAATTTGTGTTTTTGGCACTTTATTCTTTAGAGAATAAGAAATGCAAGAAAACCGTTTTTAAAAATAGTTCTCACACAGACACTATCGCGTTTTTGCTGTATCGCTTCTGTTTGACGTAAGCTGTGTGAGCTGTTTTGTGCAAAGTATATAATAGAAATAGCAGCAAATTTATTATATATTTATTATAATATTTGAGTAACAAAGCAACTTACAGTATT
Organism: Tricholauxania praeusta; assembly: GCA_949775025.1. Lineage (NCBI taxonomy): Eukaryota > Metazoa > Arthropoda > Insecta > Diptera > Lauxaniidae > Tricholauxania > Tricholauxania praeusta. The sequence continues at coordinate 47,277,750 of OX459031.1, forward strand.
ACACTGTGTGCAGTTGAGGTCGCTCAGCTCGAATCTGCCACCAGATTTTCGCCTATACGTCAGCTCTTCGAGATAACTGTAAATTAACCAGTAATTGACACAGCTACAAACGCTCTTCATCGACTTTTATTATATTTCTTATTTTTATTTTCTCAGCATAATCAGTCTTATTTAATTTCCCAAGTTCCGATGCGAGGTCGATTAAAATCAGCTCACCTTCCGAAAAAACGTAAAATAAGTTATTTTAATAACTTCAATTAAAAAAATATGGCGGTTTTTGTGTTCAAGTGCTCCCATTTGACTCACCCATGTACAGTACTGATGTTGAAGAGGAATAACAATTTTATTCCACGAGAAACATCAAAGGAGGACTATATTATGGTCAGATGAACCTAAACTTAACATTCGCGGACCATATTTTAAGTCCACGTAGGTCAACCTCAGTGCACAAAGCTCAATCCCAAATACAGAACACCTACAGTTAAACACGGAGGTTGAAATGTCATGGTGTGGAGTTATTTCTCGGGGGGTAGAGTTGGGCCTATTAAGCGCATTGAGGGCACGATGACGGCAGCTGACTACAATAATATTTTAAGCAATGTTATTCTTCTATTTGATGAGTGGAACATGCCATTTCCTCCAAGGCTTGTAAAATCTTGACTTGTGGAAAACGAGTTGAGAACATGTGGATGGTGGCAAAACGCATAATCGGTCAGAAAATGCACAAACAAAAAAGTTTGGAACGCTATTTTACATTATTAATAAAAAAACTTATGAAACTATGCCCAGAAGATGTCCTGTAGTCATCAAAAACAACGGTTACGGAACCAAATATTAGACTGGTTATGCATTTTTTTTTGGTATTCGGATAAGTTGCACGTGTTTTAAACTCTTTAATTCTCGCATTGTTTGTTCACCTTAAATTTTTGTTGTTGTTAGCTAGCGGAATAAAATCTTTGTGTTTGATAAAAAATCAGCAATAGTTGAAGTTAATAAAAGTAACATAAAATTAAATTTAAAGTTATTTTTTCACTGAAATAATTTGATGTTTCTTCAAAAGTAATTTGGGATACAAAGCATTTGAGCGGTACTGTATGTACCGTTCGCGGAATATTTCGGCTGTAAACCCGTCGGATTAGCTTAAAAATTTCTTCAACGAGAGTCTCTTATATGTTTTTAACGTAGGCGACTGTCATTGCATGACTAATGAAAGTGTGAACTAAAAGTTATTTTTCTCGCAGTGTATTATTTCTCGATTTATTATCAAAATATTTGATCGTGTTTGCTGCACAAATTACGTTCATCCAAGTAGGATGCTGATGCTGCAATGTGCTGCGCTATGCAAATGCAGAGCTAATATTTTGCTCTTCTTACTTTGTCGTCGGTCGAAAGTGAAAGAATAATTTTTTTTTCAATATTTTTTGTTTTTTTTTTTTTGCCTTAAGACTATAACTCGAAAGGTAAAATGTTAAAAAAATGTACAAATCACTGCGGCTGCGCCGCAATAATTTTCCGCATCGCTTAATAACCGAAAAACTTCAGTTTTTTTTTAAATTGAATAATAATGAACTAAGAATAGAATGAACGGTACATTGAAGTTAAAAAATATTCATTTTGTTTTGCAGTACATCTTCAATATCGACAGTGGTAGTAGTGGTCAAAGTGAGTGAGTCTTACGAAACCATTACTATCGTTTGACTCGCCAGCCAAAAGACGCAATCCGTTTCTGGATTACATTTTAAAGAGCATATTCACCTTCTGAACAGTTTTTTTGAAGTAATTTAATAAGCACACTCTTGTTACCAAAGAAAATTGCTAAATATGCAAGCTTACTTTCGTACTTGTTATCAGCGAATGAATTTGCTTATGCATAATTTCTTGATACTTGAAGTGAATAAATGTAATCTGACTTTTACAGTTTATTAGTAATTCAATAAATATATAAAACCTTTGATAAAAATTGAAAATGTTTGTTTTTTTTTTAAAATTAAAATCTAAAATTTATATCAAATGGAACTTTCACGTAGCTGCTAAAGGCAAGGGTCGACAAACTAAGGGCCGTTGTTCAATTGTTTTGTTTTAATTGCGATTATACGTAAAATTAAAAATAAATGCACAACGCTGGTCGCCAAATCTCAATATTGTTTTAGCTGCGCAGTATGATCCAATAATAAAAATGATAGTAATTTTTTAAATTAAAATTGAAAGCGACATATGGCTTCATAGTAATCGCATTCCAAAACTATACACAAATTGTTCAGTTCAATTCGTTAAAAATGATGAAAAGCTGAATTTGTTTAGAGGATTAGATACAGCCTAATTCGACTTTTTCATCCAGGCTCATAAGTACGGAGTACGCAATATGCACGGATTATGGTTTATGTACTGAGTACTTGTGCCTACGAATAAAAAAAGTGTTCGACACATTTACAAACAAATCCAGGTAAATTCAGGTACATTAAACATACCTATTTTGTTCAAAGCTATTTTTTCGTGAGACCATTATTTCTCCAGAAAAAAACTGAATAATTTTTAGATCAAAATTTTTGAAATTTCAATCATGTAGTAACGCAAAATATTTTAAAAAATGGATTTATTAATGAATTTAACTTAATTTGTTTTTTTTTAGAGAAAGGTAATATTACGTACTCTACGACCAAATATTTAAAAAAAAACTCAAGCATTTTTTCGTTAATTTATGTCTCTTTAAAAAATTCATGTTTTTGACAGTTTCAAAATGTGTATAAATTAAAAAATTAAGTATTGAAAGAAATTTATTGAACTTTAAATTTTTTTTTTAAGCTTTCAATTTGTAAAAGAATAGTCTCTGTATAAGCAATTAGGTAAAAAAATATCTTTTTTTATACCTAAATAGTCATATCTCGTTCAGTGGCGTAAATAAGGTGGGGCGAATGGAGCCATCGCTCCGAGCACAAAGGCTTGGGGGTAGTAAATGATCCTCGTGTTCGTTTAAAAATTTTATTATATATTAATGTGATGGTACCCTTTTGAATATTCTTTCATGAGAATACTTAGCTAGGCAAGAGGCGGCACATTAGTTCTTTGCCCTGGGTGGTAAATGTTCAGATACACCACTGATTTCGGCTAAAATAACGTCGAAAAAAAAATTTTCAAATACAATTGTCTTTAAAGCGGTAAAAAAATATTGTTCCCAAACAGTTTTTTTTTTCTTTCTTTGTCTTAATTTTAGAGTCAAAATATTTAACAAAAAAATTTTTTTAAGAATTGTCATATAATTTTTTAAAGTTCTAGCTCTTAACCCAGATATGCCGACGGGCGCGTTAATGCAAAAACCTTCGTAATTTTTCATAATTTCTTTAGTTCTGACAGAATAACTTACAAAACTGAAGAAAAAATTTCAAAAAAATTATTTTAACTTGGATTTTGAGTCCGTACTAAATGTAGTACGCTCGGCACATATGAGTAGTAAACGCAGTATTTTTTTTAAATTCAAATTGTTTATTAATCAGCAATGTTCATGTACTTAAGTATAGAAAAAAAAAATTCTGAGAACAATTATTTAGTAGTGTGATAATCCTTATTAAATGAAGTGACACGTCACATTCATCTTCACATTTTTGCTAATTTCACAGAACTGAAAACTTCGATCCAAAAAAAAACGTATAAGTAATTACTTTAGACACAACTTATCAACGCACGGTTTGTTGACAGTTATGTTCTGTAGTACAACAACAGGTTGGCTAGAAAATTTAAAGCCTAGTTAACGCAGCAAACTGAAAAGAATAGGTGTAATACATGTAGGACGCTCGGCATATCTGGGTTAATTTTATTTTCAAAGAAAAAATTATACATATCTTCAAAATTGGCCAAATTTCAGACTTTTAAAAAATCGCACTTTTTTTCTGGCTAAAAAAAGATATATTTAAAAATCTAATAATCGACTATTTGATTGGTCCGGGTGATGATATGGGTGGAATAACAGCAAAACATTAAGCAAATTAAATTACGTCACAATAACAAAAAACGTAAGGAAAGCCAAAAAAAAAAAATAATTATTTTTTACTGAGCCTGTTCAGTATGTCAGTACAAAAAACAAAAAAAAATTACAGCGCAAAATGCATAAAAGAAAAAAAAAAGTGGGCAACTAGAAGCTTATACTAGATTCAATGACCGCTACGTCATATCATCAGCAAGCTATGTTAGCCGACGTTTAGAAGTCTGCAAGCATACTATATTTCACTTCCTGCATTCAGAATCATCGCAACAAATATAAACGTAGTGCGCCAAGGACTCCACATCGTTTTCTCCCCTATTACATATAGGGGATGTTCTTGTAATCTTTTTGATATCACACATTTCTTGACGAGCAAAACAAAAATTGTCGGTTTTCCTTGCACGATAGCACGTGCTTTCAGGTGCACCATTGGCTTTCAAATTAATTTATTAAAAGGCCATATTGACTGACAACTTTCGATAAATCCTAATTTGCCATTTTATGAGTTTCTGTTGCTGAAGTTTAGTCATATGATGTTTGATAGATGGTGTTATTAAAAAAATATTTTTTGAATGCTTAAATAAAATTATAGAAAACTTATTTTATAGATACCCTCCATATAGCAATTCTCGCATTTTTGAGCAGGGATATCTTAGAATCCTGTCTGCTAGGAAAATCTTACGACAGTAACGTATCAAGCTATCGCTAATTATAATAATCAGATCTATGAATCTGTGCTTGTTTTATCACTAAGTGTGTGAAAAAAAGGTTTCTTAAGTTTTGTTAATAAAATTTTATAAAAAAAAACCTTTGTCAAAATAAAATCGTTTAGTCCAGAGATTCTTAAACTGTGGTCTGCGGACCCCTGGCGGTCCACGAAACATTTTGACATCAAATAATTTTACATTATCAAACATTCAAAAGTGTATGGAACAGTGTTCGCAAAAAAAAACTTTGCAAGATAAGGGGTCCTCGGACTACATAAGTTTAAGAACCCCTGGCTTAGTCTATAATTGAAATTTGTCTATTTTAATCTCGTAACATAGAAAAATAAGTACATATTAGGAAAGTACAAATATCTATTGCAACACTGGCAATTCGAATAGTGATAGTTTAGTATCCAAATTTGAATATTATTTATTTGAAATAACGGTTTTAAGCAAACACTGATGTTTTTTAAACTTAGTGATCTTAAAAATTCGAAGATTTGAAAATTTGAGTCAGAAAAATGTCGTCTTAAGAGAATCACAACCTGCTACTGTCCAAATGGGTGGACACTAAATAAAATGTTTTTACTTTTGGATATTCAAATCCGTCAGTCACCAACCTTTTTCCCTCAAATTCTACAGAACTTTGAAGAAGTTAGTTTTTTATGAAAATCACATTAAACCACAAGCATTGAATTCCTTTTCTCACTATATACTTTTTTTTTCATGACAAAAATGTATTATATGAATGAAAGCGATACATATACTAATATGAAACGAGCTAAAATTGTATGTATGACTCTTACAGGGATGTGGCACCACGCAAACCATACAGGATATTGCGAAAAACTATGGATATTTCGCAAACCATACAGGATATTGCGAAAAAGTATGGTAAGCAAATGTGGATCACAATGATCTTGAATTCTGTTAAAAGTAAGTGGAATTGGAAAAGTGGGCGGGTTTTTTTTTTTCAACAATCGAACAATTTATTGCAATATTACTCTACAACGATACATTCGATTTTCATAAAAGTTTTAAAGATGAAACCACTGAAAGCAGTCATCAACACAAATTCAGTCACTCTACGAGCATAAAAGGCTTAGTGTGCTGTGCGAGTAATTTCAATAAAAAGTGGTGCAAAGGTCTCGGTTACTAAAAGCTTTGAATGGAATTCGATTGGATTGCATCAGTGGGCGTGGCACGTTTATTTTCTATTAAGGATACTATGGGAGCAATCCCTAAATCCCTGGTTTAAAATCGGATGTGTGGATGTGTCACTGCTCCAAAGCTTAAGACTGACTACGACATATCATGCAAATTATTCATGCTATTGCACCAATGTAATTACTCTCAACATTTTACCTACATATTTATCCGTTATATCAATTTATTCGAACTATTTTAACATATTACACCACTTTTTTACAATTTAAATTTTTTCATCATATTCCCATTTTTTGACTTCCCTCTTTCAACTTCTTCAAATTTACCAAGATTTTTCAAAAAATTTTTCAACCTCAATTTATGTCAAGATTTTCAATTTATTTAAACTTTTTTCAAGTTCATTAGCCTCATTCAAATATTTCATATATTATCGACATTTTGAGCAATTTTGACTCATTCAACCTCGTTCAATGTTCTTCAATAGTTTCCATATTTTTTGACTTATTCAGCAATTTTCAAATTTAACTATATTAAACTTTTTTCGTATTGTTTCTAGCTCTTTCAATTTACTTCAACATTTTACATATTTTGTTGATTTTTTCAGCCTTTTTACCTAATACGTCATATATCAACCTCTTTCCTCTTTCGAGTTTTTCAACCTCTTTCAATTTTCTTCAAAATTTTTCTTATTATATCATTTTAACATTTTCCTTACTTTTCGACATCTTTAACCTCAAAACAGAAAACCCAACTATGGTTAGTCCCCTGGCACTAGTATTTCAGTAGGAAATTTGGTACAGTGTAATAGAAATGGAAAATAAAAGTAGCATTCAAAAGCAAAATCAAAGTTTATATGAATATTAAATGATATTTTGAAAACTTTTCATTGAAAATTACACGATTTTTTGACATATGTATGTACATATTAAGTCGGAATAAGGCTGGTTATAATTGGATAGTATACTGAATATTTTAAAGCCATGCAATTACGCATGGGCTAACATATCATTAGCCCCCTTAATGAACGAATGTCAGTTGACATGTAAACCACCCACTATGACACAGACTCTAATAGTTAGCTGTTTTTTTACCATCCAAAAATTAACATTTTCAAGTGAAGTATACGATATTTTCAATTTAATCAACATTTAAATAGTCGCACCTTGAATGAGCCTGCTAAAATTTTGAAAAATTCTTGGAATTGTTCGCTATTCTTTTTTTTTCAATCAATTTAACCCTCTTTTCAGAAAAAAGCCAAGTCATTTAAATTCAAATTTTATCTAAAAGCAAAAAAAAAACATACAAACGACTTAGAAATATTGAGGAACCTGTTCAAATTAAAACGAATCCAAGTTCTTTAATGACACAAAGTTGCCACACGAAGTCCTCTTCAAAAGCGGGCAAATGGAATTCTAACATCAACAGCAACAAAAATAAAATAAACACCAAAAAATAACAACAAAGCAATGAAAACAAAACATTAAAATTAACATTTGAATGTTTGCCATCATAGCAATGGATGGATGAATTCCAGCACCGAAAACCGATCATTTCTTCAACTGTTGACTTTCAATATTTTGATTGTGAGTCTGCAAAGGTTCGTTAGTGAAACAACAGAACAGAACAGAACTGATGAAATTGTGAAGAAACTAAAATGAACCCATACCAGAATAGCAGAATTATTGTTTGTTTTTGTCGAATTAAAGAGTGTGTGGAACTAGAAAAGTGTTTATTTAAACGTATCGTGTGTACGAACCTCTTTTCTGTGATGTTACAATTTTACAGAATTAACCAATGTGTCATTGTTTAGTTAGGGTTTTTTATGCTTTATACCTTTGAAGAAAGTTGCTTTGCTTGGAGTAAAGTGCAGTTTGTGTGCGGACAATGCGTATAATGACTTAATACTAAACAAACATTGAGTACGTGCATCAGACTGATTGTAATGAGGCGCTGATCATAAAATGCTTTTGTCAGGCAAAAATTTTCTAAGCATTTCTTTCTCTCCGCAGGATGTCGATAGACTTAGTTTTGAGACTTGTGCTTCTTACAGTTTTACAGGACTCTTTCTCCGATCAATCATGAGAGAAATGTAAGTCAGGAATGCTTTACTATAGCTTACATAGTAATATTTTTATTTTTCAATTCCATTGTGACCTCTTTAGGCTTAAATCTCCCATCGAGTTACTGAGTACAAGTCTGAATCAACTCAAGAAACTCGCGTTTCATCTAAGATGGGATTCTAAGACCGTTGGTTATACTCTTCGCAAAATAACATTTTTTTTTTCTCCACGCAAAGTCGGGTTGTTACGAGCCTGACTATTTAAATTGATCTCATCTCTCTGAATTGTGAAAGGTCCATTGATTAAAAAAAGTGTTGGTTCAAACTCTGATGATTATTGACCCATATATATTTTGTTTACTTTAGTATAAGTTAAGTTTTTGTTGACTAAATCACAGCGTATATAGCAAGCGAAATCTAAATTAATTTCCATTTTTAATTTTTGTAATTCTGTAACTCTAGGTCAAACCAAAACATAGATTTTTAAAATATCGAATTTACATATGTATGTAATAACGCTAAAAAATGGCACAAGCTGAAAAATTGCCATTCTTGAAATTGAAATCTTTTTTTGAATCAATGGTATAGGGTGTTTTTTTTAGAGGTATAGAGCTTCGAATTGAAATAAAACACAAGAAAATCGTTTTAATGTCCATCAATTTGGCTTTATTGGAAGGATAATTTTATGCCATTAATGTTTAAATATGATTTCGGGCATGTGGCCGCCGCGGCTGGCTCGAATAAAGCCAATTCTACAGGTCCAATTTTGAACCACTTTTTCGAGCATATGGGGCCGTATGTCGGCAATAACGCCACGAATGTTGGCTTCCAAGTCCCCTAACGTTTCTGGTTTGTTGGCGTAGACGAGCGACTTCACATATCCCCAAAGAAAATAATCCAATGGTGTCAAATCACACGATCTTGGTGGCCAATTGACAGGTCCATTCCGCGAAATTATGCGCTCATCGAATGTTTCCTTCAATAAATTGATTGTGACGTGCGCTGTGTGGCATGCAGCGCCGTCTTGTTGGAACCACAACTCATCCACATTCATGCCATCCAATTCTGGAACAAAATAGTCGATTATCATGGCTCTATACCGGTCTCCATTAACGGTAACTGACTCTCCAGAATTATTTCGGAAGAAGTATGGCCCAATGACTCCACCAGCCCATAGAGCACACCAAACAGTCAGTTTTTGTGGATGTAATGGCGTCTCAAGGGTCTCATGTGGATTCTCTTCACTCCAAATGCGGCAATTTTGCTTGTTGACGTAGCCATTCAACCAAAAATGAGCCTCATCACTGAACAAAATTTTGCGATGAAAATCAGCATCGAGATCAATCTCATTTTCGGCCCATACACCAAAATCACGACGCATTGCATGGTCTCGCGGCTTTAATTCTTGCACAAGCTGGATCTTGTAAGGTCGCAAGCCAAGATCTTTGCGCAAAATCTTCCATAAAGTTGATGGACAAAGCTCCAATTGCTGTGCACGGTGGCGAATCGATTCATTCGGGTCCTCTTCAACATTTTGCTCTACAGCGGCAATTGTTTCTTCGGTGCGCACTGTTCGACGTCTCTGCGGATGCGTATTATCACATAGAGTAAACGTAGTGCAAAAACGACCCATGGTTAACCGAATTAATTGCTCTGATGGACGATTATGTCGACCATAAAATGGATGGAGCTTGCGGTAAACTTCGCGAACTGAACCATTATTTTCGAAATAAATTTGCACGATTTGCAAGAGTTGTTCTTTTGTCAACTTGTTCATGATAAAATGGCAAACCAAACTGAACATAAATGACATTAGAGTTGCCAGATTTGACTATAAAATGCCAGTTTTATCTCTATTCGAAAAACAAACCTCTAAAAAAAAACACCTGTTACTAACTTCATTGCAAATGCTCTTTTAAGCAGATTGATTTTTCCTAAGAATCTGAAGTCACAAGTCCTATACGAGTCATTCTAAAGATTGGGAATATTAAAAATAAATATCAATTTTATGTTTGAAATCTATCTGTTATTGTTTTATTTCCTTAGAACTTATTGAACTTATTCGTATGTGACCAGGTACAGTTTAAAGGTTTCGTTAATGGCAAGTACGAATATAAATTAGTTTTGACATAGATGTTATTTACTTATTTCTTATTATAGTTTTTACTGAGCTTCCTGTTGTATGCAAAAAAAAACAAAAAATTACAAGTGCAAAATGCATTAACACTTATGCACGTGAGTAGGTCTGGCCAGACCTATTCACTAGTTTGAGGTCGTTTTTCTCATTGAAAAATATAGACATGAAATATGTGCTTTATGATATTCTTGACTGATTGATCCTTAGGATTATATGGGAAAAATTTGTTTTTTTCCTTTTGGTTCTTAAATTATATCAATTTTACTACTTACTACCCGTTCGTCCATATCATAGGTCTGAGTGGACCTATGAACATATATAAGCTGTAATGCTATTGAAAGCGGTTGATAATTTAAGTAAAATATAAAACTAGGGTGTTTATTTTTCAAACTTTTGGAGAGGGATTTTATTTACTTTTTCCTATATTATAGCTTGTGGAATAAAAATTATGGTCCCAACATTTGAGCTTCCTTGGTCAAACCTGTAAACGGCGCGGGCAGAGTTTATGTCCAATTTCGTTGAAATTCAACGAAAAAATTGACTTACTAAAACGTAGAAAAAGTCTGCCTTAAGTGCCAAGATATAGCGCTTTGGCGTTTTTAGTTGAATGGGGGACGCCACCCACTGTTTTTAAACCACGCCCACAGTTTTCGTGTGAGTAAAAATGCGGAAAAAATGCACCCTAAGGCGGTTTCTTATTTGCTTTTTTTTTTGAAAATTTATGGTCCTATATGCCTATATTATAGAATCGGGTTTGAAGAAAAGACTCCCAAAATATCAGCTTCCTAGATCAAACCTGCGAACGGCGCATCCACTTTGTTTCCTAGTACAATTCATATGAAAAACCAAAAGCAAAACAACGAAAAACAGAAAATTTACTAAAACGCAAAAAAATTATGTTTTTCGTTTTAGTAAGTCGGTTTTTTCGTTAAATTTCAACAAAATTGGATATAAACTCTGCCCCTGTCGTTTACAGGTTTGAGCTAGGAAGCTCAAATGTTGGGACAATTATTTTTATTTATTTGTGTTTTTGGAACAAAATTTCATAATAATATTTTTGTACAGAGCTTATTGTTCAGTACTTTTAGTGCAAAAAACCACAAAAAAATTACAAGCGCAAAATGCATTAAAATGAGCAACGAGCTGCTTATACTGCCGTACTAAGCGAAAAAGACGTATCTCAAAAAAATTCATTTCGAGATAATTGATGTTTTGTTTATGTCAATTTGTTGAAATACCTGTAAAATTGAGATAGAGGAAATTTTCTTAGTAGATTTTTTATATGATTGAAATAAGATGCCGACATTTGGAGTGTTTCATTAGACGCGTAATTTCTTAAGCTATCCGATGTCATAAGAATCTCGGATATTTTTTTTTTTTGAGATACGTCTTTTTCGCATAGTACGGCAGTCAGTGTTGCCACTGAGAAATTTATTTTCCTACCAAAATTTTCTCGAAAACCTACCAAAGTCGTTTGTAACCTACCAAAACTTTACAAATTAAAAAAAAAATCTTTTTGCAGCATTGAATTCGTTTATTAACATTTAATGCTGTTTAAAATACATATTCTTGTATGTCGTCGTTTAAAATGCTTAACCGCATATAGCACAAATTTTCTGTTGCTAAATCGTTCACATCAAAAAACGGGCAAGTATGCGCAAAAAGTTACCACATGACACATGCAGCGTACAATTAAGCGATGAACGTTAGAAGAAAGAAAAATAGTAATTAAAAATCATTTTGAAGGCAACACCGATCGCAAAGTTACAAATTTTGCCAGCGGTTCACGGTATTATTAAATGATATAAAGAGGACAAAAGGATTTCAAATAAGCAACGAACGGTGGCAAAAAAAAAACGTTTAGCTCGAGAGACGAAAAATGTACCATCCGAGAAAATTTTAAAAATCCATTCATATCATCTACTCAAAAACTTACTGTAATGGTAAAACTAATATTCATTAAGAAGTCCATGACGTTCGAAAAGTTCTCCGGAAAAATAATTTTAATGGCTGAGTCGCACAGGATAAGCCATGCATCAACAAAACAATTTCGCTTGAATTTCGCAAAAGAGCACATTTTAAAATATTCTCCTTTTGGAGCATGGTAAACACACCCTAAGTGGTCGGGGTTCTGAAAAAGAGCCATATTTAAGCCTGAAAATAACCGTATACATAAAGTCCGTTTTTGAAATGCTATTTATTAAAGCCCACAAATTCAAATTTATTATTCCGGAAATATTTTTTCTAATTATGTACATAAAAAAAGTTTAGTTCTTAGAACTTAAAACCTTTTTTAGCGGCCCGATTTTGATCACAGCTGCGATCAAAAAAATTATGTTATTAATAGCGCTAGTAACTTTTGTTTCTAATACGCCGGGTCTGAGCACACATGCAACAATTTAGATGTGCGATCAGTCGCAACACTATTTCGTCACATTGTACATGCATATGCGTATTCCCTAAACGTAATTTGTATGCAAGAAAACAGAGACCATACCCACTTGTTGAAGATAGGGTTGGTAAAAGCTTATTTCCAGATGTAAACATTTGCTTCCTGATTCGAAAAACTTCACGAAGAAATTTCAATTTTCGATTTTCATAAAAATGTATCCTAAATCCTACCAAAATCAGATTTAACCTACCAACCTACCAAGAGGAAAAAAACCTACCCGATTTGGTAGGAAACTACCAAAAACGGCAACGCTGACGGCAGTATACTAGTTTCAATGACCGCTACGTCATATCATCAGTAAGCTTTGTTAGCCGAAGTTTAGTAGTCTGCAAGCCTACTATGTTCTATTTCTTGCGTTGATCAGTTAAGAATCACAGCAATAAACAAAACAAAACTTCTACATTTTAATGCAATTGCTTTTGTAATCTCTTTGATATCACATATTTCTTGACGAGCGCTCCGTTGTCCGCTTTTCTGGCGATCCGAACAAAGTTGCAAGTTGCATTTGCTACATGCAAATATCAGCGAGCTCACCGAAAGTAATTTTTTTATTTGTGTTGCTTAATGCTCAAAACTTCGTCGTGTAAACCGTTGAGTGCATTCAATTAATAAAAAATGAGTGCATGCCCGATCGTGAGTCAAATATGTGATTTATAAAACCATAAGCTAATCCTTATTTAGAGCGTCTAGCCCGTTAAAGGGTTAAGCTGGCCTTTTTTTATTTTTTTTTTTTGGAGCACACGATTTTTTTGTTTTTTTGAGTCGCATCCCGACTGCTTGTCAACTTCGTTCAAATTTTGTTCAGTGATTTTCTTTATCAGTCAATGTTCCCATATATATGTATGTAGTTCAGTAACGATTGCTGAAATGAAAAATAAAAAATTTAACACAACAGAATGCTGGTGTGAAAAATATGGATTGAAACAGTCATTGGCTGATTCTTCCTTAATATTATCATTACAAGACCAATTGTTAGGTGAGATTTGAGTAAAGCATCAAAAATGACAGGTCTTGTGTCGGGTTTCAAAGATATATGTATAAGGTTGACATGTTCGAGAAAGTAAAATCCAATGGTATTAACTCTGGCATTTTTTTCAAATCTACACCAAAAAAGGCTACGTGAGCTTTTAGCCAGTTGCTTTAAAATAGTGTAAGCATTTCTGTGCTCGAGAGCAAAACGCGGCAGAATTCAAGCAGAGGCTGGTGTATGTATGTATAATTAATGTGTACGTAGAGAAAAACAACAACATGTGTAGTTCATGCGCTCATTGATAGAAATGCAAATGCATTTGTGTAGGTTTGGCTTACACTGCTTTAAAAGCAAGACTTATAGCGAAAAATATATCATATCTTTTTTACAATTTTAAATACGGTACATACTTTTCTTTTTTTTTATCAGCCATATTTGCCGAGTAACTAAAATGAAATGAAAAGAGGGCAATCTTAGAACATAAAAAATTAGATGCTGCTCTTGAACAATTTTAAAATGACCAAGCATGGTCAAATCTGTTAAGCTAACTCTTTGTCGAAGCTACGAACCTTTGATAGCTAAATGACAGCTCGACTGGATTTCGAATGATCTATCGATCAAATTTTAAATCGGGTTAAAGTTCAAAAATAATGGCAAATATTATCTCAAAGATTGATCTGGTCTAATTATCAGAGATATATGGAGGAACATTATACCTATATGTGTTATGTTAATATTTAATTCTAAAATTAGACCATTAAGAAATCAACAATTTTTTTAATGTGTGAGTATATAATTTATTTTTTGATCGTTTCGAATGAAATTGAGTTGTGAAATATAAATAGCTTATACTGATTTCAATTATGTGATTCTACTTTCCACCACCGCCACCACCACCTCCACCGCCTCCGAGAAGGCCGCCTCCACCGCCACCACCACCTCCGCCTCCAAGCAGACCACCACCGCCTCCGCCACCTCCACCGCCCCCAAGTAGGCCTCCACCACCTCCGCCGCCACCTCCACCACCAAGTGGGTTGGGTTTAGCTAAAATAAAGAAATAATTCGTAAGGACTTTATGTTCATTTTGTTAATACAAAATTAAATATTATTACCAGAAGCCAAGGCGAAGAATGCCAATACAAATGATAGAAGCGCGAATAGTTTCATTTTTGTTGAACTGTTTGACGAAGTTTTTTTAATGATTAAACTTTTCACAAGTCGTTGCTTTTATATTAAAATTATATTTGGCTGGCAGTTGAAACAACAGCGACACCTTATTGCGAAGAAATTAAATTCAAACCTTATCTGTTCGGATTTTCCATGCTCTCTGAAGTGAATTGAGAGATTAGTTTTCTAAGAACTTTACTAAAAATTTCATAAGACATTAATTACGTGTAAGCTGATTGAATTCAATTTTCTGTGTCTTACATTATTGGGTCAATGCGCACACTTTTAAATCTTTCCTACATGCAATTGCATTAAAGAGTGGTCCAAAATACGAAAGCATTAAAATATTAAGATGCGCGCGATTCATCTGAAACGCCCAGGCCCGTGCGCAAGGGGGGCTTTTGGGGGTTCAAACCCCTCCCCATTGAGAGTTTTCGCACATAGGATCTTATTGACATTTGAATGAAAAGTCAAAAAGACACAACAAATTTTTTTTTTTTAAATGAAAGAACTAAAATGCCAATAAATCGACGGAGCCCGAGTTTTTAATTTTCGACCAGATTTGCGCTCTCTAGCTATTTTTGAACCAAAAACACGATTTGGAGCCACTACGCGTTGCTAAGGCGTTTTTTCAATACGCGCTAAAGAATAGCTCCGGCATCATTTGTT
Source organism: Tricholauxania praeusta (assembly GCA_949775025.1). Taxonomy (NCBI): domain Eukaryota; kingdom Metazoa; phylum Arthropoda; class Insecta; order Diptera; family Lauxaniidae; genus Tricholauxania; species Tricholauxania praeusta. Next base: position 47,293,054 of record OX459031.1, read on the forward strand.
TTTATGATATGTATCATCCAGAACATTGTAACAAAAATGTATAATGTTAAATAGCTTATAAGTATTTGAAAGAGTATTCCATTATTCTAAATTGTTTCCTTATTCTAAAAGTAAAAAATAATCGGATGGGATCGGATCGGATCGGATCGACAAAAAAAGTAAATTTCGAAATGAGTTAGGGCCATTCTACCCAAGGGCGACGATATCTATGTATTTAATTATAATTAAATGTTGATAAGACCGGGTCGAAATTTAGATTCATCCAGACACCGACTCAAAAAGTAGAAGGGCCATTAAAAACGATATCTGCGTCATTTATTTTTCATTCCAAACAAAAAGAAATTTTTATTTTTCAAGCAAATATGAGCCAGTTATTTTTTAACCAAAATGAACCTTAAGGAGAATCAAAAGTGATCCATTGGTTTTCTCGGAACGAAAACAAAATGAAGAAGATATCATTTTTAAGGATCCTTCTAAGTTTTGAGTAGGTGTCTGGCTGACTTTATTTTGCTTCATACAAATCGACTCGGTCGAATGTCTATATTAAAAGTAAACCGTTTTTTGACGTTTTTCATGAACATAATCTAACATGAAATGTCTGTCTTTTTTTTTTTTTTTGAAAAAGGTGATGACGTTTTTTTTGGTTTTGGTCGCTTATCTTAAAATATTTAATTTTTGTGTAGGAAAAACTTTCTGAACTTTTTTGGTCATTAGAAAAAATATTTAAGTACCTGCATATAACGAAAATCATCCAATTCCCGACTTTTTCAGAAATTTTTAAATTTCAACCGGTTTTGACAGGATATTCTGGTCAAAATTCCGAAAAAGTGCGTCAAAGTATAAAAGAGTGGCTTGAAGTAAAATAGAGTTCGCTTATTATTCGGAGCAACAACTTGTTCGCTGTTTAACTCCTTCAATTTGCTTTCGAAGCAAAGAAGCTTTCAAACATATAAAAAAATGGAACAATGCGTGCAAAATGCAAAAAATACGCACTTTGTACACATCAAGGTCATATGCCCAATAGCTCAAGTGTTAGAGCGGCCGTCGCAATTCAAAAATAAAAATGCATGGTACGGTCGGGTGTTCGAATCTCAGTACAACTTAACCAAAACTGGTCTGATGAGGCTATGTATATGCATATGAATGTGTATATACGAGGTAATAGCCGAAACATATGTCACCACTTACCAGGTTAAATTGATCCACTTGTTATCTTTGTCATGTTTGTTGAATAAAAATGACTAAAACAGTTCAATACAAAATTGTCCAATTATTAATATATAGAAAAACAATATAAATCGAATTTCTCACAAATAAACCATTTAAATAGAATTAACAAATTATTTCTGTATCTCGCTCAAGCTTTTAATATTGGGTCTTTAAACTTCGATTTACTTCACCTTTACTCATAGCTGCATATAGCTGTTTGCACAGCGTTTTGAAGCCTATTTTTGTAGGGCAGGTGTCACGCTCTCTTGTTAAAACGCACCTATTTTTTCTGATGACACACCAAACTATTTTTGATATTGGTGTGCAAACAGTTTCAAAACTTTTTGACAAACGTTTTTAACTGCTTGCTTCTATGGGAAGTACCACATCCTCTTGTCGAAATTTATCCAATTGTTGTTCATGGCTTTTCCGAACCATTCCTACTATACATACATAAGTGTAGAGTTTTGTTGTGGTACCTTAAATAACTCCTTCAGTATATCGTTTCAAAATGTAAGCTTTTGAAGTACTGAAACGTCCTAGTATTTCTGTGAAATATGGTGACATTACCATAAGTAATTCTCTCAGCGTACCGTGTTGAAGTTTTTGCTTGTATAGGAGGTGCCACACTCTCTTGTCAAAATTTGCCAAATTTTTATCCGGAGCTTGTCCAAGATATTCGCAGAATATGTGAGAAATTTGGAAACACTACATCAAATAAACCTAACCATAAAGCGTTTTGAATACTTAATTCGTATGGGCGTAGGCGTGTACCTGTACCAATTACACTCATTTTCAATGCCAAGACCCCTATATGTAGGGTGCACAGGTGTAGCCGAATTTCATTCAATTATCTTATTTGGGTTTTCCGTAATTGTGATTTCCACAGAAAGGCAGATGGTCATGGCAAATCGAATCAGATGAAGACGCTAATCAATATTATATACGCTGTCCTACACACAGCACACTCTATCCTATGCGTTACATATGGAAAGAGATATCGGCTTTTTCGGCACATTTGTACTTTTTTCGGTACATTTGCGTCCTGAAAAATCGTCTTCGACTTATAATAATTACCTTTTTTTTTAGTAATTTTTGCTAATATATGTGATCAAAAGTCGTACGACCATTTTTTTAAGTCAATTGAATGAAACCACAACATTGCAGTAGCTGGCAAAACTTCGGAATAATTTGAAATAAATATTGAAATACTTCCGAATTAAATTTGAAGAGGTTTTAATAATGTAGTAGATAGATGTTTCGGATGAAAACTCATTGTAAGAGTAAAGTTTTATTGAACATATTGAACAGAACATATTTAAGTTACAAATAAGCAAAGAATGACTAGAAGGTCTGTTTTTTGTAATTACGTTAAGGAATGAGGCACTGCTCATGTTTCCATACCCAAAAGTAATGACCTTTGGCTTTTTTTTTCTAGTAAAACATAGAATTTACGGAGTTCAGTATTCAATCAGAAGTGATGACCTTTTTTTTACTAAAATATGGCAAAAAAGACAAAAATTCCAAAAAAGTACATTCGACCTCTAAAAAGTACATTTGAAGTCTCGATTCAGTACATTTACACAAAACCCAAAAGCCATCACTGGTGAATATAAGTAAATAAAGCAAAATCAGTTTTGGGGACTTTTACACCCAGATTTCTGGACTTGAAATCTTTTGGATCATGATCAATACTCAACTAAAATTTACAATGAAATTTTATATCGATAGAGTTTTTATCTTCTAAAAAGTTACTTCACAGTTTTGATAATAAATATAGGTCTTTCTACATAGTATTTGGGATATTACTTTCAAATAATACACGAAAAAGCAAAAAAAAATTGTGAAGTTATTTCAAGAATGATGGATATACATATGTACATGTATTTAGCAGCGTAGGAATGTTCTATTATCTAGATCAGCGGTGGGCACAAAAATATAACAAAAGAGGAAAACAACAACATCAAGCAACAACAAACGAAATTTTAAAGTTTTTTTACTTTCATTTCCAAAATTGCCATTAGCACAAAAAAAAACAAATAACACTACAAACAAAAACAATTGCTACATTCGTCAAGACACAATGCGGCGCAGTCATTTATGCTTTTGTGTTTTGTTTTTGTTTTCATTTGAATTCAAGTCTGTGCCTCGATAGCGTTGAAATTCTGCGAATTTTGTGCCTCGATAGCGTTGAAATTCTGGGAATTTTTTTTCGCTTGGTTGTGCGTCGAATAACGGTTAGAGCAATGTGAGGAAATTGAGGCACTAAGTGCCCTTCACTGATCTAGATGTTTATAGAAAGGCTAAATTTAGGAAGCAAGTGTCCAGCAAAAACAACAGAAAAAAAACCTACATAAATTCGATCTAGATGGCATTCGATCTTGTTCGCTCGCTTCGGGTTTTTTTTTTTGCTGAAATTTTTTTATTTTTTTGCAACAATATTATTATAGTATCAAATTCCGGGAATATAGCGCGTATAACACAACAATGAAAATGTAGCAGTGGTAGAGTGCTCGTGTTTTTTGCTTTGGTTATTTTTCTTAAGTCAGATTACGTGTTTCCTCTAAAGTGCCAGATTTTTCGTGATTTGGCCGTCACTGCTCTAGATCATGAAAATTACCTAAAAAATTGGATGTACTACGTTACATATTATAACAAAAACTTATTTGCAAATATGTGTTCTGTCACATATTTTGGTACATACAAATTATTCAAAAACAGATTTTAGGAAGCTGTAATATTCTAATCTTTCGCACAGTTAATCCCTCAGAGCATAGGGGCTCCAAAGTATACAATTTATATGAAAATTTACAAATTGTCGACAAACTCTATTTGGCTTATGACATCATCATAAGTAAGCCATTTCTATCTTTCCCCCAAGGCCGTTACTCTCTAGAGTAACGTTTCGATCCGTTTGAGTACATTGAGCAAGGTATTTAATATTTTGCAAAAAGAACACAGCTTTTCGATGCCACAGTAATACGAGATTACCACAGTCATATGAAAAATTCTTTATTTTGAAACAAAATTCTTTAAATTTATCAAAAGCGAAGCTCTCTTTTGAGGCTCAATTGTCTGTTGCTTCCAAGATTATAGTGTTGTCATCTAATGAGTCAATAATGTTTTCATAAGTATAATGACTATCGTCAATTGGGAATACTTCTATTTAGGTTCTTATAACTTAATCTTAGCTAAAAATAAATAAGAAAATTTTCAGCCACAGAGAGATTGTTTATATTGCCTTAAGCATAACAACAAAAATTATCATTTACTAAATACAACCTCAATCTACTTACTACATTTGAATCGTACATATCAAATTTATGTTCTAGTAAAATTCTGCGAACATTATCAGTTATTCAATGAATTTAATTCAAAAAATTTGGGAAATCCATACTGATAGCAGCCAAAATAATTTTTTCTCTCTAAGGTGATGCTGTTGATTTTACTGCCAGCCAACTATAATTTTAATATAAAAGCAACGAATTCGGAAAAGTGTAATCATTGTAAAAGCTTACGTACCTTGTAAAACACAACACTTCATCAAAAATGAAAGTATTCGCAGTTCTAGCACTTGTTGTGGCATTCTTCGCCTTGGTTTCTGGTAAGACAATTTAATTTTGCATTAACAAAATGAACATAAGGTCCTAACGAATCATTTCTCTGTTTCAGCTAAGCCCAACCCACTTGGAGGTGGTGGTGGCGGCGGAGGTGGTGGAGGCCTACTTGGGGGCGGTGGAGGCGGCGGCGGTGGTGGTGGTCTGCTAGGAGGCGGCGGTGGCGGCGGAGGTGGTGGTGGTCTGCTAGGAGGTGGTGGTGGCGGCGGAGGCGGTGGTGGTCTGCTAGGAGGTGGTGGTGGCGGCGGTGGTGGTGGTGGAAAGTAGAACCACATAATGTAATCAGTCTAAGTGCTCCTAAATTTCATAGTTCAAATTTTTAATTAAATCGATATATTTATAAAATTCACATTAAAAAAGTGTTATGCCTGATTTTTCTTAAGTAAACAATTTTACTAAGCACTAAGGTTCGTAGGAGGAAACTTGGAAACGATCCAAAATGGTTTATAGTACAAAAAAAAAGTAATTTTTGTTTTAAATAAAACATATAGTGACATATGTATGTATGTAGCTTGCTACTATATGATTGTTCTCTGGCTTACGCAAAGAACAGCTGAGTGATACCGAATACCTCATCACGGTGGGCTTTAACCAACTTTAAATGACAAGTTGAGTGACAACAAAAACTTGAATCTGGAATTATTTGGGATGTTAATCATAGTTGAAATTCGTCAAAAGGAAAAGAATCCTTAGAGCTTTGTTTTAGTAATTCCATATTTACTGTTGTTTAGTAATATTATTTAGTAAAAAATATGTATAACATACGTATGAAATTTAAAAACATCCGATCCTGCTTAAATTTGGGCACATTATAGAACCTAAAAAGATATTTTTACAGCTTAAGTTTCAGCTCTCTAGGTGTTCGGGGTCCTGAGTTCTGTCAGGTCAAATTTCGAAAAAAAAGGAATTTTTGTGAAAATATTTTTAATACCTCTGGGCTTGGTCAACCATTTGCACTAGATGGTTTCTCATTTAAAAGCAAATAGGTAAAGAAACAAAATAAAATCTGCCTTTATCATTATGAATAAAACTACGACTAAGGGCATCATTTTCAAAGCGGTCATTTTTACTAAGAACTATTTCACTTAATTGGTTGGCAAAAATAAGTCTTAAGGTCTAGGAGCTTACATTTTTCTTACAGCAAATAAGATGACATAATAAAAAATATATTCATATCCAAAACTTTAAATTAGGATTTGTCGTCTTTTAGAGCAAAAATTTTTAAGACGGGCAAAAAACGGCTATTTTCAGGATAAAATATGACAATTTTTTAAGACCCCGACCTCGTAGGGAACTGAAATTTGGGCTGTGGTGCCATCTAAAAATCGGATGTTTTTTAAATTTCGTACGTATGTTATACATTTAAGTATGTTATCATTAAAAAACAGTAAATATGAAATTTAAAAAAAAGCTCCAAGGAATTATTTTGTTTTAGCTTATATCGACTCTAACTTACATCCTTTACAATCCCCAATTAACGTTTTTGTTGTAACTCACACTTTTATTAAAAGTTGGTTGAAGCCCACCGTGTCATAGGTTGCGGATAGTGATACGCTCCATATATATGCGGAGTAGCTGCTTGACATTCAGCGGTTTCAAGTTGAAAGAGGGCTTCCGAGTGACATCGGTCTTCTCTCAAATTCTGAGTGTCAATGATCTTTGAAGCGTCATGGCGAGTAATTGGCGCCATAAAAATATGCAATAGCTGTCAGAACTCCCCGCAAGGGCATCTCTTTGGAAAAAGCTATCGAGATTTACGGCTTGTTGATCAGCATCTGTTCCACATTGGGTGGCTCAGACATAAATTCCACTCAAAGTGAGCGGCTACAGAAAACGTTTGTAAACCAGGTCAGGGGCGACCTGGATGCCATAGAGAAAAGGAAAGCTGCAGAACGCGTAAGGTATGAAGCTCAAACAAGAGACCAGAGGCAAGACGCCGCACATATATACACGCCATAAATAAAGAAGTAAAAGTCTCCTGCAAAAAGGATCAGCAATAAATAAATAAGGACCAAGCCGCAGATATCAGAGACCTCCGAACGGTCTACGAAATAACGCGCAACATATCATGCAACAAATTCAGGAAAAATCTGCCAATAAAAAGCAAAAACGAGAGCCTTCTAACGACTACAGATGACCAGTTACCAGCACCCTTAAGCGCTCCCACACGCCTCTCCTTTAAAAACAATTTAACAGCGGGTGCTGATCGTATAGTTGCGAAATGTTGAAAGCTTACCCGGAGTTTACCGCCGAACTTATGTACACAGTTATTACCCAAATTTGGGAAGAAGAACGAGACTGTTTCATAAGACTTTTAGTTTAAGTCCCAAAAAAAGGGTACTATCGGCCGATGCTATCAAAAACAGTACAATAGTCGATAAAAATTAGGTGTGACGATGCCTGCCACTCATTTATCTGCTCCACGAGTGTTAATTTGATAAATACGCGATCAGTTCGGGGGAAATCCTGCATGTTGCTTTCGGATAAGTGGTTCTATTTTTGCGCTGGATCTGGTCTGGATGATTTTTGTCAAGACCTTGGGTGGAATTGAAAGGATCATTATGCACCTGTAGTTCTCGCATAGCGATAAGTTCCCTTTTTTTTTGGATTTCTACTAAAGATCCTGTGGCCACCGATTACGCCAAAACTTTACCGCTGAGATAGATTTTCCAGCATAATAATTTCCCAAAACATTGTTGTCGATTTGTAAAATCTTCCAAGTCTCTGGAGTGTCCACCTCAAAGTCGCTACATAAAACCCATAGAGAACATGTGGCGCATAATCAAACGAGACGTAGCAGCATCAAAACCGGCGAGTAAAGCAGCTTGTGGCAAGTTATTCAAGTGAAGTGGCATAAGATTACTTCAAACCAGTGGGCGTGCATCGTTGGCAGCATGTAAAAGCTATTCTCCACAGTTATGAAACAAATTGGTTCTCCAACTCATTATTAATGTAAATTAATGAAAAAAAAGTAGGACTCACCAAAAATTCAGCTATTTCAATTACATTCTTCCAGATAACTTAAATGAACTCAGCATATATGACCTTTTTTGATGTTTTTTTCATTTTACGGTATGTACCAAGATAATTTTTTTCATTTTTTTTTCGCTGTAAATAGCTACTTATATAGTAGGATTTTAAAGACTACACAGCAGATTTTGTTCATCGATAGTGATCTAAACTTTCATCTATCTCATAGACTTTCTATCGCCTCTAGAATACATGATTTTTAACACGGCGATGTCATAGCAAATGAAGTGTATAATTCGTTGCATTACCGACTATGTAAACTTTTCATCGATATAAAAAAAATGTCTGACCAGTTATCGAACTCACGCACTTAGAATTATGAGCTCACAAACCAAACCATTTGACTACGCTGTCAGTTGTTTTACAGGTACCTATTTTCATGGTCATAGCAACGTAGGTGCTATTCTAAACGTCACCACCGACTACATGACCCCCACTTTATACATTGACAGGAAATTTTTGGTAACGTTTCCTTCAAGAGAATTCTGGAAGTCAAAGGGTGAGGATCCAACAGACGTAATAAACATCTATACAGATGGCTCTAAAATGAATGAAGGTGTGGGTGCAAGTTTTTACATCTCAAACTGCAAAACAAGCCAATCATTTAAACTGCCGACAGAGTGTAGCATTTTTCAGGCAGAAATTGCTTCAATTTATAAAGCAGCAGTCTACTTAAAAGAAGGTGCTTGTAACAGAAAATTTCATTTCTACGTTGATAGTCAGGCCGCTTTAAAAGCTCTACAATCGTATTCCATTAAGTCTAAAATTGTCCTAGAGTGTTTTAATACTTTGTGTACACTAACTGAGGAGAATTCAGTATTCCTTCAGTGGGTACCTGGGCATTGCAACATTGTAGGAAATGAAATGGCAGATTTACTAGCAAAGCAGGGTGCTCAGTCAGACTCAGAACTCATGAAAGTTTCAGTACCTCTTCAACACTACTACGTATCAAAAGACAGAGAATTACTCTCAGTAGCGGATACGAGGTGGACTTCCTCTTCCACGAGCAAGGTAACCAACATTTTTGGCCCAGTTTCCATAGAAAGGACACTAAATATTTGTTATCCTTAACTCGGAGTGAATGCAGTTTATTGACAAGGGTTGTGACTGGCCACTGCCTCATTGGGCATCATGCCTTCAGGCTGGGAGCAGTATCCAATAACTGGTGTAGAAACTGTCATGAACCCGATGAAGAGGAAACCATAGAACACCTTTTTTGCTTTTGTCCTGCTTTAGTAAGTTATAGGTTGAAATACTTTGGGCAGCCATTCTTTATATCCCTGAAGGAACTAACTATAGTCCAATTGAGTGAAATCAAAAGATTCGCTGTAACAACAGGCACTTTCATGTTGGACGAGCACCACAATGAAAGGACCAGAATTTACTAATAAGACTGTAGCAGAGAGTTTGTGGTAACACTATGGACCCCTGTGGTCTATGTGGGGCTCTGAAATAGCCGCCACCCTAACCTAACCTATTTTCAGGCCTGGATTAACCTTACAGGCAGAGTAGGCACGTGCCTAGGGCAGGAAATGTTGGCGGAAACTTTAAAAACTGTTGCATTTGATTGATTGAAAAATTTTCAAATTTTGTTTTTAGTTTGGTAGAGTTTTTTGTTCAGGACCGATGAACTTTTTTTTTTGCTGAACAAAAATATTTTTATAGAAATCAAAAAATTTAACATAAATGAAAAATAAAATTATTTTTTGTAATTAATGAAGAAGTTTTGAGGAGGGGGGCGGCAAATTCCTTAATCCAGGCCTGCCTATTTCACACTTGTAATGAACAAATTGAGTAAAGCTAATAGTATTGCAGTTTTGTCCTTTGGATTACAAGAAAATAAAAATTTCGTAATTTTACCTTTTTCTCAATTTTTTTAGAAACTAGTCGCACTGACATGCTTGTGCACTTTTCAAGCATAGTGCAAAAATTCAGCCCTGATCTCTTAACTAAAGTCTGCTACTTCAGCAGCGATAATTCTATTTCCTTTTTCTTTGAGCCGCTGTAGTGAATGCAAAGTTTGTTTGAATTGCCTCCTCAAAAATTAAATTTTTACTGCCATAAAAATCTGGTAAGTTCTAAACAATCAAATAAAATTTTGATAAGTTAATGATCAAATCTAATATGAAATATAATTTTCTAAATGCAAATTGCGTTAGTTTGAAAATTAAGGCCAAATTGACCTCATTTGCGGCATATTTCAATTTAATTGAAATCAAATCAAATTAACGAACCAGGTATAATTGAAAATATTGATCCACTTTTTGTTTCAAAAGAGGGCATTGTGTGGAAACCAGAACCACTTCCTCAAAGTGGACGATTTCGCAGCGAGAATGTTACTTCTCTTACCCCTGGTACAACAAGATTCGAACAAAAGTTCGTGTCGATGATATCAGAAGCGCATTTCTTCTTTTCTTTCCACCACATATCGAAAATATAACTTTGACACATTCCAATTCCTATGGTGAAGACTACACAAACATCGATTCAAATCCATTGCAGGCATATATTGGTGTTTTGATTTTAGCTGGTGTTTATGGGTAAGCTATTGTTGCTTTTTTATTTGAAATTAGTTTATTGTTCCTTTTTTGAATTAAGATCAAAAAATAAAACAACAGTTGATTTATTTGGTGTTGAAAATGGTCGTTTAGTGTTCCGAGCAATCATGTCAGAAAAAACTTTTCGATATGTGAACGAAGTCATTCGATTTGATGATGCTATTAGTAGAAGGCAGCAAAGATCGTCAGACAAGTTTTCACCAATTCGCGAAGTATTTGATAAGTGGTCCAGCATATTGGCATATTACTATAACCCAAGTGAATGTGTTACAATTGACGAGCAGCTACTTGGTTTTCGTTGCAGATGTAAATTCCGTCAATATATGCCATCCAAATCAGTAAAATATGGAATAAAATCTTGCTTGTGTGTTTGTTTTGACACTTGTTATGTCTGGAAAATTTAGCCAAACTTGGGAAAGCCTACTTAAGCTAATACACGGGAAAAAAACAAGGCCAACGTGTTGTCTTGGAACTTGTTGAGGGTTTGAAAGGTCATAATGTGACCATCAACTTTTTTTCTTCGTCTGATCTTGGTCAAGAATTGCTGTCAAAACACATCACAATGGTAGGAACCATGAGAAAAATCAAAAGAAGTATCCCCCAAAGCTTTTTGAAGGTAAGAAAATGCCCTTGTCTCGTACATAAATAGAAAAAACAAATGTACTATACTGCAAAGCACCTGGACCTGGAAAAAAAAAGATACCATCAATTATAAATTATTATATCAAAACAAAAGGTTTGTTCAAATAAATTGCTTTTACAAATTTTGCCACACATTCAACTCCTTTTTTTATTATTCAAATTAGGTGGTGTTGATACAGTTGATAAAATGCTTTCTTGCAAATGGAAAACAAATAGATGGCCAATGGCGGTATTTTTAAATATTATAGATATTTCTGCGAAGAACCCAAGGAACTTAATTCCGATTGGCAAGCAACGCAAAAAACAACGGTAAGGAGAAAGTTTCTACAAGAACTTGAACTTTCACTTGCGAAACCATTCATGACATCTAGAAGTGGTAAGCTAAGATCAGAATCTTCAGCATGTTTGCTTGCAAGTGTTTCGCAAAATATTTCTTGTGATATTCCGTCAGCACCAAAAAGATCAAAAAGTGTTCCACCACAAATAAAAGGAAGAGCTAGATGCTATCTATGCTTCGAAAATAAGTCTTCTTCCAAAGATAACGTGTATGAAACCATTTGTTGCTTTTGTGGAAAGTCTGCATGCAAAAAGCTACACAACCGAAATGTTTGTGTAAAATGCATTGAAGAAAAGTTAATTTAAGTTCATTATTTATTTCTAATATACAGGGTGTTTTTTTTAAGAGGTTTGTTTTTCGAATAGAGATAAAACTGGCATTTTATGGTCAAATCTGGCAACTCTAATGTCATTTATGTTCAGTTTGGTTTGCCATTTCATCATGAACAGGTTGACAAAAGAACAACGCTTGCAAATCGTGCAAATTTATTTCGAAAATAATGGTTCAGTTCGCGAAGTTTACCGCAAGCTCCGTCCATTTTATGGTCGACATAATCGTTCATCAGAGCAATTAATTCGGTTAACCATGGGTCGTTTTCACACTACGCTTACTCTATGTGATAATACGCATCCGCAGAGACGTCGAACAGTGCGCACCGAAGAAACAATTGCCGCTGTAGAGCAAAATGTTGAAGAGGACCCGAATGAATCGATTCGCCACCGTGCACAGCAATTGGAGCTTTGTCCATCAACTTTATGGAAGATTTTGCGCAAAGATCTTGGCTTGCGACCTTACAAGATCCAGCTTGTGCAAGAATTAAAGCCGCGAGACCATGCAATGCGTCGTGATTTTGGTGTATGGGCCGAAAATGAGATTGATCTCGATGCTGATTTTCATCGCAAAATTTTGTTCAGTGATGAGGCTCATTTTTGGTTGAATGGCTACGTCAACAAGCAAAATTGCCGCATTTGGAGTGAAGAGAATCCACATGAGACCCTTGAGACGCCATTACATCCACAAAAACTGACTGTTTGGTGTGCTCTATGGGCTGGTGGAGTCATTGGGCCATACTTCTTTCGAAATAATGCTGGAGAGTCAGTTACCGTTAATGGAGACCGGTATAGAGCCATGATAACCGACTATTTTGTTCCCGAATTGGATGGCATGAATGTGGATGAGTTGTGGTTCCAACAAGACGGCGCTACATGCCACACAGCGCACGTCACAATCAATTTATTGAAGGAAACATTCGATGAGCGCATAATTTCGCGGAATGGACCTGTCAATTGGCCACCAAGATCGTGTGATTTGACACCATTGGATTATTTTCTTTGGGGATATGTGAAGTCGCTCGTCTACGCCAACGAAATAGAAACGTTAGGGGACTTGGAAGCCAACATTCGTGGCGTTATTGCCGAAAAAATTGGACCTGTAGAATTGGCTTTATTCGAGCCAGCCGCGGCGGCCACATGCCCGAAATCATATTTAAACATTAATGGCATAAAATTATCCTTCCAATAAAGCCAAATTGATGGACATTAAAAAGATTTTCTTGTGTTTTATTTCAATTCGAAGCTCTATACCTCTAAAAAAAACACCCTATATAATAATACAAACATATATGTGGTATTCGATCAAAAGACATGCACTGATTTATAATGACAAAGACAACTAAACAAGTAAATGAACAGAACCAACTTAACGAGACAGACGCGTAGGTAACTTTTTAAAAATCAACGTACAAACAGAATGACGAGGACCAGCAACCGAATCAGACGAACAACGAAAATATAAGGCTGTAAAATGTAAAACAAAATGCTGTAAATTATAACAGAACAGAAAAACTAAAAGTAATGAAATAAAATGAATTAAAACTGAAACAACTAAAAGTGAATTTATTACAAATTGGGGGCTCAGCCGAAATAATTTGATTTAAGTGAGAAAAATAAAAGTACAAATTAAAAGTAAAAAGAACTTCCCTTGAATTATCAGTATCAACATGTCAGCGCAGTAAAACAAAAGGAGAGAGAGAAGCTGCAACGTATTAGAAATTTTGGTGAAGCAAGAGGTGAATCGAAACTACAATAGAAAGCAGATGCAGAAAGGAGATAAGTAGATGTTTTGAAATTACATTCAGGTTTATTATATACTAGAAATAAAAACAAGAAAGTTGAAAAGTCTAATAAAATAACTATTTTATTGTTTAAAAATGAAAATAGCTACTACTTTAAAAGCATAAGATTTTCTAATGTAATTTAAGAAATAGTCATATGTTATACAAACATTGAAGACACAAATTTATTAAAAAGAAAAAGCAAATAAGTAAAGTTCTTGAATTAATGCACTAACGTTAAACTTGCTTTGAGTGGTATTCTTTAAGAGTTTCGATACTCATGTTTTTGAATAAAATTGATTTTAGTAATTTTGAAAAAGAAAAGTAAATTTTAAACAAAATTTTATTTTAAGAATTAAAAATTTCTATGTTTTAAAATGGACTTGGACAGTATTTTGTCATTGACCGTAGAAGGCTTAAAAAGAAAGTTGGTAGAGTTAGAGTTGCCAATAACGGGACGAAAATCGACGTTACAAGACAGGTTGTTAGAACATTACGGTATAGCACATGAAGACGACGATGACGTTGAATCGAATTTTACAGATGCGGTTTCCGTTGAACCTGTCACCACACAACATACAATTGTAGAGCGTTCGACTTTTTCATTAAAAGATGTCGAAGAAACTTTAAGTCATTTTACTGGTGAAGGTCATTTAGAAGTGCGGCGGTGGTTGCAAGAATTTGATGAGAATGCAGTTACAATGCGTTGGAATGATTTTCAATGTTTTGTATACGCAAAACAATTGTTGAAAGGTGCGGCCCGAGCTTTTATTCGCAGTCAAGTGGGTATAAGAGATTGGACTTCGCTGAAGACGGCGTTACTGAGTGAATTTGGTGAAAAGCTTTCAGCCAACGACGTACACCGTAAACTAAGAAATAGACGTAAAAAGGGAAATGAGAGTTTAAGAGAATATTTATACAATCTAATGGAGATTGGGAGTTCAACATATTTGGACGAAACAAGTTTGATCGAATATTTTGTAGAGGGAATTCCCGATAGTAAGTTGAATAAATCCGTTTTGTACCAAGCTCAGAATTTGGAGCAGTTGAAGCAGAATATTGGAGTATATGAGAAAATGCGAGGTGGTCAAGTGCAGCTAAGCGCTTTAAAGACTGATGCAACAACATCAAATATTAAAACACCAACGCAGTATCACGATGAGAAAAAATGCTTTACATATGGTAAGATAGGACACACTACAAAAGATTGTAAAAGTATCAAATATTTTAAATGCAAGCAGCTTGGACACAAATCGTTTCAGTGTAGATTCAATCAGGGTGGACGAACAGAATCAGGTGAACCAGCTAATGCTAGAGCTGTTATGAACATAGGTTCGATAAATCATCGCTTGTATAAAGAAATATAGATTGAAAATATTTTGACAGCAGCTTTCATCGATACGGGCAGCGATATCTGCGTTATGAAGAAAAGTGTATTCAAGAATCTTTACAATGTCAAGCTGAATTATGTTGTCACCACTGTCTCGGGTATTGGGCAGGGGTTAATGAAAACTCTGGGTATGTTCTCCACCGTGATTGACTTAGACGGAAGTAAAATTGAAATTGATTTTCATGTTGTGAACGACGCTGACCTTAATTTGCCGGTGGTAATAGGAAATGATATTTTAAAAGAACTGGATATGATTGTGGATAAAAGCGGTGTAGTTTTCAAGAAACGCTCATCAAGTAAAATGAACAACAAAGTCGTAAAGGTAAAAATAAGCGAATCAGATGCAAACAAAATATTGGTGCCGCCCAATATTTTGCAAACAGAATTTCAGGCGCTTTGTGCACTGGATATTGATTGATAAGCACAATGGAACAAAAGATCCTTTGTTGAATTTCAGCGACGATATTAGAGCGGAAATTGAATCACTTGTTGAGAATTATAAGCCAAGAGGTGATGATAAAAAATGTTCACCAGTGGATATGAAAATTGTATTGAAGGACGAAATTCCTGTTTATCAGAGGCCGCGTAGGTTACCTTTTATCGATCAAAAAATCGTAGACAACCAGGTTGCAGATTGGCTTAAGGAAGGAATCATAGCCAAAAGTTGTTCCGAATATGCTTCACCGATAGTGCTCGTGAATAAAAAGAATGGTACTAAACGTTTATGCTGTGATTACCGGAAATTGAATGAGAAAATTGTGAGAGACAATTTTCCAATGCCACTCATTGATGATGTTTTACATAAACTGCAATCTGCACGAGTATATACGACGCTTGATTTACGTAATGGATTTTTCCATGTGCCTGTCCACCAAGACTCCCAAAAGTATACATCGTTTGTGACACACAGCGGACAATACGAGTTTAAATTTGTTCCATTCGGCATATCAAACTCTCCCGCAGTTTTTTCCAGATTTATAATGACCATTTTCAGAGACCTGATCACAGAAAAAACAATCATTACTTACATGGACGACTTATTGATTCCATCCATTGATGAAGAAGAAGGGATCAAGAAACTTAAAATTGTTTTGAACATTGCGCAATTATATGGACTTTCGATAAATTGGTCCAAATGTCAATTTTTGAAAAGAAAAGTTACTTTCTTAGGATATGTAATCGAGAATTCGACCATTAAGCCATCAATTGAAAAAACTGAAGCACTTAGAAAAGTGTGCATCGTTTTATATGGTTATCGTCATAATCTTATTTTAGAAGATTCATTTCGAATTATGCTTTGGTCGCCAAACCATTAACGCAAAAACATTGATTTTAAATTTGCAGATAAAGAAATTGTCGCATTCGAACAATTAAAATCAGCATTGATGTGCGCTCCTATACTTAAGTTGTATGATCCAGAAGCATACACTGAAATTCACGCCGATGCATGAATGGTTTTGGAGCTGTGCTTTTGCAGCGAGATGCTGACGATCAACTGTTGCATCCAATAGAATACATGAGCAGGAAAACATCGCCTGCAGAACAAAAATATCATTCATATGAGTTTGAGGTTCTTGCAGTTATTAATACGTTTAAGAAATGGAGAATTTATATTCTAGGCAAAAGGGTCAAAGTAGTAACCGATTGTAGCGCGTTTACTATGACACTTAAAAAACAAGATGTTCCGTTGAGAGTGGCGCGATGGGCTATGTTTTTACAGGATTTCCAATATGAAACCGAACACCGAGCGGCCACGAAAATGAGACACGTTGATGCTTTGAGTAGGATTCATTGTCTAATGATGCAGCAACCACTGAAACATCGCATCATCGAAGCTCAAAAGCAAGATGCATGGATTAAAGCGATAATAACGATTTTAGAAAAGGAAAGCTACGAAGACTTTTTTCTAAAGCAAGGAATTCTTTATAAAGATTTGATTAAAGAATTGGTCGTGATACCGTCAATAATGGAACGAGAGATCATTGAAGTTGCACATAGACAGGGACACTACGCTGCGAAGAAAACACAAGACATTGTGGAGAAAACATTTTACATACCAAAATTAGCAGAAAAGTCAAAACAAATTGTGAAGTGCTGTGTAGAGTGTATTGTTTCTGAAGCAAAAACCGGTAAAAAGGAAGGATTTCTAAATCCTATAGACAAAGCAGATGTACCGTTGATGACATTGCATATTGACCACGTAGGGCCGATGGAAAAGACTCAAAAGCAATATAATCACATTTTAGTAGTAGTTGACGCGTTTTCCAAATATATCTGGCTGTATCCGACAAAAAGCACAGGAACAAACGAAGTAATAGAGCGACTCCGAAAACAAGCTATTATTTTTGGTAATCCGTTAAGAATAATAACCGACAAAGGAACAGCATTTTCTTCAAACGCATTTATGGATTATTGTAAGACAGAAGGAATCCAGCATTTCACGATTGCAACAGGAGTACCACTTGGAAATGGACAAGTGGAAAGAATCCACAGAATAGTAGTTCCGATGTTAGCTAAACTTTGTGTAGAAGCTCCACAAAACTGGTATCGACATGTTGACCGCGTACAACAAATTATCAACAGCACTCCAACTAGAAGCACTGGTAGGACACCTTCTAAAATCCTAACCGGACTTGAGATGAGAATATCTGGAAACGAAGACATTCGCCAGTTACTTGAAGAGTTTGCCATACAAGATCTGGATGAAGAGCGAAAATTAGATCGTGAAGAAGCGCGAAATAATATCCAAAAATTGCAAGAGGAGAACAGCAAGTCGTATAACAAAAACCGTAAAATCGAAACAAAATATTGTCTAAATGAGCTGGTAGCTATTAAACGAACGCAATTTGGAAGTGGACTTAAGTTGAGACCTAAATTTTTTGGCCCATACAAGATTGTTGAGATAAAGAACCATGGGAGATACGTCGTAGAAAGAGTTGGCGATTTTGAAGGACCTAAGGAAACTTCAAAAGTGGCGGAATACATGAAGAAATGGAACTCATCAGTCGAGGCGACTGACACGTCAGGATAGCCGAGTTGTGGTATTCGATCAAAAGACACGCACTGATTTATAATGACAAAGACAACGAAACAAGTAAATGAACAGAACCAACTTAACGAGACAGACGCGTAGGTAACTTTTTAAAAATCAACGTACAAACAGAATGACGAGGCTGTAAAATGTAAAACAAAAAGCTGTAAATTAAAAGAACAGAAAAACTAAAAGTAATGAAATAAAATGAATTAAAACTGAAACAACTAAAAGTGAATTTATTACATATATAAATAAGCATAAGATTATTGATAATTTTTTTTAACTGCTACCTATAAATAAATTTTGTTGCGATTAAGCCTAAATTTACTTATGCGAAACAAAATTGTTTACTAGATTAATTACATACATATATCATTTTCTATTTAATGTTAACGATAAAATCCAGCTATTTTTATTCAGCTATTTTTTTTTTGAGAATTTTATAATGAAAATGTATTTGTAATGAATTTTGTTGAACTCTGACTTAAATAAAATAAGCATCAAGGATGTTGCATTAAATTAAATTATTTTCTTCTTAAGGTGAAGCAATGAAGAGAGACAAGCGTACGTTAGGGGTCTCTGGAAGTTCTGCGCAATCTGTGACCAAAGGTAGAGTGGGTGTAGAGCGCGTATCTTCAATTACTTCATAAAGATACTTTTTAGATAATTTAAGGTTGATACCTGCATTTTGATTTAGTTTATTTGCATCTCATAAATGACTATGAAAGGGTTTAGTTTTGTTTATAACTCATAGTCATACCGGTCTTCTGTCGATTAAAGTTAACTTTCAGGGAGTCTAAAATAACCTACCAGGTGAAGGTCACCTGGTAGGTCGAAGTAGTCACTTACCCCCCCCCCCCCCCCCCAACGACTAAAGCTAGCGCATTCAATGGCTCCAGCCCCGATAGCTTCGTCCTTTACAATATCCCACCAGCTTTGTACAGGGTGTTTTTTTCAGTGGTATAGAGCTTCGAATTGAAATAAAACACAAGAAAATCGTTTTAATGTCCATCAATTTGACTTTATTGGAAGGATAATTTTATGCCATTAATGTTTAAATATGATTTCGGGCATGTGGCCGCCGCGGCTGGCTCGAATAAAGCCAATTCTACAGGTCCAATTTTGAACCACTTTTTCGAGCATATGAGGCCGTATGTCGGCAATAACGCCACGAATGTTGGCTTCCAAGTCCCCTAACGTTTCTGGTTTGTTGGTGTAGACGAACGACTTCACATATCCCCAAAAAAAATAAGAGGGGATGAGAGTAATAATTTTTAAATATGGTGTAGAGATGTCGGTTACTATAAGCTTTGAGACTAAATGGGTTTGCATCAGTGGGCGTGGCACCTCCCAAACATGCAAAAAATGTTAAGTGTTATATTTATTGTGCTATGGAATTAATCTTTTTTAAATTTGTTATAGTGGTGTCGTTTACCATGAGCTTTGAAATTAAATGAAGTTCGACGTGATTGCATTAGTGGGTGTGGCACCTCCCATGTAAGCAAAAAACGTTAAATGCCATATTTAGTGTGCTATTGGAGTAATTGGTCACTATAAGATCTAAAATTATATGAATTTTGACGGGATTTCGTTAGTGGGCGTGGCACCTCCTATACAAGCTTAAAAAATTGTATGTTTTATTTAGTATACTACATTAGTGATCCTAATTAAATTTGGTTTCAATATAGTTCGAGTTTTTCAACCTTTTTCAACTGCTTTATTATATTTCAACCTCTTTCAAATTTTCTCAACATTTTCCATATTTTTTCGACATTTTCAACCTCATTCAACTTTTTAATGATTAATCATTTGACCACTGATCATTTTATCGAATATAAGAACAATGTAGACTAGTAAGATCAGGTGAAGGTGAGGTTGAACATTTTTCGCCTTAAAGATTTTTCGGCAAAATTAGGGTCAAGTCAGGTTTTTTTTTTTTGTTATTTTTGTCTAACATAGTTAGATGATAAATTATTCTATGGTATTATAGTTAGTTTAATTAAAAAAATGTGTCGTATCCATTCGGATTTGAAACTGGGCATTTCCTGTTAACACAATTAATACCAGCCAACTTATTGATATTTTTTGGCTAGCTAAAAGTATAATATTTGAATTATAAAATGGAAATTTGATTTTTCATTTTGACAGAAAAGTAACATATCCTTAGATTTTCAGAAAAATAATATGAGTAAATAGCTCAGTTCGTTGAGATTTGCACCTTTACTGCGTGTGGCACAGGGCAACCTAGGTTCAATTCTGACCGGTGACAGTAAAAAAACTTAAGTAAGTACTTTGAAGTTTTAAAAACGAACCACAAATAAATTAATAATATCTTCCAATTACTAAGCATCAATAGAGATGACTTGGTAAGAATGCAAACATAAGTTTGGTTTACGTTGTGATGTGTGGTTATTTTTGTTATATATTTTTAGGACCTGCCTATATTTAGTTTGCCGGCGTTTAATAACGCCACGGGCAATCAAACAAAAAAAAAAATAAAGCACTGCAAGATTATGATTTCGAATAAAGCACCGCAAGAGCGCTTATGTTCTTTTATTGAAAAGGAGAAAACAGCCAGTTTATAGGTTATGGATCAACTGATAATTTATATACAGGAGTAACGGTATCTTTAATTTATAAACAGTAACATTGTTTGACATAAAACATATGGTGTATATTTACAGAGACTTAAATTAGTAATAGATTATTTACATATTCACGATAGATAGCTTATAAATAGTACTTAGTATTGTTTAGTGATAAAATACATTACAACGTTATCTAAATTTATTTCCTGAATGTGCCACACCAGGCACTAATGAATTTAAAACAAAAATTACTTTTTGTACTTCGAACCATATTATATCGTTAACATAATTCACGAATGAATTATACTTCAATTTTTGCACTTAAGAACAATCAAGAAACAAAATTATTTGATGTGTATTTTATAAATAATCGACTTTATTAAACATTTGAACTATGAAATGTAGGGGCTCTTGGACTGATTAAATTATGTGGTTCTACTTTCCACCACCTCCACCACCACCACCTCCACCACCGCCTCCGCCACCACCACCACCTCCTAACAGACCACCACCGCCTCCGCCGCCACCACCACCTCCTAGCAGACCACCACCACCGCCGCCGCCTCCACCGCCCCCAAGCAGGCCTCCACCACCTCCGCCGCCACCACCACCTCCAAGTGGGTTGGGCTTAGCTGAAACAGAGAAATGATTCGTTAGGACCTTATGTTCATTTTGTTAATGCAAAATTAAATTGTCTTACCAGAAACCAAGGCGAAGAATGCCACAACAAGTGCTAGAACTGCGAATACTTTCATTTTTGATGAAGTGTTGTGTTTTACAAGGT
Organism: Tricholauxania praeusta; assembly: GCA_949775025.1. Taxonomy (NCBI): domain Eukaryota; kingdom Metazoa; phylum Arthropoda; class Insecta; order Diptera; family Lauxaniidae; genus Tricholauxania; species Tricholauxania praeusta. The sequence goes on from OX459031.1 coordinate 47,314,356, forward strand.
ACGTAAGCTTTTACAATGATTACACTTTTCCGAATTCGTTGCTTTTATATTAAAATTATAGTTGGCTGGCAGTAAAATCAACAGCATCACCTTAGAGAGAAAAAATTATTTTGGCTGCTATCAGTATGGATTTCCCAAATTTTTTGAATTAAATTCATTGAATAACTGATAATGTTCGCAGAATTTTACTAGAACATAAATTTGATATGTACGATTCAAATATAGTAAGTAGATTGAGGTTGTATTTAGTGAATGATAATTTTTGTTGTTATGCTTAAGGCAATATAAACAATCTCTCTGGCTGAAAATTTTCTTATTTATTTTTAGCTAAGACTAAGTCATAAAAACCTAAATAGAAGAATTCCCAATTGACGATAGTCATTATACTTATGAAAACATTATTGACTCATTAGATGACAACACTACAATCTTGGAAGCAACAGACAATTGAGCCTCAAAAGAGAGATTCGCTTTTGATAAATTTAAAGAATTTTGTTTCAAAATAAAGAATTTTTCATATGACTGTGGTAATCTCGTATTACTGTGGCATCGAAAAGTTGTGTTCTTTTTGCAAAATATTAAATACCTTGCTTAACATCAATGTACTCAAACGGGTCGAAACGTGACTCTAGAAAGTAACGGCCTTGGGGGAAAGATAGAAATGGCTTACTTATGAGGATGTCATAAGCCAAATAGAGTTTGTCTATCATTTTTAAATTTTCATATAGATTGTATACTTTGGTGCCCCTATGCTCTGAGGAATTAACTGTGCGAAAGATTAGAATATTACAGGTTCCTAACATCTGTTTTTGAATAATATGTATGTATGTACCAAAATATTTGACAGAACCCATATTTGCAAATAAGTTTTTGTTATAATATGTAACGTAGAACATCCAATTTTTTAGGTAATTTTCATGATCTAGAGCAGTGACGTCCAAATCACGAAAAATCTGGCACTTTAGAGGAAACACGTAATCTGACTTAAGAAAAATAACCAAAGCAAAAAACACGAGCACTCTACCACTGCTACATTTTCATTGTTGTGTTATACGCGCTATATTCCCGGAATTTGATACTATAATAATATTGTTGCAAAAAAAAAAAAAAATCAGCAAAAAAAAACCCGAAGCGAGCGAACAAGATCGAATGCCATCTAGATCGAATTTATGAAGGTTTTTTTTCTGTTGTTTTTGCTGGACACTTGCTTCCTAAATTTCGCCTTTCTATAAATATCTAAATCAGTGAAGGGCACTTAGTGCCTCAATTTCCTCACATTGCTCTAACCGTTATTCGACGCACAACCAAGCGAAAAAAAATTCCCAGAATTTCAACGCTATCGAGGCACAAAATTCGCAGAATTTCAACGCTATCGAGGCACAAAATTCGCAGAATTTCAAAGCAATCGAGGCACAGACTTGAATTCAAATGAAAACAAAAACAAAACACAAAGGCATAAATGACTGCGCCGCATTGTGTCTTGACGAATGTAGCAATTGTTTTTGTTTGTAGTGTTATTTGTGTTTTTTTGTGCTAATGGCAATTTTGGAAATGAAAGTAAAAAAACTTTAAAATTTCGTTTGTTGTTGCTTGATGTTGTTGTTTTCCTCTTTTGTTATATTTTTCTGCCCACCGCTGATCTAGATAATAGAACATTCCTACGCTGCTAAATACATGTACATATGTATATCCATCATTCTTGAAATAACTTCACAATTTTTTTTTGCTTTTTCGTGTATTATTTGAAAGTAATATCCCAAATACTATTAGTCCTTGGGCCCTGGAGTAAAAAAATTATTCATGACCACACTGCTCAAACTTTTTGTATGTGGTATTCACGTCAAGTCGGACAAATTTTGAGCGTAGCCAAGTATGATAGTGGGGCGTTTTCCTTTCAAGCCATCGCAAAGTCATGAATCTTACGGGACGAAAAAATTTATGACCTATATGTTACATTTTATTTTAATCAAGAGTTTTTTATACATAAAAAGCGTAAAACATTTTGTCGGACAAAAATGTTGGGGCGTTTAGCGTGTCGGACACGCCAACTATGCCAACTTTATGAAATCAAAAAATTTATGACCTAAGAGCCAGTTTTGGCAGAGTCCATTGTAAAAAATATTTAAAATCAAGTGGTAACCTTGTCGGACAATTTTCAGGGGGGGAAAATTGTTCTCGGACACACTGAAGTTAAGGGTTTTGTGCAATCAAAAAATTTATAACCACAGATACCATTTTAATTTTTAATGTTTCTGTTGCATGTTAAATGCATATTGAACCACTTGTCGGACAAAAATATTGGGGACTTTTTTAATAAAAATTAAAAAACATTACATTTTCGACCTTATAATACTTGTATACGTTAATACTTAATTTGAATTTTTTGTATATATATATATATATATATATAAGTTTTTACCTTTAAGCTAAATTATACTAAAATTGTCATAGTAAAAAAAAAATCAGTGAATTGTACATATTAATAAATGGTATTTAAAGAAATTACTACTATTTTCAAATTTTCACTACATTGTGCACAATACACAATCCTAATAAATAAAACAATTAAGCGATTATGATTATGGCTCTTTACCAACTGCCTATTTATAAAAAGATATCTAAATGTAGGCGCCGTTTTATGGTCGCCATTTCCTTAAAAACAAAAATTCGAAAACACCCGTTCTCATATGAAAGCTCTTGAGCATACGAACATTTTGACATCTCAAAAACATTTCTCCGATGCGCTCAATTTTGGGCAGCCCACTGTCCCGGTTGACGTAGAACGTCCCATATATATTTACATATATTATATATATAGGGCAAGTGTATTACCATGTGACCTTGTGTTAAGCTCCGAAATGAAATCCCTCTCTTTTTAAGTTTTTATGCATTATTCTGTGAAAGTGTATAACGTTTGGTAATAACGGAAGCATGTTTTAGTTGTTTCCAAAGTTTGTAAAGTGAACACGTTTTTTCTGCGATAATGATAATTAGTCTACTAATATTAATAATAATATCATAAATTTGTTCTTTCATTTGTTTCTTACACATAAAAATTCGATTTTTTGTCCGACTATGGATCTGCCCCGGTATTTTTGTCCGACAATTGCATTTTTTATGACAGAATATCATTTTTTATATCCTCCATTTTTGTCGGAAAAATGGTAATAAATATAAGGGTTGCACAAAACCCTTAACTTCAGTGTGTCCGAGAGCAATTTTCCCCCCCTGAAAATTGTCCGACAAGGTTACCACTTGATTTTAAATATTTTTTACAATGGACTCTGCCAAAACTGGCTCTTAGGTCATAAATTTTTTGATTTCATAAAGTTGGCATAGTTGGCGTGTCCGACACGCTAAACGCCCCAACATTTTTGTCCGACAAAATGTTTTACGCTTTTTATGTATAAAAAACTCTTGATTAAAATAAAATGTAACATATAGGTCATAAATTTTTTCGTCCCGTAAGATTCATGACTTTGCGATGGCTTGAAAGGAAAACGCCCCACTATCATACTTGGCTACGCTCAAAATTTGTCCGACTCGACGTGAATACCACATACAAAAAGTTTGAGCAGTGTGGTCATGAATAATTTTTTTACTCCAGGGCCCAAGGACTATATGTAGAAAGACCTATATTTATTATCAAAACTGTGAAGTAACTTTTTAGAAGATAAAAACTCTATCGATGTAAAATTTCATTGTAAATTTTAGTTGAGTATTGGTCATGATCCAAAAGATTTCAAGTCCAGAAATCTGGGTGTAAAAGTCCCCAAAACTGATTTTGCTTTATTTACTAATATTCACCAGTGATGGCTTTTGGGTTTTGTGTAAATGTACTGAATCGAGACTTCAAATTTACTTTTTAGAGGTCGAATGTACTTTTTTGGAATTTTTGTCTTTTTTTGCCATATTTTAGTAAAAAAAAGATCATCACTTCTGATTGAATACTGAACTCCGTAAATTCTATATTTTACTAGAAAAAAAAGCCAAAGGTCATTACTTTTGGGTATGGAAACATGAGCAGTGCCTCATTCCTTAACGTAATTACAAAAAACAGACCTTCTAGTCATTCTTTGCTTATTTGTAACTTAAATATGTTCTGTTCAATATGTTCAATAAAACTTTACTCTTACAATGAGTTTTCATCCGCAACATCTACTACATTATTAAAACCTCTTCAAATTTAATTCGGAAGTATTTCAATATTTATTTCAAATTATTCCGAAGTTTTGCCAGCTACTGCAATGTTGTGGTTTCATTCAATTGACTTAAAAAAATGGTCGTACGACTTTTGATCACATATATAAGCAAAAATTACTAAAAAAAAGGTAATTATTATAAGTCGAAGACGATTTTTCAGGACGCAAATGTACCGAAAAAAGTACAAATGTGCCGAAAATGCCGATATCTCTTTCCATATGTATCGCATAGGAGAGAGTGTGCTGTGTGTAGGACAGCGTATATAATATTGATTAGCGTCTCCATCTGATTCGATTTGCCATGACCATCTGCCTTTCTGTGGAAATCACAATTACGGAAAACCCAAATAAGATAATTGAATGAAATTCGGCTACACCTGTGCACCCTACATATAGGGGTCTTGGTATTGAAAATGAGTGTAATTGGTACACGTACACGCCTACGCCCATACGAATTAAGTATTCAAAACGCTTTATGGTTAGGTTTATTTGATGTAGTGTTTCCAAATTTCTCACATATTCTGCGAATATCTTGGACAAGCTCCGGATAAAAATTTGGCAAATTTTGACTAGAGAGTGTGGCACCTCCTATACAAGCAAAAACTTCAACACGTTACACTGAGAGAATTACTTATGGTAATGTCACCATATTTCACAGAAATACTAGGACGTTTCAGTACTTCAAAAGCTTACATTTTTAAACGATATACTGAAGGAGTTATTTAAGGTACTACAACAAAACTCTACACTTATGTATAGTAGGAATGGTTCGGAAAAGCCATGGACTACAATTGGATAAATTTCGACAAGAGGATATGGTACTTCCCATAGAAGCAAGCAGTTAAAAACGTATGTCAAAAAGTTTTGAAACTGATTGCACACCAATATCAAAAATAGTTTGGTGTGTCATCAGAAAAAATAGGTGCGTTTTAACAAGAGAGCGTGACACCTGCCCTACAAAAATAGGCTTCAAAACGCTGTGCAAACAGCTATATGCAGCTAACAGTAAAGGTGAAGTATATCGAAGTTTAAAGACCGAATATTAAAAGCTTGAGCGAGATACAGAAATAATTTCTTAATTCAATTTAAATGGTTGATTGTGACAAAAAATATTAACAACTGAACAATTTTGTATTGAACTGTTTTAGTCATTTTTATTCAACAAACATGACAAAGACAACAAGTGGATCAATTTAACCTGGTAAGTGGTGAAATATGTTTCGGCTATTACCTCGTATATACACATTCATATGCATATACATAGCCTTATCAGACCAGTTTTGGTTAAGTTGTACTGAGATTCGAACACCCGACCGTACCATGCATTTTTATTTTTGAATTGCGACGGCCGCTCTAACACATGAGCTATTGGGTATGTGACCTTGGTGTGTACAAAGTGCGTATTTCTTTGCATTTCGCACGCATTGTTCCATTTTTCTATATGTTTGAAAGCTTCTTTGCTTCGAAAGCAAATTGAAGGAGTTAAACTGCGAAAAATTTTTGCTCTGAATAATAAGCGAACTCTATTTTACTTCAAGCCTTTCTTAAATACTTTGACGCACTTTTTCGGAATTTTGACCAGAATATCCTGTCAAAACCGAGAGCCCGGTTGAAATTGAAAAATTTCTGAAAAAGTCGGGAATTGGATGATTTTCGTTATATGCAGGTACTTAAATATTTTTTCTAATGACCAAAAAACGTTCATAAAGTTTTTCCTACACAAAAATTAAATATTTTAAGATTAGCGACCAAAACCAAAAAAAAAACGTCATCACCTTTTTTCAAAAAAAAAAAAAAAATTACGTTTCCCACAAAAAAATATTTAATTTTTTCCATTTTTTACTTTGGGAAAGCCGAGAATTTCATCTTTTCAATTTGGCAACCCTGTTTCTGAAGTTACTTTTTGGAAATATCTTTCTAATTAAAGAGATGCAGCTCTTTTAAGTTTAAGTCTTAGACATGGAAAATATTTTGAAAATCGGAGCGCTGCCGAAAAACAGTACTTTTTTCTACTGCAATGGGCTCTCTGTAAGTTCTAAGATCTGGCGTTTCAGATGAATCGTACGCATCTCAATATTTTATGCTTTCGTATTTTGGACCACTCTTTAATGCAATTGCGTGTTGGAAAGATTTAAAAGTTTGCGCATTGACCCAATAATGTAAGACAAAGAAAATTTAATTCAATCAGTTTACACGTAATTAATGTCTTATGAAATTTTTAGTAAAGTTCTTAGAAAACTAATCTCTCAATTCACTTCAGAGAGCATGGAAAATCCGAACAGATAAGGTTTGAATTTAATTTCTTCGCAATAAGGTGTCGCTGTTGTTTCAACTGCCAGCCAAATATAATTTTAATATAAAAGCAACGACTTGTGAAAAGTTTAATCATTAAAAAGACTTCGTCAAACAGTTCAACAAAAATGAAACTATTCGCGCTTCTATCATTTGTATTGGCATTCTTCGCCTTGGCTTCTGGTAATAATATTTAATTTTGTATTAACAAAATGAACATAAAGTCCTTACGAATTATTTCTTTATTTTAGCTAAACCCAACCCACTTGGTGGTGGAGGTGGCGGCGGAGGTGGTGGAGGCCTACTTGGGGGCGGTGGAGGCGGCGGCGGTGGTGGTGGTCTGCTAGGGGGTGGTGGTGGTGGCGGAGGCGGTGGTGGTCTGCTTGGAGACGGAGGTGGTGGTGGCGGTGGAGGCGGCCTTCTCGGAGGCGGTGGAGGTGGTGGTGGCGGTGGTGGAAAGTAGAATCACATAATTGAAATCAGTATAAGCTATTTATATTTCACAACTTAAATTCATTCAAAACGATCAAAAAATAAATTATATACTCAAACATTAAAAAAATTGTTGATTTCTTAATGGTCTAATTTTAGAATTAAATATTAACATAACACATATAGGTATAATGTTCCTCCATATATCTCCGATAATTAGACCTGATTAATCTTTGAGATAATATTTGCCATTATTTTTGAACTTTAACCCGATTTAATATTTGATCGATAGATCATTCGAAATCCAGTCGAGCTGTCATTTAAAAAACTATCAAAGGTTCGTAGTTTCGACAAAGAGTTAGCTTAACAGATTTGACCATGCTTGGTCATTTTAAAATTGTTCAAGAGCAGCATCTAATTTTTTATGGTCTAAGATTGCCCTCTTTTCATTTAATTTTAGTTACTCGGCAAATATGGCTGATAAAAAAAAAGAAAAGTATGTACCGAATTTAATATTGTAGGAAAGATAAAGTCGATTTTTGATCAAACTATTCTGTGTACGATAAGAGTCAACTGAGTTATAATGCCTTGAAAGTTGTTAGTTCCAATGCATAGTTTCGGTTGCATTGGATTACATGGAGAAAGTCAGATGATATGAAATCAATAAAACTTATCAACTTTAAATCATCATAACTCAATTGATTTTTATCGATTTGAATGAATTCTTTCTTCTTTCTCTTGTATATGATATATTTTTTGCTATAAGTCATGCTCACACTGCTTGTGAGCCAAACCTAAACAAATGCATTTGTATATTTATCAATGAGCGCATGAACTACACATGTTGTTGTTTTCGCTACGTACACTTTATGTATACCAGTGGTGGGCACGTAGTGTCCCTATCCGCCCTCAGCGCCCGAACATTCGACGCACAAGCACGCGAAAAAGAATTAGCTGAATTTCAACGTTATCAAGGCACAGCGTTGACTTGCGTTCAAATGAAAACAAAATCAACACACTAAAGCAGTAATGGGCACGTAGTGGCCCTATCCGCCCTCAGCGTTATTCGACGCACAAGCAAGCGAAAAAAAATTCGCAGAATTTCAACGCTATCGAGGCACAGCGTTGACTTGAATTCAAATGAAAACAAAAACAAAGCACAAAGGCATACGCGACGGCGCCGCATTGTGTCTTGACGAATGTAGCAATTGTTTTTGTTTGTTGTGCAATTTGGTTTTTTTTAGTGCTGTTGGCGAATTTGGAAATGACAGCAAAAAGACTTTAAATTTTTTTGTTGTTGCTGGATGTTGTTGTTTAGTCCTTTTGTTAGATTTCGATGCCCACCACTGCATTAAAGTATAAGCGACGGCGCACAGTGGCAGACTTTTCAAGTAAGTGTTGCAAAAATCAATTCTGGCGTGGGTCTGTTTGACAAATTTGATAATTGCATCGAAAAGAAAAATGTCTGGAGCTGAAAAAATTTAAAATTTTAACCAATTCGGGTAGATACTTAGTTTAGTTTTTACAGATAGTCAAAGTTGAGACACATTTGAAGTTTGTAAGAAATTAAATTTTTGTGATTAAAATATTATATTTGAGCTGAAAAATTCAACAAATGCTGAAAAAAAATGAATACTTTTTTTCGTAAAATCATTATTGGTCTTAATTTAACAAAAAAAAAATTAGTACGCTAATTTTTTTGTTGTTTTTGTATTTTGTTGCTTTTTTATTTGAAATACTGTTTTTATCGAAGCTTTTGAGCTTTCAGTTGAGTTTAAAAATAAACTTCACAAAACTTCAAGCTCAGCTCAGAAATTGTCACTGCCATTGATAATGGAGCAAAAAAAAAATTGATCGATAAAATCGACAGCACGTTAAATCGAAAAACCCTGTAATTCCAAAAAAATTGCGGTGCCACGCCTCTTATAAGAAAAAACGCTTTCACTGCTAAACTAATGGACCGATTCTGATGAAATTTGGCCAGGATTTAATCGGTCCCTTAATTTACCTGCGTCAACATAGTTTTCTATTATGGGCGTGTCACCGTCCTATTTAAAACAAATACCCACCAGCTAAAAGTTTTTTTCTTATTAGAGGCGTGGCACCGCCCACTCAAAAGAAATATCTTTACTCAGGATTCAATCTAGCACCATACCAAATTTTATCAAAATCGATGACGCGCTTCAGCCGAAACAGCGTTTTTTCATATTAAAGGTGATGCCACGCCTCATTTAAGAACTCTGGGCTTTTAATTACTTTTCTTATGGTTCAGACTATTTCCAAACCAAGTTTTATTAATATCGGTTCATTAGCTTAGCCGTGGCAACGTATTTTCCGTTAGGGGCGTGGCACCACCTACTATTGAAAAAAAAAGTATACACAGCACTCCCTCCCTTCACAGCCTTCCTAAAAAATAAAAAAATTAAGCGACTATTATTATGGCTGTTTACCAACTGCCTATTTACACATACATATATATTTATATGTAGGCGCAGTTTTATGGTCGCCATTTCCTTAAAAAAAAAAAGTTCTTAACTTATACTACGAAAAAATTTAAAAATGTACATAAAAATGGTACATCATTCTAACTTTTTTTAAAGCACATCAAGTCAAGCAGAGTTCATATTGGCCGTAAGAGATTGTCTTCAGATTACCGAAAATAGGTTTTCAACGCATAAAATGTCTGAATATGAAAAAATTGTATCTAACTTATATTGGAATATGAACAGAAAATGTATGGACATAAATCGTTCAAAAATGAATTTCAGTTACAATTTAAGTTATATATACCAAGCCCATTCACATTTCAATTACACTTTTCTGCAGTTTTTAAAGTCTGCTTGCGACAAACAAAACAGAAGTCAGTTTTTACATGCAGAAGATATGTAATTTTTCCTCCCTACAAAAAACTCAACTTCAAAAATCAATTGCGTCGGACTCTGCAAACTTTTTGTAACAAAATTTATAAATTTTCTATTTTATGTCAATTTTTGAAATCATTCAATTTTTAAAACTTTCAATATTTCTTAAATTTTTGAAATTTGCAAAAAATGAAAAACTTAAAAAAATTGAAAAACTTTAAAAATTAAAAAAAGCTGAAGATTTCGAAACTTTGAAAATATCATAAAAATTGACAAAAGTATCAATGGAATATCTAAATTTTATTTTTAAGTTTCATAAGCCTTTACTAAAATGTTTGTAAAATCAAATGGAGTGAAAAAACATGGATAAAATTTTCAAAGATGGTACTCCTATATGTTCTGAAGATTCTGAGTCTAAGAAAGCTGCAATTGATCTTCTAGTATTTGAGAAATTTATGTTTTCTTGAAACGTCAATTTTTTTATCTTCGGCATATAAGGAGTGAGATCGAAAAAATCTTAACATACATATATAAAATTCATTAATTTTTAAACGGTTGATCTTAGAGTTTTGAATTTTTTTTAATTAATTGATTATATTTTACAAATTACAGAAAAATATAATTTTTATAGCTCTAACCACTATTTATGAACTCGTGGACCTTTTTTGGTAAGCCTTCCATTAGAGATTTCATAGTTGTTTCAGACACCTTTTTGGAACAGTTTGCCCATCTTCTTTTAAAATCTTCGATATTTTGGGACACCTTATTTGTGCTCTTTAAGTTTTTTTCACATGAGCCCAATATCTCTCCACTGGCCTTAGCTCCGAACAATTTGGAGGATTGGCCTATCTTGGCACAAAAAGAATGTTATTACTTTGGTACCACTCCAGAGCATTCTTGCCGTAGTGACATGATGCCAAATCGGGCCAAAAATATGTGGACACATTGTGCTCTCTTATGAAAGGAAGAAGTCTTTTTTTCAAACATTCTTTGATTCTTCGGTATTTATAGAGCCAACTATAACAAATGACTTGCTTCTTTTGCCGCAACTGCATATAGCTTGCCACACCAGGAATTTTTTAGGAATTTTTGTCCGCTTTTGGATTCTTAATTGTTCTCGACATTTCCTCGAGCATCAGCAACAGAAAAATTTTGACTCGGAAACTGCGTAAAATCTGCCAGTACATATGTTTCGTCGTCCATTATACAACACTAATATTTTTGTATGAAATTCGATTTAAATTTCCGAGCCCTACTTTTGGCGTTTATATTCTTTGCAGCATTCCTGTCTGGAACTTTTTGGACTTTGTATGTTTTCAAACCTGCATTGGCTTTAACTTTTTGCACCAAATAGTCAGAGCACTGAGCTAACCGGGCAGATTTTCTAGCAGATGTGTTTGGAGATCTTTTCAATATGCTTTCAATTTTCTTGGCTTTCCCAATATCATGTGGTCCTTGTTCTCTTCCCGAATCAGGTTTCCTATCGATGGTCAAATTCTCCTGAAACTGTTTAATAATATTGGAAACAGTTTGATGGCAGACCTTCCAATTTTTTGTAGGGCCAATTTGATTTTTTTGAAAATTTTTAATAATTTTAAGACGTACCTACTTCTTTTTCTTCACTCGTTTTGATCAAACCCACGACAAATCCACATGTTTGTCATTAAAAATAATAACTGACATATTTTTCAAAGATAACTATATCAAAGGAATTTTTAAATTTTACACCCAAAAAAAATTTTTATGTAAAAAGTGTGTTAAGATTTTTTCAATCTCACTCCTTATATGTATGTATGTACGTAACTTTTTAATAATTTTGTTACTTCATTTTGTGTTTTTGCTAAGCAAACGCAAATAAACCGCTTTACCGTTAAAAAGCAACAACAGCAGCAACATACATGTAGATAGTACACAATTCAAGTGATCATAACATTTGCAACTGATATCATTTCTTGCTAATTTTACTCTCTCTCTTACACAATTTCGAGAATATAACGGTAAACTGATTTTGTCTATTATTTAGAGCTTCTTTTGTTTTCATTTTATTCAAAATGTACAGTATAGTTTTTCAGCTTAGCGAATTTCAAGCACTTTTTACAATCGGTTTTTTTTAAAGTAATTTTTGCTAAAAATGGGCGGAAACAAGTACAAGCCATTTGAAATTAAAAATTCTAAACGATTATCGAAGTGGTCTTTCACAAAAAGAAATTTCCTTAAAATATTCCATTCATAAATCGACGATTTGTCGCGTGATAAAAGGTGGAAACATCCATACAGTTCATAAAGGAGGAAGACCCCGTATGACAACAGCTAGAGAAGATCGGGAAATCAAGAAATTTTTTATGAAATATCCGAAAGCAGTTCCAAGAGAAGCTATAACAGAAGTTCAGGTAAACGTCAGCCGCTCAACTATAAAAAAAAGGGCCATAGAATGTGGCCTTCGAAGTTACAGAGCTACAAAAACACCTTTTGTGTCTGAAAAAAACCGAAAAGCTCGCCTCATCTTCGCACGTGCTCACAAGGATTGGACTCAACAGCAGTGGAGAGGTGTATTATGGTCAGATGAATCTAAATTCAGTCTTCGTGGATCAGATGGCAGGCCCTATGTTCGACGACCAGGATGCGAAAAGTTTAACCCGAGATATACAACAGCAACAGTGAAGCACGGAGGTGGAAATGTTGTGATGTGGGGATGTTTTTCGGAGAATGGCATTGGTACAATCCATCGCATTAACAGCACAATGAAGGCAATAATTTATAGAGACATTCTTAACACAGTTATGCTTCCATTTGCTGAGTGGGAAATGCCACTTGCTTGGACCTTCCAGCATGATAACGACCCGAAGCATACGTCGAGGCTTGCAAAATCTTGGCTGGAAGAAAAACAAGTTAATGTTATGTCATGGCCTGCACAATCTCCGGATCTCAACCCTATTGAAAATATGTGGATGTTGGAAAATCGGTGACAAAGTGTTTCGAAATGGCAATGAACTCTTTATCGAACTAGAAAAGTAGTGGAATGCAATTCCAAGTGATTATATTCATAAGCTCATAGCCTCAATGTCTAAAAGATGTTCCGAAGTTATTAAAAACAAAGGCTATGCAACAAAATATTGAATAAAAAATATTTCGTGGGTTTTTCTTTTAAACCCTATTAAAAGTTTCAAATGTTTTCAACACTTGAATTTTGTCTTTTTTTTAAAAAACTTTTATTTTGACATTATAATGCAATGAATGCTTTTTATATTTTGTAAGGCTTGCTTACTGAACTTTGTTTAAGAAAATAAAAACAAGTATTACCACTGAAGAGTTTTTCAATTCAAAAAACTATGATAAGCTAAAATGTTAGTTCGGTTGCAAATGTTTTGACCACTACTGTATATGAATAAATTTTCAAAAATAGAGTGTTCTCGAAAAATCCTAAACCATGCCATTTATTTGAACACGTCTAATGTACAGAAATATGTACATATCGCTCACTTACTTCAAGATTTTTAAGGTAATGATGCAGAAATATCAGCCATTTCATGTATGAAAAAATCAGAAAAGTATCTCATAAACTTGCCTTGTGAGAATAGTTTATGTAGACATACTTTTCATCATTTTCATATAAAAAGCAACTTATTGAAAACTTTAAATGCGTTTTTCTCCCACTTTATGTTTTTTGAGTTATGCCAGTCTTTAAGTAAGTGAGCGATATGTGTTGCATATAATTCGGGTGTTTATTTAAAAAATTTTTGTGGATGGTTTTTTTTCTTTTGTTAGCTTATAACTTAGTGTTGGGTATAAAAAAGTGTCACAAAATTTCAGCTTCCTACATAGCTCTAACTCATAAGCGGCGCGGAAAGAGTTCTATTCGATTTCGTTGAAATTATTAAGAAAGCCAATAAACAAACCAAAAATTTCTAAATTACGGAGAACACGCCGAAACCTCAAAATCTGCGATGCACCAGGATCGCATAATTTTGAACACGTAATGTCTCACAGCCAATGGATGTGCATTACAACATAAACAAATAATTTAAGAAACTGCGATAACAAAGGAGAACTACGGTTTAATCCACTCACGTCTCGCTTTAATGATATAAACAAAACAAAGAAAACGGTACAGCTAATTGAAAAAATTCAACGCAATGGTGTGATCTTAAAAATTCACTTAAAATTTAACCACATTTGCTTGAAATTAAAAATTACCTTTTCGATTGTTTTTCATTAATATGGCGGGTGCAATTTGAGTGCTGACGTAGACATCAACCAAAAATATACTGATGAGATTTTAAGAATCGAAACATATGTCTATATTCTAGAGTTGTTGTTGTTTTTTTCCTTTGTTGTCAAAGTTTGTTTAATACATAAAGCATTGTATCAACTTGTAAAATTTTACATATAATGATGATCGCTGCGAAAAATGGCTAAAGTTCAATAATCATTTAATTATTAATGTTGAAATTTAACGAAAAAAGCGGCTTAATGAAACGTTGAAAAAATGTGTCTTACGTCTTATGATATAGCGTTTTAGGCATTTTAGATGTATGGGAGGTGCCACCCGCTGTTGCCTACATTTTTCGTGTGTCTGAAAATCAAGCATTTCTCAAATGTTTATTTAAGATAATAAGAACCAGGGACGTATCTAGGGGAGGGGGGGATGAGGGGGGATAGAACTCCTTCCTCCCAAATTATTTTGTCGGACACTATATAGAAACGATTTTGTAAAGAATAGACACTATTTAAAAACTATTTTGTGAGAGATACATCATAAAAATGATTATGCAAAAAGAACAGGCACCTTATAAAAATGATTTTTGAAAAAAGATTCAGAAAAGGTCAACAGTTTTTTAAAACCATTGTTAGATCTGATATGAAAATATATTAGGGATACATTTCATACGGTTACATGCGGCAACAAAGCACATCAGCTGACATAAAAATCATAATTGTATGTTGTTGAACTGCCGCTCATCGCTGTCTGAACGTATTCATTGCATTATGATATTCACTGTTGCCAACTGTGTAGTTACACAAAATACTCGTATATGGGGCATTACATGCCAAATCACCGAGGTTTTGGCCCGACCTTCTTCGATTTCACTCCCTTTTTGTTATGTTTTAGTGCGTATTAAAAACAACAAGCACACCAACTTCCAGTCTTGTACTCGAAACCGTTATTGTGTAATCGGTTTTTTAAATTTTAAGGCAAAAAATTTTCAATTAACGATATACATACATACTAGTACATAATAAATATCGATATCAATAAAAAATTTTTAATTCATTTTTTTGTATTTGAATGTAGTTTTTGAAAAAAATAAAGATAAATTAATCGAATTAATTATCAGTTAAATAACGTTTAAAGATTAAAATCGACATTTTTGAAAAGTGCGACTACTTCGATTTTATTTTAAAAATTTTCCCAAAATTCTACTCTATATTACGCAACTTTTAAGCTGCGGTTCGAGATGTTCTGAGAATTTTTTCTATTTTTTTTTTTTTCGAATTTTGAAAATTTTATACATACATATGTCTTTTTTATGATTGAATTATCACTAGTTCACACACAAAAATATCTGATTTCTCACATGCTTTTTTAATGTAGTTTGGGTCGTAGATTCTAAAAATGCTAACAACTTTTTTCTTCTTAGAATTGTTTTAGCGTTATCCCCCAAAAACCCGTTTTTTGCACTTTTTTCATTTATTTGGCCATATATCCATAAATTTTTTTTCGAACTTAATCAGTTGCACACCATTCAAAAGGTATTATTTTTTCTTACTAACGGGTTAGAATAAGAATAACCGAATAAATATCGAATAAGATTTGATGATGTTACAAGCGATCAAAGTCCGAAAGCAATTTTTAAGTTCATGATTCAAAATCGAAATATATGAAATCAGGCTGATATCGATGTCAGTGTTAATCGCTTTTTCCACCTTCCTTAATTTATTTGCCTATCTAGTAATAGTTCAAAGGCTTAATCAGATATTATCTATAAATCTGAATTATTTTCCAAAAATAAGTAAAGATCGCAAACTTTTTGTATAACCGCTTTACCTCACCAACGGATTTGATTTCCTTGTAGAGCGAAAACTGCTTAAGGTAGGACTAATTCCATTAAATTTCAATCGTTATATTTTATAACTTCCATAAATGGGGTAAAACACACGAAAACTCCACCTGAAAACATTTTTGGCTCCGATTTGGCTGAAATTTGGCAATACTGTAGTATCAATGTCCAGAAATAAAAGCGCGTTGAAGATTTTGCCCTAATATTATTTTTTGTTCAGATACGCGGGTATGAAATTCACGATTTTCGTACTTTTCCAGAATAAGTGTTTTTTCGAAAACTCATAGCTTACAGTGAACTTAATCAATTAAAAATTGGTACACACACATTGTTAGGTTTTTACTTGTACTTTTTAAAAAAAAAAGTACGGTTTTGGAAAAAAAAAATTTGTTCACAAAAATTTTGCGAATTGAAAAATATATAGCCAAATTTCAGCCAAATCGGAGCCAAAAATTTTTTCAGGTGGCGTTTTCGTGTGTTTTACCCCATATGTAATCGTTGGAATCTTTTACAAATTACATGTCACTGGTGGTGACAAATGAATTGTTGCATTGGCTACAATTGTTGATTGAATTCTTAGGCTATTGACTATGTTTTTGAATAAGGAACTAATTCGTTAAAGGTATTTTATTGTCTTTTATGTTCAATTAAACCCTAAAAATGATATAGCCAAAAATTTGCCCACTTTTTATGTTTTTCATCATATCTCAAAAACTATATATTTTTAGCATTAACATACTATCAGACTTATTGTAGAGAATAAAATTTCCTATTGATATGAGACTTAATAAAGTCAAAGAACTTATTTTTTCATCAAATTTTTTTTACTTTTGGATATAATTTTTTCAGAGAAGATTGAGGGACTTTTTTGGTTCAAATAAAAGAAAGGTGACGTAGTTTCCGTCAAAATTGTGGCATATAAAAGAATTTTTAATGAAGATTGACTGAGACACAGTCGTTCAAAGTTACCTACTTTTATATGATTTTACCAATTTTTACCTTTATGCCGTTAGGCTATTGACTTTGTATGTATTTGAATAAAGAACTAATTCGTTGAAGGTATTTTATTATCTTCGATCTTCAATTGTAACCTGAAAATGATTAATCCAAAAGTGCGATTAAATTTATGATTGGACTTTTGAGATCGGTGCACATTTGCCCACTTTTTATATTTTTAATCCTAACTCTAAAACTATATATTTTTAGCATTAACATACTATCAGACTTATTGTAGGGAATAAAATGTTCTATCGATATCACACTTTATAAAGTCAAAAAATAATTTTTCATCAAAATAAGTTAAAAAAACTATATTAAACATATAATACAAGAAAATACCTTTAACGAATTAGTTCCTTTTACCCCTGGTTTTTATGACATAGTCAATAGCCTATGTCATTCTAATGAATATCTATTGGTTTTTTGTCGGATGACAACTATATTTTTGAATAGTATTTCGAAAAACTTTGGCCGTGACTTTAGGCTTCGAAAATATCTGATAAGTTTAGTAATCCAGAAAACACCAGTAAAAAGCATCTATTGATGCTGAGTAAAAGCCCATTTCATTCCGTATAACGAACTAATCATTAAGATCATTGCTTCAATTCAATTCAACTTATTTTCAATAACAATTATTTTGTATTTTTTTTATTAATAGCGCACATTATTTCTGACTTGTTATCAGCATGAAATTCCCAATGCTTGCAAAATATGCAATTATCTTTCTTAGAATCGCTTAATCTCCACAACTAATGAGACGCCATTTGAGTTAAAGCTAAAAATAATTCACGTTCACGATGTCTGCCTCAATATTATCGTTCATAAACAAATAAGAGCGCATTGAGACCAGACTTCAAAATGAAAAGACTTTCAACTGCTAATAAAATCTAAGACCGCTAATATTCTCTGGCAGATAAGACTTCGCTTAGGTAAAAACTTTAAGCTAAATGAAATTTTAATCAAAAATAATAAGATTGCAATAAATGTATGCAAGACAAAAACGGATTTTTCAATTTTCTACAAAATATTTTACCTCATTTTTCATAAATGTACATTTCACGGCATATCGTCTTGTGAAAAATTTACTTTGAATCCTATCTACAATCCGATAAATTAAATTAGAGCAAACAAAAACTGATTGATGTGTAAGCAAATTTTTAATTCCGCTTAAAGTGTTAAAAACAAAGGAACTAGCAACTTGTTCTACAACTTTTAATAAATAAATTGCTTCACTATCAATAAAATGCACTAAAAGTACTGAACAAGAAGCTCTGTACAAAAATATTGTTATTGTTAAATTTTGTTCCAAAAAGCTTCACTATCTTTTTGATCTGCCTAAATAAAATTCTCATTTACAATTCAGCAAAAGTCAAAAAAAAAACCTCAAGTTTTAAAGATACGCCGAAAAAGGTAAAAAATACAAAAGGTGTAATTCATTACATGAAAGGTAATTTTGAGAATTAACTTTTACTTAGAAAGCTAGGTCTAAACTTTTATATGAGATAAGCTCTTATTTTGCGCTTAATTTGTGGCAGATATTATCCAAGACAGAATATTACATAGCCTGAGATTTTTGGACCCATCAAAATATATTAAAAATCAATAAACTTAGTCCTTAAACTTAGTAAACGAGCTTCCATATAACGAACTTCCGTTCAACGAGTTTTCGTATTTTAATTCTTATTTCGTATTATTTTCGCATGTTTTGATCTCCATACAACGAATTTCTATATAACAAATATTACTCTAATACAATTTTTTACACTAGTGTTTCAAACACTCGTTCTTCATAGAACGAATTTTCCAAATCTTTTCTTATAGCTTTTTCTAACAAGAAATATTTCAAAATATCTATAGGGGAAGTCCAAAACAAATAGTGAAAATGACGATAGCCATCAATAAACAAAATGCTTTCACTTATTCTCAGATTATAATTGTGCGTGGTGGTGTGAAAAATGTTGAAAAGAAATTGCTTGAGCAAAAAGTTTTAATTATGCGTGAAGTTGAAAGGAGTCAGAAAAAAAAAGATTATTGCAATACGAACTTTCTCTACGATTTAGTTTTTTCGCATTTCCTTCCGACATAATATAGGAAAGTTTCACTATATCTCTATTTTTTCCAGGTTAGGAAATAAAATGTAGTCGCTAAGTACCAGATCAGCAGAGTGTGGTGCAATACAGTTTGATGCCATCATTTGACTAAACTTACCCATTAAATTCTTGGAAATTATATATTAAAAAATATTTCAGATAAGGAAAATGATACACGAAAATGTAAGCAAAAGGTAGAATGTACAAAATGTATTATTGGTTGGGATATTCTTTCAATGAAAGTTTTCGATTTAAAATTTTTCATGGTAAATTGTTGCCTTAATAATGAATAAAAAAATACATTAGTAGAAATTTGCTGAGAAATTTGGCTTAATATAAATTGGATGATCTAAATTTTGAAATCTTTTTTCTCAGCACTAAAAAAAGGGACGTCGAAGTCTAAGTTATTTGCTAGCTTTTTGCTTAAGATTTTGCATTTCATTATAAATCTCATAGTTTAACTTCGGCATGGATTAAAAATATCCATCTTTTTTTCAGAAAAACAATATCTTAACCCATTTAAAGCCAAGACCTTTTAAAATCTAAAATCATCGCTTTCGTGTATTTCGGTTTTATGAAAATAACATAAGAAAAAATCAAAAAAATATGAAAAAATCAAAAAAAAAAAAAATTATTTAGTAGGTTTTTGAGCGTGTTCCCAAGGGAGTACAATGGCAGAATATATGAGCATTCTTTAAATATTTTGTAATTTTTTCGATTCAACTCGTTAAAACTAGGAAAACACAAGTCTTTCGCATTGCAAATCAAGTGTAAACTTTTTTATTTTAATTTTAATTTTTAATTTTCAAAAGCCTTATCAAAATACGCAAAATTGAAAAGGCAGTATCAAAACTAAGCAAAATATTGAAAAACGTCATTCGTTTTCAATTCATTGTCTACGTGTGTTCTTAAGCACTGTGTATGATTAAATTGCGCAATAATCTTTGCAAAATTTTTTTCTGATTGTATTTACAGCTATTTAAATGTTTTGTACCCAAGCAGGTACAATGGCTGTAAATGGGTTAGTCAATTTAAATTACATAAGCTGAGCCGAACGGGAAAACCTGGACATAGGATATGTTACTCATTGCTCATTATTCTATATGACCTAGCCTTATATGAAAACAGTGGAGAAAAAAAGCAAGCAGTAAGCATTTCAAATGAACTTTTTGAAACTATTTGCTTCATCTTTTTAATTTTTTTTAAAAGTCATCTTGTTCCGAAGAGCAAAAAACAGTTCAACATTACTTCCTTCGTATGAAAGAATATAACAAATTACATTATTTTTGTCTTATGGAGGGACCTGTCAGACAAGGTCGTTTGCCATCAATTTAATCTGCTACTGCTTAAAAAATATAAAATCGCCTTATTTATTTTCAATTTTTAAGGTTTTTTAATATTTTCATCACAATGTAAAATCCGGCACATGTTACACAGACAAATTCATGATAATAATAATAACATGCTAATTGATGCCTTATCAGAGCAATCGATTCTCGGAACATTGATCGCTTATTTGAATAAAGGGGAAACTCAATACTGATAACAATTTGAGTTATAATCAATACTTGATGATGCTTCCGTCAACTCTATCGCCATGCCTTGATAATTTTTATATAAAAGCTACGATTTCTTTTGAGTTTAATCATTGTAAAGAGTTCAGCGCTTGTAATTTGTAATCCAACATTTTAAAAATGAAAATATTCGCATTTTTGGGAACTATCCTGGCATTCGTTGCCTTCGCTACGGGTAATAAGACTTTTTGCTACAATTAAAATAAGATTATCATAATCCTTGTTAACTTAAAATCATTTCAGCCCATCCACATCCTGAACCTCTTGGCGGTGGTGGTGGTGGCGGCGGTGGTGGAGGTCTACTTGGCGGTGGTGGAGGTGGTGGTGGTGGCGGAGGTGGCCTACTTGGTGGTGGTGGTGGCGGCGGCGGCGGTGGTGGAGGTGGAGGAGGTGGTGGCGGCGGTGGTGGTGGAAAGTAAATCCATGTAATCAATAGCACTATAAGATTATACTTAAGTTACATTACAGTTCAAATTTTTAATAAAATCACTTTAGATTTCGGTACATAAGAAAAATGAATTTAGTTATTTTAATAGAACGAAAACAAAACAATTCTGATTAGTGAATTAGCTATAATTATAGTTGGTGGTTCGATGGATTCGCCTGGTACGAGCTTAATGGCCTATGTTCTACCGTTTTGTAGCTAACTCAATTTTGAGGATGCTTCGCTAAGAATAGTTTAAGTAGTTTTTGACCATAAAATTTTAGTGTATATAGTGTGGTGTTTATTTTGAAAATTTGAGATGTATTTTATTTATTTTTGCCAATAGTTTAGGTTAAGTTTTAAAAATAATTGCACCAATAATTGAGCTTCGGCTTATGTTCGATTTCGTTGAAATTTTATGAAAAACCGACATTTTCAATGATGTTTACATCATTTTACTTGGAGTGATCGAAAATGTGATATTCAAATCCAGCCACGTTTTCAATAGCTCATCCTTGACATTACAGTTAATCATGTACTCTGAATTTGCAAATACACCCTGTAGCATGTGTAGCATCGACGGTAGTCTTTTCAAAGAAAAATTGCCCTGCAAATGCAGAAATTATACATTAAGGCTCCCTGCAATACTTCAAAATAAATTAAGTACCGTCATTGGACACTTTAAGCCATCAAAGTATTTGGTACTTATGCTGAAAATGCGATTTTTAAAAAAATCGTCAGATTTTTTCCCACCTGATAAATCACACAAATTGTGATCCATCGACAGACGAGAACGTTCGTATTGACCGCCAACTTTACGCGACATGTGAACGTGTAACTGAAAATGTAAAAAATCACACAATAGGTTCACTTGCTAAGCTTTGCCATTTTAAATATTACCCAAATTATCTGGATTGGTCGTATGAACGAGCAAAATGCATTAACGTAGAACATTTGTCCACGAGACTTTGTGATGTTGACGTACGAGCTGGAACAAGTATTCCGATCATAAGTATAGGTTACATTCTTGACAACAACAAGTGATAGCTGAAAAGAAATTTCAGGGATCTGGGGAAAAAAGTAGTAATATTTTATTTTAACTCACAACTTTTATAAAAAATGTAGCGAAAATCAAAAACAAAAGCGTGCGCACCACTGACATTGCCAAAGCGTTAACAAGTTTTAAATTTAAGAGTTTCAAATGATAACATTTAAACCATTTGCATGTCAATGCTTATTAAAAGATATATTCATTTAAAACGTTTTTAATTACTGCAATTTTATGCTTCATTTACTTCAAAAATTGCTGCACATAAATTATAATCGCAATTTTTTAAGTATCTTATACAATTTGACCTTCAAGTTTGCTAAAATCATGCGATTAAATCTAATCACTGTGGTATGTGTGCGTATTTACTTGACCGAATCCCATATCATTTAATGTCACTGCTTGCACCAAAATGATCCTTCCAATTTTTCGGAAAACGATCAGCTTATTTTTTAAAAAGTTTAGTTCCCCGCATGCTTCCCGAACCTGAATTATACGATTTCTATAGTTTTTCCTTTCTCTCCTTCAAGACATGAATTTGAACTACATCTTTTTACAGCTGGAAGATATTTCGGGGAACCTTTTGTCCATATTCCGTTTAAGAGTCAAACATGTAGCGATTGATTTTCTGAATTTAGGAAATATCGTTCAAAAAAGTTTGACAAAATGGGTTATGGGATAAAGTCTTGCGTAAAATAAAAGTAAATCTTATGGGGCAGTTCAGGCGAAGCGGGCAATGCAAATAAAGTGAGGACGTGTAATTTGTTTATATTCCGGTAAGTTATACATCTAGTATACATAAATGTGTACAGACCAAATCCATCTCAAACCATGCACGCGGATTATTTCATGTTACGGAATTGGTTGCCGATTATATATGTTGTTTTTCAAGGGATATAAGGGGACCCGTATTTCTCCGATTTGATTAAAAAATTATTTTTGTGAAGTTATGGCCATTTTAAGTTATACCTATTTTAGGCTGAAAATTGTTTTAAAAAAGCGGCATTTCCATCCAAATCAAAATAATTAACTTTTGTCTTTTGATTCTTGTAGCACTTCTTAATCTCTGTTAGAATCCTTAAAAAATGTCAAAATGGTTAAAAATTGGCAGACCTATAGCGATTTTTATGAGAAAAAACAAAGCAAATTTTCTGATAAACCCCACCTTTTTTTTCGCTTCAAATTTTATTTTGGACTTGTACTAATATAAGAAAGAGATAACATGAGTTTAAATCGAGCTTAGAGGCATTTGAGGTGAGGAGAATTTTTATTCCAAAAAAAAAATATTTAAATTTTTGGTATCAACCTTGCCAGCCATCTGTGATACTACTACTTTCAGCTTATTTTTAATAATTACATCAATTAGTACCGTTCTTTCTCTTTAAAATTGTAATCTCTTTCAAGTGGTAATCTGCAATGTTTCCTCGCAAAGTTACCGCCATTTAAAAAAAAACTTGAATTTGATCCCCGACTTTACCGATTAGCCTATTTACCGATTTGCATATCAGCCTTTTGGGATCAAGTTAACCGTACAAAAAACGGGTTAGCTACAACTTGTTTTAAAGAGCTAATTGAACTTAATTTAATCCATTTTCCGCCAATGTTTTAGTTTTCGAACAGCAAAATTGCTCTTTTTCATCGAATTTAATTTCTATGACGAGGCGTAAGAAAAACTTTATGTTATGCAGCATATTATAGTTTATTAAATTGGCTTTTAGAAAAAAATAAAATATGTTGGCCACGCCTCTTCTCCGTCGTGGACTACAGCTGGTGGTTGAAAAATTCCTTACTAGCAGACCTATTTTTAGTAAGTTAAGTGATATATAATTAAAAATAATTTTGTTCCAAAGGTACATTTTTATGGTAGATAATGGTCGAATATAGTCAAAAAGTAAGCTTACACAAGATCTGTTTCTACTGGGAAACATTGGAATACTCGCAAAAGTGACTGTTCGAAAACTCGAACAATGGCGGCTGATAGAAACACAACTCACAATAAAATGTGTATACGTACACGGTTAGAAATCTTGGAGTATATTTTAATACAAGCGAAGTATTACAAAGATTTTTAATACAATTTTGATTAAATTTAATACTTCTGAATATATTACAAAATTTTGTAATACATTTTGTATTAAATTCTAATACAGTTCAAACATTAAAACGATAATTTATAACATTTAGAATCAATTTGAAGCTATCGCAGGTATTACATTTAGCCAACGTAAATATGATACTACGTTGGCTGATGTCATTAAAATGTTCATGCAACCCTTGCATTGAAAGGAAACCAGGTTCGAATCCCAGTGGATACGACATATTTTTTTTTTTAAATTTTAATAAAAACGAGTATTAAATTTTAATACAAATTTGCATTAAAAATGAATTTTAATATCTAGATAGTATTGAATTTTAATACAATTCTGGAGTAGTCATATATGTAAGTCCAAAAGTATTAAAATTTATTCTAAAATTTCTAACCATGTAGCTATATACATACATAAATAGTTATATGTAAGCGATCATATTAGATCATTTTGCACGCAGAAACTATTCTGTTTTACTTTATGGGCTGTCAAAGTACGAAAGTGATTTTATTATAATATTTTTTGAAAAAAAAAAATTTTTTATTTATTTATTGGCTTTTGCGGACGTAGCGATAATATCATAACGGCATATTCCATTATGATAGGTTGTTAGATGGGCGGGGATTTTTTCTTCTCTGTGTAGCTTTCGTTATAAGGTTTTGGAATATACCGAAATAATATAATATACTAATATTATTGTCAGACTGCAGATATACAGCTGCGGTCAAAATAATAGAAACGGGGTGTCATTTTTGAACTGAAAGAAAATATTTCGAACAAATGAAGTTTTTTTTCTTCCAATCTTTTAAAATATAGTTACTTGATAAGTACACAAAATAAGCTGATGACAATTTGTTCCAAAAAAATAACGGTATTTTTTAGGTTTGTTATTATAGTGAGCAATTTGTAATTTCGAGCGGTCAAAATAATAGCAGTGCTCAACTCCTTTTCTTCTCAACACTATATTTACATTTATTAAAAAAATTTGATCGTAACAAGTAAGTTCCATTATTTTCCATGGACGTGAATTTTTCGATACGGCTTTCGATACATAGTCCGTTTTTGCTTGCTGCTGAAATAAAGAAAGTGCTTAATATAGCAGCGAGTGTAGAAAACGTTAAAAGAAAACTTAGGGAAACCAATTTGAGTGCCCAGAATCCACAACCACTTCCACTGTTTAAAAAAATGCATATCACAAAGATATCGGATTTTGCGCACGGGTACTTAAAATGGCCACTTGCAAAGTAGAGTGGAACGATGAGAGTAAGATCATTCCAAGTATCAAATTCTGTGTTTGGGCTACACGTTACATATTGACGAGTGCCTTTTCCACCAAAAAAACTATCTTACTCTCATCTCTTCACATAATGCTTATCTACTTTGCCAGCGGCCATACCAAGTACCCGAGCGCAAAATCCGATCTACTGGTGACATGCATTTTTTTAAGCAATGGAAGGGGTTGTGGATTCTGGGCACTCAAATTAGTTTCACTGAGTTTTCTTTTAACGTTTTCTACACTCGCTGCTATATTAAACACTTTCATTATTTCCGCAGCAGGCAAAAACGGACAATGTATCGAAAGCCGTATCGAACAATTCACGTCCCGGAGGGACATGGAAGGCATTCGACCTCTTGTTTTTCGTATATTTCTGTTTTTTATCGTATTCGTAACCATTTTCGTAGAACATCCGATAAAATTTTAAATTTCCCTAAAATTTTTACCTTGCGAAATGGAATTTTTAATAATTTTACTTTGCTCTGTCGTAAAATGCTTACCACGGCCCACTCAAATGCAAAAACTTAAAAAAATCATTGGATTGTTATACAAAAATAATGGAACTTACTTGTTACGATCAAATTTTTTTAATAAATGTAAATACCTAGTATTGAGAAGAAAAGGAGTTGAGCACTGCTATTATTTTGACCACTCGAAATTACAAATTACTCACTATAATTGCAAACCTAGAAAGTACCGTTATTGTTTTGGAACAAATTGTCATCAGCTTATTTTGTGTACTTATCAAGTAACTATATTTTAAAAGATTGGAAGAAAAAAAAACTTCATTTTTTCGAAATATTTTCTTTCAGTTCAAAAATGATTCTATTATTTTGACCGCAACTGTACATAGCTAAGACCCTGTTGTGTATCCCGTGGTAGATCAAAATCTCATTTGAGCTACTTATGTGCATTTTACTTAAGGCATTAATATAACTCAGCTGACCATTTTAATATGATTCGATCCTTGAAATCTCATCAATATATTTTTGGCTGATTCCTACGTCTGCACTCAAATTACACCCGCTATATTAACGTAAATCTGACGAAAAACTAATTTTTAATTTAAAGCAAATGTGGAAAATTTTTAAGTGAATTCAAAGAACACACCATTGCGTTGAAATTTCAATCAGCTGTTCATTACAACATAAACAAATAATTAAGAAATTGCGATACCAAAGGAGAATTCATATTGAACATATAAGCTGAATGTGCCCAATCGCCATTTTTCGACTTTTCGAACAGTCTCACCTGGCGAAACTATAACAGGTAAGACATTTTGGACAACGGATTCGAGTTTTTTGGGTCCTAATCATCCTAGAAAGATCATTTTTAATAATAAATTCGAACTTTCATTTAGCACTGTAGAAAATGGTTTAATCTGCATCGCAGTTCGGGAAGTGCTGGAAGAAATTTTTTTGATCTGACACTAATTAAAAAACCACCTACAAATAAATAAGAGTTTAATAATCGTAATACATATTATAAAGTTATCAAAAGAGCATGCGTACGATGCAATATATTTGGTCAGCCAAGGCCTAATTATGTAATATTTTACATTTTTTTTCTTTAATTTTAAATGATGTGAAAGTGGCAACTCTAAAAACTAGTTATATCATTTTGAAATTAAAACGTCAAATCTGACCATAGTTACTAATATTATTGTCAGACTGCAGATATACATTGCTTAGACCCTGTTGTGTATCCCGTGGTAGATCAAAATCTCATTTGAGCTACTTATCTGCATTTTACTTAAGGCATTAATATAACTCAGCTGACCATTATTGTTCGGAAATCACTTCCGTGAAAAATCGAAATAACTTTGTTTCTTCAACAACTTTTAATTTGGTGTGAAATTGTTTTTGAAAAATGCGCAACCTTAGTAAAAAAACTTAAAATAAGACAATATTTAACAATTCTAAACACGAAGTAGCATGGTCAAATTTGTCAAGCAAATCCCTGTAAAACAACAAACATTTGCTACATTGCTCGACAGGATTTAGTAGGATCTGCAGATCAAATATTGAATCGAGTTGAAGTTCAAAAGTTATGGCAAATATTATATCAAAGATTTATATGACTTAATTATCAAATTATCATGAAAAAATTTTCCCAATATTCTGCCGATATAACAGCTTTCCTGAAGAATATACCTAAACATGTTATGTTAATATTTAATTCTATAAATGGACCAATAAGAAAAAAACATTTTTTCAATGTACATATGTATATGTACATATATAATTTATTTTATTGATTGTTTCGAATGAACTTAAGCTGTGAAATATAAATAGCTTATACTGATTTCAATTATGTGGCTCTACTTTCCACCACCGAAGTTGGTATTGATGGCTGCTTTAAATGAGGTCATCTCTAAGACTTTTATGAAAATCATACGTGCCGTTTTCAAGTAAAATTGAATCATATTTTTCATTTGCTGAAAAGTTCCACACCCTTTTTTCCATTTCAGCTTATTAAAAATATACATGTATGTATGTATGATTTGCATCCGTTTATCATATTCTATCAGAATATCTGGCATGGTTTGCAAGATATAACGTTATAAAAATTTAAATTTAAGGCGGTGCCATGCCTCTGTAAGAATCTTTAAACACTGTTCAGATGTGCACCAAGTCCCTAAGTTTCATCAAAATAGCTGCAGATGTTTTCGAAATAAGTGTGGCCAATGGCCACTGGCCATATACAAACAAAAGGACAAACATACTTAAACTTTTAGCTTGTTTAGTTGATTAAAAATGCAATTTTGTTTCTTATTTGTGTTTTATTATGTGTGAATTTCCACAGAAATTGTCATTTTAGCCGGCCTTGGTTTCGATTTTTGATTAGATCACATCGTTCAACCATGGTTTTTTAGGAGTCAAGACTATCTTGAATTAATATTCAAAGTAGAAAAATCAAAACTCGAATACCTATAACTTTTAATGTAACTTTATTTGTAAGGGTATGGGTATACTCATGTACCATAGCTCTATCGAATAAAGCAAAATAATTTTATTCCGGAAATGGGTCAAAAACTATTCTTTCTAGAGTACGGAGCCACCCTAAGTGATGTCCAAAAGCCTTTTTCGACCTTTCTCTATCGATTGGAGCAAAAAAAAAATTTTTCCGGAAATGGGTCAAAACAGCCTCTCCAGGATCTGGAGCCACCCTAAGTGATGTGCAAAATTCAAACACCATTTTCGACTTTTCTCTATCGGTTCTTTCCAGGGTCTGGAGCGACCCTAACTGATGTCCAAACGCCATTTTCTCCCTTTCTTTATCGATTGAAGAAAAAAAAAATGATATCGGAAATTTGTTAGAAACAGTACTTTTCAGGGTACTTTCGACCTCTCCTTATCGATTGGAGCAAAGAAAAATTTTTCTGAAAATGGGTCAAAAACGGTTCTTTCCAAGGATTAGAGCCTCCCTAAGTGATGTCTAAAATCCATTTTCGAGCCTTCTCCATCGATTGGAACAAAAAAATATTTTCCCGAAAATTGGTCAAACGGCATTTTCCATGATATGTACTGGGACACTCCAAGTGATGTCGAAAACCAATTTTTGAGCTTTCCCCATCGATTGAAAAAAAAAAAAATAGTTTTTCTTTACTACAGTTCAACACAATTGGCTCGAGCCATTCACCGCTTCATGTATGCTGAATACGCGTGAGTGTGAGCTTAACAGGTATTCACATTCGTGAGACCCGAGCTACTTACAAGCTCACATTTATGAACAGCATGTTATCTACGCATTCACTATTAGTGAGCGCAACTATGATTCACGCTCATTATTGCATGCAACGTGCCCACTCGCGTTTCATATTTTTGGTAGTGGCTCAAAACCCTCAGTGAGCCACTCAATGCAGTTCACTGGTAAGCAGCATACATACTGAGTAAAATTATCTCAAGTGGGCACACTAAAACCCAACTTATTCAACTTGAACTTTTTATTGTAGAACTTTGAAAATTTACTTATCAATATTAAGTCTTAAATTTTTTTTTGCAAAATTTGGATTTCTTAAAAAGTTATGAACAAGTGAATTTTTATATGCGTGTTTTTTTAAATTGCGATTTCTCAGTAAATATTGTATAAAAGTTAATGAAATTTTCCTGATAGGACAAGAAATATTTTACAATTTATATGAATTTATATAATAAATTTTATTTATTATTTATAAATAATTAACTTTTTAATAAACAAATAGAAATTTAACCAACTTCTCATGTGTACAGAATTGTTCTGTAAAATCTGCCCAACTTTTTCCTGAAAAAGAAAAATTTAAGTACGTTTCATAAATAAAATAGTTGCGAATGTTTAAGTGTCGCCACCTAGGCAATTTCACTCCTACAAACCATCCGATAAGAAAAATTTGAATTGTCTTTGTTTTGAAAAATTTGAATTTTACAATCTTCAAATTTTTCTTATCGGATGGCTTGTAGGAGTGAAATTGCCTTTCTTTTACTAGAGAAAACTTTACTCACTATAAGCATTTTGACAAGCAAAAAAACTCAAATTTTTGTTTTTTACTTCAAATTTTTGAGAAACAAACTATGAAAAATCTTGAGAATCAACCTTACATTACAGCCAATACAAAAATAAACTTCGTTTTTATACGTACCATTAAATTGAAAACACTTTAATTAAGATGGCGAAAGTATTTGACATTTTATAAGTTAGCTTTAAGAGCGCCCCTCATGTTTCTGATATAGCAGCGGGAGTTCCACAAGGGTCTGTCCTTGAATCTGTACTAAATTCTATTTATGAATCGGACAATACTAATTTGACACTCTCTGCTGATGATATATGCATTTATGCTTTCATAGTTCAGTTATCGACATAATTGCCAATATTGAAATTAACCTGCATGATCTAAACAAATATTTTTTTAAATGGAAAATTAAAATAATCTCACTTAAGTCACAAGCAACAATGTTCATTACTAAGAGTTTTTAGGAAACTGCCACAAAGAAACATATTCTTTGGCAGTGTTGGAATTAAATCGAACTCTGAACTTACATATGTACCTGGCAATGGTCCTCGAGAAAACTTTAACTTTTAAGGAACATATTAGTGAATGTGGGAATGGTCCTCGAGAAACTTTAACTTTTAAGGAACATATTAGTGATAGAATTAAACAAACATAGTATCTTCTTATTGAAACTTAATGCCTAATGATTAATCGGAAATCACTCGTAAGCTTAGAAAATAAGTTAACGATTTATAATATGATTTTCTTATCGGTTCTAACTTATGCTTCACCAATTTTAGCTAACGCTGCTCCATCTCATATCAAAAAATAGCAAATCGTGTACTTATGCTAAAAATTAGAGCTAGCTTCCCTAGATACTTTTCTACAAGAGGTCTCCACCACCTTCCAAATATTAATGCAATAAATGTGAACGTTGCAAGCAATAAAGAAAGGTTTCTCCGATGTTGTGTTCTTTCGGAAAATATTTTGATAAGCTTTACTTACTTACTTAATTTAATACTTATAATATATGGATGTGACGTCATATCTATACTTTAGACTTACCGCCCTATTCTGGCAGCTTAACAAAACTCACCACATTAACAAAATATTTAATATAAACAAGTTGTTAATGTTCCATATTCTGGCAAAAATTTAAAAGTTCTTTTCTTTACTGTTTTGTAATGTTGTGAAAAAAAAAATTATTTTTAATATGGAAGAACTCTTACTACTTTTATACGTTGATGCTGAAGAGGATCAACGTAAAGAAAAGATGTTTGTCCAAGCATCGTGTGTTCCATCAGTAGAATCAACTTTCGTCATTAACCACTTAAGAGAAGGAGAAATCGTTCGCAACAGATATGTTTCTACTCTTTAAAACTTACCCTGATTATTCAACTTGACTTTTTCAACTTTTATAACTCTTTCAACTTTGTTTGAATGAAATAAATTGAAATAATTTTAAAAAAAGGAATTCATTTTTATTTATAAAATAAAAACATTCACAAAACAACTGACTGTTATCAAGCCGGCAATAAACAACAAATGTCGATGCTTGAAAAAACGAAATCGGAATACATACTGATTTTCATAAGTCTTAGATTATGACCTCTCGACCTCTCAAACGGTTTTAGATAAAAAATTTCTCCAGAGACTTACTCTTCAGTTTTTTACTTCCTAGCACCGATTTAACCGTTTTCACATATTGCCCCAATGAATGAAATGAATGAAATAAAAAAATAATTTTAAAAGAAAGCAATTCATTCATATTTATGAAATGTTAATGATGCACCATGGGATCGGCGGTAACATAATATTTGAGGTGTTCCAGCTAGAAAGTGGAAAATCTGTACTTTTTTTACTTTTGTCCGGTCAATTGTCAATTTTTTTATAAGAAAGAAAGAAGAAGAAGAAAAACAAATCACGGATTTGAATTCCCCGATCGATAGTTTCCCGAAAACCATACCCACTTTGTTGAAAAATTTTATAACGTCTGTAACTTGCACCATTTTTTAAATCAATATTTTGGAAAATGGGTTGTTTACTCAAAACAGAAGGCGCTAATCCAGTTTTCAATATTAACCTTAATCCTAGTAATAGGCTTTGTCCAGACATATAAGGCTATTGTAATCGGCTGACACATCGTGAAAAAATCAGAAAGTTTTTATTTTGAACCGCTCAATGTATTTTTTACATTCTTAAAGCAACATTTTTTATTGTAAAATAAATATTATAAAACTTTAGATTTGAAAAGTATGACTGAACTACCATATCGTATATAAGTAATAGCCATAGTAAATTGAACAATATTTTCATTGTTATCAATTTGTTTATAATTATGATTTAAAAAACTGGACACCGAGACAAATACGTCTATTCATTGCGACAGATCAACTTGGCCGAAACGGCAAAAAATTTTAACTAACAAGGAGAATTTGAAAATGTATAAATAATATATATATACCATATATGTTTTATATCCAAAATTGAAAGATAAAATATTTCTATTATTTCGAAAGATTACAATCAACTTAAAACTTTTTCATAGAAATTCAGAAATTTTTAAAGATTTTTACATCATTTTACTGGGAGTGATCGAAAATGTGATATTAACATCCAGCCATATTTTCATTAGCTCATCCTTGACATTACAGCTAATCATGTACTCTGAGTTTGCAAATACACCCTGTAGCATATGTAGCATCGACGGTAGTCTTTTCAAAGTAAAATTGCCCTGCAAATGCAGAAATTATACATTAAGGCTCCCTGCAATACTTCAAAATAAATTAAGTACCGTCATTGGACACTTTAAGCCATCAAAGTATTTGGTACTTATGCTGAAAATGCGATTTTTAAAAAAATCGTCAGATTTTTTCCCACCTGATAAATCACACAAATTGTGATCCATCGACAGACGAGAACGTTCGTATTGACCGCCAACTTTACGCGACATGTGAACGTGTAACTGAAAATGTAAAAAATCACACAATAGGTTCACTTGCTAAGCTTTGCCATTTTAAATATTACCCAAATTATCTGGATTGGTCGTATGAACGAGCAAAATGCATTAACGTAGAACATTTGTCCACGAGACTTTGTGATGTTGACGTACGAGCTGGAACAAGTATTCCGATCATAAGTATAGGTTACATTCTTGACAACAACAAGTGATAGCTGAAAAGAAATTTCAGGGATCTGGGGAAAAAAGTAGTAATATTTTATTTTAACTCACAACTTTTATAAAAAATGTAGCGAAAATCAAAAACAAAAGCGTGCGCACCACTGACATTGCCAAAGCGTTAACAAGTTTTAAATTTAAGAGTTTCAAATGATAACATTTAGACCATTTGCATATCTATGCTTATTAAAAGGTATATTTATTTAAAACGTTTTTAATTACTGCAATTTTATGCTTCATTTACTTGAAAAATTTCTGCACATAAATTATAATCGCAACTTTTTTAAGTACCCTATACAATTTGGCCTTCAAGTTCGCTAAAATCTTGCGATTAGATCTAATCACTGTGGTATGTGAGTGTGCTTACTTAAGCGGTTCCGATTAAAGCCACTGCTTGCACTAAAATGATGATCCTACATTTCCGGAAAGCGATCAAATTATCTCTTAAAACAAAAGTTTAGTTCCCCACATTCTTCCCGAACCTGAATATGTGATTTTCTTAGCTGTAGTGTTGCCATTCTCTCTCTCAATGCATAAATTTGAACTACATCGCTATACAGTTTTTCAGGACTTAGGAAATATTGTCCAAAAAATTGTGACAAAATGGTTTTAATTGACATAAATGAAATTCTGCATACAATAAAGTTAAAGTTCTTGTTACGTGGTGAATTACAGAGTTGATTAAGTATTAAAATGCTGTCATGCTGAGAGTTCTCAAATAAAAACTAAAGAAAAAGATTTTAAGATAGCCTGTGTTCTGTGAGACTTATTTTCAATATGTTGCTTTGATTTTTGCAGTTTTAATATAAAAATTCTGCAGATACCCCTTTGGAAATGTAGGCCGCATTTTTTTACGGTTTATTGACTTTGCTTATATGAGGTATTATAGCTGATAACTCAGCAACATCTTCTACCGTGGTCCTTGTATATGGGCAAAAACCCAAAAGTCAGTGCCTCAAAATTGGTCGAACACATAGCTAGTACATCAGATCAGTGTGTGCATCCACGCACATTGCATAAAACCTAGATCTCTACACAAAAAGCTTTTTATTTCTGAGGAAAACCGCAACAACGGTTCCCCGAATCTTCATATATCTACATTCTTTAAGTCCGTTGACGTATTTTTCTTTCTCCTAACTATTGCTGTTCCATCGAATAAGTTGAATTTGGATTCATCAAAAAACAAAACTTGCTTCCAGAAATCGATTCTTTTCCATTACGTTCTTTGGCGAACTCCAAGCTGCGGTTCATTCTCAGAAATGAGAGGTTTTCCGCGTGGTGTTCTACTATGGAAACAGTGGCTGCTCGAAATTTTCTCAATCGTGCGTGGATGCACGCACTGATCTGATGTGCTAGCCATGTGCTCAACCAATTTTGGGGCACTGACTTTTGTGTTTTTGCCTACTGCGTTATCATCGATTAGTGGTATCGTACTGCATTCTCTCTGGGCGGAATTGGTGGGATCATCGCCCGTAAGCAAGTTGGAGAATGCTGCCTCCATAACCTCAGTACACTCTGTGTATCTGTAACCAGATTTCCATTTTCGTCTCTACAAGTGGATGCTCCGGGCTTGAAACCTTGAGTTAGACGCTTAACTTGTTGATAGAATTTTCGTGCATCCTTCTTGCCCTGGTACACCTCAAGTTCCTCACGCTCACGCTTTTCCTGCTCCCTTTTTTTATGTCTGAAAATGCGCCTCTCTTCCTTCCTCTTTTCGCGGTAGTTTTCTCGCACTACCCGCGTTGCGGCTGACTGCAGCATCTTCTTGTATGCGGCGTTTTTTTCAGCAGTCGCATCGCAACACTCCTGGTCATACCATTGGTTTCGAGGTTGTGGGCGTCGAAAACCAATGACTTCCTCGGCAGCAGCACGCATGGAGTGGGAGATGTGTGTCCAAAGTCCACCGGCGTCATCGGTTCCAGAGGTTGGTTGGTTGAGCTTACCCGAGAGTTGAGCGGAGTACGCCTCGGCAGTCCGTTGTGATTGCAGCTTGGCGACGTCCAGCTTTCGTTGCATGCCCGTGCGTACATTCTTCGCATTGCATAGCCGCATGCGGATCTTAGCTGCAACAAGATAGTGGTCGGAGTCAGTGTTGACCCCCCGAAATGTACGCACATCCAGAATGCTTGAAGCGTGCCTTCCGTCGATCACAACATGATCAATTTGGTTTTTCGTTTTTTGATCCGGGGATAGCGAGGTGGCCTTGTGAATGTCGAGGTGTTGAAATCTGGTACTACTAACTACCATGTTTCGCGCCGCGGCGAAGTCGATCAGTCTCAGACCGTTATTTGAAGTGGTCTCGTGAAGACTGAACTGACCGACTGTAGCGCCAAAGATGTCTTCTCTTCCGACCTTCGCGTTAAAATCGCCGAGGACTATTTTTACATCGTGGGTCGGACAACAGTCATACACGTCCTCTAGGCTCGCGTAGAAATCATCCTTGGTGGCATCGTCCTTTTCCTCCGTCGGGGCATGCGCGCAAATTAGGCTTATGTTGAAGAATTTTGCCTTGATACGGATCGTAGCCAACCTTTCGTTTATTGGCGTGAACCGGGAAACTACGTGGCGTAATTTTCGACTTACAACGAATCCGCAACCAAATTCGCGCCTCTCCACATGGCCGCTGTAGTAGATATCAGAGTTCGTCCGTTTAGAGCAGCCTTGTCCTTTCCATCGCATCTCCTGGATGGCGGTGATGTCAGCCTTTATTTTTACGAGGGCTTCCGCCAGTTGGATAGTTGCACCTTCCCTATGGAGGGTCCGGACATTCCAGGTGCATATCCGTAAATCATTGTCCGTTTTTCGTTTGCAGTGGTCGTCATCGTAGTGGGGGCTATTATCCGAGGCTGATTTGGTTTTCATTGGAAATGATGATAATGTGTGGTGGGACCCAAACCCTACGCACACATTCCAAGTTTTAAGTCAAGGAGAGACTCGCCTTCTCACAACTAGCTCACCCCCGGACGGGTGTCCAAGGGATCTCCAGAGGATACTTGGCCAAAAAAGGCCGGAAGTTTGTGAGCTGCTTGAACTGCTTGCAAAAGAATCATCCCTGGCCACTCCCAAGTGAGTGGCAATCAGGAAATTTTCCCACTTACGTGGACTTCTACAAGCAGCCCCATCCTCATATGCTCATTAGCATTAAAAAGAGTTTCAATCAAAACTGCATCATTATATTTTTTCCATTAAGTTTTCGGATTCCCGATCTCGCAAAAAGTGGGGTCACTTTATTCGGTCACTGTATATAATTTTCTCTTGGTTACAACCAAAGTTTAAATTTGGTCAGAAT
This sequence comes from Tricholauxania praeusta, assembly GCA_949775025.1. Taxonomy (NCBI): domain Eukaryota; kingdom Metazoa; phylum Arthropoda; class Insecta; order Diptera; family Lauxaniidae; genus Tricholauxania; species Tricholauxania praeusta. The sequence goes on from OX459031.1 coordinate 47,350,635, forward strand.
ATAATATAAATTGAGTTTTGGTTGATTGAATTCGGGTTGATTAAATATCACTCAGGGTTTGACCAACGGGTAAGGCAACACACTCAAAATATCTTTGAGGACTATTTCCCTAAGGACTATCAGGGTGTGCATTTACATATTACATGTCTGATGACCTTCAGCTCAAAAATTTCACAGTTGTTCTTTATTTTATGGATGAAGAAAGAAAGGTGTTTTCCTCGGACATTCATTGCTCAGAGAAATATATTTTCTGTTTTCCTGAAAAACTCGATTTTTTTAAGTTATTGCCATTTGAACATTTTATGTTAAAAATGTGTCATTTGTATTAATTTTTGTCGACACTATCATCACTTCCACAAAGGTAATGGGTTCTTATCAATATTTTTCTTTTTGAAATTTTCGTAATTAGATTAATTTTTAGAAAATATGCACATTCTCTAAGAGATATCGAAGTTCAATATATAAATTTTTGTAGATTTTAAGAAAATTCTTATCACTAACAATAAATTATTGGAACTGAACACCATGGCATCAAAGATATGAACAACCGTACAACTTTTTTCCTTTCGGGTATTTTTTTATATATTTTTTTTTTTTAAATTAATTTTCTCTTATGCATATTCCATTTATTACTATAATGGACTAATAATCGTTCGTACGAAGAGCTCTCCATCCGGCACACATAAGAGTCGCTCGCTTGCGAGTGAGTTTTCATTGAATTCCAAATTTAAATTCCTAATTGATTCATAGAAGATGCAATCCATCCCAGGACGCGTAGCAATGACTTGGACCACTGTTGGTGCAACATTATTAATGGTACAATGCAAAGATATTGATTACCCAATCGATCATTGACCAGTAGGCATCAGAAGTTAATCATTAAGGACTGCAGAAAGCAAGTAGGCATTGAGAGATTGTGATTCTGTGCGTAACGTAACTAATGGAAGGCGGCTTATAGCTACAACTAATTGCGAGTAAGACAACTAGACGCAGATGAAACAAATTTGTAAAAGAGGAAAAGAGAGGGAGAGAGCGCAGATAAGAAAATATGCTACAATTGAATTAATGTTACAATTGATTAAATAATAAATTCAAATCGATATTGCAGAACCTTCTCTAAATTATTGAGAGCAAAATAACGTTATGCAAAGTTATAAGGACAGGCAGAGGAAAAGCATTACCCAGAAAGCTTAAGGCTTGAAGAAATCCATTAATTGCAAAATCAGGCAGGTATTGAGTCGAATTAAAAATGATATTTGCTCTTTTGCACAAAGTCATATTATGGGCTTACTGCCAGCTTACTCCAATGTTTGGTTTCAGGTGCTTTTTGAAGCTGCGAACTGCATTAGTCACCATCTGTAATGGAACCGTATGATCCCGAAGCACTGTACTGCTTCCCACTGTCAAAACATGTGTTGTCTCTGCCTGCTCTAATGCTATAATTTTTCGAAGAATCGAAATCTCAAAACCTTTTCATACAAATTTATATTAATAATTATGTCAGTATTAAAAGCCTAGTAAGAAAACAATGATTTAATAAATAAGGAGAGAGGTTCCAAAAGTAAATTGATGCCGGTCACTTTCTTCAAATAGGTATAACAGGCATTCATTTTAATAAAAACACTTCCGGACTTGCCTTACCGGGCTTGTTTTTTCCGATTGTTTTTTATAGTCAATTTTCCAAATCCGCAATTTTATCAGTGCTTTTACTTGTATCACCACACATTTCCGTACCAAATTTAGATACACTGACTTAAAAACCACACTCAATAGGGCGTTTTATATTGATCGTTCCCAGGGGGGATATCAAATTTACGTAAGCAAAATAAAATAAAGCCTATTATACTGTGAGCTTAATCATTTTTTTAATGCTGAAAATAAATTTTGATATCGGTGCAGTACATTTTTTAGCCATGCAGAATAATATAAGAGTTATGTACATATATTAGGGTGTTTATTTTGAAAAGCTTTGAGATGGATTTTATTTATTTTTTCCTATATTATAGCTTGAAGAATAAAAATAATTGGCAACATTTAAGATTCCTAGCTGAAACCTGTAAACGGCGCGGGCAGAGTTTATGTCCAATTCCGTTGAAATTTAACGAAAAAACCGACTTACTAAAACGAAGAAAAAGTTTGTATTAGGTGACAAGATATATCGTTTTAAGTTTTTTAGTTGTATTGGGGATGCCACCTACGCCGACATTTTTCGTGTGACTGAAAATGCGGACAAATTGCACCCGAAGTAGGTTTTTTTATATTGTTTTTTAAATTTGCGGTCCTATGTGCCTATATAATAAAATTGGGTTTGAAGAAAATTATACCAAAATTTTTCAGCTTCCTAGATCAAACGTGCGAAAGGCGCATCCACTTTGATCCCTATTATGTACAATTCATATGGAAGTAATTTTTTTTTACTAAAACGCGAAAACAAATTCTGTTTTTCGCTTTTTTGCTGTTCCGATTTTCATATGAATTGTAATAGAAAACAAAGTGAATGTGCCGCACAGTGGCGATATCTGCCATTTCTCGTTGCAAAAATTATAACTTCTGAACGAATTGAAATATCTCTATGATTTTATTTTTGTTATGGACAGAAAAATAATACAGCTTTTACTGCACAAAATTTTATTTGAATTGATAGGGATCTTATGGTATTCATGGTCAAAGTTAAACTTTCTAATAGATGTACAAATTATGAATATGAAGATCTCCATCTGAGTGTTGTTTTAGAAAAAAAAAATAGTTAATTAAAATTTTTAATGTTCAAAATTTTTTTCTACACTGAAAAAAAAATTGAAAAACAAAACTTGAAAAAACCGGAAATGCAAATCTTTTGATCTGCTAAGCGAATTGAGGTATCTCAATATTTTTTTTTTCTGTAGACTATAAAATAAAACAGCTCTAACATTTAAAATTTTTATTTCAATAGACGAAAAGGACGCTAAGGAATTAATTTCTGAAGGTAGGCTATCTATAAAAACGAAATTTTCAGTGTAACTTTATTTATTAGAAAAAAAAAAATTTCAAAAAAATAATATTATAACATGCAGTCTTATATGAGTACCTATAATTTAAAAGCATAACCTAAATTTTTTGGAAGCATTTATCGATATTTATATAATTATCTAAAAAATCTAACATTTCCGGGGAACTTATTTTGTTCAACTTTTTTATGAGTTCAGACATGCCTTAATGCTGAAATCTTCGGATCTGATGATGCGGCCAATATATTGAAGAGATCCTCGTTTTGCCGTTTTCGAGACATCTTGCTGGTAATCGAATTCTTTAAGTTTTTCTAACTGTTAAATAATGAATAATATTCTAATTGCCTAGGATACGATCTACGTACGCACTCATTAAATGTCGAGTTTTTAAGTTTTTCGCAACTTTGGAATTAAAGCCTGTATTTTATTACAAGCCAAGATAATAAAGTTCATCTCCAAAAATTTCAAAATAAACACCCTAATATATTAATTATAGACATTACAAATTAGTAGTTGAATTAAAAGTCACGAGTAATTACAAAAAATCTGGAGGTGCAAAAATTAATAAAATGTATTTTATCGAACTGTGATGGCAGCTGTGATCAGTAGAGCCGTGAACTATAAAAATTTTATCGTAGCAAAAATAAAACTTAAGATCTTCTCACTTCATTATGCAACTTTTTTTTTTTTTTTTCAATTCAATTTCAATTTATTTGATTCATTCAACATTGAAAAACTTAACAATGGTTATAAGTCTAAAATAAATTTTCTTATACATAATAATATTGAAAAGGGACTACGATCTGTAGTTCAGAGGAGCTAGTAGTGATCGCAGGCAGTAAATAAATTCATAAACAGTACAAAAAAAAAATTTTACATTTAATTATTGTTGAATTATAAACATAATACTAAAAAGAGGGGTCACAGTTTTGTATGTAGCAAGAAAAAAACACTTTATAAATAGCTTTAAAATAAGATAACGTATGATTTAATACTTTGTAAGAGCTTCTCTAACGAATAACTATTGTAAAACATGTAAAATACTTTCTAAATTTACGTAAGTAAAGTTAAAAAGCCAGGATTTTACTCTTTTGAGAAATAAAGACTTAACGCGAATCAGCCGAATTTCATCAGGTAATTGGTTAAAAATTCTTGGTGCTACAGAAGAGTAGCAATTTAAAAAAATTTGCAAATTATGGTGAGGAATTTCAACTAAGTATTGCAAGTTAGTTCTTAAATTATAATATATAGAGAAACGGTTCATCATATATCCAGAACTACTGAAAAAAAGTTTGAGAACCTTGTAACAATACAAATGCTTGAGCGGTAATATTGATAACTCTTCAAAGAGTAAAAAACTTCGATAGTAACGAGATTTATTGCATATTAACCGGATAGCGCACTTTTGCAAGTTAAAAATAGGAGTAAGTTTGTTTTTATGTGTCCCACCCCAGCAAGTCAGACCATATTCAAGTTTCGAACTAAATAATGAATAATAAATACATTTAAGAAGCTCTGAGGAGCAATAAGTATTTAGCTCGTAAAGCTGGCGAATGATGTTCCTAAAATACTTTCTCAACTCACCACAATGTAAGGACCAATCTAACTTGGTATTAAGCCATAACCCTAGATATTTATACGAATCAACAATCTCAATCACAAAACAATTTGAAGAGCATTGAACATTGTCAAAAAATGTCATGCCGCTATAATCATTATTACATGAAGTACATCTCTTAGGAAATTTATTACAGTTTGGTCCATGATAATGTAGTTGACCAAATGGTACTAAATGCCCAGAGACATTAAAAAACATGAATTTAGTTTTATCACTAATTAGAAGTCTATGAGCTTTGAACCATCTGCTCAAAAGATCCACATCATAATTCAAATTCGAATATAAATCAATAAGGGATTTACTAGTAAACGAGCATGCCATGTCATCAGCAAATATAGTCATTGAGCTTTTTAGTTTAAGTGCAAATAAAGAGTTGATGTAAATAAGAAACAATATCGGTCCCAAAACAGAACCTTGAGGGACTCCTAAGCTCAAAAACATATAAGAGCTGATTTTATCCCCAACTTTTACCACCTGCTGTCTATTTGTCAAATACGAAGCGAACCAGGAATACATGAAACCACGGAAGCCACACTTGTAAAGTTTGTCAAGTAATATTTTATGATTTACTGTGTCGAATGCTTTCGTTATATCAACGAACAATGACGCAGTTATCATACCTTTGTTTACTCCATTATAGATGTGCGAGCAGAAATTCTGCAGAGCATCTTCAGTTGACATACCAGTACGAAAACCAAATTGTTTGCTATTAAAGAAGTTCATGTTATTAAGAAACGATAGAATTCTGCCTTTAATTGATTTCTCAAATAACTTGGAGAAAACCGACAGAAGTGAAATTGGTCTGTAGTTATTCATACAGTATCGCTCACCTTTTTTGTATAGAGGCAAGACAATCGCCTTTTTTAAGAGCTCCAGAGTGTACACTAAAATTAAATATATACGTTACAACGTCTGCAATATAAAAGGCAATTTTTTTCACAACGGAGCTAGAAAAATAATCATAAGTTGAGGAATATGAGTTCTTTAGGGACATGATGATTTTATAAATCTCAAAAGATGAAATCGGTACAAACATAAAACTGTTTGGGTTAAATTTATCACTAAGCAAGCAATCACATGAGGAGCAATCATTATTCACAAAACTGGCAACTTTTTCACCAATATTTGCAAAGAAGTTGTTCAAACCATTAGCCATTTCATGGGAGCTAGAGGTAGGTACATCATCAATAACAAGATTATTTATTACATTATTACTGACATTTTTGCCTAAAATTTCATTAATAACATTCCATTCCTTTTTAGGGTTTCCTTTAAACCTACGTAGTTTCCCCATATAAAAATCAGTTTTGGCTTTGCGTAACTCACTTGCAATTTCCTTGCATGCAACTTTGTATCGGTGTCTAAGTTGTTCGTTATTATATTTTTTCAGTTTTTTATATAAATTGTTTTTCAGCTCAATTTTGCGAACAAGAATATCCGTTATCCAAGGTTTGAGCTTTGTAATCTTTTTTTTACCATGCATGTAGGAGCAAGAACACTGTTCAAAGTGTACTTGCAAAGTTGTGAGAAAAAAATTAAAGGCCTCAGAAGGACAAGTACTAGTAAACACATCATCCCAAGATTCCATTAAAAGAGATCGATTAAGCGCAACGAAGTCAGTACGAAAGGCAATTTTATCTCCATTAGAATCAACCCTTTCAAATTTCGCACAACCATCAATACTGATGGATATTAGACAGTGATCGGATATTTTAAAATCAGCCACAGAGCTAAATGCACCCAACCCACAATTAAGACGTGAAAAGATATGATCAATGCATGAAGTAGAACTACTAGTTATTCGAGTCGGAACATTTATGCATGATTCTAGGCCCAGACTGTTTAGAAAGCATAGGTAGTTATCAACCAACACATTATCATCTAAGATATTTATGTTAATATCACCTAAGAAAATTAAATTGCTTGATGACTCATTACTTAGTAGAAATTCCAAATCTTTTAAAAAGCTGTCTATACTGGAAGAATTAAATCTATAAGCACAAAGAAATGTAAAACTACGGTTATTAATTGAACACTTTACTTTCAAGGCATCACAACTCGGAAGATTATAAGAAAAGTGCTTAAAAGAAAATTCACTCTTCAGAAATAAAGCAACACCACCAGAGGCATAAGCATTGTTACAACACGCTATCAAATTATAGCCAGGAATATTGTATTTATCAATTTCAGATTCAAAAATCCAAATTTCACTTAAGAAAACAAAATCAGGCTTACTAACAAACGAATTTAAGTGCACTAAGAAATGATCGAAGTTTTGACGCAAGCTACGTATATTTTGATGTACAACAATCAGCTCATTATCATTTTTAGGTTTAAATAACATATCAGCTACATCAATATGATTACAGGTAGAGTTAAAATCAACAAGATCATTAAATACAAAAAAGGCTTCAGAATCTTCATTCATTTTAAAATATATGTAAGTATAAATAAAATAATTATAAATTAAGTAAAAGATATCAGGTCAGACTCAGTTTCAATAATAAAGTGATTCTCATTTTCATCTTTTCGTAGAAATAGCTTTCCGTTTCTTATCCAAACATATTTTATTTTGTTCTCAGTTTTTAATTTTAATGCTGCATTAAACAATTTTCTTGTAACATTATCAAGGCAATTGTTTATATATATTTTTGTATTGTTGTTGGTATTAAAAATTTTGCAATTAAGATTTTGTCTCTTTTCGTATTTTTTTTTCATGATCTCTTTCTTTTTTAAGAGAGTGGCAAATTTAACCACTAATATTTTTTTCTGATTTTGGGGATCATTGGTTTTTTTTATTGTTTTTATGTAAAGGTCATCGATGTTATTTTCGTTTATATCAACGCCAACGCCAGCAGACAAGACTTGAAGAGCACAATTTAAGGCATTTTCTTGCTGAAGATTTGGGATACCTACAACTTCAATGCATTTATCTCTCTTGTCGCGCTCATTATCAAAAACATTACGCTCTAATAAGATTACACGCTCTTTAAGTGAACTGTTTTCACTTTGTAAAAACTCCAGCAAACCATTTATTCGTTGATTTTCAGCACGCATTTCTTTAAGCTCATTGTAAATTATTTCTAGGGTAATCCCTTCACTTAATACAGCCGATGAATTAGAGGTAGTTGGCAAATTTGTTTGCTGCTCAACATTATATGATGTTTGCGTTACAATCGGTGACTTGACGCGCATGTTTTGGTTTTTTCCACTATCTCTTACGATTGTTGAAGGAGCTATATTATTGACAGCAGATTGTAGGGTTTTAGAACTTGGCGAATTTACAGCAGAAAGTGCCGACGGCAGTACAGAATTTCGACGAAGAGAGACACAGCGAGAGCAGTTAAAATGTTGTTTTAATTTTTTTAGGCATTCAACATCACTCTCTGTCAGGCGCGGATCTAGAATTTTTTTCCGGGGGGGGTCACAGGATAGAAAAAAATCAAAAATAACAAGAATAACCAAATAAACAAAGCAAGCCGAATTTCTTCAATGAATAAAAACAAAGCCAGAATAACTTTATGCAAAAACTTGTCCAATTTGTTTTACTTGAAAATTCATGGGTTGAGAGTGTTTCTGCCTCAGACTTCCTATACAGCGGAGGACATTAAAGAAGTTCATCTTATAGCAGAAACGTACCAGAAGCTTCTGATCACTCCCCCTTCGAACGTTATTGCAGAATTCAAGTTGTGGGTAGCTAAATGGAACCGAATTGTTGCAAACGTCGGTGAACTCCCAGATTCGGTTCCTCTTGCCCTTGATTCGTGTGATGAAGTTGTTTATCCGGCTATTAATTCACTGCTTTGGATTTTGGAGACGCTTCCTGTTTCTGGAGCCACTGCAGAAAGGAGTTTTTCAACTCTCCGTCGACTCAAAACTTGGTTGAGATCAACTATGGCAGAAGACAGACTCACTGGGCTTGCATTGCTACACATCCATCGAGACATTGAATTGGACATCGAAGCGATCATTACCAGATTTGCGAAACAAAATAGAAAATTGGATTTTGTGTTATAAATGAAGAGCTGAGATGCAAAACCCTCCAAGTCCATATTTTGCGTTTTTGAGAAAAACGAAAAAACTGTATTCCACTGAAATTTAACTTTAGTAAAAAAGTGGATTGATCCATTGTAATAGTTGTCAAAAGTTATTAAAATTCTGATTTTTCATTATATTTTATGACATAATCTATAAGGACTATAGTAAAAAAACGTTTGGACTTGGCGGGTTTTGAAACAAAAACTGTGGCCTTGGCGGGTTTTGAAACAAAAACTATGGACTTGGCTGGTTTTGAAAGTGAAACCTCGGGACCTGCCGGATTTTGAAAAATAATAGCAAAAGGCTTCGAAATCATTTTTTTAAAAATGGCTTGGTTTAAATTAATTTCAAAACATTTGAATAAATGCAGATTGAAATTTTAATTACACAATATAATTTCCATTTTAAAATAACACAAAACTATTTGCATTTATGAAAGCCGCATCTTTTTTGATGAAAAATTGGACTTGGCGGGTTTTGATTTTCAGAAATGTGCACTTGGCGAGCTTTGATAAAAATAATTTATCAGAAATTTTTGCAATCAAAAGTTTGTGAAGGGAGACATTTTTTTTTACAATTTGGAGTATGTAGGCTTGTAGACAAATATTTTTTCTGCGCCCTCCTACAATATCTCACATTTTCATGTTTTAGGACTTGGCGGGTTTTGCATCTCAGCTCTTCAAATGATGCTTTTAGTTGGAACTTGTAAACAGATTGTAAACAGATGATAGTATATCAAGTATAGCTACAATCCAAATATAGAAAAAATAATTAAAAAGTCAGTCTGGTTTAAGAAAATTAGTCAAATTTGTTGATTTAGTCATTTCTGGATTCCAATTTTTTCAGAGTGCAAAAAAATAACTTAATTTTGGTCGTTTGGTTAGTTTCAGGTTTTTAAGTTTGCAAAAACTAGGTTTTGTTCGTTTGTTTTTTTTTTGTTTTTCGGTTTGCAAAATATTGTTTCAGCTTTATTTTTTGAAATGCGGGCTGTTTTGGGGGGGGGTCATGACCCCCGTGACCCCCCCCTTGGATCCGCGCCTGCTCTCTGTGACATTTACACATTTGCAATGGAATAAATCACCACACTTTCCGCAATTAACTGCAGGTTGACCACGATCAACTTTATTATTGCAAATGCACGGCATAATTATTCCAGATAAAAAAGACAGTTTATTTATTACTTGAAGCTCAATATAATTATCACTAAATAAATTTTATTTATTGATTTTTTATTTAGATTTAGTTAGTAAAAGTATCACAAAAATTACAAAGCGCTAAGTTCGCAAAAACGATGTTGACCCCACGACAACTAACTACGATTTAGGTAGGTCAAAGGAATAGTATAGCCCCGGAACCTCATCATGTTATGTAGAATTGGTTAATGAGGACCTTTTTTGTAATATTTTTACGAGAACAGGGGTATATAGTATTGTTGACTTACTCTTCTTGGGAGGGCCTAGGGGTCCTGGGACCTGGGAGGCTAGTTACGCCTATAGTAATTGTTTATCTATTTAATTTTACATTTATCTATTTACATTTATCTAGAATTTAAAATGCTCTGATAATATCATCTGTCTCTTTAGCGTTATAGATGCCAAAGGCTGCACAACTTTTTGCAATGTACAGATTGGCATTTACAAATCCATCGTTGCTACTGACGCGCAACGGAAAAAGTCCAACAAATTAATATTCAGTTGAAACGAGATTATCGGCAATTAGTCAACAACAGCATTCCACGGCAGATTAAACATTTTGATTGAATCAAATGGAAGGAAAACGTTACCACACTCACATGTACGCGTGCGCATTACATGCATTTAAAAATGCGGCTCACACAAATGCTGCATGAGTCTTGGCAAAATCAAAGAAAAAAATTTATACTAAAAAAAAAAAATGGTGAAAATATACAGCAACAACAAAAAAACAAATATTGTCACCACAAACATTCAGAAGCAACAAGTGAACCTATACAAACAAATGACGTTGCGTTGTGCCTCGTTGCGCATGCGGACTGCGGTTATTAGCATAAATCATTTGAAATGCATCGTGCCAATTGAATTTATTTGTATTTGATATGCAATTTGCAGTCGCAACAGTTAGTGCAGCCTAAAGCCATGGTATGGCTATTCGGTGCTGTGCATAGGCGATGCAAAAACTTACATTTCTTGAAGACTATTTTCGATTTCCTTAAAAAGTTGTGTTCATATACAGTATTAGTGTCAATTTTCCAAGTTCATAGGTTTCGAAATAGTTTTTTAGCCTGCAATTTAAATCACTTTAAGTACCCTTCCATAAATATCTCACCTAATATCTATGTGGTATGTCTAAAAAATTGTATTTGTTGCTGATCTTCCTTAATCTTAAAACTTCGCCGACACCATATGCATGCTAGAGTTTTTGAATCCAGTAGTCACCAAGATTATAAGATTTTGACAAAAATCTGCAAAGCGGAACATCCTAGACTGAAAAAATAAATAACGGTTAATATATATACCAAATCCATCTTAAAACATGCACGCGGATTATTTTATGATACAAAATTGGTTGCCGATAAAATATGTTATTTTTCAAAGGATATAAGGGGACCCATATTTCCCCGATTTTTTAAAAAATTTTTTTACGAAGCTATGGCCATTTTAAGTTCTGCCCATTTAAGGCTGAAAAATGTTTCAAAAAAGCGGCATTTCCATCCAAATCAAAATAATTAACTTTTGTTTTTTTGATTCTTATAAAACTTTTTATTTTCTATTAGAATCTTTAAAAAAATTTGAAAGTGGTTGAAAATTGGCAGAGTTATAAAGCTTTTTATGAGAAAAAACAAAGCTAATTTTCTGAAAAACCCCACCTTTTTTTTCGCTTCAAATTTTATTTTGGACTTGTACTAATACAAGAAAGAGATGATATGAGTTTAATGCGCGCTTAAAGACATTTGAGGTGAGAAGAATTTTTTTCCAAAAAAAAATATTTAAATTTTTGTTTCAACCTTTGCCAGGTCATCTGTGATACTACTATTTTCAGCTTATTTTTAATAATAACATCTTTAAAATGAGCTTTTAAGAGGCAATCTGCGATGTTTCCTCGCAAAGTTGCTGCCATTTTAAAAAGACATGAATTTGATACCCTGATTTTTTGGAGCAGACTCTTCAAACATGGTTTTTCTTGAAGTTAGGACTATCTTTAATTAATAATCAAAGAGGAACAATTAAAATTTTAAGGGAGACATAGATAAAATTGCATTTAAGTTAAAAAAAAAACATGAAAAGTTATATATAAAGTTAGTCCATTGAAATGTTACATTGACCTTGCATTTTGTATAGGACAAGATTTTTTTTTTGTGTTGTGTAGAGGGGATCAGTGTGAGTATAAGTCTCAGTTTTCGGGATTGAAAGCCCCCCCATTTGGCCGCCATTTTAAAAAATGGGTGTATATAATTTTTCCACGATATCTTAACAGCCGTATGTCTTACACAATTTTTTTAAGACTTTTTGAGTAGAAAATTGTATTTTCTACAATATTAATTGACATACTTTTTATCGTAAAATTGAAAATGAAAAAGTTATAGTTAAAAAACGACTAAAATTTTCGGGTAAAATATCATTTAAGGACTATAACTTTTTTTCTATTGATTTAATTAAAAAAATACTTCAGACGTTTTTTGTAGACCATTTTATTCCAAACAATTTTCCATACTCATTTTTTAAATTTATTTTTATTGAGAAGCGTTAGGGTGGTTCGAAGGGATCTAACCTAGAGGTGACTTGTACGTTATAGTGATTCAGACACAAAGAAAGTTTATAAAAATCGTTCTTCTTTTAGTATATTGTTCTATATGTCCTCTGAAATTAGTATGCCTTTTTTCAGAACTTAAAGTACATTCTAGAGGTCGCTCAAACCGCCACAAGCATTCAAGACTATTGAATACGTAGTTGTGGGTGTTAAAGATGATTAACGGCCAGAGACTAATTTTATTATCTCTATAGATGTGGTCTTTGAGCCGCTGATTACGAAAACCAAGGTCCCAAAATCCTAAGTTACTTGCAACAACCACAAAAATACAAAAAAAAACCCTATTAAAGGTATTTTTCACGATAATTTCAAAAATAATAAAAACTCATCCAACGAAATTCGCCTTTTTTAATAATAATTTGTACTTGTGGTTCGTTTATGTAAAATTGTATAATAAGAGATAGTTCGAGAGGGCAGGGCCAACCTTAGGTAGTGCGAGGCCCATGCAACCAGTAGGTGCGAGGCCTCTTACAACCAGCACACATAATAAAAGCCTCTCCCTTAACTCTGCTTTTATTTGTTCGTTTTTATACAACGGCATTAGCTTTGTTCTTCACCTTCAGCAATTGCATAAATGTAATTGCATAAATTTTATGCACTGAAAACAAAAAAAAAACGCAGACCTTAGCGCCTACAACGCTATAAAAACAGTTCAGAAGCTTTTTATCGGCGCTTTTCGGAAAAAAAAAATGTGACCCGCAAAACTCAGTGCAATCGAATTAATTTGGCGCTCCTAAGGCCGGCTCTGGGAGAAGTTCCTCCCGCCTTGAAGTAGAATTAATTAGTTAATTTCTTACCATATTCATTTTTGTTTGGTGAAGTATTTCTAAGAATATTGAAGAATTTGTGCCAAACGTTTCGGATGGTGAACGCACACCTAAATCAAAATAAAATACAACTAAAGGTAGGGGGTAGATTGACCCTCTTAAAGGTGAAAATTATTTATTTTTGCCTTACAATCAATGTCCATTCAATAAAATTTGAATTAAAAAGTAGAAAGACACATTTTTGCCAATTTGTTTTATTGTAAGTTTCTATAGTAGTAAGTTTAAACTTCTCCCAGAGCCGGCCTGAGGAGCGCCAAATTAATTCGATTGCAGAGGGTTTCGCGAGGCATTTTTTCCGAAAAGCGCCGATAAAAAGCTTCTGAACTGTTTTTATAGCGTTGTAGGCGCTAAGGTCTGCGTTTTTTTTTTTTTTTTCAGTGCATAAAATTTATGCAATTACATTTATGCAATTGCTGAAGGTGAAGAACAAAGCTAATGCCGTTGTATAAAAACGAACAAATAAAAGCAGAGTTAAGGGAGAGGCTTTTATTATGTGTGCTGGTTGTAAGTAGTGTTTCACCGAGGCCGAGGCGAGGCGAGGTTCTAGTTGATCTCGGTCTCGCCTCGTTTTATAAATTTAAGTCTCGCCTCGCCTCGGCCTCGGACGAGATCTTGCCATCACATGCCTCGCCTCGCCTTGCTTCGCCTCGTTCTCGGCCGAGGCACCTCGGTAAAAAAGCGAGGTTTTTATTAAAATAAATAAAAAATTATATATGTATCAGGGCTGATAGGCTGATCAAGCCTCAAGAAATAAAATAAAATATCTGTTTTTATTTTTGGTGAATTGGATAAGATATGATAAATTTAATTCTTTTCTTATATGCTAAGGAGACGCATTGCCTATTTTTCCAAGCCAAACTAAGCTTTGAACCTTTTACAAACTATAAGCAAAATATGTACCAAATCTTATTTATATACGTCAAATAGATATTGAAATATGATAAAGTTAATTTTTTTCTTATATTGAAGGCATGATACCGCCCATTTTATTAATTGAATCTTAGTTGTGCCTCTACCTTTTATAAATATACCAAGTTTTATTAATCTACATCAAGTTATTGATAATATTTATATGATGAATTCTGCTTTTCTCTTATGTGGGGGTGGCATCACCCATTTATCGTAAACTATATTACGGAGCATCCCAAATCATAAGAAACATATATGTATGCCAGATCTTTCGTCGGTCGGTTGAACGGTTTTGGAGTCCATTAGCAACGAACATACATATATTGATCTTTATTTATATACTAGTATTACTCTGTGCGTTTCGCTTCACCTTACCGGTTCTTAGAAAGACTATTAGAATAAATCAATTTCAATGCAGTGTTGTCAATCATGCAGTTTTGCTTATAGCCTTACATAGCCTTACATGCTTCCCTAACCGATCAATCGAGGCGAAGTCACATAGCAGCTGATGCGATCCAAGCACTTCTGTGCATTAGCGCTTGGACCAAATCTGAACTCGTAAGAAGCACATGCGGATTAAAAATAAAACAAAGTAGTTTACTCAAAATAAAATACTTAAATATTAGTTAAATATAGATTTAATTATAAAAATTACATTCATATTTTGAATCTGCATATGATTCTAACGAGTTCAGATTTCGTCAAAACGCGCCTCGCTCTTGATTTCGAAAACGAGGCTAGGACGAGGCGAGACCGAGGCGAGGCCGAGGCGAGGTGCTGTGTGATCTCGCCTCGCCTCGGTCAAGCGAGGAAAATTTATTTTTCCATCTCGCCTCGTTCTCGCCTCGGTCTCGCCTCGTTCTCGTAGTCAAAAACGAGGCTGCCTCGTAGCCTCGGTGAAACACTAGTTGTAAGAGGTCTCGCACCTACTGGTTGCATGGGCCTCGCACTACCTAAGGCTGGCCCTGCCGTCTCGAACTATCTCTTATTATAAAATTTTACATAAACGAACCACATGTACAAATTACTATTAAAAAAGGCGAATTTCGTTGGATGTGTTTTTATTATTTTTGAAATTATCGTGAAAAATACCTTTAATAGGGTTTTTTTTTTTGTATTTTTGTGGGTGTTGCAAGTAACTTAGGATTTTGGGACCTTGGTTTTCGTAATCAGCGGCTCAAAGACCACATCTATAGAGATAATAAAATTAGTCTCTGGCCGTTAATCATCTTTAACACCCACAACTACGTATTCAATAGTCTTGAATGCTTGTGGCGGTTTGAGCGACCTCTAGAATGTACTTTAAGTTCTGAAAAAAGGCATACTAATTTCAGAGGACATATAGAACAATATACTAAAAGAAGAACGATTTTTATAAACTTTCTTTGTGTCTGAATCACTATAACGTACAAGTCACCACTAGGTTTGATCCCTTCGAACCATTCTAACGCTTCTCAATAAAAATAAATTTAAAAAATGAGTATGGAAAATTGTTTGGAATAAAATGGTCTACAAAAAACGTCTGAAGTATTTTTTTATTTAAATCAATAGAAAAAAGTAATAGTCCTTATATGATATTTTACCCGAAAATTTTAGTCGTTTTTTAGCTATAACTTTTTCATTTTCAATTTTACGATGAAAAGTGTGTCAATCAATATTGTAGAAAATACAATTTTCTACTCAAAAAGTCTTAAAAAAATTGTGTGAGACTTACGGCTGTTAAGATATCGTGGAAAAATTATATACACCCATTTTTTAAAATGGCGGCCAAATGGGGGGGCTTTCAATCCCGAAAACTGAGACTTATACTCACACTGATCCCCTCTACACAACACAAAAAAAAAATCTTGTCCTATACAAAATGCAAGGTTAAGCCAAAATTTTGTAACATTTCAATGGACTAAGTTAAATAAAAAAAAAGCTTTCTGAATTTTAATTGAACAACCTTGAATATTTATTCAAGACAGCCTACGCTTCAAGAAAAACCATGGTTGAAGAGTGTGCTCAAAAAAAAAAAAATTAAAAACGAGGCCAGCTAAAAGGCCAAATCTGATGGCATTGACTTACTGTTTTAGAATTAAATTTGTGTTTACCGGGTTCAAATGCCTCCACTGAAAGTGTATTTTCTATTTTAAGTAATCTATGGACTGACAAAAAGTGCCATATGAAAATTGAGACTGTTAAATCTATTTTAATAACGAGATGCAACTATGATCTTAACTGCTTAGAGTTTAAGGAATAATTACAGAGTCAGGAAAACATGATTAAAAAAACTTATAACTCAGAAAATTACCAATGATTTGCATTTGATGCATACACATATTTTTTATATACTATTGTTAATTAAAATCAAAGCCAATGAAATGTGATTTATGTTTTTTTGTGAATTTACGTTACTTTCAATATTAACAAGTTAAGGTGTTATCTTCGGCCAGGCCGTAACTCACATACCCTACACTGCACTGAAATAACCTTTTAAATAAATGTTGAAAAGACATTGAAGAGGTTGAGTAAGTCGAAAAAAATGTGAAATGTTAGAAAGATTGGCAGAGGTTGGAAAATGTCGAAGATATATGCAAAATGTTGAAAAAAGTTGAGAGAGGTTGAAAAACTCTAAAAAAGTTGAAAAAGGTTGAAAAATTTTTAAACAATTCAAAGTTGATGAAAAAGTCGAAAAAATAAAGAAACTTATGAAGGAAGTTGAAAGAGGTTGAAAATGTCGAACAAATACATATAGGATATATTGGAAAAAGTTTAAAGGTTGAAAGAGTCGAAAGAATGTAGAAAATGTTGGAAAAAATCGAATAGAAATGAAAATTTTGAAATATGCCACGCCCACTTATCCAGTTACGCCCACTTTTGGTACAATAAATTATATTCGCGATTGACATCCTCATATTAAATTTTAGCTCAATAGCTTGTATAGTTTGCGATTTATGCTGCAACAAAAATTCAAAATTTAGGGCGGTGGCACACCCACTGGTACAATCCAGCCCGGTTTTGATCCAGAAATAGCTTTCCATAATCAAACCCCTAACACCAAATTTTAGTATGATTGCTCACATATTTCGATAAATATGCCACTTACCGTATTTTATTTGTATGGGAGGTGCCACGCCTACTGATGCTATTTCAGCCACTTTTGATTCAGATATGCCCTATAGGGACAGAAATACATACATTAAATTTCATACCAATTGCTGCAATAGTTCACAGCTTTCAGCGTCATCATCTCCAAAATTTTTATGAAAATCGTTTCTGCCAATTTTGAGATATACGGAATCAAAATTTTTAACAGTTGAAAAGTGCCACGCCCACTTTTTCGATTCCGCCCACTTTTATCACAATTCAAGATATATTTTATATGTATCGGTTTACCAAATTTAATCGCAATATCTTGAACGGCTTACAAGATATGGTAGTATTAGTGATAAAATTTAGGGCTGTGCCACGCCCCTGTACGACCCTTTGGTAACTTGAAACCCAGCTTAATCCTAAGTTGGTTCACATGTGCATCAAATCACCAAGTTTCATCAAAATCGCTGAATCTTTTTTCAAAATTGGCCGGGGTAAATATACATAGAGTATGGGCGGTAGGCGTGTCTGTCAACCGATTTTGCCCATTTTCAATAGCAAGATGCCTGCAAGAAGATGTGACCTGTGTGTGATAGTTTCATTCAATTAGCTTTCTTGGTTTTCCCGTAAAACTGATTTCAACAGACACCCAGACAGACAGACAGACAGACAGACAGACGGACATCGCTAAATCGACTCAGGTGGTGACGCTGATCAAGAATATATATACTTTTCCATACCTGCCACGCCCCCTTCGATGTGTTACAAACGGAGAGACAAAGTGAATATACCCACGGTGTAGGGTATATGTAAAAATACGTTTCTACAAACAAAATTTTTGTTTTGTTTTTTCAATTTAAATGTATGGTCACCGTAGCTATAAGGCATATTTGAGGAGTGAACGACAAAAAGTGACAAATTTTGATTTTAGTAACATAATAAAAACGATTTTTAAGAAACTTTCCAACGGCGTAACCGGATCAAGTTCAATACCATTGTTGAGCAAGAACTCGATTTGTTTTTGTATCCTTACAACTTCCGGGCCCAACAATTTTCAATTTTGGGTATACTTTTGGAGTGAATGAGCCACAATCATTTTTCTACCAATTTAAATGACCACCAAAGGGAACTGACTTAGGCCTCAAATGAGTCATTCACAATATGTCGTCACTCATATTTTGCATAATCATTTTCTTTCAGCTTCTGGTCTAAAAAAAATAAGTTACTTCCTTGCTCTCGACCCCTTCTAGGCGGCTGTGTGGTCTAAATTAGCAAATTAATAACTACCAATTTACTTCAATATAGATCAGTGATGGTATTTTCGGTATATTTGTACTTTTTTCAGTTCTTTGCGCTGTGAAAAATGTGCGTCTGTACATTCGACAAAATTTTTAGTACATTCAGCACATTAGTTAAATTTCCAGCACATTAGATGCATTTTCAGTACATTTTGGCACATTTGGTAAATTTAAGTAAATTTTTGTAAATTTTAATAAATTTTAGTGAAGTATTCGCAAAAAAATCGGATGACCTTTAATTTCGTTTAGTAAGTGTTCCTGAAATATAATATATTCTTGTAACAAATTTAAATTTAACCGTTCTCTGACCCTTCTTAACATCCAAAAAATCGGAAATGCAACATTCCACACGCGAAACCTTTCATTCTCTCAGAAGATTTAGTATGAGTAGCTTGTTATCGAAAATTGGAGTCAAATTTTTTCCTTTTTAAGTCAATAAAGAATAAAAAATTCTGATTTTTGGATAACATAGTGTAATTGTTATGATAGCATTTAAAATCATAAAATTCATTTATAGGTGATTAAACAATAAAAATTTTATCACAGCTTTGAATCTGGTATGTTTTTCGAAGTATTGACCAAAAGCTCTCTTTCGGTCTGTCTAAGTGTCCATTCGTTGGGACTGCCAACAGATATAGCATCTTTCATTACTCATTTTCACCAAGCTCTATCTTTGCTAATTTTTCTAAAAACTGAAAACCGTCTACATCAAATCTCGATGCTTAGTTTAATTCGATATTATGAGCATACATATCTGCGACATTGTAGGTAGCTCCGTTGATTGTTGTTTAATGTTGTCGTTTGTATGAGCAGCATCGCACATTGGATCGTTTTGCTATAACTTGTAGCAAAAATCAACTCTAGGGCCCAAGTAGAAATTTCAGTTAGTGTTCCGGCACTGTAGGTATAGGTTTGGCTTGTTTCGGCTTAGTATTTGAGGAGATAACATATCCTCAAAAGATTCTTATCAATATTGAATACTGGATTAGCGCCGTCTGTTTGAATTTGTCAATTTTTGAAGCAAAATATTGATTTTAGAAATTGCGCAAACTGTCACATTTTTGCCACGCTCCTATGTTCCATCAGTTTTCATGTATTTTTTTCCGCTTAATAGAATACCGTGAACCGCATAAAATTTTAATCACCCTAATATGTATATTTGTCGACTCCGATTTGAAGAATGTTAGTTCCTTTCATTTAGAAAAATGCAGATATCTTAGGTATGGAATCAGGTTTTGATATGCGGCTTACGGCGGCGAATAGGATGATTTTGAAATTTTTAATTAGAAAATCCGTATTTTTCCAATGTTTTTCGTCATATTTTAAATTTTTTTTTGTAAGAAAAAAAGAAGATGAGATTACAATTTTCGCGAATTCGAATTCTTCTTCTAAAAAAATAGACCAACAACCCTCTCTCCCTCTTGTTCGAAATTTCAATAGCCCTTATAACTTGAAATCAATCTGCTTTTTCAAAAGTTGACAAAGTTCTTCAAACAGGCGGCTCTAATTCAGTATTCAATATTGATGAAAATCTTATGAGGAGCATTGTCAAATGTTATTTGTCTAAGCAAATTTTAAAGGTGAGGACAGTGAAAGTTTTAACTCATTTGGAATACTTTGATTTTTAGAGCTACTTAGTCTATGTTGAGTGATTTTTTAAGTCAACAAAAATTGTGTTTTTGAAAAGATTTCTTAAGTAATAATTTCGTCTAACGGTTGTAAGAAAATAGTACTCAGAGAAGAATATTAGTTTTAATTAAAACAAATAATAGTTTAAATATTGTCATTCCTTTATGACATTTATCAGAGTTTTCAAACCATAAGTGTTGCTTAAGACCAAACACCTTAAGTTCCCTATAGCCAAGCTAACTTGGAAAGCTCTTTTTTTCTAAGAATTTACTCCAAAAATTGGCTGCCACCACCCTCGTATCTACACTCTAAGAAATAAAACTTTAAATTAGTAAAATTACTATTTTAATAGTAGTTAATATACATATAATTTTGTGTATAAAAAAATTTGAATAGTGAAAACACGCATCTTTAATGTTTTGTATGAAAATTTCATTATTTTACTATAAATGTGTGTTTTTCCCTTATATTTGGGAATTCACATTTGTTTTGCGTGAATCTACACAGCTTTTCGTGCATTAATTGTAATTGTTCTACATTGCCGATATTTTTGTGAGAATTTACACAATATGCGTATTTTATAGTATTGTGTGTAAAAATTCTGTGTTAGCAAATACTTGTCACAACACGATCAGTTATAGTTTTTAACCTGAGTGATTAATACCTCGGATCGCGTTAAGTAGTAAGTATGTATATACAAATGTTTCTAGGATAATTAGTTAATTTACTTATAACGAATCATACCTTTTTAACAGAAAATTCAATTGACCCGGAAGACGAAATATACAACGCATATATTTTCATTGAAAAGGAGGAGTTCGTAAAAATCAACAAAATGGACTTCAGTGATGTTCTTACTCAAGTAATATGATTTTACTACGTATTTAATACAATGTATTCTAAAAAATTAAGCTTGAACATGGAATTTTTATGTAATATGTATAATATTATTTATACATTTATATATAATTATATATACATCCTAATAATTTTTTTCAAATGCTGAAATTTTATATAAAGAAATAAATAAAAATTTGTGCAAAATAAAAATATAAATTTTATTTCAAAACTAAATTTCGTAGGTTTGAATCACTATTTTGATAGTGTAATAAAACACACTGCACGGGAAATTACTACTTATTTAGCGCAAAAAAACACATTTTTATGTGTGATTTTTACACCAAATCTGTAATTCAGTTTACACTTTTTATAGTGTAAAAATTTTATTACACAACTCGTGCGATTTTACTAGTATTAATATAGGTAACCGGTTTCCTACTATTATAGTAGTAATTTTTTCTTAGAGTGTAGCCAGTTCCATTCACCAGTATGTTACAAATATTGGCCCATAATTATAATAGCAAAAGTTAAAACCATAAAAAAGTAGAAAAACTTACAATAAATTATGAGAAAATTTTTTAAAAATGGATTACCCTGCGTTATTAACTCAAAACAATGGGGACTCAGTGTACAAAAGAAATAATCAAAAACTATGTGACTAAAGGCAGCGTAGCGAAGTGGTTAGGACTGAGAACTCATACTCGTGGGTTCGATACTCGTAAATCCAAATGTTTATTGATATCAATGAAAATAAATGTCACATTAAAATCTGCTTTCAAATATTTAAAACCACATTGTCCTGCTTTTAAATTTAAAACGTGCTTTTAGAAAAAAAGCATTTGGGTTGACGTCATTATGCCTGATATATGATATACATATAGCGCTTGTTTCGCATTGAGAAAGCCATGTTCCAACAATGTGTTTCGTATCGCATCCTGTAAAACTATACAAACAAAAATTAGATGTGAAATTTTCTATCGATAGCAGAAATAATACTCGTAGCTATATTTTTTCGTTCAGAAGTTAGGATTTTTGTAACGAGAAAAACTAAAATAAGTCACTGTGCAGCGGCTGCAACTGCAACAACATTTCAATCGATTTCTATTCACCAGTTTATTTTTAGTTGATGAACTGAATTAACCATTTGTTTTAGTTGCTGATTTTAGGTTGTGAAAAATCTATGGAATTTCTGTATTTTACCATATTTGTTGCTATTGCTTGTTGCTATTTGCAGTCGCGGCTGTTGCTGTTGCCATAATGATAATTGCTAGTTACTGCTGGCACTTTGTATTTGATTTGTATTTAATTAATTCGAAAATGTGTGGCAACCTCCTTATTGTTTAAATGCTAAACATCACTCTGTGCAGACTCTGGTGGGCGTTGCAGTTCATGGAGGTGCCACCACAGCGCTGTGCTGCCATACCATAAAAGCGCCTCTGGTGTCAGCATGGCGACAGACCAACAATTTAGTAATTAATTTACAATTTGTTGATTTACATACGAGTGCACAGCAGCGATGACATTTTCAATGCAATTGTACTTTTTCAACACATTCGCGCTAACAAATGTATGCAAGTACAATGGACTTATTCCTTAGTACTTACATTCAGTGCATTTTCAGTACACCTCAACTATAAAGGTATTATTGTGATATAAGTCTGAGTGGACTTTTGTTCAATAAGATAAAGACTATAGGTGCTCATTCGTACTTTATTTTATAAGAGAGTCCTTTCTCACTGAACATGAAAGACACTTTAAATTTGCTTACATCCTAAATCAGCTTTTTTTATTTTTGGTTTTATGTATCGTTTCTTTTGATAGCTATCAATTTCGTTGTTAATGAAAGTATTGTCACTAATAAAGTTCACTTGGTACTCAAAAATTATAACAAAACCATTATTTCTGAGATTTGAGACAGTGCCACAACCCATATAATCCTTCGAATCTGTTGCGTCAAAGTATACAACTGGCAGGTTCTTTAAATATAATTTAAACTTTCAATTTAAAACACTTCTCTACAAATATACAAAAACTTCCACCACAACGAATGGCGATTAAATTTTATATAGTAACATTTTCTGTATAATCCGAATATCGTAATGGATTTTATGCATTGGCTCCAATTTTCCATATAAATGCAAAATTAAAAAAATTCACTTTTGAGAGCATATACTTCACATAAATGCTTCTAAGAACTTTAATCGTCAGCCAATCAATTTTAAATTTTTGTATATTCTAGAAGAAAAAGCTGTTGGCAAGCTTTATTCCATAAAATTGTTGTCCGACTTTCCTGCAGAATATTCAAAAATTGAAAACACCAACAAAACAAGATAAAATATGAAAATAATTTCAACATACGATTTCTCAAATTCATATACGTTTTGAAGAGGAAGAGTGGTTCTTTCGGACAATATCAATATTTTTAAAAAAGAAAAATATCGTTTGGTGTAACAATACCTCAAATATTTTGAAAAATCGTATTTTTCACATACTAAGCTTGGAATATTTTACAAACCAGAGTCATTATCAATTTCAATACAATTTCTTAGACAGTCTTTGCCCGTTTTTAAAAAAAACTTCCTATAAATTTCGATACGTTAAGCTTGTTGGTAGAATAGGTCGTTGACTTTCGAGAAATTTCCTGACCCAAGCAATGAAAGTGACATAAGCAAAGATAAGTGCAAAAAAATTACAAAGTTTATATGAATTAATATTTTCGTTTGAACTAATTTTGTGAATTTCGACTTCGAACAATATTTTAACTTCAGATCAAAGCTCCCGTTTTTATAAGAATATAAATACGCTAACAAAATGAAAACGAATCGTTTCAAAAAAAAAATAAAAATTTTCTTCGCTTAATCACTTTTTGAAAATTTTTTTTACGATTTGTCGGAGCCGTGACATAATCCCCACGGACATAATCCCCATTTTTGCTGTGGGGGTTATGTCCGCAAAATTTTCGGATATAATCCCCATGGGGATTATGTCCGAAAAAATAAATTAAATTATGGGGGTTATGTCCGTTTTTTTTTCGGTCATAATCTCCACTTCGTGTTGGGCTTATAACAACTTCTAAGAATGGACATAGCCGGAGTTGCATATTTTGGAGGATGTAAGTCCTCAGAAGCCACCATTGGAATTATGTCCGCATGTTCAACACCGGCTTCGCTAGTTACAGTAATTCCACATAAAAGTCAAGGTAAGTGGGTGGCCTTCGGCCGCAGCTCAGGATTTAAAACTCCCAAAAATTCAACACCGGCTTCGCGGCGGCCTTCGGCCGCGGATCAGTCTATAAAATATCCTAGCTAGATAGATAGCTAGACAAAATTATTGTTATGGGGATTATGTCCGCATCAGTTTCGAACATAACCCCCATAGCTTTGGGGATTATGTCCGCTTTTTTATGGGGATTATGTCCGAAAATTTTGCGGACATAACCCCCACAGCAAAAATGGGGATTATGTCCGTGGGGATTATGTCACGGCTCCGATTTGTCGGCTATACTGAAATTTTAAAAATGTAAAATTTCAAATTTTTTTTGTAATACCTGAGGAATGGCGAAAAAAGTACACTAGTCCTCTAAAAAGTACATTCCGACTCCTAGTTCAGTACATTCACAAAGGTATTAAGTGCCATATGGTCAGTTGTACAGATCTGCTAAGGTTCATTAAAATTCAATTTTGATATACATACATAAATACTCGGACGTATGCAGCGATTGCTGTGCGAGTACGAGCACAATGTGCTAATTAACTGCTCATTTTAAGCGATTTGAGTTAAATGTGTTACAGAACAGCAATAAAGTGGTATGGCGCCATTGTCAAGGTTTTTTCTGTTAATTAGAAAAATGTTATGATTTAATACATTGATTGATGTTGTATAAGATAACAGCATGACAAGAATAGAATAGCTGTTTAAATTAGAAAAACCTACATATGGGAATTGAATTGGTTTTTGAATTGGAAAAGGTTTATGTTATTCAACTGACCTGATTGTTATATTGATGCAAAGTTGTTTGTATGAAGTCAAGAATGTCTTTTGACACTTAAAACAACTGTAAACATATTTTAATGTAGTTATTTACAAATGGTTTGTTTAATGTTTGCAGTTCGGTAAAATATGTTCAAATAGTTATGATCATTGGCTAGAGTTGTGAAAGTTATCGCATAGACTTGTATTGTCTTTGTAAAGCATGGGTGGGATAGGTGTAAAAAGTATTTTTCTTTTGGTTTTATGATTCCTGGCAGATTTTCATTTTCTGCACTGTTCGTATAGCTGATCTGCATACCGAAAATTGTATTTGCTATCTTTAAACTTACAATTTTTAACGCAGTCCTGAGTGACCTTCTGAGATACTGAGAGAGATATTTTAGTTTTATTTATTATTTCATTCATTTATTTTAGTACATTTACTTATAGCTAATACAAATTTTAAGTTCATATACATATCGCTACCTCAAAATACGGATGTCGTATGTAGCAAAACTTAACTTTTCAGGAGACGGTTTTAAAGGTTTAACATCAAATATCTTCAAAACGGCCCTATGGATTCTCTCCAGTTTTGGATTGAACATAACTTGAATATTTTATTTTCATTAACTTAAGTCGAATTTAGTGTAATTATAATTAAAAAGACGTTATTAGCCTTTTTGCTTCAGTATACATTTGTCGTATGTTACATTTTTTCACAAAAAGTTATTTTCTTTGAACATACGACAAAAAACCTACTGGAAATTCATGTATAATTTGATAATTTTAGAGAAAATTGCGAAATTTTGTGATAAAATCTTAAGGAAACTTTTTATGAAATCGAATAAACAGCTATTAAAAAAAGACAAAATTAATTAACTAAGGGAAATTATTACGACAAAAGTTCTTTATTCAACGAAAAACGAAATTAAAGATAAAAATGTCCATAAGTCTCTTATTATATGTGTGAGAATAATATTATTTATATATCTATGAATAATTCTTCAAAAAAATTCCGATCACTCTCTGTGTCAAAATAGCACATCATGCTTTTCAAATCTTTTACTTTGTTGGCGTCAAGTGTTTTGGGTTTTAATAGTGATAATTTTATTTGAAAGAAGCTATCGGGTATTTCCCCTGTTATGCGTCGAAAATTTTCTCTTTTAACATTTTTATAAATACATAAGTTCACCTTTACCATGCGAGATTTTATAGCCGATTTGATAAATGTTTTCATTATTATATTCAATATATTTTGTTTTGCTGAATGGAATGCACTTAAAATTCATTGCTTCTGCTTTTATCGAAAAATTTTTGAAATCACTTGTAATCATTTCTAAAATTATAAGCTTCGTTTTTTCGTACACAGCATTTCTTAGTAGACGTGCCAATGCCGTTTGACTTGGAATTTCTAAGTGTTTCAAATGTCGCTCAATGACACTGTGCACGCAGTCCACTTCCTAAATCTGTGAGTGCCCTGGTTCCGAAAATTTTTGTATTGCCTTTTTTATACGGCTTTGGTGTATAAAGTGCAGTAAAGCCGTGGCAATTATTTTATTTCGATTTTGCGGAACGCAAGAATCACTCCACAAAATTATTTGCTTTAGTTCGGGGTGTTCGTTTTCTATATTAACTAAAATTTTTATAAGAGCACTTGCTATATCATTTCCGCCTCTTCCAGCAATACTCTCATTCCATAAAGCACAGTACGTTATTTTTTCACCATTTTGCTTTATGAGAGTTCCCGTCAAATTGTATATGCAAAGCTTCCGCTTATAATAGCAATTTGACGCGAACATTCTAGGTATAGTGAAGACATTTTCCAGATCATAGCACAAAACGGCTACAGAGGGATCTTTATTTTTACGATCTACATCTCGCTCCTCTTTGCATAGAGTCTTCTGCATACAGTGCATTTTATAACCTGTCTTTTCATTTTCATTTAATGTCTTATCATTGACTTTTGCGTAAACACATCTATCGCATTGGTCCTTTTTCGGCTTATAAAATGATAAATTAAATTCATTGTTAAATGTATTTCTATATGTATGCATTGGTACTGGATCCTCACACGTTTCCTTATACAAAACATACATCTTTTGTAAATTTAGATGGCTCTCTAAATATTTGCGCGATGTTCTTGAGCGGCAGTAGTGCGAATCAATTGTCGGGAAGCTATTGATGTGTGTTTTTACTCTTTCAATTTTTTCTTGCAATATTTTCGGTCTACCATGGTGTTTTCTGCGTTCATTTGGAAGTCCTTGCTCAGAGTCACTTAAAAATTTGAAAAAATAATACACTTTTCTCTCAGTTATTCCCAAAGTATTGAGAAAAAATGTTTTACATACTGGAAATTTTATTGAGTTCACTTGGAGAAAATATCGGAAAGTCTTATTTTTACGAAAATGGTCATTCTCTTTAGTTGAACTTCAACGTTTTTTTGTTACAGAGGGTTTAACGAAATTTGCGTAAAATAAACGTTTTTCACTTGCATTTAATGCCCAAAACTGTTCATGCAAATCTTTTCTTTCGCTCTCTGTAACATTGTTTGTGCAACCACGAATGCAGTCTTCTTTGCATTGTACCCGCATCTTTACCTCAGGTCTTTCCACGCCTTTTCTGTTTATATACCTCTTCCCTTTTTCGCGAAGCTCTTTTCTCACATTTATTTTCCAGGATTCTGTATGTTTCTGACGTTTCCGTGTCTTATTTGAGGAAACACACATACCACTGCTTGAAGCTGTCTCTACATCGGAACTCTTAGAACTGAGTTTCTCATTTGAGTTGCTGCTAAGGACTACGACACTCTCCTCAATGTTGAAGGAAGGATCCAAGACTTCATCATCTGACGAAAAATCGTTTTCCGATATGTCATTATCCATTACTTTTGCATTAAATTACAATACTTTCACTTTTTTTTACAATAATTGAAATTTTTGCTAGGTACGCGTCAATTACGTTATCGTTGAAGCAAATTTCAATGCTTACAATAAAACAGTAATTTTAAGAATTTTATCAAACTAAACAGTTATTTTCTCAAGTGAATTCATTATAATACGATTTTTTCCATATACTTAATATAAATAAGTGTAATCGAAATTGTATGACGTACAACAATTGTATTTTCAATAAGAAAAATCATCATTTTGCATGAAACAAATGTCGTATGTCCGTTTTTGGTGCACATACGACAAAATACATGCCCAGGACGATAAAATTTTGTGACATACGATAAAATGCATGCTGAATATCTGGGAAGTTATAAGGCTTAGGGAGAAACTGATAACACCATTCGATAGATCGTGCGAAGATTGTTATGAATATATAATAATCCCAAAACCGAAAAATTTTACGTACGACATCCGTATTATGTTATACTACTGATGAAAAATGTACATCCAGATATCTAGATTGCAGATAGACATGTATAATTTAAAAACAAATTAAAAATAAATAAAATATTATGAATTGTTTAAAATAATTTTGAGCTTGAATACGTTTATTAATAAATTTTAAAAATATTGAGGAAATACTTATTGAGGAAGAACAAATTGCCATATTCTATATTACAATATAACAAAAATATTGAAATGACAAAAATTTACTGTAATTAGCATAAAACATCAGCAAACGTATTTAAGTCATCATACGAGAAACCAAAACGCCAGGACTTTACTTCTTTTAAAAACTCATGTTTATTCCGAAGGCATCTGACATGCAATGGAAGATTATTATACATTCATGGAGCAGTAACTATGTAGAGACGTAGAAAATGCTGGAATTGAATTGAAATCAAATTGAGATTATTAACACTAAAGTCGTAGCTGGAGTGCGTTCTAGCGTTTATAGAGTAACCAGATTTAACAAAAGAGATCTATATCAGTAAGACGTGTAATTCTTTTAATTCTTTTTTGTGTAAGTCATAGTGATGATATAACATTCTCTTATACCATTGCACTAAGTCCAAGACAACTTCTTGCCACTTAAGAAGACTGTTTTTTGCTAAAAATTACATCCTTCACTGGGTCAAATGATTTCGAATCGCTGAGTCACAGCACTTTCCTACGATATTTTACAGGTTTGGTGAAGTGAGTTTGGCCGCGATAGGTGACCAATTTCTCGTCAGCAGTGGTCGATTCATGCGGTGTGTACCTAACGTGATCATTTATTTTTTGCATCACAACGGGACTACTTATTTTTTGAAATTAAATACCAACTGGAAAAAAAAAATAGAAATGGCAATGTTGGGAATTTTTTATTGATTGATTAATAAAAAATATTTCTTCAATCTTTTAAAATAATTTTGTAAAAAAAATGCAATCATTTAAAATAAAATAAAGAATAAAATAATAAGGCATAGAAATTCAATATCGGACAAACAAATTCATATTAAAAAAAAATATCAAATAATTAAAGCAGATTCTGAATAATATTAAAAAAAAGCACATCTAGCTACATACAAAAATTTCAAATGAAATGCACAAAAAAATTAAGCAAAACATCGAACTACCTACCCCAGGGATGCGCACAAAAACTTTTTCGAGAGATGGCGGCTACAACAACATCAATTTAGATAAAAAAAAACAAAAACATATTGCGAAAAAATTCCTAGTATTGACGAAAATTTTGAAATAGCTGCGGCTAGCCAATTGCATGTAAGCAAAAACAAAAATCTCAAGGTGAAGGAGCGAATGACTTGAAAACAAAATCACACAAACAATAAAGTGCGTTGAAGAAAAATTACAGCAACAAAATACATGCGGTGATTGCGGACCAAAATTATTTTGCTCGAATAACGGAAAGAGCTCGAGATGAGCTCATTATTTTTTGTTATTGTTGTAAGAGCTAAAAGAGCTAATTGAGCTATGGGTTGCGCATCCATGACCTACCCTGCAAAAGAAATAACTTTGCTAAAAAAAAATATGATGCAATGTTACCGGTTTCATATATTTTTCAAAAAATTTAAAATGTCGGGTCTTCTTTAAAATACATATTCTTTTAATAACAGCACATTTTGTTTTTTTTTGACGTTTTTGAACATTTTTTGAAACGAAATATCTCAAAAACTATGGTAGAAAGGATAAAAAATCAGTTAAACTTTCTAGTTCAACATTGAACTGATACTACTGTTTTGTGGTCCAAAGTCGAGATTTTTGATTTTGCTAAAAGCGCAAAACTTGTCAGAAATGAAGAACTTTTTTTTTTTTTTTTTAGATAAAGTTTATTAAAATTCCATAAAAATGATCTTGATTTACTTTATTTCTAAACTAGCTTTAATTATTCCAAAACACCAACGTAACTAATTTCGTCTAATATATGTAAACTATAGGCAACATGTCATAAAGACCATGACAGCTGTCAAAAAATGTCTAGTGACATCAAAATTACTCTAGTTATGATCTGCAGCTTTAACGACTCGATATTTTTATTCGTGTTAAGTTATTAAGTATAAGTATTATGACAATTGAACATTTTTTTTTCAAAATTTGGGCTCCGAGGCTTTGTTGGAATTTCGGTAAGCTTTAATTAAAAAACCTAGTCATTTCCGACAAGATGTGAGCTCTCTAGCAATTTTCGAACCAAAAATCTCAATTTTGGACCACTGTGCGTGCACTGGTCAAAATAATCGTAACATATTTTTTAAAAATTCATGATTGCAGCTTTGACGACATGAATATTTAATATTTGGACGCAAGACGTGAGAAAACGGGACATATGGTCAGCCTGTGTATACTCGTTTTCCAAAGAAGACATCATCATTGTCCATATGACAGCAATTGCGACCATCTTACTTTTAATTAGCCTTGCTGCACTGATATTTCCCTATATATTCTATTGAGGCTGTTCGAGCTCTATCGTTTGGCACACATTTCAAGCTGATATCTTCATTATTGGAAATTGCCCCAAAATACCGGTAGCAACCCACCTTTGGGACAGGATTCAATAATACAAACTTTCATATTATATTAACGCCTCTTTGAGCTCAATAATTTGGCATACATTTTGAGGTGTAATATTATACAGTTTTAATTGAAACAACAAAATTGGCTAAAATTCGGGCATTTTCGGGCATCAGGACATTTTGGCTTTGTCAAGGCAACCCTGGTTTGCTAGTTTCACCAAAATGCATTACTATCTTTCCCATGCATCCCATCCTGTAATCTTATACACTCAACTTTTAGATCCCTTCTATTTTGGTGTATCAAATTGAAGAAACCGTTTTATTTGTTGAAGCCAAGGGGCAGCCACCCCTGGGTATGTGTCTGAATGCGATGACAACATAAATGACAACAACATTGCATGCTTGAAAGCGGCGCCAATCAACAACATTTTGAAATGAAAATTATAAAATATTTCTTGTGTGTCGTTTCAAACGAAGGCCTGTCTCCTATCTGTCTGTCTGTTTATTTGTCCATTTGACTCTTGGTTGCGTTATTTCTTCCGAGTTTTCCAGTCGATCTCATTGATCAGGAACAAATTTTCTGTTCGCAATGCGTGCATGTTGTTGATTGAAAAACGCTCTGCAGTTGTCGCTGATGGTGCTCGTTGGCTGCCTTACCATAAACTTTGTTAAGTGCGGCATGCATGCATTAAACGCTTCACATGGCGGTTGATCTTTTACTTTATTGCTTGCCTGTTGATCTAGAGTTTTTAATTATGGCCATAAGAATCTGGCTTTTTGGATTTAGATGAATGGATAAGCCATTTTGATGGTGCTGCTAATGCTATTCACGAGCGCTCAGTCATTTAAGAACCTAGGATATTGGTCGATCACATTGGAAGTCACAATTCAAATCTGTCAATGAATGTTTTTTTCCAGTTAAAAATTAACAGCTAATGTTAGACGTCTGGCATTATTAAGAATCAAAATTTTAATTTGTGGAGTAATTCAACCGCAAAACGCATTTTATTTGCTGAAACCTATCTCAAAAATGTAAAAAATTTAACTGACACAGTTCGTACAATGCGAAATGATTTCGTTTGCCATAATGGTCCATCCCATGCCATAGTTAAAAATCAAACGATAAATTCAATTCAGGGAGGTCATGTACAACATAACAGGTGTATGCCAATGATCTCAAAATGAATACTGAGTTAAAAAACGAAATTCGTGAAGTTATTCGTGGACTATCACTTATGCCGAAAAAGTTATAGAATGTCTCCGAGAGGACTGAAGTCTACGAAGCTGCTTATGGCGCCGTATCAGCGGTATCATATTCATTGTCACATTTCAATTGAAATAGCAACAGTTTATGAAAACCCAATGAGTTTTATTTCACATTTTAATTGACACAGACACCTTAATTTAAAATGTTTTTTTTTTTTTAAACACTAATTGTTTTACTAATTAAAAATGATTAATTTTTTTAGATAGCTACATACATAAATATATATGGACCAAAACGCAGACTATTACGTTACATTCGTATGCATATTTCGACATAAATTGCTCCTAAAACACATGAAATGGAGTACTTTAAATATTTTTTATACCGTCATCTAAAGGTTAGCTTTTGTAATACCATTTTGTATCGATATAAAAATTTTTGTATGCCTTGTCATTTAGGAGCTATGAACGTGTCAGAATGGACTGTTATGTTACATAATTTTGGAAGAAGATTTTAAAGTTGCCTTACATTATTGGAAAAGTCTGCTCTTTTGGTGGACTATTTTCAACGTGAAGCTAATAATTTCTTAGCTTTAGAATAAAAGTAATAAATTAAATTTTAATTACGTAGAAAACATTTTTTTGAGTTCTATAGAAACAAATATGTCCGGACTGTTACGTTACACGAAAAGACTGTTACGTTACCTTTGTGATCTACGTTTGTATAAAAAGCATTAAAATGGCTTAAATTGCTAATTTCACAATATATCACTAATTCAGGGGTCTTAAGATTAGACATTTAAGAAGCTCCAAGTAATTGAAATGTAAACCAAAACAGCCAACAACGCTCTAATTATTCACTGAACTCATTAACATTTATTAAAAATAATTTACAATGTGGAGATCAGTAAAAATTAAAAATCGTATCCTTGTTTTGAAGTGGTAAAAGTGGTGATTGTTCCATCAATCACTTGAATTTGGTGAGCCTACGCTATATCGCGAATACTTTTGCACTAGCGAAAATCACTGGCGCGTTCAAAATGTAATTTATATCGGAGAAATTACATTCATTAAATTCCTCGATGGCGATTCTTGATTCTGTACGATAAAATGCAACAACAAAGTCTGAAGCACAGTTCACGATACATTTACGAGACAAACCATGCTTCCTCACAATCATTTTGTTACTTGTGTGTGCATCAAGCAGTCAGATACGAAAACCTTCGATTGAAATTTTTCATTTTGATGGAAAGCAATAGTAAGCAAAGTTAGCTGTTTTTAATACCAATGTCTTTGTCTTGTCCATCGCAGACGAAATTTTAGCAAAATTAATTTTCAGCATTCCCTCCTCATTAAACTTATCATCTGATGCTCTCGAGCGATCATATTTGTTAAAAGTATCCGACTGCTCGTTCTATTAAAGTACATAACCGAACGTTTCTAAATATTATCGATGAAAAAAGACTGTTACGTTAAAAACTATTTTTGGCTCTGGACACACATATAAGTAAGTGACCGCTAATTTCTTATTTTCTTTACAAAATAGACTTAAAGTGCTCGATGAAAATGAGGTCTTTCTCTTTTTTTGACGTGCTAGATTTTGCACCAAAAGACTTTTTGGGATTTTTGACTGTTACGTTATATCAAAAAATGCGGTTGAGTTCTTTTTACACAAAATGTTGATGACATTTTTTTTTCTTTAAAAATTTTATTTATTTATTTTCACTATACCTAATTCTATCTCAGAAAATCGGATAGCACGTATAAAATAACACATATTGAATACATCGTACCTTTTTGATTCGTGTTGTATTTTTGTTCATTTTTATTCATAAAGAGGCAACAAGGGAACAAGTCTAAGTTCTCGCAGTAAGCAACAGATTTCGGGTTGATATTTGTGTTTCTCGATACTTTGGTATATGTATAACCAGAAAATAATGAAGAACCCTTGAAATTTGAAAAAGTCAATTTTTCTCCGAACTTTACTTTTTTGCGTTTTGGTCCATATAACATATAACTTAGACATATATTATTTATACAATTCAATTTCGTGCAGTTCATAGAGGGTGTCAAAACGATAAGCTAAGAAAATTCTACAAGACGGTTGTCCTGATAACGATGCATTATAGCGAGAAGACAATTGGAGCAGCAGCACAACTGCAGGGCAGCAAAATCTAACAACCTGAAAATTATAAAGAACATTCGAGGTGAGAAAGAGACAAATAGAAAATCGTGCAGTTTGCTGCCGTGCTGCCTTGCTGCCGATATAGAAATTGTTCTATTTTTATCCGGCAGCAAAGCAGCAAAATATCAGTCTCGGAGATATAGCTATCGGAAATTTTTTTTTGCAATTTATTTTTTATTCTTATAGCGCTACTTTCCCAAAAAATTGTAAAAAAATTAGAGGGTTTGTACTAAAGTAAACTTTAGCCATTTTTTTAAATTTATTTAGCATTAATAATAAAGCTGAGATGGAGTGAACACTTTTCCAAGCTGCTTGCTGGCGATGACTCCACCAATCCCGCCTTTGGAGAAATTAACCCGATGCCACCAATCAACGACGATGGTGTGGACGTACCACCACCTAGCCATGACGCGGTACGAGTTGTGATCCAACGACTTAAGAACAACAAAGCGGCTGGTGCCGATGGCCTGCCTGCTGAATTGTTCAAGACCGGCGGCGATGAGCTGATAGGGTGTATGCATCAACTCGTCTGCAAAATATGGCTAGTAGAAAGCATGCCCGACGATTGGAATCTCAGTGTCCTTTGTCCTGTACTGAAGAAAGGTGACCCGACAATCTGCGCTAACTACCGGGGAATCAGTCTTCTTGCCATCTCTTACAAGGTCCTGTCGACTGTACTGTGTGAAAGACTTAAGCCGTTTGCCAACACACTGATTGGGCCTTATCAGTGCGGCTTTAGACCTGGTAAGTCCTCCATAGACCAGATCTTCACACTACGTCAAATCCTGGAAAAAACCCACGAAAAACAGATCGATACCCATCATCTCTTTATCGATTTTAAAGCAGCTTTTGATAGCCCGATACGGGATTGCCTGTATGCCACCATGTCTGAGTTCGGTATACTTGCGAAGCTGGTGCGGCTTTGCAGAATGACGTTGAGCAACACAGCCAGCTCCGTCAGAGTAGGAAGGGACCTCTCCGAAACATTTGATACCGAACGAGGTTTCAGACAGGGCGATCCATTATCCTGCAACCTCTTCAACTTTGTGATGGAAGGGGTGTTGCGAAGAGCCAGTGTACATCGTAATGGCACTATTTTCTACAAAAGTGTCCAGCTCCTTGCATATGCCGATGATATTGATATCATTGGACGTTGTAAGCGAGATGTTACTGCTGCGTTCTCTGCTATCGAAAAAGAGTCAGCGAAAGTGGGTTTGACGGTGAACGAGGGCAAAACAAAGTATATGCTGTCCACAAACAGGGAGACGCGGCGTATTGGATCCTTTGTTACTGCGAACAACTATACTTTCGAAGTTGTCAAGGAATTCACCTATCTTGGCACCGCCGTGAACACTCAAAACGATGTCAGCCTGGAGATAAAGCGAAGACTAACTCTTGCTAATAGGTGTTACTATGGTCTCAGTAAGCAATTGAGTAGTAGAGACCTCTCTCGCCCGACAAAACTGACACTCTACAAGACGCTCATCTTACCCGTGCTACTTTACGGCGCAGAAGCATGGGTAGTGTCGCAGACTGATGCAGCCACGCTTGGGGTGTTTGAGAGAAAAATTCTTCGCAAAATCTTCGGTCCTGTTCACGTCGGCGACGACTACCGTATTCGAATGAACCACGAACTGTACGAGCTCTACGCTGACATTGACATAGTCAAGCGCATCACTATTCAACGTCTGCGCTGGCTGGGACATGTTGTGCGTATGGACGAAGAAGCTCCTGCGAAAAAGGTGTTTGATGCGGAAGCCGCTGGGCGACGACGAAGAGGAAGACCATGCCTCCGATGGAAAGACCAAGCCGAGGAAACCCTATCCACGCTTGGTGTGAATGATTGGAGAAGGCGTGCGCAAAGCAGAGGCGCCTGGAGAGAGCTTTTGAGGTCGGCCGTAACCCGGTAACGGGTTGTTATGGCCACCCAAGTAAGTAAGTAAGTAAGTAATAATAAAGCTTATATCAAAAATTTTCTTTTTGAATATAGCGAAAATTTTTATTTTAACTAGTTTGTTTGCTTACATTTTTTGAAGTTTTGACAGATTTTGTGGCTGCTACCCTAATTGTGTTCCATAGAGCGTTTTGCTGCTGCTGCTCCAATTGTGTTCTACAGGGCCGGATTAAGAAATGTGCCACCCCCCCACCCTCAAAACTCCGTAATTTTACGAAAAAATATCTTTTTTTTTTTCATTTTGATGAGCAAAAAAAAAAAGGTCCTCGTTGCTGAACGAAAAACACCTAGCAAAATGAAAAGTGCATTGCAAAAGTTTTTCAATCAATAAAATGCAAAAATTTTTTTAAAGTTTCCGCCAATATTTGCCGCCCTTTATATCTTGTCGCCCTGGGCACGTGCCTACTCTGCCTGTAAGATTAGTCCTGCCCTGGTGTTCTCGCTATTAGGCAGTCAGAGATAAAAAATTGACGAAGAAATATTTTGTAAGACATTCCATACTGGAACAAGTAAAACTGTGGGGGTGTTATCTGTAGCTTTGCCAAAAAATTTATACCAACACTGCATTAACAGCAAAAGTTCAAGTGCACCTCCTTTTTGCCTAGAAATAGTTCGAACCATTCCTAATCAATGATGGCCTTTGGGTTTTGTGGAAATGTACTGAATGGAGAGTTGAAATGTAATTTTTATTTGCCGAATGAAAAAGTTATTCAAAATTACACGAATTCACCAAAATTTGAACTTTTTTGCTAAAAAAAAAATTAAGCAAATTTATAACTTAATTAACAAATAATAATAACAAAATTATAACTTTTTAGAAACTGTCGAAATGTACTGAAAATGCATCGAAAATGTACTGGAAAAGCTCCGAATGCCCTAAAAATGGACCAAATGTACCGACTGTAGTGAACAAGATTTTTCACGAAGCAAACGTTCCAAAAAAGGTACAAATGTATCGAAAATGCCATCATTGTTCCCAGTATTTGTGAATCATTTAAAGGCTTGGCTTATACAGGCGCGGATCCAAGGGGGGGGGTCACGGGGGTCATGACCCCCCCCAAAACAGCCCGCATTTCAAAAAATAGAGTTGAAACAATATTTTGCAAACCGAAAAACAAAAAAAAAAAACAAACGAACAAAACCTAGTGTTTGCAAACTTAAAAACCTGAAACTAACCAAACGACCAAAATTAACTTATTTTTTTGCACTCTGAAAAAATTGGAATCAAAAAATGACTAAATCAACAAATTTGACTAATTTTCTTAAACAAGACTGACTTTTTTATTATTTTTTCTATATTTGGATTGTAGCTTTACTTGATATACTATCATCTGTTTACAATCTGTTTACAAGTTCCAACTAAAAGCATCATTTATAAAACAAAATCCAATCTTCTATTTTGTTTCGCAAATCTGTTAATGATCGCATCGATGTCCAATGAAAATTCGAAATAAAAATATTCATCAGCTAAGACATTTCTTAGTTTTAAGAGTACATTTTTTATATCAAAAAGTTTATAATTTTATATAAACAATAAAATTTAATACCAACCGTGAAGCATGGCGGCGGAAATATAATGGTTTGGGGGTGTATTGCTGCTTCTGGAGTTGGAGAACTTGCTTTCATAACTGACAAAATGGACAAGCATATGTATTTGAATATTCTCAAGAACAATTTGCATCGAAGTGTGGACAAACTGGGTCTAAACAGACAAAACTTTTATTTTCAACAAGACAACGACCCCAAACACACATCGCATATTGTACGAGAATGGCTAGTATATAATTGCAAGCGACTTCATACTCCGCCACAGTCACCAGACATTAACCCTATAGAACATGTTTGGGATTTATTGGAGAGACGAATCAGAAAACACCAAATATCATCAAAAGAAACCTTAAAAGCAGCTTTAAAAACTGAGTGGGCCAATATAACGCAAAATGACACACAAGTCTTAGTAAATAGCATGCGTCGGCGCCTAGAAGCCATTATTGCAGCCAAAGGAGGGCCAACAAAATATTAATTAATCCAAAAAAAATATTTAATTTTTTCAACTACACCTTATATTTTAAGATCTTATTAATGTACACAAACTTTTTTGATATGAATTTCTTATATTTTTATGTTTTTATTTAGTATTTCCTTATGTTTTTGGAAAAATTATATTTTTTTTTAGTTGTAGTGGTTAATAAATGTCTACCGCTTGGACTAAAACTAACATATTAAAGATTTTTATTAATTCTGAATCGATTTATAACGCCATAATGCTTAAGATGCTGGTGTACGTAAACTTTTTTGACTCACTGTATATATACATGTAATGAATTTTCAAGTAAAACAAATTGGACAAGTTTTTCATTTTTCATTTCATTTCTTTATTAAGCCTTTGGATTACATTTCCTTACAGACTAGAAGAGTCTTTAGACCAGGGGTCGGCAAAACACAATGTGTGTGATGTACTTCAGCTCAATTGAGCTATGAAAAATCAAATTTTGCCGACCCCTGCTTTAGACATCGAAAAATCAAATTCATTTATGGATGACAATCTATTGAATATTGAGAGAGCTCTTAATATAGGCTCATTCTGAGCATAATTAGTTTTATGTTTTTTTATGAGGAATAAATCAAAATGACGCAACTGTCTAGGTGGGATATAAAAACCAATTAACTGAAGTAACTCCGGACATTCAATATTACTATTAACTATATCATAAATAAATATTAAGGACATAACCTTCCGCCTCGATTCAAGGGTATTTATGCCCAAAAGCAGGCAACGTGAATTATATGATGACCTTGAATCACCAAAATACAAAGAACGTAATGCAAATCTAGAAAAAGTTTTCTGAATTCGTTCAATTCTAGCACAATGATTTGCATAAAACGGATTCCAAACAAAAGAGGCATATTCCAATCTAGATCTTACAAATGCAAAGTAAAGGCTCTTAATGGTATGTGGATCCATAAAATCAGAACTGTGTCTACGAACAAAAGCCAACATTGCATAAGCTTTAGGGATGATAAAATTCAAATGCTCAATAAATGTAAACTTAGCATCGAAAACTACGCCTAAGTTCTTTATAAGATTGATTGACTTAAGAAGTTTACCCTGAATTGAGAAATAACAATCGAGTATATTATTTGATTTTGCAAATGTGCAGGGAAAGCATTTCCCAATATTTAAAGATAACTGATTAAGTTTACTCCAGTTACTCACATTGGACAAGTCACGTTGTAAGGATTCAACGTCACCTACATTCCGTATACGACTGAATAATTTTAAATCATCTGCGTAAAGCAAAAATTTTGAGCTCTGAAAGCAACTATGAATATCATTCATGAACAAAATAAAGAACAGAGGTCCAAGGATACTACCCTGAGGTACTCCAGACGACGCTACAAAATTATAAGATTTAGTATTATTAACAAGTACAACACACAGTCTATTACTCAGATAGGATTTAATCCAATCCAAAAATTAACCATGAAATCCAATTTTAGCTAGTTTAGCAATTAAAGCACTATGCTTAACCTTATCAAAGGCTTTTGCGAAATCAGCATAGAGCACATCCACTTGATAGCCACGTTCAAAAGAGGATACACAATAATTAGAGAATAATGATAAATTTGTTATTGTGGATCGACCAGATACAAAGCCATGTTGCTCTGGGCAAATATGACACTTAATTAAAAAGTAAAGCTTGTCTTTTATAATGCTTTCAAATAGTTTAGAGACAATTGTTAATTTAGAAATGGGACGATAGTTCGCGACATTATTTTTGAAAATAGGGGTAATACATGCTACCTTCCAGGGCTCAATAAAAGTTCCGGAATTTAAAGATTTATTGAAAATCAGACACAGTGGCTTACACAAAGCCTGAGCACATTTTAATAATACTATAGAGGATAATCCATCGACATCCAGTTTAGCAGAAATCTTCAACTTTTATAATGCGTTAAAAACGTCTGTTTCACTCAAAGTAATAGAACCAACATCCACGAGAGAATTGATGTTTTGCAGGATAGAGGGCTCATACCATGGAGCATCTTCAGTATAATTTGATTTAAAATAGTCGGCAAATAAATTAACTGTGTCTGCAATTGTACACGAACTAATATTATTGAAAAACATGGAAGTGGGGATGAAAGATCCACACTTTTTCGATTGTACTAAGTTCCAAAACGATTTCGGATTCAATTTGATATTGGTTTCCGTTTTCAAAATAAACTGCTTGTATAAAAACTTATTCAAAAAGTTGAATTCTCTCATGTAATGCACATATTTCTCCTTATACTCTAAGTTCCCAGTGGATTTAAAAAGTTTTAGAAATTTATTGCGCATATTTTTCAGTTTTTTAAGGCCAGAATTATACCATGGAAGCTTATATACCTTATGAGGGCAAATTGGAATATGGTCATGACAGATTTGTGACACATTAAATTTAAACAAATCAAAACAAGTTGCGGCATTTTTACCATTAAATAAATTTTTCCAATTTATATCATTTATATTATTACTTATTTAAAAATTCAAAATCACATAATTTAAAGTTAAATACTTGTTTAGCAGGCTGAGGCTCAATAAATTCATAAAATTCTATATCGAGAACAATTGCAACATGATGCATATTAGATGGTGAAATTGGGCAAAAACATTCAGATAAATTGTATTTAATATTATACGAAATAAAAATTAAATCCAAAATTTTGCCAAGATTATTAAGTACTTATTTTATTAATTTGAACTAATTCAATACTTAAGAAGCTATCAATAAGATTGATTTCATGAGGATGATTGATATTTGTTGGCGTCAAGTCATCGGCGAGGTGAGTCCACATTACTTTGTTTAAATTAAAATCCCCCAATATGCAAAGCTGACTTTTATGGTCCAACGATGAATGTAACGATAAAATGTTACTTACATGTGCATCGTAAATTTCATCAGAACTATTTGG
This sequence comes from Tricholauxania praeusta, assembly GCA_949775025.1. Lineage (NCBI taxonomy): Eukaryota > Metazoa > Arthropoda > Insecta > Diptera > Lauxaniidae > Tricholauxania > Tricholauxania praeusta. Next base: position 47,391,814 of record OX459031.1, read on the forward strand.
CGGGATATACGAGGCACAAATATATAAAGAGCCTGATGAGCCAGAAATGGAGACACTTAATTGTTCGTACAAACTGTCCACATTCTGAAGGATGCAAGCTGTTGAACAGAAAAAACGTTTGATGGCAATTAGAACACCACCTCCTCGACTACAACCTGTTTTTATAGCGTCACGTTCCTTTCTGTATACTTGATATATATTTGTATCAAAGAATTCTCCATCGAAAAATTCATCATTTAGCCAGGTCTCAACAAATACGATGACATCAAAATCTCCAGCCGCGGTATAATAATAAATGGAATTGGATTTAGTTCTGATCCCAGACATATTTTGGAAATAAATCCGAAATTGTGAAGTTTTACCTAACTGATTGTTAGGCTGAGCGGATGAATATTTAGTAAAATTAGCTAAGTTATTGCATTGATGTTAAGTTTTTTATATAATAAAATATTCGACTCAGCATAAACACGTCCGCACCTTTTGAATTCACTACTAGGAGTGAATTCTGGCTTAGTTTTTATTCATTGAAGAAATTCGGCTTGCTTTGTTTATTTGGTTATTCTTGTTATTTTTGATTTTTTTCTATCCTGTGACCCCCCCCAGAAAAAAATTCTAGATCCGCGCCTGGGCTTATATGGGAGTAGCAACACCCATTTGTTGAAATTTTAAATTTCTTTTGCTTTTAAGCTTATCAAAATCATTTGTAGTAATCGTTTAAGCTTTGGTTACATTACTTTAAAAAGCTCTCCTGCTTTTAGATACTAATAGCCTTAAGTTTTACGCAAACTTTGGTCATTCATATAAATGTTGTTGTGCTCTACAATTGTAGAAGTTATGAAAAAACAAATTTTAAAATAAGAAATTTTATTACAATTGCAAATAAAATTTTATCTTAATATACTTACAATCAGCCTATTGTACTTCTTGTGCATTTCATATTATGAAAGTGCTGATGAATGGACAATCGCACTGAAAATGCCATCACTGGTGTTAAATTTTATTTAAGGTGATCATTCGGCCTGTATCTCCGGGGACAGTTTTGTATTTCAACGATCTGTCCGCTCAGTTTTTTTTTAAGATGCAAGTGTTTCCTGTGTTTTTCTCAGTACCGCATTTACTTATACACTCCTGATCATAATAATAGATACACCAAAAAGATTTTCACTCAATCCCCAATAAATTCCATATTTGGAAGAATTGGCATTAGAATTCTTTGTAAAACAAGAGAGTACAATTTGGCGATGCCATTAACTAAGAAATGAAAGAAAGTACTTCCCCTATTTTTTCGCCAGTGAATTCAAGACCATCAAGACCCGATCAGCTGGTGTGAGACTTTGCTAAATTTAACCTCGTGATTAAATTTTTCGTACGCATCAGCGGAACCTTTTTAGCGGTTCTTCCCGGAAGGTTTGCCTTCTGCAAACAACGACGAATTGTAGGAGCGCTTACAACATTTCCGATTTCCACAGAAATTGCCTTGGACGACTTGAAAGTGTCTTTTTTTGAAAGAATAACTATTTGGCGACCAACTTCTGGAGAGTTTTTCGTTGGTCTACCTCTAGTTTCTTTTCCAATTTTCTTCATAAAAACATTTTGCACAAAACGCAAAGACTAATCATCAAACTAGCGATGACCCGCAAAGATTTTCCTCTTTTTCGTAGGCTCAGAACCAATAGTTACTCTTCTGCTGTGCAACGACTTTTTCGGCCTATATCTATAATAAATTTTTCATATTTTACTTGCAATTAATTTATATATGAATGTATTTTTACCGTTGTTTAAAAAAAAGCACAAAAAAATTCAAGTTTTAGGTATAAAATCGAAAAACAAAACAAATGTATCTATTATTTTGATCAACGAATTCGCGCCCGTTTTCGATTTATATTCACTGACGAAAAAATAGGGGAAGTACTTTCTTTCATTTCTTAGTTAACGGCATCGCCAAATTGTGCTCTTTTGTTTTACAAGGAATTCTAATGCCAATTCTTTCAAATATGGAATTTATTGGGGATTGAGTGAAAGTCTTTTTGGTGTATCTATTATTTTGATCAGGAGTGTATGTTTTAGTGTATGTACATAATATATGTTTTATATTCAATACATATGAGTTTCAAAAATTAAAGATACGTTTTAAATATAAATACATAATATATTGTTGATTCAATCTAAATTGTTGGTCTATATATCCCGATTATGTTGAATTTTTTTTAAATTTATGTGTGTGAAAAAGTTTTATTATTTTACAAAACTCGTAATCTCATATAGCTAACAAAACTTGATTAAAGCACTGTTGTATCTCACTAAGTTTTTAATATATTGTGATAATATAGACAATAAGCCAATAATTGGCCATTAAGTCCTACAGATCCTGATATACTGAACAAACACTCTTGCGATATTGTTCAATTAAACCTTGGCTGCTATGCTTTTCGGAATCGACGCTAAATATTGCAAAAACTAAGGTGGATATTAGAAAAGTTTATTCAACATATTATGCTTAGTACATTGATAACAATAATTTCAGTGGTCAAATATCGGCTTACCGCCAAAGCAATTTGTTTTGAAATTCCGAAACTTTTGGCATCAGAGGAGATACCAAAATATTTTTTTTGAATACTCTCAGTCCATTTAAGTCTATATACTATATTGGCCAAATTTTGAAAATTTTACCTGCGACAAGACAATGGAAATTTTAAAGTTCGATTTTTTAATACAAATTGGATAGCTCAGTATAAACATTTGTATGTATGTGTATGTTATGTTATGTGCTAGGCTTTATCGCGAGTTCACGAGGCCTGAGGCAAATGCAGAAAATGCTTTATAATTTTTTTACTATTATATCTTCTGGGAAAAGCTCTATTCATTGTTGTATTTTTTTTTTTTTTTTTAAAGAAAATAAAATGAGGCATTGACACAATGCTTATTTCATTTCAAAGTACAATGGACTCAATTATGTTCTAAGCGGAATATCTTAAATAGCCGACTCTGCTACTCTTACATATATAGGCGAATATGATGAGTTCAACTATTGATCGCTTTATCCAATATTTTCAATATTCAATGAATTTGGTATTCAATATTTGATTTTAATGCATCAATTGTCGCTGGCTTATTGGCATAGACAAATGACTATAAATAGCCCCATAAAAAGAAGTGAGATTATTGACCTTCCGAGTTTTTCATGCTATAAATGGGCTGTTTGGAATATCGCCACCTCACTAAAGTCAAGAGCTCGTAGTGCATCCAACATAGCGACCACCACCGCTAACCATAATCATGCGAAGTGAACATTGTTAGCCACAAGTTTGTAAAGTGCAATCGAGTGACGCATCTAAAAATCTGTTGCATACTCTGCTTTCTTTCTAAGGACACAAGCACGGTAAAGGACTGATGGCAACCAGCCTGTCCCTACATAAAAACAACCTTTAACACACATATTTTCTTTTCACGAACCCAAGTTTCACCCTAACACCACAAGCTTCCAATTCAGGTCATAAGAAGACGTTCGCTATCATCGATTTGTACAGCTCCTCATATTCAAAAATATAAGGAACTTTGACATCACCGTGCAAAAACCACACCAATCGATTATTTTTACAGATTTTGAAGGTTCCTCGTGAAAAATTTCCTGATTGGCTTCATACCAGTAACGACAATTTTGCTTGCTTACCAATACAAAGAGATAGAAATGCCCCGACTATAAAATGTCGTTATGCGTATATTAGGTCCCCATTGGTTTTACCTAACCAGAACGTTAGGGTCAAGTGTGGAACCCCAACGACAACCTGATTTGGATTGTAACGGTGTGCCCTAAGTTTTCCTAAATAGAATTGTTCAACGCCTACCTCATTAGGCTCTTGTTGGGTATCGCACAAAGTCCTAACGACATATTATAATAGCTCCCGCACCTGGTTCTACATAAGTATTTCCACATATGAAATCGAAACAACATCATCAGCCGTAGTTAACTGATGACAGCAAGAACTGTCGAAACGTGTGTCTAAAATATACTTAGATAAGTAAAACGAACTTGATGGAATCAAATATAAGTTTTTTAATTGTAAAATTTGAAATTCTTAAAGCCCCTTCAGACTATATGAGAAGTCATATAAAAAACCATATGAGTCGTCAAATATGACAACTCTCATAGTGTGAATATGTTTATATTACACAAATGAGTTTTCATATGAGAAAGGATATGACTATTTTGACATTCGATTCAAGTCTATTTGAGAAGAGAAGTCATATGAGTTTCTTGTTAAAAAAAAAAATTGTTTACAAATAAAAATTAATTTGATAGATAATGCCAAAATTACTATTGAGAAATGTCAAGTTCTCTTAACATAAATCATATCAGTATGAACACAATAAAATAAATCTTATGCGATTTGACATATCATATGCAAAAACATACAAAAAAACATACAAAAAAGCATATGACTTCTCACATAGTCTGAAGGGGCCTTTAATTTTTGAAAATAATATTATTTGTATGACATATAACACAAATTTCAAAACAACTGATAAAAATCTACATAAACAAGAGTTCTTAATACAAACATGTATTTCGACACTTTGTCAGTACTTATTTCTCTGTATAAGAAAGAGGGCCATACATTACAAACCTCAGTTTTAATATTGTAAACGAGACAAATGTAATAGGCGGAGAGCCCGCTGTAGAAAAGCCGAGTGTTTAAGATTACAGGATGTACGGGAAAGATAGTGAGCCATTTTGGTGAAACTAACGAACCAGAGTTGCCTTGCCAAAGCCTGTCCCGATGCCCAAAAATGCGCGAATTTTGTTTGAAACTGTAGAATATTATACCTCAAAATATATGTCAAATGATTGAACTCGAAGAGACCTAAATATAATTTAAAGGATTGAATTGTTGAATTCTGTCCTCAACCCGTTTTCTGGGTCAATTTTCATTAATAAAGATAACAGCTTTATATGTGTGCCAAATGATAGATCTCGAAAAGCCTAAATGGAATACCTTGTCGAATCCTGTCCCAAACATGTATTGCCACCCATTTTAGTTAAATTGGCCCTAAATCGAGTGGCAACCCATATTTAAGACCGGATTCGACCCTATAGGTATATTCTATTTAGAGCGTCGAGCTCTACCGTTTGACACACATTGCAAGCATTAATATATATTATTAAAAATTAACCCATTAGTGTCACCAATTCGGCTCTCTATCTTTCTCGTACGTCCCATCCTGTGTTCTTATATACTCGACTTTTCTACGGCGGGCACTTGGGCTATAATATCTAATTGTACAAAAGACTCAATAATATTGAAATTGAATTGATAGAAGATAACATGTTCAAAATTTGCTCTTGGTTTCAATTTATACGAAGCGAGGGAACCAAACAAGATAGTCGACAATTGCCCGTACCAGCGAATGTGTCGTAATGTTACCTTTTGTAAGTTCAGTTTTCTCTGCAGTCATTTTTTACAATTCAGGAGTAATTACGAACTTAGTCACGACTAACACATTACTTATTCCCCAAATTTACTGAATTCAGGCGTTCTTTAGGTTATTACCATAACCAAATCTTTAGGCACACCAAACATTGGCATATTGTAGTAGGGCCCAGTCAGGCAGTTGATAGGTGACACTAATTTAGAAATGCCTTAGAGTTGCCTAATTAGGCTGCTAATGCACATTCCTAGTTTTGGCTAACCTCATAATTTCCCAGTTAGGGCCGAAAGTATATTTGGGTATGCCTAAGAAAAATTCTAGTCGGGGCGGCTCATCAGAAATATGAATTTCTTGGCAAATCACAGGATGTGAAAAATTAGCAAATTTACAGCGTGTTCTAAGATCCAAATGCTTCAAACCCGCGATTTTGTGAGGATATAAACCTAAATTCAGCCGAAAAATACACTTTGTTGCTTTAGCAGTTAGTCAACTGTTGAGAACGCCTTGGAATCGATAAAATTAAGTCTTCGTCAACAGTTGTCTGAAAGGTAGCAATATTTCTGTGACCAATTTTTTACGAGCAAATCGCTCAAGACCATCCACATTTTGACGAATAGTGAGTACATTAGGCTCAAGTAAGCTCGGATTTTAATCTCAAGGCGCAAGTCAAAGATTTCCACGAAATTTCGTTTTCGAACTAATTTTGTCAACCGAAAACCATAAACGAAACATTGGATATTAAGTGAATCTTAGAAATTTTGCTTCGTTTTATATAAATCAACAAGAGGATAATAGGATATATCCAAATTAAAGATGATTTTGACACTGAAACATCTAAATGCAATATTCCTCGGTATTCCACTGGCCAAATAGTTTGACTAGGTTAATGCCAATCTTTTGCTAAATGCTGATCAATAAAGTGGAAATCATAAATTTACTTGCATGCAAGAAGGCTCATAAGTTCGATTTCATATTAAGTAAATATGACATTTGAAAGCTTCTGACCTTGACACTGGTACATTTTCTTCAAAGCAGGAATCGCCAAGATTATTTTGCTTAGTCTATAGCAAACTTAAAGTACTTCGAGCGGTTGGAATATATCAAGCAATTATGCTTACTGATCTAGGTAAATATCAATATTTTATGCCGGAGGAAGCGCCAGAGATGGACTTATTGATGGTATGCTTAAGCGCGCTTTACTCTTAGTCAAGAGCCAATGATGCCTAGTGTGAACTAGGAGCCTTTGATTAGATCTATACATAAGATTTTGAACAAGAATATATCCAGGTTTTGTGCTCCTAAAAAAGCATTTTTCCTTTAGCGAAATTGTATACCATTAATATATTTAATGGTTTTTCCTTACAATGCCCCCGCCATAGTTACCATACGTCAAGCGATTTATTTATGTTGAGAAAATGAGAAAACATGATGTCAAACATGTTTTTTTTTTCTTTTCAGAAAATCTGCTCAAACTACAACAACAACAAAATAACAACCATAAATCCTATGCCAATATCTGGCGCGCAACGAGTTGTATGTTAGTGAAATAAAATCAATAATCTTGTTGGCCAAAATACAGCAACCGCAGCAAAAGCAGCATCGACCTAGGAAAAACTCGCAAGTTTCCGGAAGATGGATTTAAGGAAGCTATGCATCACACAACGAATCACAGACACACGCACACGATTGGAATTGCGGCTGCATACATTTACGGAATGCGGCATGCAAAAGCAGAAATGTGCAACAAATTGTTGCTGTTGCTGCTGCACCTTTTGGCAGCATGTGTTGTACCGCATCAACGCTAAATCATGCACGTTGCTGGTGAGGTCCAGCGACCAGCAACTCAATTGGCTTGTTAAACAATTTTATCAACTTAAAAAAAGCAACAACTAAACAAGATACTGCGACGCAAGGGTTGCCAGATACTTTGATACTCTATGAATGAAATGGTTATGGGCACCATGTGAAAATGTACTTTGAGTTTTTAGTCCCAGTCTTATTGGTGCCAATTTTTTGCAACATTTTGAACTAAGAAGCAACATCTCATCGAAAATTAAATTGGCTTAGCATCTCCAGCTCATTTGAACCAACACCGAAATATCCGGACATCATAATACTGAAAAATCTTTTGACTATCAAAATTAACTTTCAAAGTTTCAGCTAACACCAACCTGTTTATGTCATCGTTGAAAAACGTTAAGCATAATGTGGCACATTTTATTTCAAACAAAACCAAATCCCATCACTTCGAAACCTCTTCAACTTTACGTGTGGAAGCTGGAATTTGATGTTGCCTATAGACAACTGATACTGTCTGATTGCGATGATTTGATAGCACATTTGAGTTGGGGCAGGTGATTGTCAAAAAATACAATCCGACGGTAATGACTATATCCAGTTAGTCCTGTGAAGTCCAATTTAAGTTCAGTAAATTCACTGAGTTCGTTGAAAATCAGTTCCTCTGGAACCTTAATCCTAGTTCTGACCAAGGAAGCGCAGTTACAGAGACCACGGGAAATCAAGTTTTCAGCATGCTTGCCGATAGCTTAGTGCCCAGTGCAAATTGCGATGGCGAATGCGATATTCGAAAGGCAAATAGTGAAGCTAATTAGCAGCTGGTCAACAATTTAAAATAAAATCGGGTGGTGTATCACATAAGAGAATAATATCAGATATTGTGCGGTGGTATCAACAAATTCGATCGACTACTTTTTCCAGCACACGCACATAGCAGCATGATATTTTTCATTTTCGATAAATTAATTAATATTTCTAAAAGTCTCATTTAAATTAAAATTATTTCAGTACATTATGTTCAGTAAGCTCTTTTCAAAACTGTTGGCAACCACGTGTCATGTCACGTCGCAGGACAACCAGAAAAATCAAATTGTAGAAAAATCTTTTTCTTGGCCCATGGCTGTTTTTTTTTTCGAGAATAAAAAACTAAAAAGTAGAGAAAAGTTCCAAATCTTACACTGAGCTCAGAAGCTGGCATTAAATTCTTTATCATTAAAAGCAGCAAACACAGATACACACATGTTGCGAGTCATAGAGCCATATGCACGCACACATGCATCCATTATAAAGTAGATGATTTATAGAATCATTTTATTATTTATTGCCCATTCAAAACGCTGTCCAATAAGATGGTAATTAATTAAGCTGATTTAACAAAAGCCTAAAGAAGCTTAAGTTAAGTGAGCCAAGAAGTTTTAAGCAGCGCCACAACTACCAACTGTTTTGAGCAACAAGCGGCAAACGGAATGGAAGTCAATTTACTAGCAACCAATTCAATTACCTACGACTGAGTATTTCATTCTTTTTCTTTTCATTGCAAATACTTCTGTATGTACTAGTTCCATATATGAGGTATTAAAGATTTATAGAAACAATTTATTAATTTTAATGAATAAGTGAAGTACCAAAGAATACCTACACTTCGATTAAAGTTTTTAATACATTTTTATTAGTTTCATAATTATTGATCAAGGTATACATATGTATATGAATTGAAGGACATTACAGTGTCAAATAAACCAGCTCTTTTTCAGAACTTTGAATGTTATTTATAAGTCGAACATTAGACTATTAGATACTAAGCTGTTGCTCCGCCCGCACGCGCACTGTTGTCCAATCCGGTTGACATTTTCAAGGTTCTTAATACAAGTTATATACATCCATGGGTCAAATTTCGCAACTGTAGAGTAAAAATGAAGCGTTTTTAAGTGTTTTTGTAGTATAAGACTTACCAGATTTTGAATGGTGATGGGCACAAACAATACATACCCATGTGTCGAATTGTAAAATTGTAATTGTCACAGGCATCCAGATGTATTGTAATTGAATGTTTTTGTCGCGCGAGTTAATTTAACGCACAATTTGATGCCTTGATATTTCTTCAAATTAGATTGTAACAGCATTTTTTACCTTTATGGATGGTGCTACGCCCTTCTTAAGAAAGGGAACGTGAAAACGTTTTCTTCGTGACAGCGCAAACAATTAATAAAAAGTATACACTGCATTACCTCTCTTCACAAACTTTTTAATAAAAAAAATTATGGCTGTCAAAATGGGACCTAACCGTTTTGTAATTGCCTATTTATATATACAGTGAAACCTGGATAACTGGGATCTCCAAGAGGCTAACATTTTTATCTCAACTAAAAGGGTTCCCATTTACACAGTTTCCCAAAAAACCAGGCTTAAAATTGGTTTGTCCCAGTTAAGGAGGTTAAGACTAAGAGAGATCAAAATGAATTTTTTTTATTTAGAGGGGAAAAAATCTTCAATTAAAAACAAATATTATGTAAATGACCATTTGTAAATGATAGCCTATTTAAGTCAATGGTTCTATGAAATTTTATTAAAACAACCATTTCACAGCCTACTCAGACCATAAGACGTGCATACTCAAATTCAAAATAACAAATAATGCACACATAAATATTATTTCCCACTTATAGAGGTTATTTCTAAACGGTCGAAAATGCACGAAAACTTTAAAAATCATATCCCAGGTATAGAGGTTTAATAATCTCAGTAATAGAGGTATGTTGATGCAAAAGTGCTGGTACCTTGAAGTGAGTCTCACTAATAAAGTTTTCCCACTTATCCAGGTACCACTTAACCAGGTTTCACTGTAGATTATTTCGTTAAAGTGTTTTGTATGCGGAAATCATGTGTCAATGTTCACTTTATGTTACCTACCTTAACGGAAACATACGTACATTAGTTTTTTTTTGTCCACATCTATGGAACAGTACCTTTCCAATGATATAATATTTATTCCCACCTCTTTCGATGTTCACGTATAAATATACAAATATGTAGATGTTGCTGATGAGTTGTCCTTTTGATTCGTGTAGTTATGTTTTTTAAATTGTGGGAAATTTCAAAGAAACGTCCCGAACTTCAAACTCATGTTTCATAACGAAAAAAAAAATTCAAAGCAAAACTGATGCCACTTTGTAATAGTGATCAAAATCTATTAATTGTGTTTTCAATTATTTTTCCAGCCACTCCTCCGCGATTACGAATGAACCCATCTGAGTAGTCGCACTCATATGCGGACCTTTTTTCACTAATATGTATTATTCTCAAATCGATATTTTTCTATACTTTCTAGATATTATCTACTTTTTTGATGCTTCTTGATACTGTTTGACTTTTATAGACCATGTTATTCGGCATTTATTTTTATTTTAATACAGTTCGACCTGAATTAATTATTTGTCCTGATTACCGACACTAATCGATAAACCATCACATAAACCATAACAAATTGAATGTTTGGAATGTTTGCGGCCCGTTGGTTGAAATGGTTCTATAGCACCTTTCGTAAACCTTATTAAAATTCTAATTGTGTTCTGCGACTCAAAATACATGAAAGACAACAACCTCAGATGCTGAAGGCTGAATTTTTACTGAGGCTTACTAACCCTTCGCGGAACCACTTCAATTTTATAACATTCTTATTTTTCATTTTAATTTTTTATAAAATTCAAATCTTAATTTTTTAACTTCATAACGAGTGTTAAGATGACTCTACTTTATAAAGTTTTATGTTTATTAGGGCTAATGTTTTTTTTTTTTGGCTACGCTTGAATATAGTCGAATCATCGCATTTTTGAAGAAAAAAATTCGAATCTATTTGTATATTCCCAGCAGTTTTTGCGACCATGCATTACCATTTTTACGATTTGTAATCATTGATTTCATATATTATAATTAGATGGAGAAAACATGCATGATGAGGTAAGCGAAGACGTAATGCATAAACTAATTTTCAAAATCACAATAATGAATAACATAGTGGGAAATAGATACCTGTAAAATAACTGACAGCGTGGGCAAATGGTTTGGGTTGTAAGCTCTTAACTCTAAGTGCGTGAGTTCGATACTCGGTCAGACTTTTTTTTAAATTTTTTTTATATCGATGAAAAGTTTACATACTCGGTAATGCAAAGAATCATACACTACTTTTGCTATGACATCGCCGTGTTAAAAATCATGTATTCTGGAGGCGATAGAAAGTCTATGATATCGATAAAAGTTTAGATTACTATCGATGAACAAAATCTGCTGGTTTCTTTCAAAAACAATATTTATTTTTACAATTACTCTCATTGAAATTTGTCATTTTGATTTATCGTAAATCTTACATTTTTAACAATTTTATAGAGAGCTTAACTTTTATCCGGTCGACAGAAAAAGATAATACAGGGTGTTTTTTTAGAGGTATAGAGCTTCGAATTGAAATAAAACACAAGAAAATCGTTTTAATGTCCATCAATTTGGCTTTATTGGAAGGATAATTTTATGCCATTAATGTTTAAATATGACTTCGGGCATGTGGCCGCCGCGGCTGGCTCGAATAAAGCCAATTCTACAGGTCCAATTTTGAACCACTTTTTTGAGCATATGGGGCCGTATGTCGGCAATAACGCCACGAATGTTGCCTTCCAAGTCCTCTAACGTTTCTGGTTTGTTGGCGTAGACGAGCGACTTCACATATCCCCAAAGAAAATAATCCAATGGTGTCAAATCACACGATCTTGGTGGCCAATTGACAGGTCCATTCCGTGAAATTATGCGCTCATCGAATGTTTCCTTCAATAAATTGATTGTGACGTGCGCTGTGTGGCATGTAGTGCCGTCTTGTTGGAACCACAACTCATCCACATTCATGCCATCCAATTCGGGAACAAAATAGTCGGTTATCATGGCTCTATACCGGTCTCCATTAACGGTAACTGACTTTCCAGCATTATTTCGGAAGAAGTATGGCCCAATGACTCCACCAGCCCATAGAGCACACCAAACAGTCAGTTTTTGTGGATGTAATGGCGTCTCAAGGGTCTCATGTGGATTCTCTTCACTCCAAATGCGGCAATTTTGCTTGTTGACGTAGCCATTCAACCAAAAATGAGCCTCATCACTGAACAAAATTTTGCGATGAAAATCAGCATCGAGATCAATCTCATTTTCGGCCCATACACCACAATCACGACGCATTGCATAGTCTCGCGGCTTTAATTCATGCACAAGCTGGATCTTGTAAGGTCGCAAGCCAAGATCTTTGCGCAAAATCTTCCATAAATTTGATGGACAAAGCTCCAATTGCTGTGCACGGTGGCGAATCGATTCATTCGGGTCCTCTTCAACATTTTGCTCTACAGCGGCAATTGTTTCTTCGGTGCGCACTGTTCGACGTCTCTGCGGATGCGTATTATCACATAGAGTAAACGTAGTGCGAAAACGACCCATGGTTAACCGAATTAATTGCTCTGATGGACGATTATGTCGACCATAAAATGGACGGAGCTTGCGGTAAACTTCGCGAACTGAACCATTATTTTCGAAATAAATTTGCACGATTTGCAAGCGTTGTTCTTTTGTCAACCTGTTCATGATGAAATGGCAAACCAAACTGAACATAAATGACATTAGAGTTGACCATAAAATGCTAGTTTTATCTCTATTCGAAAAACAAACCTCTAAAAAAAACGCCCAGTATAAATGATCATAATATAAGGGTCAGTAGCTTTCTAAGAAACAAGTCCAAGCTATTTTTGCCACTATAAACATTAAAAATATATATTACAAGACACCCACACCTGATTTAAAAACGACCATTTTCTTCATAGGTTGGTAAGATTTTTCATAGAAGCTACAAATGTAGACTTCCGACCGCCTACTTAAGTTTACAATCACGAGCACATAAAGGTTAAGAATTAAGAAATTACTGTCCACTACATTTAAGGCATAGCAAAATACGAAGAAACAGCATATCGGTTTCTGCAGCAGCTAGACCCCAATAAAGATAATCTCTTCCTGTGGTCAGAAACAATTTTTCGTCGTTTTCGAGTCGCCTTCTCAAGAGTGAAGTTACCAAATACGTTATGTCTTTCTTGCACACTTGAAATTATAAAAGCAACAACACCCAAATTTGAAAAAAGAGCGAAAATCATATATTCACTATTAAAAATGTACCGTTACACGTTTCTAGTACCGTAAGCTTAGTTTACATTTTTATTTGCATGTAAACCAAGTAGATGAACAAATTTCACAATTAGTATACATAGCTACCAGAGGTCTGCATGAGTGCAATCGAAATGATCATCATATAAACTTCCGAATGCAATAAACTTCGAGTTCTTGAACTTGTAGAACATTTTATTTTCGATTTATTAGCAAGTGCAGCACTCACCTCTCCGACTGGGTGTTTCGATTTAATTTGTGGTTTTTGTGCACAAAGGCTCGATGGACTCACAACGTGGCGAGTAGCTTGATGGTCGTTTCGAGTGCCCTCATGCATACCTTAAGTACATGCCTTTTTCCCTTTCTTCTTGTTAAAAAATAGGTTTTTTAAAAAAAAATATGGTAACGGTTATCAATCGACATTGCAAAATAAGGAACTTTCAACAATTGTCAGCCCATAACCTTCAAAGGTATGTGGTGGGATAGTTAAGCTAATAGACGAATCTTTTGTTGCGTCATCTGTACCATTTTCAAAATTTATTGCTTCGAAAAATTACTTTGAAATTGCCGACGGGTAGTTCACGACTTCATGATGCAGCCAAGGGCTAACGTGATATAGAACCGTTTCAGACAATGATGGTAGTCCAGTATGTAGTTTCAAAAAGTTTCATAATATTCCAAAAAACTTTTTTTTGTATATTAATGCTAAAAATGTTAGCAAAATTTTGGCCTTGTGATTAGTGATTAAGAGCTATTTAAACTCTAACTAAAACTCAAAAAACAAGAACACTTAAATAACTTTTAGTACAATTATACCATTAATCGTTCGACAATTTACTTTCAAACAATTGCTTTAATTATTTTAATTGTTTAATAAACCAAAGGATAGTCTCGTATGTTTTGTATAAATCTTTTTACAACTTTTTTGGTATAACAGTTTATTGACTTCAAGCTGAAACACAGATTCGAAATATAAAATGTTGAAAATAATTTTGATCTGGATTTTGCTAGTTTTTTATATTGCGGACGAAGTAGTGCGTATATTATACCCATCAAAGTTCTGAATGATATTCATTATAATATTTAGTATTTTATTAGCCAAATAAATTGATACTTTTATGTTTCGCATCATAGTAGAGACAAAACAATTGAAACTTTTCCATGTTCTTTCTTGACAGCAATCCTTTGTCGATGTAACCAACATTGATTGTAAGTTCAACGATGACATCTGCATACACAAGATTTGCTCAAGATCCACTAGTAAATCACGTATTAAGATATCTTTCATAAATATGGGATGCTTTCTAACAAAGCCAATAAATAGCGCTAACGTAAGATCAATGCTGTTCGGATTCAAATACTTAATTTTCATTTACCTAAACTTTTGTTATTTCAGATCCGTATCACACTTTATCGAAAGTTGGACAAAGATTTTGAGTCCTTTCTACTCGATACGAATGATGATGTTTGTAATTTAATTAAGAACTCCATTCAGAATCCTATGATAGCTCAGACGTTTCCGACAATGATTGGTCGTTTACGTAGCATTCGGTGCCCACTGGTTGGTAACGTTACCTTGATCAACTACCCCATTTTACTTAATCTGCCAACTGTTATTTTTTCCGATACACTGTATAAAATTGGTGTACATCTTCACAAAGACAATCAATTTATATTTGCGATCAACATCACGTTCCATAACATCAAAGGTCGTCTTTACTGAGCAAAATGCAACTCTTTTTTTATATTCATTTTATGATAGCAATTTCAAGGAAACACAGTAAAATATGGTTTCCTTACTTATTTCACACCTTATTCTGGCACGCCCACTTGCTAATAAAATGAACAGTAATCAACATTATTATTATCGTTAATATCATTAACAGCAACACTTCACATTCAGCCTTAGCGCATAAACCAGCAATTTACTCTCAACGTGTGGTCATCAAGAGCGAAACCTTTAATTTGAGCAAATCTTTTTGCCGCAGTTCCAATTTTGTTTGGTGCACTGCATTTGAGCGCGTGTCCGGGACTACAGCAAACCGGCTGATTTTGTGTGGAGTTTCTTTTATTTGATTTGGCTACCAAACGATTTGAAATGTTCAAAACGATAATCACATGGTTGGACGTCATTAGCCGTTGCAGTGCCTGAGGTGAACGCTCTGGTGCGTGTAGTTAAATAAGTGTTATTATAAAGACAATTGGTAGGGAAAAGTAAACTCAGAAATGTGTTTTTCTATAAGCATTATCAACACTTTCTATAAGCATTTTTCTTGGTGAAAATCTTATCACGGACTAAAGTTAATAAGTGCTCCCCGTGCCACAATGATTGATTTTCGTGCTGGTGGTCGATCAGCGTTCTAACTGCACTCGATTAAAATGCAAAGAATAAATGATTATACCAATTATCCATCAATGAAGTACCATCACAGTCTTGAGTTTATTTAATTGCTATTTATTCTTCAAATTTATCTACCAATTTATGTATGTGTAATTTCTCATGTATTCTTAATCTCCCCACGGAGCACAGAGCGAGTGCTATCAATTTTCTCCAACATTTCCCCGGCTCAAGTATTTCCTGTTCTAGCGATCGTTTCCACGACACTCCAATGCTTGCCAACAGACTACAGTTAGTAATTTCCACAACATGTTAGCAATCCATTTCCTCCGTTGAACTTAAACAAAAGTCAAATGTTGTCGATATCTGGTGAGCAATTCAGCATCAACCCCTGCAAAGGGTTGCAACCCAAGAATATTAACCAACGGGTTTCAAATGCATGTCACTTTAAAACGGCTATAACTTTGCATGGAAACATCACAGATCACCACTTGAAAGCTCATTTTAAATGGCAAGGACTGTACTAAATGATGCTTTTGTTAAGAATAAGCTGATCAACTTTCTTTGAATTCTATACATGGCCTGGAAAGTAGACAAAAAACATCATGTTTTAGGTAATTAACCTCAAATATTTCAAGATTCTGAAAGGATGGGTCAATGCTGAAGCCAGATTCGGATTCAGCGTAAAAAAACTACGTCGAATTTTTAGCTCAACAACATTAATAACCTATTCATTTAGATATCTTTTTAGTAAAAAAAAATTTTTCCATACAATTTACATGTAAAACTAACAGGTTTCGGCGCCACCTTATACGAGTAAAATTGAGGTACAGAGCTGAATTTTCGTGAACTTTTTCTTCATATCATAAACTTACTTTTTAAGCAACAGCACTTTAAAAAAAAATTGAATCACCCTAATGTACATACATACTTATGCATATGAATAGAAATTAACTGAATTTAAAACGTCTGAATTCCGAACTATCTGAATCTTAAAACATATTTATTTCGAGTTGTCTGAATTATCTGACATTTATAGATAATATTTTGAAACACTTGTGTTATGAATATCCCGAAAGAAAGAAACACAGTCTTAAATTGCATATAATGTCTTAATCGTAGTGTCGATAAAAAGTTGATTTCTGATCCAATACTAATGCGTAATAGGTAATAGGCAAAATGAAAAAAAAAACTATGCAAATAGTGCACCATTTTAAGGCAAGAGAATCAAGCTTTTATAACATCCTAATAAAAGTATAGGTTATTGACACATATTTTTGCAAAAAATACCTGTTTAAAAAAATAATTGTCAGAATTTTAGAAATATCGTCATATCACCAAAACTTTAAGTTAAATTTGGAAGATCCATTTGTCATTATAGTATCTCATTAAATTATCTTTCTTACGACATCCATATTTTTGAAATTCATACTGGGGTTCCCAACATATAGAGCTTTTTACAAAAGCTTTATCCGCAACTTCCGATGACTACATCTTTGAAACTAGAAACGAGCGATCCTATTCTATAGATTTTTCTATAATTTTCAAAAATCATGTCAGTTCTGTTAATGCAGAAAAATGCAGATGTCTCGGGTTCGAAATAAGAAAATGGTATGCGGTTTACGGCATTCTTTTAAGCAAATGACAGTACATTAAAAATGATGTAACACGGGATCGTCGACAAAAAAAATATGGGGTGATTTTGCAACTTTAACGTACAGTATCGAAATTTTTGCATTTTTTTCCGGTCAATTTTGATTTTTTTTTTAAGAAAACAAGAAGAAGAAGAAAAACTAATCACGGATTCGAATTCCCCGATTGATGGCAACTGTTTGAAATAAAAATTTGAATCACATTAATATGCAAATTTGTCGACTCCGATTCGAAAAAAATCAGGTCTGTTAATTTAGAAAAATGCAAATATGCGGTTTCGACATTCTTCTAAGCAAATAACAGTTCATTAAAAATGATGTACCATGGGATCGGCGGTGACATAATATTTGCGGTGTTGCAGCAGGAAAGTGGAAAATCGGTACTTTTATACTTTTGTCCGGTCAATTGTCAGTTTTCTTATAAGAAAGAAAAATGAAGAAGAAACACAAATCATGGATTTGAATTCCCCGATCGATAGTTTCCCGAAAACCATACCCATTTTGTTGGAAAATTTCATAGCGTCTGTCAGTTGCAGCATTTTTTAAATCAATATTTTTATAATAAAACCTTCCTTTTATATGACAGCAATAAATTTAAAATATATTCAGGAACTCTCAGCTTGTATTCATTTTTAGAAAAGACATATACCTCGAAAACTAGATCCGAGCAACATTTATTTTTAATATATATTTTTATTAAATTAAAAACCACGTAAGAAAAATAGTTTAAAAAAAGGTGGGTCAGTGACGGTTTAAGATACAAATTTGAAAAAATTCCTAAACCTTTTCATCCTATTTTGAAATAAAGTGGGCGTCCTCAATTTGGTTCCCCTAAAAACCAATAACTGAGTAAGGGCTAAAGACAAACATTTGAGAAAGTTCATTATTTTTTTTTTTTATTCTATTTTGAACCAATTGAGGGTGCGTTCCCAATTTTTTTCTATGGACCACCCTTATATACATATAAGATAACACACACTTCGGTAGCCCAGTACTTAAAAAAAAAAGTTTTAACATTCTGAAAACTTTTTTTTTTGTATATTAATGTAAGAAAGGTTTGGAAAATTATGGCATTCTGCTTTATTGAACGCTATTAAAACTATCACTAAATCTCGGAAAACACTCAAATATCAATTTGGCTAAAACGATTGCTTTAATTAATTTAATGGTTTTGTGTTTAATATGGCAATTAATCGCCACTATGCAAAGGATGGTCTCGAATGATTTAAAAACATTTTTTAATCTTTTGTGATGTAATGGCTTAACGACGTCAAGTTGAAACACAGATTTGAAATATAAAATGTTGAAAACAATTTTAATCTATTTTTTGGTCATTTTTTATGTTCCTGACAAAGGAGTGCGTATATTTTTGTTCATCTAAGTTGTGAATTATATACTTTTTATTATTTTGTTATCAGCGAAATAAATGTATATTTTTTAATCCGTATCATAGTTTTAGTAAAAGCAAAATAGCTTAAACTTATCATATTCTTTCTTGACAGCAATCCTTTGTTGATATAACCAATATTAATTGTCAATTCAACGAAGACTTCTGCACACATAAGATTTGCTCAAAATCTACTAGTAAATCACGTATAAAGATATCTTTCATAAATATGGGATGCTTCCTAGCAAAGCCAATAAATAGTGCAAACGTAAGATCAATGTTGTTCGGATTCAAATAATTTTCATTTATCAACACTTTGTCATTTCAGATACGTATCGCTCTTTATCGTAAATCGAAAAAAGGTTTTGAGCCCTTTCTACTCGATACAAATGATGATGTTTGTAATTTAATTAAAAACACCATTCAGAATCCGTTGTTAAATCAGATGTTTCCGACAATGAGTGATCGTATGCGAAGCCTCCGGTGCCCACTTGTTGGTAACGTTACCGTGACCAATTTTCCGATTGTACTTAATCTACCACCTGGTATTTTTTCCGATACACAGTTTAAGGTTGGCGTGTATCTTCGCAAAGACAATAAATTTATATCTACGATCAACATCACGTTCCATAAGGACAAAGGTCGTCTTTACTAAGCAAATCCCAATTTTTATTTTAATTTTCCATGAAAGTAATTTCAAGGAAATATAGTAAGATATGGTTTCCTTACTTATTTCACACCTTATTGTGGCACGCCCACATGCCAATAAAATGAACGTTTATCAACATTATCATTATCGTTAATATCATTAACAGCAACGCTTTACATTCAGCTTTAGCACATAAACCAGCAATTTACTCCGAACGTGTGGTCATCACAAGCGAAACCTTAAATCTGATCGAACCCGGGACTACAATCAACTAGCTGATTTTGTGTGGAGGTGTTTTATTTGATTTGGCTGCCAAATCATCGGCTGAGTATTGTTTTGTCGTAAAAGATAAAAAACCCTTTTCTACCTGGAGATGCATATTTATGTTTTCGAGTATGCTCTTCTAGATCTTTCCAGTTCTGAGTTATCCAGTATATCCCCTTAAAGTAGCTGGTAAAATTGGCTTGTCTTAGACTCCAAAAATTTTAATGTACGACAGATTTGTTTTTGAGTTTTTATTGGCTTGACTTATGTTGGCTGGTAATGGATATACGTCTATATGGATGAAATAAGCAATCAGTGTATTAAGTGCATATACATATAACTTTGCAAGGAAACATCACAGATCACCACTTGAAAGCTCATTTTAAAGGGCAAGGATGGTACGAAATGATGCTTTTGTTAAAAATAAGCTGATCAACTTTCTTTGAATCCTATACATGACCTCGAAAGTAGACAAAAAACATCATGTTTCAGGTAATTAACCTCAAATATTTCAGGATTCCGACATGATGGGTCAATTCAGAGGCCAGTTTCGGATTCAGCGTAAAAAATTACGTCGAAAAACGACCCTTTTCAGCTCAACAACACTAATCACCTATTCATTTAGATACCTTTTTTGTAAAAAATAATTTTTCCATACAATTTACATGTAAAACTAACAGGCTCCGGCGCCACCTTATCAAATTGAGTTACAGAGCTGAAATTTCGTGAACTTTATCTTCATATCATAAACTTACTTTTTAAGCAACAGCACCTTAAAAAAAACCAAAAAAAAAAAATTTGAATCACCCTAATATACATATAAGCCAATAAAAATCAAAATTTTAAATAATATATGAAACGTGTTTACAAGTTTCTGTGTTCAAAAAAAATTTTATTTGAATCAAAATGTAGGCTTAAAATCATTTTTAATGGATGAAAACTTTCATTGCCCTACCTTGTTAGAGCATGATTTCGGTGTATGTATAAAACACTAATAGATAAATTCAGCAGCAGCTTAATAAATCCGTTTTCTTATTGCTATCGGTTGGGCATTTTTTTTTTATATAACTTATGTTGATTTTCAGACATATCTCCTTAAAAGAAGATCTGACGATGTACAGTTGGAGATCTTGGCAATAACTACGAAATAAAACTAAAGTCTTAGTGACTTAAAACAAAACTTACGACTTGGCTTTTGTTGGGCTGAATTTTCAAATTTTTTTTGGGCTAAATTTGAGCTTTGAGCACCAAAAATGTTCTATGGATCTTTTGATGTTAGTAACTGCTGAATAGAATCCTCTACTGAACTTATCTTAAACAAAATTTGTTAATGTAGATTATTTATTAAAAGAACATTGTTTTCATCGTATAAAAACTGATATATTTGTATTCTATCGTTTTTATATGAATAGTACGAATTTTTCGAAAATTAGAATGAAAAATGGTGAAAATAGCAAACTTGCAAATTTTAACACAAAAAAAAATATAAGTGCATTTCCACAGAAATTGTCATTTTAGAAGGCCACGTTTCCGGTTTTTTTTAGCACTCTCTTCAACCATTGTTTTTAATGGGGACCGTTAAAAAAAAAAATGGAAAAATTGTTCATAAAATTTGTGTTTAACATCATTTAAGACCATGAACGCACACATATAGATCCAATTAGTGTATGAAAGATGTGTTAGCCATTTAATTTTACATCGAAATGTCCAGGGTTGTTTTCACTAAAAATCTTTTGTTTTACAGTTGTAGATCGATAAATAAAAAACTCACTTTAAGCTAATTTTTCAGCCTTTGGGTTAAAAGCGACTGGCCTGTTTCCAATAGAAACACTAAATTTTTTTGCAGATCTTCTTTTTTAATCCCATTCTATTAGAAAAGACGTGTGGAGCGAAACGTATAACACTTTTTCACATTTCATGGGTGCTCTAGTGTACAGGTGATGAAACCACTTTAATTCCATTTATGTAAAAAGTTTATTGAGGATTTGTCGTAATCCTGTCAATATTTAAACTATGTATTTATAATTAAAGCTACTGAAATGTATCACTAAAACGAATCTTCATTAGAGCTCTTAAAAAAACTGCATCTGTTGCCACGCAATCGTATCATGTGCACCAGGTAACTGCCACTATTAGCAGCCACAGTCAATGGCAATGCTACCAACATAAATTTACAAATTGACAGTTTTATTTAAGAATCTGTCAAATTTTATTGCAGCTAACGCACTCGCAAGTGACAAACGCAACACGCGGATCGCGGAATGTGACCAGCCCAGTCATATGGGCAGCGTGTTTCCTAAGTAACCACTAAAAAACAGCGATAGAGTCTAAACTCCCGCTCGGGGACTTCTGCGCTAGCAACTTGAAAGTGACAAAATTTATGTTCATTCCCATAGAAATGTCAAATTCTACGATAAGCAGGCTATTAACAAATTTAAAAGCTTCCTTTTAGCAGCAAATAGATGAAGAAAGCAGAAGCCAAGCGGTGTAACGCTGCCTAAGGTTAAAAAGTGCGTGAGTTTATAGACATTCGCCTTTTTTATCGAATTCAATTTGAAATTTAAATGCGACACGCTTTGCTACCTACTTTCAGACTTTTGCTAAACGCTTTATGAACCCTATCATTATGGCTTCAATGAGTGCGGCCAATTGATATTTAATTTCAGTTTTGGTTACAAAAAACACCATAGCGCGATAACTGCTCGGTTTACTTACCCTATCGCGCCCCTTAGCAATAATGAACGCTTCGTTAGTGTGGTCATCCAATTAGATGATGACTGCGCAACACCAAACAAAAAAAAAAATCAACAGAAAAAAAAATAAATCCCCAATCTGAACATCGGCAACAGTAACCAACCAACCGTAATAATAATTTTTGCCTCATAATCTTCTCAAATTGAGGCATTTTAAAAACATTTTGAAGCTCATTAAACGCGGTTTTAAGCAGCCAGCTGTGGCTCAGAGCACACGCAGCGCTCTATACTACGTAGCTGCTCCAATTTATGCGTTGTCATAAAAGGCCAGTCAGAGTCAGCAGAGTCGCAACTGAACCCAGGCTAAACTATAGACTCGTTGTTATTGAATGATTTTGTTTTTTGTATGATCGGTCGCAAGGTTTGATATGAAGCAACTTTTGGGTTTCAGCACGTTTACCATTCATTTGTTTACATTTAATTGAAAAATTGGAGATTCATGGAAGTTGACGATAAAGATTGGAGATCATAGAATGAAGTGAATGCAGTGCACCGCGTTGATTTGTAAGAGGGAAATGGGATGAGAAGATCAGTATCGGCGAAAGTTCTTCTGGAGTTTTCTGAGTCAAAAACGCAAAATAAATAGATATAGAATAAAATGATACTGCGACGTTTTATCGAGGCATGAGAGGAGAACGGAATACCTGGACCATTCATGATTATTTCTAGAGCACATCCCATTATAAAATCTATAAAATAGAGCTAAACACTTAACCTTATGGCGGTATTCAAGAAAATAAACGGACTCCTGTTTATTCTGTCGCACATCGATCAGGTCTAATACGAGGGTTGCTATTTATGTGTCCGAATTTGTCAATACTGCTACTTGCCGTCATCTCACGAACTTATCTCAAAGTTTGACATTTTTACCCTGTGAGTACGCAAAACGTTTTGTTTTTCGGACTCTGTTTGTTTTATTTTATATTACTTGAAAAGTAATTGCATGTCAAGGCCACGGGCCTTGTAGGAATTGCAAAATTTTGGAATAAGCCGTTAATTGGAGGACTTTTCGGAAGAAGCCGTTAACTGAAGTAACTTTTTTATATGTTCTTAAATTTTTTAAGGAGCAAAAAAAAAGGTCATCAAATTTTGGCCCCACACAATGACTAAAAAACAAAAAAGACCATTACCGAAAAGTTTCACATTGGCGATTAAAAAAAAAAGTTCATCAAGTTTTTCCCAAACATATTGTAGTTTTCATAGTTATAGGAATAACTTTTTTATTTTGGAAAGACCGTTGATTCATAGATTTTAACTTGGCAACCCAGTCCCGCACCAAAAAATGGAATAACTCGTGAGAGTTTTCGAGCGATGATTTACTATGACTTTCGACTTGGATTATCACATCGACGTGCATCGATCAACCCACCTCGACTTTTGGCAATGAAGAATTTGCAAAAACTGTTGAATATCACTGGCTTAATGAACTCAAACGTGGCCGATATTCGCTTATGGAAGAATTTAAGGAAGGTCGTCTTTCGCCATGACTACGCGGGTGCTCACTGTTCGGTCGAAAGAACTCATCATTTGACTGGTAAAAACATCAAATTGATGAGTGGTCTTACCAGTGCTCGAGCGCATTATGGTAAGCTAAAACTGGAAGTAAATAGTTAACTGTACTGTACTTGGATCGTTTTGAGCCTTGCACTAAGTGTATTTTAAGCAAACTACTAAGCCTGACCAGAGGTGATGGTCTGCACCAATCTAGTAACACGGGTTGTCAGGAGCCCTTAGAACTTCGGTCCTAGCCTAACAGTTCGGTGATGTCCAATATGGGTGGAACGCATGCGGTAGGACTCTCCGGGGGCTGTGGTTGAAAACCAAATCGTGGGGAGAGCAAAATGATACGCTCAGTGTGGAGTTGCATTTTCTCAACCTAGTGGCCGTACTAAAAATAGATGTGGATAGATCTCGAAAAAATAGAAACATGGGTTTTCGGACCTAGTTTCTATATCAGAAGTTCTGAACAAACTTATTCTGATAGTATGTACTTAAACACCAAAAAACATAGAGAATTGCAAGCGATTGAACTGAACCAATTGTCGAAAAAATTAATTTATTAGAAATTATGGGTCTTGCAATAATTCATTCAATCGATCCCAACTTTGTCATTTTACGATCGATTTTCTTTTGGTTAGTCCAATTTTTTTTGCAAAACTGTCAGCTTTACGCAAGTGAAGTAAAATTGGAAGTTTTTCATCGATCTCTATTTTTTTGTGGTCACAGAATCAACTGTAAAACTTGATTTTTTTAAGAATCTGGTAATTTTTCATCGATATCTTTTTAACTGCTTATTTAATAAAAAATTGAATCATGCATGTTATTTTATCATTTAATACCTTTGATTCATAAAGTGAAAAAAGGCCAAACAAATTACAAAACCGGATTATCTCAAAAACTGTACTATAAAAAAAATTTAGTATCGCCAAAAAAGCTTTCAGCGGAGCGCTCGACAAGAAATGTGTAATATCAAAGAGATTACAAAAGCAATTGCATGTAAAATGAAAAATTTTGGCGCACATGTTAATATTTTTTGCTGTGGTTCTTAACTGATCAACGCAAAAAGTAGAACATAGTATGCTTGCGGATTCTAAAACAAAAAGCTCTGTACAAAACATAATATTATTATGAAAAATTGTTCCAAAAACACAAATGAAAAAAAAAAAAAAAATTAGTTTTCATTTCCGAATTCAGCGGGAAAAAGTTAATAAGAAAAATATCTTCTCATCAAAGGAATAAAAACAAAAAACTTTTTTTTCTAATCCCAAAAATCCCGGGATTGTCTCTTTGGAATCCCGGGATTGTCTCTTTGTAATCCCGGGATTTCTTTAGCCTATACTTAGAGCAAATCCCGGGATCACGTAACAAACTGACAACCTTAGTTACATTTTATTTCAAGAGTGCAACAGCAATTAAAAAAAAAAAAACGAACAACAAAAACAAATCGTTGGATACGGTACCATAAGGATTTATAAACATACTAGCAAAACCCGGCGCACATTGCTACGCCTCAACAAATAAAACATAATGTGTTTTTATTTTAGTTGGATTAAATAAGTAAAAACTATTTTTATTGATATTTCTCTTATTGCGAGTGGATAAACAACGTTGTTGGTTTTTCTATTTAGCTCATAAATAAACAATTGAATTGGCGGGAATGATTGGAATACGTAGAATCAGCACCTTTAATAAGTTTAATTTGGTTACAGTCCTTGTCTTCTATATATCTACCGAGTCTCATAGTCATAGTTTTTTCTTATTTTGGAGGCATGGCACTACCCATTTTTTATTGAATCTTACTTTCTTTCTTTTTGGCTCATTTTTTCCAAACCAAACTATGTTAAGAAATTTATACAAACTATAAGAAACATATGTACCAAATCTTATCCATCTGCGTCAAATAGTTGTTGCTACACAAAAAGTTGATTTTTCCTCATATGGAAGCGTGGTACCGCCCATTTTTGTATGGAATCTTACTTCTTTCTCTACTCTTTATATATGTACCAAGTTTCATTTATCTGCATCAAATAGTTGATAAGATATGATGAATCTTATTTTCTTTTAGATAAGGGGGCGTGGCATCACCCATTCACAGCTGTGCCTGTTTATATAAAAGCCTCGTGGTGTGAATTTCATGAGAACCGATTAAGCGATCTTCGAGAAAATTATGTTCAAAAAATATATTTGTATGAAGGCCACCCTAAATATGTGGGATTGGGGCAAAACGGACAAACAGGAAAGAATACTAGAAGTGGACAGAATTACTAAAGACATCAACAAAAGGACATACGCAACACTGACTGGACGAAAACATAGAAATTTCTAGACACTAAACGAGACGCTTGACACTTGACGATACGTTTTACTTGACGAGACGCTTTTACAGAAAACGGACAGTTGACGAGTTGCTGGTAAAGTGTGCGGACACGGAATTAAAATAGTTGTATAACTGAAAATTAAAATCTGTAAAAGAAAAACTTATAAATAAAATAACTGAAAATTAAAATCTGTAAAAGAAAACTTATAAATAAAATAACTGAAATTAAATTAAATGTTTCTTTTAAAACGGAAAACCAGAGCGGCACCACAATTTTGGGGGCTCAACCGGGATTTGAACTAACAATAAGTAAAAGTTGAGCCAAAACAAAGCTAAAATAAAAATAGTGAAAGTGATATATAAAATCAGTTAAAGACCTAGTTCTAAAAAAAAAAAAGAAAAGCATTTCATTTGAAACAAATTTGAGTGATAAAAGTGATTTGAACCAACAATAAGTAAAAGTGGAAAATTTGAGCCAAAATAAAGCTAAAAATAAACGTTGAGCCAAACAAAGCTAAAAATAAAAAACAGTGAAAGTAAAACATAAAATCAGTTAAAGATTTAGTTCTAAAAAAAAAAAGATAAGAATTTCATTTGAAACAAATTTAATTGATAAAGTTTGAGTAAAAAGCATAACAAAAGCTCAAAGAATAGTGCAAACAGTGTTGCCACTGAGAAATTTTTGTTCCTACCAAAATTTACCCGAAAACCTACCAAAATCGTTTGTAACCTACCAAAATTTTTCGATTTAAAAAAAACACCCTTTTACAGCATTGAATGCGTTTATTAACATTTGATGCTGCTTAAAATATGCTTGTATGTCGTCGTTTAAAATGCTTAACCGCATATAGCACAAATTATCTGTTGCAAAATCGTGGACAGTGGTTCACATCAAATGTCAGGCATCTGTGCGCAAAACGTTACCATGTAACTTTAAGTATTATACAAAATTTTTGTTTTAAAAAAATTTGTATGTCTTAAATTTATTGGTGAATGCAGAAGAAAATAAAACTAAAATAAATTTACAAAATTTTGACATAACGGTATAATCTAGCCATAGTGTCGAAATTTCTTACAAATGTGCTCACATTGAAAGTCGGGCAACGAAAAGTTCGATCAAAGTATCGGTGCACTTACCGTTAGATTTGCGCAACGATACTTAGTTTTGGTTTGCTATAATTTTAGTTAACTTTTTGTTGTCATCAGATATCTCGGGTTCGAAATAAGAAAATGATATGCGGCTTACGATATTTTTTTAAACAGATAAAAATACATTAAAAGTTATGTAACACGGGATCGGCTCGCAAAATAACATGGGGTGATTTTGCAACTTTAAAGTACAAAATCGGAATTCTTTTATAAGAAAAAAAGAAGAAGAAGAAAAGCTAACCACGGATTTGAATTCCTCGATCAATAATTGCTGCTTGAAAAAAAAAATTTGAATGTAAACTTGTCCACTCCGATTTGAAAAACATCAGGTCTGTTAATTTAGAAAAATGCAGATATCTTGGTTTTGAAATAATATAATGATATCGGTATTCTTTTAAACAAATATCAGTACATTAAAAATGATGTACCACGGGATTAGCGGTTAAATAATATCTGAGGTGTTACAACTAGAAAGTGGAAAATTGGTACTTTTTACTTTTGTCCGATCAATTATCAATTTTTTCATAAGAAAGAAAGAAGAAGAAAACCAAATCACGGATTCGGATTCCCCAATCGATAGTTGCCTAAAAACCATATCCACTGTGTTGAAAAATTTAATAACCTCGGTAACTTGCACCATTTTTTAAATCAATATTTTTAAAAATGGGTTGTTTACTTCAAATAGAGGACTCTAATCCAGTTTTCAATATCAACCTTAATCCTAGTAGTGTTCAGACATATAAGGCTATTGTAATCCGCTGACACATCGTGAAAAAATCAAAAAGTTTTTATTTTGAACCGCTCTAATACATATGTATGTAGTCTGTTTTAAAAATGTTAGCTAATAAAGCCCACAAATCCAAATTTAATGTTACGCAAAGTAACAAGAACAAGTTCCAAGAACTTAAGACCTTTTTTTGCGACCCGATTAAGTGAATAAGGTCTATGTAAAAGATGACAACTTTGAAAATGGTGCCCTCGAGATTTTATTTATAATACTCAAGACGGATACAGTGAAAATGGTGCACCAGGCCCAAAAATATTAGACATTGAATTCTGATGTTTTTGCAAAATAATGTTTTATTTTTCGAACTTTGATTTAAGAATGCTCAAACCTAGGGAGCTTAAATTCGGGATGTGAGGTTATATCTCATCTCATATTATTAAAAACCAAGCTCTGGGATTTTTTTTATTTTTATGTATGTATATCGACTGTAAATAACATCCCTAATAATTCCCCATTCAAGTTTTTGTTGTAACTGAACTTGATTCAGGCCCACCGTGAAACATTTGACAACACAAAAACAAGAATAAAATCTTTCTTGGCTGACCACTAGACATGTTCAAATAAATTGCATGTTCTAGAATACTTCAAGAACACTCGATTTTCGAAAATTTATTTATATTCGAGTTTATCCTCACTTAAAAAAATAAAAAAAAAAAAATATTCCTAGGGTTGCTTCCAGAGCTGCAAAATTTTAACTTTTCGGAATTTGTCCAAAAAAATGAAGTATGATGAAAAAAAAATTTTTAATTTTTGTTACAAAAATTATCAAAATCAAATTATTTTTTAAAATTATTTTTTAAACTAATCATGCACTGTTCGTAAGAGTAACTAATTATTGAAGCAAAATATTGTAATTATTTGCTTACAAAATACTTTGAAAATATTTGGACCAAAAATCAAATTTTATATTTTTTTTTCTCGTTTATTTTTTTTTCATGGAAATTCATGTAGTGGCATTGACAATTTACTGCGGGTCTGAGCACACATGTAACAATTTAGATGTACGATTAGTCGCAACATTATTTTGTCACATAGGTATATGCGTTTTCTCAAAACGTAATTTGTATGCAAGAAAGCAATCCTACCAAAATCAGGTTTAACCTACCAACCTACCAAGAGGAAAAAAACCTACCTGATTTGGTAGGAAACTACCAAAAACGGCAACCCTGTGCATGATTTCAGGGACCATACCATCTTGTTGAAAACAGGGCTGGTAAAAGTTTATTCATATATGTAAATATTTGCTTTCTGTTTCAAAATATTTTGATTTTTCGATATCCATAAAAATTTATATTTTACTAAATCCTACCAAAATCAGGTTTAGCCTACCAACCTACCAAGAGGAAAAAAACCTACCTGATTTGGTAGGAACCTACCAAAAACGGCAACGCTGAGTGCAAATGAAAAATTCGTCAAAATTTAACATTTCACAAGAACGAAAGTGAACGAAATTGAATGCTTCTCCTGTTTCATCAAAAACAGCATCAAAAGCAAGCATAAAAAATCAGCACGAATTGGTACACCAGCAGAGAACGCAAAAGCTGCAAAACAACGACAAGAGTAGAGGCAGAAAAGGAACAGCAATATGATGACAAAATAAGCGTGAAAAGTGGAGTTGAGAAAAAGCAGTGAGATAGAGAGATTGAGAGCTGAGAGAAAATAAAGATCGAGATAAGTGAAAAAACAACCCTTATTTTTTATTATGCGTATAGTTATGTTGTTTACAATTGTCGTTGCTATTGTTAGTCAAGCTGTGCAAAGTAGTTTTTTGTTTGTTTTGATTTTAACTTTAAAAGTGAATAAAGTTTAAGTTTCATTTAAATGTTGAAAATAAAATAAATTGAAAAGATAATTTTACAATTAAAGAAAAGAGATAAGAAAATACTTGTTCAAAAAAGTTGAAAAGAGAAGATTTGACTTGAGTGAGAATAGAATAAGACATATTGATTGAATAAATTCTAATTGGAAAACGAAAATAGGAAATCGAAAAGAGAAAATAAATTTTCGTAGCAAAACAAAGACAGCTAAAAGATTTTAGTTATCTTATAAAATATTTTTGTGCATGCATAAAATTTATATTTTATTAAAAATTTAACTTTTATAAAACATTTTCATAAATATTATTTAAGTTTTGTTGTAATTGGAAGAAATTTATTTTTTAATATGGACGTAGACAGTATTTTGGGACTAAATGTTTCGGAACTGAGAGAAAAATTAGATTGGAAATTCGATTAACCTTGACGAGCAGAGTCTCATCGAATATTTTGTCGACGGAATACCAGATTCGAAATTTAATAAAAGCATTTCGTATCAGGCACAATCGTTGAATGATTTGAAGAACAATTTGAAAGTATACGAAAAGGTTCGAAATCCAAATTTGCTGTCATCAAACACAATCGGAAATCAACCTCAGCCGTCAAACAGATCCAACGCGTTCCAGCAGCCTGTTCGAAGCGTGGAAAGAAAATGCTTTAAGTGTGGTGATAGGAATCACATTGCTAGGGACTGCAATCTAACCGGTTATAAATGCTTTAAATGTCAACAACTTGGGCATCGAGCATCTGAATGCAGAGCGTTACCAGCTATTGAGGCCGTTAAAGCTGAAAAGAGCAATGTACACACGTTATCAGATTCACCAAGATCTTTTAATCGTATTTTTAAGGATTTGAAAATAAATAACTTCACATTTTCGGCAATACTTGATACAGGAAGTGATATCTGCGCTATTAGATATGACACGTTCATGATGTTGGGTGACATTGATCTTATTCCTGAAACGCGGAATTTTGTAGGCATAGGTCAAACTGAAATTACAACATTGGGATGTTTCACTATACCCATTGATATAGATGACATTGAACTTAGCATTACCTTTCATGTTACTCGTGAACGAGATATTCTCTATCCAGCAGTGATAGGTAACGACATTTTAAAATTTGTTGACGTGAAAATAGATTCAGAGGGAGCCACATTCATTAGAAAATTGTCCAAAAATGAAGTTAAAGAGAATGAAAATGGTAAGAGAGACGAAAACGCTGAATACTCAAAAGTATCTGAATTAACTGAAGAATTTCAACAAATTTGTATCTCAACGTTGGTCGACGATATTCATAACGCGCCGGAATTTGATGTCTCCCACCTTAACAAAAACTACGCTGATGTTGTAAAAAATATGGTTATGGCATATGACCCGCTAAAGAAAGTGGATTCACCAGTGCAAATGAAGATTGTACTCACTGATGATACTCCTCTGTACGAAAGACCTAGACGAATGTCGTATGCTGACAGATGTGAAGTCGATAAACAGGTTGCACAGTGGCTAAAGGAAAAGATTATTCAACCAAGTACTTCGGAGTATGCATCACCCGTTGTTCTAGTGTCCAAGAAAGATGGAGGGAAAAGACTTTGCTGTGACTACCGACGGCTTAATGAGAAAATCGTTAGGGATAATTTCCCAATGCCGCTGATAGACGATGTAATCGAGCGTCTACAGGGAGCTAAAATTTTTACCACGTTGGATCTGAGAAATGGATTTTTCCATGTACCCGTAGAGCCT
Organism: Tricholauxania praeusta; assembly: GCA_949775025.1. Taxonomy (NCBI): domain Eukaryota; kingdom Metazoa; phylum Arthropoda; class Insecta; order Diptera; family Lauxaniidae; genus Tricholauxania; species Tricholauxania praeusta. The sequence continues at coordinate 47,423,573 of OX459031.1, forward strand.
AACTCAAGGAAATACACTTCTTTTGTCACTTGCGATGGTCAGTACGAATTTTTATATGTGCCGTTTGGTATATCAAATTCACCAGCTGTATTTTCAAGATTTATTTTTGCAACATTGAGAGAATTGATACAGAATGGAACAGTTGTGGCATATATGGATGACCTCATAATTCCCTCTAAGGATGAAATCGATGGCATTCAGAAACTTGAGAACGTTTTGCATACAGCAGCAGCAAATGGCTTGCAAATAAAATGGAGCAAGTGTCAATTTCTGTTGAAAAAGGTTGATTTCTTAGGATATGTTATAGAGGATGGTTCGATAAAACCTTCAGATACAAAGACGGATGCAATTAAAAATTTTCCTTTGCCACACGATCGTAAAGCTATGCAACGCTTCCTCGGATTGACGTCATACTTTAGAAGATTCGTTGAAAATTATGCAGTCATAGCAAAGCCATTATCTGATCTGTTAAGAAAAGATGTAAAATTCTTATTGCAAGATGTGCAGTTAGCTGCTTTTCAACAGTTAAAGTCAGCTTTAATGTTCGCTCCGGTGTTGAGGCTGTATGATCCGAAGGCATTGACGGAAGTCCACACAGATGCCTCTATGTTCGGGTATGGAGCAGTTTTACTACAAAAGGACCCTGGTGACCAACTACTGCATCCAATTCAGTACATGAGCAGAAAGACTAAGCCCGCTGAAGAAAAGTACCATTCGTATGAACTGGAGGTTTTAGCTATCATTGAAGCCCTTAAGAAATGGAGAGTGTACTTAATGGGTGTAAAATTTAAGATTGTAACAGACTGCAACGCCTTCGCCATGACTTTAAAAAAACGAGACGTTCCATTAAGAGTATCTCGTTGGGCTATGTTTCTGCAGGATTTTAGTTATGAAATCGAGCATAGAAGTGGTACAAAGATGCAGCACGTCGATGCATTAAGCAGAGTCGCGTGTTTAATGATAGAGGACTCTTTAAATTATCGGCTCAAACAAGCTCAACAGACTGACAATTGGACAAGAGCCGTTCGAAAAGTTTTAGAAAAAGGTGAATACGAAGATTTTTACGTAAAGTATGATGTACTTCATAAAGATCCCGTTAAGGAACTTATTGTTGTCCCATCGCTTATGGAGGAGGAAATAATAAAAATGGCGCATAGACAAGGGCATTTTTCTACTAAAAAAACACAAGATATAGTTGAAAAATCATTTTATATTCCTCAATTAAGCTCAAAGGTTTCCAAAATAGTTAAGAGTTGTATTGAGTGCATCGTTAGCGAGAGCATGACTGGCAAGAAGGAAGGGCTCTTAAATCCAATAAACAAAGAAGATAAGCCTCTAGGGACATATCACTTAGATCACGTTGGACCAATGGAAATGACCAGTAAGTCATACAATTACATTTTGGTAGTCGTCGATGCTTTTTCAAAGTTTGTGTGGCTATACCCCACAAGGAACACTGGTGCCGAAGCTGTGGTAGATAAAATAAAAAAGCAATCTATGACATTTGGAAATCCGAAGCGTGTAATCACTGACAGGGGTGCAGCATTCACATCGAATCTCTTCAAAGGATATTGTGAAAGCGAAAACATCCAACACTTGTTAATAGCAACAGGCGTTCCCCGAGGAAATGGACAAGTTGAACGCATGCACAAAATAGTTGTGCCCATGATATCCAAGTTATGCAGTGAGAATCCTTGTAATTGGTACAAGTATGTTGAAAGAGTCCAGCAATGTATAAATAACACTCCTCCTCGAAGCACAAAGTTTTCACCTTTTAAAATATTGACAGGCTTAGAGATGCGAGTTTCAGGAGTGCCCGAACTACAAGATCTCCTGAACAACGCTTCCATCGAAGAGCTCAATGCTGAACGCGAAACCGTAAGAGAGCAAGCGAAAGAAAATATCGCTGAAATCCAGCAGGAGAATCGTAAGACATTTAACTCTAAGCGGAAGCAAGAAACCGAATACAAAATAGATGAACTAGTCGCCATTAAGCGAACTCAGTACGGACCAGGTTTGAAATTGAAGGCGAAGTTTTTTGGACCTTACAAAATAGTGCGAAAGATGGATCATGGAAGATATGAAGTAGAGAAGATTGGTGATCTTGAGGGACCAGGAAAGACAACGACCGTCGCCGAATTCATGAAGAAGTGGAACCCTTCATTCGAGCCGAATGAAAACACAGGATGGCCGAATGTGGGATTGGGGCAAAACGGACAAACAGGAAAGAATACTAGAAGTGGACAGAATTACTAAAGACAACACTTGCATCAACAAAAGGACATACGCAACACTGACTGGACGAAAACATAGAAATTTCTAGACACTAAACGAGACGCTTGACACTTGACGATACGTTTTACTTGACGAGACGCTTTTACAGAAAACGGACAGTTGACGAGTTGCTGGTAAAGTGTGCGGACACGGAATTAAAATAGTTGTATAACTGAAAATTAAAATCTGTAAAAGAAAAACTTATAAATAAAATAACTGAAAATTAAAATCTGTAAAAGAAAACTTATAAATAAAATAACTGAAATTAAATTAAATGTTTCTTTTAAAACGGAAAACCAGAGCGGCACCACAAATATGCTCCCTAATAAATAAAAGTATTGAAGCTTCAGCTACGCCTCTTAATATAAAAGTTACTTGGTGTAAATTCGGTATGAATCGATTAACCTGTCTTCGTGAAAAAGATATTTAAATATATTTTTGTGTGAGGACCATCCAAAGTGTGAACCCTAAGTAAAATTTTTACTCTCTAATCTGTGCCCCTTCATATAAAAGTCATGTGGTGTTAAGACCATGAGAATCGATTAAACGGTCTTTGAGAAAATGATATTTAAAAAATATTTTTGTATGGGGGCTACCCTAAATAAAAGTTGTGTAGCCTAAGCTATGCTTCTTAACATAAGATATACATGGCGTAAATTCGGTGTGAATCGTCTAACCTGTCTTCGTGAAAATTATTTTTAAAAATATTTTTGTATGAGGGTCACCCTAAGTATGCACCCTAAATAAAAGGTTTACTACCATATCTGTGCCTCTTAATATAAAAGCCATGTGGAGTAAATTCCATGAGAATCAATTGAGCGGTCTTCGAGAAAATGATATTTATAAATATTTCTGTATCAGGACCACCCTAAGTATGAACCGTAAGTAAAATTTTTACTATTTAATCTGTGGTTTTTAATATAAAAGTCGTGTGGTGTAAATAACATAAGAATCGATTTAGCGGTCTTCGAGAAAATGATATTTAAAAAATATTTTAGTGTGAGGGCCACCCTAAATTGAAGTTTTGTAGCCTCAGCTATGCTTCTTCACATAAGAAATACGTGGTGTAAATTCAGTGTGAATCGATACATCTATCTTCGTGAAAATGATATTTAAAAATATATTTGTATGAGGACCACCCTAAGTATGCACCCTAAATAAAATTTTTACAATCTAATCCGTGCCTCTTAATATAAAAGCCATACTGTGTAAATTTCATGAGAATCGATTTACCTGTCTTTGAGAAATCGCTATTTTTAAAATATTTGTGTATAAGGGCCACCCTAAATATGCATCCTAAATAAAACTTTTATCGTCATAGCTATGCGTCTTAATGTATGTAAGAGATATGTGGTGTATATTCCATGTGAATCGATTAAGTGGTCTTTGTAAAAATGCTATTTTAAAAATATTTGCGAATGAGGGCCACCCTAAATTAAAGTCCTATAGCTCCACGCCCCTGGTGTCTAATCCCGTTCATATTTTGTGAAGTGCTTAACATAGGCTATGTGCATCCTGACACCGAATTTTAAGACTCTTGCCATCATATGAACCAAGATATAGCGAGTTAAAGGTTTTAATTGCACGTAAAGTGCCACGCCCCTTGCCTTTGTCAAAATAAAATATAGCCCATCTTACTCAGGAATAGTGTAGCTTTCTATTAGTAGAAGAATTTTTGGAATCGGTTCTGTAGTTCTAGAGATTACCCTGAACATACAAACAAACAAACAAACTACCAAAGAAACAAACAAACCTTACCTCTTTATATAATAGCATAGATAAAAGCAACAACGCGCATGCCGGTAGCGCACTCGGCAGCGCTCCTTTCAATGCATCCACACAAGTGAATTTATATTTAAAAATAGCAAACAATGACAAGCAAAGCAACAACACGCAAGGGTTGAATTGTTTTCGATGAATTACAACAATACGAAGTTGTTGTAAAAGAGTGGAAAGAGTTAGGTGCTGTCAACTCCTGATCTAAATAGTCGACATAAGTCGAACTGTATATAAAAAAGCTTTTGCATCTGCAATTTTCTTTTGAAGATATGAATACCGGATTAAACCTACAATTTTCAAGTTATCAAAACTTATAATAAGAAGCTTCGAAATGTAAAAGCTAATCTAATGCTCTGGAAACAAAAACTAACAAATCAGTAGCAAATGTTAGCTATGAACGAAAAAACGACAATCCGCTAAGTTTCCTACTCGTCTTTTTTACGAGTACTCGTTTGTTGTTTTTTCCACCTTTTTCATTTCAAATTACTTATTTTTCCCGCCTGACGTTTTAAACAATGGATTTTCCGCGAAATAGTTATTCTACTTTTAATTTCAAACAGCACAATAGGCAAAATACAAATTTTCTGGGTAGCCCTGGCATTTAAACAACTTGCTATGTTTGCATATGAACTATAATTTTACTCGTTAAGTTTGCGATTTTTTTTTTCCATACAATTATAGTTGCTAGCTAAAGATAACTAGCAGCGGATGGCGAATAAAACGCAGCTAATGCTATTTTTGCTCAGCCCTCAATATCATAAAGTGTATGCTGTCTATAGGTGGTCGAAATATGGAAAATTTTGATCGAGACGTTTGTTATAATATTTTTACTGCCCATAATGTCATTATCGTTTTAACATCCAGTAATCATATTGATGTAAAAATTGCAGGGCAACAATGTTTTTTTTTTTTATTTCATTTCAACATCGTGAAAATCTTAACAAAAGTTTATTGAAGTCAAAAAATATCGCAAAGAAAGGAATAACATCGATGATAGTCGCACACCATCGAAGTTAAAAGTTATCACCAAGGCATTTAAAGGTTTTCAGAATTAGTGCGAGGGCAATAAGCATGAAGACCCTTTAATTACGGTGTTATACACCCCTCTGCGTCAGCCTCTGATGTTACAGTCTCTGCTGTTATGGTTTTTGACTGTTACAAATACTTTTCGATCAATTTACTCTGGCTGCGATTAAAATGCATTTTGATTATTTTTTCCATACTGTCTTCAAATTTTTCCGTTGGAGTCAATTGGATCCTGATTAATGGATGGTTTCTGAACCCTAGAAATCATACTTTTATTTTGAGTTCAGGCGCTATTCGGGTACATTAATCGCTGCGAAAAATAATTTCTTAGAACTAAAAACCACCTTAAAGTACATTATTTGATATTAAAATATTAAAAAGGCATTCTGAATAAAAAAAGTTCTTTTAAATTCGGCCGATCTGTCAATTTTGCTGGGTTTCAGCAAGGGTGCCTCTAAGTGAGAAATTCGAAAAACATTGAACGAGGTACCCGTTCATTGTTATAAGGGAGATTTTAACTCGATTATGTATATAGTTTAAGTTTTTTTTTTTTCTTAAAGTCCAATTATATGCCAACTTTATTTATTATAGTTTCAACAAAAGTTTACATTTCTACCAACTCTCGTAGTACTTATTGTTGTTGTTGTAAATTCAAGCCACTTGAGTTTTTGTTATGACCGAATCATTTTCCCATTAAGATTGAACGCGCCTGATTATGATGTACGCGACCAGCCACTGACTGACTGACTGACAAAGTTTTGAGCCAACACAGAAACAAATGGGCAACACCACAGACTGATGAATGGACGGACAGACATGGACTCCGTGAACAAAGTCTGTGCAGATTGTTTGATTTAGTGCGAGAAATTGTTAAATTGTTGATTTTATTATTTCAACGGATGTGCAGTAGCGGTTATTTGTTTTATGTAGTTGTAGTCATAGTTGTTGTTGCTGCTTGTTGTTGTTGGTCAGGTGGCTCACGTTTCTTGAGCCGTTGTTGCCGGTGGAGACGTTGCATTGCTGGCCAAACTTAATGATGATTCAATTTTTGTTTTTTATCGCAATCTCCGTGTTAAACGTGACATGTGAATTAGAGTGGCAGCAGCTGAGCCATGAAGTCAGCCTCATGGATCTGAGTCTCAAGTCTTGAGACACAGCCTCATTTTGCTTCTTATCGGGGAGTCATGAAGATTGGCGCGTCTTAATGTTTGCAAACTTTTATTACTTGCTTGCGCACAGTAGTCGGTCTGCACAGGTGGCGGACAGCGGCTCAGTGCAAAAATAATTGAAGTGGGACGACTACAATTTAGTGTTAATTAATTGTTGATGAAGGCTTTGATGAGTTGCGCAACCAATGAGTGCGAGAAAAGTTTTTAATATTCCTCAATTGAATTTTAAGTCACTAATCAAAAAAAAAACACGAACATTTTAAAATTGGAGGCATGGCATTTAGTTTTTTTTTAAATAAAATGATTACTATAATCTGTAATTCTACTTGGAAAGTTGAATTACTTTGCGACCCATGAATGATGATTTATTTTCGACCTTTTCCAATCGAGCTACAGAAAAACACTCCACGTACCAAAATGAAGGTGCTTATTTCAAAAAGATGGCAGGCCATACATTTTCAGAAAGCTATATCAATCATCTAATCTGTCAAAAAAGGTTTTGTAATTATAATGAAATAGTAGTCATCATACAATAAAGTAGATATACTTTTTTGTACTATTTTATTTGTAACTAGCTAATGCCTGCAACTTTGTACGCGTAGCCTGTTTTTACTTAAGTTATAATCGAAGTTATTTCGGTTACTTATGAACATAAAAGTACCCGACAGTAAAATTTAATGTGCCATTACCTTATTTACATCCAAAAGGACGTCAACGCACCAGTTAATAATGATATGGTGCATATTAGTACGAAATATGTATATAACTCATTAGCTCTAAGTTCATTCTAAATTTATTTGACAAATTTTCTAACACAATTTTAATAATTTTTTAAATATTTTCTTCTTAAACGAACAGATTTTACTTTCAGACATTTAAAAATTTTTAGTAAACAATTTATTTATTTTTAAGTTGCCATGGGATCTACAAAGCACACATACTAGCAAACATATTCAATTCCCATTCAACGATTTGTTATGCTTACATGCTTATTTATATGTGTGAAATTAATTTTTTTAGCAATCTTAAGACTTAAATATTTTGATATTTAACAAAAATATCGTGATAATTTTAATTGTATTTTGAGACCAACCGTCTAAGAAATAACCCTTAATAAATTTGATTGAAATTGATCAAGCAGTTTTTGCGTGATATGCAAACATCGAAAACAGTTTTCATTTTATCTATAAGATAGATAAGTAAAGTAATTCATTCAACTTCTTAATGTTTTAAAAACTAAATTTAAGTATTTCATGAACTTTGTATGCAATTGTTTAGATATTTCATTGGCAAAAATACATTGGAAATGGCAATTATGCAAAAATATTCATGTTTGGTTTTAACTGGAAGAACTTGCTAATGGTAGCGCATGACGGGCTCATAGATCAAAGTACATGCCTTATTTTAAATGGTATTGGTTTTGACTATCGCAAGCACAGTGTCTCTTACACTCGATTTACTGTCAATAAAGAATTCAGTGCTGGACAAACTGCATACGATTTTGTGTGTTTTTTTTTTTTTATCAAAAATGAAAATTACTTTCAAAGACATTTTTCTCTATATCTCGTGAAAAAAAGCTTTACACAAACGGGACCTACCCTATTGGAAAGATCATAAAATTTCCTATAAAAAAGCTTTTATCATTTTTTTCGTGAAGCAAACATTTCGTCAGTTAATTAGCAACATAAATTCATAAAAAAACTCAAAAACACAGCACGTGCGAAGCTTAAAATCAACATGGATATCTTTTTGCTCGCCTTATTGTCGACTGCCGAGCTTGGAGCTAAATAAGTGGCGAAGTGCTTCACGAAAAAAATGTTATGAGTTTTTTTATAGGAAATCTTGTAATGTCTTGTAAAGCATTTTTCCCCATACAAATCGTATGGAAAACAAAATACTCGATGAACCACCAGTAATATTATTAATATTTTCTTTTCGTGTGCCTGCAACTTTTGAACCTGTTTGAAGCAAAAAAAATAAAATTTGAATCACCCTAATGCAAACATATGTACATATATCGGTCTTCTTTGAACAACTTCACACTTTGATTTTTTTGAACACAATTGGAAACGAAATATCTCAAAAATTATGGAGAATAGAATAAATAGACCTTGTAGGGGAGGGTGGGGCTAGATTTGGAATTTTTTGGATAGTTCGCTCTAGTTTGTAAGCCATTTGATATGTATGTATATGAATACTAGCGGACCCTCGCTTGCTTCGCTACGCGTGCGAAAATAATATTCGTAGTTGTCTGAAGAAAAAATTTGTCGACTGGCCGAACAGTTAAAATGCTTTTTATTCAAAAATTAAAAAATTGTTTTATTACTTTTTTTAAATGAGTTTAATGTGATTCTTTTTGGTAAATAATAATTTTTTGTTTTTCCATCTGTTGTGCAATGCTGATGGTTTGCCTACTCGTAAGCATCCAACATAAAGCTGTCCGTGTGATTAAACTGGATACTCCAAGTTGATACCGCAGGTTTCCAAAGATTGACCTTGCGCCTTATTGATGGTGATCGCAAAAGCAAGACGAACAGGAAATTGAAGGCGAAAATGGAAAATCGGTAGGTATCATAGAAATTCGGGGAATCAAAATCGCCTTTGTATTTTTCTGTCAAAAAAGTTGCTTCGATGACATTGTTTATTAGTTTTTTCACGGCAAATCTGGTGTCATTACAAAGTCGTGGTTGGTTTATATTGCGAAGCATAATAATTGGTGCACCAACTTTGAGTTGTTGTTTGTATGGTGATAGTCCTGGCAAATCAAGTGAATTCAAAAATGAATAAACGCAATTTGTCGTCCTATCTAACTACGAAAAGAAAATATAAATCGTCAACATACAGAAAGTTGCATACAACAACCGTTATACATTCGTCCTTCATACTTTTCTAAACACACAATTTTTACAAAGTGCTAAATGTTAACTTTGCATAGCAATTTAGAATCTTCAACGTAAAGAAGAATATCGAAATATTTGCTTTTCACATGTTTTGTTGTTTTCTAAACTTAACTTGAAAAGAACTTACTTCAAATAAAGGAAATTCGCAACTGGAATGGGATAAATAGCGCGCAGCGAAACAACACAATGAATGAATGGCGTTTAATTTTCTCATATTGGCTGGTACCGCCTATTTCTTCATTGAAACTTACCGTATCTTTTATATATGTATGTGTGTACCAAGTCCCAGTCGTCTGCGTTTAATAGTTGATGAGATGTGATGAATTTGATTTTTCTCTTATGTGGGAGGGTGTGGCGTCGCGTATTTGTTTCAAACTAAACTATGCTAAGAACTTTCCTCAAACCATAAGAAACATGTGATTTGTACAAAATTTTATTCATCTGCGTCAAATAGGTGCTGAGATATAACAAATTTTGTTTTTTTTCTCTTTTTTTGGGGAGGCGTGGTACCGCCTTGGATTGGCTTTTGGTTGATCAGAGTAAAGTTTCTGATTGCTTTCCACCTGGGGATTGCCAGAGCGATCTCTGAGCCAACCATTAGCAAGTTGACACACAGCCTCCCCGCGGCTCCATCTGGGTAGCTATCTTCGCATCCGCTGAGATAGTGAGCGAATGTGTGCAGCGTGTCCTCCCTGGAAGTAAACTGGGTTGTGCGCAGGGTTTGGTACCCGCCACGTAAAAAAAACACTCCAATGAAGACTAAAAAAGCCTCGGACAATGAACCCCTCAACGTTGACGACCACTGCAAACGAAAAAAGGACTATGATTTAAGGATATGCACCTGGAATATCCGGACCCTCAATAGGGAAGGTGCCTCTATCGAATTGGCGGATGCCCTCGGAAAAATTAAGGCTGACATCACCGCCATCCAGGAAATAAGATGGATAGGACAAGGTTGCTCTAAGCAAGCAAGTTGCGATATCTACTACAGCTGCCATGCGGAGAGGCGCGAATTGGGATGCGGATTCGTAGTAAGCAAGAGACTTCGCCACCATATCTCCAGGTTCACACCTGTGAGCGAAAGGTTGGCTACGATCCGCGTCAAGGCTCGATTTTTCAACATCAGCTTGATTTGCGCGCACGCCCCGACGGAGGAAAATGACGATGCTGTCAAAGATGCCTTCTATGCGAGACTCGAGGAAGTATACGACCGCTGCCCGGCCCATGACATTGTACTCGGGGATTTCAACGGAAAGGTCGGAAGAGAAGGTATATTTGGCCCCACTGTCGGTCAGTTCAGCCTTCACGAGACCACCTCAAACAACGGTCTACGGCTGATTGACTTCGCCGCGGCGCGAAACATGGTAGTAAGTAGCACCAGATTTCAACACCTCGATATCCACAAGGCCACCTGGCTGTCCCCTGATCAGAAAACACGCAACCAAATCGATCATGTTGTGATCGACGGAAGGCATGCTTCGAGCGTGCTAGATGTTCGTACGTTCCGGGGAGTCAATATTGACTCCGATCATTATCTTGTTGCAGCCAAGATACGCATGCGGCTGTGCAATGCAAAGGATGTACGCTCTGGTACGCAACGAAAGCTGGACGTCGCTAAGCTGCAATCACATCGGACGGCCGAAGCCTATTCCGCTCGCCTCTCAGAACTGCTCCTTCAACCTGACTCTCTACCCGATGATGCCGGTGGACTTTGGGCGCATATATCCCGCTCCATGCGCTCTGCCGCTGAGGAAGTCATTGGTTTCCGACGCCCACTTCCGCGAAATCAATGGTATGACCAGGAGTGTCGCGAAGCTACTGCAGTGAAAAACGCCGCCTACAAAAGAACCCTGCAGTCAGCAGCAACGCGAGCCGTGCACGAAAACTACCGGGAAAAGAGAAAGGATGAGAGGCGCCTTTTCAGACGCAAGAAACGAGAGCAGGAAAGGAACGAGCGTGAGAAACTCGAAGTGTTACGGGGCAGGAATGATGCTCGAAAATTTTACCAACAAGTCAAGCGTCTGACCCAAGGTTTCAAGCCCGGAGCATCTACCTGTAAAGATGAACATGGAAATCTGGTTACGGATACGCAGGGTACACTGAGATTATGGAGGGAACACTTTTCCAAGCTGCTTGCTGGCGATGACTCCACCAATCCCGCCTTTGGAGAAATTAACCCGATACCACCAATCAACGACGATGGTGTGGACGTACCACCACCTAGCCATGACGCGGTACGAGTTGTGATCCAACGACTTAAGAACAACAAAGCGGCTGGTGCCGATGACCTGCCAGCTGAATTGTTCAAGACCGGCGGCGATGAGCTGATAGGGTGTATGCATCAACTCATCTGCAAAATATGGCTAGTTGAAAGCATGCCCGACGATTGGAATCTCAGTGTCCTTTGTCCTGTACTGAAGAAAGGTGACCCGACAATCTGCGCTAACTACCGGGGAATCAGTCTTCTTGCCATCTCTTACAAGGTCCTGTCGACTGTACTGTGTGAAAGACTTAAGCCGTTTGCCAACACACTGATTGGGCCTTATCAGTGCGGCTTTAGACCTGGTAAGTCCACCATAGACCAGATCTTCACACTACGTCAAATCCTGGAAAAAACCCACGAAAAACAGATCGATACCCATCATCTCTTTATCGATTTTAAAGCAGCTTTCGATAGCCCGATACGGGATTGCCTGTATGCCACCATGTCTGAGTTCGGTATACCTGCGAAGCTGGTGCGGCTTTGCAGAATGACGTTGAGCAACACAGCCAGCTCCGTTAGAGTAGGAAGGGACATCTCCGAACCATTTGATACCGAACGAGGTTTCAGACAGGGCGATCCATTATCCTGCAACCTCTTCAACTTTGTGATGGAAGGGGTGTTGCGAAGAGCCAGTGTACATCGTAATGGCACTATTTTCTACAAAAGTGTCCAGCTCCTTGCATATGCCGATGATATTGATATCATTGGACGTTGTAAGCGAGATGTTACTGCTGCGTTCTCTGCTATCGAAAAAGAGTCAGCGAAAGTGGGTTTGACGGTGAACGAGGGCAAAACAAAGTATATGCTGTCCACAAACAGGGAGACGCGGCGTATTGGATCCTTTGTTACTGCGAACAACTATACTTTCGAAGTTGTCAAGGAATTCACCTATCTTGGCACCGCCGTGAACACTCAAAACGATGTCAGCCTGGAGATAAAGCGAAGACTAACTCTTGCTAATAGGTGTTACTATGGTCTCAGTAAGCAATTGAGTAGTAGAGACCTCTCTCGCCCGACAAAACTGACACTCTACAAGACGCTCATCTTACCCGTGCTACTTTACGGCGCAGAAGCATGGGTTGTGTCGCAGACTGATGCAGCCACGCTTGGGGTGTTTGAGAGAAAAATTCTTCGCAAAATCTTCGGTCCTGTTCACGTCGGCGACGACTACCGTATTCGAATGAACCACGAACTGTACGAGCTCTACGCTGACATTGACATAGTCAAGCGCATCACTATTCAACGTCTGCGCTGGCTGGGACATGTTGTGCGTATGGAAGAAGAAGCTCCGGCGAAAAAGGTGTTTGATGCGGAAGCCGCTGGGCGACGACGAAGAGGAAGACCATGCCTCCGATGGAAAGACCAAGCCGAGGAAACCCTATCCACGCTTGGTGTGAATGATTGGAGAAGGCGTGCGCAAAGCAGAGGCGCCTGGAGAGAGCTTTTGAGGTCGGCCGTAACCCGGTAACGGGTTGTTATGGCCACCCAAGTAAGTAAGTAAGTGGTACCGCCTATTTTTTCATTGAAGATTACTTAAGCTTGCATTTTTTATATTTGTACCAAGTTCCATTCATATGCGTCCATTAGTTAATGAGATATGATGAATTTGAATTTTCTCTTACATGGAGGAGCGAGGCTTCGCCTATTTGTTCCAAACTAAACTATGCTAAGAACTTTTCATAGGCCATGAGAAACTTATGCAGAAAATTTTATTCATCTGCGTCAAATAGATGCTGAGATATAACAAATTTTGTTTTTTCTCTTTCGGGAGGCGTGGTACCTCCCATTTTTTTATTGAAAGTTTTTTTAGCTTGTATTTTTTATATATGTACCGAGTCTCATTAATCTGCGTCTAATAGTTTATAAGATATGATGAATTTAAATTTTCTCTTATATGGGGGGGGCGTGGCAACGCCTTTTTTTAAACCAAACTATGCCTACAACCTTCCGTAGACAAAAATAAACATTTTGAAAAAAAAAACTATGAAATCCGTCGAACGGTTCGCGAGTTTAGGTGCGACAGACGAACGGCGTTCAATTTTTATATATAGAGAGAAGATGTCTATCTAAACGATAGATACATGCTTTAGTTAGTGTGTGCCAAAAATTTAGATCCAAATAAATAAAAGTTCTGTTTTTTTTCAAAACTTTAATAAAGAAAAAAATACCAGATGTTAATTTCAACACATTATGTGGGGCTAAAATTAACAGATCCAGGCCTGTGACGGACTATTTTCAATACCACCGCAAATTGTAAGCACAACTTTTCAACAAGAACGCAATTAGCTTTTTGTTACTTGAGTTATTCATTTATTTGAGAACTTGTGTTTCTAAGGATTTTGCATATAAGAATAGAATGGAGGCAAATAACAGTGCGTGACAGTGTTAAAACTTACCCCATCGCTTTGTTAACACCTGCCACATCACCGTTTTAGATGAATAAAATAGTTTCATACAAAATACAATGAAAGTAATCGGTAGCAAAGTGTCAAAACTGTCAACTGAGTAACTAAGTATACATTAAAAAAATTAAGTAATAATCAATAAAACCTTACACAAATTTGTGATTTGGCTAAATTTTCACTCATAACTTTCTTTCACAACGAAGAAGGATGAGCTTGTTTAACTCAGCCAGTGCACAGTGTAGAGATAAAGCGCAGAGCCAAAAAATAAAATAGTTTCTGTGTTATTTGGTATTCTCAGAATTTGAGTATTCAAAATTAACTCTGTTAAAACCAGCCCCGATTTCCTTTCTCTTTTTTGCTTAAATTTGTATCAACATTAAATTTCTTATTAGTAAAAATATTTCACAAAACATATTCGACATTTTATTTATTCAGTCAACCCTAAAAATGTATTTAAGTACATACTTTCAAATCAAAACTCCTGAAATATCTTTGGAAAATGTGAATTTTTATGAAGAGTTGTTTTAATTGTATACTTTCCGAAGTTACGTCGGGAAATTCTATTCGAAAGCCGATACATTCTTAGGATAAACAAAAAAAAAGGAACTGGCTTTTTTATTCTATTTCACGTAGTTTTTAAGATATTTTCTTTCAATTCACTTTTTTGTGCTTCGGACGTATTTATATAAAATAAAAAAGATTTATGTTTTTTGATATTTCCTTTCAAAAAATTAACGGAAAAAGATAAAAACATAAATTGTGCAGTTATTTTATGCATAGTTAGTATGCGTATCACTGAAAATTGTATGCTTTTGAAAAATTGGGTTTAGTTTTTGGATAATGTCAGACCGTTTAGTTAAAAAATCACCTTCTTGTTCGCAATCAAGTGGCTACTAAAAAACTTTGAAACTCTAAGGGATTGCGCCGGTGGGCGTAGCACCTCTAACACAAGCAAAAAATGTTGAAGGTTATATTTAACGTACTTACTAACAGAGTAATCCTTATAAAATTTAATGTAGAGTTGTTGTTAAGCTTTGATATTAAATGGAATTTGACGGAATTGCATCAGAGGGTGTGGCACCTCCTATGTTAACAAAAAATTGTAAGCGTGGCATTTTCAGACTATTTTTAATATTTTTGAAGTGAAAACTTCTTATGGCATGTTGTGCGGCTGAGGAAAAAAGTATAATTTCGTGACACCGACCGTCATCGGGAAGACTTGGGAAACGAACTCGATTTCAGAAATTTGAAGACTTGGGAAACGAACTCGATTTCAAATTTGGAAGACTTGGGAAACGAACTTGATTTTGGAATTTTGAAGACTTGGGAAACGAACTCGATTTTAGAATTTCGAAGACTTTGGAAACGAATTCGATTTCAGAAATTTGAAGACTTGGGAAACGAACTCGATTTCAAATTTGGAAGACTTGGGAAACGAACTTGATTTTGGAATTTTGAAGACTTGGGAAACGAACTCGATTTTAAAATTTTGAAGACTTGGAAAATGAACTCGATTCCAAAAAATTTATAAAACGTTGCCTACTTTTAGGTGCTATTAATAATTTGCCCCTAAAAGTAGGCAACACTTTCTGACAAATTTCAAAAAGAACGCCTAAAAGTAGGTAACGATTTTAAAAATTTCAGGTAATGTGTCCTAATTTTAGGTGCTATTTTTGAAATTCGTCGGAAAGTGTTGCATACTTTTAAAGCGGCTCTCACACGATCAATATTACTGACAGTATAATTACTGACAGTATTTACATTACTGTCAGTGTACCACTCACACGGTCAGTATTGTTTATTGTCAGTAATCAGTTTTTTTGACATTCGACTGGTGAAGGTGCGAACTATGCTCCGGCTACGTGACCGACAGCCGAAAATGGCATGCCACTTTTTAGGGCAGATTCCATCCAAACTTGCACCACGCCTCCAGCTAGGCATCGGACGACCATACCCTTGGACGCAATCTTCCATGCCACTGAATGAGGAACTTTTTCAAGTTTCTTTCAAGTTTCGCTGCCTCATCGTCTATCTGCCACAAAATGGGGCATGCCACGCCCCCTCCCAGGACTTTGCCGTCCCGTGCCTACTTGCACCCTCTGACCAACTTTCAGCCACTTTTCTGTGCAAATAATACTGATGAACTGTCAGTATTCACCTCACACCATCAGTATTAAGCGGCCCTCACACGATCAGTATTACTGACAGTATTTTGAATACTGACAGTATTACTGATCGTATGAGGTGAGTACTGATGTACTGTCAGTATAGAAAAACGATACTGATGACTGATGAAAAAATCGGATATTACTGACGAAGTTTTTAAATACTGACAGTAATACTGATGGTGTGACGGCAAAATCCTGGGAGGGGGCGTGGCATGCCCCATTTTGTGGCAGATAGACGATGAGGCAGCGAAACTTGAAAGAAACTTGGAAAAGTTCCTCATTCAGTGGCATGGAACATTGCGTCCAAGGGTATGGTCGTCCGATGCCTAGCTGGAGGCGTGGTGCAAGTTTGGATGGAATCTGCCCCAAAAAGTGGCATGCCATTTTCGGCTGTCGGTCACGTAGCCGGAGCATAGTTCGCACCTTCAACAGTCGAATGTCAAAAAAACTGATTACTGACAATAAACAATGCTGACCGTGTGAGTGGTACACTGACAGTAATGTAAATACTGTCAGTAATATTGATCGTGTGAGGGCCGCTTTACTGTCAGTATTTAAAAACTTCGTCAGTAATATCCGATTTTTTCATCAGTCATCAGTATCGTTTTTCTATACTGACAGTACATCAGTACTCACCTCATACGATCAGTAATACTGTCAGTATGCAAAATCCTGTCAGTAATACTGATCGTGTGAGGGCCGCTTAAGGGTAAATTATTAATAGCGCCTAAAAGTAGGCAACGTTTTTGAAAAAATTGACCCATGAAAGTATGTAATTTTGTGGAAAAAATTTTGAAATTTGTAGCATACATATGTTGACTTCCGGTTAGTTGTTGCTCAGTAAGCAAATTTTTCTCTGCTAGCGCAGCCGAAAGCAGAGCCAGCAGCCCAAAGCAGAGAAAAATCTGAAATACCAGGCCACCTTGAACCAGCAGCAAGCAAATTTGGTTTTTTGAAAAACTTTAAAACGTTATATCTCGGCTATTACTAAACCGATTTAGACAAATGAGGTGTAATAGTTTTTTTTAAGAACAAGCAGATTTTTTTGAAGTCATTTGTATTATGATTAACTGTCACAAGATGGCGTTTTAAGCAGTTTGAATATTCTAACAGCCAGAACTCGGCAACGAATAAGCCGATTTTGATAAGTGTGGTGTCATATTGTCTGTAGGAAGAAGCAGATTTTTTAGTTAAGTTTTAGAAAAATTATGTTTAAGCTATTTAGTCACAGGTCCAGGCACTTTCTTTACCTGATTTTTTTTTATGCTTACATAATTCGCAATGATGTTTCTTACTGCAATCAGAATAAATTTTTGTTTTTAAACATAAGGAGTACTTAGCTCAAATTTAATTATTCACAGTTGAGGCTACTGAGCCGAATATACTTCTTCCAGCAATTTTTGAAGTGAAAACTTCTTATGGCACGTTGTGCGGCTGAGTAAAAAAGTATAAACTCGTGACACCGACCGTCATCGGGACTCCCCGTCATGAATGCGATGGTAAAATTTTAATGTTCTATTGTTTCTTTTAAATAAAAAATATTCCAAGTGGAAGACAAAAAGCAAAGCATACACACTAACTGACACATTTAATTCTCATTCAACGATTGTTATGCTTACATGTTTGTTTCTTTCAATATTCGCGTTGTTGCGTTGACAAATTGAGAATGAGAGCGAGAGTAAAATTTGAATACATACTCCGTTTTTGTCTTCCATTGCATTGCCATATAAAAAGAAAACGCACACATACCAATTAACGCACTAACTTGCCATTAAACGATTTGTTTTCACTTCTGTCGGCACTCCCCGAGTGCAACCCGCCTTTTTTTTTTACTTTTTAACCTCTCTTAATTTAATTTCCCGTTTAAATTTTTTCGAGTTTTTCAACCTCTTTCAACTGTTTCAACATTTTTCAACTTTTTCTAGCACTTTCCATGTTTTTTCGATTCTTTTTCACCTGTTTCAAAAATTATCCAAGCTCTTTCAACTATTTCAACCAATTCTTTTCTTATAGAATTTTTCAACATTTTTCGAATTTGTTAGCCCTATTCAACGTTTTCCATACTTTTTGATTTTATCCTCTTTCGACATTTTACATAAATATTTTTTCATTTTTTAGCCTTTCTCACAATTTTAAGCTTCTTCGGTTTTTTCACTGTTTAAAAGATTTTCCATATATCATTTGACTTTTTAACCACAGAATGAAAAACCGAACTATTATCGGACTACCGGTAGTAGTGAAATATGAGATACTTTCAATATTTGCATAAATTATTCCGGGTTATATCACCAATTCAAGAGTTTGAAAAAAAAAAGAGTGATGGCATTTGAACTTTTCGCGAATGTATTGAACTTAGAGTCCAAATGTGTTTGCAGGTGGAGCAAACTAATTTCTCAACTTTTACCAAAACTAGCAAAAAAAAAAAAGGTTACTTTCATCAATATGAACGAAATATTTTGACATTTTATATTGAATTTTTAATATATTATATAAAATATAATAAATAATAGCCAATACAAAACAATTTTTATGAAACACTACCTGAAATCATTACATTGTGCTTTTGAAAGTACTGAAAAATAATGCAAGTATCATTACTGTATTACAAACATATAAGTATTTTTTAAAAACAGAAGGTGCAACTAAACGTAGGTTCTTGAAATTAATATCTGGAATCAACTGATGGACTTTTCATATAAGAGTAGTAAATTGTTTGTAGAAGAAAATTTGTACCAATCAAACTAAGTGCCTAGAACTGTCTAAAATCCAAATATTTCAGTGACGTTAATGTTATGAAGTTAAGTAATAACATGTCTTAAAGCTTTGTCAAGACTAAATTGTATTAAGCCTTTAAGGAAGAAAAGCGTAATAGAATCAATAACAATGCGTACAAATGATTGTTATCCCAAAAAATACATAAGAGCATGTGGAAAATAAAAAAATAACAAGATGCTGCATTAAAAAAAAAATTGTTTCCTGAACGTAATTTATCCATTACACAAGTGTCTGCACGCACATCACCGATTCATTCGAATGATTGTTGTACTACTCGTTAAGCAGCTGTCACTTAAGTGTCACTTTCAATTTCGTTTTTCTCATGTTACTTCAATTTACTTGTACAGCCTAAAAGAGCCCTATAAGGACTAACAATATTTCGTTGCAGTCAGTCAGTCGGTCAGAATCCGCAGCGCATCGCTTACGTTGCAGTAAAAGAAATTTCTTCATTTCAATTGCTTACGTTTTTCGCACCGCCCACTCACGCTGTACGCACGCCACGCCGCGCTGCCAATTCATTCAGCAACTTGCGGCTGAATGAAGCAGTCGGCCGAATGTCAGACATTGCCAAAACATCACTTTGACTTCAAGTCATCTTCGTACGACTGATGCTTAATTCTGGCACTGACTGCTATTCTCTACCTGTCTGACTGTCGGTTAGTTGGTCGATCCTCATGGTCCAAATGTTTTTTCTCATCGTTGATTTTAAGATGCTTTTGCTAAGGTTTTTTGCTTTCGGGTTTTTATTCACCGGCGCGCCGTTCATAAAAAAATGAGATTTGTATTTATGTTTCGGTCTCGGCTTTCGTTGAAGTGATAGCTGAGTGTTAACAAGTGTCCGAAAAGTGTAAGCATCACCTGTTGCTTCGAGTGACATTTCATGTTTTTTGCTGCAAATTTACGGTTGTTAACCGAAAGAACTTTCGCAGATTTCAAAAAGGGAAATGGTTTTTATTTTCAAGACTTCAAGGAATACGATTATAATAAATCGAGCCCTTTTCAATTTCAAATGATCTCTGTTAGTTAGTTCTTTTAATTTGTCTTTGTACTAAAATATTGTAACAAATAGCAGGTGATTAAAGGAACTTGAGGAATTCTTCCAGTCCTCAGACACACGCTGGCAACTTGTAGTTTCTTCGCGCCCTATATAACTGTAATATCAAATAAATTCAATTATTTTCAGTTGAATCCCTTGTATCTCATTTATTTCTCTTTCTCGCTCCCTTGGTGGATAATTAAAATTTCCATTTTTCTTCAATTAATCACAGCTGAATGCAGCACCACATGCAGCAAGCGTGGCATCTGCTGACCTTACATAATAAAAGTACTACTGCCATAACAGATACAACGACTAAAGAGAGAGAACAACACCAGTTAACTGAAGATTAATGACCCACATCACAGTGTGGGGCAACACGCGAGGGTTCATGCACCGCAAGTCAAAGTTGCAACTACAGCCGCAGCCACTATCTGTGTCTGTGACAGAGGCTCTAATGGTTGAGCCTCAGTAAGCGCCCAATCAAATTAATCACAAAAGAAATATTCCAGTGCGTACATGTAACATATGACAGACAGTACCAAAATATGAGGTAAACAAAAATTTTGAAAAATAGAACATATGAAGCTAAAAATGTCGTACTGAGAAATGGAAGCGTTGCACCGTAAACATAATTTTACTCCGTTTAAGAAAGAATTAAGGAAAAAATGTATTTCAATATGTTCACTAAGGCCATTTGATTTTTTTAAACTAAGAGAAGTTTTTTCAATCCAATCTATAATAGATAGATTCAAGTTATTAGAGGAAAAGCTCTTTGTTCTGAAATAATCAGAGTTCTTTCTTCCCTTATTGGGGTATTACATATTCTGAAATATAATTAACCACTGTTTTATAACGTCTTCGTTTCCTTTTTCTTGGAAAGTTGGGCTTGTCATGCCTGTTGCTAAAAAACCCACGGCAACTGTGAACCTAAAGATTTCAGGCCTATTAGCATATTATCCTGCTTGGCTAAAGTATGTGAAGCCCCTATTACGAATCAAATGGTAAACTTCCTAAATGAAAACAAATTATTATCTCCACTTCAATCTGGATTTAGGGCTGGACATAGTAGCGCTACAGCTAATGTCAAAATACTCGATGATATAAGATCATCTTATGATGATGGACATAAAACTTTCCTTTGCTTGCTTTATTTTTCTAAATCATTTGGCACAGTTTATCATCATTTACTGCGTCACAAATTAAAGCATTTGTATGGCTTCTGATGAACTATTTGTCAAATCGATCCCAACGAGTTAAAGTTCGCGATAAGTACTCTGGCTATAAAATAGTCTGTAGTGGGGTGCCCCAGGGTTCAGTCCCTGGTCCTCTACTGTTTACCATATTTGTCAATGACATTTCTAGAGTCTCTAATTACTTAGCCAAGCATGCCTATGTAGATGATGTTCAAAAATATCTTTCAAATAGAATTGGGCTCTTAGATGATGTAACATGCAGACTAAATGAAGACCTTGATTCTCTCCATAAATAAAATAAACTTTGTTTTGAGGACATTCCTGATCTTTATATTAGTGCTGAGAGAATCAAATTGACAAGTGGTGCAAAAAGTCTTGGTTTTTATTCAGAGGCGTCAATTGGGTAGGGCTAGGGGGAGGGGGGATTGGTCCCCCGAAAAATCTTATATTACTGTACATTACATCGACTCAATTCAATATCTTCGGTTCGATATGTTATTTCAGCTCTCGCCCCCCCCCCTAAGCTTTTGATGAAATGACTCCACTGTTTTTACTTGAACTGTTCTCTAAATTGCACTGATCAAATTAATAATGTATTGTATTGTATTGTTTATTTATTTAAATTTAGCACTTACAAGAATTAACTTATAATTAAGCACTAATTACAAAGTGAACTATGTGTACAAAGTATATGAAATAAAATAAAATGTTGTTCGAAAAACCTATTAACCTATTTGTTTTACGTAAGTTGAGAATGTCAGCTGATTTCGCACCCATGACAACCAGACGTCAGCTAGTTATTCAACTCATTGTTCCTATTATTACGTATTCGGAACTAGTTTACAGTAAGCTAGATTCTAGTTCTCGAACCCTCGGGCTATGAATTCACAGTCCTAACCATTACGCTACGTTGCCTCATAAATTCGATTTTTTTATTATTCCTTTTGTCCACTGTGTCTACAATATTTTGTGTCAATAATGCAGGGTAATCTGTTTTTTAAAATTTTCTCATAATTTAATGCAGGTTTTTCTTTTTTTTTATGGGGTCAGCCTGTATCTTCGATTTTGGGTAAAAACCAGGTTTTAACTTTATTTTGTGACTATGAATATGGGCCAATGTGTTTCTCCTTTTGAATAAAATTGCTGTGATCCCAAGCAACAAGTGAAACAAAGTAAAAAGCAAATTTTTTTTTCAGACTAGGACTTTGTTTTTGTATTTCATTTAATATGACACTTTTTAGGCAGGCGCTTCGTTGCAAGCTTTTTCTTCGCGAGTCAAAACTATGTAGCAAGCGCAAATCGTATAATAAATCGGTGAGCTCACCATGAGGTAATTTTGTTTTTGTGGTGTATCGGAACAGAAATTGTTTTGATGTAATCTCAAATTGTACTGAACAGTAAGCTAAGTAAAATAGTTATTAATAATTTTCTGTTCTGATACACCGCAAAAAAATAAAATTTTTTTTACTCAATTAAAACTGACTCCATCTTAGTGTTAAGGAATCTACTGTCAAATTGCTTACGTGTCTAATTAATGATAAGGGAAACAGACGTCTTTCCAATCGGTTCCGCTTATTGCCTCGGTAATTAAGACAATTAAATTTCTTTTTATGCCCTAATTTGAATACAAATTCATTTCACTTAATTTATCGGAATTGTTTGTGATAATTGTGTGCCATCTATTCTTTTTCACGCCTTCCCGATCGTCATGCTTCACATTCTCTCTCCCTATGAGTTGTGCTAGAGCAATAAATAAATTGTTTTTTTATAATCAAAAACTATGCACATATTTTTTGGTTAAATTTAATAATTGATAGAGGCCAAGTTAGAAAATCCAGCAGTATTCATTGCATATAGACAATTTTGACAAGGTCAAAAGCATGCTTTTATGAGCTAAACACAATAGCGGTATTCACGATTCAGTTGACGTGGCAGATGAGCAGAGTAGCAGATTTGCTCTTAAGAACAACAAATTACATGTATAGCCAATCTGCTACACATCTGCTCTTTTACTCTGTAAAAACCTTGAGTTAGATGTGATAGCAATTTTGCCACAGTGCAATGCAACAGTGTCAGCTTTCTCGTTGTCAAATAATTATATAAAAGAAACCTTTTGGAAAATAATGGAAAAGAAAAAAAGAATTAAGCCTTTGAAAAGTGGAATGATGTTGAGGTGTCACAAATTTTAGAGTACATCATCGAAAACGGAATGCTGGAGGTAAGTAAGCGTTTAAATTCGTGATTTGTTCTAACGCGAATTTTTATTTGGATGCGGAATATAAAATTTGGTAATCTGGTAAAAAATCAACTATCGAAGTGTTTTCACTTTTTCTTGGCATTTTCAACAGTATTCGCGCAATATTCAGACAAATATGATTTATTTTAAACAGAAAACAGCTGAGAAACTTGCTACTTTAGCAATATTGACATACTTTAAAAAAGTGTGCTCAGCAAGTTCACTGCTAAATTGCTACTTTTCTAACTTGCCACAGTGCTTGCCATGGATCGTGAATACCGCTAATATGTAAAATTTACTTGAGTTCTTCTTAAGGTAAAATTAATTTGATAGGAAATTTTATTTAGGCATTGGTGTGGTAGTACCCATAAAATTGCATCATTAAAAATATTAAAATAAAACTACTCTACAAATTTACAAAAACTTACACCACAACGAATGGCGATAACATTTTCTTTAGTGATATATTCTGAATAATCCGAATATCCCAATGATTTTTTTTGAATTGGCCCCAATTTTTCATATATCTGTTGAGAGTACATACTTCACATAAATCCTTGTAAGAATTAAATTGTCAGCCAAATCATTTTTAAATATAAACACCTGCTCAAATGTATTTATTCTATAGTGTAGAGGAGAGTCTTACAAATATTTTAAGCTACAAAATGTGTCAATAGTATCAATGTTATAGCTGTTGTGATTGAAAATAGGTAAAACAAATTTTTTTTTTCGTTTTTTTTTATAAATTCCAACTTTGAAGCCCTTTATCCGGAATTATTTATAAAGGTTATAAAAAGTTAGCCATCATTTCTTAGAAAATTTCATTATGAAAGTTTTAAATATACATATGCTTATGTTAAAGTCATAACTAGAGTATTTTATTAACAACATTGCAAGCAAAATTTGTTCTTATAAATGCACATTATTTCTCAAATCGACTAAGGCGGATCACATCAATGTCATCAATTTTACAGGTATAATTCTATGCTCAATCTTAAGAGACCTATATTTTTTTATTTTGCTAAAAAACCACGTTTTTCAAAATTTTCGTCATTTGAACTTTGTATGTTAAAATTACAAATATACATAAATTAAAAAATTCTGAAAGGACTTTGTTTCCAACTGTCGGTATTTCCTCAATATATAATGGGATTTCATATTTTTTTTTAAATTTCTTCATTAGCTATCTAAAGTAACGTTTAGTGCAAAGTATATTTTCCACTTATTCATCTGTAAATTTTAACCGAATTCGTAAGGTCGATTTGAAAAACAATGTGCATTTATAAGAAAACATTTTGTTTGCATTGGTGTTAGTAAAATGCTCTATGACTTTTCTATAAGCATATACAGTAGAATCTCGCTAGTCCGGATATGGCCTAATTCTGATCAAACTGTAATCCGGACAGGGTGAAAAAAGTAAAAATTTCTATTTCCGATTTTTTTAATTAAATTTTGAATTGATGTAATTCCATTACTTTTTACTTACTCTTATGCTAATTTTGAATGGATTGCTTGTGTTGTTTGTTTTTTTTTAATACCTACATTACAATTATTTGTTAAAATAAATGAATTCGTATTTATAAACAATTTTCTTTAATAATTTCTATATGTCTTTAGTAATCCGGATCCACATAGTCCGGATTGGGTCGGTTTTAATTGATCCGGATTAGCGAGATTGTGCTGTATGCATGCACAATACACTTTAGACAAATTTAAAATTGGTTGACTAACAATGAAAGTTCTTACAAACATTTATGTGAAGTAAGTGCTCTCAACAGAGCATTTTTTTTTTTGAGTTTTGTAATTTATATGTAAAATTGGGGCCAATCGAAAAAAACATTACGATATTCGGATTCTACGGAAAATGCTACTATAGAAAATGTAACCGGAGTTTGTTGTGGAAAATCTTGTTAAGTAGTGTAATTCTTTGAGAATTTAGTTTTTAGTAAAATTTTAAAATTATGCAGGGGAAACTACACTTTTTGGAAAATTCAGTTATCGTATTATGTATTACATATGCCCTTATTAAATGAGCTTATATTATACATATCTTAAATTAAAATCAAAACTTAATAAAATCAGACAATAATTGAAGACATGTAGCTTGAAAGTTTTCATCATTCATACTTTTTTTTTCAGAAATAATAACACGGATTGGACATTTCCTCATACACAGAAAAAAACAGAATTAGAAAAATCAAATAATTGCAATTCTATGAATAAAATATTTGGAATTCAATTATTCATTTCTGTGAAATAAAGAATAAATTTTCAAAATCAAATTATCTGATTTTACAACAAAATATTTTAGCTTAATCAGCTAAATGTTTCACAGTTAGTGCAAATAAAAAACTACGTTTCTGAATTAGTAAAATCAATTCAAACTTTGGAATTTTTAACCAGCTCGTATTTGTTTAATTTTAATCAATAATTATAAGATATTTCAAGTCATAACCTACCAGACAATTTATCTATTAGTTATATAAAATTCATTTTTTGTCTGTCTGTCTGTCCGTTATGGACGCGGAAACTATCCAGTCGATCGTGATGAAATTTTTACAGTATGTTAGTATTAATCAGGCGGGTGTCATAGGATATAAAATTTTTATTTAGGGTGCATATTTAGGGTGGCCCTCATACAAAAATATTTTAAAAATAGCATTTTCTCAAAGACAGGTAAATCAATTCTCATGAAATTTACACAGTATGGCTTTTATGTTAAGGGGCACAGATTCTATGGTAAACATTAAATTTAGGATGCATACTTAGGGTGGCCCTCAGACCAAAATATTGTTAAATATCATTTTCACGAAGACAAGTTAATCAATTCACGCCGAACTTACACTACGTATCTCTTATGTTAAGAAGCATGGCTTAGGCTACAAACATTTTATTTAGGGTGGCCCTCACACAAAAATATTTTTTAAATATCGTTTTCTCGAAGACCGCTAAATCGATTCTCATGAAATTTACACCATATAGCTCTTATGTGAAGAGACACAGATTAGATCATAAAAATTTTATTTAGGGTCTATACTTAGGGTGGCCCTCACACAAAAATATTTTTAAATATCATTTTCACAAAGACCTGTGTATTCACACCGAATGTACACCACGTAGCTCTTATGTTAAGAGGCATAGCTAAGGATATAAAACTTTTATTTAGGGTGGCCCTCACAAAAAATAATTTTTTAAACATCATTTTCTCGAAGACCGCTAAATCGATTCTCATGAAATTTACATCATATGACTTTTATGTGAAGAGACACAGATAAGATCGTAAAAATTTTATTTAGGGTGCATAATTAGGGTGGCCGTCACACAAAAATATTTTTAAATATCATTTTCACAAAGACAGGTTAGTTGATTCACACCGAATTTACACCACGTAGCTCTTATGTTAAGAGGCATAGATTAGGCTACAAAACTTTTATTTAGGGTTGCCCTCATACAAAAATATTTTTAAATACCATTTTCTCGAAAACCGCTTAATCGATCCTCATGAAATTTATATCACGTGGTTTTTATATTAAGAGGCACTGCTTAGGCAGTAAAAATTTTATTTTGGGTGCATACTAAGGGTGGTCCTCATACAAAAGTATTTTTTAATAGAATTTCCACGCAAACCGCACATCGAATCTACACCACGGTTGAGGTGAGGCGATGTGCACAGGGTAATGCTAGTTTTAGATAAATGTCGAATAAATATTTCTTAAATAGTTTCTGTCTTTTCAATGTTGTATTTTTTTCAGTTTATGTAGGTACATTATTTATTTAATGCTGCTGAATATTTTCCCCGATCTTACCAATTTATTCTTTAATACGCCAAAAACAAAACTTAAAAGGTGGTAGAAATAATTTTTTGATGTACCTAATTCATTATATATTTGCACCAAAGTTTTTTTTATAAATTTAATGAATTGTTTCCTTCAGTACTGCCAAAAAAACAATTTGCTAAAAAAGATATTAATTTAATTTTACTTATTTTAATTTTAGTTATTCATTAAATTTTCTAAATCTTTAAATAATTTTTCTAATTAAAGTTCGTTAATAAAACCAAAGAATTAATTAAAGCAAAGAATATTTTTGCTGAATCAAAGATTGACAGAAAGAATTTCTTGAAAATACGAATTAAATATTTGGATCATTTACAAACGTTTTTTTCAAACAAATAAATTTATTTTAAGTTTCAACAAAAACTGTAGGATGACAAACAACAAATTATGTTTTTTTATATCAGAAAAACTTTTTTTATGACTGAAAACTATACGAAAAATTCATTGAAATCGCACACGAGATTGTTTGATATCATAGAATTTTTTTTTTCTGTGTAGTCATTATGGTTATATTCGTTGCATAAGTCACAAAATGGAGAAGTGTAACATAATAAATAATTTGATCAACTCATGTCTGAAACTTATAGAGCCTCAAATATTTCAGAAATTGTAAACCGACATATAGGCACACAGTCACATATGTTATGTAATGCGGTTTGCGGAAAGTGTCTAATCTTGCCCGATGTGGAAAAAAGACTTAGCGCTATTCTTATAAGCAATGACACAAGCCCTTATTTAGCTAAAACAATACAAAGCTTACAAAATTATGATAACTATGAAATAAAAAAGAAACGATTACGAGAAACCCGACCCGACCGTTAAAAACGCGCTCTAGAGTGCAAGTTTTTAACTTAAGCCAGGTGGATACCTACTGTGTAACAGTGTGCCAAGTGTCATAAATCAACAAAATCTTAAGATCGCCAATTTCGACACTGGACCACATTTTTTACTCTCTTCAAAACTATGCACTGGCACGATAAGGCCCCTTTACGCAGATAAAAATTTAAATAAGAAATTGTGGTAAATCAATGATCTCACAAAACTTATTTCTCCACTTTCGATCAAATGAACACTTTAACACAGGCAAGTGCAAATGTCGCTATTGCGAAAATTCATTACTTGAGTATTACAAAAGCTAATTATTCACAGAAGCAAATTTTACAAAACATGACAAAACATAGGAACAAAAGCACAATCATTATGCCGATCAACGCAGCGATATAAAGAGAACGATCACAAAATAACGAAACGAATTGCAAACAGAAAAAGCCGAAACGGCAAAGAAAAAGGATGCTGATGCAACTTCAGCAACATTCATTTCCACAAATCCCTATTGGCTAATTATTATGATAATGCATGGTTATCCAGTCTTAATTACTCAACGTCCACCCAACCACGCACTGTACTGCCACGCTGGCTTGGCGCATATGCCACTTTTTCGCTGCTCTGATCGTGCATCACTCGTACTGAGCGTTGTCGAGAAGAACACTTTAGAGGGCGATCATGCTCAGCGAATTGCATCAAGATATTGCTCGTGCATTAATAGTGGTTGTGGCATAGAAAAGAAGACACGAAACAGCTGTTTAACCTATTCTTGACAGTTAATTTTTATACCACATGAATTCTCAATGCTTGGGTTGTAACCAGAATCGATTTAAATTTAAACTATAATTATTTTCTTTATTTTTTTGCTGAGCTTTCTCTTCAGTAATTATTTTATATTGTTAAATATTCAGCTATTTTGGAATTCAATTTAGAACTAGGGATGCTCATGGCAAAAAAACATCGATGTTTTTTTTCGATGTGATGTATCGAAATGTTGAATTGATGTTTTTCGATATATCAACAAAAAACATCGATGTTTTCGGTATATCGCATGCAATTTGCATTTCATTACTTGGCACTGAAAATTAAAAAGAAGCGAAGGAATAAATAAATTTAAGTCTTGCATAAACAAAATTTTGTTTACTCTCTTAGCTTTTTGTCTGCTTCTCTGCTGCGAAAGGACCTGCGTAGCATTTGAAAAAAGTTTCAGATGGCACTGAGCTCACAACCATAGTTTATAGGCAATGTTGTACAATTTCGGAAATTGTATTTTATAATGTGCCCATACTTCCAAAGGGTTTTCATTAAGTCAATCGACTTACTGAAGTCCTCAAATAAACAGATAGCTCATCTGAAAGACTTTCGTCAGATTTATTGGTTTTCCAATTTCGCTGAACAAGTTTATGGTGACCTGTCCAGATGTTAAAATCTGACTGAAAACAGTTGCCTGAACCGTCAGAGTCAGATTCCGCTCCTACAGTACACGCTTCTTCACGAATATCTTTCTTCATCAAATCTTTAATTTTAATTAAGGCACTAGAGCAATCCATCGGGTCTACGAAATGAAGTTTTTTGAATCGTGGATCCAATATTGTTGCAATAGCTAATGACGAAACTTGTTCGATTGCGCCCATCCTTTTGTTGATCTCGTTAATAGCACGTTTCTGTATCTCCTTCAGCAATGGTTCTTCAATTACTAGACATTTTAGTTTTGAAATCATACATCGCACTAAGGGAATGACTTTACTGCTAGAACAATATTTTTCGCTGGATATTCCTTTAATGGAAGCTTCAAGTGGGCGTAATATGTTAAAAAGCACTGGCAGTAACGTCGATTCCATACCAATCAACATCGGTCGTTCTGTTCTGTGTTGAATTAAAATTTCGCTTACTGCATTCCGCAGCTCAAAAAATCGTTGAACCATATAATGCGGGCTATTCCATTGGTTTGGAACATCTTGTATCAATTTTGTATCAGCTAGATAGAGCTAGGTTGCACTCAGCGCAGCCATTTTAACCGAAAGAACCAAGAGTCATTGGATCAGCGTAGGCGACTTAATAATATGAAAACTATTGATTATAATTGTCAAAAACTGAACGAGTATAATGCTTACCATACACAATGCGATTCAGTCGTTTGGAAGTTGAAGTAAAAGTGAAAAAGTAAAAACTGATTATTGATATATCGGACAAATACATCGATTTTGTGCATCGATATTGAGTGCTTTGATATATCGGGTTAATTCGATATATCAGAGGCTTACATCGATTTCTTATCGAAAATCGATGTATATCGGGCATTACTATTTAGAACAAATAACATTTTCGATTTTTGAACTGAAGATAATATTTTTCAGGAACACTTAATTGCAATTTCCGTAAATATTAAATACTATAGTATATATATATGTACCTTACAAAAATAAAGCCTTATATTTTTCAACACTTATCGACTTTTATTGGCCTTTTGAATATGTGGCTGCCTTTTGGAGATAACGTCCAATGAAATAAATACTTTTTGCCTCCATGAACAGTTCATACTGTAGTTGTACATATGTATATTAGAGTGGTTTAAAATGAAAATCTTTTGGTTTTTTCATGATGTGTCAGCGGATAATAATAGCTTTATACGTCTGGACAAAGTCCATTACTAGGATTAAGGTTCATATTGAAAACTGGATTAGCGCCCTCTGTTTTAAGTAGACAACACATTTTCAAAAATATTGATTCAAAAAATGGTGCAAATTACAAAGGTTATCAAATTTTCCAACAAAGTGGGTATGGTTTTAACACAATTATCGATCAGAGAATTCGAATCCTTGATAATTTTTTTTCTTTTTCTTTCTTATAAAAAAATCGAAAATTGACCGGACAAAAGTAAAAAAGTACCGATTTTCCACTTTCTAGTTGCAACACTTCAAATATTATTTTACTGCCGATCCTGTGGTAGATCATTTTTAATTTTCTGTTATTTGCTTAAAAAAAATGCCGAATTCGTATATCATTATCTTATTTCAAAACCAAGATATTTGCATTTTTCTAAATTAACAGAACTGGCATAATTTGAAATTTTGAATATGGTACAAAAATCTGTAGAAAAATGCAGATGTCTCGGGTTTGAGTGGTGAACTTTTTTTTCTTATGTTTTATTTTTGTAAAATGAGAGCTTACATTTTTTTTTATTCAAACCAAACGACTGACACACAATTTCTATATTTTGTTACAAAGCAAAGACTACAAGCAACGGGTTAATGTAAAATTGTAATGGACTGGGTTAAGCTATGTTAAATAGAAAGCGCGCGCGTTACTTTGGCAGCATCAAGAAAGAATGCCTTCATAGCTGACCTTAGTTTTTGGTTTTGTTACTTTGCAGTTTCTTCAAAAGAAGCAAAAGTGAAGAAGCTTTACCCCGATGTATATTCGCACGAAAAGATACATGAAAACGACAAGCGAAAGAAAATATAGAAAACAAACTTTGCCTGAGGTGAGAAAACTATATTTTTAGCAGGATATGGCGAATGATCATGGCAATTTTTCATGTCAGTGCTCTCATAAACTTCACTGCATTGCTACTAAGAAGATTGAGTCAAGTTTTGTTTGAAGCCCTTAGCGATCGCGGGAACAAAGGTGGACATGCAAGGCACCTACCAAGAGTGTGCGAAAGAGGAGTTTGCAAAGGAATGATTTCCAGCGAACCTGAGATTGTGCGCTCAGGATAAGCGCATCTCACTTAAGTTGCCCACAAATGTAGCTACTTTTAAGCTGACATCAAATGGGTTGGGCTGTCTCAGTCCCAAATGATTTAATCTTTAAATCACCTCAACATGTTGAACTCAATCACTCGACTTTCTTTGCATTTACTCAGAAATCGATAAAATTTATCAAGTTTGTTATGTTGTAATGCTTCTGAACGCAAACTTTATTTTGTCCATTGCATATATGCATAATCGCTTACTGTAAATTAATGTAGTTAATATATTGATTTTTTTTTACATAAACGTACTTTATATGAGTTTTTAACGACGAATAAGACAGTTCCACATACATACATATCATCAAAACTCATGTCAAGTATGCCGATGCAAGACATAGACTACAAAGAAGTTTTCAGCAGACAGGCCGTAACTACACGGCAAGATTCATTTTGTACGCTACCTAATTGTTAAGTGAATTCATGTCTTCCAGCACCTTCGTATAAACTATAAATATTACAGAATTAGTTAAGAATAAGTCTTGATCAAAAAAAACTTTGACTTATTTAAGTTTTAATCTAAAGAAGATCTGCAGAACCGTTATTACCAAAAAAAAAACAATAAATACAATCTGATAGTTGAACAAGGCTGAAAATTCAAAAAATTATTGAAAATGTTGAAAAAATTTGAAAGACGTTGATAATTGTTAAAACAGTTGAAAACCGAAATTGTTGAAGAAGTCGAAACAATATTAAAAAAAAATTATAAGCTGTTGAAAGAGCCAAAAAAACTTAAAAAATGTTAAAAGAATCAGGAAAATATTAAAAACAGGCGAAAAGAAATGAAAAAGTCGAAAACCACGCCCAGTTTTTCAATTTTGCCTACCTTAGGTTCAATAAATTATGTTCGTGATTGCCATTCGCATAACAAAATTTTATAACAATATAAATATAAATAACTTTTCATGATTAACATTCTAACTACAAATTTAAGTATGATTGCTCACATACTTATTTCGATAGCTATGCCATTTAAAGTATTTAACTTGTGTAGGAGGCGACACTCCCACTGGTGCTATTTTGCTCACTTTTGATTCAAATGTACCAGCTTTTTGTTAATATCGGAGGTGTCACGCCCACTGCTGCACGCAGCGAATTCAAACAGGTTTGAGAGCTTATAGTAACCGACACCTCTGCACCCAATTTTAAAAAGATTACTCTCGTCTCTCCTAACTAAAACATTTGACGGATTTTGTTTGCATGAGAAATTCCACGCCGCGGCGCGCCGACATGTACTTACTTACTATTGCGCCAATCTTTGGTTACAAGATACATTATAGCAAATACTATATACGTGCCATATAAATTTTCATAACGATTGTCGCCTTTTAACAAGATTTTCCAGTATACTGACTTAAATGTTATATTTATATGACTTGCTGTTCCAGTGGCTTTGCCCGCCTCCTCCCTAAATGTACAACCTTGGTTACATTTTACGCAGTCCTCACTACAGACGATTGGGTTTAGCTACCGAATTTTACAGCTTGGTATAAGTAGCGAGAATAGCAATTTAAGTGTTTTTGTTGTATGGGAGGTGTCACGCCCCAATGTTCAATCCCGTTCACATTTGCGAGTAGCTTTGCACAAATATTGTAGATCCATGTATCAATTTTCACAACTGTTGCTGTCATTGATGCCAAGATATAGCGTTTAAAGTGTTTTTGTTGTAAGGAAGGTTCCACGTCCCATTGTCTAACCGAGTTTACATTTCATTCAAATTTTATATGCAATATACTCCTTAGTACCAAATTTTAAAACTTTTGCTGTCATAAGCCACACCCTGTGGTCAAATCCCGTCCACATTTTTTAAGATCCTTAACATAGACAATATACATCTTAACACCAAATTTCAAAACTCTTGTTATTATAGCAACCAAGAAATAGTGTTTTAAGTGTTTTTGTTGCTTGGAAGGGGCCACGCCCCTTTGACTAATCCTATTGATATTTTGTGAAGTGCTTAGCATAGGCTATGTGCATCACAAAACCGAATTTTGAGACCCTTGCTGTAATAGGAACGAAGATATGGGGTTTTGAGTATTTTTGTATTATGTAAAGTGCCACGCCCCTTGATTTTATCAAAATAAAACAAAACTCTATGTTACTCAAGAACAGTGTTGCTTTCTATTAGAGGAAGAATTTTTAGAATCGGTTCAGTAGTTCCAGAGGTTACCCATTATATACAAACAAACGAACAAACTTTACCTCATTTTATAATACATAGCATAGATTGCTTATAGTGGTATCATCTCTAAAATTTTTATGAAAATCGTTGATGCCGTTGGACCAAAAGTTTTGACTGTAGAAAAGTGCCACGCCCACTCTTCCAAATTTCGCTTTCTTTCCGTACAATTCCAGACATTTTCGGTTTGCTTTAGTTTACCAGATTACATCCCAAAATGTTTAACGATATCTGAGATATGGCGTTGTAAAAATTAAAAATAAGGCTGTGCTACGCCCAAGTAAGAGACTTTAAAAAACAAAGCCTGATCTTAATTATTTTCACATGTGCACAAGTCCCCAAGTTTCATCAAAATCGCTGAAATGTTTTTCGAAATAGGCTTGGTCGTATATGGCCATTTCTTCCTATAATGTCATTTAGCTGGCCTCATTTTTAATTTTTTTTTTTTGAGTCCACTCTTCAACCATGGTTTTTTCTTGAATCTAAGACTATCTCGAATTAAAATTCAATTTTGAACAACTAAAATTCAAGGACTTATTTTTTTTAGCTTAAATGCAATTTTAACTATGTCTCCCTATTAATTTGAAGTGTTCCTCCTTGAATAATAACTCAAGATAGTTTTAACTTCAAGAAAAACTATGTTTGAAGAGTGTGCTCCAAAAAAAAAAATCGAAATTGTCATCTTAGCCCGGCCATGATCTAGATTTGTTTTTTTTGTGCAAACTCTTCAAACATGGTTTTTCTTGAAGTTAAGACTATCTTGAATTAATATTCAAAGTGGAACAGTTAAAACTCAAAAGGAGACTTAAATTGTATTTAAGTAAAAATAACATGAAAAGTTACATATAAAGTTACATAAAAAAATAAGGCCTTGAATTTTAATTATTCAACATTGAATATTAATTCAAGATAGTCTTAGCTTTAAGAAAAACCATCGTTGAATGGTGCGCCCAAAAATAAAAACATGTCCGGCTAAATGACAATTTTGGTGGAAATGCACATATACATGCAGTAAGAGCGATAGGCGTGTCCTTGAACCGATTTCGCCCACTTTCAATCCCTGGAAGCTTGTTTGAAGGTATGGCTTGTATGCCAAATTTCACTTAATTAGCTTCTTAGTTTTCCCGTAAACGTGACTTCCACAGACCGACAGACGGACACACAGACAGTTATACAGATCAGAGAACGTCATTGAGTAGCTCACTGAGTGTTTTGAGCCCCTACCAAAAATATGGGCCGTGAGTGTGCCTTTTGCATGCAAACAGTGAGTGTGAATCATACTTACACTCACTAATAGTGAATCCGTAGATGACATGCTGCTCATGAATCTGAGCTTGTAGAAGCTCTGGGCTCATGAATGTGAATGCGTGAAAAGCTCACACTCACCTGGATTCAGATTCATGAAGCAGTGAATAGCGTGAGCCACTTATGTTGAACTGTAAGGAAATCGATAAGGAAAGGTCGAAAATGGATTTTGGACATCACTTAGGGTGGGTCGGAACCGTAAAAAAGACCGTTTTTGAACCAATTCCTTGACATTTTTAGGGTGGCTCTGGACCCTGGAAGGACCGTTTTTTACCCATTTTTTGGAATTTTTTTTTCTGTAATTAATGGGAAAAGGTCGAAAATGGATTTTGGACTTTATTTAGGGTGGCTCCGTAGTCCGGCCCCGGGAAAGGACCGTTTTTGACCTGTTTTTGGAATTATTTTTTTTTTCTGTAAGTAATGGGAAGAGGTCAAAAATGGATTTTGGACATCATTTAGAGTGGCTCCGGCGTCCGGCCCCGGGACAGGACCGTTTTCGACCTATTTTTAGAATTTTTTTTTCTGCAATTAATGGGAAAAGGTCAAAAATGGATTTTGGTCATCATTTAGAGTGGCCCCGAAGTCCGGCAACGAAAAAAGACCGATTATTAATTATTATTAATGGGAAAACGTCGAATATGAATTTTTGACACCATTTAGGATGGCTCCGGACCCTGGAAAGGACCGCTTTCGATAATTTTGGTAGCTTTCAAGTGCCGGAGCTACTCTAAAAATCCATTTTTGACCATTTCCCATTGATTGCAGAAAAAAAATTCCAAAAATAGGTCAAAAACGGTCTTTTCCCGGGGCCGGACGCCGGAGCCACTCTAAATGATGTCCAAAATACATTTTTGACCTTTTCCCATTAATTACAGAAAAAAAAAAATTCCAAAAATAGATCAAAAACGGTCCTTTCCCGGGGCCGGACTACGGAGCCACCCTAAATGAAGTCCAAAATCCATTTTCGACCTTTTCCAATTAATTACAGATAAAAAAAAATCAAAAAATGGGTCAAAAACGGTCCTTTCCCGGGGTCGGACTACGGAGCCACCCTAAATGAAGTCCAAAATCCATTTTCGACCTTTTCTCATTAATTACAGAGAAGAAAAAAATTCCAAAAATGGGTCGAAAACGGTCCTTCCAGGGTCCGGAGCCACCCTAAAAATGTTAAGGAATAAATTATGTCAAAATACAATTTTTGACCTTTGCCCATATCTTAAAAAACTTCCCAAAATGTTCCACGCGAGTGTCACAAACTTTTTTGATACAATCTGTGCCTTTGATTCATGAGTAGCTCATGAAACACTCATATACTTATACGGAGTGAAACGAAATGAATCAGGATTCACTAGAAATAATGCAGAATTCAAATTCAGATTCACAGACTTTTCCGTGAATCGGAGTGGTTGCTAGATTCACTAAATTTTTTGTGAGTGGTGAATCTGTCTGAATTAGCTGAAATATTCAACAGATTCATGAATGGAAAAAATGATGAGTGGCTCACTGACGTTCTCTGATACAGATAGACTGATGGACATGACTAAATCGACTCAGGTGGTGACGCTGATCAAGAATATATTTCTTTGGTATGAAAAGCTTGTGAGCTACATATAAGCCAATGAAGTTTGAAGAAGTATATTTGTTTTCTTTAATTAACGCAAATGTATTTTACTTATATAATAAAATAAAAATTAGGAGGGTAAGCACTCGCAGCGAGATATATGCACTTTATGATATTTCGTTATGTCGGTACAGAAAATTTTGAATTTCATGTATTGAATTAAAACGATAAAATGTTTGGAAGGTACTAAATGTTGAAAAGTTGAAAATGTGGAAAAGAACAAAAAATATTGGAAGGTAGAAAAATGTTAAAAAAGTCCTCAAATGTTAAAGAAGTCGAAAAATACTTACTATTTTACTTGGCGTTAAAAAGAAATATCGTGATTGTTTTTATCGGAGATTGAAGTCAATAGTCTGAGGAATAAGACAAAATTTCTGTTTCCTTTTGGGCATTTTGCACTTTTATTTTTTTGTGTTTTTGCGCCTACAGTATTGAACAGTAGACTCAGTAAAAAATAATTATAGAACTAAATAAATTTGATCGCAAACATCGACAGATCATCATTTTATTTATATAGAAGATGACATGTGACCTAATATTTTAAGCAATTTCCTAGTATTTATTTTTGGGTAATTGCCATCACATTTTTGGACAAATAGAAATAATTGCAGTGGAGGCAATCTACTTTTGTGCGAATATTAATTATTTTGTTGGGTCACTTTGTTTTTCTTAACATATTATTCCTGTACACTGGCTCCCTAAACTTTTGAGCGACTGTTCGTCACATACGTTTATAACAGAAAATTCAAATCTGGCATCACTGGCGACATTTTGACATTGTATCTACTGTTACTAAGTTACAGTAAGCGCATAAACGGCCAACGTTTTGACACTTTTTAAGAAGGCATAAATAAAAGCCGTCAATTCGTGCAATGCCGCCGCACATCCTCTTTGTATCACAACCAAACGATCTCTCGCTGTTGTTGTTGTTATTGCTTCTCTCATTCGGTTTCACTCCATTCTGATCCGCAACGCTGCGGCTATCTAAGCGTTGATCTTTAATTAATGTTCGATAAATAATCACGGCAAATGGGTAGATATCATTATGGACGCTTACACAAACACAGGGTATGCACGCACTCATACACCCACTAAAACCAACTTGACAGATTACCCCAAGTGGCATCTTAGCGGTAATTGCGTTATAGTGAAAAATATTATACACCTAATTGTCCTAAATTTAGAGTTGTAGTGATATTTAAAATACGCAAAATGAAATTGTTATTGAAAATACTGAAAATTTTTCTAATACTATATAACTATAAAGAAGTTTCTTTAAATATTCTGGCAGCCCTATGGGACAAAAAACTTGTCGAAATGGATAAATTTAATGCTTAATGATATCACTGTGTAACCTGAATAAATTTTCCTAACAACATCATTCAAGTCATGTTGCAGACATTTTCTCACGGGTTGTTCTTTTTTTCTTTTAACGTAAGACGCTTTGGGATGGTGTCTGATTTAATGACAATTACGTCGCTCCTATTTGCATTCGCTTCCTTGGAATGCAAATGCTGATGAGTCTTGTTTTGAGTTGTAAACTTAGGACTTGATATAAAATTACACAATAAAAAATGATGTGTTCTTCGATGTCCGGTTTTTCAATACGGTATCACACTCAAATGAAATAACCCGGGTGGTCGATACAGAACAACAGTAAGATTAACATAGATTGTACCAACGTTGGGCTAAACGTGCAAAGTCCACAGAATAAAGTGCTTGAGGTCTAAGGAACTAATGACTTAGTGGAAATAGCTTACCCCAGTACCAGCCACTTTTTTACTGTAGCCTTTTAAGGAAGTCAATAAACGCTTCTTACGCTTACTTGGAATGTATACTCTAAATCAAAAAATTTTCTGGGTCTTAAAATGATGAAGATTAAGACAATGTCTTTTCAAAATTTGCGTAAAAAAAAAGAACTTTTCTTGAAAAATAATTCTTTAATCAAAAATATTTCACAATCAAAGTTGAAGAAAGTTAGGAGATCCTTCAATATTTCTCCGTAAAAGCTTATCATTTTATAATGCAACAAATACCATCTATACATGATCAATAAGAATATGCACATTCGATAAAATGACGTCTTCATACCGTACAATTTCCCACGATTGACTGGTCAAATAGTCTAAAAACATAATTTTTTAATATAAACTCCTTTTATTCAAAAAGTATATCTGATGTCGAGAACAAAGTTGAGAAGAATTCGATTGTATGTCTAGGAATCCCCCTGATCGAGCTATTTTGCTTTAAAATTTGGATGTTGTTGTAATTTTTGTTGATTTTTATCTTCTGATCATTCTGTTCATTATATATTAATACAGCCCCGCCTGATTCTTACTGCAGGCAATTGAGTGCATCCACCAAATTACTCAACTTAGTTTAAGAAAAGTGTTTTGGTTGTATGTAGTGGCAGATACAAGGGGTAGCTATGGGGGCTGAAGTCCCCCTTGGGAGCCGCCAAAAAGTATTTCGATTCGAGAACGTTGATGGAGGATCGAACAAATCAAATGAGATCAGGCTTTGATATCTGAAAACCAACTCTTAAAATTTTACACTCATGGTTTCAGTCACCCTCTGCATTTGTGCGTAGGCGTTATTTCATGCGATATTTCTGAAATTCGTAACATGCTAGGCAAGTTTAAAAGCATTGTGTGTGACTCGATGAGTAGAAAGGCATGAATACGTTGATACTTTCAGCTAGGGCTACCAGATGGCGTGTCTGCAAAAGTAGCACATATCAAAAAATTTTAATTTAGTAATGAAAAGCAAAAATAAAATTCCAATTTTGTAATGAAAACCCAACATTTTTTTAATTCCATACCAAAGGTCCTCAATTTGTACGACCAAACCCCAGCAAATTCAAAGAATATTTGAAATAATATTTATTTTTCAATGCAAACATCAAAAGTAGCACATTTCGAGTGAAAAGTAGCACAGCCTTGTAAAAGTAACACTTTTGCTACTTTAGTATGCCATCTGGTAGCCATCTGAAACATTACAAGACATAGAGCAAAGCAAGGACACCGAAACGTCTTCAAAAGCGATCCAACTTTCAACTTCGATAGCACGCTCCAATTTCTAAGTATCTTTGCATATTCTGAAAATTGTTAATGCTCCTATATTTTCGCTCAGTCGCATACTACAAGATCCGTTACTATAAATCTCTTCAGCTTGTACTCATGTCGAACAAATTATCAATCTGCTTTCACAGATGTGTAAAGATGAAACGTCACTTGATGATATTTTTAATGAAGCAACTACAATCGTTGTTGAGTTAGACACTGAATTGATTCTTCCGCTCCTGTGGTTGCAAAAAAAGCGTTTCTTTGCATTTTTTTTCTTAATTCAAAAAATTTTTTTTGAAATTCTGTGTTCCGACGTAATTTGTCAAACAAATATTCTTAGATTTATCTATTTAGTAATTATTGAAATTATTGCAGTGATTTTGATAAAACTTGGGGACTTAGTGCACATGTGAACAAAATTAGTATTTGGCTAGGTTTCAAGTTTTCAGAGGCTCTGATAAGGGCGTGGTACAGCCTACAATATTTATAAACGTTATATTAAGAGAACTAACAACGTAGTCAATATGAAATTTAGTAAGGCAGATGTAATTGCTATAAAGTATATTATAACAAAAATTTGGCGGAATAACACCAGTGGGCGTGGCGACACAATTAAAATACGTTAAGTGGCTATCGAAATATTTGAACAATCATACTAAGATTTGGTGTTAGAGGTTTGTCTATGGAAAGCTATTTCTGGATTAAAATCGGACTGGATTGTATCAGTTTGTGTGTCACCGCCCAAAATTTGAAGGCTTATTACAGCATAACATATATTGCAAACTTTACAAGATATTGTGCAAAAAATTGGTATGCGGATGTCGATAACTAATAAATATAATTGTTTAATATCCAAAAGTAGGCGGAATTGAAGAATTGGGCACGGCGTATTTCGTATTTTTCATTTACATTCGATTTTTTTCAACATTTTCCTTATTATTACGACTTTTCCCAACGTTTTAACTTTTTCCAATATTTCGCATAAGTATTTTTTAGTCTTTTTCAAGCTCTTTCAACTTTATACGTCATATTCATTCCATCTATAATTTGCCTATTTATACCCTGACGTGTTTTAAATTGGCTGAAAATTTTTTGAGTGATTAAGGCATTATCTAATATGTAGAAAAATATTATATCCAACTTTTCCGATAAATAGTTTTGATAAAAAAAATTAATTTCTTAACTCTGTTCAGAGCCGCTTGTAAATAAAACAAAAACTTGAATGATGAATATAAACAAACAAACACAATTCAAATTCGCTTTCATATTACTTTTAGGTAGCTGTGTACTAGTAGATGACAAAAAAAATGCATTTCTGGAAAAATTAACGCCTAAGCGTTGTATATACACTGAAAGAAAAAAAAATACGTTTCAGGAAAACATCGATTTCTCAAATACTCCAAATACGATTTCAGCTTTTTTAGACTCAAAATGTTCAAAACATATGGGAGTACAATCCCTTAAACTTTCAGTAAAGATTTATGAAACTTAAAAATAAAATTTGGATATTACATTGATACTTTTGTTAATTTTTCGACGTTTTTTTGTAATTTTTTTTAGTAATTTAAAAATTCCAAAGTCTTCAGCTTTTTTCAGTTTTTTTAAGCTTTCTATTTTTTTGAAAATTTCAAAAATTTAAGAAATATTAAAAATTATAAAAATAGAAAAATTTTTAAAATTGGCATAAATTGAAAAAAGTTAAGTTTCTCAAAATGTTCAGAACATATAAAAGTACCAACCCTGAAAGTTTCATTTATGTTTTTGCACCCTATTTGATTTGACAAGCATTTTAGTAAAGATTTATGAAACTTAACCATTACGCCACGCTGCCTCATAAATTCGATTTTTTTATTATTCCTTTTGTTCACTGTGTCTACAATATTTTGTGTCAATAACGCAGGGTAATCTATTTTTTAAAAAATTTCTTTTCTTATGGGGTCAGTCTGTATCTTCGATTTTGGGTAAAAACCAGGTTTTAACTTTATTTTGCGACTATGAATATGGGCCACATATAGTTTTGTTCTATGCCTCTCTGCTATCATAGCAAATATAGCCTGTAAATTTAAGCTCATTCAGCTCAGCAGTTTCCAGGTGTATATAGCACACAACACATTGACTTATGTATGTATGTATATGTTTATGGGAAGTTCTTTTTATATTGTTGCAGTTCCAACTGGTTACTGTGTAAAGAGGCTGAAAATTTTAAGTTTTGATTTTATGTTCTTAAATCAAAGTAATAGTGTAAAATAAAATATCGATGAGATTGGGGTACGGTGGGTAACCAAATGAAGTTCGTCATTCGAGATCGTAAGGGCCTACCATATTCCCAACATCCGTCTCAAGCAGGAGCTAATAAAAATTTATTTTCATCTTGTTTTCATTTTCATTTGTGAGATACAATGAGAGCGCTGTCTAGGTATACTTCACCTTCTTGCTGATACTACTAAAGTATTGTCAGTGTTAATGTTTAGTTCAACAGTAGTATACCATTTCTGCAACACGACCCCAAAAGTTCCCTTAAGTCCCATTGATTTCAGCTCAATTAAAAATAACCATACGGACGTTAATCAGTCCCGTTTGAAAACCTGGATTTGGCACGATCAGCGGTAAGATTCTCGTAGAGTGTCTTAATGATGATGCCGCGCGAACGAATTGACTTTACATTTTTCACGAAAATTCATCATACTATGTACATATTTCGAAATATTTATCTATAGAATTTAAAGAGCACAATCATTCCAGGGTATTCAAAAATGAAAGGTGCAAATATCGGTAAGAAGGTGAGAAAATTAAACTTTTTGTTTGATTCGGCGGAAACTGCACAACTATGATATGAATTGTAAAATAAAACGAAACAAAGCTAAACAATATTGTTTATTAATATTTGTTCTTCGGGAAGGAAAACTGAGTGTATCATACCGTGGTAATTGAAAGAAACTCAATGCCGATTGCCATTTGCACAGGATCTTCAATTTTGTTAAAAAGTTGACCGTTTTGTTTTGGCTTATCACTTTTAGCTCGGCAGTAGGAAAATAATATATATATCTATATATAATATAGATTGTGTACTGCAAAAAATTAATAGAACAAAAATTTGGACACGAGCACTCCAATTTTTTAATTAGGACCCCCTAAGTCTCAAGTAACGTTTCTGCAGCC
The DNA here is from genome assembly GCA_949775025.1 of Tricholauxania praeusta. Lineage (NCBI taxonomy): Eukaryota > Metazoa > Arthropoda > Insecta > Diptera > Lauxaniidae > Tricholauxania > Tricholauxania praeusta. The sequence goes on from OX459031.1 coordinate 47,466,541, forward strand.
CAAACATTTTTTCATCCTTTAACATTTATGTACATCTGGAGTAGGTACTTAGATAAATTTATTGTTAATCAGTAAATTTCAAGGACTTTCAGCTGCACTTAAAATTAATAATAAATAGCTTCAATTAATAACTTCAAAAGAACTTAGCTGGGGTGGTCTACCTAACGGCATTACACTCCAAACAAATTTAAGAATCTTCAAAAAATAAAATTCATTAAAAAAAAAACATAAAATGTCAAGTCTCAAGAGATTTTTTCGATATTATTTTTGATACTTCCTTATAAATATGAACAACAAATACACGTTTGTGAAATGATACGGCTGTTTCAGGCATTCAAATCTTTATTGATACTTTCGGCAATTTTTCACTTCTAGGATCGGTTCACTTCCATTCTATGTGCATACATACGACTCAACTGCTAATTTGATGAGTCATTTCTGATAGAGATCTTGACATGCTGCTTTGGTGACATAAGGTACCTGCACATACTCTTATGCGCGTTAATGTATTTCGGTACCTGGTACCTGTTTTGATCACAATTGTCATAAATTTTTCGTTTGTCATTGCTTAGATAGACACAATAATAAAAAAAAACTTTTTTTCGAAGAAGAAAGACCAAGAAGAGGGTGAATGGCTTAACATTACAAGGTAAACAAAAAGAAAAAGAACAAGCGTAATAGGGTCCCCTAATCGGAATCGGGTGAAAGAGGAGAAATGTAACAACAATGCTCGTAAATTGTTTTTGGGTTTACTTCGAAATGAAAGCAATTCCATTGATATGCGCTCAGCGATAATGTGGCATTTTGTCCCTTTTATGAATGCTTTTAATGAAGGTACTTTTCGAAACATTTTTGTTTGTGATTCTTTTTTTGTGTAGGAGATGTTGATACTTTTCTGGTTGATTAGGTTGTTGAGGCATTTCAAAGAATAAGAAGGCAAAAATAAAAGGTAAGTGCAAGATGCTGCTTTGTGTGCTCTCGTGTTTCGATGCATGGAGGTCAATTCGTAGAAGGGTGATTTTATGCATTTTATGAAAATAAAAACTTAAACATATTATTCCCATACCGATTAGAATATATTAGCAATTATTAAGACCATCATGTTAACGCTTCTTTATGGGTATCGTTAAACAAGTTTTGAATTTATTATCAACTCTTCAAGTAAGTACTGGAAATTATTAGTGTTTTACTTTGAGTTTAATAAGAAAGTTAGCACTTGAAGACATAAATACTGAATGCAAAGAAATCTTTCTCGAAAGAATTTAGAGACTTTACTCTGTAATTGGCAATGTAGTGTAGCCAAAATTTGGACTTTTCGCTATTGTACTGAATTTAGAGTCAGAATATACTTTTAGCTGGCCGAGCGAACTTTTTGCTAAATTTTTCAGAATTTTTTTTTTTATCTAAATAAAATTATAATAATCATAGAGTTTAGCTACTACAGCTATTATAGCCTTCTTAGCTATTTAGCATTGAAGCTTTATACCAAGTAAAAAGCTTATTCAATAAATTATGAAATAGAAAAAATTATCATGCACATTAATTTGTTATTTATTTTATAATTTTTTCTTAGCTTTATCGCACTTTCTCAACTAAGGGATAAATATTAGAAAAAATTTACACCACCATTAAGCTACAAATTTAGTTGCAGTTAGTTTTCAGTCTAAGCTTGAGTTGACTTTTTGACAAGCTAATGTTATAAAAATCGCAATTACTAATAATAGTTGTCATGCGATTAAAAGGAGCTGTAGCCATATAATTAGTTCTACTAACCGGTTGATAAAATAATTGATTAAAGTTACGAGTACTCCTCCGATTAGTATTAAAATGTATGTAGTTAAGAAGCTCTGGTGCAGCAAGATACCCAGTTACAAGTTGATGCAGACAAAGTATGTCCGCAATATTTCTACGCGAGCTCAAAGACTGCATGTGTAGTAACTTCAAACGATCCTCATAAGGAGGAAGGTTTAAAGGGTCAATCCAATTTAAGCCATTGAGAGCAAAACGAATAAAATTTTTTTGAATTCTTTCAATTCTATTTATATGAATATTATAAAATGGTGACCATACTTGGCTAGCGTACTCTAAGTGAGTCACCGTTACTAAAGGGTTATTAAATTCTTTTGCCCACCTCTTAATAACGCCAAGCAGAGATGAGGATTTTTTACAAATTTGATTAATATGCTCATTAAAAGTCAACTTAGTATCAAAATGTATACCTAGGTTTTTGACTACATCGACTCGACAAATATTTTTATCTTTTAGTTTATAATCAAATTCCACAATAGTTATCTTCCTGGTAAAAATCATAGAATGGCATTTATCGGGATTAAGATGTAAGTTATTCTTAGAATACTAAACTTCAAAGGATTTCAAGTCAGACTGAAGTGGAATAGTGTCACCAACCCCCTTTACGTTCCTGTAAATTTTCATGTCATCTGCATATACTAACAGATGGGAGTTTTTAATAACATGTGTAACTTCATTAATTGCTAAAATTAACAGGAGCGGCCCCACAAGGAAGCCACCTGATGTCGCGCTAAATGGGAAGGAAAACAATCTCCGAAACTTTATTTGATACGTACGATCAGATAAATAAGATTCAATCCAGCAGACAAAACTTAAAGAAAATCTAACCTTCTTTAACCTAAACAAAATCAAATTATGTGGTAATTTGTCAAATGCTTTACTGAAGTCAGTGTAGATGCAGTCAACTTGCCCACCAGAGTCCAAAGGGCTTAATGCAAAAGAGGTGAAATCAAGGAGGTTAGAAACTGTAGATCTGCCATTAACAAAACCATGCTGACGAGTTATTATGACTTCACTACAGCACACCTTAACCTGATCGTATAAAATATGTTCAAAAACTTTCGGTATTGATGATAACTTAGCCACGGGCCTGTAGTTTGAAACATCATTTTTACACCCTTTCTTGAAAATGGGGCTAATGTATGCATTTTTCCAAATTTAGGAAAATAGCTTTCTCGAATCGATCTATTAAATAAAATGTTTATATTTTTATTAATACAATATTGCCCATGCATCAGGAACACAAGTCAATATTAAAAAATTTATCAAAACAAATTTTATTGGAACTGTGCTGAAGACTTTCCAAATGTATTAAAAACCGGCCCAATGTGCTTTCGTACTTTTCAAAGCGCGAACGTGTTGAAATCAGTACACACTGAAAATGCCATACATTCATGGAAGAGCTCCGTTTGCCAACTAGTGACCAATTCTGTACTTTTAACTGGACACTGATATGGGCAATACCTGATAGTTTTTAATTTTCACGTGAGCATTTTTAATGCCACAGTTTTTTGTTATGTTTTTAGAACAAAATTCATTCCGGTGGGCGGAAGCTCTTTTGGACGGACACAGTCACCATGTCTTTATACATTTCATACCAAACATCTCTCGCTGGCGGACATCTCCCGTGGCCAGACAATTGCACCGGAGTGTCCGCCCATGAGAGCTTTTACTGTATTACAAAGTATAGTAATACAAAGATGCAAAAGCATTCTTGCTTTAGCCTTTAGTGCTAATTTTGTTCTTGTATATTCACCCCTTTGCGCCAAATCATCGTATATGCCAAAAAACAAATTTTACTGGAAAGAGTTTTTTCTATTTTTCTGTGCTTTAGCTGGCATACGATATGATAAAATATACAGTCAATTTTTTGGAGTAACTATAAGAATTTCAGCTACATAATCTTACTAGGTTTAGATAGACTTACTAGGTTTACTAGACTTGCATCAAAAACTCAATTTCGAAAAAATGGCACAAGCGATGATTTCGCGCAAAGGGGTCGATATGTCAAATTTTGACATATGAAGTCCAACAGTGGCTGCCCGATCGTAAGCCCATAAGATTCGTTTGAATATTGGATGGCCGATGGCTCCATACATATATCGTTAGCCCAAGCCAGTTCCTGTAAATGTCCAAAAAAATTCCTTGTAGATCACAAGGTTCCCAGTAAGAGCACTGCTTAGCACCTCCTTCAGCTCAATATAAAATAAAAGACATCACACAACTCTGCTCGAGCCTTGAGCCCATTATTTGATTTGATTGGTTGTCAGATATTATTGTTGTGGACGATGCGAAATCTGAAACTGTCGTAGCGTGCCCGTATATTCTTTACGATTGATCGGAACATATATATTTTGATTCCATTACATTCTACATCGTCTCCCCGAAGATAGTTTCCCGTCCGTATACTTAGTACAAAATAGAACGGAAGAAGACACTCGCTACAAATCATACACGTCGGAAGAGTCTTGTGGAGGTCCTTCGCTCCGTGATGAGATAAAGGACACAAAAAAGAGAGAGTACGGAGGGCGATAATACATGCGATTTTCATGGAAAATTCCTTGTTGTCTACGCAGTGATCTCTCGATATTGTTTTTAATACATTTGGAATATTTTTCATGATTACCTTATTTTATCTTTTTTTGGTAAATTTTTTATAAAAATCTTATATATTTTATATTTTTTTTTTAAAGGTATAATTACATTTTGGCGAAAAATATCCAATAATTACATTCCGACTTTTTATCCAGCACTTACTCATAAAAACCCAAATCTTATCAATGCTCGAGATCAAAGATGAAATAATCAGACGCTTTTATAGTAATTTTTTGTATAATACCGATGATTTGCCAATTTATATCTCTTCTATGAGTCTCACGCATTGTTTTCGTTTACAAAATGAATGCTTTCAATATACCATAAAAAGTCATAAGTGCCTGGTGGTCCTTTTTGATAAAATAACTATAGATTTCCCTAATATACAATCGTCACTTCCTAACTTTACTTCCATTAAATTCATATAAAAAGACTTTGATGTGACATGCAGCACACAATTTATTGGGTTCCTGTGCAATTTGTGTCTCAATGGGATATAAATTATGTTTAATCAACGCTAAGAACCCAATGTCAAGGTTGTCACATGAGGAATAACAATAAGTTGCATTTGAGTTGAATTTCGGCCGTAGTTTGTTTCAAGTGTGGACTGAAAAGATAAAACGATAGGAAAATTAGATAAAGAACAGGTAACTGAAACATATCACGTCCGAACAATCAAAGAGTCATAAACAGGATGTGAGCAAAAGTACCGGTAACGATGAAGTGGTAAAATTGTCATTACCACCATCGTGGAAGACCTTACCAACTGCTGAATCATAAAATGTTGATAAAATGAGAACCACCCGCTAACGCAATGACGCTTATGTTTTGGTTGATAGGTTAGGCGACCTTATTCTCACTGATGACAGTTGACGATCTAGACAAATTTCATTACTTTCATCGTTCAAGTTTGTTTGGCAATTCGTTTGATGTTCCTTTTCTTTTTTTTTGTCATCACTATTTCTGACGGAATTCCATTATATTCCTTTTTATTTATTGTCCTTTCTTTCATTAGGAACATTTTTAAGTGTTGCCATTTTAGTTCTTTATTTCTACTTTACTTTTATTAATGAACGAACTCTTTTTAACGCCAATAAAATTAGTTATGCAATTTCCTGGAACTTAAGACTTCTGCTAATGGAAAATGTCTTGTCACTTGTTAAAACTCTGTTAAAGTGGAACAAGATAAGATAAACGCTGACTATCCTTATTAATAAAGAAAAAATGTTCGTGATTTGTTTGACGTTTAGCACAAGTCTCTGTTTCAAAACAATTTGTCCAGTCTGATTGCGGATCAACATCAAGACCAAAGGATTTATCCTAGAGACATATAATTTGGAGCATATGATCTTTTCATGAAAGGTTTTTTCAAAATTCAATTCTTCTCCCAAAAAATGGTTTTTTTCCCCACTTACTAAAAAACATTACATTGCCCAAAATTTTTGTAATGGAATTATGGAACACAGGCAGATTTTTGGAAGTAGGCTTGCTAATTCCAATCAAACGAAAACATTTATTGCAATGAAATTCAAAACAAGAGGATTATGTACTATAACAAAAAACTTTTCGAACGTGAAGTGGATGAATTTGGACAAGTAGCGTAGTACGTATCTACGCAAAACCTATTAATTGTCTTATACCAAAGATTTTCCAAGGGAAAGCTCCAGGAAGAACACCACATCACAAAAGCACAAAAATAAAAGACATATTATGAAGTGAAGTGAAAGTGTCGGCCATTCCTCCATTCCAATTGAAAGAGATTCAACTTTTTTGTAGTGAGGAACGATAGGATTGGTACAAAATCGTATTGAAAAACAAATGGATAATATCCATTTCGATGTACTCATTAAAACACATTAAGGACTGTCTTACAATGTGGGGTGAAACTGACGGGAACTCAGCCAAAACTTAACCGAACATTGTGAAAACGGTGAGAAATCACTACTGCACTTTGGGCCAGTCTATGTGAAAGTTAACCTTTTTGATGTATTGGAGTAGCTGGCAACACTGTTTGTATAAGTTGTCGGTCCCATTTGCGTGTGATTGCGTGCGTGCGTGAGTGAGTACAATCTTCTTCATTTGGACAATTTGACTCGTCTCTCGTTCTGATCGGACAATTTTTTTTTTGTCCTATCTGCGACTCGTTCAGTTTAAGATGCTTCATGCCGCATTGCCCTTTCCTTGGGTACCGATTTCAATATGTTCCTATTTTTGTTTTGTCTTCTGCTGAGTGCTGGTAAATGAATGCCACATGAGTACCATGGTTCAGTTAAAATCGTCTGTCTGTCGTTCCGCTGTCTGATAAGGTTTTAAGTTATGACCTTTTAAGATGTCGAAGTGCTCCGATAACAAATGATTGCTACAAATGTAAAAACGAAAAAAAAATTTACAGTTGACAAAAACTTTCAAGGTGTGCTAGATGTGAATTAAGTGAATACTGAAATCGATCTGGCCGCAGGAGGTCAGTCAATTGGCAAAGCAAAGAGAAGGCAACTGATCCTGAAGTTGCCGGAAGAGTTCGATATGACTTAAAATACAAACAGAACTTTAAAAGTGTAGGTGGCGTAATTATTTTATTCATTAGAGAAAAATATTGAAAAATGAAATTACTCGAATCAAACCTATTGCAACGGTTAAGTTTGAAGTTGACTCAGAGATATTTTCTGTACGCGAATTACAGTTCAAATTAATTGCAAGATAATAACATTGCTGTACAAATTTGGATTCTTCAGAGCTTTGATGTATGGCTGCATTTGTTTCAGATCTTTAAAAGGAGTAAGATATAGTAAAAATTTAATGGCTTATAAACAATTTTTGAAATAATTATGAATAAACAAATTTGTTCAAACGATCATTGCTGATTTGTTCACGATCAACAAACTTTTGCTTATAAAGTTAAAAGCAGAGAGTGTGGTACAGAGTCAAAAGCCTCAGAAAGTTCTAAGAGGCAAAGAAGAGTTATAAAATGTTGGTCATAAGGGACTCTTATATCATTAAGAATTCGAAGACCAGATTGAAGAGACGAAAATAACATATTGATTTTAAATAAACAGAAATTTGATCGTAAGTAATGCTCTCACATACTTGTCGCAAAGCTGTCAAAATACTTATAGCTAAGCTAAGCTACATACATGCAGACCACGACAAAACGATAGCACAACTAGTTTTTCGGTATTTTAAAGGATTAACAACAATTATTTAAAATTTGTTTTCATAAAGCTAAGGAAATAAATAACTTATAAATAATTTGTCAAAAAAATTTATGCATTTTTGAATTAAACTAAAAACTCAATTTTAAGGTGTGACAAAACGATAGCACAAAGTTTTTGTAACTTAAATTTGTTCTAGCTATTATAAAAAAAAAAATAAAAGTAAAAAACATTATTTAAATAATGGTTGGATCCTCCCTTATTCTTTACCACTTCAGTCATTCGATTTTTTTAGGATTAAAATAGCTTTTTACCATATTGTTACGAAATTTCTGTCTCTTTGACGATAATTTCGATCTCTCACACTTTTCTGAGTTCGATCACTGGATTGTGTAACAATTAAAAACACACAAACTTATTTAGTTATAAAATGGTTTATTTTATTAACGTTCAAATTCTAATATTAATTTAACACTGTATAGAAAACTGTTTTACTTTACTACGGATCACACTGTATTCACTTTATTGCTTTAATTCAAGTGTTCCACTTCACTGTTTGAGTACAACTGTGTCCGAAAACTCAAATGACACCCTTTTATACTACAGGCATCACTTTCTCGAATAATCTACTAGCTGCCAGATGGCGTATATTCTACTATTATCTACAACCTACTAGTGCTACTTTGTAGCGTGCATTCTACCACTATCCACAATTCACCAGCATGGCGCACTGACGTTGAGCTAGCTATTATGCTAGATGGCGTTGTACTTTGTACGACGGCGATAATTTCTCTCGGTTGTTGACTTTTTATTGTTTACCGCAGCGTCTGTTCGGTTTATTATTTTTAGCACTTTGCGCTAGATGGTGCTAATATCGTTTAGTATCTTTTGTTTTTATTTATTTCAAGAGTTTTCTAGCATAAACCAAATTTCGCTACAATATTTTCGAAGAAGACCCTCCTAGTGGGCTAATATCCTGTTTTTGAGCTCGTGGATGGACTTATACTGGCGGTTTTCTGCATAAGCTTGTCGAGCCAAACAACCTCAGCAGTTTTCAATAATATATAGGTCAAGAGAACGAGCTGGCAATCTTAGAAAATTTATGCTGTTGTCCCAGAAAAACTCTTTTACCATTTTTCCTGTATAAACAGCCGCCTTGTCTTGCCGAAATACCATAGTACTTCCGGTCAATTGCTGCCCACCTAGAACTACTTCATTTCCGATTAAATTAACCTACTTCAAATACGAATTCGTTTTTGGTCATTCGAAACGAATTCATTCTTTGTTCATAAAACGAAATCGTTGCGAATTTTGTTTTTTGTAAGTAAAACGAATTCGTTTCGAATTCGTAACGGACTTCAAATACGAATCCGTTTTTTGTTTTTAAAACGAATCCGTTTCGAATTCGTTTTTTGTTCATAAGAAAGATCATATTTTTTTGGAAAAATTTTCAAAAAAAAATTTTGTGTCTTAATCGAACCGAATTCGAAACGGACTTCAAATACGAATTCGTTTCGAATTCGTTTTTTGTTCATAAAACGGATCCGTTTCGAATTGTAATTTCAGTGTTAAAAAAATTCTAGGTTTTGTCGACTTTTTAAACATTTCTAAGTCGATTAAGTTACAAATATTTTTTGAAAATTTTTCCGGGACGAATTCGTATTTGAAGTCCGTTTCGAATTCGAAACGAATTCGTTTTTTGTAAACATATGTATATTAGAATTTATGACAGGTAGCCTAGTAGGTAGCGCGCAGGACTATGAATCGTTGGGACATGGGTTCGAGACTGACTTTGGAAATTTGTAAATCGTAACTAAAAATTAAATTTGATAGTAAAATTCTATGTAATAAAATCTTACAATTCGTATATTAAATAATTTAATAATTAAATAAAATTATTTTTACGGATTCGCTTTATGACAAAAACGAATTCATATTTGAAGTCCGTTACGAACTCGAAACGAATTCGTTAACGCGGACGATCCCTCCGTTTTTCGAGAGGAATTTCATACGAAAACGAGTTCGAAACGAATTCGTAACGGAATTCGTTTCGAATAAATAAATAGTACGAAGAAACGAAGAATATAAGTTAAAATAAACTTGAAAATTTTTATGAAGACTTCACCATATCATAGTCGAATTATGACCCATTCTAGTACACATTGAATAGCCCCTTTATCGATTGCATGAGTACTACGCGAAACAGTTAATAACCATGATTCGAGCATATGGAACGACAATAAATATTGATCAAAACGTCAATTTTTATCTATTCTTCAAATCGATTGCAACTCATCTTCTGTTGGCTGCTACCACCAACCGATGGCGGTGGCTAAACCAATGGATCGCAAATACATCACAACATCCATGCATCTGCAATTTTAGCCCTGAAGATTTTATGAAATTTTTGCATAATTTAAATTTAAAATGTGTATGCATCAGACTTTTGCCGCATGTGCTGTGCCCACTATGTGCTGAATACTGACTAAAATACAAGTTTCAGCCCCAACAGGCATATAGCTACAACATAGGCATGTTGCTAATGTTATCAGCAGTCACAGCTACAAAAAATCATTCTATTAAAGAAAGAAACTTTGCAAGATTACATGAAGATATTGGACACGTTCGACATATGAGAAATCATCTTAGTGTAGATGCTAACAATTAAAATAGCAAAGATCTTGTGCATCATTGCTTTCCTTAATCCGCCCGGACAGAGATCACTCTGTAAAAATGTTAGCAACATTTTTTTCACATTATCAGACAATATAATTTAACTTATGTACTCTTCACAAAACAAAGCAAACATGCTACGATCAATGATCTCATCCTGTCGATTAGATACCTATCCCATTGTTTTGATGTTTGCTTGAATCCAACATGTCAGTTCGGAAGTTGCAACCCATCGTATGTTAGCTACCTTAACAGATGAAGATAAATATCTACCAATGTGACCCAGTGTTACTTCTGTCCGATCGACTGAAGTTGCCATGATCGTGGTCAACGTAACTCTCTTACATCAGCATATGACAGATGCTCGAGAATGCATTACCGCGAGGCATATGCGCGGTTCAAGGAAGCCCGTTTTTAATCAGAATACCTTAGCCTTCACCTGTGAGCTGCGAGTGGTGTAGTGTGGTGGATGTTATTTATGCCAAATATAATAATTGCCTTCCCTCTACAGCGGCGTCTGTGCGGCTGCCTGTGGCGTACGGGACAAAAATTTGCATTGCGATCGTTGTTGATCGTCGTTGTCGATCGACGTCGCAACGATTCAATCTTCGCTGCGTTGCGATCGCATATCTCTCCCGTCACTGCGGCGGTGAACATAATGTAAGAGTTTTGGAGATTTGTGAACGATCGCAACTGCAAAATTTGAACGAAATTTTATGATGGATAATTGAAGGTGCGGGTTATACAGGTCGATCGCGTGTTTTTCCACTGTTGCTCTCAACCGTCTCACCCGTTCGGCCCTTGCCTACATAAATTTTATTCGAAATCAATGTTATTAAGCCACGTTTTAATATTAACCACATCTTTTTTGACGTAGCAGACGCGAAGGAGGAAGAACCAAGAAGCTAATATGCCGTTTTGTTAAATTGACGAGCCTCATTCATTCGTGCCGTTTGACAATGGCGCATACCACATCATACCAGGTAGATAAGAATGTCCAAGTTGTATTTGCCGCAAAAAATAAAAAGGAACACAAAAATTTACATATCGTTTTATCTTGATCCACTTAAATGTTTTTGTTTTCTCATGTGAATGCACATAATTTTATTGTAATTTATTATTGATACTTTAAAGTAAATTGTTGCTTTAGTCGCTACAATACTAACTCTCTATTTTATTTAAGTCCATCATATTTTGTGTTATAAACAAATTAATCCCTAAATATCAAATAGGTATTCACTACAGTGGATATTAAAAGTGACTGGAGAGTTCATCAAACTCATGTTTGATTTGATGATTTTGGAATGACGAAATGCAGTCAATTGTGAATTCAGGATAATAGTAATGTGAACATTTACTCCTTTTTGACAGTTGGCTGATGTTGATGTTTTTTTCTTTTGAACTATGTTCCAGAGATGCTCTATGTAAATAAAATAAATTTGCACAATAATAGAATAGGCTCTCGGTTCAACTTATCATGTGACTTGCTCAACGGCACTTATATTTTTCTCAATCAACTGCACCAACGTCATATTTGTCTTATAGTTATTACTAATAACATTTGCTCTGAAATTAGCAAAACAATTTTTCATTGGTCTTATTGGTATAATTTCTTTATTAATTATCCCTATTTTAAAAAATGCTATGCGCTACTTAGTTTTTAAAAAAAAACCCACAATTGTGTGTTGAATTGAAATTAATTAAAATTTGTCGACTAAGAAAAAGTGACATTCAGAGTCGGCAAATCACAATCGACAAAAGTTCGCTTATCTATCAAAAATTTAATCGATAACCCACTACATAAGACATAAGAATGCCACACATACATATGTATGTCTGTTCATTTATCCAATACAAGTTTCTGGAATGCGTATCCGACTTAATAGACGGAGAGCTGGATACACAAAACTGTACTGATCGAATATAGTCGTGATTTTTGTCTTATAAGTTCCCAATGACATTGTCAAAACTAGCGTCCATTTTGTAGAAGTCGCATTGGAGGCGGAGACCGTAGGTGGACGGTCTGCAGGGCTTGTGCTTTCCAACGGTGACTATAAACGCCTAATTTCGCTTCTTCAATACCTCTGCCAAATTATTTGATGAAAAGCAGTTCGTGTAAAGTGTTATGCCGCTGATTAAATATTTCTATATCATTTTCATGACGACTCGTTTGCCTTGGTTCGTCTTTCGTTGGCCATCTGGTGGATTTTCCGTTTAAATTATCCCAATCAAGTTATAATTTGAAACGGATTCTAAAAGTCTCTTAATTTTTTTTCCGTATTCGCAAGCTTACTCTGAACATATTGAGTAAGCCAAATTCGTCCGCGTTACGCATAAAAATATCTGCTCATAGACAGCCAGTTGAAAGTCCGGGGTTTATACCTTCTTTAAGTTGGCCATCATCATGAGCCATACATCGTCCACGGTTGAACCCTATCCGCACGAATGTTATCGTTATCAAAGAGGATTTAAGTGGTTGAGTGCTTGAACCGGAAGAAGGAAATGGTGGATTTCTAGATTACGAATTGTCGTGCAACACACCAGCTAGCGACAACATCCCAAAGAAGGAAAATTTCGTTCTCCGCGGTGGTCATCGCCCAAACTCATTGTATTTTATTAGGCTGCACTTCGTTTCATAGACGAAAGGTTTCAAAAGCTTCTGGATTGGTTTCACGATCTTGGTGGACAATAAGGATTTGAAAATGGCTCTGTGATGCGGGAATGTTCCTCGTAATGGCCCTTTATGGGTAAACTTTGGTATATTATGCGAACGTCACCTTCCAGAATGTGGTGGATTTGCATTTCATAACTTGCCGTTTTTCAAACGGTAAACCTGTTCCTGAACATGATAAGTCACATAGTCTGGTGTGACATCACTGAATGATAGAATTGTGGTTGGTGCTTGACAAGCAATGGCGAGTACAGCTTCTCTTCACAACTCATCAACATCGTCATCATCGTAATAGTCCAAAACGACCTCCAACTCCATCACTGGTTTAATACTGGACGACAGAATTTGTTGGGTCTGCTCAGACCCATGTGCGCTTGATTCGCGAAAAAGTTTGAAATACAATTTATCACTGCAAATACATCGAAAACGCATTTTTTACTGTTTCATTGCGTTCACCTTACCGGCCATGAGGAAGTCATGGACGGTGACCGCTCAGAAATATCTAGATAACAAGATAAACTAATTTGAAAACCAATCTGGTCTAGACAGACCCATACGCTCATGGGAGGGTTAAGCCAGCTATAGTTATGAATTTTAGTTACTACACTCTAAGAAATAGAAACAGCGATGTGTGAAATCGCTGTATTCATTATTGTAAAATTACATATTTTAATTTGTCTTAACACTATTACATGAGTTTAATTACACATCTCATATGTTTTGATAAAAACTCGAAGAATTTTACACAAAATGTGTTTATTTATACATAATGTGTAGTTTACAACGTTATAAAGACATTTACAAACATATTAGTGTAAATTCACTCACTTAATCGGTATTATTTTAATTTTCTCATGCATCAGCACTTATGATTCGATATAACTTTTCTGTTACTCACATTGTACATCGCATACGACACATACGACATCGCAACATATGCTAAGAAAAGTATCAATGTTCACTGTTAAGTTTAACAGCTTGTGTGATTATTTCCAATTAAATTAAATAAATTATTTGTATAAAAATAAATCACATAATTAAACAACAGCTTTTAAAGTGAAACCCTATGAAATCTCCAGTCCTAATTACTCTTTTGATTTTGATTTACACATCAAATTGTGTAAATTGATTTACACATTTTTTATAGTGAAAATAATATTTACACATCGCATGGATATTACTTTATTAAATATAGGAAACCTGGTTTCCTATATTTAATATAGTAAATTTTCTGTGAGTGTACATACATATAGGGGATTGACAACGAGGCGTAGCATATGGCAGTTATGCCATCTATAATTATGAAAGTACATGATATGTGATAAATTTGATCTTAGAAGGCGTGTCGCCCATTTTTCCAAACCAAACTTTTCAGAAACTTTCCATAGACCATAAGAATCATTTTCAAAACGATTATGAAAAACCGTTATGTAGTTCACGAGCTTATATGTGACCGAGAAACGGTTTTCGGTTTTCACATATGGGAGGTATGGCACTGGTCATTTTTTTATTGAAACTTACTTTTGCTGGTATCATTTATACATGTACCAAGTCTCATTCTTCTGCGTCAAATTATCGATGAGATATGATCGGTCTTCGTGAAAATGCTATTTTAAAAATATTTTTGTAAGAGGGCTACCCTAAATATGGTATGCACCTTACATAAAATGTTTATGGGCTAAGCTATGTCTCTTAATATAAAAGACACGTGGTATAAATTCCAAGTGATTCGATGGAGTTGTCTTAGCCACCTTTAATATGCAACTTAAATAAAATGTTTATGGGCTAAGTATGGCTCTTAATATAATAGACACGTGGTGTAAAGTCCAAGTGAATCGATGGAGTTGCCTTAGGAAATGGTATTTAAAAAATATTTTTGTATGACAGTCACCCATTATATGGACCTTAAATAAAAGTTTAACATATTTAAAACCAGAGATATTTTTAAGTTTAAAAAACAAATTTTTTTGTTTTTGATTTTATTTATCGGGGAAGTCCCTTCCTTAAATTTTTTTTTGGCGAAAGCAAGAAAAGAGTTGACAAAAAATCGTAAGAGAGATAAAAAGGGGAATTACTGAAAAAGTGTTTATAGCTTTGAAACTTTAGCCAAATAATTTGAGTTAATTTTTTTGTACTCAAGCAAGTACAATGGTAGTAAATGGGTTAAACTATGTCTGTTAATATAGAGGGCACGTGGTGTAAGTGTCATGTGAATCGATGGAAAATACAAGTCTTATAGCATACGAACTATTCTCAGACCTACCAAATATACACAAAAATTTTCATAAAAATCGGTCAAGTCGCTTTGGAGGAATTCGGTTACAAAGACTGTGACACGATATTTTGATATATTAGATATAGATCAGAGCTGGACACCACTACGCCCGAAGTTTCTCTTCAATGCTCATCAATTCATGTGTAGTTGTACTTTGTTTGCTTTTCAAATCAAACTGAATTGATTTTTACGCTCTCCGTTTTACATATTTATGTATTTATACTCGTATGATAAGTTTTTCTTTTTCAGCCGCAGTCGCGCGTGTGCTATGTTTTGTCCAGCCACGATAAAGATAGATAGACTATAAAGAATTCATAAATATAATATTGTTGTCTTTTCACATGTCTTTCAATGGTCTTTATGAAATTTCACCCCAGGATACCAATGGTGCAGGTTATTTTGTTTCAAACCCATCACAAATGCCTTAACAATATGAAACTACATTTCTATCCAAAACACGAAGCAATGTGGTCTTCAATATAGTTTATAAGTCCTCTCTACATCACAATTTTTGGCCATGTTTACTTAACTTATCAAACTCATAGAAGCAAATAAAAGTATAGACAAAGGTAAGTGGTAATATCTCAAAAAAAAAAAAAATGAAAACTTTCTAGTCAACACTTTTGTTCCCAAGAAACAATAAATTCCATTCTTGTAAACTTAAGCCATAAGAGTATACAAATTGATTCTGATTAAAAAATAGTTCGACTGATTACAGATTTTTCCTAAGATAACACATCTTAAATAAATTGTTGCATTAATAAAATTAACTAATGAGACAGAAACTCACTGGGCGATTTGTTTTAACTTATCGTTTCTATCTACAAGATACGCAGTGATTTATGTATTTACTTAATACTCGAAGATTAGGACAGAAACCAGAAAACAGTTTAAAATTGGATTCAAATAAAACTTGTGGAGGCGTTAAAAGCAGGGCTTGCCAAGTTTAAATTACAATATTTGAGTTATTAAGTGCTGCGACTCCTAACTCTTGAAGTCTTAGCTCATCTGTTTTAAATAAAAACGAAAATTCAATGGCATTTGTACGATGTAATTTATCATCCATTTAAAATGTCAACAACAAACTGCATACAACAACATGCAATTTTACCATCAAAATGATGCTGTAGTTATTCGACCTTTATGCCGTTTTAAACGCTGTTGACCCAAATTCATTAAATCGAACACAGTAACAATTTCGATTTAAATTAAGCAAAAATCATCTTTTCAGAAAGTAACGCCTCGAATCTTAAGCTGTCCCGCCGATATCCTCCAACTACTGAAAGCAAAAAGTTTCTGATATGAAAGAAGTAATAAAGTATGTACCAGTAAGAGCATAGCTCATAAATTCCTCCCCAATATCCACAAAACGACAGTAAATGGTCATTTTTATCAACGTAATTGCTTTTCCATTGCTCTGTGAAAGTCACTGCTATTGAAAGTCAGGGGCGGTACTTAAAAATATAATGAAGAAATTATAGCGTATGAGATGATGTTTTTTCATTTCTTCCATAAATAGCAACTAACAGCCTAAACAGTGGTACTAATTTGTTCTATATCATCATCGACACATAGTTGGAAAGTGAAAATCAACTCAAGACCAAATCCATTTCAAACCATGCACGCGGATTATTGCCGATTAAATGTTGTTTTTCAAAGGATATAAGGGGACCCATATTTCCCTGAATTGATTAAAAAATTTTTTTTTATGAAGTTATGGCCATTTTAAGTTACCCATTTTAGGCTGAAAATTATTTCAAAAAAGCGGCATTTCCATCCAAATCTTAATCTCTGTTAGAATCTTTAAAAAAATTTCAAAATGGTTAAAATTTGTCAGAGTTAATAATCCGCGTGCATGGTTTGAGATGGATTTGGTCTCTATAGTTTATTTAAAAAATAATTCTTGCTCTGAATAATTGCCACAAGAGACACAGGCCATATACTTTGTCTGGTAAAAGCCCAAAAATGCATACTGTTTAGTAACACAAAAATTCAATAGGAAGTAAAAGCAAAGTATTTAGGACTTTTGTTCGATCTAAAGTTAAACTTTAAGAAACTGTCAATGATTGATAATTTTTGTAAGAAAAAGTTATTAAAAAATACTACGTTACGAAATTCCAATTTACAACAACAGTGCACATATCACATTTCACAAGATAACGTAATCAGATTCTTCTTCCGCCTTCCTTGGTATTTTCATCCAAAAAATTACTTGCAAGTTCCAATATCGAATTATGTAGTTGAAAAATTAATAGATGATGTTTGTACTCAAAATATATTCACATTAACGAGTTATTTGTCTCAACTCAACAAAAGCTTAATAAAAATTGTTTTTTAATTATGATTGATAAGAAATATTAAATTAATTGTTGATAATAATTATTTTCATTTCAATAAGCATTTTTTACGTTGATTCATAACTACTATGCATGAGGAATTGTTTTTTCATTCATAAAAAGAACATTAATCGTAGTTCCTTTAATTAATTTAATTCCGTTCTCGCTTGACGGAGAACGAAAACCACAAGTTTTGGCCGATATCTCATTTTCGGCGATAACGTAGCAATTATCGAACGATTGGATCTATATTGATTTTTCATATCTATGTTCGTATTTGCAGCTAGTTCTAGTGTTTATTTCGACGATTTTACTGATAAACTCTGTAGTCTTAGCTTTCGTCATTTCAATAAGACTCAATGATTTGATGCAAGATACAGAATTAAGTCAAATAATTTTGGGGGTTGTTGCAATTTCTGTACGCTTCATAAGATCAAGGCCATTTGAAATTTTACTTGTCATTTCGTTAAATGAGGCGCCCAGTTGCAAAATCGGCCAAGTCCAAAAAAATCAAATTTTGAGATATTTTTATATATCAAAATCAAGACCATGTTTTATATTTCTACTATGGTTTTAGATTGAAAAAAAAAAAATTTTTTTGACAGAAATATTACACTTTTTATTTTATTTTTGATTCATAGATTTCAAAACCGGCCAAGTCCATGAACTTGCTTTCAAAACCAGTCCAACGCCTTGGAATCAAAACCGGCCAAGTCCAGTTCATTGGTATCAAAACGGGCCAAGTCCAAAATTGTTTTCTCAAAAACATACGCAAATAAAACTGGAAAAGTCTGATCTGATGTGCTTTGAGTAAGAAATTTTATAAGCTATAATCTGGGAAATACTTTTTAATTTTTCAATGAACATTGATGAAGATAAACGTTTTTCGTTGTTTTTCCAAAAGTATTGAAAAGGGACTTGGCTTGGACTTGGTTTTGCAACTGGGCGTCTCAAATGTTGAAATATTTATGAACGACCAACTCACTAGCCAATTGGAGAGACTTGAAGTAGTTTACCGCTGTCAATCGAGTTTTCGGCAGCACTCCACTCCCCCCTTAAATAATTGAGTCTAGGTTCAGGCTTAGCAATCAAGTTGTTTTTCTAGTTAGCTTATTTCTGAAAAAACTTCGCTGTCTAAATTAAATTTTAGCTTTCAAAATAAATTTTTCAGCATATTCCATTTTGAGAAAAAATGATTTTCATTTCCTTCAAAACAAAACACCACTGTTCGAGTATGTCTGATTTGGTACATTTGTAACCATAACGAAGCCCTCGAGTACAAAATCATCAAAGTTACACAAAAATGCAACAATATTGTGGAAGGAAGCAGTGCAAATTGCGCGCAGGCGCAACACAACCAAGTAATTTCTCATCAACGATTGAGTAAACGCACGAAATCAATAAATAAACAAATAAACAATAAAACAACAACAACATTAACTGCATTCGAAGAGCAACAACACTATCGACCAGTGGAAGTGCTAGTCCGACTGTTAGACTGGTACAAAAATCGCAGCATCTGAATCTGCACAGACCGCAACCGCAACCGCAGACGCAATCGTAATAATTCATTTCATTATTGTTTTGACGTTTTATTTATTGAACACACATCGAGTGCCGGACTTAAGCTTTGGATCCTAGCCAGTGATGGGGGCAGCCAGAGAGAACCACCTTCGTCTGCGAAAGTGTGCGAATTTTCACTGCGCTTATTTTTAGTAAATTTGATTGGTGATATTTAATCAGGTTAAACAACAGTGAAATGGGGGTAAATTTGCTATCGCACACTTAAGAGTAGAATAATTCATGTGAAAATTGGAAATTTATAAAAGAAAAATAGCCAAATATGGAATATCACTAATTGTTTTTTTTTTTTTTTAAATCAGACGTACTACGTAAGAGTTTGCAAATGTAAAATAAAATGATTAATCCTATGGGATAACACTGAAAACAATAGCAAAACCGGGAAACAACCAGACACTAAATTTGAGTACACTTCCATTAAGAATTTTTATGAACCCTTCTTTGGATTAAAAACTTAGCCATGCGAAGTTTTCTGCTGATACTGCTTTAGCTAAATTTTCCAAAATGTCGAGAGAAATTCTCCCGGAAGTGCATATGTTAGGATTTAGGAAAATATCTTTAAGATGTGTCGGTCGAAGAAACGTTGAAGGTTCATGATGAGTGAGGATTTTTAATGGGAATGGAAAAAAAAAATTTAGAATATTAAATTCATTGCAATGAGAGCATATGGTTCTGCAAACAGCGGACTTAATTTTATTCAAATTATTTAAATTTTAGTGTTTGATTAAAATATTATTCAGTGCGCTGTTGATTCTTTCTAAGAGTTAGTAAATAAATTTGCTAGCTGAGAGGTTTCGTTAATTTTCGATTGCGAAACGACTTGTTTCTAAAACAGTGTTGACCTAAGGACCATAAGAGTAGTAATTTTGCTTTTCTTTAAATTAATTTATCAGAATATCCAGATAGTTTAATTCCATGATTAATGTCAATAAAAGATTTATTTCATTGCATTTTTTATGCATTTAGTGTTGTAATTTAAATTCTTATTTGCTTACATTAAACTTAGCTGTCAATTATGAAATCAATTGCCGAATGTTTGAGTTCCATTTACATTGATTGTTAGAATTTTTTAAGAAATACTTTAATTATAAGCTTCCTTGAACCATACTTGTTATTTAGTAGTAGTTAAGATACAAGAGCTGTTCAGCTTGCGACAGATGTGTATAAAGTGCTTGCATTGTAAGGTGGAAAGAATAGCTCTGACATAATAACACCAGTCTGCATTGTCTTGGAAGAGGTTATTTAACTTAATGTTTTTTGGATATAATCTCTATTAAGATTAATAAGGCTGTGTGACAGTGTTTCTTTAAAAGAGGAAAAACGATGCGTTCCTGAAAGAGGACGTTGTCCTGATCAATTTTGCCGAAAAACACGTCATCCTATCCTAAGCTGAAAATACGAAAAATGCTATATTGAGAAGTATATTACGCATAGCATATGTATATATGTGCATTTCGACAGGAATTGTCATTCTAGCCGGCCACGGTTTCGATTCTTTTTTTTGGAGCATAGCCTTCAACCATGGTTTTTCTTGAAGTTAAGACTATCTTGAATTAATATTCAAAGTAAGTAGAACAGTTAAAATTCAAAGGAAGGCATAGTTCAAATTGCATTCAAAGAGAAAAAAAAAAACATGAAAAGTTGCATAAAGGTATTTGAATTTTAACAAGATAACTTCCTTTTTCAGGATAAAGGCAATTCATTCACAGACGACTGGAGTTTTTGAAAGATGTCTACTAATTCTGATGATGATTTTTCCTTTCGTCAGTGGTGAACTAATATCGCGCCTAGTATACTGGCAACGATATGATCCATTATTGGACACCTACCGATCTTGTCGAAGGTTTTTTGATGTCATGACACACCATTGAAATATGTTTCCGAGAAAGTAGGTTTTTTGTATTTTAATAAGTTTTCATGGCACGTGTCCTAGTGTTGCATTTTATTCTTTTTTAAGACTTTCGATTTTATTATACCACCATGGAGCACTGCTGATGGACCCAAAGGTTAACTTGCAATATAACAAGACAAATCTGGCCGGAATGGAACGCTAAGCGATCTATAGAACTGATATCCCGCACTAGACATAGTGTCTCGTCAGTTGTTGCTATAACTGGCCACTGGCTTATAGGCAGACATGCGGAGAGGTTAGGAATTTGGTCTTTTGACTTCTGTAGAAGTTGTGGGGATGTAGAGGAGGAGGAAAACCTGCCCTGCACTTGCTAGAAAACGCCACAAAACACTTGGTTCGTTTTTGTTTGATGACCTGGATGACCTTAGATATGTTAGCATAGGTCAGCTATTTAGTTTTATTACGAAATCTGGATGGTTCAATGAGAGGGTATAGTAAAGTACCCTGTGGTATCACAATGGACCAAATTTGGTCTAAGTGAGTCGGTTTTTGTAACTGACTGCCACTCCTACCTAACCTAACCTAACCTAACCTATGGAGCACTGCTGTAAAGTGTATAAGTTATAGTTTGTGGGATTGATTGGTGAGCAGATTATAGAATGATCTTGTTCATAGTGTTTGATTCTTTGTTGATATTGGTGCTTGTGACGTATTGTGCACTAAAGAACTTAGATGATTTAGTGAAGTGGAGACAGTTGGTTGCCGTGAATTTGAACTTAGATTAGGTGACTACAGTGTTTTCACTATGGTGAGGGAATAAGGAGATGAAAAGTCCAATCAGAACAAACTAAAATTAATTACTAAAATTAGCGTTCACGATGATGACAGGATACTCTCAAAGTAACATGGGGCTTATCCTCTTTTTCGATTCCTTTCAGAGTCAATAACTTTCAGTTATGAGTATGACTTCCCACCAGAGCTTGAAATAAACTTTTAAAAAAGTTTTTTTGAATTAAAAGTTAGCTTTCAACATTTGCAATTTTGAAATAAAAGTTTCCTTACAACTTTTATACTAGAATATAAAAGGGGTTTTTGACTTAAATTTCAAAAAGTCAAAAAAAAAACTTTAATAATATGCTTTTATTAATGAAAGTTTTTTTTTTAAAAGCTTATTTTGAATTTTTAAAAATCACATGTAAAAAGCTTTTTTTTGCCTTTTATTTTGATAGGCCGAAAATATAACATTTTTTTTTTTGCTTGAAAAGTAAGTAAATCCAAAATCCCTTTTGTGACGGTCGGAGATCTCCCCAGTCACTTTCAAACACCATTTTCGACCCTTTCCCATTGATTTGTGCAGTTAATTTATTTCAAAAAATTGGTCCAAAATACCCCTTTAGGATAGTCAGGCTTCTTTTCAGTCCCATAGATTGGTGCGAACATTTTTTTTTAGAAAAATGGGTCCTAAAATACCCTTTTAGGACGGTCGTGGATCTTTCCTATCACTTTCAAAATCCATTTTCGGCCTTTTCCATCGATTAAATAAGTACATATATGGTGCATAATTATTATAATTTTTTTTTTTTTTTTTAATAAAAAGCTTGCCATTCTTTTGACATTATTATGAATAATCCTAAATGTTCTCCTTTGAAATTTTTGCTTACAATTAAAGTCATTATTGTAGGTTTTTCCTTGTTTTTTTCACGTAAAAAATAACTTTAATATTAAACTTTTATCTTCGACTTTTAAAAATAAAATTATAAAAAAACTTTTGAAGATAAAATTTAAAATAACCTTTTTTTTACAAAAACTTTTAAGTATAAGGTTTTTTAAAAGTTTTTAGGAAAAACTTGTAAATTTTCTTAAAAGATGTTTTATAGAAAAAAAGTATTTAAAAGCTTTTATTTTCATGAATTTTTGAACAAAAGTATAAAAATTTCAGGTCTGCTTCGCACATTAAATTTGACGGATGCTGCAATTAAGTTCAATTTCTAACGTAGACATTGAAAAAATAGACTCACAGGTTTTCCAGTCTGCAGTTACTTTGAATAATATTTTTAAATTGCTCGCGAAAAGTGTTCTATCAGTTTTATTTACCCACTTTGATTTATTTGTGAAATTTTCTTCCCCGAAAATATTGAAATTAAAGACTAAAGCAACAAGCCTGAGATTGTTGACATTTTATTATTTATTTAAAGTTTGTTGCCAAATCAACAACATTAAGTTTTATCCAATTTTCATAATATTTAAGTAGACGTTATGAAATCATTTGAGTATCTTTTAGCATAAATCTCTTACAATTTGCATGTTAATCACTTTTCGGAATTACGAGTATTCTATGCAAATAGAAGATAAAATTTAGTCGGAATGCGCTGAAAATTCAATATTGATTTTTCCAGCTAAAGCAAAGAAAATCATTAAATTTGGATTTTCTTACATAGCATTATGTTTTTTTTTTTGGAATTTCAATGATTTCTTGTTTTTCTTCTTAACAACAAAAACTTGCGCCCGCTCGTGTGCAACATTTGTATGTTTGTATTTATTTAGGACCGACACGTTTTTTCCCAAAAACTTATGAAAAATTAATGCCACATTTAATCTTTGGGCCCTGTTATGTGAGCAAATATTTGAAAAACCGAAAATCTTATTTTTTGAGGGCATTTGTTATAAATACTTTCAGCAAACAAAGTGCAACTAAAAAGTTAATGTTCATTGTAGATTCTTCAAACATATAAATACAATCGGTTAAGAAAGTCCAATGAAAATAAGAAACAAAAAACATATTTGAAGAAGAACGTAGAGCCAGTTAGTCTAGTTTAAATATGTTGGTATAATTTGTAAAATATTTGTTGTAGAAACTTTACTAAATTATTTTATAATTGAGGACATACTATATATATATATTGAGAATAGAAAGTGTGCAGAGCAATTGCTTGCGCAATGACCATAAATAAAATAAAGTTTTTTTTGGTTTGTTTTGAGACTAATAATTATTATATTAATAATTTTTGTATTGAACTTTTTAGTCATTTATACAACCAACATGAGAAAGATAACAAGTGGATCAATTTAACCTGGTAATTGGTGACATATGTTTCGGCTATTACCACGTATAAACATATTTATATGCATATACATAGCCTCATCAGACCAGTTTTGGTTAAGTTGTACTGAGAATCGAACACCCGACCGTATGCATTTTTGAATTGCGACGGCCGCTCTAACACTTGAGCTATTGGGTATGTGACCTTGATGTGTACAAAGTGCGTGTTTGGATTTCGCACGTATTGTTCCATTTTTCTTGTTATCTTTCTGAGTTATGTTCAGTTGACATAGCTCTTTTTAAGCTTATTTGGCTTATACATGTGCTATGATTTTTTATATTTTATTTTCATATAATTTCAAAGTTCTGGAAAATTTTCCAGCTACTTTTTTTTTTTTTTTTTTTAATATTATTGAAAAATTGGCGGGTTCTCCATATATTAAGAATTTTTTGGTTTGTTTTGAGACTAATAATTATTATATTAATAATTTTTGTATTGAACTTTTTAGTCATTTATACAACCAACATGAGAAAGATAACAAGTGGATCAATTTAACCTGGTAATTGGTGACATATGTTTCGGCTATTACCACGTATAAACATATTTATATGCATATACATAGCCTCATCAGACCAGTTTTGGTTAAGTTGTACTGAGAATCGAACACCCGACCGTATGCATTTTTGAATTGCGACGGCCGCTCTAACACTTGAGCTATTGGGTATGTGACCTTGGCCAATTTTTCAATAATATTAAATAAATAAAAAAGTAGCTGGAAAATTTTCCAGAACTTTGAAATTATATGAAAATAAAATATAAAAAATCATAGCACATGTATAAGCCAAATAAGCTTAAAAAGAGCTATGTCAACTGAACATAACTCAGAAAGATAACAAGAAAAATGGAACAATACGTGCGAAATCCAAACACGCACTTTGTACACATCAAGGTCACATACCCAATAGCTCAAGTGTTAGAGCGGCCGTCGCAATTCAAAAATGCATACGGTCGGGTGTTCGATTCTCAGTACAACTTAACCAAAACTGGTCTGATGAGGCTATGTATATGCATATAAATATGTTTATACGTGGTAATAGCCGAAACATATGTCACCAATTACCAGGTTAAATTGATCCACTTGTTATCTTTCTCATGTTGGTTGTATAAATGACTAAAAAGTTCAATACAAAAATTATTAATAAAATAAAGTTTGCTTAAAAGAAATTTATACTCTTAACTGGAAGGTGAAATAAGAACGTAACTCTAGATTGTCCATTAAACTTTCCGAACTAATTTATATACATGGTTTCGTACTTATTAGATAACTGGGTTGTGATTGCATGGCGTACCAAAATTTCCAGACTGCATAATGCTAAATCATTATAATAAAAGTCGACTGATGAAAGGGAAAATTGATATGAAGTGATTCTAAAAAATTAATTCATTGTCGTATTCCGTATGTTTCTATAAATGAAATAGAAATATAAAATTAATGAAATTGAAAGAAACACCAAGCTTGCTGAAGTTGATTCATATAAGCGATGACACTCGAAGAAATATTTTCGATACAAATAGGTGGCAACTGTACCAACTTCCAGCAAAAATAAATACATAATACATATTATTTTTGCACGAGGCCAATTCATAGAATTACTCCAACCAGCGCAATCCTACAGAAATCGGTATTCGCTACTATATTTCCATACAGCGACATTTGCTATGTGAAAAATAATCTTCAGTACATTCGGCTAATTTTTAGACTTTCGGTACAATGGACAAAGTTTTAGTACATTTTCGATACACTTGAACTCTTTCTAATAATTCTCGAAATTTTTAATAAATTTTGCTTAAAAATGCATAAAAAATTTAATGAACTCTTCTTTTAGTAAACGTTGCTGAAATATGAGTAAAAAATTAGCTTTTTTTAATAAATTTATGTGACCTTTTTTAGTTCATTTTTTAACCTTTTTTTAGTAATACCATGACAAAAAAAGTTCATTCACCTTTTAAAAAGTGGATTCCACGTCTCGATATAGTGCATTTCGAATCGAAATCTCAAACGCCTTCACTAATAAGCGTCGCGACTGGACTAAGTGTAGTGCAGTTTAGATTTCTAGTTTCCGAGCGGCAACAGTGAACGTTGCCAATCAAATGATCTGACGTTGCTGACTTAAGCCTAAACCAAAATAGATGAGACGAGACATAACGAGTAAGTTCGAGTGTATGTAAACCAATGTTGATAGCCAAAATTAACCTACGTAATTGATCGAAAGTGAACAAAACATTTTGACGAGACGTAAGAGTTTCGTAAGAAACGAACTTCAAAACGTTGCTACTCGTCATAACAGCTTTTTCGGTTCGTTGGCTAGCTAAAATTTTGGGTTAAATGTCAAAACAGACGAAACGAGTGCAAACGTTCGTTTAATTGCTACCGTCTCGTCACGTCTATTTTGGTTAAGGCTTTATCCGTCTAGGCTGAGGACTTAATGTATCTCCAAAGAAAATAACCCAAAGACTTCAAAACACAGAATTTTGGAGGCCATTTCATGTTCATAAAATTTTTTTAGTAGGGTGTCCATTTGGAATGTCCGAAGTTCCGATTTGGATAGCAATGGATGAAACGTTTAACATCAGAGCTACTTGCGAAAACTTACAAAAATTTCAACTTTAAATTTACTCAAAATTCAGATGACTTTTTTGCAATTATGAATTCAAGTTGCCGCCAAGATCAAGTGATTTGACATCAATGAAGTTTTTCATGTGGCAATGTAAGTAGTTTCTGGATTGTGTTGATAAATCAGCAACGATTGACGCTTTGGTAGCCAATATAACTTGGACAATAGCGAACATAATGCCTCATTTGCTTAAAAAAGTGGTCAAAATTAGACTGAGAAAATGTGCTTTCTCAAAGTTAGCCGTGGTAAACATATGCCAGAAGAATTTTTCAAACATTAATGCTATTGAATGGCCTTTAAATGTACTTAATAGTTGTAAGATATCTCAATTGATTGTTGTTTTATTTGAATTTAAACTTTGGGCGCTCTAAAAAATCACCATATATTTAGGTACTTACATGAATATATTTGGACCCAGTTTGACGTTGGCGCCTGGATAATTTAAGCAACACTATTAAAATATTATTTTAAATACAACGATGTGCTTATCTAATCTCTTCTTTTTTTTTTGGCTTAAAATAATAAATTTTCTCAACATGGTCACATTTCATTTTAGAAATAAACAAAATTTACATCTTTTAGCATTTGCTTCGTTATTAATTCTGTAAAATGACTTACAAAAGAATTGACTTGATTAGATAGACTACGTACAGCATGGTTTCTCCAAGCCACAAATATTGCAAAAAAACGCCACACCCACACCATTATTCTTGCAGATAACTCAACTCCGCACTCAATGCATCTGAATTGGTTTTGTCACTTTTACTGACACCAAAATGCGTTTCGAATCGCTGAATACTCGCAATAAAAAATAGTTTCTTTCACCTCTTACTTGCAGTTGGCAAACAAATCCACCCACCTCTCAACGCCCACCTAGAAAAAAAACAAACATTTTTATAGCAAACCAACCGATAAGGAAGCGAACTGGTAACCAATGTCGCTGCCATTTGTTGCAAACTCTGATGCTGCATGTTACGCACAGCAAGCGTCTGCATTAGAATGAATGCAGTAGTCATCCAGTGAATGGTGTTGAATTAATCCCCACCTCTTGGAAGAATAGAGTTGCTACAGAAATAGCAATAAAGTGCCACGGTGGGCTTCGACCAACTTTTAATAAAAGTTCGAGTTACAACAAAAACTTTAAAGGGAAATTATTTGGGATGTAACCTTTCTTTCCGACCCGATTAAGTGAATCGGAATGAATTTTGTTTGTCTCTTTATGTCCTTTTATATGAGAAAACGGTTGACCAGGCCCCAAAATATTAGACATTGAATTTGGCTGTTTTTTGCAAAAATAGCGTTTTTTCGAACTTTGACCTAACGGTAATCAGGACCCCGACTACCTAGGGAACTAAAATTTTGTCTGTGGTGCTATAGTTTAAGATTCTTTAACATGTCAAAACTTTCAGCAAAATCGAATGTTTTTTAAATTTCATACATATTTTAAAATTATGTAATTTATCGCACTGTCAGAACAATAGGGCACATCTCAAAATTTTAAGTTTCGGGAAAATTGAGATTAAAGAAATCTAAAATTTTCCACTGAATTTGCAGACAGCCATATTTATAGCTATGACAGTCTTGAACTGAAATACTACAAACATATCTCACAAATCTATAGAGTTACATTGACATATGTGGGATTGTGGCAGTGTTGCAATTACTTTGATTGAAAATATTCTTGGTTTATTAGAACTATACTGCCTTGTTTTGATTTGCTACTGCAAGAACTTAAAAGGAAAATATTTTGAAATATCTTTTTCGATCTAAGGTTTTGTTGTTTTAATTGTTTTATCATTATTTTAACAGCAAAATATTAATATTTTGAAATGAGGCGGTGTTGTTTTGTTAAAAAAAAATGCAGAACAAAATATCCCTTATCTAAAAATGTATTTGAGAAGTTATTAATTGTGCTAGAAATATGTATGGTGGCAAGACTAAAATTAAGAACACTTCTATAAGCTATATAGTGGTATTCATAACTTGAATACTCGTTATTTTGATTTGCGGCCCTTTTGTTTTGACGGTGCTACATATTATTAAAAAATAGTATACATATGTAGAATTAAAAAAAAAAGCCGTGGAGATTTTTTTCCTTTTGAATAATTCACCATTCAAGTTTTTGTTGTAATTCAACTTGTCATTTAAACTTGGTTAAAGCCCACCGTGGTGCATTTAGAGAAACCAAAAATAAACTTTAAGGAAATAAAAATCTTAACTGAACTTAAAGTTTTGCTACTTGAAAACCTTAAAATATTAATGGGTCACCTCCATATGCGATACATAAGTAGTCATCAGGCTGTTGGAAAAATGATTTACTTGCACTTAAAAGTTACGTTTGGGATCATTTTAAGGAAGCATAAGATACACTGTACCAACCTTCGGTATGGTTTTAAATTTCTTTATTTTTACATTATCTTCCAAGAAAGTTGAATTTTCAATCATACGCAGATTAAAAAAAAAATCATGTGTGAAATTAAAGTGAAACCTTGGGAAAACTAAACTGCGATAGAATGAGACGAAAATGTTTTATTGAAATGATATATATTAAAATAAAAATGGCCAATCTTTTGAAAAATATGCATCACAAAATAAAAGTTTCCAGACTACAACATTACGATGTTGTTTTTCCTTTGCTCTTTGTTATCAAATATCAACTCCATTGAATTACTTAAGTACATTGTGCACACACACACTTTTTTTTATACCCTACACCGAGGGTTTATTCACCTTGTCTCTCCGTTTGTAACACATCGAAGGGGGCGTGGCAGGTATGGAAAAGTATAAATATTCTTGATCAGCGTCACCACCTGAGTCGATTTAGCGATGTCCGTCTGTCTGTCTGTCTGTCCGTCTGTTGAAATCAGGTTTACGGAAAAACCAAGAAAGATAATTGAATGAAACTTTCACACACAGGTCACATCTTCTTACAGGCAGCTTGCTATTGAAAATGGGCGAAATCGGTTGACGGACACGCCTACCGCCCATACCCTGTGTATATTTACCCAGGCCAATTTTGAAAAAAGTTGCAGCGATTTTGATGAAACTTAGTGATTTGGTGCACATGTAAACCAAATTAGGATTAAGCTGGGTTTCAAGTTTCCAAAGAGTCGTACAGGGAGGTGGCACAGCCCTTAATTTTATCATTTATACCACCATATCCTGTAATCCGTTCAAGATATTGCGATGAAATTTGGTAAACGGATACAAATCAAGTATATCTTGAATTTATATAAAAGTGGGCGGAATTTAAAAAGTGGGCGTGGCATTTTTCAACTGTTAAAAATGTTGATTTCGTATATCTCAAAATTGGCACAAACGATTTTCATAAAAATATTGTAGATAATGCCGCTGAAAGCAGTCAGCTCAGCCACTTTACTGAAAAAACTCGTTGAAGTGCGTGGCACCGCCCACAATATTTATAAACATTATATTAAGAGAACTACTAACGTAATCGTTATGAAATTAAGTGAGGTAGATATGCTTGCTATAAGGTCTCTTATAATAAAAATTTGGTCCAATAGTAACTGTGGGCGTGGCATCTCCCATATAAGCATAAAACGTTTATTGTTATAGATAATGTGTTATGAGAGTAAACTTCATAAAATTTGGTGTATAGATGTCAGTTACTATAAGCTTTAAAAATAAGTGAATTTTGACGAGATTGCATCAGTGGGCGTGGAACCTCCCATATTAACAATAATTTGTAAGCGCTTTTTTAAGTGAACTATTGCAGCGATTGCTATTTAATTTTATGTAAGTGGTTCAGTTGCTATAGAGTATATCTGAATCAAAAGTGGCTGAAATATCACCAGTGGGCGTGGCACTTCCCATACAAATAAAATTCGGTAAGAGTTATATTTATCGAAATCATACTAAAATTTGGTGTTAGGGGTTTGCTTATGAAAAGCTATTTCTCTGGATCAAAACTGGGCTGGATTGTACCAGTGGGTGTGTAACCGCCCTAAATTTTAAATTTAACTGCAGCATATATGGCAAACTGTACAAGCTATTGTGCTAAAATTTAATATGATGATGTCGATCACGAATATAATTTATTGAAGCAAAAGTGAGTGAAATTGGAGAAGTGGGCTTGGCATATTTCAAATTTTTCATTTTTATTCGATTTTTTCAACATTTTTCAACATTTTCCATATTCTTTCGAATTTTTCAACCCTTTGACTTATTCCAATATATCCTATATGTATTTGTTCGACTTTTTCAACCTCTTTCAACTTTCTTCATAAGTTTCTTTATTTTTTCGACCTTTTCATCAATTTTGAATAGTTTCAAGTTTTTTCAACCTTTTTCTTTTTTTTTAGAGTTTTTCAACCTCTCTCAACTCTTTTCAACATTTTGCATATATTTTCAACTTTTTTAACATTTTTCAACCTCTGTCAACCTTTCTAACATTTTACATTTTTTTCTACTTATTCAACCTCTTCAACGTCTTTTTAATATTTATTGAAATTTATTTTCAGTGCAGTGTAGGGTATGTGAGTTTAGGCCTGGCCGAAGATAGCATCTTAACTTGTTTGTTATTGCTTTTGATATTTTAATAACAACTACGCTTAATTGGGAGACAACAGCAATTACAATGAGAGAGCATTGAAAAAGCATTTATTTTCATCTCAGCTTTTGGCCCACCGATCTCGAAGCTGAATTTTCGGGTATTCTGCTCGATGAGTACTTTAATTTGATATATCATTTATTGTTGTAGCTATTCTAGATCCCGTCAATTAAGCCTTAACTTCAAGGAAAAAATTATACTAAGTGATGATGAATTTCAAGCAAATAATGGCTGGTTTTTGAGATCCAAAAACATATGGTGTAAGGCTGCTGGTATGGTATAAGAGACTGGTGAGAAATTATCTTCAAGAGCTGAGTTAGTGGAGCCATGTAAGAAGAATTAAAGAACGTAATAAAGCAGAGGTTCCCAGACTTTTTATCTCATAGACCACTTTCAAAATTTAGCTGAAATTTCTACCATATTCCCAAAACTCGGCAGAAATGTGAAGATTAGATATAACCTTGGAATTTTGCGTTGCGCCGTTTTTAAGCTGGCGGTATTTACGCCAACCGTCCGTATTCTGTTTAGCGCTATAAGCAGGTAAATACTTTCTTTTTCCGACACTGGCAAACACTAACATCGATTCACTTTGCTTTACTTTTTCTTTTGGAAATTCCGGAATCATATGAGTGACGTTTATCCTTGGCATTCGTATTTATATTGGTGAAGAATCAAACAAGCTCATGCAAGATTGCAAGCACACACACCACAGGTCGTATTTTGTCCCTTTGCACATCTGAACAAGCGTTGCGGACGGCGGCGGCGGTGCTTTGCAAGTCTCGACACATTGTACTGAATATGGAAAATGTAAGTTTTTACAAGTAAGAGTCGCTGAGCTTCTTAAAGGAAAGGCTTGAAGTCAAACCAACATTTTACTTTTTCACTATCGAAAGCAGATAAATTTTCGTGGACTCCCGCTTACGAATTGTGAACCCCTATTTCTTTGTTACGCCAACGTAGACCCTCGTCGAGTCTCCCATGGACCCCTGGGGGTCCACCTGGACCACTTTGGGAACGAAGGTAATAAAGGAACAAAATATAATTAGTGGTGCAATTTTGAATGTCTATGATACAGGACTCTGTTGGAAGATACTTAGAAGATACCTCTCATGGTTGGTAAAGCGAAAGAACCGTGACCATTTCGTAACAAAGTAGTGCTGTACGAGATTTCCTGAAAATTTTTTTTTTTAGGTAGAAAAGTTTTTAAGAACTAATAATCTATCAATGAAGTCTTTATTGATTCTTGACAATGCTCACAGTCACGCTTCTGCGGAATTTGTCAAACAGACAAATAACCGAAAAATTTAGACCATTTACATGCCACCGAACAACACATCTCTGATGTCCTCGGAAACAGAAAGCATTGTATACTTTTAAAAAAACCTCAATCTTTATGAAGCAACATTCATGATTAGTCTTGCTTGGACTAATTTAAAACAACACACTCTAGCTTAGTGCTGGAATAAAATTTTATCTGTTGACGATTCAGAGTTTAAGGAGGAAGATGAATTTCCACTGTCGCGGTTGATACAACAAGACGCGGTAGTGTGCATGAGACATGGATTACGGCTTTTGTCTTCAGTTTTTCCAAATGTAATAGAATTCTAGATATCTTTCAAAGAGCTATAGTTTTTCATTTGTGCTTCGTAAAGAAATCTCTAACATCGGATGACTTACAAAACTGAAACAGAGATGATATTGAAGAATTTACTATAGATTCAAATGAAGAAGATGATCAAAACAACGAAAACTTGCAAATTATAGAACAAAAAATTTTATGAATCGAAAATAAAACCCGTTAAGGCAATTAAATGCTTTGAAACGTACATACAGTGGAGCCATCAAAATAGCCTTGATTGTGCAAAGGAGTTAGTGCTAAGAGAGATTATGGGAGAAGCAATTCAAAAAAGGCTCACAAATTTTCAAAAACAAACGTAAGAGATTTTTTAACTCGTGTTAATCCTCAAAGCAAATACGTACAATGTACACAAAAAATAAAAGAAATTTGCTCTAAAGTAAAAATATAAAATCTGATGTTTTAAGTTATATTAATGGTAAGTTAAAAAGGAATGTTAATTTTTATGAATTAGAGATTCTTTAAGTTATTGAATTACAGTGGGACCTCGATTATCCGTCAGGCACCGGACCAGCAGCCTGATGGATTTTTGTTTACCAGATTCAGATGGTTGAGGCTCCATTGTGAAGCCAAAAAAAATTGTGTAATCTACTTGACTTGGCGAATAAAGTGCAACTGACCAAAATCAATTAGAGTGCGCAAATGACCAAAATCAATCATATTATGAAATTGAATCACACACAAAGTGAACTAATTAATGAATTTCTGCGAAATTTTCATCTCCGAATTTCGTAAGAAAAATTTCAGACAGAATCGCTTCGCGCATTGTATGCATACATAAACAGAATCAAAAAAAACGAAAAAAAATTTTGCTGACAAAATGTGACGGTTAATCGGAGTGACGTTTGATCGGGAGACGGATAATCGAGGTTCCACTGTATTAAAAAAAAAAAACAAGATCCGACTCAAGAAATTTTTCAATATAACGAAAAGGCTTGATATTATACCATTCGTTATACCGAGACTTACCTGTAATACAAAATGCCCAATTTAAATTCCACGCTTTTAAAATTTCGTACATTTCATTGTCAAAACTCATTCTGAAAATGGGGTTTTTTTTGGGAAAAATTTGCTAGCATAGCTTCAGGCTAATTTGTCTGTCAGTATGTTCAGTATCTAACCGCTGATTTTATGATTTACGATCAAAGAAATATTGTAAATAGAAACATAATACGGATTACACTAATTTACACTCAAAATTTTCCATTAATAAGAGGTTACTTTTTTATGTACTTTTTTGAATGGTACAGTTTTCGAGATATAATGGTTTTGTCATTTTTCGACCTCTTTTCACTTTTACCCATCTTTGCCGGACCGGTCATTTTGCTTACCACTTCTTTAACCAAACATACAGTCTCACTTATTTCACATTGCACCTTTATTTTGGTAAAATATCGAACAATGGACTGTTGGCAAAAAACTATTTGATGGAAATGTTTCTAGCCCCTCCCACTTACTTGTCAGGTGAGTTTAAGTGAAGGTCTACAATTTCTTAAATTTTCAAAAAAAAAAATCGAAAATATTTCTAAAATAAATTTTTATATTTCCATATACGATTTTGCTTGATGCAAGCTTTCAAATATACATATATTCATGTGAGGTTTCAGGTAACTACATGCATGGTCCACACGTATAAAAAGTTTAGTGTTAAGTTTACTTACCAGTTGGCTGATATGTTGCGTCATTTATAAAATTTTGTTTTTGGCATTTTTGCAATTCATCGTGGTTCTTCAAGCCAAATAGACGTATCATAGTGATTTCAGTAAAATTATTTTTGTTTGTTTCATTTTATACCGGGAAAATTTCAAAATAGAAATTCTTGAGAATTGAAGAAACAATTGCTTATTTGAAAGCATCTGATAGCAAAGATGAACTATACAATGTGTACTATACAATCTTCGGAACATGTGAGTGATATTACGTCCCACCGAATTCTGACGAAATCAGCGACACAGAAATATTAGACGACGATGTTATGGATGAAAATGCTCCATTTAATGCAGATATTGATGGTGAAATCCAAATTAAGTATGACCAATTTATGGATCGTTTAGATTTGCACGATAATGCATTGGCTAATTACAGGATCAAAATTCGATCCATATACTGATGGTGGCGAATATTCACCAATTGGCTTGGCAATATGATGATCAATGCCTGGAAATTACATGTCATGATAGCCGAAAAAAAAGTAGAACCTTATCGCTATAAAGTTTTCGTTCGAGTGTTTTAAATGAACTTATGTGTTCTTCAAAAGAAGGTGTTGCGGACAATACTGATGCATCGACAAGTGCACTAGAATTTAAAATTACATCTGAGTCATTCATTTCCTCACCTTTATATGTTTCTCTCCCGGACTCTGGCACAAGACTTCCCTATCCTAAACGGGAAATAATAAATCCTAAAAGGTGTGTTGTTTGTTATATGCATTCTCCATATATGTATATGATTCAAATGTTATGTAAGATTGCATAAGCATTGCTATCCATTATATGAAAAGCATCAATAATATTATACATTGTGTTTTTATTCAATTTATGTAAAGTAATTCGTGATAAAAGTCAATTGCTTAAATGAAAATACTTAAAGTTTATATATAATTCAAGTCAAAATTTATATACGTATGTGCCTACTGGTAAGTAAAATTACTATCTCATAACTCGAAAATCGAATATGTCATTTTGATAAAACTTTAAATTTATCTTAATTAGTCCAATTTAAGGCATGGTATGAAGTTTCATCAAAATCCGAGCACGATTACTTGGTGGGGGCAAATATGGGTTAAAATTCATATCTTGAGCTAGAAATGTTCAATTTCATCGTTCTTGGTATCAAATTAAAGATAATACAATGGCAAACAAACATATATATACATATTTTATTTAATAAGTAGTTCCAAAGATATTGATGAAAACAGTCCAGTTTTTTAAAAAAATCAAATTTCACATCTGCTTCTGTGGCCGCAAAAAAATATAAATAAACTAAAAAAAAAAATTCTACATGCACGTGGAGCTGATACTTCTACACAAAAAATAAGACATATCAATAGAAAATCGACTGTAAAATGACAACGTTTGGAGCGATTGAATGAATGAATTCAAATCCCACATTTTCTGAATGCATTAATTTTTCAACAATTTATTGAGCCTAATCATAACAAAAAAGTTCTTTGCTTTTGTTCCTTTAATGAGAGGTTGTTTTTTCTTATGTTTTTTTTGTCGCTGAATTCGAAAATGAAAATAAAATGTTTTTGAATGCTGCAATTTTCGAAATATTGGATTTTTTTCATTTTTTCGACCTTTTTTCACTTTAAAATTCATATCTCAAGCTAGAAATGCCCAGCATAATCAAATCAAGTTTTGCAGTTGATTCTGTGGCCACGAAAAAATAGAAATATGGGGTTTTGGACCTAGTTCCTTTCAACAGTCACCGGTGCATTCTAAATTATCAGAAGTTTTGAAAAAACTTATTCTGAAAATACTAAAACACCAAAAAACATAGAGTATTGCAAGCGATTAAACTCAACAAATTGTCGAAAAATTTAATTTATTAAGAATTCAATCGATCCAAACTTTGTCATTTTATGGTCGATTTTCTTTTAGATAATTTAATTTTTTACAAACAAATATCAGCTCTACATAAATGAGGTAAAATTGAAAGTTTTTTTCCGATTTCTATTTTTTGTGGCCACAGAGTACATGTAATTTTTACAAACATCTGTCCTGTTATCATTGATTTCTTTTTAAGCGCTTATTCGATGCAATATTTAATTATACATGTTCGTTTGTAGCTTTTTTCGTAAAATTTTAACTTAACACACAAGCTCTGTTTGTTCCACTTATGGTATAGGTTTGAGCTAGGAAGCTCAAATTTGGGGACAATTATTTTTAAGCCCCGTGCTAAAACATAGGCAACATAACATTTAAAAACAATATATAAAATTTTTGAAATATACATACATATGTATATCCCCGTGTGTATATTCTTGTGTCCTTTATCTTCTTAGAGAGCATAAGGCAATAACGGCGTTTGGGCTTTGTGGAAATGTACTGAATACAGACTTGGAATATAACTTTTAGAGGGCGAATGTCCTTTTTTTTTGGCATGGACAACCAAAAAAATCGATTTTGACTACGCATATTTTCTAAAACGCGCAAGTGTACCGAAAATCCCATCGCTGGCATCATGCACGAACAGTAGCAAATACCTTCAATTCTCTCCAATATTTCCGCGATTCTCGTATTTCTTGTTCTAGTAGTCGCACAGTGGCAAACTCTTCAAGAAAGCGTCGCAAAAATCAATTTTGGTGTGGGTCTGTTCGACAAATTTGATGCTTGCATCGGATAGAGAAATGTCTGGAGCTGATAAATTTAAAATTTCAACCCATTCGGGTAAGTAGTTTAGTTTTTACAGTTAGTCAAATTTGATACATTTTTGAAGTTTGAAAGAAATTAAATTTTTGGGATAAAAATTTCATGTTTGAGCTGAAAAATTCAACAAATGCTGAGAGAAAAATATATACTTTTTTTTCGTAAAAGCATTATTGGTCTTAATTAAACAAAAAAAAAATTAGTGCGCTAATTTTTTTTTTGTTTTTTTTTTGAAACACAGTTTTTATCGAAGTTTTTAGCTTCCAGCTGAGTTTAAAAATAAACTTCAAAAACCACACTACCACACAAATCATACTGACTTTTTTTTAACATATTCTCAGAATAAACTAGGCACCAGAGTTTGCCGGATTTTGTGCTAGAGCGATTTTTATCGACAAACCTGCGTATATAGCACCCTAAATCCATATACATTAGGGTGATTCAAATTTTTTTTTTTTGGTTTTTTTTAAGGTGCTGTTGCTTAAAAAATAAGTTTATGATATGAAGAAAAAGTTTACGAAATTTCAGCTCTGTAACTCAATTTGATAAGGAGGCGCCGGAGCCTGTTAGTTTTACATGTAAATTGTATGGAAAAATTGTTTTTTACAAAAAAGGTATCTAAATGAATAGGTGATTAGTGTTGTTGAGCTGAAAAGGGTCGTTTTTCGACGTAATTTTTTACGCTGAATCCGAATCTGGCCTCTGAATTGACCCATCATGTCGGAATCCTGAAATATTTGAGGTTAATTACCTGAAACATGATGTTTTTTGTCTACTTTCGAGGTCATGTATAGGATTCAAAGAAAGTTGATCAGCTTATTTTTAACAAAAGCATAATTTCGTACCATCCTTGCCCTTTAAAATGAGCTTTCAAGTGGTGATCTGTGATGTTTCCTTGCAAAGTTATATCCATTTTAAAGTGACATGAATTGGATCCCCTACAAAGGGTTGCAACCCAACAATATTAACCAACGGGTTTCAAATTCATGTCACCTTGAAATGGCTGCAACTTTGCAAGGAAGCATCACAGATCACCACTTGATAGCTCATTTTAAAGGACAAGGATGGTACTAAATGATGCTTTTGTTAAAAATAAGCTGATCAACTTTCTTTGAAGTCTATACATGGCCTCGAAAGTAGACAAAAAACATCATGTTTCAGGTAATTAACTTCAAATATTTCAGGATTCCGACATGATGGGTCAGTTCTGAGGCCAGATTCGGATTCAGCGTAAAAAATTACGTCGAAAAACGACCCTTTTTAGCTCAACAACACTAATCACCTATTCATTTAGATACCTTTTTTGTAAAAAATAATTTTTCCATACAATTTACATGTAAAACTAACAGGCTCCGGCGCCACCTTATCAAATTGAGTTACAGAGCAACAACAGCACCTTAAAAAAAACTAAAAAAAAAAATTTGAATCACCCTAATATACATATTAGATATATTAAATCATAAA
This sequence comes from Tricholauxania praeusta, assembly GCA_949775025.1. NCBI lineage: Eukaryota > Metazoa > Arthropoda > Insecta > Diptera > Lauxaniidae > Tricholauxania > Tricholauxania praeusta. The sequence goes on from OX459031.1 coordinate 47,505,238, forward strand.
CCTTTTACTAGAAAACATTTAATTTTGTGTGCAAAGCATATTCGGTAAGTCATAGTTCGTAGTTAAAAACCTTTAAGTTAAACTACAGCCCCGCCTACTTTTTTTAAAAGTGTACGCACATTTTTTTTTTAGTCAAAAACTACCATTTTAGTTGTTGAATCTATTACATATTTGCAATAAGACTTTAACTAAAATTATTCTGATTGCACCAATCCTTTTGAAGGTAAAATTCCTGAAGTCTTAAAAGTTACATAAGGATTACAAAAACGGGTAAGAATATTTCAAACGATTTGTGTAGAGAAAAAAAAAAACAAACAAAAATTTTAGAATATGTAAAACTGCCTGCTGAGTTATAAAGTAATTAAGTAAGTAATTTTTATTAACCCTTTCAGTGAATTTCGCATTGCAGCTATTTTATGTATTGTAGTTACAGGTAGTGCAACAGTTGATCTAAGGATCTCAAGGATAGGGTAGAACAAAATAAAAATTAGAGTATAACATGTTTCGGATGAACTGGTTTGGCCTAGGAAAAACTATTTTATCCTAAAAATTAGTTTGGCCGGTAACATATATAAAGTCGTTCCGACACGTAATAAAATTATTCCTACAAGAGAACTCTTCTTAACTTATACTACGTATAAATTGAAAAATCAACATGTTCATAAAAAATGCTACATCATTCCAACTTTTTTCAAAGCACATCAAGTCAAGCAGAGTTCATATTGGCCGTAGGAGATTATCTTCAGATTACCGAAAATAGTTTTTCAACGCATAAGATGTCTGAATTTGAAAAAATTGTATCCAACTTATATTGGAATATGAACAGAAAATGGATGGACATAAATCGTTCAAAAATGAATTTCAGTTGCAATTTAAGTTGTATATACCAAGCCCATTCACATTTCTATCACACTTTTCTGCAGTTTTCAAAGAGACATACATATGTAATTTTTCCTCCCTACAAAAAACTCAACTTGAACAATTAATTGTGTCGGACTCTGCAAACCTTTTATAACAAAATTTGGCACTGTAGTAGTTATAAAAATTCCTCATCATATGAAAAAAATTATTAAAAAATCTTTATTCATTCAGAAGTTATGATTTTTGCAATCAAAAAAGTCAAATCTTGCCACTGTGCGTCGTTTCCATGATGATTTAGGACGCCCGCATCAACTGACGTAGGATTCCACTCCAATGCTTGCCTGCGGACTCCAAGTGATGATTTCATTAACGTGAATCCGATTCATTACAATCTTAATGATCTTAACAGCATGTGGAGAGCAATTCGACATTGTAGATGGTACTGATCCACCAAATTTTCAGAATTCGGCATGAACAATTATTGGTCAATATTGGCAAGCTGCTTGTAAGACAAGTTTCTGCCGTACTGGACTGGATTCACGTTTGATTCAAAGATTTTGAGCTTCATTGTCATTGAGAGGAACAAAGACTGCCAAGCATTGCGACCTGGGTGAAGGTGCTTTTGGCATTGTTGATTCATGCGTGTAAGTCTTTATTGCTCGAATCAAATACTTCCACTCAGCTAAAAGTGGTAATTGACAGGGCCGAGCTTAACCAAAGTAGCCTAAAGTACCAGAATTAAAGTCTTTTATAACGGTTTTGCTTAAATTTGGGCCGAATTAATTAGAAAAAAGAACAAAAATTGTGCTCAGTTATTAAAGTTTTTATTCTATAATTTAATCATATAATTTTTAACGGATTTTTCCTAAGAAACATTGTCAAAAAGATAAAATGCCTACAATCTTTTCATGAATGTGGGTAAAATTTTTGGATAATTTTCATTTATTTCGCAATAATACTTGGAATTTCATTCTAAATTCGTACTCTTTCGTCTACTTAAGTTTCGTACAAAAAAGTTTTAGCTATATCTTAAAGTCCTCGGCTAAGAAGTGAGCATTTTAGTGACCCTTTAAATTTCCATATCTAAATGTAGTGCAACCAGCATTAACCAAATGTGGAGGCAAATGCACAGGACTTTCTGCGAGTCCTCTCTGTACTGATTGCATTGAATTGGCATATTTTTGAGTTAAAAGCACGTAAAAGTCATGTTCAGCAACATTCTTTGAAGGTGATAATCTTTTAGGCAGCAGCGACATCGGCCGCGGCATCGTGTTGTCGTTCCATGTTACGATTGCTTGTTCATTCTTGGCCTAGCTGCGTATAGATAGGACTGCCGCCGTGATTGTGCTGGCATTAAAACCTTTGTTGAATTCATTAACTCACGTCTGGTCTGGCTTAAATATACGAGCTTTAAATGCTTCCACATATGGACTTCAATCCAAGTCGGTGGGGAAAGTGGAACCTTTGCACAAAGTGTTGATTTGATGTTGTTTAATTAAAATCTTCGAGTTCTTATGTTATCTTAATGAATGTGGCTATCTATGAGGGCAAATGTTTTTGTGTAAAATTGTGATAAAATAAAATTGTAGCAAAATAAGAAAAGGATGAAAATAAATATACATTTTTATTATACATGCTCGTATATGTAATTAAAAAAACTTTTAATTTTTATTTTGCTTAAAAATACCATTAAAGCCTAACTTATTTTTTTGCTATATTTGAAATATGTAGGTTAATTGAACTCAAAAAATAGAAGCTGCTGCGACCTTGCTACAAAATCCATGTCATTTGGTTAAATTTAAGCTATTGATGCTTCCATGCAATACGCTAATCAGACTCGGAAGACGCCATTACATAAGAGTTGTGCAAAAATTATTCGAATAACGAATAGAATCATATTTATATTCATTATCATAATATCGAATAGACACGTACAAAAATCTTGAAACGCCCTTATTGGTCTCACTTGTGGAAAAACATTTTACATTGCCAATCGACTTAAAAAAGTCCAAAATGGACTAAAAAAGAAGGTTTTATTTCAAACAACAAAAAAGGTCTAAGCATATTTTGGAAATAGGTGCATCTCGCAATGCAATCAATTGGAAAAGGCCTCATGAGGAGTGTAATACATTTTTCTTCTAAAATGTTACCATAATAGGCCCTTAATAGGTACCTCCTTGTTCCAAAATCCGTTTGGCTCACATCCGTTTTAAAGCCTATTCCGTCGAATGGTGCAATTAAACTGCTTCATGGTACTTTTCGACAATTTCCGAAATTACCATTTTTTGAGTAAATTTAATTGTGAATGATGCCAGCAGTAGACTCTACTAACGTACTATCCTTTTTCTTTTTGTAAAAAACTTAAAATTTTGTAACTTTAAGTAATTTTTTCATGATCTTGTTGAAAAAGTACATTTGGTATCTAAAAAGTACATTTCAACTCTCCATTCAGTACATTGCCACATATCATCTCTCCATGTCCGCATTCGTTTCGTGAAGTTTGTGATAAAAATTCGAGCGGTTCAAAATAAAAACTTTTTGATTTTTTCACGATGTGTAAGTGGATTACAATAACCATATATGTCTGGACAAAGCCCATTACTAGGATTAAGGTTAATATTGAAAACTGGATTAGCGCCCTCTGTTTTGAGTAGACAACCCATTTTTAAAAGTATTGATTTAAAAAATGGTGCAAGTTACAGAGGTTATCAAAATTTCCAACAAAGTGGGTATGGTTTTCGGAAAACTGTCGATCGATTTGAATCCGTGATTAGATTTTCTTCTTGTTGTTGCTTTCTTACAAGAAATTGAAAATTTAAAGGACAAAAGTAAAAAATTACCGATTTTTCACATTCTAGTTGCAACAGCTCAAATATTATTTTACCACCGATCCCACGGTACATCATTTTTAATGTATTTTTATTTGTTTAAAATAATGCCGAAACTCAAAACCAAGATATATGCATATCTAACACATCATAGTAAAAAGTTTTTATTTTGAACCGCTGTAATGTACATATTTAGCTATGATTTAAGTTTTGACGATGAAGGTATTCGCAACAAGGACAAAATCAATTAAATACTTGAGACTCAACGTTCAGAAACTCGAAAAACCCATTTCCAGTCAATTTTAAGCTCTGTATATTCGGAGAGCTAATTAATCAAGCTTTCATATAAGTCTTATTAAAAAATGTGTTTTTGAAAAAATGTAAAGAAATTTTTATATAGAATAATTTTTCCAAAACAAAAAATTTTTAAGCATCAAAGTATATTTTTTTTGGTACTGATCATGAAATATCTATCACTCATTACAATTCCTAATTTACAAATGAAATCCAAGTATGTACTGAATTTCCAAAAAAAGATGTTCGTAGAAAAAATGACACATTTAACACTCCTGTGTCTTGGAAACTAAAAACGTTGGAGCAAAATCCTTCGGGAACTTAATCGATCTCTACTAGAATTACAAATAACCAAAATTTAAACAAAATCGGAGCATTACAAATTTTTGCCTGGTACGCTTGGCAAATTTTACTCCTTATGCGATGGATCGATCAATCGAATTTATTTGAAAACCGTTAGTCTTACAAAAGAAAATAATCAAATATTTTTTGTAGTCAATTTTATAAGCTACAAATCTGATTCGAATTATTTTACGATGTAAGTGACCGTTAACGAGATTTTCATGAAAAACAGTTTTTGAATCCGTGTAAAATTTTAAGCGCTACATGTGTCCATGGGAACTTTTGGGATTTTGTTTAGAACCACAAAAGGAAGGTTAACACGAAAATCCAGCGTTCCCTTAATTTTTCCGAAGCAAAATGCTTTATTCCATTCGAAAAGAAAAGAAGGTCGCTCTCTAGAATTCTGTAGAAATTGTGGCGATGTTGAGGAGGAAAAATATATCAAGCATTTTTTTGCTTCTGCCCTTCGCTTGGTACGAGAAGACGTAAAACACTTGGTTCGTTTTCCTGGATAATCTTAGGCCGATCAATAAAGCTGAATAATTAATTCCCATAATGGAATATGATTGGTTTCAAAAGAAGGCTTAGCTAAGCCTGTCGTAGAGTCTAGGACTAATTGGTACTAGTTTTCATGTATTCAAGTAAAATATGTTTGATTTAAACAACATAAGTTATGTTTCTTTCCTGTGGTTTTCAAATTCTGTAGAAAAAAAAAACCTCTCATTCCCATTTCCCATTGAAAACCTCTTATCTTTCAGGCACCTTCATTACAATGAGGCTACAAGTCTTTAGCTGAACAAAATATCTTCGAATAACACAAGGGATTCTCCAAGAAATCTAATATCATGAGTCATTCGAAGTTTTGGATTTGTTTTTTGTTCTTTTCTTACTTTTTTCATAAATCAGGGTGGGCTCTCACAAAATCACTCCGAAAGCATTGAGCTGACAGCGGAATGACATAAATTGCCATTTGAGGTTCGCATTGTGGAGTGTTGGCGGACGGACAGAACAATGCAAAAAAAAAGGATGGCTATGGTGTAGCATCATTTGTTAATCGAACAAAACATGCCCACGAGTAAAAACACTGACCGGGCAAAATACGAGTGTTAACAAAAACTAAAATAAAATGAAAAGACCAACCATCGCAGATTTTGTAAACCGTAACAAATTGGCTGCACATAACGACCTCGATTAAGCCGCATTTGTTGACAAAGCGGACGTTTAGACCAACATTGACGAGGCTCATAAGAAGCAAATGTGCAGCAATACTCGTACACATAAAAAAATCGCATTTTAGCCACGTTAAGCCGCTCGCAACCGCCATCACATGGTTTGGCTTCGTGATCCTTAATATGTACCGGAGTTCCAAAACGTGGACCCTTGACTTTTCCCACTCATTAGTGTTCGCAAAACGCATCCGCCAGCCACAAATCATTTCACTCTGTCTCCCGCTCCAGTGTTGCTACTCCCCGCCCGCCTTCATCTTCCGCTTGTTTCGCTTCTCTTGGCTGATCGTTGTCAGCTCAGCTGAGCTCAGCTTACAAAATATTAATGACACGTGATCAGTGCTGCCTGCGAGCTCTCGGTTTCGATCGTTTTGCATGGCGATGCGCAAATGTTGTAACAACAGAAATTAATAATTTTCTGTTGCATGTTTCGCATCAGTTGCAGTTGCAAATGCGTTGCAGCACTTTTGCTGATTGAATAAAAGCGTTAAGTGCGTGCCGTTGCAAAGAGTCCAACTATTTTTGCATTCGGTTCTTTCTTTTTTCAGCTTTATGAAGAAAATGAATTTTTGTTTTTGTGCATCATCGTTGATTTTTAATAGCCAGAAGGCAAATCTGTGCAAAATTGACAGCGAAAGTTTTACATGCATTATGTTTTTTATTTAAGCCCTTTGGGTCAGCTGATTTGTGCAAATATTGGTCAATAGTGGCAAAGGCAACACATTCGGCAGCACATTCCCAAATTTAATACCAAATGCAGTGTATTTTTAGAAGCGGGCTAGAGAAAAATATTTGTATTCACACATTTTATGCCTTTCAAAAATATCAAGAAGCACGAAAGCGACTCATCTAAAAACAAGAGTTTTTTGGGTCATATCTATTTTTTTCTAGCCAGAGAAGTATTACATGTTTATTGAATCAGGGAAAGTATAAGACAAGGTTTGATTAGAGCAAAAAACAAAAATTTTACGCTGTTCTTTTTTTACTCACCCGGAAGAACAGACATCAAAAAATATTGCTAAGTGTTCGTGTACAAGTGCTACAAGTTTAAGTTAAGTCCCCGATTAATGGTAACTGTATTAAATAAAAAAAATTTGAATCACCTTAATATGCAAATTTGTCGACTTCGAATCGAAAAAAATCAGGTCTGTTAATTTAGGAAAAATGCAGATATCTATGTTTTGAAATGAGATAATGATATGCGGTTTTGGCATTCTTTTAAGCGAATAACAGTTCATTAAAAATGATGTATCATGGGATCGGCGGTAACATAATATTTGAGGTGTTGCAGCTAGAAAGTGGAAAATCGGTACTTTTTTACTTTTGTCCGAGCAATTGTCAGTTTTTTTATAAGAAAGAAAGAAAATCAAATCAAACAAATCACGGATTTGAATTCCCCGATTGATAGTTTCCCGAAAACCATACCAACTTTGTTGGAAAATTTTATATCGTCTGTCCCTTGCACCATTTTTTAAATTAATATTTTGGAAAATGTGTTGTTTACTTAAAACAGAGGGCGCTAATACAGTTTTCAATATTAACCTTAATCCTAGTAATGGATTACTAGGCTACTGTAATCAGCTGACACATCCTGAAAAAATCAAAATGTTTTTATTTTGAACCCCTCTAATGTACATAAAAATTAATGTCTATCTGAATGTTTCTATAGACCAGGAAACTACATAGCAGACTGAGCCTTCAAGTTTACAAGGTAAATTTGCTTTTTTGGACAACGGGGCGTGGTACCTTTATGCAACAAAATCACCTAAAACGCTATATCGTGACATCTATTGCAACTACAATTGTGAAACCTTGTACGTAAATGGAAATTGATTGTGCCAAGCAACTCTCAAAATGAGAACGGGATTGCATAATGAGCCTTAGCTCTTCACATACAACAAAATTTGCTATTGCAATTTTTGTGAAATAGGGTATATACATAAGATGGCCCTCATTCAAAGTATTTTTCAAATTGAATTTTCACGAAGACCGATCATATCCATCGACTATTTGACGCAGATGAATGAAACTTGGTACATATAAAAGATACGAGTAAAAGAAAGTTTCAACAAATTCATCATCAACTAGTGAGCTCATACAACTTCGCGCTACCCACCGGAAAGAGCAGAATAACGTCTGCCGGGACAGCTAGTAATACTACAATTTTTATATTAAGTACTTATAATCGATATTGATGCAATAGTATCTGCAGAGTTTAATGTACTGGACAGTTTTTGATACAGATGTGACTTCGCATCTGAACTATTTACAGTAAAAAAGAGATTGTGCTCTAAGTTCTGTAAGTTGTGAACCGCTTACCTGACTAGAAATTAGTTCAGGTATTCCGGAAATTCCTTAATATGGCAATCTCATCATACAATTTCAATTTTATATAAAATTCTCAACAAATTTAAGATAAAATTGAATATTTATATAATTATTTAGTAGCATTTTAAGAAACTCCGATAAGAATGATCTGATTCTCATCACTTCAAAATTAACTTTTCTGATAAGGATCTGAACAGAATAAAAGCAGGTACCCAATAGATTCTATAACCGTATCCGTTTCTGAAAACAATTTGTCATCAGGACCAGAATTAACATATATGTATGTTAATTCTGTTAATACATATTTAAAATCGGTCCAGTATTTTTCATATTATAAAGTCTTACTGATGCAACAGTTAATTAAAAGAGAGTGAGTAAGATATCTATTATGTTGAAATCAGTTCAGGGGTTCCCATCTCTTAGAAAAGATATACTCTCAAGTTGCGATATCTACACATATATCTGTTGAGAATACCGATGGGCACTATCGCATTCTCATATTGCATAAAAATTATTTGAATTATTTGAATCCGATCATATTTTGGCCGCTGCACAGTGGAATTTTGTGGCCATAAATAGGAAGAATTTGAAAGTAGTTGGAATTGAAAAATTTTGTAGTACAATCGTCAGATAATACTTAGGGGATGAAAAAAAAAACTTTAAAAGTTTTAAATTTGTTTTGGATTTAGCGACACAGTGGGCTCAAAGTTGAACTTTTTACTCCAAAAATTTTATATGAATTTTTTATATAAGGAACTGTTAGATAGGGCGCTCTAGTTAACTTGTTTGAAACAAAATGCAATAATGTAGCATATTGACGAAAAGTACATTGTTTCTACTTTATATAAATTAATTTAGTTTTCTTTTATCGGCCTTATATGAATTTTACGGAATTTTCAAAAATTAGAATGAAAAATGGTAAAAGTGAAAAATTTTAAAACTTTAACAGAAAAAAACACAAAAGTATATCTCCAGATTTAAAAAATTTTTTTGTATATTATGTGCGAAGGTATGGTTAACAAAATAAAAAAAAAAGAGCTGCGCATATTCATAACTTTTTTTTTTATCAGGTTTTTCCTAAAGTAGTTTTAGATGGAAAAAAATATATTGACTTTTATTAAATGCTTTCACTAATTTGTTTGTATCGAAATTTACCAAAATTGCATACTGGCAAAAAGTTCATGGATTGTACTATTTAAAAATTGTTTGTTTGAAGTTTTATAATCTATGTGTGAATTATGCTGATTTTTTAAAAATTAGGGCTGAAAAAGTCATTTTTCAAAAATTTTGCAATATTTAACAGCAAAAAACAAAAAAGTATATCTCCAGATTTAAAAAATTTTTTTACATATCATGTGCGAAGGTATGGTTAACAAAATAAAAAAAAAAAGCTGCGCATATTCATAACTTTTTTTTTAATGAATTTTTTTCTATTGCAATATTTGAAGAAAAAATATTTGTGTATTTTCGCATTTTGCAATGCTTTACAACAATTTTATAAATTGTAAAAGCTTACATTGTGAAGGAATTTGTTAAATTTAGATAGGAGTTCCCTCGAATGGAGGGGAACTGGTTAAGGCTGTTTTTTTTCTTTTTTATTCCTCTTTGCTTTCGCTTTCTTAGAACTAAACATAGCATAGTGCAGATATGGATGGTGCAGCATAGGGGGTCCGATTATAAACATTTTTGTTATTATAATTATCGAAATATATTTCCAAAAAAATGTTTTTTAAATTCGTATGTCCTTAATTATGATAGTCATAATTCTATATTTTTATATTTTCCAATAAATTTATTATATGTTTTTAATGTCTTTAATATATGTTCAGAAAAAACATTACAAACTAAACGTACCGTACAGTGTTTCAAAAGTCATTGCGACCGAATATTGCTGTTGCTATTAATATTTTTATGTTATTTTATCAAAAAAAATATATTAGAATATTTTACAAGTTCTGGCTACCGGAGAAGTTATAAATCTCGAAAGCTCTGACAAATATACCCAAAAAACCGTGGAACTTTATAAAAAGTACTACAATTGGTACAACATGACTCCTTCCGTGCACAAAGTTCTAATGCATGGAAGTCAAATTATGCAAGAACTAGAAGTTCGAATTGGACGTCTTTCTTCTTTGAAAAAGCTCAGGAAGCATCAAATAAAGTTTTTAAAAACACAAGGTTGCACAACAGCAGGTGTTGCTCTAGAGTAGCAAACAACGAAGATGTTTTGCATTATTTGCTGATTTCTTCTGATAATCTTATCAGCCAAATTCGAATAAAGCGAGATCAAAAATATAAAGAGTTATCACTAGAGGCACAAGAAATACTTGAAACCTATGAAGAAGACTATTAAAATAAATTTAAAAAAAAAAAACATTTCTGTATATCTACTTTTTATTGAATTTTCAGTTTTTCTTTAATAACTTGAAAACTATAAAAGATATCGCACAATTTGTAACATTTTTGAAATCAGCATTGCCAAATTAATGAAAATTGATACAAATTTTGAAAAAAAGTCTCAATCACATCCCACCTTTGTATGGGCGGTAGGCGTGTACGTGGACCGATTTTTTTATATATTCATAAATTTTTGTTGATTTAACCTAAAAAACGTCTGTGCCAAATTTCAAGACTCTGGGGCTATTCTTACTGTTTATGGCCACCGTTTTTTGTTTTTCTGTAATAACTTTAAAACTATAAAAGATATTGAAAAATTAGTAACATTTTTGAAATCAGCATTGCCAAATTAATGAAAATTGATACCAATTTTGAAAAAAATAACAACTTCATCCCACCTTTGTATGGGAGATAGGCGTGTCCTTGAACCGATTTTTTTAAAAATCACCAATTTTTATTCTCTTTACCTTGAAAACATCTGTACCAAATTTCAAGAGTCTAGCGCAATTATTACTATTTATGGCCGCCGTTCCATAGAAATCCATCCACTGTGCGCTGGCAGTATTTCGACGACTTTTTTGGTATAAAGACTTCACTAACAGATTCGTTCGGGTGCGAATGATTCGAGGGAAGGTTCCTGGCTATAACGAAAAAATTATTTAAGGATCTTCATAGTATGTGGTTCAAAAAATTAACCAATATCAGGCTCCAATACTCGTAGTACCTAACGATGACCCATATACTATTCAGATCTGTTTTCGACCTACTCTCTGTTTGCGACTGTTGGAAATAATTTTTCGAAACATGGTGCTATTGGCTTCGATGAGACGTTCCTTGTTATGTTCGCAATCCTTTGACATTTCTTCATCGCGTCAAGCGGTCCCACAGAAAGTCCACAATCCCCTGGTGACTCCTATCATTTTCCACCTATATTGATTATAAGAAAAAATTTTAGGAAATCAAGCAACTTACGTCTGGTAGTGTTGACTGTGAAAAATAAAAACTCAAAAATGGCAGTTGTGCTTTGTTTTTTGAAATGAAAAATTAAAAATTGACGTCAAATGGAAGTAATCGCCATACTTTAACCCACATTTCGCTTCGCCCAACAGAAAATGTGCCTTATTTGTGTTTGCGTTGAATAAAACATAAATATTGATAATCTAAATATATTTCTGAATAAGTATAAATGCTCTTTCTAACTTGTCGTATCACAGAATCTATTTTAGGAAATGTGATGAGACTTGGAACCGAATTCGAATAAAATAAAATATCTTAAAGTGCGGAATAAAAAAAAATAAACTTTTTGTGGTGACATTTGATACTCGTTGCGCTGACAAAGAAGGACATAGCGCAAAAAAAGGCACCTGCTAAGAGCATAGGGTTCAGCTCTTCCCACAAAAGCAATAATGTTTCAAATTAAGAATCTATTGCGAAAGTTTGAGGACATATGATTGTGACTCTCCTCAAAGAAGAACAAATTCAAATGAAAAATTGCGTACAAAATGAAGTAACTTTTCAAGGGCGAGATAAAAATCACAGAACTTCAAGTAAAACACTTTCTAACACAAATATCGATAGAAATAAATATCTAATAAAGGCAATGCAAGAAATAGCAACAACAACAACAACAACAGAAGAAAAAAGCAGGCAAGTCACACAAAGCCCATCAGCACATTACTCAACTCAAGCTAATCCCGGAGTCCTCTTAGAAGTCAGAAAGAAAAATGACATTTACAGCATTTAGAGATTTCGCACAGAGCTCTCTCGTAAACATCAGGAAAATTGATTTTCTCTCTCTTTCACGCTGCATGAAAAACGTATTGCTGCAGTGCTGAACGGTGAAGACTGATCGTGACCATCATTTGTTGCAACATCAGAACGGAGTACGCAGCAAGAACAACAGTAGAAACTGGTGGCAACTTTTCTATGAATTTAGCAGCTGCGCATGCGCATATGCCAAATCGCAGCGCATGCGGATTTGAATTCAGATGCAGTTGTATCTCATCGTCTTAGCAACAAAATTGAGTTGTTGCCTACCAGATGTGATCGCTACTTGCGATACAAAACAGTAAACGCACTGTGGAGGCAAGTTCTTTAAAAGTTTTTTCAGGAAATTATGAGGTGAATTTTCATTCTGATATGTAGTGAGTTTTCTGATAGCTAGTCCTATTACTTTGACGTTTCTTAGTTGGCTGAAAACATTTTTATCATTGCCATCCAAACACGGTTCGCTTCAAGCAAGATCAAGATCGATTAAATTGTCAACCAAATCTGACAATGCACAATTATTATATAGCGTCCGGAGATTCCAAATATATGATTCGCAAAATCAAAGCTGCTCATTTACTCGTTTTATGGCCATTTAAAAATTAGCGCTATGGCCGACACGGTTCGTTTTAAGCAAGATCAAAATCGGTAAAAATTTTCAACCAAATCTGATTTATAAATTTTTGAGGTATTTTTGACAACAAAGCTCATAAAAAAACAATAAATAAAAAATCTTTTATACGTATATTTGATGAGTTAGTCACCGTTTTTCATGAAAAAAAAAATTAAAAAAATTTTTATAAAATACTTTTGGGCCTAAAAACTAATTTAAAATAACTATCACAAATCAAACAAAAAAAGCAAAATAAAAAAATTAAAGTTTTTAATGTCTTTATTCACAATTTTTCCTGGAACGTCATTTTATTGATATTATCGGTAAAAGTGTTTACCTTAAAATGCCCATAAAAGGAGTAAATGACCAGGTACGATTTTACGGATCAAGTTTTTGGAATCTCCGAACACTAAGTAATAATTTTGCATTTTTGATCAGATTTGGTAGAAAATTTTTACCGATTTTGATCTTGCTTAAAACGAACCGCCATAGTGCTAATCTTTAAATGGCCATAAAACGAGTATATGAGCAGCTCCAATCTTGCGGATTATATATTTGGAGTCTCCGGACACTATATAATAATTGTGCATTGCCAGATTTGGTTGACAATTTAATCGATCTTGATCTTGCTTGAAGCGAATCGTGCAAATGAGAAGCAAATAACACAAAAGAAAAAGTTCTTCACAAATTCCGTTTGATAAAGTCAGTAGATACCACTTATGTCATCGAGGAGATTTCATTAGTTTATTTTTGAAAGAATTACATTCTGTCTTCGAGTATTAGTTACAAATTCAAGCAAATTTCATCATGCAACATGAGACCGAGTGTTGCTTTCTTTGAAATTAATTAGCCTGGGCGAAATTGATCTTTTACCTATTTTCATTATTAGTATGTTTGCCCCATTTTCCGCTTTCTAATATTATAGCATTTGACTTTGTCCTACAGTGCTAGACAGAGGTAGACAGTATGAAGAGTGCGAAATACATAAAGCAAGTGCTCTAGCTAGGCACTTAATGTTATCTCATTTTTTTAAAGCGTTTCATGCTGTTGTTGTTGGTGCTGCAAGTGTTTAATCCATAAACGGAAATTAATGGTCAAAATATGAATTCATGAACGAACTTTGCATAAGCGAAGCAGACAATTTTTTTTTCTTAGCACTGCAGTTTTCATTTTTGCATCTTTTATTCTCATTTTTCAAGAGTTTAAGAGGTGTCGACAAGCGTGTAACTGTAATTTTTTTTACCTCAACCACCATCAGATGTTGGATGCATCATTAATTTTTGCGAAAATATGAAGACATAATTGTCTACGGAAATAAAAATGAGACACTTTTGTAGGACAGTAAAGGCGTTGAAATATTATGGCTATGGTTATTGGGGTAGTCCGAAAACACAACCTTTTTGAATTTCAATTGGTAATCATGACAGAAATTTCCATTACCACAGGTAATGCCAAACGATTTTTTTTAAATAAACTTGGTTTGGATATTGTGTTTTATTAGAAATATGTAGAATATGATTGGGTATTGTGAGCTGCACGGACTGTATTTTTTTTAGTGCTTTAGACAGAAATAATTCTTTTCAAAAGTGTTTTTTCTTTGTTTTTGAATTTGCAGAAGACGTTCTTTAATCGCATAACTATTAAACAGTAGAATAACTTACATACATATGAGGCGCCCGGTTTCAAAACCGGCCAAGTCCATATTTCATACTTTTGGGAAAACAACGAAAAAAGTTTGTTTTCATCTATGTTCATTGAAAAATTAAAAAGTATTTCACACATGATAGCTTATAAAACTTCTTACTCAAGGTACGTCAGATCAGATATTTAAAGTTTTATTTGCGTATGTTTTTGAGAAAACAATTTTGGACTTGGCCGGTTTTGATTCCAATGAACTGGACTTGGCCGGTTTAGATTCCAAGGCGTTGGAAAAAAAGTGGACTTGGCCGGTTTTGATACCAATGTACTGGACTTGGCCGGTTTTGATTCCAAGGCGTTGGATTGGTTTTGAATGCAAGTTCATGGACTTGGCCGGTTTTGAAACCCATGAATCAATAATAAATTAAAAAGTGTAATATTTGAGTCAAGAAATTTTTTTTTTAATCTAAAATCATTGTAGAAAGATAAAGCATGGTCTAGATTTTTATATATGAGAATATCTCAAAATTTTATTTTTTTGGACTTTGCCGGTTTTGAAACCGGGCGCCTCATATAGAAATAAAGTAACCGCATTAATTTTGCAGAAACTAGTGTTGACAGATTTTCAATTTTTTTCGACTTTTTCAATCTCCTTCAACTTTTTCAATCCGTCTCATATATTACCGAATTTATCTACCGAGATGAACTCGATCCCGGTCTAGCACTCAAAAGCGAACAAAAAGTGCGCTGCTCCAACACTTCCTGCTGTACTCTCCCCTCATAAGACAGCGGCCGAGACGAACTTTGTCCCGTTCTCGTGCCCCTATCAGGAGATGATCTGGTGGTGATAGGTTGACGAAGTCGGTTTTTTGTCTATTATAATTTTTTATTTTTAAAAGACTGTGCCCGAGACGAGCTAGGTCCTGGAACAGAGTTCTCATCTGACATTTGGGGTTGACGAGGTTGGTTTTTTTTATTTTTTTACTAGAGGTTATTGCCCGAAGTGAGCTAGGTCCCGATACAGAGTCCTCATCTAATATCAGACTTATATTGTAAACTGAAGTTCCAGCTGCTTTTGTGATTTGGTATTGAATGACTTATGTGATCAATATCAATATTTTCAATGTCTGCTCTGTCAGCTCTTTTTAGTCGCTAAAATGGCAATGTGTTACAGAGTGTCAAAGCCAATTGACTGACTTGACCTTGTTATTTTGCCATGTATTTTTGTGTAGTCTTTCAAACTCGGCTTTTATCATTGGGATACGCAGATATCTGGAATGCATTCATTTCTAATAATCCTGTAATAGTTCTTAGTATTTTAGATTGAGCCATTCGTATACTTTCAATGTTTTATGGACTTACATTACCATTCAATTGTATTCCATAATGTGGCTCTATGACTTGGTTGTAAAGAAGAACTTTATACTCTAAACTAAGAGAGGAGTGTCTACTTATAAGCAAATGCACGCTGGTAGCATTAAGTTTCTTTTGACTCTTCTTGGCTTCTATGTGCTTACACCATATCAAACGCTAGTCTACATTAATGCTAAGGTATGTGACATTATCTGTTTGTGGAAAAAGGATTTGATTAAGTAATATTGCATGAAGACATTTTTGTTCGTTCATCTTAATTCGCCATTGTGACAATCAACTCAATCGACACGAAATTGCTATATCGTTTACTGATCATTTTTGGCAATATCTGAAGTGAATAAAACATATAGAAAGGGACACAAGACACTGCCCTGTAGTACTCCTGCTCTAATTGGAATTTCAGATGTAGCAGAGGTTTTGTGTTTAACTCTGAAAACCCTATTTACTTATTTGCCAAGTTAGACGCTAGTACTTCGTGAACATTTTGGGGTAAAAGCAACCTTATTTTATAAGCAAACCTATCCTGCCATACTCTATCAAATGACTGTTGAACATCGGGGAACATAGCAGAACAGTACTCACGGTGCTCGAATCCTTTTTTTATTTTATTAATTTCACGGTATACCTGTTCAATAGCGTGTTTTTCCCTAAATCTGAACTGATGAGAAGGGATAATATTTTGTTCTTCATCAATTTGTTGGCATCAATTTTCCTAACAGCAGAACTTAATTTAATTTTATTTTTACTCCTAATCGAAATTTCTACACTGTATATAGTTTATAATTTCGAGTGGGCTATTATTTGGCGAGCCAAGAATGTCTGGGTCTTAGGTCAAAATTCGGGGCATACAAAATATTATCATATTTTTATAAGTGCGAATGCTTTTCTGCTCAGTGATGGCATTTGGATTTTGTGGAAGTCCATTTCGAGTCTTGAAATGTACTTTTTAGATGACAAATGCACTTGTTCGTCATGAACATCAAAAAGTTACTTAAAATTACAAAAATTTAAGATAATTTTGTAACTTATTTACTAAACAAAAAGGTCACCAAAGCTTACTCCAGATTTTTACGCATATTTCAGCTAAATTTACTAAAAAAAACATAAAAAATGGTAATTTTCAAAATTAGTTCAAGTGTACTGAAAATGTACTCAAAATGCGCAGGTATTGAAAATGAGTTAAATCTACCGAATGTACTGACGAAGATTTTTCAGGACGCAAATGTACTAAAATTAGTACAAATAATCCGAAAATCCCATCACTGATTCTGCTGCTTTTATTTTACCGTTAATGATTACTACTCTTATTTTATAATTTCGGTGCTTTCCGAAATAATAATTTCCGTAATAAATAATTTTCGTGGATTCGCGGAAATTTCCATGAATTTTTAGTTAGTGAGTTCTGTAGTGCGCAGTGCGTTTTAAATTTAGTTTATTTAAAAAAAAAAGTAACATGGGACCCTTAGACCGATAGTTATATTCAGAGTAACTCTTCATATGTTCCATTACCAATGATGTAAGTTCTGATCCCCTATAACGGTGGAAAAGCCATGCCGCAAAATACCAAAAATTATCAAATTTAGCACAACCAATTTTATCTATTCCATTCAGTAGTGCAGCATATGTAAGGGTATTTTCTGCTGAAAAAACATAGAAATCGCATGAGACCACAAACAGTCAACGACATTCTGTTTCTGAAATCAGTATTTAAAAACGAGCATAGTAATAGTGCAAGATCCGACGATACATCGACCTTCACCCATCTGCTTACCGTATGAAACTTATTTTTTATAAAATTTCGAATGTAGACGAACGCATCCAGGAACACTTGCCTATTGAAATATGGTCATGGCTATTTTTAATTAAGACTATTTTAATTAACTTTTTTTCGAATTCTTCACCCACTTGTTTACCAAACAAATTTTATTCGAACCGAAAGTTTGAAGCATAAAGAATATGCCTTTGTAGTATTGCCTACTCATTTCTGGTCATGACTACCTGGCAAGCAGGTAAGTAAATATTGGTAACTGCACTGATCCAATCGCACCAATGCCCCAATCGAAATATATATCGAAATAAAGATAATTTAATTACAAATACGATGGTATAGTATTGCCTGCAATAAGCCGGTTAATTAAAATAGTTTTAATTAAAAATAGCCATGACCATACTTCAATAGGCAATTGTTCCTGGGTGTGTTCGTCTACATTCGAAATTTAATAAAAAATAAGTTTCATTCGGTAAGCAGATGGGCCAAGGTCGATGTATCGTCGGATCTTAGACTATAAGGAATCTGAAATTTTTTTAAGCCCCATTGCTAAAACATAAGCTAAATAAAAATAAAAAATCTACACAGCTTTCAAAATGTACATAGGTATGTATGTATGTACATTAGACATGTTCAAATAAATGGCATGTTCTCGAATACTTCAGGAACACATGAATGCCGAAACCGCACATCATTATCTTATTTTAAAACAAAGATATCTGCATTTTTCTAAATTAACAGACCTGATTTTTTTCGAAACGGAGTCGACAAATTTGCATATTAAGGTGATTCTAATTTTTTTTTTATTTAAAACAGTTACCATCGATCGGGGAATTCGAATCCATGATTAGTTTTTCTTCTTCTTCTTTTTTCTTACAAAAAAATTTAAAATTGACCTGAAAAAAATGAAAAAATTCCGATATTGTACTTTAAAGTTGCAAAATCACCCCATATTTTTTTGCTGCCGATCTCGTGTTACATCATTTTTAATGTACTGTTATTTGCTTAAGAGAATGTCGTAAACTGCATATCATTTCCTTATTGCAAACTCGAGATATCTGCATTTGAAGAAAAACCATTCACGGATTTGAATTCCCCGATCGATTGTTTCCCGAAAACCATACCCACTTTGTTGAAAAATTTTATAACCTCTACAACTTGCTGCATTTTTTAAATCAAGATTTTTGAAAATGGATTGTTTACTTAAAACAGAGTGCGCCAATCCAGTTTTCAATACTAACCTTAATCCTAGTAATGGGGCTTGTCCAGACATATACTTACTTACTTACTTGGGTGGCCATAACAACCCGTTACCGGGTTACGGCCGACCTCAAAAGCTCTCTCCAGGCGCCTCTGCTTTGCGCACGCCTTCTCCAATCATTCACACCAAGCGTGGATAGGGTTTCCTCGGCTTGGTCTTTCCATCGGAGGCATGGTCTTCCTCTTCGTCGTCGCCCAGCGGCTTCCGCATCAAACACCTTTTTCGCCGGAGCTTCTTCGTCCATACGCACAACATGTCCCAGCCAGCGCAGACGTTGAATAGTGATGCGCTTGACTATGTCAATGTCAGCGTAGAGCTCGTACAGTTCGTGGTTCATTCGAATACGGTAGTCGTCGCCGACGTGAACAGGACCGAAGATTTTGCGAAGAATTTTTCTCTCAAACACCCCAAGCGTGGCTGCATCTGTCTGCGACACAACCCATGCTTCTGCGCCGTAAAGTAGCACGGGTAAGATGAGCGTCTTGTAGAGTGTCAGTTTTGTCGGGCGAGAGAGGTCTCTACTACTCAATTGCTTACTGAGACCATAGTAACACCTATTAGCAAGAGTTAGTCTTCGCTTTATCTCCAGGCTGACATCGTTTTGAGTGTTCACGGCGGTGCCAAGATAGGTGAATTCCTTGACAACTTCGAAAGTATAGTTGTTCGCAGTAATAAAGGATCCAATACGCCGCGTCTCCCTGTTTGTGGACAGCATATACTTTGTTTTGCCCTCGTTCACCGTCAAACCCACTTTCGCTGACTCTTTTTCGATAGCAGAGAACGCAGCAGTAACATCTCGCTTACAACGTCCAATGATATCAATATCATCGGCATATGCAAGGAGCTGGACACTTTTGTAGAAAATAGTGCCATTACGATGTACACTGGCTCTTCGCAACACCCCTTCCATCACAAAGTTGAAGAGGTTGCAGGATAATGGATCGCCCTGTCTGAAACCTCGTTCGGTATCAAATGGTTCGGAGAGGTCCCTTCCTACTCTGACGGAGCTGGCTGTGTTGCTCAACGTCATTCTGCAAAGCCGCACCAGCTTCGCAGGTATACCGAACTCAGACATGGTGGCATACAGGCAATCCCGTATCGGGCTATCGAAAGCTGCTTTAAAATCGATAAAGAGATGATGGGTATCGATCTGTTTTTCGTGGGTTTTTTCCAGGATTTGACGTAGTGTGAAGATCTGGTCTATGGTGGACTTACCAGGTCTAAAGCCGCACTGATAAGGCCCAATCAGTGTGTTGGCAAACGGCTTAAGTCTTTCACACAGTACAGTCGACAGGACCTTGTAAGAGATGGCAAGAAGACTGATTCCCCGGTAGTTAGCGCAGATTGTCGGGTCACCTTTCTTCAGTACAGGACAAAGGACACTGAGATTCCAATCGTCGGGCATGCTTTCTACTAGCCATATTTTGCAGATGAGTTGATGCATACACCCTATCAGCTCATCGCCGCCGGTCTTGAACAATTCAGCAGGCAGGCCATCGGCACCAGCCGCTTTGTTGTTCTTAAGTCGTTGGATCACAACTCGTACCGCGTCATGGCTAGCTGGTGGTACGTCCAAACCATCGTCGTTGATTGGTGGCATCGGGTTAATTTCTCCAAAGGCGGGATTGGTGGGGTCATCGCCAGCAAGCAGCTTGGAAAAGTGTTCCCTCCATAATCTCAGTGCACCCTGCGTATCCGTAACCTGATTTCCATGTTCATCTTTACAGGTCCAGACATATAAGGCTATTGTAATCCGCTGACACATCGTGAAAAAATCAAAAAATTTTTTTTTGAACCGCTCTAATATACATATGTGACTGGGAAAGTTAAAAGGGACCTACGGTAAGAAAATAAATTTTCGAGAAAAACGACTTTGAAGTTAAGAAGTGGTTTTTTATGCTTATGAACGTTTTTATAGCTTGAAACTTATTACTCGGGGCTTTTTAGGGTCACTGATTACGAAGCTGGCATCAGATTTCAAAAATTCAAAATGGCGGATTCAATATGGCGGACAAATTTCTTTAAAACTGATCGGATTTGCTTGAAACTCCTCACTCGGAGGTTTTTGGGATCGCTGATTACGAATCTGGTATCAGATTTTCAAAATGGCAAACGCATTTTTAAAAACTGATCGGATTCACTTGAAACTTATTACTCGAGAGTTTTTGGGGTCATTGACTACGAATCTGGTGTAATTTTCTCGAAATCTGAAATGGCGGATCCAATATGGCCTACGAGGTTTTTAACAACTGATTGGATTCGCTTGAAACTACTTGCTCGGAGGTTTTCGAGGTCGCTAATTACGAATCCAATTTCAGTTATTCAAAATGGCTGATCCAATATGACGGACCATTTATTTAATAATTGATCAAATTTGCTTTTTAAAATTCAAAATGGAGGATTTTAATAGATATATGAACGATTTTTCTAAAGAAACAAACAGCAGATTTACAACTTAATTATTTATTTTACAAATATACTTTAGAGAAGAACACAACAATTTAAAAAACCTGAAACAGAGAAGAACACAATAGATTAAAAACGTAAAAAATGCATACATTAAAAGTGTTTTGTTGGATTTATAATTTATTTTAACAAAGTAAAAGTCTGTGTAGTGTTTAAGTACGCTACATATTGAATTCGCCATTTTGAATTTTGAAAATCTGATACGAGATTCGTAATTAGCGACCTCGAAAACCTCCGAGTAACTAGTTTCAAGCGAATCCAATCAGTTTTTAAAAAATTTATCCGCCATTTTGAATTTTATTTTTATTATTATTTTTATGTACTCGAATATGAATAAATTCTCGAAAATCGAGTGTGCTTGAAGTATTCTAGAACATGTCATTTATTTGAAAATGTCTAATGTACTTCTAACATTCCGGAAGAGTCAGAACTGGCCCTCAACTGAAATTTAAGTGTCAACAGGTCTCAATTTTAAATAAACAAAGTTTGCCTTCAATCCGACGGTTTAACAAATGTGAAGCTTCTTATTTTACCAATTAAACCGCATTTGTACAGGTGTTTTTTGTAATCCAGAATATTTCAGTGATAGAGCAACTGCCCTAATACTCGTATATAAAGTAGTCTGGGTACATTAATCAAATAAAATTTGTTTTTTGATTTTAAAGTGCTAATACGGAAAAGTAAGTTTATGGAATGAGGAAAAATTTCGATCAAACGCAGCTGTGCAGCTCAGCTTAAAAAGATGCCGCTTTAGGCTGTTAGTTTTACATTTAAAAGAATTTTCATATAACCCAGCAAACATTCTGACTCTTTTTAGAGTCAGATATAATTCATAATTCTGAGCTTAGGGGACGTCCATTAATTTCGTGAGGTGTTTTTTTTTAAATTCGTTCCCCCCTCCCCTTGATGAGATTTGGTGAGCTCTGACAGGACCCCCTCCCTTTCGTGAGGCTTGCCTTATAAGTTTTAAATGTAATATGCTATAATAATGTAAAGTCTTTGCATTAAAAAGGTGACTTGACATTTTTAAAGACTTCCCCTCCTCCTTGGTGAGATTTTTCCAGAGTCAGAAAAGAGTCAAAAAACATGCGTGGCTAGCAACTAGGCTCATGTTTTTATCAAAAAAAAAAATGAAATATTTCGAACTCACAAAATCTCAACGCTCAGAAAATTGTTTGAAGGGAAGAATAAAAAACTTTTGTATTATCATACAATTCACAAGTAAAATATCTATAAGGAAACTATTTCCCAATTGCTTTGATTTATTGACACATAATTAATACATACTTTTTCCATTGAGTCTTGGTTGCTCTGATTTTGTTGATTTTTTTTTGTGGGTCTAGATTGTGCTGTAATCAAAAATACCTACATCCACTTACTTATAGGAACAATTGCTTATTTTAATTTTGCTTAAAATCATCACAAGAAAATTTTACTTATTGATCACATTGCTTATTCGAGAATATTCTGTCTAGAATCTGTGCTGTGCTACAAACTTTCTTACATAATCTCCTTGTTTCAATAACATAGTCAAAGCTTAAGTTCAATCGTGCTTGCTATTCCTCCAAGTGATGATAAATTTATTAGGAGTTGTATGTACTATATGGTCACAAAAATATTCACTGATTATGTGTGTATTATTTTTTACAGTGTAATATGCTCAAATAGGAATTAAGTGTCAAAAATTTCGTCAAATTTGGCAACTTTTGTGTGGTTTACACTACAAAAACTTTTGCAAATTGTGGAAATTTACACAAGTCACAAAAAATACACCTTAAGATTCGATTAGTTAGAAATAGTTCAAGTCTCCAATTTATGTGGCTAGACAGTAACGTTGGACCATTTAAAAGCCAACTTTAGCCATAATACTCGTATTTCTGAGGTATTTCCCCAGATGCTTAAGAAAGAGGTTTATAATTGAATCTCCAGACTGCGAAATATTTGAGCCAGTTGTTGTGCTCAGTGTCCAAAATCATGTTCAAGTGCTAATTAATACAGAAATATCTTCCGACTACAGCTCCAAACAGATCCAATTGTTCCGATCAGATCATTTGTTCAAATTGTGCATGCGACAAAATAAAAACACACATCCGATATTTTAAACAAAAAACATAATTGGTTCAGAAGTAAAAGCGAAAAGAAAACTTTCGCTTAAAGTCACTTTTCGGTTTGAGAAAATTTCTTATTTTATTATAACATATTCGATAATGGACAAATAAATCTCTCTTTATACGAAAAAATAATAACCATAGATTGTAGTGAGAGTTAATATTTATCAATCTCTTTGTTCAAGTATTGAGTTATTAATAATTAAAGCCATACAGTGTCCATTCGAGCACATGTGTTAGATTTATTATATATAAAAATTCCACAAACTTAAATAGTTCACATCAAATGAGAAAAATGAGGGCTCATTGTTTGCTCAACAACACTCCATCCACTTCTTCAACCGGACAATAATGGTCATTCCCAATATGCAATGGGAACCATTGGTGCTGGTAAAGCAGCCAAAGCATTCGATTGCGCATCGCAGAATGTCTTTGTTTAACTGAAAGACCAACAATGCACTGACCACGGTGCTTCATAGTGCGCTCCTTGACATATGAGCTCCGCATGTGATTATGCTAATGGAAAGTGGGTAACGTGCGCTGCAACAACGGCAGCATCGTAGCCACGTAGCAGCGAATGTAGCATTTCAACGCGGTCAAACACTTACGACTTCAACCAACCATGTGAGACAGTGGCAGCGCATTAACTCCAGAGGAGGTGGCTGCAAGCAATTGTGACGGTGACGCTTCTTCAAGTGAACTTGCCCTGAAATGCTTTAAATTCCTGGGTGTTCTGAAAATACAATTCAAAACGTAACGCCCTGAGTGAGAAGTGAATAGTTCAATTGTGCAGTAATTTGTCAGTGCACAGTGGGATAAGATCAATTGAAACTGAATAAATTTGGTAGAAAAATCATTTTAATGCACAAAGAAATTTTGACAATTTCATTTATGAAAGCGAATGTTTTTCGGTCATTCTTTAACCATCTAACTGGCAGAGGCATATAAAGACAGGGTTAAGGTAAGTAGATAAAAAAACATATGTTTGCATCTTTTATGCATCGATGTCAGTTTGACAGCTGTAACTGGCAGCAGTAAGGAGCCATTCCAATCGAAAATTCAGCCAAAATCGGATGAAAAACTATTTATGCTTAAAGATCATTTTCGAAATAAAAGCTATGTATTTTTCAGTGCATTGCAGAATGTGATAAAATGATTTAACTTAAAATTCCGAGCAGGCAAACCCTACACGGTTGAAAAAATCAGTATGAATTTTTATACGAATATCAGTTTAGAGGTCGTTTTATATGAATTTAGGTATAAATTTAATAACTTTCCAACATATAAAAACCAGCTATGCGGCCAGTTGTTTATGCTCAATTTTGTCTAATAAATCAT
This sequence comes from Tricholauxania praeusta, assembly GCA_949775025.1. NCBI lineage: Eukaryota > Metazoa > Arthropoda > Insecta > Diptera > Lauxaniidae > Tricholauxania > Tricholauxania praeusta. The sequence continues at coordinate 47,529,847 of OX459031.1, forward strand.
CAACATTCTGTAGCCGAGCTAAGTAACGAACGGGGTCGAATTCAAGCTATTCTAGAAATGAAGCAGGTTCAAATCTCTACCCATTCATGTTCTGTTATTCAAATCATTTTATAAATAAAAATTGTATATAAAATTAAATTAAAAAGAAGTATCTGTTCCCGGACTCGAACCCATGAATTCTGCGTCCCAGTCAAACGTTCTAACAACCGACATAAATATACATTTTTTTTACTATTGTTAAAATTAAATATAAACTCTTATTATAAAATAGAATTTATACGTCAATCTATTCTATACTTTTTAATATAGAAACTTATATGATATTCATATAAAATTTTATAACTGCGGAACTTATAAAATCTATACGATTTTTTTATGGATTTATATGAATAACTAAAAGTTATTAATTTTATACTGATATTTTCAACCGTGTACCACAATTCAAAAATCACACCCCATAGTTGCCTGTTACAGTTAACTTTTTTATACCATACGCATGGTATAATCACTTTGTAATTCCGTTTGTAACGCACAGAAGGGAGCGGGATATAGAAAAGTATGTATATTCTGGATCAGCGTCACCACCTGCGTCGATTTAACCATGTCCGTCTGTCTGTCTGTCTGCGGAAATCATTATTACGAGAAAACCAAGCAAAATTAGTGAATGCAATTTAATACACAGGACACACCTTCACAAAAGCTTCTTGGGAATGAAACTGGGCGAAATCGGTTCATGGACACTCCTACCGCCAATACAAAAAATGATTTAATACGCTATATTAAGAGAGTTATTTGATGTAGTTATACAAAATTGTCCAAAAATGCATAAATAACTTAGACAAGCTCTGTGCAAAGAGTTTGCAAGATTCGACATGAGGGCTTGGTACTTTCCATACATGCAAAAACCTTAAAACGTTATCCTGAGAAATTTATTTAAGGTAATACAATCAAACTCTCACACAAATTCTAGAAATGATTCGGTCTAGCACAAGAAAAAAGTGTACACATTTCGAAAAGAGGATGTGGCACCCACCCAATGAAGTAATCTTTTTTTTTAATAAAACTAAAACATTTTTAAAGAAAACAGATTATAAGTATTCTTATTCTATTTCCATAATTTTAAGATAGATATTTTAAGATTTTTGGGTCAAGTTTTGGAATTCCCATTCCCAACTTTTTAGAAAACACATTTTTTGAAATTTAAAAACTCAAAACTCACCTTTAGATAAGCAATATATAAAAATCAAAAATATCGGAAAAAATTGTCAAAAGGGCAAGAAGTTACTTGAAGAATGACCGATCTTCATTAGACTGGATGTTCTACGAAAAGACCACTTAAATTACTATATTATAATACAGGTAAGGGAGCGTTCAAGTATTACGTAACGCAATTTATAAAACGACGCGATGCGGTACTGGGGCGGGAGGAGGTGTCGAACAACGGGTGATTTGAAATTAGGTCTGCATAATAAAACGATTTCTAGACAAGCTACAGCAATAAATATTATATTTATTATATTAATAAATAACAGCGCATTACTTTCAAAGATCTTTAAAAATTGCGTTACCTAATACTTGAACGCCCCCTAAGAGAATATGTACACTACAGCTTTCTTCAGTTTCACTTTATTTATTCCACTGTACTGGGAGAGAGAAAAAACAACAAAATCGAGAGAGCGAACGTGCACATGCGCGAGTACCCTTGATTTAGTCTGGACAAACATCAGCATGCAGAGGAAAGAAATTAATGTAGCCCTGTCCGAATGGCAAATGAAAGTCATCAATCAGCATGAGACGCTGCCTGGCGGAGCAACGGACGATGAGTGAAAATCCACTTGAAAAATGTGAGAGTGTAAAAGTGGAGATTAGGGCGCCATTTAATGTTCTGTGTTTGGACTTCGACTGATGTGTTTTGATGGGTTTGTGCCATCTCGAGAGTGCAAGCTGTCTGGTGCGGTGAGGTACAATGGCAGTGTCAGCATCAGTGAAGGTGGTGATTTCTGCCAGTAGACATATGATTGCGATCAATGCCCTTGAAGAAATAACAATGCAATCGTGGTCAGGTTTAAGCGTAAAAATTCAAATTTGTCGACTTACAAAATAAGCGAAACAATTTCACTGATTCCAATTGATTTCAATAAAACGTACGTGTGTATGTGTAGTAATTAAAATGCTGTTTATGCGTTTGAAAAAATCAACTAAAACGACTCACACTTTGGCGATACAATTGGTATGTAGTAAGTGTTGAATTGCAACAGAACATTAAAAAACATTTTTGCAAATTGAGCATTGATTTTTGAATTTCAGGAAATATGAAGTTAGTACATAATGATACTCGGTGACATGAGCGTGTACAATGTAGCAACAGTCAAAATAAGAGTTACTCGAAAAGTAAGAGAACAGATATCATAAGTGAGAAAATCCGCAAAAAAACTGACAAAAACATCCAAGGATAACTGATATTGAAAAATTAGATGTTATTTTCTCGTTTTTGCAGAAAACAAAGCTCGCTCTGTGGGAAATTTTTCTTAATGCTCGTATATCTTTCATTGACGACTACCTTATTTTGGGGTTAATACCCCTGAAATCAAAATTACATTTTGTACACTTACAAATACATAGCATATTCATACAAATGTATGTGTATGTAAATTAACATATATAATAGAGGATTATTGAAGGTTTAATTTCAGATTTAAGTTCCACCCCGGAAACCCTAGCAAAACCATTAACATCAGCATTGAAGTTTCGATATCAAAGCAACCTCTAATATCATAAAAACGCAATTTTTGAAGAATAGTAAGTGGATGTTTTAATTTTATAAATTTCTATCTACTTTATCGTATGTTCATGGAATACAACTTCAATAGGCCAAACGTGCATAAAAGAAACGATATATGTAATTGAAAAATGGCACTTCAGCCCGGATTTTGTTTCTTAACAAAAGTAGATCAAAGTATCCTTTGAATACCAAATAGATTATTTTAATTTTAAGTCATTTCATTTGTATCTACACATATTCTTGATAAGCGCCATTTTCTTACTTGAGATAGTCAAATCTGACTGTGGAAGTAACGATTATCAGAAATCTGAGTAGATCACTCAATTAAATTTTGTATAAGTCACAACATAAAAGGTCTAGAGCCGTCAAGTCAGATGAACGCAGAGGCCAAAAAAATTCATACTTGAAATTTTTCAGTTGGATGCAGTGAATATCAAATCCATTAAAATGTGTTTTTTCCGGACAATCATTGCGAAATTCCGAAGTATTACATCAAGGTACTGCCCATTAAATGCAATGCCCATCATATTATCAAAAGGATTTCCCTCCTATTTTGGCAATTTTTAAACGAGGTACACTCAGCTGCATATACTTTTTTTTTTTTTTTTTTGTAATGGAAAATCTGGCATAAATCCCAGAGCTTGCTCACAAGTTCCTATTCAATTTTATCGAAAAAATTTAACAAATTTTACCGTGCATGATCTCAAAAAAAAAAAACGGCGGGTTGCACTCCGGGAGTGCCGACAGAAGTGAAAACAAATCGTTTAATGGCAAGTTAGTGTGTTAGTTGGTATGTGTGCGTTTTCTTTTTATATGGCAATGCAATGGAAGACAAAAACGGAATATGTATTCAAATTTTACTATCGCTCTCATTCTCAATGTGTCAACGCAACAACGCGGAATGTGAAAGAAACAAACATCTAAGCATAACAATCGTTGAATGAGAATGGAATGTGTCAGTTAGTGTGTCTGCTTTGCTTTTTGTCTTCCACTTGGAATATTTATTTAAAAGAAACAAAAATTTTACTATCGCATTCATGACGGGGAATCCCGATGACGGTCGGTGTCGCGAGTTTATACTTTTTTCCTCAGCCGCACAACGTGCCATAATAAGTTTTCACTTCAAAAATTGCTGGAAGAAGTATATTCGGCTCAGTAGCCTCAACTGTGAATAATTAAATTTGAGCTAAGTACTCCTTATGTTTGAGAACAAAAATTTATTCTGATTGCAGTAAGACACATCATTGCGAATTATGTAAGTATAAGAAAAAATCAGGTAAAGAAAGTACCTGGACCTGTGACTAAATAGCTTTAACATAATTTTTCTTAAACTTAATTTAAAAATCTGCTTCTTCCTACAGACACTATGACACCACATTTATCAAAATCGGCTTATTCGTTGCCGAGTTATGGCTGTTAGAATATTCAAACGGCTTAAAACGCCATCTAGTGACAGTTTATCAAAATACAAATGTCTTCAAAAAAATCTGCTTGTTCTTAAAAAACCTATTACACCTCATTTGTCTAAATCAGTTTAGTAATAGCCGAGATATAACGTTTTAAAGTTTTTCACATAACCAAATTTGCTTGCTGCTGGTTCATGTGGGCTTGTTATTTCAGATTTTTCTCTGCTTTGGGCTGCTGGCTCTGCTTTCGGCTGCGCTTGCAGAAAAAAATTTGCTGACTGAACAACAGCTAACCGGAAGTCAACATATGTATGCTACAAATTTAAAAAATGTTTCCAAAAAATTGCATACTTTCATGGGCCAATTTTTTCAAAAAACGTTGCCTACTTTTAGGCGCTATTAATAGTTTACCCTTAAAAGTAAGCAACACTTTCCGACGAATTTCAAAAATAGCGCCTAAAACTAGGCAACATTATCTGAAATTTTTAAAATCGTTGCCTACTTTTAGGCTCTATTTTTGAAATTTGACAGAAAGTGTTGCCTACTTTTAGGGGCAAATTATTAATAGCGCCTAAAAGTAGGCAACGTTTTATAAATTTTTTGAAATCCAGTTCGTTTTCCAAGTCTTCAAAATTTTAAAATCGAGTTCGTTTCCCAAGTTTTCAAAATTCCAAAATCAAGTTCGTTTCCCAAGTCTTCCGAATTTGAAATCGAGTTCGTTTCCCAAGTCTTCAAATTTCTGAAATCGAGTTCGTTTCCCAAGTCTTCAAAATTCTAAAATCGAGCTCGTTTCCCAAGTCTTCAAAATTCCAAAATCGAGTTCGTTTCCCAAGTCTTCAAAATTCCAAAATCGAGTTCGTTTCCCAAGTCTTCAAAGAAGATTCAAATTTTACTATCGCATTCATGACGGGGAATCCCGATGACGGTCGGTGTCGCGAAATTATACTTTTTTCCTCAGCCGCACAACGTGCCATAAGAAGTTTTCACTTCAATAATAACCATGATTGTACTGAACTTTGTATTGCTCAATTTGTTGGTGAAATTTTCTTTCTCTTAAGCCGTGGTAACATTTTTTATGATTGCGTCCTTCACTCTCATCTTCATCCTTTGAACTATTTTGGTCTCAGATATTATCAATGGATATATTGTGCTCAGCAACGAAAGCGCAAAGTAGAACTCCATTATTTGTTGTCAAAATATCACATGTTTTTGAGCTTTTTAGACGTTGCATGTCTATCCAGCACTGACTGAAAGGCTCTTATTACAGATTTTACTGTAGCCATCTAGATGTTGATAGGGACTGCATGCTACCAAGATTCGAATTTTTCACCTCTCTCCTTAACTAATGTAGATCGCATTTTGCGATTTTTAGTATAATATCTCTATACTTTGAGCTATATTTTAGAATTAAAATATAAAAAAAACCCAAATTGTTGGAATTCTTATTTGAAATGTTTGCTTCCGGCTATTTGCATGAAAACAATTTCAAGTTTCAAACCTTATTTCATAATTAAAAAGAACAGTAAATTCCCTTTAAGAGCCGCTCTATTAATATTTTATTGTGGATTTGTTTAATTCGAAAAATTGTTCCCGAAAAATCTGTATTTCAGTTACTTTAATTCTTTAGAAGGCCATAACTCTTGACAACTAAGCCTCATACAAAATAAAAATTGTTTGTTTTTAGGCACACATTCTAGAAGTACAAGTAGGCCGAATATGAACGAATTGCAGAATGTCACATTTTTCCCGTGTCCGCTTCACATGATATGCCCGACGTTATAGCTTGTTAAATTACCCTTCATGCAACAAATGAAGAGCTGAGATGCAAAACCCGCCAAGACCAAAAAAATGAAAATGTGAGATATTGTAGGAGGGGACAGAAAAAATATTTGTTTACAAGCCTACATACTCTAAATTGTAAAAAAAAAAATGTTCCCTTCACAAACTTTTGATTGCAATAATTTCTGATAAATTATTTTTATCAAAGCCCGCCAAGTCCACATTTCTGAAAATCAAAACCTGCCAAGTCCAATTTTTCAAAACCAGCCAAGTCCACTTTTTCAATTTCAAAACCCGCCAAGTCCACAGTTTTTGTTTCAAAACCCGCCAAGTCCAAACATTTTTTTATTATAGTCCTTATAGATAAGATCATAAAATGTAATGAAAAATCAGAATTTTAATAACTTTTGACAACTATTACAATGGATCAATCTACTTTTTTACTGTAGTTAAATTTCAGTGGAAAACAGTTTTTTCGATTTCCCCAAAAACGCAAAATATGGACTTGGCGGGTTTCGCATCTCAGCTCTTCAAATATTGGAAATTGAATTCTTACTCAGTACCTACCACATCCTGTGTCATTATCAAGAGGTAACAATTAAGGCGTTATCGGTCTATCAGTGAATTTAAATTTATTAAATTAGTTCACTATATTTTGAAAAAAACTCTTGTGAAATTATTTTTTACAACACGGATAGGATTCCATGTTTTTTTCACGAAAGCGATTTCATGAATGGTCATTTTCACGAGTGAACATTTTCACGAATGACCGTTTTCACGAATGGTCATTTTCACGAATAACTATTTTTACGAAAGGGATTTCACGAATGGTCATTTTCACAAATAATCATTTCCACGGTACGAAAATCTTAATACAAGAGTTTAATTTAGGAAGGTAGCTCCGAAGAAAAAATGGCTAATGCTCCAAGACAGAATAAGAACTGTAGTGGCTAGTTACTACACTTACAGTGAGCAAGATAAAATTTTGGACTATTTCCGGATGTTTCCATATAATATTTAATGCTTTACAATAGAAAAATAAACCTGTAAACTGTACTGTAAATTGTTATATTTATTTAATGTCGTGAACATAGTTGTTCGTGAAAATGATCATTCGTGAATATGACCATTCGTGAAAATGGTCATTCGTGAAAATGGTCATTCGTGAAAATGACCATTCGAGAAATCGCTTTCGTGAAAATGGCCGATAGCCCACGGATAGATCATGTCTTGATTAAAGTTCTGGTACAAATTACGTTTTGATTGCATCTGTCAAAGACAAATCACGTTCTGATTGCGGTGCTTAGGGGCCGTTCATAAATTACGTAAGACGTTTAGGGGGGGGGGGGGGTCGGCGGATTCTTACTACATCTTACGACAGGGGAGGGGGGGTGAATGATCATCTTACGTAAAATTTAAAATGCGTATTCATACATTAAAGTTGTATTAACGCATCGTCATTTGTGACAGTAATGAAATATATTTGAATTTTCGACAGTCACGAAAGATTCAGAAATATCGATTACAATCGATTTAAGTAATCGACTCTGAACGGGACAACTTCTCTTCTGTTTATGTAATGAAATATATGTATGTTGTTTAAACGCAGGGTCGACTTGTAACACCGTCTCACAAGTTTGATATTATTCAGGCATTTACACGCAGATACGTCGACTTTGAAATTTTGTTGATGTTGTCCCGGTTCTTAACCACCCCCTTGCACTTGTGGTCTTCTACAAGAAGATTCGCTTTCGATTCCTTCTTCAACAGGAGACCAAAACAGCAATCAGTTTTGTCCTCTATTTCTTCGCTTAGCGTTAAATTACGATTGGTCAAAAGTACATCCACAGTTCAAAATCATGCCTTACGATTTTTTTTGTCCTTCGCTTGCAAGCGTCTTAGCTGATCGAGTTTGTAATATTTGTGACCAGTACTTTGCCTCGAAAAAAGCTACTGTAATGCACAAAAAACTACATGGAAAAGACGGTAGTCGCACTCACATGATTCAACCAGTTTCAATTTTGAAACGTGGAAAGGGGAAAAGCCTTTGCATTTTAAAACAATCGGAGATTTGTCAAGTTGCAGAGTGGCATGACGACGAGGATATTGATGTTACAGAGTTTGAATGTGAATCAGAAAATTCAACAGACGAATCGGGTGTGCCAATTGTAGGTTCACTATCAGACTGGTTGAAAAGCGCATGGACTAACGATGACTTACGATGACTTTTTTAATTCATCTTGAAAAACAAATGTGTAGTTTGTAATTTCGTAATATTTATTTAATATGTAACATATGTATATTAAAACTAAATATACATAGTAATATAGTACATCACATGAAAAATACATTTTTTGACTAGTTTCACCTTAATTATGAATCTTACGTAAGATTTCGGAAGGGGGGCGGGGGGGTAGTGAGAATCTTACAAAATCTTACTCGGGGGAGGGGGGGGGGGGTCAAAAAGTCATGAAATTGTCTTACGTAATTTATGAACGGCCCCTTAAGGTTTTATCACATTTCAAATTAAGTAAATAAAAGTTCCATACTTTTAATGGAAAAAGCTTCAAACTTCAACAGCTATAATTTTCATTGCTATTTAATTTGACTATAAACAAACTAAAACATCACGGATGCATCACTATTGTTCTCCATATGTAAATATTTTATATCAGATATTTACCTATGAACAATTGCCGTTTTGACTAAATAGCTGCATTTAACACCATGTCATTGTTCAGTAAAATTTTAAATAAATATAATTAAACGATATTGACGAACATATCACGTTTTGATTGCAAACTCGTCATATGTTGAAATCAACTATCCTCAAAAACTAAGAGACATATATTAAAAATTATTTGGTGCTGAAGGTTGTTGTATGGGTAATGCCAGGAACTGCGAGCCACACCAGCTTTGAAAAATTGTGTATCATAAAAACAAAAAAAAATGTATTTGTCTTGTAAATAAAGGAACAAAAATATAAAGTTAAGGCCGGAACCCTAATGATACCCAAGCCTTAAAACATATGGATAGTAAGCATTTTAGAACATCTTGATATAAAGTTTTCCAATACTGTTTACTTTTTTTAGATATTATTCCTTATCTGATGGTGCTTATCATTTATGTTTCAAACTTAAGGAAGACAAAAGTTCCCAAAGCACTAGTACGCTTTTCATGTTTTAAAAACATGTGATTTGTGAGTGTGTTGCAAAAAACGTTACTTAGTTTGGGTTCTTTAAAGATAAGTGCTACTTAGGCTATTTGTTCTCAAGAAGAGTCCACATATACTATGATCGCACACCTTTTCGAAGTAGTAAAGCTAACATTAATAAAGAGGCTAAATTAGTTTAAACACCTTAATTGTCGATTGACGTAATCGACTCCCACCTTTCATTAATTAATTAAAAGTTGCATGCGGCATGTGGCAGCACAACCTAGACGCCTGTTTTATGACATGTTGCCCGATAACAACAACAATAACATTTCATTTGAGAAACGCCCTCATTTACATGACTAGCATGGCGATCACGCCGACGTCCATTGTCAGAAAACGCTCCTATGCTATGCCGCTTTTACTTGGACGGATGGAAGTTTTATGTTTTAATTTGAACTAAGCGTAAAATGCATAGATACATGAGTATAGCAACATATAAATAAAATTTATGTTTATAAGAAATTTATTGTTGCAAATTAAACACAACGCTACGCAGCCGCGCCAACTGCCATTGCGACTGATGATGATGACGCGCATTGGGTGCGGATTGAAGGCAACCGAGTCAAGCGTGGCGCATGGAAGCCGTTTACACAGACTGCCATATTGCGAAAACTTTGGATTTCTTTCGTCTGGGCCTGGCAGTGGTGATAGCCGGGCTCCGCCTATTCGACACATAAAAGGCGTTTAATTCAAGAAAAATAAATTTAATAGTCGTTGTAGGATCAACCGGCCATCGCACGATAAAGTCGATTCGTCGTTGCAATTCACTCGCAATTGATGTTATTTATCAAGACTCCGATAAGAAGAAGAACCAAGCAGCATGAATGAACGATGGACTGCAACGATCTGAGGTTGGCCTTTAATGTACCATCATAATTCAGTTACTAGAAGTAGCAATAAGGATCTCACTTAGTAAGAGGATGATGGCATTTTTAGCAAATGAAGCGGATTTCAGAGTGAAATTGATTATTCTAACGTTTAACCCAAGGATTTTGTATTTAATATTAGCAGAGCACAGTGAGAAAAGATCTGTATCTATTAAATAAAATCTGATGAATTAATTCCTTAAAAATATAACAGTATCCGCACTTAAGTACGAATGCACGATGCTCAGTAGGAATTCCAAAATGAAGAAAACAGGAAAATGTTCTTCTGAAAATGTTTGAAATAACTTCTAGATGAGGAATATTTTTTACCATAGTGGACTCTTGCCTTAAAATTATATTTATATTTTTCTCTTACAGATTTTGTTGTACTTGGAAATATCTACTGCAAATATTTAACGTTTTTATATATGTACATAGTTATTTCAAGTCAAATTTATGTTTTTTAAATGGGATTTTAACTCTCAATTTTCTTTATTTAACATTTTCGATTTATTTTTACGTTTACTAATAAAAACTATCGTCAGATCGTGGCGCCACGGAAATAGTAATCTCCGCGAAAAAAAACTTGATCAAGGCTGCAACGTTCCAATATAAAAAAAAAACATTATTTCGCTCAATTTTTGAGATATCGATACTTGAGCATTTTAGTTTTAATTGTATACGATTGTCCACCATCGGCTTCGCTGGCCGAAGTAATTCTACATAAAAGTTAGGTTAAGGACTACGAAGCATTAAAATACCTTTCCAAAGAAGATATAAGCGAGGCAATAGAAAACATACGATTGAAGGCTAAGTTCAGAGAAAAATTATTCACATGGAAGAAAATTGCTATAAGTTTAAAACATTGAAATTTAGTTTTTATATGATTTTCCGTTGAGACTTATATTTTATTAAAACAAAAAAAATTTCAGTTTGGCATAGAGAACGAAACTTTATCGGTCAACTCAAAGGTTTTCACCTGGATTCAAGAATCTGCTTCAGACACTCGAAGAACATAATCTACAATATTAGCAGTATAAGACAAAGAGATTTAAGTCTCTTCAACCAAGAGAATTTTTGGAACATTGGTTAGATACTTGGACGCAAGAGATTAAGATTTAGTAATTTCGTAATATTTTCGCACGAAATATTTATTGTTGTTTTTGTTATATTTTTTCTATTATTGGCAGATCAAAATATTTTTGAATTTTTATTGCAAATGATAGCTTTGTGTTACACTTACGAAATGCAAATGATTACAGTACGAAAATTGGCAATATCATCTCTAAATGTTATAGTAAAGATCTTAGATTAAAAAAAGTAATAATATTTTCCTAAAGAAAGTAAGAAAACGTATACAGGGTGTTTTTTTAGAGGTATAGAGCTTCAAATTGAAATAAAACACAAGAAAATCGTTTTAATGTCCATCAATTTGGCTTTATTGGAAGGATAATTTTATGCCATTAATGTTTAAATATGATTTCGGGCATGTGGCCGCTGCGGCTGGCTCGAATAAAGCCAATTCTACAGGTCCAATTTTGAACCACTTTTTCGAGCATATGGGGCCGTATATCGCCAATAACGCCACGAATGTTGGCTTCCAAGTCCCCTAACGTTTCTGGTTTGTTGGCGTAGACGAGCGACTTCACATATCCCCAAAGAAAATAATCCAATGGTGTCAAATCACACGATCTTGGTGGCCAATTGACAGGTCCATTCCGCGAAATTATGCGCTCATCGAATGTTTCCTTCAATAAATTGATTGTGACGTGCGCTGTGTGGCATGTAGCGCCGTCTTGTTGGAACCACAACTCATCCACATTCATGCCATCCAATTCGGGAACAAAATAGTCGGTTATCATGGCTCTATACCGGTCTCCATTAACGGTAACTGACTCTCCAGCATTATTTCGGAAGAAGTATGGCCCAATGACTCCACCAGCCCATAGAGCACACCAAACAGTCAGTTTTTGTGGATGTAATGGCGTCTCAAGGGTCTCATGTGGATTCTCTTCACTCCAAATGCGGCAATTTTGCTTGTTGACGTAGCCATTCAACCAAAAATGAGCCTCATCACTGAACAAAATTTTGCGATGAAAATCAGCATCGAGATCAATCTCATTTTCGGCCCATACACCAAAATTACGACGCATTGCATGGTCTCGCGGCTTTAATTCTTGCACAAGCTGGATCTTGTAAGGTCGCAAGCCAAGATCTTTGCGCAAAATCTTCCATAAAGTTGATGGACAAAGCTCCAATTGCTGTGCACGGTGGCGAATCGATTCATTCGGGTCCTCTTCAACATTTTGCTCTACAGCGGCAATTGTTTCTTCGGTGCGCCCTGTTCGACGTCTCTGCGGATGCGTATTATCACATAGAGTAAACGTAGTGCGAAAACGACCCATGGTTAACCGAATTAATTGCTCTGATGGACGATTATGTCGACCATAAAATGGACGGAGCTTGCGGTAAACTTCGCGAACTGAACCATTATTTTCGAAATAAATTTGCACGATTTGCAAGCGTTGTTCTTTTTTCAACCTGTTAATGATGAAATGGCAAACCAAACTGAACATAAATGACGTTAGAGTTGCCAGATTTGACCATAAAATGCCAGTTTTATCTCTATTCGAAAAACAAACCTCTAAAAAAACACCCCATATATCGAATTCTTAATTTAATTGTATGTTTGCTAAATTGAATAGTTAACTACTTACTTACATTTTTGTGTTTTAGTATAAGTACTTTCGAGTTCCAAATAAAATGTTACAAAAGTATAACAGTTTAACACTTACATATTTGCATTATTATTTCAAAGCTGAAATACATTTGAATCTACCATGAATCATATTTGAATCAAAAAGTAATTATATTTAATTTAACCACAAATACTATTTGAATCAATTAGCAATTCTATTCTATGCAAGCACAAATATTGTTTGTATCAAAAAATAAGTCCATTTTGAATCTAACATGAAATATGTTTGAATCAATTTGGAATTATTTTTGAATCCAAATCAAAAATATTTATATTCATTTTCAGCTTTGGCGCTAAATCATTAGTGTTTATGGTTGAATCAAACACAAAATGCTTGATTTTTTCCCTGAGTGTGGTGGATCCTATTAAGAACAACATCTGAATCTTATCAGTATTCTTAACTTATAAAGGAATTCCGGATCAGTTATAGCAAAGATTAGCCATATTGCAGCTCTACCATGGAAAACCCCATACAATTTCGTCCAGTTCGGAACAGTTTTGCTAAATCATGATTGGATCTGGACGAAAAACAAAGTACATATATTATAATAACGCTATCATTATACTGTAATCACTTTTTAACCATAAAACAAAAACTAAAATAAAGCCAACGACTTGTAAAAAAAATTTAAGTTCATTCAAAAAATAATCAATGACTTACAGATGATGAGAATAACACAAGTTTGCAGAAGTACAAAAACAATGTCTGCGGATGCGAATAGAACTCATTTTTCTTGATGATTTTACTTCGCGGCAAGATTTAGAATTGTCCTTTTCGAAAATTCAAAGACTGCTGATGACATGACAGAAATTGGGTTGCTCACACAAATTTCGGAATGGTTTTACTTCGCCAAGTCTTATTGCAGATAGGACATTGTAGCAATAAAGAAATTTTTCAAGTTCTCATCAACAATTTTATATTGAGTAATAAAGCAAACCTCGTTTTTGAAATTTTTAGTGGCCTACAGAAAGAAAAAACTGCCTTTAAGTACAATCTTTCAGTTTTTTTTTGCTTTTTAGCATTGATTCAACAACTTCCCAACTGTTTTCTTCCTGAAAGAACTTTACCATACTTTGACTCTTTATTCATTCATCTAGTTTCTTCAAAGATATTTCTGTTTTACTGCTAAGGGAACACGAACATTTTATGCCAATAAAAGACTAAAAATTTGCATTAAGTCAAAATTTTGTCATTCAATTGTAATAAAATAAAATAAATCTCAGAAACAAATAGCGAAAGGGTCAACAAAGGTTCAGTTATCGACCGAATTCATTGCTAACTGGTTTATGCTGCCAAAAATGGCAACAAAAATTACAATTTACATTTTATTACAGCCAAGTACACGAAGGAAGCGTTTTAAGGTAGTCGTCAAATTTGTTATTTTACCTTTTTCCCTAATTTGTATTGTACTTGTGTGAGTTTATTTCTTAGTTTTATTGCTATTTATCTTTATCTGCGGTTATGCATCTCTTCGCCTGACAACATTTTCCATTGCAGTTGTTTGTCGTGGAATTTGTAACTGGAACAAGACCCAAATCAGCAGGAGTTTGCTCCATTGTTTTAATGTCTTTCTTCCTTTTGTTTATATTTTTATTATTTATTAACCTGAAGCTTCACCGTGTCTGGGAAATACTTTTGCTTTCCATAGACAACGTCTTACATTTAGGAATCGAGATTCAAATTTATACTTTTGCTAAAAAAAACTAACGACTTGCAGCTCTTAACAAAAAAAAATTTCATAATTTTTGAAATGAAACCAAAAATTATCTATCTTTTCATTATTTTTTGTAAACATTTTCTTTAAAATGTCTCTATGGTCTATGACAAACATTAACATTTCTTATAAAAAAATAACTACAAGCTTATTCCTCAAGTTATTAAAACAGATAAAAAATCAAAAGATAAGCTGAAAGTTTTTATCACAAAAAATTCAATAATTTTCAGCGCATTTCGATTTTAGAAATGATAAACATTTCTCTATAACTGATTTAAAGTTGTAACTTTCTCATGTCTGGTATTGATCCACTAAAAGAAGAGATAGGTACAGTTAGGACCATGCGCAGGATTTGGTCGTGGAAGGTAAGGTTTATAAAATTTCATAAAAAAAGAAAGAAGCTATTCTAAGAAAACAATCAACAAATGGATACATGTATGTATATTAGACCGGGTCGAAATTAAGATTCATCCAGACACCGACTCAAAAGTTAGAAGGACCCTTAAAAACGATATCTGCATCATTTTTTTTTTCGTTCCGTGAAAAACCAATGGAGCACTTTTGATTCTCCCGAAGGTCCTTTTTGGCTAAAAAAACGTGTTTTTTGCTCATAACTTTTATTTCTTCACAGAATGGATACCCCACATTGCTCGAAAACTAAAGAGTGCGCTCTTGCAAAAAATTTGACGTTAAAAAAATTTAAATTTTGTTTTTATTATAGACTAGCTATCCCGGCAGACGTTGTTCTGCCCTTACCGGTAGCTGGCGCGAAGCTGTATGAACTCATGCTATGGAATGTAAAAGCGAATCAGCCCATTTTTAAAGCGAAATCAACTTCTGTCCCTACTCTCTTACATAAAGTACCTTACTGCTAGGTGGTGCGATGAGTTTAGTTTATTATAGTTTTTGCGTTTTATATTATTACCAAGTCTCAATCATCTGCATCAAATAATTGCTGATATATACAAAATGTTCTTTTATTTGCATTTTCTCATTGAAACTTCTTTTTTCCCGTACTTTTAATATATGTATCTAGTCTCATTCATCTGCATCACAAATTTTGGTATTTTCTTATATGGAAAGCGTGGTACTGCACGGTCTTAGCTGTGCCTCTTAATATAAAAGATACTTGTTGTAACTTCCATGTGAATCGATGCAGTGGTCTTTGTGAAAATGCTATTTCAAAAATATTTTTGTATGAGGGCCACTCTAAATAAAAGTTTTGTAGGCTTAACTATGCATCTTAACATAAAAGTTACGTAGTGTAAGTTCGGTATGAACCGATTAACCGGTCTTAGTGAAAATGATTTTTTTAAAACTATATTTGTATGAGGGCCACCCTAATTAAAAATTTTGTGAGCCAAACAGTGTCTCTTAATATAAAAGACACGTGGTGTAAATTCCATGTGAATCGATGAAGTGGTTTTTGTGAAAATGCTATTTTAAAAATATTTTTGCATGAAAGCCGCCCTAAATATGCACCTTAAATAAAATTTTTATGGGTTTTACTATGTTTCTTAATATAAAAGGCACGTGGCCTAAACTCTATGTTAAACGATGTAAGGGCCACCCTAAATAAAAGTTTTATGGAGTTAACTATGTCTTTTAATATAAAAGACACGTTTAAATTCCATGTGAATCAATGGAGTGGTCTCTGGGAAAATGCTATTTTAAAAATATTTTTGTATGAGAGCCACCCTAAATATGCACCCTAAATAGAAGTTTTATAGACTAAGCCATGCCTCTTAATATAAAAGCTACGTGGTGTAAATTCCATGTGAATCGATGCAGTGGTCTTTGGGAAAATGCTATATCTATAATATAAAAATGAATCGCAAAATGTGTTGGTAAGCGCATAACTCAACAACGCCTGGACCAATTTGGCCAAATCTTTTTTTAAAATGTTCGTTGAAGTTGAAGAAAAATTATTTAGGGTGCATATTTAGGGTGGCCCTCATACAAATTTTTTTTTATAATAGCATTTTCCCAAAGACCACTTCATCGATTCACATGGAATTTACACCACGTATCTTTTATATTAAGGGACATGGTTTAGTCTATGAGACTTTTATTTAGGCTGCATATTTAGGGTGGCCCTCATACAAAAATATTTTTAAAATATCATTTTCCCAAAGACCACTGCATCGATTCACATGGAATTTACACCACGTAGCTTTTGTATTAAGGGACATGGTTTAGTCTATGAGACTTTTATTTAGGCTGCATATTTAGGGTGGCCCTCATCTATAATATAAAAATGAATCGCAAAATGTGTTGGTAAGCGCATAACTCAACAACGCCTGGACCAATTTGGCCAAATATTTTTTTAAAATGTTCGTTGAAGTTCAAGGATGGTTTTTACGGCGAGAAAAATTATTTAGGGTGGCCCTCATACAAATTTTTTTTTATAATAGCATTTTCCCAAAGACCACTTCATCGATTCACATGGAATTTACACCACGTATCTTTTATATTAAGGGACATGGTTTAGTCTATGAGACTTTTATTTAGGCTGCATATTTAGGGTGGCCCTCATACAAAAATATTTTTAAAATATCATTTTCCCAAAGACCACTGCATCGATTCACATGGAATTTACACCACGTAGCTTTTATATTAAGAGGCATGGCTTAGTGTACAAAACTTCTATTTAGGGTGGCCCTCATACAATTTTTTTTAATAATAGCATTTTCACAAACACCACTCCATCGTTTCACATGGAATTTACATCACGTAGCTTTTGTATTAAGAGGCATGGTTTAGTCTATTAAACTTCTATTTAAGGTGGCCCTCATACAAAAATATTTTTAATATTGCATTTTCCCAAAGACCACTGCATCGATTCACATGGAATTTACACCACGTAGCTTTTATATTAAGAGGCATGGCTTAGTCTATAAAACTTCTATTTAAGGTGGCCCTCATACAAAAATATTTTTAACTAGCTATCCCGGCAGACGTTGTTCTGCGCTTACCGGTAGCTGGCGCGAAGCTGTATGAACTCATGCTATGGAATGTAAAAGCGAATCAGCCCATTTTTAAAGCGAAATCAACTTCTGTCCCTACTCTCTTACATAAAGTACCTTACTGCTAGGTGGTGCGATGAGTTTAGTTTATCCATGTCCCTTAATACAAAAGCTACGTGGTGTAAATTCCATGTGAATCGATGCAGTGGTCTTTGGGAAAATGATATTTTAAAAATATTTTTGTATGAGGGCCACCCTAAATATGCAGCCTAAATAAAAGTCTCATAGACTAAACCATGTCCCTTAATATAAAAGATACGTGGTGTAAATTCCATGTGAATCGATGAAGTGGTCTTTGGGAAAATGCTATTATAAAAAAAAATTTGTATGAGGGCCACCCTAAATATGCACCCTAAATAATTTTTCTCGCCGTAAAAACCATCCTTGAACTTCAACGAACATTTTAAAAAAAGATTTGGCCAAATTGGTCCAGGCGTTGTTGAGTTATGCGCTTACCAACACATTTTGCGATTCATTTTTATATTATAGATAATATTTAGTCCCGAAATTCGATTTCTTCACATTTTTTATTTATTTATTTTGTTTAAACTACTGTAGATGCTGCATAGCATTGGATTTGTATAATTTTGGTCTTTTTGAAAAACAATTAATTTGTATTGTTGGAAAAAGCACTCTGGCAAAAAACCCAACTTTTATTACTCTATTTTTACAGTATTTGGCTATTGCTATATAAAAGTTAAGACAGAATTTGGTAATCGTTATATTAAGGACTGGCGCAATTCTAGACTACTGTATAATTCGCGTAAGTCCAAAGTATTGAAAATGTGACCCAGGCGATTTTTGTGCACGACTTGCATGCATGATTCGCTCACTGCTTTTACGTGACGTTCCGTACTTTGGGAATGACATGGAAAGTCTGTAATGAAAATTATATATTGTAATTTGCTATGTAGTTAAAAATATGCTATATATTTTATGCTTTGTTATTCTTCACCTGGAAAAGTAATGATATCATGTAAATCATCATGAATCAAAAGATTTTCTTCAGGCAGAAACTTAGTGCAAGGTGGCTCCGTTAGCTGTATCTTGTCCCAATGGACCATATTTGTATACGATGTGCAGCTGAAATTCACTTCAGATACATAAAACTTCCGTATATTCAACGATGGTTTTTTCCGAGCTGCAATGATTTTTGAATAGCCAACCGATCGAATATCTTTGTTGTCATCTGTTATCATTGACAGAATAATGTTTTCAGTATAACAGAAGTACGCGTTACGTCTGCATTCACTTTCGCGCAAATACATATATCAAAAACTGCACCACGTCGCGATTAGTTGGCAGTTTCGTCAAACTTAAGTCCGATGCTATTAAATCCATTTTATATATTACAAAATTGTTCACACGTACCAAATAATTTTATGAACGCACTAATGAAAACATCCAATTTGTGCAAAAAATCAAAGCTCTATGTATGGGGTAAAACACACGAAAACGCCACCTGAAAAAATTTTTGGCTCCGATTTGGGTGAAATTTGGCATGCCTGTAGTATTGATGTCTGGCAATAAAAGTGTGTTTAAGATTTTGCCCTAATATTATTTGTTGCTTAGATACGCGGGTATGAATTTCACGATTTTCGTACTTTTTCAGAATAAGTGTTTTTTTTTCGAAAATTCATAGCTTACAGCAAACTTTATCAATCAATAATTGGTGAACGTACATTTTTAGGTTTTTACTTGTACTTTTCAAAAAAAATATTGATTTTGAAAAAAAAAAATTTTCACAAAAATTTTGCGAAATGAAAAATATTTTTGCATTTTTTTTAAAAAAACAAATTTTAAAATTTATTTTTTGTTTTTAAAAAAAACTTTGATTTATTCTGCGCTTAATGCCGTAAAAATTTTCGTGGGAAAAAAATTATTTATATTTTTTTTTAGTTTTAAAAAAAATTTAAAAGCTAAAATTTTGTAAATTGAAATGAATTTTTGAAGTTTTTTTGAAAAATCCATTTCTGAATATTTTTTCGGTGAACTTCAGATTACAGCTTGATACGCAAGCTTTAAAATAATATGCCATAAGATGAGGGCAAGTAGTTAATTAAAATGTTTGTTTAAAATTAAAAAAAAATATAAATAATTTTTTCCCCACGAAAATTTGTACGGCATTAAGCGCAGAATAAATCAAAGTTTTTTTTTAAAAACAAAAAAAAAATTTTAAAATATGGTTTTTTTAAAAAAAATGCTAAAATATTTTTCAATTCGCAAAATTTTTGTGAAAAATTTTTTTTTTCCATATCAATATTTTTTTTTGAAAAGTACAAGTAAAAACCTAAAAATGTACGTTCACCAATTATTGATTGATAAAGTTTGCTGTAAGCTATGAATTTTCGAAAAAAAAACACTTATTCTGAAAAAGTACGAAAATCGTGAATTTCATACCCGCGTATCTGAGCAACAAATAATATTAGGGCAAAATCTTAAACACACTTTTATTGCCAGACATCAATACCACAAGCATGCCAAATTTCACCCAAATCGGAGCTAAAAATTTTTTCAGGTGGCGTTTTCGTGTGTTTTACCCCGTAATAATGATAATGTGCATTTCACGAAGCAAAGTACGAACTTGAACGGAAGAGAATGGCTAATTTCTTAATCTTAAAGAAAATTTCAAGTTAACGAGGTTCAAGTTAGAGAGGTTCTACTATATCATTGAAAAAAGAGCTAATTAAATTTCCAATAAGACCAAAATTATACAAATCCAATGCTAAATGCAGCATCTACAGTAGTTTAAACAAAATAAATAATTAAAAAATGTGAAAAAATCGAATTTCGGGACTAAATATTATCTATAATAGAAAAAAAATTTAAATTTTTTTAACGTCAAATTTTTTGCAAGAGCGCACTCTTTAATTTTCGGGCAAAGTCGGGTATCCATTCTGTGAAGGAATGAAAGTTATGAGCAAAAAACACGTTTTTTTAGCCAAAAAAGACCTTCGGGAGAATCAAAAGTGCTTGTTTTATGGAGCAAGATATATTATACTTAAGTCTTTACTTCACAATTAACTCAAGTCTGAGATCGAATGTTCACTAAGGTCATTTGTTAATGTAAATCACCGCCAAGCTTGCTAAGCACCCAACAGTTTAATACAGTCGACTGTAAAGTAATTAGGTCAGGAAAGACAGAAAACGCTGTAACACAACGTTACCGAACATTTTACCTCGGTAAACTCGTGAAATTATAATCATAAGGCGATTTTCTCAATTAAAGATTTCAATCAGCAGTCCCACCGACTCATGAGAAAAAAACACGTGCTTTTTCAAATGAAAATAGTATTTGCTTAGTCATCTCAAATGACAAAACACTGATGATGTATTGATTTGGATAAAGCTTTCATACTTTTTCTACTAGATAGCTTAAAAGATTTTAAAAATTGTAGTTTGATAACTTCCTGGAGGAGTTTGAACCTCCAAAAACCTCCCCCGTGCACACGGGCCTGGAGTACAGTTCATCATCAAGCGATCGATAAAAAATATTTTTGGGCACCATGTACATTGGGTGTTTGTTTTCAAAATTTTGTAACTGGATTTAATTTTTTTTTTTTTGCTATATTTTAGCTTGAGGAATTAAAATCCAAAAAACAAACTACAGAATTTTTTTTGCGTTCTAGTAAAAAAAAATTGGTTCCATATGAATTATAATAGGAAACAAAGTGATTGCGCCTGTTTCTTCGTAAAATTTCAACAAAATTGGACATAAACTCTGTCCGCGCCACTTATAGGTTTGAGCTAGGAAGCTCAAATATTGGGACAATTATTCTTATACCTCAAGCTAAAATATAGAAGAAAAAAAATAAAATTCATCTACAAAATTTTCAAAATAAACACTCTAATTTACATAGATCCTTAAGACTCTCCATAATTTCGCAAGTTTACTTTTTATTATTTTTATTTTATTTAATTATTTATTTTTTTAAGATCCTTAGGCCACAAAACAACATATCTATCCTGAACTTGACAAGTTAAGTCATAGCTTGGGATCGCTGAGCTCGAATATGCCATCGGATATCCTGACTGTTATGTCAAAACATCATATCAAATAATACTCAATAAATTATCAAGAAAGGTACCGAAAATGTTTATGGAATAGGTAGATATGTGATCTGAACACTAACAATAGACGTAATTTGAAAAGCGTATAGTACTGCGTAACCCATGGTACCCACAGCATGCTATATACCTAGCCTATAGTTTTAAATTCATGATGGAGTCTTACTAAAAATTATACCAAGATTCTTAGGAGCTTATGTAAGCGAAACACTACGCAATATTTTATGCAAAACATCGTGATCAAGAGACCTTTTGTAAATCAGTAAACTTTTTAATTTGTTGGGATGTAGGCGAATTCCTTTAATCTAGAAAACCAGTATGAGCTATTCCAATTGTTAAAAAAAAATACAGCGTATTTTAGATTTTGCTCAAACCTTGTGAGGATCTTCTTTAGAATTCCAAAGAAGAAAATCAATGTCATTTAATTTACGGAAGAGTCAGTTCCGCCTGCCCAAATTAAACCGTTTACAAAGCGTAATTTTCATGCTTTAATATTTTGCATTGTAAAAATTTTTCTATTAAAAATATCTGCGAGTTCAAGATGCTTTTAAAGCTCTAAAACAACATTTTTATTGCAAAGGATATAAATTCACACATTTGTTACACCCGGAAATGATAGGGCGCTTATAATACATTTTACTAATTTTTTATGGTTTTTAACTGTCTTCAGTATCTCGACTGCTGAATGCAAGCAACATGTCCTGAAAGAAATAAAACCATCAATTAAAACTATTATTTGTCTCATATCACAGTAACTTTTCTGGCAGCCTAACGCATGCTAACGACATGGCAAAGAAATGCACAGTTAAAACGAACACTAATTTTCATGTCTTCGTGTTATTAGCTAATTCTAAATGCCCTATATTGTGACGTTAAGATCAATTTAGCTTTAAAGCTTTGCTTCCTCGACTCTTTGAATGCATTGTCATCAGACGATATTAAGTCTATTCTAAAAATTATAAAAATATTCAGATGGTTCAATCAGCTCAAATGACTATATAAAAATCAAATACACAAACGTGCCAGATATTTCTTCTAATCAGCTGTATTTTGTTGAGGAAACCTTTATAATGCAGCACATGCGTATGCAAAAGAATTGACGTAAATAAAACAAGATTAAAAGCCTTAATGAAACTAAGAATGCAAAATTATATATTAATTATAACAAAACTAAAATATCTTCTATACGAAAACGATTCAACGTACGTACCTTAATAATATATTTAATTAATAGGTATTTATTAGCAGAATCAGTTGTTCATACAGATATGTGAAATATTTAAATAAACAAAATGATATTTAGTTAGCTTTAAAAATATATAAAAGCCAAAATACCCCAGATAACAAATTAGTTATCATCTTTTGAAAACAGTTCGAATATAAAACAAAAAAATGCGTCCCTTACTTCTGTTGGCCTTGTTCGGTTTCGTTGCCATTTCATTAGTCTCGGCAACACCACAACGTCTAAAGAGACAGGCTCCAAGTGAGGATATCGAACTATTTGAAGGTGAGGGTGAGGATAGGGCTACCAGATGGCATACTAAAGTAGCAAAAGTGCTACTTTTCACTTGAAATATACTACTTTTGGTTGAAATGCGCTACTTTTAACTACTTTCGAAGTTACGACCTTTTTTTTTTTTTGGTCGATAAACAAAATTTTACAAAAAATGTTTTGTGGAAACAATGTTAATAAATAAAAAAAACGCAATAATGATGTTTTTATTAGTGCTATGGGAAAGTAGAAATGGGGACTTTTTTTTTTTTTTTGCTAATTACTATACTTTTTTTGTAAAAATTACGAAATTTGTTTGTGTTTTTTGAAAATTCTTAAATTTTACAAATGTGCTACTTTAGCAAGCAGGTCATCTGGTAGCCTTAGGTGAGGATGATTCGACGGATGTGGAAGTACCCGCGTTAGATCCAGTACCAAAAGTACCAACTGAAGATGGTGAAACCGATGTAGACGCACCTGCTGCAGAAGATCAAATCCCAGAAGGACCCGCTTCTGAAGAACCTACTGATACCGGTTGCGACAAAACAAAAGTTGGTCGTCGTGATGGTATGAAAAGTAGGAAGAACGTAAGTCGTGAACGCGGTGAACGTGGACGGAATGGATCTGGTAGTCGCAGAAAGGTAGGCACTCCCGCAGCTAAGTCACGCGGTGTCAATCCACGTGAACGCAAAAGTCAGAAGTTATCAAAAGGTAGACGTCAATAGATTGAAACCACTGGGTCCTGATTTCATAAGTGATCGATTTCAAACGTACCATATCTTTCCGCACTTCGTCAATTTAGTTAAAGTTAATTAAATACTTACATTTTTTGTAATAGTTTTTATAATAATAATTAATAACTTAAATTTTGAAGTGTATCATATGAAATGAATGATGATTTATGTTACCATTCAACTAAATAATCTAGGGATAATAATAATTTAATAATAATTTTTTTTCAATTGAAGGTTGTCTTAAATATCTACATATACGTATAATAATACTCAATAAAAATTTTTCATATCTTTATTTGAGTATTGATATATATATTCTCTACGACCCCTGCGACAGCGCCTAACTCTTTCCACTCTTTGCACTCTTCTACAACAACTTCGTATTGTTGTAATTCGCCCAATCGTTGACAGACGCAACTGCACCAAAACAATTCAACCCTTGCGTGTTGTTGCTTTGCATGTCGTTGTTGGTAAATACGTAGCGCTTGCGACTGCGCACAATTCTTGGTATGCTTTGTTTGTTGTTGGTAATTTTGCCAACTGGTGCGCTGCCGTGTGCGCTACCGGCATGCGCGTTGTTGCTTTTATATTTTTAATAAATCCTTATGGTACCGTATCCAACGATTTGTTGTTGTTGTTGGTTTTTTGTTGTTGCACTCTTGAAATAAAATCCTTGTCGACCTCTGCTCTACAGTATATAGAAGAAAACTAATGAAACTCTTGGTTTTCTCGGGCGATAATATTAACCGAAAACCAATAAGTCTGTAGCAAAGTAATTTTTGACTAATTCTAATTCTATAAACCTAGTTGTTTATAAATTATTAAAAGTCAATATTTAATATAAAGTTTGGATCTAGGCAAAGATTTCCCTATTTAAAGTTCCAAAAACTAATTTAGAAGTTTAAAAATAGTTTACAAGTAAATATTTGAGGCTCTGGCAAAAATCTTCCTTACCTTAGTCAGCCTTTGCGGAATCAGCAGTAAGATTCGCATAAACAGAACAAATAGTGATCAAAAAAATTCCCTTCAAACTATTATTTGCATAAAAAAATGCCAAAACCGTAATATCTTCACTTTTCTAAATTAACAGACCTGATTTTTTTGAATCGGAGTCGACAAATTTACATATTAATCGCAGAATTTGAATCCGTGATTAGTTATTCTTCTTTAATTTAAAAACTGACCTGAAACAAATGAAAAAATTCCGTTTTTGTACTTCAAAGTTTCAAAAGCACCCCACATTATTATGCTGCAGATCCCGTGTTACATAATTTTTAATGTACTGTTATTTGTTTAAAAGAATGCCGTAAGCCGTATATCGTTTTCTTATTTCAAACCCGAGATATTTGCATTTTTCTACATTAACAGAACTGAAAATGGTAGAAAAGTCTATAGAATGGTTAAAATTATGCCAGGTCTATTAGTACCATTTCATAAGTGAACATTTTTTTTAAATTCGAACCCCTTCTCCCCCCTTTCCCATGGTGAGATTTACACTAAACATTTTAAATAAAATTTATTTTAATTTTACTTTATATGCTCATATATTTTGCTTCATGCCACTAATAATAATGTCTTCCACCCACGTAACCCATGTAACGTTTTAAAATGTTTCGTTTGAAATTTAGCAAATGGATCTTTACAGAAATCTTCCTTATATATTTCAAATGTACTGTTTCACATGCAATCATTCTGAACTTTTTCTGAAAGGTTCCAGATTCAACGTTTTCTGAACTTTCGGAATGATATCCTTCTGGCACGTTATAAACAAAATATTTAGCATGTAATCAATCTGTAGTATTTTAGGAAAGTTCCAGATTTGATGTTCACTGAATTGTTTTTAATGAAATATAAATAATGTTGTATGATTCTCTGTTTGATGCAATGTTAAGTATAATTTATTTTTGATTATAAATATTTGGAGGAATATATTTTTTTCTCTGAGGACGAAATTTTGTAATCTTAAATAATTGAGGAGTGGTAAACATTTTATTAGCTTTTTAGATATTTTAAAAAAGTCTTTATATTAAAAAAAATTATTACTTTACTGATTCATCCTCTTTACCCCTTTCGGTTATTCTATGTCATATGGCATGATCGTTTTTCAACGTATGTTTGAAGTCAAATAAAAATTAATTTCCAATTCCATTTTATTTTTAATTTTCTAATTTAAAAAAAAAATGTATTAAAGATGAACACAATAAGCTGTATGACTTAATAGAGCAAACATTGCATACTTTACTAATAATTTCTTACCAAACAAATAGTTTTATTTGATAATTTTATGGATGCCATTTTGAAGCTGAATGTTGGTTTACTAATTATGAAAATATTTAGACCTCTAAAAAAGCTCAATAATGATGTACGATTATTTATATGTCGCGCTATGACATATTGCATGAATTTTATCTACAGGTGCTAAAATGTTTCAATTGGTTGAGAAGAGCTGCAGCGGTTGAACGCTTTTTCATTCATAAATTTAGTTTATAGTTAAGGTAATTACAATGTTTAAAAAACTGATAGGAGATGATATTAAAACAATTTTAATAGTTTTGATGACTCAGATTTATCTGATGAAGAAGAAGAAACTGATGCCTTGGAGACCTTATTAGAAACTTTGGATTTGGATGAGCTTGCGCACCCATCATTTTATAAAACCCTTAAATTCCGATTGATAAAGAAACCATGGATTGTTCCAAGCTAAGATTTTTCTGAAAATTACCTCAAACAAGATTAAAACACTCCTGTTTCATATTTTTGTAAATATTTCACAGGTGATTTTATTGATATTGATGTTCAAGCAACAAATCAAGCCAGACTTTTGCAAAGTGGGACTTCAATTAATGTCACAAGGGAAAAAATTCTAAGATTAATAGGCTTAGGAATCGTAATTGGAAGGATCGGATATCCTCCTTTGACGATCTATTTAACTGATGCTTCTGAAACTCTAACATTTCGTCAAAATATGGCAAAATTCAATACGTAAGAAGCTAAAGCTTACCCTAGATGAGAAATCGAATGACAAACTTTTAAAGATCCGTCCACTTTTAAATATGTTCTCAAAAATAACTTTTCATATTCCTGAAGATAAAAACTTACGCGTTGAGGAAATGATGATTCCATTTAAAGGAATACTAGACAGCGGCAGTATGTGCCCAAAAAGCCTATAAAGTGGGGAGTAAAAGAGTTTTGTTTATGTAGCTGTAAGGGAATTGCTTACGACCTTGAAGTATACTAAGGAAAAAATACAATTTTGGGGGATTCAAAATTAAGTTTCTGTTCTGATATATTTTTAGACAATTCCAGGAAATGGATGGCGGCTGTGTACAACTGGCTTCGTCCAATTATGGTGATGCAGAAACAAACATTTTTACAAGATTTTGTGCTGAGTAAAAAAAGAAAATTAATATACCACAACTTTACATTGTAGGCATGTATAACAAATAAGTATATGGGTGGGGTTGATAGTATTTATAAGATTATTTACTGTTGTCATACTGAACTACTCGACGGTCAAAAAAGTGGACAGCTAAAATGTTCGACCATTTTATTGACCTAGCTGTATGCAACAATTGGTTTGAATATCGAATGAATTACGATGACAATAACATAAAAAAAATCGATTGAACTTTTGGCATTTCGAAATGATGTAGCTGAAGGGTTGTTAGCATCTTGATCAATACAAAATCTTTTCAGAAAGCGTGGACGACACAGGCAAACTGAAGATGCTGATCTATCTTGCAGACCAATTACTTCTAGATCGAAGTTAATGTACGTGTTCAGTCTTAATTCGTTTTGATGGCTTTGAACACTGGCCGGAGCATACCACTGTAAAGCACATTTGCAAGGGTGCCCAGGATATTTCTGCGTTCAAAGTGCAAGGTTTATTAATGCATCTCAAATGTTACAAGAAATTTCTTCAAAGTAGATCATGAAAAATAAAGGTTAGTTATGTATAATTTTATATTTAATTTGTTTTCTATTTCTTATTCTTTTTATTTTCAGAGCCAAATTTAAGTTTACAGGACCTAATAAATGGAACAGGAATTGGCGTCGAACCAATATTTTTTATATTTTGTTTTTAACGTTTCGTAAATTATTATAAGCAAAAAAATCTTTTTCTTTTCCTACTTTCTTAAGTTTTAAATAAACATAATTAAAGAAAAAACAAAATTGTTTATTTTTGAAAGGTACGAGTAGGGTATTTCTTATTCATGCTTGAACTAGATATATTATGTCATTACACCCTTTCCATTAAAAAATCTTGGATATGTACACAAGAGTGTTTCTTACGTGTACTTTTTTGCGAAAATCAAATGGGACTCCTCTCAATTGGTTCGAAATAGGGTAAAAAAATTTAAAAAAATTAATTTAAAATTTTTATCTTTAACCCCTACGGACCCTATTTAAAAATTAAAACTGACATAAGCCGCCATTTTTAAACTATTTTTTTCTTTAGTAGCTTTAAATTTTAACAAAGAATATTTTAAAAAAAGTTACTTTCGGATCTAGTTTTCGAGGTATAGTCATGTGAAGTTCCGGATATAACTTTCCTAAAAATCATTATAAGTTGGAAACTCCTGAACAGATTTTAAATGTATTGATGTCATATGGAATTAAACTCCGTTAATTGGGCTATCATAATATGTTAATAAAATTACACATTAATGATACAATTTT
The DNA here is from genome assembly GCA_949775025.1 of Tricholauxania praeusta. Classification (NCBI taxonomy): domain Eukaryota; kingdom Metazoa; phylum Arthropoda; class Insecta; order Diptera; family Lauxaniidae; genus Tricholauxania; species Tricholauxania praeusta. Next base: position 47,558,370 of record OX459031.1, read on the forward strand.
TAGAGAAAATAACAGTTATTTTAAAAACAAATGGTGACAATTTTCAAAAAAAACCTTCATACCTCAAAATACGTGGAAATTATTTCAAATTTTTATGCATCAATCTTATAAACAGTAAAATGACCTTCCATATGACATCAATATACATATGTAAAATCTGTTCAGAAGCTTCCAACTTAAAGTGACTTTTAGAAAGCTATATCCGCAACTTTCCATGACTATATCTCGAAAACTAGATCCAAATGATACTTTTTTTTAATATATTCTTTCTTAAAATTAAAAACCACTCAAGAAAAAGTAGTTTAAAAAATGGCGGCTTAGGTCAAATTTAATTTTGGAATAGGATCCGTAGGGGTTAAAGATAAAAATTTTAAATTAATTCTTAAAAATTTTTTTACCCTATTTTGAACCGATGGAGGGGGCGTCCCATTTGATTTTCGCAAAGGAAAACAAATAAGAAAAGTCAAACTTCACTTTGAAATAGGGTCCGTAGGGGTTAAGGATAAAAATTTTTAATCAATATTTAAATTTTTTTTAGTCTTATTTCGAACCAATTGAGGGGGCGTCCCCAATTTTTTTTCCTAAGAACCACCCTAATGTACATATGTATATGTTTTAGCACAAATTATTGGAATTACATAAAGAATTTAAATTTGAATTTTGGTATTTATATTACCTTTATATTTTATGCCATATGGCATGACTCTCAAAAACCACTAATAAAAATAAAATTTTTTTAAATTAGTTTCAATTATTGTTAGAGTAAGAAAATGGAAAATACTGATTTTTAAAGTCAATCGGAAATTTTACCTCAAGAATTATTGCCGATAACGCGTTTTCCAAGGAATTCTACCTCATTCCAAAAAAAAAAAAATTACGATTACTAATCAGGGAATTGAAGAAAAGTTTTGATGGATCACTTATTCAATATAGGGTTATAAGAAACGTCACAAAAGATAACTGCATATTAAGTATGATAGTAAGAGATGCCTCGAGTAAAATTAAACAATTAAAATAGTTCGAAAACGTAATAAAAAATTTCAGAAACGTTTCAAAAGAAAGGTCAACTTTGACACATTGTAGAAAGATCTCTGAAATGGAAATGAAAGATTTCAGAAATGTAGCTGAAGCTTTTTAAGATTTCATGTGAACGATTTCTGCAAGGTTTACGAAACATTACATCTCGAGTGAATGTGTACCACTTTATTTTTTTTTTTTTTTTTTGTGAAATAAGCAGAGGGAAATGGTACTACGTTAAAGGTACACTATAATGAATTTGATTAGATCTGTAACGTAAAAATAGGCTCCAGCACCACCTTTCCTAATTTCTCATTCACTTCATGCGCATTCATGAAACATGATATCCATGTCTTCTGGTAGTATAGGAAGACAAGCATTAGATGTATGTATGTTTCAATACCCTCCTCATGCAGCCACTCCAGATTATCGTCAACTGCTCACAGCACAGCAGCAACAAAAATACAGTTTCTATTAGTCGTTATTAGCTTACTAAAAATTATTTATCTTTCATTGCTAAGAGAATACGAACATTTTATGCCAATAAAAGACTAAAAATTTGCATTAAGTCAAAATTTTGTCATTCAATTGTAATAAAATAAAATAAATCTCAGAAACAAATAGCGAAAGGGTCAACAAAGGTTCAGTTATCGACCGAATTCATTGCTAACTGATTTATGCTGCCAAAAATGGCAACAACAATTACAATTTCAATTTTATTACAGCCAGGTACACGATGGAATCGTTTTAAGGTAGTCGTCAAATTTGTTATTTTACCCTTTTCCCTAATTTGTAGTTTACTTGTGTGAGTTTATTACTTAGTTTTATTGCTATTTATCTTTATCTGCGGTTATGCATCTCTTCGCCTGACAAAGTTTTCCATTGCAGTTGTTTGTCGTGGAATTTGTAACTGGAACAAGACCCAAATCAGCAGGAGTTTGCTCCATTGTTTTAATGTCTTTTTTCCTTTGTTTATATTTTTATTATTTATTTAACTGAAGCTGCAACGTGTCTGGGAAATACTTTTGCTTTTCATAGACAACGTCTTAGATTTAGGAATCGAGATTCAAATTTATACTTTTGCTAAAAAAAACTAACGATTTGCAGCTCTTAACAAAAAAAATTTCATAATTTTTGAAATGAAACTAAAAATTATCAAAAATTATTACATTTGGAAGAAATTAATTAAAAAAATTGGTCTCTATGACAAACATTAACATTTCTTATAAAAAAATAGCTACAAGCTTATTGCTCAAGTTATCGAAACAGATACAAAATCAAAAGATAAGCTGAAAGTTTTTATCACAAAAAAATTCAATGATTTTCAGCGCATTTCGACTTAAGGGGACATGACACCTTCAAATTTTCAAGAATTAAAACAATTTTTTTCGACTGTTTCTTGTTCAAAAAATATTGAAAAATACCTTTTTAATAAAATAGGCCTCAAACTCGGTTTATAAAATATATAGCGAGCATTTAGTAACATCGTGTCAAAGTTATAGTACTTGAAAAGCTATAGTTTAAAAATTTTAAACGCGTTTTTCTCGAAACCACGATTTTCGAGTTGGCGGGCATGATAAAAAAAAGCTACTGGACCGATTTTTCTGAAATTTCAATATGCTGATGTGCACATATAAATGGAGGGAATGAACTACGGACAGAAAGATCGGTATTATAGTTTTTGATTTTTGGCACGATTTTGGCCCGAAAAATTGGCAATTTTCGAAAAAATTTCTCCATTTTGTTATTTTGGACCAACATTTTTGCTTGTAGTTCATTCCCTGGCGGCTCGATGCTGATTAAAACCTCTTATTTTTTTTTCAGATGTTTTAGTTAGCTGCAATCATGCCCGCCGTGATTTTTTGGTGATTTTTTGGTGATTTTTTCAAAAAATTCTAGTGGTCATAAATTACATAAAAAATTAAATTTTTTTTTTTTAAAATATTGTTTTGTGTCAAAATATATGTGTAAAGTTTCAAAATGATATCTTGTTTTTTATAAAATTATAGGCATTTTAAAACACTTAAGAACACATTTTTTGAAGGTGTCATGTCCCCTTAAAAAACGATAAACATTTCTCTACAACTTACTTTAAGTTGTAATTTCCTGATGTCTGATATTGATAAAATGAAATTAGTGCTTCACCAAAAACCAATAAATGAAGCGACCAGTTGCAAAGCTGGCAAAATCAAAAAAAAAAATCAAATTTTGAGATATTCTCATATATCAAAATCTAGACCATGCTTCATCTTTCTACTATGGTTTTAGATTAAAAAAAAAAAATTTCACAGAAATATTACACTTTTTGATTTATTTTTGATTCATGGATTTCAAAACCGCCCAAGTCCATGAACTTGCTTTCAAAACCAAACCAACGCCTTGGAATCAAAACCAGCCAAGTCCAGTACATTGGTATCATAACCGGCCAAATCCACTTTTTTTCCAACGCCTTGGAATCAAAACCGGCCAAGTCCAGTTCATTGGTATCAAAACCGGCCAAGTCTAAAATTGTTTTCTCAAAAACATACGCAAATAAAACTTGGAAAGTCTGATCTGACGTGCTTTGAGTAAGAAATTTTATAAGCTATAATGTGGGAAATACTTTTTAATTTTTCAATGAAGATAGATGAAGATAAACGTTTTTCGTTGTTTTTCCAAAAGTATGGAAAAGGGACTTGGCCGGTTTCTCAACTGGGCGCCTCAAATATCGTTATCATTAATGGGACCGAGTACTAGGACTTCATAAAATGCATACCCAAATTTTCTTACGTTCTTACAAAAGTTTTGGCTAGCAAATTTTAAATTATTTTTTGTTATTCTTCATATCAGGCCCCCAAAATCAGATTTGTTGGGATTTTCACACATATAATTTTTTTAAACCACTATAAAAAGTGCATTTCTGATTAGATTTACATAAATTTTGACTTATTGGAAAGGTATTGAGCTCTTCTCTTCTACTCGTCTGCTGATGTACCATATGATATGATCCGCTTAGAACTGAGTAAAACAGCGATCTCATTATATTTCTTTCTATATTATACCAAGAATTATTGAATCCATATTCGGTGACCGTTTCTGAGAAAACTTTTCGTCAGAAGACGGCTTAGTACAAATTTTAAGACTTATGCTAACTTTTGTACTTATCGCCATCTGGCGTGCAAGTTAACACATATACACAAACACTCCATGCAATATATCAATAAGTTCCAATCCTTTCCAATATGTCTAAATTTATGTAATAAACATTTTTTAGTGGTTTAAAAAAATTATATATGTAAAAATCCCAAAATATCCGATTTTGGAGCCTGATATTAAGTGTATAAATAAATAATTTTTAAGTTTTTTTTAAGTAAAATGCTTGTAAAAACAAAATCTTAATTTTTTTTAGCAAATTTTGGTATGCAGTTCGTGAAGAAAAAAAGTTACTTGCAAAAACATGTATTTTTTTCAAAAACGACCTTCAGGAGAACCAAAATCGATCCATGGATATTTCTCCGATCGAAAAAAGATTATGCCAAAGTCGTTTTTATGAGTCTTTCAAACTTTTTAGGTCCCATCGGGCTGAATCTAATTTTCGACCAGGTCTAGGGTACAGTTCATAACCAAACCATCGATTAAGAATTTTTTTTTTTTTTGGACACCAACATAAGTAATAGCGATTTTGTTTTAAAAATTTTGTAGATCTTCTCAATTTTTTTTTACTTATGCCTTAGCAATGGTATTGAGAATAGTTCTCACCAAATTTCAGCTTTCTAGATGAAACCTGTGGACAACGAGAACAGAGAAACGCAGAAAAATTTGCCTCAAGTGCCAAGATATAGCGTTTTAGAAATTTTGGTTATATGGGAAGTGATGCGCCCTGTTGTGGTACCACGACCGCATTTTTTGTGTAGCTGAAAATGCGAACAATGTGTTTTAGTATTGAATGTATGGAAAATTCTTCCAAAACTTTTAACTTCCTAGATAAAACCTGAAACGGCGCAAACAAAGTCTGGGGCCCTATTCTGTAATGCGATGCGAAAGCAGTGCATGGCCATGTAAATGTACAGCTATTTTTTAAGCCAATATATAAGGAAAAAATCCATGATCTCTACGCAATTAGAGATTTGGTGTTTCATGTGTAGCAGTACAAATCCTTTGCTGTTTTCACTACTTTCACCTCATAAACTATAACTTGAAATTATCAATGCCACTACATATATTTCCCTAAATTAAGCAAAATAAATAATTGCGGCGTTTTGCAAAAAAAAAGTTTAAGCGTTTTAAGCGATTTTAAGCGATTTTCTATTGAATTTAATTTAAAAGTATTATTGAATTTTTAAACATGTTTCAATAACAAGTAATGATAAATGGAATGCTTAAAGTGATCTTGTCATTCTTTGCAGGGATTCATCTTGGGTCTTTAAGGGGGCACGTGCCACCATGCTTCGCGCCCATCCGTCATATATATGAAAGGAGTCTACAAAAGAGCCAGATATGACAACACGTCATCTCCCGGAAATAAGCTAATGCTTTAATTTTTTCTAATAAGCTAATATTTTCGAAAGGGAAAAACCTTTATAATGCAGCACATGCGTATGCAAAAGAATTAACTTAGATAAAACAACATTAAAAACCTTAATCAAACAAAGAATGCAAAATTATATATTAATTATGACAAAGCTAAAATATGTTTTAAGCAAAAATGCTTCAACGTGCGTACCTTAAAAATATATTTAATTAATAGGTGTTTATAGCATTAGCAGAATCAGTTGTTCATACAGACATGAGAAAATTTTAAATAAACAAAATGAAATTTAGTTAGCTTTAAAAATATATAAATGCCAAAATACCCCAGATAACAAATTAGTTATCATCTTTTGAAAACAGTTCGAATATAAAACAAAAAAATGCGTCTTTTACTTCTGTTGGCCTTGTTCGGTTTCGTTGTCATTTCATTGGTCTCGGCAACACCACAACGTCTAAAGAGACAAGCTCCAAGTGAGGATATCGAACTAGTTGAAGGTGAGGGTGAGGATGATTCCACGGATGTGAAAGTACCCACGTTAGATCCAGTACCAGAAGTACCAACTGAAGATTGTGAAACCGATGTAGACGAACGTGCCGCAGAAAATCCTATCTCAGAGAGACCCGCTGCCGAAGATTCTACTGATACCGGTTGCGACAAAACAAAAGGTGGTCGTCGTGATGGTAAGAAAAGCGGAAAGAACGCAGGTGGTGGACGCGGTGGACGTGGACGCAATGGACCTGGTAGTCGCAGAGAGTCAGGCACACCCGCAGCTAAGTTACGCGATGTCAATTCACGTAAACGCAAAAGTCAAAATTCATCAAAAGGTAGAGGCCAATAGATTGAAACCACTCGGTCCTGATATATATCATAAGTGATCGATTTCAAACGTAACAATTTTGTCAATTTAGTTATAGTTAATTAAATTAAAAATAAATGCTAGTTTTTTGAAGTTTATCATATGAAATGAATGATGATTTTTGTTACCATTCAACTAAATAATTTAGAGAAAATTTTTTTCAATTGATGGCTGACTTTCAAATATCTACATATAGACCCCTGTGCGCGAAATTATCGTAAGTGCCAAAATCCAAATTTTACAGGAGAAGATTTTTTCTACTTTTCTGTGCTTTGGTTGGCAATATCAATACCAAATTTTCCATGTGCTTAGATAATTAACTATTATAACAAAACTCAGAATTTTTCGTGCGGAAAAGTGTACATTTTCCGAAAAAAACATATCTTTTGGCATATACGATAGTTTCGCTCACAACGTTTCGTAGGTGTGCTTGCAGCAAATGGCACTTACGATAACATGAAAAACAGTTTAAATTGGAAATAAATTGAAACGCAAAGTTATTTGTGATTTTAAATCTTTGTGAAAATATGTGAAAAAATTAAGGTTTTATTTATTTAATTTTTTTTTATTATTTTAAGTGGTATAAAATATCATTAACAAAAGTTGCACATAACAAAAGCATGTTTTTAATTTCAAAAGTAATTAAATTTAAGTAATTCGTCGCTTTCATTTAACGATTCTTTTTTTTTTTTGAGGAATGTTTTAAATTTAAATACTCATTGTGATATTTTGATGGAATACTATTTTCTAAACATAGATTTTGCAAATCATTAAATTTTATCGAGAGATACATAAAGGCTTATGGTACAACATTTGTAGCTTAAAAGTAAAATTAAAGTTGTTTATGGTTTTTTTAGTGGAATTTTCAGAACATCCATAGATGGGTTCAATTGATTTTGACTTTTTTTTAATTGAAGCTATGCGAAGTTTATTTGAGTCTAGTTAAATTTTGTTCGGTAGTAAGAAATCTGTAAGTGACTTCCAGTTCTTGAGCTCAGTGTGACTTATTTTAATGCAGTCGTATCGCTATGGGTTAGTGCGTGCATTGCGAATAATTGTTGGCCATTCACTGGGCGCCCAAATCGTACTATTTCGTACAAAAGATTCAATTGTGCTATGCACAGAATCAACTGGTATGACCGGGAAGTGAATTTGTAATTTTAATTTTTTCAATGAAGTTTGAAGAATTTGAAAAATGTGCCAGCATAGCTAATACGGTCTCGTTGCGGCTTTGACCAGCACAACTGTCACAATATAGACTTATGTCATTAGCTGTCTGTCTTTGGTCTACGATTATTAGATATTTATAAAGGGCAGTGCAAGTTTCATTGCATCCTCGCTTACCATCCCGCTCACCCCACAAAAAAAATAGCCATTTCTAGTGCCACTTTCATAAACGCTAAAATTATAATAGGCGTACTCACAAAAACTGCTTATCTGTACATAAGTAACGATAAGAGAGACTACGAAAGGCTAAATAACGCGAGCAATAGTTACGCTTCACATTCTACTTCTAATTTAAAAAAAAAGTAGTGAATATAATAACAACAATTAACCCTTTCTTATCAACTTTCTCATATCGGGCCAGAAAAATTTTTTTTTGTCTTATTATCACAGATATAAGTTTTATTAATAATAAAACACAAAAAAATATAGCAAAAAGTTTTTGGGAAAGGCTATAGACCTTAGGAAAATTTGTACAATATATTGACCAAAGTGCATCAATGGAGTAAAATTTAAGAAAATCTTTTTTTATTTATAATACTTTTTTTTATTGAAAAACGAAAATATAAATATTACAATTCTTTAAAAGTCTAGTAGCGTAGCCTGAAAAGCATAAAAACTCAAATTTTAGATTCAGAAAATTTATGGAAGGTTTAAAAGCAATTTTTTAGAGTCAAAAAAGTTGTCGAAGTACAGAAAATTACCAAAATTTGTCAATTTTTTACTCAACTGCAAAGCTGTTGCTGTTGAGAACCCGTTCTTTACCAAGTTTTCTGAGTTAATCGGAGTTTTCTTTCCTTGATTTAATCCCACGGAGATCCTGTCCAAGATGTCATTAATTTCGTATGCTTATTTGAAAAAAATAACAACCTTTCTTGTATTTTGTACAATATATTGACCAAATTATTTATGTTGTACATTACCGTTGTTGGAATTTGTACAATATATTGTACACTTTTTTTAAGCTATTAAAACAATTTTTTTCCACATCTTTTTTAAAAAATATTGATGTTCTTCTAAAAATTGGTTCTTTAACTTTGATTTAAGCTCATAAAATTAAAATAAAAATGTTCACTACCTTCTCAAAAACCTAAAATTTGTGTGCGCATTGCACAGTTGCAACATAGACTGTTTTTCAAATTCAAATAAAAGACTAACTATGCTACCTCTGTTACTCAATTTTGAATTTTGAAAAGAAAAAACATGCTTAATTCAAAAATTAAATGTCTTTTTTCAAAATTTGCGAAAGTTTTAAAAAGAGAAGAATAGAAATGTGATAATTTTTTTTTGTACAATATATTGTACAAAAACAACGAAAGGGTTAAGCACAATATATTTTTGTATGGCACATACGATAATTTCGCGCACAAGCAAATAATCTAGTGTGACATACGGTAAAATATACAGTCAATTTTCGGCGTAACTATAAGAATTTCAGCTACAATATTTTACCAGGTGATGCGTAATGGGGTATAGATTAAATTTGCATCAAAAAGTCCGATATTTTCGCGCACAGGGGTCGATATAATAATGCTTCATAACTATACTTAAGTATTAATTTATATTCTATACACCCTATAGAATAAAACTAATGAACACTTTTGTTTTTTCCGGCGACAATATTAGCCGAAATCAATAAATCTGTGTTAAAGAAAATATTGACTAATTAGAGCTATTTCTTAAATCTTAGTCGTTTATAAATTATTAAATGTCAATATTTAAAATAAAGTTTGGATCTAGTCAAAGATTTCCCATTTTAAAATTTGTAAACTCATTCTTAAATTCAATATCAATTCAGAAAAATTTATAAGTTTAAAAATAGTTTACAAATTCAAATTACCTGAGTCAGCTAAAAACAGGAACCACTTTCCCGAATCAGCAGACAAGCTTCGCTTAAACAGAACATATCCACTATAGTGGAGCAAATAAGTGAGCAGCTGCTTTTGTTTCATTTAACCTTTATCGACTAAAGTATCGCTTTTTCAAAGCATCGATCGACTTTACAGAACACTTGATTACGGGACGAATAAACGTTAATATAAACTAAGCAAAAATCAATTTTGTTCACCATCCTAATGCCAGCAATTCTTCGCAACTGTCAATGACAATGCTGATCAAATAATTTGGGAAACTTATGTCGACGAACCCGCCGCAGAAGAACCTACTGAAACTGGTTGCGACAAAACAAAAGGTGGTCATCGATCGTGGTTGTAAGAAATGTCATAAGGACGAGCGGAGTTCGTGGACATGTTGGACGCGCTGAACGTGCACGTAATGGACGCGGTAGTCGCGGCAAGTCAGGAACTCGCACAGTTAGTCTAGCGGCATCAAGTCACGTACTGATAATGAACATAAAAGTCAGAAGTCATAAAGAGGTAGACGCCAATAGATTAAAGCCAATGGGTTCTGAAATCATAAGTCATTGATTTCAAACGTTACATAACTCTATGAGTGTTCTTAGTTATCAAGAGAAAACCCGAATTACTCGAAAGACATTACAGTTTGTGTATCGGTTTGAAAATATCTCTAATGCTATACTGAAATAAGAAATCCTACTAGATCCCCTTATCCATGCCGGTTTTCCTTTAAATTTTCCTTGGAAAGGGAAAGGTTTCAAGCCTTTGAAACCTGAATTCCTAATACTGGTTTGAATTTTTCAGATATAATTCTGAAAAGCTAAAGCTTCAAGGGAATTAATCACATAATGGTAGAAATGTGTAGATATTCGTCAATTCTTACATACTTTAGCTCTTGTGCTTACACGTAATAGAGGACTTTGTATTCTTTTAACATTTTTTCTACCAACAAAGTGTGTCTGTGTACGTGACTGAAATCGTTGATATAATACATTCATAAAACGTCAACGTCTTATTGATGTGCAAGTGACATCTTAACCACACGTTGCAATTCGGAAGTAACCATCCAAAGTCATATATTTCATTAGCCGAAAGGGCAATAAAATTGCTTAACAACATTTTTATTATGTAATGTATTTTTATTGCTACATTTGATGATTGATGACTCATTGCGATGCCGCCTACTTAGACTATTGGTAGGGTCATTTAAAATATTCAATTATTTTAAAAATTTATTCAACAATATCCGGTCATATCTTACAGCAGCACGTACATCAATTTTTTGACGAGTGCATTAAAGTGTCAGTAAATTCAGTATATCAAAACCATTTGGCTGAAGGTGTCAAAACGTAACTTCAATACTTCATGTGACTTTTATTGACATTGCTGTTTGATTTTTAATTTGATGGAGGTTTTTGAATGCAGTGTTGAGAATTTGGTTTTTAATGTAGGTATTTCCGTTTTACGAATATTCTATGTTAATCCGTACCGAAATTCTTTCGAATGCATTCCGGACTTTATTTAAATTTCCTCCGTTCCACTAGATACGAAACCCCTAGGACGAAATGTTCTGCGAATAGCTTAAGTTGCATTTTATTCAAATATGGCACCACCAATTCTGTCAAATTTTTAAACTGTAAATAAAATTTATATTTTTCAATATATGCTTACATACGTCAGTAAGTTCATAATACTCATGCTCGTAGATTACCGGATATAGTGGATTAAATTCAATCACTAACACATATTCTTTTTAAAAGCAAAATTGCATGATAGTTTGTAAATGTCATTTACAATAGCAGCGTAAAAGTGATTTGACTTATGCCGCAATGACTTATAGTAAATCGTTAACTATTTAAATACAACACAAAAAACTTTAGTTGAATCGAAGGTCTGATGGTCCTGATGGAATGCCTATTCTTTCAGCATGCTTGCCGATAGGAAAATTTCCAGTGTAAGTCACGGTGATTCTCGCGATGTCTTTGCTGCTCTTGAATATTAGGTCAGTGGTTTTTGCATAAGTTGTGTGAAATCTTGATTTATTTTTATTTGGAAATTGAAGTTCATTGGTTCCAGTTAATAACTAAAAAGAATGTTGTTCAACTGACCTCATCTGCTAGCTTGGCAAGCTGTCAATCTTTTACCAAATTCGCATAATGATGGTTCAATTAGTGATATTTGCTCAATGATGTTGTCTTTGAGATTTTGAGCAATTTGTGGATTATCCGCTTATACTTTACTATTCACGAAATCCCATAAGAAGAATCTAATGGTGTTAAATCACATGATCTTGGTGGCCAATTCATGTCTGTTTTTCGAAAATATTGAACAAAGTTAGAGGTTGAATTGCTGCGAACGACGACGAATTGATGTCCTTGGCTCTTCAGCAACACTTGTGCTAGCAGCTGCACTATTTTCATTTGAACGACCACTTTGACCACTACGAAGTTAAGTTCTGCTTTTTTGATCTTGAACTGAACCAGTTTCTTCAAATTTATCACCATATTTTGAACGAAGTTTTCCTCCAACTGCTGAATAACTTTCACCATATATAATATAAGTTCTAATAAAGAAAACACGTTGTTTACTCATACATATAACGATCCATTTTAACTAACCGGAATGTATTTACTTCAGACCTAAAGAAAGGTCGGTAGAATTTAGTACTTGTACTAAATTTGGCGGAAAATTTAAAAATATTCCTTAAAATTTAACACCTTTTATCTATAGCTCCTAACTGAAATCTTGATTTTGTTTTGATAACGGATTTTGCCCTGTACTTGTTGCCAAGTCTACCAGATGTAACGCTTTACGAATACCTGTAATGGCTGCTAGTGTACTCAATGAGCACCTGGTGTTGGATTGATTTTGAATCTAATCGAGAGCCATTTCTCAATCGCAGCATGGTGTCAAGTTAGTAGCTGCAGTGAGCACAATTTGGCAAGCTACTTTTTGTTTATTTTAATTTAATTTATTTTTAATTTCAGAAAGTTGGAATAAGGGATCACAGTTTGTGCGCGATCACTTTTCGCTTAATTATGCATTGGCAGTTTACCAGAAATTCCGAACATACCAGCATCATGTTGCTATCAGTAAAACAATTACAAGTATTCCACATAAGAAGTTTCATCAATCAGTTTACAAACAAAAAGTTTGTGAATTTTGTCACAGCGTAACGATTCACAAGATCCGATCTCATCTCGGTCGCATCTTGTAATTAGTGGCGCCACTACAAAAATGGGAAACAGATAACAACATCGGCTCCTTTTTGTCAAAAAGTTGTTTTCGTTATTGCAAATTTTTCATTTCTTCAAAAGGCAGATCAATCATTTTTGTTAATTTCGGCGGCTTGTCTTACAAATAAAGGCCGCTGAACGCTATGCACATAGTTCGTAATTAAAACCCATTTGCGATAAAAGTTGACAAAAAAAAGCTGCTGCAATTGACATGTTGCATTGGCATGTTGGGTAGCAATTCCAGGATATCAATTAACTCTGCTCACATTCTTTCTACTATCCAAAAAAAGCTGTCAGTGAAATGTCAAAAATTTGTAATTTTTTGCGCCGTTTGTTGCATTAAATACTTAGCGCTATCGTATGTTTCTGCTAAATCATACTTTAAGCGATTTCCTTGTAGGGATCAATGTACTAAGCAAAATAAAGAAGCCGAATAAATTTCAAATTTCTTTTATTCGGGAAAGTATGACAAAAGTTATGAATGTACTATATAAGCGGAGAGCCGGCTGTAGGAAAGTCGAGTGTGTAAGATTACAGGATGAGATGTATGCCAAATGATAGAACTCCATGAGCCTAAATAGAATATCTAGGGTTGCCTTGCCAAAGTCTGTCCCGATGGTCGAAAATATCCGAATTTTAGTCAATTTTGTTGTTCTAATTAAAACTGTAGTACATAACAGCTCGAAATATATGCTAAATGATAGAACTCAAAGAGGCCTAATTATAATAGCTGGGATTGCATTGTTGAATCCTGTCCCAAACATGGGTTTTCACCGGTCTTATGTGTAAATTTTCATTAATGAAGATAACAGCTTGAAATTTGTGTCAAATGATAGATATCGAAGAGCCTAACAAAAATATATAGGGTTGTCTTGTTGAATCATGTCCTAAACATTAGTTGACACCCGATTATGGGGTCAACTTTTCTTAAATGAGTGCTAATATGTATGTATAGTGTTTTACAAATATACAAATATACTGGAAAATATGTAAGCTATATGACGTTTTATTAAAATTTCAGTCATACCCAGAAAAAGTGTCGTTATACCGACTCTAGTCCTCAAACTTTTCCAGAATAATCCAAACTCGATCGAATCATACAAACAACTACGTATTTTTATTAGGGCGTTTGTTATGAAAGTTTTGTTGATATATTTTATTTTTTATTCTTGCATATGTTTTTCTTGATGTTTAAAAATAATTGTTCCAATATTTGAGCTTCCTAGATCAAACCTATAAACGAAGCGGACAGAATTTTGTGTCCGATTTAGTTGAAATTTTACGAAAAAACTGACTTACTAAAACGTAGAAAAATTCTGCCTTAGGTTCCAAGATAAAGCGTTTTAGGTATTTTAGTTGTATGCCAGATGTCACCCACCGTTGTTAAACAACGCCCACATTTTTCGTGTGACTAAAAATGCGGAAAAAATACACCCGAAGGAGGTATTTTTATTTTTTTTTTTTTAATTTGCGGACCTATATGCCTATATAATAGAATCGGGTTTGAAGAAAATTCTCCCGAAATTTCAGCTTCCTAGATGAAACCTGCGAACAGCGCATCCACTTTCTTTCCTAGTACAATTCGTATGAAAAACGAAAAAGCAAAACAACGAAAAACAGATTTTTTTTTTGCGTTTTAGTAAATATATATATATATAAATATAGGCATATAGGACCGTAAGTTTTTTTAAAAAAAAAGTAAAAATACCTCCTTCGGGTGTATTTTTTCCGCATTTTTAGTCACACTACAAATGTGGGCGTGGTTTAAAAAAAGTGGGTGGCGACCCCCATTCAAATTAAAAACCCAAAACGCTATATCTTGGCACCTTAGGTAGACTTCGTTTTAGTAAGTCGCTTTTTTCGTTAAATTTCAACGGAATTGGATATAAACTCTGTCCGCGCCGTTTTCAGGTTTGAGCTAGGAAGCTCAAATGTTGGGACAATTATTTTTATTCCTCAAGCTATAATACAGGGAAAAAATAAATAAAATGCATCTCCTAAGTTTGAAAAAAAAACACCCTAATGTACATACATAGATCAAACCTACAAACAGCGCAATCACCTTTTTTCCTATGTATCACAACCTTCGAAAAATTGTGCAACCTGTGGAAAATTTAATACGACTAAGAAATTCAAAATTAATTCAGTAACGTGCCTAAAGTTTGAATTGCGTTCCCATTGGTTATATCGGTTTGCTAGTTGTGGTTGGTGTCTGCCAATTTTTTGAGCCACAATGTCCTTGTAACGATTTTGGCAAAACCACCCTTTCATAAGATTTGATAACCACATATGCTACTCGTGCGGAAAACAGAGTTATTTTAATTGCCATAAGCCAGTGTGTGCACGGTATATATGTTGAAAAAAAAACTCATGTTCCAGAATTCTTCGGGAACGCCTGAAATTCGAAAATTTATTCATATTCGAGTAAGCATCTACATTTCCGGTTAAGAAAATGGGTCGATATTTTCCGTTTTCGATTCGCTATTCGGGCTGTGGAACGTTTGCAAGAAGATAAGCATTTTTATCGAAAAATAATCTATTCTGACTAAGCTCATTTTCACCTCGGTGGCTACGTAAATAAGCAACATAGTAGCATCTGGGGTAAAGAAAATCCTCACGTGATTGTCGAGAAGCCAATGCACGCTCAACGAGTAACTGTTTGGTGTGGTTTCTGGAGCTTCGGTGTCATTGGGACATTTTTCTTTGAAGTTAATTGTGAGCGCTACCGCGTTTTCGAAGATATGAAATTGCATAGCATTTGGTTCCTACAGAGTGGCGCACTGTGTCACACACTTGGACTATTGTGAGAAGCCGTTAGAGATAAGTGTAACACTATTTAAGGACGATATAGGTGCAACAACCGGTCAAATAGAGCTCCTTACAGTCGAAAATGTACTGAAAAAATGGATTCATTGTATAGGCTATTGCAAGGCCAGCCAAAGAAGTCATTTTAATAAATAGTGTTTCATAATTAACAGGAAGGATTGTACTATCAAATAAAATAAATAAATATTAAAAAAAACACTACAAGAGTGCTCGATCTAGTTAAAATACGAAGTCAACCAGTTTAAAGGCTAGTGAACCAACACTGATTGCTTTATTGATTCCGTTTACGGTATCCTTAATTTAGTAAGCAATAACATATGTTTGACATAAGACATATGTTTGACATAAAACATATGGTTTCTTAATGCACATTCACAAAGGTTTTTTCAAAGTATAATCTATTACTAAGAAAAAGACATTGTGACTATACTTATGTAATAATAGTAGGATAACTTATAGTACTTAATATTAAAATTTATTCCTTAATGATAAAATACACTACAGTATTCTATAACGGGGAACTTTCTGATGTTTTTGATTCCGTGTCAGGTGTACGTCAAGTTTTTGGCTGTCGTCAATATTATGTTCAATAGTATTGGACGACATTCATAGCTGAGCTCTAGACTAAGCTAATGGTGGCATTTGGAAGACCTTGTTTCTGCGGTTGATACATGCATGCTTCCTCGCTACCAAGCAGTCCGACACTCAGAGGAGATAAAGGACACCCGAAAAGAATTGGTCTGAGGAATATAGTAAAAGCAGAAAAGTAAATACAGTATCCTTCCGGTAAAAAATCAAGTAATGCGCCCTAAATTGACGGATGTAAATTGAATGGGTGTGGCACTCACATATCCATATTCCTTTAATTTTAGATCAAATAACTTGCGTAAATTCCTCATGCAAGGGCGCTGCACATTTTTTAAAAACCTTTTTTTCAAATGCAGTGAAAAAGCATTCGCCTATTGGCGTACTGCCGTACTGCCAGTAGATGGTTTCTAATGAGACCACCGAGAGCAGCATGACAACAACCACAAAATCCGCCAACGAGCCGTACAAACAACATCTACTAAAAATGTTGTCTGTTAGCGCGTTCAAGTGAAATTTACATATGTAGATACACCACATGTTACAGCAGCAGGTATCGCTAGTCAAACCCATGTTGGACTTCATGCAACATTGATTACAATTTGTTAAATGGTCACTGATGTATAACCTGTTGTTGTTTTGTACTGTTTTATTGTTTTTACATCTGTCTGATTCGTAATTAAATTAAATTTAACATTTCAATTCGAAAATGTTAGTTAGAACGCTGAAAAGGAGGGGAAGTGAGTCTATTATTATAAATGACTTCAATGAAACTAAACGATTTTTCATCCTTGCAAATAGAGGCATCGGTTAGTTGGAGGTTTTGCCAAAAGCGTGACAGCCTTTTATTTAAATACGAAATTGTTTAAAAATTATTGCAGTATATCTATATATAGTTGCCATTATCTTTGATCTGGGATGGAAACTTTACAGTTTGTAAAATCAAGTTACTTGGTGTAACCGATCACTTGAAGACATGAATGATGAAGTTAACACTTTTCTCATTTGAGGGTATCTTATTACTGGCATAGCCAAGGGGTAAAGATGAGGGGATGAGCACTTTTGGACGACGAATTAATAAAGCTTTATATAATATAGATTTATTTAATATTAGTTTTTCCTTTACCACATTGGACACGACGATTACAGGTTTCCACGCTCATTTTTCTGTCCCACTTTGTGCGGAACAAACCTAGCCCCCTCGTGCCTTAACCCAGTGGTGTTCTTTTATTGATTTCGTTACGCGATGATTTCATATTATTTCTGTGTGGATAAAATATTTTAAGTTCATTGCTTCTACAATTAACAGTATTTCATCTAAGTACCTATTTTTCGATGGACATTTGCTGTGAATTAGCTGATTATTAAATCGGTAAAGTCTACAAAATTTGAATTTTTTCCGTGAACTTTTCGTTTTCGTATACTAAAATTAAAAACTTGAAATAGCTAGTTTTAAAATTAAAAAAATGCCATAAGTCAAGTTAAGCGACAATCTACAGATTTTTTTAATTAGGGGTAAAAAAATATAATTAAAAAATGTCGCTCGGATTTGTTTCCGGAGGTATAGGCAGGGGCGATCTGAGCGGAATATTTGCGTCCTTTTTCTTAGCAAGGAAAAACTTTCAGGAAGCTACAAATTTCGTCCAAAGTCATAATGAGCAATAATTTGCAATAATAATAATTTATGAAAATCACAGAGCACACCAGTTCATAAAAATAGTATTGTAGTGTTAATTGTCTTTTTTGATTTCCTTTGAAACTTTTCTTATGTCTAAGTAGGCTTTGGCTAATAAGAAATATAGGTTTTGTTTTACATAGCGCCATGATATCTTTAGATGGAAAACTCTTAGATCAATACTATACTAAGGTTTGTGAGGGGGTCGCTCAGTGATGTGTGTTTTGGAAATAAATTAGAAAAGTTTAAGCCTCTGAATATCACAAATTTGGTATCATGGTACATGGTATTTTATTTGGTAATATTCCAAATAAAATAAATTCAATACATTTCTGTTAAAAACTTACGAATGTAAGCATGGCATCATGCCAAATTTGACTAATTTTTCAGGAATTTCAATTATGGTGTCAGATGTTTTTTGCTGCTCAGAAGAAAAAAATTTTAAAATACATTTTTCAACAAAAACTTAAGAAAAAAAATATATTTTTTTTTTTTTTCGAGAAAAAAATTATCATAGGTTAACAGAGGCAACAGAAGGTGATATGATTGAAGAGGATGTATCAGCCTGAAGGATATGATGGGTAAGCCTCTGATGCAGAAATCGAAGCATATTCCATACAACTCGGGCACGTGAGTGACTCAGAAAATGAATGAATGAAAAGTGACGATACTGATGGTTTTGTCCCGGATATACAGTGTCGGCCAAAACTTAAGCACCCCCTTAGTACATTTTTTCAAATCATGATTTTTTTTTATGAAAACTACGTTCTTAAAACATATTACGTATTTATTTTATTTATTTATACCTTTATTATTGACAAGCAAATCTTTATTATTGACAAAAAAAATCTGGGTCTCATAAATAAAAAGTTAACATCGAAGGAACATTTTAAACCCAAAACCTTGAAAAACCACTGTAATGAATTTAGGTGGCAGTGTAATGGTCTGGGATCTCTTCTCTGGTTAAGGTATTGGGCCAATTAATAGGATTTAAGAAACTTTGGATCGCTTCGTGTACGTTGACATACTAAAAGATGTGATGTTGCCATATGCCGATGTAGAGAAGCCACTTGAATAAAGGTTGCATCAGGACAATGATCCAAATATGTCTCTAATGCTTGTAAGGGCTGGCTTCAGAGCAATAGGGTAGAAGTTTTTGGTTGGCCTGCCTCGACCTGAATCCTCTTGAGACCTTGTGGGATATTTTCAACATGAATATCATCAGAAAAAATTGCGAAACCACGGAAGATTCATTCAGTCCTTAAAAATATCCTGGGGAAGGATATCGCAGGATATCATTACTAATTTAATTTTTTCTATGCCTTAAAGAGGTGCGCGAGTCGTCAAGAATAAAGGGTTCGCAACTAAGTACTAATTTTAAAAGTTTTTATTTACCATAAAAATGGGGGTGCTTTAGTTTTGTCCGTTAAGGTTTTGGGCTTAAAATGTTCCTTCGATATTAACTTTTTATTTATGAGACGCAGATTTTTTTTTAATTTTTGCTTGTCAATAATAAAGGTATAAATAAATAAAATAAATACGTAATATGTTTTAAGACGTAGTTTTCATAAAAAAAATCATGATTTGAAAAAAATGTACTAAGGGGGTGCTTAAGTTTTGGCCGACACTGTACATAGATGATCATGGTCATTCGAAATAAAAGGTTTTTCGAATATGTGCTACCACGAAGAAGCCAAACAAAAAAGCGATGCTAGAAAAATTTGTATCCAGTACAAGAAGCCTGTTTAAATTGAGAATAGAAAAGTTCTAACAAAACTTAAGGCAACAATTAAAAATAACTGTAAAATCAATAAATATTTTTCAAGTGACCTTTTTTTGTAATAAGCTTTTATTTAAAAATGCCTTCTAATTATTTGTTAATTTTTTTTGTATGTTAATAGTACCCGTTTATGAATTAAAAACGTCAGTTTTTCAAAAAATTACAAAAAACTCAAAATTTACAACGGTTTTTAAGTTTTTCGGAAAGTTCAACCTCTTAGTCACTGAGTCGAAGTTTTATGAAAATCGGATCACGAATAAATGAATTGCAGCAAGTTATAAATTGCGATATTAACATATGTTAATAGTGCCCGTGTGAAAATTAAAAACACCTTTTGATGATAAGTATATATCTACATACACATAGTACTATATTGCAGATTCTGGTAATACTGATTAGCTTGATAACTTGAAAAACATTTCTTCAAATTTCCATTTATTTAATAGTAAATTAGAAAATTGTATTATTTTGTATATTGTTAATTTATTATTTTAAAACTAAGTTCAGTCCTTACGTTAGGATAGAGTGGTGGTTAAACAAACAGGCTTGAATCTATAACTAGCACAGATCGTGCCGTTTTAATACAACATTACGTGACCGGCGAGTTCGTGAATGTTAAGACAGCTATATCCAGTTTGCCTTATTAAGGTAGTAGAGCAGAGATCCGGTTTCAACTTCGAAAAATTTGCTGAGTTCATTGAAGAAAGGTTTTCAATACATCTTAGCCTGATTCTTGCTAAGGCTGGACAGCTCCAAAGAAAGTGCTCCAGTGATTCATTCTCGCTTGCATTTCAGCAGCTGCGGCAGGAAGAATTGAATGGGATACCACATCTTTCAGTATACTTGCCGAGTGTTCAGTATCTAGTGCAGGTCGTAACCTAGACAGTAGGTAAGTTGTTCTCAGTTTATTATAAGTGGGCCTGATGATATGGCTGTTTTACAGGTTTGTAAACTACGGCTACAGATAGAAAATATGAGAAAATTCCATTCTTAGCTAAACCGATGGGAGTAAAAACACGTTTCTGAACCACGACGAACCACGCCTTGCTAGTTCATCAGCCCATTTATTTCCCTCAATGTTCCTGTGGCATGGTACCCATATGAGATTAATGTCAATTTGAAGTCAGAGCCTGAAAAGTTATTTTCTACACTGTTCTACTAGCTTCGATTTTATATGTGCTGAGCTCAAGTTTTGATTGCGGCTTGGCTATCAGAGAGAATCACCATCTTCTTCTCTGAATTACTACTGCCCACTAATCTGCAGGCTTCAAGAATGACGGAAACTTTAGCCTGGAAAAAGCTAGCTGAATCAGATAAATAGAAAGATTGGAAGATTGCTGGATCTTTTGAGTAGACTTATAGTGTCTGCATTATTACATGCACACATACACTACAAAACACTATACACAAAAAATACATTTTGTTACTTTTGCATTTTTGAAATTTTAATTTATAATTTCGTTTGTACTCAAAAACTTTCTTTCAAGAAAAATTATTATAAAATTTAGTTTCAAACGTTAAACATCATAAAAAATATAAAATTGTAATAAAAATCTATCTGATACAAAATGAAAGGACTATTAATTTTGCATTTGCATCTTGTGCACTACTACAGACTCCTGCGCCTACTCTAAAGTCCATCTTAGACCCATCGGTGAATATAGTGGTTCCAAAACTTAAGTTGAGAATGCACTGTTCCCACTGAACTCGCTCCGGAAACTTCTTTCTCAAAGCTGAGTGTAGGGCAGATGTAGTCCATTGGGCAATTCGAAAGTTCGATTGGCAAGGTATCGAGTATAGAGCAATGTACATATTGCTTCGAAAACCAATTGCCGGTTTTCCAGAGCCTAAGTCGATTGCACGTGGCAGCTGCATAGATAAAAGAATTGGGAAGTAGCAATTGCAGTGGGGCCGATCTTTCTAGTATTAACTGGATGTAGCCTTTCCTAATAGCTGACCACCAGACTAAAGCACAACTTCAGTTCTTAGTTTAATTTTTTTTTTCTTAAAAAGGATTAAGTTAGTAAAAAAGCGAAAAACTATTTATTTTAATACCTAAATTTTTTCATCTCATTGAAACGTCAATTTCCAACGTGATTTTTTTAAAAAATAAAAATATTTAATAAAACTTTACTTCTGTTTTGATTTCTGCAGACTCCCTTTATTTAGAAAAAAGTAATCAACATAGCACTCTTATTTATTTTAATTGAAGACATTGTAGTCACTATTGAGTCGACTGTTAGTTTTTTTATATTTTATTTTAGATTTTTTGGAGGAAATTTTTTAGACGCGACATTTTTAATACAGATTATAACATGAAATAAATATTTATATTCATAAGTAAGTAAATTTATTGAGGCTTCAAGTCTATTACATTAGAATACTAAGGAATAACAAGATAAGAATATACATAGAATTCGTGAAAATTTATTCTATTACAATGAAATGTGGATGAATGCTAACAGCTATGAATTTAAATTTGTGTAGAAAATCAAATGCTTGCTCTCGACATTTTTGATTGGCTTTGATGTTTTATCAAGTGAATCTTAAGATAAAATAAGAAAAAAACTACAACTACAAAACTAATACTAAACTATTTACATTATTTACATATATACACTTAATTAACACGTTACATTAAGAATTACTTAGCCTCTGTGAGTACCAGGGCTTATCTTTGTGAAAAATTCCGGTAAAAGCGATGTGGGATTTATATATTCCTCTAAATTTAGATTTTCATTTACTATGCCCACTGGCGAGATATAAATAAAGTTAGACCAGCTAAACTCCTTTTGCGAATTATATACAAAATTTACCAAATCATTTTCTATGTAAGGCAGTTTATTAACACATTTTTTCATATGTATAAGTAAATATTTGCAAAGAGGGACAATGCGAGCGTGGCTGTAAATGTAAAAATTTGAGTACCTTTTTGTGAAGGATTCAAAGTTACGATCTATGCATAAACGTAAAACTTTACGTTCAAGTTTTTCAAGACCTTGTGCAACTGTTGGGGAAATTGTAAACCAAATGGGAAACCCATACATTATCACAGAACGAATGCTTATCTTATAAATAAGCAACTTAGTAGTTACCGGCATATATTTATTTCTTAATAAGTTAGAAAAAATCCCCAAAATTTTATTTGCTTTTTTTAAAACCATATTTGCATGTTCATTGAATTTTAAAAGTTTGTTGAAAGTTATGCCTAAATATTTAATTTGGTTTTTGAATGGTATATTTGCCCCATTTAGGGATAATTTTAAGCGTTTACTTTGAGGAACAGTGTGTCTGTGACATTTTCCTGAAGGGTTTCTGATGCAAATGGCTTCAGATTTGGTTGCATTGATTTTAATTCCCCAATCCTTATAAAAACAGCTAATTTTTTCTAAATGCTCCTGGACTAAACTTAAAGCTTCTTCTGGCGTATTACCATGAGCATAAGCAAGTGAGTCATCAGCGTAAAGTATGCATGTCGAACCGTTATGAGTATGCGGGAAATCGTGAATGAAAGTACTGTATAGATGAGGAGCCATTATTGCTCCTTGTGGGACACCACTCTTAATAAGACCATATCTTGAAGAAGCATAATTAATATTTACATAAAACTTTCGGTCTTTTAAGAAACTATGCAAAATTTTTATAATGGAAGGATCAAAGCCAATCATTATTAGTTTGTATATAATTCCATTATGGTATGCCTTATCAAAAGCTTTCTCTATGTCCAGAGATACTGCTACCGTGCATTTCCGTTGTCGAAGGTTAAGGACTAAATCATTTTCAAATTTCAAAAGAGCATGTACAGTGGAATGTTGTTTTTTAAAGCCGAACTGAAAATCTGGAATATACTGGACATTGATACCCTCATCCATTTTATCTAAAATCACTCGTTCAAAAAGTTTACCAAGGTTTGACAATAAGGATATGGGTCTAAAATTATTGATTTCAAAGATCTTTGGTTTCTTTTGAATTGGAATTACTTTAGCAATTTTCCAGGATATAGGAAAATATCCATTGTTTATGCAATTGTTGAAAATTGTTGTTAAAAAGTTAAAGACTATTTTAGGCAATTTTTTAATAATAAAATTTGAAATGGTATCCGGTCCAGCTGATTTCTTGGCGTTTAGCTCCTGCACATAAGAACATATAGCTTCAGAGCTGACAAAGTGTTGAGTATCTGAATTATTCAAAGAGTTGAAGTCCGAAGAGAATTTGTAAATTGAAGATGGATATGAATCAAGAGTGCGATGAATATGGGATTCTAAATTAGAAATATCTGATCTAATCGGGAATGTTTCTTCGTAAACTTTTTCAAGGTGACTTCTTAAAGCTTCAACTTTTTCGACATCATCAGTTATTACAAAATCTTCGTGGATAATTTTTGAACAAAATTTTCCTCCTTTTTTTTTAATCAAATTATAAATCTGTTTATATGCCGAAGGTCCCGGCTTAATAAGTTTGAGTCTCTCACCAAACTCTCGAGTTTGATGTATTTCTACTTGTTCTTTTATAATAATCTTCAGGAGGGAAATTTGTTTGGCAAGAATATTGTACTCTGGTGTTGTTCTATTGAAATTCGTATTAAAAATTTTCTTCAGTTTTCTTTGCCAACTATTTTTAACTTTAAACAATTTATTGATTGGATCAGGGAGTAATGTAGAAAAATTTTTAACTTCAATTGTTTCGCAGTGCGAGTCCTTAGTAGAGTT
Organism: Tricholauxania praeusta; assembly: GCA_949775025.1. Taxonomy (NCBI): domain Eukaryota; kingdom Metazoa; phylum Arthropoda; class Insecta; order Diptera; family Lauxaniidae; genus Tricholauxania; species Tricholauxania praeusta. The sequence continues at coordinate 47,582,644 of OX459031.1, forward strand.
GACAGCTGACGTTAAAAAGTCTATATAATAATCGATTTCAAAGTTTTGTAAATTAATATTACTGGGTGGCAAACTATTTTCAATAGCGGCAGTTAAATCCATCCTGAAAGCATCCCAATTCGTATTTTTAAATGAGGTGTAAGACCTTGGTTGGCTTACAACAAAAATAATGTCTTTCAACTCTATTTGAAGATGTAATGGGAAATGATCTGAGAATGATGAGAGACTTGTTATTTCATAATTTGGATTTATATTGTCTAATAAGTTTGTTGAAAGTACAAAGTGATCAAGAAAAGAACTACCGTTTGGGTAAGACGGGCTTGTGTCACAAATTCTGACAAAGTCTAGAGAATGATTTTCTAACCAATTGTAAAATGTGTTTCCATTTAAATTGTTTAAACTGTCATTCCATGAACGATGTTTCGAATTGAAGTCTCCACCAATTATTAGTCCATTGTATTTAGATGCACAGTTTGCAATTTCAACCAGTCCGTTTACAAAGTCATCAGGCAAGAAATTGCACGGTATGTAAATAGATCCTACCAACAAATGTTTATTTAAACCATTAACTGAAACACATACATCTAGAAAAATATGTGGAAAAGTAATATTTGTAAAAGTGACTAGAGAATATTTGAATCGACTTTTTAAAACAATAGCGACTCCCTGAGAACTGTAGTCTCTAATAAAATTGTAATTTTTCAGATTCATATTCTTCGATCTAGATATATGTGTTTCTTGAAGAAAACAAATGTCTATATGATTAGCATCCAGAATTCTTTTCAACTCGATCAATCTACTTCCTTCTACTAAGGATCTCACATTATAAGTTAAAAAATTTGTCACATTATGGACCATACTTTTCCCTGACCTCTTTTAAGAGTGTTATGCACTCTCTTTTAACCTCATCTTTTGATAATTGTTTAAAGTTTCTGAGAAAATTTTCTACTCTTAATTCAAGCGGTGGCTGGTCTAATTCAAAAATTTGATTAGCAATCTTCAAAAATTCTTTTACTATTGAAGGCTTCTCAGTATTAATAGAATGGTTGGAATTATTCGATTGATAAAAATTACTTGCATATGATTTACCTTCGATTACTAAAGATTGCTTGTTGACAGCATTCTGGACATTTGAAATAGCAATTAGTTTTTTTTCCTTTGCCTGATTAATCAAAAATTTTTTTCTTCTTACATGGTCTTTATAGGAAGGGCATCCCCGCCAGTTGGCTGGGTGACCCAATTCACCACAGTTTATACAGAAAGGCCTAACATCTTCACCTTCAACTAACGAACATTCTCCCGGTCCGTGATCTTTCTCACACTTTACGCAACGGTACGACTTATTGCAATTCTTAGCGATATGCCCCCATTGCTGACATCGCTTGCATTGCACCTCCTTACTACGAGACTTTGGAGCTTCCCATTTTATAACCTGATACATCAGATTTCGTATCTTGGCAACATCGTTGAATTTTTTTTCTGGAAAAAGAGTAACTAAGAATAGACCAGTTTCGAAATTGTTTTTGAGGGAGTTCGGAGTTGTAAACTTCACAACTTTTTCTACTGTCTTTGGAACAATTTTATCCAATTCTTGTTGTATTTCAACGATGTCGGACAAGAAATGAAGTCCACGCAAAATAAGGCTGACCTGCCTAAACATTTTTGGGGTAAAAGAAAAAGACTCAATTTTTTTTTCTCTTAGAAGAGCCATCATTTCCAAATGAACATTAGGATCTTTTAAATAAATTTTGCTTTTAGTTCGAGACTTATTAATTATTTTGAATTCTAATTTCGGATTTTTTTTATTTAGCTGGTCAACTAAATTTTTGATATTAACATTGAGGGTATTCCTGAAAACGCGAAAAAGCCGCGAAAACTGCGTAAACTGCGAAAACTGAGCACATTTTCGAGCCTCGAAAATAATTTGTATGAAAACAAGTTTGCTCAACCTTCGAAAACTTTCGAGGCAAATTAGTTGAGCAAGTAGCCACGAAAAGTCGGAAAATGAATCAGTGTTGCCATTTGTCGAAATGGCATAAGTAAATTGTTTATAGTTTATTGTTTTCACTATTTTGCGACATTTTAGGGATTCTATTTTATTTGACAAAGAATTTGATGAAATATTTGATTATCTTTTAACAAAACCAGTCATAACTGAAATAGTGGACGTTTTGATTAAAACACTTTAAAGCGCGGTTGTCAGAATTTTTATTGTTATTTATCATGGTACAATCAATATGGTAGCAGCAATTCGAAATGATTTTTTGCTCCGCTTCATTTTTAGTTCTGCTAACCTGTTAAAATCTGTTAAGATGAGGCACTGACAAAAGTTTTACGTATTACTTTTAAATTGTATACTCATAACTAAAAACGGGCTTCGTCAGAATTTTTGTCTTTTGTTTTGTTTATTCTTGACAGTGATAGAGTTACTTTTACAGTTGCATTTATCTGTGTTTGACAAGATAGTTTTGACATGTTGCTTGTACCATGCTTATTTATTTACTTGATCAAAAAAACGACGTGATATTTGCAAAAGCGAAAACATAAAACAACTAAAGCTTAACATGGATACAGTAAGTAGTAAAATAAATAAAAATTAAAGATATTCAATTGAAATTAATCTCTTTTTAGCAAACTGAAAACGATAGCCGAAAATTAAAACGTCGGCGAATAATGCCAGGTCATCGTTGGACGCAACACGAAGTAAAAGAACTTTTGGAAGTGGTCACAGCTAAAGTTAAAAGCAATCCGGAAGCATTTGAGGTACATTTAAAAGTTGCAAATATATTTATCAATTCAATTCAATTCAATGGAATTTGTTTTCTGTTTGTTGTCTTAGAAACCTACAGCACAAAAGTTCTATAACCTCATTGCTGAAAAAAACGGACATCTTTCCAAAATAAATTGGATCGCATTGAAGGGGAAAATGCGACACTTGAAAGTTGCATATATGCAAGCTTTAAACTGGAAAGGACAGACTGGTGCTGGCCTGTTGGAGAAGGGTGAGGAGAAAAGCGTTGCAGGTACCTTCTGACATGCTAATTTTTATGGTAAAATTTTATGAAATTTATTTTCCAGAATACATTGAAAAAATTTGTCCTTTCTTCAATTTCCTGGATGAAATTTTTGGTCAGAGGAAAGGCGTAAACCCGGCAGTTGTGATAGGGAGTAGCAACATTGAATCACTCTTTGATTATGAGGATCAAACATTTAATTCAGTAGACACAGAGGTCGACGAATTTTCAAATATTGGCAGCGACTTATTTACCACGGCAAGCTCAACGCCGACGTCGCCAGTGCCAGAGATTGAGGTAACACAAGTGCCTGAAATCTCGCCAACAACTTCATCACCCGATTTTTTTAATATTAGAAGGAAACAAAAATCTAAGAGAATGATTAGCAAAAATGAAGGTCCTATGGCATTATTAATTGAAATGCAGGAAAAGAAATTGGAGTTTGAAGAAAAAAAATTTGATTGGCAAAAAGAAAAAGAAAAGAATGAAGTGGCATTAAAAAAATTGGAAATAGAACAACAATTGGAACTTAAGAAAATTGAAATTGAACGGGATGAAAGGCTTGCAATGGAAAAAATAAAATTGGAATGTGAGTCTGCGGAACGAATTAGGAAGTATGAACTTGAGCTAAAATTTAAAAATATATTATCATAACTTCTGATTATAAGACAACAGCATCTTTTTTTTATTATATTTAGTGTTGGTACTATAATAGCGGTTTTAATAAAATTTATGAATTTAAACTTTTTTAGACAGGTTCTATTTCTTTGATAATTTCTAGCAGCGCCCTACGCTTAAGTTCTCCAACGGAAGAAATATTTTGATATTCGTTCTCGGGCTGTTCATGCTCAGCAATATATTCCGTCAGATTTTCAAATTCCACGATGTCATCATTCTTTTGTTCTATTATGATGTTATGTAATATAGCGCACACTAATATCCAACGACACGAAAATTTTATGCTGGAATCATCTTTTATTTGAATTTTTAACTCCTTCAAACTGTTAAACCTCTCCTTCATTATTCCAAAACAATGTTCGATCCGAACTCGATATCTGCTAAAGGTTTTATTAAAATCGTTTCTTTGTTGCAAGGTACCATCGTTTGAATTCGCTCTAAAAGGAGTAATAAGAGTTTTTGTTAGTTTGTAGGCACTGTCCGCAGCGATCCACTCGGCACCGCTTAGATGATCCGTAACCTTCGTTGACAGTTCGCAGTTGTTGAAAATCCTGCTGTCATGCACACTGCCTGGATATCCAAGTACCATGTGCCTGATTCGAAGCTGATAATCACAAACTGCTTGAACCTTTACCGAATATATATGTTTGCGTGAAAAATACGATTCGGGGTCTTCAAGAGGTTTTTCAGCTAGTTTTATCTCTGTGCCATCAACATATCCAACGCAATGTGGCAATTCGTGATATGTGCTTGACACGATATTTTGGCGTTCTATAATGTCGGGCCAGTACACGTATTTATTTTTTATTTTTAAAATAGCTTTGAAAATTCTTTCTGTGATCCTTTGCAATGTTCCTCCATCACCAATTCCAAAAAGACGTGCAATTTTAGCAACTGAAGCACCCTCTCCGCTTGACCCCAAACGATATAAAACTATGGCTAGTTGCATTTCTATATTAAATTGGTTGCATGATCTTGGGCCTTGAAAAGCTTCATCGTCTTTAATAAGATTAAAAATTACTTGGAAGTTTGTCCGACTGACGCGTAATATTTGCCTGAATCTTCTCTCATCCAATTTTGGTAAAATACTGTTTATAAACATTCTGCATTTTGGTACAGAATTATGTTGGCAGGGTATTGAATACCGAAAAGAGTTCACAATTATCGTCGAATATGCCCAATCCTCAAGAATTTCATTTTCTTGCTGATTTCCCTCTAATAGTGAAAAACAAATCATTTTATTTGTATTTGTATTTCAAAAAAAAATAATCAATACCATGACTTGAACTAAATGTTTCCAGTATTAGTAAATTGTTTATAGTATTTTCTTCAATAAATTGAATCAATTTAGTTTTTTCACTATTTTGCGGCATTTTAAGGATTCTATTTTATTTGACAAAGAATTAGTTGAAAAATTTGACTAAAACACTGCAACACGGCAACACTGATCGAACTGTCAAATTGCCATTGCTCAATCATTTACGCGTTTGCATTGATAGGGGTGTTCCCGAAAGCAAGCTCGAAAACTTTCGAGTTTTCGCGCTTTTCGAGTTTTCGCGTTTAGAGGAATACCCTCATTATAAATTATAATTGGAGGACAGAATTTTGTGTGTTTAATTGGCTCAGCCACATCGTTTTTACCGGAACTTACCACTTTTTTTGCTGATTTTTGTTGAGTTGTCTCAATAGAAATGTCAGCCAGGGCCGCATAACGATTTGTGTTGTCCAAATTTAATGGAAAACTGGACATATCTAGTTGCTTGAATTCTCCAAAACTGGACCTCTTGGCTCTCTTCCGGACTGTGATGAAATTAGAGTTGTCATCTTCCATTAAATCGTCATATCTGTGACCAAATTGATATTCCTCAACATCAACAAGTGAGGCTCCAGCTATTGATGTGGCTGGTGCTGAGGCTACCTCGCTGGTATTGTGCTGTCCCACGGTGGGTTGCATTTGAATGCACTCTGTTCCACTTTGTTGCAGGAGTGTCTCAAAGGCTGTGGTCTCGATTCCCCTTATATCATCTTCCTTATCAGGTGGTACATTCTTTCTTGGAAGATGTCTAGCAGCCTCCAAAATATCGTCCATTTTATAAGACGCGAGAGTTAATCAAAAAAATAAAAAAATTTTTTTATTTATTCTGATCTTATATTTTTTTTTTATTTTTTTTTTTTTTCGTCACACAAATTTTTTGATATTTTACGTCTAGCTCACTCGATCGTCGATCCGTATTTTTTCATTTATATTCATAATCACATCTACTTTACACGAACCATATTTAAAATATACAGTTTCCGGACCAAATATCAGTAATAACTCAAGTATTGTCAGCTTTTAAGACAGTAACCGAACTGGTTTATCTGCATAAAGCACATGCTTCACACATTCTCACAACAAAAAGTCCCGAAGTGTAAGGTCACACAATCCATGCGGTCAATTAATGACACTTAACCGAAAATTTCTAGGTTCCATAAGTTAGAAGCAATAATCTGGACCATCTATATTATATGAAAATAATATTTTTAAATATTTCTGTGCGATTTTAAATTCAATGCTACAATTGCAACGCTTTTCTTAACACCATCGGTCATGTCTGAAGAATATCAAATCTTTGTTGGATTAAAGATCGAGTCAAAAGTGGACAGTATGGTAAATATCTCAGATTTGTATGGACCATAAGGATATTCGTAGTATCGCTTATTATGATAACACGTGGAGCTTGGTATTGATGTGTTCATTATTTCGATTTTATGGCTATTTGCTGCCAATCCCCTCTCCAGCCGTGACAAAATGTTGGAAAAATTATGAATGAAAATGTCATCTGTGAGGCAATCGCATATAAAAATCGCATTTAAATGTTGAATTTCCCACAATCTTAGCGGAATCGGTAAACATTTTCTTAAAAATTCATTAGCAACCATTAAGTGATTTTCGTAATTTGTATGGCGTTACCATTTGCCGCTCACACTAGGAAGTCGAAACTAAAGACGGTTTGCATTCAACCTCCGTTGTCGTCACGTTTTTAACGGCTTCTTCTTACTTCATGCTGTCCGTCCCTTTTATCGCAATGTTCATTAAATGGCGATTTGCAATGGAGCACTATATTGTTGTTGTTGTTTTTGTTATGAGATTATGAATTTATTTCATAATTTTTTGGCTGCGGTGTGAAAATTTGCACCATTGCAATTCGTGACTTGAAAAAATATTCCACTGCCTTTGTTGTTGGTGTTGTTGGTGTTGTTGCTGAACTGACAACAATCGACGCTACTCATGTTGCCAGTTTGTTCTTTTGTTGTTATATTTGGCAACAACAAAATGATAAAGAGGTGAAAAAATTCAAAATGTAAAACGGCGATAAAGTGAACAACTGCACAGCAACACTTTCGACTTCAATTCGAGTCTTAAGCGCCTTTGCAACACTTTTACTTTCTTTTGTCAGCCTTTGGCGGGCGGCAGCTGCTGCATACAATTGGCATACAATAAGCCGAAGGAGTACAGGGTACAAGTTTTCACTTCATGTTTGATTCGGTTGTTTAAAGGTTCAAATAGATAGAATGACTCAACATTTCAACAATTTGTGTAATTTGAATTGTTGGCGGTTGTACTATTTCCCGGCACGATTTTGCATTTTATGTTGATTGCTAACAGTCGCACATAAGAAACCCTTGAACAAGATACTCGTATTGTACAAAATCTGTATTTAAAATTGTTTTTTCTTCTTCTTCTTCTGGCCGTAAGGGTTTTCGGCACGATATGCTTACATCGGCTTATTAATGTTAAATTTCTTAAGTACCAATAATTTTTGATAATTTAAAAAGTTTTTAGATACATGTACATTAGTGTAGCCCTCAGTTATATGGAAAATTTTGTTGTTGTTATTTTTCCATCTCCACAAGCTTGCTCTTGTCCCTTTAACCAAAAAAAATTAGCTAATTCGGACCATATTTAGAGGTCGCTACGATTTGCGACTTTTATGTGTGCTCCTTTTCATATTTGTAGCTACCAGTAATTACAGGTAAAAAGCACTTTACAAATTTAAATTACACTTTATCGTTTTCAATTTGGTGTAGCCGGTACAAAAAATGTCTTCCACTAGTGCTTCTAAGTCTACAAGGACCTCTCCTGGAGCATGGCTTATTGGAAAGCAAATGGAATTATTTTCCCAAGCAAGGCTTCCATCAAAAGATGATGTACTTAAAACGTTCAATTTTTCTCACTTGAAAAATAAAAAAAACTGAAAAGATTAGTGTACTGGAGACAGCAGCTGCTTTAAGGATGGTTTGGGAAAAAACAAGAATTTCTGCTCAAAGAATCGATGCCATAGAATATATACTTTAAAAAAAATCGAAAACTTTGTCTCGAAAGCTGTCGTACCACGAAAGATAAATTTAAAGCAGATTTAGCTGAAATATTTGATGAAGCTACTTATAAAAGATGCATGCAAAAAAATGCGCAATAAAGAGGACAAAACATTTCTTATAATGGAGGGAAGACAATATGAGCTGGAGTATGGCGAGAATAGACATGTGTTTAGAGATGAAAGAAGAACGGAAACGAAAGAGAGTTCGGATCCTGAGGCTTGAAAAGCGAAATGCTAGTGAAGAATTTGTTTGCTCCATTACTGCAAAAATGGGCTCTGAAGGTGAAAGTGTGTCAGAACATTCCTCGTGTGATAAGTTTCAAACTCCTACAACTTCCACTCGCTCCGAAAAAAAATAAGCTGTCATGCTCCCTAATGTTTTTAAAGAATCGTTTGGACCCAGCGGAGAACCCGACGTCCGAAGAATTTGCTCCTCTAAAGATGCAAATCTTATTGAACTACTCAAATTCTATTCTAATGAAATAAAAGCGTTTCATCGTCATCTTTGGTTTTTTTCTGAATATCTGATTGGGATTGTTGTATCCGATTCGCGAGTAACATTTGAGTCCAAAAGAAAAATGGTCAAAAATCTCCAGTTACCACCAAAAGTACATGTCTGGAAGAGGATTGATGGTAAAAGATTTAACCAACGGAACTTATTTGAGTCCTTTCTTAGCAAACGTACAACTGTTTCCTTTGGTTTATTAATCGATGAGTGGAAAGATGATAAAGTTTATGTTGAGATGGAAGAAAAAGCAAGGCTTTTTAAAGTTGTAAGCGATAGTTCAGAGCTAGAGATTGCTAGAGTACATTTTCGGTACTTTTGAACAATTTATAATTATTACCTTTTTTTAGTAATTTTTGCTAAAATATGTGATCAAAAGTCGTACGACCATTTCAATTGAATGAAACCTCAACATTGCAGTAGCTGGCAGCACTTCGGAATAATTTGAAATAAATATTGAAATATTTCCGAATTAAATTTGAATGGAGAGGTTTTAATAATGTAGTAGATGTTGCGGATGAAAACTAATTGTAAGAGTGAAGTTTTATTGTGATACTGAAGAGTTAACAAATAAGCAAAGAATGACTAGAAGGTCTGTTTTTTGTAATTAAGTTTAGGAATGATGCACTGCTCATTTTTCCATACTCAAAAGCAATGACTGTTGGTTTTTTGTTTTTTTTAGTAAAATATACCAATTGAGTATTTACCCAGAAGTGATGATCTTTTTTTTTTAGTAAAATATCAAAATTTTTACACATTTTACTAAAATATGGCAAAGAAAAACAAAAATTTCAAAAAGTACATCTGGCCTCTGAAAAGTACATTTGAAGTCTTCAGTTAGTACATTTCCACAAAACCCAAATGCCATCACTGATCCAAAGTAGGTTGTCGTTGGGGTTCCACACTAGGCCACAATGTTCTGGCTAGGCAAAACAAATGGGGGATTCCATGTCATTTTCACGAAAGCGATTTCACGAATGGTAATTTTTACGAATGACCATTTTCACGAATGACCGTTTTCACGAATGGTCATTTTCACGAATTACCCTTTTCACGAATGGACATTTTCACGAATAATCATTTTTATGAAAGCGATTTCACGAAAGGTCTGTAGTGGCTAGTTACTACACTTACAAAGAGCAAGATCAAATTTTGGACTATTTGCGGATGATTTCATACAATATTTAATGCTTTACAATAGAAAAATAATCCAACATTGTACTGTAAGCTGTTATATGTACAACAGAAAAATAAACCAACAACTGATAAATAATTTTCGTGAAATCGCTTTCGTGAAAATGGTCGATAGCCCAAATGGAGACCTAATTTACTCCTAACGGCATTTTCTAGTCGGGAAATGGCGAAGGAAAAAAATTAACAAATCAAACTAAATAATGTCATTATTCCTCAATCAGATGTCGTTTAACATGGAAAAGTCAGATCTTCACCAAAGCAAAATCATTGAGGACACAAATCCGCAACATGTTCTGGCTGTGAATTTGTCAATCTTTTCCATCGTTAGGAAATAAAATCACTATATAAAAGACTGTTTAAAAACCTGTATGGACCTATGGCATTCAGCTATGAGATACAGCCGCCAACTCTAATATTAAAATCATTCAAAGGTTTCAATCTAAAACTCTACAAATAATTGCCAGTGCCTTTTGTGATCTAGGAAGACCTCAAAAGACAAAATTAAGAAAATAGCAGTAAAATGAATTCATTCGCACCCAAATGACCTTGGTTTAAGCTTGATGTCTCCATTAAAGATATATCGAGGCTAAGAAGTATAACACCATAACAGCTTACAATGCTCTACAGAGAAGATTCCTTCAAAGCCATCTAAGTATATAATAACAAATCATTTGTAAAATGTCACCTACTTATTTAAGACAGAATACAATAAATAGAATAGAATAAAAAAAAAATTCATAAACTTAAATAAATTCACATTCGGCGCATAACCTACCCGTTATACATTAGATATGCTGAACCTTCTTATTATTGGTGCTCGTGCCCATGAGAGCTTTTGCTCAGAAAGTTATAAAGAACATCATACTCCTTGGTTACCTCAAAGTATCCGAATCCAGAAATCGTCCTATGGATGGATTACTCTTTTAATATATAGAATTTTAGAGAAAAAAAACAAATATAAATAAAAAAAGTTTATATTTCGTGAGCCTTTTTTTATCTCCAGATCCAGATCAACAATTCTTGGTAATCATTGTATTACTCTACCTTGAGCCACTGTTGTAATACAAAATATGATCCTGTAGGTCAAATAGGGTTAAGATTATTGTCAGTCTGGGAATATTTCTACATGGGTTAAGATCAAAAGACTCCTACAAAGACATTTGCTTATGTTGCAGTTGCTGTAGTTGTTGTTTATTCTCGAACGGTTGTAATAGCAAATTTTTCGTTGTCAGCATTTTAATAATTGAGATCCCAAATAACAGATAATTTATTGGCGGCATGATCGCAAATGAAAATGAAAACGATTCAACGGCTTTCGTGATCGAAATAAAAAGCAAACGAGTAATCGCACAACACATCCAGAGCAGACGCTATGTTAAGGAAAGAGAGACCTGGGGTCGTTATTCCTTCGGCCTTCTGTTATGGAGCCGCTTTTGTTATAATCATCACGGTGCTTTATTGTATCAGTAACTACGACTATTAATCATTTGCAAGGGATAGTAAGATTTTGAGGAACTGAATTTACTTTAGGACAGGTCAAAATGATCTTCAATGAATTTGTCGCTAGAGATGGTACATAAAAAACGTGAGGATCAATAATCTCGATATCGTGTGACATCGTTTACCTATGGGAGACAGGGCCAGCGCAACAGAACAGCTACTTTTTTGAAAAATATAGGTTCCTATCGATAACAATTCAGGATACAATAATCAATAGTAATGAGAAAGGTGTAGAAATTTTATTTTACAGATAGTGCAAATACCATAAGTTTATTAAATGTTTCTAAATTAATTTGTTTATCAATGGCGTTACATTTAGGGTATCAAATATATCTGAGATCTATCAAAGAGCCGAAACTTCTTTCGTTGTTGCAAGTGGATTCCGGTATTGTCATTAAAAGTCTCACACATTTATCTCACGTTTCTCGGAAAGATTCCCTTAGGGGCCGTTCAAGTATTACGTAACGCAATTTTCGAAGATTTTTGACCCCCCCTCCCCCCTATGTAACGCGCCGTAACGTTTTCCTCTACCCCCCCCCCCCCCCCCCTTAAACGTTACGTAACACCCAAGTGACCATATTTACCTAAAAGTCACAATTATGTTGCGAAAAGTACCGGAAATACATGCGTATGTTGTTTATTTTCTTTATTATATCCTACACCGAGGGTATATTCACTTTGTCATTTTGTTTGTAACGCATAGAAGAGGGCGGTGGTAGGTATGAAAAAGTATATACTTAGATATATTCTTGATCAGCGTCACCACCTGAGTTGATTTAGCTATGTCCGTCTGTCTGTCTGTTCAAATCAGGTTTACGGAAAAATCAGGAAAGCTAATTGAATGAAATTAGCACACTCAGGTCAGACCTTCTTGCAGGCATCTTGCTATTGAAAATGGACGTAATCGGTTCATGGACACGCCTACCGCCCATACTCTATGTATATTTGCCCAATCCCATTTTGAAAAAAAAATGCAGCGATTTTGATGAAACTTGGTGATTAGGTGTACATTTGAACTAAATTAAGATTAGGCTAGGTTTCAAGTTTCCAAAGATTCGCGTGGCACGGTCCTAAATTTTAACCTCTATACCACCACATCTCGTAAACCGTGCAAGATATTGTAATGAAATTTCTTTATTTTTTCGACTTTTTCATCGATTTTAAATTGTTTAGACTTTTTCAACCTCTCTCAACATTAACATTTTGCATATATTTACGACTTTTTCAACAGTTTTCAACCTCTTAAACATTTCACACTTTTTTCGAATTATTTAACCTCTTCAACGTCTTTTTTTACTGAAATATATGTACCTACTTTGAGTACAGTGTAGGGTATGTGAGTTTCGGCCTGACTGAAGATAACACCTTAACTTGTTCATATTGTTATTTAATAAAAATCACACATAATGTAATAAACATTTGCTTAAGCTTAAAATATGTTAAAATGGCGAAAAATGAGACGAACATATTTTATTAAAATGATAAAAGTTGATGGGATCTAGAACAGCTACAGCAATAAATGAGAAAAATAGGAAATCTTTCCACGCTTACATCTCTGGTTTTGGTTAACCAATCTCGAAGATGATAGTTTTAGGACATTCTGCTTGATAAGTGCTTTAATTTAACATATCATTTATTGCTGTAAATTATCTAGATCCCATCAACTTTTATCATTATAATAAAATTTTTTGGCTGTAGCTATTCAATAAGCATACACATAAAGAAAGCGTTTCATTATACATACCTCATTTCAAATCGCCACCCGCTAAAGTAGTTTCACTTCTAAAACAATGTTACGTAACGCGTTGTTCGAACCCCCCCCCCCCTCCCCTGTAACGCATCGTAACGTTTCACAAGACCCCCCCTCCCCCCCTAATTGCGTTACGTAATACTTGAACGGCCCCTTACGCACATGATTTTCCGTCAAAAACCTACAGCATCTTTAAAATTTTTATTTCGCTTCGTATCGCCAGTTTTAAAACATTTCTCGGTCGTTGACTAACAGTTTCTCTTCAAAATCGTCTTGGTTCTACGAAGCTTTCCAAGGATTTTAAAAATCGGACCGTATCAGTTTTGAAACGGCCGTTTAATGACCCCAAGATGTGCTTGTAAATTTCAAAATAGATTTCGGATATTGAATATGTTGTTGTGGAGCCATCTGTGAAAGAAAAACTTCGCAAAAACAAAAATAACGAGCACCCAGTAAGTACTCATTTTTTGCTCATAATTTGCTCAAAATAAATTCTCGAGCATTAAAATAAAACTCTTTGGCCATACTCGACAGTGTTAACCGTTAAGCTCATATATGTAGATTGGGGCGAAAAGCACCAGTTTGGTTGTGAGTACAACTGCTTTTCGCATCAGGGGAAGGTGACATAATGAGGTAACATAAACAAAGATAATGTGATTAGGGACTTTGGCAACGGTTTTCAGGTAAAATATGGAAGTAGTTTTACGTGGAGAATTTACCATCCGCCTATTTTTCATGTGGTGAGTACTCCACACACAACAGGTCGTCTTCCACTGGCCATGACAGAAGGTACACGGCAATAAGTAGCACAAGAAAAAACACATTAGGTCAAACCAATTTAAGTGGAGAAATAAATAGCTAATATACATACATACATATGTTTGTATGTCAAATTGTTGTGGAAAAGTGGTGCAAGTGTATGACTAATAAGTGCTGTGTTCTGGTGAGTGAAATTTTTTTTTTCCAGAATATACTGGAAATTTACTAGAGAGGTTTAACTTAAAATTCATTTATCTCAAAGTATTTGGTACAATTTTCAGTTTTTGATTGGGAAAATCTCAAAGTCCAGAGCAGTTTTGGTTCTCTTGAAGTCTCTTTTTGTTTTTTGCTTATAACTTTTCATTTTCATAAAATTTCAATGCGTTTCTGAGAACTTAGTCCTCATATTTTTGGCAAAGTTGGGTATGTATTCTGTGAAGAGAAAAAAGTTACAACCAAAACTGCTCCATTGAGTTTTCTCCGATGAAAAAAAAAAAAAAATATGCTGAAATTGTTTTTAAGAGTGCCACTAACTTTTTACACACCGTTGGATTGAATCCAAATTTTGATACACTCTAATATACGTAGATCTTTTTTGCGTAGTAACTTGAAAAAAAAAGGCTTACATCAATAAACCTCGAACAATTTCAGAACAGAAGAAAGGTCAAGGTGCATAAGGTCATTGAAAAGTCTGCGGAAAGAGTTTGTGTCTGTGAGCAGAAAAGTTGTGGTCATTTGATTAATACTGTTTTTCAAACATAAATTATAAAAAGTTTGTTATATGGTATGTTTATTTGAGTTATTCTTGTTTTATATAATTCAATGGCCACCCTGTACAACTTGCGCCGCATTTTTCCATATAAGATAACTTTTTGTTTTCATTCCTGGACAGATTTTTGGGAGTTATTTAAAAAAATTAACGTAATTGAATAGTTGGTCATTTGCTGTTTATGTCGCATAAAATTTGACAACTACTCTTTATCCAATTCGTTTATTCATTTCCCTGTATTGAGCTTATATTTCTTTTTTGTTTATTAATTTCTGACGTGAAACCAACTAATTCGTGCAGCGCCATCTACTATTTATGATTTGGCAAATGAAATCACATTACAACAAGAAATAAATTCACGATTTCACCAGTTGCATGAAACCAAGGTATCCATTCAATGCAATGAATTTGTGCAGTCCAAGAAAGTCTCCTGTAGCTTCTATGAAATGGCATTACGATAGACGAAACCAAATCGAATCCAACCAGGCCAAACCAAATGAGTCGCCGCAACCAACGAGACAATTTTAACGATTCCATAGTTTTAAGTGACGGTGGAGCCTAATGAACGATTGACTCGCAGCCACAAGTAATTGAGAGCTGTCATGCAATCTGATATCGTTCAACAAAAATTCAAAAGTGGACATAAAACGCAAAGAGACAATGCGATTAAGATGAAGATTTGCACAGGGAGAAAGTTTTATGTTAACTCTCTGTGTTCATTGGGAGTTTTTCATGTGGCACTTGCAAGTTAAACATGCAAGGAAAAATTAAGGGCTCGATTGAAACGAGATCATTTGCTAAGTACTTTGCATCATTGGTCTTCACAGGGCCATTACTAGAGGTTTGGGACCTGTAACATGCGATGACAGAGCCAATATAGAAGTGATGAACGAAAAAAAGTACTCTGATATTAAGTATTTTATTTTTTCAATTCCCTACTTGGAGGTACATCTGGCTGTGCATCAGTGGTACTTATGATCCTAGGAGTCAAATTGATTAAAGGTACCTTTTTCAAAACCTTTTCTGTCGTACATATTCTTACAAGTTGCCTTTTGTAGCAGCTAAAATGTACAATAAAATGGATAGTGCCGATTTTTCTTATAATGTCCAAAAAAGGTCCAATCTCTAAATTAAGTGGAAAAATCTATAAAAAAGAAATTTATACATGGAGTAATTTTAAGTAAAATTAATTAATTAAGTATAATTCTTATCTTTGAACTATAGAGATCTAACGTGATATGAAAACTTAATTAAACAATGTGTGCTCTGAATTTATTGAACAAGAAATTTAACAGGAACAATTTTTGAATTTTTTTTTAAATTTAAATAGGAATGAGTTGAGTGTATTTTTCTCATGTGAACAGTTTCGTAGCATTTTCATCAAAGATATAACCGAAACTCTTTTAAATTTGGACTTGAAATATACGTTTTCAGAAATTTTTAAGCTAAGTTCCTTAATTTTGACAATCCCAACTTCAAGTAGCTCAGTTGAAAGATCATTCTCTGCACTGAAGCGGATAAAGACTTTTTCGAGAAATACTATGTGCGAAGAGAGATTGTCGGAACTGGCTTTGATTTCCATAGAAAAAGTATTTCTTAAGGAAATCAAAAGCAAAAACAGCTTTTATGATGAGGTTCTGGAAATTTTCTTGAAAAAAACACGCCGTATTGAATTGATATACCAGTAAAACTGTTTGGAATAAAAAAGAAATAATAATAAAAACTTTAAAAAAATATTAAAAAAAATATTTAAAAAAATATAAAAAAAAACAAAAAAACTAAAATGGGATCTCAGTCTATCACGTCCCCGTCGTGGTCATGGAAAAAACTAAGAATAGGCATTCATATTTAAACAACACATACACGTTGAACACCCAGCTGAAAACGCCACGACACGCCACTGGGCCTATCACATTACTGCAATAATACAGCACCCAGATCCTGCATAAGATCGATTGTGGCTTAAGATTATTGACCTGATACAATTTGTATCTTGCCTTTTCGGCTTTTTAAGTGTCAGAGAAGTCGAAATTCTGATCTCTTTTTTTTTCAATTCGTTTTGAAGAGTGTTTAAGTAAAACTACTTTGTCATGATATCGGCAGAAACTTTCAGTTCATCTTCTCATGATACTCGTATGTATCCCATACCAACACGGGCAACTTTCCACATTTCACAGTTTCCATCAAAATTTATTAGGACCATCGTGATAATTTGTCATGGTTTTTGTTTCACCGCAGGAAATTACGTCTCTATAATACCCCATTTACCATGCTGTAGAAGAGTATTATACCCACTGTGAAGTATGGAAAGTTGCCCGTGATGGTATGGGGATACATGGAAAGGTTTTGGTGAACTGAAAGTTTCTGCTGATATCATGACGAAGGAGTTTTACTAAAACACTGTTCAAAACGAATTGAAAAAGTGCTCAGAATTTCGGCTTCACTGACATTTAAAAGGCCGAAAAGTTGAGGTACAAATTGTATCAGGTCAATAATCATAAGCCCAAATCGGCCTTGTGCAGGATCCTGGTGCTGTATTATTGCAGTAAAGTGATAGGCCAAAAGGGCCGATATGAACCCCATCGAAAATTAATGAATACACTGAAAAAAAAAAAGTTGCAAAACGGGCTCCAACAAATAAAAACGATCTAATAAGAGTTATTAAGGAGGAATAGACAAAAATATACCAAAGGAATATGATTTACAAAAACATTTGTTTTTGATTGTATCAAATAATTTGTTTGTTATTTTCTTATGAGGAATGAGTAAACAAATTGAGTACAAAAAAAAATTTCTAAAAAAATACATACATTTCTTATTTTTATTCAATATGAAAGTGAAATTTGTGTCTCATAATTTATTTTGCAAACAATTACTGAACAGACTGTATATGGTTCAATCTACGTAAAGGAACTAGAATAGCATTTAGTCCTTCACTATTTTGAAAACTTTTAATTTAGATTTCGTTTAGTTTTTTATTGCTATCTAGACATCTAAGTTACTTATTTATTTTTTTTTTTATTTAAATTAAAAACAATGTATTTTTATTTATTAAAAGAATGACTATATTGTTACAGCTTTCAAATATTTTAATTCAATTTGACTTTTCAGTATTCTTACCTTCTTAATGAACAGGTCGTTGCCAATGAAACATATGAACAGAAATTCAAGCATCCCTTAGTATACGTGGTAAGCAAACATTTTACCAGAGGCTTTCAAATAATTTTTCGGTTCGACGGATCTAAAATTCCTTTGCTGTACCAGTACCTACCTCCAACCACCCTACATGCTTTAAAGCTCTTATTATGCCGCATTAGTGCAGCAATGGCACCAAGACTACCAAATCTGAAAACGTGTAGCAACTAGGAAGTCAGAAGAGCTAAACTTCAGCAGTTTCTTCCCACATATTCATGGAATAAAATGCGATCCCATAACTTTGGCGTGAAAAAAATTTCCCATTAAATGGCATTAAGCGCGCATAAAGTTGCAACGCATAGCGCAATAACAACGAATGTGCGATATAAACGCAACGCAACGCACGTGTGTTCAGAACATTCGCCATAGATGGCGAGCGGGTTCGATACTAAGAAGGGAGGGCTGGAAGAAAATGTTCCTCTTATGATTTCGTTGAACCAAAGTCATAATTTTAAGGTTGAATGTAAAGCGAAGTCGTTTTATTTTGGTTTAACTATCAAATAAATCACGGCCAACTGCTTGCGGATCCTTAGGGCAATACTGTACGCATGTGTCGCCATAGCTGCGATTGCTGGTTGTCGCTTAGTTGTACAACAAGTTGGCAACATTGTTAGCTAATTTTACATTTCTTTATATTGCGTGCAGCTGCACTTTCATATCGATGATGTAGACACGCAGGTAACGCGTTACATGCTGATTCCGAGGTAAACTTATTTCCAAATGTATTCTAATTGTTGGAAATGTAAAGAAAGAGGTGTGGCCAATTCAAATAAGTTAAGTTCAGTTTGATTTTTTTCAAAAATTATTGTCCTGTAATTAGGTCCAGTAGTTATTACATAATTAAAAATTCAACATTTGAGATGGTGCTTTCCCGGCTATCAAATTTGAAGGACTTTGCGAAGCCAGTTTTGAGTGTAGCTTGCAAACTGTGTTGACAGGAACATAAATTGCGGATTTAAACTAAGTAAGTAAGTAAGAACAGTGCTTGCCATGGAAGTGCACAATAAGACTTGGTATTTTTGCTACTCCAATTTAAAATTACAATTTGAATTTGTTTTTATTGATTTGCAAAGTGCACGTGACCTATTTTTATTTAAGCCAATCCCCAGTTAATTTAAAACACAATCTCCATTTTAAAAATATAAGCAAATGAAAAAATCTACTCCGAATTCCTTCAGACAAGGCAACACATCACCTTGTTTGGAATTTTTTAAACTATATATGACTCAGTCTTCAGATAAGCGTTCTTCTGCCCTTATTTGGACAAGAATAAGGGATATAAGCTGAGCGGTGAACTCTTGAATGGACTTCAACATTTTGATAATCGAACGAATTGTGCCTACTATTACGACTGTATTGTTTTTATGAGATATAGCCTTTGCGCCCTCTTTTAATCAAGGCAAGCACAAGGCCAGAAACTGTCGATTTCTAAGATAACCTAGATAATTGATATCTAATCAGACCTTAGACACATAGTTAGGAAACTGGTCAAAATAACAGGGTTCATTTAAGAAAACAACGAAATTATGGAAAATATGTACAGTACAAAATTACGTCTTTATACTCGTAGTATTTGTGATGATAAAATTAAGGCCTTGTGCTTGATATTTTACGAAAATGTTTTCGAATCAGAATCAAAACTGCCAAATGTGACAAGCCATTAATAGGAGAGTCAAATACCATCGGGATTGCCAAGTTGAAAAAAGCAATTCCCGTCCTTCATAAGCAAAATTAATTTTCCATCAACTGGTAAAAATCAGTTTTTTTTTTTCAAAAACCTGATGACATTTTTTTTTGGTTGTTCAACAAAACTTTGAAGTTCATGTCACAAGAAATTGTCTAAATGCCGCCTATTTCAGAAATTTTTGAATTCCTACCAGGCCCCTGGCTTTGACATGAAATTTCAAGCATGGCCGTGGCAATTCCGGTCACTTGACAACCCTAAATGCCATGATAATGAATGAAGTGTTCTTTTGAAATTTTAAAAGCTTCTACCAGATAATATGGTTATACCCATGGTTGCCACTTGAGAATTTTTTTTTGTACCAAATTTACCGAAAAAATGTACCAACATTTTTTTAATGAGCAGTTCTCAGGTCTAAACTTTAAAGCAAATGTACACATAAACTTATTTTATATGTGGACATTTTTTAAATATACAGCTGCATACATATGTATTAGGGTGGAGCGAAATTTTTTTTTTCGATTTTCGAAATGGGCCATATGCGAAAAGATGCTCCATAATATACTTAATACAAAATATTCTTGGTACTTTTTGATATTTTAATGTTTTGTACTGCCGCAAAGACATAGAAGTTTTGAAAAAAAAAATTATATTACATAGCGTATGTTTGTATGGAATAAAGTCAATAAAAGAGCTTAGATATGTCCGAATTGTAATTTTTGTTATAATATTAATGTATAAGTATGAAGAAAACCACATAAATTCTATAATTATAGTGTTGGAAACTATAAATATCCCCCTCTAATATGACAAATTTTCCGGTATTTTACGCAAATTTGTACTCCTTTTTAGTATTAAAACAGTTATTATTTTTCGACATTCTAGCCTTATTTTGATGAAACCAACTCTTTTTTCTGAACCACATACCGCAGCAGCAGCTTCACTTACAATTTTTACGCACCTTCCAGTTGCCTGAAATTGAATTTGCGGTAAAATCCTCCAAACTATCCGGATTTTCAATGCTTTCAGCAATAATCTCTGTCGATATATGTACATATGTTTCAATAGAGGCGGATCCGAAAAAGAAACAGCATCACAGTTGATCAATTCAGTGTAAGATCTAGCCTGAAAATTAAATTTCGGCAAAAGAAATTGTTGAATAGGACCGGACGATGCGGTTTCTTTTTTCCTTAGTTCCAGTATCTTTTTCAAGGTTGAAATCCTAGCAGATCTTGACTTGTCTGCAAGCATCGATTTTAAGATATTTTCAGGATGACCAAAAAAGCAATTTCTCGGAATAACAAGGTCAACTATTTTTTTTAACATAACGAGAAATCAAAATTGTTCGGTGCAAATGTTTGGTACCATAAATGCAAATTGGTTGAGTTTTAATAGTAAACCATATAGGAGAATATATTTTTAAGATAAAGTTTGTAAGAATCTGAAGATTTCCATAGGGTTTTGCTGAGCTAACATACAATCTTAAAATTCTGTTGGCAGTAGTAAGCCATCTCGAATAAATTATTTTACCGGGATTTCTTTTCAGCAAGCTTTCCGAACAAGTGCTCATATTCATAGCTTGGCACATTTCTTACATGTATAATTTATCAGTACTTAAATCATTAGAGAGCTTGGGACATAGTTCTGAGTACAATTTTCATAGTCGTTAATTACGATTTCGTATTTTCATTGTATGAAGAACGATGTAATGCAGTGGTGGGCATGGAAATCTAACAAAAGGGCTAACCAACAACATCAAGCAACAACATACAAAATTTTAAAGTTTTTTTGCTGTCATTTTCAAATTCGCCAACAGCACAAAAAAAAAAACCAAATTGCACTACAAACAAAAAAAAATTGCTACATTCGTCAAGACCGGTGCTGCCCAGAGAACGAGCAGGCGCTCAAAGAGCGTAAAAATGAGATCGTTAAGACGCTTAAAGAGCGTAAAATAGCGTCAAAGAGCGTAAAAAACTGTGCACGTATACAGAATTATCAACACATGTTTATCGTTGCTTGTGGTAGTGGCCACCACTGGTCAAGACACAATGCGACGCCGTCGCTTATGACTTTGTGTTTTTGTTTTCATTTGAATTCAAGTCATCGCTGTGCCTCGATAGCTTTGAAATTTTGCGAATTTTTTTGCACTTGCTTGTGCGTCGAATAACGGTGCGGGCAATGCGGGCGGATAGGGACACTACGTGCCCACCACTGATTTAATGCTTTAATTGACCATTCTTTTTGAGAAGTTGTTGCTTCCTGAAGCTCTTTCTTGGAAAGTTTTTAAGATGTACCAACGCAAGTTGAAGCGAAGCTAGACCAGAGATGGCATTTGGGTTTTGTGAAAATGTACTGAATCAAGACTTCAAATGTACTTTTTAGAGGCTGAATGTACTTTTTTTGTCTTCAACACCGAAAAAGGTACAAATGTACCGAAAATGCCAATACTGCGCTAGACTGGAGCGTAAAATCCTTTGTTTACATCTTTCTCATCGCTGGTTGGCCTCTGCTTTCTTTTTTCTGTGCAACGCGTAATGTTTGGTTGGCTTGCGGCAGTACTAAAACTCAAAATTTTTAAAAAATATTTATATAACTATAAAAGGTGATAGACGGAGCACCTTTTCCGCACTGGCCCATTCAGAATATGTAAAAATAAAAAATCTTCTTAGAGCCTCGCTCCACCTTAATATGTATGTACTTAGTCGTCCACGAAAAAAGATCTAGTGTCCAAAAAATCGATATTCCCTGTATTGGTGATTATGATAGAAAAAAGTACGCATTTTCAGCGAAACAAACCGCATATCCAGCTTTATAATTTATTTTACAAATTTTTTAAGCAATTACTGAATCTGGACAGCATACACTTAATAAATTCTGTAGGTAATCCATCAGAAGAAATGCCAAACTATTCACAATGCAGAACATCACCAAGCCAAGCTCAGCTTGACAAACTGTATTTTCAAAAGATGTATCTTTTTCGCTCGTCAATGCAACAATTTTCAATGGGTTCCTTTTTTTCAATATTTTGGGCACGCAAACCATTTTGTGCATGCCTTTTCAAATGAGACGAGTGGATGATTGAAAATTTTCGCAAATAATGCAAAAATATATTATTTTTTTTGCTAGCCATGGAAATTGAGGTAGCCATTCCGAACGAAATATTTTTTTTTTTTGATTGCGAAGGAGCATCAACACTATAAAATATAATTTATGTAACTAGGCAACACCTTGATCTATGACGTCGCCAAAAATTAAATTAATCATTTATAAAAGTGGTTAGGCCAATGTAAACATTTTTAGAACATAGTTTTTGTTTTATAGGCTTAAAAAATGCCTTAGTATCTTGAACTTGACATACTGAAAGGGTTATGACGATCAAAATACCTAAGGACTCGAATTTTAAGTTTTGGCGGCCCGCTTCCAGAACGTACTGGTTTGTAGGCACGGTTTTTTTTCGAAATATAATTTTTCAAGTTGACCAAACACATAGCGCGGACAATTTTCGACCGACTGGATTAAGGTTTTGACTGAAACAAAACTCGAAAACGCAACACTGAGAGACTTATATAAAGCAATAAGACCAAACTTCACACATATATAAGATGACGGTGAGGTCTATCCAAGTTTAAATGCAAGTGTGAAAACTTGAATTGGTAATCGTTTGGGAGTCGATATACACACAACAAAAAAAAAACCGCCGGAGGATTATAATATAGGCATATAGGACTGCTCATTTAAAAAAAAAACATTTCAGGTGGATTTTGACGCGAACAAGGCTTCAGAACTTAATAAAAATGACTTTGTGAATTTTCTATGAAGTCTTAGGAACTTTTTGTTTCATACCTTTTATTGATAAAATGTACCATATCAGAATTAATGTACCAGTTTTGGTACAAGTGTACCAACCGTGGTTATACCTTCATTATCCATGTGCTCCTCATCCTTATCGTATTATCAAAATTACAATCAGGGTTGCCAACAAAATAAAATAACTTTTCTTTAAATGTTAAAAAATAAATTTTCTTTTGTGAAAATTAATAAAATGAGGCTCTTTTTTTTTTCTTTTAGCCACCAAATTTATTTTAGTTGAAAAATGTACTCTTTTAGTGGTTAAAAAAATGTAGGAACATACATTTTTACTAACCGCTTTTTTCCGAAATTTTTCAATTCCTAAAAAGCTTCCGGCTTTTACATTGATTTTGGCAGCGTCAAAAGCGGCCTCTTGGATACCCAGATTACAATACTTAATTGAAGTAAACTAGAAGGAATAAACAAGCTCTTTTAACAAGGATATATCAATAGTGCAATAAGTAATTGGTATACCTGTGGAACAATAGAAGGTTCTATAAATTCTCGAAAAAGAGTCACAATAGCTTTTTAATGTCGCTGCGAATTCTATTAATTTTTTATGCAACTCATTGGTTCTCAAAAATTGTACATACATATTTCAAAAAAAGAATTTTACACAAAATCGAAAAGTCTTCAGATTTGAACAGTTCGATTGCAATTTGTATGCAGCCTACTTATTCTGCACCTCAGGCAACGTTCCCCAGCGGCTGTATTAAGTTGCAATAAATCCAAAATGATTTATGCACTGCCTAATGCAGCACATCCGAATGTTGGTGGCAGTGATGGTGGCTGTAACTGTGACTATCACCCCAACAGCGACTCTGACTTTTGTCAACAGGCGGCAGTTTGTCAAGAATTCGTGCGATTCCATCCAACAGAATCGCATTGAATCCCATTGAATTGCATTTGAATTAATTAAAACGCTCGCGAACCGTCGAAGTGATTCAATCATCTTTGTTGAAATTGGAAACGATTGCTACATGATGTTTGATGTTGACAACTCCAATGACGATGAGTTGACTACGAAGATGGTGACGGTGATGAAGATTTGTGAAGCGCCCTCTTACATTATGCTAGCGATTGTGCAATAATTGAATTAATTGGATTAATTGAGTGAGCTGACAAAAGTGATGCTTTGTGGTTTCTTTATTTGTTTATTCTTAAGTCGGGAAAAAATCTGAAAACTAGCAAATTAATTTTAAAGCTCATGCTTGAGTTGTCAAAACGTGATTGAGAGCTTGCACGATTTTTGGCGAGAATATTTAAATTAATTGCAAAACAAAATCACAAAAACCTTTAAAAAAAACGAGCATATTATTATTAAAAATAATATCAATTTAATGATTGAAAAACAAATAAGAGTGTTGTCATCGGCTTAACCAAGATTTTTAGTCTTTAAATTTTATTGCAAGGGAACTATGTACTAATTGTAAAAACATCCAGTTTTTGTTTGTGTTGATTTTATTAAATCAATAACGCTCGGATGGTAAAGAAAAAGTTGATTTCCAGCTTCATAAGGTTTCTGCTAGTCTAAGGTGTTCCACGTCCATTTTTTATCCAATGTTCAACTATACCATCAGACGCTTATGAAATTCAGCTTAGTTGCTCCTAACAATTCGGAAAAGTCTCAAAGTAGGATTGGATTTCACCTATTTTCAATCCCACAAGCAATAATTGCAGAAGTAATTGCCGTACCAAATTACATCTCACTTATTCTCTTCCTTTTCCTGTAATCATGATTTCCACATACAAACAAACGGACATGGCTTGATCAATGACGTAATAAAACTTTTGTTCTTTCTCTTTTGATCTTTTTTCAAAGTACTTTTGTGAGCCCTCTTACGGCAAGTGGCCTTAGGAGGTCTCTTGATGCAAGCGATGTAGGAAGATCTGCTTAAAGAGTATACATATGTATCTATTAGGCCTGATTAGGAAGGCCTGTCTTAGCGGGTCATTTCATGTAGAAAAGAAATTATGTTTGAAAGGAGTTGGGATGGTCTGTTTCTTACCAAGTGAGGCGTTATAAAAGCGCCGCTTGCTCCTTGCCTTGCCAATGGGTCTTTGCGCTGATGCATATATTTTCGCTTCCGACATTGCTTCAACACATACAAATGTATTGCACTACCCACCGCAATTCTTCACGAAAATCACAGCAAAAGTTCGAGTATAAGTCTAAAATTTTTATTATGTGGCTATTTTTTCTGCCACGCCAAGAGTTTGCTGGCCTCATCAAATGTTTCATTATTGAATTTGGTAACATTTATTCAAATTACCCTGTAATGCCCAGATATTAAGCTAAAAACTGTAATATTTGATTGTGATTGTCATTGAAATATTACAATGGACACACTATAAAATATAGCATTTGCTCCGAAAAAATTTTATAAACGAAAATTCCACTTTTTTTTCATATTATTTTTTATTATTTTATTATACTCCCTTAACTATACTACTTCTTAAGGAAACAGCGAACCAGCTTGGCAATATTCACACAGTTCTTTTCTTCTAACCATATATCTACATTTTATGTAGTATTTGCACAATGCAGATGACGAAAAAGTAATATCGAATCATAAAATCATAGATTTAGTATGTAATACTTATTGAAGTTTTTGCAGCTTACAGTACTTTCTGTTAACTAAATTTTTTCCTAACCGCATTGTATATTTTCCATTCTGAAAATGTAATAATAAAGTTTTAGACTGTAATGATTTCAGTTTACCCATCAATTTGTACTGAGAATTACAGGACTATACGACTATTTTTCCTAATTATTTTGCTTTTTTTGAATATCACACGCTATTTTTTACAAAACCTTTTTTTCTGTGTACATGTAACAGAGATCCTCCAAATTTCTGGCTTCTCCATTTCTAGAAGGCCAATTGCTTTGACATGCTTGGCCGCGTCAAAAGCGGCCACACTTATAAGTAATGCATTTTTTTAGGATATGCTGTAGATTGATTTCTAGGTTACATAGCTCATTGTGAGTAGTCGATTACTATTGTACTAATAAAAGCGCCAGTAAAAGCGAAGGTACTGCATGTTATCGCGTAGAAAGTAGCTTTGAATTCTAATTTTTTACGACTGTATGTGTGAATAGTGAAATTTGAAATTTATCCGCACGCCGCCGCGCTCGCATTCATTGGCCCATTACTACAATATCAGCAATCGTCGAGTTAACCATCGTAACAGCAACCAATGAATAAAACAAAACTGAAAACATTCACAATAACCGCAGAACAATTCCAATATGCACAATGACAAGAGAGCAACTATTAATTTTGTACCTCTTCATAGATTTATTAAATGAAGTTTTTCCGCTGTCGTTGTTTTCGATGCCCCGTGTTCTGCTCCTGTCAAAGCTCGTGTTGTACCATAAAGTTTGCGCAAACACAATTAATGATGACCAGCGACAGGCCTGAAATTCGGGCACATTACAGACAATGTACAATTCTTACTTCTAGTGGGACTTCACTTAATAAGGAAAGCAATTGATAGTAACTTTATTGCACTGTTGTCTGATAGAGTTCAGGTCATTCGAAAACTTCACCAAACCCGAGTGACTTGCGCTATTTGAACCTTATATGGATGGAGATGTATGTAAGCGTAAAATAATGTGCTGTAGAACAAGCCCAAGGCTACACTCTCGCTAACAGCATATATATTTTCAATAAGGCATGCAAAACGATGATGCCCCAATCTTAACAAATCCAGTTTCTTTAAAAAATGCAAATTTTGACAGTTTGAATTTT
Organism: Tricholauxania praeusta; assembly: GCA_949775025.1. Taxonomy (NCBI): domain Eukaryota; kingdom Metazoa; phylum Arthropoda; class Insecta; order Diptera; family Lauxaniidae; genus Tricholauxania; species Tricholauxania praeusta. The sequence goes on from OX459031.1 coordinate 47,609,654, forward strand.
CAGCTGCACATCTCATTGATTTTCCAGTTTCAGTGAAATCTAAAATTTTACACTTCTCAGACAGACTTATCGCTATATGTTCTGTTTGTTGCTGGCATTCTAATAATCCAAACTTTTTTAATTTTTAATATTTCATAAACACTATTTTCAATGAACAACGTGCCGGTAAAAGGTCATGACATAAAATGAATAAAACTACATATGTAAGCTTATACTAGGGTGGAGCGAAATTTGTTTTTCGATTTTCGAAGTGGGCCATATGCGAAAAGATGCTCCATAATATACTCAATAAAATAAATTATTGGTACTTTTTGATATTTTAATGTTTTGTACTGCCGCAAAGACATTGAAGTTTTAGAAAAAAATATTATTATGTAGTGTTTGTTTGTATGGGATAAAGTCAATGAAAATGCTTGGACGTGTGCAAATTGTGATTTGAAGTATGAAACAAACCACATATATACATTCTATAATTGTAGTGTCGAAAACTATAAATATCCCCCTCTAATATGACAAATTTTCTAGTATTTTACTCAAATGTGTACTCCTTTTTAGTATCAAAAACAGGCATTATTTTTCGTGATTTCAGCCTTGTTTTGATGAAACCAACTCTTCTTTCTGAACCACATACCGCAGCAGCAGCTTCACTTATAATTTTCACGCACCTTTCAGTTGCCTGAGTATGATACTGAAAATATTGAATTTGCGGTAAAATCCTCCAATCTATCCGGATTTTCAAAGCATTCAGAAATAATTTCTGTTGATATGTATAGTATTAAAACTCAACCAATTTGTATTTATACGTATGGTGCCAAACATTTGCACCAAACGATTTTGCTTTCTCGTTATATGAGTTATTCATTAAAAAAAAATAGTTGACCCTGTTATTCAGAGAAATGGTTATTTTGGTCATCCTGAAAATATCTTAATATCGATGCTTGTAGACAAGTCAAGATCTGTTAGGATTTCAGCCTTGAAAAAGATACTGCAACTAAGGAAAAAAGAAACCGAATCGTCCGGTCTCATTCGGCAATTTGTTTTGCCGAAACTTAACTTTCAGGCTAGATCCTACACTGAATTGATCGACTGGGCTGCAGTTTCTTTATCTGAGCCGCCTCTGTTGAAACATATATAGTAGTAAAGCAAATAGGAGAATATACTTTTAAGATAAAGTTTGTAAGGATCTGCAGATCGTCATAGGGTTTTTCTGAGCTAACATACAATCTTAAAGTTCTCTTGGCAGTAGTAAGCCATCTCGAATGGATAATTTTACCGGGATTTCTTAACTTTTTTGTCTTCAACACCGCAAAAGGACAAATGTACCGAAAATGCCAAGACGCTAGACTGTAGCGTAAAATTCTTTGTTTACATTTTTCTCATCGCTGGTTGGCCTCTGCTTTCCTTTTTCTGTGCAACGCCTACTGTTTGATTGACTTGCGGCAGTACTAAAACTCAAAATTTTGAAAAAATATTTATATATCTATAAAAGGTGATTGACAGAGCACCTTTGCCGCACTGGCCCATTTGGAATATGCAAAAATAAAAAATCTCCATATAGCCGCGCTCCACCCTAATACATACATACATTTTGTTATAAGAATTTGAAAGCATAAATATCCCTTTCAGGACCGAATTAAAGTGAGAGGACTTAAAAAATATTTGAGATCATACTTTTATTAATATGACCAGAAAGGCTAACTGATATAAATTTCAAAGTCCTACGTATCCTAGTTCGTCCTTACTGAAATGTTGCCTATAGGCAACATTGGGCTTGAATGGCATATTCTTATAAATACAATACGTATATGCTATTGCTGAGTTTAAACTTATTGTACTACAGGCTTATAATTATTTGTTCACATGCTTTATCATGGTTTCATTCTTTAACTTTTAATAAAATTTATGTATTTTGAACCGTAAATCAAATTTTCTGGGATTCCCAGCAATTTTCAACATATTTGATGTGCATAGTGAAATAGTATTGAGAAAATATTGTTTGATTTTTGTATCTTATACAAAACAATTTTATTGAGGATTTGAGCATTTGAAATGAAGATATCCTATCTGCCACAGTTTTCATCTGTCTTTTGATCCCCATTTAATCCAATGTTTGGCTTAATCGTACCTTGTGGCTTGAAGATGTTCCCCAACATATGCACATTCTCTTTGGGGTTGGCGAGTCGAATACAGCTGGTGATGCTGGAGGTGATGAGCTTGGCGACGTTTTATACCACTTATGATTGATTTCATACAGTTCCGATAGAATGTCCGACTGATCAAAAAATCTTCCAGTGTCCAAAGAATCGATTTTCTCTTCATTTTCTCAATTTTTTCATCTCCAGAGTCATCCCAATCAAATTCGCAAATTTGTTCAAAGTCCAATTGCATTGAACCTTTGGGTCGCATGTCTAGCATATCGGGCATTTCACGTGAAGCGGACACCGAATAAAAATTACATTTTGAAATTTGTTCATATTCGGCTTAATTGTACTCCTAGTAGGTGTAAACATATTTTTTTTTATAAGGATTAGTTGTCAAGGTGGATGGACTTCTAAAAATTTAATAAAATATGGATTTTCGAAAAAATTTTTCGAATGAAACTAACAATGAAACAAAGCGCTTTTTATGGAAAATTAGCTGTTTTTTTTTTCAATCATGAGCTCAGATTCGAAATTTTATTTTTTTTCTTGTAAAAAAACCAAAAGTAAATATTTCAAATCAGAGTTTCAACAATTTCGGCAATTAAAAATAAAAAAAAAATTTCACTTTTAAAATAATAATGTTAAATTCAGTTTTCTTATATGTATTTTTTGTTGTAATTTTTATACCTTACACTTACAGCCCTATTCTGCTTGTTAACTTAACCCATTTCAGACTATTGGGTATTTAAATACCCAAAAGAAGAGTGTATTTTAAAAAATCCTACCAAGTGACAGGTAAGAGGTGTTGTGGTTTTTAAAGCTTTTTTGGGTAGAGGAAGGATTGGTCTGAAATGCATATTTCTGTTTTTCCTAATTTCTTTGATTAACCTGTATTTTTATGAGGTAGAATTTAGGTAACATAAAATTTCCAAAATTTTGGTGGAAAATCGATTCAGGCAAATTTGAAGAATTAAAGAAAAAAGCTTGTAACAAATTCAAAGATCCTATGTGGGATGCTATAATAAGGCAGATTTGATTGAAAGGTTCCCACCCACTTTCCGGAATGGACATTTTCCGGAACGACCAAAAACCCGAAATTTTTTTCCGGAATAGGTTTTCCGGAATATATATTTTCCGGAATATATATTTTCCGGAACGAGGGTTTTCCGGAATGTACATTTTCCGGAATGATAGTTATTCGTATACATAATTCAGGTGTTGGATACATTACAGACTGATCCGCGACCGAAGGCCGCCGCGAAGCTGGTGTTGGATTTTTGGGAGTTTTAAGTCCTGAGCCGTGGCCCACTTGTAAAATTGTGTGGCTAGCAATCCAAACAAGTTTATACAAATACAAAATATTTTACTAATGACGCATAATTTAGCAATTATTATTTCCGGAAAATGTACATTCCGGAAAATCGATTCCGGAAAAAAAATTTCGGGTTTTCGGTCGTTCCGGAAAATGTCTATTCAGGAAAAAGGATTCCGGAAAGTGTACGGTAATTGATTGAATGAAAAGTTGGACGGTAATTTTTTTTTTTTGTTTTCTTTTTCTCATAGAGGGCTACTGGGTAAAATTTTACCCATACCATATATCCATTGTGCCGATAGGGAAAAATTTCATTTTTTCATCAGCAACTTCTATTGATCCCTTGACCTCCCACGCCAAATTTTATCAAAATTGTACAGGCCATTCTACCAGTCTGGAATGGGTTAATAAGAAATTGTAAAGGTGCTCTTGTTAATCTAATTGTTATGTATTCTAAATATTGGTATTCTTAAAAATCATTAACAATACAAAGCTTTTAAATTCCCCACACAAAAGCTTTCGTGGAAACTTGTCAAATTTTGAATTTTTAATTGTAAATTAATAATATAACAAAAAGAGTTATAAAAAACTGGAATATACAATGCAGCGTGGTGAAGTGGTTAGGACCGTGAACTCATAGCTCACAATGCGTGGGTTCGATTCTCGTCAGTAAAAATGTTTTTTTTTTTTTTTAAAACATATACACACATACATATATGGGGTAAAACACACGAAAATGCCAGCGAAAACATTTTTTGGCTCCGATTTTGCTGAAATTTGGCATTATTGTAAAATCGATGTCCAAAATAGAACTGCGTTCAGAAATTTTCCCTAGTATTATTTAATGTTAAGATACGCGGGTATGAAATTCACGATTTTTGTACTTTCACAGAATAAGTTTTTTTTTCGAAAACTCATAGCTTACAGCAAACTTTATCAATTAATAATTGGTACACCTACGATTTTAGGTTTTTACTTGTACTTTTCAAAAAAAAAAAATACTGTTTTTGAAAAAAAAAATTTTTTTCGCAAAAATTTTGCGAATTTAAAATTGTTTTTGCATTTTTTTTAAAAAAAAAAAAACTTTCTTAAATTTTTTTTTTTTAATTTTTAAATAAAACTTTGATTTATTCTGCGCTTAATGCCGTAAAATTTTTCATGGGGAAAAAGTTATTTATATTTTTTTTTTTAATTTTTAAGCAAAAAAAATAAAGAGCGAAAATTATTTTTAATTGAAATAAATTTTTCAAAAACCCATTTCTTATTTTTTTTTTTTTTTTAAAAAAAAACTTTGATTTATTTTGCCACAAGTTTAATTCTGGGGAAAAAAATATTTTTTTTTTATTACGTTTTCGTGTGTTTTACCCAAATATAAACAGCTTGTAATTCTCTTTAGTTTTTCTAAGAATTCTTCCTTGCTTATAATTAAATTTTATTTTGACAACAATTATTATTTAGCTCAATACTGAAATATCACTCGTTGTTAAAATACTTTCTGACATTAACAAAATAGTAAAGAAAAGAGCTTTTAAATTTTCGCCAGAATACGGAACATTAACAACTTCTTAATATTAACTATTTTGTTAATGTAGTGAGATTTGTTAAGCTGCCAGAATAGGGCTGTATGAGTATGTTAACGTTGTTACTCCGTTTGTAAGGCATATAATAGGGTGTGGCAGGTATAGAAAAGTATATATGGGGTAAAACACACGAAAACGCCACCTGAAAAAATGTTTGGCTCCGATTTGGGTGAAATTTTGCATGATTGTAGTATTGGTGTCTGGCTATAAAAGTGTGTTTAAGATTTTGCCTTAATATTATTTTTTGTTCAGATACGCGGGTATGAAATTCACGATTTTCGTACTTTTTCAGAATAAGTGTTTTTTTTTTCGAAAATTCATAGCTTACAGCAAACTTTATCAATTAATAATTGGTGAGCGTACATTTTTAGGTTTTTACTTGTACTTTTCAAAAAAAAAATTTTTACAAAAATTTTGCGAATTGAAAAATATTTTTGCATTTTTTTTAAAAAAAACCATTTTTTAAATTTTTTTTTTTTTTTTTGAAAAAAACTTTGATTTATTCTGCGCTTAATGCCGTAAAAATTTTCGTGGGAAAAAAATTACTTATATTTTTTTATTTATTTTAAAAAAAAATTAAAGAGCTAAAATTCTGTAAATTGAAATGAATTTTTCAATTTTTTTTTTGAAAAATCCATTTCTGAATATTTTTTTGTTTTTATAATTTAAGGTTTTTATTTGTACCTTTCAAAAAAAATACTGATTTTGAAAAAAAAATTTTTTCGCAAAAATTTTGAGAATTGAAAAATATTTTTGCATTTTTTTAAAAAAAACCCATATTTTAAAAATTTTTTTTTTATTCTTAAAAAAACTTTGATTTATTCTGCGCTTAATGCCATAAAAATTTTTGTGGGAAAAAAATTATTTATATTTTTTTTTTAGTTTTAAAAAAAAATTAAGAAGCTAAAATTTTGTAAATTGAAATGAATTTTTGAAGTTTTTTTGAAAAATCCATTTCTGAATATTTTTTCGGTGAACTTCAGATTACAGCTAGATACGCAAGCTTTAAAATGATATGCCATAACATGAGGGCAAGAAGTAAATTAAAATGTTTGAGCCGTTAACCTGAAAACTAAAACTTAAATTTAAAATCAGTGCAGTAGCCTTTCATCGCGTAGTACAGCGCGCGCTTAGCGGCTGTGAAAAATTTTTTTTTTTTCAAAATCAATATTTTTTTTTTGAAAAGTATAAGGAAAAACCTAAAAATGTACGTTCACCAATTATTAATTGATAAAGTTTACTGTAAGCTATGAATTTTCGAAAAAAAAACACTTATTCTGAAAAAGTACGAAAATCGTGAATTTCATACCCGCGTATCTGAGCAAAAAATAATATTAGGGCAAAATCTTAAACACACTTTTATTACCAGACATCAATACTACAATCATGCCAAATTTCACCCAAATCGGAGCCAAAAATTTTTTCAGGTGGCGTTTTCGTGTGTTTTACCCCATATATTCACAGAACAAACAAAAAATTAACTACTTATAAGCAATTGAGTAAAAATTTTGGATTTCTAATGTTAAAAAGTTTACCCATCGAAAACTACCGCAAAATCATTAAACAGGCCTACCGCCCATACAAATCATGCTCAAAACGCTATAATCCATGAGTTATCTAAGATATTACAATAGAATTCACACAAACACTTGGAATGGATCACACAAGCTCTGGACATAAACTAGGAGAATTTTAACCTGAGGGCGTTGCACCTTTCAAACATGCAAAAACTTCAATACCGACCAGGAGTGGTTGGCACAAGCACTAAGCGTGCTCATTATCATCGTTGCAAATGGCAATTAAATTAAAAGTTCAAGCCAATATGCAATCATTACATACTTGCAATATTGAACAAAATAATTGTGAAAACAATGTTTTTGACGAATATCAACTGTTCTAAAATGGTGAAATAACGCTCGCAAAATTTAATTCTAACCAAAGTCCCCGAAAATCGGCTATTGTTAACACTTTGCTTTGAAATGCTCAAGCCACATTGTTGTAGATTGAGTTAAGCTTAGATTTATTTCATGTTCCAAAACCTTTCCGAATGGCGCACGAAAGGTGCCGCACGCGGACGCTAAAGCTGCTGACATTTCCAAAGCCGTAGCACCACTTTAGCAGGAGACATTTAATGACTCATTTTATGCGCACATGATTCATGTTCGAGAAGGTTTCAAGTGAACTGACCGCAGTGGTGCGGCACTAAGTCGCATTATGATTGATTTGACCAAATTCTAATGGTTTCAACAGCGACAGCAACAAAAGAGTCGCAACAAACTTAAAAGTGAACGAGTGCATCACCTCATCACCATCATAAAATTGACATTTTTGCGCGCCAAGGAAGTTGACCATAAAATTTTGTCGTGTTTGATCGTTAAATAGCTTTTCTGCTGTGGGCATTTAACCATAACTTAAGATTTTTTACAATCATGAAAACGATTTTAAGCCAAGTTTTCAATTGGCATTTTATTATTAATTGAATTTTTTCACGTTCCCATGTTTTTTTGCAAAATAGACAAATTGTTCGAAGAATGAATTTGTTAAGAAGTATCGAAAAGATTAAATTAAGTATAGGATGTTTTTTAGAGTATCGTACTTTCAATAGCGAACTAAAACTAAAAAACCTATCTAATCTGACAACAATTGTATCACTTATACTCAAAAAGGCTTGCAACTTTATTATAGAAAGACATACATACAGCATCGTTTGGAAATTTACAAAGTTTCGTAACACCTTGAAATGATGAAACCAACTGGCTCCCGAATTCTCATCATGTGACTCTTCTGTGCTATGTATTTATTTTGAATGTATATGATGTCTCTTGCTTTTACGCATAAAAAAACTACGCATGGCAATTTGGATGCCAACGTCCGCTTAGGGCCGGCTCTAAGGCTTCCGGCACCCTGGGCAAAGTCAGATACAGCAGCCCATTTATATAACGAAAAAAGCAGTAAAAAATTAACTTTCACTCATAAAACATTTATAATCAAGTTTTTATCGTTTTGAGATGGGCTAACATATAATAGTATAATATAGTATAATAATAAAATTCAATTTTAGCGAGCGATCTTTATCATAACACAAAACAGCCTCTCTTTACATTTATATTTTAAAGGTACGACTAATAGGGTTGGGGAAATAAAAAATATTATCGAAATATTGATGATCGACATTTCGAAACAGTATCGAAATATATCGAGAAAAAAACATCGGATATATCGATAATCGAAAACCGATATTTTTGCTGAAAAAAATCTATTCTTACCAGCGATGGTGTAACTTTTCACGGTTGAATTTACTTGAGTATAGAAAAAAATTCTATCTTGTTAGGCTGGGATTACACGAGTGGTTTTTCAACGCGCGAGTTATGTAAAATGTTGCGTCTGGCGATATGCGATCCTTAAAACGCAAAGTCAGCTTATTTTAACAACATAGAAAACCGAAATGAGCTGCCTTTACTGATAGAATAAGATTCTTTTTGTTAGTCTTAAGCTTTCGTAAGAAGCAGCAAATAAAAGATTAAAATAAACAAAAATAAAACTTTGAATTTTATTTTTTATTACTCGCGTTATCTAACGTCATTACACAAACACAAGAAAATCTAATACATACGACGCAATCAATTGGATACAGAGCAAAAATATCGAAATTCAATGGTCGAAAAATAAAATCGAATTTCGATACATCAAAATAAAAAATATTACCGATATTTATGGAAACAAATATCAGAAATATCGATAATCGATATATTTTGCCCAAGCCTAACGACTAACGTGGTCCATTCTGAAAGTGTTTGGCGAACGACGCGAGTAATATTATCTTCCAATTTCTAAATCGTAGTCGGCTTATCTATGTACACTTTGAATTTTACGTAGACCCAAAGTAAAAAATCTAAATTTGTGATATCACATTATCTAGGCGGCTTCTTGACTTCATAATTGCACAAAACCATTTGAATTTTGATTGAACATAAAGCTGAAATTTAAGTAACTTTGATAAATTTTCACAATTTATAAGCGTTGTTCTGGCTGAAATGTCCGATCATATATGGCTATGAATTGTAATAGGAAACAAACTGACTGTGCCGTTTGCAGGTTTGATCTGGAAGCTGAAATTTTGGTAGAGTTTTTTTCAAACCCGATTCTATAATATAGGCATATAGGACCACAAATTTAAAAAAAAATTGTTATGGTTGTTCCTTAACAGCTCAACCGTCGCACAGTGGATGGGTTTGTATGGAACGGCGGCCATAAATAGTAATATCGCTAGGCTTTTGAAATTCGGTACATATTTTTTATCGACCTCATATACAAAGGTGCGATGTGGTTGCGAATTTTTCTTATAAATAAGTATCAATTTCCAGTAATTTGGCAATGCTGATTTCAAAAATGTTGTAAATTGTGCGATATTTTTTTATAGTCTTTAAGTTATTAGAGAGAAATCGTTTTGAATGCTTACTCGTATCTCCTCTGTTTTTGAAAAGCATTCAAGTTTATATCTGTTATTTCAAGGGGTGAAAAAACGAAAAATACCCCTGACTTGTTTTTCTCCCTTTAAGGGAGCTCCCTTCAAAACTTTACCATCTCCACTTACATTGTAATCTTTTACAATTGATACAATTATTGTAAAGGATAGCAAAATGTGAAGAAATATTTTTTTTTTTTTCCATTGAATATTATATTAGCAAAAACTTCATAGAAAAAAGTGGTGAAAAGCTACAGCTGGAACTTTGGATTTTAGTTGACCATATGTACTTTCTTCTATGAACAGTTAAGGAAGTCTGGAAATGTATATTTTTTTTTTATAGTTAAAGCTTGCAAGATTTCTTGATTATGACTTTTAAAGCTCTCATTTTCAATAAATCTGGATAGTTCAAATATAAAATATAAAACCTCAAATAAAAGTCTTATAAAAGTTATAAGTTTTAGAATATTTCGATATTCGATACAAATAAAATAAGACCATTTCATAACAGTCAAAAACTTTGCTCCTTGATAAAACTTGATAAAAAAATTTGTGAAAAACTACAGCTAGAACTTTGGATTTTGGTTAGCCATACTTTCAACACAATATTTAAAAAAATGTTTGAGATCCGGGGATATTTTTTTTTTTTCTGTCAAAGCCTGCGAGTTTGTCACTTTTATTATTTTTCATTCTAAGTCTTAAAAATCCGCACAGTTCACTTTAGAGTGATAGAAGAAAGATAAATCGGTTTTTATGAAGTGGAAATAATATACTTTCCGGCAATATGCTACATTTGCGAATTTTGTATCAAACAAATTAAGTAAAGCTCTCTATCCAACAGTTACTTATACTAAAAAAATTTTAATTCCCGCACTTTAATTTTTTTGTATATATGGCCACGATCTTCCACTGTGAATCGTTGATTTACAGAGAATATTGCTTACTCTAACGCTGTATAGTGCTATTCCATTTTAAATTTTCTTCTAGGATATGAAATTGTCTCATCTTCAGCTACGTATGAAAACATCTTTTTACGAGATCTTACGGGAGGATTTAGACGAAACTTTGTTTCAGCGTCAATTTCTTCTGCCAAGTCTTTTTCTTTTTCTTCTTGCCATCGAGCAAATCGAATTTTTCTTTTGTAACAATCAGACATCTTGGAAATATTTTTTATTTTCATCAGATAAATGTTGCCCGTAGTTATATGCGACTAAATAGTTGTGCGATTGAATCACACCTGGCAACTTTTTACGTGTGAGACTACAGTAGTACTCAAGCTGTTAATACAGTCATTATAAATAATATAATATTGAATGTATATAATCAGTTTTTATAATTTGGCGCCCCATGCAAGTGGTACCCTGAGCAATAACCCGTTACGTCCCGTCGTTTACGAGAAAAGGTAAAAAATGTAAACTTCGGGAAAGTCGATGCGCTCTTATGGCTCAACTCATTTACAAATGCTAAGTGGCGTTACTGATTTTCCGAATAAGGTTAAAATTCAAGTAATTTTAACAATTTTTCGTGTTAACAGTAGCATCTCAATAGTGGATGAGTGCCCCTCAGGCAGACGTGTTATCCACAGCAATCAAGATGTGATGTTCCGCTGATGCATTTGTATACCAATGTAAGCAAGGGTATCGCCCCCAGATTTTTAAGGAAGCGAAAAGAAAAATTGCCCAAACACTCCTTACGTTCTTAGAAAATTATGGTTTTATGTTCTCAAATCGTCTGATACACAATTATTAATTGAGTGTTTTAATATGAAGGGGTGAAATATAAGATATCTCGATGAAATTTGTGAAATTTGGGACAAAATACAGCTTAGTCGGAAAAATTCCTTACCGTCACGCGTCTTAGCATGTGCTCATACTGATATATTTCGGAGTAAACACCGGTTTTAATATAAATATTTTCATATGCCGCTCTTATTAGTTTTTATCCTGTAAGAGTGATACTCGGATATCTTATATTCCAGTGCATCGACATCTACTGAGTCTGTTGATGTCAAGCTTTAACCGTTGAAACTTCGAAACTGTCTGAAAAATAACCTTGACCGAGCTTTCTGTTACTTACTCATAAGTTAAGGTATTCATGTTAATTCAGGGATCACTTTTCGGCTCAGTTTCACAGGCTTTTTCCCTACAATAGATATTGGTGGTTAAATGACCAACATTACCCTACAAACATGACTTCAATCGTCGCATAAGTGAATTTCGTTAAAAAGAACACTATGGCTTACCTTCCAAGTCAAGAAGTGACATTATGGGCAATTTTATTGTCACACAGCTCTTAACGACACAAATTGTTGGCAATTTGTTTACACAAATTAACTACTTAAATGTCACAAATGTCAATCAATCCATTTGGATTTAACTGTCAATTTTGTTCGCCGTTGATAATCCAACAACAAACAGCGAGTAAGCAACGTCAATCGATTTGACCAACAGCAAATTGTGGCTTTCTTGCATCTCATTGCCCGACCATTACGTGGCAGCAACGGCAGCACACCGTGGTCTGCAATAAGATTTTAACTGCAGATAAAGCGCCAGCCGGAAAGGCGAGTGCGGAAAAGCGATTGCAATCCCAGCTAAATTAATGTGACCAGCGACACTTACAAAATCTCTTCCTGCGATTAAGTCTTCAATATTGTGACACTTTGTTGCCACTAAAGTTGTAATTTAAATCGCCTGTTTTGTTTGCATTTTGTTGCAGCAGCAGCAGCGACAGTAACGGCGGTCACAAGGACAACCAACCATGAAGCACATTCAATAATTTCCATAATCTTTAGTTTTTTTTTTCAGCATTGCCTGGGCTCAACTATTTCCCATTTCCTTTACTTGAAATAAAAGTTATGTTCTTACCTTCATTTTTGCCGGAAGGTATGCTAACAGACTCTAGGGATGACATCATATTGAGTATGCAATGATACTTCTGGAAGTCGATGTTTACTCCATTGTGACAAGTGTATTGAATTCTTTAAGTAATGATGTATCCCTCATAACTTTTTAACTATTGACCAAGCGTTCGAACAAAAACGTTCTATTGAAATCTTAGGATAGAATTTTCATTTCATAGAACGTAATTGATCAGATTTTTTTTTTTATTAGAATGATGTTTTTTTCCTTCTGATATTCTTTGGGTGCGTATAAAGCAGTATATATTTGATTCATTTTTTCTTCTACGACACTATTTGTTATTTACTTACATAAATTCAGGGTACAAGATTCTTCAAAACATACGTCGTGAACTCATCAATCTTTTCTGATCAGATTGCTTCAATGAGTCTGTACAAAGATTTTTCGAAAGACATAATATGTTAATATAATTAAGCTTTTACTTTATTTGCCACCGTGATATATTATGGTAGTTACTTTTCAATATGCAACTGATAGACAAATAAAATCAACAAGCGTTAGGCCTCCCTGTATGCTTGAGACCAGTGGAGATCCACTCCACTCGACCACTTTTCGGTATAGAATTGTTGACCAAAATATTGATGCATAATACATTAGTTTTTGTTTATTGGTCTATATGGAGCCGAGTATTTCACAATGAGCAGAATAGCTAGAAATGTCCTAAAGCCCTTTGGAAAGTGTAAGGAGAGTACTAAATTTTGTGTACATTTTTTAATATGTATGTAATACCAAAAACATTAATATACTTACATAGTTGCTACCATGCAAGATCTAATAATATACACCAGTGGTGGGCATGGAAATCTAACAAAAGGACGAAACAACAGCAAAAGCAACAGCAAACGAAGCTTTAAAGTTTTCTTGCTCATTTCCAAATTTGCCAGCAGCACAAAAAAAAACTAAAATGCACTACAAACAAAAACAATTGCTACATTCGTCAAGACACAATGCGGCGCTGTCGCTTATGCCTTTGTGTCTTGTTTTTGTTTTCATTTGAACTCAAGTAAGCGTACTGCACGCTGTGCCTCGATGAAGTTGAAATTCTGAGAATTTTTTTTCGCTTGGTGTGCGTCGAATAGCGGTTCGTGTAATGAGGGCGGATAGGAACACTACGTGCCCACCACTGATATACACCAACACTACAGAATAAATAGTGCATACTATCAGAACATCTCACATGGAATTTTAACATTCAGCAAAATATTAGTCCATCCAGTCCAGTATAACAACTGCAAAAAAAAACCTAGTGCAGAATTTGCTTGTACGATATCTAGCTGATAAACAACGAAAGCACCGTTATCTATATTGCTCACATAAGAAATTAATCCATGTATCAAGAAAGTAATCAATTCATTAACAACGCAGCATGTGAAAAGAAGCTACACGATGAAAACAAACGAGAAGCAGGAAATCTTTAAAGCCGTGAGCAAAACAAACGCTTATAAAAGAAGTGATTCAGAAGTTATTCTGAAGTCAATAGGTAGCTGTGTCTCAATAAAAATTTCCAACGAAACCAATCCCAAGGCAGTCAGGATTAGAGTTCGGGTAATTATGCTGAGTCTACAAATCAGACATAAGTTGTCTGGCTAGTACTGAAACATCTCTAAGCGATCATCATCTTGTGTCTAAGTCCGAGTTAAGCAGAGAAAACAACGAAGCACGAGTTAATCCAGTGCTTGCATTCGAGTTAATCAAATAAGTTACGCAGAACAAGCAAAGCTGGAATCGCAGTTTCTGCGTCCGAATTTATTATGAGAATCCTCTCAAGGTTTGGTTAGGTTTGGGTGGCGGCAATATAGCCTAGAACATAAGGGTCCATAGTGATACCACAAACTCTCCACTTCAGTCTTATTAGTAAATTCTGGTCCTTTCATTGTCGTACTCGTCCAATATGAAAGCACTTGTTGTTACAACGAATCCTTTTATTTCACTCAGGTGAACTTTTGTTTGTTCTTTCCAAAATATGAAAAATGGCTGCCCGAAGTATTTTAGTTTACTTCCTGGTCATGCTGATCAAGAGCAAATATTATGTTCCATGGCTTTGTCTTTTTCTACACCTGTCATTGGATACAATGCCCATATCTTGTCAACAGGCCTGGATAAACCTTGCAGGCAGAGTAGGCACGTGCCTAGGGTTCAAACTTTGAAAAAAATTGTTGCATTTTATTGATTGAAAAACTTTTCAAATTTAGTTTTCATTTTGCTAGTGTTTTTCGTTCAGCAACGAGGACCTTTTTTTTTGCTCATCAAAAAACTTGAAAAAAAAAAATAATTTTTTCTAATAAATGAACAAGTTTTGAGGAGGGGGCAACTGCCTAGGGGCGGCAAATTTCTTAATCCGGGCCTGCTTGTCAATAAGCTGCATTCTCACCGATTTAAAGATAACAAATTTATTGTATCGAATTAATAGAAACGCAGCTAAAAATGTTTTGTAATACTGCTCGTGGAAAACCAATTCCACCTTTTTTCCGTTATTGAGAGTAGTTCTCCATCTTTTAATAGATAATAATTTCGGAGAGGTGCTGAGGCTAAATCCTACCAAAGAAGGAGCGAATTTGAAATTTATATCACAACAAAAAATAATTTTGTGAAAGTACTCAAAATCTTAAGCTTAACAATTCTCGTTATTTTGCCAAACAACGATATCCGGGCAGAAAAGTGTCTTACATTATGAATAAGAAGCTTCAACCAATAAACCAATGTGTGAAATGTGAAAGTTGAAACTCGTAAGCTGTATTGCCTCGGATACATCAAGTGTATGGAACATAACGCTATAGGTAAGATAATCTTTAGCTTACAGCTGCCAAGTTCGAGACGAAAAGGCAGGCTTGATTCAGAGATCAGTAATCGCTAACACCAAATACTTGTGGAACACAACTGGATCGAATTTGGTATCGAAGAGGAGGTTTGGCTTCTTTAGTTCAGATTGACATCATGTATTTGCATGCATGTAGTACATACTTACCCAGTGTGAAAAATGGATGCGTTTCAGATTCGTTTCGAACTCGAAACGGACTTCATTCACTAACCCGAAACGGATTCGTTTTTTGAAGTAATAGGGATTCGAGACTCATCAGAATTATTTGAAAACTATGACAAGTTATCCTATTTAGTTTGAAGATGAACTTCCGAAGTACGTGGCTAATGATATAAGAAAAGTATTCAAATTAAAAATAACTAAAGGATTGTATTTCGTATCTAGGATACATTGAAAATAAAATAAAAGCTATTATGACAACTTGAAAACTATCTTTAGTGTTAATGATCTGTGCATTACTTTCACGGATATGTAACGTGTTCGAAACAGATCCGTCAAAGCATAAATAGTGAAATCCGGGTTGACGGACTCGTAACGGGTTCGAAACGTTGCATTCGCAACATAGAATGATAAACATTATTTTTGTTTTTATAATTCGAAATTTTATCAATACGATATTGGTGTATCAGTCAATATTATCAAGCCAACAATACATATTTTTCTTGTCATTACCATGCTTACCATATGTATCTAAGGTACTCTGTAGCTACTGCCGCACATTTATCTGCGCATTATGTATGGATCTACGATGAATGTGTGTCTATCTACGTCTTTTTATTTGTCTGTCCACAGTTTACGAACGAGCTTTTGGTCATAAAATGCGCTTGCATACTAAATGCGCTTTGCACTTTGTCAAGGTAAAATTTATGGAGACTCTTTTCTTTGCGCCATTTGAAATTGCAATCGATGCTTCCACGTTACAGCAACCTTCTTGCAATCCTCCTTTATGTTTATTCTACAAACACCAGGTAGAACTGCATCGGTAGCTCTAAATTGCAGCTGTGTTCGGTTAACTCACTATAGTCCATTACGATGGAGACCTTTTCGACAATAAAGCAGTAGAAAAACAATCGTTTTATCTCAAATTGAAATAAAACGCACGAGGCAAATTGGTATGGTAATGCTGCATTTGCTGTTTCGAAAGGTATTAAGACCAATATTTTAATTAGTAGTTTATATTACGAAGTTAATCATAAAGATCCTAATGTGTTATGAGTAAAATAGGGAACATGAATACTGTACTATTGAAATACTTAAGAAAACACAAAAACTTAGTGCAATCATTTATTTTTATTTCGTTTCCTTAAAAATCCAATCATTCATATCATATCAATGAATAATTAGTCTTCACACAATTTTCCCTTCATTTCCAGTGTAGAAGATAACCCGTCCTACCCTCTGGTAGGAATTCCACTAAGTACACCACTATCTACATCCTAAGTCAAGGATGTTTAGCTCGAAGCTCCTTCAGCCTTCCAGCTATTACAACAATAACAAATAATTTACATTATATGAGCTAAACTATTTCGGTTTCGCAAAAGCCGCATGCATTTGTTTGTGTAATTTTGTCTTCATGGCACTTACTCAAGTTAAATAATTTCGGTTCGCTATGGCAGTACACTTTCTGTTTGTGTGATTTTGTCTTCAACGCGTCGGGCTCATTCAGCTCTTTCCGTTTCTCGAGGTAAAAACTTTCGGTTGGCAATTGATGTATGTTTTTTGTTTGTGTGATTTTGTTTTGAAGTCACTTGTTCCTTCAGCTCTTGCTTTTAAATTTTATTTCTTTTATGTGCAATAAGCTTGTCGCAGCTAATTAAAAAATTTTCAGCACTTGTTTTTTTTTTGCAAAATATTTTTGATTTTTTTTGTCCATGGACTTTCACTGGACCATATTCTGCACTTTTGTTTCTTATAAATCCGGAAAGATATAGATTAACTTATAAATGAATTTATTTTATTCTCATGTCAAGTCTTGGATACGATCTTCCTAGGTGAAGTGCCGAAGCCAATTACACTTTTCATATATGCACGCACAGTATATTCGTTCGAATCATTTGAAGTGTCTTTTGGTACATCCCAATATAAGTAGCATATTTTCGAGTTGATACGAGTACATTAGAGTTTTCATCAATGTTAACCAATGAAATTTCAATATTTCCATCAGTTCGTGAACGTGGTCTATTAACTATAGCAAGAATATCGACAGAACCGAAAATGTCAACTAATTTGATAGTTAGCACTTATTTCCTAGATACACGAGGTTGAATGTGTCAGAAACATTAATTTTTCCCAACTTGAGATACAAAATAGTTTGCCTCTTCACGGTGCATCTTTGGTAACGCTTAATGAGCTTCACACATCTGGCAGCCAAAATATTTGAACAATATGGGTATTTTCTATCAGTAAAATCTGTATTAACATTAAACAAAGCAGTCGCAGGACTATCAAACCTGCAGTGGTCGAAAAATCATAGATACGTAATTTTTGACTTGGTG
Organism: Tricholauxania praeusta; assembly: GCA_949775025.1. NCBI lineage: Eukaryota > Metazoa > Arthropoda > Insecta > Diptera > Lauxaniidae > Tricholauxania > Tricholauxania praeusta. Next base: position 47,627,383 of record OX459031.1, read on the forward strand.
AAATTCTGTTATTAACCTGGTTTTTTCGCGAGAAATAGAAAAAGTTAAAAAATAGAAAATGTATTTAAAAAACCTTAAATGAATACTCATTTCAATCCCAATTATGGAAATATGAATGGTACAAACCATGGTACCTGGACCTTGCTATAAGAAAAATGCAGACATCTCGGGTTGGAAATAAGAAAATTATATGCGGTTTACGGCATTCCTTTTTATATTTTAAAATATTTGATGTTGAATGCTTAAAAAATGGGATTGTTTTTATCAGGCCCGTGCGCAAGGGAGGGGTTTTGGGGGTTCAAACCCCCCCCCATTGGGAATTTTCGCACTTAGGTTTTTATTGGCATTTGAATGAAAAATCAAAAAGACACACCAATTTTTTTTTAAATGAGAGAACTAAACTGCCAATAAATCGTCGGAGCCCGAGTTTTTCATTTTTGATAATATTTGCGTCACTTGCTATTTTTGAACCAAAAAACAGGATTTAGGACTACTGCGCGTCACTGAGGCTAAGTAGCACGAGCGTTTTTTTTAATGCGCGTTTAAGCATAGCTCCGGTATCAATAAAATCAGCTTCATAAAAATTCATGCTAAAATCTATTCGCGCCATATATTTCAATTTTGGCTGATAGTTCACGTGACATGTGGACAATTGAAGTTCAACTTTGGTGTCAACGCATTGCCGGGAAAGACATCAAAAATGATTCGTGTTATGGCAACTTTGCCTGTGACAACAGCAACAAATGAACGCTTCTTTTCAGTGGTACGTCGTCCAAAGACATACCTCAGATCAACTATGTCCGAAAATCGGCTGAACAGCTTAGCCTCGCTAAATAAACATCGCGATATCGAAATCAATGTGGAAAGAGTTTTCGACGAGTTTTTCCAAGTACCTCGCAGAATTAGCTACTTACGTAATGATAACTAAATATCGAATCATAACATGAACACATTTACATATGTATATTAGGGTGATTCAAATTTTTTTTTTTTTTTGTTTTTTTTAAGGTGCTGTTGCTTAAAAAATAAGTTTATGATATGAAGAAAAAGTTCACGAAAATTCAGCTCTGTAACTCCATTTTATAAGGTGGCGCCGGAGCCTGTTAGTTTTACATGTGAATTGTATGGAAAAATTATTTTTTACAAAAAAGGTATCTAAATGAATAGGTGATTAGTGTTGTTGAGCTGAAAAGGGTCGTTTTTCAACGTATTTTTTTACGCTAAGTCCGAATCTGTCCTCAGAATTGACCCATCATGTCGGAATCCTGAAATATTTGACGTTAATTACCTGAAACATGATGTTTTTTGTCTACTTTCGAGGCCATGTATAGGATTCAAAGAAAGTTGATCAGCTTATTTTTAACAAAAACATCATTTAGTACCATCCTTGCCCTTTAAAATGAGATTTCAAGTGGTGATCTGTGATGTTTCCTTGCAAAGTTATAGCCATTTTAAAGTGACATGAATTGGATCCCCTACAAAGGGTTGCAACCCAACAATATTAACCAACGGGTTTCAAATTCAAGTCACCTTGAAATGGCTGCAACTTTGCAAGGAAGCATCACAGATCACCACTTGAAAGCTCATTTTAAAGGTCAAGGATGGTACTAAATGATGCTTTTGTTAAAAATAAGCTGATCAACTTTCCTTGAATCCTATACATGGCCTCGAAAGTAGACAAAAAACATCATGTTTCAGGTAATTAACGTCAAATATTTCAGGATTCCGACATGATGGGTCAATTCTGAGGACAGATTCGGACTTAGCGTAAAAAAATACGTTGAAAAACGACCCTTTTCAGCTCAACAACACTAATCACCTATTCATTTAGATACCTTTTTTGTAAAAAATAATTTTTCCATACAATTCACATGTAAAACTAACAGGCTCCGGCGCCACCTTATAAAATGGAGTTACAGAGCTGAATTTTCGTGAACTTTTTCTTCATATCATAAACTTATTTTTTAAGCAACAGCACCTTAAAAAAAACAAAAAAAAAAATTTGAATCACCCTAATGTATATATGTATTTAATTATAATTAAATGTCTATTAGACCGGGTCGAAATTTAGATTCATGCAGTAACCGACTCAAAAGTTAGAAGGACCCTTAAAAACGATAATTGCTTCATTTTTTTTTCGTTCCGAGAAAAACCAATGGAGTATTTCTGATTCTCCTGAAGGTCCTTTTTGGCAAAGAAAAGGTGTTTTTTCCTCGTAACTTTTATTCCTTCACAGAATGGATACCCAAATTTAGTCGAAAAATAAAGATTGCGTTCTTGCAAAAAATTTGGCGTTAAAAAATTTTAAATTATTTTTCTATTATAGATAATATTCAGTCCCAAAATTCGATTTTTCACATTTTTTATATGGAAAAATAGAATTTTGGGACTCTTTCACATTTTGTATGTGGAAAAATCGAATTTTGGGGCTAAATATTATCCACAACAGAAAAAAAAATTTAACATTTTTTAACGTCAAAACGTCAAATTTTTTGCAATAACGCAATTTTTATTTTTCAAGCAAATTCCATTCTGTGAAGAAATAAAAATTATAACCAAAAAATACTTACGTTTTGTAGCCAAAAAGGACCTTCACGAAATCAAAAATTATCCATTGGGTTTTCTCGGAACGAAAACAAAATGACGCAGATATCGATTTTAAAGGACCTTCTAACTTTTGAGTTGGTGTCTGGCTGACTTTATTTTGCTTCATAACATACAAATCGGTCTGGTCTAATGTCTATATTAAAAGTAAATCTTTTTTGACGCGTTTTATGAACATAATCTAACATGAAATGTCCGAGTCAAAACCCCCCCCCCCCATGGATGATTCCTGCGCACGGGCCTGGTTTTTATTGTCAACTTTTGAGGATTTTGAAGTAGAAATTTTAGTTGTTTGCTGTATTGGGAGTTTTAATAATAATAGTAAAAATATGATAATTGAACTTATTTACTTAAAAAACAACAACTCTGGTATATAAATAGACAGCTTCTTAAAATCTCATCAGTATATTTTTGGTTGATGACAATTGACATCGGCTATATTAACGCAAACATAACGAAAATAACACAACGCAACAAACACGAATTTTGTCTCTTCTAGTAGTCAAATTTTGATTTCTTTCACATAACTAATAAAAGAAAACATAGTTTTATTAGTTGAAGTTTGCTTTGGTAGGAACCAGAACGACCTAAAAATGCGATAATCATGGTTTTTCGACATATTTGAGGGAAAGTTACATTGAAAGATAACATTTTCTAACAAAACCATTACTGAGGTCCAAAAGAACTACTATTTGAGTTATAACGATATCTTTTTTTTCTCTCTGAAATATCGTCAATTGAAATTTATTGTGCAGGTCTCCATACAAATCTTCATAAGTTTCAGTAAGGCAAATTTATAATAAATTTAGATTTACGACATTTCGGAGAGATAAAATGATATCAATAAAATTTAAAGTGGATTTTGAGGAGGAAGAATTTTTCTTTCGAACCCCGTTAATGATCTTACAAAAAAATTGCCTTTCAATGTAACATAGCCTCAAATATCTCAAAAATCAGTGATTTTCGCACTTATAGTTCAGAATATCTCGAAAACCAGAATGATCAGAGAATTTCTGATCTTGGATTCAAACTCAGCGCATCAAGAGCATTCGGAAAAGTGTATTGAGAGCTAGAGATTTGACTAAATTTTGTCGCATTGTGTAATTCAAAGATCACACCAATGCATTGTGATGAACTGGGATTGCAGAATTTTGAACAAGTACTGTCTCACAGTCGACGGCCGTGCATTACAACATAAAAACTAATAAATAAGAAACTACGATAACAAATAAAGTTGCGGTTAATTTATTAAGGTGACGTCATCGTTAATGGGATTTTGAAATATTTTATGTTAAGTCCTTTAAAATGGGAATTTTTTTGTTGTCTACTTTAAAATTTATGTACAGAATTCAAAAAATATTTCAGCTTCTGCTAATAACAGTATTTATTACCATCGTTTCTCTTTACAATGAGCTTTCAAATGGTTATCTATGATGTTTCCGCACGAAATTACAGCCATTTTAAGAGGACATGAATTTGATCTCCTACATCCCAACAATCTTAACCAAATTGTTTAATAATATGTGTTTTTCATTGGCCTAATTTAGAAAGTTTCGCTTAGTACCCAATAAATCGATGTAGAAATAAATAAGTATAGCTAAAAGTATTAAAAAAGTTTATAAAAATATTGAATTTTAACGAATGATATCGAAAAGTGTTTAATAGTACGAGTATCAAGGACAACAACAAGTGTACAAAAGTATCAAAAAAAGCCGAAAGGTGTCGATAAGAATCGAAATAGTCAGTTAAAGATACCTTTTATGCCAAAAAAAAGGGAAAATACCCCATAGTGCCTAATTTTCAAAAGTACTGAATCAGAAAAAATAATATTAATTGTATGAGACTCGGACAACCACTTTATCATTTTCACAAAAATGTTGAAGTCTTGTATAAGTGCTGAGATTTATTTTGAAGTCAGCAAATACAGGATGGTGGCCACTCAAAAACTGAAGGTCTTATAGGTTATAGAGCATGCCTTGGAGAATAAAATAGGAATTTCAAACTCAGAGAAAATTTTAATATCAAAATATTCTTTAGCGATAACATGATATGGAACTTAATCACCTCAGCATCAATGGCATTCCCAAAAAAACTGTTAGGCAGGAAAATTAATCTACCCTAATTTCTTTAAAAATAAAGAAGGTCGCCCAGAATTAAACAATCAACGGGATCGTGTATGGTAACAAGCTTGAAAATATTTCATGCCCAGAAGTCAAGAATAAATATGTACGCACAATAAAACAAAAAATTTCATTAATAGCTGTGGTTGTGACTTTAAATGTGTGCTTTCAAAAATCATCTATTTGGAGGGTTGAACTTTTAAGTCAACCTCCAGCCTAATGTCAAATGCGAACAGCAGCTGCAAGTCTTTTAGTTATAAAGTTTTAGGCTGCAAGATAAAAGATGTGATTTGACTGAAGCTATGAAAGAATCGAATAATATAAAGTGCTCAGTTCGAGCTCAAGACAATTTTAAGTCAAAATCGTATCCATTCAATTTCGAGTCAACCTTTGTATTAGCAATTCAAACTGTGTAGCATTTTTGCTACCAAAAGTGTCACCAAAATTAGTTAGGAAAATATCGTAATTTCGTGAGGAATAACAAAATTTAATCAAAAATTTTCCACGTGTTGCTGAGGTTAAGAATTCAAATTCCATTTTTTTGTCTTCAAAACATACAATTACATATACATAAGACTAGAAAAAAAAGCTTATATAGAAAAAACAGAAAGTTCACTCATATTTTGAAGCCAGCCAGGTAACAAACAAAAGTCACATGCGACCCCCAAATCAAAATTTAATCAAAATGTCTCCATTATGTCGTTAGTCGCGTAAATATCTCTCTTTGTGATAAACATCTGAACACATCGCTACATGTGTATCCAAACAAGCAAATTGCTTGCAATGCAGTCGGCAATAGCACAACAACAACAACACCACCGAAAACATCGTCAACTGAATTACTTAAAGAAAAAGCGAAGGCAAAAAGTCCCACCGCATCCTTCTTTACTTTTCAAACAATGGCCTCTACTTTATGTCAACTCCACCTTTTGACTGTGCGCTGCTATGCGAGGCATTGCGACTATTGTGGGCCATTCAATCACTGATTTGCCATGCAGGGGAGCTGGCTGCGCATGCGCAACCGCGATTCAGCCACAACAAATGCACTGTACAAGACAATCGATCACGTTGGCGATGAATTCACTCCTTGCATCGGGAAGCTTCAACCGAATGACTGAAAATAAGCAAATAACAAGAAAATGAAGATAGGAGTAAAGGAAAAATGTCGTTGCCAAGCCGCTTTACATACTCGTATGCCAATGCCAACTAACAGTGTCACAAAATCAATAGCAATTCGCCACTCAAATTGACACAAAGCTACGAGCCGCACTCTACTGCCATTGTTCTTGCACCTAGTTGCTGTTGTTGTTGTTGGTATTTGTGATGTTTGGAAATTGTGATTCTTTGTTAACAAAATGTTTTGTGGAGGTGAGACTTAAATTGCAAGCCATCAGAAACAAATGCATGACTTCCAACGAGTTATTTAAATGAGCTGTTGCGACTCGAATTTGCAACAGTGGAACAAAACTCCCAATTTCAAAGAAAAACAACTAATAATAAACCCTCTCATGACTTTAACTCCAACTTTCGTAAAACTTTGCTCTGAGTACACAAAGTGAATTTATTACAAAAAAATAAATTTAACCAAGCCATTTTTCGATAGATTGAAGGTAGATTGTTTCACAATCAAAAGCAAAAGAGATGGGCCTGAAAGAACACCCGAATACTGCGAGAGAGAGCTTGAAGTCATTTAACCTGTTCACAGGTTTCTCATGACCACATCCCGTCATGATATCTATAAAAAAAAAGTGCTAAACATTCAATGCTGCGTCGGTGAACAGGATTGTGGAGACGATACTTGCATCCGACCAAAAACATTTTAATAATTTAAAATATTGTGCAATATTCAAACTATTGTTATACTCCAATACACCATGTATTTCCCATGTACAAAATGTGTCCGAAAACATTTTCAACAAGGTAAGTTTTTATTATTTTTCATTACACTAAATATTTTCTACACTCCACAATAAGCTTTCGCTCTACCTACGATTGAGGGTGTTAAATTAAAGAGGGTGTTACGGATTGGCTCTGGTCAGACGTCGTAGTAAACTGCTAACAGTTGAGTTATTTTACAACCTGTTACTGGTTACTCTTCGTAGGCTTAAGCATAATACTTTGTAATTAACATATAACACTTTTTGCTGCCCTAATTATGATGAATTATGCCACATAAGTATTTTATCCTTTGGATATTATACGACCACGATAGGAAGTGACTTTCCACCTACGTATGCAATGGAAAGCAAGATCAAAATTCAAACACTACATTGTTTTCATCATACGCCTTGAGCGTTACTTGGGAATCACATTGTTATACGATATAGAACTATCGTTCTATAGATAAATGGTAGGAAATAGCCCAAACTAACACCAGGTAATCCGAGCTTAAATAAATTTTGATATTGAGGGATTATTCGCATATCCGTTGATCTAATAAAGTCTACGCCACGGAAAGTAATCCGATTACCTTAGAGTAAACAATCAGTATGATTAGCACGACTCATTCGGAATTTATTTAAGAGTTACTTAAGAGTTACTTTGATTGTTTTTCTCTCAACCCCTAAGTCTAAGTACTTTTTTAAAAATATTTGATTGACAAAGGTTTGCTATATTCCGCAAAGAAATTGGGTTTGGTGGTCGAGGAAAGAAGGTCACTCACATAAGCGGAGAATAGGGCCTTAGACATGATAACATTTTGGGGAACTCCAGCATTGGTGGAATGTTCATTTATAGTAAAACCATCTTTTACAACATGGATATAGCGTGCAAAAGTTCGTTGTTCAGTGAATAAAGGAATCACCAGCGCTGTACCTCTTGGTAAAAATGATAGCAGATATCCTCTAGAATCTGCACTCTGAAATCCATATTGGGGATCACTTGGAAATGTTTTCTGCTAGAGATAACTCGATAAGGTGAAAGTTTATTACGGTCTTCATAAAAGACTTCCTTTTTTGGAAACTGACTAAGCATCAGCACATTTCTAGCTACACTAGATGTAGATAAATATATCCGATCTAGTGTTGAGCCATAGTTTCTTAACATATGAACTCATATGCAGCACTAGATGCTTTTTTATGTTATGGACTCATTTTTTATTGTCTTTTTCGGAAGGAAACTATCAACATTGTCAACGAAGGACAGTTGCTATCTAGGAGTGTTGCTTACCTATGTATAGCTTGTTTTTATAAGCAGGGTCAAATAATTCTTCGATTTTATTAAGAGTGTTGACTCATACGATGACGACGAGCTCTTGACTCCCTTAATCCCTTAAGAACTGAACAGAAACAGTTGCTACCTTTAAAGAGTGAAAGGACTTTTCAAGGCATTGCTGCGATTTCTAGTTTCGCTGCGAAGCCTTCTGATATCAATATTTGAATTGAAAAAATTTGGACTTACTTTTGTTTTCAACCCAAAAGCTTTGAGATGAGTTGTAATATTAAACTTAATCGTGCAGAGCTCTTACATAACATTTTCGTACGTAGAGTAACTTCGGTTATTGTGTAAGCCAATCTGAAGCTATTTCAACAAAATGGAAAAAAGCTAATTGGCGGGTAATGTGATATATAGCGTTCGGATAATGTCATATACCATCATGAAAAGTATAACAAGTATAAAACAGTAGGAACTAAAAATACAATAACATTACATCTTTCAATAGAATTTCCATAAAAAAGGAAACTAGATTTAAACTGAATCAATAAGCGAAAAGCAGAACATATTAAAGTCAGATAGATGACTCACGTACAAAAATTGCTTGTCGTCTTGGAAGAAAATCATTGTAAGCCCAAATTAAATCGCATTGCAGGCATTGAACTCAGGTCTGAATCTTTGTATACCTTTGGATGGATTTGTTGCAAAAAGCACAGGTAATGTCCTTGCTGGGTGGACCAGATTGGACTATATCACATTACCCGAATTCCAGTTTTAATATTCTCGGGTTATTTTTATTAAGATACTTTTCAGCAAATAAAGAACTATGGCGAAGTATATTCACCCACTAAAAAACTTAAGTACTTCGGCTATAATACTTTCATTTTTTGGGCTTAATTCACACATAAAATGTTCACAAATAAAATCTCGCTTTTAGGATAAATCAATTTCACCACACTGAGACCAAAAACTGTGAATGCAAATGCCCAAAACCTTGCAGCACGTATCTTTTTCCGTTATTGCTATCTTGACAAAAACATTTTTATCGAGAGTGGTATATTTAAGGAAAAATTATGGCATATCACATTACCCGACCATATCACAATACCCGATGTTACTCTACATTACGTATTATGTTGTGAAAAAAAAATACAATAAGATTGTCTTATTGTCATTACAAGACAAATTTTATCCACAGTGCACATTGAACATAAAAAATCCACTTAAGACATAAAAACATATGCTCGAAGATGCTTGTCGCTGTTACTGCTTAACCTCGCCAATATTTACATATGGCGATTGCAACATGAGAGCGTTTATCATTTGGCGCAGCATCTTTACCTTGGAGCTCGGAGACCGAAAGCCAAGTGAATAAGTGAATCGTTTGTTGATCATCCCAAGGCGTCGCAATTGTCGTTGTTGTCTTTTGCCTGTTGCACATTTGTCGCGCGATTGATCGCTCGATCGCTTTTTCAGTCTGGCTTAAAGGATCGCATTAAAAAGCATTAAACCAACAAATGTTGTTCACAAGACATGAGCGACGGCGTACAAGATCGCAGCAGTTGAGGTTGATACTCCAATGTCAACCAATATCAAGTTTGTCTTTGCGACGGCAGATTTACACTCTAGACAAAAGTGTTTGAGCGCCTATTTGGTTTGAGCCCCCCTTTTAATTTTTCCCCTTACCTTAACTACCGTAAAACGGGGTGGTGGGTCGATCGTCTGCATTGTGTCGTTTGTCGTCCGCATGACATAACAATGGAATTATTTGTTCAAGTTGTGGCGCGACAAGTCATTTGAATCGGCATCACCTCGTAATTTCGGATTGTGTTTGTTTGAAGAGCGTTGTCTGTGATGGTTCTTTTCCTTTTAAAGCTTAACGTATTATTCGTGTGGCATAGCAATATTTTTAGTAAACACTTAGATAGAATTCGAGCAATTAAAGTTGAATTATTTGGAATCGCACATTTATATTCTAACATATTTGAAGCATTTTAAGCGGCATGTACAGCGTCAATGCTAGAACCGGAGGGTATCTCACTGATATGGTCAGATTCACCAAATAAAATATTCAAAATGACCTAACTTATCTAATAATTTCATTTCAGTTGCAGTCATTTGTTCAGCTACTATTTCCAGGAAAATGTCACAAGTACCATAACCCCTTCAGACCGTGATGCATCGATTGTGCGGGTAAATTTTAGTCCCAATATCTTCACTTCTATTTCAAGAATGTGAAATTGATCGATATGCATCGATTGTGCTGATTATTATTTATGTTCGTTTCTCACATGGTTTCATTGTTTGTTTTATCGTTTCTTAAATTTTCGGGAAATTCTCGAGCTACATTTCAGTTTTGTTAAAATGAGCCGCAGAAAAAACTTATATTTTTAATCACTTAGATACTAACATTGAAAAATTAGTAAAGTGAGACATTTTTCTAAAATTTACTTTCTTAAGCTTCGTGTTGCATGCTTGAACTAACGTAGCCTTTCGTCTTTCTCCATCCCGGGCGAGTTCCGTCCAGTCGACAAAGTTATTTAAAGTCCGAATAATCTGCACTCTGAAGCAAATGTTATGTCTACTTATTTTCTCAAACCTAGACGCTGAGTTTGGCCAACGGATTTTTGTTTTTTGTAATATTCGTAGATCCATATTAGGGCTGAACTTAAGTCCTAAAGGACCCCAAAGTTAGTACTATACCTTTCTTACTTTCGATTTGACTTGAATTGTTGGTAAATCTTCTAGATTTTACATAATACTGTTGAGCTACGGTTGTGTCTTACCTATATACTAATGCGGAAAGCGCAAGTATTCCGCCGGTTGTGCTTTACTCGACTCGTGTGTTTGGCTGTAGTTTCCTATCCTAGCAGCAGCAGTTTTTCTTTGCCTGTGTATCGAAACCGACAGTCTAACCGAGTTTTCCGACGGTTGTGTAATACTCGTCTCTTGATGCGGTGCTAAAGACGTGTCATTGAAAATAAAAATAGGACTGGGGCAATAAAGTCCGTCCTATAGAGTATGAAAAAGTTTGCCCAATAGAAGACTCTATAGATGCAAGCAAGAAGCCACGAATTAAAGAGCATAGAAGATGTTTCGCCCTTAAATAAGGCAATAAGAAAAACCGTTCAGTTAACTTTGGAGCGAATCGCCGAAAATAAGGAATGTAAACGCCATTGTGAAAAAATAGAAACAGCTGGCAGATGGGGAAGCTTTTGGAAAGACTGATGTACAAAATACACAAAGCACCAGAATCGAAAAATATTATCATTTTTAAAGATTCTAACAGAAAATAAGAAGTTCTATAAGAATCAAAAGACAAAAGTTAATTATTTTGATTTGAATGGAAATGCCGCTTTTTTGAAACAATTTTCAGCCTAAAATGGGCATAACTTAAAATGGCCATATCTTCGTAAAAAAAATTTTTTAAACAAATCGTGGAAATATGGGTCCCCTTATATCCTTTGAAAAACAATATATATAATCGGCAACCAATTCCGTAACATAAAATAATCCACGTGCATGGTTTGAGATGGATTTGATCGATATACTTTGAAACAAAAATTGGATTTTTAAAATATTTTGGTGATAAAGAGTGTGGGAAATGAGGAGTGAAAGGAGTGAGAGGTATTGGTTCGACAATTTTTTTTTTTTTTTTTTGAACTCAGAGAAGAATCTTATACAAGAATAAGTGGGTTTGGTTTTCCGACCAAAACACTTTTTTTTTTGTTGGCCTATGTAATCTTTTCCTTCTAAAATACCATTTTTATGAAAATAGTATTGCAGACCTTAAATTTGTTTTTGTTATTGATGTTGTCCATAAGTTCTAAATTATCAATAAAAAAAAAATGTTGCAATGGGTTTCCGGTAAAAAAGGGTAACAAAAATATGTAATGCAAGTGTCTTAAAGGAAAAAATTAAGCTTTCTTTCTATGTTGACGCAACTACAGATTAACAACGGCTTATTTTGAGAAAAATAATAATTGAAAACAAATCAGTCAAAATTTCAGAAAATCAATTAAGGACTCTTCAATAAGTGTTCTTTACAAAAAGTGTCGGCGTGATGGCCCAGAATTCACTTGCATTTATTAATAATTGTAAGGCGACAGTAAGCAATTGAAAAGTTCGAATACTTTAAAGTTCAAGTGCTTCACCTCAACTATTCCTTAGCAACGCTGCCGCATAGACTCGATTCCTCCTTTCTAATTCAACCAAAATCAATTTATTTGGGCTAAGAATGTACATAATACTGAGCACTTTAATAAAATTCTACAAAACAGTTGCCACAAGCCTGTTAAAAATGTGAAAATCCTATAAGGGGACGTCCATAAATTACGTGATTCGAAATAGGGGGGAGGGGGTCCGGCAAAGTCTCACCAAGGGGAGGGGGGGTCAACGAAAATCTCAAGTCAACTTTTTAATGCAGAGAATATACATTATTAACTATAGCAGATTTCATCAAAAAATACTAGGCAAATCTCACGGAAGGGAGGAGGGGGGGGCCGCGCCAGAACTCACCAAATCTCACCAAGGGGAGGGAGGGGGTCCGAATTTTCAAAAACACACCTCACGTAATTTTTGGACGTCCCCTAATGACAGAATCTAGACACTTTTTGAGGTCGGCCGTAAAAGACGTTCGCAAAAATTCTGATGTATTGACCCCAACCCCCTTGGTTGTCCACTTTTGTGTAATTTCGCTACCCCCCATCTCTTAAACCTTATTTCATGATTAGGTCCGTCCAGACCTATTGACAAGTTTAAGGTAATTTTTCTCATAAAAAAATATAGATATGAAATGTATGCTTTCGGATAGCCTTGACTAATTAATTCTTAAGGTATATGTGGGAAAGATTTGTTTAATATCCTTTTGATTCATAAATTATATCAATTTTACTACTTACTACCCTTTCGTTCATATCATAGGTCTGAGTGGACCTATGTATGTACATATGTACATTAGATCGGGTCGATTTATATGAAGCATAACAAATTTAATTGCTTATGAAAAATGTGAAAAAATCGACGTTTGGGACCGAATATTATCTGTAATAGAAAAAAAATTTAAAACTTTTTAACGTCAAATTTTTTGCAAGAATGCAGTTTCTACACTCAAAAAAAGGATTGTTTAGAAAGCGTTTGTAGCAAATTACCGAATGCTTAATATAAGCACTTATTATTTCAAGCAAACACTTAACTTTTGTCTTAAACTATAAGTATTTGTAGACAATATAAGAAAAATCAATGTATTTGACAAAAGTAAATGTTAAGTTGTGGCAAGTGATTCAATTACTTCTAACAAAACATTTCATAAAATGTTGCTTCTAAATGATATAATTATTTACGACAAATAGTCAAAATATTTCAGTCAAACAATTCAATTTATGGAAGTGTTTCGACAAACACTTGTCTTTTGTATTCATTTCAACAAACGATTTATCACTTATAAACTTTTCATGTTCATATTTTGTAGTGCTTTGATTCGAAATAACTTTTTTGTTACTTGCATTGTACATATACGATATCAAATATTTATAAGTGTTTGGGAGCAAAGAACGATGACGATGTTGCCAGGCTGTGTTCTATGTTATGTTTAGGTTTAAAGAGTAGTTTTGTATAATAATTTTCAACTATCAATTTGTAAATAAAATCAAAAGTTATTGTGACAAAAAAAAATTTTATTATTTTGTAAGTAAAATCAAAAGTTTTTGTGACAAACATTTTATTATTTCACGCAAACACTTGAAGTAGTTCCATCTATATCATTTGTGGCAAACACTTTTTTTTTTTTGAGTGTACTTTTCGAGTAATTTCGGATATGCATTCTGTGAAGGAAAAAAAGTTACGAGCAAAAACACGTTTTTTTAGCCAACCTTCAGAAGAATCAAAAGCGCTTCATTGGTTTTTCTCGGTATCTGGCTGAATCTAAATTACGACCCGGTCTAATGTGATACAAACATATATAAACTGTTATGCTACTAAAAGCGGTTCATATAATATAAATACATGAATACCAACTGCTGTGTTGGCCAATAAAAATCATCTAAAATGTATTACATCACGAAATTAATGTCGATTATTTTTACATACCAACTTTTACGGCCACATATTGAAAACAGAATGCAATATAAAAACGCCATGCACCATTTTGGTCCTCGATCTGGTATAGAAGCCTTTTTGGGAAAGCAAGTATATACTTGTAAAAGAAAAAAAGTTGTAATACGTGCTGTCGAAGAGACAAAATACAGCAAAAACTCTTATTTTTGCGTGTGGATGTGAAGGACCTGTTTGATTGCAGCATTCTGAGTAATGCCAAAAGTATAATAAATGTAAAACTAAAATTATCAGATAAACTGATGATTTAACTTGCTATGTTATGTTATGTTATGTTATGTTATGTTATGTTATGTTATGTTATGTTATGTTATGTTATGTTATGTTATGTTATGTTATGTTATGTTATGTTATGTTATGTTATGTTATGTTATGTTATGTTATGTTATGTTATGTTATGTTATGTTATGTTATGTTATGTTATGTTATGTTATGTTATGTTATGTTATGTTATGTTATGTTATGTTATGTTATGTTATGTTATGTTATGTTATGTTATGTTATGTTATGTTATGTTATGTTATGTTATGTTATGTTATGTTATGTTATGTTATGTTATGTTATGTTATGTTATGTTATGTTATGTTATGTTATGTTATGTTATGTTATGTTATGTTATGTTATGTTATGTTATGTTATGTTATGTTATGTTATGTTATGTTATGTTATGTTATGTTATGTTATGTTATGTTATGTTATGTTATGTTATGTTATGTTATGTTATGTTATGTTATGTTATGTTATGTTATGTTATGTTATGTTATGTTATGTTATGTTATGTTATGTTATGTTATGTTATGTTATGTTATGTTATGTTATGTTATGTTATGTTATGTTATGTTATGTTATGTTATGTTATGTTATGTTATGTTATGTTATGTTATGTTATGTTATGTTATGTTATGTTATGTTATGTTATGTTATGTTATGTTATGTTATGTTATGTTATGTTATGTTATGTTATGTTATGTTATGTTATGTTATGTTATGTTATGTTATGTTATGTTATGTTATGTTATGTTATGTTATGTTATGTTATGTTATGTTATGTTATGTTATGTTATGTTATGTTATGTTATGTTATGTTATGTTATGTTATGTTATGTTATGTTATGTTATGTTATGTTATGTTATGTTATGTTATGTTATGTTATGTTATGTTATGTTATGTTATGTTATGTTATGTTATGTTATGTTATGTTATGTTATGTTATGTTATGTTATGTTATGTTATGTTATGTTATGTTATGTTATGTTATGTTATGTTATGTTATGTTATGTTATGTTATGTTATGTTATGTTATGTTATGTTATGTTATGTTATGTTATGTTATGTTATGTTATGTTATGTTATGTTATGTTATGTTATGTTATGTTATGTTATGTTATGTTATGTTATGTTATGTTATGTTATGTTATGTTATGTTATGTTATGTTATGTTATGTTATGTTATGTTATGTTATGTTATGTTATGTTATGTTATGTTATGTTATGTTATGTTATGTTATGTTATGTTATGTTATGTTATGTTATGTTATGTTATGTTATGTTATGTTATATAGACCTTTACTCATTGCTTCATATTATTCATTTGTCACTTAACTTTTGTAATTTGGTAATTTTTGTGTTTCTATATTTATTTTTATCATAAGTTCTTTTAATAAAATGGGTTTCGTGTTCATATTTACTTAAATAACTTTAATTTTTCTATTTTTTTCTCGGAAACTTACTAATTTTTCATATAAGATATACATATATAGGTCTGACCAGACCTGTATTGTGCATTAGTGTATATTAAAAGTGATACGAACATTAGGGTTAAAAGACGTCCTCAAAGAATTATGCCCTCTTCAATTTTTTTTTTTTTTTTTTTTTGATTTTTATTCGAAACGAAAACGAAAACATTCAGATATCGCTTTCTGCTTGTTCTATTTGGCCATTTTTACAACCCTTCCCCCTGATGCGGACGTCCTTTATAGACGAGCCCTCATTCCCTATATATGAAATTCCTTAGAAGTCCAATTTTTAACTTGCAGAATCTGAATTTCAAGAGTCCGAAACCATATACCTAGAAAATTTTAGAAATTTTTCACCTCTCCGGGTTTATAGGGTTTTCGTATATTTTATAGGCTTGTGACAGCTATCATATGTCGAAAACAATTTGAATTGCAATTTTCGTACTATTTCAGTATTACGAAAATTTTGAGCCCTATTATTACAGAGAATTAGTCGAATTTAGAACTAAAAAACTCGTAAATGCCACATTGTATGCCGCCGCTAGGGCTCTGCATAGAGTTCTAGGTGAAAGCTTTTTATGGCGAAAAAAACAGTTAAGTATGTACATTAGGCATTAAGAAAATTTGCCAAAGAAACCATGGATCCAAAATCAATATCGAGCCTCCGATTTTTGTAGAGAACATTTTTGTTTACATTAAAAAAAATATATAAAATACATATCATTTTTATAAAAATATTTCACAAAATACATATCATCGACACAACATATGCTATTTTTTATTTTTTGATTTTTTAAATGTTATACTTCGATCAATCCTAAGAATGTTTCTGTTTTCAATTCGAAATTCCCGACATAATTTTCGAAAATTCATATCATACAACTCATACCATCCCTAGTAGCATCAGGGGAAGTTTTGAAGACAAAAATCTAGCTTACAAAACAGTGATGTCTTTTAAATAGATGTGTATAAAAATTAATATAAGACCGCATGTCTCTTATATCTTAATACCGTAGCCATATAAAGCGGCCCTCACACGATCAGTATTACTGACAGTATTTTGCACACTGAAAGTATTACTGATCGTATGAGATGAGTACTGATGTACTGTCAGTATAGAAAAACGATACTGATGACTGATGAAAAAATCGGATATTACTGACGAAGTTTTTAAATACTGACAGTAATACTGATGGTGTGAGGTGAATACTGACAGTTCATCAGTATTATTTGCACAGATCCGGGCAGATCCGGCTGAAAGTTGGTCAGAGGGTGCAAGTAGGCACGGGACGGCAAAATCCTGGGAGGGGGCGTGGCATGCCCCATTTTGTGGCAGATAGACGATGAGGCAGCGAAACTTGAAAGAAACTTGGAAAAGTTCCTCATTCAGTGGCATGGAACATTGCGTCCAAGGGTATGGTCGTCCGATGCCTAGCTGGAGGCGTGGTGCAAGTTTAGATGGAATCTGCCCCAAAAAATGGCATGCCATTTTCGGCTGTCGGTCACGTAGCCGGAGCATAGTTCGCACCTTCACCAGTCGAATGTCAAAAAAACTGATTACAGACAATAAACAATACTGACCTTGTGAGTGGTACACTGACAGTAATGTAAATACTGTCAGTAATTATACTGTCAGTAATATTGATCGTGTGAGGGCCGCTTAAGTCATTTGAAAAACATGACGTTTGATGTTTATTGCCAATTTTTTTGTCTCTTTACCAACACATATGAGAAAAAGATATGATTCGGCTTTGACATGTAATATAATATATGACTGGTAGCCTAGTAGGTAGCGTGCAGGACTATGAATCGCGGGGATATGGGTTCGAGACTGTCGAGTAAAAATTAAATTTGATGATAAAATCAATTAATAAATAAGTCTAATAAAGTCTCTACAATTTGCATATTAATTAAATAAATATAAAATAAAATTATGTACAACAAAGTTTTACAAGACAGGGATATTTTTTTTAAATGTTTTTAAGGTGTCTTTAAAACAGCTCAGAAAGATACTTTACGAGTCTCTTGAAAGATAACATTGAGGGGAAAGTGTGTTTATACCTCATACGCCAAATGGCTCTTATAAGCCCCTATAAAGAATTTATATGTATAATATGTTGTCTTTCTACTTGTCTTTAAAAGGCCTGTAAAAGAAGCTATAAAACCTTTGTATGCTACTAGGGTATTGCACAGTTTTTTGGTTCAAAAATCGCTGGAGAGCGCAGATCTTGTCAAAAAAATAAACAATTTCTTTTTTTAAATGAAAATACATCATCGGAGCCCGAATTTTGAATAAAAAGTTTCCATGCTTTTTTTTATTTTAAGTTAATTTCCAAAAAAAAAAAATTTTTTCAAAAATGGCTAGAGAACGCAAATCTTTCCCGAAATTAATAATTCTTTCTTTGAATCAAAGCTTATCAAATTTCCAACAAATCTTTGTCGACCAAATTTGGAAAACATGATAGTGCCGAGAAAAAAAAATGTTTAACATTTTTTGGTTCAAAAACTGTTCAGGACTAAAAATTTTGTCGAAAATTAACAATTTTCTTTTTAAATGAGAGCTAACTTAATTGCCAACAAATCAGCGAAACCCGAACTTCGAAACAAAATGTTCAGTTTATGTAAATTATTTTAAGTATAAAGCCTAAGCAAAAATATTTTGAGTTCAAAAATGCTAGAGGGTTCAAGTCTTGTCGGAAATGAGCAATTTTTTTTTTTTTATAATTAAACCCATCTAAAATGCTAACCAATCGTTGGGGCTCGAGTTTTGAAAAAATAATTTTCGTGTTTAATTATTTTAATGCAATCCCATGTATTATATTTAGGCCTTCAAGCTCTATCATTTGGCATACATTTCGAGCTGTTATGTACTACAGTTTTAATCAGAACAACAAAATTGGCTAAAATTCGGGCATTTTCGGCCATCGGGACAGGCTTTGACAAGGCAACCCTATATATTCTATTTAGGCTCATCGAGATCTATCATTTGGCATAGGACCCATGGTGTAATCTTATACACTCGACTTTTCTACAGCCGGCTCTCCTCCTATATGAAATTGAAGCTTTCATACATTGTGCATGGCGAACGAAAAATAAATTTTGATATTTTTTATGTTCAACCCATTTTGTTAGTCATATTTTTTGTTACCTAAAAGTAGAGTTCTAAAATATTACCATGAAAATTAAAATGTTTGCAAAATGAAGTTAATCGATTTGTGTCATATACCAGTCACATTCACAATCGATCATAATAAGTAATTGCATCATTCACAGTACACAATATATTGTGCATCAGCATCACTGTTTTCCATCTACTTAATTTGATAGTTTTTTTTTATCCAAGCAAACAGCGAGCTGCACAGCTTTAGTATCAAACTCTTTCAGTAGTTTTATTACGTATAATTCATAAATAGTTAATTTTTACATAAATCGGTTCTGATTTCAATTTTCCCTACACTTGGACGTACGTCAGCACCCTCTGGGTTCGAAAATATTTCCAACAGTTAGCATAGACACCAAACCTTCTCATTTATAAGCGACCCTGCATGGGGAGTAGTCGAACTAAGACTGTGTGCAGTTGCCAGCATCTCTTTTTTTTATTATTACGAAAAAAGCGACGGGGACACATATTAATATAATGCAGGAAACACATTATCGACATTTTAATTGAATTAAGTGTAAAAATTTGTTAAGGTAGTTTTTACATCAGAGCTAATGCGCATTAGAATGGGAACAATTCACAAGTTAATTTGAATTAAGTCTGCTAATGCAAATGCAGTGATTGATTTTGAAAATCTCAGTATTTAATTGGTAAAGTTAACATTTATATTGAAATCACTCAAATCGTAATGACAAGTGTACAAATAACAAAATTTGCGCAAAAAATACTCTCAAAATAGAAGATAAAAATTACCGTCCGGCACTCTGGTGTGAGGGACACCGAAAAACGATTGTATGGACTCTATTCATTATGTCTATGGATAGAAGACTATTCTCCTGGAAACATTTCTTTGGAATTTTCATGGACAAAGACTTACATAAAACTTACAGCGGATAACTTTTTCCACACTATTATGCTTCTTTGCTTTTTCTTCTTCGTTTGGAGGATTTGAGGAGGAAATTATATTATTTTCGGATTTCTGCCACATGGTATATTTATATTTCAGCTTGCCAAAGTCACAAACAATTATATGCCTATATACAACTGACATATCCAACAATTTTGAAACAAAAAAAAAAGTATAACCGAACTAGAAACCAATCAGGGCACTTTACCAACAAAAACAAAATTGAGGACAAAAAAGAAATCAACTTTGGATAATGAAAAACTCAATCCAAATATTTAATGAATCAGTCAGTTATATTTCAATTTATTTAATTTGACTAAACGAAAATATAGAACACTTTTGGGAGTAGAGTACTTATTTTTCTACCGTTGTATTTACTACGTTTCTTAACTACAGCCAAATGTACTTCTTTATCTTTGTACTTCATTTTCCTACTTAAATAGAAGGCATGAAAAAAAAACCTATTTTGGGCCCCTGCTTCAACGATTTTTATGAGTTACAATACAAAAAAAAATATAATACATCTATATTATATTTTACCTTTTTTTTGTCAACAGTATGTAGTTTTTGAAACCTTGTGCATTTTTACGAGGAAGAACTCCCGGAACTGATTTGTCCTCTGAATTTCTTGAGAGGGATGTTTTTGTAATTCTTTTGTATTAGTTAAATTATGTTATCAACTATGTACGTTGATATACAGCAAAGTTTGCTCCTTAGTACTTTTTTTTAACTAACTTCATTGAAAATTTTTACAGTTTGATATGTGCAAGCTTGTGATACTTTGTAATTTTTTTCTTACAGATGTGGGTAATGCTGACTTTTGTCTGTATGTCTTTTGTCGATCAGCGCGGTCGGGCAAATGAAAAGTAAAATCTGGAAACAACTTTTCGTCAGCAATCAGGCCTAAAAAATCTAAAACACATTTTGATATTCTTAAAGCCCAATTTCCATGTGATCTTATCTTATCTTATTTTATCCCATATCAGGGATATCAAATAAAATTTTTGTAAGAAAGAAAAAGCATGCGAACAGAACCTAATGCGCTTGGAGAATGCGAGAGTGAATAGCATACATTTGCTATCTTAATAGCATGTGATGTCCTCCCTGATATTTGATAAAATAAGATAAGATAAGATCACATGGAAATTGGGCTTAAAGGTTTTAATTTTTCACACTAAAGTCAATAACGGAAAAGAAAATAAAATTTGAACGAAAACTCAGAGAGGGTATTCTTCTAAACGTATAGTCTTAAGACTTATCAATATCACTAGGTGAGATAATATTGAATTGTTGTAGATAGTTTGAATTATCAAAAAAGAAAATTTTTAAGATTATTATATTGAAATTAATTAATATGAAACATTAATTTCTTATTTAGGAACGAAGTGCATTGAGGATTAAGCAGATTCAAGCTACATGTGAATTTTGACCACATCTCCAATAGTGTCAACATCCGACACCTTCTTGCAACCGCGTGGCAAATTTCACAAGAAGTCTACACATTTTTTCTTAAATATGAAAATTATACTTTCAAAATTATTGAATAATTTAATAAGCGCACATGAATCATGGATTTCTTGAAATTTTTTACCTTTGTTGCACAGTTGACTTTCGCAATAGTGACAATATGTTGATTGAATCACGCACCAATAACTAATTTACTTGTCGTTTGATCAGCTTGTTTTCTTATTCAAATCTGGCAACATTACGTAAACCACAAACAGCTGACTTTGCTACGACATCAAAAGAAATAAAATTTAGTTGGTTATTTCTGAAAGTCTTTTAATATGGTGAAGAAAATATTGGTAACTGGAGGAACAGGTCTCGTCGGCAAAGCATTGGAAGCTGTGATAAAGGAAGAGGCACCAAAAGATGAAGAGTGGTACTTTGCCGGCTCTAAAGACGCTGATTTGACGTGAGTTTTCCTAAGCATTATCAAATAGTAAAAAGGGAAAATTCAAATAAACCATTTCCAGAAATAAGGCCGAGACTAAGGAACTATTTGAAAAGGTTCAGCCCACGCATGTGATACACCTTGCGGCGATGGTTGGTGGACTATTTCACAACATGAACAACAATTTGGATTTTTTGGTAATTTGACCAGACTTGTACTTTGTCACCTAGCTTGACTACTACATGAGACGCCAAACCATTTTTAATGATTAATAGAAGTTAATATCCTGCAATAACTCTGGCTTAGGTTTACTTTAACGAAAATCCATTTTTCTTTTTTAAACTTTCTTTTTCTTACGTGGTTTTTAATTCTGAGAGAGAATATGTAATCGAAAATTGTCGCTCGGATCGTTTCGGAGGTATAGCCATCGAAAGTTGAAGATATAGCTTTAATGAAAAACGGTATAAGTTGGGATAGATTTACAAAATATTTCTAATATTTATATGTATGTCGATCTTATTGAAATACCTTTCATATGCTATCCATATTTTGGAAATCTATACAGAAGTTCCCAACTTATACATCTTTTTATAAACACTACTAAAATCTACAACCTTCGGCAGCTATTTCACCGAAACTAGATCCGTCCGACACTTTTTTTTCAAATTTATATATTATTCCTAAAGCGCTTCTTACCATAAAAAATTTTCGCTTAAGTATACCTGTTCCATAACTCGTTTAATACAGAAATCATCAATTCTCATTTGATGAACAGAATTATTTTGGCTTCAGTTTACTTAAGCTTCCATTCGCTTATTTTTTATCAAACCAAACTTTTTTTGTTTGGTTTTCGATTCTAAGAATAAACATGTATTCAAAAAGCGTCGCTTGGATCTGGTTTCGGAGATACCATCGGAAGTTGCGGATATAGCTTTTGTAAAAAACTTTATAAGTTGAGAACCCTTACTACGTATATAAGAAAATTCTCACAAAATAATTTTTTCCTATTCGCTTCTTTGTTTCAATAAAACTTAAAATTTTTTGTTTAAACTCGCGTGATTTTACTTGCAGCGCTCTTTCTGTTTAGTTTTCTTTCACAATTAAAACAGTGATTGTGTTACATTCATAAAAAATTTGTCCAACATCAGTGTGTTAGCAAAGCTGGTGTTGGACATGGTATAGTGGACCGCCCACTTACCCTAACTGTTATGGAATTACTGTGGCTAGCGAAGCCGGTGTTGGATATAGTTACTATAAGATGCAAGCAATTTTGAAGCATACTAAACTGTACAACATACTAAAATTAAAGAAAATCGGGAGTATATTTAAATATACTTATATATTTTAATACCAAAGTTCACCAATGAAAAAAAAAACTATGCAAATGATACATAATTTTAAAACAAGTAAATAAAACTTTCTTGACGTCCTAAAAAAATATATGTAGGTCAATAACACATTTTTAAGCTTTTTTGTTAGACTCTGTTCTTTAGAGATATAATTTAAAATTTCTATTCAATTTTAATTTATTAAACATGTAATAAAAAATGCCTTGTTGGACAAAATAAATATTACAGATCAGAAAACCATTTACAGCACTTAACACTTAAGTATCAGGAGACCGACCATCGTTCGGTTTTTCGTCTTGCGGTTAAAAAAGTCAAAAAAATGTAATGCAATTGAATGAGAAGTCGGAAATATTTAAAAAATATTGAATAGGGTTGAAAACCCGAAAACAAGTTAAAAAATTTGTAAGAAGTTGATTATATGTATATGAAAAATGTTGAATAACATTGAGAGAGGTTGAAGCAGGTGAAAATGTTTGATAAACTCAACAGTATATTAAAGTGTTGAAAAAGTTGAAGGAGATTGAAAAGCTCGAAAAAAGTTGAAAGTCTCGGAAAAAAATGAAAAGCCGAAAAAAGTTGAATGTGGTTGAAAAAGTCCAAGCAATATGGAACGTGTTGAAAAAAGTTGAAAAATATTGAAAAAGTTGAAAATTATTGAAAAAGTTGAGAGAGTTTGAATAACTCGAAAAAAGTTGAATGAGGTTGATAAATTCGAAAAAATATGGCAAATATTGAAAAAAGTTGAATAAGGTTGAAAAATTCGAAAAAATATGGAAAATGTTGAGAAAAGTTGAAAGATGTTGAAAAATGTTGAAACAGTTGAAAGAGGTTGAATAACTCGAAAAAAGTTGAATAAGGTTGAAAAATTCGAAAAAATATGGATCATCAGAATTCATATAATTTCAAAGCCTATAGTAACCGACACCTCTACACCAAATTTAAAAAATATTACTCCAATAGCACACTAAATATAACATTTAAAGTTTTTTGCTTATATGGGAGGTGCCACACCCACTGATGCAATCTCGTTGATTTTCGTTTAATTTCAAAGCTTATGCTAACCGATACCTATACACCAAATTTTAATGAAATTACTTCCACAGCACACTAAATATAACTATTAACGTTTTTGCATGTATGGGAGGTGCCACGCCCACTGATGTAATCCCATCAATAATCATTTAATTTAAAAGGTTATAGTAACCGACATCTCTACCAAATTTTATTAGGATCACTCCTATTGTACGCTAAATATGGCATTTAGCGTTATAAGTTTGTATGGGAGGTGCCACGCCCACTAATGAAATCTCGTCAAAATTCATATGTATAATTTCAAAGCTTATAGTAACCGATACCTCTACATCAAATTTAAAAAATTTGACTCCAAGAGCACACTTAATATAGCCTTAAACATTTTTTGCTTGTATGGGAGGTGCCACGCCCACTGATACAATCCCGTCGTAATCCATTTAGTTTCAAAGCAAATGGTAGCCGACATCTCTAAACCAAATCTTAAAAAAATTACTCCTAAATATAATACTTAACATTTTTTGCATGTGGGGGAGGTGCCACGCCCACTGATGCAATCCCATCGAAATCCATTTAGTTTCAAAGCTTATAGTAACCGACATCTCTGTACCAAATTTAAAAAATATTACTCTCAGAACAATAAATGTAGCATTTAACTGATTTCGCTTGTACGGAAGGTGCCACGCTCACAGGTGTTGTTGCGCCGACTTTTGGTTACAAGATACCTAATAGCTAGTATATTTAATATGTATGAATGCATTCAGCGGTATTAAGTTTAAAATTTTTATGAAAATCGTCGGTGCCGTTTTCGAGTAATATCGAATCAAAGTTTTCAATTATTGAAATATGCCACGCCCACTATTCCGTTTCCGCCCACTTTTTTATAGCATTTAAGGTATTTATGATCTGCATCCGTCTACCAAATGTCGTTGCAATATCTTAAACGGCTTGCGAGTTATCACGTTATAAAAATTAAAGTTTAGGGCTGTGCCACGCCCCTGTTAGAAACTTGAAAAACTTAAAATCTGGTCTAATCTTAATTTTGTTTACATATGCACGAAATCCCGAAGTTCTATCAAAATCGCTGCAGCCGTTTTCGAAATAAAGTTCAGCTATATATAAATATATAAACATACAATTTTAGATCGTTTAATAATAGAAGATATCAAAAAACTTAATATAATACTGTTGTAAAAATGTTGTTGTTTATAGAGTTTTAAGGTTATTGTACAACATTCCTCGTAGGAATCAGATTTAAAACCTTGTTATACAATTTTAAATTGCTCATTTTCTGATTATGTACATTATATATTTCTGATTGCGTTTTATAAGATATATTAAATTTCAGACTCCTGTGTACCTTGCTCAACTTTTTACGTTTTCTCGCTCTTCCAGAAACCTGTAGCTCGTTAATCCTAAGGTCTCAACATCTCAATTTGAAAGATCGTTTTCAGTAACAATAGCTAGATTGTGGAATAGTTTACCTAAGAACTTAATAAATTTCTCTGATACTCATATAAGTTTTAAGAGAAATCTTCTGCCGGAGATTTAATTTTTCTCTTTCTTCTCACGCTGTGTGACTCAATATCTTTTGTTTTGATGAGTATATTAAAGAAATCTGACTTATAGATTTTTTTTTAACTTTTTAATTTATATTTGTTTATTTTTAACGGGTGTTTTTTTTAGAGGTTTGTTTTTCGAATAGAGATAAAACTGGCATTTTATGGTCAAATCTAGCAACTCTAATGTCATTTATGTTCAGTTTGGTTTGCCATTTCATCATGAACAGGTTGACAAAAGAACAACGCTTGCAAATCGTGCAAATTTATTTCGAAAATAATGGTTCAGTTCGCGAAGTTTACCGCAAGCTCCGTCCATTTTATGGTCGACATAATCGTCCATCAGAGCAATTAATTCGGTTAACCATGGGTCGTTTTCGCACTACGTTTACTCTATGTGATAATACGCATCCGCAGAGACGTCGAACAGTGCGCACCGAAGAAACAATTGCCGCTGTAGAGCAAAATGTTGAAGAGGACCCGAATGAATCGATTCGCCACCGTGCACAGCAATTGGAGCTTTGTCCATCAACTTTATGGAAGATTTTGCGCAAAGATCTTGGCTTGCGACCTTACAAGATCCAGCTTGTGCAAGAATTAAAGCCGCGAGACCATGCAATGCGTCGTGATTTTGGTGTATGGGCCGAAAATGAGATTGATCTCGATGCTGATTTTCATCGCAAAATTTTGTTCAGTGATGAGGCTCATTTTTGGTTGAATGGCTACGTCAACAAGCAAAATTGCCGCATTTGGAGTGAAGAGAATCCACATGAGACCCTTGAGACGCCATTACATCCACAAAAACTGACTGTTTGGTGTGCTCGATGGGCTGGTGGAGTCATTGGGCCATACTTCTTCCGAAATAATGCTGGAGAGTCAGTTACCGTTAATGGAGACCGGTATAGAGCCATGATAACCGACTATTTTGTTCCCGAATTGGATGGCATGAATGTGGATGAGTTGTGGTTCCAACAAGACGGCGCTACATGCCACACAGCGCACGTCACAATCAATTTATTGAAGGAAACATTCGATGAGCGCATAATTTCGCGGAATGGACCTGTCAGTTGGCCACCAAGATCGTGTGATTTGACACCATTGGATTATTTTCTTTGGGGATATGTGAAGTCGCTCGTCTACGCCAACAAACCAGAAACGTTAGGGGACTTGGAAGCCAACATTCGTGGCGTTATTGCCGACATACGGCCCCATATACTCGAAAAAGTGGTTCAAAATTGGACCTGTAGAATTGGCTTTATTCGAGCCAGCCGCGGCGGCCACATGCCCGAAATCATATTTAAACATTAATGGCATAAAATTATCCTTCCAATAAAGCCAAATTGATGGACTTACTTACTTACTTAGATGGCCATAACAACCCGTTGTCAGGTTACGGCCGACCTCATTAGCTCTCGCCAGGCGCCTCTGTTTTGCGAGCGCCTTCTCCAATCGTTAATGCCAAGCGCGGTTAGGGCTTCCTCAGCTTGGTCTATCCACCGGAGGCATGGTCTCCCTCTTCGTCGTTGACCGGGGACCTTCCCTTCGAATACCTTTTTCGCTGGAGCTTCTTTATCCATACGATGGACATGACCCAGCCAGCGTAGTCGCTGTATTGTTATACGCTTAACTATGTCAATGTTGGCGTAGAGCTCATACAGCTCGTGGTTCATTCGAATGCGATAGTCGTCGCCAACTCGAACAGGACCAAAGATTTTGCGGAGAACTTTCCTCTCGAACACCCCAAGAGCGGCTGCGTCTGTTGTCGAAACCACCCATGCCTCAGCGCCTTAAAGAAGCACAGGTAGAATGAGCGTCTTGTAGAGTGTTAGCTTTGTCGATCGAGAGAGAGCTCTGCAACGTAATTGCTTACTGAGACCATAGCAGCACCTATTAGCAATTGTTATTCTCCGCTTAATCTCCAGACTGACATCATTGTTGCTGGTTACGGCAGTGCCAAGGTAAATGAATTCCTTGACAACTTCTAATTTACAGTTGCCCGCTGTAACATAAGAGTCTAGATCCCGTGCTCTCTTGTTGTTGTTAGTAGACATCATGTATTTCGTCTTGCCCTCGTTTACCGTCAAACCCACTTTGGCTGATTCCTTTTCAATAGCAGTGAAAGCAGCAGTATTATCTCTCTTACTCCGACCGATAGTATCAGTATCATCAGCGTACGCAAGGAGCTGAACACCTTTGAAGAAAATGGTGCCATTATGATGCACACCGGCTTTTCGTACGATCCCCTCCATAATGAAATTGAAGAGATCGCACGAGAGCGGGTCGCCTTGTCTGAAGCCTCGCTCGGTATTATAAGTTCCGGAGAGGTCATTCCCTACCTTGACGGAGCTACACGTATTGCTCAACGTCATCCTGCAGAGCCTTATCAGGTTAACGGCTCAAATATTTTAATTAACTACTTGCCCTCATGTTATGGCATATCATTTTGAAGCTTGCGTATCAAGCTGTAATCTGAAGTTCACCGAAAAAATATTCAGAAATGGATTTTTCAAAAAAAAATTCAAAAATTCATTTCAATTTACAAAATTTTAGCTCTTTAATTTTTGTTAAAATTAAAAAAAAAATATAAATACATTTTTCCCCGCGAAAATTTTTACGTCATTCAACGCAGATTAAATCAAAGTTTTTTTAAAAAAAAAAAAAATTTTAAATATGGGTTTTTTAAAAAAAATGCAAAAATATTTTTCAATTCGCAAAATTTTTGAGAAAAAATTTTTTTTTTTCAAAAACAGTATTTTTTTTTGAAAAGTACAACTAAAAACCTAAAAATATAAAAACAAAAAAATATTCAGAAATGCATTTTTCAAAAAAAATTCAAAAATTAATTTCAATTTTCAACATTTTAGCTCTTTAATTTTTTTTTTTAAATTAAAAAAAAAATATAAATAATTTTTTTCCCATAAAAAATTTTACGCATTAAGCGCAGAATAAATCAAAGTTTTTTTAAAAATAAAAAAAAAAAAATTCAGAAAATGGTTTTTTTAAAAAAAATTCAAAAATAATTTTAAATTCGCAAAATTTTTGCGAAAAAATTTTTTTTTTTCAGAAACAGTATTTTTTTTAAAAAAGTACAAGTAAAAACCTGAAATCGTAGGTATACCAATTATTAATTGATAGAGTTTGCTGTAAGCTATGAATTTTCGAAAAAAACACTTATTCTGAAAAAGTACAAAAATCGTGAATTCCATACCCGCGTATCTCAACAACAAATAAAACTAGGGCAAATTCCTGAACGCAGTTCGATTGCTGGACATCGGTATTGCAATAATGCCAAATTTCAGCCAAATCGGGGCCAAAAAATTTTTTCGCTGGCGTTTTACCCCATATCTGTCATTTGTCTTGCAGTTAAAATAAAAATTTGCATTTCTCATAGTCATTTCCTCGCGCTTAATTTTTTTTTTCAATTGATAGCTAAAGTATGGCTGATAATCCAAATAAATGTCAGTCGCCAGAATCGAGCTACGCCTAGTTGCAAGAGGCCGGCGAAAAAAATATCGCTCAATATTTCGGAAAGTAAGCCACAAGTAGAAAAATATGTTTATTATGAGATGAAATCACATCGATTTAAAGCCCAAAAATTTTCGTATGGTAAGTTTGACCCATTTTTGAAAAAAAAATTTTGGAACAAAATTAATTAAACTAGGTTATTACATTATTACTTAACAAAGTTACCCTCCTTGAAATCGTATCTTTCCATGAAATATATTCCAAAATTAATATAAAAGGAAAAAAATATGAAAATGTTGCAAAATAGCAAAATTTATCTTGAACAAAATAACAACTACAATATGCGAAAATGAAATGGACACTGCTATGCAATAAGTTTTTAATCAAGTTTCAATGAATACGAAATTAGCTTTGAGATGTTTACATTTTATGTACTCGTCGTAGAACATTGGAAAGTAGATCCTCGTGCCCAACCATTTATTAAAAACAATTGCCTGTGCTTAGAAAAATAAGTACCTACTCCTTATTTGAAATTAAACTGAATTCATATATAAAATAAAAATTTAAATTTACTAAAAATTAAATTACATACATTATATACGTATGTATGTATATTAGGGGCTTACAAACAAAAGTAGACAAGTCACAGATGGTAAATTTTTGAAATTTTTATGGTAACACTTTCATCGGCCATTCAGATTCAAATTTAAAATTAAATATCAGACTAAGGAAATTTCTTTTGAGCAACAGAATTGGATATGTCCTCAGAAGTCACTTACAAAGCTGGTTAAGTCTACATTAGCCAATAAGAACGCTCCATTTTCAATTGCGCTCGAACGTTTTTGTGATTGTAGGTGCTCGGTATTTTAATAAAACGTTAGTGATATTAAAGCATTTAAGCATATTTTAATTGCAAATGCAAAATAAATAAAAATGCTTGCGAAATACTTCCAAATGAAGGTAGAAAAAGGCAGGCACATTCGGAAAAATAGAAGAAAAATGTTGGGAAGAAAGAGATAATTCCAGGGCCGGATCTTTGTTTACATTGCAAAACAAGTGACATTTTGTTTTGTTTTAGATATTCAAATAAAAGCTGCCAGTAAATTCTCTCAAAAATCGTGACATGAAATCGTTATTGGCTCGCTGATCATTTTGCTGGCCAAAATCTATTTTTGTCACACTCTGTATTGTTTTGATATCTATAGCATCTAGACAAAGCTGCTCAAAGAATTTTTATTAATATTGAATACTGGATCAGCGCCACCTGTTTGAAGTTGTCTACTTTTGAAAAAAAAAGATTGATGTTAAAAATGGTGCACGTTACCGAGGTTATCAAATTTTCCAACAAAGTTGGTATGATTTTCGTTCTTTCTTTCTTATAAAAAAATTGAAAATTGTCCGGACAAAAGTAAATAAGTACCGATTTTCCACTTTCTAGTTGCAACACCTCAAATATTATCTTACCTTCGATCCCGTCGTAAATCATTTTTAATGAACTGTTATTTGCTTAAGAGAATGCCAAAACTGCATATCATTATCTTATTGCAAAACCAAGATATCTCCGTGATGTTATCTTTCTATGTGTTTTTATGAATAAAGATGATTAATATTATTTCACTGATTATTATTTTACTGAATACGTCCCTGGTTTATATGTTTGCAACAAACTTGGTTATGTCCCGTTCGCTTACAAATGAAACTAGTTATGTCCGCCATTTGGAAGCAGAGTCCATTCATTTTATTAAAATAACCCTTATTATTTTAAAGATACCGTACTAAATATGTTCTTAAAGTAATAAAAACATGCTTTTCTTTTAATGTATGGATTTTTTCTTGGCTATAGCATGTTAACAAGTTTGTAAAGTGTTTTTCTCAGTTTGTGTAAATTCACATCCGTGGGACTTGTCTACTTTTGTTTGTAGACACCTGAAATGTATATAAAATATATTTTCTCAGAATTTTAACGTGGTAATAATAACTATGAGTCGGATTATTATCAGCGAACTTAAACTACTGACATTTCTGACAGAACAATTTTTAAATATTTTTTTTTTTTTTTTTTTCAGCGCAAAAATCTACAAATCAACGACAATGTTCTGCAAACTGCCTTCGAGCACAAATGCTCCAAAGTAGTGTCGTGCCTATCTACGTGCATTTTTCCAGATAAGACCACTTACCCTATTGATGAGACAATGGTGCACAATGGACCACCTCATCCTTCCAATTATGGTTACTCTTATGCTAAGCGTTTAATAGATGTGCAAAACCACGCCTATTACGATAAACATGGTAGCATTTTTACATCTGTGATTCCTTGCAATATTTTTGGGCCACACGACAACTTTAATCCCGAGGTGAGCCATGTGATACCGGGTATGATATATCGCATGCACAGACTTGTCAACGAACAATCGGAGTTGGATGAAAGTGAAAAAACTTTTACTGTGTATGGAAGTGGAAAACCGTTGCGACAATTTATATACTCCTTGGATCTAGCAAAATTAATGATATGGGTGTTACGAAACTATGAAAGTGTTGAACCGATTGTCTTATCCGTGGATGAAGCACAAGAAGTTACCATTTTAGAAGTTGCTGAGACAATAGCAAAAGCATTTAATTTTAAGGTAGATTATTAGTTTCTTATGCTGTCAAAGTAATTGTTTTGTTTGTTTTACTAATAGGGAAAAATTGTATGCGACACTACAAAGGCTGATGGGCAACATAAAAAGACTGCATCTAATCGTAAGCTACGCTCTTTGCTGCCTGATTTTAAGTTTTCTAATTTTGAGCAATCTATGAAAAAATCTGTTAATTGGTTTAACGACAACTTTGATGATGCCAGAAAATAAGGTGAACTTAGATATTTTCCTGTGTAACTTTGATATTTTTTTACAATGAGCTGTAATACAAATAATGCAAACCATAAAAACTCTTCTCTACTGTACTTAAAATATTTCTCTTTACTGCAATATGTAAAAAATTTGCAGTCTTAGGTGAACAATGTAATAAATTCATGAAATCTTAGGTGTAAGCTATGATCCATAGCCATAATTAAACCGAACTTTTTACGTGTACATCATGGGTCTATAGCATCCAACAATATCACATGATTTGCTTTTGGCAGAGTTTCATTATTTACAAAACTTTTTTTTTCTTATTATCTGCCTGTTGGTGGAAAGTGTGAACTGTGTAATAGTGAAAGAGGCGGCTGTAAAAAGAGGTGTGTATGAGATTTTCAGAAAATATAGCATAATATAAATGCATCAAAATTAACTACACAAATCTCTCGCCCTATACAAGATATTCAAGGTCATAAGTCAAACACTGCAGTTTTCCACTAATATCTTGCTTCTTAGTAACCGTACAAAAATTCAGTCAGAAAAAAGTTATTTACCATAGAAAAGGTTAAGAGCATTAATCCATAAGTTCATGTTTCTGTTTTCATGATATTCAGGTAGCAAGTTGATTGATTTGGTGCGAAAAATATATTTCGGAAATAACATTTAAAGCCACTTAATTTGTAATCAACTCTGAAATTTATAATCTTGTGTTTTAAATCATTTTACCGTGGTTGGGTCCTCTTTATGAGAAATCACATAATCTAAAACTTTTGTATAACATGAAAAATAGTTCAACCAATAAAAAGAGAGGTATTAACAGAAAAAGGAGTTCAATTAAAATTTTATTTCACTATATCATTTGGATGCAATGCTTTTAAAGTAATTTTTGATAAACTCTCTGCATAATTCGGGTTAAAACTCGGCGATAGCTTGATGAATGTTAATTTTTGATTGCTCTGTAGTTAAAGAATTATTTGCGTAAACACGAGCTTTCGCGTAGCTCCACGGGAAAAATTCACCGGCATCAAGTCGCACGATTTTGAAACCGATTGGACTTAACTAAATCTTGAAATGCTGGGTTTTCGGAGCCCCTTATACAGCAATTTCGCTTATTTACATATTCTCCGAGCGAGAAATTAGCTTCATCGCAAAAGACAATTTTTGTTCAAAATTTTATTAAATTGATTCCTAGTCATCGTATAATGTGCGTTTCTGAGAGATAGTTGGTCGATAAACTTGAATTCCAAGCAAAAATACACAAAAAAAAAAAAACTGCATCTGTACAATATCACATGTAGCCTCACTAATCAATCGGTCAATATCTACTAATCTTAAACGAACTTAAATTACATACATATATGTATATGTAATATGAACAAATACAAACATTGCTGAACTTTATTTCGAAAACAGCTGTAGCAATAGTGATTGGAATTATAAACTTTATCATGTCATTCCTCATGGGCGTGCCACTACTCATGGAAGCAAAAAAAATAAATTTATATTTTTTCTAACGTACTACTTGTAAGAGTGATATCAATAACATTTTGGGTGAAAATGTCAGTTACTGCATGCTTTTAAAGTAAATAGTATTTCATGGCATAGTAAAAGGGGTCGTGGTACCTCCCACATACAAAAAAATGTTAATGCATTTTTTAATGCTAAACAAACACAGAGTACGAAGCTGTGTATATCCAAACTCGGTGCATTCGTTTGTGTGAAAGAAACGCTAAACGTTAAAAGAAAACTCAGGGAAACCAATTTGAGTACCCAGAATCCACAACCACTTCCATTGTTTAAAAAAATGCATATCACAAAGAGATCGGATTTTGCGCACGGGTACTTAAAATGGCCACGTTCAAATTAGATAAGCATTGTGTGGAGCGATGAGAGTAAGATAGTTTTTTTGGTGGAAAAGGCACTCGTCAATATGTAAGGCATAGCGCAAGCACAGAATATGGTACTTGGAATGATCTTACTCTCATCGTTCCACTCTACCGTGCATGTGGCCATTTTAAGTACCCGTGCGCAAAATCTGATCTCTTTGTGATATGTATTTTTTTAAACAATGGACGTGGTTGTGGATTCTGGGCACTCAAATTGGTTTCCCTGAGTTTTCTTTTAACGTTTTCTACACTCGGTGCTATATTAAGCACTTAATTTATTCCCGCAGCAGGCAAAAACGGACTATGTATCGAAAGCCGTATCGAACAATCCACGTCCCGGGGAAACATGGAAAGCTTTCTTCCTCGTGTTTAATAAGAGTAAATATCTAAACTTGAGAAGTAAAGAAGTTGAACAGTGCTATTATTTTGACCGCTCGAAATTACAAATTGCTCAATATAATAGCAAACCTAGAAAGTACCGTTATTTTTTTTGGAACGAAATGTCATGTGCTTATCTTGTGTATTATACTTTAAAATATTAGAATCCTCTTTCAATTCATAAATGACACCCCATTTCTATTATTTTGACCGCAACTGTACATACTGTACAACTGTAAGTATGCGTCGACAGAACATATCATATATTTGAATTTCAACTACGTTCAGGTACCGCTTCGCGTATGATAAGTATAAACCTGTTTTGTACGCTCATAAGTAAAATAGTTGCGCCCTATTCGGGTGTGCATTTATTTGGAAAGTTTTGTGTTGACAATTGCATATTACGATATACGGTTAGTACATATCCTTGATAATTTTTAGGTAGCTGTGATTTTTATAATTACTTAACACTTAAACGTAAAATTATTGTTTAAAACAAAAAAGTCACTTGGGGCCCATTGATATGTATGAATTTGTCACGTCTGGTAAATATATTGTGACTTATTCGTTTTGTTTCTTAAAAACGAGAAATTGATAGAGGTAACATCGATGATAGCGCTATGGCTTCTGCAATATTTGTTGTACTGGAATGCAAGGTATCAATAAGAAATGCGGTCTATAAGTACAATTTAAAAATAACACAGTTGATACTGATCCACCTATGTCAAAAGACGTTAAGGAAGGGTATTTTATCTAATATAGGAGTGTTTTAAACTATGAATCAAAGTACCACTAGCGTATATCAATGTACGCCGTCTGTGGGGCAGTTTGATACGAAATTCTGTTTTTAAAAACACTTGATAACATTTTTTCCAAATAAATCTGAGTTGAAATTTGTTTGAAATAAGTTAGTTAGATAAATTATTTTTGTCAATATGCCTCTTTTTTTTTCATTTGCAAAGAAATCGTATCAATGTGCCCCACATTCCCCTAAGAACCTGACATAAAAAAGAGCTATTTTTTGTAATCCGTTCCAAAAAAATATCATAGTATTATGTTGCTCTATCTCTATCTCATTCATTACGTATTTTCCTGTTAGGAGCGTGGCACGGCACATTAAAAATTTCATGACAAATTTCATCAAAATCAGTGTAGCGGCTCATCAGTGACCGCGTATTTTCTTGTTAGGGGCGGTGCTACGCTCAATAAAAGAGCAAAAATTCTACTCTTCCTTGTGATTTCCTCTTAGAGGCGTGGCACTGCATTTATGAAGATGAAATTACATTCACCAATGCCCGTCTTCATTAATTTTTTTCTTTAAATGAAAGGTAAGATCCATAGCTTGAATTTGACTATTGTCTGAATTTTTTTATTACGGCGCTAGCTTGGCCGCTAAAATTCGTTTCCTTAGTAAAAGCGTCCTGCAGAAACGACAAGCGAGAAATCTTTAACGACCTCGTAGCCAAAGCTCAACAAGCCGCAGAGATCGGAGACCTTTACGAAATGACACGCAAGATGGCAGGCACAAAATTCAAACAAAACCAGCCAGTAAAAAGCAAAAACGGGAGCCTATTAACGACCACAAATGACCAGCTAATAAAAAACATTCTTCGGAGAACATCAACCGTCCACCCTTAGGTGCACCCCATATGTCTCTTTCTGAGGGAAAGCCACAACGACTGGCCTCGTGCCCGCCTTCACTAATGGAGTTAACAAAGGCCGTAAAAACAATAAAGCAGCTGGTGCAGATTGTTTAGATACCCAAATGTTAAAAGCTTCTCCGGAGTTCACCGCTGAACTTATGTACCTTGTCCCTACCCAAATTAAGAAAGAAGAACGAATACCTGAAGTCTGGCTCATAGGAACTTTAGCAAAATACTCAAAAAAAGGGGACTTGTCGCTATTCAAGAGCTACAGAAGCATCATGATTCTATCAAGTCCATCCAAGGCAGGGATTTCCAAGTTTAAAAGAAGGAATTCTCGGCCTTCTAAAAAAAAAAAAAAAAATTTTTCCCTCAATGGTAAAAAAGTTAAATTTTTTTCTGGGTCAATCCCGGTCACTTGGCAACCCTGATCCAAGGTCTTGGGGAAAATCTCCTCATTTGAGTCAGTGAAAAAATAAAACTACCTATCTGGAAACAACTGGCAGGCTTTCGTCGGAACAGATCATGTATTGATCAAACTAACAGCCTTTTCATCATCGTGGAGCTGATAAATAAGTGGCAGGCTTCATTGCATCTAACTTTCATCGACTACTGTACTGCTTTTGTTGGCATGCCAATGCATGCAGCATCCAAGTTTATCATTTTCATCCAGACTCAATACAAATGATTAAAATGTAGAGTATTGCATAGCGGGAATTCTGACCCTTTCGAGTGCGTTTTAGGTGTGCTGTCACTAGTGTTTCACCGAGGCCGAGGCGAGGCGAGGTTCTAGTTGATCTCGGTCTCGCCTCGTTTTATAAATTTAAGTCTCGCCTCGCCTCGGTCTCGGACGAGATCTTGCCATCACATGCCTCGCCTCGCCTCGCTTCGCCTCGTTCTCGGCCGAGGCACCTCGGTAAAAAAGCGAGGTTTTTATTAAAATAAATAAAAAATTATACATGTATCAGGGCTGATAGGCTGATCAAGCCTCAAGAAATAAAATAACATATCTGTTTTTATTTTTGGTGAACTGGATGAGATATGATGAATTTATTTCTTTTCTTATATGGGAAGGAGAGGCATTGCCTATTTTTCCAAACCAAACTAAGCTATGAACCTTTTACAAACTATAAGAAAGATATGTACCAAATCTTATTTATCTACGTCAAATAGATATTGAGATATGATAAAGTTAATTTTTTTCTTATATTGAAGGCATTGTACCGCCCATTTTATTACTTGAATCTTAGTTATGCCTCTACCTTTTATAAATATACCAAGTTTTATTAATCTACATCAAGTAGTTGATAATAAAGGGTTTTTCAATAAGAGCGCTACAAAAGTTTTTTTAAATAAAACAAAAACGGTTTGGGATATCAATGAAATTCTTTATTCTTGTAAAAGAACATTCGATGCCATTATCATTAATTATCGTCAATTTGATCTTGTAAGGATGTAGGCCAAGGTGTTTTAGCAAAATTCGCCACAACGACGTCACAGAGATGCCCAACGCTTGAGAACGACGTGTGGGAGACTGATTTGGGTCTTCCTCTATTGATGCTCTAGCGGCAGCAATATTCTCGACACTACGGGCACTTCTTTGTCTCACTGGCACGGGAACAATTTGTACTGTGCCTGTGGATTCAAATTTTTCCACTAGACGCTCAATTGTTGATCTGACAGGACGATTATGACGACCATAAATTGGACGTAGCTCTCTTAAAGTTGAGGTCACTGACTCCGAATTTCGGTAGTAAATTTTAATAATTTCGACTCGTTGTTGGATCGTATATCTTTTCATGATGAAATGACAAACCGTATTGAAGAGAAATGTCAAAAGAGCGGAAAAAAATATGGCGTCGTTTGCTGTCCCTATTGGTCTACTTTTGTAGCGTCCCTATTGAAAAACCCTTTATATGATGAATTCTGATTTTCTCTTATGTGGGGGTGGCATCACCCATTTATCGTAAACTATGTTACGGCGCATCCCAAATCATAAGAAACATACATGTATGTCAAATATTTCGTCGGTCGGTTGAACGGTTTAGGAGTCCATTAGCAACGAACATACATATATTGATCTTTATTTATATACTAGCATTACGCTGTGCGTTTCGCTTCACCTTACCGGTTCTTAGAAAGACTATTAGAATAAATAAATTTCAATGCAGTGTTGTCAATCATGCAGTTTTGCTTATAGCCTTACATAGCCTTACATGCTTCCCTAATCGATCAATCGAGGCGTAGTCGCATAGAAGCTGATGCGATCCAAGCACTTCTGTGCATTAGCGCTTGGACCAAATCTGAACTCGTAAGAAGCACATGCGGGTTTAAAATAAAACAAAGTAGTTTACTCAAAATAAAATACTAAAATATTATTTAAATATAGATTTTAATATAAAAATTACATTCATATTTTGAATCTGCATATGGATCTTACGAGTTCAGATTTGGTCAAAACGCGCCTCGCTCTTGGTTTTGAAAACGAGGCTAGGATGAGGCGAGGCCGAGGCGAGGACGAGGCGAGGTGCCGTGTGATCTCGCCTCGCCTCGGTCAAGCGAGGAAAATTTATTTTTCCATCTCGCCTCGTTCTCGCCTCGGTCTCGCATCGTTCTTGTAGTCAAAAACGAGGCTGCCTCGTAGCCTCGGTGAAACACTAGCTGTCACCAATCTTGTTTTTTATACATAGTACTTTACGATGTTTTGAGCAGAGCTCTAGACTCTACAAAACGTGACATTCAATGGACTTTCAGTGAGCATCTAGAAGACGTCGCTTATGTCGATGATATGCCGCCTCGCCGGCCATTGTGCTCTCTACTGACTGAACTGTAGTAAATTCTGAACATATTTTCGAAGATGTGCCTCGTTTTTCGACTATAACCTATCCCGGTAGAAAATGTAGTAAAAAAGCATATAGCTATATTTAAAAAAATTTTTACTTTATTTAAAAATTAAAATACAAATTTCGACAATAAGTTCGTTTCGTTTTGACAAATGTTCTTTTTTCTTCTATTATACAATGTGATCGTATATAAATTATTTATGGATTATTAACAATTTTTTAAAAGGGCTTATGAGTAGCGCTCATTTAAAAAAAAGAAGAAACAAACAGCTATGTGTGATTGAGAAAGAAACTCCTTTATGAACTACTTGAAACTAAAGGCAGTAATATTCTTTCGGCTTCGGTAATAATGATAGAAATGAATCACAAACAGACTATTCGGCGAACCGGAAATTATTTAAGGGCACAGAAGGAGTCTTAAATTGTAAACAATAATATTTAGCTTAAAACTATACATAAACATGCTAATTACATACTTTACAAAAGTTTTGTTTTTTTCATAACCTATAAAATAAAAGAAATAAAAAATAACAATATGCAACATACGATAGTGTAAAAGATCGGGTTACAGATGCTTCAAGTGTAAAATATTCGAGGGTTAATGATTTTCATGAATATTAAATAAAATTCGTATAAATTAAAAAAAAAGTGCTGAGTGCTAAATAAAGCGGGAAAAGAGAAGAACGTGTAAAGGATGGAAAAGTTCCAAAGTTTCAGTGCAAAATATCAGCAAAAATTAATTATAGTGGGTTGAACTAAGAAAGGGCCTAAATTATGAGCAAACATTATGTTTAACACACTTCTCTGCTTTTAGGGATTTTGCTTCAATTAGCAATATTCATTTGCTTCTCTTTTGTTTTTGTTTTTCTCTTTTCCGATTTTTTTGTGTAGGTTTTAATTTTAGACTAATGACAACATTGCTCCTCCGATATGAACCTTAGAATCTCTTCAAGAGTAGGGGCTTATTTCTATCGGCGAACGCTGTGTTGATCCATTTGACATCGGGTTTACTGAATCTCACACCTTGGTTTTCACCGCATGCATTTTCAGTGGTATAGATACCCTTTAGACGGACACCGGAGCCAGTGCCGCAGGCAAGTGCACTACCAACATCAAAATCGCAGGAATCGAACTTGGTCGCACTGCATACTGAGCTGCCATCTGCTCCGCAATCACTGCGCGCAAGAGGTGAAGTGCTGGTCACGTGCATAATGGCACCTTCTTCGTGAACTGTCGAAATAAAAGACGTGTTATAAGAAAACTTGTATATGTGTTGCATTTGGGTTTTCATCGAACTTACTTGATAAAGCCTGTTTACCCCAGCCCGTGGTCACACACTGTTCTGATGGGGTTGGATCTTCGTTGCTAATGCAAATGGGTTGAATATGTGTTGCGAATTCAAGGCGTTTCTGCAGACGCACGATGGCCATGTCATTCGCACCAGTCGATGGATTATATTCTGGATGTAAGTCCACAGTCTTGGCACTAACCAATTGGAAAGGCAGAGGTTCCAGAGTGCTGCCCAGTTCCCATTCACCAGCTTTAATACGCAAGTCAGGCACACTGACACTGGAATTGCATTAGAGAAAAATATTGTCAGATGAGAAACTAAAAATATAAAAAAAAACTGGCTTACCCTTGTACACATGAGGCCGAAGTCAAAACAAATTCATCACCAATAATGGCACCACCACAAAGTAGTGATTTCGTTGATTCTTTCAGGATCATCGCTTGCCATGGAATTTCAGCGAAGTTAGCATCGATATCCTTAATGCCAGCTGGTTTGGTTTTCTGAAATTTGCAAGATAAAATTTATAAATGAGGATATTTTTGTCAATTCACTCTTACACCAATTACTTACCCTATTTCTGGTAGCGCAAACGCCAGCCAAATTGACAGGCCATGGGTCAACGTAATTTGAATCGCGGCAACACTTGCCTGGAGCACCTGAATCAGGAATTTGGCAGTCTGTAAGTGGCACGCGGAAAGCTGCTTCCCTTGGACTTAGATTTGCTGGGGAATCGATAATTACACCAATAGCATTACAGTAGTTTTCATCGGTACAAACTAGAGCTGATGCACACTTGGCAAAAGTCTTAGGAATCTCTCCGGGAACTTGTGGACGATTGGGGAAAATTTGTGGTGATAGTTGGTCTTCTCCACGCAGTGGT
Organism: Tricholauxania praeusta; assembly: GCA_949775025.1. Lineage (NCBI taxonomy): Eukaryota > Metazoa > Arthropoda > Insecta > Diptera > Lauxaniidae > Tricholauxania > Tricholauxania praeusta. Next base: position 47,668,232 of record OX459031.1, read on the forward strand.
TTAGTTGTGCCCCTAGTCGGCACTGGTCTTGGCGGTGTAACTGGACGCTCATTCGATGGCTGTGGAATACGATCGTACTCGAAAGGTTGTGGTTGTGGTTGGGGACGTGGCTGCGGCTGAGGACGTTGTTGAGGCTGTTGGGGTTGATATTGTGTTGGAATGTTTGGCTGTGGTTGGGGTTGATATTGTGTTGGTTGGTTTGGCTGCGGCTGTGGTTGAGGACGAGGTTGAGGTTGAGGCTGAGGACGAGGCTGATATTGTGGCTGTTGAGGTTGGGGTTGTGGCTGTTGAGGTTGCGGTTGTTTTGGTGTAACTTCGTTGGTGGATACTGGTGGAAGGTATTCATTGTCTGGTTTCGCGGGACGGTATGGTGGTTGCGTAGGCTGTGGGCGGTAAGCAGGTTGTATTGGTTGTGGACGATATGTTGGTTGTGGAGGCTGTGGACGATAAGCAGGCTGTGTTGGTTGTGGACGATAGGCAGGTTGTGTAGGCTGTGGACGTGGTGGCTGATTTTGACGTGGTGGTTGAGTTGGTTGTGGTGGCAGGTATTCATTTGTAGGCTGAGTAGGTTGTGGACGGTAGGCAGGCTGTGTGGGTTGTGTTGGCTGTGGACGGTAAGCTGGTGGAGTGGGCTGTGTTGGCTGTGGACGGTAAGCTGGTGGAGTGGGCTGTGTTGGTTGTGGGCGATAGACAGGTGGTGTGGGTTGTGTTGGCTGTGGACGATAGGCAGGCGGTGTGGGTTGTGTTGGCTGTGGACGATAAATTGGCTGTGTTGGCTGCTCAGCGGGAAGTGTAGGATTTGTTGGCAACGGGAATGTTTTGTCTGGCTTGTGCAAAATATATCCGTCACTGGTGAGTGTGGTAGATGGCATACGACAACAAACTTCTGGGGCATAACAGGTATTTGTCTGTAAAGAGAAAGAAAACAAAATTCATGAGGTGCAAACTCAAGTAAGCTGGAGTCTTAATAAAAAAAAGAAACAAATAAAATAAAGCTCTGGCAATTTTACTTGTTTCATTGACTATGCGGACAATGTGGTCAACACTTTTTGAAATCTATAAGTTAAAAGCTCTTCAATAAGAAAACTTAAAAAATTAAAAATCAAATTAAAAAAAATCAAAAGACATAGGCCATCAATGTCTGTTTTAGTAGAACTTTTAAGATATTTGCCATATCATCACGGTGTCAAAAAAAAAGAAAAAACTAAGGTCGACAAAAAACTATATGTAGATAGAGATATGGGTGAAGTTACAAATACTGATGCAGCGATAGAGATATGATTCAAAACCAAAATGACATTACTACAAATATGTTGAATATTTCTGTTTCTGTACTCGTAATTTTATGTTTTTATTAATCTCAATAAAATCAGCAATGTGATTGACAGTAAATTTAAAATATGACAAAGGCTGAGTAAATATTTAAACCCCGCCATATAGCGTATACATTAACGTTTGGTTATGCAAATAAATGTCAATTTAAATGAATACATAAACTTTTTTCTAGCTTTAAATTAGCAAATATTACAAATCCACAAGCTCACTGTCACAAAACTTGTAGGCGTCGTTCATTACCAACTAGAAAAAAGCCTTTTTTGTATGTAGCAGATGATTCATTGACTGTTCTTTTATGTGCGACAAATGTATATCACACCTATGTAATTACGTGGTTTTGACTGCAGTCTAAGTTAATAAATTTTGTGTTTTATTGGACAAGCGTTCAGCAAGAACATTTTATTTTTTTATTTGAAAATCTTATCAAAACCCAATACATCAAATGTGAAATCATTTAAAATTCCATGCCCATTAAGATGATATCGTAATTCGATTTAAATGTTTTGCATATTCAAACGAGCGAAGCACAATACAAAGTGTAGACCGTAAAAGTCTTTTGTTGAATTTTTAGCGCCCGTATTGTATTACAGCAACCCGCACATGCCTTAGCACTGCAAGAGCAGAGAATAAGAAACTCGCCGCTTGAGTAGCTGTTCAAACTCGTCTTTGCTCAAAACACTGGTCTTTAAAGTGCCTTGGGCAAGTTTGCAATAATTGTCATCATCATTATCGCGGAACACGATGCTGGTGCTAACACCACCATCATCGCCATAACAAAATGCCGGGATTTCAGCTCATTTAGTTAAGCGAGTCCACACTTTGCATTCTAATCAGCCAGATGAAATATACAAAATTTTGCTTATTTGTTAACTAATTATTTAAATATTTTAAAAATTATTGGTGTTAGCATTTCATAACTCTTTCAATAAGAAAAAATGTGGTATATTTTCGTATTTTAATTGCTTAGATATTTTTTGGAACTCTTCAGTAGCTAAGGAATCAATAGGTGAATATTTGAGTAAATTGCTTTCAATTGGAAAAAATTGCTTCTCCTATTTTTGTTGTAGAATTGTTACCGCGTGCATATAATAAAATTAATAAAATTATAATAATTTTAATATTAATATTAACGTACAAATTAAATCCTTTTTTGGTAGCAAAAAAAAAAAAACCAAAGGCTTAGGCACAGAACCTGATCTATGAAGTTTTGTTGGTATTTTAAATTCTTAAATTAATTAATTTAAGAGCATCAAACTATTTACATAGAAGAGTTTATTTATGAATGTTATTTTATAATTGGATAACCATAAGAAACTTGAAGCTTTGACAAATTTTCTATTTCGATTTGCCACAGGTCTTTCTTTGAAATGTGGTTTGTTTTTTTAGTTTTTAATTTAAATTATGTACATATTTTAATACTTTAAAAATATTAGCGCAATTTACTATGTGCAGTGCTTACGAAATATACATAAATGCGTGGTTGCATATATTTAAAGATATGTTTTCGCAAACAGCATTCATAACGCATAATTTTTTAAGAGCAAATGATTTTAAAATTTCTTGGCTAGAATACGAAAATACTTCCTTGTTTTGGCATTCGTATGTAAAAAAAAAATAATTTTTGGAAGCAAACATTTTACCACGCAAACAGCATATCATTAAAAAGATGATTGTTTCAAAAAATTTTAATGCAAAACATTTGGTTTATATTAAAATTTATTGCTTAAATTGTACTATGTGTGCTGACAAGTGTACATGCATATTTCCTCAGCATTTATTCAAAGAGAGATACTCAAAATTCAAGATATGAATAAAGGCTTACACATGTTCTATTGAAATAGTTAATCGCTTTTCTATTTTTTATAAATTAAAATAAATTTCGCGCAAATTGAACACCATCATGTGAACAAAGAAAAAATTCAAGCAGATGAGTCATCGCTGAAAATACAAGAGTGCAAGGTGATGTTACCCATATTTAAATGATAAAAAGTATAATACAACAATGGACTGACGTCTACAAAACAATAGAGGAAGCCTTATGAAATTACTTTTTTAAAAATATAATTGAAAAAGATTCTGTTATAGAAGTGTCGTGTAACGAGGTCGACAGCATTAAACTTGACATTGCCTAACTAAGAATGATATGAAAGTAATTAAATTTAATAACTCTACTGAAATTTTTCTCTTTCTGCGCTGAATTTAAAGATTCATGACTTGAAATATTATGTCACTTAATTAAGCTTTGAAAGTCTTAAGCTTTAAACACATTCGTTGCGTGCTGCGTGTGCACGAAAAAAAAACGACTTTCATCGAACGGTTTGTTGTGGTGTTGCAACACAATGAAGCAGTTGCGTGAGCAGTTGATTGTCAAGTTCAAAGTTAAAGAGAAGTATTTGTTTCTAAATTTCAGTACAAAATAAGTATGCTGCATTCTTCTTCTTTTCAAAAATAGAAGCAGTTTACTCCTATTGCCTGAACTTTTTGTAAGTGACGAAAATTTCCATATAGAGCAGTGTTTACAAAACAAAACAAAAAAACTACTTGAACGTCGTTTTTATATAAAGTTACAAAATATTTTTTTTTTTGTTAAATTCAAGTGTAACGTAATGACGAAATTCTTGTCGCATAAGCACAAAGTAATAACCCAATGTGGCGTTTCTGAATGTCGCAGTTACGGTATAGTTAACTATATGAGCTTTATTCGCCAAATCGTTATCTTTATGTGAATAAAACGACCAAGTCGCTACTCAAGTTTTCTACTCGCAGCTCATACGAATACTCGTTGTTGTTCTTTCTACTTTTTTTATCTGGGATTATTCCTTTTTGCTGCCTGACATTTTAAAATAATTGTTTTTCCGCGAAATAGCTCTTCTTTTTTCTTCACTGGCACTCAAGCAACTTGCTTTCTATACATAGCACTGCATTTTACTCGCTAAGTTTGCGATTTTGTTTTTTTGGTTTCCCACACAACTATCACTGCTAGCCAAAAATACACAATAATGGTGTAGGGGTGTATGACCACCAAAAGTGTTGGCAGACTGAGCAAAATTGAAGGTCAAATGACAACGGAATCCTACATTGGAATTTTACGAAGTCATTTGCATGGCACTGTAGATGATTTGAAAGTGAGTGCTTCGGATATTATCTTTCAACAAGAATGACACGAAAATGGTTTCTAAATATTGAAATTCCAACGTTAAGTTGGCCACCACAATCCCCAGACCTCAATCCAATTGAGCATCTATGGGTGATACTAAAAAAATCAATAGTAAGCGAAACTGGTACTTTAGATGAATTGTGGCCTAAGGTGCAAAATGCATAGGATGCTATTGCTCCCGAAACTTGTTAAAACCTTGCAGATAGTATGCCTAGTGAATAAAAGCTGTAATTGGTTCTCGAAGAGGCTATACAAAATGTCAATATTAGTTTTTAATTCTTATTTCGCAAAGTCACAAAATTGATCACACTGAATGTTTTTGATTTTTTTGTTGTTATTTTTTAAGAAAAAAAAATTTTGTGAAATTTTGCCCTGGTTTCTTTTTCTTTATCTTCTGCCAGTTTGAACAAAATAAAGATTAAGTAAAAATATTAAACTTCTTCGGAGATATTATAAGTAGTTTGCATACATAGTAAAAGCGTGATCAATTTCGTGAATCACTGTAGCTAGAAGTGAATGGCGAATAATACGCAGCTAATATATCAACACCCTAAGACCATAAGAGACGAAGAGTGCAACATGTCTCACTGGTTGCCTTTTGAAATTGTCTCACTGTTTTTTTTTAATTGCAATAAAAAAAAAATTATTTTTAAAAACTGTCGAAGTTTTTCTGCATTGCTCTTGTGATCTGTAAAGAGCACATAGAGCAACATATTTAAAAATAAAACTGTTTTATTGGTATTGCTTAAACAAATTTATAGCTCACTATAAAAATACTTTCACCACTTTTTTCGATATTGATTTTCTAAGAACAACTGCACAGGAAGTAGATTGCAAAAAAAAGAACCATAGTGAGTGGAAAATTAATGTTGCTCACAGCATCGCCATATCTGAGAAAAGATAATTGCACTGTCTCACTGTTCGCGTTTTTACACTACGTATTACTAAACAGCTTGGCATTGAAATAATTGTTAAAATTTAAGTATAGCGTGCACCACAGGTCGTTGAGCTGACGACTTATCTCGAACACAATATAGTTTTATTTGAATCACATGAATAATAAATAATTTTTATTTGCTTTCTGAAGCATTTGTTTGTCACCAACATGTTGACGTTTGTGTAATCTTAATTTCAATACCATTTAGATTTTTCTTTTATAAAGCTGATTGTTTTTTAAAATCTGTATTTTGTCTTATTCAATTACTATTTGAATTTTTAATTTTTGCAATCACAAAACTCATACAGATACTTGCAGCAAATTTGTTGCGTTGCTTAAGTCTTTCGCTTTCATTGGTCATTTATTATGCATAATCTAAAAAATATTGTTATCTATTGCACATTGTCAACTTGAATCAACTTTAACACTGCAGTAAAATGTTTTTCTGTTGCCAAACAAGAAAAAAAAAAATCACAACTGTGATAAAAACTTACAAAACCAAAAATCTGAATAAATTAAATGTCAACGACAAACATTTGACAACAATATTAATTGCCATTAAGTGAAGATGTAGAATGCTGACAACAACAGCAACAACAGCAGCAGCGAATCAAGCAGCTGTGTAGCCAAGTGTAAGACCCCAAAAACATAGGGACATTGTTGATAAAGAAAAAAAAATTACAAAAAATCCCCAAATTAAAAGCTTTGCAAATTTTCTCAGGCAGATTTGTTATCATTTTGTGTCTCTGTGGCAACAGCAGCAGCTGCTAAAGGCCATTAAATTAACTCACCCTATTAGGCTTATTACAGGAGCGAGATAATTTTGCTGCATATTAAAAGCATTTGTTCATATTTCTTTTTAGTTTTTTTCTTAATTTTTTTTTGTGCGAGTAATACATGGGTACTTTGAGGCATTTTTATCTGCTGCTTAATGATGGATCATCGTCCATGCAAAATGACAGTGCAGTGGTGTTGTTGCCACCGCTGCTGCTGCTGATGTTTGTGTTGTTGTTGTTATTGTTGCTGTTGCTGCTTAAGATAGCAACAGCAGCAGTAGGCACTTAAATCGATGTTGTTGGTCGAATGACATGAAGCGTGTCATTGATACGAGTGGAAGTCTATTAAAACGTACTTAAAAAATATGTATGCGGCGTGTGTTGTTCTTGTAAATATTACTTGTACTTGTTGTACTTGCACTTGCATAATTTGCTTACATTTTATTTAATTTTTTTATTTTTGTTTTTTGCTTAAAATGAATTTTGTTGATTTTCATGGATTTTGCTGATTTGTGCCATAAATCATTTTTGGTCTTGGCATAAGTCTTTTTATGCGCAATAATTAAGTTACCTTTTTGGTAAGGACTAAAAAAATGCAAATAACAACAGCAATTTGCTACGAAATGTGAACTCAAGTTTGAGAGAAATATCGTGTTAACAAATTGCCTTTTTTTTTGTCAGTGCATCTTAATGCAACAAATTACGGCCTGTGGCACAAATTCAAGTTTTTGAATGCATGAATCCTTTTACGCATAAGAATTGGATTTAAATAAAATTTGCTCAAATCTTTGGTACAACAAATTATGGTCAAGACTAGCAAATTATCGAGCATAATTTCTACAGCTAAAATACGGATTGAATTAAAAAATTCTTCTTGCAAACTATAATAAAATTTAGTGGTAAATTAAATGAGGAGGCTCGTTTGTTTACTGGCTTATTGTGGCAATTTATCAGCAAAAATCCAAAAAAATAAATAAGTAGCAGCAACATCAACGAGAACAGCACAAGAGGTAAACATAATAAATGAATCTGTGAAATTTGAGATAAATTAAGCAAAACAACAAACACAAGGTCGTCAGTCAGCAACATAGGCGGCGGCGGTGGCAACTGTTGCCGCTGTTGCATTGCATGAGAATCGTTTGCATAACACTCTGCGGTCTACTGTGCAGCACTTGAACAACAACATTTTTATGTTCTACTGGAGTGCAGCGTGCGAAAATTTCGATTGCATTGCGTAAAATGAAGGAAGTCTTCACAAAATATGATGCAGATTTGCAAAAAGAACTTTTGTATTCAGCGTGTGAAAAGCAGCAATAGCAATGGTTGCGGAAGAAGAGCAACAGTAACAAAAGAAACAAATGACTGACAAGTATTTTTATGTTATTGTAGAATTTTATTGTTTTGCTGAATGCAAACGAAAGACTTAAGACACGAACTCGATAGAAAACTATAACGAAATACATAAAATGTGACATCATCTACAAGTTCTATTTTTATTCACAATGGCATTGTATCATACAACTCGATAAGCTTCAAACTGAATTTGACAAAAAGTGTGCACATCATTTTCGATGAAAAAAGGTGAGTGCTGAAATATCTGTTTCGTGCTAAAATTAAGAAATCATTTGAGGCATTTTTAAGATACTTTCTAATCACATCTGCTGCTAAGAGATATTACTTAAAACCTTCGTTTAATTAAGAAATAAATTCGCTAAAAATCGAAATCGATTAATGGTTACGTTTTACAACGCTATGCTATGTGTTTGCTATCAATTTTATTATTCTCTAGGTTAAGACAATGACTCCAAGCAAAGTGATGGTCACCAAAGCTTAAGATTAAAATGTCAATCAATCTTTATATCCTCTGAATTTGTTCAGATATCAAAAGATTTTATTGAATCAACTGACACCCAAAACTGTGCAATATTATGTGAATGAAAGCGAAAATAAAATGCGATAGAAAAGATTCTGTGCAAAAAGCACAATAAAATATAAGAAAACCAATAATAGTGCACTCAAACTAAACCCCAAAATGTCAATCAGATACCAATCAAACATGCAAAATATGTGTTGGTACAGCATTTCCAACAACACAGCGAAGCAACGAAGATTCTCTGAAGAAGAATCATTGGTAAAATAAACATTAAAATCTAAAATTTTATATTTTTCTTCCACTGCATTCAAATGTTTATTTCTTTAATAAATCTTGAATTTTTTCAAAAGAAAAACCTGAAAAAACACTTGTAAATTATTGCAAATTGATTTCGATTCTTCTGTTCACATTGCTATTGATTTTCTTAGACTTTTTTTCCAACGATTGTTGTTGCTGTTGTTGTTGCTGTTGCTGTTGCTTTGACTTTTGGCTAATTTATATGACATGTGCTTGCATTGTAGTTGTTGTACGTATAGATTAACATAAGTTATGTTTATTTATTTAGACTTCTTTTGACTCCCCCGTATGCCACATGTCTTGACATACAAACACATGGACATAAATACCATGCATGCCATGGTATGTGTGTGAAGTGCCTCCGAATAGGGTCAGCCATGTCACATTTGCATATGACTTTATGTTACTACTTTGATTATTAAAGTCGCTTATTTTATTATTATTTTTATTATTTTTTTATTATTCATATTTTTTTTAAGTTTTTATGACTTAATAATTTTTAGCGCCTAAGCGCCATTTTCAGTTTTTTTTTTTATGAATTTCAATTTTAAGCTCTGCACAAAATGTTGGAAAACGTTTGCAATTAAAAATCGGCACTTTATTTGATTTGAATTTAATTCGCTTACGTGTGTGCATAGCTGCAAAATGCCAAGATAGCAACGGGTCACGGTGAATAGCGCAATGATATGTTATGACAAGTGTGCAAATAAAAACAAAAGACTTAGGAAACAAACTTGTTAATTTGATTTATTATTAAAAACGCATTGGTTTTATTTGAATTTCATTTAACATTTTTGCTCATTTCCTTGCGATAATTCATCAACTGAAACAGCAATAACAACAAAATAATTTGTTAGCACCTCTCCTTTGCTGCCATAAATATTGGCTGGCCGCGGCTGTGCACAACAAATTGGCAATTTAATATACGCGATATATGACACATAATCACGTAATTTAAATACCAAAACACGCAATCAATTAGCAAAACTGACAAACTGTGAACAAAAAGTCGCCATTGGTTATTTCTGACGATTAGTTTATTGGGGTTTTTGTTTCCATTTAGAGTCAAACAGTCAAACAATAAATTCAAAATAACAAAAAGACGCATTTTAAATTGAAATTCGACAAAAATGCTTATTCTCGTCCGTCTTTTATTTTATGTTAGTGGTAATGGTTATGATAATGATAATGGTGTGCCCCATCATCACCATCGTCGCTATTTGAAGCGCAGCTTTGTTTTTAAATGCTGCCAGCTAATTTGATATGTAATTTTCTGGTTTACGGAAAACTCTACTGTTTATTATTGTTATTTTTTTTTCATATATTTTCATAGCACTGCCTATATGACCTAGACCTTGAACAGCATAGTTAAGCAGCAAGTGGACGGAAAAGATTTCAGTTTTGTTAATTTATAAGCTGCATTTGTTGAAATTCCTAAATTACTTTTTTTTTTTGTGTTTGCTTCATATTTGATGATACACATTAGGGTATTTTTTTCCATCGAACTTAGAGCTCCAAGGCGTTCTATCTCGAAAAAAAAGTTTTATATCAATCAAAATTGAGATTATGATGAGAGCATAGTTCCAAATTTTGTGTTTTATTTATTTTTTATTGATGCAAATTAAAAAGAAATCTTTCACTCTAATATGGCATTAAGCGTGACTTCCGCCAAGGCCTGAACGCAGTGCTTGATGGATGCGAAGGTGTGTGCAAAATTCAAATACATCATAATATTATGATTGAGTCTTATGACTATGGCATTGGCTATAAAAATGTCGTTTTAAGGTATCATAAACGTTAGTTTCCCAAAAAAAAAATTTTACTGCAGCTTAAATGATTTTAAGACAATAGACTGCATGCAGTAATCTCCATTATTGACAACATAACATATTTTATTGGCCATAGTTGTGACGTGCTGTTCATTCTTCAAGTTATTCGTTAGCCAATACTTAATGGTTTTGCTTTTGTACAGCAACAATAAAATTGATTGACTGCTCATCAAAGTGGCTGGATTTGGTTTTTTATTTCTTTTTTAATGATTGGCAAACCTTTAGAAAATACGAGTTCAAACAATAGCACTGGTTCTATGAACTTAACAATATTCAACAATAATCGTAAACTGAATGAAATAAGTTTATGAAAAGAGATTTAGTTGGAATAAAGAAATTTGTTGATTTCTGTAAAACAAAGTGGCCTTATCTTGATAGATCAAAGGCTACAGTGAAGTGAAAAATGCCTTTTTGTATTGCCAAACTATATTCGTTGGACTGGAGTTCTAAGCTTGCACTCAGTCAAGTTTCATAGGTTCCAAGAATTTAAGCTATATAATGATTTCTAAAAAGAATATGGAAAAGATTTAACTTTCAGCCAAGATAAAATCAAATGACTTTTTACAGATCGCATAATTTTTTAAAAACTAATTAAAAGACAAAAATTAATAGATAATATCACCCGAATCATAACATTATTTTCCTGGAAAGGAGAACGCAGTTGACGAATAGATTTCTTCATACGTTTGCTGCAAAGAGTTATGACTTCAAAATGCAATTTCTTTGTGGATATTTTTTTTTAAACTCAATTTTTTATTATTTTACTTCATTCCACCCATTGCATAACAATTTGTTAACCTGCATGTTTTTGCTAAATTGAACTTCGCACAATGACACCGAAATAACAAAAAACAGCAATTGCGATAACACAACAACAACAACAAAAAGTTAATTTAAAAGAAAAGGCATACCATATTTTCTTCTTCTTTTTTTTTTAATGCAGTCGACAGTTGTTAGCAGCAGCAGCAGCAGCAGCTGTTGTTGTTGCTGCTACCATTGGGCAGCGCAATTATCATTAACTTGTAAAGTTATGCAGCAATTGACGCCACGCCATATTAAACGATCAATGGACAAACAGACGGACATACAGACAGACAGACAGCCGAACATACCACTGCACTACTAAATGGGCAGACAGAAAGCATGTGGAATTTTTATGATTTCTACAATTTAAAATATTTTTATTTAATTTTTTTATCTTCCTTGATTCCTTAATATTTTGTTTTTTTTTTTTTTTGTTTTCTTTACAAAATTAAACTTTTGTTTATGGCTTTAGAGTTGAGCTGAAGCTAAAGCTGAACTGTGAGTTCAGTGAAGAGGCGCACTATGTTGTTTTTGCAGCGTAGCACTTGTGAAAAAGCACAAAAGTTCAAAAACGTTCAGGAAGGAGCAATAACACGTTGTGGAGCGAGTAATCGCAGGTGAAGTTGCAGAGGAATGAAGTATCATCGAAATTCCTTAATTTACAAGAGTGCGAATAAGAAAATTTTCATGCAGTTGTAAGTGCAACGACAATCAACACTCTGTGAATATGGTGGACAATGGGACAAAATTTAACACATTTATTTTTTGATTTAAAGCATAAAAAACGTCGACATAAAATAAATTGAAAAAAGAAATAATGGCTGAAAACGTTTCGTAAAAAAAATCCACTGTTAAAGTGATTAAGGTTTTAGGGGCTTAGAAAAATTAAATTAAAGTTTCAGTAAGACGATTGACAGTAATTTTTTTTTAAAACAAAATGTGCAGGAACTTTTATGCTTGATATAATCTACAAATGTATATCATCCTGATCAGCAGTCTGTATATTTGAAAGCCTAAAGTAAAGGACAGCTCTAAAAATACAAAAAATCAAAAATTTTTACCTTATTTACCCAATTTATATCCCCAATAAATGTGGAGAAATTCATATAAGTTTAATATACACATTTCATTTCGATGAAACTAATATACAACTCATTTAATTGTTATTAGCTTTAAGAAAAATTCTTCGAAATTGTAAGATTAAGTATGGACTAAAAACTCATGTTGTTTCTACCATTAAAAAAAATTCTAAGAGTGAAAAACATTTTACAAGTCTTGTGCTAAATTTACTGTTATTCTGTACGTATGATTTAATAAAAAAAAATGTTTCCTACAAAATTGTCAAATTCAAGTCTCTGAACTGATTGCTCCCTAATGTAAGTCCCGTAAAAATTTAACTACAAATTAGTAGCTTAGATTTCATTACTGTTAATCGAGAGTATTAGGGTGGCATTCTTCTTTGTATTGAGTTTTTTGGTTATCTGGGCAACTTCGCCTACACTCACAAATTTGCTTGCACCAATTTTAAATTTTTTACTAACTACTCCACTGTACGGCACTTGCAACAACAACATTGGTATCAACAGCAGCAATTGCGAAAATTCCCAAAAAGCCAATCAATAACAAATGCTTTCAATGAAATATGCGAAAAATGCACGGCAAGGTCGTCTCTGGCTGAGGCTGGTACTGAGCACTTGGAACACTGGATACTGAACAGTGGTACACAGCTTCAATTATGCACCACATGCATTGTTGGTGTTGTACAATGTTATGTGATCCATAGCACAGACACAAGCAAACGAAGCACATAGTGGAAGTAGGCATACCGTACATACGCGTATGTCTGTATGTATGAGCATTTTATGGCATGTGGATTGCAGGATTCCATGGAGACGCGATTTATCACTTGATTGAATTGATCCTACATTGATGAGCATATCTGATCAATTACGAGTGCGAGAGCAAGTGCAAGTACAAGTGGCTCAACGCAACAAAAAAGAAGAAGCATCAATTTGTTTCAATATAAAAATTAAAATTTTTTGAACGAAAATGCTTAAGATTTGAATATTTTTCTGAAATTTCTTTTTACTCTACGGGCTCAAATGCTGCCGAAAAAATGATCCTCACTCGTAGGATTTTAATTATGAGTCGTAAGTGCGGTTGATTGCAATTTTTTTTGTTTTTGCTGTTGTTTGTATTACCAATGTTAAGCTGCAGATTATTGGCAAGTGTATTGATAAGAGTTTGTGGCTCTTGTCCGTTGGTATGGAAATGAACATTTGTTGTTGTTTTAAGCTTTTAAAAAGTGATAACTTCTTGTTTTTCTTTTAAATTTATGATTGATCTTTAAGTTATAGCAGCAGCGTAAGCATAATTGCATTCAAAAATGTTAGTAACAAACGAAAGACTTAAGCAACAAACTTGTTTCATTCTATGGAAAATCACAACTTTGTCTACCAATAGTGCATAAATAATTAAAGACCACGTGAAGAAAATTTTTATTTGCGATTCCCCTGCTCGCAAGCAATAAGCAATGCTCTGTGCTTAAGGCATGCTATGAAAAGGTTTTCTCAACTAACGCCATTGGGAGCTGTTTTGTAAAATTAAAAAAAGACACAACAGAATGGCGGTCAGAAAAAAGTTAGTGTTATTATAAGTTAAGTGCTCGTGTAATCCTCGATTTCCTTCTTTCCTTTCAACTGAGTAATCAAGTACTTTAAATTCTGTATAACTGCGCACTTTAATTTAAAAAAGAATTAAGTTAATTCTTAGCATCATTGTTGCATTACATTGATTTTAAATTAACAACACAATACAAATGAAGACCTTCCAAAGATCTTTTGTTTGTTTGCTGCTTGTCCTTCGAGGTTCATTCAATACAATTTGGCCCTGCTTACCATACAAACTGTTTGGTTTCGTATTAACATAATACTCGATTTTAATACACAACATACCGAAACATGGTCTATTTTACCATATTCAATTTTCATTTTTTTTTTTTAATTGTAATTTCCAAAAATGCTGATGTGCAGAGTAGCGTAAAAATTAAGTTAAGGTCAAATTTAAGATCTAATTTTTGGTAAGAAGATGAAAATCATAAATTAAATAGCAACAAGTGGAGTAAAAACACATTAAGAGTTCAATTATTTCCAAGAGCTTTTTTCATTGTTTATTGATTGTTTTGCATTGAAGAAGTATGTGTCTTAAGTCTTTCGTACTGATCCTCTTACTGATTTCAGTCGCTTGAAGTTATCTTACATTTATCATTGAAACACTTGTATACACATATGCTTCAAAGTTAATATTTGACACGCCCACTCTATGTGTTGAAATGCTTTTTAATTGTAGGCTTTAATTAATTTTAAATTGTTTTATTTGTTGATATCTTGAAGGTAACTAAACTAAAGCACTCCGTGAAGTTTATTTACATAGTAAATCAATTTAAAATCATTTTGAGCTACTGTAAACACTAAATGACCTCATGGACTCTTCTAATATTCGCTCACCGCAAATTCAGTAAATGGATTTGAACAAAAATATACAAATTGAAAACAAAACATAATCGCTATTCATCAGAGCTGCTAAAAATGTGGAGCAATCAGATAAAATTTTATTAATATTTTTACGCATTTCCAAAGATATTGGCATAAGTATAATGTTTGCTCACAGCGCCATTTATGAACAAGTTTTTGTAGTGTTAATATCTCTTTTGTATAAACTCCTGTATTTTCGTTTTATGGGTCCGAAAAATTTCAATTTTGTGCGCCTTAAGTAACTTAATTTAAAATGCATCTCATGTAATTATGACGTATCAAAGTATCGATATTTCAAATGTAGATTTCCTTATTGAAGGTTTTTATTTTTAATCGATTTTAGTGAATTTATACAAATGGTAATTATTAACTGAAGGCTTGCGACAGAGAACTACATATTTTTTTTCTACCAAAACACACACACACACAAATAATATTTGTTAACTAACACCAAATATTGTTTGTTGTTATTGCTAACTATTACCAAATCGTGATATAAGTAAACTAATCGCATTCTCCGTGTACTTCAAACTGAAGATGTTTGTACGATGTTGTTACAATTTTCGTATTTGTTTTATTTTTTGGTGTGGTTGGATATTGTTTTTTGTCTACTCCAACAACTAATTGTATGTTAATAAAATTGTAATGAGTTGTGGGTTTTTTTTCTCTCAACGCGAAACAATTTTTACATTTTTGTTTCGTTGGTGTTGTTGTAACTAATTTAGTTTAAAGTCGAATGCAATGAAAAATGAAAAACCTCGATATGCCACAAACCGCAATCTGGTGGTGTGGTACGAGCAAACTGAAGCTGCAATTGTGGTTTGCTGTTTAAGTCATTTGTTTTTGTTGTTGTTGCTTACAACAAAAATGTTGTTGTAATTTGAATTGATTGTTCTTATTGTTGTTGTTTGCTTTTGTCTGCATTTCATAATGTTTACTTATTGTTTTTTCTCTTATCTTTTTGACTTTATTTTGTTTTGTTTTGATTTGGACTTTTTTTTGCGATTGTTATCAAATGATGTATCTTTTGTTGTTATTTTTGTTTTTACATTTGTGGCTGCTACGCTGCCTGCCGTTATTGGCCCATTGTCTTTGTTATGATGTGTTTATGATCTGTAAAACTCTGAAGGTGAAGACAATCTGGTGTTCAAAACTCTATTTAATGCATTTGCTGCATTCTTCCTCATCTCAGTCGTTTATTGTTTTATTTCTTTTCGTATTCTCCTTAATTGCCTTATCATCGGTATCTTTATTGTTGTTTTTGTTTTAACTGTTGTAAGCATTACCGACAGCGTTAATGAGCGGATTAATTAAACTGCGATCGCTTGAAGTACTTAAGATTTTTTAAAAATTTTAATTGTTATAGGGTGGGAATATGTTAACGAATTATACATTAAATGCTCGTTTGGAAATTAAAAATAACAAATATTTTTTCTTAATTTTTTAATTAATTGTTAATACTGAATTGATGTGCTCTGTGTCTTTTAAGAACCTCAATAAATGTCGCCATCTACCGAAACTCTAAGGAATCCAAATCTGTTCAGAACCGATATTATTTTAGAAGTTGTAATGAAAATAATGTGAAAAATATCGCATCGATAGATATAACCTTAAGCCCAGAAACCCTTTGGCCAACAACATATACCGTCGATCTTAACTTTAACTGCACACTAAATAAGTGTTGGAGTGCATCTTAAATACATTCCGCCTTACTTTGGGTATTCCTCCAAAAATAGTGCACTGTTCGTTACCCATACTATTAGAATTTTTTTGTTTTCTAAACTTAATGTTTAACAAAAATCTTCACTAGTTTATTAGCACTCTCCGCTTCGAAAAATTTTTATTTTGCATGAATCGATATTGATGTACCTTAGTAGTCCTACAAAGGGCGCTGTTTTGAGAAATCTTTATTCTACCATCCGACAAGAAGCGATCGCAAAAACAGAAATCAGGAACTTTCGCCTGACATCTCGTAATGAAGTATTTTGAGCCGTTCTTTCAAAAAATTTTTTATTTCATATATCGTACTTGTATTACGAGTTTTTTTTCACGAACTTTTATTGCATCAATTGATAAAATATATTAAAAATGAGCCTTGGACAAGAGCTTCGGTTCCGCCGATTACCGGTCGTTTTACGAAAAAAAAAAAACAAAAATCAATCGATAAAAATATATCGAATGTTATTTTAGGCATAACCTTTCTAATAATAACGTGGAAAACTTGAATAGGCCCTCCAAAGTAAGTGTTCCTGCATTTTTTTTGGTCGTGATACTTAAGGCTTAAAGCATGCTTGCTCAGCCGCCACTCTAACCCACCCTAAACAATATGACATTATGACGTTATATCATGAAAGATTTTGTTGGTATAAGAAGTGAAGAAGTGGAAAATATGGTTGAAACTTTGAAGAAATGGAAAAAATTGTAGTATCATTCGAATTAAGTTTGATCACTGGACTTCAGCAATAAATTTTATCTTATATTCCTGTTTAATTAAGTAGTTAAGATGGAATTCGGAAAAGTTCACATCAGCCAAAAAGTTAAATATTCCAAATGAACGCTTATTTTGAAAGTTCAAATTCGGAAAGAGTGAGATTGTGATATTTGCAGAGGCATCAAAAGCGATAAAGTTAAAGTTTTATGTATACTATTTAATCCACACAAATGCAATTATATGGTTATCTCAAAACGAGAAAAAAACTATGTAGTTAGTTGCAGCATTTTAAAATTAAACTGCTCACCATATTTGACTTAATTTCAAGCACGAAGAAGGTATTCCATATGTAAGTCGTACATGAAAAATTTATCTACTGCTGATATGTATGTACAGTTTTAATATAATTTTGAAAATTTCTATATTTTCAGTTCAATATAGCAAAATATTGGTATTAACAGTTGCTTTGGTATTTGTCTTTTACTTACCGTAGTTTTCTTAATGTAATCGATGGCAATAATTTCACCATTGCGACAATCTCTCGGCGACACACAATCAGAGTCCCTGGCGCAGGTGACATAAGGCTTGGGTGTTGGTGGCGCACGATATGTGCAGCAAACATCAGTTTCAGGTTCACAATTCTGCAAAGAAAACAAAAGAAAAAAAACATTAAATTAAAATCAAGTAAAATCACATTTTATTACTTTAATGCGTTGCAAAAAATATACAAAATTGATTAATTAAATGTTAAACTCGTGTTTATTTGTGTCACATTAAATAAAAGTTCCAATGAATTCAACAAAATTTTAAATAAATGCGCTCAAAAGAAAATGCAACAATTAATCAATAACAAAAGACTTGAGCAAGCAACTTGTGAGAAAAAAAAAAAAAAAATCGAAATGATGCCAACGTGCGCTCACACGTTCACTTAACATTTTGCAGATTCGTATGCTGCAAATGCATTTCAATCAATCATAAATGACCAAACACTTGACCGGTAATGGCAAAGAAAACATTGACAGCAACAAAAAACAATGACAGCAACTTAAAGCTGTGACGGCGCTTAAAAGGTTAATGGATAAAGAAAACAAAACATAAATTTACTTATGGAAAATCATTGGACAATGGCAAACAAACCAATGTTGTCGTTCGCAATTATTTTTTAATCTTTATTGGCAATATATAGCTGACAGTGCAAAAATTTTCTGCAAGTTGTTTTCATTATTCAAACAGAAAGAGTTGTACATTTCAAAAAAACAAAAAGCAACATTGCAATTAAAGTTTTAAAATCCCTTTTTTCTGATTTTCTACAGATATTTTCAGCAACTAGCAACACTGTCCAGCTTATCTGAAAAAGATAAATGGAAAACAACTGATTTAGGTGGAGATAAAGTTTCACCACAATAGATAGACAAATGCGAGATAGACATTTATGCGGCATTTTACAAATGTTGCAAATTAGTAAAAATAATGACTGCATTTGCTACACCATGGCAGTTTGAATTATAAAGCCTGCCCCATTGCATTGACCTCTGTTGAAGTTGGCGCTTTCGTTTGCCTCCCCACCCTCCGCTTGAGACTGGCAACATGCCATGCCACATGTTGCAGTAATAAATGATTGTAACTTTGGCATATGTCAGTGTATCATAAAAAAGCCATCATTTTCAGAACCTTCTGAGTGTAGACAATTTACGTGTAGTGGATTTCTTTTTCTTATTTTTTTCTATTTAACTCTAAGAATCACACTGGCACTTTGTAACGCGATTCACCTTCAAGTTTAAACTTCAAATTATTTATTTTATCTAAATACTACAAGTAACTGCACGTTAGGCGGTCTGTCAGAGGTCAATTAACTGGTAACACGTTTGTATGATGTTTGCACGGGGATTTAATTTGTTCTTTTGTTGTTGCAATTGCTGTTGTATTACTGAAGTGTTAGCCAAGTTCTTACACAGCGAAAAGTAAAGTTTTGAAAAACTTCGTCTTTTGCGTATGAGAAAATATTTTTTTCTCACACAAAATTGACATTTCTATCATAGGCATCTATTTTCTTCATGATGTTGGTTGCGTTTTTATTTTAGAAAATTATTTTCTTACTTCAAGCACATATTTAAGAGAAAGTACTTAAGTAACTGAAAAATTTGCTATCTTTGGTGTAATTTTATTGTTCAGTTTTAAGAATTTTTTATTATTCACAGATTATTGCTGCCTTATTTCAAGAACATTTTTTCTTAATTTAAGAATTTCGTTTCTCAAAAATATTTGTTATCGTTCACAAAACTTTTTAACTAATTTCTTTTAGTGTATTTCTGTCAATAGATTCACTGCCTTTGTGTTGTTGTAACTATGCTATCGCAGACACAATCTATTGTTCAGTAGCTGAGTGGGCCGCAACAAGATGTTTTTCTTTTTTGTGTTGCAGCAGCACTCTGGCAGCAACTTTGAGCAAATTGATTAATCAAGTAATTTATTTATTGACAGCACATTGATTAAAATATTTGTCACTTTGCCGTAGTAACACAAAAAATGTTAAAATGCATAAATGAAATATTAAAAATAATGAATTTGTCAATTAAAGTTATTAATTATTTTTACCATGTCTGTTTTGATCTTTTTGAACTTTATCACATTCAAAGTATTTCTTGGATGATTTTAAGATTCTTAGTAAATTAAAAGAATTGAGCTCTCCGATGGTCTTTTAAGAGCATGTCGTTCAAGTGAATGTCAACGTGCACTGTGAAGGTACGTTGGAGCAGAAACATAGCATGTATCATCAACATACTACACGCAAAATTTCTGAAACTAAAGTGCGTGCTTTTTTAACACATATTAATATCTTTAGCGATACAGAAGGTAAGGCACAAAACTTAAAGTCTTATAGAACGATTTTAGAGACATTGAAAGCTGTGTATTATTTTTAGAACCATATTCAACGATTTGACTTTTGCTTCAAAAGATTAAGAAGGCCATTCGATACCATTACAATTTTAGTTTTTCGTTGTTTCCTTAATCACTTGTACCAAAACAACGATTTTTCGCAATCTATGGTGTCTTTTAAAATATGAAAACGTTTTCGGTCTTAAAAAGTTAAGTTTTTATGAACATTTTTTAGTTTTCGTTGGTTAACTCGAAAATAATGTTTTAGATTAAAACATTGTAGATCTTAGATTGTAAAACAGAAATAAATTTTTTGTAAAGTTTGAAATGCGAATACAGTCGACGGCATAACATATTCAAAAAAAAAAAAAAATAATTACGTCCGTTTGAAAGTAAATTTGAGTGGAAAAATATGTACATGAGTTGTGTAAAAAACTTTGCTTAGCATTAGAATTGAACATTGTACCGAGCTTAAAATTAAAATCAAATAAATTTCACAAATAAGCAAGGTGTTGTTCTTGATTACTCAATACCGGAATAATTTTTCACGCAGAATCCGAATCTGGCTTCTGACTTAGTTCATCCTGTCACAATTTTGAAATAATTGAGATTAAATAATCGAAAATAGTCTGAATATATATGAGCTTATGTGTAGGACTATCCTCATCATTCTCTTCAAACAAAGCTCTCAAATGCTTATCTACGTTTTTTTTTTATAGGATTTGTAAAGAAAATAAATCGAAATAAAAGGAGTATGCTTATTAAAAAAGTATATTTGGTAGCATTATGTTAAAACATTTATAGAAGTATTAATAAATGATTAAGATTTTGGAATAAGTTTGTTAAAAAAAGACATTGATCATTTAAGCTAACCATCACATATCATATGTGCTATAAATATCCATAAGCTCTCAGTTTTTTTCTCATCAGCAAATCATTTTTAAAACTTGACTTAATCTGACAAATATCAAAATGCAATTAATTAGACTAAATTAGGTGGTACAACAACAGCAACAATAGCTGAACAGGTTTTTATGCAAATAAATGTAACGGTAATTCCATTAGGGTATATGCATCAAAAATAAATTAAATGTTTTTTTTTTTTATATACAAAATAAAATTATCTAAAACCCAAACAAAAAAAGACAAACTATTAGAAAATTCCTGAAACAAATTGTTGCATTAACTAAGAGTCCTTGTGATGAACTCGTTTTTTTTTTTTGTATGAGTCACCCCAACAGTTAGTACCTACTGAGTTCTTGGCTCGTGTATCAAATGTTTGAACGTAAACCTGAAAGTTATTGTCGTGAATTTAAGAAACATTTTTTTGAATTATTTTAATTGATGTTATTTATACTTTTTACTGAGTAGACAGACTACTGTACGAGTAATGAAGCTGTTAGAAAAATAACGCTCTACCATATCAATTTATTTGTTTTTTTTTTTTCCTTCTTTGTCTCTCTCGATTTCATTAGAGTACGAGACAAAGCCGCTGACCTTGGTACTGACGCCTTTTCTACACCAACTGTAGGAGGTGCAGAAGAAAACGAAGCAACAGCTTAAGAACGATACATTCTGTTTCATTAATATACTCTCAAAAGCATAAATATTGAAATTCAGTAAAAAAATTAATAAAATTCTTAAATTTAAAATTTTCAAAAGTGAAATCATAAACTACAGAAACGCGTTGAATGTCAACCAACTGGCCCTGTATGGCAATGATAAGCGATCGAGCAATAAACGGTAAAAGATGTGAGCTGTTGACTTATTAATGGAACAGCTTTTGCTTTTGTTATTTAAATCATCGATGGATTAAGAGAACAATCAGCGTTGGTTCTTAACATTTGATGGAAACTTAGGTGTCTGTTTTGACACTTAATCTGTGTGTTCTACGAAAAAATCCTCTTTAGTTTTGCATTTATTTATTTAATAAATGTGACAAAAATGTCATAATGTTTCATGGTGTATAACATCAATGTTATATTATTAAATTAGCTTTGTTGTTGATATTCGTCTATTGTGAATTGTGTAAAGTTAATAAACTTAACATTGAAGGTTTTTAGATACTAAATTTTATGTTGTCAGCTAAAATTTAAGAAATTTATGATATAATATTTTAATTATTTAGAGTCATAAAAAAACAGCACAATATAAGAAGTCATCACTATAGCTCAAAAGAAGTTATCAGCGCGTGTTTGGGCGGAACTTGTAGAACAAGAAATAAATTTGTAAATTTAATTATTGACTGTCTTAACATGATGTGTGTTATTTCTACCTTTGACACTGACGTGGATGTTAAGTTAAGCTTTTGCTCTAATGCCGAATCATTGGATCAATGAAATTAAAATGTTCGTTCATAGAAAAAAAAATTATTTTTATCAAAATATCACAAAGTTATCATCAATATTGCTATCGAAATACTATAATTGCTATTCCCAAAGTCATGAGAGGAGAAAATGAGTGACTCTCATTTACTATCAGACAAAATGCTTAAACGGAGACATAGAAGAAAGATTTCTTACAGTTCAATCTGCCATTCTAGTGACAACAGCTTATACCACACTCTGAGTATTAAAAGTATTTAAGTTCAGACCATTAAAAGATAATTAAAAGGTGAAAATTAGAGACATTTTGTTCACACTTAAACATAAAGCTTTGTTTTTAATAATAAAGTTGTCGCAATAAAAATGTCATGCTGAGTTTTGAATGAAACATAGAAGTTATTCGGAAAATCCCTATCATGTAATGACAATTTCTTGCCAAAAACTTAACGAATATTATTTTCTACATATGTACGAGTATAAAAATAACAAAAAATCGGATTTCAGCTATAATTCGGATTGAATTTAAAAGTAATATTTATTCATTTATTTAAAAACTCAATAACCTTCCCTATGAACTATGGAGTGAGTGGAATTAATTCCATAACAAATTGCCTTCATAATTTAAGTTTTAGACAAAAAACTTATGATAACTTAGTCTGTTTCCGATTTAAGAGATCCGCACAATGTGAAATGAATTCTGAAAAATCGTTTTCAAAATTATTGCTTTGTAAGCGAAATTGCTCATTAATGACTGAAGCTCACTCTAAGTGAACTGATACTACTCGTACTTGATTAAGTAACTTATGTATTCAAAATATATATTTATTTGAATTTTCAATCGAAATCGTTAAGTTATTGACACAACCATACAAAATAAGTTCTGCTAAAGCAAATTTTTTACAATTGTCTCAATAAATATTCCAAAAATTTAAAAGTATAGATTATTATTTTTCACAATTAAAAAAATATGTAAAGAGACTTTAGCAAAATGTTCAAATATTTAAATTTTTGCACAAACCAAAGGATAATTGAAAACTTCAACTGATTTTGTAATGTGAACAAATAAATGCATAAGCTCTAATAAAAACAAAGGACTCAAGTAACGAAATATCATTAAACGAATAAATTAAAATGCGAAATAATTTCATAAGCAAATAAATTGCAATAGCGAAATATTTAAGGCCAAAGCATTAAAAATTATTACACACGCGCAAAATTTTTATTTATTTAAAAAAAAAAATCATTCAAAATTTAAATCATAAATAAATAAGTTAATTCCCAATAGCAATGTGCACTTGGGTAATGAAGATATGTGATTGGAACAAAAAAAAAAACAACTTCATCAAAACGCTACCACACTTGCCTTGCCTTGTTTGCGTAAGCTTTTTAGCAAAAACAAAACAAAAAAAAAAAAAATTAACAGAAAATGAGCAGTTTAACAGGCAGCAAAACAAATGAACACATAAATATTTAATTGTCAAATAAACGTCATAAGCAACAAATTAGCAAAACGAGGAACAAAAATAGAAACGAAAAAAAAACCACATGAAATATTTGCAGAACAAAACTAATTTTTGCACGAGCTGAAAAAAAAATACCCAAACTCTGAAAGCAATTAATCAGCATTTCGGCGATGACATCGTACGTTCAAAAATCTAAATGACCACTTGAGTTAATAAAACTGAGCTGTTGCTACCGCTTTTACACATCGCATTAGCTTCTTCTATACCTACGGCACTGGCAATGGCTTCCTCATACGCCTTCATATAAGGCAAGAAAAACTTTGCGTTGCGTAATTAAGGTTAATCACCCATTAGAAACGCATTCAAAACAATACGTGGGAATAATTAAAAAAAAAATAAAGCAACTTCGAAAAGGTAATAGTCTTTACAATGTCTAATGCTAGCTAGACTTTACTCATCCGGTTTTGTCAAATTACGTACTTTTTTGCTCAGAAATTCCTAAATGATTCACGACGCGTCAACATATGAGCACGTGTGCACTGGAGGCGTAATTTTATTACTGTGTTTTTTATTTTATTTTTTGAAGCGTCAATTCTATTTGAAAAAAATCTTATTTAATGTTTGATTAACCTAAGAAAAGATGTGTGGGCTCGTGAGAGTAAAATGTGTGCAAAATTACGATAACCAAGCAGTAAGGTATAGCAAAAAACTGATTCGAAAACGAAAGACTGAAGCAACAAACTTGCCTATAAAACAAAAATACATAAAATATGGCTATGGATTTCCACCATTGTATTCCATGAAGTTGTAATGCTATTAATTACTATTGTTGTGATGTTCTTTGTGAGTTTGTTTGTCTATAATTACGACAAATTATTAGTTTTCAATTTTAATTTTTATTTTTGTGAAAAATATGTTTTCTTGTGTCATTCTTTCGTACATATGATTCCAACATGACTTTCCTACACAATTGTGTAATTGAATTCTCACTGGAAATTCCATTTGGCAAATAAGAGCAACAAAATGGCAAAACAATAATTAATTTTTATTTGCATTTTTTTAATTAATTTGCATGTTACATTAATTTTGCAATATCCTCAAAATATTTACATACACTACAAATTATAATGAAATACTACGAGTAGTCGGAAAAAAGTCTAACAAAAGCAGAATAAAAAACCCACTTTTTCACACATTTTCCATGTGCGAAAAATGTTGATAGCTTTACGTTTTGTTTATTTAAAAATTATATTCGTAAAGCAACTCAAGCGCAGTAGAGTGGATCTCAAGTGAAAATGTATTCATTAGTGAATATCTAGTATTCATCGCAACTTGAATTTTTAGGGCGAATATATGAAATGCTCATGAAATTATCAATAAAATCTAAGGTGTCTCCGTTATTCAGTTAAATTTTGCTACTTACAGGTTAAACTGAGCAACATATTTTTAAAAACTATTTACTTTTATCAAATACTTGATCGAGATATTTTGTGACTTTACTTGCAACGTAAACGTTCTTTAATTTTTTATAATACACCTTAATTTGTATATATCTACCATGACAAGCAGCTAAACTCAATCAACTCATACATATGCAAATGCAACATTTTGCTCTGCTCACAAACCCCTTATACACGCCCCCAAGATTTTTATGCATATTCCCAAGATGTTACTCAAAGTTTCTCTATAGCAGTTGCCGTAGTTGTTGTTTCGTGATTTGATTATTGTTGCTGCTACTTCGGTAACCGCCTGCATTAGTTTACTATGTCAAAGTCAAGTTTATCATTGTTGTATTTTTACGAGTATGTAAATTTTAAATAATTCAACAAGTAATTAAATTCAAAAAAAAAAAAAAGAATACACTGAGTTTGTCTGAGCGAACTAATTTGGTTATTGAAGCAACTTAATGTGACGTGTGATGCTTAAAATCAAATATGAACACGCTATCAAACAACAACAATAACAACAAGAATTCTATGCGGATGCTTCCAATAAACGCCTACTAAAATGCGTTTTTAAATGTGTGCTGACTTTTCAAAAACTCGTTAAAATATGGTATAAAAACCATTCAAAACTTTTAATGTTTCATTAAACTCAAATATTTGAATATGCTTTAGGTTGTCTACACCAAGAGTGTAGTCGTAACTTAGATATGTCTACTTAAGGTAATTATCTTTTTAACAAAAACATTTGAAACTAAGAATAACTTTTCCCACCAGGTTTGTTGCTAAAGTCTTTTATTTCTAAATATATTTTGCAAAACAAACATTATGTGCCTAAAATCTGAAAGTCGTTTGTTTGTAATGGCAAATATGGATAAAGCCGCGTACCGAAACTCAAAGTTATACTTTTTGTGGCGAGCGTGCCAGTGGCTAAAGTGTCTGTCACTGTGACTAGTATTACATAACCATTAGCATTGCTAGGAAACTTTCATAGAAATAATATTCGAAATATGAAATAATTTTAAAACCAATATATGGGGTAAAACACGCGAAAACGCCAGCGAAAAATTTTTTTGGCTCCGATTTGGCTGAAATTTGGCATTATTGTAATATCAATGTCCAGCAATAGAACTGCGTTCAGGAGTTTGCCCTAGTATTATTTGTTGTTGAGTAACGCGGGTATGAAATTCACGATATTTGTACTTTTTCAGAATAAGACTTTTTTTCCGAAAATTCATAGCTTACAGCAAACTCTATCAATTAATAATTGGTATACCTACGATTTTAGGTTTTTATTTGTACTTTTCGAAAAAAAATACTGTTTCTAAAAAAAAAAAATTTTTGCAAAAATTTTGCGAATTTAAAATTATTTTTGAATTTTTTTTAAAAAAAACCATTTTTTAAAATTTTTTTTTTATTTTTAAAAAAAACTTTGATTTATTCTGCGCTTAATGCCGTAAAACTTTTTATGGGGAAAAAATTATTTATATTTTTTTTTAATTTAAAAAAAAATTACAGAGCCAAAATGTTGAAAATTTAAATAAATTTTTGAATTTCTTTTGAAAAATGCATTTCTGAATATTTTTTTGTTTTTATATTTTTAGGTTTTTAGTTGTACTTTTCGAAAAAAAATACTGTTTTTGAAAAAAAAAATTTTTCTCAAAAATTTTGCGAATTGAAAAATATTTTAGCATTTTTTTTAAAAATCCATATTTAAAATTTTTTTTTTTTTTTTAAAAAAAACTTTGATATATTCTGCGTTGAATGACGTAAAAATTTTCGCGGGGAAAAATGTATTTATATATTTTTTTTAATTTTAACAAAAATTTAAGAGCTAAAATTTTGTAAATTGAAATGAATTTTTGAATTTTTTTTGAAAAATCCATTTCTGAATATTTTTTCGGTGAACTTCAGATTACAGCTTGATACGCAAGCTTCAAAATGATATGCCATAACATGAAGGCAAGTAGTTAATTAAAATGTTTGAGCCGTTAAAAGCGCGCTGTACCACGCGTTGAAAGGCTACTGCACTGATTTTAAATTTCAGTTTTAGTTTTCAGGTTAACGGCTCAAATATTTTAACTAACTACTTGCCCTCATGTTATGGCATATCATTTTGAAGCTTGCGTTTCAAGCTGTAATCTGAAGTTCACCGAAAAAATATTCAGAAATGGATTTTTCAAAAAAAATTCAAAAATTCATTTCAATTTACAAAATTTTAGCTCTTTAATTTTTGTTAAAATTAAAAAAATAAAAAAAAATAAATTTTTAAATATGGGTTTTTTAAAAAAAATGCAAAAATAAAAATATACGCAAAATTTTTGAGAAAAAATTTTTTTTTTCAAAAACAGTATTTTTTTTCGAAAAGTACAACTAAAAACCTAAAACTATAAAAACAAAAAAATATTCAGAAATGCATTTTTCAAAAAAAATTCAAAAAATTCATTTCAATTTTCAACATTTTGGCTCTTTAACTTTTTTTTAAATTAAAAAAAAAAAATATAAATAATTTTTTCCCCATAAAAAATTTTACGGCATTAAGCGCAGAATAAATCAAAGTTTTTTTTAAAAGTAAAAAAAAAAATTTTAAAAAATGGTTTTTTTAAAAAATATTCAAAAATAATTTTAAATTCGCAAAATTTTTGCAAAAAATTTTTTTTTTTTTAGAAACAGTATTTTTTTTCGAAAAGTACAAGTAAAAACCTAAAATCGTATGTATACCAATTATTAATTGATGGAGTTTGCTGTAAGCTATGAATTTTCGAAAAAAACACTTATTCTGGAAAAGTACAAAAAATCGTGAATTTCATACCCGCGTATCTCAACAACAAATAATACTAGGGCAAATTCCTGAACGCAGTTCTATTGCTGGACATTGATATTAGAATAATGCCAAATTTCAGCCAAATCGGAGCCAAAAAATTTTTTCGCTGGCGTTTTCGCGTGTTTTACCCCATATATGCAATACGTGAGAGTGGTTTTGAATAGTGATACTTAAAGGAATGTATTTTTTTAAGTATCCCTTTATTTTAAAATCTACTGTTTCCTCAATGTCGCGATTTGCCGGCAAATATATGGACACGTTAGTTTAAAATAAAGTTGAGAAAAATGTGAATAAGCAATGTCTAATTTTAATTTCACATCTAAGAATATGAAGACAAGTTTACTTGTGACGAATGTGCAACAAAAGTGACGATCACGAGGTAAGTAAAGTAGCATAAAATGATACTTTCAGGCGCCAAATTGACTCACTACATTAAGCACAAATTTCAGAAATGAGTCAAATTAAATTATTGCCTTCATAGTGCATGAATATGGAAAATAAATTTTTACATTTTTCGTATCAAACCTTTTTAGGAAAATTTAAAACACATTCTAAAAAACGGATGTTAATAGAGTGCTATTACAATGCAAAATATTAAAAAATGCCATAATTATTTAAAAGAGTATTTTAAAAAGTAATGTAAAGTACAGGTGAAAAAATAGATGAAAGCAATTCTTAGACCCAATATTTATAAACATAGCAATGCTCATAAACGCTGTTTATTAACAATGTTTGTACAAAATATTTGAAAAATGTGTGAACCCCATTACGTTAGGCCGACATTGAGTAAATAATACAAAAAAATCAATTCCGAACTAAGAAGTTTCCCTTGACATCAAGTTTGCCACTTAAGTCTTTCGTTTTTGATATGTTTTTCAAAAGCTGAGCCCTAAATGCTAAGAGGTTTTAAATTTTGAAATGATTTCTTTATGGATAAGCATGCCTCATATATATTGATTTAGCTTTAAGATTTTCAAAATTATTTTACGTTTGATGGAATTTCATCAATAGTGACACTTACGTGACGAAAGATACATGAAATATTGAAACAATTTAAAAAAATTTCTAACAATTATGTTTCGGAAAAGCTTTCGCACATGTGCAAACAAATGTTGTACAGAATTTTTAGAAAGAATGCTTTCAACAATGTTTAGTGAAGATACATGCAAAGAATTTTTGAAAACAATGCTTGCTTACAATATTTATGAACAATGTGTTAGTAATTTTATAGTGTATAAAAAGTGTGCAAGAGCAATTTTAATAAAAAATAAAATAAAAAGCAATTTCTATAGATAAACAATGTGCGGCAGCAATATTTAGAAACAATGTTCACAAGTAATGTTAACAAATGTGCATACACACAATGTTTAAAAACAATGTATGTAAGCATGTCATTTTGAAAAGCAATGTTTGTAGCTTATGTATATTATGGTCATAAACATCGTTCCAAGCACTTATCTAACATCGCTTCAATGCAAAACATAATTTTTTTTTTCAAGTACTTTTCTGAGGTTTTCGTTTTAATTTAAATTTAACTAAAATGTTCATTAGCTATCGATAATATCTTTAATGTTTGTACATCCTTAACACTAATTTTCCAAAGTGTAATTTCACTCTTAATTCTTTCTTTCTTTTAGCGCTTCGTTCAATATCTAAAGTGTTAGCATTATTAGTTAATAAATCTAAGTTAGGGCAAAACTATGAAAGCAAAAAATAAAAAAAATAAAAATGAATCAGCAAACACTTAGCGCATAAAAGGCGTGACAGCCAAGTTCATTGCTCTATTGACACAACAAACGAGCAACAATTTCTGCCTTTGCATATTTTGCATTTTAATATGCATAACTTTATTGTTGTTGTTGCTATTGCTAGTGTTTCTTTTATAATATATGTAACAACCGAGCCATAAATAACCACTGACATCCAGCTGTCAAGAAATACGACCACAAACAAAAGCAAAAACAAAAAACCTAAATACTTTTAGCAACATCACAACAAATGTTCGTACAAAAACAAAAAAAAAAAAAAACGCATATTAAGCTGGCATTTTGTACGCATCTTAAAGATTTTTATTAATAATATTTTAATGCGATTTTATAGAGATAAAACTCTATTAATTTTTAATGAGGCGCCGTCCCACGTTTCAGTGCAAGCAAACTTGCGAAGCAAAAAAATTCAGCACATCAAAGCAAATTAAATTAAAGCTGTGAATATTTTTCACTTTGAGCTTCTAAGACTACAACTGCTAGGTCATATGTTAAATGCTGTCAGAGCATGCGTCTGCAAACACGCATACACATATGTTGTGCGGGAGTGTGTATGTGCGTTTGAATTCGTGTGCGCACACACAATCAAATTTACGAAATTTATGCATCATAAATATGGAAGCCTCAAGCATATGCGTATTTCTGAAAGAAAAAAAAAATTTCGACAGTTTTTCAAATTTATTTTGAAGGATGAATCTTTTTTTCTTCAGTTTTTCGTTTTCAACCAGAAATAAATAGCACAAGCTTGAGCAGACATCAGCACAAGTTTTCGGTAGGATGGTTTTTTTTGTTTTTTTTTGGCTATGCACCTAAAAGTTGTGAAAATTTTACATTTTCTGCTTACGGGTTAACTTTTGGTATTTTAGGCCACTACAATGTAGCAGCAGGCAGTTGAATTAATGGTCACTGGGTCAAGCCGCCGCAACTTTGTGTCTCTGCGGCATCACCAGCAGCAGCAGCTGTTTCGCACACAAGTTTTTGCGATTTCAAAATTTTTCCCAATGTGAATAGCGAATTTTTTTTTCTTTGCGTAAGGCAATTTTGAGTGTGAAATTTATCAATTTTAATTAAATCAGCATTTGATGTCGTAAGCTATTTTTTATGTATAGGCATTGCAAATATATTTAATTTAGAAGGCTCATAATGGTTGCAAGATTAACACAGAAATGAATTTAAAACAAATTAAATTTTCCATGGCAAAGAAATCTTGTGTCCAGAGTTTTAATACTATAGTATTTAATTTAAAGATAAAGACTCCTGAAATTGATGCAGATGTTAAAAATTGTAAAAGTTTCTTACTACTAGATTGAAAATACAAATTTTGTATGAGTCTCATGAATTTTTATGCAATTGTTCAGGCTGAATAAATCTGAGTTCTTACTTTAAAGGTTAAATATCAAAACCGTGTGATCTTGAATTACGAACTTAATTTGCCAATCAACATTTTTTATTCCAAATAACAATAAGATTATGTTCATACGAACAGAAGGATGATAGAGAAATCTATCGATCTGTGCTTTGGTGGAATCGCCACGACAACCAACTTATGGCTCGCTTTAAGTACTTGCTCAAAAAAAAAAAAAAACAAATGACTCCAAATATTGATTTAAAAGTAAATCAAAACTTTGCAAATTGTGCTATGTTTGTTCAATTTAAGTCAAAAAACAAATCTATATAGCTGAATTTACATTTTATCTCTCCTTAAATTTGATCTTGTTGCATGCATTTATGAAAACTAAGATTCTTTACAGTCCTTTTTGAAAGTTCGTTTACATATGCTCATGTTATGGCATCATTTTTATGAGACTTTGAGATTTTAAATAATATATGCATATCTAAGCTAAAACAGTTGTTAGTGTTCTTTAAAATGCGATTTTTTTCGATATGATTCAGGTATAAAAAACTCATCGGGTTTGTTGCCTAACTCTTTCGTTTAACAAAAGAAACTGCTCTAATGAGATATTGTGTACGAGTATAACATCTTTTCCAATTGTCTTAAAATTAACTTAACTTTTAAAATTTGTTTCAAATAAAAAAACTAAATAGCATAGCGGTATCATAATAAAAAAATAAAAAAATTGTTCGTTGCGCTTTTTACAAGTTAATGCAAAATCAATACAAAGTCATAAAAAAGTGATTTAGTGCATCACATATTTTTATTACTGTAACAGTTGTTATGATATTGCCGTTGTTATAACAACTGACCCAAAGCAGGCTGAGCGATGGGTCGGCCGATTTTTTTATTTTTAACTGCTGTTCAACAAAAGTGCAATTTTTGCATCCCACTGCTTATGAAAGTTAATGAAAGTGTAGGTTTTTTTATGTGGAAAAATCCTGTTTAGCAATTAAAAGAGAAAAATTTATATCACAAAACGCACGCATGCGCATGAACTTAACATTATTTTTGAACGAGTAGCTCTTTTATCGTATTGTTTTTTGTTTTTTTTTTGTTCAATTTTTTACACAGTACATTTAAAACGTTTTCGAGTGATTACGAAATTAAAAGAAGTCAAAAAATAAAAACAAAATATATAAATTTTTGTCAAAACCGGAAACTGAACGAAGCACCACAGAGCATGCGACAAGCGACAGAAAAAATTTACCTAAGCCACGGCTCAACGGGCAGCATTGGTTATGCTAATCTACATATTTTTGCCACGATATTTTTTTGTGCACATGATGTTATTTAAATTCAATTTTTAATTTTTTTATTATTTTTTTTTTGATAAAATTGCATTTTATGTTGAATACTGCAAAATGCAAGTAAAGTGATTTTTCGATTTTCTTTTTCGTCCAATTGTTCGCATTGTACTGAGAAAATCCGTGATCCAACAAAATGCTCACATTCTGATTATGTAACACACAGCTTCAGTGTATACTATAAAGTAATATTCAATTAAAAATAAAATATTTGATACATTAAAATGTTAATCTAAAAATATTCGAAATAACCTGGCAAACGTGTTTATTGAATTAATAAATTAATATGAGGTTTTTTTTCTCATTTGAATTCATTAAGGGTTTTGTAAAGAATCTACAAACGTGTCACTACTAGCGTGGCAACTACGAACGAAAAAAAGAAGAGAAATTGCGGACGCTCTATTTTCTTGCATGCACTTCTCAATGGATTTATTAGAGCACAGCCAAGGGAACTCTCTTGATTTTTAGCACTCACCTGTATTTTGGGTTGCTGCTGTGCAAAGTAACCAGCTTGGCATTGATCCCTACGCACGCACTGTTGGCCACTGGCGCACTTCAAATACTCCTTCGGCGGCAGATATGTAGGTCCTGTGAATGGCTGCGCTTGTCTACTGATAATCGCATGCTCTAGGAAAATGTTGCTGGGCCGATGCTCCGAAAAATGTTGCTCAGGATGTGATTGAATTTCATTTTGGTACTGACCATTAAGGAACATATTGGCGGAGTATTGCGATGAGTGCACATTTGCGCAGAGTAATGTGACCAAAAGGCCAGAGAACAGGTTTCGACACCGTGACATTGCTGCTATTTGTTGAATTTCTTTTTGCTGCTGTTTTTGTATTGTGGAAACTTGTGCTTGTTTAATTTATAATTTATTATTATAATTAAAAATTAACTGCAAATGAAAGGAGATAAAAAAATGATTGTTAAATTAAATTGATAAATATTTTCAAAGAAAAAACGCATATATTGATTGTACAAATAAAAAGTCTAGTAATTAAGTATGTATTTAAAATTAATGAAAATAGTTGCTGCTTCAAAGTATCTAATCAGAACCAGAAAAACAAAAATGAAATCTGACTTATTTTCATTCAGGAATACTGCCATCGCTTAGAAACAAAAGTGCTGATGAAAACTCAATAAGGATACCAGCTTTAAGTTGTTATTTTACTAATTGTAAGTAAAAATCGCAAAGAACTCTAAAGAAAAAGATTATTAGAAAAAAAAAACTTCAAACGCCTACGATTTGGGAGTGTTTTTCGTATAGAAAAATTCACTAAGATAAATCCTGGATATAAATACAATTATTAATTATGCTGCGCAACTCTTGAAAATATGCGGTACACTGCACAGTGTAGTATTAATCCATCTAAGCTTTTCCCAATCAAATTTCGTCGAGACTGTATTTTTTACAAAATGTGTATAGCTAACTATCTTTTTGCTTAAATTTTGTTGTGATTAACTAACGAACAGTAAAGACAAGTCCAAAAAATTACTATTCAGCAAAAAATCAAAAATAAAAGACTTAACTTTTTCTGATATTTAAAAAAAAATTAAAAATATATATATTATTTCGAAGGAATCTCCAGTGCCGTAGTGGCTCCTTGCTTGTTTTATTATTTCTATGTCTGTCTTCTTCTTTTCTGTTTATCAATTATCAATTTAAACACGTTGAGAAAGAAACCCGGTTGCGAAGCACCGCACTTGGTGGTGAATTATTTGTCTGGCTTTAAGTTGGGTATTGATAGTTGAGATCTTTTTTGTTTTTTTTTTTTTTTTTTGTTTGCTCATCAATTAGTTAGCTCTGGGGAAATAACAGGTTCTCCCAAATAATTAAAGTCCAAATGTATAAAAGCATTTGATTCATTTGCCCCAGTCCCCGGCTCTGGGTGTCACATGTTGGTAACAGATGAAATCAACGGGCTTAACAGAATATCGATAGTAAACTTGTTTAGCAGATTAAAATATTTCAATGAATTTGTCTTATTAATTGAAATGTGCAAATCTATTAAAGCAATATAATATTCCATTCAAGGAAGTTTGTTGCTTAAGTCTTTTGTTTTTATCTAATACTTTTAATTACTGACAAAAATTAAAATTCCAAAGCGGCATAAGTTCATACGTATGCTAAATAGAGAAATCTAAAAATTATATATCTAACACCTGAAAACAACCAGTTAGTATGCGAGTAGTAACACAAATTTATATATTGCAAAAACAATCAAAATTCCAATTGTTGGTAATTTTTAGTCCAATCGATTTCCTACTATATTTCATTAAAAATTCTGGCGTAAAACTAATTGTAAGTAACTAGCAATAAATTATTGTGAAGTGAAACTGATCAGCAGTAAAACGCCTTGTAATAAAACACAAGAAAACTGCGCTTAAATAGAATTGAACAATTTTCAAGTGAATCTTCGATGAATCCGTGATTAGATAGACTGTTTACGTGCAAGACTCTTATAAGTTGTATGACGCGCAGACTCAATAGCAGAAGTTGAGTTTGTCGCGTGTCATCACTTAAAAGTTGAATTTTCTAATAAAAAACGTTGCGATGGCATCGATTTAATCAACTTCTCTGCTGTTGCAGCAGTTGGTGCGTGCGTTCATCGTGTCGTCGCTGTAGTGGTTGCTGTTGCAACGTAGATCTGCAAGTCAATTTCTGATACACGCACGTGATTCCTTAAATGTTTGGTGGCATGCTAGACAGTCAGACAGATAGTTAACATTTTTGTTTTTTTTTTCTGAAGTGTATCGAAAATACGCATAGCTTAGACATGAAGAATTTAATTGAGTGAAAAATTGTGACAGATTTTGACTTATTTCACTTAAGGGGATAGCATTGTTCAAAAAACAAAAAACAAAAAAAAAAAAATCGAAAATTGTGAACTTCCTAAATCTATAATGGGTTTAAAATCCGAATTAGTATTTTTCGCACACAGATGTTAAGACATGAAAACTTTTGCAATTCGTGCTAGAAGTCCTTCAGATACGCAAAATGCATTTAAAAGCACACTTCTTATATGAATTTTTTTCTTTTTTTTTTTTGGAGAAGTCATCTATAATATAAGGAACCCGTGACTTATAAGTGAGAATTACTTTTTCTCAAGCCAGCAATGATAAAATGTTGCCAGGGAGATAAACAATGATTCACTAGAGTGCTTGGATGTTGTTTCTTCGTACATCATCCATTATTTCTACATATTCTTTTTCGAGAGTGTTGAAATCCAATGAACTAAGGTTATCAAAAATTTCATAGGCCCACTCTAGAACCACATCAGAATTTATTTTTTTTAATTAGCACCACAACATCTGACTTAACATAAATTGTTTTGTATGTTGAGACTACTCCATACCAGCTTCGTAAAAAGTTTTGATTCTTGAGTAAAAACCACAAAAGCTGATTTTTGATTGACTCAAAATTTCTATAGTAAATAGTTGCAATCTTACGATATTTCATTGATAATAATGTGACATGACATTTGACAAGAATGAAGAGGAGAAAATTTGCAATAAGTCAGCACAGTAAGCACAGCTAAAAGCCCTTCTAAGCATTTTCAATGCATTTCGTAATCATATGCATTGAATGAAATGTTTGTCCATCTTTTATAAAATATTTATAGTTACTGTGCAAATTTCAGACTGAACTACATTCTGTGAAAGAGAAACCTCGTACTCTGATTATACAAATCAAAGTTAAGTATTAATAAAAAAGAAAGAGCTTGTGTGCCAAAGCGATGTTAGGACCTATCGATAGACAAAGAAATCTGCTTAATGGTTTGCATAAATTTTGAATGATAATCAGAAATTTCGGTACACAAAAGCATGATCAGAGTATATTCCTATACAAACGTTATACTGGTGACAAAATCTTTGGTACTTTAGCTATTGTTTATTTTGGTTGTTATTGGTGAAACACATTGGAAACAATCAAAATAATTTCAAAATGCAATGCAGCTTTCAGTTTTGTTGTAAATAATGTGAAAGAAAGCAGATTTGTTTTTTATTGAAAGGTTTGAGATTTCTTTTGGGTTTTCTAATATTCAGTATATTTTTTAGCTCCCAAGTCAAAGTGTCCCCGTAAAATTTAGTTTCATGCATTTTCCAATTTGAATCTGCCACACGTCAGTGTCTACTGTAGGTATTTTGGCAAGATGTCTACCTCTATGCATGATCGATTAGCTACTGCTACTTAACATCCATTTACTTTTGTTGTTTTACAAGCGCAAAGTGTCAAAAATGTTGTAAAAAATGTTGCAAATTGCATTTTAAAGATGAAGTATTAAATCAAAACTTGTATTCTCATGAAAATAAATTTAGATAGAGAAGAAGATGCAATTTCCTAAAAAGTAAAAAAGTTATCGCTTAGCAATTTGTCAATCTGTGTGTCATCAGATAATGAAAATAATAAACGAGTTTTACTGTCATAACAGTAAAGAAAAAAAAAATTCAAATTGAATTCCTAATGAATTACGCAAAGTCAAAGAGAGAGGGAGACGAGGCGAGTGTTGGAGCGAAAAAAAAAAACACACAAATCGTTAAAATCGTAATTAAAAAGTAATGAGATGAATTAAATTCATAATTGCAGAAAGATGACAAGAGCGCGTTTCGTAGCACAGAATGCCATAGAATTTACAACAGGATGTAGCTGCTAACAGTAACAACAATACAAGAGAAGACATCAAATTTTAATAAAAATCAAAATAAAAAAATTAACACGGAATCAAAGAAGAATCACATGTCAAAAAACCAGCCACTTGGAAATTTTTAATTTGATTTGATTTGATTAGTGGTTGATCAAAGACAAGTTTGCTGCTTAAGTCTTTTGTTTAACATGTAAAATTCGAAGTTAATGGGAACACGCAGCGAACTATTCTGCAGTCGCTGAATTTATTAATAATGAAACTCAGCTTATAACTGGAACAGTTCACCACAGAATCACATTGAATAACTTATTAGATCATTCTCATAAATCGCACAATCGCATATAGCAATCGTGAGTCGATGTGAATTTTAAAATATTACTCATTTTAGATTAAGTCACACGCAAAATGCTGGTGTTGCCACAACAAATTTGCATGCATGATATTTTTATTTTTTGTTTTGGGAACAAACAAAATTTCCATTTCAAGAAGAATTTTAAAGTCTTGCGATTAGAAGAAGCACTCTGCAAACAGAATAGCATTTCAACAAAAGTTAAATACTTATAATCAAATTAACAGCAATAACCTCAGCTTGAAATATTTCTTGATTTGAAGATGAATATACAGCAGAGCAAAATAATCGACAAAATCAAAATCAAGAGAGAGAAAAAAAGATTACGGGATGCGTTGAGTCAAGTCTAAAAATAGTTGTAGTAGAACAAGAAAAAAAAATAGACATCACATTTTTAATAAATGGATTCTTTCGCTATTTTGCCATTGCTCTGAAGAGAATAATTTGCATAAATTAAATTTGATGTTATTTCGTTAAGAAATAAAATAAAACGTTGCTGCCAATTTGTTGTCATTAGTTTTTTTTTCAGTTTACAGAATCCAGTTTGTAGCGGTGGCAACAGCGTTAGCCATGGTTGAACTAAAATTTAGATTTGGGAAAAACCTAAGAGCTATCGGTGCTCAAAGTTTCAACTTTCTTTTTCAATTTGAATTCATTTAGTTATTATTTTATTTATGTTGCTAATTCTATTAGCATTTTAAAATTTAACCGCTTTGTTTATGGCCTTAAGGAATCGTTCGCCTTCTTGCCCATTGTTTGTATGCGGACTTAAATTCCTCAGCTTTTTCTTCATTTATTGACACACTTTATATGCAAATTTATGTGAACGATGTAAAAACTGGCCAGAGAATAGCTTAAAGTTCTGCGAATTTCGAACAAAAAAAAATAATAATTAAAATATTTAGTTAATTATAATGAAATACTGTTGAGCAGCGAACTCTGCCGAGGTTAATTCACAGTTCATGAACCTTCATTTCCAAAGTATCAAATTAAAAACAAAATTATTTGAAAATCAATTAGAATTGTGTGTTATGCTTGAAGATATACTTTAAGATTTGCCAACAGATGAACGAAGTAGTGATTTGGATGTTTCTTTTATATCAAAAATAGCAATGTAAGTTACAAATGCATAAAATTCATCAATTCATCAATTGGATCAGCAGCTTAAATCAAAAATCATTTGCATAATAAATTAAAATCAGATTAGATACGTAATCCAAATATTGTATGAACATAATTTATTATTGCACATGCAGCTTTCGTGTTCCAATAATGCAATTTAGTGCAAAATAGAATATTTTTATTACTTGTTCATGAATTGGCTTAGATTGCTGATTCATTCTTGAAACTAAGTACATAGTTTTTAATTAGTATTGCTGCAGCTTATGGAAATCTTTCTTGAAACAATCGAAATGCTTTCCCAATTCCTAAAAATCGTAAGCAATATTTTGTTCTC
Source organism: Tricholauxania praeusta (assembly GCA_949775025.1). Classification (NCBI taxonomy): domain Eukaryota; kingdom Metazoa; phylum Arthropoda; class Insecta; order Diptera; family Lauxaniidae; genus Tricholauxania; species Tricholauxania praeusta. The sequence continues at coordinate 47,707,051 of OX459031.1, forward strand.
TGAACCCTTTTCTATGGAAAAGTTTGAAGATGCTACATTCATATGTGTATGAAAATCAACGCATCATTTAAGTCCAATGATAATGTCACCGATAATTGTTCCATTAAATTCTCAATAGTTGTTGCTTTCGTAAGCAAAAATTATCTTCGTTTTTTAATATTGAGGAAAATATTGAAATGACATAAGAAAACATTTTCCAATTTATTTACTTGAGTACCTGAAACTTTCTTTTCGTTAATGTTAGAAAATAGTTGTTAATTGGAATTTGAAATTTTTTGTTTTATTTTTAATTAAATATTTTAAGAAATAGAAAAAATTTACAAATTATAAAAACCAATATTCGCACAAAGTGATTTCTTCAATTTTTGTACGAATGTACAAGATGGGCAAAACTTAATTTTAAATCAGAATATTTGTATAATAAAGGGTTTTTTTCTTTATTATGATTCATAAAATCATGTCATAAAAGAAAATCTTAAACATGTTTTCAAAATTTCATTCAGCATTAAAACTCTGTTGAAATACAGAAAATATGACCAAGAAGATAAACTTTAAAAAAGTTTGAAACTGGATAAAAAGTTTATAAAATTGATGGATTTTCTTAACTCAATTCTTTTACCAATTTCAACAGTTTTACCATAAGAGATGAAAATAAATACCACTCAAAGTTTTTTGCTTAAATAGTTTCTTTATATTTTTTTCTAACAATAAGTACTAAACGAATTGTTTAACTGAAGTTTTCTTTACTTTTTACTTTTAAATTAAATAAATTTGTAAAATACTCGATTCAAAGAACTTTCTAATTTTGATGGGAGGATATTTTTTTAATCACTGTCACATAAAAATATATTATGTCTCTAATTATTATAATTTTGAGGGAAAGTTAAGATCTTTAGTCGCCTTAAGAGTGAGAAAATTCTATAAAATTAGAAAGTAATGACCCTGTTTCAAAGGACTTTAATCTTAGTCTCTAAGCGTATTATTACTGAAGGTAAATTTTAAAATAATTCAATCAGGAATTGCACCCAACAAAAAGGAATCAAAACAATTAAATAATTTACATGTGGTGCAGGATGTTCCAGAGACAGGCAGGATGTACAGAGATTTATGTTGAGAAACAAATTTTCCCAAACACGTAGTAATTAAGATGAATTTAAATCGATGGCTCGAAAACAATTTTAACAGTTTAGGCATCTTGCCATCGGCGAATCAAATACCCAGTCCTATTTATAAACAAATTTAATTCAGTTGGATTATATTTTATTTATTATTTAGTGTTTGTTAAAAAAAAGTATTCGTGGATTTTGGTTTGTTGAATTTGAGTCCTATATTTGTTTTCAAAATGAAATAAGATTTCCTAAGTTAGGACAAAATCAAATTAGAGAACTTGTTCTTAAACAATCTTTAAATGAAAAGCTAAGGAGCTAATCATTTAAAAAAAATCATTTCTTGTATAAAATTACTTTTGAAATGTTCAATTTTCTTGCAAAATAAAAATATATTGATACAAAAATATAAAAATTTGTTGAGAAGTTTTAAAAGTTTTGGTGGAATTGAAATTTAGTAACAAAGTTTTCCTTAACAAAGTCTCGAGAAAATATATTTTTCCATCACAACCTAAATGTTCCCAATACGCTATGACCGTTTAATTTCTATCTCTTTTTTTTACAAATCTTTAAAGTTTTAAAAAGTATTTGGAACAAACGCTTAAGAAAATTAATTTTTTGAAGAGCAATAAGTTTTGTTACATAATGTCTAACGATTCCCCTAAAGTTCTTCAAAAAGCTGTTAATACACAATGCAAATATTTTGTTCAAACAAAAGACTTAGGACAGCAACTTTTACTGACGACAACATTTCTCTAATGAACAAATTAAAAATTCAATTTCGCAGAGTTCAAAGTGTAGATGAAAAATCTTTCACATGTCAACGGCGTTAACTACCTTTAATGTTTTTTTTTTTTAACGACTCACAAGTCCATTAAAGTTGCACAAAAACAATGAAATAATAAAATACTGCAACTTAAAAAAAAATTCCAACCACAAAAGCAGTTAAATAAATTACGCTTGACGAACAACCACAAATCAGTCAATCAAAAAACCAAACGAAATAAATTTAGTTTAAACAATGAAAACACATCCGTAGGTGTAAGCGATGATGGTGGGTTCTGGTAGCGTTGGTGGGGATATACCAGTGGCGCGGTTTCTAGTGGTCGGTCTGCTGCTGACGAACAGCAGCAACGAAAGTGAAATCATTCTCAAGCTCACAGACGATGAGATAAATTGCAGTAAAGAGAAGTTGCATAACAATTAAGATTCAATCAGAAAAAAAGTCACAAGCGGCAGAAGTGGTATAGAATTTTTCCAGATTACATTTTTCGCACATTTTTTTATTTTTCTGTGAAATTCAAATTTAAAGCAGAAAGCATTCACAATTTTTTTAAACATGCACTTATATCCTTTTTTGTGGCAATATATAAATCCTTTTTATTGTATTTCTGTAAGTTCTCTCATTAATTTTTTATTTATTTATATCACTTGCAGTTCTTGATTATTTCAATTTCAAACACTTTTTTGCCAAAATCTTTTTAAGAAATATTTTAAGAGTTCTTTTAATTTTTAATGTTTTTTAATTTAATATGTGCGGCAACACTGTTTATTTCATTACCTACTACACAATCGTGCGAACGACTTCAAAATGATTGTGAATTTTCGCTAAGATCTGCTTTTATATAGCGTATCTTTAGCAGCGCTGCTGGCGACGCTGCAGCATGCGAGAATTTCAAAGATGATAAAGAAGAAGAAGACGCTGAAAAGCTACAACAACAGCAACAACAAAAAAAACCATAACAACAAAAACAACCGATAAGCCAAACAAGTGAATTTTTGTAGAAACAGCAAACACAAAAATTTTGGGAAATAAAATTTTTGAACACAAGAAGGAATCGCAAACGCAGCGTCAGCAGTGGCAGAACAGCGCAGTATGCTGTGGCAGCTGCTGTTGAACAGTACACAATTTCAGTTTCGTTTAGTTACCGGCGATATGAGCAGCACAGTTGGCGTCGCCTGCAGATGAAGAGGCGAGTATTAACTTTTGTGTTCGCTCTCTGAGATTATTTTACTACTGGCTTTCTCGGTCTCATTCTCATTTTTGCTGCTCTCCGAAAATCAGTTGAAATACAAATGTAATGATTGCTCTATTAAATTTTTACTCTCCGAAGATAAAATTTGCTTCGTCTTTAGTTCTTGTTGAGCTTTTTAAATATTTTACTTATTTATTTAAATAGTTGTGCTCAGCTCTATCGTCAGAGAACCGCATTGCTTACATGTTTACATCGCTTGATACAATATTTTCCGGTTTTCATATTTTGGCTATAAAAAATTAGCACATTTACATATGTTCGTCTTTTTTCTTAAATACGTCAACAAAACGCCTTTTTTAAAAAAAAATAAGTTTTAAAATTGTTTTTCCCTAAGATTGATCGATAAGCATTTAATTTACATATAAAGTTGTTTATTTTACATGTTGTTATATAAAAACAAAAGACTTGTGAAACAACAAACTTGCCAAAAAAAAAATTATTTTAAGGCCTACACAGATATTTATATGATAACTTTTAACTTATTATAAAATTAGATCCATAAGATTGGCAATTTGCAAATTAAATAAAAAACAATAGATTTAGGATACAAACTTTATTCAATTGATTATAAGTAAAAACAAAAATTAAGCCTCTTCATGTAAAATTTTATTTGTTATTCTTTGGTATCGAACACTCTAGCTGCAAATATTCAGAGTGTTTTAGAAAGCATCTTATATGAAATCAGTGACTTCTTCACATATCTATATCCGATATGTATTCTAAGGCTTGAAATTCTTAAAAAAATGTTGCCATAGAGATCTTTGTCCGAAGACATACATAAATATATATTTACCCACATAGAAATTTCTACACTTTTTTGTAACAAAATAATGTTATTCATGATAACAATGGAATAACATGATACTTCAACGACAGACATATTTAATGCCAAAAAAAAAAATATTTTAAAAAGTTCGTTCGATAAATGAGAATGGCATTTCCCATACAAGCACCAAGTGCATATTCTTAATTTGTTCATGTAACCTTAGCAACTTGATGTGGTGGCTTAAAATTCTTTTCTAATTTGCTTTCATTGAGATTTTTTTAACGTCAACTTTAATTTGACAGCCAGATCTTCAATTTATGAGACATGGCTGCTGGTCAAAATATTACCAAATAAGATAAAATATTTACACTTTAACGTTTTTTTTAAATAAATATTGAAAAAAAACTTTGTTGGAATGAATAGAAACTTTCACTGGCAAAGGCAGTTCCGAGATGTCCAATGTGTAGTTTCTCGAAAACTAAAAGAGCGTACTCGGGAATTTAACGTTTTAACAAACCTCAGCTTTTTTCTAGAATATCAAAAAAAAAAAAAAAGAATCAAAAGCATCAATTTTCAAAAAAAGTTAAACTTATTATTAATTTTGAAAAAATTTGGAATCAATTGAAAACTATTTAATCGAATTAACAGTCATTTGCAGAAACCGATATTCATATGAAATTTCACAAATCAAATAAATAATTTTCAATTAATTAATAATAACACAGGACCACAAAAAAAAAATCTTGTAGTTGAAAGTTGAGGTACCAAACGGCATGTATTGTGAAGTGCTTAAAATGAATACGAGGTCAGAATTAACCCATCACCCTCAGATTTTTACATAACCTCAAAATCCCACATTAAAATACGTTAAAAAGAAAATCCTTCAAAAAAAAAAAAAAAAAAAATAGAATCAAAATCCAGAAAGTAGACCCTACTTTTGTTACGTATTTAGGTGTGGTGAAATAATATATTACAATAAAAATGAGTTATAGTTGCCCAGTTTCTCCCCAGCACCCCCATTTATCCCCTGAGGTTCAAAAACTCATTTCTTATAAAAATTCAAAATCAGTACATATACGCAGGTATTTTGATGCACTAAGGTTGTTAATATCGATAACTCTTCTACCTCCTAATCATCCCCCAAACCCACTCCAGTACCTTATTACACCTATCCAAAGGTTTCTATCGACATTCTGAGTTTTGGTGCACCAAAATACCTGCGGATATGATCATCTCCACCAAAAATGTCATTTTAGCTGGCCTCGTTTTTAATTTTTTTTCTTTTTTGGAGCAGACTCTTCAACTATGGTTTTTCTTGAAGCTAAGGCTATCTTGAATTAATATTCAAGGATGTTCAATTAAAATTTAAAGAGCTATTTTTTTACTTAACTTTTTATATAACTTCTCTTGTTTTTTTTTTCTAACTTAAATGCAATTTTAACTATGTCATCCTTTGAATTTTAATTTTTCCTTCTTGAATATTAACTTCAAGAAAATCCATGTTTTAAGGTTGTGCTTCCAAAAAAAAAAATTGTCATCTTAGCCGAGTTTACTTATTAAAACACATGTTCATCATACACATTACGTCTTGATGCTTCGGCAATTTGGGCACATTTTAAGCCTATTCGGCTTAAGAATAATTGTCTCAAAAATTGTATTATTTAAGACGAATAAGAATTCATATTTTGTTTGATTTTTCTATCAGTTTCTATTATAATATATTCCAGATAAATAAATGATTTTTGTGACACATTCTTAAAGATTGGAAAAAGCTTTTTTTTTATTAAATATCCCGCCAAAATTCAGGTCAACTCCTTATTCCGATAAAACTTACCCGCATCATCTTGGACATTATAGTGAACTGAATTCAAAATTTAAATAAAAATTTAAAATACAGTCAATTTTCATATATCCCGTTTACCTTGGCAAACAGTATTTCATCGACACCCCTCTCCCCCCCCCCCCGCTCCCTCTAGGTACGCTACTGACTATTCCCGGTTCCATCCGAACGGGCAATTTCTTACGGCAGCACCAGCGGGATATTTTGAACTTTAACAAACCTAATTTGCAAGCAAGCTACATTTATATTTTGTTCAAATGTGGTGAATTTCCTCTGTCTGATAAAAGGGAAGATGGGGTGTTCCCACTCAAATTTTGTGGCGCCTTATTTTGTTTAGAAACGTCCAAATTATGGATTAAAAAATTTTCAGATGTGTGCTAGTTTGAAATTTTCGGTAACTGGGCACGTCTAAAACCAAAAAATTCAAAGAGTTCCTCATATAAGCCCTATTACTGAGCAAAAACTAGAGTGGGTGGTATGGGAGGTGGGCGTATGCGTAGGCGTTTTGGTTTTCAGATGGATAATAATACTCCACACACACATAGCAAATTTTATACCTATATTACACATATAACACCTAGTATTGAGATTTCACAATTGTGGGTGATATGGGAGGTGGGCGTAATTTTGGGTGTGTGCCAAAAAAATTCAATAGGTCTAATGCTTAGGTTCATATGAACCTATATACCGAATTTCAATCGATTTCGATGTCTTTTTTCTAAATATATAAGGAAAATATTGCTAAAACAAGGGCTTAAAAGTGACGAAATATCAATCGCGAATATCTCGAGAATTTGATCTAATCGAAAAAACTGAGTATGCCACCGTGTTCTACGACCAAAAAATAAGTTTGGGTGTCCCGGCGTTTTTGTGTGTCGTTTCAAAAGTTGAAAATTTACCTACAGTGTAATATTCTCATAATACTGCAATAAAATTGATGTTGTTAGCTCTCAAATAGCACTCTATTTGTCAAATTGAGAAGACAATACTCTACTTATAATGCGTTAAATGAGAGCTTTAGTCGATTTTCAAATAGCTATGAAACAATCCCTTTGTTTATGGTAGACAAGTAGTTTTAATAGATTTCTGATTTTTTCAGACATTCTCATATCGATACGCCTGTGGGCAAATGCTTGTGTTTATTCTTGGAATCGCTATTTTGGCTTAAAACCGTTAACAGGATATTCACATAATTTAAGGATTCATGTTATACAGAAATCCAGTGCTTTATACAAATTGAGAATTCATTTTAACCTTCCGTATACAGTGTGCGGAAAAAAAGCTTATGTTAAGGGGTTGGATCACAGTAGCGCCGTAAAAAATAAGCAAATTTCGAGAACATTTTTTATCAGGATAATAAAACTGAGCGAAATTCTGGAAAAATTACTTTATTGTATAATATTTTTAAATTGGAAAACGTAGTCGGCTATACAGCCTTTCCCTGTAGTGACATTATTTCGAGGAGTAAGCAATTGCACCTGCAATTTTAAAGTGAAGATAAAAAGAAAACTTCGCTGGATTGTACACATAAATATTTAGCTAGTGAAGTATGTAGAGTTTTTTCGATGTCGGTGAGCCTTACAAAAAAAAAATAAACATTTGCAAAAAAATCTATAGAAAATTGTTCATAAAAGCAATATATAAAGAAACTAAGTACTTTCATGAAGAATATAGTTTTGAAAATACAGTCACTCAGTCAAAAGCTGTCCGAGCTATGTATGGCCAACTTGTAAAACGTTGTTTCAGGAAAAACTCGTTAAAAGTTTTTAGTATGGATCAGTACGTTTTAACAGCGACACGCCAAAATTCAAAATTCAAATTTTTTGATGTTTTACATTTTATTCATCATCACCCCTTTAGCATGCCATTTTTAAGGTAATAAAGCATCTTTTAAACCAAGAAAAAATCGTTTTTCGCAAATTTTTACTGTTCAAGCCGTCATGTTCCAGGTAATTTAGATTCTCTGAAACCGTTTTTAGTAAGATTAGGTTTGAACCTTTGAGCGAATTACTATCACATTTTTTGTGTTTTGTAATGATTTTTTGATTACTGCAAATAATTTCAGTTGAATCGATTTTTATGAAACTTTTGGAGTTTTTGTATCAGGGAATGGATAATACGGCGATATGAATTAAGTATAAATGCCTTAAATCGTTTTTAGGGACTTACGTACGAAAATGTCGATGCTGTTAAAGATATGGCTATTAAATTTGGTGCGTAAGTTCAAAATATCAGTTGCACTATTTTGGAAAAAAAAAATCTGAGAATGAACATAAGGAGTTATTCACATTTACGTATCGTGAAGTGATCTTCAAACTTTTTGAACCCTCTCCATCACCTCCACATCTATTTGCTTCTTTTTTCTACAATTTGCAATTCTTCAACCTTATCTTATATCAATATTTTGGAAAATTTCGTCAACATGATCATTTTGGCCGAAGTGATTAATTCTAACTGATTGATTCGGGAAATTAAACTTTCTTTTAAATAGATCACGGGACATTTTTTCATTGGGTTATTGCGTAAAAATCGTGTCTTGTTATGAATTAAATTTTAAAAAAAAGTTCATATTAAAAGAGGTAAAATCTAATATTTCTCTGATAAGCATTTATATCTGGCATTTCATTCTCGTTGAAATTTTTAATGAAGAAATTTTAGGATTTTATTCTGTTACAGCATTATTACACCCATTATTACACTCAAACCTCTTTTTACACGGTAGATGCGTTCCTTAGAAAACTGTGCAAAAAAAAAAATCGTGTAAAAAACTACTTGCTATATGTGGTAAATTTGGGGATATGCTCCACAAACTCAAAATATCGTGAAAGATGAAAAAACTTTCCCAAAAAACGCGCAAAAAACAGTTAAGACAGTCGTAAGATTTTTATTTTAGTTTATAATTAAATTGCTCTTCTCTTTGGTATATTTTGTTGTTGTTTATGGATTTTATTAATCGGGTGTGTACTAAATATAACAAAGATGTAAAATAATATATCATGCTTATGGTAGGGGCCAATTTTTTCCAATCCGTTTTTACCAATCCATTTTTACCAATCCATATTTACCAATACCCTTTTTCCCACTGGACATTTTTACCAATCCATTTTTACCACTCCATTTTTACCAATACATTTTTAGTAATCCATTTTTACCACTCCATTTTTACCACTACCCTTTTTCCCACTGGACATTTTTACCAATTCATTTTTACCAATCCATTTTTTCCTTTTCTTTCACTTATCCTAACTTTTATATAGCATTACTGTGGCCACCGTAGCCAGTGTTGGATACGTTATAGACTGAACCGCGGCGAAGCCGGTGTTGGATTTTTGGGAGTTTTAAGTCCTGAGCCGCGGCCGAAGGCCGCTCACTTATCCTAACTTTTAAGCTCCCTGAACATTGTTTCTCTTAATAAGTGGTAAAAAGAAGTAGTGGTAAAATTGGTCAGTGGTAAAAACGGATTGGTAAAAACGGATTGGTAAAAAGTAGTTGTGGTAGAATTGGCCAGTGGTAAAAAGAAGTTGTGGTAAAATTGGTCAGTGGTAAAAACGGATTGGTAAAAATGGTACACAATCCATATTTATAGAACTTATCTAAACCGAATATTTAACACATTACCTTTACTAGTAGTAAAATATTAATATGAATGCAAATTATACTTTAAATTTCACCATCGAATTCAAAAAAAACTTTAATTTGAACATCAACTTTTAAAACTACGAACTGAACGCTTTAACACAAAATAAATACTGAATAACATAATGCTGTGTTCAAGTTGAAGTGCAATCAGAAAAAAAAAAGTGATTATAACATTCGGGTATTCCCCCAATTGTATTTTAATGCTGTATACACAACTTAGCTGTACAACTGACAGCTAATTTTTTTAATTGAAATTAAAAAAATCTTTTTTTGAGATTCGTACAAGAACAAAAAATTCGTTTAAAAAAGTTTATTTGCTCTTAATTTTGAACCGTGTTATTTTAAAATCGTGTGAAAAAGTACCATGTGAAATGAGGGTTGGGTGTACTGCTTACTTTGTTTTAAGAGTAAGCTCAAAGATTTAATTTTTAATTATTAGAAATTTTATTTATGTTGATAAGAAAAAATTAATAAACATAGCGGTAGAGGGCAATGAAGTATGTCTGTAGAAAAGATGAACAAAACACAAAATTTTCATCTCTCGTTTCAAAAAGGGAAGACGTTAATCACTTATGCTTAAAAACGAAATAAAAGCATTGCTTGGCAATATTTTCGCAGAAATATTAATTTATTTTAAAAATTGTAGAAATATAAATATAAATTCACATCAGTTTGATACACAGATAATAATCAATAATTGTCTGAGAAAAAGCATTGATTGATTTCTTAATTTACAAGAATATTGATCTTTACTAATGACTAAAAGTTCATTTAAAAGTAATGTTTGACTATGAATATCAGTTTTTCAAAAATTGTGCAACTCGACCAAAGCACAATCAAGTCATCAATTGACAATCAACGCTTAAAATTGATATGCAATCGAAATGGCACAAAATGAATACCGACTGATTAATAGTGTCAGAGTGTAAAAATGTCACTCCATCCAACCTTTGTTGCTTCAAATCAACGCTTTCTTCTGCGCTCTCATGAGCATTGTAAGAGAAAAATTGTGCAATCTCAATTGGATTCTCATTTTGGCATACGAGCGTGCGAATAAGGCCCACTGCATTGTGCTTCCTCACAAATTGTGTAGCAATGCTGGGCTGGACAATGACTTTGACGGACACATTTATGATGATTATAATTATGGCTTGGATGGTGATGATGATGATGATCACTTTCGTATTCATCGAAATTTAATAGCGGACTAAAAAGCAACACAAAAAAATCACCGCAATACAAATCAAACGGAAAAAATGAGTTTAGTAGTTGGGCCACCGGCAAATAACGCAACCACAACCTTTACCACAAAATAATCGGAATCGCTCCAGACAATGACTTGCCATTCAGCCATGTGCAGAGCTATCATTAAAAATAGAGCTGTTGAACATTAGATGCACTGCAAGAAATTTCAACACACATATGTAGGTACACATGTTTCAGAGGTGTGTAAAAAGTATTTGTTGTTACTTAGTTTTTTAGTTTGTTTTTCGCTTAATGTTTTTATGGCATAAAAGCTAAGGATTATATTATTAGAGTATAATTAAATGAAACACTTTTTACGGTTCAAATAAGAAACGAAAAAGAAATCATTTCTTGAATGAGGTGGTATAAACTCAAAGACTCAATAGACACATCAAACATTAATCACAAGTAAATCATTTGAATTTTAGACAAAAAACTCTCATAATGCATAATGTGAACACATGCCGAAGAGAAATGCGGAATACAACATTGTCATTGAGTATTCGCTTAAGACCATCACTAAAATTTAAGTGCTCATGTTAATTGGCGATGTTTCGGCAAAACTCTCAATTACTTAAATGCATAAAAAATAGCATTAGCACAATTTACAAGTTTTAACTAAGTAATTTATATTTTATTGCATTTTCATTATGCTTGAACGCAGGGCCGGCCCTGACATGCGTCGAAGTAAGCTGTCATTGTAGGCACCAGACAGCAGGCGATGCAAAAGTCAGAAGTATTTGATTTCGTATTTCTTTGTTTTAATTTTGTATATAGACACCAGATAAAAGACGATGAGATGATCATTCATATGTAGCAATGGGAACAAAGTTTTCTACCATATAATTGTTAGCGTATCGACTGCGGATTTTGTATTCATTGATTGTGCAGATATTCATAAATCGCATACACAGTAGACTAAAAGATAAATTTGAAAGTCAGTAGATCAAACTAAAAGAGAGAATTGCAAAAAAAAAAAAGCTACCTAGCAACATACTTACTTACTTACTTACTTAGATGGCCATAACAACCCGTTGTCAGGTTACGGCCGACCTCATTAGCTCTCGCCAGGCGCCTCTGTTTTGCGCGCGCCTTCTCCAATCGTTAATGCCAAGCGTGGTTAGGGCTTCCTCAGCTTGGTCTATCCACCGGAGGCATGGTCTCCCTCTTCGTCGTTGACCGGGGACCTTCCCTTCGAATACCTTTTTCGCTTGAGCTTCTTTATACATACGATGGACATGACCAAGCCAGCGTAGTCGCTGTATTGTTATACGCTTAACTATGTCAATGTCGGCGTAGAGTTCATACAGCTCGTGGTTCATTCGAAGGCGATAGTCGTCGCCAACTCGAACAGGACCAAAGATTTTGCGGAGAACTTTCCTCTCGATCACCCCAAGAGCGGCTGCATCTGTTGTCGAAACCACCCATTCCGCAGCGCCATAAAGAAGCACAGGTAGAATGAGCGTCTTGTAGAGTGTTAGCTTTGTCGATCGAGAGAGAGCTCTGCAACGTAATTGCTTACTGAGGCCGTAGTAGCACCTATTAGCAATTGTTATTCTCCGCTTAATCTCCAGACGGCAGTGCCAAGGTAAATGAATTCCTTGACAACTTCTAATTTACAGTTGCCCGCTGTAACATGAGAGTCTAGATCCCGTGCTCTCTTGTTGTTGTTAGTAAACATCATGTATTTCGTCTTGCCCTCGTTTACCGTCAAACCCACTTTGGCTGATTCCTTTTCAATAGCAGTGAAAGCAACAGCAACATCTCTCTTACTCCGACCGATAATATCAATATCATCAGCGTATGCAAGGAGCTGAACACCTTTGAAGAAAATGGTGCCATTATGATGCACACCGGCTTTTCGTACGATCCCCTCCATAATGAAATTGAAGATATCGCACGAGAGCGGGTCGCCTTGTCTGAAACCTCGCTCGGTATTAAAAGTTCCGGAGAGGTCATTCTCTACCTTGACGGAGCTACACGTATTGCTCAACGTCATCCTGCAGAGCCTTATCAACTTTCAATTCCGCACTGGGCTATCGAACCAAATCCTGGTTTTCTCCAAGGACTTGGCGTTGTGTAAAAATCTGGTCTATGGTGGATTTACCAGGTCTAAAGCCACACTGATAGGATCCGATCAGTGTTTCTGTATCCGGCTTCAATCTTTCACACAATACGCTCGGGAGGATCTTATATGCGATGTAAATAAGACTGATACCCCTATAGTTGGCGCAGATTGTCGGGTCTCCTTTCATTATTACAGGACAAAGCACGCTGAGATTCCAATCGTCGGGCTATGAAAATAGTCGGGTGCGGTTGACTTCGGTGAAGGCAGCAGCCTATGTAATGTGCGAAATAATGCACTCCCGTAATAGAGTCACCCGTACCTGCACCCAAAATTTACAGGGTTCGAAAGCCTGTCTTAAGTCAACTTAATATTGTTTTATTTTGGCATATTGTACCATGGCTCTGACCATAGCTCGGGTTTCCGTTTTGGGGTTGAAAAAGTAGAAAAAATATGCAATATGCTGAAAAAAGCTTAAAAGAATGTTGCAACCTTGAAACTCTTATACTTTATTCAAAAAGTCAAGAAATTAAAAGTTTCTAAAAACTTTTTTGCCATAAGAGTTTTTATAAACTTTCTTCTTTTTTTGTTACAAAAGCTTTTATAAACTTTTATTGAATAAAAGTTTTTCCAAAAAAGTTTTTCAAAAAGATTTTACATGAAAGTTTTCTGAAAACCTTTAAAGTCTGCAATGAACTAGGATCGCAGAGTTTTGAACTAGTAGTGTCTCACAGCCGACGGCTGTGCATTACAACATAACAATTTATTAAGAAACTAACTTTTCGCTTTAACGGGTGTAATTTAAGTGCTGACGTAGGCATCAACAAAAAATATACTGATGAGATCTTAAGTTTCGAAAGTATATAAGTCTATATTCTAGAATTGTTGTTTTTTCCTTTGTTGTCAAAGTTTGCTAATGTTAAATGCATTGTATCAACTTGTTAAATCTTATTTGAATGTTGATCACTGTTAACTGGCTTATGTTCAATTATAATTATCATTTCATTATTATTTTCTAAAAAACTTAAAAAAAAAGATTTATTAATAAAAGTCAAAAAACGCCGTTACAGGGTTTTTTTCCATAAGGGGCGGTGCCACGCCCTCTTAAAAACCTGAATCTGAGTCAATCTATTAGTTTAACCGTAGATTTGTATTTTCTTGTTAGGGGCGTCGCACCGCCTGCTATTGGAAAGAAAATATCATTCTGCACTGCCCCTCTTCAAAACCTTTGCAATAAAAAAAAATTTAAGCGATTATGTTGTGTTATTCAATAAATTTTTTATCAAAAAATTTAATTTAAAACTAAAAATGCATAATTATCATATATTTTTTTTTAGAAACATGTTAAGTATTTGCCTTTGGATTTTATTTCTAACTAACATTACCCTGTGCGCTTCGCTGCACCCCAAATAGAAAATTTTAGTCTAATTTTTTTTTTTATTTCAATAAAATAAAACACTTGAAACTCACTTGCTTTTGAATTTGTTAAAATTGTAAAACCGGTCATTAGAAAAAGTATTGAAATATATCAATTCTAATGCAGTGCTGTCAATCCTTTTGCTAGTATAAAGTATAAAGTATAAAGATGTGAATCGACTAACTTGTCTTTGTGAAAGTGATATTTAAAAATATTTTTGTATAAAGGACACCCTAAGTATGCACTCTTAATAAAATTTTTAAGACCATATCTGTGCCTCTTAATATAAAAGCCATGTAGTGTTAATTCCATGAGAATCTAATTAGAGGTCTTCGAGAAAATTATATCTGAAAAATATTTTTGAATGAGGGCCAGCCTAAATAAAAGACTTGTGGCCTAAGCCTCTTAACATAAGAGCTATGTGGTGTAAATTCAATGTAAATCGGTTAATCTGTCTTGGTGAAAATGATACTTAAAAATATTTTTGTATGAGGGCCACCCTCAGTATGCTCCCTAAATAAAATGTTTACAACCTAAACTGTGCCTCTTAATATAGAAGCCACGTGGTGTAAATTCCATGAGAATCGATTAAGAAGTCTCGAGAAAATGTTATTTAAAAAATATTTTTGTATGAGGGCCACCCTAAATAAAATTTTTACAATCTAATCTATGCCCCTTAATATACAGTGCCGCTCAAATGCTTTGCAACTGAAATTAGTTTTGCAGAAATATCAAACTATTTCAGTGAAACAATAACTTTGAGTTTAATTTTATGTTACTTTTATTAACTTTACTTATAGCTGAGTTTTTACCAAATACCAAAATGTTATTCCGTTAGCTAACAACAACAAAAATTTAATGTAAACAAAGAACGCGAAAATTCAAGCGTTTAAAACAAAAAATTGCATAGCCAGTCCAATATTTGGTTCCGTAACCGTTGTTTCTGATGAGTGCATGACATCTTCTAGACATTGACTTATAAATTTGCTTATTAATAAGGTAAAATAGCGTTCCAACCTTTTCTATCCTAGCGAAAAGGTCATTACCACTTTTGAGCATTTTCTGACCGATTATGAGTCTTACCACTATTCATATGTTCTCAATCGGGTTGAGATCGACAGACTGCGACGGCCATGATATGACTCGTTTTTCCACAAACCAAGATTTTACAAGCCTTGAACTATGATTTCGATCATTGTCAAGTTGAATTGTCCAAGAAAGTGGCATGTTCCACTCAGCAAATAGGAGAATAACACTGCTTAAAATATTATTGTACCCAGCTGCCATTATCGTGCCTTCAATTCGCTTATTGAGTCCAACTCTATCCCCCAAAAAAATACTAAAAATCAGCAATAAGTGAAGTTAATAAAAGTTACATAAAATTAAACTCAAAGTTATTGTTTCACTGAAATATTTAGTTTGATATTTCTGCAAAACTAATTTCAGTTGCAAAGCATTTGAGCGGTACTGTATAAGCCATACTGTGTAAGTTCCATGAGAATCGATTAAGCGGTTTGAAAATAGTTTTGTATGACGGCCACCCTAAATATGCACCCTAAATAAAAGTTTTATAGCCTATGACACCTGCCAGATCGATACTAACATACTGTAAAAATTTCATCAAGATTAGCTGGATAGTTGCCGCGTCCATAAAGGACATACGGACAGACTGACAGATAGACAGACAGACAGACAATAAATGAATTTTATACAATTGATAATCCTAAGTGTTCACCTTTGAAATTTTTTGCTTAGTGTTTCAAGATATTCCTCTAAACGCGAAGAAGCCTCGAGAACTGTGTAAACTGCGTAAACTGAAAATATTTTGGAGCCTCAAAAAAATTTTTATGAATAAAAGTTTACGCAACCCTCGAAAACTTTCGGGGCAAATTTGCTGCGAAAGCAACCTCGAAAAGTCGGAAAGTGAATCAATCAGTGTTGCTGTTTGTCGAAATAACTTGCTGCCAGTTTGAAATTTCTTTAGAAATTCGCACATACTTTTTTTAAAATTCACATATGGGGTAAAACACACGAAAACGCCACTTGAAAAAATTTTTGACTCCGATTTGGGTGAAATTTGGCGTGATTGTAGTATTGATGTCTGGCAATAAAAGTGTGCTTAAGATATTAACCTAATATTATTTGTTGCTCAGATACGCGGGTATGAAATTCACGATTTTCGTACTTTTTCAGAATAAGTGTTTTTTTTTCGAAAATTCATAGCTTACAGCAAACTTTATCAAAAAAAATGAACTTACATTTTTAGGTTTTACTTGTACTTTTCAAAAAAAAAATATTGATTTTGAAAAAAAAAAAATTTTTTCACAAAAATTTTGCGAATTGAAAAATATTTTTGCATTTTTTTAAAAAAACCCATATTTTAAAATTATTTTTTTTATTTTTAAAAAAACTTTGATTTATTCTGCGCTTAATGCCGTAAAAATTTTTGAGGGAAAGAAATTATTTATATTTTTTTTTAATTTTAAAAAAAAATTAAAGAGCTAAGATTCTGTAAATTGAAATGAATTTTTAAATTTTTTTTTTTGAAAAATCCATTTCTGAATATTTTTTTGTTTTTATAATTTTAGGTTTTTATTTGTACATTTCAAAAAAAAATACTGATTTTGAAAAAAAAAATTTTCGCAAAAATTTTGAGAATTGAAAAATATTTTTGCATTTTTTTAAAAAAACCCATATTTTAAAAATTTTTTTTTTATTTTTAAAAAACTTTGATTTATTCTGCGCTTAATACCGTAAAAATTTTTGTGGGAAAGAAATTATTTATATTTTTTTTAGTTTTAAAAAAAATTAAAAAGCTAAAATTTTGTAAACTGAAATGAATTTTTGAAGTTTTTTGAAAAATCCATTTCTGAATATTTTTTCGGAGAACTTCAGATTACAGCTTGATACGCAAGCTTTAAAATGATATGCCATAACATGAGGGCAAGTAGTAAATTAAAATGTTTGAGCCGCTAAGCGCGCGCAGTACTACGCGATGAAAGGCTACTGCACTGATTCTAAATTTCAGTTTTAGTTTTCAGGTTAACGGCTCAAACATTTTACTTAACTACTTGCCCTCATGTTATGGCATATCATTTTAAAGCTTGGGTATCAAGCTGTAATGTGAAGTTCACCAAAAAAATATTCAGAAATGGATTTTTCAAAAAAACTTCAAAAATTCATTTCAATTTGCAAAATTTTAGCTTTTTAATTTTTTTTAAAACTAAAAAAAAATATAAATAATTTTTTTCCCACAAAAATTTTTACGGTATTAAGCGCAGAATAAATCAAAGTTTTTTTAGAAATAAAAAAAAATTTTTAAAATATGGGTTTTTTTTAAAAAAATGCAAAAATATTTTTTAATTCGCAAAATTTTTGTGAAACATTTTTTTTTTTTTCTAAATCAATATTTTTTTTTTAAAAGTACAAGTAAAACCTAAAAATGTACGTTCACCAATTATTAATTGATAAAGTTTGCTGTAAGCTATGAATTTTCGAAAAAAGCACTTATTCTGAAAAAGTACGAAAATCGTGAATTTCATACGCGCGTATCTGAGCAACAAATAATATTAGGGCAAAATCTTAAGCACACTTTCATTGTCAGACATCAATACTACAATCATGCCAAATTTCACCCAAATCGGAGCCAAAAGTTTTTTCAGGTGGCGTTTTCGTGTGTTTTACCCCATATCAAAAGCGCGATTCTCAGAATTTTTGTTTGTTTTCCTTTTTGTGTTTTGTTATTAATTAACTTTTTAACAGATTAACTCTTGAGCAATGTGGTATCACTATATGTTAGACCAAGGTGATTATGTGGGGCTTCCAATCCACCACTATCCACCACCTAATGATTAACTTAATTCTACATATTTAGACATTTTTTTTTTTTTGTGATACTTTTTTTTTAATTTTTGCTGCAACACTGATCAAACTGTGCTCCTTGAACTTCAGCCATGGACGAAAAAAGTTGAACGAGGTTGAAACAATTATTTTATGAAATTTGATATGCGAATAGATTGAGTCCTGAGTAAAGACATTTGCTAAGAGCGGGCGGTGCCACACCCCTAACAAGAAAAAACGTCTCCATGGCTAAACTAATAGACCGATTCAGATTCAGACAGATGGACAGACATACAGACAACAAACAGATAGACAGACAACAGGCAAACAGAGAGATGGACTGACAGGCAAATAGCCAAACAGACAGATAGACAGACAAACAAACAGGCAAACCGACAGACATGCAATCATATAGAGAGACAGATAGCCAAATAGCCAGACAAGTAAATAGACAGACGGTCATACGGATGAACTCAGGTGGTGACGCTGATCATGAATATGCAATTATCTATGCTGAAAACTGTGTTCTTTGGTTTAACACTATGTTAATCTCTACATGCCCTACAGTTTCAGGGTTAACAAAGATATTTTGGCTTTTGAATATGAAGATGACAACTTTTGCACCTTATTTGAAAAATATGAACCCGGCTACTTTTTCTATAGTTTGTTTTAAATATTTCATACAAAGACTTTGAATCCAAGTTTTATTCATTCCTACAGCATGGGACAAGTAGAATTCAAACACCTAGGAAATTTGAAGAAATTAAGAAGTTATCGCAGCTGACTGCATACAAGTTTTTGTATGTAAAATTTGTATGCACTTCTGTAACCTGACTTAAGGAAAGTCCAGAGACGTAAAGTTTTATTTGCATTATTGGCCAGATAGTAGGCTTTGCATCTAATTGTAAGTAGATTTTGTCGTGCTAATTTAATTTGTATTCAAGGATTAAACGAAGAAAACAATTTTCGAAATTCAGTACAATGACCTATATTCAGATGTATTTTTAAGTAATTTCTTTATTAATTTGCAAGAAAGAGAGCCATAAAAATTAAAAGAAATGAACCATTCAGAAATCAAGGTCGCAATTCCTATGGATTGATTGATCGATTCAGTGTTCAGATATGTGGAGGCGCCGATAATTTATGTGTTTTTTACTGTGAATTTTTATATTGTAAATCAATTAAAATGAAACAATACTGGTGTTTTTAATTAATTTTATAGTTTGTGACATAACTGTAACTTTTGCAATACGTAGTCTTCCCATTTTTTAATGCCTTTTGAATTAAATTAAACTGTGATAAATTTATTTTTATGCTTTTTATCTCGATGGGTTTGATTTTTTCATTGCACTATTGCATAATGTTCGTATGTTTGTATATATTAGAGAAATTTTTCAGACATCATCTTCATTGCTAATTAGTTTGGTATTTTCGTGTTAATTTTCTACACTTAAAAAAATATACATTTTTTACTTTCAGCTAGTTGGACTATTTTGCGAGTGTGTGGGCCGCAAAATTCATCCATTCAATTAACTCATAATTGCTAAGTGCGCGTAATCCCAGCTTGGCCCCAATTCCAATTTCGAATTCGTTCACTGGACCACAAAGACGCGCCTAATGAGAACACTTTCGATTATTCGTTACATTGTCCATTCAGTAGGTTATTTGAATGGTACGTGTTTCTCGTTTTATTTTGAGTTCGCTTTTCGGTTTTGAGTCTTTCTTTAACTTTGCGCTGTTTCCCCCATTTTTATAGAGATACGCTGCTTACTTTTAATTGACGATTACCTCATAGATAATGTTGGCTTTTTGTTGTCTTGTCTTCGTTGTACTCGCATGTAGCTGATGTTACTTTTGCTGCTGCTTTGTTATTTGCGTTATTTGCGTTATTTGCTGCTTATTGATCGCCGTTTGTTGACTTTAATTAATGAAGAAAATAACAACCTGCTCCACGGAATTAACTAGATTGTGGTCTATTAATAATTTTATTACAACATAAAATTCTAATTAGGTTGTTGCTGTTTTTCCGTCCGTCCCTGTTTCTATTATTTTTAGATTTTTGTGATTAGTTTAATTTTTTTGGCGCAGTCATATCAAACGGATCCGATAGTGTGAATTCCAACATTGGAATTTTTCGTTTGATTTTATGGATGAGTCGACAATTTAGCAGTTTGGGGTTTTTCAACATAAGCTTGGCTTAATTAGCGGCAGCTTGACAAGCGTTAAAAACGATTACGATGCTTATCCAAGGGTAAGATTCCTGAATTTTAATCATAAGACAATGAAACTGATGCAGATTTTAAAAATAAAAATTTTGTGAACCAATGAGCCAATATTAAAGTATCTTGTAAAAGGAATAACCTTTGAAAAAATATTGAAATAATGAAACTGTTGGCATATAACTCCGTGTGACT
Organism: Tricholauxania praeusta; assembly: GCA_949775025.1. Lineage (NCBI taxonomy): Eukaryota > Metazoa > Arthropoda > Insecta > Diptera > Lauxaniidae > Tricholauxania > Tricholauxania praeusta. Next base: position 47,727,419 of record OX459031.1, read on the forward strand.
GCTCGTTTTGCTTAGAAGACTTGGAAGTTTTCTGTGGTATAAGCAGTTTTCTGGAATAAAAATCAACATATTTTTAATTGAAACACGAATAAGTTTTTTTATTACTTCCTTATTAATTATCGACGTTGAGTTCGTGTCAGAGATTTTGAGATAAATGACAAGGACCCCTATCCTTTAAGCGTTGGCTTTTCTCATGAAAATTCATTTTAAAAAAAGTATAAATTCACTTTTTAATTGTTAAATTTATTGTTCCACATTGTACAACCAACTACATCAAAACTAGTATTGATAGCTATCTATACTACTTATATACTAAACTATCGTATACCAAAAATGGGTTCTTTTTCAAATTTTCGTATTTGCCAATATTAGCTAAGCGTCAAAAAGTTCACCTAATCTAGCAACGCTGGTGTTTTTTGCACTCCACAATTTATTCCCAAAAATTACAGCTTTAAATTAATTTAAAGCTCACATTATTTTTTGAAACTATGCCATTTGACCAGTTTATCTAAAAAACAACACGTGATAAAAGCAAATGAGTACCACATTCGGATTCAACGTTAAAATAATGAGGCAATGAAAGAAAGAAATATGAAAATTAGCATTTTTTTTGAAAGTTCTAATGATAGGATTTTAAATTTTACTGGCCTGAATATTATTCCTCTCATTTAAAAAAGAAAAATAGAAAAGTATGCTACAATTAAAGTCCTGCAATTGGCTGCCATAGATTGGATCTGGAAACTTTATTAAAATACTTACACTTAACCCTTAATAATTGAACAGGCATCAAATTACTCGTGGTGCTGTCCTTAGCTGAAACCAATTTTTCTGGACTTATCTAATCAAAAATAAGTCAAAAAGGCTCTCGGCGTACTAAAAGGCATCCATCTCCTACTAATTTTGAAAGCGAAGAACTTGTACGAATAAATAATTCAAAGAATTTAAAAATTGGAGAAGACCTACAGGGTCACGCGAACATTTTTTAAAATTTCAAAAGCGATCCTATATTCAGGATCGTTGATGTGACACCGTTTAAGGTGATACTTTTCAGAAGTAATCATTCATTGTGTCGAGATATGACAAATTTTTCTTTAATAAGGTTTGGTGTACCGTCAAAATGGGAGGTAACAAAACAGTAACATGTGTATTTAGATCGAGATTCCGAAAAGTTCCAGGTAGAAACCCATGCCACAAGATATGTACCAGATGGTGCCTTAGAACTTAAATAAAAGCCGCACTCAACAGTCTGTTGTCTCTTATAGTCTTAAGTTCACAATTTATTGTAGAACACTTAACGATTGCCTCGAACTTATTCTTTATGTGGGGAAATATTAGCTCCTAGTGTTAGATGATTGCCTACCCAAAAAGAAGAGGAGGCACAGTGTGTCTTAATTGAACCAGAACAAATTGTGGACTGTCCCATTGATACAAACCAGAAGTTATCAGAAATTGGGAGGAAGAAAAACTCTTCTCACATTAATATAATAATGTAAAAAAAACAAGCGCAGCGATGGGTACCACCGGCAAAGGCCACATCACTAAAGTTGCTAAGGCTACACAGAGGCGATCTTTGAGTCCTTTTGCAGCACCTCTTAAAGAAAATGGCTTATCTGAGGATATTTGCAGATTTTACGGCATGCACATTGAAATGCCAGAACATATGACGCGTTCAAAAAAAAAAAACCAAGTGTTTTTCGTGAAAACCAAAATCCAAAAATAAAAAAATACATACAACTAGATTGAGTATCGGTGCGTTCGGCACTTGCATCAATGATGGCGTTCGGGTTTTGTGGAAATGTACTGAACCGAGACTTGAAATGTACTTTTTAGATGTTAAATTTGTTATTTCATCATGAACACTAAAATTCAAACACAATTTTTATTTTTTTACTAAAAAAAAACCAATAGGTCAGCAAAGTTTACTCTTGGTTTTACGCATATTTCAGCTGAATTTCCTAAAACCAACAAACAAAAAATGATAATTTTTGGAAATAATCCAAAGGCACTGAGATTCTACCGAAAATGTACTGAAAGTGTGCCAAATGTACCGAATGTACCAAAAACTTAACGAATGTACTGACGACGATTTTTCAGAACACATGTACTGAAAAAAGTACAAGTGTACCGAAAATGCTTTCACTGATTTGTACGTTGTGGGCGAATGTTTGACGCGTGTATGCTATAGAAAGAAGGATTTGCATGTACAAGTTGTATGTGGTTTGATCATTCGGGTGTTTTTCATGCACAGAGTATGTGCGATGCATTTGGGTCAACAGCAAATAAAGCGAATCTGCTTCAGTTTCATTTCATAACAAATAGTTTATTTTAAAAATTTATTTTTTTAAAAACATTGCAATAGAAAATGCTCCTCAACTGATAATATAATGTGTTTCGATTCTTGCGTTCGAAATCGAACCATTAAAGCGGCTATGCGCTTGAATTATTTCCTCATTTCATCAAAAGTTATTTCAATAAAGCAAACGATTTTCAAATCTGGTCACAGTCTTAATAGTTGCGACAGATGCTTAAGCCTAATTGAAAGAAAAAACACTACAGGAGGTCGTTTCAACACCAGATGATTGGAATTATTGAAACATAAAAAATAGGGCCATTATAACTTTTACTCCTCAAATTAATTGAAAAAAGTTATAGTAAACAGGACGTAATCGAAGATAGGAGAAAAAATAAACTGGTTCAAGATCTGCAAAATATTTCTGTATACTCGTATAAACAGGAAAACCTTTAAGCTTACCTTCTCTAATCAAGGAACTATACTGGTAGTAAAATAAGAGAAAGGTAGTGGTAGTGCAGGAAATTTTGGGATGACGAATTTTATATCCATTCGAAAAACTAGTAACAAAATTCAACTACATGGATCTTATGCATATCCCAATTGGAAAAAGTGATTTTTACCATAAATTAAAATACAAAGACATAATAGATTAAATTTTGATGTTGCCAGTGACGTAGAAATAGAATAATTACGGAAACTTAGTAACTCTACGTTTGCGACAAAGAAACGAATTATTTATATTATTTAATTTTTTGAGTTGTGTAGTCCCAAAGTAAAAAAAAAATGGTAAATGTATAGAGGATGGGATCGAAGGCATGAGAGAAGAGGTAGAGTGGGTAGAGCAAAGGTAAGATGAGAGCAAAGTTGAGGGCCGAACATTGTTTCGGAACTATAGACATCGGATATAGCTTTCAAACGATTATAAGTTGGGATGGATCTCGTATGAAAGATAATTCAAACTATGATATTTATACATAAAACTTTTAAATATAATGGACAATTTTTGATATATGACGACTTTTCAAATTTTTTGACCCATGTGTTACATGTAGACCTAAAGTTTTATTAACATATTATACATATAATAAGTGAATTAATAGTCATTTATGTATGTAAGAGAGGCAATTTTGTCTTCATGCAAAATTTGTTAAATAAACGCAAGTACTTAATTTCTTAAAAAGCCCAATAAGTTAAGGTTACCAAAAAGATCTAAATACTGGCTGCGGCAAACAAAAAGTTCACCAAATTATTGTTCATTTCATGATGATGCGTAAATTTTTCATCAGATTATTGAAATAGTTTTAATAAGACTTACACAATTTCTATTCGAAATGAGTTCATTGCACATGACTGCTGTCTTTCGCTATTTACCGGATGTGGAAAATAATGCTCCCCATATGCTCACATGTGGTGGCCATGACTGTGGTCACGAAACTTGCAAGTAGCAGAAACAAAAACTCGAAAATAATTATAATTTCATCACAAAATCAAATCAAATACAAATTGTAACAAAACATCGAAGCCTCTTCATGAATTTTAAGCGAACCCAGTGAACGGTTGGTGCAGCTCCACTCAAGTAGCCTTAAGTGATTCATAGAAATCGGTGATTTTGCTGAATTGTTTTTTTTCCGATTTTGTTTTTGTTCATAATTTATGTTTTGCTTGAGTTGCTCATTCAAAGTTAAAAATCAATTCAGTAAACGATTTAATTGATTTGCGATATTGTTTGTTTTATTCTGAGTGTTGACTTTGCTAATCAAATTTTAACACAAATTTATGGCACGTACTTCTTTTGCAAAATTTACATAAGTATTTCTTAAATTAAAATAAAAGTAAGAGCTTAAAAATGCACTTGCATGAAATTTCAAGAAAAAAAAAACAGATTTATTATAATTAAAATTAGGTAATTTTTTTTTACAGGAGCATTCTTAAAAATTTTGGATTTTAAATTTGTAAAATGACAAACAAAAAATTTGTTTACATTAAAGTTTTTCGAATTCAACTAGTTGGTTGAAATCTTTAATGATACATCGAATTTTCATTAAAATGTTGGAAAACGCAAAAGGTATTCAAATGTAAATTCAAGAGGTTTACCATTTCAGGGTGTTTGAACTCTTAATGCCAAAGCTACATTATTTTTATCCGCTTAGTTATTTTTCATCTGCATTCAAATCAAATTTTGTTTTATTTCTTTGCAATTCACCAAGTAGGCGTTAGCTATACCATAAACAACTTGGCCTGACTCACAAATCCAAAGTTAAAGAATATTTTATGCAACTTACAAACCAAATCTTTTGGATATGAATCAGTTTGTTGAACATGTGAGTCAATATTTATTCAATGTTTCATTAGAATTACCAATTATGGTAAACACCGCAATCCTTGAATTTATTAAAATATTAATGTTGGTAACGTAAGTTATATCTTTACGAGTATTTTTTTAAAAATATCTATAACGAATCATAAGAAACAACATGATGTTACTGCAAGCACGTTTTTTCTCGAATACTACCTTACAACATAAGATCATCAATTTGAAACAAAATGATCGCTTTACACTAATAACACAGGCCTGCAAAATGAGGGTCATAACTTCCTCTCTGGAATTTGATAGCTGATTCTAGAGTATTTTGGTGCGCTGATTACGAATATGTACTTAGTTTTTCTCCATCACGTAAGGTTTTTGAGATATTCTAACCTAAAAGTGCAAAAAACACTGTTTTTTGACATATTTGAGGTTATGTAGCACCGTGTTTCTTTTCTATTTTTCAAAAACCAAGTATGGGATCTTAAAGAACAGTTCTTCTTTTTCCAAATGCTGTTGAGTTTTCTGAAATAGCTTTTTTTTCGCTGAGTTATCACATTTTCAAATCTTTTCATATGGACCAAAACGCAGACCGTTACGTTACATTTGTATGCATATTTTGACATAAATTGTTCCTAAAATACATGAAATGGAATACTTTAAATATTTTTTATGGATGCATCTAAGAGTATGCTTCTGTAATACCATTTTGTATTATTATAAAAATGTTTGTATGCCTTGTCATTTAGGAGTTATGAACGTGTCAGCATGGACTGTTACGTTACATAATTTTTGAAAAAGATTTTAAAGTTGCGTTACATTATTGGAAAAGTCTGCTCTTTTGGTGGACTGTTTTCAACGTGAAGCTTATAATTTCTAAGCTTTAGAATGATAGTAATTAATTAAATTTTAATTACATAAAAAACATTTTGTTTGAGTTCTATAGAAGCAAATATGTTCGAACTGTTACGTTACACGAAAAGACTGTTACGTTACCTTTGCGATCTACGTTGGTATAAAAAGTAAAATTAAGCATTAAAATGGCTTAAATTGTTTAATTTCACAATATATCATTAATTCAGAGGTCTTACGATTAGACATTTAAGAAGCTCCAGGTAATTGACATGGAATCCAAAAGAACCAACAAAGCTCTAATTATTCACTGAGCTCATTAAATTTTATTAAAAATAATTTACAAAGTGGAGATCAGTAAAAAATATAAATCGTATTCTTGTTTCGAAGTCGTAAAAGTGGTGATTGTTCTACCAATCACTTGAATTTGGTGAGCCGACTCTATATCGCGGATACTTTTTGCACTAGCGAAATTCGTAGGTGCGTTCAAAATGTAATTTATATTGGAGAAATCGCGTTCATTTCCTTCCTCGATGGTGATTCTCAAATCTGTACGATGAAATGCAGCAACAAAGTCTGAAGCACAGTTCACGATACATTTACGGGACTAAACATGCTTCATCACAATCATTGTGGTAGTTGCGCCTATACCATCAATACAATCTTTCCCGTGAGAAGAAGTAAAATAGTCTTGATAGCAAATTTACATGTAGGGAATGAGAGTAAAAGATAAATTTTGTGTGCATTAAGTTGTCAGATACGAAAATCTTTGATTGAAATTTTTCGCTGTGATAGAAGGCAGTAGTAAGCAAAGTTAGCTGTTTTTGATACCTATGTGCACTTTGCACTTCGTCTTGTCCCTCGCAAGCAAAATTTTTAGCAAACTGAATTTGTAGCGTTCCCTCCTTGTTAAACTTATCATTTGATGCTCTAGGGCGATCTAAAGATTCTCAGTTCGTTCTGCTAAATATTATCGATAAAAAAAGACTGTTACGTTACAAATTGTTTTTGGCTCTGGACACACACATAAGCAAATGACCTCTAATTTCTTATTTTTTTTAGAAAATAGACTAAAAGTGCTCGGAGAAAATGCGGTCATTCTCTTTAGTTGACGTGCTAGATTTTGCACCAAAAGACTTTCTGGGATTTTTGACTGTTACGTTACATCAAAAAATGCGGTCGAATTCTTTTTCATACAAAATGCTGATAAGCTATTTTTTCCTTCAAAAATTTTATTTAGTTACTTTCACTATACCTAGGTTTACCTCATAAAAGCGGATAGTACGTATAGAATAATATATATTGAATACAACGTATTTTATTGATTCATGTTGTATTTTTGTCAATTTTTATTCATAAAGAGGCAACAAGGAAACAAGTCTAAATCCTGGCAGCAAGCAACAGATTTCGGGTTGACATTTGTGTTTCTCGATACTTTGGGATATGTACAACCAAAAAATAATGAAGAACCCTCGAAATTTAAGAAAAAAAATTTTTCTCCGTAGTTTACTTTTTTGCGTTTTGGTCCATATACAAATGTCCCTAATGAGTTTTCAGGTATAGGGAAAATTTCAAAATGCGATAACTCGGCGAAAAAAAAAGAAATTTCAGAAAACTCAACGGTATTCGAAGGAAAAAGAATTGTCTCAATTATCTTACACAAACTTTTTGCAAAAAATAAAAACACAGTTCTACATAACCTCTCAAATATGTCAAAAAACAGTGTTTTTGCACTTTCAGGTTCTCAAAAAACCTTACGTGATGGGATTTTTTGACTATTTTTCTCATAATAAGCACACAAAAATCTAATAGAAACACAACTCGAAATTTAAAGAGGGATTTTGTTGTAGGACTGTATAATTGTTACTTACATATAATAGAAGCTTGGGAAATACTTACATACACTACATTTAAGAAACATTTACTGCATTAAAACTGTAACATCTATAAAAAAATGTTGCCTTAATTTTCTGATGGAACTTTCCTTATCCTAAAAAATCTCCAAAAAGTTACTTTTGAGCGTCATCTTCGAACTTTTCGGAGTGACACTAAGCTCTTTTAGTGTGGATAACCTGCGAGCTTATTTCTGCGGTGAAAATTAACCATTTCGCAAAAAAAAAAAATGTACTTAAAATTATTCCGTCTAAAAATACCTGTCCCATAAAAAAATTTATTTTCCTTTGCATCACCTTGTCGGAGCAAATATTTCCGCCAAATTATATGTTCCCGACTTTTCTTTGTCGACTGTTTTTTGAAAATTACGATAATTCACCGCTCTTAGATAGAGCTTAATTCCCCTAGAAAAGTGATTATTTGTGTGGAGCAATCAGACCTTGAAACTTTTATACTTTTATTCAAAAAGTTTTCAAAATAAAAGTTTCTTAAAACTTTTTTGTTATAAAAGTTTTTATAAACTTTCTTCAAAAACTTTTATTGAATAAAAGTTTTTCCAAAAAACTTTTTCAAAAAACTTTTATAAAAAACTTTTTCATAAGAGTTTTTCTGAAAAACTTTTAAAAAAAACTTTTATTAATAAAAGGTTTTTTTAAAAGTTTTTTTTTGACTTTTATTAATAAAAGTTTTTTTTAAAAGTTTTTTTTAACTTATATTTTTAACAGTCACATGCAAAGAGTTTTTTTTGACTTTTATTTTTCAAAAGGCGAAAATAAAAGTTTTTTTTGTATGAAAGAACGAGGAAAATCCAAAAATAATATCTTGGATCACTAAGCAAAAAATTTCAAAGGAGAAAACTTAGGATTATTGATAATAAAGTCCAAAGGAAAATACTTAAGATGTTTCTGAAAAGAAAGAAATTTATGATAATTATGAACTTATAATTTTTAGAAAAATTGTGCGTAACGCATCAATGTGAAAAGGCCGAAAATGGATTTTGGGAGTACAGGGGAGGTTCCTGACCCTCCAAAGAGGTGTTTTGGACCCATTTTTCGAAAAAATTTTTATTGCACGAATCGATGGGAAAAGGCCGAAAATGGATCTTGGAAGTGACAAGTGAGGTCCCCGACCCTCCTAAATGGGATTTTGGACCCATTTTTCGAAAAAAAAACTTTATTGCACGAATCGATGGGAAAAGGCCGAAAATGGATTTTGGAAGTGACAAGTGAGGTCCCCGACCCTCCTAAATGGCATTTTGGACCCATTTTTCGAAAAAAACTTTATTGCACGAATCGATGGGAAAAGGCCGAAAATGGATTTTGGAAGTGACAAGTGAGGTCCCCGACCCTCCTAAATATGATTTTGGACCCATTTTTCGAAAAAAACTTTATTGCACGAATCGATGGGAAAAGGCCGAAAATGGATTTTGGAAGTGACAAGTGAGGTCCCCGACCCTCCTAAATGGGATTTTGGACCCATTTTTCGAAAAAAATTTTATTGCACGAATCGATGGGAAAAGGCCGAAACTGGATTTTGGAAGTGACAAGTGAGGTCCCCGACCCTCCTAAATGGGATTTTTGGACCCATTTTTCGAAAAAAATTTTATTGGACGAATCGATGGGAAAAGGCCGAAAATGGATTTTGGAAGTGACAAGTGAGGTCCTCGACCCTCCTAAATGGGATTTTTGGACCCATTTTTCGAAAAAAATTTTATTGGACGAATCGATGGGAAAAGGCCGAAAATGGATCTTGGAAGTGACAAGTGAGGTCCCCGACCCTCCTAAATGGGATTTTGGACCCATTTTTCGAAAAAAAACTTTATTGCACGAATCGATGGGAAAAGGCCGAAAATGGATTTTGGAAGTGACAAGTGAGGTCCCCGACCCTCCTAAATGGCATTTTGGACCCATTTTTCGAAAAAAACTTTATTGCACGAATCGATGGGAAAAGGCCGAAAATGGATTTTGGAAGTGACAAGTGAGGTCCCCGACCTTTCTAAATGGGATTTTTGGACCAATTTTTCGAAAAAAATTTTATTGCACGAATCGATGGGAAAAGGCCGAAAATGGATTTTGGAAGTGACAAGTGAGGTCCCCGACCATCCTAAAAGGGTTTTTGAACCCATTTTTCGAAAAAAATATTACTCGTGTTATAAAATTTTTTTCGAAAATTGGGTCCAAAAGACCCATTTAGGAGAGTCGTGGACCTCACTTGTCACTTCCAAAATCCATTTTCGGCCTTTTCCCATCGATTCGTGCAATAAAATTTTTTTCGAAAATGGGTCCAAAAATCCCATTTAGGAAGGTTGGGTACCTCACTTGTCACTTCCAAAATCCATTTTCGGCCTTTTCGCATCGATTCGTGCAATAAAATTTTTTTCGAAAAATTGGTCCAAAAATCCCATTTAGAAAGGTCGGGGACCTCACTTGTCACTTCCAAAATCCATTTTCGGCCTTTTCCCATCGATTCGTGCAATAAAGTTTTTTTCGAAAAATGGGTCCAAAATCATATTTAGGAGGGTCGGGGACCTCACTTGTCACTTCCAAAATCCATTTTCGGCCTTTTCCCATCGATTCGTGCAATAAAATTTTTTTCGAAATATGGGTCCAAAACACCTCTTTGGAGGGCCAGGAACCTCCCCTGTACTCCCAAAATCCATTTTCGGCCTTTTCCCATTGATGCGTTAAGCACAATTTTTCTAAAAATTATAAGTTCATAATTATCAAAAATTTCTTTCTTTTCAGAAACATCTTAAGTATTTTCCTTTGGACTTTATTATCAATAATCCTAAGTTTTCTCCTTTGAAATTTTTTGCTTAGTGATCCAAGATATTATTTTTGGATTTTCCTCGTTCTTTTATACAAAAAAAACTTTTATTTTCGCCTTTTGAAAAATAAAAGTCAAAAAAAACTCTTTGCATGTGACTGTTAAAAATATAAGTTAAAAAAAACTTTTAAAAAAAACTTTTATTAATAAATGTCAAAAAAAACTTTTAAAAAAAACTTTTATTAATAAAAGTTTTTTTAAAAAGTTTTTTTTGACTTTTTTAAATAAAAGTTAAAAAAAACTTTTACTTTTATTTTCGGATATAAAAGTTTTAAGGAAACTTTTACTTTTATTTCACAAAAATAAAAGTTTAAAGTTTACTTTTACCTAAAAAAAAACTTTTATAAAAGTTTATTTCAAGCTCTGGGAGCAATGTTCGACATTTTTAGCCAAACTAAAAAAAAAAATACTTAAGTCTATACAAATACTTAATGCAAAAATCAGTTTCCATCATCACCAATTTGTTATGCTTCTCTAATAAGACTTCATTGTCGATACACAAAAAAAAGCAACTTTTCTTATAACATTGCTTTCTTTTCATTATTACCTTATTGTACTTTCTATTTCGATCATTTTAGGAAGGTGTACATAAAATTTGAGTACTTCGCTGGTAACTCCTCGGAATAATGTTTGGAAGGAAGAAATTATCCCTTAAACTTGAATATTTTAGCTTTGGAGATCGCTCTGGGCGAACCGTTAACTGTATTAAACCCACTGCGTGTCATTTCGGTTGACATGATCTGAGGTTGTATAATAGTAATATACTCAAATTATATTAAAATTCAATATCAAATAGCTTAAGTCGATGATTTATATTTGTTAGACAATTACAAATTGATAATTCTTGAAAGTATTTTCTTCAAATCGTAAGCTACATATGTATGTACTGAATTTATTAAGCAACGATGAATTGACATGTTAATTTTTTCAAAGCATTCCATCATTAATTTATAACCATAACCGAAGTATCCGATACTGAATCATTATAGATACCATTTTCCATTATGATTATTTGATTAGAGTCTATAATTCCATGATGATGACTTTTATTTTCATCTTAAAAGCTTTTTTATTATTGCCTACTGTGAGTGATGTTTATGTTGTTGTTTTTGTTGCTATTGGTTTACTACGAGTGTTATTGTTGTTTCTCTGATTTTCGATATTTCAAGATCAAAGTCTTTCTTTGACCTTTGATTTTGATTAGCTCGACGACGGTGGCAAAACAATACAAAGCTGTCTGACAATGAGTGGATTTAAAGCGGATTCAACTGTTGTTTTTGTTTTTGTTTTTGTTTCAGCTTCAATTTCTGTTCATCGTAGACATCATCGATGGATCGAGATCGATTGAGGCTGATCAAACATCGCAATTGAAGTGGAGAGTGATGTTAAGAGTGAATTATTGTTGTTATTTGTTGTAGTTCTTATGATTGCTACATTATTTAATGTGTCATCTTAAGACATGAGGTAAGGGCGCACAATTCGTTTTGAGTAGATAAATGCGATGAGACAAGATCAATAGTAAAAATATAGAGAAACCCTGAGTAAGTTCAAAAACCTTTTGTTTGTAAACATTTTTAATCGTTATGCTAATTAATTTGAGTGCAAACTGTTAGTTTTTAGGAGAAAAAATTGACACTTCAACATCAATAGGTTTGGTTTTTGGCATCAACCCTCCAATACAAGTTTCTTATGATTTTAAACACTTTGGGCTACTGATTAGGGGCCGTTCAAGTATTACGTAACGCAATTAGGGGGGAGGGGGGGTCTTGTGAAACGTTACGATGCGTTACAGGGGAGGGGGGGGGGGGGGGGTTCGAACAACGCGTTACGTAACATTGTTTTAGAAGTGAAACTACTTTAGCGGGTGGTGATTTGAAATGAGGTGTGTATAATGAAACGCTTTCTTTATGTGTATGCTTATTGAATAGCTACAGCCAAAAAATTTTATTATAATGATAAAAGTTGATGGGATCTAGATAATTTACAGCAATATATGATATGTTAAATTAAAGCACTTGTGAAGCAGAATGTTCTAAAACTATCATCTTCGAGATTGGTTAACCAAAACCAGAGATGTAAGCGTGGAAAGATTTCCTATTTTTCTCATTTATTGCTGTAGCTGTTCTAGATCCCATCAACTTTTATCATTTTAATAAAATATGTTCGTCTCATTTTTCGCCATTTTAACATATTTTAAGCTTAAGCAAATGTTTATTACATTATGTGTGATTTTTATTAAATAACAATATGAACAAGTTAAGGTGTTATCTTCAGTCAGGCCGAAACTCACATACCCTACACTGCACTCAAAGTAGGTATGTACATATATTTCAGTAAAAAAAGACGTTGAAGAGGTTAAATAATTCGAAAAAAGTGTGAAATGTTTAAGAGGTTGAAAACTGTTGAAAAAGTCGTAATTATATGCAAAATGTTGATGTTGAGAGAGGTTGAAAAAGTCTAAACAATTTAAAATCGATGAAAAAGTCGAAAAAATAAAAAAATTTCATCACAATATCTTGCACGGCTTTCGAGATATGGTGGTATAGAGGTTAAAATTTAGAACCGTGCCACGCGAAACTTTGGAAACTTGAAACCTAGCCTAATCTTAATTTAGTTCAAATGTACACCTAATCACCAAGTTTCATCAAAATCGCTGCATTTTTTTCCAAAATGGGATTGGGCAAATATACATAGAGTATGGGCGGTAGGCGTGTCCATGAACCGATTACGTCCGTTTTGAATAGCAAGATGCCTGCAAGATGGTCTGACCTGAGTGTGCTAATTTCATTCAATTAGCTTTCTTGGTTTTTCCGTAAACCTGATTTGAACAGACAGACAGACGGACATAGCTAAATCAACTCAGGTGGTGACGCTGATCAAGAATATATCTATATACTTTTTCATACCTTCCACCGCCCTCTTCTATGCGTTACAAACAAAATGACAAAGTGAATATACCCTCGGTGTAGGGGTAGAGGAAAACGTTACGGCGCGTTACATAGGGGGGAGGGGGGGTCAAAAATCTTCGAAAATTGCGTTACGTAATACTTGAACGGCCCCTTACAAATAAGTTGTATTTTTCAAATATTGTTTAATTTTTTTGCAAGAAATCTTTAAATGTAAATTCAGAAAAAAAGAATGATGGTCAAATGACAAAGTCAATTCAATAACCTTCCTAGTCCTCGCAATCGTCTAGATTTAGTTAGTTTCTTAATAACCAATACTGCCCTACTAAGCAAAAAGGGCTATCTAAAAAAAAACGCGCTTCGAGATAATTTATGTTTTGTTTATGTCAATTTGTTGAAATACCTGTAAAATTGAGACAGGAAAATTCTTTTAAGAGATTTTTTAAATTTATGTTTGAACTAAGATACCGGCATTTGGAATAGTTCATTAGACGCGTAATTTCTTAAGCTATCCGATGCCATAAGTATTTGAATTTAAATTTTTTTGAGATATCTACGCCCTTTTCGCTTAGTAACATAAAATTATGCATGTTTGGGTGTACTCTTTCAATACATCAAATACAAGGGTCGATTCGCCGCTTTTATGAACATTTTTTGTGTTTCATAATTCAGGATCATGCATTCAGTGAACGAGCACGCGATCGGGTCTGTTCGTAGCTGGGAAAAAAGGCAACGCACGCGTCGTTGCGGCAAAACGAGAATAACATATCATATACATACGAATATAAAACGAGAGAGCGTAAAAATCAATTCAGTTTGACTTGAAAAGCGAACAAAGGAAGGCTGCTGTCGCACAAATCTTAAAACACAACTACACATGCATTGAAAAGAAACTACGGGTCCCAGTAGGCAAGGGCAGGAGCTAACAGTGCTTCTAGAAGGCCTGCCTTGGTAAGTATAAGGCCTTCCACCCTCCTTTCAAACGTACTTTCTTTTTTATATGAAATGGCCGCAGAAAACAGGCCTTTCTAAGATCGCTTACCGTAGAAGGACTCTCAGAAGTACTTGACAAAAATTTAATTTTAATAAATTTAAAGACTCTAAACATTAATTGTTTTTTGAAGTGAAAACTTCTTATGGCACGTTGTGCGGCTGAGGAAAAAAGTATAATTTCGCGACACCGACCGTCATCGGGAAGACTTGGGAAACCAACTCGATTTCAGAAATTTGAAGACTTGGGAAACGAACTCGATTTCAAATTTGGAAGACTTGGGAAACGAACTTGATTTTGGAATTTTGAAGACTTGGGAAACGAACTCGATTTTAGAATTTCGAAGACTTTGGAAACGAATTCGATTTCAGAAATTTGAAGACTTGGTAAACGAACTCGATTTCAAATTTGGAAGACTTGGGAAACGAACTTGATTTTGGAATTTTGAAGACTTGGGAAACGAACTCGATTTTAAAATTTTGAAGACTTGGAAAATGAACTCGATTTCAAAAAATTTATAAAACGTTGCCTACTTTTAGGTGCTATTAATAATTTGCCCCTAAAAGTAGGCAACACTTTCTAACAAATTTCAAAAAGAACGCCTAAAAGTAGGTAACGATTTTAAAAATTTCAGGTAATGTGTCCTAATTTTAGGTGCTATTTTTGAAATTCGTCGGAAAGTGTTGCATACTTTTAAAGCGGCTCTCACACGATCAATATTACTGACAGTATAATTACTGACAGTATTTACATTACTGTCAGTGTACCACTCACACGGTCAGTATTGTTTATTGTCAGTAATCAGTTTTTTTGACATTCGACTGGTGAAGGTGCGAACTATGCTCCAGCTACGTGACCAACAGCCGAAAATGGCATGCCACTTTTTGGGGCAGATTCCATCCAAACTTGCACCACGCCTCCAACTAGGCATCGGACGACCATACCCTTGGACGCAATCTTCCATGCCACTGAATGAGGAACTTTTTCAAGTTTCTTTCAAGTTTCGCTGCCTCATCGTCTATCTGCCACAAAATGGGGCATGCCACGCCTCCTCCCAGGATTTTGCCGTCCCGTGCCTACTTGCACCCTCTGACCAACTTTCAGCCACTTTTCTGTGCAAATAATACTGATGAACTGTCAGTATTCACCTCACACCATCAGTATTAAGCGGCCCTCACACGATCAGTATTACTGACAGTATTTTGAATACTGACAGTATTACTGATCGTAAAGGGTGTTTTTTTTAGAGGTTTGTTTTTCGAATAGAGATAAAACTGTCATTTTATAGTTAAGTCTGGCAACTCTAACGTCATTTATGTTCAGTTTGGTTTGCCATTTCATCATGAACAGGTTGACAAAAGAACAACGCTTGCAAATCGTGCAAATTTATTTCGAAAATAATGGTTCAGTTCGCGAAGTTTACCGCAAGCTCCGTCCATTTTATGGTCGACATAATCGTCCATCAGAGCAATTAATTCGGTTAACCATGGGTCGTTTTCGCACTACGTTTACTCTATGTGATAATACGCATCCGCAGAGACGTCGAACAGTGCGCACCGAAGAAACAATTGCCGCTGTAGAGCAAAATGTTGAAGAGGACCCGAATGAATCGATTCGCCACCGTGCACAGCAATTGGAGCTTTGTCCATCAACTTTATGGAAGATTTTGCGCAAAGATCTTGGCTTGCGACCTTACAAGATCCAGCTTGTGCAAGAATTAAAGCCGCGAGACCATGCAATGCGTCGTGATTTTGGTGTATGGGCCGAAAATGAGATTGATCTCGATGCTGATTTTCATCGCAAAATTTTGTTCAGTGATGAGGCTCATTTTTGGTTGAATGGCTACGTCAACAAGCAAAATTGCCGCATTTGGAGTGAAGAGAATCCACATGAGACCCTTGAGACGAAATTATATCCACAAAAACTGACTGTTTGGTGTGCTCTATGGGCTGGTGGAGTCATTGGGCCATACTTCTTCCGAAATAATGCTGGAGAGTCAGTTACCGTTAATGGAGACCGGTATATAGCCATGATAACCAACTATTTTGTTCCCGAATTGGATGGCATGAATGTGGATGAGTTGTGGTTCCAACAAGACGGCGCTACATGCCACACAGCGCACGTCACAATCAATTTATTGAAGGAAACAATCGATGAGCGCATAATATCGCGGAATGGACCTGTGAATTGGCCACCAAGATCGTGTGATTTGACACCATTGGATTATTTTCTTTGGGGATATGTGAAGTCGCTCGTCTACGCCAACAAACCAGAAACGTTAGGGGACTTGGAAGCCAACATTCGTGGCGTTATTGCCGACATACGGCCCCATATGCTCGAAAAAGTGGTTCAAAATTGGACCTGTAGAATTGGCTTTATTCGAGCCAGCCGCGTCTGCCACATGCCCGAAATCATATTTAAACATTAATGGCATAAAATTATCCTTCCAATAAAGCCAAATTGATGGACATTAAAACGATTTTCTTGTGTTTTATTTCAATTCGAAGCTCTATACCTCTAAAAAAAACACTCTATATGAGGTGAGTACTGATGTACTGTCAGTATAGAAAAACGATACTGATGACTGATGAAAAAATCGGATATTACTGACGAAGTTTTTAAATACTGACAGTAATACTGATGGTGTGACGGCAAAATCCTGGGAGGGGGCGTGGCATGCCCCATTTTGTGGCAGATAGACGATGAGGCAGCGAAACTTGAAAGAAACTTGGAAAAGTTCCTCACTCAGTGGCATGGAACATTGCGTCCAAGGGTATGGTCGTCCGATGCCTAGCTGGAGGCGTGGTGCAAGTTTGGATGGAATCTGCCCCAAAAAGTGGCATGCCATTTTCGGCTGTCGGTCACGTAGCCGGAGCATAGTTCGCACCTTCAACAGTCGAATGTCAAAAAAACTGATTACTGACAATAAACAATACTGACCGTGTGAGTGGTACACTGACAGTAATGTAAATACTGTCAGTAATTATACTGTCAGTAATAGAGATCGTGTGAGGGCCGCTTTACTGTCAGTATTTAAAAACTTCGTCAGTAATATCCGATTTTTTCATCAGTCATCAGTATCGTTTTTCTATACTGACAGTACATCAGTACTCACCTCATACGATCAGTAATACTGTCAGTATGCAAAATCCTGTCAGTAATACTGATCGTGTGAGGGCCGCTTAAGGGTAAATTATTAATAGCGCCTAAAAGTAGGCAACGTTTTTGAAAAAATTGGCCCATGAAAGTATGTAATTTTGTGGAAAAAATTTTGAAATTTGTAGCATACATATGTTGACTTCCGGTTAGTTGTTGCTCAGTAAGCAAATTTTTCTCTGCTAGCGCAGCCGAAAGCAGAGCCAGCAGCCCAAAGCAGAGAAAAATCTGAAATACCAGGCCACCTTGAACCAGCAGCAAGCAAATTTGGTTTTTTGAAAAATTTTAAAACGTTATATCTCGGCTATTACTAAACCGATTTAGACAAATGAGGTGTAATAGTTTTTTTTAAGAACAAGCAGATTTTTTTGAAGTCATTTGTATTGTGATTAACTGTCACAAGATGGCGTTTTAAGCAGTTTGAATATTCTAACAGCCAGAACTCGGCAACGAATAAGCCGATTTTGATAAATGTGGTGTCATATTGTCTGTAGGAAGAAGCAGATTTTTTAGTTAAGTTTTAGAAAAATTATGTTTAAGCTATTTAGTCACAGGTCCAGGTACTTTCTTTACCTGATTTTTTTTTTATACTTACATAATTCGAAATGATGTTTCTTACTGCAATCAGAATAAATTTTTGTTTTTAAACATAAGGAGTACTTAGCTCAAATTTAATTATTCACAGTTGAGGCTACTGAGCCGAATATACTTCTTCCAGCAATTTTTGAAGTGAAAACTTCTTATGGCACGTTGTGCGGCTGAGTAAAAAAGTATAAACTCGTGACACCGACCGTCATCGGGACTCCCCGTCATGTATGCGATGGTAAAATTTTAATGTTCTATTGTTTCTTTTAAATAAAAAATATTCCAAGTGGAAGACAAAAAGCAAAGCATACACACTAACTGACACATTTAATTCTCATTCAACGATTGTTATGCTTACATGTTTGTTTCTTTCAATGTCCGCGTTGTTGCGTTGACAAATTGAGAATGAGAGCGAGAGTAAAATTTGAATACATATTCCGTTTTTGTCTTCCATTGCATTGCCATATAAAAAGAAAACGCACACATACCAATTAACGCACTAACTTGCCATTAAACGATTTGTTTTCACTTCTGTCGGCACTCCCCGAGTGCAACCCGCCGTTTTTTTTTTTTTTTTCTATCCGCGCTACCTCACTTGCGTTGATATTTTTTTAATGACTTTACAATTTGACAAAGAATACACAAAACTCTACCTCCTTAACATAACATGAAACAACAGAAGACTAGCCTGCACACCTCTCTTAATTTCTAACCATGTGTTTACTTTTCATGTCGTATATGTACAATGCATATGACAAAAAAGTTATGCCGAATCATAAAACATTGCAATACATGAAATAAAAAAGAAACAGAAAAGCGGTAAAGTAAATGGAGTCCTTCTTCTTTGCCTTCTAATATCAGGCCTGATAGCTCGTCTGTTGTGGCAAGGCATATTATGCCTTCTGTGATTGTATTTTTATTTGCATGAAAATCTAGTTTTGAGAAGTCCTCATATAATCGCAGCAGTGCTAGCAGGCCTTCTCCGAGTAAGGCCTTGCTCATTTGCCTGCTGGGGTGTGATAGTGCCCAGCTCTTAACTTGTTGAATACAGTCATTCGATCACTTTAAGGCGGTGAACCGCAGAGCGCAAATATCAAAAATTTTCTCACGTTCAAAAGTGAGCAAAATGTCAAAAACTGCAAGAACGAAGAAAAGTGCTTGATCGTTTTGCTATGTTTCCGCTTCATGAAATTTCTTATTTCAGGGGTTGAAAGAGTCTAATTTTAGTTGAAAAATGTCTTTCTATATGAAATTTATTAACTATCACTAAAACTCGCTTTCAAATATTTGAAGTGGGAAATGTAAGCTGAAAAGCTTCTTTGCTAAGGCATAATAGTATTATAAATTTCCAATTGCGAGTATGTTCAATTGAGATTGAATATAATGGCTTACATTGACCTCACGCTGTTTTTGACAATGAAGGAGGATTGTTTTTGTCTCTTAACTCATTTTTCACTATGCTTTCTTTCTCATCTTTTTTGTCGTTTTAATTTCAAAAACAATTACAAAATCTAATACAGAAACCTAACAATTTACTTACGTTCCGTGTATGTAAATTTAAGACCATGTACCTTTTGACTCTCAGATTTTTCCTACCAACAAACAAGCGAACTAGCTTGGGAATTTTTTTTGAAAAATTTTTAGATTGTTATTTTTTTCATTAATATTCCAATTTTTGATTCTATCTCATGAATAGTTAAAAGCAAAAACAAAGCTATGCAATGCAAGCAAAACTACTGTTCCCTGCGAAACCGGTGTTAAGCAATCTTTTGACTTCATAATAAAATTTGAAGAGATTTCGTATTATCAACAGCAGTGTTACCGTAAGGCAGCACAGTCAGTGTGCAGGAAATCACTTTCAGTGCAGGAAATCATTTCGAGCGAATTTGTGCCAACGAGCAGAACGATAAATAAGGCCTCTGTATAGACCCCATCGAAAAGTCTTTTTATTTTGCTTAAAAGATTTAAATAAAAAAATATAAATTCTCCAAATCCTTGTGCAAATTTAAAAATGATAACAAAAAAAATGCAGACTCTATATAAAAGTATGTGGACTCCTAAATTACATTATTACGCTGGCATTACAGTTAGCGGTGTTCAGAGCTGCCAAAACAAAATCCGACCGCGCTGATAAACCATGTCGTATAAGTAACGTATAAATTAAGGTGTTTATTTTGAAAATTTTATAGATTTTTTTTTTCTTTAAATATGCTTTAGCATGGGGCTTACAAATAATTGTCATAAAATTTGAGCTTCTTAGTTCAAGTTTCTGTCCAATATCGGTGAAACTTTACGAATAAACCAGATTACTAAAGCGTATTAAGAATCTGCCTTTTGTATTGAACAGAATTGGGACGGGTTCGGGAAAGCGGCAACGATTACAAGCTGTCAAAAAAAACCCGTCAGAAAATCGTTTGAATAAACACGACTGAACGGCGTACGACGGAAAATTCAGCTGCCATTTTGTTTTCATTGACATTTCAAATGTAAACATTAGGTGCCAAGATATAGCGTTTTATGCATTTAAGTTGTAAGATGTCAAACCACGCCCACACTTATTGTGTGACTGAAAATGTGAACAATATATATTCGAACGGGTGTTTTTGCAGTTCCAGAAAACTCTCTTAAAATTTCAGCTTCCTAGGTCAGACCTGTATGCGGGGCAAACAGGTTGTTTCCCATTACAATTCATATGGCATTTTAGGTCGCATTACTTTATAAAAAAAAAAATTTTCATTTTCGGATAGACTTGCGCTCTAGCACTTTTTAAACCAAAAACCTAAAAGTTGGAGCCAAAAACAATTTGTTTTCAATATTTTTTAGTTCAAAAAAGACTGGAGAGCGCAAATCTAGCCGAAAATTAAATTTTTTTTATGTATGAATTTTATTTATTTATTATGTTTATTGTACAATAAAGCGAAACCTCGTGTAGTACATCGAATACAAGCGTTGGGTAATATAATGATGAAATAAACTTAAGCGTAGTACAAATAGATGAAAAATAAAGTATTGAAAATATGCGTGTAATTAAGAGTTAAAAAAGTTATCAACAGCCAATTTGAATTGTTTGAAATTTCGAATTTGTTTTATATATCGCACCGTCAGAACAAGAGGGCCGCAGCTCAAAATTTTAAGTTTCGAGAAAATTGAGAATAAAGAAATCTGAAATTTTCCACTGAATTTGAAGACAGCCATATTTATAGCTATGACAGTCTTGAACTGAAATTCTACAAACTTACTTCTCAAATCTATAGAGTAACATTGACACATTTGGGAATGTGCCAGTGTTGCAATTATTTTGATTGAAAATATTTTTGGCTTATAAGAACTATAGCGCCTTGTTTTGATTTGCTACGGTAAAATCTTAAAAGAAAAATATTTTAAGATTTCTTTTTCGATTTAAGGCTTTGTTGTTTTAATTGTTTTTTATTTATTTTATTATCAAAATATTAATAATTTGAAATGAGGCGGTGTTGTTTTGTTAAGAAAAAATACAGAACAAAATATCCCTTATTTTAAAATGCATTTTAGAAGTTATTAATTGAGCTAGAAATATGGTGGTAAGACTAAAATTCAAAACACTTAATGAGCTATATAGTGGTATACATATTTCGATAACTCGTAATTTTGATTTGCGGCCCTTTTGTTTTAACTGTGCGATATGTACATAGGGAGAAAATTCCACAGTTTGACAGAACTAACAAAGAAAGTTCTGGACGTTACAGTATACTGGAGCCTGAAGACGAATAATAAATTTATCTTTTTATAAAAGGTAGATATATCACAATTTATTATCTGTTTGGAGAAGCCTGAGATAGGGTCGAATTTCCGTTTCAAAAAAACATATCTCGCAGCATTATTAATTGTAAGTTGGAGCTTATGTTTAGAAGCACAGTCAAGATCACCATAGACTAAAGCACTGTAAGCTAAAGTTGGAACGAGCATAGACTTAACCAGTTTTAGTTTGATAGCTTCAGGGATAAAACTTGTTGTGGCCCAAAGCATTCTGATAAAATTATACTTTTTAACGACTGTAATGTTTATGTGATCGCTGCAGCTTAGCCGACGACTTACCTTTAAACCGAGATTCGTTACACAGTCTTTATATTTGATAGCAGTGAGAAATGGGAAGAGCCTGGGTCTTAGCCGCGATAAGTTTTAAGTTATTATTTTTTGCCCAAGCGGAAATTCTACTTAAATCCTCGTTCATTCGAAAGATGAGATCCTCAGTTAGTCCTATTGGTCTAGAAAGATATATCTGTACATCATCTGCATATCTGTCATTTATGAACATGAAAAACAGAATGGGACCTAGTATATAGCCTTGTGGCATACCAGGCTTTATCATTTCTAACGCAGACAAATTTCTGTTAAATTTAGTACGTTGGAATCTCTCAAATCCAACTTCAATAACTTTAAAAAGTCCTTGGAGCCCGAATTTAAAAAAAAGTTTCATTTTAAGTTAAACGCCAAAAGCACAAAAAAATGTTTAACTTGAAATAATTAAAAACGGATTCTTATTTTAAAATCTCGGTCTCTAACGATTTGTTGGCATTTTAGTTAGCTTTTATTTCAAAAAATTGTTCATTTCCAACAAGATTTGCGCTCTCTAGCGATTTTTGAACCAAAAAACTTGATTTGGAACCAGTGTGCGATTGTAAGCATCAGAGCAAAAAAAAAGAAGTTATTAACTTTTTCCGCTGCATCGCAACAAAATTAAAATGATCTAGTTATAATTTAATACTAATTTTAATTGATGAGCAAAAAAAAGTACATTACAAACATTGTGATCAGAAGGCAAAAATAGGTGGTTCCAAACATAACAAGTTTTTGCGGTGCATCGCATATGTACATGGGCGGCAATAATGTGGTTACCATAAGGCCGGCATATATCCAGAATTCCTTCCAGAAAGACAAACTGTAAATAATGAATATTATTTAGGCTTCATATGGCGATTGCGGAAGAAAGCTTGAACGATAACGAACGGATGTCTGGAAGGAAAAAATCATATATTTCGAACAACGAGAATCCACAAAGTATATGAAAAAACTTGCCCAAAGAAACTCCGGCTCCAGGAAAAATGTCCCATTTCTTTCTCGACAGTCGTACCTGTGTTCGTATAATATATCTGTTCATAAATTACTATAAAACTATTAGCGATTCATTATCTTATTTTTAAATTGTGAAATTTGTAGCAAACAAAAAAAAGAAATAGCAAATGCATGTGAAATCTCGAAATACCAGAATCCAGACACATTTGTAGAATAATTTGCTTGTTATCATTAGAAAAATACGAGGATGTACGAAAACAAAAATGTTGTTTTGATAATTCAAAAGTATTTTTAGAAGTAAAGCAAAACAAAAAAACCCATGGAAGAATTTAGTGTTTCATTAAGTTTTTGATCATTTAATCAAATTCTTATTTGATTGAGTCGTAAAATTTTAGCGCTCATTTTATCAAACAAACGCATATTAAAAAACAATAAAAGTCTAGTTTATGGAAAAATCCTTTGCATGTAGACACTAGAATGTGCCATTAGCGTCGGTTTTAGCAAATTAAGATTAAAAAAATAGCACATGCAAATTGAAAAATCATCAGAGAATTAACATTTTCTGGTTTTCTTTATATTTGCACATGTATTTCCTATAAAAATAAAGTGCCAAAAACCGATGCAAATACCATAATTTTATTTAGTTAAAGTATACCATAAAATCGCAGCTTAGTAATTAATTGTCTCTGGTTGAATAGTTGCTTACGTTTCTAATTGATTTTAGTGCGGTATCTTACAGAAAACATCGTACAAAAACAAATAAAATTAGTTCTTTTGTGCTTAAAATTAATGGAGCAATTAATGAGATACATGTGAGATCCAAGCACTCAAGCATCCAACACTTGAACTCGTATTTACTATCGTTAACCGATTCGCCGTTTCGCCACAGCTCTTAGTGTGCAGTACATAAAAGGCCAAAAGTTAATAACGTAAGCATTAAGATTAATATTTAGTTAAATGGTAGCACCGGAATTTGGCCAATACTTATTAATCATCACTTAGCTTTAAAGATTTTAGCGCTTTACAAAAAACACACACACACACATAGTATATGCATAAGTATGTATGCCATTCAACTTAAATTAGAGCCCCATAGAAGTAAGACAAGTCTCGACTAATGAAACCAACAATTGGAATCATTGAAGCATTTAAACTGGACAAGAGTAAATATTAATTTAATAGTGTGGCACGAGGAAATATCATTCAATAATTTTGTTAAAAATGTAGGAGTTGTGAACTTTTATGCAAATGGTATTACAGCTCTTTTGTTTTCAAGAAAAATTGACAAAAATCACTGAGCAAAGGCACAAAGTCTTTGATTTCAAGTATGGTGGTGTTTCAAATATTTTTTCCAAAATGTTCGTTTTCGGTGAACTCTTAAAAAATACGTGTACACATATTAATCTCTAAATTTTGAATCCATCCCAAATCTAAGTCCGACAGATGACCTAGAAACAGATACAAAACCTTTAAAAACTCAAAACAAAACTTTAATAATCAAATTTAAGACTTTTTGATTATTTTTTAAGTATAACAATGGAGCTTCCTATCATTCTCAGAACTTTTCAACGAGATACTTATCGGTTTTATTTAAGCAATTGTATATATATTTTTTTGATATTTTTAACATTTTGAAACTAAATATCTCAAAAACTATGGGGAATAGGGTAAATTAATCCAAGATTACTTTTGCTTCGACATTCTTTATCTTTATAAAAAAAATAGGTTAGGTTAGGTAGGAGTGGCAGTCAGTTTGAGAATCGACTCACTTAAACCAAATGTTGATCCGTTGTGATACCACAGAGAAATTTATTATACCCTCTCATTGAACCAACAATATTTCGAAATAAGACCCATACTGGCGTGCTTAAGGTTATCCAGGTCATCAAATAAAAACGTACTAAGTGCTATGAGTCGTTTTCTAGCTAGTGCGGGATATGAGCACTAATCTTTTCCTCCTCCTTCACATCCCCACTACTTCTGCAGAAATCAAAATACCGAACAGCCAATCTCTCTGCATGTCTACCGATGTCTCTGCATGTCTACCGATGAGGCCGTGATCAGTTATAACTACAAAAACTGACGAGACACCATGTATAGTGTCCCATTTCAGCCAGATTTCTCTTTTTATGTAACAAGTTAACCCTTGGGTGCATCTTGTGTTATCTGCTTCCAAATCGAGATTCTTGACATAACTTTATAAAATATGAATTTTTTTATTGAATGCGCGAGCGATGAGCTTTGTGAAGTTCCTATGCTGCGAGAGGAGATAAAGGACTCAAGGGAGTAGAAAGAATAAATGAAATCATCCTAATGCATTTGAGATAGCCGCAGAGACAATGGCTCATAGTCACAACTTGTACTTGAGTAAGTTCTACAGGATTAACAAAGCGTTTCGAAAAACTAAACAACTCTTTATGCTCAATTAAAAGTACAATTAGCATACTACTAAAATCAAGAACCCTGTAATTAGCTTGACAACAAGAATAATAGAACTTTGGGAAATGTCATAACACATACCAACCAACGCATACACTAAACGCATAACACTAACCATGCAGCAACTTAAGCTAAACAGAACAGCCAAATATGACAAAGTCCCATCCAAAGCATTGAGAGTAAGCCCAACTTCAATGACGCAATTATTTCTTTTCCGTTTCGAAAACATTTAGAATGAAAACAGTACATGATGAACTAATTGCTTATATGTATATATTAGAGAGGAACCACTCGCACTCTGAAGTACTTACTCAAGCTATCCTCAATCGAACAAAAAGAAAACTTTAGGGATCACTTCGAAAACGGTAAGCCGACGTCTGCAAAAATCGCGCATATACGGATGATATAGACACACTTCTCGAAAAAGAGTGCAATTGAAAATCGAGCTTCAACAATTTCTTCGTTGACTTATCAACTGCCCTCGATAACACTAAAGTGAGTGTTGTGTTCATCTAATCCATGTTATTAGCTTCCACTGGTCAGATGAGTCCAAAATAAATTGTTTGGGATCAGATAGACGTGCGTAATGTTGGCAATACTGCTTCTTTACTTTTGTAAATAAAACGGATTCGATACTGACTCGTTCAAAAAAATCATAAAAGGTACTTAACCCTTTCAGGACCGAATTAATGTGGGAGGACTTAAAAAATATTTGAGGTTATATTCTTACTAATATGGTCACAAAAGTTAACTGATATCGATTTCAAAGTCCTACGTATCTTTGTTCGTCCTTACTGAATGATATATGAATGATATATTTTTTTGCTGTACGTATGTATAAGCAATATCTTTTATATTGAAAGATTATGTTTACATATTCACATGTTCAATCAGATTAATTCTTTAAAATATAATACTGTGGTTTATGCTAGAAGACTCTTGAAATAAATACCAACGAAAGAAACTAAACAATACTAGCTAGCATACACCATCTAGCGTAATGGTGTAAAAATAATAAACCGAACAGACGCTGCTGTACACTATTAAAGTCAATAACATAGAGACATCTAGATTGTGAAAGTCATACAACGTACAACGCCATCTAGCATCAAACATTCTGGATAATTGTGAGCTCAACGTCAGTGCGCCATGCTGGTGAATTGTGGTGAATTGTGGATAGTGGTAGAATGCACGCTACAAAGTAGCACTGGTGGGTTGTAGATAATGGTAGAATATACGCCACTTAGAAGCTACTGGATTATTCGAGAGAGTGATGACTGCAGTATAAAAGGGTTGTCATCTGAGCTGAGTGATATACAGTTGAGTTAGAACAGCGAAGCAATAAGCAATAAAGTGAATACAGTGTGATCCGTAGTAGAACAAAACAGTTTTCTATACAGTGTTAAATTAATATTAGAATTTGAACGTTAATAAATAAACCATTTTATAACTAAATAAGTTCGTGTGTTTTTAATTGTTACACAATCCAGTGATCGAACTCAGAAAAGTGTGAGAGATCGAAATTATCGTCAAAGAGACAGAAATTTCGTAACAATACCTACAGAAAAACTTCCATAAAACGTTTGATTTCGCTTACATCGCACTTGAGTTCCAGCCCCTGCTTTTTAACGCATAGAGTAACTTCGGGTATTGTGATATGTTCATGTAATGTGATATGCCATCATATTTTCTTAAATAAGCAATTCTCTACAATTTTTTTTTTGTCAACATATCAGTAACGGAAAAAGATATGTGCTGCAAGGTTTTGTGCGTTCGCATTCACTGTTTTTGGTCTCAGTGCGGTGAAATTGATTTAGCCACAAGTCGAGATTTTATTTGTGTGCATTTCATTAATGAATTAAGCCCAAAATAAAGTAAGTATTAGAGCCGAAGTACTAAAATTTGTTAGTAGATGAATATACTTTGACATAAATAATGTGTACTCTTTATTTGCTGAAATGTGTTTTAATAAAAATAACCCGAGTGTATTAAAACTGAAATTCGTGTAATAGTCCAATTTGGTCCACCCAGCAAAGACATTAGCTGTGCTTTTTGCAACAAATCCTTCCAAAGGGATACAAAGATTCAGACCTTACAATGATTGTCTTTCAAGTCGACAAGCAATTTTTGTACGTGAGTCAACTATCTGACTTTAATATTTCTATTATAAGCTTTTCGCTTATTGATTCAGATTAAATCTAGTTTCCTTTTTTATGGAAATTCTATTGAAAGATGTAATGTTATTGTATTATAAGTTCCTACTGTTTTATACTTGTTATACTTTCATGATGGTATATCACATTATCCGAACGCTATATATCACATTACCCGCCAATTTAATTTAGAGGTGTCACTTGGCTTTTTTCCATCTCATTGAAATAGCTTCAGATTGGCATATGCTATAGACCTCCGAAGTTGTAATATACTGCATCAACAAACCATAATACTTAAAGAAATAGAAGCTATGCTATAAAAGTTGCGTGTAATTTAAGATACAAAAATACCCATATCACAATACTCGAAGTTACTATATTGATTAGTTTAGGTACAGATTTTTTGCAAAATTTCTTCATCAAAGTACATAAAAATGTATGTAATTGGTTCCTTGATTGCCATTGAGGACAACTCAAACTGTTCAGATTTAATTTTTTTTTAAAATTTGCTGCACCGTTTCATCACTAAGTTCGTGTTGATTGTGTTCGCAATCACTCTCCTTCAGCAATTCATCTTCAATTGTATGGCCTTTTGCAGTAACATTCTGCATTGTCTCTTCAATAAAATGTTCCAAAGTGTCCAAAGCATCGCTTCCTCTTCATTTTCTCGATCGTTTTCATCTCTGGAGTCATTCCAATCATATTGGAAAATTTTTTCGATTTCCAACTGTGTCAAATCTTTGGGCTGCATGTCTAGCATATGAGAAATGTTTTCAAATTTTTCTGCCACTCAGAACCAATGTTGCCTATAGGCAAAAAAAAATAACAAAACGGTGATTTAGATATTTGAAGACAATGTTGCCTATAGGCCTATAGGCAACATTGATCCTGAAAGGGTTAAACGAAAAATAAGTACAGAACTGTATCCGCACTGACGGATCCGTAACGGATTCGAAACGGGTTCGCTACCGTTTTTGTGCACATTGGGAAATCATCAACACAAGCTTATCGTGAGAGCGTTTGCTTGTGGTAGTGGGCACTACTGGTTATGATAAATTCTTTTGTTCGGAGAGAGTGATCATCTGCTTGTTTAATACGTTTTGAGGTTATAAAAAAGATTTGGTCAATTTAAGACAACAAATGGCGCCTAAAGTTTGATTCGATTTGATACACTTGACGGAAGATATCAGTCGTATTTATTTATGATCTTTTCTTAGATTCTTGAAACTTGACTGATATAGAATGAAGTGTTATGTAGTCATACATACATATATATTTAGTATGCTAATACCATGCTACTTAGTCGTGGCCAATATGTCAGTATGTCAAATTAATAGAACATAATATCTTAGTTCATTGACGCTTACCCTTCGTTTTAATCCAAACGGAAGATAAACTTGCAAGGCGTTGGCAAAGGGTCAGTTCGACTTAATTCAGCATTAATTTATGAAAATTGATTTTTATTTTTCACAACATATTTGTATACGGTAGCAAAGAATGACGTGTTTATTTGTTAATATAATAATTATTTCAAGTCATTGTATGAGTTATTAGATGTAGAAATGTGTTTTGCGAATATTTATTGTTTTGCTATAAAAAAATAAGCACATAAGTTTGATGGCAATTCCATAATAAGATAGTCATAAGTTTGAATATTACAATTTCTGTGTTATGTATTTGGAAACTTAAAAAAAAATTTTTTTAATAACAGAGAAACTACATGTTGCATTGTACTATATGTTTGCGTATTGGGCTTATCATGTTTACTTTGAAAAAAAAAAATTAACAGCAAAATATTTATACGAATATCAAAGTTTATTAAAAAAAAATTATTATATAATTATATTATCTTAACAACAAAATTCCTAAAAAACATAAGATATGACAAATAAGCTTATTGTTGGGCAGAGCCGAGTGAAATATCTGATTCAGTGGAAATTACGTACTTTTAAAAAGACGTGCGACAAGGAGAAAAACAAAATGAAACCTTATATAAGTGAAGACTTCCCGCCATAAAATTTAATTATTTTGCTTACAACGGATGCCTCAAAGTTCACACAAGAAGTAGCTGTAGATGCCTGACCTTTATTATTTTTAAAATCTATTATATAAAATTCATTTTTTGTCCGTCTGTCTGTCTGTCTGTCTGTCTGTCTGTCTGTCTGTCTGTCTCTTATGCACGCGGAAACTATCCAGCCGATTTTGATGAAATTTTTACAGTATGTTAGTATCGATCGGGCGGGTGTCATAGGCTATAAAACTTTTATTTAGGGTGCATATTTAGGGTGGCCCTCATACACAAATATTTTCAAAATAGCGATTTCTCAAAGACAGGCAAATCGATTCTCATGAAATTTACACAGTATGGCTTTTATGTTAAGGGGTACAGATTTGATGGTAACAATTTTATTTAGGGTGCATACTTAGGGTGGTCCTCATACAAATATATTTTTAAATATCATTTTCACGAAGACAAATAAATCGATTCACACCGAATTTACTCTACGTACCTCTAATGTTAAGAAGCATAGCTTAGGCCACAAAACTTTTATTTAGGGTGGCCCTCATACACAAATATTTTAAAAATAGCATTTTCTCAAAGACTGCTTAATCGATTCTCTTGGAATTTACAATAATGGTTTTTATATTAAGAGGCAGAGATTGGATTGTAACAATTTTATTTAAAGTGCAAAATTAGGGTGGCCTCATACACAAAAATTTTTAAATATCATTTTCACGAAGACAGGTTAATCGATTCACACCGAATTAACACCACGTAGCTCTTATATTAAGAGTTATATATAAGGCTTCAACAGTTTTATTTAGGGTGGCCCTTATACAACCATTTTTTTTATATCATTTTCTCAAAGACCGCAAAATCGATTCTCATGGAATTTACACCATATGGCTTTTATATAAAGAATCACAGATAAGATCGTAAAAATTTTATTTCAAGTTCAAACTTAGGGTGGCCCTCATACAAAATTTTTTAAAATGTCATTTTCACGATAACAGGTTAAACGATTTACACCACGTAGCTCTTATGTTAAGAGGCATAGCTAAGGATACAAAACTTTTATTTAGGGTGGCCCTCACACAAAAAAATATTTTAAATATCATTTTCTCGAAGACCGCTTAAATCGATTCTCAAGGAATTTACATCATGTGGTTTTTATATTAAGAGGCACTGCTTAGGTTGTAAAAATTTTATTTTGGGTGCATACTAAGGGTGGTCCTCATACAAAAGTAGTTTTTAAATAGAATTTTCACGCAGACCGCACATCGAATCTACACCACGGTTGAGGTGAGGCGATGCGCACAGGGTAATGCTAGTTTAAAATATTACTCAACAATGACACTGCGTTGTTCTCTCATGTAGTGCTCCATTTTTAATAAACTATCAACTGTAACGCTGTCTTTTTTTTTTTCATTAATAACATTATACCGCACAATTGGCGTGAAATTCCATTCTTGAAAGAATTTTAGGACACCCTTAATTTTTATCACAAAAATATAAAAAAAAAATGTGAAGATAACACTCTGAATATAGTAAAACTGTCGGTTATTTCCTGAAGTTTCCTTAATCGAGGAGCTCAGTTAATGTAAATGACATTAAAAAATGTTAATTAAAGCCCAGAGCACTTATCTTTGAATAATTATTTTTTTTTACTCGAAAATAAATAAACTTACATAAGAATAGTTTCAAGATTTTTTCATTATTTTTTGAGTCTTAATAATAAAATAAAATCCACTGTAACAAAATATTTTTTTGGATATATAGTACACAAAATTAAGAAACATACGCCATACTGGGCTTAAACTAAAATTATTTAGCGTCGAAAATTCTCTATTTTAAACTCTCAATCTCCATTTTAAGCTCCTTGATTAAAAAAATTTGGGAAACATTAATTAGAAATGACGGTCTTAGGGGTATGTTGAAATAGTACGAAAAAGCCTAGAAAAATTATAAAAAATAACTAAAGAAGCATTTTTTCTGCATAACCATTGTACATGTATGTGATATAAGGTTAATAGCTTAGGCGGCTTATAAGTGTAGTAGCTAAGCTTTTTTGTATTTCTTCTTTATTCCTTATAAATAACTTATATTACTTTAAACAATAAAAGTATAACATTAAATAACTATGGAGTTAGTTCGGATATGGTGGGCACTTATTTACTTTGTTGCTAGTTTCTACGAAAGTAATAGTAGTATGTTACTTAATTCGATTCATTTATTTAAACAAGTTAATATAAATTAACTGTTTCACTTGTTACTTGATAATAAACTAAAATATTAACATTTTTAAATTTAAGGCAAAAAAAAAACTGCAACTACATAAAAAAAAGATGAAACAAAAACTGGTGGGTAATGTGGGATCCTATACCAAATTATCGGAAGTATTACTGTAAAGCACAAATTTTATTATTAAAAAGTTTATTTGAGTTATTATTTATTGATTTACCATAAAAAATTAACAATGAATTAACAAAGGAAAAAAAAAATAAGCAGGTAATATGGGCTACTACTTAACATTACCCGCATTCGGCTAGACCACATTAGCCAGTTTCATCTTTTGTTGAAAATTATATCTATTGAAATATGTAAGTAAACAAACTTTCTTATGACTTCTATAGCTAAGAAATAGTCTTAAGATTGAAGTAGAGCTTCCACAAATTTAAAAAATTCACTTTTGATAGAAATATTTTGATATCTGTAATGCACCATAAAGAAGACGAACACACCTCACAGTGTTAGTTGAAAAAATGAAACAAAGAGCATAATAGATAAGACGAGAAGCGTAAATTATATGTCAATCACATCTTATGTTTGCTTAAGAGAAGTAAAAGGGTGACCGACATTCCCAGGATAGCACACAATACCCGATCTTACTTTAATAATAATATACAAATTTAATATGTTTTAAAGTTCTATTGGTGGGGAGTTATTTTTTTAATACCAAATATAAATATATTAAAATAAATAAAAAGTAAACTTAAATGACAAAATAAAAATTTAATAAAAAAATAGACTTCAATGAAAAATTATATTTAAATAAAAGAACATACCTTAAATTAGAAGAATTGAAATTGAATTACCAACATTCAGTTCAGACCAGAGTAATAGATATGTATTCTTTACTTGAATAGTTAAAAGTGAAAAGTCTTTGATGAATAAAATATATAGGTGCGCAACTAAGTTCTCGCTGTTTGTCAATAGATGGCTCCAGCAGTAAGAGCTGGACGATCTTGACATATCCAAATCATGTCATGAACCAAGCTTAGACATTTAGTAAACAAACCGTTTCGACACATAAGTGATTTTGTTTTTGCGTTATATGCTGATGGTTGTGTGAAAATGACTGATTTTGTGCCAAACAATCTTCATTTGCGGGAAGTGTTGATTTTCTTCTTTCATTCGAAGAAAACGGCGGCTGAAGCACATCGAGAGCTCCAAAAAGCTTACGGAGATGCTGCACTAAGTGAAACAACGTGCCTTGATTGGTTTCGTCGCTTTAAAGACGGTGATTTCGATGTTGACGATCGTCCGCGTGAAGAAGGCCAAAAACCTTCGAAGACACTGACTTGGAGGCATTGCTTGATGAGGATTCATGCCAAACGCAAGAAGAGCTTGCTACAGCATTAGGAGTTACCCGCTAAGCCATTTCCAAGCGACTCCAAGCGATGGGAATGATTCAAAAGCAAGGAACTTGGGTTCCTTATTATTTGCAGCCAAAAGACGTTGAGCGTCGTTTTTTGCTGTGAACAACTGCTTCAGTGGCAAAAAAGAAAGGGTTTTCTTCATCGCATCGTAACAGGTGATGAAAAATGGATTCATTACAGCAACCCAAAGAGAAAAAATTCTTGAGGACTGCCTCTACTCATCGTCTCGGCCGAATATTCACGCTGCATGCTGTGTATTTGGTGGGACCAGGTCGGTGTTATTTATTATGAGCTGTTGAAACCGAACGAAACCATCACTGGGGAACGGTTTTGAACTCAATTGATGCGACTGAGCCGAGCACTGCGCGAAAAACGGCCGCAATACGAGCAGAGGCTCTAAAAAGTTATTCTACTGCATGACAACGCTCGGCCCCACGTTGCCAAACCCTTTAAAACCTACTTGGAGACGCTCAAATGGGACGTCCTACCACACCCGCCATATTCCCCAGATGTTGCGCTGTCCGATTATTACTTATTCCGTTCGATGGCACATGGTCTGGTTGATCAGCAGTTCCACTCATATGAAGATATCAAAAAATACATTGACTCGTGGATAGCCTCAAAAGACGAACACTTCTACCGCCAAGGTATTCGAGCTCTGGCAGAAAGATGGGAAAAAGTTGTCACCCGCGATGGGCAATAATTTGAATAAATAATTTTTAACCATTTTTTCACAACAAAGTTGATTTTTGATTAAAAAAAACAGCGAGAACTTAGTTGCGCACCTACCATAGAAAAACCTATTTTTTCTCTCACATCTAAGATTCTCAGGCAATACATTAAACAAATTGGTTGCAGTGACATAAAAGTGGCATGAAAAGTGTATTTTACAAATTGTAAGAACTGTAACAAATTTTCCATGTTCATTCTTAAATTGTAGTTTCTTGGTATCAAGCAACACAGAATCCACAGTTTTCAAATAATATTTTCAAATTTTTGAAGCAGCACAAATGCCTTACTGGAAAAATCCCAAGAGATTTGAACAATTGAAAACTGAAAGCTCTACGATTAACTTTGCAAATAATTTGAATTACATGTTTTTGCTGATTAATAAATAACTTTATTTTTATTATAAAAAAAGAAGCTCTTCTTTTAGAAGAGGATGATGAAGACGAGGCGGACATAACAGTCGTAGAGAGGGGAGGTGAATTGGAATCCGATGAGGGTCCTCCAAATTAATCTCCACCACTCAAAAGCGGCGTCCGCCGGCTTACTGATCCGCTTAAGTAAAAGCGGAGATGATGTAGTCCTCATACAGGAACCCTGGGTTCATGCCGGGAGAGTCTGTGGTCTGAGGACGCCTGGCTATAAGCTACTGGTGGCAAATGTGGAAGGTAACCCCAGAGCGTGCATTTTGGCAAAGACTAATCTTAACTTGTTTTTGCATTCTAATTACAGTGACCTAGATACAGTCGTTGCTAGCCTGGAGATAAAAGCTGGAGGCTTTTGGTTAGCATCGTGTTACATGGCTCACGACATGGCGAGTGGTTTACCACCGACATATTTAAAGGCGGCTGTAGAGCAGGCCCGCTTAAACAAAACCGGGCTAATCATAGGCAGTGACGTAAATGCGCATCACACTGTCTGGGGTAGCACAGATGATAATGATCGAGGTGAGTCACTTCTAGAATACATTTTAAACACTAACTTACTTATCTGCAACAAAGGCTGTGAGCCAACCTTTATAGTAAGGAACAGGGAAGAAGTCTTGGATATAACATTGGTCTCGGACTTTGTTTTTGATTGTATCGTTGACTGGAGAGTCTCAAGCGAGCACTCTTTTTCAGATCATCGTTATATAGAATTTGTTCTCACTGTTAACCCCCCAGAACCGATTATTCACCGAAATGTAAAAAGGACAAACTGGGGAATATATAACAGGAAAATAGCAGAGTATCTGCCTATCTCAACCCCCGTAGAGCCGTCAACTATCCACGACATAGACAGGCTGGTTCAAAACTTAACGGGAGGGTTAAATAAATCCCTGGAGATTTCTTGTCCTGTAAGTAAACCTCGAGGAAAGAAGAAACCCCCATGGTGGTCAAATGAAATTCAGGTTCTTCGACGAAGAAGTAGGAATTTATTTAACAAAGCCAAAAAATCAGGTTTGGACAATGACTGGAATGATTATAAATCTATTCTCAAAATTTACAAGAGTTCGTTAAGAAAAGCTAAACGTAACTCGTGGAGGAACTTCTGTGGAAACATTGAAGAGATTTCAGAAGCATCTAGGCTAAGGAAGATTTTATCTACCTCGCCCACTACTCTAGGTCTTTTAAAAAAGCCTGACGGCTCCTGGACAACATCTAGCGAAGAGACCTTAGACCTCTTACTAGATACTCACTTCCCTGGTAACTCATTGCATGAACCAGAGGAATTGAATGTTCAACCTCAGATGTCCTCAATTATTCTCGGGGACATTGTTTCGGAAACCAAAATTCGATGGGCGATAAATAGCTTCAAACCCTATAAATCACCAGGACCTGATGGTGTGACACCAATTGAGCTGCAACAATCTGCTCGCTTAATTATACCTTGGTTGACAGCTATTTTCAAGGGCTGTCTTAACCTTTCCTATATTCCTCTAACCTGGAGGATGACTAAAGTCATTTTCATTCCAAAGGCTGGGAAGAGCTCTTACATAAATCCAAGGGATTTTAGACCAATAAGTCTTTCCTCTTTTCTTTTAAAAACTTTGGAAAGACTCATAGAAATCTATGTTCGCAGCAGTATCAAACCTGAACTGCTGTCTACTTCTCAACATGCTTACACGAAAGGCAGATCTATAGAAACCGCACTTCACACACTAGTGAGCAGCATTGAAAAATCCTTTGCATGTAAGGAATTCGCCCTGGCGGCGTTCCTGGATATTGAAGGAGCTTTTAACAACGTTGACCCAGGTATTATTATTAATGAACTGCAGAAACTGGGTATCAACAGTTCCATAGTTGAGCTGATTAAAAAGCTACTGACAAACAGAGCCATTACCTCAAATCTTGGCATTTCTGAAGCTAATAGGTTTGTCCGCAGAGGAACGCCGCAGGGTGGAGTGCTATCTCCTCTACTGTGGAATCTGGCAATAAATAAGATGCTCATGTCACTGAAAAGGCTGGGCTGTAAAGCTATTGCCTATGCCGACGATGTAGCATTAATTGCATGTGGTAAATTCCCAAACACACTGTGTGAAATTCTTCAGAATGCTTTAAACAGACTCGTCTCATGGGCAGATGAGGCTGATTTAGGCGTAAATCCGAACAAAACTGAACTAGTACTCTTTACTAGGAGTCACAAACTTCCAATTATAGTACCACCTTCGCTAAAGGGCGTTAGACTTGTCTTAAAAAGTAGTGCAAGGTATCTTGGTCTGATATTGGATAGGAAATTAAGTTGGAAAATAAATGTTGTTGAGAGAGTTAGGAAAGCAACTGTAGCACTATACTCTTGTAAAAAAGCTGTGGGGAGAAGATGGGGGCTATCACCTCGTATTATTCATTGGCTCTACACAGCGGTAATTCGACCGATTCTGTTATATGGCATTGTGTTGTGGTGGCCTGTCTTAGACAAGGTCACCTATTACAGACAATTGCAGAAGGTTCAAAGAGCTGCTTCCATGTGCATCAGTGGTGCACTGAGGACCACACCGACTGATGCCTTGGAGGTCCTCTTTCATCTCGTTCCCTTTGACCTGTTTGGTAAACGAATGGCAGCATGTACCGCCATTAGACTCAGGGAAACTGCTTGCTGGTCCGAGGGAAGTACAGGACACTCAACTATCCTTAATAGCTTGAATTCCGTACCCTCTAAATTGGACTACACTATTCCAGTAATCTCATTCAAGAGAGATTACGTAACCCATATCCCATCTAGGGATGACTGGAAGGGAGGAATCCCGGGGAGAAGGAACCATATTAATTTCTACACGGATGGCTCCAAGTTAAATAACCAAGTGGGTTATGGTATTTACTCTAAGGAACTGAAGATAAGTATTGCTGCGAGGTTACCAGACCATTGTAGTGTTTTTCAGGCAGAGGTTATAGCAATAGAAGAAGTAGCATCCTGGCTGAGAATAAATGTGGTATCCAAGAAGGGTATTAATATTTATTCAGACAGTCAAGC
Organism: Tricholauxania praeusta; assembly: GCA_949775025.1. Lineage (NCBI taxonomy): Eukaryota > Metazoa > Arthropoda > Insecta > Diptera > Lauxaniidae > Tricholauxania > Tricholauxania praeusta. The sequence continues at coordinate 47,764,707 of OX459031.1, forward strand.
TGCTATTAAATCCTTAGAATCAGTCTTCCTAAACTCACTAGTGGCCCAACAATGCCGCTCGTCTCTAAATGAGATGGCTCAGCATTTTAACATTCACCTCATCTGGGTGCCTGGGCATAGGAACATTGATGGCAATTGCAAAGCTGATGAACTTGCTAGGCAGGGGACTACTGCACAAATTCCTCAAGACAAGGAAGGTGTTGGCATGCCACTTGCTACCTGCAAGTTACTGCTTAAAGAAGACATGATAAAAAAGGCTAACATAAGATGGACCCAAGGGTTAACTTGCAATATAACAAGGCAAATCTGGCCGGAATGGAACGCTAAGCGATCTCTAGAACTAATATCCCGCACTAGGCACAGTGTCTCGTCAGTTGTTGCAGTAATAACTGGCCACTGGCTTATCGGCAGACATGCGGAGAGATTAGGTATTCGGTCTTTTGACTACTGTAGAAGTTGTGGGGATGTGGAGGAGGAGGAAAACATTAAACATTTTCTTTGTTCCTGCCCTGCACTTGCTAGAAAACGCCACAAAACACTTGGCTCGTTTTTGTTTGATGACCTGGAGGACCTTAGACATGTTAGCATAGGTCAGTTATTTAGTTTCATAACGAAATCTGGATGGTTCAATGAGAGGGTATAGTCAAGTACCCTGTGGTATCACAATGGACCAAACTTGGTCTAAGTGAGTCGGTTTTTGTAACTGACTGCCACTCCTACCTAACCTAACCTAACCTATTATAAAAAAAAATCACTTTCATAGCATTTCTCTCAAGAATATTTCAACGATAACAATTAAAATTTAAGATACTGGAATAAATCAAGGACTTACCTCTCTCGTAGATGCAAAAAGCTAAGGTCTGTCCTTAGTTTTCCAACCAAAATTGTACTAATACCGTGATTTTGATATGCCGCTTGGAACTCATTGCCACTCCAAATTAAAAACATTCGAATTACAGCACACTTCAAATTGGCAGTAGATAGGTATTGGAAATACAAACTTTATATGTTATTTTTAAATTTATTTTTATATTAACCACGTTGTAAAATAACCTATTTGATTAATTAAATTATTATCATCATACAGCCCTGTTTTTCTAACTAAATAATAAGGCAAAAATAAATAAATTGGAAATGTTTAAGACTTTGGTGACTCCAATGATTTAACAGTTAATGTATGAAGGTAAATGTTATAAATAAAAACCAAAATGTGGGAAAATGAAAATATTTGGTTTCGGTCACTAACTCCTTATATGACAATTATTCAATTCATACTTCTCCTCTCTACTATTTGTATGAGTTTTTGAACTTTTTTTCTTTCAAATAATAAAGTCCAACTGCTATCTGAAAAATGTTTTTTCATGCGGAAAAGAGATTATAGAAACAGTATCTAATAACGTTAACTTCTTCAACAATTAAGATTGCCCGCATTCTATCTGTATGTGACAAGAATTTTGAAAACCTGCTATGCTCCAAACTTTACTGGGCATAAAAATTCATCTTCAGTGCTCGTATATATTTGACATAAATTTTAAAAGACAATGTAACATATTCATTAGGCACAAGACGTAGGTGTGGCACATAATGTTCTTGTTGTTGTTGCTCATAAGTCAGCATCCCAAAAACAAAAAATTTAAATTTGTTCTAAAGACAAATGTTGTATTCATTCGGTTAAAAGAAACTGTAACGACCTTGGTATGAGATACAATTCTGTTGCGCGCATGTTACGCACGATCATCACATGTTTCGATATTCTGAGATTATGGATTGATTTTTCTTTTCAATCAATTTACGAATATACAAACAGATAAATATTCATATTTTGCTCTAATCTGATACTTACAAAATTCCAAAGAGACAAATATACAAATTAATTTAAATTGTTTTGACTTGGATTTTATTTCCTAATTTGTCATATGTTGCATTTAAATCTTAACATAATTTTAATAAATATTAATTTACCCGTTTAGCTGCCTATTTATCTTGAGCTTTTAATTTAATTCCTATTTTACTGATTGGTATTAACGACTTTTATTCATTTAAATAGCAAACAATATATAATTTTATTAAACGCCCACATGATATTTTATTATTGTGCTATTGTTTTTTTTTAATTCGAATGTCTATTAATGGTATTGCAGAAAGAAAAGGCATTTGCTACTTTTCGTTGTATTTCGGTTTTTCGATTCTTGATTGATTAGCATCATTTTTAATCAATAGTTTTAGAATATTTTTGCTGCCAATAGATTGTCGATAAAATCGTTTTGCAACTGTTTATTAATAAAATTCATTTGCAATTTGTTGTTGCTGAAATTTAAAAAAATCTAAAAAAAGTATACCTCATATTCTGCTTTTTTCGTTTTTTTTTAAGTTTTAACTGGTTCTTGTTCATTTTATTTCCTCGAAAATCTATATTTATTGAAAATAAGCCATAGATACATATGTAAGTGCACTAGGCAATTTTTCCAGAAGAGGATTATTTCTCAGACGTTTTACTTATGTTTAAGTGCTAGTATTTCTCTTATCATCCAAGCACTAATCTATGGACTTAAACTCACCTTAACAGGCCCGTACCTACCCGACTTTACGTAGGGGACCAACAAATTTTACTATATAAATGAAAAAGTCACTTCTTACACAATTTTTTATTATTATTTGTTTTTTGACTTATTTTTGGCTTATTAGTGACAAAATTTTTTGAAATAAAAAATTAAAAAAAAAAAATAAATTTTTTTTTAATTTCAATTTTATTTTGCTGACGTTTCGCAGTTTTTTGACTGCTTCCTCGGGCCTAATTTTTAAAACTGACATGAAGTTTTTAACATAAAACCTTATTTAAGACTATTATAAAAACGAACCTTAACATATTAAACTGAGCATCATTTAAATAAAGGTTTTATGTTAAAAATTTCATGTCAGTTTTAAATATTAGCTCTGAGGCAGCAGTCAAAAAAACTCCCAAACGTCGGCGTTTTTTTGAAACTTTAAAAACAGAAAAAGAATTTATTAATTTTAATTTTTTATTAAAAAAAAAATGTTGTCACTTACCTATAAGCCTTTCTCAAAAACAAATAAATTTTATTATATTTAACGTCTTCTTCGAAAATTTTTCTTTTTCTCATCCAAGTATTCAGCAGTCTGCAAATAAATATATGTATACTAAAGAACTTCACTCCCGGATTTGTCGGTAATTGGAATGTGTTCATATTTTGCGAAAAGCAAAACCAACGATCTTAGAATCAGAGGAAATGCGATTTTGGTTTATGATGAGCATTGGGGTATTTAATAATGACGATGCAATTCCGAGCGATTGGAAACAAAGATTCTATGCCACTCATTAGAGCTGTTTATACGATGATTGATTTTTGATAAATACTATTCTCAAACAACAGATCTGTTAGAGAAATTAAAGCCCACAGAATCAGCTCACGCCTCAAATCGTCCAATTCAGAATAGGCGCCAGTCAAAAATGCTAAGGAGTCTGTTGTTGAAAAAACACTGGGTAAATGAAGCGAATCGACCATCATGCTGAAATCAACATTTTATGAAACAATCGATATCGTATTAATTGAAATAACCATGGCTGATGAAATGAGGATAGCTGGAGTGCGCAAATATTGTCTGAAATTAATATTTTTTTCTTTCAATCAAAGCTCACTGGCATTCCAACAAATCCTTGGAGCATTATTAAGAAAATACAAAAAGAAAAAACAATTTTATTGAATAATTTTTTAGTTGAAAGATAACTAGACAGGAAACTATGTCGGAAGTTTTTTATTTGCCTTTTCTTAAAAATGCTTCAATGCCATTTTTAAACCTAAAAATATTAAAGAAAAGTTTTATTTTTTGAACTTAACTTAAAATAATCAAACACGAAAACTATTTTATAAAATTCGAGCACCGACGATTTATTAGCATTTTAGTTGGGTTTTATCAAAAAAATAAATTGTTCATTTCCGACAAGATTTGCACCCTCTAGCATTTTATGAACCCAAAAATATTTGAAAACTGATTTTGTCTAGGCCCTTAAAATAATATAAACCGAACATTTTGTTTCAAAATTCAGGGTCCGCTGTCTTGTTGGCAATAATTAATTAATTGTAAATTTGCGACGCAATTTTCGGCCGGTTCCAAAAAACAGTATTATGTTTTCCATATTTGGGCTGCAAGAATTCGCTTGAATTTTAGTAAGCTTTAATTAAAAGCCAAATCCATTTCAAGCCATGCAGTCGGATTATTTCATTTTACGAAATTGGTTGCCGATTAAATATGTTGTTTTTCAATAGATATAATGGGACCTATATATCCCGGATTTGATGAAAAAAAAATTTTTACGAAGTTATGCCAATTTTAAGTTTTGGTGTCAAAAATTAAAAAACCGCTGAAAATTTTTTCAAAAAAGCGGCATTTCCATCCAAATCAAAATAATTAACTTTTGTCTTTTGATTCTAAGAGAACTTCTTATTCTCTGTCAGAATCTTACAAAATGGTTGAAAATTGACAGAGTTATAGCGCTTTTTATGAGAAAAAAACACAGCTAATTTTTTTCGCTTAAATTTTTATTTTGGATTTGTAATAATATAAGATAGAAATGACATGAGTTTAATGCTCGCTTATAGACATTTAAGGTCAGGAGAATTTTTTTCTCAAAAATAAAAACTTTGTTTTAACATTGCCAAGCCATCTGTGGTACAACATTTTAATTAGCTTTTATTTAAGAAAAAATTGTTAGTTTTCGACCAAATTTGCGCTCTCTAGCGATTTTTGAACCAAAAGACACGATCAGGTGTTGCTGACAGAGCTGTATAAGGTGCGTCAAGGAATGGAAAAAGTGTTCAATCTTTATGCAGCAATCACAGCTTTCCTGTCTGGAACGGATGTATGCGAATCATCATTTTCAGAATTAACACAAATCATGCGGCCACAACGGATAGGCATGTCGACTGATAGATTGAATAATTTATAGTTTCTGACTTTTGAGCACAAACGACTTGAGTCTATAGATCTAGACATGGTTTTGAAAAGATACAATGCATTGAAAGATCGCTAACAATTATTTTATAAAGTTATTTATTGTTATCGTTTTAGAAAAAATAATCTGTAAACCAAGTTTGAACTATAAAAATAAGTTTCTTAATTGCTTTTGGTTTCGAGTTAAGTTTTTCTAAAAAATGCGTGATGGGCAAATGAGACGCGTGGGGGGTTAAAGCTAATCCAAGTATCTACACTCGGAAAATTGATTTGGCTAATGTAACCAAATTTTTACCAAACCTCAAGTTATAATTTTCTAACCAGAAGCGGCGGATGCTTTGGTATGAAAATTATTACCAAACACAGACTGGAAAGGGGACAAATAACATTCTGGAAAAATTCGAAATCAACAGACTATCAAATCATTCACAACACATGTGTCATCGAAATTATCAACACTATCACTGTGTATTAACAGAAGTTTCGTCTAAGTCGTGAAGGATTCCTAATTTAGCTTATAAGTTTTTCAAGGTATTGACGAAGGGTTTTTTTTCTTTGACGATTTTTAAGATTTTGGCATAATTTTTAAGCCAAGAAACGAATTTTTAAAAAAAAAAAGGCAAAAATCAGTATATTTATTATTGCAGAACTGGTTGTAATGAAAAAAAAAACCCCTCGTCATCACCTGGTTTTATATGTATTAAAAGAGTGTGTCAAGAAAGAAAATCGGTCTAGTAGTTTTTGAGAAAAAGTGCCCACCGATTTTGAAAAGTTAGATTCGAGAAAATCACGATTAAAGTTTTAGCACTGTCTTTTTTTTTTCATATACTTACACAGAATCATCGAGACTCAAAACACTGTATCTTCGTCAGTTTTACTCCAATCGACCTGAAATTTCAACAGGATACTTTTGAATGGAAAAACAAAATTTGGCAAAACCCTACCCCCCCCCCCTTAAACGTTGTGTTGTCGGTCTTATTTTAAAAAAGTTAATCACCTCTGTATATACTAGACACCCTGCTCAACCTCCCACCAAAACATTGTGTCGATATACGCTACACTCACGCTGCAGTGGACAAAAAATAGAACTCTATATCATTAAACGGTAAAATAATAAAACTTTTTAGCGTTTACTTTCCAAGTTGCTCTAGTTCTACTGAAATTCGGAGTAAATATAAGAAAGATCTAAGAAAAATTTGTAATGCTAATGGATATTTTATTTTCTGTGGCGACTTTAACAGTAAGCATCGCGATTGGGGTTGTTCTCGAGCTAATGCCTGGGGAAATATTCTTCATGAATTTACAACTTTTTTTCCCATCACGGTCATGCATTCTTCTGACCCCACGTATATTCCTGCGTCAAACAGATCAACGCCTTCAAATATTGATCTTATTATTACTAATGTTCCAACATTCATAACACAGCCAGTAGCTCTTAATGAACTTAACTCAGATCATCTACCAATAAAGTTTTCTATTAGCTTAAATTTCGCATTCTACAAGAATTTCATCAGAGATTATTCGAACGCTAATTGGAAGAACTATCGCTGTTCTCTAAGAAACAGTCTGAATAGTTTGTCAATAAATATTGATGATGTAGTTTCTACTGATAGAATTGATAATGATTTGGAAACTTTCAGCGAAAAAATATCTATGGCTGTACAAAGATCTGTGCCACTCAAAGCTCCTAAGACCAATTTTATAAGACTTCCGTATTTTATCCTAAATTTAATTAAAATTAGAAACTACCTTCGTAGGCAATGGAGTCGCTATAGGCAAAAGGCAGACTATGAATTGGTGTCCTGGTATACTACTGAAATTAGAAAGGAGATTTTTAAATACAGAAATGTATCCTGGAATAAAAAAATTAGTTTACTAGAAAAGAGAAGTGAGCCATTTTATGAATATATGTAAACTTTTGCGCAGAAAACATGCTCCAATCCCTCCATTGCGAGAACAAAATAAAATTATTGTTCTGAGTCAGGAAAAAGCAAATTCCTTTGCTCATAAATTCTTATTAAACCACAAAGTGTCGGAGCATTTAGGATCGCCATTGCATGACAATTTAGTGGGTTCAGTTGTGGAACGATTTGACGCGCTTTGCGTGGATACTCCATTTTCCGAATATGTTCATCCTGACCTAATTCAGGATTTCATCCGTGAAGCTCCATTAAGGAAGTCGACAGGACACGATGACATTAAAAACATCATGCTTAAACATTTCCCTAAAGTTGCGCTGATTTATTTAACTTTTATAATAAATTCGTGCTTAAAACTTCAGTACTTCCCTAACACTTGGAAAGTGGCTAAAATAGTTCCCATTCGCAAATCTGGAAAGCCAGCAAACATTCCTGATAGCTACCGACCTATCAGCCTTTTGAGTAGTATGAGTAAAATTTTCGAAAAAGTTATTAAACATAAATTGTTTTCGTTTATTGATCGAAACAATATTTTACCAAATGAACAATACGGATTTCGGCGGTTTCATAGCACTACGCATCAAATCAAACGTATTTGCAATCATGTAAAAAATAATTTTGACGCAAAAAAATCTACTGGGCTTACCCTATTAGATATTGAAAAAGCATTTGACTCGGTTTGGCACAAAGGTATCATTTGCAAATTGATTCAATTACAATTTCCAACGCAACTCGTTAAGCTTGTCCAAAGTTTTCTGGCTAATCGTTTTTACTGTGTATCCATAAATGATGAGTACTCCGATATGTTTCAATTACCCGCAGGAGTTCCTCAGGGATCTGTTCTTGGGCCCCTCTTATTCATTATATACTGCTCTGATTTTCCCAGATACAATAACTGCCACTATGCAATATATGCCGACGATATTGGTATATTCTCTTCGCACGTTTTTGGTCATAATATTGTGACTAACTTGCAAGGTGCGCTTTATAACATTGCTAATTATTTAGATAAATGGAAAATAAAATTAAATGCTGGCAAAACGCAAGCTATCTTTTTTACTAGGAAAAGAAGTAATTGCTACCTGCCTAGCACAAATTTAAAATTATTGAACCACAATATACCTTGGACAAACACTGTGAAATATTTAGGTGTTATTTTTGATAAGAAATTACTTTTCCGTGATCATGTCAATCACTCAAAAGCTAAATTTAATATGGCGATTAAGATGTTGTATCCCCTAATAAATCGACAGTCTAGTCTTAGTAGAGAAAATAAACTTGTAATCTGTAAAACCATTTTCCAAGCAATTATTCTTTACGCCTGTCCAGCCTGGAGTAATTGTGCTCAAACGCATATTAATACACTTCAAATTTGTCAAAACAAGTTGTTAAAAATGATGCTTGGGCTTCCATGGCATTTTTCGACAGAAAAACTACATAAATATTCCAATGTCAAACTAATATCAATCCGTATAAAAGAAATAACTGAAAAATTTAAAATTCGTTGTAATGTATCCGAAAATTGTCTTATTTCAGAAATGTATCAATAATTGTCAAAATGTAAAAAAACAAATATGTATTTAGTGTATTTTTGTTATTATTAATAATGACTTAAAAGATTTCTGTTTTCTTGTAAAATCAAAAATAGCTTGTAAGTTTCATATCGGAGGTTTTTTATAGTAGTCTTTTCCTTCGTTAAATATTTTTTTCCATAAAAAAAAAAAAAATCTAAATCTGTGATAAAATCAAATATAAGATGTTCTAGAATTAAGGTTAATGTACCATATATCTGTAAATTGTGCGATACGATATTTTTTGTAACGTTTTATTTTCTACTTAATAAACTATTCTTCTTCTTAAAATAGAACTCGTAGTTGAGTATTGAAATATTTTTTAATTTTTATTGATTTCTACTAGAACTACAAATTAACAAAATTTGAATAAAATCGGAGCATAGAAATTTTTAACCTGGTACGCTTAGCAAATTTTACCATATATTTGAAAGATCTAACAGCAAAAATAAAGAGCAATTACAGATATTGGTCCAGTACATGGGATAAATTTGGATACCGCCATAGGCGTCACGAAATAGTTAGTTATTTATTTATTTCATACATAATATTACAACTCATTCTTTTTAAAATAATAATTCAAAGAGTTTAAGATTTTTTCTTTTTCTACTTAATTATTACATTTTAATTTAGATATACAATATTTTGATTTAAATTCGAAGTCTTATGGAGGCAAAAATTTACAAAAACCTATTTGAATATTTTTTAGATAAAATACCTTAAACTACTTACTTATACTACCTAAGATGAAACTAGTTCATTGATAATCAGAACCAATACATTTGATTAGAAAATTTTGAGTGAGCCTATTTATCTTGTCAGAAACTTTCTCAATGTCAGCCAAGGCATGAAGTCTATTGGTGGAATAGAACCATGGTAGGTTATACATAAGCTTAAAAACCTTGTTTTGGGAAACTTGTAATTTTTTTATATGACAGGAAGCGCTAGTAGACCAGGCTGGTGCTACATATAACATAACAGCGTGGAAAATAGATGATAAAATTAGTTTCTTGTTGCTTATAGTGAGACTTGCCTTCCTATTAATAAAAGGATAAAGAAGTCTAATTAATAGGTTTACCTTATTTATTGTATACGAAATGTGATCTTTGAATTTCAACTTTGGGTCAAGAATGATGCCTAGCATTCAGTACAATACTGATAACACCTGGACTTGAATATTCTGATGTTTAGGCTTAAACTTTTTGTTATGCCACCAGTGTTCATCATGTCAAAATCAGCTCTGTCTCTATTTAATGCATGCAGCGGCAGATTATGGTAGGGCTGGAGGGGCTATAGCCACTGACCCCGAGCTAAAGGGGGCACCCAACTAGCGGAATATTAACTTAACATTTGTAGGAAATATAAGTTGTCCCCTACTGTGATCATACATTTTTTTGTATTATTGAAGGCCTATTCATACATTTTAGCTTCAGGCCCTGACAAGTCTTAATCCGCCGCTAGTGAAGTGTTCCACATTTTGGGTTACAAAGATTCCACCCTCAATTCCTGTAGCTATCTGTAGCTATCTGTAAAAAGACCATACTTTCTATAAATTTTAATTTCTAAAAAAAATCTTAAATGAAATGTAAAGGGAGTTTTTTTGTGTGACCAACTTGACATTTCGTTACGCATTATACCAAATAACCAATTCATGTCAAAATCAAATAAAAATACCTCTTACCCGGATTTCATTCAAATTAACAAAGAAAAATCAAAAACAACACATTAAATGATCCTCTGTGAAGCACACTTTAACCGCAACTCGTCTGAATCGATTTCTACATTCTTAAGTCATGTTTCCTCTATACTCACACACAGACTTTGACGCCATCAGAGGGTATTCAATTCTTGGCTAAGCCACCAAAAAGAAGCAAAGAAGTCTCAATTTGTAAGACAGCAAAACGCTTCAATTACTGAAGAAGAAAAAACAAAACAAAAAACAAGCCGCTGACTGACCACAAAGTGTGACTACTACCAACTGCTGATTCACGCAATTCATCTTTAACTTCTACGACCACAATTCTACCACGTATTTGGAGTCAGTTTTGTTGAAGAAAAAATAAAGAAAAAATTAAACAGAATGCTAAATTAAGGCAACCTCCGTTGGTTGGTTGATTGTGTCTTCAATGGAGTTCCGCGTTCTTGAAATGATACTTGAAAAAACCATCATCTATTTTTAATGCTGCTCTAAAACGTCACTACACTCTTCTTCGAACGAGTAAAAACATTTTATGGCTCATTTTAATATAAATAGTTGCACTTAAAGAGAAGGGTTTCTGCAGTGGTCGCTGATAGTAGTGACCCCATTGTGGAAATCTATATAAAGTCACTCGTGTAAGACCCAGTAGGAAACACATGGAGAAAGCCATGTTATTGAAAAAACTTTTCTGTTTCTGTTTCCCATTAGATGGGATACAGATATAGATCCTAGCTTTGCAAAAGGTGGAACAAAAACCATTTACATAGTTGTGAAGACTTTTTCATAATCGCACATTTTTCAATACATACACTCGCTTTTTGAAAAGTACAATGAACTAATTTTTAGTATATTCCGAAAATTTTCAGCGAATTTTCAAGGTACTTTTGTGACAAAAATTTCTTAACATTGATTAATTAAAGATTTTTACATATGGTTGATTGTAAGAAAATCCCCGGTTTTTGTGCGCGGAGTTATTACCAAAAGTGAATTTACACTTGAAATCAATGTTCTCGTATATATTCCTGAGTGTTCTCACTACCCCATCTTAGCAAAGTTCATACTACATATTTTAAGACCGCTCGGATGCATTTTTATAGTTGAAATGCCATTATCGTGCCTGTCCCAAATGAAAAGATTCGAGGAAAATTTTCAGAGAGAATATCTTTTTAAAATATATTTGAAACTTTTAAATATTGAGTATATAAAACTTTAAATTTATGAGACAACAACCAGACTTAAATATCTAAAACATTTGATTGTAGGACACAAAAAATTGTCCAATGGGTTCACGTAAAAATTAGTTTTTCCTATATAACCTATTTAACCTAATTCGTTAAGAAACAACTTTTTTCAGTCGATTTCACCAATCGAGTTTTGTTATAATCACCCATTACTGTATCAAAAAAATAATGCCTACTCAAAAGATATTTGCTGTGAGTAGGCATTATTTTTTTGATACTCAAAAGATATTTGTTTTGAGTAGGCATTATTTTTTTGATATGGTAATGGGTAATTATAAAAAAACTCGATTTGTAAAATTAACTGAACCAAGTTGTTTCTTAACGAATTAGGTTACTAAGAACTCAATACACTCTATACAAAATTTTACCAAAATCGGAGTAGCAGCTAAGCCGTAACAGCTTTTTTCCAATTAAAGCGGTGACACGCCCCCTTTAAGAATTTAAACTTTTAATTACCTTTTCTATGGTACAATCTATCTCCATATCAAGTTTCATCAAAATTAGTCAGTTAGCTTAGCCGTGGAAACGTTTTTTCTGTTAGAAGCGAGGCACCGCCTATTGTTGAAAAAAAAAACTTAAATGGCATTTAAAAAGGGATGGAACCGCTTTGCAACTGCTTATTTATAAATAGATTTCGCAAATTGAGTATGGGAGGTGCGTTAGATCAAACTATATGCCCAACTATTTTCAATCCTGTTATTTATGAAATAAAAGTATCCAATTTATCGACACTTTGCACTACTTTGCAGGCTTCTACGTACCCTACAAGAGATCGATCTGATCTGATTATGCGTCTACCTGATATTAATTTAGTCTTTTTTTTTTGCTTTCCAACTGGGCATATTTGAGTGTCAAAAAACACTGGGTATATCAAACGACCTTCAGCTTCTTCAAATGAGAGTTCTTAAGAAAATAATTGTAACACGACACAAGAAAGACCAACGACTTCAAAAGCTGAAGGTCAATTCACAACAAAACAAAACAAAAAATGTAACATAATGGAAAACCCAACAAAAACCTGAACTATGCAAGCCAATTTGTTCTTCTTTGTTTCTGCCATCATCACCGACTTTGATTCCTTTGAGTTTCTTGCAGAATGGAATGCAGTTCTTCTAGTTTCTTCATATTGATGCTAAATTTTAATCACATAAATTACTGAGAAAAGATCTTACAGGATAACAAAAAATATGGATTTTGGTTAAGAGGTAGTCTTTTTCATGAGAAAACTTAGCATCTGTTGCTTTTGCTTCTGCTTTCTAGGAATATTTACTAGTAAATGCTCACACTAAATATTTGGCATTCTCGCTGTACTTGTAAATATTTTAGTATATTGGGACTTAAAAAAAACGTAAAATATTTCAGATATTTTTTAGAATATTTTCAAAATGCGTAGATGTTATTATATATATCGGTCATTCTTTTAATAACTGCACAGTTTTTTGTTTTTTTTTTACGATTTTGAACATTTTTTGAAACCAAATATCTCAAAAACTATAGTAGATAGGATAAAAAATCATTTAATCATATTTGTTAAGAAAGACAATAACTTTGTAAAAAAAGTTAAAAAAAATAAATAAATTTGTTAAAACACTATTTTTTTTTAATTAAAAATATTTTTCTTAAAATATTTTCAATATAACATTTTCCGTTTTTTTTTTAATATGTTGTTCCTCAATCAATACTAAAAATGTATGTGCTTTGTATGTAACTTTGGAACTACGAATTTGTTACCTCATTTTTTAGGTACTTAACCTCTAATATTTCAGAATGTGATGGGTCAATTTTGAGACCAAATTCGGATTCAGCGCAAAAAATTACTTCGGAAAATGATATTTAAAAAATGTATTACTCGAATTTACCTCATTTAAGCTTGAGTTTTGGCCCGTTTTCGAGGATGTTTCATTTTTCTATAAATCTGGTCTTCTGAAAAAAAATACTGGAACATCAAGACTAGGTAGAATCTCTTCATCTGTTTTCGGACTACAATGCTTAAGAATGTTAGACTAAGAAAACAAATTTTTTCCTCGAGTTTACCTCATTTAAACCCAAATTTGATCTATTTTTTCGCTGTTTTCAGGGAGTTTTTTGATGCTACCAAGATACTCAGCCACTGTATAGTAAAAAAAACTGTCCCCATCGTGTTCAGCAGACCCGAAATTATAAGAATCAATGCCAACAGTCCGTATCTCATGCAGAATGGTCTTTTTGGAAGAGTTATAATCACTCGCAAATAAAAAGAATGAATTTAATTCCTAAATCGGACAACAGCGACCTCTAAATATTAATATTTTTCAATGAAATTTTTTCAAGGCTTCATTTTTTTACATAACACTAACTACTTTTCATAAAAGCAACATATAAATCGAAAAATCAATTTTTTTGGTCACCCTAATGTAGATAAGTCAAAAAACCATTTTAAAATGAATTTTAATAGCTCTTTTTTATCATCAAAAATTAATATTTTATAAAAAAAAAATTTTTTTTCTCAAACTAAATGAGATTTTCTATTAAATAAGATAACGGGAATAAAATTTATCTTCTTCAAATATTTAATCGGGACCGTTTGAAAAAAATGGAAAAATTGTTCATAAAATTTGTGTTCAACATCATTTAAGACCACGAACGCACACAATAGATCAAAATAGTGTATGAAAGATGTATTGGCCATTTAATTTTACATTGAAATTTTCTGGGTCATTATCACCAAAAATCGTTTGTTTTACAGTTGTAGATCGATAAATAAAAAAACTAATTTTGGACTAGTAATAAATATTGATATCAATTAAAAGCAGGGTATTGAAAATTTTATATGTGTCTTTTATAATTGAATTATCTATATCACTAGCTTAAACAAAAAAAGATCTGGTCTCTCACATACTTTTTTATGTATTTTGAGTCGTAAATTCCAAAAATGCCAAGCATTTTTTTCTCTTAAGAATCATTTTCGAGTTATTCCCCAAAAACCTGTTTTTTGCACTTTTTTCATTTATTTGGCCATATTTTCATCAATTTTTTTTTTCGAACTAAATCAGTCACACACCATTTTTTCTTACTAAAAATTTGGAGTTAATGAGAATCAAATAAGATTTGATGGAGTTACAAGTGATCAAAGTCTGAAAAAAGTGATTTTTTTGCTCATTTTTAAAAGTCACTAAATTTCAATTGCTTTGCTTAAGTCCGAAAATCTTTATTTTTCATACTTTTTAGATTTAGAATGAAAGTCCATTCCTTTGCAAATATTTAAAGTATAAATTTGCTTAAGTCGGACAAAAGGTTTAAAAGTTATTCAAAAAACGTTAAAGCCACGGCACACGAATATTGTAAGAGTATATCGGGAACTTTGACATTTTTTGTTTGATTTGAGCAGATAGATAATATGAACATTAGTTAAAAAATGGGCTTCCGTTCTACGTCTTAAAAATATGAAAAAAAAGGTTTTTGGATTAAAACGGAGCAATTGAAATTAAGTGACTTTTAAAAATGAGCAAAAAAATCAGTTTTTTTGGACTTTGATCACTTGTAACTCCATCAAATCTTATTTGATTCTCATTAACTCCAAATTATTAGTAAGAAAAAATAATACCTTTTGAATGATGTGTAACTGATTTAGTTCGAAAAAAATTGATGGAAATATGGTCAAATAAATGAAAAAAGTGCAAAAATCGGGTTTTTGGTCGTCTTCTTTCTGACTCATTTTACGATAAAAATAAGCACAAACATAATGAAACTAGAGGAAATTGCCCACAATTTATGTTATAACCTTTTTTTCATAAAATCAATAGTTTTGCTTCTATAATGTAATTTTTATCACTAATTTTTCAATCTTTTTTTATTTTTTTATCAAGAAAAAAATATCCAATGACATTATCGTATTTGACGCCAAAACTATTGAATTTACGAAAAAAAGGTTAGAACATAAATTGTAGGTATGTCCTTAGACGTTACCTGGAAAGTTTTCCGGTAGTTTTGTAAATGAGTAATTTTATAGATTTCGATGTGCTCTTTTCGAATTTCAACTTTGCCACCTCGTATTGTTTCCGCTCGATCCGCCATATTGAAAAAATGGCGCCTTAAAACAGTTTTTTGACAATATCTCTTTTCTGACTTATTTTACGATAAAAATAAGGACATTCAAAATTAAGCTAAAGAAAATTGCCTACAAAAATCAATAGTTTTGGCGTATGAGCGCCGCAAAGTGTACTTCCGTCAAATACGATAATGCCATAGGATATTTTTTTCTTGTTAAAAAACAATATAGAAGCGTTCGTACGCCAAAAATTTTACAAAAAAAAAGGTTATAACATAAATTGTAGGCAATTCCCTCTAGTCTTATTTTGTGTGCACATGTTTCTATCGTAAAATGAGTCAGAAAGGTGCTATTGTCAAGAAACTGCTTTTAAGCGCCTTTTTTCCAATATGGCGGTGCGAGCGACAACAATACGAGGTGGCAAAGTTGAAAATCGGAAAGAGCACATCGAAATCTACAAAATTACTCATTTTCAAAACTACCGGAAAACTTTCCAGGCACCGTCTTTTTTTATAACCAAATGACTGTACTATAAAACGCAAAAAAAAATCTGTTTTTCGTTTATATTCCAATATATTTTTGGATGCAATTTTTTCAAATTCAGACATCTTATGCATTGCAAAACTATTTTCAGTAATCTATAGATAATCTCTTACGTTCATTATGAGCTCTGCTTGACTTGACGTGCTTTGAAAAAGTTGGAATGATGTAGCATTTTTTATATATGTATATGTACATGTTGAATTTTTCAAATTCTTCGTAGTATAAGATAAGAAGAGTTCTTTTGTAGGAACGACTATACATATGTTCCTGGCCAAACTAGTCGTAAGGTTAAACTAGTTTTTCCTAGGCCAAACTAGTTCAAATAATGTTAAAATGAACCAGCTTAGCCTAGGATGAACTAGAGTTATTATTTACATTAACGCCCTTACTCCCGATATTCTTGAAATGTTAGTATGTTATTGTAAGTGGACAGCCTTCGGCCAATGCTCAAGGTTTACATCCTCCAATATGTCCACTGCACTATGTCGAACACGGGATTCGATATCACACCAGGGTTGGATATACTAGAGTAAGCCACGGCCGAATGCTGCCGCGAAGCCGTTTTTCAACATAGTATTGGAGGATGTAAATCATGTGTAGCGACCGAAGGCCGCCCACTTACCCTACCATATTATAATTTTCCTAGGCTAAACTGGTTCATCCTAACACGCTTCGGATGAACTAGTTTGGCCAAGAAAAAGCTAGTTTATCCTAAAGACTAGTTTTGCCGATAACATACATATGTACATATATACTTTAATTTTTATTTTGTTCGATCCAACCTTTGAGATCCTATGATCAACTGTTGCACTACCTGTAACTCCAATACATCAAATACCTGTAACGCGAAATTCACTGAAAGGGTTTATAAAAATTACTTATTTACTTTATAACAAAGCAGGCAGTTTTATATATTCTAAAATTTTGGTTTTATTTTTCTCTACATCGTTTGAAATTTTTTTACCTGTTCTTGTAATCCCTATGTAACTTTCAAGATTTTACCTCAAAAGGATAAGTGCAACCAGAAAAATTTTTAGTTAAAAATTTTTTTGCATATAATAGATTCAAAAGCTATAAGAGGTAGTTTTTGACCAAAACAATAAGGTGCACCCACTATTAAAAAAAGTGGGCGGGGCCGTAGTTTAACTTAAACGTTTTTAATTATGAACTATGACTAATCAAATAGGCACTGCACATCAAATAAAATGTTTTTTAGTTAAAAGGCTTAAGATTTAACATTTCTAATATGTATATGGACTTAGGGTGCTATATCCACAGGTTTGTCGATAAATATCGCTCTAGCGCTCAAACCGGCAAACTCTGGTGCCTAGTTTGCTCTGAGAATATGTTAAGAAAGAGTCAGTGATTATTTGTGTGGAAGTTCAGCTTGAAGTTTTGTGAAGTTTACTCTTAAACTCAACTGAAAGCTCAAAAACTTCGATAAAAACAGTGTTTCAAAAACAAAGAAAAAAATAACAAAAACAAAGAAAAAAATAACAAAAACAAAAAAAAAACTAACGCACTCTTTTTTTTTTGCTTAAATAAAACCAATAATGCTTTAAAAAAAATAAGTATACATCTTTCTCTCAGAATTTGTTGAATTTTTCAGCTCAAACATGAAATTTTTATCCCAAAAATTTAATTTTTTGCAAACTTCAAAAATGTCTCAACTTTGACTAACTGTAAAAACTAAACTACTCCGAATGGATTGAAATTTTAAATTTATCAGCTTTCGACTTTTTTTTATCCGATGCAAGTATTAAATTTGTCTAACAGACCCACACCAAAATCGATTTTTGCAACGCTTTCTTAAAAAGTTTGCCACTGTGTAGGTTTGATCTAGGAAGCTGAAATTTTGGGAGAATTTTCTTCAAACCCAATTCTATTATACATATAGGAAACTTGCCTTCTGACAAGAGTTTATGTAGACATACTTTTCATCTTTTTCATATAAACAGCAACTTATTGAAAACATTAAATGCTTTTCCCTCCCACTTTATGTTTTTTGAGTTATGTCAGTCTTAAAATAAGTGAGCGAAATAACAAAAATTCTTCAAAAATCTCGAAATTTTTCAATTCCTACAAGTCCAGCTACTTTCAATGCAATTAACGGCCTGGCCGCGTCAAAAGCGCCCTTCTGGCAACTCTGCATAGAGCATTGTTGGAAACTTTCAAATACATTCGTTCGAAGAGTTTCCAAGTACTCAAAAACTGCTCCACACATGCATTGCACTATGGACAACGCTCTGTACTTTTTTGACAATTTTATTTCAAAGTATTTCATGCGTAAAATTTGTTTTGACACAAATAATTCTGTGTACCTACTGCTTAAAAATTTAGTTACACAAACTGAGTTTACAAATGTACATATAGGACTACTTGTGCCGTAGTGATCACGGTGGTCTTGAACTCGAAAAAATGTTGTCTACGCTAACGAAAAAATCGATGACCATTTTTTTGTTTATCCTAAAAACTAGTAAAAAATGTTTTTATTTTTTTTTGTGGCTTAAAAGCATTTTTAACTACAAAACCCAAAAAAAAAATGAATTTTTATTGTATTTTTCACAATTTTTTCATGGAAAAATACCGAACAAAAATTTTTTTGTCCTAAAAACTTGTAAGGTTTGGTCGGTAAAATTCTTTGCTGAGCCCAAAAAAAAATTATGAACCAATTCCTCTTAGTCCCCCATTTCCCACACTCTCCTCACCAAAAAGCTTAAAAAATCTAATCTTTGTTTCAAAATATACCTATTCTTTGTAAAACTCTTGAGATGAATTGGATTGACTGTGTAATTATTTTGATTTTGTTTATTTGTTTTGTTGCTCCTGTCACAAATACTTTGAAAGCCAACATAACAAAAAAAAAATATTTTCACCAGATATCTTTGAAAAATTTTTTTCGTTTTTGAGTTTTGTGGTTAAAAATGCTTTTAAGCCACAACAAAAAAAAAATGCACTAATTTTTAAACCGGAAAAAATTTTTTTTTTTTTCATGAAAAATTGTGAATACTACAATCAATAGACGATCAGTTGACATTTTGCTTATTATCAGAGCGTTCAGGAAACGATTTAACCAAGCCGAATCTTTCATTAGAGTAAGCAAACTTTTTCCGCGTTCAAGGCCACGTATGACATGAGGCTTTGTGGATAATATATGAAAGGTATTTAATTTGTCGTTGTCACAAATTGCAGTATCCTGTTTTCAATTTTTCTAGTCACTCAATCCCGAAGGCCACGTTCTACGTTTACTATATATTAAGGTTTAAAATGTTGAAAGGGTCTTGCATTTTTATCAAATTTTGATTAGTATGCGACTAAAATGAGTTTTAATTGAAAGGAAAACGTCAAATGTCTAGAAATTAGAATACTTTGAAGTTTCAAAGTATTTGCAATAGCATTGATATATTCCTGATTTGTGATATCTTTTTTAGTATTACAAATTTTACTCCGCAACTAAAAATCAGTCACTATCGAAACATGCGATTTTGAGATTTGATCATAAAGCTGGTTATCCTGCCACTCACCAATCGGCTTTAGTTCAAAATTCCTTTTCAATGGTGCCCTAAGGGGCCATCCATTAATTACGTGAGTCAAAACAGTGGGGGAGGGGGTCCGACAAAATCTCACCAAGGGGAAGGGGGAATAAACGAAAATCTCACGTCGACTTTTTAATGCAGAGAGTATACATTATTATAGCAGACTACATTTAAAAATTATAAGGCAAGTCTCACTTTGAATGCTTTGGCTTAGGGGAAGTCCATAAATTATGTGAGGTGTTTTTTTGAAAATTCGGACCTCCCCCCCTCCCCTTGGTGAGATTTGGTGTGTTCTGGCGGGACCCCCTCCCCTCCCTTTCGTGAGATCTGCTATAATAATGTATATTCTCTGCATTAAAAATTCGACGTGAGATTTTCGTTAACCCCCCTCCCCTTTGGTGAGATTTTGCCGGAACCCCTCCCCCCTGTTTTGACTCGAGTAATTTATGGACGGCTCCTTATTGCTCCATCTCCTATGACTTATTCTAAATTTTTACTTTAGGTAAGATAAGCTCTCCTTTCCGTGATCGTATAACATGTAAGAAATATTTTCCAACAATTTCTTACATATTATCTGGAAAATGTGATAGAATAATAGATAAAAAAAAAAAAATTCAATAGACGATCACTTTAAATTTGATGAGATTAAAACGTCGAAAAAATGTGAATCACACATAATCCAATTGGCCAAACATATTTTACGATTTTTATTAATATAATTTTTTTGTTTTTGTAATTATGAATTGCACTTGTGATACTGCACGTTCACCTTCTCAGCGAATGGGTGGCATTTGATTGCAGCGATGTGGTTGCGATGTCATTCACATAAAAATATGCAATATATCGACAGTTGGACATGAATCAAGCCATTAGCAATTTGTTTGTAAATAAAAACCAAGGGGGCCACGCCAATATCGGGTTTTATGATATAAAGACAAATAACCGTAAAATTGTTCGAGTCAAAGAAAACCTTGATGAAAATGTCATTAGCGAATTTTATGCAGGCATCCAAACTTTAACCTCAGGTGTAAATGATTTAAAAACAATTTGTTGCTTTTAACTGCTGCCCATCTTTAAAGTAGACATTTAGCTTTTATAAAGAATTCATCTCATTAGCAGCAACGACATTGATGAATTCATCATCATCTAGTTATGAGTTTTCAATGTCAATGGTCATTGTAAGTCACAACAACCAGCAACAGAATGGAAAATCAACAAATTAAATGTTAAATTTAACTGTTGAATGCAAATAGACCACGTTAATAAGTTAGAAGCAGAAATTTAACTAATTGGGTCAGAAGCCGCACCGCTTTGGGCGATTTTCAGTAACCGTCAATTAAGGTGTTTTAAGTATGAGAATTAACAAAATTACCAACAGCTTAACAGCAAAATCTTAAGCCAAGTGTATTTGTTGGATTTTATTAAGGGGAGATCTTCATTTAACTTTATATTTATTTATCACCCAAGAATGATTTCTTATTTTTCGAATTGTTAACTCTGGATTACTGGTTTAATCCAGTAATGTGTACAATAATTTTACAATTTTGATTGTCCAAGGGTTACTATTTGGGTTTTGTCGAAATGTATTGAATGGAGAGTTGAAATGTACTTTTTAGATGCCAAATGTATTTTTACCGACATGAACATGAATAAGGTACTTGAAATCAGAGCTTGAAATAAACTTTTATAAAAGTTTTTTTTTAGGTAAAAGCAAACTTTGAACTTTTATATTTGTGAAATAAAAGTTAAAGTTTCCTTAAAACTTTATTGCACGAATCGATGGGAAAAGGCCGAAAATGGATTTTGAAGGTGACAAGTGAGGTCCCCGACCCTCCTAAAAGGGTTTTTTGGATCAATTTTTCCAAAAAATTTTTATTGCACAAATCGATGGGCAAAGGCCGAAAATGAATTTTTACAGTGATAGAAGAGGTCCTTGACCCTCTTAAAAGGGTTTTTCGGATCCATTTTTCGAAAAAAATTTTATTGCACGAATCGATGGGAAAAGGCCGAAAGTGGATTTTGAAGGTGGCAAGTGAGGTCCCCGACCCTCTTCAAAGGGTTTTTTGGACCCATTTTTCGAAAAAAATTTTATTGCACGAATCGATGGGAAAAGGCCGAAAACGGATTTTGAAGGTGACAAGTGAGGTCCCCGACCCTCCTAAAAGGGTTTTTGGACCCATTTTTCGAAAAAAACTTTATTGCACGAATCGATGGGAAAAGGTCGAAAATGGATTTTGAAGGTGACAAGTGAGGTCCCCGACCCTCCTAACAGGGTTTTTTGGACCAATTTTTCCAAAAAATTTTTATTGCACAAATCGATGGGCAAAGGCCGAAAATGAATTTTTACAGTGATAGAAGAGGTCCTTGACCCTCTTAAAAGGATTTTTGGACCCATTTTTTGAAAAAAATTTTGTTGCACAATTCGGTGGGAAAAGACCGAAAATGAATTTTGACAGTGACAGAAGAGGTCCTCGACCCTCTTAAAAGGGTTTTTTGAACCCATTTTTCGAAAAAAATGTTGCACGAATCGATGGGAAAAGGCCGAAAATGGATTTTGGAAGTGAGGGGGGTAGCCTCCGAACCTCCTTAACGGATTTTCCGGAAAACATGAATTTTTAGTTGAAGGCTCCTGGTGTTTAAGCTGTGTGATATGCGTTAGGATTGCTTGAAGAATAACATATAAAACAAATCAAATGAAAAAAGATGTTATGTCGGAGAAGATATTTTAAGAAACATTTTTACAAATTAAAATAAATATTTAAATTTAATTAAAATTAAAAAAAAAAGAAGTGTACAATTATTTATAAAATGTTCTATGTGTATATTATGACATACGGTTTCATGTATAATTAAATAAAAGTTGCGTTACAATTTCATTAAGATATCAGAGAAAAAAAAAACGTACAGAGAAAGATTAAATCAGGTATACTCCATATGTACATCCTTAACCAACCGACTACACTAGTAAATAAAAACACTTGTGGGTGAAATGAATAGATTAAAAACTTCGATTTGCAGGTAGCCCGAATAAAACAGGTAGTTTCGATTTCTGAATATTTCGGAAAAAAATAGAAACTTATTGCCTCCTTCATTTATGAAACTTTTTATTACCCGTTCCGTTACGCAAATTCCTTTGTTTTTTTGTTGATATGAAAATTGATTCTAAAGCGACAATTCATTAGGATTTTAGTTTACCGAAACAAAAAGCAATACGCTCAAAATAAATTTTGAAAAAAGGTTGCAGCACAGTAAACGATGCCTTCGAAAAATTAAATATTCGAAAACCAATATTTTCTTTGGCGAATACCTACTATGCTTTTGATATATTTTTCTGCCTCAAAAAATCAATTTTCGTCTGTAACGTTGTTTGCATAAAATGGGTACAAAACAGGTCGGGGACCTCTCCTGTCACCTTAAAAATCTATTTTCGGCCTTTGCTCATCGATTCGTGCAGTAAAATTTTTTAAAAAAATGGGTCCAAAAAACCTTTTTAAGAGGGTCGAGGACCTCTTCTGTCATTGTCAAAATCCATTTTCGGTCTTTTCCCATTGATTCGTGCAGTAAAACTTTTTTCGAAAAATGGGTCCAAAAAACTTCAAAATCCATTTTCGGCCTTTTCCCATCGATTCGTGCAATAAATTTTTTTAGAAAAATGTGTCCAAAAAACCCTTTTGGGAGGGTCGGGGACCTCACTTGTCATCTTCAAAGTACATTTTCGGTCTTTTCCCATCGATTCGTTCAATAAATTTTTTTCAAAAAATGGATCCGAAAAACCCATTCAGGAGGGTCGGGGACCTCACTTGTCACTTCAAAAATTCATTTTCGGCCTTTCCCATTGATGCGTTGAGCACAATTTTTTCAAAAATTATAAGTGCTTAAATGACAAATTTCTTTCTTTTCAGAAACATGTTAAGTATAATATAAGTATTTTTCTTTGTATTTTATTATCTATAGCATTACCCTGTGCGCATCGCTTCACCTCAACCGTGGTGTATTTTCGATGTGCAGTCTGCGTGAAAATTCTATTTAAAAAATTTTTTTATGAGGACCACCCTTAGTATGCACCCAAAATAAAATGTTTACAACCTAAGCAGTGCCTCTTAATATAAAAACCACATGGTGTTAATTCCATGAGAATCGATTAAGCGGTCTTCGAGAAAATGATATTCAAAAATATTTTTGTATGAGGGCCACCCTAAATAAAAGTCTTGTAGCCTAAGATATGCCTATTAATATAGGAGCTACGTGGTGTAAGTTAGGTGTGAAGCGACTAACTGTCTTCGTGAAAATGATATTTGAAAATATTTTTGCGTGAGGGTCACCCTAAGTATGCACTCTAAATAAAATTTGTACGACCTTATCTGTGCCTCTTAACATAAAAAACCACATGGCGTCAATTCCATGAGAATCGATTTAGCGGTCTTCGAGAAAATTATATTTAAAAATATTTTTGTATGAGAGCCACCCTACATATGCACCCTAAATAAAATTGTTTTAAGTTTGTTTTAATATAAAAGCCAAAGTCCAAAAAAATCGATTAAACAGTCTTTGAGAAAATGATATTTAAAAAATATTTTTGTGTGAGGGCCGCCCTAAATAAAAGTTTTGTGACCTAAGCTATGCTTCTTAACATAAGAGATACGTAGTGTAAATTCGATATGAATCGATTTATTTGTCTTTGTGAAAATGATATTTAAAAATATGTTTGTATGAGGGCCACTCTTATTATACACCCTAAATAAATTTTTTACCATCCAATCTGTGCTCCTTAACATAAAAGCCATACTGTGTAAATTTCATGAGAATCGATTTACATGTCTTTGAGAAATCGCTATTTTTGAAATATTTGTGTATGAGGGCCACCCTAAATAAATTTCATGAGAATCGATTTACCTGTCTTTGAGAAATCGCGGTTTTTGAAATATCTGTGTATGAGGGCCACCCTAAATATGCACCCTAAATATGCACCCTAAATAAAAGTTTTATAGCCTATGACACCCGCCTGATCGATACTAACATACTGTAAAAATTTCATCAAGATCGGCTGGATAGTTTTCGCGTCCATACAGACAGACAGACAAATGAATTTTATATAATAGATAATCCTAAGTGTTCTCCTTTGAAATTTTTAGCTTAGTGATCCAAGATGTTATTTTAGGATTTTCATCGTTTCTTCATACAAAAAAACTTTTTTTTTTGGAACAAAATTTCATAATAATATTTTTGTACAGAGCTTATTGTTCAGTACTTTTAGTGCAAAAAACACAAAAAAAAATACAAGCTCAAAATGCAATAAAATGGGCAACGAGCTGCTTATACTAGTTTCAATGTAGAAGTTTTGTTTTGTTTATTGCTGTGATTCTTAACTGATAAACGCAAGAAATAGAACATAGTAGGCTTGCAGACTACTAAACTGCGGCTAACTAAGCTTACTGAGCTCGTTGCCCATTTTAATGCATTTTGCGCTTGTAATTTTTTTTTGTGGTTTTTTGCACTAAAAGTACTGAACAATAAGCTCTGTACAAAAATATAAAACTTTTATTTTCGCCTTTTGAAAAATAAAAGTCAAAAAAACTCTTTGCATGTGAATTTTATTAATAAAAGTTTTTTTAAAAGTTTTTCAGAAAAACTTTTATGAAACAGTTTATCATAAAAGTTTTTTGGAAAAACTTTTTTGGAAAAACTTTTATGTAAAAATTTTTTGAAAAAGTTTTTTGGAAAAACTTTTATTCAATAAGAAAGTTTGTAAAAACTCTTATAACAAAAAAGTTTTAAGAAACTTTTATTTTGAAAACTTTTTGAATAAAAGTATAAAAGTTTCAAGGTCTGCTTGAAATTACAAAAATGCAAAATATGAACTTTTTCGCCAAAACAAAATTTACGATAAATTTATGGATAAAAAAATGGTTATGTTTTCGAAATTGTCGAAACATACAGAAAATGGGTCAAAAGTACCGATTGTACTGAACACGATTTTTCACGACGCAAATGTACCGAAAATGTCATCACTGGTTACTAGACGGATACAGTAAGGCGAGCACTGTAGATATTTTTGAAATAGCTCGTTCCATACCGATTCAAATTATATTTTGATGGAACCACCAACTTTCTTTAATTTCGGGCGTAGCGTACCGGCACAGTGCGTCAATTTTCCAGCCAGTCTTTCCTCATAAGTCCAACAATTCAATATATTTCAAAATTTTTCATTTATTATTTAAAGCAAGTATTTCCCTTCGTATCTACAGTGTAGATACTATACACTATTGAGAGCGACTTAAAATTGATTTAAACAAGTGGCACGTGTCTCCAATCAGAATTGTCTTCAGTTGTCGCACCGCTGCTTTGTTGGTATCAACTTGCTCAAAAAAACAACACATGAGCACCAATTTCAGTTTCGGGAACAG
This sequence comes from Tricholauxania praeusta, assembly GCA_949775025.1. Lineage (NCBI taxonomy): Eukaryota > Metazoa > Arthropoda > Insecta > Diptera > Lauxaniidae > Tricholauxania > Tricholauxania praeusta. The sequence continues at coordinate 47,790,618 of OX459031.1, forward strand.
AATGAAGTCACACGGTGCTTAATCAGGTGAATAAGGCGTATACTAAGCACTCAGGCATGATTTTTCGCTAGAAATTATCGTATCATACTTTCCGAAACTTTGTATTCTGGCCGTAGTACATGTTTAATTTTAGGAACCGAACGCCGCAGAACTTTTAGGTAGTATACAGCAGTTACTGTTGGGCCATTTGGAAGAAAATCGTGATGCATAAAACATTTGCTATCGTGCAATGTGATCAGCATTGCCTTAATTTTTGATGGTATATGACATGTTTTTTGGGTTTTGGGCAGAATTTATGTCAGTCGGAAACTTGGTCGACTTAACACACAAACTTTTTGCAACGATTCATATGTAAGTCATTTAATGGGGATAGAAAATGTTTAAAACAAATTGAAAAGGAAATACCTTCCTTGCAAGTTTTTTCCAGCCTTAACTTCTCGAGTATGGCGACTTTGAATTATAAATTTTTTTATCTGGACCGTTGTCTTTGATTTGTTTGAGCCAATTTATTCGAAAAAAGTGCACCTTTTGTATCCATAGGTTTCACGGTAAATTCTCCCAAACACAAAATGTAAAATGTGCCCCTCAAAACTTTTAAGGACGCATCTCTGTCAAATATAGCAGGCAAAATTTATATCGTTATGTCGTTCCGTAGGTTTTTTGAGGAAGTAGTTTTGAGCGAGGCAGTTTCAATAGTCCAAAAACTACAACGGTCTAGGCTATTATTTTCCGAATCAACATCACGATGTTTTTTGTGGAGTTAACAAATATTTTAAGCTAAGAAATCTTGAAATCGATGGATAAACATTATTCCAGATGGTTGACAAATATTGGTTTTCTACAAGACTTGATTTTGTCCACTTTGATCTACAGTCCAACTCGTATCGTTATAGTCCAAGAGCCGGCTGTAGAAAAGTCGAGTGTATAAGATTACAGGATGAGATGTAAGCCAAATGATAGAGCTCGATGAGCCTAAATAGAATATCTAGGATTGCCTTGCCAAAGCCTGTCCCGATGGCCGAAAATGCCCAAATTTTATCCAATTTTGTTGTTTTAATTAAAACTGTAGTAAACATGGGTTTTCACCGGTTCTTTGGGTCAATTTTCAGTAATGAAGATAACAGCTTGAAATTTGTGCCAAATGATAGAGATCGAAGAGCCTAAATAGAACATATAGGGTTGCCTCGTCGAATCCTTTCCTAAACATGGGTTGCCACTCATTTAAGAAAAGTTGACCCCAAAAACGAGTGTCAGCTAATGTTGAGGAAATGATTCGACAAGGCAACCCTATATATTCAATTTAGGCTTTTCGATCTCTATCATTTGGCACAAACTTCAAGCTGTTATCTTCATTAATGAAAATTGACCCAAAGAACCGGTGAAAACCCATGTTTACTACAGTTTTAATTAAAGCAACAAAATTGGATAAAATTTGGGCACTTTCGGCCATCGGGACAGGCTCTATCATTTGGCATACATCTCATCCTGTAATCTTATACACTCGACTTTTCTAAGGCCGGCTCTCCGCCTATTATGTTTCAGTTTCAATCAATGGTATCAATATCATCTGCATAGCTGGAACAGAGTAGTAAATAATAATGCCTTGCCCCATGTACTGCCATGAGTTTAAAGGAATCACATGACTGTGCGTTACCTTGTCGAAATCCTGTGCAGATTTGGAGCCTATCAGATGAATTATTACCACACTGCAGTGATTTCAAACTCCGACAAATCCCCGTATTATCCTTGTCGTCTGACACTGTCCTTTACAGCGTTGAAATAGATGAAAAGGTGGTTGGTATCAATTTAAGACTTATTAGTTCTTTCAGGCTTTATCTTATTGAAAATATTTGACCTTGATTCGCTTAAGTTGAAAGCTACATATGGGTTATTCTACCTCGTTTTTACATTGAAAATTTAGATTTCTCAAAAGCAATTTTTTTTCGATACTTCGTCAAAAAATATTCAACACGTGTTTTTGGAAAAAGTTTTTCCGGGCTTAGTTTCGGAAATACGATTTTTTGAAAATCACAAATTTTAAAAATACATGGATTTTCGGACGCTTCTATTTCAAAATAGACATACGTGTCATATAGAAAAACCGTTGAGGAATAAAAGTTAGCATTTAACGTCTGTTTTCATATTATCGTATTAAAAATTTTCTTCTCTTAAGTCATAAACAAAAATTTTGCAATCTAAAACTTAAAATCGAAAATTTTCTTATTTGGGTAACTATGTTTAATTTTTTTGATTTTTTTTTTTAGAGAAAAAATAAAATCTAGCAATCATTTTGCAATTTATTTCAATTTGAGACGAGTTTACTTACCTACTTGGGTGACCATAACAACCCGTTACCGGGTTACGGCCGACCTCAAAAGCTCTCTCCAGGCGCCTCCGCTTCGCGCGCGCCTTCTCCAATCATTTACACCAAGCGTGGATAGGGTTTCCTCGGTTTGGTCTTTCCATCGGAGGTATGGTCTTCCTCTTCGTCGTAGCCCAGCGGCTTCCGCATCAAACACCTTTTTCGCCGGAGCTTCTTCGTCCATACGCACAACATGTCCCAGCCAGCGCAGACGTTGGATAGTGATGCGCTTGACATTGTCAATGTCAGCGTAGAGCTCGTACAGTTCGTGGTTCATTCGAATACGGTAGTCGTCGCCGACGTGAACAGGACCGAAGATTTTGCGAAGAATTTTTCTCTCAAACACCCCAAGCGTGGCTGCATCAGTCTGCGACACAACCCATGCTTCTGCGCCGTAAAGTAGCACGGGTAAGATGAGCGTCTTGTAGAGTGTCAGTTTTGTCGGGCGAGAGAGGTCTCTACTACTCAATTGCTTACTGAGACCATAGTAACACCTATTAGCAAGAGTTAGTCTTCGCTTTATCTCCAGGCTGACATCGTTTTGAGTGTTCACGGCGGTGCCAAGATAGGTGAATTCCTTGACAACTTCGAAAGTATAGTTGTTCGCAGTAACAAAGGATCCAATACGCCGCGTTTCCCTGTTTGTGGACAGCATATACTTTGTTTTGCCCTCGTTCACCGTCAAACCCACTTTCGCTGACTCTTTTTCGATAGCAGAGAACGCAGCAGTAACATCTCGCTTACAACGTCCAATGATATCAATATCATCGGCATATGCATGGAGCTGGACACTTTTGTAGAAAATAGTGCCATTACGATGTACACTGGCTCTTCGCAAAACCCCTTCCATCACAAAGTTGAAGAGGTTGCAGGATAGTGGAAACGAACTCAACGATTTGAGACGAGTTTAGGTTCTCTAAATATGAATTTTTCTGTGTCGCCACGCGCAAAAATTAAGCACAAAATATCTAACAAAATCATAGAAAAGTATCAATGCAACGCAGTAACGCAAATGGATAACGGTAAATGTACGATGCACGATGTATGCAATGTTGCCAGATTTTTTTTAGGGAAAACTGCGAATTCGAAATAAACCAGGTTTTTGGAAGACATAAATTTTAGTGTTTATTAAAAGTTGATAACCTATTTTTTTAGTCATAATTTCATAAAAGAACTGCGATTTGCAAAATAACACTGCCAGCGTGTGTAAAAAGCTTGACTTTGCAGTTAAAACTGCTAAAATGGTAACGCTGGATGTATGTAATATCAACGCTTGCGTGCGCGTCTTTTACCCTGCTCGCGGCTACACAGAACAATTCATATCTAGAGAACCTGAACTCGGCCTAAATCGAAATAAATTGCAAAATGATTGCTATATTTTATTTTTTCTCTAAAAAAAAATTAAACATACCCAAATAAGAAAATTTTCGATTTTAAGTTTTAGATTGCAAAATTTTTTTTTATGACTTAAGAGAAGAAAATTTTTAATACGATAATATGAAAACAGACGTTAAACTTTTATTCCTCAACGGTTTTTCTATATGACACGTATGTATATTTTGAAATAGAAGCGTCCAAAAATCCATGTATTTTTAAAATTTGTGATTTTCAAAAAATCGTATTTCCGAAACTAAGCCCGGAAAAACTTTTTCCAAAAACACGTGTTGAATATTTTTTGACAAAGTATCGAAAAAAATTGTTTTTAAGAAATCTAAATTTTCAATGTAAAAACGAGGTAGAATGGCCCATATATGCAATCCGATCAGTGTGGTGTAGAAAGGTCTTAAAAGTTTGATACGCTAGTCGCCGAGCAATCAATTGTCTGTCTAGAGTTGAATAATGATAATTTCGTAACAGTTAGACTTAAATCTTCTAACTTGCGGGCAGGACTTCCTCAATGACAGTAAGGTTCCTCAAACTGTCTGAAGGTAATTTTCTTTTTAAAGGCATGTATGTACCTACCACTGCTAATTTTAATGATTTCTTAATTAATTAAATGAAAAACGACTTAATAAATTACTTGCAATAAGTCCTTGATGACTTTGTGTCAGGGTCGAATCTTTAGGCCAAAATAGCTAATTAATTGAAAAGCTTTTATTATTGTTAAAAATCAGCTATTTAATTATCAATCAAAAAAATTCCCTCAAAAATATCTAGTCATTGAAAGAAACAAAATGCCAAATCCATGAGATACATTGAATAGGTACTTAGATACCTGCATACATGTGTAATGTACAACAATTAGGCAAAGATTGTTTATTTATTTTGAATTTACGAGCATTTCAATTGCTTGTGCTCACTGTATCAAATCCTATTCGAAGGTGCGCAAATATTTTCTTTTCACCAATTAAATTTACTAAGTCGCACGCAAAACTGATCGCACCGCTGACCTTGATTGTAATGGCTTGATGGCCAGTAGTTGGTGATTTACTTGCTCAAGTACAAAAATTTCTTCATCAGATATCAGAAATTCAAAAAAGTCAAATAATGGTAAATAAACTAAATTTATTGTTTCTTTATCGATTTTATCGCGTTATTAAGTTCGCATTAACTTTCAACACTCAATTTGCTTGCCATTCATGTCTCGTTATGACCAAGTTAACGATGATGATGTTGGCGGTGGCGCTGGCAGCAACAGCAACAGTGCTGATCTTAAGAAATCGTGCTTACTTTTCATTTCAGCCACAATTGCTGACATCGAAGTCGCCACCAGCACCAGTTGACCCAACCTCTGACGTGGTGACAGCAGGTACAACAGTACAGTGGTAATTTTCAATGCTTCAATTTATTAGATAAGACCCTGATGTTCCATCAAAAGAAATATTGGGTATTCAAAAATATTGAACTGTTTTTGTGGCTACAAACAACTTTTGACTTTTTGCTCCTTTTGAACTTTTTGTCCTTCCAAACAACTAAAACTCCCACTGTATGGTAAAAGGGGCTTAAATCAATGCTGTGCTTAATTGCAATTTTGGCTGCGGCTTTCGTTGTTGTTGTTGCCATATGGAATTTAGCCAAAGTGGTCACAGGTCGCGACTTTATTAAAATTTGCAAATTAACTCTCGAATTTATGGCCATTACTTTTGTGGTCGATTTTGTTCATTCGAAAACAAGAAACTCTCATTATTATAATTTTGTATTTAATAATTGAGTGCATTGTGTATCGATTGGATGCGTATTTTGTTCAGTTAAAATGTAACTTTAAGTGCGCCAAAATTTATGACTTTGTCGGCTTCGCCCGCAGCGGCATCCATTGATGAGCAGCAGCAATTCAGTGTTGAATCTGTTGGTATGATCCAATTGTGAATCTTGCTGATCGGCAACCACTGAGCTGTATATTGTACTTTACCAATTGTAGCTGTTGTTGTTATTGTGATTATTAGCTCAATCGTTAAATGGAATGTTGAGTATTCGATGGAGATCTTCATTTTGATGCAATAAATTTTAAAAGCAATAAATTTAATATTGTTTATCATACCGGTTTACAAAAACAAAAGAAAATATAAAAGCATGCTGCACTATTGTGCTTATATTTCAACCAAATTAAGTCTTTTAAACGGACATAAAATAACTTAAATAAATGAGGTAATTTTAGCGCAGTTTTCGCCAGGTCGAATATTCGACACAACATACAAAACATGGTATTAAGCCTTGGTTGTATGCACTCACAAACTAGGGCAGAAGTTGCAAAAAAAAATTATCTGTGGAGATTTTAAATTGAATTTAAAAAAAAAAATTCTAAAAAGCTCTTGTATAAAGACAAATTCAAGTCTGATTTATAGTAAAATAAAAATTAGCCTTCAGTTGCAGGTTTTGATATATGTAAAAGGATACGTTTATTTATATGGAGCTTGTTGCCACTTCTTATCTTGTTCTTATATAATTAAATGTATAATCTGGCCAAAATAAATAAAGTCTATGTAAATTTGTCTACATAAGTATAAGCTTCATTGTCATAACAGGCTCACAATCACACGTCTAACCAAATCATTCATCCAAGAAACATAAGCTTCGGAATACAAGTTTCTTTTAAGGCGCGCCGTAGTCATCTTTAGAGAGAGGATTTTTATTTATGAAATTTGAAACTCAAAGGATTTTGAAGCATTCTATAAACTTAAAATGTCGTTTTTTTTTTTACTTAAAAACAAAAACATTTTTTTCTTGACTTATTACTTAAAATCATCGCCCAGACCGAAAATAACGATCGTCGAAATATTAATACTTAGAGCACATGATCGAAACATAATTTTAGTGCTGTTTAAGGATAAGTTTTTTTAAGATTGCATTCTGAATAACGTGGCTGCTCACAACAAATTTAGATTTGCTTTCCTTCAAATGATATGAGAGAGAAAAAGCAATTGAAACATACTAATATCTTGGATAAAAATTCCCGAAATAGCCTAAATTTGGTTTGCTTTTCAACAGACTGATTAGGCCTTACTACGTGTAGCCTAAGTTAGGATTAATCATGATTATAGCCAAAGAAATCCCTAAATTCGTAAGTCTTGGAAAGCAGTAATGCGGTAGTCGATAAAAAGCCCGGAATTACCCCTAAATGTAGTAATTCAACCCACAGCAACACTTTAATAATTTTTCTCAACAATTTTGCGTATTCTGAAGAAATAAAAACTCAAAAAATTTAATAATAAAAATAATTCTAAAGCAGAAGTACCATCTTAAGTTAAAGCTCCTACTGAAGTTGAATTTTCTAGAGAATCTCCTGATAAAAATTAAGTTTATGTTTTGAAAATAAATTCTTCCATCAAAACGATTTCGAAGGAGTTAGCATAGCAGGGCATTAACTATCTTAATTCCGTTAATCCGGATCATGCATTAAATCGTTAATCGTTAATTAACAAAGTTAACATTTCGACAAACGGATTGACTTCAAAAAGTGTTAACGGACTCGTTAACTTCCGTTAAATTTTTCCAAGATACCGCACGCTCCGCGCCGCGAAAACACACTCTGACGACAAGTATTTTCTGGGGGTTATGGCTGGAAACGCATGACAGCAGTCGAGTGGATGCAGTAAAAAAATTCATAAAAAAAGGTAGAAGAGCCGTAACGACAAGAAGCTGCCGAAAGTTCGAAGAACAGAGATAGTTTAAGTGTCGGAGGCAGTAACGCGAGTAACAACGACGATGATGAGGAAGACTTTTTCAATTCTGTCACTTGTCAGATGGCTTATCTGAGTAAAATATTTATTTGGGAGCAAAATTTTTTTACAACTTAAAATTTTCGCAAAAGCTTTTTGATGATTTAAGTTGAAAAATATTTTTATTCTTAAAATTGTTTAAGTATTATATTTAACTCAGTCATGGAAAATAACCCTTTACCGCAAAATTATAGCACGTCAGGTTTATGCAAAATTTGACTTTAGTGATTGCAATTGTGCAGGAAGCACAAAATCAAAAAAAAATGTGCTCTAAAAAAAAACGTCTTAATTAGAGTAAAAAATATCCAGAAGTCTGGGTAAAAATAATAGGCAAAAAGACTCTTAAAGTCCGCATAAATACCGGACCAAGTGTTTCCTAAAAATTATACAAAAAAATCCTGTGGAAAAGTTGTAAAAACAATTCGCGTATTATTTCATTTTATAATTTTTAAAATTTGATAAGTTGTATTGGTTTCAAAGCCATGCAAACTTAAGTGAAAAAAATAGAATATTGCCAAAAAAATCTCTGAAAAGAGAATGATCGAAATTACTAATTCTAATAAATATAAGTGCATAACTTGAAAAACAAAAATCTTAATCAAAGATTAACCGATCTTAATTCTTAAAACTTTAGTGAAAAGTTCAATAAAAGTGCCAACAAACATTTTGTTTTTTAATGGTTAAAATTAGTTTAAGTTCTTAAACTTATTTTTTTTCTTTCCCTACTTAACAAATAATGTAAGTATATAAATATAAAGATCATTGGTAGGGATGGGTTGCGAGCAATCATATCTGCACTCTATTTCAAGATATGCCAATCGAATCCATATTGAGAGAGAGATTTGTACCTGAGTTCCATTTTCTTTTATAGCATGCCGGTCTTTAGTTTTTTTGTTTTTTTTTATGTTTTATTACTTATGTAGACAGGGACTTTGTAATAATGAAATGTCGTATTGGTGACTGGTATCTAGTAGAGCCAAGAACCTCCCCAGCCACTGACCGCTAGCTCAAATAGACGGGTCCCACTCGGCTTTACTAGTTGACCAACGCAACGCTTTTTCCCTCGAAAAACTGTAACCCCCATTCGCACTACGATTACACACTCATTCTAAATATAAACCTAAGACCCACAAATCTTTAATGAGTAAAGCTCAAAATCTCGTCAAAATGTGTCTAGACATGAAATCAAAAGACTTGTTCAACGATGCGGCATTCCTCTGGGAACAGATATTCATAAATATGTTTATTAAATATAATACTGCATACCCTTAAGCGCTGCAGTTGAAAGTTTTTTTTCCACAGGCAAAAATATTTTAACGCCGAAACGAGCCTCGCTTTCAGACGAGAACTTCAACATATTTATGTTCATGAAGGGAAATATCCACATTGTGCCAGATGTCTAGATTACACACTCCAATTATAAACGTTTTTTTTTTGTTTCTAACCTGTTAACCTTCAGAACCCAATCCAAAAGTTTTTACAAGCAGATCACTAACGCAACGATATAAAAAATGAGATTATTATCACGTGTTAGCGGATTAACCTTCCAAAATGTAACGCTTTAACGTTTAACGAAGTTAACTTTTTTAGTAACGGATTAGCGATTAACGAAGTTAACTAATTGATTAACGGTGCCCAGCTATGGGAGTTAGATATTACTTAAGCAACCAAGTAAGTTTTGCGACTATTACCTTTCACTATTCAAGGCCGTTTCCATAACTTACTCTCTGGTCATTCCAATTTCGTACTGGATGAAAAGCAGTTAAAGATGAACTTGAATCCATGAAAGTAAATGATGTCTGGAAGGTTGTTGAGAAACCGTAAAAGGTGAAATGGATTTTGGTCATCATTTGGAGTGGCTCTAGAAGGAACAGTTTTTGACCCACTTTCGGAAAACTGTTTTTGCTCCAATTGATGAGGAAAGGTCGAAAAAGGATTTTGGCATCACTTCAAATGTTCCAGGACCATGGAAACGATCGTTTTCGGGAAAACTTTTTTTGTGCTTCAATTGATGGAGAAAGGTCGAAAATACTAGAGTGGACATAACTAAGAGTGGTCCTAAATAATGGATATGGCTCAAAAAAGACAACCTTAAGCCAACATCCTTTTCGTATCAATTGGAACAAAAACAAATTTAACGAAAATGGTTTTTCGGGGTTGAAAGCCCCCGAAAATGAAAAATGCCGTAAGTCTCACAAACATTTTTTTAAACTTTTTTAGAAAAAAATTTTATTTTCTACGATCTTTGTGGAAATAGTTTTTACTGTAAAATTGAAAATAAAAAAGAAATAATTATAAATAGACCAGAACTTTCGAAAAAAATATAACTTGTGAGCTGTAAATTTTTTCTATTGGTTTTATTAAAAACATACTCCAGGCGTTTTGTTAAGATTATTTCATTGCAAGCAATTTCCCATACTCATTTTTTAAATCTCTTCTATTTGGAGAGGAGTTTGGTCGTTTTTTGGAGAAATTATATGAAAAACTAGCTTTGTAGACATTCTAAAAAATATTGCAAGCAATTTTACTTAGCGTAACTAGTAATATAGAAAAGATAGAATGTAAACCTTGTCACTATTAATTAGAAAATCGTTCACCAATTCGAAATTTTCACCTTTGTGACTTAACCCATATTTAACTGTCTACATGTAAATCCAAAAATATATCTTATTAAAATCAATTTATTTATATGTAACAATTGAATTTATTTAATTACAATTTCGTTTCACTGTCCTCTTAATCCACAAAATAATCATCAACTCATCTCAAGTTTACTCACATTCCTCATCAAAAACACATTTTTATGCCTCAATAAAAATCCAAGTTGTTAGTAATTTTAATTGACATTAGGCGCCACCTTCGCTGCTGGTTTTCCAATAGCGTGCGTCCAAAAAATAGCATCTAATCAAAATAACTTCTTGGGATGCAGCGCATTAACTCACATATTCATAAATCAACACCTGAGCAACACCTTAAATTATTCAATTTATGCACAATTATGCTAATTGCCCAGATAGTCGAACGCCAAGTAGCAACTGCAACAAATCAGACAAGTAGGCAACTTAAGCGGACAGACGCACCAGATGAACTCATAGAATCGGACATATCCACGACGAATGCATTGAATTTTGATGAATTGTGAGTAGAAGTATGCTGTTTAATTTAATTAATGGTCAACCGCTTACCAAGTTCGTCAACTGCTTACCAAGCATTGACGAATTGCAAGAGGCAACAACAAAGTCACGCACGCATACAGTAGCTTTTAGCCTTTGGGCCGAATAGAACATGAAGCTACTAAACTAAGTGAATTTGAGGTTTAAAAGCTTAACAGTTCTGGTTTTTTTTTTGCTCCGACTTAAGCCTTTAATTTTTTCTTCTGACATTTGAAAAACAAAAAAACATATTTTCTTAATACGATTTTAATGTGCGACAAATGAATGCGATTTGTGATATGATTTTAGCACCAACAACCGATAGGCAAAAATACAGCTAATTGGCCAACATCATATGTCCGTGTGCGCCATTTGATGTCATTTGCATTTAAATTGCGGCTTAATTTGAGAAGTCTCTGATTGAATTTGATACTTTGATGTTTTGCGACAAGTTCTTCCTCTTTTTTCGATTGTTTTATTTTAAAAATATATTTAAATCAGAATTTGGACATTATTAATATTCAATGTTTAAAGTTGTGGTGTCTAATTACTTAAATGTTATTATACTTTGCATACCAGTTTGATCTTCACAATTAACTATGATCTTTGTATTTTGCTACATTTGTTGAAAATCACCGAAATGAAAGTGATAAAGATTTAAAGAAAGAACCTATATTTCCAAGGAATTTATGAAAAACAGATCAAGTCAGAACAAACTTTTTTGGAAAATGATAAAATTATACATCACTATTTCAAGGGCGGTCGGAGTCATTTCAAAATGGTCGAAGAAACTGACTCAACATCGATTTTTCGCTGATATATCTCAAAATTGTCTTATACGAGTATCAGTTAGAGAGCTCAATTAAATCTGAAGACAATGCGGCACAATATTTTTAGCCTGCAAACTGTTCATTTCAATTTAGTTCCATTCAGAATATTTTACATTTTGTGAGTAATGCTATATTTTCTAGGTTACCACGCGATAAAAAAATGTGAAATTTGGCTGATAGAACTCTCAAAAGAAAAGAAACATGATGCAGACATTTTTCAAAAGTTGTATTTTTGGTTGCCGATTATAGAAAATACACCACATCTGATAGAATTATTTTGATAACAGGCTGTTGAATCACCACATAAAATATGTAAAGCACACAGATTGCATCACAGAAGCAGCAGTACTAATAACATACTAAGTTTTTTTAATAGAACTGTTGATGTATCAGATACCCTGATCAGGACAAAATATTCCAATAGACGCGTACAACAACGTATGTGAGGATTCAGCGGAAGATCGTAATGACAATGACGACTATAAAATCAATGACATTTTATTTGAAACTTCTGTCAATATTTTAAATGAATTGTGTTTGCAAAGTGAATTAGATTTAATTGATCCAAGCCTTTAAAACGAACATCTTATAATACAAAATTATGTAAAAATATTTTTAAATTACTTTTTTTTTCGCCAATAAAGGGTTAATGGTCACGAAATGGTTAATGTGTTTTTTACAATTTTTATGCGTTATTTCTATCTTTAGCTTCTTGGTTCAAATAAGATAAAATTTTAGCCAGATCTATAAAAGGTTTAGGCTCACGCAGGGGTTATTTTTTTTAAATTTATTAAAATTGTTTTTACTTATGCTTTTCTTACATTTTTTGGTTCAAAGAACATAAAATTTTAGCCCTGAAAAAATCGCTATTTGATCTAATGTGCAATGTATGGATTTGATAGTCTTGCAATGTGTTACGGATGTTGTCCTTTTGGATCGAAAAATATGTTAATGTGAAACAGTCTGATTTGATGTTTGCACAGGACATGTTTCAAATTAATAAAAAGTAAGCCTGTTTTCTCATATGAAGTAACTGGTAACTTATTTTGAAGTTAATTAAAATTAATGTATTAAGCTCTTAACTTAAGCAATGTGGAGCAAAGCTTCTTAACACTAAGTTGTTTCAAATGTGGCCATTTGTACGCGCTTCCGTTTCCCGTTGGGGCTATTCAGATTTAAGCTATAAGCGTTTTCAAAAAAAGTGCTTATGGTGTAAATATAACATTTTGGAGTGGACCTCGTTGTCATATGCAATCACCTTGTTTTATTCAAAACTCCCACTATGCCAAAAAAACATTGCTTTTTAACAATACTTGAAGCACTCTTTATCCACATTATGTATGATGACTGACGTACGATTAACATAAGTTGTCAAAATGACAGTATAAAAAACAACAATAACAACCGCAATTACTTTGCCACTTTATCGCATTAAAATCAAATAATTTGATATTAAATTGTTGATGCAGAGTCACAACTGCAAACAACAAAAACAACTCATTTTATAGTACAGCCATGATTGAAGAGCAATTGAATCGGTTTGCGAAATAATTTTGACTCACTTGATTTACGCTTTTGGCCAAATTCCAAATCTGCTCCAATGAAACGCACTTGAGCAGAGCTTTTGTTGTGTGTCAAAGTGGCTTAAAGTTGAATTTCGCACAGTTGATGTCATAATTGATCGTAACTCGATGCAACTTCAATGAGTTATCATTGAGATTCTCAGTCGAGATCCGGGGACTTGTGATTTCGAGCACGTATGCATTGACCGACAGCAAAGTCCATGTCATTGGCAATGAGTTGAGATTGCAGCACAAGCGTTTACATAGCTTCTGTTTCATATCCATTTGAAATGTAAAAGAAACAGTTTATCTTTTATTTCTTATTTCAATTTGCATTGAGTAAACTTCAAATTAATTTGAGTCAATTGCACAGTGAGCTACACAGCGATTGTAAATTTTATGATAGTAAATACAAAACTAGGAAGTTACTTAATCTCCAAAACTTTTGCAAACATAAAGTTTTTTTCACACTTCTATAGCTTTAATTGATTTGTTCGATTACTTCCGACTTTATTGGAATTTCATGATGTGTAAGCTCGATAATGTTTCTTTAAGTTAGTAGTACCAGGAGACCAACATGATTCGGTTTTCGTTTTGATCATACGACTAAGAAGTGATTTCAAATTGAAAAAAAAAAATAAATAAAATTAACGGCAACTTAAGCGCAGGTACCACGTTCACTGATATTGTTCCGGTGTGGAGATACCTTATAGCATGTAGATCTATCTGCCAGGGTAAATTAACATAACATAACATTTGCATCAATAGTTCTCTTATAACAACGGATCAAATAGTTACAGACGGTACCACGCCTTTTAACGAGTTTTTCCAGTACATTGACTTATCTTATATTACCCACTGGTACAACGCAGTCCAATTTTGATACAGAAATAGTTTTTCGTAAACAATATTCTTACGCCAAAATAGCTCGCTAGATATGCCACTTAAGATGTTTATGTTTTTTTTTTTTTGTATGGGAGGTGCCACGATCACTGGTATTATTTCGCCCTCTTTTGTTTCAGATATTAACTTATAGCAAATAACCCATTTACTTCAATTTCATACTAATTGCTGCAATAGTTCATTTTAAATTACATTTACAACTTTTTGTTAAATTCGGAGGTGTCACGCCTATTGATGCAATCCTGCCAAATTCCCTTTAGTTTCAAAGCTTATAGTGTAAATTTTATATAGTAGATGTAGGGCATTGTCACGTCCGTCTATGAGTTTTCAATAACTTGAAACTTAGCCAGTCATAATATTGTTAGCATATGAACCAAGCCCCAAGTTTTATGAAAATCGCTGCAACCGTTTTCAAAACAAAATTTGACCATATAAGCATACAAACACTCTTAATATACATATGAAGATACATCGATACAATTTTAGCTCGTTTAATAATAGTATATAGAAAAGCATCAAGCAGTGTCGAAAAGTTCCTAGGTCTTGAATAATGTCGCTGAAAAAATCAATAATGTCGAAACAAGCTCAAAATGTCTTAAGAATCCTGAAACTTAATGGAAAAATCGAAAATTTTCTAATATACGTAAATATGTACAAATTGAACAAGTCAGTCAATGCTAATCATATATGTTATACTTCTATATTGCTACTATAGCCAATTTCTGTTCACCCAGAATATGACATGTCAAATGCTATCAACTCTACTGCGCATGAGCGAAAATTGACAGTAGATTTTATGAAAACCAGTAGCGGCTGATTTTTCTTTTTATTAAAACTTTTTTTTTCAACTCGCAAGATTTGATTTATATTCAAATAATTATAATTTCGATTAGAGGAAGATTAAATTAATAAATGGAGACTATCCACTTTTGTTGAAAATGTGGTTCAATATATAGCAGGTTTTGTAATATGGAAAATTAAAAAAACTATAAAATGCGCAACATGTAGGAGGCAATTGACAGGCAATAAATTTGCCGGCATTATCTGCCTTAAAAAATATGGGACCATTTTTGGCACCTTCCAAGGATGTGTGTGATATTTGCCTGACTTGTGTAAAAGTAATATGACAACATTTGCCTCAGTTCGCAGACAAAAATATAAAAACATTTTTAGTGAACAAAGTCCTCCAAAATATTAAATCTTCGTCTTCTAATGCATTTATGGACTTTCATATTAAATTAGAAACTTTTTTTGAAAGGTCGGATTTGTTTAGCTATCATCACAAGATTCAACTTTGTAAGGCAAGATTGATAAACACAAGATTGTTTCACGAAAGCAAAAAATTGGTAAAATACAAAGTGTACGTAAGGAATAAATTTACCAAACTAATTTTATTGAATAATCAATAATATCGAAATTTCATTATAGATTGATTGATGATTGATTTTTCCAATTAATAAAAAATTAATTTTCTTCATTAGATCTAATTTTTTTTTTTCGCCGCCCCTGAGGCCATCCGCAAAACAAAGTGTGGCATTTAGATATGTCAACAATCTTGGTGAACTTCAAACACACTGAGCAGGTAGGTAAATAGCAATATAGAAATATTACATATATGGCTACAACGATGTATGTATGTACTAAGAGTATGTACTACGAGTATGTACAACGAGTGTTAACGAACTCAGCTAAATAAATAAATTGATAACAAATAATGGATGATGTGGGAGTTTGTATTACAAGAACTGTCAAACTAAACCAAGGGGTGAACTAAAAATCAGAAATTCAAATTTAATCCAACTTAACGTATTCGTTTTACTCAGCTCCAAATAGAATAGTTGCGAAACTTGTAGTTTCGATAGTCCGAAAGTACAACGATTGCCTAAGCCAAACATTCTTTCGATGTTCGCAAAAATGCCACTTGTGGAATTGAGGTTCAGTTCAAGGAAGATAATAAATCCATTCATATAACAGTGAAATGAGAAAAATATAATGCGTACCGATATAAACGGCTCTAATTACAGCCCCTGACACCGCAAATCGTTGCATTTTGCAATTTGATGACATATGCCACCTCGACACTAAGCTGTCAGACATGCAAGAAAAACCCACTGCCATCAGATCTACTTCGGAAGAAGTATGTCTGAAAATCAACATAAATAAAGCAAACATCATGTCCATTCGCCCAACCGCATTGTGGACGAAATTTCTAATCTGGCGTCATTAAAATAGAAATTTTAATATGCGAATACGTCGATTTTTCTTTAACAAAGCTTTCAGATACTTTTTTAAAATAAAACACAAATCAAAATATTATGTTGCATTTTCATAGATGTTTGCTAAGTTTTTACTAAGTTACAGATCAAGTTTCTGTGCTTTAAATTTATTAGACTCTAGTTTAGAAAACATCTATGAATATTTATTGATATTTCTGCTTTTGCTACTACCCATGTTAATTAAAATTATCCCATACCGCATCCTGGTGGGTAGCATATTGGATTAAACTTAGCAGCTTGAATTAGTCCTAAGACTGCAAGCAGCTGCAAGGACTGCAAAAGCCAAATGCTTAATCCCTTCATCGTTGTAGTTCACTATTAAATCGGATAGACTTTAAAGAACTTAAAACTTTAGCTTGTCTTTTATATCCGAGTGAAGACCAGTGATGACATTTGGGTTTTATGGAAATGTACTATGATACGTGACTTTGAAGAGACATTTTTTCTGTTTTCTTATTCTTTTGTTACTCCCATTGTATTTTTTAAAAATATTGCCATTATTTTATTTAAGAAAGCGTCGATTGTTGTTAGTGTTTTCTATAGAAAATTCTTAAAACTTTTGAATGAAAACTTTATAGTCTTATTGCCGTTCACATTTTTATTTTTGTTTATGTGTGTATTGTCCTGTGAACTATCTTAAAATTTTCTATCATTGTCTTTAAAAAATTTAAATTGAAACAATTGAAGTCATCAATTGAATATTCAATGCAATAATTCCTTTTATAAATAATTATTATCCTGTTTAAAAAATCACGTTTGACCTCGAATTGACCGTGAAAGTTGGTTTCAATATCAAAGGCAAAGTCATTGTTAGATGAACACCTGGATACCTTAAATCTCTTGCCTAAAACATTACTTAGTACTCGAGATATTGGCCTGGGAAAATGAAAATAAAGCATCCGGTGTATTTCATACGAAATATCACAAGCAGCATTACAATACATAATACCGTGCAATAAGTGCACACCAGATAGTATCGACCCCCATACAAAAAAAAAAGTTCGAATGTTCACCCCCTGTATGAAAGCTTATGTATATTGAAAAATTTTTAAAAAAAAAAAAAATTTATGTTGATTCGATGATGGGATAGAAAGTATAACTCAAAATCCAATGAATATTTACCAGTTTTAAGAGAAGACACCCTCAGAGGATTTTGTTGCAGCGAAATCTGCAGAAGAAATGCAATACTATCGGGTGATACCAACATCTTACGAAATCAGGAGTGGTATCCGCTAAGGTGATAGTTGACTGTCGCATTTTTGATTGAATAGCTACCACTTAAAAACAAGCGATTATCAATTTGACCATCACCTTACAAAGAGCAAAAGTTAATTATTTTGATTTGGATGGAAATGCCGCTTTTTTGAAAAAATTTTCAGCGGTTTTTTAATTTTTGACACCAAAACTTAAAATGGGCATAACTTCGTAAAAAAATGTTTTTAATCAAATCATGGAAATATGGGTCCCCTTATTTCCTTTGAAAAACAACATATTTAATCGGCAACCAATCCCGTAATATGAAATCATTCGACTGCATGGTTTGAAATGGATTTGGTCTTCTTCATTTTAATGAAACATTTTCGTCTCATTCTATCGCAGTTTAGTTTTCTAAAAGTTTCACTTCCACCACGTGTGAACTGCACACATGATTTTTTTTTATTTACTGGCTGTCGAGTCAGATAATAAATTTAGATCTAAAGGGTGTTCAAATTTAAGGTATCTTTTTAAGCTTTAAGTAAAAGACATGAATTGTATGAAATCTATATTTATTTTTATTGGAAACTAAGGACCATGGTTTCTGGTTAAGAATGAAAAAGAATGTTGTTCAAGTGACCTCCTCTGCTAGCTCGGTAGACTGTCAATATTTTACTAAAATTATGAATTAATGATGGTTCAATTACTGATATTTGCTCGATGATGTTTGCTTTGAGGTGTTGAACAGTTTGAGGATTATCTGCATAAGCTTTACTCTTCAAGAAACGGCATAAGAAGAAATCCAATGGTGTTAAATCGCATGAGCTTGGTGGCCAATTTACGTCTGCTCTTCGAGAAATTATTCGATTATTAAACTTCTAGTTCTTATGATCGATTGATTCCGTTAAGGGGGGGATAGGATCTGAACAAATTTTTTTTTTTCATTTTTTTTTTATTTGGTAGTACAACTCTTCAAGAGTATCCTGTTAAAATTTGAGGTCAATTTGACCAAACCTGACGGAGATACTTTGTGGCCCCGAAATCAATGATTCTGTGTAAGTATATAAAAAAAAACAGTGTTAAAACTTTAAATGCGTTTTTCTCGAATATAAATGTTCTGAGTCAGTGGACACTCTATCAAAAACTACTTGACCGATTCTCTAAAAATTTGACACACGCTTTTAATACATAAAATGTCAGGTGGTGAAGTCGAGATTTTTTGGATTATAATTAGTTTTGTAATAACAAATATAGTGATTTTTTGCATTATTTTTTTTAAAAAATTCATTTGTTTGGCTTCAAATCTTAAAAATCGTCATATAAAAAAAACTTGACGTCACTACCTCAAACAACTAATAAACTAACCAAATTTTTAAACTTTTTTACATTTCAAATGATCCAGTGATGAGTTATGATGTCCACTAGATATAGTAGTATCAGAAAAAAAATTTAGAATGACATCCCCCAGTTTGAAAGCTTTTATTAAAAGAGTTTTAAGGAAAAAAAAATTTTTTTTTTTCGGCTTCTAAATTCGATGCGATTTTGTTTTTTCTTATATCTCTGCCATTTGACGTCTGATCAACAAGTTTACTATATCGTTGTAAATATATCAATATTGGAAAAAACCATTGCATAGTTTTAGGACTTAAGAAAAAACAAAATCGCATCGAATTTAGAGGCCGAAAAAAAAATTTTTTTTCCTTAAAAATCTTTCAATAGAAGCTTCAAACTGGGGGATGTCATTCGAACTTTTTTTTTATTTTTGTATGGGGGTCACTACTATCTGATGTTCACCGCAAATCACCTTTTTTTTTTGGAGCGTTCGGAGAAATTTGCTGTCAATGGCTTATCTTAAAATATTTTTTCATGAAATTTTTACAGAATACTCTTTAAGTATAGAACTTTTATATGGTTTTTTAAATAAATAAAATTATTATTACCAAATCACTAAAAAAAAACTTATGCTAAAAATGTAGCGCTCAGACCCAACCCCCTCCTTAATGTGTGGCATGTTGCACTGTTCTGTTGAAACCACATATTCTGCATGTCAATACATTCCAATTGACAACGCAAAAAGTTTCAAATCATCCCTCGTTATCGAGCTTCTTACACAGTAATTCCATTGCCATTTTGATTTACGAAAAAAATATGTACCAATTACGCAACCTCACCACAATCCACACCATACAGTAACTTTTTTTGATTTTTCAAATAATTCTACAGGATTTTATCCACCCGAATTCGGCAGTTTTGTTTGTTTACTTACGTAGCTGCCAATTTCAAAATGAGATTCAATTCTCATTATTTTCTTGTTTTTTACTGGACTATTTGACGAATCGCTATCGTGGTCAGTTGGCTTTAATTCTTGTGTGAACTGAATTTCGCAAACCTTTTAAGCTTTGTAAGATTTTTTTTGTAAAATATTCAGCAAAGTTGTTAGTTTGAGGTTTAATTGTTGTGGACGACGACGAATTGATGACCTTAGCTCTTCAGTAACACTTGTGCTAACAGCTGCACTATTTTCACTTGAACGACCACTACGATGACAAATTTTGCTTCTCTGATCTTGAACTGAACCAGTTTCTTCAAATTTATCAATGTTAAGTTCAATAGCTCGGCCGTATTTTGTATGAAATCTTCTTCCAACTTCTGAAAAACTTTCAGCAATTTTAAAATAAGTTTAAGTAATAAAAACACATAGTTCACAACAACAATTCATTTTAACTAACCGGAATGTATTTCCTTCATATCTAAAATAACATTGGTGTAATCTAGTCCTTGTAAAAAAAATGCCGGTAAATTTAAAAAAATGCCTCAAACTTAAGCACCCTTTATAAGATTAATGGAAGAAATTTGCTTACCCATACCATATCTTTTGTACCGTGCTATTCTGCATACACAAAGAGAAGAGATAAAATATCACTAACTACGTGGCATCCTTAAATTAAGGAAAAAGTTTCATTGCCTTGAGTTAAGTTTTTTATACGCAATATTGGGCTTAGAGAAATTTCAATATGGATTAATTAAGGGTTGCCTTCAAAACTAAAACTTTTACTACAACAACATCGAGCTTATCAAAGGAAGACTTACCCAAAAATGCTTGACCACGTTTGAGGCAGAGTCTTAACTTGTTTAAATCGAAACCAAAGTCATTTCAAAACTTCGTCAAATATTTAGGTAGTAACTTTGTGAAATTTCAGCCATCTCCATAGCCACATCGTTCTCGGATCGAAAAACTTGTAACATGTTCACTATCAATTGAAGTGTATACTCGTACGTCACATTAGCCTATTATTGTGCTTTCAATTCATCTCTATACATTCAGAAGTCTTAAGTTTTATGGTGCTTCAAGCCATTCTTATCTTATGCAGAAAGTGGACCTCTGTTTGCTATAGAAATAAGAAAATATGTCGTTTTATTTGCAATAAAAAGTTTAAAATTTCTTATGTGCAACTTTATTACTCATTCGTATGAAATCAAACGTTTGAAATGTGACTCGAAGACAATGCTCAATTCAAAAAACCCGCAAAGATAGATAGAATTCACATAATGACAACATATTCATATAATAATTAGAATACAAACTTTATTGATTTGTAGGTTGACGGAAAAACCCCGAAACTTTGCATCCGTTTCACTAAAATTTATTTGAACAATTAAAAGATTCCATCGGTTGAGTTTAGTCAAAAAATTAATCGCTTCTCATAATTAACAAATGAAAACAACAAAAAAGAAGATCGAAATGCAAAGAAAAGAAAGAACAGATGGGACTGGAAGAGCTTTCGTGTGTTAAGAATAAAACAAAATTGCATGGGATAGAGAAATTTTAATTTGCATAAAAATTATTTATGATTGTAATTAGTGGAATCAGTCGCTTATATCTGCGCTAAATTGTAGAGCTCTGGATGAAGTAACTATTCCTCATTAAAGTTGCTTACAAAATTTAAAATAATTCTGCTGTTAAATATTTAATTTTAAGAAAACAAAACCAAAATAGAAAGTACTAACTTTAAACTTAAGGGGACATGACACCTTCAAAAAAATTTTTTTTTAGTGTTTTAAAATGCGTATAACTTTAATAAAAAAGAAGATATCATTTTGAAACTTTACACATATATTTTGACACAAAACAATGTTTGTTAATTTTTCGGGCTAAAATCGTGCCAAATATCAAAAACTATAATACCGATCTTTCTGTTCGCAGTTCATTCCCTGCATTAATAAGTGCACAGCAACATATTAAAATTTCAGAAAGATCGGTCGAGTAGTTTTTTTTTATCATGCCCGCCAACTCGAAAAACGTGGTTTGGAGAAAAACGCGTTTAAAGTTTTTTAACTTCTCAAGTAAGTATTATAACTTTGACACAATGTTCTTAATATGCTCGCTATATATTTTATAAGCCGAATTTGAGGTTTATATTATTAAAAACGTTCTTTTAATATATTTTAAACAAGAAACAGTCATATTATATTTTTTGATTTCTTGAAAATTTGAAGGTGTCATGTCCCCTTAAGCCGATATGCCTATCCCAAATGTATGCTGAAGTGGAGAAGTTGCGGCATTATTCCATAGGATCACTATCAGCTTCGATTTTAAATAATGCAGTTAAGCCCATAAGTTATCTGGCTGTCATTTGTAGAAGCAAGACATTTTCCAACATCAGTATAATATACTAACGCCTCTACCGGCTTCGTAGTTTCTTAATTCACCCCTTGCACATAAACAAACAAACATAAATTTACACAACCCAAACGTTCTTGTATCGTATCAAAATATGAAGGTGTTATTGTAAAAGGGACCAGGCTTTCATTTAGGTATAATTTCTAAAAAATGGGGAATAATTTCTTTATATTTTGAAACTAATTTTTTACCAATGTCATCGCATTTGTTTAATAATATTAATGTTTCCGTAACTGATTCATTTTGTTTTAATGCAAGATAAACAGCTTAAAAAATCATTTGTCAAAAAGCTCTTCTTTACTCGCACTCGCATTCATTGTGTTTAGTAGTTAGTTTCAATTATGCTAACGCTACGATACGCTACGAAATAATTAGAAAGACAGGAAAATTTGTAAGTATGGAAAGTATAATGTCTATACTACAACTATGTCGCAAAGCCAAACTGCGAGGTAAGTAATGAAATGCAATGTCTGTCAAATGTCCGCTTCGGCTCCGTCTTCAAATGGTCATTTCATTGAGAAAATTGTTCATCTCATTTTCGTTGAATTCCGTGATATTTCCTTTTTGTGCTTGGTTGAGCATTGTCACGGACTTTATCTTTAAAATAGCCCGAAAGATAAAAAGTCAAATGATGTTAAGTCACTCGATTTTGACGGCAAATTTTTTCATTTCGTGAAATCAATTACACTAGTTTACACTCAAAATGTTCCATTGATCTGAGGTTACTTTTCTTATGTAGATTTTCCTGCTGAGTTCGAAAATGAAAATGAAAGTTTTTTGAATGGTACAGTTTTCGAGATATTGTGGTTTTTTCACTTTTTCGACCTCTTTTCACTTTAAAATTCATATCTTGAGCTAGAAATGTTCAATTTCCTCGTTTTTAGTGTCAAATTAAAGATAATAAAATGACAAACAAACGTGTTTAATTACATTTCTTATTAAAAAAGTGGTTCAAAAGATATAGATGAAAATAGACCAGACTTTAAGAAAAATCAAATTTTACATTTGATTCTGTGGCGACGAAAAAATAAAAATAAAACAAAAAAAAAATAATTTTACTTCTTACACGTAGAGCTGATGCTTTTGCGCAAAAACTAAAACATCCTACAAGAAAATCGACTGTAAAATGACAACGTTAGGAGCGATTGAATGAATGAATTCAAATTCCACATTTTATGAATATATTAATTTTTTCGACAATTTTTTGAGCCTAATCGTTATAAAAAAAAATTGTTCTCATGTAACTTTGATAAGAGGATAGTTTTCTTATGTATTTTTTCCTGCTAAATTCGAAAATGAAATTGAAAATTTTTTGAATGGTACAGTTTTCGAGATATTGTGGTTTTTTCATTTTTTCGACTTTTTTGGACTTTCACTTTTAAACTTATATCTTAAGCTAGAAAAGTCTAATTTCATCGTTTTTTGGTACTAAATTAAAGATATTAAAATGCCAAACAAAAATGTATGATTGAATTTTTTATTGAATTAGCAATTAAAAAGATATAGATGAAAAGTTACCAGATTTTTGAAAAAATCAAATTTTACGGTTGATTCTGTGGCCACGAAAAAATATAAATCGGCAAAAAACTTCCACTTTTACTTCATGTGCGTAAGGCTGACACGTTTTTGTGAAAAATAAATGAAATAAAAAAAAAAAAATATTTTTACTTCATACACGTAGAGCTGATACTTTTACGCATGTAAAATTTAATTTTTCTTAAAATCTGGGCTGTTTTCATCTATATCTTTTGAACCACTTTTTTAATAAAAGATACAATAACACACGTTTGTTTGTCATTTTATTATTTTTAATTTGACACTGAGAACGAGAAAATTGGATATTTCTAGCTCAAGATATAAGTTTTGAAGTGAAAAGAGGTCGAAAAAGTGAAAAAACCACAATATCTCAAAAACTGCACCATTCCAAAAATTTTAATTTTAATTTTCGAATTCAGCCTGAAAAAGTACATAGAAAAACTATCCTCTTATCAAAGGTACATGAGAAAAATTTTTTTGTAACGATTAGGCTCAACAAATTGTCGTAAAAATTAATATATTCATAAAATGTGGAATTTAGATTCATTCATTCAATCGCTCCTAACGTTGTTATTTTACAGTCGATTTTCTTGTATGATGTTTTAGTTTTTGCGCAAAAGCATCAGCTCTACGCGTAAGAAGTAAAAAAATTTTTTTTATTTTATTTCTATTTTTTCGTGGCCACAGAATCAAATGTAAAATTTGATTTTTCTCAAAATCTGGTTTATTTTTATCTATATCTTTTGAACCACTTTTTTAATAAAAGATATAATTACACACGTTTGTTTGTCATTTTATTATCTTTAACTTGACACTAAGAACGAGGAAGTTGGGCATTACCAGCTCAAGATATGAATTTTAAAGTGAAAACAGGTCGAAAATGTGAAAAAGCCACAATATCTCAAAAACTGTACCAATCAAAAAATTTTCATTTTCGAACTCAGCAGGAAAATCTACATAAGAAAAGTAACCTCAGATTAATGGAACAGAAAAAAAAAATCATTTTGTAAACTAGTGTTATCTAGGAAATTTGTAGTCAATATTTACTATTTCAACGCACTGTGTGGGTATGTGTTTTCTTGGGTGTTCTTCGGTCAGTTTAAGAAACGACTCTATTAGACCAAATGTTGACCCATTGTGATACAATAGTGTATTTAATTATAGTCTCTTATTGAACCAACTAGACGTCGTTATAAAACAAAGTATACTATGTGTCTAATATGATTCAGGTCATCAAATAATAACGAACCAAATGTTTTGTCTCGTTTTCAAGCAAGTGCGGTACAGGAACAAAAAAAATAGTCCATAATCCTCCTCTTTCACATCTCTCTAAAACTACAGAGGACAAAAAGACTCAACACCGAACATCTCCGCTTGTCTGCCAATGAGGCAGTGGCCAGTAGCGACTGTCACAACTGTCGAGACACTATGTTTTGTGCGAGATAGTAGACTTGCAAGAACTAGTAACATTCCTTTCGTGTCCTGAGGAAGTTCTGAAGCATTAATATTTCCATGCTCAGGCACCCAGATGAGCTGAATGTTTAAATGATGAGTCATCTCTTTAAGAAACGAGTGCCACCTAGAACGATCTAATTTAGAACGGCTGCGATTTTTGCTACCCTGTGGGTTTTACTCCAATGCTTGCCGATAAATTTAATGATTTCCGCAATATATGCCATTTGCACTTTCGGCGTTTGATATACATATATTGAGATGGTACTGGGCTACCAAATTTTGAGAACTCAAACTGGATTCACAGTTTTTCTGTATTCTTACTGTGAAGTTTAAATAACGTATACAAGTTTTTGTGAACCAATGCCTTTGCACCATATTTTGTACCTTCTAGTGGAATACCATAACCTACGATGAGCTACGGCGTAGAGCAAACCAAAGCGATATAAATATGCTGATTAAGGGAAAATAATTTTATTGGTTGTGGTATATCCCGTGAAGAAAAAAAAAACAAAGTTTACTACCAGCGAAATAGAGAAAGACCAACCAAAGACCTCTTGAAGTCCTAACGTTGACGGAAATAAATGGACATATCGACAGAAGCTACTGAAATATATGTAATACACTTTGGGGAAAGACCTGAGTGAAGAACCTGAAAGAAAAATCTTATACTTAAATACTTTATTTCCTAGGTAAAGGTTACTTAGAATGAATAATTTATATGCATGGTCTGGACGAAAGGATGTTGGATTTTTTACACTTAAAATATATTTTTTATGAAATTCTGCTTGCATTTCAACTACTTTAAGCTTATGTGCAAGCAAGAAGTTCTTGCTTTCCAAATTCTAACAGCGTCAGGAGTTTCATTGTACTTCGCTTTCCAATCTGCTCAAAGTGATAAGCAAAGCTCAGAAAGCTAAGCTCGAAAGAACTGATTTTAAAATTTCTAGATTTTCGAAAAGACATTGCTCAAAAACTTTGTGGTCGAAGAAAGCGATCGATCAACATCAGCGGATGTGACTGGACAAAATTTAAAAAAAAAACAGTTCCAATTTTAATCTCATCATTTAAAATAATGTGTATTTGTACTAGGTTTGAAAATCTTTGTTGCGTTCAAATAGCACTAGTGGCTGCTTGCGGAACTAACGTATAACAGATAAAGCCATGATATGCATTAAAAAAGTGTTGCCAAACACAAAAAAAGAGTAAATATAATTGCCATAAGTTACAATATAAATAGAAATATGCAAAATGAGCTTAACATTCTGAGCCCTGGTGACAAGCAAAAAAAGTAAACTAAAGCTCCTCATTTCTTCATATCTAACTGGTATTCAACTCAAGCACGGGGACTTTCTCTCGATACACGGAGCTCTTCAGAAGCGCGCCTAATCCTCGTTACGGCTCTGTATCTACCATATGAATAAATGGCAATTCACCTTGATTCATTTGCAACATAGAAATGAGGAACACCATTCAACACTTATTTTTAACTTCTTAATTCATTAAAGTTGTTAACTTCTACACACGACAGTGGTAAAAATTCAGGAAGCCAAAATATATTAGTGAGCAGACAAGCAACAAGACTACAAACGACAAAAAGCCAGACATGAAAATATTATTTAAATGAATTGACTTATGGGTCACTTACTTGTCTTGATGTCATGACACACGCATGCGCGCCATTATGAGGCGCGAAGCGAACATGGAACCAGCATGATTTGCATGACGTGCGCGATGTCAATCTTTTTAGGGGTCAGCGAAGTGACAACTTCTTTGCAAAATTAAAACGAAACCGATGCTGTTTTACTGTCTGTCTAACCGTCCGTCCGTTTGTCAATATGTCTGCCTGTTGAATGGATATTGGCATGTTTTATTTCAATATTTTTTTTTTTTGGTAAATTTGATTTTTTGTTTTTTTGGTGAAAATTGTCAAGGTCAAATGGCATAGCATGACATCAAATTGCTGCTGTTAGCACTACTGATGATGTTGGTTGATGACGACGCTGAATACGGTTGATGATGCTTCTACCCAGTCTACACAAGCCCGACAAACATATGTATTTCCCTTACTAGTCGGTTTGTTGCAATTGTTGTTGCCGATGTTGCTGTTGTTGTTGTCGTTGTTGTTGTTGTCTTATGATGCTTGACCATCAGCAACTTTAGCTTTTTAGTTCATGATAAGATGACCACGCATACTTGCGTTGTTCACCCCACTCTCTGGCGTCAGGCAAACATTGTTCGAGATAACTTAAACAACAACAGTATTTACAACAACATTTTTGACACGACTATGTTTATGTCGTCACTTAAGATGTTGGTTTGGTTTTTCATTACCTGGCAACACTAACGCACAGTGAAAAACTTATAGTATATGGCAGAACTGTTTTTTTTTTTAACTAAACATTTTTACAATTAACTTTTTCAGTCAGACAAAGATCAATAATTCTGTAAACACTTACAAATTGATCAATGTTTTTGTTGAATAAAATCATGACAAAGATAACAAGTCGATCAATTTAACCTGGTATTTTTTTCAACTATATTACTAACAAACTGAATGGGTGTAAGACGATTTTATCAAAAGTCATATCTTACACTAATGGTTGCGTTAGTGCCTATTTGAAACAATAAGGTAAATTATGTTTCATATGTTGGAACCAATGCTAGAATTAAATTCAGATCAGATCTTCAAAGTTTGATATCAAAAACAGTACATAAATATGAGTTTATCATTATTTTTGCAAAAGTTATAGCAGATAGCTGAATGATCTACTATGTAAGTAAGGTAGCATTTAATTCATTTACCACAGCAGAAAGTCAAATTTTATAATAGATAATGTTTTAACACCTATAACTTTTGGAAAATTTATTAAAAATTAATTTCTTAGGCACCGTGCTCATGAAAATAAATTTGAATCTTGAATATATTTAACGTGACAAAGAAATAAAACAAGGAATATTAATGCGAATAAGACTTTTAGTTCACCCTTTACGTAAGTTCTTGCTACATTTATAATGCCATATTTTTATGCAATGTAGTGTAAATAATTTTTAAGAATTTGATTTGTTTGAGACTAGTAATTATTATATTAATAATTGAACAATTTTATATTGAACTTTTTTAGTCATTATCATTATTTTTATCATTAGTAGTGTAATTAAACTTTTCAAAAATTCTAGGATAAACTTTGATAAGATCTGGACAAAAAGATCAATTTCGACAATTTTTTACAAAAACTGAATGAAATATTACTTCATCGGTTCTAACACCCGAAGTAGCAGACCGCATACCTTGATATCCCTGCAAATAGCTGTTTAACAAATACCAGCTATTTCAGATATTTTTCAACTAAAGAATTAAATGATTGAGAAAGTCCCTTGAACACTTTAAATGCCACCAGGTAATAGGTTAACATCATCGTCTTTAATTTTATCTTAAAATAATATTTCCATACAAGAATCATTCAAATTCAAATGATTTGTAAGCAGTAATCTTATTTCTAATTTCCTATATAAAAAGTTTTCAAAAACTGTGTTATTCAAATAAATTTTGATACATAATATAAAAATTTTCAAATTCCAGCTCTATTTTCAATACACAATGTATGATTGCAGCTTGCATGAAAAACTTATACTGTGCGTCGCGCTGTTTGTCGATTATGATCTTTGGATACAGCTAATCAAGAAATGTATTAACCCAAGTTTTGTCGAGATAGTTCCGTTTTGTGTATGTTAAGGCGTTATTTTATGGATGCGGAATAATCGTAAACATATGGAGAACACCATCAGAAGGCAGTGGAGAAAATACATTAAATCCAATGCTTGAACTTTATTGATTTTATCAGATCCACCATGAAATCACGAGTTATCTTTATACATTCGCGCTGATGGCAGGGGCAATAACTGCAAAACGTCCCACTCTGGCGTAGTTTGGGAGATGTATCGCTCCACCCAACCACAGAGGATGTGTTGTTGGTGTATATATATTTTTTGAAACAATTATTGCTAGCAATTAGTTATTTGGCTTAATGCTTAAAACAAAATCTCATGCAGAGGCAGATCTGAGATGAGATGTAAAATTCAGACTTCATATGAAAAAATTTCAAATACAATAAAAATTATGAAGGCCTCATCAAAATAATCTTAAAAGTATGAAATACAAAACGAATAATATTAATGTCCTAACAGATTGGCAAATTGCAGAGTGTGCAATGTGATGATGACGTTGCTTATTTCGGTTCGTGTCGCTGGTGTTGAAGACTTTTCATGAGGTGCAAACAAATTAAAAACAGTTTTAAGTTAATTAATTTTTTATAAATTTTTATTACTGCAAGTGCTGATTTTTGAAACTTCGTCCACGAAAGTGTCAATAAAAATGAAATCAATGTTAAAAGATGCTGAGGTCGTCGTTGAAGTGTTGGTTTTTTTTTGTCATCACCCAATCTATTACAAAAATCTTGTAAATAAAAGTCTTGTTATATTATTTGCTTTTGGTTGTTTTAAAATATTTTTTATGCGTTTTAATGATCCATACCATTTAAATTGGCTTGGAATTTTTATTACAAAATGATCTGGCGTTTCACTGACTTAATTAATTGGCTCTGGCTTATGCCGTGGCAACATTTTGCATGTAGTAAATTAACCAACAGTCGTTTCATTTTTATTTTTTACAAACATTTTTTCGGCAGTTTCCTTGAAATGCGCCCATATGAAGTATATATGAGGTTTTGGCATAATATTCTAAAACATGTAGGTTCCCTCTTCAAAAATATACCATAATAGTTTCACAATTTAATTTTAAACAAGTTAGGTATAAAAATAATAATATTTTAATCATACGAAACGTAATGAAATTTTATTAATATGTAAAATTTGTAACTTTGACCAAAAATCTAATTTTCAATGAATATTTTACTTGATAAATTTTATAGAATTTCTTGATTTAACACTAAAAAGAGTGATTGACAAATGAGTTGTTTTAGAAAAACGTACTTGCTTGTAATATTAAAAAAATAAAAAATTAATTAAAAACCTTATGTACGGGTATGTAGGAGAACAGCTACGTAATGTTGAATTGGTTAATTAACTTAATTAATCTTGTGAGTTTGATAAAATATCTATTGTGAAACATAAAAGTTTTTCCAAACATCAGTAAAAACTTCATTCTTCAAGTGATGGCAAGTAACACGTTTTATTCCATTTTAAATTTTCATCCACCCGTTCCTATTGAAAAATTATATATAAATTGTGGAGTGGAAAGTCCCTTACGGGCATTCAAAGATAATTTTGTATGAGTTTAAGACCGTTGATCGTCAGATGTAAAGATCCCTCAGCCATTTGGCTGACGACAATACATGATACAAGGTAAAAATGGGAAATTAATATAGTATTTAAAACTGTGAATTTCTTTCTTTAAGTTAAACTGTATATACCATACTGTATAACTTTTCTTTAAATTGGAGTTTTACGACAAGTTAAATAACATATTTTTTATCTTCCAAAAATATAAAATACTTGGAAAACACACATTGGTTGACACGCGATTCCTTGGATACCGGAATAGTACCAGGTGTTGCAATAGTGAATAAAATATTTATTTAAAGCGATGCATCAATTTCCTGCTATTTACTTTTTCAAGATTATTTTATGTAATTGTTGCCTGCAGCTACGCCTGAGAAGGTCCATCTGTAAGCTCCAATTTTAGCATATTTTTCCAGCATTTCGGCCGGTATCTCACCAATGACAGCTGTAATGTTGTCTTCCAGGGATGCAATTGTGACTAACTTTTCCCTGTTTACGAGAAACCTCACGTAGCCCCTCAAAAAATAGTCTAATGGGGTCAAATCGCATGATCTTGGCGGCCAATAGACTGTTCCAAAACGTGAGATTAATTGCTCACCAAGCTTATAGGTCCATTGAATCGTGCCATGGGGCATGTGGCACCGTCTTGTTGAAACCACATATCAACTAAGTCCAATTCTTTTATTTTGGACAAAAAAAAGTCAGTAATCATCGTACGGTACTTTGCTCCATTGACTGTAACGTTGCGATTTTCATTCCTTTTGGAAAAGTACGGTCCAATTATGCCTCCGGCCCACAAAAACCGCACCAAACCGTGCATTTTTTAGAGCGCATTGGCAGCTCTTCGGCTGCCTCTGTTTGCTTTGTAAGACCCAATTCGGCAATTCTGTTTGTTAATGTACCCATTGAACCAAAAATGAGCTCCATCGCTGAGGAAAATTTTTCACATTTCACACATTTCTCACAGAGCACGAATTTTGTTAATAAAATTCAACAGTTTTCAAGCGCTGTTCGTTTTTTTGTCTATTTATGGTAAAATGGCAAACCCTACTGAGTATTTTTAAAGTTAACACACGTTGCGAATTACGCAGAAAATATCAAAAAGTTTACACTGAAAAACCAAATATCAAAAAATCACCCGTTATATTAAAGTTATGAAAATTTAAATATGTTACTGAACTTCGATATAGTTATATATCTACTTTAAAATCTATATTTAAATTGAATTTGAGAAGAAAACTTGTTCTAGATATTTTCAGAATTGTTCTAGACTTTTTTCCATTTTTTTTTTCGGATTTTGAACCTTCTTCAATGTTATGCAAATATTTCCGACTTATTCAACTTCATTCAAATATTTTCAGCATGTTCCAAACTTTTTTCGACGACTTTTTCAACCTCATTCAACTTTTTTCAATATTTTTCATATTGTTCCGACTTTTTTATTCTCTTTCAATTTAATTCAACTTTTTGAACCTTATTTTACTTTTTTCGAATTTTTCAGCCAACAATCTGGACCCATTGATTCAAAAAATTTTGTTTTATGGTGAAGTAAATACTCTCTTTTTTAAATTCATAATGCTCTCAATAATTATTGCATCATACAAAATTGTCGAAAATTTTTTTTTGCGAGATATGTATGTTTTCCCAGAAAAACTTCATCTGAAACTTAAATTGCTTACAATAATCATAATAATGTGGGACTTATTTACTTACTACCTGTAGTATTAAAATAACACTTTATTTTTAAAATTCCAAGTAGTTGGGTCAACGGTGTTCCGTTTCACGAATTCTTACCCATATTTGACTCAAATTAATATCCAATTATTCTATTTCAAATTTATTTTTGTTGACTGTAAACGTTTAAAAAATTAAGCTATTTCTATTCATTATTATGGTAGATTACATTTAAAAATTATAAGGCAAGGCTCACGGAAGGGATGGGGGTCCCGTCAGAACTCATCAAATCTCATCAAAGGGGGAATTTGCAAAAAAACACCTCACCCTCACTAATTTCACAATGTTTCAGATCGAAGCTCGCTGTGGTTACGAAAATGTAGACCGGCAGCCATATTGTTGTAGAGCTCATCTACACATGAGTTTATTTACGGAGCAATTTTTAACTCATTGAGCATCAACTTCTCTTTGCACTAGAAGCCTGAAGTTTTGGGAAGCCAATAATACTGATTTGAACAAATTTAGGCAATTTATATTGGCCTTACTAACCAAAAAAAAATATATAACCAAATGACCTTGGCAAAGTGTTGATCAATTAAGAATCTTAGTTCAAGTGCTTTCGATAGATTTTTTCAATGAACTTTTGAATGATCGTAATTATTATTCGAAATCTTTAATATTTGACTTTAATTTTTTAAAATCAAAAATAAATTTAACTTTTTTTTTTTGAATAAGGGGAATTTTATTTTTTAGTTATTCCATTTTTTTTTTTTTTTAAGTTTTCGAGACACTACACTTTGAAGGTATCGGCACTACTCTTGCCGGTATTAGTGCGCTTTACATCAGAAATAGTTTCTGTAGAGTCAGTCATTTTCGGAATATCTTCGATTGCAAAGCTCTGTAATTTCAAAGTTCTCCTGCAAATGGCGTTAATTTCAAGATAACAAGGTATCTCTTATAAAACTTAATTTATTATATGAAAAAATTTTCTTATATAAAAAATTATTCTAATATAAAAAATTTTTTAATAAAAAAAATTAAGCTTATGCAAATATATGTAATATGTGCTTAGTAGAGAAAAAAAAATTGGTTCATGTTGAGTATTTTAATAAAAATACATAGTAATATAAGAAAATAGTAGTAAAAATAAAAGTTTTGCTTAAATTAGTTCTTCGCAGTCACTGTCAGTAAAATTAAAGTCAAAAGCACCTGGTTCTGGATCTTGATTTCTAGAAGTTCTCCCGTATTGTGAACTTGGATTGCGATAACATTAGATTAGTTCCATGACTACGTCTTCGACATTTTCCTTTCCATCATTCTGATTATAAGTTTTAGCATCTACTTTTCTCCATAATGAAGCTCCAATAGCTAGAGATGCCTACACTCAGGGTTTCGCCCGGAGACTCAGAGTTTTGAGTATGATTTCCGGGTCTCCGGGTTAAAAGTCAATTCCTCTGGCTTTAATATCGTTTTTGTTGACCGTAACGAATAAAATCGAATCTAAGTCAGCAGTTTTTCCGAATTTCAAATTCTGATAAATTTAACGAAAACACGCAAACTATAAAATAATCAGTGAATTTCTTAAAAAAGTTTCTATCTTCATGAAATAAAGTGTCTATCTATTGAAAATAATATATCAATAAAAAAACAGTATTAACATCAATTGGTGGTGGTGTTATAACTCTGAGTGTGGCCAAATAAATCTCTAATCCTTTACATAATTTTGTGTAGCAGACACAGTTACTCTCAACAAAAATGTCAACGCAGCAAAATTTAAATAATCGGGTGGCCGATTTATCGACCACTGGCCACAAACGATATCAAAAAATGTAATATTTTTTGATATGAACGAAAATCATTTCTGACGTATTGCAACTGTAGTATTTTTAACATCAAATATGCAGTAGTTGCATTTGAAAGAAATTATATTTACCTGATTGCAAAAACTTTTACCAAATTTTCCAAAAAAAAAAACGAGAATGCCTCCGCTCCAAGGCAAGAAAAAACAGTTAAATAACCGGATCACGCCAAATAAAAAATACTGTATGCTGGCAAGGATCCAAACTAACATATTATTTAAGCACTTAGGCGATACCACTCTCTGGCTTACCTGGAAAAAATCCAAAAGTTGCTGGTCGAAAAATCGACCGCTGGGAGTTAATGAATGGATGAGAAAGGACGATTATAAGGACTGGCAAAAAAAATGTTGACACACACACTAAAAAATGTAGAAGATGTAATATAAAATTTACAATAAAACACGGCGGGGACAAAGCAGTTACAACTCATCAACAAAGTTTGACCAACAAAAAAACCATGTAAACAATACAAACAAATCAATTGATGACAGCTATTATGTCCGTGAAAGGTATTAAACTTTATTTTTATTGCTATTGGAATGGAACAGGCTTACTTTAGCTGACATTGTTCAATTTTTTAGGGGTAATAGGGGGTTAAAAGTAAAAAAATATGAAAAATAACTGTCGGTCGGATCTTGTTTCGGAGTTAAAGCCATAGCTTTTATAAAAAGTGGTATAAGTTGGGAATCCCAGAGTGGATAGCAAAACTCTGGATGTCAGCCTATAATTTTGGATATAGATATAAAAAATTAAAAAAAAAACTATGTAAATTGTACATCATTTTAAGGCAAAATAATCACGCATTCCTATCATGCTATAAAAGTATAGGTTTATAACACATTTTTTGAAAAAATAAACGTTTTGTTAAAAAAATAATTGATCAAAATTTCAGGCCATTAAATTATCTTTCTTATGACATCCATATTTTTGATATCCACTAAGGGGTTCCCAATTTATAATCAGTTTTACAAAAGCTATATCAGCAACTTATGATGGCTACACATATCTCCGAAACAAGATCCGACATACATACATATGTATTAACAAAAATATATAACCATAAGCATGTACACGAATTGGTCGCAATCTAACGATGGTTTTCGATAGAACAGATATTGAAACCTTAAATAAAAAAATCGATATCTCGTTTAGTTTTCAAGATAACTTTTATGTATTAAAAAGACATTCGAGAGAAAAACTAAGTGTTGGATTCAATAAAATCTAGTGTAAATATTAAATAATTTTACTTACATACGTTTTTAAAAACATTCAAACTTTAATAGAATTTCACCCACGCCTCTAATTGAATCTCCGGGTCAGGCATCATTCCGTGTTGGCAACCCAACCAATAGCCTTAAAATACAAACTAATTTTCATAGATTTTACAGCATGAAACCATGACAGCCAGGGTTGCCAAGTCAAAATCAGTGAATTAATGGCCTTGATAAATAAAATCTTTTTTCCTTAAAAGTATAAAAACTTTCTTTTAGTCTGACAAAATAAAATTTTTCGGTCAGTAAACTTGATCTGGTTGTGTAGTTTCACAAAATTTATTTTGTAATTTTGTGCAAAAATCATTGAATTTCCTTTTTTTTTCTCGATTATGTACTAAGAGTGTTAAAGAACTCAGCTAAATAAATAAATTGATAACAAATAATGAATGATGTGGCAGTTTGTATCACACGAAATGTCAAACTAAACCAAGGGTCGAACTAAAAACCAGAAATTTAAATTTAATCCAACTTAACGTATTCGTTTTACTCAGCTCCAAATAGAATAGTTGCGAAACTTGTAGTTTCGATAGTCCGAAAGTACAACGATTGCCTAAGCCAAACATTCTTTCGATGTTCGCAAAAATGCCACTTGTGGAGTTGAGGTTCAGTTCAAGGAAGATAATAAATCCATTCATATAACAGTGAAATGAGAAAAATATAATGCGTACCGATATAAACGGTTCTAATTATAGCCCCTGGTTCCACAAATCGTTGCATTTTGCAGCAAGCATTTGGAGACTTTTCTTATGCCGATGACATATGCCACCTCGACACTAAGCTGTCAGACATGCAAGAAAAACCCACTGCCATCAGATCTACTTCGGAAGAAGTCTGTCTGAAAATCAACATAAATAAAACAAACATCATGTCCATTCGCCCAACCGCATTGTGGACGAAATTTCTAATCTGGAGTCATTAAAATAGAAATTTTAATATGCGAATACGTCGATTTTTCTTTAACAAAGTTTTCAGATACTTTTTAAAATAAAACACAAATCAAAATATTATGTTGCATTTTCATAGATGTTTGCTAAGTTTTTACTAAGTTACAGATCAAGTTTCTGTGCTTTAAATTTATTAGACTCTAGTTTAGAAAACATCTATGAATATTTATTGATATTTCTGCTTTTGCTACTACCCATGTTAATTAAAATTATCCTATACCGCATCCTGGTGGGTAGCATATTGGATTAAACTTAGCAGCTTGAATTAGTCCTAAGACTGCAAGCAGCAGCAAGGACTGCAAAAGCCAAATGCTTAATCCCTTCATCGTTGTAGTTCACTATTAAATCGGATAGACTTTAAAGAACTTAAAACTTTAGCTTGTCTTTTATATCCGAGTGTAGACCAGTGATGACATTTGGGTTTTATGGAAATGTACTA
The DNA here is from genome assembly GCA_949775025.1 of Tricholauxania praeusta. Lineage (NCBI taxonomy): Eukaryota > Metazoa > Arthropoda > Insecta > Diptera > Lauxaniidae > Tricholauxania > Tricholauxania praeusta. The sequence continues at coordinate 47,827,213 of OX459031.1, forward strand.
TGATACGTGACTTTGAAGAAACATTTTTTCTGTTTTCTTATTCTTTTGTTACTCCTATTGTATTTTTTTAAAATATTGCCATTATTTTATTTAAGAAAGCGTCGTTTGTTGTTTGTGTTTTCTATAGAAAATTTTTAAAACTTTTAAATACAAACTTTATAGTCTTGTTACAGTTCACATTTTTGTTTTTGTTTGTTTATGTATTGTCCTGTGAACTATTTTAACTAACTAACTATTTTCCATCATTAAAAATTTTAAATTGAAGTCATCAATTGAATATTCAATGCAATAATTCCTTCCATTATTAAATTATCGAAAATTAAGTCTCTTAGCATTGTGGACCTGTTTAAAAAATCACGTTTGACCTCGAATTGACCGTGAAAGTTGGTTTCAATATCAAAGGCAAAGTCATTGTTATATGAACCACAGGATACCTTAAATCTCTAGCCTAAAACATTACTTAGTACTCGAGATATTGGCCTGGGAAAATGAAAATAAAGCATCCGGTGTATTTCATACGAAATATCACAAGCAGCATTACAATAATGCCGTGCAATAAGTCCACACCCTTAGGGTGCGTGTGCTGCCACGGGTTTTTTGAAGAAATAGATTGATTTTAAAAGTTGCTCAAGCTCGAATTTTCGAACAAGATATTGGTGGTTTTTGTCTATTTTCAGAAGAAGAATTCGAGTCTGTGAAAATTGTTTCATCTTCTTTTTTTCTTACAAAAAATTTGAAAATATGCCGGAAAACAATGGAAAAATACGGATTTTCTATTTAAAAATAGCGAAATCTTCTCATTCGCTGCCGTAAGACATATATAAAGATCTCATTTCATAACCAAGAATGGCATTTTTCGAAATCAACAGAACTAACATTCTTCGAATCATAGTCAACAAATATATATATTAGAGTGATGCGGCTTACGGAATTCTATTAAGCGGATAAAAACGTTATAAGATCATTCCAGCATTTTAAAATGCATTTGAATAGTAAAAATTTTTTAAATACTTGTTTTAGCAGTTGTTTTTAGTTATTTTTGTTTTAATTTAAACATTCAATTCTTTTTAATTTTTTAATAGTTTATTATTTCCGTTATCACAAATAAAGTTCAATTTTATTTTAAGTTTGCGTCCACACCACGTGAAGAAAAATATCGAATGACTTTATGCAAAATTAGTATACCTAAAGTATGAAATTTCAAAAAAAATTAATGTATGTATGTGTGTGTGTGTGTGTGTGTGTGAATGCAAATAAAGGCAAATTGCATAGCAAATATTTTAAAGTCAAATTAGCAAGGAAACTTAAAATGGAGTTATTTTATCGTGAATTACAGTTATTCAAATTATGGTTGAATGCATAATGTTCTGTTCCAACATACTGCCTCCGTTGAAAGGCCAAGCTTTCAACCGTCGATTGGTAAAGGTGCAATCCTTTGAATTGAGCGGCGAAAAGATCTTTTAGCTAGTAGAGTTAAAGCCTCCCCGTCATTGGGATCATCAGACCTTGGGCAAATGGGCCTTGAGTTAAGTATCGCCTCGACTTCAGTGACGAGAGTGTTAAGCTCCTCCAAAGTAAGATTAGCTTCTGAAACGTTTTTAATTAAAAGCTGCTTTGTTGACTTGACGGCCGCCTCCCAGAGTCCGTAGAAGTGTGGTGCGCGAGGTGGTATGAAACAAAATTCAAATCCAGATTTGCTGCAATAAGTCAGGATGTCATCAAATTGAGTTCTTTTTCAGAAATATTTCTTCAAACTGCTTCAGCTTCTTCTGAGCGCCAACGAAATTTGTTGCGTTGTCGTAATATAATCGCTGCGGAACACCTCGTCTACCAACAAACCTTTTAATACAAAGAAGAAAAGCATTAGTTGATAGCTCTGTTACAAGTTCAATGTGGCATGCTTTAGTTGCAAAGCAAACGAAAATTGCTACGTAGGTCTTATAAGGTGGATTCCCTCGAATTCGGTACAAAGTAAAGAAGGGACAGCAAAAGTCAATTCCACTAGTAAGGAATGGACATTGAGCTCGCAAGCGATCTGCAGGTAAATTCCCAAGAATTTGCTTCATAAGCTTAGGCTTGTAATGAAAGCAATGGACGCACGAACGGACGACTTTTCGTACTGCTTCTCGTGCATTAATAATCCAGAGTTTTTGCCGCAGCAAAGCAATTAAGACCTTAGGCCCCTCATGCAGGTTACTTTTATGTAAAAACTCAATGTATAGTTGGGCGAAATTATGATTTTTTGGTATTATAGCAGGAAATTTAGCATCAAATGCAATTGGTGCGTTACATAATCGACCACCAACTCTTAGAATTTGTATGTGTTTATTGCTTATTTTTATTGTGTGTAAAAAAGGTGCAAGCCTTTGTATATTTGAATTAAGGGTATTGTTTTTCTCCAAACATTCAAATTCATTTGAGTACGATACACGTTGAATTCCAGCTATAATTCTCCAAAATGTTGCATCTAATTCCTTAGGCAATAAATGCATCACGTCAATGGTTGTTAGTAAGCCATTAGGGCGAATTTTATTAAAAATTCGAAATATGTAAGTAACTATACGTAGTATTCGATAATATGACGAATTGTTGTTTACTATATCCATTAGAATTGAATTCTCGTTGCGACTATTGCTACATTTTAAAGTAAGCCCCTTACATAATTCAATTGAAGAAGACGCTGTGTCATAAATATTGCATACAGGCCATTCACCTTTTTCCTGTCGTAGAAATTCAGGACCAGAAAACAAAATTGTATTTGGCAAGTGTGCAGCACTGCAGCCACGTGAAACGATGTCTGCCGGATTTTCATTGGACCGAATATGTTGCCATTTGATGTTCCTTGTATTTTCTTGAAGTTCCGATATGCGATTTGTTACGAAGCAGTTAAGTGACGAGGAATGCAGCCATTGTAATACTATTTTGCAATGGGTCCAAAATATTACAGTATTTGTAAATTGTTCAATTTTATATTTTACCTTTTGCCATTTCTTGAAAGCAGAAGAGCTGCACAAAGCTCCAGTCTAGGTAAAGATTGAGCCTTAATTGGCGCTACCTTTGACTTCGCGATAAGCAAGCTTACTTTATAAGCATCATTAACTTCGGTGCGTATATATATGCAGAGAATCCGTGAACTTCGCTTTTCCATTCCTTTGATGTGAAGACAAAGCGCGGCACATTTATGTTATTTATAAGCGGTAGATCGGTTTTAATTTGCATCCATAGGAGATATAATTTTTCAGGTAATGGTTCATCTCAATTTAAACTCTGAAGCCACATTTCCTGCACAAGCATTTTGCATCGAATAATGACTGACTTAATAGTCCCAATAAATCAAAAATTTTTGCTATTATGGACAACACCGAGCGCTTAGTGGGTGAATCTTGATCATATATTTAATATTTGAAACAGAATAAATCCTGCTTTGGCTTCCAAGCCATACCCAATGCCTTTGTGATATTTTCTTCACCAGTTTTTATTTCAAACTCATCAGACGCATTTATTACAATAGCTTCAGAGTTACTATTTCATTTCGCTAATTGCAAACCAACTTTGGCTAGCAATTTTGTAACTTAAGATCTTTTTAATTCCAACTCAGCAGTAGTATTTGCTCCAGTTAGCAAATCATCTACATAAAGATCAGTTTTCAATACTAAAGAGCCCATAAGAAATTCTGAAAGATACGTATCTGCTAAATAGAAAAGGCAACGGATAGCAAGAAATGGTGCGCATGCCATGCCATATGTAATAGTATTTAACTGAAATATCTGTAAATCAGTGTTAGGATCATTTCTCCATAGTATAAGTTGAAACCATTTGTCTCGGCCATCAACTACAAATTGTCTAAACATTTTAGTAATGTCAGCGGTTAGTGCAAATTTATGCAATCGAAATGCAAGCAATATTGTAATAAGATCCTGCTGAATCCTGTTGGCCCAACCATTAATAAATCATTTAAAGGATAATTTGAAGATGTTTTAGCTGACGCGTCAAAGACAACACGAAGTTTAGTAGTGAGGCTCTGTGGCCTTAGCACACAGTGGTGCGGTATAAAGTAATGTGGTTTTAAGTAATCTAAGTTTTTTACTGGCGTCATGTGGCCTAACGACACATATTCATTCATGAATTCAGCATACATTTGGTAAAGCGTTTTATCTTTCATTAATCTTTTTTCCAGTGAAAGAAATCGATTCCGAGCAATTTCAAAGGAATTTCAGGAGGCCTTTTGAAAGGAAGTCGCACTTGAATGCGTCCATAACTTTGAATAGACACGATTTTCGTGAAATGTTGTTCGCAATTTCTATCATTTTCAGAGATTCCTGTTACATTGTTCGGGTACTCCTCCACTTCCCAAAAGCGCTGCAAAAAAGTATCTACCGTTAAATACTTAGTAAGGTTGCACTGAAATTTGTTCAAGCTCAATTCTGTATTATGTATTCCTCCTACTATCCAGCCAAAAACGGTGTTAATAAGGCAAGGATTACCTTCACCCAAGAAAATTGTACCTTCAAGTAGTAGGTCAAAAATTATTTCACAGCTGTTGAGTAAGTCTACTCGTTGGGGTTTGTAAAATAGCGGATCTGCTAATTTCATTTCATTTGGAATTATCCAATTTGAAGTATTGATATAATTTCTAGGTTGCGTTGAAGAAATAGACCTTGTAATAGTAAATTGTGAGGACCATTCAAAATTTGAAATACGTGAATTAGAAGTAGCGAAAACTTTATACCTAAGATTTGTTTTAATATCTGCGATTCCAGATACTTCCTGATTCGAATGATGAAAGTCTAACTGAAACATTTTTGCTGTTTCTTCAGTCATGAAATTCAATTCTGAACATGAATCTAGTAGAGCTCGAACTGGTTGCATATAAACGAATTTGTCTTTTATTAATACGAGCGCAGTCGGCATGATTGCCCCTTTAAAGGAAAGCGTAATTATCGATGTAGCAGAACTTGTTGATGGATTTTGTGCCAGTTGTGCTTCCTGCACAGGGATAGTTTGACTAACAGCTGCAGTATTTGAAGAATTCGAAAAAATATGTAAAGACAGATTCGACAGCGTGATAGTGACTTGCAATTCGAGACAAAATGACCCTTACTTAGACAATTAATGCAGTAGCCAGCTTTTTTGGCAAATTCAAAACGTTTCAAAACTTGATTTCCTAAAAACGACTGACAATTTCCTAAAAAGTGGTCAGTAGCCCTGCAAAATCCGCAACTAGTCTTTGAATTGACAAAAGACTGAGATGATCTTTTTGATTTTAATTTATTTTTGTTGTTAAATTTATCTGCTCGTGCTTCCTTTGAACCATTGCGCCCTTAAAGAAGCTGACAACGACAGCCTAGTAATCTGTAGCATTCATCCCAAGAAGGCATTTTTTCAAAATCTTGTTTTTCGTCATAAGCTGACTTGGTATCAGAATCAACTTTCGATAACACGAAATGAATAATAATTGAATTCATTACGTCTACTTCAGATCCTAGTGACAATAGGGATGAGCGAAGTGCTGTAACCGTATCTGTTATGTTACGTAAAGATGCAGAATCATTATTAGTCATAGCAGGAATGTTAAAAAGTTCTGTAATATGATCTAGGAAAATCAAAACATTGTTATCGAAGCGATCTCTTAATAGTGCCATGGCTTTTTTATAATTTTCGCCAGTTATTTGAAAAGCCTCAACTACAGAAAGTGCAGCGCCTGAGAGACATGACAAAAGGTAATTAAATTTAACGATATCGGAAATAGTTTGATCATTATGCACCAAGTGTGTAAATGAAATAATGAAACGTTTGTAATTGGCGTATTTGCCATCAAATTTTGGTAATTTTAAATTTGGTAGACGAGAATAATTACACAATCCATAGTTGGGAGTTGTATTCATCATACTGGAATCCAATAACGTACCTTGACGCTTTATATTCACCAATGAAACAATTTTAGCTTTAGCTAACATATAATAAACATTTCTTCCAACTCGCTTCTTGTGTTGCCTTCAGGATTAAATTGTTCAATTTGTGATTGAATGTGACATATCTGTTTAAAATATGATTCAAGTATTTGAAGACGACAGTCAAGAATGGTAGCATCAACTTCATTTTTATCCTATTTATCTATTTTAGATTTCATGGTAGTAATATTTTTTCTCGTGGTTTTACGTTGCTGTTTAAGAGCAGCCAATCCATTTTTCCATTTCCCATTCCATTTTTAAATCGAAAATGTATTCCAATTCAGCAAAGTGTGCTAAATGTAAGTGCAACGTATACGGCAGTGAATTAGGAAATGCCCTTTATTTGAAAAAGCAGTATTTTATTTTTTGAATTTAAATGCGTATTCGCAAGAATTCGGTAATATCGAAAATAAGCAATGTCTATGACCTTTATTAGAAAGGCAACGATTTATAGCGATGCTCTATTAAAAAAGCAATGATGGTTATGGGGTACTGTACCATATACGAACCAAACTGTTCTGTATGTAAAATACTTTATATACTTTGCACAGCAATAAGTAGTAATATGACACCGCCAATTTGTAGCAGCAATGTAAATGTTTGTATGATGCAACCAATATATCGATGTATGTGTAATTGAATGTACTCACGCATACCCTTGTGTGCATGTATGTATATACATAATTTAAATATGTATTCGCTTTTGGATGGATTGGCTTTTGGTTGATCAGAGTAAAGTTTCTGGTTGCTTTCCACCTGGGGATTGCCAGAGCGATCTCTGAGCCAACCATTAGCAAGTTGACACACAGCCTCCCCGCGGCTCCATCTGGGTAGCTATCTCCGCATCCGCTGAGATAGTGAGCGAATGTGTGCAGCGTGTCCTCCCTGGAAGTAAACTGGGTTGTGCGCAGGGTTTTGGTACCCGACACGTAAAAAAAAACACTCCAATGAAGACTAAAAAAGCCTCGGATAATGAACCCCTCAACGTTGACGACCACTGCAAACGAAAAAAGGACTATGATTTAAGGATATGCACCTGGAATATCCGGACCCTCAATAGGGAAGGTGCCTCTATCGAATTGGCGGATGCCCTCGGAAAAATTAAGGCTGACATCACCGCCATCCAGGAAATAAGATGGATAGGACAAGGTTGCTCTAAACAAGCAAGTTGCGATATCTACAACAGCTGCCATGCGGAGAGGCGCGAATTGGGATGCGGATTCGTAGTAAGCAAGAGACTTCGCCACCATATCTCCAGGTTCACACCTGTGAGCGAAAGGTTGGCTACGATCCGCGTCAAGGCTCGATTTTTCAACATCAGCTTGATTTGCGCGCACGCCCCGACGGAGGAAAAGGACGATGCTGTCAAAGATGCCTTCTATGCGAGACTCGAGGAAGTATACGACCGCTGCCCGGCCCATGACGTTAAAATTGTACTCGGGGATTTCAACGGAAAGGTCGGAAGAGAAGGTATATTTGGCCCCACTGTCGGTCAGTTCAGCCTTCACGAGACCACCTCAAACAACGGTCTACGGCTGATCGACTTCGCCGCGGCGCGAAACATGGTAGTAAGTAGCACCAGATTTCAACACCTCGATATCCACAAGGCCACCTGGCTGTCCCCTGATCAGAAAACACGCAACCAAATCGATCATGTTGTGATCGACGGAAGGCATGCTTCGAGCGTGCTAGATGTTCGTACGTTCCGGGGAGTCAATATTGACTCCGATCATTATCTTGTTGCAGCCAAGATACGCATGCGGCTGTGCAATGCAAAGGATGTACGCTCTGGTACGCAACGAAAGCTGGACGTCGCTAAGCTGCAATCACATCGGACGGCCGAAGCCTATTCCGCTCGCCTCTCAGAACTGCTCCTTCAACCTGACTCTCTACTCGATGATGCCGGTGGACTTTGGGCGCATATATCCCGCTCCATGCGCTCTGCCGCTGAGGAAGTCATTGGTTTCCGACGCCCACTTCCGCGAAATCAATGGTATGACCAGGAGTGTCGCGAAGCTACTGCAGTGAAAAACGCCGCCTACAAAAGAACCCTGCAGTCAGCAGCAACGCGAGCCGTGCACGAAAACTACCGGGAAAAGAGAAAGGATGAGAGGCGCCTTTTCAGACGCAAGAAACGAGAGCAGGAAAGGCACGAGCGTGAGAAACTCGAAGTGTTACGGGGCAGGAATGATGCTCGAAAATTTTACCAAGTCAAGCGTCTGACCCAAGGTTTCAAGCCCGGAGCATCAACCTGTAAAGATGAACATGGAAATCTGGTTACGGATACGCAGGGTGCACTGAGATTATGGAGGGAACACTTTTCCAAGCTGCTTGCTGGCGATGACTCCACCAATCCCGCCTTTGGAGAAATTAACCCGATGCCACCAATCAACGACGATGGTGTGGACGTACCACCACCTAGCCATGACGCGGTACGAGTTGTGATCCAACGACTTAAGAACAACAAAGCGGCTGGTGCCGATGGCCTGCCTGCTGAATTGTTCAAGACCGGCGGCGATGAGCTGATAGGGTGTATGCATCAACTCATCTGCAAAATATGGCTAGTAGAAAGCATGCCCGACGATTGGAATCTCAGTGTCCTTTGTCCTGTACTGAAGAAAGGTGACCCGACAATCTGCGCTAACTACCAGGGAATCAGTCTTCTTGCCATCTCTTACAAGGTCCTGTCGACTGTACTGTGTGAAAGACTTAAGCCGTTTGCCAACACACTGATTGGGCCTTATCAGTGCGGCTTTAGACCTGGTAAGTCCACCATAGACCAGATCTTCACACTACGTCAAATCCTGGAAAAAACCCACGAAAAACAGATCGATACCCATCATCTCTTTATCGATTTTAAAGCAGCTTTCGATAGCCCGATACGGGATTGCCTGTATGCCACCATGTCTGAGTTCGGTATACCTGCGAAGCTGGTGCGGCTTTGCAGAATGAACCATTTGATACCGAACGAGGTTTCAGACAGGGCGATCCATTATCCTGCAACCTCTTCAACTTTGTGATGGAAGGGGTGTTGCGAAGAGCCAGTGTACATCGTAATGGCACTATTTTCTACAAAAGTGTCCAGCTCCTTGCATATGCCGATGATATTGATATCATTGGACGTTGTAAGCGAGATGTTACTGCTGCGTTCTCTGCTATCGAAAAAGAGTCAGCGAAAGTGGGTTTGACGGTGAACGAGGGCAAAACAAAGTATATGCTGTCCACAAACAGGGAGACGCGGCGTATTGGATCCTTTGTTACTGCGAACAACTATACTTTCGAAGTTGTCAAGGAATTCACCTATCTTGGCACCGCCGTGAACACTCAAAACGATGTCAGCCTGGAGATAAAGCGAAGACTAACTCTTGCTAATAGGTGTTACTATGGTCTCAGTAAGCAATTGAGTAGTAGAGACCTCTCTCGCCCGACAAAACTGACACTCTACAAGACGCTCATCTTACCCGTGCTACTTTACGGTGCAGAAGCATGGGTTGTGTCGCAGACTGATGCAGCCACGCTTGGGGTGTTTGAGAGAAAAATTCTTCGCAAAATCTTCGGTCCTGTTCACGTCGGCGACGACTACCGTATTCGAATGAACAACGAACTGTACGAGCTCTACGCTGACATTGACATAGTCAAGCGCATCACTATTCAACGTCTGCGCTGGCTGGGACATGTTGTGCGTATGGACGAAGAAGCTCCGGCGAAAAAGGTGTTTGATGCGGAAGCCGCTGGGCGACGACGAAGAGGAAGACCATGCCTCCGATGGAAAGACCAAGCCGAGGAAACCCTATCCACGCTTGGTGTGAATGATTGGAGAAGGCGTGCGCAAAGCAGAGGCGCCTGGAGAGAGCTTTTGAGGTCGGCCGTAACCCGGTAACGGGTTGTTATGGCCACCCAAGTAAGTAAGTATTCGCTTTTATTAATACATAGTTCGAAAATGTTCTTGCATAGAAACAGGTGCTCATTCGTTTGCTCCTGACTCGTCTGGCTGAAATTTTCTGATTTTTTGGCGTCATAGCTTGCGTGGTGTATTTAAGAAAAAAAAAATCATGTGTGCAGTTCAAACAATATTAGCCAACCGGCTAACTCATTTATTTCATTTTGATCGTAGGGGATCAAATTTATGTCTTTTTCAAATGACTGTAACTTTGCGAGGAAACATCGCAGATTACCGTTTGAAAGCTCATTTTAAAGAAGAAGAACGGTACTAAATGATTTTATTTTTGAAAATAAGCTGAAAGTAGTAGTATCACAGCTGGCTGACAATGTTGAAACAAAAATTTTAAAATAATGTTTTTCATGATTTCAACGAAAAGATTATCTTTTTCTAATATTTTCTTGAAGTTGTGTTTGATGCCATTTGAAGCCATTTTTTTGTGTAGTGCACATTTCGCTATGAACAAACTATCTTTTGCAAGTCTTTAGTAATATCAGCTGATTTTAGAGCTTTCAACAAAAAAATATTCCGAACAGAATTCCTTGAATATGTATTCACACTTACTACTAGAATTCAAAATATCAAGTAGTGACTCAGAACTTTCTAACGTACTTGCGCTATGCTTAAATATTTCCAGAACAGGCATGAGAGTGCAATTTTCTATTTTTTCAATAATTTGATTAACATCTTTTCTATTTTTTATTTTCTATAATTAGAATGCATTACGACAAATCCTTAAGCACTGCTATACGGAATTCGAAAAACAAATGCTACATTCAAAGTGGGACCCATTTCGGCTTCGTTAGGGATGCAATCCTCTAAGCTTTCGCCAACCTCCATCAATGTAGGAGACACTACATCTTTGGTAGGTGAGGATTGATCTGAACTTTCTTCAATGAAGGACTCATGTGTTTTCTTACTAAGGTTTTTACTAAGGTTTATCCTTTTGTTTTTTTGTTTTTTAATAAAATAGTGACGCTAAAAGCAACATATATATGTATGTAAAACTAATAAATAACTTAAGTAAATTTACATTGATATATAAGTAAAATACATTAAACCTTACGTGCATTTTCATTAAATTCAAAAAACATTAATATCAATGTAAACATACATTGAAAAGAAGGTTGTTAACTTAAATTTCAGTTCTTGTATAGAAATGTCAGTAATGTAATTTACATAATTATTAAGAATTTTTCATAGTTCCATCATCATTTTTTTTAATGTGTTTTGTTGTGGTAATGTAAAATTCTTCAGGCAATGAATTCGATAGCATTAATCGAATGTTCACTTTTTAATGAAACTTTATTGATGTAAGCAAATATGTAAGAAATACATTGGTAGAATGCTATTTTACATGAAATCAATGAAAACATTTAGTGTAAGCACTCAATGTAAGTTTTCAATACAAATTTACATTAAAAATTCTCTCAGTGTAGATTGAGAATTAATATCGATCGTGTAAAATGAATTGTGCGAAAGCTGTTGTCTTCATTCAGCATTCTGTGTCACATATTCACATTTTCTGTCTACGAGTATTTTACACATTAATGTAGACTTTATTAACAACAATCCATTAAAATATCATAATGTCTTCTACACATGCAAATTACTCAGTGGCAGATTTACGCCTAGGCCCGTGAGGCCCGTGAGGCCCGGGCCTAGGGCGGCAAAAACTTAATAACGACAGCATTTTGAAGTCGCAAGAATAAAAGGACCAAATCCATCTCAAACCATGCACGCGGATTATTTCATGTTACGGAATTGGTTGCCGATGAAATATGTTGGTTTTGAAAGGAAATATATTTCTCCGATTCAATAAAAAAAAAATTTTTATGAAGTTGTGGCCATTTTAAGTTATGCCCATTTAAGGCTGAAAATTGTTTCAAAAAATTGACAGGCATTTCCATCCAAATCAAAATAATTAACTTTTGTCTTCTGATTCTTATAGAACTTCTTAATTTCTGTTAGAATCTTTTAAAAAATATCAAAATGGTTAAAAATTGGCAGAGTTATAGCGATTTTTATAAGAAAAAACAAAGCTAAGTAATTTTCTGAAAAACCCCACCTCTTATTTCGCTTCAAATTTTATTTTGGACTTGTACTTATATAAGAAAGAGATGATATGAGTTTAATGCACGCTTAGAGACATTTGCGGTGATGATTCTTTTCCAAAAAATCATTTTTAAATTTTTGTTTCAACTTTGTCAGCTAGCTGTGATATTACTACTTTCAGCTTATTTTCAACAATAAAATCATTTAGTACCGTTCTTTCTCTTTAAAATTAGCTTTCAATTGGTAATGTGCGATGTTTCCTCGCAAAGTTACAGCCATTTGAAAAACACATGAATTTGATCCCCTACGATCAAAATGAAATAAATTTGTAGCCGGTTGGATAATATTGTTTGGTCGTAGGGGATCAAATTTATGTGTTTTTCAAATGGCTATAACTCTGCGAGGAAACATAGCAGATTACCATTTGAAAGCTCATTTTAAAGAGAATGAACGGTACTAAATGATGTTGTTATTAAAAATAAGCTGAAAGTAGTAGTATCACAGATGGCTTGGCAATATTGAAACAAAAATTAAAATTTTTATTTTGAGAAAAAATTCTGCTGACCTCAAATGTCTTTAAGCCCGCATAAGGCTCATGTCATTTCTTTCTTATATTAGCTTTGTTTTTTTCTCATATAAAGCGCTATAACTCTGCCAATTTTTAACCATTTTGATATTTTTTCTGAATTCTGACAGAGAATAAGAAGTCCTATTAGAATCAAAAGACAAAAGTTAATTATTTTGATTTGGATGGAAATGTAGCTTTTTTGAAAAAATTTTCAGCGGTTTCTTAATTTTTGACACCAAAACTTATAATGGGCATAATTTCGTAAAAAATTTTTTTAATCAAATCGGGGAAATATGGGTCCCCTTATATCCTTTGAAAACAACATATTTAATCGGTAACCAATTCCGTAATATGAAATAGTCAGACTGCATGGTTTGAAATCGATTTGATCTTTAGTTTTCTGAATGTTTCACTTCTGCCACGTGTGAACTGCACACATGATTTTTTTTTTTTTTCTTAAATACACCACGCAAGCTATGACGCCTTTTCGCAAACCTTCATTATTAACAGCCGCACACACCTAAATACCTATAAAGAAAGCAAGATAAAATTGACTATCGGACTACTGAGAAAATTACAGCATTTAATAAATCGCTTCGATGCTGCGAATAAAAAACTTCAGGATTCTCAAATCAATTTATCATCCGTTGTCCACATTTATGGTCCTTTGGCTTCTTTTCTTCAAGATATGAAAGATAAACAGTTTTCTGAATATGAAGAAAAAGCCATGACACTATATGGAGTCCATGATTATTATTTTATATATGTAAAATTGGGACCAATCGAAAAAAAACATTACGATATTCGGATTCTAGGGAAAATTTCACTATACATAGTTAGAAAATGCTATCGGAAATTGTTATGGAAAATCTTGTTGAGTAGTGTAATTAAATATATAATTTTGACAATCACTTTTACGTAGAAAAAAGTGCGGCACATCGGCAAGGGCGGCATCGAACCTAAATCCGCCACTGAAATTACTCATAAAAATCTGTTTTATTTTTTAACTTGTATGTGCCGATGTTAATTTTATTTCAAAATAAAACATAAAATTGAGGAAGCATTGGCCGTAGAATTAGCGTAAACTTGCGTTTAACGCAGACTTAACTCGCGCGCCATCTTCACACTTACTTACGTTACTTAAAACTCAATCCATCGGAGCAACAGAAAAAAAAAACACAAAACATTCGCTTAAAAACGCTAATATCTCAGGAATCAGTGTTACTAATCGATCGTAGCAATTTTGTTCACATTAATCAAGAATTAAAAGATCGAAACAATTTAGATTGTTTTCGTTTTTATGCAGATTTTTATCTACTGTTTATGGTCACACAATACAAAAGTTTTGTTTGGATTCTGTTAATAAAAATCGTACATTTCAAATAGGAAATTCTTATTAATTCATTGCGGATCTATTTTTATTGCAAAACTTTTTTGTAGATTTCATTTATTTCGCTCCATTATAGATAACCAGACCTAAACGATACAAGATATTTATTTATTTATTCTAAATGCTGTTTTGCCTAAAAATTTTGTGTTTTCAAAATGTAATAAAATGTTGCTTAGAGTATTTACGTCATGTATTACGCGCATGTTCATTGATTTGGCTACGAATTCATTCCTTTTGAAGAAGGATGAAAAATTTCTCTTATGTGGAATCAAAATACAATATCTTTTTTTAATGAGCTCGAGTAGTACGGCAGAACGATGAGGAGCGGATCACTTGACTCAATGCCAAACACCAATAAAAACAACTATAACTCGCCAAAAATTAAATAACCTACACTGCCGTACTAAGCGAAAAAGACGTTTCTCAAAAAAATAAATATCCGAGATTCTTATGACATCGGATAGCTTAAAAAATTACGCATCTAATGAAATACTCCAAATGTCGGCATCTTAGTTCAATCATATAAAAAATCTACTAAGAAAATTTCCTCTATCTCAATTTTACAGGTATTTCAACAAATTGACATAAACAAAACATCAATTATCTCGAAATGAATTTTTTTGAGATACGTCTTTTCCGCTTAGTACGGCAGTACACTGCATAACCAGTAGAAGAGGCGGCTATCATCCATTTTCACGAAAGCGATTTCAGGAATGACCATTTTCACAAATGGTCATTTTCACGAATGACCATTTTCACGAAAGACTATGTTCACGAAAATTAGTTATCAGTTGTTGGTTTATGTTTCTGTTGTACAACATTAAATACAAGATGAAATAAATTTGTAGCCGGTTGGCTAATATTCTTTGGTCGTCCCTACGACCAAATTTAATGAATTTAATCCCCTGATTAAATTCATGTTTTTTCCAAATGGCTGTAACTTTGCGAGGAAACATCGCAGATTACCAATTGAAAGCTCATTTTAAAGAAAAAGAATGGTACTAAATGATGCTATTATTAAAAATAAGCTGAAAGTAGTAGTATCACAGATGGCTAGCAAGGTTGAAACAAAAATTTAAATATTTTTTTTTGGAAAAAAAATTCTCCTCACCTCGAATGCCGCTAAGCGCTTTAAACTCATATCATCTCTTTATTATATTAGTACAAGTCCAAAATAAAATTTTTAGCGAAAAAAAGGTGGGGTTTTTCAGAAAATTTGGTTTGTTTTTTCTCATAAAAATTGCTATAACTCTGCCAATTTTTCACCATTTTGAAATTTTTTTAAAGATTCTAACAGAAATTAAGAAGTTCTATAAGAATCAAAAGACAAAAGTTAATTATTTTGATTTGGATGGAAATGCCTGCCGCTTTTTTGAAACAATTTTCAGCCTAAAATGGGTATAACTTGAAATGGCCATAACTTCATACAAAATTTTTTTTAATCAAATCGGTGAAATATGGGTCCACTTATATCCCTTGAAAAACAACATATATAATCGGCAACCAATTCCGTAACATGAAATATTCCGCGTGCATGATTTGAGATGCATTTGGTCTATAACAGTTTACAGTACAATATTGGTTTATTTTTCTAATGTAAAGCATTAAATACTGTGTGAAATCATCCGTAAATAGTCCAAAATTTTATCTTGCTCTTTGTAAGCCACTACAGACCATTCGTGAAATCGCTTTCGTGAAAATGGTTTTTGTGAAAATGACCATTCATGAAAACGGTTATTCGTGAAAATGACCATTCGTGAAATCGCTTTCGTGAAAATGGTCATTCGTGAAAATGACCATTCGTGAAAACGGTCATTCGTGAAAATAGTCATTCGTGAAAATGATCATTCGTGAAATCGCTTTCGTGAAAATGACATGGAATCGAAGAGGCAGAGTCTAAACATTTTTTTTTAATAGTATTCTTCGGAAAGGAATGGCCTCGATAGTGTTACATATAAAACCACACACTATCTACTAAATGCGGAATATTAATCATTTACTTACCTTATTTTAATAGGAAGCAGACCCTGATACACACGCGACGGCACGCGTACCTTAGGGTTTCAGGTATAGGTAGATTTTGCGTTCCTAGTATTATGTATTAGATACGAATGTAATGAGATACGAGTAACATATAGAGACAAAAGTAGTGGGCAAAAAAGTAATAAACAGAGGCAAGTGATGAGATAGTGCAGTTAGAAAAATATATATAACAAAAAAAAACAAAAATCTTTAATATCCAAAATTGTCCGTTCCATAATTTTACCGCTGTAAGCCCAGGCTCTTACGTCAGTATCCTTAAATAAGGCCCTGCATTAACTAACTTGCGACAAGGCCTAACTTTTCTGAAAAAGCCGGAAATTTGAAGATTTTTGTATTTAATGAACAAAAAAACATATAAGGTCATCAAGTTTTTGCCACACAAAAATTAAATTTTGCACGATTATAAGTTACATTAATTATTTTTTAAATTGCTGATCATAAAAAAAATCAAGAAAAAGGTCCACAGCTGTTTTCCCAAAAAAAAGTTTTATCATATCTAGGAAAAATTATTTTACGCCGCGACGTTCCCAACATTTTTTTGTTGTCAGCAACAATTCACAAAATCCTTTATCATGGAGAAGATGTCATTAAATATCATTTAGTACCACTTGGAGATCTATCAGAGGATGTTCGGGAAAAAAGAAATAAAGATTACAGATTTTATAGAGAGCACAACACCGGCAACGTCAGATCCGGTCATCTCTAGCATGCGACATCATTGGAAAATGAAATATCTGGGCTTAGATGAAGAAGCAAAAGAACTACTACAGGATGGAATGCAGAATTTTTGCAAGCAATATTTCAACCAAATGAATAATAATAATAATAATTTTGTTATTATAGAAGAAAAATATAATTTTAGCAATAAAAAAATAAATATAAATTAACATAAAAAACTCAATATTATTTTAAAAAAATTTTGTTTTTAATGATTTAAGAAATACATAACGTTTACTTAAACATCACTTTATAAAGACAAATTAGTTAAAATGTTTCGAAAGTTTGAGACGCTTTTAGTTTGAATTCGTCTTTTTAAAGACAGCGAAAACATCAATAATTGCGCTATGAAACACGTCTAAAAGTGTATTTACGTAGCTACTTTTGCGTGCATGATGTAATTTATCAGTTTAGTAGAATTTGTGTCAAGATTCTGCTGATTCTTCTCCAAAACAACCAACAGGAAAAACCAAACCCACTATTATTTCCTTGGAATGAATGAAAATTTTGTTTTAAGTTTCTGTTAGTGGGAGCCAGGAATACATGTTTTGAATAATTGTTGTGGTTTCAAAGCAATAAACTTGAAACTTGTCTGCATTCAAAGGAAATTGACATAACATGCTTTCATCATCAATGCATTCATCCTCTACATTTGAGAGAATTTAATGACCATTTTGCATTGCATATGCTCGTAATTATATCCTTTAGATTGTCATTAACGCGGCGTAATTTACTTATATAATTAATTTTTTAAGCGACCTAAAGCTATTTTTCTATCGTTAGAGAGCCGGTATAAGGTAGAGCATTAAATATTTAAAAATGTTGGGCTGAAATTTATTAAGTTCTTTCATATATTGAGCAAGACATAGTATTAAATTGTTGTGTCAGAAGAGATATTGAATAGGGAAACGCAATGGTTTAAAAAAATTTCAAAATCTTTTAATTTATTAATATAAAAGGATCTTTTATTGAGCACGATAAAATGTTAAAATGAAATAAAGTAAATAGTATGAATGGTAAACAGTTTTTTTTTAATTTGAAGTACGTTCTTATCCATAACATTTTGAACATTTTTCATTCATATGACCACCAAGGCTACGTTTCACAAAGTCAATTCGATCAACCCAACTTTTCACATGAAACTGGACGAATATCATGTAGTGCATCAAACTTTTCGGCTTATCTGCATAAACCAATGACTTAGCATACCCTAAACATTCTAAAGGTATTAAGTCGCATGATCTTAGTGGCCAATTAACTTCACAATTACAACAAATGAATTTTGAGTGAATTTCAAGTCTCAGTGAATTTAGTAAATCTCAAGACATCAATTCGAAAACGTACCATCAGGCCTGGATTTTGAAATTTTCCGCTCCTAGGCAGTTGCAAAAATTTCCGCCCATCCCCCCTCCCCCCCTCAAATTTAAAAAGACTCTAAAAAAAATTTGATCTCCAAATTCCCACGAACTTTTTCAAATTTTGTTTCTCTGCCAGTTTATAAAACATTTTATTGATTTCCAACTAAGTACCTACATAGGTTTCTAGAGCATAATTCAATATTTTTGGTATTTTTGAGATTTTTTTAATGATTTCTGAGTAAAAGCTAGATTTTCAATGCAATATATCTTTTTTATTATAATTATAAGATCATTTTGATAAGATGCCAATCTAAGAGCCAGCTGCCGTCCGTTTGCAGTACTCAGCCCCGCTGAACAGGCCCGAATTAGCCATACGGGCAGAGTAGGCACGTGCCTAGGGCGGCAATAATTAAAGGTCTGCAAATATTGGCGGAAACTTTGCAAAATTGTTTTATTCGTGGAAATTGAATTTCCCGCATAATTTCGTTAGCCCGCGTACCGACATTATAAGTGAAAAATGTCATTATAACTGAACATTAGAACGGCATTGTTAATTTATTGTTAACAGTTTATTTTTACATTCAACGTTGCGTTTTTTCATGAGTGACAACCGTAAAAGATTCAGCGGCAGGACCGGACTTAGGGCCTGCCTACTATTCATATTGGGATACACCGAAAGATACTTGAAAAGATCCTGTGAAATGAGTTGTACTTATTTCCATCTAAATCAATTACATCAGGCATTGGAATCCAGAGAAGTACGATTGCACCTCGCATGAGCAGTAGAGGTCTGCATGAGTGCACCTGCTGAGTCAACAGATTATTGTACTCGCTGTCGAGTACAATGGTTCTGCTGACACTCTGCGAGTCTTCAATAGACTCGCACAAAACAGAACGATCACACAACATGACTTAACTTTGTTTGTACACTGAACAAATTTCGCCGTTAACAATGAATGCAGCGAGTCAACTGTAATTTCAACGCGTCGCAAAAGGGCGACGGTAGAGTTTTTAAAGATTGATTACATGTTATTGTTTGTTTTGCGTTCGTTTCTTAAAATCACGCGTCATTCAAATTGTTGTTGTTTAATTCACCGTGCAAGGCAACAGGGCGATTCCATGTCATTTTCACGAATGGTCATTTTCACGAATGACCATTTTCACGAATGACCATTTCCACGAAAGTCAATAATTTTCACGAAAGCGATTTCACGAATGGTCATTTTCACGAATGGCCATTTCCACGAAATCACCAAGGCCCTGCTATGTGTCTCTTCGTTATGCGTCTAATCGCTCTAGCAAATCCCCACTTTGCGTCGGTTTTTCGCTATGCGTCTTTATTTTTTGTAACTTGTTTTTTCGATGCCATGACAACTTAACCTGCGATAGAGTTGTATGTTTCTTTTTTGATCATAATTTTATTATATATAAGTAGAACCCGTATAGTTCGAGGAATAATACTTATATTGTGTATTGTATAATGTTTTCTTTCATTCACTGTGAATAATTGAATAAAACTAGACGTTAGCTCAGAAGGTATTGAAGTAAGTTCAGATTCGAAGATATAGAAGAATTATTGAACTCCCACAATGATGAAGATATGTAGTAATTCTGACCAAGAAATAGCAGAAGAAATTATTCCAGAACGAACCTTAACGATGAAACGCTTAGCGCAAGCTATACAATTAATTGATCAATCTGTGCCAATTTTTGATCAAGATGATCCCAACCAGTAAAAAAAGTGGTAAAGTAAGCAGAGAAGCCTTAGATACTTAGCATAAATTGCTATAAAGCAATGTATGAGGGAAAAAAAAGAACATGCAGTACAAACCACTTTGCACCAATTTTTTAAAAAGTTATCATTTTTTGTTTATTTATTTATATTTTCTCTTAATGTTTACTGAATTTTTTCTGTTTTTATATTGCTGATTAATTTTAGTATATTAAACTTATTTTATTTCTTTTACCTTGGAACCTACTGGTTTTATTTTCAATTTTATTTATGATGTAATAATATCTCTGACAAATATATTTTAAGTTGTTCGCTTTGCGTCAAAATTCAATTTGCGTCTCTACTGGTGGAACCGAATAGCGACGTAAAGCGAAGCCTTGGTGTACCACATTTAACGAAACAGAATAAGGACTGTATTTATATTTTAAATTGATTTTATTAAAATTCTTTGAATTTATTTTTAATAAGACATACAGCATTTTCATATTGAATTACAATTCATGCGTCATACATATATAAATGTTTGAGTTACACCATTTTGGCTCAGCAGGTCATGTGCACCCTACAAAAGTAAATAAACTCTTAGGCATCACCTCATCTTGCGCCATTATAAAGTTACCCAAAATTGCCATAACAATAACTGCACCGTACAACGATCAATTACCAATTGTGGGTGCGAACAAATTCTAGAGTTTCTTATTCATTGTCTGGTATTCATGGCAGCCAAATTAATTACATAGCCATTTGTGCGAAAAAGACGTTTGCATTTTATTAGGTGGACTTCTACAAAAGTAAACTTGTCGTTATTTCATTCACAATTAATGTTATTCAAAGTCATTCTAATGTGAAAACAATGTTCGGCGTACGGTAAACCGGTGTGGCAAATGTTAAGTTTTGGTGAAACAAACAAACGTGAGTGTGATACTGCCTGTGGAAGTTTATTGCATTTGGCTATATCAGTGAAGTAACTAATGATCTATACAGCGTTAAGATAATGGTATATTACTGGGGAGGTCATAGCGCTGCTATTGCAGCAAGTGCTTCGGATTTTATGAAAATAAAATGTATGTAAGAAATATGGTAAACTCATAGTTATCCATATGCAACAGTTGTTGTTTGTTTTAATATCAATGATAAATAATCTACATATGCATAGGTATAATGATAATAATAAGGTAGAACTGTAAGCTGAATTTTAAAAACAGTGTAAGGAAGGTTTTCGAAGATTATATTGAGAAACCAGCGGAAATGATGCACTATAGGCCAAGTAGCACATTTTCTGGCCAAATCTAATAACGACTATATTATCATGGTGATTAGCTAGAAATGTATTTTTTATGTTGACTCTAGAGTCTAGACTAAAAGAAGAAATCTGACAAAAATCTTAACCCTTATGCTTCCGGGTCAAATATGATACGTGCCACATTTTTTTAAAATTCCATAATTAATGAAATAAAAGATGTGTTCTTATTTTCAGGTTCTAATATTAGGTTAAGAAATACATAACGTTTACTTGAACATTACTTTATAAAGATAAATTAGTTAAAAGGTTTAAATACATTGAACTTAAAATTCCGGTTTCCCCAATTTTATCGTCATCTTCAGCTTGTTAAGTTGAGTTCTTCATCTGGGACTGAACACCTTACTAATTGAATCACTTATCGACAGGGCCGTGTCTAGGTGTGTGCGGGCCCCCCTGGGAAAATTGATTTAATAGCAAAAAAAAAAAAAAGGTCGTCAATATGACTTTGGACTATGGCTTATGAATTTTTACTACATTTTTATAAGCAACTTTTACTCTAACCTATGTTAAGAACAAAAGTATAAAAGGCATCCACTGCTAAATTCTAACAGCACATTACACAAGTTCCTAGCAAGTCGTTGATGAAATATAGTTTATGTGACCTTTTCCACAGTTTCTCTACAATAAGCTCGAGTGACCCGTAATGTCTGATTTTCCCCTCTAAATGCCAAACCTATTTCACTGATAAAGCTACCGCACTAATTAATCTCCTGAGAACTTTTTGCCAGTGTTTTGCTTGATCTTCTGATTGTTGTGTCAGTTCTTAATCAATACGCCCAACTTCTTCAGAGAGTGCTGCAAAATCAATTACAGCACTTATGTGGTATCCCGAAATTTCGTGTTCACTCAAACATACCGTAGCATTTTTCCAATCGCAATAACCTCTAAGAGTAAATTGTCAGCGCTTTCGAAAAAAAAGTTTTGTACACAGCAGTAGATGTATCCATTCCTAGGAGAAAAACAGGGCCATGAACGTTTTATGGTTTCACCGCTTCGTGTTTTTCGCTCAAAAAAACTTATTTGTCACTTTCTTGTAAGACCACAATATTGAAGAGCTGTACCGCCCATTTTTATAAAGTAAACTATATTTAGGGCTACCAGATGGCCTGCCTACAAAAGTAGCACATATCAAAAAATTCCAATTTTGTAATGAAAACCAAAAATTTTTTTAATTCCATACAAATATTTTTGATGAGCAAAAAACGACAAAACCCCAACAAATTAAAAGAATATTTGAAATAACTTTTATTTTACAATGCAAACATCGAAAGTAGCAAAACCATCCAAAAGTAGTACATTTCGAGTGAAAAGTAGCAAAGTAGCAGAGCCTTGCAAAAGTAGCACTTTTGCTACTAAAGTATGCCATCTGGTGGCCCTAACTATATTATCAAATGTCATAAGCTCCGGCCACAATCCACTTTCATTTTCCAAGCAAAATTTTTCACTAAGACAGGTACATGAGAGTCTTCTGGTGCTGGTGATATGGTAAAAACCTCTGCTGGAATTTCTGAAAACTGAAAAATATATAAAGCTGCATCTAACACAAAAGCATGCTTAGCGAGAAGCATTCCATTTTTTTCTGATGGGTTTTATCCTAAGTTGTCCCATATCCATATGGTGCACTCTTGCAAAATAGTTTTCTTAGATTCTAGGGTTAAATTTATCTTCACTTTCACGTTTATGACTCCCGAACCACACAAAATCTGACTATGCAGTTTTCAACAAAGTACAAATTCTTATTTGTTAGTGTTTATTTTGAAAATTTTGTAGATTTTTTTCGGCTTTAGCATTGGACCTTAAGAAAAGCCTCCCAAAATATTTGCTGCCTAGATCAAAACTATGGCAGATTTTTTCTATGTTTCAGTAAGTCCATTTTTTTGACAAATTTCGATGAAATCTGGTTTGAGCTAGGAAGCTGAAATTTTGGGAGAATTATTTTTAAGCCCAATGGCAACGCATAGGCAACAAATTAAAAAAAAAAAACAAAAAAATACAAAAACAAACCCTATTAGAGATATTTTTCACGATAATTTCAAAAATAATAAAAACACATCCAACGAAATTCGACTTTTTTAATAGTAATTTGTACATTTGGTTCGTTTATGTAAAATTTTTTAATAAGAGATAATTCGAGAGGGCCGGGCCAGCCTTAGGTAGTGCGAGGCCCATGCAACCAGTAGGTGCGAGGCCTCTTACACCAGTACACATAATAAAAACCCCTCCCTTAACTCTGCTTTTATTTTTTCTTTTTTATACGACATTAGCTTTGTTCTTCACCTTCAGCAATTGCATGAATGTAATTGCATAAATTTTATGCACTGAAAACAAAAAAAAAAAACTCAAATCTTATCGCCTACAACGCTATAAATACTGTTCAGAAGCGTTTTATCAGCTTTTTTCGAAAAAAAAAAAAATGTGGCTCGCAGAACCCACTGCAATCGAATTAATTTGGCGCTCTTAAAACCGGCTCTGAGAGAAGTTTAAAATTACTCCTATAGAAACTTACAATAAAAAAAAATTGGCGAAAATTTGTCTTTCTACTTTTTGCTTCAAATTTTATTGAATGGACATTGATTGTTAGGCAAAAATAAATAATTTTCACCTTTAAGAAGGTCAATCTACCCCCTACATATAGTTGTATTTTATTTTGATTTAGGTGTGCATTCACCACCCAAGACGGTTGGCACAAATTCTTCAATATTCTTAGAAATACTTCAACAAAAAAAAAATGAATATGGTAAGAAATTAACTCATATATCAAATTCTACTTCAATTTAGGGGAATGAATAAAGGAGGGAGGAACTTCTCCCAGAGCCGGCCTTAGGAGCGCCAAATTAATTCGATTGCACTGAGTTTTGCGAGTCACATTTTTTTTCGAAAAACGCTGATAAAACGCTTCTGAACTGTTTTTATAGCTTTGTAGGCGCTAAGATTTGAGTTTTTTTTGTTTTCAGTGCATAAAATTTATGCAATTACATTCATGCAATTGCTGAAGGTGAAGAACAAAGCTAATGTCGTATAAAAAAGAAAAAATAAAAGCAGAGTTAAGGGAGGGGTTTTTATTATGTGTACTGGTGTAAGAGGCCTCGCACCTACTGGTTGCATGGGCCTCGCACTACCTAAGGCTGGCCCGGCCCTCTCGAATTATCTCTTATTAAAAAATTTTACATAAACGATCCACATGTACAAATTATTATTAAAAATGGCGAATTTCGTTGGATGTGTTTTTATTATTTTTGAAATTATCGTGAAAAATACCTTTAATAGGGTTGTTTTTGTATTTGTGTGGGTGTTGCAAGTAACTTAGGATTTTGGGACCTTGGTTTTCGTAATCAGCGGCTCAAAGGCCACATATGCAGAGGTAATAAAATTAGTCTCTGGCCGTTAATCATTTTTGACACCCACAACTACGTATTCAATAGTCTTGAATGCTTGTGGCGGATTGACCGACCTCAAGAATGTACTTAAAGTTCTGAAAAAAGGCATACTAATTTCGGAGGACATATAGAACAATATACTAAAAGCAGAACGATTTTTATAAACTTTCTTTGTGTCTGAATCACCTTCGAACCGCCCTAACGCTTCTCAATAAAAATAAATTTTAAAAATGAGTATAGGAAATTTTTTGGAATTAAATGGTCTACAAAAAACGTCTGGAGTATTTTTTTAATTAAATCAATAGAAAAAAAGTTATGGTCCTTAAATGATATTTTACCCGAATATTTTAGTCGTTTTTTAATTATAACTTTTTCATTTTAAATTTTACGATAAAAAGCATGTCAATCAAGTCAATTGTAGAAAATACAATTTTCTACTCAAAAAGTCTTAAAAAAATTTTGTGAGACATACGGCTGTTAAGATATCGTGGAAAAATTATTTACACCTATTTTTTTAAATGGCGGCCAAATGGGGGGGCTTTCAATCCCGAAAACTGAGACTTATACTCACACTGATCCCCTCTACACAACACAAAAAAAAATCTTGTCCTATACAAAATGCAATGTAACATTTCAATGGACTATAGTGAAATTTGTTCAGTGTTTGGTGTAAGTATTTCCCAAATTTTTAATTTTGAAAGTGCTGATATTTTTAGACATATCTTTTAAAAATTATATTTTATTATGTATCTGAATGATGGAAAATGTTGAAAAATGCTGAAAGACGTTGAGAAATGTTGAAACAATTCAAAATTAATGGAAAAGCCGAAAAAATAAAGAAAATAACGAATAAAGTTGAAAGAGGTTGAAAAGTAAGAACAATATAGAAAATGTTGATAGCTGATAGATATACTTAATTTCATAATGATTAACGATTACGTTGTTTTAGTCTGTGCCACGCCCATTGACGAGTTTTGCCAGTATATTGATGACTTAGCTCTTATTGATGACTGCTTTTAGTGGTATCATCTCAAACATTTTTATGAAAATCGTTGACGACAATTTCGAGTATCTATCGCAAATCACAAAACAAAATAAGTTTATTTTTTATCAGAAATTATTTTTTAAAAATATGTGGCTAAAAAAGAAATGAAATTAATCTTATATGAAATTCCTTATGAAATCAAACTTCTTTTACAAATCAAATCACAATTTGGAATTGAAAAATTGAAAAAAAAGAGTTTTGAAAAGTTTTGATTAAATTCTATTAATTTTTAAAAGATAAATAAATAATTCTGTGGAACAGCTTTTGTTAAAATCATTATAAGGAGGAACTCCTGAATGGATATCATAAGGAAGATAATTAAATGTGCCACAATTATCTTTAATCTTTAATATATTAACTGACAGTTTTAGAGATATGACTGAAGTTTTGACCGATTTCATAATCCGTCATACGACGCGATTTGGCAACGGCTTCTTTATCCTTCTTTTCTCTATCTTTCACCATTTTTCACTTGGTGCTTCCATGTTTAAAGTTCTCTTTCTTTTTATGACGGTGAAATGGCGGCGCAAAGTTAAAAAATTTAACACGCACTTACGTTGTAACTTTGAGTTAATGTAAGTTTAATACGGTTTTAGCTAGTTCAGTTTTAATTTTATTATATTTTAAGTAATTTTTAGTTCAACTTTTCAGCTGCTACAATTAAAGTGGTAGCGTTGACCTGAACTATCATAACAGAAAACGATGCCAGAGCTGACAGCGTATGCAAAAATATGAAACGATATACAATAAAGTATATCGAGAAATCGTATCAGCTTTTTGTATTCAATTAAAAATTTTAGAACAAATTTTTTTTGTGGCGCGGGAGTACTTCACAAAAAAAAATAGATTTTAGCTCCAACGGGAGCGATAGTTAAACACTGCGTTTGGATTTACGATTAATTCTGTTTTAATGTTTGTCTAAAGACTTATTTATAGTTTATAAAAATAAATAAGAAGTGTTTCATTAACAAAATGTAATAAGCTAACATATCAGTACTAAGCAATATTTAATAAGTGTAAAATTAACAAAATGTAAATTGTTAATTTAGCAATTTTAAATAAATTAAATGGATGGATGGGGCTGCTTGTAGAAGTCCACGTAAGTGGGGAAAGTCCTGATCGCCACTCACTTGGGAGTGGCCAGAGATGATTCTTTTGCAAGCAGTTCAAGCAGCTCACAAACTTCCGGCCTTTTTTGGCCAAGTATCC
Source organism: Tricholauxania praeusta (assembly GCA_949775025.1). Taxonomy (NCBI): domain Eukaryota; kingdom Metazoa; phylum Arthropoda; class Insecta; order Diptera; family Lauxaniidae; genus Tricholauxania; species Tricholauxania praeusta. Next base: position 47,853,901 of record OX459031.1, read on the forward strand.
TCTGGAGATCCCTTGGACACCCGTCCGGGGGTGAGCTAGTTGTGAGAAGGCGGGTCTCTCCTAGACTTAAAACTTGGAATGTGTGCGTAGGGTTTGGGTCCCACCACACATTATCATCATTTCCAATGAAAACCAAATCAGCCTCGGATAATAGCCCCCACTACGATGACGACCACTGCAAACGAAAAACGGACAATGACTTACGGATATGCACTTGGAATGTCCGGACCCTCCATAGGGAAGGTGCAACTATCCAACTGGCGGAAGCCCTCGTAAAAATAAAGGCTGACATCACCGCCATCCAGGAGATGCGATGGAAAGGACAAGGCTGCTCTAAACGGACGAACTGTGATATCTACTACAGCGGCCATGCGGAGAGGCGCGAATTTGGTTGCGGATTCGTTGTAAGTCGAAAATTACGCCACCTAGTTTCCCGGTTCACGCCAATAAACGAAAGGCTGGCTACGATCCGTATCAAGGCAAAATTCTTCAACATAAGCCTAATTTGCGCGCACGCCCCGACGGAGGAAAAGGACGATGCCACCAAGGATGATTTCTACGCGAGCCTAGAGGACGTGTATGACCGTTGTCCGATCCACGATGTAAAAATAGTCCTCGGCGATTTTAACGCGAAGGTCGGAAGAGAAGGCATCTTTGGCGCTACAGTCGGTCAGTTCAGTCTCCACGAGACCACTTCAAACAATGGTCTGAGACTGATCGACTTCGCCGCGGCGCGAAACATGGTAGTTAGTAGTACCAGATTTCAACACCTCGACATTCACAAGGCCACCTGGCTATCCCCGGATCAAAAAACGAAAAACCAAATTGATCATGTTGTGATCGACGGAAGGCACGCTTCAAGCATTCTGGATGTGCGTACATTTCGGGGGGTCAACATTGACTCCGACCACTATCTTGTTGCAGCTAAGATCCGCATGCGGCTATGCAATGCGAAGAATGTACGCACGGGCATGCAACGAAAGCTGGACGTCGCCAAGCTGCAATCACAACGGACGGCCGAGGCGTACTCCGCTCAACTCTCGGTTAAGCTCAACCAACCAACCTCTGGAACCGACGACGCCGGTGGACTTTGGACACACATCTCCCACTCCATGCGTGCTGCTGCCGAAGAAGTCATTGGTTTTCGACGCCCACAACCTCGAAACCAATGGTATGACCAGGAGTGTCGCGATGCGACTGCTGAAAAAAACGCCGCATACAAGAAGATGCTGCAGTCAGCCGCAACGCGAGCCGTGCGAGAAAACTACCGCGAAAAGAGGAAGGAAGAGAGGCGCATTTTTAGACGTAAAAAAAGGGAGCAGGAAAAGCGTGAGCGTGAGGAACTTGAGGTGTACCAGGGCAAGAAGGATGCACGAAAATTCTATCAACAAGTTAAGCGTCTAACTCAAGGTTTCAAGCCCGGAGCATCCACTTGTAGAGACGAAAATGGAAATCTGGTTACAGATACACAGAGTGTACTGAGGTTATGGAGGCAGCATTTCTCCAACTTGCTTACGGGCGATGATCCCACCAATTCCGCCCAGAGAGAATGCAGTACGATACCACCAATCGATGATAACGCAGTGGAAGTACCATCACCTAGCCATGAAGAGGTTCGAGTTGCTATCCAGCGACTCAAAAACAACAAAGCAGCGGGTGCTGATGGCCTGCCAGCTGAGTTGTTTAAAGCTGGTGGCGATGAATTGATAAGGTGCATGCATCAACTCATCAGCAAAATATGGCTAGCGGAAAGCATGCCCGACGATTGGAATCTCAGCGTGCTTTGTCCTGTAATAAAGAAAGGAGACCCGACAATCTGCGCCAACTACAGGGGTATCAGTCTTATTTCCATCGCATATAAGATCCTCTCGAGCGTATTGTGTGAAAGATTGAAGCCGTATACAGAAACGCTGATCGGATCCTATCAGTGTGGCTTTAGACCTGGTAAGTCCACCATAGACCAGATTTTTACACTACGCCAAATCCTATAGAAAACCCATGAATATCAAATCGACACTCACCATCTCTTCGTCGATTATAAAGCTGCGTTCGATAGCCCAGTGCGGGATTGCCTATACGCAACAATGTCTGAGTTCGGTATACCTGCAAAGTTGATAAGGCTTTGCAGGATGACGTTGAGCAATACGTTTAGCTCCGTCAAGGTAGGGAATGACCTCTCCGGAACTTTTAATACCGAGCGAGGTTTCAGACAAGGCGACCCGCTCTCGTGCGATCTCTTCAATTTCATTATGGAGGGGATCGTACGAAAAGCCGGTGTGCATCATAATGGCACCATTTTCTTCAAAGGTGTTCAGCTCCTTGCGTACGCTGATGATATTGATATTATCGGTCGAAGTAAGAGAGATGTTACTGCTGCTTTCACTGCTATTGAAAAGGAATCAGCCAAAGTGGGTTTGACGGTAAACGAGGGCAAGACGAAATACATGATGTCTACTAACAACAACAAGAGAGCACGGGATCTAGACTCTCATGTTACAGCGGGCAACTGTAAATTAGAAGTTGTCAAGGAATTCATCTACCTTGGCACTGCCGTAACCAGCAACAATGATGTCAGTCTGGAGATTAAGCGGAGAATAACAATTGCTAATAGGTGCTACTACGGTCTCAGTAAGCAATTACGTTGCAGAGCTCTCTTTCGATCGACAAAGCTAACACTCTACAAGACGCTCATTCTACCTGTGCTTTTTTATGGCGCTGAGGCATGGGTGGTTTCGACAACAGACGCAGCCGCTCTTGGGGTGTTCGAGAGGAAAGTTCTCCGCAAAATCTTTGGTCCTGTTCGAGTTGGCGACGACTATCGAATTCGAATGAACCACGAGCTGTATGAGCTCTACGCCGACATTGACATAGTTAAGCGTATAACAATACAGCGACTACGCTGGCTGGGTCATGTCCATCGTATGGATAAAGAAGCTCCAGCGAAAAAGGTATTCGAAGGGAAGGTCCCCGGTCAACGACGAAGAGGGAGACCATGCCTCCGGTGGATAGACCAAGCTGAGGAAGCCCTAACCGCGCTTGGCATTAACGATTGGAGAAGGCGCGCGCAAAACAGAGACGCCTGGCGAGAGCTAATGAGGTCGGCCGTAACCTGACAACGGGTTGTTATGGCCATCTAAGTAAGTAAGTAAGTAAATAAATTAAATTTATTAAATATAAAGTCCCATAATCATAGTCGCAAAATAAAGTTAAAACCTGGTTTTTACCAAAAATCGATGATACAGACTGACCCCATAAAAAAAAGAATAACTTGCATTCAATTATGAGAAAATTTTAAAAAATAGATTGACTGCATTATTGACACAAAATATTGTAGACACAGTGAACAAAAGGACTAATAAGAAAATTGAATTTATGAGGCAGCGTGGTGTAATGGTTAGGACTGTGAACTCATAGCCCACAGGACGTGGGTTCGAATCGCATAAGCATTCGTAACTTTTTTAATTATGAAACGTACTAAGTTTTTTTTTTCAGGAAAAAGTTGTGTAGACTTTACAGAACAATTCTGTGGAAAAATATTGTTTCTGAACATATGAGAAGTTGGCTTAAATTCTATTTGCTTATTAAAAATTTAATTTTTTATAAATAATAAATAATATTTTTATAAAAACTTTATTTCATATAAATTGTAAAACATTTCTTGTCCTGTCACGAAAATTTCATTTACTTTTTCCCAATATTTACTGAGAAATCGCAATTTAAAAAAACACTCAAATAAAAGTTCACTTGCCCATAACTTTTTAAAAAATCCAAATTTTGCAAAAATAAGTATAAGGCCTTAATATTGATCAATATATCTTCAAAGTTATGCAATAAAAAGTTTAAGTTTAATAACTTGGGTTTAACTGTGCCCAGTTGAGAAAACTTTACTCAATGCTATTGTGAGAGTTCCTACTTTATAAAGCTGTGTAGTAATTTTAATAATGCCAGTAAAGTGATCGCATATCATGAAGCAGTGTATGTAGTCACTTTTCTTTGATATAATTGCAGTACCCTTAATAATCCAAAGCATCAGCAAGCAAAAAAAATATCTTAGAATGGAGTAAAACTGACATGCAAAATGTGATAGAAAACATTTATCGATAAAAAAAAGAATACCTTGTGTTTTTAGAAGAACTACATTTTAGAAGAACGACATACTCCATGAGACATATAGAGGAATGAACTAAGTGTGGTTTCCCGAATACGACCCACTAGAAACTAGAACAAAAAGTGAAAAAATAAATAAGCAGATATATAGTACTATCAAAATCCACAATATTAAGTTAATAAAACGCCACTAAAAAGATAACAATTTGTCATTTTCATATGTGTTTCATAACCAGATATTTTTTTTTTTTTTTTTTGAGTCTCTACTTTTGTTGCATGTCGTAACAATTTGGTTAAAATAAAACTAAAAGTTGTTGAAAAACGCGTGATTTTATTACTCGAAATTGCTAAGCGCAACGTCTTTTGGTCGACAGTAACAAAGCCATTTTTTAATTGAGGTCTTTTGTGTGCTGAGCATGGACAGCCCCAGCTGATTTGCACACATCTATCATTTCATAGGCTATCGTTTATTCGCTCGTTCAACAGCTGGGTCTCAACTTAGGTGTCCAACTGACCAGCCCTTTTAATTGCAACTCTTTTGCGAGCTCGCCAGCTGTCTGTCTGTATTGTCTGTCGTTTCTTTGGTCGGCTGTCATTCATCTTTTCTTTGACTTTTCATATTTTGTTTTGTTTTGATTTCTGATTCTTTTTTCTTTTTGTTGTTACTTGGTATTTTTTTATTGTTGTCGGGTCATGATGCTCCATTAAATTTTATGTTACCATAGATCATGGTGAACAAATGAATTTTAGCTCAAAAGCAGATTGGCGTAAAATTTCATAGTTTTTCGCTTAAAAACTCTTACATTAAGTTAATTAGAGAAGAAGGTCTCTTTGTGTAGAACTTAGGTAGACTTTAAGTGAACTTGAAGTTGGTCAGGCTTCACTAAAATACCCTTGCAGTCAAGCTTTTAAAAACTTTAACATATCATTTTGGTTCAAATTATTTTTTGCGCATTTCATGGACTTATGTATATTTTTACCGTTGGTTAAACTTGATTTAACGGTAATCCAACCATATTAGCAAATCCGTTAATTTAGTATACGTAGGCCGTATGCATCTCTGTCGAAAAACTGACTTCGTGAAATGAAACTTTAAAGCATCAAAATGTTTCTAGCAGTATTACCAATGCTTCAATAACTTAGCACTATTATTGACTTTTAGTTATCATAAAGAAATGTTACTGAATTATTTCTAAATAATTGTAAACTAATGAAAACATTAAAAAAAATCTCTTGCGTTTATTAACTGACAACGAAAAAAAGGTGAATACTTATCATGCAATTTGTCATTAAAACAAAACGGAAACAAAAGGTTCAGACCATCAAGGAAAAACTTCGAATGACACTACACACTTCTCTTCAAGCACTCAACAACAAAATGGAACAACATTAAGTGTTCCGCCAATTCAAGTACAAGACATATTTTTCTATTGTTAGAAAATTTGACAGTCTGTTGCTTTTTTCACACGCAGCACAAAGAACGTAGCAAATTATATTGAGAATTGAAAAGTTCACAAGAAACGAGCTAACCAACGTTTATTTAATCAGCACTTAGTTTAGACGAAATTGTTATTTTAGCTATCTCACGGTTAACTATCAGCTGATTAAAAACATAAAACCAGCCGGACATTGAGTAAATGGCCCTTAAAGGAATTGAATCACCAAATAAAGATTCATATAATAACGAATAGTTTGAAATGAAGCCTACAATATTATGCTGTGATATAAAAAAATGTATGTACATAGGTATTTAGGTGTTGAACAAGAATATGTTGTTAGCTTTTTGTATCCCGCTATCAGGATTCGGAAATATCCTTACATACTAGAAATCTTCGAAGTGAACCTTTTCAGTACCTAAATACCAATTGAAAGGGGAGAGGGTAAAACACCGCAAACCTGTGCTTTTCATCCTTTTTTGTCAAAAATGAATCCTGAGAAAATCGTTTTAAGAAAATCTAAAAATCAAACAAGTTCATAAATACGGACAGTTAGATTGGGGTAAAAATATTAAAAAAAAAATTTAAAGTATTTTATGTCTATGATCAAGCCTTGTAACTCAATAAGTGTCTGCAGTAAGCTATATTTTTAATGCGCTAGAATAAGCAAAGCGAAATCAGTGGCGTACCTCGCACATTGGGCGCCCGTGGCAAAGAGGTAATTTTCCACCCCCTATCAACAGAAAATATTGTCTGTTTGTCGAATTCCAACACAATTTGTTAGAAAAAAAAAGAAGAACAGAGATTCTCACTTTTGGTCCTCGGAAACACTAGCCAAATGAGATATGTTTCACATTGAATTACAAAATCACCTACACACTCTCTCGATTTATTTATATTATAAAAAAAAAGAAGCTAAAAAAACAAAGTTTTAACTTTATATTACGAGGACCATTTTTCCACCCCCAAATGAACCGCCCATCCCTAGATATGCTACTGAGCGAAATGTACTTTTGCCCAATTTCGTAATGTCTGACAATCTTCGTTCCTAACAATAGCAACGAATCTCATTATTTTTGAGTCAAACGTGAAACCAGGCTGTGAATCTTGGCTTACCAGCAGCGAGTCCTGAAAATTTGGTGACCCAGGACCATCTCTAATGTCGATTTGCTCACACACGTTGCGAAAATCACCAACTGAAGTCTGTCGGCAAGCATTAATGTGGAATCTCAGGGTAGCTGAAAGCGCAGCCATCCTAAATCATCGTGAAAACGATCGCTAGAACAGGAAATACGTAAATCAGGGAAATGTTGGAAGGCACTAGTTACAAATCATGGACGTTGAAAGAGCTTTGTGGAGGCCCTATGCTCCATGACGAGATAAGGGACCGAAGAAGAACTTTTTTAATATAATTTTAATTCAATTACCCAATTAATTTTAATTTGCAAATAATTTTGTACAAAATCACAAATAAAAGCTAACACTTAGAGCATGCTCACCGGTTATAATAAGGTGGGTTTATTTTTACCTCTTTGGGAGGTTCTGAATTTTCAAAATAAAAGTCATTCAAGAAAACTTAGAGTATTTTCATTCAATAGCAAAATAAAGAGCTTCTTCAATAATGCCCACAAATGATTGTTGTGATAAGAAATTTAAATAATTATTCAGTTCTATCCTAGATAGCTATTACTGGAAAAGTCGTTTTGAGAAAATTCACAAGCGTATACTGGTAAGGAAATACGAACAGTTACGTTGAGTGAACAATATTCCTAAAGCAAATTTTGCGGGATTAACTTTTAACAGCATGATGTAATATTTGTGATAGTATTATTTAAAAGAAACACTTCCTTTAACTTACTTTACTAAGTAATTAAGCTTTACCAAAAACGCATTGAAAAATGCGCAACGCAAACAATATCGTTGCTATGAAAGAAAGTATGACGTGAAATATTTTGCGTAAAGGTCTTGGTTTACATTTATACCTGATCTGAATTCCAAAAGCTGAAGCCTAGCGTTCATTGTTTTGACCGAAACTACCGTCAATGCGATACGTTGAAAGCAAATATAGGTCAATAGCTTGATCTGGAGAAGATGTGCATCAAGCCACTTGCCACATAGAGCACAAAACAATCGATTTATTTAGCAACACTTTCACTGCAACAATATCTTCAGAAATGAATCTGCACTCAAAAAAAGGATTGTTTCGAAAGCGTTTGCGGCAAATTATCGAATGCCTAATATAAGCAGTTATTATTTCAAGAAAGCGCTTAACTTTTGTCTTAAACTATAAGTTTTTGTAGACAATATAAGAAAAACCAATGTATTTTACAAAAGTAAAAGTTAAGTTGTGACAAGTGATTCAATTACTTTTATGGAAAATTTAAAAAACATTTCATAAAATATTGCTTCTAAACGATATAATTACACTGTGCGACAGCCAAAATCGGCGGGGGCTCTGGCTACCGGGAATAGTAATACCGGTCAAAAAAAAGTTAAACGTGTCCTAGCGTTTCGCTGGGTCACGTCTAGGAATTGAGATATATCGATTTAAAGTTTGTAAGTATCATATAAAGGAATTTGTCACGTTACGGGCTCTTTTGCTTGACATAACTTGAGAACGACTAGTCCGATTTTGCCGCAACAAACTTAGAAAAATTAAAAATTACAATTGCTTTAATCTCTTGATATTCTGTTTCTCTACATAATCAACAGTTTTGCAACTATAAATTAATTTATGAAGAAAAAAAATAATTTTTGCCTAAAAACTAAAATTTTTTAACTTTAAAAATCATGAAAAATCCAAAACGGGAAAAAGTGTCAAATCTTATAACTTCACGTTAAGTCACATAACTTATAAGCAAAATGAGACATAAATTTTGAAAATCGATGAACGCGTTTTGCTTTTATTCACAATTAAGTGAAGGTATCTCATTTTGACAAGAATATTCATTTTTTGTTTCAATGAATTTGGTTAATCGTACTAAATGAATTTCAAAAATTTGCTAGAGGATATGAACAAAATTCTTTGGAATATGACTCTCAGAATTGAAAAAATAAAGACATAGAAAAAAAGTTATTTAATTTAAAATATATTGAAAAATACGTATAAAATCGAAATGAGTGAAAATTTTCCAGAAAATCTCAATTTATTTTGTCACGTTTGTGGCAAAAGAGCTTTTTCAATAAATATTGGATCATTCACTGAGCAAGTGGACCGTGCTTTTAAGCTTTGTTTTGATTCCGAAATAATTCGCGGCGTTTCGAAGGCCCCAGACAAAATTTGTAAACGATATACTATATCAAATTTTTATAAGTGTTTAGAAGCAAAGAACGATGACGATGTTGCCAGGCTGTAGTCCTATGTTATGTTAAGTTTTAAAGAGTAGTTTTGTATAATAATTTTCAACTATCAATTTGTAAGTAAAATCAAATGTTTTTGTGACAAAAATTTTATTATTTCACGCAAACACTAGAAGTAGTTCCATCTATATCATTTGTGGCAAACACTTTTTTTTTTTTGAGTGTGTGGATTGCCTTTCAAGATCTTGCGACTTAAATTATTTTCTTTGAGCAAAAGTGAATCCATTGGCTTGCGCAGATAAATCACCAATGATTGCAGCTTCGGAAGTCAACATAACTCGAGCCATTGCTGGAAAAAGTAACCGAAAATTAGTTTGTAGTAGTCGAAAATCATTGAGAACCACAAAATAAATTTCGGCAGACCTTAAGTCATAAATTTAATGTTTTCTCGTCTTAACTATTCCGATTGCCTAAAGGTCTTACAAAAAGTGGTGATGTCTTTTGTCACCACCTGCCGTGAATACTCGTCTTTGCTAGCGTTGCAAGTGGTGGCTAAGAGAACCCACAAGTGAAGGGTTATTGAGCACTGCGAACTCCATGGGGGAAAAAAATACCACGTACAATATCATGTTAGTGGAGTTTTATGAAGAAAAAAGGAAATTATCACGTTTGATTATTTGGGAAAATAATGGGGCTTAAAATTTGCATATAATACTTAATTTAATAAATTTCGGTATAAAACTTAAAATTATTTTAACAAATTTTGTTTATGAGGGTATGGTGCCCCTAAAAGTGTAACCACGCCACTGTTCATCTCTTATTGAGAAGACAGCAAAAACAAATCAAAACTTCAACTCATGAAACAAGTGTCTTTATTGTTGTTCACGTTTGATGTTCAGCTACTCGTACTGTTGTGATTTTAATGTTTAAAACAAAAAAACATAATTGAAACTGTATGTAAAATGCCAAAATGGTCAAAACGGTGCAGCTTAACAATGAAGACAAATAAACCAAAAACAAGTGGAACCGAAAGAGCAAGGTAAATGCGGGAGCCTTACAGCTCAAAAGGTAATTAACATTTAAAGCCGTAACCTACAAAACAAACAAGTGATCTTGTACTGTTGACATTTTTATAACTTCCTCTTTAAAAAAATAAATGACTTTTTAAAAAGTTGTAATAGGGGACTCAAAATGAATGTTGGTCGAATTTAGGTTTGAATGCATTATCACGGCGATGCTATTGATGACTTATTTCTCATCTTACCTATTCTTTTTCAGAACGCTTTTCCTTGGTGTAATGACTTTTAATAAATGTCACCCATCAAAACAATATTCGAATTTCTACGAAAACTTACTTAAGAAAAATCACACAAAAACTACAAAACAATATTAAATTTTTCTAAAAAAAATTTCGTCAAATTAGCGTCGCTTATCTAACATCACCACTCAAGTCCTTTTCATTACGATAATTTTACGTGGGAGTGAAAAAAACCGACTTGTGCGCTGTTACGACTTTTTGAAAATGGACCTCTGATTGGTTGAAGCGTTTCAATCTAACTGTTGTTTCGACGCGTGCTAAGTAGTTTTATCGAATAGCATTTGAAAATTAAAATAATTATCGACCTAAGCGATATTCTTTGCCAAATGACATATTCATAGTTGGTATTTTAATAGTCCAGCAGGCAGTGTTGCAAATGACGTAATCCCGTTTGATTCCCAATTTAAATCGAAAAAAAAAATGTATACATTAGGCTGTCCCAAAAAAAATAAAAGCTATTTTTTAACGCATACCCTCTAATTTCGTTTGAATGATGTCAAAACAATTGTAAATAAAGTTTCATGTACTTAGAATCACGGCAACCCGTGCCGACTTGCTTCGAAACATGTCACTACCTGCAAGTAATAGCAACTCTTCAGGAAATGAACAGGTACAGGCAGTTTGGAACGCTATTATCTACAGGAACCTTGAAGATAAAGTGCAAATTCTTTGTTGTGATACTACTGTTTCAAATACTGGTCGTATGAATGGTGCCTGTGTACTTGTCGAACAGAAACTGAATACAGAAATGCTTATTTTTACTTGCCGCCATTACATCTACGAAGTGGTATTAAATAGCGTGTTTGAGGCAAAAATTAGCCAAATAACTATAAGCCCAGACATTCCATTGTTCAAAAAGTTCCGAGAAAACTGGAAAAATGTGGATCCCAAGAAATATAGAGATATACAGAAAAGCTATCGTTCCCGAATGTATCTGACATTGACAAACTGCTAGAATTTTACCGGATTGAATTGACTAAAAAAATTACTAGAGATGACTATCGAGAATCAATAGAGCTTTCAATAATATTTCTTGGCGGAGATACAGCCTCGGCCTCCAGGTGCCATGCATCAAGCTCTATGGATGGCGAGAGCAATTTATTCATTAAAAATATCATTACTTAGCTCTCAATTCAGCAAATCAAACAAGGATAAGGCAGCTCTGTTAGACGTCTGCCTGTTTATCGTGACTTCCTACGTCAAATCTTAGCTGCAATGTACTTTAGCGGTAAAAACACCTTACCAGGATTTGTGCTTTTTGAAGGCCATGAAGTATAGCCTGAATGGGAGAAAAAATGGCGCAATATCTTATGAAGTGATGAAACTAAGATCAATTTATTTAGCAATGATTCAGATAGGATTGTGCAATGGCCTAAATATATAAAAAAATATAAGCACGCAGGCGAAAATATTATGTCCCGTCCAGTTTTCGTGATCTTTGCTAAATTTAGCATCATTCTGAAACTTTTTTTTTTCCGCAACAATGGAACTTTTTAACTTATCGAATTGTTTGAGCACTAACCACGTTCCTAATTTTTGCTAAATTTGTCTTAAATGTGACTATTTTCCATATGAAGATCAACTCTTGGACTGCCAATGCATTGAAGAGATTTTCTTCCTTTTTTCAAGTTTAAAGTCAGTCTCGATTCCTCAGTAGAACAATGTGGCTTACGACCCATCTCAACTAAAATGTTTGCTGTCAATTCACTGCATTTTAAGGTTTAATTAAAGAAACTTAACGTTATTCTAAGGAAAGATCAAAAAAGAATTCAAAAAATAGTTTTTGAGATATTTCGTTTCAAAAAATGTTCAAAAACCTCAAAAAATACAAAGTATGCAGTTATTAAAAGAATGACTGATATATATACCAATATTGTAGAGGAGATCAAAACACATTGATTTCATGGCCGACAAATTTCCATGCAAAAATATTTGATCCACCTTTTGCCGATTTAAAATTTTCAATAAATGGGGCGTCCAGTTGCACAACCGACCAAGTTGTTTTTTGAAAAAACAAAGAAAATATTTTATCTTCATTTATGTTCATTGAAAAATTAAAACGTATTTCCCACGTTATAGCTTATACGTATAACCTGTATTACTCAAAACAAGTCAGATCAGACATTTCGAGTTTCATCTGCTTATATTTTTGGGAAAACAATTTTGGATATGGCGGGCTATGATCCATTGAACATGAACTTGGTTGGCTTTGACATAGTAATCAACAAATTTTGTTTCAAAAAAAGTGGACCTGACCGGTTTTGATATCAATGTACTGGACTTGGCCGGTTTTGATTTCATGGCGTTGGACCAGTTTTAAAAAAAAGCTTAAGAACTTGGCCGGTTTTGAAATCTATATGTACATCAAATGAAAGAAATGCAATATTTCTGTCAAAAACATTTTTTAATCTAAAAACATAGTCGAAAGATAAAGAGCATGGCCTAGAATATAGGCCCTAGATAGATAGATAGATGAGAATATCTCAAAATTTGATTTTTTTAGACTTGGGCTGTCTTGCAACTGACCGCCTCAAATATTGTAGTTTTGAGCTAAAAATGTTGTTTTAAGATTTGAACGAGTAATGTTAGTTTAAAACTTTCAAAAAAAAAAAACCGGCGGGTTGCACTCCGGGAGTGCCGACAGAAGTGAAAACTTGAAACAAAAAATTAATTTCACACGTAGAAAGAAGTATGCAAGCATAACAAATCGTTTAATGGCAAGTTAGTGTGTTAGTTGGTATGTGTGCGTTTTCTTTTTATATGGCAATGCAATGGAAGACCATAACGGAACATGTATTCAAATTTTACTCTCGCTCTCATTCTCAATTTGTCAACGCAACAACTCGAATTTGAAAGAAACAAAAATGTAAGCATAACAATCGTTGAATGAGAATGGAATGTGTCAGTTAGTGTGTCTCTTTGCTTTTTGTCTTCCACTTGGAATATTTATTTAAGAGAAACAATAGAACATTCAAATTTTACTATCGCTCTCATTCATACGGGGAATCCCGATGACGGTCGGTGTCGCGAGTTTTTACTTTTTTCCTCAGCCGCGAATGCTTTCTTACGGAGGTGCACAACGTGCCATAAGAAGTTTTCACTTTAAAAAACCGTATTTTTGCGAAAATGGCGATGGACATTAGTAATTCTGAGACTATGAAAATAGGATCAAATCTTTTCATATGGAAGTTTTTCGGCCATTAAATCATGTATTTTGATCTCTTCTATAACATCGATTTTAGTATATTTTTTCCATTTGTGGCTTACATCCCGAGTCATTGACCGACAATTTTTTTATTTGCCTCTCGCAACCAGCCCTACCACAATTCTGGCGACGGACGCCAGACGATTAATCAAAATTAAATTAAAATTTAGCGAAATGAAATGACCATGAAAAATGAAACGCTACGTCCCGGACTATTAGGGGATGTAACAAAGACTGGGTTGATTATTTTTTTCATTTACATGGGTATATTTTTTATAACCAAAAACATTGAACAATATGATGAATTGGTCATTCCATCAATAACGGCACACACATATGTGTGTATGAAGTGTTTTAGGATCTAAGAAAATGTTAAGACACAATTAGAGTTTGAAAAAATGATTTTTATAAAAGTTATGAAAGCTCAAATTTTTTATAGCTGCGCAATAAATTTCAAAACAGTGAAAAGCCTAAACATTTTCATACAAAATGAAATTAATTAATTTTAATCTAAAAAATTGCGCGTTTCAAATTTATTGTCTGCAGTGTGCAGTGCCATTTGTTTATTTAGTCCAAGTCGTACCGTAGGAGGCACGTAGAAAGAAGTCGAAGTTTTTCTGAAAAGGGAAAACATAATCAAATTGTCATGTCACTACCATTTGACCATGAAAACTAAGGTCAATGTCAGGCCGACTTGCGTTTTAAACAGTTTTTCGCCACCAACGATACGGGTATATCATTGCTTTTACTTGCAGAATATAGTAAGTATAGCATTTGAGATAGCAAATTGGACGGCATATCGTAAAATGTGGAAGACTTAATGATTGTGTTCTTATTTTCAGTTAAGATAACGATTGGAATTCATATTTGTGGAGGTAAGGTTAAATTTCTCGCTTTTTTTTTTTTTTTTGCATTTTAAAATTATTTCCTTCTAACAATAAAAGAAAGCTACACTATCCCTGAATAACATACTTACTTACTTACTTGGGTGGCCATAACAATCCGTTAACGAGTTACGGCCGACCTCAAAATCTCTCTCCAGGCACCTCTGCTCCGCGCGCGCCTTCTCCAAACAGTCACACCAAGCATGGATAGGGTTTCCTCGGCTTGGTCTTTCCATCAGAGGCATGGTCTTCCTCTTCGTCGTCGCCAAGCGGCTTCCGCATCAAACACCTTTTTTGCCGGAGCTTCTTCGTCCATACACACAACATGTCCCAGCCAGAGCAGACGTTGGATAGTGATGCGCTTGACGATGTCAATGTCAGCGTAGAGCTCGTACAGTTCGTGGTTCATTCGAATACGGTAGTCGTCGCCGACGTGAACAGGACCGAAGATTTTGCGAAGAATTTTTCTCTCAAACACTCCAGGCGTGGCTGCATCAGTCTGCGACACAACCCATGCTCCTGCGCCGTAAAGTAGCACGGGTAAGATGAGCGTCTTGTAGAGTGTCAGTTTTGTCGGGCGAGAGAGGTCTCTACTACTCAATTGCTTACTGAGACCATAGTAACACCTATTAGCAAGAGTTAGTCTTCGCTTTATCTCCAGGCTGACATGGTTTTGAGTGTTCACGGCGGTGCCAATATAGGTAAATTCCTTGACAATTTCGAAAGTATAGCTGTTCGCAGTAACATATGATCCAATACGCCGCGTCTCCCTGTTTGTGGACAGCATATACTTTGTTTTGCCCTCGTTCACCTTCAAACCCACCTTCGCTAACTCTTTTTCGATAGCAGAGAACGCAGCAGTAACATTTCGCTTAAAACGTTCAATGATATCAATATCACCGGCATATGCAAGGAGCTGACGCTTTTGTAGAAAATAGTGCCATTACGATGTACACTGGCTCTTCGCAACACCCCTTCCATCACAAAGTTGAAGAGGTTGCAGGATAGTGGATCGCCCTGTCTGTAATCTCGTTCGGTATCAAATGGTTCGGAGAGGTCCTTTTCTACTCTGACGGAGCTGGCTGTGTTGCTCAACGTCATTCTGCAAAGCCGCACCAGCTTCGCAGGTATACCGAACTCAGACATGGTGGCATACAGGCAATCTCGTATCGGGCTATCGAAAGCAGCTTTAAAATCGATAAAGAGATGATGGGTATCGATCTGTTTTTCGTTGGTTTTTTCCAGGATTTGAAGTAGTGTGAAGATCTGGTCTATAGTGGACTTACCAGGTCTAAAGCCGCACTGATAAGGCCCAATCAGTGTGTTGGCAAACGGCTTAAGTCTTTCACACAGTACAGTCGACAGGACCTTGTAAGAGATGGCAAGAAGACTGATTTCCCGGTAGTTAGCGCAGATTGTCGGGTCACCTTTCTTCAGTACAGGACAAAGGACACTGAGATTCCAATCGTCGGGTATGCTTTCTACTAGCCATATTTTGCAGATGAGTTGATGCATACACCCTATCAGCTCATCGCCGCCGGTCTTGAACAATTCAGCAGGCAGGCCCTCGGCACCAGCCGCTTTGTTGCTCTTAAAGTGGTGGTATGTTCACACCATCGTCGTTGATTGGTGGAATCGGGTTAGTTTCTCCAAAGGCGGGATTGGTGGAGTCATCGCCAGCAAGCAGCTTGGAAAAGTGTTCCCTCCATAATCTCGGTATACCCTGCGTATCCGCAACCAGATTTCCATGATCATCTTTACAGGTAGATGCTCCGGGCTTGAAACCTTGGGTCAGACCTGAATAACATACGTTATATTTTATTTTGATAAAAACTAAGGGGCGTGGCACTTCCCATGCAACAAAAGCATTTAAAATGTTGTATATTGGCTCCTGTTATAGCCATAGTTTTGAAATTTGGTACTAGGGTATATTTTGTCCATTTTATAGACCTCACGAAAAATGGCGGCAAAATGGTCTTGTTTTTAGCATACGAAATTTTGTAAGTGTTGCGTACCTTTTTTGTTTAGTAAATTTAAATAATTCGAGGGAATGGGTACGTGGTTTTATAATTTAATGTATAATCTGATATCCTGGGTGTGGAAAACATTTCAAGCTATGCCAATGAAGGTGGCATGTGATAAAATTGTCCCAGGAGCACATGTGCATACCCCGTCTTTGTGATAAATTTATAAATTTAAACATTTCCCCTCCACATCAATTTTGCAACAATTTATCTTTATTTACTATTAAATTTAAGAAACAACACAACATGTAAATCGAAAATCAATCTGCATAAGTCATTTTTATTCAATTATTCAATTATTGTAAATTATCATTGATAAGGTTACTATGTATATATAATTAAATTTTTTTTTTTAAATTCGTTTTTTTGTTAATGATATTTGTTTTTTCGTTTCTTTTTTTAATTAATGACTTTTTTGATTGCTTCTAACTTCTGTTGAAAAAAGGTGTGTTTCTTTTAATTGCATGCATTTCTATTGGTTTGCTCGTTTAATTGACCCCATGAGTCCTTGTTTTAAGTTTAATGATCTTTTAATTTCAATTAAATAACAGTATGCATTCGAAGAGTTTAATTACCTTTAATTTTATGTTGGCAAAAGTTCGAATGATTGAAGACTTGAGTGGATGAAGGTACCATGTTACATTTTTCTCAATTGACGTTTTATGATACGAATGTAGACGTGAAGTCTATGAACACCTCAGGAAATGTTCAAAAAGCGTAAGTTTCATCTTTAAAATTAAAAAAATAACAACATATGTTATGTTGCATAGTAAATGTAAAATTTGTTTTCTGTAAAATTTTAATTTTGTATCATATCACCTTCACTCACTCAAGTTTTCAATTTATATATTATCTTATCTGATGCGCTTGGCGTTGAAAAACCGCTTAAGTTTAAAATTTATTTCTTATATTTCGATCGCTAGAACAGGAAATACTCGAATTGCGGAAAATTTGCAAAGAAATGAGGCACTCGCACTGGTGGATATTGGAAAAGTTTTGTGGAGGCCTTATGCTCCGTAAGGATATAAAGAGCACAAGAAGAAGAATTATTTCTATAGCATTATGTTTTACAATGGGTTATTCTGATGAAAAATGTTCATTTTTTTATTCTAAGTAAAACATTGTGAAATTTTTTGCAAATATTGTAGGTGGAATACATTTACTTAAAAGTAAGTTAACATTTCATTCATGTTGCTATTTAATCATTGTACTAGTAAAGTTAGCACAATACTGTGTGGTTCTCTTTTTGCTATAAGAATTAATTCCGAATGTAGAGCAGATACCACCAACATGCCGTAAAGTTGTATCACGTTGGTTTGTAGGTTCGTCATTGATATTTTAATGAATATATTTTTGATCAATGTACATTTTTACAAATGGAATCTATGTGCTGTGATGACGGACTAATTAAGAACACTCAAGCCTTGTTTTTCAATTTATTTCCACTACGAAAACATCATAAAAATCAAAATCCAATGTCTAGATGTAGAACCTAACCTTAATCAAAAGTCGCTTATGAACAAGGATGTTGATGTATGTAATCAAGAACGATTACAAAAATTGTTAATAACTTTAAGAAAACTTAAAATTTTATTTAATGTCATAGAGACAATTAATTGTTAGTATTTCTCTGGGGTTATCTTTTTCCAGTCCTCCTTTGCCACCCAGTCTAATTCCTTCAGATATGAAATTTTTCCTTTGAAATGTCCATTTTAAGCTGGTGCCAAAGATTTTCAATACGTTTAAGAACAATACCATAAGACATTTTAAGAAAAATAAATCAAAAAATAACGTTCCTGGATCATCGGAGGATCCTTTGTGAAGCAAAACACAATTATTTTTTTAATTCCAAAGAAATACAAAATATTGCATGTAACTTTATTGCACCAAAATTTTCCGGCGTGCATTATCTCACAAAACGACAAGATCAATTGGCCACCAAGAAGTCCATGTCAGAACTAAAGGTCAAGATAATGAGTCCTTTGTGGAATAGAGGAGCAATTATGACAGGATGTCAACCTAAATTTGAACAATCAACAACAATTTTTTTTTTCTAGAGAGTTGGACGAACTTTTAATAGTGTTATAATAACAGATTTGATTTCTGCAGACCTGGGAGTTGGACATATGTATGTATGTGCTAAATAAATAAAAAAAAAATAGTTTTTGCCTTAAGGGGAGGGTAACGTTGATTCGTACAAATCAGTCACAGTTTTGTGAATTTTTTTCGACAACACAGTTAAAATCTATTTATAGAAACCAATGGTAGATCAAAATATAACATTTGAAGAATATTTTGAAAAAATGTTCAGGTAGAAATATTGAAAACTACGGCAATGGCAGCATTTTTTTGGAAGCGTCTCAAAAAAAAGTAGAATTGCGGTGCCCACGATAAGTCGGCGCTGGATCATCTCACATCAAAAAAAAATTTGTTTTCGTTAGATAATCGATTTCCCCAGTTAACGCTGGGGGGCTTTTTTGAAAGTTCAATTTTTGGGAACACTTTGAAGTTAAAAACGCGATTTTCGCAAAAAAAAAATCGGATAATTTGTTATTATAAGATAATAAATATTGACAAATTTGAAAAAAAAACTCTCCAGCGTTACCTCGTAAATTATGTTCAGAAATAGTGTTCAAAATTTCAAAAGAATCGATAAAACTATTTGAAGATACGGTGGGCACCGACTTTGAAAACGTGAGTTGTGGGCAAAACGCTTTAAAGTTTTAAACACTAAAAAATTTAGAATATAACGTTCATAAGCTCCGATCCGTCTCAAATTTTCGCACAATCTTTTTGAAAGGTTTTTCATTTGGATAAAAAAATAAAGAAAAAGAGAAAAAAAATACGTTAAATACTTATGTTACCCTGCCCTTAACTTCGAAATTGTATAATTTAATGCATTGTACTTTATTTTTACTTAAATATCTCGTTGTATCAAGCAGTGCGTTACTAATTAAGATTTTGCAATGTTTTCGCTAAAATATTGACATTCCATAACACAATATGTTGTAGTTTAGATGATATCGATTCATTATTGTCTTTTTGACAGCTCTGTTTTAATCTTCGCAATCTCTTGGACGCTGATGCGGGTCTTAAAGCAAGTAATAAAAAAAAAATTAGTTGCCAGAGTCAGTTGCTGGTAACACCTCTGGAAATGGTAGCATACAAGTATTTTGGCCAAATGATGATGTTTCTTGTTAATGTTTTTTTAATTTTGCCAGCAGCTAATTAATGAACTACACGTAAGGCAGACCTTTTCACACATATCGCACAATTTTACAAAAAACAAAAACAAAACAAAATAAAATAAAAAACTTGGAATGTTTATTCATTAATTAAATTTTACAAATTTTTCGCTTTTTAAAATTAGCATTTCAATTACACTGGTCAACATATAAAATTGTTTGCTAAAAAAAATGTTGAATTGTGAGGCTCTTGAATATAAATAGTTCATTTGTTGTTTGATGTGTTTTTATATATATTAGAATATATTTTTGACTGAACGCCCCATCCCCACCCCATCCTAAATATGCATATCGAAAGCAAATACGTTCGTGTGATAAGTACCAAGTCTCAGCAAGAGATGGAGACTCATGGAGTCGTTATTCTTATTAACATTATAAATGCGAAAGTTCATATTCAAGGTATTCTATGTTCTAGATTAGCACTAGGCTACTCCTTATACTGAATGGGGCTTATTTGCAGCTATGGCAGTTACAATTGTGAAATTTGGTACTTGTTTGGATGTACACATATAGTAAACATCAGGCATCTTACAAAATTTGAGTGGGATCGGGGCGCGACACCTCTCACGTTGCAAAGACACTTAATGCTCTATACCTTGGTGTCTGTGACAGTTATAGCTGTCAAGTTTATCACATGGATATAAGTACATATATTGTCCATACGGGGACGTGGTGTCTCCTGTATAACAAAAACGCAATATCTTTGCACATATGCTAGCTACAGTTGTAAAATTTAATACATTATTGACCTCATGATATGTGATCGGGACTAAGAAAAGAGGCTTAACACTCCCTCGCAATAAATGCATTTAAAAATCTCTATTTTGAAATCCATACACATATTGTGTGTACTATGAACGGAGTAAAATGTAAGCAGGATTGGGGAAGGAAATTTATATAATAAATTTAAATGCAACCGTAGAACGTAGTTCAAACCGTCTAAATGAGACTATGGGCATCTCAATCGAGCAGATGCACAGAAAACAAAGAACAGTCGAAACCAGGGCCGGATTAAGGCTATATGCCGCCCGTACGCCAATAAGACTTTGCCGCCCCCACAATAAAAAAAATTTATTATATAAATTTTTAGTAGTACAAACGCCTGACAACAAAAGCAAACTTAGGAATTTATCAAGCCCTTACGAAATGCATACACAATTTATTAAGAATTTTGATTATAACCAGCTTATAGATGAATTCAGCTTACTGAAAACGAGAAATAGTACAATCATTTGGTAGTTTTACCTGGAAAGTTTTGCGGTAGTTTTGAAAATGAGTATTTTTATAGATTTTGGTGTGCTCTTTCTGAATTTCAACTTTGCCACCTCGCATTGTTGCCGCTCGCAATATTTTCAATATTTTTTTATTTTTTTAACAAGAAAAAAATATCTAATGGCATTATCGTATTTAACGGAAGTACACTTTGCGGCGCTCGTTCGTCAAAACAATTAATTTAACGAAAAAAAAAGATTTTAACATAAATTGTAGGAAATTTCTTTTAGTCTTATTTTGTATATATGTTTTTATCATAAAATGAGTCAGAAAGGAGATATAGTCAAAAAACTGCTGTTGGGCGCCATTTTTCCAATATGGCGGCGCGAGCGGCAACAATACGATGTGGTAAAGTTGAAATTCAGAAGGAGCACATCAAAATCTATAAAAATACTCAATTTCAAAACTACCGCAAAACTTTCCAGGTAACGTCGTTTTTTACTACCAAATGACTGTACTAAAAAGTAGCTCTGTAAATATATTTCTGTTTACTATACGTTAAATGAAAATTCTAAAGAAAATATTCATATAGACTTTCATTTCTTTCTACCACTTCATACTTGCTGTATGCGGTAATACGGCCCTGGTCGAAACAGAGTAGCTTCCTTTGAGCAATATTTTGCAAAGAAAAATACACATTTGGCGAGGTCAACACATGTGTTGTTTCTATGTTAAAGTTTTCTGAATTAAGATATGAATTGCTTCTCTAGATTTGACCAAGTTTTTTATTTTTCTTCCTCAACTAAAGGAAATGACTCTTCAGAAACAATTTTTTTTTTAATAATGATGTCCTCAATGAACAAACGGTTATTTTAAGGGTTGGGACTATCGTATTATTCAGATGGGATCCAAAAGAAAAACAAAATGATTTTGCTCAAAAAAGTGTTTAATTCTTGTCGACGCTAGGTGCTTATCAGAAGACCCAGCCGTGTTCTTTTCTGCTCACATTTTTGACAGCATACAATGTAGCCAATTCTTAAAACTTATTCTACCATAAATCAAAATTCTTAACCATCAAGACACTTTTCTTTTTTTACATCGAAGCTCTAAGTTTACCAAACGGATTTTTATTTGCAAAGTTAATAAAAGTCAGAAAGAAATTTCCATAACTAAAGCAAAAATGTTTCTTAGTAAAGCTTCGGGATGGTTTTTCCCAGTACTAAAAAAAAATCCTACAAAATCCGAACTAAGGCTTGCGCACGATGAAATTAGTGCACGAATTAACTAAAATAACTTTTTAACTAGTTGACATTAAAACAAGAAATATACGTTTTTTTAACAGAAATCTTATTCATGTTTACTTTTATTGCAAATATATTAAACATTATTGGTTCTTTATGAATAAATTGATTTTTTCTGAAACAACTCCCATTAAACTTTTAATCGTATCTTCAGAGATTTTTTTACTGGATACTAACCATTTTCTTGAAAATATGTTTGGTGTTTTCAGCAACCTGTTTTGTATTCTTCATAATCCTTTTTACCAGAGCCCAATATCTTTCGATGGGTCTGTGCTCCGGGCAGTTAGGAGGATTTGCATATTTAAGAACAAATTCTACTTTGTTCTTTTCATACCATTCAACTGCAGATTTGCTGTAATGGCATGAAGCCAAGTCCGGCCAAAAAAATTTGAGACCTCATGCTGTCTAAAAAATGGTAAAAGACGTTTTTTCCTGCACTCCTGGATGCATAGTTCGGTGTTAATAGTCCCAGTTGAAACAAATGAACTGCTCGCCTACCGCAGCTGCAGATTGCCTGCCATACCAAAAACTTCTTTAGAAACTTTGTCTTATATTTTCTTTTTCAATCTGAGTGCATTTTTGCTTTTTCACGATATATTTTGTTTTAATGAAAGAAAACACGAATATCGTACTTTATTGTTAAACTTAAATCAGTTTTATCTTTGTAAATTTAACAGTGAATTTTCAACCTTGTGGTTGCACGGATGTCTGCTGGGTTCAATACGTGAGGTCTTATTTCTTCCCGAGTGTGTGAGTATGAAGTTTGAATTTAAAGTAAAAGTTTTGCTCCTCTTGTCTTGGACACGAACTCGCTGGACCCGGGTATTTATTTAATTTTTAGAAGCTGAAGTTTATGGAAAAAGAACTTTTTCTGTTTTTTGTGTAGCGTATGCCAAAATCACTGCTCCTTAAATATGTAGTTTGGGCTTATGAAAATAGGCTCTCTCAAGGAGGTAGATATCGGCACCCCTACGAGCTTAAACCTACATTGAAGCCGATGCTGAAGTTTGCCTCTCCCTTTACAAAAACTAGGGATAAAAGTTTCTTTACATAAGGTCATTAGTTGCTCCATTACTTTTCTACCAAACACTACATCGGTGTTTCTACGATGCACATTGGGAAAAAACTAGGCCAAACGCGTGCATTGCCTGTCTAAAGCTCAAGCATCTCTACTTTTAGTGCTAGATACTTGCGGATTGGTTATTATCTTTAAAAAAATTATCTGATATACATTTTTCTTTATCTATACGACAGGAGCTGACACCTTACTGCCGGAAGTTTAAACTTTTGAAAAATTACGCTGTGTTAAACCGACTTAAAATATCACAGTTCTGAAATCAGATTCTCAAATTTAGTCAAAAAAAGTTAAACATGTGTGTCAGCATTAAAGTTAAAAAGCTTTTAAAGCTTAAAATGGGTATATTTTAACGAAATCTACTGGATAGATTTCGATAATTTTTGTATCTTATTCCTGAAGCACCTGGTCTTTTTTTTTTAATAAAATATATATATTAAACTAATGTATGACTGTATGTTACCTATAAACCTGGAATCTACTGAGCCAACTGAGTTCGAATTCACAGACTATATATGGTTTGATATTAGATAGGCTTAGAATATAGCTTTAACTGTAATGAACAATGGGGCGTGGCAGCTTCCATTCAACGAATCACTTTTAACGCTATATCTTGGCACCTATGTTAGCAGCAATATTGAAATTCGGTACTAGGATGTATAGATATTATCTATGCTAAGCACCTAACGAAATGTAAACTGGATTGGGAAATGGGGCGTGGCACATCACTTAAATTTATATTTTTGGTATGTACATATGTCAAGTTGTGAAATTTGAAACATGAGCCCAATCGTTTGCTGTAAAGACTGCGTAATATGTAGACGTGGTTGGACAATGGGAAGTGCGCGGGCTGAGCCGCGGCTCCAGCTATTACTAAACGAAATACATTATAAGAAAAAACTAAAGCAGCTCAATATTCAAAATAGTTAATGTTCTCGAAAGCTTATGATAAGATTACATAAGAAATATTTTTGTAGATTATTTTAACCTATTATCAACTGTTCAAAAATTTTACTTAGGTTCACCAAACTCAATTGGCATATAAGGGTTAACCGTGATGCATTAAAAGATTTCATTGGAAACATTTTCTTTAATTTTTCCAAAAATATACTTGCTTGAAAAGACATCTTTTAATTGAAAAATTTTAAGTTTCTGCAACTGCTGCAGCTAACTTTGATACCACCATTTAGGTAAGTGATCCTACTAATTATTTTCGAAGTATTTATTGGATCCGACTGGAACCCAAACACTCTAGTCCATAAATAACATTTTTTTTTTTTCAAAAAATTGCAACTTTATTTATCCATATCTGAGTAAAGTATTACGTGGATATTTTTACTCTACCCATAAGAAATATTAAAATTCCATTGAAAAATGGCGATTCTACTAGCAACTACTGGCAACTGACATTTTTTAATAAAAAAATAATAATTTCATTAGAAGCTCAACTTTAGACGACGCTTCAGAAAAGCCTCATCGGGCACATGAGTTGCAAAATCGATTTTCGACATACTCCAGTATGTCAAATTACGAAAAATTAAGAAACAAATTAAGGCTTGGAACATTTGAATTACATCCAATTTGCGACGTTAGTAGTTAGAGCGTGATAAATTTCTCGATTTGAGATGTTTTTCGACCTACTTTCAGTAAAAACATAACTGCATCAAGCAATCGATATAATCGATGTCATCCACTCCTATGCTATTAAAAAGCTTCAAATACCATGAATTGCTATAAAATATATAATGTATGAAACCTTCTGTTATCATCAATTATCATACAATAATTTTAAAAATTGTTCTGAACTTTTTTTACGATTTTTACAAAAAAAGAAAAACAAACGTGTTCAAACAATTCCTTAAGTTTCATTGAAATATTTTATGAAATTTTCAAAAAATAAATTTTTGTGGACTTTGTGTCTTTTGTTTTCATCAACACTTCCGGAACGAGATTTTTCTAATTCAAAACCAGATGTTAGCTGGCGCCTCATATGAAAAGACATTAATTAATATTTTATGGCAGGTATCGATAAAAACAAAATTTAATTTTTAATATTACTGCAGTGACGCGCTTAAGGGGAACACTTACCAAAAAATAATTTTTGCTTAAGTTTCCAGTATTTTGTTGATTCTTAATCTACCATAAATTCAGCAACAGGGCAAATATTTAAAGTAACTTTATATAACGAATTTAGTAGGAACCTGCTATCTACATATGAGGGCACAAACAGTTCTTTTTAATTTAGTTTTGCAACTCTATTCTGTTCTCTAAATGATTTTGTGCTTTTCGAATTTTATTGGTCTCCTGAAATGTATGACTTTTTAGCTTAAGCTATATTTTTTCTGTTATTGACTAGAACTTTTTTCTAAAGGGTATTACAAGTTCCAAATTTTTTTTTGAGAAAAATATTTGTTTACAAAAAAGAAATGTTCAAACTTTAATGTTACGAAAGTTTGATAATTATTTTTAAATAATGTTTCATTCTGTTTCACTTTACACAGAAAAATCACTGGTCAGGGCTCCCCTTAATAGTGTTTAAGGCAATAACTTGTCAAACGCTTGTTAACTGGTCGTCACATTCTTCATAGTATAATGATGGAGGTCCTACCTACATTTGTGACCGATAAACCATGTGTTAGGGTTGTAAAAAAATATCAAAGTAGGTTTAATACGAACGCCCATCCGTCATTTATGTGAAGACATAAATCTTAATCAACTTTACACGATGTTAAGAAACAATACCATTTTTTTGTATTTTTAACAGCTACCAATTAATGGCGCCAATAGATTTCTCATTAGAAATCGGCCAATTTGGAAATGCCGAATTAAATGAAACGGGTTATACATTTGAATGCTTATACTATGTATATTATATATGAAGTGTTTTAGCGATTATTTAATTGATTTTTAATTAATAAAACAAACAAATTAAAATAAAAAATTTTAAAAACCAAATACAACTATTTAATTGAGTGTCAGTGAAAGTATTTCAAAAGTTTTCGATTGCGTAATAATCACAGCGATTATTTATTGGGTTGGGTTTTATAAAACTTTTATTTTATGCCTTAATTTTTGCTTGTGATGCATGTGGGCTATTGTTTGTTTACAGTAACAGTCGGATTTTAATCTTTTGATCCCATAAATTAATTGAATTTGTCAATTTGCCAGATTAATGAAAATCTATGTTAAATATTTGCATATTAACATAAATCGTGAATTTCAAAGCTGCCGCATCTTTATCCAATCCATTTATCTTTTTATTCGCCTTGTGATTTGTGTTTTTAACAATTTAATTAGATCGCACTGTGTTGCGCGAGCAGTCGCCTTAGGCCAAAGGTACAGAGGTAATAAACAAAACTTGCAGTGGAGTTGTAACACAATGTGTGGCTCCTGGATAGTTTTTAGAGTAAGATCCTCAAGCTTAAGCTCGTCGGTATTTTATTTATATAGAAAGTTGGTGCAAGCAAAAAATTATTTCCAACGTGATGTGTTGTCAGTTCGAGCGGAAATCGGCAATAATTTGGAGATGGAATATTTTGACATTTGTAAAAGTTGTAAGAATTTACTCTCCAATTTTTTAATAGGGCATTCGAAGTAACCCTCTACTGCATGAGCATATAAAAGTCAGTAAAAAAAATGTTTTTATTCAAATATACGCTTATTCATTTATTTTATACACGAATTTAACAAAAAAAAAGAAATGCTTATCCTGTTCGTGTCCTTTTTATCCTTTTCATCCTTTTTATCCTCTGTATGCACACAAAGGACTTTTCGATCAATTTATGAACGGAAAAATTTTTGTTTTAGGCAATGTTTTGAAATGAAGAAAAGCAATTTCATTTGGTCATTATAACAAAGATATAATATACATTTTTAGCAATTCACTTTTTTTGAAATTTCGACTGCAATGTAAGATCGCACTAAATAAACTGAATTTGCATCAAACCAACTTTTCGTTACGTATATAGGTAAAATATTAAAAAACGCGAATATAGTATGGATAACAAAAATAGCAAATTGAATTAAGATTAACGTTGAAAAAGTGTAGAAAATTATTTATTATTTCTAAAAACATCATGATTCCTTTCCACTGTTTTTTAATAAGAAATCTGAAATCTGAACAAGCACTTAGGATGAGAATAGGAGACGCTGCAAATTACTTCTTGTGCTACGGCAAATACTTTTTGGTAAAAACTAAAAATATATTTTAATGAGGAAAATGGATTTTTAACATAATTTGGGACTGCTCCGGACCCCGGAAAAGACCGTTTTTGACACATTTTCAACAAAAAAAATGTTTCAACAAATCGATGCGGAAATGCCAAATTTTCTGTGACACACCAATATTCGAGGCCAAAGGTAACAATAAACTGCTCGCTTCGCATTAACCGGACACAAATTTCATCTGTACAAAGGTTAAAGATTTGACAATTTTCAAAAAACCAAATGAACGTAGTTAATCACGTAAAGGTCAAAGGTTAAAAATAGGTAACACGTTAAAATTTATCAAACAAATTCTAAAACTTTTTCCTAACATAAATTAAAGTTCGACTAATAGGAACCGAATTAGTTTAAAAAAAAGATGACCTAAACCGGGACCGGGGGATGCCGCTGGTGATAATTTTCGGCCTCTGCCTATCTATATGTTAGGCTCAGTAAAATTTTTATCAGGAATATATTTTTTACGCAGTAAATAAATGTTTTCCAATAGCAATAAACACCTTATTTTAGCTAGCATCTTGCTTACTCTACCACTACTTCAGCGCGAATGCAACTAATTATTAATCGGCTTGCGATCGGCCGAAAAGCCATAAACACTCACCGGTTCATATTGTTTACCTTTTTGAACCTCAGCTGTCAAATGGTAAATTTCAGTGCTGTATAGTGTAATTCGGAAAAAAATTGTAAAAAAAAGAGTATCCCTGCTGGAAGGGTAACTTACATTCTCAAAATATTTATGATTACAAATGCTTCCTCTCGAGAAGGGAACAAATTCTCGAGACCAAATTTCTGAATATATTCATGATAAGGTCTATTAAGTTGGATGCAAGTTTATTTGGATGGGAACGGATCCTTCGATTATACTGGATCGCGATTGATTCGACTTGTATTTGTACACTTGGAATCTTGAGGCAACGATAACCAATATTCCCAGATGTTTTAATTGGAAGCGTTGAAGTATTTCTATATTTGAATTTGCGGTGGTTCTCCTAAACTGTAAGTCGTAATGACATAGAAATTTTTTTGATTTATAAACCAAAATACAAGATATCTAGATACAAATATGTTACGAAATCGGCGGGCTTGTGCAACAGGTATGCGTGGGCAGAGATAACAGTTATTTAAAATAAAACAAAAGAAATGCACTATGAACCGTTTATGGAATATTTGTGTCAAAAACAAAATACTCGCAAGTAAGAGAGCCGTTATTTTCTTCGTAACTTAAATCCAGAAAATGGGTTTCTATCCGAACAAACTACAATTTTACGCTTACTTTACCTACTTCTCTTGCTATTTTAAATACAAATTCTAAGCGGACAAGGTCGCGGGCAAACTAGTTCCTTATGACTGATCCAGTTATTCAAAAAAAGCATAAGTCGCACAAACAAAGCTTTTAAGAGATCAATAAACTACATAAAATGCGAAGTGTACGAATTTGGAAAATTTATCGGTGTGGTTTATTTATTTAGTCTCCTACTCAATATATACTTTAGCTTTTACTGTACTTGAGCCGTGCAATGTATGCAGTAAATTTATGGAAACTTCATGCACTTAGGTTGCACTCAACAATCAACAATTTGTCAATTTTGTATGGTATTTAACTTTGGACTGTATTTAAACCATGTATTCTAAGGAACATGTCATTAGATTGGATCTATCAGTCATTTTCAAAACTCAAATATATTTTCTGAAAAATTATTTGTTGTTTCTATAAAAATTATTTTAAAGTTTAAATTGAGTGTCTGGAATACACTATCGCATGGTCAATTGATAATGGCAATGATCGCGCCCCAAACCATCAAACTACCGTTACCAATAGGACAGCGATCTCATATTTGTTTATATTTTCAACGGGATTTCTGAAAGCAGCTTCCAAGGGGAGCAAGCCAAATGTGCTTCTTCGGAAGCATTTAAATTGAAACTTTATTTGATTTAAAAAAAAAACTTCCATTCCACATTCACTGGGGATTGAACATACGCATTACGTGGTGTTACATGCGCATTTTAACGACACCATCCAAAACTCTTGTTTTATTTAGGATCCTAAAAGCATATTGTTTGAATCATCAAGTGGCAACTATGGAAATCAAAAACTCAACATTTCATTTTGACAGAAAACAATTGTAGTCTTAGTCTCAATTATATTAATAATAAGAGAAACTCAGTTGGTTAAGGTGTACGCATCTCAGAACACTTGCATACAGCAGGAGACCTAGGTTCAAATCCGATCGGAGACATATAAAAAATTTGTTTATTTTTTTTTTTTCAATTTAAGCTCAAAATGATTCAACTCAACATCCTAGGAAGCGTATTTAATATGCTTCGAAAGACATGCTTCTACTCAACATCCAAGAAGGCGCATTAAGTATGCAGTAGAAGAAGTGCGTCTACTTTACATCCAGGGAAGCGCATTACATATGCTTCCAAAGATGTGCATCCACGCAATGACATCGTAAGTTAAAAAATATATGCAGTGAGAAGAACATTCGAATCAGCTTCTGCTTCCCTTTGAATGCGCTTCCGTTTCCTCTTGGGTTGTAACAAAACTTTTGCCCAGTGTATTTTTTGAGTATTTTAGGAATTAACTGTTATTAATGCGATAAAGTAACTGTTTTTGGGTTTTGGTTTTTATTTATTATTGAACTATGTATTATTATACAGCATACTTACATTTTTGTTGAAATGCTTAGTTTTTTTATAAAGTGAAGTTTGAGGAGTGTACTCAATTTATAGTTGCTAATGGTATATACATTTTAGGGTGGTTCTTATTTGGCTTTTTTGCGAATCTAGATTTGATACCATTTTCCTCTTAACCTTCAATGATAATCTGTTGTCGAAGAACGCCATTGCAGCTGACTCAGGGTTAAGGTACCATAGGTGGTTTTTAAACTTCTCAAGTGTAACAGCTGATACGTCTTTATCAATTAGTCGGTATTTGTAAATCTTTTTGACGAATTCTATATCATGAGCTGGCGCTTTTGTTGCAACTGGAGAAGTAAACCAAGCCTCGATATAAACGAGGACGATAAAAACCGGAGTGTCTCGGACTGCCTTTAGTTCTTCCATCGTCATAACAAATGCATCTCGAAAGGTAAAGATTTTTAGGCAGTAGATTGCCTTTGCCATCCATCGTGCGTGATGGAAAGCTCCAGGGACATTAAAAAAAAACATTTTCCGATGGAATTAGTCCAAGAAAGATTAGTGTTAGTTGAAAAAGCTCTTTGTAATCATCTCTTGGCTGAAGATTTTTCAATGCATTTTGAACGAATGTCCTCAACTTATTAATTTCCTCTGGTGCTATCAACTGCTGTACTGTCTCATCGCTTATTCCAATTTGGTATTTTTTTTTTATCAATAGTCTGCCATGTATTTTTGTAAAAGTGGAACATTTGGGCCCACAGTCCCAGGCAATTTTTTTTCAAAGACACTGCGAAGAACCAGTTCAAAAATGTGATGCCTGCAAGGAAGGTACAATAATTTGAAGTATAGAAAATGTCATTGCTTGGTTTACTTTTCCAGTCGAACCAAAAGCACCAGTTCATGATTTAGAATTTGACGAAAAGCTTTGGAAATACATATATAGATTTTTAGAAAAGCCATGACTATGTCTCGGAACACAAGGATTTGTAACCTCCTTTCATTTATTTAAAGAGTCTTAGTGGTTTTGGGAGAAGCCGAGTTTTGCGTTTTTTAGGGTATCACAACGGACCAATACTGATCTAGGTGTATTCATAAACTAGGGAGCCCGTTTAACCTAACCTAATTATATATGGAAAAGTAAATCCGATCGAGTTTTTTTAAAATTATGTTCAGTCGTACAATTAAAAAAAAAGTTGGGAAAAATGGAATAAAAAAATAGCGGCTTAATCCAAATTTCATATTGAAATAGGGCCAGTAAGGCTATATCTCGAAAACGGACACGCCCACAAAAAAATGTTCACATAAAAACTGAATCATTTAAAAAGAGCTTTCCAACGATACCCATCATGATATACTGCGGATTAGGCCAAATTTCAAATCGAAATAGGGTAATCAGGGGCTATAGATAAAAATTTGAAAAAATTCCTAAAATTTTTTTTTCCTATT
The DNA here is from genome assembly GCA_949775025.1 of Tricholauxania praeusta. Lineage (NCBI taxonomy): Eukaryota > Metazoa > Arthropoda > Insecta > Diptera > Lauxaniidae > Tricholauxania > Tricholauxania praeusta. The sequence continues at coordinate 47,885,315 of OX459031.1, forward strand.
TCGAACCGATTAAGGGGGCGTTCTCAATTTTTTTTCCTAAGGACCACCCTAATACATACATATATAGAGTGTATACAATCTATATATCCAAAACCGGCTTTGTTAGCTAAAGTAGTTCTAACAAAATGTCCAACTCCGGTCACGCGATAGTCTTCAGCCGTGGTTCAGCCTTTAATATGTCCAACACTACACAGTGTATTATTTTGGCAGCACTAATCTCAAAAAAACCATGTTCATTTTTTGATAGAATTTAAATGCAAATACAGTAGACCCCGCTTATTTGATCTTTTAACGGCGCAAAAGATTTGGCTCTATAACCGGGGAATCAATAAAACGGGCCCGCTTATTTGATCAAACAGATCAATTAAAAAAGTCCCGGACAATTGATCACCTTAATCCGATTAAGCGAAGAAATAAATGTAGATATTTTACTGATCTTACCCCAAGAATCCAAAATTAGAACAAGAAAAAATTTAATAAATATCTTTCAGTTTTAATGAAAAGGTTTTATTTGTTTTTTTTTTTTTAATTACAGTTCTGTCGCGATAATCCGGACACATATAGTTTCGGGGTATGTCCGGATAACTGGATTTGTCCGGAATACAGAAAGCCGTCATCCAACCCATTTTTGAAGCTTTATATACAATATGTAGATTATGGTTTTTAAGGCGCGTGGATTAGCTGACTTTCGTATTATTAAGAGTGACAATTTGTGAGATCTTTTGGCATTTGAGCAAGGCATGAATGTGAAGCGGTCTTTTTTTTGCACCGACGTCGTATTTGGAGGAACTCTTCAAAACATTGCAGATTCATCAGCATTGAAGAGGACATCGAGTTCTATCTTTTCAATAATTTTTTTTTAAGTTTTTCTTTAAAATGTTTGCGATACATATTTCCGAATCAAAAATTGTTGATTTGGACAGTTTGAGATTTTCAGCTGCACATCATATTGATTTTCCAGTTTCAATGAAATCTAAAACTTAACACTTCTTAGAGAGATTTATCGATTTAATTATTAATATCTTATAAACACTACTTAAGTACTATTTGAAAGCCAAAACATACTTTGATTTATTTCTGTCCGGACTGTAGAGGTAAAGTTTCAAAAATGTCCGAAGCGTAGGGATGTCCGGATTACTGGGAAGTCCGGATTAGCGAGTGTCCGGTTTAGCGCGACTGTATTGTATACGCATATAAAAAAGTAAAATAACTTTTTAAATAAAAGGAACTTCAATTTAACTTAATTAACCATAAATTCTGGTATGTGCAGCATTTCACAAATAAAGATGTCTGTATTCCTTATAGTCTAAGATCCCACAATACATCGACCTTCACCCATCTGCTTACCGAATGAAACTTATTTTTTATTAAATTTAGAATATAGACGAACACATCCAGAAACACTTGCCCATTGAAATATGGTCACTTCTATTTTTAATTAAAATTATTTTAATCAACATTTTTTCGGATTCTTCACTGATCTGCTTACCAATCGATATATATATCAAAATAAAGATAATTTAATTACAAATGCGATGATATAGTCTTGCAAAGTTGTGTGTGAGAAAAAGTTGAGCGTCTGCTTTGTGCAATAGAGGAGTATATATGTATGTAGTATAGTAACTGCGCACAGTGTTGCCAGATTTTTATTTTTTTTTTTAAAAAACTCATTTTTATCAATTTTTATAAAAAACAACTGCAGTTTCCAAAAAAAGCTGTAACCTTCTCTAAAAACTGTAATTTTCAGTTAGCTGCGCATGACATGTTTGTTGAATGAATGAGATTTTGAAAAATATTCGTAACCTAAAAAACGTAAAAGTTGCTTCGACCAGAAATCATTCCAATATTTTTCTAAAACTAATATAAAAATGAATAAAAAGTGTTTTTTGTGTAATTCAAAAAAGTCCGTTATTAATTTTGACAATGAGTCATTTAATAATTGTGCATCAATGTTGGTTTTCCGTAAAAAAAAAATTTAAGTAAGGTGATGTTCACCTAACCAAAGAATCACTTGATTTTGTTGGTTCTCACTCCAAGTGTTATAATAAAATTACAGTTTTAAAAAGAAAAGTTTGAAAGACGAGTTTGAAAATGTTGGCACCAATCATGAAGTAAGTAAGTACCTTATAATTTTATTTAAATTAATTATGTTGAATTGAAAGACATTAGAATTTATAAAAAATGCCTTGTGTCTGTCCCTACTTCTATGGGCATGATCCTTTGAGTATTGTCAAAGTTATGATCATTACTAGATACTTAAATATTTTAATTGTGAAATTTTCTCCAATATCATAAACTAATTATTTTGAGAAAGTACTAAATCTAACTTCGTTTAATGAATACTAGCAATTAGTATTGATAAAATAATAAATATAGAACATTGTTTAACCTTTCCACTGGCACCAATGCCACCTGTATTTTTTTCATGTGATGGTGGAATGTGTAAAACAGATAAGTCGACTTTAGCAAAATCATTGAAGTCGCACATTCAAACAGCTGAGCCAACACGTATCGATGTGGAAATAATAGATGGTTTTTACTATTTGTACCTGATTGGATCATCAATGCCTCAAAATTTTGAAAAAATTGCCGAGACTATACTTATAAAACTTTGCTCAACAAGGGCTGCAGAAATACCTTTGGTTTTTGATCGCTATTTGACACCATCAATAAAAAACTCTGAAAGCCGAAGTCGTAAGAGTTTGATATTCCATTTAATATTTCTGGACCTCAACAAACTAGGCCAACAGATTTTTTACGAAGTCTGAAAAATTATAGATTTAAAGAGGCCTTGGTTCAGTTTTTATCTAATTACTGGGAAAATGACAATTCGGTAACAATAATACAAAACAAAAAGATTTTCTTAACTGTTGAGGAGTACTGCTACTCATATCAAGCAATAGAAAATCGAATCATAAGAACTGCGGAAGCTGAATACATGTGTCATCACGAAGAGGCGGATACTGGAATAATTTTTCACGCTTCACGCTTAGAAACATAAATAAAATTAATCAATCAGAAATTTGGCTAGCCAGCTCAGTAAATAAACAAAAAAAATAATCAAGATCTCAATTATATTAATTGCACAGATTTATCACAAAATTTGGGAACTACGCTATGTCAAAGTCTACCTGCTTTCCATGCATTTACCGGTTGTGACTATACGGCAGCTTTTTATCAGAAGAAGTTAGGCCGTTGAAACTATTTTCCAAAAATGAGATGCACCATAGTATTTTTGCGTCATTACTTGATGAAACCGACATTCTCATTAACGAAAAAATTTAAGTTATACAGGAGTTTACAGCTAATATGTATGGCATCAAGCACTGCAACAGCGTGAATGATGCAAGGTATCAAATTTTCTTGAAAACGTATTCCTCAAAAGAAGACAGTGAACAGTTTTTAAAAAAATAAAATCTTTCGACTCAAATGTTATACCACCGTGCTGGTCTTCTTTAAGTCAAAAAATTGTGCGTACCATTTACGTCAATTCTATTTGGCTACATGCGACCGAACCAGACTGTGTGAAGTTGCGTCCTGAAAACTGTGGTTGGTTTTTAGATGATAATGATTTAAAACCAATCGGATTTGTTGGAGACCAAACACATTTGAAGATAGAGGAGATTTTTCAAATGACTCAAAATCAAAATGATGATAGATATTATTTTACCGCCGATCCCATGGTACACCATTTTAATGTACTGTTATTTGCTTAAAAGAATGCCGAAACCGCATATCATTATCTTATTTCAAAACCAAGATATCTGCATTTTTCTAAATTTACAGACCTGATTTTTTTCGAATTGGAGTCGACAAAAAAAATTACATATTAAAGTAATTCAAAATTTTTTTTTTATTTCAAACAATTATTATTGATGGAGGAAGTCGAATCCATGATGACCGGAAAAAATGAAAAAATTCCGATTTTGTACTTTAAAGTTGCAAAATCACCACATATTATTATGTTGCCGATCCCGTGTTACATCATTTTTAGTGTACATATTGTTATTTGCTTAAAATAATGCCGTAAACCGCATATCATTTTCTTATTTCAAACCCGAGATATTTGCATTTTTCAGAATTAACAGAACTGGCATAATTTGAACTATTCTATAATTTTTCTACCATATTCAAAATTTCAAATTATGTCAGTTCTGTTAATTTAGAAAAATGCAGATATCTCGAACATTGAAAATTATGTACCATGGGATCGGCGGTAAGATAATATTTGAGGTGTTGCAACTAGAAAGTGGAAAATCAGTACTTTTTTACTTTTGTCCGGTCAATTGTCAATTTGCTTATAAGAAAAAAAGAAGAAGTAGAAAAACAAATCAAGGATTTGAACTCCGCGATCTAAGTATCCCGAAAACCATACCCACTTTGTTACAAATTTTGTAACCTCTGTTTAGTTTTTCCACCGCCTAGATACACTGAATTGCCCTAATATTTTGAGTAGCTTACTAATCCATACACATGTATAAGTACGTGTCGGTAAACATCAAGTGCCTCACCCAGCAGAAAATCATGAGAGGCCTCTTAAAAAAAGTGATCCTGGATTACTCCATTCGGAGCATATTGTGGAAAATTACGCGAATGACGAAAATTGTTTGCGCCGTTCGCAGGTTTGATCTAAGAAGCTGACATTTTGGGAGAATATTCTTCAAACCCGATTGTATAATATAGGTTTATATGTAGGTCCTCAAATTTTTTAAACACAATAAAAACCTCTTCCGGTGTATTTTGTCCACATTTTCAGCCACATGAAAAATGTGGGCGTGGTTTTACAACTGTGGGCGGTATCTCCCATGCAACTAAGATACCAAAATCGCTGTATCTTGGCAACTAAGATAAATTTTTTCCACGTTTTAGTAAGTCGGTTTTTTCGTAAAATTTCAACGAAATGGGACATTAACTCTGTCCGCGCCGTTTACAGGTTTGAGCTAGGAAGCTCAAATATAGCGACAATTACTTTTAAGCCTCAAGCTAAAATATAGGCAAAAAAAACTCCGTAATATGTACATTAGACATGTTGAAATAAATGGAATGTTCTAGAATACTTCAAGAACACTCGATTTTCGAAAATTTTATTCATATTCGAGTACATCCTAATCTATAAAAATAACAAAAAAAATAGTCCCAGGGTTGCTACCAGAGCTGCGAAATTTTCATTTTTTAGAATTTGGCCACAAAAAAAATTAAGAAAATTTGAGTTTTTTTTTTATTTGTAATAGTTTGTCGATTTTCCTTACGTTCACATAAAGAAGTACCGAACAAAAATTTACCGCTATTTTTTAAGCTTATATGCAGTGTTGCCACAGAGGAATTTATTTTCCTACCAAAATTTTCTCGAAAACCTACCAAAATCGTTTGTAACCTACCAAAACTTAACACATTAAAAAAAAACTTTTTTGCAGCATTGAATGCGTTTATTAACATTTAATGCTGTTTAAAATACCTATGTTTGTATGTCGTCGTTTAAAATGCTTAACCGCATATAGCACAAATTGTCTGTTGCAAAATCGTGTACAGTGGTTCACATCAAAAGTCAGGCAAGTGTGAGCAAAAAGTTACCACATGACACATGCAGCGTACAACTAAGCGATGAACTTTAGAAGAAAGAAAAGGTACAAATTTTTTTAAAAAATGAAAGAAAGCGGTTCACGGAATTATTAAATGACTACACGGAAAAAAAGGTTTTGTGAAAAATAACGTGAGATATTCAAAAAAAGCAAAATAATCAGGAAAAATTGTCGTATAGCCCTGTAATTTTTAATTTCATGAAATACTCAGTATAAATTGATGCGCAAACTGCAATCATTGCAGTCTAAAACTTTATTATTACAGTTTCATAATGGAAAATATACAATGTGGGCAGGGAAATATTTAGTTAGCAAAAAGTACTAAATAATTAATGAAAATTTCATATGATCGACAAATAAAAATTACAGGGTAAACTGTAAAAACTTCAATAAGTATCACATAATAAATTATTTATCTTATGATTCGATATAACTTTTTTGTCACCTGCGTTGTACAAATACGACGTAAAATGTAGATATATGGTTACAAGAAAATAATTATATGAATGTTGCCAGGCTGGTTCTCTGTTTCGTGCTATGTTAAGAAGTATGCTTAGGAAGTATAACGAAACATAAAATAAGAGAAAAATTAAATAAAAAAATAAAAACAAAAAGTAAAATTTTCGCTTTTAAAATTTTTTTGGAGTAAATAATAAATTTTACAGTGTGAGCACTGTAATTTTTCATTGACAATCACAATCGATTATTACAGTTTTTCGCTTACTATCTGGGCATTACAGGGAAAAACTGTAATTATTGTCGGAAATCCAATGAATTTTTACAGAATTTTTTTTTCCGTGTAGCATTACCCTGTGCGCATCGCCTCACCTCAACCGTGGTGTAGATTCGATGTGCGGCCTGCGTGAAAATTCTATTTAAAAATATTTTTGTATGAGGACCACCCTTAGTATGCACCCAAAATAAAATTTTTACAGCCTAAGCAGTGCCTCTTAATATAAAAACCATGTGTTGTAAATTTCATGAGGATCGATTAAGCGGTCTTCTAGAAAATGGTATTTAAAAATATTTTTGTATGAGGGCAACCCTAAATAAAAGTTTTGTAGCCTAAGCTATGCCTCTTAACATAAGAGCTACGTGGTGTAAATTCGGTGTGAATCAACTAACCTGTCTTTGTGAAAATGATACTTAAAAATATTTTCGTGTGAGGACCACCCTAATTGTGCACCCTAAATAAAATTTTTTCAATCTTATCTGTGCCTCTTCACATAAAAGTCATATGGTGTAAGTTTCATGAGAATCGATTTAGCGGTCTTCGAGAAAATGATATTTAAAAAATATTTTTTGTGAGGGCCACCCTAAATAAAAGTTTTGTATTCTTAGCTATGCCTCTTAACATAAGAGCTACGTGGTGTACATTCGGTGTGAATCCACTAACCTGTCTTTGTGAAAATGATATTTAAAAATATTTTTGTGAGAGGGCCACCCTAAGTATGCACCCTAAATAAAATTTTTATGATCTAATCTGTGTCTCTTCACATATGAGTCATATGGTGTAAATTTCATGAGAATCGATTTGGCGGTCTTCGAGAAAATGATATTTAAAAATATTTTTGTGTGAGGGCCACCCTAAATAAAATTTTAGTAGCCTAAGCCATGCTTCTTAACATAAGAGATACGTAGTGTAAATTCGGCGTGAATTGATTAACTTGTCTTCGTGGAAATGATATTTAAAAATATTTTTGTCACTTTTTGTAATAGGGCCACCCTAAGTATGCACCCTAAATAAAATTTTTACCATAGAATCTGTGCCCAAATGAATTTTATATAAGAGATATAAAGAGGACAAAAGGATTTCAAATAAACAACGTACGGTGGCAAAAAAACGTTTAGCTTGAGACGAAAAATGGACCATCTGAGAAATTTTTAAAAATCCATTCAAATCTACTCAAAGACTAACTGTAATGGTAAAAGTAATTTTATTAAGAAGTCCATGCACAGGATAAGCCATGCATCAACAAAAAAATTTCGCTTGAATTTCGCAAACGAGCACATTTTAATATATTCTCATTTTGGAGCATAGCCTATGCTGCATAGGTAACACACCCTAAGTGGTCGGGGTTCTGAAAAAGAGCCATATTTTGGCCTGACAATAACCGTTTACCTACAGTCCGTTTTAAAAATGCTATTTATTAAAGTCCACATATTCAAATTTATTATTACGGAAATATTTTTTTTTATTATGTCATCTTATGAGTTTAGTTCTTAGAACTTAAGACCTTTTTTAGTGACCCGATTTTGATCACAGCTGTGATCAAAAACATTATGTTATTAATAGTGCTTGTAACTTTTGTTTCTAATACTGCGGGTCTGAGCACACATGCAACAATTTAGATGTGTGATCAGTCACAACACTATTTCGTCACATTGTACATACATATGCGTATTCCCTAAACGTAATTTGTATGCAAGAAAACAGATACCATACCCACTTGTTGAAGATAGGGTTGGCAAAAGGTTATTTCCAGATGTAAATATTTGCTTCCTGATTCGAAAATCTTTACGAAAAAATTAAAATTTTCGATTTTCATAAAAATTTATCCTAAATCCTACCAAAATCAGGTTTAACCTACCAACCTACCAAGAGGAAAAAAACCTACCCGATTTGGTAGGAAACTACCAAAAACGGCAACGCTGCTTATATGTAAGGAACAAACTGTGGTCTCTCCGAGAGTAGAGCTCAGCTATTACTTTTTAAGTTCTCCAATGGGAGAAAAAAAAGAGCAAGAGCATTGGTCTCACATATTAAGAGAGTAGTTTTTTCATACACTTTGGAGTATTGAAGAGTACCCCATTTTTAGTTATGGAGGATTAATCTTTGGATCATCCCATTTTCTGTTGGGCAGGAAATCTCTGATATGCATGCAAAGCTATACAAAATTAAATTTATTGAATGCGATTTAATATATTTTGCCTAATACCGGCAGTGGAGCTAAGAAATTTTTTTAAATGTTCCGATCAATTTCAAGATTTAGTCTTACGTTGCCGTTATATGAAAATTAGTTGCTTTAGATTTATCAAAACTCTTTTTAGACATGAAGTTAGGAAAACCATTTGCAGTTTATAGTTACATAACTATTATCGGTAAATATCATTAGCACCAAGTCTATCATTGATATGCAGACAAAACGAAATAAAATTAAATTTATTGAATGAAATTTATTTTATATCGTCTGTCAATAGCAGTGGGGCATTAGGCGTGTTTTGATATTCACCGACTCAAATCATTTTGAAAAAAAAACCTTATTTCTTTTAATTGAGATTTTGCATTTTTAAAGAACACTTTTCTTTGATATCAGCAAAGACCAATATTTTAGTTGAATATATTTTGAAGTTTTATTTAAAGTAGGTAAGTATAAAAAATAAGTTAAACTTACACGTTGTTGCATAGATAGAATTTTCTTTTATTATACCCTACACCAGGGTATATTCACTTTGTCCATCCGTTTGTAACACATAGAAGGAGGCGTGGCAGGTATGGAAAAGTATATATATTCTTGATCAGCGTCACCACCTGAGTTGATTTAGCGATGTCCGTCTGTCTGTCTGTCTGTCTGTCCGTCTGTCTGTCTGTCTGTCTGTCTGTCTGTCTGTCTGTCTGTCTGTTGAAATCAGGTTAACGGGAAAACCAAGAGAGGTAATTGAATGAAACTTTCACACACAGGTTACATCTTCTTGCAGGCATCTTGCTATTGGAAATGGGCGAAATCGGTTAACTGACACGTCTACCGCCCATACCCTATGTATATATACCCAGGTCAATTTTGAAAAAAGTTGCAGCGATTTTGATGAAAATTGGTGATTTGATGCACATGTGAACAAGATTAGGATTAGGTTAGGTTTCAAGTTCTCAAAGCTTCCTACAGGGGCGTGGCAACAAAAACGACAAATCGTTTACATGTGAATATGTACTTATTTGTGCAATATGAGCAAATGTAATGAAATTTTGCATAGGTTTGATAGATGGTAGTGGTAAGCACTAGACCACAAATGAAAAGATGTGCCACATGAACGTGGTATCAATGTAGCCAAACCTGGTAGAGGAACGTTTGAGAACATAAATATGAACTGAACAAAAATTAAACTTATTTTATCTAATTTTAAAATTTATCTTTTGGAATATTATCGACAAGATAATACAAATTACACCCACATCAAGTCATTTTTTATATTAAGAGAATGCGTTCAAGCATTACGTAACGCAATTTGGGGGAGGGGAGGTTTTGCAAAACGTTGCGATGCGTTACAGGGAAGGGGGGGACTCGAACAACGCGTTACGTTACGTTGTTTTTAAAGTGAAATTACATTAGTTGGTGGTGATTTGAAATTAGGTGTGTATAATGAAGCTCTTTCTCTATGTGTAGATATGTTTATTGAATAGCTACATCCAAAACATTTTATTAAAATAATAAAAGTTGACGCGGTCTAGATAAGCTAGAGCAATAAATGATATATCAAATTAAAGCACTCAACGAGCAAAATGTCCTAAAACTATCATCTTTGAGATTGGTTAACCAAAACCTGAGATATAAGCATGGAAAGATTTCCTATTTTTATCATTTATTGCTGTAGCTGTTCTAGATCCCATCAAATTTTATCATTTATGTTTTTGGAACAAAATTTCATAATAATATTTTTGTACAGAGCTTATTGTTCAGTACTTTTAGTGCAAAAAAACACAAAAAAAAATTACAAGCGCAAAATGCATTAAAATGGGCAACGAGCCGCTTATACTAGTTTCAAAGACCGCCATATTTTAATGCATTTTGCGCTTGTAATTTTTTTGTGGTTTTTTGCACAAAAAGTACTGAACAATAAGCTTTGTACAAAAATATTTTTATCATTTTAATAAAATATTTTCGTCTCACTTTTCGCCATTTTAACATATTTTAAACTTAAGCAAATGTTTTTTTCTTAGAAATTGATTTGTTTAAGACTAATAATTATTATCATTATATAAATAGGCAATGTCTAAACGGTTACACCACTTTTTCTCAGCCATAGCAGAACATAATAGCCCAATTTTATTTTTGTTGGAAAGGTTGTGAAAATAAGGGGGGACATGTATACTTTTTTTCAAGAGTAGGCGGTGCCACGCCCCTAAAGAAGAAAAACGTTTCCACGGCTAAACTAATGAACTGATTTTGATGAAATTTTGTTTGAAGATAGATTAAATTCTAAGAAAGATGATTGGAAACTCTGATTTCCTAAAGAGGGTGTGGCATCGCACCAAATGGGAAAAAACGGTATCACGGCTGTGCCACGACGTCGATTTTGATGAAATTTGGTATGTAGATTGATTAAATTTTGAGTAAAAATATGTTTTTTAGTGGGCGGTGCCACGCCTCTTACAGGAAAATACGTCGCTACTACTAAACTAACGGATAGATTTGGATGAAATTTTGTTAGGATAAAGACTGAGCCCTAAAAAGGTTTCTAAGAACTCAAATTTTTTTAGGAAGCGTGGCAGCACCTTTAACAGGAAAAAGCGTTTTCACTACTAAACAAATGTGCAGATTTTGATGGAATGTGGTACAGGGATAGTTTCAAAGCTATTTGCTTTAAAGTGGACGGTACCAACTCCCAGTAGAAAAATATGTTTTCACAGCTTTTGGTATATGTAGATATATTGCGCCCAAAGGAAGAGAAAGAGATAGTGATAGGGATATAGCAAAATGATTTATATTATAACTTAAATTTGAGCCTAGCCGATCTTTCATAAAGGGAAGTCCATAAATTACGTGAGTCAATATAGGGGGGGAAGGGGTCCGGAAAAATCTCACCAAGTTTCACAAAGGGGGATGGGGGTCAATAAAAATCTCACGTCATCTTTTTAATACAGAGACTAAGCATTATTATAGCAGATTACATTTAAAAATTATAAGGCAAGTCTCACGGAAGGGAGAGGGGTCCCGTCAGAGCTCACCAAATCTCACCAAGGGGAGGGGGGTGGTCCGAATTTTCAAAAATACACCTCACGTAATTAATGGACGGTCCCTAATCGAAGCTTAGAGTTGAGACATGCAACAGCTTCTTACTCTTTGTTTGTGAGAGAGTGAGGATTATCTATACATAAATAGGCAGTTGCAAAACGGCTCCTTTTTTAACTGCCATAACACAACATAATCGCTTAGTTTTTTTTTTTTGTTGTTGTAAATGCTATGAAGAGGAGCAGTGCAGAATGTGATTTTTTTCAATAGTAGGCGGAGCCACGCCTTTAACAGGAAAATACGTTTCCACGGTTAAACAAGTGGACTGATATACTGATATTTGTGAAATTTGGTTTGGAGATAGATTGTACCCAAAAAAAAGGTATTGAAATCTTCATGTTCTTTTAGGAGGCGTGGCATCGCCCCAAATGGGACAAAACGGTAACACGGCAGTGCCACTGCACCGATTTTGATGGAATTCGTTCTGTAGATAGATAGAATCTTGCGTAAAGATATTTGTTTTGAGTGAGCGGTACCACGTCCCTAACAGGTAAAAATGTTTTACTACTAAGCTAATGGACCGATTTTGATGAAATTTGATACAGGAATAGATTGAACCCTGAGGAAACGTATTTGTTTTAAAATGGAGGGTGCCACCCTTTCAATGGGAAAATATGTTTTCGCAACTTAGCTAATGGACTTATTTTGATGAAATTTGGTATGGAGATAGATTGAAGCTTTTGTTTTTATGTGGGTGGTGCCACGCTTTTAACAGGAAAATATGTTTCCTTAGCTAAACTAATTATCTGATTTTGATGAAATTTGGTATGGAGATATGTATATTGAACTCTAAGAAGATATAGATATTGGGATAGGGCAACATTTTAGCACGCTTTTTATTTTTAAAAGCAATGCCAAAAAAATGTCTATTTTGTATCAGTTTTTTAATACCAAAACCATTTTTAATGATTGAATTTCAACCACTGGGCAAACTCTAGTATTAATAACACTAGTTTACAAATTTGGGCTTGATCTCGAGATCTGGTTTCTCATAGATTTTTTTCGATGCATTTTGGGGCGTAGATTCCAAAAATGGCAACCATTTTTTTTTCTTAAGAATCGTTTTCGAGATATCCCCAAAAAACCCCTTTTTCGGCACTTTTTTCATTTATTTGACTATATATCCATGAATTTTTTTTCGACTCAAAAACGACTTTCAGCTTTCGAAAGATATTTGTATTTCCTTTCTAACGATATGCTTTTTGTTTGAATCGGATAATATTTGATGGAGTTACAAGCGCTCAAAGTTCAAAAAAACTGACTTTTTTAGTCTTTTTTAAAAATCACTAAATTTCAATTGCTCCATTTGAATGAAAAATTCCTTCTTTTTCATATTTTTAAAATTTTAAATAATAGACTATCCTTTTACAAATATTTTAAGTATAATTTGGTGAAAATCGGACAAAAAATGTAGAAGTTATTCGAGAAAACAGTAAAACACTTGCAATAAAATTGAACGAAAATACATACGTTTTTTATTTAAAAAGAAAGAGAATAAAAGTAAAGAACTTCACAAACACATAATTGTATGTATTTTCGTTAAATTTTATTGCAAGTGTTTTACTGTTTTCTCGAATAACTTCTACATTTTTTGTCCGATTTTCGCCAAATTATACTTTAAATATTTGTAAAAGGATAGTCTATCATTTAAAATTTTAAAAATATGAAAAAGAAGGAATTTTTCATTCAAATGGAGCAATTGAAATTTAGTGATTTTTAAAAAAGACTAAAAAAGTCAGTTTTTTTGAACTTTGAGCGCTTGTAACTCCATCAAATATTATCCGATTCAAACAAAAAGCATATCGTTAGAAAGGAAATACAAATATCTTTCGAAAGCTGAAAGTCGTTTTTGAGTCGAAAAAAAATTCATGGATATATAGTCAAATAAATGAAAAAAGTGCCGAAAAAGGGGTTTTTTGGGGATATCTCGAAAACGATTCTTAAGAAAAAAAAATGGTTGCCATTTTTGGAATCTACGCCCCAAAATACATCGAAAAAAATGTATGAGAAACCAGATCTTTTTTCTTGTAAACTAGTGTAATTGAACAATTTTTATATTGAACTTTTTTAGTTATTTTTATTCAACAAACATGACTTGTTATCTTTGTCATGTTTGTTGAACAAGCACACTTGCGTAGGCGACGCTCGAACGATCACGTGGACTCGGTTCAATTCGGGTCTTTTCGTTGATAAACGAAGTTAACAATTGTTTCTTCCATTGACTTATTGTATTGATTGCAGTGCAAACACGTGCGAGATCATTTGAGGTTATTATGTTATTTGTGGTCTTGTTATCTAAAGTATTTTTATAATTCTAAAACGATTTAACGACGAGAAATGACATTGTGACCCTTATTCTTGGTGGGCAGCTAATGCTAAACAATACCCAAATTTAACAAAGTTTGCCAAAGTCTATCTTTCAGCATTTGTCTGCAGTGTGAACAGCGAAAGACTTTTTTCTTAATGCAGAGAAATACATGAGTATAAATTCACCATAATAAAGCCTTTAGAGCAGTATGAGTACTAATTCATTTTCTAAGTTGTAGAATTATCTTGTGATTACTGCTTGTATTTCTTAAGTGACACTAACTAAATAAAGCAATTGGTTACCTGAAATCCGGTATCCGGTAGTGTTTCACCGAGGCCGAGGCGAGGCGAGGTTCTAGTTGATCTCGGTCTCGCCTCGTTTTATAAATTTAAGTCTCGCCTCGCCTCGGCCTCGGACGAGATCTTGCCATCACATGCCTCGCCTCGCCTCGCTTCGCCTCGTTCTCGGCCGAGGCACCTCGGTAAAAAAGCGAGGTTTTTATTAAAATAAATTAAAAATTACACATGCATCAGGGCTGATAGGCTGATCAAGCCTCAAAAATAAAATAAAATATCTGTTTTGTTTGGATGAGATATGATGAATTTAATTCTTTTCTTATATGGGAAGGAGAGGCATTGCCTTTTTTTCCAAACCAAACTAAGCAATGAACCTTTTACAAACTATAAGAAAGATATGTACCAAATCTTATTTATCTACGTCAAATAGATATTGAGATATGATAAAGTTAATTTTTTTCTTATATTGAAGGCATAGTACCGCCCATTTTATTAATTGAATCTTAGTTATGCCTCTAACTTTTATAAATATACCAAGTTTTATTAATCTGCATCAAGTAGTTGATAATAAAGGGTTTTTCAATAAAAGTGCTACAAAAGTTTTTTTAAATAAAACAAAAACGGTTTGGAATATCAATGAAATTCTTTATTCTTGTAAAAGAACATTCGATGCCATTATCGTCAATTATCGTCAATTTGATCTTGTAAGGATGTAGGCCAAGGTCTTTTCGCAAAATTCGCCACAACGAAGTCACAGAGATGCCCAACGCTTGAGAACGACGTGTGAGAGACTGATTTGGATCTTCCTCTATTGATGCGCTAGCGGCAGCAATATTCTCGACACTACGGGCACCCCTTTGTCTCACTGGCACGAGAACAATTTGTACTGTGCCTGTGGATTCAAATTTTTCCACTAGACGCTCAATTGTTGATCTGACAGGACGATTATGACGACCATAAATTGGACGTAGCGCTCTTAAAGTTAGGCCACTGACTCCGAATTTCGGTAGTAAATTTTAATAATTTCGACTCGTTGTTGGATCGTATATCTTTCCATGATGAAATGGCAAATCGTACTGAAGAGAAATGTCAAAAGAGCGGGAAAAATATGGCGTCGTTTGCTGTCCCTATTGGTCTACTTTTGTAGTGTCCCTATTGAAAAACCCTTTATATGATGAATTCTGCTTTTCTCTTATGTGGGGCATCCCAAATCATAAGAAACATATATGTACACTGCGCGCCACTTGAATAGGGCCACATATTTTTTATTGGATTTCTTCTGATTTTTCTTCTTGTAGATGTTTTGAACATATTTGTTTATTCTAATTTCGTAAATATCGTTTACGAATTCATAGAAAAAAAAGTGTACCTCGTAGAGTACCGTTAGCTGTTTTTTTTACTTTGTTGTTATGAGGTACAAAAAAATGCGTTTTTATTTGCGCCACTTGAATAGGGCCACTTAAGAAAATATAGAAAAAAAGTGTTATCTGATGTTTTTTTTTTGAAAATTTGTTTATTTTTAAGAAATTCAAACTATCAGTAGTGAGTGGAGCCTCTTTTTTTAAAAATCCGTTCAAAAATACGGTTATGCATTGCATCGTAGAGTGACTAAATTATTCCAAGAAATTGTTGCCCATGGCCTTCCGTTTTCATGTCAAATCTTTCGTCGGTCGGTTGAACGGCTTAGGAGTCCATTAGCAACGAACATACATATATTGATCTTTATTTATATAGTATACTAGCATTACGCTGTGCGTTTCGCTTCACTTTACCGGTACTTAGAAAGACTATTAGAATAAATAAATTTCAATGCAGTGTTGTCAATCATCCAGTTTTGCTTATAGCCTTACATAGCCTTACATGCTTCCCTAATCGATCAATCGAGGCGTAGTCGCATAGAAGCTGATGCGATCCAAGCACTTCTGTGCATTAGCGCTTGGACCAAATCTGAACTCGTAAGAAGCACATGCGGGTTAAAAATAAAACAAAGTAGTTTACTCAAAATAAAATAATAAAATATTAGATAAATATAGATTTTAATATAAAAATTACATTCATATTTTGAATCTGCATATGGGTCTTACGAGTTCAGATTTGGTCAAAATGCGCCTCGCTCTTGGTTTCGAAAACGAGGCTAGGACGAGGCGAGGCCGAGGCGAGGACGAGGCGAGGTGCCGTGTGATCTCGCCTCGCCTCGGTCAAGCGAGGAAAATTTATTTTTCCATCTCGCCTCGTTCTCGCCTCGGTCTCGCCTCGTTCTCGTAGTCAAAAACGAGGCTGCCTCGTAGCCTCGGTGAAACACTAGTATCCGGCCGGATAGGCGCTAGTTATCCGGTATTCGGCCGGATAGTATTTAGGCCGCCGGATAGGCCGGATACCGGATAGTTACCGGATATCCGTTTCATATCTACTTACGATATATGGTGGTAAAGAGGTTTAAATTTAGGGCTGTGCCACGCGAACCTTTGGAAACTTGAAACCTAGCCTAATCCTAATTTAGTTCAAATGTACACCAAATCACCAAGTCTCATCAAAATCGCAGCATTTTTTTTCAAAATGGGATTGGGCAAATATACAAAAATTAAATATCTACTATTATTAAACGAGCTAAAATTGTATATTTATATATTTATATATGGCTGAACTTTATTTCGAAAACGGCTACAGCGATTTTGATAAAACTTCGGGATTTCGTTCATATGTGAACAAAATTAAGATTGGACTAGGTTTAAAGTTTTCCAAGTTTCTAACAGAGGCGTGGCACAGCCCTAAATTTTAATTTTTATTTCGTGATAACTCGCAAGCCATTCAAGGTATTGCAACGAAATTGGGTGGACGGATGCATATTATAAATATCTTAAATGCTATCAAAAGTGGGAGGAGTCGGAACAGTGGGCGTGACATATTTCAATAATTGAAAACTTTGATTCGATATTACTCGAAAACGGCACCGAGGATTTTCATAAAAATTTTAGAGTTAATACCGCTGAATGAGGTCATTATAAAAAGTTTTGCCACTATACTGGCAAAACTCGTTGAAAGGCGTGGCACAACCCACAATATTTATAAACGTTATAATAAGAGAACTAACAACGCAATCGTTAAGAAATTTGACATGTCAAATATACTGGCTATTGGGTATCTTGTAACCAAAAGTGGCCGAAACGGCACCTGTGGGCGTGGCACCTTCCATACAAGCGAAAACAGTTAAAAGCTACATTTATTGTTCTATGAGAGTAATATTTTTTAAATTTGGTATAGAGATGACGGTTACTATAAGCTTTGAAACTAAATGGATTTCGATGGGATTGCATCAGTGGGCATGGCACCTCCCCTACATGCAAAAAATGTTTAGTGTTATATTTAGTGTGCTATGGGCGTAATTTTTTTAAAATTTGGTGTAGAGATGTCGGTTACCATAAGCTTTCAAACTAAATGGACTTCAACGGGATTGCATTTGTGGGCGTGGCACCTCCCATATAACCAAAACACTTTAAATGTTATATTTAGTGTGCTATCGGAGTAATATTCTTTAAATTTGGTGTAGAGGTGTCGGTTATTATAAACTTTGAAATTATATGAATTTTGATGGGATTTAATTAGTAGGCGTGGCACCTCCCATACAAAATCATAACGTTGATGCCATATTTAGCAAACTGAATGAGGGATCCTAATAAAATTTAGTCTCAATATATTCAGCCTTATTCAACGAGTTTTTCAACGTCTTTCAACTGCTTCATTATTTTTCAACCTCTTTCAACTTTTCTCAACGATTTTCTACATTTTTTTAATATTTTCAACGCTTTCAATATTTGATTGACTTTTCAACCTCATTCAACTTTTTTCGAGTTTTTCAACTTCTTTCAACTTCTTTCAACTGTTTCAACATTTTTCAACCTCTTTCAACTTTTCTCAACATTTTCCAAATTTTTCTGACTTTTTCAACCTCTTTCAACTTTTCTCAACATTTTCCATATTTTTTCGAGTTTTTCAGCCTATTTCAACTGTTTCAACATTTTTCAACCTCTTTCAACTTTTCTCAACATTTTCCATATTTTTTCGAATTTTTCAACCTTATTCAAATTTTTTCGAGTTATTCAACCTTTTTCAACTGTTTCAACATTTTTCAACTTCTTTCAACTTTTCTCAACATTTTCCATATTTTTTCGAATTTTTCAACCATATTCAACTTTTTTCGAGTTATTCAACCTTTTTCAACTGTTTCAACATTTTTCAACTCCTTTCAACTTTTCTCAACATTTTTCATATTTTTTCGGATTTTTCAACCTTATTCAACTTTTTCCGAACTATTCAAACTCTTCCAACTTTTTCAATATTTTTCAACCTTTTCAACTTTTTTCAACACGTTCCATATTTTTTGGACTTTTTCAACCACATTCAAGTTTTTTCGGCTTTTCAACCTCATTCATCTTTTTCCGAGACTTTCAACTTTTTTCGAGCTTTTCAATCTCTTTCAACGTTTTCAACATTTTAATATACTATCGAGTTTATCAAACTTTTTCACCTGCTTCAACCTCTCTCAATGTTTTTCAACATTTTTCATATTTTCGGCTTTTCAACCATATTCAATTTGACTTTTTCAACCTCAAAACGAAAAACCGAACTTTGGTCGGTCACCTGGTACTGTTGAATTATAAGACTAAGGCCTGTCAACTTATCTCTTTTCTTAATACCACTTTAATCGGAGATTTTATAAACTGCTATTATGTCTCGAATTAAATTTGGTAACTTATCACTGAATTTATAGAGCATTAAAAAATCTCAGTTTAACGAAAAATGCAACACATAAAGTCAATTGTGAATTGTTCATATAGACATTTGAGGTTAATTGAGCATAGTACATTTGGCAGATAACAAAAATATTTCAAAACAGGAGATGCAGACATTGAAGAAAAGCCAACAAAGTTCCCAGCGGCTTGCAAAATGCTGCTTTTTGCATAAAATTTCAATGTCATAAGCAACTTACTCCGAGCTGATAAATCGTGGACACTAAAATTTGAATAAATGCTAATAAATACAAGAAAATTGGCACTGTTTAGCTTTGTTCTGACTGTGTGTTTTGATACGCGAAAGCGTTGGAGGAACAGTTTTTCAGTCCACTTTGTCATTTTATTAGATCACGGAAAACATGCATTTCGCTTCCTTTCGTGATTCTGCATAATTTCAACTTCATAAAATTTTCCACAAAAGTCAATTTGAGAGAAAAACTTTTTGATTTAAATAATTTTATGAAACAAGCGTTAAACGTAGTCGAGTTAACTTCGTTAATCTGAGAAATTTCTCGTATTAACTTTAATCAACGATTTGCTCGTTAATAGCCGATTACGCGACATAAGTTATCGACGTTTGTGACTAATCGGCAATTAAGACCAAACCACAGTTTAATCTACGATTTAGTTGAGATAAGTTAACAGGCCTAATATAATTTTTATACAAGAGATACATATGGGCATTTCCGCCAAAAAGCCAACCGTGACAGAAAAATTAAAAGTTATTATAAAAGCGTTACTATCTGATATTATCTAAGGAAAATACTCAAATTTTGTTAATTTAAACAATTTACACCAGAATTCATTTATCACATTGAGCAAACCACCTGCAAACTTGCATAAATGCAGTTTCTCATTTTTTTTGTAATAATTTTTGAATAGTATTTTGCCTTAAGTATTTAAGTGTGTAAGAGAAGTGATACATGATGATAGTCTTTCCGAAAAATCTCTCTTCCAATGTCAATTAGCTAAAAACAATGCCAAAACATCAAACCAATCTCTATTATCTGTAAAATTTTAATTTGCTTAAGTTCATATTCTAAAGTCACAAATAAAATAGAAAAACATCATTTGTTCTCATTTCGAAATTGATATCAGCAGCAGGTGTATCAAAATTTTTGAACGAACAGAGTTTCATGTACGTAATTAAAACAAAAAAAAAGAGAGCAAAAAATATTTAATTTTAAATTTTTGGAGCTGTTTGAAGTTGGTCATTTTAGAAAACATAAGTGTAATAAATAGGCAGTTCAAAACGGTTAGCCACTTTTTCACAGCCATAGCACAACCTAATCGCTACGAGCCAGACGATATCATCCCTTTGCAGGATAATGACCCTAAGTATATGGCTAAAATTACAATGAAATGGCTTCGAGACCAAAATATTACCTGCTTGGATTGGCCAGCACAGTCACCGGAAATTATACCCATTGAAAATTTGTGGAATAATTTTTAAAACAAATACCCACTAGTCAAATAACCCCACAAAATCTGGACGAGCTATGGAAGGTCGCCAATGGACAATGGTACGTGATCAGTACTCAAATACTAGACAAATTGAAAGCGAGTATGCCTAAGAAAATACACTTCACCACTAAAGCCAAAAGCGGCCACATAAAATATTAAAAAATGATTTAAAATGTTTTTATTACTTTAAGTTACAAAACTGTTCACAAAATACTAAGTATAAAAATAACTACCTAAGTTAAACAAAACGTGGAATATTTTAGTTTTGATTTTTTTTAGCTAGAATAAAGAATTTGCAAGCTTTCTGTATACTTTTTTTTAAAACCTTTTCTACAAAAAAAAAAATACTGCCTTAAAACCAGAAATATGTTTTTTTGTGAACACTTTTGTAAGTCACTGTATAATATATCTTAAATATTATTATTTATATAAATATTAAAGTAGTTTTAAGAAATTGCCCAAGTGAACATAAACGGAAAAATATGTTCCGTTCGAATGGATTATTATGCCGGTTTTCACCGGAAGTGAAATTAAAAACTAAATAAATAAAAAAATGCAGGAAAATAAAATCGTATATAAAAAAAAAACAAAATTTAAAATTTCAGTTCAAAAAAAAACTGATAAGATCTGCCAATCCATCCTATCTTTCCTTCTTAAAATTTTCATATACCCATATGAAAGTAGGAGATCGATTTTAACTCCTGTGAGCACCCACCCTTCCTGTGATGCATTCTCCATTTTGGTGCATCTTCCACTTTCTTAACTCGTCGTCAACATCAGCCTACATATCCGCACACTCACTGGTCAGTATAGCTAATCCCTCCCAGAATTATAAAAAATTTACTCCATTTTCATTTTTCTGAAGGTTCAATAAATTATATTTAATACATAAGACATTTTCTATTTCCTTTCAATTAAAATCAAAATAATGCTGACAAAATTGCATAGGCCAAATTTTAAGCAAATGGTTGATTTTGTGAACAATTGTAAACCAACAGTAGGACTTATGCAAAATGAACGAAATCAAATTTGCAAAAGAAAATTTAAATAATGTAAAAGAAAATAAATTAGGTTAATCATACACAAAAGGAACAAACGATATAAATAATTTCAAATTGATAAATAAAGAAATTTGAATTGATTAAAAATAATGATATATAATGTATTAAGATTATAACTATAAAACGAAAGAAATTTCCGAACGCTGTACGTGGTATCATAAAAAAAAAACACGAATAGACTAATACCGTATAACCGCCAAAATTTCGCACACCCTCGGAGCTCTTTCGGACGAAAAACGACCAAAATTCAAAATGTCGACGTACTAAAGATTCGGTTTCCTTTCACTTTTTAACAAATGAAATCTAAGAAATTTTCTTAAACTAGACTACAATTAACGTGAAATAGACAAAATTTAGTATCTTATGAAAAATAACAAAAAAAACGGAATTTTAAATGGTATTTGATCTCTTCGGTCCCACGGTGCATAAGTCGCAAATTTGAGTTTGACCTTCACTTCAAACTATTTTTTTTGTAATTTGCGTGTCGATGAACTCCATCGAACGAGCCTGAACTTTCAGGGCTAGCGCACTCGGTTTTCTTACGATCGCCCCAACAAAAAATTTAATCAATTTAAATTTTTTTCTTCTCCGCTTTTACCGCTCAAATTAAATTACGATGAAATATGATGTATTTTCAAGATGATTATATAATAAAAGAAATGGCATAAAAAAGGATAGTGGCCAACTTATCTGACCATTTCAGGAGGCATCTCTTGAGTGTCATATTCAAATCCTCTTTTTTTCCTGAGTTAGCCACTCTATCAGTAATATATTAACATAAAAAAATATAATTAAAATACTGTATATTTGTTTGAAGATTTTGGTTTTCCCAATATATAAAACTTACATCGCTTTTCTTGCAAAAACCTGTCTAATTTTTTCTTCGTTGAAAATTTCTCGCCTGTCGTGAGGCTTGATGTTGCTGTCCGAAGGATCCTTTTTTTAAAAAACTTTATTTTAGCCTTATGCTGTCTGCAAAACAACGCACAAGCTAACACACGAATTAGAACAAATTTGTTCACTTTTATTTCCTTTTGAGGAATTTACAAAATTTTTACTTTTAAATTATTTTCAAGACACATTTTGCGTGAGTCTTTTCACACCAACGACTGTACCACTTTTGAATTTTAATTTGGAAAAATTTTGGACTCCAAGTTCAAAATTTCCACCTAGCGACATGAAAACAGTTTCAAACAAATATACGTATACATCTTATATAAGCTTGATTTTACATGAAACAAAAATAGGTGCATAACAAAAACATAAACATAAAGAGAGACATACGGAATTTCGACCACCAATACTAATGCTCAATTTGTTGCAAAAACTCTATGTATGTCGTTGACCTTTGCAACTTTTGTTGTCAACTTTGCGTTTGCAAACAAGTTGCACAGTTTGTGAACCATTGCAATAAATTTGATACGAGTTCATTTTATTCAGCTAAACCTCGCTACTGGCAACAATGTATTTGACATATCTCTCATTTCATTTTATTCAAGCAATTTCACCGATAACACGCAGTGTGCCACCGTGACATAATTGATGTCACTTGTGACATAAATGTTTTGGTGGTGACATAGTTTAAAAAAGAAATATGCTGACATAAAAGGTGACATAATTTAAAATGGCCAATGAAATATGTGACATAATTTTAGTTCAAATAATTGGGTTTCGCAAAAGAGGTCTTATCCTTATTATGCTAAGACAAAAAAAAAAGTATTCTAAAATGTTCGGTATAGTGTCACAAATTGCAACCTCAATGGGATGCGTTTTTGTTTGCTCGAATGAAACGTCAAAATCAAAATAACAAAAACGATTCGGTTCCGTTATTTTGCGATGTAATTGTTTTTTTGAGGGTCTGAGCTGTTCAGCCTTTTCACGAGCTTTTTTTTAAAGGGTTGAGCTATGAAAAAAATGCATTTAAACTTTCGGATACCCTTGCAAATTTTTTTTCGATACGGAAGACCGAAAGCTATCTATGAAAAACTTGTTTATGTATATTGTTTTTATAGCGTACATCGGAAGTCATTCCTGATATCTTCCAAAATATTTCAAATTTTGTTTCCTATAGAATTTATTTTTCATTCAAATTTTCAATTGGAGAAATATTAGATTTTTTACTTCCACCCCGCGCCTCCACCTCCAAACACTTATAGTATTGTCCAAGATCATCAACACTCCCTCCTCTCTCCGACCGACGGTCCCCTCTTCTAGGCATTTACCTTCTATTTACATATGTTTCTGTTATGTTTAAAATAAATAAATTTTATTATGTTATGACCAGAGATGTTATAAATGCATATTGCATATGCATTTTGCATATTTGGTACTATTTGGTACTTTAGAGCATATTTTGGGTTAATTTGAATATTTGAGCATTTTCATTAGAAACTCATATAAAAATTAAATTGTTGGGGTTCTCGATGGCAGCCTTTAGCTTACATTTCCAAACACACCTCTGCTACCATCTCCAATTATTACTCGATTGGGCACTTGGCTAGAAGCAGCAGTTTATTACAGCGGCAATTTTAAAGACGTATAGGCAGCTGTTAAAGATCTCAGTGAAAATGATGCTGAAGCCATACGAACAACAAAAAGACTGCCGCGATCTACATGCTTAAAAGCTGAGATAAGCTACATTAAATGTAATTTTTTAATACTAAAAGTTGATTCGATTTTAAACTAAGAAACTCCTGGCTTAGGGCTCAAAGAAAGCGTAAGAGTTTTATCATATCAGTAACACATTTGAAAGCGTGATTATTTGTAATCTTTGATATCCATCAAATTCTTTACGAAGATACTACTTCAAAAAGCCCGTTTTGTGAACAGTATTCTCCTAGCTCGTTTTTTAAACGCACTACTGATTGAAAAGCGATACAATTTTTTATTCCAGAATTTGAAGCAGCATTTAATAGTTTATGCAAATTTGAGTCTTGTGGGAATGTAATATCTTAAGTTTTTGTATGTTCAAATATAAAAAACCAACTGATAACACATTTTTTTATTTTTTTCATATATTTTTTCGTGCAGGAACTAGTCCTCATGAAATTTTCAAGCTGTTTTTCGTGCATATTAAAGTGCATATTTTGGTGTTTTTTGAAGCTTAAAGCGTGTTTTATTTTGCATATTTTCATTCTCTCTGGTTATGACTTACAAGGATACAGTATATTTTTTTATTACTTAAATTATTGGACAGAGCAAAATGTGTGTGTATAAAGGAGTTTTAGTTTACTTTTTTTATTTTTTAATTCTCTCTAGAGAATTATGTCACTGACATAACTTTGAAGTGGTCGTGACATAATATTTTTCGGGTTAATGGCAACGCTGATAACACGTTGATTCTTCAGCGTGGGCAAAAATTGTTAAATTTTTTTAATATTTTTATAAATTGCATTGGCCGGCCAGCCCCACACGAAAACGCACCACCTCAACAAAATATTCATCATCGGCTTCACCCGTATTTCTGTGGCAAAAGGCATATGCAGCAAAATTGGGTCTGGTCGCAGTGAATGATTTAGTTTATCTAACAAATATAGTATCAAATCGGAAATATAAATACATAGCAGAAAATGCCCAAGGAATCTTTGACATAAATGGTTTTCTTGCCATAATCGTTCGTCTTCCTGGGATGAGAGGCTGTCTGGCTAAATGCGATATACTTTCCGATCAAAAATTAATTTGTAAGACAATAAATTCTTTTATATATCCTAATTTAATTATAGGAAATATTGAAGTAGAGCGAGCAGCATGTAAATTGGAACTGGTTGATACAGCAATGCGCCAAAATGTAGGTTTCAATGCAGTAATTTTTTTTTTTTATATACATATGTATACATATATAGGCCGGTATCCATTTGGATACTGACGTCTTTCTCCAGCGGAAGCGAATTTTCCCAAGGTATCATATGCGTTGGAACACATGCAAAATGAGACTTGCCATCATTGGTCGCGTTTAACCATCCAACTGCAACAAAGGTGCTGACCAAATCCATCTCAAACCATGCACGTGGATTATTTTATGTTACGAAATTGGTTGCCGATTAAATATGTTGTTTTTCAAAGGATATAAAGGGACTCATATTTCCTCGATTTGATTAAAAAAAATTTTTAAAAAGTTATGGCCATTTTAAGTTATGCTCATTTCAGGCTGAAAATCGTTTCAAAAAGGCGGCATTTCCATCAAAATAAAAATAATAACTTTTGTCTTTTAATTCTCATAGAACTTCTTATTTTCTGTTAGAATCTTTAAAAAAATTTGAAAATGGTTCAAAATTGGCAGAGTTATAGCGCTTTTAATGAGAAAAACAAAGCTAATTTTCTGAAAAACCCCACCTTTTTTTTCGCTTAAAATTTTATTTTGGACTTGTACTAATATAAAAAAGAGATGATATGAGTTTAATGCGCGCTTAGGGATATTTGAGGTGAGGAGAATTTTTTTTCCAAAAAAAAATATTTAAATTTTTGTTTCAACCCTGCCAGCCATCTGTGATACCACTACTTTCAGCTTATTTTTAATAATAACATCATTTAGTACCGTTCTTTCTCTTTAAAGTGAGTTTTCAAGTGGTAATCTGTGATGTTTCCTCGCAAAGTTACAGCCATTTGAAAAAGACATGAATATGATCTCCTATGACCAAACAGTATTAGCCAACCGGCTACAAATTTATTTCATTAAACTCATATCATCTCTTTCTTATACTCGTATTAGTACAAGTCCAAAATAAAATTTTAAGCGAAAAAAAGGTGGGATTTTTCAGAAAATTAGCTTTGTTTTTTCTCATTAAAATCGCCATAACTTTTTTTTTTAACCATTTTGAACCATTTTCAAATTTTTTTAAAGATTCTAACAGAAAATAAGAAGTTCTATAAGAATCCAAGGACAAAAGTTAATTATTTTAATTTGAATGGAAATGCCTGTTCTGTTTAAACAATTTTCAGCCTAAAATGGGCAACCAATTCCGTAACATGAAATAATTCGCGTGCATGGTTTGAGATAGATTTGGTCTGCTGGGTTTTTTTTTATTCTATTTCCCATAGTTTTTGAGATATTTCGTTACAAAAAATGTTCAAATAACTCAAAAAAAAATACAAATTGTGCAGTTATTTTAAGAATGACCGATATCAATATGCGTATCTGAGCTATTTATGAAGTGCTGTGAGCGTCAAAAGAAAGTAAACACCAATTTTTCATCTTTGAATTGTCTTATTACAAAGTTATTATTGACTTACGATAAATAGTAATATTACAGAGTTTACTTCTACACCATTTAGAGACTTACTACTATAAAACATGAAATCAAAATACGAGGCAAAATTGCTCAAATCTCTCGAATGTGAAAATGTATCAGATTTTACGCGTCAAAAAAAAGTAAACAGTGGTAACATTTACTTAATTTTATCATATTTCGGGGAAGAACCTGAATTTTTTTGTGATAAATTTTTACTGATCACATGTTTTACTTCACTAAAAATAATTTTAACTTAATTTTTACTAATTAATAATAACTAAAAAGGTATAAAGGAAAATAATCTCACTATGGGAAAGCAAATATCGGCTGAAACTCTGAAAATTACATTAGAATTATAAGAAAAAGTCAAATCCTTGCGTAAAATTGGTGAAACTGTGGGTAGGAACCACCGCACAATAAAAAAATTAGTTGATAAATACGACAAACACCAGGCACAGATAAGGTCGTAAAATTTTGTTTAGGGTGCATACTAAGGGTGACCCTCATACAAAAATATTTTCAAATATCATTTTCACGAAGACTGGTTAGTCGATTCATACCGAATTTAAACCACGTAGCTCTTATGTTAATAGGCATAGCTTAGGCTATAAAACTTTTATTTAGGGTGGCCCTCACACAAAAATATTTTTGTATATCATTTTCTCGAAGACCGCTTAATCGATTCTCATGGAATTTACACCACGTGGTTTTTATATTAAGAGGCACTGCTAATGTTGTAAAAATTTTATTTTGGGTACATACTAAGGGTGGTCTTCATACAAAAGTATTTTTAAAATAGAATTTTCACGCAGACTGCAAATCGAAAATACACTACGGTTGAGGGAGGTGAAGCGATGCGCTTAGGGTAATGCTAGTTATTAAATAATTCTTGAATTCTTCATATTTATTTTTGATTTTGTGTTACTAACTTCATTTTAATAAAACTTTTAATATGTGAAAATAATGTGTTTACTTTCTTTTGACGCTCACAGTATGCTTTGAGAATCTGGAGATGTAAGCCCTCTATGTATGTAGCAATCATTTTATTCGATTACGATCAAAATGAATGTCATCAATAATGCCATTGTTCACAGCAGTATGTTGCATGTTTAAAACTAGTAAGTTGCGCCATAGGACTAGCACTTCTATTTTCAATGCCGCTTGCAAGCTGACACATGGTATTTGGTTGCGTTGTTATTATATTTTCTAAACCTATTCTTTCTACTTTTTCCACTAGTTTTATAGATCATAACAAACGTTTTTCCAAACGAGATAGCATAATGTTTTGCTTTTTCTGTTGTCGATTTCCTCCACCAACTTTTCTTTTTATTAAATCAGCACCGTTTGACAACAGACCAAAAAGTAGTTCTGGTGACAATGAACGTGTTGGGGAACCCTCTAAAAAAGATAATTAGATATAGTTTTATTAGTTTATAGTTTTTTTTTAGCTTGATTTAGCCCACCATCAGTTTCCTCCATGATAATTATGCAAGCTTGATGATCACGTGCATGGTTGAACATTTCACGTATAAGACGTACATTTTCAAGCAACCTGTCGTTGTTGTTGTACCAACACGTAAAAACAGTTTGAAAATCACCAAAAGAAGTTCTATTACTTCACATCATTCATAAATTTGCTCTGATAGGCCATGTTGCACGACCCTTGGCTAGCGTGCCCCAACGCGATTCGCACCGGCTAACTTGCGTTCTCAAGGGGTTCTCAACCTGTCGCGTTGGGACGAAGGGGCGCAACAATAAATTTCACTTCCGACTTCCGCCGGAAGTGAAATTTTGAAAACTAAAAACAAAACAAACACGATTCAAAACACTCAACTAACTCAATACAATTCAAAATTTCTGAAAGCTAATAAAAAAAAATCAATACAACCTTTCTGTTACCCACCTAGATCGGGAGATAGATGGAGCCTCCCGGAGCACCCGCCCATCCTGTGTCATTTAAATATATTTTAAATAACACCCACTTGGTATCATCGCATGGTATTACCTCACTAGTCACCCATCAGAATTAGCAGACCCTCCCACTGTTAAAAACTTAGCACCGATTCATTTTAGATTCTTAATTCAAAACATTTTTATTTCGATAAAGCTTAGATTCATTCTTGGTACAAAACCAGGGTAAACAAATTCAAAAATAGGTAGCTTAAAATTTTCAACAATGAAATTCCATGAAATTAACCTAAATCACAAATTTAAAGATTTACAAAATAGAACAGGGAATGCTGAAAATTTTACAAAATTAAGATATTAAATAATATAATATATGCATTTAAAAAAAATAATCTAAAATAACATAAGGCTATATAAATTCAAAAATAAAAAAAAGTAATGCGCATAGCAGGCAAAAGGTACAAATTTTAATATACAATCAGATATTGAATTTAAATGAACAAGGAAAAAACTCAAGGGACAAAGTTTTTAGTGTGCTCACTCTTGAGCGGTTCGGTTAGCCTAAAAGGAAACCCTTTTTGCTTTCTCAAAATGACCCTAAGAGAGCTCCCTGAAAGTCTGCAAACAAATCAATCTAAAACGCTTCGCTTCGACGCGCACAAAAACTTTTCCCTAGACACAAGATTTTAAATCTATGAGGAAATAAACGCTTATGAACTAAGTAAACTAAAAAAAAAATATGATTTTTTAAACAAAATAAGAAAAATAACAAAAATTAAAAGAAACAAAAGTTTTGCTAAAGCTATTTCTGCTAAATGTGTTTTCGCAGTGTATTTCGGCCAGTAGGATTTTCTGTTTCTCCTGCTGCAAATTGTGCAGCTTTAACTTTTATTTCGCGCTGCTCTCTTTTCGAAATTAGGGGACTTCAACTTCAGGGCTAACACTGATCTTTTATAATCGGGTACTGATTCCTGCACTCGTGTTTAGTACAGTTGCACATTTAACGCACGTAGAAAAAAAAAAACGTTTACGACAAAATGGTTGGACTAGACTACACTTATCTGTTTTCGGGCAGTGGTTTTCTGGACCGTTGTTTCCGTTGACTCCGCTATATATTGATTTCTGCTTAATTTAGCTGGGGCCTCGTCTTAGTCGCACTACCAAAATAATGATTTCGTAAATTACAGCAAATCAACCAAACGCACAATAGAGATTGATGCATACATCACCATTTGTTTCCTTTCTGCTGTTGAAATTTTCTGCTGCAGGTAAACCTTACGTCGCATCAAAAGTCTGCTACCTATTTAACGCCTAAAAACTTCCATCGTTAAAAATTTATTTTAATTTAACTAGGACCTAAACACTTTTCAATTACCTGAGCCTTATGTTTCGTCCTTTCTGGATATCCTTATAAAAAAAAACCTTTTGATTTTGGCTTGATTGGCCGGAAAACTTTATGAGCACTTTTACTTGTAATTACAAAACACCTTTTTTTATTTTTTTTTTACTCAAAGACACAGAACGATTTTAAAACACGTCTATTTCCACTGCCCGACATTTGACTTTTAAAATTTTGGGCGCTACTTTTGAAACACTAAGCCTTGGGTAGCAACTCAAATATTGAAAATACATAAATAAACTGTTTACATACAAATTAATCCCTACTTGAGCCTATATGCATCCTAAAATTTTTACTCACACAACCCTACGTAATACTCTAACATCTAGCTATCTCCCTTTCCACTAACAACGTATTGAAGCAACAAACATGTACGGAAACTATTTGTGTCTAACAACAAGTTGCACAGTTTGAAAGCCATAGCATGGATTTCGTTCTAAAATAAAATATTCATTGTGAAAATTTACAGCTGGCAACATTTTTGACATTTCAATTTCTCTTGGTTTCTTTGCAGAATTTTACCTTATCAAGACGAACACGCCGCACAGCCAAGCCACAAAAATTAATTTAAGAATAATTTCTTAATTTTGGCAAATTATTGAGGGGTTGAAGGATTTTTATTTATTTTTTTTTTTTTTCATCATCCCTTCAACGCGTCCAATCGCTACACAATCAAGATTCCGCAAAATCTTGCACATCGGCATGGCACTACTGCCTTCATCATATTTCGGTGAAACTCCTACGGGACTTAGCCCTAGCAGCCATTAAAAAAAAACGCGCATACCGAGAACAAATAAGTTGGTAGTTATTTCTTTTGGGATTACTAACCAGGAATCGATTTCCAGCAGGCAGCCGGCAATGAAAACATCGAACTCTAGCGCTAAAGACATTTCGTGCTCCTTAACATGGGACAAGGTCATAAAAAAAAAAACTCTCATTGACGAAGTTTTCCAAGGGACTGCACTGCCTGCTTGAAATCGAATGCCTGTATTATGTCTAACAATGTTTCTTTTATTTTATTTATGAAAATATGCGCAATCAGTTCACTGAGCTGAACATACTTTATCACGGTGATAAGTCCCAATTCCTGTCAAGGCTAAGTCTTAGTGATCCCCCCACACGCAACAAAACTCTGTTTTGGCCAAGATGTCCTAGAGCCATCTGCCGACAAGACAGTGTGCTGGGTGGAATTTTTTCAATACTAACGCGTTTGTAAAAATTATTCCAATTGGCACAAAAAAAAAATATGGCAATCTCGGGAAAAAAGACAGTGTTAAGGGTAAGGATGCCCTAAAACATCAACAACAAAAAAAAACATCCAATATGTACCGGTGCCCAACGTAGGCTTACGCCCACACCCTGAGATTATGAGTCTCATACTACTGACTGCGTTAGCCGGGCATTCCGAATTTTCATGTATTATCTACTTATTTTCTGCAATTCATATTTGGTTTTCTTTTTATTTTCAGATGTACTGCTATGGAGAGTGTTTGCACTGTTAGGAAGAGGATAAATTTTAAATTCATATTCAAGTGATGAACAGACCATTTGACGGGAAGTATTTTTTTTTTGTAATTTGTTATGGCATCGATACTTTGTTTATCTTTTTTTTTATCTTTTCAGGTATCTTTTGGACCTTAATCTATCGAACATATAATGCGGAAAAATCTGACGATACGAGGATATTAAAATTTAACAGCAGTACGTTTGATTACACGGTAAGACGGATCACTTAATACGACAACAAATATATTTACCATTTATAATAGGTGTATATTGCACTTTTGATATTTTTTTAAACTTAAATTCGTACTATTGCCATGACCCGAGTATTGCACTATTGTATGTTGTTAACTTTGCGTATGTATGTTCAATTTTATTGCCGCTGTCCCATTTGTAATCACTGTTTCAGATCTTTAGTGTGAAACACTCCAATTGGTTTACCGCTCAGCGTTTCCATTTCATACAGATTATTCCCAATGGGTTTAACCACTCTGCACTTCGTAAATTTCTTACAGAATTTCGCATTAATATTATTTTTGAAATCACTCGCTGCAAAGTTGCGCTTAAAAACTTTTTGGCCAGGCGTAAATTTAACTTGGCGAGTATTTCGGTTATATATTCTGGCGCTTCGTTCGTATGCCGCGTGGAGGTTCTTGCCAATTTTTTCTCTTATTAAGGCCATCTTGTCTGCATGATTCAAATTCGTCAAGCTTTGTTCACTAAGCGAATTTAATTTTCTAGCTAGCCAATAGTCTGTTCCATTAGAGTACATCTCGTGACCAAAAAGTGCAAAAAACGGTGTGACTCCGATCGCCGCGTGAACAGAACTCCTCAGGGCACACTCTATTTCGGATAGGTAGAGATCCCAGTCACGGTGGTCGTTCTCCATATATGATCTAATTGCATTCAAAATCGATTGGTTTACTCTTTCGGCTGCGTTCGATTGCGGTGAATAATATGCAGTTTTCATGTGGACTATTTTATATTTTTCAATCATTTTACAAAAATCTTTTGATACAAACTGTTTTCCATTGTCAGAATGTATAACTTCTGGTACTCCGAATTTATGGAATATTTCGGTGACCAGAAATTTAATGACATTTGTGGAGGTAGCCTCATGCATCGCCTTAAGGAAAGTAAATTTTGAAAAATGGTCCACCACAATGAATATATACGAGTTGCCGCCTTTTGATCGTGGATATTTTCCCAAAAAGTCTACGTAAATTTTTTGAAACGGAATATGAGTGATCACTTCTTGACCGATACTGGGCTTTAAATTTTGGTTTGTTGACTTTGCCTCTTTGCAAATATCACAGTTTCGGATGTAGTTTCTGACTTGTACAGTCATGTTCGGCCAGTAGTACCACTGCCGAATTCGATATAGAGTTTTTGCCACGCCTCCATGAGCTGACGTTTCAGGGTCGTGAGCCTTGGCAATTATCGTGCCAGTTAAAGCTTCTGGTACCCATAACTTCCATTCGAGCTCATCTAATTCATCACCTCGATCAAATTTCATCCTCTTGTAGACGACGCCATCATCAACTTTTAAATCATGTAATTTTTCTTGGTTATCTTGAATAGTTTGAATTAAGTCCAAGTATTCTTGAGACTCAAACTCTGTTGTTTCTATATTTAGCCAATTTTCACCTTCGACAGTTAGCTCTTCCACAGCACGCGACAGTGTATCAGCCACCACATTTTCGGATCCCTTCCTGTGCTCAATATTGAAATCGTAAGCTTGCAGCTGCAACGACCATCTCGCCAATCTTCCCGAAAGATCTTTTAAAGTCATGAGCCATTTCAGACTAGCGTGATCTGTAATAACCGTAAATGGCATCATTTCTACATACGGTCTAAATCTTTTTACCGCCAATACAGCTGCCAGGCATTCTTTTTCTGTCACGCTATAATTGCGCTGACAGCTATTCAACTTTTGAGAATAATAAGCGATCGGGTTTTCGTTCTCTTCCGCGTCCTTCTGGTACAGCACCGCACCTACGCCCATTTCCGACGCATCGCACTGTACCCAGAATCTTTTTGAGAAGTCAGGATGCTTCAAAACTGGAGCAGTTGTCAAAGCCTGCTTCAAACTGTTGAAAGCTTGGATAGCCTCTGGTGACATAACAAATTTGTTACTTTTCTTTAAAGCGTCGCTTAGCGGAGCAGATAAACTGGCAAAATTCTTGATGAAGCGCCGATACCACCCTGCTGTACCTAGAAAGCTCCGGACCTCGCGCACTGTTTTTGGAATTGGTATTCTTTTGATTGCTGAAACCTTTTCTGGGTCAGTTTTTAAAATTCCATTGCCTACTATAAACCCTAAGTATCTAAGTTCTTTGAAACAGAATTTAGATTTCTTAAGGCCTATCGTTAAGTTAGCCTTTTCTAAGCATTTGGCCACTTCACTTAAAACCTGCAAGTGAGTCTCAAAGTCAGGAGCTATAATTAGCAAGTCATCCAGATAAGTAAAAACGTGAGGTTTGAGACGCTGCGGAATCACCTTGTCCATGAGCCTGCATAGACGTTGCGCTGCGTTACACAGCCCGAAAGGCATCACGGCGAATTGGTATAAAGGCCTGCCAGGCACTGTGAAAGCGGTGTAGGCCTTGCTTTTGTCGTCTAGAGCAATTTGCCAAAAAGCGTACTTCAAATCCACACTGCTGATATAGTAGGTATAATCAATCCTGCTTAAAATACCCTCGATATTTTGCAAAGGATAAGCATCTTTTACGGTCCGCTCGTTCAACTTTCTAGCGTCCAGGCAAAATCGATTCTTTTCGGGTTTTCGTACCAGCGTTACTCGGTTGCTCCACGGGCTCTCGCTCTCTTCGATTACGCCCAGCTCCAACATTTTGTCCACTTCTGCGTACACCAAGTCTTGGATCGCGGGCGACATTGGGTAGTGCCGGTCTTTTACTGGTGTGGCACTTTCGGTGAGCTGTATCGTATGCGTTTCGAGCTCCGTTTTGCCTAAGCCGTGTTCTTCAAAGGTACGAAATTGACGAATTACATTTTGTAAGCTCTGCTGTTGCTCATTATTTAGTTCATGACGATCTGGTTCCTCTCGTGCAGTCTCATTTTTATTGAATTCAAATTGTTTTACCGTTTCCATGTCTACCGCCTCCACTCCTAAGACATCAGGGGCCAGCTTGAACTCCCTCCAAAAGTCGACTCCAAAATAAGCCGATTGTTCTAAGTCGGGGCAAATATAAAATTTAATGTTTTTAATCTCATTTCTAAAATTCACTGGCAGATTCACTTTTCCTAAAATTGAATGGCTTTTGCCACCTGCAGTTCTTACTGTTGCATAGTAGTGCTGAATTTTGATATCTAAAGTTTCTAGAAACTCTCTACAGCCTCGGCCTAGTATACTAATAGACGCACCTGTATCTAACAATCCTCGTATTTTTGTACCATTCACTTCAACTTCCTCATATACTCGTGGATCTCGACTATGAACTCCTCCAACAGCTTCAGCAATTTGTCTTCTTAAAAGTTTTCTCTTGGCAAAACTTTGCCTTGCTTTCATAACCTTTCTTGTTACTTCTCGGACACCTCTTAGTGGGCCTTCATTGAAAATTTTTTTTCTGATTTCGTAATAGTTATCCATGCGCTCTTCAATTGATTTTATTTCTGGCTGATTTTTAAAACTGCAGTTTTGGTTAAAATTTAAAGCTCTTTTTAAAATGTTAATTTTTTTACTTTTTTCAGGTTCTACCACTTGACTGCTGGCGTTGTTTTCTTTTAGTAAATCAATTACTTTTCCACGGGAGTCTGTACGGAGCGTGACACTCCCGCAGCCGTCACGTTCCTGGTGGTGTTTCCCGAGGCACAGTTTGGACATTTAGGCGTTATAGCATCCGGCAAACCACACTTGTAGCAGAAGATTGTACGTTGCAGTGATGTACAATCCATAAATACATGACCTTGCTGGCGGCAATTCCAGCAAACAAGTGGGCGCTTTATTGGTTGCTGTTGCTCTGGCTGTGGTTTAAAATTATTATTTTGACGCTGGTCCTGTGGATCCTGTTGCTTATAATTTTGTCTAAATTGGCTGCCACGACGAATCGGTTGTATTTCTTCGATATTTGATTGCTGTTCTTCACACCATTGATCTTCATCATACTCATTGTAATTGACCAATTCGCTGATGTTGTGACCTCTTTGTTGCTGCTGATATCGTGGTGGCTGTTGGTAGCTGGATCGTCCCTCTCGGCGCAAGAAATTGAACTCAGCCTCAACACATTCATCCCGCAATTGATCAATGGAGTATATGTTGATCGGATATACAATACGGGCCAGGCTTTCTTTTAAGTTTCGCTTTATGATCTTGCTCATATCATATTCGCTGATAGGATTCCTAAGCCGGGATCGCAATTTTTGGACATCATGGAAAAAGGCATCAATTGACTCACCAGGCCTTTGCCTACGCTCCACCAATTCCCTCATTATTTCAAAATCAGATTTAGTATTTTGATACTGACGCTGCAGAGCATTTTTCATTGTGGGCCAGTTCGGATAAATGTTGGTCTTGACGAATAGCCAATACCATTCTCTGGCTACACCCTTTACCAACAAGTGAAAATCTCTCAACACTTGATCCCACGGACATCCATAGTGACGCTGCAAATGTTCCACTCGGAAAATGAAATCTTCTACCGCCATCTCGTCGGGATTTCCACTAAACACTATTCCCCATTTATCGATATTTACCATCGTTGATGAATGGTGGTGTGGCGGATTCGGGTGATATGTGGTGCCTCCTATCTGGGGTCTCGAGAATAAATTTTCATTTTGTAAGTTTCCAGCGATTTCTGGAACATTTTGTGCCCTGGACTGTCTTTCATATTGACGTTGCAGTGGAGGTTGTCGCTGCTGCGCTGACTGTTGTTGTTGCGCTTGTTGCTGCTGTTGAGCCAGTTGCTGTTGTTGAACCAATTGTTGTTGCTGCGCTAATTGTTGTTGTTGCTGCTGTGCTAAATGTTGCTGTTGTGCCAACTGTTGCTGTTGAGCCAATTGTTGTTGTTGCTGCTGTGCTAAATGTTGCTGTTGTGCCAACTGTTGCTGTTGAGCTAATTGTTGTTGCTGCGCTAATTGTTGTTGCTTCTGACAAGTATCATTACGTTGACTATTGACCTGTTTATTTACGCTCTCTTTATTTGCAGGTGGATTTGAAGCTTGTGGAGGATGGGAGCCTTCGCTTTGTAAGCCTGTAGACGGGATACCTCCGGATTTCTGGGTAAGCGATAGCATACTCATCATCTGTGCCATTGCAGATTGGATGCTTTCGGATATATTTTTTTGTATTGACATCTCAAGGGACACCCTATAACCCTCATTGGCTTTCCTTACTAAATCCTGAATAAGCGCAGCGTTAGCCTCGCTTGTAATTCTATTCCTATCTAAATCTTGAACTGCCGTATCACCACTGGGTGGTGGAAAATTTAAGTTCGAAGGATGGTTCGACCTGTCCTTTTC
Organism: Tricholauxania praeusta; assembly: GCA_949775025.1. NCBI lineage: Eukaryota > Metazoa > Arthropoda > Insecta > Diptera > Lauxaniidae > Tricholauxania > Tricholauxania praeusta. Next base: position 47,922,337 of record OX459031.1, read on the forward strand.
CTGCCTGTTTTTCGGAATAGCGCCTTTATTCGCAGCGTTGTTGCCTGATTCTGAATTTTTCTCTGCCATGATTGTTTCCGACAGATCTATATAAAAATAATTTTCTTGACCACGGACCTGTTCTCCGTTTTCTTTATTGGGTATTTTATTTAATGGGCTGGCTGTGCTAAGCGATCTATTAATATCGTATTGGTAGGATCTTTTTATGAGCCTATTATCTTTAAATTTTTTTGAGTTACTCATTTACAATACTGCAAGTCAAAATTTCGCGTTTTGAACTATAAAAACTTAAACGTGTTTTGGGGAGGGCCGCATTTCTCCGATTGGGAATTCGTGGTGACTTCGGAGCCTCCATGCAATGATAACAAAATTTTCTGCTCACTCCTTGCGGAGTCTCTAAGTGGGCAACCTACTGCATTAACGAAATTTAAGCCTTCAGGGCACTATATCCGCTACAAAAAAAACATCTTAACTAAAACTCAAATTCGTTGGTCAAGCTTGTGCAACTCAGTGTCTACCAAATTTTGTAATAATTATGGTAGGACACAAACCTAACAAACGCTGTACATCATGAAATTAAGCATTTATTTTCATGGTTACTGCGTCGATTCTCTTGACTGCGGACACAAAACTCTAAAAACCCTTCCGTAACTCGCAACTTTCATGATGCATTTAGTTTTACCGAAACAAAAAGTAAACTAAGTCATCACGACTTGTGTATGAAATCTCGTCAAAGTTATAAATTTTAAGCAAACTAAAAGAACATATTTTTTTATATTTTGGTTGTCCATCTTTACCCTCCTTTACACAAATGCAATTAGCTTGGTCGTAAGCTGACGTAGCTAAGCCACTTGATATGAAGGACTGTAAAAAGGTTCAACCTTTCCTATCCTCCTACTAAAATAAGCTTGCCTCAGACCGCAATCCCACCGATGCAATTAGCCTAAAACAAAACCTAGACATGACTAAGTCATCAGCAAATATTACACCAATCTGAAGTCAGGCTAAACTGGATTTTTAAATTGAATTGTCATCGGCTCATCCATCATACAGTGCAGTTAGCTATTCAACAAGTTCTAAGCTAAGTCATCGTGATGGTGGATGCACCGATAAGATCCAATTTCTGTCTCTATTTTGTTTTCTTTTTGGGTCTGGTGTTCTGACCCATTAAAAATTTTTTTTTTTTTTTTTTTTTTTTTTTTTTAAATTGGGCGCCATTATTGTTGCACGACCCTTGGCTAGCGTGCCCCAACGCGATTCGCACCGGCTAACTTGCGTTCTCAAGGGGTTCTCAACCTGTCGCGTTGGGACGAAGGGGCGCAACAATAAATTTCACTTCCGACTTCCGCCGGAAGTGAAATTTTGAAAACTAAAAACAAAACAAACACGATTCAAAACACTCAACTAACTCAATACAATTCAAAATTTCTGAAAGCTAATAAAAAAAAATCAATACAACCTTTCTGTTACCCACCTAGATCGGGAGATAGATGGAGCCTCCCGGAGCACCCGCCCATCCTGTGTCATTTAAATATATTTTAAATAACACCCACTTGGTATCATCGCATGGTATTACCTCACTAGTCACCCATCAGAATTAGCAGACCCTCCCACTGTTAAAAACTTAGCACCGATTCATTTTAGATTCTTAATTCAAAACATTTTTATTTCGATAAAGCTTAGATTCATTCTTGGTACAAAACCAGGGTAAACAAATTCAAAAATAGGTAGCTTAAAATTTTCAACAATGAAATTCCATGAAATTAACCTAAATCACAAATTTAAAGATTTACAAAATAGAACAGGGAATGCTGAAAATTTTACAAAATTAAGATATTAAATAATATAATATATGCATTTAAAAAAAATAATCTAAAATAACATAAGGCTATATAAATTCAAAAATAAAAAAAAGTAATGCGCATAGCAGGCAAAAGGTACAAATTTTAATATACAATCAGATATTGAATTTAAATGAACAAGGAAAAAACTCAAGGGACAAAGTTTTTAGTGTGCTCACTCTTGAGCGGTTCGGTTAGCCTAAAAGGAAACCCTTTTTGCTTTCTCAAAATGACCCTAAGAGAGCTCCCTGAAAGTCTGCAAACAAATCAATCTAAAACGCTTCGCTTCGACGCGCACAAAAACTTTTCCCTAGACACAAGATTTTAAATCTATGAGGAAATAAACGCTTATGAACTAAGTAAACTAAAAAAAAAATATGATTTTTTAAACAAAATAAGAAAAATAACAAAAATTAAAAGAAACAAAAGTTTTGCTAAAGCTATTTCTGCTAAATGTGTTTTCGCAGTGTATTTCGGCCAGTAGGATTTTCTGTTTCTCCTGCTGCAAATTGTGCAGCTTTAACTTTTATTTCGCGCTGCTCTCTTTTCGAAATTAGGGGACTTCAACTTCAGGGCTAACACTGATCTTTTATAATCGGGTACTGATTCCTGCACTCGTGTTTAGTACAGTTGCACATTTAACGCACGTAGAAAAAAAAAACGTTTACGACAAAATGGTTGGACTAGACTACACTTATCTGTTTTCGGGCAGTGGTTTTCTGGACCGTTGTTTCCGTTGACTCCGCTATATATTGATTTCTGCTTAATTTAGCTGGGGCCTCGTCTTAGTCGCACTACCAAAATAATGATTTCGTAAATTACAGCAAATCAACCAAACGCACAATAGAGATTGATGCATACATCACCATTTGTTTCCTTTCTGCTGTTGAAATTTTCTGCTGCAGGTAAACCTTACGTCGCATCAAAAGTCTGCTACCTATTTAACGCCTAAAAACTTCCATCGTTAAAAATTTATTTTAATTTAACTAGGACCTAAACACTTTTCAATTACCTGAGCCTTATGTTTCGTCCTTTCTGGATATCCTTATAAAAAAAAACCTTTTGATTTTGGCTTGATTGGCCGGAAAACTTTATGAGCACTTTTACTTGTAATTACAAAACACCTTTTTTTATTTTTTTTTTACTCAAAGACACAGAACGATTTTAAAACACGTCTATTTCCACTGCCCGACATTTGACTTTTAAAATTTTGGGCGCTACTTTTGAAACACTAAGCCTTGGGTAGCAACTCAAATATTGAAAATACATAAATAAACTGTTTACATACAAATTAATCCCTACTTGAGCCTATATGCATCCTAAAATTTTTACTCACACAACCCTACGTAATACTCTAACATCTAGCTATCTCCCTTTCCACTAACAACGTATTGAAGCAACAAACATGTACGGAAACTATTTGTGTCTAACAACAAGTTGCACAGTTTGAAAGCCATAGCATGGATTTCGTTCTAAAATAAAATATTCATTGTGAAAATTTACAGCTGGCAACATTTTTGACATTTCAATTTCTCTTGGTTTCTTTGCAGAATTTTACCTTATCAAGACGAACACGCCGCACAGCCAAGCCACAAAAATTAATTTAAGAATAATTTCTTAATTTTGGCAAATTATTGAGGGGTTGAAGGATTTTTATTTATTTTTTTTTTTTTTCATCATCCCTTCAACGCGTCCAATCGCTACACAATCAAGATTCCGCAAAATCTTGCACATCGGCATGGCACTACTGCCTTCATCATATTTCGGTGAAACTCCTACGGGACTTAGCCCTAGCAGCCATTAAAAAAAAACGCGCATACCGAGAACAAATAAGTTGGTAGTTATTTCTTTTGGGATTACTAACCAGGAATCGATTTCCAGCAGGCAGCCGGCAATGAAAACATCGAACTCTAGCGCTAAAGACATTTCGTGCTCCTTAACATGGGACAAGGTCATAAAAAAAAAAACTCTCATTGACGAAGTTTTCCAAGGGACTGCACTGCCTGCTTGAAATCGAATGCCTGTATTATGTCTAACAATGTTTCTTTTATTTTATTTATGAAAATATGCGCAATCAGTTCACTGAGCTGAACATACTTTATCACGGTGATAAGTCCCAATTCCTGTCAAGGCTAAGTCTTAGTGATCCCCCCACACGCAACAGCCACCAATCACAAAGTAAGTAACATCGACAGGATTCATGTAACATGTTGTAGTCCATAGGCTCAATCTCTCGTGGCAAATAACGCATAATTGTGAAAGTCGTCTTGTTTAAAGCTACACTAGCACAATATTTGAGATTCGTCTTGTCCAGCTGGCGGTAACCACAACACACATTAAAATAGATTTCCATTTACAATTTTTTCCAATTCACGCGCGCTTATTCTTGATAATTCTGATAGGCAAATTTACGGTTGCATTATTTGAGTTTGACAAGATAGTTTTGCCATGTATAAATGCCTAAGCAGAACTGAGACGAGCTATTTATCTTCAGTGTCAAATCGCACCAAAAAATAGAATTTTTTCTATTTCTCTGCGATAAATTTTTTAGTGTCAATTTTGTACTCACTACAAACGTATAGGAAAAAATCTGTGCGCTATTGCACGTTCCAGTTCTGTCAGGGAAGACATCACATGCTATAAAGATAGCAAATGTATGCTCTCACTCTCGCATTCTCCAAGCGCATTAAGCCCAATTTCCATGTGATCTTATCTTATCAAATATCAGGGAGGACATCACATGCTATTAAGATAGCAAATGTATGCTATTCACTCTCGCATTCTCCAAGCGCATTAGGTTCTGTTCGCATGCTTTTTCTTTCTTACAAAAATTTGATATCCCTGATATGGGATAAGATAAGATAATATAAGATCACATGGAAATTGGGCTTTATGTATGGTACAAATATACATCCAATTTCTGTTCATATTCCAATATAAGTTGAAACGAGAAGTGTCAAATGCTGAAATCGCAATGCGGTCAACAGCTGTCAGAGTGCGACCGACCGAACGCAGCATTGCGATTTCAGCATTAAAACACATACTGACAGCTGTCAGAGTGCGACCGACCGAACGCAGCATTGCGATTTCAGCATTATCCGTCAACGCAACGGAAGAAGTTGGGCAACTTTTGATGTACGTTGAATACTTTGACACATGTGAGTTTGTGCGAAACATAAAGGAGAAATAATGAAATTAATCATTCAAAAAGCTTTTTTTTTATTTTTTATTTAACTTTAAATGCGTTGCGGACGTATTCACTGGGCCGCTTTCTTCCTTCATTTCCGTCTTGTCAGTTGTGAACTTTGACGTAACGGATTTGACGTACTTTATGGGTTGAGGTCTTAAGATCGAACTTGTGAGTCGGTGTTACACGTCGACGCTGCCTATAAACAAGATATATGCATGTAAACCAATGTTGATAGCCAAAATGAAGCTACGTAATCGATCGGAAGTGAACGAAACATTTTGACGAGACGTAAAGTCAACTAAACCATGCATGCTTTGACTGCAGTCAACTAATGCAACTGTGCGAATGCACACAAATCGTAAATTAAAACTACAACGTACTTGACAAAAAGTTTCCACAAATGTCATTTCCTTAAGGAAAGAGCGAAACTGAACGCACTTTCTGTACGGAAGCAGCTGACTGTGCATTGCATACATAAAAAAAACATTTTGCAATGGAACCTGAAGTGGAAAATACATTTATTTTAAAATTAATAGAAAATGTGGAGAAAAGAATATGTTTATACAGTGAAATTGACGCATTTTATTGTAATCGAAATTTAAAGGAAATCGCTTGCAGTGCAGTTGCAGAAATATGCTATTTAATATACACACACAATACAAACAACAATTTGATTGACAATTCAGTCATGCCACGATCTGCGTTTGCCAATACTTTTCCCACAAACTGCATGAATAGCAACGAATAAGCTATTTTACGTTATATATTTTTTAAATTTATAAAATGTTCATATTTTTGCATATTTATTGTTTTAAGTATCTTAATTAATGTCATCCAATAACATTTTGTGAGTAAACTCCATTTATTTAGGGAATCTTAGATATATAATTTATTTAATTGTGGGAATATTCCATAGTTTTGCAACTATGGTAACATCGTTTTTTACGTTAAACGAAGTACAACATAGCCACTAAAAGGTCTACTCTGAGTTTGTTAAGCACTTGACATACTGTTCGTTCTAATTTGACAATAGGTTACGCTAGCCCATGCATGGTCTAGTTGGCCCTTAAGAGTTCCGTAAGAACCGAACTTCAAAACGTTGCTACTCGTCTTAACAGCTTTTTCGGTTCGTTGGCTAGCGTAACATTTTGGGTTAAATGTCAAAACCGACGAAACGTTCGTTCATTTGCTACCGTCTCGTCACGTCTATTTTGGTTAAGGCTTAAGAACTACTCCGAAGTCGTACACCGGCTTTCAAGTTCGGTGTGTTTGAGTTGCACAAGAGTTGAACAACTCTTTCGAATGATGGTAGTCCGTGTATGTTCTGCATAACTGGGATATACTCATGTTCGAATACATACAGATTTTGGCAGTTCATTTTCTCGAACTTTTCCTTGTTCACAAAAGTAACGAGTAAAGGCCAGCAACAAAATGACACAACGAAATGTGAAAGACGACAATCAGAAATCAAAGTGAAAAACTTCCGTGGAAAACAAGAAAAACGCGCTCGCGTAGTGAAATTTTAAACATCGAACGCATCTATCGTTACGTCGCAAAGCTTTTTGACAATTTGGCTAATAGTCGTCGATTCTTTTTGGCCAAGTTTTTACAAGGTCGTCTTGTACTAGGTGATTGTGAAAAAAAAGAAAAGAAAAAACGCATCAGGGAAGTGAATAACAAAAGAAAAGAAAATACATATAAAACATTCAAGTATAAAATAAATAATATTCAGGGAAATATAAAAAAAGAAAAAGTACTAGTGGAAGAGCAACGAAGTGCAAAACGAAAAAAATCGGTTCTGTTCGGTGCTGCTTTTGAGGCAGCCGCGAAGGATACGTTGTGTGGCCGTTTGTGCCTCCCATTTTTTTTGCATTTGATGCATCAAAATTTGTTTAAGGGCGTTCCGCTTTTACGTTCTTGAAATAAACAAAAAAAAAAACCACACTGAAAAACGAATTGTTTTTCTTTGCAAATAGAGAACAAAAATTTACTTTCATTGAAAATAATTAATTTGGTCTGTAGCGCTGTCGTCGCTGTGTCGAACTCAAAGTGGAATTTTTTTATATTGAACTTGTTGTGCTCTTCACAAACTCATCGGTTTTGTTGTTGGTTTCACGTGCTTCACTTAAATGATAACCGTTCGATTGGAAGCCGCCGCAACGCCAGCAACTGCGACAACAAAAACAACAAACAAAAAAATACAAATTATGTAAATTTTTTCTCGCTTACACATTGTTTTTGTGCTTATTTTGCTGGTACTGAAGAAGATAAAAAGTGCGTCAGAATTTTGCATTCATAAATAAAAAAATCATAAACTTAAATCGAAAATATTTTCATAACCCTGCCCTGTAAGCGCAAGTTGAATGCTGTTTCTTTCACAACTTCATATTTTTGTGGGTCCGGAAGCGGAACAATGCATCTTGTGCCTGCATCTTTTGCCGTTGTTGCCTTGAAGATATCGTGGATTTTGAACTCTATTGCGAGTTGTGATTACCGCATCCTCTGCATTGACCTCAGCAATGTTTCAAATTTGTAAGTTCAATCTTTTATTTTAAATTTGATGTTCTGATATGATGGGTGTTTCTTCTACAGTGGAACAAACGGCAAAAATATTTTAGTTTAGACGACGGTTTTAATTAATGATTATAAATATAGGTCATGCTTTAAATACTAGTACAGCAGCGACACTTTTGGATTACATGTTTCTAAGAATTAAAAACTACGTAAGAAACCTTATAGTAACTTCGGGTATTGTGATATGGGTATTTTTGTATCTTAAATTACACGTAACTTTTATAATATAGCTTCTACTTCTTTATGTATTATGGTTTGTTGATGCATTGTGCAGTATATTACGGCTTCGGAGCTCTATAGCGTATGCCAACCTGAAGCTATTTCAACGAGATGGAAAAAAGCCAAGTGACACCTCTAAATTAAATTGGCGGGTAATGTGATATATAGCGTTTGGATAATGTGATATACCATCATGAAAAGTATAACAAGTATAAAACAGTATGAACTAATCTTTCAATAGAATTTCCGTAAAAAAGGAAACTAGATTTAAACTGAACCAATAAGCGAAAAACAGAACATATTAAAGTCAGACATATGACTCACATACAAAATTTGCTTGCCGTCTTGGAAGTCAATCATTGTGAGCCCAAATTAAATCGCATAGCAGGCATTTATCTCAGGTCTGAATCATTGTATCCCCCTGTAAGAATTTGTTGCAAAAAACACATGTCATGTTTTTGCTGGGTGGAGAAATATCACATTACCCGAATTTCGGGTAAATTTACTCGGGTTATTTTTATTAAAACACATTTCAGCAAATAAAGAAATCACGTTCACCCTTATCATCGTAGTCGTATACGACAGAAAAAAAAACGATACGACAAAATTGGTATCATGCGAGTCGTTTTATAAAATCGACAGTCGCAAAAACGACAATCTATTACAAATAACGACAATTTTTTTACAAATTTCGAATCATCGTATAAAAAATTGACATCTAAAAACGACATTTTTTGTCGTTCAGAAATTTGTGTACGACGACAACAATTTTGAACTTATTTGAATTTTTACTAAGTGCTTTTTTTTAATTTTTTAACAAAAACAAATTTTTTTTGAATGTTCCCTGATTTTATATTTTAGACTCTGGCTCAGAAAACTTCGCTGAATGCAATTCTAAAAAAATTGGAGGTGCTAGATCATTTTCAATTTAAGTAAAATATAAATACATAACAAAATAAAATCAATAAGACCAATAAAAATGGACATCAGTAAATTACACTTTAAACTTTTGATCAAACATTTTATTTGTGGCTTAACTATGCATACAAATACAATTTAGTTTAGCAAAATTTAAAAACTAGTTTAATTTACTGCACTACGTTAAACAGTGCTAATTACATCCAACGCCTGCAGTATGTTTTTTTTGAAATTCAACATCAATTGTTCAATAGCATGTAAGCTGTCTCCAGATTGTGAGGAGCTTAAGCGTGCTTCTTCAAGCAACTGAGATGTCCTTACCGCAGAACTTTTTGCGCTTTGAACTAGAGTTTTAAGCAGATTCAATATTAAAATTTAAATTAGATGCGTTATTTTTCTCCGTGGTACTCTTAGTTGGTGTTTGGGATGAACTTAACAGTGGCTTAATTTCGTTCGTTATATGAAATAGTTCCTACTGCAAACTATTTCCGTATCTACAGCCCTTTGCTTGATAGCGGTCTCTTCACAGTTGACTTTAATTGTAGCTAATTTACTAGAAGCAGCTTCAAAATCCCTTGAGTATTCATCGACTTCGTGTACTACCGCTTTTACTATCTGTCGATTGATCCGCTCTGTTCATATTCGTTGCGAATTATCAAGCGTTGATTTTAGTTGCACTTTTACTTCTATAACTTGTGAAAGGCTGCAATTAAAATCATCTAACAGACGAGGCTTGCTGCTTCGGTTTGCGCATCGTGTGGTGGTGTAAGTTTTTGCTACGTCGACTCCTTAAACTATCGCCACCACGTCCTGTAGTCACATGCTTAGAAGAAATTGCTTCATTAAGTTTACACTTGGTGTTGATTTTTAAATTATTAATGCGCTCCAATGACAAAGGACTAACAACGTGGCGGAACAAGAAAGTTTCTTTTCGAGACTGTTAAATATTGAACTTGACACTGTCTCATCATCTTCAAAACCGCATGCAGCTAAATTAGAAGTGGTGGCAACAATTTTTGATTTTTCTTTTGGTACTGTATATTGAACACATTCCGATTTTATAAAAGAAACTTCAGATACGGTATTTGATGCAGGCAATTGCAATGATATGGAACTAAAATTTGATGTTATATCCGAGAATGTTTGCGATTTTGAATCTTTACATGATTGCTGAATTGATGGTTCAAGTGCTGCTTTCCCTGTCGGATAACTTATAGTTTTTTCTATTGTATGGGTTGCAAAAGAGTCGTCGGTAGGATCTCCATCGACCGCTGGAGCTAAAAACCATAATTTTGTTATGATGAGGAAAATTAGTGCTTGTAAGAACTTACTAGAGATCCGAAACTATTGAAAAAGTGTTGTTGACTACCGCTGGCACACCTATGTCTCGTTAGTCGATGAATATTTTGGATTTGCACTCAATTATTGTTAAATTTCAAAACACAACATCAAAATATAAACAAATTTTAAGACATTTCATAATTGTCAAACATCTGTCAGCATCAAATTGTAAAAGCTTTCATTGAAATTGTAGTAGTCACGAGTCGTACAAATTTTGTCGTGTCGCAAAATTACGATGATACCAAAATAAAAACGAGACGACGAAAAAAACGACAGTCGTCGAAAAAAAAAACGACTACGATGATAAGGGTGATTATTTATGACAAAGTATAACTATTCATCTACTAACGAATTTTAGTACTTCGACTATAATACTTACTTTATTTTGGGCTCAATTCACTCATGAAATGCACACAAATAAAATCTCGACTTGTGGCTGAATCAATTTCACTGCACTGAGACCAAAAACAGTGAATGCGAACGCACAAAACCTTGCAGCACATATCTTTTTCCGTTACTGCTATGTTGACAAAAAAAAAATTTGTCGAGAATTGCTTCTTTAAGGAAATATGATGGCATATCACATTACATGACCATATCACAAGACCCGAAGTTACTCTATTGGTTTAAAAAAAAACAGGATTTTCGCTAAAGTAAACTTAAGCCAAAATAAGAATTTTAAATAAATTTGTTTAAACAATATATATTTATATTTATAAAAATGTTCCTCCCAATATCTTGGCTTAATTTCGTGAGTTGAAATAGTGGGGAGGGGTCCAGTAAAATCTTACCATAGGGGAGGGGGTCAATGAAAATCTACGACCTTCTTAATATAACAGATAGTATTGTTAGCACAAAATCAATCTTTGCCTTAGGATGCCGCTCAACATACGTATTGCAAAAGCTGCTGTGCTGTGCGCCATGGTCGAAAAGTTGGAGTGGCTGCACGAGCAAGATCTAGATACATTCATCTAATGACTGCCTTCCCATGCTACCAAAAGACATGGATGTCATGATTCCAATCATGACAATAGAAAAAGCACATAAATGCGCATAAAGTGTGGAAAGAATTAGGAAAGCTGGTGCCGCAGCCTATTTTTTACATTATACAATAGAACCTCTGTAAGTCGAAATTGAAAAGTGACGCTAAAAAATTCGAGTTATAGAGTTTTCAACTCATGTAGGACTTCGACTTAAGCGAATTTTGTCAGGAAATGTTCGACTTGTAGAGGTTAAGATTTATTCCAACTAATTTTAAGTTGGAGAGGTTAAATAAATAAAAATCCTAGTTATAGAGGCATTAAACATTGGTGTGTATTGCGGTAGGACCAAACTTTTTCTGATAATTTTTCAATCGACAACAGTAATGTAACTTCGCTGAAGTTCAAATAAAATCATATGTTAACGTCAGTCATAAATTCCTTTATCATTTCATAGAATTTGTATATCGTATTAGTAGGTTTTTATATTGATTTCTAAGAAACAATGATGTACATTGTCGGCATATTCTTAAGGTCCGTATCTTATTTTTCCTCGAGCTATAGAGGTAATTCGTTACAAATAATCGAGTTGTAAAGGTTGTAAGATCAAACATTACTATGTTCGAGATGCAGAGGTCAAATTTATTCCTTTGAGTTATAGAGGGAAAATATGTACTGAATTTACGTGTAGGGGCTCACTAATTATTTCGACTTATAGAGGGGTCAGATTACAAGCAATGGAGGTTTTGGGGCTTGAAGGGAAGAGAATACAACATTTTTTCGAGTTTGGGAGGCTTTCAACTTATCGAGGTTCGACTTAAAGAGGTTTCACTGTATATTTAATTAAATTAGTTATAATATACCTTAAACGTATTATCATTTCCCTCCACTTATTTCACAGGAAAAATGTAGTACATACCCTTTCGACATGTACCGTTTCGTAAACCTTTCACAAATCTTTTACATGAAATCTTACAAAGTTTCAGTTACATTTCAGAAATCTTCTATTCCCATTTCAAAAAAATTTAATTTTATTTAAAACGTTTCTGAACATTTTTTATTACGTCATCGGACTCTTTTTTTTTACTCTGCTTCACTTGCGCTGTTATTTTATTACTTGCGTTGATACTTAGTATTAAGTTGTTATATTCAGTGGCGAATAGTGAAATCCGGACAAGCAAAAAAATGTTGAATAAAATCCTTTAGAATCTAAATTTTTTATCGATTCAATAAACTGATGCAAGGATCAGAGAAGCAAATAATTTTTACTGAAAATATTTTGCTGTAGGTCGGAAAACCACTCCGTAAACATCTTTTTTCAGCAAAAAAGTGAAATACGTCCTTTATTGATAAAAACAGTTTTTTGGTAAGGGGGCGTTCAATTATTACGTAACGCAATTTTTGAAGATTTTTGACCACCCTCCCCCATGTAACGCGCCGTAACGTTTTCCTGTACCCTGTAAAGTACTTTTGAACAAAAATTATGTAAATTTTATTTTATTCCTTATAGTTTTTAAGATATTTCCTGTCAAAAAATGTCAAAAAAAAGCAATGTGTGCAGATATTTAAAGAATGACTGATGTGCATCTGCATATGTACATATATCTATATACACGGGCATTTCATGTGAAACGGATAACGAAACAAATTAGATTCTGAAATTTCTTCATATTCGCCCTAATTGTACTTCTAGAAGGTGTAAAAACTAGTGATGCCCGATATGCATAGATTTTCGATATTACATCGATGTAAGCCTTTGATATATCGAATTAACCTGATATATCAAAGCACTCAATATCGATGTATTTATCCGAAATATCGAAAATCGCATTATCTATGTAAAGCATATTAGTCGTTCAGTTTCTAACAATTACAATCTATAGTTTTTATATTATTAAGTTGCCCAAACTGATTGCTCTTCGTTCTTGCAGTTGTCGAAAATTAAAGCTTTAAGAATTTATTGAAAACTATAACACCACGTTGGCTCGACGATCATTATGACGTTTTAGCCACAACAATGAAAAATAAATTATCCACGATAGAATACCTCACTCTAACAATTGATATTTGGTCGGATCTTGAAATGAGAAGTTCCTTAGGTGTCACAGCTCATTTCGGTAGCATTGAACTTCAGTCAGCAGCAATGCTACAATATGCAACAATATAGGATCCACGGTAAAAAAAGACTTAACCTTGCCTTAATTAAAATTAAAGATTTGATGAAGAAAGATATTCGTGGAGAAGCGTGTGCTGCAGGAGCGGAATCCGGCTCTGACGGTTCAGACAACATTTTTCCGTCGGATTTTAACATCAGAACAGTTCACCGTAATCTTGTTCAGCGGAATTGGAAAACTAATAAATCTGACGAAAGTCTTTCAAATGAGTTAACTGTTTATTTGAAGACTCCAGTAAGTCGATTTAATGAAAACCCTTTGAAAGTATGGGCAGATTATAAAATACAATTTCCGAAGTTGCTCAACATTGCTTAGAAATATTTAACTATGGTTGTGAGCTCAGTGCTATCTGAAAGGCTTTTTTCAATGGCTGCTCGCAGTAGAGCAGCAAACCACAAGCTAAAAGAGTAACTAAACAAAATTTTGTTCATGCAAGACTTAAGCAATAAATATTGGGAATTATAAAAATTAAATTTGCTTATTTCTTCGCTTCCTTTTAACTTTTAGTGCCTAGTAATGAAATGCAAATTACATGCGATATATCGAAAACATCGATGTTTTTTCTTGATACATCGAAAAACCTTGATTCAACATTACCACATCGAAAAAATCATCGATGTTTCCATGGACATCTCTAGTAAACACATAATTTTGTATGAGGCTTAGTTGTCAAGTTATGGACTTCTAAAAATTGAAGTATTATGAAGAAAAAATTTTTCGCAAGCATTTTTTGAATTAAAAAAACTTACAATAAAATATTAAGCATAGTGGTTTTTATTGGAAATTTACTATTCTTTTTAATTATGAAATTAGATTCGAAATTTGATTTTTTTTCTCGTAGAAAACCAGAAGCAAACATTGAAATTTTATTTAATCCGCCAGTATTTTCGAACTGTACTAAAATCTTCTATTTTCCGGAAAATTGCGAAAATTTTTTTATAAAACATGCAATATATCTTAACAGAAAGCAATCTAAACAAAAAACTACTTAAATCATAGGGACTTCCAGCTATTTTCTGGTGGAAGACAATTTTCGGAAAACTTGAATTTACGCTTTTAAACTTGAGGGCCCGATATAATTGAAATTTAACATAAATCGGACTTATTAACTAATGCGTAGAAAAAATCTGGTATCTGAGATGTATGGGAGATGCCACACTCTGTTGTCAAACCAAGCCCACACTTTTCGTGTGGCTGAAAATGCGAATAATATGTATCGGAAAGGGTTTTTTTCGCATTTTGCATTATGTTTGAACCTAAAGAAAATTCTCTCAAAATTTCAAACTAGAAGACATAAGGCCCAATTTTACCAACAACAAATTTCTTCACAAGAAATTTAGGTATTATGTCATGTTTCGATTATTCGTTTTATTGTTGGTTACGTAGCTTACAAAAACTTCAACGATAAGTTTTTTGGTATAGAAAAAATTTTAATATAAAAAAATTTTTTTTTCATGATAGTAACAATGTTTCCCGGTAGTAAGTTTGTTTGAAAGAATTGAGAAATTTTAATTTTTTTTAGTAAAATTTTAATAAAAACTTATCTGCGAGATTCGAATAATTTCTAACCAGGCTTAGTAGAATAAACTTATTAATCAGAAAAATCGTTTGTCTTAACCTTTTTTATCCACGAGATAAAAATAATTCTATCTACGCTTAGCAAAATTAACTTCTTATTCAGGTAAACCTTTTGCTTCGAAAGTAGGTTTTTAATCAACAGATCTATTCATAAATCAAAGCATTGTAATAACATAATTATAAATTGCGAAACTTACTTTTGTAAAAGTCACTACTTTTCTAGCTATGTGATATTTTCATTGAACAGGTTAAAATCATGAAGCTGCATGTAGAGGTTAAGTTCCGCAACTTTTGAAATTTGCAAAAATGTCCAAAATATAACTTGCGAATTCAATTTGGCAAAGTTATTGGTCGCTTTGATGAAGAAGAACTTATCTAATCTTTTCCCATTTTCGAGTCAATAGAGATTGCCAGCCTCTGAGTCATTTTGTAGGCTTTTCTCATTTTTCATGGTCACAAATTCGTCTAAAAACATGTTGAAGCTATGACAGTTTCTTCATTTCTTATTACTTATTTCTTGGAGTTTTGTTATATTTAATTACACTGCGTGACTTTTCTAACACGAATTGTATCACCTATTTTAAACTATACATTTCAAAAGTAACACAGTTTGTAAAGGATAAAGTGTCATAAACGTAACATTTTCAAGTTATGTTTGTTAATTAACGTCAAACTTCGTCAGTTTTCCATGTTTATATATCAATTCTTTTAGTTTTTCTTAAGATCTTTTAATAGTGTTAGTAATATAATCAAACGATTATGAATTTGAAAGAAAAGCTACGAAGTTTTTTCTTAATTTTTGCTGAAATAAGGTACGCAAATAATATTACACAACTATAATTTATTTTAAAATTAAGGAGGGGGTAGGGTTTTAGCGTTACATTTTAGGCATAAGTTTAAAAATGTTTTTTAGTGATATGGTAAAAGTAAATCTATTTATTTAAAAAACATATCGTTACCTTAATATAGAAAGGCCCTAACTAACATTTTTTTCAAAATCAAGATTTTTACAGATTTCGGTAGGTCACCCACTAATACACCTTTGACAAAAAAATGTGTGAGCTACGATTGAAAATAAATCAATTACAAGCAAATAAAAAAAAGTCATTACTCACAAAAACTTTAATTTTTATTAAGTTTTTTCGTTCTCCTGTAAAATAATAAAAATGTAAGATAGGGCCTTTCTATATTAAGGTAACGATATATGTAAAAGTACAATACTTAAAGAGTATTCTGTGAAAATTTCATTAAAAAATATTGCAAAATAAGCCATTGGCAGAAAATTTCCGCGGACGCCTAAAAAAAAGGGGGTTTGCGGTGGACAACATAACTCATCACTTTATCATCTGATATCAAAAAAAAAAAAAAAATTTGGTTAGCTTATAAGTTTTTCAGGATATTGACGAAGGGTTTTTTTTCTTTGTAGTCCAGGAGAAATAGGGTTTGAACAACAAAATTATTCGTTACAGCAATCTGACAGCGGAATATTGTTGAACAAGAGGACAAAAAAATTGAATCAACAGCAGCTATCTGGGGTGGAATGGGTTGCATTTTTAGAGGTCTAACACTGTTTTTCACGATTTCTGGCTAAACTGTGCATCATATCAAAAAAAGATTAATGCAATAGTTGTAGGAAATAAGAAGATCTACAACTTTTGTACTGATCATTTTCACCTAAAGCTCAAAATTTTTCGAAAAAATGGCTGAAAACCGGTTTTTTGGTTTCTAAATTTTTTCTCTGACAAAAAAGTTTCTATGAAGCTGAAACTTGAAAAAATGATACTTTTCAGTGTTACACAAAGGCAGTAATTTTTTCAGACAGAAATATTTAGAGGTTGTTGTTAAATTTAATTTTTAAACTGAAAAAACCGAAATTTTTAACTGAGATTCCTCTTAAAACTACACCTCCTAAGGAGTTCTGCTTTGGCTCACTTACTCGTTGTTAGATAAATGATAAAAAAAGGTATACTGCAGTGGAAAAAATGACCGAAAAATTGAAAATCTGTGGTCTCTCCGACGGGTAGAGCTATGGTGTTTCTTGTGTAACAGCTCAAATTCTTTGTTGTTTTCACTGTTTTCACCTTAATACACTATAATTTGAAATTGTCAATGCCACTACATAAACTTCCTCCTGCTTCCAAAATAAGTGCTTATGTGCTTATTAAAATTCTTAAAATTTGTAATATGATTAAACATTATTTCAAGAGTATTCTGCGAAATTTTCATTAAAAAATATTAAAAATAAGCCAGTGGTGGTGGGGAGAACTAAATAACCTCAAAAAGAAGTCAACATGCGGTAGGCAGGATAACTCATGACTGCTTCATCTGAGATCAAAAACCAAAAAAGATTTCTTAAGTATATAAGTTCTTCTTAGATTTGAACGAAGGAATAAACAAAATATTCATTTTTGAATTTTTGGTGCAGGTTTAATCGAAAAACTCTGATTTTTACCAAAAATTGCTCCTTTTGTTTATTAAAAAATATATAGTGATTGAAGAAAAACAGAATCCGTCGTTCAGATCCGAGTATTTAGTATCGAAAAGACTGTGTAAAATTTTGGCAAAATCGATCCACAAGTTTTCGAGAAATTTTGACTACCGACTTAAAAAAAAAGTTTTTAAAAAACGCAATTGAAGTTTATATATTATTACTTTTTCATATGACCGCTCAGACTCTATTGTCTAGAACTCGAAAAGTTTTGCTCCTAATGACTTCAAATTTTCTGACAATATTCCTTATGACTTCAGAAAATAGATTAAAATTGATTTTTTGCCCCTTTTCCCCTCATGTCATTTACTGAACCGAAATTGGGCGGATTTGAAGAAGTTAGCGGAGTAACAATCGGAAAATTTATTGTAAAAAATTTTTTTGAGATAGTACCCTTGAAAGCAATCATAGACACAAACTAAGTCGCTATACTAGGTAAATACGGGCGTGGCACCACCTGCAATATTTATAAACGTTATAGGCAAAACATAAAGTGTGAAGAAGCACTCATAAAGTAAAAATTAATAATAAGAACAATTTTTTATCCGCATTGTAATAGAAAATGCGTAAGATCAAGTTTCTATGGGGCAAAATAAAAATAATACACAAAATAATAAAGTTAATAAAACAAGTGAAGTCTATTTTAAAAATGATAATGAAAAAATTAGTGATGGTTCACTTGTAGAAACATAATTTAATATATTTTTTATTAAAAGCGTTGAGATAAATAAATCTATTTCAGTAAGTGCATATACAAAATCTAATGAAAAACAACAATAACAGCTTTAAATTTAGAATCATAACAAAAAATGAACTTGAAAATATCGTTAAAAAAATATGAATTCTAAAAAAACTTTTTTTCATTTGGTTGGTAACAAAATAATCTTAGACTCGTTCCAACAAAGGTTTATTTCGGCTATGTCGGACTACTGAAATATAATCAAACTTGATATATTTTGGCTATGTCTGACAAAATGTATCCGACTGCAGAGTTAAATAAAAGCTTAAAATGCAGCCGACTGCTGCACAAAAGTGCTGACATTGCAGAGAAACACATTTTCGCAATGTTCTCACGCTTGCCGCTGAAAATTGAAGAAATACTTAAGTTCGTCGAAGAAACAAATATCTTACAAATATGTTGCAGGAATTGTTTATAGTTATTCTACATATTTTTTTCATGTAAAATTATTTGTTTCGCAATTTTCTTTGTAAATTTAATTTTGTTGTTCCAGTCTGTTAGAAATTATATTTCAAACGTTTAATTAACTAAACTAAATGCACTGAAATGGAAAATTAAGATAAACAATATTTGTTTACTCCAATCGATGGGTAAAATCGAAGATTAATTTCTTACATCACCAGCAACATGCCTGGCAATGTTCTTAGTCCATTTTGGGTCCGTATTCCTAAAATTCTTTTGAGCATCAATATGATCCGACCCAGTTTTGAGCCCATTTTTTGAAAAAAAAATAACTCTTGGAATCACTATCATTTAAACATCACCATAATAGTCTTAATGATTGGAGACTTTTTTCTTTATCGAAAATAAGCCCGACGGGTCTTTATTTAACTTAGGTACGGCTCTAGTAAGTCCAGAACTAAGTTGGTTAAAGAAATTGGTTTCGAGAAGCTATGGTCAAAAAAGGATATTAGAGGGGACGTTCCTCAAGCGACGTTCGTCGCTCAATAAAATATTTCGCTCTTTTTTCTTACCATCAAGGCTCAATCAAAAAAGTTTTAGATATAAAATCGAAAAACAAAACAAGTGTATCTATTATTTTGATCAACGAATTTGCGCCCGCTTTCGATTTATATTCACTGGCGAAAAAATAGGTGAAGTACCTTCTTTTATTTCTCAGTTAACAGCATCGCCATATTGTACTCTCTGGTTTTACAAGGAATTTTAATGCCAATTCTTCCAAATATAGAATTTATTCGGGATTGAGTGAAAATCTTTTTGGTGTATCTATTATTTTGATCAGGAGTGTATATATTTTTTTTTTTGAGATACGCCGTTTTCGCTTAATACGGCAGTATAGACCTATATAGACCATAGACTATATACTTACATATAGAGTTATTACCTGGCTGTCGTTGTTTTAAATATGTTGTTGAAATACACTGCCTTCAAAAGCGAAAATGGCGTATCTCAAAAAATTCTTTTCGAGATAATTTATTTATTCCATTAGGAGATTTTTTATATGTTTGAATTAAGACATCGGCATTTGGTGTAGTTCATTAGACGCGTAATTTCTTAGGCTATTCGATGCCATAAAAATCTCGAATATATATTTTTTGGAATAAGCCCTATTCGCTCCTGAGGGCAGTACAGGTATATTAAAATAATTATCCTGCAGTCACAGCACACAAAACGAAACCAAAAAGCGAACTTTCGTTTGAAACTGAGAGTCTGCTCAAATGTGAGATCACTTAAGAGTGAAATATAGAACTTGTTATAATTAATTGGGTCGGCCATGGTGTAATAATAAAAGTGGAGTAATTAAAATGTGTTCTCAAAAAGTTCGGGTAATCGCATCCTCCATTAAACATGACATTTATCATCAATTCGATTTTATCGTGTTGCGTTTTTTTTTTTTTTGAATTATCGGGGCTTCGATGTTTTGGCTTTATACTGATGTATTTGTTTTATGCGTTTTTAAGCTCTGATGCAAATAAAATTTTCAATAAAATCAAAAAAAATCTTTGACATATTGGACTAAGAATGACCTCAGAAAAATTATCACTAGCAGCATTTCTTGCATAAAAGGCATTCTTGGATAAAAGGCATTATATACCAAGTTGGGTGTGTCAAAATTCAACAAGACGTTTTGCTCTCTTTTGCCGAAGATGAAATGCCATTTCGTTGGGTCTTCCAGCAAGACAATGGATCGAAGGACACCAGTAAACGGGCAAGGGAGTGGTAAAAGGTGTTGAGGTCATACAGTGGACTGCTCAGTCACCAGACCTAAATCCAATCGAAATCTTGTGGTGCGACATCAACAGATATGTAAACAATGCTAAACCAACAAAAAATGCAGCTTTGGAGTGTCGTCCAAGGAGCCTGGACAAATATATCTCCCACACGCTGTCAAAGTCCTGTCGACTCAATACCGCGTCGCTGTGATGCCGTTTTAAAAAAATAATGTCTTTTCAACTAAATATTAAGCTTAGTTTTTGTTTTTATTAATAAAAAGTCTTAAAATTGTATTTTTGTAATTTTTTATTATGAACACAGCTGTAGATATTTATCATAATTACAAATTAACTACTACTTTTTCAATTAATTTAAAAAAATTATTAGGTAAATAAAAGAGGTCGGAATTTGGTAACGTAAAAATTTCCTATGTTCCTTATTCCGTCCGGTAACAGGATTTTTAAGCTTTGTAAAAAAATATAGTTTTTGAGCTTAATAAATCTAAAAACGTTAAATTCTTGTTAGACTGGTCATTCTACACATAATTCTACGATGGAGACCCTGTATACGACCTAGCTTAAATTCGTAAGATTTGCCATTATTTGACTTGAAACTTACACATTTTTATTCCATTTTCCTGTCTGAACCTGTAATTGCTCTATTATTTTAGGTTTTAAATCTACATTAATTTTTATTCTCTCTCTGTATCCTTTGATACTGCAAGGTACATTAACATTTATACTACAGATATTTATTAAAAAAATATACATCTAAATATATCTGCGTAATTATTATAAAAAAAATTTGATTGCGGTCGGAAACTAGGCATATTTTATTTTCTATAAATTATTTTTTACTGAGCCTTCTGTTCAGTACAGTTAGTGCGAAAAAAAACACAAAAAAATTACAGCGCAAAATGCATAAAAAGAAACAAATCATTTCTTTTGGGCAAACTAGCAGCTTATACTAGTTTCGATGACCGCTACGTCATCGTCATCAGTAAGCTTTGTTCGCCGAAATTTAATAGTCTACTAGCATACTATATCTTACTTCTTGCGTTGACCATTTAAGAATCATCGCAACAATATAAACATAGCACGATAAAAACTACATTTCCCTCTTCATATGCAATTGTTCTTGTAATCTTTTTGATATCACACATTTATTTTCTATATTCCTGTTTCCGTCCGCTTCGGTCGGACGGAATCTTACACCCCAGAAATTCAAAAAAGTTATAAAGCAGCAAAAAAGAACACAATAGAAGAAAATATACCTGATCCGACAAAATTTGAACAAAATACACCCGTTAAAACTATTCAAATTGATACTTCAAATAAAAATGTATCCGACACTTTTTAAGAATGCTCTTCTTTGGTCTGGAAGTAATGAAATTTAAAAGATATCTGATATGAAAAAAAGTCAGAGTAAATTTATAAAAGTATACCCCAACTTTTTTTTCCAACTTAAACTTTTTTATGTTTCCATGCTTTTAAAACTGAAATATATGTTTAACTTGACCAGTTCCTTACTATTTTTATTTAACCATGTCATGAATATTAGTTGTTATACTTAGAAATCAACTTTGTTTAAAACTAAAAGATTTTAATCAAAATCGTAAATTGCATTTGAATTTCGCGTTTATAATAAACATTATTTTAAAAAACGATAACTTTACTGTTATTTTAAACTCATTTAAATATATTGAAGTTAATTTTTCTTATTGCGGCATTAGCGGTCGGAATCAGGACCTTCAGTGGACGGAATCACGCAAATTCATCTCAGGGCGGTCGGAAAATGGTGCACCTCATCTTTTTTTGTATTAGTTTTTTAAAAAGCAAATTTAGAAACGAAAACTATCATTTAAATTGTTTTTATCCAATTATTTCCGTGTGAAACATCGATAACAATAAATAGGTTAATTTTAGTGAAATTTTATGTTATATTTATATATCTTCCATGAGATTCAAATAGACGTGCGGATAAGTGGTCGGTAATCGGTGCCTTTGCGTTATGCCAAATTTGGCATTAAAGTTTAACTTAGTGACATCAGAATTACTCGAGTTGTGATCTTCAGCTTCAAGGACTCGATATTTTTATTCATGTACAGTTATTCAATTTAAGTATTATATAAAAATTACTCAGAAGATTTGTTGGAATTTCGGTAAGCTTTAATTAAATAAAATGTTCATTTTCGACAAGATGTGCGTACTCTAGCAATTTTTGAACCAAAAATCTCGATTTCGGACTACTGTGCACTGGTCCAAAAATTCGTTACATGTTTTGTAAAATCCATGATTGCAGTTTTGACGACATGAACGAATATTTAATATTCAAAAGCGACTTACTCGTGTAGAGCGGCCCACCAACGTGACGCTATGTTTTACGCTCGAAGTATTGCACAGATTTTAAAACTCATTGAAACATTTTGTGAAAATGGCACGATTCTGTATTCTTTCGGGATAACGCGACGGGAAGCTTTAAAACGGAACGTATGGTCAACTTAGGAATACACCAAGAGTCACCATTATCCGTTGCCTTATTTATAACCGCTTTTGATCAGTTGGTTAAGATTCTCGCTAAGTATGCCAATTTTGAGCATTCTATTTACACGATGCTATAATCACCAAAACAGCTGATAGCGTAATAAAAACCAATTACACAAATATTCTGAACGATATCTATGGATGGGGTTAATGTTCTGGAGCTGTGCTAGCCACAAACGTATCTTTGCACAACTTTTGCCTGTGGTGAAAGAAGATGGACAACGATTTATGTCTGGCTTATTATTTTACCACTGCTCTATATTCACTGCCGCGGCATTCGCTATTAAAAACGCAGTCGACTGCAAGTACAAGTAAAGGTAAATTGGTTATCTGCTCTAATAGCAAATCTTCTATCAAAGTCGTCAGAAATATTTTTAAGCAATATGAATTCTATTACATCCGATGTAAGATATAAATGTATCTCTCACCCCAAAAAAAAATAAAATATAAATCATGTGGGTATATCGAATCACTTAGGCATAATAAGCAATGAATTTGCTGATAATGAAGCAACTACTTAGCACATACAACTCGCCAGGCTACATACATTATTTTATCCACCGTCTGGGAATTTTGATTTTATTGCTATTTTCTACTTAAAACATACTTTTCGATTTAATTGAAAAATGCTGATTGTGTTCGAATTCCAGCTGACATATATCGCATCGACGTCATCTGATTCAAAAAACTTGCAGAGGATTTATATTCAGTAATTGGATTACCAAGATTCGACTAAATATACATATGCTATTTTGAGCTGGGAACTCAATTTTGTTAATTCGGACTCGCTCTGCGATTCTTTTCCACCAACTGAGTGATACATCGGCGGGATTGTGTTTAGACGATCATGAGTAGGCATATTAGAATCCGCGTAAATAAGTCAATTTATCGACGCTACCTCCCGGACTGTATGTATTAGTATTATTATTCATATATTTAAGTTTTTTTTCTCAGTTCTAAAATGTGATCATTTATATCTAAGTTTTCTTGTAGACTTCACTCAAAATAAAGCAACGCAATTGTCCCCGACTCTGAATAAAAATTTTTACAAATAAGATTTTAGAATTAATTTTAATGGAAAATATTTCAGAACGTGTGTTGTTTGACACTCCTAATAAATACTTGTAAAGAAAGTCTGCGCCGCTTCTACGATTTGTCGTACTTCTTTCAATTGTACTTCTTTCATCGTCTAATTGTCTTAAGGAGGGGGTAGGGTTTTGACGCTACATTTAAGGCATAAGTTTTAAAATGTTTTTTAGTGTTATGGTAAAAGTAAATTTATTTATTTAAAGAGCATATAAAAGTACAATATTTAAAGAGTATTCTGTGAAAATTTAATTAAAAAATATTGCAAAATAAGCCATTGGCAGCAAATTTCCGCGGACGCCTAAAAAAAAGGTGGTTTGCGGTGGACAAGATATCTCATCACTTTATCAACTGAAATAAAAAAAAAAAAAACTTTCTTTAGCTTATAAGTTTTTAAAGGTATTGACGAAGGGTTTTTTTTTCTTTGACGATTTTTAAAATTTTGGCATAATTTTTAAGCTAAAAAACGAATTTTTTTTAAAAAAAAAAGGCAAAAATCAGTATATTTATTATTGCAGAACTGGTTGTAATGAAAAAAAAACCCCTCGTCATATCCTGGTTTTATATGTATTAAAAAAGTGTGCCAAATTTCACGAAAATCGGTCTAGTAGTTTTTGAGAAAAAGTGTCCACCGACTTTGAAAAGTTAGTTTCGAGAAAATCACGTTTAAAGTTATAGCACTGTCTTTTTTTCATATACTTACACAGAATCATCGAGACTCAAGACACTGTATCTTCGTCAGTTTTACTCCAATCGACCTCAAATAGGATACTTTTGAAGAGTTATGCTATTAAATAAAACAACAACAAAAATTGGAAAAAAAAAATTTGGCAAAACCCTACCCCCCTTAAAACAGTTACACATACAGTAATCCCTCGAACTGCGCGGTTTCGGACTGCGCGAGTTTGTTTTTGCCACCGAAATTTCGCATTGCGCGGTAAAAGTTTCTTCATATCATATCATATCATATCATATCATATATCATATCATATCATATCATATCATATCATATCATATCATATCATATCATATCATATCATATCATATCATATCATATCATATCATATCATATCATATCATATCATATCATATCATATCATATCATATCATATCATATCATATCATATCATATCATATCATATCATATCATATCATATCATATCATATCATATCATATCATATCATATCATATCATATCATATCATATCATATCATATCATATCATATCATATCATATCATATCATATCATATCATATCATATCATATCATATCATATCATATCATATCATATCATATCATATCATATCATATCATATCATATCATATCATATCATATCATATCATATCATATCATATCATATCATATCATATCATATCATATCATATCATATCATATCATATCATATCATATCATATCATATCATATCTTCATTTCTCTTTTTATATTTTTTCGCACTATTTTTCATGCAATATATATGCACATAAAATTTGGTGAATCCCCTTGAATTAAATTTCCTTAAAAATTTTACCTTGCGAAATGGAATTTTTAATAATTTTACTTTGCTCTGTCGTAGAATGCTTTCCACGGCCCACTAAAATGTAAAAACTTGGAAAAATCATTGGAATATTATACAAAAATAATAGAACTTACTTTTTACGAACAAATTTTTTTAATAAGAGTGAATATCTAATCTTCAGAAGTAATGAAGTGGAATACTACTATTATTCTGATCACTCGAAGTAACATAATTACTCCATATAATAGCAAACTTAAAAAGTACCGTTATTTTTTTTGTAACAAAATGTCATATGCTTATTTTGTGTACTTCTCAAGTAACTATATTTTAAAAGATTAGAAAAAAAACCTCATTTGTTTGAAATATTTTCATTCAATTCATAAATGACATCGCACTACTATTTTTCTGATCACAGCTGTATGTATTTTTACAAATGAATTTATAATTTTTATTTATTTTTTTTATGTTTTTACGTTTATTTATATGTAATACAGGGTGTTTTTTTTAGAGGTATAGAGCTTCGAATTGAAATAAAACACAAGAAAATCGTTTTTATGTCCATCAATTTGGCTTTATTGGAAGGATAATTTTATGCCATTAATGTTTAAATATGATTTCGGGCATGTGGCCGCCGCGGCTGGCTCGAATAAAGCCAATTCTACAGGTCCAATTTTGAACCACTTTTTCGAGCATATGGGGCCGTATGTCGGCAATAACGCCACGAATGTTGGCTTCCAAGTCCCCTAACGTTTCTGGTTTGTTGGCGTAGACGAGCGACTTCACATATCTCCAAAGAAAATAATCCAATGGTGTCAAATCACACGATCTTGGTGGCCAATTGACAGGTCCATTCCGCGAAATTATGCGCTCATCGAATATTTCCTTCAATAAATTGATTGTGACGTGCGCTGTGTGGCATGTAGCGCCGTCTTGTTGGAACCACAACTCATCCACATTCATGCCATCCAATTCGGGAACAAAATAGTCGGTTATCATGGCTCTATACCGGTCTCCATTAACGGTAACTGACTCTCCAGCATTATTTCGGAAGAAGTATGGCCCAATGACTCCACCAGCCCATAGAGCACACCAAACAGTCAGTTTTTGTGGATGTAATGGCGTCTCAAGGGTCTCAAGTGGATTCTCTTCACTCCAAATGCGGCAATTTTGCTTGTTGACGTAGCCATTCAACCAAAAATGAGCCTCATCACTGAACAAAATTTTGCGATGAAAATCAGCATCGAGATCAATCTCATTTTCGGCCCATACACCAAAATCACGACGCATTGCATGGTCTCGCGGCTTTAATTCTTGCACAAGCTGGATCTTGTAAGGTCGCAAGCCAAGATCTTTGCGCAAAATCTTCCATAAAGTTGATGGACAAAGCTCCAATTGCTGTGCACGGTGGCGAATCGATTCATTCGGGTCCTCTTCAACATTTTGCTCTACAGCGGCAATTGTTTCTTCGGTGCGCACTGTTCGACGTCTCTGCGGATGCGTATTATCACATAGAGTAAACGTAGTGCGAAAACGACCCATGGTTAACCGAATTAATTGCTCTGATGGACGATTATGTCGACCATAAAATGGACGGAGCTTGCGGTAAACTTCGCGAACTGAACCATTATTTTCGAAATAAATTTGCACGATTTGCAAGCGTTGTTCTTTTGTCAACCTGTTCATGATGAAATGGCAAACCAAACTGAACATAAATGACATTAGAGTTGCCAGATTTGACCATAAAATGCCAGTTTTATCTCTATTCGAAAAACAAACCTCTAAAAAAACACCCTATACAACTAGTCACTTAATAAAGACTTCATTTGAACTATGGACCTACTTAAAACTAAATTTTTAGAAATTTAGGATATGGAACGTATTCCCCACATTTAATACAAAAGTGGGTTCACAGTGCGCGGTTTTGGCCTGCGCGCTGTTTTTTCAGAACGTAACTACCGCGCAGTGCGAGGGATTACTGTATGCCTAGACCTTAAAACAATAGCTCAGAATAACAAAGCGTTGAAGAGAAAGATCACTTGTCAGTTACTAATAAAAACGTATTTTTGCTTTAACCTGTAAAATTAGTGAAGACAACGGTATACTAGAAATAATAGCTTTAAGTATCGTTTCTCTATTTACAGGTATATTATATTAATCTATAGTGTAAGCAATAATGATTGTAATAAAATAACTCTATTTACAGAGGAACTTATCTCAGTTTTATTTCTCTATGATGTATGTATTTGCAAACACATTATGTACTAAATATTAATTTTAAAAAAACTTGATTAAACTTTGTTCTTTTTTGAGATATCTTATCTTTATGAATCAACCTCTGAACCCTTTATTGTAATTAGGCTATGTAAATTTTTAAAAATTACAAACAAACATTAATTTTCTCCAAATGTTTGTCTTTACAGATTATGCAAAGTGAATCCGAAACCGCCATGTGAGGTTAACGACAACATATGTGAACAATATCGACACGAAAATAATAGGAATATATTGAACATGCAAATGCAAATACCTACTGAAATCTAAAAAATTTATTAAAGAAACGCAATTGAGAATTCTTCACTGTATAAACAAATAGCAAATATTAGAAAAAGTCAAAAATACTTGATACAGAACAAAGAAATAAAAACAACAGAAGGCGATAATCTGAAGGGAAATCAAAATTTTGAATTATTTTAGTGTATCAAACAAAAAAAAATAAATAAATAAATTTATTTATTTGTGTTTATAGAAATTAACTCATAAAAACAAAAATTCGAATTTGCTAACTGTAAAGTAAATAAAACCTGCGACGAAAAGAATTAATTTATCAAATTTACCTAGTACAACATACGTTCAGCACGCAGTATCTTATTCGCTTGACTTATTTGTTTTACACACACATTTTGGCGCCAAAATTTGAACTTGCAGAATTCCTTTATGTAAAATTGAACTAAAAACGAGCCAAATATAATCTATCACTGTGGAGCCTAGAAGGGATAACATAGGAAAATTTCGAAGATTCCGCAAATTTTATAAATTTCCGGCAATGCGAACAAAAAATTTTATATTAATTCTTTGCTGTGTGGTCATCACAAGTTTTATGTTCATAATTCTGAGTCCTACGGGTGAACCGAATGATTCACTGAAAAGCATAGTATCACACACGCATCAGCAATTTAACAAACTACAGGTGAGTGTCTATTTCTCCTTATGAAACACAATTACTCGAAGTTACATAGTGCATCAATTTAGTGGCGAAGACTTATTAGTTTTAACCTATTATACTCCAGCACGTCTAAGTTTAGTGATGTAGACGAGGGTGACCTTTCTTAGAGTTTTTCTTGAAGTCACTCTTTGTGGTTGTTGTCTTATTTTAGGAATAAATGTGAGGATAATTTTCTTCAAACAATTTTAGATTGTATTTCATCTTTTTATATCAGTTTTTAATAAATCGTATCTAAAAAAGACTAAAATAAGGACTGTCCCAGAAAAAGTTGTCACTTTTATTTTGCTTGATTACAGCCTACCTGCTAATTTTATTGGTCTAAAAAGAAGCAATATTTGTTCTACTTAAAGTGACGTTTAACATGATGTATAACACTTGGTGATAGCACTTTTAACGACAAAGATGTCGAGCAAGCAGCAAAAAGTCCGCGAATTCATTTTGTTCACATACCTGCATAATCCAGGATTAAAATATTCAGCTATATCAAAAATAGTTGGTGTAACAGTGAAGGGTTTTTTGAAGCAGAATTTCAGCACCTCAGTGCGAGATATGGCGGCTAGAGCAGGTTCATCAAAATCTACTGTACAAAGGACAAGGGAAAAAAGTATGATGAAAACATAGAGAGTTCAAAAAGTACCAGACCGTTCTGATGAAAAGCAGTTGATGGCTCATATACGAGCCCGAAAATTGTATAAAAGGTACCTGACTAAATTTGATTACTGCGTTATGAACGACGGAAGTTACGTCATAGCAGATTTTAAGCGGCTATCTGGGCACAAATATTATACATCACCGAAGAAGGGGCATATGCCTAGTAAATTTAATGAAAAAAAAATTTCAAAATTTTCGAAGCAATATATGGTTTGGCAGGTCATATGTACCTGTGGCCTCAGAAGAAGCTTCTTTGTTACGCAAGGCACAATCAATTCAAAAATTTTTATATAGACGAGTGCCTCGAAAAACGTGCTCTACCATTTATTCGTGCACATGAAGGTACAGTGATTCTCTGGCTCGATTTAGCAACCTCTCATTACAAGTTATAATTTTTAGACATAAAGCTAGGAAACTTATTTAATATCAAAAACGTTAATTCAAAAACTTTCTTGGGCATCCAATTGTATCAAGTGCCTAATAAACTTACGATTCAGCACATCTAGAATCCGAGATAAAGAACCTTAACGAAATCAAAGAAGCCATTATGCTCTTCCTATCAAAACGGAGCTTGCATCGTTGTTAGTGACCAAAAATTAAAAATATCTAAATAATTTGTGCTGAATATGGTAGACTCTGTCTTGGGGTCGTATTTAAGGATTGAATGTGGATTAAAATTTAATAACTATAAGTCACAAAGCAACAGAAACCTTGAAAATACAACCAATGACAACATATCTTCGTTGTGCAAATTCATTTCCCACAGTAGTTTACTTCATAAGGTCTAGTTTATTATTCATATCTTTTTGTATCTACAATGTAAATTGATATATGTTTATTTTTATATTACACTATACTATAACTTTATATAGATATGTTATATTATTAACTGGCAGATAGCCTAAGCTGCTCGTGTAATATATTATTATTGTTATTTGTAATTATAATTCTTATAAATACAAATACAAATTGTGCTCTCGAGGCACTGCAAGAGGCGTTCAGCTTAAAAATTTTATCTATGCCAAAAAATCGTATTCTCTGCTTATTTTTAAGTTTGTAGAAGGTAGACGTTATCAGACTAACTACACTACTCTACAAATTTACAAAAACTTACACTAAACGTAACTTTTTCATAAATCCTATCAAATAGTGAATAAATAAAAAAAATTATGAAAACCCATTATGTATTGAGGAAATACCGACAATTTGAAAAAAAAGTCCTCTCAGTATTTTTTTTTCGTATTTGTAATTTTAACATACAAAGTTCGAATGACGATAACTTCGAAAAATGTGACTTTTCAGCAAAATAAAAAAATATAAGTGTCTTAAAATTGAGCATAGCAATGATACCTATAAATTTTAAGCAAATTGATGACATCGATGTCGTCCGCTTTACTGGATTTGAAAAATAATGTGCATTTATAAGTGTGACTTATAAGTTGTGACTTTTCGATAAACATTCTTATGCTTAAAATTTTTATAATAAAATTCTCTATAAGATAGGGGGGCTAACTTCCAGATAGAGGGCTTCAAAGTTGGAATTTGTTAAAAAAAAAACAAAAAAGGGATTTTTCACCTATTTTCGATCATAACATCCATAATATTAATACTAGGGCACATTTTGTGCCTTAAAATTTTTGCAATACTCTCCTCTACACTAATTGTAAATAAAAATTTAAAATTGATTGTCTAACAATTAAAGTTCTTACAAGCATTTCTGTGAAGTACGTATGTGCTCTCATGTGCATTTTTATGAATTTTGTAATCTATATGAAAAATTGGGGCCAATCGAAAAATATTACGATATTCGGATTCTACGGAAAATTTCTCTATAGAAAATGTTATCGGACTTCGTTGTCAAAAATCTTGTTGGGTAGTGTTATTAGTGGTCATTCAGAATTTAAAATATACACTGTAAAATTAATAACTTAATTATTCATACAAATCCATAAGAAAATCGTAGAGACTGGGTGTAATTTCCCATACAACTAAAATACCTAAAACGCTATACCTGTGCACCTAAGGCGGACTTTTTCTATGTTTTAATGTCGTTTTTTTTCATTAAATTTCAACGAAATCGGACATAAACTCTGAAAGCTCAAATATCGGGACAATTATTTATGTTCCTCAAGCTAAAATATACTAAAAAAAAGGCCATCTACAAACTTTTCAAAATAAACACCCTAGATACCGACTTTCCTTAGTAAAATCTTAGTTTTATGTCAATTATCGTGGAAAACATTCATATGGTTTTGTCAAGCTTCAGGGCCCTTACTCTTTCCTTAAGGGGGAAAAGGGAATAAGGAATATTGTCAGAAAATTTAAAGTCATTAGGAGCAAAACTTTTCGAGTTCCAGACAATAGAGTCCGAGCGGTCATATGAAAAAGTAATAATATATAAACTTCAATCGCGTTTTTCTCAAATTTTTTTTTTATGTCGGTAGTCAAAATTTCTCGAAAACTTGTGGATCGATTTTGCCAAAATTTTACACACATGCCTCTTTTCGATACTAAATACTCTAATATGAACGAAGGATTCTGTTTTTCTTCAATTACTATTTATTTTTTAATAAACAAAAGGAGCAATTTTTGGAAAAAAATCGAGTTTTTTGATTAAACCTGTACCAAAAATTCAGAAATTAATATTTTGTTTATTCCTTTGTGCAAATCTAAGAAGATCTTATATACTAAAGAAATCTTTTTTGTTTTTTGATATAAGATGAAGCAGTCATGAATTATCCTGCCTACCGCATGTTGACTTTTTTAGGTTACTTAGTTCTCCCCACTACCACTGGCTTATTTTTTAATTAACATTTAACAGAATATTCTTGAAATAGTGCTTAATCATATTACAAATTTTAGGAATTTTAATAAAGAAGGTACTGTGAAAAAAAAATCACATAAATACGTTTTTTTTCTCTTTGTCCCTTTTCCCCCTTAAAGCGCAAAATTATCTCAAAGGCTTTGCCGATGGGTTTGACTTCTTCCATCATTTTCGGACTCGTTAATTAAACCTTTAGAAAATTGACGGAAAAAACATTGTTGTATTTAACAATAATGATCCTTTATTTTTTCCCTATTTTTCGTCCTCGGGCATTGACAATGTCTTAAGCATCGTTTTGAAATAAAACAATTGAATCATAAAGGCTTCTTTAATTCCTTTAATCTGGGATTCTAGATGCACTCGATCATAAATTCGTTTATTTATTTATTTCAATTTCATGTATTTATTCAATGTAATGCAAAAAGTCCAGTTGGTCAAAATATAGGGTGTAATTGTTCGAGTGAATAAAGATTTTTTAATTATAATCTTATACTGATTAGTAGACAAATTGCTAATAGGCTTTCTTACTACCAGCAATAATAGCTCGTATCTTATTTATCTCGTTTTTGTACCGCGTTTTAAGATATCTCTCTCACTAGCATTGTCTCGTTTATGCTAAATAAACTTTTTGTTTAACATTAGCTGACTCCTTTTGATTGACTTGATTTGCTGACTCATTTTTGTTTGAAGTCAGCTGGGCCAGCTCTTTTGTTAAGAAGTGCAAAATAAATATATATAATATACATTAGGGTGATTCAAATTTTTTTTTGCTTGAAACAGGTTGAAAAGTTGCAGGCACACGAAAGGAAAATTCTGGTAAAATTATAGCTCATAATATTGATATTTACTGGTGGCTCATCGAGCTTTTTTGTTTTCCATACGATTTGTATGGGGAAAAATGCTTGACAAGACATTTGTCTCTATATCTCGTGAAAAAAAAATGTTAAAAATACGGGACCTAGCCTATTGGAAAGATCATAAAATTTTCTATAAAAAAGCTCCTTGCATTTTTTTCGTGAAGCAAGCACTTCGTTAGTTAATTTATTTCAATCTCGGCAGTCGACAATAAGGCGAATATATAGGAATCCATTTTGATTTTCAGCATCGCTTAAGAGTACATGTGCTGTGTTATTGAATGAATTTATGTTGCTAATTAACTAACGAAGCGCTTGCTTCACGAAAAAAATGCAAGGAGCTTTTTTATAGAAAATTTTATGATCTTTCCAATAGGCTAGGTCCCGTATTTTTAACATTTTTTTTTCACGAGATATAGAGACAAATGTCTTGTCAAGCATTTTTCCCCATACAAATCGTATGGAAAACAAAAAAGCTCGATGAGCCACCAGTAAATATCAATATTATGAGCTATAATTTCACCAGAATTTTTTTTTCGTGTGCCTGCAACTTTTGAACCTGTTTCAAGCAAAAAAAAAAAAAAAAAATTTGAATCACCCTAATATACATATGTAGGGTGTTTTTTTTAGAGGTTTGTTTTTCGAATAGAGATAAAACTGGCATTTTATGGTCAAATCTGGCAACTCTAATGTCATTTATGTTCAGTTTGGTTTGCCATTTCATCATGAACAGGTTGACAAAAGAACAACGCTTGCAAATCGTGCAAATTTATTTCGAAAATAATGGTTCAGTTCGCGAAGTTTACCGCAAGCTCCGTCCATTTTATGGTCGACATAATCGTCCATCAGAGCAATTAATTCGGTTAACCATGGGTCGTTTTCGCACTACGTTTACTCTATGTGATAATACGCATCCGCAGAGACGTCGAACAGTGCGCACCGAAGAAACAATTGCCGCTGTAGAGCAAAATTTTGAAGAGGACCCGAATGAATCGATTCGCCACCGTGCACAGCAATTGGAGCTTTGTCCATCATGGGCCGAAAATGAGATTGATCTCGATGCTGATTTTCATCGCAAAATTTTGTTCAGTGATGAGGCTCATTTTTGGTTGAATGGCTACGTCAACAAGCAAAATTGCCGCATTTGGAGTGAAGAGAATCCACATGAGACCCTTGAGACGCCATTACATCCACAAAAACTGACTGTTTGGTGTGCTCTATGGGCTGGTGGAGTCATTGGGCCATACTTCTTCCGAAATAATGCTGGAGAGTCAGTTACCGTTAACGGAGACCGGTATAGAGCCATGATAACCGACTATTTTGTTCCCGAATTGGATGGCATGAATGTGGATGAGTTGTGGTTCCA
Organism: Tricholauxania praeusta; assembly: GCA_949775025.1. Classification (NCBI taxonomy): domain Eukaryota; kingdom Metazoa; phylum Arthropoda; class Insecta; order Diptera; family Lauxaniidae; genus Tricholauxania; species Tricholauxania praeusta. The sequence goes on from OX459031.1 coordinate 47,956,619, forward strand.
ACAAGACGGCGCTACATGCCACACAGCGCACGTCACAATCAATTTATTGAAGGAAACATTCGATGAGCGCATAATTTCGCGGAATGGACCTGTCAATTGGCCACCAAGATCGTGTGATTTGACACCATTGGATTATTTTCTTTGGGGATATGTGAAGTCGCTCGTCTACGCCAACAAACCAGAAACGTTAGTGGACTTGGAAGCCAACATTCGTGGCGTTATTGCCGACATACGGCCCCATATGCTCGAAAAAGTGGTTCAAAATTGGACCTGTGGAATTGGCTTTATTCGAGCCAGCCGCGGCGGCCACATGCCCGAAATCATATTTAAACATTAATGGCATAAAATTATCCTTCCAATAAAGTCAAATTGATGGACATTAAAACGATTTTCTTGTGTTTTATTTCAATTCGAAGCTCTATACCTCTAAAAAAAACACCCTGTATAAGTTTTTTGGTACTTTCAGTTTTCTCCAACATTTCCCCGATTCTTGTATTTTAACGATCGTTTCTACCATAACTTAAGTGCCAAATAGACGTTCATGCGTGCATGATGAATCAAGTGATTGCTCATGCAAACTGACCGTGTAGGTGGCTGATTGACTGATTGGTCATGCGCATGAGCAATATTAAAATATTTTGATATTTTTTTGATTGCTCATGCATGCATGATAGTGTGTGCTGAACTTAGCTCAGTTTACATGATTTTTTGACGAAGAAGGTGACAATGAGTGCGGAAAAGAAATAAGAAATATTATGCACTAAAGATAATTAGATGAAATAATTAAACTTTTGTATGAATGTTGTTTCTTAAAATACATTTTTAAAGATTTTTGAGCTTAAATTAAACTCATTTCATACTTTTTTTAATATTAAATGCAATTTTAATTGCCGCACATGCTTCTGATTTCATAATGTCAACACGTTAAAAGTTCAACCAAAAATTATATCCATCATGCGTGCATGAATGGTGTGTGTGGAAATCAAGATGGCGTCGTCATTTTATTGATCATGCACGCATGAACGTCTATTTGGCGCTTTAGGGCGGCGGCGTCTTTTTCTGCGCCCGCTGCTTTGTTGTTTGTAAAGAGATTTTATGGCACAAGCCAGTCAATGTGGTCTTTCCTCAAGGAGATTCATATGGCAAGCATTAACGGGTAGATGATCTTCAAAAAATGTATTTCCAGCGGATTAGCTTGACATCTGTAATATATTGATTCGTCAGTTTTGTGTGAATTTGTTGCTTGTCATCTTGCGAGTTGTTTCATAGGCAGTGCGGAGGCCTCCGATTTTTGGGTCTGGTTGAGCTTTGGCTGCGAGGCCTTTGTACGTGGTCGTTTGTCTTTTTTGCAGGGGGCTCTTCCTTCTTCATAAAGATCGTTATATATGATATATGCATAGCAACATGTGCGTCAAATCTACTCTATCAATTTGTCCGCCAACTTCTCTTTAATTCAAAAAACGCTTGGTGAATGAATGCATGAATTGTGCATTTGCCTACTTTACCCGTTTGCATGCTTTTTGTTTCTATTTTTTTAACTGCTGTTTAATGAAACAATAATGGTTATTTGTAAAAAACGAACTTCGAGATGTTCCGGTATGTCGTTCAATAAGTATAGAAATAAGCGGTTTTTGGTGGGTGATTCTGTTGATGAAATCTTTCATTACGTTTTCTCATAATTTCGGCTCTGGTACTTTCTTTTAATGCTCGAATTATTAGCGGAGCACTGGCACATACTTATCTTTAACATAACCCCAAAGAAAAAGTCTAATGGTGTTAAATCGCATGAATCGGCGGTCAATTAAATCCTGCATTTCAGGAAATCAGGCGTCCTGGAAACTTGTCACGCAATTGAGTTGTATGGTATCTGGCGCCGTCCTGCTGAAATTAAACGTCATTCACATATATACTATCAATTTCATGCCAAAAAAGTCAGTCAACATTGTTCGGTCGGTTTGAATGAAACGATTGCACTAGCATCATTTTCAAAAAACTATGAGCCAATGACGTCACTATCCTAAAAACCGCACCAAACTGTCTTTCGTATGTGGATGAAGAGGTTGTTCCACTATTACTTTTGTAAGCATTGTGCCTGGTCTGCTGGCTTTAAATGGATCTTATAAGCATAGGTCAAAATCCTTGTGCAAAATGCAGAACAAAGTGATTGAAGACATGCCCAATTTCTGTCATCGTCTCGAAATAGATACACCTGAGTTTTCTCTCAGTTGCGGCGCCGATATTTTCAGATCACCTGGCCGGACGAACGATATTTAAAGTTACATTTATCTGTCCCAGACGTTCGAATTTATCTGTTAAATATACAAAAACAGTACGAACCTCACGAAATGTTTCCGCGATATTTTCATTGTTATTGTAGTGAATTCTCAATATTTCAACACATACGAGTGTTCGGTTCATACTTAAAACCTCCTAAATTTTACTTATGAAAAGTAATTTCAATGATGGTTAAATGTTGCCAGTTCAAAAATGGCTCCAAATTTATAATGACTGGTTGGATGACCCGTTGCTTATGGCATATCATAATATCTTTCTTCTGTTCAAAAGTAAATATGTGACTCTGTTATAATGTTTCTAAAACTTCTGGCATAATTTTTAGGTAATCTTATCTTGTAACGTATTAAATCAACACATCTTTTGCAGTACTTACGCCACCACACCCAAGAAATTTTTTATCTTGTACGTGCTTCTTCTGTGCTCAAGGCAACATTTGCTAATTTCTTTGTTTTATTTTTATTTAATTCATAAACGATGTTATATGCTTTTTAGTAAACAATATAGCCATGACGCAACGACAAAATCGACACAATAACGATTATCAGTTTATATCGTTGCTTATTATCTTATGAGCGCTTTAACAATATTTAAATGTATTAAGATATTGCAGGAAGTTTACTTACAATACGATATGAAATTTAAAATACATTTGACTCACTTTTTATGGAGCTCTTAACACAATTTGGGTGGCCTTACCCACATCACACGCAGCAAGTTTATTTTCATTGGAGCCGCACATAATAAAAACTGCATATTAGTGCCTAAGCATAAGTTTCAGAAATACAATATCGATAATTTTTGCTATGTGGCAAATTCCATTGAAATTAACTTCATAAAAACAAAAATAAAATACTTACAACAATGATGATATGCTAGCAATGCAGCCTAATCGAATTTGAGCTGCTAAAATAGAGATCTTCATTTGGAAAAAGGTTATATTCTACTTTCAATCTATTAACATCTAATGAATATTCGTGAATTTGCTTAACATGGGACCACCTCACTGAAAGAATATTAGAGTTGCAGGTACCAATGACTTTGACGGCAGTCCTTTGAACTTCATCGAGTAACAGATTATCAATTCTTCTTTCAGTGTACAAACTGACTTAACATTATTTTTAATTAGTATAAATTCGGATTCATGCTATCACTCTAAAATAATCACCCTTTATATGTACGCATGTGCTATTTTCCCTTTTTTGCTTTGTTATTGCTCTTTTTAGCAAGAAGTATAGAGTTTCATTACTGCACAAGTTGGTCCATAAAAAACACTACTCTTACTTCTAATCATAAAACAGTGTAATTTAAGTTATGTGTTTTATTAATGGATTGATTTCTTGAATATGCTTAAGGTAATATTTTTTGCAATCTGATCCAATTTCAAACGACTATCACTTTTTTATCTATTGATATTAGAAATTCGTAAAGCAACTGTAATTTAAACTGGGTATATATAAATCCTATCTAAAAAGTACGCAATCATAATTCCCACGCAATATGTGTGAAAACGCGATGACATAGCGACAACGGTATAAATATATTTCACAATATTCAATATTCAATCAATTCAATTTCCCAACAGTTACCCAGACTGGGTTCAAGGGAATACTACGCAAAACTCAATTTGTGCAAGTTATTTGTAAACAAATTCTGTAATATAAATAAAATTTGTTTCCATGGAACTGCATAGAAACAGAAGGAAATTTTTCTGTTTATGTTAAAATTTTGTTTAACACATTGTTCAGTTATAATGGTAGATGCAATGACAATGTGCTTCTTCTTTCTTATAAATTGTTTGTGCTTCTGATGTCAATATTAGTTAATAATTCAAAATAAAATGCAATAATTTTGATATTTCAAGATTAAAAGATTTTACTTTCAGGGATGGGCTTGACATCTTGCATAAACCACTACAATTGAAAACTCATTAGAGAAATAGACATACAGTTACTCACAAAATTGAGTATACACCTTGATTTGAAAGAAATTTTGACAATTTTTAAAGAAATTAAAAATGTTTAGTAACTAATTTTAATGCATGGGGATACATACCAATCTGACGAACTAATAACGGATATAAATTTTAATATTTTTAAGACAAAACACAAAATGAATTCATAAAAAAGTAAATTAAAGCAAAATTCAAGTCACGAAGTTAAGTATACACTTGCCAGTTTTTACATCAAATTTGATTTTTTTTTATCACGGAAGTATCTGAAAGCATTTTAAAGTTTGTAGGGCTATTTCGACTAATAGTTTGAATACAAGCTCATTTCGTTTTACGCGTTAGTTTCGCAATGGTGACCACTAGCAAGGATACAACTTTTGCAATAAGATAATTGGTGATAAGATGATATTGTAAAGGAAAATCGTATCGTAAATTTGGTGAAATTATTAGAAGACCTAATTATACAGTTCAAAATATTATAAACAAGTGGAGATACGAAAGTATATTGATGAATTCTATAGATAGAGGCAGAAAGAACTCCTATCAAAATGTGATGAGTGAATTATAATACGTAAATTGCAAAAATATCCAAAGGCTAGTGTGCCGAAATCGACAGCAGAAGTTTCCAAAGTTATAAGCAAGCCGATATCCACAAAAATAGTTCATCGAGTACTGCAAAAAAATAATTTGGACGGATTAATGGAACGCAAAAAGAATTTAATTTTTTCTATAATTAAAAAAAAAAGGTTTGGAGTTTGCTTAAATGCCTTTGAACAAGTCACCAAGCTTTTAGAAAAGGATGATATTCAGGGACGAGGCAAAAATTAATCTTTGGGGATCAGATGAAATATCAATTGTATGAAAAAAGACTAATTCTTCGCTGCACACTAAAAATTGAGTAGCCACAGTCAAACATGGTGAAGTGTCAGTTATACTGTGGGGATCTATGACAGCTAGTGGCGTCGGATCCATGAAATTTACAGACTCAATTATGACCAAAGAAAGTTACTTGGATATTTTAAGACGAAATTTGCGACGGAGTGCCGCAAAACTTAAGCTTCCGTCCGGGTTTTAGTTTCAATAGGATAATGATCCAAAGCACACGGCGCATATATGGCAAGATTGGCTGCTATAAAACTCTCCAAACCAACTTAACACACAACCACAATCGTTGGAAAGGAACCCAATTGAGCATTTATGGGGAGAAGTGAAAATAAAATTCAAAAATTTTCATTCGCGGAGCATGGAAAACTTAAAGAGAGCGATAGCCAAGACCTGGGAAGAAATTTCGCACTCTTTCACCTAAAAACTGGTGGATTCTATGCCACGACGAATTTAATCTGTAACAGATGCAGCAAGTGGTCCTATCAATTATTGCAATCAATGAATATCTTTTAATTTTAAAATTTAATAACTATATGCTTCATTTTAATAAAATGTATGCTTAATTTCGTGACATGAATTTTGCTTTAATTCTTGAATTCTTTTTGTATTACATATGTCTCAAAAATATTAAAATTTATGTTCGTTATTAGTTCGTCAGATTGGTATCTATCCTCATGCATTAAAATTATTTTAAAAATTGCCAGTATTTCTTTCAAATCAAATCAATTTTGTGAGTAACTATATGGCGTTTTTTTATTTTAGGTCTGATTTGTGAGCAAAGTAGGACACACTCTGTGTGTACGCTCTAATTATTCCTCCTGTAAGTAACTGACAGTGCATTGAGAGTATAATTTGCTTAGTCGCGAATGAATATTTTATTAGAAAGGCTAAGTCAAGGCTGGCGTCTTCATTGGCTTTTGAGCTAAAAACTTATTAAAACTTACTGTGAAGTATGTACTAAAAAGACTAAAAACCGTAGTTTCCAACTGATGGAACCTCTTTTTATTAAACAGATTCGTTTATGTCATTAAATAACTAGTTTTGCAACCGAACGAAATCAGCAAAACGCTACTTCATTCCTTTATGACCATTTTTACTGCACTGTGTTAACGTAGACTATGCTTATCACAGCACTTGGATTTGTGTTTAATATGATGATTAAGTTAATAAGTTTTTCTTTTTCTTTTTCACCGTACAAAAGACCAATTCTTATCTTTCAGCAAAATGCTTAAAAATACCTCAAATACGTGCCTTTTTAAAAGGCTTATAGAAAAATATTGGCCGCTGTAAATTTTTATGAATTTGTCAACCAAGAAGAGGAGAGGTTTTTTCGTAGATTAGTAGTGGGTATTTTTCGCCTGTGACGCTATTGAAAGGTGCCCATTAGGGTGGATCGTCTTTGGGTATTTTAATTTGAACCATCGGAATATGCAAATAGAATCATCTATATTTTCTAGAACTCTTAACATAAAAATATACACAGCTGGCCAAAAAACACGCGCTAAAAAATTGTTTTCAATCAATATATCATCGCTAATTTGAATCTATAAGAAGTGACAAGTCTCGCTTGAACAACTTGTGATCAGATTACAACTGTCTTGTGTTTTAATGTGACCGCATGCCAGCAAAGGCTTTAGGCCACGGTGTGCCAACTCACACTCGAATTAATTTATATACGTCCCTAATAAGAAGACGACTTCAGTTGATACAGTTACCAAGTAAAGTAATGCTTACACTCAAAAAAGGATTTTTTAGAAAGCGTTTGTGGCAAATTATCGAATGCTTAATATAAGCACTTATTATTTTAAGCTAACATTTAACTTTTGTCTTAAACTATAAGTATTTGTAGACAATATAAGAAAAACCAATGTATTTGACCCAAGTAAAAGTTAAGTTGTGGCAAGTGATTCAATTACTTCTATGGAAAATTTAAAAAACATTTCATAAAATGTTGCTTCTAAATGATATAATTATTTACGACAAATCGTCAAAATATTTCAGTCAAACAGTTCAATTTATGGAAGTGTTTCGACAAACACTTGTCTTTTGTCCCAAACACTTATTCATTTCAACAAACGATTTATCACTTATAAACTTTTCATGTTCATATTTTGCAGTTCTATGATTCGATATTACTTTTTTGTTACTAACATTGTACATATACGATATCAAATGTTTATAAGTGTTCAGAAGCAACGAACGATGACGATGTTGCCAGGCTGTAGTTCTATGTCATGTTAAGTTTTAAAGAGTAGTTTTAAATGATAATTTTCAACTATCAATTTGTAAGTAAAATCAAAAGTTTTTGTGACAAAAATTTTATTATTTCACGCAAACACTTGAAGTAGTTCCATCTACATCATTTGTGGCAAACACTTTTTTTTTTTGAGTGTATGGACATCACTTCACCCTTGGTTTGAGTCGAGACTTACCTTCATCTCTTGCTATTTATAGAACGGCCACTAGGTTGAGAAAATGCAACACTGCACTGAGCGTAATATTTAGTAGAGCGTAAAGTTTAGTAGTCTGCAAGCCTACTATATTCTATTTCTTGCGCTGATCAGTAAAGAATCACAGCAGTAAACAGAACAAAACTTATACATTTTAATGCAATTGCTTTAATTTTTTTTTGCGCTTGTATTTTTTTTGTTGTTTTTTGCACTAAAAGTACTGAACAAGAAGCTCTGTACAAAAATATTATTTTGGATTTAGGTTTCAACCACAGCCACCACGATGCATCCCCGGAGGGGCCTACCGCATGCGATCCACCCTAAGTCTTCACGCAACTGTCAGGCTAGGACCGAAGTTCTAGGGGCTCCTGACAACCCGTGGTACCAGATTGATGCAGACCTTCACCTCTGGTCAGGCTTACTAGTTAGTTAAAAGTGCCCTTATCTACAAGGCTCAGAAGGAGCCAAGTACAGTACAGTTAACTACTAGTTTTTTCAAAACCATGTCAAGATCTATAGACTCAAGACGCTTGTGCTCGAAATGATAAAAAAAATTATCAACCAAAAAATTATCAATCAATAAAATTGTTTTTTTTTTCCTTTTCTTAAAAATGCTCCAAGGATTTGTTGGAACTTGAGTGTGTTTTTACTCAAAGAAAAAATTATTAATTTCGGACAAGATTTGCGCTCTCCAGCAGTTTTTGAACCAAAAACAAGTTAAGGTGTTATCTTCGGCCAGGCCGAAACTCACATACCCTACACTGCACTGCACTGAAAGTACCTTTTAAATAAATGTTAAAAAGACGTTGAAAAGGTTGAATAAGTCGAAAAAAAATGTGAAAGAAAGGTTGACAGAGGTTGAAACAGTCCAAACTGTATACAAAATGTTGAAAAAGTTGAAAGAGGTTGAAAAACTCTAGAAAAATTGAAAGAGCTTGAAAAAATTTGAAACAATTCAAAATTGATGAAAAAGCCGAAAAATAAAGAAACTTATGAAGAAAGTTGAAAAAGGTTGAAAAATTCGAGCAAATACATAAAGGATATATTGGAAAAAGTTGAAGGGTTGAAAAGTCGAAAGAACATGGAAAATGTTGAAAAAAATCGAATAGAAATGAAAAATTTGAAATATCCCACTCCCAATTCTCCAATTCCGCCCACTTTTGGTACAATAAATTATATTCGTAATCGACATCCTCACATTAAATCTTAGCACAATAGCTTGCATAGTTTGCGATACATGCCGCAATTAAGTTTAAAATTTAGGGCGGTGGCACACCCACTGGTGCAATCCAGCCCAAGATCAAGAAATAGCTTTGCATAAGCAAACCCCTAACACCAAATTTTAGTATGATTGCTCACATATTTCGATAATTATGCCACTTACCGTATTTTATTTGTATGGGAGGTGCCACGCCCACTGGTGCTATTTCAGCCACTTTTAATTCAGATATACCTTATAGCAACTAAACCACTTACACAAAATTTCATACCAATTGCTGCAATAGTTCACTTAAAACAGCGCTTACAAATTTATGTAAATATGGGAGGTGCCACGCCCACTGATGCAATCCCGCCAAAATTCATTTATTTTTAGAGCTTATAGTAACTGACCAAATTTTATGAAGATAACTATCATAGCACACTATCTATAACAATAAACGTTTTTTGCTTATATGGAAGGTGACACGCCCACAGGTACTATTGGACCAAATCCTTGTAATAAGAGATCTAATTCCAAGTATATATACCTCATTAAATTTCATAACGATTACGTTGTTAGTTCTCTTAATATAATGTTTTTAAATACTGTGGACGGTGCCACGCCTTTCAACGAGTTTTTTTCAATAAACTGGCTGAGCTTGTATTGATGACTTCTTTCAGCGGCATAATTTATAAAATTTTTATGAAAACTGTGCCAATTTTGAGATATACGGAATCAAAATTTTTAACAGTTGAAAAGTGCCACGCCCACTTTTTAGATTCAGCCCACTTTTATCGCAATTGAAGATATATTTGATATGTATCTGTTTACCAAATTTCATCGCAATATCTTCAACGGCTTACAAGATATGGTAGTATAAATGATAAAATTTAGGGCTGTGCCACGCCCCTATATGATCCTTTGGAAACTTGTAACCTAGCCTAATCCTAATTTGGTTCACATGTGCACCAAATTATCAAGTTTCATCAAAATCGCTGACACTTTTTTCAAAATTGGCCGGTATACATAGAGTATGGGCGGTAGGCGTGCCCGCCAACCGGTTTCACCCATTTTCAATAGCAAGATGCCGGCAAGAAGGTGTGACATGTGTGTAAAAGTTTCATTCAAATAGCTTTCTTGGTTTTCCCGTAAACCTGATTTCAACAGACGGACAGACAGACAGACGGATATCGCTAAATCGACTCAGTTGGTGACGCTGATCAAGAATATATATACTTTTTCATACCTGCCACGCCCCCTTCGATGTGTTACAAACGGAGAGACAAAGTGAATATACCCTCGGTGTAGGGTATAAATAAAAAAAAAATTTTTTTGGAACTTAACTCAAAATAATTAAACACGAAAACTACTTTTGAAAATTCGAGCCCTAACGATTTGTTAGCATTGCAGTTGGCTTTTATTCAAAAAGCAAAGTGTCCATTTCTGTCAAGATTTGCATCCTGTAGCATTTTTTGAACTCAACAATATTTGAAAAATATTTTGTTTAGGCCTTTAACTTAAAATAATTAAAAACCGAACATTTTGTTCCAAAATTCAGGGTCCGCTGCTTTGTTTCATTAAAAAAGAAAATTGTTAATTCTCGACAAAGTTTTCAGTCCCCAGAAATTTTTGAACCAAAAAATATTTAAAATTTTTTTTTGGTCTTTTCCAGATTCCATATTCGGGCTCCGAGGATTTGTCGAAATTTTAGTAAGCTTTAAATGGTTAAAATGGTAATTTTTGACAAGATATGCGCTTTATAACCATTTTTGAACCAAAGGAATTGATTTTTCGGAACTTAAATTGATATAAAAGAATTATAACTTTTTTTCATAATTCGGGCTCCGAAGATTTATTGGAATTTTAGTTAGTTTCATTAAAATAAAAAATTCTTTATTTTAGGCAAGATTTGCGCTCTCTTCCGATTTTTGAACCGAAAAGACGATTTAGGACCACTGTGGACCGTCTTAATTTTTTTTTTCTTCCAGTTTTTTCAACTTGTTTGATTTTTCATTCTTTGTACGAATTCCATCTATGTATGTATGTATTCTTTGGCAATTTTGAGCTCAATATCACTTGGTAATTGGATGACCGAATCGGCCAATGGCCGCAGCTTTTCCAAATCCAAATCAGCTATATCGATAGCTGTGACAATGGGTATTTATCGAAACTCTTTTGGGATCTCATTTTTTCAATCAGCGTATAAACAGCGTAGAATCTTTGTTTTCAATCGCTTAGCCTTACATCGTCATTATTAAATGCCCCAATGCGCATCATAAATCAAAATCGCATTTCCCCTGATTCTAAGGCCGTTAGTTTTACTCTTCGTAAAATAAGAACACATTCCAATAACCGACAAAACCGGGAGTGAAGTTCCTTAGTATACATATATTTATTTGCCGACTGCTGAATATTTGGTTCAGAAAAAAAAAAAAATTATGAAAGAAGACGTTAAATATAGTAAAATTTGTTTGACCCCCAACGCAAAGGCGGGTTAGTACGGGCCTGACCATAAATTCAAAGTGTAGCTTTGGAATATTCCATTAAAGGTTTGTAAAATACGATTCAAATAAATTAAATTTTGTGACCATTATTAAAGGCTTTTGCATTCAAGATGGGTTGCGGCGTTACACTTCAGAATAGGGGTGTATTGCTCTTAATTTGCATGGTGAAAGAAATAGATATGCAGCTATAGCCAAAATTCTTGGACGCTCTCGAAACCCTGTGGTAAATGCCTTAAAACAACAAAAAAAAAACGAGGAAAACCAAAAAAATCCACGCGCAGTGATGGTCATCGCATAAAAATAATGGCCAAAAAAGGACTCTTTTAAATTTTCGAGGACTAAAGCTGCCGAAATGGGCAGCATAATATCTTCCCGAACTGTTCGATGTAGGTTAGTGGATGCAAAGCTTCCTGGTAGAGTAGCGCTGAGGGTCCCACTTCTTCGTAAGAAAAATTTCCAAATTAGGAAAGGATTTTGCCAAAAATTATGTTTATGGTCTGGACAAGAAAGAACCAAAATGTAGACAACTAGGTTATAAAGTGACAAAACTAAAATTATTTGAATGTTCGTTGTCCAATAGGCAAGGATTTCGATCCGCGCTACACAAAAAAGAGCCGTAAAACATAGTTAGGGAAACATAATGTTTGGTGATGCTTTTAACACTACGACGTAGTTCCTATTTCCCGCATGCAGGACATTATGACCCGATTTGAATACGTTGATATTTTGCATAACATTATGTTAACTTACGCAAGTGAGGAAATATCCTTAATTTGGCAGTTCCAGCAGGATAATAACCCCAACCACTCTTCGAAGTTGGTCAAAACTTAGCTTAGGGCCAACAATATTGAATGCTTGTCATGGTGCAGTCAATCTCCCGATTTAGAATCCTTAGTCAGAGTTAAAGAGAAGGATTTCCAATCAAATATTCAAAAACAAGGACGATTTGTTGCAAAAAGTTCAACAAGCATGGTACGATATCCTTTTGGAGACATGCCAAAATTTGGTTTCGTCTATGCCCAAGAGAACACATACCGTTTTGAACAATAATGGCGGTTATACAGGATACTGGGTTGTAACAAACTGTGAATATGTTGCAATAACTTAATTTTTGTAGAATCATCAAAAGTTAAGCTATTTTTATGACCAGATGAAAATTCAACAACGGATCCTATGATAAGATTGTTTCTGTTTTTTTTTTTGTGAATTCAAATTGTTCATTTTTTTTAAACACTATAAACTGCTTAATCTTAATCAATTTTTTTCAAAACAAAATATAAATAACATTAAATTTTTAAAAAATGCAGTGAAACTCTGGAGTACCTATTTTATTGTCGAGCTGTGTACATATACAGTTGCAGTCAAAATAATAGAAACGGGGTGTCATTTATGAACTGAAAGAAGATATTTCGAACAACTGACGTTTTTTCTTCTTCTAATATTTTAAAGTATAGTTACTTGATAAGTACACAAGATAAGCACATGACATTTCGTTCCAAAAAAATAACGGTACTTTCTAGGTTTGCTATTATATTGAGTGATTTGTAATTTAGAGCGGTCAAAATAATAGGACTGTTCAACTCCTTTACTTCTCAAGTTTAGTTATTTACTCTTATTAAAAAAAAAATTATCGTAACAAGTAAGTTCTATTGTTTTTGTATAATACTCCAATTATTTTTTTTGAGTTTTTGTATTTTAGTGGGACGTGGAAAGCATTCTTCGACAGAGCAAAGTAAAATTACTAAAAATTCCCTTTCGCAAGGTAAAACTTTTAATGAGATTCAAAATTTTATCGGATGTTCTGCGAGAATGGTTTCGAATACGATAAAATACACACATAAACGAAAAACACGAGGCCGAATGCCTTTTATGTCTCCCCGGGTAATGAATTGTTCGATACGGCTTTCGATACATAATCCGTTTTTGCCTGCTACGGAAATAAAGAAAGTGCGTAATATAGCAGTGAGTGTGGAAACCGTTAGAAGATGACTCAGGGAAATCAATTTGAGTGCCCAAAATCCACAACGAGTTTCGTTGTTAGAAAAAAAAACATATCACAAACATACCGGACTTTGCGCACGGGTACTTAGTATGGTCGCTTGCAAAGTAGATAAGCATTATGTGGAGCGATGAGAGTAAGATCATTTTTTTGGTGGAAAAGGCACTTGTCCATAAGTAAGGCGTAGCCCAAACACAGAATATGATACTTGGAATAATCTTACTCTCATCGTTCCACTCTACTTTGCAAGTGGCCATTTTAAGTACCCATGCGCAAAGTCCGGTATCTTTGTGATATGCATTTTTTTTTAAGAATGAAACTTGTCGTGGATTCTGGCCACCCAAATTCTGGCCACTCGCTGCTATACTAAGCACTTTCTTTATTTCCGTCGCAGGCAGAAACGGATTATGTATCGATAGCCGTATCGAACAATTCACGTCCCGAGGAGACATGGAAGGCATTCGGCCTCATGTTTTTCGTTTAGTTGTGTATTTTATCGTATTCGAAACCATTTTCGCAGAACATCTGATAAAATTTTAAATTTCATTAAAAGTTTTTATTTGCGATGGGGAATTTTTAGTAATTTTACTTTGCTCTGTCGAAGAATGCTTTCCACGTCCCACTAAAATGCAAAAACTCGAAAAAATCATTGGAGTATTATACAAAAATAGTGGAGCTTACTTGTTACGATCAAATTTTTTTAATAAGAGTAAATACCTAATCTTGAGAAGTAAAGGAGTTGAACAGTACTATTATTTTTACCGCTCGAAATTACAAATTACTCAATATAATAGAAAACCTAGAAAGTACCGTTATTTATTTGGAACAAAATGTCATGTGCTTATCTTGTGTACTTATCAAGTAACTATACTTTAAAATATTAGAAGAAAAAAAAAAACGTCATTTGTTCGAAATATTTTGTTTCAATTCATAAATGACACCGCGGTGCTATTCTTTTTACCGCAGCTGTATAGCATCTCTCATACGACTAAAATTCCTAAACGCTATGACTTGACACCTAAGGCTTACTTTTTCTACATTTTAGTAAGTCGGTTTTTTAGCTTTAGCCGCGCCGTTTACAGGTTTGAGCTAGGGAGTTCAAATATTGGGACAATTATTTTTAAACTTCAAGCTAAAATATAGGGGGGGGGGGAATACATCTAAAAGCCTTAATTGTAATTTCCCCCCTGCTAGTAACTTAGGGAAACTCTTACTATTGATTTTTATTGACTTCGTTTTTCTTTGGCTCCACTTACATTCACACTAACACGCAGACAAAAAATCGTGCGTGCCACAATAGTCTAAGGGCTGGCAGCCTTCGCTTCCGTGCCAGGTACAAAGCTAAAACTTTGTGTATACAGATTTAGATAAATTTTTGTTTTACTGAATATATGCACATTAGGGCGGATTAAATTTTTTAGTGGTCCGGAAACTCTATTTTTCTGAAAGTTCGTCAAATTTTAATCAAAAAAGTCCACTATAACTGCCATCAGATGGCGCTATAAGCAGTTTTAACTACTTCAAATAAAAACACGCGGGCTCGAAATTCATTGTAGCCATATGGTGTAGTAGACTTTTTTGCTTGAAATTTGACGAACTTTCAGAAAAATAGAGTTTCCCGACTAAAAAATGTTTCTCCATACAATTTAATCCGTCCTTATGCACATGCAAGGAAAAAAAATGAATTTCAAATTACATATGTAATTGTTTAAGAATAATCTTGTAACGTTGCTTGTTCCTTCTTTTTAGCCTTTATATTTTCTGTTACAAGCTTTTCTTGGACACGGTGAACTTGAATCTTATCTGTAATGTCAGAGCAGCCAGAGTTTTTCTTTTATAGCCTCTTGTAATGATGTTTTTGAAACAATTAAGCCATCTTTATGAGGTTCCTGAGAGCTCATTTCTGTCTCAGGTTCATCATAATGATTTGTCAAACGTATAATTTTCTTTGTCTTTATCACGGATAATCGAGGTTCGACTCTACTAGATTTAATACTAGTAAAATAACAAAATAAATAACAATATAAAAATTAAATAACAAATCAACATCTGGCAATATTGGCGGGTGTGCCAATGTACACTCTAAATTTTTGATAATGCAAATGCAAAATGATTGTAAAAAATAACATACTCGTACAAGGCTGGCGTTCAAATATGTCTTATTTTTATTTATTTTTAGATGTAAAACAAAAATTGGTAGATGATTCTCGCGGGTACAAATATCTGTCGGGTGAACTTAAAGTGAAGGTAAATGTGTAGATGGTGGGATCTCAGCTCCAAGAGTGAGAAGGTGGGCTGGAGGGGATGAGACTTCTGGATAAATAATGAGGATATAATCAAAAGTTGGGTTACGTTCCTAGTTTCAGAGACATAGCCATCGGAAGTCGGAGATATAGCTTTTCAAAAAATCATTATAAGTTGGAAATGAGATATTCTTGAAAAAAGTGATTCTTATAAATTTTGTCAGGCTGACCAACATATCGTCCGGTCGATATGTAGTTTTTAAAAATCAACAAAAAGTTATTTTTCAAATAGCAATTCATGCGGAGAAATTCTATGACGTAAGTTTTTTGTTGTCAGATCTCGTAATAACAATAAATATCAAACTACCATCGAAAAAATTAACTTTAAATAAAACTTTTTGTCAAACTTGTTATCACTTCAAGTTCTTAATCCATAAACTACAAAAAAAAGCTCATTCCCCAATAAAGCAATGAAAATAACAAAATAGTGAGCTTATACTGAAAACATCATTCCACCAATGATTTATGTGCCTTAATCATTTTTGACATTCATGGACAAATGATTACACTAGTTTACAAAATGATTTTTTTTTTTAATGTACCTTTGATGAGAGTTTGATGAGAGAAAAACAAAATAAAGTTTTTTTTTTGTTGTGTATTTTTCCGCGCTGAATTCGAAAATAAAGGCTTATCCTTTTTTTTGGGACAGTATATTAGATATTGTGATTTTTTTTCGACATTTTTGCACTTTAGAATTCATATCTCGAGCTAGAGAGTCAAATAAACACATACAATTATATTTATATTTGGCTAAGCGGTTCAACAAATATCGATAAAATCAGTCCAGATTTAAAAAAAAAAATAAATTTTACAGTGAAAAAATAGAATTCGATGAAAAACTTCTAATCTTACTTCATGTCCGTAAAGCAGATACTTTTACGCAAAAAATAAGACTGGCCATGAGGAAAATCGTCCGTAAAATGAAAAAGTTTGGAGCAGACCAAATCAATTTCAAACCATGCAGTCGGACTAAATTAAAATTGCGGAATTGGTTGCCGATTGAATATGTTGTTTTTCAGAAGATATAGGGGAACACGTATTCCCCCGATTTGATTGAAAAGCTATGCGTATTTTAAGTTATGGTGGCAAAAATTTAAAAAACCGCTGAGTTTTTTTCAAAAAAGGGCATTTTCACCCAAATAAAAATAATTAATTTTTGTCTTTTGATTCTAAGAGAGCTTCTTATTTTCTGTCAGAATCTTTGAGAAATTTTTAACATATTGAAAATTGGCGGAGATATAGCGCTTTTTATCAAAAATAAAACAAAGCTAATTTTCTCAAAAACCCCACATTTTTTTGTCGCTTAAAACTTTACTATGGATTTGTAGTAATATGAGATAGAAATGACACGAGTTTAATGCGGGCTTAACCCATTTTCTGCAGCTGTTCGAGTTTTCTAACTACAATTTGCTTAATTTCATCGAATTTTAATTCTATGTCGAGGAGTAAGAAAAGCTTAATGGCATGCAGCATATAATAGTGAATTAAATTGGCTTTCAGAAAAAATAAATGTTTGCCACGCCCCTTCTCCGTGGTGGGCTACAGATAATGGTTTTAAATTTAAATTTTTACTGTAGATAAAGGTCAAAAGAAGTATAGTCAAAAAGTGAGTTTACACAAGATCTGTTTGTACTAGGATACATTGGCAGACTCGCAAAAGTGACAGTTCGAAAAGTCGAACAATAGCGGTTGGTGGAAACACAACTCACAACAAAATTTGTGTTTGTAAAAGAGGTAATTTTTCACTCACAAGGAGACCACCACCCTGTGACCTCACCGATTTGGCTCAAATTTTTCCAGATGGTAGTTCACGTGAAATAAAAAAAACCCATATTTTACCGTTTTTCGCAATTCTCAAGGAAAAGCGAGCGACCTTCATTTCAGTAGCAGAGTAGCATAGTGGTTAACGAGTTAGCGTATGATCCTGGGGGTCACTAGTTCGATTCTCCGCTGATGCAATTTTTTTTTTTATTTTATTTCTAATTTTGTTTTTTTTATTTTGTATTTTAGAATAAGGAAAAAATTCAAAATTATGGAATACTCTTTATTTCAAAAACTATTTTACATTACATTTTATATTATATATTTTTATTAAAATGTTCTGGATGATACATATGTATGTATATAAAAACAAATAAAACAAAGATTTTTTATTGTTTATCGACTCGTTGAATGGACAAACAAATCTTATATTAAACGATGAAATATTTCAAGACAAAATCAAAAGAACTACTTGTACAATAAAAGTTATACCACCAAAATGTACGCCATTGGTAGGTACAACCTTGTGATGTCTTTTTTTACAGACAGGTAAAGAATTTTATAAAAAGAATTCAAAATTGCTCTACAGTTATAGAAGAAAATAGAGATTTGACATCGAGAGAAGACTGCCCTAAGATACATTCGCTAATTCATCACCAATTTTCTGCACCCATACATCAAGATATGCTTTCTGTTGCCTGGTATGCTACGGGACTTGCTGAAAACAAGAAAATATTTTTAAATGAAAATTAAGTTTGCTTTTCACAAATTCATTTAAAACATTCTTGAGAATGTATAATGGGCTTGTACTAATATACGTACAAGAGAGAGATTGTATGAGTTTAAAGCGCGCTTAGAAGCATTTGAGTTGAGAATTTTTTTTCTAAAAAAAAATATTTAAATTTTTGCTTCAACCTTGCCAGCCATCTGTGATACTACTACTTTCAGCTTATTTTTAATAAAAACATCATTTAGTACCGTTCTTTCTCTTTAAAATGAGCTTTCAAGTGGTACTTGGCGATGTCTCCTCGCAAAGTTACAGCCATTTGAAAATGACATGAATTTGATCCCCTTCTAACAGAAGATTAAGAAGTTCTATAAGAATCAAAAAACAAAAGTTAATTATTTTGATTTGGATGGAAATGCCGCTTTTTTGAAACAATTTTCAGCCTAAAATGGGCATAACTTGAAATGGCCATATCTTCGTAAAAAAATTTTTTTTTATCAAATCGGGGAAATATGGGTCGCCTTATATCCTTTGGAAAACAACATATATAATCGGCAACCAATTCCGTAACATAACATAATCCGCATGCATGGTTTGAGATGGAATTGGTCATGGGTTTTCTTATTTCACGTGAACTACCATCTGGAAAAATTTGAGCCAAATCGGTGAGGTCACAGGAAGGTGGTCTTCTTGTCAGAAGCAATTCTGCTCAATTCATGGGTTGGCAAAGTACGAAAGTACTTTTAAATTTAATTATTGGCTTTGTGGACACATTATCATAACGGCATATTTCGTTACTATCAGTTGATAGATGGCGGGCATTGTTTTCTTCTCTGTGCAGAAGACTTGGTGAATAGCCTCGTCCACTGGATATATTTTATCGGATGCCGCCATACGGTGGCGCTAGTGACACATATGACAAAAATATGGCCTCTTTAGTCATGTCATATATAAATACTTTTGTCGATTTTTATTTTTGGGTGAATACGACGCAAAGTTTGATAAGGTCAACAAAATTGTCTGTTGTCGTTAGGAAGACAAACGTGAAGTAACATTATTTTTAAACTTCACTGAAGCTTACCCACTCACATCGACCACTCGAAGACAACGAAATCGCGAAGGACAACCCGATCAAATCATCGTGCAATAATCCCATATTATTTGCAATTATAATATGTTAGTTAAATGGGCGGCGTTTACCTTCACGATAATGCCATCCATTCCTCCATTTTACGGGAAATTATTTAATAATTGTGTAACCCGAAAGGAAAGCCAGACGTTGCAACGTATTCCATAAGTCTACACAGCGAATGTGCAAAAAGTGTCAAGTACATTTATACATGAAAAATTGCTTCGCAGCCCACAACAACTGGGTGCAGAATAAACAAAATTTTAAAATAATCAAATAAAAAGCATTTTTATTAAATAATAACTGTGTTTTTATTAAGTTTATATATCTACACTTCCAGCTCAACAGACCACTTTTCGAAAAAATAAATTATAGACATACATATAGGAAAAATTGCAAGTATTAAAAATTAAACGATGCATCACATCGAATTTTTACCATAATAGATAAAAAATCTTCATATTTCCTTGTTTTTATTTTTTTTCAGTAAAATTTTTTACTTAATTTTTTACTATAAGATTATTATAATGTCACACCCGTTACATTTGGATATCACACCCGTTACATTTTTGAAGTAACTAAGTTTCTCATCATTTTAATAAAAAACATATCAAATATTTCTAAAATAATATCAATTTTTCACTCATTCTTGCAAAATTTTAGGCAATTTGAACTTAAACTCAAAATATATAAAAAAGAGCTTTTCTCAACGTCACATCTGTTACGCACTTTAAAAGCATTTTCTGAACTTATAACATTAGATGTCAAATTTTTATACTTTTAATAAATATCGGAAGGTACCATAGTATTGGTTGCAAGAGATTAAATTGCATTCTCACACTTGTCTGAAAAGATATGAATGAAAACAAGTTAAAGTGTTATCTTCGGCCAGGCCGAAACTCACAAACCCTACACTGCACTGAAAGTACCTTTTAAATAAATGTTAAAAAGACGTTGAAAAGGTTGAATAAGTCGAAAAAAAATGTGAAATGTTAGAAAGGTTGACAGAGGTTGAAAAAGTCCAAACTATATGCAAAATGTTGAAAAAAGTTGAGAGAGGTTGAAAAACTCTAAAAAAATTGAAAGAACTTGAAAAAATTTGAAACAATTCAAAATTGATGAAAAAGTCGAAAAAATAAAGAAAGTATGAAGAAAGTTGAAAGAGGTTGAAAATGTCGAACAAATACATGTAGGATATATTGGAAAAAGTTAAAGGGTTGAAAAAGTCGAAATAATATGGAAAATGTTGAAAAAATGGAATAGAAATGAAAAATTTTAAATATGCCACGCCCACTTCTCCAATTCAGCCCAATTTTGCTACAATAAAGTATATTAGCGATCGACATCCTCATATTTAATTTTACCACAATAGCTTGTATAGTTTGCGATATATGCCGCAGTTAAGCTTAAAATTTAGGGCGGTGACACACCCACTGGTACAATCCAGCCCGGTTTTGATCTAGAAATAGCTTTCCATAAGCAAACCCCTTGCACCAAATTTTAGTATGATTGCTCACACATTTCGATAAATATGCCACTTACCGTATTTTATTTGTATGGGAGGTGCCACGCCCACTGGTGCTATTTCAGCCACTTTTGATTCAGATATACCTTACAGCAACTGAACCACTTACACTTAATTTCATAGCAATTGCTGCAATAGTTCACTTTAAGCAGCGTTTACAAATTTATGTTAATATGGGAGGTGCCTAGTGTTTCACCGAGGCCGAGGCGAGGCGAGGTTCCAGTTGATCTCGGTCTCGCCTCGTTTTATAAATTTAAGTCTCGCCTCGCCTCGGCCTCGGACGAGATCTTGCCATCACATGCCTCGCTTCGCCTCGCTTCGCCTCGCTTCGCCTCGTTCTCGGCCGAGGCACCTCGGTAAAAAAGCGAGGTTTTTATTAAAATAAATAAAAAATTATACATGTATCCGGGCTGATAGGCTGATCAAGCCTCAAGAAATAAAATAAAATATCTATTTTTATTTATGGTGAATTGGATGAGATATGATGAATTTAATCTTTTCTTATATGGGAAAGAGAGGCATTGCCTATTTTTCCAAACCAAACTAAGCTATGAACCTTTTACAAACTATAAGAAAGATATGTACCAAATCTTATTTATCTACGTCAAATAGATATTGAGATATGATAAAGTTAATTTTTTTCTTATATTGAAGGCATGGTTCCGCCTATTTTATTAATTGAATCTTAGTTATGCCTCTACCTTTTATAAATATACCAAGTTTTATTAATCTGCATCAAGTAGTTGAAAATAAAGGGTTTTTCAATAAGACCGCTACAAAAGGTTTTTTAAATAAAACAAAAACGGTTTAGGATATCAATCAAATTCTTTATTCTTGTAAAAGAACATTCGATGCCATTATCATCAATTATCGTCAATTTGATCTTGTAAGGATGTAGGTCAAGATCTTTTCGCAAAATTCGCCGCAACGAAGTCACAGAGATGCCCAACGCTTGAGAACGACGTGTGAGAGACTGATTTGGGTCTCTTCTATTGATGCGCTAGCGGCAGCAATATTATCGACACTACGGGCACTTCTTTGTCTCACTGGCACGGAAACAATTTTTACTGTGCCTGTGGACTCAAATTTTTCCACTAGACGCTCAATTGTTGATCTGACAGGACAATTATGACGACCATAAATTGGACGTAGCGCTCGTAAAGTTGAGGCCACTGACTCCAAATTTCGGTAGTAAATTTTAATAATTTCGACTCGTTGTTGGATCGTATATCATGATGAAATGGCAAACCTTATTGAAGAGAAATGTCAAAAGAGCGGGAAAAAATATGGCGTCGTTTGCTGTCGCTATTGGTCTAATTTTGTAGCGTCCCTATTGAAAAACCCTTTATATGATGAATTCTGCTTTTCTCTTATGTGGGGGTGGCATCACCCATTTATCGTAAACTATGTTACGGAGCATCCTAAATCATAAGAAACATATATGTATGTCAAATCTTTCGTCGATCGGTTGAACGGCTTAGGAGTCCATTAGCAGCGAACATACATATATTGATCTTTATTTATATACTAGCATTACGCTGTACGTTTCGCTTCACCTTACCGGATCTTAGAAAGACTATTAGAATAAATAAATTTCAATGCAGTGTTGTCAATCATGCAGTTTTGCTTATAGCCTTACATAGCCCTACATGCTTCCCTAATCGATCAATCGAGGCGTAGTCGCATAGAAGCTGATGCGATCCAAGCACTTCTGTACATTAGCGCTTGGACCAAATCTGAACTTGTAAGAAGCACATGCGGGTTAAAAATAAAACAAAGTAGTTTACTCAAAATAAAATACTAAAATATTAGTTAAATATAGATTTTAATATAAAAATTACATTCATATTTTGAATCTGCATATGGGTTTTACGAGTTCAGATTTGGTCAAAACGCGCCTCGCTCTTGGTTTCGAAAACGAGGCTAGGACGAGGCGAGGCCGAGGCGAGGTGCCATGTGATCTCGCCTCGCCTCGGTCAAGCGAGGAAAATTTATTTTTGCATCTCGCCTCGTTCTCGCCTCGGTCTCGCCTCGTTCTCGTAGTCAAAAACGAGGCTGCCTCGTAGCCTCGGTGAAACACTAGAGGTGCCACGTCCATTGATGCAATCCCGTCAAAATTCATTTATTTTTAGAGCTTATAGTAACTGACATCTATCCACCAAATTTTATGAAGATTACTATCATAGCACACTATCTATATCAATAAACGTTTTTTGCTTATATGGGAGGTGCCACGCCCACAGGTACTATTGGACCAAATCTTTGTTATAAGAGACCTAATAGCAAGTATATCTACCTCATTAAATTTCATACCGATTACGTTTTTAGTTCTTTTAATATAACGTTTTTAAATATTGTGGGCGGTGTCACGCCTTTCAACGAGCTTTTTCAGTAAAGTGGCTGAGCATGTATTGATGAAAAAATCTATAAAATTTTTATGAAATCGTTTGTGCCAATTTTGAGATATACGGAATCAAAATTTTTAACAGTTAAAAAGTGTCACGCCCACTTTTTCGATTCTGTCCACTTTTATTGCAGCTGAAGATATATTTGATATGTATCTGTTTACCAAATTTCATCGCAATATCTTCAACGGCTTGCATGATATGGTAGTATAAATGATAAAATTTAGGGCTGTGCCGCGCCCCTATGCGATCCTTTGGAAACTTGAAACCTTGCCTAATCCTAATTTAGTTCACATGTGCACCAAATTACCAAGTTTCATCAAAATCGGTGAAACTTTTTTCAAAATTGGCCTGGGTAAATATACATAGAGTACGGGCGGTAGGCGTGTCCGTAAACCGATTTCACCCATTTTCAATAGCAAGATGCCTGCAAGAAGATGTGACCTGTGTGTGAAAGTTTCATTCAATTAGCTTTCTTGGTTTTTCCGTTAACCTGATTTCAACAGATGGACAGACGGACATAGCTAAATCGACTCAGGTGGTGACGCTGATCAAGAATATATATACTTTTCCATAGCTGCCACGCCCCCTTCTATGTGTTACAAACGGAGAGACAAAGTGAATATACCCTCGGTGTCACACCCGTTACCCTGGAAGTGTCGATATGTCATTGGAGAAAATATGCATATTCTACATATGTGCATATCCATCAGATTGGGCCTTTTAGCTGGCCTCGTTTTTTTTTTTTTTTTGGAGTACATCTTCCAGCCATAGTTTTTCTTGAAGCTAAGGCTATCTTGAACTCATAATAAAGGTTGTTCAATTGAAATTTAGATACCTATTTTTTTAATTTGCATTTAAAGTAAGAAATATGTGAAACTTTTCTTGTTTTTTAAAAATTGTCAATTTATTGGGTTTTTACGCTGTAGTCTGAAGACTGTTGAGTACATCTTTCAGATATAGTTTTTTTTTGAAGCTAAGACTATCTTGAACTCATAATAAAGGTTGTTCAATTGAAATTCAGATAGCTATTTTTTTTATTTAACTTTATATGTAACATTTCATGTTGTTTTTAACTAAAATCCAATTTTAACTATGTCTCCCTTTGAATTTTAATTGTTCCTCCTTGAATATTAATTAAAGATGGTTTAAGCTTCGAGAAAAACCATGTTTGAAGAGTCTGCTTCAAAAAAAAAAAAATAAAAAATAAAATCGAAATTGTCATCTTACCTCGACCATGGCTTCGATTTTATTTATTTATTTTTTTTTTTTTTTTTTTGAGGAGACTCTTCAAACATGGTTTTTCTTGAAGCTAAAAAACGAGGCCAGCTAAAAGGCCCAATCTGATGGATATGCACATATAAGCTTAATTGTGCCCAACCGCCATAGTTCGACTTTTCGAACAGTCTTACCTGACGAAACTAAATCAGGTAAAAAATTTTGGGCAACGGATTCGAGTTTTTCGGGTCTTAATTACTATAGAAAGATCGCTTTTAATGATAAATTCGAACTTTCATACAGTGGGGCAGAAAATGGGTTAAAGACATTTCAGATCAGGAGAAATTTTTTCTCAAAATCAAAATTTCAATTTTTGTTTCCAACAATATTAACCAACCGATTACAAATTTATTTCATCTTGAAATGGCTGTTCACAGAAGTACGCAAATTGACTTGCATACTTTAGCAATACAAGAACAAAATATACAGACTTGAAATTGCTAATAAGCTATATTTGGTTGAAAATAATTTTCTAACCAGAATCTTCAATTAAAAATCGATACATTCTTTTTCTTTCTCACTTTTTTTGGATATTCCGAAATTCTATAAAGTATTTTTGTCAGAAATTGCATCAAGCTGTTATTTTTTTTTTTCAAATCAACTGTTTTTTGTTTTGCAACAAATGTTGCATAATAATTATGAAAAGCCACTCGCGATTCGCTGCAAAGATTTGCAATCGCATAATTTTGCAATGTCATTTACTTCTGATTTTGAACTGCCCTATGCACAATATATATACCTGATATATATACAATACCTTATTATATGTGCATGTATTCCTTTATAATACTAATACTAATTCACATCAACTTATAATAAGTTTTTAAAGCGTTTTTAGTAGGGTAGTAGGGATGTTTCGAGAAGGCCATTAATATTTAAAATAGAATCGTTTAAATATATTGTTATTGAAGTGCAATTTTAAGTTAATAGAGTTTAAACTTTTACTACTGATTGTACTACTTTACAGCTAATAAATTAAATTTCTTAAAACTAATTAAATAATATACTTATATGAATTCCAGCCAGCCAGTAAGCAGCGATCAATATTCATGTAACATTTTACAAAAGCAATGCTTTTTAATTTTAACAAATCTTTGACAACAAAAGAACAACAACTCTGGAATATAGACATATTACGAGTATGTTTTCATTCTTTAAATTTCATCAGTATACTTTTGGTTGAAAATAAGTCAGCACTCAAATTACCTTCATAATTTTTACGCAAACTTAACGAAAAGCCAATTTTTAGTTCCAAACAAAATGTGGTAAATTAACCCTTAGCGGCACCACTTTAATTTTATGACAATCCAGCACATTGGGGTCTTTCACTAAAAATTTATAAAAAAGCGAATTTTCATTTCCAGGCTTCATAACTGTGAAGGAGTGTTGAGATGACTCTACTTTATGAAATTCAATGATTATTAAAATATATTCTAGTTGCGGTATTATTCGCGGCTAAGTTACAATTTTTGCTTAATTTAAAAAAGTTTTGGTTTGAGAAAAAAAATAATATTTGGTCATGAACAGAAATAGCATATTTTGCAATTATAGCTTAAATTTCTCAAAATCCAGTTTTAATAGCTCAAAATCGAGTGGTCTATATTGACGCCATCCCAGATATAGTTTTGAAACCCGAAATTTTGCTATTATTATTTTTATACCCTACACACAGGGTGTATCAATTTTATCAGTCTAGCAATAGACGAAAAGTGGGTGCATTTCGACAAAAGAGCGAGACACCCCCCACAACGTGAGCATAAGCTTCTTTCTAAACGCTATACTGAGAGTTATTTAAGCGTATAAGAAATAGAATGTACGAGTAATGCCTACGCACACTTTTATTATTAATGTGTTATATGGTATTTAATTTTTGTCCTTACAAGCGTTATTGCTTGACTTTTGAAAAAGATGATTTCGCTGGGTTGCAATTAATTAATTTGTATTATTATTTAAAGGTAGTATCATTGTAAACGTAATATAATATTTTAGGTGCATTAATGTTTTAGAATGTTTTTTTCGAAGTTCCATTATCCTCCACGAAGACTTCTTCAATGTCTAAACTAAGTCCACGAGTTTTTAGTCATAGAAAACACGATCCAATTAGTCTGCTTGTCCAATTATGGAACAAACGGGCGGTTGGAAAACTCATTTTCTGAGGCAAAAAGTGTTTGCTCTTTTAAGCTAAAGAGATCAAACTTTTTTAGAAAATAATTTCCGCAATCACGAGCGAACAAATTAAGATTTTCTTTTTTTGGATCTGTAAGCCGTTTTAATTTTCAGGGTACGGGAACAAGATGAAGTACGGGACTACTAACAGTTGATTGTAAAAAATAAATTTGAGCTCACTTAAGTCAGATGTTACAGTTAACGACCAGATATATATTGGTTATTCTTTTACAAACCGTACACCCGAAATTTTTTTTACAGTTTATATACATTAAATTACTTGACACGTATGTTTATCTGGATTATTCCCAAAAAAAATATCCACGCATGAATTTTAGGTAATTCATTGGGTTTTCCCAAATCTTCTCGTATTTCAAGTCTATTATCTCCAGTTGTACTGATCGGATCAATTCAAGGTTTTTTTTTATTTGATACTTTATAACATTAGCTTTCGAACAGACTTGGGCGTAACCAATTACATTTGGTAACTATTCACACATGCAATTACAATTACTTGTAATTTTGTGATTGGAATGTTTCAATTACAATTACTTGTTATGTAATTGAATGTTACGTATTTACAAATACTTGTAATTGTAATTGAAATATTTTCGACGGAAATTACTGGAATCCAAAATATGTAATTGAAAAGCAAAGTAATTGAACGAAATTCGTAGTGGATTACTTCTACTTGTAATTTCAAATTTTTCAAGTAATCAATTATAAGATATAATGAATTCATACTAAATACAAATACATACATATGAATACATATTATTGTTTGTATGTACCTCTACGTTATAAGATGAGCCCACAAACCCAATCTTCTTAACGATAGCTTGAGGAATCTAAGCTCGACGTCATTGACTCAATGAGTCAGTTACGCGAAACATTTTACATTCCCGTATATAAGGTGCGCGTCATATTTATAAGACACCTTAGAAACTTTTAGAAAAACTTAAAAAAAGTATGCTTGTACATTTGCAAAAATGGCTAAATTTATATGAAACGTCAATTAGAATATTTACTTCGGTCTGGCATAATTTTTTGTTAGGTAACGGTACTTTACCGTTATCTTACATGCGATTATTTCAAGCGCATCTAATTTTGAGTAATTTTCATCGCGTCATATTTATAAGACACCCGTCGTTTTTTAAGTAATAGAGAGTTAAGTAAATGAATATTTCCTGGTAAATCATTGCTTAATCGTCCAATTATGTCACGAAGATAATTCCACGTGGAAAAGCTTTAAGTGAATTTGAAAAGGGGCAGATTTGTGCATTCAACAATGATGGTGGAACAATAAGCGACATTTCGAAAAAAATAAGCCGTAGTAGATGTGTAATAAATAATTTTTTGAATGACGGAGATGGATATGGAAAAGCTAAAAGATTTGGTAGAAAAAGAAAGTTGAACGTACGAGATGAGGCCATTATAAAGCGAAAAGCAAGTAATTCTTGCATAAGTGCCACTCAACTTCAAGCAGTAGTTTCAGCCACAGTTTCAAAATCCACCATTCTTCGAGTGCTAAATAGAAGTACGGATATCGTACGTTCAAAATTGAAGACCGTACCAATGCTCACCAAACGACATAAGCATGCGTTACTCCAGTTTGCAAAAAAAACAGGTCAACAAATTGGTCATCTGTAAGTAACAAAACGAATTGGTGTTTAACGCTGTTTTTAAATGGTTTTTCTCATTAAGATCATTTTTTCGGATGAGAAAAAGTGGAGTTTAGATGGACTAGATGGAAACAATTTTTATTGGCACGATATCAGGAAAGAACCACGCTATTTTTCAAAAAGAAACTTCGGTGAAGAGAGCGCAATGGTTTGGGTTGCATTTACGGCTGATAAAAAGCTATTAATTCAATTCACTTCTTGCAAAATGAAAAGCGACGACTATATAAATGTTTCACAATGCAGTCTACGTCCTTTTTTACGAGAGAATCCGGAAGTGAATTGGGTTTTTCAGCAAGACAACGCTCGGATTCACACAAGTTGAGCTACTAAGTCTTTGTTGGAAAGCGAATATGTCGCAACAATGGATTTGCCGGCTTGCTCCCCAGACCTCAATCCTATAGAAAACTTGTGGGGCATACTTGTCCGAAAAGTTTACGCAGATTGCAAGCATTACAGCAGTGCGTTTGAGCTGCGTACTGCAATACTTGCCGCATGGGAAAGTTTGTTTGTGGAAACGCTTCAATCGCGAATAACATCAATGCCAAACAGAATATTTAAGTTGATCAGTGTTAATGGAGGCCACACTAAATAAAAAACAATTATTTAAACTTAATTTCATTTGTTTTACTTAAAAAACGGCGGGTGTCTTATAAATATGACGCGGTGAAAATTACTCAAAATTAGAAGCGCTTGAACTAATCGCATGTAAGATAACGGTAAAGTACCGTTACCTAACAAAAAACTATGCCAGACCGAAGTAAATATTCTAATTGACGTTTCATATAAATTTAGCCATTTTTGCAAATGTACAAGCATACTTTTTTTAAGTTTTTCTAAAATTTTCTAAGGTGTCTTATAAATATGACGCGCACCTTATATAAATATTTTTTGTGAATTTTATAAAATTTTATCGCTTGAAAGAAAACTTTTCTCAAATTTTAGTAAATGTAATTGCAGAAAAATGTGTAATTAATTGCATTTTCGTTTCAAATTACTAAGTAAAAGTAATGGATTACAACTATCTAAAGAATTACCTTTTAAATGGATTACTAATCCAATTACAAAAGTAATTAGAACTGCATGTAATTGCAATTTTAAATTACATGTAATTGAAAAAACTTCAATTACAATTACTTCTAACTTCTTTTTTCCATTACAAGTTATGGTTACTTGTAATTTTAATTGAAAAAAAAAAAAAAATGCAATCCAAAAATATCCAAGTCTGCTTTCGAAGCATGTATGTTAACGGTATTCCTCAAAACTCGAAAAGCGCGAAAACTCGAAAGTTTTCGAGCTTGCTTTCGGTAACACCCCTATCAATGCAAACGCGTAAGTGATTGAGCAATGGCAATTTGACAGTTCGATCAGTGCTGCCGTGATGCAGTGTTTTAGTCAAAACGTCCACTATTTCACTTATGGCTGATTTTGTTGAAAAATAATCAAATTCTTTGTCAAATAAAATAGAATCCTTAAAATGCCGTTTCGACAAACGGCAACACTGATTCACTTTCCGACTTTTCGAGGCTACTTGCTCAACTAATTTGCCTCGAAAGTTTTGGAGGGTTGAGCAAACTTGTCTTCATACAAATTATTTTCGAGGCTCGAAGATGTGCTCAGTTTTCGCAGTTTACGCAGGCTTTTTCGGGTTTTCAGGAATACCCTCATTAAAAAAAAATATTTTTGCTGTCGAGAAATGAAAAATAATAACAATTTAATAGTTTAAATAGTTCTAATATGCTGTTCCTCCAACTAGAAATCATTTGAAAAAAATACAATTCTGTTTTTTAATTCTTTTATCTACAAAACCCATTTTACAAAAAAGTGGAGTATCTATTGGATCGGAAGTTATTAAATATTTTCGAGCGCAAGTCACGCAGCGCACAAGGAATCTAAGCGTGCAGCGTATCAATAAATCCTCGGAGTCTGACTTGAAAAAAAAAATTTTTAAAAGTAAAAAGCCGAAAACAAAATATTTTTTTGTTTAAAAATGTTAAAAATGATAAAAGGTTTAAGAGTTAAAGAATATTTTCTTAAATTAATTTTAGTTGGAGGAACAGCATGTTAGAACTGTTTAGCAATTAAGTGTTATTATTTTTCATTTCTTAACAGACTTACGACAATTGCAGTAGAGTATACGGCTAGATTTCTAGTAAATATTTATGAATAACTTGTTATTTTGTGCCTTAAAATATACGTGTACTGACGACTGAAACAAAGTACTCTTATGTTCAATATGTTGTATCAGTACAATTAACTGTGCGCCTATCCGCTGACGTTGATTATTCAAAGCCAACTCTGAACCACTTGACATTCGAGCTTATCAGCTAAAAGAATTTTTTTGTTTACCTTATACTTTGTTTTGATTTGTTTATTCCATCAGATGATTCATTGTTTGTGTAAAATTAACACATTTTTGCGCACTGACCCAGTAGGGAAGTGAAGGCATCCCACACAGATGGCCTGTTAGCAGAATGTACAGCAAGTGGCGTCCATACACATGGTAACTTTCCTGCAATTTCCAATGTACAGGGTGTCCACATGGAAGGTATACTACTTTGTTTGATTATAAATTTTGGCTAAATAAAAGAGAATGGATTAAATGTTGATAAATGGTCTATTTAATTTTTTCAATTATGTATGGAATACAATATCAGATAAATGTCCGCCTCTGCTAGCCTCACAAATGCGGGCTCTTTTGAACCATTTTGACACATTTCTCCCGGTATTTCATTAATTCCATCACGAATATTTAGTTTGAGTTGCTCTTAGGTTTCTGACTTGTTTGCATAAACTTTACTCTTCAGATATCCCCAGTCAAATCCGGCAACCGTGGAAGCAAGAAGCCAATCAACATCACCATTTTTTCAGATAACTTGTTGTGGAATGAGGTCTCGCAGTAGTTCAATTGTAATTCTCGCTGGAACCACATGTTAATCAAGCATAAAGTATGCAGCTCTGGCGTTTAATTTTCAAAGGAGTAAGGTCCAAGTTACTTTTAATAGATGTAAAGGTGATTGAATAATTTTTGGGTTTTTTATTGCCTACTCATAAGTTTTTTTTGTCGTCACTCTTAAGTTTTTCGACAAAATTACGGTTGTCATAGGCGAGATGTAACATTCTATTGGCTTATGTACGGCAGCGTAAATGGTCTTGTGGAAGAAACTCTTGTGTCAATTGAATCTTAAATGGAAGCAATCTTTTATCTGCATAAAATGTTTTAACAATTAAAACACGTTGGCTTATCGAATATTTTTCCGTAATAAATGTGCCACTTGTTTATTCCGCGATTGCCAAGTATGAACTGTCAAAACTAATATTTACCAAAAATTGTGGCAAAACAAATTAAGCCTTCCAGGCGGACACCCTGTATATAAGTGAGAGTTTTTGCTTAGCCAATCGTTATAACACTGCGCTTGCTGTGTCAGCTTATAAATATTGAAGTACTGGTTTTCTACACTGCGTCCTCTTTAGTGAATTGGTGCTCAATATTTCAATCTGTTGATCCTTTTTGAAATGAAGTTGTTTCAAAACTTATAGTACTAACAAATACCTTTCAAACAAGAAACAAAAGGGTTTTTGCTTGCGCAACTTTGCCTTCAGTATAGCGGTAAGAAATACGGCATGAGAACGTATTTCGACTTATTGGGTTAAAATTAAAACAACTTGTGTAATTGATCATTTTATTGGCATATTGTTATTAAAAACACCTCTAATCGATACATATGTATGTATCACTTGACGCAATCTGATAGATTTTTTATGAGATTGAATTAACTACAAATTTTTCATATAAATAATTCTAAGAATCCAAAGGTGCAGATTATTTTGTTCCAAACCCAGCACAATTGCCTTAAAGAGTAGTTGAAGAGTACCCACTTTTTTTTTTTATAAACGCACCCTCAACAGAGGTTCTGAACATAGGTTTTTGCATTTTTTTTTACGTCTAATATATAAAATTCTTGTGTCACAGTGTTTGTTACCGTACTCCTCCCAAACGGCTTAACCGATTCTTATGAAATTTTTTGTGTATATTTGGTATGTCTGAGAAAAGGGGGTTAACTAAACAAATTCTATTTAGGGTGCATATTTAGGGTGGCCCTCATACAATAATATTTTTAAAATAGCATTTTCCCAAAGACCACTGCATCGATTCACATGGAATTTACACCACGTAGCTTTTATATTAAGAGACATGGTTTATCTTATAAAACTTCTATTTAGGGTGGTCCTCATACAAATTTTTTTTTACAATAGCATTTTCACAAACACCACTCTATCGTTTCACATGAAATTTACACCACAAGTCTTTTATATTAATACAATTAGTTTAGTCTATAACACTTTTATTTAGGCTGCATATTTAGGGTGGCCGTTATAAAAGAATATTTTTAAAATAGCATTTTCTCAAAGACCACTCCACTGATTCACATGGAATTTACACCACGTGTTATTTTATATTAAGAGAAGACAAACATAGCTAAGTTTATAAACCTTTTATTTCGGGTGCATACTTAGGGTGGCCCTTATTCAAAAATTATTTTTAAAATAGCATTTCACAAAGACCAGTCCATCGATTGACATAGAGTTTACACCACGGTCTCATATATTAAGACACATCGTTTGGTCTATAAAAATTTTATTTAGGGTGGCCCTCAAACATAACTTTTTTTAAAAAATTCACTTTCACGAAGACCGGTAAATCAATTCACACCGAATTTACACCACGTAACTTTTATATTAAGAGGCATATTAAGCCTACAAAACTTTTATTTAGGGTGGCTCTCATACAAAAATATTTTTAAAATATCATTTTTACAAAGACCTCTGCATCGATTCACATGAAACTTATCTGTTATAGTAAGAGGCACAGATATGACCGTGCAGTACCACGTCTTCCATATAAGAAAATACCAAAATTTGTGATGCAGATGAATGAGACTAGATACATATGTATGTATATAAAAAGTACGGGCAAAAAGCAGTTTCAATGAGAAAATGGGTGATGCCACACCTTCCATATGCGATTAAAACAACATTTTGTATATATCAGCAATTATTTGATGCAGATGATTGAGACTTGGTAATTATGTAAAACACAAGAGCTATAATAAATTAAAGTTATAGCACCACCTAGCAGTAAGACCAGAACAACTTCTGCCAAATCTGCTACACTATACTATATGTAAAAGAGTAGGGACAGAAGTTGATTTCACTTTAAAAATGGGCTGATTCGCTTTAACATTCCATAGCATGAGTTCATACAGCTTCGCGCCACCTACCGGAAAGGGTAGAACAACTTCTGCCGGGACAGCTAGTATTACTCTAAACGTTCAGGTCGTGTTTTGAAAATAAACGACTCATTTGAATCAAACGAATGCCTTTAATTTTCTAACAGGCTAAAACATAATAAAAAATCAGTTCATGTTTTGACATATTTAGACCAATGTGGCTTTTCAGAGAAAAAGTTTTTTTACCAAATATTATCTCTCAAATAAAGTACATATTTTATGCATACACAAACTCAAAACAATATTTGTAAAAAAATTAGAACTTTGTATGGTACCCTCCGTTGCTATGAAGTGCTGCCAATCGTTGGGGCATCGATTCGACTAATTTACGACATAACTCTGATGTAATTTTATCTCATTCATTGTTTATTAACTTATCATTAACTTGATTATGATATGTTCCAGCATTTCCTAAGTAGTCAAGCTATATGAAAGAAGTATTTTGTCATCAATTTCGTTCATGTGCGAAACACATGAAGTCCATGTCACTGCCGGCAGCACTCGATTTTTTTGTTTACGCCACACAGTGGATGGATTTGTATGGAACGGCGGCCATAAATAGTAATAATTGCGCTAAATTCTTGAAATTTGGTGCAGATGTTTTCAAGGTAAAGAGAACAACAAGGACACGCCTACCTTCCATACAAAGGTGGGATGGAAGTTGTGACTTTTTTTCAAAATTGGTATCAATTTTCATTAATTTGGCAATGCTGATTTCAAGAATGTTATTAATTTTTTAATATCTCTTATAGTTTTAAAGTTATTACAGAAAAACCAAATAACGGTGACCATAAACAGTAAGAATAGCGCCAGAGTCTTGAAATTTGAAACAGACGTTTGTTAGGTTAAATTAACAAAAATTTATGAATACGAAAAAAATCGGCCAACGTACACGCCTACCGCCCATACAAAGGTGGGATGTGATTGAGACTTTTTTTCAAAATTGGTATCAATTTTCATTAATTTGGCAATGCTGATTTCAAAAATGTTACAAATTGTGCAATATCTTTTATAGTTTTCAAGTTATTAAAGAAAATCTGAAAATTCAATAAAAAACCTAATTTGAAAAATCGATAAAAAAAACAGCAATGTTTTTTTTAAATTTATTTTAATCGTCTTCTTCATAGACTCCAAGCATTTCTTGTACCTCTGGTGATAACTCTTTATATTTTTTATCTCGCTATATTCGAATTCGGCTGGTAAGAGGATCAGAAGAAATCAGCAAATAATGCAAAACATCTTCGTTGTTTGCTACTCTAGAGCAACACCTGCTGTTGTGCAACCTCGCGTTTTTAAAAACTTTATTTGATGCTTCCTGAGCTTCTTCAGAAAGACGTCCAATTGGAACTTCTAGTTCTTGCATAATTTGACTTCCATGCATTAGAACTTTGTACACGGAAGGAAGCATGTTGTACCAATTGAAGTCCTTTTTATAAAATTTCACAGTTTTTTGGGTATAATTGTGAAAGATTTTGAGATTTATAACTTCTCCGGAAGCCAGAACTTGTAAAATATTCTACCACATTTGTTTTGATAAAATAACTGTAAAATATTAATAGCAAAAGCAATATTCGGTCGCAATGACTCTTGAAACACTGTACGTTTAGTTTCTAATGAAAACATAAGTTTTTTCTGAACATCTATTAAAAACATTAAAAACATAAAATAAATTTATTGGAAAATATATAAATATAGAATGATAACCATCATAATTAAAGACATAAGAATTTAAAATAAACTTTTTTTGGAAATATATTACGATAATAATAATAACAAAAATATTTATTACCCGACCCCCTATACCCCCAATGCTGCACCATCTATATCTGCACTACGCTATGTTTAGTTCTAAAAAAGCGAAAGCAAAGAGGGATGAAAAAAGATAAAACAGCCTTAACCAGTTTCCCTCCACTTGAGGGAACTCCTATCTAAATTCAACCAACTTACTTCACAATGTAAGCTTTCACAATTTATAAAATTTTTGTAAAACATTGCAAAATGCGAAGATACACAGATATTTTTTCCTTCAAATATTGCAATAGAAAAAAATCATATAAAAAAAATTATGAATATGCGCAGCTTTTTTTTTTTTGTTAACCATACCTTCGCACATAATATATAAAAAAAATTTTTAAATCTGGAGATATACTTTTGTGTTTTTTTCTGTTAAAGTTTTAAAACTTTTCACTTTTACCATTTTTCATTCTAATTTTTGAAAATTCCGTAAAATTCATATAAGGCCGATAAAAGAAAACTAAATTAATTTTTATAAAGTAGAAACAATGTACTTTCCGCCAATATGCTACATTATTGCATTTTGTTTCAAACAAGTTAACTAGATTACCCTATCTAACAGCTGCTTATATAAAAAAATGCATAGAAAATTTTTGGAGTACAAAGTTCAACTTTGAGCCCACTGTGTCGCTAAATCCAAAACAAATTTAAAACATTTATAGTTTTTTTTCATCCCCTAAGTATTATCTGACGATTGTACTACAAAATTTTTCAATTCCAACTACTTACTTTCAAATTCTTCCTATTTATGGCCATAAAAATCCACTGTGCGCCATCTAATTAGTCAATAAGCATGACTATGAAATATCGAACTCTTTTATGAAAAATCAGTCCCATCGGCCGGTGTCATTTTGTAATGAATTCTGAAAATATTAGTGATTTAGATAGTAATAATTTTAAAAAAATAAATAAATATGTGAATAGCGTAACAGTACAGTGCCTGTACTGTCTGAGTGGTATCATATCTTGATGGAATGTGTCATTTGAAGTCCATCAATAAATCAAAAAACCACTAAAACTCAAATTTATCGCGATTATTTTTAAATAAAATTATTTTTAACAAAAGACAAAAAAAAACTTAAAAATAAAACTAAAAAAAATATCTTTTGAATTAATTATATGTCACAAATGTAGGTATTCAGATTAACGCACAGTGGTCCCAAATCGAGTTTTTTGCTTCAAAAATCGTTAGAGAGCGCAAATCTAGTCGGAAATGAACAATTTTTTTTTTTTTTTTTAAATTAAAGCTAACTAAAATGTCAACATCGTTGAATTTCGAAAAAAGAAATTCGGTTTGTACTATTCTCAATTAAAGTTCAGAAAAATTGTTTTTAAATATTTTGGCTCAAAAATGGTTCCACGAGTCTTGTCAGAAATTAAAAATTTTTAAAATTAAAGCTTACCAAAATTTCAACAAATCTTCGGGGCTCGAACTTAAAAAAAAAATTTGGTTAATGTTAAAGCGTAAAAGAAAAATTTTTTTATCTAACTTAACAAAAAACCCTTCTTTTCCCTCTGAATTCGGGCTCTGGCTTAAACTAGGAAAAAAAAAATTATTTCCGACAAGATTTTCGCACTCAAGCGATTTTTGAACGCAAATACTAGATTTGGGACCAATGTGGGACGGTTTGGTATGGGCAGTGGCTTAAGTCAGTCAGGACAATAAGTTTTCTATAAATAATACAATACTTAGGTAACATAAAATATTTTTCCTTAAATTTTTTTTTGTGCTTTAAAGATCAAAGATATAATTTATTTTATTTTCAACTTTTAAAAATAAAGGACAAAAATACAAATCAAAAAATCGTTCGTTTGTCTTTTAGAAATAAAAGTCAAAGATAAAAGAAAGAAAAGGTTTTCAAGCTTTTTTAATAAAAAAAGAAATGCCAAAATGTTAAAAAAGACCTGAAAATACTTTTACTTAATAAGTGCAAAGACATAACTTTTAAAATAAAAGTTTTTAAAAACTTTTCTTGTAATAAAAGTTGTTAATTATTATTTATGACTACCATTTCCAAGTATTGCCTTACATTACGTGAATTTGAAAACTTAATAAAATATATAGGCGTGGTGAAAAGTATAAAGTACCTCTTAGTGTTTCACCGAGGCCGAGGCGAGGCGAGGTTCTAGTTGATCTCGGTCTCGCCTCGTTTTATAAATTTAAGTCTCGCCTCGGCCTCGGACGAGATCTTGCCATCACATGCCTCGCCTCGCCTCGCCTCGCCTCGCTTCGCCTCGCTTCGCCTCGTTCTCGGCCGAGGCACCAAAAAAATCATCAAAATATGTACCAAATCTAATTTATCTACGTCAAATAGATATTGAGATATGATAAAGTTAATTTTTTTCTTATATTGAAGGCATGGTACCGCCCATTTTATTAATTGAATCTTAGTTATGCCTCTACCTTTTATAAATATCCCAAGTTTTATTAATCTGCATCAAGTTGTTGATAATATATGATGAATTCTGTTTTTCTCTTGTGTGGGGGTGGCATCACCCATTTATCGTAAACTATATTACGGAGCATCCCAAATCATAAGAAACATATATGTATGTCAAATCTTTCGTCGGTCGGTTGAACGGTTTAGGAGTCCATTAGCAACGAACATACATATATTGATCATTATTTATATACTAGCATTACCCTGTGCGTTTCGCACCTTACCGGTTCTTAGAAAGACTATTAGAATAAATCAATTTCAATGCAGTGTTGTCAATCATGCAGTTTTGCTTATAGCCTTACATAGCCTTACATGCTTCCCTAACTGATCAATCGAGGCGAAGTCACATAGAAGCTGATGCGATCCAAGCACTTCTGTACATGAGCGCTTGGACCAAATCTGAACTCGTAAGAAGCACATGCGGATTAAAAATAAAACAAAGTAGTTTACTCAAAATAAAATACTAAAATATTAGTTAAATATAGATTTTATTATAAAAATTACATTCATATTTTGAATCTGCATATGATTCTTACGAGTTCAGATTTCGTCAAATCGCGCCTCGCTCTTGGTTTCGAAAACGAGGCTAGAACGAGGCGAGGCCGAGGCGAGGTGCCGTGTGATCTCGCCTCGCCTCGGTCAAGCGAGGAAAATTTATTTTTCCATCTCGCCTCGGTCTCGCCTCGTTCTCGTAGTCAAAAACGAGGCTGCCTCGTAGCCTCGGTGAAACACTAGTACCTCTACATTTTTCTAACTCTGCTAGTATATATACATAAGTATATATAATTTTTACATAAGAGGCTGTTTATTTATTACGTAACGTTGTTTTTCGACTTTATTGATTCCCTCCCCCTGTGTCAGAACCTGTACGTATGTAGATAGGCACTGTCTCACAAACTGTGAAATGTCCCGAAACACCCTCAATCAAATCTTGAACTCAATAGTGCTCGAAAACGGTGCCTTAAACTTTAATAAATACTTTGAAAATAAAACCCTTAAAAACAGTCATTGATAGATATATGTAAGTCTTTAGGTCAGGCAATGCCCACGAAATATTACCACGTTACATCAAGAAAACTTATAAAGTTATCTTAATAAAATTCGACAAATCGACGTACTACTCGCAGTAGGTATCTCAAACTCGAAAAAGATCGCAGCAGTACCAGAGGGCTTGACACCTCCTATGTAAGCAAAAAAAGTTAAACGTTATATTTTGTGTGCTATTAGATTAATCATATTAAAATTTAGTTTGAAGATGTCGGTTAAATGAACTACGTAGAATTTTTAAACCAAAATAGGAAAGAATTGCCGCAGTGGGCGTGACACCTTCCATTGATATAGATACATATATAAAACCTTAAATGTTATTTATCGAACTACATTAGCAATCATAATAAAATTTAATATTATAATAATGATTACTATGAGCTTAAACTCTAGGAAAACTGGTCCGATTTTCGCCAATCGCAATGCGATTCCAATAAAATAATAACAATTAACATTTGACTCAAAAGCAAAAATAGATGTATTTGGAAAATGACACCGATATAAAAATGAACACCGCAAACAGAATCTATCAAACATAATAAAAGCAAAAACGCTTATATTATAACAATTTCGTTCACAAATATATTAAATCATTCTGGATAATAAGCTTTTTAAAGTTTAAGCAGTAAGTTAAAAGTCTTCTCTCCTTTATTTTTGATAAAATAAAATAACATTATCGTACTGACAAATCACATACAAATTACCACAATAAAACTTCAATTTGTGTAAAACATTTTTCAAGATTATTTTTTTTAACTTGCGTGCAATATTTTAATTAATTACACATTTATGATTGATATAATCAATCTACATATACAGTTGACATTATTCTACTCGAAAAAATTAAATTATCCGAACACATACTAACATGCTATATTGAGTTATTAATTTCAAGAAGAACATCAACAGTGTCAGTTGTTTTAGCTATTTAATTAAAAATTAATCATCCGGTTCTGCGTCACTTCAACTTGTGATTAAAACATTTACATTAGATAGATTCGGACATTGTGATATGGTTGGGTAATGTGATATGCCATCATATTTCCTTAACCCATTAACGCCGGCTCCCAGACTAGTGGACATGGAGGGTTGAAACTTCGAGGAGGATGTCTTAGGGACACTCGTATTCCGCTCACAAAAAATTAGCCCCCTATCCCTACTCATAACCCATGAAGGGGGTGGTGCGTTTTCGCACCCGTCGCACACTGGGGTAATTCGTGACAATTTTGCGGATTAATTCAAAAATTAAAACTCAAGGTACATATTTGTTTTTGACACCGGGTTAAAATATATAAAATTCTGCATCACTGGTGGAAAAAATTGTTGCAAAATAATTTACCGTATTCTCGCAATGTACTCTGAATATTTGCATTTTTTTTTTTCATTTTGTGTGCTCACAGCGATAAACGTAATATTTTCATTACTTTAAAACGATTTTTCTTTGTGAATTGGCAAATAAAGCTTAAAATGATGATGGAGCCTTCTTGTTCAGGTATTTTAGTAATATAGTGTGTATTTTGTTTTGTTAAAAAATGTTTAGAAATATTTCATTTTTTTTTCCCGAAAGCTTTAAAATTATCATATTTTGGCCCTATTCATGGACATATAGTTGTGAGTCCTCTGTGGTCAGGCAAAACTGTTTTCATTAACGTAATATATAGTAATATATATATAGTAAGTATTCGGTAACTCGAATGATGGCAACACTGCAAGGCGTTTCTTCCAAAATGCCGATGTGTCAGCGGTCATTACCAAAATCGACATCAATTTGATAAAAAATATGCACAATATTTTAAAATAAATATTTAATTTTAATCGAATCGACACGGAAAAGTTTCGCAATTTTGCTTTAAATTGTGCAAAATCTTTTGTCAAGCATTATCCTTGGTATAATATGCCAACAACACTGCATAAATATTTAATTATTGACCAATCAGTCAATCAGCCACCTACACGGTCAGTTTGCATGAGCAATCACTTGATTCATCATGCACGCATGAACGTCTATTTGGCCCTTTATTAACCCAATGCGACTATTTTGCAGCAAACTGAATGGTAAAGGATATACGCATGAGGAATACGCTGGCTGCAATCAAAAGCGGCACACACTACTCGTGTAATTAAAATCAGGAAAAAAAAACATAAGCATTTGCTGTTGCTACAGCATTTATTCTAAGGATTCAAATATATGCATTATTTGTACACGCTCAGAGTTCAATACGCCTGAAGGAATTGTGCTCACCGTTAATGACATCTCTAAGTTATGCGAAAACAAGCGTCCTAATTGCAGAGTGCATTATGTAGTTTGAAGAGAGGTTACTGTTGTCTGATTTCCAAACAATTTTCCGTAGGAGTGAGATATCCTTAAATATGACTTTAAACAGCGAACTAAAATGAAACGAACTAAAAAAAAAAAATTTTCTATTGTCTTGTTCAGTACTTTTAGTGCAAAAAACAACAAAAAAATTACATGCGCAAAATGCATTAAAATGGGCAACGAGCTGCTTGTACTAGTTTCAATGACCGCTACGTCATATCATTAGTAAGCTTAGTTAGCCGAAGTTTAGTAGTCTACAAGCCTACTATATTCCATTTCTTGCGTTGATCTGTTAAGAATCACAGCAATAAACAGAACAAAATTTCTACATTTCAATGCAATTGCTTTTGTAATCTCTTTGATATCACACATTTCTTGACGAGCGCTTCGTTGTCCGCTTTTCTGGCGATCCGAACGAAGTTGCAAGTGCTACTAGCAGACTACTAAACTTCGGCTAACTACGCTTACTGATGATATGACGTAGCGGTCATTGAAACTAGTATAAGCAGCTCGTTGCCCATTTTAATGCATTTTGCGCTTGTAATTTTTTTGTTGTTTTTTGCACTAAAAGTACTGAACAAGAAGCTCTGTACAACAATATTAAAAAAAGATTTTGTTTAGCGACCAAGCTTTCCTCAATGAATTGCAAACGAATTTTCTATTTCATGCAGGAATCTCTAGAACAAATAACTCTTTAAAGACTTAGCATGTGTCATTGTTTATTAAGTTTGCTTTAAATTCATTTCGACCATTTATATCACCGGGACCTGATGGGATTTTTCCTGCTAAACTTCCACAGACACCCGACACTCTCCTACAGTGGTTGAAGGCAATTTTTAGGAGTTATTTACACTTGCGATACCTCCCAAGTGAGTGGAATATCACATTTATTCCAAAGACAGGAAAACCAAACCACTTAACTAAGGACTTCAGGTCAATAAGCCTGTCGTTCTTTCTGTTCAAAGCTTTTGGACAGTTATCAGATTACCATTTACGCCAAATGACCACAATCTTTGGTTTGTCTACTTACTTATTTATCATACTTATTTAAAGGAGAAATTAATTGAAACTACTTAGCACAAGGCAGTTAACGTCATTGAAAGATCCCTGTAAGTATTTTAAGGAAATTGTTCTTGTCGAGCTTCACTTGGTCTCTAGTTCCATCCACATTTCGTGTGGTACGGAAAAATGCATCAAAACTCTTTTCGGAGTGATAGATAACGTGATAGTTTGATCTGAGCTGGGGAACAGCTCCATATACAGATCAGTTTCAAGTGATGCACCTTGGTGGAGTAATTTCTCCTTTACCTTGGCTTCTCGTTGAAAAAAATAGCCCAACAAACAGGGATTAAAAGTCGTTTTAATTGTTTCGGGTAAAGACCTGAATATTTTCAGTGATATTTTAACTTTTGCCCTTCGTAGTGTTGTTACTTGGATATCTGCAAACAACAGATTTCAAACTTTTTGTGCTGAAAGGCGTTTGCCTCCTTC
The DNA here is from genome assembly GCA_949775025.1 of Tricholauxania praeusta. Lineage (NCBI taxonomy): Eukaryota > Metazoa > Arthropoda > Insecta > Diptera > Lauxaniidae > Tricholauxania > Tricholauxania praeusta. The sequence continues at coordinate 47,999,255 of OX459031.1, forward strand.
CACAGAAAATCAGGTATCTAAGTGTCATGTCATTTATGAACATCCCCTAACGTCACTCATTTGGATGTTCAAAAATAAATGTCTAAAAATTTGGGTTGAGGTGTCTTTCGAAAGCGTAACGGAACGGTGTGTTCATGGCTGAATTCGAGCACTGTGTCCTATTTTTCCTATTCCACTGCTATTGAACTATCACTGTTTATAAATAATAGACCGCATAATCCACTGTTTCACAAGAATTATCAAGAAATTAATATTTAACACTTAGTAAAAATGGAATGATATTAAGGATGTATTGACTCTTGACTCCGAGTTCAAATCACGTATTTTTGTCACGTATTTAAACTGCGTTATGACTCATCCGAATTTTATTCCATGTGTCTAGCATATTGCTAAGCAAATGAACTTAACCATTTTCGAAAAATGTTATCTGTTTTTATGAATTATATTTCATCTTTTTGAAATTGAACATTATCAATTAATGTCAACTTAATATCATTCACCAATTTTATTTTATTTATTTGACATATTAAGTTTTTAGTCTAAAAAGCAATTATAACATTGCGAGGTGATAAGGGAGGAGGATTCGAGCTTATATGAAAAGTTGTGACACAGGGGGGAGGAGGCTTAAAATGTCGAAAAACAGCGTTACGTCATATATGAACCGTCCCTTTCTGCAAAGTATGTCAATGGAAAGTGAAGTGTTTCTGAGATTGTCGAGAAATGCAAAATTTATAAAAAAATAAGTTTTGAGTCTTAGGCCTGTTAACTTATCTCTTTTCTTAATACTACTTTAATCGGAGATTTTATAAACTGCGATTATATCTCGAGTTAAATTTGGTAACTCATCTCTGAATTTATTGAGTATTAAGAAATCTTAGTTTAAGGAAAAATGCAACACATAAAGTCAATTGTGAATTGCTCATATATACGTTTGAGATTAATTGAGAATAGTATATTTGACAGATGACGAAAGTATTTCAGAAATATTAGATTACTGTAATGATTGGAAAGATTGTAGCTTCAATTTGTTGTCCATGACTCCCTTTATCTTTATAATGGCACTCTGTGGCGCTTACTCCATTTTCAATATTTTTGCTTCACATAAAAATAAATTCGAAGTTAATAGACAGCTTTTCTAGAACTAAAATAAAACCTGCAACTTGCACCTGTCGTTGCAGAAATCTAACCTTGGAACCTTTGCCAAAAAAGATTATAGGCAGTTGACTTTCTTTTTGTAAAGGTTCGATCTAAGCAGAAATGCAGCAAACATCTTTCCATTATGCTCATCAGGAACGTTCAAATCACAGGGATTTTGGTTAAAAGAATATGGAGCTGTAAGACAGCGTTAAGGCTAAATCGACAAAATTGAACTGCGCCTATTTTTCTCAGCAAGTTGTCTCATTGCATTTTACAATTTGAGCCATTTATTGGCTCCCTTAAAAAATTAAATGCAAAATATTTTACTCAATACCAAACTTTTGATTAAATTATTTGAAGGAACAAACGTCAAAATTACTCGAGTTAACTTCGTTAACCTGAGAAATTTCTCGTATTAAATTTAATCGACGATTTACTCGTTAATAGCCGATTGCACGACATAAGTTATCGATGTTTGTGACTAATCGGCGATTAAGACCAAATCGTAGTTTAAACTACGATTTAGTTGAGATAAGTTAACAGGCCTTAAATTATTAAATTAGAAGATTTACAAAAGTTAACAACCATAAAGACGACAAATTATAAATGATGATAAACTAAGACACAGAAATGCCTTATCACGTTGAAGAACGCGTCGCACGATAACGTGCGACACCTAGTGTTCCTACGGGATCATGTCGCATGAAAACAGACGTCGCTAGTGCTTGCTTACTTGGGTGGCCATAACAACCCGTTGCCGGGTTACGGCCGACCTCAAAAGCTCTCTCCAGGCGCCTGGATATATCCGATATTTTTGATGCTTTCAACTCTAATAAAAAGTCGAAGCCACTACTATCCTATAGGGCGCTTATTTCCACACGCTATTACGCGGAATTACGAACTGGAAAGGTTTATTTTATAGCTCGAACGAAGCAACCAAACCTAAAAATTTAAATAATAACTGTAAAAAGTTAACGGACAAATTAAAAAAAAATCGACAGAATAAAGCTTGCTATGGCATGTCTCGATACATGTCATTATTTTTATGACAAATTCAAATTCAAGTGTTAAGAGCGGCTGGCCACATATTCATGGAATGGTATGGGTTCGAATCTCATTACAAAGCCGAAACATATGTCACCAATTACCAGGTTAAATTGTTCGATTTGTTATCTTTGTCATGTTTGTTTATGAAGCATAAACCGATTTGTGAAATTTCACATGTATATCGGTTACTGCAAATGACTGTAAATTTGATCAAATAACTTTCAATTAATAATATTCAATCTAAAAACTTTTTATACGAATGTGAAATTTAATAAATCTAAATGAGAAATTTTATTTAAATGCAATTATTGATATTTACTTTACTATGAATGAAACATATTTATTTAATTGTTATAATTAATAGCTAAGGACAAAATAAAAAGTTTTAATATCAACTTTTTTATACTCGGGCCTTGTGAACCAACATTTCCGTCATTTTCCATTGATAAAATTCTTAACCTTTTTTGAAAACCTGACTTCGATTTTTGGTTCGAATGGATTATTTAGCTTATTTTTAACTTCAATGCAAAGCAAGAAAAAGCATTGATGACACACTTTTCCAAGGCGAGCAGCATTCAGTACGGACTAAGTATGGCCATTTATGTATCCATTTGCTTGCTATAGAGATGTAGGATTGTTGGATCCTAGCTAGTCGTTTAATTTCTTTTAAAGGATTCGTAGAATTATCCAATCCACAATTTCGCTAATGTTATTTTGTTTGATTTAAATTATTCGTTTTTAATTTCAATGAGTAAAATGAATAAAAATTTTTGCTCTTTACATTTTTGAAAATTTAAATTTGAATGAGCAAAATCATTTGACAACTTTTAAAATTCAAAGATTGAAAACATTTTTATAAAACTAGAAATCATTAAATTTTCAAAGAAAATTAGGACAAGTGTTTTATGTGGTGTTATTGTAAAAGTGTAAATGTAGGAGTGTAAATGTGGGACACTACAGGGATATTAGAACAAAACTACTCATTTTATTTTGAATATTAGATAACTTAGATCTATTTTATATTTGAATATTTTTAAATTTTGGCTGCTAGGATTACATAAGTTTTTAAATTGATTAGAAAAAAATGTATTAATCAACATTTTTCAAAGTTTTAACTAAAGCGGGACAAAAATTACCCGACGGCGGTTCTAGGTAAATCTTATTTTTTCTCTAAACCTATGATTATTATGTTTGTAAAATTGCGTATATTAATGAATTACACTAATTTAATAAAAGTCAAAAAGTTTCAAGACCCTCCATAAAATAAGAAAAACGTTTCTAATTTATAATTCGAACCTAGCTCAATCATAATCTGGCGCAGCATGCAAGGCTTTTGCAGTAGTGATCTTCAAAATGATCGTGCAGAGCATTAATTTTGCATCATCATGATGGCGTTTTAGGTTTCACGAACGAAGTCGCGGAAATCTGAACTTTCTGAGTCCTGCTTGAAAGTTTAAAACAAACGACTTGCACAAAATTATTTTGAAGCTCAATACTGCAACTGCTTTCCTTGTAAATAAACGTCATTAAATAGATGCTTTGCACGATATTCAAAAGTTCAATGTAATGTGTCACATTTTTAAACATCCAATATGGCGACAATGTGCCAGTTATTTTTTAGCTTTAAATTCCTTGTACTAATAGCTTAAATTTTATGAGGAAATGTAAGAATTTATGTGCACTGTTTTTTTTTTCTTACTGAGCCACTACTAAAGAACCAACTCATTTAGGAGACCTTATTTTTGCTGATGTTTTTGTTCCTTTACTTCTCGGGTATGGATTTGTGTTGCCATGCAAATGTGTCATAGGTGCACGTTTCCGTGTGTATAGTATATGTATGGTATGTACAGAAGGCAATCTTCAACGGACGCTCTGCTGTGCTACGCTATAAATATCCTTGATTTTGTTTACTTGTGTGCATGTGCATATTTTAAACGAATATTTATAGGCAAACAGTTCGTGCAAATTAATGGCTACCACAGATGTCGTATCATGTAAAATTCCTTTAGTTATAAAATCTTCGAAATTAACTTTCGGATGGATATAAGTACATATATATATTAGGTTTCTATTAAAATTGATATGTCATAGCTTTTACAATTACTTCTAGAACATTAGGGGTGGTTTTATCACCTTGAATCAAAATAATTAATTGGGAGCTTACTTTCAAAATATCCAATCGAAAAGAGAGTGAAAAAAACTTTATATATTATTTACGTAAAACTGTCCTAAATTAATTTGGAGTCTAATTCGTTCAAAAAAAAAATGTACCTATCTTATTTGCGTATAGGTCCGTAATACATTGCCTATTTTTTATTTATCTCGTCTTTGTAACTTTTACACTGACATTATTGCGTTTTTGCTAGTTTGATTTTGAATTGATGTGTAAATGAAACATTTATTTTTAAATAAAACTTCTCAATAACACAATAATATTTACATCTTTTTAAAATACCATTTTGTATTTGTATACCTGTTTCTTTATTTTAACGACTTTCTGGTGAATTTCTTCACAAAAGTACGAAAAATTGTACTGGTTTTGGTAAAAAACGAGGTTCGAGATGTTTTTGTTTGATTTGTATGGTTAGCTAGCCACTTTTGGCTAGTTTATGACGCGAACGAAGCGTTAAATCCTTATTACTCGTGCTCATGTTATATTTTGCGTTTTTTATCTATTGATAACACAGGCCAACAAAAAAAGTTTTGGTCGAAAAACCAAACCCATTTATTCTTGTGTAAAATTCTTCACTGAGTTCAAAAAAAAAAAAAATGTCGAGCCAATTCCCCTAAAAAAATTTTACAAAACAAAAATTAGATTTTTTAAATATTTTAGTGAAAAGAGTTTGGGAAATGGGGGGAATTAGTTCGTTCGATAAATTTTTTTTTTTTTTTAACTCAGCGAAGAAATTTACACAAGAATATGTGGATTTGGTTTTCCGACCAAAACTTTTTTTGTTGGCCTGTGTAATTAATACTTTGCAAACATAAAAGCGTAAATTAGCGACAATTATTTATTTTTACTGTGTAAATTTTGCAAATAAGTGCGCTGTGTAAAAATTACAATTTAGTAGTCAGGCAGCTGGTTAATGTACTTCCATGCGAGTTTTTTTTTTTTTTTTGCTTGCAAGCAATAGATTATATAATCGAACAGGAAAACCTTAAATTAAATAGAAATTTTGTTAAAAAAAACTAGTGTTTCACCGAGGCTACGAGGCAACCTCGTTCTTGGTTACTAGAACGAGGTGAGATGGAAAAATAAATATTCCTCGCTTGACCGAGGCGAGATCATACCGGCATCTCACCTCGTCCTTGCCTCGCTCTCAGAACAAAGAGCGAGGCGTGTTTGAACCAAATCTGAACTCGTAAGACCCATATGTAGATTCAAAATATGAATGTAATTTTTTATATTCTTATTTATATATAACTAACATTTTAGTGTACATATCTTTCTTATAGTTTGTAAAAGGTTTATAGCTTAGTTTGGTTTGGAAAAATTGGACAACGTCATTCCCTCCCATATAAAAAAAGAATTAAATCCATTTTATCTCAATCATCATTGAATTTACCAAAAAAAAAACATATTTTATTTTATTTCTTGGGGCGTAATGAGTCGTATCAGCCTATCAGGCAGACATGGGGGTAATGCATTACTTTCAATTTTCCATTAAACTTTAATGGTAATGGAAAATTTTCCATTACCATTAAATCAGTTGATTTAGCGATGTCTGTCTGTCTGTCTGTTGAAATCAGGTTTACGGGAAAACCAAGAGAGCTAATTGAATGAAACTTTCACACACAGGTCACATCTTCTTGCAGGCATCTTGCTATTGAAAATGGGCGAAATCGGTTAACGGACACGCCTACCGCCCACACCCTATGTATATATACCCAGGTCAATTTTGAAAAAAGTTGCAGCGATTTTGATGAAAATTGGTGATTTGATGCACATGTGAACAAGATTAGGATTAGGTTAGCTTTCAAGTTTTCAAAGCTTCCTACAGGGGCGTGGCACAGCCCTAAATTTTAACCTTTATACCACCATATCTCGTAAGCCGTGCAGGATATTGTTATGAAATTTGGTAAACGGGTACATTTCAAATATATCTTGAATTGTGATAAAAGTGGGCGGAATCGTAATAGTGGGCGTGGCACTTTTCAACAGTTAAAAATGTTGATTCTATATATCTCAAAAGTGGCTTAAACGATTTTCATAAAAATTTTTGAGATGATGCCGCTGGAAGCAGTCATCAATACAAGCTCAGCCACTTTACTGAAAAAACTCGATTAAGGGCGTCGCACAGACCACAATATTTATAAACGTTATATTAAGAGAACTAACAACGTAATCGTTATGAAATTTAATAAGGCAGATATACTTGCTAGAAGGTATGTTTTTGCAAAAATTTGGTTCAATGGAGCATGTGGGCGTGGCACCTCCCATACAAACAAAAAACGTTTAGATAGTGTGCTATGAGAGTAATCTTCATAAAATATGGCTTAGAGGTATCGGCTGCTAAGGGTTTTGAAATTAAATGAGAATTGATGAGATCGCAGTAGTGGGCGTGGCACCTCCTATATGACCATAAAGTTGCAATCGCTTTATTGATTGAACTATTGCAACAATTGGTATGAAATTTGATTTAGGTGGTTTACTTGCTATAAGGTATACCTGAATCAAAAGTGGGCGAAATAGCACGAGTGAGCGTGTCACTCCCCATACAAGTAAAATACCTTAAGTAGCATATATTTCGAAATATGTGATCAATCATACTAAAATTTGGTGAAAGAGTTTTGCTTATAAAAAGCTATTTCTGGATAAAAATCGGATCACATTACACCAGTAGGTGTGTTACCGCCCTAAATTTTAAGACTAATTACGGCTTATATAGCAAATTATACAACCTATTGGGCTAAGATTTGGTATGTGAATGTCAATGACGAATATGATTTAGTAACCCAAAAGTAGGCGGAATTGGAGAAGTGGGCGTGGCACATTTAAATTTCTTAGTTTTTATTCAATTTTTTTCAATATTTTTCATATTCTTTTGACTTTATCAACCTTTTAACTTTTTCCAATATATCCCATATGTATTCGTTTGACTTTTTCAACCTCTTTCATTTTTCTTCATTACATATTTTCTTTATTTTTAAGACTTTTTCAGTGACTTTGAGCTCTTTCAACTTTTTTCAACGTTTTCATATTATTTCGACATTTTTAAGCATTTTTCAACATTTTTCATATATTTTCGACATTTTGTATTTCTTTCAACTTTCTTCAATGGTTTCCATATACTTTCGAGCTTAGAAATTTTTCAACTTCTTTCGACCTTTTTTACATTTCAAATTTTTTTCGACTTATTCAACCTCTTCAACGTCTTTTAACATTTATTTAAAAGCGACTTTCAGTGCAGTGTAGGGTATGTGAGTTTCGGCCAGGCCGAAGATAACACCTTAACTTGTTTTTTTTTTTCATTTAACCCTCTAATGCATAAATTTTTGTTTTTGTTCATAATTTGTGTGGAAGGTAATTTGGGTGTGTAAAACATGAATATGAAGTCGGATTTTCATTTTGGTGAAGGAAACACTTTTTATTGTTAAAAATCTGCAAACCGCCTAATGGCTGGCATATGCAGCTTTGAACACAAAAATTATTGTTATATTTTTTACTAAGCCTCCTGTTCAGTACTGTAAGTGCAAAATTGTTTACTTTTTAAGTAATTTTATTTTTAAATCATGAAAAAATATTATTAAAGAGATATAAGTAGAGAAAAAAAACTACATATTTATAGTTATTTGCGGTGATGGAATATGAAAAACAATTCTTGATTGCCGGATTGCATAAGTTCAGATTGTACTTTGTACAATACGATTGTGTTTCTGACTTGCATCCAGGTAACTTGCATGTTCTTTTGCCCGATCTTATTCGCACCATGCTCCACTCCATCGTATCGAACATCAACAGTTGGAAGGATGGTCTTTTTTGGTTAAGGTCCTGATGTCGACGGCATGGATGGTCTGCCCACTGACCGTTTCTCCATAGAGAAAGATGCAAACAACATGCACGGTTCAGCTACTTCAGTACGAAAATTAGGTAGCTCTTTTTTATTGCCTCATGTATTCAAACTTTTCTAGTTCCATCGCTAAGTTTTTCGAGGTTGTTGGTTCATATCTCGAGACAAAAACGGTTTGGCTCCCACGTAGGTTGATAACAAACGAACAATTTCGGTATCATGCAATAAAATGCTACTTATTTCTATTCCATATGAGCTTCCAACAAATTCCTCAGAGTAACCTCGCTCAACCTTCGTTCTAGCCACATCTGCATCGCTCGACAGCTTCATGTTTGGTACACGATTGGCACGCACTATTCCCAAGCTGTAGATTCCACGGGTCCTGAGATAAGCCAGCAGACCCAGCGAGGTATAAAAATTGACGAAGTAAATAATGTGGTTGACGTTATCTTGAATGTTCTTGGATATAATCACACAAAATACTTAAAAGGAGTTATGAAAAAATATCGCCCCACTGCATGAGCCCGTCTATTTACGGTTACCAGAAAATTGATGTAATTCGAATATAACAATTATTTTTTCTTCTAAATTCAAAGACTATTGAATAGATATTACGTTTAGCTACTCACCAGTAAAATTATGGAATCAATCAAACAAGAAATAATATTGTTTTTTAACAATCGAAAAATCGAAAATCGTACGCTGATTCCACTAAAAAAAAATTGTAATTTTGATCTTGACATGTAATGGCAAGATCTCGTCCGAGGCCGAGGCGAGGCGAGACTCAAGTCAATAAAACGAGGCGAGACCGAGATCAAATAGAATCTCGCCCTCTTCATGTTGTAATGGAAATTAGGCTACAATATGCAGAAGTGTCCTATTTTTAGTGTCGGTAACTTTAAGCTGTTGTGATCGCGACGTGGTTTCCAACCATATTCTGTTACCACCTTCATCAAAATAATCCACACTATATTTATGAAAAATAGTTCACAAGCCAAAACAGTTTTTTGCGTTTTCTGAAAATTCAAAAATTTTGAGTTGTGCCTCTCTAGTAGAATGTGTGCGAAGTAGTTACTATCATGGCTACGAGCAGTTGATCCCTATTGAGAAAAAAGTGGATTACGCCAAGGTATTAATCACTTCCAGAAACAGATTATGATTTTAAAATATACAATATAATAAAATAACATATTTTGCGTATGCGCATTTCCACGTAAACGGAAGTTTTTGTTCCGTGCGACACCTTGGTTTTTTGCAATTATCTTGAAAACAAAAAATTCCCCAGATACAACCTTAGTACCAATTATAAAGCTAATTAGGAGCTATAAGTTAAACCTATTGTCAAAATAAAAATCCGTTTTTTTTTTGACTTTTTTTTACCTTAAATGTGTTCGACGGTCGAACGGGACCCATGGAAAAGCCCATATGCTAGAACCTAAAGATCAAAAAATGAGTATGTGGGCATTTCCATGGTGTCGAAAGTAATCATCGTGCACTTTAAAGTAAAATAAAAGTCGAAGTAAAACACTATTATAAGATGAAAAAGGTTTATTATAGCGACCGAAAAAAATAAAAAAACTTTTTTGACTGCTAAAAAAAAAAAGTTGCATCAGCGATGACTCGAACTAGTGACCAACAGGATTATACGCTAACTCGTTACCCACTTTGCTACTCTGCTACTTGAAAGAAGGTAAACTTTTTTTGTATAAATCAACTAGCGGAAAACTTTGAACGCGATTTTCTCGCTTTTCCTTGAGAAAAGCGAAAAACTGTGAAATATGGGCTGTCTTATTTCACGTGAACTGCCATCTGGAAATATTTGAGCCAAATCGGTGACGCAACAGGTTGTTGCACTTGAGCAGGTAATTGAATTCAATGGTCCTTATAGCATTGGATCTGCATTTATGTTTACGTAAAGTTGTCGTCAATAACGCTACAAAGCGATTTGAGTCACCGGCACGATCCAAAGCAGAACCGATAGTCGGTATAGAAAGTTTCATAACGTCAGGTTCAAATTGTAAAATTTTAGCCTTTAGACCAGGGGTGCACAAAGTGCGGCCCTCAGAGATGTATCTTACGGCTCGCAACTCAGCAAATACCATTTTTACACACATCTGCAATTGAAATCAATAGATCTGCACTCCTGTGAAATATTTAGACAAAAATACAATGTTGATGGGAGGGATAAACTTTTTAAATGCTTGAATAAGGAGCAATACCCAGAGTTATATGATATGATATGCGAATTTTCGTTTGGTTGTGGGCACAACTCCGGTATAATCAATTTGCATAAAAGCAAGCTACGATTTCGTATTACAGACGTAAGCCTTGAAGGGTTATCACAACTCAATTGACTCCAAACAATTCGAAAACTATAAAACAAAACGTAAAACAAAATTTAATGTTTACAAAAATCGATCGATTTTGTTTTGTTTTTGGCCCGCAGTAAAATTGTTTATTGATAATTTGACTCTCCGCAAAAAAATAGTGTGCACCTCTGTTTTAGACAATGATGAATGTAGTGTCTTCATACGTTTCATTATTTTCTTGGAACATACAAGAACCGCTACGACTACGGTATATATCTGATTCGGCACCCAACGTAGGCAACCGTACTGAAAAATTAAAATTCTTATATACGAAATGGCATTTATTTTTCACCGCAAATGTTGGATGACCTTGCATTTTGTAGATATTTGATTTAATTAAATTGTTTTTGTTTTTAACAGCGAAGCGTAAAGGCTTTTGTTTTTTATTTTCACAGTGAACGTTATGTTTCTGTTGTTTCCTTTTTAATTTATTTTTAACCCTCTAACTGGCAAAACTGTATTGCTGGAAAAAGAAGTGCAATATTTATTTTACTGGTGCTAGAAAACTAAAAATTGAGAATCGTAGGTTACATGCTCATCTTGATTAGTCGTCAGGTGAGAAAACCGAAAGTCTGTCTCAGGGCGGCTTTGTCTGTTAAGCTAAAAAAAATTGACACGTATGATTTTGTGTATTCAATACTTGTTATTGAATACAAGAATGGATTACTTTCGATGATGATATTCGAAGAAGCAGTCCTTAGCGTTCGAGCAACATAGGTGGAGTCACATTTTTGGCAAAAACATTGCGTTTGCGATGCTTTGTAGTGCTTGCACTCTTTTTTTTGCCACCTTCTTTATTTAACCAGACTGCAAAGTGGTTATAAGTAGTTGTCGTAGCGAACGTCATCGATTGGATTCTTATAAGTATTTGTTGCCGTGTGAAGAACTTTCTTGAGATGGTGTACTCTCAACAACAAGTCCAACCGCAATTGCTTCTCGAAACTGAGGTAGCTGCAATAACCTTTTCAGTATAAGTATCATCATTTGAATTGTCTGAATACATACGACGATATAAAATATTTTTATTTTTTTTCTAGGAAAATGGTTAATGAGGTACCCGAAGACGTAGCACCATGAATTTTTTGAGCGATTCAACTTTAGGGTTAAAACTTTTTCCAGCCAACCGTGATATGTACATACATACATGCATGCATGCTCGTTTATCTCAATTTTCGCTACTATAGTAAATCTATAAACGTCAGTTCAATTACTCCTTCATAATTTTTCAAAAAGATTCATTGATTAAATTGTAGTTATTTACCAATGCAATCATGCCTTTCTCCACCGACTTAAAAAAATTAATAAGCTATTAAGTATAACGTCCACTGCCTCTAGCGTAGATTCTATCATTTCGGCTCCCTTACATAATAATGAAAACTTATCACAGCTTTATAAAAATGTTTACTTAAATATTCTTATCATGTCCCAAATTGCTTAAAATATCCATAGCAACTACCCTTTGTATCTAATCTTGAGCAATTTAGACACGTTAAGAATAAAGTGAGCGAAATTAATTTAATCCACACTAATCTAATCAATTAAATGTTTGGAAATTAAAAATAAAAATAAATAAAACTGATAAAAACTATTGTCTTCAAAAAACATCAATGTCTTCTCAGGCACACCGAAAAAACACGTAGATTCTGCCAAGACGCCCATTGATTTATTAATAAAGATAAACAAAAAAACGCCATTGATGTGTGATGTGACAAACGCGTGTTTCATGTCGTCTTAACTGGACGTAAAAACTGCATTTCAATTTAATATCGGCGCAAGAAAGAACAATCAAAGCTTTTTATATAACATACATATGCACATTTAAGGGGTGTACTACATACACATACAATGCTATTCAGTATAGATACTTTTGCAAAATTGTTTCTGACATTTTGAATTTTAAAAATGCATCATTAAAGGTGCAGCATACATAACGTGACAATATGAGAAGAAGACACCCAATAAAAAATTTGTCTGGCTTTTTAAACCTTATACCTACTAACGTGGTTTTCCTCATTAACTTCAAGTTGAAATTACGCAATCCTAAAGATTTAATACAAAATATAAAATACTTATACAGCGTGGGCCAAAAGTCACCATGGGGCTTAAAAATTTAATAACTTTTTCTCTTTTTTTGTTGTTTGGGTCAATTTTATAATTTTAATCAAATTTTGAAAAATTCTTTTCCGGAGGATTTTTGACCAGTTTCTTCCAAATTGCACTAAATCAAGTCAATTTTTTCCCGACGTTTCGCCGCTTATTTGGCGACTTCTTCTGGGGCAATTTATTTCTAAAACACAAAATATTTTATAACATTAAAACATAAAATTGTTACGATAGATTTTTTACTATATTAACAAAAACAATTGACTTTAAATTTACTTACAATTAACTATTATGACATTAATACAAATATGCGGAAAAAACTTTTAAATTTAACAATGGCCCGTATGCATAAAAACTGAGTAAATGCTGCTTTTACTCCGGAGTAAGAAAAACGAGTTGAGTAAAAGCTATCTGAGTAAAGTAAATGCTCTGAGTAAAAGCTTATATTCGTATGCATAATCTTTTACTTTACTCGGTTTTTCGACTCTGTTATAATTTTGTATAACTGAGTTTTGAAACGTCAAAGTTAAACGTCAAAACGTCAGAAATTGGATTTGTTAACATGTAAATATTAAAATGCATGCATTTAATTGAACTACAACAACGAAAATAAGGAAAAAAAGTGCACAATCCATAGCTGGTAAGTAAACAAATATTTATAAAACAAATATATCAAAATCATTGTTTTATTTTCACTAGGAAAGAAGCTGCGCTCCCGCAATGCCATCATCAATCAGAAAAACTGATCCTGAGCCTAAGCAACAAACCCTCAGCAATAAATTCACTCAACTTTTAGCAGCCAGTGCCATCTTCTTATGCAGTCTCCGACACAATGGTAAGTAAACAAATATTTAAAAGAAAGAAATATCAAAATCAGTGTTTTATTTTAGATAGGAAAGAAAATGCATTCAGAAGACTTTGCGACAGGAAACAACAAGGTTTTGGTGGACAAGAAGAAATTCTCAAAGATGAGGTGCGCAATATAACCTACCGTATAATAAGCTCCAGTTTCGTGGCAAAGTGAGTGTAATAAATATCCAATTAAGTTCAATTAAGTATTTTATGAAGTATATTGAAACAAAAACAATTTATTTGCAGGTTGCTCTCGATGTTGGTTGGTTGGTTAGTTGGAACCGGCAATTTGTCTGTGTTTGCTGCAATATTTGGTGCTGCTAAAGCTATTGCTGCCGATTTCGAGTTGGGTGGTGACGAGAAGAGAAAGGGACATATGATTCAGTTCTAAATTACTCGCCCTGTCCTCTTATTATATTAAAAAGCAGCAGACCAACAGTTGCAACTAAAAATTGTTTTTGTTTTTCCATAAAAGTCGTATTTACACTTCGATTTTCTCACCGTTGCATTGCAACATTTTGTGAACTCTGCGAAAATACAAGATTATATTTTTTGCATTGACAGCAAGAACATTTTTTTTTTGCTTAATCGTCGGAAAATTAAAGCAAAATGCTAAATAAAATCAGTTGCATCTACAGGGCTTGGAATACCAATCAACCAGGATCCACTCAACCACCACCAGCCCTACAACAGCAGCCAGTGCCAGTTGTAGCTTCATCTTCTTCTGCGGTCACTGACACAATCGCTTGTGCCGTATTGGAACGTTTTTAACTCATGTAAATTTTGGCATACACGATCAAAGAAGAGGTGCGCAATATAACCTAGCGCAACCTACCGTATCATAATAAGCTCCTGTTTCGTGGCAAAGTGAGTATAATAAATATCCAGTATGATGCATTTAAGTTGAGTCAAGTATATTGAAACAAAATAATTTTAGTTGCAGGTTGTTCTGGATGTTGGTTGTGGAACTGTGTTTGCTGCAATAGCTGGTGCTGCTGAAGTTATTGCTGTCGACTGTTGCAATATTTATATGACCGTAAATAAAGCTGATCAAATCACGGGTACCTTTAAAATGCGTAATAATCGCGATCTGGGTTTTATCATTGATGTTAACTTTAAGTAGTATACCTACAGATTGTGCTTAGTTAAACTTATGTTGTCCACAATTTCTCATTAAAATTACAAAAAATAAAGTGACAAATTATTAAAACTGTTTCCAGCAAATGTATTGAATTATTTTAACTCTTATTTTTCCTTTAAATGCATTTAAGTAGTTGCTTTTATTGTTGTCAATAAATACATAGTAATCAAAAGAATTGTTACATTTGTTTTGTTTTCCGGTAAAAAGGGATTAGTATGCGACCATTTAGGACAAGCGATGCATCATTTTAAAAACAAAAAGTAAAGCTTTCTTAACAGCATGAAAAACTTATAAGTTATTTACAAATTTTTTGGAAAGTGAGGGTTTTTAAAAACATAAATTGGCTAAAATTTTAGAAAAAGCTCAAAAAAGAATTGGCTATTTCTCAGTTAAGAAAATACTCAAAAGTCCGGGAGGTAGTGTTACATTTCTGATGGTCACTTCCTCCCGCATAGTATTTTTTGCAATTGAGTTAATAATCGGAGTCAAAGTAAGTTGCCAGTGCTGTGGTGTGACTGGTTGTGAGAGACCGACACAAAAAATTTTGCTCTAAAACTCGGAAAGCAAGCCATAATTAGAAAAATACTTATATTAAGACCAATGCTGTAGAGGAGATGAAAACACATCGCTTTTAAGCCCAAAAATTTCCTTGTGATGGTGAATACCGTTGTGGTTGTTGCCTTTATCAGTATTTTTAGAATCCCATTGAAAACCAGGTAGCGTTAATTTGTAAGCGGTCAATGAGCATGATCCGGGTGTAAAGGAGCAAGTTGTTACAATTGTTTATTCACCACCCCATCTAGAATTCTCTTGCATAATTTTGGCATGTGTATACATATCCTTCAAATACTGATGTGTTTGTAGCGTGTTCGGAAGGTTGATTCTTTGATGAGTATCCCATTGAGGTGGCATTACAATGCAACGTATTTCTTTCACCTGAAAGATATATTATGCAAAAAATTTAAAATTTCCAGATTTGAGAAAACTAAAAATTCTTACCTGTTGGTTATCTGGCGGGCGATACCATAAAGAAAGCCTGATGGCCTATATTTATGCAAAATATACGTGTAACCAGTTTCTTTATTGTCATTAGAGCTAACGTAAATGTGATTCGTACGCAAATGTAAATTCGTCGCAAAAATGGTACGCACACACCAATCTGCTTTTGAACTGAATGTTTGCGTTTCAACGCAGGTAGTCGATGTAATAATTTCATCCCCATGTGTTTTGGTTGTGCGACATAGTTTCAGTAATTTGATTTTGCTCCTTAGCTTGCTTCTTATTTTCTGCAATTTGTGGCATGCCGATGGTGCACTAATTTCCATACCCAAAATGAGATCACGAATTTCTTATTGTTAGTTAAGCATCGCTTACATTATTCTTTTTGCCATAATCAGCCAAGATCAAGTCCTTAAGTTTCACTTCAACTTCAAGAGCGCGCGGTTTAACAGAACCATTTGCGACTCCGTTGTTTTCAGAATAAAATCACCAAATTCTTCAACTTTCAGGCAAACTTAAAATAAATAAACTTAAAATTGTGCAAAAAATGCTATTTTTTACAAAAATTCAAAAAAACTGAATATAACTTACCAACAAATCAACGAAAATGTTCTGAGTAAATGCTTCGAGTCAACAAAATAGCAGACTCAGGATTTTCTGAGTAAATGTAGCTTTTACTCGCTTTTTTCCGTTTTTATGCATACGAAACTGAGTAAAAGCTATCGTATAACAGAGTAAATACTCCAAATGTCATTTTCATATTTTTATGCATACGAAATTTTTTACTCGTTATTTTCAGAGTAAACGCTACTTTTCTGAGCAAATAGTTCGTGTAAAAGATTTTACTCAGTTTTATGCATACGGGCCAATGTGTATGTACGTATATCAAACATGAAAAACTTTTAATTCAGGAACTATTAAAAAATTATTAACAAAAACTTTTGGAAAACTTGAATACACTTTTACTGTCTTATAACGACTGTGTAGTTATTATTTATGTTGTCCGTGTCATATTTGTATTAATGTCATAATAGTTAATTGTAAGTAACTGTGTTCGCTGTAACTTTTTCAATTTCAATAATTTGAGAAAACTTTGTAGGTATGAAATTTATGATTTGGTACGAACTTTAATTTTATGATGTGCCTTTGGCACGTAAGGGTGGTAGAAACTGAGTCGAAAAAAAAATCTGAGATAAATAACTTCTATAAAGGAAATGTGGTCCATATTGAGACATTCACAACGATATACCATACTTGTTGATCGGACGTCAAATGGCGGAGATATAAGAAAAAAAACAAAATAGCATCGAATTTAGACGCAAAAAAAAAAAATTTTTTTTTCCTTAAAAATCTTTCATTATTAGCTTTCAAACTGGGGGTGAACATTCCAACTTTTTTTTTGTGATACTATCTAGTGATCATTGACCAGCCCCCCTCCCCCTCTCGTAAGATTTAGTACGAATCCGCCGAAACTCGAAAATGTTCTCAGCTTACGTATTTTAAAAAAAGATTGCTCATATGCAACGTTCTAAATTTTGTACTAGGGTGTTTATTTTGAAAATGTTGTAGATAAATTTTATTTTTGCGCATATTTTAACCTGAGGAATAAAAATAAATTGTCCCAATATTTGAGCTTAATAGCTCAAACCTGTATACGGCGAGAACATATACGGCAGTTCAATTTCGTTGAAATTTTACGGAAAAACCAACTTACTAAAACGAAGAAAAAGTCTGCCTTAGGTGCCAAGGTATAGTCTTTTTTCGTTAAATTTATAAATTCGTTATAGGAAAAAAAATAAAGTTTCTACAAAATTTTGAAAATAAACACCCTATTACAGTGGCTCACAGCTTATTGTATGCATTGCATATTTTTAACTTCAGCGCTCTACAATTCTGAAACTAAATGGAGTATGAAGAAAATGTTGATATCATTTGAAAGAGAAAAAATTAAAGCTTAGACAATATTTTTTTTTTATTGTTAAAAAATATTAACTGAAATTTTAAACATAGAAAATCAAAACATACTACTAAATTTCAAGTCACAGCTTATTGTATGCAGATATGTTAAACTGTAAATACATTGTCAAAAATAATGATTTTGTAATTTTTTATATTTAGTGTGGTAGCCTATTCGGTCAACTACGGCTTAAAAGTGGTTTGGCATCGAATCAGCAAGTTTTTAGTGGTATCTGGCGGGATATTACGCCATTCAATTTAAAGTGCCTCTTAGGCCTTTTTTGTTTGAAATATTTTATTTTCGAACACTTTTTTTCAAAATCGTCCATAAATTTACAATCACACTAATATCTGGCGACTATGCTGGCGGTGCCATCAAATTCGGGCACTTATATATTAATTAGGATTGAACTATGCCCGCTCTGTGTTGTGGGTCTTTATATTGGTAAGACCGTAAATTTGTCTGTTTACCCAGATTTTCGGTACTCTGCAGCAAACTGTCATTTAAAACCTGAAGACACATATCCATACTCATGATATTTTCCATAAAAGCCACATATCCGGTACCAGCCGCTGTCATGCAAGCTGTATGTACATTAGGGTGTTTTTTTCAAACTTTAGGAGAGGGATTTTGTTTATTTTTTCCTATATTAAAGCTTGAGGAATAAAAATAATTATCCCAATATTTGAGCCTATATAAAGAATCGGGTTTGAAGAAAATGCTCCCAAATTTCAGCTTCCTAGATCAAACCTGCGAACGGCACATCCACTTTGTTTCCTAGTACAATTCATATGAAAAACGAAAAAGCAAAACAACAAAAAATAGTTTTTTTTTTTGCGTTTTAGTAAATTTTCTGTGTTTCTTTGTTTTGCATTTTATTTGTATGGGAGGTGCCACGCCCACTGATGCTATTTCAGATACTTTAGATTCAGATATACTCTATATCAACTGAACCATTTACATTAAATTTTATAGCAATTGCTGCAATAGTTCACTTAAAACAGCGCTTACAAATTTATGTTAATATGGGAAGTGCCACACCCACTTATGCAATCCCGTCAAAATTCATTTATTTTTAAAGTTTATAGTAACTGACATCTATACACCACATTTTATGAAGATTACTCTCATAGCACACTATCTATAACAACAAACGTTTTTTGCTTATATGGGAGGTGCCACGCTCATAAGTGCTATTGGACCAAATTTTTGTAATAAGAGACCTTATAGCAAGTATATCTACCTCATTAAATTTCATAACGATTACGTTGTTAGTTCTCTTAATATAACGTTTATAAATATTGGGGGCGGTGCCACTCCCTTCAACGAGTTTTTTCTGCTTTCAGCGGCAACACCTAAAAAATTTTCATGAAAATCGTTTTGATCAATTTTGAGATATATGGAATCAAATGTTTTAACAGTTGAAAAGTGCCACGCCCACTTTTTCGATTCCGCCCACTTTTATAACAATTCAATATATATTTGATATGTATCCGTTTACCAAATTTCATCGGAATATCTTGAACGGCTTACAAGATGTGGTAGTATAAATGATAAAATTTAGCGCTGTGCCACGCCCCCGTACGATATTTTGGAAACTTGAAACCCATCCTAATCCTAATTTGGTTCACATGTGCACCAAATCACCAAGTTTCATCAAAATCGCTGCAACTTTTTTCAAAATTGGCCTGGGTACATATTTCGCACATTTTCAATAGCAAGATGCCTGCAAGAAGGTGTGACCCAGTGGCGGATACAAGGGGGGGGGGGGCTATGGGGGCTGAAGCCCTCCCCTGAGAGCGAAAAAAAATATTTTTATTCAAGAACGTTCATGGAGGATCGAACAAATCAAAGCAGTTCAGGCTTTGACATCTGAAAACCAACTCTTAGCATTTTACACTCATTGTTTTCAGACAGTATCTGAATTTGTGTGCAGGAAAATCATGTGATATTTCTCAAATTTGTAACATGCTAGGCACAGTTTCATCAGTGTCAAACTTCTTCTCGAATTCATCTAAAAGAGTAGAACTATTGTAAATGTTCCTATATTGTCGCTCAGTCGCAAACTACAAGATCCGACACTACAAATCTCTTCAGCCTGTACTCATGTCAAGCAAATTATCAACCTGTTTTCAGAAATGCGAAAAAATTAAACGATATTTGATGATATTTTTAATGAAGTATCTTCAATCGCTGTTGAGTTAGACACTTAATTGATTCTTTCCCGCTCGTAAATAAATAAATAATAAAAAGTAAAATACGTATATACCCAACACTGAGTTTATAATAACTTTGTCATCCCGTTTGTAGCGCATAGATGCTCTTTAAGGAAAAAATACGACTTTATGAAACATTTTAGCCTTCATCATTTATTTTCAGTTCACTTCAAAAAAACTTGATTTCCGAAATGTAAGTCCTCTTGTTTTTTTTTAATTCCCATAAAAACTTTGATAAATACAAGAATTTTCGAAACCGGTCTGATCGAGGAGAAGCTAAGTTGAAAAAATTTTTTTTTTCAAATTCCGTGTTCCGACGTAATTTGACCAGCAAATTCTTATTCTTATGTTCGAGGCGCCCGGTTTCAAAACCGGCCAAGTCCATTTATCATACTTTTGGGAAAACAACGAAAAACTTTTATATTCATCTATGTTCATTGAAAAATTAAAAAGTATTTCCCACATAATAGCTTATAAAATTTCTTACTCAAAGCACGTCAGATCAGACTTTTCAAGTTATATTTGCGTATGTTTTTTAGAAAATAATTTTGTAATTGGCCGGTTTTGATACCAATGAACTGGACTTGGCGGTTTTGATTCCAAGACGTTGGAAAAAAAGTGGACTTGGCCGGTTTTGATACCAATGAACTGGACTTGGCCGGTTTTGATTCCAAGGCTTTGGATTGTTTTCGAATGCAAGTTCATGGACTTGGCCGGTTTTGAAACCCATGAATCAATAATAAATTAAAAAGTGTAATATTTCTGTCAAAATTTTTTTTTTTTTTTAATCTAAAACCATTGTAGAAAGATAAATCATGGCCTAGATTTTTATATTTCAGAATATCTCAAAATTTTATTTTTTTGGACTTGGCCGGTTTTGCAACTGGGCGCCTCATTTACATATCTATTTAGTTATCATTGAAACTATTGCTGCGATTTTAATGAAACTTGGTGATTCATCATACTAAAATTTGGCTTAAGAGGTTAGTTTATGGAAAGCTATTTCTGGATTAAAATCAGACTGGGTTGTACCAGTAGGTGTGTCGCCGCCCTAAATTTTAAGACTAATATACAAGCCATTGTGCTAAAAATTGGTATGCGAATGTCGATCACGAATAAAATTCATTTCATATCCAAAATTAGGCGGAATTGAAGATGTGGGTGAAGAATATTTCGACTATTTAATTTCTATTCGATTTTTTTCAACATTTTCCATATTATTTTAACTTTTTCCAAGCTTTTAACTTTTTCCAATACATAAATACATATATTCCATAAGTATTTTTTCGTCTTTTTCAACCTCTTTCAACTTTATTCGTCATTTTCTTTATTGATTCAACTTTTTCATCGATTTTGAATTGTTTCAACATTTTTCAACTTCTGCAATTTTTTGAGAGTTTTTCAACCGCTTTCAATATTTTTCATCATTTACCATATTTTTTCACATTTTAAATTGTTTCAATTTTTCAACAAATGCTGAATCCTTATTTTTTCGACTTTTTCAATTTCTTCAAACAGTCTTTTGCAACTGTTTCAAAACTTTTCAAACTTTTACAATCTTTCTACATTTTTTCTCGACTTATTCAAGCTCTTCAACGTCTTTTTAACATTTATTTAAAAGGTACTTTCAATGCAGTGTTAGGCATGTGAGTTTCGGCATGGCCGAATATTACTGGTTTTAATTTATTTTTATTTCACATTTCTTTCTCAAATGTTTCAGAGCCGCAATATTCTATCCTTATTTGGATCATAAAATTTCAGAATCAAAATCAAAATTCCAGAGTACATTTTTGAGAATTTTACCCTTAGAACGTTTTATACCGGTAATCACTCGATGAGGCATGTTGACAAAATCATAGAGGCTGCTCTCACTTACGAAAGTGAAAAGTGATTGCAGTAAGGTTGAGCGCTAATCCGAAATTAAATTGTGTCATCAGAATTGTTGTAAAACCGATTTCAAAGATACTTTGAATTCAATGAAAGCATTGCCCATTACACTAGCTTACAATTTTGGGCCTCATATTGAGATATGGTTTCTCATAGAAGTTTTCCTATGTATTTTGGGGCGTAGATTCCAAAAATTAAAACCATTATTTTTAAGAATCGTTAAGAAAAAACCTTTTTTCTGCAGTTTTTTCATTTATTTGATCATATTTCTATCAATTTTTTTTCGACCTAAGTCGGTTGCACACTATTCAAAAATTAATTTTATCTTCTGTCTAACGGTCTGCTGTTCAAGAGAATAGGATAGGAATTGCTGGAGTTACAAGCGGTCATATTCCAAAAAGAGTGACTTTTTTGGTCTTTTCAAAAAAGTTAAAACTTTTGTTTTCTATATTTTTAATATTCAGGATGAAAATCTATTTTTTAACAAATATTTTAAGTATATATTTGCTCAAATCGGACACAAAATGTTAAAGTTGATCAAAAATCAATGAAAATACGGTTCCTTTTACACCATGAACCAACAGACTTGGACATATGGGAATGCATGAAAATATGGAAATTACCCTTTTTCATTGATTTTTGATTAACTTTAACTTTTTGTGTCCGATTTGAGCAAATATATACTTAAAATACATATTTGTTAAAAAATAGATTTTGAAAGGTTTTTGGATTTAAATGGAGCAATTGAAATTATGTGACTTTTTTGAAAAGACCAAAAAAGTCACTCTAACCGCTTGTAACTCCTTCAAATCCTATCCTTATCTCATGAACAGCAAACCGATAGACAGAATATGAAATTAATTTTTGAATAGTGTGCAACTGATTTAGGTCGAAAAAAAAAAATCATAGAAATCTGACCAAATAAATGAAAAAAGTGCAGAAAAAAGGGTTTTTTGGGGATATCTCAAAAACGATTCTTAAGGAAAAAAAAAAATGATCCAAATAAATGAAAAAAGTGCAGAAAAAAGAATTCTTTTGGGGATATCTCGAAAACGATTCTTAAGAAAAAAAAAAAATGGTTGTCATTTTTGGAATCTACGCCCTAAAATAGAAAAAAGTATATGAGAAATCACACCTTTTTTTGTAAAAGGTGTTATCAAAACCAAAAAAAAAAAATGGAATCGTTCTTCCAATGCATCACAATTCTACTGCAAGTATTTGCCACAATTCCAGCAGAACAAAGATTTTCTGTATTAAAATGAT
Organism: Tricholauxania praeusta; assembly: GCA_949775025.1. NCBI lineage: Eukaryota > Metazoa > Arthropoda > Insecta > Diptera > Lauxaniidae > Tricholauxania > Tricholauxania praeusta. The sequence goes on from OX459031.1 coordinate 48,022,237, forward strand.
TGAAATTGTATTGTATTTAAGGTCTACGATGACAGAAGATTGCTTGAAAGGATTGGCTCTGGAAAATATTCATAAAGAAATCTATATCAGATCCGCTGAAATTGTTGAATTATTTTTCCAGAAGAAACCTCGCCGTCTTGAAACCCTTGACTGGACTACTGATTAGATTGTTGTAATATGTCAAAAAATATAAATATTGCTCGTTGAAAAATTTAATCAATGTGTGTTTTCATCCAATAAAAATGTTAGCCCCCCCCCTGAAGGAAATCCTGGATCCGCCACTGGTGTGACCTGTGTGTGAAAGTTTCATTCAATTAGCTTTCTTGGTTTTCCCGTAAACCTGATTTCAACAGACGGACATCGCTAAATCGACTGAGGTGGTGACGCTGATCAAGAATATATATACTTTTCCATACCTGCCACGCCCCCTTCTATGTGTTACAAACGGAGAGACAAAGTGAATATACCCTCGGTGTAGGGTATAATAAATTTAAATTTTTAACTTGATACTGAGAAGAGATTTTCCAAGAAAAATCACTTAACATTTTTCAACTAACTTTATTTGTCCCAAATAAACTACCAACCAACATTTTTTAAAAAACTAATTTCTTTTTTAACTTACATATTTAGAGAAACTATAACACATTATAGGTAAAAGAACGAATTGAGACTATAAAATACATCAAATTAATTTTAGTACGCATCAATTTAGACCAAAGTAAATTTTGCATGTACTACTTGTAATAGTTACTCACTGTAAATGTATTTACATATATTTTATTATCATACCAACTACAAAAACAAAGGCAAATCAATGTTTTCATTTAACTGATATACTAGAAGTATTATATTTCCTTTTTGCATTGGCAACTCTTGAGGTTGTTGCGGTAAGCTCTGTTTATAATTAAGAATTAAATAACAACTGGAAAGTTCATTAGTGTTAACACTCGTACCGTACTAGCGGTAGTGATCTGATGATTTTATGCATTCGCATCATAAGTTTTGTTATTCACGAGCACATCTTCAATGGAAAAACTAAAGTTTACCTCTAAATATAAAAAATTGCATGTTTAAGTGGTTTCTGTTGGCGATCTCTTTTTTCATACAATTCTCTTAGTAAAATGTTTAAACTCGAATTCAAATAAAATAGTATCTATGAATAAGACTGCCTAATCTAGGTCGGAAGCTATTTATAAATCAATGCTCAAGCTTATACAGACAGGAATCTAAAAATTTGACTGAGGATACGCACTCATCTGTTTTTGCCTGCAGTTTCATGTACAGTTTATATTATAATAGCTGTTATCCGCGACTCAGTCTGCGTATACTTTGTCCAGTCCTGCCCACATTTTTCGCGGTGTTTACAGCACACAATAAATATCCATGTAAGAAATTTCAAAATTGTAGCTGCCTAGATATAGCGTTTTAGTGTTTTGTCATTTGGACGTGCCACGTCACTACATGTTTTCAGGTACCCTATGTCTTTTATCAGGCTTCAAAGTACGTCTTTGATAAATTTCATCGAAATCAGTTTAATGTTTAAGCTGTGAAAAAGTAAAGTAGATTTACCACTTTCGAATTTATAATACTAAGTAGTTAAGATGAATATTTTTAACTTAATCCATCAGGTTCGTTTTTATAACCCGCCATATAAAAAACTTCTTTTAATTTTAGGAAAATCTTCGTGTCTCCGAACAAAAAAAACTGGAAATCGATCCGAAATATTTAGCCATTTTGGGTTTTACCAACCCAATACCATCAAAGGAATCTCAATACTTTACTTACAACACAATCACGCAGCAAAAAGAAACGATACACAAAAAAAATCAAGCTCCTGCTGAATTGGAAATTCACCACTTGCCGCTTCAATCAAAAAAAGATCCTGAGGAGCAACAGCAATTGCCATCACGATCGCACAACCATGTAACTACTACACCATACAATGGCACTAAAGCCAACTTCACTATCGTCACCTATGTACAAGATGGACAAGCGCCTTCGGCCATTTTGCTTTCTCAGAATATTGCCGCCAAGTTTCCCAACGAGTATTTGCTCATCTACGATCTCGGTCTATCCGAAGATGAGTCGCGTGCACTCACCGCATACTGCAACAGCTCAAAGTGTTCAGTCATCAGTTACGATTTATCCGTGTTTCCGTCATATGTCACAGATCAGCGGATGCACGCATATCGCCCAATTGTGATAAAAGATGCACTAATGCGTTCCAAAAATATACTCTTTGCAGAGAATTATATACGCATACGTGGTACTAGTCGAGAACTGTACGAACTAAAGAGTAAAGCCACTTCCGGCGTGTTGGGTTGGACTACAACCACTGCAGTGTCTGCCCGCACACATCCCAAAATGTTTGACTATTTTCAAACGAATGACGATGATTTCTTTTTCCTGCGCATGGTAGATTTGGATACGGTATTCTTCTCGGACAACGATTTAGTAAGAGAGAAGATTTTGTTGCCATGGATCAAATGTGCATTGACATTGGAGTGCATCGACCCAATCGGTAAGTACTTAATCAGAAAAAAAAATGTTTCTATTTATTGATAAAGGTAACTAATATTTAAGCTGTTATTTTAATTGTCCTGTCAATTGGGAAAGAACGGCATTCCTTAGATTCTGATCTTAAGGGCAATATGAAAAATGTTATCCTATTTAAATGTACATTAGAGTACCTTGAAAAGCCGGTTTTTTCGAAATAGAATCAGCAATTGTTGTATTTTAACAACTTGCGTATGAAATATTAACAGCCCCTTCAAGGTTGGCTACAGATTTTTATCTCCGAGATACAGTATGGAGACAGTTTCATTTTCGGTTTCATGGCTGGCTACAGCTTAACGTCTCCATGGTATTAAGTGGACGACAAAAATATTGACCATTAAAATTTGCCATTAAACTTTGGTAGGTTCATTTCCATTTTTTGTCTCAACAAAGAGATTTATCTACGTTATTAACGAAATAAAGAACTCTTAGAAAGCCAATACATGCATCAAGCATGCCATTCATTTCAAAATTCTGGAATTCTTCGAATTGCCTGAAACTGAAAAAACATTTTCAAATACATTTTTTTTTTTATATAAATAAATATTTTTTATGTACGTGCACTTTTCCATTTTGGCGATATCAAAATGACTGTTTACAAATTTTGACATTTCTGGATACAACTATGTGAGACTGTCGCCAACCATGTTAAGACAAGTAGTGTGGAAGATATTGCCGCGGAGACACTTCACCAATGTTGCCAACCAAAAAGCCAATTTTTTAAAGTTTCACGCTATCCCTTTAAACAAATACGTTTATGAACAGTATGTTTCCTCTATAAAATTATATCAATTCAATTAGAATCAGTCAACGGCTTGTCAAATTATAGCGCTCAAAGTGAGAGTGCCATTTAATTACAAAGTAGGACAATATTGACAGATATGATTTACATACAGTGGCGACAATTTAAATAGCACAGGTAATCTAACTTTTACGGTTGTTGAAATCACTACTTCTACATTTCCAAAATCAAAATAACGAAGTCGCAAAAATTAAGCGTAACTATTGCTTATTGCATTAAAATATAAAAAAGTTCAGTTCCATTGCTTATTGAAAAAATATGTTGTAAAAAGGAAAGTAACATTCAATTTTACAAGACAAATTAAATAGCACACTTCGCGTATTTTTAGTAATTTCCTTAGAAAAATAAAAATAAAATGCATATTAATACAAATGCAAATTACTATTTTGTTGAAAGTCCCTTGTTTCGTATGACAGCATTACAGCGGCGTTCCATTGATGATACCAAAGCCTGGCATCGCTCCTTCGGTATAGCTGACCAAGCACGCTGCACTTCGAGCCAAAGTTGATCCAAATTCTTGACCGTGAATCGATTAATGGTGCGACCAACGTCATTCCACAAGTTCTCAATGGGGTTGAGATCAAGGGACTGCGCTGGCCAGTCCAGGAAATCAAAATTTTTGGTTGAAATCCACTGCTTCACGGACTTTGCGGTATGCTTTCGGTCATTGTCATGCTGAAATTTCCATTTCAGTGGCATTTCCTCTTCCGCATAAGGCAGCATTACTCTGGAAAGGATTCCCTTGTACTTAGTTTGGTCCATAATGCCATCAATTCTGTATATTGGGCCAACACCATACCAGGAAAAGCAACCCCAAACCTTGATATTGCCTCCACCATGCTTAATGGACTTTATTGTGTATTTTGGGCTGCATTCCTGATTAGGCCCGCGGCGTACATATTTTTTGCCATCACTTCCAAATCAGTTGAACTTTGACTCATCGCTCCATAAGATGTTTCTCCACCATTGTGGGTCTTTATCGCGATGTTGTCTTGCAAACTGCAATCTACGCTTTAGGTTCCGTTTTGAAACATAAGGTTTGCGTCTGGATATGCGTCCATTATGGTATTATGGACCAAACTAAGTACAAGGGAATCCTTTCCAGAGTAATGCTGCCTTATGCGGAAGAGGAAATGCCACTGAAATGGAAATTTCAGCATGACAATGACCCAAAGCATACCGCAAGGTCCGTGAAGAAGTGGATTTCAACCAAAAATTTAGATGTCCTGGACTGGCCAGCGCAGTCCCCTGATCTCAACCCCATTGAGAACTTGTGGAATGACGTTGGTCGCACCATTAATCGATTAACGGTCAAGAACTTGGATCAACTTTGGCTCGAAGTGCAGCGTGCTTGGTCAGCTATACTGAAGGAGCGATGCCAGGCTTTGGTATCATCAATGGAACGCCGCTGTAATGCTGTCATACGAAACAAGGGACTTTCAACAAAATACTAATTTGCATTTGTATTAATATGTATTTTATTTTTTTTTCTAAGGAAATTACTAAAAATATGCGAAGTGTGCTATTTAATTTGTCTTGTAAAATTGAATATTTCTTTCATTTTTATAACATATTTTTTCAATAAGCAATGGAACTGAACTTTTTTTTACTTTAATGCAATAAACAATAGTTATGCTTAATTTTTGCGACTTCGTTATTTTGATTTCGAAAATGTAGAAGTAGTAATTTCAACAACCATAAAAGTAAGATTACCTGTGCTATTTAAATTGTCGCCACTGTATATGTCGGTTTTTTGAAACGAAAGTCCTAAAAATTACGGATAATAAAATAAAAAAACTTTTTTTTTTTTCGTTGAAATGAAAAATGCTTTAATTTTATGAAAAGAAAAAAACTAAAAACCTTCGAATAAATTCGTTTAAATGTTAATTTTTGCCTACGCTATCAAAAGGTTCGGTTTATTGGAATTCTATCCCAAACGCTCTGATAATAAAAAAAAACACCGAAAATGAAATCCACATTTTTCATGGAAAAACATCGAAGAAACAATTTATCCGGCTTGAAATGTGAAAAACTTTATTTCTTTAAAACATTTTACAATGAACTTTTTCAGTCAGACAAAGATTAATAATTCTGTAAAAACTTACATATTGATTAAGTTCATTGCAAAATGTTTAATTAACTATTATAAATAATTATCAGTCTCAAAACAAATTAATTTCTCAAAAAAAAAGAATTGCGTTATTCAGCATTTTTTATGGAAAAATATTTCAAAAAAAAAATAAAGACTAAAAACTAGTGGAAAATAATTATTTATTTATTTTATAATTAAAATTTTATATAATTAAAATATTATGATCTGTTCTATAAACACAAACAATTATTTTTTTAGTTTCTGGACTCTTTCTAGTCAAAAATACTTTATAGGCCAAAGAAAATTTTTTTATTGATTTTTTTTTTTGATTTTTCTATGACACAATATAAAAAATCATGACCAGCTCAGACTTCGTTCTCGGTGATTATTTATTATCAGAACGTTCAGGAATGCATTCCTACAATCCCAATCTTTCGTTAGCGTAGGCAAACTTTTTTGGAATTCAAGGTCACCGTTTTATACTACTAAGAATACATCTGGTTTCAATTTGAAGTTTCCGAAATTTTCCTTTAGAAAATCACCCTTATCACCGCTGTCGAGCGTCGACATTAGTAGTCGACTTTTCTTTCGAGTCGACCTAAAAAAGCGATCATCCGATATCCGATATTTTCCGATAATAATTTGTGCGACAGGTGACTTATACAATTTGAGTGAATGAAATTCAAAAATATTTTTTAAATTTGCTGTCAATTGTCATACATTTAGCAAATAATTTTTAAAATACACATTTTTTTTGAAACCAGTGATGAAGAGGACGAAGTTCAAAAACAGAAATTAGTGCCTAAGACCATCCCGCCAAATGATATTGGCGATGGTTGCTTCCAGCTTTTTTGTTTAAATATTCCGTATCCAGTAGCGTGCGACGGTACCATGTCATTGGCTATAATAACCAAAAATATTTGTACCTTATGACCTCAAAAATGGTCATAGTCCCCAAAATTATTTTGGGAATTAAGTATGATCACTCATAACAATGGACATAACTTCCATGGGTGTTATGACCATTTTTGTTTTGCTTGTAAGATAAATTTTATATTTTTCTAAACATTCACTTTGTTTTGTTATATGCAATAAATTAAAATAGTCTAACTAATCGAAAAGCGATACACGTCACCGATGATCTTGAACCTCAGATATTTTTTGGGGTTATCCATAGCAAGTGTATAGAGCGGCTTCAAATTTTTGGCTTAGCTTGAAAATCGCATTAAATTCTATCGTATGTGTATCCAATGCTGGCTTCGCTAGCTACATAAAAGTTAAAATAAGTGGATGGCTTTTGTTAAGTCTTTATTAAAGTTTCTTGCAAATTCTAAGTTTCTCTCCATGGGGTATACTAAAACTTCAAATTGATTTGAATTGGTTATCTTCATTTTTTTCCGCGTATTTTACTTAACTTTTTTGACTGTTTTACTTTAATTTTTCAAGTGTCGACTAAAGAAACGAACTCGACAAAAAATTGCTACTTTCGTCGACGCTCAGTTCTCACATCGACTTTGGAAATTCGACAATTGTAATAAATTGTTCTATGTTTGTCATTTGAAATTTCGAGTTCGACAATGGTGATGCGACATTACTGCTGTCGAGCATTTTAGAGTCGACTTCGACAATGATGATAGGGGTGAATATGAATTCTTTATTGAAGGTTAACATCATTTTTCTTAAAATATTTTCGACATTACATCTTTTTGAGAATTGTGAAAATATCACAGAATTCATGCAGTTAGACAAAAACTAGGCAATATAACTCCCAATTAAACAAGTTTTATTCTTCATAACAAGGAAACTGACAAAGCCAATATAGTGAAACTTTGATAGTAAACACCATATGACACGTTGAGCTTCAAGGTTCATTACTGAAGCTTAATATTTTTGCTTTGTCGGTTTGCTTGATTTTATATGAATACTTGATAATTGTATGAATTCTTTGATATTTTCCAAATTCGCAATTCTAATGTTTAACTCCAGTGGTTGATGCCACACCTACTTAATAGTCCCGCCCATTTTTTGAAATGAATGCTCTTTCCAATGGGCTTGGTCCCGTTAGTGTAAGATTTTTCTTTCATGAGATATAAACAAAACTGTCTAGTAAAGCATTCTTTAACTTGTGAGTCCTACGGAAAATCTAAAAAGTTCAATGAGTCACCAATAAATATTAATGAAACAAAACTTCTTACAAATACAAGAATTGGGTTGGTATAGCATCAAACAAAAAATTGGTGAGTTTCGAAAAGAGTTCGTGGTACTTCCCATACAAGCATAAGCTTCAAAACGCTACACAGAGAGCTTTTTAAGTAAAAGTTGGCGAATTCAATGCGGTTACGTTTAGTTAAGTCAGTCAGTACGTAGCAATCTGGAAGAGATGCCCTTAAAATAAGATTTAAGACTTAAGATTCACAATTATTTAAAATATTAAATTATTATGAATAGGTATGTAAGGTTATAACAGTGTGTGTGTGCTATAATAAAATCGTATTTTTACATATCGTCCTCTCCAATAAAAAAATCCACAGCCATTTTTTACATGTATGTATTAGGAAATGAACCGTTGAAGCGTGGAATTAGGTTCATAACTGAATTTGTAACGTGAGCTTTTAACATAAAGACTTGTGGATTTGCAGTGAGGTTTTTTTTTTTTTTGTAATAATAAATATCATGTGGTATTAAAAGTTAAAAACAATAAAATAATGCATTTCATTTGTAAAATAATTTTGTATTACATGATTGTTAGGAAAGTATATTTTTATATTAAATAGAAAGAGCACATTGACCTCAGAAAAAATGTTATTACTTTTTGTTCAGCTTACAATGAGGGACAAGCTCCTGTGTTTCCGTTACGAATCTGACTCGTAGAAAAGTTTTAATTTTTGCGCGCGCCTTCTCCAATCCTTAATGCCAAGAGCGGTTAGGGCTTCCTCAGCTTGGTCTATCCACCGGAGGCATGGTCTCCCTCTTCGTCGTTGACCGGGGACCTTCCCTTCGAATACCTTTTTCGCTGGAGCTTCTTTATCCATACGATGGACATGACCCAGCCAGCGTAGTCGCTGTATTGTTATACGCTTAACTATGTCAATGTCGGCGTGGAGCTCATACAGCTCGTGGTTCATTCGAATGCGATAGTCGTCGCCAACTCGAACAGGACCAAAGATTTTGCGGAGAACTTTCCTCTCGAACACCCCAAGAGCAGCTGCGTCTGTTGTCGAAACCACCCATGCCTCAGCGCTATAAAGAAGCACAGGTAGAATGAGCGTCTTGTAGAGTGTTAGTTTTGTCGATCGAGAGAGAGCTCTGCAACGTAATTGCTTACTGAGACCGTAGTAGCACCTATTAGCAATTGCTATTCTCCGCTTAATCTCCAGACTGACATCATTGTTGCTGGTTACGGCCGTGCCAAGGTAAATGAATTCCTTGACAACTTCTAATTTACAGTTGCCCGCTGTAACATGAGAGTCTAGATCCCGTGCTCTCTTGTTGTTGTTGTTAGTAGGCATCATGTATTTCGTCTTGCCCTCGTTTACCGTCAAACCCACTTTGGCTGATTCCTTTTCAATAGCAGTGAAAGCAGCAGTAACATCTCTCTTACTCCGACCGATAATATCAATATCATCAGCGTACGCAAGGAGCTGAACACCTTTGAAGAAAATGGTGGCATTATGATGCACACCGGCTTTTCGTACGATCCCCTCCATAATGAAATTGAAGAGATCGCACGAGAGCGGGTCGCCTTGTCTGAAACCTCGCTCGGTATTAAAAGTTCCGGAGAGGTCATTCCCTACCTTGACGGAGCTACACGTATTGCTCAACGTCATCATGCAGAGCCTTATCAACTTTGCAGGTATACCGAACTCAGACATTGTTGCGTATAGGCAATCCCGCACTGGGCTATCGAACGCAGCTTTATAATCGACGAAGAGATGGTGAGTGTCGATTTGATATTCATGGGTTTTCTCCAGGATTTGGCGTAGTGTAAAAATCTGGTCTATGGTGGACTTACCAGGTCTAAAGCCACACTGATCAGCGTTTCTGTATACGGCTTCAATCTTTCACACAATACGCTCGAGAGGATCTTATATGCGATGGAAATAACACTGATACCCCTGTAGTTGGCGCAGATTGTCGGGTCTTCTTTCTTTATTACAGGACAAAGCATGCTGAGATTCCAATCGTCGGGCATGTTTTCCGCTAGCCATGTTTTGCTGATGAGTTGATGCATGCACTTTATCAATTCATCGCCACCAGCTTTAAACAACTCAGCTGGCAGGCCGTCAGCACCCGCTGCTTTGTTGTTTTTGAGTCGCTGGATAGCAGCTCGAACCTCTTCATGGCTAGGTGATGGTACTTCTACTGCATTGTCATCGATTGGTGGTATCGTACTGTATTCTCTCTGGGCGGAATTGGTGGAATCATCGCCCGTAAGCAAGTTGGAGAAATGCTGCCTCCATAACCTCAGTACACTCTGTGTATCTGTAACCAGATTTCCATTTTCGTCTCTACAAGTGGATGCTCCGGGCTTGAAACCTTGAGTTAGACGCTTAACTTGTTGATAGAATTTTCGTGCATCCTTCTTGTCCTGGTACACCTCAAGTTCCTCACGCTCACGCTTTTCTTGCTCCCTTTTTTTACGTCTGAAAATGCGCCTCTCTTCCTTCCTCTTTTCGCGGTAGTTTTCTCTCACGGCTCGCGTTGCGGCTGACTGCAGCGTCTTCTTGTATGCGGCGTTTTTTCCAGCAGTCGCATCGCGACACTCCGGGTCATACCATTGGTTTCGAGGTTGTGGGCGTCGGAAACCAATGACTTCCTCGGCAGCAGCACGCATGGAGTGGGAGATGTGTGTCCAAAGTCCACCAGCGTCGTCGGTTCCAGAGGTTGAGCTTAACCGCGAGCTGAGCGGAGTACGCCTCGGCAGTCCGTTGTGATTGCAGCTTGGCAACGTCCAGCTTTCGTTGCATGCCCGTGCGTACATTCTTCGCATTGCATAGCCGCATGCGGATCTTAGCTGCAACAAGATAGTGGTCGGAGTCAGTGCTGACCCCCCGAAATGTACGCACATCCAGAACGCTTGAAGCGTGCCTTCCGTCGATCACAACATGATCAATTTGGTTTTTCGTTTTTTGATCCGGGGATAGCCAGGTGGCCTTGTGAATGTCGAGGTGTTGAAATCTGGTACTACTAACTACCATGTTTCGCGCCGCGGCGAAGTCGATCAGTCTCAAACCCTTGTTTGAAGTGGAGACTGAACTGACCGACTGTAGCGCCAAAGATGCCTTCTCTTCCGACCTTCGCGTTAAAATCGCCGAGGACTATTTTTACATCGTGGGTCGGACAACGGTCATACACGTTCTCTAGGCTAGCGTAGAAATCATCCTTGGTGGCATCGTCCTTTTCCTCCGTCGGGGCGTGCGCGCAAATTAGGCTTATGTTGAAGAATTTTGCCTTGATACGAATCGTAGTCAACCTTTCGTTTATTGGCGTGAACCGGGAAACTAGGTGGCGTAATTTTCGACTTACAACGAATCCGCAACCAAATTCGCGCCTCTTCACATGGCCGCTGTAGTAGATATCACAGTTCATCCGCTTAGAGCAGCCTTGTCCTTTCCGTCGCATCTCCTGGATGGCGGTGATGTCAGTCTTTATTTTTACGAGGGCTTCCGCCAGTTGGATAGTTGCACTTTCCCTATGGAGGGTCCGGACATTCCAGGTGCATATCCGTAAATCATTGTCCGTTTTTCGTTTGCAGTGGTCGTCATCGTAGTGGGGGCTATTATCCGAGGCTGTTTTGGTTTTCATTGGGAATGATGATAATGTGTGGTGGGACCCAAACCCTACGCACACATTCCAAGTTTTAAGTCTAGGAGAGACTCGCCTTCTCACAACTAGCTCACCCCCGGACGGGTGTCCAAGGGATCTCCAGAGGATACTTGGCCAAAAGGCCGGTAGCTTGTGAGCTGCTTGAACTGTTTGCAAAAGAATCATCCCTGGCCACTCCCAAGTGAGTGGCGATCAGGAACTTTACCCACTTACGTGGACTTCTACAGCAGCTTACATACTGTTCCCACAAATAATCCTTTTTCGAAATTTGTCTCCGTTGTAATACTATTTAGTCTTAAACAGACCTTGAAACTTTTATACTTTTATTCAAAAAGTTTTCAAAATAAAAGTTTCTTAAAACATTTTTGTTATAAAAGTTTTTATAAACTTTCTTCAAAAACTTTTATTGAATAAAAGTTTTTCCAAAAAACTTTTTCAAAAAGTTTTTACATAAAAGTTTTTTCAAAAAACTTTTATGAAAAACTTTTTCATAAGAGTTTTTCTGAAAAACTTTTAAAAAAAACTTTTATTAATAAAGGTTTTTTTTTAAAAGTTTTTTTAACTTATATTTTTAACAGTCACATGCAAAGAGTTTTTTTTGACTTTTATTTTTCAAAAATTTTTTGAAACTCCCAAAATCCATTTTCGGCCTTTTCCCATTGATGCGTTAAGCACAATTTTTCTAATAATTATAAGTGCATAATTATCATAAATTTCTTTCTTTTCAGAAATATCTTAAGTATTTTCCTTTGGACTTTATTATCAATAATCCTAAGTTTTCTCCTTTGAAATTTTATGCTTAGTGATCCAAGATATTTTTTTTTGGATTTTCCTCGTTCTTTAATACAAAAAAAACTTTTATTTTCGCCTTTTGAAAAATAAAAGTCAAAAAAAACTCTTTGCATGTGACTGTTAAAAATATAAATTAAAAAAAACTTTTAAAAAAAACTTTTATTAATAAAAGTCAAAAAAAACTTTTATTAATAAAAGTTTTTTTTAAAAGTTTTTTTTGACTTTTTGAAATAAAAGTTAAAAAAAACTTTTACTTTTATTTTCGGATATAAAAGTTTTAAGGAAACTTTCACAAAAATAAAAGTTTAAAGTTTACTTTTACTTAAAAAAAAACTTTTATAAAAGTTTATTTCAAGCTCTGGTCTTAAATACTGAGCGAAAAATAAGACTTCTAGCAAGATTAGTTTCAGAGATACAGAGTGTCTAGTCTTTTAGGTTCTTAAAAATCACAAAAACTTAAGAAATTCATATCTTCATATTCATATATCTTTTGTTTAATAAGTTTACCTCTATCTTTTATAAAATTCTAGTTATTTGCGAATAATTGCTTTATCCATTATATGCTTTAAAGTGGCTAATATACAGTAGGGAGCAGAAATGAGTACATGTTTGTACTTCTTGCATCTCTAAGCGTATAAGAATAACAATAACAAATGGAATTGGAAATTTTTTTTTTCCGTCATTCCTTGTTCAATTGTTAACATATCGGCATATAATGCAAAATGAAAAGTGATAGATTCAGAGAGGGAAAAAAATAAAACAAAGACAACTCACATGTACTCAATTTTGCAGCAATTATATTTTCAGCAAAAATATCAAAATTTACCACTAGTTTTAAATTTTTTTGTCACCAACCGATTAGTTATGAGTTCTTCAGTTTGATTTTGTGTTTTATTAACTGTGAAAGCTTGAAACGGCGTGTATTTCTCATAAACATTTCAATTATGTCACAGTATCGCGAAATATTGAGGATAGCATTGCTTCCTTGACAGAAAATGGCTACTTGACGCTAAAAATAGCTAATCATCTTAAAATAAGTCAGTCAGTGGTCGTCAGTGTCCAGAAAAGGCGAAAAATTGCTCCTAAAGAACAAGTAAAAGGTCGTATAAAACTTTTGTCTAGTGCGGATGCACGTCTCATGATGGCAGAGATGAAAAAGAATAAGTGCTTAACGTCAAAGGATGCTTCTCTGGCCATAAATAAGCATGTTAGCCGATGGACAGCAAGAAGAGTACTCCAACACATTGGCTACGTTTCAGCTGTAAAAAAAAAACAAACTGGCATTGTCAGTGAAAAATGTTAAGGCACGGTCAAAGTTTGCCGGGAGCACAAAAATTGGACTATAGACGACTGGAAACATGTAATCTGGTCAGATGAATCTAAATTCAATCGCTTTCAATCTGACGGTAAGCAATATTGCTGGCGCCGACCTGGGAAAACCATCCAGAGACACCATGTTAAGCAGACAGTCAAGCACGGTGGAAGAAACGTTATGGTATGGGGTTGCTTCACGTGGTGGCATGTTGAAGCATTGCACAAAATTGATGGAATAATGATGAAAGAGGACTATTCAAATATTTTACAGACCTATCTTCCCGATTTTGTGGAAAGGAACGCCTATTCTGAAGAAGGAGTAACATTTCAACAGGATGGTGACCCAAAACACACCTCTAAATAGTGAAACAATGGCTGACTGGACAACACTTTATATTAATAAAGTGGCCAGCACAAAGTCCCGACCTCAATCCGATTGAGAATTTGTGGTCAAACGTGAAAATGCGGTTGGGACAGTATCGAACAGCCCCATCGAACTTGGAAGAGCTGTGGCATCGTGTGCAGCTGGAGTGGCAAAGTATTGCAAATGAAATCATACAGAAATTGATCGAAAGTATGCCAAATCGTATGAAAAATGTTTTAAATAGTAAAGAACTATGGATCAAATATTAAAATACATATCCTCTATTGCTAGTTGCTAAAGGTGCAAAATTGAGTATATGCGAGTTTTTTTAAATTATTTTTTTTCTCTCTCTAAATAAGTAGCTTTTTGTTTTGCATTATATACTCTCATGTTAAGAATTGAACAAGGAATAAACAAAAAAAAAAAATTTTTAATTTGCTTTGTTATTGCTATACTTATGCGCTTACAAATGCGAGAAGTACAAACATGTACTCATTTCTGCTCCCTACTGTATGTACACATTGAACGATTTTTTTGTAGAAAATCAAATTTCCTATCGAAATAGCTTTTTGTAAAGTAAAAAAAAAATGATTTTTTCTACTAAATAAGTCAAAGAAACTAGGTAAGTTATATTCGTAATTGGCATCCGCGTTCTGGTACAATGCAACCCGATTTCGAACCAGGAATAATTTTTTATAAACAACTTTCTTACACCAAATGTTGGTATGATTGATCACATAGTAGATATCATCCCTCGCTTTTCGGGAAACATTTTTTATTATAATACCATACCATACTAAAAAAAACACTCTTTCGTTTGGTGCTATCAAATTCGGACTACCTCTTCCCGTTCCAAAGGTATCAGGATATTTGTCCCCATTTTCGACGTTATCCATAATTAGCGCAACTAATTTTTTTCATCTCATCCTTTCGATCTTTTCACATCGATTCGTGCAATATATCGTCGCTCTCGGGTAGAAAGGTCCTAACTCATTTTTTTCGAAATTTACTTTTTTGTCGATCCTAAAAGATAACCCTCAAATACACGTCCACTCAAAATTTTACACCCAATTGAAAAAATACCCTTATATGAAATTTTGAAACTTTTATGCAGTTTTTTCGTCCAATAAAATTGCAAAAATATGAGTTAGGGCCTTTCTACCCGAGAGTGACGATATGTATGTATGTACATTGGACATGTTCAAATAAATGGCATGTTCGAGAATACTTCAAGAACACTTGATTTTCAAAAATTTATTCATATTCGAGTACATCCTCTTATAAAAAAAAATAAAAGTAGTTCTAGGGTTGCTACCAGAGCTGCAAAATTTTAATTTTTTGGAATTTGGCCAAAAAAATTATGAAAAATTGTTTTTTTTTCCTATTTATTATATATTTTTTAAAATTTTTTTTCCATTTTCCTTATGTACACATAAAAAAGTGTCGAAAAAAAAGTCCTTACCGCTATTTTGAAGCCTATATATAAGGGAAAAAACTGTGGTCTTTCCGCGAATACAGCTTTGGTGTATCTTGTGTAACAGCTCAAGTCCTTTATTGTTTTCACTGCATTCACCTTAATAAACTATAACTTGAAATTGTCAATGCCATTACATGCATTTCCATTAACAAAATTAATGAGAAAAAAATAATTTTTTCATTTTTGGTCCAAAAATTATCATAATTAAATTTGTTTGTATTTTTTTTTAAGGTAGTACATGCATTGTTAGTTAGAGTGACTTAGATTGAGATTACTTGCTTATAAAATACTTTGAAAATTTTTGGACCAAAAATCAGGTTTTAATTTTTTAATTAAAATTCATGAAGTGGCATTATTGCATTTGCTATCCAATTAAAATTATTTTATTTTTTGCTTACAACGCCCTCTATGTAAGGATTTTTGAAGTATTAATGGCCCCATTATACTCTTCTTAGTAATATGAAAACAACGACACTTCGTTTGTCAAAATAAGTTCAGTAGTTTAGAAGCTTCGGTCTAAAATAGAACACTAGCACGACACGTGACCTAACGGTTCAGCCAAAATACTATCATCGATTTTTCTACATACCTGCCTTTTCTACCTGCCATCAAACATGCTCTCTAATCAAAAAAAGATTTTCTATTTGTTTTGGATCAAACGTATCATACCTTTTACTTAGATTTGCTGAATTCAGAGTGGAAAATAATAAAAAAAAAACATTAAGGGTATTCCTCTAAACGCGAAAACTTGAAAAGCGCGAAAGCTTGCTTTGGGGAACACCCCTATCAATGCAAACGCGTAAATGGTTCAGCAATGGCAATTTGATAGTTTGATCAGTGTTGCCGGAACCATGGAAAAAATATATCACACCAATAAGAAAACTTGAGTTAATTAATAACAAAACACAAATAGGTAAACAAACAAAAATTCCGAGAATTGCGCTTTTAATCTATTTAAAAATCGTTATGTTAAGCCTATGTGCAAATTTCTAAAGAAATTTCAAACTGACTGCAAATTCTTTCGACAAACGGAAACACTGATTCACTTTCCGACTTTTCAAGGCTACTTGCTCAACTTATTCGCCTCGAAAGTTTTCGAGGGCTTAGCAAACTTTTCTACTTACAAATTATTTTCGAGATCGGACGATTTGTCAATTAAGGAATTTTACTTGTATGAGGGGTGCTACGCTCATTAAATTTCACCTGCAATAGTTCACTTAAAATGACGCCCACTGATGCAATCCCGTCGAACTTCACTCAATTTCAAAGTTTATAAAAACCGACACCTCTACATCAAATTTTATGAAGATTACTCTCATAGCACACTAAATATAATATTTAATGCGGGTATTCCTGAAAACGTGAAAAAACCTCGAAAACTGCGAAAACTGAGCACATTTTCGAGCCTCGAAAATAATTTGTATGAAGACAAGTTTGCTCAACCCTCGAAAACTTTCGAGGCAAATTAGTTGAGCAAGTAGCCTCGAAAAGACGGAAAGTGAATCAGTGTTGCCGCTTGTCGAAACGGCAAAGTAAATTGTTTATAATATTTTCTTCAATGAATTGAATTTTTCACTATTTTGCGGCATTTTAAGGATTCTATTTTATTTGACAAAGAATTTGATGAAAAATTTGATAATTTTTCAACAAAATCAACCATAACTGAAATAGTGAGCGTTTTGATTAAAACACTGCAGCACGGCAGCACTGATCGAACTGTCTAATTGCCATTGCTCAATCATTTACGCGTTTGCATTGATAGGGGTGTTCCCGAAAGCAATCTCGAAAACTTTCGAGTTTTCGCGTTTAGAGGAATACCCTTAATGTTTTTCGCTTGTATGGGAGGTGCCACGCACGCCGCACAGTGTTATATTTTGAGAAAAAATGGACAAAATCAAATTCCCGTCGATACCAATGCCCAAAAAAAACGAGGTCGGTCTCATTCGAAAGGTGATTTCATGCTTTTTTTAGAAAAATTGTCCCGAATCGAGATCCCAGCTTTTCTGAGAAATGCCCAAAATATGGTCTTTTTCACTTTTAGACAGTTTTTCCCCAATTTTAGTACAATTCTGACTCGTATACATATCCGATGATAATTTATTTTGAAAGTCGAGAGTATATATATATATATCTTTTAAAACTAATTCGTTATAAAAAAAAATTTTTTTTCGTATTATAACTAAAAAAATGACAAAAACTGTCTAAAAGTGAAAAAGACCATATTTTGGGCATTTCTGAGAAATGCCCAAAGCTGGGATCTCGATTCGGGACAATTTTTCTAAAAAAAGCATGAAATCACCTTTCGAATGAGACCGACCTCGTTTTTTTTGGGCATTGTTATCGACGGGAATTTGATTTTGTACATTTTTTCTCAAAATATAACACTGTGCGCCGGTACTATTGCGCGAACTATTGATTGTGAGAAACCTTTTAACAAGTTAATCTGCCATACCAAACTTCATAACGATTACGTTGTCAGTTTTCTTATTATAACTTTTATAAATATGGTCGGCTGTGCCACGCCATCCAACGAGTTTTTCCAGTATAGTGACATCGCTTGTATACGTATTGATAACTGCGTTATAAAAATTAAAATTAGCGCGGTGCGTTCCTGTAAATGTCTTTAAGTACTTGAAAACTAGTCAATCTAAATTTTGTTATGCTTGGCAATTCTTAAACGTTGACTAACAAAGCTTACTGATGATACCACATGTAGCGATGGTTGAAACTAGTATAAGTAGCTAGTTGTCCTTCTTTGTCTTTTGAATGCATTTTGCCCTGTACTTTTTTGGGTTTTTTGCACTGAACAGGAGTCTCAGTAAAAAAAAATATAATGTTACTGTAAGTAATTTCTGCCAAAAAACATGCATGAAAATTCGCAGACGAAAGGCGAAGACCATATAATTTAAAATTATAATTCTTCTATTTATTTTTGTTTTTAATTTATATGATGTACATAGGTTATTTTCTCTAAAACAGTATTTGACAAATGGATAGCGAAACTGTAAAAAATGAATTTTGAAAAGACTTGACTTCAGTTTTTTGAACAAATCGTTTATTATTTATTTTTTACAATCAAAAGAGTTTTCAAACATATCAGTGATGCAGTACTTATTTATTAAATTAAGTAAATATTGAACACATTGAACTTTTATACATATTTTAAGTGTTTTAAGGAACATGAACAAGCTAAGATTTAATTCTGATTAATAACAGTAGACCCAAAGAGCATCTCCTGTACAGCATATACATAATATAACCTTTGATATCTAACACACTTCTGAAAAACAGCAATTTCGTAAAAATTTATAAAGCCGAATGAAGTGATCTAAGACAAGATAGCGAAGAAGACGCCACATTAAGTTTGACATATCAGCATAAATATTTGTTGCAGCAAAAATATGTTCTTCCGGATTTAAATTGTATCCATGATGACCAGTTAACATAAGCTGCGTGTCATAAACATAATAGCATGCGATTAAATAAATTGAACCGGATACAGAAGCCCAATAATTTCTTGGCAACAATATTTCAATAATAAGAGTTATGATTATGAGAATTAAAATCATTAACATTAAGACATTAAAATTGCTAAACTTAAAGCGATTTTGTTTAGAATAAGCGATAAGCACCAGCAGCTGAACGACAACAGTAACATGACCAAAGAGAGCCTGAAAAAGATGAAATTTTTAATTTTTTTTTCTGAACTTTGCACATTTTAAATCAAACCATTTGATCTCTATTGAAAGATTGAGTAGCAAAAACACCATCTGAAGAAGCACGAAGCAATGTCACCACAATAAAGCACAAAGTGTTAACTGGTGCATAGCGACGAAAATCACTGAAGACATACATCAGCGAATAAGTAATTATTTCCAGACAACGTAAGGAGAAGTAAACCTTGATGTCGATGGGTTCATTAGTGCAAAGCAAAAATATTTCAATGATGGGAAGAATACAAATATTTTGAAACTGCATATAAAAAAGAAAAAAAATTGCATGTTAAAGTGTTAAAAATCTCCTCGGCAGTAGAATATATGTGACGCATTAAAATGTTCAATAGGTTTTAGTACGTTAATGTTATAAGTGCTGACACATTACAAGAAGCGATACACAAAATCAAAACTTTATCTTTTGCGTCACTTAGGTCTCATGCCGTTTTACATAAATTACCAATAAAATTGTGAATAGTTTTCGAACAAAAGCTCGACGCACCAATGTATCTGGTATTTCGAATTGTGGTGCTTCAGGATTAACAGTATGTAATGGTAGTGCATTTGTACCATCGATTGGTACCTTAATTTGTCCTATGTCCACCGGAGAAGCGAACATAAAAAAATGTGAACTTCAAAAAATCTTAACAATTCATTATTTTCTCACCTTCTTCGTCAGGTGCACCATAGTCTTTGCTATCATCTATCATTACATTTGGAACAGTTTGGTTTTCAACATTCGCCTGGCTCATATTTGTTTCATTGTACTGGTACATTTTGTAGTAGTTTCTTTGCGAGTAGTTATCTTTTCTTTAACCTATATTTAATGAACAATCAAAAAAAATTTACCAATTCTATGTGTTGCTTGGAGAAAAATGACAGCATCACTGCTAGCGATTTCTTTACGATGGCATCTTCTTAAAAAGCCTTGTGCAAGTATTCAGACTTTTCGGCGTCTAAAATTTGGCACATGCGCGTTATTATGCTACGATTTTCATACTTCCTGAATGAACTTAACATTGAAAGTCATTCAATCGTTTAAAGACTTAAAGTTTTGTATACAGATTTTTTCAGCAATGAGAAAAGTGGTAGGGTTAATGACTTCTGATAAGTATGGCAGCCAAATTTTCCATTGTAAAATTTAAAGCTCTAACTTAAAAATAGTTTCTATATAAATACATAAGGTTCTATATAAGTAAGTACATAAGAAAAATAGACCAAAGCTATTTTTAAACTGAAGCTTAAATTAACCCAGAGACTAATGCGTTGAATTTTCAATGCACTATTGTTTTCACTACCACTAAACGTTAAAGTCTGCAATGGAATTGCAAAGTTGTAGAGGGAAGAAAGCACATCGATTGCTGGCCATTGGCGTACCTAGGGGAGGCGAAGGGGCTGGTTGCCTCGGACGCAAGGGCTTGGGGGCGGCAAAATGGTTCGTGGATCTTAGTATATTTGATTAATTTTGTGGATCTTTTAGTAAATGAAAAAAGTGTATCCTCGAAAATTTGTTAGCTAGGGGGCGGCAAATTGCATCTTTGCGCAGAATGTGCACGGTAAGCAACTGTTGCTGCCCCAAAAAATTTATTATTTAAAGTTGCCAAGTAAGACAACTTGGTTAAATCTAAATGTAAAGAAAATTTTACTTTGTACTCCAGAATTTTTGATTTTTTGTTCTATTTAAATGTCTCCAATAGTACAAGGTGTTCAAATGTAGAACTTAAACGAAAGAAAGAAACGTTTTTTTTTTTTTTTGGAAATCGTAGGTATCACGTTCAGATCAAGGATTAGTAAAATTTAAAATCCTGTTTTTAACCAGCACCTTTTAAAAAACTGTTTTACTTAAAAATACAAATTTGCTCAATAGCTTGAAAATTTATTTTTATCATTTCCTATGTGTGCATATAATTTTCAATTTTCTACATCACATTTTTGAGATAGATGGGGTCAAATGTGTCAAAAAAAACGATATGACAGTTTTCATGGATTTGTACCAAGTTTTAAGGAATTTCTGAGGAGGATTTTCTGACTTAATATTTATTAACATAATTTCTTACCTCTACAACTTGAGAATACTTCAAGGACACTCGATTTTCGAAAATATATTCATATTCGAGTATTTCCTCATTTAAAAAAAATAAAAACAAAAGTAATCCTATGGCTGCTACGAGAGCTGCAAAATTTTAATTTTTTGGAATTTGGCCAAAAAAATTTTGAAAACTTTGATTTTTTTCTTATTTATAATATTTTCTTTTAAATATTTTTTTCGATTTTCCTTATGTACACATAAGGAAGTATCGAAAAAAAATTTGCCCCTATTTTTTAAGCCTATATATAAGGGGACAAACTGATGTCTCTCCGCGAGTAGAGCTTTGGTGTTTCTTGTGTAACAGCTCAAATCCTTTGTTGTTTTTACTGCATTCACTTTAATACACTATAAAGCCTTAATCAAAATAGACGTGACGAGACCGTATCAATTGAACGAACGTTTGCACTCGTTTCGTCTGTTTTGACATTTAACCCAAAATGTTACTCTAGCCAACGAACCGATAAAGCTGTTATGACGAGTAGCAACGTTTTGAAGTTCGGTTCTTACGGAACTCTTACGTCTCGTCAAAATGTTTCGTTCACTTTCGATCAATTACGTAGGTTCATTTTGGCTATCAACACTGGTTTACATACACTCGAACTTACTCGTTATGTCTCGTCTATTTTGGTTTAGGCTTAACTTGAAATTGTCAATGGCACTACATGAATTTCCATCAAAGTATTTTACAAGCAAATAGTTACAATATTTTGCTTCAATAATTAGTTGCTCTTACTAACAGTGCATGATTAGTTCAAAAAAATATCAAAAAAAAAAATTTAATTCCGATAATTTTTGGACCAAAAATGAAATTTTTTTTTCTCAAGTATATATAATAATATAATATAATATAATTAAGATAATAAAATAAATAAAAATTATTTTTAATTAGTTTTTAGGCCCAAAAGAATTTTTTAATTATTTTTTGTCCTGAAAACGTTTTTTTATGAGGCTTGTAGTCAAAAATAACTCAAAAGTCCATAAAATGAAATTATAATTTGAATTATTTTTCACCTGTTTTAAGGCCTAAGAGAATTATTTTTTTTAAAAATTTTCAATTCTTTTCCATGGAAAACGATGAATAACATAACATATGTAAACATTTTTTTATTTTTTTTTCTTTATAGGCTTTGTAGTCAAAAATACTTTTAAAGCCAACAAAAAAATAATTTCAAAATTTCTTTTTTTCAATTGTTTTTCGGCTGACAAAAAAAAATTTTTTTTGCATCGACTTTTTTCCATGAAAAATGGTGAATAACACGAAAACATTTGCATATTTGCAAAAATTAGTTACTTCATCGTGTTCAGCAACTCAAAATTAATAAAAAACAATTATCATAGCATATTTTAAAATTTCACTTGATCTTAAATGCATCCAAAACTGTACACGGTTCGCTTCATAATTTCATTAAAATGACCGGTAAAAGCGTTTACCTTAAAATGGAAATAAAACGAGTAAATAACCAGGTACGATTTTACGGATTTTGTTTTTGGGATCTCCGAACACTAAATAATAATTGTGCATTGTCAGATTTGGTTGACAATTTTTACCGATCTTGATCTTGCTTGAAACGAACCGTGTCGGCCAAAGTGCTAACCTTAAAATGGCCAAACAACGAGTAAATGAGCAGCTCCGATTTTGCGGATTATATATTTGGAATCTCCGGACACTATATATGTAATAATTGTGCATTGTCAGATTTGGTTGACAATTTAATCGATCTTGATCTTGCTTGAAGCGAACTGTGTATAAAAGCTAATTAAATAAGGCAAAAAATAAAAATTTGTTGCATAATTTTCGAGCTATAACGATTTTTGTAAAATTTTGACCCTTTCTTTTCTAAAAAAACGTTAACTTTTCCAAAAAAATGTATTATTAGCATATAATTTTTTTAGTACCATAAAAATTCATTTGCTTTAAAACGATTTATTAGTTGTACCAAATTTTTTTATATTAACCCATTCTTTACTGGAATGTAAAAAAAATTAATTAATAAAATTTTTTTAAATATATACATATATTTGTTGACAACTAAGACTACAGTGACACAGACAACAACAACGATACAACAAAAACAACTGAGCAGCGGTTGAAGGCCGCCCACTTACCCTTACTTTTATTTAAAAGTACTGTGACTAGTAAGCCAGTTCTTAGATACATTATAGACTGATCCGCGGCCGAAGGCAGCCGTGAAGCCGGCGTTGGATTTTAGGTAGTTTTAAATCCTGAGCTGCGGCTGAAGGCCGCCCAATTACGCTTATTTTTGTGTAAAAGTACTGTGACTAGTAAACCAGGTGTTGAATACATTATAGAGTGATCCGCGGCCGAAAGCCGGTAGCTGTCGTTGTAATATTTGTTATAATAGTTGTTGTTGGTGTTATTATCGTTGTTTAAGTCGTTGTTGTTGTAGCTGTCTATAAGTAGTTTTCATAAGTAGTTTTCAAAATAATTTTTCTAATTAATGTTTTTACATTCCGGTAAAAAATGGGTTGATATAAAAAAAATTGGTACAACTGCTACATCATTTTAAGGAAAATTAATTGAGCTTTCTTATGGTGCAATAACACTTTTTTTTTTGGAAAAATTTACGTTTTTCAGAAAAAAAGCGTCAACATTTTACAAAAATCGTTATATCTCGAAAACTATACAACAAATTTTAAATGTGTAGTTGTCAATTTTATGCCTTATTTAATTACGGTGCCGTGACATAATCCCCACGGACATAATCCCCATTTTTGGTATGGGGGTTATGTCCGAAAAAATAAATTAATGATAACAGTTTTGGGCCTTATGTCTATTTTTTTTCGGTCACAATCCCCACTTCGTGTTGGGCTTATAACAACTTCTATGGATAGACATAGCCGGAGTTGCATATATTGGAAGATGTAAGTACTGAGAAGCCACCATTGGAATTATGTCCGTATGTTCAACACCGGCTTCGCTAGCTATAGTAATTCTACATAAAAGTTAAGGTAAGTGGGCGGCCTTCGGCTGCTGTTCAGAATATAAAATTCCCAAAAATCCAACACCGGCTTCGCCGGTAAAATAAATATCCAACACCTAGTTTGCTAGCTACAGTAATAAGGTAAGTGGGATCACAAAAGGCCGCCCACTTACCTTAACTTTTATGTGGAATTGCTGTGTTTGAAATTTTTACACTGATCCGCGGCCGAAGGCCGCCGCGAAGCCGGTGTTGGATTTTTGGGAGTTTTAAATCCTGAGCTGCGGCCGAAGGCCGCCCACTTACCTTAACTTATATGTGGAATTACTATGGCTAGCGAAGCCGGTGTTGAGCATACGGACTTAATTCCAATGGTGGCTTTATTCAAAAAATTGAATTAAGGATGAAAAAAGCTGGCAATTATCCATTTATTTAACTCAATTAGTTCAAAAATTATTAACAAATTATTGTTAACGGATGATTTGTCAAAATAGCCGATTCTTAGACTTAAAAATTGCCTGTAACAAAATTATTGTTATGGGGATTATGTCCGCATCAGTTTCGGACATAATCCCCATTATGGTGGTTATGACCGAAACTGATACGGACATAATCCCCATAGCTTTGGGTATTATGCCCGCTTTTTATGGAGATTATGTCCGAAACTTTTGTGGTCATAATCCCCATACCAAAAATGGGGATTATGTCCGTGGGGATTATGTCACGGCACCTTTAATTACCTTTCATATGGTACCAATATTTTGAATAAATATATAGAGTTTCTCAACTTATACTGATTTTTGTAAAACCTATGTCCGCAACTTGCGATAGCTACATATCTCTGAAACTAGAACCGTCCGAACTTTTTTTTTTGCATATCTATTTTTTATTCTTGTAGCGCTAATTTCCCTAAAAAAATTAAAAATTTTGGGGAACTAAAGTAAACTTCTTCCTGTATTTTTATTCAGTATTAATTAATTATGATTACTTGAAAAATTGAAAATTACAAGTAAAAGTTAATGCATTACAAATTTCGTTCAATTAATTTGCTTTTCAATTACTATTTTATATTGCAGTAATTTTCGTCGAAAATATTTCAATTACAATTACAAGTAATTGTAAATACCTACATAACTTTCAATTGCATTAACATGTAATTGTAATTGAAACATTTCAATTACAAAATTTCAAGTAATTTTAGTTTACATTTAGTTTACATTTGGTAATTAATTAATTACCAAATGTAATTGATTACGCTCAAGTCTGACTGATACTGACTAAATATAGTGTATCAATAATTCTAGCGACAACAATACCTGTAAGGGAAAATATAAAAATTTAATTTTAATTAATAATATAAAATAAATATTGAACATCATTTTATCGAACTTCGCAGTCATTATTCATGTAAACTTACACAAATCGGTCAATGCTTTTTCTTAAACAAACGTGACAAAGACAACATATGGAACAATTTAACCTGGTAATTGGTGACATATATTTCGGCTATTACCACACATAGCATATACTACATACATATATCTCATCAGATGAGTATTGGTTTATTTAGTTCTTGATTCATATCCAAGTTTTCTTCTGATTTTTACATACCTTAAAAATCTTACAGATATATGAAAATACTTTTAATTTTAAAACGACACGCATTTTTCAAAATTTTAATGGTCCGTCTTCCTTGCAAAATACCTAATCTTTAAAACATACATGTTCAAAAACAACTATCAAAGTTTTCAGAAAAATCTTCCGATTTTCAAAAAAAATAAGTTGTAACTTTATCTGACATCAAGTAAACTGGTTTTTGTAGAAGTACCCACCCGCAGCTCTGCCCGCGCACTCCCCGTTGTACAACTGCTCCTACATTTTAGGCAGTTCTTACTACAGACAATCGGGCTTATGTACCAAATTCCACAACTTGGCATACTTACCAAAAATAGCAATTTAAGTGTTTATAAGTACCACGCCCTGTTGGCTAAGCCCTGTTGGTCTTGGCCGGTTTTGATTTCAAGGCGTTGGACCGGTTTTAAAAAGAACTTGGCGGATTTTGAAATCTATGCGTCAAAAATAAATTTTAAAAATTTAATATTTTTGCCAAAAAAAATGTAATCTGAAAACATAGTAGAAAAGTAATAGAGTGAGAGCCAGGGCCTGCCAGACATACGTTAAAGTATAAAGGTTGAAATAAATGTTATCTTATTCTTCTTAGTGCAGAGTACAATGTTTGGGGGTTATAAACCTTGGCTAATGGTGCTTTCGCCAGGTATCAGGTAATAAGGAGGGTCGGACTCACACTCTCTCACGTTAAAGTATAAAAGCTGGGATTAATATATTATCTTTAAATAACTATTTTAAGTTAGTATTCAAGAAGCCAGACCTATTCAATGGTTCTAACACCTTTTCAGACGTGGTAAAAAGTCAAATAGTCCAGTAGAATTAGTTGAGAAAATGAGAAAAAAAAAATAATTCGTTACAGCAATCTGACAGCAGAATATTGTTGAACAAGCTCTTTTAAAAGAGGACAAAAAAATCGAACCGACAGCAGCTATCCGGGGTGGAATGGGGTGCATTTTTAGAGGTCGAACACAGTTTTTCCCGATTTCTGGCTAAGCTGTGCAGCATATCAAAAAAAGTATAATGCAAAAGTTGTAGGAAATTATAAGATCTACAACTTTTGTTCTGCTTATTTTAACCTTAACCTCAAAGTTTTTCGAAAAAATGGCTCCAAACCGGTTTTTTGGTTTTTAATTTTTTCTTTGACATTTCTTAATGGATATTTATGTAGTGGCATTGACAATTTAAAATTATAGTGTATTAAGATAAATACAGTGAAAACAACAAAGGATCTATTAGATTAGCTTAAAGCTGTTACACACGAAACACCAAAACTCTACTCGCGAAGAGACCACAGATTTTCAACTTTTCGGTCAATTTTTCCATTGCAGTATACCTTTTTTTAACTATTTATCCAAAGAAGACAAAACAACGAGTAAGTGAGCCAAAACAAAACTCCTTAAGAGCTGTAGTTTTAAGAGGAATCTCAGTTAAAAATTTCGGTTTTTTTAGTTTAAAAATTAAATTTAACAACAACCTCTAAATATTTCCGTCTTAAAAAATTACTGCCTTTGTGTAACACTGAAAAGTATTTTTTGTCCAAGTTTCAGCTCCACAGAAACCTTTTTTGTCAAAGAAAAAAATTAAAAACCAAAAAACCGGTTTTCAGCCATTTTTTCGAAAAATTTTGAGGTTAAGGTGAAAATGATCAGTACAAAAGTTGTAGACCTTCTTATTTCCTACAACTTTTGTCTTAAACTTTTTTTGATATGATGCACAGTTTAGCCAGAAATTGTGAAGAACTGTGTTTGACCTCTAAAAAAGCACCCCATTCCACCCCGGATAGCTGCTGTCGGTTCGAATTTTTTGTCCTCTTTTAAAAGAGCTTGTTCAACAATATTCTGCTGTCAGATTGCTGTAACGAATTATTTTTTTTTCTCATTTTCTCGACAAATTCTACTGGACTATTTGACCTTTTACCACGTCTGAAAAGGTGTTAGACCCATTGAATAGGTCTGGCTTCTTGAATACTAACTTAAAATAGTTATTTAAAGATAATTTATTAATCCCAGCTTTTATACTTTAACGTGAGAGAGTGTATGTCCGACCCTCCTTATTACCTGATACCTGGCGAAAGCACCATTAGCCAAGGTTTATAACCCCCAAACATTGTACTCTGCACTAAGAAGAATAAGATAAAATTTATTTCAACCTTTATACTTTAACGTATGTCTGGCAGGCCCTGGCTCTTAGTCTATAAAGCATGTCTAGATTTTGATATTCGAGAATATCTTAAAATATGATTTTATTGGACTTGGCCGGTTTTGCAACTGGACGCCTCATATGTACATCCTAGCACTAAATTTCAAAACTCTCGCTTCTATACACGGTCCAAAATTTAAGTATAGTTTTTCAACTTTTTAAGTTGACATATACATTCTTTCCAAAAAAGTTGAAAATTTTGTCTTATTTAAGTTGAAAACGTCATACATAAGGCATTTTCAACTTCATCCGTTGAAAATTTAAACCTTTTCGGTTGAAAATGCAAATAAAAACAGAATCTTTCGTCCGAAGTAGTTGAAAAAGTAGCGCAAAAAGATGAAAATATTGCTTTCAAAGTTGAATTATTCAACTTAGTGAGTTGAAAACTTCCACAAAAGTATACATTTTCATCCGAAATAGTTGAAAAAGATCCACAGAAAGATGAAAAATTTGCTTTCAAAGTTGAATTATTCAACGCAGTAAGTTGAAAATTCACACAAAAGTTTTCTTTTTCGTCCGAAATAGTTGAAAAGTTCCCCAAAATGATAAAAATATTGCTTTCAAAGTTGAATTATTCAACGCAGTGAGTTGAGAATTCGCAGAAAAGTTTACTTTTTCATCCGAAATAGTTGAAAAAGTTCCTCAAAGAAGACAAAAATATTGTTTTCAAAGTTGAATTTATCAACGCAATGAGTTGAAAATTCGCAAGCTAGATGACCATTTAAAAGCTAACTTTAAAGAGGAAGGCGGTACTAAATGATGGTTTTATTAATATTAAGCTTAACACATTTTAAGAATCCTATACATGGCATCAAAAGTAGACAAAACACCTAATTTTTTAAGTACTTAACCTCAAATATTTCAGAATTCTGATATGATGAGTCGATCTTAAAGCCAAATTCGGATTCAGTGCAAAAAATT
The DNA here is from genome assembly GCA_949775025.1 of Tricholauxania praeusta. Lineage (NCBI taxonomy): Eukaryota > Metazoa > Arthropoda > Insecta > Diptera > Lauxaniidae > Tricholauxania > Tricholauxania praeusta. The sequence goes on from OX459031.1 coordinate 48,050,950, forward strand.
TCTGCGGAAAACAAACTTTAAAAAATATATTACCCAAATTTAACTTATGCTTGAATTTTGTCCTGTTTTCGAGAATTTTTCATTTTTCTATTACTCTGGTGTTCAGATAAAAAATACTGGAATATCGGGACTAGCCAGGATCTCTTAATCTGTTTTCGGACAATAATGTTCAAGAATATTAGACCAAGAAAAAAAATTTATTCCTTGAGCTTACCTCACTTAAACCCAAATTTGCTCTGTTTTTTTGCTGTTTTCTGGTAGTTTTTCGATGCTACCAATATATCTAGCCACTGTATAGCAAAGCAACCATCACCATCGTGTTCAGCAGACCCTAAAATATAGGAATCAATTCCAACAGCCCGTATCTTATGCGGAATTGTCTTTTGGGCAGAGCTATAATCACTCGCAAATGAAAAAAAAAATTAATTTAATTCACAAATCGGACACAAGCGACCTCTAAATATCAATATATTTTAATGAAATTTAAAGGGCTTAATTTTTTGACATAACACTAACTACTTTTCATATAAGCAACATAGAAATCGAAAACTCGATTTTTTTGGTCACTCTAACGTACATAGATATGGATGTACTTACCTTTAAGAATATTCAAAACAAATTGTGAAAGAGTACACATACCCGAACCTAAGACACCTTCAGAAGTAAAATCTCCTGATTGACGTGTCTTTTGCATGACCACGTATCTTGACTTCGCTGACGAAATTCACTTTCACTAGCCTTCCGTTGGATTTCATTGATATTTTTATTATTTATTAAATTAAATAAACTTGAATCTTTTTAATTCTATATAAAAAACAGACGTCAGAACGACAGAAGTTGAAAATATTTTCTAATGTTGAAAATTTGTTGAAATTTGTTGAAAAAATTGACTTAGGCGTCGAAATATTCATCTTTCAGGTTGAAATCAGTAAATATGTATTAATTTCAACTAGTAGAGGATGAAAAAATATACTTAAAAGTTGAAAACTTGAAGAAAAAAAACAAAAATATTGTTTTCAACCAAACAATTTGAGAACGGTTGAAAAATTAAACCTAAATTTTGAACCGTGTAGGCGCCAAGATATAGCGTTTTAAGCATTTTTTGGAAGGTGTTACGCCCTTTATTTTAATCAAAATTAAATAAAGCCTATGTTAGGTATAAGTACATATAATCTATTCCAAATTTATATTTTTGAATTCAATAATATAACTTTTACTAACAACTCAATGCCAGATCTCATGAATGTAAATTTAACAAGTCGAAATATGCTCGAGTTAAACTTTTTGCGTGGGTGATGCAATCTTAAAATGTTTCGATTTAGAATGACATGTATCATCATTTGAAAAGTTCTATTTAGTAGAGCTTTTGTTTGAAAAAATTATGTTATAAGCCACCTTTGTAGAATATCTTCAAATTTTGGTTACAATGATAATGTTCAGTTTTATAAATAACTACCAGTCAATATTATCCGCTTTGGTAACTTCGCCATTCGATTCCTGGTACATGAATTAGCGAAGAGCAATCTTCATCTTCATTTGCAAATAAGTGAAATGTCTGCCCTAGCTACTAACCTCCTCAAAGATTTGTATACCTTGTGTGAAAGATCTTGTATAAAGCTACAAACAAATGTTCAGTATAATTCAATATCATACTTTACAGGAAACGTTTGGTCATACGTAAAAATATTATAAAGACTTCCATATGGAAAAGTTTAACTTCAACAACTTGCAAATATAAGTGAAAAACCAATTAAAAATGCTTATGCTGCTTCTTGAATTTTATGTTGTTGTTTTTCTCCTCTCATTTGTACCATTTGTGTTTGGCTTCTAACTTCAAAGAACAAACTCTTTTTCCTTTTGGGGCAATAGGGCTTTTTTTTACAAAAACTTCAACTGTCGAAAATTTATTTAATCACAAATAGTTTATTTTTAAATGAATTAGTATATATTATTTGCAATTTAAAAACAAAATGTTAAACATTACAGAAATTTATTTTTTACAATTATGTACTGATTACCAATTATTTGTATAGTATTAACTAGAGATACATTGTTAAAAATACATATTTTCTTTTTTGATTCAAATGCAAAAACGGACTTCCAAATATAGTACATAAATTGACTTGTAAGAAAAAGTTATCAAAGCGTTTGATCAGTTCATTTTGGTTTATTTTTTATTACCAAGTAACTGAAGAATATACAAAAAAATTCTAATCACGTCCATGTACAAGTTCAATGCAGCGAAAATATATTCTTCTGGACTTATACTGTATTTGTGTGTGCCGCCCATCATAATCTGCGTGTCGTATATGAGGAAAACACATGCTAATAGAGCACCACATGAGGCATAAATAGTTTGCACAATATGATCGCGCCAAAAAATGCTCACAATACCAAATATCATAAGGCAGACCAAAGCCGCAATGAGAAATCCACCACAAACTGTAAAATCGTATTTAGTTTGCATTGCAAATATCGTTAGAGCTAAGCAAAGTACAGCTGTAATGCCTACTGCCATTAAAACCTGCAATTTATAAATAGTTAAAAGTCAGTTTTGCATAAATTTTTAATTTAACAAGTATAATTTTTTTTTTTTTTTATTAAGCCATTTGTAATCGATCTGCTCTCATAATTTATCAATCAAAAATGCCTTCAGTAATAGATTACACCAGTTTATACACTTTTTTCGGATGAAACCAGTCGTGATTTTTCTCAATAATTTGATTAATCTAAAAGATTTTTTTCTTAGTATAATAATTCATGCAACAGACGCTGTGGGTTGAGGTCTAGAGATTTTAAAGAAAGTTTGCAAGTACCTACGACTATGACTAACACGCAGCTGTGAGAAGGGCATATTTTTACTAGTGCTTACTTACAAACTTGTGGGCATTTACAAAAATTTACATATAGTTAAATTCAAAAATATAATTTACATTGTTGCTGCATGCTCTAATATATAAAAATAGTTTTTAACTTATTTTGATCCGTAATGTAGAAATCAAAATTCAGATTTACTTCTGCTGTTGATGGATAGGTTATTTTAGTGAAAAATACCTTTAAATAAGATACATTTTGTTGGGATCAAAAGTAAAGTTTCCCAGCTGTTTTTATTTATTATAGACTAGCATTACCCTGTGCGCATCGCTTCACCTCAACCGTAGTGTAGATTCGATGTGCGATCTGCGTAAAAATTATATTTAAAAAGTACTTTTGTATGAGGACCGCCCTTAGTATGCACCCAAAATAAAATTTTTACAACCTAAGCAGTGCCTCTTAATATAAAAACCACGCTATGTAAATTTCATGAGAATCGATTGAGCTGTCTTTGAGAAAATGATATTCAAAAATATTTTTGTATCAGGGCAACCCTAAATAAAAACTTTGTAGCCTAAGCTATGTCTCTTAACATAAGAGCTACGTGGTGTAAATTCGGAGTGAATTGACTAACCTGTTTACGTGAAAATTATATTTAAAAATATTTTTGTATGAGGGTCACCCTAAGTATGCACCCTGAATAAATTTTTTGACCTTATCTGTGCCTCTTTATATTAAAGCCATGTGGTGTAAATCCCATGAGAATCGATTTGGCGGTCTTCGAGAAAATGATATTTGAAAAATATTTTTATATGAGGGCCACCCTAAATAAAAGTTTTGTATCCTTAGCTATGCCTCTTAACATAAGACCTACGTGGTGTAAATTCGGTGCAAATCGACTAACCTGTCTTAGTGAAAATGATATTTAAAAATATTTTTGTGTGAGGGCCACCCTAAGTATGCACCCTAAATAAAATTTTTACATTCAAATATGTGCCTCTTCACATATAAGCCATGTGGTGTAAGTTACATGAGAATCGATTTAGCGAACTTCGAGAAAATTATATGTATCTAAAAAATATTTTTGTGTGAGGGCCACCCTAAATAAAAGTTTTGTGTAAATTCGGTGTGAATCGATTTATTTGTCTTCACGAAAATTATATTTAAAAATATATTTGTATGAGGGCCACCCTAAGTATGCACCCTAAATAAAATGTTTACCATCCAATCTCTTCCCCTTAACATAAAAGCCATACTGTGTAGATTTTATTTCAATGTTACACCCGCCTGACCGATACTAACATACTGTAAACATTTCATCAAAATAGGCTGGTTAGTTTCCGCGTGCATAAGAAACAGACAGACAAAAAATTAATTTTATATAATAGATAACAGAACCGATCTACATTAAAAATTCCTGCACGCCAAGGCATATGCGTATTTTTGGAACACAATGTTAACTTTTTTAAAAAAAAAAACTTTTTGTTTGAAAATGGTAACTCCTTCAAAAATGTCTCACAATATTTTTTTTGAAAATAATAAAAAAAAACTATTCTGCGTTTGTGAAGGAAATAAAAACATCTTAACTTAAATGTGATATAAACAGAAATGAGTTAAATAGTTTCCTGTTTGTGTAAAATAACTTCAAAGATGTTTTAAGCAGAGGTAATTCAAATTTCTGACGTGATTCTAACCAGGTGTTGTGTCATCCGCAGAAAAGTTTTGTGATTTTGCAGCCTAAACCACATATAATTTAAAAATAAAAACTTACCTCTTCTGAGTTGTAACGACTGGCAATAACACCAACCAGGAAGGACTCAGCTAATGTAAAAATGCCTAGACATATGAAATTCGTTGGGAACGTACGACGTGCATTTTCACAACAAGCCATAGCAATTACCACAACCAAAGTTGTAATGCAAGCAATAATTACTAACGCCGGGTTATCTTGCGCAAATACCTGCGCTGGTCGGTGGAATATAAAGAATGCAACTACGCCAAATGTAATAAGAAGTTGAGACTAAAAAATTCAAGAGCTTCATTAAAGTTATGACACAATAACGTACTACTACACAAACCATTAAAATGAGGTAAACTTTACGAATAAAGCCTTTACGTATGCTCTCTTCAGAAAACGCCATATTCTTTAGCTCCGCTGCCTCTACGTCAAAAAAAGGAGTGGCACCCGGAGGTGGCGGCGATGCTACCTGAGGTCCAGTTGGTTCATTTGGTTTCCAACCGTAGTTGGGATCTAAAAAAAGTAGAAAAATTGATTTAATTTTTTTTTTTATAAATTAACATATAAATTTACTGTTAAAATAAGTTTTTAAATTTTGATGGTTTTTCGATGTCCCACCCATTACAAAAAATTTTAATGTTAAAAAGTTTAATGAAACATTCAATAAAGTTATTTTTAATTTAAATCTAAGCAAGCGAAAACTGTGAAATGCTCATAAGCATATAAAAAATAAGAGCAAAAACTCCAAGACAGAACAATAACTACGAAAAATGCACAAAAAAAATATTCGCGTTTGTGTATAGAAAGCACCAGAAGATGCTAAGAAAATGAATGTGTGATCAGATTACGTATATTTTTTTGGTGTTGTCTTTTGGTTCATTTCAACAATTTTATTTTAATTTTTCGAATAAAAGAAAAAGAACAAAAATGTTTAATAGATTTTTGCTCCATTTGTAATATACGGAACGCTAGTTCTGAAGTACTATTGATTATTCTGAACTTCAAATAAAACTCCTTAAACGAATTGAAATTTCAATTATTATTAAAATTCAATATTTTGAAATTGATTGAAATATTCTAAAATCAATTTAATAAATTATCTAACTTTAAAGGAATTATTTGTTATTTAACTTGAATTCTTTTATTTTTTGTATATGATGAAATGAAAGTAATCCAATTGCGAGTATAAAAGGAACAAAAATATTCTCATGCATTTTGAGTAATATTATGACCATTAAAATATTTTTTTTTAGTTTCTATTTTTGTTATCTGTCGAATATCGTAGGGAAAAGTTTGAAGTTTTGAATTTCTAATTTTCTGTGTTAGAGAATTTGCGTTAAATAAACTTTGTATTTTCATAAAAATTAACTATTACCTTAAAAAGTATGCATATAGAGTACTGCTATGGAGCAATAAAAGATATTTCCGCCATAATTAAACGCAAGGTTAAAAAAGTTTTTATTAAAAACACATGGAGCTCGGAAAGCATATAGAGTAGAGCGGAGCTTTATAGAGTAAATATGGCTTTTTTAAAAAAATCTTTTGTGGCGTACGTACGAATATACAGTTGTGGACAGTATAATAGGGTCACTAATAACTTATCCGTAAAATTTTTTGGCAACCTTTGTACGTTACCAAACGAAAAGTTTGGGGGAATTATTTATGGGTATTACTAGCTTCGAAAATGATTGGTTGAAAACTCTGAAAACAAACGTTAAATTATTTATTTATTCAATATTATGAAAAGCAGCAGATAGGAACGTCTTTAATACAATTAAATTATTTTGTGAGACATTGTGTTTTTATTAATTTTAGTTATATATTTTGTTTATTAAGAATATTTGCCAGGCCAAGCATTTTGCTAAAGAAGAGCGCGCTATCATTAACCAATTACGAAATGAAAAACAAATAAAAAAAATCTATATTACGTCAGATTGAAGAGTTATGTGTAACAAAATACATGATTCATGGTCTTTCTAATTTTCAATTTGGTGGATATCTTAGCAAAATTTATTTTGGATCTGGAACATCATTCCATATTACTAAAAGATACAGTTCAAATATTTCTCTTTCTTTTCTCATTCATTTCCCTGTATTTTTTTGTTCAATTTTTATAAGATTTGTACCATACATAAACAGTATTAAAATTTCTAATAAATAAAGCCCGTAAGTCATATTACGTAATATGCGAACGACCCCAAAGATAGAAATTAGATGCCCATTATCTCTAAAACTAAACGTACTAGTACTTAGTTGGTGGTATTACAACTCAGGCGATAAAACATATTTTTGTGGGTACGGTCATGGTAATTTTACCCCATATTCTTTATTTAAATCAACAATATCTTTAAAAGAAAACATCATATTGAAAATAGAAAGCAAAGATTTAAAGCAATAGGCTACTGCTATCTTATCTCATAAACAAAAGAGAAAATTCTTAATTTCGCGTAGATGTAAGGAACTTCAAATTTGCGTATAAACATGAAGATATTGTAAGCTCTTAATCCAGATAAAAAGCAAATGTTAGCGTTGTTATAACAGCACTTAATTAGATTAGAAACCGGTAGAAAGAGAAGGCAGTTGTTTTTAAATACAAACCTCAACGAGAAAACTGAAAGTATGAATCATATTGCTTATTTTTTATAGTTCTCATCTCTCATCCCATTTTTCATAAAACAAATTTTAAACATAAATGTAAAATGTTTTATTTTCTAGGCACACATACGAAATACATATGCATACACATACATTGTTCTTTTATTTCTTCCGCAATAATTTGTATTTTGGAATTCTTTTACGTTTCGTTGTAGATACTAAACGAAACTTGAAAGCATCTGCCATTACGCCCCAGACAAATTATAGACAAACCACGTACCCTTTTTGCCCCACCATATTTAGTTTACTCACTCTCTTGTGCATATCCAGGATATGGCTGTTGCGGCTGGTTTATATTATTGTAAGCCATGTTTTATTTTGTATTTAAAATATTTCTGATCAGTTTTCTCGTAATTCGATTTCTTAAAATATTCAATATTTTTTATTGACGCGTTTCTACTTTTGCCTTCCGCCCACTTTGTTTCTCGATTCGTTTGCGACTGTTCTAAGTTTTTTATTCTGTACTCTACTGTCAAAACTCAACTTTTACATAGTTGCCACCTTCAAACAAATATAAAATTTAATTGAATTCTTCCAGTGAAGGCCACCCGCGCAATGAACTTCGATCCGAACACAAGTTGCAAACATGCGATGTAATGCTTTGACACAATTAGAGCGGTGGCGGTAAAGCGGCGACGAATAAACGCTGTCAAAAAAAAACGCGACGAAAAATCGTTTGAATAAACACAATTGCGGCGTACGACGACCGACGGAGAATTCAGCTGTTATTCATTTTGTAATTTTTATCAATATTTTTTTTATTTCAATTGAGTTATTTTTAGCTATTTCTTTTATTTAAGTTAAAATTACTTCGCGCAGTTCGCATTTCAAACGTAAACAAAAGAATTGACACAAGCTGATTGGAAATGCAACACTGATCGGACCGTGAAATATAATTAAATCTAAATCGACGGCGAACCGTCGGCAGCTCACCAGTCGTACGCCGCAATTCTGTTCAATTTCACATGATCAAGTATGGTATAATTTTTGACAGCGTATATTCGTCGCCGCTTTACCGCCACCGCTCTAATTGTGTTCAGAGCATTACTGTTGATGTTGCTCATCTGTCTGTAGTTTGCAACGTAATTTTAACTTACTAAAAGGGTTAAAAGACCCCTTCAGACTATATGAAAAACCATTTGCGTCATCGTATTTATTTTTATGTGTCTTGACATATGTTCTGTTAATGTCATAGTATTTATTTTATTGTGTTCAAACTTATAATGATTCATATAAATAAATCAATGTGGAAGCTCAAAGCATGGATATAATGGACAGTCGCAAAGAAGGTATTTCCCTTCTGAAGATTGCAAAGATTTACATAATAATATTGCAAGAAATTTATAAAATAAACAACATAAAAACAGTTTTATGTTTCGCGTGTGAATTTTTCTTAAAAAGTCGAAATTTTACTGAAATACTATACCGATTCGTTGTGACTTATGTCGTGTCATTTCTTCGAAGTAAAACATCTCATGATTATTGCAATTTTAAAACATGATTCCGTTAACAAAATTTTTGTTTTGTTGTGATTATGATTTTGACAACTCCCGATGATATTCCCCCAGTGTTGCATTTTCGAATGTTGGAAATTTGTTTTCTACCTTTATAATTGTTACATGACCCTCAACTACTCCGCATCTATTACACGCAGCGTCGACTTGTAACACCGACTCACAAGTTCGTTCTTATTCAGGCATTTACACGCAGATACGTTGACGTTCAAATGTCATTCTTTAATGTCAAGACAAATAACAACAAAAATAGTTTGCTACGACGTAGTCTAATGTTAAGAAGAAAAAGTAATAGATGTTTTCTCTTATTTTTCTTTTCTTTTCGTATTTTAAAATTTATTTATGTTAAATTTTAAGATTTATTTTAGCTTAATGCTATTTTAAACTTTTATTTTACTTAGATATTAATTTAAAGATTTTTGACATTTGAATTTCGACGCTCAATTCCCTATTTACACAGCAGCAAACTTTTGCATCGACTCACCACGCCGACGTAGAATTACCGAACTACCACTCCGACTTAGCTCGCATTTACACAACAAGAAACTACTCCGAAGTCATAAGCCGACGCTCAAATTCGGTGTGTGTAAATAGCATATATGGCGGAAAAATTTAAAACTTTCAATATGGCAACAAAAAGTCACGTGCAGTTCTACGCGATAGCATGCGGCGTCTTCGCTTCACGTATGATAGAACTCCAGATTCCAGATTCCGAGTTTTCAGTGAAATTCTTATGCGCATGTCGTCTGCTCATACACTTAAGAGCAAAGTATAGAAAATATAATTCTTAATAAAGAATTGTAAAAAAAAATTATTGAATAATTTTAGTTTTTGAAGTTAAAACTTCTTATGGCACGTTGTGCACCTCCATAAGAAAGCATTCGCGGCTGAGGAAAAAAGTATGAATTCGCGACACCGACCGTCATCGGGATTCCCCGTCATGAATGAGAGCGATAATAAAATATGAATGTTCTATTGTTTCTCTTAAATAAATATTCCAAGTGGAAGACAAAAAGCACAGCAGACACACTAATGCTTTGAACACAAGGCGTGTTTTTTTTTGACGCGGCTATTCGCTTAAAAATTTTTTTATGTAATGAACTGTCATTCTCATACAAAAATTTTTTTAGCAGGTAGCCGCGTCAAAAAAATGCCTACAATTAGAGCGGTCGGTAAAGCGGCGACGAATATACGCTGTCAAAAAAAAAAAAATGCGATGAAAAATCGTTTGAATGAACACAATTGCGGCGGACGACTGCTTTTCATGTCTGATATCTTGTGAGAGAATCGTATAGGGAAAAGAGAGTGACAAAAACAAAATTTGTAAACAATAAATTTTGCTGATAAAATCCTATTGGCAAAGAGAATGACAAAGAAATGCAACACCGTACGCCGCAATTCTGCTCAATTTCACAAGTATGTTATAATTTTTGACAGCGTATATTCGTCGCCGCTTTACCGCCACCGCTCTAATTGTGTTCAAAGCATAACTGACACATTCCAATCTCATTCAACGATTGTTATGCTTACATGTTTGTTTCTTTCAAATTCCGCGTTGTTGCGTTGACAAATTGAGAAGTAGTTCGGAGTAGTTTTTTGCGTCGACGTAGTAGTTCGATCTTTCTACGTCGGCATAGTGCACAAGTTCGCTGTCGTGTGAGTAGAGATTTGTACGTCTGCGTCGGCAAAGTTGCTTCATTTAAAATTTAAGTAAAATAAAGTCTTAAAATAGCATTTAGAAAAATAAATGTAGAAATTAAAAATACGTACATGAGTTTTAAAAGAATTAGTACCAAAAATTTGAAAAAGTTTGAATGTCTCGAAAAAAGTTGAATAAGGTTGGAAAATTCGAAAAAAAAAATAGAAAATACTAAAAAAGTTTGAAAGAGATTGATAAATGTTAAATGAGGTTGAAAAGTCGATAAAATTTAAAGAGGTTGAAAAAGTTGAAAATCTCGAAATAAATTGAATGAGGTTGAAAAAGTCGAAAAAAATTGAAAGAGGTTGAAATCTTCCATCAGTTGAATGAGGTTGATGAAGTCGAAAAGTCAAAAAAATATGGAGAATGTTGAAAACAGTTGGACGAGGTTGAACCAGGTGAAGAAGGCTGATAAAGTTGATAATATCTGAGCAGTGTTAAGCTAAGAAGTTGAAAAGTCCAAAAAAAAACATGGAAAATGTTAAAAATATTTTAAAGATTTTGAAAACCTCGAAAATTGTTGAAAACCTCAAAAAAAGTTGAATGAGGGAGAAAAATGAAATGAAATAACTCAAAAAAGTTGAATAAGGTTGAAAAATTCGAAAAAATATAGAATATGTTGAGAAAATTTGAAAGAGGTTGAAAAATGTTGAAACAGTTGAAAGAGGTTGAAAAACTCGAAAAAAGTTAAAAGAGGTTGAAGAAGTCAAACAAATTTGGAAAATTTTGAGAAAAGTTGAAAGAGGTTGAAAATGTTGAAAGAAGTTGAAAAACTCGAAAAAAGTTGAATGAGGTTGAAAAACATACATATATTGAAAACGTTGAAAATATTTGAAAAATGTAGAAAATCGTTGAGAAAAGTTGAGAGGTTGAAAAATAATAAAGCAGTTGAAAGTCGTTGAAAAACTCGAACTAAGTTGAATGAGGCTGAATATATTGAGACCAAATTTTATTAGGATCACTCCTTTAGTTCGCTTAATATGGCATTAACGTTATAAGTTTGTATGGGAGGGGCCACGTCCACTAAAATCCCGTCAAAATTCATATAGCTTCAAAGCTTATAGTAACCGACACCTCTACACAAAATTCCAAAAATATTACTCCAATAGCACACTAATAAATAAAACACTTAACGTTTTTTGCTAATATAGGAAGTGCCACACCCATTGATGCAATCTCGTCGATTTTCATTTAATTTCAAAGTTTATAGTAACAGACATCTGTATACTAAAATTTAATTAGATTACTCCCACCGCACACTAAATATAACTATGAACGTTCTTTCATGTATGGGAGATGCCACGCCCACTGATGTTATCCCATCGAAATCCATTGTAACGGCACCAGTTCCGACGAGTGCGAATTGGCGGTTTTCAATTTGCCATCTGGTGGTCACAGGCGTTGCAAGGAAAAGTTCTAGCCAAAACTGACATAAGAATTTCAAAAATCGCTTTATCGCGCATGATGTTTTAGAGATTTTCTAGGAAAATGTTAAAATTTTTACGGAAGAAGTTGTAAAATCAAATTTTGTGCTGACGATTTAACTCTATACTGAGAAAATTTATTTTCACGCGGGGTGGCGTTTTTATTTTCAACTGCGTAAATCGAGGATTAAACCTGGAAATTAAATTTATTTATGTAAAACGATATTAAAGTATATTTAAACTCACAAAAACTTACGGTGATTGTTAGAATGTTGGACGGAAGATTTAGAAAAATATGCATACGTTTTCGTAAAATTCATTTCGTTAAATAAAAAAAAACGAGAGATAAAGAAAGCGATAAAAAGTGATGTATACCTCAATAAATTCGAATAAACCACAATAAGAACAACAACAAAACTAAAACAAAGTAAAAATTATGTAAGAATTGAATAATCCTTGAAACTGGCCGTAAAGCGCCAAATAGACCTTCATGCGTGCATGATCAATAAAATGACGACGCCATCATGATTTCGACACACATCATTCATGCACGCATGATGGATATCATTTTTTGTTGAACTTTTAACGTGTTGACATTATGACGTCAAAAGCATGTGCGGCAATTAAAATTGCATTTAATATTAAAAAAAAGTATGAAATGAGTTTAATTTAAGCTCAAAAATCTTTAAAAATGTATTTTAAAAAACAAAGTTCATACAAAAGTTTAATTATTTCATCTAATTATCTTTAGTGCATAATATTTCTAATTTCTTTTCCGCACTCATTGTCACCTTCTTCGTCAAAAAATCATGTAAACTGAGCTATTCAGCACACACTATCATGCATGCATGATCAATCAAAAAAATATGAAAATATTTTAATATTGCTCATGCGCATGACCAATCAGCCACCTACACGGTCAGTTTGCATGAGCAGCAGCACAGCAGCAGCAACTTATCCATATCTAGACATTTAAACGAGCAGGACATATACTACATAAAAATAATGTAAAGCAAACTAAACAGAACTATAATGAAAATAGCGATTTTATTTAAAAAAAAAAAATCTCAATAAAATATTAAATGTAATTATACAAAGTTAAATGTGTTCGCCGGAGCGCCAGCGCTTCACTACATACAAAAAAATTTTACCCTGAAAAAAAGAAAAAAAAATTCAAGTGACAGTGAAAAAACTTAGTTAGAAGGAAACAGAATTATGGACATTGAAATAGAAAAAGGTTGTCATTCCAAAACATAGAAGAAATAGAAAGGTTTGACAGTAAAAAAAAAAAATATCAACATTGAACACGCAGAGTTAGTGACATTTAACAAATAGAAAAAAAAGGAGAATGAAGAGAAAAACAATAATTAGAGAAAGACAGAAACAGATACGAAAAGAAACCAACACTAATTTGACATTGAAAAACACGAACAGGGCTAGAACATAACACAAAAAAAAAAAGAAAGAATGCGCAAATCGTGAGTAACTGTTCAACCTAAATTAGAGCGTTGGGCGCATGGTGAAATAATAAAGGTGGAGTAATTAGGGAGAGCCTCGATTTTCAATCATCTGTCATCCTATTTGCTGTAGTTTTGACATTTCAATTGCCCATTCAGAAAACTTAAGCGCTTTGATGAATTGCAACTCTAAAGCGTAAGATCTTGAACATTTTCTGAACGATAGCTGTAAACTACATTAAATCTTAAAAATTTAGTTGCTGTGGTTGTTATTGCAAAAACATAAAAAACTTATTGCTATCATATTGAAGCCTGCTACATTATTAAGCGTAGTTTTTTGTTCGCCCCTCAGTAAAAAATTATTTAAAGCGCGTTCAAAAATACTGGGGTTACTGAACGGGCCAATTAATCAAAACCCCGAAGTGTCAAAAAAAATTACGAAACAAGACAATGCAGGACAAGAAACCCAAACTTTTGAGAATTTCGTTTTTAAGTACGCCACCTTTGTTATAACACCATGGTTGGGCGTTGACTTTGCCAGCGCTATGCTTTGGAGTTGAGCGCTGAACCTAAATAAGAGCGTACAAAAATAACTTAAATACACAACAACAACAATTACATGTCGATGACAGCAGCGAACCCACTACAACTTTCCGAACTGCTAGTATAGACAAACCATCTCGTGCTGCCGCTGTCATTATTGCCCACGCAAAAGCACCGATCGCTTGTGCATTTAATTTAAAAGGTTATAGTAACCGACATCTCTCTACCAAATTTTATTAGGATCACTCATATAGTTCACTAAATATATCATTAAACGGTTTTAGCTTTTATGGGAGATACCACGCCCACTGATGTAATCTCATCGAAAAATACTTTATTTCAAAGCTCATGGTAACCGACATCATTGCATCAAATTTTTAAAAAAATACTCCCATAGCACACCAAGTATAACACTTACCATTCTTTGGATGTATGGGAGGTGCCACGCCCACTGATGCAATCCCATCGAAATTTATTTAGTTTTAAAGCTTATAGTAAGCGACATCTCTATGCCAAATTTAAAAAGTATTACTCCCATAGCACACTAAATATAACATTTAACAATTTTTGCTTGTATGGAAGGTGCCACGCCCACAGACGCCATTGCGCTCACTTTTGGTTATAAGATATCTTGTAGCCAGTTTAAGTCTCATAACGATGGCGTTGTTCGATTTCTTATTAAAACATTTATAAATATTGTGGGCTGTGCCACGCCCTTCAACGAGTTTTGCCAGTATAGTGACATAGCTTGTTATGATGACTGCTTTTAGCAGTATTGTCGTCAAAATTTTTATGAAAATCGTAGTAGCCGTTTTTGAGTAATATTGAATCAAAATTTTGAATTGTTGAAAGATGACACGCCCTCTGCTCCAATTTCGCCCACTTTTGGTTCTATTAAAAACATTTATTCTATTTGTGTTTTTGGAACAAAATTTCATAGTAATATTTTTGTACAGAGCTTGCAACTTCGTTCGGATCGCAAGAAAAGCGGACAAAGGAGCGCTCGTAAATGTGTGATATCGAAGAGATTACAAAAGCAATTGCATTAAAATGTAGAAGTTTTTGTTTTGTTTATTGCTATGATTCTTAACTGATCAAAGCAAGAAATAGAACATAGTAGGCTTGCAGACTACTAAACTTCGGCTAACTAAGCTTACTGATGATATGACGTAGCGGTCATTGAAACTAGTATAAGCAGCTCGTTGCCCATTTGAATGCATTTTGCGCTTGTAATTTTTTTGTGGTTTTTTGCACTAAAAGTACAGAACAAGAAGCTCTGTGCATAAATATTAAAAACATTTATTATTTGCATCAGTCGACCAAATTTCGTCAAAATATCTTAAGTAGTTTTCGAGCTATCACGTTATAAAAATTAAAGTTTAGGGCTGTGCCACGCCCATGTTAGAGTCCTTGAGAACTTAAATCCTAGCCCAATCTTCATTTTGTTTTCATATGCACCAAATCCGTAAGTTTCATCAAAATTGCTGCAGGCGTTTCCGAAATAAAGTTCAGTTTTATACATATTTATTTATATACATACATACAATTTTAGCTCGCTTACTAATAGCACTAGTTTACAAATTTGGGGTTGATCTCGAGATCTGGTTTCTCATAAACTTTTTTCGATGTATTTTGGGGCGTAGATTCCAAAAATACCAACCATTTTTTTTTTCTTAAGAATCGTTTTTGAGATATCCCCAAAAACCCCCTTTTCGGCACTTTTTTCATTTATTTGACTATATCTCCATAAATTTTTTTTTTTGACTCAAGAACGACTTTCAGTATTTGAAAGATATTTGTATTCCCTTTCTAACGATATGCTCTTTGCTTGAATCGTATAAGATTTGATGGAGTTACAAGCGCTCAAAGTCCAAAAAAACTGACTTTTTTTGTATTTTTTGAAAATCACTCAATTTCAATTGCTCCATTTGAATGAAAAATTTTTTCTTTTTCATATTTTTAAAATTTTTAATGAAAGACTATTCTTTTGCAAATATTTTAAGTATAATTTTGCGAAAATCGGACAAAAAATGTAGAAGTTATTCGAAAAAACACTAAAAAACTTGCGATAAAATTAAACGAAAATACATACTATTGTATTTGTGTGTGGCTCTTTACTTTTATTCTCCGTTTCTTTTTAAAATAAAAAACGTATGTATTTTCGTTTAATTTTATTGCAAGATTTTTAGTGTTTTTTCGAATAACTTCTACATTTTTTGTCCGAAATTATACTTAAAATATTTGCAAAAGAATGGTCTTTCATAAAAAATTTTAAAAATATGAAAAAGAAAAAATTTTTCATTCAAATGGAGCAATTGAAATTGAGTGATTTTCAAAAAATACCAAAAAAGTCAGTTTTTTTGGACTTTGAGCGCTTGTAACTCCATCAAATCTTATCCGTTTCAAGCAAAGAGCATACCGTTAGAAAGGGAATACAAATATCTTTCGAATACTGAAAGTCGTTTTTGAATCAAAAAAAAAAAAATTTATGGAGATATAGTCAAATAAATGAAAAAAGTGCCAAAAAGGAGTTTTTTGGGGATATCTCGAAAACGATTCTACAGAAAAAAAATGGTTGCCATTTTTGGAATCTACGCCCCAAAATACATCGAAAAAGGTCTATGAGAAACCAGAACTTTTTTCTTGTAAATAAGATAAGATAATTTTCTTTTAATTTCAATTTTAGTTTGTCATAGCAAAATATTTTTTTTTTTTGTTTGGCAACTATAAATGACACTTGAACTCCGACGTATTTGCATGTAAATGCCAGTCATGAGGGTAATTATTTTGTTGTGTGAAGGGCACACTTACAATATAAGCAAAAACTGTTTATTGCTATAAATAGTGTACTAAGAGAGTAATCTTCATAAAATTCGGTGTTTAGATGTCAGTTACTATAGGCTTTAAAAATAAATTAGTTTTGACAGAATTGCATCAGTGGGCGTGGCACCTCCCATATTAACATAAATTTGTAAGCGCTGTTTTAAGTGAACTACTGTAGCAATTGCTATGAAATTTAATGAAAGTGGTTCAGTTGCTATATAGTATATCTGAATCAAAAGTGGCTGAAATAGCACCAGTGGGCGTGGCACCTGCCATACAAATAAAATACTGTAAGTGGCATATTTATCGAAGTATGTGAGCAATCATACTAAAATTTTGTGTTAAGGGTTTGCTTATGAAAAGCTATTTCTGGATCAAAACCGAGCTGCAAACTATACAAGCTATTGTGCTGAAATTTAATATGAGGATGTCGATCACAAATATAATTTTTTGAACCAAAAGTGGGCGGAATTGGAGAAGTGGGCGCGGCATATTTAAAATTTTACATTTCTATTCGATTTTTGCAACATTATCCATATTCTTTCGTCTTTTTCAACCCTTTAACTTATTCCAATATATTCTATATGTATTTGTTCGAGTTTTTCAACCTCTTTCAACTTTCTTCATAAGATTTATTTTTTCGACATTTTCATCAATTTTGAATAGTTTCAAATTTTTTCAACCTCTTTCATTTTTATTAGAGTTTTTCAACCTCTCTCAACTTTTTTCAACATTTTGCATATATTTACGACTTTTCAACATTTTTCAACCTCTGTCAACCTTTCTAACATTTCACATTTTTTTCGACTTATTCAACCTCTTCAACGTCTTCTTAACATTCGATGAAAAGGTACTTTCAGTGCAGTGTAGGTAGGGTATGTGAGTTTCGGCCTCGCCGAAAATAACACCTTAACTTGTTTTTTTCTCCAATCGATGGAGAAAGGTCGAAAATTGGTTTTCAGCGTCACTTGGAGTGTCCCCAGACCATGAAAAGGACCCATTTTCGGAAAAAAAATTTTTTCCCCAATCCACTATGGTCCCGCTGACCAAAACTCTGAAAAGCTCTATAAGAGGGTTTTCGGGGTCGCTGATTCAAAATTTGATGTCAAAAATTAGAAATTGAAAATGGCGGAACTGTAATTAAACTGTCATTGTGTCTGTATGAAACGTTGCGTAAGGGGGTTTTCGGGGTCGCTAATTTCGAATTTGATTTCCAAAATTCAAAATGGCGGATCCAATATGTCTGCCAAAATTTAAAAATTTCCTTGTATCTGTATCGAACGTTGTGTTAGCGGATTTTCGGGGTCGCTTATTTGGTGTCAAAAATTCAAAATGGCGGATCCAGCAAGTAACACAGTTGATAACATAGGACTTTTTTCCTCCTTTGATATGCTCGTTTCGCTAAACACGAAAAAAATCGGAATTTTTGAAGCAGAAATTGTCTGGAAAAAAAGGTTTTTCTTTAAAATCGCAACACAAAACATGATGAAACAGACTTATCACATATTATTATTTTTTTTTTTTTTTGTTTTAGGCTGGGCAAACTTATACAAAATTTTGCAAGCCAACACAAACTTAAGAATTAAAAAATCACAAAATGTTTATAGGTTGCATAAAACAATTGATTTTTTCACTGCACCAGATTTTTTTTAGAAAACTGCATATACATATCGTCACCTTCGAGTTTAAGTGTCCTCTCAGCAAAAACATGAAACTGAGAAAACAGCGTTTTAAAGTTATTTAGTCTGCGATTTGTGATTTAAGGATTATTAATGTTTTTTTTATTATTTTGCCTCTTTGTAATTACTTATACGGTATTTGAAAAAAATTTATTGAAACTTACCACGGTGGGCTTTAACCAACTTTTAATAAAAGTGTGAGTTACAACAAAAACTTTAATTGGGGATTATTGGGGATGTAATTTAGAGTCGATATATGAAAAATATAAGAAATTCTTAAATATGGTTCTTTCTCTAGACTCCGACCACCTAGGAAGCTGAAGTTTAGACTGTAGTGCTATCTATTAAAGTATTTTGTCGTGTCAAAATTTGAAGAAAATCGAATAACTTTTAAATTTCATACGTATGTTATGCATACGTAATATCATTAATTAAAAAACAGTAAATATGGAATTAAAAAAAAAGCTCTAAGGATTTTTTTCCTTTTGATGCATTTCTACTTTGATTAACATCCTGAATAATTCCACATTCAAGTTTTTGTTGTAACTCAACTTGTCATTTAAAGTTAGTTAAAGCCCACCGTGTTACCTTTCATTTCTCTATATTTAAAACTATTCGGATTTGGTGTGTTAGGACATTTGCATTCTGAAACTCCACGTAAAAGGTATATTACCTTTGATGCAAAACACACAAAAAGTCTTCTTTATTTATTCGTGAACATATTTGATGGGGGGCATAGGTAAACGGATATGTAGAAAAATCTATTCCAAAGTGTTTTGGCTGAACCGTTACGACATGCGTAGTGCTAACATTCACGGCACGCTCATGCTAGTGTTATATTTGAGACTAAAACTTCTAAGCTACTGAGCCGATTTTGACAAACGGAGTATCGTTGTTTTCATATTATCAATAAGAGTATAATAAAGCTACTAATACTTCAAAAATCTGTTCACAGAGGGCACTGTATGCTCTCGATATAATTATAAAAGCCACATAATTGAATAAGTCATAAGTCACAGCTCCTAAAATACTAAGCCGATATTGACAACGAAGATTTTATATTTTTGTTTTACTAAGAGGACTAAACTGAGGGTACTTATGTATCAAAAATTTGTTCATAGATGTTGCTATAAGCAAAAATTATTATATTGTATACATTTATATTGAATTCAGCGAAAACGGTACATTCACGAATTTATTCGGAAATTCGCAAGAGCACTCAAAAACTAATACAACAGGCTTTGGTTTCAACGAATACTTAAAATAGGGTTAAGAAAAATTATTCAGTAAATCTTGCTAGAATACGTTCTTTTTTTTTTTTGGCTTTCGAACCTTCATTCGTGTGCATATGTACATATATTGCACCAATCGATGCGAAAAGGTCGAAATTAAGTTTTGGAAGGATGAAAAAAAAAGATTGATACATAACGTCGAAAATGGAAACCAAAAATTGTTTTGACAGTTTTTATTTTCCTTATATAGGGCCAAAATTTAGATTCGACCACATTCACATCAATTGGTGCAGTAATTTTTTTTTTTTTTTTCATCAAATGAGGTCTAAACAGGTATAAGAAAGTACCATTCGTACTTAAAAATCCATTTTCGGCCTTTTTGCAACGATTGATGCCAGAAATTTTTTGTCTAGAAACGAGGTCAAATCACCGCTGGGGATACCTTTTCTCCTCTCTTACTAAAGTCCATTCTCACTTTTGACCTGAGAGCGTTTGTTTACTATTTAATGTGACTTGAGAGGCAAAAAAGCAGTTAGGACATTTGCACTCCGAGATTTTATTCTGAAAGCTGCAGTTAGGACATAAGGCATACTGAGATCTTTGGAACGGGAAGAGGTAGCCGAATTTCGATGACACCAAACGAAAGAGTTTATTTTCTTTAGTAAGTTGGCGTGTTAAAAAAATTTTGTCAAAAAGTGCGATAAGACACTTACACTCTGAGGTATAGTGAGGATATGTACCTACATAAAGTACTTACCATCAACTTTATTTTCCATATATTACTTTTTTTAACTTGCTTTTTTTAACCAAGAATAATATTTTAATAACGGGCCCGAACCCTGGAAAGGACCGTTTTGACCCATTTTCGGAAACAATTTTTTTTCTATCGATGGAGAAAGGTAGAAAAATAGTTTTGAAAATAGTTTTTGAAAACTATTTTTTAACAAACTTCACAAAATGTTCCACGCGGGTATCACACATTTTTTTGATACAATAGAAATAGATGCATACGAAAGGAAACGAAATAAAACTGCATTTACTTGGAATGATTGTGAAATACACTCGCGTTCACTGACTTCGCCATGAGGCAAATGGTGGCTCGTTTCACAAAATTTTCTGTGACCGTGAATCTGTGTGAATGTGCTGTAAGTTCCCAGTGTGCCAAACGAATTCGTTTCGAATTCGTAACGGACTTCAAATACGAATTCGTTTTTTGTTCATAAAACGGATCCATAAAAATAATTTTATTTAATTATCAATTTATTTAATATGCAAATTGTAAGACTTTATTACAAATAATATTATTTTATTATCAAATTTAATTTTTTCTTACAATTTACAAATTTCCAAAGTCAGTCTCGAAATGTCCCAACGCTTCATAGTCCTACGCGCTACCTACTAGGCTACCTGTCATATATTATAATAAATGTCAAAGGCGAATGATATCTTTCTCCCATTTGATCCGTTTTATTTACAAAAAACGAATTCGTTTCGAATTCGAAACGGACTTCAAATACGAATTCGTTTTTTGTTCTTAAAACAGATCAAATTTTTTTGGAAAAATTTAAAAATTTTGTAAGTCCCGGAAAAATTTTCAAAGAAAAATATTCAAAAAAAATTTTGTGTCTTAATCGACTTAGAAATGTTAAAAAAGTCGAAAAAAACTAGTATTTTTTTTTTAACACTGAAATTCCAATTCGAAACGGATTCGTATTTGAAGTGCGTTACGAATTCGAAACGGATTCGTTTTACTTACAAAAAACCAAATTCGAAACGACATTTTAAACATTTCTAATTCGATTAAGACACATTTTTTTGTATATTTTTCTTTGAAAATTTTAAAAAATTTGATCTGTTTTATGACCAATAAACGAATTCGAAACGGATTCGTTTTATGAACAAAAAACGAATTCGTATTTGAAGTCCGTTACGAATTCATATTTGAAAATTCGAATCGAATTCGTATTTGAAGTCCGTTACGAATTCGAAACTTTTCAAAAAACGGAGTGCTCCCAAACGATTTCGTTTCGAATTCGAAACGAATTCGCATCCGTTTTTGTGCACATTGGGTTTGTTCAGCTCATGAATGACTCACTGCTGTTCACTGTTGCTGATCTTAAGGTGTACTCTGTTTCAACTATTTATGGGCGTATAAATTTAAGTTTTTGTTTAAATTCTTGAATTGTTATTAGTTTTAAGAGATGTTGAAGGGATGCTTTTACTACTTCAAGTTTTTACTTCTATATGTAATGCCACACCCACGACTGTCAGTTTGCTCTGGGCGATTGCACGAAGTTAATGAGTCAGACGAGTAAGTTTTTTTTTACTAGGGGGCTCAGCTTCCTGCTCGCTTCTCTCACTTACTCCCCGCCTCTGCATATTTCGCTTCCCTCGTGAGCTCTGCCGCGCGCCTTTCTTTAACAACTAAAAGTATGCAATGAAATTTTTCCTTTTTTTTTAATACCAAAAGTATGCAATGGAATTTTGGTTTAGAGTATAATAGCGAGAAACACGTAAATGAAAAGCAAATTAAGACGCCGGCATCTAATTTTGTATTCATTAGTAGCACAATTTTTAATTTGTTCTACCAACCGGTTGATAAAATAATTGAAAAAAGTTTCGAGTACTTTTCCGGTTAGTATTACAAACTCTGGTGCAACAAGAGACCTAGTTACAGGTTGATGCAGATAAAGTATGCCCGCAATATTTCTACGGGAAGTCGTAGACTGCATATGTAATAACTTTAAACGATCCTCATAAGGAAGAAGGTTTAAATAGAGTCAATCCAATTAAACATTTATGAGCATAACAAATATTTTCTTAATCCTATTAATATATATGTATATATGTATGTACATTAGGATGATTCAAATTTTTTACTTTTTGTTTTTTTTAAAATGCTGTTGCTTAAAAAGTAAGCTTATGATATGAAGAAAAAGTTCACGAAAATTTAGCTCTGTACCTCAATTTTATAAGGTGGCGCCAAAGCTTGGTAGTTTTACAATAAAACTGTATGAAAAAATTATTTTTTACTAAAAAGGTATCTGAAAGATTAGGTCATTAATGTTGTTGTGCTGAAGAGGGTCGTTTTTCGAATTATTTTTTTGCGCTGAATCCGAATCTGGCCACAAAATTGACCCATCATGTCAGAATTCTGAAATATTTGAGGTTAAGTACCTAAATCATGAGTTTTTTTGTTTACTTTTGAGGCCATGTTTCGGATTCAAAGAAAGTTGATAAGCTTATTTTTAACAAAAGCATAATTTAGTACCGTCCTTGCCCTTTAAAATGAGCTTTCAAGTGGTGATCTGAAATGTTTCCTTGCAAAGTTACAGCCATTTCAAGGTGACATGAATTTGAAACCCGTTGGTTAATATTGTTGGGTTGCAACCTTTTGTAGGGGATCAAATTCATGTCACTTTAAAATGGCTTTTTACTTTGGCTGTTTTCACATTGTTTTTTGAGTATCAATATCAAAATATTTTAAATTTAAAAAAACATCTTTAAATTTGTGAAAAACTTTTTATAATTCCTTAACGTTTAATTTTACAGGTGCCCAATCGAACGGTTGCAAATACAACAAAAAACCACAATACCGTTACTCTGGCTGTCACGCGTATGACACTTCTGCTTTTAACATTGTTTTGGGCTTAACATGGCATCTCGATGATTCCAAATATTCACTGTCAGGTGAAGGCAACACACTTTTTTATAAAGAAACTTTGGAACAAGCAACTAAAATTTTGGAAAATCGTCGAAGAAACAGCAGTGAAACGTCAGACCATCCATTTCCTTTCACGGAAGAATAAGCTTAAGCAAAGAGTCAAGTGGCTGCAAGAACAATTTTTAAAATATAAACGCTAATAATAAACCACAAATATTTTTTAGTTTAATATAATTTTCACTTAAAATGAATAAAAATGAAATAAAGCAAGCCTAAGGAAATGGTTCAAAAAATCCTAAATATTTAATTAGATTTTTAAATAGACTTAATCGTAGTATTATAATTAATCAAATTAATTAAGCTATTAATTAATAAATATTAGGAAAGAAGTTGTTTTTTTTTGTCAGTAATGAATTTGAGTTTTTTTAGTTTTTATAACGAAAAAAGGCAAGTTTTGTGATTGAATCGTATAAAATAAATATAAATACATAAAGCTATATAAAATTTACGAAAAATCTTATATATGAAGCCAAAATGTTTAGCCTAATAATTAATCAATTGAATAAAATAAAAATTGTGAACTGAAACTCTTACTATTTAACCTTATTTGAAAAAACAATTCGCAGTCGTACGTACAGATTTCTTCAAAAACTTCCCCATGCCTAATCGGAAACAATACATCAGCAAAATTTAAATTAGAAACGCAGCTTCTTTTTGAAGTGCTCACTTGACTCGATTTTGTCTGAAAATTGTATTCCATAAGTCTTTTTTATTCGCATTTTTGAAAAAATATTTATTTTGCCATTTGATTTCAAACATTTTTGCAGTGCATTAACGAAGTAACCAGCTCATTTTGTAGTTTGCTTACTCTCGCTTATTCTCTTCGTTTGCTCGCGAGCATATGAGGTGCCGACCACTGGAGTAGTGCGATGTATCCGTATGGTGGCACTGTTGACTCATCGAATGCCTTACTAAAAATAATATGTAACAACAATAGAGGATTTAATACATATATGTCATCTAAATGTGCAAAGTTTAAAAAATAAAATTGATGATCTGCGTCTTCTGGTCGATGGATGCATGGTGGACATCATCTGCTTATCTGAAACCTGCCTAAAATATGAAATGTGTGGTGATTTGTTCAAGGTAAATAATTATAAATTTGTTCGTGCTGACCGACAAGATAAAGTATGTGGTGGTGTCGGTATATATGTGAAAAATGATCACAAGTTTCGAGTCATTAAAAAATCTTTCAGTAATGATCTGATTGAACACATTATTGTTGAAGTGTTTCAGGATTCAGGTACATTTCTGGTGGGATGCATATATATTGCTCCAAACGTGGCTAATTATATGTTAAATAGAAATATTTTGGAAGATCTTTCTCCTCAGTTTACTGATGTTATCTTGTGTGTTAAACACCTTAAACAGAATAAACAACTAATTGATATGGCTGAGTCATTTAATTTTAAATTTGCTAATGAAGTTATTCCTACTCACTTTCAACCGAATTGTGTACCTTCTCTAGTGGATGTGTTTTTAGTTTCAGATGTCAATTTAATTTTGCGATATGATCAATGCTCTGCACCAGCTTTTTTACATCATGACTTACTATTTATTTCTATTGATTTGAATTGTACGACCATACAGGATGATTTATTTAAAACAACCGTTTTCTCTGATATTAACATAAATTCTTTATTTTATGAATTTCAAACGATAAATTGGATGCCTCTGTACTCAACTAACAACGTAAATACACAGTAACCCAATTCACGATCCGGTGCAAATGGCATTGCAAAACTATGCAATTGCAAAACTTTGCAGCGAATTGTGAGCAATTTTTCATATTTACTTTGCAATGCTTGTCAGGGATGATATTGGCATATTTGTAAAAGGGTCAAAACTCGAACTAAAATAGGGCTTTTTTGACATAAAAAGGGCTTCTGTAAATCAAATCGTATATAACCATTTATATTATAGTCAAATTTTTTCTTTTCATAAAATTTATTTTGTCGTTTAAACTTAATTGCAAACATAAATTTTACATATGAACATTTAAGCGTTTACGATTTTTTGATTATATATCGCTCATTTTCTTCAATAACGTTATAACCCAAAATCGTAAAAATTCTGTCAAAATGCTTACCCTGAAATTTTTTGAGATATGACGTTATTGAAGAAAATGAGCGATATATTAAAGAACTAACTATGGTGAGATCGATTTTTAGAAACTTCTTCAAAAGGAAATGAAGAAACAAACGATATATTTGCAGATTTAGCACATTAAATTTAACCTATGTATTACTCAGGTCAACAAATCGAAAAAAAATGTTGGTGCCGAGACATAGTGGTTTTGTATTAAATATGTACTAGCTACATTAAAAATATTTTTAATTTTTTTTTCCTACGTGTCATTTTTGATTAACCGTCAGCTTGGAATATTCGCTGTAATCGACAGATTTCTATAAATAAATTGATTTTTATATCATGTCTTCATCTCAAAGAAGTTGTCTCAATGACCCAAATGTGTTTTGTTACATTTGTGGTGAATACACAGTGAAAAAATTCAGAAAACCTATAACAGAATTTATAAAAAATGCTTATTATTCTTACTTTAAGTCGAAAATTGTGGATGAATACAAGCCATGGATGCCCTAAATTGTTTGTAAAATGTGCTATGAACACTTGAGACAGTGTATTAGTGGTAAAAGAAACAATATAAGGTTCGGAATGCCTATGCAATGGAAAGAACAAAAAAAAAACTTTAATGACTGTTACTTCCGCTGTAAGCTTTAACATAATGATTTATCCAGACTTAAATTCTACTTGAAGACCCTTACCACATTCAGAGTAAGTACCTGTTCCAGCATTTTGTCCTATTCGTGAATCATCATTTGAAGAAGTCATTAATGAAGTGAGTAGCGACAGCGATTTCGAAGGAATACCATCCACAGAGACAAAACCTTTTACCCAAGAAGAATTTAATGATTTGATAAGGGAACTTTCTAAGAATTTGCAGAGCAGAGGTTTTGGCTTTTAAGATTAAAAGAAAAAAAACTTATTGGCGTCAGGTACAAAAGAACAAGAACAAGAGAGCAAGAATTGCTAACATTTTTTCAATCGGAAAATGATATATTTTTTTTTTTGATGTGCGAGGCTTTATTCTCGAAATATGGGTCTTTCAAAATACCATCCAAATGAATGGCGTATCTTTATAGACAGCTCTAAACGAAATCGTTTAGTCGTTTGTTGAATTTACTTAAAACTTTCTCGAAAATTACAAGTCAAATAACTGCTCTGAAATTGTATATGACATGCTAGAGCATGTGCACTACCTTCATAGTCATCTTGACCAATTCCCAAAGAATCTTGGATCCTATAACGAAGAACAAGTGGACCTAAAAACTATGGAAGAAAGATTCCAAGGCCGATGCGATTGCCATATGATGACTGACTATTGTTGGGGGATGCAACGTGATAGTCCCTACTACACCTCATTCACTAAAGTCGCGGAAAAGAAAGTTTCTATTTAAATAATGTAAGTTGTTTTTCATGTAAACTGTTTTTTTAACAAGGCAAAATCTAGAAAACTACACGTAAGATATAAAAATTTTTGCGAATAATGTATTCAATATAAGGTCTTTAGTTAAAATAAAAGTACAGCTTCTCGGCACCAAAACTAGTGTTGACCAGTGTTATAAATAAAATAAAACTTTTTTCATATAAAAAAAAATCTCTGGTTTTTGATTTGAAATAATTTCATTTTGAAGTTTAAAAAGTTGAAAGCCATCGTATTACTTGAGGGTCCACTAAAATTTTTTAGGAGAAAACAAAAAACACTTAAATTTTATCCCGGTCGACAATCACTTTTCCCAGTAAGCTTTCCTTTGAAAAATAAGAAATTGTGATTATATTTCGGCAGAGCTTTGCAAAAGGGTCAAAAATGAATAAAAAGGGCCACGGGGCTTTTGAAAATTAAAAGGGCTCAAAAAAGCCCTAAAGCCCCCAAATATCATCCCTGATGCTTGTTGCAAAACAAACATGGTGAGAGAATTGTATAGGAAAAAGCGAGTGACAAAAACTTTATTGTAAACAATAAATTTTTGCTATTTTGGTGAGAGAATTGTATAGGAAAAAGAGAGTGACAAAAACATTTGCTATTTGCAATTGCATTTGCTACAAATGCTATAGGGTTTGACTGTAGCATTTTTGCAACACCGTAGCATATGCAAATGTGTATATTTTGTTGTTGCCATTGCAAACTTTGAAATAATATTTTGCATATGCTCTTTTGCAAGACCATATGCACCGGATCGTGAATTGCGCTAGTTAGATCATTTCAATGGCAAAATTATAGAATTACTTGAAGCTCATGCGCCCACTAAAATTAGAAGAACACCTGCAAAATTTCCATGGCTTACCTGTATGCCAGATGGAAAGTGTACAAATGTTAGGTCATTTATAATGATTTTAAACGTGTGCGTAATGCTGTCACTGCACTTATCCGACAAAATAAGAAGTTTTTTTTTTTGAGGGTAAGTTTACACAGTGTAGTTCAAGCACTTCTTTTTGAAGAAACGTTCGATCAGCTGGGCTTAAAAAAGATTTTGAAGAAATTTCCATGAATATAAATTTAGATGACCTCAATAAAAGTTTTCTTCAACCTGTGAACGATAGTGCTACACGAGTCTCATCCTCAAGTATATCGATGGAGCCAATTTTCTCTCTTTCTGGGGTGGATGTGTGTAGTGTTTGAGCGGCTATTTTAAAAATAAAGTCAAAGGCTATAAGATCGGATAATATTCATCCTGATTTTATAAAAATCATTCTTCCAGTTGGTTTGCATCATATTAGCCACATTTTTAATACAATAATAATGACTTCACATTTTCCTACCAACTGGAAAGTTGCAAAAATTTTGCCTTTGCCTAAAAATAAGTCTGAGTATCGCCCGATTTCTATACTACCGTTTCTCAGCAAAGTCTTTGAAATCGTAATAAGTGAACAAGTAAGAGCATATCTTGATAGTAAAAAGCTTATATCTAAACATCAGACAGGGGTTCGTGCAAAGCGAAGCTGTACATCTGCACTGCTGTTATATGCGATGATATTCGGTCAGGCTTGGACAATGACATGATGGCTCTTGTCGTACTTCTTGATTTTTGAAAGCTTTCGACAGTATAAATCCAAAAATCCTTCTTCATAAATTAAAATCACAGTTCTTTTTCAGTACAGCCCTTTGTAATCTGTTATCATCATACCTATCCGATCGTTTTCAGTATGTTAGTAGCAAAAATAAAACTTCATCCCTGCTAAATATTTTATCTGGTGTTCCTTAGGGTTCGGTACTAGGTCCCTTATTGTTTATGTTATTCATAAATGATATTGTTAACTGTTTCTCAGTATGTCAACATCATATTTATGCTGATGATATACAAATGTATAAACTTTTCCTAAAACCTTTAAGTGGCAATGCAATAATTGAAATTAATCTTGAGCTGGGCAGTCTTTCTGAATGGTCCTTGAATAACGGTGTGATGCTAAACCCATCAAAAACAAAAGCAGAGCCAAAATTGAAAATAATCTTCTACCACAAAACAATTAAAAACCTTGGCATTTAATTCAACAAAAACTTAACATGGAACAATCATATAAATAGTATCGTAGCTAAGATTTATTGTGCGCTGCTTGGTCTCGGCCCTACTTCCAAGTATCTACCAATTGATGTTAAATTAAAGCTTGTACAGACTTTCATACTGCCGATAATACTTTACAATTGTGAACTATTCTTAAATCTGGATCAGTTTTCGTTCAGAAAACTATCGGTAGCTTTTAATAACTACGCGAGATTTATTTTTAATATAGGTACATAAATAGTCAGCACATTTCAAATCACACAAAAAAAAATTTTTGGTTGCTCATTGCACCAGATGTTAAACTATCGCACCGTTTTGTTGCTTCATAAAATTATGTATAGTAAGGAGCCAGATTATCTTTTTGAGATTTTAAGATTTGCTAGAACCCAAAGGACTGTTCAACTTATACCACCACGGCACAAATGTCTGACTACCTCTCGGCAATTTTTTGTGCATTCGATAGTTCAATGGAATATGCTACAACTCATTTGAAACGAATAAGAAATACAAATGTTTTCGGGCGTGAACTATTTAAGTATTTTGCTGGACATATCTAGAGTTCCTTGGGTCCATCCCTCCTTTTTCCTTTTCTTTATTTCTCCCTTTTTTTTATTTTTCCTATCCTTATAAGAACTTTATATAATTAATTCAATTAAGTATTTTTCCATTGAACTTATATCTCCATATATCAGTAATTATTTAAATCCTAGTCTAATTTAAATTTAATTTATGTTTTTATTTAAATTTTAAAATATGTTTGCTTGTGCATACTAAAAAGAGATCTTATTTGTGCAATGAATGAATAGATAAATTAATAAATAAAACAGACAGCTGTGAACCAAAGCCTTTTAATGCAGAGCTGATACTGCATATATGTTACTAGGCTAGGGTTTTCGAGGAACAAAACTGAGTACCTGTTTTTTTTAGTAGCAAAATTCTGTAAAATTTGAAAAAACTATATTTTTTGTTGGTGGGGTGTGGAAAATCATCTGTTCGCCCCGGGCACCCAATATCCACGGTACGCCGCTGTATATACGCATTATAACGGTACTTTTCTTTTCTTTTTTGTTTATACCACCTCGTAAAATATTGTAAAACTTGAACTTTTTAATTTTACCAGCCTGTGAATTGCATAAATTGTGTACTTTTACCTTTCGTAAATTCTGCCTTTCATTGACTCGTATAGAGATTTTTAACAAACTAGAGAGACATCGGGTCCAGTGCTGTCCTTTGTACTACAATAGTACTTTTGTACTACCCTTCAGCCACACGTACTATTGTACTACCCAACCCTCAACTTGTACTACCGACAATTTTACCAACTAATATATACAAAGTAAGCAAAATATTGTTATTACTTGCTTATAAAATACTTTGAAAATTTTTGGGCCAAAATCAGATTTCATTTTTTTTTTTCTAATTTATTTTTTTAATGAAAATTCATGTAGTGCCATTGAAAATTTCAAATTATAGTGTATTAAGGTGAATGCAGTGAAAACAACAGAGGATTATACCTGTTACACAAGAAACACCAAAGTTCTACTCGCGGGGAAACCACAGTTTTATTCCATATATATAAGCTGAAAAAATAGCGGTAAACTTTTTTCGATACTTGCTTATGTGTACATAAGGAAAATAGAAAAAAAATAAAAAATATATATGAGAAAATACTTAAATTTTCATCATTTTTTTGGCCAAATTCCGAAAAATTAAAATTTTGAAGCTCTGGTAGTAACCCTAGGAGTATTTTTTTTTATTTTTTAAATGCCGATATACTCGAATATTAATAAATAAACGAAAATCGAGAGTTCTTGAAGTATTCTAGGGTCGATTTGTATGAAGCAAAATAAAGTCAGTCAGACACCGACTCAAAAGTTAGAGGAACCCTTAAAAACGATATCAGCATCATTTTTTTTCGTTCCGAGAAAAACCAATGGAGCACATTTGATTCTCTCGAAGGTCCTTTTTGGCTAAAAAAAACGTGTTTTTGCTCATAACTTTTATTCCTTCACAGAATGGATACCCGACTTTGCGCGAAAATTAATGAGTGCGCTCTTGCAAAAAATTTGACTTTAAAAAAATTTAAATTTTTTTTGCTATTATAGATAATATTTAGTCCCGAAATTCGATTTTTTCACATTTTTTATTTAT
The DNA here is from genome assembly GCA_949775025.1 of Tricholauxania praeusta. Taxonomy (NCBI): domain Eukaryota; kingdom Metazoa; phylum Arthropoda; class Insecta; order Diptera; family Lauxaniidae; genus Tricholauxania; species Tricholauxania praeusta. Next base: position 48,081,982 of record OX459031.1, read on the forward strand.
TTATTTTGTTTAAACTACTGTAGATGCTGCATTTAGCATTGGATTTGTGTAATTTTGGTCTTATTGGAAATTTAATTAGCTCTTTTTTCAATGATATAGTAGAACCTCTCTAACTTGAACCTCGTTAACTTGAAATTTTCTATAAGACGAAGAAATTAGCCATTCTCTTCCGTTCAAGTTCGTACTTTGCAGAATTAAAATTAAACAAAATAAATAAATAAAAAATGTGAAAAAATCGAATTTTGGGACTAAATATTATCTATAATAGAAAAAAATTTTAATTTTTTTGCAAGAGCGCACTCTTTAATTTTCGAGCAAAGTCGGGTATCCATTCTGTGAAGGAATAAAAATTATGAGCAAAAAACACGTTTTTTTAGCCAAAAAGGACCTTCGGGAGAATCAAAAGTGCTCCATTGGTTTTTCTCGGAACGAAAAAAAAAAATGATGCAGATATCGTTTTTAAGCTTCCTTCTAACTTTTGAGTCGGTGTCTGGATGAATCTAAATTTTGACCAGGTCTAATGTACATGCAGACTAAAATAAATGAATTTCAACAAATACTATGTTAAGTTTTATTAATAATTTCTTTTTATCATAAGAGTAGGTGTAAGTACCCATTTTCACAAAGCACTACCCATGGTGTAGTAGCAAAGGTGGAGTACTTAAAACAAAATTTCTCAAAAGAGTGGGTTTCGCATCCTTCATTGCCTTGTCATTGAGGATTTGTTCCTATATCAATCTTCATCACCCTCTTCTTCAGTATCTGCAATTTCAGATATAACCTCTGGCAACCTGCTCCTCATTCCTTCTAAATTCAACAAGTCACAGAATCGATTCTTAACCCATTCACCAACAGTATTGGATCTTACCTCCTTTATATTGTTTGCAGCTTTCTTCAGTATATCCAACTCAGCTTTATTAAATTCAAACTCTTTGTCTTTAAAGAAAAAGTACCATTCCCTGGGAGTTTTAGGCTTGCCATCTCCCGGAGATGTTTCGGCGTCAAAGTTACTTTCATCTCTAGTCATTTGTTCCTGTTTATCTTTGCCCAAATATAAAATTGCTATATTCGTAGCAATATTTGTAACACTTTTTTTGGCCAAGAATACGGCATTGATAGATCTGATATCTCCAATTAATGCTCCGAAACCGTGGACTAGTAAATGAAATGATGGAGTATTTGCAGCTGAATACATGCTTTTGCCGATAATAGCTAGTCCTAGAGCATAAGGGAAATATGAATGCTCCTGATCAACTTCATCCTTAGCTTCGGGACCGAGTATACTTTGTAACTCTCTTCCAGCGTTAGATTCAAAAACCCATAATGTGGCATGAGACAAAGACTGATCAGAAAGTAAAGTACTTAAGTGTATCAAGTCAGCAAATGCTGTGCATCCTTGATACCGAAGAATTATGGTTCCAAATCTTAGCTTTTGATACTCGTGAGTTGGGAAGCGGTTAAGAAATATGTCAATTGCAGAGCAAAGGGTTGACATAGTGGTGTTATCCCTTAAAAGGTGTCCAACATTGGCAGTGTTGCCTATAGTTGACATGGCATTATTGTTGGGTTTCAGTTCAGTTAACAAGGCATTAACTTTGATAGCTAAAGTTGCAATTTGCATCTCATGGGTACGAGACTGCCTGTAAATACACATTATCAGCATCATCAGATAAATATCTGTTTTAGACTCCTCCGGGAAAGACATAGTTGAATCTACAGTAGGAAGTATACCACTCCCGTCAATGATTGATTCGAGGAAGGACAAAGGAGTAATTTCTCCTTTTTCCACCTTGACTCCATATGAGCTCCAGTCCTCTGGAAGAGTGTCTTTCATATTGCCCATTACCATATGCATGTACTGAAATACAATGTAACATGGAATTGAACTTCCATTAGCGAATGAATAAACACATTGTCGGAGTGTCTGGATACTTGCTCCTGTAGCAGATGTTATTTTGACCTTTGGCTTTTTCCCTGGGTTTGCATCGAACCATTTGTAAGGGTATATCCCTTTTGTAGCAAAGGTTACATTTTTGATAGACATTAATTCCTTAGTTTGAGCGAAAATTACTTTTTTTATAACGTCTGATTGAGACATGATGGCATAAAAAACTTTTAACAACTTCACTATGTTCACTATGTAGTGTTGAAGCCTTGTTTCGTTTTTTTTTTTTTTTTTTTGACACTTCGGTGTTTTGATTATTCGGCCCATTTCAGCAACTCCAGTATTTTTGAAACGCTTTAAGCAATTTTATACTGAGAGGTATTTGTGTAGAGTTTCAAAATTCTGATGCTAACAAAAAATTACGCTAAATAGTGCAGCGGGCTTCAATGTGATAGCAATAAGTCTTTTTGTTATTGCAATAACAAAAACAGCGACTATATTTTTAAGATTTAAAGTAGCTCGCAGCATATCGTTCAGAAAATGTTCAAGATCTTAATGCTTCAGCGCTGCAATTCATCAAAGCGCTTAACCTTGCTGAATGGACAATTGAAATGTTATGAATGTCAAAATTACAGCAAATAGGATGACAGATGCATGGCTCTCCCTAATACTTCACCTTTATTATAACACCATGGTACTACCCAAAAAGAAAGGGTTTTTCAATAAGAGCGCTACAAAAGTTTTTTTAAATAAAGCAAAAACGGTTTGCGATATCAATGAAATTTTTTATTCTTGTAAAAGAACATTCGATGCCATTATGTATGGAACTCAATTTCTTTTGCATGGCCACCACGGGCACGCCTGCAGAAGTTCAGACGCTGAACCCAATTTTCGAAGGTTTTCAAGCATAAATCGGCCGATACTGCTGCAATTTCATGTTCGATTTTTGTACGAAGTTCATCAATCGTCGCTGGCTTGTTGGCATGACCATAGACTTGACGTAGCCCCACAGGAAATAGTCTAACGGCGTCAAATCGCACGACCGAGGCGTCCAATTGACTGGGCCATTTCGTGAGATAACACGTTCACCAAACTTGGTTTTCAATAAATCGATTGTGACATTCGCTGTGTGGCTTGTGGCGCCGTCCTGTTGGAACCACATATTGTCCAAGTTCATATCATCCAAGTTGGGCCAAAAATATTCGGTTATCATTGAGCGGTAGCGATTCCCATTCACAGTAACGTGCCGGTCTTGATCATCACGGAAGAAGTACGGCGATTTGCGATTTCATTACTTTGTTCTGGTGAAACGTTAATCACATTTATAGAAGAATCTTAGGCTCCGTTGACAAACTGTTCAGTGTTGAAGACGACTACTTCTCTCTTCGTAGCTTTGTTTCTAATAACTCTCTTTAAGGCACCGCCTATGCCGTCAACAGGCCCCTTCTATGGGATGTTGCGAAATAGTTCCAAATTAATTGAACTCTGTTCCTTTTTTCCAAAATTTTAATGTTATTAGCAATAAATTTGTTTTTAAATTACGAGCATGGTCCATCAGACCAAATGTGTACTTCTTTAATACTCTCTTGCAGCTACTTCGGCAAGGTTCCTTATGTGTCTTTTTGAAATCATCGTATTTTCCCTCGAATTTTAATTTGTCCCTCCTTCTTTTCATTTTCTCTGCACCCGAGAGCGGCATTTTGTCCTAAACCAAAAAAAAAAAACAAGTTAAGGTGTTATCTTCGGCCAGGCCGAAACACACATACCCTTCACTCAGTGTTGCCACTGAGAAATTTATTTTCCTACCAAAATTTTCTCGAAAACCTACCAAAATCGTTTGTAGCCTACCAAAACTTTACACATTAAAAAAAAACCTTTTGCAGCATTGAATTCGTTTATTAACATTTAATGCTGTTTAAAATAGGGTTGTAACGGAGCTCCGCATCCGCAAGTGCGGAACTTCCGCTTGATATTGTGCCTCCGCCTCCGCTTCCGCAAATTTTAATGAGGTAAATCGGAGGTATAACGGAAGTTATAAAATCAACATTAGAGCTTACAAAGTGGAAAATTCTGTGTTTAAGCTAATTTACATTTTATTGTTTTGTGATAGGATAGATTCGTAAGATATGGTTATGGGTACAAACTAGTATAAATTTCGTTTACACAGATTTCGAAAGTAGTCCATTTCAAAAACATCGTTTTGAAACATCGCTCTCTAAGTATATTTTTGCAACTTTATTTGAGCGCACTCTCCGGTTCAATAAACAAATATTGAACGCTTTTCTCTCGAATTCACTTTTTCCATACGGTGCTATTAGTCTTTTCTCCAAAATTACTGAGCCGATCCTTATGAAATTTTATCAACATTTTCGTCACATTCATGGTTATCGTATGAACTAAAATTGAGTCAAAAAATTGATTTTTTTTTTCAAACAGAAACTACCCATAAAATCCTTATTTTTCCAACATTTTTTTTTTATTTAAAAAAAATTTTATGGAAATATGACCAAATAAATGAAAAAAGCTCAAAAAACTGGTTTTTGGGGAATAATTCGAAAACCATTCTTAAGAGAAAAAAATGGTGGGCATTTCTAGAATTTATGACTCAAAATACATTAATAAAGTATGTGAGAAACTATATCTTCTTTTGTTTAAACTGTTGATATATAATATTTCATCATAAAAAACAAATATAAAATTTTCAAAATTCGAAAAAAAATAAAAAAATTGTCAGAATATCTTGAACTACAGCTTAAAAATTGCGTAATATAGAGTAGAATTTTGAGAAAGTTTTTAAGAAAAATCAAAGGTGTCGCACTTTTCGAAAATGCCGATTTTAATCTTTAAACGTTAATAACTAACTGATTATTACTACGATTAATTTTTTTTTCAGAAACTACATTAAAATACGAAAAAATTATATCCTACTTTTTATTGATATCAATATTTATAACTAGTCTATCGTTTTTTGTTTTAAAATTTAAGAAACCGATTCGAATAAAAGACTGGAAATTGGTGTGCTTGTTGCTTTTAATACGCACTAAAACATATCAAAAAATTAGCGAAATCGAAAAGAGTCGGGCCAAAACCTCAGTGATTTGGCATGGTATGCCCATATATATTATTTTAAATATATTAAAAAAAACATTGTTCGTGTATTTCAAAAGTGTATTTATTGATCCTGAAAAGAATTAAAATACGAGTAATATCTACTACTGAGAGTTGCATAATAAATTCTGAGAAATAGCTTCTTCAGCTGGAAATCTAGGATGCTTACTAATGTTCATTTAATATTAATACTAAATTTTAAATATTTTCAAACTGTTTTTCCACCTCCGCTTCCGCTTCCGTTAAAACTCCGCATCCGCGGAGATCAATTTCTGAACTCCGCATCCGCCTCCGCATAGATGACTTCCGTTACAACCCTAGTTTAAAATACATATTCTTGTATGTCGTCGCTTAAAATGCTTAACCGCATATAGCACAAATTTTCTGTTGAAAAATCGTGTAGAATGGTTCACATCAAAAGTCGGGCAAGTGTGCGCAAAAAGTTACCACATGACACATGCAGCGTACAATAAGCGATGAACGTTAGAAGAAAGAAAAATAGTATTTAAAAATCATTTTGAAGGCAAAACCGATCGCAAAGTTACAAATTTTTTAAAAAAATGAAAGCCAGCAATTCACGGTATTATTAAATGATATAAAGAGGACAAAAGGATTTCAAATAAACAACGAACGGTGGCAAAAAAAAAACGTTTAGCTCGAGAGACGAAAAATGTACCATCCGAGAAATTTTTAAAAATCCATTCATATCAACTCAAAAACTTACTGTAATGGTAAAACTAATTTTCATTAAGAAGTCCATGCCGTTCGAAAAGTTCTCCGGAAAAATAATTTTAATGGCTGAGTAACACAGGATAAGCCATGCATCAACAAAACAATTTCGCAAAAGAGCACATTTTAAAATATTCTTCTTTTGGAGCATGGTAAACACACCCTAAGTGGTCGGGGTTCTGAAAAAGAGTCATATTTTAGCCTGGCAATAACCGTATACATAAAATCCGTTTTTAAAATGCTATTTATTAAAGCCCACAAATTCAAATTTATTATTACGGAAATATTTTTTTTTTTATTATGTCATCTTATGTACATAAAAAAATTTTAGTTCTTAGAACTTAAGACCTTTTTTAGCGACCCGATTTTGATCACAGCTGCGATCAAAAAAATTATGTTATTAATAGCGCTAGTAACTTTTGTTTCTAATACGGCGATCAGTCGCAAAACTATTTCGTCAATTTGTACATACATATGCGTATTCCCTAAACGTAATTTGTATGCAAGAAAACAGAGACTATACCCACTTGTTGAAGATAGGGTTGGCAAAAGCTTATTTCCAGATGTAAATATTTGCTTCCTGATTCGAAAAACTTCACGAAAAAATTTCAATTTTCGATTTTCATAAAAATTTATCTTAAATCCTACCAAAATCAGATTTAAACTACCAACCTACCAAAAGGAAAAAAACCTACCCGATTTGGTAGGAAACTACCAAAAACGGCAACGCTGCCTTCACTGCACTGAAGTCCATTTTAAATAAATGTTTAAAGACGTTGAATAATTCGAAAAAAATGTGGAATGTAAAAAAGTTTGAAAGAAGTTGAAACAGTTGTAAAAGACTGAAAAAGTCGAAAAAATATGGAAACCATTGAAGAAAGTTGAAAGAAATTTAAAATGTCGAAAAAATATGAAAAAATGCTTAAAAATGTCGAAATAAAATGAAAATGTTCAAAAAAGTTGAAAGAGGAATGATGAAAGAATTCAAAATCGCTGAAAAAATATTAAATATAAACAAAATAATGAAGAAATATGAAAAAGGTTGAAAAAGTCAAACAAATACTTATAGGATATATTGAAAAAAGTTAAAAGGTTGATAAAGTCGAAAGAATATGGAGAATATTGAAACAAATCGAATAAAAACTAAGAAATTTAAATGTGCCACGCCCACTTCTCCAATTCTGCCTACTTTTGGATTACTAAATTATATTCGTCATTTACATCCACTTACCAAATGTTGCAATAGTTCAATCAATATAGCGATTGCAACTTTATGGTGATACAGGAGGTGCCACGCCCACTACTGTAATCTCGTCAATTTTCATTTAATTTCAAAGCCCTTAGCAGCCAACTCCTCTAAGCCAAATTTTATGAAGATTGCTCTCATTGCACACTATCTATAACAGTAAAAAGTTTTTTGCTTGTATAGGAGGTGACACGCCCACATGCTCCATTGCGCCAAATTTTTGCAAAAACATACCTTCTAGCAAGTATATCTGCTTTATTAAATTTTGTAATCATTACGTTGATAGTTCTCTTAATATAACGTTTATAAATATTGTGGGCTGTGCCACGCCCTTAAACGAGTTTTTTCAGTATAGTAGTTGAGCTTGCGTTGATGACTGCTTTCAGTGGCATCATCTCTAAATTTTTTGTGAAAATCGTTTCAGCCACTTTTGATATATATGGAATCAAAATTTTTAAATGCTGAATAGTGCCACTCCCACTTTTACGATTCAGCCCACTTTTATCACAATTCAAGATATAATGTACCCGTTGACCAATTTTCATCACAATATCTTGCACGGCTTACGAGATATGGTGGTATAAAGGCTAAAATTTAGAGTTGTGTCACGCCCCTGTTGGAATCTTTGAAAACTTAAAACCTAGCTTAATCCTAATCTTGTTCACATCTGCATCAAATCACCAAGTTTAATCAAAACCGCTGCAACTTTTTTCAAAATTGGCCTGGGTTAACCGATACCGATACGATTACCGATATATCGGTATATTCCGATGCATGGGTATCGTCGACGTTTATTTGCCGATATTATCCGACGCTATTCCGTTAGTAAACAGTCTTCGAAAAGTACTGGATGACATCAAAGGCAAAAATAACTGTCGCATCTGAACGACTGTTTTCAACGGCAGGTCTCATAGAAACAGACTTTGCGAAACCGCATTTTCCGGCATAACTTGAGGACGTTGTACTTCCTTAATAAAAACTTAGTTAGTGTTAATTTTAATTACTAACTTTTATACTAAAATAAATAATTTTAAAAATAAGTAAATATTTAACTCTTTTATTACTTATGGTTGTTGATTTATTTAAAATTATTTTACAACTTTGCTTCAAGGTCAATCCTTATTTTTAATTCAACATCCGTGTCAGTAACTGAGACAATTTTTTATATATGAGGCGCCCAGTTGCAAAGCCGGCTAAGTCCCTTTTTCATACTTTTGGAAAAACAACGATAAACGTTCATCTTCATCCATGTTCACTGAAAAATTAAAACGTATTTCCCACATAATAGCTTATGAAATTTCTTAGTCAAAGCACGTCAGATCAGACTTTTTGAGTTTCATTTGCCTATGCTTTTGAGAAAACAATTTTGGACTTGGCTGATTTTGACATAGTAATCAACAAATTTTGTTTGCAAAAAAAAATGGACTAGGCCGGTTTTGATACCAATGTGCTGGACTTGGTCGGTTTTGATTTCAAGGTGTTGGACCGGTTTTGAAAGCAAGTTCATGGACTTGGCCAGTTTTGAAACCTACGCAGATCTACGTCAGATAATTTTTTTTAATCTAAAACCAAAGTAGAAAGAAAGTGCATGGTCTAGATTTTGATATATGAGAATATCTCAAAATTTGATTTTTTTTGGACTTGGCCGGTTTTGCAACTGGGCGTGAATATTGGTATCAGTATCGTATAGGCCAAAACGCGAATCGTTGCATCCTTAGTTAATATACATAGATTATGGGCGGTAGGCGTGTTCGTGAACTGAATTCGCCCATTTTCAATAACAAAATGCCTGCAAGAAGATATGACCTAAGTGTGCTGATTTCATTCAATTAGCTTTTATGGTTTTCCCGTAAACCTGATTTCAACAGATAGACAGACAGATGGACATCGCTAAATCAAGAATATATATGGGACGTTCCATGTCAACCGGGACAGTGGTCTGCCCAATATTGAGCGCAGCGGAAAAACGTTTTCAAGGTGTCAAAATATTCGTATGCTCAAGAGCTTTCATACGAGAACGGGTGTTTTCGAATTTTTTTTTTTTTAAGGAAATGGCGACCATAAAACGGCGCCTACATATAGATATCAATGTGTAAATACGCAGTTGGTAAACAGCCACAATCATACTCGCTTATTTTTTTATTTTGTAGGAAGGCTGTGAAGAGAGGGAGTGCAGTGTATACTTTTTTTCAAAAATAGGTGGTGCCACGCCCATAACGGAAAATACGTTGCCACCGCTAAGGTAATCAACCGATTTTAATAAAATTTTGATTTGAGATGGACTGCACCGTAAGAAAAGTAATTTAAAGCTCAGAGTTCTTAAATGAGGCGCGGCATCATCCTTAATAGGAAAAAACGCTGTTTCGGCTGAACCGCGTCATCGATTTTGATAAAATTTGGTATGGTGCTAGATTGAATCCTTAGTAAAGATATTTCTTCTGAGTGGGCGGTGCCACGCCTCTTCTAAAAAAAACGTTTTTACTGCTAGGTATTTGTTTGCAAAATATGTTGACTCAGTAAATTAAGGGACCGATTAGATCCTGACTAAATTTTAATCAAAACTGGTCCATTAGTTTAGCAGTGAAAGGATTTTTCTTATTAGAGGCGTGGTACCGCCCAGTAAAAAGAAATATCTTTACTCAGGATTCAGTCTAGCATCATACCTACGGAGACCATACGTTCTGTTTTTAGCAGAACAGTTCTGTTTTTAAGGCGCTTGTCCTGCGTATTTTTTTTTTAATGGTAAATTACAGAAGTGTTCTGTTTTTCGCAAATGTTCTGTTTTTTGTTCTGCTTTCATGAGCCACGCAAATCTACTACATATTTACTAATCTACATTATAAGTCTTTTTGCTGGTTTTTCGCTGAACGCAGAGATGAAATTTGTTTACATTTCATGATCAAGAAAATAATTTCGGAGTTAGAAAAAACAGGAACTGAAAACCTAAGTAAATTGAAAGATTGTGTCAAAAGTGTTTATAAGAATTGTATTAAATTATCTACATCAGTAAGGTTACGCATTTAAAGAAGTTGAAGTGATGAAATGGGTACTGTTGCGTACAATTCCATCTTCGAATAATGTTGAAAGAAATTTGACACATATTATGGGAAAGAGGAGCCGAATTAAAATTAATTACAGCAAACTATTTGATAAGTTTACGTGTGTTAAAAGTTATGTGACTTGTGAGATACTAAAGCTAGTCGAGAATAAATGGGTTGAAATATTTCAATATTTTAAAAAAATTCCATACCTTTTCAAAATATTTTAAACATAGTAGAATTTAATTTGTGTTTACCGGGTTCAAATGCCTCCACCGAAATGGTATTTTCTATTTTAAGCAATATATGGACTGACGAAAAGTTCCATATGAAAATTGAGACTGTAAGATCTATTTTAATAACGAGGTGCAACTATGATCTTAACTGCTTAGAGCTGAAGTAATATTTACAAAGTCAGGAAAACATTATTAAAAAAACTTATACCTCAGAAAATTACCAATGATTTGCATTTGATGCATATATTTTTGTTACACTATTCTGCCGACATCGGATAGCTTAAGAAATTGCTTGCCTAATAAAATGCTCCAAATGCCGGAGTCTTAGTTCAAACATACATATAACAAATCTCGTAAGGAAATTGTCTCCATACCAATTTTAAAGGTATTTCAATAAATTGACATAATCAAAACATCAATTATTTCGAAACGATATTTTTTGAGATACGCCCTTTTTGCTTAGTTCAGTAGTATTTTTAATGAAAATCAAAACCAATGAAATTTGATTTGTTTTTTTTTTGTGAATTTTTGTTTCTACAAATACAATTTTTGTTCTGTTTTTTCAATTTAAATTTAAGGTCACCGTAATCATACCAAATTTTATCAAAACCGATGACGCGGTTCAGCCGAAACAGCGTTTTTTCCTACTAAGGGTGATGCCACGCCCCATTTAAGAACTCAGAGATTCTAATTACTTTTCTTATGGTTCAGTCTATTTCCAAACCAAATTTTATTAAAATCGGTCCACGTGGCAACGTATTTTCCGTTAGGGGCGTGGTACCACCTACTATTGAAAAAAAAGTAAACACTGCACTCCCTCTCTTTACAGCCTTCCTACAAAATAAAAAACTTATGCGATTATGTTTATGGCTGCTTACCAACTGCCACTTTATACATAGATATCTAAAGGTAGGCGCAGTTTTATGGTCGCCATTTTCTTAAAAAAAAAAAATTCAAAAACACCCGTTCGCATATGAAAGCTCTTGAGCATACGAACATTTTGACATCTCAAAAACATTTCTCCGATGCGCTCAATTTTGGGCAGCCCACTGTCCCGGTTGACGTGGAACGTCCCATATACATAATATACATACGTATATATGAGTACAAACATACAATGTAGAGTTGGAGTAATGGAGTGGAACATTGATCCGAAGAAGCGATTCATTTTCACAAACACAATGTACTTCTAAAGGTACATTTATATAGGATTTATAAGGCCAAATTTTATTTATGAACACAATTAGACATTTGCGGTCAAGACTTAAATAAAAACAAAGTTTTATAAAATTCTAATAATACATACATGCATAGGTAAATTTTTTACATGTTTTTTCAATTTATGCCTTCAGTCAAAATTAAAGCGACGTTTGCCATCAAAACGATATCCATATGCTGCCGCATTCTTTGTATCAACCAGAGCGGGATTGCGATGCTTGAAGAAACTGCCATGCCCATGTGGTGGTCTGGACGCACTGTTCGGCACACCATCTATTTCTCGCGGATAAAAAGCCTCGAACATACCCTCGGGCGGAAGCACCGAAGCAATTTTTGTATCGTTTGGATCGTAAGCAAGTGAAAAACGAAAGCGAAAGCAAGTTGGTGTAAACCACAGAAGAAAAATAAAAAGCCACTGTTTGATGCAAATTAACATCGCTTCTGAGTTGATTGTTTCCTTTTGTTCTGGCTATAAATTATTGTTTTTCACATCAAATATATGTTTGTGATATTAAAATGCAAAATTTTTATTTTAGTAGTTCTTTTAACACACTTTTACGCAACCAACTTACACTGTGGCTTAAACTCGACTGTTTGTTGGAGTTGGGCTAGTCATAATTTCAATTATGTAAACTTCAACCTACCTTGCTGTTACTGTTGATTTTGGCTTTATTTTTGCTTGTAGAAATGTTGATTTTTCGCTATTGTTTATGTTTCTTTTGTCTTTGATTTTATTTTATCTAGACGGCTTCAACCTGTTTTGGTGTCATTATTATGGTGGTGAAGGCTGATTTTTTTAGAGTAAAAGAAAACAGGACTTTGAAAATGTTTTTATTTACTACATTTATTATTGAAAAATATTTTTCGGCACGACACCATTGCGAAAAAACGTATTCAATTAGTCAAACTTTGGACCACTTGAGGTCTAATTTTTGAAATAACAATAGCTATGTTGCTTCAAAAGCGTAAATTTTTCCTGGCTTATCAGCATAACCCAGTGACTTCACATAACCCCAATGAAAAATCCAAAAGGCAGTGTTCTTGTTTAAATCACCAATATTTTCTACTGTAACGTACTTATAATTCTTCGTCTTGTTATTGCTGTTGCATCGAATAGAGTAGACTTGTTCGAAACTTACCAATAACTTGTTATGGATAGAAATTATTTTTAAGCGAATAATTTCAAAATAATATTTTGAATTTAAAAAAATAGATTCAAGCTCAATTTTTATGTGTTTCATTTAAATTCAAAGTTATATTACTTTAAAGAATCACCTTTTATATAAGCCATTTATATTGTGTTCACTATTAAGATTATAACCTATGCTCCCGGTCCGCCATTTTTGTAATGAAAATTATATATGAAAAAATTCGCAATTTAATAATAAGTATGCTCTTGCAGTTTTGCAGTCTTTCGCACGGAAAGAAATCCATTGGTTAAATAAACAACCAGCCATGGTTTATTTTGCATCAACTTAAAAGCAAAATTAGTAAGACCAATGGGGCGTGGTCAAAATTTATGTTGATAATGTGTTTAATTATCCCTTTCAGACCTGACACTAAACTACTGGGAATTTTTTATGATTTTTGGGAAAAATAGTATTTATATGATATTGAAACATATTCAATGTCTAGGTTTTGCTATTTTCGTGTTTTTCAAGGATTTTCAGAACTTTTAGTGACTTGAGACCTAATACGCACAGTCGATGCACTCGTTAAAAATTAGTGCTAATACAAATTTTTGTTACACCAAATGACTCTAATTCATTTGAAATATTAAAGCTGATTACTTTTTATACCCTACACCGAGGGTATATTCACTTTGTCCTTCCGTTTGTAACACATAGATGGAGGCGTGGCAGGTATGGAAAAGTATATATATTCTTGATCAGCGTCACCACCTGAGTTGATTTAGCGATGTCCGTCTGTCTGTCTGTCTGTCTGTCTGTCTGTCTGTCCGTCTGTCTGTCTGTCTGTCTGTCTGTTGAAATCAGGTTTACGGGAAAACCAAGAGAGCTAATGGAATGAAACTTTCACACACAGGTCACATCTTCTTGCAGGCATCTTGCCATTGAAAATGGGCGAAATCGGTTAACTGACACGCCTACCGTCCATACCCTATGTATATATACCCAGGTCAATTTTGAAAAAAGTTGCAGCGATTTTGATGAAAATTGGTGATTTGATGCACATTTGAACAAGATTAGGATTAGGTTAGGTTTCAAAATTTCAAAGCTTCCTACAGGGGCGTGGCACAGCCCTAAATTTTAACCTTTATACCACCATATCTCGTAAGCCGTGCAAGATATTGTTATGAAATTTGGTAAACGGATACATATCAAATATATCTTGAGTTGAGATAAAAGTGGGCGGAATTGAAAAAGTGGGCGTGGCACTTTTCAACTGCTAAAAATTTTGATTCCATATATCTCTAAATTGGCATAAACGATTTTCATAAAAATCTTGGAGATGATGCCGCTGAAAGCTGTCATCAATACAAGCTCAGCCTCTTTATTGAAAAAACTCGTTGAAGGGCGTGGCACCGCCCACAATATTTATAAACGTTATATTAAGAGAACGAACAACGTAATCGTGATGAAATTTAATGAGGCAAATATACTTGCTGTAAGGTCTTTTATTACAAAATTTTGGTACAATAGTACCTGGGGGTGTGGCACCTCCCATATAAGCAAAAACTGTTTATTGTTATAAATAGTGTACTAAGAGAGTTATCTTCATAAAATTTGGTGTTTAGATGACAGTTACTATAGGCTATAAAAATAAGTTAGTTTTGACAGAATTGCATCAGTGGGCGTGGCACCTCCCATATTAACATAAATTTTTAAGCGCTGTTTTAAGTAAACTATTGCAGCAATTGCTATGAAATTTAATGAAAGTGGTTCAGTTGCTATAGAGTATATCCGAATCAAAAGTGGCTGAAATAGCACCAGTGGGCGTGGCACCTCCAATACAAATAAAATACGGTAAGTGGTATATTTATCGAAATAAGTGAGCAATCATACTATAATTTGGTGTTAGGGGTTTGCTTATGAAAGGCTATTTCTGGATCAAAACCTGGCTGGATTGTACCAGTTGGTGTGTCACCGCCCTAAATTTTAAATTAAACTGCAGCATATATCGCAAACTATACAAGCTACTGTGCTGAAATTTAATATGAAGATGTCGATCACAAATATAATTTGTTGAACCAAAACTAAGCGGAATTGGAGAAGTGGGCGTGGCATATTTCAAATTTTTCATTTTTATTCGATTTTTTCAACATTTTCCATATTCTTTCGACTTTTTCAACCCTTTAACTTTTTCCAAAATATTCTATATGTATTTGTTCGACTTTTTCAACCTCTTTCAACTTTCTTCATAAGTTTCTTTATTTTTTCGACTTTTTCATCAATTTTGAATAGTTTCAAATTTTTTCAACCTCTAATTTTTTTTAGAGATTTTCAACCTCTCTCAACTTTTTTCAACATTTTGCATATATGTATTTACGACTTTTCAACATTTTTCAACCTTTCTAACATTTCACATTTTTTTTGACTTATTCAACATCTTCAAAGTCTTCTTAACATATGATGAAAAGGTACTTTCAGTGCAGTGTAGGGTATGTGAGTTTTGGCCTCGCCGAAAATAACACCTTAACTTGTTTTTAGTTAAAATGTCTCACTTTACTAATTTTTCAATGTTAGTATCTTAGTGATTAAAAATATAACTTTTTTCTGCGGCTCATTTTTACAAAACTGAAATGTAGCTCGAGAATTTCCCGAAAATTTAAGAAACGGTAAAACGAACAGTGAAACCATGTCAGAAACGAACATAAATAATAATCAGCACAATCGATGCATATCGATCAATTTCACATTCTTGAAATAGAAGTGAAGATATTGGGACTAAAACTTACTCGCACAATCGATGCATCACGGTCTGAAAGGGTTATAGTGTATTTGAATTATTCCAAAAAAATTTTAAATGGGGTTATGTATATGCTTTCAAATCGACAGTGTGTGTTCGACGAACTGTGGATAGTTTTGATTCAAATACAGCACCGTAACCAGGTGGGTGCTAAGGCTCCGCTCTTTTCCCCCAATATTTTTCAGTCTTTTTAAAATTTTCAGAATCTCTGAACTCATGCAGAAACACAAATGTCCACGGATGGCGGACTGATCACTGTGATCGATTCGAGTTGCCACTCACTCGTTGTAAGCTGCGCGAAAATTGAATCTCCGCACGAGAAATTGAAATTATAATACTTTACAATATGCATTGCATGGATATTAGAGCGGTAAAATAAAAACTTTTTGATTTTTTCACGATGTGTCAGCGGCTTACAGTAGCCTTATATGCCTGGATAAAGCCCATTATCAGGATTAAGGTTAATATTGAAAACTGGATTAGCGCCCTCTGTTTTAAATAAATAACCCATTTTCCAAAATATTGATTTAAAAAATGGTGCAAGTTACAGACGTTATAAGATTTTCCAACAAAGTGGGTATGGTTTTCGGGAAACTATCGATCAGGGAATTGAAATCCGTGATTTGTTTTTCCTGTTCTTCTTTTTTCTTATAAAAAAACTGACAATTGATCGGACAAAAGTAAAAAAGTACCGATTTCCATTTTCTAGCTGTAACTCCTCAAATATTATGTTACCGCCGATCCCATGGTAAATCATTTTTAATGTACTGTTATTTGCTTAAAATAATGCCGAAACCGCATCTTATTTCAAAACCAAGACATCTGCATTTTTCTAAATTAACAGACCTGATTTTTTTCGAATCGGAGTCGACAAATTTGCATATTAAGGTGATTCAATTTTTTTTTTTTATTTCAAACAGTTACTACCGATCGGGGAGTTTGAATCCGTGATTAGTTTTTTTTCTTCTTTTTTTCTTACAAAAAAATTGAAAATTGACCGAAAAAAAATTAAAAACTTCCGATATTGTACTTTAAAGTTGCAAAATAACCGATATTTTTTTGCCGCCGATCTCGTGTTACATCATTTTTAATGTACTGTTATTCACATAATGGCTTAATTTCACACTCCAATTATACTTGTCTTTTTTTTGTTCCTAACCTGTTAGCTTCCAGAACGCAACGATATAAAAAATGCTATTTTTACCACGTGTTAACGGATTAACGATTAACTTTTACTTGCGTTAAGTCCTTCAAAATGTAACACTTTATCACTTAACAAAGTTAACGTTTTTAATAACGGATTACCGATTAACGAAGTTAACTATTTGATTAACGGTGCCAAGCTATGCATATATGAACGATACGAGCAAAAGTAATTTTAATGAAAAATTGGTCTATGGAATATATATTCCATATGAGAAAAATCGAAATTTGTATGCGTCAGCAATTATATGACACAGCTGGATAGCATTTGGAATACAGTGAAAGCTCCCGTCGCGGACAGCTCCCGCAGGCGGACATCTCTCGTAACCGGACGAATTTCTTGGTCTCAAGTTTTTCGTTATGTTTTTAGAACAAAATACAATCCGGTGGGCGGACGCTCCCTTGGCCGAACGCGGACACTACATTTATACACATTTCATACAATTCATCTCTGCTGGCGGACAAAAAAAACATTCAAACGAAAAAACTCTTTCGCAACTCTTTCATTGATTTGCTGTAATTCAGGTTGTCGATTGTTATTCTTTAAAATCTATTTCTTTGTGTGTTGTTGAGAGTAAAGTTTTCTCAAGTGGGCACAGAAAAAAACCAACTTGTACTTAAACTTTTTTTTGCATAACTTTGAAGATTTATTGATCAATATTAACGCCTTATATTTTTTTTTTTTTTGCAAAATTTGGATTTTTTAAAAAGTTACGAAAAAGTGAATTTTTATGTGGGTGTTTTTTTAAATTGCGATTTCTCAGTAAATATTGGAAAAAAGTTAATGAAATTTTCGTGATAGGACAAAAAATGTTTTACAATTTATATAAAATAAAGGTTTTATAAAAATTGTATTTATTATTTATAAAAAATTAAGTTTTTATTAAACAAACAGAATTTAAACCAACTTCTCATATGTTCAGAAACAACATTTTTCCACAGAATTGTTCTGAAAAGTTTGTACAACATTTTCCTGAAATAAAATTTTAGTACATTTTATAAATAAAAAAGTTACGAATGCTTAAGTGCCGCCACCGTGGCAATTTTACTCCTACAAACCATCCGATAAGAAAAATTTGGATTGTTTTTTTGTTTTAATTGAATTGTATTTGAATTGTAAAAATGTACTTTCTTCGACAGCTCCCGCAAGCGGACATCTCCCGTAAGCGGACGATTTTGTTGGAACCGTCGGTGTCCGCCTGCGGGAGCTTTCACTGATATACATATTTCTTAAAGTCTGTGAAAGGATATAAGCATAGTTTGGTTTGCAAAAAATCGTCGAAGCCGCGCCCGATATAAAAGAAACAAGTCGAATTCGTCACGGTACGATCCTAGCCAATTTCTAACTGTTGGAAAATACATATTGCTTTTGCAATTATTGAACAATGTTAGAAATTTGTTTGGGTGAAAAATTTACCTTTTTTCGGTGATCAGCTGTTTCTTACTTTCATTTTTTCTCTCTCAACCACCACATTTTTTCTGGCTGAGGCAGTTTTTGAGGTAAGACTTTATAAATATTTACCTAACTTTTTTTTGCACTACCAGTGTAGTGTTTTTCAAGCAGAGGATATACATATGTATCTATTGAAGAAGTCGCATCCTGGATGAGGATACACGTCGTATCCAAAAAGAATATAAACATTTATTCAGATAGTCAAGCTGCTATCGAATCCCTAGGACAGTCTTCCTAAACTCACTAGTTGCCCAACAATGCCGCTCGTCTCTTAATGAGATGGCTCAGCTTTTTTTAACATTCACCTCATCTGGGTGCCAGGCCGTAGGAACATTGATGGCAATTGCAAAGCTGATGAACTTTCTAGGCAGGGGACTACTGCACAAATTCCTCAGGACAAGGAAGGTGTTGGCATGCCACTTGCTACCTGGAAGTAACTGCTTAAAGAAAACATGATAAAAAATTCTAACAAAAGTTGGGCACAAGGTTCAACTTGCAATATAACTAGGCAAATATGGCCGGAATGGAACGCTAAGCGATCTTTAGAACTGATATCCCGCATTAGACATAGTGTCTCGTCAGTGTTGCAGTCATAACTGGCCACTCACTTATCGGCAGACATACGGAGAGATTAGGTATTCGGTCTTTTAACTTCTGTAGGAGTTGTAGGGATGTGGAGGAGGAGGAAAACATAAATCATTTTCTTTGGTCCTGCCCTGCACTTGCTAGAAAATACCACAAAACACTTGGTTCATTTTTGTTTGATGACCTTGGACATGTTAGGATAGGTCAGCTATTTAGTTTTATTACGCAATCTGGTTGGTTCAATGAGAGGGTATAGTCAAGTACCCTGTGGTATCACAATGGACCAACATTTGGTTTAAGTGAGTCGGTTTGCAACTGACTGCCACTCCTACCTAACCTACCTAATTTTTCTGACTGAAACACACCTGTTGTTAGAAATTTAATTGCTTGACGAGAAACTTTCTTCAATGTGAAATTCAAGATACCATTAGGTCCACATTTTCTTCGGCTTCAAACTTTGTATTATATCTATTATTTCTTGTGAAGTGGCTTCGTAGCTGTCAAAAATTTATCAACTCAATTTTTGTTGTTTACATTTTGCATTGGATTTGACAGCTATGAAACCACATTTTGCTGTCAGATTTTAATGTGACAATTTAGTACAACCTTTATTTTTATTTCCATGATAATTTTGAAAAATATAGAAATATTTTGAGTTTTGTAAAATAATTTCAATTCAATCCGTAAGACAAATGAAATTTTGTTTGAAGCAGGCGCTCAGCAAATAAAACAACATGAATGTCATTTTTATTTTTCAGTTTGAACCGAAAAATGTACGTAATTGATCAAGGGATCATTGGTGCTAAGCCCCTTATATAAATATTTCTGGATTCGGAAAGGTTTAAGCCCAAATTAAAATAACACGGCAATATCAGTAGTGTATTTTGGCACATTGATTTAGTTTCCGTGTTAATTTTGAAGAAATCTCCATTTTTTATCTTTGAAAATATGATTTTTCGTGTTTTTTTTAAATGCAGGATCAGTTCTAGTGATTAAGCTATTCTTATTGAACTTATTTAGTATTAACTTGTTTCATCTAATGACTTGTTTCAAGTAAAACAAGAAAATTAAAAAATATAAGATCATAATTTCTATATATTTATAACTCCCGAAGGAAAAATGCAGGTTGCAAAAAATAGCATAATTTGAGCACATATGTACACAAGCAAACAACATAAATATCATGTTTGTGATTTTCAACCCAATTGTTCTGCCGAAAAAATACCAACAAAATTCCAAATAACGGTATCAGCTGTAAACTACAAAAAATCAACAACAAATACACGCATTTTTCTTTGGATTTTTTGACTGAGTTTTTCGGAAGAAAAACCAATAACAAAATTTACGCGGCAACAGCTGCAAATTTGCAAGTTTGAAGAAGTCAAAATAAAAATCATGTTGTTGAATTTGCTGGTTGCCTGGTAGCAATAGAAATGAATTTTCTCAAATGCAGCTAGCTAAATGTAAAATAAATTAATAATTAATTATCTGGGTTATGCAAATAAAAAATGGCGGAAGGAATTACTTAGTGCGTAATAATTATAATTAGGATTTTCCTCCTTTTAATAATTACAACTAATATTGAAATTATTGCATAATTGCCGAAAGGTTTCCCCCTTTTTTTAATTTTCAATTCTTATAGCATTTATTTTCATTTCTTATTTTCAAAAAACTTCTCTATTAATTTAAATAAATAAAATAGAAAATCTTAATAATATAGAAAATGGCAGATCAGAGGGAATTTAAGCTTCGTTCCTAAAAATCCCAATGCGCAAAAAGATATTTCTCCTCATTCTAAGACCGTAATTTTAATGTCTGAAAATTTGTCAAGCGAACCGATTGCCGACATTTCTGGGAGCGTAGTTCTTTCATATATAATTCTTTGCTTACTGTGTCATTTGAAAAGTTGTAATGTGGAAAATCAGATATAAATGTACCATTACGGACCCTTGAGCAACTCCACTGAACAATTCACAAGTTCCAGAAAGGCTTGCTTGATTTTGGATGAAAAGTTTTCGGTCGGTCAGAAAACTATCGATCATAAAAAATATATGTGGAGGAAAGTTCATCTGCAGAATCTTGAAAAGTAGACCCTCTCTCCACACATTGTCGAATGCTTTTCAAGGTCTAGAGAGCAGACAACAGAGCATTTTTGCTCCCTCAGCCCTAAAGTTATATCATGGAATTTTACTAGTGCGTGAACTGTTGAGTGTTTTTTCTTGAAACCAAATTGTTGTTCTGGAATAAAATCTATAGGAACCGAGGATGGAGAATCCATTTTGTTCAAAATGACTCTCTCAAGTATTTTGCCGACATTTGAGAGAAGTGAAATTGGTCGAAAATTATGTACCATTTTGGATATGGGAATAATTTTTGCTGTTTTCCATATATTTGGAAAATAACCGTTATTAATACAATTGTTAAATACAATCGTAAGATATTGAATAGCCAAATTAGATATTTTTTTCAAAGTAAAGTTTGAAACCAGGTCCGGCCCATAGGATTGTTTGTGCCTAACTGAATTGATTATGTCTACAATTTCTTCTTGAGCGGTGAAAATCTCCGTGGCTTGTAAGATTTTTTGAATTTCTAGTCTTCTGCTGTGCTCTATAAGAGAGGCAGCATTGAATGTAAGAAAGTTTAGTCTTATTACTTAAAAACGATTTGGCCTAAAAGCTTTAAGTAGAGCAACAGTTTTTCTTTAATGGAATCTGAATTGTTGACATTCTTCATGAAATCGGAAATTTTATCCATGAGGCTTTTCGCACTCATTCCAAATAAATTGTCCGCCATTCCAATAAATTGACCTATTATATTGCTATCGGCGCTTGGATTGACTGGAGTAGAACCATCTCGCTTCTTAAAGTGGCTGGAATATAACCCTGATAGTGGTGGTGGAGTTGGAGCTGGAGTGAAAGTATTGATAATTTTCTCCCTTTCAATCTTAGCTCTACGAGCATTAGCCTTTTTGTTGTTGCGGTAATTTTTGAATTTTTCTCATCCACGATAATTAGAGGGATGGTCCCTCCCACAGTTCACACATATGGGTTTTTCACCCGACTCTTTCGCTAAAGTGCAACTCCCTGGTTCATGACTTTTATCGCATTTGTAGCGTGTGACCGAAATAAAATAAAAATTTTCGCAAAGAACATTTGACGTCCACCCTGAATGAGGCCCACCTCATTTGATCGTAATCTGCAAATGTCAAAAGGGGAAGAGAGGAAAGAGAATTTTTTTTACATAGAGTCAAAATAGGGACGAAAAGAAATAAGAAACAACAAGTCCTAATAAGGCCATGACAATTGTTATGACATCGGCTATCTGTTGTTGTTCCTCTCCCTCTCATATCTAGCAATGACGAATGTTCAAATTTGGCGGGCCAAATTCGTGGGTGGCCATCTTTTTTCTTGAAAGAACTTTCTAGAACAAGTACTTGAGAAGAGAAAAGATGGCGATGACGTGTGAAAAAGGGGAATGGTCGGTTTTGGGCTAAGGCGATGTGCGGTCGTTGGTTGCTGCGTGGAGTTGAGTTGGTTTTGAAATTCGTTCATGGTCGGTCGTCTGCGTTGCGCGTATTCATTAAATTGCAAAAAAAAAAAAGTAAAATTTAAACTCATTTCTAGAGAAGTTTGCAAAAGTAACTTAATCTATCGACACTTAAACTTTTAGTCGTGATACAAAAAAATCAATCTAGTTTATTCAAACAAATTTTGCAATTTCGTTTCAATTGAGTGGTTTGCTCGCTTGCGAATTGTCTGACGGAATTTTTTTTTGCGTATTGAATTGAACATTCATTATCAACATAATTTAGCTAAATAGAAAGAAAAGCCGGCATTTTCCTTGTATTGTGGTTGAGGTGTGTTCAAAATTGCAAGTGATTTGCGTGAAAACTCATCTATAAAAAATGTCGAATATTGTGTTGGACAAGGAGACATTTTTCCGACGGATAAAACATTTGTATACCGAGTGCTAGGGGAGCGCTAGTGCTGCGCCGACAAAACTAACAGAAAAACTATTAAACGAGGCGAAGGAAACGAACACCAACTAGAAGTAGAATTTTATGGGTTAAAGCGCACAACGGGCAAAGTAAAGCTTAACCATAAAACAAGAAAAAAATACAACGCATCAGAAATTTGTCAAATTGGACACGTCATGTCAGCAAAAACCGTGCCAACTACGCCTCGCATTTTTTGTTAACACACAGAAATCTCGGGCAAGTCGCTCGCGCAATAAAATGGTTTTGTGACTAAGACGCAGGCGTCGTTAGCTAATAAAGTTTCTACAACTACCGTAACAACAAATTTAAAAAAAAAAAAAATTTTTACAAAATCAACTTCCATTACTTCAAATATTTGCATGGTTCGACCACAACAACACATACAACATACAACGCTACTAACTCCAACACCATCGCTATAGCCAACGCCATTGTTGCTCGATAAGATGGTAAACTTGCCAACATCACCAGCACCATTACCATCTTCAACGCCGGCAAACGTAGCTTCAACAGCCGTTTCTATCTATTGTGTGGCTACTAGCGGCCGGAGCGCATCCGATCATCAACCAGTGACCGCACCAGTACATCAGCAGCAGGTGCTGCGCCATGCTCACAGCAACATCAGCCAACAATGACGGTGTCTCAGGAACAACAACAACATTACCAGCATCAGCAGCTTCACCATCAATAAAAATAAATAAAAATTATAAAAGGTGACATATGCTTACATAAAAAAAAAAAAAAGAGAAGGGGCATGTAAAGAAAAAGAAAATTTGCCAATTAAAAGAGATATAAAAGGTGACATAAAAGATTAAAAATTTCAAAAAAAAAATAAAAGGCCCATTATTAAAAAAAACTGAAGAAAAAGTAAAGTGACAGTTTAAATAAAAAAATAAAAAAAAAAAACTAGAAAAGCGAAATGCACATGATATGAAAACAAAAAAAAAAAATGACATAAAAGAATCTTAAGTAAAATGTGACAAATTAAGAAGCAAATAAACTCAAGTAAAAAAAGTGACAGTTTGGATAGAAAGTATGAAAACTAAAAATAAATGGGTGACATATGCCTATATAAAGAAAAGAGACATTTAAAGAAAAAGAAAATGTGTCAATTAAGAACGAGAAATAAAATGTGCAACTAAGAACGAAAAATAAAAAGTGACATAAACAAAAGCAAATGAGACAATTAAGAAAGTAAAATATAAAGTGACATAAACAAAAGCAAATGAGACAATTAAGAAAGTAAAATATAAAGTGACATAAAAAAAAAAGGGAAAATTCTAAAATATAAAGTGACATAAACAAAAGCAAATGAGACTATTAAGAGAGAAAAATAAAAAGTGACATAGAACATAAAAGAATGAAAATTTCAGAAATAAA
Source organism: Tricholauxania praeusta (assembly GCA_949775025.1). Classification (NCBI taxonomy): domain Eukaryota; kingdom Metazoa; phylum Arthropoda; class Insecta; order Diptera; family Lauxaniidae; genus Tricholauxania; species Tricholauxania praeusta. The sequence goes on from OX459031.1 coordinate 48,105,987, forward strand.
AAAATGACCGAAAATAATAAAAATGCAAAAAAAAAAAATAAAAGATTATGACAATGTAGAAAGAAAACTTAACAAAAAAAAAACGAAAGTGTCAAACAAAACACCATCGAAACAACAATTGTTTTCATCAACCACGACAACCTGATCATCTGTAACACCACACCATACATCGATGACCCACTAACACAACAACGACACGGCAAATATAGGCGCAACAACCACAATACGGGAACAACGGGAACAACTGAAACAACCACCGGGGCGATCCATGAAGCAGTAGCAGCTACGTATAAGGCAATAGAATCGCCAAACGCAAGTATATTTAATAAAAATACGATAAAATATAAAAAAAAAGGCAAAGGTTAATTTAAGATAAAGCAGAATAGTAATAAAAAAAAAAAAGAACATTTTTATTTAAAGAAAGAAAACATAAAATAAGAATTTGTGCTAAGAGGAATTATTCCAAAGAAATATAAAGATGTAAGAAGTGAAAGATAGTCGTAGGAATTTTGTTCAAAAGAAATAATTTAGTATTTTAACTCGAATATGTAAAAGGAGAGAAATCTAAACAAATCAGTAAATAAGAAAAATCAGTATGTAGGATAAACATAATGTAAGGATTTATTATTTTTTTTTATTTTATTAAAGTAAAAGCTCGCAACCACTAAGGGAATTTGGCGCCATATACCCCGTAGGAAAATGTAAAAGCGGCTTAAAATAAATATACCTACATATATATATAAGAAATTAAAACCTATTTAATACTCAAAAAAAAAAAAAAAAAAAATATAATAACATGTAATTTTTTTCTTTTAATGTTAACAAACTAATTGATAAAAGAATAATAATAAATAATCATGAAATTTAATCCCGGCATGGTTATAATTATTCTTTTTTTTGGCTATAGAAAAATAATGGAATTTTAGGAATTCATCAGGACGAGAGGAGATCATGGCGTGGTCTCATGATGGTGCATGATGGGTAAAGTATTGATGGTTGTGTGTGTGGGGGGATTTTTCCCGGGGCTTGGGGATTTTTTTTTTAGAATTTGTTTTTTTTTTGAAATTTCTTTAGAATTCTCAGTTGAGAATTTTTTTTTTGTTGTCCGACCTCGATCCGATTGGCTGGGTTGAGAACCACCCCGAAAAATTTGAGCTAGCCGGGGAAAAGCCAATTGGATACGATAGCAAGGGTCAATGACAATAAATGGCGCCCAAATTAAATTAAATGGGGAGTCAGTTGGGTCTCCTGGATGTAACTCCAGTCAAGTGGCTTAGAGAGCAATTGGTTCTACTCTAATTGCATTTGGCTGGGGTTATCTCGAGGATAGCCCAACTGCACTATAAAATTTTTTTTTGTAATTTTGACTTTTTCTTGATTTATACAGTGGTTCAGTGGCCGCAGAGGCATTTTGTCCATCTGTGTTGCACTTAACACTGGATATTCAATTAGATGAAATATTTTTTTTTTGAAAATGCTAAATAGGCGGGGCACTTTAGGGCTCAGTTCGGATGGCCGTAGAGATAGACATATCATCTATGTTGCATCAGAGCTGGACTGAGGTGTGCCATGTAGATGGCCGGTGGTATAGTAGTAAATATCTACCGTTGCATAGACATAGCAGTTCTTGCTTATATGAGGCATAAGTATTGGATCGCTGATAGAAAATGGTAAAAAGGCTATCATTTCTGATCAGAAATCCAATGCATTAAAGTAATAATTTTGAATTAGTTTCAGTACAGTCCAGGGAAGAATTTTTTTTTAGTGAACACACACAACGGAGCAAGAATGAGTTCCCATAATCGCCTGTCGGGTACCGGCCATGGTCCCTCTCACCTAAAATTCCATTAATTACTATAATCGTAACGCATAAAGTATTTCGAATCGTAAATTCGAAGTTGATAAGATAAAAAAATTTTTTTTTTTGATAAATATATCGTATCGCTATGAGCGGTCGTGGTAAAAACCAACTCCAACTTCCAAAAACCATGCCTTTGGGTCGGACACCGAAGACAAAGAACATCGCGAGCGGGGATGGGATTCACGATTTTTCAGCTCCCATAGGTGGTGGCATGCAAATGTCAACTTCCACACAACCAAGTAGAGCAAATAGGCCGGTTGTAGCGCACACACCTTTGGCTGCAACTGGAATCGCAAATACTACCCATTCATTAGATAGGCCTTTGAATATCGCGGGTGGGCAAACTACCAATCCGATGCGGGCGAGCACCGGAGCAATCCGTAAGAACACTCTGCAATTTCCCCTTTTGGACGGCATTGCGCCGTTGCCCACAGGCGGGCTTAGTCAACCTTCCATGCCTGCTGATAACAGTGCCTCTACCATTTACGTTCCACAAAATAACCCACCAGATTTTACGAGCCAGGGTGAAACGGCGTTACACCGAGGGTTAATTTCCGCAATAAATGTCGCCATGGCACAGAACGTCGATAAAATCGAAAAGTCTCTGGAGGCCAAGATAGACAAAATGATTAGACCACTTATAACAGGGGTAAACGTAGGTTCGAACCCTAGTCAGGAAAATACGCTAAACCGAGTTGACCTTCAAGAAAATCTTCTTGGATCGATGCAGAATTTAATTATAAATTCTGTAGAAACTCAAATGTCTAAAACCCGGGACGGCTTAATACATGATGGAAATCGCTTCCCGATCTTTAATAAGCCATCTGGGGATCCTTGGAATCGTTCGGCAGTTAATGGGGGTCAAGGGCAATTTCCACTTCCAGTTCAGGCACAGCACGGCGTCGAAGAACGGGGAAGGCTGACGGGTCAATATGACCATCGTCGAATTCATAATAATGAATCGCAACGGAGTGTCTTTGGGCCAAACACGCAAAATTTCAGACAAACTCCAAATAACATTTTCAATACTCAGCAAAGACGAAATGCTGCTCCTGAACCGCAGGTGAATGTAATAAACCCTGACTTTTATGGAACGAACTATAGAAGTGCGTGTCCAGTAAAAATCCATCAATGGGATTTGATTTTCGAAGGCAACCCAGAAAAATTAACTGTTGAAGATTTTATCTTTAGACTAGAGCGTCTCCAGGCCCAGTATAATTGTCCATGGTCGGAGGTTATTCGCGAATTCCATCGACTAGTTAAAGATGAGGCGTCGGAGTGGTACTGGCTTTATCTGCGGACAAATCCTTTACCCAACTGGGAAACTCTGCGGCACGCATTACTTCATCAGTTCCAAAATAATAAAACTGAATTCGAAAAATTACGGGAATTTGTCGAAAGACGGCAACAACCGGGGGAATCAATTGATTCTTACTTTCAGCAGATGAAGAAATTGAGGGCTCGATTGAACCAACAAATTGAAGAAATAGACGCCGTTAAAATTATAAAGAAGAACTTGAGAGACAGCTTGGCCAGAGCTGTGTATCCGATGACTACTTTCACTGTGGACCATCTACGAGACCAATGTCGGGAATACGAATCAGCGTTTGCACGCAGAGACGTGCGGGTGAATCCACCAACAACGGGACGTTATATCCAGCCTCGAGCTTACGTAAGTGAGTTACAGGAAACCCAAGAGGAAAATAACCAGACGTACTGGAAAGAGGAAGCAGATCACACCGTGGAAGCAGTTCAGTCGATACAAGCTAAAATTTTGGCGGATCAACCAAAACGAACATTAGTTTGTTGGAATTGTTGCCAGCAAGGTCATACCTATATTGATTGTCTTTCCACCGAAAGACGGATTTTCTGTTTCAAATGCGGTAAAGTAGGAGTTATTACTCCACGATGTCCCACCTGTTCGGGGGGGAATTTGAGGAGTGCGATCCGTGCGGGCGTGTCGTGCTCCACTCAAACACCCGCACTAGTACAGCAACCCAATGCGATCTAAGCGATGCTGTTAAGTTAGAAGCTGAACAGGTAATCGAGATAGGAGATAAGTTCGAAAAGTTTGATAGGCAATTAATTAGGTCGAAATCCTCGATAAGGTACAAGCCCTTAGAAGAGCGATTAAGAAATTATAATGAGGTTAGAAATAGAATCTTTGCGGAAGATCAATTGAACGGAAAACGGGTAGTGACGAAAAACATACAAAAAGCAAGAGATAGGTATAAGCGACGAAAAACAGATAGAAAAAAAATAGTGAGTAGCGTGTTAGCGATAAACTGCAAGGATCCTCGACCTTTTGCAGAAGTAGCGATAGGCTCCGTCACAGTTCGTGGCTTGTTAGACACGGGCGCGTCTGTGAGTCTTCTGGGAAAAGGGTGTGGTGAGTTATTGTCCAAAATAGGATTGGTACCAACGGGAAGCGTATCGAGAGTACAAACGGCCGGAGGAAAAGTTCACTGGGTTCACGGAAAAATCGAAATACCAGTGAAATATAAGTCAATGGAAAGAATTTTGGATCTTTTTATTTGTCCAACCTTGGAACAACCACTTTATCTTGGCGAGGATTTTTGGAGGAAGTTTGAGCTGGCACCAGAGATTTTTGGAGTTGCGTCGTTGAGTATGAACGAAACCGCTGATCCTTTACAACATGTTTTAACACCGGAACAGATCAGGCAGTTGCAAGAAGTAAAAAGGGAATTTAAAAATTTTGAAGAAAATGGCCTGGGAAAAACCAGCTTAGAAAAACATACTATCCAATTAAAAGAAGGTTCCGAGCCAGTGAAAGACAGGCATTACCCGGTATCGCCGGCTGTCCAAGAACTATTATATGCAGAAATCGATAAGATGCTAGATCTAGGCGTCATCGAAGAAAGTAATAGTCCTTGGAGTAATAGAACTACGCTGGTTAGGAGACCCGGAAAGAATAGGCTGTGTTTGGATGCCAGAAAACTCAATGACCGCACCGTCAAGGATGCATACCCGATACAAAACATTGAGGGCATTCTCAGCCGGATAGATGAAACCATTTTTATTAGCAGCGTAGACCTTAAGTTTGCTTTCTGGCAGATTGATTTAGAAGAGGCCAGCAAAGAATGTACCGCTTTTACCATTCCAGGGAGACCACTTTATCAATTTTCAGTCATGCCATTCGGCCTATGCAATGCAGCGCAACGCTTATGCAGACTGATGGATAAAGTGATTCCGCAACGCCTGAAGCAAAACGTGTTCGTGTACTTGGATGATCTACTGGTGATAACTCGTGACTTTGCAACTCACATAAAAATTCTAAGAGAAGTGGCTCAGTGCTTGAAAGATGCAAACTTAACGATAGGGTTAAAAAAATCGAAATTCTGCATGAAAGAGTTGAGGTACCTGGGCTTTATAATTGGAGGAGGGATGTTGAAGACGGACCCTGAAAAGGTAACCGCCGTCTCCAACATCCCTGTTCCAAAGACAACACGTGAAGTTCGTAGTTTCTTAGGAACTGCTGGCTGGTACAGACGTTTTGTGAAAAACTTTGCGTCTATATCATCCCCATTGAGTGATACTTTAAAGAAAAGTGCAAAATTCCAAATGACTCCAGAAGCCAAAGAAGCTTTTAGCCAACTTAAAATAGCCCTAACCACCGCTCCTGTCTTGATTCACCCGGATTTTAAGCGCCGTTTCTACATTCAATGCGATGCATCTCATATAGGAGTAGGCGCGGTCCTCTTCCAAATCGATGATGAAAATAATGATCGACCAATCGCATTTTATTCACAGAAGCTCAATGGTGCGCAAAAAAATTACAGCGTCACTGAGAAGGAATGTTTGGCGGCCGTACTGGCAATTAAAAGATTTAGGCCGTACGTGGAGCTCATGCCATTCACAGTTATCACTGACCACGCCAGCCTCAAATGGCTTATGAGCTTACGCGATCTCAGTGGACGCCTGGCAAGATGGTCACTTGAACTCCAAGCGTATAATTTTGAAATTGAGCACCGCAAAGGTTCAGATAATGTGGTGGCGGATATGCTATCTCGGTCGGTTGAATGTCAAGATGTGGAAGAGGTCAGTTTATTGGAACTCGAAACTACAGAGTTTACTTCACCAGAGTACTCTCAATTAATAAAAACGGTGCAGGAAAATGCAGAAAAATTACCTGACCTTAAAGTTTTAAATGGGGTGGTGTATAAAAACACTAAGTTCACTAATAACGAGCTTAATGAAAACCCTTGGAAAATGTGGGTACCAGAAGCACTCACAAGCACGGTAATTGCGAATGCACATGAACCACCAACTATATCACACGGAGGGATAGCAAAAACACTCTATCGGATTCGTCAGTTTTATTTCTGGCCGCAAATGACGGTACAAGTACGGAATTACGTGCGAAATTGCATAATCTGCAAGGAAACGAAACCCACGAACTGTGAATTAAGACCAAGTATGGGGAATGAAGTAATTACACACAGGCCTTTCGAAAAACTTTATATTGATTTTTTGGGGAAATACCCGCGCTCAAAAAGGGGGAACACACATATTTTTATTGTCTTGGATCATTTTTCCAAATTTATTTTTCTTAAAGCCATGAGAGAGGCAACAGCAACTAACGTGGTAAAGTTTCTGGTAAACAGTATTTTTAACACTTTTGGTACCCCTGAATTAATCCATTCGGATAATGGAAAACAGTTTGTTTCAAAGGAATTCAAAAAAATGTTGGACACGTTTAAAATCCAACACATGAAAACTGCTTTCCATTCGCCTCAAGCAAACGCTTCTGAAAGGGTTAACCAAACAGTGTTAGCTGCAATCCGAGCTTATCTAGAGACGGACCATCGTGATTGGGACTTGCACCTCCCTGATATAGAATGTGCCATTCGAACAGCTGTTCACTCTTCCACTGGTGTTACACCTTATTTCGCTCTTTTTGGGCAAACAATGTACACTTGTGGCGAAGACTATAAACTAGCTAGGCGCTTAGAGGCTTTGAATGATATTGAAATAGATCAGCTTGATCGAAATGACAAAATCAGAATTATTCGAGACTCTATAGCAGAAAATATGCACAAAGCATATGAGCGAAGTGCGAGACAGTATAATAAGCACAGTCGAAATGTTACCTTTCAACCGGGCCAAGAAATTTATAAAAGAAATTTTATCTTAAGCGATTTTAGCAAAAATATCAATGCAAAGTTTTGTCGTAAATTTACGAAATGTCGAGTCGTTAGACCAATAGGTCGAAATATGTACGAGCTGGAAACCCTTTCGGGGAAACCACTCGGGACATTTCATGCCAAAGACATCAAACAATAAGTCATGCAAATTTTCTATTTCATCGTTGACCACAGTACGATTTTCTTGTTTTAGTTTCTGCTCATTGTTAATAACTGCGGCTCGAGCGATAATCAGTTCAGTTTTCAATTTGAAACACAAAAAAAAAAAAAAAAAAAATATATATATTTTTTTTTATGTGTTTTCCACGTTGTTCTTAACGAACAATTTTTTTTTTAAACAGCAGGGGCATCTCTTGTAAAGGGATGACGGGCTTAGCGACCCCGCGTTCCCCAGCGAATCCAAGGAGCGTCTGTTCCAGATTGGGCGGCTCCTTGGTCAGCGTCTGTTCCCAGATTGGGCGGCTGTCTTCCACCACCGATCATTTTTTTTTTGGGCTGCCCTTGTGCTTGGATTGCGCTTCGCAACCGGGTGGAGCCTCGCACCAGTCACAGCGACTGGACCCGTTCAAAACCAATGCTGTGACGGTGCGAGACTCGGCCCGGGTGTGAAGCGGTACGTCTAGCGTAACTGCAATTTCGCCACGACTGCTCCCCCAATAAAAATGAGCATCGGCGAACAATTTGGTCATGGAAGTCCTGCTTAACGGTGGGAAATAAGTGACCAAGAGCAGAGGTCCAAGAAAACATGATCGGTACCTTTTGTAAAAAAAATAATGGGGTTTTTTTTTTTTTTTTAACGTATTTATTTTTGTCCTTCCTCGTGTGTTGGCGTGGATGTCGCGGCGGGACGATAATCAGGGATGATACTTCGTATTCCGTTGCGACAGCCTCGCCAAACCGCGAGGAAACAAAAAAATTATTCTCGTGCCGAAAGGCGCCAAAAATTTGATAAATTTGTTTTTCGTCGTATAGGCTGCTTAGGGTCGGAGACTTTGCGTTTCGTTTTGAATAAGGTGAGTTGCTTTGTTGGTGGCGATGAGTGTGAATTAACGGCAGTGGGAATTAACTCTACGAATACCGCCATGTCAAAGGTAGAAAACTAATAAGATCCCGAGCTACTCCGTATGCCCATCAAAAATCAAAGGATTTGCTTTAGACGAAATGGTTGGTAAAAAGGAAGTTACAATTAAGGAGAATTCCCCGCTCAAAACCGAAAAAAAAAAAAAAAAAAAAAAAGAAGTTTTTTTTTTCTCTCTTCTCTCGTTTTTGGTTTTTCGGCCTCATTTTCTACAACACGGAACCTAACATTGAACCATAAAAAAAAAAAAAATAATAATTTTTGTTTTTTTTTACCGATGCGTTCGAAATTAAAAGGTGTGAGAGGTTCTTTGTGCCCGGCTAGCTCAGTCGGTAGAGCATGAGACTTGATCTCTCAGGGTGTGGGCGTGGCCTACGATGGGCGCCTGTACGGAGTCGAAGAAAAGAGAGTAATGTAAATTAAGTAGCGAGAGAGGAGGGAGAAGATTAAGCTTAGTCACCGCCCACTAGTGTTTCATCACGACTTTTCGAAACGCTAGAGTTTTGTAGCGTGTGACCGAAATAAAATAAAAATTTTCGCAAAGAACATTTGACGTCCACCCTGAATGAGGCCCACCTCATTTGATCGTAATCTGCAAATGTCAAAAGGGGAAGAGAGGAAAGAGAATTTTTTTTACATAGAGTCAAAATAGGGACGAAAAGAAATAAGAAACAACAAGTCCTAATAAGGCCATGACAATTGTTATGACATCGGCTATCTGTTGTTGTTCCTCTCCCTCTCATATCTAGCAATGACGAATGTTCAAATTTGGCGGGCCAAATTCGTGGGTGGCCATCTTTTTTCTTGAAAGAACTTTCTAGAACAAGTACTTGAGAAGAGAAAAGATGGCGATGACGTGTGAAAAAGGGGAATGGTCGGTTTTGGGCTAAGGCGATGTGCGGTCGTTGGTTGCTGCGTGGAGTTGAGTTGGTTTTGAAATTCGTTCATGGTCGGTCGTCTGCGTTGCGCGTATTCATTAAATTGCAAAAAAAAAAAAGTAAAATTTAAACTCATTTCTAGAGAAGTTTGCAAAAGTAACTTAATCTATCGACACTTAAACTTTTAGTCGTGATACAAAAAAATCAATCTAGTTTATTCAAACAAATTTTGCAATTTCGTTTCAATTGAGTGGTTTGCTCGCTTGCGAATTGTCTGACGGAATTTTTTTTTGCGTATTGAATTGAACATTCATTATCAACATAATTTAGCTAAATAGAAAGAAAAGCCGGCATTTTCCTTGTATTGTGGTTGAGGTGTGTTCAAAATTGCAAGTGATTTGCGTGAAAACTCATCTATAAAAAATGTCGAATATTGTGTTGGACAAGGAGACATTTTTCCGACGGATAAAACATTTGTATACCGAGTGCTAGGGGAGCGCTAGTGCTGCGCCGACAAAACTAACAGAAAAACTATTAAACGAGGCGAAGGAAACGAACACCAACTAGAAGTAGAATTTTATGGGTTAAAGCGCACAACGGGCAAAGTAAAGCTTAACCATAAAACAAGAAAAAAATACAACGCATCAGAAATTTGTCAAATTGGACACGTCATGTCAGCAAAAACCGTGCCAACTACGCCTCGCATTTTTTGTTAACACACAGAAATCTCGGGCAAGTCGCTCGCGCAATAAAATGGTTTTGTGACTAAGACGCAGGCGTCGTTAGCTAATAAAGTTTCTACAACTACCGTAACAACAAATTTAAAAAAAAAAAAAATTTTTACAAAATCAACTTCCATTACTTCAAATATTTGCATGGTTCGACCACAACAACACATACAACATACAACGCTACTAACTCCAACACCATCGCTATAGCCAACGCCATTGTTGCTCGATAAGATGGTAAACTTGCCAACATCACCAGCACCATTACCATCTTCAACGCCGGCAAACGTAGCTTCAACAGCCGTTTCTATCTATTGTGTGGCTACTAGCGGCCGGAGCGCATCCGATCATCAACCAGTGACCGCACCAGTACATCAGCAGCAGGTGCTGCGCCATGCTCACAGCAACATCAGCCAACAATGACGGTGTCTCAGGAACAACAACAACATTACCAGCATCAGCAGCTTCACCATCAATAAAAATAAATAAAAATTATAAAAGGTGACATATGCTTACATAAAAAAAAAAAAAAGAGAAGGGGCATGTAAAGAAAAAGAAAATTTGCCAATTAAAAGAGATATAAAAGGTGACATAAAAGATTAAAAATTTCAAAAAAAAAATAAAAGGCCCATTATTAAAAAAAACTGAAGAAAAAGTAAAGTGACAGTTTAAATAAAAAAATAAAAAAAAAAAACTAGAAAAGCGAAATGCACATGATATGAAAACAAAAAAAAAAAATGACATAAAAGAATCTTAAGTAAAATGTGACAAATTAAGAAGCAAATAAACTCAAGTAAAAAAAGTGACAGTTTGGATAGAAAGTATGAAAACTAAAAATAAATGGGTGACATATGCCTATATAAAGAAAAGAGACATTTAAAGAAAAAGAAAATGTGTCAATTAAGAACGAGAAATAAAATGTGCAACTAAGAACGAAAAATAAAAAGTGACATAAACAAAAGCAAATGAGACAATTAAGAAAGTAAAATATAAAGTGACATAAACAAAAGCAAATGAGACAATTAAGAAAGTAAAATATAAAGTGACATAAAAAAAAAAGGGAAAATTCTAAAATATAAAGTGACATAAACAAAAGCAAATGAGACTATTAAGAGAGAAAAATAAAAAGTGACATAGAACATAAAAGAATGAAAATTTCAGAAATAAAAAAATGACCGAAAATAATAAAAATGCAAAAAAAAAAAATAAAAGATTATGACAATGTAGAAAGAAAACTTAACAAAAAAAAAACGAAAGTGTCAAACAAAACACCATCGAAACAACAATTGTTTTCATCAACCACGACAACCTGATCATCTGTAACACCACACCATACATCGATGACCCACTAACACAACAACGACACGGCAAATATAGGCGCAACAACCACAATACGGGAACAACGGGAACAACTGAAACAACCACCGGGGCGATCCATGAAGCAGTAGCAGCTACGTATAAGGCAATAGAATCGCCAAACGCAAGTATATTTAATAAAAATACGATAAAATATAAAAAAAAAGGCAAAGGTTAATTTAAGATAAAGCAGAATAGTAATAAAAAAAAAAAAGAACATTTTTATTTAAAGAAAGAAAACATAAAATAAGAATTTGTGCTAAGAGGAATTATTCCAAAGAAATATAAAGATGTAAGAAGTGAAAGATAGTCGTAGGAATTTTGTTCAAAAGAAATAATTTAGTATTTTAACTCGAATATGTAAAAGGAGAGAAATCTAAACAAATCAGTAAATAAGAAAAATCAGTATGTAGGATAAACATAATGTAAGGATTTATTATTTTTTTTTATTTTATTAAAGTAAAAGCTCGCAACCACTAAGGGAATTTGGCGCCATATACCCCGTAGGAAAATGTAAAAGCGGCTTAAAATAAATATACCTACATATATATATAAGAAATTAAAACCTATTTAATACTCAAAAAAAAAAAAAAAAAAAATATAATAACATGTAATTTTTTTCTTTTAATGTTAACAAACTAATTGATAAAAGAATAATAATAAATAATCATGAAATTTAATCCCGGCATGGTTATAATTATTCTTTTTTTTGGCTATAGAAAAATAATGGAATTTTAGGAATTCATCAGGACGAGAGGAGATCATGGCGTGGTCTCATGATGGTGCATGATGGGTAAAGTATTGATGGTTGTGTGTGTGGGGGGATTTTTCCCGGGGCTTGGGGATTTTTTTTTTAGAATTTGTTTTTTTTTTGAAATTTCTTTAGAATTCTCAGTTGAGAATTTTTTTTTTGTTGTCCGACCTCGATCCGATTGGCTGGGTTGAGAACCACCCCGAAAAATTTGAGCTAGCCGGGGAAAAGCCAATTGGATACGATAGCAAGGGTCGATGATACATTTTACGCATTTAAAGTCGCTAGCGCAATTTTTAGCGCTATGGCCGAATTGTTGGCACCTCCTACACTGGAGTACATTCGTAGAGTATCTTCGTTTTTCCCAAGTTATTTGTGTGTTAAAAAGAAATCTAACTTTCAAAATATCGCTAATAGACTTTCCCGGAAGAATGCTAACTACAAATAGGTCATATCTTAATCCTGCTTTTAAAGACCTAGGTGTGGTAAAATTACTAACCTTACTGACCAACCCTGGGGCGACACTGCCTATTTCTTCTAGAATTTCTTCATCGCTGTACTCTGAGCACAAACGTCTCAGGATAATATTTTCAGAACGGTCCTCCTTGTGAGTAAACGTAAATGCATCTACTCCAGGAGTGGCGCTCAGTTTTTCTAAAAGTGTCCGATGTGCCCCCTTCTCTTCTACAAATACTTTCGCTCTGTTACCTCTGCTTTGAATTTTAAAAACGAATTTTCCACTTCTTAAAGTGTTAACTAAGTCTTTTATATTTAAGCCACTCACGAAAATTGGCGGACAAAACTTACTTGTAGCCTTCAGTTTAGTTGTTTCTTCAGCTTTGCTGTTCAGCACAGGAATTTTGCTCGCTGCCGGCTCGGAGATGTTTCCGCAATTAATAGAATTTTGTTAGATTTCAATATTCCGGTTTACAAATAGTTGAATTAAGATAATTCGTTGCTTAATATCAGTATTTTATTTTGGCACAGGCTTACCGTGACTCCCATGCTCCAATATTTTTTTTTTGTTTTACCCCCTAAAATGGAAATAAAAATAGCAAAAAAAAATATCGCTCGGATCTGGTTTCGGATATATAGCCATCGGAAGTTGCGGATATAGCTTTTGTGAAAATCCTTATAAGTTGGGAACCCCTGAATGAATATCAACAAGTTAAGGTGTTATCTTCGGCCAGGCCGAAACTCACATACCCTACACTGCACTGAAATAACCTTTTAAATAAATGTTGAAAAGACATTGAAGAGGTTGAGTAAGTCGAAAAAAATGTGAAATGTTAGAAAGATTGGCAGAGGTTGGAAAATGTCGGAAATATATGCAAAATGTTGAAAAAAGTTGAGAGAGGTTGAAAAACTCTAAAAAAGTCGAAAAAGGTTGAAAAATTTTTAAACAATTCAAAGTTGATGAAAAAGTCGAAAAAATAAAGAAACTTATGAAGGAAGTTGAAAGAGGTTGAAAATGTCGAACAAATACATATAGGATATATTGGAAAAAGTTGAAAGGTTCAAAAAGTCGAAAGAATGTAGAAAATGTTTGAAAAAATCGAATAGAAATAAAAATTTTGGAATATACCACGCCCACTTCTCCAGTTCCGCCCACTTTTGGTACAATAAATTATATTCACGATCGACATCCTCATATTAAATTTTAGCTCAATAGCTTGTATAGTTTGCGATATATGCTGCAACAAAAATTCAAAATTTAGGGCGGTGGCACACCCACTGGTACAATCCAGCCCGGTTTTGATCCAGAAATAGCTTTCCATAATCAAACCCCTAACACCAAATTTTAGTATGATTGCTCACATATTTCGATAAATATGCCACTTACCCGCAACGGGGTAAATATACATAGAGTATGGGCGGTAGGCGTGTCTGTCAACCGATTTTGCCTATTTTCAATAGCAAGATGCCTGCAAGAAGATGTGATCTGTGTGTGATAGTTTCATTCAATTAGCTTTCTTGGTTTTCCCGTAAAACTGATTTCAACAGACACCCAGACAGACAGACAGACGGACATCGCTAAATCGACTCAGGTGGTGACGCTGATCAAGAATATATATACTTTTCCATACCTGCCACGTCCCCTTCGATGTGTTACAAACGGAGAGATAATGTGAATATACCCACGATGTAGGGTATAAAAACATAGATAGTTTAATGACCTACAATAATGGTCAATAAATCTTTGAAATTTAACCCATAATTTTGGAGATATGACGATTTTTCTGAAATTTTGACCAATTTTTTTTTTAAAAACCGCTATTGGATTTTCATAAAAGCTATATCCGCAACTTCCAATGACTATATATCTGAAACCAGATCTGAGCGACTTTTTTTGATTACACATTTGTGCTTAGAATAAAAAAGCACATAAGAAAAGTTTAGTTTAATTCCCATTTGACAATGGGAGTCACGGTAAACTTAAGCCTTTATTTTTTTATATTAGAGAAATTATTTGAATTTTTTTTTTTCAAGTCTACTCTGAGTTTCTTAAGCATCTGACAGGCTTTTCGTTCAAATTTGACAGTAGGTTGCGCTAGGCGATGCATGGCTTAGTTGTGCCCTTAGTCGCATTGACGGTAGTATGAAAAGTCTGAACATCTTTTTTAAGCTCATCTGAATAACTTCTTATGTTCTACAAACTCAAACACTTCATTAAAAAATGACATTAGCAGTTGACCAATAAGTCAAAATCATCTGTTAATAAAAAATATTTTTTCGTAATTTTGCTGGTGTCGCATTATGTTTTAATAAAAGTAAATTGCAAATTGAAATAAATACAAATATCACAAAATTTATTCACTTAAAGAAAATCAAATAGAATTATAAAACATATAACATGAACTTACGTGCATTAAACCATGTGAAAAATTCATGGCGAGCCAGCGGGTAAAAATTTTTTTATCGAAAATTTAGTGTGTCAAACATTTTTTTTATTAACCTCACTTTTAATTTCACAGGATTGCACGAAACTTCGCTATAAAACCATCTCAAGCTGGAGAACACAGCGATATTGGCTCGGGCACTGGTATTGGCAATATCACAGGACGAGTTCGAGACAATGTTGGTAGTTCGTCTGTTAATGAACCTTCAACGAAGATTGTGACTCTTCTGCCACCATTAACGGAGCCAATAGTCGGGCTGCCCGAAGTCGAATACGCCAAGCCGCTGGCAGACAGTAATATCACACAAGTGACAACACTTCCAAACGGCTTACGTGTTGCCTCTGAAAAACGTTTTGGACAATTTTGTACAGTTGGTTTGGTAATCGATTCTGGTCCTAGGTATGAAGTAACGTACCCCAGCGGAGTTTCGCATTTTATGGAGAAACTGGCATTTAATGTAAGAAAATTATGTATGGGAGAATTTACATTCACGATAATTTTACCGTTATGAACTCCGAGTTGTATAGGAATAATTTGAAAGAAAAATATCACATTTTCCTAATTTTCCACAAGGATTACACTGTTGATGAAACATTCTAATAAGATAACGACAATAGTCATGCGTTACAGTAATGTATCTATTTAAAATGAGATTTTGATTTAACCGTTTTTAAGTATGTACTATATTAAAACAAATTAATTTTGCTATGTGGCTATAAAAGTAAGCATATTTCATTACACCTGTAATAAAAGTGTTTTCTGCAAAGATGGTACTGGAGGAATGTACTTAGTTAGCTTTGGTAGTTGAAAAATTATTAAATATACGTACATAATATAACAAACTGGCCAAATGTAGTATTATAGGATTGTAATTATTCGAAGGATATTAATGTGTTAATAATCTTATACTAACTAGATGAACTTTCTAAACTTTTATTTTTACCCATTAGGTCCCTAGTATAGTCCAGGAGAAATAGGGTTTGAACAACAAAATAATTCGTTACAGCAATCTGACAGCGGAATTTTGTTGAAAAAGCTCTTGTAAAAGAGGACAAAAAAATCGAACCGACAGCAGATATCCGGGGTGGAATGGGGTGCATTTTTAGAGGTCGAATACAGTTTTTCACGATTTCTGGCTAAACTGTGCATCATATCAAAAAAAGTTTAATGCAAAAGTTGTAGGAAATAATAAGATCTACAACTTTTGTACTGATCATTTTCACCTTAACCTCAAAATTTTTCGAAAAAATAGCTGAAATCGGTTTTTTTGGTTTTTAATTTTAGTCTTTGACAAAAAAGTATCTATAAAGCTGTAACTTTGGCAAAAAATACTTTTCAGTGTTACACAAAGGCAATAATTTTTTCAGGCGGAAATATTTAGAGGTTGTTGTTAAATTTAATTTTTAAGCTAAAAAAACCGAAATTTTTAACTGAGATTCCTCTTAAAACTACACCTTCTAAAGAGTTCTGTTTTGGCTCACTTACTTGTTGTTATGTCTTCTTTAGATAAATGGTAAAAAAAGGTATACTGCAATGGAAAAAATTACCGAAAAATGAAAATCTGTGGTCTCTCCGACGAGTAGAGCTATGGTGTTTCTTGTGTAACAGCTAAAATCCTTTGTTGTTTTCACTGTATTCACCTTAATACACTTTAATTTGAAATTGTCGATGTCACTACATAAATTTCTATTAAAATCTCCACAAAAGTTGTAGATCTTATTATTTCCTACAACTTTTGCATTGAACTTTTTTTGATATGATGCACAGTTTAGCCAGAAATCGTGAAAAACTGTGTTCGACCTTTAAAAATGCACCCCATTCCACCCCGGATAGCTGCTGTCGATTCGATTTTTTTATCCTCTTTTACAAGAGCTTGTTCAACAATATTCCGCTGTCAGATTGCTGTAATGAATTATTTTTTTTTTTCTCATTTTTTCGACTAATTCTACTGGACTAGTAGACTTAAAAGCGTTGTTTTTTTTCTGAAAACCACCTCTATAAAATACGACTTAATCAATTTACGTTGATAACTATTTCGAAGTCTAATAGCGTAGGTGTTGAGTCAAATTCTATCGTTTGTAGGTCATATCTTCGGCTTACAAGTAAAATTGACTATCTGCAAAACAAATAATTAGTGAGTAACTCTAATTGTTATTTTAATTATGCTCAAATCAAATTTCTGATTTATTATTTTTGGTTATTAACCCTCATTCGTCCCTCAGTTCCATACACAAACGTGTCCCTTTTGTGTCATTTTTGACACAATAAATTTTTGATTGCAGGAGACTCATGATAAATGATTTTTATGATCAAATAACTATTTTTCCCATTTGTTTTACTTATTTATAATGAAAACAGTTCAAAAAATACACTCTGATTAACTTATTTTTCTATATTTTTTCATAAGTCTGCTCATATCCTGTAAAATATTGACAAAATTTTTAACTTTTTCTAAGAAAAAACATGATAATTCCTGAAAAACGTGAAATTTATATAAAATTATGTACTATGGAATAAAAATACATAAATTAGAAAAACTAAACTAAAAAAATAAGAAAGAGTTTTGTTCACATTGTTCACACAAATTGAATCCATGACTTGAACTAACATCTTTCACGCACTTGTCCCATAGAACAGAATTAACGTTTGAATTGACAAATTTCGGACATAGGTACCTGATAAGTTGTGTTATGAGAGTACATTCTTACATTAGCAATTAAAATTTGTCCCGGGCGACATGGAAGGCATTCGGCCTCGTGTTTTTCATTTATTTGTGTATTATACCGTATTCGAAACCATTTTCCCAGAACATCCAATAAAATTTTAAATTTCCTTTAAAGTTTTACCTTCGAAATCGGATTTTTAATAATTTTACTTTGCTATGTCGTAGAATGCTTTCCACAGCCCACTAAAATGCAAAAACTTGAAAAAATTATTCGAGTATTATTCAAAAATAATGGAATTTGTTACGATCAAATTTTTTTAATAAGAGTAAAATTAATCTTGAGAAGTAATGGAGTTTAACACTGGTATTTTTTTGACCGCTCGAAAGTACAAATTACTCAAAACAATAGCAAACTTAAAAAGTACCGTTATTTTTTGGAACAAAATGTTATGTTCTTATTTTGTGCACTTATCAAGTAACTGTATTTTAAAAGATTAGAAGAAATAAAACGTCATTTGTCCAAATATTTTCTTTCAATTCATAGATGTCACCGCACTGTTATTATTTTGACCGCTGCTGTATGTTATGCTGATTATATGACCAAAAACGTAGATGCGCGACCTCTATTTTCGTTAAAAAAAAATTTCGAAATTGAAGAAGAACTTTTTTTTCTGATACGATCTAGTGTCCAGTTTTCTTTCAAAAACCCTATTCTGCCTGACTTGTTTAATCTTTTACGTAGAGAAGTCGGCTGGTATTAATAATGTGTATTTTACCCTTTACTTATTTTTCTAATAATTATATTTATCTAACCTTGTTTTTCTTACCGAGCAGTCTACTATAAATTTCCCAAACAAGGACGCTATTCTTAAAGAACTTGAAAAAAATGGTGGCATATGTGACTGTCAAAGCTCACGTGATACTCTTATTTATGCAGCAAGTATAGATAGTCGAGCTGTTGAATCTGTTACAAAGCTTTTAGCGGATGTTACTCTGCGTCCTACGATGAATGAAGAAGAGGTTAATTTGGCGCGCCGTGCCATACAATTTGAATTGGAAACATTAGGTATGCGTCCGGAACAAGAACCCATTCTCATGGACATGATTCACGCTGCCGCTTTCCGAGAAAATACTTTAGGACTGCCGAAATTATGCCCACCTGAAAATTTAGACTTAATAACTCGTAATGTCTTGCTAAATTACTTAAAATACCATCACACACCGGATCGTATGGTAGTAGCTGGTGTCGGTGTAAGTCATCAAGCTAAAAATTACTTTAAAAAAAAAACTAACACTTGTAAATTTTAGGTTGAACACGATGATCTAGTTCGTAATGTTGAAAAGTTTTTTGTTGCAGATTCTGCTATTTGGGAAAGAGAAAAAATACCTGGATCTGGTGCAACCGAAGTGGATAGGTCCGTTGCACAGTATACTGGTGGCTTAAGAAAGGTAAAATTAATAATTTGACTCAAAGGAGGAATAGAAATCTGAGTTATGTAACAAGTTCCGTTTCATACAGTAACACACCTTATGATAGAGCTCATGTTTCGCAACCGTTTACACATGTGTACGTGTATATAAACATTCGTGTTCTGTGTAAACACAAACTCGGACTTGACATGTATATTAAACATGCGTTTTTGGAAAATGTGTTTTGCACCAATCGATGGGGATAGGTCGAAAGTGGATCCTGAGCAACACTAGCAGGCTCGAACTGTGTTCAAAATCCATTTTTACATTTTTCCATTGACTGGTGCAAAGAAAATATCTCTAAAATGAGCCAAAACGGACCTTCCTAAGGTTCGGGGCCACATCAAGTGATGTCAAAATTCCATTTTTGAAAACGTCACTGAAATTGAGGTGCTGAATATATTAAGGGGTTATGCCCAGTTAAATTTGCGAAAAAGGCGATTTTTTTGGAAAGGCGTTCACATTTATTTGGAAAAATCTTTTTGCAATTGATTAGGTTAATTTTAGTTGATGTTCATATTTTTTTTATTATAAAATATTAACTTATGAAATTGCTGCAGCCGATCTCCGAGAGCAACTCTAAAAAAAAGTGTGTTGCGGTGATCACGATATCTCTGAACTGGTTATGTAAAATCAAAAAATATTGAAGATATAGTTAATATATAGTTAAATCTAGCCCTTAATCGTCAGAATATGCGACATATTAAATTTGAACAAAATGGCGGCTTTTCAAAAAAAAATCTTTCGTTTCCAAAAACTTTGGTCTTAAACTGTTTATAAAACTAATAATATTGATCGGATCGACAAAATCTACGATTAAGGAAATATTGTTTTAAAGCTTGTGTTAAAATTTAAGCCTAATTGCCATAAAATATTTCTTATGTATTCTCAATAATATGTACTTTACGGAAATGCAGAAAAATGAAAAATCCAGTTAATCGAATTATGGATAACCAAGGTTCGACTGTATATCATTAAGAAGCCGGTGACATAAAGTTCTATATGATTTTATCGTGCAACAAAGGTTGCAGGGGTCAAATTCGTGACCAAATGAGCGATTTTGCATCTTGTATTTTCAACTTCTGATTCTGAAGACAACGAAATTCTGGAAGAGAATGATGAATTTATTTAATAGATATTTTTTTACAACAATTGCTGTTATTAAAAATGCAACAATGTGGACGTCTGCCTTTTATATTTTTGTTATCTATACTATGCTCTTATTACAATTGGCATATAGTATACAAAATAGGCAAACACGATAAAATAATTTAAAAGAGTTTTTTTTGCAACTTCAAAATTAATTTTTTGAAAAAAGCGGCGCTATTTTCATTTTACTCTAAACTCGAAAGTTTTCGAGCTTGCTTTCGAGAACACCCCTATCAATGCAAACGCGTATATGATTGCGCAATGGCAATTTGACAGTTCGATCAGTGCTGCCGTGCTGCAGTGTTTTTAGTCAAAACATCCACTATTTCAGTTATGGCTAATTTTGTTGAAAAATAATTACATTTTTCAAATTTAAAATTTTTAAAATTTTTTAAAATTTTTTTTTTTTTTTAAATTTTTTTTTTTTTTTTAAAATTTTTTTTTTTAAATTTTTTTTTTTTTTTTTTTTTTTTAAATTTTTTTTTCATCAAATTCTTTGTCAAATAAAATAGAATCCTTAAAATGCCGCAAAATAATGAACAAAATAAATTGATTCAATTTATTGAAGAAAATACTATAAACAATTTACTTACAGTGTTGGAAAAAATTATAGGGACAAACGCAGCAAAATATTTATTATTGGAATATTTTTTTATGCTACAATCTGTTTTTAATGGAATTGACTGTAAAGTTACGTTATTTAACGGGACTTAATTAAGCGAAATAAAACAAGTATGAAAGTGCACGGATTTTGCATAGGAGCGTCTTGAATGGGCACAGTTCATATTTTAGCTGGAAAAAATAATAGGTAGAAAATATAATTTTGAGTACCTTGGACAAAGTCTGTTAATAAAAATAATCTTAGTGGTAGGTTGTACTTTAGAATGATATAGTAAATACTTTATATGGGGACCCTTTACTTACTTGCTAGATTTAATCGATATTTATTGGAAATTGGTCGTGGAAAACATTGTTCCAAAGCTTAAAGAGATGCATTAAAAAATTGGGAAAATCAGGCCAAAAATTCGAGATATGGCCAGTATAATGGAGTACTCTAAGGACATGATTTGCAATGATCTGAAATCAGTTGCAAAAAGAGAGAGCAGAGAAAGAAATTCAAGATTTCACCAATTTCGACGACGTTTTGGATAATTATCGTGCATAAATTCCCATTGAAGGGGCATTTCCTCTTCTGCATATGGCAACATTATTGAACTAAGTATGTTTACGTAATCTGCAGCGCATATTTTGACCATTAAATATTTTTGTATACCCTACACCGAGGGTATATCACTTTGTCCTTCCGTTTGTAACACATAGAAGGAGTCGTGGCAGGTATGGTATGGTAGAGTATACATATTGATCAGCGTTACCACCTCAGTTGATTTAGTGAAGCCCGTATTTCTGTCTGTCTGTTGAAATCAGGTTTGCGGGAAAATTGAATGAAACTTTCACACACAGCTCACATCTTCTTGCAGGCATCTTGCTATTGAAAATGGGCGAAATCGGTTTACGGACACGCCTACCGCCCATACTCTATGTATATTTACCCAGGCCCATTTTTAAAAGAGTTGCAGCGATTTTGATGAAAATTGGTGATTTGATGAACATGTGAACAAGATTAGGATTAGGCTAGGTTTCAAGTTTTCAAAGCTTCCTACAGGGGCGTGGCACAGACCTAAATTCTAACTTTTATACCACCATATCTCGTAAGCCGTCCAAGATATTGTGATGAAATTTGGTAAACGGGTACATTTCAAATATATCTTGAATTGTAATAAAAGTGGGAGGAATCGTAAAAGCGTGGCTCTTTTCAACAGTTAAAATTTTGATTCCATATACATATCTCAAAAGTGGTTCAAACGATTTTCATAAAAATTTTAGAGATGCAGAAAGCAGTCATCAACACAAGCTCTGCCACTTTACTGAAAAAACTAGATGAGAGAAATAACAACATAATCGTTATGAAATTTAATAAGGCAGATATACTTGTTAGAAGATATGTTTTTGCAAAAGTTTGGCACAATGGAGAATGTGGGCGTGGCACCTCCCATACAAGCAAAAAACATTTAATGTTATAGACAGTGTGCTATGAGAGTATTCTTCATAAAATTTGGCTTAGAGCTGTCGGCTTCTATGGGCTTTGAAATTAAATGAGAATTGACGAAATTGCAGTAGTGGGCGTGGCACCTCCTATATTACCATAAAGTTGCAATCGCTAAACTGATTTAACTATTGCAACAATTGGTATGAAATGCTATAAGGTATACCTGAATCGAAAGTGGGCGAAATAGCACGAGTGGGCGTGGCACTCCCAATACAAGTAAAATACCTTAAGTGGCATATCTTTCGAAACATGTGATCAATCAGACTAAAATTTGGTGAAAGAGTGTTGCTTATAAAAAGCTATTTCTGGATAAAAATTGCACTATATTACACCAGTGGGTGTGTTACCGCCCTAAATTTTAAGACTAATTACGGTATATATCGCAAACTATACAACCTATTTGGCTAAGATTTGGTATGTGGATGTCAATGACGAATATAATTTAGTAACCCAAGAGTAGGCGGAATTGGAGAAGTGGGCGTGGCACACTTAAATTTCTTAGTTTTTATTCGATTTTTTTCAATATTTTCCATATTCTTTTGACTTTATCAACCTTTTAACTTTTTTCAATATATCCCATATGTATTCGTTTGACTTTTTCAACCTCTTTCATTTTTCTTCATTATTTTCTTTATTTTTAAGACTTTTTCAGTGATTTTGAATTGTTTTATCATTTCTTAACCTCTTTCAACTTTTGTGGACACTTTCATATTATTTCAACATTTTTCATATTTTTTCGACATTTTGAATTTCTTTAAACTTTCTTCAATGGTTTCCATATTTTATCGAATTTTTCAGTCTTTTACAACTGTTTCAACATTTTCCATCCCCTAAACCTTTTTTACATTTCACATTTTTTTCGACTTATTCAACCTCTTCAATGTCTTATAACATTTATTTAAAAGGGACTTTCAGTGCAGTGCAGTGTAGGGTATGTGAGTTTCGGCCTGGCCGAAGAAACACCTTAACTTGTTATGCTTAAAGTTATTCTTTTGAAAAATGCTTCGTTTTATGAATAAAAATGTATTTTTTTAACCCTTAACGGCACTATTTCAATTTTGTAACAATCCGGCACATTGGGGTCTTTCACGACCCCACGTTGAAAAAAAATTACATAAAAAAGCGAATTTTCAATTTCAGGCTTCAGAGCTGTGAACGAGTGTTGAAATGACTCTACTCTATGAAATTCAATGATTAGTAGGGATATTTTTCCAAAAAGTGTTTGTGCTACATGAGGCTAGACTTGAGTATTTATTAATTCGAAAAATGATTTCAACATTTTTGTGGGGTTGTTCACGACCCCATGGTGCCGCTAAGGGTTAAATTCAACTAGTTTTCTTTTGAGAATGATGTTTTGTTTCCAGCGACAAATACACGGCATTTAAATATGTTTTCTATTTAACTCTACTAACTTGATTCAACGTCATTACATCGTCAGTTAACAGGCTCTATCATAAATTTATAAAAAAAAATGCAATCAAGTGGAAGGAATCATATTCCTAATGCATCTATTAAACAAAACAAAAAAATTGTTTCTTTTGAATAGGAGGAATGTGAAATTCCAATTTACGCAGCTGCCGGACTTCCAGAGTTAGCTCATATTGTAATTGGTCTTGAAGGTTGTTCTCATCAGGATCCCGACTTTGTTGCTTTGTGCGTGCTTAATATAATGATGGGAGGTGGAGGTTCATTTTCAGCGGGTGGACCTGGGAAAGGAATGTACTCACGACTCTACACAAATGTACTCAATCGATATCACTGGATGTACAGTGCGACAGCTTACAATCATGCTTACGCCGATACGGGACTTTTCTGTATTCATGCTAGTTCCCCACCCAGTAATGTGCGCGAAATGGTTGAAGTTGTTACAAGAGAATTAGTAAATATGGCTTCTGAGCCAGGCAGAGATGAACTAAGTCGTGCAAAAATACAATTGCAATCAATGTTGCTTATGAACTTAGAATCACGTCCAGTTGTGTTTGAAGACGTTGGTAGACAAGTAATAGCCACGGGACATCGAAAGCGACCAGAACATTTTATCAACGAAATTGGTTTGTATTTGATAATAAGATACACCTAAGTAAGTTTTCGACTTTGATTTGATTCTTCTTTTTTTCACAGAAAAAATATCAGCGGCAGATATTCAACGTGTTGCACGTCGAATACTTGCTTCTCCTCCATCAATGGCAGCACGTGGAGAAATTTCAAGTTTGCCAGACATGAAAGATGTGCAAAGTGCACTTAACAGCGGTGGACGCTTATCTTCAAATCGGAGACTCTCTTTATTTAAATGAGCCATTGTATTTTAACCATTAGGACAAGATATTTACCGAAAAAACAAAATATTCAATGTCAATAACAAAAGGGGTGATTTTACACATTGTATATGTTAATTTATAATTAATTCTATTTCTATGATATAAAAATAATTGAAGAAAAATACGAAGGTTAAAAATTTAAAATTCTGTGGTAAAAATTACTTTTTGAATAAATAAGAACCAAATTTGATGTTGCTTATCGAAATTTTCTTTTTTCAATGTGATACGAAAAAAAATATGTTTCGATTTCATTCTAACTATTTTTTTTTAATAGATATCCAAAACCAAAATAAAATTAGGCAACGAATTCTTTTGTTTTACCAAAAACAAATTCTGCTTACAACTATAAAATAATTGTGCATGTTTACGTTCAATGCAAAAACTTAACTCAAAACTAAAAATTATTTTATGGAACACTAATAGTGTTGAAAATAATATCATTCACCTATATAACTTTATGAACGCTAATTTCATAAATATTGCTTGTATTAGCGAAACATATTTAAAATCAAATTCTTTACTTCACGCAGAACTCCAAATCTATCGTAATGATCGCGAGGATGAGCGCCATGGTGGTGGCGTTGTCATAATCATCAACAAATCAATTCAACAGTAAATATTCCGATCGTTAACACGGCAATTATTGAAAATATTTGCGTATTAGTAAAGCTTAATATCCGTATTATAAGTTGTTACCTCTCCGGTGCAACGTCAAATAGCGACATCAATCAACATTTTAAAAATGATATTAAACACAATTTCATTTTATGCTGTAGGTGATTTCAATGCAAAACATCGGCACTGAAAATGTCTGAGAGCAAACAATGCAGGTAAAATACTATTTGAGAAATTATCAGTAGGAAACATATTGCATTTTATCCATCAAAAAGCACTCATCCTAGTGACATTAATAAAAATCCATCCACAATCGATTTATGCTTAATTTACTTTAAACGAATTCGAAGTTCACCGTCTGAGTTCTGACCACAATGGAGTTGTTTTCGAAATTGACACAAATGGTCGACTGAAAATTAATGTAATTTACTATAAACCCTGTTTTCGAAATGGGATATTTATCAACAGTTTATTAATGAAAAGCTTAAAGACATTATGCCAAATCAGACATGACGACATGGGTGTCAAATTTTGTTGATAAAATGGTAAATGTACTCAACTCGATCAGTTGACTTCATCTCTCTGTCAGTGTCGGTAGTGTTTTTAAGTGTATTGTGGTTTTGTTATTATTTTCTGTCAGATAAGTTGTTCCTAGTTAATAACTTGTTAATTTTGTTGTTGTGTTGAATATAGTGTCGTTGCTAAAAATTGCATGCTTGCATTAATAATTTGCTTTAATTTTGTGTTTTTGTTTATTTAACATAACATCTCAATAAACATACATGTAAACCCAACGGGAAATCTGGATACAGCTTCCAATGAGAGCTCGTTAGATAACTTTTCCGAAGTTATGAAGGGAATTTCGATTTGAATGCTGGATTGATTAAAAATAACATTACAAAAAAAAATTGTATGTCGAATTTTATGTTGAAAAAACATGGTGCGCGTCATCAGTAAAAAATTCGTAGTTTCCAAAGTTATGGCGGGAATTTCGATATGAAAGCACATGCATTATTAGGATTGATTGTGGAATAACATAAAAAAACGAAGGATGTTATATTGAAAATATTTTGAGAAAAATTTTTTTAATTAAAGAAAATAGGCCCATAATCATAGTCGCAAAATAAAGTTAAAACCTGGTTTTTACCCAAAATCGAAGATACAGAGTGACCCCATAGAAAAAAAAAGAAAAACTTGCATTAAATTATGAGAAAATTTTTAAAAATAGATTACCCTGCGTTATTAACACAAAATATTGTAGACACAGTGGACAAAAGGAATAATAAAAAAATCGAATTTATGAGGCAGCGTGGCGTAATGGTTAGGACTGTGAACTCATAGCCCACAGGACGTGGGTTCGAATCTCTTCAGAAGAGATGCTTTTTTCTATAAACACGTTTTAAATTTAAAAGCAGGAAGACGTGCTTTTAAACATTTACAACCAGGTTTTAAAGCAACATTTATTTTCACTGATATCAATAAAAAAAACATTTACATTTACGGTAATCGAACCCACGTACTGAGGGCTATGAGTTCACAGTCGTAACCATTACGCCACGCTGCCTCTTAAATTCGATTTTTTTATTATTCCTTTTGTTCACTGTGTCTACAATATTTGTGTTAATAACGCAGGGTAATCTATTTTTTAAAATTTTCTCATAATTTAATGCAAGTTTTTCTTTTTTTATGGGGTCAGTCTGTATCTTCGATTTTGGGTAAAAACCAGGTTTTAACTTTATTTTGCGACTATGATTATGGGCCATAGTGTTTTAACAAATTTATTTAAATTTTTTTATTTTTTTTTTATAAAGTTATAGTCTTTCTAAACAAAAATCCTATCTCCTATAGTTTTTGAGATATTTCGTTTAAAAAAATGTTCAAAAACGTCAAAAAAACCATGGCCGGTATATATATTTTTAGATAATTTTCTTTTCCTTTCAACTTTTGTTTTTTGCTCACGTGTTTTAAAATTTCACGATGGATTATTTTTTTTTCTGAAAATTTACTAGTATCCTCTGTAGGAGGTTAGTGCAAAAGTCGGAATATTTTAAATTATGTATTTTCATATATTTCAGGTCTCATTACGAGCAGATTTTTCATGCCTTCTGTGCAAATTTAACTAAATCTATTACATATTTGTTATGTTCTGAACGTTCGAGCCTGCATTCGTACTGCCCATCTTGCAGGACCTTGTCCCCGTCGGCATTTTTCGACAGAATTAAGCAATTTGGCGGGAACCCCAACAATCTGAATACTAATTTCAGAGATATTACAAACAATTATCTATACAAACAGTGTTGTGAAAAACAATAGCAACAAATTCAATGCGCTGCTACAAAATCGTGTATCTCATTTAATATTGGGAGCACATAAAAAAACATTTTAGAAAACAAACATCATATTCATTCATTATATTAAAATAAAATTATATTCAAATTTGGTTTTATATTTTGATTAATTAATTAATTAATGTGACTACATTCAATTGTCTATGCAAAACAAAGGCAACAAAATATGAATAATGTAAAAATAGAAGAGAATTTCTAAAAATTATCGGTAAAAGTACTGTTATTGCAATGCATATGTTGTTTGTGAGTCATAGGCGGAGAGCCCGCTGTAGAAAAGTCGAGTGTATAAGATTACACCATGGGACCTATGCCAAATGATAGAGCTCGATGAGCCTAAATAGAGTATCTAGGGTTGCCTTGCCAAAGCCTGTCCCGATGGCCGAAAAAAACCCACTTTTGGCCGACTTTTTTCTTAATAAAAAGTGTATAAGATTACAGCATGAAATTGGTGTCAAATGATAGAGCTCGATGAGCCTAAAAATAAAATATAGGGTTGCCTTGCCAAAGCCTGTCCTAAACTAGGGTTGCCTCGCGTTTTTTGGGCCAATTTTTTTCAATGAAAAGTGTATAAGATTACAGCATGAAATGGGTGTCAAAAGGTAGACCTCGATGAGCCTAAATAGAAAATATTGGGTTGCCTTGCCAAAGCCTGTCCTAAACTAGGGTTGCCACCCGTTTTTTGGGCCAATTTTTTTTAATAAAAAGTGTATAAGATTACAACATGAAAGTGGTGTCAAATGATAGAGCTCGATGAGCCTAAATAGAATATATAGGGTTGCCTTGCCAAAGCCTGTCCCGATGGCCGAAAAAAACCCACTTTTGGCCGACTTTTTTCTTAATAAAAAGTGTATAAGATTACAGCATGAAATTGCAAAATTGGCTGAATTTCGGGCATTTTCGGCCATCGGGACAGGCTTTGGCAAGGCAACCCTATATATTCTATTTAGGCTCATCGAGCTCTATCATTTGACACCACTTTCATGCTGTAATCTTATACACTTTTTATTAAAAAAAATTGGCCCAAAAAACGGGTGGCAACCCTAGTTTAGGACAGGCTTTGGCAAGGCAACCCTATATTTTCTATTTAGACTCATCGAGCTCTACCTTTTGACACCCATTTCATGCTGTAATCTTATACACTTTTCATTGAAAAAAATTGGCCCAAAAAACGCGAGGCAACCCTATATTTTATTTTTAGGCTCATCGAGCTCTATCATTTGACACCGATTTCATGCTGTAATCTTATTCACTTTTTATTAAGAAAAAAGTCGGCCAAAAGTGGGTTTTTTTCGGCCATCGGGACAGGCTTTGGCAAGGCAACCCTAGATATTCTTTTAGGCTCATCGAGCTCTATCATTTGGCATAGGTCCCATGGTGTAATCTTATACACTCGACTTTTCTACAGCGGGCTCTCCGCCTATTAGTTTAGTTTTTGCGCTCGCTGTGAAATTGACTTTAGTTTATAATGGCCCATGACAAATATTGTAATTCTCTATAATCTCAAATTATTTCCGAATACGATCAAAGAAATTTGCAAATATCTGTCTCAAAACAATTAAAGATAAGCCGATCAATAATTTGTAGATTAATAAAAAAGTATAATAGCACAGAAGACCTAACAACGGTACATTCAGGAGAGCGGCCACGAAAGACATTGAGGCGTAATGACAGAAAAATGTGTGCCATATACAAATGAAATCCATTTGTCACATCCAAAAAAGTTGTTCGGTCACTCAAATTAGATATCTGCAATAGCACTGTGCGCAGACAAGCCATTCAGAACAGTTTAAGAAGTGCGAAAAAACCGTTGCATAAAGGACTTCGACCAACACAGTGTTTGTAGCGTGTCAATGCAATAAAATATTATAACATGCTGAGCGGCAACTTAAATACATAATTTACGATGACCAATATTTTGTGCAACAACAACAAATATCTGCTTGATAAAATTTAGAAATGCACAACATAAGTGTGCCATGTATTTCACTGCACACACAAAGCCAAAGCAAGGTCATGGAACAAAACTCCACTACTATTGTTTGTTCAGCGTTTTGCTTTAAGCTAGTTAGTTCTAGATGCAGGGAATATGTTACAATTATAAAGAGTAGGAATTATTGGATAATGAGTGAAAAGAAGAAATGTTTCTTTTCACTCAATTAAAAAATGTATAAAAGAAAATGTAATTTAAAATAAACCATCGATTATAATCTAATCTTTCAAAAGCAAAGTAGTGTTTTTACTTCTACTTAGAGATTGCCCAAAAGCCTTACCAGGCTCTATTCAAATCACCTTGTAGCCTTTGTAGCTGAGTAAGTGATAGCTCATGGCAATCTTCTAATAAAGCCAAAAGTAGGGAAATAAGCTCCTCTCCTTCCTTCAGCTGTCCACTATCATCAGGATATATTCTATTTATTATAAGGTGCTCTTTTGCAAAATTGAGTTTAAGAAATATTAAATTGCAACTCGTAGCAATTTTAGACAAAAAATGTTTGAAAAATTGTCAGCTAAGTCAATGCACAATTATTATTTAGTGTTCGGAGATTCCAAAAACAAGGTCTGTAAGATCATACCTGGTCATTTACTCGTTTTATGGTCATTTTAAGGTAAACACTTTTACCAATAATTTTAATAAAATTATGAAGCGAACCGTGTTAGACCGGCAGCTAGCGACAGAAATTTGGTGTTGATCGAACCACGTCTGCCTTTCAGGATTCCAAACATATTACACTTACTGAATAATAATTTGGTAATATAAGAGTTGGATGGATTGGCTTTTGGTTGATCAGAGTAAAGTTTCTGATTGCTTTCCACCTGGGGATTGCCAGAGCGATCTCTGAGCCAACCATTAGCAAGTTGACACACAGCCTCCCCGCGGCTCCATCTGGGTAGCTATCTCCGCATCCGCTGAGATAGTGAGCGAATGTGTGCAGCGTGTCCTCCCTGGAAGTAAACTGGGTTGTGCGCAGGGTTTGGTACCCGCCACGTAAAAAAAACACTCCAATGAAGACTAAAAAAGCCTCGGATAATGAACCCCTCAACGTTGACGACCACTGCAAACGAAAAAAGGACTATGATTTAAGGATATGCACCTGGAATATCCGGACCCTCAATAGGGAAGGTGCCTCTATCGAATTGGCGGATGCCCTCGGAAAAATTAAGGCTGACATCACCGCCATCCAGGAAATAAGATGGATAGGACAAGGTTGCTCTAAGCAAGCAAGTTGCGATATCTACTACAGCTGCCATGCGGAGAGGCGCGAATTGCGATGCGGATTCGTAGTAAGCAAGAGACTTCGCCACCATATCTCCAGGTTCACACCTGTGAGCGAAAGGTTGGCTACGATCCGCGTCAAGGCTCGATTTTTCAACATCAGCTTGATTTGCGCGCACGCCCCGACGGAGGAAAAGGACGATGCTGTCAAAGATGCCTTCTATGCGAGACTCGAGGAAGTATACGACCGCTGCCCGGCCCATGACGTTAAAATTGTACTCGGGGATTTCAACGGAAAGGTCGGAAGAGAAGGTATATTTGGTCCCACTGTCGGTCAGTTCAGCCTTCACGAGACCACCTCAAACAACGGTCTACGGCTGATCGACTTCGCCGCGGCGCGAAACATGGTAGTAAGTAGCACCAGATTTCAACACCTCGATATCCACAAGGCCACCTGGCTGTCCCCTGATCAGAAAACACGCAACCAAATCGATCATGTTGT
Organism: Tricholauxania praeusta; assembly: GCA_949775025.1. Classification (NCBI taxonomy): domain Eukaryota; kingdom Metazoa; phylum Arthropoda; class Insecta; order Diptera; family Lauxaniidae; genus Tricholauxania; species Tricholauxania praeusta. Next base: position 48,137,089 of record OX459031.1, read on the forward strand.
GATCGACGGAAGGCATGCTTCGAGCGTGCTAGATGTTCGTACGTTCCGGGGAGTCAATATTGACTCCGATCATTATCTTGTTGCAGCCAAGATACGCATGCGGCTGTGCAATGCAAAGGATGTACGCTCTGGTACCCAACGAAAGCTGGACGTCGCTAAGCTGCAATCACATCGGACGGCCGAAGCCTATTCCGCTCGCCTCTCAGAACTGCTCCTTCAACCTGACTCTCTACCCGATGATGCCGGTGGACTTTGGGCGCATATATCCCGCTCCATGCGCTCTGCCGCTGAGGAAGTCATTGGTTTCCGACGCCCACTTCCGCGAAATCAATGGTATGACCAGGAGTGTCGCGAAGCTACTGCAGTGAAAAACGCCGCCTACAAAAGAACCCTGCAGTCAGCAGCAACGCGAGCCGTGCACGAAAACTACCGGGAAAAGAGAAAGGATGAGAGGCGCCTTTTCAGACGCAAGAAACGAGAGCAGGAAAGGCACGAGCGTGAGAAACTCGAAGTGTTACGGGGCAGGAATGATGCTCGAAAATTTTACCAACAAGTCAAGCGTCTGACCCAAGGTTTCAAGCCCGGAGCATCAACCTGTAAAGATGAACATGGAAATCTGGTTACGGATACGCAGGGTGCACTGAGATTATGGAGGGAACACTTTTCCAAGCTGCTTGCTGGCGATGACTCCACCAATCCCGCCTTTGGAGAAACTAACCCGATGCCACCAATCAACGACGATGGTGTGGAGGTACCACCACCTAGCCATGACGAGGTACGAGTTGTGATCCAACGACTTAAAAACAACAAAGCGGCTGGTGCCGATGGCCTGCCTGCTGAATTGTTCAAAACCGGCGGCGATGAGCTGATAGGGTGTATGCATCAACTCATCTGCAAAATATGGCTAGTTGAAAGCATGCCCGACGATTGGAATCTCAGTGTCCTTTGTCCTGTACTGAAGAAAGGTGACCCGACAATCTGCGCTAACTACCGGGGAATTAGTCTTCTTGCCATCTCTTACAAGGTCCTGTCGACTGTACTGTGTGAAAGACTTAAGCCGTTTGCCAACACACTGATTGGGCCTTATCAGTGCGGCTTTAGACCTGGTAAGTCCACCATAGACCAGATCTTCACACTACGTCAAATCCTGGAAAAAACCCACGAAAAACAGATCGATACCCATCATCTCTTTATCGATTTTAAAGCAGCTTTCGATAGCCCGATACGGGATTGCCTGTATGCCACCATGTCTGAGTTCGGTATACCTGCGAAGCTGGTGCGGCTTTGCAGAATGACGTTGAGCAACACAGCCAGCTCCGTTAGAGTAGGAAGGGACCTCTCCGAACCATTTGATACCGAACGAGGTTTCAGACAGGGCGATCCATTATCCTGCAACCTCTTCAACTTTGTGATGGAAGGGGTGTTGCGAATAGCCAGTGTACATCGTAATGGCACTATTTTCTACAAAAGTGTCCAGCTCCTTGCATATGCCGATGATATTGATATCATTGGACGTTGTAAGCGAGATGTTACTGCTGCGTTCTCTGCTATCGAAAAAGAGTCAGCGAAAGTGGGTTTGACGGTGAACGAGGGCAAAACAAAGTATATGCTGTCCACAAACAGGGAGACGCGGCGTATTGGATCCTTTGTTACTGCGAACAACTATACTTTCGAAGTTGTCAAGGAATTCACCTATCTTGGCACCGCTGTGAACACTCAAAACGATGTCAGCCTGGAGATAAAGCGAAGACTAACTCTTGCTAATAGGTGTTACTATGGTCTCAGTAAGCAATTGAGTAGTAGAGACCTCTCTCGCCCGACAAAACTGACACTCTACAAGACGCTCATCTTACCCGTGCTACTTTACGGCGCAGAAGCATGGGTTGTGTCGCAGACTGATGCAGCCACGCTTGGGGTGTTTGAGAGAAAAATTCTTCGCAAAATCTTCGGTCCTGTTCACGTCGGCGACGACTACCGTATTCGAATGAACCACGAACTGTACGAGCTCTACGCTGACATTGACATAGTCAAGCGCATCACTATTCAACGTCTGCGCTGGCTGGGACATGTTGTGCGTATGGACGAAGAAGCTCCGGCGAAAAAGGTGTTTGATGCGGAAGCCGCTGGGCGACGACGAAGAGGAAGACCATGCCTCCGATGGAAAGACCAAGCCGAGGAAACCCTATCCACGCTTGGTGTGAATGATTGGAGAAGGCGTGCGCAAAGCAGAGGCGCCTGGAGAGAGCTTTTGAGGTCGGCCGTAACCCGGTAACGGGTTGTTATGGCCACCCAAGTAAGTAAGTAAGTAATATAAGAGTTGGCGTCTGGGGCATTTCGAAGGATAGCGAATTTTGAAATTGCAATAAAAATAGACATTTTTAACCAATCGAACCAAAAGGCAAAATAATCCACCAGAAACACTTGGCATAAGTGTTGAGCTGGGTCTAAGGGCCAATGCCCACTCTTACATATGTATGCAAAAAAAAACAGCATTTTAAGTCAATCGAACCATGTATGTCATATATATTACGTTATCGCATACGTGTAGAGCAGGGACTAAGGACTCTTGAAGACAGTCGCAGTCGCAAGCGCTACGTATTTACCAATAACGACAAGCAAAGCAACAACACGCACGGGCAGAATTGTTGTGGTGCAGCTGCGCTTGTGAACGATTCGGCAAATTACAACAATACAAAGTTGTTGTAAAAGAGTGGAAAGAGTTAGGCGCTGGGGATCGCTGGTTCACATATGTAATTGAAAAAATCTACTTGTTGCGAACATATCAATGCTTTTTATTTGGATATCTTTTTCATACTTTTTATTGTTGTACGCGATTGCCCCGGCGGATTCGTTTGTCATTTCGAAAATCACTTATTTACATAACTATTGAATGAAAACTTTGAGCGCATACATGGTTCGATTGGTCTTAAATTATCTCAAATATGACATTGGTTTTTTTATTGTTTAACGCGATTGCCCCGGCGGATTCGTATGTATGCATGTATGTCATTTCAAAAATCACTTATTAATATGATTATTTAATGCAAGCCTTAAGGGCATACGTGGTTCGATTGTTTCAAAATTTGGTCAAACTTATCCGTGTTTAAAACGTATGCCGTTAGTTATGTCCCATTGAAAGAGTATGCCGTTATGTTTATCTAGTAAATGACATTGCCACTTGAATTATCTTACGAAGGCATGTACGGTTCGATTGTTCCAAAATGGGTATTTCTTTTGCACATCCACATGTCTTCAAGAGCCCTTAGTCCCTGCTCTACACGTATGCCGATGGTTTTCCGATAAAAAAATTTGTATAAATATTCACGTAGTATATATGGCATACATGGTTCGATTGACTTAAAATGCTAATTTTTTTGCATATGTAAGAGTGGGCATTGGCCCTTAGACCCAGCTCAACACGTATGCCAAGTGTTTCTGGTGGATTATTTTGCCTTAAAGTTTCATGTAATACACATAGCATACGTGGTTCGATTGGTTAAAAATGTCTATTTTTATTGCTATTTCAAATTCGCTATCCTTCGAAATGCCCCAGACGCCAACTCTTGTATTACCAAATTATTATTCAGTAAGTGTAATATGTTTAATATGTGTAATGTGGTTCGATCAACACCAAATTTCTGTCGCTAGCTGCCGGTCTATGTATAGTTTTTGATGCTTTTAAGATCAAGTAAAATTTTAAAATACGCTATGATAATTTTTTTTTGTGTATTTTTAGTCGCTGAATACGAAACAAAGAAAAAAAAATATCAAAATGTTAGGATGTATATTAGGGTGTTTCATTTCAAACTTTAGGACAGGGATTTTGTTTATTTTTTCCTATATTATAGCTTGAGGAATAAAAATAATTGTCCCAACATTTGAGCTTACTAGCTCAAACCTGAAAACTGCGCGGACAGAGTTTATGTCCAATTCCGTTGAAATTTAACGAAAAAACTAACTTACAAAAACGTAGAAAAAATCTGCCTTAGGTGCCAAGATATAGCGTTTTGGGTTTTTTAGTTGAATGGGAGTCGCCACCCACTGTTGTACAGCTACGCCCACATTTTTCGTGTGACTAAAAATGCGGAAAAAATACACCCAAAGGAGGTATTTTTATATTTTTTTTAAAAAATTTGCGGAGCTGTGTGCCTATATAATAGAATCGGGTTTCAAGAAAATTTTCCCAAAATTTCAGCTTTAACCTCAAAATTTTTCGAAAAAACCGCTGAAAACCGGTTTTTTGGCTTTTAATTTTTTCTTTGACAAAAAGTTTCTATGAAGCTGAAACTTGGGCAAAAGATACTTTTTAGTATTACACAAAGGCAGTTAATTTTTTCTGACGGAAATATTAAGAGGTTGTTGTTAAATATAGTTTTTAAACCAAAAAAACTGGAACTGGGGAATTTTATTACCTTTTTTCAAAATTTATTCGAAGAAAATCGGTTTATATTTGTATGAGATATAGCCTAAAAAATAAAAATACACTAAAAAAATTTTTTTAAAAAAACTAACCGTGAGAAAAGTCTATCAAAAATTTTTTTGAACTTAGGGGACCTAACTACATCATTAAAAATTAAGAAATGTCATGGAATATTTTTGGTGTCGGCTAGTGTAATGGACGACAAAGAATGCATGTCACGCTCCGTAATTTTAAATGTACGGCCGCGATTATGTGCTTTTGTTTGAATTGATTTGTTACTTTTATAATTTTTAAGTATGCATTGTACACTGGCCCTCGCTAAGCCCAATTCCGTTGCAATTTCTCCGTAACTCTTTCCGGAATTCCTTTTTTCTACCACTAAGTTTCGAATTTCGGTACAAATCGGTCTACCACGTGCTATATTGGAATATTACGTACTGAATAACAACTAAATAAAACTAAACACATCTACGATAACGGCAGAATCACTGGTAACGGTAAAATAATACAGCTGTAATAAAATATGGTGCCAAAAAATTTATATGTTTCCTTTAAGTAGCTGTATGAAATAATAGTGGTTAACTACATACAGAGCCATATATGGATTTTCAACTTTGAAAATAATTTTCTCCACTTTTTCAACGTTAATCATAATTCAATTTGCCCTTTTTGTTATCTATACTACATTCGCGTTTTTTAATACTTTACCTACATATATACGTAACGAAAAGATGGTTTGATGCAAAATCAGTTTATTTAGTGCGATCTTACATTGCAGTCGAAATTTCAAAAAAAGTGAATTGCTAAAAATGTAAATTACATATATCTTTGTTATAATGACCAAATGAAATTGCTTTTCTTCATTTCACAACGTTGCCTAAAACAAAAATTTTTGCGTTCATAAATTGATCGAAAAGTCTTTTGTGTACATACAGAGGATAAAAAGGATGCAAAGGATTACTTGGTGTTGGAATCAATGACATTGCTAATTTCTGCTGTCGTATGGATTTGGGATGGAGTTAGAGTAATAAAACATTAATTTGAAATTTTTAATCGAACTTTACAGTCAATTGCAGTAACCAATATTCTTGTGAAATTTCACAAATTGGTTAATGCTTTATAAACAAACATGACAAAGACAACAGATGGAACAATTTAACCTGGTAATTGGTGACATATGTTTCGGCTATTACCACATATATGCACATATTCATATGTATATACATAGCCTCATCAGACCAGTTTTGGTTAATTTGTAATGTGATTCGAACCCCCGACCATTCCATGAATTATATGTGGACGGCCGCTCTAACACTTGAGCCACGGAGGTTGTGCTGAACGACATGCACAAAGTGCAATTTATATTATGCGATTGCGCCATCTGTTGTAATTTTATTGTCATTTCTCATTTGCTGCATAGCTTTGTTAAACCATCGGTTTAAGGACTTGCTATATGATGTAGCTTTATTATTTCGAATTTCGGGCTTCCGCCACTTTATTCTTCGAATAATTGTTGGACGTATTCTTCCGGTTTTAGAAATTTTAATTTGTTTTAGTCGACTGAATATTATTAATTAATTTGAAATTTTTAATCGAACTTTACAGTCAATTGCAGTAACCAATATTCTTGTGAAATTTCACAAATTGGTTAATGCTTTATAAACAAACATGACAAAGACAACAGATGGAACAATTTAACCTGGTAATTGGTGACATATGTTTCGGCTATTACCACATATATGCACATATTCATATGTATATACATAGCCTCATCAGACCATCAAACTGGTCACCATCAAACTGGTCTGATGAGGCTATGTATATACATATGAATATGTGCATATATGTGGTAATAGCCGAAACATATGTCACCAATTACCAGGTTAAATTGTTCCATCTGTTGTCTTTGTCATGTTTGTTTATAAAGCATTAACCAATTTGTGAAATTTCACAAGAATATTGGTTACTGCAATTGACTGTAAAGTTCGATTAAAAATTTCAAATTAATTAATAATATTCAGTCGACTAAAACAAATTAAAATTTCTAAAACCGGAAGAATACGTCCAACAATTATTCGAAGAATAAAGTGGCGGAAGCCCGAAATTCGAAATAATAAAGCTACATCATATAGCAAGTCCTTAAACCGATGGTTTAACAAAGCTATGCAGCAAATGAGAAATGACAATAAAATTACAACAGATGGCGCAATCGCATAATATAAATTGCACTTTGTGCATGTCGTTCAGCACAACCTCCGTGGCTCAAGTGTTAGAGCGGCCGTCCACATATAATTCATGGAATGGTCGGGGGTTCGAATCACATTACAAATTAACCAAAACTGGTCTGATGAGGCTATGTATATACATATGAATATGTGCATATATGTGGTAATAGCCGAAACATATGTCACCAATTACCAGGTTAAATTGTTCCATCTGTTGTCTTTGTCATGTTTGTTTATAAAGCATTAACCAATTTGTGAAATTTCACAAGAATATTGGTTACTGCAATTGACTGTAAAGTTCGATTAAAAATTTCAAATTAATTAATAATATTCAGTCGACTAAAACAAATTAAAAGTAATAAAACATATTATTATTGGTGGATCATATAAATGTAGCAGTTGATGCTGTGCTCAATATAATGCTCAATAAGTCGAGCAACGAAGAAAAAGAAAAAAATAAAGCCGCCGATGACATGGAAAACGAGCTCAATGTATCTGGTGATGGATCGTGGACGAAACGGGGATTTTCGTCGCTTTTAGGTGTAGTAAGTTTGATTGGAAAGTACAGCGGTAAAATTTTAGATACAATAGTGAAGAGCAGCTATTGTAAACTCTGTAGTGAATGGGCTTTGAAAAAAGACACACTAGAGTGTGAAAAATGTTATGCCTAGCATGAGGAGTTCTGCACCGCCAATCACGAAGGTTCTGCAGGAAAAATTGAGGTCGATAGTATTATTGAGATGTTTCAGAGATCTGTACAGATCGGTACAAATATTTTATTGGAGATGGTGATACGAAGACTTTCAAGTCTTTTCTAGATTTTCAGCCTTATGGTGCTGATTTTACCGTTGAAAAAAAAAGAATATGTTTTGCATGTGAAAAAACGAATGGTTAGAAGAGCTAAAGATGCTAAAAAGCAAATGATTATTGTTAAAAATCAAAAAAAATTTGAAAAACATACAAATATACCGACACAAACTCAAAAAAAAAAAAAACTCAAAAACCTGTTCAGTTAACAATTAAAGTACCAGGAGACCGACCAAAGTTCGGTTTTTCGATTTCAGGTTGAAAAAGTCGAAAAAATGTAATGCAATTGAATGAGATGTCGGAAATATTTAAAAAAAATTGAATATGGTTGAAAAGCCGAAAACAAGTTAAAAAAAAATTTGAAAGAAGTTGATTATATATGAAAAATGTTGAAAAACATTGAGAGAGAGGTTGAAGCAGATGAAAAAGTTTGATAAACTCGATATATATTAAAATGTTGAAAACGTTGAAAGAGATTGAAAAGCTCGAAAAAAGTTGAAAGTCTCAGAAAAAGATGAATGAGGTTGAAAAGCCGAAAAAACTTGAATGTGGTTGAAAAAGTCCAAAAAATATGGAACGTGTTGAAAAAAGTTGAAAATATTGAAAAAGTTGAAAGAGTTTGAATAGTTCGGAAAAAGTTGAATAGGTAAGGTTGAAAAATTCGAAAATATATGGAAAATGTTGGAAAAAGTTGAAAGAGGTTGAAAAATGTTGAAACAGTTGAAAGAGGTTGAATAACTCGAAAAAAGTTGAATAAGGTTGAAAAATTCGAAAAAATTGGAAAATGTTGAGAAAAGTTGAAAGAAGTTGAAAAATTTTGAAACAGTTGAAAAAGGTTGAATAACTCGAAAAAATATGGAAAATGTTGAGAAAAGTTGAAAGAGTTTGAAAAAGTCAGACAAATTTGGGAAATGTTGAGAAAAGTTGATAGAGGTTGAAAAATGTTGAAACAGTTGAAAGAAGTTGAAAAACTCGAAAAAAGTTGAATGAGGTTGAAAAAGTCAATCAAATATTGAAACCGTTGAAAATATTTGAAAAATGTCGAAAATCGTTGAGAAAAGTTGAAAGAGGTTGAAAAATAATGAAGCAGTTGAAAGACGTTGAAAAACTCGTTGAATGAGGCTGAATATATTGAGACCAAATTTTATTAGGATCACTCCTTTAGTTTGCGAAATATGGCATCAACGTTATAAGTTTGTATGGGAGGTGCCACGCCCACTAATGAAATCCCATCAAAATTCATTTAATTTCAAAGCTTATAGTAACCGACACCTCTACACCAAATTCAAAGAATATTACTCCGATAGCACACTAAATATAACATTTAAAGTGTTTTGCTTATATGGGAGGTGCCACACCCACTGATGCAATCTCGTCGATTTTCATTTAATTTCAAAGCTTATGGTAACCGACACCTCCACACGAAATTTAAAAAAATGACTCCAAGAGAACACTAAATGTAGCCTTAAACATTTTTTGCTTGTATAAGAGGTGCCACGCCCACAAATGCAATCCCGTCAAAATCCATTTAGTTTCAAAGCTTATGGTAACCGACATCTCTACACCAAATTTTAAAAAAATTACGCCCATAGCACACTAAATATAACACTTAACATTTTTTGCATGTAGGGGAGGTGCCACGGCCACTGATGAAATCCCATCGAAATCCATTTAGTTTCAAAGCTTATAGTAACCGACATCTCTATACCAAATTTAAAAAATATTACTCACATGGAACAATAAATGTAGCTTTTAACTGTTTTCGCTTGTATGGAAGGTGCCACGCCCACTGGTGCCGTTTCGCCCACTTTTTGCTACAAGATACCCAATAGCCAGTATATTTTACATGTCAAATTTCATAACGATTGCGTTGTTAGTTCTCTTATTATAACGTTTATAAATATTGTGGGCTGTGCCACGCCTTTCAACGAGTTTTGCCAGTATAGTGGCATAGCATGTTATAATGACCTCATTTAGCGTTATTAACTCTAGAATTTTTATGAAAATCCTCGGTGCCGTTTTCGAGTAATATCGAATCAAAGTTTTCAATTATTGAAATATGCCACGCCCACTGTTCCGATTCCGCCCACTTTTGATAGCATTTAAGATATTTATGATATACATCCGTCTACCATTTCGTTGCAATACCTTGAATGGTTTGCGAGTTATCACGAAATAAATATTTAAATTTAGGGCTGTGCCACGCCCCTGTTAGAAACTTGAAAAACTTTAGACCTAGTCCAATCTTAATTTTGTTCACATATGAACGAAATCCCGAAGTTTTATCAAAATCGCTGCAGCCGTTTTCGAAATAAAGTTCAGCCATAATAAATAAATATATAAATATACAATTTTAGCTCGTTTAATAATAGTAGATTTATGAAACATTTATCCACCTACTACGATTTAGCAATCCGACGCCATCCAGACTCACTCGAAAATATGAGAAATAAAGTTTGGGCTGTATATTACCAAAAGAGTTGCTGATGAAAATCAGCAACATTTCAAATGTCACAGAGGCGAAAATTTATGGTGCGCGTGGAGTAAAGCGTAAGCAGCTGGGGCAAAAGAGTTGAAAATACAACCATCCTCCTGCTTTAGATGCTGTAGTGGTAGAAGTTTTGAAGCCAATATAGTGTTGTTTAGGTAATGACACGCAAAATATTAATAAAAGCTTCACTGCTTGCGTGCTGGCCCCGAAACACACATTTTCCGGAAAAAACATATTCCGACTTGCTTCTGGCATCGCTACGTATGTTTTTAATGAAGGATGCATATCCATTTTGAAAATCATGCAAGTTTTGGGCATTACCGTCGGCCAAAATTCGCTGCAGCACGCAAAAGTTCGTGACGCTGCACGAATTAAGCAGGCGAATCGGAGCACTGAGGATTCAAAAGAAGCAAGAACTGCACGTAGGAATGAAAAATTACATGCAGGGTGTAGCAGAACACACCGTAGCAAATAAAAACACTTTGTTTTTAAAAAAACATATTTGCTTTGAATTAATTTTACTTCTAAAAAAATATATAATTTTTTTTTTAGTGTGATTTATTCTTCAAATAAATAAAATTAAAATCTTACAAAATTGTTTGAATAAAAATAAATAAAAACACTAAAATTGGTGACCCCGATTAAAGGATGACACAACGAACTCCACCGAGGACAACATCAGATAACATGGAAAATACTTCTCCAACAAATTTGAATTCTGCAAATACAACAAATTTGAACTCTGAAAATACAACAAATAGTAATCCATTATTTTCAGAGCCAACAATTCATGCAACCAGCTTGCAGAAATTTCCACCATTCTGGCCCAAGAACTCACGCGTATGGTTTTTGCAATATCAATCAATAAACGCAAATGAAACCAAATTTCGACATCTAGTTGCCAACGTCGATGCCAGTACTTTAGACCTCGTCAGTGACATTTTGGAATCAGCCCCAGCTGGAAACAGATACGAGACTTTAAAATCCCGTATCATATCCCTGTTTTCCGAATCGGATGAACGTAAACTTAAACGATTACTAAGTGGACAAGTTTTGGGTGATCAGCAACCATCACACTTTTTACGAACCATGCAGAGTCTTGGACGCGGTCAAGTAGGAGATAATGTCATAAAATCCTTATTTCGTGAACAACTTCCAGACAATGTTCGCGCGATATTAGCCATCAGTGAACAAAAAGATATAAGCAAACTTGCTGAACAAGCGGACAAAATTATGGACATGACCCGTCCTGCTAACATTGCCAGCGTTATGAATACATCATGTTCTACTTCTGCTGATTCACTCGTACAAAATCTTCAGAAACAGATTGAGTCTCTAGAAAAACGATTTTCACAAATAAATCGCAACAGAGATGATAAACGCACCAGAAGTTTTTCGCGCAGACGTTCAAGATCAAGAAATGATAATCCCGAATATTGTTGGTATCACAAACGTTTTGGGAATAAAGCTACCAAATGTATATCACCATGTTCTTTTCAAAAAAATTAGAAAGCGAGTCGGACGGTGCGGCTACCGATATCGCTCAATCAACATCTGGCCGCCTCTTTATCACTGATAGAGTTTCAAAAAAAACATTTTTAATCGTCACTGGTGCAGATATATCTGTAGTACCTAGGGAAGAATATCTTTCCAATAATAACTTCATTACTTCAACTCATCTGTTTGCAGCGAATGGTACACCTATTAAAACGTATGGAACTAAAATTTTACAGCTTGAACTTGGCTTACGCAGATCCTTTTCCTGGATTTTTGTTATTGCAGACGTCACTAAATGTATTATTGGCTCAGACTTTTTAAAGAACTTTCACCTGCTTCCAGCTCTTAAAAACAGACGATTGGTTGATGGCACTACTTTCATCTCAACTCCAGCAACGCTTACTTTAGAACCATCGCTAGGGGTAACGACTTTTTTCAAGGATCATAGTAAATATCAAAAATTATTGGAAGAGTTTCCAGAGATTCACAATCGTTCTCTGTCTCTTTCTTGCAAAAAACATTGCGTGTACCATCATATTGAGACAATTGGACCTCCAGTTAGTGGAAAGGTGAGACCCTTAGATACTAAACGTCTCAATATAGCAAAAAAAGAATTCAAATTTATGCTTGACAATGAAATCATTCGTCCATCCAAGAGCATGTGGTCAAACCCATTACACATGGTACCCAAACAAAATGGAGAATGGCGACCATGTGGCGACTATATGTTTCTTAACAAAATCTCACTTCCAGATCGATATCCCATTCCATTCATCACGAATTTCTCGACTGCGCTTTATGGTCGAAAGTTTTTTTCAAAAATCGATCTTATACGTGCATATCATCAGATTGCAATGAACCCGGACGATATACCGAAAACTGCAATCATCACACCATTTGGCCTTTTTGAGTTCCTGAAAATGCCATTTGGCTTTTCAGCGTCTTATGGATGAAATTTGTCGCGGAATGGATTTTGTTTTTGTATACACTGATGATGTGTTAATTGCATCACTCAGCGAAGAACAACACCTGGAACATTTAAGAATTCTCTTTGAAAGACTTCGAGAGTACGGAATCGTCATCAATCCTGCGAAATGTGTATTTGGTCAAAGTGAAATTGATTTTCTTGGATTTCACATCAATTCACTAGGAAGTTCACCTATGAAAACCAAAGTAAGTAGAAGCAATTATTAACTTTTCGAAACCACAAACTGTCATGGAACTGCGGAGCTTTATATGCATGCTGAATTTCTACAGACGTTTTATTCCAAACGCTGCAAGATATCAAGCTCCACTTAACGAGTACATGAAAGGTGCTGTTAAAAAGGACAAAAAACCCATTATATGGACAACTGAAGCAGAAACAGCTTTCGAAAACTGTAAACAACAACTTGCGAATGCAACTCTTCTTGCTCATCCTGTTGAAAATGCGGAATTAGCCCTTAAAACGGATGCATCAGACTTTGCAATCGGCGCTGTTGTAGAACAAAAAATTGCAAATAAATGGCAACCACTTGCCTTTTTTTCAAAAAAACTCAGCTCTGCAGAATGCAAATACAGTGCGTATGATCGGGAATTGCTTGCAGCTTATTGTGCAATCAAAAATTTTAGACATATGCTAGAAGGAAGAGACTTTACATTGTATACAGATCATAAGCCGTTGTCATATGCATTTGGTCAAAATCCTAACAAGGCATCACCGAGACAATATCGACACTTGGACTTTATTGGACAATTTACCACCAAAATAGTTTATTTATCAGGTATCGATAACACAGTGGCTGACGCTCTATCAAGAGTTAATGAAATTGACGTCATCGATTATATTAGTCTTTCTGAAGCTCAGAAAACAGATGAAGAACTTTTAAAACTTCTATCCACTGATTCTGGACTTCAAGTTCGACAAATCCAACTACCAGGAACATCTACTCAATTGTACTGTGATGTATCACAAGGTAGAGCAAGACCATACCTACCCAAAAGGTTTCGGCGATCAACATTTAACCTACTTCATAATTTATCACATCCTGGATCCAGAGGCTCCAAGAGGTTAATTGCACAACGATTCGTTTGGCCTTCAATGAACAAAGACTGTGGTCACTGGACAAAAATTTGCGAACTCTGTCAAAAGTCTAAAATCACTAGACACACAAAAACCAGCATTGGTAAGTTTCCACTCTCTTCACATCGATTCTCTGAAGTACATGTCGACATCGTGGGACCATTGCCACCATCAGAAGGTTTTTCATACATTCTTACCATCATTGATCGTTTTTCAAAATGGCCATAAGCTATACCACTCAAAGATATAACATCACAATTGGTGTGTAGAAATTTCTATGATTGTTGGGTATCTAGATTTGGATGTCCAAATAAAATAATTTGCGATCGTGGGAGACAATTCACTTCTAAAAACTTTCAAGATCTCTGCAATTTCCTTGGATCCAAATGTCAACATAAAACTTCTTTCCACCCACAAGCAAACGGTTTGGTAGAACGTTTTCACCGCACTCTCAAAACATCCTTGATATGCAAAAATGAAATGCAGTGGACAAAGTCGTTACCAACCGTTCTTCTAGGCTTAAGAGCAGCTTTCAAAGAGGATATAAGCACCTCAGCCGCTGAAATGTTGTATGGAGAAACACTTCATCTACCTGGAGATTTCTTTGAAGAAAATGAAATTTTACGTTATTCTTCTGATGATTTTTTGAATTCAATTAAAAATGTGATGCAAAACATAAAACCACAACACACATCAAATCACCGTTGCAATGAAAAATCATTTCTCAATAAGGATCTTTTGAAAACGCAATTTGTTTGGATACGAAAGGATGCAAAAGAAAAAGCACTTTTACCCAAGTATTTCGGCCCATTCAAAGTTTTGGAAAGATCGGATAAATATTTCAAGCTTAAATTAAACAATCGCGAAGATACTGTATCTATCGATCGTTTGAAACCCGCTTTTTTGGAAGATATTTCATGTATTTCAGTTAACTATAACTTACGGAACTCAACATATTCCTTACCATCAACAATTCAACCTTTTAAAAAAACTTCAAAGAAAGTCGCTTTCTGCTAGGAAGGGGGTAGTGTAGCAGAACACACCGTAGCAAATAAAAACACTTTGTTTTTAAAAAAACATATTTGCTTTTTTTATTTGTGTTTTTGGAACAAAATTTAATAATAACAATATTTTTGCACAGAGCTTCTGGTTCAGTACTTTTAGTGCAAAAAACAACAAAAAAATTACAAGCGCAAAATGCATTAAAATGGGCAACGAGCTGCTTATACTAGTTTCAATGACCGCTACGTCATATCATCAGTAAGCTTTGTTAGCCGAAGTATAGTAGTTCTACAAGCCTACTATGTAATGTTTCTTGCGTTGATCTGTTAAGAATCACAGCAGTCACAGCGCTCGTCAAGAAATGTGTGATATCAAAGAGATTACAAGGTCAATTGCATTAAGATGTAGAAGTTTTTGTTTTGTTTACTGCTGTGATTCTTAACAGATCAACGCAAGAAACATTACATAGTAGGCTTGTAGAACTACTATACTTCGGCTAACAAAGCTTACTGATGATATGACGTAGCGGTCATTGAAACTAGTATAAGCAGCTCGTTGCCCATTTTAATGCATTTTGCGCTTGTAATTTTTTTGTTGTTTTTTGCACTAAAAGTACTGAACAAGAAGCTCTGTGCAAAAATATTGTTATTATTAAATTTTGTTCCAAAAACACAAATAAAAAAATTACCCTCGGTGAGCTCGCCGATATTTACATGTAGCACTTGCAACTTCGTTCGGATCGCCAAAAAAGCGGACAACGAAGCGCTCGTCAAGAAATGTGTGATATCAAAGAGATTACAAGGTCAATTGCATTAAGATGTAGAAGTTTTTGTTTTGTTTACTGCTGTGATTCTTAACAGATCAACGCAAGAAACATTACATAGTAGGCTTGTAGAACTACTATACTTCGGCTAACAAAGCTTACTGATGATATGACGTAGCGGTCATTGAAACTAGTATAAGCAGCTCGTTGCCCATTTTAATGCATTTTCCGCTTGTAATTTTTTTGTTGTTTTTTGCACTAAAAGTACTGAACAAGAAGCTCTGTGCAAAAATATTCATATTTGCTTTGAATTAATTTTACTTCTAAAAAAATATATAATTTTTTTTTAGTGTGATTTATTCTTCAAATAAATAAAATTAAAATCTTACAAAAATGTTTGAATAAAAATAAATAAAAACACTAAAAGAGGAAGGGTATGAGAAGGAGGAAGGAATTTTGTACGGTGCCACATTGCCGACTGACTTTAGGTAACATTTTCTTGAAAAGTTCTAGTTTCCACAGCGGTTTCGATGCTGATTAAAACCCTTTTTTAGATGTTCCACTGAGCCGCAATCACGCCCGCCGTGATTTTTTGCTGTTTTTTTCCAAAAAATTCTGTTGTTGGTTTTATTGAAGAAGTGACCTTTGGCTGATGTGAAAATTAAGAGAAGTGCATAATTTGGCTGGCCATCTAATTTGAAACAATAAGTTGTGTTCAAGTCAGTAGCAAATATTTAGACCTTGAATTAATTTTACTGGCAAGTTATTAATCAGACAAAAACCTCAGTTACGGAGAAGCTAATATACAGGGTTTCAGATATTCTTGAAAGGGGAAAACCTAGAAGTTGTGACCCAGCAACCCGAACACCTCAAAATGTAATACTGAGTAATTTTCACCCATTTTTGTTGCTCAGTTAGGAAAGTTTATGGTGCTATTAAACACTTCAACACTTTAAAAACGACAGAAAACGTGCCAAGAAAAAAACGGCCCCGTAAAACAACGGAAATAACTGATCCAAAACTGATCTTGATTGGCTAAATTAGACCCTAAAATAACCTCTACGAAGATTCAACGCCAAATTTTGGATCAAACTGATGCTATGATATCCACTCGTACTGTACGGAGACGTTTGGTGGAATCTAGGCTTCACGCAAGGAGCTTCTAGTGACGAAAAAACAGAAAAAAAGAAGGATTGAGCTTTAAATGATCCGCCTCCGTGTTTGACCGCTGGCTGGCTCGATAAATTTTTGGTTTCAAGGCCGCACATTTGGGACGTCGTATGTACCGATAACCATCTGGGCCTATGCGGCTAACTTTAGTTTCATCACTCTTCACTATGTGTATCCACTGATTAGTAGTCCAATTTATGTGAGACCTTGCAAACTCAACTTTTCTTGTTTCTATTTTTGCGTCCACGACACGGCAATACCACACGACAGTATTGCAGCGAAAATATCGCTGTCGAAAATTAAACTGGCGTTTTTATGTTATCTTTATTGATCCCATATCAGGGAAATCAAATCAAACTTTTGTAAGAATGAAAAAACATGCGAGCACAACCTAAGGCTGCGTCTAATGCACTTGACGATCGCGAGAGTGAATAGGCATACATTTGCTATTTTTATAGCATATGATCAGTCCTGGATTTATAGTAAGGCACACTAGGCACAGGCGTAGGGCATCAGCGCGGAGGGGGCACCAGAGGTTGAAACTCTGATATAAAATTATATGTTTTATTATAAATCAAGCTATTTTATATAAAATAATGTGGGAAGATATATTAACATCAGCTTTTCCAAATTGTGCGGCAGAAAGATCATTCTCACAACTAAACAGATTTAAAAATCCTTGTCTTACTATGATGAAGCAGGATAGATTGGATGCATTATCAATACTTTGCATTGAAAGTGATATACTACGTGAAACCGATTTTGACGATATTATCAAGGATTTCGCTATTAAAAAGTCAAGTAAACAGTATTTCAGCCAATAAAGTATGCATTAAAAATTGTAACTATTTTACTTCAAATCAATATAATATGAAAAACTAGGGCACCATTTCCTTTAAAAACCTAGGGCACCAAAAATTTAAATCCGGCCCTGCATATGATAGTATAAGATCAAGAGAGATAACATGAAAACTAGGCAATGCGTTTGCAATTTCATTCCAATTACATTGTGCGTGAAATTAAAAAACTTGTTACACGTAAAAAAAAAATTAAGCAAAATGTGCGGAAACCTCAAGTAACAGCAGCAACGGCACTTGATCAACAGCTATTCAATTCCTCTAGTCGTGCTCTATCGAGCTTAGAGCCAGATTACGGTGTTATACACAACAAACCATATACGTTTTTTGATTTATTTTAAAAGGAAAAAATCATAGTATGTAAGTTTTTGCAGTTTTGTTTATTTTTCCTAAATGTTTACATCTTATTTCATTATTTGAAAAAATTCAGCCCTGGACATCGAAGATGCGTTCAATAACGTATTTTCGAGTAGCATATATCCACACGGATTTACGTCGGATGGGTACGGAAAAAAGCGTCAAATTTTATCGGAAAAATCTTAAGAAACAGGATAGTTCGATACGAGTTGGGAGACAGTACTATTTTTATATCAGTTTCAATAGGAACTTTAGAGTAGTGTTATATCGCGGTTACTTCGGGTCATCGTCGTGCGTGATTTGTTAAAAATTATTGGCAAATAGCTAGTAAAAATCATTACACACGATGACGCCAACTTTGGATGGTTTCGGGTAAAGATTATGATAAAACAAAATGTTTCTTTAAATTGCTGCACAGTGTTAAAAATGTTTCAACCCGCTATTTCATTGATAGTAAAACATTTTATTATTCTGCCTTTCTTAAATTATATTTGAATGAATTTTTTCTAATTTGTATGTCATTAGTTTGGACAATTTATCCTATGCTAAAAAAAATAATTTACATTCCTAATTATGTAATGAAGTCTGATACAATTTTATTTATTTTATAGTGTAAAGTATATTTTTGCATTTTTCATTCATATGTGAGGTTTGAAAGTCTGTATAAGTATCGAATTAGCATCATAGGCTTCAAGCCGATAAGGAAAGTCTAGTATTTTAGAGGCAAACTGTAGAGCTCTAAACTTTAGAGTCTAAAGTAATCCGAATCTAAAGTAATTCACTCTTATGTAGAGGAACATCCCAACGTCTATAAAAGCTGTGTTTCTTTGTTCCAAAAAAAAAAAAAACCTATACCTTAAACATACATAAATCTCATTAAGCACTGAGCTCACCAGACTCTAAGTCTGAAGTAGAAGACACATCTTCGACTAAATCCCTTAGATCAGCTAATGTAGGAATCATGGAAGAAATTTTGACTGAGTCGCATTTTTTTGATGTATTCGCAGGAGCAATTGCTTGTTCCGCTCTTTAGATTCAGTTTCACTGATGAAATAGTCATCGCTACTCACTTCTTCACAAATTTTGTTAGCACTTAATATTTTTTGCGAGTTTTCTAAGGAAATGCGTCTGGTCCATTTACGAACTTTACGTTTAGGGCGTCGTTTTGTCTTCAAATGCGAGGTGTTTTTGCTAGTCGAAGTCTCACTGTCGTTAGATGAATGCTTTTTTTTACCAATATCTGAAAATTAAACATTTATGTATATGGGAACACATGAATAAATTTAATAAAACTGTAAGAGCTTACTGTCATCATCTTCATTGTCGTTTTCTTCTTCTTCATCATCCTCTTCGTCTGGTAACTCGTCACTTGAAATATCTTCACGCACACGGTATTGTTTCGGTAAGTGGGATTCATCTTCCATCGGAGAGGATGGTTTGGGTTTTTTATGCTCTCTTAGTATTTTTTCAATTTCAGGTTTTAGTTCTCTACCTGTTTGCTTTTTTATACTTTCTGCAATAACACGTTTTTGATGATCAAGCTGTGGAAACAGATCGCGCGAGTTTTCTAATGCCTGCTTAGCAGCATTCATTTCAGCTTGTTGTATAGATTGTCCAGTAGCAGTAGCCAAACGTTTTGAGCGAAAGTAAACAGCAACAGTATAAACGCGTGTATTCGTAGGTCCAATCGATTCAATTACTTTATAGATTGGAATATCGGGTTCACCACCATCCATTGTGCGAAGTGTTAAGCAGCACTGCTGCAGTTTAGATTTTGGATCGTTCCAGTCTTGATTCATAATAAACATTTGCAAACGTGGAAACAAACAAACATGACAAAACTGTTCACAGTATAAAAGCCCTTTATCAACATACAATGCTCCCAAAAATGCTTCTAACAAATCTGCACGATCCTTAGTTTTAAGTTCTGCTTTTGGATTTGAATAAACTGCATATTTTGTCATTCCAAGATCATCGCAGACTACGGCTTGAGTGCGGTTATTTACTAATGAGGAACGAAGCAAAGACAAATGGCCTTCATGATGTTCAGGAAAATGGCGATAAAGATATTCAGAGCAAATAAGTTGAAGCACTGTGTCCCCAAGAAATTCTAAACGCTGATTAGAACCAAGAGTCAAGTGAGTAAAGCCAATAGAACGATCTGTAAATGCGCGAGCTAACAACCGAATGTGTTTGAATTTAATACCAATAGCATCTTCAAACTTAGTAAGCTCTTGAAGAACTGGATAAGATGCGATGCAGTCACGGTCACCTAAAAAATGGCAAAGGTTTTAAATAAAATATTGAATGGTAATATTAAGCTATAACTACCTAAGGGTTCTTGTTCCTGTAGAGGATGCTCTGGATAATTTTTCCATATCTCTTTAAGTTGCAGATCTTCCATAAACAATGCATTCATAAATACATTGTCAGCTACAGATATGCCACCATCTAATAACAAAGCGCCCATCAAAGCCTCAAAGCAATTAGCCATAGCGTGTCTTAGTTCAAGCTCGTGACATAGATCTGAGCCATGCGCGTACAGCATATACTCCTCTAAATGTAACTTTTTTGCTAGCAGTGCCAAATGCTGATTCTGAACAATAGCAGCACGATATGTTGCTAAACCACCTTCTTCCAATTCAGGAAACATAAAGAATAAGTGTATAGAACTAAGGAACTCTACGACTGCATCACCCAAAAATTCTAAACGTTCATTGTGCGTTATATTCGACATTGTTTCATACTCTTTTCCAAATCGTGACATGATATTAATTAAAGTGTTAATACCTCGTTTCCGTGTGTTCATATAATGAATTTTACGATCGCCATATTCTGGCTGTCGAATGCCACAGTTAGTGAGGCTGTTTCGTGCATGATCAGGATTTGTGCCGTAGTTTTCCTTGTATGAGGGATGTGTCAATGCTAGCTGAAGAAGATATCTATTAAGAATAAAAATAAAAATAAAAACTTTTCTGGATGTTTCTTCTTTTATTGCTCTGAATAGTTTTTCAGTTCATTTTACTAAATAAACTTTTATTTTTACATTTAAAAATGTAGACTACACGGTTTGATGAGAACTTGTGCTTTAAGTGTCTACATTTTTAAAATATCTAGAAAAATTGTAGAATCAACTAACAAACTTTGCCCCAAGGTAAATATAGAAATATTAAATTATTGACATGAACAGTAAATTTTACCTATTTTTAAATTTATAATCGATTCGATCCTCCAATAAATTCAATGATTTGTGAAATCTCAAATGACCGGTTAAAACTGGAATTAACATGGCATGTTGTACAATATCACACATGATCCCTGTACGACAGTAACCTTTTGAACTGACAGCTACAGTAATATTGCGCTTCATGCGTCCCTGTGTGCGCATTTCTTGCAAGCGAGCCTCTTTTTCCTCTAATTTTCGTTTATCTTTGTAAGAAGGTTTCGACATATTTGCCATAAGATGACGAAATTTAACGTATTCACGCCATGCTTTCTGATACTCTGGATTGCCAGCATAACTCAGTTGTGGCGGACGGATACCGAAGTGAACTATAGCAGGATATGTTACACCATCTTCAATATCAATGCATTCCGGTAGATCTGAAACATTTCGATCAAGTTGATCCACACGAACTGAACAGGGCTTATAACCTGGTTTTGTCACCAGCATTCCTTTGATGAAATCCACATAATCTTGCCAATCATTTTGGCTTATGTCCTTCATCCTTAGTAATTGCTGACATTCTACTAAAGGCGCCGAATTGTCTAGTAAATATTTAAGTACTTCGCACATGGCCAAAACTTCCTTGCCATTATCTGGCAAGTCACGCACAAAACGAGGTAAAAAATGAAAAGCAGAACAAGAGCTTTCTGCTCCCATAGCATTTGGAAGCAGTGAAAAATCAACTAACTCAAGAAGTTCTTGAAAAAGATATTTGCCTTGAAGTAAAAAAAAAGAAAGATAACTTTAAAAATATGTAAACAATAATTTTTTGCTCATTATCATTAAAAAGAGTTTCAAACAAAACTGCATCATTACTTTTTTTTCATTATAATTTCGGATTCTCGATCTTGCAGAAAGTGAGGGTGTATGTAGACTTTGTCGCTCCCAGTATAACACGGTAAATGCAAAAACACGGGCAAAAACGATTTTTTATAACTATGTATTAAGTTCTTTTTTTTTTTGGGTTAAATTTATAATTTAAGGTTGTGTTGTACCACAAAACGCGCGCTCGAAGTCAGAATCGGTGAGCACAAACGAGACATAAAAAACAAAAAGACAACAACAGCATTAGCACAACATACAGTGGCTCACAGCTTATTGTATGCAGTGCGTACATTTAAATTCAGCGATCTACAATTCCGAAACTAAATGTAATATTATAAAATTTTGATTTCATTTGAAAGAGTGAAAATTGAAGTTTAAAAAATATTTTTTTTATTGCTAAAAAATATTATCTGAAATTTTATAACATACTAATAAATTTCGGATGGATTGGCTTTTGGTTGATCAGAGTAAAGTTCTGATTGCTTTCCACCTGGGGATTGCCAGAGTGATCTCTGAGCCAACCATTAGCAAGTTGACACACAGCCTCCCCGCGGCTCCATCTGGGTAGCTATCTCCGCATCCGCTGAGATAGTGAGCGAATGTGTGCAGCGTGTCCTCCCTGGAAGTAAACTGGGTTGTGCGCAGGGTTTGGTACCCGCCACGAAAAAAAAAAAACACTCCAATGAAGACTAAAAAAGCCTCGGATAATGAACCCCTCAACGTTGACGACCACTGCAAACGAAAAAAGGACTATGATTTAAGGATATGCACCTGGAATATCCGGACCCTCAATAGGGAAGGTGCCTCTATCGAATTGGCGGATGCCCTCGGAAAAATTAAGGCTGACATCACCGCCATCCAGGAAATAAGATGGATAGGACAAGGTTGCTCTAAGCAAGCAAGTTGCGATATCTACTACAGCTGCCATGCGGAGAGGCGCGAATTGGGATGCGGATTCGTAGTAAGCAAGAGACTTCGCCACCATATCACCAGGTTCACACCTGTGAGCGAAAGGTTGGCTACGATCCGCGTCAAGGCTCGATTTTTCAACATCAGCTTGAATTGCGCGCACGCCCCGACGGAGGAAAAGGACGATGCTGTCAAAGATGCCTTCTATGCGAGACTCGAGGAAGTATACGACCGCTGCCCGGCCCATGACGTTAAAATTATACTCGGGGATTTCAACGGAAAGGTCGGAAGAGAAGGTATATTTGGCCCCACTGTCGGTCAGTTCAGCCTTCACGAGACCACCTCAAACAACGGTCTACGGCTGATCTACTTCGCCGCGGCGCGAAACATGGTAGTAAGTAGCACCAGATTTCAACACCTCGATATCCACAAGGCCACCTGGCTGTCCCCTGATCAGAAAACACGCAACCAAATCGATCATGTTGTGATCGACGGAAGGCATGCTTCGAGCGTGCTAGATGTTCGTACGTTCCGGGGAGTCAATATTGACTCCGATCATTATCTTGTTGCAGCCAAGATACGCATGCGGCTGTGCAATGCAAAAGATGTACGCTCTGGTACGCAACGAAAGCTGGACGTCGCTAAGCTGCAATCACATCGGACGGCCGAAGCCTATTCCGCTCGCCTCTCAGAACTGCTCCTTCAACCTGACTCTCTACCCGATGATCCCGGTGGACTTTGGGCGCATATATCCCGCTCCATGCGCTCTGCCGCTGAGGAAGTCATTGGTTTCCGACGCCCACTTCCGCGAAATCAATGGTATGACCAGGAGTGTCGCGAAGCTACTGCAGTGAAAAACGTCGCCTACAAAAGAACCCTGCAGTCAGCAGCAACGCGAGCCATGCACGAAAACTACCGGGAAAAGAGAAAGGATGAGAGGCGCCTTTTCAGACGCAAGAAACGAGAGCAGGAAAGGCACGAGCGTGAGAAACTCGAAGTGTTACGGGGCAGGAATGATGCTCGAAAATTTTACCAACAAGTGAAGCGTCTGACCCAAGGTTTCAAGCCCGGAGCATCTACCTGTAAAGATGAACATGGAAATCTGGTTACGGATACGCAGGGTACTTTGAGATTATGGAGGGAACACTTTTCCAAGCTGCTTGCTAGCGATGACTCCACCAATCCCGCCTTTGGAAAAATTAACCCGATGCCACCAATCAACGACGATGGTGTGGACGTACCACCACCTAGCCATGACGCGGTACGAGTTGTGATCCAACGACTTAAGAACAACAAAGCGGCTGGTGCCGATGGCCTGCCAGCTGAATTGTTCAAGACCGGCGGCGATAAGCTGATAGGGTGTATGCATCAACTCATCTGCAAAATATGGCTAGTTGAAAGCATGCCCCACGATTGGAATCTCAGTGTCCTTTGTCCTGTACTGAAGAAAGGTGACCCGACAATCTGCGCTAACTACCGGGGAATCAGTCTTCTTGCCATCTCTTACAAGGTCCTGTCGACTGTACTGTGTGAAAGACTTAAGCCGTTTGCCAACACACTGATTGGGCCTTATCAGTGCGGCTTTAGACCTGGTAAGTCCACCATAGACCAGATCTTCACACTACGTCAAATCCTGGAAAAAACCCACGAAAAACAGATCGATACCCATCATCTCTTTATCGATTTTAAAGCAGCTTTCGATAGCCCGATACGGGATTGCCTGTATGCCACCATGTCTGAGTTCGGTATACCTGCGAAGCTGGTGCGGCTTTGCAGAATGACGTTGAGCAACACAGCCAGCTCCGTCAGAGTAGGAAGGGACCTCTCCGAACCATTTGATACCGAACGAGGTTTCAGACAGGGCGATCCACTATCCTGCAACCTCTTCAACTTTGTGATGGAAGGGGTGTTGCGAAGAGCCAGTGTACATCGTAATGGCACTATTTTCTACAAAAGTGTCCAGCTCCTTGCATATGCCGATGATATTGATATCATTGGACGTTGTAAGCGAGATGTTACTGCTGCGTTCTCTGCTATCGAAAAAGAGTCAGCGAAAGTGGGTTTGACGGTGAACGAGGGCAAAACAAAGTATATGCTGTCCACAAACAAGGAGACGCGGCGTATTGGATCCTTTGTTACTGCGAACAACTATACTTTCGAAGTTGTCAAGGAATTCACCTATCTTGGCACCGCCGTGAACACTCAAAACGATGTCAGCCTGGAGATAAAGCGAAGACTAACTCTTGCTAATAGGTGTTACTATGGTCCCAGAAAGCAATTGAGTAGTAGAGACCTCTCTCGCCCGACAAAACTGACACTCTACAAGACGCTCATCTTACCCGTGCTACTTTACGGCGCAGAAGCATGGGTTGTGTCGCAGACTGATGCAGCCACGCTTGGGGTGTTTGAGAGAAAAATTCTTCGCAAAATCTTCGGTCCTGTTCACGTCGGCGACGACTACCGTATTCGAATGAACTACGAACTGTACGAGCTCTACGCTGACATTGACATAGTCAAGCGCATCACTATTCAACGTCTGCGCTGGCTGGGACATGTTGTGCGTATGGACGAAGAAGCTCCGGCGAAAAAGGTGTTTGATGCGGAAGCCGCTGGGCGACGACGAAGAGGAAGACCATGCCTCCGATGGAAAGACCAAGCCGAGGAAACCCTATCCACGCTTGGTGTAAATGATTGGAGAAGGCGTGCGCAAAGCAGAGGCGCCTGGAGAGAGCTTTTGAGGTCGGCCGTAACCCGGTAACGGGTTGTTATGGCCACCCAAGTAAGTAAGTAAGTACTAATAAATTTAATTTCACAGTTTATTATATGCATATTAAGGTGGCCCTTATTTTCAAAAGTGTCGTTTTCTTAAATCGATCCCCCTAAAAATGTGTGAATAGATGAAAAACGATAAAATGTGAAGTTTTAGATTAATCCGAAGTGATTTAGAGGTCGCTCAACCCAGTCGAAATATCGAAAAGTGTTTTTATTTTCATGTTTTTCCTTTTACCCACCCTTGAAGTATATTAAACCAATATTGAATAATAAGTAAATATTTAGACATATTATGTAATCGATTACCTTTCCAACCAGCTAAAAATCATAAAAATTGGATGATAAATAAAGAAGTTATATTCATTTATATTATTAACCCTTGTGTCTACACTTGGATACAAACTTTTAACAGAAATTTCCTATATTTCTCATGAGAGTATCCTAAATATAATGCAATATTAAAGAAGTGTGTACCTACATTCAGTGGGGTGTGGGCGTGCATTTTATAAATTTACTACGTTGATATACACTTGGATACATTTGTACCCTAAAGCATTTTTAACTCTTTTTAAAGAAAACAAAATCAACTTGAGTGCAAAAAATTTATTAAATGTGTAAGAATGTGAAAATTGTCTCAGCCACCTTCAAAAACTTTAATAACGACTGAGAAATTCAAAATTAAAACAGTTATTTCCGGAAAGCTTGAATTGCGATACTATAGGTTTGTCAGCCACTCATATAGACAGAATTTGATGGTTGTATCGGATAGCTAGTTGTGGCTAGTGATGACATTTGGGTTTTGTTTAAATGTACTGTATGGAGAGTTGAAATGTAGTTTTTAGATGCCGAATGTACTTTTTTCGCCATGAAAATGAATAAACTCTTTACAATTACAAAAATGCAACAAAATTTCAACTTTTTTGCAAAAAAAAAATGTTTAGCAAAGTTTACTTCAGGCATCATTCGCGATAAGTTCACTAAAAATATTATTACAATTTTTAGAAATTGTTGAAATGCACCGAAAGTACTGAAAATGGGCCAAGTGTACCGAATGTAATGATGACGAATTTTCACGACGGAAATGTACCGAAAAAAGTACAAATGTACCTAAAATGCTATCACTGGTTGTGGCTAGGGTTATGCAGTGCAGTTTTCAATCACCGAAGGAGTTATGGCAATCAGATATTTTACCAATTCTCGAGCCACAATGTCCTTGCTACGATTTTGGCATATTTTCCGTTTCATAAGTTCTGATAACAGTGTTACATGAGCTGCTCGTGTGGGGACCAAGATAAGGTCAAATGGAAAACTCGGCAGAACTGTTTTGATTGCCATAAGCCAGTTAAGTGGATTGATGAAGCCGACATCAATATGAATGTTTCAAATGCCAACATCCAAAATATCAGCATTATTGATACATATTTTTAATTTTGTTTTATATACCATTTAAAATTATTTTCAAATTTCACTATAATTTCTGATAGAATTTTAAAATTTTTGCTGAAAAATTCGACCCATCCTCATGTAAATGTACTAGGGTACAAACGTATCCAAGTGTAGACTTAAAGGTTTACAAAGTAGGTATTGACACAAGGGTTAAAAAACCAAACATTTTAATTTCTATAATATAAGTAAAAAGATAATAGCTATCAATATTTTTTATTTAGAATCATTTTTTTTACAATAAGAAAATTTAAAAGGAAAAATAATACAAAACTAATATTTAAGTCAATTTGAAGTTTGATTTAGTAAGCGATTTGAAGTTTTTCCGATAGTCAGTAACCACTTGCAATAAATATTGCTTTTATTGTTCTTTTTCGGTTAAAATTTTATTATATTCTTCAATTAATTTTTCTCTACGTTCTGCTGCATCAGTTATTACATTTATATTATGAATTATATTATTTCCTTTTTTATAAGCTTCATTGACGTTCCAATTAGTCTTCATTTAAAAAATCAGTGGAAATTATAAAGCGATTAGAAAATTTATGTGTGTTAACGGTAACAAATTCCTGAAGCCCTTTATATGAAAATGTTTTCATTTCCGTTGCTTTAAGAGTTATACCGTATACGCTTCATATTATCTATTATATCAATATTTCGTCGCAATCTTTATCATCTCCTCCATCATAACTATTTTTAAAATTCATTATCTTTTCAGATATTTCTCTTTTAATTTTATTGTTAACGTTTCATCAAACACACTTAGCGCAACACATTCGTCTGACAGGTACCATAAATGATTCGAAAACTTTTTGACTGCATCTTCAGATATTTGTTTGTCAAATGATTTGTAATTATAAAATTCTTTTAAGAGACACAAGTCTTGGAATGGCGCTAATGATGCTATTGGACATTTAAACCAAGCCTTCACATAAAAATGGATAATAAAAGCACATATATTTCTTAAATTGTTATCTTCAAGCACTGTTAGAGTAAGTTCTGTTCGTAATAGATCAATTTTCCAGATACATTTTCATTTGTAGCTACGTACCGCCATGAGTTCCACTTTCTGATGAAAATACTAATTCTAAAATCAATCATTCAAGTAAAATTAGAACTACATAAATCATGTTATTAATTGATACAGTAAGTCGAACTTGAAAGAAGACACCAAAAATCTGAAATTTTTAAATCTAACGTACATATCAATGCCTGCTTTTCTTGTGCAAGCCTATTTTTGAAAAATACATTAATATGAAATATTCTTGTAGAAATTAAAATGTTCGGTTCTTTAATGATATAAATGGCCATAACTTCTTTATTTGTCAACCGATTTTTATAATTGTTAGAAAGTTAATAAATTATTTAATATGCATTAGTATATATTTTTATGATTTAACAAGTTCAGAAGTGAGTGAATGGACAAAACGCAAAAAAAAAATCATATTTTTCGAAATTTTGGTCGGCTTGAGCGACCTCTAAATCACTTCGGATTGATCTGAAACTTCACATTTTATCGTTTTTCATCTATTGGCACACTTTAATGGGGATCGATCAAAAATCGCACTGAATTAAAATTTTCCCATACACTCGGGGGCCACCTTAATGCACATATGTTAAACTGAAAAAACATGGTCAAATATAATTATTTTGTACTTTAACCAACTTTAAATGACAAGTTGAGTTACAACAAAAACTTGAATGTGGAATTATTTGGAATGTTAATCAAAGTAGAAATGCTTCAAAAGGAAAAAAATCCTTAGAGCTTTTTTTTTTAATTCCATATTTACTGTTTTTTAGTAATATTATCTAGTATAATATGTGTATAACGTACGTATGAAATTTAAAAAACATCCGATTGTGCTCAAATTTTGACACGTTAAAGAACCTAAAAAGACAGTCTCACAGTCCGAATTTCAGCTCCTTAGATATTCGGGGTCTTGAGTACTGTAAGGTCAAATTTCGAAAAAACGCAATTTTTGCGAAAATAGCCAAATTCAATGTTTGATATCTCTGGGCCTGGTCAACCATTTTCACTATATGGTATCTCATTTAAAAGCAAATATATAGATAAACATAATAAGATCGGTCTTTAGTATTATGAATAAAACTACGATTTAGTACACCATTTTCAAAGCAGACATATTTTACTAAGACGTATTTAACTTAATCGGGTCGCAAAAATAAGTCTTAAGGTCTAGAGGTTTAAAATTATTTTTTATGTATAAAAGATGACATAACAAAAAAAAAAAATTGATATCCACAACTTTAAATTTAGATTTGAGAGTTTTTAGAACAAATATTTTTAAGCCGGACTAAACACGACAATTTTCAGATCTAAATATGATTCTTTCTCCAGACCCCGACCACCTAGGAAGCTGAAATTAAGACTGTAGTGCTATCTATTAAAGTATTTTGACGTATCAAAATTTGAAGAAAATCGAATGACTTTTAAATTTCATACATATGTTATACATACGTCATATCATTAAAAAACAGTAAATATGGAATTGAAAAAAAAAGCTCTAAGGATTTTTTATATTTTTCATATATCGACTCTAAATTACATCCCAAATAATCTCCAATCAAAGTTTTTGTTGTAACTCACACTTTTATTAAAAGTTGGTTAAAGCCCACCGTGACTGTGGTAGTGGTAGCCTATTCAGTCAACTACGGCTTTAAAGTGGTTTGGCATCGAAGCAGCAAGTTTTTTAGTGGTATATGGCGAGATATTACGCCATTCAATTTAAAGTGCCTCTTTTGGGCTTTTTTTTTTGTTTAAAATGTTGTATTTTCGGACAATTTTTTTTTTTAAATCGTCCATAAATTTACAATCACACTTAGATCTGGCGACTATGCTGGCGGTGCCATAAAATTCGGGCACTTATATATTAACCAGGATTAAACTACATCTCCGTGCAACTAGGTAGTTTTTGATTTATATAAAGACATATGCAATTTGAAATACGCAACAAAGTCCGTAGTATCAATACTTTTTTTAAAAGTTGAACTTTGATACTTTAAAAATATAATATAGGCAATACTTTTTTTACCGTTATTCTTGTGAAGTGAAGACATTCGATATTTTGTTAAGAAGTAGATCGTGCAACAAATTAGGGACAGTGACAAAATATAACTTTTATTAATTCAAAAAATTAAGAAGAGGTTTGTTACATATTGTTTATGGTTACTAGTAATTATAAAAGTTAATTTTGGTAGTTTAAAATGGTTAGAAAAAAATTGGGTGACGTCAGCACACGAAAAATCATGTTATAGATGGATCAAGATGGAAGCTCTTGTCTACAGATCGCAGATGCCTCAGAAGTTTTCAAAACCATGGTAGGCAGTGTGCTACAATATTTAAAAAAATGTTCGACTATACCAAACGTGCAACGCAAGCAAAAAAGCTGCATAACAACTGTTCGAGAAGATATCTTACTGTCCAGGAGTCTAAAAAATCCGTATAAATCCGAAAACGAAGATGGGATGGCTATCAATGGCGAAAATGAAGCAGACCCATTCCTATCGGGTGACACTCTATTTATTTTAATTTCGTCAGAAAACAACACTTTTACGTTGCTTTGCATTCTAATGACGATATTTTTTGGCAAACTCAATCCTCTTCTTACGGTTGCGTTCAAATAAAAGGGGCTTTTTCCGAGAAATCCGTCCAAAAAGTCCAACTTCACGGAAACATCTATTAATTGTGTCTACGGATGGGTCTGCTTCATTTTCGCCATTGATAGCCACCCCATCTTCGCTTTCGGATTTATACGGATTTTTTTAGACTCCCAGACAGTAAGGTTATCTTCTCGAGCAGTTGTTATGCAGTTTTTTTGCTTGCGTTGCCCGTTTTCTATAGTCGAATATTTTTTTAAATATTGTAGCTCACTGCCTACCATGGTTTTGGAAAGTTCTAAGGCATCTGCGATTTGTCGACAAGAGCTTCCATCTTGATCCATCATAACGTGATTTTTCGTGTGCTGACGTCACCCAATTTTTTTCTAACCATTTTAAACTACCAAAAATAACTTTTATAATTACTAGTAACCATAAACAATATGTTACAAACCTCTTCTTAATTTTTTGAATTAAAATATTATTATATTATTATATTTTGTCACTGTCCCTAATTTGTTACACGATCTACTTTTTAACAAAATATCGAATGTCTTCCTATGTCCTATGTTGTATTTTTAAAGTATCAAAGTTCAACTTTAAAAAGTATTGATACTACGGAATTTTTTGCGTATTTCAAATTGCATATGCCTTTATATAAATCAAAAACTACTGTTCCTAATTAGTTGCACGGAGCTGTATATCCGCTCTCAGTTTTGGATTTTTATATTGGTAAAACCACAAATGTGTCTGTATGCCCAGATTTTTGACACTTTGCAGCAAGTTGTCATTTAAAACCTGAAGACACATATCCATACTCATGATATTTTTCATAAAAGTCAAATTTCTGGTATCATCAGCTGTCATGCAAGCGTACATAGTTCAATCCTGGTTAACATTAGGTGCGCAACTATGTTCTCGCTGTTTGTCAATAGATGGCTGCAGCAATAAGAGCTGGACGATTTTGACATATCCAAATTGTCATGAACCAAGCTTAGACATATGGTAAACAAACCGCTTCGACACATAAGTGATTTTGTTTTTGCGTTATATGCTGATGGTTGTGTGAAAATGGCTGATTTTGTGCCAAACAATCGCCATTTGCGGGAAGTGTTGATTTTCTTCTTTCATTCGAAGAAAACGGCGGCTGAAGCACATCGAGAGCTCCAAAAATGGATTCATTACAGCAACCCAAAGAAAAAAAAATCTTGGGGACTGGCCGGTCATGCTTCTACGTCATCGTCCCGACCGAATATTCACGCTGCAAAGGTTGTGCTGTATTTGGTGGGACCAGGTCGGTGTTATTTATTATGAGCTGTTGAAACCGAACGAAATTATCACTGGGGAACGGTATCGAACTCAGTTGATGGGACTGAGCCGAGCACTGCGCGAAAAACGGCCACAATACGAGCAGAGACACGAAAAAGTGATTCTACTGCATGACAACGCTCGGCCCCATGTTGCCAAACCCGTTAAAACCTACTTGAAAACGCTAAAATGGGACGTCCTACCCCACCCGCTATATTCCCCAGATATTGCGCCGTCCGATTATTTCTTGTTCCGTTCGATGGCACATGGTCTGGTTGATCAGCAGTTCCACTCATATGAAGACATCAACAAATGGCTTGATTCGTGGATAGCCTCAAAAGACGAACACTTCTACCGCCAAGGTATTCGAGCTCTGCCAGAAAGATGGGAAAAAGTTGTCACCCGCGATGGGCAATACTTTGAATAAATAATTTGTAACCATTTTTTCATAATAAAGTTGATTTTTGATTAAAAAAAACAGCGAGAACTCAGTTGCGCACCTAATATATAAGTGCCTGAATTTTATGGCACCGCCAGCATAGTCGCCAGATCTAAGTGTGATTGTAAATTTATGGACGATTTAAAAAGTAATGTCCGAAAATACAACATTTCAAACAAAAAAGGCCTAAAAGAGGCACTTTAAATTGAATGGCGTAATATCCCACCATAACCACTAAAAAACATGCTGCTTCGATGCCAAACCACTTTTAAGCCGTAGTTGACCAAATAGGCCACCACACTTACTATAAAAAATTACAAAATCATTATTTTTGACAATGTTTTTGCAGTTTAACATATCGACCCCTGTGCGCGAAAATATCGTATGTGCCATTTTTTCGAAATTGACTTTTTGATGCAAATTTAATCTATACCCCACTACGCATCACCTGGTAAAATATTGTAGCTGAAATTCTTATAATTTGTAGTTGTATGACCAATATTTTTAAATAATATGAATATATGTGTGTACGTGTACTTGGGCTTTTTTGGTCACAATGTTATATATGCAAATAAAACAAATTTCATTTCATATTTTCACCCGACGTTTCGCCAATGGATTTTCGGCTTCTTCAGGGGTTATATATTGAAGTAAAAGCTTAAAATAAAGAACAATTTTTTAAAAACAGAAATTATGAACATCACGAACACTTGTCAACTTACATGTAAATTACATTTGAAATAAAAATAAAATTGAAAATAAACACTTAAATAAATTAACAAAAATATCACAACAAAAATTACAACATCAAATCACTGTACTGTAACTAAGACTAATATTGCTGTAATCTTCTTTTCTATTTATAGCTGTCTTGTAGCTTTGTCTAATTCTTAAGCTTTCCAGAGTAAGCCGCACATTCTCTTTTTTCTCTCTGTCCAATATTTTTGCGTTGTCAAAGTCAGCTGTGTGTTGTTTTTCTGTTAAATGTTTTGCTAGTGCTGTCGTCTCTTTTTTGTTTTTCGCGTCTGCCTTATGTTCGTAAATACGTGTTCCAAAAGCTCTTTTTGTAGTGCCAATGTATATCGCATTGCATTTTTCTCCCTCTTTACCATTGCAGTTGATTTTATAAACTATGTTGTGTTCTTGTAGTTTTTCTATTTTATCTTTTGTGTTTGTGAATAATGATGTGAGTGTTTTATTTGGTTTGTACGCAAAGACTGTGTTTTCATTTTTTAAGCTTTTTGTTGATGCTTCATCAGTAAGAGTTGGAACGTATGGTACGCTGAAATAGCGTTTAGGTTGATCTTCTATATTATTGTTTGTTGGTTGTATTTGTTGTGTAAAATTAGTGATGTTTGTATTTTTATTTATATTAATTAGGTGATTGATTAATCTAGTGGGATAGTTATTTTTATTTAGTATTTTCTTTAGTTTTTCTATGTTTTGTTTTTCGAAAGTTTTATTGCTTATTGTTAGCGCTGTCCGTATTATGTTGCTAGCTGTGTTTCGTTTTTGTTTGTAGGGTTGTGTTGAATTAAAATTTATAATTCTGCCGGATGCTGTTGGTTTTGAATACCAGTTGAAAATTATTTTGTTGTCTTTTTTGTGAATTGTTGTGTTTAAATATGGTAGTGTTTTGTTATTTTCTTCTTCAAATGTGAACTGTAGCTTATTATGGTATTTGTTTAGTGTTGACAGTATTCAAAACCAACAGCATCCGGCAGAATTATAAATTTTAATTCAACACAACCCTACAAACAAAAACGAAACACAGCTAGCAACATAATACGGACAGCGCTAACAATAAGCAATAAAACTTTCGAAAAACAAAACATAGAAAAACTAAAGAAAATACTAAATAAAAATAACTATCCCACTAGATTAATCAATCACCTAATTAATATAAATAAAAATACAAACATCACTAATTTTACACAACAAATACAACCAACAAACAATAATATAGAAGATCAACCTAAACGCTATTTCAGCGTACCATACGTTCCAACTCTTACTGATGAAGCATCAACAAAAAGCTTAAAAAATGAAAACACAGTCTTTGCGTACAAACCAAATAAAACACTCACATCATTATTCACAAACACAAAAGATAAAATAGAAAAACTACAAGAACACAACATAGTTTATAAAATCAACTGCAATGGTAAAGAGGGAGAAAAATGCAATGCGATATACATTGGCACTACAAAAAGAGCTTTTGGAACACGTATTTACGAACATAAGGCAGACGCGAAAAACAAAAAAGAGACGACAGCACTAGCAAAACATTTAACAGAAAAACAACACACAGCTGACTTTGACAACGCAAAAATATTGGACAGAGAGAAAAAAGAGAATGTGCGGCTTACTCTGGAAAGCTTAAGAATTAGACAAAGCTACAAGACAGCTATAAATAGAAAAGAAGATTACAGCAATATTAGTCTTAGTTACAGTACAGTGATTTGATGTTGTAATTTTTGTTGTGATATTTTTGTTAATTTATTTAAGTGTTTATTTTCAATTTTATTTTTATTTCAAATGTAATTTACATGTAAGTTGACAAGTGTTCGTGATGTTCATAATTTCTGTTTTTAAAAAATTGTTCTTTATTTTAAGCTTTTACTTCAATATATAACCCCTGAAGAAGCCGAAAATCCATTGGCGAAACGTCGGGTGAAAATATGAAATGAAATTTGTTTTATTTGCATATATAACATTGTGACCAAAAAAGCCCAAGTACACGTACACACATATATTGAAATTCTTATAGTTACGCCAAAAATTGACTGTATATTTTATCGTATGTCACACTAGATTATTTACTTGTGCGCGAAATTATCGTATGTGCCATACAAAAATATATTGTGCATAATTGTTGATATTCTATTCACTACATATTTTTTTAAATTAGAAGTAGAATGTGAAGCGTAGAAATGGCTATTGTTTTTTGTGGGGTGAGCAGGATGGTAAGCGAGGATGCAATGAAACTCGCACTGCCCTTTATAAATATCTAATAATCGTAGACCAAAGACAGACAGCTAATGACATAAGTCTATATTGCGACAGTTGTGCTGGTCAAAACCACAACAAGACCGTATTAGCTATGCTGGCACATTTTTCAAATTCTTCAAACTTCATTGAAAAAATTAAAATTACATATTCACTTCCCGGTCATACCAGTTGATTCAGTGCCATAGCACAATTGAATCTTTTGTACGAAATCGTACGATTTGGGCGCCCAGTGAATGGCCCATAATTATTCGCAATGCACGCACTAACCCATAGGGATACGACTGCATTAAAATAAGTCACTCTGAGCTCAAGAACTGGAAGTCACTTGCAGATTTCTTACTATCGAACAAAATTAAACTAGACTCTAATAAACTTCGCATAGCTTCATTCAAAAAAATCAAAATCAATTGAACCCATCTATGGATGTTCTGAAAATTCCACTAAAAAAACCATAAACAACTTTAATTTAACTTTTAAGCTACAAATGTTGTACCATAAGCCTTTATGTATCTCCTCGATAAAATTTAATGATTTGCAAAATCTATGTTTAAAAAATAGTATTCCATCAAAATATCACAATGAGTATTTAAATTTAAAACATTCCTCAAGAATAAAATAATCGTTAAATGAAAGCGACGATGAAGATTGAATTACTTAAATTTAATTATTTTTGAAATTAAAAACATGCTTTTGTTATGTGTAACTTTTGTTTAATGTTATTTTATACTACTTAAAATAATAAAAAAAAATTAAATAAATAAAACCTTAATTTTTTCACATATTTTCACAAAGATTTAAGATCACAAATAACTTTGCGTTTCAATTTATTTCCAATTTAAACTGTTTTTCATGTTATCGTAAGTGCCATTTGCTGCAAGCACACCTACGAAACGTTGTGAGCGAAACTATCGTATGTGCCAAAAAATATGTTTTTCTCGGAAAATGTACACTTTTCCACAGGAAAAATTCTGAGTAGAAAAAGTAGAAAAAACCCTCTCCTGTAAAATTTAGTTTTTGGCACATACGATAATTTCGCGCACAGGGGTCGATATGTATCTGCATATAATAAGCTGTGACATGAAATTTAGTAGTATGTTTTGATTTTTATGTTTAAAATTTCAGATAATATTTTTTAACAATAAAAAAAATTATTTTTTAAACTTAAATTTTCACTCTTTCAAATGACATCGAAATTTTTTTCATATTCTATTTAGTTTCGGAATTGTGGAGCGCTGAATTTAAATTTTACTTTCTACAATAAGTCTGATAGTTTGTGTATAATAAAACTCATAGTTTTTGAGTTATAGCAAAAAAATATAATATTGGACAAATTTGCACCGTTCTCAAAAGTCCAAGCATAAATTTAATCGAACTTTTGGATTTATCATTTTCAGGTTACAATTGAACATCTGAGACAATAAAATACCTTCAACGAATTAGTTTTTTATTCAAATACATACATAGTCAATAGCCAAAAGCATAGGCAAAAAGGTAAAAATTGGCAAAATCATACAAAAGTAGGTAACTTTGAACGACTGTATCTTTATCAATCTTCATTAAAGATACTTTTATGGGTCACCATTTTGACGGAAACATCACCTTTTTTTTATGTGAACCGAAAAAATCTAAGTCTTCTCTAAAAAAACGCTATCCAAAAATAAAAAATATTCAAAATATTGAAATTTTTCGGTTCTTTTAAATAGTTTTTTTAACTTATCTTGATGAAAAAATAAGTTCTGTGACCTTATAAAGTGTCATTTCAATAGGAAATTTTATTGCCTACAATAAGTCTGTTAATGTGCAACTGCTAAAAATATATAGTTTTTGAGTTATGATTAAAAATATAAAAAGTGGGCAAATTTGCACCGTTCTCAAAAGTGCAAGCCTAAATTTAATCGCGCTTTTGGCTATATCTTTTTAAGGGTTCAATTCAACATATAAGACAATAAAATACCTTTAACGAACTAGTTCCTTATTCATATACATAGGGTAAGAATTTCTCAAACGGGCCACTTCTCAACCCCAAATGCTAATTTTTTCACGAATCTTGTTACATATTTAGATAGTGGTATATGCTGAAAATCGAACTGTGATATTATTTTATTTTTATTATTTTTTTTGTTGTTGTTATAGGCAATTGAAATTCGGGTACCAAATTTTTTCAAAAACTCATAACTTTTGAACGAGTTTTACGATTTTTATAAATTTAACTGTGTTCGATTTGTATTGAATTAGAGTACAAGTGAAATTGTTTTCAATTTTAAGTGATGTTTTTTTTCAGTGTTTGGAGTACGTTTATTTATTAAAAGTTAATAAAAAACAGCCTTCCCTGTCCGATTGAAAACCAAAAAAAAATATACAAATGTAACAAACATTAAGGTACAATATTCCGTTGAGAAAAAAATGGATCGCCCTTGACATAATTTTTATTAATATATTTGTAACTCTGTATTCTTTAAATTTTGTTTACTTTTCTACATAATAGTCCAGCAGAACAACAAAATAGTTCGTTACAGCAATCCGACAGCGGAATATTGTCGAACAAGCTCTTGTAAAAGAGGACAAAATAAATCGAACTGACATTAGCTATCCGGAGTTGAATAGGGTGCATTTTTAGCCCATTAGTGCTCACGGCGATCCAGGCGTGATATCAAAAATCTGCTTCGACAGAATTGCTTTTTTTGGCTTCAATAAGCTAAAAAAAATTTTTTCCGATTCGAAAAGCTCATTTTCCTACTTTTCCGGAACGTCCTTTTAGAAGGACACTGAACATTGAAAACCATTTAGTTGGGGAAAATTCATGTATACTGAAATGCAAAGACAAATTTTGTTGCATACCAAAGCAAACTAGATATAATAAAAGTAAAAAAAGCCTACCACCATTCAAAATATCATGCGTTAAAATAAAGTATTTAAATATTTACCTCTTCTACATTTTTAATTTTTTCTTTTTTTTTTTGAAAAATTCACTTTGAACGCCCGCAAAACTTGTAATTGTCAATATTTTGAAACGTAAAAAATATGGTAAGCATAAGTGTTGCCATACAATACTATATATCTAAATGCTCAAAAGGGCAAAAATGTTTCTAGCAAATTTTTAAAAAATCAAAAACTGCGCGTCATTTTTAAAGGTCGTTGAGCACTAATGGGTTAGAGGTCGAACACAGTTTTACATAATTTCTGGCTAAGCTGTGCATCCTATCAAAAAAAGTTTAAAGCAAAAGTTCTAGGAAATAAGAAGATCTACAACTTTTGTCTTGATCATTTTCACCTTAACCTCAAAATTTTTTCAAAAAATGGCTGAAAACCGGTTTTTTTGGTTTTTAATTTTTCTCTTTGACAAATTTGACAATTTTACATGTATAAGACAGCCACGTTTAGCTCAAGTTTTAAATTGGAAAAATTATTTTTTTTTATTACTGCGACTGTATCATTTTATTGCCCCACAAATTTTTTTTATAAGGAACCCTCGATTTTTCAACTTTTTGGTAATTTTTTCCATTGTAGTATACCTTTTTTTACCATTTATCTAAAGTAGACATAACAGCGAGTAAGTGAGCCAAAACAAAGCTCCTTGGGAGTTGTAGTTTTAAGAGGAACCGCAGATAAAAATTTCGGTTTTTTTTGGTTTAAAAATTAAATTTAACAACAACCTTCAAATATTTCCGTCTGAAAAAATTACCGTCTTTGTGCAACATTAAAAAGTATCTTTTGCTCAAGTTTCAGCATCATAGAAACTTTTTTGTCAAAAAAAAAACTATAAGCCAAAAAACCGGTTTTCAGCCATTTTTTCAAAAAATTTTGAGGTTAAGGTGAAAATGATCACGACAAATTTTGTAGATCTTCTTATTTCCTACATTTTTTGTATGAAACTTTTTTTGATAGGATGCACAGCTTAGCCAGAAATAATGTAAAACTGTGTTCGACTTCTAAAAATGCACCCCATTCAACCCCGGATAGCTAATGTCAGTTCGATTTATTTTGTCCTCTTTTACAGAGCTTGTTCGACATTATTCTGCTGTCAGATTGCTGTAACGAACCATTTTGTTGTTGAAACCCTATTTCTGCTGGACTATTATGTAGAAAAGTAAACAAAATTTAAAGAATACGGAGATACAAATATATTAATAAAAATTATGTCAAGGGCGATCCATTTTTTTTTTCAACGGAATATTGTACCTTAATGTTTGTTACATTTGTATATTTTTTTTTGGTTTTCAATCGGACAGGGAAGGCTGTCTTTTATTAACTTTTAATAAATAAACGCACTCCAAACACTGAAAAAAACATCACTTAAAATTAAAAACAATTTCACTTGTACTCTAATTCAATACAAATCGAACACAGTTAAATTTATAAAAATCGTAAAACTCGTTCAAAAGTTATGAGTTTTTGAAAAAATTTGGTACCCGAATTTCAATTGCCTATAACAACAACAAAAAAAAATAATAAAAATAAAATAATATCACAGTTCGATTTTCAGCATATACCACTATCTAAATAACAAAGATTCGTGAAAAAATTAGCATTTGGGGTTGAGAAGTGGCCCGTTTGAGAAATTCTTACCCCATAGTCAATAGCCTATTGTACAACAGAAAAATAAACCAACAACTGATAAATAATTTACGTGAACATAGTCGTTCGTGAAAATGGTCATTCGTGAAAATGACCATTCGTGAAATCGCTTTCGTGAAAATGGCCGATAGCCGTAAATATGCGGTTTATACACTTCGTTCGAATACCCTGATTATTCTTATATAAATCATACTCACTGAATAAGTCGAGTTCTCTTATTGTAAAATTTTCTGGCATTTTTTCTGGCACATATAAAATTGTGTATTCAATGTTAAATCGTATAACTTTACATGTAGGCAAATCGCCCAAGGGTTCATGCGTTAACAATGAGAATCCCTCGAAAATGAATTCGTGCTCATCATGTTTAATTATTGTTGGCGTTTTGGTAAGGAAATTTGTTGGAGGAGATATTGTAATGCGATAGTGATGAAGATGTGACGCGTTATTGCAATTTGGAATACATTTTGAGTAACCATTTTCACCCGGGTAGATGCCATGTCGTATACCAATACGCCGTGACTTTGCAGAACAACGGCAAAGTGGTCCATCATTCATTTCCCCAAAATCATTGTGCCACAAATCGGCATGCACTCTGTATGGATGCTGAAGCTTTCGAGACAATTCTTCCATGCAGCAATCTTGTTCAATTTTGAACTCGTCATCTGAAGAGTCATCAGATGAAGAGGAACATGCTTCAGACTTATGCTTACAAAGGCGGCGTCGTGGCTGACGCGGTGGTTCTACATATGTCTCCAAAGTTGAACGCACTCGTGATGAGCGTTGTACCAACTCAGTGTCAAATAGTTTACAGAGTGCTTCGAGGCGAGTGGTTGATTCTACTTCATTTACTTTGGAAGTGCGCCGATAAAAGGGGTCCGCTGGCGAGGATCGTATCCAAACTTCTTTTTCATCCTCATTTAGCTCAGCAAGTTCTGCAAGTTTTTTGGCGATATCCTCAGATGTTTCACAATACTGAGCTCGCCAATTTTTAAGCAAACGATCGCGTTCTGTTTCAATTTTAGGTCTGTGTCGCTCAACGACTTCACGTTCTCTGTGTGAAGAGCGTGTGGAATGTAAGTGTTGTGGATGATGTCTGCGAATTTATTAAAAATAAAATTGGTTATTAAGTTATTTCCTGTATTTTTTGTTTGTAATAATATTATTTTTTTCTTTAAACGTTATAAGTGTTTGCGATGGGAATACACTTATCTTATAGATTTTGGCATACGCAGCATGAAAATTGCAATAAAAACGTTTTTTATGGATAGGTTTTCGAGACATGAATTTATTTCATTTTTTCAAAGGTAGCATCGTATATTTGAACATAACTCGAATTGGAAAAGGCTAATCTGGTTTGATGGATTTGCTTCATGGATTTAACTAGACGGTAAAAACGTTGACCGTGCTCGTACTGACGTCGTCAAGGTTCGAAGGCAAAAAATTCAAGTGGAAATGCAAGAAGTGGATCTTAAAAATCAAGGGAATCAAGGATGGAAAATGGAAATTTCGCGCAATGTACTGAATTTACCAAAACAAGTGGGTCTAAATGTGCTCCTAAGCACCTAATATAGTATTGTCGAGATTTTCTGTATTTTGATAAGTAGAAAAAAAGATCCTCAAGTTGAGAAATTGTATCCACACAATATAAATATTTTTTACACTGAGGTTCATGAAATTCAACATACCACCAAAAAAATTTGAGTATTCAAAATACTAAGCCTATTGGGTAGTCCCCAAGAAAAATTTATGTATGTAAAACATATTTTTTTTTTGCAATTGAATGTTAAAAGTGACAGAAATATATTAAAAAAGATACTAAAATGAAATTAAACAAAAGCATTGCATACCAATTTTTGCATAATTCTTTAGCAAATCATGTTGTGCATTATGTAAATATTGATATTATTTAAAAATATATCAAAATGTTTGCGATGCTTCCGAGATATTCATTATTTAAAAGTGGTCGGGATTTAGGCACTTGTTTTTGCAATGTTTCCTGATTCCGACCACGTGGTATAATGCTAATATTACATAAATTTGGAAAAGTTTTAAGCAACTTTGTTAGTTTTCATTTTGTTTAGATTAACTAAGTAAAACGTACATTTACTACGTTTTTTTACAGATTATTGCAATGAGTGAAAAAAAAAGAAAAATTATTCAGAAAACTCTTCAAATGAAGCAGACGTTATATGCGAAATCGCGTTGCCAACACTGATGAATAGTAGAGAAATATACTGTGTTTCCGAAATATTAAATTTTAGAGACAGTGAAAAAAAAGAATAAAGTCTGAATGTCTTAAAGACTAGTCATTAGT
Source organism: Tricholauxania praeusta (assembly GCA_949775025.1). Lineage (NCBI taxonomy): Eukaryota > Metazoa > Arthropoda > Insecta > Diptera > Lauxaniidae > Tricholauxania > Tricholauxania praeusta. Next base: position 48,179,181 of record OX459031.1, read on the forward strand.
TTTAAAGTTAGTTTTACATTAAATGTTTTAGCTATATAAATGAATACAATTCATGACATGAAAATAAAGTCTGAATGTCAAAATTACTGAAATTTAAATGCTTAAGTTACATACATAAGAGGTATTCCGTAAATTACGTGTGCCAAAATAGGGCGGGGGGGGGGGGGGGGTCCGGCAAAGTCTAAACAAATCTCTCCAAGGGGGAGGGGAGGTCAACGAAAATCTCACGTCAACTTTTTAATGCAGAGAGTATACACTAGCAGATTCCATCTAAAAATTATAAGACAAGTTTCCCTGAAGGGAGGGTGGGGGTCCCGCCAGAACTCACCAAATCTCACCAAGGGGAGGAGGTGTCCGAATTTTCAAAAAAACACCTCATGTAATTTATGGACGTCCCCTAAGAGACATTAGTTCAATTTTTAAATCTGTTAAAGGTTGAACCTGTATTTAGTATAAGGATAATTGAACTCAAAAACTATTGAAATAACAAATATCTTAATTATAATTATGTTTTTATGAAATGATTTTATTTTTAATTTGTTTTTTTTTTAATGGCAATCCTTTTGAAGTCCTTAAATTAATAAAACTCGATTTTATTAACTATTATTATTCAAATTTATTAACACTTTTTATTTATATTAAAATATATTGATGTCAACAAGTATTTTTTTTTTTAAAAAATCTTTAATTTTACTTAGCTGTCTTTTAAGGCCATAGGGAAAATAAGAGCCCGGCGAAACATTTTTAAAAACTACTTTTTCCTTGTCAATAAATGCTTTTGTACTTAGAGGAACGTCTAAATTTTTTTCTTTTAAAATAGTCAGTAGTTCTTCAAAAGATGAACGCGATGGTCCATTTCTTAAATACCAATACTTATGCTTTTCTTTTAATGATAGTTTTATTGGCACATCTATATCTATATCTATACTATTTATATAAAATTGCTTATATGGAAATGGTTTGTAACGCCAAACCGCAAAATATACTGAACAGATTTTAATAATCTATGTTTTAAAACAACATATTTGCACTAAAAAAGGTTATTGTATACTTATTTCTATGATTTTTTTAAGTAAAAAATGGTATTTTTTAGAATTAAGTTTTTTGCAAAACCTCACACAATAATTGTCGTTCGATTTGTCTTTGCTTATGCTTATGCTGCTTCTTGAATTCTGTGTTGTTATTTTTGTTTTCATTTGTACCGTTTGTATTTGGCTTCGAAGTTCAAAGAAGAACTCTCCTTGAGTTGTTTTTTTTACTTTTGATGAGAGTATGATGTTAATTACTTTTTACAGTTAAACTGCAATTTGTTGTTTTTATAAAACTTAGTTTTTGCCTGTCCGTCTATCTGTGTTTTTAATGGACGCGGAAACTATCCGGCCGATTTTGATGAACATTTTACAGTATGTTAGTATCGATCACGCGGGTGTCATAGAATATAAGACTTCTATTAAGGGTGCATATTTAGGATGGCCCACAAACAAAAATATTTTTAAAATAGAATTTTCACTAGGTCCGGTAAATTGACTCACATCGAATTTACACCACATGGAATTTACAGCACGTGTCTTTTATATTAAGAGGTATAAGTAGGCTATAAGACCTTTATTACTTACTTACTTACTTAGATGGCCATAACAACCCGTTGTCAGGTTACGGCCGACCTCATTAGCTCTCGCCAGGCGCCTCTGCTTTGCGCGCGCCTTCTCCAATCGTTAATGCCAAGCGCGGTTAGGGCTTCCTCAGCTTGGTCTATCCACCGGAGGCATGGTCTCCCTCTTCGTCGTTGACCGGGGACTTTCCCTTCGAATACCTTTTTCGCTGGAGCTTCTTTATCCATACGATGGACATGACCCAGCCAGCGTAGTCGCTGTATTGTTATACGCTTAACTATGTCGATGTCGGCGTAGAGCTCATACAGCTCGTGGTTCATTCGACCTTTATTAAGGGTATATATTTAGGTTGGCCCCAATACTAAAACATTTTTAAAATATTATTTTTTCAAAGACAGCATATTCGATTCTTATGGAACTTACACCACATGGCTTTTATATTAAGTGGCACAACTTCGGCCGTACACATTTTATTTAGGGTGCATACTTTGGGTGGCCCTTATACAAAATAACTTTATAAATAGAATTTACATAAAGATTTCATAATTGTGGCCTATCGAAGGTTTTTACAAAGTTTGGTTTAAAAAATGAGCTATGACACGCCCTTCAAAATCAAATTCATCATATATCACCAACTACTGGACGCAGATGAATGGGACTTGGTACATAAACATGTATATAAAAGGTACGGGCAGAAGTAAGTTTCAAAGGAAAAAATTATCGCCCCACATAACAACGTCTGCCAGGCCTGCTATATATTTGTAAAAGAATAGGGACAAAAATTAGTTTTCCTGGGAAAATTAGCTGTTTCGCTTTTACATTCCATCGCATGCGTTCATACAACATCGCGCCACACATCGAAAAGGGCAGAACAACGTCTGCCGGGACATCTAGTCTATATATAAATAGGCAATGTCTAAACGGTTACACCACTTTTTCCTAGCCATAGCACAACATAATCGCTCAATTTTTTTTTGTTGGAAAGGTTGTGAAAAGAAGGGGGGACATGTATACTTCTTTTTTTTCAATAGTTGGTGGTGCCACGCCCCTAAAGAGGAAAAACGTTTCCACGGCTAAACTAATAAACCGATTTTGATGAAATTTTGTTTGAAGATAGATTGAATCCTAAGAAAGATTATTAAAACTCTGATTTCTTAAAGAGGGCGTGGCATCGCCCCAAATGGGAAAAAACGGTATCACGGCTGTACCACTTCACCGATTTTGTTGAAATTTGGTATGTAGATAGACTGAATCTTGAGTAAAAATATATTTTTAGTGGGCGGTGCCACGCTTCTTACAGGAAAATATTTCGATGAAATTGTGTAAGGATATAGATTGAACCCAAAAAAATATTTCTAAGTACTCAAATCTTTTAAAGGAGGCGTGGCATCGCCCCTAATGGTAAAAAATGGTGTCATGGCTAAGCCACTACACCGATTTTGATAATATTTGGTATTTAGATAGATTGAATTTTGAGTAAATACTTTTTTTTGAGTGGGTGGTGCCACGCCTCTTACAGGAAAATACGTCGTTACTACTAAACTAACGGACCAATTTTAATGAAATATTGTTAGGATATAGACTGAACCCTGAAAAATATTTCTAAACACTCAAATTTTTTTAGGAGGTGTGGCAGCACCTCCAACAGGAAGCATTTTCACTGCTAAGCTAATGAACCGATTTTAATGAAATTTGGTACAGAGATAGATTGAACCCTGAGGAAAGCTATTTGTTTTAAAGTGGACGGTACCAACCTCCAGCCGGAAAATATGTTTTCACAGCTAAGCTAATGAACCGATTTTGATGAAATTTGGTATGGAGACAGATTACGCCCTAAGAAAGAGAAAGAGATAGTGATAGGGATATAGCAAGATGATATGTACTATGACTTAAATTTTTGGAGCGACGACAAAAAATTACTCTTTTTCAGTTCAGTTTTTTAATACTAAAAAGTAGTTTTTGTTACTTTTATGCGCACTTCATTAAAAAATACCTTTTTGATTTGAGCCTAGCCGATCTTTCACATAAGGGGAAGTCCCTAAATTACGTGAGTCCAAATAGGGGGAGGGGGACCGGAAAAATCTCACCAAGTCTCACAAAAGGGAAGGCGGGTCAATAAAAATCTCACGTCAACTTTTTAATGCAGATACTAAACATTATTATAGCAGATTACATTTAAAATTATAAGGCAAGTCTCACGGGAGGGAGAGGGATCCGAGTTTTCAAAAATACACCTCACGTAATAAATGGACGGCCCATAATCGAATCTTAGAGTTGAGACATGCAACAGCTTCGTACTCTTTGTTCGTGAGAGAGTGAGGATTATCTATACATAAGCATACCAACTTTGAGTTTGAAAAAATTAGTACATTTGCCTAAAATCAATAGTTGAAAATAAGTACAATATCATATATGCAGTAAAGAGAAAAATCAAATGGAACAAAGAAAAAATGCAGCGAACAGCTGTCAACGTGGTGTGCTTTAGTGGTAAGAGAACGATCCTGTATTGCACCCACCATATAATTACACCATGCTTCCGAGCTATTATTTTTATATCCAAATTTCTTTATTGAATTGTATTTGTCAACAATAACTTGAAGCTAAAAGTTGAAATCATGTTCAGAAATTTAAAGGATAATTAATGTTCGCTCTAAGTACTACCAATCGACATTTTGTTGGATGAGGCAGCCTTAGCGTCAGCAGTTTCACCGACAGCAACCACGGTGCGACACGAAATTTGTAAATGAAATTTGTTGCGATTTCAAAAAATGGTAAGAATCGACGCATTTATACTGGAAATTAATTTTTACAAGCAAAATCGATTTTAGAGTGATCACTTCAAGCCGAGAAAACTCGGTTTTCCAGATGTTTTTTGCTGATGAAAAGACGCGCTCCACTGGTGCACTCGTTCCAGGTAGGCACAGAATGAATTCGACGAGACGAAAAAATTCAAAATAAGGCGCTTGTGAAGCTTCCATGTGCTCAAAGATCTCAACCCAGCGTTCTTCAGATAACAATTTATTTTCTTTCCATTCTTCAATTAGAATAACGCATTTCGAAGCATGTGCGAAATATTTTGGAAGCGCAGTCCGATGAAATGAAGCTATTATTCGATTTTATGAAATGATACGACCAAACGCCTTCACATGCCGTAAGGGTGGTCTCGGCTGACGAGGTAAAAAGTTCGCAACAGTGCGGCTGTTCGATTTGGCAGACAACGTTTTCTTGTGTTTCGTGGATTCCAAGTGCTTATCGATTTCACTCTTTCCGTTGTTCGCGATGTTGAGTTCCGCGTCGCAAAAATTACACCGTATATCACTTTCTGTTCTTCCTTTTTTCATTTGCGGATATTTTTTCTGAATATCCGAATTAAAAATGCACTTATGGCGCTGCGGCGCCATAACCATTTAATGAATAGAAACACGAAGCATATAAGGCGAAACACATAAAAAGCATGCATGCATCGTATGCTTTTCAACACACATAGAATACTTACTTACTTACTTGGGTGGCCATAACAACCCGTTACCGGGTTACGGCCGACCTCAAAAGCTCTCTCCAGGCGCCTCTGCTTCGCGCGCGCCTTCTGCAATCATTCACACCAAGCGTGGATAGGGTTTCCTCGGCTTGGTCTTTCCATCGGAGGCATGGTCTTCCTCTTCGTCGTCGCCCAGCGGCTTCCGCATCAAACACCTTTTTCGCCGGAGCTTCTTCGTCCATACGCACAACATGTCCCAGCCAGAGCAGACGTTGGATAGTGATGCGCTTGACTATGTCAATGTCAGCGTAGAGCTCGTACAGTTCGTGGTTCATTCGAATACGGTAGTCGTCGCCGACGTGAACTGGACCGAAGATTTTGCGAACAATTTTTCTCTCAAACACCCCAAGCGTGGCTGCATCAGTCTGCGACACAACCCATGTTTCTGCGCCGTAAAGTAGCACGGGTAAGATGAGCATCTTGTAGAGTGTCAGTTTTGTCGGGCGAGAGAGGTCTCTACTACTCAATTGCTTACTGAGACCATAGTAACACCTATTAGCAAGAGTTAGTCTTCGCTATATCTCCAGGCTGACATCGTTTTGAGTGTTCACGGCGGTGCCAAGATAGGTGAATTCCTTGACAACTTCGAAAGTATAGTTGTTCACAGTAACAAAGGATCCAATACGCCGTGTCTCCCTGTTTGTGGACAGCATATACTTTGTTTTGCCCTCGTTCACCGTCAAACCCACTTTCGCTGACTCTTTTTCGATAGCAGAGAACGCAGCAGTAACATCTCGCTTACAACGTCCAATGTTATCAATATCATCGGCATATGCAAGGAGCTGGACACTTTTGTAGAAAATAGTGCCATTACGATGTACACTGGCTCTTCGCAACACCCCTTCCATCACAAAGTTGAAGAGGTTGCAGGATAGTGGATCGCCCTGTCTGAAACCTCGTTCGGTATCAAATGGTTCGGAGAGGTCCCTTCCAACTCTGACGGAGCTGGCTGTGTTGCTCAACGTCATTCTGCAAAGCCGCACCAGCTTCGCAGGTATACCGAACTCAGACATGATGGCATACAGGCAATCCCGTATCGGGCTATCGAAAGCAGCTTTAAAATCAATAAAGAGATGATGGGTATCGATCTGTTTTTCGTGGGTTTTTTCCAGGATTTGACGTAGTGTGAAGATCTGGTCTATGGTGGACTTACCAGGTCTAAAGCCGCACTGATAAGGCCCAATCAGTGTGTTGGCAAACGGCTTAAGTCTTTCACACAGTACAGTCGACAGGACCCTGTAAGAGATGGCAAGAAGACTGATTCCCCGGTAGTTAGCGCAGATTGTCGGGTCACCTTTCTTCAGTACAGGACAAAGGACACTGAGATTCCAATCGTCGGGCATGCTTTCAACTAGCCATATTTTGCAGATGAGTTGATGCATACACCCTATCAGCTTATCGCCGCCGGTCTTGAACAATTCAGCTGGCAGGCCATCGGCACCAGCCGCTTTGTTGTTCTTAAGTCGTTGGATCACAACTCGTACCGCGTCATGGCTAGGTGGTGGTACGTCCACACCATCGTCGTTGATTGGTGGCATCGGGTTAATTTTTCCAAAGGCGGGGTTGGTGGAGTCATCGCTAGCAAGCAGCTTGGAAAAGTGTTCCCTCCATAATCTCAAAGTACCCTGCGTATCCGTAACCAGATTTCCATGTTCATCTTTACAGGTAGATGCTCCGGGCTTGAAACCTTGGGTCAGACGCTTGACTTGTTGGTAAAATTTTCGAGCATCATTCACACACATAGAATGCATCTATTAAAATTTGTCACTCTCTTTTCCCATACGATTTTCTCAGCAAATATGTATTGTTTACAAATTTTATTTTTGTCACACTCTTTTCCTATACGATTCTCTCACACAAAATCTGTCAATGCTTCGATTCCTACAAAAAGTTGAATGTAGGTTTGACATTTTTAAAAACTACAAGTCTGCGCTGTCAAATTCAAATTTAGTGATGAAACATATCAATTTTTGGAACATTCGTGTTTAAATACTAATTAAAGGAATTCTAGTTACAACTATTTCGCAATCATCGGGCCAGCGCAAATGAAATTTATATTTATTATTAATTGGAGAACCGAAATAAGTACAAACTAAGAACGCTTTGAAAAATAAAAACACATTAAGTACGCTTTAAAAAATAAGTACGGCAAGCTGAAAATAAGTACTGTACTTACTAAATAAGTACAGTTGGTATGCTTATCTATACATAAATAGCCAGTTGCGAAACGGCTCCATCCTTTTTTAACTGCCATAGCACAACATAATCGCTTAGTTTTTTCGCCTTCAACAGGAAAGTACGTTTCCACGGTTAAACAAGGGTTGATGAAATTTGGTTTGGAGATAGATTGTACCCTAAAAAAAGGTATTAAAATCTTTAAGTTCTTTAAGGAGGCGTGTCATCGCCCTTAATGGGAAAAAGCGGTATCACGGCTGTGCCACTACACCGATTTTGATTAAATTTGTTAACTAGATAGATTGAATCTTGAGTAAAGATATTTTTTTTGAGTGAGCGGTACCACGTAAACACCTAACTGGTAAAAATGTTTTACTACTAAACTAATCGACCGATTTTTATGAAATTTGATGCAGAAGTAGATTGAACCGTAACCGAGGAAATGATTTGTTTTAAAATGGAGGGTGCCACCCCCTCAATAGGAAAATAGGTTTTCGGAACTTAGCTAATGGACCGATTTTAATGAAACGAGATATGTATATTGAACTCTAAGAAGGGATATATATAGGGATAGGACAACATTTTAGCATAATTTTTATTTAAAAGCGAATGCAAAAATAGCTTTTTTTTATAACAATTTTTTGATATCAAAAGCATTTTTAATGGTTGAATTTCAACCACCGGTCGAACTCTAGTAGTCTGAAAATGACTGATCATTTATATTAGTTTCTTTTATTATGTCTTCAAAATGGGTTTGAGTTTGAGGCAATTTGTTCATATTTATTTCTTTTTGTTTTTTAATTAGACGTCTTAAATTTCTTTTACTCATTTTTCTTACGTTTTATCTTACGTTTTATCTTACGTTTATTATCTTACGATTAACAAGCACTCCCGCACTTCAAAATAACACAAAGTTTATAAATATTATAATTTATTTTTATTTAAATTTGCAGTAAAATTTAAATTAAATGACAATTAAATAAATTGACTATTTTGTTTCCAAAAAAATGACAGGTTTTTTTTTTTATTTTTTGTTTTCCATTTTTTCAAATTTTTTTCCCTCAAACATAAACAATTGGAAACAAACTGGTTGATTTCTGCACTAAAAATTAGTAAATATCGTCAACCAGTTTATTTGAGTCCGGCAGGGTAATTAGAGAATTGCTTGATAAAAACAAATTTAATTTTGAGTTCTTTTTTATTTTTATGTTTGTAAAGACACAAAATTTGAATGAAAATATGGTCGGACGGAATTAGGTATGTCAGTGGACGGATTTAGGAAATTACAATTTTTGTGGACGGAATTAGGAATAAAAAAAATTTCTGATGTGGCGTTATCTTTTTGTTAATACAAAAATAATTGTTTATTTATAAAAATATTCTTTATTATATTCAATTAGGGTAGCTTATATTGCATATGACACTTAAAGCTTTTTTATATGAGCTATCAATACACGGCAATAGGGCACTTTACGTTATAATAGCAAACTTAAAAAGTACCGTTATTTTTTGGAGCAAAATGTTATGTGCTTATTTTGTGTACTCATCAAGTAATTATATTTTAAAAGATTAGAAAAAAAAACGTCTATTGTTCGAAATATTTTCTTTCAATTCATAAATGACATCGCACTACTATTTTTCTGATCAGGTCCCTGGTCCCAGAAATTTTACATAAAAGTTATTGTAATTGGGTGGCCTTTGGCCTCGGCGCAGAGTTTAAAACTCCAGAAAATACAACACCGGCATCGCGGAGGCCTTCGGCCGCGGTTCAGTCTATACCATATCCAACACTGGCTAATATTAAAGTTAGGACAGAAAATAAAAGTTAGGATAAGTGAGCGGCCCTCAGCCGCGGTTCAGGATTTAAAACACCCAACAATTCAACACTGGCTTCGAGACGGCCTTTGGCCGCGGTTCAGTCTATACCATATCTAACACTGGCTTCGGTGACCCCAGTAATGCTAAATAAAAGTTAGGATAAGTGAACGGCCTTTGGCCGAGGCTCAGGATTTAAAAATCCAACATCGGCTTCGCGGCGCCATTCAGTCTTTTTATATCTCGAAAACTATCAAACGGATCATATGAAATCCATATTTTGGAAATCCATCCAGGGGTTCCCAACTTATAGCGTTTTTTATAAAAGCTATGTTCGCAACTTCTGATGGCTATGTATATCTCCTAAGCCAGATCCGAGCGATATTTTTTTTTTTGCAGATTTATTGTTTATTCATAGCACGCTACTTCCCCTAAAAAAATAAATAAAATCTGAGAGTTGTCCCTTAAGTAAAATCAAGCCTTTTTTTTGCTCATTTTCATTAAAAAAAGGGTGTCAAACAAAACTGTGGCCCCTATTGCAGTTGTCGATTTGCGATAAAATCGATAGCCTTCGATTTAATAGAAACGATGCCATTTTGGTATTACGAAACTCAAACTCAAAAAATTGCGTCATTGTGACTTGAAATATTATTATTTTTCTTGAGACAGCCGTTTAGTTTCATTCAGTTTGAAATATTTTGTGTGAAAAATTTAAAAAATAAAGAAATATCTATGAAATCGCTATTTTTGACGGGAGTAAAATCTGAAATTTCTCTGACTAATCGAATAACAATTCTGGCTGAAAAGCAAAAATGGGTAAAAAATTAAAACTTTCAAATAGTTGCGCGCATTTTAGTAAACAAACAAGGGCAGAGTTGATGAGTTAAAGCCTGCGTCGTAGTTGTATAACCATTTGGTTAATATCTTCTGAATGCAAGCCAAGTGAAACCTTTTTGAGAATATTATTCATAAATGGGACTTTAAAGTTTTGATTTCTATAGCTTGATATATTACACTTGATTTTTGATTTACAAAATGATTTTTTTTTTTCATGTACCTTTGAAGAGAGGTTACATTTCTTATACATTTTTTTGTTTTTGAGATATTGTGCTTTTTTTAATTTTTTCGACCTCTTTTCACTTTAAAATTCATATCTCAATTTAGAAATGTTCAATTTAAATCGCACCAAATTAAAGGTATTAAAATGACAAACAAACGCATATGAATAAGTTTTCAATTGGTTAAGCGGTTTAAAAGATATCGATAAAGAAAGATCAGTTTTAAAAAAAAACAAATTTTACAGTTGACTTTAACAACTTTCTCATTTTTCGGGCGATTTTTTTTTTGGTAAGTCTTATTTTTTGCGTAAATGCTTTACGTAAGTACATGAAGTAAAATTGAAAGTTTTTCATTGATTTATTTATTTTCGTGGCCACGGAGCAAACTGTAAAATTTGTTTTTTCAAAATTTTGGCCTGTTTTCATCTATATCTATTTAACCGCTTATCCAATGAAAGGTCTTAATCCAAGCTAAAACGCTTTGGAAACTATGTAAAATGTTATGTAGTGTAAAAATTTTACATTTCCCATGAGTTTTTAAGGAATTCTCGTTATCTTTAACGGCTTATTAGTCCAGAAAAGTTGTACACTTTTTTTGTTCAAACAAAAAGTTATGTTCAAAGGAATTGTAAAAACAAAAATAAAATTGGGGCAACTTTGACTTAGCGACACTTTCAATTCCTTATGTTAAAACTGCGCGCATCGAAAAACAATATTTTGCAAATAGTTATCTTACGATTTCTTTTGAATAAAAAATCGCTCAGCTTTATAGTTTAATAAATGAGCATTTACCAAAAAATGTTTTGATATCAAGCTTTTTGTTATCTTGCTCTTTCTTAACACAACCTGTTGAGAAGTGAACAAAAAAAATCAACGCTGAAAATTATTTTATAAGGAAAGTTTTGGACACATAGAATTCAGAAAGGAAATTTATTTTCCCTCGCTTGTCAAAAGTGAGGCTCCAGTCTCATTGCCTACGGTTTTGACAGTCTTAGTCTTAGCCACAAGAAATTTTTCTGGGTGAAAAATAAAACTTTTTTTTCGAAGGGGAAGTTAATTGTTTCTTGCTCTCATTTTTTCTCTCTCAACCACCACATTTTTTCTGGCTGAAACACTTTTTGTGGTAAAACTTTATGTTTGTTTACAAATTTTTTCTGGCTGAAACACACCTATTACATATTATGACTTACAAAAAAATATTACCGACGGAATAAGTGCTGAGCCTGCACTTTTTTGAAACATCTCGAAAACTGAATTTAACTGAAAAACTAAAGTTTTCGAAATCAGTGGGTCAAAATCATTAAATCATTTTTTTTGCAGAGCACTGATTAGTTTAGCAGACACTTGAAATAAAATTTCTTACAGACTAGAGAAGAACAAAATAAAATTTACAAATTTTTTATGCTTGAGTATACAATAGACTCTTACAAAAGCTAAGATGCGAATAAGTCAAGACTACGGAAAAGTTAAGCAAAATTCAGAAGATTTCAATCAACCAACTTCAACTGAATTTTAGAAAAGCTATATACGGAAATTCCAATAGCTATACCATCGAAACTAGGTTTTGTTAGTTGTAGTAGACAGACGTCTAGCGCTATCGTGTCGCGTTTTCAGATGGCTGCTCCCTTTAATCTTATTTTGATGACTTATAAAATTAAATGTAATGTAATAGTCGGCTTATTAAATAAAAAAGATATCACACGTTAGCCCTATAAAAGGTACTTCACAAGAATTAAAAACAAAAAAATTTCCTGCAAAGGTACACAAGCTATAAGAAGAGCTTCGTGTTTATGATAGGCTTTTCCATCATTATATGCGAGAACGCTTCTTGTAATGATAAGCATATTATAAGAAGAATGCGACTTTTCATTTGAATTTTTATTTTTGAAATTAAAAACCCTTAAAACAATTGCTGATGAATATTTTAAGTATATAATTTTATCGTCTTTGGCATTGATATGCAATGCAGTTTACATTTATGAGGATTGGAAAAACTAAGAGTAAAGTGAAAATAGCGCCGCTTTTTTTAATGAATTTGAAACTGCTAAAAAAAATTATTACATTATTTTGCCGTGTCTGCCTCTGATATATGTATGTATGTAACGTATGGTGAATAAAATCTGGACACTCAGAAAAAAAAACATTGTTATCCGAAGAATTTTTGCATTCTTGAAAAATTGTGAGCTAAAAATTCCTTCCAGCAAAAACTCGTTTTTAATTTTTTAAGAATCAAACTATCAAAAATAAAGTTCTTATGAAAACTGTTTTAACTTTCTTAAACATTTTTAAAAACGGAAAATTGCTGGCTCAGTAATAAAATTTTTGTGATCGTATTGACTTTTAAAAATGCAATTGTTAATTCAACAATAAGTTCTTCAGTTTACAATTATTATCAAGAAAAAAAAACAAATAAAATTCTTGCCACAACAATTTATTCTTAAAGTTGTGAAAAACTAACTGTAAGTCTGTCACTTTAGCAAAAATTAATGAAAAAAATTCTTATTGCGTAGTTAGCTCGGATCGTGTTGATTTGTTTTATAAATTGAAATAAAAGTGAAATGGAAAGTGAAGTAATAATAAATTTTATTGGTGCTCCAACCGTTGAGCTTTATATAAGTTTGGAAATATCCTGGGACGGTGTAAAGGCATTACCCGAGTGCCGCATATGTTCACTGGAATTCTTGAAAATTATCATTTCCCATGAAATTGATGATAGTTTCAATAAAAGGGAGTTGATGTCGGACAAGATCAAGTTCCTATATGGTCTAAAAAAGTGGAGGGAAGCTTATCATGTAAGTACCTACCATATTTAAAGTTATGGAATCAGTATTTTTGGAAATTTGAGGATAAAGCCCAAAAATCTGAAAGAGCGTGTCAAAAAAGTGAGCTGTGATTCTTTTGAAGCTCATTTATAGGTCGCGCAACATCAATTTATACAAAATCTCGACTTGATGCGGTCCGAATAATGAGTAAAAAAGTAATAAAAATACAATAAATATGAAGAATTGTTTTTATGCTACTCATTTATTGCAATTCATTACATTTTTAAGCATAATTCTTAAATTTTTCGTAGAATATTTTTGTAGAACACTTTACCCCACTATATTAAATATATCGTACGACTCCTTCCGAGCATTTTTGAGATCGGAATAAAATGAAAACCGCATCAAGTCGAGATTTTGCAAAAATCGACATCGAATGACCTTAAAAAAATATGACAAAAAAATTTTAGCTCACTTTTTGATACTATCTTCCTGGAATTTCCAAAATTTTTTATTTTTTTTTTTAAATCAGCCCAATACATAAGCAATAATTTTAGTAATGCTTCATTGCGCGTATGGTCTACAATCGAAAGCCACAAATCTAATTTATTTATCTTCTTCAGTGTGATTTAGTACCGTGCTGCCAGAGTGACAAAGCACTTTCAATGGAATTCTTCGGATGCTGTGCGGGCCAGCTGTTCATCAATCGTCAGTCCTCAGACAGGGCTCGAGGCAAAATCAAATGCGGATAAAGAGTATAATATAAACGACAGCTTGTTCAAAACTGTTTCTGAAAATAACATCATAAAATGCTATCAGGAAACATCAAATTTAACCAGTAGGGGAAAATGGAGTACTTTTGACACTGGGACACATTTGACTTTGCCAATTTCAGTATGAAAACGACTAAGGCGCCAAAAAATTTAAATGCAGAAAGAAACCTACCTTGACCTAAAAAACGTTATGAACTTTAACAATTTTTCTTCAACTCTCTTCGGCACGGTTCGCTTCAAGCAAGATCAAGATCGATTAAATTGTCAACCGAATCTGACAATGCACAATTATTATATAGGGTCCGGAGATTCCAAATACATAATCCGCAAAATCGGAGCTGCTCATTTACTCGTTTTATGGCCATGGTTCGCTTCAAAATTTTATTAAAATTATCGGTAAAAGCGTTTACCTTAAAATGACCATAAAACAAGTAAATGACCAGTTATGATTTTACGAATCATATTTTTGGAATCTCTGAGCACTAAATAATAGTTGTACATTGTCAGATTTGATTGAAAATTTTTACCGATTTTGATCTTGCTTAAAACGAACCGTGCCGGCCATAGTGTTGATCTTAAAATGGCCATAAAACGAGTAAATGAGCAGCACAGCAAAGGTATGGTGCGTAAATACATAAAAAAGACAAATCGAGGAGAGATTGATGAAGAATAAGTGAAGAGAGCGATATTAGAAATAAGTATGAAACGGCCACATCAGCCGCTGAAAATTATGGAGTGAAAGGGACAAATTTGATAATGCGTATGAAAAAACAGGACTCACTGAAAGGCTTCTCGAATTCAGCCTTATATTTTTGAGTGAAAAGCACTTACTTGTAAGACCGAATATAATTTGTAAAAAGTGCACCTTATAAAGTCAAATGTGCCTCTTAAAAAGTCAAATGTGCCCCGTGCCGGGGTACTTTTGACAAAAAATTACATTTTTTTGAAAAATTTAAAAAAAAAGACGGTGACGCAGTTTCTTTTAAATCTTTTTCTCGGTTTGATGCTGAATAGTCAATGTATAAGAAACAGTATCAATTTTTAAAATCTATTAATTGTTTAAGAAAATATATGCCTTTGAAAATTAAGTGTCAAAGTTGAAAATTAAGTGTTTCCTACCGATTAGACCACCATAACTAAATGAGTTGTCGACCACTTTTATTATTATGGTACAAAAATGTGCCTCAATAAAATATGAATAAGAAAAATACATACACATACATACATACATATATTCCGTTCAGTTACTAAATTTTTGGCGATTTTTTTTCCAGCTTTTTTGAACTTCTTTTTTTTTTGAGGAAATGATGTTTTAAAGGTAAGTTAAAATATAGCTTCATTTTTTGTGATTCTAAATTAATTCAAGTTTTGATAAATTTAAATTTACACTACATAAAAGTTCCTAGTTCCTATTTATTGAACACGTTCTTTCTCATTTTGATGCTCTAACTTAATAAGTTGAAAAATCTGCTTTAATACATTTATGGGCATTTCTCAGAAACTTTGAACTTGCATGTCGCTTACCTACTTTCATCAAATTAGATTATAATCCATACCAATCATAATATTTTCAGCTATCGATACTATTAAGCAATTATTAATTTGCAATTATATGTCATTAAAACCCATTTTCTAACATTGTTTCGAAAAAAAATTCAAAGATTGTTCCGCCACTTGCCATTTTTCTACTTGTCGCTTAGCACTTTTCAAAATAAAAACCGTTTATATCTCATTAAGGGCAAGTTTGAACCAAAGCAGAAAAAATCAATTACTGTACCTAAAGTTACCCCGAACGAAGTGGTTTTGTTTATATAAGTGTGTGTGTTCAATATTTGTCATAAAAAAAATCTGAAAGTTGTCATCAAGTTTTGATGTCAAATGACTAAGATGCATGGTATGTACTATTAATTCAAATAGTAATAACGTTTTGCGAATATTGGCTCGCGCACAGATTGTTCAAACATTAACCAGTATGTGCATTAAATTTTTTTGTAAAAATATGTGAAATTCGCGCAGATTTGAGCTGGACGTGCCGCCATGTA
This sequence comes from Tricholauxania praeusta, assembly GCA_949775025.1. Classification (NCBI taxonomy): domain Eukaryota; kingdom Metazoa; phylum Arthropoda; class Insecta; order Diptera; family Lauxaniidae; genus Tricholauxania; species Tricholauxania praeusta. The sequence goes on from OX459031.1 coordinate 48,194,957, forward strand.
CAGATGTTACATTTGAATGTCAAAACTATAAGTTGTAATAACTCAATAGTATTGCGTTTATCTGACTCAAAATATAGTGATGGATTACTACTATCACTTAATTTATCATGTTTGACATTAAATTCATACCTAATGTTATTGCAACCAGAATAATTAATTGAATTAAGTGAATGTCAAAAGCCTAAGATTGTCAAAAGTATAAGAATTTGAAAAAGTTTAGAATGAATCTCTGTGGAATCGGGAGCATTGAAAATTTCAATGTTCAACATGAAAATATGTATTATTGAGCCAAAATAAACATACAAATCATGAATATGTGGCTGTGCCACCGACTTGAATTTTTATTAATTGAAATATCGTAAGTAAAAGGTTATAGAGAATTGCCCTTATGTCAACTACTTTTTTTTTTTGATAAGAAAAAGTGGCGAGATGATGTTGGTTGTACGAGAGTTTATTCAGAGGTGAAAATTATATTTGACATAAATTGAAAATTATATTTTACATAGGCTACTTAGATGTGAAAAGTATATTGATAAAAGATGACTATGTTGCTAGATATTTTATTTTAATATTTTTAAAGAATGGTGACAACTAGTTTTTAATATAAGAATTTAAATTTTTTTAAATGCAACACTTGCAATATTTGAACCAACAACTATTTTTACAATCTTTACAAACAACGCAATCTTGTCACAATTCAAATTGTAGATTTTTGAGACAACAATTTATTTTTTCGAAGTGATGGCAATTTTTATACTTAAGCCAAAAATAAAAGTTCTTACTTTAGGTCTAACATGTTTATTGTTATGTTAGGAATTAAAGTTGCTGAGTTCATTTTAACCTACGGAAATTGTTGAGCCAAAGTATAAAATTGTTGGAATTACTTTTTTTTTGAGTGAACACTTGTTAAAAAAAATAATTTTAAACCGAGTGTAACTCACAACAAAAATTCTATTGGGAAAAAATAACGCAAGTCTTTGTCGATCGTTAGGCGTCAAAATTATTGTGAGCTATTTACATTTAATCGCAAAAATGTATTTAAGCTAGTTGCAGCGTCGTAAAGCTATTTGCAAATTTTGTGAAAATTTTCCAAATAAAATGTCACTTTAAAAATATAGGATATACAAAATCAACCATATATGTATAATATAATTTATCTATTCAAAGATAAACAAAGCGTAAAAAAGAAACTCGGTTCTGGCAGAAAATGGGCGCTACAAGACAGCAAAGTTCGGGCTCAGATAAAGATAGATACATTAGGTCGGATTGCAAAACCATACCTGCAACTAGGAACAAAATACAATGTAGATGAAAATTCTGCAAAAAATTACTTAGAGAACATGAGCGTACAAATTAGAAGAGGAAACACTAAGCCAGCTACTACAGAGAAACAGTCAAAAGTTATCAAAGCTAGTTTGAGTCCACTTTCTGGGAAATATTTTGCTACATTTTCACCGTACATTTGCGTGATGAATGGCGAAAGTTTTTCTACTGTGGAAGGCAATAAATGGCATCCTTAACATTTCTTTGAAACTGCTACCCACAAACCACCTGAACACATCAAATATATTCAAAAAATCAAGTTCCCTGGAAAGGTTTTCTTATGGCTGGCAATCAGTGAGAGTGGCGTAAATGAACCGGTGTTTTGGGAAGACAGCTTAGTTGTCACTTCCAAGACTTACTGGAAAAGATGCATTTCTAAACTCAACAAATTTATGAAAAAATAAAATCTACGCTATAAAGTAATTTTCTGGCCACATTTGGCTTCATCACATAACGCGAGAGCTGCATAGGAATTTTTGAAATTGCGAGGCATTGAACTTGTACCCATAGATTTTAACCCACCAAACGTGCCATAACTTCAACCAGTTGAAACTTTTTGAGTTAATTTGAAGCGAAGTGTATTCAGCAAGGGTTATCAACCAAAAAATTTTGATTGTTTCGTTAATACAATTAAATTATAGCTGAAAAGAATCGATACATAAGGCATTCAGGAGTCTATGAGAAAACTACCTCGGGAAATACGAAAAGCAAACCGATGTGGAGTAAATATAATATTTTATTTCAGCCACTTAGCGTTTGTCCAAATTTCATTCACGATGCGTTATATTGTGTTAAGATTAGAGATGAAACGGATATCCGGTATCCGGCCTATCCGGCGGCCTAAATACTATCCGGCCGAATACCGGATTTGAAAAAAAAATTGTTTTAGGTAGCTAATTGCTTTATTTAGTTAGTATCACTTAAGAAATACAATCAGTAATCACAAGATAATTCTACAACTTAGAAAATGAATTAGTACTCATACTGCTCTAGAGGCAAATTATGGTGAATTTATACTTATGTATTTCTCTGCATTAAAAAAAAGTCTTTCGCTGTACACACTGCAGAAAAGTGCTGAAAGATAGATTTTGGCAAACTTTGTTAAATTTAGGTATTGTTTAGCATTAGCTGCCTACCAAGAATAAGGGTCAAAATGTCATTTCTCGACGTTAAATCTTTTTAGAATTATAAAAATACTTCAGATAACAAGACCACAAATAAAATAATAACCTCAAATGATCACGCACGTGTTAGCACTGCAATCAATACAATAAGTCAATGAAAGAAACAAGTGTTAACTACGTTTATCAACGAAAAGACCCTAATTGAACCGAGTCCACCTGATCGTTCGCGCGTCGCCTACGCAAGCGTGGTTCGTGCGATGCATCAAACGGCAATGTTCCGCCGGATATTCGGCGGCCGAATATAAACTGCTATCCGTTTCATCTCTGGTTAAGACCATAGTATAGATAACAAAAATATGTAAGGCAGACGCTATTTTTTCTCTCCGATACATCGTATACATATTGAAATATCTACTGGTACTTACATAGATCTGTATGTAGGCCTATGTAATAAATTTCAATTAACGTTATTTCGGAAAAAACTTGAAAAATATTATGGACCAGTAATAAAAGAGAAAAAAATTACCCAAAATTCAGAGGTGCAAAAGCAAAATATAGTCCGATTTGGCGTGGAATGCCCCATATACACAGCCAGAAAAAAAAAATAACATAAATGACCAAATAAATAGAACAGTATATTTGTCATAGCAAAATTCGCACGGTATTAGTTTTATAGCCCTATTACCGTTCGCGAGTCGCCTAAATTTGGCGACTCGCCTATATCTCTATATTATTTATTTTATTTGAAATTGCAAATTCATTTCTCAAATATTGACAAAAAATATATAAAGAAATTGTTTTCCAGATTTGTGTCTTACTTTAGGATTAATTTAGTTTTTTTATTGGAAAAAATAGAAAGCTCTAAATCACATCATACCGTAGTGCATCAATTTCTTCGATTTGGAAACTGGTTTCTGCCCTACGCTTTTTTGCTGACGGCTCCTACTAAAAAAGAGTTGGAAATAAGTTTGAGTTGGCTTGGTACAATCAACAATCTCAGTTGTTTTGAAAAAAATGATGGACATTTTTAAGACAGTATTTTGCCGTGAATGAATTAAAATGGAAATGACAGAAGACGAAAAGCAAAAGTCAATACGTTTCATTTATTGAAAATCTGCAATACCAGGAGTCATTGGTTGCTTGAATGCAAAATTTATATAAATAAAATGACAGCTGTCCCGTAAAATAATCATAGATACATTTGCCAAATTTTGAAAATTTTCTGAAAGTATTTGGTAACTTTAATTTAGAAGTGTGGGCTGATTTCGGTTAAACCACTTATTAATTTTTTTAAAAGGTTAATAGAAGAAAAGAAATAATTTTGAAACTTTCTATTTGTTAACTATTTTGAAATGTCTGAAAGTAAAAGCTGTTTGTTTAAGAAGAAAATTAAAGTTGTGTTTGGAAATTTGTCAAATAAATTTAGAAGGAACTTAGAGCTAATGGTTTATATATTTCGTACTAATATGCACCATATCATTATAACCTGGTGCGTTAACGTCCTTTTGGATATAAATAAGGTAATGGCACATTAAATTTTATTGCCCGGTACTTTTATGTTCACAAGTGACCGAAATAGGTCACATTTAGTACATGATCGATTATAACTTAATTAAAAATAGGTTACGCGTACAAAGTCGAGGGCATTACCTAGTAGTAAATACAATTTTTCAATTACTCTCTCGAATATTTGTCACACACAAATTTTACTCGCCCGATTTTGACATTTCTGGCGAACGTTAGTAAATCGACTCGCTTCAGGGGCCGTCTATTAATTACGTGAGATGTGTTTTTTAAAAATTCAGATCCCCTCCCTCCTCTTGGTGAGATTCGGTGAGTTCTGAGGGAACCCTCCACCCCCCTCCCTTCCGTGAGACTTGCGTTATAATTTTTAAATGTAATCTGCTATAATAATGTATAGTTTCTGCATTAAAAAGTTGACGTGAGATTTTTTATTGGCCCCCCTCCCCCTTGGTAGGATTTGGTGAGATTTTTCAGAACCCCCTCTCCCTATTTTAACTCACGTAATTTATGGATGTCCCCACAGAAATATTAAAATTTTTAACATTCGCGCTATTTTGACGTTTGAGGCGAAACAACAGGGCGACTCGCAAACTGTAATTTCAATTTTGGCGTGTTGCTTAATTTTTCAGGCGACTCATTATATAGATATATCCTGAATTATATTATAAGTGCTTATAAGCGTTTGCGTTCGAAAAACCAGTGCTGGAATCGTCTAGCTTCTTTAGTTTTATATTTTTTTATAGGTAAAGGAACCAGTCAGCTAATCAGCTAAGAGGCAGTAACTAAGTGGCAAAGGTTGTTTCTTTCGTTTCTTATGATAAGTCTTTTTAATAATCCCAATATCCCTGACGATAAAACCACTTAAGTTTGTATACAGTCTGTCAAATAATAGTTAGCAAAATAAATCATGAAACACAATTTTCACTTTCTTAATAAATAAAAATAAGAAATGTATATATTTTTTGTACTCAAATTTCTTACTCATTCCTCATTAGAAAACAACAAAAAAATAATTTGATATAAACAAAAACAAAACTTTATGGAACAAAAATAAAAACATTAGCCATTTCATGGTGTCAAATAATTCTTTGCAAAATGCAATGAACATATGAAGAAACTAACTAACTTATAACTTATAACTTGATGTGTTCACCACGAATATCAATCACGGCTTGTATCTTTCTGGGAATAGATGGAATAAGTTTTTGAAAATCATATTCTTAAGGTATATTTTTGTCCATTCCTCCTTAATAACTCTTATTAGAGAGTTTTTATGTGTTGGAGCCTGTTTTCCAACTTTTTTTTTTTAGTGTGCCCATTAATTTTCGATGGGGTTCATATCGTTGCATATCGCTATTTTATTTAGACTCTTCATTTTAACACATATCAAGCTGGTATCTTCATTAATGAAAATTAGCCAAGAAAATTGGTAGCTACCCATGTTTAGGACAGGCTTCAACAATGCAACCCCATGTATTATATTTAGGCGTCTTCGAGTTCTACTATTTGGTATCGAGCTGTTATATACTACAGCTTTAATTAAAACAACAAAATTGGCTAAAATTCGGGCACTTTCGGACATCGGGACAGGCTTTGGCAAGGCAACCCTGGTTGGTTAGTTTCACCAAAATGCATTACTATCGTTCCCCTAAATCTTATCCTGTAATCATATACACTCAACTTTTCTACAGCTAAAATGTAGTTTGTTGTAAATTTTTTAATATTTACCCCCTTTTTGACCGAAAAATAAAAAAAATTATTCAATAAATTCCTATGGAAACTATGTTTTTATGGTCAAAAACAATGAAAAACAACAACAACTACGACTATTACAACAGCAAAAAAGTTTATAAGATGATTCTCAATGTAAGACTTAAAAATTTTTATAAAAAATCACTCGCGCGATTAAACTTTCTTACCATGCTTAAAAAAATTATAGGTTAATAACACATTCTTTGGAAAAATAACGGTTTTTTTTAAAAAAATTGGTCAAAATTTCAGAAAAATCGTCATATCTCCAAAATTATGGAATGGATTTCAAAGATTTTCTGATCATTATTGTAGGCCATTAAACTATCTATCTTATGACATCGATATTTTTGGTATCTATTCAGAGGTTGCCAACTTATAGGGATTTTTACAAAAGCTATATCCGCAACTTCCGATGACTATGTATCCGAAACCAGGTCCGAGCGACAATTTGTTTTTTGCTATTTTTATTTTCCTTTTAGGGGGTAAAACAAAAAAAAAACTGGAGCATGGGAGCTAAATAAAACCTGTGCCTCAAATTCTACATAATTTCAACAGATGCGAGGGAATTTACCTTTCATCAGTTGATCCTGTAGTTCCAGCTACCACTGGCTGACTGTAGCAACTTCCACGACTAGTAGATGCAGGTCTAAAGTTTTGCACCGGTCGTGGAGGATAACGTATGCGGTTGCTTTCTGTTGGATATGTTTTTACACCACTTCTGCTGTAACCCCTAGAATAGCTATACTCTGTATAGTTATAATCATAGCCATATCCATAATCATAACCGTATTGATATGATGGTGTACCGACAGATACAGGTGGCGCAAGCGGTGGTGGGTGAGAATATGAGTAGTGATATCCAGTGCTTGGTTGATCGGATGACGATGATGACGCTGGTAGCGGCGGCGGAGGCGGAGGATAGAACGAAGAATTTATTGTTGGCAAAGGGGGTGGTGGTCCTCCATATTTCGTGTCATACGGTGGGCAATAATTTGTATACAATGGCATAGATAAAGAAGCACTGGACACACCCGGCGGTTGTGGGGGAGGAACGTAAGGATTAAACACGGGAGTTGTACTTGACGGAAGGGGCGGCGCTGAATCAGATGATATTTGTTGAATAGTAGATTGTGGCTGAGGCGATGAATAACTCATTTTGATTTTTTGCCCTATTTCCTGTTTTTACACAAGGCACGATATCAAAATTATGTCCTATTTATTATTTCACTTTTTACCGAATATTCCTTTTATATCAAATTTATTAGTTTTTGTCGGAAAAAAAAATGTAACCAAAGAATTGGTCTTTGACACTATCAGCTGATCCACACAGAATAAACAATGACTGAAAAGACATTAAGGCGGTTCAAAGCGTCAATTTTTTATTAAATTGTTTGTCAAACACTATAGCAACTCAGCGTACAATTAATAGGGAAACACAATTGGAGCAGCAGCAGCAAAGCAGCAGCAGCAAAACGCTCTATCGAACACAATTGAGGCAGCAGCAGCAAAATCTGTCACAACTCCCAAAATTGTAAACAAACTAGTCATAATAAAAATTTTCTCAATTTTATTCACAAAGAAAATGTTTGATATAAACTTCATTATTAGTACAGGATAAATTTAAAAAAATTAACAAAAACATAATATTTATTAACGGCAGCTTGACTACAACACTGATATTTTGATGCTTTGCTGCCGAATAAAAACAAAAACAATATCTATATCGGCAGCAGGGCAGCACGGCAGCAGGGCAGCACGGCAGCAAACTGCACGATTATCTATTTGTCTCTTTTTCACCTCCATAGTTCTCTATAATTTTCATGTTGACAGATTTTGCCCTGCCCTGCTGCTTTGCTGCTGCTGCCCCAATTGTGTTCTCGCTATAAAGATCACTTAAAATCATGAAATGTAAAATGTAATGTACATATATCAAATCAAATTTTTGTAAGAACCCAGTGTGCAAAACGAATTCGTTTAGAATTCGAAACGAACTCGTTTCTTCGTACCATTCATCCGAAACAGATTTCGTTACGAATTCGTTTCGAATTCGTTTTCGTATGAAATTCCTCTCGAAAAAACGGAAGAATTTTCCGCTTATTATGAACAAAAAACGAGTTCGTTTCGAATTCGTTTTTTGTTCGTTTTTTGTTTATAAAACGAATTTTTTTTGTTCATAAAAAAATTAATTTTATTTAAGAAAAAAAATTTTTTATTATTTAATATGCAAATTTTAAGACTTTATTGCATATAATGTTATTTTATTATCAAATTAAATTTTACTTACGACTTACAAATTTCCAAAGTCAGGTTCGAACCCATGCCCAGCGATTCATAGTCATGCGCGCTACCTACTAGGCTACCTGTCATATATTAAAATATATGTCAAAGGCTAATGATATCTTCTCTCATTTGATACGCTTTATTTACAAAAAACGAATTCGTTTCAAATTCGTAATGGACTTCAAATATGAATTCGTTTCGAACTCGTTTTTTGTTCATAAGCCGCATCAGTTTCGAACTCGTTTTTTGTTCATAAAAAAAAATTTTCTAAGTCCCGGAAAAATTTTGAAAAAAAATTTTGTTTCTTAATCGACTTAGAAATGTTTAAAAAGTCGAAAAAAACAAAAATTTTTTTGAATATTTTTCTTTGAAAATTTTCCGGGGAATTTTACAAAATTTGAGTAAAAAATTTTATAAGCAATTTGAAGTCGCTCGAAACATAAAATTTTTTTATGAACAAAAAACGAGTTCGAAACTGATCCGATTTATGAACAAAAAACGAGTTCGAAACGAATTCGTTTTACTTACTAAAAAAAAATTCGAAACGAATTCGTTTTATGAACAAAAAACGAATTCGTTTTCTGAACAAAAAAACGAATTCGAAACGAATTCGTATTTGCAGTTCGTTCCAAATTCGAAACGAATTCGTTTTTCTTACAAAAAACGGAATGCTCACAAACGAATTTGTTTCGAATTCGAAACGAATTCGCTTCCGTTTTTGTGCACATTGGAAAAGAAAAAGCATGTGAACAGAACCTAATGCGCTTGGAGAATGTGAGAGTGAATAGCATACATTTGCTATCTTAATAGCATGTGATGTCCTCCCTGATATTTGATAAGATAAGATAAGATCACATGGAAACTGGGCTTAAGGCCATGGCACTATTACCAAGGCATAATTATCTTGTCAAACTCAAATTATGCAACCGTGAAAAGTTTCAGCATAGTTTTCAAGAAGAGAAATTGGCAAGAAGCCTGACAACGCACGCTCTTATCTATGAATCACGAGAGGCTTTTAGCCTATTGCTTTGCACAGAATTGGGACCAGGTTGGGAAAGCGGTGACGATTACACGCTGTCAAAAAAAAAGCAGTCGGAAAATCGTTTGAATGAACACAATTGCGGCGGACGACTGCTTTTCACTCGCTTAAAATGAAATTACAAACATATGTTCTTGTGAGAAAATCGTATGGGAAAAGAGTGACAAAAACAAAATTTTTAAACAATAAATGTTGCTGAGAAAATCGAATGGGACAAGCGAGAGACAAATTTTAATATATTAGAAATGCAACACTGATCCGACGTAAAAATAGAATTAATTCTAAATCGACGGGTACCACTCGGCAGGATACCAGTCGTACGCCGCAATTCTGTTCAATTTCACATGATCAAGTATGTTATAATTTTTGACAACGTGTAATCGTTGCCGCTTTCCCGACACCGTTCCAATTCTGTTCAATACAAATGAGAATGAAATTTGGAAAAATCGGTGCATTATCTTAGGTTATTTTGACAGAAAATTTAGCCCTAAGAATAAAGAAGAAGAACTGTCATTTACAACTACTGCTGACATGATAATTCTATCATGGTTAAGGCTAAGTCCACACGGGTGTTTTAGTATATAAGAAGTAGTAGTAGTAGCAGCAGTAGATTTCATTATTAATTCATCATACAAAAAATTTTAAAAGCATACATGTGGGAACGCAGTACAACGAACCAGACAGGGTCACCCGAACTGGACGAAGATACGGACGAACCAGCAAATCTGGAGACAGAAGCGAAACTTTGCTAACGGACACAACGACAATACTGATGACAATCGAAAACGGACAGACGTACAACGAAGTAGTAGACAAAGAGTATCCAAGGAGTATGGATACACTTTGGTAGTAGACGAATAAGTAATCGAAGCGGACGTAGACGATACATATGGGTCATTCCATCTATAATTTGCTTTTTTTACCCTGACGTGTTTTAAATTGGCTGAACATTTTTTGAGTGGTTAAGGCGTTATCTAATATATAGAAAATCATTATATGAAACTTTTTCGACCATTAGTTTTGATAAAAAAATTTATTTCTTACCTCTGTTCAGAGCCGCTCGTAAATAACACAAAAACTTGAATGATGAATTTTAACAAAGAAACACAATTCAAGTTAGCTTTCATATTATTTTTAGATAACTGTGTACTAGTAGATGACAAAAAAACTCCAATTCTGGAAAAATTAACGCCTAAGCGTTATATATACACTGAAAGAAAAAAAAAAATTACGTTTCAGGAAAACATCGATTTCTCAAATACTCCAAAATCGATGTTAGTTTTTTTAGGCTCAAAATTTTCAGAACATATAGGAGTACCATCCTGTAAACTTTCGTTCATGTTTTTGCACCGTATTTGATTTGACAAGCATTTTAGTGAAGATTTATGATACTTAAAAATAAAATTTGGGTATTCCATTGATACTTGTGTTAATTTTTCGAGGTTTTTTTGTAATTTTTATAATTTTTTCAGACTTTCGAAATCTTCAGCTTTTTTCAAATTTTAAAAATTTTTAATTTATTTAAAGTTTTCTATTCTATTTTCAGCCAATTTAAAACACGTCAGGGTAAAAAAAGCAAATTATAGATGGAATGACCCATATACATAAGAAAAACTGAAATGCAAAATGCATAAATTATAACTAAAATACCTAAATCATAACTTAATAATAAACAATAAATGAATTGAAACAAACTAAACTCGTTAAAGTTTTAATCAAACACTACATACATAGACTAAATCCATTTCAAACCATGCAGAAGGATTATGTCATGTTACGGAATTGGATGCCGATCAAATATGTTGTTTCTCAAAGGATATAAGGAGATCTATATTTCCCCGATTTGACTAAAAAAATTTTTTACGAAGCTATGTTCATTTTACGCTGAAAATTTTTTCAAAAAAGCGGCATTTCCATCCAAACCCAAATAATTAACTTTTGTCTTTTGATTCTAGTAGAACTTCTTATTCTGTTAGAATCTTTAAAAAAATTTCAAAATGGTTGAAAATTGGTGGAGTTATACATAGTGGGTTTTATGAGAAAAAAAAACAAACCTAGTTTTCTAAAAAACTTCATATTTTTTTCGCTTAAAATTTTATTTTGGACTTGTACTAATATAAGAAAGAGATTACATGAGTTTAATGCGCGCTTAAAGACATTTGAGGTCAGGCGAACTTTTTTTCCAAAAAAAAAAAATATTAAAATTTTTGTTTCAACCTTGCCAGCCATCTGTGGTACTACTACTTTCAGCTTATTTTAAATAAAAACATCATTTAGTACCGTTTTTTTTCTTTAAAATTAGCTTTCAAGTGGTAATCTGCGATGTTTCCTCGCAAAGATACAGTCATTTGAAAAAGACATGAATTTGATCTCCATCATCATATATTTTCAATTTTCAACCATTTTTGTTCGATTAGCGCATATGATCTGAGTGTGAAGTGAAATTCTCTCACATTATTTAAATTAAAGAAAAAAAAAATTTGCCAGAGTTTATTAATTTAAAACAATCTCTGCCATAGAGTGCTTCAAAACAGTACATACAACAGAGGTATACACTTGGCACTTGGTGTACATTTGTTATTGCAAAACCCCTTAAGGGCCAAATAGACGTTCATGCGTACATGATCAATAAAATGACGACGCTTTCATGATTTCGACACACACCATTCATGCACGCATGATGGATATCATTTTTGGTTGAACTTTTAACGTGTTGACATTATGACATCAGAAGCATGTGAAGCAATCAAAATTGCATTTAATATGAAAAAAAAAGTATGAAATGAGTTTAATTTAAGCTCAAAAAATATTTTAAGATGTATTTTAAAAAACAAAGTTTATACAAAAGTTTAATTATTTCATCTAATTATCTTTAGTGCATAATATTTCTAATTTCTTTTCTGCACTCATTGTCACCTTCTTCGTCAAAAAATCATGTGAACTGAGCTAAGTTCAGCACACACTATCATGCATGCATGATCAATCAAAAAAATATCAAAATATTTTAATATTGCTCATGCGCATGACCAATCAGTCAATCAGCCACCAACACGGTCAGTTTGCATGAGCAATCACTTGATTCATCATGCACGCATCAACGTCTTTTTGGCCCTTTAGGCATAGGCTGTGTATTCTAATACATGGATGCGCATCCCATAGATCAAATAGCTCTTTTAGCTCTTACAACAATAACAAAAAATATTGAGCTCATCTCGAGCTCTTTCCGTTATTCGAGCAAAATCATTTTGGTTCGCAATCACCACATGTATTTTGTTCTTGTAATTTTTTCTTCAACACATCGACTCGTTCATCCCTTGCCGTTGCTTAAGTTAAATAATTTCGGTCCGCAACCACCGCATGTATTTTGTTCCTGTAATTTTTTCTTCAACGCACTTTATTGTTTGTGTGATTTTGATTTCAATTCATTTGCTCCTTCACCTTGAGATTTTTGTTTTTGTTTACATGCAATTAACTTGCCGCCACTATTTCAAAATTTTCGTCAATACTAGGAATTTTTTCCCAAAATATTTTTCATTTTTATACCTAAATTGATGTTGTTGTAGCCGCCAGCTCGCGAACAAATTTTTGTGCGCATCCCTGTTCTAATATACAAGCACAGCACTCCGTACTTAAGGGCCTAATAGACTACACAGACTGTCTGCGCAAACACGTCGTTTTTCTTGTTGGAACGACGGCCATAAACTACACAGACTTGATTTACGCAGACCAGATTTTTACTTTTAATTAAATTTTGCTCTTCGTATGTCTTCACTCTACGAAACTTTTACGATTATGACGAGTATGCGTGAATTTCATCACTCACTATACCGACGGTCTGCGAAGACGCGCGCGAAAATCAAAATATTTTAATTTTTGGTAGATATCTGTGCGGACCAAAATCAGCCAAATATACTACACAGAAACTTTTTGGCAGCCCTGACATACAACATTCACGAAGCTACCAGACAAATAACAATCAAAAATTAAAACTAACAATATTTGTGGTACTTCAATTTGACGTCGTTTTTAGACAATCGGGAAGAAAGTGAAGTGGCTTTTCAACTTCTTTTTTTTTCGTTCATATAGAACGACGAGCAACATAGTAGCAGCACAGTCAAGCCCAATTTCCATGTGAACTTATCTTATGTTATTTTATCCCATATCAGGGATATCAAATCAAATTTTTGTAAGAAAGAAAAAGCATGCGAACAGAACCTAATGCGCTTGGAGAATGCGAGAGTGAATAGCATACATTTGCTATCTTAATAGCATGTGATGTCCTCCCTGATATTTGATAAAATAAAATAAGATAAGATCACATGGAAATTGGGCTTCATGTACATAAGGACTCGGCTCTCCGGCTAATAGCTGGGCTAGGTTCAGCGGTTGACGTGGTCCTTTACAAGAAATCACGTTACATTTTCGTTTCAAATTTGTTGGCTTTTGTTTCACAATGCTTAAACTAATTTAGTTTTGGCCTTAACTTATTTCTCATACTAAAATAACGGCTGCTGCAGTTAGAATTGAATTCTCGTTTTCGTGTGGCTTTGTAGTGGAACTTTGCTGGGACAAACTGGCTGCTGCTGTTGTGATAATAGCGAAGGTTGCACACCGGTCTTAGACGTTAAGCAGAGCTTAGGAAAAAGTGAATTTCTCTATTACGTCATGACGCACTTGAAAAATCTACAACTATTCTTTATTCCATCACCAGAGGGTTAAAACCCCAAAACATATGACGAAATTTAAAATTAAACTTCTGGAAGTTATAACAATTTATTATATGAAAAATTATAGAACAAAAAATTTTCGATACATAATTAAAAGTCAATAAAAACAAAACTACTAAATTTCATTACAACAAGTGTATTTGTAGCAAGTGTATTTGTAAGAAGTGTATTTGTAGCATTTGTTTATTTAAAACGTAACAATTATTCAACACTCCTCCTCGTTGAAATAAAAATTTAAGCTACATTACATTTTTCACGCAATTTTATGTGTTTAGTAATTGACAATGGCTTTGTTAATAAATCTGTTATCATTTCTTCAGTTATACAATATTTACAAATAACAATGCCCTTATCAATATAATCTTCACAAAATGAAATTTAGTATCGATGTGTTTTGTTTTGTTTGAAAACTTCTCCTCCTTGATGATTTTTAAACAACTTTGATTATCTTCATAAATTAATATTGGTGAACTGATGTTTTGATGCATATCATTCAACAATCTTTTGAGCCAAGCAGCATCTTGACAAGCCTCTGATAAAGCAATAAAGTCTGCCTCAGTCGATGACAATAGGCGTGTTTTTTTTGACGCGGCTATCCGCTTAAAACTTTTTTTTGTATGAGAAATTAGTCGGCGATAAGTATCGCCGACTAAATGAACTGTCATTCTCATACAAAAATTTTTTTTAGCGGGTAGCCGCGTCAAAAAAAACACGCCTAATGATACACATGATTGTTTGCGACAATACCAATTGATTAAGCCACCATTGAAGAAAAATACACAGCCGCTATTTGATTTCTGTGTGACTTTATCTTCTGCCCAATTTGCATCAGCATAACCAGTCAATGCCTCCTCATGATTATTTGCATTTCCCAGCTTTAATTTATATTTTGATGTTGCTTTCAGATATTTAACAACTCGTTTTAATTGATTCCAATCATTTTGACTTGGATTAGACACCTTTTGTGCAAGTATATTGATGCTTGCCGATATATCAGGTCGAGTATACAATATACAAATATACAATAAGCTGCCAATTAAACTTTGATAATTAGTTTTATCAATTAACAGACCTGAATTATCCAAAGGTGACGAGTAATAACCAACTTCCATTGGTGAATTCATACCCTTTGCATCTTGTAATCCAAATTTCAGTGCGATTTCTTCGATGTAGTTAGATTGACAGATCTCGAAGAAACCATTGCTATCTTGTGTTACTTCAATCCCGAGATAAAATTTGACTTTTCCCAGATTCTCGATTTCGAAATTTTTCTTCAATGTTGATTCAATGTACATATTTCAAATGCTCAGGTGTTTTATACGCAACAATGATGTCATCAATGTATATTAATATGTAACACCAATTATTGTAAATATGCTTTGAATATAAACATTGATCACTATTGCTTTGATTGAAACCAGCTACCATCAAAATGTTGTGAATTGTTTCATTCCATACTCTTGCAGCTTGCTTAAGACCATATAGACTTCTGTTCAATTTGCACACAAGACTCGAATCATCATTAATGAAACCCGGTGGTTGCTTTTTATAAATCGTTTCATTAAGATTTCCATTCAAGAATGCAGTCTTGACGTCAAGATGTGCTACCATCATTTTTTCTTTTGACGCAACAGCAAGTAATGTTCGAAATGTTGCTTGACGAACAACAGGTGCAAACACTTTATTGTAGTCAGTGCCAAACTTTTGCGAGAATCCCTGAGCTACAAGTTTAGCTTTGTATCGTTGTATACAGTAATCCTCGCTTATAAGAATTTCTGAAAATGCTTGATTTTTGGTGCATATAAGCGTGAAATGCATTTAGAGAAACTCGGTTATATGCATGAAAGTGCATATATAAAAAATCGGTTATCTGCACCAGATATGCTTATATAGAATCGTAATGCCAACTATTTAGAACCTTACAAAAATATTTTTAAAGGCAAAAAGTTGTAAAAATAAATATATCTCGACTAGAAAATGTCGTTAGGCATAAATTAGGTCCCCATTGGTTTTGCCTAGCCAGAACGTTAGGGCCAAGTGTGGATTGTAACGGTGTGCCCCAAACTTTCCTAAATATGATTATCCAACGCCCACCTCATGAGCTAAATTAAAAAGCAAATTTCAAAAAAGCAAAAAAATTAATGTTTCTCAATACTCTTGCAATAGACAAGAGGTATGAAGGAGAATACGCACAAATTTTTGAGAAAAATTGTCGTAATGTTACCTTGTGTAAGCTCAGCGTTCTCTATGGTCATTTCTTACAAATAAAGAGTAATTTCGAATCTAGTCACAACTTCCACTTTACTGATTCCCCAGATTTACCGAATTCAGGCATTCCTTAGGTTATTACCATGTCCCAACCCTTAAGCAAGCCCAACATAGGCATACCTTTTACTACCCGTAGTAAGACCTAAACAGGCAGTTGATAGGTAAAACTAATTTAGAAATTCCCAAGAACTGCCCAATTAGGCTGCTAGTACACATTTCTAATTTTGGCTAACCTCACTATTTCCTAGTTGGGGCCGAAAGTATATTTAGGCATGCCTAAGGAAATTTCTAGTCGGGATGGAGATATGGAATAGATTTCTTAAACGCTTCAATTGTCTTTCCTGATTCAACAAAGCAGATTTGTTGCCTTACTAAGCTCTGACGATAAAATGCTTTGAATGCATGAATAATTCCGGCATCTAAAGGTTGTAAAATTGTAGTCGTATAGGGCGGCAACTACTGAACATTAACGTTTTTAAGTTTGTAATTTTATGAGACGCACCATTATCCACAAAAAGTATGACTTCTCGATTTTTTCACACCATTTTTTCATCAAAACCATTCATTATTATTACATTATTTTTACTTTTATTCCTTTGTGCTTCTGCCATCGGAATAGCCAGCCCGGACTTGGATTGAAGTCACTTTTTTATTTAACAGCGAACTGTTTTACATTCTCCAATATCATATTTTGGTCTTTTGATCTTTGTATTTGATCGAACTACATTGACATTGTTTCCACTGCTTTTGATTTGCCGACTCAATTCCTTTTTCGGGCCAAATTAAATGCTTTGCTTCATTGTAAAATGCGATCTATGTTTCGCATAATCCGATTAATTGTGTATTGGGCACCCATATTTCTTGCAACTTGAAATTTTGCTTACGTTTTCACTCTCTCGAATGATTAATAAGTTCTGTTTAAGTTATTCTTTTCGTGAACTTGTACTCATTTTGCTTTTTAATTTCAATTCGTATGACACGATTGTTTGGTACCAATATTGGTTTTGCCATTGAAAAAAAAAAATGTTTCCCTGTCGTGCATATAAGTGTGAATGGAGGAAAAAATTGGAAATTTTTTGGGGCTTATATGCGAGAAATGCATATAAGCTTGTGCATATAAAAGAGAAAAATGTTAACAAATCTAAATGGAAAATAAAATTGCACAGTTCTTGATGCATATAAGAGAGAAATGCTTATAAACGGCGTGCATATAAGCGGGGATTACAGTACTTCCATCAGCGTTCGATTTAACTTTATACACCCATTTGCATCCGATGGCTTTACGATCATTTGGTAATTTCATTAAATTCCATGTGTTGTTTTTCTTGAGTGAATTCATTTCGTCGTGCATTGCACTTATCCACTCATTTTTCTTATTACTTGAAATCGCTGCCTCATAATATTTTGGTTCTTTGATTTCATGTTTCATCAAAAATATTTCTTCAATCAATCGACGCGATGCCATACCTTTTGTTGTACGCTCCGAACGACGTGGTTGCACAATATTCTGATCAGCACTTTCAATCTCAGTTTCATGTTCTATTCGCTCTTCCTCCATCAAATGCTCCTCCTGAACCAAATCATTTCCAGTTATCTTGACCGATGAGTTCAATTTAACATCAATTGATTGTTGCTCCTGAACTTGACAACTTCGAAAGTATAGTTGTTCCCTGTTTGTGGACAGCAAAACAAAGTATATGCTGTCCACAAACAGGGAGACGCGGCGTATTGAATCCTTTGTTACTGCCAACAACTATACTTTCGAAGTTGTCAAGGAATTCACCTATCTTGGCACCGCCGTGAACACTCAAAACGATGTCAGCCTGGAGATAAAGCGAAGACTAACTCTTGCTAATAGGTGTTACTATGGTCTCAGTAAGCAATTGAGTAGTAGAGACCTCTCTCGCCCGACAAAACTGACACTCTACAAGACGCTCATCTTACCCGTGCTACTTTACGGCGCAGAAGCATGGGTTGTGTCGCAGACTGATGCAGCCACGCTTGGGGTGTTTGAGAGAGAAATTCTTCGCAAAATCTTCGGTCCTGTTCACGTGGCGACGACTACCGTATTCGAATGAACCACGAACTGTACGAGCTCTACGCTGACATTGACATAGTCAAGCGCATCACTATCCAACGCAGTTAAATTTAAAATTTAGGGCAGTGGCACACCCACTGGTACAATCCAGTCCGGTTTTGATCCAGAAATAGCTTTCCATAAGCAAACACCTAACACCAAATTTTAGCTCACGTGTTTCGATAAATATGCCACTTACCGTATTTTATTTGTATGGGAGGTGCCACGCCCACTGGTTCGATTTCAGCCGCTTTTTATTCAGATATGCTCCATAGCAATTGAACCACTAACATTAAATTTCATAGCAATTGCTGCAATAGTTCACTTAAAACAGCGCTTACAAATTTATGTTTATATGGGAGGTGCCACGCCCACTGATGCAATCCCATCAAAATTCATTTATTTTCAAAGCTTATAGTAACTGACATCTATACATCAAATCTTATGAAGATTACTCTTATAGCACACTGTCTTTAACAATAAACGTTTTTTGCTTATATGGGAGGTGCCACGCCCACAGGTATTATTGGACCAAATTTTTGTAATAAAGACCTTATAGCAAGTATATCCACCTCATAAATTTCATAGCGATTACGTTGTTAGTTCTCTTAATATAACGTTTACAAATATTGTGGGCGGTGCCACGCCTTTCAACTAGTTTTTTCAGTAAAATGGCTGATCTTTTGTTGATGACTGCTTTCAGGGGTATCATCTGAAAAATTTTTATGAAAATCGTTTGTGCCAATTTCGAGATATACGGAATCAAAATTTTTAACAATTGAAAAGTGCCACGCCCACTTTTTTGATTCCGCCCACTTTTATCACAATTTAGAGATATATTTAATATGTATCAGCCTACCAAATTTCATCGCAATATCTTGAACGGCTTACAAGATATAGTAGTATAAATCATAAAATTTAGGGCTGTGCCACGCCCCTCTATGATTCTTTGGAAACTTGGAACCTAGCCTAATCCTAATTTGGTTCACATGTGCACGAAATCACCAAGTTTCATAAAAAGCGCTGTAAATATATCGCTGGGTAAATATACATAGAGTATGGGCGGTAGGCGTGTCCGTAATCCGATTTCACCCATTTTCAAAAGCAATATACCTGCAAGAAGGTGTGAGCTGCGTATTAAAGTTTTATTCAATTAGCTTTCTTGGTTTGTTGTTTCAACTTGACATCCTTAACCAGTTTCCATTGGTCTATATGCACGTGGGGAATTAAACAAATTATAATCCGTATTATTTAAAAAAAACGAGATTGTCTCGAATCCGTTCTATTTAAAAAAAACGTCCGTAACGGATCCGTATATGAAGTCCGTTACGAGTTCGAGACAGATCCGTCGAAGCCTAAAAATCCGCATTCGTTTTTATGCACATTGGGTAAAAGCAATACCACAACAATATGTGTGCGATGGAAGAAATTCGTGTCACCCCTAAGGATATCCAAAACTTTTATTTTTGCTTGTGTTGATCTCTTTAAACATTTCTTTAAAAAAATATCTGAAAGATGAATTCTTCTCATTTAATTTTAAGCTTAACCTTTAAAATATACCTTTAGAAATTTTTACAAGACTCGGTCGGGTGTTACCCTAAAATTGTCATTCGGGAAAGCTCACAACTTCCGCCCCCAGACTCGGTACTTTACGCATTTGAACATACCATTAAAATTACTTAATCATTTGATTAAAAATTTACCATATCGCTCGTTTACTGGACGATCGTTGTAACTCAAAAAACTTAAATTTGTAGAAAAACGCATAGTTATTAAGTTTTCAATAAATTAATTCTTACGAGTAAATAAATCTAAGTATGTCGACATACATATATTCTTCTTACAATACAAGTCACATAAAAACAGTTCATTCATAAATATGTATCTTTACATCACAAATGTATGGAAATAAGTTGAGCAACTCTCCCAGTCTCTGATGATTTCATTTTTGAGTTCTGTTATAGTTTGATCCGCAAAGTCATATAGTTTTATAATTTCAGAACAAAGTCTTGCATAAAACTTTTTTTAATTTATACTAAATGTACCAGCAATATCAGAAAATTTATTAAGAATCGTCTCTGCCTTAGGCCCAACATAAATATTTTTGTCGTCAACGAATATATCGTCACCTGACATCAAGAAATTCAAAATCAAGTTTTTGATTGATTTTTATGTATTTGACTAAACTACAAGATCCTATAAAATTTTTAAATTTATGTTCAATAATAGCGATTTTATTAACAAAATTCAAAAGGCTGTAACAACATGTGCCTGAATCTTATATAGTAAATACTTACATGGGTGTAAAACACTTGCTTTGACTCTTTTTCAATCTTGTACATATGAAATTCATAACATTTTTTTTTTCTCATTATTTAATGAATTAATTTCATAAATGAATGTCATAAATATCCAGTAAAAAGAAATTTTTTTTAAAAAATTTACTTAAAAACTTAAAATTTTAGTTCAGACGAAAAATCCTGGTTATTCAAAAATATTTCAGATTTATGTATAACCTATGTTTTAAATAATGCACAAACGTTTCAACGTTATGTACATACTTCACTTTGTTCAAGAAAAAAACAAATCCAAAACTTCGTAACAAACATAGCACGAATGTCTTGAAAAAAAAAATGTTCTCCCGAAATAAATCTCAAGTTGTGTTTTAAGCAAGGTTGGAAAAATGTTTTCTAAATCTAAAATATATTTCAGTATGCAACGTTTTTTGCTTCTCCTGTAAAGAACTAAAAAGTGTTATTGCATATTTTTGGATGTTAGTTGACTATATAAGCTGTCTTGTTTGATATCAAAATCGTTCAAATTATTTACGTAAATGAGTAAAGTTTTCTCAAGTGGGCACAGAAAAAACCAACTTATTAAACTTAAGCTTTTTTTTGCATAACTTTGAAGACTTATTGGTCAATATTAACGAATTATATTATTTTTTACAAAATTTGAATTTTTTAAAAAGTTATGAATAAGTGAATTTTTATGTAGGTGCTTTTTTAAATTGCGATTTCTCAGTAAATATTGGGAAAAAGCTTATGAAATTTTCGTGATAGGACAAGAAATGTTTTGCAATTTATGTGAAATAAAGTTTTTATAAAAATTATATTTATTATTTATAAAAAATTAAGTTTTTAATAAACAAATAGAATTTCCACAGAATTGTTCTGCAAAGTCTACACAACTTTTTCTTGAAAAAAAAAAAAAAAATTATAGTACGTTTCATAAATAAAAAAGTTACGAATATTTAAGTGTCGCCACCTAGGCAACTTTACTCCTACAAACCATCCTTCTGACGGCATGCAGCAGTTTGTAAAATTTGGGATTTTCAATCTGAAATTTTTTCTTCAAATTATTTGTCAATCTCAGTATTAGACCGGCTGCAGAAAAGTCGAGTGTATAAGTTTACAGGATGAGACGTATGCCAAATGATAGAGCTCGATGAGCTTTAATAGAATATCTAGGGTTGCCTTGCCAAAGCCTGTCCCGATGGCTGAAAATGCCCGAATTTTAGCCAATTTTGTCGTTCTATTTAAAACTGTAGTACATAGCAGTTCGAAATGTATGCCAAATGATAGAACTCGAAAAGGCCTAAATATAATACATGGAATTGCATTGTTGAATCCTGTCCCAAACATAGAGTTTCACCTGTATTTTGGGTCAATTTTCATTAATGAAGATAACAGCTTGAAACTTGTGCCAAATGATAGAGATCGAAGAGTCTAAATAGAATATATAGGGTTGCCTTATCGAATCCTGCCCCAAACATGGATTACCACTCATTTAAAAAAAGTTGACCCCATAAACGGGTGCTAAGTAATTTTTAGGACATGATTCGACAAAGCAAAACTATATGTTATATTTAGGCTCTTCGATTATTTCGCACAAATTTCAAGCTGTTATCTTCATTAATGAAAATGGACCCAAAAAACCGGCCTCTTCCAGTTCTATCATTTGGCATACATTTCGAACTGTTATGTACTACAGTTTTAATTAGAACGACAAAATTGGCTAAAATTCGGGCATTTTCGGCCACCGGGGCAAACTTTGGCAAGGCAACCCTAGATATTCTATTTAGGCTTATCGAGATCCTGTAATCTTATACACTCGACTTTTATACAACCGGCTTTCCGTCTACATGTATGATACCAAGTGAAAATATACTTATCTGGTTAAATTTAAGTTTTCGGAAAAATTAATATTCAAATCCGAATTAACATCAAGTTTTCTAAGTAGAAAATAATGCTGAAGTAGTCCCACTGTTCTAATATTCGAAAAAAATAATGGACACCAAAATAAAATTTTCAAGTGCCAAAGATTGGCAAAAATTTCTGTAAGTGCCAATTTGGCACCGAACTGCTCGTTTTGGAAGCGCTAACTAGAGGTCATGCACACAAGTGATGTTACATGTGAGATTGCAACTTAAACAGGTAATTTGATTTCTGTCAAGCCGTTTGTCAGATATTATTATAATTCTTGGCATGAAAACTCTAGAAAATATTTTCATGTTTGATATTGTGTCGGGTGATATATACAGTCCTGTACTTTTGAGGCTTAACTTCAATGTTCCTCCAAGAGCTCTTAGGTCTTGTGTGCCTTTTTATTTGAAAACGGTTCGAAATAATTTTGCACCTAATGATCCTGTCTTTATAGCTTAAAAATTGGTTAATGAGATAAATTCAGATTCTAATTTTCTCAATTACAAAAAATGCAATGAAAACTTTATTAAATAGTATTTTTTTAGAAGGTTATGTAATTTACACATACTTTTATTTTTCAAATATCTAGTCTGTAATAATAATTGTTCATAGACTGCGATAAATAAATAAATATGTTATGAAGAAGTACTGCCCGGGAAAAATGCCGCCCCTGAAAAGTGCCGCCCCTCCCGCCTCCCCCCCCCCCCGCTACGCGACTGCTTTAGTGTATTTCAGTTCCCATACAAATTTTGCAACAGCACTGAAATTGCAGCCAGAAACAGTTAAAACTACAGCAACAACCAGAGACAAACCACATGGCAACACCAGTATCACAACAAACACGTGTGCTGGTTCGATAACACTGGTCAACACTAGTTTTGGTGCCGAGAAGCTGCACTTTTTTTTTAACTAAGGACCACATATTGATTACATTATTAGCAAAAATTTTGATATCCTACGTGTAGTTTTCTAGATTTTGTCTTGTAAAAAAAAAAGTTTACATGAAAAACAATTTACATTATTTAAATAAAAACTTTCTTTTTCGCAACTTTCGTGAATGAGGTGTAGTGGGACTACCACGTTGCATCCGCCTGTAATACTCAGGTATTACAATGTGGTGATCCCATCGGCCTTGGTATGTGTCTTCCATAGTCTTTAGGTCCTGGTGATATCGCTCTCCTTGTTCTTCGCTATTGGATCCAAGATTGTCTGGGGATTGGTCAAGATGACTGTGAAACTAGTGCACTTTGATGGACATATTACATCCCAAGTTATTAAAGTGCTCTAGCATGTCATTTACAATTTCGGACTAGTTACTTAACTTGTAATTTCCGAGAAAGTTTTTAGTAACTTCAACAAACGCAGTTCACGCAGGTCGTTCCAAATTTTTCATTGAACTAACGAAATCTGTATCTTTTATTAATATGGGGCCATCGAAAACTCCCGCTTTTATCTTTTCTATGCTCAGACCAGGAAATTTTTTCATTATATAAGAAAAACATTGGCCATTCCTATCTAGCGCTTTAACAAGTTGTTTCATAAGACCTAACTTTATGTGCAAAGGGGGTAATGTAATTTTGTCTCTTGAAACCAAATTTGGATTTATAATATTTTGCTTTCCCACCTCCATCGTCTCACGTGCGGGCCAATCTCTATTTACTTAGTGTTGATGCTTCGCACGACTGTCCCACAGATAATAAAAGCATGGATATGTGGTGTGTCCACTTTGCTGTCCTAATAAGAACTTAATCACTTTTAGATCAACACAAATACTTCATTGGTGTTCACTATATTTGATTTTGTCTAGCAGAAGTGAAATAATTTGATATTTTTCCTTTAGTTTTGTTGAGTGAGCAATAGGAACCTAACCAAATTTGTTGCCATTGTGTAGAAGGACACACTTAAGACTTCGTTTAGAGCTGTCTATAAAGAGACGCCATTCATTTGGATGGTATTTGAAAGACCCATTTTGAGGAAAAGGCCTTGCACATCCGAACAAAAAACATAATTGTGCTTATTAAGTACTTTTTATTTTTCTTAAAATTTATTAAATTTTTTAAAAATATAGCCAACGTTTCGTCGCTATTTGGCGACCTCTTCAAGGCACTGTTTTACAAAAAAATAGAAAAACAATTATTTAAAAAATATCACAAATGAAAACAAAACATTTTTTAACAAAGAAAACAAATATGTACGTTACTTTTCACAATATTCAACACTTACTTTAAAATTTATAAAATATAAAAATCTAAAAAATTGAAAAAGCACTTGTTGTGAAAAATTTAAGTTGTGAGTGTTGGTTGGCAATTTTTCTGTTATGATTCATATATCAAATTCTACTATTATAAACTTGGGGAAAGCTTGCCGCCAAAAAAATCACAAATTAAACAAGAAGCACACAACGAAGATGGATAGTTATCTGACACATATTAAATACAAATACAACATTAAAGCAGCTAACAACTTAAAAAATTATATGAATCATAACAGAAAAATTGCCAACCAACACTCACAACTTAAATTTTTCACAAGTGCTTTTTCAATTTTTTAGATTTTTATATTTTATAAATTTTAAAGTAAATGTTAAATATTGTGAAAAGTAACGTACATTTTCGTTTTCTTTGTTAAAAAATTTTTTGTTTTCATTTGTAATATTTTTTAAATAATTGTTTTTCTATTTTTTTGTAAAACAGTGCCTTGAAGAGGTCGCCAAATAGCGACGAAACGTTGGCTATATTTTTAAAAAATTTAATAAATTTTAAAAAAAATAAAAAGTACCAAAAAAGCTTAATAAACACAATTTCTAATCACAATTTAAACTGCATTGGTCTAATCAAATTCTACTATCATAAAAAACATAATTTTCCGATTTAAAAAATGGTAGCAAGTCTTGCTCTCCTGTTCGATAGAACGTCACTTTTGTACCTGACGCCAACAAGTTTTTTTTCTTTCTTTTAATCTAGAAGCTAAAACCTCTGCAGATTCTTTAGGAAGTTTAAGATCCCTTATCTTCAAATGATGATTCACGAATGGAACAAAATGCTGGAGCAGGTTCTTCCTCTGAATGTGGTAAGGGTCTTCTAGCAGAATCTAACAGGGCTATTCTGGCAACTATCTTATAACTCACCAAAGTCTTTAGTAAGACAAAAGTCTTACTTAAGACGTTTTGGTATTCTGGCAACTATCTTGAAAGCTTTTTTCTGTCTTTGGTAAGACAATTATAAAGACTTGCTACGAGCAGGTCTTTAATTTGTCAGTTGTATTGTTTACATTACAAACGTTAGAAAAACTATTTATTTTAAAGGGAATTATAAGTTGTTTTTATTTGGCGTGTTAAAAAAATGTATACACATGTTTTTAGAAAAAAAAAACATTTTTAGTGACGGGACTCGAAACCACGCACTTGGAGCTATGAGTTCACAGTCCTAACTACTTCTCCATGCTGCCTGGTAAATTCCGGTTTTTTATTATTCCTTTTGTAATTTTATTAGTTTAAAATTAAAAAATCAAAATTTGACAAGTTTACCACGAAAGCTTTTGTGTGGGGAATTCAAAAGCTTTATCTGTAAGAATTTTGCGCTAGAATACCAAAAGTCGTACAAAGTGTCTTACAAAATGTCTTACAAAATATTTTCGTAAGACTTTTAGCTGTCTTTGCCAGAATAGCCCTGTTTATCAAGTTTTCGATAAGCAATACTATCAATATTATATAATACTAGCATTACCCTGTGTGCATCGCTTCACCTCAACCGTGGTGTGTTTTCGATGTGCAGTCTGCGTGAAAATTCTATTTAAAAAAATACTTTTTTGTGAGGACCACCCTTAGTAGGCACCCAAAATAAAATATTTACAACCTAAGCAGTGCCACTTAATATAAAAACCACGTGGTGTAAATTCCATGAGAATCGATTAAGCGGTCTTCGAGAAAATGATATTTAAAAATATTTTTGTATGAGGGCCACCCTACAAAAAATCGATTTAGCAGTCTTTGAGAAAATGATATTTAAAAAATATTTTTGTGGGAGGGCTACCCTAAATAAAAGTTTTGTATCCTTAACTATTCCTCTTAACAAAAGAGCGACGTGGTATAAATTCGGTGTGAATCGACTTAACTGTATTTGTGAATATGATATTAAAAAAAATATTTTTGTGTGAGGGCCTTCCTAAATAAAAGTTTTGTGACCTAAGCTTTGCTTCTTAACATAAGAGATACGTAGTGTAAATTCGGTGTGAATCGATTTATTTGTCTTCGAGAAAATAATATTTAAAAATATATTTGTATGAGGGCCACTCTAATTGTGCACCCTAAATAAAATGTTTACCATCCAATCTGTGCCTCTTAACATAAAAGCCATACTGTGTAAATTTCATGAGAATCGCTTTACCTGTCTTTGAGAAATCGCTATTTTTAAAATATTTGTGCATGAGGGCCACCCTAAATAAAAGTTTTATAGCCTATGACACCCGCCTGATCGATACTAACATACTGTAAAAATTTTATGAAGATCGGCTGGATAGTTTTCGCGTCCATAAAGGACATACAGACAGATGAATTTTATATAATAGATTAGTATAGGCTATTACTATATTATATTTATATTATATACAGATGAATTTTATATAATAGATTAGTATAGGCTATTATATTTACGTTGTGAAGAGCCAACCCCAGGGGTAAGTCAAACCAACTCTGATATACTTACGTACGTATACTTAAATATTACTATATAATGAGAGGCGACAAGTTAGATTGTGATGGGGTTGCAAGAGTCTCTGCCGAAGTTAATTGTGAATTTTAAAAAATTCCGCTAATAGAAAAACACAGTTATATTTCGATAAACGCATCGAAAAACTGCAAGATCTGTGCACAGAGTTTCGAGGCAATGACCGCTTATTGTTTTTAAATGGAGTTTCTGAACAGAGCGATTATATTAAAAAGGATATTCCCGATGCGTTTGAGGAACTCTATTTGAAATCAATTTGCCTACTACTTAGAAGCAGAACGTGAGAAAGTGTTTCTGCCGGAGCCTCCGGAGGGGGATTCGGCTGCACCAAACCACTCTATAGTATTCAGTTCGAAACAGCCCCGCTTGGGAAAAATTCAAGTTCCTACTTTTGACGGAAAATAAACTGAGTGGCCACATTTTCGCGATATTTATATGTCCCTCGTGCATAAAAACACAGATTTATCCAAGGTAGAGAAATTTTGGTATCTGAAAAGCTGTCTCAAGAGTGAGCCATGCGATATGGTCAAACATATGTGTATCACTGAAATTAATCATGAATCTGCATGGTCATTGCTATTCAATCATTATGAAAATCCTCGTGAACTTTTCAGAGCACAAATGAATCTGTTTTCTGGACAACCAAAGATAGAAAGAGAGGATGATTCTTGCATACGAGCTTTATTAAATGTATCGCGCGAGTGTCGACAAGCATTAAGCAACTTCGATCTCAACCTCGATCATTGTGATCCAATTTTAATATTTTTTATTACACTGAAATTGCTCCCACAGATTATTGGTCTTTGGGAAACTAAAGTAGGGAACTCTAATACTTTAGATAAATTTTCAGACCTGGAGATATTTCTCGACATACGTATTAGAAATCTGGAAGCTATAGCAGATCTAATCTTCCGTCTGCCAGGCCTAAAATTAATCGAAAATCCGTTATATCATTTCATGCCTCTACGAATCGATCCAAAGGTCCCGAGACTATTTCCGGAAACAATTTTGTAAAGTGTTGTATTTGTAATGCTAACCATATTGTACGCAGGTGTCCCAATTTCTTAGCCCTATCTACCACAGAGCGTCAAAAGGCTCTCGAAAAAAAAAGGATTTGCTACAATTGCCTCTCACCACACCACATTCTGTCAGTTTGCCCAAGTCAACGCAACTGTCATTGTGGTGAACGGCATCATACACTATTACACACTCATACAACAGTTTCAAGTGAATTTGCGGCATCACCGTCCACTTCACATCGTACCCATACGTATTTAACTCGTCATTCTGAAAGTCCTGTTCTGCTGTCGACAGCTGTCGTTAACGTGACAAACTCACGAGGTGACTTAGTCCAGCTTCGTGCACTTGTCGATGCGGGCAGTGAGGGATCATTAATTTCAGAACGTATTGCAAATCTTTTGAATTTACCCGGCGAGCCTCTCAACTCTGTAATTACCGGTGTCAGCGAGATTCACGTAGATTCTTGCAATCGAATAATTCACCATAACGTTAAATCAACTTTAACTGATTTCGAGGTTCAAGTATCCGTTTTCGTATTAATAAAACTATCAACCATTTTGCCTAGCAAGCTTCTTGATAACCAAGCATGGCCTCATCTGTCTGGACTTTCCCTTGCAGATCCTGATTTTTTCAAACCTGCAAAAATTGATCTTCTGTTGGGCGCTGCAGTTTACAATGAAATCATGCTTGAAGGTTTGCGCAAATTAAAAGGTTCCCAATGGCTCAAAACACAGAATTTGGCTGGATTGTAATCGGAGCAATCGGGTCCAATTTTCATTTTCGACATACCTCTCGGACTATGGTTACCAAATTGGAGGTGGATCGACTTCTCCAAAAGTTTTGGGAAGAAGAGAATATATCTGAATTGCGAGAACTTACATCTGATGAGACATTTTTCTCTAAAACCTTGCAGCGCACAGCTTAGGGTCGATACATGGTTCGTTTCCCTTTCAAAACATGTTCTGATGATACCCAAAACTTAGGGAAGTCTCGTCTAAATGCCATTAACCAATTTATGCAGCTCGAGAGGAAGTGCTATAAAAATCCTGATTATCACTTGGCCTATTCAAGGTCCTTTCATGAATATATCTCATCTAATAGGGTAGAGCTTGTTAAAATCTCAGAACGAGAATTTACGAAATACGAAAATGGTTCAATTAGCGTGCAATGTTGTTATCTACCACATCATGCTATTTACAAGGCCTCTAGCTCTACTACCAAGCTTCGAATAGTTTTTGACGATTCCAGGAAAACTACTAACGGTAAATCTTTGAATGATATCCTTTTTCCTGGTCCTAAATTGCATTGTGACTTA
Source organism: Tricholauxania praeusta (assembly GCA_949775025.1). Taxonomy (NCBI): domain Eukaryota; kingdom Metazoa; phylum Arthropoda; class Insecta; order Diptera; family Lauxaniidae; genus Tricholauxania; species Tricholauxania praeusta. The sequence continues at coordinate 48,224,335 of OX459031.1, forward strand.
CGCTCTGTTATTACCAACTGGAGATTTTATAGAGTTGCTTTTACAGCAGACCTGAAACAAATGTTTCTTCAAATTTTAATGCATCCTGAGGATGCTCAATATCAAAGGGTCATATGGCATGACCATCCTTCTGAATCTATCAAAGAATACTTTCTTAATACAGTCACGTTTGGCACTAGAAGTGCTTCTTATCGTGCTAATAGAACAATACAACAGCTTGCGCATGATTTTCAAACGCGGTATTCGCTTGCATTCCCATTTTTAATGAACTCTACATATGTAGATGATGTTTTCGGTGGAGCGGATAACGTCATAGAGACGAATGTCTTCAAATCTTCAACTTTCATTGTCATTAAATTTTGAAGATTCGGTTAAGACTTTAGATATTTTTTGGCAGCCATTTAACTTTGATTTAATCTCAGCATCTGACAAAGCGTATGGTACTATCCACAATCGCTCGCTTACATGATCCGCTTGGGTTTATCTTTCCAGTAATTTTACGTGCTAAATTACTAATGCGTAAATTGTGGATGAACCGCCTGGAATGGGATGACTCAGTTTCTGAAAATTTTTTCGGACAATGGCAATATTGGTGATATAAAGCTTTTACCTCAACTTAAAATATCTAGATGGTTTTCTACAAAATCTGATTCCCAATTATTTGAAGTTCACGGATTCTGCGACTCGTCTAAAGACAGCATATGCATATGCTGTAATTTACCTTAGATCTATAGATAGTCAATGTAATATTCAATGCCATTTGGTGACATCCACCTCTAGACCTGCAACTGTAAGACCTATATCCATACCATGTCTAGAATTGCGTGATGCTGAGAAATTCTCTAAAATGATTGAAAAATTTTTATTGGAGTAGAAAGTCACCTCTAGACCCAAGGTTTACGCGTAGACTGATTCAGAAATCGTATTACACTGGCTTAACGGTGATCCTCGCAAATGGGAAATTTTTGTGGCCAACAGGGTCACAAAAATCCCTTCTATTATCTCACCAAGTCAATGGCGCCATGTGTTAAAATCCGGCTGACCTTGCTTCTAGGGGCTCCAATGTATCTGGTCTCGAAATCTGCTCTGAATGGTGGTATGGGCCTAATTTTCTTAAAAAGGATCACCATTATTGGCCGAAACCGGTAAAACTTACCCTAAAATTTAGCGATCTCTTTTTAAACAAGGTGCAGATCCACCACACGCAAAAGATTTCTTTTGAGACATTACAAATCTTGGAAAGTTTTTCCACATATACAAAACTTTTACGAACTACAGCACTTAGCATAGTGCTTCACATAGTGGCTGAAAGGGCTCGTGGTAAGCCAACTCGATTACCATTGACTGTAAAAAATATAGATAAGGCTCGAGAATTCTAGATTCGCACTGTCCAAACATTTTTTTTCCAAACCGAAATGGCTGCCTTGAAGTGTCAAACTGCTATTTACTTAAAAAGATCTATTGCAAATCTTAACCCTTTCATAGACGAAAATGGAATCTTGCGTGTCCGTGGTCGTCTCGAAAACTCCTCGCTTAGCTATGATGAAAAATATCCCATAATTTCACCTCCTTCTGGTCACTTTACAAATCTATTAATCTTAGAATATCATCGTTTAACTCTTCACGGTGGTGCACAGTTGATTCTGACCTGGATACGCAAAAGGTTTTTGATTCTTAGACCCCGTAAACGAGTTCGTTCTGTTATCTCAAAATGTATCACTTGGTCAGGTGTTAATTTTATCGGACCAATTGATGTAAAAGTGTCGTGAAAAGGTTACCTTCAAGGGTTTTATAACTGTCTTTGTCTGCTTTTCTACCCGAGCTATCCATCTTGAACTCATGGGCGATTTGACTACCCCCACATTTCTAGGGTCATTGAAAAGATTTCTAGCTTGACGAAATATGTGTTCTAATATTTATAGCGACAATGGTCGAACATTTGTAGGTGCCACTAATCAGTTGCAGTCTCAAGAAAAGGTTTGGCGACAACAAATACAGTCCCAAATTCTTCCATTTTTGGTAAACAGATCCATAAATTGACATTTCATACCACCCAGCTCTCCGCACTTCGGCGGCCTCTGGGAGGCAGGTGTTAAATCTGTTAAATATCATTTAAGCCGAATCTGCAAAACACATTCTTATACTTATGAAGAATGGTCCACTCTTCTTGTCGAAATCGAAGGAATTTTGAATAGTCGACCACTCTGCCCATTTACAGCCGACCCTAATGGCACGACGGCTATTACTCCGAATCATTTTCTCAATGGAGATATTTCAAGAGATTTGCCTGAATCAGATCTAGAACGCAATCCACGAATTATGAGTGCTCGTCTGAGCGAGTTGGTGAAGCTGAAACAATCCTTTTGGAGGCGTTGGAGCGCTGAATATTTAAATCAATTGCAATCCCGTCCAAAATGGTTGCGAGCTATGGACAATTTAAAGATTGACGACCTTGTGTTAGTAAAAAATGAGAATTTACCACCTAAAAATTGGTTGATGGGTCGTATAACAGAAATCCATCCAGGGAGTGATGGTTTGGTTTGCGTTGCAAATCTCAAGACGTCTAACGGATTAATGAAGAGACCAATCGCAAAGTTATACCGTCTTCCAATCGACCATTCCACTTAAATTGTAAAATGCCTCATTATGCTTTGGTTACTTGCACTTATTTCTATCAGTTTTGGATTTGATCATACATATATACATTAATCCCCGCTTATAAGCATTTCTGAAAATGCCTGATTTTTGGTGCATATAAGCGTGAAATGCATTTAGAGAAACTCTATTATATGCATGAAAAGTGTATGTATAAAAATTCGGTTATCTGCACCAGATATGCTTATATTGAATCGTAATGCCAACTATTTAGAACCTTACAAAAATATTTTTAATAGGGAATAAATTTCTTAAACGCTTCAATTGTCTTTCCTGTTTCAACAAAGCAGATTTGTTTCCTTATTAAGCTCTGACGATATTATGCTTTGAATGCTTGAATAATTCCGGCATCTAAAGGTTGTAAAATTTAAGTCGTATAAGGCGGCAAGTACTGAACATTAACGTTTTTAAGTTTGTAATTTTATGAGACGCACCATTATCCACAAAAAGTATGACTTTTCGATTTTTTCACACCATTTTTTCATCAAAACCATTCATTATTATTACATTATTTTTACTTTTATTCCTTTGTGCTTCTGCCATCGGAATAGCCAGCCCGAACTTGGATTGAAGTCACTGTTTATTTAACAGCTAACTATTTTACATTCTCCAGTATCATATTGTGGTCTTTTGACCGTTTTTTCCACTGCTTTTGATTTGCCGACTAAATTCCTTTTTCGGGCCAAATTAAATGCTTTGCTTCATTGTAAAATGTGATCTATGTTTCGCATAATCCGATTAATTGTGTATTGGTCACCCATATTTCTTGCAACTTTCAATTTTGCTTACGATTTCACTCTCTGATTAATAACTTCTGTTTAAGTGACAAAGTTATTCTTTTTCGTGAATTTCAATTCGCACATTTGACAATTCAATAGGTATGACACTATTGTTTGTTACCAATTTTGGTTTTGCCATTGAAAAAACAAAAATTTTTTCCCTGTCGTGCATATAAGCGTGAATGGAGGAAAAAATTGGAAATTTTTTGGGGCTTATATCCGAGAAATGCATATAAGCGTGTGCATATAAAAGAGAAAAATGTTAACAAATCCAAATGGAAAAATGAAATTGCACGATTTTTGATGCATATAAGAGAGAAATTCTTATAAACGGCGTGCATATAAGCGGGGATTACTGTATTATAAGTTCATCTTTAACCCAGATGATCAATGGGGCCCGCTATGTTGGATCTTCATCAACAAATTTCATTTATTACTTTATTTAATAACTAGCATTACCTTGTGCGCATCGCTGCACCTCAACCGTGGTGTATATTCGTTGTGCAGTCTGCGTGAAAATTCTATTTAAAAAATACTTTTGTATGAGGACCACCCTTAGTATGCATCCAAAATAAAATTTTTACAACCTAAGCAGTGCCTCTTAATATAAAAACGACGTGGTGTAAATTCCATGAGAATCTATTAAGCAGTCTTCGAGAAAATGATATTTAAAAATATTTTTGTGTGAGGACCACCCTAAATAAAAGTTTTGTAGCCTAAGCTATGCCTATTAACATAAGAGCTACGTGGTATAAGTTCGGTGTGAATCGACTAACCTATCTTCGTGAAAATGATATTTGCAAATATTTTTGTATGAGGGTCACCCTAAGTATGCACCTTAAATACAATTTCAACGACTTTATCTGTGCCTCTTAATATAAAAGCCATGTGGCGTAAGTTCAATGAGAATCGATTCAGCGGTCTTCGAGAAAATATTTAAAAATATTTTTGTATAAGGACCACCCTATATATGCAGCATAAATAAAAGTTTTGTAGCCTAAGCTATGCTTCTTAATATAAGAGCTACGTGGTGCAAGTTCGGAGTGAATCGACTAACCTGTCTTCTTGAAAATGATACTTAAAAATATTTTTGTATGAGGGTCACCCTAAGTATGCACCCTAAATAAAATTTTTTTAAGCTTATCTGTGCCTCTTAATATAAAAGCCATGTGGTGTTAGTTGCAAGAGAATCGATTAAGCAGTCTTCAAGAAATATTTTTGTCTGAGGGCCACCCTAAATAAAAGTCTTGTATCCTTGACTATTCCTCTTAACATAAGAACTACGTGGTATAAATTTGGTGTGAATCGACTTACAAGTCTTTGTGAAAATGATATTTAAAAAATGTTTGTATGAGTGCCACCCTAAGTATACACCCTAAATAAAATTTTTACAATCTAATCTGTGTCTCTGCGCATAAAATCCATGTGGTGTAAATTCCATAAGAATCGATTTAGCGGTCTTCGAGAAAATGATATTTAAAAAATATTTTTGTGTGAGGGCCACCCTAAATAAAAGTTTTGTAGCTTTGTCATTTCCCTTACGTTGGTTCTCATCAATGTTTAAATGATTAATTAGAGGTGCATAATATAACTGCGCTATGTTTTCCAAATGACTGCAACAGTCACAAATCGTTCAACGGAAGTAGTTTAAAGTATTTTTAGAAAAGTTAAAAAAATATATATTTTTTTTACCTACATACTATTTTGATATTTTTGTTTATAAGAATTTTGGATGTAATTGATAGCTTTGAATCAAATCTGCTACTTTCAATGAACAGCTGATCGATATACGGCATATAATGAAAACTAAAAGTGCTTCATGCAAAACTAATAAGAGGGAACTCCCAGTCATAGCATGGACGCTTGGAAAGCTTCGTCATTACCTGTACGGGGAGGACATAAACATCTTCACAGATCATCAACCGCTTACCTTCGCGGTTTCAGAAAGAAACTCTGTATCAAAAATTAAACCACATTGCGTCCAGAGACGGCTCCCGAGAAATTCGTCGTCCCCTTATTAAATAACATCGGCCACGATACCGTATTGAGAATTTCATTTTTATCAAGGAAGTTAGGAACGAAATTTCGACCAATACCAAGTTAGTGGTGGCATTCTGTCTGAGGCTAGGTGCTTACGTGATGATAAGCGGGCTCGTCTTCCTAAAACAACACATTAGAAAGAAGCGGAGTAAGCACGGAATAAAAGAGATGGTGGCAAACTTAAGCATAGCCGAGGACGGCAATGTTTCGTAGAGGGAGTAGTTAACAACTGATACCCCAGCTTCCAACTGGGAAAGCGCAGCAAGCAATTATATTTGCTGCACGAGCCGCGTCAACCAGTCATTTTAATGTCCTTGACGGATCTGTTGAGTACATTGGATTTTGAAAGAAGGTAGCTGATGTGCCACCCCATGAATATCATTCGTTAGTCAACGAGTTAGCGCCATCATGAACGAAAATCCCGTCCGGTTACTCAAAGGACAGGTGGTCAGCCGATTGCACTGATTAGTGGAACAAAGCGTTACACCATGATTAACAGTTAGTACATGCGTGTCGTGCCACAATCAGTGATAATTGGTAGTGTAGCTATGACCTCCAAGCTGGTGGCCACTGGAAACGGCTCTCCAGGAAGTTAAGTCTTGACTGTAGGGCTGGCTAGCATAGCTAGGCTAGGGGTTTGGTTAGCTCCTCAAATGCCTGAGGTATCTTCCTGAAGGTATCTCAGGCAGAAATGCCCCCAATCCAAGGTGGAACAGCATATGCTAAGGGATGAATGGCTAGTGGGTTATCTAGTCGATAATATGCGGACTCGGATAGTCTGGCAAACTTCCGTTTTAACCTAGCCTTATCCACACATGCAGGCTCTGTGAGGATGGACCTTCCTTTTTCCTTGCGAGGGCTGTATCAAAGTGTTATGCGACCCGTGCTGAGGATCGTTCAGGTTGGGAGCCCTGTTTTCATAAAAATTAACCCAATCGCTAACGGAGCATACCGGATACCTGGCGCCCTCCGGTATTAAGTAGCCTTACCCACGCACCTGGACCTCTGTGTGGGTGGACATATTCGTCCTGTACTCGTGGGACCAAATATGGAAAATATATTGAAAAATAAACAAAACAAACAAACAAACAAATGTAAAAACAAAGACTTCTGAGTCAGAGACTCAAAATGATTGCAATCGCGATATCGCAAGCACCTCAGGTGGGACTGGCGCTGGCCTTCGGGTGGCTGGACCTGTCTTGAAGGTGGGAGGGAAGGTAAGGGCGTTGGACTTCACGTCCAACCCTACCAACCCTTCAAAAAAAGGGGGGGCTTTAATGCCCATTTCTGGACCAACCAGTTCGGCATCGACCACCGCCTCACGGCATGGTCAGTTAAAGTCGGCTGGGGAATCCAGACATGAGGGGGGATCTTCGCTGTCAAATCGAGGACAAACCAGTTCGGCATCGGCCACAGCCTCACGGCTAAGCCAGTTAAAGTCGGCTGGGGAGTCCAAGAAGCAACAGAATCCTTTAGGGGAGGGTTTTAAGGGTCTTAGACCCTCTAAAATGAAAATCGCGGACAAGCAGGCGGCGAATAGAATTCGTCGTCGTATGGAAGCTGCTGATCCCAGCTCTCTGTCCAAGGAGGACAAGGACTCCCTTCGATGGGCGCAGAGAGTCCTTGAACAAAAAGGTCATGAACAGGCCGTTTTAGAAAAACTACCTAAAAGGCAGAGATCCCAGGACGAGATGTTGGAGTCTAAACGTCAAAAGACTACTGGTAAATCTCTGTCTTTTAGTGACGTTGTAAAAGGTTGTAAGGGGAGAGTTTTGGCTGTGCTTGACAGGGCGGCGGAGGACGGGGCAATTCCTCGGGATAAATGGAAGTGGGTAGACGCTGCCTTGGCAAATACCCTCTTCCAGATATTAGAGGAGTTTCCTGGTCCTGTGCCATCATGTGAGGAGGCAGGCTGGCATCAGGGCCTTTTTAAACTCATCTCCTGTGATGATGAACGGTCTGCCAAATTGTACAAGGTAGCTGTGAGTAGGCTAGGTGAGGTGTATCCAGGCGCGAAACTGGAGGCTGTGGAGAAGGATGAAATTCCTACCAGGCCCCGGGCTCGCGTTTGGCTACCGAGCACACCGTCGGGTGAGGACGCAGTTCTGCGGATGCTCCGACTATGCAATCCCAATCTTCCAACTCAAAACTGGAAGATTGGGAAGCTAGAAGCACCAGTCGGACCATCCATGCAGGCCATGGTCCTGTTAAACAAGGAATCCGTGGAGTTACTGGCGGCAACTAAGGGGGTCGTCAAGTATGGTTTCAACAAGGTGACGCTCAAGGTTTACCGTAAGGACGAAGAGCTGGCCTCCAAAGGTGCTATCTCTCCCTCCCCGGAGACCATCGCCACTGCACCACCAGTGCCAGTGGAGATGGAGGTTGGGGATGAAGAGGTAGAGCCAGAGGGGGACAACTGCACTCCAAGCGGTCAACCTGAGGCGTCCCTTGAAGAAGCCGAATCCGTGGATTCCGATAGGTCGTTGGAGGTAGGGGGCCTCCTGGAAGAAGCTCTTCTTTTAGAAGAGGATGATGAAGACGAGGCGGACATAACAGTCGTAGAGAGGGGAGGTGATTTGGAATCCGATGAGGGTCCTCCAAATTAATCTCCACCACTCAAAAGCGGCGTCCGCCGGCTTACTGATCCGCTTAAGTAAAAGCGGAGATGATGTAGTCCTCATACAGGAACCCTGGGTTCATGCCGGGAGAGTCTGTGGTCTGAGGACGCCTGGCTATAAGCTACTGGTGGCAAATGTGGAAGGTAACCCCAGAGCGTGCATTTTGGCAAAGACTAATCTTAACTTGTTTTTGCATTCTAATTACAGTGACCTAGATACAGTCGTTGCTAGCCTGGAGATAAAAGCTGGAGGCTTTTGGTTAGCATCGTGTTACATGGCTCACGACATGGCGAGTGGTTTACCACCGACATATTTAAAGGCGGCTGTAGAGCAGGCCCGCTTAAACAAAACCGGGCTAATCATAGGCAGTGACGTAAATGCGCATCACACTGTCTGGGGTAGCACAGATGATAATGATCGAGGTGAGTCACTTCTAGAATACATTTTAAACACTAACTTACTTATCTGCAACAAAGGCTGTGAGCCAACCTTTATAGTAAGGAACAGGGAAGAAGTCTTGGATATAACATTGGTCTCGGACTTTGTTTTTGATTGTGTCGTTGACTGGAGAGTCTCAAGCGAGCACTCTTTTTCAGATCATCGTTATATAGAATTTGTTCTCACTGTTAACCCCCCAGAACCGATTATTCACCGAAATGTAAAAAGGACAAACTGGGGAATATATAACAGGAAAATAGCAGAGTATCTGCCTATCTCAACCCCCGTAGAGCCGTCAACTATCCACGACATAGACAGGCTGGTTCAAAACTTAACGGGAGGGTTAAATAAATTCCTGGAGATTTCTTGTCCTGTAAGTAAACCTCGAGGAAAGAAGAAACCCCCATGGTGGTCAAATGAAATTCAGGTTCTTCGACGAAGAAGTAGGAATTTATTTAACAAAGCCAAAAAATCAGGTTTGGACAATGACTGGAATGATTATAAATCTATTCTCAAAATTTACAAGAGTTCGTTAAGAAAAGCTAAACGTAACTCGTGGAGGAACTTCTGTGGAAACATTGAAGAGATTTCAGAAGCATCTAGGCTAAGGAAGATTTTATCTACCTCGCCCACTACTCTAGGTCTTTTAAAAAAGCCTGACGGCTCCTGGACAACATCTAGCGAAGAGACCTTAGACCTCTTACTAGATACTCACTTCCCTGGTAACTCATTGCATGAACCAGAGGAATTGAATGTTCAACCTCAGATGTCCTCAATTATTCTCGGGGACATTGTTTCGGAAACCAAAATTCGATGGGCGATAAATAGCTTCAAACCCTATAAATCACCAGGACCTGATGGTGTGACACCAATTGAGCTGCAACAATCTGCTCGCTTAATTATACCTTGGTTGACAGCTATTTTCAAGGGCTGTCTTAACCTTTCCTATATTCCTCTAGCCTGGAGGATGACTAAAGTCATTTTCATTCCAAAGGCTGGGAAGAGCTCTTACATAAATCCAAGGGATTTTAGACCAATAAGTCTTTCCTCTTTTCTTTTAAAAACTTTGGAAAGACTCATAGAAATCTATGTTCGCAGCAGTATCAAACCTGAACTGCTGTCTACTTCTCAACATGCTTACACGAAAGGCAGATCTATAGAAACCGCACTTCACACACTAGTGAGCAGCATTGAAAAATCCTTTGCATGTAAGGAATTCGCCCTGGCGGCGTTCCTGGATATTGAAGGAGCTTTTAACAACGTTGACCCAGGTATTATTATTAATGAACTGCAGAAACTGGGTATCAACAGTTCCATAGTTGAGCTGATTAAAAAGCTACTGACAAACAGAGCCATTACCTCAAATCTTGGCATTTCCGAAGCTAATAGGTTTGTCCGCAGAGGAACGCCGCAGGGTGGAGTGCTATCTCCTCTACTGTGGAATCTGGCAATAAATAAGATGCTCATGTCACTGAAAAGGCTGGGCTGTAAAGCTATTGCCTATGCCGACGATGTAGCATTAATTGCATGTGGTAAATTCCCGAACACACTGTGTGAAATTCTTCAGAATGCTTTAAACAGACTCGTCTCATGGGCAGATGAGGCTGATTTAGGCGTAAATCCGAACAAAACTGAACTAGTACTCTTTACTAGGAGTCACAAACTTCCAATTATAGTACCACCTTCGCTAAAGGGCGTTAGACTTGTCTTAAAAAGTAGTGCAAGGTATCTTGGTCTGATATTGGATAGGAAATTAAGTTGGAAAATAAATGTTGTTGAGAGAGTTAGGAAAGCAACTGTAGCACTATACTCTTGTAAAAAAGCTGTGGGGAGAAGATGGGGGCTATCTCCTCGTATTATTCATTGGCTCTACACAGCGGTAATTCGACCGATTCTGTTATATGGCATTGTGTTGTGGTGGCCTGTCTTAGACAAGGTCACCTATTACAGACAATTGCAGAAGGTTCAAAGAGCCAAAGAGCCATGTGCATCAGTGGTGCACTGAGGACCACACCGACTGATGCCTTGGAGGTCCTCTTTCATCTCGTTCCCCTTGACCTGTTTGGTAAACGAATGGCAGCATGTACCGCCATTAGACTCAGGGAAACTGCTTGCTGGTCCGAGGGAAGTACAGGACACTCAACTATCCTTAATAGCTTGAATTCCGTACCCTCTAAATTGGACTACACTATTCCAGTAATCTCATTCAAGAGAGATTACGTAACCCATATCCCATCTAGGGATGACTGGAAGGGAGGAATCCCGGGGAGAAGGAACCATGTTAATTTCTACACGGATGGCTACAAGTTAAATAACCAAGTGGGTTATGGTATTTACTCTAAGGAACTGAAGATAAGTATTGCTGCGAGGTTACCAGACCATTGTAGTGTTTTTCAGGCAGAGGTTATAGCAATAGAAGAAGTAGCATCCTGGCTGAGAATAAATGTGGTATCCAAGAAGGGTATTAATATTTATTCAGACAGTCAAGCTGCTATTAAATCCTTAGAATCAGTCTTCCTAAACTCACTAGTGGCCCAACAATGCCGCTCGTCTCTAAATGAGATGGCTCAGCATTTTAACATTCACCTCATCTGGGTGCCTGGGCATAGGAACATTGATGGCAATTGCAAAGCTGATGAACTTGCTAGGCAGGGGACTACTGCACAAATTCCTCAAGACAAGGAAGGTGTTGGCATGCCACTTGCTACCTGCAAGTTACTGCTTAAAGAAGACATGATAAAAAAGGCTAACATAAGATGGACCCAAGGGTTAACTTGCAATATAACAAGGCAAATCTGGCCGGAATGGAACGCTAAGCGATCTCTAGAACTGATATCCCGCACTAGGCACAGTGTCTCGTCAGTTGTTGCAGTAATAACTGGCCACTGGCTTATCGGCAGACATGCGGAGAGATTAGGTATTCGGTCTTTTGACTACTGTAGAAGTTGTGGGGATGTGGAGGAGGAGGAAAACATTAAACATTTTCTTTGTTCCTGCCCTGCACTTGCTAGAAAACGCCACAAAACACTTGGCTCGTTTTTGTTTGATGACCTGGAGGACCTTAGACATGTTAGCATAGGTCAGTTATTTAGTTTCATAACGAAATCTGGATGGTTCAATGAGAGGGTATAGTCAAGTACCCTGTGGTATCACAATGGACCAAACTTGGTCTAAGTGAGTCGGTTTTTGTAACTGACTGCCACTCCTACCTAACCTAACCTAACCTACTCAAAGGACAAACTCACGCCTATCATGAATAACCAAATCCGAAATTATGTTCCCCAACTATGTAGCAAAGAGTTGAAAGAGGAAGCATTGTAAGTGTCTTAAACATATTTAAAATATCTTACAAGGAATACCAAGCTAGGCATTTTAGTTTATTTTAGATTTTGTTGTAGACAATTTTTAGCACAGATTTTAAACACCTATTGAAATTTCTCTTTTGCAATTCACTTTATTTTGTAAATAAAATAACACAATTTTTCAACACAGATTTGAGATTATTCTTTTGAACTTCACTTTATTTTGTTTATAAACTCATTCAGCTGACAGATAAGCTAATATCAAATCTGCAAAAAAAAGTTGCATTATTGACTGTAATTATTGAATTAATAAGAAATATTTTTGTAGCACTAACTGGAAATGAAATTTTTCATTTCATAATTATTTACGATTGCAAATTTTTCGTTCTCAGGAAAAAAAAAGTCGAGATAATCGGAATTATAAGGCACTTATACTACATGAGAGCAGTTCTAAATATTGTTCTTTGGTTATAACTAATAAATAACAAGTTAAGGTGTTATCTTCGGCCAGGCCGAATCTCACATACCCTACACTTCACTGAAAGTCGCTTTTAAATAAATGTTAAAAGACGTTGAAGAGGTTGAATAAGTCGAAACAAATATGAAATGTAAAAAAGGTTGAAAAGGGTTAAAAAATGTTAAAACAGTTGTAATAGACTGAAAAAGTCGAAAAAAATTTGGAAACCATTGAAGAAAGTTGAAAAAAGTTCAAAATGTCGAAAAAATATGCAAAATGTTAAAAAAAGCTTAAAATGTCGAAATAATATGAAAATGTTCAAAAAAGTTTAAAGAGATTAAGATATGATGAAACAATTCAAAATCGCTGAAAAAGTCTTAAAAGTAAAGAAAATAATGAAGAAGTAAAATTGAAACAGGTTGAAAAAGTCAAACAAATACATATGGGATATATTGGAAAAAGTTAAAATGTTGATAAAGTCAAAAGAATATGGTAAATATTGAAAAAAAAATAGAATAAAAACTAAGAAATTTAAATGTGCCAATCTGCAATTCTGCCTACTTTTGAGTTACTAAATTATATTCGTCATTGACATCCACATACCAAATCTTAGCCCAATAGGTTGTATAGTTTGTAATATATGCCGTAATTAGTCTTAAAATTAAGGGTGGTAACACACCCACTAGTGTAATATATAATAATATAATTTTTATCCAGAAATAGCTTTTTTATAAGCAACATTCTTTCACCAAATTTTAGTATGATTGATCACATATTTCGAAAGAAATAAGGTATTTTACTTGTATGGGGAGTGCAACGCCCATTAGGTATTACAACTTGGTGATCCCATCGGCCTTGGTATGTGTCTTCCATAGTCTTTAGGTCCTGGTGATATCGCTCTCCTTGTTCTTCGCTATTGGATCCAAGATTGTCTGGGGATTGGTCAAGATGACTGTGAAACTAGTGCACTTTGATGGACATATTACATCCCAAGTTATTAAAGTGCTCTAGCATGTCATTTACAATTTCGGAGTAGTTACTTAACTTGTAATTTCCGAGAAAGTTTTTAGTAACTTCAACAAACGCAGTTCACGCAGGTCGTTCCAAATTTTTCATTGAACTAACGAAATCTGTATCTTTTATTAATATGGGGCCATCGAAAACTCCCGCTTTTATCTTTTCTATGCTCAGACCAGGAAATTTTTTCATTATATAAGAAAAACATTGGCCATTCCTATCTAGCGCTTTAACAAGTTGTTTCATAAGACCTAACTTTATGTGCAAAGGGGGTAATGTAATTTTGTCTCTTGAAACCAAATTTGGATTTATAATATTTTGCTTTCCCACCTCCATCGTCTCACGTGCGGGCCAATCTCTATTTACTTAGTGTTGATGCTTCGCACGACTGTCCCACAGATAATAAAAGCATGGATATGTGGTGTGTCCACTTTGCTGTCCTAATAAGAACTTAATCACTTTTAGATCAACACAAATACTTCATTGGTGTTCACTATATTTGATTTTGTCTAGCAGAAGTGAAATAATTTGATATTTTTCCTTTAGTTTTGTTGAGTGAGCAATAGGAACCTAACCAAATTTGTTGCCATTGTGTAGAAGGACACACTTAAGACTTCGTTTAGAGCTGTCTATAAAGAGACGCCATTCATTTGGATGGTATTTGAAAGACCCATTTTGAGGAAAAGGCCTTGCACATCCGAACAAAAAACATAATTGTGCTTATTAAGTACTTTTTATTTTTCTTAAAATTTATTAAATTTTTTAAAAATATAGCCAACGTTTCGTCGCTATTTGGCGACCTCTTCAAGGCACTGTTTTACAAAAAAATAGAAAAACAATTATTTAAAAAATATCACAAATGAAAACAAAACATTTTTTAACAAAGAAAACAAATATGTACGTTACTTTTCACAATATTCAACACTTACTTTAAAATTTATAAAATATAAAAATCTAAAAAATTGAAAAAGCACTTGTTGTGAAAAATTTAAGTTGTGAGTGTTGGTTGGCAATTTTTCTGTTATGATTCATATATCAAATTCTACTATTATAAACTTGGGGAAAGCTTGCCGCCAAAAAAATCACAAATTAAACAAGAAGTACACAACGAAGATGGATAGTTATCTGACACATATTAAATACAAATACAACATTAAAGCAGCTAACAACTTAAAAAATTATATGAATCATAACAGAAAAATTGCCAACCAACACTCACAACTTAAATTTTTCACAAGTGCTTTTTCAATTTTTTAGATTTTTATATTTTATAAATTTTAAAGTAAATGTTAAATATTGTGAAAAGTAACGTACATTTTCGTTTTCTTTGTTAAAAAATTTTTTGTTTTCATTTGTAATATTTTTTAAATAATTGTTTTTCTATTTTTTTGTAAAACAGTGCCTTGAAGAGGTCGCCAAATAGCGACGAAACGTTGGCTATATTTTTAAAAAATTTAATAAATTTTAAAAAAAATAAAAAGTACCAAAAAAGCTTAATAAACACAATTTCTAATCACAATTTAAACTGCATTGGTCTAATCAAATTCTACTATCATAAAAAACATAATTTTCCGATTTAAAAAATGGTAGCAAGTCTTGCTCTCCTGTTCGATAGAACGTCACTTTTGTACCTGACGCCAACAAGTTTTTTTTCTTTCTTTTAATCTAGAAGCTAAAACCTCTGCAGATTCTTTAGGAAGTTTAAGATCCCTTATCTTCAAATGATGATTCACGAATGGAACAAAATGCTGGAGCAGGTTCTTCCTCTGAATGTGGTAAGGGTCTTCTAGCAGAATCTAACAGGGCTATTCTGGCAACTATCTTATAACTCACCAAAGTCTTTAGTAAGACAAAAGTCTTACTTAAGACGTTTTGGTATTCTGGCAACTATCTTGAAAGCTTTTTTCTGTCTTTGGTAAGACAATTATAAAGACTTGCTACGAGCAGGTCTTTAATTTGTCAGTTGTATTGTTTACATTACAAACGTTAGAAAAACTATTTATTTTAAAGGGAATTATAAGTTGTTTTTATTTGGCGTGTTAAAAAAATGTATACACATGTTTTTAGAAAAAAAAAACATTTTTAGTGACGGGACTCGAAACCACGCACTTGGAGCTATGAGTTCACAGTCCTAACTACTTCTCCATGCTGCCTGGTAAATTCCGGTTTTTTATTATTCCTTTTGTAATTTTATTAGTTTAAAATTAAAAAATCAAAATTTGACAAGTTTACCACGAAAGCTTTTGTGTGGGGAATTCAAAAGCTTTATCTGTAAGAATTTTGCGCTAGAATACCAAAAGTCGTACAAAGTGTCTTACAAAATGTCTTACAAAATATTTTCGTAAGACTTTTAGCTGTCTTTGCCAGAATAGCCCTGTTTATCAAGTTTTCGATAAGCAATACTATCAATATTATATAATACTAGCATTACCCTGTGTGCATCGCTTCACCTCAACCGTGGTGTGTTTTCGATGTGCAGTCTGCGTGAAAATTCTATTTAAAAAAATACTTTTTTGTGAGGACCACCCTTAGTAGGCACCCAAAATAAAATATTTACAACCTAAGCAGTGCCACTTAATATAAAAACCACGTGGTGTAAATTCCATGAGAATCGATTAAGCGGTCTTCGAGAAAATGATATTTAAAAATATTTTTGTATGAGGGCCACCCTACAAAAAATCGATTTAGCAGTCTTTGAGAAAATGATATTTAAAAAATATTTTTGTGGGAGGGCTACCCTAAATAAAAGTTTTGTATCCTTAACTATTCCTCTTAACAAAAGAGCGACGTGGTATAAATTCGGTGTGAATCGACTTAACTGTATTTGTGAATATGATATTAAAAAAAATATTTTTGTGTGAGGGCCTTCCTAAATAAAAGTTTTGTGACCTAAGCTTTGCTTCTTAACATAAGAGATACGTAGTGTAAATTCGGTGTGAATCGATTTATTTGTCTTCGAGAAAATAATATTTAAAAATATATTTGTATGAGGGCCACTCTAATTGTGCACCCTAAATAAAATGTTTACCATCCAATCTGTGCCTCTTAACATAAAAGCCATACTGTGTAAATTTCATGAGAATCGCTTTACCTGTCTTTGAGAAATCGCTATTTTTAAAATATTTGTGCATGAGGGCCACCCTAAATAAAAGTTTTATAGCCTATGACACCCGCCTGATCGATACTAACATACTGTAAAAATTTTATGAAGATCGGCTGGATAGTTTTCGCGTCCATAAAGGACATACAGACAGATGAATTTTATATAATAGATTAGTATAGGCTATTACTATATTATATTTATATTATATACAGATGAATTTTATATAATAGATTAGTATAGGCTATTATATTTACGTTGTGAAGAGCCAACCCCAGGGGTAAGTCAAACCAACTCTGATATACTTACGTACGTATACTTAAATATTACTATATAATGAGAGGCGACAAGTTAGATTGTGATGGGGTTGCAAGAGTCTCTGCCGAAGTTAATTGTGAATTTTAAAAAATTCCGCTAATAGAAAAACACAGTTATATTTCGATAAACGCATCGAAAAACTGCAAGATCTGTGCACAGAGTTTCGAGGCAATGACCGCTTATTGTTTTTAAATGGAGTTTCTGAACAGAGCGATTATATTAAAAAGGATATTCCCGATGCGTTTGAGGAACTCTATTTGAAATCAATTTGCCTACTACTTAGAAGCAGAACGTGAGAAAGTGTTTCTGCCGGAGCCTCCGGAGGGGGATTCGGCTGCACCAAACCACTCTATAGTATTCAGTTCGAAACAGCCCCGCTTGGGAAAAATTCAAGTTCCTACTTTTGACGGAAAATAAACTGAGTGGCCACATTTTCGCGATATTTATATGTCCCTCGTGCATAAAAACACAGATTTATCCAAGGTAGAGAAATTTTGGTATCTGAAAAGCTGTCTCAAGAGTGAGCCATGCGATATGGTCAAACATATGTGTATCACTGAAATTAATCATGAATCTGCATGGTCATTGCTATTCAATCATTATGAAAATCCTCGTGAACTTTTCAGAGCACAAATGAATCTGTTTTCTGGACAACCAAAGATAGAAAGAGAGGATGATTCTTGCATACGAGCTTTATTAAATGTATCGCGCGAGTGTCGACAAGCATTAAGCAACTTCGATCTCAACCTCGATCATTGTGATCCAATTTTAATATTTTTTATTACACTGAAATTGCTCCCACAGATTATTGGTCTTTGGGAAACTAAAGTAGGGAACTCTAATACTTTAGATAAATTTTCAGACCTGGAGATATTTCTCGACATACGTATTAGAAATCTGGAAGCTATAGCAGATCTAATCTTCCGTCTGCCAGGCCTAAAATTAATCGAAAATCCGTTATATCATTTCATGCCTCTACGAATCGATCCAAAGGTCCCGAGACTATTTCCGGAAACAATTTTGTAAAGTGTTGTATTTGTAATGCTAACCATATTGTACGCAGGTGTCCCAATTTCTTAGCCCTATCTACCACAGAGCGTCAAAAGGCTCTCGAAAAAAAAGGATTTGCTACAATTGCCTCTCACCACACCACATTCTGTCAGTTTGCCCAAGTCAACGCAACTGTCATTGTGGTGAACGGCATCATACACTATTACACACTCATACAACAGTTTCAAGTGAATTTGCGGCATCACCGTCCACTTCACATCGTACCCATACGTATTTAACTCGTCATTCTGAAAGTCCTGTTCTGCTGTCGACAGCTGTCGTTAACGTGACAAACTCACGAGGTGACTTAGTCCAGCTTCGTGCACTTGTCGATGCGGGCAGTGAGGGATCATTAATTTCAGAACGTATTGCAAATCTTTTGAATTTACCCGGCGAGCCTCTCAACTCTGTAATTACCGGTGTCAGCGAGATTCACGTAGATTCTTGCAATCGAATAATTCACCATAACGTTAAATCAACTTTAACTGATTTCGAGGTTCAAGTATCCGTTTTCGTATTAATAAAACTATCAACCATTTTGCCTAGCAAGCTTCTTGATAACCAAGCATGGCCTCATCTGTCTGGACTTTCCCTTGCAGATCCTGATTTTTTCAAACCTGCAAAAATTGATCTTCTGTTGGGCGCTGCAGTTTACAATGAAATCATGCTTGAAGGTTTGCGCAAATTAAAAGGTTCCCAATGGCTCAAAACACAGAATTTGGCTGGATTGTAATCGGAGCAATCGGGTCCAATTTTCATTTTCGACATACCTCTCGGACTATGGTTACCAAATTGGAGGTGGATCGACTTCTCCAAAAGTTTTGGGAAGAAGAGAATATATCTGAATTGCGAGAACTTACATCTGATGAGACATTTTTCTCTAAAACCTTGCAGCGCACAGCTTAGGGTCGATACATGGTTCGTTTCCCTTTCAAAACATGTTCTGATGATACCCAAAACTTAGGGAAGTCTCGTCTAAATGCCATTAACCAATTTATGCAGCTCGAGAGGAAGTGCTATAAAAATCCTGATTATCACTTGGCCTATTCAAGGTCCTTTCATGAATATATCTCATCTAATAGGGTAGAGCTTGTTAAAATCTCAGAACGAGAATTTACGAAATACGAAAATGGTTCAATTAGCGTGCAATGTTGTTATCTACCACATCATGCTATTTACAAGGCCTCTAGCTCTACTACCAAGCTTCGAATAGTTTTTGACGATTCCAGGAAAACTACTAACGGTAAATCTTTGAATGATATCCTTTTTCCTGGTCCTAAATTGCATTGTGACTTACGCTCTGTTATTACCAACTGGAGATTTTATAGAGTTGCTTTTACAGCAGACCTGAAACAAATGTTTCTTCAATTTTTAATGCATCCTGAGGATGCTCAATATCAAAGGGTCATATGGCATGACCATCCTTCTGAATCTATCAAAGAATACTTTCTTAATACAGTCACGTTTGGCACTAGAAGTGCTTCTTATCGTGCTAATAGAACAATACAACAGCTTACGCATGATTTTCAAACGCGGTATTCGCTTGCATTCCCATTTTTAATGAACTCTACATATGTAGATGATGTTTTCGGTGGAGCGGATAACGTCATAGAGACGAATGTCTTCAAATCTTCAACTTTCATTGTCATTAAATTTTGAAGATTCGGTTAAGACTTTAGATATTTTTTGGCAGCCATTTAACTTTGATTTAATCTCAGCATCTGACAAAGCGTATGGTACTATCCACAATCGCTCGCTTACATGATCCGCTTGGGTTTATCTTTCCAGTAATTTTACGTGCTAAATTACTAATGCGTAAATTGTGGATGAACCGCCTGGAATGGGATGACTCAGTTTCTGAAAATTTTTTCGGACAATGGCAATATTGGTGATATAAAGCTTTTACCTCAACTTAAAATATCTAGATGGTTTTCTGCAAAATCTGATTCCCAATTATTTAAAGTTCACGGATTCTGCGACTCGTCTAAAGACAGCATATGCATATGCTGTAATTTACCTTAGATCTATAGATAGTCAATGTAATATTCAATGCCATTTGGTGACATCCACCTCTAGACCTGCAACTGTAAGACCTATATCCATACCATGTCTGGAATTGCTTGATGCTGAGAAATTCTCTAAAATGATTGAAAAATTTTTATTGGAGTAGAAAGTCACCTCTAGACCCAAGGTTTACGCGTAGACTGATTCAGAAATCGTATTACACTGGCTTAACGGTGATCCTCGCAAATGGGAAATTTTTGTGGCCAACAGGGTCACAAAAATCCCTTCTATTATCTCACCAAGTCAATGGCGCCATGTGTTAAAATCCGGCTGACCTTGCTTCTAGGGGCTCCAATGTATCTGGTCTCGAAATCTGCTCTGAATGGTGGTATGGGCCTAATTTTCTTAAAAAGGATCACCATTATTGGCCGAAACCGGTAAAACTTACCCTAAAATTTAGCGATCTCTTTTTAAACAAGGTGCAGATCCACCACACGCAAAAGATTTCTTTTGAGACATTACAAATCTTGGAAAGTTTTTCCACATATACAAAACTTTTACGAACTACAGCACTTAGCATAGTGCTTCACATAGTGGCTGAAAGGGCTCGTGGTAAGCCAACTCGATTACCATTGACTGTAAAAAATATAGATAAGGCTCGAGAATTCTAGATTCGCACTGTCCAAACATTTTTTTTCCAAACCGAAATGGCTGCCTTGAAGTGTCAAACTGCTATTTACTTAAAAAGATCTATTGCAAATCTTAACCCTTTCATAGACGAAAATGGAATCTAGCGTGTCCGTGGTCGTCTCGAAAACTCCTCGCTTAGCTATGATGAAAAATATCCCATAATTTCACCTCCTTCTGGTCACTTTACAAATCTATTAATCTTAGAATATCATCGTTTAACTCTTCACGGTGGTGCACAGTTGATTCTGACCTGGATACGCAAAAGGTTTTTGATTCTTAGACCCCGTAAACGAGTTCGTTCTGTTATCTCAAAATGTATCACTTGGTCAGGTGTTAATTTTATCGGACCAATTGATGTAAAAGTGTCGTGAAAAGGTTACCTTCAAGGGTTTTATAACTGTCTTTGTCTGCTTTTCTACCCGAGCTATCCATCTTGAACTCATGGGCGATTTGACTACCCCCACATTTCTAGGGTCATTGAAAAGATTTCTAGCTTGACGAAATATGTGTTCTAATATTTATAGCGACAATGGTCGAACATTTGTAGGTGCCACTAATCAGTTGCAGTCTCAAGAAAAGGTTTGGCGACAACAAATACAGTCCCAAATTCTTCCATTTTTGGTAAACAGATCCATAAATTGACATTTCATACCACCCAGCTCTCCGCACTTCGGCGGCCTCTGGGAGGCAGGTGTTAAATCTGTTAAATATCATTTAAGCCGAATCTGCAAAACACATTCTTATACTTATGAAGAATGGTCCACTCTTCTTGTCGAAATCGAAGGAATTTTGAATAGTCGACCACTCTGCCCATTTACAGCCGACCCTGATGGCACGACGGCTATTACTCCGAATCATTTTCTCAATGGAGATATTTCAAGAGATTTGCCTGAATCAGATCTAGAACGCAATCCACGAATTATGAGTGCTCGTCTGAGCGAGTTGGTGAAGCTGAAACAATCCTTTTGGAGGCGTTGGAGCGCTGAATATTTAAATCAATTGCAATCCCGTCCAAAATGGTTGCGAGCTATGGACAATTTAAAGATTGACGACCTTGTATTAGTAAAAAATGAGAATTTACCACCTAAAAATTGGTTGATGGGTCGTATAACAGAAATCCATCCAGGGAGTGATGGTTTGGTTTGCGTTGCAAATCTCAAGACGTCTAACGGATTAATGAAGAGACCAATCGCAAAGTTATACCGTCTTCCAATCGACCATTCCACTTAAATTGTAAAATGCCTCATTATGCTTTGGTTACTTGCACTTATTTCTATCAGTTTTGGATTTGATCATACATATATACATTAATCCCCGCTTATAAGCATTTCTGAAAATGCCTGATTTTTGGTGCATATAAGCGTGAAATGCATTTAGAGAAACTCTATTATATGCATGAAAAGTGTATGTATAAAAATTCGGTTATCTGCACCAGATATGCTTATATTGAATCGTAATGCCAACTATTTAGAACCTTACAAAAATATTTTTAATAGGGAATAAATTTCTTAAACGCTTCAATTGTCTTTCCTGTTTCAACAAAGCAGATTTGTTTCCTTATTAAGCTCTGACGATATTATGCTTTGAATGCTTGAATAATTCCGGCATCTAAAGGTTGTAAAATTTAAGTCGTATAAGGCGGCAAGTACTGAACATTAACGTTTTTAAGTTTGTAATTTTATGAGACGCACCATTATCCACAAAAAGTATGACTTTTCGATTTTTTCACACCATTTTTTCATCAAAACCATTCATTATTATTACATTATTTTTACTTTTATTCCTTTGTGCTTCTGCCATCGGAATAGCCAGCCCGAACTTGGATTGAAGTCACTGTTTATTTAACAGCTAACTATTTTACATTCTCCAGTATCATATTGTGGTCTTTTGACCGTTTTTTCCACTGCTTTTGATTTGCCGACTAAATTCCTTTTTCGGGCCAAATTAAATGCTTTGCTTCATTGTAAAATGTGATCTATGTTTCGCATAATCCGATTAATTGTGTATTGGTCACCCATATTTCTTGCAACTTTCAATTTTGCTTACGATTTCACTCTCTGATTAATAACTTCTGTTTAAGTGACAAAGTTATTCTTTTTCGTGAATTTCAATTCGCACATTTGACAATTCAATAGGTATGACACTATTGTTTGTTACCAATTTTGGTTTTGCCATTGAAAAAACAAAAATTTTTTCCCTGTCGTGCATATAAGCGTGAATGGAGGAAAAAATTTGAAATTTTTTGGGGCTTATATCCGAGAAATGCATATAAGCGTGTGCATATAAAAGAGAAAAATGTTAACAAATCCAAATGGAAAAATGAAATTGCACGATTTTTGATGCATATAAGAGAGAAATTCTTATAAACGGCGTGCATATAAGCGGGGATTACTGTATTATAAGTTCATCTTTAACCCAGATGATCAATGGGGCCCGCTATGTTGGATCTTCATCAACAAATTTCATTTATTACTTTATTTAATAACTAGCATTACCTTGTGCGCATCGCTGCACCTCAACCGTGGTGTATATTCGTTGTGCAGTCTGCGTGAAAATTCTATTTAAAAAATACTTTTGTATGAGGACCACCCTTAGTATGCATCCAAAATAAAATTTTTACAACCTAAGCAGTGCCTCTTAATATAAAAACGACGTGGTGTAAATTCCATGAGAATCTATTAAGCAGTCTTCGAGAAAATGATATTTAAAAATATTTTTGTGTGAGGACCACCCTAAATAAAAGTTTTGTAGCCTAAGCTATGCCTATTAACATAAGAGCTACGTGGTATAAGTTCGGTGTGAATCGACTAACCTATCTTCGTGAAAATGATATTTGCAAATATTTTTGTATGAGGGTCACCCTAAGTATGCACCTTAAATACAATTTCAACGACTTTATCTGTGCCTCTTAATATAAAAGCCATGTGGCGTAAGTTCAATGAGAATCGATTCAGCGGTCTTCGAGAAAATATTTAAAAATATTTTTGTATAAGGACCACCCTATATATGCAGCATAAATAAAAGTTTTGTAGCCTAAGCTATGCTTCTTAATATAAGAGCTACGTGGTGCAAGTTCGGAGTGAATCGACTAACCTGTCTTCTTGAAAATGATACTTAAAAATATTTTTGTATGAGGGTCACCCTAAGTATGCACCCTAAATAAAATTTTTTTAAGCTTATCTGTGGCTCTTAATATAAAAGCCATGTGGTGTTAGTTGCAAGAGAATCGATTAAGCAGTCTTCAAGAAATATTTTTGTCTGAGGGCCACCCTAAATAAAAGTCTTGTATCCTTGACTATTCCTCTTAACATAAGAACTACGTGGTATAAATTTGGTGTGAATCGACTTACAAGTCTTTGTGAAAATGATATTTAAAAAATGTTTGTATGAGTGCCACCCTAAGTATACACCCTAAATAAAATTTTTACAATCTAATCTGTGTCTCTGCGCATAAAATCCATGTGGTGTAAATTCCATAAGAATCGATTTAGCGGTCTTCGAGAAAATGATATTTAAAAAATATTTTTGTGTGAGGGCCACCCTAAATAAAAGTTTTGTAGCTTTGTCATTTCCCTTACGTTGGTTCTCATCAATGTTTAAATGATTAATTAGAGGTGCATAATATAACTGCGCTATGTTTTCCAAATGACTGCAACAGTCACAAATCGTTCAACGGAAGTAGTTTAAAGTATTTTTAGAAAAGTTAAAAAAATATATATTTTTTTTACCTACATACTATTTTGATATTTTTGTTTATAAGAATTTTGGATGTAATTGATAGCTTTGAATCAAATCTGCTACTTTCAATGAACAGCTGATCGATATACGGCATATAATGAAAACTAAAAGTGCTTCATGCAAAACTAATAAGAGGGAACTCCCAGTCATAGCATGGACGCTTGGAAAGCTTCGTCATTACCTGTACGGGGAGGACATAAACATCTTCACAGATCATCAACCGCTTACCTTCGCGGTTTCAGAAAGAAACTCTGTATCAAAAATTAAACCACATTGCGTCCAGAGACGGCTCCCGAGAAATTCGTCGTCCCCTTATTAAATAACATCGGCCACGATACCGTATTGAGAATTTCATTTTTATCAAGGAAGTTAGGAACGAAATTTCGACCAATACCAAGTTAGTGGTGGCATTCTGTCTGAGGCTAGGTGCTTACGTGATGATAAGCGGGCTCGTCTTCCTAAAACAACACATTAGAAAGAAGCGGAGTAAGCACGGAATAAAAGAGATGGTGGCAAACTTAAGCATAGCCGAGGACGGCAATGTTTCGTAGAGGGAGTAGTTAACAACTGATACCCCAGCTTCCAACTGGGAAAGCGCAGCAAGCAATTATATTTGCTGCACGAGCCGCGTCAACCAGTCATTTTAATGTCCTTGACGGATCTGTTGAGTACATTGGATTTTGAAAGAAGGTAGCTGATGTGCCACCCCATGAATATCATTCGTTAGTCAACGAGTTAGCGCCATCATGAACGAAAATCCCGTCCGGTTACTCAAAGGACAGGTGGTCAGCCGATTGCACTGATTAGTGGAACAAAGCGTTACACCATGATTAACAGTTAGTACATGCGTGTCGTGCCACAATCAGTGATAATTGGTAGTGTAGCTATGACCTCCAAGCTGGTGGCCACTGGAAACGGCTCTCCAGGAAGTTAAGTCTTGACTGTAGGGCTGGCTAGCATAGCTAGGCTAGGGGTTTGGTTAGCTCCTCAAATGCCTGAGGTATCTTCCTGAAGGTATCTCAGGCAGAAATGCCCCCAATCCAAGGTGGAACAGCATATGCTAAGGGATGAATGGCTAGTGGGTTATCTAGTCGATAATATGCGGACTCGGATAGTCTGGCAAACTTCCGTTTTAACCTAGCCTTATCCACACATGCAGGCTCTGTAAGGATGGACCTTCCTTTTTCCTTGCGAGGGCTGGATCAAAGTGTTATGCGACCCGTGCTGAGGATCGTTCAGGTTGGGAGCCCTGTTTTCATAAAAATTAACCCAATCGCTAACGGAGCATACCGGATACCTGGCGCCCTCCGGTATTAAGTAGCCTTACCCACGCACCTGGACCTCTGTGTGGGTGGACATATTCGTCCTGTACTCGTGGGACCAAATATGGAAAATATATTGAAAAATAAACAAAACAAACAAACAAACAAACAAATGTAAAAACAAAGACTTCTGAGTCAGAGACTCAAAATGATTGCAATCGCGATATCGCAAGCACCTCAGGTGGGACTGGCGCTGGCCTTCGGGTGGCTGGACCTGTCTTGAAGGTGGGAGGGAAGGTAAGGGCGTTGGACTTCACGTCCAACCCTACCAACCCTTCAAAAAAAGGGGGGGCTTTAATGCCCATTTCTGGACCAACCAGTTCGGCATCGACCACTGCCTCACGGCATGGTCAGTTAAAGTCGGCTGGGGAATCCAGACATGAGGGGGGATCTTCGCTGTCAAATCGAGGACAAACCAGTTCGGCATCGGCCACAGCCTCACGGCTAAGCCAGTTAAAGTCGGCTGGGGAGTCCAAGAAGGAACAGAATCCTTTAGGGGAGGGTTTTAAGGGTCTTAGACCCTCTAAAATGAAAATCGCGGACAAGCAGGCGGCGAATAGAATTCGTCGTCGTATGGAAGCTGCTGATCCCAGCTCTCTGTCCAAGGAGGACAAGGACTCCCTTCGATGGGCGAAGAGAGTCCTTGAACAAAAAGGCCATGAACAGGCCGTTTAAGAAAAACTACCTAAAAGGCAGAGATCCCAGGACGAGATGTTGGAGTCTAAACGTCAAAAGACTACTGGTAAATCTCTGTCTTTTAGTGACGTTGTAAAAGGTTGTAAGGGGAGAGTTTTGGCTGTGCTTGACAGGGCGGCGGAGGACGGGGCAATTCCTCGGGATAAATGGAAGTGGGTAGACGCTGCCTTGGCAAATACCCTCTTCCAGATATTAGAGGAGTTTCCTGGTCCTGTACCATCATGTGAGGAGGCAGGCTGGCATCAGGGCCTTTTTAAACTCATCTCCTGTGATGATGAACGGTCTGCCAAATTGTACAAGGTAGCTGTGAGTAGGCTAGGTGAGGTGTATCCAGGCGCGAAACTGGAGGCTGTGGAGAAGGATGAAATTCCTACCAGGCCCCGGGCTCGCGTTTGGCTACCGAGCACACCGTCGGGTGAGGACGCAGTTCTGCGGATGCTCCGACTATGCAATCCCAATCTTCCAACTCAAAACTGGAAGATTGGGAAGCTAGAAGCACCAGTCGGACCATCCATGCAGGCCATGGTCCTGTTAAACAAGGAATCCGTGGAGTTACTGGCGGCAACTAAGGGGGTCGTCAAGTATGGTTTCAACAAGGTGACGCTCAAGGTTTACCGTAAGGACGAAGAGCTGGCCTCCAAAGGTGCTATCTCTCCCTCCCCGGAGACCATCGCCACTGCACCACCAGTGCCAGTGGAGATGGAGGTTGGGGATGAAGAGGTAGAGCCAGAGGGGGACAACTGCACTCCAAGCGGTCAACCTGAGGCGTCCCTTGAAGAAGCCGAATCCGTGGATTCCGATAGGTCGTTGGAGGTAGGGGGCCTCCTGGAAGAAGCTCTTCTTTTAGAAGAGGATGATGAAGACGAGGCGGACATAACAGTCGTAGAGAGGGGAGGTGATTTGGAATGAGGGTCCTCCAAATTAATCTCCACCACTCAAAAGCGGCGTCCGCCGGCTTACTGATCCGCTTAAGTAAAAGCGGAGATGATGTAGTCCTCATACAGGAACCCTGGGTTCATGCCGGGAGAGTCTGTGGTCTGAGGACGCCTGGCTATAAGCTACTGGTGGCAAATGTGGAAGGTAACCCCAGAGCGTGCATTTTGGCAAAGACTAATCTTAACTTGTTTTTGCATTCTAATTACAGTGACCTAGATACAGTCGTTGCTAGCCTGGAGATAAAAGCTGGAGGCTTTTGGTTAGCATCGTGTTACATGGCTCACGACATGGCGAGTGGTTTACCACCGACATATTTAAAGGCGGCTGTAGAGCAGGCCCGCTTAAACAAAACCGGGCTAATCATAGGCAGTGACGTAAATGCGCATCACACTGTCTGGGGTAGCACAGATGATAATGATCGAGGTGAGTCACTTCTAGAATACATTTTAAACACTAACTTACTTATCTGCAACAAAGGCTGTGAGCCAACCTTTATAGTAAGGAACAGGGAAGAAGTCTTGGATATAACATTGGTCTCGGACTTTGTTTTTGATTGTATCGTTGACTGGAGAGTCTCAAGCGAGCACTCTTTTTCAGATCATCGTTATATAGAATTTGTTCTCACTGTTAACCCCCCAGAACCGATTATTCACCGAAATGTAAAAAGGACAAACTGGGGAATATATAACAGGAAAATAGCAGAGTATCTGCCTATCTCAACCCCCGTAGAGCCGTCAACTATCCACGACATAGACAGGCTGGTTCAAAACTTAACGGGAGGGTTAAATAAATTCCTGGAGATTTCTTGTCCTGTAAGTAAACCTCGAGGAAAGAAGAAACCCCCATGGTGGTCAAATGAAATTCAGGTTCTTCGACGAAGAAGTAGGAATTTATTTAACAAAGCCAAAAAATCAGGTTTGGACAATGACTGGAATGATTATAAATCTATTCTCAAAATTTACAAGAGTTCGTTAAGAAAAGCTAAACGTAACTCGTGGAGGAACTTCTGTGGAAACATTGAAGAGATTTCAGAAGCATCTAGGCTAAGGAAGATTTTATCTACCTCGCCCACTACTCTAGGTCTTTTAAAAAAGCCTGACGGCTCCTGGACAACATCTAGCGAAGAGACCTTAGACCTCTTACTAGATACTCACTTCCCTGGTAACTCATTGCATGAACCAGAGGAATTGAATGTTCAACCTCAGATGTCCTCAATTATTCTCGGGGACATTGTTTCGGAAACCAAAATTCGATGGGCGATAAATAGCTTCAAACCCTATAAATCACCAGGACCTGATGGTGTGACACCAATTGAGCTGCAACAATCTGCTCGCTTAATTATACCTTGGTTGACAGCTATTTTCAAGGGCTGTCTTAACCTTTCCTATATTCCTCTAGCCTGGAGGATGACTAAAGTCATTTTCATTCCAAAGGCTGGGAAGAGCTCTTACATAAATCCAAGGGATTTTAGACCAATAAGTCTTTCCTCTTTTCTTTTAAAAACTTTGGAAAGACTCATAGAAATCTATGTTCGCAGCAGTATCAAACCTGAACTGCTGTCTACTTCTCAACATGCTTACACGAAAGGCAGATCTATAGAAACCGCACTTCACACACTAGTGAGCAGCATTGAAAAATCCTTTGCATGTAAGGAATTCGCCCTGGCGGCGTTCCTGGATATTGAAGGAGCTTTTAACAACGTTGACCCAGGTATTATTATTAATGAACTGCAGAAACTGGGTATCAACAGTTCCATAGTTGAGCTGATTAAAAAGCTACTGACAAACAGAGCCATTACCTCAAATCTTGGCATTTCCGAAGCTAATAGGTTTGTCCGCAGAGGAACGCCGCAGGGTGGAGTGCTATCTCCTCTACTGTGGAATCTGGCAATAAATAAGATGCTCATGTCACTGAAAAGGCTGGGCTGTAAAGCTATTGCCTATGCCGACGATGTAGCATTAATTGCATGTGGTAAATTCCCGAACACACTGTGTGAAATTCTTCAGAATGCTTTAAACAGACTCGTCTCATGGGCAGATGAGGCTGATTTAGGCGTAAGTCCGAACAAAACTGAACTAGTACTCTTTACTAGGAGTCACAAACTTCCAATTATAGTACCACCTTCGCTAAAGGGCGTTAGACTTGTCTTAAAAAGTAGTGCAAGGTATCTTGGTCTGATATTGGATAGGAAATTAAGTTGGAAAATAAATGTTGAGAGAGTTAGGAAAGCAACTGTAGCACTATACTCTTGTAAAAAAGCTGTGGGGAGAAGATGGGGGCTATCACCTCGTATTATTCATTGGCTCTACACAGCGGTAATTCGACCGATTCTGTTATATGGCATTGTGTTGTGGTGGCCTGTCTTAGACAAGGTCACCTATTACAGACAATTGCAGAAGGTTCAAAGAGCTGCTTCCATGTGCATCAGTGGTGCACTGAGGACCACACCGACTGATGCCTTGGAGGTCCTCTTTCATCTCGTTCCCCTTGACCTGTTTGGTAAACGAATGGCAGCATGTACCGCCATTAGACTCAGGGAAACTGCTTGCTGGTCCGAGGGAAGTACAGGACACTCAACTATCCTTAATAGCTTGAATTCCGTACCCTCTAAATTGGACTACACTATTCCAGTAATCTCATTCAAGAGAGATTACGTAACCCATATCCCATCTAGGGATGACTGGAAGGGAGGAATCCCGGGGAGAAGGAACCATATTAATTTCTACACGGATGGCTACAAGTTAAATAACCAAGTGGGTTATGGTATTTACTCTAAGGAACTGAAGATAAGTATTGCTGCGAGGTTACCAGACCATTGTAGTGTTTTTCAGGCAGAGGTTATAGCAATAGAAGAAGTAGCATCCTGGCTGAGAATAAATGTGGTATCCAAGAAGGGTATTAATATTTATTCAGACAGTCAAGCTGCTATTAAATCCTTAGAATCAGTCTTCCTAAACTCACTAGTGGCCCAACAATGCCGCTCGTCTCTAAATGAGATGGCTCAGCATTTTAACATTCACCTCATCTGGGTGCCTGGGCATAGGAACATTGATGGCAATTGCAAAGCTGATGAACTTGCTAGGCAGGGGACTACTGCACAAATTCCTCAAGACAAGGAAGGTGTTGGCATGCCACTTGCTACCTGCAAGTTACTGCTTAAAGAAGACATGATAAAAAAGGCTAACATAAGATGGACCCAAGGGTTAACTTGCAATATAACAAGGCAAATCTGGCCGGAATGGAACGCTAAGCGATCTCTAGAACTGATATCCCGCACTAGGCACAGTGTCTCGTCAGTTGTTGCAGTAATAACTGGCCACTGGCTTATCGGCAGACATGCGGAGAGATTAGGTATTCGGTCTTTTGACTACTGTAGAAGTTGTGGGGATGTGGAGGAGGAGGAAAACATTAAACATTTTCTTTGTTCCTGCCCTGCACTTGCTAGAAAACGCCACAAAACACTTGGCTCGTTTTTGTTTGATGACCTGGAGGACCTTAGACATGTTAGCATAGGTCAGTTATTTAGTTTCATAACGAAATCTGGATGGTTCAATGAGAAGGTATAGTCAAGTACCCTGTGGTATCACAATGGACCAAACTTGGTCTAAGTGAGTCGGTTTTTGTAACTGACTGCCACTCCTACCTAACCTAACCTAACCTACTCAAAGGACAAACTCACGCCTATCATGAATAACCAAATCCGAAATTATGTTCCCCAACTATGTAGCAAAGAGTTGATAGAGGAAGCATTGTAAGTGTCTTAAACATATTTAAAATATCTTACAAGGAATACCAAGCTAGGCATTTTAGTTTATTTTAGATTTTGTTGTAGACAATTTTTAGCACAGATTTTAAACACCTATTGAAATTTCTCTTTTGCAATTCACTTTATTTTGTAAATAAAATAACACAATTTTTCAACACAGATTTGAGATTATTCTTTTGAACTTCACTTTATTTTGTTTATAAACTCATTCAGCTGACAGATAAGCTAATATCAAATCTGCAAAAAAAAGTTGCATTATTGACCGTAATTATTGAATTAATAAGAAATATTTTTGTAGCACTAACTGGAAATGAAATTTTTCATTTCATAATTATTTACGATTGCAAATTTTTCGTTCTCAGGAAAAAAAAAGTCGAGATAATCGGAATTATAAGGCACTTATACTACATGAGAGCAGTTCTAAATATTGTTCTTTGGTTATAACTAATAAATAACAAGTTAAGGTGTTATCTTCGGCCAGGCCGAATCTCACATACCCTACACTTCACTGAAAGTCGCTTTTAAATAAATGTTAAAAGACGTTGAAGAGGTTGAATAAGTCGAAACAAATATGAAATGTAAAAAAGGTTGAAAAGGGTTAAAAAATGTTAAAACAGTTGTAATAGACTGAAAAAGTCGAAAAAAATTTGGAAACCATTGAAGAAAGTTGAAAAAAGTTCAAAATGTCGAAAAAATATGCAAAATGTTAAAAAAAGCTTAAAATGTCGAAATAATATGAAAATGTTCAAAAAAGTTTAAAGAGATTAAGATATGATGAAACAATTCAAAATCGCTGAAAAAGTCTTAAAAGTAAAGAAAATAATGAAGAAGTAAAATTGAAACAGGTTGAAAAAGTCAAACAAATACATATGGGATATATTGGAAAAAGTTAAAATGTTGATAAAGTCAAAAGAATATGGTAAATATTGAAAAAAAAATAGAATAAAAACTAAGAAATTTAAATGTGCCAATCTGCAATTCTGCCTACTTTTGAGTTACTAAATTATATTCGTCATTGACATCCACATACCAAATCTTAGCCCAATAGGTTGTATAGTTTGTAATATATGCCGTAATTAGTCTTAAAATTAAGGGTGGTAACACACCCACTAGTGTAATATATAATAATATAATTTTTATCCAGAAATAGCTTTTTTATAAGCAACATTCTTTCACCAAATTTTAGTATGATTGATCACATATTTCGAAAGAAATAAGGTATTTTACTTGTATGGGGAGTGCAACGCCCACTCGTGCTATTTCGCCCACTTTTGATAAAGGTATACCACCTAAATTAAATTTGATACCAATTGTTGCAATAGTTCAATTAATACAGCGACTAAAACTTTATATTAATATAGGAGGTGCCACGCCCACTACTGCAATCTCGTCAATTCTCATTTAATTTTAAAGCACAATTTTTTTATGAAGATTACTCTCATAGTACACTATATTTAACAGTATATGTTTGTATGGGAGGTGCCACGCCCACTTGCTCCACTACGCCAAATTTTTGCAAAAACATACCTTCTAGCAAGTATATTTGCCTTACTAAATTTCATAGCGATTAGTTCTCTAAATATAACGTTTATAAATATTGTGGGCTGTGCCACGCCCTTCGTCGAGTTTTTGAAGTAAAGTGGCAGAGCTTGTGTTGATGACTGCTTTCAGTGGCATCATCTCTAAAAATTTAACTGTTGAAAAGTGCCACGCCCATTTTTATGATTCCGCCCACTTTTATCATAATTTAAGATATACATATTTGAAATGCACCTGTTTACCAAATTTCATCACAATATCTTGCACGGCTTACGAGATATGGTAGTAAAAAGGTTAAAATTTAGGGATGTGCCACGCCCCTGTAGGAAGCTTTGAAAACCTGAAACCTAGCCTAATCTTAATCTTGTTCACATGTTGTAAGGAAATTTTTCGCCGGCGTATAACTCGCCGGATGTCCAGTCGTTCTTAGAAATCAGAACCACTGGTTTCATCTTTAAACTGTTCTGTGTTCTTTTACTTAATTTTCTTCACTTGTTCATTTACAATTTATTTATTTGATTCAGGGACTCTGCTTTGCTTGGTTTCGCTTCGTTTTGAATTTGAAGCCTTCGTGTGTTCCTCGGGAAACTTCGGGTGAACCTGAAAACGGGCTTTTGTTGCTCTACAGTCGTCCTCCACACGGAAAAATACTGTGCTTGCCTTGGTTTTGCTTCGTTTTGAAGTTGAAGCCTTCGACTAGGAAAAGGGCTTCTTCAGGAAACACTTTGGACAGATGTCAAAGCCGTAGTGGTGACACAAACAATTAACAACTGGACAAAATATTTCAAAGGATTGTTGAAACCCGCTTCCTACCCTGGTGAACACTGTACTTACGAGTAATCCAAACCTTGATAGTTCCAGTTCTGGCTTCGCGCTGTTGGTTTGGACACGTAGATTTTCCGGTGCTTGCTTCTGCTTTCCTGCCAGGCTGTACTTGTTAACTGTCTGCTGCTGCTTGTTCTTTTTTTTCACCTGTTAATTTTTTAAATCACTTTACTTGTTGACTTAGTCTGCTTCCGCTGTTGATCACTCACTGACTGTCCCTTTACTATGCTTGCGACTTTTTATGGTGTTTCGTGGCTGCATGGCTTACGGCAAAACCGGTTTGAGTTGCGTGCGCAACATCGAACACGTTCGCTTGTAAAGAAGTTTTCCAGCCTGGGTAAACTCGCCGGATGTCCAGGCGTTCGTGAAATAATAACGCTTTGAATTTCACTTTGAACTCTGGGTTATTATTTATTTAATAACTTTTACAAAAATATTTATTTGATTCAACAACTCTAAGTTTTTGTTCTTGTGGTGCTTCTCAAGTCGCTCCTTCGCCGCACCGTAAACTTGGGACGCCTAAAGTGCACGCAAGGGTTTGAAATCCAGGCAAGAGATATGATCTGAGAGGTTTGTTCAAAACTAGCCCAGCCGGACTGAAGTCGGCGCAAAAATTCTTTCGAATAAAATCAAAGTCGGAGGAAAGACCCAATCAATTGATAATATTCCAAAGGAATCTTTGGTGAAACTAGCACTAAACGGCTCGGAACAGTGACTCCAGATCAGATCAGACGAAAACCAACTTCAAACCAATGTCAAAGTCGGAGGAAAGACCCAATCAATTAACACAAGCCAAAAAGTAATTTTCGTGAGAAAAACCTGAAGTACTTTTCCTACCCTTACTGACCTTACTCCTACCTGGGATTCCTTAGTCCTGATGGTTCTTAGGACGCCGCCTCGTTGCTGGATTGGCTCCGGTTTGACTGCACTTGTGACTTCTAAAGAATCGCTTCTCATGTAAGGTGCTGCTTTCTCCTTGCTGTTGTTGCTCACTGGGATTCTGCACGTGTTGATCGTATGTTGATTCTTGTGCAAGCACTTGCTTGTTTCACTTTGTTTCTTTACTTGGTTTGAACTTGTGATCACGTTGATCGCTGCTTGCTGACTGTCCTGCTCTGCACGTTGTGAAGTGTTTTACACACACTTTCAGCTGCATAGGCAGAACTGGTTTCCGTTGCGTGTTCGATCGAACCTGTTGCATTGCATGTTTACGCACTAAATTTGGTGACTCCGTTATTGTTGCATGTTTTCGAGCTAATTTGGCGTGACTGTACCGTTGCAAAATTTATGTTAGGCAAAATTTCTCATTAGAATATTTTGTCCTCACACGCTTGCATGATCGTTCCAGCGCACGTGTTGCTTTGTATGCATTGCGTTATTTGTGCTGCCGTTGTTGTCATGCAGTTTACATGTGGGTACTGTTTTGTTGGTTTATCCCTTTCAGACCTGACACTAAACTACTGGGAATTTTTTTATGATTTTTGGGCAAAATAGTATTTATATGATATGAAAACATATTCAATGTCTAGATTTTTCCATGCTCATGTTCTTCAAGGATTTTCGGGACTCGGACAATTGATGCATCTCGGTCTAGTTTCATTTGAAAAAAGCAAAGCCCATGTATTATTTTTTTTAAAATTCTTTTAATATTTTAATATGATACAGTTTGAAACAAGTTTTTGTTTTGGCTGAAACATAAAAATACATTGCATTTGGTACTTCGTGTGCGCGTAAGTGACTTACACTCATAGCTATGGCACATATGGGCTGATTTCAATTCGAGTTCTTCTGGGTAGTGATTGAAGCCATGCAGTCGTTTTTAGGGACATAGCTGGTGTGCTGGACGGTATTGTTTGGAAAGTGAATGCTTCAATCTCCTCCGTTTCGGATCCAGAGCTTACTTCACGCTTCAGCTAACGCAAGTCGCCAAACCTTTGGTGGTTCCCTTTTTGCCGACAATCATTTCGGTACTCCAACGATTACTTTCAATTGCCACCTTAGGATCTTAAAAAATGTTCGATGTGTTTTCAATAGTTGGTCACAAATGTCCACACATCCCATTGACTCATTGTGTTGCCGGACTATATTTGGACGTGCAACTTCGAGGAACTTCTTCATCTTTTTGCACCAACGAAGAATGCTATACACGGTACTACATCCAGATACAGACGATGCCAATAAGATTGACTTTGAGTCTATCTATTGAACAATGGCAACTTTATCCTCTAGACTATAGATCCCTCCCATATCTTATTTTTTTTATCATCAGTCGAATCAACACTAAACGACACTTAAACGATTTTTTATTATCGTTCACGTCCCATAAATTCCTTTTCCCAGAAGCTTATCCAATAGAGACAATGTTGTAAAATACATTAAAAAAAATATGGTTGATGCTTTTGGCAATGTTTGAATAAGGTCTTTTAATTGGTGTGATATATTTTTCAATAGGAATTGGGTACAATAAGGACGTCTGACAAGACGGAGAACGAATGCAGAACCAAGTCCAATATTTTTCTCTGGAGAGAATGTCTTGCCTGGATAAATTTTAAAATCGATAGCCTGTTCTTCTGACGTTGTCAATACCTCATTTTTTAAGCGAACATCTCTTAGCTTGTCGGGCAAACTTTGGCGTATTTACTTCTTTCTCGCTTTCACTATCAGTGCTTTCCAACGACATATAATTTTTGTCCCGTTCATCATCATCGCTGTTAAAATCAAGTGCACCCCAATCTTGCAGTGCTTCCAAAATATATATTCATCCGAAAACTATTCTTAGGAACGAAATTCAAGAAAAAAACACAGACTTTTAGTGACTTGAGACCTAATACGCATAATTGATGCACTTGTTAAAAATTATAGCTAAAAAAATTTCTGTTACAACAAATGACTTTAATCCATTTGATTTATTAAAGTTTGGTATTTTCTTTGTTAAAATATCTCCACTTCACTAATTTATCAATGTTCGTATTTTAGTAATTGAAAATATAACTTTCTTCTGCGGCTCATTTTTACAAAACTGAAATGTAGCTCGAAAATTTCCCGAAAATTCAAAAATCGGTAAAACGAACAGTGAAACTATGTGAGAAGCGAACATAAATAATAATCAGCACAATCGATGCATATCGACCAATTTCACATTCGTGAAATAGAACTGAAGATATTGGGCCTGAAACTTACCCGCACAATCGATGCATCACGGTCTGAAAGGGTTATTTTACTGTTGCTGGCTGTTGTTTTTAAACTATTTTGATGTTGGGCTGTTGTTTTGTTTGGTTATTTTGGTGGTGTGTTTTTATGCTGTTGTTTTGAGGTGACTGTACCTTGCCAAAAAATTGTGTGAGGCAAAATTTCAAATGGAATATTTTGTCCTCACAATATGCATCAAATCACCAATTTTTATCAAAACCGCTGCAACTTTTTTTAAAATTAACCTGGTAAATATACATAGAGCATGTGCGGTAGGCGTGTCCGTGAACCGATTTCACCCATTTTCAATAGCAAGATGCCTGCAAGAAGATGTGACCTGTGTGTGAAAGTTTCATCCAATTAGCTTTCTTGGTTTTCCCGTAAACCTGATTTCAACAGACAGACAGACGGACATCGCTAAGTCAACTCAGGTGGTGACGCTGATCAAGAATATATATACTTTTCCATACCTGCACGCCTCCTTCTATGTGTTACAAACGGAAGGACAAAGTGAATATATCCTCGGTGTAGGGTATAAAAATATCACATGTACTTTCGTATTCCTTAAAAAAACGAAGATAAATTGTTTAATTGATTCATTTTGATTTTATTAGAACAAGTGTTTCAAACGTATAAGTCACATTTCAAATGATTGTTAATCATGTACAATTTTTAAATTTGATCAAGATTTTACTTTAAAGAGATTTGTCTGTAAGCTTCTGCGCCTTCTCGGGCTAATTTGTCTGCCATTTCATTACCTTTAATACCTTTGTGTGCTCTTACGTAATTCTGCAAATAAAAAGTATTTATATTATTAGTTTGGAGACAACTTTATTATTTTACACATAAGTATAGGAAACTCACGAGCAAAGGTGTATGAAATTTTAATGTAAGTATCGATAGCAGGCCGTGTTATTTGAGCACAGATTTATTTTTTTATTTCTTTTTTGACTGAAGTAGTCAATGGTCAATTTTGAATTATTAACAAAATTTGTAAAAAAAACTTAGTGCATCTCAAAACCCTGACGTGATGGAGTGATTCTGAGGAATAAAAAACATAGTAGATATGGCCTGACTTCCAGGTCAGGGGATACATTTTTTTGTAGGCTGTGTATTCTTCGAAATAAAACACAAAAACTAACGAAAAGAAAATAGCTTTTTTTACACTCAACATACTATTTTTTAAAATTTTTAAATAAGCAGCTAGCTGAAAAGCATACAAAAGCCAGGGACAGCAAAAAAAAAACGAAAATATAAACATACATGATTTAAATTAAAAGTAACAGGAGACCGACCATCGTTCGGTTTTGAGGTTGAAAAAGTCATGCGAAGTCAATGTAATGCAATTGAATGAGCAGTCGGAAATATTGAAAAAATATTGAATAGGGCTGAAAACCCGAAAACAAGTTAAAAAATTTGAAAAAAGTTGATTAAATATGAAAAATGTTGAAAAACATTGAGAGAGGTTGAAGCAGATGAAAAAGTTTGATAAACTCGATAGTATATTAAAGTGTTGAAAAAGTTGAAGGAGAAAAGCTCGGAAAAAGTTGAAGGAGAAAAGCTCGGAAAAAGTTGAATGAGGTTGAAAAGCCGAAAAAAGTTGAATGTGGTTGAAAAAGTTCAAAAAATATGCAACGTGTTGAAAAAAGTTGAAAAGATTGAAAAATATTAAAAAAGTTGAAAAAGTTTAAATAACTCGAAAAAAATTGATTAAGGTTGGAGAACTCGAAAAAACATGAAAAGTGTTGAAAAAAGGTTGAAAAAATTAAAAGAGTTTGAATAATTCGGGAAAAGTTGAATAAGGTTGAAAAATTCGAAAAAATGTGGAAAATGTTGAAAAAGGTTGAAAGAGGTTGAAAAATGTTGAAACAGTTGAAAGAGGTTGAATAACTCGAAAAAAGTTGAATTAGGTTGAAAAATTCGAAAAAATATGAAAAATGTTGGGAAAAGTTGAAAGATGTTGAAAAATGTTGAAACAGTTGAAAGAGGTTGAATAACTCGAAAAAAGTTGAGCAAGGTTGAAAAATTCGAAAAAATATGAAAATGTTGAGAAAAGTTGAAAGAGGTTGAAAAATGTTGAAACAGTTGAAAGAGGTTGAATAACTCGAAAAAAGTTGAGCAAGGTTGAAAAATTCGAAAAAATATGAAAATGTTGAGAAAAGTTGAAAGAGGTTGAAAAATGTTGAAACAGTTGAAAGAGGTTGAAAAACTCGAAAAAAGTTAAATGAGGTTGAAAAAGTCGAAAAAATTTGGAAAATGTTGAGAAAAGTTGAAAGAGGTTGAACAATTTTGAAACAGTTGAAAGAGGTTGAATTACTCGAAAAAAGTTAAATAGGTTGGAAAATTTGAAAAAACATGGAAAATGTTGAGAAAAGTTGAAAGAGGTTGAAAAACTCGAACTAAGTTGAATAAGACTGAATATATTGAAACCAAATTTTATTAGGATCACTTCTATAGTACGCTAAATATGGCATTTTACGTTATAAGATTATATGGGAAGTACCACGCCCACTAATGAAATCCAATCCAAATTCATATAATTTCAAAGCCTAAAGTAACCGACACCTCTACACCAAATTTAAAGAATATTGCTCCAATAGCACACTAAATATAACATTTAAAGTTTTTATAGTAACCGACACCTCTGCACCAAATTTAAAGAATATTGCTCCAATAGCACACTAAATATAACATTTAAAGTTTTTTGCTTATATGGGAGGTGCCACACCCACTGATACAATCTCGTCGGTTTTCGTTTAATTTCAAAGCTTATGGTAACCGACACCTTTACACCAAATTTTAATGAAATTACTCCCACAGCACACTTAATATAACTATTAACGTTTTTGCATGCATGGGTGGTGTCACGCCCACTGATGTAATCCCATCAATATTCAATTAATTTAAAAGGTTATAGTAATCGACATCTCTCTAACAAATTTTAGTAGGATCACTCCTATAGTATGCTAAATATGGCATTTAGCGTTATAAGTTTGTATGGGGGGTGCCACGCCCACTAATGAAATCTCGTCAAAATTCATATAATTTCAAAGCTTATAGTAACCGACACCTCTACACCAAATTTAAAAAATTTGACTCCAAGAGCACACTAAATATAGCCTTAAACATTTTTTGCTTGTATGGGAGGTGTCACGCCCACTGAGGCAATCCCATCGAAATCCATTTAGTTTCAAAGCTTATAGTAACCGACATCTCTGCACCAAATTTCAAAAAGATTGCTCTCAAAGCACACTAAATATAGCATTTTACTTTTTTCGCATGTATGGAAGGAGCCACACCCACAAGTGTCGTTACGCCCATTTCTTGTAACAAGATACCCAATAGCCAGTATATTTAACATGTTAAATTTCAAAACGATTGCGTTGTTAGTTCTCTTATTATAACGTTTATAAATATTGTGGGCTGTGCCACGCCTTTCAAAGAGTTTTGCCAATATAGTGGCATAGCTTGTTATAATGACTGCATTCAGCGGTATTAAGTTTAAAACTTTTATGAAAATCGTCGGTGCCGTTTTCGAGTAATATCCAATCAAAGTATTTAATTATCGGCTTCTGA
This sequence comes from Tricholauxania praeusta, assembly GCA_949775025.1. Taxonomy (NCBI): domain Eukaryota; kingdom Metazoa; phylum Arthropoda; class Insecta; order Diptera; family Lauxaniidae; genus Tricholauxania; species Tricholauxania praeusta. The sequence goes on from OX459031.1 coordinate 48,264,390, forward strand.
TGTAAAAATTGAAGAAAAGCACGGTCAGAACTAATACTCTTGTAAGATAGATTAAAATATTGATATTGACTTGACATTTTTTACTGGCGAAAAAAGTTATGAGATTAACTCTTACTACCAGGGCTTTTTTAAGAGCAATGAATTGATTTTTCCATAAGTAATTTTTAGAATAAATTATACCCAGTATTTTATTTTAACGTTTTCTATTGTGTGTTGATTGAGGATAATTGTGTGGCTATGTGCGTCACATTTAAGTTTACGGCATATATGCATTTTTTTTGTTTTGTCCCAGAAGATTTTAGTTCCAGAGTTGTTACACCAACTATTGATATCGACTAAAACATTTTGTAATGAAAGTTTAGTTTCGTAATTGCTATTTTTCTTGCAAAACACGTATAAGTAGTCAGCGTACAAGCAATGATCCACGTATTTGTGCTTCTTTACGATTTGGCTGATGTCATTGAATGCGATTAAGAATAGCACAACAGATAAGGGGGAACCCTGCGGGATGCCGTTGTATAATTGGTAAACTTTGTAGTGGTTTTCGTTTACTCTAACTCGAAATTTGCGGTTTAGTAGAAATGATTTTATGTAATTGAATATGTTGGGCCCAACTCCCTATTTGTGTAAAGTATTTAAGATGACGTGAGCTCCAATTCTGTCGAAAGCTTTTTCAAAAGCTACTGAAAGAATAGAAAGATAATTACGTGTTGAAAGTGTTTTAGATATATCTATCTAAGTAGAGAAGAGCAGCAGTACAACCTCTTCCTGATTTAAAAACCACTTGATTACGTGCAATTGGGTTTTTTTGTACTGTAAACCAAAATAAGTAGTCGGGTTCCAATTATCTTTTCCAACACTTTACTTAAGCAGTTAAGTAAAGAAATCGGACGGTATGATGTGATGAGGATAATATCTTTATAGTGTTTCGGAATAGGAACGATCGTTGCAGTTTTCCAGTAAGAAGGAACTACACCAGTTTTGAAAATACACAGTGTAAGCAAACGTTCTTTGGAGCTTTGAGATAGATTTTGAATCATTTTATATGATATTCTGTCGGGCCCTGGTGTTTTACTTTTGCAAGGCAATTTTCAAGTTCAAATATATAGATATTTTTTTCTATCTCTGACGCTAACGGATTTGTATTTTTACTGCTGGTATGTTTACGGAGAGGTTTTGCTTGTCTTAATTCAGTTGAAAAGTTTGAGTCTGAAGAATATGTGGACCATTTATAAGCAAAATAGTCGGAAATTTGCGCTGGCTCAGTTAGAACTGTATTCGACGTTTGTATTGCTAGTAGCGTTTTTAGTGTAGAGTTAACAGTTAGCCTGCGAATCTTGCTCCAAATTTCGCTTATAGATGATTAATATTTATTTGTTTAGTAAAATCTTCAAAGCTTCTTCTTTTACATTGTAACATTTCTCTTCTAAAAATAGCGATGTTTTTTTTTTATTACATAAGATTTTATTGGGTTGGGGTTCTACGGAAAACATGGAATGATGCTATTTTATTTTGTCTTAAAATTGATAAATTTTGCACCACCATGGGACATGGGATCTGTAACAATTGGAAGATTGAGAAATATTGTTGTTGGCAGCGGAACGTATGGACTTGGTAATGGATGCGGTTTCTTTATTGAAATTTAAAGACAAGGGCCGATTTTGAAGTTCAATAGTGACATCTTTGGTGTAGCTGGGCCAGTCGGCAAAGTCCAGAAGAAATTTTTTTTGAATATAAGATTTGCTATTGTTGCTCGATAAAATTATATTGATTTTAATGGAAAATGGTCGATATTGTGTAGATCGTCGATGCTGTCCCATTTTATGTAAGGTAGACCACATAATCTATAATGCCAAAATGACGTCCTCTAAGGTACTACCTCTGGTGTTAATATGTTGGGAGCCGCATAATGGACTCCAGCTATTGAGTTATTATGTCTTGTTGCGATAAAGTTTGGGAAGGTGCTATCTAGATTGAGAAAACAGAAAAATTTAATATTCAACTGTATCTCGATAACAATTATTTGTAAGTTTGAATTTATAATTATTTGTTTATGTGGAATATTATTTCTTATTAACACACCCACACCCTGTTTGGAAGTTTGGTTTGTGGCGGAATTAGTGAAGTAAGCGAGAAAGTTTTTTGGTGGTATTGGAGTGAAGTTGACTGAGCAATGGGTTTCCTGTATTGATATGATGGAAAGATTTTGCTCTTTTATTAATAGTTGCAGTTCGGATATATTTTTGATGAAACCTTTGATGTTCCATTGTAATATAGTGAGACTTAGATTGAAGATTAGGACTCGCTTTTCATAAAAATAATTTTATAAAAGGAGAAAAGTTACAGTTAAAAGGAGTTAAGTTTATGGATCCGATGAATCAAAGATCATCGATTCGTTATCAGAAACAAAATAATTTTTTGATGCGATAAGATCCTGTGTTAATTTTGATTTCAAAGTTTGTAGATGGTTTAGATGTCTCGATTTGGGTTATTGTTGATGTTGGTAAATTGTTGATTGGAGATTGATGATTTGTATTTTTCTTGGTGTTCGTGTTTGAAGAAGTAGGTGTATCTAAGTTGTCGTTGAGGTTGTTAATAGTGTTTGCAGGATGTTGTACTCGAGGGAGTTTGCTGTTATTTATTTTCTGTAGTTGGTGGGGGTGATCTTTTTTGCTGTGAAATGATGTTTGTTGATTTTTCGAATTGACGGTATCGGCGATGATGTTGTAGTTTGTTTTGAAGGATTTGTTTTTTGATTATAAATGCGGTGGGCAGCGCCCATGGAACATTTTTTAGTGGTTTTATTTTTAATAACTTAAATGTGAGGACCTTGCTGCCAGTAAATGTTGGTTTGTTATCATTAAGTTTCGTGTACTTATAAACTCCTATTATTCCTTGATTTTTCATTTCGTTTACAATTTCGTCTTCTTTAACATTTATTAGGCAGGGAGCATAGATGATTTCTTTAATTGAGTTGAGTGTGTCGTGTAATTTTACTGATATAGGACATAGATTTTTTTTTGGCTTTTAGAAATTTGTCAGCGATGTGATTGATGTACATATACGCAAAGAATTACAAAAAAAAGGGAATATAGTACTGTAAAGAGAAAAAACAACTATGAAGATCCGTTATCAAACGGTTACCAATACCAATACGTCTGATCGACGCGAGAGACAGTCCGTGACTTGCAATAAAACTAATAATGAAACAGTGGATGATAATTGAAGGACACAACGATACAAAATAATAATTTTTAACAATATTGAAATTTTGCTTACAAAAAATAGTTATTTCCAATGCAAAAACAAATTATACAACCAGGCCTTTGGCATGCCTATGGGAAACCCTTTGTCACCGACAATCGCAGACATCGTTATACGATCTTTTAAAATGTGCAAAAATCGAACTACAGGTTTTAATTTATTTATTTGATAAGAAATTAAATTACTAAATTCTCCTAGTCTTAATTGAGAACAAACATTCATATAGCTACTAAAATGCATATTAAAATTTATTTCCCGTAAAGTATGAGGCAGCACGTTGAAGAGGTGATGTTTAATGTTTGCTGTTCAATTATAATCATTATTTCATCGTTAATTATATGCTTGGTGGGTTGATCAATACAAATTTGATCTTTTATGTGTTATAAAGTATACTTCTGATAAATACAGGAGTTTCCTATATGTACTGGAACATTATGGGTCGGGCGAAGAATTAAACGATTTTTTCAATGTTCTGCGATTCTATGAACATACATATTTGCATCTCCTGTATTTTCGTCATTTAGTGCAAAGACACTCAAAAAAAGTAGTGTTTAGAAAGCGTTTGTGGAAAATAATCGAATATTTAAAATAAACACATATTATTTCAAACAAACACTTAGCTTTTGCCTTAAACTATAAGTATTTCTAAAAAATACAAGAAAAAGCAATGTACTTGCCACAAGTAAAAGTTAATTAGTGGCAAATAGTTCAATCACTTCTATGGAAAAATTTTAAAAACATTTTTTGAAATATTGCTTCCAAAAGATCTAATTATTTATGAAAAATCATCAAAATATTTCAGTTAAACAATTCCATTTATGGAAATATTTCGACAAACACTTGTCTTTTGTCCTAAACACTTCTTCATTTCAACAAACGATTTATCACTTATAAAACTAAAGAGATGTTCTTGTCAAAAAATTCATGTTATTTGTGTTGTAACAGCAGACGCAGCTACTAAAGTGAAGTTCAGTTTAAAATATAATTTGATAGTGAAAATTAAACAAAAAAGGTGCAATTTTATAGGGGAAAAATGTAAAATATATAGATACCTTTCCGGTAGGTGGCGCGAAGCTGTATGAACTCATGCTATGGAATGTTAAATCGAATCAGCCCATTTTTAAAGTGAAATCAACTTCTGTACCTACTCTGTTACATATAGTACAGTATAGCAGACTTGGCAGACGTTGTTCTGGCCTTACTGCTAGGTGGTGCAATGAGTTTAATTTATTATAACTTTTGTGTTTTACATAATTACCAAGTCTCAATCATCTGCATCAAATAATTGCTGATATATACAAAATTTTGTTTTATTCGCATATGGAAGGTGTGGTACCACCCATTTTCTCATTGAAACTTCTTTTTGCTCGTACTTTTTATATACATATATATGTACATATGTATCTAGTCTCATTCATCTGCATCACAAATTTTGGTCTTTTTTTATATGGAAGACGTGGTACTGCACGGTGATATCTGTGCCTCTTAAAATAACAGATACGTGGTGTAAATTCCATGTGAATCGATGCAGAGGTTTTTGTAAAAATGATATTTTAAAAATATTTTTGTATGAGGGCCAAGATTTGTAGGCCTGATTTGCCTCTTAATATAAAATTTACGTGGTGTAAATTCGGTGTGAATCGATTTACCGGTCTTCGTGAAAATTAATTTTTTAAAAAAAGTTATGTTTGAGGACCACCCTAAGTAATAGTTTTATAGACCAAACGATGTCTCCTAATATAGGGTGTTTTTTTTAGAGGTATAGAGCTTCGAATTGAAATAAAACACAAGAAAATCGTTTTAATGTCCATCAATTTGGCATTATTGGAAGGATAATTTTATGCCATTAATGTTTAAATATGATTTCGGGCATGTGGCCGCCGCGGCTGGCTCGAATAAAGCCAATTCTACAGGTCTAATTTTGAACCACTTTTTCGAGCATATGGGGCCGTATGTCGGCAATAACGCCACGAATGTTGGCTTCCAAGTCCCCTAACGTTTCTGGTTTGTTGGCGTAGACGAGCGACTTCACATATCCCCAAAGAAAATAATCCAATGGTGTCAAATCACACGATCTTGGTGGCCAATTGACAGGTCCATTCCGCGAAATTATGCGCTCATCGAATGTTTCCTTCAATAAATTGATTGTGACGTGCGCTGTGTGGCATGTAGCGCCGTCTTGTTGGAACCACAACTCATCCACATTCATGCCATCCAATTCGGGAACAAAATAGTCGGTTATCATGGCTCTATACCGGTCTCCATTAACGGTAACTGACTCTCCAGCATTATTTCGGAAGAAGTATGGCCCAATGACTCCACCAGCCCATAGAGTACACCAAACAGTCAGTTTTTGTGGATGTAATGGCGTCTCAAGGGTCTCATGTGGATACTCTTCACTCCAAATGCGGCAATTTTGCTTGTTGACGTAGCCATTCAACCAAAAATGAGCCTCATCACTGAACAAAATTTTGCGATGAAAATCAGCATCGAGATCAATCTCATTTTCGGCCCATACACCAAAATCACGACGCATTGCATGGTCTCGCGGCTTTAATTCTTGCACAAGCTGGATCTTGTAAGGTCGCAAGCCAAGATCTTTGCGCAAAATCTTCCATAAAGTTGATGGACAAAGCTCCAATTGCTGTGCACGGTGGCGAATCGATTCATTCGGGTCCTCTTCAACATTTTGCTCTACAGCGGCAATTGTTTCTTCGGTGCGCACTGTTCGACGTCTCTGCGGATGCGTATTATCACATAGAGTAAACGTAGTGCGAAAACGACCCATGGTTAATCGAATTAATTGCTCTGATGGACGATTATGTCGACCATAAAATGGACGGAGCTTGCGGTAAACTTCGCGAACTGAACCATTATTTTCGAAATAAATTTGCACGATTTGCAAGCGTTGTTCTTTTGTTAACCTGTTCATTATGAAATGGCAAACCAAACTGAACATAAATGACATTAGAGTTGCCAGATTTGACCATAAAATGCCAGTTTTATCTCTATTCGAAAAACAAACCTCTAAAAAAAACACCCTGTATAAGAGACCGTGGTGTAAACTCTATGTCAATCGATGGACTGGCCTTTGTAAAAATGCTATTTTAATAAGGCATTTGAATAAGGCATTTTTTGTATGAGGGCCACCCTAAATATGCGCCCTTAATAAAAGTTTTGTAGGCTTAACTATGCCTCTTAATAGAAAAGCTACGTGGTGTAAATTCCATGTGAATCGATGGAGTGGTCTTTGGGAAAATGCTATTTTAAAAATATTCTTTTATGACAACCACCCTAAATATGCAGCCTAAATAAAAGTGTTATAGACTTAAATATGTCTCTTAATATAAAAGACACGTGGTGTAAATTTCAAGTGAAACGATAGAGTGGTGTTTGTGAAAATGTTACTATAAAAAACATTTTCAAAATTTAGGGCCACCCTAAATATGCACTCTAAATAGAAGTTTTATAGACTAAGCCATGTCTCTTAATATAAAAGCTACGTGGTGTAAATTCCATGTGAATCGATGCAGTAGTCTTTGGGAAAATGCTATTTTAAAAATACTTTTGTATGGGGGCCACCCTAAATAGAAGTTTTATAGACTAAACCATGTCTCTTAATATAAAAGCTACATGGTGTAAATTCCATGTGAATCGATGCAGTGGTATTTGTAAAAATGCTATTATAAAAAAAATTTGTATGAGGGCCACCCTAAATAGAATTTTTTTAATTTACCCCCTATTCTCAGACCCACCAAATATACACAAAAAAATTTATTAGAATCGGTCAAGCCGTTTGGGAGGAGTACGGTAACAAACACTATGACACAAGAATTTTATATATTAGATGTAAGTATATATCTGAGTGGTATATGGCAGGGTTCGGCAGAGTGTGGCTCCGGAGCTGCATGTGGCTCTTTGGCCCCTTCAGTGCGGCTCTTGCACAAATAGCCTCAAGCAGGCGCGCAAGTCGCAGAAGTCAAAGCATTTCTGCTTGAGAAGGATGCTCATTATCCAGAACTAACAGACGATCAGTGGATACAAAACTTTTATTTCATGGTAGACGTTACGTCTCATCTAAATCAGCTTAATCAAAAACTACAAGAGAAAGGAAACACAACTTTTTCGATGTTAGAAGTCATTTCAAGTCCATTGACTGAGTCTATTATATTTGCCAAAGCAATACTAAGCTTCTACATCACTGTAGAGAATTCTTGATCTGGTTTGTTCAATGGCAGTTGACAATCGGCACTTCCTCAACTCTGATGAAATGTTTGACATACAAGCATTATCTGTCATTTCTCCTCTTACAGGAGCTGAGTGGTTGGAAAAAATACAATGGAGAAACACTCAGGTCAAACCGGAAACACGGCCTCCAGGAATTAATGAAGACACTCCTTTGTTTTCAGAGGACACGGTGGGCTTTAACCAACTTTTAATAAAAGCCTGAGTTACAACAAAAATTTTAATTCAAGATTTTAAGGATGTACATAAGTTAGTGTCGATACATGCTAAAACAAAAGAAATCATTGGAGCTTGTTTTTTTAATTTCATATTTACTGTTTTTTAATGATATGATATATGTATGTATAACATACGTACGAAATTTAAAAAACATCAGATTTTGTTCAAATTTTGATACGTCAAAGAACCTGGGGTCCTGAGAAATAGACATATTTTAGCCTGAAAATAGCCGTTTTTAGACCGTTTTAAAAACGACAAATCTAATTTTAAAGTTATGGATATTAATTTCTTTTTATTATGTCATCTTAGGGGACGCCCATAAATTACGTGAGGTGTTTTTTTGAAAAACATTGAATTCGGCTGTTTTCGCAAAAATTGCGTTTTTTCCGAAATTTGACCTAATAGTACTCAATACCCCGAATGCCTAGGAAGCTGAAATTCGGGTTGTGGAGCTGTCTTTTTAAGTTCTTCAACGTGTTAATTTGAGCACAATTGGATGTTTTTTAAATTTCATACGTACGTTATACACATATTATATTTACTAAATAATATTACTAAATAAAGCTCTAAGGATTTTTTTCTTTTTGACGTATTTTAATTTTGATTAACATCCCAAAAAAATTCCACATTAAATTTTTGTTGTAACTCAACTTTTCATTTAAACTTGGTTAATGCCAACCGTGCGGATGCTTCGAAGTGGTACAAGTTGGTATTGGATTTCTTGGGTAAAGAAGACCAGGATGGAAATATAACTGCTGAAGGTATATCTTATGTCAATATGCCTGGGTATCCAGATGGAAAGAACGTCAAGGAATTCTCTTACACCAGGTACTCCAAGTTTTGAAGGTCTCCCGAAGAGATTGTAAGTATTCCTCCATCTCATGATGAAACATTAAGTCCATTTTATACCACTTATGAACTCTTTAATGACAGCAACATGGAATTGATGACATTCGTAAATTATTCATACTCTTCAGTGAGTTAATTGAACCTATTTTGCATTCAGGTTGCCTACTGTCTCCTTTATTTGTAGGGCATGGTTGTTTTAGATGGTTGTTCGAAGGTTGTATTATTACTGAGAAGAATCATTGCGAACTACTCATACATATTGCATTTAAACGAGCTATAGTTAACTTCTTGGTACAAACAATTTTCCCAAAGAAGGAATAAACTTGGGCTTGGGTCTATTGGATGGACTGGGTTTTGGTTTATCAGAGTAAAGATTCTGACTGCTTTCCACATGGGGATTGCCAGAGTGATCTCTGAGCCAACCAATAGCAAGTTGACACACAGCCTCCCCGCGGCTCCATCTGGGTAGCTATCTCCGCATCCGCTGAGATAGTGAGCGAATGTGTGCAGCGTGTCCTCCCTGGAAGTGAACTGGGTTGTGCGCAGGTTTGGTACCCGCCACGTAAAAAAAACATTCCAATGAAGACTAAAAAAGCCTCGGATACAGAGCCCCTCAACGTTGACGACCACTGCAAACGAAAAAAGGACTATGATTTAAGGATATGCACCTGGAACATCCAGACCCTCAATAGGGAAGGTGCCTCTATCGAATTGGCGGATGCCCTCGGAAAAGTTAAGGCTGACATCACCGCCATCCAGGAAATAAGATGGATAGGACAAGGTTGCTCTAACCAAGCAAGTTATGATATCTAGTACAGCTGTCATGCGGAGAGGCGCGAATTGGGATGCGGATTCGTAGTAAGCAAGAGACTTCGCCACCATATCTCTAGGTTCACATCTGTGAGCGAAAGGTTGGCTACGATCCGCGTCAAGGCTCGATTTTTTAACATCAGCTTGATTTGCGCGCACGCCTCGACGGAGGAAAAGGACGATGCTGTCAAAGATGCCTTCTATGCGAAACTCGAGGAAGTATAAGACCGCTGCCCGGCCCACGACGTTAAAATTGTACTCGGGGATTTCAACGGACAGGTCGGAAGAGAAGGTATATTTTGCCCCACTGTCGGTCAGTTCAGCCTTCACGAGACCACCTCAAACAACGGTCTACGGCTGATCGACTTCGCCGCGGCGCGAAACATGGTAGTAAGTAGCACCAGATTTCAACACCTCGATATCCACAAGGCCACCTGGCTGTCCCCTGATCAGAAAACACGCAACCAAATCGATCATGTTGTGATCGAAGGAAGGCATGCTTCCAGCGCGCTAGATGTTCGTACGTTCCGGGGAGTCAATATTGACTCCGATCATTATCTTGTTGCAGCCAAGATACGCATGCGGCTGTGCAATGCAAAGGATGTCCGCTCTGGTACGCAACGAAAGCTGGACGTCGCTAAGCTGCAATCACATCGGACGGCCGAAGCCTATTCCGCTCGCCTCTCAGAACTGCTCCTTCAACCTGACTCTCTACCCGATGATGCCGGTGGACTTTGGGCGCATATATCCCGCTCCATGCGCTCTGCTGCTGAGGAAGCCATTGGTTTCCGACGCTCACTTCCAAGAAATCAATGGTATGACCAGGAGTGTCGCGAAGCTACTGCAGTGAAAAACGCCACCTACAAAAAAACCCTGCAATCAGCCGCAACGCGAGCCGTGCACGAAAACTACCGGGAAAAGAGAAAGGAAGAGAGGCGCCTTTTGAGACGCAAGAAACGAGAGCAGTAAAAGCACGAGCGTGAGAAACTCGACGTGTTACGGGGCAGGAATGATACTCGAAAATTTTACCAACAAGTCAAGCGTCTGACCCAAGGTTTCAAGCCCCGAGCATCTACCTGTAAAGATGAACACAAAGATGAGGGAACACTTTACCAAGCTGCTTGCTGGCGATGACTCCACCAATCCCGCCTTTGGAGAAATTAACCCGATGCCACCAATCAACGACGATGGTGTGGACGTACCATCACCTAGCGATGACGCGGTACGCCAACGACTTAAGAACAACAAAGCGGCTGGTGCCGATGGCCTGCCTGCTGAATTGTTTATGACCGGCGGCGATGAGCTGATAGGGTGTATGCATCAACTCATCTGCAAAATATGGCTAGTAGAAAGCATGCCCGACGATTGAAATCTCAATGTCCTTTGTCCTGTACTGAAGAAAGGTGACCCTACAATCTGCTCTAACTACCGGGGAATCAGTCTCCCTGCCATCTCTTACAAGGTCCTGTCGACTGTACTGTGTGAAAGACTTAAGCCGTATCCCAACACACTGATTGGGCCTTATCAGTGCGGCTTTAGACCTGGTAAGTCCACCATAGACCAGATCTTCACACTACGTCAAACCCATGAAAAACAGATCGATACCCATCATCTCTTTATCGATTTTAAAGCTGCTTTCGATAGCCCGATACGGGATTGCCTGTATGCCACCATGTCTGAGTTCGGTATACCTGCGAAGCTGGTGCGGCTTTGCAGAATGACGTTGAGCAACACAGCCAGCTCCGTCAGAGTAGGAAGGGACCTCTTCGAACCATTTGACACCGAACGAGGTTTCAGACAGGGCGATCCACTATCCTGCAACGTCTTCAACTTTGTGATGGAAGGGGTGTTGCGAAGAGCCAGTATACATCGTAATGGCACTATTTTCTACAAACGCGTCCAGCTCCATGCATATGCCGATGATATTGATATAATTGGACGTTGTAAGCGAGATGTTACTGCTGCGTTCTCTGCTATCGAAAAAGAGTCAGCGAAGGTGAGTTTGACGGTGAACGAGGGCAAAACAAAGTATATGCTGTCCACAAACAGGGAGACGCGGCGTATTGGATCCTATGTTACTGCGAACAGCTATACTTTCGAAGTTGTCAAGGAATTCACCTATCTTGGCACCGCCGTGAACACTCAAAACGATGTCAGCCTGGAGATAAAGCGAAGACTAACTCTTGCTAATAGGTGTTACTATGGTCTCAGTAAACAATTGAGTAGTAGAGACCTCACTCGCCCGACAAAACTGACACTCTACAAGACGCTCATTTTACCCGTGCTACTTTACGGCGCAGAAGCATGGGTTATGTCGCAGACTGATGCAGCCACGCTTGGGGTGTTTGAGAGAAAAATTCTTCGCAAAATCTTCGGTCCTGTTTACGTCGGCGACGACTACCGTATTCGAATGAACCACGAACTGTACGAGCTATACGCTGACATTGACATAGTCAAGCGCTTCACTATCCAATGTCTGCGCTGGCTGGGACATGTTGTGCGTATGGACGAAGAAGCTCCAGCGAAAAAAGTGTTTGATGCGGAAGCCGCTGGGCGACGACGAAGAGGAAGACCATGCCTCCGATGGAAAGACCAAGCCGAGGAAACCCCATCCACGCTTGGTGTGACTGATTGGAGAAGCCGCGCGCGAAGCAGAGGCGCCCGGAGAGAGCTTTTGAGGTCGGCCGTAACCCGGTAACGGGTTGTTATGGCCACCCAAGTAAGTAAGTTGGGCCTATTTATTCTCTGATGATGCCTTTAATATAATTTCAACTCGTGAAGCTAGATCTGTGGCCACCGTATACAGTGTAGTGTCACAAAAGAAGACACAAAGCCATTAAGAAACTGTGTGTCACCCAACACGTATTAACAAATTTGCTCATTCATTCGAAAACAAATTATTCCATTTTGCTCAAGATTTTGTTTCACTTTCCGAGCCTGCTGAAGCATCAATTTTAAATATGAGAAAAGCATTTCTTAACTGGTTTCAGGTATTCAAAAGCAGCAGAATGACCTTAGCAGTCGACAAAAACCTTCCACGGTTCGGAGCCATCCTAAATGATGTCCAAAAACAATTTTCGACCTTTCCCCATATTTTTAAAAATTTCCCAAAATGTTCCACGCGAGTATCACAAACTTTTTTGATACAATCTGTGAGCGACAGAAAATTTGTACATATGAATCTATCATTTATCATATCTATCATAAATTATAGATTGAAAAACTGTTGGTCTAGTGAAAAGAAACGGATACATACATTCGTATACGATAGATGACAAAAAAAATTTCCAGCAGTTCATGTGTGCGATCGAATGCAAATGTTTGCATGTTATTATACATGAATATGATAGATTCAGCAAAAATTAAAATGTTCACGTTCATATTCGCGAGCGATCATGAATGAATATTTCCGAACTCTGTTGGTAACTTTGAAATACAATTGTTCGATTTAAAAAACCAGAAAATATTGAGCTCTAAGTATGAACGTCTTTGTATTGGTTTGAAAATACTGGAGAAGAACATATGTGAACTTATTTCACAACACAAGTGGTCTGCTTTGAAAGACCTAGAGAAGGAAGACATGATTATGTTCAGTGTCTGGAATAGTATTACTGACTCTTATGATCAACTGAAAAAACTCGCGTTTGCTTTTTTTCCCCTTTTCGGTTCTACATATTCATGCAGATAATCTTTTTCAAGCATGAATTTTGTCAGGAGTAAACTGAAAAGTCGTCTTATTGATAACAACCTGGGATCGTGCTTAAAATTAAAAACAACAACATATAAACCTGACATACTCAAACATTACAAGGAGATGCAAGGACATTGTTCGCATTGAGTGTTCAATCATTGTCATCATTAAAATTTATGGATAGAAAAATAAAATAAATAAAATCTTTATTAAGTATGAAATCAAGTTTAATACCCGTAATTTAATGATGGTCTAATATTATAATAAAGGCTTACTAAATTACCCAGCGGCAAATCGATGAAGTAATCTGAATTTTCATATATGAAAAGCCCTTCCCTTTGTGTTGTATGTTTCACAAATAAAATTTTTACTGTGATATTTTGTTTATTTGTTTGCTGGCTGCCTGCTTTGTATATGGAGCTGTAGGCAGTCCGCTTGCTGGCTGCCTCCTTTGTATATTGAGTTGTAGGCAGTCTATTTGTTGGCTGCCTGCATTGTATATGAAGTTGTAGGCAGTCTGTCTGTTTGCTGTCTGATTTGTATATGGAGATGTAAGGGGTCTTGCCTGTTGGCTGCATACTTTGTATGTGGACATGTAGGCAACTCGGTAAACTTACAGGCACTTGATAAGCGATGTTTTAAGGCAATCTGCCATTCCCTTGCTACACATTGTATATAGATATGTAGGCAAGCTGCCTACAAAGCGGCCATCCCTTTGTAAAAAGCATTTACAGTTGTGGCTGGGATTGTGAGCATTACTGCCTTCAATGAGTATAGCTATTCATCGATGTTGTGTATAACATATTTGCCGTTGGGTAATAAACAGATTTGGCTCTCAAATTTTTTTTAAATCGTTGTAATGTACATATTTGGCTCTTTGGCGAATAAGTTTGCCGACCACTGGTATATGGGATTTAAAAATAATACAAGCCATAATTTTTGGTACAAACACTTGTCTAGTATTGACAAATAACTTTATTATTTGCTAGAAAAATCAAAACTATTTGCACAGAAAACATTATAATTTGCAAGAACAATTTTCAAGTAGTTCAACTGACAAATTATTTGTCACAAGTAACAAAAATGTTAATGACAAATAATTTCGACATTTGTGAGTAAAATCAAAAGTTTTTGTGGCAAAACTATTATTATTTCCCACAACAATTTCAGCAAGCACTTGAAGTAGTTCTATATCATTTGTGGTAAGCAATATTTTTTTCGGAGTGTAGCTTATAAGTATGCACATTTTCAAGGTGTTCTATCACAGCCTCACTTACTTAATGCCATAATGTAAGATTTTTAGAAGTGTGTTAAGCTCTTGCTTGCTTGTACTTTTTACATTCCGTTTTGCAGTATGATCTGTCATATTTTGAAGTTTCACTTGAGCAGATACTTCATTTCGCGAATTAATGGAACCGTCGTTTTTTTTGTTGCTGATATATGGCTATACGTTGGTAAAGTTTCTACGTTGTCTCACCTTAAAAGTTACGCAACATTAAATATTTGTTGCTGATGGTCCCAAATCTATTTTGGTGAGATGTATATTCGGTTGAGTAAGAATGCTGCCTTTTATAATTATCACTCGGAGTGAACGTGAAAGTAAGATTGCTTTGATTATATTGGCTTTTGTTTTTTTCTTTTCTTCTTTGTTATATTGTCAAGGCTGTTGAAAATTGTCCAGTATGAACTGTTTCGCTGGCATCTATAATTAGTGCTTTTTTGTGTATGTTGAACACTCATCAATTGATTTTCGAGGTCATCCTCTTGAATAATCAGTAGTTCATCACTATTTTCTGCTCTTTCCTTAAAGTCGAAGTCAATAATTTTGCAGTTAATCTTGCTAGCTAATGTTTTGATTAAATATCCTATATGACCAACGCAGGTCTGTGTTGATTCATATTTTATTGACCTAAAGAAAATCCTTACAAAGTTTCAGCTTCTTAATCAAACACATATGATGTAACTCGTTCGCATTCAGTTACTCGAAAAATTTGGGTGTGGTTTGAAATCATACAATTAAATACCTAAAACGCTATACCTTGACACTTACGGCAGATTTTTTCTCGTTTTTTTTTTTTTGTTCCATATTTGGGAAAGAAACTCTATTTGTGCTGTTCACAGGTTTTCTATGGTTCCCTACAAATCCAAGCATGAGGCAAAATAATTTAAATTGGAAATTTTCACTGTATTAAGTTAGATCACTGGTAAACTGGTAATACTGTATAATGGTTCTTGCAATATTTTTTGGTGTTTAACATCTACTGAACTAAACAGTAAGTTCATTAAAATAATCAATAGCACAAATCTACGAAGGAGTTTTTTGAGCTGAACTCGAATCCGGCGTCAGAATTGCCCCATCACGTCAGGATTTTAAAATATTTAGGTTATATACTTAAGAAAAATGGTATTTTTCACTACTTTGCCATACATAGCATTCAATAATGTTGATAGCTTATCTATACTATTAATATAAAATTCTTATATGAAAATGGTTTGTAACGCCAAACCGTAAAATATACTGAACCGATTTTAATAATTTCTTTTTTAAAACAACATATTTGTGCTAAATATGGCTATTGCATACTTATTTTTTTATTTTATAAAGTTAAATATCCTTATTTTTAGGACTAAGTTTTTGCAAAACCTCACACTAAAATTGTCGTTTGATTTTTCGTTGCTTATGCTGTTTCTTGAATTCTGTGTTGTTATTGTTGTTTTTTTTTTGTCTTTTTTCATTTGTACCGTTTGTATTTGGCTTCGAAGTTCAAGGAAAAAACTCTCAATTGTTTTTTTTTGCTACTTTTGAATAAAGAAGATAGAATGAGATGTAAAAAGAGAATTCCATTATGAAAAAAAAACGGGACATGCGCGCGCAAAGCCGCGGGTACCACTAGTTTTTAATAAAAGTATAGTGTTATTTTTCCTCTTTAAAATAAGCTTTTAAGTTATCATCTATGCTGTTTCCTCGCATAGTTATAGTTATCATTTTAAAGTGACATGAATGAGCCATGACCTTCTAACTCTTCGTTACAAAACAACAACAAAATGAGTACCCCTTATATAAATCTAAAAAGGACGTTATAGCTTATCGGTTTTCGAAATATTGTAACCTAAATATAAAAAAACTAGATTTTTGGTTAAAAAATTGCTAGAGAAGCAGTGACTCCGTGTTGCAATAAGCACGCAATATTAATCACCCTGAGGATGAGTTGCAATGCAACTCGAAATATTGGTGAAAAAATAAAACATTAATTAAAATCTGTTTTTAATTAAAACTGACCTTGATCCAGTTAAGCAAATAACCATAAATTTATAAAGGTCGCTAAAACAAATTCATAATTTTTTTTTTAATTAAAGCTAACTAAAATCCCAAAAACTCGTCGGAGGCAAAATTTTGAAAAAAGATTCGTATTTTATATTATTTTAAGTTTTAAGTATTAAGGCCAACAAAAAAATGTTTGAAAATATTTTTTGTTTTAAAAATGGGTAGCACAAGTGTTGTCGGAAATTGAAAAAAAAAAATTAAATGAAAGCTTACTAAATTTTCAACAAATCCTCGGAGCCAGAATTTTCAAAAAAAAAAATTTAGTTTTGAGTTAAACTTATAATAATAAAAAACGCCTTTTTTCAAAATTCGGGCTCTGACGATCTGTTGGCATTTTGGTTGGCCGTAACTAAAAAAAAATCTTCATTTCCGACATGATTTGCGATCTCTAGCGAAAACACAATATAAAAAACATCTCATTTATCGTATAAAACTATACATACCCACTTAATTGCGATTTTGTCGTCAGTCAAAAGGTTATCCAGTTCTTTAAAATCATCAATATTTTTCACAGGTTCGCCATTTTTTAGCCGCCAGCCCTTGCGCTTCCATGTACCAATCCAACTAGTGATAGAATTTATAAGAAACTGAGAATCAGTACTTACACAAAGCCTGTCGATTCCTAGGTCTTTTGCAATTTTGATTGCATAAATTGCTGCCTGAATTTCACCTGCATTATTAGTTACACGACCACACACAGGCTTAGCAGCGTTTCTAAAAAGATTAAATAACTATATTTTACTAACATGTTTTAAATTGATATTTGTTCTCATTTACAGAGGATGATAGTCGCTAAAATATACTCCAAATCCTGCAACTGCATTTGCACCTCCGTTGTTAATACAAGATCCATCAGTGTATACAATAACAAAGCCTTCGCTGTCGATTTGAAATTCATAGGAACCAACAGTTTTTAAGCCAATAGGTTCCCATACTTTAGACTCATGTTTACAAAGCTTTGATTTATCGAATTTAGTTGTAGTTTCAGCTTTTCGTTTGGTTTTCGCGGAAGTTATTGTTGAAGCACTTGGTGTTACATCCTGTAATCCTTCTATCTCTGCTAAAGCAGAGAGCTGTAAAATATATTTCAAAACTTTATGGCGAATTCTTTTAAGAAAATATGTAGAGTTTTTTTTTTTTGCAATGCCACCATAGCCTACACATAACCATAGCATAGCTACCTCTTTATTGTGCTCTACTCAAAAAAAGTGATTAAGTTCAGCCTCAGAATGAAATCTATACCATAACTCATCGATTGATGACCTATGCCAATGGTAGTAAATATAGCGCTTGGAGTCCACAAAATCATTTACACAGTTTTTTAATGCTCACCAATCATCTGAAGTGAAGGGAATTTCAGAAAAGTAGTAACCGAATTTGAACGGTCTTAGAAAATATATTATACTTTTCAATTAAAAAGCAGTAAAGGTCTTTCTGTAGTTTTGAAAGGCATTGAAAGCAATGTTTCTCCAACCGAAATTAAATTAGTTTAAGAAGCGGAAGGCTTCAGTATAAGATCAGTGATCAATATTAGGAACAAAAACCAAATTCCCCAGCATATGTTTCGCACTGAAATTAATCCGGAAACAAAAACTTTGAAAAAAAAAATGAGATACATCGTATATATGCTTTAAGATATCTTCTATACCGCAGATTTACTTTTGAAGAACCTCACAAACGCTTAGAGCCAACGCAATGCAATAGCTGCCAAGAATTCGGTCACACCCAAAAGTATTGCACTTTACCGAGTGTATGTGTTATTTGTGGAGACTTGCACTTTCTCATTTTCGTTCTCACTTACAGGTTTTTCGTGTACGGGAACGCTTTTTGGTTAAAATCCTGTAAAACCTGCAAATTGTACTAATGTATTATTGTACGGGAACACAACTACTTTGACTATTCTAGTTTCATAATTTGATCACAACTTTCAGAGATACATTCAATCAAAGTTGCCGTAGGTACCCAGGTACCTTGTCCGTACGGTCAGGGTTAAGGATTAACCAACAATACGAACGGTTGACCGAAATACGGCCAGCGTAAGGAACGTTGAACGATAAAACCGTCGTAAGATTCGTTCGAGTAAACAGAATTGCGACGAACGACGCACGACCGCAAATTCAGCTGTCATTTTTTGTTTACAAAAATGCAAATTTGAAATATTTTTGATTGTGACAAATTGAAACTTTTTTATTTTGTGAGAACATACTTCTTCTATTTAAAATTCGTTCTAATTCAATTCATTTATGTTCTTATTTATATTGGAATCACTTTTTAGAATTAAAATTGGCACTACAAACTTAAATTTATAAATTGGCACCAGCTAATTAGAAATGCACATCTGATCTATAGGCCGTGACGGTAAAATTAAAATTAAAGCCTTAACCAAAATAGACGTGACGAGACGATAGCAACTGAACGAAGTTTTGCTTTCGTTACGTCTGTTTTGACACTTAACCCAAAATGCTGTTATGACGAATAGTGACGGTTCGAAGTTCGGTTCTTACGGAACGGTACGTCTCGTCAAAATGTTTCGTTCCCTTCCGATCAGTTACGTTCATTTTGGTTAACAACATTGGTTTACATATACTCGAATTTACTCGTTAGGTCTATTTTGGTTTAGGCTTAAATCTAGGACCACGGTCAGCGACAGCTGTTTTTACGACGTACGTTCTTGAGGTTATTATTGTCGTTTTCCACCCTGGTGTTCATAAGAGCATCATAAGAATGTCTTTTTGTTGCCATAAGTTCGTTATAAAACGATTTTTTGATTACAACGTCAGGTGGAGCATATAGTATGTTTTGTATGTAGTATGTTTTCTACTGTCACGTTCCTAGCTCTGCTCTTAAAGCGAGCCTACATTACTCTTTCCCTAATGGGCTGCCAATTCATTAGTGATTTTGCGGGGAGGACGGTATAGATAGTTTATGGGTGGATATCACAACACAGAAGGTGGCGTAAGGGTATGGGCGCCCATTTCATATTATGCAACAACTGATTTGGTGTTTGTAAATTCAAAAATGACAGCAAACTCCGAAAAATCCATTCTGAAAGGTACATTCCCACAATTTCAAAGCATTTTTGAACGAATTCAATGGATTTATCAACAAGATAATGCTCCGATACATACAGCAAAAATCGTTAAAGCCTGGATTCAACATCAAAACGTTCAAGTTTTGTCATGGCCGCCGTATTCGCGCGATATGATGACGGAAAACGTCTAGGGATGGTTGGTTAGAAAAATTTATGAAAACGGAAGGCAGTTTGAAGACAAAAAATCACTAGCTTAAGCCGTCAAAGAGACATGGGCAACAATTTCTTTAAATTATTTAGAGTCAATCTACGAGTCAATGCATAACCGTATTTTTGAACGGATTTTTAAAAAAGGAGGCTCCACACATTACTAATAGTTTGAATTTCTTAACTCTTTAACGGGCAAGACGCTCAACAGAAGGTCTTTGCTTATACTTTTATAAATCACATATTTGTCGCACGATCGGACATGCTCTCATTTTTTATTAACACTTTTTTATATGCACTTAACGGTTTACACGACGAAGCTTTGAACAATAAGCTTATTTGGTTTGGTAGCTACAAGCATTGAAGTGAGAAACAATAGTGAAAACAGACGCATAAATTATTTTGAAAAATAATAAAATTTCAATAATAAAAATAAATTGTGTTTAGTAGCTAGATCGAGTCGAGAATTATGTTGGAATGTATATATATAATGTATTTGCTTTCATAATTTACGCCTGGTTTGTTATTGGATAAAAATTTACCGGTGTTTTTGTATATTTTTTAAAGAACGTTTTTTGACGGTCTTGCACCTGGCTGCCGAACCAATAAAAATTTTGGAAATCCGACTTCAAATTTGAGTTTCTTGTACCAATAAAATTCGGATACCAATACTTCCGAGACAAAAATCTAGCTTTTTTTTTATTTTGCCCGTTAAAGGGTTAAATTTAAACAAATTTTCAAAAAAAAAAAACATAAAATAACAATTTTTTTCTATATTAACTTAAGTTGCCTTATTCTAATGAAGCAAAAAAAAAACGCATTTGTTTTGTACCTAATAACAACAAAGCAAAAAAAAAACAGCCAACGGAACTCTACGAAGTAAAATTTTTTTTCTATCAATTCGTAAACGATGTACTTATTTACGAAATTAGAATAAAAAAATAGGTTCAAAACATCCACAAGAAGAACAAGTTAAGGTGTTATCTTCGGCCAGGCCGAAACTCACATACCCTACACTGCACTGAAATTACCTTTTCAATAAATGTTAAAAATACGTTGAAGTCGAAAAAAATGTGAAATGTTAGAAAGGTAGACAGAGGTTAAAAAATGTTGAAAAAGTCGTAAATATATGCAAAATGTTAAAAAAAGTTGAGAGAGGTTGAAAAACTCTAAAAAAGTTGAAAGAGGTTGAAAAAATTTGAAATATGCCATGCCAACTTCTACAATTCCGCCCACTTTTGGTTCAATAAATTATATTTGTGATCGAAATCCTTACATTAAATTTTAGCACAATAGCTTGTATAGTTTGCGATATAGTTAAATTTAAAATTTAGGGCCGTGACACACCCACTGGTACAATCCAGCCCGGTTTTGATCCAGAAATAGCTTTTCATAAGCAAACCCCTAATACCTAATTTTAGTATGATTGCTCACATATTTCGATAAATATGTCACTTACCGTATTTTATTTGTATGTTAGGTGCCACGCCCACTGGTGGTATTTCAGCCACTTTTGATTCAGATATACTCTATGGCAACTGAACCACTTACATTAAATTTCATAAATTAAATTTATGTTAATATGGGAGGTGCCACGCCCACTATTGCATTCCCGTCAAAATTAATTTATTTTTAAAGTTTATAATAACTGACATCTATACTTTGAAACTTGAAAACCAGCTTAATCCTAATTGGGTTCACATGTGCACCAAATGACCAAGTTTCATCAAAATCGCTGCAACTTTTTTCAAAATTGGCCTGGGTATATATACATAGAGCATGGGCGGTAGGAGTATCCGTTAACCGATTTCGCCCATTTTCAATAGCAAGATGCCTGCAAGAAGATGTGACCTGTATGTGAAAGTTTCATTCAATTAGCTTTCTTGGTTTTCCCGTAAACCTGATTTCAACAGACGGACAGACAAACAGACAGACGGACATCGCTAAATCGACTCAGGTGGTGACGCTGATCAAGAATATATATAATTTTCCATGCCTGCCACGCCTCCTTCTATGTGTTACAAACGGAGAGACAAAGTGAATATACCCTCGGTGTAGGGTATAAAAATCAGAAAAAATCGAACAAAAAATGTGTGGCCTTATTCAAGTGACGCGCAGTGTAAGATAAGAATACATATGTACTAGGGGTGGCAATCCCGGAGCTTTTTTGAGTTTAGGGATTTTCGGGATCGAAGTTTCCAATCCCGGGATCAATCCCGGGATTGATAGTTTTAGTAAATGCGTACAAAACTACAAAAAAAAAAAAAACGAGAAGTTTATACTATTGTATACGATATAAAATTAAAATTGCCTTATTTCACAGCGTAACAATGAAGAATAAGAACGCAAAAATAATAGCTTAAAAATTGACTTAGAACACTTCGAGTGTTAATACATCTAAATCACATTTACTAAATTTGACTAGTAGAAGATAGCCACTATTAAAAGGAGATGATAGAGGATAATCAAGCATTTATGACCAAACTATCAATTTTATTATTCAATTTTATTTTTACATTTAAAAGTTCGTGTACCACACTTTGTACTTGATGAATACTTTATCACCTTCTTCAAATGTGACAGTGATGACATTTAGTGGCACCGAATGGTTCGCTCTCGGTAGACGCACCCATAAGTGTGCTTCATTTAAGTTGTCAAAATCTTTAGAAGCTGATTTCAGAAAAAAAGCTTCAGACAAAAGTTTAAATATTTGGGTCAAAATTTCAAGGTCAAATCAAAGTCGGCTGTGGTTTTGAAGACAAACCTATATTTTTTGTTGCAGATTTGTATTTTATTATAAAAAATAGATATGTTTTGCTTATGTTGTTTTTCTATTGCATTTTTAGTAATTCAGTTATTGATAAAAATAATTTTAGTCTAAATTTCACATTATATCATTTTTCTAGTGAACTATCAATTTTCAATACAAATCGCACTTAGTAAAAAATTTTTAAAATTAGTCAAACTATTAAAAAAGATATTTTTTTTGCTATGTTACATTTTTTTTAAGAAAATCTTAAACAAAAAATTTCTAGAATAAAAAAAAATATTTTTACTTAATTTAAGGTTCAGACACAATTGAAGTGCATTTTGCAGGATGCAATAGTAATTCATGCACGTCAAATGTATTGAAAACAATTATTTTGCAGATTTTGTACTTAAATATGTCATATAAAAGAATATTTATTATATAATATAAAACTTTTTTCTAATCCCGAAAGTCCCGGGATTGTCTCTTTGTAATCCCCGGATTACTTTAGCCTATATTTAGAGCAAATCCCGGGATCCCGGGATTGCCACCCCTAATATGTACATATGGGGCATTTCAGGCGAAGCGGACAATGCAAAAAAATGAGATTTAGAAATTTGTCCATATTCGGCTTAATTGCACTTCTAGAAGGTGTAAACACTTAATTTTTTTTATATAAGGCTTAGTTTCAAGTTGTGAACTTCCAAAAATTGACGAAATATGAAAAATGGATTTTTCGGAAGCCGTTTTTCGAACTTAACAAAATTTCAATAAAATATGAAACATTGTGGTTTCAATAGGAAATTTACTGATCTTTTCAATTCTTGTGGTTTCTTGTGGGAAACCGGAAGTGAACATTTCATCTCAGAATTGAAATAATTTCGACACATTTTATTTCTTTTATTTTAACTTTAAAATAAAGCATAAAATATACCGGTAATATGCTAAAGTTTTTTTAACGTGATCTACATTAGCTTACGAGATATATGAATTGAAGCGCATACGTGCCGCATTTTGTATGGGACGTGGCACTTTCTTAAGTACTTTAATTTATATATCTCCTTAACTAATAATCACGATCACGTTAAAATTTTTTTTGTGAAATATTTATATTCTTAAGGCTTTTTTTTAAAAATAAAGTATTTAAAAAATAATATGTCGAAGTTACTAAAAATTTGATTTGAAATTTTTACTTCCTGTTTACCATACTTAAAAAATTTAAAAATTCGAATTTAACTAAAAAATTAAAAAGAGCATCCTTTTTCCTAGTTAAATCAATATTTTTTATATATTATTATAAATTCCTTGATTCCATTAACAGAGTTCAAAAATGACGGTCCTTAAACTTCGCTAATTCTTCAGAAGCCCATAACTCGGCAATTAAGCCTCATACGAAAAAAAAACAAGCTAAGGTGTTACCTTCGCCCAGGCCGAAACTCACATACCCTACACTGCGTTGAAAGTACCTTTTAAATAAATGTTAAAAAGGCGTTGAAGAGGTTGAATAAGTCGAAAAAAATGTGAAATGTTAGAAAGGTTGACAGAGGTTGAAAAATGTTGAAAGAGTCGAAAATATATGCAAAATGTTGAAAAAAGTTGAGAGAGGTTGAAAAACTCTAAAAAAGTTGAAACAACTTGAAACAATTCAAAATGGGTGAAAAAGTCGAAAAAATAAAGAATCTAATGAAAAAAGTTGAAAAAGTCGAACAAATACATATAGGATATACAGTGCAACTTCGATTATCCGTCAGGCACGGGACCAGCAGCCTGACGGATAATTGAATAGACGCATAATCGAATAAATGGCAGAATTTTGTTTTGATTCTGTATGGTGACGCTAGAATACAAGGTATTGAATATACATTTAGGTATATGTATGTACTGTAACACAAAAACGCAAGAAAAAAGGAAATGTAACAAAAAATGTTGATTTGTCATTTTCGTATTTTATTATCGAATAAAAAAACAATGTGATAGTTTACAATCGCATCAAGATGTTTTGGTGAAAAAATTCGTCAAAAATTTGTGTAATCCACTTGACTTGGCGAACAAAAAGAACTAGATTAATGAATTTCTGCGAAATTTTCATCTCCGAATTTCATAAGAAAAATTTCAGACAGAATCGTTTCTCGCATTGTGTGCATACATAAACAGAATCGAAACAAAACGAAAAAAAAGTTTGCTGACAAAATGTGACGGTTAATCGGAGTGACGGTTGATCGGGAGACGGATAATCGAAGTTCCACTGTATTGGAAAAAGTTACAGGGTTGAAAAAGTCGAAAGAATAAGGAAAATGTTGAAAAAAATCGAAAAGAAATGAAAAATTAGAAATATGACACGCCCACTTGTCCAATTCCGTCCACTTTTGGTTCAATAAACTATATTCGTGATCGACATCCTCATATTAAATTTCAGCACAATAGCTTGTATAGTTTGCGATATGTGCCGCAGTTAAATTTTAAATTTAGGGCGGTGACACACCCACTGGTACAATCCAGCCCGGTTTTGATCCAGAAATAGCTTTCCATAAGCAAACCCCTAACACCAAATTTTTGTATGATTGCTCACATGTTTCGATAAATATGCCACTTACCGTATTTTATTTGTATGGGAGGTGCCACGCCCACTGGTGCTATTTCAGCCAATTTTGATTCAGATATACTCTATAGCAACTGAACCACTTACATTAAATTCATAGCAATTGCTGCAGTAGTTCACTTAAAACAGCGCTTACAAATTTATGTTTATATGGGAGGTGCCACGCCCACTGATGTAATCCTGTCAAAATTCATTTATTTTTAAAGCTTATGGTAACTGACATCTATAGACCAAATTTTATGAAGATTACTCTCATAGCACACTATCTATGTATAACAATAAACGTTTTTAGCTTATATGGGAGGTGCCACGCCCACAGGTACTATTGAACCAAATTTTTGTTATAAGAGACCTTATAGGAAGTATATCTACCTCATTAAATTACGTTGTTAGTTCTCTTTATATAACGTTTATAAATATTGTGGGCGGTGCCACGCCTTTGAGCGAGTTTTTTCAGTAAAGTAGCTATGATTGTATTGATGACTGCTTTCAGCGGCATCATCCCCAAAATTTTTATGGAAATCGTTTGTGCCAATTCTGAGATATACAGAATCAAAATTTTTAACAGTTGAAAAGTGCCACGCCCATTTTCTCGATTCCACCCACTTTTATCTCAATTTAAGATATATTTGATATGTATCCGTTTACCAAATTTCATTGCAATATCTTGAACGGCTTACAAGATATGGTAGTTTAAATGATAAAATTTAGGGCTCTGCCACGCCCCTGTACGAGCTTTTGGAAACTTAAAACGCAGCCTAAACCTAATTTGGTTCACATGTGCACCAAATCACTAAGTTTCATCAAAATCGCTGCAACTTTTTTCAAAATTGGCCTGGGTATATTTTCATAGAGCATGGGCGGTAGGCGTGTCCGTCAACCGATTGCCCATTTTCAATGGCAAGATGCCTGCAAGAAGATGTGAACTGTGTGTGAAAGTTTCATTCAATTAGCTTTCTTGGTTTTCCCGTAAACCTGATTTCAACGGACAGACAGACAGACAGACAGATAAACAGACAGACAGATAGACAGACAGACAGACAGACAGACGGACATCACTAAATCGACTCAGGTGGTAACGCTGATCAAGAATACAGTGGGTCAAAGTTATAATGGAACAGTTCGAACAAAAAAGTTTCTTACTAAATAGTAAGTTAACTAAATATTTTTTTACAATTTCAAAAGAACGCTCCATTTTCAATTGCGCTCGAAAGTTTTTGTGAGTCTTGGCTCTCGTAATTTTAATAAAAAGTTAGTGAAATATTAAAGCATTTAAGATTATTTTAATTGCAAATGTAAAATGATTAAAAATGCTTGAGATGTACTTCCAAATAAAGGCAGAAAAATGTAGGCACATTCGGAAAAATGGAAGACAAATGTTGCGAAGAAAGAGAGGTAATTCCAGGGCCGGATCTTTTTTTACATTGCAAAACAAGTGACTTTTTGTTTTGTTTTAGATTGTAGTGTTCTCCTATAGTCACTATTGCTTGTAGCGATACTTTTCCTTATTCAAATAACTTTCCCACAAAAACCCTAAAAGACCATCAACACACAAACTCATAAAATTATTTTTTATTCAATAGCCAAAATAAATTAAATAATTCCACGGAATTTTGATGCAACCGATAAGCAAATTCAACTACTCAAATTCAGACTTACTTTATTTTCATCCCCTTTAGCTTGTGCCGCTAAGCCTACTAATGCTTGGCACAAGCGTAAACACAACAACAACAAGAATGGTTTAGCGAATGCACAAGTGCAAATGCAACGAAAAGAATATTAGGTTGCACCAGTGCCAATGACATATTTAAGTCAAGGCCAAAGCTAGTACACTTCTTGTTGTTGGCGTTTTGCATATGGGAAAATAAAAATATTCATTGACCAAATGTGTGAGAAAATGGAAATATGTGATCGACCAAAAATTAAATGGATTGGCGATCACCGAGAGAGACGAAAGATGAGGGAGGAGTTTTGGTAAATACTGGCAAATACCAGTAAGTAACATACTGGCATTATTTGTATAAATAGCGATAAATTTAAATAATAAACTCAGAATTAATTTGACAGCTAAAACACTAGTTCTTTAATTTAAACCAAATAGCCTTTGTGGCTGTATACATGCAATAAAGCCTTTGTGGCTATGAAAATTTAAAGCCTTGCGGCTGCATAAAACGGCGTTTGCGCCTAAATAATACAAAACTCATAGGCCAATCCTTGAAATTCTAATAGGCCATAGCAGATCCACAGGCACAGCACCACAAGATATTCAAATAAAGGGCTGCCTGTAAATTCCCTCAAAATTCGTTACATGAAATCGTTGTTGCAAATATATCACAAACAAACAAGCAAACTTACTTACTTACTTGGGTGGCCATAACAACCCGTTACCGGGTTACGGCCGACCTCAAAAGCTCTCTCCAGGCGCCTCTGCTTTGCGCACGCCTTCTCCAATCATTCACACCAAGCGTGGATAGGGTTTCCTCGGCTTGGTCTTTCCATCGGAGGCATGGTCTTCCTCTTCGTCGTAGCCCAGCGGCTTCCGCATCAAACACCTTTTTCGCCGGAGCTTCTTCGTCCATACGCACAACATGTCCCAGCCAGCGCAGACGTTGAATAGTGATGCGCTTGACTATGTCAATGTCAGCGTAGAGCTCGTACAGTTCGTGGTTCATTCGAATACGGTAGTCGTCGCCGACGTGAACAGGACCGAAGATTTTGCGAAGAATTTTTCTCTCAAACACCCCAAGCGTGGCTGCATCAGTCTGCGACACAACCCATGCTTCTGCGCCGTAAAGTAGCACGGGTAAGATGAGCGTCTTGTAGAGTGTCAGTTTTGTCGGGCGAGAGAGGTCTCTACTACTCAATTGCTTACTGAGACCATAGTAACACCTATTAGCAAGAGTTAGTCTTCGCTTTATCTCCAGGCTGACATCGTTTTGAGTGTTCACGGCGGTGCCAAGATAGGTGAATTCCTTGACAACTTCGAAAGTATAGTTGTTCGCAGTAACAAAGGATCCAATACGCCGCGTCTCCCTGTTTGTGGACAGCATATACTTTGTTTTGCCCTCGTTCACCGTCAAACCCACTTTCGCTGACTCTTTTTCGATAGCAGAGAACGCAGCAGTAACATCTCTCTTACAACGTCCAATGATATCAATATCATCGGCATATGCAAGGAGCTGGACACTTTTGTAGAAAATAGTGCCATTACGATGTACACTGGCTCTTCGCAACACCCCTTCCATCACAAAGTTGAAGAGGTTGCAGGATAATGGATCGCCCTGTCTGAAACCTCGTTCGGTATCAAATGGTTCGGAGAGGTCCCTTCCTACTCTAACGGAGCTGGCTGTGTTGCTCAACGTCATTCTGCAAAGCCGCACCAGCTTCGCAGGTATACCGAACTCAGACAGGGTGGCATACAGGCAATCCCGTATCGGGCTATCGAAAGCAGCTTTAAAATCGATAAAGAGATGATGGGTATCGATCTGTTTTTCGTGGGTTTTTTCCAGGATTTGACGTAGTGTGAAGATCTGGTCTATGGTGGACTTACCAGGTCTAAAGCCGCACTGATAAGGCCCAATCAGTGTGTTGGCAAACGGCTTAAGTCTTTCACACAGTACAGTCGACAGGACCTTGTACGAGATGGCAAGAAGACTGATTCCCCGGTAGTTAGCGCAGATTGTCGGGTCACCTTTCTTCAGTACAGGACAAAGGACACTGAGATTCCAATCGTCGGGCATGCTTTCTACTAGCCATATTTTGCAGATGAGTTGATGCATACACCCTATCAGCTCATCGCCGCCGGTCTTGAACAATTCAGCTGGCAGGCCATCGGCACCAGCCGCTTTGTTGTTCTTAAGTCGTTGGATCACAACTCGTACCGCGTCATGGCTAGGTGGTGGTACGTCCACACCATCGTCGTTGATTGGTGGTATCGGGTTAATTTCTCCAAAGGCGGGATTGGTGGAGTCATCGCCAGCAAGCAGCTTGGAAAAGTGTTCCCTCCATAATCTCAGTGTACCCTGCGTATCCGTAACCAGATTTCCATGTTCATCTTTACAGGTAAATGCTCCGGGCTTGAAACCTTGGGTCAGACGCTTGACTTGTTGGTAAAATTTTCGAGCATCATTCCTGCCCCGTAACACTTCGAGTTTCTCACGCTCGTGCCTTTCCTGCTCTCGTTTCTTGCGTCTGAAAAGGCGCCTCTCATCCTTTCTCTTTTCCCGGTAGTTTTCGTGCACGGCTCGCGTTGCTGCTGACTGCAGGGTTCTTTTGTAGGCGGCGTTTTTCACTGCAGTAGCTTCGCGACACTCCTGGTCATACCATTGATTTCGCGGAAGTGGGCGTCGGAAACCAATGACTTCCTCAGCGGCAGAGCGCATGGAGCGGGATATATGCGCCCAAAGTCCACCGGCATCATCGGGTAGAGAGTCAGGTTGAAGGAGCAATTCTGAGAGGCGAGCGGAATAGGCTTCGGCCGTCCGATGTGATTGCAGCTTAGCGACGTCCAGCTTTCGTTGCGTACCAGAGCGTACATCCTTTGCATTGCACAGCCGCATGCGTATCTTGGCTGCAACAAGATAATGATCGGAGTCAATATTGACTCCGCGGAACGTACGAACATCTAGCACGCTCGAAGCATGCCTTCCGTCGATCACAATATGATCGATTTGGTTGCGTGTTTTCTGATCAAGGGACAGCCAAGTGGCCTTGTGGATATCGAGGTGTTGAAATCTGGTGCTACTTACTACCATGTTTCGCGCCGCGGCGAAGTCGATCAGCCGTAGACCGTTGTTTGAGGTGGTCTCGTGAAGGCTGAACTGACCGACAGTGGGGCCAAATATACCTTCTCTTCCGACCTTTCCGTTGAAATCCCCGAGTACAATTTTAACGTCATGGGCCGGGCAGCGGTCGTATACTTCCTCGAGTCTCGCATAGAAGGCATCTTTGACAGCATCGTCCTTTTCCTCCGTCGGGGCGTGCGCGCAAATCAAGCTGATGTTGAAAAATCGAGCCTTGACGCGGATCGTAGCCAACCTTTCGCTCACAGGTGTGAACCTGGAGATATGGTGGCGAAGTCTCTTGCTTACTACAAATCCGCATCCCAATTCGCGCCTCTCCGCATGGCAGCTGTAGTAGATATCGCAACTTGCTTGCTTAGAGCAACCTTGTCCTATCCATCTTATTTCCTGGATGGCGGTGATGTCAGCCTTAATTTTTCCGAGGGCATCCGCCAATTCGATAGAGGCACCTTCCCTATTGAGGGTCCGGATATTCCAGGTGCATATCCTTAAATCATAGTCCTTTTTTCGTTTGCAGTGGTCGTCAACGTTGAGGGGTTCATTGTCCGAGGCTTTTTTAGTCTTCATTGGAGTGTTTTTTTTACGTGGCGGGTACCAAACC
Source organism: Tricholauxania praeusta (assembly GCA_949775025.1). Classification (NCBI taxonomy): domain Eukaryota; kingdom Metazoa; phylum Arthropoda; class Insecta; order Diptera; family Lauxaniidae; genus Tricholauxania; species Tricholauxania praeusta. The sequence goes on from OX459031.1 coordinate 48,294,782, forward strand.
CTGCGCACAACCCAGTTTACTTCCAGGGAGGACACGCTGCACACATTCGCTCACTATCTCAGCGGATGCGGAGATAGCTACCCAGATGGAGCCGCGGGGAGGCTGTGTGTCAACTTGCTAATGGTTGGCTCAGAGATCGCTCTGGCAATCCCCAGGTGGAAAGCAATCAGAAACTTTACTCTGATCAACCAAAAGCCAATCCATCCAAACAAGCAAACAAAAATGCATTTTGTTTTTTTTAAATACCTACTAATTTAAAGTTTAACAGCAAACCAAAGCTTGGTTTTCTGAGTAGAGTTGTGAATACAATGCGGGTTATAAAAATATCATTCTTGCTTAAAAAAAAAAAAAAAAAGTTAAAGAAAAAATCTAAAAACTATAAAAACTTTTTGATTTTTTCACGATGTGTCAGCGGACTACAATATCCTCGTATGTCTGGACAAAGCCCATTACTAGGTTTAATATTGAAAACTGGATTAGTGCCCCCTGTTTTAAGTAGATAACCCATTTTCGAAAATATTGATTTGAAAAATAATGCAAGTTACCGAGGATATCAAATTGTTCAACAAAGTGGGTATGGTTTTCGGGCAATTGTCGATCAGGGAATTCAAATTCATGATTAGTTTTTCTTTTTTCTTTTTTATAAAAAAAAAATTGAAAATTGTCCGGACAAAAGTAAAAAAAGTAACGATTTTCCACTTTCTAGTTGCAACACCTCAAATATTATCTTACCGTCGATCCAGTCGTACATCATTTTTAATGAACTGTTATTTACTTAAAAGAATGCCAAAACCGCATATCATTCTTATTTCAAAACCAAGATATCTCCGTGATGTTATCTTTTTATGTGTTTTTATTAATAAAGATGATTAATATTATTTCACTGATTATTATTTTGCTGAATACGTCCCTGGTTTGTATGTTAGCAACAAACTTGGTTATGTCCCGATCGCTTATAAATGAAACTAGTTATGTCCGCCATTTGGAAACAGAGTTAGATATGTCCATTCATTTTATTAAAATAACCCTTATTATTTAAAAGATACCGTGCTAAATATGATCTTAAAATAAAAAAAACATGCTTTTCTTTTATTTTATGGATTTTTTCTTGGCTATAACATGTTAACAAATTTGTAAAGTGTTTTTCTCAGTTTCTGTAAAATCACATCTGTGTGGGACTCGTCTACTTTTGTTTGTAGACCCCTGATATTTCACATCATACTGAGTCCATAAAAAATGATAACCACAAATATACGCAGATTTTGATGTTTTTTTTTTTGAAATAAAAGCAATTACGCTTTAAATCGTCTCGAAAATGCACAAAAATCACACAAATCGACCCACTGGCACGCCTTTCCAAGGTCCGTTTCGGGTGAAATTTTGGCACAAGAGCTTCATGGTATCTAGATATATTTTCAGGCCTGAGCACCAAAAATCGGAACGTGTTTGCAATTTGAACCACCCTAATGTATATGGGTTTTCTTATATTCCGTGAACATTTGAGCCAAATCGGTGATGCAACGGTGGTCTCCTTGTTAAATTTGCATTCAAAAGTATTCAATTTTTCTAAGGCTGTTAATTTTTTTATTTATTTTTTGGTTGTCAAATGACTATGCTGCCATGTTTTCAAAATTTTTTAACGATATTTGCGCTAGCATTATTAACGATAAACTTGTCGTTAGCTATTACTTTGGGAATACGACATTCCGAAAACGAAAAAATTGTTAACTAACGATGTCGTTACTTAACGACAATTTTAATTTGTGTTTTTGGGAATACCGCTACTGGCATTATAAACCATCGGAGTTTCAGCCAATGTAGTTTTCGATAGTTTATTTTTTTTTTTTTTGAGGTTTCTTCCAGAGTACTCCGGAGTTATATATATCAATTACAGTTAGTTTATAGTCAAACAAAAAAAAAAAATTTTTAAATGTCACATTCTTTCTATTCAACAAGCAAGGAATAATTTAAAAATAATATCTTAGATTACTGAAAATACTGTACAAATTTCGCAAAGGAAAACATTCAAGAAAATTCTGTATTTACGTTTTCAAAAAAAAAAATTATGAAAAAGAAAACAAAAATGAACAACTAGTATAAGCAGCTAGTTGAACATTTTTGTTTTCTTAAATGCATTTTGCGCTGTATTTTTTTGTGTTTTTTGCTCTTACAGTACTGAACAGGAGGCTAGATAAAAAGGTTTGTTTCAAAAAGCAGCATTTACTGAGACTGTTGAACCGATTAAATCGCAAAATGTCCTTGAAGTGAGATTTCGACATTGTTGCACAGTAATTACAAACTACCTACAGTGGGTCAAAGTTATAATGGAACAGTTCGAACAAAAAAGTTTCTTACTAAATAGTAAATTAACTAAATATTTTTTTACAATTTCAAAATTTATTTTAAAAAGTGTATTTAATAGACATTTATAATCAACAAAATTTTTTTTATAAAATTAGCGTTTAAAAAAAAAAAAATAGCGAAAAATCAAAATACATGGAATTCTGTCACAAAGTTATAATGGAACACCAAAGAAATTCACATAAAAATTTGTATTATTAAAGGATTTAATTTGTTTTTAATATTTAATAGGTAGTCCTTTTAGTTGTATAATAACTCTCAAATGATTTGGCATCGGCTCTACCAACTTACGACATAAATAAACTGGGATATTGCACCACTTTTCATTTAGGGCTGCTATCCACTCCGCTTTTTTAGTTATGTGGTAATTTTTAAGCTGCTGCTCCAAATAATTTCACACGTGTTCAATAACATTTAAGTCATGAGACTGTGGTGGAGCCTCCATCTCTATGGAATAATTATAAAGCAGCAAGTTACGCACAACATACGTCTAGTGCTTCGGATCATTGTCCTGATATAATATAAACTCTTCGCCTATCCCCAACTTTCAAGCACTTTCTTTTACCTTTGCTTTTAGAATGCTTAAATAACATATTTTATCCATAATCCCTTCGATTATATGCAGGTTTCCTGGTCCAGCAGCAGATACCACATCCCACACCATTACTTAACCTAATCCGTGCTTAATTGTTGGCCGAAGGTTAATTTTCTTGAGCTTCTCATTAGCTTTGCGTCAGAGATATGATTGTCCATCTGACCGGAAAATATTAAATTTGCTTTCATCTGTAAATAAACCTGTTTTCCAGAATGAAAAATACTTAGCTGTATGTTCTTTTGCAAAGTCCTTTCGCGTTTGTACATTGGCCTTACACACGAATGTTTTTTTTTCCTAGCTACTCGTCCATTTAACAGATGTCTTCTAAGCACGTCTCTAATTGTTTCATGGCTAGCTTTCTTTTTAAGATACTTTTCGGCTTCAAATGCCAATTTTGGGACACTAATATGGGGATTTTTCTTAATTTCTTTTATTATTCAACAATTATCTGACGCATTAAATATTTCCCTAGTACTCGGTTTGGCCTTGTTCTTAAGTTTATGGTATTTTCATATAGCTTAATTATGTTTAAAACAGTTGTTGGAGGACGATTAATAGTTTCACTGATATTTGGCACTAATTAGCCTGACTTTGACAACCGAATTAAAATTTCTCTTTGATTAACCGAGGTTTTCATAACGCGCGGCGCCATCTCGCTTATTACGGAAATAAAAATATTAATCGTTGATGAGTAACATGAATTATCGGATGATCCCTTAACTAGACGACACGATATGATACGAAAATTAAGTTTGCTGTAGTTTTGGTAGCGAATTTGTGGATTATTCACAATGTGTTCCATTATAATTTTGTGACATAATTCCATGCATTTTCATTTTTCGTTATTTTTTTAAAAAAAAAACGATGATTTTATAAAAATTTTTTGTTGATAATAAATGTTTATTAAATACACTTTCTAAAATAGATTTTAAATTTGTAAAAAAATGTCTAGTTAATTTACTATTTAGTAAGAAACTTTTTTGCTAATGCTGTTCCATTATAACTTTGATCCACTGTATGTACTCCACAATACGATGTGGCGACTATTTTTAGACACATAAAAATCGCCTCACATAGAAGCCGTAAAAAAACATTATTTTATATACATATACATACATATACATTAGCTATGGAATAGTGCAGGTTATTTCGATTTCGATACGCTGGGACCTTTTATTTTGTGAGGTTTGATAAAAAAATGCTGGAGCCAAAAAATTACGGAGATGGGAGGAGGGTAAATGGCGTCTCATCAAGGTCAAAGTTGAAAAATTTGGGAGATTTTCAAATAAATCAGCCCATAGCTGCTCAGGAGTAGCCCATAGAGCTATAGGTTGTAGGACTGACCCTCAATAATTTTTCATGCCTAACATTTTTTTGAAACAAACTTACCCCCTATCTCCACCCCTTTGGGGGGTTCACATACAAAACTGATGTTTTGTGAAATTTACTCAAAACGTTCCCAATGCTACCAGGGTGCCCCTAGATGATTCAGGTCTATGCTCAACCCCTATTATTTTGTTCTTCCCAACATTTCTTCAGAATATACCAAACCCCTATCTCCACCCCTTAAGGGGTTCCCCATACAAAATTGAAATTCTTACGGAATTTGGCTGAATACTCCTACCTTTCCACCGCTGTTGAGTATGTTGTCTTTTTGCCAGTACAGTGTCAACTGACTTCTTTATTGGAATTCATACAGAGCTTAACTTAACATATTCATGAAGAGCTTAACTTAACATATATGTATGTAAATGTTACAATAGAATAATAGAAGAGAAGCAATGACGTATTAATGCAAGTTATTTTCAAGTAGCATATACATCATTTCTCCCCGCTTTATTGGAAATATTATGATAAAAAAAAAAGTATAGTAAAATAATTATTTTCGAAAATCTTCTGCCTCGTATCGCTGCACGTAATGTCGATCACGTGTGCTTCTTCGTACATCTTGTACGTCCTCATTCAAAAATTGATGATGTTCTTGAGTTGATGCTGTTGATGAGTGGATAGGCGGCGCGCCGCGCCGCGGCGGCGATGAGGTCTGGGTGGCTCGTGGACTAGTAACAGCTTGTTGGGAAAGCATAGGTTGTGTTGAACGGCGTTTTAATTGATTTTGGTGTCGTCTTATAGTTCCAAGCGGTGTGTTAACGATGTACAGCATGCGACCTAATTGTTTTATAATGTTTCCTTGGACCCATTTTGGACCTCGCGCGTAATTGCGAGCAAAAATTGCTTCAGATTTTGTGAAGCTAGTTTTTGTTTCTTCTCTATTATTAATGATATTATCTTTAGAAGGTAGCATCTGAGTAAGCTGTGTGCGAACATTACGTCCATGTAAAATTTCGGCCGGAGCTTTGCCTTTTGCACTGGGTATAAATCGATAAGTTGATAGAAACTTCGTGACAGCAGCATTTACATTGAGACCATCGTCTAAGTTTTTCTCAACTGACATTTTAAAAGTTCTAACAAAACGTTCAGCGAGGCCATTTGACGCTGGATGAAACGGCGCAGTGGTGAGGTGCATGATGCCGTTTTGCAAACAAAACTGTTTAAATTCGTCAGCGGTTAGTTGAGGACCATTGTCGCTCACGATGCATTTTGGTATACCTTCTATTGCAAAAATGTTTGACAATGCGGTAATAGTGTCTGCTGTAGTTGTTTTAGTGAGGCGACAAACAAACGGAAACTGTGACTTTGCGTCCACGCATATTAACCACATGGAGTTGAATATTGGGCCTGCAAAATCTATGTGAATGCGATCCCACGGTGCATCTGGTTCTGGCCAGGGTTGGTATTCGCGATTCGGGCATGGACTTACGGTTTGACATGTTTCACAATTCAATGCAATTTTTTCAATTTCTTTGTCGATGGCAGGCCACCAACAATATTGACGCGCTAACTGTTTCATTTTTACAATTCCCCAATGTCCATCGTGGAGAAGTTTTAAAACTGCTTTTTGGAGTGCGATTGGTATTATGACCCGTATCTTTTGACCTGATAAGCAAAGTAGCTCATTTTCGAGAGATAACTCGAACTTCTGTTGAAGTAAGCACTTAAATTGTGTTCGCTTTTGTCAAGCTTACGAGGCCATCCCTTAAGAACGTAATTTTTAACTTTTTTGTAAGTTTCGTCGATTTTAGCGTGTTTAAAAATTTCTTCTGCGTTAATAAGTGTATTAAATTCCTCGACGTTGTAGCAAGATTCTTGGCTATCAAATTCTTGATCAGTACCAAGCGGTAAACGAGATAATGCGTCGGCATTTGCATGATTCTGTGTTCGGCGATATTTTATGTCGAAGTTGTAGGCCATAAGGATAATTGCCCATCGCTGTAGTCTACTAGTTGTCATAACTGGAAGGTTCTTATTTGGATGAAAGATACTTACAAGTGGCTTGTGATCGGTTATAAGAATAAAGTTTCTGCCGTAGAGGTACTGATGAAATCGTTGTACCCCAAAAACTATGGCCAAAGCCTCTTTTTCTATCTGACTGTAGTTACATTGGTGTTTGTCGAGTGTCTTTGAAGCGAACGCAATCGGTCTTTCGGTACCGTCGTTGTGAACGTGCGACAACACCGCCCCGATGCCGTAAGATGAGGCATCAGTTGCCAGAGTTACCGGTAAATGCTCTTGGTAGTGAACCAGCTCTGTGGCTTTGATAATTTGCTGTTTCAGTTCGTTAAAAGAACGGTTTTGCTCGCGATCCCAGTTGAAAGGTACATCTTTTCTGCGAAGCTTGTTGATAGGTGCTGCAATTTGGGAGTAATTCTTAATAAAGTTGTGGTAGTAATTAACTTTCCCCATGAACGCTTCGACTTCCTTCAAATTTTTTGGATGGCGGAGTTCTTTGACTGCTCGTACGCCAGCTTCGTCGGGTAAAATGCCATTAACGCTGATCTGGCGTCCTAAATATGTAAGTTTTTGTTGTAAGAACACACATTTTTCTTTTTTGCAGCGGATGCCATTTTCCAATAAAATGGTGAGAACTTTATTTAGACGCTCGATATGCTCTTCGATCGTAGCAGCAGCGATAATGATATCGTCCAAATAGTTGCCGCATCCTTCAATGCCAGCCAGTAGCTGCTCTAGGTGCTTCTGAAAAATTGCAGGAGCGCTTGCGATACCGTATGGTAAACGGTTATATTGAAAAAGGCCTAACGGTGTGTTGATGACTAAAACTTTTTTCGCTTCTTCGTCGAGTTCCATTTGTAGATAAGCGTCTCTTAAGTCGATTTTTGAAAACCATACGCCATATCGGATGGTGTGGAATAGACATTCACGCGATGGAAGCGGATACTGCTCTATGTCGATTTGTGGATTCACAGTCACCTTTAAGTCCGCGCATACTCTAAGTGATCCATCAGGTTTAGTAGTCACGACGATTGGGGATGCCCAATCACTAAATTTTATTGGTTGGATGATGTCAGCTTGTACTAAGCGTTCAATTTCTTTTTTAAATTGTGGCATTAATGAAAAAGGTATAGCACGGCTTTTACAAAATTTTGGCGATGCGTTGGATTTAAATTGAATACTGGCTTTGAAATTTTTTACCGTACCGAGTGCTGGTTGAAACACCCTGTCAAATTTATTGATCAATGATTCTATTTGTTTTTTGACACAACTTTCTGTATTTGTATCATTTTGAGCTGACACTGCTGCTACTTGCTGTACTTTAAATCCAAATGCCTTGAACAAATTTGCGCCGAACAAATTATTTCCAGATTCAATATTCGCGACGACAATAATTGCACATATATCCACATTTAATTTTTGGATTAAATTCACCTAATAGTGGAATTTTCTTTTGACCATAGCCAAGCAATGTTCTTTCTGTTTTGTTTAGTTTTGGGCAACCCAAAATCTGAAAAGTTTCTTTCGTAATTACCGAAATTGTCGCGCCGGAATCCATCTGGAAGGTTATAATTTTGTTACATATTTTTACGTCAACGTATATTTTGTTATTTTTCTCTTTTATTTTTCCTGTTTCTTGAATATTATACACATCTTCGACCGTACCAATTGTTTTTTCTTCGTTTTTATTCCATTTGTTTCGTTGACAGTATTGTGCGTTTTTGTTGTTTATTCCGTACTCATTGTTCTGATTTGCATTTTTTGACATACATACTTTTGCTAAATGCCCGCTTTTTCCGCATTTATTATACACTGCATTTCTATACTTGCAGTCACTTCTTGTGTGTGAGCAAAAACAATTTGGGCATGATTTGTACTCTCTTTGTAATTGCTTCTGATTTTTGTTGTTTTGTTGTGAGTTGTACTGGCGCTTGTACTTGTTGTTGTTGCTTCTATCAGTGCTCTTCTTTGTTGTTTTGTTATACACTGCGTTTACAGGTGGAAATCTTTCGATGTGGTCAATCTCTTTTTCTTTTATTACCGAGACAGTTTTCTCAGTCGTTTCAAACGATTCTGCTATTAGCAAGACATCTGCTAGAGTAGGCTGTAATTTTTGCAATGCAGAGGTGCGTACAATGTCGTGAGGGGTATGTAAGATGAGTTGATCCCGAATCATGTCATCTACATAACTGTGTGTACAATCGGTTTTCGTACATACAAACTCGCAGCCTCTTGCACACCCGCGTAAATCAGCTACCCAATCTTTGTAGGTTTGATTCGGCTTCATAACACATTTGTAAAACTCAAAACGAGACGCAACTATATGAGTTTTGTGCTTAAAATGTTCCGTTAATTTGCTTGCCAACTGATCATACGATTGCGCTTTCAGGTCATCTGTACCAAATAGGTTTTTAAGAAGGTCAAAAAGTTCACTGCCTATCCATGATAAAAAGAATGATTTTTTTTTCTCTGCGTCGTTCACGGAGTATGCCGTAAAATGTTGTCCAAGCTGCTCCAAATATGCTTCCCAATTCTGTTTCTCCTTATTAAATTGTTGAAATTGTGGCACACTTACCATATTTAAATTTTCGCCACCAGACCTTGCCAAAGCCGTTTCCATCCAAGTTTTTTGTTCTTCCAAAAGATGTTTGGTGAATTTCTGTTGTTGCGCCAACAGATCGCTGAAAAATTTTTTGTTGTTCTTGCTCCGTCATTGCAACTAATTTTTTAAATAGCTATACTACGAAATTAATAAAAAAAATTTAAAGTCGCGTTACTGCCCTATATCCTCGTCGCCAGTTGTTGAGTATGTTGTCTTTTTGCCAGTACAGTGTCAACTGACTTCTTTATTGGAATTCATACAGAGCTTAACTTAACATATTCATGAAGAGCTTAACTTAACATATATGTATGTAAATGTTACAATAGAATAATAGAAAAGAAGCAATGACGTATTAATGCAAGTTATTTTCAAGTAGCATATACATCAGTGTCCTAAGAGGATTCTTTTGTATTATCTACCCACATTAATTTTTCATGTTTAACATTTTATTCAAACACACTTACCCCCTATCACCACCCCTTTGGGGGGTTCCGATACAAAACTGATGTTTTTATGAAATTTACTCAAAACGCTCCCAATGCTACCAGGGTGCCACTAGATGATTCAAGTCTATACCCAACCCCTATTAATTTATTCTTCCCAACATTTCTTCAGAATATACCAACCCCCTATCTCCACCCCTTAAGGGGTTCCCCATACAAATTGAGTTTTTTACGGAATTTGGCTCCTTCCAACCCTCCAAGGCGCTACTAAATGGTTGGATGCTGTTACCAATCCCCATTAATTATTTATACCTATAGTTTTTTTTATCAACTTACCCCCTTTCTGCTCCCCCTTATAGGTTTCCTAAACAAATAAACGTAAAACCACTTTGGAAAAAAGTCTGTCACACGTTCAATATTTATTGTGATATTTGGATCGCGATCAATATTGATGGATCGCACGCGAATGCTACATATTCAATATTTATTGTCAGTATTTATGTGTATAATTGTTATTCTGACTGGTTCGTCGTTTCAAAGATGTCACAAGATAACAAAAAAATGCATGTTTAGCTATCTTGCTAGCTTTTTCTTTAAAGCAGGCGCCTTACGGTAACTTGGTGTATTCTGTTTGTGTTTTCTGAGTCCCACAGCATGCAGGATAAATTTTTTTCATCATTTATGCCTTGGACTTTGTGAATGTATACATATAAACAGCTTTAATTTGATATACCCAGCAGGCAAATGAGCAAGGCCTTACTCGGAGAAGGCCTGCTAGCACTGCTGCGATTATATAAGGACTTCTCAAAACTAGATTTTCATGCAAATAAAAATACAATCACAGAAGGCATAATATGCCTTCCCACAGGAGACGTGCTATCAGGCCTGATATTAGAAGGCAAAGAAGAAGGACTCCATTTACTTTAGCGCTTTTCTGTTTCTTTTTTATTTCATGTTTTGCATGTTTTATGATTCGGCATTACTTTTTTGTCATATGCATTGTATATATACGACATGAAAAGTAGACACATGGTTAGAAATTAAGAGAAGTGTGCATATTGCCAGGCTAGTCTTCTGTTATTTCATGATATGTTAAGGAGGTAGAGTTATGTGTATTCTTTGTCAAATTGTAAATTAAGAAACATCACCAAAAAAAAAAAATTATTAAAAAAATATCAACGCAAGTGAGATGGCGCGGATAAAAAAAAACAAAACAATTAATATTACGATGTATTGAAATTAAATTTTTGCCAAGTCCTTCTACGGTAAGCGATCTTGTCTTGTTTGTTGTTTTTGTTTTCCTTGAATTGAATACAGAATTTTCAATAATCATGGGAATCTGATGATGAGATCAGATATGTGCTCTGTTTTTGCAAAGGCTTAGCTGTCGTAAATGACACAGCTGAAAGAGGTGTTGCGTTTGTGAAAGACTACAACCAAATTTTGTCAAATGATGAAGAAAAAAAACAGCTAATGCTACAAATCGTAGAAGTATATCGCAAAAAGTATCCTTTTTTGTGAAAAGAGCCAGTTAATATAAACAATGAATGCAATAAAAATGAATGTAATACAACCTAGTACTGATATGAATTATTTTTCGAAACTTTTTTAATTTTTTCAAAGGGATCCCCCCAAAGGGGTTGAGATAGGGGGGGGGGGGGGTAAGTATGTTCGGAAAAATGTAGGGAGGACCTGGTAATACATTAGACCACTCTACGGGTCACTCAGGGAAAGCTATGAACTATTTTTAGAAAATTTTTTAATTTTTTATGTTTTTTGTAGGGGGGACCCCCAAAAGGGTGGCAGATAGACAGTAGGTATGTTCGGGAAAAATATTGGAAAAAAAAAAATATAATAGGACTTAGTGATACATATTAACCCTTTTTGGGTCACTCCGGGGGAGCTATGAACTATTTTTCGAAATGTTTTGTGTTTTTTGTATGGGGACCCCCAAAAGGGTGGCAGATAGGGGGTAGATGTTTACAGAGAAAAGTTTGGGAGAGTAAAAATAATGCGAGCTCGTCTTGAGTTTTACCCCTTCTGCGGCATCTGAGAAGAGGGTGAAGTCAATTTCATAATATCACAAGAATGTAATTTTTGCAGGGGAGCACCCCTAAGGGGTAAGTATGTTCAGGGAAATGTTGGAGAAGGAAAAATAATGAGATCTTGCCATACATTTGATCCCTCTAGGGGACAGTTTCGGAGAGATATTAATGATTTTTGATAGATTGAGGACCATTTTCCAGTTTTCAAAAGGGTGGCGGGTCCATCAAATGTTTTCTGAAATGTACCAAATTTTATGTGGTTCTTATTGGCACCAATACGAAGTTTGGAACAACTTTAATTTTTTTCATATATGTCTGCGTTAACGCAAGGAAAAATATTAAAAAAATAACAATTCTAATTTAGAACACTTTTTCTGTTTCCATTTATAAGATGGTTTAAGAGTTTTTGCTAAAAGGACGTTGTTAAACATCCTGTAACTCATAGGGTGTTTAAGATAGAATACCTTTCCTACATAATTTTTACTCACAATGAAGCAGGAAATCTATTTTTTCCGGATGGCACAAGGGATCCCGAACACCATGTATAACAAAATAAGCATTGCACTCTAAATACCTTATCAAATTTTTTTTCACTTGCTGCCGCAACATTCATTTCGCAAACGATTTCTACGAAAAATTTCTTTCGGTGCAACCTCTCTTCTTTCAACACAACATCAAATTCACACGCATGAAGAACGGAAAATATGCAATTAAGCCCAATTTCCATGTGATCTTATCTTATCTTATCAAATATCAGGGAGGACATCACATGCTATTAAGATAGCAAATGTATGCTATTCACTCTCGCATTCTCCAAGCGCATTAGGTTCTGTTCGCATGCTTTTTCTTTCTTACAAAAACTTGATTTGATATCCCTGATATGGGATCAAGAAAGATAGCATGGAAATTAGGCTTTAATCGTAAAATGTCCAACAAATGTTTAGAGATGCCGGGCGTTTATTATTCTAGTTTAAGAGATTTGAAAGGAAGTGAATCAAGGTCCAAATGTGAAAAAAAATCTTACCAACTCAGTATCCGATATGCCCTCGTCTTTTGAACAATTTTCCTCACTTTCTGGCCAATATTCCGTTCCAAAATCAATATCATTTTCTTTTGGCTCATCTGATTTCCACGGCACTGATTCTTTTTTACCCAAAGCAACTGCAATGTCCTGCGGAGAAAATTGGGTAACATTCTTGTTAGCGTTACTTATGGCGTTTGCAGATTTAATGAAAATTTCAGCTTCTTCATGTGTTGGAAACTTTTTATATTTTGCCCCTTTGAAGTTTTTGACTTGTTGTTCACATTTATACCTACAAAAATTATACAGTTAATATTTTTTGGGAGCTTAGATAATTGCGACAAGCGCCAACAATTGTAATAAAAAACGAGTAAGTGAGTGAGTAAGCATTAACATTAAAACTTTTTTAATATTCTTGCTTCGTTTATCGAGCTGACATTTTACATGAAGATAGTTCTGCATACAAATCTAACACCCTTAAAGGACTATTGCCGACTGGTGATAGATTTTTATTTTTATAAGCCAACCAACACTAAGCGGATACTTTTATTTAGTTAAGGTGACAACAGAAACAATGCTTGTTACTTTTTTGCTTAATATATTTTTTGAACCAAGGAGGGTTAAAGGAAATTAGAGGGAGTCAACCCAATGCAATATAATTTTTCATTTTCCCACTTTCGAAGCCAAGTTTACTCTCTTTCAAAAATTGTTTTTTGTACATCTTTCAAACTAAAGATGGCGTAACTAAAACATTCGATGGTCAATCAAATGTACTATAGTTTTTTTAACTTTCGGGAAGCCAAGTGCACGCTTTTTCTGATACAAAACATCTTTTGTACATAAGGCTGTTATACGAAAATAAAGGGTGGTTAATCGATGTTCAAAACGAATACCGTGTAATTTTTGACATACTCTTTTTTTGTTTTTTAATACTTTTGGAATGGTGGTGTTCAAACAGAAGGAAGCTGGTTTCAGATTCGGTTTCAAATGCTCAAAGGACATATGTAGGTCTGAGCTACTGGCATCCCAGACGAATTTTATACAATTCATATTTTTGCAACTTTGTGTAAAGCGTTATATCTCACAAAGTATTGAGATGATGGTAAAGTTCACAGCTTATTAAAGAATATTTTATCCGCTGTCAAAAGACTACTCGAACATTCTTTTTACAAGCACTGTAGCCTATATTTTGGCGTATTTTTAATTCATTTGCTGCATGTAGTTGCATTGAATTTCTGTGACGCGTCAGGAGTAGGCAAACTTAAATCCTTTGTTCATAATTTTTTAAAGTATTCATATTTCAAACGATACCAATGTATGTATATTGTTGTAATCAAATTAAGGGTTCTTAAAGTTCTCCGAAGGGTGCATTTGATTTTTCAGACGGCTGTGTGGAAAGTTAACGCGAGTCTTTTAAATTCCTTTAAGGGTAAGCGGTTTACGGCTTGAATATTCTGTTGACTTAAGTTTACTTTAGCTGACATTCTCCAATTTTATTTTTCTTTTTAGGGGTATAAGGGAGTTAAAAGTAAAAAAGAAATATGAAAAAAAGTGTCGCTCGGATCTAGTTTCGGAGATATAGCCATTGGAAGTTGCGAATAGAACTTTTGTAAAAATGATTTGATTTGGTAACCCCTGATTGGAAATATGAGTGTTATAAGAAATATAATTTAATGGTCTACAGTAAGCAAAGTTTTGAATTTTAACCTATTATTTTGGAGATATGATGGTTTTTCTGAAATTTTGACTTATTTTTTTTAAGAAAAAAAAAATTTTTTTTCAAAAAAATGTGCAATTATTCTATAACTGTTTTAGCATGTTAGAAAATCTAATTTATTCCCTTTAAAGTGACACATAGTTTGTTCTAAATTTCTGCATAAGGGCATTTCCGCCAAAAAGCCAACCGTGACAGAAAAATTAAAAGTTATTATAAAAGCGTTACTATCTGATATTATCTAAGGAAAATATTCAAATTTTTTTAATTTAAACAATTTACACCAGAATTCATTTATCACATTGAGCAAACCACCTGCAAACTTGCATAAATGCAGTTTCTCTTTTTTGTAATATTGAATAGTATTTTGCTTTAATATTTAAGTGTGTAAGAGAGGTGATACATGATGATAGTCTTTCCAAAAAATCTCTCTCTCTCAACGTCAATTAGCTAAAAACAATGCAAAAACATCAACCCAATCTCTATTAACTGTACAATTTTAATTTGCTTAAGTTCATGTTCTATAGTCACATATAAATTAGAAAAACATCATTTGTTCTCATTTCGAAATTGATAACAGCAGCAAAGTGTTAAAATTTTTGCACGAACAGAGTTTCATGTACATAATTAAAAAAAAAACGAGTGCAAAAAATATTAAATTTAAAATTTTTGGAGCTGTTTGAAGTTGGTCATGTTCGAAAACATAAGTGTAATAAATAGGCAGTTCAAAACGGTTAAACCCTTTTTTCACAGCCATAGCACAACATAATCGCATAGATTTTTTTTTTGTTGGAAAGGTTGTGAAGAGGAGGGACATGTATACTTTTTTCAATAGTAGGCGGTGCCACGCCCCTAACGGGAAAAAACGTTTCCACGGCTAAACTAATGGACCGATTTTGATGAAATTTTTCTTAAAGATAGATTAAAAACTAAGAAAGATTATTAAAGCTCTGATTCCTTAAAGGGTGGCGTGGCATTGCTCTAAATGGAGAAAAACGGTATCACAGCTGTGCCACTACACCGAATTTGATTAAATTTTGTATGTAGATGGATTGAAACTGGAGTAAAATTATTTTTTTAAGTGGGCGGTGCCACGGCTCTTACAGGAAAAACGTTTTAACAGCAAAAAGACAAGTTCTATTTTTTTTTAAGAAAAACATCTACTCCCCTCTTTTTGATAAATTTGATTTGATAAATATAAACATTAAATTTGTTTTTTTATTTCTGAATGTATCTTAAATATTATTATTTATATAAATATTAAAGTAGTTTTGAAAAATTGCCCAAGTGAACATAAACGGAAAAATGTGTCTCGTTCGAATGTCCCGTTCGAATGGATTATTATGCCTTGTAAGAAATAAGATTTTTCAATCAAACGAAATCTATTAAAAAGTCACATTATTCCATAACATTTTAAAATTTGTCACATTAAAAAATGTTAACAGGTTTCGCTGACTTCTGCTTTTCTATAGATGGCCATGAAAAACACTTCCGGTTTTTGTCCCGTCCGAATGGCTTTTTAATTGCCACTATCTTGGAACCAGCACTACGTCTGGCATCAACTTTACCACTCAATATAGTTCTATCAAAGGACTATTCCTTAAAGTAACAGAAAAAAAATAAAAGTGTTTTACTTTGACTTTTATTCCACTTTAAGAAAAAACTTCCGTCCCGTTCAACATGATAGAAATGCCCATATGCATACATACATATATCCCCTTTTTTTACCGGCGCTTTTTTTCTTTGTTGACAAATTATTAATTTATATAACAAAATTAAATTTGTCCAACATCAGTATGCTAGCAAAGCTGGCGTTGGACATAATATAGAGGACCGCGGCCGAAGGCCTCCGCCAACCCGATGTTGAACATATTGAAGGATGTAAGTTCTGAGCCGCGGTCGAAGGCCGCCCGCTTAGCCTCACTGTTATATGAAATTAATGTGGCTAGCGAAGTCGGTGTTGGATGCACTATAGGATGATGAAGGAGACGTTTCCGCACCTAACTATTCTTAATTAGCATAATGAACTATACAGAAAACTATAAATTCAAGAAAATTGGAAGTGAGGCCGCTAAAGTATGGGCATGGGCATTTCCATGATGTCGAACGCGACCGTCGTACACTCTTAAAGTGGAATAAAAGTCAAAGTTAAGCACTTTTTTTTTCTTCTGTTAATTTGATAGCACTATATTTAGTGGTACAGTAGATGCCAGACGTTGTACTGGTTCCAAGATAGAGGCAATTAAAAAGCCATTCGAACGGGAGAAAAAACGGAAGTGTTAAAAAGCTTAAGTCAGTGAAACCCACCAAAATTTTTTAATGCGACTAATTTCAAAATACATATTATGGAATAATATCCATTTTTATTAGATTTCGTTTGATTGAAAAATCTTATTTATTTTTTTTTTTTCTTCATTCGAAACGTGACATTGTGAACGTTACATATTTTTCCATTATGATTCACTTGGGCAGTTTTTCATAAAGATTTTAATATTTATATAAATAATAATATTTAAGATCTATATAGTAATTAGAAAAACAAGTTTGTTACATATCTTTATCGAATTAATTTGTGAGATCAATTTTAACAAAGAAAATAAGAAACAGTAGATATTTTTCTTAAAAGAATATGAAACTTTTCTTTTTGCTGTTAAAAATTTTTTCCTGTAAGGAGAGTGACACCGTTCTACAGAAAACAAATTTCCTTTTCAGGATTCAGTTTATCCCCATACCAAATTTGATTGAAATCGGTATAACGACTCAGTCGTGGCAGCGGTTTTTCCATTAGGGGCGGTGCCACGTCCACTTTGTAATAACCTTTTTATGGTACAATCTATCTCCTAACCAAATTTAATTAAAATCCGATTATTAGCTTAGCCGTGGAAACTTATTTTCCTGTTAGGGCCGTGGCACCGCCTACTATTCGAAAGAAAATTATATTGTGCGCTGCTCTTCACAGCTTTGCTAAAAAAAATTAAGCGATTATGTTGTGTTATGGCAGTTAATAAGTGGCTTAACCGTTTTGCAACTGCCTATTTATTACACTTATGTTTGCGAACGTGACCAACTTCTAATAGCTCCAAAAATTTTAAATTTTATTTTTTGCACTCGTTCTTTTTTTCATATTAAAGTTGAACTTCGATTATTTGTGCTGGCTGGACCGAGCTCATCCCGGATAATCGAAAATTCTTGACAATCGAATAACTATATTATATTATTCCTTATCAATTTTCAAAGTCGTATAGACATTATATGTAAACGCAAGTTTGTATGCATATTATTTTATTGTTTACAGCACCGTTTTACAAAAGTATTCAGTAAATGTTATTGTCTACTACGTTTAGTTTTTGCTCTTTCTTTTAGAAGATGCTGTTGGATGCGATGGATTTGAATATTATCATGTTCTGTGACACAACGACAGTTAAAATTATCCTTGAAGTCAAATAAAATTCTACGAGCTTCTATAGCCTCAGCTAATGTTGTTTTTACCACTATTTCCTCTTCATCGGATTCGTCATAACTTGATTCAGGTTCAGATTAATGGATATTATTTGTCATATTTACAATTTCTTCTTCGGACATTTACTTTAATTGTAAGAAATTTTCTTTTTCTTGACGGCAATGTATAGAAAATATGTGCAGTGAAAGTTAGTAGAATAGATTCCCCTTATTATATCATTTTTTTTCTCCATTTTACTGTGCGTGTCGTATGAAAAATGGACAAAAACACAGAGGATAAAGCAGTTAAACTTTTCATATCACAGATAATAGTGTCAATCCCGGTTAATAGAAGCAAAATGAGCAACGCTAACATTTTTAAAACATCCCGGATAATAGATGTTCCCGGATAATAGAATTACGGATAATCGAAGTTCAACTGTATTTACATGAAACTCTGTTTGAACAAAAATTTTGACACACTTGCTGCTGTTATCAATCACGAAATGAGAACAAATAATGTTTTTCTATGTCGAATGAGACATTAGAACATGAACTAATGAAAATTGAAAATTTACAGTTAATAGAGATTGGTTTGATGTTTTTGTATTTTTTTTTAGCAAATTGTTGTTGAAAGAGATTTTACGGAAGGACTAGCATCATGTACCACCTTTCTTACAAACTTAAATATTTAAGGCAAAGTACTATTCAAACTTCGCAATTGGTTTGCTCACCGTGGTAAATGAATTCTGGTGAAAATTGCTTAAATTCACAAAATTTGAATGTTTTCCTTTTTTGCACGGTGGACCGTTCTGTGGAAATGCCCATATATGTACATACATATTTTAATACCAAAATTCATTAAAGTAACTCATTTCGGTAAGTAAGTAAAATTAAATTCTAAAGAAAGTATAGCTTATTGCATTTTTGGGACAAAATTTCAGAAAAATCGACTTATTTTTAAAAGAATCGGTTTATTTTTAAAATGCTGCTTACATCTATTGCAGGCGGTTATATTATCTTTTATATGACACCCATATTTTTGATATCCAATTTTTACAAAAGTCATATCCGAAACTTCCGATGGCTATATCTCCGGAAGTAGATCCGAGCGACACTTTTTATCATACTTTCGACCCACTATTAAACCTAAAAAAAATTGGAGTACCTGAGCTAAAGTAAAATTATTCCATTATTTTGGCATATTTTAAATTCATTTGCTCCATAAGTCAAAATTTCTGCATGTTACATTGAACGTGTCAGGATTGGCTCCTTGTCTGATGCTTGCAACACATGAATTTGGCTCACAGACTAAGCCTACCATGAATCGTAGATTCCGACTTGGCGGCCTCGTGCTACAGCATAAAATGCCATTTTCCGAAAATATTTTATAGATTGAAATGAGTTGAAAAATTTCATTTAATTTAAATTTTCATTACTAAACAAAATCTGTTTCACAATACAAAAAAATTAAATGTAAACAATTCAATTTTTTTTAGATGATACCACGGCAACCACGGTTGCCACTTTCATACGTTTGTACAAAAACTTGTACATTTTTAATTTATTTTTTGGTGTTTTGCTTATTAGTATTGGTACATTTTGTTAAACAATTAGCCCAGAACAAATTATCACACATGCTGTCCAACCTGGCTTGACAACATCTATGTTCGATAATGTGAACTCTAGAAACGACCACTTTAAACACATGTTGGATGGATTTCAAAAATTTTTGATATTTCTGCTGGCTTGTCCAACCGTACACCTTGTGTGATCGCTGGCTGTCAAGCCTAGTGCAAATTTTTCATTTCAAATAAGATTTCATGAAGTGAACTTCAATGGCGTCCGTTAATTTTCAGATTTGGCAAAATTTGTTTGAACTTTATAAAAGTTTTCCAGAAAATTGGAAAATAAAAAGCGAAATGGAAAAAAATTAGGCATATGAAGTGCTTATAGTAAAATTTAGAGAGAACAATTACAATGTTTTCTCTTGAAATTTTTGTAAGAAAGAAAAAGTAAGCGAGCATAAACTAATTTCAACAAAATGAGAATCGCTTAAAAAGCATAAGAGCAAACTTTTAGTGCATCATTTGTTATAATTTCATAATTGATGCATATATGTGAGTTTGTATGTTCTATAAATTACTCAATCTAAAAAAAGTGTTCCTTTTAAATTTCATGGTTTGCAAAGTGTTCCGTGGCAGAATAAAGCCCAATTTCCATGTGATCTTATCTTATCATATCAAATATCAGGGAGGACATCACATGCTATAAAGATAGCAAATGTATGCTATTCACTCTCGCATTCTCTAAGCGCGTTAGGTTATGCTCGCATGCTTTTTCTTTCTTACAAAAATTTGATAAGATAAGTTCAAGAAAAATCACATGGATATTGGGCTTTAAGATTAAAGAAATACTATTGGAATTAGGAAAGGAAGAAAATATTTTAAAAATTATTAAAGTTGTGTTCGAAAATTTGTCAAATAAATTTATAACCTGGTGCGTTAACGTCCTTTTGAATGTAAATAAGGTAATGGCACATTAAATTTTATTGCCCGGTACTCTTATGGTCAAAATTACCGAAACAACTTCGATTATATCTTAATTAAAAACAGTTTACGCGTACAAAGTTGCGGGGATTTGCTAGGTTTTTAATATTTAATTAACTTATCAAGTAAAATTTAATTTTTCTTTTCTGAATGTACCGAGCAAAATATTTTCAGACTTTTTAAATACAGCGTTGCCAGACCTTTCGTAGTAGGTGATCAAAAAATATTACATGAAAACATGCGACATAAAGCAAAATTGGACAAAAAATTGCATGTGAAGTCTTAAGGGCCAACTAAACCATGCACGCTTTGACTGCAGTCAACTTCTGCAAGTGTGCGAATACACACAAATCGTATATCAAAGCTAAAACGTACTTGACAAAAAGTTTCGTTCAATTTCCACAAATGTCATTTGCTTAAAGAAAGAGCGAAACTGAACGCACTTTCTGTACGGAATCAGCTGTTTATGCATAGTATACATAAGAAAAAATTTTTGCAATGGAACTTGAAGTGGAAAATACTTTTGTTTTGAAATTAATAGAAAATGTGAAAAAGAAGATAATTAAACAGTAAAATAGACGCATTTTATTGAAATCAAAATGTAAGGGAAAGAGCTTGGAGTGAAGTTGCAGAAATATGCATTTTAATGTACACACACAATGCATACAACAATGCCACGCGCTGCATTTGCTAATACTTTTCCCCACAATCTACACGCATATTACAAAATGAGCAATTTTGTTTTCTTGTTTTTTTCTTAAAATTAGTAAAAACAATATCTGGATTACATATTTATTGCCTTAAGTATTTAAATAAATGTCATTGAATAACATTTTGTGAATGAATTTAATTTATTTAGGAAATATAAGAAATAAAATTTATGCAATTGTGGGAATATTTCACACGCTTGCAACTATGGCTACATCGCTTCTTAAGTTCAACGAAGTACAACATAGCTACTAAAAAGTCTTCTCTGAGTTTCTTAAGCATTTGACAGACTTTTCGTTCAAATTTGACAGTAGGTTACGCAAGGCGATGCATGGTTCAGTTGGGCGTTTAGCGTTTTTACAAAAAAAGCATAGCTGATTGTACAGGTCGCTGTACATCCAGTCTCAACGTTAAGGCCCAACTAAACCATGCATCGCCTAGCGTAACCTACTGTCAAATTTGAACGAAAAGCCTGTCAGATGCTTAAGAAACTCAGAGAAGACTTTTTAGTGGCTATGTTGTACTTCGTTGAACTTAAGAAGCGATGTAGCCATAGTTGGCAAGCGTGTGAAATATTCCCACAATTGCATAAATTTTATTTCTTATATTTCCTAAACAAATTGAATTCATTCACAAAATGTTATTCAATGACATTAATTTAGATACTTAAAGCAATAAATATGTAATCCAGCATTGTTTTTACTAATTTTAAGAAAAAAATAAGAAAATAAAATTGCTCATTTTGTACTATGCGTCTAGATTGTGGGGAAAAGTATTGGCAAATGCAGCGCGTGGCATCACTGAATTGTCAATCAAATTGTTGTATGTATTGTGTGTGTACATTAAAATGCATATTTCTGCAACTTCACTCCAAGGCCTTTCCTTTACATTTTGATTTCAATAAAGTGCGTCTATTTTACTGTTTAATTATCTTCTTTTTAACATTTTCTATTAATTTCAAAACAAAAGTATTTTCCACTTCAAGTTCCATTGCAAAAATTTTTTCTTATGTATACAATGCATAAACAGCTGATTCCGTACAGAAAGTGCGTTCAGTTTCGCTCTTTCCTTAAGCAAATGACATTTGTGGAAATTGAACGAAACTTTTTGTTAAGTACGTTGTAGCTTTGATATACGATTTGCACACTTGCAGAAGTTGACTGCAGTCAAAGCGTGCATGGTTTAGTTGGCCCTTTAGTACGAGGGGTTAAACTGAAAGTGTTTAATAAGCGCCTTCTGAATGCACTTTCTATGCCATCAGCTGTTCCAAATATAAACCAAAATTGTGTTTACATCAACTACAATTCGGAAATTGTGTTTTAGAATAAAATATAATGTGTAATTTTAAAGAGTAACAGCGAAATAGTTCTAAAAAAGACTTGGTTAAATTAGCAAAGCATAGTCTATATAGCAAAGTGCCAAAAAGCTTATCGTCCTAAATACAATACAAATTTCAGCCAATATTTTATACTTACCATTTTAAACCGGTAATAGTTAAGTTTCCGATTTTCGATATTTTGTGTTTTAGAGTCCAGCATGCTGATCAAGAATATATTTATATTCGGCGCGCAAACCCCTCCATATTTTTTAGCTTGAAAATGGCTTACATCCTATAGTAGACTTAACACCGGCAACGCTAGCCACAGTAATTCTACATAATAGTTAAGGTAAGTGGGCGGCCTTCGGTACTTCAGTACTAACATCCTCGAAAATGTGTAATACTGGCCGCGGTTCAGGATACTATGGGCTAACACCAGTGTTGGAAACATTGAAGGATGTGAATCCTGACCCGCTGTCGAAGACCTCCCACTTACCCTAACTTTTCTGTAAAATTACTGTGGCTAGTGAAATCGATGATGGATATGCTATTATGAAGAATGCGATTTTCAGGATAAAATAAATTAAGGAGGTTTTTTTGCGTCCAACATATGGGCATTTCCGCCAAAAGACGAACCGGTAAAAACCAGTTCAAAACGGAAAAACCACTTTTTCACAGCCATAGCACAACATAATCGCATAATTTTTTTTGTTGGAAAGGTTGTGAAGAGAAGAAGGGGCATAAATACTTTTTCTTCAATAGAAGGCGGTGCCACGCCCCTAATGGGAAAAAACGTTTCCACGGCTAAGCTTATGGACCGATTTTAATGAAATTTGGGTTGAAGAGAGAATGTTCCATAAGAAAGGTTAGTAGAGACTCGAAGTCCTTTAAGTGGGCGTGGCATTGCTTCAGTTAGGAAAAAACGGTATCACGGCTGTGCCACCACCGATTTTGGTGAATTTTAGTATGTACATACATAGATAGATTGCAACTTGAGTAAAAAAATATTTTTTTTAGTGGACATTAAAAAAACAAGTCTTATATTCTTTTAAGAAAAATATCTACTACTTCCTCTTTTCTTTGTTAAAATTGATCTCACTAAATATAAACATTGAATTTGTTTTATTAATTACTGTGTATACAGTGGTGGCCACGAATTTAACACACACTGCAGTGGTAACTTCATATTGAAAATATTAATATTATAGTCCAAGAATTGTAAACTAATATTTTTCCGTGAGTGTTGCTTACAACAAGATGACGAAGTACCGTTAATTTAAATGGTTGTTTTTACTCTAATTTTCCTCATATTACAAGTATTTGAAATTAACGCGCCTTTCAAGTTGGCCACGAATTTAGCACAATTTACATATGTCCGCAACTTCCGATGGCTATAACTCTTAAGCCAGATCCGAGCGATAATTTTTTTTGCAGATTTATTGTTTATTCATAGCACGCTACTTCCCCTAAAAAAAATAAAATCGGAGAGTTGCCTCTAAAGTAAACCTGTTCCTTTTATTTATTTATACCTTTATTATTGATAAACGCAAATAAAAAAAAATCTTCGTCTCATAAATGAAAAGTTAACATCAAAGGAACATTTTAAACCTGAAAACTGAACGGACAAAACTAAAGCACCCCCATTTTTATGGTAAATAAAAACTTTTAAAATTAGTACTTACTTGCAAACCCTTTATTCTGGACGACTCACGCACATTTTTAAGGCATAGAGGATATTAAATTATTAATGATGTCATGCGATACTCGTCCCCAGGATATTTTTAAGAATTGAATAGATCTTCCGTGGTTTTGCAATTTTTTCTGTTGATATTCACGTTAACAATATCTTATAGGATCTCAAAAGGATTCAGGTTAGGGCAGGCCAACCAAAAAATCCTATCCTATTGTTCTGAAGGCAGGCCTTACAAGCTTGATATAATCTATTATATAAAATTCATTTTTCGTCTGTCTGTCCTTTATGGACGCGGAAACTATCCAGCCGATCGTGAAGAAATTTTTACAGTATGTTACAATTAATCAGGCGGGTGTCATAGGCTATAAAACTTTTATTTAGGGTGCATATTTAGGATGGCTCTCATACAAAAAATATTTAAAAAATAGCATTTTCTCAAAGACAGGTGAATCGATTCTCATCGAACTTACACAACATGGGTTTTATGTCAAGAGGCACAGATTAGATCGTAAAAATTTTATTAAGGGTGCATACTTAGGGTGGCCCTCATACAAATATATTTTTAAATATCATTTTCACGAAGACAAGTTAATCGACTCACGCCGAATTTACACTACGTATCTCTTATGGTAAGAAGCATGGCTTAGGCTACAAACATTTTATTTAGGGTGGCCCTCACACAAAAATATTTTTTAAATATCATTTTCTCGAAGACCGCTTAATCGATTCTCATGAAATTTACACTATATAGCTTTTATGTGAAGAGACAAATTAGATTGTAAAAATTTTATTTAGGGTGCATACTTACACAAAAATATTTTTAAATATCATTTTCACAAAGACCGGTTAGTCGATTTACACCGAATTTACACCACGTAGCTCTTATGTTAAGAAGCATAGCTAAGGATACAAAATTTTTATTTAGGGTGGCCCTCACACAAAAATATTTTTAAATATTTTCACAAAGACAGGTCAGTCGATTCACTCCGAATTTACAATACGTAGCTCTTATGTTAAGAGGCATAACTTAGGCTACAAAACTTTTATTTAGGGTGGCCCTTATACAAAAAATTTTTAAATATAATTTTCTCGAAGACCGCTTAATCGATTCTCATGAAATTTACTTCACGTGGTTGTTATATTAATTATATTATTTTTATGTTGTAAACATTTTATTTTGGATACATACTAAGGGTGGTCCTCATACAAAGGTATTTTTAAATAGAACTTTCACACAAACCGCACATCGAATCTACACCACGGTTGAGGTGAGGCGATGCGCACAGGGTAATGCTAGTTATATATAATTTAAAAAACTATGGATCGCTTCACGTACGTTGACATACTAAAAGATGTGATGCTGCCATATGCTGATGTAGAGATGCCTCTCAAGTGGAGTTTCAGCAGGACAACGGTCCAAAATATACCTCTAAAGCTTGTAAGGCCTGGCTTCAGAGCAATAGGATAGAATTTTTTGGTTGGCCTGCCCTAACCTGAATCCTTTTGAGATCCTATGAGATATTGTTAACGTGAATATCAACAGAAAAAATTGCAAAACCACGGAAGATATATTTAATCCTTAAAAATATCCTGGGGAGGGATGTCGCAGGACATCATTAATAATTTAATGACAAAAATGTCATGAAATTGTCTTACGTAATTTATGAACGGCCCCTTATTGGTTTTCATCAGAATATATTGTAGCTTCTTTGTATGGGGCAAAATTGAACATGACCCTAAGTAACTGTCGCTTCCAGCGATTTAAACGAAATATCAGAAAGTGCAAACTTTTCTCCAGCGCAGTTACTACCAACACATGATGCAATCAAACAGCAAGGCTTAAGAACGTTTCTTAAAATCCAGCAAGGCAAGGAAACCACTTTAATCCTCTGAGCTGAGGTTGCGAAAATTCTAAATATGGTTTAAATGCGATTCGCACAACAGCGCCTCCTGCGCCACTGATTTTGCTAACAAAGTGGCTTGTTGTTGAACTACAGGTTGACATAGAATCTGCAGAAAATTACAAATTACTTGTTCCATATTTTGCAAAAAATGTATGGGGATCAATTGTGATAATGTGCAAGTAGCCGATATTACAGAAGATGATATTATTGAGGATATAGATGTTATTGAAGAATTATATTAGCACCATGGTTACATACATTTGTTGTAATAATTATGTATGTATTATTAACCAATAAACTTAAAATACCATTTTTTATGAGAAATGAAAACAATATCTATATAAAAGGTATAAAAATCGAAAAAAAAAGTGTTCGAGTGGCCATTTTTCTGTCAATTTTTAAAGCAAACAATTTTTTGACGCGACATTTTAAATAAA
The DNA here is from genome assembly GCA_949775025.1 of Tricholauxania praeusta. Lineage (NCBI taxonomy): Eukaryota > Metazoa > Arthropoda > Insecta > Diptera > Lauxaniidae > Tricholauxania > Tricholauxania praeusta. Next base: position 48,320,958 of record OX459031.1, read on the forward strand.
ATTTTGTCTACTTTTTTTCGATGTTTGTTCCAATCTCTAATCCAAAAAAAGTTATAAGCAAAAAAGCTGAAAAAAACTAAATTTTGGGTTTTTTTATCTTTTTTTGTTTCAACATTTTTGGCATACAAGTATTTTCCCCACATTTTTTAAATAAACCATTTCGATGGGAAATTTTATATTCTACAAAAAGTCTTATGTGAAATATGTTAAAATTTTGCTTCGTTTGCGAGACATAGTGAAAAAACTAAAATGGGTCCATTTTCACCCATATCTCCGATTTCCACCCTCTAATTTAATAGCACTCCGCGGTTTTTCTTCCTTAATGACCCATTGACCGATTCCTGCAATAAAAACCCGTGAATGTCTAAGTTCCTTATTGTCCTGTTTTTTTACGACATAATCAATAGCCTATAAGGGGGCGCTTAAGTTTTGGCCAATACTGTATATGTATGTATGTATGTACATATTCTTGATCAGCATGCTGAACTCTTAGGGGGAGAGCCCGTGTTGATTATATAAGATTACAGGATGAGATTTACGGAAAAGGTAATGAACCGTTTTGGTTAAACTGACGAACCAGGGTTGCCGTGCCAATCATAACAACAAAATTGGCTAAAATTCGGGCATATTCGGGCGGGACAGGTTTTGGCAAGGTAATCTTGGTTCGTTTGTTTCACCAAAATGGCTAACTGCCTTTCCCGTACATTCCATCTTGTAATCTTATACACTCGACTTTTCTACAGCGGGCTCTTGGGCTATCTACATCGTACTAACATTTCAAGAAAACCGTAGAGGTGTTCCTTAAACTAAACTATTCCGCCTACAACTTCGTATCCGCTGGACAAAGTAATTCTACATAAAAGTTAGGATAAGTGGGCGGCCTTCGACCGCAGGTCAGGATTCACATCGTCCAATGTGTCCAACACCGTTTATCCCAAAAACTAGTTTGGCCGGTAACATACACTTTATTAATTTTTTTTTAACAGCTATTTTCGTTTTTGACACTTGACAAAATTTAAATAAAGAAATTCTTTAGAGAGAGTGAGAAGCTGTTTATTTCTCTCTTTTTTCGCGCTCTCATTTAACTACATTTTGGAGTAAACAGACACAATTTATGCAACAAAAAGCGCCTTAAGTTGACTTTAGGCGAGTAAACATAAACAACTAATATGAAAGCTTCACATATTTTGATGATCTGGATGCTGAACAGCCCAGTCTACTGTGATTTAATGCAAACGCCAATCGTTAGTATCGAAATAGGTGATGCTGGATTTCACAGGTAGAACATCTCGAAATGATAAATATATTGTAGTAATTTAAATTTTCGCAGGGACTTGCAATATTCAGTTCAGTTTGATTATCCATTAGCAGGAAAAGACTGTGAATATGTACTGGAACAACTTTTGCCAGCAGCTGTTTACATAAGTGTGGACCAACTGGATGACCTCAAGCGTTTAAGAAATGTAAAATTCTTTTTATACAAAAATCAACGTAATTTTGTAAAAATTTCACTCTTTATTTTAAAGTTAAATGCAATTTATCCTAAATTTGTGGACATAGAGGTTCCAACGGAAAAGGCTTATGCATTTACAGTTCTACTAAAGGGAACTCCTAAAATAACTGATACTATAAGGCTCCCAATACATTTTCGATACCATGCACCCAGCAAAGAAAGGTATGGCATCATAACACAGCACACATAAAGCTTAACCATTAACAATGGCTGATAATTTTTTTAATGTTTCATACAAATACCTTATTAAACCTTAGGCAGAAAAGGGAACAAAATAATTTATAGTACTCCAGTAATTCCAGGCAGAATACTTGGTGAAACAACACTTATCAAAAAGTTTTTTTTTTCAATTATTTTGAACACGCTACCTAAATGAGAATGGATTTGATTTAGAAAAAATTTATAAGATTTTGCATTGATCTTAGGCGTTGTTAAAATATTACTAAACACTGTTTTTCTACATTTTTGACCCCACTCCCTTGTGTTACAATCTGTCACATCCTCAATGTCACATCACAATGTTATATGAGCCTTTCAGCCTGAATACTTAATATGTGAAATATGGGAACTTCATGCAATAAATCAACACAAATATAAAGCTATAATTGAGGAATTATATTAAGCTGACATTTATTAATTACATATATTCAATCTCAAAAACCTGAAATGTGGCTCATAAAAATTCACTTATTCAACAAAAGCATAATGCTATGACACATGAAAAAAGATTTGGATGTATTGTAATTTTAACGCAGATATCGACCAATATTTCTTGTGACAAAAAAAAAAAAAACGTGATTTGAACGCGGAGTCAAGAGGAAATACATCCATAATATTTCACTTTTGCTGGATGTTAGTTCGAGTTCAGCCGATGAAAACACAGATGGTAGTGCGTGCAATATTTTGATCTGGAAACAGAAGAAGGAAGACACAGCGAGAAACACCGTTACCTTACGTCTTCGAAAGTTCCCTCCTCCTCCTAAGATCGTTACGTAATATGTATAAGAAGAACCCCTTATTGTGAATTTCATACTAAATACAAATAGATGAAGATTTTGAAAATTTTTGATTGATATTTTTTTTTTAGTGTATACGAATCTACAATGTTTAACGACATAGCTAAGTCCCACTTTTCGACCCTAGTGAGATAACTTGAACTTTACCAATTTTATGGTTTTGGCAGGTCTATAATTTGTCGTTCGTTTTTAAAACAGAAACGTATATGTAATACATTTTTATTATGGAATATTAAGGAGAGATAACAGATTCGATCCACATCAACAATTCATGAACTTCAAGATTTGAATTTCTGGCGTGCCTTTGACAGTTACATTTAATTTTGTACATTTTTTGTTAAACGCTTGCAACTTCTATATATATTGACCGATTCTCTAGCACAATAGCTTATTCTATTAGCTCAACTTTAAGCTTTGAAGAACTGGCATGCAATTGATGGAATTAAATATTTTATTAAGTAGTTATAATTAATAAATTACTTGAAGACTATATTTTAAAATATAGTTTAGACAGGGTTAAGAACAGATTAGCTTTCATCCTCAGACTTAATGGTTTAGCCATATGCGTGCAATCTTTTAATTTATTTTTTATAAAAACTAACCTTTTATAATTTCTTAGTTTGTTCATTACTGTAGAGATTAAGAGTCCAAACATGTACATGCGCTGTCCAGACGATGATGATGATTTAAGTGATACTGAGTTGCTGGCAACACCTAGCGTGAACTACTGTTTGCATGAAGAATCAAGCAGCTTCATAATATCCTATACAAGCTTAAACATGGAAAATATCGAAGATTGCGAATGGAAGCTAATAAACACCAATATCAGGTTGAAATCACCCCTAACCGCAAAAATTCCAATTGGCAATGAAAAAGCATTTCCTCCTATTTTATACGCGACTGTGATTATAAGCTGGATCGTTTCTTTATGGACAGTTTTTCGTACACAAAATGTACCTCGACGCATCAATCAAAAACTAGAAGAACAACGAATTTTACAAAATAAAATAAAGTAAGACAAAAGTTTTCTTAAAATATTTATGTCGAGCGTTTGTGTTTGCATTGTTTTCACGATATTCGGAGAATCAATTCAGGTAAATATATTTATAATCATCGTGTGGCATTGAGATTTCGACTCTCAAAAGAAGTTTTGCATAACCTCTCAATAAGGGGCCGTTCAAGTATTACGTAACGCAATTTTCGAAGATTTTTGACCCCCCCTCCCCCCTATGTAACGCGCCGTAACGTTTTCCTCTACCCCCCCCCCCCCCCCCCCCCTTAAACGTTACGTAACACCCAAGTGACCATATTTACCTAAAAGTCACAATTATGTTGCGAAAAGTACCGGAAATACATGCGTATGTTGTTTATTTTCTTTATTATATCCTATCCTTTGTAACGCATAGAAGAGGGCGGTGGTAGGTATGAAAAAGTATATACTTAGATATATTCTTGATCAGCGTCACCACCTGAGTTGATTTAGCTATGTCCGTCTGTCTGGCTGTTCAAATCAGGTTTACGGAAAAATCAGGAAAGCTAATTGAATGAAATTAGCACACTCAGGTCAGACCTTCTTGCAGGCATCTTGCTATTGAAAATGGACGTAATCGGTTCATGGACACGCCTACCGCCCATACTCTATGTATATTTGCCCAATCCCATTTTGAAAAAAAATGCAGCGATTTTGATGAAACTTGGTGATTAGGTGTACATTTGAACTAAATTAAGATTAAGCTAGGTTTCAAGTTTCCAAAGATTCGCGTGGCACGGTCCTAAATTTTAACCTCTATACCACCATATCTCGTAAGCCGTGCAAGATATTGTAATGAAATTTCTTTATTTTTTCGACTTTTTCATCGATTTTAAATTGTTTAGACTTTATCAACCTCTCTCAACATTAACATTTTGCATATATTTACGACTTTTTCAACAGTTTTCAACCTCTTAAACATTTCACACTTTTTTCGAATTATTTAACCTCTTCAACGTCTTTTTTTACTGAAATATATGTACCTACTTTGAGTGCAGTGTAGGGCGTGTGAGTTTCGGCCTGACTGAAGATAACACCTTAACTTGTTCATATTGTTATTTAATAAAAATCACACATAATGTAATAAACATTAGCTTAAAATATGTTAAAATGGCGAAAAATGAGACGAACATATTTTATTAAAATGATAAAAGTTGATGGGATCTAGAACAGCTACAGCAATAAATGAGAAAAATAGGCAATCTTTCCACGCTTACATCTCTGGTTTTGGTTAACCAATCTCGAAGATGATAGTTTTAGGACATTCTGCTTGATAAGTGCTTTAATTTAACATATCATTTATTGCTGTAAATTATCTAGATCCCATCAACTTTTATCATTATAATAAAATTTTTTGGCTGTAGCTATTCAATAAGCATACACATAAAGAAAGCGTTTCATTATACATACCTCATTTCAAATCACCACCCGCTAAAGTAGTTTCACTTCTAAAACAATGTTACGTAACGCGTTGTTCGAACCCCCCCCCCCTCCCCTCCCCTGTACCGCATCGTAACGTTTCACAAGACCCCCTCCCCCCCTAATTGCGTTACGTAATACTTGAACGGCCCCTAAGTTAATCATAGACGATCATCTTGTCAACCAAAGCGTTTGGAGAATTGTGAACAACATTTTTGGCATCTTCCCTTCGTGTGATCTTTAAGCATCTACGAAAATCTGACTTAGAACTTTAGGTCCGAAGATCATATATCTTATTGGAAACTCATTCTTATTTCAGCATTCAATTAATTTAGGCGGTGTCTCACAATTCCTCAACATTTTTGAGAATCTCCAAACGTATGTCTGTTTTTTTGCCAATACTCAAATTTTTTTGGACAGATTATAATTTCAAGAAATTGATCAATGTTAAAAGGCTTACCTCATAGTAACACATACCATTTCAAAACTAGCGAAAATGTTGGTCTATGTGTAAGTTATCGAGCAAGGAAAAAATGTGTCTCACAATAGACGATCTTGTAGCATTCTGTTAAAAATTGAAATACAAATACTTATATTGCGTTCCCGCAGGTTTTTACGGGATTTTACCAAAAAGCGTTCTTGTACTCGAAAAACCTGTAGGTGAGAACGAAAATGAGAGAGTAATTTATGTTCTCTCATTGTAATAAGTTACAGGCTTTTACCCGAAGAATTTTTGCGTGTAAACTCATTAAAAGTGTCAAATTATTATCTGTTCTGTGTTGTGCAAGCTGAATTGTAAACATTGAGTTTATTTTTAATTTTTTTTATTTTCCATTTTATTCTTTGCGTTTATAGAATTCAATTTCTTGTTTAACTACATACATTCAATTTAAAATGTTAATTTGTTTTCTGGACTTAGAAAATTAACTTTTTGCACCAACTACATTCAAAAATTTTTGACGTTTATTCTCGTGCTAAAAAAATGGTTTTTTCCGTTCCTGTACTTTTTACATTTTTTCTCTTTCACAGAGCGCAATTTTCTTACTCTCTCGTGTTTGACTGTTTTACAGGATTTTACCCAAAAAGTTCAGGAACGAATCTTTTATCCCAATTCCCCTACCTACATACAGTGAAATTCCCCATTACGGACAGTCCCATAACCGGACAGCTGCCATAACCGGACACATTTCAGCGACACTCACTTTTCATTAACTTTTCCATACAAAATTAATTCCGATTGCCGGACGCTCCAATAACCGGACGCAGACACTATATTCTATATCGTTTTGATATCTCTCTTAAACGGACATAATTAAATAAAAATTGTACACATTTATGCATGTCAAAAATGTTGAGTAGAGTTGGACTTTTTTGTTCATTCTGTCTATAAGTTTGGTGTAGTTTGGTTGCTTAGCTCGTGTTACTCGTTCTTTTTAACATCTCAGAGCCATAAAATGGCACTAAAATATAATGTACTATCCTTCGGGCATTACCTGATAAGACTCTTGCTCTTAAATTCGAAAAATGCATCGGTGATAAGTCCTCTAACGAAAACTCACAGTTTTGTTTATTTATTTATTTAATTCAGTCTATGAAATAGTTCGTACAGACTTACATGCTAAGTAAAAATAACAATTGAATAAAAAATGAACATTAAATAAACTAATATTAATAAAATTGATTTAAGAATACAAATTAGTTAACAAATTCTTAAATTCATTCCTAGGCATAGAAAAATCTATAATATTATTTACAGCTAATTTATTATATTCAGTAAGAGCTCTGGTAATTGATTCATTCAAAGAATAATTTGTTTTACATAAAGGAACTGTGAACAAATTACAATGACGCAAAGTTCTAAAAGGAACCCTGAAATTTATGCACTCAAATAAATATGAGCAATTTATAAGCCCAGACACAATATCATAAACAAACATCAAGGAAGCAATAATTCGTCTCGAATGCAGTGATTTGAGGTTGATTAACAAGGAGCGTGAGTTATATGAGGGAATAGGTTCCGAGAAGTTAATAGTGCTAAGTGCAAACTTAAGAAACCTTTTCTGGACTCTCTCTAATCTATTGCAGTGAACAGAGAAAACCGGGAACCATATTATTGCAGCATATTCGAGTCTAGATCTAACATACGACATATACAAAATTTTCCGTGTATATGGATCAATAAATTCTGAACTATTACGCCTGACGAATGCCACCATCGAGTAACACTTTGGAATAATGTAATCGATATGGCTGACAAATGTCAACTTAGAATCGAATAAGACACCAAGATCTAATACATTGTTAACTTTTCTTAAATTGGTATTACTGAAAAAATAACTAGATGTAAAGGAAATTGCAGACTTACAAAAAGTAACCTGATAACACTTATCAGTATTTACATATAATTGGTTTCTAATGCACCAATCAGATAAATTTTTTAAATCATTTTGAAGATTAACTATATCACAACTACGGATTTCAAGAAATAATTTCAGATCATCAGCATAGAGTAAGAATTTCGCTTTCGTAAAACAAGAGCAAATATCATTTACAAATAAAATAAATAGAAGCGGGCCTAAAATGCTACCTTGTGGTACACCGGATGTCGCAATAAAAGATTTAGAATTGACTCCATCAATTTGCACAAAGTTCACTCTATTGCTCAGATAAGAACTAAGCCAATTCAAAAATTTGGAGTGGAAACCCAGCTTCGACAATTTCGCAATAAGCACATTATGTGGAACTTTATCGAAAGCTTTCGAAAAATCCGTATAAATCGTGTCAACTTGAAGACCATTTGAAAACGCAGAAATGCAATAATTGGAGAAAACTGCCAAATTAGTGACAGTGGAGCGGCCAGGATAAAAGCCATGTTGCATTTGACTAATAGAGTTCTTAGCAGCGAAGAAAATTTTCTTTTTTACAACACCTTCAAATAGTTTAGAAATTGTCGACAGTTTTGATATCGGTCGATAATTGGAAACATTGTTTTTGTTGCCACTTTTATAGATAGGATTGACAAATGCTACCTTCCAGGCATCAATAAAGTTACCCATTTCTAACGATTTATTAAATATCATGCATAAAGGAACGGACAAAGTTTTAAAGCATTTTTTAAAAAGATAAGGGCATATGCCATCAACGTCTGATTTTTGGGAATTTTTCAAGTCCGCTATACCACAGATAATGTCCTCCAACGTTAGCTGGAGCATGCCAAAATCAATTAATGGTTCGATTTTCTCAAGGACTATCGGATCAAAGACAGAATTACTTGTTGCAAAATTTGATTCAAAGAATTTTGCAAAAAGTCACAGAATCATTCAGCGAGTTTGATGAAACACCATTAAATGACATACTGGTAGGAACAGAAGAACGAGTTTTCCTCGAGCTTATAAAATTCCAGAATGATTTTGGGTTACTTTTTATATTAGCCTCAAAATTTGTTACATATTTCTTATATAAAAATTTATTTAAAAAATTAAACTCTTTCATATGATGGAGGTATTTACTTTGGTGCAATGGATCATTTGTCTCTTTAAATAGTTTCCAAAATTTATTACGTAAATTTTTCAGCTTTTTCAGTCCCTTAAAATACCATGGCAATTTATGGACTCTTTTGGGAACAAAAGGGATATGTCTAGAGCAAATAGTAAAAATATTATCTTTAAAACTATTAAAGCAAAAGTTTAAATCATTGCAATCAAAAATGCTAGACCAGCTTATGGATTCAAATTCATTTTCCAAAATATCAAAATTGCAACTATGAAAATTGAAATTTCTTTGCATCACAGACTTCATTAAAATTATAAAATTCTAGTGTAACAACAATCGGAACATGATGCATATCCGATTCTGAAATTGGGAAAGGACACTCAATCAAATTGTATTTAACATTGTTACTAATAAAAATGAGATCAAGAATCCTACTTAATTTATTGCTGCAAAAGTTTATCTGCATCAAATCAAGGCTGAAAAAGCCATCGATTGCATAAATCTCATGCAATTTGTTTACGTTATTTGGAATTAAATACCGATCATCATTCATTGATGTCCAATTAATATCGCATAAATTGAAGTCACCCAAAAAACACATATGAGATTCACTTTTTTCAATAGGCAATTGCAAAATATTTTCAATATGGGCCGCATAAAGATCCAAAGAGCTATTTGGTGGAATGTAAGAAGCACAAATGTAAAGCAAATTATTCCCATTCTGAATGGACACACAAAGCTGATCCAGAAGGGAATCAGCATTATCAAGTTTAACATAATTAGAGTTTAAAGAGCGCCTAATAGCTATCAAAACCCCCCCACCTCTAAGGCAACCAGTTTTGATAGGATCCCTATCTTTACGATAAACCATAAATAAATTTAAATCAAAAACCTCACTATCATAGAAATCAGCATTTAGCCAAGTTTCAATTAAAACATATACATCGTAGTCACAATGCAAACTAGCAGCACGAACAGCATTGGTTTTAGTTCGTATCCTAGACATGTTTTGAAAATAGATTTTTGACGAATTCGCATCAAATTGAGTCATCAAATTTATTGAAGCAGGTACTATTTCACTACTTGGGAGTCCTTCACTCTTCGAAAATTTTCAAATGGACGAATCTTTACACCAGTAGGCCACAAATCAGGAATAAGCAATTTGCCAAAAAATTGTTGTGGCACACCAAGCTTGAAATTGACCCATTTTAGTTCATCAAATGTTGCATCATTTTTAATTAAAATTTTACAATCAATGAAATTGCTAGAGATACCGGTGTGCTTCTCAACATACGAGGTAATATCTTTAACTGAAATGTTTGGTTTGAAAGATGCAAGATGAACCCATTTTTTTTTAACCACAACTTCAAGATCAGCATTTTCAGCTTGGCCCATAACAAATTTGTGTTTATTTTTTAATTTTCTTCTAACATTAATCCAACCATTAAAATTAGCAACAACAGCAGCATTATCATCAACATCACAACCAGAAGCAGAGCCACTAAGCATAGGAGCGGGAGAGAGCATTGCGGGATCAACATTGTTAGATTTCTCAAAACCGGTTATAGAAGAAGAAGAAGCAGGAACAACAGGCATAGCAGCAGCCGCATTCAACTGAAGAGACATTGAAGCAGTAGTCTCAGTCAGATCAGTTATTTCATTTAAAACATAATCAGCTGTATTCTCAAAACCGGTTTTAGAATGAGAAGATGCAGGAAGAACAGGCAGAGCAGCAACAGCAATAGACTGTGTAGGCGCAGACATCGAAACCAATTTTTTTTTAGCATTTCAATTTTGATTTAAATTGAGCATAGGCAAAACAGCAAGTTGGATGACTCATCAACAGCAATCGGGGAAACACCAGCATGAAATGCATTATTTGCCAATTGTTTATAATTGGGCTTCATATTTTTACTTAAATTGCGAGCTACACCAACAACGTCACCTTCAATAGGCAAAAACTCACAAATTTTTAATTTCAGTTCTTTGACTTCAGCAATTAAGGCAACAACAACGGATACCAAATTCGTTCCCGAGTCACGACAAGTGTTACAATTAAACACAAAATTAGGCTGAAGTTTTATTAACTCAAGAAATTTACTGTCTTTTATATTTAAACAGGCAGTATGAATATAATTATTGCAAACATTGCAGTTTAGTGCACTTTCTTTTGCGATTGCATTAGAGCAAACAGAGCAACGCGATCTTAACATTATCGATCGTCACGATTGGCATTTAGTCGAAGACTGGATGGAGAGAAGGAGTTGATTTTGGTCGTGGGTAAAGTAGCTCGCCCTTGAGCATTTAAAGATCTTCCTATAATTGCAATGCAAATGTTGACACAGCGACTTCAGAATCAGAGTTGTCAAAATCGATAAATGTTCTTGAAGCTTTGTATGTACTTCATCAAAGATAAAGTTGAAACAACAAACATAAGAAACTGCTTCCGTAAAGTCGATTCTCTGAAACTAATATTTATCTTTCCGACTTTGATGCCGAAGACTAATTAACCCCTTTGCTAAATTTCAAAAAGGATACGCAGGTTTTGACGAATTTTCGAAAATCGTTGAAAGTTTATTAACTGAAGACAACAATACTGAAGTGAAATTTGAAAATCAAAGCACCACTCTAGAGATAACCGAGTCTGAAGACAAAGCTGATGAAGAACCTGCTGACCCCATACCTTCATATGATGAGGCACTGAAATAAGCTGCTCGTTTGAAGTATTTTGCCAGAGATGATCGGCCTTTTTACGTAATATTTGAATTAAATTTTTGGGCTTTGGCCGTTATTATTAGAAAGTAAAAACTGTTTGTTTTTGTTTCAATTTATTTATTTGTTTCCGATATTTCGGTTAGATTTTCCAACCATCATCAAAAATTTAATTCAAATATCTTTTTTTATTTATATTTAGAAAAATGTGGTTGCACATAAGACTTTTGTCTTTTAAATGCATCGACTATTACAATTTCATTATATACAATTCATTACAAATAAGGAAAATAATTAATTCATAAAAAAGGAATTAATAACTATTATATACTATTATTACAAAATGTATACATTATGATTATGATAAATTATTTACTTCAGAACAATTATGTATGTATTTAGTTTTGGGCAAATAAAGCTCTAATGATTGTTGAAATGTCTGAGCACTGCAAATTTAAAGCATCTAGGTTTACGTTCGTATTTTATTGCACTCGGTAGGGAGTTCCAAAGTTTGACAGCACTGACGAAGAACATTCTAGACGATGTGACATATTTATATTTTGGCAATATGATGCTATATGTCCGTAATGATTGTGCCAAATTTAGCTTATTAAAGAGATATGCAGGAGCTCTTGCGTGAATTAATTTATGTAAGAAAACAAGATTACGTATATTAAGAAAAGTTGTAAGGCTACAATTAAGTATTTTAAATGAAAACCGTGATATGTGTTCAAATCTACGCTTGGAAAAAACATATCTAGCCGAGTTGTTTATTGCTAGTTGTAATTTTTGTTGAGACAAGTAGTCTAAACTGTTATAGACAAGTGCACCATATGATACTTGTGAGACTACAAAGGTTTTTACTAAGTTCAGTTTTGTTTCTTTGGGAACAAAATCGATCGTGTGCCACAACTTTCTGAGTATTTAATATATTTTACTGGTTATGTAGTTTATATGATTACAACAGCTTAGACTAGAATTTATTTTGAAACCCAAACTTGTGACAGTATTTTCAAACATTATCTTTGTGTTTCCCAAAAATAAAGAAGGACATTGTCTGTCTGTTTGCAGATAGTGTGCAATTTTTAAAGCAGTTGTTTTTGTTGCATTCAAATTTAAATTATTTCGTTTTGCCCACAGTGAAATAGCTTGAAGATCCTCATTCATACGAAAACACAAATCCTCAGAAAGACCCACTGGACGAGAAAGGTAGACCTGTGCGTCATCCGTATACAAGTGGATTAATACATTTTTGCAACACTTTGTTACGTCATTAATAAAAATACTGAATAATATGGGCCCAAGTATCGAACCTTGTGGTACCCCTGAATAAATTTTTCTCAGCTCTGATGATTTATTCCCAGCAACTACTTTTTGCCAACGATTTTTTAAGTAACTTTTTAGAAGTCTTAAGGCACTATTAGAAAAACCATAATAATTTTCAAGCTTTTGCAGTAAAATGCTGTGATCTACAGTATTGAAAGCTTTTGAAAAGTCAGTTGAGCCAATCGAATTTAAAACAATCTACTCTCTCTAGATTTTGTAACCAAATTAGTATTTAAACTTGTGTAAAATGCCTGTGGTGTGTAAATTCGTTCAGCAACCTCAGTAAACGGCAGCTTAAAACAAAAATTTTTGTTGTTCCCTCATAAGCGGACATCTCCCATAACCGGACAAAAATACTGTGACGGTGGGTGTCCGGTTATGGGGAATTTCACTGTACTTATCGCTCACTTACTTCAAGACTGGCATAACTCAAAAAACATAAAGTGGGAGAAAAACGCAGTTAAAGTTTTCAATAAGTTGCTTTTTATATGAAAATGATGAAAAGTATGTCTACATAAACTCTTCTCAAAAGGCAAGTTTAAGAGATACTTTTTTGATTCATAAAATGCCAAATATTTCTGCATCATTAACTCAAAAATCATGTTTTTTGAGTTATGCCAGTCTTGAAATATGTGAAAATTAACTTTTTTTTAGACGTAAAACAAAATATGCAGAATAATACAGGAATTTAAAGCCCTTAAAAGAAATATAAGGTCTTTCATAAATCATGATATAATGTAAAATTGAAATAAAACAAAAAGTATGAATGGTAAACAAGTTTTTATTGTGAAGAATTCTTCTCTACATTACATTTTGAACAATATTTCATTCATGTGACTATTATGGCTACGTTTGAGGAAGCCAATTATGTACACTTATCCCTCGCTTTACACGCTACTCGTTTTGCACGTTTCCGATCTTACACGGTTTTTAAAATCAAAATTAAAAAAAAAAATTGTGTAGAAAATGACTAATTTTGACTGCACGCGAATTTACTTCTACTTTATTATAGATCTGGCAACACTTCAGACGCACACATGATCCACTGTCATAAACTTATACAAATTTTTTTTTTATTTATGGGGTAAAACGCGAAAACGCCAGCGAAAAAATTTTTTGGCTCCGATTTGGCTGAAATTCGGCATTATTGTAATATCGATGTCCAGCAATAAAACTGCGTTCAGGAATTTGCCCTAGTATTATTTGTTGTTGAGATACGCGGGTATGAAATTCACGATTTTTGTACTTTTTCAGAATAAGTGTTTTTTTCGAAAATTCATAGCTTACAGCAAACTCTATCAATTAATAATTGGTATACCTACGATTTTAGGTTTTCTTTGTACTTTTCGAAAAAAAATATTGTTTTTGAAAAAAAAAATTTTTTTCGCAAAAATTTTTCGAATTTAAAATTATTTTTGCATTTTTTTTAAAAAAAACCATTTTTTAAAAATTTTTTTTTTATTTTAAAAAAAAACTTTGATTCTGCGCTTAATGCAGTAAAAATTTTTATGGGGAAAAAATTATTTATATTTTTTTTTTAATTTAAAAAAAAATTAAAGAGCTAAGATTTTGAAAATTGAAATGAATTTTTGATTTTTTTTTGAAAAATGCATTTCTGAATATTTTTTTGTTTTTACATTTTTAGGTTTTTACTTGTACTTTTCGAAAAAAATACTGTTTTTGAAAAAAAAAATTTTTTTCTCATAAATTTTGCAAATTGAAAAATATTTTGCATTTTTTTTAAAAACCCATATATAAATTTTTTTTTTTAAAAAAAAAACTTTGATTTATTCTGCGTTGAATGACGTAAAAATTTTTTCGGGGAAAAAAGTATTTATATTTTTTTTTTAATTTTAACAAAAATAAAACAGCTAAAATTTTGTAAATTGAAATGAATTTTTGAATTTTTTTTGAAAAATCTATTTCTGAATATCTTTTTGATGAACTTCAGATTACAGCTTGATCCGCAAGCTTCAAAATGATATGCCATAACATGAGGGCAAGTAGTTAATTAAAATGATTAAGCCACTAAACGCGCGCTGTACTACGCGTTGAAAGGCTACTGCACTCATTTAAAGATCAAGCTGTAATCTGAAGTTCATCAAAAAGATATTCAGAAATGGATTTTTCAAAAAAAATTCAAAAATTCATTTCAATTTACAAAATTTTAGCTGTTTAATTTTTGTTAAAATTAAAAAAAAAATATAAATACTTTTTTCCCCGCAAAAATTTTTACGTCATTCAACGCAGAATAAATCAAAGTTTTATTTAAAAAAAAAAAAAAAATTTTAAATATGGGTTTTTAAAAAAAAATGCAAAAATATTTTTCAATTCGCAAAATTTTTGAGAAAAAATTTTTTTTTTTCAAAAACAGTATTTTTTTTCGAAAAGTACAAGTAAAAACTTAAAAATGTAAAAACAAAAAAATATTCAGAAATGCATTTTTCAAAAAAAATTTAAAAATTCATTTCAATTTTCAAAATCTTAGCTCTTTAATTTTTTTAAAATTAAAAATAAAATATAAATAATTTTTTCCCCATAAAAATTTTTACGGCATTAAGCGCAGAATAAATCAAAGTTTTTTTTAAAAATAAAAAAAAAATTTTTAAAAAATGTTTTTTTTAAAAAAAATGCAAAAATAACTTTATTTCGAAAAATTTTTGCGAAAAATTTTTTTTTTCAAAAACAATATTTTTTTTCGAAAAGTACAAGGAAAAATCTAAAATCGTAGGTATACCAATTATTAATTGATAGAGTTTGCTGTAAGCTATGAATTTTCGAAAAAAACACTTATTCTGAAAAAGTACAAAAATTGTGAATTTCATACCCGCGTATCTCAACAACAAATAATACTAGGGCAAATTCCTGAACGCAGTTTTATTGCTGGACATCGATATAACAATAATGCCAAATTTCAGCCAAATCGGAGCCAAAAAATTTTTTCGCTGGCGTTTTCGCGAGTTTTACCCCTTATATGAAGTACAATATTTTTTTTCTATGAAATGGATTTTTTATGTTTTTTTTTCCACTTTACAAATAAATTTAACTATTTTGATGTTTTTTATGATTTAAATGGTATTTTTATATTTTATTAAGTGTATGTATTAGTCATATTTTGTGTTCAATAAATGTCTGAAAAAGCTTTTTTATAGTCATTTTTGTTTTACACGGTTTTTCCATACAAAAATTATTTTTTCAATTACACGGATTTGTCAGGAACGTATCTACCGTGTAAAGCGAGGGACAGGTGTATATCAACCCAATTTTTACATACCTTATCAGACAAAGCTGGACAAATATCATTAATAACTCGTTCGTTGTTGACTTGGAGTGCATCAAGTGCACACCTCCCCAAAAAATAGTCTTAAAGTGTTAAATCACACTATCTTGCTGTTCAATTGATAGGTAAAACCGGGAAATAATCGAATAATTAACGTCCAATAATGTACAGATTAAGATCTTAAATGTATGTATATTCAAGTCAGAAATGTAAAAACTTTTGAAATTGTTAACTTGTTTGTATATTAAGAATCTTCATGTGATGTAGATAACAAATTTAAAAAAAAAAAACGAGTTCAAGTGTTATCTTCGCCCAGGCCGAAACTCACATACATACCCTACACTCCACTGAAAGTTAAGGTTAAAAAACCCGTTGAAGAAGTTGAATAAGTCGAAAAAATGTAAAAAAGTTTGAAAGAGGTTGAAACAGTTGCAAATGACTGAAGAAGCCGAAAAAATATGAAAACCATTGAAGAAAGTTGAAAGAAAATGTCGAAAAAATATGTAAAATGTTGATAAAAGTTAAAAAATGTTGAAAAAGTCGAAAATACATACACTGGCGGTCATGAAAACCGCACCACCACAAGAAATCATTAAAATTCGATATTATTGAAATTTATATTGAAAAAAAAAATAATTTTTTATTAGTTATTGTTATTATAGTTTGTATATAGTTTGAAAACAAATAGACATTTTTGGATCTTACACGCCTATTTTTTTTTGACTAAAAACAATAACCTGGAAAAAACTTAATTCTTATACGAGTCCTTTGATCATTTATATTTACAGAAACTGATCAGTAACTTGTAATCTTCAATGTTGTTTCTAAATACAAATATCAAGTTGCAAAAAAAAAAAAAAAAAAAAAAATAGTATAATATTGCTCCTTCCTTATGTATTACAGCCATTATCCTTGATGGCATGGAATCAACTAAGTCTTTGAGGTTATCGTCCTGTATCACATTATACCAAAGCTTATCTAAAGCTAAAATTGATTTTTTTTATCTTTGGCTTCTGCTCTGTAACTTTGCCCTTCGTTATACGATTGAATTCAGGTCCGACGAGTTTCCAGGCCAGACGCAAAATTCCGAGATCCGTGAATACTTTTCCGAGCTATAATAACATGATTTGTTTTTTTAATACCCTGTTTATAATTTTAAAGTCTCTAAGGATCATGAAAAAAATTACATACACGATTTACCAATTTCGGACGGTGGCAAGGCGCCGTAAAATTGCATCATTAGTGCAGGATAAGTGCTTTTTAAGCATCGGGTCCTAGTTTTCTCTTATAACTTGCCCATATTTTTTCGCATTTAAAGTTCCTTCTTAATAGTGTAGAGGACCACGAATATTGTAAAAAAAAACATCCCCAGGTCATCTGGCTCTATGGAAATGTTACTGTTTTCACGACGCACCGACTGCGAATTATCGGCGCCAAGCAAGTTGAATTTACTTTCATCCGACTAAATGACATTTCGCCACTGCTCCAGTGTCCAGTTTTTGTGGTTTTGAGCACAAGCTGCAACAGCTTTTTTTATTTTTTGTGTCAACAATGGCTTTTTTACAGGACATCTTCCATATAAACCAATATTTTGCAGCCTCCTGCGGTCAGTTTCCACAGTAATGTTTATGGAATGATGCGTTTCTAGCTCTGTCCGTATAGCAACTATACTTTTAAAATGATCCTTCAAACTTATTTTCTACTAGGTCATCTTTGTCCTTCTACTGGTTGCAGGTTTAGAATCAGATCTTTTTTTCCTCTGCAGTGGCTCCTAAATATCCTTTTTTTCCAAAAAGGCACAATTGTGGATTCTTTCCGAAATGTTACGATACGATACACCTTAATCCGCTAGTCGCACTTTGATCGCGTGACAGCAGTTTATGTTTTGGACCCATTTCTGTACTTATTTTAAAAAACGACCTTCTGCTTTAATCAAACGCGTAAAAGTATCGTATTTTCGGTGTCAATGCACTTGCAATACTTTTATGCTGAAAGTCCCAATAATCGAAGTTAAGGGGGGGGGTAGGGTTTTGCCAAATTTTGTTACTCCAATTTTTTTTGTTGTTTTATTTAATAGTATAACTCTTCAAAAGTATCCTGTTGAAATTTGAGGTCGATTGGAGTAAAATTGACGAAGATACAGTGTCTTGAGTCTCGATGATTCTGTGTAAGTATATGAAAATAAAGACAGTGCTAAAACTTTAAACGTGATTTTCTCGAAACTAACTTTTCAAAGTCGGTGGACACTTTTTCTCGAAAACTACGAGACCGATTTTCTTGAAATTTGACACATTTCTTTAATACATATAAAACCAGGTAATGACGAGGGCTTTTTTTCTTTTTTTCATTACAACCAGTTCTGCAATAATAAACGTGCTGATTTTTGCCTTTTTTTTCCAAAAAAAATCGTTTTTTGACTTAAAAATTATGCCAAAATTTTAAAAATCGTCAAAGAAAAAAAACTCTTCGTCAATACCTTAAAAAACTTATAAGCTAAAGAAAGTTTTTTTTTTTTTGATTTCAGATGATAACGTGATGAGATATCTTGTCCACCGCAAACCACCTTTTTTTTTAGGCGTCCGCGGAAACTTGCTGCCAATGGCTTATTTTCCAATATTTTTTCATTAAATTTTTACAGAATACTCTTTAAATATTGTACTTTTATATGCTTTTTAAATAAATAAATTTACTTTTACCGTATTGCTAAAAAACATTTTTAAACTTATGCCTAAAATGTAGCGTCAAAACCCTACCCCCTCCTTAAACAAGTTAAGGTGCTATTTTCGGCGAGGCCGAAACTCACACACCCTACACTGAATTGAATAAGTCGAAAAAAATGTGAAATGTTAGAAAGGTTGACAGAGGTTAAAAAATGTTGAAAAAGCCGTAAATATATGCAAAATGTTGAAAAAAGTTGAGAGAGGTTGAAAAACTCTAAAAAAGTTGAAAGAGGTTGAAAAAATTTGAAACTATTCAAATAAGGTGAAAAAGTCGAAAAAAATAAAGAAACTTATGAAGAAAGTTGAAAGAGGTTGAAAAAGTCGAACAAATACATATAGAATACATTGGAAAAAGTTAAAGGGTTGAAAAAGTCGAAAGAATATGGAAAATGTTGAAAAAATCGAACAAAAATGAAAAATTTGAAATATGCCACGCCCACTTTTGGTTCAACAAATTATATTTGTGATCGACATCCTCATATTAAATTTCAGCACAATAGCTTGTATAGTTTGCGATACATGCTGCAGTTTAATTTAAAATTTAGGGCGGTGACACACCCACTGGTACAATCCAGCCCGGTTTTGATCCAGAAATAGCTTTCCATAAGCAAACCCCTTGCACCAAATTTTAGTATGATTGTTCACTTATTTCGATAAACATGTCACTTACCGTATTTTATTTGTATGGGAGGTGCCACGCCCACTGGTGCTATTTCAGCCACTTTTGATTCAGATATACTCTATAGCAACTGAACCACTTTCATTAAATTTCATAGCAATTGCTGCAATAGTTTACTTAAAACAGCGCTTACAAATTTATGTTAACATGGGAGGTGCCACGCCCACTGATGCAATTCTGTCAAAACTAATTTATTTTTAAAGCCTATAGTAACTGACATCTAAACACCAAATTTTATGAAGATTACTCTCTTAGTACACTATTTATAACAATAAACAATTTTTGCTTATATGGGAGGTGCCACGCCCCCAGGTACTATTGGACCAAATTTTTGTAATAAGAGACCTTATAGCAAGTTTATCTACCTTATTAAATTTCATAACGATTACGTTGTTAGTTCTCTTTATATAACGTTTATAAATACTGTGGGCGGTGCCACGCCCTTGAGCGAGTTTTTTCAGTAAAGTAGCTGACCTTGTATTGATGACTGCTTCAGCGGCATCATCTCCAAAATTTTTATGGAAATCGTTTGTGGCAATTCTGAGATATACGGAATAAAAATTTTTAACATTTGAAAAGTGCCACGCCCATTTTTTCAATTCCGCCCACTTTTATCTCAATTCAAGATATATTTGATATGTATCCGTTTACCAAATTTCATCGCAATGTCTTGAACGGCTTACAAGTTATGGTGGTATAAATTATAAAATTTAGGACTGTGCCACGCCCCTGTAGGAAGCTTTAAAAACTTGAAACCTAACCTAATCCTAATCTTGTTCATATGTGCATCAAATCACCAATTTTCATCAAAATCGTTGCAACTTTTTTCAAAATTGACCTGGGTATATATACATATGGTATGGGCGATAGGCGTGTAAGGTAACCGATTTCGTCCATTTTCAATAGCAAGATGCCTGCAAGAAGATGTGACCTGTGTGTTAAAGTTTCATTCCATTAGCTCTCTTGGTTTTCCCGTAAACCTGATTTCAACAGACGGACAGACGGACAGACAGACAGACAGACGGACATCGCTAAATCAACTCAGGTGGCGACGCTGATCAAGAATATATATACTTTTCCATACCTGCCACGCCTCCTTCTATGTGTTACAAACGGATGGACAAAGTGAATATACCCTCGGTGTAGGGTATAAAAAAATATGGAATTGTCTTAATTTTTACATATAAAAACAGTTTTGCAAGTGGTGTGGTTTTCATGACCGCCAGTGTACATTAGAGCTGTTCAAAATAAAAACTTTTTGATTTTTTCACGATGTGTTAGCGGATTACAGTACCCTTATAAATATGTCTGGACAAAGCCCATTACTAGGATTAAGGTTAATATTAAAAACTGGATAAGCGGACAAAAGTAAAAAAGTACAGATTTTCCACTTTCTTGTTGCAACACCACAAATATTATCTTACCGCCGATCCCATGGAACATCATTTTCAATGTACTGTTATTTGCTTAGAATAATGCCGAAACCGCATATCATTATCTTATTTCAAAACCAAGATATCTGCATTTTTCTAAATTAACAGACCTGTTTTTTTTCGAATCGGAATTGACAAATTTACATATTAAAGTGATTCTAATTTTTTATACCCTACACCGAGGGTATATTTGGTCTCTCCGTTTGTAACACATCGGAGGGGGTGTGGCAGGTATGGAAAAGTATATATATTCTTAATCAGCGTCACCACCTGAGTCGATTTAGCTATGTCCGTCTGTCTGTCTGTCCGTCTGTTGAAATCAGGTTTACGGGAAAACCAAGAAAGCTTATTGAATGAAACTTTCACCTACAGGTCACATCTTATTGCAGGCATCTTGCTATTGAAAATGGGCGAAATCGGTTGACGGACACGCCTACCGCCCATACTCTATGTAAATTTACCCAGGCCAATTTTGAAAAAAGTTGCAGCGATTTTGATGAAACTTGGTGATTTGATGCACATGTGAACCAAATTAGAATTAGGCTGGGTTTCAAGTTTCCAAAGGGTTGTATAGGGGCGTGACACAGCCCTAAATTTTATCATTTATACCACCATAACTTGTAAGCCGTTCAAGACATTGCGATGAAATTTGGTAAACGGATACATATCAAATATATCTTGAATTGAGATAAAAGTGGGCGGAATCGAAAAAATGGGCGTGGCACTTTTCAAATGTTAAAAATTTTTATTCCGTATATCTCAGAATTGGCACAAACGATTTCCATAAAAATTTTGGAGATGATGCCGCTGAAGCAGTCATCAATACAAGGTCAGCTACTTTACTGAAAAAACTCGCTCAAGGGCGTGGCACCACCCACAGTATTTATAAACGTTATATAAAGAGAACTAACAACGTAATCGTTATGAAATTTAATGAGGTAGATAAACTTGCTATAAGGTCTCTTATTACAAAAATTTGGTCCAATAGTACCTGTGGGCGTGGCACCTCCCATATAACCAAAAAACGTATATTGTTATAGATAGTGTGCTATGAGAGTAATCTTCATAAAATTTGGTGTTTAGATGTCAGTTACTATAGGCTTTAAAAATAAATGAATTTTAACAGGATTGCATCAGTGGTTGTGGCACGTCCCTTATTAATATAAATTTGTAAGCGCTATTTTAAGTGAACTATTGCAGCAATTGCTATGAAATTTAATGTAAGTGGTTCAGTTGCTATAGAGTATGTCTGAATCGAAATTGGCTGAAATAGTGGGCGTGGCACCTCCTATAAATAAGTGGGCGTGGTACCTCCCATAAAAATAAAATACGGTAAGTGCCATATTTATCGAAATATGTGAGCAATAGAGCACCCATATGTGCAAAAGTGTTAAATGTTTCGCTCCACACGCCTTTTCTAATAGAATGGGGTTAAAAAAGAAGATCTGCATAAAAATTTAGTGTTTCTGTTGGAAACAGGCCAGTCGCTTTTCACTCAAAGGCTGAAAAATAAGCTTAAAATTAGTTTTTTTATTTATCGATCTACAACTGTAAAACAAAGGATTTTTGTGATAACGACTCAGGACATTTCGATGTAAAATCAAATGGCTAATACATCTTTCATACACTATTTTGATCTATATGTATGCGTTCGTGGTCTTAAATGATGTTAAACACAAATTTTATAAGAAATTTTTCAATTTTTTTTTTAAACGGTCCCCATTAAATATTTGAAGAAGATAAATTTGTTCCCGTTACCTTATGTAATAGAGAATCTCATGTAGTTTAAGAAAAAATTTTTTTTTTTAAAATATTAATTTTTGATGCTAAAAAAAAACTATTAAAATTCATTTTAAAATGGTTTTTGGCTTATCTACATTTGGGTGACCAAAAAACAATCGAGTTTTAGATTTATATGTTGCTTTTATGAAAAGTAGTTAGTGTTTTGAAAAAAAAAATGAAGCCCTGAAAAAATTTCATTAACATATATTGATATTTAGAGGTCGATAGTGTCCGATTTAGGAATTAAATTCATTCTTTTTTTTTTTTGTATCATTTTTCATTAACTTGGCAATGCCCATTTCAAAAATGTTATAAGTTTTTCAATATCTTATAGTTTTCAAGTTATTAGAGAAAAACTGCAAAATTCCATATAAAAAAAAAAATTAGGTTCTTATATGGAATTTTATAGTTTTTCTCTAATAACTTGAAAGCTATAGGAGATATTGAAAAACTTTTTTCTTAAACTACATGAGATTCTCTATTACATAAGGTAACGGGAACAAATTTATCTTCTTCAAATATTTAATGGGGACCGTTTAAAAAAAAAAATTTTAAAATTTCACATAAAATTTGTGTTTAACATCATTTAAGTTCACGAACGCATACATATAGATCAAAATATTGTATGAAAGATGTATTAGCCATTTAATTTTACATCGAAATGTCCTGAGTCGTTATCACAAAAATTTTTTTGTTTTACAGTTGTAGATCGATAAATAAAAAAACTCATTTTAAGCTCATTTTTCAGCCTTTGGGTCAAAAGCTACTGGCCTGTTTCCAACAGAAACACTAAATTTTTATGCAGATCTTCTTTTTTAACCCCATTCTGTTAGAAAAGGCGGGTGGAGCGAAACATTTAAAACTTTTTCACATTTCATGGGTGCTCTAATGTATATCCCATATGTAGATATTCGTTTGACTTTTTCAACCCCTTTAATTTTTCTTCATTATTTTCTTTATTTTTAAGACTTTTTCAGTGATTTTGAATTGTTTTATCATTTCTTAAACTCTTTCAACTTTTTTGGACACTTTCATATTGTTTCGACATTTTTCATATTTTTTCGACATTTTGAATTTCTTTCAACTTTCTTCAATGGCTTTCATATTTTACCGACTTTTTCAGTCTTACAACTGTTTCAACATTTTTCATCTCCTAAACCTTTTTACATTTCACATTTTTTCGACTTATTCAACCTCTTCAACGTCTTTTAACATTTATTTAAAACGGACTTTCAGTGCAGTGTAGGGTATGTGAGTTTCGGCCTGGCCGAAGATAACACCTTAACTTGTTTGATTTTATATATTGCTTAGTGCTTATCTAAAAGTGAATTTTGAACATATTTAAATTTCAAAAAATTTAATTTCAAAAAAATATTTCAAAACTAGTATTTTGAAACGGTATGTCTTCAAATCTTTTTGTATAAAAATGCTTTAATTTAATTAAAAAAAAAATAATATGCTTTAAATAAATTCGCTTAGGCATTGTTTTTTTTTTTTGTTTGCTTATAAAACTATTTTTTTTTTTATAAAAATGTTACTCGAAATATGGTCGACATAACATCTTGTTTTTTTTTTTTTATTATATATTATTCTTCAATCAATCCTAAGAATGTACATATCTGCCGACATATGCATTTTTTATTGAAATTGCGCACCAGCTTAATTGTATATTTTCCAAATTAATGTCGAAAATTTCGATTTCAAAGCGAATACATAATCGTAATTCATTAGACTTCTTCTTTAAAACTAATTACAACTCGTCTTCGCAGAATTTTATTTACCAAAGATATGCCCAGTGTCTTAAAATCTATAAGCTCAGAAAAAGAGAAGCATGTATTAACCTTTAAAAAAACTCGAAGAACTGTTTTTATAGCCTTTTACCTCAAGTAACTAACATAAGGAGCCAGATTGATAAGAAAACTCTTACATAGTAGCAATAACTTTTTTTAAACAGCAACATTTAAAAACTAAGAACTTTTTTTAAAATATTTTAAATTGTAAACATGCGTTTTGATGACAAAGCTATTTCAAAAAGTCGTACCTGCACCGTGTTGTGACACTTGCATCCAAAATGTTGCCACCTATGATTTACATATACCTCGCCCATAAGCTTTTAAACTATCACCTTCAAATGATCAGAAATGGCTCAAAAGCAGGCTTTGTCGATTTCCCCTTATTCTTAGTTCTTGAAATTATGCGTAAACAAAAAATACAGACATTAATAATAAGTGGCCTGTTTCTATACAATAACGCATTAGTCCAAATACATATAAAGGATTTTGTAGGTTTAATCCGAAAAATGTTTTTCTACAGATTTTTCCAATACGGAAAAGCTTTTCGGACCTTAACCTGTAAATTCGATTAATTTCGGGAACTCAGCACATATATTGTACAGGACGTAATTTTGAACAAAAAGCAATATATTTCTATTTCCTTTTGTTACACAGTGTAAATAAACATTCAACAAACTATTTGGCTTTCCATTTTTCTAGTGAAAGTTTCAAAGTATTTTATAGCCAGAATAAAGTACTGATAACAAAATTAAGCGAGGCAGCTTCTGTAAATGTTTATTAATAGCCTGTTTGTAAGCAGCTTTGTCTTATCTCATGTAAAGTCTGCAGACCATAAAAAATTTCTTTTGATTTTGCGAACCTTGAAATTCTTTGAATGAATGGAATTAATTTTTTATATCAATTTCTAAATAAAAATTTTAACTGGCAAAGAATTTTAACTTTAGGGTCGTTCAAATATTACATAGTTTAACCTGAAAGAGGTCCACGAATCATTGGGGGAAGGTATGGGTTGTTGATTTTACGGCATATTAAAGAGATTGAAATCAGTATAAACTTCTCGTAGTCATTTTATTTTTTCTTGTGCTTGTTTGACGTAACATTGCGTTAGGGCGGCTCGTTTTGGACCAAACTGTTTTTTCTTCGTTCTCAGTTAAAAATCTTATAGTTTAAGCTGTATTAAAAATTTAGTGAAAATTTCAGCTTTAAATGAGCAATAAACATAATAATAAACAAAATGAACCAAGTTTCATCAAAATTGGATAAAACTTTTTTGAGCTGGAATTAGTGCAAATTTGAAAAATGTCATTTCGAGAAAAATAATAACTATAACAAGGAACTTACGCAGCGTCGTCAAAACCTGACTATACAAAAATCAGTATAATTTTAAATGTCGACCTGAAATTTTAAATGCATATACATATGTATATTCTCGACACATTTATACACAATTTTATGAAAAAAAATTTTAAAAAAAGTTCTTAACTCACTAATGTTATTACTGGATCACATATTTGCAAAGCAATTACATTTTGATATTTCTATTCTGACAGCCAGATGCGTCAGAGCACATTATAACATTTTTGGTGGCAAAAAAAATATCTTATTCAAATAATGCAAGAGACAGGATCCAATTTCTTCGAACTTCGAGTATTAATAATAATCTGATTTGAAAAAAGTGTTTCATTTTGAAATCTGTGTTCCTTTTACTTTAATACAAAATTAATAAATATTAATAATTAAATGATTATTGAACTTTAGCCATTTTTCGCAGCGATCAACATTTTATGTAAAATTTTACAAGTTGAAACAATGCTTTTATGTATTAAACAAACTTTGATAACAAAGGAAAAAAACAACAACAACTCTAGAATATAGACATATGTTTCGATTCTTAAAATCTCATCAGTATATTTTTGGTTGATGTCTACGTCAGCACTCAAATTGCAATTTTAATACATAAAAGCATTGTTTCAACTTGTAAAATTTTACATAAAATGTTGATCGCTGCGAAAAATGGCTAAAGTTCAATAATCATTTAATTATTAATATTTATTAAGAAAGCCAATAAAACAAACTAAAATTAATAAATAAATTTGAAATGTATACAATAGTCAACTTTTTCAAAAACGCAAAAAAACACTGTTTTGTTTTTTGTTTTATAGCTGTAAATTTCCCTTTATTAATTTTGTTGCATTGAACATTTTTGTGGCAACTTCATAACTAACAAAAAACTGCAAGTTAATAATTCAGTGTTCCTTATTTAAGAAAATAAGAAGGAGCAATAACATTGGAGTGCGGAAAACTGGAAACGAATAATATCTATGATCTGACGTAACAAAATTTGGTCTGACTAAACAAAATTTATTCGTTTTTGCCAAGTGCATGCGTGCACTTCTAAAGATCTTTATTAACTGCCCTATTATCAAGTGTACATTAATTATCATCATCTTCTTATTACTAATACATATGTGCAGTCTTATGCTATTACAAAATACATATGTAACATCTTCCTCCTAAATTTCATACTTTGTAAATATTCTATTTAAATTAAATAAATCAATTCAATACGTTTACATTTTTTTTTTAAATACAATTATAAATTAGACTTAAGTATAAATTTCAATTATAGATAGTAATCAATTAAAAGTATTATTTTTTTTAACATACGTTTTACTACATACATCTTCCTCCTTAATTTTATACATTATAAATAAATTCAAGTTCAAATTTTAATTTCAATTCAATACGTTTATAACTTTTTTAAATGCAATTATAAAGTAAATGTAAGTATAGTAAATTCAATATTGATATCAATCAATTGCGATTTAATTTAAAAATTTTTTTAAGTAAAATAAGCTTATGCCCTGCATGTACACTCGACCACTTCTTGTTTTCGATTGACTTAGCATTGTAGGTCGTGAAGGGCAATTTGGCTGAACAGATTCAGTTAATTCGGGTTTTATCTGTGCTTGAATTTTGTTTTTATTTCTCAAAAACCAACTATTTCGTCGAGATAGAATGTCATTGGTGTCACAAGCAATATATGATCTGGGAGTGTTGGCTTTTTTAATGATTTTCCCTTCTTCCCACGCATTTCCTTTTCTAATCATTATATGTTCATTATTTTTAAATTCTGCTTTTTGTTTAGCTCCTTTGTCATAATATTTTTTCATATTACATTCTTTTTTGATAAATTTTTCATCCACGTTTTCATTCACTTTTGGTCTCAATAAACATTCTGAAATAGGTAGTTTTGTTTTCAATAATCTATTAAAAATTAATTGCGATGGTGCCAAGTCTAAGTCCCTTACATTTGTGTTTCTATATTCCATTAATTTAATAAAAATTTCTTCCTCACGTTTTAATTTTTTTAACATATTTTTAGCTATTTGCACAGCTCTTTCCGCCAATCCGTTTGATCTTGGATGTAATGGCGAGCTTGCAATTATGTCAATTCCCCAACGGTTTCTAATTTTTTTGCATTCAAATGAACCAAATGGCATATTATCTTATACAATAGTTTTTGGAATCCCGAATTGCGCAAAAATTTCAACCCAGTTTTTAATTACCTTAGCCGAAGTTTTATTAATCATTTTTACCTCCTCAGCGATATCGCAACGTATTTTATTAAAAGGAATTTTTGGAATTTCATGAGGTTTCAAATGTTCTTTTTGATTTGCTTTTTGATATTTTGCACAAATTTTACATTTTATTATTTCCTTTTCAATATCATCATTCATAGACTACCAATAAAATATTTTTTTAGCTCTACTTTTTGTTTCATTTATGCCCATATGGGATTCATGCAGCAAATGGATCATTTCATTCTCCATTGACTTCGGTATCATTATTCTTTCATCATAAAATAGAATTACATTATCTTCCAAAATATTGTTTCTTTTACTAAAATAGCACTTAATCCTTTCATGAACTTTGCTTTTGTGTCCCGGCCAATCACTTTTATATTTTTCCTTTAGCTGTGATCGTATTGGAGCCTTTTCGGTTTCTGACCTAAGTTTTTCTTCTTTTTCTATACTTGCATTTATCGATAGTACTGCTTTATTAAAAATTTCTTCCTCACCTGCAATTTTTTTTATTACTATCTCTTGATAAATAATCTGCAATATATATATTTCTCGGTAAATATTCTATTTTAATGTCATAATTCAATAATTTAATTCTCATTCGTTGTAGTTTACCCGACGGAATTTTGTGTATATCTTTAGCCATTATTGATAAAAGTGGTTGATGGTCACTTTTAACAATAATTTCCCTTCCATATATATAGTTATGAAACTTTTTGCAGCTGTAAATAATTGCTAATAGCTCCTTTTCTATTTGGGCATATAGTTGTTCTGTTTCAGACATACTCCTAGAACCATAGGCTACCGGTAAATTACTTTGCATAAGGCAACATCCTATGCCATTTTTTGAAGCATCTTTACATGCATTAAACGGCTGTATAGCCTGTGAGCTTATGAGTACTTCTTTTATTTTATCTACAGTATCGGAATGTATTTTCATCCATTTATATATAACACTAGCGGACCCTCGCTTGCTTTGCTACGCGTGCGAAAATAATATTCTTATTGTCTAAAGAAAAAATTTGTCGACTGGCCGAACAGTTAAAATGCTTTTTTTTTTTTCCAAAAATTAAAAAATTGTTTTATTACTATTTTAAAATGAGTTTAATGTAATGCTTTTCGGTAAATAATAATTATTTGTTTTTCCATCTGTTGCGCAATGCTGATGGTTTGCCTACTCGTGAGCATCCAACATAAAGCTGTCCTTGTGATTAAACTGGATACTCCAAGTTGATACCGCAGGCTTCCAAAGATTGACCTTGCGCCTTATTGATGGTGATCGCAAAGGCAAGACGATCAGGAAATTGAATGCGAAAAAGGAAAATCGGTAGGAATCATAGGAATTTGGGGAATCAAAATCGCCTTTGTATTTTTCTTTCAAAATAGTTGCTTCGATGACATTTTTCATTAGTTTTTTCACGGCAAGTCTGGTGTCATTACAAAGTCGTGGTTGGTTTATATTGCGAAGCATAATAATTGGTGCACCAACTTTGAGTTGTTGTTTGTATGGTGACAGTCCTGGCAAATCAAGTGAATTCAAAAATGAATAAACGCAATTTGTAGTCCTATCTAACTACGAAAAGAAAATATAAATCGTCAACATACAGAAAGTTGCATACAACAACCGATATACATTCGTCCCTCATACTCTTCGAAACACACAATTTTTACAAAGTGCAAAATGTTAACTTTGCATAGCAATTTAGAATCTTCTACGTAAAGAAAAATATGGAAATAATTGCTTTTCACATGTTTTGCTGTTTTCTAAACTATACTTGGAAAAAACTTACTTCAAATAAAGCAAATTCGCAACTGGAATGGGATAAATAGCGCGCAGCCAATCAACACAATGAATCAATGGCGTTTAATTTTCTCATATTGGTTGGTACCGCCTATTTCTTCATTGAAACTTACTTTAGACCGAATCTTTTATAAATGTATGTGTGTACCAAGTCCCAGTCGTCTGCGTCTAATAGTTGGTGAGATGTGATGAATTTGATTTTTCTTTTACGTGGGAGGGCGTGGAGTCGCCTATTTGTTTTTAAACTAAACTATGCTAAGAACTTCCGATAAACCATACGAAACATATGTACAAAATGTTATACATCTGCGTCAGGTGCTGAGGTACATGTAACGAATTTTACTTTTTTCACGTATGGGGGCGTGGTACCGCCTATCTTTTCATTAAAGATTACTCAAGCTTGTATTTCTTATATATGTACCAAGTTCCATTCATATGCGTCCAATAGTTAATGAGATATGGTGAATTTGAATTTTCTCTTTTTCTTCCAAACTAAACTATGCTAAGAACTTTCCATAGGTCATGAGAAACTTATGTAGAAAATTGTATTCATCTGCGTCAAATAGGTGCTAAGTTATAACAAATTTTAGTTTTTTCTCTTACGGGAGGCGTGGTAACGCCCATTTTTTCATTGAAAATTTCTTAAGGTCGTATTTTTTATATTTGTACCAAGTTTCATTTATATGCGTCCAATATTGAATGAGATATGATGAATTTAAACTTTCTCTTATATGGGGGGGGCGTGGCATCGCCTTTTTTTTCCAAACCAAACTATGCCTATAACCTTCCGCAGACCAAAAGAAACATTTTGAAAAAAAAATTATGAAAATCAGTCGAGCAGTTCGCGAGTTTAGGTGCGACAGACGAACGGCGTTCAATTTTTATATATATAGAGATTATTTTTTAGCAAATTTCTCAATGGAGCTGTCATATCAGCCATATTGGGTACAAACGATCTGATATAGTTAATGAATCCTAAAAATCTTTGCAAATCTTTTTTATTCTTTGGATAGGTTAAAATTTGTATACCTTCCATTCGTTCATCACTTGGTAAAATTCCGTTCCCTGAAATCTTGTGCCCCAAATATTCCACAGACTTAACATCGTATTGTAATTTATTCGGATTGAATTTAATGTTCAGTTCTGTAGCTTTTTTGACTACATCTTTGAGCGCCTGGTCATGTTCTTATTGTGTTGTTCCAAATATTAGTATATCATCGATATAAGCTTTGACATTTTTTAAATTACCAAAGTTTTCTTCATTTTTCCTTTGGAAAACTTCTGCTGCAGTTACTAACCCAAATGGCAGGTTTTCAAATTGATACAAACCTTGTGGGGTACTAAATGTCACTTACTTTTTTGATTCAACGTCTAATGCTATTTGATAGAATCCCTGCTTTAGATCTAAGGCTGTAAAAAATTTAGCGTTTCCTAGGTCAGATTTTATCTCCTCAAAAATTGGTATCAAATGTTCTTTTTTTACCCATTTATTTAAATGTTTTGGATCTAAACACACTCTTAGTGTTCCATCTTATTTTTCAACGATTATTATATTGTGCACCCAATCTCTTGGCTCATTTACTTTTGATATTATTTCTTCTTTAACTAGGTTGTCTAATATTTCTTTTAGTTTTGCTTTTAATTTTAGAGGTACTCTTCTTGGTGGATTCGATACAGGTATGGCACCTTCTTTTAGAACTATTTTATATTTTATATTTACCTGGAAATTTACCAGATCCCTCAAATATTTCCTTATTTTCACTTACAAATTGCTCTTTTTTAGTTAACCTTTTGTCTTTAACTTCACTTCTCACATTTTTACTATCATTAATTGCATTTATTCTTTTGACTAAGTATAATTTTTCTAAGGAATCTGAACCTAAAATTGGATGAAAACATTCATTAATTATTAAGAATTTTTCTTTCGTCACAATATTTGCATGAATGCAGATTAATTCATTTTCTCCCACAGGAATTATTTGTTGACCACCACTACCTGTATGTATATTTTATTTAGTAAATCTTACTATTATAATTAACTACACTTTAAATAAATAATTATCTTATTTAAATTAAATTTAAGTTTATTTAGAAAACTAATAACATTCTTATATAATATTCTCTTTGAGATAGGCTATTTTCATTTTTAATTGCTGAAGGCAATTCATTAAACAATTTAAGACCGCGATATTTTAATTGGTTTTGAGTTCCTGTGTCAAGTCTCATTCTAATCATGCTATCTTTTATTCTAATTGCTTCAAACCATTGGTTTTCCTTTTTTGCTTTTAAAGCGTTACTGTTGTCCAGTGTACAAACATACAAATCTTCATCATCTTCCTCTAGTTCTATTCTTTCTTGTGTTATTAAAGAAACAGATTTCAACTTACATGCTATTGCAAAATGATTTAATTTTTTGCAAATGTTGCATTTTTTACCGTATGCTGGACATTCTCTTTTCTTATGATCGCGATTGCAACGTGTGCATAAAATTAAATCATAACTGTTTACCTTACTCATTTCTTTTTTGTTTTCATTAGTATTTCTTGTAAAATAATTTGCACGTTTCTGATTATTTATTACATTAACTGTAGCCTCGGCCGCCTGCATGTTTCTTGCTTCTTGTAGCAACTCCACTGCGCGACACATCTCTACTGCCTTTTTGAAGTCTACATCTGATTCCAGCATTTTTTCTTGTATTTTTTTGTTATTGGTACCAATGACTATTATGTCTTTTAATAGTGACTCTTTTTGCCGTTCAAATTCACATGATCCCGCTAACTTTTTTAAGTCTACTAAAAAGTTGTCGAAGGGCTCATTTTCAGATTGGCAACGAGAAAGAAGAGAAATCTTTCGTAGACGACACGGATTTTCAGCTCACAAAAATTTTCAAGCGCTTTGATAGTTTCAGCATATGATTTTTTCTGGTCATCTGACATCGTAAATGTGTTGTAAAGTTCTATGCCTTCTTCACCAATACAGTTTAGAAATATTGCTATTTTTACATCTTCCTCTTTCGAGCCTAACTCCGACGCAGTTGCAAAAATTTCGAAATTTTGCCTAAACTTACGCCAATTTTCAGCAACATTTCCTTCCAAACGTAAACTTGCTTTACAAATTCCATTTTACATATATTTTTTTTTTGTTACTGGCGATATTGGTGTTTTATTATTACTGTTCTGTTGCTGCTATTCTTCTTTTGTTTTTTCTAAAGTGTCTTCCCACGTCTCACTGTCATCTGCTTGTATTGAGTCCATTAATTAAACTAATTTTTTTTTTATTTGATTCTATAGTTTCATTATTTCCGAATTTCGAATTGCTTTTTTTTTTTTTCTTATGTAATTTTATGTTGCTTCATACTTTACAAACACGTGATTCTTACACCGCGGCTGCGCCATGTCAAGTGCATGTGTGCACTTCTGAAGATCTTTATTAACTGCCCTCCCAGTGTGCCAAACGAATTCGTTATTTCGTACTATTCATCCGAAACGGATTCTGTTACGAATTCGTCTCGAACTCGTTTTCGTATGAAATTCCTCTCGAAAAAACGGAAGGATCGTCCGCATTAACGAATTCGTAACAGACTTCAAATACGAATTCGTTTTTTGTTCACAAAACGAATTTTTTTGTTCATAAAAAAAATTAATTTTATTTAAAAAAAAAATTTTTTTTATTATTTAATATGCAAATTGTAAGACTTTATTGTGTAATAATTACTATTAAGTAATTGTTATATAATATAAGTATGTAACACAGCCTTAAGTTGTGAGTATCTATAATACAGTTAACTGTTCAACCAAAATTAGAGCGTTGAGCGTTGACTTTGCCACCGCAACGCTTTGGAGTTGAGTGCTGAACCTAAATAAGAGCGTAGCGTTAAATGTCATGTAGAGTTTATTTGTTTACTATTTGTGACAGAAAAAAAAAAATCAACACATGAAAATAAAAAATTAGCTGCCAACGCTCTGTCAAAATTGGAAAATCGAATACGCTGGCGTTAGAGCGTTGCTTATTTCGGTTGGCTTCATATAAAATGTATTTGCATGAGAGAATTTTGACAGCAAAACGACGCTGGCGCTCCAATTTAGGTTGAGCAGTAAGCTGCGACGCTAATGTCATCTTCATTTCCTTTTGTTTTTTTGTTATATTGTCTCTCTTTCTTTGCGTAGTTGGTTTTTTGAAATATTTTAACGGAAAACTATTCATTCGATTTTTTGCAAGCAGAGACATTGGATCTGATTGCTGTTTAAATAAAAAGTTTTTAAAAAATATAACACTTATTTCAATTGCATATAATTTTATTTTATTATCAAATTAAATTTTACTTACAATTTACAAATTTGCAAAGTCAGGCTCGAACCCATGTCCCAGCGATTCATAGTCATGCGCGCTACCTACTAGGCTACTATTAAAATATAAGTCAAAGGCGAATGATATCTTCTCTCATTTGATACGCTTTATTTACAAAAAACGAATTCGTTACGGACTTTCAAATATTCGTTTCGAATGCGTTTTTTGTTCATACACCGGATCAGTTTCGAACTTGTTTTTTGTTCATAAAAAAAAATTAAATGTTTTAACCCTCATCCTGTAGGAAAAAAAGTAACAAATTCTGATTTTTGGGCAAATTTTGCCCAATACGACTTTATTACATTTTCTTAAGACTTGTTACAGTTAATACAAGTTATTTCCACATGTGAACTATGTTTACATAAAAATAAATTACAATTTTTACATTTTGTGTTATACTTAGTACTGTTTGACGAATTTGGACAGAAGTGACAACGTGCTCGCTTAATATTTATCACTTTCTGTGTTTGGACAATCTGCTTTGCAACAGAACCATGCGGTTGAGATGTTCGTTGTAGCTTTTCATCATACAATAGGTCAAAACCCAATTGCTCAAGGAAAAGTCTGCGTCGAAAATGTTTTTTTTATTCCACTCGGGGTTCATCGATGTCCAATTACAAAAGCATTGCAGCAGAAATGTCAAGCATATTGGTTCAATGTATCCACTCCAGCTTTTGTGTGGTTATAGTATTCTATAATATGGGGTTTCTTCTGCTGATTATCTTGTATTTTTTAATCGTGGTGCAATGTACTTAGGAGATAAACGCAGCGATTTTTTTTTGGAACATAAACGACTAGTATGGTCTTATTTTTATATTAGAAAAGAAATTCCGAATAAAAGACAGGTTTTTTCTTCATATCTAAAATTTGTGGAGGTAAAAATACCTTGTTCCTGCGAACCGTCCCAACTACAGTCATTTTTCTTTTCAATAGTTCAGCGGCAAGATCATATGATGTGAAAAAGTTATCACAAGTAATATTCCGGCCTTTGAGTCCTTCTGCTAGATCCAATACGACTCGCATGCCCTGATTTTTTTCGGGTGCACAATTACGGTCTCTCCCTGTATATACTTGCAGAGAGTAAGCGTAGTTGGTACTAGAGTCGCAGAGTGTTCAAATTTTTATACCGTACTTCGCCGGTTTCGATGGTATGTATTGTTTGAATGGACACTTTCCACGAAAAGACACTAACTGCTCATCTACAGTGACACACTCGTTTGGATTATACATAATCTTCATATTATTGGCCCATTTGTCCCACAAGACTCTAATAGGGGCTAGCTTGTCGCGAGCACGTCGATCCGCCCTGTCAGATTTATCATCAAAGCGAAAAACTCGGCTAATATTTTGGAATCTACGGAGCGCCATGGTTGTTTTGAAAATTGGCCTTCCTTTTACATCGTCCCATAAACACTCCAACGATTCACCACAAGAGCGATATACGCCCGCTAGTAAGAGCAATCCAAAATATGCCTTCAGAGATGAGTGGTTGATTGCCTTCCAAGCTTCTCCAAAAACTTTAGTTCCTGAAACAATAAAAAATTAAATATGTGGATATATTCACTTTTACTAGTCAGGTACATTTACATATGTATGTATAAATTGAAAATAAACGACATGTAAATAAATATGTATAATTGTATTTTTTTTCTGTAAGAGAAATGACACCTACATACCTTCGATGTTGGTCATATTTATAATTAGGTTTTGCATCTCCCTTGTCATAAACAACTCAAATGTAGACTTTATATGAATGGCTCGAGCAACGGCCTAAAGAGTTGGTCCCAGAGTAGTCGAAATCACATTTTCTGTACTATACCTACCCATCAATTCGTGGTTGGGTTTGTCGTACCAGGTTAGTTTTTTGTCTTTCGAAATAAAACCGGAAGATGGTTCTTCCTGTTCCTCAAGGGATGCAAATTCCTCCTGATCAGAGCGTATGCTTTCTCCATCGGATATGGCTACATCTGTTTCTGATCCATTGTCTGATTCTATTGCAAATTCTTCACTGGAACTTGCATCGTCTGACTCACTGATAAGCTCCTCGATTTGACGACGATTTAGTACTTTCTAATGAAATTTTAGTTTTATTTGGATGTAATGAACGAACATATTGTCATTTACTATTCACTGTATTCATGTACTTACCCTTTTTGCCATTTTCTTCCTTGGCACACAAAAGCTGCTCAAAAACAAATAATTTATGTACGTTACCATTCAATAAGCAAATAATTGTCACTACAACAAATTTACGCGAACAGTTTCACATGAAAATGGGCTCGCTTCGAAACAAAACAACACACTTGCTGCGATATGCGATTGTTGACAGTGAAATAAGTATAAAATCACTAAAAAAATACATTGGGCAAAATTTGCCCAAAATATTTCCCCTGGTGAAACCACAAAATTGATTTTATTTATATCGCTTAATATATCTAAAAAAATAATTGTCAAGAAGTTTAACATTCAAAATGTAAGTAACACAAGAGATATTAAGAGTTGAACAGGCGTTTGGGCGAAATTTGCCCAAAATACAGGATGAGGGTTAAGCGACTTAAAATTGCTTAAAAGTTCAAAAAAACTTAAAAAATTTTTACTCAAATTTTTTTGGAAAAACTAAAAAATTTTTGAAAATTTCCCGGAAAGTCCCGGAAAAATTTTCAAAGAAAAATTTTTAAAAAAATTCATGTCATGACAATTTGAAGACTGCCTTTTATGTTAATGGTCCGTGGCGCTTTTTTGAAATATCAGTGTTTAAAAAATATTAGTTTTTTTCGACTTTTTAAACATTTCTAAGTCGATTAAGATACAAATTTTTTTTTTAAAATTTTTCCAGGGCTTAGAAAAATTTTCAAAAATTTTTAAGTTTTTTGTAAAAAAATTTGAGTAAAAAATTTTTAAAATTTTTTTGAACTTTTAAGCAATTTTATGTCGTTTAAAATATAAATGTTTTTTTTTACAAAAAACGAGTTCGAAACTGATCCGTTTTACTTACAAAAAACAAAATTCGTTTCGATTTCATTTTATGAACAAAAAACGAATTCGTATTTGAAGCAGAGCTTGAAATAAACTTTTATAAAAGTTTTTTTTTAGGTAAAAGTAAACTTTAAACTTTTATTTTTGTGAAATAAAAGTAAAAGTTTCCTTAAAACTTTTATATCCGCAAATAAAAGTAAAAGTTTTTTTTAACTTTTATTTCAAAAAGTCAAAAAAAACTTTTTAAAAAAACTTTTATTAATAAAAGTTTTTTTTAAAAGTTTTTTTTGACTTTTATTACTAAAAGTTTATTTTAACAGTTTTTTTTTAACTTATATTTTTAATAGTCACATGCAAAGAGTTTTTTTTGACTTTTATTTTTCAAAAGGCGAAAATAAAAGTTTTTTTTGTATGAAAGAACGAGGAAAATCCAAAAAAAATATCTTGGATCACTAAGAAAAAAATTTCAAAGGAGAAAACTTAGGATTATTGATAATAAAGTCCAAAGGAAAATACTTAAGATGTGTCTGAAAAGAAAGAAATTTATGATAATTATGCACTTATAATTTTTAGAAAAATTGTGCTTAACGCATCAATGGGAAAAGCCCGAAAATGGATTTTGGGAGTACAGGGGAGGTTCCTGACCCTCCAAAGAGGTGTTTTGGACCCATTTTTCGAAAAAAAATTTATGGCACGAATCGATGGGAAAAGGCCGAAAATGGATTTTGGAAGTACAAGTGAGGTCCCCGACCCTCCTAAATGGGATTTTTGGACCCATTTTTCGAAAAAAATTTTATTGCACGAATCGATGGGAAAAGACCGAAAATGGATTTTGGAAGTGACAAGTGAGGTACCCGACCTTCCTAAATGGGATTTTTGGACCCATTTTTCGAAAAAAACTTTATCGCACGAATCGATGGGAAAAGGCTGAAAATGGATTTTGGAAGTGACAAGTGAGGTCCCCGACCCTCCTAAATGGGGTTTTTGGACCCATTTTTCTAAAAAAATTTTATTGCACGAATCGATGGGAAAAGACCGAAAATGGATTTTGGAAGTGACAAGTGAGGTACCCGACCTTCCTAAATGGGATTTTTGGACCCATTTTTCGAAAAAAATTTTTTTGCACGACTCGATGGGAAAAGGCCGAAAATGGATTTTGGAAGTGACAAGTGAGGTCCCCGACCCTCCTAAATGGTATTTTTGGACCAATTTTTCGAAAAAAATTTTTTTGCACGAATCGATGGAAAAAGGTCGAAAATGGATTTTGGAAGTGACAAGTGAGGTCCCCGACCCTCCTAAATGAGATTTTTGGACCAATTTTTCGAAAAATATTTTATTGCACGAATCGATGGGAAAAGGCTGAAAATGGATTTTGGAAGTGACAAGTGAGTTCCCCGACCCTCCTAAATGGGATTTTTGGACCCATATTTCGAAAAAAACTTTATCGCACGAATCGATGGGAAAAGGCTGAAAATGGATTTTGGAAGTGACAAGTGAGGTCCCCGACCCTCCTAAATGGGTTTTTTGGACCCATATTCCGAAAAAAACTTTATCGCACGAATCGATGGGAAAAGGCCGAAAATGGACTTTGAAGGTGACAAGTGAGGTCCCAGACCATCCTAAAAGGGTTATTGAACCCATTTTTCGAAAAAAATTTTGCTCGTGCAATAAAATTTTTTTAGAAAATTGGGTCCAAAAAACCCATTTAGGAGGGTCGAGGACCTCACTTGTCACTTCCAAAATCCATTTTCGGCCTTTTTCCATCGATTAGTGCGATAAAATTTTTTTAGAAAAATGGGTCCAAAAACCCCATTTAGGAGGGTCGGGGACCTCACTTGTCACTTCCAAAATCCATTTTCGGCCTTTTCCCATCGATTCGTGCAATAAAATTTTTTTCGAAAAATGGGTCCAAAAATCCCATTTAGGAGGGTCGGGGACCTCACTTGTCACTTCCAAAATCCATTTTCGGCCTTTTCCCATCGATTCGTGCAAAAAATTTTTTTTCGAAAAATTGGTCCAAAAATACCATTTAGGAGGGCCGGGGACCTCACTTGTCACTTCCAAAATCCATTTTCGGTCTTTTCCCATCGATTCGTGCAGTAAAATTTTTTTCGAAAAATGGGTCCAAAAATCCCATTTAGGAGGGTCGGAGACCTCACTTGTCACTTCCAAAATCCATTTTCGGCCTTTTCCCATCGATTCGTGCAATAAAATTTTTCTCGAAATATGGGTCCAAAACACCTCTTTGGAGGGTCAGGAACCTCCCCTGTACTCCCAAAATGCATTTTCGGCCTTTTCCCATTGATGCGTTAAGCACAATTTTTCTAAAAATTATAAGTGCATAATTATCATAAATTTCTTTCTTTTCAGAAACATCTTAAGTATATTCCTTTGGACTTTATTATCAATAATCCTAAGTTTTCTCCTTTGAAATTTTTTGCTTAGTGATCCAAGATATTTTTTTTGGATTTTCCTCGTTCTTTCATACAAAAAAAACTTTTATTTTCGCCTTTTGAAAAATAAAAGTCAAAAAAAACTCTTTGCATGTGACTGTTACAAATATAAGTTAAAAAAAACTTTTAAAAAAAACTTTTATTAATAAAAGTCAAAAAAAACTTTTATTAATAAAAGTTTTTTTTAAAAGTTTTTCAGAAAAACTCTTATGAAAAAGTTTTTTATAAAAGTTTTTTGAAAAAACTTTTATGTAAAAACTTTTTGAAAAAGTTTTTTGGAAAAACTTTTATTCAATAAAAGTTTTTGAAGAAAGTTTATAAAAACTTTTATAACAAAAAAGTTTTAAGAAACTTTTATTTTGAAAACTTTTTGAATAAAAGTATAAAAGTTTCAAGGTCTGATTTGAAGTCCGTTACGAATTCGAAACGAATTCGTTTCTTCGTACTATTCATTCGTTTGGCACACTGGGGGATTGTAATTTCAGTGTTAAAAAAACATTCGTTTTTTCGACTTTTTAAACATTTCTAAGTTAATTAAGGATAACATTTTTTTAAAAAATTTTTTTAAAAATCTATCCCGGACTTTCCAAAATTTTTAAGTTTTTCCAGAAAAATATGAGTAACAATTTTTTTAAGTTTTTTTGAACTTTTAAGCAATTTTAAGTCGTTTAAAACACTAAATTTTTTTGGAAAAATTTTGGAAAATTTTTCTTAGTCCTGGATAAATTTTGAAAGAAAAATTTCCAAAAACAATTTTGTGTCTTAATCGAATTAGAAATGTTTAAAAAAGTCGAAAAAACTAATATTTTGGCTTAAGTTTACTTTAGGGACAACTCTCAGATTTTATTTATTTTTTAGGGGAAGTAGCGTGCTATGAATAAACAATAAATCTGCAAAAAAAAATTATCGCTCGGATCTGGCTTAGGAGATATAGCCATCGGAAATTGCGGATATAACTTTTATAAAAAACGCTATAAGTTGGGAACCCCTGAATGGATTTCCAAAATATGGATATTTAATATTTAATTTAATGAGGTCTAAATTTGTAATACAAAAAGCTTAAATCCGTTGGATAGTTTTCGAGATATGAGGTTTTTTGAAAAATTTTGACCTCTTTTTTTGAAAGAAACCGTTACTTTTTCCAAAAAATGTATTATTAACCTATAGGATACTTATATATTTAGAGAGTATAATTCATTAGCTTTAAAATGATGTGCTATTTGTACTATATATTTTGTATATTAATCAATTTTTTTTACCGAAAAACAAAAAAAAAATATATTCTTTGTTTTAAAAACAATGAAATATGTATAGGCAACAGTAATATGTTATAGACTGAACCGCGGTCGAAGGCCTCCGCGAAGCCGGTATTAGATTTTTGGGTGTTTTAAATCATGAATCGGTCTCTCGGCCTAACTTTTATGTAGAATTACTGTGGCCACTGAAGCCAGTGTTGGATACATTATAGACTGAACCGCGAAGCCGGTGCCGGTTTTTAGGGTTTTTTAAATCCTAAGCCGCGGCCGAAGGCCGCTCTCTTATCCTAACTTTTATGTGGCATTACAGTGGCCACCGAAGCCGAAGGTGTCGGATTTTTGGGAGTTTTAAATCCTGAGCCGCGGCCGAAGGCTGCTCTCTTATCTTAACTTTTATGTGGCATTACAGTGGCCACCGAAGCCAATTTTGGATACGTTATAGACCGAACCGCGGCCGAAGGACGCCGCGAAGCCGGCATTGGATTTTTTGAAGTTTTAAACCCTGCGCCGCTGCCGAAGGCCACCCAATTACAATAACTCTTATGTAGAATTTCTTGGACCAGCGCACAGTGGGAATTTTTTTAACGTTTTGGGACAAAAATCTGTCTACAATGCAATTATTAATGGATTTGAAAAATTTTTTTTTTAAAATAATTGTTAAGTACCACCAGATGTGTGAGTAACGCCCAAAATTTTGGGAACGTTCAACATAACCTCAAAAAATCCTATAAATATTTGAAATTGGTGTATTTTACTTAAAGAGGTGGTAGGGTTTCGGCGCTACATTTTAGGCATAAGTTTAAAAATGTTTTTTAGTGATATGGTAAAAGTAAATTTATTTATTTAAAGAACATATAAAAGTACAATACTTAAAGAGTACTCTGTGAAAATTTCATTAAAAAATATTGCAGAATAAGCCTTTGGCATCAAATTTCCGCGGACGCCTAAAAAAAAGTTGGTTTGCGGTGGACAACATAACTCATCACTTTATCATCTGAAATCAAAAAAACCAAAAACCATATATATTTTATTCTTTTCAAAAAAAGGATATTTTTTTTGTTTTCCGGTAAAAAAAAAATTGACTAATATAAAAAATATATATACAAATAGCACATCATCTGAAAGCTAATAAATTATACTTTCTAAATATATAAGCATCACTATATTTTAATAATACATTTTTTGGAAAAAATAACGGTTTTTTTAAAAAAAGAGGTCAACATTTTTCAAAAAACCTCATATCTCGAAAACTATTCAATAAAAGCTACATATATCCGCAACTTCCGATGGCTATATCTCCTAAACAAGATCCGAGCGATAATTTTTTTTGCAGATTTATTGTTTATTCACAGCACGCTACTACCCCAAAAAAAAATAAATAAATTCTGAGAGTTGTCCCTAAAGTAAACCTGTTCCGAAGTCCGTTACGAATTCGTTTTACTTACAAAAAACAACATTCGAAACGGATTCGTTTTATGAATTCGAAACGAATTCGCGTCCGTTTTTGTGCACTTCGGGCTATTATCAAGTGTACATTAATTATCATCATCTTCTTATTACTAATACATATGTGCAGTCTTATGCTATTACAACATCCAGTTTTCCACACTCCAATGTTATTGCTCCTTGCAAAATTTTATTTTCGCTTTGAAATTTTTTCTGATAGTGCTGGTTTTTTTTTTAGTTTGATAGCTGATTTTAGCCCAATCCTACGAAGTGATCTGCGCGCGGTCCACTCGCTAACGCTTTTATTTATCATAACTGCATCTACCTTAGGTGTTTTAATGTGATCGCATATAAGTATACGCTCCATACGGCAGGCATGGCTGTCTGTTAGCTTTCTGGGTCGGACTCTCTTGTTGATTGTATACTTATTATTGCGCTGATTTTGGACACGAAGAACTGTTCTATGACTAATTTTCAAAGCTTTTGCTGTAGTTCTTGACGACTGACCATTTTGAGTCATAATAACTGCAATATCTTGGGTTTCAAAAGATATTTTTTCATATTAATTAAATTATTCTTTTTTTCTTAAATAAGGAACACTGAATTGTCAACTTGCAGTTTTTTGTTAGTTTTGAACTGAAAACTAACAAAAAAGAAGATTGCTACAAAAATGTTCACTGATAGGAAATAAATACAGCTATAAAAGAAAAAAACAATACAGACGTGTAAAAATGGATACATGTCGCACACATTTAGCTAAAGAGACACAACTCAAAATTTGTCATTTTCGAGTTTACTTGTTAAAACTGTCCATCATGCACATATCTATCAGCACAAAAAAGATTAGTTCATTTTTTGCTGTACTTTGGTGTCAAAAAACAGTTATGTCTCTCTTCAATTTGCAATGGAAATTAGGATACAATATGCAAAAGTATCCTATTTATAGTGTCGGAGAGTTGAAGCTGTTGTGATCGCGACGTGGTTTCCAACCAAATTCTGTTAGTACCTTCATCTAAATAATCCATACTTTATTTATGAAAAATAGTTACCAAGCTCAAAACAGTTTTTTGCGTTTTCTGAAAATTCCAAAATTTTGAGTTGTGCCTCTTTAGCTAAATGTGTGCAATGTGTTTTTTTGCGTTTTTGAAAAAAAAATTAACTATTGTATACATTTTAAATTTATGTTTTTATGGTGACCTTTTTATTAATAACTAGGTAAAGTTTTGCGGGCTGAAAGTCAATAAATTAAAAAAAAAAAAAGTTTATTGTTTTAAATTTTATTTTTAATTGTTTCCGATATTTCGAATTCTTTTGGAATTCATCATCGGGGGCTAAAAATACAATTATTTTACATTAAAACTATGAAACAATCACAAAAAAAAACATTTTAGGAAACTTAAATTTTTAAAAAATTTTTAAGTTTATTTACTAATTTTGTATTAAAGTAAAAGGAACAAAGATTTCAAAATCAAAAACTTTTTTAAAATCAGTTTATTATTAATACTTTTATGACCATGTAAGTATGAAACTGCCTAACATTGTCCCAATTTTGCTCGCTACTGTACATAAGGGCCATCCGTAAATTACGTGAGTCAAAATAGGGTGGAGGGGTCCGGAAAAGTCTCACTAAATCTCACCAAGGGGAAGTGAACGAAAATCTCACGTCAACTTTTTAATGCAGATAGTATGCATTATTATAGCAGATTACATTTAAAAACTATAAGGCAAGCCTCACGGAAGGGAGAGGGGGGGGGGGGTCTGAATTTTCAAAAAAACACCTGACGTAATTTATGGACGTCTCCTAAGAGCTTCCCCACTTCTCAAGTTCTGAGAGTAAGCAACCAAGCACTGGTAACATGTGGCTACCATTTCATTAATGAGTATATTCATGCCTACGTACCCAAGCAAAACTGGACATCATTAGTGTGGGGAGCGTCTTCATTAGACCATATGAAAAAAATGGTGTCGTCGTCACTCGCTTTCCCTTCCAATTCCATTTGGTTTCGAATCTTTTCATTTTGCTGTCGATGGTGCTCCAACATAGCCGTCATAAGATTTTCCTTGCGTCTAACCGAATTATCTCTACCCTTGTTTAGAGAACTTTACTCAAGTATAAAACTTTACATAAGCGAGTAGAAATAACCCTGATGCTCACTAACCTCTAAGTCCGATGCTACAAGTGAATGAATGTAAAACAAGCTCCAAAGCGGTCTATGACACCTGGACCATTCTGGCAACAGCACATGATATCTGTAATCCTCTGACCCAGTATTGCTTTGTGAGAAGTTGGGTCCAGTCTTTCCATAACCCGAGTAAAACAGTTTTTTTAAAAAATTTGAGATAGCCCACTCTGGCATTAACCGCCTATTTCAGTATTTTTATCATAAGAACATCACTTGCAAATATTTGCAGCCAATTTTTTGTGAATAGCTTGGTAATAGATCTAGCTTTAATCCAGTGGTAAACAAAAAAACCAAAGTTTCACAAGTTTCACTATGTGACTGCCAGCGATTGCCACTACAAATCTTCAACTTGTT
Organism: Tricholauxania praeusta; assembly: GCA_949775025.1. Taxonomy (NCBI): domain Eukaryota; kingdom Metazoa; phylum Arthropoda; class Insecta; order Diptera; family Lauxaniidae; genus Tricholauxania; species Tricholauxania praeusta. The sequence goes on from OX459031.1 coordinate 48,365,553, forward strand.
TTTAAATATTTTTCATAGTGTTATTCACTCTGTGCAACTCTATTATAGCTAAATTCTGGTTTTATAGGGCTATAATTGGCAAATAAATTAAGTGTGCTACTAATTAAAAGTTTGGCTTTAACTAAGCGTATTTTATTTTGCGTCTATAACTATGGGTCAATAATTCTGAACTATTGTAAAAGCTTATCCTCTGACCCAAAAAAATATAAAATTCTTTTCGTTCCAATTCAACATATCACTGACACTTTTTCGATTCTTCCTTAAAATATCACTTAATACTAAAAATAACATGCAAATATTGAAAATATCATTATTAGTGCTACCAATTTATTACAATTAAGACAAATCATAGAAATTGTTGGCATCCTAAGCTTCAGAGATCCCTTAACATCTTACTGCACTGTATTATTATAAGCCAACACGGCGATCAGCTACTTTCAACCCTAGCCGACGGTGGAGCACTATGTGGAATTTTTCCAGAATTACTGCGACTATTGGTTGTACTACTGGAGATGGCACGATTATTCCAAGGTTGTATCGTGGCTGTGCCGAATATGACAAACAATGTATTACAAACTAAGTACACTCCAGCCGTTATGAAAAACACAATACGCCATTCATCGGGATCGTTCTAAGGAACACAATTTTAACATCAATTAAGTATTTTTAAATTTTTAGTGGGAAAAGTAAGTAGATAACATCAGTTTGTGGATAAAAGCTTTGATATTTGTCTTGGAATAAGCTAAGTTTTCGATGCACAAATTAGTATTGATAATAAGAAATACATTCGTTTTTTGATATAAAAGTATTCCGCTACAATTTTGTCTAAAACAATCATCAAGTTTCTTATCCATTTTCGTTGCTATAATGTAATGTTAAATATTATTAATCAATTTACCTCGTTAACAACGATGGCTCCGACAACTAAGGGTGCAAAAATAGATAACAAATTTGAAAAACCATTTGTTATACCCATCATAGGACCAGCAAAATTAGGCGAAAGATCCATATGATTCACTAAGTAGCCACAGAAAGATGCAGCATTCAAACCAACTCCAATGGTGAGCAATGTTATGGCCAATGTTTTTTCATCAGCCGTCATATAGCCTAAAGCTACCAGACATGCCATCGGTACCCATTGTCCAATTGAATTGAAAAGTTTACGTGAATATGTTACAGATATGATATTTCGATTAATTAACATATCAGAAATCGGACTGATGATAATACACAGAATCCACATTACAAAGTATGGTAAGGCCGAGAGTAATGCGTTCGCATTAACGTCTAATTGCAAGACGTTACTCATGTACGTTGGCATTTCTGTCAATAGCGTATAAAAACCCCATGTAAATCCGCAATGGGCTGCCAAAAGCCCATAAAAGGGTAATGAAGTGAACAACGCTTTCCAAGGAACGGCCATATTCTAAATTATAAAACTTTAATCAACTCAATTCATTAACCCCCGTATTATGAAAGACGAAACAAGTGAGTGACGCATTTTCATCGAAACTTTAGTTTTTGAATTATGTACATATGTCATTTTAGTTCAAATGAACATAAAAGTCGGAGCAAGTCTTTAGTTAAAAGTGTCACTATCAGTCACTTACTTGTTTCGTCTTACATATAAGGGATTAAATTTCATGAAAAAAGTTTAAAATTATTGAATTGGAACTCAGGAATAAAACGCTTACCTGACTTTCTTCTCCACTACCTGTGAGACTTTCAATATATTTCTGCTCAACCATTGAAATAACCTTAGATTGTTCTGGAGACTCTGCGCCAAAATATAAAAACACAATAGACCAGGCCAATGCAACTCCTCCCGAAATATAGAATATTCCTGGCCAGCCTATATTCGAATCGAAAATTACTCCACTTGTTGCAAAAATAATCGATGTTCCAAGTTGTGCACCGGAATATACTGATGTTGCCAAAAAGCCACGTTCCGTACGTGGTGCCCATTTAGCTAGCAAAGTATGAACACATGGATATACCACACCCTGTGTAAGACCTACAAGTACACGTAGTCCACATAACAACTTCCAACCACCATTTGCAGCAGCCAATGGATGAAACAGAGTAACTACAGAAGCTATTACTGTTGCTGAACCGAGTACTAATTTAGCTCCATATCGTTTAGCTAATAGCCCAGCTGGCACCTGAGCTACAACATACCCCCAAAAGAAACTGCTTAGAATTAATGACTTTATTGATGAATCCCAACTATATGCTGGTGCATTAGAAGTGGATTGTGTCATAGGTACGATCGCAGCTGCTATGTTGACACGTAAAAAGTAACCAAAAATCAAACCGGTGAACATAAGAAAGGCTTGAACATGACGCACACCAAATATGTTAGCTGAAACAAAAATAAAAAGATAGATGTATCAAGTCCACTAAAGTTGACCTTATTTGAGTTCATAATTTTTTTTTTTAACAAAGGTGGTCCTTTTTCATTTATATTTATACTATTAGTGTAGAAAAAAACTGTAAGTTTGTTATTCGCTGAGGGTTCGCTCTCAAGCTACTATATCGATTACAAGAACTTTTCACTATTAGGAAGCCATTAACATGCGAGTGTTATAGGCCACTGAGGCAACTGAAGCTATTGCAGTCACAGATAAGTAAATGAGCTGCAGTCATAAAGTTAATTCCAAAATGCTGATTGCTGGTTATTCCAGTTTATTATTCTACATTCATGAATGTCACAAAGACACTGAATAATTTAGTTTTCTAATGTAGTTGGCTAGAAAGGGAAGCTTTAATAACTTTAGATTTTACTAAAAACAAGCTCAGTACGAAATATTTGGTATTACAAGCAATCACTGAATTGTATGAGAAAAGGAGCAGGGTTAGACAAGAGAGCATGACACTTCCCATTACTATTTTAGCCAAATAATAATTTACCAAACTTGGTGCGATAAAATCTTGCACTATGAGCAATTGTTAGTACGGGCGGGAGTACCTCCCACACAAGGACATACATATTTTGAATAGCTGTGCTAAGAAAAATATATGTACTTACAAATTTTAACGAAATCGGTATTGCAATATTTAGTGACCATGTAAGCTCTGAACAAAATATTCGCGAACTTTTGCAAATGGGCGTAGCATCTCTCGTATAAGAAAACCTATAATAATTTACGCGCGTTTTGCTTTTGAACGCTATTCCAGCAAATTTGGAACCCATATTACCATTTATACACTAACACTCTGGAAAATATTCAAAGAAAGTTTACACGTATGATTTGTTACAAATTCAAAATACCTAGAGGTACATACCAGTCGCGATTGGAAAGTCTAAAAATGGTTTTATTATTTCACAGAAGATTATTTATCAATGAATTGTTTTTATATAAAATCATGTCTGGCAAAGTGGTTACAAACCTTGTTAATTCTTTTCTTGTGCACATTCCTACCAGGCTGACAAGATATGCGCCCATTTTTTATCTACCACCTGTAACTTCCAATGTCGAATTTTATTCTCTCATTCTTAGGTTAAAGCGCCAGCATAACGAATATTTTGAAACGGTGAACTTACTTGAAAATTCATTAGCATTAACAAAAACTAGAATATCAGGAGCTACAAAGCGAAATGTGGCCCAATTTGAGATAAAAACATGCATTACGCCACCGTTTATTTTTATTTTAATTTATTTTTAACTATACTATAACATTTATAGTGCTTAATGAATTTACTAATTTTAAACCAATGAAATGCGGTTATTTTTACATTATTTTCTTTCTTTCAGTACCTCATTATAAAATAATTCAATTTTTTTTTTTCACGTTACAATATGTAAGAGGGCTTTGGGCCTGTTTATTATATATATATATAAACATCAATAAAGAAAAAAAAATTCTATGAAACTTGGTACGGCAACTTTTGATGACACAAACAAGCGCTGGACAAATAGAATTTGGGGTTGAATAAGTGGACATAGCAACTCTCATATAAGCAAAAGCTTAAAGACCTTTTCACAAAAATATATGGTATCACAGATTAATTGTGGATAGGGTTGCACAACTGAGGGTGGCACCTCCCAAATAAATGAAAGAAAAAAACTATTCAATAAAATTTTGCATTGGTAATACAAGTAAGCATTGGAAAGAAAGTGGGTATAAAAGGAAAGTGGAAATGTTAAAGGAATCTTACGAAAAAGTATTGATGTAACTTCCTAAATCACGCCTTAATGGCTATGGGAATTAGAATGACCCATACTACTCTCAAAAGTGAAAAGGGCGTATCTCAAAGAAATTGATATTCGTGATTCTTATTATTATAAACTTCTCCAAATGCCGGTATCTAAGATTAAACATATAAAAAAATCTCCTAAGAGAATTTTCTGTGTCTCAATTTTACAGGTATTTCAATAAATTGACTTAAGTAAAACATCAATGATCTCGAAACTCATTTTTTTGAGATACGCCCTTTTCGCTTCTGCGAGCAGAGTAGACCATATGTAACTTTTTATACAGAAATAGGTACATATTGCTTCAAATTACTTGCGGAAATAGAAATAAACATGTTTTCTGCAGTTAAAATCTGTCATAACAAGACCATCGCATGCAAACAATAAACCAGTTTATCGCAAATTTAGTGTTTGTGTGTGCATTTTGTTTTTGTTTTTTTATGAATTCGGGTGGGTTTTGAAAAAAAACACAGAAGCAGGAGAAAAACAGTGCTGTAAAAAAAATAAAAGTTATTGTAATTGAAACGCAATGGAATATCTATGAGAGAACCAACGGAATATTTGTGTGAGCGATACAAATAATAGTTGCGTTCCCCTACAATAACGCATTAGTACAATTTGCAGGTTTTTACAGGATTTAGCCCAAAAGCGTTCCTGTACTCGAAAAACCTGTAAGTGAGAACGGAAATGAGAGGATAATTTATGTTCTCTCTTTGAAAGAAGTTACAGTGTAAACTCATTAAAAGTGTCAAACTATCAGCTGATCTGTGTTGTGCAAGCTGAATTGTAAACATTGAGTTTGTTTTGACTATTTTTTTGCCATTTTATTCTTTGCGTTTATAGAATTCAATTTAATGTTCAACTACATTCAATTTAAGATGTCTATTTATTGTCTGGGCTTAGAAAATTAAACTTAACCCTATAAAAACTTTTACAAAACTTGGTCGGGTGTTACTCCTAAAACTGTTGTTCGGGACAGCCCACAATCTCCTTTCCAGACCCGGTACTCTACTTGTTAAAATGAATAATACGTCACATTTTGATATGAAATTAATTGAACCTTTTATAGAAAATTTACCATATGTCTTGATGACATATTAACTTATGAAATCTTTAGATGGACATCATAAAGAACTGTCCTTTACCATTTGTTTTGCTACTAATAAAGCAATGTGGTTCCCAATAATCTTTTAATATTAGTAATAGAAACATTTTTTGATAACACTCCTTTCATCACAAATTTGGAGATAAATTGAACAGAAAACAATGCACTCTCCCAGGTTCTGCGGACTTCATTTTTAAAGTTCAGTTAAAGTTTCATTCGCAAACTAAAATCGTTTTATAATTTTGGAAAACATTTTTGCTAAATACTTTTTTTAATTCATATTATATCTTCATGTAAAAATCCTTTACTTCGTTTCAATGTAGTGGTACAACAGCCATATGTTCTCCAATAAGCTGCGGAAGTCCCAATGTGCACAAAAACGGAAGCATTCCGTTTTTTGTAAGAAAAACGAATTCGTTTCGAATTCGTAACGAACTGCAAATACGAATTCGTTTCGAATTCGTTTTTTTGTTCGAAACGAATTCGTTTTTTGTTCATAAAACGAATTCGTTTCGAACTCGTTTTTTGTTCATAAATCGGATCAGTTTCGAACTCGTTTTTTGTTCATAAAAAAATTTTATGTTTCGAGCGACTTGAAATTGCTTAGAAGGTTAAAAAAAACTTACAAAATTTTTTACTCAAATTTTGTAAGTCCCGGAAAATTTTCAAAGAAAAATATTCAAAAAAATTTTTGTTTTTTTCAACTTTTTAAACATTTCTAAGTCGATTAAGAAACAAAATTTTTCCGGGAACAAAAAACGAGTTCGAAACTGATCCGATTTATGAACAAAAAACGAGTTCGAAACGAATTCGTTTTATGAACAAAAAACGAATTCGTTTCGAATTCGTATTTGAAGTCCGTTACGAATTCGAAACGAATTCGTTTTTAGTAAATAAAGCGTATCAAATGAGAGAAGATATCATTAGTCTTTGACATATATTTTAATATATCACAGGTAGCTTAGTAGGTAGCGCTCATGACTATGAATCGCTGGGACATGGGTCCGAGCCTGACTTTGCAAATTTGTAAGTCGTAAGTAAAATTTAATTTGATAATAAAATAAAATTATATGCAATTGAAATAAGTGTTATATTTTTTAAAAACTTTTTATTTAAACAGCAATCAGATCCAATGTCTCTGCTTGCAAAAAATCGAATGAATAGTTTTCCGTTAAAATATTTCAAAAAACCAACTACGCAAAGAAAGAGAGACAATATAACAAAAAAACAAAAGGAAATGAAGATGAAGATGACATTAGCGTCGCAGCTTACTGCTCAACCTAAATTGGAGCGCCAGCGTCGTTTCGCTGTCAAAATTCTCTCATGCACATACATTTTATATGAAGCCAACCGAAATAAGCAACGCTCTAACGCCAGCGTATTCGATTTTCCAATTTTGACAGAGCGTTGGCAGCTAATTTTTTATTTTCATGTGTTGATTTTTTTTTCTGTCACAAATAGTAAACAAATAAACTCTACATGACATTTAACGCTACGCTCTTATTTAGGTTCAGCACTCAACTCCAAAGCGTTGCGGTCAGTGTTGCCACTGAGAAATTTATTTTCCTACCAAAATTTTCTCGAAAACCTACCAAAATCGTTTGTAACCTACCAAAACTTTACAAATTAAAAAAAAAAAGTTTAGCTCGAGACGAAAAATGTACCATCCGAGAAATTTTTAAAAATCCATTCATATCTACTCAAAAACTTACTGTAATTGTAAAACTAATTTTCATTAAGAAGTCCATGCCGTTCGAAAAGTTCTCCGGAAAAATAATTTTAATGGCCGAGTAACACAGGATAAGCCATGCATCAACAAAACAATTACGCTTGAATTTCGCAAAAGAGCACATTTTAAAATATTCTCCTTTTGGAGCATGGTAAACACACCCTAAGTGGTCGGGGTTCTGAAAAAGAGTCATATTTTAGCCCGACAATAACCGTATACCTACAGTCCGTTTTTAAAATGCTATTTATTAAAGCCCACAAATTCAAATTTATTATTACGGAAATATTTTTTTTTATTATGTCATCTTATGTACATAAAGAAATTTTAGTTCTTAGAACTTAAGACCTTTTTGAGCGACCCGATTTTGATCACAGCTGCGATCAAAAAAATTATGTTATTAATAGCGCTAGTAACTTTTGTTTCTAATATGCCGGGTCTGAGCACACATGCAACAATTTAGATGTGCGATCAGTCGCAACACTATTTCGTCACATTGTACATGCACATGCGTATTCCCTAAACGTAATTTGTATGCAAGAAAACAGAGACCATACCCACTTGTTGAAGATAGGGTTGGCAAAAGCTTATTTCCAGATGTAAATATTTGCTTCCTGATTCGAAAAACTTCACGAAAAAATTTCAATTTTCGATTTTCATAAAAATGTATCCTAAATCCTACCAAAATCAGATTTAACCTACCAACCTACCAAGAGGAAAAAAACCTACCCGATTTGGTAGGAAACTACCAAAAACGGCAACGCTGGTTGCGGTGGCAAAGTCAACGCTCAACGCTCTAATTTAGGTTGAACAGTTAAGGCTGTATTATAGATACTCACAACTTAAGGCTGTGTTACATACTTATATTATATAACAATTACTTAATAGTAATTATTACACAATAAAGTCTTACAATTTGCATATTAAATAATAAAAAAAATTTTTAATAAAATAAAATTATATGCAATAAAGTCTTAAAATTTGCATATTAAATAATAAAACATTTGTTTTTTAAATAAAATTAATTTTTTTATGAACAAAAAAAATTCTTTCTTCGAAACGAACTCGTTTTTTGTTCATAATAAGCGGAAAATTCTTCCGTTTTTTCGAGAGGAATTTCATACGAAAACGAATTCGAAACGAGTTCGAAATTATTTTTGCCAATGAATTCTTTTTTAACAAAATTGTGCGTACTATTTGTAAATAACTTTTGACGGCAGGCAGCAGTTTGCAAATTTATGGATTATCACTCTGAAACATGATATGTATCCCAATACCATCACGGGCAACTTTCTACATTTTACAGTGGGTACTATACTCTTCTACTGCAGGACTGTGTTCGCTCTACGTCAAAGTTTCTTAGGACCATCGTTATAATATACATGACATGGTTTTTGTTTCGCCACAGAAAATTACGTCTCTCTAATGCCCATTGACCCTGCAGTAGAAGGGAATAATACTCACTGTGAAGAGTAGAAAGTTGTCTGTAATGGGATACATATCATGGGAAGGCGTTGATAAATTGAGAGTTCTTATCGATATCAGGACTCTTGAAAACGAATTGAATATATGCAAGTGCTTCATTTTCGGCTTCACTGCACTCGAAAGGCGGAAAAGTTTAGATACAAATTGTATCAGGACAATGACCCTAAGCCCAAATCGCTCTTAGACACGACCTGGATGCTGTATAATTGCAGTAGTCAACCCAAAACACCGATATGAACGCAATCGAAAATTAATGGGAACACTTAAAAAAAAGTTACAAAACGAGTTTCAACAAATATAAACGCTCTGATAAGAGTTATTCAAAAGGAATGGACAAAGCGAGCATAGCACAGAGGGTACATTCACTTTGTCATTCCGCTTGTAACGCATAGAAGGGGCGTGGCAGGTATTGAAAAGTATATATATTTCTGATCAGCGTCACCACCTGAGTTGATTTAGCTACTCGTATGTTTGTATGTGGATCTGTCTGTTGAAATCATGTTTACGGAAAAACAAAGCAGGCTAATTGATTAAAATTCGGCAAACTGGTCACACCTTCTTGCAAGCATCATGCTGTTGAAAATGGGCCGAAGCACGGACACGCCTACCGCCCAAACTATATGTACATATATTTGCCCAAGCCCATTTTGAAAAAAGTTGCAGCGAGTTTGATGAAACTTGGTGATTTGGTGCACATGTGAACCAAATTAGGATTGGGCTAGGTTTCAAGTTTTCAAAGGCTCTTACAGGGGCGTGGCTCATCCCTAAATTTTAACCTTTATAATGCCATATCTCGTAAGCCATGTAAGATATTGTGATGAAATGCAAGATCATATATTTCTTGAATTGTGCTAAAAGTGGAAGGAATTGGAAAAGTAGGCGTGCACTTTTCAACTGTTAAAATATTTATTTCTGTATGTCTCGAAATCGGCACACACGATTTTCGTAAAATTTGCCGCTGAAAGCAGTCATCAATACAAGCTTAGCCAGTACACTGGAAAAACTCGTTGAAGGGCGTGGCACAGCCTCCAATATTTAAGAGAACTAACAACGAATCGTTATGAAATTTAATAAGGCAGATATACTTGCTATAAGATATATTATTACAAAATTTTGGCTCAGTAGTGCATCTGGGCGTAGCACCACCCATACAAGCAAAAAACGTTTAATGTTATAGATAGTGTGCTATGAGAGTTATCTTCATAAAATTTAACGTAGAGGTACCGGTTACTATAAGCTTTGAAATTAGATTGAATTCGACAGGATTGCATATTAACATAAAGTTGTAAGCGCTATTTTAACAGATATATTGCAGCAATTGGTCGGAAATTTAATGGCCTCCGGGAGTTTTTCGAAAAATAAAAGGAATCTTTTTTAAAATTTTATTTTGATGCTGCATTTTATCTCAGGCCAAAATCTTTCTTACATTATTAGAGTATAACTATTCAAGACTTATCCCTGAAATTTCGGTTGAGTAAACAGGTTTTGGACGTTTGATCGTTGATTCTTAAAAAATATTAATTTTTGACAAAATGGCGGGCGTAGAAAGAAAATTTTAATTTTTTGCGCACAAATTTAAGGACGTTTTAGGTTATAAATCAAAAAATACTGTTTACTTATCCAAAAAAAGTTTTTTTTTCGGATGAACCAGTCTTTTTCGAAAAACTCCCGGAGTCCCATAATATAGGTGGTTTACTTGATATAAGGTTTGTCTGAATTAAAAGCGGGCGAAATAACATTAGTGGGCTTGGCACCTCCCATACAAGTAAAATGTGGCATATCTATCGAAATATTTGAGCAATCATACTAAAATTTGCTGTTAAAATGTTGCTTATAGAAATCTAGATCTATTTCTAGATCAAAGTCGGACTGGATTGTACCAGTAGGTGTGTCACCGCCCTAAGTTTTAAGGCTTATTGCGGAATGTATCCCAAATCATACAAGCTATTGTGTTAAAGTTTGCTATGAGGATGCCGAATATAATTTATTGAGCCAAAAGTGGGCGGAATTGGAGAAGTAGGTCTAGCACATTTCGTCTTTTTCATTTCTATTCTATTTTTTCCATATTCTTTTGACTTTTTCAATCTTATGACTTTTCCAATACATCCCATATTTGTTCCCATATTGTTTTTCAACCTCTTTCAACTTTCATCATTATTTTTTTTTTTTTTGTTCATTGACTTTTTCAGCAGTTTATGAAATGTTTCAACCTTTTTCATCCAACTTTTTTTTGAGTTTTCAACCGATTTCAACATTTTCCGTATTTTTTTGAATTTTTTCAAGCTCTATCACATTTTTTTAACATTTTCCATATTATTCGTATTTTTCAACATTTTTCATATGTTTCGACTTTTTCAATTTCTTTCAACTTTGTTCAATGTCTTTTCAGTCTTTTTCAATTATTTCAACATTTTTCAACCTTTTTATCATTTTGTATTTTTTTTCGACTTATTCAACCTCTTCAACGTCTTTTTAACATTTATTTAAAAGGTACTTTCAATAAGTAAAAACAAAATGAATAAAAAAAATTTTATAAAAAATTTATGCATTTCTGCTTTAATTCAATATTAATGTGAAAATTGTATTGCATAATTTATTTTACAAACAATTACTTCAAAAACTTTAAATACATATAATAAAGTTCTATAATTTGCATATAAATTAATTAATACATTTAAAAGTCTCTAAGAGAGACACTTTTTACGAAACTCTTTTTTAAGCCTGAGGAGAGCATGTCATTACACTTCATACGCCAAATGGTACTTAGAGGCCCCTACATATAAAGAATTTATAAATATAATGGGTTTTATTTCTAATAACCTATAAAGCCATTTTTTGCTACTAGGGTTGCTAGTCTGATTAATGATTCGCGAATTAAGTCCTCCAGAATGCCTTTTACAATAGTGTTTCAAATTAATTAAAATAGAGACAATTTCTTATATCAAGGCATTGTTGTCTTATAAAAAAGGTATTGAAATTATATATTTTTTTCTAATTTAATTCAATTCATATTGTACTGTAAACTGATAAGATTTAAATTAATTTTTTTGGATTAAGCGTGATATTGATTTTTTTTCTTATAAAATTTGGGGGACTTTCCACTTTTATGCCTCAGTTTTTATAAATTCCAACATATTGTTGTAAAATTGAAATCATTTTGTAGGTAATTAAATTAATAATAAGACTACAGTAGAGTTGCTTCTTGTATCTTGGACACGTAAAAAATCGAGGCTGTTGAAGCTATCGAAGTTTCCAAGTTACTGGATCAAAACTCATTCATATATGTAATCTTTTACATTAATTTTTTTACTTTACATTATTATTTAGAAAAACACATAATTTTATTCAATGAATTCGTAATTGAAAACTTTTTAATTGAAAAATTATTAATTTTCTCTTAATTTCCGAAGGACGCATATGGTTGGCATATTAGATTGCTTTGTTGAGTATTTCTCCGGCTTTTTGATTGTGAGCGAATTTCCCGGGTCGTAACATGTACTTGATGCTCGAGATACTAAGTATCTGAATACTTTTGGACTTTACATTTTCGACTTCGCTACCCCATATTCTCTTACACATGTAGTTATACTGCGACAATTCTTTAATTTATCAATTATAGACGCTATTTGACTTAATGTGAGAACGTTTAGCTTCCGTGCTTTAACAAGACCGCACGATTAACCGCACCACTGGCACTTGCAAACTGCAGTTCTGCTTATAGCGCTGCGCGTTATATACATACAAAAAATTTCGGTAATAGTTTAGCTTAAGGGACATATCTCCGTATTGTTTTAAGTCTTAGAAGTTGTAAAGTTCAGCATACTGATCAAGAATAAATATATATGTATATATATGGGCGCAGAAACGCCTTCATCATATTTCTTCTTGAGCCTGAAAATCACATCCTATGCCATTCTACATAAAATTTAGGGTAAGTGGGAGTTCAGCCATAGCTCAGGACTTATATCCTCCAATATGTCCAACATTGGCTTCGTGGCGGCCGTCGGTCGCAGTTCACTATACTATGTCCAACACTGGTGGTAGCGCCCACTTTAGTAAACCACGGCCAAGGGCCTACGCGAAACCGGTGTTGGACGATCTGCATCCTGAGTTTCTTAAAATATTTTTTTTTGTTTTTTTAATATGTTATTCTTCAATCAAAACCATTTGTATTCGCTTTCAAATCAAAACTCCCTAACTTTGGAAAATATATAATTAGACAGCTAGGCGCCTTCAATAAAAAATACATAGGTATTCTTAAAAGTTATGTCGGAAATTTCCATTCAAAAGTAGATGCATTCTTCACATTGATTGAAGAATAGCACATAAAAAAATCAAAAAAAAAATATGTCATTCCGAAGGTATGTATTAGGGGTGGCAATCCCGGAGCTTTTTTGAGTTTCGGGATTTTTGGGATCGAAGTTTCCAATCCTGGGATCCCGGGATCAATCCCGGGATTGATAATTCTAGTAAATGCATACAGAACTACAAAAAAAAAAAACGAGAAGCTTATACTATTGTATATATAAAATTAAAATTGCTTTACTTCACAGCGTAACAATGAAGAATAAGAACGCAAAATAATAGAAAAAATAATAGCTTAAAAATTGACTTAGAACACTTGGAGTGTTAATACATCTAAATCACATTTTTTAAGTTTAACTAGTAGAAGATAGCCACTATTAAAAGGAGATGATAGAGGATAATCAAGCATTTATGACCAAACTATCAATTTCATTTTTACATTTAAAAATTCGAGTACCACATTTTGTACTTGATTAATACTTAATCACCTTCTTCAAATGTGACAGTGATGGCATTTAGTGGCACCGAATGGCTCGCTCTCAGTATGTTCTTAATTTAAGTTGTCAAAATCTTTAGATGCTGATTTCAGAAAAAAAGTTTCAGACAAAAGTTTAATTATATCTTAGAACTTTAGTTTTGGTAGGTCTAGGTATGGGTCAAAATTTCAATGTCAAATCAAGGTCGGCTGTGGTTTTTTTTTTTGAAGACAAACCTATATTTTTTGTTGCAGATATGTATTTTATTATAAGAAATAGATTTGTTTTGCTTATGTTGTTTTTCCATTGCATTTTTAGTATTTCCGTTATTGATAAAAATAATTTTAGTCTAAATAGGTCTGTTTGTTAACTGAAAATTTGTACGAATTTGTACAAATTTGTACAAATTTGTAACAATTGTTACTGGATTGTGTTTGTTAACAAAAAAATATCCAGTAACGAGAGAGGCAGTGAGAGAATAAAGTGACAATTTGTTGCGAGAGAGCCTGCTAGTTTTTACTGGATAAAATTTTACCAGCAAACATTTTTCAAAAAGAAAAACATATGATTTTGACAATTGTCAATATTTTTTCATAAATAAAAAAGCAAATTGTTTTGAAAAACTTATATACTTTTTTCACTTGTCAGTTTGTACGAATTCTTACTGGATTGTGTTTGTTTACTTTTATGAAAATTTTTTTCTCTGTGAGCAAATACTTTCTTACTCTCTAAAATTTCTTTACTGGATAATTGTTACTGGGAAAGTAAACAAACACACTTAATTTCACATTTTATCATTTTTCTCATGAACTATCAATTTTCAATACAAATCGAACTTATTAAAAAATTCTTAAAATTAGTCAAAGTATTAAAAAATATATTTTTTTTGCTATGTGACATTTTTAATAAGAAAATCTTAAGCAAAAAATTGTTACAATAAAAATAAATATTTTTACTCAATTTAAGGTTCAGACACAATTGAAGTGCATTTTGCAGGTTGATGCAATAATGTTTCATGCACATCAAATGTATTGAAAACAATTATTTTGCAGATTATGTACTTAAATATGTCATATAAAAGAATATAAATTATATAATATAAAACTTTTTTCTAATCCCGAAAATCCCGGGATTGTCTCTTTGTAATCCCGGGATTACTTTAGCCTATATTTAGAGCAAATCCCGGGATCCCAGGATTGCCACCCCTAGTATGTATGTATATTGAGAAATATTTTTATAAATAAAAAAATGAATGTTTAAACTAATTTCTAAACAAAAATCCTTTTCGGTTAAAAAAATTTGCAAAAACGTCAAGAAAAAAACAAAGTGTGTAGTTATTTAAAGAGTAACCGATATATTTGTGTATGCATATGGCAAGATTAGTGTCAAATGAGTCTTGGAATATGTTAGGGAAGTATTCCTTGGACCTCATGATTTTTTTTTCAGTTTTTCGTTGTCAGATTTCCGATTTGTCACAAGTTAAGATTAGCCAAAACTTAATTTGTACCAAAAGGCCTGTTTTGCAATCGCAGACTGTGTCGAAATGTTACTTTAAGGAAATCTCGTATTGATTTTTGTAGGAATCATTAAAAAAGCGGACTTCTACGGAACTCTTCTGACTTGCACAAATTGAACAAGCTGGATAATATTCCTGAAGTTAAATAACGAAATGTTTACCGTTTTTTTTTTTCAACCTCTTTAGAGGGAGTGGTGCTGAATGGGCAGTGTAAGTGAAAAATTATTTGCCTTTTTATAGGAAACAACTTTGCTTCAAACACAGTGTAACCGTGCCCATTACCGATTAATTGACCGTTATCTTAAAAAGACTGACTTCTTGGCAAAAATCGGATGGTAGATTCAAGGTCAGTGAACCCATGTTACCCTTCATTGAAATTAGTTGATTTTTCTCCAAATTTTTGGCCTTAACACTGCACACAGTTGTATTATTAGGTATTTCAAATTAAGAATAAAAATTGTAAGCTTTCCAATGCCAAAATATTTACATAGATTCAATGTTTATTGTCTTGTAAAAAAAAAACTTGAGTGCTAAAAAATCTTGCACACAGGCGCCAGAGCAGTTGGGACCACTCGCGGCATGATGTATTTATGAAATCACTGATGATTCGTTTTGTTAATATAGAATGCCAAATTAATCAATAAATGTGGGAAAAATTCGAAAATCGTTGAAAAATTCGTAAAATGTCGAATAAAAATTATAAATAAAAAACTTTACATTCTTTATTGTAAGACGAGAGATTTTTTGATGAAACAATTTTCCAAAGCAGTGGTGTTTTTTCAGTAGTCCGGAAAAAAACCATTGCTAAATTTTTTATTTAAATGCAAAACTCCAACTATGTAACGTATTCTTCAACTTCAAGCCTCGAAGTTGTTCTATTAAATATTTCAACCGAACTGATTGCGAAAATTGGTATATTGTTAATTTTACTGATTATTAAAATACAATAGTACATACATATATTAATAGTATGTACTATGATTTTATTTAACAACTGCATGATGAACGAGTAGTACAGTGCATGTACCTACATACATATGTATATACTTTTAAGAACACAAGGTTTTTCAAAGATCGATTGTTTTCATTGGTTATATGCAGTGGCATCAAACGAAATATGAATCTATATGGTATGCCAGTTAATAATAATCTCACTTAATTTACAAATTATTTCATTGACATATAATATAAACAATTTTATAAAGTCTGATAACATCAGCTTATTCCTTTTTAATTTGAGGTAAAAGTAAAAGGGTAAAAGCAATTCGAGCCAGGTGAAGGTACTGAGGATCAATACATACTATAAGCCAAAGCCTTATTCAAATTCTTAGAACCGTGACACCAGAGGTTCCCAGGATATAGAACCTTGAAATTTAAAAACAGTCAATTCTTAAATATTTTAAGTATCTCTTTCATAAAGATATTATTTTGATAGTCAAAATGTGTATATTAGGGTGATTAAAATTTTATTGGTTTTGCTTGTAATATTTTTTTTTCACGAGATATAGAGACAAATGTCTTGTCAAGCATTTTTCCCCATACAAATCGTATGGAAAACAAAAAAGCTCGATGAGCCACCAGTAAATATTAATATTATGAGCTATAATCAGAATTTCCCTTTCGTGTGCCTGCAACTTTTGAACCAGTTTCAAGCAAAAAAAAAAAAATGTAATCACCCTAGTGTATATGTTACCGGCGAAACTAGTATTTTGAGAAAAATAGTTTTTCCTAGGCCAAACCGAATCGTGTTAGGATAATTTTAGTAAATTAGGAAAAGTGGGTGGCCAGCTGCCGCGGCTCAGGGCTTACATCCGCCTCCCACTTACCCTAACAAGGTTCAAGTACAGATTAGCTTTACCTAACGTGACCAACGATTTTAGAGTAAAAAGAAATACAAACAGAACTGGAAAGAAGTATAGAAAAATGTTTACCAAAACCAAAATATTTTCATAACCAAAAAAAGTCCCAAGAAGCCAAGCAAAATATTGATGATCAGAAAAAAGGTAATTCATTAATACAAAAAATCAGTTTTACCAAGGAAAATATTGATGGTCAAAAATAAAAGAAATAGGTCGAGTTCTGAGTCGATTTAACTGTGTCTGTCTGTCTGTTTGTCAGGCTGTGTGTCTGTCTGTGGAAACCATGATTACGGAAAAACCAAGCAAACTTATTGAATAAAATTCAATTTCAAATCTATTTAAGGTAATGAAAAAATATTTCGCACAAACAGTTGGAATGGTTTGGAAAAGATCTAAGCAAAAACTGGATGAATTTTGACAAAAATGACATAACAAAATGACATAACAAATAGTTCCGTCTAGCATCAAAAAAACGTGGACGAATTTTAACGAGAAGGTGGGGCACCTCCCATAGTAGCAAAAGTTTTAAAATGCTACACAGAGAGCTATTTAAATAAGTGTTACGTATGTTTATTGAAACCATCCACCCATAAGACTGAGGCAAATCCTTCCCCCTGTGGACTTCGTACCATCTTTCAAAAGGAAGTGTTTCGTTGGGGATATGATAATTATTTTTGCTCTGTGCTTTAAGTGGCGTCTTTATTGCAGATTTTATTCACGAGACCGCGCAGTATTAGACTTGTCATGTTATGATCTGTGATTTTAAGGTCAACGTTGGTAACTAAACCTAATCGAGCTAATAAGTTGTTCAACAATGCGGAAAAGGATATGGCTTATTTGTAAGTTGAAAGAAACCATGTTCGGAAACAAGTGCGTAATAGAAGTCAGCAGTATCACTTGGTAACAGAGTATGCACACTGAAATTACCTAATAATACAATTGCACCTTTTTCCTTCCATAAGAATCGTGAAAGCTCATCAAAAAATGGAATATGAATGCAATCTCTAAAAACGGACAAGAGTCAAAACTATGTTAATAATTTTATAAGTTTTTATGACATCACCACTTGTAAAATTGTAATTGAAAATTTAGCTGTCATACTCCACTTAAAGAAAAGCCCCTTCCACCATTGTAATTGCATAAAAATTATATCCCGAAACCTTAAAATCATCAATCTCTCAATAGCTCAGTCATCAATGGGGAAAAATGGATTGAACCTCAGAATGAAAGATAATAAGCTGTAAATTTGTAGATATTCAAGGTCAAGGGTTGTGAAAATCGGTATTTTGTAAATATCTCGTTTCCTTTGTTCTAAATGACATTGGAGCGTTAAACTCTCTACAAATTTTGTATTGATCGTTCTTGATATGGAGCGCGAAGAGTGGGGTGGGGTGATGCCAATCCCAGGACACCGGGATCCCGGCCTTTTTCCAGTACCAAAAATCCCCGGATTAGTTCCATTGAAACCCGAGATTAATTAAATATGTATAAAAAAAGCCACCATAGATCTAGAACTTGCTTCGTTATTGAATTATGAATTCAAAGTCTTAAAAGATGTAGTAAATGTACTTCAACCCATTAAAGTAACTATTGAAGCCATATGTGCATGTGATATGGATCTATATAAATGGGACATAGCATTAAAATAAATCTCCTTTTGCAATCCTTTATTTAATGAAATTATAGAGAGAATCAAACAAAGAAGAACAGTTTTATCTTACATATTTTTATTTTTCATGAATCCTGACAAGCTTAACGATAACACTGAAATAAGCAATTTAAGTCCACCAGAAGGTTTAAAATTAAGTTTTTTTTTAAATAACACTTCGCAAAATTCCTTTAATAGGACAAATTATTCTACTCTAAATAAAGAAAGAGATATATTTTGTAATGGTGAGGACAGGGGCTTCTATTTACAAAAAGATTTTAACTTCCTGGCAACAATTCAGCCGACAAGTGTTGAAGCAGAAAGGTGCTTCTCATCTGCAGGGTATATTTGTAAGAAATTTAGGTCACGTTTGGAGGATGATAGATTGAATGCTTTAATATTTCAAGGTCATATGTTAAAAAAGAATAGGAATTTCTTATGCGAAATATAATTTTATAAAAATATTTCCTCATAAAGAAAATACTTGTTTCCCACCCACTTTCCGGAATCTGTTTTCCGGAATGGACATTTTCCGGAACGACCAAAATCCCAAAATTTTTTTCTGGAATCGGATTTCCGGAATATACATTTTTCGGTGGTGGTTTTAACACTCTCAGATTATCTTTTTTCATAAAATTTGACTATATTTAGCACAAACGAACCACATTTGCAAATTAGTATCGCGAACAAAACTATCAAGTCGGTTTATTTTTATTTTATTGCAAGTATCTTAGAATTTTGGGACCTTGATTTTAATTTTTTATAATAAAATAACAAGTACATAACAGTTTTTTTAACTCTACAATCATTTTCGAACAAGTATTGATTTTGGGAAATCTTTTATATACACGGTTAGAAATTTTGGAATTACTTTTGGGATTACAGACATGACTACACCCGAATTGTATTAAAATTCAATACTGTCTAGATATTAAAATTCATTTTTAATATAAATTTGTATTAAAATTTAATACTCGTTTTTATTAATATTTAAAAAAAAAAATATGTCGTATCCGCTGGGACTCGAACCAGGCTCCCTTTCAATACAAGGGTTGTATGAACATTTTAACGACATCAGCCAACTTAGTATTATATTTGTATTATCAAATGTTATAAAATATCGTTTTAATGTTTGACCTGTTTTAGAATTTAATACTAAATGTATTACAAAATTTTGTAATATATTCAAAAGTACTTAATTTAATCAAAATTGTATTAAAAATCTTTGTAATACTTCGCTTGTACTAAAATTTATTCCAAGATTTCTAACCGTGTAGGCATTGCGTTCAAACTTTGAACTGCTATTACTCCTTTGTCTGTGAAATTAATAAAGCATGTAAGAACTGTAAAAAATTAAGAATTTTCAAAGCTCTTAAATAATTTAGAGGGGCGTGGCATCGCCCCAAACTTTAATTTTTGCAATTAATTTTATTTATGGAATTTGACAAACGGATGCAGATCACATATATCTTCAATTGTACTAAAAGTAGGCGAAATTGGAAAAGTAGGCGCGACACTTTTCAACAATTGAAAATTTTGTTGATGGGTGTGGCAGTGACCACAATCGTAACAACGTAATCATTATGAAACTTAATATGGCTAAAATAGGGAGGGGCAGCTCCCATACTAGTAAAAAACGTTAAATATTATAAGTAGTTAGTGTGCTATGATTAATCTATGGTTACTATGAACTTTGAAATTAAGTGTAGTTCGACAGGATTATATCAGTGGGCGTGCATCATAATTCACAAACAGTTGTAAGTGTTATTTTAAGTGAACTATTGTAGCATTGGTATGAAATATAACGTTGGTGGTTTACTTGCTATAAGGTACATCTCCTATACAAGTAAAATATCTTGAGTGACGTAACATATCTAGCTAACTATGTGAGAAATCATACTCAAATTTGGTGTGGGGATATTGTTTATAAAAAGCTTTTTTTGGACCAGGCTGATTGTATAAGGCGGGTGTGTCACTGACCTAATATTTAAAACTTACTACTACATATCTTGTAAATTATACAAGCTATTCTGATAAAATTTCATATGCGGATGCAGATCACGAATATAATGTTTTACGAGTAGGCGTAATTATAAAAGTGGACGTGGAATTTTTCGACTTTTTCGATTTTTACACTCTTTTTCATAACTTTTTACGAAATTGAATATTATTTGATCGAAATTGACAATCATTGGCAGAAACCGATATTCATGTGACATTTCACAAATCGGTTAATTGTTTTATAAAGACAAAGACAACAAATAAAACAATTTAACCTGGATATTGGTGCATATGTATGTTTCGGCTATTACCACATATATACATACATACATATACGTATACATACATTAGAGTGCTTGTTTTAAAACTTTTGAAGATGGATTTTATTTACTTTTTCCTATATTATAGCTTGAGGAATAAAAATAATTGCCCAACATTTGAGTTTCCTAGCTCAAACCTGTTTCGTTGAAATTTAGCGAAAAAACCGACTTACTAAAACGAAGAAAAAGTCTGCCTTAGGTGCCAAGATATAGCGTTTTAAGTTTTTTAGTTGTATGGGGGATGCCACTGTTGTCAAACCACGCCTACATTTTTCGTGTGACTAAAAATGCGGACAAAATAGATCCGAAGGGGTTTTTTATTTTTTTTTTAATTTGCGGTCCTATATGCCTATATATTAGAATCGGGTTTGAAGAAAATTTTCCCAAAGTTTCAACTTCCTAGATCAAACCTGCGAACGGCGCATCCACTGTGTTTCCTAGTACAATTCATATGGAAGCAATTTTTTTTTTACTAAAACGCAAATAAAAATCTGGTTTTCGTTTTTTTACTTTTTTGTTTTTCAACTTTTTCAACCTCTTTCAACATTTTCCATATTTTGTCAACTTTTTAACCTCTATTCCATTTTCCAACATTTTCTAACTTCTTCGATTTGTTCAACCCCTTTCAGCTTTTATATATTTTCCATATATTTTGACTTTTTCAATCTCAAATCGAAAAACCAAACTATGGTCGGTCTTCTAGAACTAAGTATTATGTGCACATCAGCATAGAAAGCTGATTTTTTAATTGAATAAGAAATGTAATATTTAATTGGCCAGCAACTATTTAATTGGACGCCAGTTATTTAATCGATCAATTATAGACCGACAAAGCTATTTAATTGGGTTCAAAAGTTACCCAACTATGTAATTGTAATTACTTATGCGTTAGCCCAAATTCCATTTTGTTTTCGAGACAGGAGAACCAGAATATAGAATAGAATAATACATTTTTTATTACATTAATTTTTTAATTTTTACCGAAAAGAAAATAAGAATGTATTTAATATGCATTTTAAATGGAATTAACGTATAAAGTCTAAAACTCTGCTAAAGTCATCGTCCCCAGTGCTATCAGAAACAAGATTGAAGACAGTAGAAACCTTGACGAACGTCTGTCATAGACTCAAGAGGATCAGAATCTTCTCTGCGGAAGATTGGCGAGCATCATCACCGGATCTCAAGACATTTGATTTTTGGGTATGAGGCCATATGCTACGTAAAGTAAGGTCAACAAAAGGCTTAACAATTGATGGGTTCAAGCAGCGTTTGACAAGGATTTGGGACGAAATGGAGCAAACAATGGTGCGTGCCGCATGTGAATCCTTTTTCAAACGTTTACGTCTTGTAAGCAATGAAAAGAGTGATAGTTTCGAACTTCATCATTAATTTAATAAATTTTCGAATGTTGTTCAGCGTTTGTGATAAATAAAAAATATATTGTAGACGACATTGATTTTTATAACACTTTGCTTTAGTGACAGTTATTATGAGCCACACTGTATAGTGATTTCATATTTTTTTCTATTATATTTATTAAAAATAATAAAAGTCATCAACACAATGATGTTAATAATTTTATTCCATCAAAAGTACGGAACTACTCAATAACTTTAAAGTTATTATAGAAACAAGAGATAACATAAATATAAAACAAACTTATTAGGCATCCCAAAATATTGACAATAATGGCTATCCCAATAAAAGATTAATAACAGATGTCGTGTTTTTTAGACTGTCGTAGTTTTGTAAACAAAAAAATGTGTCGAAATTATTTTGACTTTATTCGGTAGATTTGCCGTTTAGTATTTCAATCAGAGATGGCATTTTCAGTACATACACGGAATAAAAGGTTTTGTAAAAAATATCGTGAGATATACAAAAAAGGCAAAATAATCAGGAAAAATTGTCGTATAGCCCTGTAATTTCTAATTACATGGAATACTTAGAACAAATTGATGCGCAAACTGCAATCATTACAGTCTAGTACTTTATTATTACAGTTTCAGAATGGAAAATATACAATGTGGTCAGGGAAAAATTTAGTTAGCAAAAAGTACTAAATAATTATTGAAAATTTCATATGACCGACGAATAAAAATTACAGGGTAAACTGTAAAAACTTCAATATGTATCACATAAGTAATAAATTATTTATCTTATAATTCGATATTACTTTTTTGTCACCTGCGTTGTACAAATACGACATAAAATGTAGCTATATGGTTACAAGAAAATAATTATATGAATGTTGCCAGGCTAGTTCTTCCTAGTATGGCTAGGAAGTATAATAAAACATAAAATAAGAAAAAAATTGAATGAAATATAAAAAAAAAGAATAATTTTTGTTTTTAAAATTTTTTCTGAGTAAATGCTAAATTTTACAGTGTGAACACTGTAATTTTTCATTGACAATCACAATCAATTATTACAGTTTTACGCTTACTATCTGGGCATTACAGGGAAAAACTGTAATTATTGTCGGAAATCCAATGAATTTTTACAGAATTTTTTTTTTCCGTGTATATACTTTTTTCAATATATTTGCGTTGTGAAAAGTCGTCGTTCGACAAGTTTCCAGTACATTTGGCTCATTTTCAGTACATTTTCGGTTTTTTTTTGTTTATTTCTAAAAAGTATATTCGACATCTTAAAGTACATACATTTCAACTCTCCATTCAGTATATTTCCACAAAACCTTAATGATATCACTGATTTCAAAATGATTTTGAGCATAAGGGCGCAGTGACTGTCTCAAACATAGCATAGTCTAGAAGTTTCGACCATTTTTTTCAGTATATGGTGCATGTCTTTGCAATATTACGGCGAACCTTGGCTTGCCAATGGCCTAATATCACTAGTTTATCTGCAAGAGCTAAAAGCTTAATATTTCCCCAAAAATAAACAACGTAAAGTTACACCACCTCGGAGCTGCATTCATGCCAGAACCTCAAGATATGACGCGAATTTTCAGCAAATTTCATGTAGAAATTTATAGGAATTCAGTAAGTTTCCAAAATTAGCAGTCATTATTATGGTGTCAACCTCTCCATCAAGGAATATATGTACATACAAACATAATCTTTGCTTTCCATGATGAAATGGCAAACATTACTTTGTAAAGGGTGATCGAAGAGATACCTCAATCTCTTGAAATTTGCCGCGACTTTTTTTACAAATACCAGATTACTCTGATGATTTTTTTAGGTATAAAGTAAATAGATTCCGGTTAGTTATAATGCTTTTTCATTATTGAAACTAAATTAAAATATGGCGAAAATTACACAGAAGTTGGAAGAAAATTTCGTTCAAAATATGGTAGAGAAAATCAAAATGACAACGCAATTACTGTGAATGGACCTCGATATTGACGGATGAGTAGAAAATTTTTGTGGAGTTAATTGGAAGACTTTGATATGCAAAATATGTGGTTTCAACTTTTGAGTAGAAGTTAAGTAATCGAATAATTTAACCCAATTGGATTTCTTGTTATGGGGTTTCTTGAAGAGTAAAGCTTTTTGATTAAAGATTGAATGTCTGCCGAGCTAGTAGAGGAGGTCACTTGAACACTGTTTTTTTTATTATTGACCGGAACCAATGCACTTTAATTTTCAATGAAAGTAAGTAACAAGATTTCATACAATTTATGTCTTTTATTTAACATTCTAAAAGATACCTCAAATTTGAATGCCCTATATACTTAAATGACACCAGCGTTGCCAAATTTGATATACACTCAATATCTATGAAAAAGTACGACACTCAATAAAAAATGTTATATTCAAATTAAAAAAAAAATATATTTTTTAATAAAGTTTTTACTTCACTTAACTGTTACAGTACCAGGAGACCGACCCTAGTCGGTTTTTCGCTTTGAGGTTTAGAAAGTCGAAAAAATATGCAATATTTTGAAAAAGTGAAATGAGGTTAAATTGCATGTGTCGAAAAATATGGAAAATATTTAAAAAGATGAAAGACCTTGATAAAATATGGAAAATGTAGTAAAACGGCGAAAGAGGTTAAAAAATTTTGAAACAAGTAAAAGGCTGAAAGAGTCAAAAAACATGGAAAATGTTGAAAAACTCGAATAAAGTTGAAAGAGGTTGAAAACTCCGAAATAAATTGAAAGAGGTTGAAAAAGTCGATAAAATATCGAAAATTTTGAAAAAAATTGAGAAAGGTTGAAACAGGTGAAAAAGACTGATAAAGTCGATAATATATGAAAAGTGTTGAAAAATTTGAAAGAGATTGAAAAAGTCGAAAAAATTGAAAATTTTGAAAAAAGTTGAAAGTCTCAAAAAAGTTTGAAGTTTACAAAATTCGAAAAAAGTCGAATGAGATTGAAAATTTGGAAAATGTTTAGGAAAATTGAAAGACGTTGAAAAATGTTGAAACAGTTGAAAGTTGTTGAAAAACTCGAAAAAAGTTTAATGATGTGAAAAAGTCGAAAAAATATGAAAATTGTTGAGAAATGTTGAAAGAGTTTGAATAACTCGAAAAACGTTGAATAAGGTTGAAAAATTCGAAAAAATATGGCAAATGTTGAAAAAAGTTGAAAAAGGTTGAAAAATGTTGAAACAGTTGAAAGAGGTTGAAAAACTTGAAAAAATTTGAAAGAGGTTGAAAAAGCCGAAAAAATATGAAAAATGTTGAAAGAGATTGAATAACTCGAAAATCGTTGAATAAGGTTGAAAAATTCGAAAAGATATGGAAAATGTTGAAAATAGTTGAATATCTCGAAAAAAATTGAGAGAGGTTGAAAAACTCGAAAAAAGTTGAATGAGGTTGAAAAAGTCAAAAAAATTAGGAAAATGTCGCCGATTTTCGTGTAATTTCAAAGCTTATAGTAAACGACACCTTTGCACTAAATTTTAATGAAATTACTCCCACAGCACACTAACTATAACTATTAACGTTTTTTGCATGTATGGGAGGTGCCACGTTTACCAATGTAATCCCATCAAAATTCATTAAACTTAAAAGGTTATGGTAACCGACATCTCTATACCAAATTTTATTAGGATCACTCATACAGAGCTCTAAATATAACCTTAAACGGTTTTAGCTTGCAATAGCTAGTGTATATCTTATATGTTAAATTTCATAACGATAGCGTTGTTAGTTCTCTTATTATGACGTTTATAAATATTGTTGGCTGTGCCACGCCCTTCAACGAGTTTTGCGAGTATAGTGGCATAACTTGTTATAATGACTGCTTTCAGCGGTATTGTCATCAAAATTTTTATGAAAATCGTAGGCGCCGTTTTTGAGTAACATTGAATCAAAATTTTCAGTTGTTGAAAGATGACACGCCCTCTTCTTCAATTCCACCCACTTTTAGTACTATTGAAGATATTTATGATTTGCATTAGTATACCAAATTTCATCAAAATATCTTAAAAGGTTTGCGAGATATCACGTTATAAAAAT
Source organism: Tricholauxania praeusta (assembly GCA_949775025.1). NCBI lineage: Eukaryota > Metazoa > Arthropoda > Insecta > Diptera > Lauxaniidae > Tricholauxania > Tricholauxania praeusta. The sequence continues at coordinate 48,391,620 of OX459031.1, forward strand.
TAACGTTTAGGGCTGTGCCACGCCCCTGTTAGAGTCTTGAAAAACTTAAAACCTAGCCCAATCTTAATTTTGTTCACATATGCATAAAATCCCAAGTTTCATCAAAATTGCTGCAGCCGTTTTCGAAATAAAGTTCAGTCCTGTACATATATAATATATATTATTTATTATATATTGTTACGAAATTCCTGTCTCTTAGACGATGATTTCGATCTCCTACACTTTTCTGAGTTCGATCACTGTGTGTAACAATCAAAAACACACAAACTTATTTAATTATAAAATGGTTTATTTAAATCACAAAATTTAGTTTTTACACGGTACAATTGTTTATTTTATTAACATTCAAACTCTAATACTTTATAGACAACTGTTTTACTTTACTGTTTAAATTCAACTGTTCTGCTTCACTGTTTAAATTCAACTGTTCTGCTTCACTGTTTAAATTCAACTGTGTCTCGATGACAACCTTTTATACTACAGGCATCACTTTCTCGAATAATCCAGTACCTTCTAAATGGCGTATCGGCGTGGAATTCACAATCACTTTCTCGAATAATTCAATACCTTCTAGATGGCGTTGTACGACGTGGAATTCACAATCACTTTCTCGAATAATTCAATATCTTCTAGATGGCGTTGTACGACGGCAATAATTTCATTGTTATTTACAAAAACTGCACTTGGCCGCTAGATGGTGTAAAAGTATTTATACAGCCAGTGATGCTAGCTAGTATCGTTTAGTTTCTTTTGTTGGTTTTTATTTCGAGAATTTTCTGGCGTAAACCAAATTTCTCTACAATATGTTACGGAAATGAGCGAATTTGAAAATAAAGTGTGGCATACTTTAAGGTTTTATAAAAATTGGGTGTTTACGCATGCATTTAATTTAACTCAATGCTGCTTCACTCAGGGTGGTGATGGTTTTTTTAATTTCTGTAATTAATGGGGGTTTTGTCCATCATTTAGGGTGGCTCCGGACCCTGGAAGGCCCGTTTTTGACTCATTTTCGGAAAATTTTTTTTTCTATAATTAATGGGGAAAGGTCGAAAATGGATTTTGGACATCATTTAAGGTGGCTCCGGACCCTGGAAGGACTGTTTTCGGCCCATTTTCGGAAAACTTTTTTTTCTGCAATTAATGGGGAATGGTCGAAAATGGATTTTGGACATCATTTAAGGTGGCTCCGGACCCTGGAAAGGACCGTTTTCGACCATTTTGGTCCTTTTCAAGTTCCGGAGCCACTCTAAGTGATATATAGTGAAAATGTCATATGCTTATTTTGTATACTCATCAAGTAACTATATCTTAAAAGATTAGAAGAAAAAACGTCATTTGTTCGAAATATTTTTTTTTCAATTCATAAGTGACATCGCACTACTAATTTTTTTTCAACTTTTGCCCGTTAATTAAATATAGATCAAACACGGTGCCACCCTAAAAATGTTAAGGAAATGGGTCAAAAACGGCATTTTTCCACGGTCCGGACCGACCCTAAGTGATGTCCAAACTGCATTTTCGACCTTTCCCCATCGATGAAAAGAAAAAAAAATATTTTTCTATACTACAGTTCAATACATGTATGTGGCTCAAGCCATTCGCTGCTTCATGAATCTGAATCCATGTGAGTGTGAGCTTCACACGCATTCACATTCATGAGCGCAGAGCTACTGCTACTACAGCTTTCAAAACCCTCAATGAGCTACTCAATGACGTTCTCTGATATATGTAGGGGGAGGTGGGGCACATTGATACGATTTCTTTACAAACGAAAAAAAAGAGGCATATTGACAAAAATAATTTAGAAAAAAGTATCTGAATGTTTTCAGTGTTTGTCTTACTAACTTATTTCAAACAAATTTCAACTCTGATTTATTTGGAAAAAATGTTATGAACTGTTTTTTAAAAACAGAATTTCGTATCAAACTGCCCCACACACGGGGTACATTGATACACGCTTGTGGTACTTTAATTCATAGTTTAAAACACCTCTACATTAAACAAAATCCCTTCCTTAACGTCTTTTGACATAGGTGGATCAGTATCAACTGCGTTATTTTTAAATTTTACTTATAGACCGCATTTCTTATTGATATCTTGCATTCCAGTACATCAAAGATTGCAGAAGCCATAGCGCTATCATCGATGTTACCTCTATCAATTTCTCGTTGTTACGTTCGCACCATACTCCTTTCTGTTAAGAAATAAATCGAATAAGTCACAATCTATTCACCAGACGGGACAAATTCATAGATGCCAAAGTGCCCCGTAGATGCTTGTATCAATGGGCCCCAAGTGACTTTTTTGTTTTAAATAATAATTTTACGTTTAAATGTTAAGTAATTATAAAAATTACAGCTACCTAAAAATTATCAAGGAGATGTACTAACCGTATATCGTAATATGCAATTGTCAACACAAAACTTTCCAAATAAATGCACACCCGAATAGGACGCAACTATTTTACTTATGAGCGTACAAAACAGGTTTTTACTTATCGTTCGCGAAGCGGTACCTGTACGCAGTTGAACTTCAAACATATAATGTGTTCTGTCGACGCCTACTTATGTACTTTTAAATGATATCTGACCGCGTCAGGTTTTGATTTTACGGCCACCGTATCTATGTGCCCCGTGTATCAATGCACCCCTTCTCCCCTACATATGTAAACATATGTATATAAGGGTGATTCAAATTTTTTTTTTTTTTGTTTTTTTTAAGGTGCTGTTGCTTAAAAAGTAAGTTTATGATATGAAGAAAAAGTTCACGAAAATTCAGCTCTGTAACTCAATTTTATAAGGTGGCGCCGGAGCCTGTTAGTTTTACATGTAAATTGTATGGAAAAATTATATTTTACAAAAAAGATATCTAAATGAATAGGTGATTAGTGTTGTTGAGCTAAAAAGGGTCGTTTTTCGAAGTAATTTTTAACGCTGAATCCGAATCTGGCCTCAGAATCGACCCATCATGTCGGAATCCTGAAATATTTGAGGTTAACTACCTGAAACATGATATTTTTTGTCTACTTTCGAGGTCATGTATAGGATTCAAGGAAAGTTGATCAGCTTATTTTTAACAAAAGTATCATTTAGTACCATCCTTGACCTTTAAAATGAGCTTTCAAGTGGTGATTTGTGATGTTTCCTTGCAAAGTTATAGCCATTTTAAAGTGACATGAATTGGATCCCCTACAAAGGGTTGCAACCCAACAATATTAACCAACGGGTTTCAAATTCATGTCACCTTGAAATGGCTGCAACTTTGCAAGGAAGCATCACAGATCACCACTTGAAAGCTCATTTTAAAGGGCAAGGATGGTACTAAATGATGCTTTTGTTAAAAATAAGCTGATCAACTTTCTTTGAATCCTATACATGGCGAAAGTAGACAAAAAACATCATGTTTCAGGTAATTAACCTCAAATATTTCAGGATTCCGACATGATGGGTCAATTCTGAGGCCAGATTCGGATTCAGCGTAAAAAATTACTTCGAAAAACGACCCTTTTTAGCTCAACAACACTAATCACCTATTCATTTAGATATCTTTTTTGTAAAAAATAATTTTTCCATACAATTTACGTGTAAAACTAACAGGCTCCGGCGCCACCTTATAAAATTGAGTTACAGAGCTGAATTTTCGTGAGCTTTTTCTTCATATCATAAACTTACTTTTTAAGCAACAGCACCTTAAAAAAAACAAAAAAAAAAATTTGAGTCACCCTAATGTATATACATATGTATATGTACATTAGACCGTACCGCAAAAAAAAAGTTCACCGTACACCATCGAAACTGAAGCATTTTTGCAAGAAAATTACGAAAAAAAATTTTTTTTTTTTTTTTACCGAAAATAGAGGTCGCGCATTTACATTTTTCTTCATATCATCGGCATTTACAGTCCGATCTTTAAGTATGATTTTTATTTATTTATTTATTTATATTAATTACAATTTAAAAATTATAACTAAGAGAGCACTAGCTGCCAGGGCTATCGGCTATTAAGTATGATACATCACTGTTTTTGTCTCGAGTAGACTAATTTTTTGCTTCAAGGGTCACTGACATCAAGGACCCCGTTCTAGTACTTACCCACCAGATCTCAGTTCCTACCATATTGATGTACCTTTTTAGTGTCAGATACTTAAAGCTTGCAAAAAATCATTAAACTTTGCCAACATAAGTATTTCGATTATTCCATTAAAACTATTTTAAAAATGTTTTTAATTTTTTTACCGAACATAGCGGTTCTCTTATTAAATTTTTCGTCATATTTCCGGTATTTACAGTCCGATCTTAAAACATGATGTTTCGATGTTTTTGTCCCGAGGAGGCCATTTTTTTTGCTCCAAAGGTCATTGATCTCAAGTATCTACCCACCAGATCTCTTCTTATACAACATAAATTAAAAGCTTAAAATCAAATAAAGTGTATTCAGGCCTTTGCCCAGCATCTTGAAGGACTTCACCATACGGTACAATTAAATTGGCACTTCTTATTATTTAAATAAAACACTAAGCTTTTATAGTGGGAAAACTAAGCTACTTTTCACATACACATTTCTCTAAGCTCTACTGTTGTCTTTTTATGTAGCATTAAATTTTAATCGATCATATTTCTACGCGATTCAAGTTGGCTATATTTCTGGCGGCTCTCGAGCTTAGATAAAATATGGCCCATGCTTGTTCATCGGTGACCGCCATGGCAGATTCATGCAATACTTGAACAAAACGCTTGGTGTTTTGAGAATGGCATAGAAAAGCTGTGAAAATAATTAAGTTTAGTAAAGAAAGCTATGAAATAAAGTTATTCGTAATGGTAATGTGCTTATTCCTTTTGAATATTGTAATGCTTCCAGCTGGTCTTGCGTGAAAAATTGCAAGCATGGCGGCTCAGTCACTTCGAATTTGAGCCAGTTGATCATATTGAAGTCTGAGTCACTTTAGAAATTTATGAAATGATCCACCTGTGGACCGAACACTTGAAGAATGCATCCCATTGCTTCTTTGCGGGCTGTTAAGATCTTGTCATAGCCATCTGATCTTACTAGCGGATCTGGGTCCGTTATCATTGAGCAACGGCTCGAAGACACTTTATTTGATTTTGATTTTTTAATTCATGTCGTAGAAGTTGAGATTTGGTGGGTAGATACTTGAGGTCAGTGGCCTTTGGAGCAAAAACATCGAAACAACATGTTTTAAGATCGGACTTTAAATACCGGAGGTATGACCAAAAATTTAATAAGAGAACCACTACGTTCGGTAAAAAAATTAAAAACATTTTTTAAAATAGTTTTAATGGAATAATCGAAATACTTCTGTTTGCAAAGTTTAATGATTTTTTGCAAGCTTTAATTATCTGACACTAAAAAAGTACATCAAGATGGTAGGAACTGAGATATGGTTGGTAAGTACTGGAACGGGGTCCTTGATGTCAGTGACCTTTAAAGCAAAAAATTGGTCTACTCGAGACAAAAATATTTATATATCATACTTTAAGATCGGACTGTAAATGCCGATGATATAAAGAAAAATGTAGATGCGCGACCTCTATTTTAGGTAAAAAAAAAAAAATTTTTCGAAACTATCTTGCAAAAATGCTTCAGATTTGATGGTGTACGGTGAACTTTATTTTTTTTTGCCTGTAAGGTGGTACGGTCTAATGTAAAAACATACATATACATGGAGTTTGAGAAGTATATACATACTTCAGTTGTGTGGTCTAAGGCACACTCATTTTTATACCCTACACCGAGGGTATATTCACTTTGTCTCTCCGTTTGTAACACATCGAAGGGGGCGTGGCAGGTATGGAAAAGTATATATATTCTTGATCAGCGTTACCACCTGAGTCGATTTAGCGATGTCAGTCTGTCTGTCAGTCTGTCTGTCCGTCCGTCTGTTGAAATCAGGTTTACGGGAAAACCAAGAAAGCTAATTGAATGAAACTTTCACACACAGGTCACATCTTCTTGCAGGCATCTTGCTATTGAAAATGGGTGAAATCGGTTGACGGACACGCCTACCGCCCATAATCTATGTATATTTACCCAGGACGATTTTGAAAAAAGTTTCAGCGATTTTGATGAGACTTGGTGATTTAGTGCACATGTGAACCAAATTAGGATAAGGCTGGGTTTCAAGTTTCCAAAGGGAGATGGAGATGATGCCGGTAATGAGGTAGATATACTTGCTATAAGGTCTCTTATTACAAAAACTTGGTCCTCCCATATTAAAATAAATGTTAAAGCGCGGTTTTAAGTTAACTATTGCAGCAATTGCTATGAAATTTTATGTAAGAACCACTATAGAGTATATCTGAATCAAAAGTTGCTGAAATAGCACCAGTGGGCGTCGCACCTCCCATACAAATAAAATACGGTAAGTGGCATATTTATAGAAATATGTGAACAATCATACTAAAATTTTGTATAAGGGGTTTGTTTATTAAAAACTATTTCCGGATCAAAACCGGTCTACATTGTACCAGTGGGTGTCTCACCGCCCTAAATTTTAAATTTAACTGCGGCATATATCGCAAACTATGCAAGCTATTGTGCTCAAATTTAATTAGAGGATTTCGACCACGAATATGATTTATTGAACCAAAAGTGAGCGGAATTATAGAAGTGGGCGGGGCATATTTAAAATTTTTCATTTCTTCTAGATTTTTTCAACATTTTCCATACTATTTCGACTTTTTCAACCCTTTAACTTTTTCCAATATATCCTATATGTATTTGTTCGACTTTTTCACCCTCTTTCAACTTTCTTGATAAGTTTCTTTATTTTTTCGACTTTTTCATCAATTTTGAATAGTTTCAAATTTTTTCAACCTCTTTCAACTTTTTTTTAGTTTTTCAACCTCTCTCAACTTTTTTCAACATTTTGCATATATTTTCGACTTTTTCAACCTTCCTAACATTTCACATTTTTTTCGACTTACTCAACCTCTTCAACGTCTTTTTAACATTTATTGAAAAGGTACTTTAAGTGCAGTGTAGGGTATGTGAGTTTTGGCCTGGCCGAAGATAACACCTTGTTTGTTTTAAATAATAATTTTACGTTTAAATGTTAAGTAATTATTAAAATTCCAGCTACGTAAAAATTATCAAGGATATGTACTAAACGTATAACGTAATATGAAATTGTCAACACAAAACTTTCCAAAAAAATTCACATCTGAACATTCCGCAACTATTTTACTTACGAGCGTACAAAAGAGGTTTATACTTACCGAACGCGAATTATATGTAATCTTGAGTTGAAATTACTGAACTAATTCTTAGCACAAATGTTATGGAAAAATATGTTGCGTGATAAATGTCGCGTGCTAAATTATACTTACGCTTAAAAAAAAAACTAATGCAAATATTTCAACATTACAACTATCAATATGAAGCCACATTATTCCATTTCAGTTTAAGATTAATAGCTTTGAAATATGATGTCACGTTTCGCAGATTTCTGCATTTTTCTAGATGCAGTCGAAAGCGATTTTCATTTTTTGTCGAGTGCAAGATCCCATTTTTATTGTTAATATATGGGCAACATCACATCGACAGGACCTACCATTTGCACTTAACATAGTGCTACTAAAATGCTATCTTAAAATAAAAAAAAAATTTGAATTTTTTTTGAGTTTTCTATATTTTTTTGCACTTCAAAGGCGTACGAATGTCGCGTGCTCGACCGTGGAAATACCCATATCGAATCGATGATATTTTGAATTGAATCGATGTAATTAATAATAATAATATCAGATCCTTGGGGTGGGGCCAATACCCCCCCAGCCCTACCCAATTGACGCCTCTGCATGTAAGTTTTTAAAATAATTAATTATTTCACTTCGATTCAATTTAAATGACAAAATTCCTTTTTAAATCTGTTCGTGTTTAGTTTTCACTGCAATAATTCCATAGACCTCGCACTCACGGTAGAAGTTGATTAAATTGTATCAAAAATATCAAAATCCACGAAATTTACTCTAATCTTATTTAAGATAATTATAAGATTACAGTAAGCGGTTAATATGGTCGAATAAATTGTTATACATAGTTACATATCGTCATATGAAATCAAAAAAGCCCTAAGTTACAAAAAATTCAAAGTCGAATTTTCGATTGATTATGATGCACCATATCAAAATACGTGTACATGCAAAATTTAACACTTCATACAATTAAAAACATCATTCTTATTTTAAGCTTAACCTGAAAAAATGTTGAAAAATTTTGGTTTATTTTCATTTTCAAGAGTTTTTTTTTTGTTTCTCCTGTTAAATTTTTTCAATGCAACTTAGGGCTTTTTTGATTTCATATGACGATATGTATGTGCATTTTCAAGTGCTTCATTTTGATTATTTCCACTTCAAAAGTTCGAATATCAAGTTTTTTTTTTTTTTGTCGAGACATGCGGATTAAAAATTCGTGTAAATATCTTATCAAAAAAAAAAAAAATGAGAAAGAGATTAAAAATATAAACAAAAATTTAATTTCAGATACAAGTTTTTCACAATGAAATCAATGAGCTCTACATGGTTTAATTATAAAAGTTGTCAGTTGCCAGAACTTTTTCATCCCCTAAATCTCTTATCCATCAAATGCCAAAAAAAGTTTATCAATCAAAACAAAATACCGTAGTTTTGACAATCGATGTTTTATTTTCTACCACTACTTAAAAACCGTTACACCTTTCTGCATTTGTCACGCCTCTTGAATTTTGAAATCTCATTAACACGACGACTGGTCACTGATTATACTTATTTTATTACCATTTATAAAAAAAGGGAATCAAGAAGCCGAACTTGAACTTGTCTCGTAAAAGTAATAATGTTTACCGCTTTAATAAAGTGCAATATAAGTATTAAGATTTAAGTGGCATTAATAATCGCTTATCACAAATATCAATAAAATGAAATTTAAAGTTTTTGAAGAGCAAAATCAATTTATTATAGCAGCGGAATATTTACAATTAATATTGTACTTATGCACGGTGTGCTTTAGTGAAATTTTAGTGAAAGGCTAGGGTGCAACAAAAATTTCACCTGGTACTGTTGATGTTTTCGAGGAAAAAATCGCTTTATACTTTCATTTTTCATTGCAAATATTTTGTAAGTGTTAATTGAAAAACTCTTCCACTCTTCCTCTGTCAGGCGAAGCGGATAATGAAAAAAAAAATGAGATCGTGAAATTTGTTTATATTCCGGTTAGTTATAAGTACATCTAGCAGACATAAATGTGTACATATAATTTTTTTTTTTTTTATGAATCTTAATTGCCGAGTTATGGGCTTCTAAAGCATTGGCGAAGCTTAAGGACCGTCATTTTGAACGCTGTTTTTGGAATTAAGGAATTTATAATTAAATATAAACAATATTCCTTTAACTAGTTAAAAGAATGATCTTTTTAATTTTTTAGTCAAATTCGGACACTAAATTTTTTTATGTATGGAAAACTGAAAGTAAAAAATTAAAATCAAATTTTCAGTAATTTCGACAAATATTTCTTAAATATTTTATTTTAAAAAAAAGCTTTAAGTTTATAGATGTTTCACAAAAAAAATTTTAACGTAATCGTTATTAGTTAAGGAGGTATATAAATTAAAGTACTTAAGAAAGTGACACGTCCCATACAAAATGCGGCACGTATTCACCTCAATTCATATATATCGTAAACTAATGTAGATCACGTTTAAAAATTTTTAACATATTAGCGGTATATTTTATGCGTTATTTTAAAGTTAATATAAAAAAAATAAAATAAGTATGTCGAAATTATTTAAATTCTGAGATGAAATGTTCACTTCTAGTTTTCCGCAAGAAAAAAAAAATCAAAATTCCAATCTGATTTCATAATTGAAAAGAGCAGTAAATTTCCTATAGAAGCCATAATGTTTAATATTTTATTGAAATTTTGTTCGAAAACTGCTTCCGAAAAATCCATTCTTCATATGTATTACGTCAATTTTTAGAAGTCCACAACTTAACAACTAAGCGTTATATAAAAAAAAATTAAGTGTTTACACCTTTCAGAAGTAAATTACATTTTTTTTTTTTGCATTGTCCGCTTCGCCTGAAATGCCCCATATGCTATGTATATTGGGCATTCCACCGATGTTTTGGCCCGATCTTCGTCGATTTAGCTCATTTTTTGATATGTTTTAGTTCGTATTAAAAGCAACAAGCACACCGAACATTGAAAAAAACGATAAAGAAAAATATTTCTCATTTTTTTTCAGTGTATTATTTTTAAAATCCAATCATGAGGTTAAAAAGACCAATAAATGAAGTATAAAATCTAGTGGTTAATTCATTTTACCAGACTTTTTTAAGCTGAATAATGGCATTTGAAGTAGTACATACCTTACGATTTCTCAAATTTTCAAAGACCCATATTATGTAAACCAGTGTTGCCATTATAAAAATATTTCGTTTCTGTGTCGAGGACATATACAGGTACAGCATATTCAAACAAATCTGAAATTGGAAACATGACCCCATTTTCCCTGTCCGCTTCGCGTGAAATGCCAGATATATCTTTAAATGGGCAAAAATTGGGTGGAATTTTAAAAGTAAACGTGGCATTTTTCAAAAGCTAAAAATTCTGATTCCGTGTATCTCAAAATTGGCACAAATGATTTTCATAAAAATTTTAGAGATCATACCGCTGAAAGCAGACATCAATAAAAGCTTGGCTACTTTACTGAAAAATTTCATTGGGCACAGCCCACAGAAATTGTGAACGTTACATTAAGAGAGCTAACAACGTAATCGTTATGAAATTTAATTAGGTATATATACTTGCTATAAGGTCTCTTATTACAAAAATTTGGTCTAATATTACATGAGGGCGTAGCAAAAAACTTTTATTGTCATAGATAGTGTGCCATAAGAGTAATTTTCATAAAATTTGGTGTATAGATGTCAGTTACTGTAAGCTTTAAAATTAATTGAATTTTGACGGGATTGCATCAGTGGGTGTGACACCTCCCATATTAACATAAATTTTTAAGCGCTGTTATAAGTGAACTATTGCAGCAATTGGTATGAAATTTAATGTAAGTGGCTCAGTTGCTGTAGAGTGTATCTGAATCAAAATTGGCTGAAATAGCACCAGTGAGCGTTACACCTCCCATACAAATAAAATACGTAAAGTGGCATATTTATCGAAATATGTAAGCAATCATACTAAAATTTGGTGTAAGAGGCCTGTTTATCGAAAGCTATTTCTGGATCAAAACCGTACTGGATTGTAGCAATGGGTGTGTCACCGCCCTAAATATTAAGGCTAACTACGGCATATATCGCAAACTATACAAGCCATTGTGTTAAAATTTGGTATGCGGACGTCGATCACGAATATAATTTATTGAACCAAAAGAAGCGGAGTTGGAGAAGTGGGCGTGGCATATTTCAACTTTTTCATTTCTATTCGATCTTTTTCAAGATTTTCCATATTTTTTCGACTTTTCCAACTTTTTAACTTTTTCCAATAAATCCTACATGTATTATTCGACTGTTTCAACCCCTTTCAACTTTCTTCATTAGTTTCTTTATTTTTTCGACTTTTTCATCGATTTTTGAATTGTTTCAACATTTTTTGACCTCCGTCAACCTTTTTTACATTTCAGATTTTTCGACTCATTCAACGTCTTTTTACCATTTATTTAAAAAGTACTTTCTGTGCATTGTAGAGTATGTGAGTTTCGGCCTGGCCGAAGATAACACTTTAACTTGTTTTTTCTTAATAACGGCTTGAATTTAATGAGAATCGATTAAGATTTGATGGAGTTACAAGTGAGCAAAGTCCGAAAAAAGTGATTTTTTTTTTGCTCATTTTTAAAAGTCACTGAATTTCAATAATTACTTCGAAAAATTTTTTTTCTAAGACTACTTTCGTAAAAATGATACCCTACTTTTCATTGATATCGATATTTCTTACTAGTCTATCGTTAATTGAAAATTTTTGCGTTATAATTTTAAAAACCGGTTTCGAATAAAACGAATAAAACACGTACTAAATCATATCAAAAAATGAGCGAAATCGAGGGTTGGGCTAAAACTTCGGTGATTTGGCATGGAATGTCCCATATATACAGTTGTGGTCACTACATTTGCGTACTGATTTAAAAATTTTGAAAAATCAGTATTCTTAAAGAAAATTACAAAATATCAGTAAATGTACTGAAAAAATCAGCCCTACTAATAACTTAGAAATATTACATTAAGTTTTTTGGCAACCCTTGTACGATACCAAACGAAAACTTTGAGGGAACTATTTATGGGTATTACTAGCTATTACAGCACCATCTAGAGCTGGGACTGCAAGTTCTCTCCCGTACTGCTAGACAGAGACCAGTGTAAAAACATATTTTTGGAAGAATATAACGACAGGTGCCCGATGCTGACTTAAAGGCATAGAAAAATCGTCTCTCATTGTAATTTGCTATTGCTTTTAATATTTTAATAATAACAACGCTTAGTTGAAAGACAATAACAATTACATTGAGAGAGATTAGTGGATTTGTTTCTCCTCGCTATGGCAAGGCTTTGGTAGTTAATCAGTGCAATACTTGCAAAAAATTGAAAATTTTTTTTTTGTTTAACCGATCTCGAAGCTGATAGTTTCCGGAAACTCTGCTCGATAAGTACTTTAAATTGATTAATTATTTAATATTGTAGCTATTCTAGATCCCGTCAACTTTTATCATTTTAATAAAACATTTTATTTGAAACACATGATTTTTTTTCTTTCTTAATTTACAAAATATATAACTGAAACTATTAAATACGGCGACGCTATCATTTGTCCACGTGCTGCTACTGCTTTTCGGAATAAATAAGTTACCGTTTGTTTTCCATTAATAATTCTCCCAAAGTTTTCGTTTGGTATCGTATAAGGGTTGCCAAAATATTAAATGTATATTTCTAAGTTATTAGTGACCCTATTATATTGTTCACAACTGTATATATTAAAATTATGCGTTCAATATCAAATGTCATGATTACACCCGCGTTAAAACTAGAGTACATACTCTTTTTGTGTAGACGAGAGGTATATGAAGAGGTCCGCTTCGTTCCTTTCGTTTACAACAAAAGGAGTGGGTACCTACTACAGTTTTTACGCATGTGTAAATACAGTCCATAACATTATTCTTCATTCAAAAGGTCTTTCTAGTATGTTAATTTGGCTGAGAAGTCGAAGCCATAAGCTCTATATTAAAAACTCCTGGTAAAAATATAATGATCGTAATTTAGCATCACTTCGAATGTGATCGTTTATGTAAGCTATGATTTTATAACAAATTACATGAATCGCATTTTATATGTACTTTTCAGTATTTTAAAATTATGAAGCAAATCAAAATTAGTCAACATTTTAAAGAGTTTAATTTCGTCAAGTTTTAGCTTAAAGCCATCAGTGACTTATAACTAAATTACTTAGCATTTCACTTTCACGGATACATATCGATTATGCATGCTAAAAAGCTATTAAAACGTTCAGACCTCTTTGCCTATTCTTAAATAGGCGATCCTCACTTAGTCACAATAATAAAAACAGTGTTTAAATGTATCAAGTGACCAAGTGCCATCTAAAAGAGATGCAAGTAATTAAAAATAAATGTTTAAAAATGATCAACAGAAGACACTGGCGATATTCCACTCTGAGTCTACATAGAGAAACTAGATATAAAATGTACTCAGATTTTATAAATAGACCAAATATAAATTTTTTAATTGAAATGAAAATTCATGTTATGCCTTAATAAGAGAATGCTTCAATGTATTTTAGTGACGTAAAATAAATATATAATTACCAAACAAGAAAATTGTTTATATGTGATTATTCTTCAGAGTATTATTCACAAACGTTTGACTATAAACTTATAATTCAAATACAACTTATGAATATGAAGCTCTTTTCGACTCTAATTATTCTTATTATGTTGTATTATAATTTAATTCACAGCTTAAAAAAAAGTTTAGTTATTGAAATATCTTAATTGATAAAACTCATTATATTGTTATTTATTATAATTTGAAATTTTTAATCGAACTTTACAGTCAATTGCAGTAACCAATGTTCTTGTGAAATTTCACAAATCGGTTAATGCTTTATAAACAAACATGACAAAGACAACAAATGAAACAATTTAACCTGGTAATTGGTGACATATGTTTCGGCTATTACCACATATATACACATATTCATATGTATATACATAGCCTCATCAGACCAGTTTTGGTTAATTTGTAATGTGATTCGAACCCCCGACCATTCCATGAATTATATGTGGACGGCCGCTCTAACACTTGAGCCACGGAGGTTGTGCTGAACTACATATACAAAGTGCAATTTGTATTATGCGATTGCGCCATCTGTTGTAATTTTATTGTCATTTCTCGTTTGCTGCATAGCTTTGTTAAACCATCGGTTTAAGGACTTGCTATATGATGTAGCTTTATTATTTCGAATTTCGGGCTTCCGCCACTTATTCTCCGAATAATTGTTGGACGTATTCTTCCGGTTTTAGAAATTTTTAATTTGTTTTAGTCGACTGAATGTTATTAATTAATTTGAAATTTTTAATCGAACTTTACAGTCAATTGCAGTAACCAATGTTCTTGTGAAATTTCACAAATCGGTTAATGCTTTATAAACAAACATGACAAAGACAACAAATGAAACAATTTAACCTGGTAATTGGTGACATATGTTTCGGCTATTACCACATATATACACATATTCATATGTATATACATAGCCTCATCAGACCAGTTTTGGTTAATTTGTAATGTGATTCGAACCCCCGACCATTCCATGAATTATATGTGGACGGCCGCTCTAACACTTGAGCCACGGAGGTTGTGCTGAACTACATATACAAAGTGCAATTTGTATTATGCGATTGCGCCATCTGTTGTAATTTTATTGTCATTTCTCGTTTGCTGCATAGCTTTGTTAAACCATCGGTTTAAGGACTTGCTATATGATGTAGCTTTATTATTTCGAATTTCGGGCTTCCGCCACTTATTCTCCGAATAATTGTTGGACGTATTCTTCCGGTTTTAGAAATTTTTAATTTGTTTTAGTCGACTGAATGTTATTAATTAATTTGAAATTTTTAATCGAACTTTACAGTCAATTGCAGTAACCAATGTTCTTGTGAAATTTCACAAATCGGTTAATGCTTTATAAACAAACATGACAAAGACAACAAATGAAACAATTTAACCTGGTAATTGGTGACATATGTTTCGGCTATTACCACATATATACACATATTCATATGTATATACATAGCCTCATCAGACCAGTTTTGGTTAATTTGTAATGTGATTCGAACCCCCGACCATTCCATGAATTATATGTGGACGGCCGCTCTAACACTTGAGCCACGGAGGTTGTGCTGAACTACATATACAAAGTGCAATTTGTATTATGCGATTGCGCCATCTGTTGTAATTTTATTGTCATTTCTCGTTTGCTGCATAGCTTTGTTAAACCATCGGTTTAAGGACTTGCTATATGATGTAGCTTTATTATTTCGAATTTCGGGCTTCCGCCACTTATTCTCCGAATAATTGTTCGGAGAATAAGTGGCGGAAGCCCAAAATTCGAAATAATAAAGCTACATCATATAGCAAGTCCTTATATGGCTTAAAAAATAGCAGCAAGTTTTTTTTCGATACTTCCTATGTTTACATAAAGAAAATCGAAAAAATAATTTTAAAATAAATATTATAAATAAGAAAAAAATCAAATTTTCTTCATTTTTTTGGACAAATTCCGAAAAGTTAAAATTTTGCAGCTCTGGAAGCAACCCTAGGAATATTTTTTTTTTTATTTTTTTTAAGTGAGGATAAACTCGAATATAAATAAATTTTCGAAAATCGAGTGTTCTTGAAGTATTCTAGAACATGCAATTTATTTGAACATGTCTAGTGGTCAGCCAAGAAAGATTTTATTCTTGTTTTTGTGTTGTCAAATGTTTCACGGTGGACCTTAACCAAGCTCAGTTACAACAAAAACTTGAATGGGGAATTATTTGGGATGTTATTTACAGTCGATATACATATGTATGTACATAAAAATAAAAATAAATCCCAGAACTTGTTTTTTGAATTCCATTGTAGGGTTTTTAGTAATATTATTTTTTATAACACATGCATACGTATGAAATTTAAAAAGCATCCGATTTTGCTCATTTTGACACTTTAAGGAACCATGAGAGATAACCTCACATCCCAAATTTAAGCTCCCTAGGTTTGAGCACTGTTAAATCAAAGTTCGAAAAATAAAACATTATTTTGCAAAAACATCAGAATTCAATGTCTAATATTTTTGGGCCTGGTGCACCATTTTCACTGTGTCCGTCTTGAGTATTATAAATAAAATCTCGAGGGCACCATTTTCAAAGTTGTCATCTTTTACTTTGACTTTTTTCACTTACTCGGGTCGCAAGAAAAGGTCTTAAGTTCTTGGAACAAGTTCTTGTTACTTTGCGTAACATTAAATTTGGATTTGTGGGCTTTATTAGCTAACATTTTTAAAACGGACTACATACATATGCATTAGAGCGGTTCAAAATAAAAACTTTTTGATTTGTTCACGATGTGTCAGCGGATTACAATAGCCTTACATGTTTGAACACTACTAGGATTAAGGTTGATATTGAAAACTGGATTAAAGTCCTCTATTTGAAGTAAACAACCCATTTTCAAAAATATTGATTTAAAAAATGGTGCAAGTTACCGAGGCTATTGAATTTTGGTTTTCGGGCAACTATCGATTGGGGAATCCGAATCCGTAATTTGTTTTTCTTCTTCTTCTTTCTTTCTTATGAAAAAATTGATAATTGATCGGACAAAAGTAAAAAGTACCAATTTTCCACTAAGTAACACCTCAAATATTATTTAACCGCTAATCCCGTTGTACATCATTTTTAATGTACTGTTATTTGTTTAAAAGAATACCGAAACCGTATATCATTACATTATTTCAAAACCAAGATATCTGCATTTTTCTAAATCAACAGACCTGATGTTTTTCGAATCGGAGTGGACAAATTTACATTCAAATTTTTTTTTTCAAACAGCAATTATTAATCGAGAAATTCAAATCCGTGGTTAGCTTTTCTTCTTCTTCTTTTTTTCTTATAAAAGAATTTCGATTTTGTACTTTAAAGTTGCAAAATCACCCCATATTATTTTGCGAGCCGATCCAATGTTACATAACTTTTAATGTATTTTTATCTGCTTAAAAGAATGTCGTAAGCCGCATATCAAATTTTGGTAGGTTACAAACTATTTTGGTAGGTTTTCGAGTAAATTTTGGTAGGAAAAAAAATTTCTCAGTGGCAACACTGGGTATCTATCTACTATTATCTACTATTATTAAACGAGCTAAAATTGTATGTTTATATATTTACTAGCAGATGCCTGCGACTTTGTACGCGTAGCGAAGACAAACAATTTCATTTTTTTTTCAATTTTGATTCTTCTTCACAGATCTAGAGTTGTTGTTGTTTTCTCTTCCATAAATATACCATTGCATTGCCATGTGAAAGACAAACAACAAAGCCTAACTAAACATTCAATTAGCCCAGTTCACATTATCACACATGCTGTCCAACATGGCTTGACAACATCAATGTTCGATAAAGTAAACTCTAGGAACGACCGCTTGACACACATGTTGGATGAATTTCAAAAATTGTTGATTTTTCTGCTGGCAGTGTCCAACCATACAACCTGTGTGAACTGACTACCAAGCCTAGTGAACATTTTTCATTTTAAATAGGATTTCATGCAGTTTACTTCGATGTGGACGCTCATAAATTGTTCTGCAATTGATGTTTGATGGCATGCTCGATAATA
Organism: Tricholauxania praeusta; assembly: GCA_949775025.1. Lineage (NCBI taxonomy): Eukaryota > Metazoa > Arthropoda > Insecta > Diptera > Lauxaniidae > Tricholauxania > Tricholauxania praeusta. The sequence goes on from OX459031.1 coordinate 48,409,499, forward strand.
TGAGCTTAAAGCAATATTGACAGTAACACATGTTGTCAAGCCATGTAGGACAGCATGTGTGTTTTCTATCTGTGAACCTACTGTAATTTTTTTTCATTCTTCATTGTTCACAAATTCCACGTTGTTGTGTTGAAAAATTGAGAATGAGAGCGAGAGTACGTTCCGTTTTTTGTCTTTCATTGCATTGCCATATAAAAATAATACCCACACACTCTTACTAACCCACTAACTTGCTATTAAACGATTTGTTATGCTTACATGCTTCTTTCTATGTGTAAAATTAATTTTTTTTAGCAATTTTAAAACTTTAATACAGTGGAACTTCGATTATCCGTCGCCCGATCAACCGTCACTCCGATTAACCGTCACATTTTGTCAGCAAATTTTTTTTTTCGTTTTGTTTTGATTCTGTTTATGCACACAATACGCAAAGCGATTCTGTCTGAAATTTTTCTTACGAAAATCGGAAATGAAATTTTCGCAGCAATTTATTAATCTAGTTCACTTTGTATGTGATTCAATTTCATAACATGATTGATTTTGTTCATTTGCGCTCTCTAATTGATGTTGGCTAGTTGCACTTTATTCGCCAAGTCAAGTGGATTACACATTGGCTTCACAATGGAGTCTCAACCATCTGAATCTGATAAACAAAAACGCCAGAGAACCGTTCTTACGATTGTAAAAAAAATGGAAATCATTAGAGAAATCAAAAAAGGTGCATCTACTATTACAACTTTGAGCACTCAATTTGGTATTCCGCGAACCACAATTAATGACATAAAGAAAAATGCTGATGAGATCGAAAAGTATGTCTCTCAAATGGAATCATTGCATGGTCGCGCAAAACTACGTAAGACGATGAAAAAACCAGCCAACGAAGCTCTCGACACGGCATTGTATTTATGGTTTGTTCAGAACCGAAGTGAAGGAATACCATTGTCGGGCCCAATTGCTGCTGGAAAAGCATTACAGTTCAACGCAAAATTGAGTGGAGACATTAAGACAAAACATTGTATTTTTATTCGATAATAAATTACGAAAATGACAAATCAACATTTTTTGTTACGTATCCTTTTTTCTTGCGTTTTTGTATTACAGTACATATATTGTATATGTATATTCAATACCTTGTATTCTAGCGTCACCATACAGATTCAAAACAAAATTCTGCAATATATTCGATTATCCGTCTATTGGATTATCCGTCTATTGGATTATCCGTCAGGCTGCTGGTCCCGTGCCTGACGGATAATCGAAGTTCCACTGTATTTTGATATTTAAGAGGAATATCGTGATAACTTTAATTCTATGTTAAGACCAAGCTCCTGAGAAAGATAACTAAAAAAATTTGATCGAAATTGACTTCGTGAATCCCGTTCATCGAAAACGGCTATCATTTTATTTATATAGATATATATATTTATTAAAAGTTTATGGCTGAACTTTATTTCGAAAACGGCTGCAGCGATTTTGATAAAACTTCGGGAATTCGTGCACATGTGAACAAAATTAAGATTGGACTAAGTTTTAAGTTTTTCAAGTTTCTAACAGGGGCGTGGCACAGCCCTAAACTTCAATTTTTATAGCGTGAACAACGAAATTTGGTAGGCGGATGCAGATCATAAATATCTTAAATGCTATCAAAAGTGGGCGGAATCGGAATAGTGGGCGTGGCATATTTCAATAATTGAAAATTTTGATTCGATATTACTCGAAAATGGCACCTACAATTTTCATAAAAATTTTAAAGTTAATACCGCTGAATGCAGTCATTATAACAAACTATGCCACTATACTGGCAAAACTCGTTAATAGACGTGGCACAGCCCACAATATTTATAAACGTTATAATAAGAGTAGGTACTAACAACGCAATCGTTATGAAATTTAACATGTTAAATGTACCTACTGGCTATTGAGTATCTTGTAACCAAAAGTGGGCGCAACGACACCTGTGGTCTACATTTATTGTTCTATGTGAGTAATATTTTTTAAATTTGGAATAGAGATGTCGGTTACTATAAGCTTTGAAACTAAATGGATTTCGACGGGATTGCATTAGCGGGCGTGGCACCTCTCATACAAGCTAAAAATGTTTAAGGCTATATTTAGTGTGCTCTTGGAGTCAAATTTTTTAAATTTGGTGTAGAGGTGTCGGTTAATATAAGTTTTGAAATTATATGAATTTTGACGAGAATTCATTAGTGGGCGTGCCACCTCCCATTCAAACTTAAAGCGCCAAATGCCATATTTAGTGTACTATAGGAGTGATCTTAATAAAACTTGGTAGAGATTTGTCAGTTACTATAACTTTTTAAATTAAATGAATATTGATGGGATTACAGCAGTGGGCGTGGCACCTCTTATGCATACAAAAACGTTAATAATTATATTTAGTGTGCTGTGGGAGAACTTCATTAAAATTTGGTGTAAAGTTGTCGGTTACCATAAGCTTTGAAATTAAATGAAAATCGACGAGATTGCATCAGTGGGTGTGGCAACTCCAATATAAGCAAAAAACTTTATATGGTGTGCTATTGAAGTAATATTCTTTAAATTTGGTGTAGAGGTGTCGTTTACTATAAGCTTTGAAATTATATGAATACAAACTTATAGCGTAAAATGCCATATTTAGCGTACTATAGGAGTGATCCTAATAAAATTTGGTTTCAATATATTCAGTATTATTCAACTTCTTTCGAGTTTTTCAACTTCATTCAACTGTTTCAAAATCTTTCAACCTCTTTCAACTTTTCTCAACATTTTCCAAATTTGTTCGACTTTATCAAACTCATTCAACTTTTATCGAGTTTTTCAACCTCTTTCAAATTTTCTCAACATTTTCCATATTTTTTCGACTTTTTCAACCTCATTCAACTTTTATCGAGTTTTTCAACCTCTTTCAAAATTTTTCAAACTCTTTCAACTTTTCTCAACATTTTCCATTTTTTCAGAATTTTTTAACCTTATTCAACTTTTTCGAATTATTCAACCTCTTTCAACTTTTTCGAACATTTTTCAACCTTTTTTCCATACTTTTCAATTTTTTCGAATTTTCCAACCTTATTCAACTTTTTTCGAGTTATTCAAACTCTTTAAATTTTTTCAATATTTTTCAACCTTTTCAACTTTTTTCCACACGTTCCATATTTTTTGGACTTTTTCATCCACATTCAACTTTTTTCGGCTTCTCAACCTTATTCAACTTTTTCCGAGACTTTCAACTTTTTTCGAGCTTTACAATCTCCTTCAACATGTTCAACACTTTAATAACACTTTTTCACCTGCTTTAACCTCTCTCAACTTCTCTCGAATTTTTTTTTACTTGTTTTCGGGTTTTCAACCCTATTCAATATTTTTTAAATATTTCCAACTTCTCATTCAATTGCATTACATTTTTTTGACTTTTTCAATCTCAAACCGAAAAACCGAACTATGGTCGGTCTCCTGGTACTTAACTCATAAAGGACCATGTAAAACGTTGCACTTCAATTTTATATTTACACATTGTATATACATATGTATGTATGCATGTACGAGTATATTACTTTTATTTATATAATTACAAATTTTTATTACGTTTTTCAGAAGTATCGGCACTTTTAAAACCCATTTCGTAATAATTTTAATTTAACACTTCTTAATACTGATATACTTTATCGCTTCACAATCTTCACCGTGTGTTACAGTTAAAATCCTACCGCTTACTACATTACTTACAGGTTTACCTTTCATTCTTATAGTGCTTCTACTTACAAGGCAATACTATAAAGCTTTTGTATTGATTACACTAGTTCACAAGGGTTTTGTCAATCGCGTACCGTTTTCGAGACATTATGAAAAAAGTTTTTTACTTAGATGGTTCCACTTAATTGCAAATAATCGACTTATACTCAACTTCGTGTGATATATGGCACACCAAATAAAAGCTGATAACATTTTCTGTCGTCATTGCACAAATTTTGTGGTGTTGTTTTTTTCCTGTTAAGCGGCCACTGATAAATTATACTTCATTTAAACAATAGCAATATGAAAAAATTGCAGTTCCAAACCGTACCATATCAGAGGCCGTGAAGCCGGTCTCAAAATTCACATTGTCTAAATGAGAATGGTAATAAATTTAATTGAAACTCGAAAAAGCACATCATGACAAGTAATAACACTAGTTTGCTCAAAAAAAGATCTGGTTTCTCACACACTTTTTTCTATGTATTTTGGGTCGTAAATTCCAAAAATGGCAATAATTTTTTTTTCTTAATAACACTATCGCAATTAATTTTTTTTCGACTGAAAATCGCTTTTCAGCATTCGAAGGATATTTTTATTCCCAATCAAACAATATGCTGTTTGTGTGAATCGGATAAGATTTGATGGAGTTACAAGCGCTCAAAGTCCAAAAAAAAACTGACTTTTTTGGTCTTTTTTAAAAATTACTAAATTTCAATTGCTCCATTTGAATGAAAAAGTCCTCCTTTTTCATATTTTTTAAGATTAAAAATGAAAGACTATTCTTTTGCAAATATAGTATAATTTTGCGGAAATCGGACAATAAATGTAGAAGTTATTCGAAAAACAGCAAAAGACTTGAAATAAAATTAAACGATAATACATATGTTTCGGATGTTTTTTATTTAAAAAGAAATGGAGAATAAAACTAAAGAAGGTAAGGGAATAAAAATATCTTTCGAATGCTGAAAAACGTTTTTCAGTCGAAAAAAAATTAATTGAGATATAGCCAAATAAATGAAAAAAGAGAAAAAAAAGGGGTTTTTTGGGTATTTCTTGAAAACGATACTTAAGGAAATCGGAATCTACGCCTCAAAATACATAGAAAAAAGTGTATGAGAAACCAGATCTTTTTTTTTGTAAACTAGTGTAATCGTTTTTGAGATATCCCCCAAAAACCCGTTTTTGCACTTTTTCATTTATTTGGCCATATTTCTATCAATTTATTTTAACCAGATGCACACTGTTCAAAAGGTAATTTTGTTTTCTTTCTAACGGTTTACTGTTAATGAGAATCGGATAAGATTTGATAAAGTTACAAGCGATCAAAGTTCAAAAAAAAAGTGATTTTATTGGTAATTTTTTAAAGTCACTAAATTTCAATTGCTTCGTAATCCAAAAATCTTTCTTTTTCATATTTTTAAAATGTAGAATGAAAGATAATTTTTTTAGAAATTTTCTAAGTACATACAGTTGCGGTCAAAATAATAGATACAGGGTGTCATTCATAAATTGAAAGAAGATATTTCGAACAACTGACGTTTTTTTTATTCTAATATTTTACAGTATAGTTACTTGATAAGTACACAAGATAAGCATATGACATTTTGTTCCAAAAAAATAACGGTACTTTCTAGGTTTGCTATTATATTGAGTAATGTGTAATTTCGAGCGGTCAAAATAATAGCAGTGCTCAACTCCTTTTCTTCTCAAGACTAGGTATTTACTTTTATTAAAAAAATTTGATCGCAACAAGTAAGTTCCATTATTTTTGTATAATACTCCAATGATTTTTTTGAGTTTTTGCATTTTAGTAGGCCGTGGAAAGCATTCTACGACAGAGCAAATTAAAATTATTAAGAATTCCATTTCGCAAGGTGAGACTTTTACGGTAACTTAAAATTTTTTCAGATGTTTATTGGAAATGGTTTAGAAAACGATGAAATACACAAATACACGAAAAACACGAGGAAAAAAGCTTTCCATGTCTCCCCGGGACGTGAATTGTTCGATACGGCTTTCTATACATAATCCGTTTTTGCCTGCTGCGAAAATAAAAAAGTGCTTATTATATCAGCGAGTGTAGAAAACGTTAAAAGAAATCTCAGGGAAACCAATTTGAGTGCTCAGATTTTTTTTTGCGCACGGGTACTTAAAATGGCCACTTGCAAAGTAGATAAGCATTATGTGGAGCGATGAGAGTAAGATAGTTTTTTTGGTGGAAAAGGCACTCGTCAATGTAAGGCGTAGCCCAAACACAATATGATACTTGGAATGACCTTACTCTCATCGTTCCACTCTACTTTGCAAGTGGCCATTTTAGTACCCGTGCGCAAAGTCCGATCTCTTTGTGATATGCATTTTCTTAAACAATGGAAGTGGTTGTGGATTCTGGGCACTCAAATTGGTTAAATTACGTGGATTACGTGGAAATTATTGGAATAAAGAATTGCATTCGTCGTCATACTAAATAAAGCTAATAAAAAATAAATTAAACTAACAAAAATCAAACAAGAACCAAAATTATTTTGTTACAAATAAGTTTATGTTGAACAATATTAAAAAGGTTGAAAGCAAGCAAATTTTCTGATATATAATATTCGCCAGATTATTCAAGAAAAAATATATTATTTAACCACGAGGTACATGACAAAACTCCAGACATAGAAATGATTTTAATTTAGCTCTTTATAAAACAGAGTCTGCGGAAAGCAGTTTATTCTATTAGCAGCGGTTCTCAAAACTTTTCAGCATACTTACAGGTGGAGTATATTTGCTCTAGTCGAAATGTACAATGACAAAAAATATATGCAAAAGATTTTTTTTTTATGACTTGGTACAGAAATTGTATATCCGTGGCTGCAGCTATAAAAATGAAACATTTTTTCCAAATTTCTCTTTTTTTTATTCAAAACATTCTCCTTCTGAAAGTGTATTTCTACAGCGACTCAATGGTGATTCAAACCCCCTTTCAGCTCATTTTGTGGTATTGCTTCCAATGTGCGTGTTGGCGCTGTTTGAATAGTCTCAGTGTCATTGAAGTCGTATCCTTTCAACTTCATTTTTATTTTTGGGGATAGTGCGAAGTCAAATGGTGTTAAGTTAGGTGAAAACGGTAAATGATTCAATTCACAGACTTAATTTCGTGCTAAAAATTGACGAAGAATCAACGATTCGTGCATTGCCGAGGTGGATGATGCCCTTGATTATCGAAGAAAACAATGAAGATAATTGTCTTGATTTTCAATGAAATTTTTTGGGGTTTTTCGCCGTCGTCCTTCAGCGATTGTCTGTCTTCAAAAAATTGCTTATGTACTTTCACGGTTGCAATAATTTGAGTATGACAAAGTAATTCTACCTTCATAATTGTTTCTCCTACATAACTAACATCCCGTGCGTTCAGCGCATGTACACATTGTAAGTCAGCTCATCAAAGATCACAGTTTTTATAGCACATTTTGGAGGCTCCAGAGCATGTTCGCAAATCAGTTGACTTACAATGTTTACTTCTGCTGAACACATGGGTTGTTAGAAATCTCATTTCCGAATACAGCCGAATTGTATTTCGAATATAAGTAGTTTTAGTATCTGGAGAAGAGAAAACGTAAGCGCCCGATTTACGAGGAAACGCGGCGCGCACTTTGTGAAGCCCTGCTATAACGGGTTGAAATTAGCTGGAATTATTATGAATTGCAAGTAAATAAGTGAATTTATTTAAGCAAACGAAAATACATTAAAGCAAAATGTACAGAGACTTATATGCAATATATTACATCTAAGACTTAATGTCAAAATAAATAACTAAATAATAATAACTAAATATTCGTTTTTGGAAGGAAAAATTGCTGATAAATGTCTTCATAAATAAATAGATAAAAAAAACTATTTTAGTATATGTACATATCGTCACCACAGAGTTTAAGTGTCCTATCAGCAAAAACATGAAACTGAGAAAACAGCGTTTTAAAGTTATTTACTCTGCGATTTGTTATTTAAGGATTATTTATTTATTTATTTTATTTATTTATTTTGAGTACATTGAGGAATCCTTAAGCTACGAGATACAAAGCATCTTAAATTTGACAAGCTTAAGTTACAAAAAGTTTAAAGTCACAGATTGGATGTCATTTAATTGAGTATAAAAGAATTAATAATTTAATAATTTTTAATAATATAAAACTTAAAGGTATGTTAAAAAATATAATATGAGTTGTCAGTAAGTCAACTTACAAATATAAATTAGGATAAGGAAATTTTATTTGGGGGAAGCTGGGGCTTAAACAAAATAAATTAAAAGAACTACTGAGTAGAAAAATAATTCAGGAGTTGAAACTTAAATTGCTGTGCGTTACTTAAATTATGGAAACGTGTTGGTAAAGCATTCCAAAGGCGAATTGAATAGATATAGAACTGACGGTCCGACGTTAATATTTTATGTTTGAATTGTGCGATTTGTTTCGCTCGAGCAGAGCGGAGAAATTTGAGCCGTACATACAGATATTCTGGTTCTTTGGTGTAGATAATTTTGTGTAGTTGAAACAGTGTACGCATTTTCAGGAAGTTTGTAAAAGAAACACCAAAAATTTTTTTCGAGTAGGCAGAGATATGATCGTAGCGGCTTATACCATAGATGTATCTGGCTATGTTGTTGAAAAGAACATTTAGTTTTTGTGCACAAAAGCTATCACAGTTGGCAAATAGTTCACATCCATAAAGCAACGTCGGAATAAGATAACTTTTAGCTAACAATAAACGTATCTTTTGCGGAGTATAATACTGCGTGACCCACAGAGTTCGCAGCATCCCATAAACCTTGCCGATAGTTTTAAAGATGTGGTCATTCCAAGTTAAGATGCTACTGAAAGTTACACCTAGATTTTTAGCTGTTTTAACCACTTCGAGTTCAGAGCCATTTAGGATTATTTTTGGTAAAATTTCGAGATTTAGAAATTTTTTGTAGATTAACAAACATTTAGATTTTGAGGGATTCAAGCAGAGATCATTAGTTTCAGCCCAGGTCCGAATTCGATCCAAGTCTCCATTAAGATTTGCAACACAAGAATCGATGCAGCGGAGGTCACTACTTGTGTATAGTTGAACATCGTCCGCATATATGTGAACTTTACAATGCTGAAGAACTTTAGGTAGGTCATTTACATGCATGATGAAAATTAATGGGCCTAGCACTGACCCTTGAGGAACACCTTTAGGCACCGATAGTAACGCAGAAATAAGACCATTCATACTTACTGCCTGGAATCTGTTTGAAAGATATGATTTCAGCAAGGAAATTGCACCCTTAGAGAACTCAAAGTTGTTTTCAAGTTTTGAAAATAGAATGTCATGATTGACGGAATCAAACGCTTTTGAGTGGTCCAAAAGTGTTAAAATACATGCATGACTTGAATCCAATGCTGATCTTATGTCTTCCGAGACATCAATAAGAGCTGTCATACAACTTCGTTTGGGTCTGAAACCGGATTGTCTTTCAGTAATAAGATTATTTTGCGACAGAAAATTGCTAATCTGCTTGTGTACAATGTTTTCTAAAACTTTTGATAGGAATGGTAAAATTGCAATTGGCCTGAGATCGCCATTGGATTTAGGTATCGGAATGATTTTTGCTACTTTCCAGGTTTGAGGAAAAACTGAAGTAGTGAGAATGCAGTTAAAAATATAAGTGAAAAAAGGCAACAATAATGGTAGCAAGGACTTTATGAAAACGGGATGAATTTCGTCAAAACCAACAGAGTTTGATTTCACAGCCAAAAAAGCCCTCATAACCTCTATCTGGTCAACGCATGCAAAACTAAATAGATTGTTGACGTTTCTATTATGGTTAGTAATACAATTACTCGTATTTTCAGTTATATTGACTGAGGATATGGGTATATTTAAAAACTTTGCATTTATTTCATTGATTTCAATTTCAGAATAGTCAACTGAAGATGTAGTGTTTTTGCCAATCCCAATTTTTCGAATTTGTTGCCACTTTTGTTTAGAATTAATGCAAGAGTTGAACTTGCTTTCATAGAATTTTGACTTAGCAATTTTTAATTTTTTTACAATGTCTGCCCTGAGCTGTTTGAATTTATCGTACAGTCGAGGAGTTTTGTATCTTTTCCATTTGTTAAATGCATAATTTCGATCACAAATAAGTTTTTTGATTTCCATACTAAGCCATGGTTTTTCGCCACATCGAATCTTTTTAGTTTTCATAGGCACGAAACGATTGAAGAGATTAGAAATATTGTTTTGCAGAAAAGCAACTTGTTCATCAACATTTACAATTTGATATATCTGCGTCCAATCAACCCTTTTTATTGCCTCAGTCAGTAACTGGTAGTTGATATTTTTAAAGTCTCGATACCTAAAAGTTTCTTCGGATGCCTCGAGTTTAAAGTTATATTTAAGATATATAAGATCATGCTTTGAGAATACAGGTGCTGATAATTGTTCGTATAAAAGTAAGTGTTCTGTGCTGCTAACGAAAAATATATCTAAGAGTGTGGAACAAGTTTTAGTGAAATGAGTAGGATTCTCGGTATTGGCAGGATAGAGCCCAATGGAAAACATTTTGTTTATCAAACTATTATCAACAAGAATATTACTATTGAAGTCTCCTGTTACAATAATGTTTGTGTAAGATAACAGTAAGCTTTCCAATATTACCATAAGTGGCTCCAAGTCGACGTTGCGGTTGGGTCTGTAAACACATCCAATGAGTGCTTTTCCTGATTTATTCGAAATTTCTAAGAATATATATTCCATCGAACTACCAAATGCTGATCTACAGCATATCCTGGACTTAATATTGTTTTTCACATAAATGCAAACTCCGCCAGCATGGCTCTCCCTATCAGCTCTAAAAATTGTGTATCCATCGAGTTTAAATAGCGAATCATTTAAATTTGGTGCAAACCACGTTTCTGATACACAGACAACATCTACATTTGAAGCTTCGAATAAGTAACGAAACTCGTCGACTTTCTTGGCTAAGCTTTGCGCATTAATATGGCAAACACTTAGCCCTTTGTACCTCTGATTTATAACACGAATCAGTTCAAAGCAATTGCCATTGGAAAGATATTGCTCATCATTTGAGATCATAAAATGATGTGCAGTAGAAATGGTAACGCAGGCAATTTATGTTTTTGTACGTACATATGTAAGCAGTGTGAAGGTAAAAAAATACAAAAAGCTTTCCCCAATTACAATAAAATAAATAGATACTACAAAAAATTATAATAAGTAAGACGAGTAATACGAACAGAAAATGTAAACTACACTCAGTCATTCTCCGACGTGATTTCACGAAAAATCTGATTCTGCACACTTGCAGGATTCGAGGTTACCTCTCCAGTGGAGATAAATTGATCAAGATGCTGGATCGAGAGAATTCGGGTGGGTGCCTCGTCTATGGTTCGTTTGATGTGCACAAACCCACGACGAGTGAAAACACAGTGTAGCTGCTTGCGTTTTTTTAGTTTGACTGCACTTTTCAATACGTTATGATTTTCATGTGTCAAACTTTCATTGACATAGATGGGTGCATCAGACTCAAGTCCCATGTGCCGTAGACGGAGCAAATTTTTTGAGGTTCGTCTATATTCTGCAAACGATTTTATCAGCAAGTTTTTCGCATTTGAAGACTGTAATTTTATTATGACCGGTGTGTCGGTAATTTTTGAAGAATTTTTCGTATTTTTGATTCGGAATATGTCTTTTAGTGCAGGTGGTGTAGCATTGACAGATTTGCACAGGGTGTCGAATAAGCTGGGAAGGTTTTCATCTGATTCAAATGGAATGCCGTGCAGACGCAATTCGCACGACACCGCAGCATTGTTAAGCTTAGCTAGCTGCGTGTTAATAGTATTGATGTCACTTTGTCTTTCGAACTTCGCTTTCATTGCGTCTATCTCGTTCTTTAGCGATTGAAACTCAGCCACAGCAGTTTCCAAACGATTCACTCTATGGGTGACATCAGTGAGGTCGCGCCGCAAGTCAGAGAAATGCTCGAGAATTTCCCGTGTTGAAGCATTTTTTAGCTCTGCCTGCTGAGCAAAGCGATTATTGAGCAGCTCCACAAATTTTTCTGGTATTTGGCCATCGGTTGACTTTGTAGTTGCTGTTGCACTTGCACTTGAAAAAAGTTTTTTGCCGACGTGCCAAAGTGTCTCTCAATTTTACAGCTGCTGGCGATGACATATTGCTTCTTATTGTGTGTTTTAGTGCCAAATTTATATTTTAAATTTTATAATTTAAATTTTAGTCTTAATTATTAATGTTTTTTTTTATTATTTTGCCTCTCTGTAATTACCTAAACGGTATTTGAAAAAATTTTATTGAAACTTACCTTTGATTTTTCTGTAATTAAAATTATTCGGATTTGTATGAGTTAGGACATTTGCATTCTGAAACTCCACGTAAAAGGTATATTACGTTTGATCCAAAACACACAAAAAGTCTTCTCTTAATATTCGTGAACATGTTTGATGGAGGGCATAGAAAAACGGGTATGTAGGAAAATTCATTCTTAAGTGTTTTGGCTCAACCGTTACGTTCACGGCACGCTCATCCTAGTGTTATATTTTAGAACAAAACTTCTAAACTACTGAGCCGATTTTGACAAACGAAATATCGTTGTTTTCATATTACCAAGAAGAGTATAATAAAGCTATGTATGCAAAAAAAATAAAATATAATAATTTTATAAGTCACATAATTGAATAAGTCACAAGTCATCAATTGGTGGAATAATCATCAAATGGGGCCTAAACAGATATAAGAAAGTACCATTCGTACTTCAGAATCCGTACCAAATTCGAAATTTAATAAACAAAAAAGTGATATGACACAAATATGTAAACAGTGAGAAACATTAATTATGGCTTATAGTTTCTTCAAGGAGATTAACCATTAGATCATTGACCGACATTCTGTATGTATGTAAGCTTTTGTGGAGTTCTTCAGTTAAGAAATGCCAATGCAAATGGAGTACCATTTTAAGTAATTTATTCTGACAAACTTGTAGTTTTTTATGATAAGTTTTGACAAACCGGGTTTGCGTAAAAAATAATGGCATGAAATATACCATTAACAAGTATTATTTTGTTATCGTTACTAAGCTTAGATTTTCTGTTAATTAGATAATGTTGCTCATATGATCTTAAAAAGGAATTGAACTAAATAAACACTCAGGTACTTGACGTTATCAGATGTTATCAGACCCTGTTTCATAATAAAGTACAAAGTAATACTATTAGTCTTGTAGCTTGTACTTAGGACGATTTCGTTTCATAACAAAAAAGTACAAAAGCACAATCTACAAGTTATAATATCGAAATAACAAAAAAAATGTTTGAAGGTACAAGCGATTATGATTCATAATCCGTCTCTAATAAATATTTGAAAAGTACTATTTTTATACCCTACACAGAGGTTATATTCACTTTGTCATTCCGTTTGCAACACATAGAAGGGGGCATGGCAGGTATGAACAAGTATATGGGTCATTCCATCTATAATTTGCCCATTTTTACCCTGAGGTGTTTTAAATTGGCTGAACATTTTTTGAGTGGTTGGGCCATTACGTAAAAGATAGAAAAAAATTAGATCAAATTTTTTCGACCAATAGTTTTGATAAAAAAATTAATTTCTTAACTCTGTTCAAAACCGCTCATAAATAACACAAAAACATTCATTGAAGAATATAAACAAACAAACACAATTCAAATTCGCTTTCATATTATCTTTAGGTAGCTGTGTACTAGTAGATAACAAAAAAACTGCAAGTCTAAAAAGATTAACGCCTAAACGTTATATACATATATGCTAAGAGATAAAAAAATTTACGTTTCAAGAAAACATCAATTTCTCAAATACTCCAAAATCGATTTCAGCTTTTTATGCTCAAAATGCTCAGATCATATAGGAGTACCATCCCTGAATATTTTATCCATTTTTTTTCACCCTATTTAATTTAACAAGCATTTTAGTAAAGATTTATGAAACTTAAAAATAAAATTTGGACACTTTTTGCAATTTTTATAATATTTTCGAAGTTTCGAAATCTTCAGCTTTTTCAATTTTTTAAAGTTTTTTAATTTTTTTAAGTTTTTTTTACTTTTGCAAATTTCAAAAATTTAAGAAATACAAATTAAAAATTTCAAAAATTGAAATAAGTTCAATAAGATATAAGTCAAACTTATCTTTTTGAGTTGTAATTTCTTTGGTGTTTACACACATACATATCGAACAGTAAGCTCAATAAAATAACATTTATGAAATAAGTAAAGTTTTCTATTTTATGCCAATTTTTGAAAATTTACTATAAGCTTTAAAATTAAATAAATTTCGAGGGGATTTCATCAGTGGGCGTGGCACCTCCCACACTAACATAAATTTTAAGTGAAAGTAATGTAAGTGGCTTACTTGTTATAAAGTATATCTGAATCAAAAGAGGCTGAAACACAAATAAAATACGTTAAGTGGCATATTTATCGAAATATGTGTGCAATCATACTAAAATTTGGTGTAGGAGGTTTGTTTATGGAAAGCTATTTCTGGATAAAAGTCGGACTGGGTTGTACCAGCGGGTGTGTCACCGCCTTTTTAATGCTAACTACGGCATATATCGTAAACTATGCAAGATATTGTGCTAAGCTTTGCTACCCAAGCTTATCAAAATGCTAGCATAAGCAAGTTTTCTGCATACCATTTTTTTAAAACCTTTTTTACAAAAAAAAAAATACAGCCTTAAAACTAGAAACATGTTTTTTTGTGAATAGTTTTGTCGCTCACTGTAGTTAAATCTGGCATTTGTAGACCATCTGATTCGAAAACATCATCTTCACTACACTTAGCACCGAAACGTGAACCAAATGACTGGAGACTATGTGGTGACTACAGACGTCTTGACGCGATAACAGTACCTGACCGCTACCTGTTACCAAAGGATTTTTCGATGAAGTTACACAACACACAAATTTACTCAAAATTAGATCTGGTCAGAGCATATCACCAAATACCTATGGCTTCTTACGACATACACAAGACAGCTATCACGACACCTTTTGGAATGTTTGAGTTTCTCCGAATGCTTTTCGGTTTAAGAAACTCAGCACAAACATTCCAAAGGTTCATTCATGAAGTCCTACACAGATTAGATTTCATCTTCGTGTATTTAGCTCCTAATAGCTAGTGAATCAGAAGAACAACACTTTGAACACTTAACACACAGGTTTTCCAACGACTCGACAGTTACGGCTTAAACATTGAACCCAATAAATGTATTTTCGGTGTAGACAAAATAGATTTTCTCAGTTACACCATTTCTAAACACGGTATACAACCATCAGAAGAACGAATACAATGCATACGAGACTATCCACAACCCATCATAGTTAAAGACATGTAAAAATTTATTGGTATGACTAACTACTATCACAGATGCATCGTTAAACTCGCACACATGCTAGGTCCCATTTATGACATGGGCACAAGCGCCTCAAAAACTAAAAATAAACAGTTAAAATGAACAGAAACTACATTTCATGCATTTACAAAAATAAAAGATAGCTTCGCCAAGGAGGCACTTATTAACCATGTTAATAGTAAGGCAAAACTGTCAATGCATCTAATACCGCAGTCAGCGGAGTATTACAACACTCGAACCATTAGCATTTTTTTTTCTAAGAAACTATCACAAACAGAAACAAAATACAGTACATTCGACCGCGAATTATTTCCTATATATATACTTGACAGTAAAACATTTCAGGCATTACTTAGAAGGCAATAAATGTACAGTTTACACAGGTCACAAACCATTAACGAATGCACTTTACTCCAAAACAGAACGCAGTCCTAGACCAACACGATTATACACATCAAAGGTACAGACAACGTAGTAGCCGACGCACTATCGAGATGCGAAATAGAAGAGCTCAAAACACCTTATATCGACCTGAAACAGTTATACATAGAACAGTGTATTGATCCAGAACTAAAGAACACCATAGACAACAAAATATACAAATTCACACAGATATACATTCCATTTTTAAGCATTAAGATCTGGTGCAAACACTGCACAGACAATACACGGCCATACATTCCAAGATTTCTGAACTGCTACACAACATTTCACATCCTGGACCAAGAGCTTCCAGACGTCTGATCACACAACATTACTTTTGGCCCAAAATGAATATGCACATTAACAAATAGGCGTCAGAATATTTAAATTGTCAGAGAGCAAAAGAACATAGGCACACCAAGACACAACACCAGAAAATACACATCCCACACCGTCGGTTTAAACATATACATACATATCGATTTAGTTGGTCCACTACCCATATCAAATGGTTATACGTACTTATTAACCGCCATTGATAGAAATACACACTGGCCAGAAGTCTATCCACTTCAAAATGCAGAAACGGCCAGAATAGTACAGACCCTCAAACAAGAATTCATCTCACGTTTCGGTGTTCCACTCGATATTACTTCGGATCGAGGACCCCAGTTCACTTCTAGCACATTAAAGCATTTTATTAAAGAAATCGGTAGCCATCACATAATGACATCTCCTTACCATAGTAGAATAGAAAGGTTCCATAGGCAATTAAAAGCTTCATTAATAGCAAGCAATAACCAAAAAAAACAGGTATTCAGAGGTTCCACTAGTTCTGTTAGGCCTCAGATCAACCGTTAAAGAAGACATAAAATCGTCTTCGGCTGAAATGGTTAACGGTCAGAATTTGAAATTGCCACAACAATTAATAGTACGTAACAATCAATATTCAACCTTAGAATCGGATATTTTGTCAGCAGTCAAACAAAAAGTTCAAAACTCACAGTCCAAAATTTCCCATCATAATACATCTAGTCGACAATATATACCGCACATATTGGAGAGCTGTAAATATGTATTTGTGCGTAATGATTCCATCTGGCGTGCGCTTCAAAATCCGTACAAGGGACCTTACGAAGTTTTAAATAAAACACCAAAGTATTTCACAATAGTAAAAAACAACATCTCTACTACAGTAAATACCAAATGTGCACAAAAACGGACGCGAATTCGTTTGTGAGCATTGCGTTTTTTGCAAGTAAAACAAATTCGTTTCGAATTCGTAACGAACTTCAAATACGAATTCGTTTCGAATTCGTTTTTTGTTCATAAAACAAAATCGATGCGAATTTTGTTTTTTGTAAGTAAAACGAACTCGTTTCGAATTCGTAACGGATTTCAAATACGAATCCGTTTCGAATTCGTTTTTTGTTCATAAAACAGATCAAATTTTTTTGGAAAAATTTTGGAAAATTTTTCTAAGTCCCAGAAAAATTTTGTGTCTTAATCGAATTAGAAATGTTTAAAAAGTCGAAAAAGTCGAAAATATTTTTTTTAACACTGAAATTAACAATCCGTTTCCGGATTCCGTTATAAATTCGTTTCGAACTGAAACGTTTTCGTATGAAATTTCTCTCGAAAAAACGGAAGGATCGTCCGCATTAACGAATTCGTTTCGAATTCGAAACGGACTTCAAATACGAATCCGTTTCGAATTCGTTTTTTGTTCATAAAACGAGTTCGTATTTTGTTCATAAAACGGATCCATTTCGAATTGTAATTTCAGTGTTAGTTTAATTGATGTTTTGTTTATGTCAATTTGTTGAAATACCTGTAAAATTGAGATAGAGTAAATTTTCTTAGTAGATTTTTTATATGATTGAACTAAGATGCCAACATTTGGATTATTTCATTAGACGCGTAATTTCTTAAGCTATCCGATGCCATAAGAATCTCGGATATTTTTTTTTGAGATACGTCTTTTTTGCTTAGTACGGCAGAGTTGTTCTTTGAACTTCGAAGCCAAATACAAACGGTACAAATGAAAACAAAAATAACAACACATTATTGAAGAAGCAGCATAAGCATAAGCAACGACAAATCGAACGACAATTATTATGTGAGGTTTTGCAAAAAACTTAATCCTAAAAAATAGCATTTTTAGCTTAAAAAAAATCATAAAAATAAGTACACAATAACCTTTTTTAGTGCAAATATGTTGTTTTAAAACATAAATTATTAGAATCGGTTCAGTATATTTTGCAGTTTGGCGTTACAAACCATTTCCATTAGGGGTGGCAATCCCGGGATCCCGGGATTTGCTCTAAATATAGGCTAAAGTAATCCCGGGATTACAAAGAGAAAATCCCGGGATTTTCGGAATTAGAAAAAAATTTTATATTATATAATAAATATTCTTTTATATGACATATTTAAGTACAAAATCTGCAAAATAATTGTTTTCAATACATTTGATGTGCATGAAACTTTATTGCATCAACCTGCAAAATGCACTTCAATTGTGTCCTGAACCTTAAATTGAGTAAAAATATTTTTTTTATTGTAGCAATTTCTTGTTTAAGATTTTCTTATTAAAAATGTCACATAGAAAAAAAAAATTTCTTTTTTAATACTTTGACTAATTTTAAGAATTTTTTACTAAGTGCGATTTGTATTGAAAATTGATAGTTCATGAGAAAAATGATAAAATGTGAAATTAAGTGTGTTTGTTTACTTTCCCAGTAACAATTATCCAGTAAAGAAATTTTAGAGAGTAAGAAAGTATTTGCTCACAGAGAAAAAAATTTTCATAAAAGTAAACAAACACAATCCAGTAAGAATTCGTACAAACTGACAAGTGAAAAAAGTATTTAAGTTTTTCAAAACAATTTGCTTTTTTATTTATGAAAAAATATTGACAATTGTCAAAATCATATGTTTTTCTTTTTGAAAAATGTTTGCTGGTAAAATTTTATCCAGTAAAAACTAGCAGGCTCTCTCGCAACAAATTGTCACTTTATTCTCTCACTGCCTCTCTCGTTACTGGATATTTTTTTGTTAACAAACACAATCCAGTAACAATTGTTACAAATTTGTACAAATTCGTACAAATTTTCAGTTAACAAACAGACCTATTTAGACTAAAATTATTTTTATCAATAACGGAAATACTAAAAATGCAATGGAAAAACAACATAAGCAAAACAAATCTATTTCTTATAATAAAATACATATCTGCAACAAAAAATATAGGTTTGTCTTCAAAAAAAAAAAACCACAGCCGACCTTGATTTGACATTGAAATTTTGACCCATACCTAGACCTACCAAAACTAAAGTTCTAAGATATAATTAAACTTTTGTCTGAAGCTTTTTTTCTGAAATCAGCATCTAAAGATTTTGACAACTTAAATGAAGCACACTTATGGGTGTGCGAGAGCGAGCCATTCGGTGCCACTAAATGCCATCACTGTCACATTTGAAGAAGGTGATAAAGTATTCATCAAGTACAAAATGTGGTACACGAATTTTCAAATGTAAAAATGAAATTGATAGTTTGGTCATAAGTGCTTGATTATCCTCTATCATCTCCGTTTAATAGTGGCTATCTTCTACTAGTAAACTTAGTAAATGTGATTTAGATGTATTAACACTCGAAGTGTTTTAAGTCAATTTTTAAGCTATTATTTTTTCTATTATTTTGCGTTCTTATTCTTCATTGTTACGCTGTGAAATAAAGCAATTTTAATTTTATATGTACAATAGTATAAACTTCTCGTTTTTTTTATTTTTGTAGCTCTGTATGCATTTACTAGAACTATCAATCCCGGGATTAATTCCGGGATCCCGGGATTGGAAACTTCGATCCCGAAACTCAAAAAAGCTCCGGGATTGCCACCCCTAATTTCCATACAAGCAATTTTATATAAATACTAGCTGTCCCGGCAGACGTTGTTCTGCCCTTTCCGGTAGGTGGCGCGAAGCTGTATGAACTCATGCTATGGAATGTTAAAGCGAATCAGCCCATTTTTAAAGTGAAATCAACTTCTGTCCCTACTCTTTTACATATAGTATAGTATAGCAGACTTGGCAGACGTTATTCTGGCCTTACTGATAGGTGGTGCGATGAGTTTAATTTATAATAGCTTTTGTGTTTTACATAATTACCAAGTCTCAATCATCTGCATCAAATAATTGCTGATATATACAAAATGTTGTTTTATTCGCATATGGAAGGTGTGGCACCACCCATTTTCTCATTGAAACTTCTTTTGCCCGTACTCTTTATAAACATATGTATCTAGTCTCATTCATCTGCATCACAAATTTTGGTCTTTTCTTATATGGAAGACGTGGCACTGCACGGTCATATCTGTGCCTCTTAATATAACAGATACGTGGTGTAGATTCCATGTGAATCGATGCAGAGGTCTTTGTAAAAATGCTATTTTAAAAATATTTTTGTATGAGAGCCACCCTAAATAAAAGTTTTGTAGGCTTAACTATGCCTCTTAATATAAAAGTTACGTGGTGTAAATTCGGTGTGAATCGATTTACCGGTCTTCGTGAAAATTAATTTTTTAAAAAAAGTAATGTTTGAGGGCCACCCTAAATTATAGTTTTATAGACCAAACAATGTCTCTTAATTGTCTCTAATTAAGAGACACGTGGTGTAAATTCTATGTGAAACGATGATCTTTTTAAAAATAATTTTGTATGAGGGCCACCTTAAATAAAAGTTTTGTAGGTTTAACTATGCCTCTTAATATAAAAGCTACGTGGTGTAAATTCGGTGTGTATCGATTTACCGGTCTTCGTAAAAGTGAATTTTTTAAAAAAGTTATGTTTGAGGGACACCCTAAATAAAAGTTTTATGGACCAAACGATGTCTCTAAATATAAGAGACCGTGGTGTAAATTCCATGTGAATTAATGCAGTGGTCTTTGTGAAAATGCTATTTTAAAAATATTTTTGTATTAGGGTTACCCTAAATAAAAGTTTTGTAGGATTAAAAGGGGACTCTTAATATAAAAGCTACTTGGTGTAAATTCGGTGTGAATCGATTAGCCGGTCTTCGTGAAAATGATTTTTTTAAAAATATTTTTGTATGAAGGCCACCCTAAATAAAAGTTTTATGGTTCAAACAGTGTCCCTTAATATAAAAGACACGTGGTGTAAACTCTATGTCAATCGATCGACTGGTCTTTATGAAAATGCTATTTTGAAAATATTTTTGAATAAGGGCCACCTTAAGTATGAACCCGAAATAAAAGATTTATACACTAAACTATGTTTCTTAATATAAAAGACACATGGTGTAGATTCCATGTGAATCAATGGAGTGGTCTCTGGGGAGATGGTATTTTAAAAATATTTTTATATAAGGACTACATTAAATCTGCATCCTAAATAAAAAATTTATAGGCCAAACTATGTCTCTTAATATAAAAGACAGGTTGAAAAAGTCGAAAGAATATGGAAAATGTTGAAAAAATCGAATCGAAATGAAAATATTGAAATATGTCACGCCCACTTCTCCAATTCCGCCCACTTTTGGTTCCATAAATTATATTAGTGATCGACATCCTCATATTAAATTTCAGCACAATAGCTTTTATAGTTTGCGATATATGCCGCAGTTAAATTTAAAATTTAGGGCGGTGACACATTCACTGGTACAATCCAACCCTGTTTTGATCCAGAAATAGGTTTCCATAAGCAAACCCCTAACACCAAATTTTAGTATTGTTGCTCACATATTTCAATAAATATGCCACTTACTGTATTTTATTTGTATGGGAGGTGCCACGCCCTTTGATACTATTTCAGCCACTTTTGATTAAGATATACTCTATAGCAACTGAACCACCTACATTAAATTTCATAGCCATTGCTGCAATAGTTCACTTAAAACAGCGCTAACAAATTTATGTTAATATGGCAGGTGCCACCTTTTCCTATTTATTGCAGAAAAAAGAAGTTTTTTTCGAAAATGGGTCATAAACGGTCCTTTCCAGGGTCCGGAGCCGCCTCTAATGAGGTCCAAAATTTATTTTCGACCTCTATTTAATGATTGGTGCAAACAAAATTTCGAAAATAGACCAAAATCGGGCACATTTTGGGACTCGAAACCACCTTTGATGATGACCAAAATCTATTTTCGGCCTCTTCCAAAGATTGGTGCAAACAAAATTTCGAAAATGGACCAAAATCGGCCACTTTTTGGTAATCTTTTTTTCGACTTCGACCTCTTTCCAAAGATTGGTGCGAACAAAATTTCGAAAATGGACCAAAATCGGGCACATTTTGGGACTCGAAACCACCTTTGATGATGACCAAAATCTATTTTCGGCCTCTTTCCAAAGATTGGTGCAAACAAAATTTCGAAAATGGACCAAAATCGGGCACTTTTTGGTACCTTTTTTTTCGACTTCGACCTCTTTCCAAAGATTGGTGCAAACAAAATTTCGAAAATGGACCAAAATCGGGCACTTTCTCGTACTTTTTTTCGACTTCGACCTCTTTCCAACGATTGGTACAAAATTTTTTTTTCAAAACGCACCAAAATCGACCACTTTTTTAGTTGGGACCAACTCTGGTGATGGTCAAAGCCCATTGTC
Source organism: Tricholauxania praeusta (assembly GCA_949775025.1). Lineage (NCBI taxonomy): Eukaryota > Metazoa > Arthropoda > Insecta > Diptera > Lauxaniidae > Tricholauxania > Tricholauxania praeusta. Next base: position 48,431,707 of record OX459031.1, read on the forward strand.
AACCTCTTTCCATCGATTTTTTGCAAAAAAAAATTCGAAAATGGACCTAAATAGAGCACTTTTAAGGATCGGTACCACTTCTAGTGATGGCCAATATCCTTTTTAGACCTCTTTTCATTGATTGAAGCAAAAAAACTTCAAAAATGAGTCAAAATCGCGCACATTTTCGAACCGATGACCACCTCTGGTGATGTCATAAAAACCACCTCCCCATCGATTGGTGCAAAAAGATTCACAAAAATGAAAATCTGTTGAACACTTTTTTCAAAACAACGTAAAAAAATATTTTTTCCAAATTAATAGTTATTGACAACTAATAAAATATCTCTTATGCATAATAGTTATGACTCAACGTAAAAAAAATCAATTGCAAATTAATAGTTATTGACAACTAATAAAATATCTTTTATGCATAATAGTTATGACTCAACGTAAAAAAAAATCCATTGAAAAATAATAGTTATTGACAACTAATAAAATGTCTCTTATGCATAATAGTTATGACTCAACGTAAAAAAGAATCCATTGAAAAATAATAGTTATTGACAACTAATAAAATATTTCTTATTCATAATAATTATAAACCAATTTTTAAAAATAATTATTGAAATTGGGCAATTTTTTCAAATTGAAAAAAGAAAATAATAGTTATTTTGGGTCCCTGAAGCTTCATTAGAACATACCTTTATGATCTGAGTTTAGCCGATCTTCCACACAATCGATAATAGATTTGAGACACACAACAGCTTCTTACTCTTTGTTTGTGAGAGAGTGAGAATTATCTATATACATACATAGTGTTACGAAATTCTTGTCTCTTAGACGATAATTGCGATCTCTTACACTTTTCTGAGTTCGATCTCTGGATTGTGTAGCAATCAAAAACACACAAACTTATTTAATTATAAAATGGTTTATTTAAATCACAATAGTTAGTTTTTACACGGTACAATTGTTTATTTCATTAACATTCAAACTCTAATATTAATCTGGCACTGTATAGACAACTGTTTTAAAATCAACTGGGTGAAAATCAACTGTATCATTTTATTGCTTAAATTCAACTGCTTTTCGACAACTCAGATGACAACCTTTTATACTACAGTCATCACTTTCTCGAATGATTCAGTACCTTCTAGATGGCGTATCGGCGTGGAATCCATAATTGTCCAGAATGTTACCAGTACCTTCTAGATGGCGTATCGGTGTGGAATCCACAATTATCCAGAATCTTACTAGTACCTTCTAGATGGCGTATCGGCGTGAATAATTTCTCTCGGTTGTCGACTTTTATAGTGTACTGCAGCGCCTTTTCGGTTTATCAATTTTAGTACAAAAACTATACTTGGCCGCTAGATGGTGTACAAGTATTTTCATACAACCAGTGATGCTAGCTAGTATCGTTTAGTTTTCTTTTGTTGGTTTTTATTTCGGGTATTTTCTGGCATAAACCATGTTTCGCTACAATATGTAGCTGGGCATTAACTCGTTAATCCGTTAATTAACGAAGTTAACATTTCGACTAACGGATTAATTTTTAAGTTAACTTTAAAAAATGTTAACGGACTTGTTAACTTCCGTTAAATTTCCCCAAGTCCGTTAATCGGACTTTTTACCAAAAAGATAAAACACGCACCGCGCCGCGAAAAACACGTTCTGACAATAAGTAGGTATTTTCCGATTTATATGGCTGGACGTATGACAGCAGTCGAGTGGATGAAGTAAAAGAATGATTGAAAAAAAAGGTAGAATATGCATTACGACAAGAAGTTGCCGGAAGTTCGAAGAACATAGATAGTTTCAAAGTCTAAAGAAAAACCTAAGAGCAACAAATTTCTCAAGAGTAAATTCAAAATCTCGTCAAAATATGGCTAGACATGAAATCAAAAGACTTTTTCAACGATGCGGCATTCCTTAGGGAACAGATATTCATTAATCTGTTTATTAAATATAATACTGTTCTAACGTGACCATATACATATTTATCGGCAAAACGCGAAACTGCAAAAAAATTCATGAAATTTGAGTTGAAATCCAAAAATTTATCGGAAAAAGTTGATAAACTTTGTTTTTATACCCTACACCGAGGATATATTCACTTTGACTCTCCGTTTGTAACACTTCGAAGGAGGCGTGGCAGGTATGGAAAAGTATATATATTTTGATCAGCGTCACCACCTGGGTCGATTTAGCAATGTCCGTCTGTCTGTCTGTCTGTCCGTCTGTTAATATCAGGTTTACGGGAAAACCAAGGAAGCTAATTGAATGAAACTTTCCCACACAGGTCACATCTTCTTGCAGGCATCTTGCTATTGAAAATGGGCGAAATCGGTTGACGGACACGCCTACCGCCCATAGTCTATGTATATTTACTCAGCCCAATTTTGAAAAAAATTGCAGCGATTTTAATGTAACTTGGTGATTTGGTGCACATGTGAACCACATTAGGATTAGGCTGGGTTCCAAGTTTCCAAAAGGTCGTACAGAGGCGTGGCACAGCCCTAAATTTTATCATTTATACTACCATATCTTGTAAGCTGTTCAAGATATTGCGATGAAATTCGGTAAACGGATACATATCAAATATATCTTGAATTGAGAAAAAAGTGGGCGGAATCTAAAAAGTGGGCGTGGCATTTTTTCAAAATTTAAAAATTTTGATTCCGTATATCTCAAAATTGGCTCAAACGATTTCCATAAAAATTTTGGAGATGATGCCGCTGAAACAGTCATCAATACAAGCTCAGTCACTTTACTGAAAAAACTCTTTGAAGGGCGAATTACGAGCTTGAGGCTCGATAAAAAAAAACACGTTCAGGATTTTTCCGATCTCCTCCGGTTTTACCATGTGTAAAATTGTACTGGTTTCGGTAACGACTTCTACGGTCCTTAAGTGAATTGCTATATAGCCTTCTTCCTCTGATACAAGATTTACTATTATTAAGCCCTGTGTTGCTGTTATTATCATTATGAGTGTGAGTATAATGAGTTTAGGTGTCTGTAAATTTATAAGGACGTTTTATATTAGTGCTGTGAACATTTTAAAAAAGATATTTCCTAAGTTTTGGTTGCTCTTTATGCCTCAAGTTTGTGTAATTTTTTATATAGCCTTCTTGTCTACTCTCGACATAAGACTCTCTTTTTTATTTAATTTCTCCAAAACATTGCGTTTTCTTTCCTCCAACCTACTTTTAATTATTTTGTGATCAATTTTATTGTTGATCACATCAAAAGGAGTACATTTAATGGTGCTATGAAAACTATTGTTGTAAAACCTAATTGCTTTTGACATTTGCTCCTGTATTGGCAATGTCTCTTCTACGTTAAGTGCTCTGATTCCCTCTGTAAGAGTATTGTTCAGCCGCTCTATGTCGGAGTTTCCTGTATGGCTGTTAGGTTTAGTTGAATGGAATTCAATCCCTTCTCTAGTCAAAAAATCCCTAACATTTTTTGTGTTAAATTCGTTATCAAATACAAACTTCCTAACCTTGCCTCTTATTGCTAGATAATCTCTGATTTATTGTATTATAGTTACATTATTTCTATAGGTTAAATGAAGGCAAAAAGACTGTTTAGAAAATTTATCTATAAAAATGATAAATGAACTTTTACTATTAACGTATGTATCAACATGTACTATATCTACTATTATTAAACGAGCTAAAATTGTATTTTGATATATTTATTTATACTAGAGTTAGCCCAGCGGTTGAAATTCAACCATTAAAAATGCTTTTGGTATTAAAAACCTGATATAAGAAAGAGCTTTTTTTGTCACCGCTTTTAAAAATAAAAATCATTCTCAAATGTTGCCCTATCCCTATATCTATATCTTCTTAGAGTTCAATATACATACCTAATTTTACAAAATCATTCAATTAGTTTAACTAAGGAAACATATTTTCCTGTTAAGAGCATAAAAAAAATCTTTAATCTATCTCCATACTGAATTTCATCAAAATCGGTCCATTAGTTAAGTTGCTAAAACATATTTTCCTATTGAAAGGGCGGCACCCTCCATTTTAAAACAAATGCGTTTCCAAAGGGTTCAATCTATTTCTGAATCTCATCAAAATCGATCCATTAGCTTAGTAGTAAAACAATCTTAACTGTTAGGGACGTGGTACAGTTCACTCAAAACAAATATCTTTACTCAAGATTCAATCTATCTTCATACCGAATTTCATCAAAATCGGTGTAGTGGCACTGCCGTTATACCGCTCTTTCCCATTAGTGGCGATGCCACGCCTCCTTAATAAACTTGAAGATTTTAATACCTTTTTTAAGGTTCCAATCTATCTCCAAATCAAATTTCACCAACATCAGTCCACTTGTTTAACCGTGGAAACGTATTTTCCTGATGAAGGCGTGGCTCCGCCTACTATTAAAAAAAATTCACATTCTGCACTGGTCCTCTTCATAACTATTACAACAAAAAAAAACTAAGCGATTATGTTGTGTTATGGCAGTTAAAAAAGGATGGATGTATTTTGACTCACGTAATTTATGGACTTCCCATTATAGTATTCGAAAACTGAACTGGAAAGAGTAATTTTTTGTCATCGCTCCAAAAATTTAGATCATAGTACCATGTTGCTACATCCCTACCACTATCTCTTTCTCTAACTTAGGGCGCAATCTATCTTCATACCAAATTCATCAAAATCGGTTCTTTAGCTTAGCTGTGAAAACATATTTTCCTACTGGGGGTTTTACCATACACTTTAAATAGCAAATAGCTTGCCTCAGGGTTCAAACTATCCCTGTACCAAATTCCATCAAAATGGGCACATTAGTTTCGTAGAGAAAACTCTTTTTCCTGTTAGAGGTGCTGCCACTCCTCCTAAAAAAATTTGAGTTTTAAGAAATCTTTTTTATGGTTCAGTCTATATTCTAACAAAATTTTATCAAAATCGGTCTGCTAGCTTAGTAGTAATGACGTATTTTCCTGTAAGAGGCGTGGCACCGCCCACTAAAAAAAAATGTTTTTACTCAAGATTCAATCTACTTACATACCAACTTAATCAAAATCGGTGTAGTGGCACAGCCGTGATACAGTTTTTCCCCATTGAGCGCGATGCCACGCCTCCTAAAAAAATTTGTGTTTTTAAAAATCTTTTTTAGTGTTCAGTCTATATCCTAACAAAATTTCATCAAAATCGGTCCGTTAGTTTAGTAGCAACGACGTATTTTCCTGTAAGAGGCGTGGCACCGCCCACCAGAAAAAAATATTTTTACTTAAGATTCAATCTATCTACATACCAAATTTCATCAAAATCGGTGCAGTGGCACAGCCGTGATAGTGTTTTTTCACATTTGAGGCGATTCCACGCCCCTTTTTAGAAATCAGAGTTTCTAATAATCTTTCTTAGGATTCAATCTATCTTCAAACAAAATTTCATCAAAATCGGTCCATTATTTTAGCCAAGGAAACGTTTTGCCTTTTTAGGGGCGTGGCACCACCTACTATTGAAGAACAAAGTATACATGCCCCCCCTTCTCCTCACAACCTTTCCAACAAAAAAAAAAATTGAGCGATTACGTTGTGCTATGGCTGAGAAAAAGTGGTGCAACCGTTTAGAGATTGCCTATTTATATAATGATATGGCTGAACTTTATTTCGAAAACGGCTGCAGCGATTTTGATAAAACTTCGGGATTTCGTTCATATGTGAACAAAATTAAGATTGGACTAGGTTTAAAGTTTTTCAAGTTTCTCACAGGGGCGTGGCACAGCCCTAAATTTTAATTTTTATTTCGTGATAACTCGCAAACTATTCAAGGTATTGCAACAAAATTTGGTAGACGGATGCATATCATAAATACCTTAAATGCTATCAAAAGTGGGCGGAATCGGAATAGTGGGCGTGGCATATTTCAATAATTGAAAACTTTGATTCGATATTACTCGAAAAGGGCACCGACATTTTTCATAAAAATTTTAGAGTTAATACCGCTGAATGAGGTCATTATAACAAGCTATGCCACTATACTGGCAAAACTCCTTGAAAGGCGTGGCACAGCCCACAATATTTATAAACGTTATAATAAGAGAACTAACAACGCAATCGTTATGAAATTTGACATGTCAAATATATTAGCTATTGGGTATCTTGTAACAAAAAGTGGGCGAAACGGCACCAGTGGGCGTGTTACCTTCCATACAAGCGAAAACAGTTAAAAGCTACATTTATTGTTCCATGAGAGTAATATTTTTTAAATTTGGTATAGAGATGTCGGTTACCATAAGCTTTGAAACTAAATGGATTTCGATGGGATTGCATCAGTGGGCGTGGCACCTCCCCTACATGCAAAAAATGCTAAGTGTTATATTTAGTGTGCTATGGGCGTAATTTTTTTTAAATTTGGTGTAGCGATGTCGGTTACTATAAGCTTTGAAACTAAATGGAGTTCGATGGGATTGCATCAGTGGGCGTGGCACCTCCCATATAAGCAAAACACTTTAAATGTTATATTTAGTGTGCTATCGGAGTAATATTCTTTAAATTTGGTGTAGAGGTGTCGGTTACTATAAGCTTTTAAATTATATGAATTTTGATGAGATTTCCTTAGTGGGCACCTCCCATACAAACTTATAACGTTGATGCCATATTTAGCAAACTAAAGGAGTGATCCTAGTAAAATTTGGTCTCAATATATTCAGCCTCTTTCAACTGTTTCAACATTTTTCAATCTCTTTCAACTTTTTCCAACATTTTCCATACATTTTCGAATTTTTCAACCTTATTCAACTTTTTCCGAACTATTCAAACTCTTTCCACTTTTTCAATATTTTTCAACCTTTTCAACTTTTTTCAACACGTTCCATATTTTTTGGACTTTTTCAACCACATTCAAGTTTTTTCGGCTTTTCAACCTCATTCATCTTTTTCCGTGACTTTCAACTTTTTTCGAGCTTTTCAATCTCTTTCAACGTTTTCAACATTTTAATATATATCGAGTTTATCAAACTTTTTCACCTGCTTCAACCACTCTCAATGTTTTTCAACATTTTTCATATATAATCAACACCTTTCAAATTTTTTTTAACTTGTTTTCGGCTTTTCAACCATATTGAATATTTTTTAAATATTTCCGACATCTCATTCAATTGAATTACATTTTTTCGACTTTTCCAACCTGAAATCGAAAAACCGAACTGTGGTCGGTCTCCTGGTACTCGTTTATAGTAGAAGGTGTTTCTGTATGATTGAATTTGTTTCTTATCGGGTTTCTATCATATTTTGCCGATGAACAAACATAACAATTATTTATTAGTTTATGTATTGAAATTTTGAGATTAGGATTAAAGATTTTACTTTTAATGTCTTCATATGTGGCTACTATTCCAGAATGTCCACTTTCATATTTAGGCTAATTGTTTTTTCAATTCGTCATGGTTTTCTATGTCTCTAGCAAGGTAAGAACACTTTACGAATTTAACTTGGCCATTCCCTGAAAATTTATCAATTAAAATTTTCTGGACTTTGTTGTACTCATGGTCATTTAAGTCACAATATACCCCAATTTTTCCTTTTGAAACTCCTCGTCTAATAATATTTATGACATTTCCGTTAGCAATGTAATTTTTATCAATAAAAATTCTTTTGAACCGGTTAACACTATTTCTAATATAGGTATATGGTAACCTAGATCCTCCTCTTGGGAATGTACTGTTTGTACTTGTAAGGATTCATTTTCGCTATCTGTTTCGTCGTCTCTGATTTCGTTAATTATGACATTAACTCGAAAATCTGCTGGTACCCTTTCACCCGTATTCGTGAACTTAAGTATATTAATTTCTTTGGTTTCTGAATCTATTCTGCTCAAGAAGTCTGCAATATAGTTGCATTTTCCTTTAATATATTCTATCCTAAAATTATATTCTCCTAGATCAATTAAATATCTTTGGAGTCTGGGACTAATATCCCTTCCTGAATATTTAGTTATTAACCACTTGAGTGGTTGGTGATCGCTCTCTAAGTCGAATTCTCTTCCAAAGACATATGGCCTAAAGTATTTAACACCCCAAACTATCGCCAACAATTCTTTATCCATTGTTGCGTAGTTTGTTTCGTGTTTGTTCAACGTCCTAGATGCATATGCTACTGGGTGACCGTCTTGAATCAAGACGGCTCCAATAGCAAAGTTACTTGCATCTGTTACGATCTTGAAACGTTTAGCAAAATTTGGGTATCTTAGGATAGGAGAATTCGTTGCGAGCTCCTTTAATTTTTCGAAGGCGGTAATATAATCCGGGTCATAAGTATTGACTTTTTGATCCTTTTTTAAGAATTTAGTCATAGGATGTGCAATTTTTGCGTAGTCTTTTATGAATTTTCTATAAAACCCGGTCATGCCTAGAAATGATTTAATTTGTTTTTGGGAACTAGGGAGCTTCAGCTCTTGTATTATTGCGATTTTGTGAACATCAGGCTTAACTCCATTTGTAGTTAAAACATGCCCCAAAAACTATGTTTCTTTCTTAAGAAAGTCGCACTTATCGACTTAAATATCGTCCATGTAGACAACAAAAATTTTGTTTATAAAATCTCGAAAAACAGAGTTCATCATCCTTTGAAAGGTTGATGGTACATTCTTCAATCCAAATGGCATACGAATGAATTCGTAATGGCCAAAAGGTGTTTTTTCTGTCTTCTTCTCTTACAAGGATTTGATGAAATCCTTTCGCAAGATCTATTGTGGTAAAGTACAACGACCATCCTAATTTATCCAAAAGATTATTTAAATTTGGAATAGGAAACTTGTCGTCGACCGTATATTCATTCAGTTTACGATAATCGACTACAAGTCGCCATTTTTCTTTACCTGAATTATCTAATTTTTTAGGTACAATCCATAATGGACTGTTGTCAGTGGCGGATTTACGCCTAGGCCCGTGAGGCCCAGGCCTAGGGCGGCAAAAACTTAATAACGACAGAATTTTGAAGGCGCAAGAATAAAGGACCAAATCCATCTCAAACCATGCACGCGGATTTTTTCATGTTACGGAATTGGTTGCCGATGAAATATGTTGGTTTTGAAAGAATATATATTTCCCCGATTCGATAAAAAAAATTTTTTATGAAGTTATGGCCATTTTAAATTATGCCCATTTTAGGCTGAAAATTATTTCAAAAAAGTGTCATTTCCATCCAAATCAAAATAATTAACTTTTGTCTTTTGATTCTTTGATTAATTGCTGTTAGAATCTTTTAAGAAATTTCAAAATGGTTAAAAATTGACAGAGTTTTAGCGCTTTTTATGAGGAAAAACAAAGCTAAGTAATTTTCTGAAAAACCCCACCTTTTATTTCGCTTAAAATTTTATTTTGGACTTGTACTAATATAAGAAAGAGATGATATGAATTTAATGCGCGCTTAGAGACATTTGAGGTGATGAGAATTTTTTTTCTAAAAAAAAATTTTTAAATTTAAATTTTTTCAAATGGCTGTAACTTTGCGAGGAAATATCGCAGATTACCATTTGAAAGCTCATTTAAAAAAAAAGAACGTTACTAAATCATGTTATTATTAAAAATAAGCTGAAAGTAGTAGTATCACAGACAGCTTGGCAATATCGAAACAAAAATTAAAATTTTTATTTTGAGAAAAAATTCTGCTGACCTCAAATGTCTTTAAGCCCGCATAAAAGTCATGTCATTTCTTTCTTATATTAGCTTTGTTTTTTTCTCATAAAAAGCGCTATAACTCTGCCAATTTTTAACCATTTTGAAATTTTTTCTGAATTCTGACAGAGAATAAGAAGTTCTATTAGAATCAAAAGACAAAAGTTAATTATTTTGATTTGGATGGAAATGCCGCTTTTTTGAAAACATTTTCAGCGGTTTCTTAATTTTTGACACCAAAATTTAAAATGGGCATAATTTCGTAAAAAATTTTTTTAATCAATTCGGGGAAATATGGGTCCCCTTATATCCTTTGAAAACAACATATGTATTTAATCGGCAACCAATTCCGTAATATGAAATAGTCCGACTGCATGGTTTGAAATCGATTTGATCTTTAGTTTTCTGAATGTTTCACTTCTGCCACGTGTGAACTCCACACATGATTTTTTTTTTTTTTTTTCTTAAATACACCACGCAAGCTATTACGCCTTTTCGCAAGCCTTCATTATAAACAGCCGCACACATAATAAAGAAAGCAAGATAGAATTGACTATCGGACTACTGAGAAAATTACAGCATTGAATAACAGCAATAATAGTCATTGTTTGAAACACAATTTTATATCGCTTTAATGCTGCGAATAAAAACTTCAGGATTCTCAAATCAATTCATCATCCGTTGTCCAAATTTATAGTCCTCTGGCTTCTTTTCTTCAAGATTTGAAAGATAAACAGTTTTCTGAATATGAAGAAAAAGCAAAGACACTATATGGAGTCCATGATTATTATTATAATGATTCTGTCGCCAAAAAATCAGAAAACTTCAGCCAGACGAGTCACGAGCAAACGAAAGAGCACCTGTTTCTAGGCAAGAACATTTTCGAACTAAGTACTATTAAATATCTTATTTTGGATACATTCCAGATAGAGGGCTTTAAAGTTGGAATTCGTCAAAAGAAAGCGAAAAAAGACGTTTTTATCTAATTTCGATCATAACAGCCATAACATTAATACTATTGGAACATTTTGTACTTTAAACTGTTTGTAAGACTCTCCTCTAGACATATTTAAAATTGGCTTGGCTGACAATCAAATTTCTTACAAGCATTTATGTGAAGTATGTGCTCTCAACAGTGCATTTGTTTGAGTTTTGCTATTTATATGGAAAATTAGGACCAATCGAAAAAAAACATTACGATATTCGGATTCTAGGCAAAATTTCACTATACATAGTTAGAAAATGTTATCGGAATTTGTTATGGAAAATCTTATTGAGTAGTGTAATTAGATATTTAATTTTGACAATCACTTTTACGTAGAAAAAAAGGGCGGCACATCTGCAAGGGCCTTGGGCGGCATCGAACCTAAATCCGCCACTGACTGTTGTAAGGGGAATTGCTGTCTCGGATAATGTTTTGCTTCAACATTCCTCCTATTTGTGTTTGAATCTCTTTCTCATGGACCTGAGGGTATCGGTATATTTTAGAATAAATAGGTTTATCAGTTGTAGTCACAATTTCGTGCTGAGTTGCTCTTGTGGCGGAAAGATTGTCCCCTTCCTTATACAAAAGGTCTTTGAATTCTAACAGGATATTTGTAACATTTTGTTTTTCTTCTTGATTTAGGTCGACTACGCTTATGTTTTCCACCATATACGGAAAGTTATAGCCTTCAAAAAATATTTTATTTCCTAATATTTCAATGTATTTATGTTCATTGTCAATTTTTGTTTTTAAGGGTATTAAAAAAATTTGTCCTATAATCGACTCGAATTTTTCATTAGAAAAGTCCATTATCTTCCAATTTAGCGTACCTGTGCAACAGAATTCCTTTGGGAAATGCGTTACTACTTTGAACCTAACTTGATTTATTCCGTTTAGGGTTTTATAATAAAGAGGTTTTACTACTTCTCTTTAGGGTAATTTTCAATTAATATATTTGGTTTTAAAACGCTAGTTGTAGAGCCTGTGTCTATTAGGCACCTAATCCTTTGCTTTCCTATTGTGAGTTTTATTATGGGTAGTTGAGCTGCCGAGGCAGGGTTAAAAAATTTACCTCACTATTTCCATTTTCTGCCCCTACTTCTTGTATAGTTTATATATCCATTGCATTATTACTTGAATTCTTAGATACACGACTTAACTTTTGTTCGCTATCCACACTCATATACGAACCTTTTGTCTAGTTCGAAAGGTTTCCCCCATTTCTATTCGGAAAATTATTGTAGTTGTTGCTATTATGACGATTATAGTTATTGGCATTACTGTTGCTATTTTTATAGCGTTGTCTAAAGTTGCGCTTTCATTATTGACAGGATACCTACTGGTATAGTTTTTTGTATTACTTTCAATATTTGACTTATTTTTTCCGTCATATTTCCTATGCTTAAAATCTATTGTTCTTCTGTCCTTAATTAATTAATTAATAATTAATAATAATTAATTTTAGCTTAGTGTACTTCACAATAATAGTATTTAAAGTTTCATTGTCACTTATGTGGGCTCTAATAGGACTATCAAGTTTCTCTAATGTAATGTCCACTAAGTCCCTATCCACGTATTTCGGTTTGTAAATGGCCGGTTTTAGTGGATCAGATAAATAAATTTCGTGAATTTCAGATTTAGATTTTTCAAAAATTTGGAATAATTCATTTAAATCACTTACTTTTACACTTCTGCAAAAATTAAATATTTCAGCATAATTCCTCCTGACGAGACTCTTGTAGTAATTTTTCCTTTAGGTCCTCCCAAGTGGCGTTTTCCTCCAGTTCCCTCACTCTGCGGCCAGCATTGCCCAATATTTTTTCGTTGGCCACAATTTTGATGCAGAATTGCTGTAGACTTTGATTTGCTCCGCAAATGGCAATATTGGTTTCTACTGCATTGATGAAAGCTCTAGTATTGTTGCTTACATCTAAGGATTTTACCGACGGAATTGTTCAATTACATCCCTTGGTGACATGTTGAATTGATAACTCTGATCTAGTTGATTATTCGATTGTTGTTGCAGTATCAGTTGCGCTTGTTGTGCTCGCAACTGTTGTTGTTGTATCTTTTACTATTTGCTGTGCTTGTTGTTCCTGCAATTGTTGCTGAAGTTGTTGTTGCTGTTGTTCTACTCGTTGCTGTAATTGTTGTTGCTGGTGCCTCATCTCGTTAATTACTTCCTCCTGTCGTCGGATTATGGCTGCAAGTTCCTGTGGATCCATAATTGGTTGATTTCTATCGAACACTCTTTGTCTCTGAATATACTTGTTATTATTACATTTATATATATGGGTAGTTCTTTGTCAAAAAGGCCACCCCCTCTGCCCATTTCAGTTTTGACAAAAAAAAATGTTCAAGCATATGAAAAAATCAGAAATTTTCTCAATTTCTTGATGCCGTCTTTTTCGAAAAAATAGCTTTCTAAAAAAAGTGTTTGAAAAGAAAGTGCTACTAAAAAATATACATAAATAGGGAATCTCTAAACGGTTGCACCACTTTTTTTCAGCCATAGCACAACGTAATCGCTCAATTTTTTTTTTGTTGGAAAGGTTGTAAGGAGAAGGGGGGACATGTATACTTTGTTTTTCAATAGTAGGCGGTGCCACTCCCCTAAAAAGGAAAAACGTTTCCTTGGCTAAACTAATGGACCGATTTTGATGAAATTTTGTTTGAAGATAGATTGAATCCTAAGAAAGATTATCTGAAACTCTGATTTCTAAAAAAGGGCGTGGCATCGCCTCAAATGTGAAAAAACGCTATCACGGGTGCCACTGCACCGATTTTGATGAAATGAAATCTGTAAGAGGCGTGGCACCACCCACTAAAAAAAATATTTTAACTTAAGATCCAATCTATCTACATACCAAATTTCATCAAAATCGGTGCAGTGGCACCCGTGATAGCGTTTTTTCACATTTGAGGCGATGCCACGCCCCTTTTTAGAAATCAGAGCTTCAGATAATCTTTCTTAGGATTCAATCTATCTTCAAACAAAATTTCATCAAAATCGGTCCATTAGTTTAGCCAAGGAAACGTTTTTCCTTTTTAGGGGAGTGGCACCGCCTACTATTGAAAAACAAAGTATACATGTCCCCCCTTCTCCTTACAACCTTACCAACAAAAAAAAATTGAGCGATTACGTTGTGCTATGGCTGAGAAAAAGTGGTGCAACCGTTTAGAGATTCCCTATTTATGTATATTTTTTAGTAGCACTTTCTTTTCAAACACTTTTTTTAGGAAGCTATTTTTTCGAAAAAGACCAGACGGCATCAAGAAATTGAGAAAATTTCTGATTTTTTCATATGCTTGAACATTTTTTTTTTGTCAAAACTGAAATGGGCAGAGGGGGTGGCCTTTTTGACAAAGAACTACCCATATATATTTTTTTATTGTTATTTATAGATTTTCCTCTTTAAATTTTTTTGTTCCGCGACTGCGCCAATTACGAGCTTGAGGCTCGATAAAAAAAAACAATTTTAGTTTTTACTTTAAAAAAACTTTTATTGAAAGCAACTGAATTAGTTGCCACTGATCTTAAGACTAAATTGTAACATTTTTCCTTATCTTACTTTAAATTATTTTGTGTTTCACATTTAGTTGGCCTTGAAATGCAAAATGTGCAATTAAGCAGAATTTGCATTTGGAGCTTCAACTGAATGTGAAACTTATTTTCCCATACTACAACGGAAGCTTTGTAGACGCTTACGTTGCAGTATGCAACAAATTACTTTACTTATGATATTTAAGTCTTTAGGGGACGGGGACGTAACTGGCGTGGCCCACAATATTTATTTATATTAAGAGAACTAACTGTGGGCGTGGCACCTCCCATATAAGCAAAAAACGTTTATTGTTATAGATAGTGTGCTATGAGAGTAATCTTCATAAAATTTGGTGTATAGATGTCACTTACTATAAGCTTTAAAAATAAATAAATTTTGACTGGATTGTATTAATGGGCGTGGCACCTCCCATATTAACATAAATTTGTAAGCAATGTTTTAAGTGAACTATTGCAGCAATTGCTATGAAATTTAATATAAGTGGTTCAGTTTTCATTGAGTATATTTGAATCAAAAGTGGCTGAAATAGCATCAGTGGGTGTGGCCATACAAATAAAATACGGTAAGTGGCATATTTATTGAAATATGTGAGCAATCATACTTAAATTTGGTGTTAGGGGTTTGCTTATGAAAAGCTATTTCTGGATCAAAACCGGGCTGGATTGTACCAGTGGATGTGTCACCGCCCTAAATTTTAAATTTAACTGCGGCATATATCGCGAACTATACAAGCTATTGAGCTAAAATTTAATTTGAGGGTGTCGATCACAAATATAATTTATTGAACCAAAAGTGGGCGGAATTGGAGAAGTGGGCATGGCATATTTGAACTTTTTCATTTTTATTCGATTTTTTTCAACCTTTTCCAAATTCTTTCGACTTTTTCAACCCGTAAATTTTTCCAATATATCGTATATGTATGTTCGACTTTTTCAACCTCTTTCAACTTTCTTCATAAGTTTCTTTATTTTTTTCGACTTTTTCACCTTATTTGAATAGTTTCAAATTTTTTCAACCTCTTTCAACTTTTTTAGAGTTTTTCAACCTCTCTCAACTTTTTTCAACATTTTGCATATATTTACGGCTTTTTCAACATTTTTTAACCTCTGTCAACCTTTCTAACATTTCACATTTTTTTCGACTTATTCAACCTCTTCAACGACTTTTTAACATTTATTGAAAAGGTACTTTCAGTGCAATGTAGGGTATGTGAGTTTCGGCCTGGCCGAAGATAACACCTTAACTTGTTTTTTTTTGGGTTCTCACTTTCACATTCAGACATTTTTCTTCATAGAAAAATATTTACTAAAAAAAGAAAGGTCCTCACTTTCACATTTCGAAAACCTTAGCAAAATGAGATATATTTCATGAAATTAAAACGCGGACCGCGCGGGACGGAAAATAAAAAACTCGGAGTTGTCCCGCAAAACGCGGATCATATGGTCACGTTATGCTAAACCCTCAAGCACTGCAGTTGAAATCTTTTTTCTACGGGCAAAGATATTTTAACGCCAAATTTTGTGAAATTCAAGTCACTTTCAAATGGTTGTAACTTAGCGAGGAAACATCGCAGATAACCACGTAAAAGCTTATTTTAAAGGGGAAGAACGGTACTAATTGATGGTTTTATTAAAATTAAGCTGAACAAATTGTTTTGAATCCCATACATGTCCTCAAAAGGAAAAACCTAACTTTTAGGTACTTAACCTCAAATATTTCAGAATACTGATGTGATGGGTCAATTTTGAAGCCAAATTCGGATTCATCTCAAAAAAAATACTTATGAAAACCATCTTTATAAAATTAGTTACCCGAATATATCTCATTTAAGTTTGAGTTGAGCTTGAGTTTAAGCCTTTTTGCGAGGCGTCTGTTTTCGGACTACAATGCTGAAGAACATTAGACTAAGAAAAAAAAATTATTCCTCAAGTTTACCTCACTTAAACCCAAATTGGCGCTGTTTTTTCGATGTTTTCTGACAGTTTTTTTATGCTACCAAGATACTCAGCCACTGTATAACAAAACAACTATCACCATCGTGTTCAGCTGATCCGAAAATATAAGAATCAATACCAACAGCCCGTATCTCATGCGGAATTATCTTTTGGGAAGAGTTATAATCACTCGTAAATAAAATGAATGAGATTAATTCGTAAATCAGACATCAGCGACCTTTAAATATCAATATTTTTTAATAAAATTTCAAATGCCTTATTTTTTTACATAACACTAACTACTTTTCATATAAGCAACATCAAAATCGAAAACTTGATTTTTTTTTGGTCACTAATAAACATAGTGTTAAGAAATTCCTGTCTCTTTGACGATAATTTCGATCTCTTACACTTTTCTGAGTTCGATCACTGGATTGTGTAACAATTAAAAACACACAAACTTATTTAGTTATAAAATGGTTTATTTAAATCACAATAGTTAGTTTTTACACGGTACAATTGTTTATCTCATTAACATTCAAATATTAATCTAACACTTTCTATACAACTGTTTTTCTTTATTACGGAACACACTGTATTACTTTCAAAATAAACTGTGCTGTTTCACTGTTTTAATTCAACTGTGTCACTCAACTCAGATGACATCCCTTTTATACTACAGTCATCACTCTCTCAAATAATCCAGTACCTTCTAAGTGGCGTATCGACGTTGAGTTCACAACTATCCAGAATGTTGCTATTATGCTATAGATGGCGTTGTACGACGGCGATAATTTCTCTCGGTTATCGACCTTTATAGTGTACTGCAGCGTCTGTTCGGTTTATTATTTGCCGCTAGATGGTGTAAGGGTATTTATACAGCCAGTGATGCTAGCTAGTATCGCTTAGTTTTCTTTTGTTGGTTTTTATTTCGAGAATTTTCTGGCGTAAACCGAATTTCGCTACACTGCCCTCCGCTTAAACTTGTTCGTCCCGAACAAGAGTCTCTCCGTTTCTAGTATAAGGTGCCAGCCTTTCGATGTGGACTACCTTTAATTTACTTTTGTTCCCGGGGTATTTTTGGATTCGATACACAACATCATTAATCCTTGTGACGATCCAGTAAGGTCCCTCCCAATGAGCCTGTAATTTAGGAGACAAGCCTCGTTTTCGTTGTGGGTTATGTAGCAGCACTAGTTGATCTTCTTTGAACCCTTCAGTATTTGCTCGCAGGTCATACCGACATTTCATCTTGTCGCTAGCCAATTAAGTACGTCTCCTGATAAGCTCGTGTATACGAGTACCTGCTAGTTCTTCTCTTTTCCGCGACTTGTAATCGTCGGCATGGGTCGTTTCTGGGACAACACTTACTCCGTACTTCAAGTCTGCTGGAAGCCTTAAGTCCGTACCAAAAATGGCTTTTGCTGGCATGACTGTAGTAGTATCGTGTATTGATGACCGATAAGCCATCAGAAACATTGGTAGATGCTCATCCCAATCTTTTTGTTCTTTTTCGACAACCTTTTTTAAATGCTCCTCTAGAGTACGGTTGAACCTTTCGACCATGCCATCGGACTGAGGATGCAAAGCTGTGGTACGTGTCTTCTGTATTCCAAGCATGTCACACACCTCTTTAAAAAGTGTCGACTCAAAATTTCGCCCTTGGTCGGAATGCAACTCAAGTGGAGCTCCATATCGGCAAATCCAATTTTTGATGAAAATGTCTGCCACTGTTTTTGCTTCTTGATTGGAAATGGGATATACTTCTGGCCACTTACTGAAGTAATCAATTACCACAAAGATGTATTTATTTCCTGCATTGCTGATTGAAAAAGGTCTCGCTATATCCATGGCTATCCTCTTAAAGGATACCTCCTCTTTTGTCCACTTTTCTTCAGGCAAAACGTTCAAAAGGCGCGCATCAATTTTTCCAGCTTTATTTTTCGTTTGTGGACAATGACCGCATTCTATTTTACATGGACGACGGGAAAGTGCATCCGCATTTCCATGCTGGCTTCCTTTGCGATGTTCTATGGTGAAATCATAGCTCTGCAAGCGTTCTATCCACAGTGCGATTTGACCTTCAGGATCCTAGAATCGAAGTAGCCACCTGAATGCCGCATGGTCTGTCCTCAGGAGAAAGTGTTGTCCATATAAGTACTTATGGAAGTGTTTCACGCATTCCATTACTGCCAGTAACTCTCTCCGAGTTACGCAATAATTCCTCTCAGGTTTCGACAGAATTTTGCTGAAATATGCGACGACTTTTTCTTGTCCATTGATGATTTGGGACAAAACTCCTCCAATACCATGGCCACTTGCATCGGTGTTCAATACAAATTCTTTGCCGGGTATTGGGTACGCGAGTATTTGCGCTGTAGACAGTAATTCTTTCAGCTTTTGGAATGCAGTTTCCTGTGCACCACTCCATTCGAATTTCCGATTCTTCTGTGTCGGCTCATGTAGACTGCCTGCAACATTTGCGAATCCAGGAACAAAGCGTCTGTAATAAGTGCATAGACCCAGAAAACTTCGCAACTCATGAAGATTAGATGGTCGTGGCCAATTTTTCACACCTTTTATTTTATCTTCATCTGTGTGTATTCCTTCTGACGTAACTTTGTGCCCCAGATATTTGACTTCACGCTGGAAAAGTGAGCCCTTTTTCGCACTTAATTTTAGTCCAGCTGCCTCCAAGAGCTCAAACACTTCCTTCAGATTTTTCAAATGGTCATCAAAATCTTTTCCCATGATGATTATGTCATCGAGATACACTAGACAAGTCTCCCAATGTAGTCCTTTGAGAACTCGTTCCATTAACCGCTCAAACGTAGCTGGAGCGTTACAAAGACCAAACGGCATGACGTTGAACTGCCATAGACCATTCCCAATACTAAAGCAGTTTTTTCCTTGTCTTTGTCATCTATTTCCACCTGCCAATATCAACTTTGTAAGTCTAGGGTGGACAACCATGTTGCTCCAGATAACGTATCCAGTGTATCATCGATTCTGGGTAACGGGTAGCTGTCTGACGTTATTCAATTTTCTGTAATCCACACAGAATCGTGTACTTACTTTTTTTTGACAAGTACGACCGGTGAATTCCATGGGCTTTCTGATGGTGCAATGACATTTTCTCGCGCCATATCCTCTATAAGGCCCGTCACTTCTTCTCTCTTAGCGAGTGCGAGCCTCTTTGGAGGTTGACGAATAGGCTGAAAGTTACCTGAATCAATGCGATGTTTGACAACTGATGTTCGGCCATTATTTTCTCCTTTGGACGCAAATATCCGCCAATTGGATTAAGTTCAAAATCCAGTCGCACATTCTACATTTCTGCTTCCTGTATAGAAGCCCGAATTTAGGGAGGATTCCTACTTTTGAAAAGATAGACGTCCTCTCTGATTCGATTTCCAAAATTTTAGAGTCGTACCCAGACAGTGAAATTGTAGTTGCTGGTGATTTCAATGTTCATAACTCTAATTGGTTGCGCCATTCTGGCCTTACAACTCCTGAAGGTTGAGGTTATGTCGAGTTTTTTGCCGAGTCCAATTTACTGACTCAACTAGTGAATGACCCCACGTACATTCCACGCGTTGGGGGGGCATAGCTTAAGTACACTAGACCTCTTTCTGACATCACATCATGAAAAATACGATGTGTCTGTCCTTGCACCTCTTGGTAACTCGGACCATTGTACTATTTCCGCTGCTTTCCCATTTAAAAGTTTACGCACTGTTTCGCCAAAATCCCCGAAGCGGACTGTATGGCTTTATGATAAAGCAAATTGGATTGCGTTAAATAATTTCTTTCGTAATTTCAATTGGAAATTGTGTTTCGCTGATAGGAACATAAATGCTGCGGCTTTAATTGTTCAAGAAATAATTTTATTAGGTATGCGGTCCTTCATACCTTATAAAAAAGTTAACGTTAAGCCAAAGGACCACTCTTGGTTTAATGAGACTTGCAGGACTGCAGTCAGGTCCAAAGAGGAAGCATTTCGGAATTGGCGGCTCATTAGAGATGCTGATACTGAAAGGCTTCGCATTCTTAATTTTGGAATAAATTTGACGGAAAGTTAATGTTAACGTAAAGAACTTTTCTATGCCCTCTCCTTTGTGATTTCTGTTGTTTGGTAGCCTTTTCTCTCCCTATCCCCATCCTAAGCTATTTGTAAAGTGTGGCTGGGGCTATGTTGGGAGCTTGAGTCTTGAGTGGTCAAAGGCATAACACTTGCCCACTCTTATTCTCTTCGCTCTTAATTACTGGCCTTGACTCCACTTACAATTTAGCATTAATATTCTTCTTGGGTTTTTGTGATGTCGCAAATGTCGGAGAGATTCCGCTTTGATTTTTGCAATATTTGTGGCCTTAGGTCAAACTTTTTTTCGGTCTATGCCCATGTTTCTAGTTTCCATCCCCAAGTAATGGCGGTTGGTGAGACTCAGGTGTGTGGGGATGCTGATCCTCTGGATTTCCAGATACCTGGTTATCTGCCATTGTTTTCTCCCCATAGGGGCCTCGCTGTATATATACGTAGCGATGTTGCGTACCAGTGTCAGCAACATTTGAACACGACGGATGCCGAATTTAGTTCTATGTGGATTAAGTTCAAAATCCAGTCGCACATTCTACATTTCTGCTTCCTGTATAGAAGCCCGAATTTAGGGAGGATTCCTACTTTCGAAAAGATAGACGTCCTCTCTGATTCGATTTCCAAAATTTTAGAGTCGTACCCAGACAGTGAAATTGTAGTTGCTGGTGATTTCAATGTTCATAACTCTAATTGGTTGCGCCATTCTGGCCTTACAACTCCTGAAGGTTGAGGTTATGTCGAGTTTTTTGCCGAGTCCAATTTACTGACTCAACTAGTGAATGACCCCACGTACATTCCACGCGTTGGGGGGCATAGCTTAAGTACACTAGACCTCTTTCTGACATCACATCATGAAAAATACGATGTGTCTGTCCTTGCACCTCTTGGTAACTCGGACCATTGTACTATTTCCGATGCTTTCCCATTTAAAAGTTTACGCACTGTTTCGCCGAAAGCCCCGAAGCGGACTGAATGGCTTTATGATAAAGCAAATTGGATTGCGCTAAATAACTTCTTTCGTAATTTCAATTGGAAATTGTGTTTCGCTGATAGGAACATAAATGCCGCGGCTTTAATGGTTCAAGAAATAATTTTATTAGGTATGCGGTCCTTCATACCTTATAAAAAGTTAACGTTAAGCCAAAGGACCACTCTTGGTTTAATGAGATTTGCAGGACTGCAGTCAGGTCCAAAGAGGAAGCATTTCGGAATTGGCGGCTCATTAGAAATGCTGATACTGAGGCTAGAAATTGCTGTAATGCTACGATTCAGCGAGAAAAGTTTCTCTACGAACAAAACCTGCGCAAAAGAATCATTTCACTACCGAAAGGTATCAAAAGTTTTTGGTCATTTGTTAAGAGAGTGAAGAATCAGTCCTCATCGTCTATTCCAACTCTTTTAATGAACGACCAAATATTCACTGACCCTGCTGACAAAGCCTATCAATTGGCTAGCATCTTTGCGAAAAATGCTACACTCCCAGATAGCTGTCAGCCTTTACCCCCTATTCAGAATAGGTCTTCGGCTATGCCAACTATTTACTTTCGAACAAGGGCAGTAAAAAGAGTCCTTGCAAACCTCAACATAAATAAAGCCTCAGGGCCTGATGGCATATCAGCCCATGTGTTGAGAAAGTGTGCCTCAACACTAGCTCGGCCATTACGCAATCTTTTTTTCATATCCTACACTAGTGGGATATTTCCATCTTGTTGGAAGGTTGCTAATGTTCAGCCAGTTTCCAAAAAAGGCGAGGTTTCCAACCCTAATAATTATCGACCCATTGCGATATGCTCTGCGCTCTCCAAAGTTATGGAGAGTGTAATAAACTTTCACCTAGTGAACTATCTGGAGCGCAACGAATTACTTAGTGATCGCCAATATGGTTTCCGTAGGTCTCGTTCTACCGGTGATCTTATGTCGTTCCTCACTGAAAAATGGAACCATTGCGTTCACCTTTTCGGTGAAAGTATGGTTGTCGCTCTGGATATTTCTAAGGCGTTTGATCGAGTGTGGCATCGCGCCCTTGTATCAAAACTAATTGCATTTGATGTCGGTAATTCCTTTGCTCGTTGGATTACGAGCTTCTGCAGTGATCGCTCTATCCGTGTTGTGGTAGACGGTTTCACCTCTAACGAACACTTCATCAATGCTGGAGTTCCCCAGGGTTCTGTCCTATCTCCTACCCTTTTCCTGGTCTTTATCGATGACCTTCTGTCATCGACCACCAACCCAATCCATTCCTTTGCGGACGACAGCAACATATGTCATTCTTATTGCTTCAAAAATCGCCCGAGCTCTGTGGAGGTTGAGAGTAAAAGGCGGCATATGAATGACTCACTCGTTTTCGACCTCAACACAATCACCGAGTGGGGTCGTATTAACCGAGTCAATTTTAATGCTTCAAAAACTCAGTGCTGTCTGTTGTCTTACAGACGAATGGATCTCTCCCTTCCTTCCCTTAATATAGCTGGCTTAGATATTGCGAGGTCAGCAACTCTTGACGTTCTGCGCATATCGGTTCAATCGGACCTGAGGTGGTCTGATCATGTATTCGATGTGTCGAAAGATGCGGCCAAGTGTATTGGTTTTTTGAAACGGTGTAAGAAATACTTCATTCCAGTTGATCTTCGTACTGTTTATTTCACTTATATTAGACCCAAACTAGAGTACAACTCACACATTTGGGCCGGGGCTCCTAAAACCACCTTGGAGCTGCTAGATCGTGTCCAGCGACGTGTGTTGAAACTAATAGATGATGAATCTATCATCGCCTCTATCGATTCCCTTCACCACCGGCGTAACGTAGGGTGTTTAACCCTTTTTTATAGATATTATAACGGGATGTGCTCTAGAGAAATACGGGAACTGATTTCATCAGCCAGGATTTTCTCTCGCAGCACTCGGGCATCCCATCAGGCCCATCCTTTTTGCGTCACGCCGGTGTTCAACAGAACATCACACTTTCGTGATAATTCTTTCTTTGGCCGAACCATCAAGTTGTGGAACTGCTTACCTGCGTCTGTCTTCCCCGGCAGTTGTGACATCCATAGATTCAAGACTAATGTTCACCGACACTACTCCATCTATCCCCCTTCCCTCTAACCTTTCTCCTTTTCTTAAAACCAACACGGTGCATTGCATTTATAGGGGGCATCCCCTGAGCGTTGGCTTATGCTTTAAAAAAAAAAAATCGCGACGTTTCTTCAGGCGTTAATAACAAGTTCGTCACCAAGTCCACTCGAAATGCCAGCTTGGAAATTTTTCTGTGAAAAACTCTCGGCAAATCAAGTGATCGATCGTTTGTAACGAAAGCTACACAGAGCAGAACTTCCGAAACTTTATAACGAAAGCTACACAGAGCAGAAAAAATTCCCGCCCATCTAAGCAACCGATAGTAATGGAATAAAAATAAACAATTTTTCCTCAAAAAAATATTACTATATAATTACTTTCGTTTTTGGCAGCCCGTGAAGCAAAACCGAATTGTTTCTGCGTTAAAAATTATATAACATGATCGCTAACATGAACAAATTTTTTTGTGAGATGCGTTTCCACCAACCG
This sequence comes from Tricholauxania praeusta, assembly GCA_949775025.1. Classification (NCBI taxonomy): domain Eukaryota; kingdom Metazoa; phylum Arthropoda; class Insecta; order Diptera; family Lauxaniidae; genus Tricholauxania; species Tricholauxania praeusta. Next base: position 48,455,476 of record OX459031.1, read on the forward strand.
CCATTGTTCGACTTTTCGAACAGTCACTTTTGCGAGTCTGCCAAAATTTCCCTGTAGACAGACATCTTGTGTAAACTCACTTTTTGGCTTTATTTAACCTTTATCTACCATGAAAATTTACCTTAAGAAAAAATTTATTTTTAATTATATATATTACTTAACTTACTAAAAATAGGTCTGCTAATAAGGAATTTTTCAACCACCAGCTGTAGCCTACAACGGGGAAGGGACGTAGCCGACATATTTTTTTTTTTTTTCTGAAAGCCAATTTAATAAACTATAACATGCTGCATAACATAAAGCTTTTCTTTTTCTAACACCTCGACATAGAAAATAAATTTGATAAAAATGAGCAAATTTGCTGTTAGAAAACTCGAACAGATCGAGTTTTCAAACAGTGCCAGAAAATGGGTTAGGCTGCAATTTCATGAACCTAATTCGCTTGGAGAATGCGAGAGTGAATAGGCATATACATATGTATATATGTTTATTGTGTTAAATTTACCAACACAACTTTTCTTTTCAAAACTTGAGTTTCTAGTCCACTTCAAGTTTTTTTTCCAAACTTAAAGGTGATTTTTTTGTTTAAGAACTTCCTTTTATTTTCTTTTTTGTTTTTGTTTTCGTCGTGCACTTATTTTGATTTTTTTCTAGAAATTACTCTTTGGGCATTGTTGGCACTTAATTAGTTTTATATTTTTTTTTTTTTTCGCTTAAAATCATCGCCGCTTATCGTCGTGCTAAAAATCTTTCGGCGCCATTTTTCCAATATGGCGGAGCGAGCGGCAACAATACGAGGTGGCAAAGTTGAAATTCGGAAAGAGCACATCGAAATCTATAAAATTACTCATTTTCAAAACTACCGGAAACTTTCCAGGTAAAACTACCAAATGATTATACTAATATATGGGACGTTCCATGTCAACCGGGACAGTGGTCGGCCCAAAATTTTTGATTTTAAAAACGTGTAGCGTGTAAAACGGGGGAGAAGTGTTTTTTGACTAAGTATCCCACAAAACAAAACAACAAAAAAAAATACATATACAAAGCTATTTTTCACTAGTTTTTAGGTCGAAGAGATTTGTCTCTTTTTCGATTTTTTCTATGAAAAATTGTGAATAAGATATTAAAAATACAAATTTTTAATTATTTTATTGTTTTGGGCTTTGTAGCCACAAATACTTTTAAGGCTAATAAAATATTTATACATACATACATATGAGTTATTTTTCACAAGTTTTTAGGTCCAATAAAACTTTTAAACACTCAGTCGCTTGCGATCGCGCAAAAGCTGTCGCGACGTACGACGCTAAATCGCTCTGCAATAAACAGCCATCGTGCCGCGTGAGGCGAAATCGCCTGGCCATAGACGCAGCCAAGTCCTCTCACAACAATAATCTTATCTGTTCGGTGCTCAAAACTAAATTAAATTATGACGAAAAATGTTGTCATATTATTACACTGGTCCACAATTTGATGAATCATTTTGCCAATCGAACAAATCATATTTATTTCGATTATTTATTTTTTTTTATATCATGAGAAATTCTTTTAATCGAAAATTATTGTGTTTCGAAGTGAGAATTGACATAAACTCACCTGTAGGGAGAATGCCAAGTTCGATTACAACAAATAAGATATCGTTGTGTATGTAATTAAATTACGTTTAATGATGCATTGCTTTTTAGAATCAAATGAATAGTTATTGAGTTATAGTGGACCAACTTTCATGTAAATTTCGATATATACCTATACTCCTACCCAAAAAATTTAATTTTATAATTTTTATCGATAACCTATTTAATTGATTACGAAAGTTTTGAACATTAGCGAATCGAAATCGAACAAAAAATTACATCTCTCTTTATATTAAGTGAACTGACCTTTTTTTCAATTGCATTTGTGTAATTATATGTATAATAGACAAGCGACTTCGTTCGTTTACTTAAGCTAGAGTATAGTCGTCACTTTAAACGAGGGCGCTAGCCCTCATAATTTTCGTAATCCAATATGCTATCAATAAAAGTTAAATAACTTAAACTTTTTTAATTTTGATCGGGAAAATATAAACGGGAGTCAGATCAGTAAATGAAAATCATTGAAATTTGCATGAAAATCGGTCCACTAAAACTTAACAACATTCATATAATTCTTACTAACGACGCATCGCTGAAAAAAATAATTGAATGGCTTATTCAACAACATTTTAAATGAAGTCACATCTGAAAAACGTTAATTTATGTTGAAAAAAATTCTCACGGTATTAAAAAAAAGTTTTTTTCCCACAACACACGCAAACTAATCGAAATAAATATAAATCGTTTGACTGGTACATACAGTAGGTGGCCAAATTATAAGTGACAGTACTCAAATTTAACCGAAATTTTTGAGCTTATCAGCCGTGCTCCCATTTACACTTGATTTTGCGATTTGCGTTTTTATACAAATCGTACGATTTAATTTTTAGGTGCTCCGAAATTCGTAAATTTTAGTTATCGATATGTTTCATTTTCATTTTGTTTTTGACAAGATAAATTAGCTGTTCTGGTTGTTTTAATAAATTTAAAAGAATCAAAAAATACCATTTATTTTTTCAATTGCTTGTTTTGAAGCAAAAAGAAGACAGAAACTTCTTGAATTAAGAAAAATGAAGCATCTACAAGTACAAGGACACAAAGGCAACTCTGTCAGACATATCGATAGTCTCATTTATTCATTTCATTTCATTTCATTTCACTTGTCACTCAAAAGCAAATTATTGTTGTTTTAAAAAATTTTTCAACATTAAAAATTGAGGTGTAGCCAGCAAATACTTATTTAAAGAATCAAATAAGTCTTAATTTGATTTTTGAGTACGCCAAAATTATTTTAAGACATTACAGAAGAACATAAAAAAAAATTTTGATTTTAGTCAGTTCTTTATTTATACGAAAATGGCAATTTACTTTTCATTTCACCGACTCAACAGCAACCTATTTGAAACCGGAAAAATTTTGTGATTTACGAATATCGGAGCACGTACATTTGCGATTTGAAAAGAAAATCGCAATATTTTTGCGTTTCCGAAAATGGGAGCACGGTTGCATATATTAGTTCAAATGAAGCTTATTTAATTTGCTTTTGCTGCTGGTATCATGGTTTTTGATTTTAATAAGTGAGGTTAAGTTAGATTACTTCTCATTTGGTTAAAACGTGCTGTTGTAGTGGAGTCGCTTGAAGTTTGAATAAATCATTTTTTACCAGTTTTTCTTGTCCATAATATTCGAAATGTAAGTAATGGTTCTTAGCCTTACTAAGTTTCATGAATTAATTTATATTTGGACAACGGTATTGAGCTGTAACATCAAAAGTGTTTCTTTTTAGAATGGAAAAGTCTTCAGACACGCCTATAAGAAAATGTAGAGAAATACAGACGTTATTATGCCACTCTTCATATTCCCAGAGACACATAGCTACGCTTGCGGGTGTTTTAAAGTCGGTGTTTAACCGCATTAAACACAAAATAGATCAAAACGAGCCATTGAACGCAAACCGCGTAGAGAAATGTGGTAGAAAAAGAATCACCACAAGTCGTACCGACTGTAAAACTATGAACATCTGCCTTGAAAATCTTAAGAAAAGAATAGCTCATGCAACTACGTTGATAAAAGAAGGGGAAATTACCGTCTCCAAAGGGACAAGCCGGCTGCATTTGGCAGAAGAGAACCTGATCGCTCGTCTTCCTATCAAAAAAGCCGCGCCTGACCGATACCATGAAGAAGAAGCAGCTGCAATGGACCAAACAACACTTAAATACGACTGTTGCGTATTGGAATCGAGTACGTACTACTTCTTAAAATATAGTAGTTCGTGAACTACTGATTTTTTTTAGTAATCGTGTTTTACAGGTATACTTCTCTGACGTGTCCACATTCAAACTTTTGGTTGACAAATGTGAATTTTTCTGACGATGCCTTAGGGAGCAGTTCCACCTCAACTGCCTTGTAGAGAGGGCTAAACACCTGGCTAGCGTCATGGTGTGAACTATAACCTCAGCCAAAGGCATGGGACGCCTACATATGCATCTTGGTAGGGACCATGAGGCAGGACCAACACAAGCGATTACTAGAAACTCGCCTGCTGCCACAGCTCGAAGAATGGTTCCCTGGTGACGAGAGTACCTTATTTTGCACTATTCGGCACCTTGCCACAAAGCCAGGAGTGTAACTGCTATTCTAACTGACAAAAACATTAGCAATTTTCCTTGGTCGAAACTCACCTGACTTGAACCCCGTTGAGAACATGAGGGAGCTAACCAAACGGGCGATTATCAAAGAATTAAATATCACCAAGCAGAAGTTGATTCAAGCATTCGTTAGAGAATGGCATCACAACATCGAACTCCAACAACATCCAAAAAATTGTATACAGATACATAATAGGTTCGTTCCTACCAGATTTTGTCGTATAAATTGAAAAGTGTCAAATCGCGATTTTCGAGAGAGTAAAAGCTGAAATTTCACTGAATACTCGAATCACAACAATTCTGGCAGGAACAGATGGGTAAAAATTGAAAACTGTCAAAAAGTTGCGCGTATTTTAGTAAACAAACAATGGCAGAGTTCAGGAGCTAAAGCTAGCGTTGTAGTTGCATAACCATTTGGTTAACACCTTCTGAATGAAAGGCGAGTGAAGCATTTTCGAGAATATTATTGAAATAACTCAAAAAATAAATGGCCGATTTTAAAGTTTTCTACCTGATTTTTATCGCCACATAAATTATCGTGAGCTTTGATTTATTTTAAATGCGTAAAGTGCATTTTAAAACAATGCTTAGTATACAAATTAGAGGTTTGGCGTAAAGTAAACTTTAGCCAAAATTATTTTACATTTTGAGTTAAACAGTTTTGTTATATTATTTCTACTGAACTCTACTCATAGCAGAAAAAAAATTTGAGTGTTTATAAACAAAGCATAAAAAAAACAATGAAGTTGCACAAGCGAGAATTTTTGCCGAAAAGTGATTAAGTTTAAATTTTGTATTTCACATTATTTAATTTATTTTATGTGAGTATAAAGAGTGCAATTATTGCATAATATTTTTAGGTTGAGATGGAGCAAAACGAAGAAAATTTACAGGAGAAAAGCGTAACTTGTTCTCTAGGAACTTTTAAAAAAGTTCAAAATGGTAAAAATAAAAGTTATTTGTAAAGAAAAACTAAAATTTGTACATACTTATTTGTATGTGATTTTTTAAGACCCAAATTATAGAGAGCAGCTCACCCAGTCAGTGGTAGAAACCTTTGGGAATGAATTTGTGCCAATTGGGAATGTTACATTTACCATGGATGGCGCGCCAGAGTCTGAGCAACAACACGAGGAAATATAAAAAACACTGCTTAAAATGCTTACGTTTTTACGGAATTCACGTTATTTTTAACAGCTAGTTAGTCAAGAAAAGTTCTGCACCAAATTTTTTAGTTTAAACAAAGAGTTATGTTCGATGGAATTGTATCAACAAAAAAAAAATTGGAACAACGTTGATTTGACAACACTACTAACTCCTTATGGTAAAACTGCGCGCTTCGAAAAACAGTATTTTACAAATAATTATCTGGTTGACTAACAAACAACCATTTAGGTCACATTCAACTTTATGATTCCTTTTCAATAAATAATCCCTAAGCTATTAATTAAATAAATGAACATGTACCAAAAAATGTTTTGATTTCAAGCTTTTTGTTATGTTGCTCCTTCTTAACACAACCTTATTAGAAGACAAAAAAAAAATCAGCGCTGAAAATTATTTTATAAGAAAAGTCAAGGCTTACACGAGGAAATTCTATGAAACAAGTTCTTGTCCATTCCCTTGTGTGAATTTGTTTTGCATTTACACACGAAAACTAGAATTTCTTTCTGCTTGCGAATATTAAAGCAGTTACTGCGTCGATCCACCACAACAAAAGTAGAGTCAAAGTATAATATAAGCAAACGAACAGAACGAAAGAGAATTTGCGGGTACGGAAAATTTTGTACACCACCCTTTCGTTTTTTCCTTCTTGCCTACAAACAAGGAAACTTTGCGACAAGAGTTTCCTCGTATAAACGTTGACAAAGTACTGGATAGGTATAGCTCAGGCAGGAAATTTCATTTCCCTCGCTTGTAAAAAGTGAGCTCCAGTCTCGTTGCTTACGATTTTGACAGCCTTCAAGTTTTAGCCATAAGAAATCTATCTGGGTGAAAATTGAAACTTATTTTTGGGAGGGGAACTGATCAGCTGTTTCTTACTCTCGTTTTTCCTCTCTCAAACACCACATTTTTTCTGGCAAGAACACTTTTTGTGGTAAAACTTTATAAATAATTATAAATACGTACCCATTTTTTCTGGCAGGATCGAACCTAATCTATATATTAATACGTGAACATTGAATCTTGTGGTACACTTTTAGAGTTTTTACTATAAAGAGAGGGGAATGATACTTATATCATTGGAAAGGTACTGTTCCATAGATGTGCAGAAAAAAAAATCAGGTGTATATGTTGCCGTTAAGGCAGGTAAAGTAAAGTGAACATATTTGCATATTCCCCCATACAAAACGCATTAACGCCTAATGAGAGAAAACGCTATCACGGCTGAGCCGCCTCACCGATTTTGATGAAATTTGATATGAAGATAAGTTGAGCCTTAAGTAAATATATTTGTTTAGAGTGGGCGGTGCCACGCCCCTAACAAGAAAAAACACCTCTACGACTAAACTAATGGATCGATTCTGATTAAAAACTGTAAGTTCTTTTGGTGGGCGTGGCACTGATCCTAGCAAGAAAAAATGCTTCCATGGCTAAACTAATGGACCGATTGTGATGAAATTTTGTTTGGATATAGATTGAACCCTTAAAAACATTTCTCAAAACTCTGACTTCATTTAGTGGTCGTGGCACCACTCCTTACAGAAAAATCGTGTTCACTGCTAAGCTAATAGACCGATTTTGATAGAATTTGGTACAGGGATAGATTGAATCCTGGTGCCAGTGCCACGGTGCCTCCAATAGGAAAATATTTTTTCACAGCTAATGGATTTTGATGAAATTTGATATGGAGATAGATTGCACCCTAAGGAAGAGAAAGAGGTAGAAATAAACAGCATGATAAAAAAGAGCTCTATTTAGTTTAGTTTTTTAATAATAAAATGTATTTTTTGTTACTTTTATGCGCGCATCAAATGAGTACTATAACAAAATACTTTTGTAAAACGGTGCTGTAAGGAGTAGTCCATTAATTTCGCATACATATTATATATTTACAACTTTGAAAATTGATAAGGAATAAAATAAAATAGTGATTCCATTAGCCGGAATGAGCTCGGTCCCAACCATCACGGATAATAGGAGTTTACTGATATATTTTGAGTTACAGTTGCGATGTAACTTTTTTTTGTTTAAAAATAAACGAAAAATATGGTTGCGCTGTGCCTTGAAGAAGAACGATATTGGGTCGGACTGAACGGTAAAGGGATAAGGAGGGACAATTTTTGAGTCAAAATCAAATAGACCGCGTAATAGAAATTATGTAGTACTAATAGAAATTTTTAATTCTGTCTCCTTTTGCACTTAAATGTAATTCCAAAGGTGAGGTGAGGTGAGGTGAGGAATGAACAAAAACGTTTTGTTATTAATAGGCCAGCAAAATTCTTACAAGATTAAAATTTTGTGCTAACGGTCGAATTTCGACCTCAGGCGATACTAGTATATATAAATACATAATTGCAATTAAGGGTGGAATCACCAAATGTTATAATAATTAGCATAACATTTTCAGAGAACGTAAGTATTCATTTTACGAAATAATAATTTTATTATCTAAATAGAATATTATAATAAATAAAAAAATACTTACTAGACCTAGAACCAATTATTTGCTCAAAAAAATAATTTAAACTAGAAAATACAAAAATATGAGTACTGTCCCTAATAATATGGCTAAAGTAAACTAATTTTATAACATGTATATACAAATTAATGTTTATTAGTGCAATGGTTCTTAAAACAATAATCTCAAACTTAAGCTGTCAAAGTGTCTGTTTATATTTTTGATCAAAAATAGACACTGAAATTAAGATGGAACTTAAAACGTCAAAATTAGTACCTGTTTTGGTACTTGTTAACTTATTTTGACATTGGAAAAATCAAACAGATTTATGCAAAAGAACATTTAGCATCGTTCATTATAATTAAACCATGACTGTAATTAGTCTCTACTGTAATTGACAGATAGATAATGTAACGTCAAATCGGTAAAAATTAAAAACAGTTTATTGTAAAAGTTATTTTTACTGCATATACAAACCACAGAAAAATTTCTCTTAGTTACTTTTTAAATTACGGATTTCTGCAGACCAAAAAAATGTCCGTCAAATCAGAAAGCAACAAAGATGAACGAAATAGGATTCCACGCATTATGACTTTTCGCCCAACATACGAGGAGTTTAAGAATTTTTCACAATATGTAAATTACATGGAATCGAGAGGAGCAAATCTGGCTGGTCTCGCCAAAGTGATACCACCACCAGAATGGGTTGCGCGTAAGTCTGGTTACTTGATTGACGAGATAAATATGACTATACCGACACCGATTTGCCAAGTTGTATCAGGTAAAAACTGAGATATTCTATCCTTTCGTTTATATAAAAATTTAATCAAAAAGGCAAACAGGGTGAATATCAACAGATTAATGTCCAAAAGCGCTCAATGACACTAAGACAGTTTAAGAACCTTGCCGAATCCGAGCGCTACCAAACTCCGCGTCACTTTGACTATGAGGATCTGGAACGAAAATATTGGAAGAATGTTACTTACATAGCGCCTTGGTATGCGGCAGATGTAAAGGGTTCACTAAGTGATCCTGACTTAGATGTCTGGAACATCGACCATTTAGATACTATATTGGATTATGTTAACAAAGATTATGGTATTGAAATCGATGGCGTCAATACAGCATATCTTTACTTTGGCATGTGGAAGAGCTCGTTTGCCTGGCATACGGAAGATATGGACTTGTATTCCATTAACTATTTGCACTTTGGAGCACCGAAAACTTGGTACGCTATACCGCCAACGTACGGTAAGCGCTTGGAAAAATTAGCAAATCGTATCTTTTACGAAAATTTTCAAAATTGCAATGCGCATCTAAGACATAAAATGACTTTAATGAGTCCGCAAGTATTGCGACAGAACAAAATACCATTTAATAAGGTTACACAAGAGGCAGGTGAAATAATGATAACATTTCCCTTTGGATATCATTCTGGTTTCAACCATGGGTTTAATGGTGCCGAGTCTACAAACTTCGCAACAAAACGTTGGATTGAGTATGGAAAGCGTGCTAGTATATGTCATTGCCGTAAAGATATGGTAAAAATTTCGATGGAAACATTTGTAAAACGCTTTCAACCTGAGCGTTATGAAAATTGGTTAAAGGGCATAGATTACGGCTGTCATCCTGAAGAACCGGACAAGATATATGCAGCCCCAGCGCCAACAATCAATAAATATTTCTATCCAAAAAGGTAAAACTTAAAATTAAGAGATTGGCTTGCTTTCACTAACAGTGGTAATACGGGTACAAAGCTACCATTTATGAATAGAGGTAAAAATGGTATGTGGGTGATTATACGTTATTTGACCTTAACCAGAATACAAAAATTTCTCATAAGATCAAATCGCAAAACATTAAGAAAAACGAAATTTAATTTGTTCTTAGTCGACTGAATATAATTAATTAATTGAAAATTATTTAATCGAATTTACCGTAATTTGCAGAGACCGATATTTATGTAAAATTTTACAAACTGGTTTATGCTTCATAAGCAAACATGACAAGATAACAAATAGAACAATTTAACCTGGTAATTGATGACATCCCAGTGTGCCAAACGAATTCGTTTCGAACTCGTTTCTTCGTACTATTAACCGAAACGGATTCCGTTAGGAATTTGACGAATGCGTTTCGAATTCGTAACGGACTTCAAATACGAATCCGTTTCGAATTCGTTTTTTGTTCATAAAACGAATCCATTTCGAATTCGTTTTTTGTTCATAAAACGAATCCATTTCGAATTCGTTTTTTGTTCATAAAACGAATCCGTTTCGTATTCGAACCGTATTTGAAGTCCGTTACGAATTCGAAACTGATTCGTTTTAACTACAAAAACCGAATTCGAAAATATTTCGTTTTATGAATATAAAAAGAATTCGAAACGGATTCGTTTTATGAACAAAAAACGAATTCTAAACGGATTCGTTTTATGAACAAAATTCAAATTTCGTGGCTTCCGCCACTTATTTTTAAAAATGGATGGATGGTATTCTTCTGTATATATACAGCCGTGGACAACTAATCAGAAACAGTTTGTCCTCTTGACTTTTACTACATTTAAAAAATTTGTCATGCAACTATTGTTGCAATTGTTGTTGTCGATATTATGCATGTCCTCTTTTGCGGTTTATGTGTTTGTTGTTATTTGTATTGATGAAGTGACCTTTGGCTGATGTGAAAATTAAGAGAAGTGCATTATTTAGCTGGCCATCTAATTAGAAACAATAAGTTGTGTTTTAGTTAGTAGCAAATTTTTGGACCTTGAATTGATTTTACTAGCAAGTTATTAATCAGATAAAAACCTCAGTTTTGGAGAAGCTAATTTACTGGGTTTCAGCTACTCTTGAAATGGGAAAACCACGAAGTTGTGACCCAGCAACCCTAACACCTCAAAATGTCATAACAAGCAATTGTCACCCATTTTGGTTGCTCAGTAGGAAAGAAACGTCCCAAGAAAAAAACGGCCCCGTAAAACAACGGAAAGAACGGATGCGAAAATTTCTCGATTGGTTAAATTAGACTCCAAAATAACCTCTAGGAAGATTCCACGCCAAATTTTGGATCAAACTGATACCATGATAGCCACTCGTACCGTACGGAGACGTTTGGTGGAATCTGGACTTCACAAAAGAGCTTCATGCAAGAAGCCTCTAGTGACAAAAAATAAAAGAAAAGAAGGATTGAGTTTGCAAGATCTCACATAAATTGGACTACTAATCAGTGAAAGCACATAGTGTAGAGTGATGAAACAAGAGTTAGGCGCATAGGCCCAGATGGTTCTCGGTACATGCGACGTCCCAAATGTGCGGCCTTGAATCCAAAATTTATCCAGCCGTTGGTCAAACATGGAGGCGGATCAGTCAAAACTCAATCCTTCATTTTTTCTATTTTTTTCGTCAGTATTTCGCCACGTCTTCCAACCCACTCAACAAAAAAAAATAATCTGACTGTTACTACTAAATATTAAAAAATACATACATAATTGTAAACAAAGTAATTGTATGTAATCAGTGGTGTCATTTCACCAAAAGCTTGGGGCAGCAAGAGTTCAAATAACATATCGAATCGATGATATTTTGAATTGAATCGATGTAATTAATAACAATGTCAGATCCTTGGGGGCCAATGCCCTCCTAGCCCTACCCCATTGACGCCACTGGTGTACTCAGTGGCGTCATTTCACCAAAAGCTTGGGGAGGGGAAATATCATATCGAATCGATGATATTTTGAATTGAATCGATGTAATTAATAACAATGTCAGATCCTTGGGGGGACCAAAGCCCCCCTAGCCCTACCCAATTGACGCCACCGTATTTACTATGCTATGTACTTACCAAAAAATCAAAAAAAAAAAATCATTAGAATTATTTGCAAATTAACATTAGTTTTGTTAAAAGCTAATATTGAGTATTATTATTGAATATACATATCGTTACCTTAATATAGAAAGGCCCTAACTAACATTTTTCTCAAAATCGAGTTTTTTGTAGATTTCGGTATTTAATACACCATTGATAAAAAATTGTGTGTGATACGATTGAGAATAAAGCAATTACAAGCAAATAAAAAAAGTCATAACTCACTTTAATACTACAGAACTGAAAATGGTATATAGGGCCTTTCTATATTAAGGTTACGATATACTTTTAATATACAATGTGACATTTTACCACCGGGAATTCATTGATTTATAAAATTATGTTTTCTCATTGAAATACACTATATACTCGTTAAGTAATTAACAGTGACTTTTTCTGATATTTCATAAAAGTAATCCTTTGCAATGGTTGCAGTAATCCTTATACACAAAAAAAAAACGGGATTGTAATTGACGTAATCGTTCATCGAACGATCTTAGATTATGATTACAGTAATCGAAATTGCAACTTTTTTAAAATTACGATTATGCAATCGTAATCTAAGATCGTTCGATGAACGATTACGTTAATTGTAATCGAGTTTTCTTTGTTTTTAATTATTACTGTAATCGTAATCATGTTGTAATCGTAATCCTTATTGCCCAGCTCTGACAACAACAAAAAATTCTACTACTACAGCAACATATACAGTGTTGGAAAAAATAATAGGGACAAACACAACAAAATATTTATTATTGGAATATTTTTTTATGCTATAATCTGTTTTTAATGGAATTGACTGTAAAGTTACGTTATTTAACGGGGCTTAATTTAGAAAAATCAAGCAAGTATGAAAGCGCACGCGTCTTGAATGTGCACAGTTCATTTTTTATGTGGAAAAAATAATAGGGACAAAATTTATTTTTGAGTCCCTACGACAAAGTCTATTAATAAAATTGCTCTTAAGTGGTAAGTTGTATCTTAGAATGATATTGTTGCGAATTATGCGTGAGTGAATTCAATTAAAGCCGAACACTTGTTGCGTTTATGCTGGTTTAATTATAACTAACTTTATTCAAACTAACAAATTTCATAAGAGCTTAATTTAACGAAAGAAAAGTAAAGAAGATAAATAAAGACATGCGGCAAAGCGCACACACATATTTACGCATATTAATACAGGGCCTTAACATACCGCCCTCCTTGGACTACTTTGAGGAGTCCAAATATATGAATTGTGAAAATACTTGTGGAATATTAAATGCGTTAAATTTGTGCAAGTTCTCGTACAAATACATTTTTTTTTTTTTCAAGTTCTCATAACAAAAAAAAAAAAATAAATATTACAAAATTGGTGAGACTTTTACAATAGGTCGAATTAAAGTTCCTGCTGACGTTTTTAACTCTACAACCCTAATTTTACCATCTTTGCCAGGTAGGCATTTGATCACTCTAGCTAATCTCCATTTGCTAGGTGGTATGTTTTGATCCTGAATAGCTACTAGGTCTCCAACCTCGACATCCTTTTGCGGCCGTAACCACTTGGCTCTCTGCTGTAGGGTTACCAAATACTCTGTCTGCCAGCGTTGCCAAAAATGACGACGAAGTTGTGATATAAATTGCCAGCGTTGATTGAGGTTCCCCTTGAATGGTAGTACTTCAGGTTCCGGCAATGATTTGAGTGGTTCTGATATTAAGAAATGAGCTGGCGTCAGCGACTCCAACTCCGAAGTATCTGTTGAAAGCGGACAGAGGGGCCGCGAGTTGACACAAGCTTCCGTGAGCAAAGTATAAAATTCTTCATACGCCAAAAGAGTAGAGCTCAGAATTCGTTTAAGATGAAACTTAACCCTCTTGACTGCGCTTTCCCAGTAACCTCCCATGTGAGGCGCGCTAGGTGGATTGAATCTCCATTCTATTGACAAATCAGAAAAGAAGTGCTGAACATTGTTATCTTTCATAGCCTCGTTGAAAACGACTTTGAGGTCCTTTTCGGCAGCGGTAAAATTTGTTCCGTTGTCTGACAAAAATGTACTGCAATGGCCGCGACGTGAAACAAATCGTTTTAAGACACAAATAAACGTTTCGAATGACAAGTCCCCTGCTAACTCCAGATGCATTGCTCCCGTAGCCATGCATATAAAGACTGCGACTGCGCCCTTGACGGATTTTGCACCTCTTCCTTTAGAAAATTTTAGATTAAAGGGTCCTGCCATGTCTACGCCTGTACATTCAAATGGCCTGCCACTATTTACACGGAAGATGGGCAGGTTAGCCATCATTTGTTGCTGCTTTACATTGCTATGACGGCGACAAGTTACGCAGCCTTTGTAGACTTTGCGAATTAAATTGCGAGCGCCGACAATCCAAAATCGTCTTTGTAAAGTTGATTGCATAATTTGCGGACCGCCGTGAAACAACATTTTGTGAATGTCGTTGACGATCATGATTGAGAGCGGTGATTTCGAGGATAATATGATAGGAAATTTAGTATCAATTGTAACAGCAGCGTGTGAAATACGACCACCAACCCTGAGGATCGTATGCTGATCAAGAAACGCGTTTAAACGTGCGATGCGGCTTTGTAGCGGTATTGGCTTCATGTGTTGACAGCAAGCTATTTCATCTTTAAATTCATATGATTGCACCTGCTTAATCCAAAACTTTTCTGCAGCTTGTAGTTCTGTGTAAGTTAGCGGGCCTGTAATCATAGGACCTTGCTTGCGTAGCTTTTGCTTTAAATTATATATGTAACGCGTACAATAGGCTGTTATACGTTTTAAGTGCCTAAATGATGAATAAAAAGTAAGTAGATCACAACTAGGGGATGAGGATACCGTATGCGTTAATATTTTGATGGAACGCTCTTCCAAGTTTGTAGAAGGTTTTTTTACTTGGAGTGAAGGCCAGCGGCTTGACTCCAATGTAAGCCAAGGAGGCCCAAACCACCATAGCGCGTAATTTATTAGTTTTGTGGGGTGCATCCCTCTAGATGCACAATCTGCAGGATTGAATTCTGTTGGTATGTGAGACCAGTTTTCGCTATTAATAATGGCTTGGGCTTTAGCCACACGATTGGCTACGAATACAGACCAGCGACTCGGGTGGCTTTGTAACCAGGCGAGGGTGTTCATTGAATCTGTCCAACCATATGTTTTCCTGATGAGCACTCCTAATGATTTTAGGACATGTTTTGCGAGACTGGACACGAGTGTGGCTGCACATAGTTCCAGTTTAGCTATCGAAACCGTGCGCAGCGGTGCTACTTTGGTTTTTGCGCAAACCAATGCTACTGTAATGGAGCCATCAATATGCTCTGTTCTTGCGTATATAACGCCTGCGTAGGCGACTTCAGATGCATCTGCGAAGCAATGTAGGTCAGTTATAGAGCCTTCTTCTCCTGTTCCGAGCCATCGTGGTATTTGTAGTGTATTCAGTATTTTAAGACCTTCGCGATAATCTAACCAGTAAGTTGCTATGTCTTGCGGAACCAGTTCATCCCAGTCGATTTTTAGCTTCCAAAGGCGCTGAAACAAAATTTTAGGAACTACAGTTACAGGAGATACCTTACCCGTAGGATCAAAAAGACGGCATGCATCAGATAGCAGAAGTCTCTTCGTGAGCACATTTGGTGGTGAATCCAATGATATTGCAAAATACAGATAGTCTTGCTTAGAGTTCCACATTAACCCCAAAGCACGAACGACGTCATCTTCAGCAAGCAAATGTGTTATTTTGTTTTCTTGTGCTTCCAGAGGAATGTTTTGCAGTACGAGTGGTGAATTCGATGCCCACTTGCGTAGTTCGAAACAGCCGCTACTCAAAATTTCACTGATCTGTTATCGAAGCACAACAAGTTCTTGCTCAGATGAATGTCCTGTTAACAAATCATCCATATAAAAATCTTTAATAACTGCTGAGGATGCTAGCGGATATTTCTTTTGGAAATCTAGAGCTGTTAGATGAAGTGCTTTGACTGCATGATGTGCACTAGAAGCAATGCCATATGTTACACGTAACATACGATAATCTTAAATGGTGTCCGACGGTGACTTTCGCCAAACAATGCGGTGGTAATCTGTGTGTTTTTCATCAATTTTGACTTGCCTATACATGGCAGCGACATCTGATATCATTGCGTAACGGTGCGATTGAAAGCGGTTGAGAATCGACGGTAAATCTTGTTGAAGCTGCGGACCAACCATCAACACATCATTTAGGGAGTAACCGTTTGATGTTTTTTGCGATGCATTAAAAACTATGCGTATTTTTGTTGTCGAGCTGGTCTCCTTAACGACGCTGTGATGTGGCATATAAAAGTTTTTTGCGTTATAGCTTTGAGCTAGCTCCATGTGACCCTGATCCAACATATCTTGTAGAAAGGCGTTGTAGCTTATACGAAGTTCATCATTTTGTCGGAGTCGACTTTCCATTCGAAGCCAAGATTGAATTGCGATGGATCTTGACTCGCCAAGGCTCATATTCGGTTTGAACGGTAGTTTCACTGTGATTCTTCCAGCATTGTCTCTTTTGTGCGATAAATCGAAAATCCTTTCGCAGGCTTCTTCATCGGGCGTGTGATAGATTTTTTCCGGCATCTCCTCTAGCTCCCAAGCTTTCATAACTACTTTAGTCAGCTCCAAGTTAGTACACAAACAGGCTAGTTCTGGTTGTTGAATTACTTCATTTGTTGCTTCACCAAAGAGTACCCATCCTAATGCAGTTTTTTGAGCTAGTGGCGTACCGGGCGAACCTTTGATGAGATTAGGTTCTAGAAGCGATGACATTTTATCAGCACCAATTATTAAGTCTACTCGAGCAGGATTGTAAAATTCTGGGTCAGCCAAAGTTAGCCCGTTTATATGTGGCCAGATGGTGTTAGTAATTTTCACTGTCGGCATAGGGCCTGTAAGTTTTGCGAGTACAATGGGATGTATCGTGTAGACATCACTTCCATTAACTGGTGATATCATGACAGTAGTTTCACCCTTCGTATTTCCTCTTGATAATCCGATGCCGTTGATGGTAACCGTGGTAGATCTATTTAATAATTTTAATTTTGCGGCGCATGCCTCTGTTATAAGCGATGCTTGCGATCCATTGTCTAGTAGTGCACGCAAGATGTGTGAATGTCCATCGCTGCTGTATGCTTTGACTAAGGCGGTGGCCAATAGTACAGATCTGTTGGTGTTTGTTGACAATATCGTGGTCGTTGGACTTGTTTGCAGATTATTTGTTTCGGCTTTAGAGTTTAAAGCGGCGTTTTGTTTGAATGCAGAAGCGTGTGATGGCGTTGACTGCAAACTCTGCAAGTGGAGGTGCTTTGACACTTATTTTCTGAGTGTTGAACGCTGAGGCAATTTGTACAAGCACCTTTGCTTCTTACTGCGCTTTGTCTGTTGTCAACTGAAGTTGTACGAAAATTGTTACAATGGTAAATTTTATGGTTACCTGAACAATAAAAGCAAGGCTTTATGCGGGAGTCCTCAGCTTGCGTGGTCAAGCACATATGTGCTTTGTTTCCTTTTAATGAGTTTGGTTTTAATTGTTTGTTGTTTGGTGTTAATATCTCTAAAGAGCGGCAGCGGTTTTCTAAAAAATCTTGTAAATCTTTTAGGTTAGGTGTCTTGTCATCAGATATGGTTAATTCCCATTGGCGTCGCGTTTCATAAGCAAGGCGATGTACTATGATGTGTAATAGCCAGTCGTCCCAATATGAAACCGGCAAATTAAGTGATTTGAGTGCTTGCATGTTCTGCATGACTGGGTCAAGTACGCTCTTTATTGCAGCAGCTGTATCGACGTTAACCTTTTGAATTGAGAAAATAGCACTGAAATGATAATCTTTAATTACTCTTGGTACATTGTATCTTGTTAAGAGTAACTGCCAAGCTATGTCAAAGTTGGTATCTTCCAATTTATAGTTTGCTATTAGTTGCAATGGTTCTCCTGATAAGCAGTTGCGTAAATAGTGTAAGCGTTGACTACCTGTTAGCGATTCATTTTTAATGATGACGCTGTTAAAGCTGTCAAAGAATGACATCCAAGCAGTTGGCTCTCCTGAAAATCTAGGCAAATCGAATTTGGGTAGCTTCACATTTGGTAAAAAACTTATCGCGTTTGCTTGAATTGCTCTTTCAGTTTCTTCGTGTGCAAGAGTGTCGGCACTACCGCATGATTCTTCAACTTTTTCTTGTGCCGACTGAAAACGGCACCATTGCTCTTTTAACAACTCTAAGTATGAAGTTATTTGTTGTTTATTATAGCTGTCATCGGATTTCATACTTGCTTGCAGGTATCGCCTAACTGCATTGCGCGCCGAGTCTCTCTTTTTTATGTGTGCCATGTTAAAAAAAAAATAACTAACTGCTGTTGTGTATGTGTGTGTATGTCGAATGATTTTGCGGAATTCAAGGTTATAGGTACAGCAATGCGTCGTTAAATGCGAGTATGTTTTAACTTCGAATGAACAGCTCCACCATCCAACCAAATTATATCCAAAATTGCAATGTGCAGAATGCTCCAATTTGCACAGGTTTGCGATAAATTATATATGCGACAATTTCCAATCATCAACCGACCGCCAAGTTATTGAGTTACTTTATTTTTCTCGGTTTTAACGTTGATTGATTTTTTGCGAATTAAAAAAGCGCGAACACCTAAAATGTAGTGAAATTAATTATTTAATGCGTTTAAATAATTATTTGTATTTGTTTGGACCGGTTTGAAGGACCATAAATTGTTGCGAATTATGCGTGAGTGAATTCAATTAAAGCCGAACACTTGTTGCGTTTATGCTGGTTTAATTATAACTAACTTTATTCAAACTAACAAATTTCATAAGAGCTTAATTTAACGAAAGAAAAGTAAAGAAGATAAATAAAGACATGAGAGCGGCAAAGCGCACACACATATTTACGCATATTAATACAGGGCCTTAACAGATATAGTACTTTATATATGGACCCTTTACCTTGCTGGACTTAACCGATATTTATTGGAAATGGGTCGTAGATAACTTTGTTCCCAAGCTGATAGGGATGCTTATGAAAAATTGAGGAAACCAGACCAAAAAATTTGAGATATAACCAGTATAATGGAGTGCTCTAAGAACATGATTTGCAATGCTCTAAAATCAGTTGAGAGAGCAGAGGAAGAAATACAAGATTTCACCAACTTCGACAAACGTTTTGAATCACTCTCGTGCATAAATCCGCATTGAAGAGGCATTTCCTCTTCTGCATAAGGCAACTTTGTAGAACTAAGTATGTTTACGTAATCTGCAGCGTATAATTTGTCTTTTATCCAAAAAATTAGCCCAACTCCAGCCGCCGAAAAGAAACCCTATATCATTATAGATTCGCCACAGTGTACCCGAATCGAATTCCGGATTTCTGGGCCGCTTAACGAAGATTTTTCCATCAGAACCAAACAAATTAATTTTGTTTTCGTTAGACCAAAGTACAAAATCTTCGAATTTAAACCTTCTGCAATTGTTTGTAACAGGTAACCTTGGCTAAGACAGGCCACCACACCACAATGCCAACAGATTTGGTCGAATGAGCGCTGTGTAGAGCCAGTGAATAATACGAGATGATAACCGCCATCTTCCACCTACCTCATTTTTACAAGAGGATAGCGCTACAGTTGCTCTCCTAACTCTCTCTTCAACATTAATTTTTCAACTAAATTTTCTATCCAATACCAGACAGAAATGTTTAGCGAAGCTGTTTTTTAATTGGAAGTTCGTGACTCCTAATAAAGAGTGATAGGGTTTTTTGATCGGATTTACACCTTAGCCAGCCTCATCTGAGTAAGTTTAAAGCATCCTGAAGAATTTCACATAGTGTAATTGAAAATTTGTCACAGACAATTAGTGTTACATCATCCACATAGGCAATAGCTCTACAGCCGTGCCTTAGAGGTTTGAAGCTATTTTTCGCCCATCGAATTTTGGTTTCCCGGTTCAACGTCCCCAAAAATTTTTAAAGACTTCTGGGTTTGAACATTCAAATCCTCTGGTCCATGCAAGGAGTTCCCAGGGAAGTGAGTGTCTAGTAAAAGGTCTAAGACCTCTTTTGCTAGACGTTGCCCAAGATCCGTCAGACTTTTTTAAGAGACCTAGAGTAGTGAGTGAGGTAGATAGAATCTTCCTTAGTCTAGAAGCTTTTGAAGTCTCTTCTATGTTTCCACAGAAGTTCCGCCACGAGTTTAGCCTTTCTCAACGAACTCTTGTACATATATTTTAAGGCTAGACTTATAATCATCCCAGTCATTTTCTAAACCTGATTTTTTGACTTTGTTAAATAATATGTCTAAGGACTTGAATTTCAGTTCACCACCATGTGGGTTTTTTCTGTCCTCTGGGCTTTACTTACTGAACAAGATACTTCCAGGGATTTATTTAACCCTCCCGTTGAGCTTTCAACCCCCTTGTCAATATCGTGGACTTTTAAAAGCTCTACGGAGGTTGAGATGTGATGAGAGAATACGGAGGTTGAGATGAGATGCTCTGCGAGTTTCCAGTTGCTTAATCCCCAGTTTGTCCTTTGTACATTCCGGTGAATAACTTGATATGGGGAGTTAACAGTTGGTACAAATTATATATATCGATAATCTGAAAAAGAGTGCTCGGTTGAGACTCCAATCAACGATAACATCAAAAGAATTCTTCCTTGTTCTTTATTATGAAGGTTGATTCTCAACCTTTGTTGCGGATAAGGTTATGTTTAAAATGTTCTGCTCTACAGTAGCCTTTAAAGATGTCGGTGGTAGACCACCTGCCATGTCGTGAGCAATGTAGCACAAAGCTAACCAGAAGCCTCCAACTTCAATCTCCGGGCCAGCAACGACCGCATCTCGGTCCCTATAATTAGAAAACAAAAACAAGTTAAGGTTGGTCTTTGCCAAAATGCACTCTCTGGGGTTACCTTCCACATTCGCCACCAGTAGCTTATAACCGGACGTGCTAAGGCTTCCGGTTCCTTTATGAGTACTACATTATCACCGCTTTTACTTAAGCGGATCAGCAAGCCGGCGCACGCCGCTTAAGAGTGTTGGAGTATCCTCATCGGATTCCAAACCACCTCCCCCTCTACGAATGTTATGTCCGCCTCGTCTTCATCAACCTCTTCGAGTAGCTTCTTCAAAGAGGCCTCTTACCGAACATCATATTGATGTGTCTCGTTTTATTTTCATTCCTTTCGAGCTAATAAAATGATAAACTCATTTTGAGATGATGTGAAAAGTGAGGAACTCATATTGTGATGCTTTTTGCATAATTCTTTTCGCTCGTGAGTATTGAAATGATAAATTCATTTGGCGATTTCTCTATTTCTTGCAAAATATTTGTAGTGATGGACTGAAAATAAATGTAACGCTTTACAGAAAAGTGTAAATAAAATAAAATTTACCGTTTAAGTAAAATGAAACAAAAAAAAAAAAAAGAGTTTTTCAAATTTCTTATCACGAGCGCATAACGCAGCATTGTCATTATTGAATTGATTTCAGTTTCAGATTGAATAGTTATACTCTTTGTAGGCAGTATAATACTACTGATTACTCTAGAATTGAATTGTATTGAGGATGAGGAGTGAAATATTTCTCCTCAATGATGAGTATTTCCGAACTCTGTCCGACTGGTGTTTCCAACTTCCCAATCTTCCAGTAGTGAGTTGCAAGATTGGAGTTGCATAGTCGGAGCATCCGGGGTTCTAGGTAGACAGACGTGAGCTCGAGGTCTGGTGGGAATTTGATCCTTCACAACAGCATCCAGTCTCGTGCCTGGGTACACCTCCCCTAACCTGCTAACAGCAGGCCAGCTTAAATTATGCCAGCCTGCCTCTTCAGGACTGGAAAAGAGTATTTGCTAAGGCAACATCTATACACTTCCACAGATCACGAGGAATGGCGTCGTCCTCCTTCGCCAATCGAAGGGAGTCCTTATCCTCCCTGGACAGGGAGCTGGAATCAGCAGCTTCAAAACGACGGCAAATTCTGATCGCCGCCTGCTTGTCCATAAACTTTCTTCTAAAGAGTCGGGCGTTCTTATTTCACTCCCGTAGAGGAATTTGTTCCTTCTTGGACTCCCCAGCCGACTTTGACTAGGCTTGCCGTAGCCGATCTGGTTGGTCCAGGACTAGGCAGCGAAGCTCCGCCAGATAATTGAAAGGTTGAACGTGAATTTCAAAGTCCTCGGCTGCCTTCCCACCTTCAGGACAAGTCCAGCCACCCCATGGCCAGCACCAGTCCCACCTGATGAGGTCACAGCGTTATCGCAATTAACCGTTTCTTACAAGATCCGGACTCAGAAATTTTGTTTTATTTGATTCGTTTTCCATATTTGGTCCCCAACCAACGGCCACCAACTAGGAGGTCATAACTGATTACGCCACTAAACGTTTGTGTTAGCTGTTAATAAGATATCGCTCACTTACTTCAAGACTGGCATAACTCAAAAAACGTGATTTTTGAGTTGATGATGCAGAAATATCCGCCATTTTATGTTTTATTTTGTGTCAAAAAATTAGAAAATTATCTCATAAACTTGCTTCGTGAGAAGAGTTTATGTAGACATACTTTTCATTATTTTCATATAAAAAGCAACTTATTGAAAACTTTGAATGCGTTTTTCTCCCACTTTATGTTTTTTGAGTTATGCCACTCTTGAAGTAAGTGAGCGATATGTAACGAGTGGTTTCACTAATCATGCATTTTTTTTTTTAAAGCATAAGCCAACGCTCAGGGGATGCCCCTTATAAATGCAATGCAGCGTGTTGGTTTTGAGAAAAGGAGAAAGGTTAGTGGGAAGGGGGATAGATTAGATAGAGTAGTGTCGGCGAACGTTCTTCATAAATTTACCGATATCGCAACTGCCGGGGAAAACAGACGCAGCAAACTGTTCCACAACTTAATAGTTCGGCCAAAAAAAGAATTATCGCGAAAGTGTGATGTCCTTCTGAACACCGGCGTGACGAAAAAAGGATGAGACGCCCGAGTACTGCGAGAGAAAATCCAGGCTGATGGAATCAGTTCACGTATCTCTCTAGAACACAACCCGTTATAATACCTGTATAAAAGGGTGAAACACCCTACGTCACACCGGTGGTGAAGGGAATCGATAGAGGCAATGACAGATTCATCACCTATTAGTTTTATCACAAAGGTTATTAAAAGCTTTATGTTCTTTAAGTAGGCTATGTCACTGCCCTTATCGGAAATATGCTGTCACGGCTGAGCCGCTTCACCGATTTTGATGAAATTTGGTATGGAAATAGATTGAATCCTAGGTAAAGATTTGTTATGAGTGGGCGGTGCCACGTCCCTAACAGAAAAAAACGTTTTCACTGCTAAACTAATGAACAGTTTTGATAAAATTTGGTATAGAAATAGATAGAAGAGAAAGGTATTTGTTTTAAAGTGGGTGGTACCACGCCTCCAATAGTAAAATATGTTTTCATAGTGGGTGGCGCCACGCCCCTAATAGAAAAATATGTTTTCTTTCCTAATCTAATTGACTGATTTTCATTAAATTTGGTATGGAGATATATGTATATATTGAACTCTAAGGAAGCGATAGAGATAGGGCAACACGATATCATAATTTTTGGTTTTGAAAGCGATAGTAAAAACGCCTAATTTTAATATCAGTTTTTTAATATCCAAAAGTGCTTTTGTATATGTTTTGTAGAGCGGTTCAAAATAAAAACTTTTTGATTTTTTCACGATGTGTCAGCGAATTACAGTAGCCTTATATGTCTGGACAAAGCCCATTACTAGGATTAAGGTTAATACTAAAAACTGGATTAGCGCCCTCTGTTTTAAGTAAACAACCCATTTTCCAAAATATTGATTTAAAATTGGTGCAAGTTACAGAAGCTCATTTTTATTGCAAGTTTTGTACTGTTTTCTCGAATAACTTCTACATTTTTTGTCCGATTTCCGCAAAATTATACTTAAAATATTGGCAAAAAAATAGTCTTTCATTTATAATTCTCAAAATATGAAAAAGAAAAAATTTTTCATTCAAATGGAGCATTGAAATTTAGTGATTTTTTAAAAAGACCAAAAAAGTCAGTTTTTTGGACTTTGAGCGCTTGTAACTCCATCAAACCTTATTCGATTCAAACAAACAGCATACCGTTAGAAAAGTAATAAAAATATCTTTGGAGTGCTGAAAAGCGTTTTTAAGTCGAAAAAAAAAATTTATGGAGATATTGCCAAATAAATGAAAAAAGTGCCGAAAAAGGGGTTTTTTGGAGATATCTTGAAAACGATTCTTAAGAAAAAATAAATGGTTGATATTTTTGGAATCTACGCCCCAAAATAAATGGAAAAAAGTCTATGAGAAACCAGATCTCGAGATGAACCCCAAATTTGTAAACTAGTGTTATTGAGATTTCACAATTGTGGGTGATATGGGAGGTGGGCGTAATTTTGGGCGTGTGCCAAAAAAATTCAATAGGTCTAATGCTCAGGTTCATATGAACCTATACACCGAATTTCA
This sequence comes from Tricholauxania praeusta, assembly GCA_949775025.1. Taxonomy (NCBI): domain Eukaryota; kingdom Metazoa; phylum Arthropoda; class Insecta; order Diptera; family Lauxaniidae; genus Tricholauxania; species Tricholauxania praeusta. The sequence continues at coordinate 48,479,692 of OX459031.1, forward strand.
ATCGATTTCGATGTCTTTTTCTAAATATATAAGAAAAATATTGCTAAATATTCGCGAATAACTCGAGAATTTGATCTAATCGAAAAAAACTGAGTATGCCACCGTGTTTTACGACCAAAAAATAAGTTTGGGTGTCTTTTTTACGTCCCTACACTGTTATTAAACGAGCTAAAATTGTATATTTATATATGGCTGAACTTTATTTCGAAAACGGCTGCAGCGATTTTTATAAGACTTCGGGATTTCGTTCATATGTGAACAAAATTAAGATTGGACTAGTTTTTCAAGTTTTCAATTTTTATTTCGTGATAACTCGCAAACCATTCAAGGTATTGCAACGAAATTTGGTAGACGGATGCATATCATAAATATCTTAATGCTATCAAAAGTGGGAATCGGAACAGTGGGCGTGGCATGTTTCAATAATTGAAAACTTTGATTCGATATTACTCGAAAACGGCACCGAGGATTTTCATAAAAATTTTAGAGTTAATACCACTGAATGAGGTCATTATAACAAGCTATGCCACTATACTGGCAAAACTCGTTAAAAGGCGTGGCACAGCCCAAAATATTTATAAACGTTATAATAAGAGAACTAACAACGCAATCGTTATGAAATTTGACATGTCAAATATACTGGCTATTGGGTATCTTGTAACCAAAAGTGGGCGAAACGGCACCTTCCATACAAGCGAAAACAGTTAAAAGCTACATTTATTGTTCTATGAGAGTAATATTTTTTAAATTTGGTATAGAGATGTCGGTTACTATAAGCTTTGAAACTAAATGGTTCTCGATGGGATTGCATCAGTGGGCGTGGCACCTCCCCTACATATAAAAAATGTTAAGTGTTATATTTATTGTGCTATGGGCGTAATTTTTTTAAAATTTGGTGTAGAGATGTCGGTTACCATAAGCTTTGAAACTAAATGGATTTCGACGGGATTGCATTTGTGGGCGTGGCACCTCCCATACAAGCAAAAAATGATTAAGGCTACATTTAGTGTGCTCTTGAAGTCAAATTTTTTAAATTTTGTGTGGAGGTGTCGGTTTCCATAAGCTCTGAAATTAAATGAAAATTGACGAGATTGCATCAGTGGGTGTGGCACCTCCCATATAAGCAAAACACTTTAAATGTTATATTTAGTGTGCCATCGGAGTGATATTCTTCAAATTTGGTGTAGAGGTGTCGGTTACTATAAGCTTTGAAATTATATGAGTTTTGATGGAATTTCATTAGTGGGCGTGGCACCTCCCATACAAAACTATAACGTTGATGCCATATTTAGCAAACTGAAGGAGTGATCCTAATAAAATTTGGTCTCAATATATTCAGCCTCATTCAACGAGTTTTTCAACGTCTTTCAACTGCTTCATTATTTTTCAACCTTTTTCAACTTTTCTCAACGATTTTCTACATTTTTCAAATATTTTCAACGATTTCAATATTTGATTGACTTTTTCAACCTCATTCAACTTTTTTCGAGTTTTTCAACTTCTTTCAACAGTTTCAACATTTTTCAACCTCTTTCAACTTTTCTCAACATTTCCCCAATTTGTCCGACTTTTTCAACCTCTTTCAACTTTTCTCAACATTTTCCATATTTTTTCGAGTTTTTCAACGTCTTTCAACTGTTTCAACATTTTTCAACTTTTCTCAACATTTTCCATATTTTTTCGAATCTTTCATTTTTATTCAACTTTTTTCGAGTTATTCAACCTTTTTCAACATTTTTCAACTTCTTTCAACTTTTCTCAACATTTTCCATATTTTTTCGAATCTTTCAACCTTATTCAACTTTTTCCGAGTTATTCAACCTCTTTCAACTGTTTCAACATTTTTCAACCTCTTTCAACTTTTCTCAACATTTTCCATATTTTTTCGAGTTTTTCAACGTCTTTCAACTGTTTCAACATTTTTCAACTTTTCTCAACATTTTCCATATTTTTTCGAATCTTTCAACCTTATTCAACTTTTTTCGAGTTATTCAACCTCTTTCAACTGTTTCAACATTTTTCAACCTCTTTCAACTTTTTTCAACATTTTCCATATATTTTCGAATTTTTCAAGCTTATTCAAATTTTTCCGAACTATTCAAACTCTTCCAACTTTTTCAATATTTTTCAACCTTTTCAACTTTTTCCAACACGTTCCATATTTTTCAACCACATTCAAGTTTTTTCGGCTTCATCTTTTTCCGAGACTTTCAACTTTTTTCGAGCTTTTCAATCTCTTTCAACGTTTTCAACATTTTAATATACTATCGAGTTTATCAAACTTTTTCACCTGCTTCAACCTCTCTCAATGTTTTTCAACATTTTTCATATTTTCGGCTTTTCAACCATATTCAATATTTTTTAAATATTTCCGACATCTCATTCAATTGCATTACATTTTTTGACTTTTTCAACCTGAAAACGAAAAACCGAACTTTGGTCGGCCTCCTGGTACTTTTGATAATAACAGCAAAGTATTAATGGTGTATGTTATAAATAATTTTTAAATATTTTATTTGATATGTTAGGGCATTGCACCGCACGGTAGTTAGTAATAAAGAAATAAATTTTACATTTTTATATAATTCACATTTTGGCGCAAAAAAAGAACAGTTTTTCAGCCATCTCGGGGCAGAGTGAAGCTCTCTTTTTGGATATAATATTTCCCGCTGATGAAATGACCCTCTCCGATGATGTGGATGAAGCCGGAATAAACAGACATCGCAAGGCCACTCTTCTTAAGGGGTTATATCTCCTTAACTTTTTTTTACTTTTTTTATGCCAAAACAATCCTAGAATCAAAATCTACAGCGCCCAAGTACTGATTTAAACTCAAAATTTTTTTAAATCAATTAATAGCATTTTGAAACTTCAAACGCGTTTTCTCGATACCATGTTCTCAAAATCGGCGGGCAGTAGAACTCAAAAAGTTTACATCCGATTGACTCGAAATTTTAACAGTAGCTTCATCGTTTGATTATCACACGACTTTAGCGATTAATGAACAAATTTAAGTCGATTTTTCGAAACAATTTCACAATTTTTTGTTAAAACATTTGTCATTTCGCGAAAAAAATTCTAAAAATATAATCATGAGTACTTCAACAGCAAAACTCATGTAGATAATAAAAAAAAAATTTTGTTTTGTCATAGGTGTAGTTGGGCGAGACTTCTTTCTACTGCCCGCCGCGGAAGACCTTTTTGAAAAAGCGGTTTACGGTAATCACTGCACAGCCGCCATTTTGTAAAAAACAACCATAAAAAAATTTTTTCTCTTCTTCAAGAGTTGCTTAATCCAATGATATATTATTTTTATACCTTTTTTTTTTTTTTTATTGAATAAGCTTTTTTTTTACTTGGTATAAAGCTTCAATGCTAAATAGCTAAGAAGGCTATAATAGCTGTAGTAGCTAAACTCTATTATTATTAATCTCAAATGTTCTTTAAAAAAAATAATTAAAACAGCCTTGTTTTTTTATAGCATAAGGGAGATATAACCCCTTAAGGCATCACAATTTGTATAGTTATTAAAGTATTGAATTATGTTCGTTTGCTCACTTAACAAAGGCTCTTCGAGAAAAAAAAAATGAAAGTGTCGCTCGGATCTAGTTTCAGAGATATAGACGTCGAAAGTTGCGGACATAACTTTTGAAAAAATTATTATGAGTTGGAAACCGCTGAATAGAAAATAGTAAATATGAGTGTTGTAAGAAAGGAAATTTAATGGCCTACAGTAATGAAGCGTGAAGTTTTGAAATTTGACCTATATTTTTGGAGATCTGACGAATTTTCTGAAATTTTGACCAATTTTTTTTTTTAAAACCTTATTTTTTCGTAAAAATGTGTCAATAATCTATAACTTTTTTAGAAATTTAAATAAGCTTAATTTATTCCCTTTAAAATGGTATATAATTAATTGTAAATTTTTTTATATTTACATATATCCTTTTTAAAGAAAAATAAAAAAATTACTCAATGATTAATAGATTTCGATTAAAATCGTTAGGGCTCAAAATTATCGATAGTAAGCGATGTTGAAAAACATCGATTAACATTAATCGATGATATTAATCGATTTTTCCCCAGCCCTAATATATCCCACGCGCCTCAAAATATTGTGGACTTAATGCAGGGGTCGGCAAAATTAAAAGTGTGATTGTGTTGGTAAGAGGAGAGAGGCTGCACCGCAAGAAATTTTCCGTAGAAATCGTTTGCGAAATTAATGTTGTAGCAAAAAGTGAAAAATTAAAAAAGATTAGAAAAGGTATTCAGATCCTACAATCTTGACGAATTGGCGACGAAAAGGCATTTGAAATGCGTCATAATCCCTTTTCGTTGTAAATTCGTTCATTTGCCATAGCTGTAAAAAAAATTATCTATGTGCATAACAGACGATAATAGCTACATCCGCGCATGATGTTGCTCTGTCAATGGTTTTTCGACAACTGAATGAAAGACCATAAGAATGCGTGTTATATTTGAGCGCACAATTGTGCTATGTGGTGCTGACCACTGACTTAATGCCACGTCGCTGTGAAGCCGCTTTAAAAAAAAAATGGGTTTTCGACTAAATATTAAGCTCAGTTTTTGTTTTTATTAATAAATACATAGTTTTAAAATTTTAATTTTGATATTTTTTATTAGCATATATTCATGGTTTTAGCAAACACTCCTATTATTTTGAACAACCAGTATATAAAGTTGAAGTAGATTTTAATTTTTTAAAAAATATGTATCGTATTTAAGTTCTTTCTTTTTTGTAAAAGTGTTGCTAAGGACTAAGTTTCCTGAACTAAATTTTTTCTGTAATAACTAAAATCTAACAAAAAATCCTTTTATTTGCTTTTCTGTGTTATCACACCTATTATTATGAACACAACTGTATATTAGGGTGGCTCTTAAGAAAAAAAAAGATCTTTTTTTTCTTTCGAGGCAACCAAGCGAAATAACAAAAATATTCGTACTATAAAAACAAGCAGGTAAGCATAACCATGATTTAACTATACATGGTTGGAGCGATGATCCTAGATGGTGCTTTCTCTATTATTTGCTTCTTCGCGAATTGTAAAAATCAAGCACAACAAAACCTGATAATTTGGTTAAGAAGAAAAACACATAATAAGCATGCATGCATCGATGCCTGCGTCGTATGCTTTTCAACACACATAGAAAGCATCTATTAAAATTTGTTACTCTCTTTCCCCATAAAGCCCAATTTCCATGTGATCTTATCTTATCCCATATCAGGGATATCAAATCAAATTTTTGTAAGAAAGAAAAAGCATGCGAACAGAACCTAATGCGCTTGGAGAATGCGAAAGTGAAAAGCATACATTTGCTATCTTAATAGCATGTGATGTCCTCCCTGATATTTGATAAGATAAGATAAAATTACATGGAAATTGGGCTTAAAGGGTGTTCAAACCGTCAAATTTTTCATCAAATTGTTTGTCAAACAATTTCACAGCTCAACGTACACATGTACAATTCCATCAGATTTGGCCTTTTAGCTGGCCTCGTTTGTTTTTTTTTTGTTTTTTTTATTGGAGTACATCTTTCAGCCATAGTTTTTCTTGAATCTAAGGCTGTCTTGAATTAATATTCAAGGTTGTTCAATTAAAATTCAGATAACTATTTTTTTATTTAACTTTATATGTAACATTTCATGTTTTTTTTAACTTAAATGCAATTTTAACTATGTGTTCCTTTGAAGTTTAATTGTTCCTCCTTGAATATTAATTCAAAATAGTCTTAACTTTAAGAAAAACCATGTTTGAAGAGTCTGCTCAGAAAAAAAAAATAAAAAAAAATCGAAATTGTCATCTTAGCTCGACATGGCTTCGATTTTTTTTTTTTTTTTTTTTGACCACACTCTCCAATTATGGTTTTTCTTGAAGTTAAGACTATTTTAAATTAATTTTCAAGGAGGAACAATTAAAATTCAAAGGAACACATAGTTAAAATTGCATTTAAGTTAAAAAAAACATGAAATGTTACATATAAAGTTAAATAAAAAAATAGTTATCTGAATTTTAATTGAATTAAAAAAAAAACAAGTTACATATAAAGTTAAATAAAAAAAATAGTTATCTGAATTTTAATTGAACAACCTTGAATATTAATTCAAGACAGCCTTAGCTTCAAGAAAAACTATGGCTGAAAGATGTACTCAAAAAAAAAAAAAAAAAAAAAACGGGACCAGCTAAAAGGCCAAATCTGATGGAATTGTACACATTATCAAATTTTTCGTCAAATTTCAGTTTGGTTCCGACCACCGAAGACAAAACATCGTAATGGCGGACAAATTATTATGTTCATGAAAGTAGATATGTTGATGAAATAGGAATGTAATTTTACGTAAATAATTACTTAATGTCGTTTTCAAAACCATAATAACAATCGGTCATTTTTTGGTCCACAATACTAACTAAACAAAGAGATAACATTTTACATGCAAACTAAAACGTTTCCAATCGAAAGAATTTTAATTAAATTGGTTCCGTCGTTACTTAAGTATAAAATTAATTTTTTTTTTAAATTTACATTCTTTAATATAATCAACATCTCCTCCTCCTCCTCTAGCCACATTTAAAAACAAAACAATAAAACACCCTTCTAATATGCAAAATGAATAAGAGCCGCCTACCATTTCATTATCCGCACGATGTGCACTCGTTGAAATCTTTTTTCAACTGAAATATGTACTAGTAAATTTGACGAGCGTACACACCATCAAATTGTTGGTCAAATTGTTTGTCCAACAAGCAGAAAAACAAAATTCTTTGTTTTTCATCAAACAATTTGATGAGCGTTCACATCTTCAAATTCGCATCAAACTCCATATATTTTTTTGTTGGTCAAATTGTTTGACAAATAATTTGATGAGTTATTGGATCATGTGTACGCCCCTATACGATTTTCTCATCAAAAATGTACTGCTTAAAAATTTTGTTTTTGTCACTCTCTTTTCCCATACGATTCTCTCACACAAAATCTGTCAATGCTTCGATGCCTACAAAAAGTTGAAAGTTTGTCAGCTTCATATTAAAGCATGCGTGCATGCTCACTTTTTATGTGTGTTACTTCATACGCACACGTGTATTTAAATGAAATGTCAAATGATTTGATACATGCATGCTTTTTATGTGTTTCGCCCTTATGTGTGAACCTACTGTAATTGTTTGTCATTCTTCATTGTTCACAAATTCCTCGTTGTTGCGTTGACAAATTGAGAATGAGAGCGAGAGTAAAATTTGAATATTCCGTTTTTTCTCTTCCATAAATATTCCATGTGAAAGACAAAAAACAAAGCGCACACAATCGTTCAATTCCCATTGAACGATTTGTTATGCTTACATGCTTGTTTCTATAAGGCGAAACACATAAAAAGCATGCATGCATCGATGCCTGCGTCGTATGCTTTTCAACACACATAGAAAGCATCTATTAAAATTTGTCACTCTCTTTTCCCATACGATTTTCTCAGCAAAAATGCATTGCTTAAAAATTTTGTTTTTGTCACTCTCTTTTCCCATACGATTCTCTCACACAAAATCTGTCATGGCTTCGATGCCCATTTCCGTAACATATTTTGTTCGCTCATTTCCGTAACGCATTCGCCAGCTTACCCCCATGTCAACGCGAGTATAGAAAAAAGTATATATGTATGTACATACTTCAAAAATTGACAATTGACCGAACAAAAGTAAAAAAGTACAGATTTTCCATTTTCTAGCTGCAACACCTCAAATATTATGTAACCGCCATGGTACAAAATTTTTTATGTACTATTTGCTTAAAAAATGTCGAAACCGCATGTCATTATCTTATTTCAAAACCAAGATATCTGCATTTTTCTAAATTAACAGACCTGATTTTTTTTTCGAATCGGAGTCGACAAATTTGCGTATTAAGGTGATTCAATTTTTTTTTATTTCAAACAGTTACAATCAATCGGGGAATTCGAATCCGTGATAAGTTTTTTTCTTCTTCTTTTTTTCTTGCAAAAAAATTTAAAATTGACCGGGAAAAAATTAAAAAATTTCATTATTGCACTTTAAAGTTGCAAAATCGCACCATAATTTATTGTCGCCGATCCGGTGTTACATAATTTTTAATGAACTGTTATTTGCTTAAAAGAATGCCGTAAACCGCATACCATTTTCTTATTTCAAACCCGAGATATCTGCATTTTTCTAAATTAACAGAACTGTCATAATTTGAATTTTTGAAAATGGTAGAAAAATCGTTAGAATAGTTCAATTTATGAAACGAGATTTAACGAACATATGTCACACATCAAATACGAGAGACCCAATAAATCAGCTGTCGCTCTACAAGCATTAGAAAATGAACACAACATAACAAAAAATAATTTAAAATTAATGAAGCACATCACAAGAGAGGAAAGTTTGGATGCATATTGTTACGAAATTCCTGTCTCTTTGACGATAATTTCGATCTCTTACATTTTTCTGAGTTCGATCACTGGATTGTGTAACAATTAAAAACACACAAACTTATTTAGTTATAAAATGGTTTATTTAAATCACAATAGTTAGTTTTTACACGGTACAATTGTTTATCTCATTAACATTCAAATTCTAACATTAATTTAACACTGTATAGAAAACTGTTTTACTTTACTACGGATCACACTGTATTCACTTTATTGCTTAAATTCAAGTGTTCTGCTTCACTGTTTAAATACAACTGTGTCCGAAAACTCAAATGACACCCTTTTATACTACAGGCATCACTTTCTCGAATAATCTGCTACCTCCTAGATGGCGATAATTTACCAGTATGGCGTATCGACGTTGAGTTCACAATTATCCAGAATGTTGCTATTATTAGATGGCGTTGTACGACGGCGATAATTTCTCTCGGCTATTGACTTTTATAGTGTACTGCAGCGTCTGTTCGGTTTATTATTTGCCGCTAGATGGTGTAAAAGTATTTATACAGCCAGAATGCTAGCTAGTATCGTTTAGTTTCTTTTGTTGGTTTTTATTTCAAGAATTTTCTAGCATAAACCAAATTTCGCTACAATTTGAAAGCATTTATATGCACAAAAACAATAACATTGCGATGAATACAATGGATGCTCCGATCCGGTCATCTCTTATTAATTTTTTAGGAAGAACTTTAGAAAATGTTTGAAAAGTTGCTAAGAAAGCTCTTAATGGTAGCTTTTGATTTTGAAGTTTATAAAGATTCGTTTTTTCACATTTATATGTTTGCGAAGTAGTTTTATTTTATTTGATTTTGAATATTTTCCTATTGTAACAGTGTGCTGTTAATTTTCAACAATTGTATGTATAAAATTTTTTCTATGTTAAAACTGACAATTCATAAGTCGTGAGTCAAAGTTCGTGGGGACAACACGTACTAAGTTTCGCTGCCGCTCTTATCGTAAAAATTCGTCTATTCTAATTAAAAAAATATATCAAAATGCCTTGCGTTTGCTTAAATAAAGTTGACCGTTTGCACGATAAAGTAAAATGTGTTATGTGCAACGAATATTTTCACTGCAAATGTGTCAATATTTTGGCTAGAGATCTAGATTACATGCTAAAGAACAATCAAAAATTTAAGTGCAAATCATGTTCTCGGTGCGCTTCGGTATCTTCCCCGCCTAAAATTGCAACTAACCGAGTGGAAGTAAATAATAAAAACGAATCAGCTGCTTTCCAGTACTTAGAGAGTTCAACTGACAAAGCACAAAAAGATCAAATAAAACAAAAACAACAGCTACAGTCTCAAGAAAGTTTAAACAAAAAATCAAACAATCAACAAAAACTGCAGACACAAATACAACAACATCATTTGGTAAACCTACAAACACTTAATGATAAAAATGTTACTCCAAACAGTCAACAGATTCTTTTAAGCGAAAAATCCGATCTTCTTACACAACAGCAGCAGAAAGTACAACCAGAAGCACAGCAACAAGTGCATCAATATCAATCACAAGTGCAAACTAAAATTACTTTAAAGCTAGTTTATAATGAAATTTTGGCATTGAAATCAATGAACGAGAATGCGCTATCCATGATAAATACTCTTAAAGAAGAGAAAATAGTGCTAATGAACACTGTAAGTGAGCTTCAAAGAGAAGTAAGTTATCTTCAGGAACAGAGTAGAGAAAAGTGTGTTGAAATTGTTGGCGTCCCTAATATCAATAATAACAATGCTCTCGACTCCGCTTTAAAAATTTTTTCAGAAGGCTTAGGCTCACATATTAAAGAAGAGCAAATTGATAACTGCTATGTGCGAAAAATAAAAACAAATATGGATAACGCATCATCAACCTCGTCTCTTGATGTTCTATGTGTAAAGTTCGTTTCCACGTTTCCAAAAAAAAGTTATGAAAAATAAATATTTAAATAGGAATAGACTCAGTTCTAATTTATTTGGTGATAGCAGAAATACCAGCATTTTTGTAAATGATAGCTTAACGAGTGATACAAGGAAGCTTTTTAGAGCTGCACAAAAATCGAAAGTTGAGAAAAATTATAAATTTGTTTGGGTTGTTCGCGGCAGAGTTCTTATGCGCAAGAAGAAAGGTGAAAAGATAATAATAATAAACTCTTTTAAGGATCTCAATAAGCTTTAATATTGTGTTTTTTTTTTTTCTCATAAGTATTATGAGCAATAATACTGAACTACCTCAAATTAGTTTATTGAACCTTCCTCTTGCAAAATGCATGAACATTGATTTTCAACATATTGCGAATAACCCAAACTACTCTAACAGCTTCTATGTTTTACAACAAAATATCAGAAGCATGAGAAAAAATTTCGATAACTTTCTTGTGCATATTGATTCATTCGTAAATAAGCCTTACTTCATTTTTTTAATAGAAACATGGATATATGATACAGAAGCGTCTCTTTATCATATTCCTGGCTACAAATTATTTGCAAATTGTAACAACCAATATGCTGCCGGAGGTGTTGCAGCTTTTGTGAGTGAAGATCTAATTTGCGATTCGGTAAATTACAATTTCAAAAGTTCTGATGTTATAAAACTTAAGTGTTCAAATGGTGGTCTAAATTATACTTTTATATGTATATACAGATTTCATGAGATACCCCATGATCTTTTTTTAGATGATATTAATAATTTGATGCACAGTGAGAGATCTGACAATTTAGTTTTCTTAGGTGAATATATTACAAGAGTCATTCTTGGTGGACAAATATTTGTTTTTACTTTCATCTTATGGATTAGATTCTTGCATTAATCAACCTACTCGTATATGCAACTCCTCTAGTACGTGTATAGATCACATTTTTGCTCGTATTAAGCAATCAACCAATATTTGCCTTACAAGTGCTGTGTCGAATTTTCAAATTTCGGACCATTGTCTTACCTGCTTAAGTTTCTGTAATATTGTGAGAAACAAAACGGTTTCGACGCCTTCCGTTGAACGCTATGCTACAGATTTTAAAGATTTAAATAACAGGCTTAGGTTTGAGTTTTGGGACAGCGTCTTTGCTGAACCTGATCCATCATATGCTTTTGATATTTTTAATCAAATTTTAAAGCAACATACAAACTTGTGCACAAAAGTAGTCAAAAAAAAAGTTTTAGCTCAAAGAGGCTAAAACCTTGGATAACTGTTGAGTTGCTAAAAAAAATAAATAAGAAGAACAAACTTTATAGGAATATTTCCAAACATCCAAACAAAACAAGCCTCAAAAATCAGTACAAAAAGCTTTGTAAAGAAGTCCTTTTGGAAACTAAAATTTGCAAAAATAACTTTTATATTAATGAATTCAATGAGGTTAGAGGTGATACTAAAAAAGAGTGGAACTTGGTTAATAATATATTAAATAGAACCAATAAAACAGTTACAATCTCAGATTTAAATATCAATGGCAGGCTTATTGCTGATATAGATGAAAAAGCAAACAGTTTTAACAGTTTTTTTGCGGATGCAGGAAAAAATTTAGTTTCAAACTATAATCTATCTCATGCAACGTACAATTGTTTATCTTTTGAAGAATCGAATGCCTCAAGCTTATTCTACGAACCAGCAACATCTTTTGAAATTTACAATATTATCATGGCTCTTAAAAACTCTAACTCTAGTACTGTTGACAGCTTTTCTAATGTTTTCGTTAAAAAAATTGTACATAACGTCTCTGATGTCCTTTGTCACTTAATAAATAAAAGCATATTATTGGGAATTTTTCCTGATCAACTTACAAACTTCAAAAAAGGTGATAAAAAAGATGTCAATAACTATAGGCCCATCTCTCTATTGCCTGCCTTCTCAAAAATTTACGAAAAACTAATGAAAAAAAGATTAACAGGTTTTTTAAAAAAAACAAAATTCCTAAGTGACTGTCAATTTGGTTTCAGAGAAGGAATGTCGACAGAAAAGGCACTTTTAAAATTTTGCTCTCAGGTATATAATAGCATTAATGATAGAAAAATATCTGGAGCCCTTTTCATAGATATCACAAAGGCTTTTGATACTGTCGACCACAACATACTTTTGGGAAAATTATATAAATGTGGTGTTAGAGGATGTGTTCTTAAATGGTTTGCATCATATTTATTAGACAGAATGCAAAGAGTAAAAATACTTACAAATTTTAGCTCTTATGAGATAACAAACATAGGCGTTCCTCAAGGCTCAGTCCTAGGTCCTGTTTTATTTTTAGTTTATGTAAATTCAATTTTTAAGCAAAAATTTGCTAGTAAAACTGTAGCTTTTGCAGATGATATGGCTTGCAAGTATTCTTGCAATTCATTGGTTGATCTTGGTGCTGATTTAAGCAATGATCTGTGCATCCTTAGACATTGGTTTGCATCACACAAGTTGGTTTTGAGCGACAAAACCAAATTTATGCTATTTAATGTTGCGGGCAATGACGTTCAAATAAATAATTTCATTTTTCATCAATTATTAATAACTAATGATATTTGTACCTCATCAAATCAAGTTATATCGTATGACACTTATAAAACGTGTTCTGCTAAATGTTTTTCTATCGACTGCGTTAAAACATTTAAATATCTTGGTCTGATGCTAGACTCAAAACTAAGTTGGTATGATCATACTTGTGCACTTAAATTGTATGCGTTGGCTGTCGTGAGACAAATATATAAAGTATTAAAAGCACATTTTCTTGATTGTGGTTACCTTATAAATAGAAGCTATACTAATTACAACTTAAAAATAAATAATCAAAATTTAGTTGCATTGCAGCATTTTTTTAATTTTTACTGCTCAATAGCTCCTAGGTTATTCAATAAACTCCCATACAATATTAGATGCCTTCGTAACATTGACATCTTCCTTGATAAGGTGAAGTCTTGGCTTATTTGTAAAGATTATGTTGAAATTAATAATTTACTTAACATTCAAAGCTAATATTGCTTCACTCGTTAACATATAAATTGAATTGTATAAAAAATAATATAAAAAAACTTTCAAAAAATTGCTGATTCTGAACTGTATTGTATCATAATTTGAATTTTTAACTTAAAACAAAATACCTTTCCTGTGGTTTGGCCCCACAATAATTATAAATAAATTTTTTGATTTACTTATGTTTGCTATATGGGGTAAAACACACGAAAACGCCACCTGAAAAAGTTTTTGGCTCCGATTTGGATGAAATTTAGCATGATTGTAGTATTGATGTCTGGCAATAAAATTGTGTTTAAGATTTTGCCCTAATATTATTTGTTACTCAGATACGCGGGTATGAAATTCACGATTTTCGTACTTTTTCAGAATAAGTGTTTTTTTTCGAAAATTCATAGCTTACAGCAAACTTTATCAATTAATAATTGGTGAACGTACATTTTTAGGTTTTTACTTGTACTTTTCAAAAAAAAATATTGATTTTGAAAAAAAAAATTTTTTCACAAAAATTTTCCGAAATGAAAAATATTTTTGCATTTTTTTTAAAAAAACCATATTTTGAAATTTTTTTTTTTTTTTTTTGAAAAGAACTTTGATTTATTCTGCGATTAATGCCGTAAAAATTTTCGTGGGAAAAAAATTATTTATATTTTTTTTTAATTTTAAAAAAAAATTAAAGAGCTAAAATTTTGTAAATTGAAATGAATTTTTGAAGTTTTTTTGAAAAATCCATTTCTGAATATTTTTTCGGTGAACTTTAGATTACAGCTTGATACGCAAGCTTTAAAATGATATGCCATAACATGAGGGCAAGTAGTAAATTAAAATGTTGAGCCGCTAAGCGCGCGCTGTACTACGCGATGAAAGGCTACTGCACTTATTTTAAATTTCAGTTTTAGTTTTCAGATTAACGGCTCAAACATTTTAATTAACTACTTGCCCTCATGTTATGGCATATCATTTTAAAGCTTGCGTATCAAGCTGTAATCTGAAGTTCACCGAAAAAATATTCAGAAATGGATTTTTCAAAAAAACTTCAAAAAATCATTTCAATTTACAAAATTTTAGCTTTTTAATTTTTTTTAAAACTAAAAAAAAAATATAAATAATTTTTTTCCCACAAAAATTTTTACGGCATTAAGCGCAGAATAAATCAAAGTTTTTTTAAAAATAAAAAAAAAATTTTTTAAAATATGGTTTTTTTTAAAAAAATGCAAAAATATTTTTCAATTCTCAAAATTTTTGCGAAAAAATTTTTTTTTTCAAAATCAGTATTTTTTTTCAGAAGTACAAATAAAAACCTAAAATTATAAAAACAAAAAAATATTCAGAAATGGAATTTTCAAAATAAAATTAAAAAATTCATTTCAATTTACAGAATTTTAGCTCTTTAATTTTTTTTTAAAATTAAAAAAAAAATATTAATAATTTTTTTCCCACGAAAATTTTTACGGCATTAATCGCAGAATAAATCAAAGTTTTTTTCAAAAAAAAAAAAAAAATTTTAAAATATGGTTTTTTTAAAAAAAAATGCAAAAATATTTTTCAATTCGCAAAATTTTTGTGAAAAATTTTTTTTTTTCAAAATCAATATTTTTTTTGAAAAGTACAAGTAAAAACCTAAAAATGTACGTTCACCAATTATTAATTGATAAAGTTTGCTGTAAGCTATGAATTTTCGAAAAAAAACACTTATTCTGAAAAAGTACGAAAATCGTGAATTTCATACCCGCGTATCTGAGCAACAAATAATATTAGGGCAAAATCTTAAACACACTTTTATTGCCAGACATCAATACTACAATCATACCAAATTTCACCCAAATCGGAGCCAAAAATTTTT
The DNA here is from genome assembly GCA_949775025.1 of Tricholauxania praeusta. NCBI lineage: Eukaryota > Metazoa > Arthropoda > Insecta > Diptera > Lauxaniidae > Tricholauxania > Tricholauxania praeusta. The sequence goes on from OX459031.1 coordinate 48,494,923, forward strand.
TCAGGTGGCGTTTTCGTGTGTTTTACCCCATATATAACTAGTACATACATATGTATCTAAATCTGTATTCGTCACTAGTTGATTTTAAACTACAGAATGCAGATATTATTAATTAATTGTATTAATTTTAGAGTTCCTCTGTATTTTTGTAACAATTTTTTGATTATTTAATAATAAAATGCAATGAATGAATGAATGAATGAATTAATGTTGTATTTTTTGTGTTTAGTTTCAACAATAAAATTTCCGCTGATGATGGTGCTAAATACACCGAAATGTACATTCGGAAAGTAAGAATGTAGAGTTGTTTTTATTAAACATCCTATATATGTTCTTCATAAAACAGGCGAAGTGAAAGGAAAGGCGGTTGACTCCAAATTAATTATCGAGTTAATAATTTCCTTATCAAATTATGCCAGTTTTGTTAATGTAGAAAAATGCAAATATCTCGGGTTCGAAATAAGAAAATGATATGCGGTTTACGGCATTCTTTTAAGCAACTAACAGTACATTAAAAATGATGTAACATGGGATCGGCGGCAAAATAATATGGGGTGATTTTGCAACTTTAAAGTACAATATCGGAATTTTTCATTTTTTTCCGGTCAGTTTTAAATTTTTTGTAAGAAAAAAAAGAAGAAAAAAACTAATCACGGATTCGAATTCCATACTGATCATAACTGTTTAAAATAAAAAAAAATTTGAATCACCTTAATATGCAAATTTGTTGACTCCGATTCGAAAAAAATTAGGTCTGTTAATTTAGAAAAATGAAGATATCTTGGTTTTGAAATAAGCTACTGATATGCGGTTACGGCATTCTTTTAAGCAAATAAAAGTACATAAAAAAATAATGTACCATGGGATCATGGGTGTTGCAAGAAAGAAGAAAAAGAAAAACAAATCACGGATTTGAATTCCGCGATCAATAGTTTCCCGAAAACCATACCCACTTTGTTGGAAAATCTTATAGCGTCTGTAACTTGCACCATTTTTTAAATCAATATTTTGGAAAATGGGTTGTTTACTTAAAACAGAGGGCGCTAATCCAGTTTTCAATATTAACCTTAATCCTAGTAATGGGCTTTGTCCAGACATATAAGGCTACTGTAATCCGATGACACATCGTGAAAAAATCAAAAAGTTTTTTTTTTGAGCCGCTCTAATGTTTTGTCACGATAATGGTTGAATTTCAGCCACTGGACGAGCTCTAGTAATATATAAATATTTTGTTACTTTTAAAACGAAAACAGACCTCAATAGTAATACCATTTTTGTGTTAACGAAAAACTATTTCTTTTTACAGAAAGTATTCAGAATCTGGTGAATCAGTTTCTTCACAAAATTCTACCTCAGCTCATACATCAAAGCCAAAAATGACACTACAAAAACGAGGCTGTTCTTCTGTTACTGTTCAAGGTGATACTAGTAGTTTCGCAAAAATACCCAAGGTTGTGCTTACAAAAATCGATTCAGAAACTAAAAACTTCGACTTTAATGCGATAGCAGTAGTTAGACTCAAGCGCTTGTGGCTTGAATTGCCAAATGGAAAGGATGGCAAAAACTTACTCACCAATGGTATAATTAAAAATACAAAACGTATGCGCTTCCAAACAAAGGCTTTGACACTCGACGACGAAGAATAATTGAAGTCGAATGAATTCAGCATCCAATCCGAAATTGACTGAAACCTTGATTAATCTTAAATATTCATGTACATCGATTTTTTTTGTAGAGAATAAGCCTATTCTTAAGTTTTTTTTCGTCCTTAATTACTTCCTGATTAACATATAGTATATAATTTCCTATTTTAATTTTTTTTTTTGTTTTAATTACTTCATGATTTACTTACGTATTTTCCCTTACATAATTTTCTTTTACGTATTCCTTTTATATGTTTTATGTATGTATTCCGGATCTCACGTCTTAATATATATTTTTTTTGTTAATGTTGCAAATATGATCTCCTTTGTGAAGTGAAGAGTTAGAATTGAGAAATACAATTTTCACATTGTGCTAGGATTTCGTGCGCTTAAAAATTTTAAGGATTTCAAAGTTTGGAAGTTGTAAGAATTTGAAATGTTTTATTATTTCGGCAAGTTTTACTTTTTAGTTACTTATCGTACTGTAAATGTAAAATGTATATTTCGTAATATACCATATGTATGCCATAAATTTAATAAAAAATTATTTATTGGTGTTTTACTACTAACTTGTTATACATCAAGAGAATTACTCACTCTCTTGCGACATATATGTTGCAGAAAATTGGGTCCGAACTTGGACTGGGCTCGCAAAAAATCGTAATTTTGTAGCAGAATTTCTTCTCAATAACGTACACTAGAACCCCGACATGCGTCGTTAATAGAGACCGGAAAAATATTACGCAAATCGAATCACTTTTTTTTCCGTTTAAATGATTTTAATTGATCAATGGCATCTTCGCTTATTTTGATTTTGTATCCAAATAGAAAGAAGGGACTCCATTTTAACCATTAAAAAATTTCATAATTTTGTAACTTGCTTACATTGGAATGGTGTGGCAATTTTAGCAAATTTAGTTATTTTAACACTGTCTCTGTCTCAAATTGTTTTTACTGTTGTAGGTGCAACATGCAACTATGCTTAGAATAACTTACCTTACAGAATAAAATGAGAATTCCCCTTTTTATACGCAAATTGAAACTTTTTTTTACATGTGATTTTCAGTGAAAAAATAATATCGAATGTAGCGACGCAAATCCAAAAGACGCAAATCTGATCGACGCAAATAGGGGCTCTAGTGTATACGAAATTAGAAAAATTACGTCAGAGCTGAGTGAAACTGAAATAGGGGAATCGAACCACTTTCGTTTTTATTTTGAATTCTATTAGAGGGCAGCTCTGTTGAGAGAGATGCATTATTATTGAAAGAGAGTAAAAGAGAAATGATGTATATGAATAAGAGAGTATCAAGTATAACTAGATAATAAGAATTAAATGAAATTAGTCGAAATAAGCCAGTGAATTAATAAAGATTAGTTATTAAATCACTCCCGCGTTTTATTCGGAATTTCAGGTTATGGGCCAGGTTTCCCCAGCATAATGGAATTGGTCTTCGCAAAAATAAAACCTTTTCATGGCAAAAACTTCGACTCGTGTTGAGAATTTTCTGGAAGCACAAGGTGTGCTGATGGTTTTGAGAATTGCAAAACCAGAGGAAGCAGTTGCTGCAGCAGCATGGACCGATCAAAATGCAAAAGCCAAAAGTTTGGAATTTCGTTGGTTGATGATGACACAGGCCGACAGCTCCTCAGATCCAGAAACCACACTATATATTTCCGAAGGTTTTTGATACGCTGAATCCAAATCTGGCCTCGAAAATACTCTAACAGCTCTGGTTTTCGAGATATCATAACCTAAAATTGCAAGAACATCGTTTTTGAGGTTATGTAGCCTTGCGGATTTTTTGTTTCACCAAAATTAAAGGTTAGTTTCTTTAAGTGCAAGTCTTCTTCTTTCAAATAGCGTTTAGTTTGCTCAAATATCTTTTTTTTTCTCTGAGATATCGCATTTTGAAGTTTTCCTGTTTTTAAATTTTCCTATACCTGAAAATTGATTGAGATAACATAGACATGATATAGTCGAAGCAAAATATGTTACGTAGTGACTGTCCCAGAAAAAACTTTCTGTTTTATTTTGTTTGATTATACTCTACCTGATAATCTTATAGGTCCAAAAAGACACAAATTTGTTCTATATAAAGTGACGTTTAATATGATGTATAACACTTGGTGATAGCACTTTTAGCGACAAAGATGTCGAGCAAGCAACAAAAAGTTCGCGAATTCATTTTGTACACATACCTGCAAAATCCAGAATTAAAATATTCAGCTATAGCAAAAATAAATGATGCATCAGAAAGAACTGTTTTGACGGTTATTTCTAATTATAAGAAGGGTCTAAATTTGATTGCTACGTTATGAACGACGGAAATTGCGTCAGAGCAGATTTTAAGCTGCTACCTGTACACAAATATTATAAGTCACCGAAGAAGGAGCATATGCCTAGTAAATTCAAATAGAAAAAATTTCGATATATTCGAAGCAACATATGGTTTGGCAGGTGATATGTTCCTGTGGCCTGAGAAGAAGCTTCTTTGTTACGAAAGGCACAATCGATTCAAAAGTTTATATAAACGAGTGCCTCGAAAAACGTATTCTACCATTTTTTCGTGCACATAAGGGTACAATGATGTTCTGATCCGATTTAGCAACCTCTCATTACTCTAAAGCTACGATGGTATCAAAGTAAAAAGATAAATTTTGTACCAAAAATAGCAAATCCGCCCAACTGCCCAGAGCTTCGCCCAATTGAGAGATGTTGGGCTCTAATGAAAATAGATCTTCGAAAGAGTGGTAGGACTGCATAAAATTTACAAGACTTCAGACTTAGGTGGAAAAGATCGTACCGTACTGTCGATGAAACATCAAGGGTCTTAAGAAAAAAGTTAGAAATTTTTTAACTCAGTAACGGCAACTGGTCGATTTTTCGACCACTAAATTTAAAAAAAAAAAAAATTGTTACTTAATTTTTAGTTATTTATGTTTTTAACACTAGCCATTATTAACAAAAAAAGAAAAAAGACCAACAAGTTTATTGGGTATTTTTTTATAACTTTTTTTTTTCGAACTTCATATTTATTTATTGAACCAACTCGCTTGGAGACTAACAATAATTATACAAATCTTAAGAAACTAATAGAACGTCGGACTTTTCCAATCCATTGCTTAGAAATGATATTTTTTCAAATTTTGTCTTCAGCTGTGAAAGGAGTACACATTATGCGTACACATAATAGCTACAGGGGTGGTAAGTCTTGTCTCTTCAATCGAGACGTATTCGATGTTAGGAGTAGGTTCCTAGCTAGTATGTTTGGATGTTGCTGTAGTTTTTGATGATACGATCGCTTTATGTTTTCCTGTGTCTGCTTCACGAAAGGTATACCAAGATCTTGGTGTATGTTTATATTCTTGACATACCATGGTGCGCCGGAAATAGTTCGAAGTATTTTTGACTGAGACCTTTGCAATATTTCTATATTCGATAAGCTTGCATTGCCCCACAGCTGGATTCCGTATGACCATATGGGTATAATAATAGCTTTGTACAAAAGAACTTTAAATTCAAGGCTGACTTTTGAATGTTTATGCAAAAGCCAATTAATACTTGATGCTTTTAACTTCATTTGAATTTTTTTCTTTTCAATGTGACTTTTCCAAGTAAGGCGTCTGTCGAGGTGCATACCTAAGTATTTAACTTCAGTGCTGTGAGGTATTGCGGTGTTATTTAGGTGAACTGTGGGGCAAGTCTTTTTATTGAGTGTAAAGGTTAGATGCTTACTTTTTTGCTCGTTTACATTTATTCGCCAGTTTAAAAGCCATGTTTCAACTAGACGTATGTGTTCTTCGAGGGTTTGTGACGCACTATGAGGATCTGCGTGACAAGACAAAATTGCAGTGTCATCAGCAAAAGTAGATGTAAGCACAGAGTTGTTTGTTGGCAAGTCAGAAGTGTAAATTAGGTAAAGAATTGGGCCAAGAACACTACCTCGTGGTACGCCTCCAAAAATGTCAACGTCATCTGAAATGTAGTCGTTGCATTTTACCCTGAGCTTTCGTCCTGTAAGGTAGGTCCCTAGTAAAGCATGGGTATTTTTAGGGAGGATTGGCTTTTGGTTGATCAGAGTAAAGTTTCTGATTGCTTTCCACCTGGGATTTGCCAGAGCGATCTCTGAGCCAACCATTTGCAAGTTGACACACAGCCTCCCCGCGGCTCCATCTGGGTAGCTATCTCCGCATCCGCTGAGATAGTGAGCGAATGTGTGCAGCGTGTCCTCCCTGGAACTAAACTGGGTTGTGCGCAGGGTTTGGTAACCGCCACATAAAAAAAAACACTCCAATGAAGACTAAAAAAGCCTCGGAAAATGAACCCCTCAACGTTGACGACCACTGCAAACGAAAAAAGGACTATGATTTAAGGATATGCACCTGGAATATCCGGACCCTCAATAGGGAAGGTGCCTCTATCGAATTGGCGGATGCCCTCGGAAAAATTAAGGCTGACATCACCGCCATCCAGGAAATAAGATGGATAGGACAAGGTTGCTCTAAACAAGCAAGTTGCGATATCTACTACAGCTGCCATGCGGAGAGGCGCGAATTGGGATGCGGATTCGTAGTAAGCAAGAAACTTCGCCACCATATCTCCAGGTTCACACCTGTGAGCGAAAGGTTGGCTACGATCCGCGTCAAGGCTCGATTTTTCAACATCAGCTTGATTTGCGCGCACGCCCCGACGGAGGAAAAGGACGATGCTGTCAAAGATGCCTTCTATGCGAGACTCGAGGAAGTATACGACTGCTGCCCGGCCCATGACGTTAAAATTGTACTCGGGGATTTCAACGGAAAGGTCGGAAGAGAAGGTATATTTGGCCCCACTGTGGAAAATTTGAAGCAACACACGTTGGTATGTTTCAAGGTTATGCGCTCGTAAATAACAAAAAGGTAGAAATCAAAATGGAAGGTTTTTATTATTCAAAACAACTGAGAGCAAATTTATTTTCGCTACGCACACTTCACGAAAAAGGATTGAAATTGCATTTTGTCTAAGATTTGATTAAAGCAAATGAGGAAATAGTAGCAACGGCAAATCTGTGTAATGGTTTGTATAAAGTGGAATTGTAAGTAAATGAAAACTAAGAATATGGTGACAGGGAGGAAAATATGACTGTGTACTTTGTGTGAAAGACAAGTAAGCCACATACATATTGCTTTATGTATAAAAGGCATAGGCCTAGGCCCTACATGTGGGGTAAAGCGATACTGACTACCACATATTTGTTGAACTGAAACCAGATCTTGCCAAGTTACGAATTTTTGGATGAAAAGAGAAACGGGCGAAGTTCGATACAAAAGGTAAGGTAATGGTTATGGCCGGCTACGCAGTTAATGGATACAGGTTGTGGGACTCAATCACAAGAAAAATATCAACAGCTCGCAACGTGAGATTGGATGAAACCAAATTTGCTTTGAGGCCAATTAAAGCTTATGTTCGTGACGACGAAGCGCAAGATTGGTGCTTTGTCAAATGCTGCAAATACTTAATTAGCAGGGGAAAATCGAAGTGAATCAATCGTAAAAAATAAAAACAAAAAGGTCATGATAGTAGCAGCCAAAAAGAAGCAACAAGCAGTGATTCTAAAGACAGCAGTGATATAGATTTTGAAGATCAGTGATGTCTGTTGCAATTTAAATGCTTACAAGATAAGTCAAGTGGACGTGAAAACGGCGTTTTTGAATGGCATAAATGTGAAAAAAGCCAACGTTCTGAAGTTACGCAAATCCTTGTATGGACTTAAGCAATCTCCTCTATGTTGGTATAAAAAATTTCATGATATTGCGTCAAAAATTGGTTTTGTGCGATCAAAGCACGATTATTGCATTTACGTAAGAAAACATAAAGGCTTAGTAGTATATTTAGTATTATACGTAGATGATCTTTTGTTGGCTAGTGAAGATAAGAATCAAAATTTAGAAATTAAGAAACTGTTTGCAAAAGAGTTTGATCAATGCAATTGTTAAGCTTTTTAAATATGAGAGATTATAAATTCACATCTACAACAATGGAATCAGGAATTGAGCTCATAAAAATTAATGCTAGCAATATGATTAATTTTTTTTTTTTTTTTTTTTTTTTTTAAAAGCATAAGCCAACGCTCAGGGGATGCCCCCTATAAATGCAATGCACCGTGTTGGTTTTAAGAAAAGGAGAAAGGTTAGAGGGAAGGGGGATAGATGGAGTAGTGTCGGTGAACATTAATCTTGAATCTATGGATGTCACAACTGCCGGGGAAGACAGACGCAGGTAAGCAGTTCCACAACTTGATGGTTCGGCCAAAGAAAGAATTATCACGAAAGTGTGATGTCCTGTTGAACACCGGCGTGGCGCAAAAAGGATGGGCCTGATGGGATGCCCGAGTGCTGCGAGAGAAAATCCTGGCTGATGGAATCAGTTCCCGTATTTCTCTAGAGCACATCCCGTTATAATATCTATAAAAAAGGGTTAAACACCCCACGTTACGCCGGTGGTGAAGGGAATCGATAGAGGCGATGATAGATTCATCACCTATTAGTTTCAACACACGTCGCTGGACACGATCTAGCAGCTCCAAGGTGGTTTTAGGAGCCCCGGCCCAAATGTGTGAGTTGTACTCTAGTTTGGGTCTAATATAGGTGAAATAAATAGTACGAAGATCAACTGGAGTGAAGTATTTCTTACACCGTTTCAAAAAACCAATACACTTGGCCGCATCTTTCGCCACATCGAATACATGATCAGACCACCTCAGGTCCGATTGAACCGATATGCCCAGAACGTCAAGAGTTGTTGACCTCGCAATATCTAAGCCAGCCATATTAAGGGAAGGAAGGGAGAGATCCATTCGTCTGTGAGACAACAGACAGCACTGAGTTTTAGAAGCATTAAAATTGACTCGGTTAATACGACCCCACTCGGTGATTGTGTTGAGGTCGAAAACGAGTGAGTCATTCATATGCCGCCTTTTACTCTCAACCTCCACAGAGCTCGGGCGATTTTTGAAGCAATAAGAATGACATATGTTGCTGTCGTCCGCAAAGGAATGGATTGGGTTGGTGGTCGATGACAGAAGGTCATCGATAAAGACCAGGAAAAGGGTAGGAGATAGGACAGAACCCTGGGGAACTCCAGCATTGATGAAGTGTTCGTTAGAGGTGAAACCGTCTACCACAACACGGATAGAGCGATCACTGCAGAAGCTCGTAATCCAACGAGCAAAGGAATTACCGACACCAAATGCAATTAGTTTTGATACAAGGGCGCGATGCCACACTCGATCAAACGCCTTAGAAATATCCAGAGCGACAACCATACTTTCACCGAAAAGGTGAACGCAATGGTTCCATTTTTCAGTGAGGAACGACATAAGATCACCGGTAGAACGAGACCTACGGAAACCATATTGGCGATCACTAAGTAATTCGTTGCGCTCCAGATAGTTCACTAGGTGAAAGTTTATTACACTCTCCATAACTTTGGAGAGCGCAGAGCATATCGCAATGGGTCGATAATTATTAGGGTTGGAAACCTCGCCTTTTTTGGAAACTGGCTGAACATTAGCAACCTTCCAACAAGATGGAAATATCCCACTAGTGTAGGATATGAAAAAAAGATTGCGTAATGGCCGAGCTAGTGTTGAGGCACACTTTCTCAACACATGGGCTGATATGCCATCAGGCCCTGAGGCTTTATTTATGTTGAGGTTTGCAAGGACTCTTTTTACTGCCCTTGTTCGAAAGTAAATAGTTGGCATTGCCGAAGACCTATTCTGAACAGGGGGTAAAGGCTGACAGCTATCTGGGAGTGTAGCATTTTTCGCAAAGATGCTAGCCAATAGATCGGCTTTGTCAGCAGGGTCAGTGAATATTTGGTCGTTCATTAAAAGAGTTGGAATAGACGATGAGGACTGATTCTTCACTCTCTTAACAAATGACCAAAAACTTTTGCTACCTTTCGGTAGTGAAATGATTCTTTTGCGCAGGTTTTGTTCGTAGAGAAACTTTTCTCGCTGAATCGTGGCATTACAGCAATTTCTAGCCTCAATGCGAAGCCTTTCAGTATCAGCATTTCTAATGAGCCGCCAATTCCGAAATGCTTCCTCTTTGGACCTGACTGCAGTCCTGCAAGTCTCATTAAACCAAGAGTGGTCCTTTGGCTTAACGTTGACTTTTTTATAAGGTATGAAGGACCGCATACCTAATAAAATTATTTCTTGAACCATTAAAGCCGCAGCATTTATGTTCCTATCAGCGAAACACAATTTCCAATTGAAATTACGAAAGAAATTATTTAACGCAATCCAATTTGCTTTATCATAAAGCCATACAGTCCGCTTCGGGGCTTTCGGCGAAACAGTGCGTAAACTTTTAAATGGGAAAGCAGCGGAAATAGTACAATGGTCCGAGTTACCAAGAGGTGCAAGGACAGACACATCGTATTTTTCATGATGTGATGTCAGAAAGAGGTCTAGTGTACTTAAGCTATGCCCCCCAACGCGTGGAATGAACGTGGGGTCATTCACTAGTTGAGTCAGTAAATTGGACTCGGCAAAAAACTCAACATAACGACCTTCAGGAGTTGTAAGGCCAGAATGGCGCAACCAATTAGAGTTATGAACATTGAAATCACCAGCAACTACAATTTCACTGTCTGGGTACGACTCTAAAATTTTGGAAATCGAATCAGAGAGGACGTCTATCTTTTCAAAAGTAGGAATCCTCCCTAAATTCGGGCTTCTATACAGGAAGCAGAAATGTAGAATGTGCGACTGGATTTTGAACTTAATCCACATAGAACTAAATTCGGCATCCGTCGTGTTCAAATGTTGCTGACACTGGTACGCAACATCGCTACGTATATATACAGCGAGGCCCCTATGGGGAGAAAATAATGGCAGAAGGTGATAACCAGGTATCTGGAAATCCAGTGGATCAGCATCCCCACACACCTGAGTCTCACCAACCGCCATTACTTGGGGATGGAAACTAGAAACATGGGCATAGACCGAAAAAAAGTTTGACCTAAGGCCACAAATATTGCAAAAATCAAATCGGAATCTCTCCGACATTTGCGACATCTCAAAAACCCAAGAAGAATATTAATGCTAAATTGTAAGTGGAGTCAAGGCCAGTAATTAAGAGCGAAGAGAATAAGAGTGGGCAAGTGTTATGCCTTTGACCACTCAAGACTCAAGCTCCCAACATAGCCCCAGCCACACTTTACAAATAGCTTAGGATGGGAATAGGGAGAGAAAAGGCTACCAAACAACAGAAATTACAAAGGAGAGGGCATAGAAAAGCCCTTTACGTTAACATTAACTTTCCGTCAAATTAATCCCAAATTAAGGGAAAACTCTTTAATCTGTGCTCTATAGAGAGTTGATAGGAAAGCTTATGTATATTATGTTAAGGCTAAGTAGTGCACTAGACATATGTTTTGCAATATATCAACTAAGTCGCTTTCAAGACACAGCAGGTGACGAGCACTGGAAGGCCGCTAATCGGGCTCTGCGCTATTTGGAAGGAAGCGCCAATTGCAAATTGATTCATACAAAATGCTTCAATGCCCAACCTTCAGTTGGTTTTGTGGATGCAGACTACGCATCAGAAGAAAACAAGTGGATACTTTTTAAAAGTTTTCGACAATATAGTCATGGACGTCTTAGAAACGGCAGGTGGTGGCATATTCTACAACAGAAGTAAAATACGTGGTCTTTTCAATGGCATTGCCAGAAGGGATATGGCTCCGCGGGTTACTTAATGATTTACTTATTGACATTGAGGCTTTTCAAATGTTTGAAGATAACCAAAGTTGTATTAAAATGGCTTCAATTATGAAAACTAGACGAGTAAAGCACATGGATGAAAGACATCATTTTATTCGCGAAAAAGTTGAAAATAGAGAATTGGTTTTAAGCTATGTCAACAGCGAGAGCCAAGAACAGTCTTAACAAAGCCATTTCCTAAGCAACAGTTCCACCGTACTACTTTACAGGTAAAAAAAAAAGTTCACCGTACACCATCAAATCTGAAGCAGTTTTGCAAGGCAATTCTTTTTTTTTTTTTTTCACTGAAAATAGAGGTCGCGCATCCACATTTTTCTTCATATCATCAGCATTTACAGTCCGATCTTAAAGTATGATATATCAATGTTTTTGTCTAAAGTAGACCAATTGTTTGCTTTAAGGGTCACTGACATCAAGGACGCCGTTCTAGTACCTACCCACCAGATCTCAGTTCTTACCATCTTAATGCACCATTCTAGTGTCAGCAAAATCAAAGCTTGCAAAAAATCTGTAAACTTTTCCAACGGAAGTATTCCGATCATTCCATTAAAACTATTTTGAAAAAATTTTTTAATTTTTTTCCGAACGTAGGGGTTCCGTTATTAAATTGTTCGTCATATCACCGGTATTTAGAGTCGTATCTTAAAATATGATGTATCGATGTTTTTGTCTCGAGGCGACAATTTTTTTTTATATTTTATATATATTTTTTTATAACAATGGGAACCTTTTTTAATGTTTTTTTATTACTATTTTTCTTACTTTAATAACAAAAAGCATATTATAAAAAAGAGGTTCAAATCCACTCCTGTTATTTCAGATGTTCTTTCCGGAGAATAATCTTATTGCTGTATTGTATCGTATCTATAATCAATCGGCCAAAAACTGTTTGTTAAACCGAAAAACATTTATTTTTGTTTTTTGGATGAACCACCCACTCGGCATGGAACGTTTCCGAAAGTTTTAGAAATATTTCGTAACGTTGCAGAAACGCTTCATTTGAAACGTTGTAAATGAAACGTTTCGGTTGCAATCATTGTGAAGCGTTTTTGAAAGGTTTCAGATGCAACGTTTCCTGAACTTTTTCAACTTTGATCTTCATCATTTCACTAAATTTTTTAACCGTGATATATTTATAATTTTGGTGTTTTAACATTATTGTGCGAACTCAAATTAAAAAAAAAAATCGAAGACCTTTTCCTGCCCTGGAGTTAAACCTGGTCATTCCGTGTCGCTAGATGAGCTGCTTAACGCAATCAAACTCTTTCTTGTGTATTGACTCACTAAAAGCAATTTTTGAAGTGAAAACTTCTTATGGCACGTTGTGCGGCTGAAGAAAAAAGTATAATTTCGCGACACCGACCGTCATCGGGAAGACTTGGAAAACGAACTCGATTTTGGAATTTTGAAGACTTGGGAAACGAACTCGATATTGGAATTTTGAAGACTTTTGAAACGAACTCGATTTCAGAAATTTGAAGACTTAGGAAACGAACTCGATTTCAAATTTGGAAGACTTGGGAAATGAACTTGATTTTGGAAATTTGAAGACTTGGGAAACGAACTCGATTTCAAATTTGGAAGACTTGGGAAACGAACTTGATTTTGGAATTTTGAAGACTTGGGAAACGAACACGATTTTAAAATTTTGAAGACTTGGAAAATGAACTCGATTTCAAAAAATTTATAAAACGTTGCCTTCTTTTAGGTGCTATTAATAATTTGCCCCTAAAAGTAGGCAACACTTTCTGACAAATTTCAAAAAGAACGCCTAAAAGTAGGTAACGATTTTAAAAATTTCAGATAATGTGTTTTTTTGACATTCGACTGGTGAAGGTGCGAACTATGCTCCGGCTACGTGACCGACAGCCGAAAATGGCATGCCACTTTTTGGGGCAGATTCCATCCAAACTTGCACCACGCCTCCAGCTAGGCATCGGACGACCATACCCTTGGACGCAATGTTCCATGCCACTGAATGAGGAACTTTTTCAAGTTTCTTTCAAGTTTCGCTGCCTCATCGTCTATCTGCCACAAAATGGGGCATGCCACGCCCCCTCCCAGGATTTTGCCGTCCCGTGCCTACTTGCACCCTCTGACCAACTTTCAGCCGGATCTGCCCCAAAAAGTGGCATGCCACTTTTCTGTGCAAATAATACTGATGAACTGTCAGTATTCACCTCACACCATCAGTATTACTGTCAGTATTTAAAAACTTCGTCAGTAATATCGTATTTTTTCATCAGTCATCAGTATCGTTTTTCTATACTGACAGTACATCAGTACTCACCTCATACGATCAGTAATACTGTCAGTATGCAAAATCCTGTCAGTAATGCTGATCGTGTGAGGGCCGCTTAAGGGTAAATTATTAATAGCGCCTAAAAGTAGGCAATGAAAATATGTAATTTTGTGGAAAAAATTTTTAAATTTGTAGCATACATATGTTGACTTCCGGTTAGTTGTTGCTCAGTAAGCAAATTTTTCTCTGCTAGCGCAGCCGAAAGCAGAGCCAGCAGCCCAAAGCAGAGAAAAATCTGAAATACCAGGCCACCTTGAACCAGCAGCAAGCAAATTTGGTTTTTTGAAAAACTTTAAAACGTTATATCTCGGCTATTACTAAACCGATTTAGACAAATGAGGTGTAATGGTTTTTTTTAAGAACAAGCAGATTTTTTTGAAGTCATTTGTATTATGATTAACTGTCACAAGATGGCGTTTTAAGCAGTTTGAATATTCTAACAACCAGAACTCGGCAACGAATAAGCCGATTTTGATAAATGTGGTGTCATAGTGTCTGTTAGAAGAAGCAGATTTTTATCTTAAGTTTAAGAAAAATTATGTTTAAGATATTTAGTCACAGGTCCAGGTACTTTTTTTACCTGATTTTTTCTTATACTTACATAATTCGCAATGATGTGTCTTACTGCAATCAGAATAAATTTTTGTTTTTAAACATAAGGAGTACTTAGCTCAAATTTAATTATTCACAGTTGAGGCTACTGAGCCGAATATACTTCTTCCAGCAATTTTTGAAGTGAAAACTTCTCATGGCACGTTGTGCGGCTGAGTAAAAAAGTATAAACTCGTGACACCGACCGTCATCGGGATTCCCCGTCATGAATGCGATGGTAAAATTTTAATGTTCTATTGTTTCTTTTAAATAAAAAATATTCCAAGTGGAAGACAAAAAGCAAAGCATACACACTAACTGACACATTTAATTCTCATTCAACGATTGTTATGCTTACATGTTTGTTCCTTTCAATGTCCGCGTTGTTGCGTTGACAAATTGAGAATGAGAGCGAGAGTAAAATTTGAATACATATTCCGTTTTTGTCTTCCATTGCATTGCCATATAAAAAGAAAACGCACACATACCAATTAACGCACTAACTTGCCATTAAACGATTTGTTTTCACTTCTGTCGGCACTCCCGGAGTGCAACCCGCCGTTTTTTTTTTTTTTTTTTTTTTTTTTTTTGACTAAACTAACTAAAACTAAATTGGCTGAAACTCAATGGTTTATAATGCCAGGTCTATATCATATTGAACTATGTACTGATTACGATTCACCGCTTTGAAAAAAGCATGTGATAAGGCTCTAACGCTAAGACAAACGCGAACGACTACACCCGAAAACACGTCTGCACTCGCCAACGTACAAAACGAAAGAGGAAAAGCAAATAATAATAATTTTTCTAACCGCGTCATATTAGAATTGGCATTTTATCAGAGTTCCCAGATTTGGGTGTTATTGTAATGTTTGTTAATTTTTTTTTTTTTGCTGGAAATTTATGCTGAAATCGCAATGCGGCGTTCGGTCGTTCGCACTCTGACAGCTGAAGTAGAAACAATGCATGCTTATGCTTTAATCTTAAATGCGACCTCAAGCGTTGCGTTCCGTTATATCATAAATACGATCAACGCCATACCCGAAGTTCGAATAGAGCTACTTTCTACTAGAAAGTGCATTTGACACTTCTCGTTTACCCAGCGTTTCATGCAGTGATAAAATAAGGTCCACTAAATTATCCATTTCGTTCAAATCCATTTATTTTATGAAAATAACAATCAAAACTAAAAGACGTTTAAACACAACAAAATTAAGCCAAAAACTTACTTACTTACTTGGGCGGCCATAACAACCCGTTACCGGGTTACGGCCGACCTCAAAAGCTCTCTCCAGGTGCCTCTGCTTCGCACGCGTCTTCTCCAATCAGTCACACCAAGTGTGGATAGGGTTTCCTCAGCTTGGTCTTTCCATCGGAAGCATGGTCTTCCTCTTCATCGTCGCCCAGCGGCTTCCGCATCAAACACCTTTTTCGCCAGAGCTTCTTCGTCCATACGCACAACATGTCCCAGCCAGCGCAGACGTTGGATAGTGATGCGCTTGACTATGTCAATGTCAGCGTAGAGCTCGTACAGTTCGTGGTTCATTCGAATACGGTAGTCGTCGCCGACGTGAACAGGACCGAAGATTTTGCGAAGAATTTTTCATTAGGCTTCATCAGTCTGCGACACAACCCATGCTTCTGCGCCGTAAAGTAGCACGGGTAAGATGAGCGTGTTGTAGAGTGTCAGTTTTGTCGGGCGAGAGAGATCTCTACTACTCAATTGCTTACTGAGACCATAGTAATACCTATAAGCAAGAGTTAGGCTTCGCTTTATCTCCAGGCTGACATCGTTTTGAGTGTTCATGGCGGTGCCAAGATAGGTGAATTCCTTGACAACTTCGAAAGTAAAGCTGTTCGCAGTAGCATAGGATCCAATACGCCGCGTCTCCTTGTAGGAAATAGTGCCATTACGATATACACTGGCTCTTCGCAACACCCCTTCCATCACAAAGTTGAAGAGGTTGCAGGATAGTGGATCGCCCTGTCTGAAACCTCGTTCGGTGTCGGAGAGCATGCTTTCTACTAGCCATATTTTGCAGATGAGCTGATGCATACACCCTATCAGCTCATTCAGCAGGCAGGCCATCGGCACCAGCCGCTTTGTTGTTCTTAAGTCGTTGGATCACAACTCATACCGCGTCATGGCTAGGTGGTGGTACGTCCACACCATCGTCGTTGATTAGTGGTATCGGGTTAATTTCTCCAAAGGGGGGATTGGTGGAGTCATCGCCAGCAAGCAGCTTGGAAAAGTGTTCCCTCCATAATCTCAGTGTACCCTGCGTATCCGTAACCAGATTTCCATGTTCATCTTTACAGGTAGATGCTCCGGGCTTGAAACCTTGGGTCAGACGCTTGACTTGTTGGTAAAATTTTCGAGCATCATTCCTTCACGCTCGTGCCTTTCCTGCTCTCGTTTCTTGCGTCTCAAAAGGCGCCTCTCTTCCTTTCTCTTTTCCCGGAAGTTTTCGTGCACGGCTCCCGTTGCGGCTGACTACAGGGCTCTTTTGTAGGCGGCGTCTTTCACTGCAGTAGCTTCGCGACACTCCTGGTGATACCATTGATTTCGCGGAAGTGGGCGTCGGAAACCAATGACTTCCTCAGCAACAGAGCGCATGGAGCGGGATATATGCGCCCAAAGTCCACCGGCATCATCGGGTAGAGAGTCAGGTTGAAGGAACAGTTCTGAGAGGCGAGCGGAATAGGCTTCGGCCGTCCGATGTGATTGCAGCTTAACGACATCCAGCTTTCGTTGCGTACCAGAGCGTACATCCTTTGCATTGCACAGCCACATGCGTATCTTGGCTGCAACAAGATAATGATCGGAGTCAATATTGACTCCCCGGAACGTACGAACATCTAGCACGCTGGAAGCATGCCTTCCGTCGATCACAACATGATCGATTTGGTTGCGTGTTTTCTGATCAGGGGACAGCCAGGTGGCCTTGTGGATATCGAGGTGTTGAAATCTGGTGCTACTTACTACCATGTTTCGCGCCGCGGCGAAGTCGATCAGCCGTAGACCGTTGTTTGAGGTTGTCTTGTGAAGGCTGAACTGACCGACAGTGGGGCAAAATATACCTTCTCTTCCGACCTTTCCGTTGAAATCCCCGAGTACAATTTTAACGTCGTGGGCCGGGCAGCGGTCGTATACTTCCTCGAGTCTCGCATAGAAGGCATCTTTGACAGCATCGTCCTTTTCCTCCGTCGGGGCGTGCGCGCAAATCAAGCTGATGTTAAAAAATCGAGCCTTGACGCGGATTAAGCCAAAAACTGACAAATAGATTTCCTTTCATTGATAATGTCGAAATGACAGACGCTCGCAACATTGTGATTTACAAAAGGTAAGGTTAGGCGTTTTGACAGTCAATATCGTACATTTTTGTAAAGTTTTTCAAACTCCGATCAAAGTTGGCCAAAGCGCGACCGATCTAGCGCCGCATTGCGATTTCAGCATTGTGTGGTAGCTGCTCGATAATTGGAATTAGAATATTAAAATAACATAAGCTTACTGTAGCAATGACTTTTTATTTATTTATAAAACAGTTTTGTTTCAACATATTAGTTGCGTTCCAGTACAATAATGCATTAGTACAATTTGCAGGTTTTTACAGGATTTTACCCAAAAAGTGTTCCCAAAAGGTTTCCCGAAAAACCTGTAAGTGAGAACGAAAATGAGAGAGTAATTTATGTTCTCTCATTGTAAGAAGTTACAGGTTTTTACCCGAAGAATTTTTGTGTGTAAACTCGTTAAAAGTGTCAAACTATCAGCTGTTCTATGTTGTGCAAGCTGAATTGTAAACATTGAGTTTATTTTGACAAAAAATATTTATTTTCCATTTTATTGTTTGCGTTTGTAGAATTGAATTTATTGTTCAGCTTCATTCAATTTAAGATGTTTATTTATTGTCTGGACTTAGAAAATTAACTTTTTGCACCAACTAAATTCAAAAATTTTTGACGTTTATTCTCGTGCTAAAAAAATGGTTTTTTCCGTTCCTGTACTTTTTACATTATTTCTATTTCACAGAGCGCAATTTTCTTATTCTCTCGTGTTTGACAGTTTTACAGGACTTTACCCAAAAAGGTCTGGAACGAAGCTATTTTTAATATAAAACTGATATATAAACAAAAAAGCCTTTTCAAGAATGTAGTTATGCAAGTTGATGTTAAATAGAATAAAAATTAGAGACGATAGAGTGGTTATACAACTGAATTTGAAGAGCCGAATTTTTTAAAAATTGCAGTTTAACTTATGTATTTAACAATAATGTCACAATTATAAAGTAAATAATTGTTTGTGCTTACACTAAATTACAATGCTCAATGTAACATTATTTGTATTATCTATTTATGGTAATTGAAAAAAATTGTTCGTTGGTGTTATTTTGCGATAAATTTGTTGCTATGGAACCTCCATTTTGTAGCCATTTTTGATAGAATTCCAATGCAATTCTGAAATCCGAATTCATCCAAAACTTTTTTCATCACCTGCAAGATGCCGCAAATTATGTGAAATATATCTTTTCGAATTGGGACTCAAAGTAGTTCAAAAGCATGTACACTAGATAAAGCTGGACTAACTTAAATAGTTATAGCAAAGTGCAGAAAATAAAAAATTTTTCTACAATTTGTTTCTAAAAACTTTTTTCAAAACCACAAATATCCAAAATATATCAGAAATTATCAGAATTCGGTCGCCTTCCAATATTTATGGTATATTAGAAGTCTCGGTTTCCCAAGTAAGCGTCAGCTTTGTATTATAAATCTGTTTTTTCTTAAATTAAAACACAGTTCACACAAAAGCATTCAAAAACAAGCTTAATAAAGTAAAGCAACTTTTCAAATCAGAAGGAATATTAATTTACATCGGTTCATTTAACTGTCAAAGAAAAATCAACCAAAATGAAAAAAATCTTCCTTTCTACCAAACCAAAAATTTTCTACCAAATTTGGGGAAATTACCAAGTTTGGCAGCGCAGGTAAACATGGAATTTTTCTAATAAAATCAAAACATTTTTTTATGATTCATTATTACTTTTTTGTTTTTATAATTGTATATATATGACATCAAATGTAGAAACATAGTGATGAATGTTGCCTGGATGACTCTATGCTTTGATGTTGTGTCAAAATATGAATAAATATGAACTCTGTGTATGAATGACGACTGACAACATAAATAAATAAACGTTACAAAAATAAATTCATTTAAAATAAGTCAACAAAAATATTGACGGGGAAGTATGGGTAATAAAAATCATATAAAAATATGCATTATGTGGCGCTGCACCGAAAGACGTGGAAAAAAACAATCAATGATAAAAAATTTGTCCCAAGACACAATAACTTTTTTCATTTCCCCCCTGTAGAAAGGTTTCTGCAACGTTTTAGAAACGTTTCAAATGAAAGCAAAAAAGTGAACATTGAAACATTGCAGAAAGTTTTCTGAAGTGAAAATGAAACCTTTCAGAAACGTTTCTGAAAGTTGTAAGGTTTCATATGAAAGGTTTCAGAAACGTTTCATGCCGAGTGGGCAGTTTCCAGACATTTTGCCCACCACAAATTTTAAAGTCTTTCACGGCATTGCACTTGTCTAACTTATCGACGAATATTTTTGGACCAAATTTTCAGGGATAAATCTTAAATAAAATAAAGTGCAGATGTAAAAAAAAACTTTTAAAAAAGTGTCTTTTTATTTGTCAAAAAACTCCCAGAGGCCCTTCATACTATGGAGACAGTAAGATGTATCCAACCATGAATTCGAAAAATGAAACTATCTCCACACTGTATCGTCTTGGAGATAAAAATCAGTAGCCAACCATAAAGGAACTAATCTGCTTTTTCAATCTATTACAGTGCATGGGTTAAAAAAACTTACACATAACAAATGTGTATAAAGAAACTGATAAGTTTCTGACTCCGCAACTTCTTGATGACATCCATAGCAACGGGGTAAGAATTTTTCAAACGGGCCACTTCTCAACCGCATGTGCTATTTTTTTCACAAAACTTTATTATTAAATAGTGGTATGTGCTAGAAATCGAACTGTGATATTATTTTATTTTTATTATTTTTTTTGTTGTTGTTATAGGCAATTGAAATTCGGGGACAAAATTTTTTCAAGAACTTATATCTTATGAACGAGTTCAATGATTTTTATAAGTTTAACGGTGTTCGATTTGTATTGAACTGGAGTATAAGTGAAATTTTTTTCAATCTTCAGTGATGTTTTTTTCAGTGTTTAAAATACGTTTATTTATTAAAAGTAAATAAAAAACAGCCTTCCCTGTCCGATTGAAAACCAAAAAAAAATATATAAATGTAACAAACATTAAGGTACAATATTCCGTTGAGAAAAAAAATGGATCGCCCTTGACGTAATTTTTATTAATATATTTGTAACTCTGTATTCTTTAAATTTTGTTTATTTTTCTACATAATAGATCAGCAGAAATAGGGTTTGAACAACAAAATAGTTCGTTACAGCAATGTGACATCGGAATATTATCGAACAAGCTCTTGTAAAAGAGGACAAAATAAATCGAACTGACATTAACTATCCGGGGTTGAATGGGGTGCATTTTTAGAGGTCGAACACAGTTTTACATTATTTCTGGCTAAGCTGTGCATTCTATCAAAAAAAGTTTCAAGCAAAAAATGTAGGAAATAAGAAGATCTACAAATTTTGTCGTGATCATTTTCACCTTAGCCTCAAAATTTTTTGAAAAAAAGGCTGAAAACCGGTTTTTTTGTTTTTAATTTTTTTTTTTTGACAAAAAAGTTTCTATGAAGCTGAAACTTGAGCAAAAGATACTTTTTAGTACTACACAAAGACGGTAATTTTTTCAGACAGAAATATTTGGAGGTTGTTGTTAAATTTAAATTTTAAACCAAAAAAACCGAAATTTTTAACTGCGGTTCCTCTTAAAACTACACCTCCTAAGAAGTTTTTTTTTGGATCACTTACTTGCTGTTATGTCTACTTTAGATAAATAGTAAAAAAAGGTATACTACAATGGAAAAATGGGTTTCTTATAAAAAAAATTTTTTGGGCAACAAAATGATACAGTCGCAGTAATAAAAAAAAATATTTTTTCCAATTTAAAACTTGAGCTAAACGAGGTTGTCTTATACATGTCAAATTGTCAAATTTGTCAAAGAAAAAAATTAAAAACCAAAAAACCGGTTTTCAGCCATTTTTTCAAAAAATTTTGAGGTTAACGTGAAAATGATCAGGACAAAAGTTGTAGATCTTCTTATTTCTTACAACTTTTGCATTAAACTTTTTTTGATAGGATGCACAGTTTAGCCAGAAATAATGTAAAACTGTTTTCGACCTCTAAAAATGCACCCCATTCAACCCCGGATAGTTAATGTCAGTTCGATTTATTTTGTTCTCTTTTACAAGAGCTTTTTCGACAATATTCCGCTGTCAGATTGCTGTAACGAACTATTTTGTTGTTCAAACCCTATTTCTGCTGATCTATTATGTAGAAAAATAAACAAAATTTAAAGAATACAGAGTTACAAATGTATTAATAAAAATTACGCCAAGGGCGATCCATTTTTTTTCTCAACGGAATATTGTACCTTAATGTTTGTTACATTTATATATTTTTTTTTTGGTTTTCAATCGGACAGGGAAGGCTGATTTTTATTTACTTTTAATAAATAAACGTATTTTAAACACTGAAAAAAACATCACTTAAGATTGAAAAAAATTTCACTTATACTCCAGTTCAATACAAATCGAACACCGTTAAACTTATAAAAATCTTTGAACTCGTTCAAAAGATATAAGTTCTTGAAAAAATTTTGTCCCCGAATTTCAATTGCCTATAACAACAACAAAAAAAATAATAAAAATAAAATAATATCACAGTTCGATTTCTAGCACATACCACTATTTAATAATAAAGTTTTGTGAAAAAATTAGCACATGCGGTTGAGAAGTGGCCCGTTTGAAAAATTCTTACCCAACGGTAAAGAACATCATTCATCATCAATTGTTGGAGACTTAAAGGGACACCATACATTGTAGAGCTCTCTTAATAATTCTAATAGTGACATTTTATGGGAAAACTTCGGTTATGATAGTAACTTAACAATATTGAATGATGAATCGATCTCCAACACTATTAAACATCAGAAACACTAGCTGCGGTTGATGTTTCAATAGCTAGTGTTGACTTAGCTCCAGATCTGAATTGGAGTAGCTTCCCACAGCCAGAAAGTAAGGATCATATTCCCATTTCGATATATAATAATATTGCAGACGTTTTTAGGAAACATATTCCAAGATTCATTGACGTGAAAGAAAAGTGGTCGTTTTGTGGACTAACGTGAAGAATCGGAAAATGTGAATAGAGACGCAGCAGAAATTAGAAAAACTATTAGGATGGGAACCTGTTAATCACAGTCCCAATAAATCTAATTAAAATGGGTGGCATACTTGATGTACGTATTTGCTTTCTAAGGCATGTAAACTTAACTCTTTTCTTCATACCACTTTAATCGGAGATTTTATAAACAGCTATTATATCTCGAATTAAATTTGTTAACTTAATAAATACGTTCCATGTTTTTCAAAAGCTCGTAAAACCAAGAAATTTTTTAGAAAAGTCGAAATCTAGGCATAAAAAATTAACGTGGTGGTTAGCAATATATTTATATCACTTTAATTTACATGTTTAGAACAAAGAAAATTATTCATATGTATTTGAAAATTATCTTCGCTTGCTGACAATACTCGCAACCTTTTGTGAACTGGTTCCAAATCACTTCCACATCTGTTATAGATAGTCAGTGCATTAAGTAACAAGATTGCTTCTTCATCAGTAGATCCTGAGTTAATATCAACTGCTGAAGGGTCTGCTGCTTTGACAAGAAAATCATTTTTTAAACTGTGCCACTCCTTTCGTAATTTTTTATGAAGTTCCTAATACCCAGAAATGCAATTACACAGTTCACGTTGGAATTTGAATTTCCTTTCACAATTCGGGTCATTATTAAAAAAATGTGTTTCTAATTTTCGGCAAAGTTGAAGACCTTCTCGAATTATTTTTGCAGTGCATTAAGGAAACTGCGTAGTTCAGAAATTTTGAAATGCGTGTTACATTAAATATTAAGCAAACAGCACAATTCTACAGAATAAATAAAACTACATATAAATTCCATAAAAAAAAAGCCTAAAAACCGCACAATTTTGAAAACGAATAAAAAAAATCGCATAAGCACCATTGAGTGTATTAAGAAATCTCAGTTTAACGAATTGTTTATATAGATTTTTAAGGTTAATTGAGAATGATATATTTGGCAGATGACAAAAATATTTCAGAAACATTCGATTAGTGTAATGATTGGAAATATTGTAGCTTCAATTTGTTGTCCATGACTCCCTTTATCTTTACAATGACACTCTGTAGCGCTTACTCCAACATTTTCGATATTTTTTGCTTCATATATATAATAATAAATTCGAAGTTGATTGACAGCTTTTCTAAAACTAAAATTAAGCCTGCAATGTGTACCCGTCGTTGCAGAAATCTGTCCTTGGAACCTTTTCCAAAGCTTCGATCGAAGCAGAAATGCAGCAAACATCTTTCCATTATGCTCATCGAAACGTTCAAACCACATGAATTTCGGTAAAGTGAATATGGAGCAGTAAGACAGCGTTAAGGTTAAATCGAGAAAATTGAACTCCGCCTATTTTTCTCAGCAAGTTGTCTCATTGCTTTTTAGAATTTTACATTTTCTCAATTCTAAATTTTTGATTAAACAATTTGAAGGAACAAACGTCAAACGTACTTGAGCTAATTTCGTTAATCGAAGAAATTTCTCATATTAACTTTAATCGACGATTTGCACGTTAATAGCCAATTACACGACATACATAAGTTATCGATGCTTGTGACTAATCGGCGATTGAGACTAAATTGCAGCTTAAACTACGATTAAATTGAGATAAGTTAATAGGCCTTAGTCCTTTATTTCATTAATAACACACACACAAATCTTCTTTGTTGGGGCAAAAATTGGAAATTAATCTACAAAAGTTATATTAACAAATGTCAAGAAAATCCAGAAATGAAAAAAATTTTGATGTCATTTGAAACAGGAAAATTTAAGATATAATTTTTTCGGTTTGGTATCGAAGCAGCAAGTTTTTTAGTGGTATCTGGTCGGATATTACGCCATTTAATTTAAAGTGCCTCTTTTAGGCCTTTTTTGTTTGAAATGTTGTATTTTCGGACACTTTTTTTCAAAATCGTCCATACATTTACAATCACACTAAGATCTGGCGACTATGCTGGCGGTGCCATCAAATTCGGGCCCTTATATATTTACCAGTATTGAACTATGCCCGCTCTGTGTTTTGGGTCTTTATATTGATAAGATCGTAAATTTGTCTATTATGACTCAGATGGCATGTCGTGAAAGCTGAATACGGAAAACAACAAGTAGAACCTACACACGACTATAAAACATGGTGGAGGCAGCGCCAGAGTGCTGAAAATCTGGGCAAACAGACAAATTTACGGTCTTACTAATATAAAGACCCAAACACAGTGCATGCATAGTTCAATACTGGTAAATATATACTATAAGTGCCCGAATTTGATAGCACCGCCAGCATAGTCGCCAGATTTTAGTGTGATTGTAAATTTATGGAAATGTGTCCGAAAATACATTTCAAACAAAAAAGGTCTAAAAGAGGCAGTTTTAATTGAATGGCGTAATATCCCGCCAGATACCACTAAAAAACTTGCTGCTTCGATACCAAACCACTTTTAAGCCGTAGTTGACCGAATAGACTACTACACTAAATATAAAAATTACAAAATCATTATTTTTGACAATGTTTTTACAGGTTAACATATCTGCACATAATAAGCTGTGACTTGAAATTTAGTAGTATGTTTTGATTTTCTATGCTTAAAA
Source organism: Tricholauxania praeusta (assembly GCA_949775025.1). Classification (NCBI taxonomy): domain Eukaryota; kingdom Metazoa; phylum Arthropoda; class Insecta; order Diptera; family Lauxaniidae; genus Tricholauxania; species Tricholauxania praeusta. The sequence continues at coordinate 48,520,183 of OX459031.1, forward strand.
TATCAGATAATATTTTTTAATAGCAAAAAAATATATTATAAGCTTCAAATTTTGCTCCTTCAAATCAAAAATTTTTTCATATTCCATTTAGTTTCAGAGTTGTAGAGTGCTGAAGTTAAGAGTATGCACTGCATACAATAATCCTTTGGGATCTAAATTTTTTATCGATTCAAAAAACTCATGCAAGGATCAGAGGAGCAAATAATTTTTACTGAAAATATTTTGCTATAGGTCGGAAAACCACACCATAAACGTCTATTTTTAGCAAAAAAGTGAAATATGTCCTTTATTAAAAAAAAAAGGGTTTTTGGTAAAATGTAATAAAATTTTATTTTTAAGGAACTAATTTTAAAATATTTACAGCAGGTATTTTAAGGACTAATATTAAGGATTAAGAAAAAACAGGTATCAATATTTTGTAGTTCCTCCCTTCGCTTTTATGACCGCCATAACTTGCTTCAGCATGGAAAAACCAAATTATTCAGAAGATCTTGGGAAATGCTTTCGTACCAAACATTTTGAATTATTCTGTCTAACTCAGGTAAATTAGTGGGCTTGTGGCTTGCTAACTGTACCTTTATTATGTGCCAAAGATTCTCAATGGGGTTAAGATCGGGACTATTGCCTGCCCACGATAAAGTTGGAATGCCAAGTTCATTAAAGCAATTCTTTACCTGTAAAAGAAGAAGAAGAAAAAAAGGATAAGAGTTGTGGATTATTATTAAGTACATAATAAAGATTTACAACATACTAATGCTTACCAATTGCGCTGGATGACAAGGCGCGGAATCATCTTGAAAAATCACGTTGTCCACACGCGAAAATTGCTCTTCAATAGAAGGCTCCAAGTTTTCTTTCAGGATGTTTTTATAGTCAGCTGCTTTAATAGTTCCCTGGAAATAAGAAAAGCATCCCCAGACCATTCTACTAATCGGTTGCCTAAATGTTCTTAGGATGCACTCATCGCTATAACGCTCTCCAGTCCTTCGGCGCACATACAGCATTCCATCAGAGCCGGATATGTTGAACTTTGATTCATCTGAGAAGATCACATTTTGCCAATCAGATATAGTCCACATTTTGTGCTGGTTGGCACACTCCAATCGTTTCCGACGCATTTGAGTGGTCAAAAAAGGCTTTTTAGCGGGGCGATGTGCTGATATACCAGCGTTATGGAGCCTTCGTCACAGTAATTTCTATTCCTCCACATTCAACAAACTCTTTCCTAATTTTCACAGCCGTTTGGAAGCGATTTCTAAGACTAATCCTTTTTAAAAATCGATCATCAACTTCAGCTTCTGTCGTCTTTTTCGCGCTCCTTACCTTTCCTTTCGACTTGTTGACCCAGTTTCAGAATATATAGCCTACTTTATCAGAAATATTAATCTATCACTTCAAAATCTCGCGCTTATCCGCATCGCTCATTTTTTTATAATTTAAGTATAAAATTGGACGAAAATACATAAATAGAGTAACTTCGGGTTTTGTGATATGGGTATTTTATATTTCTATAGCGTAAGCCAATCTGAAGCTATTTCAACAAAATTGAAAAAAGCCAAGTGACACCCCCTAATGAAATTGGCGGGTAATGTGATATATAGCGTTCGGATAATGTGATCTTTTGATGTTTTTCGAATAACTTTCACATTTTTTGTCTGATTTCTGCAAGTCTTTCATTTTTAATCTTAAAAAAATATGAAAAAGGAGGACTTTTTCATTCAAATGGAGCAATTGAAATTTAGTAATTTTTAAAAAAGACCAAAAAAACAGTTTTTTTTTTGGACTTTGAGCGCTTGTAACTCCATCAAATCTTATTCGATTCAAGCAAACAGCATACCGTTAAAAGGGAATAAGAATATCTTTCGAGTGCTGAAAAGCGTTTTTGAGTCGAAAAAAATTCTTCGATATATAGTAAAATAAATGAAAAAAGTGCCGAAAAAGGGGTTTTTTTGTGAATATCTTGAAAACGATTCTTAAGAAAAAAAATGGTTGCCATTTTTGGAATCTACGCCCCAATATACATGGAAAAAAGTCTATGAGAATCCAGATCTCGAGATGAGCCCCAAATTTGTAAACTAGTGTAATAGAAGAAGTCAATAATTTTCTCTTAAAATTTCATCTCGCTACGAATCGAGTGCAGCGATCCATCAACTCGTTTCGTAATTTTATTCGATACGATTGCTTACTCGAGAGCAACTGCAGCGATTCGGCGCCTGTATTCAGTATACGCCAACTCATTGGTAAAAGCCTGCATCAAAGACAAACTTGCCTAACACCTCTAGACATATTTTACAAATTAATTAATAAAATATTAAAAATAGATAAATAAATCTGGATGTCCCGGCCAAACCGGTACTTTTGGCAACGCTAATGGGATATAAAATATGTATATCCCAATAGTGAGGATATGTGGTCATTGCATTTTAATTTAGACTAGTGTCGCCTGAGGTCGAAATTCGACCGTAAGCACTTAGTTTTAATCTTGGAAGAATTTTGTCGGCCTATTAATAACAAAACGTTTTTGTTCATTGACTACGATCTTATTTAGTCTCACTAATCACCTCACCTTTGAAATTACATTTAGTTCGCATTTGAATGCAAAACAACACAGATTTATCAATTTCTATTAGTGCTACATAATTTCTAATACGCGGTCTATTTGATTTTGACTCAAAAATTGTCCCTCCTTATCCCTTTACCGTTCAGTCCGACCCGATATCGTTATTCTTCAAGGCACAGCACAACTGTATTTTTCATTTGTTTTTAAACATAAATAAGTTAAATCGCAACTGTAACTCAAAGTAAATCAGTTGAACTTCGATTATCCGTGATGGTTGGGACCGAGCTCATCCCGGATAATCGGATCACTATTTTATTCCTTATCAATTTTCAGAGTTGTATATACATAATTACCCCTATCATGAATAGTCGGAGGAAAACGATTCTCTCGGATTTTTTTGTTTCTCGAGAGGAGTATTTTGCTATCATAAATAATTGCGGATTGGAAAACTTCATATCCAGTCAGTGCTGCCAAAATATTTCCAATTACTTCCATTCAGTCCAAAATCACAGTTGCATTTTTCATATTTGACATTAGCTTACCTGTCAGCTGAACAATTTTATAAATAAAAATTAAATGCATTTATCTATATCACAAAAAAAAAATCACCTAAAATATAGTATAGCATAGCTTGATAGTTTGCCATCTTTTTCTTTTCATGAAAACTGTTACTGTATCCGAATTGTATTCCATGTACTGGACCAATATCAGCAATTGCTCTTTGTTTGTGTTACTAGATCTTGTAAATATGTCACAAAAAATCTTTCTATCAAATAAAATTACAAAATATTGCTAGCATTGACTCTTTCCTCATAAAATTCTTCGCCAAAAAGTTAGGGAACAAAACTTGCGTGAAACGTCAAAAAATGTTCCCCAAAAAAGTATTGCCGATAACCTCATTTTCCAAGGAATTTGTTCTCATTCTCCAAAAATCTTCCACGATCGCAAAACAGGGGATTGGAGAAAAAGTCCGAAGGAATGTTTATTCATGATAGGGGTGAATATGTATGCGAAATTAATGAACGGCCCCTTACAGCACCGTTTTACAAAAGTATTTAGTTATTATACTCATTTAATGAAGATCAGCTAGCTCAAATTATAAAGATATTTCATACATTTTAAGAGTTTTATCGACCTTTTTTCTTACAAAATAAAAACACTTTTCTGGCTTTAGGTCAGTTTTTTATTTATAATTTTTTTCCCAATATTTCGAGGAAGATCCTTCCTCATCTTCAGGGGTGACTAAGAAATAATAATTAGAACAATAATTAACACAATACACAATTAAATAAATTAACAAAACAAAAACTTACGTAAAAATTATAGACGAGCTAAACTTAAACTAACCTAATTGTCAACCAAGTGTCTGTATATATGAGCACAATTTTCTGTGTCGCTCTTGAAATTTATTCTCTTGTCAGTGGGGGTGTTAATAATAGGTTTGTTCGAGACTGAAAAAATAGGTAAATATTTATAAATATTTATAAAGTTTTACCACAAAAAGTGTTCGAGACAGAAAAAATGTGGTGTTTGAGAGAGAAAAAATGAGAGTAAGAAACAGCTGATCACTTCCCCTCCCAAAAATAAGTTCAATTTTCACCAAGAAAAATTTCTTGTGGCTAAAAATTGAAGACTGTCAAAATCGTAGGCAACGAGACTGGCGACTCACTTTTTGCATGCGAGGGAAATGAAATTTCCTGTCTGAATTATACCTGTCAAATACTTTCCATATAAAATAATTTTCAGCGTTGATTTTTTTTCACTTCTTTTAAGGTTGTGTTAAGAAGAAGCAACATAACAAAAAGCTTGAAATCAAAACATTTTTGGTAAATGCTCATTTATTTAATTAATTAGCTGAGCGATTTTTTATTGAAAAGGAATCGTAAAGTTGAATGTTACCTGAATGGTTGTAAGGTAGTCAATCAGATAATTATTTTTAAGATACTGTTTTTCGAAGTGCGCAGTTTTAACATAAGGAATTGGAAGTGTTGCTAAATGAAAGTTGCACCATTTTTTTTTGTTTTTACAATTCCATCGAACATAACTCTTTGTTTGAACAAAAAAAAAATTAGTGCACAACTTTTCTGGACTAACTAGCTGTTAAAAAACGTGAATTCCGTAACAGCGTATGCGAAATTTAAAATTTTTGCCTAACATGCATCAGAACTGTTTAACTCAAAATGTAAAACAATTTTGGTTAAAATTTACTTAACGTCAAACCTCTTATTTTTATCCTAAGCATTGTTTTAAAATGCATTTTATGCATTTAAAATAAATCAAAGTTCAAGATAATTTATGAAGCTATAAAAATCAGGCAGAAAACTTTAAAATCGAACATTTACTTTTTAAGTTATTTCAATAATATTCTCGAAAATGCTTCACTCGCCTTGCATTCAGAATGTCTTAACCAAACGGTTTCCTGTCTTGGTCCCTTATCCTTATAAAAATTGTCCATTAATCTTTTTGTTGTGTGTTTTGGAAAACTGTTTTTCTCTAATATTTTCTCAATGGAAAGGGGTACAGTCATATATAAATCGATGACATATATTCCAGGTTTGACAGAGAGAATCGCCAAACTAAGTGCATTTAGGGACATAAAAATTGCTAGTAAGACAGATAATAAAGTGGGACAATTCTACAGCAACACAAAACATAAAATATCAAAACTCGACAAATCTTGTCTTATTTACAAAATTCCTTGTGACGGAGACGGGTCCAATGTATGCCAGAAGGTATATGTTGGTACTACAAAAAACAAATTAAGGACAAGACTCTCAGGACACAAATCGGACCAAAAAAACAGAAATGGACAAGCCCCTAAGACAGCCCTTTCAGCCCATTGTGCTGAACTTGGACATTTCCCTAATTTTGACGCTGTGGAGATCTTACAAGAAGAAAATAATCACGAGAAGAGATTCATATTAGAGATGCTCCACATTATTAACATCCCCACTGACAAGAGAATAAATTTCAAGAGCGACACAGAAAATTGTGCTCATATATACAGACACTTGGTTGACAATTAGGTTAGTTTAAGTTTAGCTCGTCTATAATTTTAACGTAAGTTTTTGTTTTGTTAATTTATTTAATTGTGTATTGTGTTAATTATTGTTCTAATTATTATTTCTTAGTCACCCCTGAAGATGAGGAAGGATCTTCCTCGAAATATTGGGAAAAAAATTATAAATAAAAAACTGACCTAAAGCCAGAAAAGTGTTTTTATTTTATAAAGATATTTTCTAATGAAGCGCGCATAAAAGTAACAAATAATACTATTCAGTATTCAAAAACTAAACCGGAAAAAGCTATTTTTTTATCAAGTTGTTTACCCCTACCTCTTTCTCTTCCTTAGGGTGCAATCTATATCGATATCATATTTCACCAAAATCAATCCATTAGTTTAGCTGTGAAAACATATTTTCCTATTAGGGTGTGGCCAATACCAAATAGCTTTTCTCAAGATTCAATCTATCTCTGTACCAAATTCCATAAAAATCGGTCCATTAGCTTAGCAAACTATTTTCCTGTTAAAAGTGGTGCTACTCCCACCAAAAGAGCTCAGAGTTTTTAGAAATCTTGTTTAGGATTCAATCTGTAGCCAAACTAAATTTCATCAAAATCGGTCCATTAGTTTAGCCGTGGAGACATTTTTCTTGTTAGGGGCGTGGCACCGCCCATTATAAACAAATATATTTACTCAAGTTAAGGTCTATCTTCATATTAAATTTCATCAAAATCGGTAAGGCGGCTCAGCCGTAACAGCGTTTTTTCCCATTTTTCGTTAAAGCATTTTGTATGGGGAAATCATAGGTCCATGTTAACTTTATTTTACCTAACTTAACGGCAACATACAAACATAATTTTTTTCTGCACATCTATGGAACAGTACCTTTCCAATGATATAAGTTTCACTCCCCTCCCTTTATAGCAAATACTAAAAAAGTTACCACAAGTTTCGATGTTCACGTATTAATGTATAGATTTTTCACGATAGTTTAATTTTTAATCAAGACAAAACTAAACGGCATATAATTATTTTGTACTGAACCTCCTGTTCAGTAGGGGGAGGTGGGGCACATTGATATGATTTCTTTACAAACGAAAAAAAAAAGGCATATTGACAAAAATAATTAAAACAAGTTAAGGTGCTATTTTCGGCCAGGCCGAAACTCACATACCCTACACTGCACTGAAAGTACCTTTTCATCAAACGTTGAAGAGGTTGAATAAGTCGAAAAAAATGCGAAATGTAAGAAAGGTTGACAGAGGCTGAAAAATGTTGAAAAGTCGTAAGTAAGTATATGTACCATGTTGAAAAAAGTTGAGAGAGGTTGAAAAACTCTAAAAAAATTAAAGAGGTTGAAAAAATTTTAAACTATTTAAAATTGATGAAAAAGTCGAAAAAATGAAGAAAGTTATGAAGAAAGTTGAAAGAGGTTGAAAGAGGTTGAAAAAGTCGAACAAATACATATAGAATATATTGGAAAAAGTTAAAGGGTTGAAAAAGTCGAAAGAATATGGAAAATGTTGAAAAAATCGAATATAAATGAAAAATTTAAAATATGCCACGCCCACTTTTGGTTCAACAAATTAGATTTGTGATCGACATCCTCATATTAAATTTCAGCACAGTAGCTTGCATAGTTTGCGATATATGCTGTAATTAAATTTAAAATTTAGGGCGGTGACACACCCACTGGTACAATCCAGCCCGGTTTTTATCCAGAAATAGTTTTTCATAAGCAAACCTCTAACACCAAATTTTAGTATGATTGCTCACTTATTTCGATAAATATACCACTTACCGTACTTTATTTGTATGGGAGGTGCCACGCCCACTAGTGCTATTTCAGCCACTTTTGATTCAGATATACTCCATAGCAACTGAACCACTTATATTAAATTTCATAGCAATTGCTGCAATAGTTTACTTAAAACAGCGCTTGCAAATTTATGTTAATATGGGAGGTGCCACGCCCACTGATGCAATTCTGTCAAAATTAATTTATTTTTAAAGCCTATAGTAACTGACATCTATACACCAAATTTTATGAAGATTACTCTCTTAGCACACTATCTATAACAATAAACAGTTTTTGTTTATATGGGAGGTGCCACGCCCACAGGTACTATTGTACCAAATTTTTGTAAGAAAAGACCTTACAGCAAGTATATATACCTCATTAAATTTCATCACGATTACGTTGTTCGTTCTCTTAATATAACGTTTATAAATATTGTAGGCGGTGCCACGCCCTTCAACGAGTTTTTTTAATAAAGAGGCTGAGCTTATATTGATGACTGCTTTTAGTGGCATCATCTCCAAGATATTTATGAAAATCGTTTGTGCCAATTTTGAGATATATGGAATCAAAATTTTTAACAGTTTAAAAGTGCCACGCCCACTTCTTCAATTCCACCCACTTTTATCTCAACTCAAGATATATTTGATATGTATCCGTTTACCCAATTTCATTGCAATATCTTGAACGGCTTACAAGATATGGTGGTATAAATTATAAAATTGTGACCTGTATGTGAAAGTTTCATTCAATTAGCTTTCTTGGTTTTCCCGTAAACCTTATTTCAACAGACAGACAGACAGAGAGACAGACGGACATCACTAAATCGACTTAGGTGGTGACGCTGATCAAGAATATATATACTTTTCCATACCTGCCACGCCCCTTTCGATGTGTTACAAACGGAGAGACAAAGTGAATATACCCTCGGTGTAGGGTATAAAAAAGTATCTGAATGTTTTCAGTGTTTATCTAACTAACTTATCGGGCATTTCACTCAAAGCGGACAGGGGAAATAGGGTCATGTTTCCAATTTCAGATATATTTGAATATGTTGTACCTGTACATGACCTCGACACAGAAACAAAATATTTTTAGAATGGCAACACTGGAGTCAACTGATTCGACTCGGGTTTCGGCATTACAATGCATATAGCTCCAAAACGGCTGGGCGGACAACTTTGAAATTTGGCACGAAGTATGAGCATAATATAAGCTTTTTTCTAATGTATTAAAAAAAAATTTTTGTTAGACGAACATTTGGGTCCTCCAAATTAATCTCCACCACTCAAAAGCGGCGTCCGCCGGCTTACTGATCCGCTTAAGTAAAAGCGGAGATGATGTAGTCCTCATACAGGAACCCTGGGTTCATGCCGGGAGAGTCTGTGGTCTGAGGACGCCTGGCTATAAGCTACTGGTGGCAAATGTGGAAGGTAACCCCAGAGCGTGCATTTTGGCAAAGACTAATCTTAACTTGTTTTTGCATTCTAATTACAGTGACCTAGATACAGTCGTTGCTAGCCTGGAGATAAAAGCTGGAGGCTTTTGGTTAGCATCGTGTTACATGGCTCACGACATGGCGAGTGGTTTACCACCGACATATTTAAAGGCGGCTGTAGAGCAGGCCCGCTTAAACAAAACCGGGCTAATCATAGGCAGTGACGTAAATGCGCATCACACTGTCTGGGGTAGCACAGATGATAATGATCGAGGTGAGTCACTTCTAGAATACATTTTAAACACTAACTTACTTATCTGCAACAAAGGCTGTGAGCCAACCTTTATAGTAAGGAACAGGGAAGAAGTCTTGGATATAACATTGGTCTCGGACTTTGTTTTTGATTGTATCGTTGACTGGAGAGTCTCAAGCGAGCACTCTTTTTCAGATCATCGTTATATAGAATTTGTTCTCAATGTTAACCCCCCAGAGCCGATTATTCACCGAAATGTAAAAAGGACAAACTGGGGAATATATAACAGGAAAATAGCAGAGTATCTGCCTATCTCAACCCCCGTAGAGCCGTCAACTATCCACGACATAGACAGGCTGGTTCAAAACTTAACGGTAGGGTTAAATAAATCCCTGGAGATTTCTTGTCCTGTAAGTAAACCTCGAGGAAAGAAGAAACCCCCATGGTGGTCAAATGAAATTCAGGTTCTTCGACGAAGAAGTAGGAATTTATTTAACAAAGCCAAAAAATCAGGTTTGGATAATGACTGGAATGATTATAAATCTATTCTCAAAATTTACAAGAGTTCGTTAAGAAAAGCTAAACGTAACTCGTGGAGGAACTTCTGTGGAAACATTGAAGAGATTTCAGAAGCATCTAGGCTAAGGAAGATTTTATCTACCTCGCCCACTACTCTAGGTCTTTTAAAAAAGCCTGACGGCTCCTGGACAACATCTAGCGAAGAGACCTTAGACCTCTTACTAGATACTCACTTCCCTGGTAACTCATTGCATGAACCAGAGGAATTGAATGTTCAACCTCAGATGTCCTCAATTATTCTCGGGGACATTGTTTCGGAAACCAAAATTCGATGGGCGATAAATAGCTTCAAACCCTATAAATCACCAGGACCTGATGGTGTGACACCAATTGAGCTGCAACAATCTGCTCGCTTAATTATACCTTGGTTGACAGCTATTTTCAAGGGCTGTCTTAACCTTTCCTATATTCCTCTAGCCTGGAGGATGACTAAAGTCATTTTCATTCCAAAGGCTGGGAAGAGCTCTTACATAAATCCAAGGGATTTTAGACCAATAAGTCTTTCCTCTTTTCTTTTAAAAACTTTGGAAAGACTCATAGAAATCTATGTTCGCAGCAGTATCAAACCTGAACTGCTGTCTACTTCTCAACATGCTTACACGAAAGGCAGATCTATAGAAACCGCACTTCACACACTAGTGAGCAGCATTGAAAAATCCTTTGCATGTAAGGAATTCGCCCTGGCGGCGTTCCTGGATATTGAAGGAGCTTTTAACAACGTTGACCCAGGTATTATTATTAATGAACTGCAGAAACTGGGTATCAACAGTTCCATAGTTGAGCTGATTAAAAAGCTACTGACAAACAGAGCCATTACCTCAAATCTTGGCATTTCCGAACGCCGCAGGGTGGAGTGCTATCTCCTCTACTGTGGAATCTGGCAATAAATAAGATGCTCATGTCACTGAAAAGGCTGGGCTGTAAAGCTATTGCCTATGCCGACGATGTAGCATTAATTGCATGTGGTAAATTCCCAAACACACTGTGTGAAATTCTTCAGAATGCTTTAAACAGACTCGTCTCATGGGCAGATGAGGCTGATTTAGGCGTAAATCCGAACAAAACTGAACTAGTACTCTTTACTAGGAGTCACAAACTTCCAATTATAGTACCACCTTCGCTAAAGGGCGTTAGACTTGTCTTAAAAAGTAGTGCAAGGTATCTTGGTCTGATATTGGATAGGAATTTAAGTTGGAAAATAAATGTTGTTGAGAGAGTTAGGAAAGCAACTGTAGCACTATACTCTTGTAAAAAAGCTGTGGGGAGAAGATGGGGGCTATCACCTCGTATTATTCATTGGCTCTACACAGCGGTAATTCGACCGATTCTGTTATATGGCATTGTGTTGTGGTGGCCTGTCTTAGACAAGGTCACCTATTACAGACAATTGCAGAAGGTTCAAAGAGCTGCTTCCATGTGCATCAGTGGTGCACACCGACTGATGCCTTGGAGGTCCTCTTTCATCTCGTTCCCCTTGACCTGTTTGGTAAACGAATGGCAGCATGTACCGCCATTAGACTCAGGGAAACTGCTTGCTGGTCCGAGGGAAGTACAGGACACTCAACTATCCTTAATAGCTTGAATTCCGTACCCTCTAAATTGGACTACACTATTCCAGTAATCTCATTCAAGAGAGATTACGTAACCCATATCCCATCTAGGGATGACTGGAAGGGAGGAATCCCGGGGAGAAGGAACCATATTAATTTCTACACGGATGGCTCCAAGTTAAATAACCAAGTGGGTTATGGTATTTACTCTAAGGAACTGAAGATAAGTATTGCTGCGAGGTTACCAGACCATTGTAGTGTTTTTCAGGCAGAGGTTATAGCAATAGAAGAAGTAGCATCCTGGCTGAGAATAAATGTGGTATCCAAGAAGGGTATTAATATTTATTCAGACAGTCAAGCTGCTATTAAATCCTTAGAATCAGTCTTCCTAAACTCACTAGTGGCCCAACAATGCCGCTCGTCTCTAAATGAGATGGCTCAGCATTTTAACATTCACCTCATCTGGGTGCCTGGGCATAGGAACATTGATGGCAATTGCAAAGCTAATGAACTTGCTAGGCAGGGGACTACTGCACAAATTCCTCAAGACAAGGAAGGTGCTGGCATGCCACTTGCTACCTGCAAGTTACTGCTTAAAGAAGACATGATAAAAAAGGCTAACATAAGATGGACCCAAGGGTTAACTTGCAATATAACAAGGCAAATCTGGCCGGAATGGAACGCTAAGCGATCTCTAGAACTGATATCCCGCACTAGACACAGTGTCTCGTCAGTTGTTGCAGTAATAACTGGCCACTGGCTTATCGGCAGACATGCGGAGAGATTAGGTATTCGGTCTTTTGACTACTGTAGAAGTTGTGGGGATGTGGAGGAGGAGGAAAACATTAAACATTTTCTTTGTTCCTGCCCTGCACTTGCTAGAAAACGCCACAAAACACTTGGCTCGTTTTTGTTTGATGACCTGGAGGACCTTAGACATGTTAGCATAGGTCAGTTATTTAGTTTCATAACGAAATCTGGATGGTTCAATGAGAGGGTATAGTCAAGTACCCTGTGGTATCACAATGGACCAAACTTGGTCTAAGTGAGTCGGTTTTTGTAACTGACTGCCACTCCTACCTAACCTAACCTAACATTGAAAAAAATTATAAAAAAAATATTTCTTACTTTTTTCAGTGTATTTTTTATTTATTTTTAAAATCCAACTATGAGGTTAAAAAGGCCAGTAAATGAAGTATAAAATCCAGTAGTTAATTCATTTTTCCAGACTTTTTTAAGCTGAACAATGGCATTTGAAATACTACATACCTTACGATTTCTTAAATTTTCAAAGACCCATATTTTGTAAACCAGTGTTGCCATTCTAAAAATATTTTGTTTCTGTGTCGAGGTCATGTGCAGGTACAACATATTCAAATATATCTGAAATTGAAAACATGACCTCATTTCCCCTGTCCGCTTCGCCGTGAAATGCCCGTTATATAAAACAAATTTCAACTCAGATTTATTTGGAAAAAATGTTATGAAGTGTTTTTTAAAAACAGAATTTCGTATCAAACTGCCCCACACACGGGGTACATTGATATACGCTTGTGGTACTTTGATTAATAGCTTGAAGTATCCCTATATTAAATAAAGTACCTTTCCTTAACGTCTTTTGACATACATAGGTGGATCAGTATCAACTGCGTTATCTTTGAATTGTAATTATAGACCACATTTCTTATTGATACCTTGCATTCCAGTACATCAAAGATTGCAGAAGCCATATCGCTATCATCGATGTTACCTCTATCAATTTATCGTTGTTAGGTTCGCACCATATTCCTTTCTGTTAAGAAACAAAGCGATTAAGTCACAATCTATTTACCAGACGGGACAAATTCATACATATCAATGTGCCCCGTAGATGATTGTATCAATGGGCCCCAAGTGACTTTTGTTTTAAATAATTATTTTACGTATGAGTGTTAAGTAATTATAAAAATTACAGCTGCTTAAAAATTATCAAGGATATGTACTAACCGTATATCGTAATACGCAATTGTCAACACAAAACTATTTTACTTATGAGCGTACAAAACAGGTTAATACTTATCGAACGCGAAGCGGTACCTGAACGCAGTTGAAATTCAAATATGGGGTAAAACACACGAAAACGCCACCTGAAAAAATGTTTGGCTCCGATTTGGGTGAAATTTGACATGATTGTAGTATTGATGTCTGGCAATAAAAGTGTGTTTAAGATTTTGCCCTAATATTATTTGTTGCTCAGATACGCGGGTATGAAATTCACGATTTTCGTACTTTTTCAGAATAAGTGTTTTTTTTTTCGAAAATTCATAGCTTACAGCAAACTTTATCAATTAATAATTGGTGAACGTACATTTTTAGGTTTTTACTTGTACTTTTCAAAAAAAAATATTGATTTTGAAAAAAAAAATTTTCACAAAAATTTTGCGAATTGAAAAATATTTTTGCATTTTTTTTAAAAAAAATTGAAATTTTTTTTTTTTTTTTGAAAAAAACTTTGATTTATTCTGCGCTTAATGCCGTAAAAATTTTCGTGCGAAAAAAATTACTTATATTTTTTTGTAATTTTAAAAAAAATTAAAGAGCTAAAATTCTGTAAATTGAAATGAATTTTTCAATTTTTTTTTTTGAAAAATCCATTTCTGAATATTTTTTTGTTTTTATAATTTTAGGTTTTTATTTGTACTTTTCAAAAAAAAATACTGATTTTGAAAAAAAAAAATTTTCGCAAAAATTTTGAGAATTGAAAAATATTTTTGCATTTTTTTAAAAAAACCCATATTTTAAAAATTTTTTTTTTTTATTTTTAAAAAAATTTAATTTATTCTGCGCTTAATGCCGTAAAAATTTTTGTGGGAAAAAAAATATTTATATTTTTTTTTAGTTTTAAAAAAAATTAAAAAGCTAAAGTTGAAATGAATTTTTGAAGTTTTTTTGAAATATTTTTCTGAATATTTTTTGGGTGAAGTTCAGATTACAGCTTGATACGCAAGCTTTAAAATGATATGCCATAACATGAGGGCAAGTAGTTAATTAAAATGTTTGAGCCGCTAAGCGCGCGCTGTACTACGCGATGAAAGGCTACTGCACTGATTTTAAATTTCAGTTTTAGTTTTCAGGTTAACGGCTCAAACATTAAGGCATTAAGCGCAGAATAAATCAAAGTTTTTTTAAAAATTAAAAAAAAAAATTTTTAAATATGGGTTTTTTTAAAAAAAATGCAAAAAAATTTTTCAATTCTCAAAATTTTTGCGAAAAAATTTTTTTTTTTCAAAATCAGTATTTTTTTTTGAAAAGTACAAATAAAAACTTAAAATTATAAAAACAAAAAAATATTCAGAAATGGATTTTTCAAAAAAAAAATTGAAAAATTCATTTCAATTTACAGAATTTTAGCTCTTTAATTTTTTTTAAAATTAAAAAAAATATAAATAATTTTTTTCCCACGAACATTTTTACGGCATTAAGCGCAGAATAAATCAAAATTTTTTTCAAAAAAAAAAAAAAAATTTAAAATATGGTTTTTCAAAAAAAAAAAAAAAAAATTTAAAATATGGTTTTTTAAAAAAAATGCAAAAATATTTTTCAATTCGCAAAATTTTTGTGAAAAATTTTTTTTTTTCAAAATCAATATTTTTTTTTAAAAGTAAAAGTAAAAACCTAAAAATGTACGTTCACCAATTATTAATTGATAAAGTGCTGATCGATATGTAAGTTGTTCAATTAGCAATCCCTATTTAAAAGCTGATTGTGCAATCATTACCGTGACGTTTGTCGGTTTGGATTTGAGCCCAAATTTTCGCTGTTTTTTCGCTGAACGAAGAGGTGAATTTTTTTACCTTTCATGATCAAGAAAATAATTTCGGAATTTGAAAAAACAGGAAACCTAAACCTAAGTGAAATGAAAGATTGTGTCAAAAGTTTTTATAATATTTGCATTGATTACACAAGGCGACAAAATTTGATCAAATCTCTAGCTCTGAAACCTGAATATACTTTACCAAATGTTCTTAATGCGCTAAGTTCGAATCCAATATCAGGTTTCCAAGATATTCTGAACTATAAGTGCAAAAATCACAATTTTTCGAGATATTTGAGGCTAACATATGTTACATTGAAAGGCAATTTGTTTTTGTTAGACCATTAATGGGGTTCGATAGAACAACTCTTTCTCTACAAAATCATTTTAAATTTGATTGATATCATTTTTATTTCTCTGAAATATCATAAGTTGAAGTTTATTACAAATCTGCCTCACTAAAACGTATAAAGATTTGTATGGAGAAATGCACAATAAATTTCAATTGACGATATTTCGGAGAAAACAAAGATATCGATATAACTCAAAATGTGCCTTAAAAGAGAAAGAGTAGTTCTTCTGGACCTCATGAATGGTTTTGTAAGAAATTGTTGCCTTTCTTTTGAAATTTTTAATCGAACTTTACAGTCAATTGTAGTAACCAATGTTCTTGTGAAATTTCACAAATCGGTTAATGCTTTGTTAAACCATCGGTTTAAGGACTTGCTATATGATGTAGCTTTATTATTTCGAATTTCGGGCTTCCGCAACTTATTCTCCGAATAATTGTTGGACGTATTCTTCCGGTTTTAGAAATTTTTAATTTGTTTTAGTCGACTGAATGTTATTAATTAATTTGAAATTTTTAATCGAACTTTACAGTCAATTGCAGTAACCAATGTTCTTGTGAAATTTCACAAATCGGTTAATGCTTTATAAACAAACATGACAAAGACAACAAATGGAACAATTTAACCTGGTAATTGGTGACATATGTTTCGGCTATTACCACATATATACACATATTCATATGTATATACATAGTCTCATCAGACCAGTTTTGGTTAATTTGTAATGTGATTCGAACCCCCGACCATTCCATGAATTATATGTGGACGGCCGCTCTAACACTTGAGCCACGGAGGTTGTGCTGAACGACATACACAAAGTGCAATTTTATATTATGCGATTGCGCCATCTGTTGTAATTTTATTGTCATTTCTCGTTTGCTGCATAGCTTTGTTAAACCATCGGTTTAAGGACTTGCTATATGATGTAGCTTTATTATTTCGAATTGACTGAAATTCGAGAAACGAGAAATGACAATAAAATTACAACAGATGGCGCAATCGCATAATATAAAATTGCACTTTGTGTATGTCGAATTGACTGAAATATACAGTGAATCCCGCTTAAGTGCCTCCCCGCTTTAGTGCACATCCCGCTTAAGTACCCACTTTTTTGGGACACTATGTTTTCACACCAAATCTCATCTCATACAAATTTCTCCTTTTAAGTACCTTGCTTGCTTAAGTACCGCAACTTTTTGTGTCTAAATTATGATTTTACCCAAGTTTTTCCCTCTTTTAATTAAAAAGAGGGAAAAAATTTTCAAAACGTGCAAAAAAAACACACTGACTTTTTCATATAATACATATGTACATTAGTCTGATTCAAAATTTTTTTTTTTTGTTTTTTTTAAGGTACTGTTGCTCAATAAGTAAGTTTATGATATGAAGAAAAAGTTCACGAAAATTCAGCTCTGTAACTCAATTTTATAAGGTGGCGCCGGAGCCTGTTAGTTTTACATGTAAATTGTATGGAAAAATTATTTTTTTCAAAAAAGGTATCTAAATGAATAGGTGATTAGTGTTGTTGAGCTGAAAAGGGTCGTTTTTCAACGTAATTTTTTACGCTGAATCCGAATCTGGCCTCAGAATTGACCCATCATGTCGAAATCCTGAAATATTTGAGGCTAAGTACCTAAGACATGATGTTTTTTGTCTACTTTCGAGGCCATGTATAGGATTCAAAGAAAGTTGATCAGCTTATTTTTAACAAAAGCATCATTTAGTACCATCCTTGCCCTTTAAAATGAGCTTTCAAGTGGTGATCTGTGATGCTTCCTTGCAAAGTTGCAGCCATTTCAAGGTTTCACACTTTGTCTCTCCATTTGTAACACATCGAAGCGGGCGTGGCAGGTATGGAAAAGTATATATATTCTTGATCAGCGTCACCACCTGAGTCGATTTAGCGATGTCCGTCTGTCTGTCTGTCCGTCTGTTGAAATCAGGTTTATGGGAAAACCAAGAAAGCTAATTGAATGAAAGTTTCACACACAGGTCACATCTTCTTGCAGGCATCTTGCTATTGAAAATGGGCGAAATCGGTTGACGGACACGCCTACCGCCCACACTCTATGTAAATTTACCCAGGCATATTTTGAAAAAAGTTGCAGCGATTTTGGTGAAACTTGGTGATTTGGTGCACATGTGAACGAAATTAAGATTAGACTGGGTTTCAAGTTTCCAAAGGATCGTACAGGGGCGTGGCACAGCCCTAAATTTTATCATTTATACAACCAGAAGCCATTTATACAACGTAAGCCGTTCAATATATTGCGATGAAATTCGGTAAATGGATACATATCAAATGTATCTTGAATTGTGATGAAGCGGAATCGAAAAATTGGGCGTGGCACTTTTGGACTTAAATTTGATTCAGTATGTCTCAAAATTGGCACAAACGATTTTCATAAATATCTTGGAGATGATGCCATTGAAAGCAGTCATCAATACAAGCTCAGCCTCTTTATTGAAAAAACTCGTTGAAGGGCGTGGCACCGCCCACAATATTTATAAACGTTATATTAAGAGAACAAACAACGTAATCGTGATGAAATTTAATGAGGTATATAAACTTGCTGTAAGGTCTTTTATTACAAAAATTTGGTACAATAGTACCTCTGGGCGTTGCACCTTCCATATAAACAAAAACTGTTTATTGTTATAGATAGTGTGCTAAGAGAGTAATCTTCATAAAATGTATATGTATATGGTGTATAGATGTCAGTTACTATAGGCTTTAAAAATAAATTAATTTTGACAGAATTGCATCAGTGGGCGTGGCACCTCCCATATTAACATAAATTTGTAAGCGATGTTTTAAGTGAACTAATGCAGCAATTGCTATGAAATTTAATGTGTTTCAGTTGCCATAGAGTATATCTGAATCAAAAGTGGCTGAAATAGCACCAGTAGGCGTGGCACCTCCCATACAAATAAAGTACGGTAAGTGGCATATTTATCGAAATATGTGAGCAAACGTACTAAATCAAAACCGGGCTGGATTGTACCAGTGGGTGTGTCACCGCCCTAAATTTTAAATTTTACTGCGGCATATATCGCAAACTATAGAAGCTATTGTGCTAAAATTTAATATGAGGATGTCGACCACGAATATAATTTATTGAACCAAAAGTGGGCGGGATTGGAGATGTGGGCATGGCATATATCAAATTTTTCATTTCTATTCGTTTTTTTTTCAACATTTTCCATATTTTTTCGACTTTTTCAACCTCTTTTAACTTTCTTCATAAGTTTCTTTTCAAATTTTCGATTTTAAGTTCTAAATTGCAAAATGTTTGCTTATAACTTAAAAGAAGAAAATTTTCAATACGATATTATGAAAGTAGACGTCAAATGCTAACTTTTATGTCTTAACGGTTTTTCTACATGACGCGTACATTTTGAAATACAAGCGTCCGAAAATCCATTTATTTTTAAAACTTGTGATTTTCAAAAACCCGTATTTTCGAAAATAATCCCGGAAAAACTTTTTCCAAAAACATGTATCGAATATTTTATGACAAGGTATCGAAAAAAAATTGTTTTTGAGAAATCTAAATTTTTAATGTAAAAACGAGGTAGAATGACGCATATATTGAAGACTACAAACTTTGTTTTCAGTTTCCTCATAGTTTCATAAAAGAAATATAATTTTTTTTTAATTTGCTGAAATGGGATTTTATTATAATATATTTAAACACATTTATACATATTTTTTCTTGTTTTATGCATTCTTGTCGTTATTAAAGAATTTTTTTGTTTTTCTAAATTTTCCTTTTTGCAAACTAAACTAAAAGAAAAGAAGTTACGAAATAAAAACGAAATTTATCATCTAAATGGTATTTATGTATGGTATAATTATTAAAGTTAATAATAAAAAATTGATAATTAAAAAAACATAAACAGCGTGTGTGTGTTTTTTTTTTTTCACTAAATAAATCAGTATGATGATTTATTTGAATTTCGTACATTTACTGAAGGTGGTGTTTTAATTTGATGCACGACTTTTGATAGCCCTAAAACATGAAATGTTCATACATAAAAATTAAACATAACTAATGAAAAATTGCACACATCGAGCGCTCTTTTATCTCCATTTACATTGGATACAATACAAACAAATAATAGATTTACGCCAAATAGCTGTAGGTGTCCTTTTGCCCTTCCATACGTTCCAGGTATTCCTTTTCTATGAGTATATCAATGCATTTTTTAATTACCGGAACCTTGGGCTTGAAACGCGTCGACAGTTGGTTAAGCACTTCACTGATGAGTTGAGTATGATTGAGCTTTTTGCGCATCTTCATGATGCGTACGATAGCAGCCTGAATAAGCAGTTTACGGTCATCTTCGATATGCTTTTGCACCGCTTCCTGTTCGACTTTAAGTTCAGTCTTTAATGGTTGGTTAATGTTGATGCGAAGTTTTTTATTCTTGTAACCCAAGAACAATTCCATCACAGAATTTGCATTGAGCACATTTTCATCGTCAGTGCACGTGAGCAATTTGGCTTTTAGTAGTATTTGAAGAACCTTAAAAATTAAGTTTAATATTATTAATATTACATTTTCAGAATATGTATGTACAAATAAGGAATGTCGGAAAAAGTGGTTAGTTGCATTAGAAAAAAGTGTTGCCAGTTGAGTTCAGCTACTTTCAAATTTAGCTACCAACATTTTTTTAAGTTGTTAGCTATTTGTTAATCTATCAAAAATTTGGATTTTTAGAAAAGATATGAAAGCTATTGCAGCTTTATTTCTAGAACTAAAACAACTTAAAGCTTAATATATTAAACAAAAATAGATTTGAAATCAGTGTTTTTTAAATAGAGAGTTTTTGGGAGAATGGAGCTGCTTGTAGAAGTCCACGTAAGTGGGTAAAGTTCCTGATCGCCACTCACCTGGGAGTGGCCAGGGATGATTCTTTTGCAAGCAGTTTAAGCAGCTCACAAACTTCCGGCCTTTTGGCCAAGTATCCTCTGGAGATCCCTTGGACACCCTTCCGGGGGTGAGCTAGTTGTGAGAAGGCGAGTCTCTCCTAGACTTAAAACTTGGAATGTGTGCGTAGGGTTTGGGTCCCACCACACATTATCATCATTTCCAATGAAAACTAAAACAGCCTCGGATAATAACCCCCACTACGATGACGACCACTGTAAACGAAAAACGGACAATGATTTACGGATATGCTCCTGGAATGTCCGGACCCTACATAGGGAAGGTGCAACTATCCAACTGGCGGAAGCCCTCGTAAAAATAAAGGCTGACATCACCGCCATCCAGGAGATGCGATGGAAAGGACAAGGCTGCTCTAAACGGACGAACTGTGATATCTACTACAGCGGCCATGCGAAAAGGCGCGAATTTGGTTGCGGATTCGTTGTATATCGAAAATTACGCCACCTAGTTTCCCGGTTCACGCCAATAAACGAAAGGTTGGCTACGATCCGTATCAAGGCAAAATTCTTCAACATAAGCCTAATTTGCGCGCACGCCCAAATGTAAAGAGTACATAGAAAACTTCTGTCCATATAATATGGGCTTTACCCCACCTCCAAAACGCATGATTTGTCACTTTTTCCAAATCATTTCACTCTTTGTAAGATAATTCGCTTTTGTATAGCGAAATAGTAATACTTGCCTCAGATATTTATATCTAAGTTTTTAATGCAATTTAAAAATATCTAGTAATGTCAAATAGAATAAAGCTGTATTTTTTGTATAGAATACAGGTAGATCCACTTCTGATAACATTGAACTCTAGTGCAGGCCAACTTTATGGACACCTGTTTTATTACGGTAGATATCATACAAGGAATTTAGCTTATTAGGTAGTTCAATTTTTTCCCTGAACAAGTATTATGTTTGAGGTTTGCAGCACAATATTTTGTACCTGTATTTGTATAAAAGTCAAATTTTAAGGCTCAATAACGCAGTCCAAAAGTTAAGAAAAAAAATAATACAAGATCAATTTCGAGAAAAATTGGGTATTATAGTAGATATGACGGAAACACAGCAAGGCGATTTTTTGAGAAACCAGAAACAACTTCAGAAATAACGGGAGTCGATGAGGACGTGATAAAAAGATTACAAGTTATTTTAAACGTACTATCATATAGAGAACCCGTTAAAGTAGAAAAATTTGAAAAGTATACCAAGGAAACTGCAGACATATTAGAACATAAATACAGCCAAAAATTACTGACCCCCTCTGTCCATAATACCTTAGCTCATAGTGGACAAATTATCAAGCCTTACCCATAGGAGAATTATCAGAAGAAGCCCAAGAGTCTAATAACAAAGGTTATAAGAAGTACAGATAGATATAGCAATACATGTAAAATTTCACGTATTCGATAGAATGAGGACTTGTTCAATATACTTTCAGCATCTTCAGATCCTTTGATTTCATCACTTAGGCAACTTAGGTCACGAAAATAACTGACTGATAAATTCTGTAGTACTGTTTCAAGTTTCTTAGATATCCAAAATAATGATGATATTTTTATAGAATTGAAGATTGTTGTTGATTTTTTAAAGAAATTACCTAATTTATTGCTGTAACCCTTTTTTTAAAACTTTTCTAGCCTTTGAGAAAGACTGTTTATAAATTATGTTAAGAGATAAAAAAAATAAATGCATATGAATGAATTAGTAAAAATTAAAAAATTTTTTTTTTATAAAAGTATTTAAAAAATTTTTAAATTATTTAAAGTTCATTAATTGAATAAAGCGCACTAAAATTTATACAAAAAAAAATATTTTTTTATGAATTCATACCACTAAAAACCAAAAATTTCAAAATTTGGACTTTCACCTCTTTTTAAAAGTATTTATAGCTAAGACTCAAACCTAAATCTTATATATGTCATATCTACAGAAATTACCAACCAAAATCCTCCTTACTTAAATATCTTTACCCGTTCAAAAGTTATGATTTTAGCAACGCGAAATCGCAAAAGGCGCCACTATGCGCCGGTGGACTTTGGACACACATCTCCCGCTCAACCAATCAACCTCTGGAACCGACGACGCCGGTAGACTTTGGACACACATCTCCCACTCCATACGCGCTGCTGCCGAGGTAGTCATTGGTTTCCGACGCACACAACCTCGAAACCAATGGTATGACCAGGAGTGCCGCGATGCGACTGCTGCAAAAACAAGACGACGCTGCAGTCAGCCGCAACGCGAGCCGTGCGAGAAAACTACCGCGAAAAGAGGAAGGAAGAGAGGCGCATTTTCAGACGTAAAAAAAGGGAGCAATAAAAGCGTGAGCGTGAGGGACTTGAGGTGTACCAGGGCAAGAAGGATGCACGAAAATTCTATCAACAAGTTAAGCGTCTAACTCAAGGTTTCAAGCCCGGAGCATCCACTTGTAGAGACGAAAATGGAAATCTGGTTACAGATACACAGAGTGTACTGAGGTTATGGAGGCAGCATTTCTCCAACTTGCTAACGGGCGATGATTCCACCAATTCCGCCCAGAGAGAATGCAGTACGATACCACCAATCGATGATAATGCAGTGGAAGTACCATCACCTAGCCATGAAGAGGTTCGAGCTGCTATCCAGCGACTCAAAAACAACAAAGCAGCGGGTGCTGACGGCCTGCCAGCTGAGTTGTTTAAAGCTGGTGGCGATGAATTGATAAGGTGCATGCATCAACTCATAAGCAAAATATGGCTAGCGGAAAGCATGCCCGACGATTGGAATCTCAGCGTGCTTTGTCCTGTAATAAAGAAAGGAGATCCGACAATCTGCCCCAACTACAGGGGTATCAGTCTTATTTCCATCGCTTATAAGATCCTCTCGAGCGTATTGTGTGAAGGATTTAAGCCGCAATCTATCAGTGTGGCTTTAGACCTGGTAAATCCACCATAGACCAGATTTTTACACTACGCCAAGTCCTGGAGAAAACCCATGAATATCAAATCGACACTCACCATCTGCTGCTTTCACTGCTATTGAAAAGGAATCAGCCAAAGTGGGTTTGACGGTAAACGAGGGCAAGACGAAATACATGATGTCTACTAACAACAACAAGAGAGCATGGGATCTAGACTCTCATGTTACAGCGGGCAACTGTAAATTAGAAGTTGTTGCCGTAACCAGCAACAATGATGTCAGTCTGGAGATTAAGCGGAGAATAACAATTGCTAATAGGTGCTACTACGGTCTCAGTAAGCAATTACGTTGCAGAGCTCTCTCTCGATCGACAAAGCTAACACTCTACAAGACGCTCATTTTACCTGTGCTTCTTTATGGCGCTGAGGCGTAGGTGGTTTCGACAACAGACGCAGCCGCTCTTGGGGTGTTCGAGAGGAAAGTTCTCCGCAAAATCTTTGGTCCTGTTCGAGTTGGCGACGACTATCGACATTGACATAGTTAAGCGTATAACAATACAGCGACTACGCTGGCTGGGTCATGTCCATCGTATGGATAAAGAAGCTCTTGCGAAAAAGGTATTCGAAGGGAAGGTCCCCGGTCAACGACGAAGAGGGAGACCATGCCTCCGGTGGATAGACCAAGCTGAGGAAGCCCTAACCACGCTTGGCTTTAATGATTGGAGAAGGCGCGCGCAAAACAGAGGCGGCCGTAACCTGACAACGGGTTGTTATGGCCATCTAAGTAAGTAAGTAAGAGTGTTTGTATTTTGAATATTTTGTATATGTATATTATTTTTTTGCCTATATTTTAGCTTGAGGTTGAAAAAGAATTGTCCCAATATTTGAGCTCCCTAACTCAAACCTGTAAACGGCGCGGACAGAGTTTATGTCCGATTTCGTTCAAATTTTACGAAAAAACCGACTTACTAAAACGTAGAAAAAGTCTGCCTTAGGTGCCAAGATATAGCGTTTTAGGTATTTTACCAGTATGGGATAAAACACCCACTGTTGTCAAACAACACCTACATTTTTAGTGTGGCTGAAAATGCGGATAAAATACACCCGAAACGGTTTTTTTAAAGAAAAATTGCGAACCAATATGCATATATTATAGAATTGGGTTTGAAAAAAATTCTCCCCAAATTTAAGCTTCTTAAATTAAACTTGCGAACGGTACAATCAGTTTGTTTCCTATTACAATTCATATGGAAGCATGGACTTTTTTACTAAAACACAAAAAAAATCTGTCTTTCGTTTCACCCTAGGTTTGAGCTAGGAAGCTCACATATTGGGACAATTATTTTTAAACCTTATGCTAAAATATAGGCAAAAAAATAAAATATTATCTAAAAAATTTTCAAAATAAACACCCTAACATATATAGTATTGTATCGATAGTAATTATTTTTGATACCGATATTCTATACTCAATACTTTAGAAACGATATTTTTGGCATCGAGTACCTCGACTCCGATATCGCATAGAACTAAAACCAAAAATAAATGTTTTTTTTTATCTTTATCTTTTCTTAAAAAAAAAAAACAACTCTGTACATTTCGGCTATCGAAAAAATCCAATTTTCTCGGGAAAGTTTGTTTTGCATTTTTTTCTCTTATTCAATACCTACAACTTTGCTAAACACACAATACAAAAACAATGTTCATTACGGTTGACTGAGAATTTGCCGTGTGAAAATATTCAAAAAATTCTAAAAACCCAGTTTGAACGATTCTTTTCACAAAATCAGAAAATCCTTATATGAGCCAACTTGACAAAAGTAATAATGCAGAAGTTCTAGTTTTTACAAGTACTTTCACCGGCAAGTCTCAAAAATGAGTCCAAAATCATGTGTTGCACAGTGTAAGTGTATAAGATGTTTGCAAATGATGTTAAATTGTTTCTTTAAGTTTCTAACATTTCAGGTTGTCATTTCAAAATGATTTGTTACGTTTTAATCAGTTGTGTTCAATCAATAACCTTAAATTAAATATTGATACTGTGTGTCAAGTGGATTACTCCATAAATAACTGTTTATTAGTTCCGAAACAAGAAAATGAGAACTTAAGTGTGATTTTTGATGCCAAATTTAATTTCAAATTTCACTATGATTATATTGCACCAAAAGCTTATGCTATTTTAGGTTTCTTAAAAAGGAATTCGGTCAGTTTTTAGGTTTAAGGACCCAATGGCAGTGAAGGCTCTTTATTTTTCTTTGGTTAGAAGTATTTTAGAGTTCTGTTCAATTATTTGAATACATTTCATGCAAAGCATTCAAATCGAATTAAAAAACATACGTTTTACTAAATTCACATTATAAAGATTACGCTGGCCGGATGGTATTCCATATCATGATGCAAAACGTAAATTGCTTGGGTTGCAGTCTAGTCGTACACAAAGTTATTATTCCTTATTTCTAATTTATTTGTTTTATATGTTACTAATAGAAATTTAGGAACTAACCGTATGTTCGAAGATCATGCCCCTAGAAATAGTTGTGCAATGTTTATTCTTTTTAATTAAATATACTTGTACATGGTCGTAAGAAGTATTTTGACATGCAAAAAAAAACACAGTTTTTTGTGTTTTGCTTCAAATTTATGAGAATGAAAATTTATGCATCAACTTTATAATGCTGCCGATACAAACACATCAAAATTGAACTTCGTTTCTGAATGAAATTAATATACATATAACATTTTTACTAAGATGGCAAAAAGTTTGTGACGTTTTATGTGGCACAAGTTTACTTAAGTGCCGCCTCTCGTTTTTTTTATAAAACCCTTGTTGGGAAATGCATCTAGTTTCGGAGATATAGGCCCCTATTGCGGTTGTCGATTTGCGATAAAATCGATAGCCATCGATTTAATAGAAACGATGCCATTTTGGTATTACGAAACTCAATAGAAAAAATTTCGTCATTGTGACTTGAAATATTATTATTTTTCTTGAGACAGCCATTTAGTTTCATTCAGTTTGAAATATTTTGTGTGAAAAAATTTAAAAAAATAAAGAAATATCTACTAAAATAAAAAAAAAATCTTATCTATCAAAGCAAAATGATAGAACAGCCAGCAATTGTGATCGATAAACACAATACCAAACAAAATCGTTAATAGAAAAAAAGCGTTTATCTATTGTAAATCGACAACCGCAATAGGGGCCATATACATCAGCAGTAGAGAATATATCTCTTAGTAAAAATCATTATAACTTGGGAACCCCCAATTCAATTTTCAAAATATCGATTTTATTGATTCTTTTCGATTTGAACTCAGACATAAAGATATACAGTGGCGAACAGTGAAATCCGGACAGACAAAAATAAATTTTAAAAAAAGGTTTTACGACGCCGTCAGCCTCTTTGTTTTGTAGGTATGGCTCTTTTTTTTAAAGGTATGGCGTAGGCAGGGCTTTTTTTCAGAGGTAGAACAATATCTTAATATAAATAGAAGTTTTACTTGTTGTAGTTTTAAATCATTCTTGTGTTATTATGTTGGAAAAGATGCCAAATTACAAAAAAAACTTAATGAAGCGGATAAGCGCGAGATTTTGACGTTTTGAAGCGATAGATTAACGATACGGGAAATCTGCTAGAGTAGGCTTTATAAAGTCCTCAGTAGCCGAGTTTTTGAAAAGCGCGAAAAAAATACTACAGAAGCTGATTATCGACTTTTAAAAAGAATTAGGCTTAAAAATCACTTCAAAATTAGAAAAGAGTTTGGGAAGTCACCGTAATTTTTAAATATGAATAAGTTGGTTTGTTACCGATTTGCCTGCTGGCTTGGTGGAATGAAATAAAAATCGATCTAGGTTTGGGGATTGCCTGTAAGAAAATAGGCCCATCAGAACTAACGCCATGTGTATTATTCGCTTCAGGAGAAGACAGGGAAAAAGAATAGTTATGGTTACTGGTGACGTATCGAAAAGTAAGGACAGTCTGACAAAATTTCTTCAAAGAAGTTGCCCTCTTTTTTAGTTTCTTTGTTAGAAACTTTTTTTAAGATTTTTTGATTGCGAAAGAAGCAGAGGGATCAGTAATAGTTTTATTTAAATCAAGAGAGTAAGCCTCATTTTTGTTGTTTTGATTTCGAAATTTAAGTTAAGATAATTGCTTAAATTATCTTTAAAATAATAACTTAGATCATTTGAATATTACTCAAATTGCTTTATATTGTCGAAAAATTCCGACGGCTATGTGCTCTGCAAGATAGACTGCACCACAGCAGGCTCAAACGATCAGAGCATAATAAGTCTGTAATATAATCGGTCAAGTTAGCATGAACAAGGAAACATACAAGTTGAAGTACATAGTTTTGGATTCACGTTAATCTGTTAAGCTAACAAGATACCAGACGAAAAACAGTTCATTGGAGGATGAAATTTGATTAAAATATGAATAGTAATAATTGCATATACTAGCACCAAAGTGTTAATTTAGACATATGTAAAGGTCTCTGCTAGAGAGCAATATCAAAATAAGTTAAGTTTAATTTTGTAAACAAAACAAAGTAGCAATGCAATCGGCTTTCACTTTGCTTAAAAATTAATACTTAGGAAAATTATACATTTTTTAGAGAAGAATACGTTAACTAAAAACTGAAGAGTTTTTACTATTTTTAAATTACAACATTTGGTACTGAATACAAAAAAAAAAAATAATGAATAAAACAAAGACATAAAGTTAACTGCTAAAGATGTTGAAATAAGAACTCATCAAAATTCAATATATGTAGGTACATATTTCACGTAGCAACTCTATGTTGCAACATAAGCAGTCAAACTGCAAAATTAAATTTAACAAAATCAAATTTTAAAGTTTTGTTGAGAACTGTCTTAATCAATGATTTTGTTACTAATTTTCTCCTACACTCAAAAAAAAATAGTGTTTGTCACATATGATATTGATGGAACTATTTCAAGTGTTTTTGGGATATAATAAAATTTTTCCACCAAAAACTTTTAATTTCACTCGCATTTGAGTTGTTGGTGCAAACATTTTATTATTTCCCAAAAACACTTGAAATAGTTACATCCATATAATATGTGGCAAACATTTTGTTTTTTTTTTTTTTTGATTGTACATATATGTATGTAAAAAACAAATAGGAATGATTTCTGTATAAGTTTTTGTGTTTTCTGCAAATTGCAACGTTAAGTTATCAACAACTTTTGTTACGTCAGTGTGTATACTTACTTGTATAAGATTCTCCTGTTGAATCTGTGTATTTTCGCCAAGTTGCTGGACCGTGAATTTAGTCTGGTCATTGAATTGCAACAGAACTGCCATTTGGAATGTGCTTGCCTGCAGCGTATATTTGTTTTTGAAACAGTTCGTCACCAGCTCTCCTTTGCACATGTGATACAGCCAATTCAGCTTACGCCCCGAATGCCTTGTAGCATAAAAATTATTAAACCGCTGCACGGAGCGTTCTAGTTCGGAAGGAAGCAAAAAATTACTGCTTTGATTAAATGGCCAGGAACCAGAAGACAATACTTCAATGCTAAAATCAATTTCTTGAGGGATATTTGATGCCTGTAGATATTTTTTGAATTGATTATTCAAATCCTTTGAAACGCCAATGTCTTGGAACATACGTTGCAGTTTAATTGTATACTCGTAGCCACAAGTCTGTTTTAATTTGGAAATCATTACAGCTTCAGCATCATCTGAAGCTGACGTATGATTCACTAGTCGTTTGGCAAGCATTTTTGAGTAGAATTTTTGGAAAACATCTTTGTCTTCGATGTATTTGAATACAACCATAACTTGATTTAAATTATCTTCAAGTTCTTTTTCTTCTGGATTTTTAGATGATTTCTTTAGCAAAAGATCACAGTATTTGGCAAGCAGTTCCGGTGATTTGCTAGCAGAATTCGCTTGGGTAACAACATTTGAGTTAATAAATTTTCCACAAGCCTTATCAAGAGCAGCTACAAACCCATTATCATTGTTAAAAGCTGTGAGGACAAGAGCATTGTATTTCTTATGCACCTCCAATATGGTTTGTACGTAAATCTTAGGATCGTTAGCAGCTTCAGTGTTACCGCATTTTTCAATAGCTTGTGTACCCTGTTGAAGAATGTGTTCCTCAAGAATCGTTTTTAATTCGCTAAGATTTTTGGGGGTACGTGCTACCAAAGAATACATTCGCTTCAGATCGGTGTTTTTATCAGAATTAAGGAGATTTTGAAATTCTGCTCTAAAGATGTCCAAGTGTTTCTCTATCAAAACCTTAAAAAGTAAGCATAATTCATTAACATGTTTTTAACGTTATTTAAATTTAATATCAGAAAATATGACACTGACAAAAACCTACCATACTTATTGTCAGTAAAACTAATGACGATGTGACATACACATATGTATGCAGGTGTAGAAGGAGTAGAAGTAAAAAAAAAGGCCGAAATCCTGTTTCGTAATATGTGAATGACTTTAAAGGTTTATTAAAACAAAAATTTTTATAAAATACCTGCTATTTAATTGGTTTACATAAATTAAAAACAGCCAATTCGTTTTTGCAAGTAAAGCACCATACTATGAATCTTTTAAATTACAGACACAACCAGCTTTATTTCGTTAAAAAGTTCCGAAAAAACTCGACACTTAAACAACGTTATTGAAGGAAATATTGCTTATAGTTAAGTACGTTATCTTTTATTTTTAGTAAATATAAAATGAAATTTATTACATTTTTAGCAAAAAGGAACAATTACATTAGTTTCAAAGGATTTTTATCTAAAATATCGGATAATAAAGTTAAAATGTTTTTAAGTCAAACAAATGAATATTTAAATAAAAATAACATAAGCCACACGAATAACATTTTACAGGAATCAATAAAAGCTGCACAAAATGCTAAATATAATAAATTTCTCAAATTTTTTGATGTAGTTTGTTGAATTATTGCTTTGTTTAGTGTGAGAACCATTTCAAGCATTCTATTATTGTGAAATAGATGAAAAATATGATGTAAAGTTTTTGAAGTTATGTGTACATATACATATGCATGTTGTTTCTGCAGCAAAAAGGTTTAATATAAACTAAGATATTATTAAATGCGCAAAAATTGTATGCATGGATATCGGTAATTTTTTAAATAGATGCTTCCTTTCTCTTTTTAAGACTTTTTTGAAACGAAATATCTCAAAAACTATGGGGAATAGGATAAAAAAACATTCAATCTATTTGTAGTGTATCGGAACAAGGACAAGAAAATATCATACCTTGAATGACCAAGAAACTCACCGGATCTTAATCCGATTGAAAATCTTTGCGTTATTGTAAAGGCTAGACTTCGTAAAATAGACTTCACAACAAAAACAAAAATGATTGGGACATGGTTTCAAGACCAGCAAGTATCTGAAATGTGTACAAAACTCGTGGATTCTATGCCAAAACGTGTTAAAGAAGTTAATAAATGTTGTTTTTTCAAATTATCACTTGTGTTCACATTAATTCGAACAATACTGTAGTACATTTACGAAACACATGCAAAGAATTGAGAACGTGAACTTAATGTGAGGGAAGAAAATCTTATCTGTGTAGCAAATTTATATATCAAACAATGAGTTTATTTTTAAATTAATAAAAAAAATAAACAAATTCCCGAAATCAGCCACTACACCCCGTATTTTTTGCTCAGGTTATCTACAATTTGTGAGTTACTCTCTTCAGTGTTCCGATGTTTGCTCTTGCTATTTAGTACCCGCTCGGAAACTCTGTTTTAATAATAACATCTAAAACAAAAATAAATACACTTGTACTTTTTTCCGGTTTGGCATTCGTTTTCGTTTCAATAACGCACATATACAGTATTGGCCAAAACTTAAGCACCCCCTAAGTACATTTTTTTCACATCATAATTTTTTTATGGAAACAACGTTATTGAACCATATTAAGTATTTATTTTATTTATCTATACCTTTATTATTGACATACAAAATTTAAAAAAATTCTGCAACTCATAAATAAACAGTTAACATTAAAGGAACATTTTTTAACCCGAAAACTTGACGGACAAAACTAAAGCACCCCCTTTTGTATGGTAAATAAAAACTTTTAAAATTAGTACATAGTTGCGAATCCTATATTCTCTACGACATACGCACCTCTTTAAGGTATAGAGGATATTAAATTTTCAATGATATCCTGCGATATCCCTTCCCAGGATATTTTTAAGGATTCCATAGATCTGCCGCGGTTTTTGGAAATTTCTCTGTTGATATTCATGGTAAATATACCCCACAAGATCTCAAAAGGATTCAGGTTGGGGCAGGCCAACCAAAAAGTTCTATCCTATTGCTCTGAAGCCATGTTATACAAGCTTTAGATGAATATAATGGATCGTTGTCCTGATGCAACCTTCATTCAAGTGGGTTTTCTGCATATTTTTTGCATATGGCACCATCACGTCTTTTAATATGTCAATGTACATGAAGCAATCCATAATTTCTTCAATCCTTGGCCATAAAGGATTTTCAGACCATTACACTGCCACCTCCATTATTACAGTGGCTTTACAATACTTAGAATTCAATCTTTCTCCTTTTGGCCTGCGTATATGCCTTATTCCACGAACACCTCAACTGGAGTGTCTAAAAATAGAAGACTACAGTAATCCCCGCTTAATTAAACATTCCAAAATGTTCGCAGTTTTGCTCAACAAAATCCAGCTTAATTACACTAAAATTCAATTGAAGAAATCCCGCTTAGTTGCACTATTGTTCAATAAGAAAAATACGACTTAATTGAACTTTTGTTTAATTAAGCAAAACAGCTACTTCCATAGGTAAAAAAAACTATTTATTTTTGTCAAAAAAACAAAATATCATTTCTTAACAAAAACGAAAGAGAATAAATTAAAAATATAATATAAATAACGGAAAATAAGGTACATAGTAAGTCTGTTCCATTACTTGTCATTACTTGAAAATTCGTACATAAGTACTTAAACGTATTCTCGTAGACATTTTTTTTTACTTATTCTCACAAATTATGCAACTTGCGAGTTTCCAAAAGTTACGGACCAGATCTAGTATGTAATTCATTTAAATTTTTGTTTTGTAAGTCAATAGCTCGAATGTGAGGCTCTTTTTTTTCCTATCGAAGAAGCTCGTTATTAAGTATTGCCTGTTTTGCACGTTCTATCTTTGAGAGACAACATGAGTGCACATCAGCGTTGCCATTTTAGCAGTTTTAACAGCAAAATCAAGTTTTTTAGACACGCTATGACTAAAAAAAAGATCATCAACTTTTAATAACCACTAAAATTGTATATTTTCCAAAAAATCTGGTTTATTTCGGAGGTAGCATTTTTTTACAGTTTTTTTCTTCAGAATTTGCAGTTTTCCCTAAAAAAATCTGGCAACATTGGTGCACAAACATATGCTCTAATTCTTTGGAAAATGTGTCTTCAATGAGAAAATGCTGATGCTAAAGTTCAATCGCTGTTAGAAGCTTTTTCCCCTTCTATATCTGATTGATCCGAGGTCAAATCTGCTATAACGGTCTGTGCAGTTTCTTTATTGGTGAAGGGTCCATATCATGGCTTGCCAAAAACAGCCAATAAAGCGGGATTTTGTATAAGAATTTTTATAACTCTGTGAATTTTTTTTTGTACACTTAAACGGGAAATTCAAATAAGCGGGATTCAATTAAACAGGGAAAACGCTGTAAATTTCTTGTGGGAGTTTAATAATGACACAACGCTTCGGACAATTAAGAAGGAAATTCAATTAAGTGTGATTCAATTAAGCGGGAACTACTGTATATTGTTTTCTTAAAAATTCAATTATAACTTAAAAGATTCGGATGAAATAAGGCGTATACGCAGGCCAAAAGGAGAAAGTTTGAATTCTAAGTATTGCGAAGCCACTGTAATGAGTGGAGGTGGCTGTGTAATGGTCTGAAATTTATTTTCTGGTCAAAGGAT
Source organism: Tricholauxania praeusta (assembly GCA_949775025.1). NCBI lineage: Eukaryota > Metazoa > Arthropoda > Insecta > Diptera > Lauxaniidae > Tricholauxania > Tricholauxania praeusta. The sequence goes on from OX459031.1 coordinate 48,553,326, forward strand.
TGGACCAATTCATAGGATTGAAGAAATTATAGATCGCTTCATGTACATTGACATATTAAAAGACGTGATAATGCCATATGCCTATGCAGTGGCGGATCCAGGACTTTCTTGAGGGAGGGCTAACATTTTTCTTAAATGAAAACACACATTGATTAAATTTTTCAACGAGCAATATTTATATTTTTTGACATATTACAATCCAATCAAGGGTTTCAAGACGGCGAGGTTTCTTCTGACAAAATAGTTCAGCAATTTCAGCGGATCTGATATAGATTTCTTTATGAATATTTTCCAGAGCCAATCCTTTCAAGCAATCTTCTGTCATTGTAGACCTTAAATACAATACAATTTCAATCATTTTAATACAGAAAAACTTTGTTCTGCTGGAATTGTGGCAAATACTTGCAGTAGAATTGTGATGCATTGGAAGAACGATTCCATTTTTTTTTTTGGTTTTGATAACACCTTTTACAAAAAAAAAAAGATCTGATTTCTCATATACTTTTCTCTATGTATTTTAGGGCGTAGATTCCAAAAATGACAACCATTTTTTTTTTTCTTAAGAATCGTTTTCGAGATATCCCCAAAAACCCTTTTTTCTGCACTTTTTTCATTTATTTGGTCAGATTTCTATGAATTTTTTTCGACTTAAATCAGTTGCACACTATTCAAAAATTATTCTGTCTATCGGTTTGCTGTTCATGAGATAAGGATAGGATTTGATGGAGTTACAAGCGTTCAGAGTGACTTTTTTGGTCTTTTCAAAAAAGTCACAAAATTTCAATCGGTCGGTTTAAGTCCAAAAATCTTTCTAATCTATTTTTTAACAAATATGTATTTTAAGTATATATTTTCTCAAATCGGACACAAAAAGTTAAAGTTAATCAAAAATCAATGAAGAAAGGTAATTTCCATATTTTCATGCATTCCCATATGTCCAAGTCTTTTGGTTTATGGTGTAAAAGGAACCGTATTTTCATTTTTGATTAACTTTAAAATTTTGTATCCGATTTGAGCAAATATATACTTAAAATATTTGAAGAGCTGAGATGCAAAACCCGCCAAGTCAAAAAAAATGAAAATGTGAGATATTGTAGGAGGGGACAGAAAAAATGTTTGTCTACAAGCCTGTATACTCTTAATTTAAAAAAAAAATGTTCCTTTCACAAACTTTTGATTGCAAAAATTTCTGTTGAATTCTTTTTATCAAAACCCGCCAAGTCCACATTTCTGAGAATCAAAACCCGCCAAGTCCAATTTTTTATTAAAAAAGATTCGATTTTCATAAATGCAAATAGTTTTATGTTATTTTAACATTGAAATTATATTGTGTAATTAAAATTTCAGTCTACATTTATTCAAATGTTTTGAAATTAATTTAAACTTAGCCATTTTTAAAAAATGATTTCGGAACCTTTTACTATTATTATTTTTCAAAACCCGCCAAGTCCCGAGGTTTCAATTTCAAAACCAGCCAAGTCCACAGTTTTTGTTTCAAAACCCGCCAAGTCCAAACGTTTTTTTATTATAGTCCTTATAGATTAGGTCATAAAATGTAATGAAAAATCAGAATTAATAACTTTTGACAACTATTACAATGGCTCACTCTACTTTTTTACTGTAGTTAAATTTCTGTGGAAAACAGTTTTTTCGATTTTCCCAAAATCGCAAAATACGGACTTGGCGGGTTTTGCATCTCAGCTCTTCATTTGTTAAAAAAATAGATTTTCATCCTGAATATTAAAAATATAAAAAACAAAAGCTTTGACTTTTTTGAAAAAAACAAAAAAAAGTCACTCTTTTTGGAATATGACCGCTTGTAACTCCATCAAATCCTATCCTATGGTCTTGAACAGCAAACCGTTAGACAGAAGATAAAATTAATTTTTGAATAGTGTGCAACCGATTTAGGTCGAAAAAAAAATTTATAGAAATATGACCAAATAAACGAAAGAAATGCAGGAAAAAAGGTTTTTTCTAAACGATTCTTCAGAAAAAAAAATGGTTGTCATTTTTGGAATCTACGCCCCAAAATACATAGGAAAACTTCTATGAGAAACCAGATTTCAAGATGAGGCCCAAAATTGTAAACTAGTGTAATGGGCAATGTTTTCATTGCATTCAAAGTATCTTTGAAATCGGTTTTACAACAATGCTGATGACACAATTTAATTTCGGATTAGCGCTCAACCTACAATTTAAATCACTTTCGTAAGTGAGAGCAGCCCCTATTATTTTGTCAACATGCCTCATCGAGTGATTACCGGTATAAAACGTTCTAAGGGTAAAATACTCAAAAATGTACTCTGGAATTTTGATTTTAATTCTGAAATTTTATGATCCAAATAAGGATAGAATATTGCGGCTCTGAAACATTTGAGAAAGATATGTGAAATAAAAATAAATTAAAACTAGTAATATTCGGCCATGCCGAAACTGACATACCTAACACTGCATTGAAAGTACCTTTACAATAAATGTTAAAAAGACGTTGAAGAGCTTGAATAAGTCGAGAAAAAATGTAAAAAAATTGAAAAAGTTTTAAAAGTGTTGAAACAGTTGCAAAAGACTGTTTGAAGAAATTGAAAAAGTTGAAAAAATATGGTAAATGATGAAAAATATTGAAAGCGGTTGAAAAACTCTCAAAAATTGAAGAGGTTGAAAAATGTTGAAACAATTCAAAATCGATGAAAAAGTTGAATAAATAAAGAAAATGACGAATAAAGTTGAAAGATGTTGAAAAAGACGAAAAAATACTTATGGAATATATGTATGTATTGGAAAAAGTTAAAAGCTTGGAAAAAGTTAAAATCACATGGAAAATGTTGAAAAAAATCAAAAAGAAATTAAAAAGTCGAAATATCCCACGCCCACTTCTTCAATTCCGCCTACTTTTGGATATTAAATAAATTTTATTTGTGATCGACATCCGCATACCAAATTTTAGCACAATAGCTTGTATATTTTGCGATATATGACGTAATTAGTCTTAAAATTTAGGGCGGTGACACACCTATGGTACAACCCAGTCTGATTTTAATCCAGAAATAGTTTTCCATAAACAAACCTCTTAAGCCAAATTTTAGTATGATTGCTCACATATTTTGATAGATATGCCACTTAACGTATTTTACTTGTATGAGAGTCGCCACGCCCTCTGGTGCTATTGCGCCAAATTTTTGTAATAAGATATCTTATAGCAAGCACATCTGCCTGGTAAAATTTTATATCGACTACGGTGTTAGTTCTCTTAATATACGTTTATAAATTGTGGGCTATCCACGCCCTTGTGAGAGACTTTGAAAGCTCGAATCATTTTTTCCATTTCATTTTATTTATGCATTTTTTTGATACAAGAGTTTTATTTTTTACAAGCGATTTAATTCACGTATTCATAGTAGCATTTGTATCAAAAAAAGAGTATGGCATTTAATATAAAAGTAAATAATATAGTTCAAAATGCCATTTTAAACATAATTCTACAATATATAAAGTGTTGTGGGATAACAACAGAATTTAATCACTAAATTTAGATATATGTACAATTTAATTAGGACGTTTTTCACAAAAATAAAAGATAAAAATATAGGTAAAAATATAAGAAAAATTACATTTAAGTTGAAGTAAATAAGTGGCAATACAATAAGACACTTATCAAATAAGCAAAAAATAAAAAAAAATCATAAAAAACATTACAGTGTAGGTCTCAGCAAAATCTCGATTTCTAAATGATTGAAACTTAAAAGATTAATCGTAGCCAAATCCAAATTTTGCTCACAGTTGCACCAAATCATTTCATTAAAATCGCTGCAATAGTTTCAATAATAACTTAATAGATATGTAAATATAAGAATATTTGTTGGTCAAATTACGTCGGAACGCGGAATTTGAAAAAAAAAATTTTTTGAACTTAGCTCCTCCACGATCGGACCAGTCTCGAAAATTCTTATATTTATCAGTTTTTTTAAGAACTTAAAAAAAAAACGAAGAGGACTTGCATTTCGGAAATCAAGTTTTTTTTGAAGTGAACTGAAAATAAACGATGAAGACAAAGATGTTTCATAAAGCCGTATTTTTTTCTTTAAAGAGCATCAATGCGTTACAAACGGGATGACAAAGTTATTATACACTCAGTGTTGGGTATATTTTTATACCCTACACCTTTGTCTCTCCGTTTGTAACACATCGAAGGGGGCGTGGCAGGTATGGAAAAGTATATATATTCTTGATCAGCGTCACCACCTGAGTCGATTTAGCGATGTCCGTCTGTCTGTCTGTCTGTCTGTCTGTCTGGGTGTCTGTTGAAATCAGTTTTACGGGAAAACCAAGAAAGCTAATTGAATGAAACTATCACACACAGGTCACATCTTCTTGCAGGCATCTTGCTATTGAAAATGGGCAAAATCGGTTGACAGACACGCCTACCGCCCATACTCTATGTATATTTACCCCGGCCAATTTTGAAAAAAGTTTCAGCGATTTTGATGAAACTTGGTGATTTGGTGCACATGTGAACCAAATTAGGGTTAGGCTGGGTTTCAAGTTTCCAAAGGGTCGTACAGGGGCGCGGCACAGCCCTAAATTTTATCATTAATACTACCATATCTTGTAAGCCGTTCAAGATATTGCGATTAAATTTGGTAAACGGATACATATAAAATATATCTTGAATTGTGATAAAAGTGGGCGGAATCGAAAAAGTGGGCGTGACACTTTTCAACTGTTAAACATTTTGATTCCGTATATCTCAAAATTCGCACAAACGATTTCCATAAAAATTTTGGAGATGATGCCGCTGAAAGCAGTCATCAATACAAGCTCAGCTACTGGACCGAAAAAACTCGTTGAAGGGCGTGGCACCGCCCACAATATTTATAAACGTTATATTTAAAGAACTAACAACGTAATCGTTATAAAATTTAATGAGGCAGATATACTTGCTATAAGGTCTCTTACTACAAAAATTTGGTCCAATAGTACCTGTGGGCGTGGCACCTCCCATATAAGCAAAAAACTTTTATTGCTATAGATAGTGTGCTATGAGAGTAATCTTCATAAAATTTGGTGTATAGATGTCAGTTACTATAAGCTTTAAAAATTAATTAATTTTGACAGGATTGCATCAGTGGGCGTGGCACCTCCCATATTAACATAAATTTGTTAGCGCTGTTTTAAGTGAACTATTGCAGCAATTGGTATGAAATTTAATGTATGTATTTCTGTCGCTATATGGCATATCTGAATCAAAAGTGGCTGAAATAGCATCAGTAGGCGTGGCACCTCCCATACAAATAAAGTACAGTAAGTGGCATATTTATCGAAATATGTGAGCAATCATACTAAAATTTGTGTTAGGGGTTTGATTATGGAAAGCTATTTCTGGATCAAAACCGGGCTGGATTGTACCAGTCAGTGTGCCACTGCCCTAAATTTTGAATTTTTGTTGCAGCATATATCGCAAACTATACAAGCTATTGAGCTAAAATTTAATATGAGGATGTCGATCGCGAATATAATTTATTGTACCAAAAGTGGGCGGAACTGGAGAAGTGGGCGTGGCATATTTCAAAATTTTCATTTCTATTCGATTTTTTCCAACATTTTCTACATTCTTTCGACTTTTTTTAACCTTTCAACTTTTTCCAATATATCCTATATGTATTTGTTCGACATTTTCAACCTCTTTCAACTTCCTTCATAAGTTTCTTTATTTTTACGACTTTTTCATCAACTTTGAATTGTTCAAAAATTTTTCAACCTTTTTCAACTTTTTTAGAGTTTTTCAACCTTTCTCAACTTTTTTCAACATTTTGCATATATTTTCGACATTTTCCAACCTCTGCCAATCTTTCTAACATTTCACATTTTTTTCGACTTACTCAACCTCTTCAATGTCTTTTCAACATTTATTTAAAAGGTTATTTCATTGCAGTGTAGGGTATGTGAGTTTCGGCCTGGCAGAAGATAACACATTAACTTGTTCTTTTTATTATTTATTTATTTACGAGCGGTGGAGAATCAATTTATTGTCTAATTCAACAGCGATTGAAGATGCTTGACATGAGTACAGACTGAAGAGATTTGTAGTGTCTGATCTTGTAGTTTGCGACTGAGCGACAATATAGGAACATTTACAATTTTCAGAATATGTAACGATACTAACAAATTGGAGCGTGCTATCGAAGCTGAAAGTTGGACAGCTTTTGAAGACGCTTCGGTTTACTAGCTTTGTTCTAAGTCTTGTAATGCTTAAGAGATAAACAGTACTAATTCGCTGAAAGTATCAACGTATCTAGTCGCACACAATGCTTTTAAACGATTCTTTTGTTTCTGGACTCCGTTCGAAAATTTTATCTTTCAATAGTTCTACTCTTTTAGATGAATTCGAGAAAAATTTTGACACTGATGAAACTGTGCCTAGCATGTTACGAATGAATTGAAATATTACATGATTTTGAGAAGCAGAGATGCAGAGAAGCCACTTGAATGAAGGTTGCATCAGGACAACGATCCAATATATTCATCTAAAGCTTGTAAGACCTGGCTTCAGTGCAAAAGGATAGAGCTTTTTGGTTGGCCTGCCTCGACCTGAATCCTTTTGAGATCTTGTGGGATATCTTTAACATGAATATCAACAGAGAAAATTCCAAAAACCGCGGCAGATCTATTCAATCCTTAAAAATATCCTGGGAAGGGATATCGCAGGATATCATTGAAAATTTAATATCCTCTATACCTTAAACAGGTGCGTATGTCGTCCAGAATATAGGATTCGCAACTAAGTACTAATTTTAAAAGATTTTATTTACCATAAAAAAGGGGGTGCTTTAGTTTTGTCCGTTAAGTTTTCGGGTTAAAAATGTTCCTTTAATGTTAACTGTTTATTTATGAGTTGCAGAATTTTTTTAAATTTTGTTTGTCAATAATAAAGGTATAGATACATAAATAAAATAAATACTTAATATGGTTTAATAACGTTGTTTCCATAAAAAAAATATGATGTGAAAAAAATGTACTCAGGGGGTGCTTAAGTTTTGGCCAACACTGTACATATAAAACACACTAGACTCCAAACCCTTTTTCTCTGCTCATAAAAAGTCCCCTCGTCAAGCGCCGGCGTGCTCAGCTGAAATCTGCTCTTTCCGACATAACTTTGGAAAATAGCATACAATTACACTGGTGCGCGCCTTTATAAAAACTAATATTTTCCAAAGTTATGGCGGAAATTTCGATTTGAATGCAGATAAATTCTTAGGATTGATTGAAAAAAAAAATTTATGTCGAATTTTATGTTGAAAAAACATGGTGCACGTCATCAGTAAAAAAAAAATCGTAGTTTCCAAAGTTAGCTGACCCGACAGTCGTTGTTCTGTCATCTATTACAAAAATTTGTTATAGATATAACAGATAGAATATTGTTCCCTCTTTAGCTCAGTGGAAATAAAAACACTTCAATTATTGTCGAATAAGAAATCATGTCAAAAAATCCGTTTTTATTCTTACAGTGTGTATACGATACTTATATTTAAATCTTGGCAGAACTCTCAAACTGTAACCATTCCACGTAACGAAAATGCGATTTAAAAAAAAAATTATGGGAACCACCCTAAATATTCACCCCAAATAAAATTTATAGTGTTAATTCCATGTGAATCGATGAAGCGATCCTTAAGAAAATGCGATTTTAAAAATATTTTTGTATGAGGACCACCCTAAATAGAATTTATAGAACTTAATAATTGTCTCTGAGTATAAAAACCACGTGGTGTTAATTCCATGTGAATCGATGAAGCGATCCTTACGAAAATGCGATTTTAAAAATATTTTTGTATGAAGACCACCCTAAATATTCACTCTATATATGAAAAACATATTTTAATAAGCGCGTCCAGAAATAAGTCCTACGTGGTGTTAATCCCATGTGAATCGACAAAGAGATCTTCAAGCGAATGCGATTTTAAAAATATATATGTATGAGGACCACCCTAAATAAAATTTATAGAACTTAATAATGGACTCTGAGTATAAAGACTACGTGATGTTAATTCCATGTGAATTGATGAAGCGATCCTTAAGAAAATGCAATTTCAAAAATATTTTTGTATGAGGACCACCCTAAATAAAATTTATAGAACTTAATAATGGACTCTGAGTATAAAGACTACGTGGTGTTAATTCCATGTGAATCGATGAAGCGATCCTAAAGAAAATGCGATTTTAAACAATTTTTGTATGAGGACCACCCTAAATATGAATCTTAAACAAAATTTTCTTTCATAAAAACCTTGTCCTAAAAATTACATATGCAACGAAAAAGAAGTCAGCCAAATCGGCCGAGCCGTTCTTAAGTGATGCGGGAACACACACAAATTGGCAATTTATTTTTATATACAGTGGTGACCACGAAATTAACACACACTGCAGTGGTAACTTCATATTGAAAATATTAATATTATAGTCCAAGAATTGTAAACTAATATTTTTCCGTGAGTGTTGCTTACAACAAGATGATAAAGTACCGTTAATTTAAATGGTTGTTTTAACTCTAATTTTCCACATATTACAAACATTTTAAATTAACGCGCCTTTCAAGTTGGCCACGAATTTAGCACAGTTTAAAAGTATCGCTGATTTTTTTTAAAATTTTCTTTGATTTGTTATATTCGTATGGTATGCTTCAATTATGTAATTTTGAGTTTAATTTTAACAAAAAATATTTAAAGATATGGCAAAAGAAGAGTGGTGTTCAGAGATTCGCCGGCAGGTAATTCATGAAATAAAAAATAATGGTAGCACAGTTGCAGAAATCAGTCTGTCCCTTAAATGTTCGAGAAAAGTGGTATAGAATACATTACAACGCATACAGCTGTATGGGAGAACTAAAATTGTAAAATAGTGTCCAAGAAAGCGCAAAACAACAGCGAAAGAGGACAGTATAATTCATAGAGCTTTACTTAAAGACCCTTTTAAAAGCTCCAATAAACTTAAAAATAAAATTTCGTCAGAATTCGGCATAATTGTGTCCTCAAGAACCATAAGAAGGCGTTTAAATAAAAAAAAAATACTTGGATGCATAGCCCAACATAAACCACTTGTGTGACCAAAAAATATTAAATGAAGAATCGCGTCCGCAAAAGAACATTTGATCAAACCGATTAATTTTTGGCATCAGCCATGATGCGTATCATGGTTGATGAACAACCACTAAGCTCGTCTACTTCCTTATAACTTTTTCCACTTTTTATAAGATTTTGAATAATTTTTGGTTTTTCGTGAGTGCAGTGCACACTTCGCCCCACTAAAGTTGTAAAATTATTATGGTGATATTTTTTTCGACCTTTTAATTTTTAATAAGAATCTTAATATAAGATTGTTCAGGCTATATAGCCTGAACAATCTTATATTAAGATTCTTATGTTGTAAAATTATATTTTTTTTTATTTTGCCAGCATAAATCTATTATATAAAATTCATTTTTTGTCTGTCCGTCTGTCTGTCTGTCTCTTATGCACGCGGAAACTATCCAGCCGATTTTGATGAAATTTTTACAGTATGTTAGTATTGATCGGGCGAGTGTTATAGGCTATAAAACTTTAATTTAGGGTGCATATTTAGGGTGGCCCTCATACACAAATGTTTTTAAAATAGCGATTTCTCACAGGCAGTCAAATCGATTCTCATGAAATTTACACAGTATGGCTTTTATGTTAGGGGGCACAGATTGAGTGGTAAAAATTTTATTTAGGGTGCATACTTAGGATGGCCCTCATACAAATATATTTTTAAATATCATTTTCATGAAGACAAATGAATCGATTTACACCGAATTTACACTACGTATCTCTAATGTTAAGATGCATAGCTTAGGCCACAAAACTTTTATTTAGGGTGGCCCTCATACACAAATATTTTAAAAATTCCATTTTCTCAAAGACTGCTAAATCGATTCTCTTGGAATTTACACCAATTGGAATTTATATTAAGAGGCAGGGACTAGATTGTAACAATTTTATTTAAAGTGCAAAATTAGGGTGGCCCTCATACAAAAATATTTTAAAATATCATTTTCACGAAGACAGGTTAATCGATTCACACCGAATTTACACCACGTAGCTCTAATATTAAGAGTCATATCTAAGGCTTCAACACTTTTATTTAGGGTGGCCCTTACACAAAATTTTTTTTTATACCATTTCCTCAAAGACCGCAAAATCGATTCTCATGGAATTTACACCATATTGCTTTTATATTAAGAGGCACAGATAAGATCGTAAAAGTTTTATTTGAAGTTCAAACTTAGGGTGGCCCCCATACACAATTTTTTTAAATATCATTTTCACGATAACAGGTTAAACGATTCACACCGAATTTACACCACGTAGCTCTTATATTAAGAGGCTTAGCTAAGGATACAAAACTTTTATTTAGGGTGGCCTTCACACAAAAATATTTTTTAAATATCATTTTCTCGAAGACCGCCAAATCGAATCTCATTGAATTTACACCACATGGCTTCTGTTTTAAGAGGCACAGATAAGGTCAAAACAATTTTATTCAGGGTGTATACTTAGGGTGACCCTCATACAAAAATATTTTTAAATATCATTTTCACGAAGACAGGTTAGTCGATTCACTCCGAAGTTACACCACGTAGCTCTTATGTTAAGAGGCATAGCTTAGGTTACAAAACTTTTATTTAGGGTTGCCCTCATACAAATATTTTTTTAAATATAATTTTCTCGAAGACCGCATAATCGATTCTCATGAAATTTACATCACGTGGTTTTTATATTAAGAGGCACTGCTTAGGTTATAAAAATTTTATTTTGGGTTCATACTAAGGGTGGTCCTCATACAAAAGTATTTTTTAAATAGAATTTTCACGCAGACCGTACATCGAATCTACACCACGGTTGAGGTGAGGCGATGCGCACAGGGTAATGCTAGTATTAAATAAAACAATAAAACTTACTTTCTATTAAAAAATTATAATTTTTTTTTGACCGAAAAAAAAGTTATATTGTTACTTGCCCTGCACTACTATTTCACTGCTCGCTCAAAAATGGCACATGTAGCAATGACTGCTGCTTCAAAAAAAAAACCGTTACAGTTAAAATGTTTAAAATTTGCAGAGATGTAGATGATAAACTAAAGATGATTATTGAAAGCGATAATCGAAACAAAAATCGTTTTAGGTATACAAAAAAAAACAGAAGTCATATTGCAAGTGTGCACTACTATTTTACTGCTCGCAACTGTAAATATTTTGAGAAAAAATTTTTAATTAAAAAAATTAGTGTTTTAACATATTTATTTAAATTTTTTAACTTTTTTTATTAAGTTATAGTCTTTCTTAACATGAAATGATTTTTTATCCTATCTACTATAGTTTTTGAGATATTTCGTTTCAAAAAATGTTCAAACACGTCAAAAAAAAAACAAAGTGTGCAGTTATTAAAAGAATGACCGATATACATAATAAATGAAAATGGGAAAAAAATAATAATGCATTGCCACTTTTTTATTTTTTTCTAATTAATAATTTGGATCCAAAGATCTATCCAATTTAATAAAAATTCTGACCACTAAGCTTATGAAAATGTGTAAAAAGGTACGAGACCGTCAAATTGTGGAATCTATCTGCAAAAAAGTTAAAGACTCAAGTAGCACTCGAATGAGGTATTGAACGAATAAGCTTTCTTTGTTTAGTATTGTTACATAGGTTAATAACGATACTTAAGTTTTCAAATTCAAGTAAATTAAAAAACATTCGAAAAATGTATGTAACTTAAGATACAACAAATCACTACTTGCCTGTTCACACGTACTGACGAGTAAGTCGTGAGTGCTCTCATGTAAATATGATGTCAAAACACAGTTCAAATCACCACGATCAACACGCTTGCGCTCTTCATCTAAGCGTATTTCAACATGCTTCATGTACTCAGTGACGATATTGTTACTTAAATAAGCATCCGATTCGTGCTCATAAAAAGTAGCTGTTTCTGCAATGAATTTCTTTTCAAAATTTTCCTTGTAAACTGCTAACTTTTGCTCCTTAGAATCAGATTCCTCTTCGTTAAAACCCAACTCAACATAGCAGTTTATGACACTACGAACAAGTGAACGGTTTATACTCTTGCCATTACGTTCTTCTTCGATCGATTTAAGCACTGCGTTTGTTACTGGCTCATTAAGGATCTTGAAAAGATGTTCTTTCCATGTGACCAACGCTAAACGATAAATTTCATAGATGCCCTTTTGCCCCTCTTCACATTCACGTTTCACCCAATGGCGATTCAAATAGGAACAAATTCCATTCAGTACAGTGCTTGAAAATTGATATGCAACCCATTGTTTTGTATAGTGTGAGAGTAGAACTTCTTCTCCTTTAATGGACACAAAGTTCTGTAGCAGCTGATTCAAATAGTTTTTAAGAAATTCCTTAAGTCGATCATATAATTTTTTGCCTACAAGTTGTGCTCCACCAGACTTATTTGTGGAGCGATTATTTTGAGTGGCATTTACGCTAGTGCAGTAGTCATAAACATAGGTATATAACTGCATATAGCGCACCTTTGTAAGAGATTGTTCAGGCTGAAATACTTGTATAATTCCCTGTTCGAGATCGGTCCATATTTCCTCCAGATTGGTGTGTTTAAGAATCGTTGATGTTCCGTGGGAACCTTGGCGTTGCATTTTATTTGGAGGCGTATATCTGTTATCTTTTGCTTGTCTCTTGGTCGCTTTTATTTTTTCAATTTTATCAAAATACTATTAGATGGGTTAATCAAACTAAAAATAGAATATACCAAATGGAGTTATTAATTTGAATCAAGTTTAATTTATACTAATATAATAATAATTATTTAGACGTAACAGAAGGCCCTCCACCTAGCTTTTTTTTCTCACCACTGGCTCCGAACAATAATAGTTGAGAAAGCTATTCATCACAAATTGTACTCTCAAAGTATTGCCAAGTCAATGTCAAGAAGGTAAACTGCGAATAAAAAATTGTTCACTTGGCAGCCGTGCGGTCTGTACCGCAAATCTACTCGGACATGCTTACTATTTCGATATCGGGCTACCAGGCCTACAAGATTAATGAGTTTATTTATTCCTTCAGAAAGTAAGAATGTGGAACTTGAAATACTTTTTATGCTACAATCTGTTTTTAATGGAATTGACTGTAAAGTTACGTTATCTAACGGGACTTAATTTAGCACACTTCTTGCAGAGAAGCGTCTTGAATTTGCACTGTTCATATTTTAGCTGGAAAAAATAATAGCGACAAAATATATTTTTGAGTCCCTAGGTCAAAGTCTATCAATAAAATTGTTCTCAAGTGGTAAGTTGTATTTTAGAATGATATAATAAATACTTTATATTTGGATCCTTTACTTACTTGTAAGACTTAACCGTTTTTTTTTTTTTTGGAAATGGATCGTGGAAAACATTGTTCACAAGCTTAAAGAGATGCTATTAAAACATTGAAAAAATCAAGCCAAAAAATTCGATATATGGCCAGTATAATGAAGTGCTCTAAGGACATAATTTGCAATGCTCTGAAATCAGTTGCAACATGAGAAAGCAGAAGGAGAAATCCAAGATTTCACCAACTTCGACGAACGTTTTGGATCATTGTCGTGCATAAGTTCCGATTGAAGAGGCATTTCCTCTTCTGCATAAGGCAACATTGTAGAAATAAGTGTGTTTACGTAACCTGCAGCACATATTTTGTCTTTTATCCAAAAAAATTGCCCAACTCCTGCCGCCGAAAAGGAACCCCCTTATCACTATAGATTCGGCACCGTGTAAGATATTGCAACTTTTAAAATGGTGCCCTAAATCGATATGCTTTATGTTGACATTTTTATACCCTTCAAAATGAGATATCAGCAGTGAAAATGGTTAACCAGGTTCAGAGATAATAGGCATCGAATTCGGCTGTTTTTTCAAAAATAGCGTTTTTTGTTAACTTTGACTTAACAGTACTCAAGATTCCGCTTATCCAGAGAGCTGCAATTATGGCTGTGTTGCTATCCTTAATGGTTTTTTGACGTATCAAAGTTTCAGCAAAATTGGATGTTTTTTGAATTTCACCCGTAAGTATGTAATAAATAGGAATATGTAGCATTACTAAAAACAGTAAATATGCAATGAAAAAAAAGCTCTGGCGATTTTTTTTTTCTTTTGATGTATATGAACTATATATTAAATCCCAAATAATTCCCCATCCAAGTTTTTGGTGTAACTCAACTTTGCATTTAAACTTGGCTAAAGCCAAAAATTTATTCAATTTGTTAGAATGAGTTGAAATATATGATCTTTTTTTGTAATCATAGTTTGGATATCCCAGTTTGTTGTCAATTTATTTTTAAGGCGTTGCTGTTTAAATGCTGTTTTATTTTTAAGTGTGTAGCTGTTTTCATATTATTTGTGTCTGTTAATCGCAAAAAATAACTTAAGGCGACTTTTGTTGCCTAAATCTGCCTATCTCGTGTCTGTTTACTTCCATATGTAGAAATGAGAGAAATAAACAGCTGTTCGCTCTCTCTCTCTCTGAAAAATAGTTAACAAGAACCGACTAAGGTATTTTAGAAGTTAAATTTTTTCAAATGTCAAAAAGCAAAACATCTGTTCAAAAAAATAAATAAATAAATATTCATTTTTTGTGAATTCAAAATACAAATAAATTTTTTAATAAAATCAATACTAAAAAGTAAACAGCAATGGAAAATAAAAGCCAGCAGCTATGTTAGTTTGAACTTGTAGCCTCGGTCTTTCGAAAAGCCTAAAAATGGCACGTAAAAAATGTTGACCGAAATTTGATTTGCGCTCCATCGGAGTAAGATTTTTTTTTTTTTAAATAATTATTCGACCTTTTTCGATTAAGTATATTTTGATTATTTTATTTTGGCTAATAGGTCAATCAGTTTGAATTTTTATTTATTAATCATTAAAATTTGAAATACCCAATATTTCGAAGAAGTTCCTTCTTCATCCTCAGGGGTCACTAAAAATTACAATATGCAACAATAAGTAAACATCATAATAAATTATTTAAAAGTAACATAAAAATTAAACACTTTCACTAAGATAAACAAAAAAATATAACGAGACAATGGTACTGAACTTACATTTAAGTTTAATGAGGTCAAAATTTGAACTAAATTAATTATTAACTAAGTGCCTATATATGTGAGCACAATTTTCGGTGTCACTCTTAAAGTTCATTCTCAGGTCAATGGGAGTATTAATAATGTGAAGCATCTCTATCATTAGTCGTTTGTCATATTGGTTCTCTTGTTGCAAGATCTTCACATCGTCAAAGTTAGGATAATGTCCGAATTCTGCACAGTGGGCTGAGAGTGCTGTCTTAGGAACTTGTCCTGTTCTATTTTTTGGTCAGATCGGTGTCCTGAGAGTCTTGTCTTAAGTTTTGTTTTTGTAGTACCAACATAAACTTTATGGCATACGTTGGACCCGTCACCATTACAAGGAATTTTGTAAATAATTTTCGATTTGTCAAGTTTGTTTATTTTATCTTTAGTGTTGCTATAAAATTATCCAACTATGTTGTCTGTTCTGTTTGCAATTTTTATGTTGTCAAATAAATGAGATTTTGCGAATCTCGGTGAAACCGGGTATGTATGTCATAGATTTATATTGTTACGAAATTTCTGTCTCTTTGACGATAATTTCGATCTCTCACACTTTTCTGAGTTCGATCACTGGATTGTGTAACAATTAAAACACACAAACTTATTTAGTTATAAAATGGTTTATTTTATTAACGTTCAAATTCTAATATTAATTTAACACTGTATAGAAAACTGTTTTACTTTACTACGGATCACACTGTATTCACTTTATTACTTTTAATTCAAGTGTTCCACTTCACTGTTGAACTACAACTGTGTCCGAAAACTCAAATGACACCCTTTTATACTACAGGCATCACTTTCTCGAATAAACTACAAGCTGCCAGATGGCGTATATTCTACTATTATCTACAACCTACTAGTGCTACTTTGTAGCGTGCATTCTACTACTATCCACAATTCACCACAATGCATGGCACACTGACGTTGAGCTAGCTATTATGCTAGATGTTAGATGGCGTTGTACGTTGTACGACGGCGATAAATTCTCTCGGTTGTTGACTTTTTATTTATAGTCTGTTAAGTTTATTATTTTGCCGCTAGATGGTGCTAGTATGTTTATGCTAGCTAGTATCGTTTAGTTTTCTTTCGTTGGTATTTATTTCAAGAGTTTTCTAGCATAAACCAAATTTCGCTACACTGCCCTCCGCTTAAACTTGTTCGTCCCGAACAAGAGTCTCTCCGTCCCTAGTATAAGGTGCCAGCCTTTCGATGTGGACTACCTTTAATTTACTTTTGTTCCCGGGGTATTTTTGGATTCGATACACAACATCATTAATCCTTGTGACGATCCGGTAAGGTCCCTCCCAATGAGTCTGTAATTTAGGAGACAAGCCTCGTTTTCGTTGTGGGTTATGTAGCAGCACTAGTTGACCTTCTTTGAACCCTTCAGTATTTGCTCGCAGGTCATACCGAGCTTTCATCTTGTCGCTAGCCAATTGAGTACGTCTTCTAATAAGCTCGTGTATATCTGCTAATTCTTCTCTTTTCCGCGACATGTAATCGTCAGCATGGGTCGTTTCTGGGACAACGCTTACTCCGTACTTCAAATCTGCTGGAAGTCTTAAGTCCGTACCAAAAATGGCTTTTGCTGGCGTAACTGTAGTGGTATCGTGTATTGCCGACCGATAAGCCATCAGAAACATTGGTAGATGCTCATCCCAATCTTTTTGTCCTTTATCGACAACCTTTTTTAAATGTTCCTCTAGAGTACGGTTGAACCTTTCGACCATGCCATCGGACTGAGGATGCAAAGCTGTGGTGCGTGTCTTCTGTATTCCAAGCATGTCACAAACCTCCTTAAAAAGTGTCGACTCAAAATTTCGTCCTTGGTCGGAATGCAACTCAAGTGGAGCTCCATATCGGCAAATCCAATTTTTGATGAAAATGTCTGCCACTGTTTTTGCTTCTTGATTGGGAATGGGATATACTTCTGGCCACTTACTGAAGTAATCAATTACCACAAGGATGTATTTATTTCCTGCATTGCTGATTGGAAAAGGTCCCGCTATATCCATGGCTATCCTCTCAAAGGGAGCTCCAACGTTATACTGATGCATTTTTCCCCGAGTGCGTTGCCTTGGTCCTTTAGCAATTGCACATTGGTCACAACGGCGGATCCAGTCAGCAACTGATTCTTGGCATCCTACCCAATAAAACCGTTTCTTTATTTTCTCTGTGGTTTTCGTTATGCCCAGATGTCCACCACTCGATCCATTGTGATAATCCTCGATTATTTCCTTAAATTTGGCCTTTGGAATAACCAGCAGTTTTGAGCGAGTTTTACCATCCTCGCTTTCCCAGATTCGGTAGAGACAACCATCATGCAACTCCAAACTTTGCCATTGCGCCCAGTATGCTTTACAGATTTGGCTTTCATTTGAAATTTCTTGCCACGCCGGTTTCCTACCCAGCTCCTTATACTTAATTATAGTTGCCAAATCTGTATCATTGCGCTGGTCCCGTTTTACCTCCTCTTTTGTCCACTTTTCTTCAGGCAAAACGTTCAAAAGGCGCACATCAATTGTTCCAGCTTTATTTTCTGTTCGCGAACAATGACCGCATTCAATTTTACATGGACGACGGGAAAGTGCATCCGCATTTCCATGCTGGCTTCCTTTGCGATGCTCTATGGTGAAATCATAGCTCTGCAAGCGTTCTATCCACCGTGCGATTTGACCTTCAGGATCCTTGAATTGAAGTAGCCACCTTAATGCCGCATGGTCTGTCCTCAGGAGAAAGTGCTGTCCATATAAGTACTTATGGAAGTGTTTCACGCATTCCATTACTGCCAGTAACTCTCTCCGAGTTACGCAATAATTCCTCTCAGGTTTCGACAGAATTTTGCTGAAATATGCGACGACTTTTTCTTGACCATTGATGATTTGGGACAAAACTCCTCCAATACCATGGCCACTCGCATCGGTGTCCAATACAAATTCTTTGCCGGGTATTGGGTACGCGAGAATTGGCGCTGTGGACAGTAATTCTTTCAGTTTTTGGAATGCAGTTTCCTGTGCCCCACTCCATTCGAATTTTCGATTTTTCTGTGTCAGCTCATGTAGACTGCCTGCAACATTTGCGAAACCAGGAACAAAGCGTCTGTAATAAGTGCATAGACCCAGAAAACTTCGCAACTCATGAAGATTAGATGGACGTGGCCAATTTTTCACAGCTTTTATTTTATCTTCATCTGTGTGTATTCCTTCTGACGTAACCTTGTGCCCCAGATATTTGACTTCACGCTGGAAAAGTGAGCACTTTTTCGCACTTAATTTTAGTCCAGCTGCCTCCAAGCGCACAAACACTTCCTCCAGATTTTTCAAGTGGTCATCAAAATTATTTTGAACTTCTCCTTTGAATGATTCAACGTCATCTCGTAACTCAATCATTTTTGCATCGAGGCCATCTACCATTTTGGAAACCTCCGTTCGAACAGCTTCAATGTTTTGATTCATTGCGTGGATCTGCGTCGCGTTTTGACTTAATTTTTGGTCTATTTGCAGTGCATTTTGACTTAACTTTTCGTCTATTTGCAGTGCATTTTGACTTAACTTTTCGTCTATTTGCAATGCATTTTGACTTAAGCTCTGACCAATTTCTTCCCGAATGGCCTGGATATTGCTATTCATCTGTAGTGTATTTTGACTTATTGCCTGCGTCATCGCCATTAACATTTTCTCGAACTTTGACATATCTACAACTTCACCACTTGCCGCTGGTCCAGAAGTTTCTTCAACTTTCGCTGCTGATTCTGATACATCACTATAAAATTCATGCTCTTCCAGGTTTACACCTTGAGCCTCAAGAGCCTGCCGTAAGCGTTTCTGTAACTCCACCTTTCCGCCAGTAGATTGCAGATTCAGCTGCTGCAACTCCTTCTTCAGTTGATCCACTTTTAGCTCGTCAAACTTAACCATTTTTATTTATTATTTTTTTTTTTTTTTTTTTATTTAATTGATTGTTAATTCTTTTTACACAATCCCACTTCTGACACCAATTGTTACGAAATTTCTGTCTCTTTGACGATAATTTCGATCTCTCACACTTTTCTGAGTTCGATCACTGGATTGTGTAACAATTAAAACACACAAACTTATTTAGTTATAAAATGGTTTATTTTATTAACGTTCAAATTCTAATATTAATTTAACACTGTATAGAAAACTGTTTTACTTTACTACGGATCACACTGTATTCACTTTATTACTTTTAATTCAAGTGTTCCACTTCACTGTTGAACTACAACTGTGTCCGAAAACTCAAATGACACCCTTTTATACTACAGGCATCACTTTCTCGAATAAACTACAAGCTGCCAGATGGCGTATATTCTACTATTATCTACAACCTACTAGTGCTACTTTGTAGCGTGCATTCTACTACTATCCACAATTCACCACAATGCATGGCACACTGACGTTGAGCTAGCTATTATGCTAGATGTTAGATGGCGTTGTACGTTGTACGACGGCGATAAATTCTCTCGGTTGTTGACTTTTTATTTATAGTCTGTTAAGTTTATTATTTTGCCGCTAGATGGTGCTAGTATGTTTATGCTAGCTAGTATCGTTTAGTTTTCTTTCGTTGGTATTTATTTCAAGAGTTTTCTAGCATAAACCAAATTTCGCTACAATATATTATTGCACTTGGTTCTGGCCGTTGTCTATATTTGTCATGGGATCTCTTTAATAAATGTTTAATAGTTCTTTTTGGGAAACTATTTTTAAGTAAAATATCCTTAACTTTGTCAATGTTGTCTTTAAAAAATTCTTTGTCGCTTATTGTCAATACTCTTCTGATTAAATTTTCTGCAGTGTTCAGTATGGTCATTTTGGGATGTTTTGAATAGAAATTAATAATTCGTCCTGATGCTGAGGGTTTTTGATACCAATTAAGCTTTAATTGATTCCCTATTCTAACGATAATTGTGTCAAGATAAGTCAATTTGTTGTTTTCTTCTACCTCTATAGTAAAATTTATGTTTCGGTCAAATTTGTTTAGCTCGTCTAAAATCTCCTGAATTCTATCCGTTCTTACAATTGCAAAAATGTCATCTACATATTTTGTCAGTACTCTAGGTTTAATGTCAATTTTACTCATACAATTGTCCAATAACTCTTCCATAACGATGTCTGCTATTATAGGCGAGGCTGGTGAACCCATAGGCATGCCTTTCATTTGTGTATAAGTTTGTCCGTTAAAATTAAAATAATTATTGTCAATAACACAAAATTTAACGATGTCAATAAAAAGTTTTTTTGGAATTGTCGTGAAAGTTTTAATTGTATTCCACTTCTTGTCTATAATTGTCAATGCTAAATTTACTGGTACACTAGGAAATAGAGAAACTACGTCAAAGGATATCATTTTTTCGTCATCAAAAATATAACTGTCTTGAACACGATTATTAAATTCTGTTGCGTCTTTTACGTTATAAATAGAGTCTTTTGTCAAATTTTTGAAAATTTTTGTGATATATTTACGCAATCCATATGATGGTGAATTAATGGAATTAAAAAAAGACAAAACATTTGCTTTACAGGGAAAAAACAATAAATTTGCAGACAAACTTTTTGACAATAAACATATACAAATTTAACCCTTAGCGGCAGCATGGGGTCGTGAACGACCCCAAGAAAATGTTGAAATCAATTTTCGAACTAATAAATACTCAAGTTTAGCCTCATGAACAACGAACGTGGAAAGACCCCAATGTGAAGGATTGTTACAAAATTGAAGTGGTGCCGCTAAGGGTTAAAGAAAATAAAATTTAACTTGTCGGTTTAGTCAAAGACCTAGGTACACATTATGAAGCTCAAATGACGTTTAATGAGCATATCAATCAAATTTGTAAAAAATTATCATCTCTGCTTGGCTTTATTAAAAAATGGACAAAATAATTTAATAGCCCTTTAGGTACAGTGACTTTATATAACACAATTGTGAGTCCTCACTTAGAGTACGCTAGCCGAGTATGATCACAATTTTACAATATTTATACATACACGGTAGGCTTTAACCAAGATAAAATAAAAATTCAAGGTAAAAAAAAACTTGAGTTGGGAATTATTTGGCATGTAAATTAGAATCGATGTATGCCAAAAAAAAAATAAAGTCTCAGAGCTTTTTTTAGTTCCATTTTACTGTTTTAACCAGAGTGCGTAGAGCACTCAAAATACGCAATTGCTCATTTTTATTTATATTTCTATACCAGTGGTCGGCAGAGCGCAAATATTAAATATTTTCTTACACTCAAAAGAGAGGAAAATGAGAAAAGCACCAATCACTGCGAAAAATGTTTGCATATTTTGCTGCTTACGGTCCATATGATTTCTTATTTCAGGGGTTGAATTTTAGTTATAAAATGACTTTCTATGTGAAACTTATTAACTATCACTTAAACTCGCTTGCAGATGAAGCATTGGGTATTGCTCAAAAAATTTTCGGTGAAAAAATATTTATTTTGCCATTTGATTTTAAACATTTTTGCAGTGTATTAGCGGAATAACCAGCTTATTTTGTTTTGTAGTTCGCTTACTCTCGCTTATTCTTGGGGTGCCGACCACTGTTCTATAGTACAGAACTATGTACATAGAATTATGTACATAGAGAATTTTGTTTACAGCTTCGGCTGATGATACAACTTTATAAAATTCAGTATGAAACGTGTCGTAATGCCTTTTCGGTGTAAATTTTTTTTTTTTTTCACGACACATAACAATAAAAGCATTGCGCTTTAGTTTTAAGACTTTAAATACATTTTCTAATTCTTTTTATACACTTAAATTTCTGCCGCAACATTTATTTCGCAAACGATTTCTGCGTAAAATTTCTTTTGGTGCATTCTCTCTTCTCTCACTAACACACTTACACTTTTAATTTTGCCGACCCCTGTCCTATACTTATCTTTTCATTTTTAAAACTCAAGAGCGCAAGCAAATCAGCATTCACTCTATTATAACTCCTCGATTGTTTTCATCACTCGTTTTTTTTCCTCACTGATAAATAATAAACGAGCGAACATTGTATTGATGCGCATCGTTTCATTTTCATCACTTTCGAGTTTATCAAATGAAAAACTCATTTTGAGATGATGTGAAAAGTGAGGAGTATTCAAATGATAAATTCATTTGTCGATTTTTCTATTTCAAGCAAAATGTTTGTGGTGATGGGAATTAACTTTTAATACACGTATGACAGAGTTCGGAAATATTCATGTATGTGCACTCAAAATGTCGCATTTTATTCATGTATGAATTTTCTTAAATTTTTTTTCAAGATTGAAAATCGCTCTTTATTGCACCGCATTCGTATGTGAGTGTCCGTTTTTTTTTTCAACAACGAGTAGCATTGCTAAAATAATGAATTCAAACCAACAATTTTTTCACCGATCATAAATGAATATGTGCGATTGTGCATGAACAAATTTTCTGTCGCTCAAAAATGTGCGCGTAAAGAAAATGATCTCTATCATGCAGAAATGTATGCGCACGATCAGCGTTTGTATTTGTGTCCCCGGGCCATGCTACCCGTTTTTGACCCATTATCGGGGAAAAAATTTTGTTTTTTTAAATGAAAGATAGCTCAAAAATATTTTTGGACATCACTAAAGAAGCCTCGGGACCCTGGAAACAAACATTTTTGACCCGAAATGTGTCCCTGGGCCATGCTACCCGTTTTTGACCCATTTTCGTGAAAAATGTTGTTTTTTTAAACGAAAGATAGCTCAAAAATATTTTTGGCCATCACTAAGAAAGGCTCGGGACCCTGGAAAGAATCGTTTTTGCCCATTATTATAATTTAAGAAAACCGCATTACTTTCGTTTCAATAAATCGAAAAAAATTTAACGTTTTGACTCAAAAGTTCAAGTAAAATAAAATTCAATAAATTTATGAAGGAAAAGTATGGGCGAGTAAAAAAAAAATGTTCACTCATTGAGTCTTATTGAAAATAATATTCAAGAGATTGTTTTAATATTTAAGTGGCCTTATACCCACCCAGTCTGGAAAAGTTCCGCTACGAACCAAGCGATACCATCCCTTTGAAGGATAATGACCCGAAGTATATGATTAAAATTACAATGAAATGGCTTCGAGACCAAAATATTACCTGCTTGAATTGGCCAGCAGAGTTACCAGAAATTATTCCCATTGAAAATTTGTGGAATATTTCAAAAAAAAAAAATACCTATGAGTGAAACAACCGCAACGGATTCGACAAGGCAATCCTATATATCGTCGCCCACTTGTACAACGGCCCTAATTGACATTTTTTTTAAAATCCAGTTTATTACATATTCCTGAAGACCAACCTCAAATGCACCTTCACCCAAAAAATTGGAACGGTAACACAAAAAATACCAAGTTCATTAGGTGATATTAAAAAGCCCTAACTACATTCAACATTTTTTATATGTTACAAGGCCCTAAATGCTTTTTCTTGAGAAGTAGTTTTCAAAATTTCTAGAGAATTTTGAATTCAAAATTTCCGTGTAATTACCAATTTTAAAATGTAACAATTAGTTCATATCTTATGTAGCAATGAGTGTTAAGGAAAATATTATGTGTGAGATCTATGCCTCTGATTCAATCCCGGAACAATTAAAACGTGATCGGATTTTAAATATGAAAAAACGAATGCGAGGAGTTCAATACATAGGAGTTTCGATTGAAAATGGTTTGTGTCAAGGGGCCGAAAGACGGTTTGGACCACCTTGTACATCAAAATATTGCGAGCAAAGACGTAACCGGTACTGTTTGCTTTTTAGGACAAATGTAAGGAAAGCCATCTTTGATGCATTTTGGAAAATGACATGAGAGCAAAAAAAGTTAAATGTAATAGGCCTTGTTGATCCGGTGAGCAGAAAACGAATTTTGTCCGAAAACTCAGCGCGTACTCAGTCTCTAGAATATTTCTTAAAACACAATTTCCAACGTTTGCAAGTATGTCGTCAAATGTTTTTATCAATATTATGTTTGAAAGAAAAGATTATTTACTAAAAAATTACTTCAATAAGTACTATATTTGCATATTTTCTTTAATTTTGTTGTAAATGAATTACACTTTTAGTTTTCAAAGTAACTGCAAAAAGCCCTAAATGCACTTTTGCATACATAAAAATGATGTCAAAAAGCCCTAATTGAAATAAAATAAGTATCTATAAAAAAAAAATTTGCGTTTTCATTAAAAATAATTATGTTATTGTTTTTGTAACTAAACTGCATTTAAAAAAATTTCAATATTCTGCATTATCGGTTTTTATACAGTTTTTTGTGTCTCCTGAACAAAATCAAAAATGTCAATTAGGGCCGTTGTACAAGTGAGCGACGATATTCTATTTAGGCTCTTCGATCTCTATCATTTGGCACAAATTTCAAGCGTTTATCTTCATTATTGAAAATTGACCCAAAAAACCGGTGAAAACCCATGTTTGGGACAGCATTCAACAATGCAATCCCAGGTAGTATATTTAAGCCTCTTCGAGTTCTATCATTTGGCATACATTTCGGGCATTTACGGCCATCGGTACAGGCATTGGCAAGGCAACCTTAGATATTCTATTTATGCTCGTCGAGCTCTATCATTTGGCATACATCCCATCCTGTAATCTTATACACTTGACTATTCTACAGCCGGCTCTTGGAATATAAAACTTCAAATTTGAAGTTTTTTAGAAGTCAATTTCTGTTTTGTAATTTGGCAGCCTTGTTTTTTAGGCGAACGTGTACATTCGCCAACCATAATACATAGGCATAGGGGCCGTTCATAAATTACGTAAGACGTTTAGGGGGGGGGGGGGGGGGGTCGACGGATTCTTACTACATCTTACGAGAGGGGGCGGGGGGTTGATGATCATCTTACGTAAGATTTAAAATGCGTATTCAGACATTGAAGTTGTATTAACGCATCGTCATTTGTGACAGTAATGAAATATATTTGAATTTTCGACAGTCACGAAAGATTCAGAAATATCGATTACAATCGATTTAAGTAATCGACTCTGAACGGGACAACTTCTCTTCTGTTTATGTAATGAAATATATGTATGTGTTTACACGCAGGGTCGACTTGTAACACCGTCTCACAAGTTTGATATTATTCAGGCATTTACACGCAGATACGTCGACTTTGAAATTTTGTTGATGTTGTCCCGGCTCTTTACCACCCCCTAGCACTTGTCGTCTTCAACAAGAAGATTCGCTTTCGATTCCTTCTTCAACAGGAGACCAAAACAGCAATCAGTTTTGTCCTCTATTTCTTCGCTTAGCGTGAAATTACGATTGGTCAAAAGTACATCCACAGTTCAAAATCATGCCTTACGATTTTTTTTGTCTTGCAAACGTCTTAGCTGATCGAGTTTGTAATATTTGTGACCAGTACTTTGCCTCGAAAAAAGCTACACAAATGCACAAAAAACTACATGGAAAAGACTGTAGTCGCACTCACATGATTCAACCAGTTTCAATTTTGAAACGTGAAAAGGGGAAAAGCCTTTGCATTTTAAAACAATCGGAGATTTGTCAAGTTGCAGAGTGGCATGACGACGAGGATATTGATGTTACAGAGTTTGAATGTGAATCAGAAAAATCAACAGACGAATCGGGTGTGCCAATTGTAAGTTCACTATCAGACTGGTTGAAAAGCGCATGGACTAACGATGACTTACGATGACTTTTTTTTATTCATCTTGAAAAACAAATGTGTAGTTTTTAATTTCGTTATATTTATTTTATATGTAACATATGTACTTATATTAAAATTAAATATACATAGTAATATAGTACATCACATGAAAAATACATTTTTTGATTAGTTTCACCTTAATTATGAATCTTACGTAAGATTTCGGAAGGGGGGAGGGGGGGTATGAAAATCTTACTAAATCTTACTCGGGGGAGGGGGGGGGTCAAAAAGTCATGAAATTGTCTTACGTAATTTATGAACGGCCCCATAGGCGATTCACCACGGAAGGCAAATCGACAAATTCAGGCGACTCGCCATAGGGCTATAAGTACTTTAAGTGGGCGTGGCACTGGCCCTAATAAATAAAACGCAGCCACGAAATTTCACTCAAAAAATTTTATTGATTTGACAGAAGGGAACGGGGTCTGATACTTCCGTGGAATAAATTGTATTGCAAAGTCTTGTAAGCTAATCGTCTATGTAACTATTAAGTAGTAGCAGATACGATAAAGAGGTATAGCTATTTCAAAAATTGGCTTCTTGGCTTGGGCTATAAGTACTTTAAGTGGCGTGGCACTGGCCCTAATAAATAAAACGCAGCCACGAAATTTCACTCAAAAAATTTTAATGATTTGACAGGAGGGAACGGGGTCTGATACTTCAGTGGAATAAATTGTATTGCAAAGTCTTGTAAGCTAATCGTCTATGTAACTATTAAGTAGTAGCAGATACGATAAAGAGGTATAGCTATTTCAAAAATTGGCTTCTTGGAAAATTATGATCTCATTCCATACGTGTAAGCATTATCCTCAATGTGGAGAGCGCCTTCTATTATTTTAAAGTTGCTTCGGAAGCATTTTAAATGCAGCATGATCAAATCGCTTGTTTGCAATGACATGCCAACGTTTAATAAGGCTCTAAAAGTTTTGCAGGGCATAATCCGACAAGAGATGTAATTTTAAATCATTAGCGAAAGTACTCCTGGTTTCAATTTTTATATTGCACCTCATGATGCTTTGACAGAAGGGAACGGGGTCTGATACTTCCGTGGAATAAATTGTATTGCAAAGTCTTGTAAGCTAATCGTCTATGTAACTATTAAGTAGTAGCAGATACGATAAAGAGTTATAGCCATTTCAAAAATTGGCTTCTTGGAAAATTATGATCTCATTCCATACGTGTAAGCATTATCCTCAATGTGGAGAGCGCCTTCTATTATTTTAAAGTTGCTTCGGAAGCATTTTAAATGCAGCATGATCAAATCGCTTGTTTGCAATGACATGCCAACGTTTAATAAGGCTCTAAAAGTTTTGCAAGGCATAATCCGACAAGAGATGTAATTTTAAATCATTAGCGAAAGTACTCCTGGTTTCAATTTTTATATTGCACCTCATGATGCTTTCCTTTATGTTTTATATTTTCAACTTAATTCCGCACACATTTTACATAATATTCATGTGTATGTACAGCTGTGAACATGAAAATAGCAGTATCTTCGCCTAAATTTTATGGTCTATTTTTTTTTCATACTAGCCCTGAATAACAATTTGAGCACTAATTTATTACAAGGGGTTCTGGGCTTATGGAGGAGTTTAAATCTCATAATACAAAATCTCAACTCTGTATATAACGCGTTTTAAGGTTAGCCGATTTCATTGGATTTTTTTTGGACGGTAATTATGATTTTTGTTGAGCACGATATATTACACCTATCACCCGTTTTACACGGTAGATAGGTCGCTCAGAAAACCGTGTAACTCGAAATGTTCACAGCTGTACACACCTATGTATATGATTTTTTCAAATGTTACTATTATTCCAGTCAGCCACCACTGGAACTAACAAATCAAAAATTGCAAAACCAACGAAATTTCAATGTTCTTTATGTAATGTTTATTTTAATTGGGATACCAATAGCGGAGTTTCCTAATTCCAGAGTTAGATATACATACATACATACACATGAATGTTCATATATCTTCCTAAAATAACCAACTAATTTTAAGACACCAAGCATACGAGATGCAATGATATTTTAATAAGACTCTGGAAAAATAAATGGCCCGATTAACAATGGAAACATAGGGTTTATATTGGAGGTGACCATCAAGCGAGTACATCGAGCCCTTGTGCATAAAAACCACAAATCAAAACAAATTCAAACACCAAGCATGAGTGGTGAGGTGAGTGCTGTACTTGCAAATAAATCGCAAATTAAATGTTCTACAAGTTCAAGCATTCGAAGTTTATTCGAATGTACTCACGCAGACCTCATACAGAGATATCCACAGGTAGACAAATGAATTCTATCACATTCAAATTATATTAATTATTTCGGTTCTTTCAATATCGACACTGGCTTTAACACAACCTTCATTTATTACAGTTCATTTAATTGTCAAGCAAAATCAACATTTTATAAATGCCACTTATATCGTCACACCAATGATGGATATGCTTTCTTTTACAGTGTAATTTGTTGTTGAAGGGTAAAACACAGTCATTTTTTTTATACAAGCACACCTGTCAACTTGTTCAACTGCAGTCATTTTCTTTTAAGGTTTTGCACAACACTTCCATTTCACAGAAATTACAAAGAAAAAATGAACAATACACAAATTTATATCGTACATTTGGATTCGATACGATTTTGTTGGAAATTTTGCATTAAATTATATGAACTTTATTGTATTTTCTGTAATGCACTGCTCTTTAACCTTTTTCTATTTTTGTGTTGAGGGAAATCTGATATATTCCATTGTTGCAAATATCTCTTGAAGTGAAATTCCAACATATGTATTTGTTTTTCTTTTTTTCTTTTTGAAGCACAATTACCTTTTTACGTGTTATTTTACGGGAAATTTTGTAATTAATTTAGGATATATTATCAATTTATTATGTGAATTGCGAAGACGATGAAAATACAAAAATGAAACTAATTTTTCTTTTCAATCACGACCAACAATGAGCTGCGACAAAAAGTGAAATTTTCCTTCGTTCTTTTTTTCTTTTTGTACAAAACTTGTTTGAAGATGTTTTACTTGTAGTTAGCCCTTCTAACTTATGTAATACATCTATAAAGATGTTCCAGCATTATAGTGTTTACTCACTCTTCAATGTTAAAAAAAAAAATGTTATCTTTTGCTGGGTTTATATGCATTTGACATTGTGCGCTTACACTGACAGATCGCATGGGATGAAATCGCATCGTTTACAGCTAGATTTTTGAATCGGACGGATCTTGCGTCAAAATGCATACAAAATTGTTGAAATCGTATGAAATATCTAAATTTTTAAATTTTTTGCTGAAGTTCTGTTCGCGGATATCTTTGGACAGGAATTTTTGACAGTTTCGTTTGTGAATTCTTCCAACAAAGTTATCCTTCATGATATTGCAGTGACGGTTATCTGTTAATCAGACTACGGACGGGTGTAAGGAAATCGTCAACGGCTATCCGCTGTTAAAGCCATACCCGTCGGAACAACGTTTGAGTAAATACAATTGCATCAGACAACGAGCGACGGAAAATTCTGCTACCACTTTGTTTCTTGACATTTCAAACGTATATAAAAATTTGACGGGTCATTGACAATTTCCCATCGCTCGTTCACATTCTGTTCAACGTATTACGGCCTATCCACAGTACGGACGGTTAACAGATATACCGCCAGCGGCTAGGCGCTGTCAAATTACACATTCAAATGTCTATACATAATTGGGATATGCGATTTTCCTTCTGTTTTTCCTATACGTTAGTAGTGAGTACAAAATTAACACTAGAAAATTTATCGCAGAGAAATAGAAAAAAATATTTTTTTTGGTTCGATTTGACACTGAAAATAAAGAGCTAAACAGAACTGGGACGTGCAAAGTTGCATAATTTGAGAGATTAACCAAAAAAATTTTCTCTGAGGGTGAAAAATTCCAAACGGTACGGAAATACGTACGGATACGAAAGTGTCAAAAACACATCTATATTTTTTCAATTTTCAAATTCAACTTTGTTTTATTTTTGATATCAATATATTTTCTATTATTTATTTTGTTGATTGAACAAATTTCACATTTACTGCCAAAGTATAAGCTTGAAAAAATTTACTACACTTCATTTCTATAGCAGAAACTAACAACATTTACTATGGATTGGAATCGTTATTTTCACTCTCTTTTGCAATTTGTTTTTGTACAGGAACAGGAAACAGTAAAAAATACCACAACATATTAATATTTTGTACGAATTATCAAGTAATGGTACACACCTAATTCTAAGTTACAGTTCTTCTTCTTTGAGCCTGTCCCATTCGATATTTTTATGTAAATTTTGTGAATTTAATGAAATTTTGTCATTTCACTGAGGTAAATATGATATGTCAAAATTTGTACTAGCCCCCATGATTTAATTATATGTATATATCAGCCTGTCCCATTCGATATATTTTTACCTAGGCAAATCGCGGTGAAAAACATTTTTAGCCTAGTGAGTAAAATTTTTACTCTGGTGACTAAAATTTTCAATTTTGCTGTCCCATTCGATGAAATTTTGACAACACAAAATTTAGACATTTCATTGTGGAAGTGAAATAAATTTGTGATATCCGATATAAATTATTTATTATAAAAATACATGTTGTATTAAAAAATTTTATTCGGTTGATTTTCAGCCAGTTGAATTCAGCCCAATCGAAATATGATGAAATTATGGAATTCATCCTTTCTCTTAACCTACGATTGTGATCAAACTTTTTTGATCAAATTTTTATCATATATAAAGCCCATATAATTCGGATATAATGTTTCTTTCATTCACGCAAAGCTTTGGTGTATGTACCGATTAACATAAACTGGGAAATTCATAGTGTTTCAAATTACCCTTTACATACACATAAAATAACTTATTTCAACTTGTTTTCAAAGTTAAAGAAATAGATTGTGAAATACAAACACCTTTTCACTTAAGATTCATTTTAGTTTAAGAAAAAAAATAAGCTCTATTCTGTTAAAAATTCATTTTTTTTTTTAAAGTTCCGCATAAGCTTGCATTTGCTTCTGCATGTTTTTCTCCCTGTGATTCACCACCAGAATATCGTGCAGCCTCTAGTGAAGCTGCAATTTCTTGTGTGAGCGCTTTGGAAAAATGTTACCAGTAAATCTGACACGTTATTTTATAACAGTATCCATATAAGACTCAACATCTTTGGCCTGTCGCGTAGTTTCCGTCTCCGCACCTACTGCACAAGCCAACAGTGCATTCACCGACTGCTCCTCACCTACTTTATAAATGTAACCATTGGCCTTATCGATGTGATTGCGCAAGCGTAAAGCCCAATTTCCATGTGCTTGGAGAATGCGAGACTGAATAGCATACATTTGCTATCTTAATAGCATGTGATGTCCTCCCTGATATTTAATAAGATAAGATAAGATAAGATAAGATAAGATAAGATAAGATAAGATAAGATAAGATAAGATAAGATAAGATAAGATAAGATAAGATAAGATAAGATAAGATAAGATAAGATAAGATAAGATAAGATAAGATAAGATAAGATAAGATAAGATAAGATAAGATAAGATAAGATAAGATAAGATAAGATAAGATAAGATAAGATAAGATAAGATAAGATAAGATAAGATAAGATAAGATAAGATAAGATAAGATAAGATAAGATAAGATAAGATAAGATAAGATAAGATAAGATAAGATAAGATAAGATAAGATAAGATAAGATAAGATAAGATAAGATAAGATAAGATAAGATAAGATAAGATAAGATAAGATAAGATAAGATAAGATAAGATAAGATAAGATAAGATAAGATAAGATAAGATAAGATAAGATAAGATAAGATAAGATAAGATAAGATAAGATAAGATAAGATAAGATAAGATAAGATAAGATAAG
This sequence comes from Tricholauxania praeusta, assembly GCA_949775025.1. Lineage (NCBI taxonomy): Eukaryota > Metazoa > Arthropoda > Insecta > Diptera > Lauxaniidae > Tricholauxania > Tricholauxania praeusta. Next base: position 48,585,080 of record OX459031.1, read on the forward strand.
ATAAGATAAGATAAGATAAGATAAGATAAGATAAGATAAGATAAGATAAGATAAGATAAGATAAGATAAGATAAGATAAGATAAGATAAGATAAGATAAGATAAGATAAGATAAGATAAGATAAGATAAGATAAGATAAGATAAGATAAGATAAGATAAGATAAGATAAGATAAGATAAGATAAGATAAGATAAGATAAGATAAGATAAGATAAGATAAGATAAGATAAGATAAGATAAGATAAGATAAGATAAGATAAGATAAGATAAGATAAGATAAGATAAGATAAGATAAGATAAGATAAGATAAGATAAGATAAGATAAGATAAGATAAGATAAGATAAGATAAGATAAGATAAGATAAGATAAGATAAGATAAGATAAGATAAGATAAGATAAGATAAGATAAGATAAGATAAGATAAGATAAGATAAGATAAGATAAGATAAGATAAGATAAGATAAGATAAGATAAGATAAGATAAGATAAGATAAGATAAGATAAGATAAGATAAGATAAGATAAGATAAGATAAGATAAGATAAGATAAGATAAGATAAGATAAGATAAGATAAGATAAGATAAGATAAGATAAGATAAGATAAGATAAGATAAGATAAGATAAGATAAGATAAGATAAGATAAGATAAGATAAGATAAGATAAGATAAGATAAGATCACATGGAAATTGGGCTTAACATGCTATCCGTACTGCGTGCATCTAATAATTGAAATGACACGAGTGCATAAAGCCCAATTTCCATGTGATCTTATCTTATCTCATCAAATATCAGGGAGGACATCACATGCTATTAAGATAGCAAATGTATGCTATTCACTCTCGCTTTCTCGAAGCGCATTAGGTTCTGTTCGCATGCTTTTTCTTTCTTACAAAAATTTGATTTGATATCCCTGATATGGTATAAGATAAGATCACATGGAAATTGGGCTTAATCCTCTACCATGGAACTGATGGCAGCATTTAACTTTGCATATTTCCGCATGCTGGGTGTATCATCGAGAGCTTCCAGTAAATACATCAGCAACCAATCGAAATTTTCTTCTAGAAATTCCATACAATACATTAGTGCTCCATTTGCTGTAGCTCATTCATTACATCCTCAACAGTGAAAAGTTGCATTACATCAACGACTGTTTTGTACTCCATATTCTCATTTGCTGGATTGAGATTGACTATGTCAATATTACGACCTAAGTAGTTCTTTGTACTAGCCCCAGGGCTAGTGAAAATTTTGACATATCATATTCATCTCAGAGAAATGTCAAAGTTTCATTTTTGTGTAAAAAGATATCGAATGGGACAGGCTCTATATATATATGTATAGTTAAATTATGCTAGCCCCAGGGCTAGTGCAAATTTTGAAAAGTGATAGATATTTAAATAGCAATCAACAATTGTAAACAACATTGTAAAGACGTCAAACATTGACATGAATTAAAAAAGAAAATTTGTAAGTACACAGTTTATTTATAAAATATTATTAGAAATTTTACAATATCTTTATATCTTGTCACATCTTTGAAGGCTAATGGTCTAAAAGTTGTCATGGTTTCTTTGGATATCAACAAAGCATATGAATGTGTATCTCTTCCAAAATTAAAAGAAATTTTTGATGAAATTGACGTTTCTTTGGATCTATCTCTTTGGATAGCAAAATTCTTTTCTGATATAACGCTTCATTTGGGTAACATGTCTGTCAAAGTACACGGTGGTTTACCGCAGGGTAGTGTTCTGAGTCCTATTTTATTCAATCTTTACACCAGAGCACTTCATAATTTACAAGATCAATGTACAGCTATTTTTCGATATGCTGATGATTTTTTAATTTTATCCTTTGCTAAAGATTTTGATTCTGCTGTGTGTTATCTCCAATCCAAGGTTAACAATTTTTATAGAAGCTGTAATCAACTAAACCTTTCTTTTAATATTGAAAAAACAAAATGTATTTATTTTGCTAAGGGTTCCAAAAAAAAAAATCAAAATTAAAATCAATAATCTCCATATTCAGCAAGCCAAATTCTTAAAATTTCTTGGAAGAAACATTAATACTACCTTAACCTTTTTAGATCATTATATAAATTTTATTAATGAATCAACAAGCAATTCAAACGCCCACAAGATGATGACGTCTTTTAAAAATAGTTTTACACCTTATGTAGCTATTAATCTATATAAATCATTAGTGAGATCAAAAATTGAATCTTTTAGAACGACTTCTTGTCATTCACCAAAATATATTGATAAGCGTATTCTTACTTTTCAAAACTATCATTTAAGACGTTGTATTGGAGTTCCTTCTTCTACACCTGTGTATATATTATGTGCCTTGTCTAATGAGCTTCCTCCTAGGGAAAGAGTTTTTTTTTTTGACATCTAAGGAAATCATTACAATTATGTTTCGTAATCATTCTCTTTTTGAAAACATTAAAACCTCCTCTGCACTTTCAAGCTATGTTGTCTGTTATCAAAAGTTTAAAAAAAATTTTGATAATATAAATACTCAAGTGGAAACACTACCAATTACAAAATAACTTTCTTTATTAACATATCATCTTCTTTTAATAATAAAAAGTCTGCCATTCCGGTGAAAATTATTCAGTCTATGTATGCTGAATGTTTGAATTTCTATAAAAATAACAATTTTATTATTTTTGCTACTGATGGTTCGGTTAATGCTTCCTCCTCAGGTATAGGTTTTTATAATGTCTCTGCAAATTACTCTGTCAAATACAAGGTTGAGGAAAAATTATCCTCTTTAATGGCTAAACTTATAGCTCTCAAATGTGCTGTCAAAACTGCTGTCTCTCTTGGTTTACAAAAGTAGTCTTTTTTTACTGACAGTCTTCTGGTCTAAAGTCCAATTTCCATGTGATCTTATTTTATCTTATTTCATCCCATATCAGGGATATCAAATCAAATTTTTGTAAGAAAGAAAAAGCATGCGAACAGAACCTAATGCGCTTGGAGAATGCGAGAGTGAATAGCATACATTTGCTATCTTAATAGCATGTGATGTCCTCCCTGATATTTGATAAAATAAGATAATATCACATGGAAATTGGGCTTAATTCTTTTAAAAAATAGCTTTACAGACAATTACGTGGTAGGTGAAGCCCAATTTCCATGTGATCTTATCTTATCTTATCTTATTAAATATCAGGGAGGACATCACATGCTATTAAGATAGCAAATGTATGCTATTCACTCTCGCATTCTCCAAGCGCATTAGGTTCTGTTCGCATGCTTTTTCTTTATTACAAAAATTTGATTTGATATCCCTGATATGGAATAAGATAAGATAAGATAAGATAAGATAAGATAAGATAAGATAAGATAAGATAAGATAAGATAAGATAAGATAAGATAAGATAAGATAAGATAAGATAAGATAAGATAAGATAAGATAAGATAAGATAAGATAAGATAAGATAAGATAAGATAAGATAAGATAAGATAAGATAAGATAAGATAAGATAAGATAAGATAAGATAAGATAAGATAAGATAAGATAAGATAAGATAAGATAAGATAAGATAAGATAAGATAAGATAAGATAAGATAAGATAAGATAAGATAAGATAAGATAAGATAAGATAAGATAAGATAAGATAAGATAAGATAAGATAAGATAAGATAAGATAAGATAAGATAAGATAAGATAAGATAAGATAAGATAAGATAAGATAAGATAAGATAAGATAAGATAAGATAAGATAAGATAAGATAAGATAAGATAAGATAAGATAAGATAAGATAAGATAAGATAAGATAAGATAAGATAAGATAAGATAAGATAAGATAAGATAAGATAAGATAAGATAAGATAAGATAAGATAAGATAAGATAAGATAAGATAAGATAAGATAAGATAAGATAAGATAAGATAAGATAAGATAAGATAAGATAAGATAAGATAAGATAAGATAAGATAAGATAAGATAAGATAAGATAAGATAAGATAAGATAAGATAAGATAAGATAAGATAAGATAAGATAAGATAAGATAAGATAAGATAAGATAAGATAAGATAAGATAAGATAAGATAAGATAAGATAAGATAAGATAAGATAAGATAAGATAAGATAAGATAAGATAAGATAAGATAAGATAAGATAAGATAAGATAAGATAAGATAAGATAAGATAAGATAAGATAAGATAAGATAAGATAAGATAAGATAAGATAAGATAAGATAAGATAAGATAAGATAAGATAAGATAAGATAAGATAAGATAAGATAAGATAAGATAAGATAAGATAAGATAAGATAAGATAAGATAAGATAAGATAAGATAAGATAAGATAAGATAAGATAAGATAAGATAAGATAAGATAAGATAAGATAAGATAAGATAAGATAAGATCAGATGAGATAAGATAAGATCACATGGAAATTGGGCTTAACATGCTATCCGTACTGCGTGCATCTAATAATTGAAATGACACGAGTACATAAAGCCCAATTTCCATATGATCTTATCTTATCTCATCAAATATCAGGGAGGACATCACATGCTATTAAGATAGCAAATGTATGCTATTCACTCTCGCTTTCTCGAAGCGCATTAGGTTCTGTTCGCATGCTTTTTCTTTCTTACAAAAATTTGATTTGATATCCCTGATATGGTATAAGATAAGATCACATGGAAATTGGGCTTAATCCTCTACCATGGAACTGATGGCAGCATTTAACTTTGCATATTTCCGCATGCTGGGTGTATCATCGAGAGCTTCCAGTAAATACATCAGCAACCAATCGAAATTTTCTTCTAGAAATTCCATACAATACATTAGTGCTCCATTTGCTGTAGCTCATTCATTACATCCTCAACAGTGAAAAGTTGCATTACATCAACGACTGTTTTGTACTCCATATTCTCATTTGCTGGACTGAGATTGACTATGTCAATATTACGACCTAAGTAGTTCTTTGTACTAGCCCCAGGGCTAGTGAAAATTTTGACATATCATATTCACCTCAGAGAAATGTCAAAGTTTCATTTTTGAGTAAAAAGATATCGAATGGGACAGGCTCTATATATATATGTATAGTTAAATTATGCTAGCCCCAGGGCTAGTGCAAATTTTGAAAAGTGATAGATATTTAAATAGCAATCAACAATTGTAAACAACATTGTAAAGACGTCAAACATTGACATGAATTAAAAAAGAAAATTTGTAAGTACACAGTTTATTTATAAAATATTATTAGAAATTTTACAATATCTTTATATCTTGTCACATCTTTGAAGGCTAATGGTCTAAAAGTTGTCATGGTTTCTTTGGATATCAACAAAGCATATGAATGTGTATCTCTTCCAAAATTAAAAGAAATTTTTGATGAAATTGACGTTTCTTTGGATCTATCTCTTTGGATAGCAAAATTCTTTTCTGATATAACGCTTCATTTGGGTAACATGTCTGTCAAAGTACACGGTGGTTTACCGCAGGGTAGTGTTCTGAGTCCTATTTTATTCAATCTTTACACCAGAGCACTTCATAATTTACAAGATCAATGTACAGCTATTTTTCGATATGCTGATGATTTTTTAATTTTATCCTTTGCTAAAGATTTTGATTCTGCTGTGTGTTATCTCCAATCCAAGGTTAACAATTTTTATAGAAGCTGTAATCAACTAAACCTTTCTTTTAATATTGAAAAAACAAAATGTATTTATTTTGCTAAGGGTTCCAAAAAAAAAATCAAAATTAAAATCAATAATCTCCATATTCAGCAAGCCAAATTCTTAAAATTTCTTGGAAGAAACATTAATACTACCTTAACCTTTTTAGATCATTATATAAATTTTATTAATGAATCAACAAGCAATTCAAACGCCCACAAGATGATGACGTCTTTTAAAAATAGTTTTACACCTTATGTAGCTATTAATCTATATAAATCATTAGTGAGATCAAAAATTGAATCTTTTAGAACGACTTCTTGTCATTCACCAAAATATATTGATAAGCGTATTCTTACTTTTCAAAACTATCATTTAAGACGTTGTATTGGAGTTCCTTCTTCTACACCTGTGTATATATTATGTGCCTTGTCTAATGAGCTTCCTCCTAGGGAAAGAGTTTTTTTTTTTGACATCTAAGGAAATCGTTGGATGGATTGGCTTTTGGTTGATCAGAGTAAAGTTTCTGATTGCTTTCCACCTGGGGATTGCCAGAGCGATCTCTGAGCCAACCATTAGCAAGTTGACACACAGCCTCCCCGCGGCTCCATCTGGGTAGCTATCTCCGCATCCGCTGAGATAGTGAGCGAATGTGTGCAGCGTGTCCTCCCTGGAAGTAAACTGGGTTGTGCGCAGGGTTTGGTACCCGCCACGTAAAAAAAACACTCCAATGAAGACTAAAAAAGCCTCGGATAATGAACCCCTCAACGTTGACGACCACTGCAAACGAAAAAAGGACTATGATTTAAGGATATGCACCTGGAATATCCGGACCCTCAATAGGGAAGGTGCCTCTATCGAATTGGCGGATGCCCTCGGAAAAATTAAGGCTGACATCACCGCCATCCAGGAAATAAGATGGATAGGACAAGGTTGCTCTAAGCAAGCAAGTTGCGATATCTACTACAGCTGCCATGCTGAGAGGCGCGAATTGGGATGCGGATTCGTAGTAAGCAAGAGACTTCGCCACCATATCTCCATATTCACACCTGTGAGCGAAAGGTTGGCTACGATCCGCGTCAAGGCTCGATTTTTCAACATCAGCTTGGTTTGCGCGCACGCCCCGACGGAGGAAAAGGACGATGCTGTCAAAGATGCCTTCTATGCGAGACTCGAGGAAGTATACGACCGCTGCCCGGCCCATGACGTTAAAATTGTACTCGGGGATTTCAACGGAAAGGTCGGAAGAGAAGGTATATTTGGCCCCACTTTCGGTCAGTTCAGCCTTCACGAGACCACCTCAAACAACGGTCTACGGCTGATCGACTTCGCCGCGGCGCGAAACATGGTAGTAAGTAGCACCAGATTTCAACACCTCGATATCCACAAGGCCACCTGGCTGTCCCCTGATCAGAAAACACGCAACCAAATCGATCATGTTGTGATCGACGGAAGGCATGCTTCGAGCGTGCTAGATGTTCGTACGTTCCGGGGAGTCAATATTGACTCCGATCATTATCTTGTTGCAGCCAAGATACGCATGCGGCTGTGCAATGCAAAGGATGTACGCTCTGGTACGCAACGAAAGCTGGACGTCGCTAAGCTGCAATCACATCGGACGGCCGAAGCCTATTCCGCTCGTCTCTCAGAACTGCTCCTTCAACCTGACTCTCTACCCGATGATGCCGGTGGACTTTGGGCGCATATATCCCGCTCCATGCGCTCTGCCGCTGAGGAAGTCATTGGTTTCCGACGCCCACTTCCGCGAAATCAATGGTATGACCAGGAGTGTCGCGAAGCTACTGCAGTGAAAAACGCCGCCTACAAAAGAACCCTGCAGTCAGCAGCAACGCGAGCCGTGCACGAAAACTACCGGGAAAAGAGAAAGGATGAGAGGCGCCTTTTCAGACGCAAGAAACGAGAGCAGGAAAGGCACGAGCGTGAGAAACTCGAAGTGTTACGGGGCAGGAATGATGCTCGAAAATTTTACCAACAAGTCAAGCGTCTGACCCAAGGTTTCAAGCCCGGAGCATCAACCTGTAAAGATGAACATGGAAATCTGGTTACGGATACGCAGGGTGCACTGAGATTATGGAGGGAACACTTTTCCAAGCTGCTTGCTGGCGATGACTCCACCAATCCCGCCTGTGGAGAAATCAACCCGATTCCACTAATCAACGACGATGGTGTGGAGGTACCACCACCTAGCCATGACGAGGTACGAGTTGTGATCCAACGACTTAAGAACAACAAAGCGGCTGGTGCCGATGGCCTGCCTGCTGAATTGTTCAAAACCGGCGGCGATGAGCTGATAGGGTGTATGCATCAACTCATCTGCAAAATATGGCTAGTTGAAAGCATGCCCGGCGATTGGAATCTCAGTGTCCTTTGTCCTGTACTGAAGAAAGGTGACCCGACAATCTGCGCTAACTGCCGGGGAATTAGTCTTCTTGCCATCTCTTACAAGGTCCTGTCGACTGTACTGTGTGAAAGACTTAAGCCGTTTGCCAACACACTGATTGGGCCTTATCAGTGCGGCTTTAGACCTGGTAAGTCCACCATAGACCAGATCTTCACACTACGTCAAATCCTGGAAAAAACCCACGAAAAACAGATCGATACCCATCATCTCTTTATCGATTTTAAAGCAGCTTTCGATAGCCCGATACGGGATTGCCTGTATGCCACCATGTCTGAGTTCGGTATACCTGCGAAGCTGGTGCGGCTTTGCAGAATGACGTTGAGCAACACAGCCAGCTCCGTTAGAGTAGGAAGGGACCTCTCCGAACCATTTGATACCGAACGAGGTTTCAGACAGGGCGATCCATTATCCTGCAACCTCTTCAACTTTGTGATGGAAGGGGTGTTGCGAAGAGCCAGTGTACATCGTAATGGCACTATTTTCTACAAAAGTGTCCAGCTCCTTGCATATGCCGATGATATTGATATCATTGGACGTTGTAAGCGAGATGTTACTGCTGCGTTCTCTGCTATCGAAAAAGAGTCAGCGAAAGTGGGTTTGACGGTGAACGAGGGCAAAACAAAGTATATGCTGTCCACAAACAGGGAGACGCGGCGTATTGGATCCTTTGTTACTGCGAACAACTATACTTTCGAAGTTGTCAAGGAATTCACTTATCTTGGCACCGCTGTGAACACTCAAAATGATGTCAGCCTGGAGATAAAGCGAAGACTAACTCTTGCTAATAGGTGTTACTATGGTCTCAGTAAGCAATTGAGTAGTAGAGACCTCTCTCGCCCGACAAAACTGACACTCTACAAGACGCTCATCTTACCCGTGCTACTTTACGGCGCAGAAGCATGGGTTGTGTCGCAGACTGATGCAGCCACGCTTGGGGTGTTTGAGAGAAAAATTCTTCGCAAAATCTTCGGTCCTGTTCACGTCGGCGACGACTACCGTATTCGAATGAACCACGAACTGTACGAGCTCTACGCTGACATTGACATAGTCAAGCGCATCACTTTTCAACGTCTGCGCTGGCTGGGACATGTTGTGCGTATGGACGAAGAAGCTCCGGCGAAAAAGGTGTTTGATGCGGAAGCCGCTGGGCGACGACGAAGAGGAAGACCATGCCTCCGATGGAAAGACCAAGCCGAGGAAACCCTATCCACGCTTGGTGTGAATGATTGGAGAAGGCGTGCGCAAAGCAGAGGCGCCTGGAGAGAGCTTTTGAGGTCGGCCGTAACCCGGTAACGGGTTGTTATGGCCACCCAAGTAAGTAAGTAAGTAAGGAAATCATTACAATTATGTTTCGTAATCATTCTCTTTTTGAAAACATTAAAACCTCCTCTGCACTTTCAAGCTATGTTGTCTGTTATCAAAAGTTTAAAAAAAATTTAGATAATATAAATACTCAAGTGGAAACACTACCAATTACAAAATAACTTTCTTTATTAACATATCATCTTCTTTTAATAATAAAAAGTCTGCCATTCCGGTGAAAATTATTCAGTCTATGTATGCTGAATGTTTGAATTTCTGTAAAAATAACAATTTTATTATTTTTGCTACTGATGGTTCGGTTAATGCTTCCTCCTCAGGTATAGGTTTTTATAATGTCTCTGCAAATTACTCTGTCAAATACAAGGTTGAGGAAAAATTATCCTCTTTAATGGCTAAACTTATAGCTCTCAAATGTGCTGTCAAAACTACTGTCTCTCTTGGTTTACAAAAGTAGTCTTTTTTACTGACAGTCTTCTGGTCTAAAGCCCAATTTCCATGTGATCTTATTTTATCTTATTTCATCCCATATCAGGGATATCAAATCAAATTTTTGTAAGAAAGAAAAAGCATGCGAACAGAACCTAATGCGCTTGGAGAATGCGAGAGTGAATAGCATACATTTGCTATCTTAATAGCATGTGATGTCCTCCCTGATATTTGATAAAATAAGATAATATCACATGGAAATTGGGCTTAATTCTTTTAAAAAATAGCTTTACAGACAATTACGTGGTAGGTGAAGCCCAATTTCCATGTGATCTTATCTTATCTTATCTTATTAAATATCAGGGAGGACATTACATGCTATTAAGATAGCAAATGTATGCTATTCACTCTCGCATTCTCCAAGCGCATTAGGTTCTGTTCGCATGCTTTTTCTTTATTACAAAAATTTGATTTGATATCCCTGGTATGGAATAAGATAAGATAAGATAAGATAAGATAAGATAAGATAAGATAAGATAAGATAAGATAAGATAAGATAAGATAAGATAAGATAAGATAAGATAAGATAAGATAAGATAAGATAAGATAAGATAAGATAAGATAAGATAAGATAAGATAAGATAAGATAAGATAAGATAAGATAAGATAAGATAAGATAAGATAAGATAAGATAAGATAAGATAAGATAAGATAAGATAAGATAAGATAAGATAAGATAAGATAAGATAAGATAAGATAAGATAAGATAAGATAAGATAAGATAAGATAAGATAAGATAAGATAAGATAAGATAAGATAAGATAAGATAAGATAAGATAAGATAAGATAAGATAAGATAAGATAAGATAAGATAAGATAAGATAAGATAAGATAAGATAAGATAAGATAAGATAAGATAAGATAAGATAAGATAAGATAAGATAAGATAAGATAAGATAAGATAAGATAAGATAAGATAAGATAAGATAAGATAAGATAAGATAAGATAAGATAAGATAAGATAAGATAAGATAAGATAAGATAAGATAAGATAAGATAAGATAAGATAAGATAAGATAAGATAAGATAAGATAAGATAAGATAAGATAAGATAAGATAAGATAAGATAAGATAAGATAAGATAAGATAAGATAAGATAAGATAAGATAAGATAAGATAAGATAAGATAAGATAAGATAAGATAAGATAAGATAAGATAAGATAAGATAAGATAAGATAAGATAAGATAAGATAAGATAAGATAAGATAAGATAAGATAAGATAAGATAAGATAAGATAAGATAAGATAAGATAAGATAAGATAAGATAAGATAAGATAAGATAAGATAAGATAAGATAAGATAAGATAAGATAAGATAAGATAAGATAAGATAAGATAAGATAAGATAAGATAAGATAAGATAAGATAAGATAAGATAAGATAAGATAAGATAAGATAAGATAAGATAAGATAAGATAAGATAAGATAAGATAAGATAAGATAAGATAAGATAAGATAAGATAAGATAAGATAAGATAAGATAAGATAAGATAAGATAAAATAAGATAAGATAAGATAAGATAAGATAAGATAAGATAAGATAAGATAAGATAAGATAAGATAAGATAAGATAAGATAAGATAAGAACAAGTCGAGCACATTACAGCACAACATCAAATGTTCAAAAAATTGAAAAATGCTGGGCTAACTTCACACTCAAAAAATGTTTTTGGTCATAAAGGTCGAAATTCAAGGAATAATTTTATATCATTACGGCACATGGTAGCACATCCTGAGGACATTACAGCACAAGGTTCCTTTTTTATAAATATGAAAAATGCTGGGCCAACTTCACACTAAAAAATTATTTTGCTTATAAAAATCGAATCCTACGGACGATTTTTTTAAAAAACACGGCACATCATAGCACAAGTCAGGCACATGGCAGCACAAGTTCTATTTCTTAAAAAATCGAAAAATACTGTGCCAACTTCACAGACATCACCGGCAAGCAGTAATTTACTAAACTAGCTTATGTTAAGTGGTTCATTCAGTTGTATGTAAGTATTAGATAATTAGTGTATATGATTGTGACCAACTGACACTATCGATGGTGTTAAGGAAGAATCAAAAACATTCATTGGATCACCTTCATATATAAATAGTTAAAACTGCATTTTTTATGGGATGAAATTTATATTTTTTCAGATACGTGATATTATAATCAGTTGTGGATATGTACATGTGTATCAGGCCCGTACGCAAGTGGGGGAGGGGTTTGGGGGTTCAAACCCCCCCATTGAGAATTTTCGCACATAGGTTTTTATTGACATTTGAATGAAAAATCAAAAACACAACAAATTTTTTTTTTTAAATGAAAGAACTAAAACGCCAAAAAATCGTCGGAGCCCGAGTTTTTCATTTTCGACAAGATTTCTGCTCTCTAGCTATTTTTGAACCAAAAAACACGATTTGGGACTACTGGGCGTCGCTAAGCTAAGTAACACGAGCGTTTTGTCAATGCGCGTTTAAGCATAGCTCCGGCATCAATAAAATCAGCTTCAATGAAAATTCATGCACAAATCTACTCGCGCCATATATTTAAATTTTGTATGATAGTTTACGTGACATGTGGATAAAAAAGTTTAACTTTGGCGTTAACGCATTGTCGGGCAAGACATCAAAAATTGTTTCGAAGGACTGCATATTTGCAATGAAGACGCGTTTCCAAATGTCCATCAAATTCTTCGTGTTATGGAAATTTTACCTGTGACAACAGCAACAAATAAACGCTCCTTTTCAGTGTCACGTCGTCTATCTCAGATCAACTATGTCCAAAGATCAGCTGAACAGCTTAGCCTCGCTAAATATACATCGAGATATTGAAATCAATGTGGAAAGTGTTATGGATGAGTTTTTTCAAGTACATCGCAGAATTAGCTACTAACGTAATGATAACTGAATATTGAATCATAACATAAGTACATGTACATACATATGTATGTATTTAATTATAATTAAAAGTCTATTAGGCCGGGTTGAAATTTAGATTCATTCAGACACCGATTCAAAAGTTAGAAGGACCCTTAAAAATGATTTCTGCGTCATTTTTTTTCATTCCGGGAAAAACCAATGGAGCACTTTTGATTCTCCTAAAGGTCTTTTGTTTAAAAAAACGTGTTTTTTACTCATAACTTTTAATCCTTCACAGAATGGATACCCGAATTTATTCGAAAAATAAAGACTGCGTTCTTGTAAAAAATTTTACGTTAAAAAATTTTATATGATTTTTCTATTATAGATAACATTCAGTCCCAAAATTCGATTTTTCTATATAAAAAATGTGAAAAAATCGAATTTTGGGACTAAATATTATCTATTACAGAAAAAAAAAATTAAATTTTTTAACGTCAAATTTTTTGCAATCTTTATTTTTCAAGCAAATTCATTTATGAGCAAAAAACAAGTCTTTTTAGCCAAAAAAAGACTTTCAGAAGAATTAAAAGTGATCCATTGGTTTTTCTCGGAACGAAAACAAACTGACGCAGATATCGTTTTAAAGGGTCTTTCTAACTTTTGAGTTGGTGTCTGGCTGGCTTTATTTTGCTTGATACAAATCGACCCAGTCTAATGTCTGTATTAAAAATAAATAGATTTTTGACGTTTTTTATGAACATAATCTTACATGAAATGTTGGAGTTAACACCCACCCATGGATGATTCCTGCGCACGGGCCTGGTATGTATTACTCATTTCCACACCATCTATGAGGTAGAGTTTTGGTGCATTTTTTTACAGTGGTTTCCCCTGTAGGCATACTCCACAGCATACCTGTTGAGACAGATTTCTCTCGTTAAGATGCATTACATAATTTGTTATTTTCCGATAACGGGGCGTGGCAACTTCCATACAACAATAACACTTAAAACGCTATATCTCGGCATCTATGATAGCTACTGTTGTCAAACTTGATAAATTGATGAACATTGGTTCTACCAAGCTACTCGCAAAATGTGAACGGGATTGAGCATTGGGGCGTGGCATCTCCAAAGCAACAAACGCACTTAAATTGCTATTCTTGGTACTTATACCGAGCTGTGAAATTTGGTGCATGGACCTAATACTATGCAGTAAGGACTGCGTAAAATGTGAGGTTGTACAACGAGGAGGGAGCGGGCAAAGCAGCGAAAAATTATGTTGAAGCTATGTAAACACAATAAAATTTATGTTTGTATCTTTTTGCCAACATATACAGGCTATTTTGATTATTCAAAATTAATAATGAAAATGCAGTCGTAAAATTTTACTTTCATTTCCAAAAAATTTTTGTGCTGTCAAAATTTCATCAATTTGTAAAAAGATATCGAATGGGACAGCAAAATTGGAAATTTTAGTCACCACAGTAAAAATTTATCTCACCAGGCCAAAAATGGTTTTCATCGCGATTTGCCTAGGTAAAAAGATATCGATTGGGATAGACCCTTTACATGAAGAGCTAAACAGAACTAGGATGTGCGATTTATCTTCAGTGTCAAATCGCACCAAAAAATAGAATTTTTTCTATTTCTCTGCGACAAATTTTCTAGTGTCAATTTTGTACTCACTACAAACGTATAGGAAAAACAGAAGAATAATCGCTCGTCCCAGTTCTGTTTAGCTCTTGAAGTTTTACCTTACCTGTCAACATTCTCTAACTAAAAGTGCGCGTTGCCAGAATTTCCATATTCTTTTGTTTTGTTTATTTTTAACAGCGATTGTACAACTCCATAGGTTAATAAAAAAATCATATTATAATTATTGTTCATTTGGTTGAAATATTGCTTGTAAATATTTTGTATTCAGATCTGCGTTATTTCTGTCCTGTAGTAGTTCTTTCGCTTCTTCATATACAGTCATGTGAAAAATAATAGGGACACTTACATTTAAAAAGTTCAAACACTTCTCTGCTTCTGTTTGAATAAATTGAGATAAAATTTTACATTATATTACTTGCTGGGATACCAGTGCAGTAAAGAACCGTTATCAGAGTAAAAAAATTTTTTGTCGTTTCGAAGTTGTTGGTCGTGTTGTGAAGTGGGATCAGTTCATCCTGTGCAAAATAATAGGGACGCGAACATAAAGTAAGTTATATTTTTGAAGCTTTGTCTTTTTTTGACACTTATAAGTTACTAGCATTACCCTGTGCGCATCGCTTCACCTCAACCGTGGTGTATTTTCGATGTACAGTCTGAGTGAAAATTCTATTTTAAAAATACTTTTGTATGAGGACCACCCTAATTATGTACCAAAAATAAATTTTTACAACCTTAGCAGTGCCTCTTAATATTAAAACCACGTGGTGTAAATTCCATGAGAATCGATTGAGCGGTCTTCGTGAAAAAGATATTTAAAAAAATATTTTTGTATGAGGGCCACCCTAAATAAAAGTTTTGTAGCCTAAGCTTTGCCTATTAATATAAGAGCTACGTGGTGTAAATTCGGTGTGAATCGACTAACCTGTCTTCGTGAAAATGATATTTGAAAATATTTTTGTATGAGGGTCACCCTAAATAAAATTTTTACGACCTTACCTGTACCTTTTAATATAAAAAGGTGGTCCTCATACAAAAGTATTTTTAAAATAGAATTTTCACGCAGACTGTACATCGAAAATACACCACGGTTGAGGTGAAGCGATGCGCACAGGGTAATGCTAGTAACTTATAAATGTTAAAAAACGACAAAGCTTCAAAAATATAACTTTCTTTATGTTCGCGTCCCTATTATTTCGCACAGGATGAACTGAGCCCACTTCACAATACGACCAACAACTTCGAAACGACAAAAAATATTTTTACTCTGATAACGGTTCTTTACTGCACTGGTATTCCAGCAAGTAATGTAATGTAAAATTTTATCTCAATTTATTCAAACAGAAGCAGAGAAGTGTTTGAACTTTTTAAATGTAAGTGTCCCTATTATTTTTCACATGACTGTAAGTCCAGATGCTTAACTTTCCATTGATGCCGCGTGCTAGAGATGAACGGATCTAACGTTGCAATCGATATATTAAATGGGTTTTCATTTGAGGAGTTTCGTGACATTTTTCGTTTTTTTCCTGAGCTTCCTCTGATAGATCTCAAGTGGTACTAAATGACATTTAATGACATCTTCTCCATGATAAAGGATTTTGTGAATTGTTGCTGACATATTTCTTCATAGATATTTGCTTGTATGTATATTCGCAGTTTCCCTAGCGTAATCACCATTAATTAATTACGTGAGTGAAAATAGGCGAGCGGGGGTTCGGAGGGGGTTAATGAAAATCTTACGTCAACGTTATAATGCAGAGAGTATACATTATTATAGACTCACGGAAGTGAGGGTTTGGGGTCCCGCCAGAACTCACCAATGAGAGGAAGAGAGGTCCGAATTTTCAATAAAACACATAATTAATCGACGGCCCTTAAGCTTCCACCCCTTAGGTCTTTCGTTGCAGCTGTTCAATGATTTGTGTGGTCATCCTCCGTTGCTTTGATGTGTAGCTTGTGATGGGATCTGAGCAGTAAGTTCGCTTCCTAGCCAGTTTGCAGAGCGCTTGTAAAATTTGTCTTTGCTGTAGTCAACTACCTTGTAGCGCTTTTTTAAATTATTGACTGAAACAGATTATTTCCGTTAAAAGTCCAATAGTATTTCAGTGCAACAGGAGTTAAATATACTTTGAATGAAACTTAAAACATCTTCCTCTTTTTTTTGTTCGAAAAATACTCGTCAGCCAATTTTTTATAACTAAAGCTCTCCATGTTTTTTGAATAAATGTTTTAATTTTCGATTGTTATTGCTGAGATATATTATAGCTACTGACCTTGTATCCGAATATCACTTCCTTATAAGTCTGTATCTATTCACTTTTTACCTGCATCTGTTTTATAATGGTGTAATTAAAAGGATTAAAAAATAAAAAAAAAAATGTCTATGCACTTTTGTATGAGTACCTGTATACTTTTTATCTGCACATGTTTTGTAAAGGAAGAATAAAATGGGCTAAATGCCACAAACAAAAATGCTTAAGAACTGTTTCAAATATGAGTTTATCTGCACCTGTCTTATAGAGGTGGAATAAAAAGTGTTAAGAAAATACAATATCCTGATAATTATATGTAATTAAATACGTAACGCTTAAATCGAACACACCATTGCATATTTATAGGGCTCTCTGTAAATTAGCGATTTTTGAATAATTTTTTGGAGTAAATTCATTAAAACGATAAAAGTATATATTGGGTTAAAGAAAATACTTTCTCTGGATGGTTTAGTTTTTTTGATCCCTTTTGATCTTAAGATGTTCTACTCTACCAAAGCTCAAGTTAGCTAAAAAAATTGTATATATATTTATAATATACATATGTATATATTTCTGAACATCCAAAATATAAATGGTGCAGCTGTGACCATGTACAATAATTTAAAAGTAACAATCTTACCATTACAAAAAAAAATACAACCTTTTATCGATGATAGTTTGCGAGCAATGACCAGTGATGGATTTACGCCTAGGCCCGTAAGGCCCGGGCCTAGGGCGGCAAAATCTTAGGGGCGGCGAAAACTTAACACGACAGAATTTTGAAGGCGCAAGAATATAAGTATAAGACTTGAATTTGTTTTTTTTTAATGTATAAAAAGCTTCCAGTAAATCACATTGGATAATTTTATTATTGAATTTAGTTTTCAGATTGCAAGTACACCCAATTCTGTTTTTACACGGTCTTTTTTTACACGGTTTTGATTTAACACAGTCTAGATTCGTCAATTTAGCACGATTAAAAAAAGCAATATGATTGAAAATTCAAAGAAAAATATTTTTATTAACCGTAATCTTTTAGAAATTTAGTTAGGGAATTGGGTTAGAAGGTTAATAGGTTTGAGGGATATGGAACTAATCCCCTTTTTTCTATGTGTGTACAAACATACTTCATGTCTTTTTTACACGGTTTTTTTTCCACACGGTTTTGTCTGGAACGTATCTACCGTGTAAAAACAGAATTAGGTATACTTAGGGCTACAGATGGCATACTTTAGTAGCAAGTGCTACTTTTGGAAGGCTTTGCTACTTTTCAGTCGAAATGTATTACTTTTGGATGGTTTTGCTACTTTCGATGTTTGAATTGTAAAATAAAAGTTATTTCAAATATTCTTTTAATTTGCTGGGATTTTGTCGTACAAAGTGAGGACCTTTTTTTTTTTTTTTTGCTCATCAAAAATGGTTTTCATTACAAAATTGGAATTTTTTTGATATGTGCTAATGGGCAGGTCATCTGGTAGCCCTAAGTGTACTTATACTTTTAATTTTCTAATTCATCAATATTGGGCTTTGATAAAAATCTCTTGGGTATTTATTTAAAAGCGGAAGAAATATTTTTGCTTAATTTGATGAATTATCAGAATAATATAAAAAAATTAAAAAAATTTTATCGGAAATTGAAAAAAAAAATTGTAATATTTTTCAGAAATATTGGTGAAAAATAAATTAATTAAACTGAAATTAAAAAAACCAATTTTTAATTCAAAAGAATCCAAAGACCTGCAGCTCAAAAATACAACAAAAGTAAGGTAACAAAAAAGGCAATAAGTATCAAAAAAATTGTTCAATAACTTCAATGTTCGATTATTATTGAAATCCAAAAAAAAATTTAAACTATATCTACAAATTTGAAAAATTTTCAAAAATTAAAATATATAATTTGTTTGTAACTTGAAATGGGTACTTAAATGTGAATTTTGCATTGGATACAGCGCTCCCTATGATTGAGTTCCTCATCACCAAATGAAAATTGTGCAGCAGTCGCACTGAATCGACAACAAGATCAAAAACTAATTGACGCTGTATTTCAAAGGTATATTGATCAAATCCAAACCAAAGAATTTATTTCATACTCTAGTTAACATAAGCCAATTGTCATTTGTTGAAATTGAAAACATGCTGTCTGAATAGTAAAATTTCTTTTAAATTTGGTACAAATCTATACTATTTATATAAAATTGCTCATACGGAAATGGTTTGTAACGCCAAACCGCAAAATATACTGAACTGATTTTAATAATTTATGTTTTAAAACAACATATTTGCACTAAAAATGGTTATTGTATACTTATTTCTATGATTTTTTTAAGTTAAAAATGATTTTTTTAGGATTAAGTTTTTTGCAAAACCTCACACAACAATTGTCGTTCGATTTGACGTTGCCTATGCTTATGCTGCTTCTTGAATTCTGTGTTGTTATTTTTGTTTTCATTTGTACCGTTTGTATTTGGCTTCGAAGTTCAAAGAACAATTCTCCATGAGTTTTTTTTTTTTTACTTTTGATGAGAGAATACGATGTTAATTGCTTTTTACAGTTAAACTGCAATTTGTTGTTTTTATAAAATTTAGTTTTTGTCTGTCCGCCTATCTGTTTGTTTTTTATGAACGCGGAAACTATCTGGCCGATTTTGATGAACATTTTACAGTATATTAGTATTGATCACGCAGGTGTCATAGAATATAAGACTTTTATTAAGGATGCATATTTAGGGTGGCCCACAAACAAAAATATTTTTTAAAATAAAATTTTCACCAAGTCCGGTAAATCGAATCACACCGAATTTACACCATATGGAATTTACAGCACATTCTTTTATATTAAGAGGCATAAGTAGGCTATAAAACTTTAATTAAGGGTGCATATTTATATTGGCCCTAATACAAAAACATTTTTAAAATATTATTTTCTCGAAGACCACGTATTCGATTCTCATGGAACTTACACCACATGGCTTTTATATTAAGAGGCACAACTAAGGCCGTACACATTTTATTTAGGGTGCATACTTTGGGTGGCTCTTATACAAAATAACTTTTTAAATAGAATTTACATGAAGATTTCATAATTGTGGCCTATGGAAGGTTTTGACAAAGTTTGGTTTGATAAATGGGCTATGACACGCCCTTCAAAATCAAATTCATCATATATCAACAACTACTGGACGCAGATGAATGGGACATGGTACATGGTACATAAACATGCATATAAAAGGTACGGGCAAAAGTAAGTTTCAAAGGAAAAAATTATCGACCCACATAACAACGTCTGCCAGGCCTGCTATATGTTTGTAAAAGAGTAGGGACAAAAGTTAGTTTCACTGGGAAAATGGGCTGTTTCGCTTTTACATTCCATCGAATGCGTTCAAACAACATCGCGCCACATATCGAAAAGGGCAGAACAACGTCTGCCGGGACAGCTAGTATTATATAAAGTAAACCATATTATTATCCCACTTCTACTACTATAACGTTTTATTTGACAGAAGATTAGAACGGAAAAATTGTACGGTTTTTATTTTTCAAATTAAAAGTTATTTTTAATGGAATTTTTTGTTTTAAAAATATGCACAATTACATTAGGGTTCAAAAAACTTTACCAACAAAAATTTAAAATAAATTTCACGAGTTTTGACAGGGCAAAAAAAAGGTTTCAAAAAGGTATTTAGTTGCGAAAATCCTTGGAGCTAGTTAACCTTTGCGACATTTTAAATTTTTTATGTTTCTTCCAAAAAGAGGTATTTTAAATGAAAAAATTGACAATTTTCGCCCGGATCTGGTTTGTGAAATATCGAAAGTTGCGGATGAACTATGAACCTTTAAACTAATTTCAACAAAATGAGAATCACTTGAAAAGCATAAGAGCAAACTTTTAGTGTATCATTTGTTATAATTTCATAATTGATGCATTGATGTGAGTTTGTATATTCTAGAAATTAATCTAAAAATAGTGAAGTGTTCCGTTTAAATTTCATGGTTTGCAAAGTGTTCCGTGGCAGAATAAAGCCCAATTTCCATGTGATCTTATCTTATCTTATCTTATCATATCAAATATCAGGGAGGACATAACATGCTATAAAGATAGGAAATGTATGCTTTTCACTCTCGCATTCTCCAAGCGCATTAGGTTCTGTTCGCATGCTTTTTCTTTCTTACAAAAATTTGATTTGATATCCCTGATATGGGATAACGAAAGATAGCATGGAAATTAGGCTTAAGTTTGGTAAGCCCTCATAAAAAGAAAGCAACGTAAAATTGATTATCGACCTCCTGAGAAAATTGCAGCATTTAGAAACAGCGATTCTAGTCATTGCTTGGAACGCAGTTTTAGATGGTTTCTATGCTGCGAATAAAAAACTTCAGGATTCTCAAATCAATTTATCATCCGTTGTCCAAATTTATGGTTCTTTGGTTTCTTTTCTTCAAGATATGAGAGATAAACAATTTTCTGAATATAAGGAAAATGCCAAGACACAATCTGGAGTCCATGATTATTATTGAAAATCAGAAAACTTCAGCCAGAGGAGTCACGGGTAATCGAAAGAGCACCTGTTTCTGGCAAAAACATTTACTATGCAATTTTGGATACTCTGAGCGTACAATTAGCCGGACGTAAAAGCGTATACCTTCGCTTTACTTAACCTTGTTTCCTGGATAGTTTATCCAAAATGAATACAAAAGAGTTGAAAAATCAAGCAAATACTTACTATAGTTAATAAATATCCGGACGATTTAGAAGAAACATTAGGAAATAAATTCATTAGTAACTGCTCATGATAGGTGCTCTGCACAAAATGTATACAATGAATGTAATAACATTCACGTAATTTTCGGGGCTCAATTTATTTCGAAAATTAATTTCAATTTATTTCAAAAATTAGTACAATATGAACTATGTTCTTTTAATGCACAAAGATTGGATTATTTAGATATATATTTCAAATTTGCAAATTTAATACTTAAACTAATATAATAAATATATGGATACAATGGGTAATTAAATACAAGTTTGAAATAATAGATTCATAAAAAAAAGAAAGAAGTATAGAGAGGAAAATAGAAAACTAATGAGAAAAGGAAATACAAAAATAAAATAAACTAAAGTTAGGATAAGATGAATGAGTTAAAATGTAAAAAGAAAAATTTAGAAATGATTATTATATATTTTATTGAGAAGAAAAATGATTAAGGATTGCTTTCCTAAATTTCCCTGTTACTGAAATTGATTTTAAAGTATTAGGTAGTGAATTCCAGAGTCTAATAGCATTGACAAAAAAAAGTCTTGAAGAATTGAGATAATTGAATTTTGGGATTATTAATGAATTACTTCTTATTGATTGACTAAACAGTAACTTTTCATATAAATACTTTGGTGTTTTAGAGTACATTAATTTATGCAAAAACAAGCAATTTCTGAATTTAAGATAGCTAATGATTTCACAGTTGAGGATCATTTTCCTGAACTGTGATAATGATCGAATTTTCTCAATCCATACACATAACGTGTTACATGATAAAATGCAATTTGCAATTTTAGTTGTGAACTAGAATCTAGTTTACTATAAACCACATCAGAATATGTTATGAACGGCAAAATCAGTTGAATCACGAGTTTACGTTTGGAAACAAGAGGTGTAAATTCAGCTAACATTCTGAGGTTTCGCAGAGTAAAATATATTGACAATGTGGAATTAATGTAGAAGCCAAGACTAACCGCATGGTTGATTAACTTTAGTTTTTTGTTATTAATCAAAAGATTAGGAATGTCCTCAAAATATAATTTATTTTTATAAATTGGTAAAACGTAGGACTTTGTGGCATTGAGCTGCAGTCCATTACAAGTAGCCCATATGCTTATTCGATCAAGATCTTCATTTAATCTCTGGCTCAGATCCTCCATTAAACCAATTCGACGAGATAAATATAGCTGTATGTCATCAGCGTAAGCATGCAAAGACTCATACTTACATACCGAAAAAATATCATTAGCAAATATTGAAAATAGCAGAGGTCCAAGAAATTGCTTACGTCTGTATAATCGACGTTTTCGCGCGAAAGCGAGAAAAAAAGAAATTGGTCTTATAAGTTAATTAAAAAAATGTATTTACTATTTAATATAAAAAGCTATATTAAAATTACTTACTTATACACATGTATGTATTAAAAAACATATGTAAGCCAATAAATAGTTATATTAAAAATAATATTTGATAATTTTAATTTTTAATAATTAGATATATAATTTTGACAAGCACTTTTACATAGAAAAAAGGGCTACACATCGGCAAGGGCCTAGGGCAGCATCGAACCTAAATCCGCCACTGGCAATGACCATTCATTTCCGATGAAAAAAATAAAATACTCATCTATTTCTAAAATAAAAAAAAAACTGTTGTGCTTAACCATGCCTACAAATACCAATATTTTGACCTGATTTTTTGGCTACTCTACTTTTGATATATTTACTATCAAATGGCATTAAAATTTTATAAATCGATTACAACAAAATCTAGTTTTTGACCCACAAAGTTAATTCTTGAGCCACAGTGAGCCGTACAAAAGAACTGGTTCTATGATTGTCTCAAAGATTTCAAACTTCGTTGATAAAAACGAAGACTGCCAAATATTACGAAGCTGAGCGAAAGTACCAATCGCTTTATTGATTCTGACATGAATGTCGTTATTGGTACCGCCATCGGGTGTTATTACGCTGCCTAAGTAAATAAAGTTATCCACTTCTTCTATGCTGGATTCGTCTACCATGAAGCTATTGATGCCACTGGTTGGGCGAATAGATATGCTTTTTGTTTTATTAATGTTGATTTTAAGACCTACTTCTTCCGAAGAAGTAGGTCGGCATTGAGTTTTTCTTGCATGTTCGATGGCAAGGAGGCATATGTCATCGGCATAAGCGAAGTCTTTCAGATGCTCGCTAAAAGTCCATTGAATACTGCGAATTTTAGAGTCTATAATTCTGCTGAGGACATCTTCAAGTACCAAGGCCGTATCTAGGATTTTGTTTCGGAGGTTTTGGAATTGAAGTTGTGATAAGCCCAAAAAAGAAATAGGGATTATAACCGAAAAAAGCGGATATAAGGCCCAAAATTATTTTCTGGACTATGACCATTGTTGTTATGACCGGGTACAAAAACTATGTTACAGTCAAATAAGTATATTCATAACAGTGATGACTCAGTACCAAATACATACAAAAACAGTACTGATATTAACTATACTTATTTATGGTCATAATTCTTAAAACAACAAAAACTGCAAGGAAAAAATAAAAATTATATTTTAAATAAATTTATACTATATTTTTGTGAAATGCTCCAAGCAGTTGGTGTTCTGTGCACGGTAATAGTAAAATTCAGTATCTTAGACATACTTGTATTCGACCAGATTTATCTCAAAAGCCAGGTGTGATAAAAAGTAAATAAAACCACTTTTCAATTCAGCGTCAAAATGACCATAGAAAATGATATAAAAAATCTTAAAAATTGAGGTTTCAAGTAAGTCCGAATTTTTTAAGATAAAGGTAATTTTAGTATAAAGAGCCAATGATAGGACTTAATTCTTAATCTACAATCTTCCCCCTTGATCTACCGTTTCATACAGTGCTGAGCTGATTTGATAGGATGTTTTTTAAACTCATATTTTCGAATTGAAATAAATCACATACATTTGTTAAACTACCTGATTTTGGCTTTATTAGCTAGATAATTTTGTGTATGCCATTCAGCATTTAAATATGATTTTGTACATGTGAGCGCCGCAATAGGGCACTATTTAGCGCAGTCTAGAGGTCATACCTACGATTGACTATTCCGTAATGAGGCCTTATTACCAAAATAACACAAGATTTAAATATTGCTGGTTTGTCAGTATAAGCTTGAGGATCCACATATTGGCTCAATAAATAAACCAATTGATATCTTAATTGCAAAAAATCATGTGAGTTTTGAATGAATTTAAAGTTGAAGTTTTAGTAAATTTCCAGAAAATTTTCTACTTAGTCATGGTCCAATAGCAAAACATACTGAGAAAAATCAACTGTTACTAGAAACAGTGTTCCCAATTTAAAAAACTCTAGAGAAAACGCTGTATACAGAAAAATTACCCGAAATATAAAGATAACAGAAGTGTTCAAGCTCATCCAAAATTGTATGTTTGATCAAAATAAAGTGCAGTGAGTTTTTCCTTAGAGGCATTGGAGATTCATGTTTCCTGCGTAAATCAATATGTCTTTCGAACTTTTTTAATTTTTTTTTTTGCTTTATTTTTCTTCCTTGATTAATAACAATTTTCTGTACTTTTGTATTTTAGTTTATTATCAGTTATTTTAAGATTTATTTCTTAGTCAGAGTTTACACACAGAAACTATTTCGGAAAATTTTTCTTGTTTGTTGGCAAGAGGGCAAAAACGAAAGGGTCGAGGTACAGAATTTGTCATTTGTCGCAAACGTAAAATGAAAATCACAAAAGAAAGTAGACAAGAATTTCTATCATGAGATATCGGTAACTATAAGCTTTGAAATGAAATGGATTTTGGCGGGACTTTATCAGCGGACACCTCCCATGTTAACAAAAAGTTATATGCGTGAGAAATGTTGATTTTTTTTAATATGTTTTTGACTATTTCAACTTATTTCAACATTTTTCTTTCCACTTTTTTAACCTCTTAACTTAACTTAATCAAATTTTCCAAGACTTTCAACTTGAATTTTTTAACCTGTTTTAATTTTTTTGAAATTTTGAACTGCTTTCAACTTTCTTCGAGCTTTACAACCTCTTCCAACTGTTTTCAACACTTTTCATATATTATTGATGATATCAACCAGTTTATACTGTTTCAGCCTATGCAACCTCAATCAATATTTTTCGACTTTTTCAACCGTATTCAACTTTTTCCGTAATTTTCCAATTTTTATGGACTTGTTAGCCTTTTCAACTGTTTCAACATTATTTTGAACTATTTTCTACTGTTTTCATTTATTTTCATCTTTTGAACATTCTTCAATATTTCCTAAATATATCGGACTTATTCAATCTCTCATTCAACTTTTTTCAATATTTTTCATATTTTTTTGACTTTCAACGGATTCAATTTTCTTCATTAGCGATTTTAAAGTAGTTGAACCTTTTTCAACTTTCTCCATATCTTTTCGACTGTTTCAACCAAATTCAACTTTTTTCGACTTCTTCAACCGCATTCAACTTTTTGGAGATTTTCAACCTCTTTCAACATTTTCAACCTCTTTCAACATTTTCAACCTCTTTCAACTTTTTCTTATACATATCATCGACTTTATCAGCCTTTTTCAACCTCTCTCAACTTTTTCCAACATTTTCTTTTTTCAATTTATTTGGACGTTTTCAACATCATTCAACCTTTTTTCGAGTTTTTCAACCTCTCTCAACTGATTCAAGATTTTCCAACCTCATTTAACTTTTTTCAACATTTTCCATATTTTTTCGACTCAATTCAAAATTTTTTCAATATTTTTCGATCATTTATACATATATAAAATAAAATAAAAAAAATTTATTTATTTATCGCACATTAAGCAAGTGAAAAGAAATGCCGGTTGAGCACTCACCTCCAAAAGAGTCATCCATCGGTCAGTGCTGAATCTAAAAAAAAAAATGAGTGCGGGAAAAATAAAAAAAGTGGCTCTCCCGGTAGATCGGATAGCCAAAGTGCTATAATACAAGCAAACATGCGTATCAACACCAAAGTGTCGCCCACCAACACCATTGCCCATCCGATCGATCCCGCGCAAATGCACGCTCACCTAGTACACACACATCAAAATTATCCAAGAACCAGCTGCATCTAATCAAGCGGGTCCTCTCTCTGCTAAGTCACCATGGAGTGTACAATGTGGCTCTCCCTTGATCCCCCAGCAGGGAAGTTTGTCACCGATGCCGAATTCAACACCCCATCAGGAAAATGATGACAAAACCGCAAGTATAATATTTTCCAATATTTCTAATACTTCTAGTCAACAAAGGGCCTACACCACCAATAGTAACTCCAACAAGGTTGTAACTTCAGCAATCCAGACTGGAATGGATCGTTATACACACCCGAATTGAATAACGACAACATGAACAACTCAAACAATAAAATGCTGAAGCCTCCTCGCATTTACATGCGTGAACGCAGTTCTAATGCACTTATTTGTAATTTGGTTTCTCTAATTGGAAAAGATGCCTTTTATATAATTCCTCTTACGATAGTTAATGTTTCCAAAACCAAAATACAAATTTATGCAGAAAAAAATTATAGAACAATTGCTTCTTACCTGGAGAAAAATAATAAAAGTTACTACACCTACCAGCTTAAAAGCAGTATAGGTTTAACAATCATAATAAAAGGCATAGAACCCGACGTCGCACAAAATGAAATCAAAGGAGCTCTGATTCATGCTGGATTTAATCCAAAGTCAATTTTCAACATTAGAAATAAAAACAAAATCCCACAGCCGCTTTTTCGTGTTGAACTTGAACCAGATAATCGAAAATTACAAAAAAAGTATGTGCATCCTATTTATAATCTGCGCTACCTTTTAAATCGCAGAATATCTGTTGAGGAGCCGCATAAACGAATGGGTCCTGTGCAGTGCACAAATTGCCAGGAATTTGGCCACACCAAATCTTATTGCACTCTTCGTACTATTCGTGTTGCTTGTGGCGACTTTCACCCCTCTTCAGCATGTTCTACTCACAAAAAAGATGCTACCACAAAGAAGTGCAATAATTGCGGAGGCAACCACACATCTAACTACAGGGGGTGCCCAGTATATGCTGAATTAAAAAACAAAATGCTTTTATGTAAGCAAATAGTCGAAGCCCACCTACCTAAGTCATGCAGACTTTAAGAAATAACATTGTACCTACAAACTTGCCCAATATGTCGGGTCAGACCTATGCTAACGTGCTCAAATCGAGTCAGGATAAACCTGCAAATATCATAAGTAGCTCTCAAAACCTTGAGACCATGCTTATGACGCTCACGCAATGCATGACCCAGTTCATGACAACAATGCAGACAATGATGCATGAGATGATGAACAATCAAAACCAACTTATGAAAGTTTTGATTGGAAACAAATGAACACACTCAAAATCTGTCATTGGAATGCAAACTGCGTAAGCCAACACGAATTAGAAATTATAAACTTTCTTTGCAACAACGAAATTGATATTCTACTAATTTCTGAAACACATTTTACCCGCATGCACAATTTTAAAATTGAAGGTTATAAATTCTGCAAAACCTGTCACCCTGATGGTAAAGCACGAGGAAGTACAGGCATACTCTTTAAAAATCATATAAAGCACTACAAATTTGAGCAGTATGAGAGAGACTACCTACAAGCTACTTCGCTTTCCTTACAATGTTGGGATGACAAAATAACAGTTTCAGCTGTACGACAGCCCAGTTCGACCACTTTTTAATTCACTAGGATCAAAATTCGTAGCTGCTAGTTACTATAATGCGAAGCATAATCACTGGGCTTCACGACTTATCAATCCAAAAGGCAAAGCACTTTGGCTTTCATTAACCAATCGCCGCAATGGTCTTGATTATGTCTCCACTGGTCAGCCAACTTATTGGCCATCAGACCTTCAAAAAGCTCCAGATCTTATGGATTTTGCAATTAGAAAAGGAATCAATAAGAGGCAAATTTCTGCCAAATCATGTTTTGACTTGAGCTCTGACCATTCTCCTGTCATGAGACAGACACCCAATGGACTTACAACAAATAAAACGAATTGGCTTAAATATAAAAAATACATCAGTAGTCATCTTCGTAATGATGTAAGCCTTAAAGATTCGGAGGAGCTGGAATCAGCTATACAATTATATAACAGCATGCTTGTATCAGCTACTCTTCATGCCACTCTTGTGCAACCTATCTATATAAAGCAACGCCTCAGCTCCTCCCAAATAGAACGTTTAGTGAAGGAAAAAAGACGTCTCAGGCGACTATGGCAAGAAGTCAGGTCACCTACACTTAAACATAAACTAACCTTAGCCAAACTTAAATTGAGAAATGCCTTCCGAGAAGAGTCTGAAAGAGGTATAGACTCTTACATTAAAAAGCTGAGCCCACTAGAGTCTTCCAACTACTCTTTATGGAAGGCCATCAAAAGTATGAAAAAACCTACTGATCTAGATTCTCCCATAAGACTAAGTAATGGTTGCTGGGCTAGAAGTAACGAAGAAAAATGGCAAGCATTTGCTCACCATCTTAATCATGTATTTCAGCCGAATCCTCCGGGCAACAGCTTTGAAATACCACAAGATACTCAAAATATGAGACAAATTTTGTTGCGCTTCACAACTAAAGACGTTCATTCATTCATAAAAACTCAACTAAACAAGAAGATAGCACCAGGTCATGACCTAATAACTGCTAATATGCTTATTGAATTACCTTGCTGTGCAGTCAGACACCTACCCATACTTTTTAAGGCTATTACTCGATTGTGCCACTACCCAAAAAGCTGGAAAATGTCTCAAATCACAATGATTTCTAAGCCTGGGAAAAATCCCACACAAGTTTCATCATATCGACCAATAAGCTTGTTGCCAACCACATCAAAACATTTTGAAAAGCTGCTGCTCTCGAAAACTTTGCTCCACATGAACCAACTCAACATAATACCTCAGCACCAATTTGGTTTCCGCAAAAAACATGGAACTATAGAGCAAGTTCATAGGATAATAGCAAAAATTAGAAAGGCATATGAAGAAAAAAAATACTGCTCAGCAGTGTTTCTTGATGTAGCTCAAGCTTTTGATAAGGTGTGGCACGATGGACTTATTCACAAGATAAAAAAATTACTCCCTAAAAATACCCATGCTTTACTAGGGTCCTACCTTATAGGACGAAAGCTCAGGGTAAAATGCAACGACTACATTTCAGATGACGTTGACATTTTTGGAGGCGTACCACGAGGTAGTGTTCTTGGCCTAATTCTTTACCTAATTTACACTTCTGACTTGCCAACAAACAACTCTGTCCTTACATCTACTTTTGCTGATGACACTGCAATTTTGTCTTGTCACGCAGATCCTCATAGTGCGTCACATACCCTCGAAGAACACATGCGTCTAGTTGAAACATGGCTTTTAAACTTGCGAATAAATGTAAGCGAGCAAAAAGATAAACATCTAACCTTTACACTCAATAAAAAGACTTGCCCCACAGTTCACCTAAATAACTAAAAATTAAGTAACAATTTTTTTTTTTTTAAATTTAGTGGTTGAAAAATCGACCAGTTGCCGTTAATGAGTTAAAAAATTTCTAACTTTTTTCTTAAGGCCCTTGATGTTTCATCGACAGTACGGTACGATCTTTTCCACCTGAGTCTGAAGTCTTGTAAATTTTTTGCAGTCCTACCACTCTTTCGAAGATCTATTTTCATTAGAGCCCAACATCTCTCAATTGGGCGAAGCTCTGGGCAGTTGGGCGGATTTGCTATTTTTGGTACAAAATTGATCTTTTTACTATGATACCATCGTAGCTTTAGAGTAATGAGAGGTTGCTAAATCGGACCAGAACATCATTGTACCCTTATGTGCACGAAAAAATGGTAGAATACGTTTTTCGAGGCACTCGTTTATATAAACTTTTGAATCGATTGTGCCTTTCGTAACAAAGGAGCTTCTTCTCAGGCCACAGGAACATATGACCTGCCAAACCATATATTGCTTTGAAAATATCGAAATTTTTTCTATTTGAATTTACTAGGCATATGCTCCTTCTTCGGTGACGTATAATATTTGTGTACAGTTAGCAGCTTAAAATCTGCTCTGACGCAATTTCCGTCGTTCATAACGTAGGAATCAAATTTAGACCCTTCTTATAATTAGAAATAACCGTCAAAACAGTTCTTTCTGATGCATCAACTATTTTTGCTATAGCTGAATATTTTAATTCTGGATTTTGCAGGTACTATATGTACAAATTGAGTTCGCGAACTTTTTGTTGCTTGCTCGACATCTTTGTCGCTAAAAGTGCTATCACCAAGTGTTATACATCATATTAAATGTCACTTTATATAGAACAAATATTGTGTCTTTTTAGACCTATAAGATTATCAGGTAGAATATAATCAAACATAATAAAAACCGAAAGTTTTTTTCTGGGACAGTCACTACGTAACATATTTTGCTTCGACTATATCATGTCTATGTTATCTCAATCAATTTTCAGGTATAGGAAAATTTACAAACAGGAAAACTTCAAAATGCGATATCTCAGAGAAAAAAAAAGATATTTGAGCAAACTAAACGCTATTTCAAAGAAGAAGACTTGCACTTAAAGAAGCTAGCCCTTAATTTTGGTGAAACAAAAAATCCGCCAGGCTACATAACCTCAAAAACGATGTTCTTACAATTTTAGGTTATGATATCTCGAAAACCAGAGCTGATAGAGCATTTTCGAGGCCAGATTTGGATTCAGCGTATCAAAAACCTTCGGAAATATATAGTCTGGTTTCTGGATCTGAGAAGATGTCGGCCTGTGTTATCATCAATCAACGAAATTCCAAACTTTTGGCTTTTGCATTCTATCGGTCCATGCTGCTGCAGCAACTGCTTCCTCTGGTTTTGCAATTCTCAAAATCATCAGCACACCTTGTGCTTCCAGGAAATTCTCAACACGAGTCGAAGTTTTTGCCATCAAAAGGTTTTATTTTTGCGAAGACCAATTCCATTATGCTGGGGAAACCTGGCCCATAACCTGAAATTCCGAATAAAACGCGGGAGTGATTTAATAACTGAACTTTATTAATTCACTGGCTTATTTCGACTAATTTCATTTACTTCTTATTATCTAGTTATACTTGATATTCTCGTATTCATATACATAATTTCTCTTTTACTCTCTTTCAATAATAATGCATCGTTCTCAACAGAGCTGCCCTCTAATAGAATTCAAAATAAAAACGAAAGTTGTTCGATTCCCCTATTTCAGTTTCGCTCAACTCTGACGTAATTTTTCTAATTTCGTATACACTAGAGCCCCTATTTGCGTCGATCAGATTTGCGTCTTTTGGATTTGCGTCGCTACATTCGATATTATTTTTTCACTGAAAATCACATGTAAAAAAAAGTTTCAATTTGCGTATAAAAAGGGGAATTCTCATTTTATTCTGTAAGGTAAGTTATTCTAAGCATAGTTGCGTGTTGCACCTACAACAGTAAAAACAATTTGAGACAGAGACAGTGTTAAAATAACTAAATTTGCTAAAATTGCCACACCATTCCAAAGTTGAAAAGAGTTGAAAGAGGTTGAAAAGAGTTGAAAGAGGTTGAAAAATAATGAAGCAGTTGAAAGACGTTGAAAAACTCGTTGAATGAGGATGAATATATTGAGACCAAATTTTATTAGGATCACTCCTTTAGTTTGCTAAATATGGCATCATCGTTATAAGTTTGTATGGGAGGTGCCACGCCCACTAATGAAATCCCATCAAAGTTCATATAATTTCAAAGCTTATAGTAACCGACACCTCTACACCAAATTTAAAGAATATCACTCCGATAGCACACTAAATATAACATTTAAAGTGTTTTGCTTATATGGGAGGTGCCACACCCACTGATGCAATCTCGTCGATTTTCATTTAATTTCAAAGCTTATGGTAACCGACACCTCCACACCAAATTTAAAAAATTTGACTCCAACAGCACACTAAATGTAGCCTTAAACATTTTTTGCTTGTATAAGAGGTGCCACGCCCACAAATGCAATCCTGTTGAAATCCTTTTAATTTCAAAGCTTATGGTAACCGACATCTCTACACCAAATTTCAAAAAAATTACGTCCATAGCACACTAAATATAACACTAAACATTTTTTGCATGTAGGGGAGGTGCCACGCCCACTGATGCAATCCCATCGAAATCCATTTAGTTTTAAAGCTTATAGTATCCGACATCTCTATACCAAATTTAAAAAATATTACTCTCATGTAACAATAAATGTAGCTATTAATTGTTTTCGCTTGTATGGAAGGTGCCACGCCCACTGGTGCCGTTTCGCCCACTTTTTGTTACAAGATACCCAATAGCCAGTATATTTGACATGTCAAATTTCATAACGATTGCGTTGTTAGTTCTCTTATTATAACGTTTATAAATATTGTGGGCTGTGCCACGCCCTCCGAGTTTTGCCAGTATAGTGGCATAGCTTGTTGTAATGACCTCATTCAGCGGTATTAACTCTAAAATTTTTATGAAAATCCTCGGTGCCGTTTTCGAGTAATATCGAATCAAAGTTTTCAATTATTGAAATATGCCACGCTCACTGTTATGATTCCGCCCACTTTTGATAGCATTTTAGATATTTATGATATGCACCCTTCCACCAAATTTCGTTGCAATACCTGGAATGGTTTGCGAGTTATCACGAAATAAAAATTAAAATTTAGGGCTGTGCCACGCCCCTGTTAGAAACTTGAAAAACTTTAAACCTAGTCCAATCTTAATTTTGTTCACATACGAACGAAATCCCGAAGTTTTATCAAAATCGCTGTAGCCGTTTTTCAAATAAATAGGCTATTGACTATGTATTTTGATAAGGAACTAATTCGTTAAAGGTACTTTATTGTCTTATATGTTCAATTAAACCCTAAAAATTATGTAGCCAAAAATGCGATTAAATTAAGGCTTGGACTTCTGAGAACGGTGCAAATTTGCCCATTTTTTATATTTTTAATCCTAACTCAAAAACTGTATATTTTTAGCATATACACATCAGGAGACATATTGTAGAGAACAATATTTCCTATCGAAATGATACTTTATAAAATCAAAGAACTTATTTTTTCATCAAAATAAGTTAAAAAAACTATTAAAAAAAACCGGAAAATTTCAATATTTTGAATTTTTTTTAAATTTTGGATACCATTTTTTTTAGAGAAGATTAAGAGATTTTTTCGCTTCACATAAAAGAAAGGTGATGTAGTTTCCGTCAAAATGCTGACCCATAAAAGTATTTTTAACGGTGATTGACTGAGATACAGTCGTTCAAAGTTACCTACTTTTACCAATTTTTACCTTTATGCCATTGGGCTATTGACTATTTATGTATTTGAATAAAAAACTAATTCGTTGAAGACATTTTTCTGTCTCAGATGTTCAATTGTAACCTGAAAATGATAAATCCAAAAGTGCGATTAAATTTATGATTGAAATTTTGAGAACGGTGCACATTTGTCCAATATTATATTTTTTTTGCTGTAACTTAAAAACTATGTAGTTTTATTGTATAAACATTATCAGACTTATTGTAGAAAATAAAATTTCCTATCGAAATGACATTTTTAAAAATCAAAAAACTTATTTTTTCATCAAAAAAAATAAAAAAAACCATTAAAAAAAACCGAAACATTTAAATTTTTTCTCATTTTTGAATATAACATGTTTCGTCAAGACCTTGGACAGAATTGATAGGATCAAGAAGCTCCGAAGCTCTGGAATAGCGATAAGTCACATTTTTTTTGGGATTTTTACTGTAGTTCCTAAGATCTAACCTTCAGGTATTCGTTCTGTTCCCTAAGTTTGGGTATGAACTGGGTACATAAGTTCAGCAGTGAACACAGCGGTGAAAACAAGTATCCTTAAATTTTTATAAGACAAACATTCTGGTTATTGTGCGGGTTCGTTTCAACTTATCGGCATCTATACAATCTGTGCCAGCTGCTTTACTGCTTTAAAGATATTTTACGGCCTTTGTTATCTCTGTAAGGGAAAACGGTCTCGAGGCCAGTCGTTGTGGTCTTGCCTCAGGTTAGTGCTTCACCGAGAACCGATATGTATCGTTCTCGGGATCGAGAACGAGACGATAGTAAAAAAATTATTTCTCGTGTGACCGAGGGCGAGAGCGAGAAAGGTCTAGCCGATGTCTCATTCTCGGCGATAATGTAGTGTTTGTCGTACGATAAACATTTAGAACATTGAACGCATATATGTTGCACCACATTTTTTTACAAAAACACTTGCACATACATATGTATGTATAATAATAATATGGGGTGATCTTGCAACTTTAAAGTACAAAATCGGAATTTTTTCCGATCAATTTTCAATAAAAAGTGAAAAAGAAGAAAAACTAATCACGGATATAAATAAAATAAAACTTTTTTGGATGTGCCCGCAACACGCAAAAATTACTATGTATGTAGATTTTTATCAAATTTTTTCCGTATTTTCTGTATGTTTTCTAGAGATCTGGAAACTGCTGAGTAGACTCAGCTCTCAAATTTACAAGCTTTGCTTCACAATTTAGTTTTAAGTTTTTTTGACAACCGGGCGTGACACCTTTAAATAAAAGAAAAGCACTTATATCTTGGCATAAGAAAATGTAAATTGTTTGTGCCAAGCAACTCGCAAAATGAGAACGGGGTTGGATAATGGATCTAAACTCTCCCCATACAACAAAACCCCTTATATTGATATCCTTGGTACTTATACCAATTTGCGAAATTCGTTACATGGACCCAATAATCTGGAGTAAGGACTGCGTAAAATGTAGGTGGGGTGGAACAAAAGGTAGTACACGGGTTCAGCCGTTGGTCAAGCTAGTATAACACATATAAAAGTAAACGAGAACCGAGAAATATCGGCGATAACGAGACGAGAACAAGACGATAACGATACAGATCAAAAATGTCTCGTACGAGAACGAGTAGGAGACGATAAGCTTGGCGCTACTACGAGCACGATACGATAATTTTTGAATTATCGTATCGTTTTCGTAACGGTGAAGCACTACTTCAGGTATAGGAGTATGGGGAGCTCTTAAGGGTGGCGATGGACTGTTGATGGTGCCCGAAAAATATTACGGATTAGCTGGTCATCTGTAGTCGTTAGAAGGCTTTGATTTTTGCTTTTTATTGGCCGATTTTGCTTGAATTTGTAGACCGTTCGGAGGTTTTTGATATCTGCGACTTGCTGAGCTTAAGCTGCGAACCCGCTATACATTTATCGTTTGTTCTTTTTGCAGGAGGCTTTTAATTCCTTATTTAGGGCGTTGTATATTTGTGCGGTGTCTTGCCTCTGGTCACTCGTTTGCGCTTCATCTCTAGCGCCTTTTGCAGCTCTTCTTTTCTCTATGGCATACAAGGTAGCGTTCCTCATCCAGGTTTTTTTATTCCGTGGGGAAAATCCAAGTAGGGACTCACTGGCTGTTGAATATGACAACTTGATGTTTTGTCATTTGGATTCGATTGAGCTTCGAAGGTTAGTGTCCCGTGAGGCCCGGGCCTAGGGCGGCAAAATTTTAGCGGCGGCAAAAACTTAATAACTACAGCATTTTGAAGGCGCAAGAATATAAGGACCGAATCCATCTCAAACCTTGCACGCGGATTATTTCATGTTACGGGATTGGTTGCCAATGAAATATGTTGGTTTTGAAAGGATATATATTTCCCCGATTCGATAAAAAATATTTTTTTATGAAGTTGGTGCTAGGCCCAAATGTTAAAATAGAAACACATAATAAAAATAGTGATGAAACAACAGAAAATGTAAAGAAAACTTTGGTATTAGCGTCTGCGACACTATAAAACAGTTTAAAATGATTTGATAGCAATAATTTGAAAAAAAAAAAATGTGTTCTGATACGTGAGGCCCCTCAGTCGGCTCTGATTTAAAATAGAATTTCTGTCAAACACTGTCATGCCACCTGTTGGTCAAATGCAGAATTATAAAAGGTTAAACTTATGCGTTTATTTACTTTTAGGTTTAACTGAAGCTCTGGTAGCTTGAGGATCTAATTAATCTATTAATCTTTATAGTTTAGACCTGAGAGTTGTTCTTAGATTGTGTCTTTGTGTGTAACAGAAATTTGCGCATCATAATTTATTAATTAAATGTTCCAGCGTATGAAAGATCCAGCGATGTTGGACAAAGGGGTCAAGTCCCGAAATTCCATCGAGCCTGATTTACTGCTAGCCTCCAGCCAGGAGACTGTTGTCAGTGCCGTGCAGAGTACCAGCCAAAGTACACCAAGGCCATGGTGAATCCAAAACAAAAGCAAAAAAGTCAAGTCCCACTCCGCTGCTGTGAGGTCAAGATACCAGAAGTCGCTGTTCATGCTTAGTAAGATTGCTAAAAATGCAGCGGCATTGACAAGCGCGATTAGCAGGACAAGATTAAATATCAAGCTATGGTTGATGAATACAAGCTGTACTAGGCCAAAAATATTCAGCACTTAGAGGCTACCAAGAGTTCTCAGGGGGAGTTCTCAAGACGGCCCAAAGAGAAATAGGTCGAATGATGAAGTCGTAAATGTTTCTAAAAATGCAAAACTGGCAACTTTGCACCAGCAGTTTTAAACAGGCCATTCAGTGAAGTGCCCCGTGATTGTCTGTAAATGACTCTCATTGACGAAATCTCTCGCAGTAGCAAAAAAACTCTCGACGAGTTTGTCGAGATCTAAGCCAAGCTGTCAGAATTGGTTATGGAGTACCTTTTCTGCAACGAAAAAAGACCGCTCCTTGCTTCGACAGCTCTGCAGTTCTCCATGGATGTAGCCTGATCAGGTGCGAGGACGAGTTCTCGAGGAAATTTCTAAGCGAGTGCGTCGCTAAGATTAGTGACGCATGGGATGGTTTGAAGATCAAGCTAATCCCTGCAAAGGAGAAGCCGATGAGACCTCGTGCTCGCATTTGCAAAGCTGTTGCAATGTCTGGGTCTTCAGGACCCTGGGGTTCCAATGAGCGACTGGTCAGTCAAAACGGAAGAGCCACAGGGAAATGTTAGGTATGCGTTGCTCTTAATTAACAACGAGTGCCTAGGGGCGCTCGAAAAACTTGACAACAGGCTTCGCTTTGGCGTCAGATTCGCTAAAATGAAAATGTTTCGCCCTTCGAGCATTGATAACGACACAGATGATGTCGATGACGCCAACAAGCTGCTTGACGTGATGAATATCGATAAAGGGAGACAATGGACGATATAAATGATGAAGATCGCCCAAATAGCACACTTCGAGTGCCTAGGATAATATTTCCATTATCCTCAGAGAGGAAACAAGAAAAATTGGCAAGGGTGCAAAGAGATCTTGCCCTTCGGAAGCCCTAAATGTGCTCTTACGCCTAGTGCATCCTAATGTATTCATTAAAGCAACCGCGTCTTGTAGTGCAACCCGAGTCAGAGAAGCCGGCTGTTGGGTAGCGAAGAAATACGGGCATTGCTTCATCCTCGGCTCACTGCCGAAATGGCTCAACTCGACTCAACTTTTCTCAACTTCGAGAAAAACTTTCAGGTAAAGTTTCCGGAGAGGGGTGCAACGGGTTGGGGCACTATAAATCTAAATTCATAAATCAACCATATACTCCGATGGGTCAAAGATGAACTGCGGAGTAGGTGCTGGGTCTATTCAAAAGACAGAGAAATTTTTCAATCTTTTCGTTTACCTAACTCAGCTAGCGTTTTCCAAGCAGAAGTCTTTGCTATTCTAGAATCTGCAGGTTAGTGGGCAATTCTAACATGGGAAAGTTAGCTGAAAAATTAGGTATTCCATTCAACTCTTTTTGCCGCAGTTGTCTGAATGCAAACGAGATAGAATCTGTTGAACATTTTCTCTGTTACTTCCCGGCCCTTGCTAGAGCCAGGCTCAGATATCTAGGACAAACTTTCTTCAACAATCTCAGCGAATTGGCCGAAAATGAAATCGAATCGCTGCTTAACAACCTAAACTGGACTAACAGATATAGTTTTCTATCGATTTAAGGCTTAATAAATTCTTTTGACAACCCTTTACCAAATTTTCGGGTCGCGTAGGGGGTATAAAAACGGCACAACTAGTGCTAATTAAGGCTTACAGCATTCTAGCTAAGCCGCCACTCTAACCTAACCTGTTCAATTGTCAACATAACGGTATATAATCCAAAACGAAAAGACATAGATACAGAGAGGAATACAAATAAAACAAAAACAACTCACATGTATTCAATATTGAACTCAATTATATTTTCAGGGAAAATATCTAAATTTACCGCTAGTTTTGTCATAAGCCATAGGAATATATTAGTTTGAGATTGTGTTTTATGAACTGTGAAAACTTCAATAATTTAAAATTTATTTAAAATAATGAAGAAACTATCACGAATTATAGAGGATAGCTTTGCTTTCATGACAGAGAATGGCTTCTCAACTCGAAAAATAGCTAAACAATTTAAAAAAAGTTAATCAGTGTTCATCAGAGTCCAGAAAAGGCGAAACATTTCTCCTAGAGAACAAGTCAGAGTTCGCAGAAAACTAATGGGGATGCACGTTTCATGATGGCAGAGATCAAAAATATGTTCAAGATTGTCATTAGACATGCGGAAATAATTTTCATAATCGTCCATTTCTTTATTAAGAAGAATTGTATTTAATAAATTTAAATAGGTGTATTTTTTCCCGATGCTGCAACCACTTTTTACTCCATGTTTTTCTCTTCACTTTTTGTGAAAACTCCACCACAAGAAAATCATAACACGATACAAATTATGTTGAGTTTAACAACTAAAGATGTTCAATCTTTCATACGAACTCAACTGAACAAGAAGAAAGCATCAGGTCATGGCTTAATATCTGCTAACATGCTTATTGAATTGCCTTGTTGTGCAGTCAGACACTAAATCATAATTTACAATGCTATCACTCGATTCGGCCACTACCCAAAAAGTGTGGAAGATTTCTCAAGTCACAATTATTCCTAAGCCGGGCAAAAATCCCACACAATTATCATCATATCGTCCAATAAGCTTGCTACCCATAACATCAAAACTCTTTGAAAAGCTGATACTTTCATTTTTATGCCTCACTTGAATCAACTCAGCATAATACCCCAACATCTATTTGGATTCCGAAAAAACACGGAACTGTAGAGCAAGTTCACAGGATAGTTAGACGAATAAGAAAAGCATATGAAGATAAAAATACTGCTCTGCAGTGTTTTTTGATGTAACCCAAGAACGAAGGATTACAACATAAAATAAAAAAATTACTTCCAAAAAATACCCATGCTTTACTATGGTCCTACCTTACAGGACGACAGTTCCGGGTAAAATGCAAAGACTACATTTCAGAAGATGTAGAAATTTTTGGAGGCGTACCACAAGGTATTGTACTTGGCCCAATCCTTTACCTTATTTACACTTCTGACTTGCCAACAAACAATTCTATGCTTACATCTACTTTTGCTGATGACACTGCAATTTTGTCTTGTCACGCAGACCCTTATAGTGCGTCACATACCCTCGATGAACATATGCGTCTAGTTGAAACATGGCTTTTAAACTGGCGAATAAATGTAAACGAGCAAAAAAGTACACAAAAACTTTTACACTTAATAAAAACACTTGCCCTACCGTTTATCTAAATAACATCGCAATACCCCAGAGCACTGAAGTTAAGTACTTAGGCATGCACCTCGACAGACGTCTTACTTGGAAAACTCATATTGAAAAGAAAACAAGTTAAGGTGTTATTTTCGGCTAGGCCGAAACTCACATACCCTATACTGCACTGAAAGTACCTTTTCATCAAATGTTAAGAAGACGTTGCAGAGCTTGAATAAGTCGATAAAAATGTGAAATGTTAGAAAGGTTGACATAGGTTAAAAAATGTTCAAAAGTCGTAAATATATGCAATATGTTGAAAAAAGTTGAGAGAGGTTAAAAAACTCTAAAAAAAATGAAAGAGGTTGAAAAAATTTGAAACTATTCAAAATTGATGAAAAAGTCGAAAAAATGAAGAAAGTTATGAAGAAAATTGAAAAAGTCGAACAAATACATATAGAATAGATTGGAAAAAATTAAAGGGTTGAAAAGTCGAAAGAATATGGAAAATGTTGAAAAAATCGAATAAAAATGAAAAATTTGAAATATGCCACGCCTACTTCTCCAATTCCGCCCACTTTTGGTTCAAAAAATTATATTTGTGATCGACATCCTCATATTAAATTTCAGCACAATAGCTTGTCTAGTTTGCGATATATGCTGTAATTAAATTTAAAATTTAGGGCGGTGACACACCCACTGGTACAATCCAGCCCGGTTTTGATCCAGAAATAGCTTTTCATAAGCAAACCCCTTACAGCAAATTTTAGTATGATTGCTCACTTATTTTGATAAATATGCCACTTACCGTATTTTATTTGTAATTTGGCTGGTGCTATTTCAGCCACTTTTGATGCAGATATACTCTATAGCAACTGAACCACTTTCATTAAATTTCATAGCAATTGCTGCAATAGTTTACTTAAAACAGCGCTTACAAATTTGTGTTAATATGGCAGGTGCCACGCCCACTGATGCAATCTCGTCAAAATTAATTTATTTTTAAAGCCTATAGTAACTGACATCTATACACCAAATTTTATGAAGATTACTCTCTTAGGAGATGCCCCTCCCACAGGTACTATTGTACCAAATTTTTGTAATAAAAGACCTCATAGCAAGTATATCTACCTCGTTAAATTTCATCACGATTACGTTGTTCGTTCTCTTAATATAACGTTTATAAATATTGTGGGCGGTGCCACGCCCTTCAACGAGTTTTTTCAATAAAGAGGCTGAGCTTGTATTGATGACTGCTTCAGCGGCATCAACTCCAAAATTTTTATGAAAGTCGTTTGTGACAATTTTGAGATATATGGAATCAAAATTTTTAACAGTTGAAAAGTGCCACGCCCACTTTTTCAATTCCGCCCGCTTTTATCTCAACTCAAGATATATTTGATATGTATCCGTTTACCAAATTTCATTGCAATATCTTGAACGGCTTACAAGATATGGTGGTATAAATAATAAAATTTAGGGCTGTGCCACGCCCCTGTACGACCCTTTGGAAACTTGAATCTCAGGTTAATCCTAATTTGGTTCATATGTGCACCAAATCACCAAGTTTCATCAAAATCGCTGCAACTTTTTTCAAAATTGACCTGGGTATATTTACATAGAGCATGGGCGGTAGGCGTGCCAAAACCAAACCAAACCAAAAAACCGGTTTTCAGCCATTTTTTCAAAAAATTTTGAGGTTAAGGTGAAAATGATCACGACAAAAGTTGTAGATCTTCTTTCCTACAACTTTTGCATTAAACTTTTTTTGATAGGATGCACAGTTTAGCCAGAAATAATGTAAAACTGTGTTCGACCTCTAAAAATGCACCCCATTCAACCCCGGATAGCTAATATCAGTTCGATTTATTTTGTCCTCTTTTACAAGAGCTGGTTCGACAATATTCCGCTGTCAGATTTCTGTAACGAACTATTTTGTAGTTCAAAATTTAAAGAATACAGAGTTAAAAATATATTAATAAAAATTATGTCAAGGGCGATTCATTTTTTTTTTTTCTCAACGGAATATTGTACCTTAATGTTTGTTACATTTGTATATTTTTTTTTGGTTTTCAATCGGACAGGGAAGGCTGTTTTTTATTAACTTTTAATAAATAAACGTACTTTAAACACTGAAAAAAACATCACTTAAAATTGAAAACAATTTCACTTGTACTCTAATTCAATACAAATCGAACACAGTTAAATTTATAAAAATCGTCGAACTCGTTCAAAAGTTATGAGTTTTTGAAAAAATTTGGTACCCGAATTTCAATCGCCTACAACAACAAAAAAAAAATAATAAAAATAAAATAATATCACAGTTCGATTTCTAGCATATACCACTATCTAAATAACAAAGTTTCGTGAAAAAATTAGCATTTGGTCTTACCCGTACGCATTCAAAACTCAGTCTTGAATATAAAGCTCTTTTGTATACAGCTATTATTATACCTATATGGTCATAAGGTATCCAACTGTGGGCAACGCAAGCTTATCAAATATAGAGCTATTGCAGAGGGCTCAGTCAAAAATACTTCGAACTATTTCCGGCACACCATGGTACATCAAGAATACAAACATTCACCAAGATCTTGGTGTACCTTTTATTAAACAGATGCAGGAAATCAAAAAGCGAACATATCAATTAAAACTGCAGCAACATCCAAACATACTGGCCAGGAACTTGCTCCTAACATCGAATACGTCTCGATTAAAAAGACAAGACTTACCACCTCTATAGCTATTATGCACACGCATTCTTACAATTCTTTTGACTCATTACAGAATTTGATTTGAAAATAAAAAAACAACATTTCTTAGCATTGGCTTAGAAAAGTACAGCGCTCCATTAGTTTTTATCATTTTAAGATATGCATAATTATTGTTAACCTCCAATCGAGTTGATACAATAAATAAATAATAAGTTTGAAAAAAAAAACTTTTTGTTAAAAAAAAGCCAGCAAGATAGCTTCACACTTTTTTGTTTTCTTGCGACATTTTTTAAACGACAAACCACTCAGAATAACAATTATATAAATACTGACACGATATATATTGAAATAGTTGATAGTCAACTATCAACTATTATCTTAGCGGATACCATTCCTGGATCGCGTTCAATATATATTGAACGTGTAGAAGGCACCTAAGTTTACCGTTCTTCGAATCGCTCTTAATGAAAAGTAGGT
The DNA here is from genome assembly GCA_949775025.1 of Tricholauxania praeusta. Lineage (NCBI taxonomy): Eukaryota > Metazoa > Arthropoda > Insecta > Diptera > Lauxaniidae > Tricholauxania > Tricholauxania praeusta. Next base: position 48,628,282 of record OX459031.1, read on the forward strand.
AAGCTCCTTAAAGCAAAGCAATCGATAAAAACATTTTATTCTAGATGCTGATTTTGTAAATGACAACATGTACCTACTTGGTTTTGACATCCTTGATCGCAAGTCTCACTTATTTTGCTTTACCTTCAGACTCAACAAAATCATCGCAGAGAAATCATAACTACTTACACTGTCAACTAAAATATATGAATACTCAATTAAAAACTCAGAAATATACGAAGATAATTATTTATTATATCATAGACTTAAATTTTGTATTCTGTATCACATTTTTGTTACAATGCAATCTGTAAAAATGGAAAGCACTTTCAAAGTAATAAATTATTTTAATTCAATATATTTAGGAAACTTTGCAATCTCAATAAAAACATCAGGTCCCACTCATAAAATGTACATATCGCACACATTTAGCTAAAGAGGCACAACTCAAAATTTTGGAATTTTTAGAAAACGCAAATAACTGTTTTGAGCTTTTGAACTATTTTTCAAAAGTAAAGTGTTTCAGATGAAGGTGCTAACAGAATATGGTTGGAAACCACGTTGCGATCACAACAACTTGAACTCTCCGACACTAAAAATAGGACACTTTTGCATATTGTAGCCTAATTTCGATTTCAACTTGAAGAGAGAGATAACTGTTTTTTGGAGCCAAAGTACAGCAAAAAATGATTTTGTGCTTATAGATATGTATATGATAAACAGTTTTAACAAGTAAACTCGAAAATGACAAATTTTGAGTTGTGCCTCTTTGAAGGCGATATGTGAATTGACGAAGGGAAGCGGGGTCTGATGTTTCCGTGAAATGAACTTGTGACATTGCAAAGTCTCGTAAATTTTTGATCTCTTGTTCAATATTCATCAGAATGAAATGTTCATGTTATTTAAAAAAGTAATATATTAAGTTAATATTTAATTCAACATTTTATGTGCTTTGATTTCGATATAGCTATGTATATTAAAAATTCATATATTTCCATATACAACATTACAATTAATTGTTCCGACCATGCTTTCCTAAAAATATTTTAAAAGTTTCTAAAGGCTATGGGTATATATCCCTATATCCCTAGCAAACATTGATTTTGTAATTCAAGTGGAGGTACACTGAAAATTCAGTCTGATGCTCCAATATCGCAATATCAAGCATTTAAGTACAGTTGAGTTCTAGTGATATACTCGACAAAAAAAAGTGTCCAAGAGTGGAAATCAAGTTTTAATCAAATGTACAAATTCTCTTACTTTGTAGTAAATACTTAATAGGTTTTATTTAAGGTTTTATTGTTATAGAGGGGAAAAATTACCTGGGAATTAAGTTATTGGCAATAATTTAGCGGGAGAACATTTTATTTTCCTCGCCAATTTTGTTTTTCCAAGTTTATAGTAGAGAATTTAAAAGAAAAAAGGGTTGGTAGTATGAACTTTTCTATAAAAAAAATTAAATATTATAACATATTTTGAACACCAATCTTAAGAAACAGTTGGAGATACTGGTCAGATATGGAGTCTTATTTAGATATAGCCAAAGGCTGCACAAAATGACCATGGGAGTCATTTTTTCAAAAACTGAATCCAAGTGCCATTTTTTTTATGTACTTGTTTTTTTTAATTAAAGACTAGATTAAAATAGCCTTAGAGAACAATGCACACACAATTAATGTATAACTTTCAAAATAGTTTGAAAAGTTTTGAGGCAAATAAATTTTAACCAATTCACTTATTGTTTGATATTTATGGTATTTGTTATTTGGTTAGTCACTAAAATTGTTCTTGTGGAACTTAAATTGTTTTGTTCATAAATGTTGCTCACCAGCAACAAATTTTGGTAGCCTTCTTTGGAAATTCTTTTTCACCCCAAAAATATTTCCGTTTGCAAATGTTTGTCCTTATGAAAAAAAAGTTCGACAAAAATGTTTGTGCCACATTTACCACTTTCATCTATAGGATGAAATCTTCAATTGCTGAAATTATGTGCATATACTTTAGAGATTAAAACATTTGTCAACATAGTACACCAAAAAACATTTTTGACAGCCTAGGATAATTTCTAAATTTGATTCCAGCGTAGTTTATCCAACACTGATAATTAAAATTATATATTCATACATACGTACATATATATTACTTGATTTCCAGCTGAGTGCAACTGAATCCTTTACTGGATAAACAGTATGGTTTTTTCGTGGAGAACGCAATGAATTTACACTCATCTGTAATTACCACGTCTAGTTTGAGACAAACTTATAATCTGTTTTTTTTTTTAATTAAAATTTTGCCAACTTTCTTAGAAAGCTTTGAGGAAAACTTCTTGTAAGTGAAATGTTAAAAAAAAAACATTTATTGGATACCTAGTATCAACTTATTGTCGAGAATACATTAGATTGTCACATGATTCCAACACTAATATATGACTATTGAGCTAGATTTCAAGTGTTCCTCTACATAAATTCTTATGTCGATGTTCATTTGGACTGTTAGGGCCGTTTCTTCAATATACAGTTAAATCAGGGACTGAAAACTCTAATAAAATTTGTATGAACATTTTTGTCAAACTGTCAGTAAAGTTCGAGTAAAAGTTTAACTGGACATAGAGAAAACGGTCTTTCCATTAAGAGTCAGTACTTAAAATAATTGATAAAATTGTAAAGTTTCTAACTTTATTATTTTTTGTCTCGCTCAAAACATTTTTTAATTATTTCTAAAGCACTTTAGTTCATCATTTACAAAGTTCTTTATACATATTTTTACATTAGACCCAAGAGTTTTAAAAGATAATGTAGTATGTTTTTATCTGATATAAAGAAGCAGACAATTAAATTTGCCGTTTAAAATTTTTAATTTTACTGGCATTTTAAATATTTTTGTATGAACAAGAGAAAAGTTAATACGCTAAATGTACATAGATGACATAAATTTGTATGTATATACATATAAGTAAATAGTTCATTAAAACCTTAGGCCAGAAACAGAGTGAGTGCTATAAGCGAAGCTAGTCAATGCTATAAGACGATAGTACTGTTCAGAAAGGGAGCATTTGACAAAGCGTCTTGTGAACCGATTTTATAAAATCGCTGCAACGTAAATTTCGTTGGTTGATCTTGTTTTCGCATTTTGTGTTCACTCCCATCGCTGCTTGGCCTCTGCTTTTCCTTTTCTTTGCATCTATTGCATAGTATCGCAGACGCATACATAAATTTCTTTAATTTTTTATTTATTTATTCGCAAACGAAATGACACAAAAACGGTGATGAAACAACAGACATTCATCGCTGATGTGGCTCTGATTTCATTTTTACTTTTTAAGATAACGGCAATATTTTTGCTCTGTACCTTTTATGATCAAATTTCTTATATGCACAAAAAAAAACTCTTGTGTTAGCGTCTACGACGCTATAAAAACAATTCAAAGCCGCTTAATCGAAAAGGTTCTGGCATCGCAACGCTCTCACTCTGTACACTTTGCGCTATTTGCATACAAATACTCGTGCACTGTTTTATAGCAAATCTTCGCTTATAGTGCTCACTCTGTGTCTGGCCTTAAGCAGTACTAAAGAGCAAAAGCATTTCAAAAACATAAATTATGGTTTTCACTAGCATCAAGTTCCTTTTCCATAGGAATATAAAAAATGATTATCATTAATAAAGCATTGTAATGATAAATAAAATTTCTTGCTTAGACACTCATAAAATTCTTATTTGTTGGCGATTGAATTCGAAAAGCGTTTGATCATCGTCGTCGCTGTTGGCGTCTTCAATAGAAATTGGTAGCGGCGTTAGCTCCTGAGTTGTACGATCGCCTTGTACGCCATATTTACGTTCCGCTCGCGAAAGTCGTAGTCTACAAGAAAATTTAAATAATTAAAATTTTAAGCTTTAAACAAATAACAATATAAATAAATAATTAATCTAATACTTTCGCACCCTGCTTTTTGGTCATTTGCTCGAAAAAGTGGTATAAAGAAAGAAAAATTTATTTTATGTTAAATGTTTTTTAAGGTTCTTGAGGACACATTTACGCCGAATTCTGACGAAACTTAATTTTTAAGTTTATTGGAGCTTTTAAAAGGGTCTTTAAGTGAAGCTCTATGAATTAAACTGTCCTCTTTCGCTGTTGTTTTGCGCTTTCTTGGACACTATTTTACATTTTTAGTGCTCCCATACTGCTGTACGCGTTGTAATATATTCTATACCATCTTTCTGGAACATTTAAGGGACCGACTGATTTCTGCAACTGTGCTACCATTATTTTTCATTTCATGAATTACCTGCCGGCGAATCTCTGAACACCACTCTCCTTTTGCCATATCTTAAAATATTTTTTGTTAAAATTAAACTCAGAATTATATAATTGAAGCATACCATACGAAATAAAACAAATCAAACAAAATTTATAAAAATTTTTAAATTTTAAATTGTGATAAATTCGTGGCCAAAGGCGCGTTAATTTCAAATGTTTGTAATATGTGGAAAATTAGAGTAAAAACAACCATTTAAATTAACGGTACTTCATCATCTTGTTGTAAGCAACACTCACGGAAAAATATTAGCTAACAATTCTTGGACTAAAATATTAATATTTTCAATATGAAGTTACCACTGCAGTGTGTGTTAAATTCGTGGCCACCACTGTATGTACTGTAATTCAAAAACGCAAGAAAAAAGGAAACGGAACAAAAAATGTTGATTTGTCATTTTCGTATTTTATTAAGTGCATACATAATCGAAACAAAACGAAAAAAAAAGTTTGCTGACAAAATGTGACGGTTAATCGGAGTGAAGATTGATCGGGAGACGGATAATCGAGGTTCCACTGTATATGTAATTTAAAGATTCCGAATTATTTTTTGCGTAGTGTTATTGTGCATCTGACTGAGCACAATAAAATATGATAAGTTTATTATTATTAAATTTGCTTATTGTTCATATTAACAGATTGCAAATAAAAAGATTATCAAAAAAAAATTATTTGGGTCTTGTATTGGGTGTTAGTTTTTCGATCCAGTCCATTGCACATATTTCTATTTTTATTTCTTTCTATAACAATGCACGTGAGCCACATGTTTTTTTAGTTGAAAGCCACGCTTGGGGATGTTGAACGAGGAAGTCAAGCCTCGCAAAATTTCTATAGAGACTTTGATGATAGGTTTTCCTTGGTGCCGTGACATAATCCACACGGACATAGTCCCCATTTCGTAAATGGGGATTATGTCCGCAAAATTATTCGGACATAACCCCCATTTTTGGTATGGGGATTATGACCGCAAAATATTCGGCCATAATCCCCATAAAAAAGCGGACATAATACCCAAAGCTAGGATTAGCCTATAATATATCCAACACCTAGTTTACTAGCCACAGTAATTTTACATAAGAGTAGGGGTAAGTGGGCGGCCTTCGGCCGCAGCTCAGGATTTAAAACCCCCATGGGGATTAAGTCCGAAAAATTTTCGGTTTCGCGTTTAATCAAGGAAAGGAATAGGCTGCATTCGGTTTGGAAAAGTAATCCTAACAGTGAAAATTGGGAATATTACAGATTATGTAGAAATCATGTAATATTAATAACACGTAATTCTTAAAGACTGTATTACCAATCAAAATTAGGCACAAATCTATCAAGCAAAATCCCTTGGAACAATATAAAAACTATTGGACTTGAAAATAAAAGTAAGCCAAATTGTAAAATTGATCCTAATATGATGAATGATTACTTTTTATTGTCAAATTTATTAACAGACAGTTCAACATTTGAAATCAACCAAGACTGCTTGTATCAATCAGATCAAGAATTTAATTTTCAAGTAGCAACCGAAAACGATGTGGTGAGAAGTATTTATGCTATAAAGTCGAATGCAATAGGTTATGATAACGTTAGTCTGAAATTAATTAAAATAATTCTACCTTGCATTGTTCAAGCCCTTACCCACATCCTAAATTTCTCTATAACAACACCTGCTTTTCCCGAAAAATTACAATTGTTACACCAGTTGCTAAGAAGAATAAAGCTATTGTGCCACAAGATTTTCGGCCAATTAGTATACTGCCGGTTCTTTTAAAGGTATATGAGAAGTTTTTGACGAGGCAAATTACGAGTCATCTTGAAGCCAACAATCTCTTAACTGAAAATCAATCTGGTTATAGAGCAGGTCATAGCTGTGCGACTGCTATACGTAAAATAATGGAAGACATTCGTCCAGCTTTACAATGAGAGGGTATAGTAAAGTACCCTGTGGTATCACAATGGACCAAATTTGGTGAGTCGGTTTTTGTAAATGACTGCCACTCCTACCTAACCTAACCTTCGTCCAGCTTATAATAGAGATGAGCTTGCAATTTTGGTATTATTGGACTTTACAAAAGCCTTTGATTCAGTTAATCATGATGTGCTACTGCTCAAATTGAGAAACTATTTTGGTTTTAGTACCAATGCAACGCAGCTTATTAAAAGCTATTTAACAAACCGCTTTCAAAGAGTTGCAACTAAAGCATTATTTTCAGAATTAAAAAATATTTTGTCTGGTGTTCCTCAGGGATCAATTTTAGGTCCAATTCTGTTTAGCATTTTCATAAATGATATTGTTTACTGCTGCAAAAGTGTTTCGATACATTTGTATGCAGATGATGCACAGGTCTACTTATCTAGACCGCTAGGCTTATGTGATGACTTGATTGTGCGCATAAATGAAGACCTCTCTTCAATTTGCAGGTGGGCGCAAAATAATTATTTAAATATAAATGCTTTAAAAACTAAAGCTTTGCCGATCTGTCACTCGTCATACAATCTGGAGCACATGTCTGATCTAAGCATGATGGGAACAAAAATTGTGCTTGATAGTTGTGTCTTAAATTTAGGATACAAAATTAACTCAAGGTTAACCTGTAGCGATCATATAAATTATATTGTTTCCATAATGTATAATATTTTAAGAAAACTGTGGCACACAACGGCATTCATATCCCAAGAAACTAAATTGAAATTAGTAAGAACTCTGATAATCCCACTCTTAACATATGGGGAACTAGTTTATGGAAACTACTACTTGCACAAATTGCAAATGGTACTAAATAATTCAGCTAGGTATATTTATTGTAAAAGAAAATATGACCATATTTCGCATTATGCGATAAATATCCTTAATTGTAGTCTAACAAAGTTTCTTGATTTTCGTAATATAATTTTTTTACATAAAATATTGACCGTCCGCTGTCCAAATTATTTATTTAAAAATTTAATTTTTGCGCAATCAAGTAGGACAAATAACCTAATTGTACCTTTTTCAAAGTTTCGTGCGTCAGAAAGAATGTTTTTTGTCAGTGTTATTAAACTTTGGAATTCTTTACCATATCATATTAAGTCCGAAAAGCGACTATAGTACTTTAAATTGGCTGTATTTAGGTATTTATGTTTGTAAAAAGTTATTAAATTTTAATAAATTAAACTAAGTGAATTTGATTTTATTAACTTTGAAAGATAACTTTTAGATAGATTTAAGTAAAATATTTTCTATTTCTTTTTTTTTATGAATTTGAATTAAAACCAATTACCTGATGTACTGTTGAAGACTTTAAGTCTTATTTTGTACAAATGCAACTAAATTGAAATAAATTGAATTGAATTGAAATTGAATTGAACCCCCATACTAAAAATGGGGATTATGTCCGAAAATTTGCGGACATAATCCTCATTTAAAAAATGGGGTTTATGTCCGTGGGGGTTATGTCACGGCACCGTTTTTCGTCAGAGGATGAGCTGCTAACCTCCACCCAAGAGACAATTAACGCCCCTAAGGGTACCAGCCAGCCAAAGTACTTCTTCAAATTCGCAACCGGTTACATCCAAACGTTGTTTCGCAGGGAACGGCGAATCGAGAAAAAAATCTAAAAGTGATTTCCCTTCCACTGTCTTGAGGCAAAGGTACCAGAAGGCTTTGTTTATGCTAAGCAAGATTACTAAGAAAGAAGTGGCTAGCACCACTGATCAACGTGATAAGGAGGACAAAGCCAAATACCAGGCCGTAGTTGAAGAGTATAAGATGTACCAGACCATGAATGTAAAGCGTTTTGAGGCGACTACGCATTCTCAGGAGGAGCGCGATGCGATTCTCAGGAGAAGTAAAAATGGCAACTTTGCACCACCGGCACTGAACATACTTTTTAGTGGTGACCCGTCATGATCTGCAAATGGTCTTCGTAGATGTGATTCTTCGCAGCGGCAAGAAAGCTCTTAATAAGTGGGTTGAGATTAGGGCCAAACTTTCGGAAATGGTGATGTTGCACCTTTTTAGTAATAAAGACGGATTAGAACCCTGTTTTGACAGCTCAGTCCTACTCCATGCGTCTCTAAAGTTAGCAACGCATGGCAAAACATTTTCTTACCGTAACATTTCACTGTTTTGGCTTGTATGGAAGGTGCCGTGTCTATATGTCCAAATTGACTTTTTCCGCACTTTTGTGTTTGTGCCCTTTTGAATGAGTTATCATCGTACCTTTTCAGCTACTTAAGCAAACTCACGAAACTTCACTAACGAGTATTAGAATTGTCGTCACAACGATACTCCGTTGCTTAAAATATCTACTGGATTTATTCCATTCAAATTGAATTTTTTTTTATTGTGAAGTACGATCTTTAGTAAGTTTCAATAATTTCGCGAAACTTTATTTTTTTTTTTATTCACACTCCTTGCACAATCGATTCTATTGGTTTTAGAACTATTTCTTTGTGCTTTGTGTCGGTATCCTTTCATTTATATGATTATCCATAAAACGAAGTTTCGATGAATCCTGGTTGATGCCGTGTCTACATTGTATAAACTTTAAAGTGCTTGAAGTTAAGTGAATTTTTTTGTAGACTTGAAATTAAGGAGTTAAAACAGTTCATTTAAAAAAGCAATTATTCTGGAAAGTCATCAATAGTTTCCATTTGGATCAAAATCCAGAAGTCTACTTTATAAAAAGCGGAGACTATAGTACTTTTAGACTCATATTACACTTTTTGTAGTTTTGAATTGAAAAAATAAAAAAAAATGTTCACCCACAACACAACATGCACTAATTGGATTAATTCAACTGATTGAACCATCACTTCAAACCAGATTTTACAAACTACAATGAGTGTTTCCCTAAGTTTTAAGTTCCATAGTATGTCATATTCAGCCTTTGCTAGTTTTAAAAAATGTGTGATTTGTTTTTTAAAGCCACAAGACAGACAATTATTTTTAATCACATCTGAAAAAAAATTTTCCGATTTCAGTTCTTTATAATTTTGTTAGACTCGGTTTGAGCCCGAGTTATAAAAAATCTTTAAATTATCGATGGCTACGTATCGGAAACAAGAGAAGAGCGTAGTTTAAGCTATATATTCGTGCTTAGCATCAATAATTTGTGTTAAGCTAAATCGGCAATCATTTCGCTCACCTGTAAACCTTTGCAAGAATGAAAATCACAGCTGTACTGCTAAGCGCTAGAAAAAAATAGAAGGCCGTTTGAAATGATTCTGGCATTTCGCCATCACTTTGGAAGATCTTTTTTTTGAAATTCGTTTCCTCCACATGTATCAGACTATTTGTGAAAACATTCGATGTAACTGGTGGGATGCTTGTACCTTCTTTTGAATGGATTTCAACTGGAGTGGGCTGTGTAAGGGATACGTTTCCGATCGGTGGTAGCGCTTTTTTTACACTTTTATTTAGGTTGTCTTCATTTTCAATTGTGTCCAATCCATTGCTACTGGGAATCACCAGAAGTATAAAAAGTAGGAGTTGCAATTTAAATTTTTGTTCCAGCGCCATTTGATTTGGTCGAGCGTTAAGTACTCGGAATATCTGATCATTTAAAGGTATAGAAGATTGTAACATTTTTAAGTTTGCGGAAAACGACAAATAAAAATTGATATGACTGAAAAAACTTTCGTTTATTTTGACGTTTCTTGATACAGTAAGTCCTCCTCACGAGGAATATAGTAGGTTTGTTCCAGAACTTTTTGTGCTATTATCATTCTTGCGGCCATGATATAAGGTTTGTTCGAGACTGAAAAAATAGGTAAATATTTATAAATATTTATAAAGTTTTACCACAAAAAGTGTTCGAGACAGAAAAAATGTGGTGTTTGAGAGAGAAAAAATGAAAGTAATAAACAGCTGATCACTTCCCCTCCCAAAAATAAGTTCAATTTTCACCAAGATAAATTTCTTGTGGCTAAAAATTGAAGACTGTCAAAATCGTTGGCAACGAGACTGGTGACTCACTTTTTGCATGAGAGGGAAATGAAATTTCCTGTCTGAATTATACCTGTCCAATACTTTCCATATAAAATAATTTTCAGCGTTGATTTTTTTTTCACTTCTTATAAGGTTGTGTTAAGAAGGAGCAACATACCAAAAAGCTTGAAATCAAAACATTTCTTGGTAAATGCTCATTTATTTAATTAAATAGCTGAGCGATTTTTTATTGAAAAGGAATCGTTAAGTTGAATGTTACCTGAATGGTTGTACGGTAGTCAACCAGATAATTATTTTTAAGATACTGTTTTTCGAAGTGCGCAGTTTTAACGTAAGGAATTGGAAGTGTTGCTAAATGAAAGTTGCTCCATTTTTTTTTGTTTTTACAAATCCATCTAACATAACTCTTTGTTTGAACAAAAAAAATTTAGTGCACAACTTTTCAGGACTAACATCCTAAGCATTGTTTTAATATGCATTTTATGCATTTAAAATAAATCAAAGTTCAAGATAATTAATGAAGCAATAAAAATTAGGCAGTAAACTTTAAAATCGAACATTTACTTTAAATTTACATTTACAAAATGCATTTTATGCATTTAAAATAAATCAAAGTTCAAGATAATTTATGAAGCTATAAAAATCAGTCAGAAAACTTTAAAATCGAACATTTACTTTTTAAGTTATTTCAATAATATTTACGAAAATGCTTCACTCGCCTTACATTCAGAATGTCTTAACCAAACGGTTACGCAACTATGGTGCTGGTTTTAGCTCCTAAACTCTGCCATTGTTTGTTTACTAAAATACGCGCAACTTTTTGACAGTCTTCAATTTTTACCTATTTTTCCGTTCTAGACAGAATTGTGGTGATTCGAGTAGTCAGAGAAATTTTAGCTTTTACTCTCTCAAAAATCGCGATTTGACACTTTTCAATTTTTACCACAAAATCTGCTTCGAACAAACCTATAATTAAGATGGTTACTACACTGAAAAATGTTGCCTCTTTCTCTTATATTATCGTCCACTTCATATGTCAAAAGTGAGCAAAACAAAACGTCATAATTTTGTCAAAGCAGAAATTAATTATTGTTAAGCGTGCGATTTTACCTTAAAAAGTTTAATTTTATTAAAATATAATTAAATACTATGTCGAAATTTTTCCGCATGGTTGCCTCGAAGGAAAATATTTCCTTATTTTGTGTTCCAAAGCATGAAGGAAGGCGTCGACGGTGGATCGAAAGCTGTGGCCAGGACTTGTATCTGTGTTTGTTATAAGCATTTTGACCAAGTTGATTTTATCAATCCTCCTAGAACTAAAAAGTGCAGACTGATGCCATATGCAACACTAATACGATTTTTTTTTTTCAGAATCTGCATATAGCAGTGCACTTTGTGGTAAAGTTTGTTTTTGGTTTATTACATTTACTTTTGAAGTATTTTTTTTTTATGCAGAAAATCGTGGTTAATGTTCCCGCCAAACACACCTCTGAGTGTGGTACGCTTATCATATGAAGAATACAACGTCTACTGTTCAGAAAATTTTTATTCACCAGAATTACATACTGTTCCTAACCTACTCAAGAACAAAGATGTCGAATACCACTGTATACTATACTCAAATGATGTACTTATTGTACCACGTTAATAGTGTCATTATGTAGAAGTTTGGAAATATCGTTAGGTGTTAACTATTGGATACCATTAGACTTATTTGGATTCACAAGTTGAAAAATGTTTTGTTAAATTTTTTATTAAACGTTTTGCCCTTATCGAAATAAGTATTAGATATGTGTTTGTTTAATATTGCAGTCTTATATTAAAAAATAAATCCCTGACGACAACATTTAAAAATTACTTTTTGTATGGTTAGTAAGAAAAATACAATTTTATTAAAGTTAGAGTCATAATACATAATACATATTTACACAATGCAATTTATCAAAAAGAAACATATACACGTATACATTGTTGACTTCTATGTCTAAAAGTTTTCCGGTTAGAGATACTTCTTTAATGCATAAATCAGCATTATCTACATATTTTCTATTTGAACATTTATAAGTTTTCCTGAATTCTATTGAAATAGGATCTTGTGGAAGTGGTGGTGATTGTTGTGCTTGATTGCCTGGCTAAGTTTTTGATTCTTACCAACACGTTGCTGTTTATTGTCTTTTAAATTGGTTAAGTAATTGACTTGTTTAGATAATATGTACATATATCAATTTCAGCGCGCATCAAATTATTTTACAATTCCATATCGGAAAGTTCTGTTGGCTTATTAGTATTTTAGAGTTCCCATTCGGAATACCGCAATCTTCCAATAAATGCCAAAACAGCAAGCAATATGAATCGACTAAATTGGATTGTGATTTGGAAGCAGAATGTTTGCTATGTACATCTATCTTTAAATTCAAAATCAGTAAGTATTGGCTCGGAAGTACAAGTGATATTGCTTCACTTTCATCACCTACTCTTAAGATTTAAGTCTTGCAAACGGTGACACAAAAAAGAATGAGGTGAAAAGCCACCATCACTTTTACTTTCGCTTATTATTGAGATATCACCTGAAAAATCTTCTAATGGAGAATCATAGTTTGTCTTTAATCTAACAAAAAATCCAGAGAAGAAAATTAGTATATCACATAAGCGTTAGACATTTTTAGCTTACTTCGCATCCGCCATTTCCTTTTGTTTCGCACACCTCATCGTGTTCATCTTGTTGCAGTTCTTCCACAGCTCTTCAACATTTTTAGGAGCAGAAACAGTTGCAGGATCAGGTGTACCCATAATGAGCTGTTTTTTGTTTTTATCAATAACTAGTGTCCAAGTGCCAAACGTTTCAGATTCTGTGCTTGTTGTTATTACATGCTAAAAGCTCCTTTACCTTTTGTATAGAGGTTTCACCATGATTTATTTATCGCTTCCAATCGTTGATGCATAAAGCCCAATTTCCATGTGATTTTTCTTGAACTTATCTTATTAAATTTCACAGATTTTTTGCCATAATGAGCGGGATGGATATATGTCAATCTTGCTATAAAAGTTTGACAATTCGGTTTGTTTATTTGTAAACAAAGGACAATTTTTTTACCAAAACAAAAACTCAAAATGAACCAATTTGAAAAAGAAGAAATGGCAGCTATGGAATTTGTTTTTTCAAGCTCCTCATCAGAAATAAACAACGGCAACGGCAGAATAACTGACACAGTGTAATGGGCAATGTTTTGGCCTTAAATGTTATCTTACCAACTTCTGCCAACACTTCCATCCACAAGAGTTGTCGCTTTAGAATATTCCTGTAGCTCATTGTTGACATATTCCAAAGTGCAGGCCGTGACCGCACTGCTTCAATAAGCTGCTCTATGTTTCATAAAAAAATAAATATGGAATAATAATAATAATTGTGAAAGGAAATTAAATAGTACTACCATTTTTCACTAACAATTGATTGTCGTTCATGATGGTGCTGATTTTGGTGTTGATGCTGCAAGACTTTGACAAAAGAAATATGTTAATTTTTGTTAAAATAGCAATCGTCATACTTTTTACTTGCTTAATTTGTTTATCTTATTTTTTAAAATTGTATTTTCAACAATTTAAACTAAATTTTGAGAAACTCAGCACCTTATAACCTTTTTTCATTGACTTTTGTTTTTATTTTGAAAGCTGTCAAACTTGACACTACATAAAATTATAGCGCAACTATGAAAATGACTGCCAAATTTATAGCATGTAATCAACTTTAATAAAAAAGTTCAACTTTTTGAACTTTCTGATCTCCGAAATCACGGAGAATATTACATGCTATAAAAAATAGCAAATGTGTGCCTATTCACTCTCGCATTCTCTAAGCGCATTAGGTTGTGCTCGCATGCTTTTTCTTTCTTACAAAAATTTAATAAGATAAGTTCAAGAAAAATCACATGAAAATTGGGCTTAAAGCCCAATTTCCATGTGATCTTATCTTATCTTATTTTATCCCATATCAGGGATATCAAATCAAATTTTTGTAAGAAAGAAAAAGCATGCGAACAGAACCTAATGCGCTTGGAGAATGCGAGAGTGAATAGCATACATTTGCTATCTTAATAGCATGTGATGTCCTCCCTGATATTTGATAAGATAAGATAAGATAAGATCACATGGAAATTGGGCTTAATGCGATGGCATAATCGGTGTCAGTCCAGTTGCCTGTCGACTTGACTCGGTAGTTAAGTCTTCAAGAAGCTCCTCCGTGTCCGTCTTACGCGCAAAGCAAAAACCAGCTATTTTATTTTGGAATACAACCAATAATTACATCAGATTATTGTAGAAATTCGTGCCTTCTTGCAAATTACGCAAAACCTCAGCAAAACTATCAATGTGTTGGCCATATTGTAAAATTTTTGTTTTGTTGTGATTATGATTTTGACATAAGAAGTGGACGCTCTCTGTGCTGAGTGGTCAATTTTTGACAATTTTCTTTTACCTTTTATCATTATACCATGCTTGCGGCAAGACTATCAAACAAGAGAGAATAAGAAAATCGTGCTCTGTTATGCTGCTTACACGCAGCGTCGGCTTATGAAACCGACTCACTTGTTCGCTGTTAATGTCTAAACAGAATTGGGACGTGCGATTTATCTTCAGTGTCAAATCTCACCAAAAATGGAATTTTTCTATACCTCTGCGATAAATTTTCTAGTGTCAATTTTGTACTCTTTACAGATGCTGTTGCCGTTTTTAATACAATGCTGTATTCAGCTGCTGAGCACTCAACACCTGATCAGACTGAGAAAAATACAAAAACCCGGTACCTTACTAACAGTGAAATTGAAATTCTTGTAGCAGATAAGCGTAGGTTAAGGCGAGAGTGGCAGGTCCATAGATCCCCAGCTTCTAAAGCAAACCTAAAAACTGCTACATACAAACTTAGGTGGAACAGCAAAAATATGTCTCAAAGCTTGCCCCAAATGCTAATGGACTAAAATCCTTGTGGAAAACCACCAAAAAAATTAGAGCACCCACTGAAAGTGAATCTCCGATAAGAGACCTACATGGAAATTGGGCTAGAAGTGATGCAGAAAAAGCTGAGGCTTTTGCCAATCACTTAAGTACAGTTTTTCAACCAAATCCGTACATTCAAGGTTTCATGCCTTCCCAACTGCCAATAAACACCGATACTATCCAAATGAGTTTCCATAGCAGTCATTTAATCAGTTTAATTCAAGAAATGTGTCCTAAAAAAGCCCCTGGGTGTGATAACATCACTCCCAAAATGATTAAGGAACTGCCTCACTCAGGTGTCATCTTTCTGACCAGGCTTTTTAATGCTATAATTCAGTACGGATATTACCCAAAAGAATGGAAAAACTCGTTGATAACCATGATACCAAAACCTGGGAAAGATCGTACACTACCGTCATCGTATAGACCTATAAGCCTTTTACCTTGCTTGTCAAAACTATTTGAAAAATTAATTCTAGCAAAATTAATGCCATACATTACTGAAACAACAATCCGAAACAACACGGCACAATCGAACAGGTTAATAGGATCACAAATGAAATAAGAAAGGCTTATGAGCGCAGTGAATACTGCACTGCAATATTTCTCGATGTCGCACAGGCGTTTGATAAAGTATGGCATGAAGGCCTTATCAAAAAAATTGAACACCTATTGCCTCTTAATGTTCATAAAATATTTACTTCTTACCTCGAAAGCAGGCTTTTTAAAATAAAATACAAGAATTTTATTTCAACTCATTTCAATATAAGAGCAGGTGTCCCTCAAGGTAGCGTACAAGGACCGTTTCTATATGTATTTTATACCTCAGATTTACCGATAAGTGCCAATACTACCATCTCAACATTCGCAGATGATACCGCAGTCTTAAGTTGTAACCGTTGCCCTTTGAAAGCTTCTCGAAACCTCCAGTTTCATTTGAAATCAATAGAAAAATGGTTATCGCTATGGCGCATAAAAATAAATGAGCAAAAATGAAAGCAAGTTACTTTTACTCTTAGGCGGGGTAATGCCCTGCAATTGTACTAAATAATATTTCAGTCCCACAGGGTAAAATTGTTACATATCTAGGTATTCAATTAGATCGACGATTAACATGGCGTAAGCATATTGAAGCCAAAAAAACGCAGTTAAAGTTAAAAACCGCCAGTCTTCACTGGTTAATTAATCATCGTTCCCATTTGAAGCTTGAATATAAAATCCTTTTGTACAAAACAATCATTAAGCCAATTTGGTTATATGGTATCCAATTATGGGGTAACGCCAGCTCCTCAAACATTGAACTAATACAACGGGCTCAGTCCAAAATCTTAAGAATATTTACAGGTGCCCCATGGTATTATACGGAATGAAAACATTCACAGAGATCTATGCATCCCCATGGTAAAATATGAAATTAACAGAATCAAACAAACCTACGCCATAAGGTTGCTGCATCATCCGAACCCATTGGCTCGTAATTTAACAAACATAGAGGGTCGCTCCAGATTAAAAAGAAAGGATCGCCCTTCTATGCAAGTCACTTACACCGAACCAAACTAAACAGGTCAAATGTTTTACCCTTCCTCCGAGGCACTACACGTAATCATCAAGAATCATATGAGGACTTTGTACCGGGACCTAGCTCGTCTTGGGCACACTTGGCAACTTATCGCCGCCAGCTCCCCTTCCGATGAGGGTGTAAGACCGGGACCTAGTTCGTCTCGGCCGCTTTCCGGTGAATTGGAGAGAGTAGCAGGAAGAGAGTTGAAACAGTGTCTTCTCGGTCTTTTTTGGGTGCTAGACCGGGACCTAGTTCGTCTCGGCTACCACTTCAAGAACGTCCTGGAGGCACTAATCACTCCCAAAGTGGTCGACCGGGACCAAGTTCGTCTTGGCGACCACGAAGACAATCGTTTTTGTGGTACTCAAAACCCCCATTCGGGTAGACTTAGGCCTAGTTCGTCTCAGCCACCAAGCCAAGACTGCGACCTCGGTCGTCTCGGGTGGCAAAGAATATGGGGAGAAGCGATCGTCAGCTGCACTCGCTGTGCTGAGCCATACACAAGCTACACCTACTACACAAGAAGTATCAGTCCCTGCTAACTTTTGTTTCTGGAGACAAGTTCATTATTAAATTACACTAGTCAACAGTGGTTTTGTTGCCCTGTATATCTCTGCGGATTTCTATAGTTTCAAGCTCACAGTTTACGAATATATTCATGAAAGTGCTGGTTTGGCTCTAGTTTTTATGATATTGAGGTATTTACCTCTCATATATAAAAATCTCATGTCACAGTGTTTGTTACCGAACTCCTCCGAAACGGTTTGACTGATTTTTACGAAATTTTGTGTGTATATTTGGTAGGTCTGAGAATAGCTCGTAGGCTATAAAAATTTTATTTAGGGAACATATTTAGGGTGGCCCTCATACAAAAATATTTTTAAGATAGCATTTTCACAAAGACCACTTCATCGATTCACATGGAATTTACACCCCGTGTCTTTTATATTCATAGACATAGTTGAGTCTATAAGACTTTTATTTAGTGTGCATATTTAGGGTGTCCCTCATACAAAAATATTTTTAAAATAGCATTTTTACGAAGACAGGCTTGGCTTTGAACTTACACCACGTGTCTTTTATAGTATAAGCGACACGTGGTGTAAGTTCCATGTGAAACGATGTAGTGGTCTTTGTGAAAATGCTATTTTAAAAATAATTTTGTATGAGGGCCACCCTTAATATGCACCCTAAATAAAATTTTTATATCCTGCAAGCTATTCTCAAACCTACCAAATATACACACAAAATTTCATAAAAATCAGTCAAGCCGTTTCGGAGGAGTTCGGTAACAAACACTGTGACACGAGATTTTTATATATGAGAGGTAAATAACTCAATATCATAAAAACTAGAGCCAATCCAGCACTTTCATGAATATATTCGTAAACTGTGAGCTTGAAACTATAGAAATCCGCAGAGATATGCAGGGCAACAAAAAAAAAAGTTAATTTTGTTGAGTAGTGTTATACATATATTCATTATTCACAGTAATAATGTATAATAATTTTACCTAGTTTAAGATTTTAAAACTTATTGTTAGTCTCTTAAGAGAAGATACAATAAAAGAAAATGAAGTTTAAAAAAAAAAAAAAAACTACGGCAATGCAATTTTGTTTTTTCTTATGTCTCCTCCATTTTATGTCCGATCAACATGTATAGTATATCGTTGAAAATGTCTCAACATGGGCAACATTTCATTTACAAAAGTCATTTATCTCAAGTTTTTTTTTTCAACCAGTTGTATTCATTATCTCAGCTTGTACCACCCTAACGTGCCAAGGGCATATCATAAAATTAAAGTCCGTACGAAATTATAAAATTCATCTCAACAAAATCTCCTCAAAATATTGAAATTGAAAAAGTTACAGCGAATCTAAAATTTCAGTGCAAATATTTAATCAGAATATAAAATCATATTTAACTTAAGTCCTAAAACTATGCAATGGATTTTTCCAATCAACTTCTTCGAAGGTCAACGTACGCTTATGCCAGTTTTAAACAATTTTATTTAAATAATTTTAAATGAAAATCGTTTTAGTTATATGTATCAATTATCTGAAATTTTTAAAATCGTTGCCTACTTTTAGGCGCTATTTTGAAATTTGTCAGAAAGTGTTGCATACTTTTAGGGGCAAATTATTAATAACGCCTAAAAGTAGGCAACGTTTTTTAAATTTTTGAAATCGAGTTCGTTTTCCAAGTCTTCAAAATTCTAAAATCGAGTTCGTTTCCCAAGTCTTCAAAATTCCAAAATCAAGTTCGTTTCCCAAGTCTTTCAAATTTGAAATCGAGTTCATTTCCCAAGTCTTCAAATTTCTGAAATCGAGTTTGTTTCCCAAGTCTTCAAAATTCTAAAATCGAGTTCGTTTCCCAAGTCTTCAAAATTCCAAAATCGAGTTCGTTTCCCAAGTCTTCAAAGAACATTCAAATTTTACTATCGCACTCATGACGGGGAATCCTGATGACGGTCGGTGTCGTGAGTTTATACTTTTTTCCTCAGCCGCACAACTTGCCATAAGAAGTTTTCACTTCAAAAAAAAAAAAAAAACATTACTTTCGCGTAAGGCCCCTTAAAGCGCTAAGCCTCATTCAACCACACGAGTTTGCTGGCCAAAAAACCGGCACTGATTTTAAAACAGACGTTCTGTCAAACATTGCCATGCCTCCTGTCAATTGCGAAAGTATAAAATGTTTAACATAGGCGTTTAATTCACTTTTAGGTTTAACCAAAGCTAATAAAACACGGCGATTGTAATAAATTTGATGTATCAAAATCAAAACGTAGCGCGCGCGCGACTGCAGTAAAAAGAGAATAACTTATCATATACTCACATAAAGTAGAGAGCGTAAAAATCAATTCAGTTTGATTTGAAAGCATACGAAGCACAACTACACATGCATTGAAGAGAAACACGGGTGTCTAGCTCTGATCATAATCCAGTGGTCGACACTGCATAGCTTAATTGTGCGCTCAAATATCACACGCATTCTTATGCTCTTTCATTTCATTCATTGACAAACATTATGTGCGGATGTAGTTTTTTTGTCGTCTTCTATGCAGATAAAGAATTTTTGTTTAGCTA
This sequence comes from Tricholauxania praeusta, assembly GCA_949775025.1. Lineage (NCBI taxonomy): Eukaryota > Metazoa > Arthropoda > Insecta > Diptera > Lauxaniidae > Tricholauxania > Tricholauxania praeusta. The sequence continues at coordinate 48,648,129 of OX459031.1, forward strand.
TGGCAAATGACAAATGTATTTTATGCCGTTAGCAACACGCAGTGTTTATGTGTTATAATGTCATTTTATTGTAAATTTATTATTTTTTTTTAACGGCACATAACAAACTAAACATTGCACTTTAGATTTTAGGCTATAAATACCTTTTCCAATAGTTTTTTACTATCTACTTTCTGCCGCATCATTCATTTCGCAAACGATTTCTGCAAAAATTTTCTTCCAGTGCATCCTCTCTTCCCTCACCAACACACCCTCACTTTTAATTTTTCCGACCCCTGTCATAATCATAGATGGGCTCAAGTTCTTCTGAAAGTTCTAACGAGAGCGCAATTGAAAGTAACGAGAGAGCGTTTATGTATACGTATACAAATGCGAGCGTACAAAAACGATTAAGTTCTACTTCAGCAGAGTAGAGTTCCATATGGTTGTTGTACCACATGGAATCGAAACTTGCGTGCATGTTGATGGCCATCATTGATCATAACCAGTGGTGCCCACTACCACAAGCAACGATAAGCATGTGTTGATGATTCTGTATACGTGCTTGCTTTCTTATAGCGTAGACAGACGGCAGCGTTAATTTGCATTAGCAGACTTCATTCAAATTAACTTGTGAATTATCTCCATCCTAATGCGCATTAGCTCTGATGTAAATGCACAAAATCAAACTGAATATATACTGCACTTACCCCAGTAGCATCAGGGGAAGCTATGAAGACAAAAATCTTGCTTATAAAACAGTGATGTCTTTTAAATAGATGTGTATCAAAATTAATAAGACACTTCGCCTTTGTAGTAAAATTCGCTTTTATAATATCTTGCTAGAACAAGATATAAAATCATGATTAAGTGACCGCATGTCTCTTATGTCTTAATACTGTAGCCATATAAGTCACTTGAAAACATGACGTTTGATGTTTTTTAGAGTAATATGAGATAGGGCACATTATTTCCCATTTTTTGTCGCTTTACCAAAACAAATGAGAAAACGATATGATTCGCCTTTGACATGTAATATAATATATGACAGGTAGCCTAGTAGGTAGCGCGCAGGACTATGAATCGCTGGGACATTGGTTCGAGACTGACTTTGCAAATTTATAAATCGTAAGTAACAATTAAATTTGATGATAAAATAAAAAAATTAAACATAATAAGATTTCTACAATTTGTATATTAATTAAATAATTTGATAATAAAATAAAATTATATGTAACAAAGATTTACAAGACACGGACATTTTTTTCTTAAATGTTTTTATGGTGTCTTTTAAACAGCTCAGAAAGATATTTTACCGAGTTTCTTGAAAGATTAGATTGAGGGGAAAGTGTCTTTATACTTCATACGCCAAATGGCTCTTATAAGCCCCTATAAAGAATTTATATATATAATTTGTTGTCTTTCCGCTTGTCTTTACAAGGCCTATAAGACCTTTTTATGCTAGGGTAGTTATTTCAATATGGCAACACACCCGATAATTCTAAGTTATGTCATTGTCATTGTGAATGTGTCATTATTTGTGATTTTGTGTGAGAGGAAAGAGAGCAACAAAAACAAAATTTGTAGACAGTACATTGCTGAGAAAATCTTATGGGGAAAAGAGAGTGACAAATTTTAATAGATGCTTCCTATGTGTGTTGAATAAGTCAGCTGTTTTGTAAATGCACAAAACTGTCGTCTGTCAGGGTAAAATTTTAATTTGAATTAGTAAATTTTTAATGCACATTAACGCTGTTGTCTGTCTACGCTATTACGTTCTTTTACGCTTTTTTACGCTCTTTAAGCGACTTCTCGTTCTCATTTTTACGCTCTTTGAGCGCCTGCTCGTTCTCTGGGCAGCACCGATCATAATGTATCAAAAAATAAAAGTTCATTAAAAATAATGACAAAATATGCTATACATGTTCTGCTTTATGAATACTGTTTATTTACATACCAACTTATTAATCTTAAACTTTTTTTTGCATAACTTTGAAGATTTGCCGATCAATATTAACGCCTTATATTTTTTTTTTTTGCAAAATTTGGATTTTTTAAAAAGTTATGAACAAGTGAATTTTTGGTGGGTTTTTTTTTTAAATTGCGATTTCTCAGTAAATATTATAAAAATTTTAGTGTCGCTGCCTAGGCAATTTTATGTTATGCATGTTGTTTATTGAGTCTTTTTTAAAACGATAACACAGGTACATATTTTTTAGTGGATATTACCTTGCTTACATGCAGCCTCGACTTTTAACACCGACTCACAAGTTCGCTCTTCTTCAGGCACTTACATACAGATACGTCGACGTTCAAACGGCGTTCTTTGATGTTAAAACAAACAAAAAAATTTGATACGGCGCGTTCTCAGATTAAAAAGAAAAATTAATAAAACAGATTTTTTCTCTAATTTTTCTTCTGTTTTCGAGTTTTCAAATTTATTTATGTTAAATTTTTAGATTTATCGAAGCTTAATGCTGTTTTAAACTTTTATTTTACTTATATATAACTTAAAGATTTTTGACATTTGAACATCGACGCGCAATTCCCAATTTACACAGCAGCGAACTTGTCCAGCGACTAACCACGCCGACGAAGAAATACCGAACTACTACTCCGACGTATCTCGCATATACACAACAAAAAACAACTCCGAAGTCATACGCCGACGCTCAAATTTAGTGTGTGTAAATAGCATAATACCCGCATCAAAGAAAGCACGGCTATTATATTAGGAACTTAAAGTGGAGTTACAGACAACGCGTTGTCGCGTTGTAGCGGCACACGCTTCTTTCAGAAAATGTTCAAACCCTGCAATCGTATGGATTGAGTTACAAAGCACAACGCGTATAAAGTTTAAAAGCGTATGACGCAAAAAGTTGAGCAACTTTCAATTTTTTCTACGCTTTCTCGCTTCATAAGCTTTTTCATTCATTAAACAAACTTTTCAATTTATGAAACATATTTTTCATTGTTTACAAATTTGTCAACTGTTCTCATAAAAACTTAGACGCAAAGAAGAGTGATATGTAACTTCGATAACAAGACGCGTAGGAAGCCAAAACGCGATAAAGCGACAACGCCTGGTCTGTAACTCCACTTTTAAAGCTTATGAGTAAAAGTCTGGCAGCTCTGTATTCATGTCATTTCTTGTGGTATCGTTGTTGCCAGCCAAATTTATTGTTTCGTTTCAGCAACTATGCCGTCGTGAGCAATTTTATTTATTGCAAATATTTATTAAATTTCGCGATTTCAATTAAACCTGGAAAAGTCTATTAGAGGTAATAAAGGAAGTTATAAAAATTTCAGAGTGAAAAGTTTTCTAAACTGAATTACGAAAGGTTGCCCAGCTAAAAATTTTACAGTGTTATAAATGAAGATAAATATGTAATTTTTAACTTTTTAAATGCGATTTAAGTTTGAAAGGATTCTCGAACTTTTTTAAATCTTAAAACAAAGCAGCAACATGCCACAGGCAAATGGACAAGGAACAAAGGTACACGAAAAAATACCCGCAGTATCAAACGATTGCATCAGCTTTTTCTATACTTTGTTGTTGTTTTTTATGATTTGTTAAGATATTTGAAATTATGATTCAATATGTACTAAATTTATAACATAGTCCGGCCAACTTAGTGATAAGTCAATGCCAATTCTTCAGGAAAATCTTCAGGAACAGGTTTACTTCAGCTTTCATTCTCCTATCTATTTTTTTGTTTTTTTGAGTAATATGGGGTAAAATACATAGAGACAACTCTCCGTTTTTTTTTAAATTTTTGTTGGAGAAGTAGCGTTTTAGGAATTAATAATAAATCTGCAAAAAGAAAAGAGTATCGCTCGCGTATGTGGTTTCGGAAACATATGCATCGAAAGTTGCGGATATAGCTTTTATAAAAAATCGTTATAAGTTGGGACCCCTAGACGGATTTCCAAAACTTGGATATCATATGGAAAAAAATTTAATGAGGTAAAAAAATTTTATATAAATATTTGAATTCAGTTTTGATAGTTTCGAGATATGAAGATTTCTGAAAAATGTTGACCTTTTTTTCCAAAAACCGTTATTTTTTTCAAAAAATGTATTATCGACCTATAGCAATATGTACTTATATATTTTGGAAGTGGAATTCATTACCTTTAAAAGGATATGCCATTTGTTACTAATTTATTTATTTACCATCTACCGGGTATCTCACAGATTACAAATCATAAGTACTTAAGCACTAGAGGTACATGTGATCTTAAACTTAATAATATCGGCAAGTTCTTTTTTAAAAATATTTCTATTAATACTAAAATCCAATTGGTTAACAATTGTATTACAATTTGACAGGCACCTGGAAATGGGCTCATTTAGACCATAATTAGTTCTATGAAAAGAAGTGTAGAAAAGATTGGACTCTCTGAAATTACGAACTGGAATATTATATGGAATTAGTGCTAGTAAATCCGGAGCATTTATACGGCGATCAATTATATCCTTGATAAACATGACATTATTAAACGATCGTCTGTCGGCCAAGCTGCTAAGATTCAGTAGACGGCACCTCACCCAATAAGTGGGCATGTCTTGCCATGAATACAATCGTCGCAAAGCGAACCTAGAGAAACGTTTCTGAATATTTTCAATACGATTACTAGAAATAATAGGGATCCCATATCACGCTAGCGTATTCTAAAAGAGATCTAACAAGACTATTGAAAATAATTGTAGATGTGAAAGGATCCAAAAATTCCCTAGAATTTCTTTTCAGAAAGCCAAATTCTGAGTTAGCTTTTGAAATTAGATATTCGAGATGAGTATCAAATGAGAACTTGGAATCAAAAAATATACCAAGGTCTTTAAACTGAGTAACTTTTGAGAAGCAGTCATCCTCATTATATTTATAGTCGTAGGAGATTGGTATTGATTTTCGGGAAAATGTGAGAATATTACATTTATCAAAATTTAAAAGGAGTTGGTTCTTATTACACCAGTGAATTAATATCATCTTGAAGTTTTGTGCAGTCGTTACGATTTTTTACAACAAGAAAATTTTTTAAATCATCCGCGTATAGGAGACAGCTGCAGTATTGAAATATCAGAGGAATGTCATTGATAGAGAGATTGAAAAGTAAAAGACCTAAGTGGCTACCTTGAGGGACACCCGATTTAACCAACATTGGTCTCGAGCAATGCTCATCAATTTTGACCATGAGGGATCTACCCGATAAATACGATTCGATCCATTTCAAAAGCTGTGAATGAATACCTATCTTCTCGAGCTTTATTAATAAAATACGATGATCCACACTATCAAATGCTTTTTTAAAATCGGTGTATAAAACGTCCACCTGTGGACCATCTTCAATTACGTTTATGCAAAAGTTTGAGAAAATAGCTAGGTTAGTAGTAGTAGATCTACCACTAAAGAAGCCGTGTTGTTGGTTTATAATACAATTTCGCACATCAGAGAATAACATCATATTGACAAGTTTGTCCAGGATTTTAGGAATAATTGGAAATATTACAATAGCTCTATAATTTTCAATTTTATACTTTTGACCAGATTTAAATATTGGTGAAATGCAAGCTATTTTCCATTCATTTAGGAAAATACCACTGGAAAAGTATTTGTTGAAAATTAAACCCAGAGCGACATATAAATTATTAGCACAATTTTTCAAAAATTGTGGTGGAAGTAAATCAAATCCAGGACTTTTAGTGCAGTCAAGGGATTTCAAAGTATCCAAAACTACATCAATTGGTATATTTAATATGCCGATGTTTAAATATTGGGGCAAATTGGAAAACTTATTCGCATGAATTTCAGCATTGCTGGAACTAAAAACTGTCCCGAAAAATTCAGCGAACAATTCAACAATTTCTTTATTACTGTTGGCCGTTACACCATTAAATTCCATTGATTTAGGGAAACCAAAAGATTTTATTTTATTGTTCAAAAACAACCAAAAAGATTTAGAGTTAGACCTAATATCATTTTCAATTGAAAAGATATACTTTTTATACAAAAAATTTGAAAGAATTTCAAATTCACGTCTACGCAAAATGAAGATTTCTCTGTCAGCTGGCAAACCTGTCCTTTGAAATTGCAGATGAGCCTTGTTTCTTAAATTTTAAAGGACTGAATCATTCGTTAGAGGTAGATCACATTTATAGAGCTCATATTTATAATCATTGTTAATGAAAACAAGATCTAAAATTCTAAAAAGATCATTTTTAACATCATTAATTTGAAATAAATTTAACACATACAATGAATCACAAAGTGTGTATTCAATAGCACTTTTTAAGTTAAAAGGCATTAACATTTTTTCCTCGGAGCAAAAGTTCCATTCAATATTGCCCAGGTTAAAATCACCTAAAACACATGGAGTTTGATTTGAATGCAAAGAACTTACAATTTGATTAATATTAAAAATGTGATCATTAAATAAACTTATGCTACTAGCAGGTGGAATATAACTTAATATGAATACAATTTCATTGGTATTAGATGACAGAGCAGTGCTTAGAGTGACAGCAACACTAATTTGCTTAACATCGCCAGAGCTGCGAACAAGTTGTATTTCTCTACTGGGAAATTTAGATGAGACTGCAATTGAAACACCACCTCCTCTTGATACGCCAGTTTTACGCAATCTATCCTTGCGATAAACAATATAATGAGAATCAAACAACTCATTCGATAAAAAATGAGACTTCAGCCAAGTTTCAACCAAAATGATTATAACGTAATCATGCGAAGAAATTGCAGAATGAAGATGACAGGTTTTGGTACGTAAACCACCCACGTTGTGGAAATAGATCGAAAAATTATTATTTTTAGCGTTGAGAATACCATTGGATTCAGTAGCATCGACGCAAGGAGAGATTTCTGCCACAAATCCCTCAGCAGGCCCCGAAGTACGATTAGATGATAATATGCGATGTTTTGCTTCTTTTATAAAAAAAAGTAAACTCACGAAAATAAACATAAGCTGGCCAAAGTGTTGGATCGTAAACTTTAGCAAAATCATTAGCAGCAACGATCAGCTTGAAATTGACTCTTTTTAATGTCGTTTCATCCGCGTTACTCTTTACCAATCGATAACAACTAATACTTTCCTTTGGTATATTAATATGAGAAGATACATAAGTAATTATGTTTTCTGCGCTAACTGACGGCTTGAACGAAGAGAGATGTAACACTCTCTTAGGCACAACAACCAACATCAAGCTCATTGTTGACTTTGCTACCAACAACGACTTGCTGCTTGCTTTGATTTTGTTTTTTGCCAATGTTAACGTTGCTTTGTTTATTCTTTCGATTCCTTCTATTATGCACTGTTTCCCACGCAACATTTGACTCAGCAGACAAGAGAGAATGTAAAGATGCTCCAACAACCTTATCAACAGCAACGGGAACGACAAACGACGTAGCTGATAAACTAGCAGAAGTAGAGCTCTCAAAACCGGTTTGAGAAGAAGAAAAACACACAGGCAAAAAACCACCAACACTATTGGGTGCGCTAATTTCCAGAGAATTTTTCGAAATTTGTTGATTAGACGCAGAAAAGAGTTCTGGGTTTGTGCATGACTCATCGCTGATACATGTTGGGGAAACCCCATCTGTTGTAGCATTCAGCGTTGCTGTTTTATCTTTTTCCGTTTCCTTAATCACTTGATGAGTTATTGTCATTTTCTCACTAACACAGCTAAGCTTCTCAGCAATTAGGTCATTTAAGTCTTTAAATTTAAAATCAAATATCTTGTTGAATTTTTCAAATTCAGCAACCAACAGTTTTTCATAATTAGTTACGATCTTAGCAGGAACATCGATGCAACTTAAGCAGTAATAATAGGGCTACCAGATGGCGTGCCTACAAAAGTAGCACATATCAAAAAATTTAAATTTAGTAATAGGGCTACCAGATGGCGTGCCTACAAAAGTAGCACATATCAAAAAATTTAAATTTAGTAAGAATATTCCAAATAACTTTTAGTTTTCAATGCAAACATCAAAAGTAGCAAAATCGTCCAAAAGTAGCACATTTCGAGTGAAAAGTAGCAAAGTAACACAGCCTTGCAAAAATAGCACTTTTGCTACTTTAGTAGGCCATCTGGTAGCCCTAAGTAATAGCCCAAATGACGATTACGTTCAAGTAACCGAACATCATAATGAGATAATTTCACTTGACAGCAACTTCCATGAAACACCTTTCCGCAGAAACCTTTGCATGGAACAATAGAGGTTTCATTCCTTGAAAAATTGTTTTCACATTTTCCACAGGCAACCTCCATAACACGACAAATTAAGTGAATTTTAAGCTTATAGATAAGAATTAATCAGAGCACGACTAAACAAACTTCCGCTCTCTACGAATGCGAGAATGCGAATGAATTTTGAATTTTGAAATACTTACTCTTTTTTCGAACGAAAAAATAAAATTGTGAAATTTTTTGAATTAATGTGAAATTTCTCAGATTCTCTGTAGCCCTGAAAAGGGATTTTATGCAGAATTACTGTGACGCGGCGGCACACCGCCCACTTAATCTAAGTTTTATGTAGATTTACTGTGACTTGCGAAGTCGGTGTTGGACATACTATAGGCTGAATTGCGGCCAAATGCCTCCTCGAAACCGGTGTAGAACATATTGGGGGTGTAAGCCCTGAGCCGCGACCGAAGGCCACCAACTTACTCGTAACTTTTATGTAGCATTACTGTAGCGAAGCCGGTGTATGGATGTGTGGATATACTATAGTTAGAATCGACTTTCGGGATCAAAAAAGATAGCCTTCCATGTCCCCCCGGGAAGTGAATTGTTCGATACGGCTTTCGATACATAATCGGTTTTTGCCTGCTACGGAAATAAAAAAAGTGCTTAATATAGCAGCGAGTGTAGAAACCGTTAAAGAAGACTCAGGGGAATCAATTTGAGTGCCCAGAATCCACGACGAGTTCCACTGTCAAAAAAAAAAAAAAAATGCATATCACAAAGAAATCGTACTTTGCGCACGGGTACTTGGAATGGCCGTTTTAAAAGAAGAGCGAAGCGATGAGAGTAAGATCATTCCAGGGATCATATTCTGTGTTTGGGCTGCGCCTTACATATTGACGAGTGTCTTTTCCATCAAATAGAAGATCTTACTCTCATCGCTACACATAATGTTTCTCTACTGTCCTCGCAAAGTTACAGCCATTTGAAAGTGACATGAATTTTATCCCCTACGACCAAATAATATTAACCAACCGGTTACAAATTTATTTCATCTTGGTCGTAGGAGATCAAATTCATGTCACATCGCAGATTACCACTTGAAAGCTCATTTTAAAGAGAAAAAACGGTACTAAATGATATTATTAAAAATAAGATAAAAGAATTAGTATCACAGATGGCTTGGCAATGTTGAAACGAAAATTTAAATTTTTATTTTGAGAAAAAAATTCTCTTGACCTCAAATGTTTTTAATCGCGCATTAAACTCATGTAATTTCTTTCTTAGTACAAATCCAAAATAAAATATTAAGCGAAAGAAAAGGTGAGGTTTTATGAAAAAATTTTCAGCGGTTTTTTAATTTTTGACACCATGATGGGCATAACTTCGTAAAAAAGTTTTTTAATCAAATCGGGGAAATATGGGTCCCGTTATATCCTTTGAAAAACAACATATTTAATCGGCAACCAATTCCGTTATATGAAATAATCTGACTGCATGGTTTGATATGGATTTGGTCTATATATTTCTCTCTAAGTATTTGTTGAATTTTTCAGCTCAAACATGAAATTTTTATCTTAAAAATTTAATATCTTGCAAACTTCAAAAATGTCTCAACTTTGAGTAACTGTATAAACTAAATTACTTAGTCGAATGGGTTGAAAGCTTAAATTTATCAGCTCTAGACATTTCTCTATCCGATGCAAGTATCAAATTTGTCAAACAGACCCACACCAAAATTGATTTTTGCAACGCTTTCTTGAAAAGTTTGCCACTGTGCGCCGCACCCGTGTTACATCAGTTTTCCTGTATCTTTGTCAGATTAACAGAATGCCGTAAACCGCATATCATAATCTTATTTCACAACCAAGATATCTATTATATATTCTAGTTCCAATGACCGCTACGTCATATCATCAGTAAGCTTCGTTAGCCGACGTTTTAGAATCCGCAAGCATACTATGTTCTACTTCTTGCGTTGATCAGTTAAGGGCCTTCGGGAGTTTTTCGAATAAAAAATTACACTTTTTAAGGCTTTTTTTGAGCTGAATTTTATTTTAAACCAAAATCTTTTTTACATTATTAAAGTATAACTATTTAAGATTTATTCCTGAAATTTTGGTCAAATAAAAAAATTTGTCGATAAGGTAGAAAAGTACAATACCTTGAATGACGTCAAAATTTGCGGTGATCAAGATATCTGGAGACTGGCTTATCCGAAAAAGAAAACTTTTTTCGGCTTAGTAAGTAGCTCTTGGGCGTTTGATCATTGATACTTTTCTACTGTAAAAAAAATTTTTTTCTAAAATAAAATGCAGTTCCAAAAAAAGTTTTAAAAAGTGTCATTTATTTATTCGAAAAACTCTCGGAGGCCCTTAAGATTCACAGCAAAAAATATAAGCATGTGCGCCAAAATTCTACATTTTACATGCAATTGCTTTTGTTATCCCTTTGATATCACACATTTCTTGACGATCGCAGCAGCTCGTGGCCCATTTTAATGCATTTTGCGCTTGTAATTTTTTGGTGACTTTTTGCACTAAAAAGCTCTGTACAAAACAAAAAATATTTCAAACTGGTTTTATAGTTCCAGGTAAAGGGTGTTTTTTTTAGAGGTTTGTTTTTCGAATATGACTCAAATGTCATTTATGTTCAGTTTGGTTTGCCATTTCATCATGAACAGGTTGACAAAAGAACAACGCTTGCAAATCGTGCAAATTTATTTCGAAAATAATGGTTCAGTTCGCGAAGTTTACCGCAAGCTCCGTCCATTTTATGGTCGACATAATCGTCCATCAGAGCAATTAATTCGGTTAACCATGGGTCGTTTTCGCACTACGTTTACTCTATGTGATAATACGCATCCGCAGAGACGTCGAACAGTGCGCACCGAAGAAACAATTGCCGCTGTAGAGCAAAATGTTGAAGAGGACCCGAATGAATCGATTCGCCACCGTGCACAGCAATTGGAGATTTGTCCATCAACTTTATGGAAGATTTTGCGCAAAGATCTTGGCTTGCGACCTTACAAGATCCAGCTTGTGCAAGAATTAAAGCCGCGAGACCATGCAATGCGTCGTGATTTTGGTGTATGGGCCGAAAATGAGATTGATCTCGATGCTGATTTTCATCGCAAAATTTTGTTCAGTGATGAGGCTCATTTTTAGTTGAATGGCTACGTCAACAAGCAAAATTGCCGCATTTGGAGTGAAGAGAATCCACATGAGACCCTTGAGACGCCATTACATCCACAAAAACTGACTGTTTGGTGTGCTCTATGGGCTGGTGGAGTCATTGGGCCATACTTCTTCCGAAATAATGCTGGAGAGTCAGTTACCGTTAATGGAGACCGGTATAGAGCCATGATAACCGACTATTTTGTTCCCGAATTGGATGGCATGAATGTGGATGAGTTGTGGTTCCAACAAGACGGCGCTACATGCCACACAGCGCACGTCACAATCAATTTATTGAAGGAAACATTCGATGAGCGCATAATTTCGCGGAATGGACCTGTCAATTGGCCACCAAGATCGTGTGATTTGACACCATTGGATTATTTTCTTTGGGGATATGTGAAGTCGCTCGTCTACGCCAACAAACCAGAAACGTTAGGGGACTTGGAAGCCAACATTTTTGGCGTTATTGCCGACATACGGCCCCATATGCTCGAAAAAGTGGTTCAAAATTGGACCTGTAGAATTGGCTTTATTCGAGCCAGCCGCGGCGGCCACATGCCCGAAATCATATTTAAACATTAATGGCATAAAATTATCCTTCCAATAAAGCCAAATTGATGGACATTAAAACGATTTTCTTGTGTTTTATTTCAATTCGAAGCTCTATACCTCTAAAAAAAACACCCTGTACATAATAGAAAAATGCTAGTACAAAAAGAGCTCATAATATTAATATTTACTGGTGGCCCATTGAACTTTTTAGTTTTCCATAGGAATTAAATGTGAAAGAATGCTTTGCATGCTCGTGAAATAAAATCTTTAACAAACGGAGCCAAGCCCATTTGAAAGAACAAATTTAACAGAACCGAAAATAATGGTGAGGAAAATACTCTCCGAAATCTTATTTGATACGTACGATAAGATAAATAAGATTCAATCCAGCTGACAAAACTTAAAGAAAATCCAAGCTTCTTTAACTTAAACAAAATAAAATTATGTGGCTATTTGTCAAATGCTTTACTGAAGTCAGTGTAGATGCAATCAACTTGCCAACCAGAGTCCAAAGAGCTTAATGCAAAAGAAGTGAAATCAAGGAGGTTAGAAACTGTAGATCTGCCATTAACAAAACCATGCTGACGAGCTGTTATGACTTCACTACAGCAATACAGCACACTTTAACCTGATCGTATATAATATGTTCAAAAATTTTCGGTATTGATGATAACTTAGTCACGGGCCTGTAGTTTGAAACATAATTTTTGCACCCTTTCTTGAAAATGGGGCTAATGTATGCATTTTTCCAAAATTTAGGAAAATAGCTTTCTCGAATTGATCTATTAAATAAAAACTGAGCGGCTGACTCAGCACAGAGCTGCAGTTAACTAAAACTGTCGCGGGAATACCATCAGGCCCGAAGCTGAAGTCATCATTGACAGATGAAATATATTTCTCTATGAGGTCAGGAGAGAAAGATATCTCATTAACCGAAACTAAAGGGTCGTTGTCCATATATTCAAAATAATTGATTTCAGGGCTAAATAAATCCGTAGAAAATGATTCATTAAACAAATTAGCAAACAACCCGGCTATAATTTGTGGGTCGCTAGTGAGCCCATCAACTGTTTTAAACTCAGATGGAAATCCGTCAGATTTTTTTTTAGAATTAATAAAACCCCAAAAATTCTTGGGGTTATGAAGAATATTCAGCCTAATTTTATTCAAATATTCAGAATAAACTAAAGCTGACATGTCTTTAAATTCAATAAACAGTCGCTGATAAGCAACAAGGTCATTTCGGTCCTGGCTACAAACGTATTTATTCCATGCCCTATTACGGCCATTGCGAACTTTTTTCAAATCCTTTGTATACCAAGGGTACGAGGAATTATTAACGTACCTCTTTTTATATGGCACCGACAATGCTATGGCAGAAAAAATTTCTCCATAGAAAAATTTAATGCAATCATCAAATGTATTGTTATTAATAAAAGTAAGCAAGTCGTCTAATTTATTTCTTAAATTTTCATTCAATTTAATGAATAAATATTAATGGATGGACATGCATTAGTCAAATTTTCATTGTCAGATTGGTACACAATACTCAAAGGTGGATGATAGGAATCTAACGTAGACAGAGCATGGACACCATTTCTTACAATAACATTGCTACTATTTGTAGCCAAGATTAAGTCAAGTTGTCGTCCGTGGCAATTAGTTATACAACTTGCTTGTTGTAAATTTGAAAGTATTTCGTCAACAAAAATTTGCTGTTGTTGTTTGCTGTTCCGAAGAAGTCCATTTTAGGTCAGGCAGATTAAAATCACCTAACAACAAAATGTCATTAGCGTCTAGTTTATTAATAATATATTCTACGACCATCGAAAGACATTCGTAGACATCAGCGCTACTATTTGGAGGAACATAAGTGTTAAGAATGTATAAATTAGAGTTAAAATGTGTAACCTTAGCACATAACAGTTCAATATTAGATGCACAGGCAATTTCAACTAATGAACTGGTTGAATGATTTTTTCTAGCTATTAAGACGCCTCCACCAACAGAAGAAAGATCTTCCAAGTGTCTGTCTTTTCTAAAAACGTGGAAACTATTATCAAAAAGTTCCATATTAAGAAAACTGTTATTTAACCAAGTTTCGGTAAACACGATAATATCTTCAGAGAAATTCTGAGTTGATAAAAAGATATCTTGCGTCTTGGAACGCAAACCCCTTACATTTTGATAGTAAAGGGATAGCCGTTTCAGTTTTTTGAATTGGAACGGACAGTTTTATCATTTTCTTTCGATTTAACTTCTGAAATGTAGATATTATCCACCCATGCTTTAGATTTAAGAATGGCAGAAACATGAGAAGGTGCCACTGTTATTTTAAAAGACGCATGAGTTGGTTTATGACCGAGTTTCCTGCAAGAAACGAAGGCGTCGGCAGGAATAATTTGATTTTGTCTAATACCAGATGGCATACTTTAGTAGCAAATGTGCTACTTTTGCAAGGCTTTGATACTTTTCACTTGAAATTCACTACTTTTGGATGGTTTTGCTACTTTCGATGTTTGCATTGTAAAATAAAAGTTATTTCAAATATTCTTTTAATTTTGCTGGGGTTTTTCGTAAGAAACGAGGACCTTTTTTTTTTGCTCATCAAAAATATTTTTATGGGACTAAAAAAATTTTTGGTTTTCATTATTCCAAAATTGGAATTTTTTGACATACACTACTTTTGTAGGCAGGTCATCTGGTAGCCCTAGTGGTAGTGTTGAAATGAAGTCGTGAACATCCACCCGCGGATTAGCAGTAACCGGAATTGATAGAGGATTATTTATAGTGGAGGAAGGAGATGGAAGATTGTTAACAGAGATTATAGCGGGAAAATTGGGAGTGAGTGAAGAGGTATTTAGAGAGCAATCCACGGGAGTTTTGTCACGACTGGCGGCTGCACCACCCACCCTCCCCACATTACTCAGATCCTTATCTAATTTCTTTTCAGACTTTCTTTTCTTTTTTAAGGAAATAGCTTGCTTAGGTAAAGTGGAGATCGAAGGAGTAAAAGCAAAACCTTTTGGAAAATGAACTTTTTACATATAAGTTTGTGTTGCGAATTCGTTATTATGACCGCGGTGATATCTATTGCCGTGATTACAATATACTTTCTGCATGAAAGTCGGGTGAAGTGAGCGGTCTTCGATTGCGACTCAGAGCTTACATCCTATACTATGTACAGCTGTGATCAAAATAATAGCAGTGCGGTGTCATTTATGAATTGAAAGAAAATATTTTGATCAAATGACGTTTTATTTCTTCTAATCTTTTAAAATATAGTTACTTGATAAGTACACAAAATAAGAACATGACATATTGTTCTAAAAATATAACGGCACTTTCTAAGATTGCTATTGTAATAAATGCAAAAGCTTGAAAAAAAACATTGCATTATTTTACAAAAATAATAGAACTTACTCGATACGAACAAATTTTTTAAATCTTATCTTATGCTTTTATTTTGACCGCTAGACAAAAGTACAAATTACTCAATACAATAGCAATCTTCGAAAGTACCGTTATATTTTTGGAACTATATGTCATGTCCTAATTTTGTGTACTTATCAAGTAACTATATTTTAAAAGATTAGAAGAAAAAAAAAACTTCATTTGCTCGAAATATTCTCTTTCAATTCATAGATGACACCGCACTGCTATTATTTTGACCGCTGCTGTATGTCATACTGGCTTCGGCTACCACAGTGCCTCTGTATTATAGTTTCAATTTAATTTTTTAACCTCTCACTTCAACATTTTCACCGCCAAAAAACTATTTTTATCCACAATTAATGTTTAACCACTCAAATTAATTTTTCTCCACCAAGAAATGTTTTTCAACACTCTAAAATTAATTTTTTTCACTTAGTTAATTTTTCACCGCTCAAATTGTTTTTACTGATCATGGTCAGCGCTAAGTAATTTTTTTCACCCTTCATTTAAATAGTTTAATAAAATGCTGCTCATAATTTAACTGTAAGTAAAGTTGAATAGATCAACCTTCCAAAATTTTATAAATAAATTGGCTAACCTTTGGCTTTGTTATGCAATACAAAAAAAAAAATAAAAGGCATTGAAATTTCAATTTTTGTCTCCTATTTTTTCTTGAAGGCTGCAGCTGCACCCGGTCCATCTCAGAAAAAGAAAAGAAATCGAAAACGCAACAAAAATAAGAAAAAATTATCTGCAGTGGATAACGCTCTAGAATCACAAAAACAAGTGGTTGAAACAAAGGACTTAGCGACGTATCCTGAGGTTGTCGATAAATTAAAAGAAATTTCAAACAATCAGAACGAAGTAAAAACGGAAAATTTATCGGCTACAGATATGAAACAAGCATTAATATCACGGCGTCCAACTGAAGGAGATAGCGCTGCTAATTCACCAGAACAAATTATGGCAACAAAAAATAACACAAAACCAGCAAAAAAGCAACCAGCACCTAATCAAGAAGCTTTAGGTATATGGCCAAAAAAACCAGAACAAGCCAAAACAAGCACAACAATTGTCAATGCAGATACAAATGTAACTTCGATCGCAACAGCCAGTGCTGTTGGTGTCTATAAAAATTTAGTCTTAACAGTTGGCATAGAAAAATCGCGGGAGCAAGTAAAAGCGGACAGGGAAGCAAAAAAATTAGCCAAACAAGCTAAAAAGCAAACTTCTAAAGTATCAGAAACATTGGGGTCAAAAAATTCGGAACAAATTGATGCCACAAAAGTAAGGAATACAAGTGCAAGCTCAACATTTATTCAAGAAGCATCACCGAATATTTCTTTTCAAAGAAATCTTGCTTCAGAAGATGAAACAGAAAAATCACGAGAACAAATCAAAGTGGAAAGAGAAGCCAAAAAATTGGCGAAACTAGCCACAAAAACGTCAAAACAAAACTTTACACCAGTTGTAAATGCTGAGTTGATAACACAAATGGAAAATTTAAAAATTTTGGAGACAATTCCTACCTCGAATCCTCAATCTACCAGTAAATCGAGTGTTATTGCCGATGACAAGGTACGTGTAATCATAATTTTGCCTGCGTTTCGTTTAAAATAGTTATTTTTTGCAGAAAAAATCGGCATTAACAAAAGCTGAGCGACGTGCAGTACAAGAAGCTCAACGAGCTGTTAAAGTAAAAGTCTTGCAGAAAAAGATCCCACCCACGGCTAGCAACAATGCTATCTTAGCAAAAAAAACTCCTGCTGCGCCTAAAGCTATTGAAAAGTCATCCATACCAAATATTAAACAATGCATAGCGTCACCTACAAAAACGCATGACTGCAAAGTGAAACTCTTTAATCATCTTGAAAGTGCACGAACAGATGTTAATTTATTTGTGAATAATTCACAAATACATCCCATAATAGCACGTTTAGGCGAGCAATATGCAAAGCGTACTGTTGTCGGCTCAAACGCGCGATGTATTGCTTTTTTGAATGCTTTGAAAATTGTAAGTGCGAACTCGAGTGCTTATTTTTATTTTTGTTCTAGCTAAAATATCTTTTATAATTAACATTTAGGTGATTCAAGATTTCGAAACACCACCTAAAAAAGAATTTTCACGTAGTTTGGAATCTTTTGTAAAGAATTGCGTTGATTACTTGCATAAATGTCGGCCGTTGTCAGTTTCAGTGAGGAATGCCTACAAGCATATAAAACATATTTTAACACAACTATCTACAGTTCAAGTAGAATCTGATGTAAGTATATTTAAAAAGAAAATTTTGAATTGGGCCTTTTAGGAAGTAAAAATGGCCATTTTATAATGTATGAGTGAACTTCAAAATATAAACTAACAAAGTGAAGCAGTCTATACACAGTATGATAAAAAGTTGGGAACATGCTTGAACTTACACTTTCGAATTAGTAATGCATTAATATCCCAAATTTTCGGAGCTCTTCTTTTCTTCGATTTTCGACTTGTTTTAAGTAGTGTCAGAGACACCAACATTATGAAAACTTTCTAATTATTTTTTTTTTTTGCTAAAACGGCACTTGCCGGAATGGTTATCTTTGTCAAATCACATTCAGTAAATCTTGAGATACCTATGTAGTTGAAGGCTGATGTAACAGTCTAAAATTGGTGGTTTATCCACTCACATATAAGACTTCACATATTTCCATAATAATTAAGTGTTTAAATTCATTTATGTGAACTTAATAAATTTCAATGATTGGCAAACTTTGCGGTGTAAATTATCATTGATGAAATTCAAAACTTTAATGAGAGTAAATGACAACAGCATTGTCATATTTGATGAACTTTTTGACGAACAAATTATGATTCTAACGAAAACACACACACCAACACTACAGAGGAATTGAAGCAGAATGGAGTTATGTCAGCACCCAAAATTATGTAGTGAACAATTTTCTATATGGAGCTGTACCTTCGCATCTACTTTGGATGCTCTCTATTGATCCTATACTGTATTAAAGTTGTGGGTGGGGTGAAAAGACTTCTTTCCCTAGTACTCAATTCAAGTACTATTGTACAAGGCCCTACAGATGAAAGGAAAGTGAATAGAAATAGAACAGAGGATAGAAAGGAAACTAGAATAAACATAGTAAAGGTTAATCTTCCTCAAACTTCTTTATTTCTTTAAGAAATTTTAGAACCATAGAAGAGAAAGATTATGAGCAGAACTCGTACCCAAGGCATCGCTACCCAATAACCTTTTCCTGCATCTTGCGAAAGTCGGAGAACTACAGAGGTAGTGCTCTATAGTATCGTCATCGTCAAGACACGTTTTGCATGTTGGGTCGGTGATGTCACCCATGCTTGAAAAGTACTGTCCACATGTGTTCTGTCCCGTGATTCACACTACCAGTAGTCGTAGGTCCTTTCTTCCAAGGTGAAAAAAATACGCTGCTTTCCTAGACGGTAAAAATTTTTGAATTTTGCAGGAATCAAGATCAGATCACCTCCTTGTATGAGCAGTGTTCATATTGTCATTGACCCAATGAGTGATTTCTGCGAAACTAATACCGATGAATAGCTCCGCACCCATTGGAGTGGCCGCTGAACTCTAGTAAGCCAATTCATCCGCTCATTCCCTGTGACACCACAGTGTCCGGGAAACCCGAATAAGACTGACTTCATTGTGCCTTCTGTTCGACGTGAGTCTTTCGTTTCAGTTTGTATTTACAGAGTTACGCACCAATTTTCGATTCAGGGCTTCTTGCATCTAACTGTATACCATCCTTAAGGACCGCTCCAAAATTGGTACCCACACCAATCAATGTCAGCGTAAGTTTTAAGTGAATTCCAAAGCTCTGCAACTGATTCAGCAGTGGGCCCACGATGATGGAGAGTACACCTCTTGAGGGCATCCTCTCGCAACCTCGGCCGTGACATTGTCCTGGTTTTCTCCGTAGTTAGCAGTTGTTTGGACAACATGTATAACGCTGTCTTCAACTCCATACCTTCTGGTTGAGTTAAAAGTAGCATTGTCGAAGGCTCCCTTATCCGCAAAAACTCCTAGATAGTCCAGGGACTAAAGAGAAAAAAATAACCAAACTTCGGAAAAATTAAGGGAAAGCTGTATATTCGTTTTAATCTTGCTTTTATGGCGTTAAACAAAATACCAAAAGTCACCATCAATACGTGTGCGCTAAAAGTTTTACGCGGGCTCAAAGGTCGCCAAAAACAGTTTTTCAAGAAAATCTTCACAAAAATCACAAAAAACAGTTAAAAATCCTTCTTTTTTTTTTGATAGACTAACGGTTTTCGAAAAAAAATCTATTTAAAAAGTTGTAACGTGTTTACTTAAATAAAATTTGCAAAGCGTAAAATTTTTTATATCTCCGATCTTGTTTAAAATTTGGTTATATTAGAGATCGATTAAATTTCTGGAGGATTTTGCTCCAACGTTTTTGTTACCAAAATACAGAGGTGTAAAATTGGTAATTTTTGGCATATTTTCTACGAACATCTCTTTTTGAAAATTCAGTACTTGGATTTCCTTTGTAAATTAGGATTTTTAATGAGTGATTCCAATAGATATTTTTATCAAATTTATCAAAAAAAAAAAAAAATATTTCGATGTTAAAACATTTTTTTAAGAAAAATATTTCAATTAAAATTTTTTTTTGAAGCTTTTCAAAAACACATTTTTTTAATTAGGCTTACATGTAAGCTTGATTTATTAGCTTTCAGAACATTAAGAAATTAAAATGGGCTGGAAATGGGTTTTGCAAGTTTTTGAACGTTGAATCTTAAATACATAAAATATTCTGAAGCTAATAAATCAAGCTTTCATATAAGCCTAATTAAAAAATGTGTTTTTGAAAAACTTCAAAAAATTTTTAAATTGTTAAATTTTTCTAAAAAAAAGGATTTTAAACATAGAAATAAATTTTTTTTATAAATATCATGAAAATGTCTATTGGAATCACTCATTACAATTCCTTATTTACAAATGAAATCCAAGTACTGAATTTTTAAAAAAAGATGTTCGTAGAAAAAGGCCAAAAATTAGCAATTTTACACCTCTGTATTTTGGAAACTAAAAACGTTGGAGCAAAATACTCCAGAAATTTAACCGACCTCTACTAAAACTACAAATAACCAAAATTTATACAAGATCGGAGTTATAAAAAAGTTTAACCTGGTACGCCTTGCAAATTTTATTTATTTACTAGCTGTCCCGACAGACGTTGTTCTGCCTTTTCCGGCAGGTGGCGCGAAGTTGTATGAACTCATGCTATGGAATGTAAAAGCGAATCAGCCCATTTTTCAAGTGAAATCAACTTCTATCCCTACTCTTTTACATACATATAGTATAGCAGACTTGGCAGAGGTTGTTCTGGCTTTACTGCTAGCTGGTGCGATGAGTTTAATTTATTATAGATTTTGTCTTTTATATAGTTTTTTGCCCTATATTCGAACATCTGTATCTCGGGAACTTTAGCTCCATATTCAACTTTATAGGTCTCATTTTTTTTAATATTTATTCAACTTTTTGATAAAAAAAAGTTCAGAATACTTCCTCGTTTGGAAAATTGTTTGCCATCTCATTTCTCAAAATTATCGAAACAGAAAAACATCCCTTATTGAAAATGACGCCAAGTAGTCAAATTTTGATAAAATCGCTTTTACTTGAGTTAATTTTTTTCGTATTTTTCAGCCCTTCAAAATTCGACCTATAAAGTTAAAAAATTCGTCAAGGAACCTGAGGGACAGCACTTTTAAATTGGCCATTTTTTCGAAATTTGTGTTTTTTTACACTTTCAATTGGTTATATCTCCGTTCTACCTAAATTTTTTTTGACGCAACCCAGCTTAAAATTTGTGTTTTATAACCCCAAAGTGGGTCCAGAAGTATGGAGTTTGGGAAAGACTCTCCGGCTGCGCTATCGAGCTCCCAAAAGTGTCTGTTTTTGAAAATTTTTACCGCGAATTTCGAGCACAAAATTTCCCAGTAGACAGTGCTTCTAGAAGGCCTTCCTTGGTAAGTATAAGGCCTTCCACCCTCCTTTCAAACGTACTTTCTTTTTTATATGAAATGGCCGCAGAAAACAGGCCTTCCTAAGCAGGCTTTCTAAGACCGCTTACCGTAGAAGGACTCTCAGAAGTACTTGACAAAAATTTAATTTTAATAAATTTAAAGACTAAATATAATTGTTTTTTTTTTATCCGCGCCATCTCACTTGCGTTGATATTTTTTTAATGACTTTACAATTTGACAAAGAATACACAAAACTCTACCTCCTTAACATAACATGAAACAACAGAAAACTAGCCTGCACACCTCTCTTAATTTCTAACCATGTGTATACTTTTCATGTCGTATATGTACAATGCATATGACAAAAAAGTTATGCCGAATCATAAAACATTGCAATACATGAAATAAAAAGGAAACAGAAAAACGCTAAAGTAAATGGAGTCCTTCTTCTTTGCCTTCTAATATCAGGCCTGATAGCACGTCTGTTGTGGCAAGGCATATTATGCCTTCTGTGATTGTATTTTTATTTGCATGAAAATCTAATTTTGAGAAGTCCTTATATAATCGCAGCAGTGCTAGCAGGCCTTCTCCGAGTAAGGCCTTGCTCATTTGCCTGCTGGGTTTCTTTACGGTTTCTGACGCACACCGACATACATGCAGACATTCAGAGATACATCTAAACACACAAATACATACATTCAAGCACACTCGCAGAGTCATGCGCACCATTTGGGCGTTTTTTCATGGTTCTAGAGTCCCGTTTTTTAAATTAATATTGCGAATTGGAAAAGAACGAGAAAATAATTGACCGATTTTAATAAGACTTGGTTTGGAGATAGACTGAAACATAAGAAAGGTAACTAGAAGCTCTGAGTTCGTGGCACCGCACTTAATAGGAAAAAACGCTGTCTCGGCTGAGCTGCTTCTTCGATTTTGATGAAATTTGGTATGGAGCTAGACTAAATCCTGAGTAAAGATATTTGTTTTGAGTGGGCGGTGCCACGCCTCTACTAACAAAAATCTTTTCATTGCTAAACCGGACTAAATGGACCGATTGGTCCCTTAATTAAGCTGTGTCAAAATATTTTTCAACTGAAGGGCGTGTTACCGCCCCATTTAAAATAGATACCTCATACCAAGCCATAAAGTAACATAATAAACCTACATAAATAACTCGTCTAAATATAGTTTACTGTAGTGAAAAAGCTCTGCGTTTTACAGGGTTGAGACTCCATTAGTTTAGCAGTAAAAACGATTTTCTTATTAAAGGCGTGGTACCGCCCACTCGAAACAAATAAATTTACTCAGGATTCAATCTAGCCCCATACCAAATTTCATCAAAATCGAAGAAGCGGCTCAGCTGAGACATCGTTTTTTCCCATTAAGGGCGGTGCCTCGCCCTATTTAAGAACTCAGAGCTTCTAATTACTTTTTTTATGGTTCAGTCTATCTCCAAACCAAGTTTTATTAAAATCGGTCAATTATTTTCCCGTTCTTTCCCAATTCGCAATATTAATTTAAGAAACTTGACTCTAGAACCGTGAGAAAACGCCCAAATGGTGCGCATGACTCTGCGAGTGTGCTTGAATGTATGTAGTTGTGTGTGTAGATGTATCTCTGAATGTCTGCATGTATGTCGGTGTGCGTCAGAGGCTGTAAAGAAAATTTTGTACTCGAAATTCGCGGTAAAAATTTTCAAAAACAGGCACTTTTGGGAGCTCGATAGCGCAGCCGGAGAGTTTTTCCCAAACTCCATACTTCTGGACCCACTTTGGGGTTATAAAACACAAATTTTAAGCTGGGTTGCGTCAAAGAAAATTTAGAGAGAACGGAGATATAACAAATTGAAAATGTAAAAAAACGCGAATATCGAAAAAATGGTCATTTTAAAAGTGCTGTCCCTCGGATTCCTTGACGAATTTTTTAACTTTATAGGTCGAATTTTAAAGGGCTGAAAAACACGAAAAAAATGAGCTCAAGTTAAAGCGATTTTATCAAAATTTTACTACTTGGCGTCACTTTCAAAAAGATATGTTTTTCTGTTTCGGTGATTCTGAGGAATGAGATGGCAAACAATTTTCGAAACGCGGGAGCATTCTGAACTTTTTTTATCAAAAAGTTGAATAAATACCAAAAAAAAATGAGACCTATAAAGTTGAATTTGGAGCTAAAGTTCTCAAGATTCAGATATTCGAATATTTATAGGGCAAAAAACGTCAATTTTTGAGTTTTAAAAATTCACATCTTTGCACCAGAGGCATTTGAAAAGCCAACAAATTAGAGATCGTAGTTTTATATAATGTACTTCAATATCACAAAATCGGAGAATCAATTGCGGACGGTTTTGCCGAAAAGTAATGGAACTGCTCATATGTATCTAGTCTTATTCATCTGCATCACAAATTTTGGTATTTTCTTATATGGGAGACATAGTACCGCCCATTTTTTTCGTTGAAACTTACTTTTGTCCGCATTTTTTATGTAGGGGAGGGTGGAGCTAAACCGGACAGTCGCGATTAATCAAAAACTACTTTGAATATCGGAACGGCCATATGCGCGATGAACGCACCCTGTCATAAGCTACTAACTTCCCAAGTATCGATAATATTTCATCATTCAGTTTAGCGTCAGACGTCGAAGAGTGCAGACACATGTATATTTTCGTTTAAAGTAAAATTTTTTTTTTTCAAAATTTTTGGATTGTGAAATTAATATACAAGGGCGCAGAATATTTGGTGACTATTTTTAGGTAATTAAGATGTGCTGAATCGAATGGTGTTAGTGGTTTTTATGAAAAAATATTTTTTATCAATGTTTTTCGATCGAGTTAACAAAATGACACAATGGGGCTAAACCGGACACTTTTTGGTGGGGCTAAACCGGACACCTTATTTATCATTTTAAACTCATGTTTGTTATTCATAAACACTTCTGAAGCACATTAAATGTTTCTACGACATAACTGAAGCACAATAAACATTGATATTAATTATTTTAAGTTATTGACTGCAAAATGGTGCGTAATTACAAACGTAAAACGCCTGGAAAAGATGAAATTAGCTGTTATTTTGGTGATTCGTGATGTCAATGTGTCATGGTGTCAAGCGAGCAACATTGGCAGATTGGATCAAGAAAACCAGATGCAGATTTTGAATGAATTACAATATTTTCCGATTTTCCGTTAAGTTTTCGTTGAAAAAAAAATATTTTCATTTATCTATCCAACATTTTTTTCAACATCATTTTGCGTTTAGCACTTAAAATCAACATTTTTTCAATCAAATACATTATTTTCTTGTACGAAACACATCGAAATACAGGGTGTTTTTTTTAGAGGTATAGAGCTTCGAATTGAAATAAAACACAAGAAAATCGTTTTAATGCCCATCAATTTGGCTTTATTGGAAGGATAATTTTATGCCATTAATGTTTAAATATGATTTCGGGCATGTGGCCGCTGCGGCTGGCTCGAATAAAGCCAATTCTACAGGTCCAATTTTGAACCACTTTTTCGAGCATATGGGGCCGTATGTCGGCAATAACGCCACGAATGTTGGCTTCCAAGTCCCCTAACGTTTCTGGTTTGTTGGCGTAGACGAGCGACTTCACATATCCCCAAAGAAAATAATCCAATGGTGTCAAATCACACGATCTTGGTGGCCAATTGACAGGTCCATTCCGCGAAATTATGCGCTCATCGAATGTTTCCTTCAATAAATTGATTGTGACGTGCGCTGTGTGGCATGTAGCGCCGTCTTGTTGGAACCACAACTCATCCACATTCATGCCATCCAATTCGGGAACAAAATAGTCGGTTATCATGGCTCTATACCGGTCTCCATTAACGGTAACTGACTCTCCAGCATTATTTCGGAAGAAGTATGGCCCAATGACTCCACCAGCCCATAGAGCACACCAAACAGTCAGTTTTTGTGGATGTAATGGCGTCTCAAGGGTCTCATGTGGATTCTCTTCACTCCAAATGCGGCAATTTTGCTTGTTGACGTAGCCATTCAACCAAAAATGAGCCTCATCACTGAACAAAATTTTGCGATGAAAATCAGCATCGAGATCAATCTCATTTTCGGCCCATACACCAAAATCACGACGCATTGCATGGTCTCGCGGCTTTAATTCTTGCACAAGCTGGATCTTGTAAGGTCGCAAGCCAAGATCTTTGCGCAAAATCTTCCATAAAGTTGATGGACAAATCTCCAATTGCTGTGCACGGTGGCGAATCGATTCATTCGGGTCCTCTTCAACATTTTGCTCTACAGCGGCAATTGTTTCTTCGGTGCGCACTGTTCGACGTCTCTGCGGATGCGTATTATCACATAGAGTAAACGTAGTGCGAAAACGACCCATGGTTAACCGAATTAATTGCTCTGATGGACGATTATGTCGACCATAAAATGAACGGAGCTTGCGGTAAACTTCGCGAACTGAACCATTATTTTCGAAATAAATTTGCACGATTTGCAAGCGTTGTTCTTTTGTCAACCTGTTCATGATGAAATGGCAAACCAAACTGAACATAAATGACATTAGAGTTGCCAGATTTGACCATAAAATGCCAGTTTTATCTCTATTCGAAAAACAAACCTCTAAAAAAAACACCCAGTACATCAATAAAGATTCTAAGTTACATTTAAACATAATGTGCCTTCATGTTTGTTATTCATTTTGGTTTTGGCGCGACTGTCCGGATTAGCCCCGCCCCTTGTCCGGTTAAGCCCCACCATTTTCGGCTATTTCGATTTCGAGGTTGCTATAGTCTGAATGAGCTCACGGCAAACTGAATACATATTGAGCCATCAAACGATATGCGATTTGTAGCTAAAGGATGTAGCTTTCGAATGATATATAACACCTCAGGTTTCGAATAATTTTTTTACATTATTTTTACAAAAAGACAAAAAGTGTCCGGTTTAGCCTCACCTTCCCCTACATATTTACCAAATCCCATTCATCTACGTCCAATAGTTGATGAGATATGATGAATTTGCTCTTATAATGGTGGACGTAGCAACGCCCATTTTTCCAACTAAACTATGCTTAGAACTTTGCATAAACCATATGAAACATATGTACAACATTTTATCCATCTGCGTCAAGTAGTTGCTAAGGTATAAAATGTGTTGGTTTTTTCTCATTTAATAGGCGTGGCACCATCCATTTTTTCATTGAAGCTTTCTTTTGCTCTTACCTTTATTCATTGTACCAAGTCTTATTCATCTGCGTCAAATAGTCGATGAGATATGATCAGTCTTCGTGAAAACTAAATTTAAAAAAATATTTTGCATGAGGTCCACCCTATGTATGCACCCTAAATAAAACTTTTACGACCTTAGCTGTGACCCTTAATATAAAAGCCACATGGTGTAAGCTTTATAAGAATAGATTAAGCGGTCTTCGAGAAAATAAAATTTCAAAAAATATATTTTGTAAGAGGGCCACCTTAAATAAAAGATTTGTAGGCTTAACTATGCCTCTTAATATAAAAGCTACGTGGTGTAAATTCGATGTGAATCGATTAACAGGCCTTCGTGAAAATAATATTTAATAATAATATAATATAATAAATAATAATAAAAATCCTTAATATGTACCCTATATAAAAGTTTTATAAGCTTAACTACGCCTCTTAATATAAAGGATATGTGGTGTAAATTCTATGTGAATCGATGCAGTGGTCTTTGTGAAAATGCTATTTTAAAAATATTTTCGTGTAAGGACCATCCTAAATATGCGCTCTAAATAAAAGTTTTATAGCCTACGACCTATTCTCAGACCTACCCAATATACACAAAAAATTTCATAAAAATCTGTCAAGCCGTTTCGGAGAAGTTCGATAGCAAACACTGACACGAGATTTTTATATGAGCCGTTGAAAGCAAAAGTGGTATAACTCAAATTTTTCAAAATGTGAGTTATACCCGTTTTCATTCTTGCTATGTTAGTAATTTTCATTAGACAAAATGCCTTAACTTTAGTTTGTCATATGGCTGCTACAGAGGATCGGAAAGTTTTGGCACGAATCAAATACCTCAAACTTCAAGCTCACGGTGTGCCTGAACCAGCAGTAAATAGAAAATTATAGCACTTCAAAAATTTTTGTGGAGTTCGATTTGTGAGCATCTAAATAGTATATGAAAAAAATTTCACCGTGATCCGTCGACAAAAAAACGTTTTTAGAACTATGGAACGAATTTCGCAAAGAGCATGCTCTTTCAAAACAATGTCAGTCATGTCTGTTAAAAATTATTAGCTAAGGGGAGTCCATAAATTACGTGAGTCAAAATAGGGGGGATCGGGTAAAACTTCACCAAAGGGGAGGGGGGTCAACGAAAATCTCACGTCATCTTTTTAATGCAGAGAGTATACATTATTATAGCAGATTACATCTAAAAACTCTAAGGCAATCCTCACGGAAGGGAGGGGGGATCCCGCCGGAACTCACCAAATCTCACCAAGGGGAAAGGGGGGTCTGAATTTTCAAAAACACCTCACGTAATTAATGGATGGCCTCTAGGTCAATTTTGTGGTCTCTCTTGAAAATTAAGTACTTAAAAGGAACTATAGCAACTGATTTGAAACTTGCGAATCTATTAACAGGTATCATGTCACACGCGAGCAGTTTTCCGTGCACATGGTGTACTGCGTCAAAAGATGAGTAACAAATATGTGAGGAATACAGAACTCCTGGTAACTGTAAAAAAAAAATTATTTGGCTTGGCAAAAAAATGGAAGTGAAAAATCATCGGCAAATAAATACAAAAATTGCATGAATACTCCAATATTTTTCTCAGAAAATGATAGTACACAAATAATTGAAATAATTACACCGCCAGAACTACATCTGATGCTTGGGGTTGTAAATAAATTATTTAAGCACATGCTAATAGAATTCGAAGACGAGAGTCTCGAATGGGCCAAGAAATGCAATGTTACGCGCGAATTTGTACACGGAAGTCCTGAGTTTGCGGGCAATTCTTGCAAAATACTCTTGGAGAAAATAGATGTACTACGCGAAATATGTAGTATTGGCTGCTTAAAATATGTTAAATGTTTTAAGGACTTTCAAGCCATTGTTGATTCATGTTTTTCTTCTATCTTAAAACCAAAATATATACACTATATTTCTGAGTTTAAGAGAAGTTACTGCGATTTAAATATTTCAATCACGTTTTTTTTCATGTCCTTGACTTTTGTTGTAAAGTAGAAAAAGGACTTGGATTTTACAGCGAACAGGATCACGGTGAAAATTTTTTATATACTATTTAGATGCTCACAAACGAACCCCGCAAGAATTTCCGAAGTGCTATAATTTTCCATTTACTGCTGGTTCAAGCAAGCCGTGAACTGAAAGTGGTACAACTCTGCGCTAGCTATTGGGTTTGTTTCAATCCTTAGGTAAGAAGCTAATTTCGAAAAGCATCTGTTGTGAAGCGTTTAATTCAACTAAAAACGTATCGATGGAGAGTTTTGGTATTTTGTTTAGAGCCACAAAAGGAAGGTTAATACGAAAATTCAGCTTTCCCCTAATTTTTCCGAAGCTAAATGCTTTATTCCATGGACTAAGAGTGTATTTTTCCGCTTCCACCCCATCTTATTATGCTGACATAAACTTAAAAAGATGATTCACAGGAATTTCCACTCTGATAGGCATGTTGTTGGCTGTTGAGAGGACTCACAGGACTTTCCACTCTGATAGGCATGTTGTTGGCTGTTGAGAGGACTCACTGGACAGGCTGTTGAGAGGACTTCGATGTAGAACTGTCGATTTGATATATTTATCCACCACTCGCTAGAGACTTTTCAGTAAAACAGAAGTTAGCCTTCGAAGTGTTGTTATTCTTTGACATGTTTGACTTTGTTACATGCCAATCTCTTATGGTAACGATACCATTCCGATAAGAGGTACAGATGGTACCTCCTAAGGGTGCATTCCGCATTCAATTAATACTCGCCCCATTATTTTGGCAGCTTTCGCAATTAAATATATGGTTCTGAGCTTAAGGACGTCGTATATTCTCTCAGCAAAAAGATTGCCATATAGTGTCCAATCCGCTCTACCGGCCGTAAGCCGGAATTTAAATTAGCGTTGGGCCGATAAAAAATCACCCTCAAGAGCTCGTCATTCAGTGATTTGATCCTCCAGTTTCTCATTGGATAAAGTTAGATATATAGCTCCACACATGATTTTAGTTACATTTGTAGAGGTTGTATACCGAAGCATGAGTAATGGGATGAGATGAAAAACTTTTTCGGGGCGTGGCACCGTGCAAATATAAAAACTTGTTTATCACGAGAGCTATAATAGCCGTTAGTGGGGGTAGAAAACACCTAATACTGGCTGGCTAGTGGTAAAGCCGGCCAAATTGAATAAGATGATTTTTGCACAAAAAAGATAAAATTGTACTAGAAAACGGATTTAAAAATAAAGAAAATAAAATTTTAATTAAAAGTCGCTAAGAAACGCGATTGTAAAATTTCATAAAAAATCGCATTTTCGTCCATTTAAAATATAACTCATCATATCAAGAATTATTATTCCTCTCGCTAATCTAAAAAATTAGCGACATCACGTTAATAGACGTAGTACCTCCGATTTCCTATCTGCTTAGTCATCAAATTTTGTAACAATAAATTTTAAAGCTCTCGAAATATTAAGCATTCAAATTTGAATCTTTGGGGGATGCCAACAGACCACCCCTCTATAAAAAAATTTTATGTAATTTCGTAAATATTGTTTTTGATTCGATTTCGAAAACCAGTTTTAAACCCATAAAATCATAGTAAGGAAAATATTTTTATTTGACAGTAACAGTGCAATTAAATTATAATATAAATTATTGTAAATGTCTTTTGAATTCGATTTTCAACCTTGGTGTAGTAAATTTTTTTTTATATACTTACATATACATATGTATGTGGACAAAACATCTCTTTAGGGGATCCGATAGCCACTTGGTGTGACGAAATCAATTTTCGACTTTTTCCATAAATTTCATCTGCAGCGTGCTATTAGTTCAATTTTACTCTAAGCCTGTCATGTAATGTGGACAGTATAATGATAATTTTCATACCATTTGTTTTAATTTTCTTTAAACTGTCAAAAACTTACATTGGAGCCATTCATTACTTTATAATTTCAGATTAAGGAAAATCTATGCCACTTTATCGATACTTATCTTGAAAATCAAATTGGAAAAGCTGCACTCGCCATTAGTTGTTCAATGCAAGAGAAAATTTCAAATGGTGACGTTATTCTCACATTTGGATGGTATGTAGACTCAAACAAGTAGTCAAAAAGTACTTATGAAGAAATGATTAATTTCTTTTATTTTTTGCAGCTCATCACTTATAAACTACATCTTTGAGGAAGCTCATCGTCGCCATGTCGATTTTCGTGTTATTGTGATTGATTCACGTCCATTTTGTGAAGGGCAAGAGTTGCTTCGCCGTCTTTGTGCTAAAGGAATACCCAGCACTTATGTTCTTATCAATGCTGTTAGTTTTGTTATGCCTGAAGTAACAAAGATATTACTAGGTGCCCATGCTCTGCTATCAAATGGTTATGTCATGGCACGTGCTGGTACCGCTCAAGTAGCACTTGTAGCACGATCATTTAATGTCCCCGTGCTTGTTTGTTGTGAAACGCACAAATTTAGTGAACGCTTCCAAACCGACGCTATAGTTTACAATGAATTGGGAAATCCTGACGATTTGATCCTCAGTGAAAAATGCTGCTTAACCAACTGGCATATCAAGAATAAAATGTCACCATTAAATCTGAACTACGATATTACTCCACCTGAACTTGTTACAGCGGTAGTTACAGAGGTGTCGATTTTACCATGTACGAGTGTGCCAGTTATATTGCGTATTAAGCCAACTGAAATTGGATATTATAACTGATAGTTGTTTTAATTGAAAGAATTGAGCCTACTCAAAAATTGCAAATGAGAATATTTGTTTTTACTATAAATAAAAAAAAAAACATATTAAAGTAACACTCTCGTCTAAAAATTCATTAAAAGTAAAAACTTTCCTTTTGATAAATGAGTAAAAACAAGAATAAAGGAGTGTTATTGAAAATACTATGTCCCATGGTAGCCACTAGTGAAGTGGTTAACCTACTACTTGTTAATAACAAATTTCGGAAGATTCAGAAGACTACATTCCAGAAAAACAAAAGCTATAGAAACTAGAAAATGGTAGTTAATATCAAAATTAATGGATTTAAGAAAAACAAAATTTGTAATTAGATTATATTCGAATATCCGTCTCGTCCTTGTGATGGATCACGATTCGCAAGCATAATGCAGTAATAATTCAACAATTGATTTAAATGTTTGCTTCCATATGTTATGGCGTGACACACTGGGGCGATTGCAAAAAAATCCTTTTTCCCATGTGTTGGAATTGTTGTTTTGTGTTCGTTTTTATACTTACAGGTATTCAACTAACATGCCTTAGTAAAAATTATTAGCCTAGATATAAAAGATATTTTTTGACAAGACCTCAAAATTAGTAAAAGTCGTTTAGGTTATTACTGGTCTGAAATCTAAACAACACTTAAACCTCAATTCCTTTTACAAAATTATGTACTTCTCTTAGGCGAAGAAAAACAAAATTAACAAAGATTGGCATGGCAGGTCAACTGCCACGCCCACCTTTGATACGGGGGAGATATATAAAAGGTAAATTATTAAAATGATAATAGAGCTCTCTATTAAAAATTCAGATTCAGGGACAATATAATGGGTTTAATGTTTAATAAAAAAGAGCCCTTTTGGTTTAACTCCAAAGCCACAAATATTACAATCAATTTTGAGTTTAAAAAAATTGTTCTAGTCGTCAGGAGCTCGATAATTGTTATGTGAATAAATATTATTCAAACAAAAATTGTTTTCTTTTGAGCTTTTTCGGTCATATGTTATGTGTGAATTAAAAAACACACATTTTTTTAAATCGTTTGTCGCGACGTTCGCCCGTTCTATTCAAGCTTAATTTAAAAAACTAAAATTAACAATATTTAAAATAGACAGTCGTGAAGTTTTTACTTCAAGTATTTGCTGGATGAACTTACTGCACCACTTACGTAGCACAAGAAGTCATTTGCACTGCCTCCTATTCTCAAGCTACTATAAGTGCTTGTGTCAAACTTTTAGCAAAAAGTGATCATCAAAAAGAAGCGGGAAAGGACCATAACGTTTTTAGAAATAAAACTACAATATAATACTAACATTATTTATTTTCGCTTCAAATTCCCTGTCAAAAAATTGGAGAATAAATTCTTACAACAAATGTCAAAATATTCCCTCCCCTAATTAATGCCGAATACCTTACTTTTCAGGGAATTTTTTCTCATTCCCAAAAAATTTTCTACGAAAATTCGCGAAAAGCTCATTCATGATAAAACCTACTACGAATTTTTAAAAATTTTGGAAAAAACATTTCGAATTTATTTCGAAAATTGGCGCAAACTCAAATTTTGATATACATATTTAATTTTTGCTTTTCTTGAAATTTGCACAAAAAATTGTCGAAAGAACCAACTAATTCCCAATATTTCATGTTTTAACAACTTTTTTTTATAATGTAAATACATAGTTACGGATTTCAAATTAATTCTTTAATTTATCATTAAGTTTGATAAGATGTATAGCGTAGTTTAATTAAGATGTATAGCGAATTATCATCTAATCAAATATGCATCCATAAAGAAACTAGCTAAAGCCGATAATGTTTCGCCTTGTCATCACAGATCGACTTTAGCTGTTATCCTTGCTGTCACAGAAATATTTCTCGCAAAAACAAATGTGCAAAATCGGAGACCAACTAATTTCGTTTGGTCTCTCTTGTGTTCTTTATCTCCTCACGAAGCATATAATCTTGACAAAACTATTTCAACTTACACGATCACGATAGTGAGTGCCTTCAATTATCTCCAACAATTCCCCGATTTACGCATTTTTTGCTCTACCGTGTTTTTTGGTACTCTGTTGGTTCCACTCCAATGCTTGCGTGTTCAAGAAAGAAGAACTAGCGTCATATTTGACACAAATTTTTCGAGCTTCGTTTTCGTTGACAGGAACGAAAAAAGACAGACACTACGACGTTGGGCGAATCCTATCTATATTAGTATCTATGTGAGGCAGTGAGTTTTTCTTGCATGTCGGACAGCTTAGTGGTTAGGAGACACATGTCATCGGCATAAGCAAGGACTTCCAGAGGCTCACTGAAATTCAATGAAACGTCACGAATTGTAGAGTCTAGAGCTCTACTAACAACATCGTTCTGTACTATCAGAAACAAGTTTGGTGACATTAGAAAACGTTGGCGCACACCTGACATGAACTCAAAAAGTTTTCCGTTATATAATACTCTCATTTGAAACTTTCGTATTGGGTTTTGTTAAGTTAAATGATCTTGGGTGCTGCATCTTGCCTGTTCAATTGCGGTCGATGCTATCTAAGGCGATACTATCTATAGTCGAAATTTAAATAGATTCAAGCCTGGCACCCCTATATAAATATAAAGCCTAAAATATAGTAAGCGAACTATGTGTGCCATCATTGGAATGATGATATAATTTTTTATAAACTTGTACCGGCTCCGGATTACATCAGTGAGTATGGCACCTGTCTTACACAAAAATATTGAAATCGTTTGTTTTAGTGAACTATTGCAGTAATCGTTATAAAATTAGCTCAAGGGTTGTTATAGCTTTCACTAGACCAGTGGTTCCCAAAGCGTGTTCCGTGGAACCCTGGGGTTCCACGAAAAACTTTAGGGGTTCTGCCTGACAAATTTTAATTAATTAAAAAAATAAATATATTTAACTGCATCGATAATTTTATAACAACGCATGAAATTACCTTTGCAAAATATATTGAAGCATGCAGCGATGAAGCAAAAGCAATGACAGGAAAAGTGAGTGGTGCTGTAGCACGGATTAAAAATGTAGCAAAGAACTGTAACAGTACTCATTGCATTCTTAACCCTAGTGGGACGGATGGTGGTACAGGTGTACCTTAGATATTTGAAATCAAATATCTCATAATTCTTTTAAGTTATAGGTATTATTCTACCTTTTTAATGCTCCGGTTAGGAGCAAGTTTTGCAGACCTACCTCGTGGAAGCCGGAACAGTTGCAAATTCTTGCATTTTTTGAAAAGTTTATATGAAAATAAATGGTGGTACACATGTACCACCGACCGGCTGCCGGTTGCTTGCCTTTCAAAGAAAATACAATATGTATTGGATTTCAGCTGGGGAGCAAAATAGAGGTTTTCACGAAGAATCTGAAGTGGATTTAGATATGGAAATCCATGATGGTACACAAACACATCTGTCCAGTTTACAGCAATCGCTCAGTGATTACTTTCCAAACCTAGAGAATCAAGATTATTAATGGGTACAAAAATCTTTCAACATAAAAAAAAAACAAATGTATTTCATTTCATATGAATATGAAAATATGATTGAATTGAGTTCGGATACACAATTGAAGCCAAACAAAAAACAGTCTCATTAACAATATTCTGGTCAGATGTATTCGATGAATATCCAAATTTATCAATAGCTATTCGGATTCTATTGCCGTTTGCAACCACTTATTTGTGTGAAGCTGGGTTTTCAAAATATGTTGCGACAAAAACCAAATACCGTAACAAATTTGATGCTGCACCAGATATGCGAGTTCAGTCATCAAATATAACGCCCAATTTTAAGAAAATCATGGAATCGAAGAAGCAGGTGCGTTCTTCACATTAAAAATTTTTATTTTTTTTAGTTTATGATGTGTATTTTTGTTAATAATTTTTATGGTGAATTGCTTTTTTTTAAGTTTTGCTTAATTTAATAAAATCTGATATACATACAAACATAATATTTGTTTCATTTAATATCAGATATTAAATTTTGAAAAGTTGTTGCTAAAATAATATTCAGGGTTCCGCAAACATTGGCAACAAATTTGGGGAATCCATGACGTTATATAAAAAAAAATTAAAAAACTTAAAAAATATTATGGAGGCTAGTCTTAACCTGTACTAAAAGAAAAAAAAGTTTGCACAAACATCAGAGATGCAAAAGCAAAATTTTGTCCGATTGGGCGTGGAATGCACCATATATACAGCCTCACTTGGCGACTCGCGTATGTTTCTATATTATGGTTGGCGAAAGTACATGTTCGCCTTCAAAACAATGCTGCCAAGTCCAGGGCCGTGTCTTGGTGTGCGCGGGCCCCTAAGCTGAGCATTTGGCGCGCCCCACCCCACTTAGAAAATTTATTGAATAGCAAAAAAAAAAACAAAAGGTCATTAATATGACTTTGGACTATAGTTTATGAATTTTTAGTAAATTTTTATATACTACTTTTACTCAAACCTATGTTAAAAACGAAAGTATAAAAGGCGTCCACTGCTACATTCTAACACCACATTACACAAGTTCCTAGCACACGGTGGGCTTTAACCAACTTTAAATGACAAGTTGAGTTACAACAAAAACTTGAATGAGGAATTATTTGGGATATTTTTTATAGTCGAACTACATTTAAAATAAAAAAATCCTTAGAGCTTTTTTTTTAATCCCATATACTGTTTTTTAGTAATATTATCAAGTATAATATGTGTATAACGTACGTATGAAATTTAAAACACATCCGATTGTATTCAAATTTTGACACATTAAAGTACCTAAAAAGACAGTCTCACAGCCAAAGTTCAGCACCCTAAGTATTCGGGGTCTTGAGTACTGTTAGGTCAAACTTCGAAAAAATTTAAAATTTTTGCGAAAATAGCCAAATTCAATGTTTGATATCTTTAGGCCTGGTCAACCATTTTTAAGCAAAACTAATAAAATTGGTCTTTAGTATTACGAATAAAACTACGATTTAGGAAACCATTTTCAAAACTGTAACTTTTTACAAAGACTTATTTCACTTAATCGAGTCGCAAAAATACGTCTTAAGGTCTAAAGCTTAAATTTTTTTTAAAAGCATATAAGATGACATAATAAAAAAAAATTCATATCCAGAACTTTAAATTTGGATTTGTCGGCTTTTAGAACTAAAATTTTAAAAACGAGCTAAAAACGGCTATTTACAGGATAAAATATGAATATTTCTCAGTACCCCGACCACCAAGGGAACTGAAATTTGGACTGTGGTGCCATCTATTTAGGTTTTTTGACGTATCAAAATTTGAACAAAATCGGATGTTTTTTAAATTTCGTACGTATATTGTGCATATGTCGTATCATTAAAAAACAGTAAATATGAGTGGCTCCGGCCACAATTCACTGTCATTTTCAAAGCAAAATTATTCACTTAGAACAGGTACATGAGAATCTTCTG
The DNA here is from genome assembly GCA_949775025.1 of Tricholauxania praeusta. Classification (NCBI taxonomy): domain Eukaryota; kingdom Metazoa; phylum Arthropoda; class Insecta; order Diptera; family Lauxaniidae; genus Tricholauxania; species Tricholauxania praeusta. The sequence goes on from OX459031.1 coordinate 48,684,857, forward strand.
GTGCTAGTGAGATGGCGAAAACCTTTGCTGGAATTTCTGAAACCTGAAAAATATATAAAGATGCATCAAACACAAAGGCATGCTTAGCGAAAAGCATTCCATTTTTTCCTGATGGGTTTTATCCTAAGTTGTTCCATATCCATATGGTGCACTCTTGCAAAATATTTTTCTTATATTCTGGGGGTAAATTTATCTTCTTTTTCACGTTTATGACTCCCGAACCACACAGAATCTGACTATGCGATCTTCAACAAAGTACTAACCCTTATTTGTTAGTGTTTATTTTGTAGATTTTTTTTTGGCTTTGTTTTAGCATTGGACCTTAAGAAGAGCCTCCCAAAATATCTGCTACCTAGATCAAAACTGAGGCAGATGTTTTGGTAAGTCAGTTTTTTTGACAAATTTCAATGAAATCTGGTTTGAGCAAGGAAGCTAAAAATTTTGGAAGAATTATTTTTAAGCCCAATACCAATGCATAGGTCACAAATAGAAAAATTTGATGTCACTTCTAAGTATTTCCCAAATTTTTAATTTTGAAAGTGCTGATATTTTTATACATATATTTTAAAAATATGTATCTGAATGATGGAAAATGTTGAAAAAAGCTGAAAAGCCGAAAAAATAAAGAAAATAACGAATAAAGTTGAAAGAGGTTGAAAAGTAAAAACAATATAGAAAATGTTGATAGCTGATAGATAAACTTAATTTCATAACGATTACGTTGTTTTGGGATGTGCCACGCCCATTAACGAGTTTTGCCAGTATATTGATGACTGCTTTCAGTGGTATCAGCTCAAAAATTTTATTAAAATCGTTGACGACAATTTCGAGTATCTATCGCAAATCACAAAACAAAATAATTTTATTTTTAATCAGAAATCATTTTTTAAAAATTTGTGGCTAAAAAAGAGATGAAATTCCTCTTATGTATATCAAATTCCTTATGGAATCAAACTTCTTTTACAAATCAAATCACAATTTGGAATTGAAAAATTGAAAAAAACGAGTTTTGAAAAGTTTTGATTAAATTGTATTTATTTTTAAAAAATAAATAAATAATTCTGTGGAACAGCTTTTGTTAAAATCATTATAAGGAGGAACTCCTGAATGGATGTCATAAGAAAGATAATTTAATGTGCCACAATTATGATAAGTTAATCTTTAATATATTAACTGACAGTTTTAGAGATATGACGATTTTTCTGAAATTTTGGCCGATTTCATAATCCGTCATACGACGTGATTTGGCAACGGCTTCTTATCCTTCTTTTCTCTAACTTTCACCATTTTTCGCTTGGTGCTTCCATGTTTGAGGTTCTCTTTCTTTTTATGACGGTTAGTGAAATGGTTAAAAAATTTAACACGCACTTACGTTGTAACTTTGTATTAATGCTTTAATTAATGCAAGTTTAATACAGTTTTAGCTAGTTCAGTCTTAACTTTATTATATTTTAAGTAATTTTTAGTTCAATTTTGCTGCTGCTCAAATTAAAGTGGTAGTGGTGACGCGAACTATCAAAACAGAAAACGATGCCAGAGTTAACAGCGTATGCAAATAAGAAATGATATGCAATAAAGTGCTTGTACACGCCTGCGATATTGAATTAAAAATTTTAGAACAAATTTTTTTTTTGGCGCGGGCCCCTAGGTTGCAGCCTATACAGTCTATGCTTAAAAACGGCCCTGGCCAAGTCACAAAACAGAAATTGACGTCAGAAAAACTTCAAATTTGAAATTGTCGAAACGTTCAACTTCTAATTTTTATAACTGAAAAAAATTAAAATTATAAGCGAAATGTGACTTAATTTTTTAAAGACAATTACGATGTTGTGGAGAGCAATATTCAAAGATTGCGGCGGAACATTAGGGACAGCTCGAACCCACTCGAACTGCCTTGCCGGCTGAAAGCAAATTCATTTCTCAAATAATGACAAAAAATATATGAAGAAATTAATTTAAGTTAAGTAAGTTAAGGATTAATTTAGTTTTTTTATAGGAAAAAATGGAAAGCTCAATCACATTATACCTCCAATTTTGAAATTGGCTTCTGCCCTACGCTTTTTTGCTGACGGCCCCTACCAAAAAAGCGTTGGAAATAAGTTTGAGTTGGCTTGGCACAATCAACAGTCTCAGTTGTTTTAAAAGAAATGTTTAACATTTTTGAGGCAGCATATTCAAAATATTCGGAAAATGTTTACAAAAGTCAAAAAAAAAGCAAAGTGCGCAGTTATTTAAAGAATGACCAATGTACATAAATATCACATATCCAGAACTGATTACACTAAGCAGCCTTCGATTAATGGAATACAATATTAGAATTCATAATGAAGTGCAATTTAATGTTAATATAATTATCCATGAATAAACATTTATTTGTGCTAATAACAATCATTATAACTTATATTTTCAAGGAACTTAAAAATAACTTAATATATAACAAACAACTACTAATTTTTTTAATCGGTACTATATATTTTGTTATACATATAACATGTTTGGAAATTATTTGTAATAGGAAGCAACATCAACTTTTTTTTAATAAACATGCAGACTGATTCGATTTGGAATAAAGCGGACACATTTTAATCTTGTAATATATACCCCACACTCTGGATAAATTTATTTTGTCATTCGGTTTGCAACACATAGAGAGGGGTGTGGCGGGTATAGAAGAGTAGTATATCGTTAACTTAATATACAAAGGCCCTATCTACCATATTTGTTACTTTACAGGAGAACGAAAAAACTTAATAAAAATTATTAAAAAAGTATTAAAGTGAGTTATGGCTTTTTTTTTATTTGCTTGTAATTGCTTTATTTTCAGTTGTAGTACACATTTTTATTTCAATATTATATTAGTGGGTGACCTACCAAAATCAACAAAAAAACTCGATTTTGAAAAAAAAAAATACTAGGGGCTTTCTATATAAAGATAACGATATATGTACATTATATAAGAGTGATTCAATTTTTGTTTTGTTTCAAACAGGTATAATAGTTGCAGGTACATGAAAGAAATCTTCTGGTGCAGAACTCATAATATCTAAATATATTTTCTAGTGACTCATTGATTTTTTTTAGTTTCCCATAGGAATCACATCTTAACTAGATAGTTTCGTCTATATCTTGGAAGAAAAATCTTACCCGTTGGAAAGAGTTTAAAAAAAAAACGAACTTTTTCTTCAATTTTTGAAATATTCATGAACTTTGAAAGCTAATAAACTTAAGAATTGTTATCTTCACGAACACAATTAACATAAACCTTCTTATAGAAAATTTTAAATTCTTTCCAATAAGAAGCTGTATAGTAAAGTACTCTTTAGGGGACGTCCATAAATTGCGTGAGGTGTTTTTTTGAAAATTTGGATCCACCTCCCTTTGGTAGGATTTGGTGAGTTCTGGCGGGACCCCCCGTCCTTTCCGTGAGCCTTGCCTTATAATTTTTAGATGCATTCTGCAATAATAATGTATACTCTCTGCATTAAAAAGTTGACGTGAGATTTTCGTTGACCCCCTCTCTTTTGGTGAGATTTTGCCGGAACCCCTCCCAACCTATTTTGACTCACGTAATTTATGGACGGCCCCTTACCATGTAATTATGTAATTCACATAGAAAGCTAAAAAATTCAATGAGCCAGTATATATTGATACAGTAGACCCCGCTTAATTGATCTTATAACGGCGCAAGAAATTTGGATCTATTAACCGGGGAATCAATAAAGCGGGCCCGATTATTTAAACAAACGGATCAATTAAAAGAATCCCGGATAATTGATGGAAGCGAAGAAAAAAAGTAGATCTTGTAACCCAAGATAAGAACCAGAATAAATAACTTTCAGTTTTAATTAAAAGGTTTTATTTTTTTCAACTATGCGCACCTAAAAAAGTAAAATAACTTGTTAAGTAAAAGGTGATAACGATTTCGTCGTCTATAAGAACCCCAAAGCACAATAATTCGAAGTCGCATCTAATGTACTAAAAAGCATTTTGCAATTCCGCATCACCGCTAATCGTTACTCCAGTAGCATCATCCCCGTCCATCGTAACATCGTTGATCTCTTAAAAGGGGAATTTTGAATGTATTTTTCACATTGGACATATTTTTCTGATTATTTAACCGGGAAAATCAATTAAGCGGGAATCATTTAACAGGCGACTTAGATGCATATTTCAAATGAGGAAAATTTAATTTGTTTTTTTTTTAGACCAGTTATCCGGGAAATTCAATTAACCGGGGATCTATTAAGCGGGGTCCACTGTATTATGAATTCTCCTTGCACCAGATTTTTTCTTTCATGTACATGTGAAGCACCTTAATATATATTCGTTATCAGCGTTACCAGTCTACACCTTTGAACAAAGCTCGTGGGATTGAAAATGGAAAACGGTTAAACGCTTAAAACGCTACTATATAGTGTAACTATATATAGTGTAACCAAATTTCTCACATATACTATTATAACTTATCACAATAGTTGGAATGATTCAGAAAATCTTTGAATAAAAACTAGGCGAATTTCTGTAAGTGGGCGTGTCAGTGTAGGGTATGTAAGTAACGGCCTGGCGAAAAATAGTATCATTGATTAATTCTACTTGCGCAGAGACCATGAATTTTTTCGATACTTCCTTATGTGTACATAAGGATAATCAAAACAAATTTGATAAATAAGAAAAAATCAGATTTTCTTCATTTTGTTTGGCCAAATTCCGAAAAATTAAAATTTTGCAGCTTTGGTAGCAACCCTAGTATTTTTTTAAATGAGGATATACTCGAATATGAATAAATTTTCGAAAATCGAGTGTTCCCGAAGAATTCTAGAACATACCATTTGTTTGAACACGTCTAATGTTACTGGAATTTTAGAAAAATTCACTAACATCGTACTGGGACATCAGGCTACTGAGTTTGTTGATTTGATTGTGAACAAATCGTATTCTATACCTGTAGAAACCTTTTGGTATAGAAGCAAGTTTTTGTCTTTGACATTGTTCGACAGAAAAAAATTAATGCTCTAACGTTTGTGATAGGCTTGAAATAGAGGAATTTATTCAAACGTTTTAATCACTCACTCAAAGTAACTTTAAAATTAATCGTGTTGCAATAGCTTGTAAAATTCTATCAATCCGATTATGTGGTTTTTTATAAGGACTTAAAAATGTTCCTCTTTAGTTGTTACAAAGTGATCATTGATATACATATTTTTTGTCATGTCAACGGTCACTGAAAATCAGAAAATTTAAATCTACAAAACGAGTTATTACTATGTGTATGTATTTGGTCAAAGCGGGATAGATTTTAAATAAAAATGAGGAATCGCCATTAATTTTATTTGGGTAAAATTGAGATCGAATCCAAATTAATAAACTGAAATTTGTTGATGGCAGTTCTATTCCACATATTACACAAGATTAGAGTACGTCCTAATAAATCAAACAATTTTTTTCATCGAATTAGTCTAATATATGCATCTGTATATTGGTTTTGTTTTTCTTTTCTTAGATATCCTATGGTTATTTATATAATGTAGAAATGCAATAAGAATCGTTATATGTATATTTTCCTTAGTTAAAGCATACTTTTTCTTACTTCGAAATTTAATTATTTATCCACATCACACATACCGCACATCATTACTGCTATTAACATACAAGAAAGCTCAAAATCCTAATCAGTAAATTTTTTTATTTTCACTATTAACTTATGGGCTATTCCTTTGTAATTGCCGAAAGCAAGTTCTGCAAACTGGCACTGGTCTGCCACTGTCTTGTCCTGGTAGTGGAAAACTTTTATCAATGCAACGTTCGCAAAATATGTCGCCACACTTCCAACAATGCGTCTGAAATAAATTTAAGCATGTAATTTTTTACGTTAAGAAACAATTTATATTTTAGTAAGTATGAGTACATAACAACAAAATTAAGGCTAAACAAGTCATTTGACAAAAAAAAAAAATTAAACGGAAAAATACACATATGGGACGTTTCATGTAGTGGTGTAACATGAACATTTGTCGCCCGGGCAAAGAACCAATCTGCGCCCCTTGCATTGGAAAAAATTTTCATAAAAAAAATGTATTAAAAAAAAGGTATCGGATTGAAAAGTGTATCATTATAATAAAATTTAATCGCAATTAGCAAGCAAGATTTTCCAGCTCCACAAGCCATTGCGCCCGGGGCATATTCTAGGATTTTTTGGGTTCGCTTAAAATTCGAAAATGTACACCTTTTTGAAAATATCCTCAAACAAAATAGTCAAAAAATTAAGAAAATGATGCACGATTTCACCACTCAATTTTAAAATTTATAAGGCTGTTAAAACTTAAAACAACATAATTTCGTTTCAACAAACACTTTTAGTGCAACAGCCTGTTAAAAAACTTGTAACTAACAGGTCGTTTTACTGTTGTTAAATATTAAAAAGTTTGTTTGAAGCCTACAAAAAGTAAAAAAAATATAACTGACAGCCTAATTTTTGGAAATAATTTTGTCACCGACAAAAGGCTAGATACACCCCTTATTTCTGCTAGTTCGAGAATCTGAAATCATAATGGAAAAAAGTAATGATGCAGTTTTGTTTGAATCTCTTATTTAATGATAATGAGCAAAAAAAATGTTCTTCAATATAAACTTAAAAAATTTCAAGCTGCTTGTATTAAAAAGTTATAAGCGCGCATTTTCAGAAGTTTTGTCATCTTTTTTTCTTTACAGAGATACATAATCAAACGTCAAGCTGTTAACAACTGTGTTTTTTTGCTCCTTTAAATTTAAGTGTTTTAGATCTTTATTTAAAAGTGTTCAAAGTGAAAATGAATTAACTTGTGCTTAAATATTGTGTCTTTTTATGGATATTGAAATCTCATACTTTTATTCTCTTTTTCAGCAAAAAATTCGATTTTTGTTTATATCCAGACATACATACATACAGTGACTTACAAAACTGTTCACAAAAAAACATATTTCTGGTTTTAAGGCTGTATTTTTTTTTCGTAAAAAAGGTTTTAAAAAAAAGTATGCAGAAGACTTGCAAATTCTTTATTCTAACTAAAAAAAATTAAAACTAAAATATTCCACGTTTTGTTTAACTTGGGTAGTTATTTTTATACTTAGTCTTTTGTAAACAGTTTTGTAACTTAAAGTAATAAAAACATTTTAAATCATTTTTTAATATTTTATGTGGCCGATTTTGGCTTTAGTGGTGAAGTGTATTTTCTTAGGCATACTCGCTTTCAATTTGTCTAGTATTTGAGTACTGATCGCGGACCATTGTCCATTGGCGACCTTCCATAGCTCGTCCGGATTTTGTGGAGTTATTTGACTCATGGGCATTTTTTTAAAAAATATTCCACAAATTTTCAATGGGTATAATTTCTGGTGACTGTGCTGGCCAATCCAAGCAGGTAATATTTTGGTCTCGAAGCCATTTCATTGTAATTTTAGCCATATACTTAGGGTCATTATCCTGCAAAGGGATGATATCGTCTGGCTCGTAGCCAAACTATTTTTCTTTGAAAATTTTTCAAAAAAATTTGATCTGTCTTATGAACAAAAACGAATTCGAAACGGATTCGTATTATGGACGAAAAACGAATTCGAAATGGATTCGTATTTGAAGTCCGTTACGAATTCGAATTGAATTCGTTTTACTTACAAAAAACAAAATTCGCAAATTTCGTTTCGTATTCGTTTTATGACCAAAAAACGAATTCGTATTTGAAGTCCGTTACGAATTCGAAACGAATTCGTTTTATTTACAAAAACGGAATGTGCACAAACGAATTCGCGTCCGTTTTTGTGCACATTGGGATGTTATAATATCCCAGTGTGCCAAACGAATTCGTTTCTTCGTACTATTCATCTGAAACGGATTCCGTTACGAATTCGTCTCGAACTCGTTTTCGTATGAAATTCCTCTCGAAAAAACGGAAGGATCGTCCGCATTAACGAATTCGTTTTGAATTCGTAACGGACTTCAAATACGAATTCGTTTTTAGTTCATAAAATGAATTCGTTTCGAATTCGTTTTTTGTTCAAAAAACGAGAAGAATTTCATACGAAAACGAGTTCGTTGTTCGTTCGTTCGAGTTGGACTAAACAGTCGAATTGCTGATATCCGTGAGAAGGGTGAAGGTCTTTGGTGGTCATGCGCAAAATGCAAGGCAGCCGATAACTGCTTATACAATCTGTACAAGCAATCTAAAAAATGTTTTGCTGAGATTGACATGGACCTGTCATCCCTTATGCAGAAATTTCAGCATTTCGAAAGTATTTTTAATGATTATAGATGCTTAGAAGAGCAAACTTCATCACCAAAAAAATCGACTAGGATAACTCTTCGTGGGAAGCAGAAAAATTATAAAAAATCTAGAAGTACCGTACCTAAAACTACAAAGTTGGATGAATTACCTAAGCCTGTTCAGCCTCTTATGCAAAGTAAAAGTACAACACCAGTACAATCCAATTTGCTATCTACCCCAGCCCAAAATGATACAATTTCAGCTCAAAGCCCAAAGATACAATTTCAGTAACAGTTTCCGATGAAAATGAGCCAAAAGAGCTTGTAGTTACATCTTAAAAAAAAACTGTTTTTGTGTCGCGTTTCGCTTCCGATACTTCGGTTGAGGACTTAAATTATTATATTAAAAATAAATTAAATGGCTTCACTCAGTTTTCTGTGCGCAAACTAAATTTTTCATATCAGAGGAAAAAGTCTTTGTTTAAAATTTTTGACCCTGAAGATGTTTTCGAAAGGATATATCACAAAGATTTTTGGCCGCTCAACACTCTAGTTCGTGAATTCGAGTATAGAAACAGCTCACGCTCTGAAAATGTTGTTATCTTACCACAACGTTCTAAAGACCTGAATGTTTCAAAAAACTAGTTCTCGACCGGCTTCAAACTTTAACCATCGCTTATCAAAACGTTAGAAGTTAAAATACGAAAATATCAGATTTATTCATGAATAGTTTCGACTTTGAATTTCATGTTATTGCATTCTCTGAAACGTAGCTTCATGAAAATATACTGAACTCTGATATTTTTTGTAGCAGTTACCAAATCTTCAGGAAAGACCGTAATTCGAAAATTGGCTGTGGAGTCCTTCTGGCAGTGCAAATTTCTTTATTCTGTGAGGAATAAGATTTAAATTGTTGGGGTTGTTATTAAACTTGCTAATAAATCAATATATTTAACTTGTTCCTACATTCCACCAAATGCTGATCACCAAATGATTTACGATATGCAGAAGAAATTAAAGGAATAACTTATCGTCATACTATTAATGATTCCATGATTGTACTAGGGGACTTCAATTTACCATACGTTTCATGGAATATAACGGACAATTGCTGTTTTCTCACACCCACTTCATGCAATAATGTATCCGAATTTCTGGATATTTTTTCTGATTGCTGTCTTCATCAAATTGATAATACTAGTATCGCCTGAGGTCGAAATTCGACCGTTAGCACTACATTTTAATCTTAAAAGAATTTTGCCGACCTATTAATAACAAAACGTTCTTGATCATTGATTATGATCTTATTTAGTTTCACTAATCACCTCACCTCACCTCACCTTTGGAATTACATTTAATTTACATTTGAGCGCAAAACAACATTCTATTAGTGCTACATAATTTCTATTATGCGGTCTATTTGATTTTGACCCATAAATTGTCCCCTTATCCCTTTACCGTTCAGTACGACCCGATATCGTTCTTATGCAAGGCACAAGATTCAATCTACCTCTGTACCAAATTCCATAAAAATCGGTATAATAGCTTAGTAATTAAAACGATTTTCCTGTTCGGAGCAGTACTACGCTCACCAAAAGAACATAGAATTTTCAGAAATGTTTTTAAGGGTTCAATCTATATCCAAACTAAATTTCATCACAATCGGTCCATTAGTTTAACCGTGAAGATGATTTTTCTTGTTAGGGGCGTGGCACCGCCCACTCTAAATAAATATCTATCAAGGTTCAATCTTTCTCCATATCAAATTTCATAAAAATCGGTGAGGTATTTCAGCCGTGACATCGTTTTTTTACCATTATGGGTTAATGCGTTTTGTATGGGGGAATCATGGAATAATAAAAGCAAGAGATTATTTTGACATTCGAGTGGCTTTACGCTCACCTAGTCTGGAATAGTTCGGCTACGACCCAGACGATATCATCCCTTTGCAGGATAATGACCCTAAGTATATGGCTAAAATTACAATGAAAAGGCTTCGAGACCAAAATATTACCTGCTTGGATTGCAGCACAGTCACCGGAAATTATACCCATTGAAAATTTGTACAATATTTTTTAAAAAAATACCCACGAGTCAAATAACCCCACAAAATCTGGACGAGCTATGGAAGGTCGCCAATGGAGAATGGTCCGTGATCAGTACTCAAATACTAGATAAATTAAAAGCGAGTATGCCTAAGAAAATACACTTCACCACTAAAGCCAAAAGCGGCCACATAAAATATTAAAAAATTATTTAAAATGTTTTTATTACTTTAAGTTACAAAACTGTTCACAAAAGACTAAGTATAAAAATAACTACCTAAGTTAAACAAAACGTGGAATATTTTAGTTTTGATTTTGTTTAGCTAGAATAAAAAATTTGCAAGTTTTTTGCATACTTTTTTTTTAAAACCTTTTCTACAAAAAAAAAAATACAGCTTTAAAACCAGAAATATGTTTTTTTGTGAACACTTTTTTAAGTCACTGTAAGTTTCATTCCCCTCTCTTTATAGTAAATACTAAAAAAGTGTACCACAAGATTCGATGTTCACGTATTAATATATAGATTCTTAATACGAACAATAGAAACCTTGACCTTGCATTTTTCGATGAATTAAACAACATAAATATAAGTCGCATTGATCCTCTAGTTATACCGGAGGACAAACATCATCCAACTTTTTAACAAAAGTATGTTTTACCATGTAGCTTAGTGAAAACAAATCGTGTAAAATCTCAGAACCCATGTTTCAACTACAAAAAAACGAATTATGTCAGACTTAACTTCCTGTTAAACCAGATCGACTGGTCAGTTATATAACCTTATAAACCATATTACTATGTGGCTGATATATATGTAAAATCATTAAATGAGCGCTTGCAAAATTGCATTTCTAAATCTGTGCCAAAGTTTAATTCATCTGTATTGTCAAGCGATCCTCCATGGGTAACAAAAGAATTATAGTGCCTTAAAAATATAAAAAATCGCCAGTTTAAAAAATTCAAAATGTCTGGTAAATCCATTGATTATATAAGTTATTCCCGTGCTAGGTATAATTATCAACATAATTATAAACGATCTTATTTAAACTAAATTTCATATATAAAACTCAATATTAAGAAAAATCCTAAGATTTTTTACAAATTTATAAACATCAAGCGTAAATCTTCTGTGTATCCTCTTCAGATGTCCTATAATGGTAATCATCCAAAAAAGTGAAATATCCAATTTGTTTGCAAACTTCTTCAAGTCCACTTATTCATCTTCTACTTATGATTCTAACATAAACTATCCATATAGTCTTTTGCGTATAAATGAATTTCAACTTGCACGAGTTGGAGCTGATTTATGCAGTTAGTAATGAACTGAAAATTTTAAAATGCTCTTTTTCATCTAGACCAGATAATATTCCTACAAACATTCTGAAGCATTGCGCAAGTAGTCTTTGTTATCCTCTCTCAAAAATGTTTAATATTTCCTTGAATTTGCGTTATTTTCCAAAATTATGGAAAGAGTCTTACATTATTCCACTTCACAAATCCGGAAGGCTAATATTGAAAATAATAGAGACACTGCTAGGCTCAGTGCAATCCCGAAACTTTTTGAAAAAATAATTAATGATCAACTTACAAACTTCGTTTCATCTTTGATGACAGTATCTCAGCACGGCTTTCTAAAGGGTATATCTACATCAACAAATCTTTTGGAGTTCATCACGCTCCATGCAAACGGATGATACTTACACTGATTTCAGCAAAGCTTTTGACTGCGTATGTCATAGCTTACTTTTAAAAAAGTTGCATTTAATAGGATTTCCTTCATCGATATTAAAGTGGATTAGATCGTGTCTGACGAAAAGGAAGCAACAAGTTTTATTCAACAACATGTTTTCTGGAGTTCCTCAGGACAGCCATCTTGGCCCCTTCTGCTACAAATTCGTCCCATATTCTAATGTATGCTGATGATGTAAAACTATTTTATTCTTTTAACGATCATTTAAATCATAAAACTCTACAAAGAAACCTAAATAAACTTGTCAAATGGTGTGATATAAACTTGATGACATAAAATCTCAAAAAGTGTAAGCAAATGACTTTTACAAGAAGTAAAGAATTTGAGACTCCATATTCAATAAACGGTTTAAGACTGGAAAAGGTTGACAATTTTGTAGATTTAGGCGTCACCATAAATAAAAAACTTCGCTTCAACGTTCATATAAGTTTAATGGTGAACAAAGCAAAAGGTGTCCTTGGATTTATAAAACGATGGTCTAAAGAATTTGACTCGTATACGACGAAGTTGCTTTTCACTTCATTTGTTAGACCAATATTAGAACCTGCCATATTATAATCACCCCTATCATGAATAAACATTCCTTCGGATTTTTTCTCCAATCCCCTGTTTTGCTATCGAGGAAGACTTACAAGATCTAGCAACACAAACAAAGAGCAATTACTGATATTGGTCCAGTACATAGAATCCAATTCGGATACAGTAAAAGTCTTCATGAAAAGAAGTAGATGGCAAACTATCAAACTATACTATACTATATTTTAGGTGATTTTTTTTGTGATATAGATAAATGCACTTCATTTTTATTTATAAAATTGTTAAGCTGACAGGTAAGCTAATGTCAAATATGCAAAATTACTGATAAGCTAATGTCAAATATGAAAAATGCAACTGTGATTTTGGACTGAATGGAAGTAATTGGAAATATTTTGGAAGCACTGACTGGATATGAAGTTTTTCAATTCGCAATTATTTATGATCGCAAAATACTCCTCTCGAGAAACAAAAAAAATCCGATAGAATCGTTTTCCTTCGGATATTCATGATAGGGCTGAATATATACATTGATATGCTTGAGTCGGTGCAGAAACAATTTTTATTGTTTGCACTTCGTGGGCTACCTTGGAATCCAGATTTAAGTTTACTTTCATATGAAAGCCGCTTCAAACTAATACGTTTACCAACACTGCGCAGTCGAAGAATTACGCTAAACGTAACTTTTTTAAATGAACTGTTTTCCGGCTCAATGAACTCTGAGCTGTTGCTAGGTATGATCAACTTTAATAATCCATGAAGGGAGACACTTTCGTTTCTTAAGACTTGATCAGGGCCTGATTTAGACTTTTGACAGCCCCAGGCTAACTATGAATATGCGCCCCCCGACCAGTCCTGCTTGTACCTGCCCGACCTACGAATATATTTACATGAAAAAAAGAACACTTGAAAAATTACAGATTCTATAGTAAAAGCTGTCGCTTCGAATTCAATCGCATAAAAGTTGTAACTTATACTGTAATTATTACGATTTATATAATAACGAAAATAATACAACGCGAAACTGTAAAACTTACGTTTAAAAATATATATACATGTAGTTGAATTGAATTGTAAAATATTATAATACTTTTTATTACTAAACATTTAATTTTTCACTAATGATCAATCGCTTATAGAAACTGTATAATAAAATTCAGATTCACATATGTATATTTTACTTTATTGGAAGATATTTCCTAATCGCTTTCAAAATAAAAAAATACAGTTTGAACAGCAGGAGTATTACAAATAAATCAATAATTATCAACAACTCATTTAATTCATATAATATATTTTAAGTATTTTTTACTAGCCATATCTTATTAGGAAAAATTCATATTTTTGTACAGAAAATAAAAATTGAGGAAGAAATCAATGTTTGTTCGATAGTACTCTAAAATGTACTATTCATTCTTTGAAACTTATTTTTCAAGCTACTACAAAAAATAATATCTCTTTTATTGCTTGAAATTGTAAAACTTAAACATCATAATTTAAATATTAGCATTTCAATAGAGTATATTCGAGAAATAGCAATATATTTTATGTATTTGATGAAACTGTAGAAACGAAAGAGAGCCGTTCTCTAATGTGTCAGTTAATATCATCTGACTAATCTGAAATAAAAATTACAGAGTCAGATTGTAATTCCTGAATTACAATTTAATATCTAAAAATCTAATAAGAAAAAATGCTTGCGACACTTGCTCTAATATTTATTAAAAATAATTAAACATTATGAACTAACAGTCATTTTACCAAAGACCAATATTGTAAATTTTACTTATTGATCAATGCTATTTTTTATTCAACAAACATGAAAAAGATAACAAATGGAACAATTTAACCTGGTAATTGGTGACATATGTTTCGGCTATTACCACATAGCCTCATCAGACCAGTTTTTGGTTAATGTTGTACATGGAGTCGATCCCCTGACCGTACATGCATTTCAATTGCATATCTGTCGACGGCCGCTCTAACAACTGAGCTACTGAGGAACTGACCTTGAACTGTACAAATTGCGTATATCCATTTATTATCTCTTGTCACTTTCTCGCTTGTTGTCATAGCTGCTAAGCCATTGGCTTAGAGACTTGCTATGATTTTATTTTTCGAAAATTGTGGTGTTGCCAGCCACATATTTTTTGAAATTGGCGTGTTCTCCGTATGGTTTAAGAAAGTTGATTTTTGCGACTGATTATTTTTTGTTATAATTAAACATTATGAACATACAGTCATGTTATATAAAACTCTTTTTTCTCGCTTTCTCTTTAGCGAATCTTTCCACAACATTGTCAAATTTAATGTCTTGTAAAAAAACATTCTCAATAAATAATAGTGCAAGTGCTGTTTTTACACGTTTTAATGCAGAGAAAGATCTTTCACCGCTGCAATTTGTGACGCTCATCGTTAAAAAAACTCTTAAGATAATTTCTACATTTGGAAAAATAGAACCAATGTTTAGGCTTTTTAATAATTGTAGCATACTCTTTGGGGTTAATTTTTGAAGATCAATAAATTCTCTATCCATTAAAAATTGTGCCAAATGAATACACTCGTCAGGAAACGTATCTTCTATATCCAAGTCATATAGTTGTTGCATCTCTTTAGTCTTGGTTCTTATAATGCTATTGTCATTTATTTCAGTTAATTTCCATAAGAAACTAAATTTTGTATCTACTTTGGTATAAATTATTTGTCGGCCTTTCAACTGAACTTTGAGGCAAGCAATAGCAGCGTAATATATTTCTACAATGAAAGATCGTCTTCCTTCAAATTCGGTATGTCCCGCTTTTCCTTCATCAAAATGAAATTTGAGTTTCTTTTTTCTTCTAAATCTTTTTTGTACTTAGTGAGTTCACACCTATCGATAGCTTCGGATTCAAACTTTTTAAACTCTTTATAATATAATAACTCATGTAGAGTAACGACGTTTAATAAATCAACATAATTTGCTCGAAGCTGTGCTCTAACGACTTGAAACTTGACCAGCACAGAGTTCCAAAAACACATTATCGTCATTTCCAGGGTTATCAATCGTCATTATATTAAGGGCGACCGGGAGTTTTTCGAAAAATAAAAAGACATTTTTTTAAAATTTTTTTTTGAAGCAGCATTTTATCTTAGACCAAATTTTTTTACATTGTTAAAGTATAACTATTCAAGATTTATCTCTGAAATTTTGGTCCAAAAATATTCCTCAATAAGTTAGTTGATTTTTGAAAAATATTAATTTTTGACGAAATGGCGGGCGTACAAAGAAAATTTTAATTTTTTGTACATAAACTTGAGGTCGTTTTAGGCTATAAATCAAAAAATATATATCCAAAAAAAAAATCGAACGATCAAACGCCCCTAACTATTTGCTTAACCGAAAAAAATTTAATTTTTTTTTTCCGATGAGCCAGTCTCCAGATATCTTGCTCACCGCAAATTTTGAGGTCGTTCACGGCATTGCACATTTTTAACTTACTGACGAATATTTTTAGACCAAAATTTCAGAGATAAATCTTGAATAGTTATACTTTAATAATGTAAAAAAAAATTTGGTCTAAGATAAAATGCAGCTTAAGAAAAAAATTTTAAAAAAATTCTTTTTATTTTTCGAAAAACTCCCGGACGCCCTTCACAATGCAAAGCATAAACAAGTAAAACACATAATGTTAAAAACAGTGAATAGACGCTATCTCTTCCCCAAGGACTACACGAGTAATTTTTTGTTCAAAGTTGGTTGTCTGCGGCTATAGATTAAGAAAATCGAAAATTAAATCGAATGTTAAAAAATATCGTTTTAATATTAAAAGTAGGTAGGTACCGCTGGAGTATTATTTATTATTTATTTAAAATTTATGTAAAAGCATTAAAAAAGTCAAGAATGTATAACTATTTAAAACTGAATAAAAATGCGAAAACAAAGTGAAAATCAACGTACATTCTCAGCGCCCCCTCGGATCTTGCGCCCCAGGCTTAAGCCTGTTTAGCCTGTGGGTAAATCAGGCCCTGGACTTGATATATATAATTCTAACTACGCTCATTGTTGTCCATTTCGGTGTATATGTAATGATTATAATAACCTTTGTCATCTTATTACACCCATGGACTCTCACAACATTATAAAACAAAAAATAATTCCTTCAGTTGTGTTTTTTGAAGCAAAATTTTATTATAATTGGTTTTTGTACAGAGTTTTTATGTTCAGTACTTCTGGTGCAATGACTGCTACGTCATATCATCAGTAAGCTTTGTTAGCCGAAGTATAGTAGTCTGCAAGCCTACAATGTTCCCTTTCTTGCGTTGATCAGTTAAGAATCACAGCAAAAAACAAAACGAAACTTCTACATTTTAATGCAATTTGACCTTGTAATCTCTTTGATATCACTTACTGATGATATGACGTAGCGGTCATTGAAACTAGTATAAGCAGCTCGTTGCACATTTTGATGCATATTGCGCTTGTAATTTTTTTGTGTTTTTTTGCACTAGAAGTACTGAACATAAAAACTCTGTACAAAAACAAAAAATAATTATTTTCTTAAATAGTTGAAACTGTACATTTTACTTTGTTTCTGCTGCACAGCCTCTGAGCTTAGTAGAAATTGTGCTCAATCTGTGATCGGAAATTGCTCAACCCATCATTTCGTTCAGAGAAATAGTGCAGTCCCGGCCTCACGTATGGTTTCGCCTAATGAACGCAAAGCAGTCCGGGCTGTTCGTAGTCGGTCACCGATCCGTACGATAGACGGATGCGCCTCCCGTGCGGTTAGGCGGGTAAGTGGGACCGCAGGGACCGATCACAAAAAAAAAAGTAAGGTCTACCTTCTGGATTTTGATTATTTTTTTTTTTTAGGAACTTTCTTTTCAGCGTATTTTAAAGTGTGATTTTGAGGTTATGTCAAAATCTGAGGGTGATGGGTAAATTCTGACCCCGGATTCAATTTTAGCACACCAAAAAATCCATACCGTATGGAACCGCAACTTCAACTAGTTAATACAATATATTAAAGAAGAATAGGAGAAAATTCCAAACGAGTATGACCTCAAAAAACTAATCGGGTCGATGAAAAACAGGTTGTAAGGTGTTATAAGGGTTGAAGATCAGCATACAAGATATTAAATTTAAAAAATTTTTGTTTCGCCGCACAAAAAAAAAACCTTTGCCTTTTTTTTTTAATTTGAATTTTGCAACACTTGATGTATTGATATTTATTTTTCTTTTGTTCTTTCCATTACATTTCTAAAAATTAATTTGTTTTTGTTTGAATTGTTATTTAAAAGTATTGATAGAATCATAATAAAAAAGAACAATGGCAAAAAGTATGACCGCTTTCTTTTTATTAACTATTGAACTAAAAAATGTAAAGAAATTTTAGTTTTGCCAAGCTTTTTGCAACAAACTGTATATACAATTTGTTAAAAAGAAAAACAAGGTAAATAAATAATTCACAGCTCTCGTTTAACAACAGCAGGCATTTAAACTTCAATATTTTCTTTATAATAAAAAAATAAAGGTTATACATACATTATATCACATTTTTTTTTTTTTGGTTTGGATTCCAATTTTCAAACTCTTTATTTTGAATTAAGTTGATCGCAATAAAGACTGACATGTGTCTACTTTAAGTCCATTTGTCAGTTTATTTTTCAAAATTGCTTATTTGGAAAAGACTGCTATGTGGAAAATAATTTTAGTTACAAACGCATAAAAATTTTCGTGTAAATGCTCATTTAAATAATGTTCTACCTAAATTGGAGCGCCAGCGTCGTTTAGCTGTCAAAATTCTTTCATCCACATACATACATTTTTTTTGAAACCAACCGAAATAAGCAACGCTCTAACACCAGCGTATTCGATTTTCCAATTTTGACAAAGCGTTGGCAGCTAATTTTTTATTTTATTATGTTTATTTTTTTTCTTGTCACAAACAGTAAACAAATAAACTCTACATGACATTTAACGCTACGCTCTTATTTAAGTTCAGCGCTTAACTCAAAAGCGTAGCGCTGACAAAGTTAACGCCCAACGCTCTAATTTATGTTGAACAGTAAGCTTTGAACATAAACAGCTCAATGTAATTTATTTGAAACAGTTCCTCAAAAAAAATTTTCTTCGGTTTTTAGAGCAAGGTTTTGAGCTCATTATTTAATTTTTCTGGGTGATTTATTAAATGCTTATATTGTGACAAAAAAGGATCAAATAAATGTAATTTTAAAAAAGTACGTGCTATGAAAACGGACTGCTAAATAGTGTACAAAATGACACTTTAGTGTACACAACGGTCACACTGCTTGACACTTTTTTCAGTCTTTCGCAATCAGTTCAAGCGATGGAATCGATTCGATTTTTTTCGCGAAAGAAAAATGCTGAAAGAAAATAAAACGCCTCCGTCATTTTATTGTCGAATTACCAGGGGCGTCGCAACCGGGCTGGCAGGTGGGGCAATGTATTCATTTTGCCCCCCTACTCAAAAATAAGTTATATCGTGATTCGAACAACATTTTTAGGACTCAGCAAATCTTTTTATTAATGTGATTATCTCACATCTTGAGTCCATCGAAATGTGACAAAATGAACATTTAAGAAAGAGCTTCAAACAAACTTTCCATTAGTTTGTGAGTGTTATAGCCCTATTAACTATTGCGAATCGCCTGAAAAATTAGGCGAATCGCCTGAAAAATTAGGCGAATCGCCTAAATTGGCATTACGGTTTGCGAATCGCCCTGTTGTTTCGCCTCAAACGTCAAAACTGCGCGAATGTCAAAAATGTTCATATTACTTATAGCGAGTCGCCTAACTTTCGATCGCCAGAAATGTCAGAATCGGGCGAACAGAATTTGTATGTGACAAATATTTAAATGTTTGAAAAATTTTACAAAAAGTTGTGATAGAGAAAATTTTAAAAATTTTACAAAAAGTACAGATATCGCAATCATATAAAGCACAAACAAAACATCAGTATAAAAATTTATGGATCAATTTTATTCATGCATGTAAAATACTTTTTATTATCATGAACAAAACCAATATACAGCAGTTTCATAAACTAGTAAAGCTTATGGAGGAAAATCCTGAACTAGCAAAGAGACTTGGTAGTTTTGGGTCGAATAAGAAGACCAACAAGGATATGTGAGAACAACTCGCAATTGAAATAAATTCGCTAGGACCACCCATGCGTGATGTAAAAGGTTGGAATTACGGTACTACGACCGTATAATCCGAATGGGCTTTCCGTTGTTTCCAATAAATACACAAACGCTTCTTTATTAATCCTGAAGTAAGACACAAATCTGGAAAAACAATTTCTTCATATATTTCCTGTCAATATTTAAGAAATTAATTTGCTTACAGCCGGCTTGGCAGTTCGAGTGGGTTTGAGCTGTCCCTAATGTTCCGCCGCATTCTTTGAATATTGCTATCCACACTACCTCATAGCTTTCTTCAAAAAATAAGTCCACATTGCTTATCATTTTAATGTTATTTTTTTCATTATTTTACGATTACAAATTTGAAGTTTTTCAGCTGTCAATTTCTGTTTTTAATTTGGCAGCAAAACTTCAGATTTGAAGTTTCTTAGACGTCAATTTCTGTTTTGTAATTTGGCAGCATTGTTTTGTAGGCGAACGTGCACATTCGCCAACCATAATACCGAGCCATAGGTGATACGCCACGGCAGGCGAATCGACAAATCCAGGAGAATCGCCATCGGTAATAGGGCTATTAGTTACATCAATAGTATCGACCGTTTCTAGTATCGACAATATTAGTCGAGATAAGAGATGCATACTCAATAGGAGCGCACACATGATCAAACAATTTGACCGATAAAAAAAAATATATGGTGTTTGATGAGAATTTGAAGATGTGAACGCTCATCAAATTGTAGGTCAAACTGTTTGATGGAAAGCAAAATATTTTGAATTTCTTCTTTAGAGTCGTTAGAAACTATACTACTTGATGCATACAAAGGAAATGTTCCCACTGAAGAAATTTTGGAGGCAAAACTGGGCTTTTTTTCAGATGATTCTGAACTCACCAACCTCCGTCCTCAACTCCAAATATTGAAAAACATGCATGGCAACAAACCAACGTGCTGTCCTCAAATCGCTGACTAACTTCGGAAATCATCTCACGCAACGA
Organism: Tricholauxania praeusta; assembly: GCA_949775025.1. Classification (NCBI taxonomy): domain Eukaryota; kingdom Metazoa; phylum Arthropoda; class Insecta; order Diptera; family Lauxaniidae; genus Tricholauxania; species Tricholauxania praeusta. The sequence continues at coordinate 48,705,559 of OX459031.1, forward strand.
AACACCTTCTAGATCAAGTTTATCGACTGGTTAATTTAATAATGACAGTGCCAGGTTCTTGTGAAAGATTATTAAGCGCTTTGAGACGGTTAAAGACTTATCTTCGTTTACAAATGGCCCAAAAACGTCTTACCCATACAACACTCCTTCATGTTTATAAGGAAAAAATTCATCAATAAATCGAAAAGCAACGAATAAAAAAACATCTTCACACAAAATTCTCTTTATGTCTCGTCTTAAAGTATAGAATGAATCCTTTTTTTTCAGAAAAATTTATAGGCTTTTTTATTTGAGTTTGCCCCTCATGAAAAATTTCGTTGCGACGCACACTGTTATATTTTGAGAAAAAATGGACAAAATCAAATTCCCGTCGATAACAATGCCCAAAAATAACGAGGTTAGTCTCATTCGAAAGGTGATTTCATGCTTTTTTTAGAAAAAATGTCCCGAATCGAGATCCCAGCTTTGGGCATTTCTCAGAAATGCCCAAAATATGGTCTTTTTCACTTTTAGACAGTTTTTCCCAATTTTAGTACAATTTTGACTCGTATACATATCCGATGATAATTTATTTTGAAAGTCGAGAGTATATATATATATATATATATATGAAATATTATGAAAAAAAAATGTTTTTTCGTATTATAATGACAAAAATGACAAAAATTTTTTTTCATAATATATTTTCATAATATTTCATATATATATATATATATATACTCTCGACTTTCAAAATTGTACTAAAATTGGGAAAAACTGTCTAAAAGTGAAAAAGACCATATTTTGGGCATTTCTGAGAAATGCCCAAAGCTGGGATCTCGATTCGGGACAATTTTTCTAAAAAAAGCATGAAATCACCTTTCGAATGAGACTAACCTCGTTATTTTTGGGCATTGTTATCGACGGGAATTTGATTTTGTCCATTTTTTCTCAAAATATAACAGTGTGCGCCCCTGCGAATTACTATAGAATTTTTAAACGTTTTCCGCACTGATGGCTCAGATTTTTGTTTGTCTAGCGTGTGATACGGATATTTCTGCTTAACAGCGATCTCAAGTGAAACAACATGTTGAAACGAGCAAATACAATTTAAATGCGACTCGTAAAAACAAAAGTAAAAAAAGAAGCAACCAAGCACTTTTGACTCCATTGGCAGAATCAACCGAGTCGGGTCCTTTTCCTCATCCAAGTTTCCATGACTTTGCTTAAGCGTTAATAAATGAAATTAAGGCAAAACTTATTTATCTCTTGTTTTTTTCCTAAATATTTTGCCCACTTTTCGTCGACATTTACATAAATATTTCGTAGATTTTTCATATATATTTTATGTTGCCCTGATAATATCTATAAATAAGTTCAGCCTTTAGAGTTCGACAATTTTTTTAATGTCATATCGTAATCTCTTAAAAAAGAGGTTTACATCATTACAATTGAATATGAAGGTAAACAGATACATATTTGCAAAAAAATATATACTTATATTTTTTTCAGATTTTGTACTATTTTCAAAGAGTAATTTGAACCACCTCCCATTTGCGACATGAAACGTCTCACACATAAAGCAGAAATAACTTAGTTTTGGTAATGTTACCTTCAACTCATTTAAGAGTATGTTTTTAGTACTTTGCATAATTTTTACTCCAAAACTAACATCACAGTACTAAATTTGATTTAAAAATTATTGAAATCGTTTTTGCAAAAAGTGATATCGCAAAAAAAAAAAAAATAAATGAGATGAATGACATTCATTCATTTGTGGACCTAAATCAATTTGTATTGTGTTCTAAAATAATGTTTACCTTTTTGCTGAACTGGTCAAAGGGTGTAGAGCAGGAGCAGGAAGTTACATTGCGCAATGATTTCCAATCAACCGCCACTGAATTTATTTCTTCACTAAAATTACTGGAATCAGTGTATTCGCTGAGCTGAAATTGTTAAATTTTGCAAGTTAGTGTAAATTCATATATCAGTTTAGGTTTTATTGGCTTCAATAGTGAAAAAAAAAAAAAAAAATAAATAATAAGCTATAACTCATATCCATGAATGGTGTCTTGTTTTATTCGTTAGACCTTCAGCAACAATTAACTATCCGGCAAAAAATTTGTCAAAAAGATTCTTTTCTCAAAAATAAATTTCGCCTTTCTCTTAAGCACGCCCACCAGATCCTTTTCGAATCATTTACGATTTCGAGTACAAAAGTTTTCTTTGTAAATTATTCGGGAAAACTATCGATTCCAATACTCAAGTAGGATTTTCTCCCGGGATATTAATGTTCCTTAAAATTCTGACTTCCTTCCACGTTTGGTCGTTTAGTTAAAAAAAAAAAATAAATATAGCTTAAATTTTTTTTATTTTGGAAATGCAATCTTAATTTTTTAACGGCTTAGATTGTGATAAGTAAGTTATGGAGTTTTTGTGCAGGCCCAATGCTTTTAATGAAAAGTTTAGAAATAAATAGTTAGTAGTACTCTGTTTATTGGCAGATTATCAGCTGGGAGCCTCATCCGTATAAGCGAATTAAGTCGTCTTGGCATATATGCCACATACCCGAACTTACACTGAATCATTTTTTTTGCTCCTTGAAAAGTTTGTAAAAAAATAACGGATATTTTTTTAAACACCTAGCATGGTGTTAAAGCTTCATTATTTCTTATTATGTATAGGAAAATGATGACATTTGTGGACTGCATTCCCAGGTAAAATCAGCAATATTCTATCTAATTTTAGGTGGAATTGAAGCGAAGAAACGAAAATACGTAGGTAGAAAAACGAAACGTTGAAGTTTCAGCCATGAAAATTGTCTCAGTTTAGTAAACTGAGATAACACGAAAGAAATAAAAAATTCGAAAACATTTATCATTTTCTATATATGTATGTACTATTATTATTATAAGTAGTTTTTTTAAAATTATATTTGAATACGGAGAATCCGATCTAACTCTAACAAACTTGAATTTAAAAAGCCACGATTTCACCTCAACTAGGAAAGCATGCATATATACAACGAATATTATTTGGTAAGCTGTTATATAATTTTGCGGGGAAACTACGATTTTATTATATTGTTAATTCCTAATTACAGTTTGGGTTGTTAGCGTTCGTCAAGTGACAATCATTATGAAAAACATTTTTAGGGCTTTATAAAAAACAAATGTTTGAGTGGAAGAATTCTAAGCCTTTTGAAAAGTGCAAAGTTATGTTCAATTCGACTTTTGCTGCAGATATACAAATGATGTGCTGATAAGTGAAATCTTTTGATTGAAAATAGTACAGGTCCTATGATCGAACCTTGTTCTACATTTATATCAATTCTGACGAAAGAACTGAACTTATTATTTATTTTCTCTCGTTGCATTTTGTTTTGCAAATAAAAGCAAAACCATTCATGAACAGAACCTCTAAGTCAACATTTATAAATTCTATTCAAAAGAATCTTATAATCGATAAGAGTAGTATCGAAAGCTTTGGTAATATCTATAAAAAGTGCAGCAGTTTATTTCTTATTGTTAAGAGAGCTGTAAACATTATTTGAAAAATTTTAAAGAGTACTTTCAGTTGATAGGCTTGTTCTGGAACCGAACTAATTTTCACTACAAAATTAAGTTTTGTTTAGAAAATTAATAATTCGTGTTTTTATAAATTTCTCATACACGTTCGAAAATGACGGTAAAATAGAAATTGGATCGGTTTTACGTTTTTGAATAACGGAAAAACTTCCGCTTTTTTTAATTCCTATGGGCAGATTTCAACATCAATAATTTTATTAACTACTAGCTAAAAACCGCAACTTTGTAGGCGTAGTCTGTTCTTAGTTTGTTCTGTGAAGGCAAACAATTCAAATTTTTTTAGTAGACCTGCTGTAATTTCTGATCATTTTTTACACATCCCGCATTGTTGTTGTTTGCAATGTAAATTGAGAATGAGAGCGAGAGTAAAATTTGAATATTCCGTTGTTTCTCTTCCATAAATATTCTATGGGAAAGATAAAAAACAAAACACACACAAACACTAACACATTAACTTCACATTAAACGATTCCCAATGTGCACAAAAACAGACGCGAATTCGTTTCGAATTCGAAACGAATTCGTTTTTGCGCATTCCGTTTGTTGCAAGTAAAACGAATTTGTTTCGAATTCGTAACGGACTTCAAATACGAATTCGTTTTTTGTTCATAAAACAAATCAAATTTTTATGGAAATATTTTCATATTTCCTGGAAATATTTTCAAAGAAAAACTTCCAAAAAAAATTTTGTGTCTTAACCGAATTAGAAATGTTGGAAAAAGTCGAAAAAAACTAATATTTTTTTTAACACTGAAATAAACAATTCGTTTTTTGTACAAAATTCGTTTTTTTCAAATAAAGCGTATGAAATGAGAGAAGATATCATTTGCTTTTGACATATATTTTAATATATGACAGGTAGTCTAGTAGGTAGCGCGCATGACTATGAATCGTTGGGACATGGGTTCGAGCCTGACTTTGAAAATTTTTAAATCGTAAGTAAAATTTAATTTGATAATAAAAAAAAAAAAAATTATATGCAATATGAATATTAAATAAAATTAATTTTTTTATGAACAAAAAAAATTCGTTTTATGAAAAAAAAACGAACAGAAAACGAATTCGAAACGAATTCGTATTTAATGCGGACGATCCTTCCGTTTTTTCGAGAGGAATTTCATACGAAAACGAGTTCGAGACGAATTCGTAACAGAATCCGTTTCGGATAAATAGTACGAAGAAACGAATTCGTTTGGCACACTGGGTTTGTAACATACATGCTTGTTTCTATGTGTGAAATTAATTTTTTTAACAATTTTAAAACTTTAATACTATGATATTTAACAGGAATATCAAGACAATTTTAATTGGACTTTGATTAAGCCTAAACCAAAATAGACGAGACATAACGAGTAAGTTAGAGTGTAAGTTAATCGATGGTACTCGATCAGTTTATAATAATTAAAACTTTTATGTAATTTTTTATTTCATTTATTTAAATTAAACTTTTTTATTATATAATAATTATAACTTATTAATATTACACCTTAACGAACTTGCTGTAACTCACTTACGAACTTGAAACTGGAACTTGAAAACTACCAAAATGATCGAAAGCGGTCCTTTCCAGGGTCCGGAGCCACCCTAAATGATGTCAAAAATTCATATTCGACGTATTCCCATTAATTACAGAAAAAAAAAATTTTCCGAAAATAGATCAAAAACGGTCTTTTCTCGGGGCCGGACTCCGGAGCCACTCTAAATGATGTCCAAAATCCATTTTTGACCTTTTCCAATTAATTACAAAAACAAATAAATCGAAAAATGGGTCAAAAACGGTCCTTTCCCGGGGCCGGTTTACGGAGCCACCCTAAATGATGTCTAAAATCCATTTTTGACCTTTTCCTATTAATTACAGAAAAAAAAACAAAAAAATCCAAAAATGGGTCAAAAACGGTCCTTTCCCGGGGCCGGTTTACGGAGCCACCCTAAATGAAGTCCAAAATCCATTTTTGACCTTTTCCTATTAATTACAGAAAAAAAAACAAAAATGGGTCAAAAACGGTCTTTTCCCGGGGCCGGTTTACGGAGCCACCCTAAATGATGTCCAAAATCCATTTTTGACCTTTTCCTATTAATTGCAGAAAAAAAAAACAATTCCAAAAATGGGTCAAAAACGGTCCTTCCAGGGTCCGGAGCCACCCTAAAAATGTTAAGGAATTGGTTCAAAAACGGTCTTTTCTACGGTCCCGGTTCCCGGTCCCCATCCCTAAGTGATGTCCAAAATCCATTTTCGAGCTTTCCCTTTTGATTGGAGCAAAAAAATTTTTTCGAAAATGGGTCAAAAACGATCCTTTCAAAACGGCTTTTCTGTACTACAGTTCAACATAAGTGGCTCACGCTATTCACTGCTTCATGAATCTGAATCCATGTGAGTGTGAGCTTTTAACGCATTCACATTCATGAGCCTAGAGCTACTAAAAGCTCAGATTCATGAGCAGCATGTCATCTACGGATTCGCTATTAGTGAGTGTAAGTATGATTCACACTCACTGTTTGCATGCAAAAGGCACACTTACGGCTCATATTTTTGGTAGAGGCTCAAAACACTCAGTGAGCTACTCAATGACGTTCTCTGATGGCAACAGAGCAATGCATTGTTTTTTTTTTTATCTTGCAAAATTATGCTGCTATGCTGACATAGTAAACAAAGTTAACAGGAATTTAAGTATTTGACTGCTAGCCTGTTGTTACAAAGTCAGATGTTAACCAATTGTTAACTCCTCCGCCCTCAAATGCGAGCGTCCTCGTTCGATGAAGTTACAAAAAACTTCGATACATCGTTAACCATGACTTTTTTTTCCATACATCTTATTTCTACATATTAGTATTAGTCTAATTTGATATAATTTACAATCTTCTTTTTCTGTAGTTGGCAATCTTATTAAGTAAACTAAGCAATCTTTGCTAAATGCTATCTCAATTTTGCCAAATTATAGAGCTTCGTCTAGGCTTATAAGAAGGATTTTTTCATTTTCTAGGAAGTTTTTTGGTTATTTCTTATGAAGAAAGCGGTTTTCTCTACGTCAGATTCGTCTAATGGAATCTGGTGGAAGCCACTTTTCAAGTCGATTATTGAAAATAAGTTATTTTTTTCTTCCAGTGAGACAACAAAAAAAAAAATGTATGTGTTGTTTTATTCTTAGTTTAATTGACAATATTCAATTGAACTTTTAACTTTTTCTCAATATTTTTTTTTTTTTTTTGTGGATACATAGTTATTTTTTTCTTTAAAAAAAAAATTCTAAAATTTTATACATATTCTTATTAAATTTTTTCTCTTTCTTAATACTTTTTATTATTTAATAATATTAAGTATTCAACTTATTTTTCGTTTTTCCTTAATATTTTTTTTTAAGTTTTTTTTTACTTTTTTATTATTTAATAATATCAAGTATTCTTTTCTTTTCTTACTTTTCGTTTTTCCTTAATATTTTTTTGAGTTATTTTTATCTTATCTTATTTTTATTTATTTATTTATTACATGAAAAGTAGAGGTAAATCACTAAATTACAGAAGAAAGGAGCACTAGTTACCAGGACCTTCGGCTCTCTAGATATGTATATAAGTATAAGAAATACAGAACTAATATTTACAATGGTATAACATGATTTGGTTTGAAAAAAGATTTTACATTATAAAATGATTACAAATTCAGAGTTATACTACAAAATAAATACAATAAATCACAAATTATCAAGTTTAAATTAAATTTTTTAAGTTGGTTTCTTGCAAAAAAATATTGATTTTTGAAATGTTTTCTGTAGTGGTAGATTGAAGTAAATTTGACGGAGTTATATTTTGAAAGATACTTTTCCTAACTATGACGAAAACTGGACAAACGTCTAGAAGATGGATTACTGACAGAGAATTAGAGTTGCAATACGGACACTGTTGAGCGGTGGAACCATTTAATAGATGACTGTGTGTTATAATTGTATGTCCAATCCGTAAGCGAACAAAGGCTTTTAAATCGTTACAGAACGTTGACGAAGGGTAGAGGGCTTTGTTTCCGTCTGGATTGAATACCTTGTAGAGATGATTAAAATCCGACCAATTGCGTTGTTTAAGGTCAGACAGTTGGTTGCCAATCAGACGAAATATATCCTTTTTCTCAGCGAAATTCAAAGTGATGAGCGGTTCTAACGAAGCAGATTTTGCTCTGAGGTCAGCGGCTTCATTGCCTTTTATGCCAATATGACTTGGGATCCACATAATCTTCAGGCTTTCTTTATTTTTTCCGAGTATGCTGCGTATTGAATTGAGAAGCTGAGAGTTATAATTAGTATTCAATAAAGCTTGGATTGAACTTAGGCTGTCTGTGCAAATAACAAATTTTCCATAAGTTTTGCTTGCAAATTGAGCTGCGTGTAGGATAGCAGTAGCTTCAGCTGTAAAAACTGCGCAATATGGATGCAGACGTCCCACAGATAAAGTGTTGCTCTCATCATCAACTACAGCGAATGAAGTGCCAGAGTCGGATTTAGAACCGTCCGAGTATATGAATTTCCAGAAACTAGATTGTAAAGATGCAGATAATTCATTGTAAATTTGACGGAAAACCAGTGGTGGCGTGTTGTCTTTTGAGTAATTTGCTAACTCAAGAAGAAAGGAGTTTTTAATACAATCCCACGGTGGAGTTCTTTTAAGTTTGGACTTCGCTGTTACTATGGGGATATTCAATTCATTTGCAAAAGAAATAGATCTTACAATAGTAGATTTTTTTCTCAGGGCTTTTTTCTGTCGCACCGATGCTTTTACCACGTTATTTATTAGAATATTATTGTTACAAGAAAGTTTTGGAATGAGCCTCAGAGTATTGTATTGCAATCGTTCTTCAATAGATGGTAAGCCGGCTTCTGCAAGGATACATTTCGTGGGAGATGTTGGAAATGCACGAATGCTTCTTCTGGCAGCGTTGTGGTATGGAGCGTATAATAGTTTTAGGTTTGTTTTTGCACAGTGTCCGTATATCGCTAGTCCGTAATCGATCTTCGACAATAACAAAGCCTTTGTGATATTTACAAGAATTAACATATGAATAAGACACTGCTTAGAAGAGAGATATTTTATAATGTTAAGTCGAACAACTAAGTTATTTCTAATATATTTACAATGCTCTTTAAATGTTAATTTATTGTCAAAAATTACTCCTAGGATTTTTAATTTGTCACAATTTGCAATAATTAAATTTTGAATTGTTAAATTAGGAGGAATACATAGTTTTTTCTACAAATGTGGAGAGTTTTGCATTTGTTATATGATATATTAGCGCCTGATGACTTAGACCAGTTAGAAATGTCTGAGAGAACTTCAGTGAATTTGTCATAAACATGAGTCAAATCCTTACATTTTGTGAACAAAAGCACATCCTCAGCGTAAATTACGTGAGATACATATACATTTGTGATTAAGCAAGATGTTATTTATTTCTGCAAAGGCTATTACAAACAGGATAACTGAGAGGGGAGAACCTTGTGGTATGCCATTGTAAAGATAGTGAATGTCTGAATATGTATTATTTACTTTCACGCAAAAGGACCGGTTTGTTAAGAAGGCTTTGACAAAATTATAAATTTTTATTCTAACTTTCCATTTAGATAACTGTCGTAGCACGACATGAATACCAATTCTGTCGAAAGCCCTTTCAAAATACAGGCTAAGGACAGAGGTGTGATTTTTTGTGGCGAGTGCCGTAGAAGCATAGTTTTCAAAGTATAAGAGGGCGTCCATAGTACTGTGGCCTTCCTTAAAAGCAGTTTGATGAGGGCTTAGAAAATTGTTTGATAGTGCAAACCACATAATCCGTTTAGCAATAATTTTTTCCAAAACCTTGCCTAAGCAAGGTAGTAAAGAGATAGGCCTATACCCAGATAAGGAAGATGCTGTGTGGTTGGGTTTTAAAATTGGAATAACGGTTGCCTGTTTAAAAGTTTGGGGATAGATTCCTTTTTGTAGAATGCTGTTGAACAGAGTCACTAGCCTTTTTTTAAAGTTGTCGATACATTTTTGAGCATTGGGTAAGAAATTCTATCTTTACCAGGAGTTTTACCTTTCAGCGATGAAATAGTTAGGTCAAGTTCGAAAGTGGTAATTGGTATTTCAATTTGAGTAGCAGAAGGTGAGGTAGTAGTATTTGAATAATTGTTGGCCAGTGATTGTATTTTTTGAGAGTTGAAAGTGTGGTGAAAGTTCGAGTCATGGGAATAATTTGACCAGTAAGAAGCAAAATGATTGGAAATTTCTATTGGCGAAAAGACAGGTCCATTGGATGATTCTAAAAATTTTATTGAAGATGGAGTGAAGGATCCTGAAAGCATTCTAATTTTAGACCAGACTTCTTTGGGTTAGTTGTTGGATTTATGGACTTTGTTAGATTTTCAAGACTCTGCCTTTTAGCTTCTTTTAATTTCTTTTTGAAGAGGGCATTCGCTTTTTTATAGGAAATTAAATTTAAATCAGAGCGGGTTCTTTTAAAAATATACCATAATTTTTTTCTTTCTTCTCGCAAAAATGACAAGTTTGAATTCCAGAACGGCACAAAGTATTTTTGTGGCTTGTAATAAGTCTGGGGAATAGAGTTATGGGCTGCAGAGCGAATAGTTTTTAGTATGATAGCAGTTTCTTTGTTTATATTTTTAGATAGTGGATATTTCAAAATATACTGTTTTGTCAGATTATGGAAACAGTTCCAGTCAGCTTTATCAGTTTTAAATTTAGGCGATGGTATACCCACTTTAGAGATAGGTGATGACATACTGGTTAAAAGTGGAAAATTATCGCTTCCATAAAGGGATTTAAGTGTACAACAGGAAAATTTGGGGGAAATGTTTGCAGAACAGATTGAAAGATCTATGTGCGTGAAGGTTCTGTGAGAGGAGAAATGAGTAGGTGCGCCGTCGTTCAAAACGATAAAATTTTCAGAAATAATTAGATCTTCTATAATTCTACCTCTTTGGTTCGTAGACTCGGATCTCCAAAGGGAGCTCCAGGCGTTAAAGTCACCTATGAGGAGAAGAGGGTTGGAACATTTGGAAGTAATATCTTGGTTGAAATTCTGTTGGGGTGGGATATAAAAGGAAATAATTGTGAACTTAAGGCCGAGGTTAACTTCAATAGCTATGGTTGCAATTGTAGATTGAATTGGAATAAGTTTTTGCGGTATATCTTTTTTTACGAGTACTGCTATGCCTTGTTTGTTTAGAGAATTATGGGGTAGGTTATGGAAATAACTATTGTATTGGTTAGGAGCTGGTGCAATAGTGTTATAAGCTAAATGAGTCTCTTGTAGTGAAATAAGGAGGGGGAAAGATCTTTAATGATCAGCTGTAATTCATTGTAGTTATTGTAGAAGCCTTTCATGTTCCACTGCAGAATGTCAAAAGTCATTGTTTAAGCTTTAAGTCGAGAAGCGTATATAAAATTAATTATTTTAGAATGAATCAGATAGAGAGTCATTTGTGTCTTGGTTATTAGAAGTTATTGATTTTTAAGTAGTAATTCTTGTGTAAGTTTAGTTATTGGAGATGTTGCGGGAGGTATGGAAGATTGAATATTTGAATTCAAAATTGAAGTGGTACTAGGAGAGGATGTAGTTTTATTATTATCTTTTGCGTCTTTATTGTTGATGGATGGTGTAGGTTTTTCTATGTTTGTATTAACGTTAATATTTTCAGAGGCTTGTGAGAATGAAGTTACTTTATTAGGTGTTGGAGAAATTTCTGTAGGTTGTTTATTAGAATTGGGTTTGTTTTGAGAATTTTGTGAAAGGACTCCTGAATAGGATGAAGAAGAAATTTGTGGAAGCTGAGATTTGTAGATCTGTTTGGCATCGCGCATTGAGCATTTCTTTTACGTTTTGATCTTTAAGATTTCCTTTTGTTGTAAAAATTTTTTGCAATTGTTAGAGTTGGCTGGGTGGTTTTCTGTGCAATTTGCGCATTGAATACGCGAACACTCAACGTCGGTATGGGGGGGTAGATTGCAGTTCACACAGGCTGGACTATTATTACAGCGCTTCATGGTATGCCCTAGTATCTGGCACGACTTGCAGCGCATCGGGTTTGGGATATATTCACGCACCTGAACTTGATGCCACGAAATTTGGATAGTGGTAGGTAAATGATATAAATCGAAGGTGAGTAGGACCACACCACTCGGCTGAGGTTTATTTTCAACTATCTTTGTGAATTTGTGAATACTAACTAGGCCTTGGGAACCCAATTCACTCACAATTTCATCGTCAGGCACAGTATTCAAAAAAGGGGCAAAAACCGTACCTTCACAAAATTCAGATTATCATGGAATTTACACTTAATGTCACACAGGCCAAGTAGTTGCTTGGCAGAAATAAATTTATCAGCAATAATTTTATTTTTTACGAGCAACAAAAGGCTGCCATCACGAAGTTCAGAAATACTTTCAATTTCTTTACTAATAAGATGGAGTGATTTTTGGACTGCAAAACATGAGTAATGCGATAAAGTTTTTTCAGTGTTTGTAGATGAAACCACTACATATTTGGGGTTAGGTAGAGAGAGTTTGGGAATGGGCAGCTCAGGAAAATCTGACAAAGTTTTTTGAAAGCGTTTCTTTTTTGCTTTAGGACTATCTGCTAACGGCGCAAACCGATTGTCCCCTAAAAAGGGGGCCCCAGGGGGCATATTAACACAATATAATATACCGGATAATATAAAAATGTGTTACACGTGCAAAAGAAAAGAACCAAAGCAAGTTATGCCAAAAAATACAGTGATAACGGGATATCACAATAACAAGAAAAAAAGGTAAATCGCAAGAAACAGACGAACCGCACTCAACGAGAGATAGTCGGAGACTGTTATCTTATTTTTATTTTTCTTAATCTAATTGAATTCAACTTACAATATTTATACTCAGAGTTTTTTCTTTCTGGGTGAGTAGCTGCCCTGGACTGGATCCGTTTTGCTTTCGCTACTAAGGGGCGTATCACCACTTTTCGAAGGAGATTCCAATGGTCTATTACTTCAATTCCGCGGGTCCTGATGTTGCAGTAGACAGGCTCAGTTTCCACTGGTTCTGATGCTTAGGTGCGGTACTTGTTTGATATTTTATTTAGCTCTGGTGTGGCAATTTTATTTCGGAGCTATTCTTACGTAGTTCCTTGTGAATTACAGCGATATTATTTGTCCATTACTTTGTTAGTTTATTAGGTGCTTAATTATTTAATTATTTTTTTTTCATTTTCCCATCAACGTTTTGTTCTTGAAGTTTTGTTAAGATTTTTTTTTTATTTTATTATACTGTTTATTGTTTAGTATTTGTCGATTACATTAATTAATTTTCTTTGTTGAATTTAAAAGTTTTTCATTTAATTGAACTTTTATTTTTGATTTAATGAATTTTATTTTGCTCGGGCGCCAGTTAATCGATGGTACTCGATCAGTTTATAATAATTAAAACTTTTATGTAATTTTTTATTTCATTTATTTAAATTAAACTTTTTTACTATATAATATTTATAACTTATTAATATTACACCTTAACGAACTTGCTGTAACTCACTTACTGAAGATCATTCAAGAAAAAAAACGCCACGATATTAGTGCTGCCTACGACAGTTACTTAGTCGCGTTATCAGCACTTTTGCTGGATCAATGCATGGAATCTCAGTGTCCTTTGTCCTGTACTGAAGAAAGGTGACCCGACAATCTGCGCTAACTACCGGGGAATCAGTCTTCTTGCCATCTCTTACAAGGTCCTGTCGACTGTACTGTGTGAAAGACTTAAGCCGTTTGCCAACACACTGATTGGGCCTTATCAGTACGGCTTTAGACCTGGTAAGTTCACCATAGACCAGGTCTTTACACTACGTCAAATCCTGGAAAAAGCCCACAAAAAACAGATCGATACCCATCATCTCTTTATCGATTTTAAAGCTGCTTTCGATAGCCCGATACGGGATTGCCTGTATGCCACCATGTCTGAGTTCGGTATACCTGCGAAGCTGGTGCGGCTTTGTAGAAGCTCCGTCAGAGTAGGAAGGGACCTCTCCGAACCATTTGATACCGAACGAGGTTTCAGACAGGGCGATCCACTATCCTGCAACCTCTTCAACTTTGTGATGGAAGGGGTGTTGCGAAGAGCCAGTGTACATCGTAATGGCACTATTTTCTACAAAAGTGTCCAGCTCCTTGCATATGCCGATGATATTTATATCATTGGACGTTGTAAGCGAGATGTTACTGCTGCGTTCTCTACTATCGAAAAAGAGTCAGCGAAAGTGGGTTTGACGGTGAACGAAGGCAAAACAAAGTATATGCTGTCCACAAACAGGGAGACGCGGCGTATTGGATCCTTTGTTACTGCGAACAACTATACTTTCGAAGTTGTCAAGGAATTCACCTATCTTGGCACCGCCGTGAACACTCAAAACGATGTCAGCCTGGAGATAAAGCGAAGACTAACTCTTGCTAATAAGTGTTACTATGGTCTCAGTAAGCAATTGAGTAGTAGAGACCTCTCTCGCCCGACAAAACTGACACTCTACAAGACGCTCATCTTACCCGTGCTACTTTACGGCGCAGAAGCATGGGTTGTGTCGCAGACTGATGCAGCCACGCTTGGGGTGTTTGAGAGAAAAATTCTTCGCAAAATCTTCGGTCCTGTTCACGTCGGCGACAACTACCGTATTCGAATGAAACACGAGCTGTACGAGCTCTACGCTAACATTGACATAGTCAAGCGCATCACTATCCAACGTCTGAGCTGGCTGGGACATGTTGTGCGTATGGACGAAGAAGCTCCGGCGAAAAAGGTGTTTGATGCGGAAGCCGCTGGGCGACGACGAAGAGGAAGACCATGCCTCCGATGGAAAGACCAAGCCGAGGAAACCCTATCCACGCTTGGTGTGAATGATTGGAGAAGGCGCGCGACTTTCGTCAACAAATTAAAAGACTTCTGGTGTGTTTGAAGTAAAATTTATTTCTGATTCTATAATGTTCTTCTTGTTAATTTTATAGTAATTTTCTTAAACTATTTCTCAATTTTGTGTCACTCATTCTCTTTTCATTCTTATTCTCCGGCTTTTAACCCCTCTTGAAATTGCTGACACTTTGTTGCAATGTTTACATTATGACCTCAAAATTTATTTGAGTAAACAAAACTCATTCATTGAAGAATTGTATTGCTAAGTAATCCAAATTTTACGACTAAGTAAAAAACCCAAAATACGTTACGCTGCAACAAAGTATATTAAACTCATTCATTAAGAAAACTGCATTGCTGTTTATAAAAAGTAATATGATATTTTAAGTAACCCAATTTTTATGACTATATTAATAAGAAAAAACCCAAAGTTAAAGTTAAAGTGCATTAAACTCTATTTAGTAAACAAAATTTAGTCAGAAAGAAACATTGTTGCAGTGTTTCTGAAAAAATGCATATAAAAGCAATCCATTGCGGATATGGAGTGCATTAAACTTTATAACTAAAATACGTTGGAGTCTCTGACGTAACTTCTCCCTTGCGGATATGGAGTGCATTAAACTTTATAACTAAAATACGTTGGAGTCTCTGACGTAACTTCTCCCCCCTTTGATTTAAGACTCTCCTGAGTCGCTATATTTGTAATTTTAACTTCAGCACTTTTGTTTTTGTTGAGAATAAGTGCCACAATGAGAGTAATTATAATGATTAAACATAATGAAAATGTTGATAAATATATATAATGTTGTTTCTTAATAAAAATAATTTCATCAATTTTTTCTATTTTGTCTAACAAAATGTCATCAAACATTAGTTTCTCATTCTGATTTTTTATAATATTTAAAGTATTATTATTTGTTATGGTTTGTTTAAAGACATGGTTTATATTATTATATATCTTATCCTCTACTTTAACTGAACAACCGGTGAATGTATTTAAATAATTTCCAGTTAACATTATTGTTTTTTCATTACATGTACTATTAAGTTTTACATTGTTAAAATTTTTAAAAAATAAAACTCCTTCTTTAATTTCTATTACTTCTGATACGTTATTGAATATTCTTATGCAGTTATTTCTGCTTAAACAATTTTTCATCGGTAATAATTTTTTTAAATCTTTATTTTCTTCGTATATTAACATATTATTCTGATATTTAACAACTTTTAGGGGTTCAAACATTAGCTCCCTATACTCTTTATCTCCTAGGGGTATGATCATTGATATTAGTAAACTTATAACTTCCTTTGGGATTCGAATAACAAATATAATATACTCCTGATTGTCAATTAATGTACCTAGCTTTATGTTCTGCAATTTATTTATATCTATGTTATATTTATCAATTTCCTCGTTTGTTAATATATTATTATGAAATACCCCCATTCTTGAAGCTGCTATATTGTTTTGTATGTGTTCTATATTGTCCTGTAATATTTTTAGTTTTATTGTAAAATCGATTTGAAGAAGCTGTGTTTGTATTTCATTTGTGTGTTTTTGTATACTATTAACGTTTCGATCTATTATATTCCTATCATGTTGTATTATTACTTTTAATTTAGAAAATGTTTCATTGAAATGTGTATTTATACTAACTTGTCCATTAAGATTCTCTATGGCTCTGTGGTTATTTGTCTCAATTACCTTTAAATGTTCTTCTACCTCCTGTCGGTCATTATCATCCATAGTTCCGAACAACCATTTCTGTGCTGTGCCCACAAAGTTAACTAATCCCCTTTTGTATCGATGTGGTATGAGTGTGTTTGCCATTCCCTTAATTATTTCCAGTTGCATTTGTAATGGTTTTGCTTTTTCGTCAAGTCCTGATTGTTGTATGTTGTTTTGTAAATCATTAATTATTGCGAAAATTTCTTTTGGGTTCACCATATGTAGAATTGTATCATATGTCTCCGCAAAATTAGTATCTTTGACGGTTATTTCAAAATATCCGGACTGGCTTTCAATTTTCTCTATGTTGATTAGACCGTTCACCGCTGGTAATATTGTTGTTAACAATATTATTAATATCAAGTAAATCTGCAAATTTCGTAGGCCTTTTAATATTTGTGGGATGTATATTACTGAGTTTCATTTTCCTATACCTAGGTTCATATTTATGTCTTACTGCCTTATAATTCTTAACATATCCTTCCTGCCTAGTATTCGTGAATGTTTCCCTATTCTTATTTAATTTTTGAATATTATGCGTTTTTGTATCCATTAATCGTTTGTTTATTTTAATCTTATCCTCTTTACCTTCCATTACCTCTATTGGTTTTGCCTTTATGGTAGAATGAATAGAATTATTATACCATTCAATACATTGGAAAATTTTTTCTTGTATTGACATATGAGGATTCTCAATTTCTAACACCCCCACCTTTTCATTTCATTGCCTAAATGGCTATTTGGTTTTGTAAAGTGAATTTCTATTTCTTTTTCCCTCAGAAAGTTCTTTACATTAATTGAATTAAATTCGTTGTCCAAAATCATCAGTTTAGGTCTACCCCTATTCCTATCTTCAAGGACAAAGGCTATTGCATGTTTAGAGAATCGATCAATAACTGTAAGAAAGCTGTGTTTTTTGTTTATATAAATGTCAACATGTACAATTTCATTAACGTCTTTTGGTGTTTCAGTTAAATGAAATTTTGCTAGATTACATACATCACAATTGTTAATATATTTCTGTATGATTACTTTTAGTTGTGGAAAATAAATAAGTTTTTTGAGTTCCTCATAACATCCATTTATTCCACTGTGACCTGTTTCGTTTTTATGATATATATGTATTTGTCTGAGAGTTTCATCTTCGTTATTCATATTCTTTGCATGATAGGTACATTTCACAAATTTTACATTTTCCCTTTGGCTATAAATATCAATAGTTTTCAATTCTGAGTAAATTCCTACTCTTCCTGATTTAATATGTCTCCTTAAGATATCTGGTAATCCTTCCCTTAAATTCTCTGAATTTACATATATAATTTTGTTGCCAAATTTTACCTCAAATTCTTTATCCTTATTTCTTGTTAATATTATTTGTGTCTTAAAACGATTGACAACTGTGTCAAGTATAGGTATGTAATTATTAAAGTTTTCTCTTTGTGAATGCACTGTGTTATCACTTTGTTCGTCAACATTATTTTGCATCGACTCCTCGTCTTCTATAGCATTTATTTCGTTAGTATATGAATTTATACGGCTTAGAAAATCTGCTACTTTATTATCCTTTCCCTGAATATACTGTATGTTTATATCATACTCCCCTAGTTTTAATATCCACCGTTGCAACCTTGGATTCACATCTTTACCTTGTGATTTTGCATGCAACCACTTAAGTGGTTGGTGATCAGTTTGTAAATCGAACTGTACACCGTATAAATATGGGCGGAAATAATTGACTGCCCAAACGATGGCCAAAAGCTCTTTTTCAGTTGTAGAATAATTCCTTTCATGGTCATTAAGGGTTCTGCTAGCATAGCAAATTGGATGGTTATCTTGTTGAAGTACTGCCCCAATCGCAAAATTGCTTGCATCAGTTATCAGTTTAAATTTTTTATTTAAATCAGGATATTTTAAAATTGGAGCTTCTGTAAGTAATCTCTTCAATTTCTCAAACGCAGTTATATAATTCGTATCCTTTATGTTCACTTTTCTGTCTTTTTTCAAATAATAAGTCATTGGTTGCGCTAACTTAGCGTAATCTCTTACAAATTTCCTATAATACCCAGTTGCACCTAGAAATGATTTTATTTGTTTTTGCGTACTTGGTAACTTTAGTTCCAAAATACTTTTAATTTTTTCATGGTTTGCTTTGACACCTTCAGAGGTAAGTACATGCCCTAAAAAATTTGTCTGTTTACAGCAGAAATTGCATTTGTCTAATTGTATTTTTAAATTATATTTTTTAAGTTCATTAAAAATTTTCCTGATATTTTCTGCATGTTCTTGGATAGTGGTGCTAAAGATTAAAATGTCATCCATATAGACAACGCAAATTCTATTGATGAAGTCTTTCAGGACATGATTCATCATTCTCTGGAATGTTGCCGGAGCATTTTTTAACCCAAAAGGCATTCTTACGAACTCGTAGTGGCCATATGGAGTTGAAAATGCTGTCTTAGCCCGGTCTTCATCTATTACAAGAATTTGGTGAAAACCCTTTGCCAAATCTAGTGTTGTGAAATATTGCGCTCTACCTAACTTATCTAAGATGCTTTCTATATTAGGGATTGGAAATTTATCGTCGATCGTATTTTCATTTAATCTTCGATAATCGACAACCACTCTCCATTTCTGTTTGCCAGAATTATCAATTTTCTTTGGAACAATCCAAAGAGGACTATTATACGGCGAACAACTTTCCCTAATTATACCTTGTCCCAGCATCTCATCTATCTGTTTTATTATTTCCTGTTCATGTACCTTTGGGTATCTGTATATTTTTGAAAAGACAGGATTATTTGTTTTTGTTATAATTTCATGCTGAATGTTACTTGTCGCAGTTAACTCATCAGCATCATGATAGAATAAGCTATAGTAGTTTTTTATTAGATTTAAAATTATATTTTTTTTTTTTTCTACATTTAAATTTTTTAAAAGCTCTTCAATTTCCCCCTTACTCAACTCATAACATTCAAATGTACAAATTTCATTTCTGTCGTATGGACAGGCATTAATGAATTTAATTGTTTTGTTATTTATTATGATGATGTCATTTTCCATATTTATTTTTGCTCCCAATGATTTGAGTATATTCTGTCCTATAATTGCATCAAATTGCTTTCCTTGAAATTCCGTTAACTTCCAAACCATATCGGCGTCTTCATTAAACTCTTGAGGTAGGTTAGTAATAATTTGTTTATTCACTACGGTTTCGTTTGTTAATGACTTCAGTTTAATTGGTTGTTTTAAGGTAATTCTTTTGCACTGTTTTAACTTTCCACTGTTCATTAGCGATATGGATGAACCCGAATCAATTAGACATTTAATTTTTTCGTTATTTATTGTTAGTAATACTATTGGTAAGTGTTTCGATTGCCGGCCATGTGAAAATTTACTTCCTCAATGTGATCGATATCCATTGGCTGTGGAATATTGTATGATTGACCAGAATTTACTCGTCCTGTATTTTGCCTATAAGTGTTATTTGTTTGCCCTGAAAATTGTCTGAAATTTCGTGTTTGTCCTGAGTTCCGTCTGTTATCTTCCTGCCTCTGACCATATGAATGTACCTGTCTGTTATTAGAGTTAGCACTAATCTGTGGTTGCTGTTGCTGAGGAAACCTTTGTGCATAGTGTTGACTATGTTGTCCTATTTGTCTTGAATTCTGACTGTAATCACGAATTAGTCCCTCATTTTCCAGTATATCAAAAGCCTCCCTAATATTTGTTGCATTTTTATTAATGACTACTGAAGCTAAATTTGTGCTAATGTTTGGTATGAAAGTTCTTAAAACCACTTTTTCATTGATTTCTGGTTTAAATTCACTAGGTTTTAATAAATCATATTCGTATTTCTCATTTAATTGTGATAATATATCTCTTAACCTATTGAAATAATTTTTTATATTGTAATTTCTTACCGAGAACATCCTTTGATACAGGGAGTGGTACGATTCTTTTACTCCAAAGTTATTGACAAGAGCTGCTTTAATTGTATCCCACGATGCATTTTCTCCCACTGTTCGCATTACGTCCAATGACGGACCTTGTATTTTGTTGACGATTGTCCTCTGGAAAACATATCTTTTTGCACTCTGGTCCGTAAGTAGTGGAAGCAGAGTATCCACCTCTCTGAGAAACGATGAAAGGGAAATTGCTCCATCTCCTCGAAATTCATGAATACGCTGGGCGTCCTTCACAAATCTTGAATTGTTGGTACGAAAGCCATAACTTTATCTTCTTCTTGCTTAGGATACAGAATATCGTTGATTTCAATTGATTTCTCGGATGGCGTCCTCTGACTGTTCTTCCTGTCTGATTTCTCTTTCGGCATTTAATTGGTGACTTTCAGCTGTGGTTTCTTCCTGTTCCTTCAGCTCTTTATTTCTGAGGTATTTTTGATATCTTTCTGACAATGAGAAATCTACGGTATCTTCACTATCTGATAGTACTGGTTGCATCTGGATTTTCTGCTCACAATGTTGAAATTCAATTTCGATATCCCCTTTTTTTTTAAAGGATACGATTTCTTTTTATATATGGGTAGTTCTTTGTCAAAAAGGCCACCCCCTCTGCCCATTTCAGTTCTGACACAAAAAAATGTTCAAGCATATGAAAAAATCAGAAATTTTCTCAATTTCTTGATGCCGTCTGGTCTTTTTCGAAAAAATAGCTTTCTAACCTCAAAAAAAGTGTTTGAAAAGAAAGTGCTACTAAAAAATATACATAAATAGGGAATCTCTAAACGGTTGCACCACTTTTTCTCAGCCATAGCACAACGTAATCGCTCAATTTTTTTTTTGTTGGAAAGGTTGTAAGGAGAAGGGGGGACATGTATACTTTGTTTTTCAATAGTAGGCGGTGCCACTCCCCTAAAAAGGAAAAACGTTTCCTTGGCTAAACTAATGGACCGATTTTGATGAAATTTTGTTTGAAGATAGATTGAATCCTAAGAAAGATTATCTGAATCTCTGATTTCTAAAAAGGGGCGTGGCATCGCCTCAAATGTGAAAAAAACGCTATCACGGGTGCCACTGCACCGATTTTGATGAAATGAAATCTGTAAAAGGCGTGGCACCGCCCACTAAAAAAAATATTTTAACTTAAGATCCAATCTATCTACATACCAAATTTCATCAAAATCGGTGCAGTGGCACCCGTGATAGCGTTTTTTCACATTTGAGGCGATGCCACGCCCCTTTTTAGAAATCAGAGTTTCAGATAATCTTTCTCAGGATTCAATCTATCTTCAAACAAAATTTCATCAAAATCGGTCCATTAGTTTAGCCAAGGAAACGTTTTTCCTTTTTAGGGGAGTGGCACCGCCTACTATTGAAAAACAAAGTATACATGTCCCCCCTTCTCCTTACAACCTTACCAACAAAAAAAAAATTGAGCGATTACGTTGTGCTATGGCTGAGAAAAAGTGGTGCAACCGTTTAGAGATTCCCTATTTATGTATATTTTTTAGTAGCACTTTCTTTTCAAACACTTTTTTTGAGGTTAGAAAGCTATTTTTTCGAAAAAGACCAGACGGCATCAAGAAATTGAGAAAATTTCTGATTTTTTCATATGCTTGAACACTTTTTTTTGTCAAAACTGAAATGGGCAGAGGGGGTGGCCTTTTTGACAAAGAACTACCCATATATAAGTCTTTAGACTATTTTTATTTTCACTTATCACTCTGCACTTGATACCTTTACTTAAGGATAAGATATTTATTTCTTATAGTCTTTAGACTAATAACTTTTCTATGTCCTTTTAAAAGGATAGGTTCGAATTTGTTTTCAGACAAATTTCCGCGACTGCGCCACTTTCGTCAATAAATTAAAAGACTTCTGGTGTGTTTGAAGTAAAATTTATTTCTGATTCTATAATGTTCTTCTTGTTAATTTTGTAGTAATTTTCTTAAACTATTTCTCAATTTTGTGTCACTCATTCTCTTTTCATTCTTATTCTCCGGCTTTTAACCCCTCTTGAAATTGCTGACACTTTGTTGCAATGTTTACATTATGACCTCAAAATTTATTTGAGTAAACATAACTCATTCATTGAAGAATTGTATTGCTAAGTAATCCAAATTTTACGACTAAGTAAAAAACCCAAAATACGTTACGCTGCAACAAAGTGTATTAAACTCATTCATTAAGAAAACAGCATTGCTGTTTATAAAAAGTAATATGATATTTTAAGTAACCCAATTTTTATGACTATATTAATAAGAAAAAACCCAAAGTACGTTAAGTGCATTAAACTCTATTTAGTAAACAAAATTTAGTCAGAAAGAAACATTGTTGCAGTGTTTCTGAAAAAATGCATATAAAAGCAATCCATTGCGGATATGGAGTGCATTAAACTTTATAACTAAAATACGTTGGAGTCTCTGACGTAACTTCTCCCTTGCGGATATGGAGTGCATTAAACTTTATAACTAAAATACGTTGGAGTCTCCGACGTAACTCGCGCGAAGCAGAGGCGCCTGGAGAGAGCTTTTGAGGTCGGCCGTAACCCGGTAACGGGTTGTTATAGCCACCCAAGTAAGTAAGTAAGTAATGCATGACAACAGAGCAATGCATTGTTTTTTTTTATCTTGCAAAATTATGCTGCTATGCTGACATAGTAAACAAAGTTAACAGGAATTTAAGTATTTGACTGCTAGACTGTTGTTACCAAGTCAGGTGTTAACCAATTGTTAACTTGTATGTAAACCAATGTTGATAGCCAATGATCCTACGAAATTGATCGAAAGAAAGTGAACGAAACATTTTGAAGGGACGTAAGAGTTCCATAAGGACCGAACTTCAAAACGTTGCTACTCGTCATAACAGCTTTTTCGGTTCGTTGGCTAGGGTTTTGGGTTAAATGTCAAAACAAACGAAACGAGCGCAAAAGTTCGTTCAATTGCTACCGTCTCGTCACGTCTATTTTTGTTAAGGCTTTAGTCTGCATGAGAGATTTGCAATGAGTAGCTAAAAATAACGTATATTCAAATTATAATTCATTATTTATGAGCGGTGCATGGTGTAATAACAAAGATGGAGTACCTAAAACAAAATTTATCAAAAGTGTGGGTTTCGTATCCTCCATTGTCTTGTTTCGTATTTTTTTTTCACACTTCGGTGTTTTGATTATTGGGCCCGTTCAGCAACTTTAGTATTTTTGAAGCGCTTTAAGCAACTTTTTACTGAGAGGTATTTGTGTTGAGTTTCAAAATTCTGATGCGAACAAAAACTACGATAAATAATGTAGCGGGCTTCAATATGATAGCAATAAGTCATTTTTGTTATTGCAATAACAACCAAAGCGACTAAATTTTTAAGATTTAATGTAGTTTGGAGCATATCGCTCAGAAAATTTTCAAGATCTTACGCTTAAGCGCTGCAATTTATCAAAGCGTTTAAGTTTTCTGAATGGGCAATTGAATTGTTATGAATGTCAAAACTTCAGCAAATAGGATGACAGATGGATGAAAATCGAGGCTCTCCCTAATTACTTCATCTTTATTATTGCACTATGAAGCGGTGCTGCACACAGAACGAGCAGGCGCTCAAAGAGCGTAAAAAAATGAGAACAAGAAGGCGCTTAAATAGCGTTAAAAAGCGTGCACGTACACTGAATCATCAATCGTTGCTTGTTGTAGTGGGTACCACTGTTTATGAGTCACGCACTGATTCATAGTTAAGCCTAAGCCAAAAGAGACGTGACGAGCCATAACGAGTAAATTCGAGTATATGTAAAGCCTAAACCAAAATAGACGAGACGAGACGTAACGAGTAAGTTCGAGTGTATGTAAACCAATGTTGATAGCCAAAATGAACCAACGTAATTGATCGAAAGTGAACGAAACATTTTGACGAGACGAGTTGTTCCGTAAGAACCGAACTTCAAAACGTTGCTACTCGTCATAACAGCTTCTTTGGTTCGTTGGCTAGCGTAACATTTTGGGTTAAATGTCAAAACAGACGAAACGAGTGCAAACGTTCGTTCAATTGCTACCGTCTCGTCACGTCTATTTTGGTTAAGTCTTAAGCCAAAATGAAACTACGTAACTGATCAAAAGTGAACGAAACATTTTGACGAGATGTGTTATGCCGTAAGAACCGAACTTCAAATCGTCACTATTCGTCATAACAGCTGCTTCGATTGGTTGGCTAGCGTAACATTTTGGGTTATAACCTGAACACAATTAGAGCGGTGGCGGTAAAGCGGCAACGA
Organism: Tricholauxania praeusta; assembly: GCA_949775025.1. NCBI lineage: Eukaryota > Metazoa > Arthropoda > Insecta > Diptera > Lauxaniidae > Tricholauxania > Tricholauxania praeusta. The sequence continues at coordinate 48,729,973 of OX459031.1, forward strand.
ATATTCGCTGTCAAAAAAAAAAAAAAAACGCGACGAAAAATCGTTTGCACAAACACAATTGCGGCGGCGACTGTTTTTCACGTCTGATTTCTTGTGAGAGAATCCTATAGGGAAAAGAAAGTGAGAAAAACAAAATTTGTAAACAATAAATTTTGCTGAGAAAATCGTACTGGCAAAGAGAATGACAAAGAAATGCAACACTGATCGGACGGTGAAATAGAATTAAATCTAAATCGACGGCGAATCGTCGCTCAACAGTCGTACGCCGCAATTCTGTTCAATTTCACATGATCAAGTATGTTATAATTTTTGACAGCGAATATTCGTCGGCGCTTTACCGCAACCGCTGTAATTGTGTCAAAGCATTAATTGTCAAAACACGCAACGAGTGCAAACGTTCGTTTGCTATCGCCTCGTCACGTCTATTTTGGTTAAGGCTTTACGCAGTGCCCATACTTATACTTTTATCAAATCAAAATCTTGAAGCACTTTTACTACTCGCATTCTCTATGATTGCGTTGTTAACGGCAGGTGCGTGTTTGCGTTTCACTCTGATTTTAGCGATAAGTATAACAAGAAAAATGAAAATATAAGTATTTTCTGCGTACGACTTGTAAGTATACCGGTATCACACTCAGTGAGTCACGATCAGAGCTGGGCACCACTACACGTGTGTTTCTCTTAAATGTTCTCCAATGCATATGTACTTAGTTGTGCTTTGTTCGCTTTTCAATGAATTAAATTTTACGCTCATACGTATATGAAAAGTTGTTCTTATTCTGCCGCAGTTCGCATAATTACTTTTCTTATGGTCTATCTCCAAACCAAATTTTATTAAAATCGGTTCATTAGTTTAGCCGTGGCAACGTATTTTTCGTTAGACCAAAAAAACAAAAAAAACCAAAAAAGAAAAACAAACCAACTAAAAAAACGGTTAGCACAGCAAATATCCCTGAAAGGATTTCTTTAAATTCTCAAATAGAAACTGCGCCTGAAGTTCTAGATTCTGTTTCTCCCACTTATCATCGCTCAGTAGTAAATAGTCCCCCGGCTTTTAGTCCTACCGGTCCTATTTTTCTACAAGCGATGCCTAAACCTAGGTCAATTTTCATCTCTAGACTACACCCTGATACAACGGCTGACACTGTTAGGGACTTTATAAGGCAACAAAATGTCATTCCTGTGGACGCTTTCCTTTCCTGTAGGAAAATTAGTAATAAGCCTACATATTCATCTTTTAAAATTATAGTGGCTTCTTGTCATTTTGCTGCTGTCTATAATTCAAATATGTGGGTTGATAATATCTTTAAGTCTGAGTTTCAATCAAGAAAAAGCAAGATTGTTCAAAACGCTAGTTCTAATCCAAAAAACTAAATCGTCTATCCCTTTACTACCAAAACGTAAGGGGTTTGCGTTCAAAAGCGCATGAAATTTTCTTATCTACTCAGAACTTTTCTGAAGACATTATCGTTTTTACGGAGACTTGGCTTAACAGCTCTTTTCTGAATCAGGAGCTATTTGATAATAGCTTTAATGTCTTTAGAAGGGACAGATATATGGACGACTCGTCTCCTGTTGGAGGAGGTATATTAATTGCTATAAAAAATAGTTACACTAGTTCTATAATTGACATTCCCTGTTCAGCTAGTATTGAACTCTTATGTGTTAAGGTAATTTTTTTCTAAGTCCAATTTGTATATCCTCCCAATAGTAGCACAGAAGTTTACGAGCACCTTTCGCAGGCCGTAGAATTTGTCATAGACAAACTTTATACCAATGACGATATTTTATTGTTAGGTGACTTTAATTTGCCTGACTTAAAATGGACTATTTCGGACAACGGTACATATTATTATGTATCTAGTCCAATAACTCGACAACAACAAATTTTTGTTGACGAAATCCTGTCTAATTTACAACAAGTTAGTTGTATTAAAAATTCCCACAGTCGACAACTTGACTTAGTCTTGACTACAGACAGCAGCAATGTCGTAGTGCTAAATGCTCCTCATGCTATATCTGCGGTTGATGCGTACCATCCCCCTCTGAGTGTGTTGTACCAATCAGATAGAGATAACATAGTTACTGCCAATTCTTCTATCAGATTCTATGAATTCAATTTCAAGAAAGCTGACTTTTTTTAATGGACTTTTTTCATTATAATGTTTTAGATGACTGCGTAAAGTTTTTTGATGAAGAAATTTTTTCGGCTATATCTTTGCCTGTGCTATACACTCTGAGGTATGTTAATGATTCTTCGTACCCATGGTACACTAAAGATTTGAAGAAAATACGTAACGGCCGCAATAGGGCATGGAATAAATATGTTTATAGTCAGGACCGAATTGACCTCGAGGCCTATTTACGGTTTTTTCAGGAATTTAGCCTCAAATCTAATTCAGCTTATTCCGAATATTTAACTCAAACGAAACTCAATATTCTTCAGGACCCAAAAAAATTTTGGGGTTTCATTAACTCAAAAAAAAAGTCGGATGGTTTTCCATCTGAATTCAAGACTGTTGACGGGCTCACCAGCGATCCCCAAATTATAGCTGGGTTATTTGCTAATGTGTTCAAAAAATCTTTTTCAACTGAATCGTTTAGCCCTGATGTCAATTACTTCGAATATATGAATACTGATCCTCAAGTTCCATTCGGTGCAATATCTTTTACCCCTGAACTTATAGTAAAATATATTGCATCCCTCGATGATGACTTTGGTTCTGGACCTGATGGCATCCCAGCCATAGTTTTAATTAATTGTAGTCCTGTCCTGAGTCTGCCACTCAGTTTCCTTTTTAATAAATCTATTAATGATAGCTATTTTCCTAAATTTTGGAAGGAATCTTTTATAAGTCCTATTTTTAAAAAAGGATTAAAAAATGATATTTCTAATTACAGGCCTATAGCCAAGTTATCATCAATACCGAAGCTTTTTGAGCGAATTATTTATGACCAAGTAAAGGTGTGCTGTAATGAAGTCATAACAACCCGTCAGCATGGTTTTGTTAATGGCAGATCTACAGTTTCTAACCTTCTGGATTTTACGTCTTTTGCTTTAAGTTCAATTGATTCTGGGTTGCAAGTAGACTGTATCTACACAGACTTTAGTAAAGCATTTGACAAATTACCACATAGTTTGATTTTGTTTAAGTTAAAGAAACTTGGATTTTTTTTAAATTTTGTCAGATCGATTGAATCATATTTATTTGATCGCTCTTACCAAATAAGATTTCGAGGGGTGTTGTCTTCCCCTTTTACAGCGTTTTCAGGTGTTCCGCAAGGAAGTCACCTGGGGCCGCTCCTGTTTATTTTGGCTATCAATGATGTTACTCATATAATCAAAAACTCTCATCTGCTTATATATGCTGATGATATGAAAATTTACAGGACTGTGAAGGTGGATAATGACACCTTTGCCCTTCAATCTGACTTGAAATCTTTTGAAGTTTGGTGTTCTAAAAATAGCTTACATTTAAATCCTGATAAATGCCAAACTATGATCTTCTCTAGAAAGAAAAGTAATGTGGAATTTGATTATACATTTAATGATATGAAAATCTGTCGTGTCGATATAGTCAAAGACCTCGGTATACATGTTGATGCTAAATTGACTTTTAATGAACACATTAATATAATCTGTAAGAAAGCTTCGTCATTACTTGGATTTATAAAGCGGTGGGCAAAAGAATTTCATAGCCCGTTAGTAACAGTAACTTTATATAATACAATTGTGCGTTCTCACTTAGGGTATGCTAGCCAAGTATGGTCTCCATATTATAATATACATATAGATAGAGTAGAACGAATCCAAAAAAATTTTGTTCGGTTTGCTCTCAAAGGCTTAAATTGGACTGACTTCTTAAACCTTCCTCCTTATGAGGATCGTTTAAAGTTATTACGTATGCAGTCTTTGAGAACTCGTAGAAATATTGCGGATATAATTTACTTGCATCAGCTTGTGTCAGGGTCGCTTGCTGCGCCAGAGCTTCTGAATTATGTTCACTTTAACACTAATCGTAGGAGTAATCGTAACTCACATCAGATATTTTACCAACCTGTCAGTAGAACTAATTATATGGCTACAGCTTTTTTTAATCGCATGACTACTCTCATTAATAATTGCGATATATATAATAATAGCTTGTCAAAAGGTCAACTCAAGCTTAGATTGAAAAATAACTATAGTTAATTTTGTAGCTTAATGATTGTTGGTCTTTATGTTTGTGTTGTCCGAGCCCCACCGCATGATGGGTAAATTTTTTCTAACATTCATGCCTTAGATCATATGAATAAATCTTTACAATTTAATTTTTGCAATATATGCATATGATCTGGGTGTATATGTTGAGAAAGTGCGATAAAGCTAAGGAAAAATTATAAAAATATAACAAATTAATTTGCATGTATAATTTTTTCATTTCCATAATTTATTAATAAGCTTTTTACTTGTTTTAAAGCTTCAATCTAAATTGCCAAGAAGGCTTATAGCTGTAGTAGCTAAACTCTATTATTCTATTATTAGAGGCGTGGCACCACCTACTGTTGAAAACAAATTATACCCAGCACTCCCTCTCTTCACAGTCTTCCTAAAAAATAAAAAAACTAAGCGATTATGATTATGGCTGTTTACCAACTGCCTATTTACACATAGATATCTATATGTAGGCGCCGTTTTATGGTCGCCATTTCCTTAAAAAAAATAAATTCGAGAACACCCATTCTCATATGGAAGCTCTTGAGCATACGAACATTTTGACACCTTAAAAACGTTTTTCCGCTGCGCTCAATTTTGGGCAGACCACTGTCCTGGTTGACATGGAACGTCCCATATATATAATTAAGTGAAAGAATGTTTTATTGTAAAGTTGTAATAACTAATGTAAAAATTTTCAGATTTTAATAAAGATTAATCTCTGATGAAGGTGGGAACATCCCACCGAAACGTCGGAAAACAATGAAATAAAATTGAAATTAGTTTATTTGCATTGAGGAATTTATTCACCTTATAGCTCGAAGAAAAAACATTAAATAAATATTTTAAACATCTGGTCGAAGAATTTAATACATACAAAAAACAATAGACTCTTTTTTAGTTGAACTAGCAAATAAATATTTAAGAAATATGTCATTCGTTAATAATAAATTGTTAGTAAATTATTTAAATAAGGCAAATGTATTCACATACCCTATAGTAGAAAAATATACATATCGCTCACTTACTTCAAGACTGGCATAACTCAAAAAACGCGATTTCTGGGTTAATGATGCAGAAATATCCGCCATTTAATTTTTTATTTTGTGTGAAAAAATCAGAAAAGTATGTCGTAAACTTGCCTTGTGAGAAGAGTTTATGTAGACATGCTTCTCATCATTTTCATATAAAAAGTAACTCATTGAAAACTTTAAATGCATTTTTCTCCCACTTCATGTTTTTTGAGTTATGCCAGTCTTGAAGTAAGTGAGCGATATGTCTTCTATCTTCTTAAATGTATTGAATACTAACAATAATTTATACAAAGGTAAAAAGCTTTTATTTTATCACAGATGATTTAATACACTTGACGTAAGAAACACAGTGTATAGCACTGACCAATTTCTGTAAAATTAAATATATAAAATAAAGATTTTTTACCTATTCTGCCGTACAGATGAAGAAAAGCACTATCTACATTTTCATGAAAATTGAGTTCTTCATACCGTTGGATTCTTCTTTTCAAGCTCTATCAATCTGTTGAATAAAAAAACGGATAAACCTTATATTTTCCAAAATGAAAATTACAGGAGAATTTAGCTGATCTACATTTTATTGCAGATAGTGCTTTTTTTCATCTGTTTGCGTAATAAAATTTCATTTATGCCTATGTACATAGTGTATTTTTTCATCTGTAATTTCCAAAAAATTGGCATAGAAAAACTGCCTATCTGCAATTTCACCTAGAAAATGAAATAATTTTCCAAATTTTTTTACACCATTGAAAAGAGAACCCCCAAAAATACCAAAAACCATAAAAAAAACAAATTGTAAAATGTTAAAATACCGATTTTATAAGAGAAAATAACTTTTTAAATGGTTTTCTTATTTATTCAACTTTGATTCTAATGCAAATAGTGCTTTTTTTCATCTGTACGGCAGTATTGTTAATTAGTTGGGACGAGGTCGGAAAATCGTTTGAGTAAACACAATTGCCGCGGATGACGAACGACGGAAAATTCATCAGCCATTTTACTTTCATTGAAATTTCAAACGTTTATAAGAAAATTGACACAAGCTGATTTGAAATGCAACACTGATCCGACGGTCAAAATAGAATTAAATCAGTGACCGGCAGCCCATCTGACCGCGGCCAAGCGAAGAACATACGCATTCGCTCTTGCTGAACGAATTCAACACTTCAGTTTCAATTGAAACGTGGAATGAGTAGTTTCGCGCTGCGCATTTAATTTAGTGCACTGCGAAAAATGTTCAACGTGGAATGAGAAAAACCTTATTTTTCCGCAGAAAATTTTTTTGGTCAACCGCAATGTTTGATTTGCATGCGCGTTTTAGGGGAAATACATAAAGGGCAAATAGAAACACATTTCTTGTCTGTTCATGGAGATTTTCATAACAAACAGCATAATGAGAGGGAAATTTTATTATATGAATTGAAAAAACGCTTTTTTGAGCAAATTATTAACGACTCAATTAGTGAAAATAAGATAGTCTGAATTTTTCGAAAACGAAAATCCAGTTACATAATTTCGATATCATTGGTGAAACAATGTCGTCCTTTTGAATATGATTTTTTTTTGGATGTAAGCAAAGAGGTTATGCATTTTTTTGGCGAAAAAGGAAATGAAGCGAAGGAATTTTTTGACTCTATGCCTGTTTTTAGATTATTTTTTATGAAAACTGGATTTTCTTGCCACATATTCAATTAAAAAAAAGAAAATATCATAATATTTCACAAAAACTGCATTTTTTTATAACTTCACTTCATAAATTTTGAATGAATTTTCTTTAAACACTTTGTTCCTATCCACTCAGTAAGAAAAACAAAGAACTGCGAACGCAATATGAAAATTGTAAGGATATATGCAAAAAAATTAAAACATGCAAGAATTTCTCTCAGTGGAGAGAGCGCTTTTGATTTCCCTCTTTTTTCATCGCAAGGAAAAATTTGAATTTCGCTCTTAGCAGATCACTGAATTAAATCTAAAGGCCCAACTAAACCATGCATCGCCTAACGTAACCTACTGTCAAATTTGAACGAAAAGCCTGTCAGATGCTTCAGAAACTCAGAGAAGACTTTTTAGTGGCTATGTTGTACTTCGTTGAACTTAAGAAGCGATGTAGCCATAGTTGCAAGCGTATGAAATATTCCCACAATTGCATAAATTTTATTTCTTATATTTCCTAAATAAATTGAAATCATTCTCAAAATGTTATTCAATGACATTAATTCAGATACATAAAGCAATAAATATGCAATCCAGATATTGTTTTTACTAATTTTAAGAAAAAAATGAGAATACAAAATTGCTATTTTGTAATATGCGTGTAGATTGTGGGGAAAAGTATTGGCAAAAGCAAAACGTGGCATCACTGAACATATTTTTTTATGTAAACAATGCATAGACAGCTGATTCCGTACAGAAAGTGCGTTCAGTTGCGCTCTTTCCTTAAGGAAATGACATTTGTGGAAATTGAAGAAACTTTTCGTTAAGTACTTTGTAGTTTTAAGGCCCAACTAAACCATGCATCGCCTAGCGTAACCTACTGTCAAATTTGAACGAAAAGCCTGTCAGATGCTTAAGAAACTCAGAGAAGACTTTTTAGTGGCTATGTTGTACTTCGTTGAACTTAAGAAGCGATGTAGCCATAGTTGGCAAGCGTGTGAAATATTCCCACAATTGCATAAATTTTATTTCTTATATTTCCTAAATAAATTGAATTCATTCACAAAATGTTATTCAATGACATTAATTTAGATACTTAAAGCAATAAATATGTAATCCAGCATTGTTTTTACTAATTTTAAGAAAAAAATAAGAAAATAAAATTGCTCATTTTGTACTATGCGTGTAGATTGTGGGGAAAAGTATTGGCAAATGCAGCGCGTGGCATCACTGAATTGTCAATCAAATTGTTGTATGTATTGTGTGTGTGTACATTAAAATGCATATTTCTGCAACTTCACTCCAAGCCCTTTCCTTTACATTTCGATTTCAATAAAATGCGTCTATTTTACTGTTTAATTATCTTCTTTTTCACATTTTCTATTAATTTCAAAACAAAAGTATTTTCCACTTCAAGTTCCATTGCAAAAATTTTTTCTTATGTATACAATGCATAAACAGCTGATTCCGTACAGAAAGTGCGTTCAGTTTCGCTCTTTCCTTAAGCAAATGACATTTGTGGAAATTGAACGAAACTTTTTGTTAAGTACGTTGTAGCTTTGATATACGATTTGTGTGTATTCGCACACTTGCAGAAGTTGACTGCAGTCAAAGCGTGCATGGTTTAGTTGGCCCTTTAATTTGTGCGTATTCGCACACTTGCATAAGTTGACTGCAGTCAAAACGTGCATAGTTTATTTGGCCTTTTAGTCGTTACTTTTTTGTGTGAATTTTGTTATTGCAAAATTATCAAACTATCGGACTAACGATTTACGAAGAAACTAGGTGGCACACCCGATATTTTTCTGTTAGTTTGTTGTCAAAAAAAAAAAAAAAGTTTCTGCAAACATAAAAAAGGAAAAAATTTTAAAAATTCTATTAGATTTCCGCTTGTGTGGCATTTTCGTGTTTAAATTCAAAAATTCGATTTTATTTTCAGATTTTTCACAATAAATCAGTTGTTACTCTCAGGTTAACGATACAAAACAAAAGTGATGCCTTCACAGTTAAAATTTTTACTGAATTACCAACTAACGAGACCGGTGTGAATACCACTTATGAGTCGAGTAGGATTAAGCCTAATTTCCATGCTATCTTTCTTGATCCCATATCAGGGATATCAAATCAAATTTTTGTAAGAAAGAAAAAGCATGCGAACAGAACCTAATGCGCTTGGAGAATGCGAGAGTGAATAGCATACATTAGGCTTTAGTTGTTCATCAACGATTTATACGCAATCGTACTTTGAGTAGCAAATGAGTGACTCTTTGCAGACCTCTGGTCTGCATCATTAGACAACGATTCTCCATTTACTTTTAAGCTAGAAATTTTTTTATTCGACATATTAAATAAATTATTAATTCCATTCCTTTTTCAAATCACCCCTAACTTGATTATACTCATTGATATTAAAGTTATTTTTACAAACAACGGTAGTAGTAGTAGTAGTTTGAATTTCCATACAAATTACATACTTCATATTGAGCTTTTAAAATGGTATTATGAGCATAGTGCATGCATTTGTGAATTTGTCAGTCATGATTGTGAAGTGTGTTTTTCTTTCTGGGATTCAATGGCTAAAACATATATCCAATCTACATATCTCAAATTATTTTATTTAAAGAAGTAAAATCGTACTTACAGACAGGTTCGAAAATGTCATATCGGCTGCTTTTAATGGGTGATCATCATCTGCAGACGAGAGTTCGCTCATTTTCTTATCATAGTTGTACCTAAAATTATTTTTATTTTTTTCATGGTTTATTTCAATTTGCCTTAAAACACAAACTTGTTGTCATTGATTTCAGTTGTTGTAGAGGGTTCCTTCGAGCCTTTTGTGGTTGTTGCGTCTTGCAATTTTTTAGCTGATTTGGATATATAATTTTTAAAACTTGCAATGCGCTGCAAAAAAGTAATTAAAATAAATGGAAAATGAATTACCTGAAATCAATTACCTTTGTCAAATGATTTACATGATCCTCCAGAGAGGTGCAATGGTCCTTACTAACCAACAAGTGATCACCTAAGGGTTCTCTAGGATGCACACCACTCTCGAAGCGACTGTACATGCCACGCCAAAATCTAAATTACATCAAAAGTATTAAAGTTACATTCGATGATACTGCTAAAGCTTTAAAGAAACTAACTTGATGCATTGAGGTGCCAAATTTGCTTTAATTGTCTCGTCAACATCTGGTTTGTAAAGTGGATTTATGTACTCATTCAAATGATTTGCCATGAAACCCCATAGCGAAAAGGTACGTTCTGATAATTTTAAATCTAGACGATCTTTCTCGCAGTTGCCAATAAAACTCCCATACTGACAAGAATGCACGTGATCGTGCAGTATTAGTAGAAATCTTTCGTTGAACTCAAATGCATCATTACGTTGATTCATCAACTGCCAAGCGCAGTCCAAGAATTGAGTGAAAATGGGAGAAATTTCACGCATCTCAGTTTGAATGTGGCCACAACGTTCGCTAAACTTATGGCCGAATGCTAGCCAATCTTTTTCGATCAAAGCCTGTAATTTTTGAGTAAAAATATTAGTTATATTGCATTTATATGCTTTGTTCAATACATATTACTTGAAATCCTTTGATTGTCCTATAATAAGGATCTAGCATTAATGCGGCTAAGGAGCAAACTTGAGCGGTACGATCCCAACCATCAGAGCAATGAACGACAACAGATATGCCCTTGTCGACAGCATTTGCAATAAAACTAAAAATAATCAAAAAATGGAAAAGTTACAAAAAATGGAAAAGTCACAAAAAATGGAAAAGTTACAAAAAATTGCATTCATGTTTAAGAAAAAATTGTAAATTTACAACACAATTTGTATTTTGTCATATTTAATGTTTTTATAGCTTAGAGCAGGGGTTCTTAAACTTATGTAGTCCGAGGACCCGCTATCGAGCTAAATTTGCCTTTTACTTTGTTTCCAAATGACGTCGGAGTTTGGCGAGTTTCATGCATTCATTTGATAAGCTTTCGCGACATAACACACATAAAGGCATTTTTAAATCTTTTTTGCTTACAGAAGTAAATCCAAATGATAAATACTCATCACAGTACTTTCTAGTTTTACGTTTTTTGATGGAGGTTGATAGTCCCTCATCAGAATCATTTTCACCTATATCTTGTTTGAGTATAGATCCAGTTTTTAGCCAACGATCCATTTTAAGGCTCAAATTCTGAATTAACGTATGACTACAAAACTATAAATGACAAATAGCGTTTTTAAAATATATAATACAAAATTAAAGTTGGATAAAATACTTTTTATGAGGATTTAATATGATGTACTAAATGTAAAGGTAGCTCCTTATCCAAATGAAAAAAACATCGTGTGGTCCTAGGCTAACAAGATAATTATTTTGTCTGACTCAAATAAATGCAACCGTGAAAAGCTACAGCATCTACAGACCTTACTATGGGTCCAGCAGTCTAGCAAAGGCTCCTAATGAACGAAAAATGCCAAACACGAAACCTTTATGATCACTGCCATACTTAGAGACTAGTCACTAGTGTAGTAAGGCAAGTGGCGGCAAGTCCTGTGGCAACTGAAGAAAATTGAAAATTTGTTCAGGTTTTTTTTTATGAAAAAAAACTTACAAATCGCAAAGAGTATCTTGCCGAAATATAGCATCCTGCTGCCTTCGGACATTTCAACACAAATGAATGCTGTTACTACAAGATAAAGACCCCATACATTGGCCTTTTCTTATCTGTTCCTTTCACGGCGCATTAATTTCGTTGATGAGATCTCTCGTAGCAAACTGAAAAGCAAGTTGAATTCATATTTACAGAATTTCAATGCTAACCACGCATAATAGAGCTTGGGGCGCCATTTTTTGCATTTTAATTTTTTCGGCAAAAATATCGGTTTACGATTATCGATGTATCCGATATTTTCTTCTCGATATATTTCGATACGGTTTCGAAATATCGATCATTTTTATTTGTCCAACCCTACACACAGCACACAAAAGTGAAACGAAAATAAATTTCTTATATTGAAAATTGACACGCGGAAAAATTTTACTTTTCAAAAACTCAAAATTTGAAAATCAACGCGGACTTTGTTTTTTTTTGTCCATGTAGGATTTTTTTAAATGAATATGTACTTTGAACCTAAGCTTGCGAGTTTGAACAAAGGTTAATGCATACTTTGTTTCTTAAACATATTTGCAATCATTCAAAAAGCTATGGCCATGTACCCCCAGGGGTCCGCTGACCACAGTTTAAGAAACGCTGTTTTAGAGCATTTGGTTTTTCATATTTGTGTTTTAGATTTTTACAGACATATCAAAGCCTGAAATCAAACCATTTTAGTCTACGTTCTGTTTAATATCTTTTACAAAACGTGGGTTCAATGCGGAGAAAACAACCTGGAAAATATACTTTTATTGATGCTCAATTTTTAAATCCGGTATAAATAACGAACGAATTGATACTATTTGAAGAGGTGGCTGTATAAAAGTGGCGTGTAAGCATTATAGGATGAAATTTTCAGGAAAGATAGAATATGTTATGATAGTTAGTTTGTGAACTAGATTAAAGAGAGTCTTATGAAGAAAAGAAGTCTTTTAATTTCAGCCACCAAACTGCTTACATAAATTCTGCCTCCAGGCTTGGATTTGAAAAATAGTGCAAGTTATAGAGGTTATCAAATTTTTCAACAAAGTGGGTATGATTTTCGGGCAATTATCGGTCGGGGAACTCGAATCCGTGATTAGCTTTTCTTCTTTTTTCTTTCTTTCTTATAAATAGATTGAAAATTGACCGGGTAAAAGTAAAAAAGTACCGATTTTTCACTTTCTACATGCAACACCTCAAATATTATTTTACCGCCGATCCCGTGGCGGTACATTTTTAATGTACTGTTATTTGCTTTAAAGAACGCTGAAACCACTATATGCGAACTAGTTCGCATATAAAAATTCCGGCTAAGTTAAAGTTACACACAATATATGTATATTTTTAAAACTAACATAACCTACGTTTGTATGACATAAATAAGTACGTAAGCAACCAATAGAGAGCGAGGTGTAGTGTGTCCACATAAACCACTACTGCACGCTAAAACGAATTCAAATAGAGGGGAACAACTTTTATTAAGCAAGTGACCAAATTACACGTAAGAGTAAACAAATAAGAACACACCCCTTTTTAAGTGTTGCACTCGATTGCACTAAGTCAATGAATTTGCTTAGATAGATCTAACAAAAGTTAAAACGAGTTTTTATACATATTTACATTTAATTAAGTAAGGATAGATACTGGAGCGTATGTATAAAACTGAGAAAGTTATTTTACTCGAAGTATTTATAGGCTCAGAAATTGACCTCTCGTTCTGAAAAATATGAGTAAATGAATTTCGTATGCTTAAAAATGTCAAAAAATCATTTGGCGTATTACTCTGTTAAAGGGATGCCCATGGCAAAAAAACATCGATGTTTTTTTCGATGTGATGTATTGAAATGTTGAATCGATGTTTTTCGATATATCAACAAAAAACATCGATGTTTTCGATATATTGCATGCAATTTGCATTTCAATACTTGGCACTGAAAGTTAAAAAGAAGCGAAGGAATAAACAAATTTAATTCATATAATTGCCTTTGAAAAAAGCCTTTCAGATGGCACTGAGCTCCCAACCATAGTTAAATATTTATAGCCCATGTTGTACAATTTCGGAAATTGTACTTTATAATGTGCCCATACTTCCAAAGGGCTTTCATTATATCGACACACTGGAGTCCTCAAATAAACAGTTAGCTCATCTTAAAGACTTTCGTCAGATTTATTGGTTTTTCAATTTCGCTGAACAAGTTTATAGTGATCTGTCCAGATGTTAAAATCTGACTGAAAAAAGTTGTCTGAACCGTCAGAGTCAGATACAGCACACGCTTCTTCACGAATATCTCTCTTCATCAAATCTTTAATTTTAATTAAGGCACTAGAGCAAGCCATCGGGTCTACGAAATGAAGTTTTTTGAACCGTGGATCCAATATTGTTGCAATAGCTAATGACGAAACCTGTTCGATTGCACCCATCCTTTTGTTGATCTCGTTAATAGCACGTTTATGTACCTCCTTTAGCAATGGTTCTTCAATGACTAGACACCTTGAAATCATACATCGCACTAAGGGAATGACTTTACTGCTAGAACAATATTTTTCGCTGGATATTTCTTTAGTGACAGCTTCAAGTTGGCGTAATATGTTAAGATGCACTGGGAGCAACGTCAATTCCATACCAGTTAACATCGGTGGTGCTGTTGTACTGAATTAAAGTTTCGCTTACTGCATTCCGCAGCTCAAAAAATCGTTGAACCATATAATACGTGCTGCTCCATCGGGTTGGAACATCCTGTATCAATTTTGTATCAGCTTTCATAGATTTTCGCAAATCGTCGCTTGCTACACAACTTTGTTTAAAAAATGCAGCTATGCTCTTAACCTTCGACATTATTTCTTGTAATTCTGGAATTGCTATAATATGCTGAGCAACCAAATTACGGGTGTGCGCAAAGCATGGGATGTGTTTTTTTTTTATCTCAAAAGCAATTTCCACAGATTTCACCATATTTGAGGCATTATCGGTGACTACCGCGGTGCCTTTTTTAGTATTAATACCCCATTCAATACAGGTTTTAGTAACCATTGTTGCTATATATTCAGAAGTATGTTTCTCATTCAGGTGATACACTCCCAATGTTACTGCCTGAAGTTCAATGCCAATACCGAAATGAGCTGTGACACCTAAAAAACTTCTTATTTCTCCTGGGAGTCTTATAATGAGGTGCTACTGTTTTCAATAAATTCTTAAAACCTTAATTTTCGACAAGAGCAAACGCTAGAGCTAGATTGCACTCGGCGCAGCCATTTTAACCGAAAGAACAAAGAGTCATTGCATCAGCTTAGGCGACTTGATAATATGAAAACTATTGATTATAATTGTCAAAATCTGAACGAGTATTATGCATACACAATCCGATTCAGTCGTTTGGAAGTTGAAGTAAAAGTGAAACAGTAAAAAATAATTATCGATATATAGGACAAATACATCGATTGTATGCATCGATATTAAGTGTTTTGATATATCGGGTTTATTCGATACATCAAAGGCTTACATCGATGTTATATCGAGAATCGATGTATATCGGGCATCACTACTCTGTTAACCGATAGCTTTTGCATAAGGACAGAAAAAATCGAGTAAAAGCTACCTTTACTCAGAAATTTCTGAGTCTACTATTTTGTTGACTCTTACTTACTTACTGACTCTGCTTACTTTTCTCCTTTATCCTTTGCACAGTAGATTTTGATGTACCTGCTCTAGCCGCCATATCTCGCACTGACGTGTTGGGATTCTGCCTAAAAAGGCGCTTCACCTTCGCCGCTACCTTTGGGTTAGAAAATTCTGGTTTTCTGCCTGAACCCTTTTTTCGTGAAACAGGTAGACCCTTCTTATAATTAAAAATAACAGTTTGGACAGTTCTTTCTGATGCACCAACTATTTTTGCTATAGCTGAATATTTTAACCCTGTATTTTGCAGGTATGTGGACAAAATCAGTTCGAGGACTTTTTCTTGCTTGCTAGACATCTTTGTCGTTAGAAGTGCTATCTTCAAGTGTTATGCATCATATCAAACGTCACTTTATAAGGAATAAATATTTTGTCCTTTTAGACCTATAAGATTATCAGGTAGAGTATAATCTTAAAAAATAAAAGTGCAAGTTTTTTCTGGGACAGTCCTTATATAGAGAAGAGATAGAGATACTAAATAATGTAAAATGTTATATTGCAAAAGTGTTAAGTATCGATAGTAATTTCTTGCCTCAATATTACTTTCATCGGACCAAATCACTTTGGACCATTCAGTAATCGACCAATTTTTGTATTTTTTAGCTCTTTCTAGTCGTTTTTTGAGGTCCGATTCTGAGAGCCATGACTTTTTCTGGCTTTTCTTCCTGATAATCCTGTTTCACGTAGTCGACGTCGTACAGTTTGCGCGGAAATGCTTAAATCTGTCTCTTCATGGAGCTCTGTAGACATCTTTAATGATGTTTCTTTCCGATCACGAAGTGAAATTCTTACCAATTTTCGGTCTTTTCGGATCGAAGTAACACGCTTTCTCCCACTTCTAGGCTTGTTTTTGCAGGAACCAGTTTCTGCGAACTTTTTTAAAGTAGTTTGTACGGCACATATTGAACACTTCAATTTTTTCTCGATTTTAACTTAACTCATGCCGTGGGAGAAAAGCAAAGCGTTCACTTAATTCTTTACGCTTTGGCATATTCCGAATTTTAGAACAATACACTTCAAGAAAATATTACAATTAAAACCAAATTTTGTAGTTAACAACGACAATCACGCTTCAAAAAACACTTAACGACTGACTCAAAAACGCAGTAAATTAAAAGATAGACGCTACTGTTGTGGCGCAGCAACCCAGATATAGTTTTTTATGAATTATAACAGTACATGTGCTTACGTGACCATTTCTACGTAATCAGATAGACGTACATAATGCTAATACTTTTGACCACGACTGTATATAAATACATAGCCTCATCAGACCAGTTTTGGTTAATTTGTAATGAGATTCGAACTCCGACCATTCCATAAATTATGTGTCGACAGTTGCTCTTAGCACTTGAGCCATGGAGGTTCTGCCAATGAAATGTACAAAGTGCACTTTTATATGTACATAAAGCAGAGTTTTAATAATTTCATAGTAGAACCGCGGCCGAACCCACCACGAAGCCGGTGTTGGACACTTTGGAGATGTAAGCCCTAAGCCGTGGCCATGTGTATTCTGCAACTTTATGATCATCACATATGCTCCGCCTAAAATAAAACTTTAGGATACTTACAATGTATGGATAAAGAAGCTCCAGCGAAAAAGGTATTCGAAGGGAAGGTCCCCGGTCAACGACGAAGAAGGAGACCATGCCTCCGGTGGATAGACCAAGCTTAGGAAGCCCTAACTACGCTTGGCATTAATGATTGGAGAAGGCGCGCGCAAAACAGAGGCGCCTGGCGAGAGCTAATGAGGTCGGCCGTAACCTGACAACGGGTTGTTATGGCCATCTAAGTAAGTAAGATACTTAGAATGTAACAGCAACCCGCGAGTTATCTGCTACTAAGGATTGGTAGATGAATCATGGAATGTCCTAATTATAGTGGGACGGATTAAATTGTTTGGGTTTCGCAATGAATTTAAGTTGGATTTTTCCCAAAAATTTTTTAAAACGAACGTAAAAGCACAATGATCTTGGAAGTCGATTGGAAAAAAGAAGAAGAAGCCGTTGCCAAATCACGCCGTATGACGGACTATTAAATCCGTCAAAATTTGACAAAAATCGTCATATCTCTAAGGCTGTCAGTTAAAATTTGTAATATTAACTCATCATTATTGTAGGACATTAAATTATCTTTCTTATGACATCCATTCAGGGATTCCCAAATTATAATCCGCATCTTCCGTTGGTTATATCTCCGAAACCCGATCCGAGCTGCACTTTTCGATTTAATAAATTTTTTTTTGTGCTTCTAACCCCCTATTATTTCGAAAACAAAAAACCAATTTGGGCAAGGATGTTTAAGCAAACATGTTTTACAGAATTATTTATTTATATTTTAAAAATACAGATATCCAAATTGTGATTTGATTTGTAAAAGAAGTTTGATTCCACAAGGAATGCAATATAAAAGAAATTTATTAATAAAAATAAAATTTTTTTGTTTTGTGATTTGCGATAGATTGTCGAAGACATAACTCGAAATTGTCATCAACGATTTGCATAAGAATTTTAGAGATGATATCACTGAAAGCCGTCATCAATAAAATGTTAAGTCAATATACTGGCAAAGCTCGTTAAAGGGCGTGGCACAGCCCAAAATTTTAAAAAACGTTATAATAGGTTTGTTCGAAGCAGATTTTGTGGTAAAAATTGAAAAGTGTCAAATCGCGATTTTTGAGAGAGTAAAAGCTAAAATTTCTCTGACTACTCGAATCACCACAATTCTGTCTAGAACGGAATAATAGGTAAAAATTGAAGACTGTCAAAAAGTTGCTCGTATTTTAGTAAACAAACAATGGCAGAGTTTAGGAGCTAAAACCAGCACCATAGTTGCGTAACCGTTTGGTTAAGACATTCTGAATGCAAGGCGAGTGAAGCATTTTCGAGAATATTATTGAAATAACTTAAAAAGTAAATGTTCGATTTTAAAGTTTTCTGCCTGATTTGTATAGCTTCATAAATTATCTTGAACTTTGATTTATTTTAAATGCATAAAATGCATTTTGTAAATGTAAATGTAAAGTAAACGTTCGATTTTAAAGTCTTCTGCCTAATTTTTATTGCTTCATAAATTATCTTGAACTTTGATTTATTTTAAATGCATAAAATGCATATTAAAACAATGCTTAGGATGTTAGTCCTGAAAAGTTGTGCAATAAATTTTTTTTGTTCAAACAAAGAGTTATGTTCGATGGATTTGTAAAAACAAAAAAAAAATGGAGCAACTTTCATTTAGCAACAACACTTCCTATTCCTTACGTTAAAACTGCGCACTATGAAAAACAGTATCTTAAAAATAATTAATGACTACCGTACAACCATTCAGGTAACATTCAACTTTACGATTCCTTTTCAATAAAAAATCGCTCAGCCATTTAATTAAATAAATGAGCATTTACCAAGAAATGTTTTGATTTCAAGCTTTTTGGTATGTTGCTCCTTCTTAACACAACCTTATAAGAAGTGAAAAAAAATCAACGCTGAAAATTATTTTATATGGAAAGTATTGGACAGGTATAATTCAGACAGGAAATTTCATTTCCCTCTCATGCAAAAAGTGAGTCACCAGTCTCGTTGCCTACGATTTTGACAGTCTTCAATTTTTAGCCACAAGAAATTTATCTTGGTGAAAATTGAACTTATTTTTGGGAGGGGAAGTGATCAGCTGTTTCTTACTCTCATTTTTTCTCTCTCAAACACCACATTTTTTCTGTCTCGAACACTTTTTGTGGTAAAACTTTATAAATATTTATAAATATTTACCTATTTTTTCAGTCTCGAACAAACCTAATAAGAGAGCTAACAACGTAATCCTAATTAACCTCTTTCCTCTTTTCCGTAATTAACCTCGTTCAACTTTATCTGTTTTCTTAATTTTTTCAGCTTTTTTTATAGATTTTGAATTGTTTCAACATTTTTCAACGTCTTTCAGCTTTTTTCAACATGTTTCATTTTTCCATATAGAGAAAACTACATCATTCAGATATTTTTGAAAGATATGTCTAAAAATATCAACACTTTCAAAATTAAAAATTTGGGAAATGCAAATTTCATTAGTTTTTATGAATTATATATTAAAGTGTTTATTTTGAAAATTTCATAGTTTTTTTTTAATATGTTACCTATGCGTTGGCATTGGGTTTAAAAATAATTCTCCCAAAATTTCAGCTTCCTAACTCAAACCTGTAATCGGCGGAAACAAAGTTTATGTCCGATTTCATTGAAATTAGACAAAAAAAAAAAAACGGAATTACCAAAACATAAAAAAAATCTGCCTTATGCGTTGAACAGAATTGAGACGGGGTCAGCAAAGCGGCAACAATTACACGCTGTCAAAAAAAAAAACCTTCAGAAAATCGTTTGAGTAAACACAATTGCGTCGGACGAAGGGCGACATAAAATTTAGCAGCCATTTTGTTTTCATTGACATTTCAAACTTAAATATAAAAATTGACACAAGCTGATTGGAAATCCAACACTGATCCGACGGTGAAAATAGAATTAAGTCTAAATCGACGGGTACCCGTCGGCAGGTTACCAGTCGAACCCCGCCATTCTGTCCAATTTCAAACGATCAAGTGTGTTACAATTTTTGACAGCAAGTAATCGTTGCCGCTTTCCCGATCCCGTGCCAGTTCTGTTCAACGCATTAGTTTTGACCCATGTTGCAGAAATTTCGGGAGGGTTTTCTTTAGTTCCAATGCTAAGGCAAAGCCAAAAAATCAACAAAAATTTTAAACAAGTGTTAAATAAGTTTTTTTGATCGAAAAACACGAAGCGGTGAAGCCATAAAACATTCATGGCTCTTTTTTATACCCTACACCGAGGGTATATTCACTTTGTCTCTCCGTTTGTAACACCTCGAAGGGGGCGTGGCAGGTATGGAAAAGTATATATATTCTTGATCAGCGTCACCACCTGAGTCGATTTCGCAATGTCCGTCTGTCTGTCTGTCCGTTAAAATCATGTTTACGGGAAAACCAAAAAAGCTAATTGAATAAAACTTTCACACACAGGTCACATCTTCTTGCAGGCATCTTGCTATTGAAAATCGGCGAAATCGGTTGACGGACACGCCTACCGCCCATACTCTATGTAAATTTACCCAGGCCAATTTTGAAAAAAGTTGCAGCGATTTGATGAAACTTGGTGATTTGATGCACATATGAACCAAATTAGGACTAGGCTGGGTTTTAACTTTCCTAAAGGTGGTACAGGGGCGTGGCACAGCCCTAAATTTTATCATTTAAACTACCATATCTTGTAAGCCATTCAAGATATTGCGATGAAATTTGGTAAACGGATAAATATCAAATATATCTTGAATTGAGATAAAAGTGGGCGGAATCGAGAAAATGGGCGTGGCACTTTTCAACTGTTAAAAATTTTGATTCCGTATATCTCATTATTGGCACAAACGATTTCCATAAAAATTTTGGGGATGATGCCGCTGAAAGCAGTCATCAATACAATCTCAGCTACTTTACTGAAAAAACCCGCTCAAGGGCGTGGCACCGCCCACAATATTTATAAACGTTACATAAAGAAAGAGAACTAACAACGTAATCGTTATGCAATTTAATGAGGTAGATATACTTCCTATAAGGTCTCTTATAACAAAAATTTGGTTCAATAGTACCAGTGGGCGTGGCACCTCCCATATAAGCAAAAAACGTTTATTGTTATAGATAGTGTGCTATGAGAGTAATCTCCATAAAATTTGGTCTATAGATGTCAGTTGCTATAAGCTTTAAAAATAAATTAATTTTGACAGGATTGCATCAGTGGGCGTGGCACCTCCCATATAAACATAAATTTGTAAGCGCTGTTTTAAGTGAACTATTGCAGCAATTGCTATGAAATTTAATGTAAGTGGTTCAGTTGCTATAGAGTATATCTGAATCAAAATTGGCTGAAATAACACCAGTGGGCGTGGCACCTCCCATACAAGTAAAATACGGTAAGTGGAATATTTATGGAAATATGTGAGCAATCACACTAAAATTTGGTGTTAGAGGTTTGCTTATGGAAAGCTATTTCTGGATCAAAACCGGGCTGGATTGTACCAGTGGGTGTGTCACCGCCCTAAATTTTAAATTTATCTGCGGCACATATCGCAAACTATACAAGCTATTGTGCTGAAATTTAAATAGATTATTGAACCAAAAGTGGGCGGAATTGGACAAGTTGGCGGAATTGGACAAGTGGGCGTGGGATATTTCTAATTTTTCATTTCTATTCGATTTTTTTCAACATTTTCCTTATTCTTTCGACTTTTTCAACCCTGTAACTTTTTCCAATATATCCTATATGTATTTGTTCGACTTTTTCAACTTTCTTCATTAGTTTAGTTATTTTTTCGACTTTTTCACCCATTTTGAATTGTTTCAAGTTGTTTCAACTATTTTAGAGTTTTTCAACCTCTCTCAACTTTTTTCAACATTTTGCATATATTTTCGACTTTTTCAACATTTTTCAACCTCTGTCAACCTTTCTAACATTTCACATTTTTTTCGACTTATTCAACCTCTTCAACGCCTTTTTAACATTTATTTAAAAGGTACTTTCAGCGCAGTGTAGGGTATGTGAGTTTAGGCCTGGCCGAAGATAACACCTTAACTTGTTTCTCTTAAGAATGGAAATATATACTGCTATGTATGCAAACTTTTTTCCCGATTACGCTCACAATTTACTCATGGAGGTTATTGTGATGGGAAAAAATGCTACTATTCGTTTGATTGAGCACGAAATTTCTAAGTACCACATAAGTGTTGTAATTGATTTTGAAGCACTCACTAAAGAAGTTGAGTGTATTGATCAATAACTGACACAACCAGCAGAAGATCAAGCAAAACAATGGCAAGAAGTTCTCAGGAACTTAATAAGTGCGGTAGTTTTTATCAGTGAAATGGGTTTGGCATTTAGAGGGGAAAATCAGATATTTGGGTCACCAAAGGCAAATGGCAACTATCTAGGATTACTCGAGCTTATAGCAGAGTATGACGACTTTTTAACCAACCACATAACATACGGAAACCGTAGAAGAGGTCAACTATAGGTGAACTATCTTTCATCAACGATTTGCGAGGAACTTGTGCAACTAATTGGCAAACGAGTTTTCAATTGAGTTATCTCTCGAATCAAGCAAACAAAGTAATATTCCATATCTTGAGACTCAACTCCAGACGAAAGTCACGTTGATCAGCTTACTTTGATCACAACCCTGTCCCTCTATATATCATGTCTAACGTGGGCCATAAAGCTAAGGATATGTTTGCAGGATTAAGCAAGTTTTTGAATGAGAATAACTTGAATATTCAAAACTGCCATGGTCAGTCTTATTATAACGCTTCTTCAATGAGCGGAAGGTACAATGGCCTTCAAGCATTGGTACTGACTGGTTGGTTGTTTCCTCTATGTATTCACGTTCAAGTGGAAGTACTTTCAAAGAAACCGATCAGAAAATTGTATGCCTTAATTGTGTACGTTTCCATGCCATTTTAAAAGTAACACTATTTTGCATTAGTACGGTGTGTGTGATTTTGAAAAAAAAAAAAGAGTATAAATAACAGCACGAAAACAAAGGGTCCTATTTTAGCTGTCGCTAAAATAAAATTGGTGGTCTTTTTTTTTCTACGATCAAAAATCATAAACATAAGCTCTGATTTTTATTTCTCTTAAGACATATTAAAAATTGGTGGTGTTCGAATGTAGCAGTGGACGTCTTTTATACTTTCGTTTTTAACATGGGTTAGAGTAAAAGTAATATGTAAGAATTTCCTAAAAATTCATAAGCGATTTCTTTTTGCTATTCAATAAATTTTTTGGGAGGGGGCCCTCGCCAAATGATCAGCCTAGGGGCCCGCACACACCTAGACACGGCCCTGTTCATCGGTGATGTTATCCGTTTTCGGAATAATTACTAAAATTTTTATTAAAAATCTAACGTCTGTGGAGCTCTATGAAAATAATTCAGAAAATTACAGAGAATCTATTAATGTTTAGACAAAAAAATTTACAATTTATTTTATTTGTTCGTCAAAAAAAGAGCAAGTATTTCAAAATTAGCAACAAATAGTACATAATTTTAAAGGTAATGAATTCTACTATCTAGATAAATAAGTTAGTAATACATTTTTTTTAAAAAAAAACAGTTTTTAAAAAAAATCAACATTTTTCAAAAATCCTCATATCTCAAAAACTATCAAACGGAACTAAGTACCTATTTATTTCACAATTTCATACCTCATTAAGTTACCTTTCATATATCTATATTTTGGAAATCCGTTCAGAGATTTCCAACTTACACCGTTTTTTATAAAAGCTATATTCGGAACTGCCCATGGCTATATCTCCGAAGCCAGATCTGAGCGATACTTTTTGTGCGGGTTTATTATTTATTTCTAAAACGCTACTTGCCCTAAAAACAATTAAAAAAAATCGGAGAGTTGTCCCTAAAGTAAACCTGTTCCAAAACTGCTTCCGAATAACCTGGAGTGGTATCCGCTAAGGGGCCGTTCATAAATTACGTAAGACAATTTCATGACTTTTTGACCCCCCCCCTCCCCCGAGTAAGATTTAGTAAGATTCTCACTACCCCCCCCCCTCCCCCCTCCGAAATCTTACGTAAGATTCATAATTAAGGTGAAACTAGTCAAAAAATGTATTTTTCATGTGATGTACTATATTGCTATGTATATTTAGTTTTAATATACATATGTTACATATTAAATAAATATTACGAAATTACAAACTACACATTTGTTTTTCAAGATGAATAAAAAAAGTCATCGTAAGTCATCGTTAGTCCATGCACTTTTCAACCAGTCTGATAGTGAACCTACAATTGGCACACCCGATTCGTCTGTTGAATTTTCTGATTCACATTCAAACTCTTTAACATCAATATCCTCGTTGTCATGCCACTCTGCAACTTGACAAATCTCCGATTGTTTTAAAATGCAAAGGCTTTTCCCCTTTCCACGTTTCAAAATTGAAACTAGTTGAATCATGTGAGTGCGACTACCGTCTTTTCTATGTAGTTTTTTGTGCATTACAGTAGCTTTTTTCGAGGCAAAGTACTGGTCACAAATATTACAAACTCGATCAGCTAAGACGTTTGCAAGCGAAGGACAAAAAAAATCGTAAGGCATGATTTTGAACTGTGGATGTACTTTTGACCAATCGTAATTTAACGCTAAGCGAAGAAATAGAGGACAAAACTGATTGCTGTTTTGGTCTCCTGTTGAAGAAGGAATCGAAAGCGAATCTTCTAGTTGAAGACGACAAGTGCAAGGGGGTGGTAAAGAACCGGGACAACATCAACAAAATTTCAAAGTCGACGTATCTGCGTGTAAATGCCTGAATAATAGCAAACTTGTGAGACGGTGTTACAAGTCCACCCTGCGTGTAAACAACATACATATATTTCATTACATAAACAGAAGAGAAGTTGTCCCGTTCAGAGTCGATTACTTAAATCGATTGTAATCGATATTTCTGAATCTTTCGTGACTGTCGAAAATTCAAATATATTTCATTACTGTCACAAATGACGATGCGTTAATACAACTATAATGTAT
This sequence comes from Tricholauxania praeusta, assembly GCA_949775025.1. Classification (NCBI taxonomy): domain Eukaryota; kingdom Metazoa; phylum Arthropoda; class Insecta; order Diptera; family Lauxaniidae; genus Tricholauxania; species Tricholauxania praeusta. The sequence continues at coordinate 48,754,755 of OX459031.1, forward strand.
GAATACGCATTTTAAATCTTACGTAAGATGATCATTCACCCCCTCCCCCCCTCTCGTAAGATGTAGTAAGAATCCGCCGACCCCCCCCCCCCCCTAAACGTCTTACGTAATTTATGAACGGCCCCTAAGGTGATAGTTGATTATCAACTATCGCACTTTTGTTCTCTGTAAGGTGATTGTCAACTTGTTTATCGCTAGTTTTTAAGTGATAGCTATTTAGGTGTCGTTTTCAAAAACGACAATCAAAAAAGCGGCAGTCAACAATCACCTTAGCGGATACCACTCCTGTTCTTCATACTTCAATTTTTAGAAGTTCACATCTTGACAGCATACAAAAAAAGATTATGTGTTCACGCTGTTTTTCGATGTTCGCTTCACATGAAATGCCCGATTAATATGACTTTAAAAATAAATTGCATCCTAATTTTTAAGGGCCCACTAAACGAAGTACTTAACAAACTCAGAGTAGACTTTTTAGTGCTTATGTTGTACTTCGTTGAACATAAGAAACAATGTAGCCATGGTTGTAAAACTATGGAATATTTCCACAATTACATAAATTTTAATAATTGAACAATTTTATATTGAACTTTTTTAGTCATTTTTATCCAACAAACATGACAAAGATAACAAGTGGATCAATTTAACCTGGTAATTTTCTTTCTTATATTTCCTAAATAAATGGAGTTCATTCACAAAATGAATTGAATGACATTAATTAAGATACTTAAAACAATAAATATGCAAATCTATGAACATTTTATAAATTTCAAAAAAAATATAAAGTAAAATAGCTAATATTTTACTATTCGTGCAGTTTGTGGGGAAAAGTATTGATAAATGCAGATCGTGCACCACTGAATTATCAATCTTTGCTGTATGTATTGTGTGCATATTTCTGCAGCACTCCAAGCCCTTTCCTTTACATTTCGATTACAATAAAATGCGTCAATTTTATTGTATAACATATTCTTTTTTCCACATTTTCTATTAATTTCAAAATAAATGTATTTTCCACTTCTGGCTCCATTGCAAACATATTTTTTTATGTATATAATGCATAGCTAGCTGATTCCGTACAAAATGTGCGTTCAGTTTCGAGGGCCAACTAAACCATGCACGCTTTGACTGCAGTCAAAGTGCAAGTGTGCGAATACACACAAATCGTATTTCAAAACTACAGGGCCAACCATGATTTAACTATACATGGTTGGAGCGATGCCAGATAGTGCCTCTTTCTTTATTAATTTTCTCTTCGCGAATTGTCAAAATCGAGCACAACAAAAAGTGATAATTTGGTTTAAAAGAAAAACAAAAACATTTGTTTCGCAAAGATAAATTGATTTTTTATTTCGCGTGAGAATTTTTTCTTTTAAGTCTTTGTTTAAGTGAATTACAATGCCGAATTTTTTTTGAGCTATGTCGCACGGCTGCCTCGAAGGAAAACATTTAACTTTTTGTGTTCCCGCGAATCAGGGACGGCGTCGACAGTGGATCGAAAGCTGCGGCAAGAGTTTGAAAGGATCGTCCCGTACAAGTAATTTTGAAGCTCCAAGACTTAAAGGCAGGATTTATTACGTCCTGAAGGTTACACAATCCGGTTTCAGCTTGATTGATGGTGGTCTCCATAGCCACTAACTTTAATTTTGTTCACATAATTTTGATATTTTATCTTCTTTTTTCCTTTGTTTTGATTATGTTGTTGACAATTTGCGAAGAGGTGTCCCAGGGTTGTATTTTCAAATTTTGACAACGTGCTCCAACCTATATAGTTAAATCATGGGGCCAACTAAACCATGCACGCTTTGACTTCAGTCAACTTATGCCAGTGTGCGAATACCCACAAATCGTATATTAAAACTACAACGTACTTAACAAAAAGTTTCGTTCAATTTCCACAAATGTCATTTCCTTAAGGAAAGAGCGAAACTGAACGCACTTTCTGTACGGAATCAGCTGTCTATGAATTGTTTACATAAAAAAATATGTTTGCAATAGTTGTGTCTGTTTACTTTCGTAGTTTAACTTGTAGTTAAATCCGTAGTCAAAATTTAACTACAAAAATTCTTTTGGCGATTTTTGTTAACTATTTTTTGGAGAGAGAGTGAACAGCTGTTTATTTCTCGTATTTTCGTGCTCATATTTAACTACATTTGGAAGTAAACAGATACGAGTTAGGCAGTTTTAGGCAGATTTAGGCAAAAAAAAGGCGCCTTGAGTTAACTTTTGGCGAGTAAACAGACACACCTAATGGAGCTAGAAGTGAAAAATCCATTTATTTTTAAATTAATAGGAAATGTGAAAAAAATAAGTGGTTTATACAGTAAAATTTACGCATTTTATTGTAATCGAAATGTAAGGGAAAGGGCTTGGAGTGCAGTTGCAGAAATATGCATTTTAATATACACACACAATACATACAACAATTTGTTTGACAATTCAGTGAGGCCTCACTTTGCTTTTGCCAATACTTTTCCCCACAATCTACACGCCTAGTACAAAATGAGTAATTTTGTTTTATTTTTTTCTTAAAATTAGTAAACACAATATCTGGATTGGATATTTATTGCTTTATGTATCTAAATTAATGTCATTGAATAACATTTTGAGAATGAATTCAATTTATTTAGGAAATATAAGAAATAATATTTATGCAATTGTGGGAATATTTCATACGCTTGCAACTATGGCTACATAGCTTCTTAAAGGGCCAACTAAACCATGCTTGCTTTGACTGCAGTCAACTTCTGCAAGTGTGCGAATACACACAAATCGTATATCAAAGCTACAACGTACTTAACAAAAAGTTTCGTTCAATTTCCACAAATGTCATTTGCTTAAGGAAAGAGCGAAACTGAACGCACTTTCTGTACGGAATCAGCTGTTTATGCATTGTATACATAAGAAAAATTTTTTGCAATGGAACTTGAAGTGGAAAATACTTTTGTTTTGAAATTAATAGAAAATGTGAAAAAGAAGATAATTAAACAGTAAAATAGACGCATTTTATTGAAATCGAAATGTAAAGGAAAAGGCTTGGAGTGAAGTTGCAGAAATATGCATTTTAATGTACACACACAATACATACAACAATTTGATTGACAATTCAGTGATGCCACGCGCTGTATTTGCCAATACTTTTCCCCACAATCTACACGCATATTACAAAATGAGCAATTTTGTTTTCTTATTTTTTTCTTAAAATTAGTAAAAACAATATCTGGATCACATATTTATTGCTTTAAGTATTTAAATAAATGTCATTGAATAACATTTTGTGTAAGAATTCAATTTATTTAGGAAATATAAGAAATAAAATTTATGCAATTGTGGGAATATTTCACACGCTTGCAACTATGGCTACATCGCTTCTTAAGTACAACGAAGTACAACATAGCCACTAAAAAGTCTTCTCTGAGTTTCTTAAGCATTTGACAGGCTTTTCGTTCAAATTTGACAGTAGGTTACGCTAGGCGATGCATGGTTTAGTTAGGCCTTAAGTTCAACTCTGAGTTTCTTAAGCATCTGACAGGCTTTTCGTTCAAATTTGACAGTAGGTTACGCTAGGCGATGCATGGTTTAGTTGGGCCTTCGTTCTTTCCTTAAGGAAATTACATTTGTGGAAATTGAACGAAACTTTTTGCTTAGTACGTTGTAGTTTTAATATACGATTTGTGTGTATTCGCACAGTTGCATAAGCTGACTTCAGTCAAGGCATGCATGGTTTTATTGGGCCAATGGCTTACTTTATCATTTTGAAAACTGAGAAAGTTGTCTTCTACTTTCCCAGTGTTACTATTAGGGGAGTTCACATTATCCCTTATGCCATCCAACATGGCTTGACAAAATCAATGGTCGATAATGTGAGCTCTAGAAATGACCGCATGACACAAATGTTGGACGGCTTTCAAAATTCTTCGATTTTTCAGCTGGTTTGTCCAACCATACAACCTATGTGAACTGACTGTCAAGCATAGTAAAAATTTTTCATTTTAATAGGTTTTCATGCAGTTAACTTTGATGTGAACCCTTACACATTCTTCTGCAATTGATGTTTGATGGCATGCTCTATCATGTAAACGCAAAGCAATATTGACAGTCACACATGTTGTCAAGCCATGTTGAACAGCATGAGGGATAATATGAGCTGCCCTATACAAAACGATACATCGTGTATATAGCGTTGCCACCGTGACATAAATTTTTTAGTGATGACATAATTTGAACTAGTAATATAAAATAACTCTCTCAATATGTATAGCGTTTTAAATTTTATATTTGTATGGACGGTAGGCGTGTCCACGAACCAATTTCCAAACCAAAGTGTGCATGCACCAAGTTTCATTCAATTATCTTGAATGATTTTCCCGTAATCATGATTTCCACGGACAAACGGCATGGTTAAGTCGATTCAGGTGGTGACGTTAATCAAAAATATGGATACGTACATGCTTTATTTTATATAAATTAATTGGTTCAAGTAGCCATAGACACATTCAAACTCTGCACTACATCGCAGCGCAGCGAAATTTGCTGCGCAGACGAACCAGTGTTTCACTTTTTAAAGGTTTTCTTCAAATCAATTAAGTTAAATAAATTTATTGAGTTACTAGTAGAAGTATGTACTCGCAAATAAATAATTCTAGTATTACAAATATTTCAACACAAAAATTATTCTCTTGTAAACACACAATGACAGTTGAATTTTTTGTCTCCCGTCATAATTATGTTTACTCAAACGTATTTTACCGTTGACGGCTTTTTCGCTAGGGGTTTTTCCGCCTTCCTTCGGAATTGTGTTAAACTATAACGGTACGTTTTTATGTTGAATAAAATACTGACATAATTTCAGCATTAACGTTAAATAATGTTTTTTTAGTTGATGGTAACGCTGATTTATGCCCTGCTTTAGAATGACATATAAAATAAACAAAAAATGTGTATACCTTAAAAAATTCAACATGAGCTGTTGAAACTTACGATTACAATTGGTGGAAGTACACACAACGAGTTTGTTCTCCGGAAAGAAAACATCTGCGTGCTAATTGAAACTGCGAATTTTCGACTGTGTGCTAAAAAATATTGATTAATTCTTATGCAAAATTATCAAGTAAGTTTTAGAGGATATCTTTTAACAAAACAAATATTGCTTCAAATGTGCGGTGTGGTTGTTCAGTGAAGTCAAACATTACAAATTGGAACATGCATTTGTAGTTGTACTCTTGTTCTCAATTTTCCTTTATTGAGGTTTATATGTAAATACGTATGTATGGATATGTATGTATGTTTTCGTAGAAAGCAAAGATTTTGGACGTTAAATAATTATAAGCCCAGTAAAGCATGTTCACACTGAGCATTTAAATTTTTTATTTTACACGGAACTAGCAGACTTAAATAAAAAATGGATTTGACATTTTTTTGCTCATGAAAAAAAAATACGCCCAAGAAATTTCAAACTAACAAATTTACAAAGGGACCTGCGATATATGTATTGTTGTTGGTTTTTGTCTTCAAAAAAATTAAGTTGAGAAAATCCTAAAAAAATGCGATTTGTGTTTGCTTTTTTGTATGGTTTTCGCATTATGTACATTTTCGCAGTTCATTGCCCACTGTTTGCATTTTATTGGCTTTTTTTTCGAAAAGATATTAATGTTCGGTTAGTTTCAGCCGAAAAAAATAGGTAAATATTTATAAAGTTTTATCACAAAAAGTGTTTCAGCCGGAAAAAATATGGTGGTTGAGACAGAAAAAATCAGAGTAAGAAACAGCTGATCACTTCCCCTCCGAAAAAAGTTTAATTTTTCATCCAGAAAAATTTGTAGTGGCTAAAAAGCTAAACACAACTAGGACAAACGATGGTTACAAAAAAAGAGCTTTTTGACAAACGATTATTTAAGCTGTTAATCGTGCTGGTTCTCATTTCTTCGTGTATAATAAGGTGAAGTAATTAGGGAGAGCCATGCATTCTAAAATTAAAGCCATCTTGAAAACGTGAGATTAAATTGATTTTCAGTCATCTGTCATCCTATTTGCTGTAATTTTGACATTCATAACATTTCAATTGCCCATTCAGCAAAGTTAAGCGCTTTGATGAATTGCAGGGCTTAAGCATTAAGATCTTGAAAATTTTCTGAACGATATGCTGCAAACCACATTAAATTTTAAAAATTTAGTTGCTCTGGTTGTTGCAATAACAAAAAAGACTTATTTCTATCAGATTGAAGCCCGCTGCACTATTTAGCGTAAATTTTTGATCGCATGCTTCTGGATTCTTTTGTAAAAAATACAAAACCAGGTCTGATGAATCGAAATTGAACAGATTCGAGTCCGACGACAAGCAATACTTTTGGCATCGGCCACACGAAAGAATTCAGAAGCATCAGGTAAAGGAAACCATGAAGCACGGTGGCGGAAGCCTAATGGTTTGGGGATGCTTCACTTTGTGGTATCTTGACCCTCTTCTGAAAATTGATGGCATTATGCGAGCTTAAGTTTACCGTGACTCCCATTGTCCAATGGGAAATAAACTAAACTTTTCTTATGTGCTTTTTTATTCTAAGCACAAATCTGTAATCAAAAAAAGTCGCTCGGATCTGGTTTCGGATATATAGCCATCGGAAGTTGCGGATATAACTTTTGTGAAAATCCTTATAAGTTGGGAACCCCTGAATGGATATCAAAAATATGGGTGTCATAACATTTTATTTTTCGGTCAAAAAGGGGGTGAATATTTAAAAATTTACAACAAATTATACACCATTTTAAAGGTAATAAATTAAGCTTTCTGATCATGCTAAAAAAGTTATAGGTTAATAACACAATTTTTGGAAAAAATAACGGTTTTTTAAAAAAAAATTGGTCAAAATTTCAGAAAAATCGTCATATCTCCAAAACTATGGGTTAAATTTCAAAGATTTGTTCACCATTATTGTAGGCCATTAAATTATCTATGTTATGACACCCATATTTTTGATATCCATTCAGGGGCTCCCAACTTATAAGGATTTTCACAAAAGCTATATCCGCAACTTCCGATGGCTATATATCCGAAACCAGATCCGAGCGACATTTTTTTTTGCTATTTTTATTTCCATTTTAGGAAGTAAAACAAAAAAAAAAAAGAAGGATTGGAGCATGGGAGTCACGGTAAACCTGTGCCAAAAATCCACCCGCTAACCTTCAAGAGCTTTAGAACCGAGTACAAGTAGACTGGTCCAAAATTCCGAAAAATGTTATCGTAAATCTGGTGGAAATTATGCTCAAACGCATAAAAAGCGTTATCAAAAATAAAGACCTTTGGAAAAAGTACTGATTTTTTATAATAAACATTTTAGTGCGCAAAAAGGTGCAAAACTGGAAAAGTGAGGAAATATTTTTGTTTATTTTTTTTTTACATAATATATTGAAGATATTTTTTTAATTCTTTTTGTAAAACAGAAGAGATATTCTTATCTAAAAATGTATTTATTTTTGTATAGAATGAAAACATAACACAGTAATAAACCAATTTCAACGAAAATGTGATAATTACTTTTGCACTTTTGCTCCCCACTGTATGTAGTTTACTGAAAATTTGTTTATATTTATACGCTTTTTAAAGAAAAAAAAAACTATTCAATAAATCCTTATTAAAATTATGTATTTATGGACAAAAACAATGAAAACTAGCAACAACAACGACTAGTACAATCACAACAATTATAATAAGACGATTGTCATATAAATTAATAATTATTTGAAATAACATATGTTGAAAGAAAGGAGCGCCGAAAAATTTTTATTAAAAATCACTTTTTATAAGTTTTGTAATGAGAATCGTCTTATAATAATTGTTGCTGTTGTTGCTGTTGTTGGTTTTTTATTGTTATTGTCCATAGATACAGACTTTTCATAAAAATTCATTGAATAATTTTTTTTTTGTTTTCCGATAAAAAAAGGGAAAGGATATGCAAAAATTTTTTAATGAGCTACATACCATTTTAAAGGGAATAAATTAAACTTTCTTAACATGCTAAAATAATTACAGGTCATTAACACATTTTTAGGAAAAAATAAGGTTTTAAAAAAAATAGATCAAAATTTCAAAAAAATCGTCATATCTCCAAAATAATAGGTCAAATTTCAAAACTCTGATCACCAGTATTTAAGGCCATTAAATTATCTTTTTTATGACACGCTTATTTTCCATTCAGCGGTTCCCAACTTATAATCACTTTTACAAAAGCTATGTCCGCAACTTCCGATGCCTATATTTCCGAAACTAGATCTGAGCAACTTTTTTTTTTCATATTTTTTATTTATTTTAACCCTCTTACCCCTAAAAAAAATAATTTGAAGAATCTCAGCTAAAGTAAACTTAAGCTTTATGCTCATTTAGTGCAGCCATAATTTTTTCTTTGCGGGGTGTAATGAAAGTAGGGGAAAGTGAGGTACCTTTGACACTGGAGCACATTTAACTTTGCCAATTTCAGTATGAAAACGACTAAGGCGCCAAAAAGTTTAAATGCAGAAAGCACCCTTACTTTTACTTAAAAAAAACGTTATGAATTTTGACACTTCTTCTTCAACTCCCTTCGGAGTAGCACGAGTTTTTCTGTTTTCGCGATCCCTGATGTAATTTTCGATACCAAGTACGTAAGCGTTTTGTGAATTATATGTGGTTGTTTTTGTAAATTGAGTGGCAAAATATGTTAGCATTACGTTTAAGTAACAGCACAATTAAAGTGTGCTTTGTGAAAATAAAACAGTAATGATAAAAAAAATAGGAAAACACCTCTTGATCGTTTGGGGCACATTTGACTTCTGCCAAAGGGGTACATTTGACATCTGAATATATACCACCATACAGAGAATTTAGTTGAATATGTCAAAAAGTGTGATTTAAGTGAACTGATAGTTGAAATGCTTTAAAATTAACTGATAGCTTTTATGTTTCGAACTCATTTATGTTAAGTTTTTTAATTAAATTGAACGAATTAATATGTATTTTTCGTTATTTCTTTTGTAATAAATCGTTATAAAAAAAGTTAACTAAGTAGTTTCCAATTTAACCAATAGTAAATTCTATAGCCCCATATTTTTGAAAATAAAACGCATTTGCTTGTCAGACCGAATATGAATTGTAAAAAGTGCACCGAAGTCCGAAGTCAAATGTGCCCCTTAAAGAGTCAAAAGTGCCCCGTGCCGGGGTACCTTTGACAAAAATGACTTTTTTTAAAAAAGTTTAAAAAAAAAAATACGGTGAAGTAGTTTTTTTTTAAAATTTTTTTCGAGGTTTGATACCAAATAGTCAATGTATGAAAAACAGCAACAATTTTTAAAATCCATTATTTGTTTAAGAAAATATAGGCTTTTTAATTAAGTGTCAAAGGTACCCCACTTTCCCATACATATTTCTACATACATACATATGAACGTATATTTATATTTTCTTGTTTTACTTGAAACAAGTTAATGCCTAAATAAATTATATAAGAATTTGTAATTTGATCAGGACTGAATCGACATAAAAAAACACGGAAACGAAATTTTGAAAGACAAAAAATGGAGCTTTTTATTAACTTAACAATCAAAATAAATCGAAGCGTCAAAAGACACTGCCACTGCCGACGTGTTATCTTAATTCGGGCTTAAAGCTTTGCAAATCGTGAAATAAAAATCTTATTGTACATTTTTGGATGGGGCTTACCAGTGCCCTTGGGCGTTATGGTAAGCCTAAACTGGTAGTAGACAGGAAATTGTACTGTGCTTGGTTACGCTAATGCGTAGGGTTCAAGCCTTGTACTTTTATGTACTTTGGCTTGGGCTTGAGATTGGCTTTCCTTGTATAGTCCTTTTTCAAACTACTAAGCTTGACCAGAGGTGAAGGTGCAAACTAATCTGGTACCACGGGTTGTTGGGAGCCCCTAGGACTTCGGTCCTAGCCCAACAGTGCGTGAAGCCCAATTGGGCAGATCGCATGGGAAGGATTCGTGGTGGCTGTGGTTGAAACCTAACTCGTAGGAAGGATAATATGCTAATGTAAATTACCGATGTGGAGTTGCATTCTCAACCAAGTGGCAGTTCTTAGAACTGCAAGAGATCCTAGATAGGTCTCGGCTCAAACCAAGGGTGAAGTTATGTCCATATACATAGCTTTACTTGGTAACTGTATTAAATGCAGTCGGCACGAATAGAAATTAATTCATGTGTGTGAAAATCACACTGTGATATTAAGCCGTCAAGGCAGGTGATCACATAAAAAACAAAGGACTCTGTACATTTTTGGATGTACTTATGTATGTTTATTGTTCATATTTTCAGCCATACATAAAATGTCGGCGTGGTTTGACAACAGGGTGAGGCACCTCCCAACTAAAATACTTAAAACGCTATATTTTAGTACCTATGGCAGATTTTGTTTTCGTTTTAGTAAGTACGCTTTGTTACAAAATCTCAGTTAAATGGGAAACAAACTGTTTCCGCCTTTCACAGGTTTGCGATGTTGCTAAAAGCACTCGTACTTGGACTTATTATTTAAAATACTCTAAAATGCTCTAATTTTATTAGTATCCTTAAAATATTGGAAAAAAATATAGTAGGAGGTTTTGTTTTTTGAGCCCAGTAGGCGTGCTTGTGAACCGATTACACTCATTTTTACCAATCCGATCGAAACATGGTATTATGTTTATTGAATGTGTTTTAGTTAATTTTTTGAGATTTTGTGGATTTTTGTGTCTTCAAATTTAATCTAGATGAAAAGATTCGGGTCAGATTTTGTGTTTCTCACTTTGATTGCCACTGCAGTTGTTTCTTATTTTGGTGCTAGCGTTAGTTTCATTAGGTTACAAAATTAATGAAAGTTACACTTTATACTTCACAAAAAAGTGATTGTAGATTTAACATTTTAAAGAGGGTTTCTATAAAAAGTGAGCAATTTAATTATTTATTTTGTAGCAATGAGCAGATACCCATGCAAAGTATGGAGCGGCGACAGAGCTGTAAGAAAGACTTTTATGACTTTAGCAAATGTGAATTCAACGATTTCGGAAGGTATAAATTATTGTATGTACTTTCAAGTTTTATGTAAACAAATTATCTTTATTTACAGCTCGAAATTTCGGTCTTCAAGGTTCTAAGATGGTTTTGGAGTGCGACGGTTCTGAAATTTGTGGAGATCCTGTTTTTGAGTATTACCTTAGAGCAAACACTGTTTTCTTGTTGTTGCAACATAATGAATTCTGGTCAGAAAAAACAAACCCTTCTGTCATTGAAAAGCAGCAACCAGTCACAAAACGATATACTTGTGCAAGCGATGAGTCCGAAACGTATACAAATGAAGACATAAAACCATTTGAGTTAACTGTAGAAGATCCAATTCTTTCTGATAATACCACTTTCCAGTCAACACACTTTTTTGAACATACTGCAACTAAAAACAGTAATATGCAAGACACCTACTCACCGCATTCAGTGGATTCGGAGGGAGATGAAACATCAATGTTTGAGATCAGAGAAAATTTATTATATCAAACAGAGTTAACTGAATTTTCATTTAAAAGCTTTAAAGTTCCATGGAACAAAATTCCATCTGACATTATGAACTTATTAAACAGTCAAAAAAAGCTTGGCAAACGATTAAACGCGTTTTGTAATATAATAGTTGATGCTCTAAGAGTGTATTCCATTTATATTCCGATAAAAATATTAAGATCAGTAACGCAACATGTTGTTTCTAGATATCCTCATTCTTTTCTGGAGAAAGATAGCCAAGGGAATATTATTTCAAAAAGTACAATGCCTTTTCTTTCAATGATGAGAAACAGAAACAACTTTTTAAATCGGTCATTAAATGACAAATCTTCAAAGTCAACTACAGATACACATATTACAGATCGAAGAAGACAACATAAAGAAAAGACCGCACACAAAAATAATTTTACGTTCGAGCAGAAGAAAAGCTATCTGAAAAGTTTGCATGGAACAAAAACAACTTTTGCAGAAATGGAAATAATTAAGGCATACATGAAAGATTGTTTTGCAATACAGAGGAAGTATATTAATAGCATTCCGGCCCCAGATATTGAAAATGTAAAGCAAGAATGGCCTTACATTTTTGAACGTGAATATTTGTACCAATACTTTTCAGATTTAATGAAATTTGATTCATACACATTTCTTCATAATTTCAAACGTAATCAGGAAACAATTATACGTTTTTTAAAAAAATCGAACAAAAATAATGTTATGAGCGCCGTGCAACACCTTAATGATGAAAAATCTATAATATTTGGTATTTTTGAATATTTTGGCGAAGACGTTTCTTCATTATTTATGCACTTTGAGGTATGTAATTAACTACTTCAGTGAGCACATATTTAATCTGAAACCTTTTAAATTTTAGATGGGCACGAGTTTTCAAGAAGTCACCAGACAAATTCCAACGAGTTGTCCATTTTTAGCATTAGTTAGTAAGTATTACTCTATTGTCAAATTAATATAGAATTGACAAAAATTGATTAACAAATATTTTTAAGGAATAAGGCATTAAAAATGTTATTACTTTTTTGTTTTTTGAAGATCATAGACACATTTTTTTCAAATCGATTAAAAAGTCAACAATGTCATCGATTTGTTTGAAATTTGCAGGTATCATTCTACGTTAAATTTTAAGAGCATAATTTTTCAAAGTTATCGTCATTTGAACTTTGTATGCTAAAATTATATAAAAAATTCTGAAAGGAATAAGGGCACTTTTGTAGAAGTGCTATTTTTCCGTAAATTGCCCTATATAATCTAGATGCTCTCCTCTATTTCTCACCAAAATTGCAAAGTTGCAGTAGAAACAAAGTTTCACAGTTTTGACTACATAGTAGCAACGAACTAATAAAAAATATTTCAATGCTCAAATACTACGTGAGACTTTTTGTTTTATTGAAATGCCACTGTTGCGTAAAACCCATCAAATTGTGAAGAGTTAAAAAACTAAAATTATGAAAATACGTTATTTACTAAGGAAATATCGACAATTTGAAAAAAGTTATTTCAGAATTTTTTTTATATAAATTATTATACAAAATTCAAATGACAACACCTTCGAAAAACGTGGTTTTTCAGCGAAATGAAAATATACGGGTCTCTTAAAATTGAACGTGAATTTCAAGCAAATCGATGACATTAATAGGGTCTGCCTTAATCGATTTGAAAAATAATGTGCCTAATAGATTAAGAGTTCTCCGGCCAAATGACAAAATGGTGCAACCTTATGAACTTTCTTGATCTCCTGAAATCAGAGGATATCCCATGCTATAAAAATAGCAAATGCATGCCTATTCACTCTCGCATTTTCTAAGAGCAGGTTATGCTCGCATGCTTTTTCTTTCTTACAAAAATTTGATAAGATAAGTTCAAGAAAGATCACATGAAAACTAGGCATTGTTTGCGTGGTTCTATGAATGGATTAATTTTCGAATAAAGTTTAACGTAAGCTTTCTGAAACTGAACCGATTTTAAATACGACGTCATAAACTCACTTCACCTGTAACTTGAACTATCTAACTAGTATTCACATTGTGAATTTTTACGTAGTATTAATGGAAACGGGATGGGAAAAACCAAAACGTAATAACTAAATTCAAACATATTTACCGCTCAAAAATCTTCTTCAATTCAGATTCTTATTTCGAATCTAACATTAAGTTAACTTTAGTTTTTTAACAATTACGAAAACTGAGTAACAGTGTTTCAAGACGGTGTAATATTTAATGCCACTTAAATAACTACTATCAAAATTGTTGAAAACATAATTTTTTTGTAATTCTAACATTCTTTGTCTCATAATAGTTGCGTTCCAGCCAGAAAAAATAGGTAAATATTTATAAAGTTTTACCACAAAAAGCGTTCCAGCCAGAAAAAATGTGGTGTTTGAGAGAGAAAAAATGAGAGTAAGAAACAGCTGATCACTTCCCCTCCCAAAAATAAGTTTAATTTTCACCCAGATAAATTTATTGTGGCTAAAAATTGAAGACTGTCAAAATCGTAGGTAACGAGACTGGTGACTCACTTTTTGCAAGCGAGGGGAATGAAATTTCCTTTCTGAATTATACCTGTCCCATACTTTCCTTATTAAATAATTTTCAGCGTTGATTTTTTTGTTGACTTCTTATAAGGTTGTTTTAAGAAGGAACAACATAACAAAAAGCTTGAAATCAAAACATTTTTTGGTAAATGCTCATATATTTAAATAAATAGCTGAGCGGTTTTTATTGAAAAGGAATCGTAAAGCTGAATGTCACCTAAATGGTTGTACGGTAGTGAACCAGATAATTATTTCTAAAATATTGTTTTTCGAAGCGCGCAGCATTGACATAAGGAATTGGAAGTGTTGCTCACATAAAATAAATTCAATAATCAAATGTGAAACACAAAATTTAAACTTAATTACTTAACGGCAAAAATTCGCGCTTGTACAACTTTATTGTTTTTTATGCTTTGCTTATAAACACTTAAATTTTTTTTTCTGCTATATGTAGAGTTGCGTAGAAATAATATAACAAAACTGTTTAACTCAAAGTGTAAAATAATTTTGGCTAAAATTTACTTTACGCCAAAACTCTTTTTATACTAAGCATTTTTTTAAAATTCACTTTATGCATTTAAAATAAATCAAAGTTCAACATTATTTATTAATCTACAAAAATCAGATAGAAAACTTTAAAATCGTTCATTTACTTTTTGAGTTATTTCAATAATATTCTCGAAAATGCTTCACTCGCCTCGCGTTCAGAAGTTGTTAACCAAATGGTTATGTAACTACGACGCTAGCTTTAGCTCCTGAACTCTGTCATTGTTTGTTTACTAAAATACGCGTAACTTTTTGACAGTTTTAAATTTTTACCCATTTTTCCGTTCCAGCCAGAATTGTGGTGATTCGAGTAGTCAGAGAAATTTCAGCTTGTACTCTCTCGAAAATCGCGATTTGACACTTTTCAATTTTTGCCACAAAATCTGGCTGGAACGCAACTATTATGCCGCAAAATAGTATTAATAGTGGGAGAACAAACTAACATTAATACTTATATTTATATCTCTACGATTTTCAAAAACCGATGCACTCGTCCCACCCGTCATTGATTTATGTCTTGACCCGTCTTCGAAAAAAAAAAAATCAGCTTTAATAAACATTCACATCTTTCCAGATATTAACTGCAACATAGGTACTAATGAAAAACATAAGAAATAAGATAATTCGATAGGTTATAATTCTAACAAGTATTTTCTCAAGAATTTCAAATAAGATAATATTGAGTTTATTTACAGCCTTTCTAAAGCATGATATTTGAAAATGATTTATTGGTAAAAATATGGCGAAAATATATTGTTATTTATTTTATAAAAAACTGATCCGTATATTAAAAACTAATGAGTTTAACCATCCCACCGCCACAACAGAATGCCCATTTTATTTATTTGTTTAGTTTATTATTTTGTTATCATTCAGTTTACTCTGCAAAACTCAATTTGTTTAATAAAAAAAAAACTACTACAATGAGTAATTTTAATGCGGCATATGTAGATATCTAGCTTAACGTACGGAAACCTTAATATAAGACCTATTTTTCGAGTTCATACTTTTTTCGCCCTCTTAATATTTTTATTTTTTTTTTATTGAAATGGATTTTTTCTTAATATTGATTTTTTTTTAGAAATGGTTTTTTTTTTTAGCTAGAAATAAAAATTCGATGATAATTTCAAAAACTTTTACCAAAGAAAAATTATTTTTGTTTAAAGTTTCATTCATATCTGTTCTGGAATCGAATTCGGAATTCCGCACATAATCGGATTCCAGAGTAGTTAAAAAAATTATTTTTTCGTTTCTTATATGAAATTGACAACCGTTGGTTATTAAATTAAAATCTTTTTACTTAATTTCTTTTTTTAGAATCCGATGCAGAGAGTCAAAAAGAAGCCGCATACATATTCATGCAAGAAACTTTAGTTGCTGAGTTTGAGGAAGGAGACTTTTTGCCACTGCTAATTGATGTTATAAACTATTATTTTATGTTCAACGTAATGTATCCGAAACAAATATCTCAGTCGATGGAATTTTTGGTGCGATTTTTTTATAGATACAATTCGAGTTGCATTCGTGCCGCTACAGAAGACAGCAATTGTTTAAAAAATGTCAATGCTCTTATATCAGATATTTCAAGCTTTTAATAGTTAACAATTTTTTAAATAAAACATGAAAAGGGTCGTCCAATTGCTGCGGAAATAGTGATGGAAGCGTTACTAGACAAATCTATAGATGAGCTTGACGTAAGGCCGAGATTAACCAAGCATGTAAATGACTTATTTGCGATAGTTAGAAAACTACAAAATATAAGTCTGAGACAGAATCAAAACTCTTGATAGACGTATAAGACTTACAATTAAAAAAGAGGTAAATGGAAAACTTCCATATTTAGACGCATAAGCTACATGGGCATAATTTACTAAGTGAACCATCCCAAAAATAAATGACCGATAATTGAAAATTGGGCTTATTGTTGTCCAATCGGATGATACTTCACACATCAAAAATAATTCATTTGGACAAATATAGAATGAAATGGAAGAGTTAACATTTTTGGACTATTTTGCAAATTCATATTTTCAAACGTTTGTTACTTTTTTCCAAATGCATTTCATTTCAAGTTACCTAATTTTTTCTTCTCAACGAAGAATGACTCGAGCCAGTTTCAAAATGAAAGGCTCTATTGAAGTATAATATAAAGAAGAAAATGATTTTATGTTTTTTTCTATTCCCCATACTCCAAAACTTACTGTAATGGTAAAAAATTAATTTCAAAAAGAAATTGAAATGCCATAGATGTTCGAATAGTTTCCCAGAAAAATAATTTGAATGGCCGAGTCGCACAGGAAAAGCCATTCATCAACAAGAAAAGTTTGCTTGAATTTCACAAGAGCGCACATTTCAAAACATTCTCATTTTGGAGCACGGCTAACACATTTTTTTTTACGGTATGAACCTCTTTTTGAAAACAATTTTTTACCATTACAGTAAGTTTTGGAGCAGATATGAATGAATTTCAATAAATTTCGAGGATTGTCCATTTTTGAATGAAAAGACCTACAAGAGCCTTTTGGTGGTGAATTCGGAATTATTCGCTAATTTAGTTGTAAGCTCTAAGCCTACTTTTAAATACTACAAAAAACAAAGTATTTACAGGCTTAAGAATTGCGCAAGCGCATAAGTATTATATTTGTATGAAATTCATTCGCTTCTTACATATGTATGTACAGCTCCGTCCAACTAATTAGGGACAGTAGTTTTTGATTTATATAAAGACATATGCAATTTGAAATACGCCACAAATTCCTTAGTATCAATATTTTCTTAAAAGTTGAACTTTGATAGTTTCAAAATACAACATAGGCAATACTTTTTTTTACCGTTATTCTTGTGAAGACATTCGATATTTTGTTAAGGATTAGATCGTGCAACTAATTTGGGACAGTGACAAAACATAACTTTTATTAATTCAAAAAACTAAGAAGAGGTTTGTTGTATATTGTTTATGGCTACTAGTAATTATAAAAGTTATTTTTGGTAGCTTGAAATGGTTAGAAAAAAATTTTGTGACGCCAGCACACGAAAAAACATGTTATAGATGGATCAAGATGGAAGCTCTTGTCGACAAATCGCAGATGCCTTAGAAGTTTCCAAATCCATGGTAGGCAGTGTGCTACAATATTTAAAAAAATATTTGACTATAGCAAACGTGCAACGCAAGCAAAAAAGCTGCATAACAATTGCTCGAGAAGATATCCTTACTGCCCGGGAGTCTAAAAAAAATCCGTATAAATCCGCAAACGAAGATGGGATGGCTATCAATGGCGAAAATGAAGCAGCCCCATCCGTAGACACAATTAATAGATGTTTCCGTGAAGTTGAACTTTTGGGACGGCTTTCTCGGAAGAAGCCCCTATTATTTGAATGCAACCGTAAGAAGGATGTTTCCATGAAGTTGAACTTTTGGGACGGCTTTCTCAGGAGAAGCCCCTATTATTTGAACGCAACCGTAAGAAGAGGGTTGAGTTTGCCAAAAAGTATCGTCATGGGAACTTAAAGGAACGGAAAAGTGTTGTTTTCTTAAAATAAATAGAGTGTCATCCGATGTCAAATAAATGAAGTGGCTCCGGACGGAAGAGAGTTTTTCTTCCCAAAAAAAATTTCGGTGTGGCAACCGTGGAGTACCCATGATTTTAAATTTTGGTAGCGATGCCAAAAAATAGCTCTTTCTATTTTAGTTTTTTAATACCAAAAAGTATTTTTTGTTACTTTTATGCGCGCTTCATTAGAACATAACTTTATGATTAGGGCTTAGCCGATCTTCCACACAATCGGATGCACAGAGTTGAGAAATACAACAATTTCGTACTCTTTGTGGGAGAGTGAGGATTATCTATATATAAATAGGCAGGTTGTGATGAGCAGTGTAGTAGGCGGAGCAATGCCTGCAACAGGAAAAGACGTTTCCGCGGTTAAACCTTTGAACTAATTTTGATGAAATTTTGTTTGTAGATAGATTAAGCCCTAAAAAAGGGTATTAAAAGATTCAAGGACGTGGCATCGTCACTATGGGAAAAAACACTGTCATGACTGAGCCTCTGCACTGATTTTGATAAAATTTGGTATGTAGATAGATTGAATCTTGAGTAAAGGTATTTGTTTTAAGTTGGCGGTGCCACGCCGTACAGGGAAAAACGTTTCAAGACTAAGCAATACCGATGTATACCGGTAATATTTGGTACATAAATATTGAAGTATTGAACCCTGCGGAAACGTATGTATTTGTTTTAAAGTGGAGGGTGACACGTTCTCAATAGGAAAATATCTTTTCACAGCTGAACTAATGTACCAATGACATTACTTCGATAATTTTCAAAATTTTTTGAAGATTCTGATATAGAAAAAGAAGTTCTATTAGAATCAAAAGTGAAAAATTAAATGACATTTTTTTGAAAAAAGTTTCGGCGGCTTTTCGATTTCTGAAACCTAAAATTGAAATGCGCATAACTTTGTAAAAAAAGTTTTTCATTCAATCTGACGGCGCTATTAGGATGCCAAAAATATTATCATATCTTCGTCACTAAATTGTTTACTTTATTCATAGTATTTAATACAAAAAAAAAAGATTTTTTAAGGAGCGTACTTTGAGAAAAGCATCAAAAGGTCGAAGAATGTTTCACAATTAACTCTTGAACATTAGCAAATTTAAAAACTTATGCGATTCACAGTTCATTGTAAATTGGCTGGTAAAATTAAAAAGTTGAAATTTTACAATATTTTACGAGGTGGTAACTTGTGTTGTTATTGTTTCCCATATAAATGCAAATTACCACTAGTCGATAAATTTGAGCATGTGTTGAAGCATGTATTTATAAAGTTGCATTCGTTTTCAATGTTGGTGAGAGAATCGTATAGGAAAAAGAGAGTGACAAAAACCAAAATTTGTAAAACATAAATTTTTGCTATTTTGGTGAGAGTGTGAATAAACATAATTTGCAAACAATAAATTTTTGAGCTCACAGTTTTATTTGAAAATTTGTAAAAAATAAGTTTTTGCTATTTTTGAGCTCACAGTTTTATGATTTGACAGATGGTAATTTTGACACGTTGCAATGTCGCTATGAACTGTGAATTCCATAACTGTTTTGAAACCATTGTACCTACATCTTAAAGGTATGTTGTAGTACTATATCTTTTGATCAAAAGATAAGGTCATACGTCCCAAACAAGACGAACTTAAGGTTGAAATGGATTCTCATTTTATGCTGAGAATCTAAAAATTGGGTCCGCTCATTAACTAATCAGAAGTAGTCAGAATTACACGATTTTGTCAGACTTAACCCAAAATGTGTTCCTGTATTCGAAAACTTTAAGTGAGAGCGGAGATGAGAGCGTAATGAAGCGTCTTCTTTGTCCATATTTTAGCCTCTATTGCCTCCAGTAAGGGACTTATGACTTTAGTTTCTAAATTTGCTAGTTTTCAAGAACTCTTTTTTCAAGAGTTTTTTCTTCAATTAATCGATTATTTGTTTAGCTTGAGCATGTAGTATTTGAAATCCAAAAAATAAAATCAATGACTCCTATCAACTTTTTTCCATTATGAGCGAAAACTTTTTCGTTGGCATTTCAGTAAATGATTGATTTTAACACAAAAGTTCCAGCAAATTGAAAGAATTGGCTGCACTTGTTCTAAATTCAATAAACATGCGACAGCGAGTTATTAAATTTTTTTTAACATTCATTTGAAAAAAGTTTACGTATCGAAACACTGGAAAAACCACTTACTTATTATGTTGATTAGTTACGAAAAATTCAGTACCTAAAATTATGAATTACGTACCTGGATGCATCCAATATTGAGCGGATGTTCTTCAGCCAACCTGACGACTCTAATGAACTTAAGAATCCACTCATGGTGGGAAACTTCTGCTCACATGCTTCAGTTAATTTTTGCAAGCTCGTCCGTTGCACATGAATATTCTCGATGCCAAGGAAATGAAATTTTATGTTCTCATAAAATGCTTCATTCTCGTAACCCTTGCCAGCTGCTCGGTTTGCTAGTGCATTTATCTAAAATGAGAAAAATTAAAAAACCGTATCAAGTGAAAAGTGATTGTGTGCAATACACTTCATTTTTAAAATACAAATAAATGTACAGTAGAGTGGTTCTTAAAAACTTTTTTCGCTCCAAGACCCAAAAAAAATCGTTTTTTTGGCTTAAAAATTATGCCGTCAAAAAAAAAAAAACGCTTCGTCAATACATTGAAAAACTCATAAGCTAACCAAATTTTTTAGACTTTTTGTTTTCAGATGATAAAGTGATGAGTTATGTTGTCCACCGCAAATCACCTTTTTTTTTTAGGCGTCCGCGGAAATTTGCTGCCAATGGCTTATTTTGCAATATTTTTTAATGAAATTTTCACAGAATACTCTTTAAACATTGTAATTTTATGTTTTTTAAATAAATAAATTTACTATTACCATATCACTAAAAACATTTTTAAACTTATGCTTAAAATGTAGCGCTCAAACCCTACCCCCGTCTTAATTAAAATGATTTCGTGTTAAACCTTTTTTTGAATAATATTTTTGTATTTGGGACACATGTGTCCCATGATCGTCAAAAAGTTAATGGCTTTAGAGTTAGTAAAAATAGTTATGTGTAACAAATCAATAAGACTTTCAATATCGAGTAAATCTATATAAAATATCAAGTCAAAAATAAATTTGAACCCATTTTAGCAGAGTTTGAAAATTGATAAATTCGTATAGAATAAATTTTAATATATTAAAAAAATTAGGAATTTTATTTGTTTTATAAATTTATTGAACGCGGATATGAATTTATCAATTGTCAAACGTTGTACGACACGGGTTAAATATTTTATTTTAACTTTATATTTTATATACAATGTTTTAAGGATCACCCTAACACTCATAACGATGCACCGCAAGACATATTTTTTTAATTTCAATTTGATAAAGCGCCAGAAATTTTTTAATATCCATAGAAATAAGTAGACAAAATAATTTTCAAAACACTTTTTCATTTCATATGCATATCATAGATATTTAAAACATTTTCTTTTTTAATATTTGTAACTACTACAGTTAAGAGGCAATAATGAGATATATTTCGAACAGTGGGCACTTTTGTTAGCAATTAATGACTTTCTACACATATGTTATTAACTAAATTTTGTTTACCTACTAACAAAAAAATATATTTAAGATGAGCTACATCATTGGCGATAGGAAATTGTTTTTATGAAAAATTATATTCAAAAAGTTTGACAACAATGTTAACTTCAATAAGTTTTTTGGCTACTACATCTCAATTAAATACTAAAAACGTGCTTTTTGGTCCATCATAATGAACATGTTTTTGTTTTTGCAGTCACATTTATATAAGGCTTGCGCACGATGAAACTAGTGCACACATTATTACTTGTTAATTGTTCAGATTCGAAAAATTCAAAAAAATTTTAATCAAATTGGCTTTGGTATATATGTATAAATGTGCATGCTACTTTTTTTACTCTTTCGTTAATTTATGGCTTCACCACGAGCAGCGAAATAAAAGTGCGTGAAAAAATTTCCAAAATATTTAACGAAAATAAAAATTGGACTTTCAAAGTAATTGCTAGAAAAGCTAAGATTTCGCGGAATACCGTTTCGCGTGTTATTAAAACCTATAAGGAACGTCTGACCGTGATTAGAAATCGAGGAAGCAGAAAAAATAAAGGTTTTAATAATCCTAATGCTGCCAAGAAGGTGATAGCTTTTTTTAAGAAAAATCCCAATATATCGGGAAGAAAAGTAGCTGAGAAAGTCCAATGCTCTGAGGCTTTTGTCAGAAAAGTTAAAAAGGAGGAAGGGCTTAAGTCATTTAAAGTCCAGAAAGTTCCGGACAGATATTCCGAAAAGAACGTCAAGGCAAAAAAGCGATCCAAAATAATTTACCCCGAATACATTAAAAAATTTGACTGTTGCATTAAGGACGACGAGACTTACGTACTTGGTGACTTTTCGCAGCATCTAGGTGTCGATTTTTATGTTGCAGATCATAGAGGAAATGTTCAAGAAGAGTTTAAGAGCCAAAAAAAGACGAAGTTTCTAAAGAAGTTTTTGGTATGGCATGCAATCTGCAGCTGCGGTAGGCGAAGCAGTTCATTTGTTTCAACTGGGACTATTAACACCGAAATATGCATCCAGGAGTGCATGAAAAAACGTCTTTTACCATTTATTAGACAGCATGAGGTCTTAACTTTTTTTGGCAAGATTTGGCTTCATGCCATTACAGCAAATCTGCAGTTAAATGGAATGAAAAGAACAAAGTAGAATTTGTACCTAAATATGCAAATCCTCCTAACTGCCCGGAGCTCAGACCCATCGAAAGATATTGGGCTCTGGTAAAAAGGATTATGAAGACAGGTTGCTGAAAACACCAAACATTTTTCAAGAAAATGGTTAGTATCCAGTAAAAAAATCTCTGAAGATACGATTAAAAGTTTAATGGGAGTCGTTTCAGAAAAACTAGTGTTTCACCGAGGCCGAGGCGAGGCGAGGTTCTAGTTGATCTCGGTCTCGCCTCGTTTTATAAATTTAAGTCTCGCCTCGGCCTCGGACGAGATCTTGCCATCACATGCCTCGCCTCGCTTCGCCTCGCTTCGCCTCGCTTCGCCTCGTTCTCGGCCGAGGCACCTCGGTAAAAAAGCGAGGTTTTTATTAAAATAAATAAAAAATTATATATGTATCAGGGCTGATAGGCTGATCAAGCCTCAAGAAATAAAATAAAATATCTGTTTTTATTTTTGGTGAATTGGATGAGATATGATGAATTTAATTCTTTTCTTATATGGGAAGGAGACGCATCGCCTATTTTTCCAAGCCAAACTAAGCTATGAACCTTTTACAAACTATAAGCAAAATATGTTCCAAATCTTATTTATCTACGTCAAATAGATATTGAGATATGATAAAGTTAATTTTTTTCTTATATTGAAGGCATGGTACCGCTCATTTTATTAATTAAATCTTAGTTATGCCTCTACCTTTTATAAATATATCAAGTTTTATTAATCTGCATCAAGATGTTGATAATATATGATGAATTCTGTTTTTCTCTTATGTGGGGGTGGCATCACCCATTTATCGTAAACTATATTACGGAGCATCCCAAATCATAAGAAACATATATGTATGTCAAATCTTTCGTCGGTCGGTTGAACGGTTTAGGAGTCCATTAGCAACGAACATACACATATTGATCTTTATTTATATACTAGCATTACCCTGTGCGTTTCGCTTCACCTTACCGGTTCTTAGAAAGACTATTAGA
This sequence comes from Tricholauxania praeusta, assembly GCA_949775025.1. Lineage (NCBI taxonomy): Eukaryota > Metazoa > Arthropoda > Insecta > Diptera > Lauxaniidae > Tricholauxania > Tricholauxania praeusta. The sequence continues at coordinate 48,778,649 of OX459031.1, forward strand.
ATAAATCAATTTCAATGCAGTGTTGTCAATCATGCAGTTTTGCTTATAGCCTTACATAGCCTTACGTGCTTCCCTAACTGATCAAACGAGGCGAAGTCACATAGAAGCTGATGCGATCCAAGCACTTCTGTGCATTAGCGCTTGGACCAAATCTGAACTCGTAAGAAGCACATGCGGATTAAAAATAAAACAAAATAGTTTACTCAAAATAAAATACTAAAATATTAGTTAAATATAGATTTTATTATAAAAATTACATTCATATTTTGAATCTGCATATGATTCTTACGAGTTCAGATTTCGTCAAAACGCGCCTCGCTCTTGGTTTCGAAAACGAGGCTAGGACGAGGCGAGGCCGAGGCGAGTACGAGGCGAGGTGCCATGTGATCTCGCCTCGCCTCGGTCAAGCGAGGAAAATTTATTTTTCCATCTCGCCTCGTTCTCGCCTCGTTCTCGTAGTCAAAAACGAGGCTGCCTCGTAGCCTCGGTGAAACACTAAGAAAAACTCAATTTATTCATAAAGAACCAATAATGTTTAATATATTTGCATTAAAAGTAAACATGAATAAGATTTCTGTTAAAAAAACGTATATTTCTTGTTTTAATGTCAACTAGTTAAAAAGTTATTTGAGTTAATTCGTGCACTAATTTCATCGTGCGCAAGCCTTACATATGTATAATATACATTATACATATATGTGTGTATAATTAACTGCTAAGCCACATTTTAACAATTTTTCTCAGTCACTTTGAATTATTTTTATACTTACTCTGGGTCTGGTGTCGACAACATACATGTAATCAGTATTTGGATTAGTTTTTCGTATTGCTTCTAGCATTTGTTCATCTTCCAAGCAGCGTGCACTAAATCCGGATAACGGTTGGCTGCACCGACAAATTGACGCCTGTAAATAAAAAATTAATAAAGGTGGGTATGACTTCTTTTTTTATAAAATCGCATACACATTAGGGTGTCTTTTTGTTTTCATACCTTACATATAGGGTATATGGGTCATTCTACCTCGTTTTTACATTGAAAATTTAGATTTCTCAAAAACAATTTTTTTTCGATACTTTGTCAAAACTATTCGATACGTGTTTTTGGAAAAAGTTTTTCCGGGCTTATTTTCTGTATTAAAAATTTTCTTCTCTTCAGTTATAAGCGGAAATTTTGTAATTTAAAACTTAAATTCGAAAATTTTCTTATTTGGGCATGTTTAATTTTTTTGATTTTTTTTTAGAGAAAAAATAAAATCCTATCAATCATTATGCAATTTATTTCAATTTGGGACGAGTTCTGGTTCTCTAGATATGAATTTTTCTGTATCGCCGCGAGCAAGGTAATAGACGCGCACGCAAGCGTTGATATTACATACATCGTGCATCGTATATTTACCGTTATCTGCTTTGCATTGATTCTTTTCTATGATTTTGTTAGATATTTTGTGACGTGGCGACACAGAAAAATTCATATCTAGAGAACCAGAACTCGTCCCAAGTTGAAATAAATTGCAAAATGATTGATAGCATTTTATTTTTTCTCTAAAAAAAATCAAAAAAATTAAACATACCCAAATAAGAAAATTCTCGATTTTAAGTTTTGAATTACAAAATTTTCGCTTATAACTTAAAAAAGACGACAAATGCTTACTTTTATGCCTTAACGGTTTTTCTCCATGATGCATACATTTGGCAATACAAGCGTCCAAAAATCCATATATTTTTAAAACTTGTGATTTTCAAAATATCGTATTTTCGAAAATAAGCCCGGAAAAACTTTTTCCAAAAACACGTATCGAATAGTTTCTGACAAAGTATCGAAAAAAAAATTGTTTTGAGAAATCTTAATTTTCCATGTAAAAACGAGGTAGAATGACCCATATTCACTTTGTCATTCGGTTTGTAATACGTAGAAGGGAGCGTGACAGGTATAGGAAAGGATATGTATTCTTGATCAGTGTCATCACCTGAGTTCATTTAGCCATGTCCGTCCGTCTTTTTGTTCGTGAAAATTTGGTACTCAGGCTAAACCTTCTAACAAGAGAATTATTAAATATGTGGAACCACATTTCACACGAATAGTAAGAATGATTCGGAACAGCTCTGGACATGAACTTCGCCATTTTCTACAAATGGGCGAGGCACTCTCCATTAAAACAGAAACTTAAAAGCATTGTATTGAGAGCATTATTTAATGTAATGAAAGCAAATTTCACATAAATTCAAAAAAAGGTTCGGTCTAACCTCACGCAAGAAGGAGGTGAATTTCGAAAAGAGGGCGTGGTACCTCTCAAGCAAACATAAGTATGGTTCAAAATTCTAAACAGAAAGCCATTTAAGTAAGTGTTGTACGTTCAGTCAACCCAGCTAGCACGTAGTATTGTAAAAGAAATAACTTTTTAATAAAAACTCAAAAGTTACGCGGACCTTTACTGCTAACGCAGTGTACGGTATTTAATTTTTGGAGATGCCAAAAATAACATCCTAAGGTTAGGTTAGAGTGGCGGTTTAGCAAACAGACCTGAAGCCCCAAGTAGCACGAATTGTGCCGTTTTAATACATTACGTGACTCGACGAATTGGTGGTAGTTAAGACAGCTATATTCAGTTACCTTTATGAATCTAGTAGAACAGCGAACCGATTTCAACTTCGGCAGATGACAATTTATTTTGTTTTTTGGCAAATGCTTATACATTGGACCTTAAAACCGATTCCAACAAAATTCCAGCTTCCTAGATCAGTTTTTTTCCCTTTAATTGACATTGAAAAAAAGTTCTTCCGTAGAAAAAATCTGCCATTCGTTTTTCTGCCATGTCGTTTTTTCCATGTTAATTGTGATGGTTTTTGACTGGTTTGACCTTGGAAGCGGAAGTTTAGGGAGCATTTTCTTTAACTTCAATGTTAAGACAAAGGCCAAAACGACAAAATTACTTCTATTTATATTTATAAACTAGCAGATACCCGCGACTTTGTACGCGTAGCCTGTTTTTCTGCGAAGACAAACAATTTAATTTTTTTTAAATAGAACTACTGTAACAGTCAATTTTGATTCTTCTTCACAGATCTAGAGTTGTTGTTGTTTTCTCTCCCATAAATATACCATTGCATTATCATGTGAAAGACAAACAACAAAGCCTAACTAACGCATTCAATTAGCCCAGTTCACATTATCACACATGCTGTCCAACATGGCTTGACAACATCAATTTTCGATAATGTGAACTCTAGGAACGACCGCTTGACACACATGTTGGATGGATTTCAAAAATTGTTGATTTTTCTGCTGGTTTGTCCATTTTAAATAGGATTTCATGCAGTTTACTTCGATGTGGATGCTCGTAAATTCTGCAATTGATGTTTGATGGCATGCTCGATAATGTGAACTCAAAGCAATATTGACAGTCACACATGTTGTCAAGCCATGTAGGACAGCATGTGTGTTTTCTATGTGTGAACCTACTGTAATTTTTTTTCATTCTTCATTGTTCAAAAATTCCGCGTTGTTGTGTTGACAAATTGAGAATGAGAGCGAGAGTAAAATTCCGTTTTTTGTCTTCCATTGCATTGCCATATAAAAATAAAACGCACACACCCTTACTAACCCACTAACTTGCCATTAAACGATTTGTTATGTTTACATGCTTCTTTCTATGTGTGAAATTCATTTTTTTAGCAATTTTAAATTTTGATATTTAAGAGGAATATCGTGATAACTTTAATTCTATGTTAAGACCAAGCGCCTAAGAGGAATATCGTGATAACTTTAATTCTATGTTAAGACCAAGCGCCTAAGAAAGATAACTAAAAAAATTTGATCGAAATTGATTCAGTAGATTTTGCGTGAATCCCGTTCATCGAAAACGGCTATCATTTTATTTATATAGATAATTCAAATTTTATTGAAACCTAAATTTTATTTTAAAAACATTAAAAATTACTTAATAAGTGTAACTATATTTATTAAGCGATATATGCTGTAACCCTGGAACTATATCTAAGTTTTTAATATGTTACGTTAAGTGTAATCTTCGTAGAAATGACGAAGAGCGGTTTTAAGCCAGTTTAACTGCTATATTAATAGCAAGAAAATAGTTAACACGAAAAAAAAAAACAGTTTCGTCGGTTCGACGAAGATTGCAATTCCAGGGTTAAATTCAACGTGAACGGTGTTCTGCAGATAGGATATGCATTAGGCTTTTTATTTTGAAAATTTTGTAGATTTATTTTATTTTTTGTTTTGCCCATATTTTAGCTTGAGGTTTAAAAGTAATTCTTCCAATATTTGAGCTTCCTAGCTCAAACCTGTAAACGGCGCGGACAATGTTTATATCCGATTTCGTTGAAATTAACAAAAACCCCTTCGGGTGTATTTTGTACGCATTTTCAGCCACACGACAAAATGTGGACGTGGTTTGGCAACAGTGGGTGACATGTCCTATACAACTAAAATATCTAAAACGCAGTAGATTTGCACGTTAGGCAAACTTTTTCTACGTTTTAGTAAGTCGGTTTTTTCGTAAAATTTGTTTGAGCTAGGAAGCTCAAATATAGGGGTAATTATTTTTAAGCCACAAGCTAAAATATAGACTATATATAACTACATAAAATTTTCAAAATAAACACCATAATATACATAGTTTCTCTTTAAGTCTTAATTACGCGTTCTACACTGTTACTCCTACGCAATAGTTTCGGGATTGCGGTCTTTTTCCACCTAGTGTCTCAAAATACAGTAGTGAGCTTTTTTAAACTGTATTTTCCTACGTTGCAAAATTATTTTTAAGAAAGTGCTGATCAATCCAGAACCAAATATAATACCATATATAGATTTATGGTGGCAGGACTGCTAAGCCCAACTTAACTTAACCGAGAGTAATTCTATAACTTTGGAGGTGCTCAGAAATTTAAGTAGATTTTCTGGGTAATAATTTCTGCAAGACTTTCGGAGAGTTGATATCAAGATACTGTTCGGTAAAAAGGTCTCATCACTTTCAATGCCTGCAGGTAGTATCATATGAGATATTCTTTCTATGATTGCAGTGGTAGGGCTGGCAAATTCATGTAACGAAACACATTGAAGACCTCGTGGTGTTTAAAGGCTTGGAATAGCTCTTTTAACCATTTCTCATTTTGCTTGTAGTTATCCTACAGATGGTCGTAAGTAGGTACTAAGTAATACCGAAACACAATTGTCCATTATATTTGGAGAACATATTTTTCTATTTAATTAATCGTACATGACATGTCGTAAGATTAATTCAAGATATAATGCTGACAGTTAATACTGTAGCTGAGGTAGCTCTGTAATAGTGTAACAATTTCGTTTTGCTTTCCAGTCTTAACGCTTGCTGTGTCATAGACTATGATTTCATAACAGCTATTTATACTCGAGACTATGTCGGTATCTTAATGTTTGACTCAGCGAATTGTTTAAAAGTTTAGGCAACTTCTTTGGTACTAATGTTGGCTTTTATCACCAAAGTTACAGTTGATTTTGCAGCTTACTTTTTTTAGTATACAACTGTCATATGGCTCTTGGTTTTCATCAAGTATTGATGCCGCTGACTCAGAATCACTTTTCATATCCAGATAGAAGTTAGTAATGGATAGTTCTTGCTATATAAGTTTCGCTTATTTTCTCCAGGAGTATTTTTCTGTAATTGGTACACATTTTTGTATTCCGTGCTTAGCCATTCACTCTTTTCGTTAGTCATGTCAAATGTTGTTTTTATAACATTCGTGTGTATTAACAATTAAATTTGTCTTTACTTTTCAAACAATATTTGTTTTGAGTTTTTTTTTCTCTTTATTTTGACCTGTGTAAGGTTATAGTAACTTGAACAAGTTATTTTTATATTAAACTAATCAAAGGAAATGATTTTAGATAAAACTAAAATTCAATATACACCCGTGAACAAAATAATAGATACACCAAAAAGATTTTTACTCAATCCCCAATAAATTCCATATTTGGAAAAATTGGCATTTGAATTTTTTGTAAAACTAGAGAGTACAATCTAGTGATGCCGTTAACTGAAAAATGAAAGAAGATACTTCCCTTATTTTTTCGCCAGTGAATATAAATCGAAAACGGGCGCTAATTTGTTGATCAAAATAATTGATACATTTGTTTTGTTTTTCAATTTTATATCTAAAACTTAAATTTTTTTGGGCTTTATTTTAAACAACGGTAAAATATATATATAAATTAATTTCAAGTAAATAATGAAAAATTTACTATAGATATGGGCCGAAAAGGTCGTTGCACAGCAGAAGAGTGACGATTGGTTTTGAGCCTACGAAAAAGAGGAAAATCTTTCCGGGACATCTCTAGTTTGATGAATTAGTTTTTGCGTTTTGTGCAAAATGTTTTTATAAAGAAAATAGGAAAAGAAACTAGAGGTAGACCAACGAAAACCTCTCCAGAAGTTGGACGTCAAATAGTTATTCTTTCAAAAAAAGACCCTTTCAAGTCTTCCAAGACAATTTCTGCGAAAATTGGAAATGTAAGCGCTCCTACAATTCGTCATCGTTTGCAGAAGGAAAACCTTCCGGGAAGAATCGCTAAAAAGGATCCGCTGATGCGTACCTTGATGGTGAGAAAAAAGTGCGAAATATTTTATTGAGCGACGACACCAAAATAAATTTATTTGGAAATGACTGCGGAAGAAATGTGAGACGCTCTAAAGGTAAGGAATTCCATGTGCGATTTTGGCATTTTTCCTCACCATCAAGGCGCGCTTAGCTGGTTTGAGACTTTGCGAAATCTGAGTTTCAATATATTTATTGGTTGATCGGTCGCGTCGTGTTGTGTCGTGTATTGGTTGTGTTTAGTTACTTTTTATGAATTTTATATTGGAACGGAGCGACGCTGAAGTAGAACATGGCATCAGGTGTAACTGTATCTGACGTTTGCAAAACCACTTATGAAGAGATAAAGCAGGATAAAAAACATCGTTACGTGATATTTTTCATACGTGATGAAAAGAAAATTGATGTGGAAACTTTTGGGGAATACAACCAGTTTCTTGAAGATATGTGAAATGTGAACCTGGGGAATGTCGGTATGGCTTATTTGACTTTGAATACATGCATTAGTGGCAAGGAAAATCGGAGAGCTTAACAAAAACAAAAACTTTTTTTAATGTCTTGGTGTCCAGATACCTCGAAGGTCAAGAAGCAGATGTTGTATTCCAATTCTTTTGATGCCTTAAAAAAATTGTTTGTTGGCGTTCAAAAAAATATACAGGCAACAGATTTATCGGAGGCTTCTTGAGAAGCTGTAGAAGAAAAGCTTCGTGGCACTGATCGTCAGTAAATACAAATAAAAAAATGTATTTGAAAAATATGTTCACAATATATAAAATTATTTCGATTTCTTTGTTTACTTTTCAACATTTTTTATACAAAATCGAGAGAAAATATCTTAATCAAATATATATGTATGTACGTAATGTAGTTCTTTCATACTAAGCTGTATACTACGCCCATATTTTTCTGAACGCGAAAAAAGTGACAATTGTTGTAAGATATTATTCTTCAATTATTTAAAATTTTTCGCACGCATCAGCGCAATCTTTTTAGCGGTTCTTCCCGGAAGGTTTGCCTTCTGAAAACGACGACGAATTGTTGGAGCGCTTACAACATTTCCGATTTCCACAGAAATTGCATTGGACTTAAAAATATCAATGATATCGAAAATGCAAAAAAAAAACATGAAAGGTTGAATTTAGATGCTGTCACTCAATTTTTTAATTTTTTTGAAATTTTAGTATATATTTAGGGCTACCAGATGACCTGCCTGTAAAAGTAGTGTATGTCAAAAAATTTAAATTAAAAACCAAACATTTTTTTAGTCCCATAAAAATATTTTTGATGAGCAAAAAAAAAAAAAGGTCTTCGTTTCTTACGAAAAACCCCAGCAAAATTAAAACAATATTTTAAATAACTTTTATTTTGCAATGCAAACATCGAAAGTAGCAAAACCATCCAAAAGTAGTGCATTTCAAGTGAAAGTAGCAAATCCTTGCAAAAGTAGCACATTTGCTACTAAAGTATGCCATCTGATAGCCCTATATATATTTATAGGTTTTTTTTAAAAGTAGCTTGTTTTCTTCATAAAAGTTCCAATTCTACGCTTAAAATAAGAAACACCAGTTTTTATTGACTTCGATTTTTTCAAGAGTTTTAATTGAATTCTCGATTTTTATTTTGGTTGAAAGAAGTTTCTTTATCCATATAATTCCATTGATTTAATTAGAGCTTCTGCACTGATTTGAATTAAATTTTATTTTTGGTGATTTAATTTTCTTTAATTTGACATAATTTTCGTCCACATCAGTACCTATACGTTAAATCGAAATTTGTTCGAAAATATAAAACTACTTCCAAAAAAAAAAAAATCTAAAAATAAAACCAAAAACCCAATCTCGAAAACCTCCATAAAAAAAATTTTAAGGTGATGTTTGAGTTCAGTGGCTAATTTTACATAAGAAAATTTACAGGTTTAGCTTCTATTGCCGAATTTCTGGATTTCGTAGTTATTGTTGTAGTATTTAAACTAGTTGTAGTTGTTGTTGCAAGAATATAAGATTTTATAAAAGTTTATGTAATAAATATTTAACATACTATATGCATGTAAAGATCTTAATTTCTTTCTATTCCTTAGACTAAGTATTCCAAGAAAAACAACCAATTTAGTCAGAGCACAATTTTTTGTTTCATAAACAAAAATTACGAAATCGAGGTGAATTGATTTGGACAAATTTGATATAATTTAAACAGCAATTCTTCTACTAAAAAAAAATAGAAAGTTTTTATGAAGAAAATATTCTCAAAGGGGCAATAGTCATTCTAAGTCAAAAAATTGATAAAAACTGCAGTCAAATCATTGTTGTCGCAATGTACTCGTAATCATTTTCTATGTCATTTAAAAATTTGTGGCACTTAGACTATTGATAACCTTTAGATTCTTCGCAGGCACTGGATTAAAAATATTTTTTATAAACAAATCGAAATAAGTTTCTTACATATATTCAATAAATGCGTACATTATTTTCAACATTACCTTATTTGAATGCAAGTATGTCAATGCTGGCAATCGACCCTTTGATCGAAAGCGCGAACTGCCAATCAACATGGCTGTATTAGCATCTTGAGGAACATAAACTTGACGTGGGTAAGTATCGCACAGTTCATAGTTTGTATTGAGGGTGCATAAGGTCCAGGTATCATTCGGCACGCGCATGCGTTTAAATTCAATGTCTAATTTAAAAAAGTCCCAACCAGCTGTTTTGGGAATATCTTCTTGAGCGGGCGAATAGCTGAAGCAATATAGCTTATCAATGGAAACTAAAAATATAAATTTTATTACAACATCCATTTTACAAAGTAATTTATAAAGACAAAAACTTATTTATACGAACTTACCGGGCTGAAAGAGCTTCAGTAACGAGGTATACACATCATGACATTCTGAATCTTTGGGGATTACAAACGTAACAGAGAGAAAGGTTTTGCATCGTATTAAAAGTGGCGAACCAGTTGTGCTTAATGGAAGCTTTTCAATGTTGGCAATGTGAAAAAGAAGGATCTGCAATAAAAATAACAAGAAATTATTAATGGTTGTTTCCTTTGTTTTAAGGTTGAATGAATAGAGTATATAAACTTTTGTTTAGATGTTGATAGATTAAATCCTTAATATAACTGTTCAGTAATTTAAGAAATAAGAAATACTTCATACATCTATAAGTTCATAATTTTTAAACTACAAATTGTTAGATACAAGCAATATTAAGAAGTTGTAACTTTTTCTATATGAAACTATGTATATGTAAATGAAATTGAAATTTAATTTTTTATAAAAGTTTTGGAAGCAATCGAAGAACATATGCATTTATGGACAAAATATAAACGTTCAACATACAATGTTACAGACTCAAGTTAAATCAATAAATTTTACTGATATGGGGAAAGGAGGTTAACTCACCGTTCAAGGAAATAACAACCCTTGCTACAAAAAAAACTTGTAAACTTGTTATTATAAACGTTTGATGAGTGTTTTGATTCACAGCACAACCCAGGAACACACGCCTTTTCATGCAATGCCAGTTAGGCTGACAAAAAAAGGGAGCATTACTATAAAGGGGGGTTTTTTTTTAAAAACTGAATATTTTTTAATTAATTTAAGGTGTTGTAAAGGTAGATTTCAGAACAAACAAATTTTAAGGAGTATCGACTGGACGTTTGAATTATACTGGCATACACCTTTCAAATAAATCATATGTATATAAATAAATTGTTTACTAATTTGGGGATGCTAAATATGAACATGTAATCCAAATTTAAAATTTTATTGTAAAGATATGTGGGTCATTCCATCTATAATTTGCCTATTTATACCCTGACGTGTTTTAAATTGGCTGAACATTTTTTGAGTGGTTAAGGCATTATCTAATATATAGAAAAATATTATATCAAACTTTTCCGACCAATAGTTTTGATAAAAAAATTAATTTCTTAACTCTGTTCGTAAATAACAAAAAAACTTGAATGATGAATATAAACAAACAAACACAATTCAAATTCGATTTCATATTATATATTACTAGTAGATGACAAAAAAACTGCAATTCTGGAAAAATTAACGCCTAAGCGTTATATATACACTGAAAGAAAAAAAATTACGTTTCAGGAAAACATCGATTTCTCAAATACTCCAAAATCGATTTCAGCTTTTTAGGCTCAAAATGTTCAGAACATATAGGATTACCATCCCTTAAACTTTCATTCATGTTTTTGCACCCTATTTAATTTGACAAGCATTTTAGTAAAGATTTAAGAAACTTAAAAATAAATTTGGATATTCCATTGATACTTTTGTTAATTTTTCGATGTTTTTTTGCAATATTTATAATATTTTCAAAGTTTCGAAATCTTCAGCTTTTTTCAATTTTTAAAAGTTTTCCATTTTTTTTAAGTTTTCTATTTTTTTGAAAATTTCAAAAACTTAAGAAATATTAAAAATTTTAAAAATATGCATAGATTGAAAAAAGTTAAGTTTCTCAAAATGAAATGAAAATTTCACAAATTTAAGAAATATTAAATATTTTAAAAATGAAAATGGCTTACTTATTACATTACTTATGGTCCTCAAAGAGTTAACGAATGTTTGACAAAACTAAACCATTATATGCATAAGTCAATTTAAGAAAAATGAGAAAATATATACAGTTTTTACGAGACGTGGACAAGTTTATATCAAAATTAATCGTAATAGCACTGAAATCAATTTAGATTTTATTAATAAAATTTGCAATTTTTTTTTTCGGGGAGATGGAGCAACATTATCAACAGCGTATCATCAATAGCAGCACATTATCCGCCTTCATTTTCCTTATTTTTATCTTATTATGCTGAACATTTATTTTTACCTTATCATAACCATTTTATTTTTTATAAGGAATTGCATGTTATTACATAATAATTGCACAGGTCATTAGTTTTTTATTATGTGTTCTGTCAATAGCAATAATCGTTCCATGGACGACGTATATAATCTGATTCGCGTACTATGTATGCAACGAAACAGTCTGAAAGTTTTTCATATCAAAACTTTAAAAAACAAGATAGATGTACATGTGTATTTAGGTAATTTTTTTGAAAATTCTGGTCGTCGTTCTTGTCTCAGGAACATGGCTTAGCCAGAGTATGCCTGTTATGTTGTTTCGAACGTGACGAAAAACGGAAGTGTTTTTTAAGGCCGAAGTTAGCAAAACCTGCCAAAATTTTTTAATGCGACTGATTTTAAAATATTATGGAATAATATCACTTTTTATTAGATTTCGATTGGTTAAAAAATCTTATTTATTTTTTTTCTTAAAAAGCATAATATCATTCGAACGTGACATTGAAAACTTTACATATTTTTCTATTATGGTTCACTTGGGCAATTTTTCATAAAAAATTCAATATTTATATAAATAATAGTACTCTCATTAAAAAACAAATTTAATATTTATCATTATTGAATTAATTGGTGAGATCAACGAGGAAACTAGTCTTTTTGTTAGTTATTTTGGGTCAATTTTTAATTTCTTGAATAAAAATTTGCTGTTAAAACGTTTTTTCCTGCAAGGGAAAGGAAAATTTTCTTCTCAGGAATCAGTTTGTTCCCATAACAAATTTGATCAAAATTGGCTGCGTGTTTTTCCATTAGGGGTGGTGCCACGCCCACTTAAAGGACTTAGAGTCTCTACTACCTTTTTTATGGTACAATCTACTAATCAAATTTCATTAAAATCGGTTCATTAGATTAGCCTTGGAAAGGTGTTTTCCTGTTAGGAGCGTGGCACCGCCTACTATTCGAAAGAAAATTATGTTGTGCACTGCCTTTTTTCCCGACTTTGCCAAAAAAAATTATGCGATTATGTTGTGTTATGGCAGTTAACCGTTAACCGTTTTGCAACTGCCTATTTATAACACTTATGTTTGCGAACGTGACCAACTTCATACAGCTCCAAGAACTTAAAATTTTATTTTGTTTTGCAGTCGTTGTTTTTTTTTTTAATTATGTACATGAAACTCTGTTTGAACGAACATTTTGACACACTTGCTGCTGTTATCAATCACGAAATGAGAACAAATGATGTTTTTCTATGTCGAATGTGACATTTTGCGGAATGACGATCATCTTGTATCACCTCTCTTAAAGACTTAAATATTTAAGGCAAAATACTATTCAATATTACAAAAAAAAAATAATATGGAATGATTTTGCAACTTTAAAGAACAAAATCAGAATTTTTTAATTTTTTTCCTGTCAATTTACAATTTTCTTATAAGAATAAAAGAAGATAAACTAATCACAGATTTGAATTCCTCGATCAATAATAAGTGTTTGAAATAAAAAAAAAATTTGAATCGCCTTAATATGCAAAAATGCAGATTTTTTGGTTTTGAAATAAGATAATGATATGCGGTTTCGGCATACTTTTAAGCAAATAACAGTACATTAAAAATCATGTTCGATGGAATCGGCAGTATGATAATATTTGAGGTGTTGCAACTAGAAAGTGGAAAATCGGTCATTGTCCGGTCAATTGTCAATTTTTTTTAAGAAAGAAAGAAGAAGAAGAAAAACAAATCACGGATTTGAATTCCCCGATCGATAGATTCCCGAAAACCATACCCATTTTGTTGAAAAATTTTATAACCTTTGTAACTTGGACCATTTTTTTAAATCAATATTTTGTAAAATGGGTTGTCTACTTAAAACAGAGGGCGCTAATCTAGTTTTCAATATTAACCTTAATCCTAAATGGGCTTTGTTCAGACATATGTACATATTAGGCTACTGTAATCCGCTGACATATCGTGAAAAAATCAAAAAGTTTTTATTTCGAACCGCTCTACTGCACAGTGTGGCTCATAATAACTGTCAGTAAAACAAAGTATTACTTATATAAATCAAAGTCGTCTACAATATTTTCTTTTATTTATCACAAACGTTTAACAACATTCCAAAATTTATTTAATTAATGATGAAGTTCGAAACTATTACCCTGTTCTTTGCTTACAAGACGTAAACGTTTGAAAAACGATTCATGGCGGCACGCACCATTTTCTGCTCCATTTCGTCCCAAATTCTTGCCAAACGCTGCTTGAACCCATCAATTGTTAAGCCTTTTGTTGACCTTACTTTACCTAGCATATGGCCCCATACGCAAACATCCAATGTCTTGAGATCCGGTGATGATGCTGGCCATTCTTCCGCAGAGATGAAATCAAGCAAATTTTTCGGCCCTTTCCCTATTTGTGTTACTGCTACCCACACCTTGATTTTGGTCACGTTTTGATATCGCTCAGCAGTCAATTCATCTTTTGGAGCATTCGCAAAACTTCTTGGGTACACACGGTTATTCTGCTGGTTGTGAACAGTTTTTCATCCGAAAAGATTATTTCATCTCCACCGTGCTAGTCAAGTAGCTCCTTACTTTTTGTAACAGGTAATTGCTTTTGCTTATTAGTTAGCCCATGAAGGCGTTAGTTTATGTAGGCCTTGAGTCGTAGATCATTCCTGATAAGAAGCTGCTTGGAAGTTTTTTATATTTTCATATCCTTTTCTACAGACCAGGCTGATTGAGCAGGATATCGTCCTCTCACTTGTTTTATGACGTCATTTGTTCCCACAGTCCGACTGCGTCCAATTTTTTTTTAATCTTGGAGCCTCCCGTATCCTTATATCGTTTTATTGTCTTATGTATGAATTTTTCTGCTATTCCGAGTGGTTTTAGTGTTTTTATGATGTCACAATTTCTGTAATTTCTTTTTTATAAAAATTTATAACTAAGTCACGTTTAACTTCCATGGCGCTTCTGAGTTTGATATAAAGAATATTTTTTGTTGTTGTTGTACAATTACATATTTCATTCATTCATTTATTATGTCTTTGTATACAAAATGCTTCAAGTCTTATAAAATAAACATAAATATAATTTACAGAGCAAAAATCAAAATGATTACTTAAAAATTTTTATAAAAATTTAATAATCTAATGTTAAGTTTCCTAATGTAAATCTTTTCATGTACTTGTATTTTTAAGGTAATCAAAAAGTTTTTTCCGAAATTGCGCTGACGATCTTATAACCTGCAATTCGTGCGGAAGATTATTCCACAAGCGAATTGCAGTAACAAAAAAAGAGCGTTCCATAACTGAAAACTGTATCGTGGTATGATTGTCTTTGTACCCCTACGAGACTGCGCGAAACGTAAAAATTCAAACAAGTAACCAGGACAATTGCTAATAATATTATGCAGTTTGATTATGGTCAAAATCCAAGCCTAGTAGAGAGTTCTTAAGATGAGTAACACTAACAAACCGTGGTATGCCATATATAAATCGTATGCAATCATTAAATGCTACATTCATTTTACGCTTGCACACTGAATCCATACGTGGATAAACTGAACAGTTAAAAATAAAAAAAGACAGTAATAAGCTTTTAACAAGGTGCATTTTCATATTATATGGCAAAGAGTATGCTTATAAGTACTATGAGACTTCTTAGTCCATAGTATATTCGCCTAATAGTTTCAGAAGTAGCATCACAGCAATTTAAATAGCTATTAATTTTGTACCCTAAGTACTTGATACAGTCAACATATTGAAGCACATTACCATTAAGAAAGAGTTTTGGAAAATCATTTGAGACCACTGCTTGTTTAGAGCAAACGATACTCGAGCATTTTGATGGATTAAGCTTAAGTTTGTTATTAACTGACCACTCATGAATACTATTTAAGTCCTTATTAATTCTTGCGACACAGTCCTCAATTAGACCTATAGGTCGAGAAAAATAAATAAGCACATCATCAGCATACATATGTGTGCTACAATTTGTAACTACACTTGGCAGATCATCAATAAATATTGAAAATAAAAGGGGTCCTAGTACGGAGCCATGTGGCACAGCGCAATTAGCTATAAAAGGATTTGAAGAACCTTGAAGTGTTACTATGGTGAGGATCCTGTCACATAAATAATTATAAATTAGCCTTATCGATGGATTGGAAAAGTTAAAACTATTTTCAAGTTTTTTTAATAGTATTGCATGATCAACGCAATCAAATGCTTTGGAAAAGTCAAGCATAACCAAACTACAGAGATTTTCATTGTCTAAGGACAAACGCATATCTGAAGTCACTTTAATGACAGACGATTCACAGCTGTGCCTTTCCCGAAATCCAGACTGCCATTTACAAAGCAAATTATTACGTGTTAGATAAAGTTGCATTTGAATAGCCATAATTTTTTCAAGAATTTTTGACATTAACGGCAGAATATTTATAGGCCTATAATCAGATGGACAAGCTGGACTCGACTTTTTGGGCAAGGGCACAATCCGAGCTGATTTCCAAATATGGGGGAACTGACTCTGAGTTATACACGAATTAATTATGTGCAACACATATGGAAGTATGACTGGCAGGATCAGCTTTAAAAATCTTGGACAAATATTATCGGGACCCATAGACATTGATTTAATAGTTTTAATAGAATCCACTACATCACGCAGACTAGCGCAACTAAACGCAAAGCCATTATCATAATCTGCATCATTTAATATAATAATGGGTAATAGGCTGAGTGTGGGGGTATAATATGTTGCGCAATCTCCTCTGGTTTATATGAACAGCTAAGATCACACTTACTCCTAGTAATGCCCATTTCTTTAAGATTATTCCAAAGCTTTTTGGAATCTAAGTTTGGACTCAGTTTGTCGCACAAAAAATTACGTTTTGCTCTACGGATTAGAGCATTAACCCTATTTCTAGATGTTTCCTATTATATTCAGATGGATTTCTTTTAAATCGTCGGAGAAAGCACTCTCTTTCACATATATGGACTTTTATAGAATTGGTAAACCAAGGACAAGATTTTGCTTTAAAGCGCTTCGTCACAGATGGAACATATTCATTATTGAATTGCTTGACAAAGTAATTTAGAAGAAATACTTTTTCATCAACTTCTACTAGGCTATAAATTGTAGACCGGTCTATATTAGAGCAAGCACTATAAAGCTATTGGCAGTGAATAATCCGAAGTGATCTAAAGGTAATAGTTTTATCGACATTAGTAATGACAGATAAAGCGCAAAAAATAAAGTCATGTGAAAAGTCTGAAGTGGGTGTAACTTGATCAAAACAGAGCACTTGCTTATTTGCACTTATTAGAAACATATCTATTAGCGATGGGTTAGCATTCGATTGAAAACAAGTTGGCATTACAGAATTAACTATTTCTAAACAGTTTTTATTACAAAAATAATTGAATATCCTAGACATACTTGTATTTTTGAGTAAATTAACATTTAAGTCTCCCCCTATTAGAATAGTTTCATATTTAATAGTTAGTCTATTCAAAGTTTCTTCCAGCTCAACTATGTTTTCAGTTTGAAAATTAGTGGGAGGGCAATAAACAGCAATCTAAAGAAAACAAGTTAAGGTGTTATTTTCGACCAGGCCGAAACTCACATACCCTACACTGCACTGAAAGTACCTTTTCATAAAATGTTTAGAAGACATTGAAGAGGTTGAATAAGTCGAAAAAAATGTGAAATGTTGGAAAGGTTGACAGAGGTTGAAAAATGTTGAAAAAGCCGTAAGTATATGCAAAATGTTGAAAAAAGTTGAGAGAGGTTGAAAAACTCTAAAAAAATGAAAGAGGTTGAAAAAATTTGAAACTATTCAAAATTGATGAAAAAGTCGAAAAAATAAAGAAAGTTATGAGGAAAGTTGAAAGAGGTTGAAAAAGTCGAACAAATACATATAGAATATATTGGAAAAAGTTAAAGGGTTGAAAAAGTCGAAAGAATATGGAAAATGTTGAAAAAATCGAAAAGAAATGAAAAGTTTAAATATGCCACGCCCACTTCTAAAATTCCGCCCACTTTTGGTTCAACAAATTATATTTGTGATCGACATCGAGAGTTTGCGATATATGCTGCAGCTAAATTTAAAATTTAGGGCGGTGACACACCCACTGGTACAATCCATCCCGGTTTTAATCCAGAAATAGCTTTTCATAAGCAAACCCCTAACACCAAATTTTAGTATGATTGCTCACATATTTCGATAAATATGCCACTTACCGTATTTTATTTGTATGGGAGGAGCCACTTTTGATTCCGATATACTCTATAGCAACTGAATCAATTTCATTAAATTTCATAACAATTGCTGCAATAGTTTACTTAAAACAGCGGTTACAAATTTATGTTAATATAGGAGGTGCCACGCCCACTGATGCAATTCTGACAAAATTAATTTATTTTTAAAGCCTATAGTAACTGACATCTATACACCAAATTTTATGAAGATTACTCTCTTAGCTTAAACAGTTTTTGCTTATATGGGAGGTGCCATGCCCCCAGGTACTATTGTACCAAATTTTTGTAATAAAAGACCTTACAGCAAGTATATCTACCTCATTAAATTTCATCACTATTACGTTGTTCATGACGCTAAACCTAATTTGGTTCATATGTGGACCAAATCACCAAGTTTCATCAAAATCGCTGCAACTTTTTTCAAAATTGGCCTGGGTATATTTACTTAGAGCATGGGCGGTAGGCGTGCCCGTCAACCGATTTCGCCCATTTTCAATAGCAAGATGCCTGCAAGAAGATGTGACCTGTATGTGAAAGTTTCATTCAATTAGCATTCTTGGTTTTCCCGTAAACCTGATTTCAACAGACGGACAGACAGACAGACGGACATCGCTAAATCAACAGGTGGTGACGCTGATCAAGAATATATGTACTTTTCCATACCTGCCTCGCCCCCTTCGATGTGTTACAAACGGATTTCTTAAATTCAGTTGTAAAGAATTTTCCTTTTTTATGTAAAAGAAAAGTGTATTTTCCGAGTTTTCTGAAATTGTAGGGAGAAGTGGGCCACCAAAATTTTTATCTGAAAAATGCTGTTTTAAATTCCTCTTCCAGAGGTTTTTAGAGGCGCTGATCACAAATATGTTGTCAAATTCACAAAATTCAAAACACTTGACGCGAAATGAGGGTCAAAAATTAAAAAAAACATTGACTTTAATAATGTTTATTTAATGTCTGGAAAAAGGAGTGATAAGGTAGAAATTACAAAGTTGTTGTGAAAAAAACATTTCGCTGTGATAAAGCGCAGATCCTACTCGAAATTGACGCACGTGAAGTCGGTGCGGTTGGTCATATCGACGCATTGTAAATGGAAGGGTCGGTCTCAGATGTCGCACCCGATGGAATTTTTTTTTTGTGAGCTTTGTCGGCATCAATTTAGTGCAAATCATACAAAAATCAATGTCTTCATCTGAAGAAACCGTGGACTTTCTTTTTTTTGCCTTTTTTCACAGCTGGTTGTGAACAATTGACCTCATGGCCCATGTTTGTCCACAAATAGTGGCCCACTTCTACCTACAAGCCCCTTTTTTTGCATATGCATTCTACAAAAACACAACGTGAATAATGGACAAAAATCATTTTGCATTCCAAAGATAACATGTTTAACTAACATATTGCATGTTTCCCTGAGTATTTCTCGTAAAAATTCGATCAAAAATCGTATGAAAGGGTACGAAGGTAAGAACTTTCTCGCCAAAATCTACAGCACGTTTCTCTGGACAGTGCGAATGCAGGTTTATAACCCCCAGATACTTATAAAAAGTGACCTCGCATCAAAATACGATAGTTAATGTGCGCGGTTTGACATAGATGTCACTAATCTTAAAATTACTTGGGTGGCCCACTCCAACCTGTGGCCCACGTCTGTCTACATCACCCCACTATTAACCTCAACGCATACAAATTCAATACTAGGATGGTTAGAGCAATAAATGACTTTAGATTTTATAAATTTATTTACATAAATGCAAACCCGACCACCAATTCTATTAAAATGATAATTTCTAAGCAGATTATAACCAGGGATATCAACTAGCTTAGATAAAATTTTATCATTTAATCAAGACTCCGAAATCATAATAGCATCAACCTCAGATACACTGAATATCTGATATAACATTGTGTATTTTGATTTAACACTACATGCGTTTAAATGACATATTCTGAAACCATTAAATGAACGACACAGAATGTTTCGAACGCATCTTATATTATCAGGACTTGCGTCGTGCATTAAAAACTTTAAAATTAAGGACAATCAACACAAAATCGGAAAATTTTAATATGCCATATGAGGAAAAATATAAAGCCCTAACGGAATTAATTAATATATTAAAAGTAACAATCATGTTTAACTTTATCATGATATGGTAGCATGAGAAAGCTACGCAAATAAATAAAACTTCATAGTTAACAACCAGAAGTAATAACAACAAAACAAACTTCAAACTTATAAGCTCGAATCGAGTCATTAGAAGAGGAAGCAAGAATAAAGATCATGGAGAAAAATAGAAATAACGATAAATACTGAACAGCAGCTGATCAAACATCAACATACATTAACTGCAACTGCAACATCCCCTTCAACTTTTTGTACCAAAGAAGTAGAGCAAAATTTCATAGTTGTCAAAATCCAATGCAAAATGTAAACAAAAGAAATTGAGTTGAACAATTTTTTGACAGTTACGAAGCCATATTTTGCTGTCAAATTTTAAAGTGACAATTTAGTATAACCTTTATTTTTATTTCCATGATAATGTTGAAAAATATAGAAATTATAGAAATATTTTGAGTTTTGTAAAATAATTTCAATTCAATCCGTAAGACAAATGAAATTTTGTTTGAAGCAGGCGCTCAGCAAATAAAACAACATGAATATCATTTTTATTTTTCAGTTTGAACCGAAAAATGTACGTACTTGATCAAGGGATCAAGGGTGCTAAGCCCCTTACATGAATATTTTTGGATTCGGAAGGTTTGAACCCAAGTTAAGATAATACTTCGATAGTAGTAGTGTATTTTGACACATTGACTTAGTTTCCGTGTTAATTTTAAAGAAATCTCCATTTTTTATCTTTGAAAATATGATTTTCGTGTTTTTTTAAATGCAGAATCAGTTCTAGTGACTAAGCTATTCTAATTGAACTTATTTATTATTAACTTGTTTCAACTAATGATTCGTTTCAAGTAGGGTTGCCAACAAGGACTGATGTCTGACCCGGAGATTCAATAAGTGGACTTTTATTTAAGTTTTTATTTCAATTTCCTTAAAAACATAAGTAAAATTATTTAATACTAGCTGTCCCGGCAGACGTTGTTCTGCCCTTTTCGATGTGTGGGGCGATGTTGTATGAACACATGCGATGGAATGTAAAAGCGAAACCGCCCATTTTCCCAGTGAAACTAACTTTTGTCCCTATTCTTTTACAAATATATAGCAGGCCTGGCAGACGTTGTTATGTGGGACGGTAATTTTTTCCATTGAAGCTTACTTTTTCCCGTACCTTTTATATACATGTTTATGTACTAAGCCCCATTCATCTGCTTCCAGTAGTTGGTGATATATGATGAATTTGATTTTGAAGGGCGTGTCATCGCCCATTTTTTAAACCAAACTTTGTAAAAATCTTTTATAGGCCACAATTATGAAATCTTCATGTAAATTTATATTTTAAAAGTTATTTTTTGTAAGGGCCACCCAAAGTATGCACCCTAAATAAAATGTGTACGGTCTAAGTTGTGCCACTCAATATAAAAGCCATGTGTTGTAAGTTCCATGAGAATCGAATAAGCGGTCTTCGAGAAAATAATATTTTAAAAATGTTTTTGTATTACGGCAAACCTAAATATGCATTTATGCCTCTTATTATAAAAGACACGTGCTGTAAATTCCATGTGGTGTAAATTCGGTGTGAGTTGATTTACCGGACTTAGTGAAAGTTCTTTTTTAAAAATATTTTTGTTTGAGGGCCAACCTAAATATTCACCCTTAGTAAAAGTCTTGTCTTAACATACTGTAAAACTTTCATCAAAATCTGCCGGATAGTTTCCGCGTCCATAAAAAACAACGGACAGGCAAAAACTAATTTTTATAAAAACAACAAATTGCAGTTTATCTGTAAAAAGCAATGTACACTTTTTACAAAAATTTATTAACATCGTACTCTCTCAAAAGTAAAAAAAAAACCTCGAGGAGAGCTCTGCCGTACTAAGCGAAAAAGACGTATCTCAAAAAAAAAAAAAAATATCCGAGATTCTTATGGCATCGGATAGCTTAAGAAATTACGCGTCTAATGAAATACTCCAAATGTCGGCATCTTAGTTCAATCATATAAAAAAATCTACTAAGAAAATTTCATCGGACCCGAAATT
Source organism: Tricholauxania praeusta (assembly GCA_949775025.1). Classification (NCBI taxonomy): domain Eukaryota; kingdom Metazoa; phylum Arthropoda; class Insecta; order Diptera; family Lauxaniidae; genus Tricholauxania; species Tricholauxania praeusta. Next base: position 48,800,470 of record OX459031.1, read on the forward strand.
GTGTCCAATGCTATTTTACCTATTGGGCAGTTATCGGAAGAAGCTCGAATTAAGATTTTTAAAAAATAGGGAATTTCATTCACGAAAGTGCAGTCGCAAAAAAACTAAATCAAGATATTTTTGACCACCAAAGTTGCAAAGTTGGTCAGAATTACCCGTATAACCTTTTCCTGCCATACACTTTTTGAAAAAAAAAATCGACCCGCCCTTATGTATAGCCATCATAAGTTGCTGATATAGCTTTTGTAAAACTGATTATAAGTTGGGAACCCCTGAATGGATATCAAAAATATGGATGTCATAAGAAAGATAACTTAATGGCCTGTAATTTTGACCAATTATTTTTTTTAACAAAACGCTATTTTTTCAAAAAAATGTGTTAAAAATTTATACTTTTTAGCATGATAGGAATGCTTGATTATTTTGCTTTAAAATGATGTACAATTTGCATAGATTTTTTTTAATTTTACCAATTTTTTTAAAAATGTTATTGGTAAAAATTTCAGAAAAATTATCATGCATCCAAAACTATAGGCTAAATTTCAAAACTAGTCTTACTAGTATAGTAGGAAATTCAATTATCTCCTTATGACATCCATATTTTTAATATCCATTCAGGGGCTCCCAACTTATACCGCTTTTTATAAAAGCTATACTCTTCCTCTTCAAAACACACTTGGAATCATATCGATATATTATTTTCAAATTTTTCATACAAATTTACAAAAGTTTGTATGGAGACCTATATAATAATTTTCAATTTAGGATACTTTGAAAATCAAAAAAGATATCGATATAATTCCGAGTGAGTTTTCAAGAGGAAGAGTAGTTCTTTCGAAACTCATTAATGGATTCATAAAAAAAAATATATTTCTATATAAATTTGCCCAAGATATCTCGAAAAATCTAATCTTATCTAACTTTTAGGTTAGAATATCTCGAAAACCGGAGCTATTTGAGAAATTCTAAGCTTGGATTCGAGTTCAGCGCGTCAAAACCTTCTGATAAGTAAGGCACCAAAGTCATTGTTGCCCTGTGTTATTTTATGGTTTGTGTTTTTTTCGTTTTTTTTTTCTTTGAATTTATCAAAATTTGAAATTCGGGAAAACTGCTGACTTAGATTCGATTTTTTTTGTTGCTGTCGACAAAAATGATATTCAACCCGGAGGGATTGACTTTGAACCCGGAGACCCGGAAATCATATTCAAAACCCTGAGTCTCCGGGCGAAACCCTGAGTGTTGGCATCCCTAGTTTCAAGTAAAACAAGAAAATTGAAAAACATAACTTCATAATTTCTATATATTTATAGCCCCCAAAGGAAAAATCCTAGTTGCGAAAAATAGCATAATTTCAGCACACATACAAGCAGACAACATGAATATAATTTTTGTTGTTTTCCACTCAATTTTTCTGCCGAAAAAATACCAACAAAATTGAAACTAACGGCATCGGTTGTAAACTACAAAAACCCAACAACAAATACACGCAGTTTTTTTAGGATTTTTTCGACTGAATTTTTCTGAAGAAAAACCAACAACAAAATTTACGCGGGATCACTTGCGAATTTGCAAGTTTGAAGGAGTCAAAATTAAAATCATGCTATTGCATTTGCTGGTTGACTGGTAGATATAAAAATTGATTTTCTCAAATGCAGGTTTAAATAATGTAAGTCATCGAATTGAATAATTTTCTCAACAAGTTTTCCTTATTTTTGATTTTCAATTTATTTATTTTCATTTTCTAATATTCAAATAACTTTTTATGAATTTAAAAAAATAAATAAAGTAAAAAATACAAAATGGTCTGAATTTAACATTGTGAATTCGTTCGGTTCGTTGCAAAAGCCGAACAAAATCAGAAATAAATCCAATTGGATTTTGCTTCGTAATTCTCATTGGTTCCAGCTTTCATTCTTCTCGCCAAAATTTAATACAGGCAAAAAGCTCGGAGTCTAGTTCTTTCCTATCTACTTCTTTGCTATAGGGTCAGAATACGCGAAACCGACATGTCTGAAATGTTTTTCAAAGTTTTTTATATAAATCAGTAGCTGCAAGTGGTAGAAATAAGTGTACGGAAAAATTTTTTAAAAAAAATTGTTGTTGCAATAATTATTGCCAGTCAAAGTTTTCATTAACCTTTTTTTTTTAAATGCTATAAGTTTTGAACTGCTTGACTGATTGTGACGAAATTTCTTAATTTCTGTAGATAATAAGTTGAACTTATGTATTAAAAAAAAAAAGTTGCAAAAATTTTGCATTTTTTTTGTTAATTAGCAATTTTTCTATCAACAATTGAATTTTAATGACTTGCTCCGTCTCGAAAAAATCTGAAAAAAAATTAAAGAGATGCATTGAACCCTTCCAAACTAGAATTCGTCAAAAAATCGTGGAGCCTCAATTAGTTTTGATGGTATAAATATTATAGTGGTACCGGGCGGACGAAAAACGCATAAAAATTTTGTTGTTTTTCAAAAAAATCAATAACACTAGCTTACAAGAGAAAGGATCGGGTTTCTCATAGACTTTTTTCCATGTATTTTGGGGCGTAGTTTCCAAAAATGGCAACCATTTTTTTTTTCTTAAGAATCGTTTTCGAGATATCCCCAAAAAACCCCTTTTTCGGCACCTTTTTCATTTATTTGGCTATATCTCGATTAATTTTTTTTCCACTCAAAGATATTTTTATTCCTTTTTTAACGATATGCTGTTTCCTTGAATCAAATAAGATTTGATGAAGTTACAAGCGCTCAATGTTCAAAAAAACTGACTTTTTTAAAAATCACTAAATTTCAACTGCTCCATTTGAATGAAAAAATTTTTTTTTCATATTTTTAGAATTAAAAATGTAAGACTATTCTTTTGCAAATATTTTAAGAATAATTTTGCGGATATCGGACAAAAAATGTAAGAGTTATTCGAGAAAACAGTAAAAACTTGCAATAAAATTTAACGAAAATACATATGAAAATACAACCCTATAGCAATCCGCGAAAAAATAAAAAGTTTTTTTGAACCGCTCTAATATATATAAGCATATTGTTGTTGGTATGCCTCTACCTCTACATTATAAGATGAGCCCACAAACCAAATCTTCTTAACGAATCGAATTTTAAAAGATTTTATCGCTTGTAAGAAATTTTTTTCAAATTTTAATAAATGTAATTGCAGAAAAATGTGTAATTAATTACATTTTTGTTTGAAATTACTTGGCAAAAGTAATGGATTACAAATATCAAAAGGATTACATTTTCATGGATTACTAATCCAATTACAAAAGTAATTGCAATTGCATGCAATTGCAATTTTAAATTACATGTAATTTAAATTAATGTAATTGAAAAAAACTTCAATTACAATTACAGGTAAGGATTACTTGTAATTGTAATTGAAAAAAATGTAATCCAAAAATTCCCAAGTCTGGTCTAAATATATGGAATGGAGTGTTAGGACAAAAATTCAGCTTAAAAATTTCTTCTAAATTTTCATGCTCCTTGTACGGTATTCCATGAAGTAAGTACATCATCTCCGAAATATTTTTGCGCTCTAAAACATTTAACTTCGCAATGATTTGTGCATTGTTGTTGTGGCTTAATAATTTGGTTTCACATTTAACAGCAATATCTTTTTCCAAATTTTGCACACTGCTTACTAAATCTGCCTCTAATTCAGCAAAGCGCTTTATAAAGTTGTCACACATGGTTTTCATTAAATTTTAAAAAGCAATGCATCCTTAGATTATAAAAAAAATCAGGTTTTCAATTTTTTTCGGAACAGTGAAATTTACTGACAGTTATTATGCGCTATACTGTACATCTATTTTGCATCGAACATCAAATTTGGCAAATATTAATGGCTTATGTCTAAGCCCCAAGTCAAAGAGTATTGTAATTAGTAAAATATCATTTTTTCTGCCCCAAAAATTGTCTTAAAAAACTGCCATATAGACTAAGTTAACACAACGAAAAATCTTGGACTAATTTTTGAAGAATATGGGTTACTCCGTGTGCCATGTCTTACTAAATTTTTTACACTCTGAGGATAAGGATAATTCTTGCAAAGTGATATATTATTCCCACCCTAATGAATGAATGTGAAATTTTTGTTTTTGGACTTAAATGCACTGACTACGTAACACTATATGATAAACGGCTCTTAAGCATGTCACTCAAAAATCTACTAATATTTTGAACTCTTCTACTATTGTATAAAGTAATCTCTACGATGCAACCTCCATATCGTTTGAAAAGATTAACTTTCTCGAGATCAAATCATGCTAAGACTTATATACAGTTACGCCATTTTTGTCTACTCAATACGCATTTGGAACGCAAAACCTGAGACCTATCAATAACCCTGTGCAATTTAAAAAACATCTTTGGTCTTACTTATCAAACTTGCAATAATATTATATTTTTATTTTTTTATTTCAATTTAGCATTTTATTTTTTGATCTATTTGTTAGTAAAAATGTAAGTCGGTTTTTGGCAGAGTAGGATACTTTTGATATTTTTTCTTTCATTATTTTTACTATTTATCACTTCTATTTGAATTTTGAATCTGTGTATATTATTATAATAATCTAATAATTAATATTTTTTTTATTTAACTTTATTTATATAGAAATTCTACAAAGAGCTCAAGCAAAGGTACTAAGGGCAATAACAGGAGCACCTTGGTTCATTAGAAATGAGCATATCTATAGACATCTCCATATACCTATGGTTAAGGCAGAATTTAAAAGAATAGGAGGAAAATACCTCCAAAAACTGCAAAATCACATCAACCCATTAGCTACGCCACTTCAGCACATTCGCGTATAAAAAGGTCTGACAGTCCAGCTAATTGGCATCGATGGTGAAACTTCCATTTGAGCATGTGTATACGCAACGATAGAAGCATTCCAAATTATACGCAAAGAAGACTTTGTACCGGGACCTAGCTCGTCTCGGTCACTGTTCTCTAATAATAATAAAAAAATAAAAAATCGCCATCCAACTCATCTCCCTATGAGGGCACTGGACCGGGACCTAGCTCGTCTCGGCTGCTGCCCGATGAGTGGAGAGTGCGGCAGCATGAGTGTTGGAGCAGTGTGCTTTTAGGACGCTTTTGGGTGCTAGACCGGGATCTAGGTCATCTCGGCTACCGCTTCAAAGTTATCCTCGTTGCACTAGCTTTCCTCAACATGATAGACCGGGACCTATCTCGTCTCGACTACCATGTCAGAATCATATCGAGGTACTAGTTATCTTTATGATGGTGGACAGGGACCTAGCCCGTCTCTGCTACCACGTCAACTCAGACCGGGACCTCGCTCGTCTCGGCTGAAAATTAATCAGAGGATACGTAATAGTCAACAGCTGCAACTATAGATGGGTTGCCGTAAACATGTCGCCGCGACATCGCTCCAATTGCAGAAATGAACGGAATATGTGCTTAGTAATATTTATTTTCAGACCAGCTAAAGTCTTTGAGTCCCGGATAGCTTTGAATTACTTATTATAATACATATACTAATTTGTATAAAATTTATAATTTGTATAAAATTTATAATTTGTAATAGTTTTTTAGAAATAAGAGTTTATAACTTATTATTAGTCTTTAAAACTTAAAGAGATACAATAAATAAGAGAATAGTTTGGAAAAAAAAAACTTTATTTAAATATTCCATTCAGTTATCTGGCACTGCATTTATAAGAAAAAAGATATAGATCTGTTGTACTAGAGATTAATTAAATAAATAAATAAAATGCAAGTGCAAGTGAAGGTTTGAATAATGTTTTGTTGTTTGTATTTAAACCTCCCCTATTTTTCGATGAGGAATAAAAGACACCAGTCTTATAAAGTTTCTCTCAATACTTTACTTTTATCGAAATTTGTGTTAAAAATTTACTTCGTCTCCTAAAAGAAAAGAGAGAAGGATTAGAAACTAGTGGTACCCGCGGCACCGATGTTTTTTTGTAATGAAATCACTTTCTTAACATCACATTCTATATTCTCTTCTCAAGAGTAAAAAAAATATGTGTGCAATTTACACGTGGTGGAAGTGAAACCTTTAGAAAACTAAACTGCGATAGAATGAGACGAAAATGTTTTATTAAAATGATAAAAGTTGACAGGATTGAGAATAGCTACAGCAATAAATGATATATCAAATTAAAGTACTCATCGAGCAGAGTGCCCAAAAATTGTCTTCTTCACAGAAGTTTCGAGATCGTTACACAAAAGCTCTGATTTAAGCGTGGAAAGATTTCCTATTTTTTACACTGATTACCTAGCAAAGCCTTGCCATAGCGAGAAGAAAAAAATCGACTACTCTCTCTCATCTCAACTAAGCGTTGTTGTTATTAAAATATCAAAAGCAACAGCAAATTGCAATGAGAGAGCGTAGTAGATTTGGGTGGTGTGAATATTTCGAGTTTTTTAATGTCTTGTCTTGAAAATTAAAAACTTTGCAAAATTTGAAAGACCAGCTCCACATACAAATTAATGCATTGGTTCAGCTTTCATACGAATAAAAATATCTTCTATTGGCAAAAACTGTTTTACATTAGTTAATTCTAGGTAGTGTAAGTGCATATTTCTAATATACTTAGTTACCGCAAACAAAATTTCTTAAGGAGAGTAGTGTCTGAACAAATTTTTTTCCATTTTTTTTTATTTAATAGTACAACTCTTCAAGAGTATCCTGTTATAATTTGAGGTCGATTGGAACAAAACTGACGGAGATAGTTTATGGCCCCGGTAACAGTGTTAAAACTTTAAATGCGTTTTTCTCGAATATAAATGTTAAAAGTCGTTGGACACTAACTCAAAAACTACTTGACCGATTCTCTTGAAATTTGATGTCGAGATTTTTTATTTTTTTGGATTATAATTAGTTTTACAATAACAAATATAGCGATTTTTGCATTATTTTTTTTAAAAAAATTCGTTTTTCGGGCTTCAAAGTTATGCTAAAATCTTAAAAATCGTCAAATAAAAAAAAAACTCACAACGTCAACGTCACTACCTCAAACAACTCATAAGCTAACCAAATTTTTAAAATTTTTTGATTTCAAATGATTCAGTGATGAGTTATGATGTCCACCGCAAACTATATTTTTTTGAGGAACAAGAAAGTGAAAAATCGGTACTTTTTTACTTTTGTCCGGTCAATTTTCAATTTTTTTATAAGAAAGAAAGAAGAAGAAGAAAAACTTCTCACGGATTCGAATTCCACGATCGATAATTGCACGAAAATCATACCCAGTTTGCTGGAAAATTTTATAACCTCTGTAACTTGCACCATTTTTTAAGTCAATACTTTTGAAAATGGGTTGTCTACTTAAAACAGAGGGCGTTAATCCAGTTTTCAATATTATTCTTAATCCTAGTAATGGGCCATACATATAAGGCTATTGTAATCCGCTGACACATCGTGAAAAAATCAAAAAGTTTTTATTTCCAGCCGCTCTAATATACATGTACCGGATCGATTTGTATAAAGCAAAATAAAGTCAGCCCGACACCAACTCAAAAGTTAGAAGGACTCTTAAAAACGATATCTGCGTCATTTTTTTTTTGTTCCGAGAAAAACCAACCAATGGCTTCTGAATAATAGAATTCCAACGTTAAGTTGGCTACCACAATTCCCAGGCCTCAATCCAATTGACCATCTATATATTTGTTAATATATTTAAGCTCTATATATAATCGGTACGGTACGCTACCGGTACTGTTATTAAGCTTTCAAATTTTGCTGTGCCGGTTTTCGAAATAAATAAATAAAAAAAATTGTGGCTCTATTTACCCATGTTTCCTTGTTTGTGTCTGGCTCTACAAATATCAAATGCGTTGTAGTCAAGTAGAGCGTTCCAACAGTAGGATTTTTTGTATTGTAACGATCAATCATCCGCACGTTTTCCACCTGAAAAAAGAAAAATTTTGGAGTAAGCGACAAATAAAATACGAAAAAAATGTTTAACAATTGGTTGAAATTTTCATCAACTTCTTTGAATCGATTTTTTATGGTTTATAAAAGCGGTTCCAAATTTTTGTAGCCCAACACTTTTTAGTGTTATACATTGTTCAATATTTCATTGTTTCCTTTTTTTTAAGTTGGTTTTTGCGCACTTGCTAACGAAACATCTAAAGAGTGCCTTTGGAGCTCAATTTTCTATAACTGGATACAGATTTCTACAGAAAAAAGTCAAATTTTAAAAAGACGCAAGAAAGGGCGTGCTTTTTTTATATTAATTATGTCCGTAACTTTAAATTTAGATTTGTGGGTTTTAGAACTAAAATTTTTAAAACAGACTAAAAACGGATATTTTCAGGCCATAATATGGCTCTTTCTTAGCACTCCAAACACCTAGGGACTGAAAATTGGGCTGTGGTGCTACGAGTCGAAATTTTAACAAAATCAGATTTAAAATTTTTACCTATGTATGATATAGATAAGTAATATCCGGTGCTGCCCAGAGAACTAGAAGGCGCCTTAAAGAGCGTAAAAATGAGATCAATAAGACGCTTAAAGATCGTAAAATAGCATCAAAGAGCTTAAAAAACCGTGCACGTATACAGAATTATCAACACATGTTTATCGTTGTTTGTAGTAGTGGGCACCACTGGTAATATATGTAGACACATAAATGTGATACAAATTGTCTTCGATCGAATCCGAAAAGAAAACTGATTTTTGGTGTTCCACATTTCAATTTCGACGGACAAGACAAATGGAAATTATGGGTTTAACTTGTTGTTAACTGGCGATAGTTTTTATTTCGATCAAAAAATGTTAATTTAACGTTTAAAAACAAAAATTTTAGTGATATCAAAGTTTTTTTTTTTGCTAACTAAAACTATTGCATTTTAAATATTTTTTTTTCCTTCCTTCTTCACTTAATAAATAACCACTAATTAAAAAAATACACATTTAAAAATAGTATGATTTTTATTTATTTTAAAATAGCGTCAAGCAACAACAACAACGTACATATCTTAAACATACTCATCAAATCGATTTGACTTTAACTCGAAATGGCCAAATCGATTTCCAAAACACCTAAAACAAATTCAAGCGATTTGTCAATTCAAATTCGATCGAATTCCAATCGATTGCTAATTTCACTTTAAGCCTAATTTTTATGTGATCTTTCTCGAACTTATCTTATCAAATTTTTGTAAGAAAGAAAAAGCATGCGAGCATAACCTAATGTGCTTAGAGAATGCGAGAGTGAATAGGCACACATTTCCTATTTTTATAGCATGTTATATTCTCTGTGATTTCAGAAGATCAATAAAGTTCAAGAAGTTGAACTTGTTTCATCAAAGTTGATTACATGCTATAAATTTGGCATTCATTTTTATAGTTGCGCTATAATTTTATGCAATGTCAAGTTTGACAGCTTTCAAAATAAAACAAAAGTCAATGAAAAAAGGTTATGGTGCTGAGTTTCTCAAAATTTAGTTAGAGTTGTTGAAAATATAATTTTACAAAGTAAGATAAACAATAGGGTGTTTTTTTTCAAACTTTAGGACAGAGATTTAGTTTATTTTTTCCTATATTATAGCTTGAGGAATAAAAATAATTGTCCCAACATTTGAGCTTCCTAGCTCAAACCTGAGTTTATGATCGATTCCGTTGAAATTTAACGAAAAAACCGACTTACTAAAGCATAGAAAAAGTCTGCCTAAGGTGCCAAGATATAGCGTTTTGGGTTTTTTAGTTGAATGGGGGTCGCCACCCACTGTTTTACAGCCACGCCCACATTTTTCGTGTGACTAAAAATGCGGAAAAAATACACCCAAAGGAGGTAGTTTTATTTTTTTTTTAAATTTGCGGTCATTAATGCCTATATAATAGAATCGGGTTTGAAGAAAATTCTCCCAATATTTTAGCTTCCTAGATCAAAACCTGCGAACGGCGCATTTTTTTTGTTTCCTCGTACAATTCGTATGAAAAACAAAAAAGCAAAACAACGAAAAACAGATTGTTTTTTGTGTTTTAGTAAATTATATTTTAGATTATGAAATTTAATGAGGTAGATATACTTGCTATAAGGTCTCTTACTACAAAAATTTAGTCCAATAGTACCTGTGGGCGTGGCACCTCCCATATAAGCAAAAAACGTTTAATGTTATAGATAGTGTGCTATGAAGGTAATCTTTAAAAATAAATGAATTTTTATGCTATTGCATTAGTGGGCGTGGCACCTCCCATATTAACATAAATTTGTAAGCGCTGTTTTAAGTGAACTATTGCAGCAATTGCTATGAATAAGTGGTTGAGTTGCCATAGAGTATATCTGAATCAAAAGTGGCTGAAAAAGCAACAGTGGGCGTGGCACCTCCTATACAAACAAAATACGGTAAGTGCCATATTTATCGAAATATGTGAGCATTCAAACTAAAATTTGGTGTTAGGGGTTTGCTTATGAAAAGCTATTTCTGGATCAAAACCGGGCTGGATTATACCAGTGGGTGTGTCACCGCCCTAAATTTTAAACTTAACTGCGGCATACATGTATCGCAAACTATACAAGCTTTTGTGCTAATATTTAATATGAGGATTTCGATCACGAATATAATTAATTGAACCAAGAGTGGGCGGAATTGTAGAAGTGGGCGTGGTATATTTCAAATTTTTCATTTCTATTTTTAATTTTTTCAAGATTTTCCGTATTCTTTCGACTTTTTCAACCCTTTAACTTTTTCTAATATATCCTATATGTATTTGTTCGACTTTTTTAACCTCTTTCAACTTTCGTCATAAGTTTCTTTATTTTTTTCGACTTTTTCATCAATTTTGAATAGTTTAAAATTTTTCCAACCTCTTTCAACTTTTTTAGAGTTTTTCAACCTCTCTCAACTTATTTCAACATTTTGCATTTATGTATTTACGACTTTTTCAACATTTTTCAACCTCTGTCAACCTTTCAAACATTTCATATTTTTTTCGACTTATTCAATTTCTTCAACGTCTTTTTAACATTAATTGAAAAGGTACTTTCAGTGCATCACTTTCAGGGTATGTGAGTTTCGGCCTGGCCGAAGATAGTACCTTAACTTGTTTATTTTGTTCTTAGAATATTCTTTGGACTTATGTAGCTTAATTATTTGAATAAACTCTGTTCTATTTTCTTTTTAAGATTGCTAATCCATGTCATGAAGCAGGAGTTCGGTGCCGCAAATACATTGGGAACATTAGCTGTTATGTATTCAGCCTTCGGTGTGCTGTTACACTAAGCACGTGGTGAGGATGATGATCTCAATTCAATGATTGCGGGTACAGCAACAGGTTTGCTGTATAAATCAACTAGTAAGTTTGTACTTGGCAAAATAGCATCTATAATATTTTCAATTATAACAACTTATATATTTTTTAAACATTTAGCTGGTCTTCGGAAATGTGCCATTAGGAGTGGTGTTGGACTTGGTATGTCTGCGCTTTATTATCTTTTCCAATTTTCAAAAGCGAACGTCTCAAGTGGTGGGATTATGAAATTTTTGTGAACTCTAACAGCAAACAAAGATACAAAAGAAATTTCGCTTAGGAGTTTCTTGAGCTGTGAGCGATCGACGAAGTGGAAGTTGAAGAAGTTGCAAGCAAATTTAGCAAATCTAAGAAATAAGTTTCTTGCTGTTAAAAACTTTTAATTTTTATTAGTTATAGTATGTGAACGTATGTTAGAGTGAAGATAAAAAGGGCAGAAAGAATTAATAAAAACCAGAAAAAAGAAAGAAACAACTTTTTGATTGTTTATAAAATAAGTGTAAAAATATAACAAACAAGAAGGTATCAATAAATCTCATGTGGCATCAATTGAAAAAAAAAGTTGTATTTATTTTTGATGGAAATAAAAATGGTTCAGTGTAAGTCGTAAAAAAAAATAAAAAAAGAAACTGTTTTCCGAAACAGCATAGTATCACCTCAATTTTGGTATTTAATAATTAGAAATTACTTTTATGCTTTATTTGCATATTCATACTGAATGGATTTATTTTTAACAACAAATCAGCGTTACAATATTTTTAAATAATAATTGAAATTAACAATAAATGCTATAACGTTTTTACATTAAAACAAATTCAATTTAATTCATTCTCTGTTTAACAATCTAAGTCGTCCGAATCAGAACCGGTCAATGCCAACATTTTTACACTATTTTTCTCATCTAAGATGTTATTCGCCGGCGCTTCACAGCTTGTATCTAGCGCAGGGCCGTATCTAGGGGGGATGAGGGGGGATATAACCCCCCCCCCCCCCGAAATATTTTGACCGACACTATATAGAAACGATTTTTTAAAGAATAGACACTATGTAAAAAAGATTTTGTTAGGAATACATTATAATAAATGACTATGTGTAAGCCTATAAAAATGATTTTTCTAAAAAGATCTATAAAAAGTCATAAGTTTTTTAAAAACAATTTTTAGTCCTCACATGAAAATATATTAACGATACTTTTCATACGGTTACATAGTTCGGTTTTTCGTTTTGAGATTTAAAAAGTCGAAAAAATATGCCATATTATGAAAAAAATAAAAGAAGAATACATATGAGGCGCCCAGTTTCAAAACCGGCCAAGTCCATTTTTCATACTTTTGGGAAAACAGATCACACTTTTCGAGTTTTATTTACGTATGTTTTTGAGAAAACAATTTTGGACTTGGCCGGTTTTGATACCAATGAATTGGACTTGGCCAGTTTTGATACCAATGTACTGGACTTGGACGGTTTTGATTCCAAGGCGTTGGACTGGTTTTGAAAGCAAGTTCATGGACTTGGCCGGTTTTGAAAACCATGAATCAAAAATAAATTAAAAAGTGTAATAATTCTGTCAAGTATATGAAAAAAAAGACTGTGCTAAAACTTTAAACGTGATTTTCTCGAAACTAATTTTTCAAGGTCGGTGGACACTTTTTCTCGAAAACTACGAGACCGATTTTCTTGAAATTTGACACACTTCTTTAATACATATAAAACCAGGTAATGTCGAGGGGGTTTTTTTTTTCATTACAACCAGTTCTGCAATAATAAATACACTGATTTTTGCCTTTTTTTTTTTAAAAAAATCGTTTTTTGGCTTAAAAATTATGCCAAAATCTTAAAAATCGTCAAAGAAAAAAAAAATCTCTCGACAATACCTTGAAAAACTTATAAGCTAAAGGAAGTTTTTTTTTTTGATTTTAGATGATAACGTGATGAGATATCTTGTCCACCGCAAACCACCTTTTTTTAGGAAACTTGCTGCCAATGGCTTATTTTCCAATATTTTTTAATTAAATTTTTACAGAATACTTTTTAAATATTGTACTTTTACTTACAGTGACTTACAAAAGTGTTCACAAAAAAACATCTTTCTGGTTTAAAAGCTGTATTTTTTTTTTGTAGAAAAGGTTTTAAAAAAAAAAAATGTTAAAATAATCTCTTGCTTTTATTATTCCATTGATTTTACGAAGAACTCCCTGTTTATAACGATTAAAACAGCCTTATATCATAAAGGAGCCACCGCAAAACTTTGAGGTTTGTTGTATAATGCGTGCATTAATGCTTTTTATCATATCATCTGATCCCAAGTGATTTATTTTGGACGCATCTGACCAATGAATGCTAGTAACATTGATCAGATTAACGCGCATGGTGTTAATCTGATAAAAAAGTTGGCACTACTGCACGCATTACACAGGAGACCTTAAGACCATAAAGTTTGGCGGTGGCTCCTTGCTGGCATAGGGCAGTTTCTTCGTAAAAGCAATGGAATAATAAAAGCAAGAGATTATTTTAACATGCGAGTGGCCTTACACTCTCCTAGTCTGGAATAGTTCGGCTACGAGCCAGACGATATCATCCCTTTGCAGGATAATGACCCTAAGTATATGGCTAAATTACAATGAAATGGCTTGGAGACCAAAATATTACCTGCTTGGATTGGACAGCACAGTCACCGGAAATTATACCCATTGAAAATTTGTGGAATATTTTTTAAAAAAAATACCCACAAGTCAAATAACCCCACAAAATCTGGACGAGCTATGGAAGGTCGGCAATGGACAATGGTAAGTGATCAGTACTCAAATACTAGACAAATTGAAAGCGAGTATGCCTAAGAAAATACACTTTACCACTAAAGCCAAAAGCGGCCACATAAAATATTAAAAAATGATTTAAAATGTTTTTATTACTTTAAGTTACAAAACTGTTCACAAAAGACTAAGTATAAAAATAACTACCTAAGTTAAACAAAACGTGGAAGATTTCAGTTTTGATTTTTTTTAGCTAGAATAAAGAATTTGCAAGTTTTCTGCATACTTTTTTTTTAAAACCTTTATTACAAAAAAATTTAAACCAGAAATATGGTTTTTTGTGAACACTTTTGTAAGTCACTGTATATGCTTTTTAAATAAATAAATTTACTTTTACCGTATCGCTAAAAAACATTTTTAAACTTATGCCAAAAATGTAGCGCCAAAACCCTACCTGACATCCTGTGAACGAATGGAAGAAGCAGCATTTTTTTTATCGCAGCAACCTATATTTTTCAATCATGAGAAAAACGACGTATTCTAAATGTAAAGACCAAAACAGAACTGGGACGTGCGATTTATCTTCAGTGTCAAATCGCACCAAAAAATAGAATTTTTTCTATTTCTCTGCGATAAATTTTCTAGTGTCAATTTTGTACTCACTACAAACGTATAGGAAAAACAGAAGAAAAATCGCTCGTCCCAGTTCTGTTTAGCTCTTTACATCTAGTTCACAGCGAATTACAATCCATAGCAAACGACGCTAACTCATTTCGTTGTATCGTCCTGTTTCGTGCTACTGGTACTGATGAGTTGCAGAATGTCAAATTTGATCTATAATTGTCAATAAATCCAATAGTCTGAATAGCACTTAAGTGCGCTTTATTAACATAAAGAGCCAAATAGACGTTCATGCGTGCATGATCAATAAAATGACGACGCCATAATGATTTCCACACACACCACAATGATGGATATCATTTTTGGTTGAACTTTTAACGTGTTGACATTATGACGTCAGAAGCATGTGCGGCAATTAAAATTGCATTTAATATTAAAAAAAAGTATGAAATGAGTTTAATTTAAGCTCAAAAAATTCTTAAAAATGTATTTTAAGAAACAAAGTTCATACAAAAGTTTAATTATTTCATCTAATTATCTTTAGTGCATAATATTTCTAATTTCTTTTCCGCACTCATTGTCACCTTCTTCGTCAAAAAATCATGTAAACTGAGCTAAGTTCAGCACACACTATCATGCATGCATGATCAATCAAAAAAATATCAAAATATTTTAGTATTGCTCATGTGCATGACCAATCAGTCAATCAGCCACCTACACGGTCAGTTTGCATGAGCAATCACTTGATTCATCATGCACGCATAAACGTCTATTTGGCCCTTTACGCAGACTTCTATTACATACGACATACAAGACATGCGGTTTCAGGTCTTTCTTATGTGTTGAACAGAATTAGGACGGGGTCGGGAAAGCGGTGACAATTACTGTCAAAAATTATAACAGACTTGATCATGTGAAATTCAACGGAATTGCGGCGTACGACTGGTAACCTGCCGACGGGTACCTGCCGTTAAAATTTGTTTATTTTTTGAAGTGAAAACTTCTTATGGCACGTTGTGCACCTCCGTAAGAAAGCATTCGCAGCTGAGGAAAAAAGTATAAGCTCGCGACACCGACCGTCATCGGGATTCCCCGTCAAGAATGAGAGCGATAGTAAAATTTGAATTTCTATTGTTTCTCTTAGATAAATATTCCAAGTGGAAGATAAAAAGCAAAGCAGACACACTAACTGACACATTCCATTCTCATTCAACGATTGTTATGCTTACATGTTTGTTTCTTTCAAATTCCGCGGTGTTGCGTTGACAAATTAAGAATGAGAGCGAGAGTAAAATTTGAATACATATTCCGTTTTTGTGTTCTATTGCATTGCCATATAAAAAGAAAACGCACACATACCAACTAACACACTAACTTGCCATTAAACGATTTGTTATGCTTGCATACTTTTTTCTACGTATGAAATTAATTTTTTGTTTCAAGTTTTCACTTCTGTCGGCACTCCCGGAGTGCAGCCCGCCGGTTTTTTTTTTTGACAGCGTGTAATCATCACCGCTTTCCCGACCCCGTCCTAATTCTGTGCAAAACATTACTGTTCAACCTAAATTGGAGCGCCAGCGTCGTTTAGCTGTCAAAATTCCCTCATGCACATACATTTTATGTGAAGCCAACCGAAATAAGCAACGCTGTAACGCCAGTGTATTCGAGAGACAGAGCGTTGGCATCTAATTTTTTATTTTATTGTGTTGGTTTTTTTTGTCTGTCACAAACAGTAAACTAATAAACTCTACCTCAGGGGTTTTTAAACTTATGTAGTCCGAGGACCCCCTATCGAGCTAAATTTTTATTGCGGACTTCATTCCAACAGTATACATTTGACGTCGTTCCTTAGCTTACTTTCTGGCTTTCTTGCCAACCGTTCGGTTTTCACCCAGACAGTCTGCTTTTTCAAAGTTTTTTCTGGTTGTCAAACTCAATCAGACATAAAATGTCCGCTTATCTGATGAGGTTAAGGAACGAAGTCTTAATATTTTGCTTTAATTTTTCCGGTTTTCAAAGGTCTTTTCCGGATTTGAAGGTCCAAAAATTGAAACTACTTTCCAATAAATATTGACACTCATACTATTATTATATCTCTCTGTATTTTAACAAATCTTGCGCATTTATAGAGGCAAATATTTTTTATTATGATTTTCATGTAATGTAAATCTAAATGTAAAACTCAAATGAATACAAATTGTGGAAATGTTAAAGAATTAAAATAGTTACAAGTCAAAATATGTACATTAAACTCAGACAAATATTTCTTGGTCAAAATAGAGCTCAGAAAATAGATTGTTTTTTTTTCTAATTTTTTTAATACGTATAAATAATATAATAATAATAAAGCTTATAATGAAAATTATTGTTTTGGTGACTATTGGTTATTTTATAAACTAAATTTGTTATATTTTCTTACATAGAAGTTTTTATTTAATGAGATGGATGGCGTTGTTTTCTTGAAACCAAATCCACAATGTCCGGCTCTATATTCGAAATTTTTATCCTCAGATCTGCTTCTACATTAAGCTTGTTTCTATACTTTGATTTTATATATAATAGTACCAAAAAAGCCTGTTCACACAAATAAGTTTAGTTTCAAAGACGTATAGCAAGAGATATCCACAAGCATATCGTGCTCTAATGTCGATAATTCCTTAGCATTACTAACATCTGTATTGAATGGGTCCCTGATCCAGTCGTTACCAGAATCAGGACAGGGAAAATACTTCCGGAAGTTGCTTTTTAGACCTATTAAATGTCCGACAAAAAGCACCCGCGTTTCATTATCGACCTCTTTATGAGAAAATTCCATAAAGTCGCTGAGTGTTGGAAAAGACTCATACACACAATTTTAAATGCGTATTGACCATATTTCGATCGCTTCTATTTTATCTTCAACTTTAAATTTATTTGAAACTGCACCTTGTAGGCTCAAATTTAGCTCATTCAAATAACAAAAAATATCAGTCTTAGCTAACCACAGAAAATCATTAAAACATTCTTTTAGTTCAAATTGCGTTTTCATTAAAAATAATCTTATTTCGTCACGAAGTTCAAAAAGGCGATTGAGTACTTTCCCTCGTGACAACCAACGTACTTCTGTGTGTAATAATAGTTGTTTATGTTGACTCTCCATCTCCTCGCACAAAACTTTCAAAACATGGGAATTAAGTGGGCGAGCCTTAATGTAATTAACAACTTTAACGACTTCATCCAATATTTTTTCAAATCTGTTGACATATTTTTAGAAGCCAATGATTCCCTGTGTATGCAGCAATGGTTCCAAACGACCTGAGGTGCTGCATCTTCAATAAAAGCAATCAGTCCAGTTCTTCTACCTGACATTGCACAACCACCGTCAGTGCAAATTCCAACACATTTTGACCACTGGATTCCATTTTCGGTTATAAAATGGTTCAAAGTGTTAAATATATGGCCTTAGCTGTAGTACACGATGGTAAGGAATCACAAAATAACAAATCCTCTTGAATTTTAAATTCAAATTCATATCTAATAAATGCTAACAAATTAGCATTGTTAGAGACATCGGTACTCTCATCTGATTGCAGTCAGTAATATTGACTTTTAAGCACTTTTGAAATTATGAGCGGACCCCCAGGGTCCGCGGACCACAGTTTAAGAAACGCTGCTCTACATGATATTTAACATAGTTTCCAAGGGAATTTATTGAATAAATTACACTAGTTTACAAATTTGGGCTTGATCTCGAGATCTGGTTTCTCATAGATTTTTTTCGATGTATTTTGGGGCGTAGATTCCAAAAATGGCAACCATTTTTTTTTTCTTAAGAATCGTTTTCGAGATATCCCCAAAAAACCCCTTTTTCGGCACTTTTTTCATTTATTTGACTATATCTCCATGAATTTTTCTTCGACTCAAAAACGATTTTCAGTTTTCGAAAGATATTTGTATTTCCTTTCTAACGATATGCTTTTTGTTTGAATCGGATAATATTTGATGGAGTTACAAGCGCTCAAAGTCCAAAAAAACTTACTTTTTTGGTTTTTTTTTGAAAACACTGAATTTCAATTGCTCCATTTGAAAGAAAAATTCCTTTTTTTTCATATTTTTAAAATTTTAAATGATAGACTCTATCCTTTTACAAATATTTTAAGTATAATTTGGCGGAAATCGGACAAAAAATGTAGAAGTTATTCGAGAAAACAGTAAAACACTTGCAATAAAATTGAACGAAAATACATACGATTGTGTGTTTGTGAAGTTCTTTACTTTTATTCTCTTTTCTTTTTAGATAAAAAACGTATGTATTTTCGTTCAATTTTATTGCAAGTGTTTTACTGTTTTCTCGAATAACTTCTACATTTTTTGTCCGATTTCCGCCAAATTATACTTACAATATTTGTAAAAGGATAGTCCATCATTTAAAATTTTAAAAATATGAAAAAGAAGGAATTTTTCATTCAAATGGAGCAATTGAAATTTAGTGATTTTTAAAAAAGACCAAAAAAGTCAGTTTTTTTTAACTTTGAGCGCTTGTAACTCCATCAAATATTATCCGATTCAAACAAAAAGCATATCGTTAGAAAGGAAATACAAATATCTTTCGAAAACTGAAAGTCGTTTTTGAGTCGAAAAAAAATTCATGGAGATATAGTCAAATAAATAAAAAAAGTGCCGAAAAAGGGGTTTTTTGGGGATATCTCGAAAACGATTCTTAAGAAAAAAAAATGGTTGCCATTTTTGGAATCTACGCCCCAAAATACATCGAAAAAAGTGTATGAGAAACCAGATCTTTTTTCTTGTAAACTAGTGTTATTTATTTTTCGATCAAAAAGGGGGTAAATATTTAAAAATTTACAACAACCTGTACACCATTTTAAAGGTAATAAATTAAGCTTTCTTACCATGCTGTTATAGGCTTATAACGAATTTTTTGGAAAAAATAACGGTTTTTAAAAAAAAAATTGGTCAAAATTTCAGAAAACGAAACGAATTCGTTTTACGAACAAAAAACGAATCCGAAACGAATTCGTATTTGAAGTCCGTAACGTATTCGTTTTTTGTAAATAAAGCGTATCAAATGAGAGAATGATGGCGAATGATATCCCTTTGACATATATTCTACTATATGACAGGTATCCTAGTAGGTAGCGCGCATGATTATGAATCGCTGGGACATGGGTTCGAGCCTAACTTTGGAAATTTGTAAATCGTAAGTAAAATTTAATTTGATAATAAAATAAAATAATATGCAATAAAGTCTTACAATTTGCATATTAAATAATAAAAATTTTTTTTTTTTAAAATAAAATAAATTTTTTTATGAACAAAAAAAAAATTCGTCTTATGAACAAAAAACGAACAAAAACGAATTCGTTAATGCGGACGATCCTTCCGTTTTTTCGAGAGGAATTTCATACGAAAACGAGTTCGAGAAGAATTCGTAACGGAATCCAAAACGGATGAATAGTACGAAGAAACGAATTCGTTTCGAATTCGTAACAAATTCGTTTGGCTCACTGGGTTGGTGTTACAAGCCGACGCTGCGTGTAAACAACATAACAAAGATGACAAAAAGACATTTAATTTATATTCACATGAGCTATTCCCTACGGCATACTATTAAAATTCATATGCTATGGTAATTGTTACAATACGACATATAAATCGGATCAAAAGAATTGTATGTTAAAATTCAGAGAAACAATAAAAATGTACTTTAGTTGAGTTCAAATAAAATTTAGTTAGAAGTAAAATTTTCCATTGTTTTGTTTTTTGTTTTTCAAGAAATATTAATAGAGTATGTAATATGTTGTCTTTCTACTTGTCTTAAAAGGGCCTGTAAAAGAAGCTATAAAAGCTTTTTTTGCTACTAGGGCCACCTTCCAAAAATGGTGTATTTTGCTATTTACAATTTTAATTTACAAAAAACAAAAATAAAAAATTTGAATAAAATTTAGTTGTTATGCTAAAATCAAATTTGAATTTCTTTTTACGAGGATATATTTTGCCGCCCCTTTCGCCTTTTCTAGGTACGTCTATGGATATATCAACATATAACTTTGATATTTGGCCATTATCAAAGTGAAGCAAACTGCTTGATATTTATTTATCACAAATTTTGTCAATAAAATGTGGTTATCATGAAATGGTTTTATTACGTCACATATGAGTAAAGTTTTTTCAAGTGGGCACAGTAAAAACCAAGATATTAAACTTAAACTTTTTATTGCATAACTTTGAAGGTATATTGATCAATATTAAGGCCTTATATTTTTTTTACAAAATTTAATTTTTTTAAAAAGTTATGAACAAGTGAATTTCTATGTACGTGTTTTTTTAAATTGTGATTTTTCAGTAAATATTGGGAAAAAGTTAATGAAATTTACGGACAAGAAATATTATACAATTTATATGAAATTAAGTCTTTATAATAATTTTATTTATTACTTATACAAAATTAACTTCTTAATAAACAAATAGAATTTAAACCAACTTCTCATATGTACAGAAACAACGTTTTTCTACAGAATTATTCTGTAAAGTCTTCACAATTTTTTCCTGAAAAAATTTTAGTACGTTTCATAAATAAAAAAGTTACAAATGCTTAAGTGTCGCCATCTAGGCAATTTTACTTCTACAAACCATCCGATAAGAAAAATGGAAATTCAGGTTATGGCATTGACAATTTCAAGCTATAGTGTATTAAGGTGAATGCAGTAAAAACAATAAAGAATTTGAGCAAAAAACACCAAAGCTCTACTCGCGGAGTGACCTCAGTTTTTCTCATTATGTATAGGCTTAAAAAATAGCGGCAAGTTTTTTTTCGATACTCACTTATGTGTATATAAGGAAAATCGAAAAAATATTGAAAAAAAAAATATTATAAATAAGAAAAAAATCAAATTTTCATTGGCTAAGTTCCAAAAAATTAAAATTTTGCAGCTCTGGTAGCAGCTATAGGATTATTTTTTTTTATTTTTTTAAATGAGGAAATACTCGAATATGAATATATTTTTGGAAATCGAGTGTTCTTAAAGTATTATAGTACATGTTTTTTTTTTTTGAACATGTCTAATGTAATGTCTAAGGTCATAAAATTCGGATGCGCTTCGGACAAGCTCTCGACAAATATTGGGTGACTTTTTACAAGAGGGTGTGGCACCTCCTACACAAGAAAAACTTAGAATCGATATATTGATAGCACAAAAGTTGGACAAATTTTGACACGAAGTCGTGGCTATTCTCAGAAAATTATTTGACCATATTGCTCGAACTAGCACCAGAAAAAAATTGGTCTTAAAACTTTATCAAAAAGTAGGCGCTTTTTGGGAGCAGAACGTGGCGTCTCCCATGCACGTAAAAACTTTAAAATGCTACATACTGAGCGAGTTACTTAGGTGGTGCAACCAAATTTCACACAAACAATAGAAAGTTATATACAAGAAAAACTTTTTGTTTGGACAAGCAGTAGGTAAAGTGTACGGAGATTTTGACAGGAAAGCATGGCATTTTCTGCCTATTTAAGTAAAGGTTGGCAAATTCATTATGAGAATGTTTGATTAAAGCAGCGAGCACGTGGCGTAGTGAAAAAAATTTAAGACTTCCGCATACTTAAGCTCAGGTAAGTATAAGCCGTACTTATCATATTTTTTTTTTAAGGAGTTGGTATATTTTATTTTTGAAATATCGAAAAATCAACAGATTTGTTTGTTAAAGCGCCATTTTCACAAAATTTACTAACTGAGAAATTGATTGAACCACATACCATTTCACTGGATATAGAATAGACGGCCCTTATGATTCGGCATTGCTAACTTACTGCTTTCTTATGACCTTTTAATATTAAAATTACTTACCTTTTTTAAAACATTCTTTCCTTTGTAATAAGTTTTAGCTTCGTTAAATTCTTCTTCGATCCATGAAACAACTTTTTCCGACACAAAAGGAGGAACTGGAACTCCCCAAAGGCGTTTGTTGACTTCTGGTTCCTCAGTTTCTGGTGATATATTATCGAAACTCAATCGTAGCGCCGATGTCGGTGACAATTGACGCTCGATTTCATTGAATTTATTCATGAATTTAGTAAAATCCATTTAAATAGGAGATTTATGGTATTAAATATTAATGTTTAAATACCCCAATCGCAATTAAAAAATGATAATTTTGGCCGGGAGACTAATACCACCCGCACAGACACAATTGCATACTACTGACGAAGTAAATCAATATTGATTTCATATTAATCACGTAAGCGATTTTAAGGTTACCAATTATACACTTTGCCTCCCAGTTTCAACACTATCACTAGCACTTAATCACACAACAATTTGAACAACAATCAATTAGAACTACAACGATAAATAACGCATTACTTTTGAACGTTAACCTTTTTAAAATTGAGCTTTTGAGCTGATATTATTGATGCACCAATATATTAGTGTGTATCCGAGTTCAACAAGAGAATTGCAAATATTTGCCTACGCAGTGTATTTTCTAACGCGCGTAAATTTTTCGTCATGACCTGCTGGGGTTTAGCAGAAAACTTGTACTCGTTGTCAAACTCTTGATGACCAAATGATTCGCCAAAATTTTCGAATGACTGAAAGGATATTTCCAAGGAGAAAACTCAACTGGAAAGTTGTTTTCCTTTTTATTACATGTAATTTTCTAAATAAATACTTTTAAAATTTTAAAGCATGCGCTTTCTAGAAACCTTGCAGCTGGATATCTTAATGTTAACACGTCTCCCAAAGAGGTTGAAGTTTTGTAAAACCGTTTCTTAGAGCCAAAAGTACTGTCTATAATCGAATTTACAGTCAATTGCAGTAACCGATATTCATGTGAAATTTCACAAATCGGTTTATGCTTTATAAACAAGCATGACAAAGATAACAAAATCGAACAATTTAACCTGGCAATTGGTGACATATGTTTCGGCTATTACCACATATGTATGTATACATATTCATATGTACAGCTGCGGTCAAAATAATAGAAACGGGGTGTTATTTATGAATTAAAAGAAGATATTTCGAACAACTGACGTTTTTTCTTCTAATATTTTAAAGTATAGTTGCTTGATAAGTGCACGAGATAAGCACATGACATTTTATGCCAAAAAAATAACGGTACTTTCTAGGTTTGCTATTATATTGAGAAATTTGTAATTTCGAGCGGTCAAAATAATAGAACTGTTCAACTCCTTTACAAGATTAGGTATTTACTTTTATAAAAAAAATTTGATCGCAACAAGTAAGTACTATTATTTTTGTATAATACTCCAATGATTTTTTCGAGTTTTTGCATTTTAGTGGGCCGTGGAAAGCATTCTTCGACAGAGCAAAGTAAAATTATCAAAAATTCCATTTCTTGAGAAGTAAAGGAGTTGAACAGTGCTATTATTTTGACAGCTCGAAATTACAAATTACTCAATATAATAGCAAACCTAGAAAGTACCGTTATTTTTTTGGAACGAAATGTCATGTGCTTATCTTGTGTACTTATCAAGTAACTATACTTTAAAATATTAGAAGAAAAAAACGTCAGTTGTTCGAAATATCTTCTTTCAATTCATAAATGACACCGCGGTACTATTATTTTGACCGCAATTGTATATACACAGCTTCTTCAGACCAGTTTTTGGCTAATTTGTAATGCGATACGAACCCCGACCATTCCATAAATTATATGTGGACAACCGCTCTTAACACTTGAGTCATGGAGGTGCTGCTGAACGACATGTACAAAGTGCACATTTAGGGCCATCTGTTATATTTATTGTCATTTCTTGTTTGCTGCATAGCTTTGTTAAACCGTCGGTTCAAAGACTTGCTATGATGTAGCTTTATTATTTCGAATTTCGGGCTTCCGCCACTTATTTTTCGAATAATGGTTGGACGTTTTCTTCCGGTTGTAAATTTTAATTTCTTTTTAGTAGACTGAATATTATTAACAGGTTAAATTGTTTCATTTTGTTATCTTTGTCATGTTTGTTTATAAAGACTAAATCGATTTGTGAAATTTTACATGCATATCGGTTACTGTAATTGACTGTAAATTCGATTTTTCGAATAATGGTTGGACGTATTCTTCTGGTTGTAGAAATTTTAATTTGTTTTTAGTAGACTGAATATTATTGACAGGTTAAATTTTTCTATTTTGTTATCTTTGTCATGTTTGTTTATAAAGCCTAAGCCGATTTGTGAAATTTCACATGAATATCGGTTGCTGTAATTGAATGTAAATTCGATCAAAATTCAATTAATTAATAATATTCAGTCGACTAAAAACAAATTAAAATAATCTTTTTATTCACAAAGTTTTTGGATTTTTTTAAGCTGAGTTATGTGAGTTTAACCTAAATATAATAATAAAGTTCTCCATTCAAGGTCTCAAAAAAAATATCTTTGGGGTATGTTTAGATATTAAGCTTAATTTTTACAGTGAATTTTTCGATGTTTTCGCAAAGTTTTTAGGGGGTGTTTGCTTCAAACGAGAGAACGTTTTAAAAAACTTTAATATGTAAACTAAAAGCAAATCGGGTTCTAAAATCGAGTGTAAAATTACTACTTATGTGTGTGTCAAAAAGAATACTATAACATTATAAATTACATTCCTTAGCTCGTTTTTTTTAGTCATCTAGTATAGTAATTACAAAACTGTACAAATCTTTACATGTGTAATTTGCCATCTTCTTGCTTCGGTTTTTTGAAAAGTAGATACAATTTTTTTTTAACTGAAAATTTATCGTTTGATAGGTTAGAATATATTTTACATTGTTTTAAGTCAATTTTATTTCCATAAAGAATAAAATTTGATTATATATTTTGGCTGCTCTGATGATCGAACCTAGTTAATAGATGGCATTTTCAAGATTAAAATAAATATTTTGACACAGTGTTAAACGAACAAAAATTGACTTGTCTGAAACTTTGTATATACGATTAGTACATACCTAAGTAGCTCATGTTGAGACAATTTGATCCCTAAGATTTAAATGCCTGTGTCATATTACACTGTTGTCGCGGCAGGTCAAAAAACCAAAAATCGAAAATTTTGCTTTAAACTTATAAGCTTTGTAGGCAAATGGACGACTATGATAAAAATTTGGAAAAATAGTAAATATGTAAAGAGCTGAGATGCAAGACCCGCCAAGTCCAAAAAAATGAAAATGTGAGATATTGTAGGAGGGGACAGAAAAAATGTTTGTCTACAAGCCTACATACTCTAAATTGTAAAAAAAAAATTTTCCCTTCACAAACTTTTGATTGCAATAATTTCTGATAAATTATTTTTATCAAAGCCCGCCAAGTCCACATTTCTGAAAGTCAAAACCTGCCAAGTCCAATTTTTCATTAAAAAAGATTCGGCTTTTATAAATGCAAATAGTTTTATGTTATTGAAATTATATTGTGTAATTAAAATTTCAGTCCACATTTATTCAAATGTTTTGAAATTAATTTAAGCTTAGCCATTTTTAAAAAATGATTTCGGAACCTTTTACTATTATTATTTTTCAAAACCCGCCAAGTCCCGAGGTTTCACTTCCAAAACCAGCCAAGTCCACGTTTCCAATTTCAAAACCCGCCAAGTCCACAGTTTTTGTTTCAAAACCCGCCGAGTCCAAACGTTTTTTTATTATAGTCCTTGTAGATTAGGTCATAAAATGTAATGAAAAATCAGAATTTCAATAACTTTTGACAACTATTACAATGGATCAATCTACTTTTTGAATGTAGTTAAATTTCAGTGGAAAGCAGTTTTTTCGATTTTCCCAAAAACGCAAAATATGGACTTGGTGGGTTTTGCATCTCAGCTCCTCATGTAGTATTTTTTCCGTAGAATACGATGAAAATATTTCCATTTGTCAGATTAGGTTTTAACACGTTTTTAGATGTTTTATATATTAAATTCAATATTTTTCCACTCACATATTTTTACAAGCTTGAACCTACTATTTTTAAATGTTTTCTGTCCCATAATGGTTTTTTTGCTCAGAAATCGAAACTACAAAATGTTAGTTTCACGTATGCACTGAAAGTGGATTGAGTATTTTACAGTTCTGTTTTTATAAAATAATTTCGTTATAAAAAAACCTCGATTTCTTAGCATTTTATTATGTTAAAAGAGTACACACCAATCTAAAAATTGTACAAATAATTGACGTTATAACGAGGCATGCGCACTTGACACTGGAAATAAATCGCATTCTACTAGGAATTGAGAGTACAAGATGTGTTCTATACAATAATTACGCCAAGTTTTTACTTTATGTTGGAATGAGGCAAACATAGCTTAGCCTAAAGATGCACACAAAAATCGGCTTTAATAGCTGTAACATCAGTTTACGTAAAAAATTTAAGAATATGTTGTGAAAAAAAGTCTAGGGTTGATTATGGCTAAAATTCAAGGACCTTTTTTTTTATTCAACTTTATATGTAACTTTTCATGTTTTTTTTTAACTTAAATGCAATTTTAACTATATGTCCCTTTGAATTTTAATTGTTCCTCCTTGAATATTAATTCAAGATAGTCTTAACTTCTAGGAAAACCATGGTAAGATGTCAGTTTAATTTTTTTTTTGTGGAACACATCCTTCCTTATAATTTTTTATCAAAAAAAAAAAAAAAGTAAGTAAGTCTTATGTTATTTTTTTATACATCACACACAGGATGTATTTATGTTGTTCTTTCGTATGTAAAAAGAGAAGGAAGTGTTTCAGATGTAGAAAATTCAATATACAGGGTGTTTTTTTTAGAGGTATAGAGCTTCGAATTGAAATAAAACACTAGAAAATCGTTTTAATGTCCATCAATTTGGCTTTATTGGAAGGATAATTTTATGCCATTAATGTTTAAATATGATTTCGGGGATGTGGCCGCCGCGGCTGGCTCGAATAAAGCCAATTCTACAGGTCCAATTTTGAACCACTTTTTCGAGCATACGGGGCCGTATGTCGGCAATAACGCCTCGAATGTTGGCTTCCAAGTCCCCTAACGTTTCTGGTTTGTTGGCGTAGACGAGCGACTTCACATATCCCCAAAGAAAATAATCCAATGGTGTCAAATCACACGATCTTGGTGGCCAATTGACAGGTCCATTCCGCGAAATTATGCGCTCATCGAATGTTTCCTTCAATAAATTGATTGTGACGTGCGCTGTGTGGCATGTAGCGCCGTCTTGTTGGAACCACAACTCATCCACATTCATGCCATCCGATTCGGGAACAAAATAGTCGGTTATCATGGCTCTATACCGGTCTCCATTAACGGTAACTGACTCTCCAGCATTATTTCGGAAGAAGTATGACCCAATGACTCCACCAGCCCATAGAGCACACCAAACAGTCAGTTTTTGTGGATGTAATGGCGTCTCAAGGGTCTCATGTGGATTCTCTTTACTCCAAATGCGGCAATTTTGCTTGTTGACGTAGCCATTCAACCAAAAATGAGCCTCATCACTGAACAAAATTTTGCGATGAAAATCAGCATCGAGATCAATCTCATTTTCGGCCCATACACCAAAATCACGACGCATTGCATGGTCTCGCGGCTTTAATTCTTGCACAAGCTGGATCTTGTAAGGTCGCAAGCCAAGATCTTTGCGCAAAATCTTCCATAAAGTTGATGGACAAAGCTCCAATTGCTGTGCACGGTGGCGAATCGATTCATTCGGGTCCTCTTCAACATTTTGCTCTACAGCGGCAATTGTTTCTTCGGTGCGCACTGTTCGACATCTCTGCGGATGCGTATTATCACATAGAGTAAACGTAGTGCGAAAACGACCCATGGTTAACCGAATTAATTGCTCTGATGGACGATTATGTCGACCATAAAATGGACGGAGCTTGCGGTAAGCTTCGCGAACTGAACCATTATTTTCGAAATAAATTTGCACGATTTGCAAGCGTTGTTCTTTTGTCAACCTGTTCATGATGAAATGGCAAACCAAACTGAACATAAATGACATTAGAGTTGCCAGATTTGACCATAAAATGCCAGTTTTATCTCTATTCGAAAAACAAACCTCTAAAAGAAACACCCTTTACATACATATTTTTGATCACTAATACGACCGATATCGATATTACCGTGTACGTTGAAATCAACTGTTTTCGAAAGCTAAAAGTGATAAGTCGATAAAATTTGGCGCTTGGATTGCTTAATGAGCTGTTTTCCACAAAAAGTCAGAAGTACATTCTCTTCATAAAAAATCCACAATAACTGAAAATTATTAAACGTTAATTAAAATAATAATTTCTGAGCATCGTATCTTATAAGTTTAATTAAAAAAACACAAAAACATTTGTTCCTTATCAAAGTAGACAGTTTTACAGCGTTCAACTATTTTGTCGCCAGTCAAGGACATTTCGTCTATAGTTTTAATGGTTGCGGTCGCCCTTGAAACAGTCGCCAAGTAGGTCTTCTTGCTCAAAGCGTTTTAAAATGTATTTTCAAATGTGCAAGTTTCTTTATTCATTATCCTCTTCGTACTTGCGAGTGTAAGTAGAAAGAGCTGGCGTTGAAAAACACTACAGCACTGTGCTAAAATGTTAAGCAATTCAGTGTTTTGTATGAGTGTTAAGAATGTTAAAGTAACGACAGCAAGCAAGATAAAAAGCATTTGCTCTGTAAAAAAAAACATTTAATAATTTCTTTAACACAAAAGACGAAGATTGATAAGAATGTTCCATAAAAATTAAAAGTATAATTGATTCAGTGATGTTGGCCTATTAGTCAAAAAGCCCGTTGCAGAAAAGTCCAGTGTATACGATTACAGGATGGGATGTACAGGAAAGATGATGCATTTTGGTGAAACCAACCAGGGTCGCCTTACCAAAGCGTGTCCTGAGTTCCGAATTTTAGTCGATTTTGTTTTTAAAAAAAAATTGAACAAGATTACAGCTTAAAATGTATGCAAAATGATTGAAAACAAAGAGCCAAAATAAAATATAAAGGGTTGCATTGCTGAATCCTGTCCAAACATAGGTT
Organism: Tricholauxania praeusta; assembly: GCA_949775025.1. Lineage (NCBI taxonomy): Eukaryota > Metazoa > Arthropoda > Insecta > Diptera > Lauxaniidae > Tricholauxania > Tricholauxania praeusta. Next base: position 48,830,076 of record OX459031.1, read on the forward strand.
ACCACCGGTATTTTGGGTCAATTTTTTAGTAAATATTACAGCTGGAAATGTTTGCCAAATGATAGATTTTGAAAACTCTTAATAGAATATATGGGTCCTTATTTATTATTCGTTGCAAAACTAAAAAAAATATTACGGACAATACCGCACGGTCGAATTCAATATTTTGTTATTCTTTAAATAAAGATACTAAGAACTTATAACTCAAAAAATTATTTTTTGTTTTAACTTTTTACAATTAGCGCGGTCAATAAGGCGGTTTTTAAAATTTTTATTTAAAGAATTGCAAAATATAGAATATTTGGGATTGTCTTGTTTTTTTAAATGAGTGGCAACCAATGTTTGAGTTAGTTTTCGACAAGACAACTCCATATATTCTATTTGGGTTTTGAATATCTTAACTGCAAAATAAAAAAGATCCTGTTATTGGTATGTTGTACACAGAGTCAGTAAACCAATTGTACTGTGTGTTGGTGGACCGATGAAAACAAAATCTGTTGAAGTTACCCGACTAGAAAATGTCGTTAGGCGTAAATTAGGTCCTCATTGGTTTTGCCTAACCAGAACGTTAGGGCCAAGTGTGGAACCCCAACGACAACCTAATTTGAATTGTAACGGTGTGCCCCAAATTTTCCTAAATAGGATTGTTCATCGCCTACCTCATTAGGCTCTCGTTGGGCCCTTTCTACAAGGGGGAAATGAAAAAAAAATTGTTGTGTCTTGGAGAAACATTTTTTATCATTGGTGGTTTTTTTTTCACGTCATTGCAGTGCAGCGCCACATAATGCATACTACTTTTTATATGATTTTTATTTTTATTACCCACACACTTCCCGGTAATATTTTTGTTGACTTATTTTAAATGAAATTATTTTTGTGACGTTTATTTATTTATATTGTCAGTCGTCATTCATACACAGAGTTCATATATATTAATATTTTAATACAACATCAAAGCAAAGAGTCACCCAAGCAACATTCATCACTATGTTTATACATTTGATGTCATATATATACAATTATGAAAAAAAAAAAGTAATAACGAATCATAAAAAATTATTTAGATTTTATTAGAAAAATTCAATGTTTACCTGCGCTGCCAGATTTGGTAGATTTCCCCAAATTTGGTAGAAAATTTTTGGTTTGGTAGAAATTAAGATTTTTTTCATTTTGGTTGATTTTTCTTTGACAATTAAATGAACGGATGTAAATTAATGTTCCTTCTGATTTGAAAAGTTGCTGTACTTTATTAAGCTTGTTTTTGAATGCTTTTGTGTGAACTGTGTTTTATTTTAAGAAAAAACAGATTTACTGTTCAACCTAAATTAGAGCGATGGACGTTGACTTTGCCGGCGCTACGCTTTTGAGTTGAGCGCTGAACCTAAATAAGAGCGTAGCGTTAAATGTCATGTAGAGTTTATTTGTTTGCTGTTTGTGACAGAAAAAAAATCAACACAATAAAATAAAAAATTAGCTGCCAACGCTCTGTCAAAATTTGAAAATCGAATACGCTGGCGTTAGAGCGTTGCTTATTTCGGTTGGCTTCATATAAAATGTATGTGCATTAGAGAATTTTGACAGCTAAACGACGCTGGCGCTCTAATTTAGACAGTTATAGTACACAGTTATAGTACAAAGCTGACGCTTACTTGGGACACCGAGACCTCTAATATACCATAAATATTGGAAGGCGACCAAATTCTGATCATTTCTGATATATTTTGGATATTTGTGGTTTTGCAAAAAGTTTTTAGAAACACTTTTTACTTCTGCACGTGTACATACTTTTGAACTACTTTGAGTCCTAATTCGAAAAGATATATTTCACATAATTTGCGGCATTTATGCGATCGGATTTGAAAATTGCATTAGAATTATATCAAAAATGGCTTAAAAAGGGAGGTTCCATTGCAACAAATTTATCAAAGAACAATTTTTTCAATTACCAAAAAAAAAAATACATATAATGTTACATTGAGCATTGCAAATTAGTGCTTGCACTAAATTGCATGACACAATAAAATCTTACACAAATAATTATTTACTTTATTATTGTGACATTATTGTTAAATCCATAAGTAAAACTGCAATTGTTAAAAAATACGGCACTTCATAATTCAGTCGTATAACCACTCTTTCGTCTCTAATTTTTATTCTATTTAACAACAACTTGCATAACTACATTCTTGAAAAGGCTTTTTTGATTATATATCAGTTTGTACTAAAAATATGTTGACACAAAACTGTTTTATAAATAAATAAAAAGTCATTGCTACAGTAAGCTTGTGTTATTTTAATATTCTAATTCCAATTATCGAGCAGCTACCACACAAATTTACAACAAAAAAAAAAAAAATAATCAAACATTACAAAAACACCCAAATCTGGCAACTCTGATAAAATGACAATTCAAATATGACACTGTTAGAAAAATTATTATTATTTGCTTTTAGTGAGTCACTATACAACAATGAGTTTAGCTGATTCCGTCAAGCTACGCATATAACGACTCGGAATAACCAGGTTCAACTCCAGCGCAGGAAAAGTTCTTCGAAATTTTTTTTTTTTTAATTTGAATTCGCATAATAAAACACCAAATTTATAAATATATCAAGGTCAATATTCACTAAAAAATGAAATGAAATGATGAAAATCAAAGTTGAAAAAGTTCAGGAAACGTTGCATCTGTCATCGGTCATTTCTTACAGTTCAGGAGTAAATTCGAACTTAGTCACGACTACCACATTACTTATTCCCCAGATTTACTGAATTCAGGCATTCCTTAGGTTATTACCATGACCAAACCAAACATTGGCATGCCGCAGTAGGGCCTAATCAGGCAAAACTAATTTAGAAATGCCTTACAATTGCCTAATTAGGCTGCTAGTACACATTCCTAATTTTGGCTAGCCTAATTATTGCCCAGTTAGGGCCAAAAGTATATTAAGGCATGCCTAAGAAAAATTCTAGTCGGGTACCTGTAGTTTCTTGATGAATATAGTTGAGTGGATTTTGTACATTTCATGAAGCAAATGATGAAACATTTTCACATTTGAAAACGTTTGAGACATTAGTTGAGAGCAAAGCGTTTAAAAATTCAGGGTACTAAGAATGGATAACAGTGGAGAGATCTGTTATGAGGAATTCAAAAAAAAACTTATAAAGTGCAGATATCCTTCATCATCCGAGCAAAATGGCTTATGCGAAAATCTTAATCGAACAGGGGTAGCAAAAGCTAAATGCTAAGTACGGAAGTTTATCTGTAAATTAAAACAAGTTTATCTGTAAAATAGGTGCTTGGAGTAAGTATTTTTTGATTAAAATTATCATGCAAACTTTCAAAAAAAAAAAACATTTTTTATGTTACTTAATGTTTTTTTTTTAAGATTTACATTTATTCTGTCAACTCATAATTTATTTTTTTTTTTTTGTTTTAATTTACGGTTCCTTATACTAATTTTAAAATCGTCAAAACATTCCAACTTTATGGCACCAGACCGGCTGCAGTACGTTTAGACGATCCAGAAATATTTAATAAGCATAGTTATTAGAAAAGTGCGCTAATTGAACATGTTTCGTGACTGTAATTCTCGTATACCTACGGCTGAAGCTTTCAGTAAAACTTGTGCTCTGAACTTTAAAAATGTTATATTCATTGGAAAGGCCAAATACATACATATGTATATAAAATAAGAAATAACCTCATCAAGAATAATACTGTAATAACGTTTACAAATAAAATTCATAGTCATAACACCAGAATAAATAGAAACATCAGGACAATCAAATCAAGAGTTAATAGAAAGATATTGTTTATTGAACACTGTAATTAAAATATATAATAAGGATATTCCTCTAAAGGCGAAAAGCATGTAAAGATCGCAAGTTTTCGAGCTTACTTACGGGAACACCCCTATCAATGCAAACGTACAAACCAATGAGGAATGGCAATTTAACAGTTTGATCAGTGTTGCCGCAGCTATGAACAAATTGTATCGCACAAAAAAAAATGTATATTAAGTTAATAAATAAAAAGGAAAACAAAAAAATTCTGATGATCGCGCTTTTAATATATGTATTTAAAAATCGTTATGCTTAATTTTTGTGCAAATTTCTAAAGAAATTTCAAACTGGCAGCAAATTGTTTCGACAAACAGCAACACTGATTCACATTCCAACTTATCGAGACTGCTTTCGCATCAAATTTGCCTCGAAAGTTTTCGAGGGTTGCGTAAACTCAGTTTTCGAGGCTTCTTCGCGTTTAGAGAAATACTTTCAATATGTAATATTCATTTATTACACAAAGGATGGTGAGTAATTTCAACTTAATATGTAGGGCATTCCATGCCAAATCACCGAGGTTTTGACCTAAGCCTCTTCGATTTCGCTATGATATTTTTTAGTACGTATTAAAAACAACAAGCACACCAATTTCCAACCTTTTATTCGAAACATTTATTAAGTAATCGGTTTTTTAAATTTTAAGGCAAAAAGTTTTCAATTAACGATAGACTTGTAATAAATATCGATGTCAGTGAAAATTTGTGTCTTTGGATGTCGTTTTAGAAAAAAATTTAAAAAAAATTATTCCAAGTAATTATGTATCACTTAGTTATTAACGTTTAAAGATTAAAATCGACATTTCCAAAAAGTCCGACCCCTTCGATTTTTTTTAAATATTTTTCTAAAATTCTACTCTATATTAAGCAACTTTTAAGCCGCAGTTCAAGATGTTATCACATCTTATCTTTTCATGTATTTGACCATATTTCCATCATTTTTCTTTCGAATTAACTCAGTTCACTGTTCAAAATCTAATTTTTTTCTTACTAACGGCTTGATGTTAATGAGAATCGAATAAAATTTGATGGAGTTACAAGCGATCAAAGTCCGAAAAAAGTGATTTTTTTGGTAATTACTTAAAGTCACTGAAATGTCGCTTTTTTAACAAAAAATTTCAGCGGTTTTTAGCTTTTTGACATCTTAAATTGAAATGCGCGTAACTTAGAAAAAATGTTTTTCATTCAAATCGGGAGAATAAGTGTCCTCTTAATCCTTCTGAAAAACAATATATTTTAATGCAACCAATTCCGAAATTTGAAGTCAGTCAGATAGGGCCGTCGAGAGAAAATCCGGGCCCGGTGGTAACCATACACGGGCCCCTCCTCACTCTAACAATTGTAAAATTAAAAATGATGTAGGATGGCAAAAGTAGCATATTCTTTATACACACCTAATTTTTCAAATCACCCGTCACTAAAAAAGTGTTACCTGTTGCAATGTGCAAACGACAATTTTTGAATAGCGATTTTAAGAATTTACGGGCCCCTTCGATGAACTGCGGGCCCGGGGGTATCGTCCCGTTACCCCCGGTTGATATGAAATGGATTCGGTCAATAACAAGGCTTCTAAGTGCTTCTTTGACTAGGCAGTATATGGATGAGTTTCACAATTATCAACCGAGACATAACAAAACCTAACATATTGGGCAAATAAGATTTGATTTAAGTCAGAAAAATTGTGTGAAATTTTATTTTATAGCTTACTTATTAAGTTTTTATGTGATACCTTAACAGCCTTTAATTCTCTTCAACAATTTCACAATTAATGCATTTCATGTTATATCAATGGTTTCCACGATTTAGGACAGCAGCGTTTGCTGCTACCCTACTGCAATACTGGTCGACAGACTTCAGTTGGTGATTTCCGTAGCGTATGTATGTTTTGCCAATTTTTAGATTTTGCCGATTGATTTAAATATAAATTTTAAGATTTTGGCGAAAACAATTGTTCGCGAACATTTGTTAATCATGTAACAGAGCGCTGTAGGTTAGTAGATTATGCTTCACAGCCGTACGAAAGAACATGCTTCACGTTTGACTCAAACATTTTGAGCTCCTTTGAGGGAAGCTGAGGAAAGTGTCTTTTTTTTTTGTTGATTCTGACATGAATGTCCTTATTGGTTTCGCCATCAGGAGTAATGATGCTCGCTGAAAGTTCATTGAATGTCACGATTTATAGTGTCTAGAGCTCTGCTGAGAACTCGCTCAGTACTATCAGTACCAAGATTGTTTACAGCCGACTTCCAGGGCGCACACCTGACATGGATTCACTGAAAAAGAAAGTTTCCCATTATTCTTGATCACGTTAATAATTTTGAGTGCTGCACCTATCTTGTTCAAAGCATCCTAATGTAATTTCGTTCGATGTTTTACGGGCGTTATATGTCTGTGCAGCATTTTGTCTCTGGTCTCTTGTTCGCGCTTCATCTCTTGCGCGTTTCGAAACTTTAAATTTTTTCAACGATGTCCCAAGTAGCGTCACTCATCCAGGATTTTTTGTTTCGTGGGGTAAAATATGTATGATCTCATTAATTATTATAAATGAAGGCTTGATGATTTCTCATTAAATTTCATTTAGCTCTGAGGTTGTGTCGCTGTGTCTTTTTACTCTTCACTTTCCTTCAATTTACACAGGTCAAATTTTTTAGTTGTTGCTTGGTTCTGTTATATGTATACCATCTTGAGCCAAAGGGAAACCACAAGGAGTTGGTTTTCGAAGCTAATGTTGGTGCTTCTCCTACTCTTACCTCAAGGTTGTTTTTCCAGTGTCTTTTTTACACAGAATGATCCATTTTCAGTCCGGTTATCAAGTAAAATCCATGCATTTTTATGCTTAACCCTAACCGTACTGACGAACTTTTTCTACACATTCGGACGGACGGGGTACCTGGGTAACCACTTTTGCTTTCATACATATTGTACGGCATGAGTGCTGGTAAAAGTAAATTTTTTTCGTTTTGTGGGTTTGTTTGCATAAACAAGCGCTGCTAGTGAGTGTTAGAACTTATTTTTTACTAGTGTAAATGTATTGTATCAAATTCTACACTCGAAGCGATGATACGAAATGAAATTTTTGTTAGTGCGATGTCACACGGCAGGCATTTGACTGCGCGCAAACAATAATTTTTTACTTTGTGTTTATAGAACAGATCATAATTTTTAAATTATTTTTACTGAGCCTTCTGTTCAGTACTGTTAGTGCGAAAAAAACAAAAAAATTACAGCGCAAAATGCATAAAAAGAAACAAATCATTTCTTTTAGGCAAACCAACAGCTTATACTAGTTTCAAACAAAGTGAACAAAGCTTACTGATGATGATGACGTTCACTTTGTTTGAACAAAGCTTACTGATGATGATGACGTAGCGGTCATCGAAACTAGTATAAGCTGTTGGTTTGCCCAAAAGAAATGATTTGTTTCTTTTTATGCATTTTGCGCTGTAATTTTTTTTCGCACTAACAGTACTGAACAGAAGGCTCAGTAAAAAAAAATTTAATAATTTTTTACTCTATTTCACTTTTTGAGTGGAGGCCAGTCATACAAAAGTGAATTGAGTGCCGGTCAACTCAGGCCCGTACCAACCCGAATTTGCGTGGGGGGGCGTATAAATTTTACTATATTTAACGTCTTTGAAAATTTTTTTTTTCTCAACCAAATATTCAGGAGTCGGAAAATAAATATATACTAAAGAACTTCACTCCCGGATTTGTCGGTTATTGGAATGTATTTTTATTTTGCGAAGAGTAAAACCAACGGTCTTAAAATCAGGGGAAATGTGATTTTGGTTTATGATGCACATTGGGGTATTTAATAATAACGATGTAAGGCTGAGCGATTGGAAACAAAGATTCTATGCCTCTTAAGGAGGGGGTAGGGTTTGACCAAATTTTGTTTTATTTTGTATAACTCTTCAAAAGAAAGAAATTTAAGGTCGATTGGAGTAAGACTGACGAAGATACAGTGTCTTGAGTCTCGATGATTCTGTGTAAGTATATATAAAAAATAACAGTGTTAAAACTTTAAACGTGTTTTTCTCGAAACTAACTTTTCAAAGTCGGTGGACACTTTAACTCAAAAACTACTAGACCGATTCTCTTGAAATTTGACACACTTTTTTAATACATATACAACTAGATAATGACGAAAGGTTTTTTTTTTTGCATTAAAACTAGTTTTACAATAATAAATATACTGATTTTTGCATTATTTTTTTAAAAATATTCGTTTTTTGGCTTAAAATTTATGCCAAAATCTTAAAAATCGTCAAAGAAAAAAACCCTTCGTCAATACCTTGAAAAACTCATAAGCTAATGAAATTTAGTTTTGATTTCAGATTATAAAAGGATGAGTTATGTTGTCCACCGCAAACCACCTTTTTTTAGGCGTCCGCAGAAATTTGCTGCCAATGGCTTATTTTGCAATTTTTTTAATGAAATTTTCACAGAATATTTTAATTTTATATGTTCTTTAAATAAATAAATTTACTTTTACCATATCACTAAAAAACATTTTTTAACTTATGCCTAAAATGTAGCGCTCAAACCCTACCCCCTCCTTAATAGAGCTGTTTATACGATCATTGAAAAAATGAGATCACAAAAGAGTTTCGATAAATACTGTTTTCAAAAGACAATCTGTTGGAGAAAATAAAGCTCACAGAATCAGCTCACGCCTCAAGTCGTCCAATTCGGAATAGGCGCCTATCGGAAAAGAATAATTTATTTTTTGAATAAAAGCCAACTACAATGCAAACACATCGTTGGGGCTCGAATTTTAAAAAACAATTTTCGTGTTTAATTATTTTAAGTCTAGTTACAAAAAAAAATTTTTTTTATATATTTTTTGGTTCAAAAATTGCTGGAGAGCGCAAATCTTGTCCGAAATTAATAATTTTTACTTTGAATCAAGATTCACTAAAATTCCAACAAATCCTTGGAACATTTTTAAGAAAAGGCAAAAAAATAGTTTTATTGAATTATTTTTTGGTTGAAAAATGTTTGTATCGTTTCTGGCTTTCGAGCACAAGCGACTTCAGCCTATAGAACTAGACATGGCTTTGAAAAGATTCAATGCACTGAAAAATCGCAAACTTCAGTTATTTTAGAAAGTTATTTATTGTTACTGTCTTAGAAAAAAATAAACTGTAAGCCCAGTATGAACTATAGGAATAAGTTTCTTAATTGCTTTTAGTTTCAACTTTTCCTTAGGTTTTCCTAAAAAACGCGTGGGGGGGGCAAAGCCCCCCCTAGTCCCTGGTAGGTACGGGCCTGGGTCAACTTCTGACGTTTATAATAGCACTGCACAACAGCATTTCTGATGATTGGGTTATGTTACATGATATTAGTCCATTTTTTTAATGACGATTTCAAAGCTGTGACTAAAATATCTGTATCAGCTCTAGTTAAAAAAATATTACACTTGCATCTTTTTATAATATAACACTATATTTTTAAAGATAAAGATTTAGTTCTTAAGTTGAAAAAAAACTTTCTTTTATTTGACTTCCTTGCTGAAGCTAAAAGCAGAGAGCTGTTCTGCATGCTCCAACAATAGTCAGCCATCATGTGTGCGTTCCAGTAGCCTTGATTGCGTTCCTACATCCTACGAAGGTCCTGGTGGAATCGCTCGCCTTGTTCTCCACTTAGATCTCCGAGATTGGCGGGAAAATAGTCCAGGTGGTTGTGAAGAAAGTGTAACTTGATGTTCATGTTACATCTAACCCTTTGAAAGTAACTCATTAGTTGTTCGACGTGTTGAGGATAGTCAGAACTTTTCTTATTTCCCAAAAAATTTTGAACTAGCAAAACAAACTGATTCCATGCCTTTTTCTCAATCTCTGTCATAACGTCCGTAAAATTTGAGTCTTTTATTAACGATCTTATCTGTGGCTCATCAGAAATGCCGCTTGTATTTTTTCTGCACTCAGTTTTGGAAACTTTTCTGATAGAAAAGAAAACAGTTTCCATTTTTGTCTAGAGCTTTTACAATTATTTTTATAAGCTCCTGCTGTGAAGCATCAGTTTGAGGTTCAGGTGATGTTTTAGGGCTGAAAACACGTCTATATGCCGACCATATGCAAGGATAATCACATTTGGCTCGATTTTTTCGATTAATGCCATTAATGTTTACCAAACAAAAATAACAGTCTTCGTGGTGGTTCACGAGTTTCTTCCAGATTATAGCGGTTTCGTGCCACATTTGTCCACAAACGTAGAAACTCAACGCACGTTTTGCATACCTTTTGCGGAATCCAAAACTCATCTTTCATTTCCAGCGGGTGACCGAAGTATTTCTTGTAAGCCTATTTTACGAACGCTGTCATATTTAAACGGTTTTCTTTAAACATATACTCTCCTCAAATGAAACGAAAATGATTTGGATCATTCACACAAACTCGTCTTGACGATTCCGTATCAAATTACACTGCACAACTTAATATTTTTTTAATTATCGGCAAATAAACACGGTAACACAGTAAATTTTTAGTGAAAGCTATAACTCGTAAACAAGAGCTGCTACGAAAAAAAGCATGGTATATTCAGAATCAGCGACGTCAAAATAGTAAACATCATGTGGTAAAAGTCATTCATCAGACAAAAGTTGCAATTTTGTTGTGCAGTGTAATTTATTAATTTTTCTACTCCGTTTTTAAATGCGTTTTTAAAAAAAGAGTTGTGTTTCACTCGTTTTCTTGATGCTATTCAAAATAAGTATTTTTTAATGTACTTTTTTCGCTCCTTAACACAATACTATTTTTATTCACCACCTCACAACATTATTTTGAGTGGTGACTGCTGTCATGTTCGTGCGATGTCACACGACAGGCATTTGAGTGCGCGCAAGCAAAATTTGTTGTTGTTTTCTATAGAAAAATAAATAAAAAATACTATGGCAACAAGAGAGAATGAACTTTTTGTACGACGGGCAAAATAATTAATTTTTGAGTAGCAAACATGACAGCAGTCACCACTCAAAATAGTTTTGCGAGGTGGTGAATAAAAAAAGTATTGTGTTAAATTAATAAATAATTATAAACGTCAGAAGTTGACCGGCACTCATTTCACTTTTGTGTGACTGGCCTCCACTCAAAAAGTGAAAGAGAATAAAAAATTATTGTTTGCCCGCACTCAAATCCTGTCGTGTGTCATCGCACTTCGCCACTCAAAAATTAATTATTTTGTCCGTCGTACAAAAAGATCATTCTTTCTTGTTGTCATAGTATTTTTTATTTATTTTTCTATGGAAACAACAACAAATTTTGTTTGCGCGCACTCAAATGCCTATCGTGTGAAGCCCAAGATACAATACTGCGATATGCGTGCGTGCGAGACGCTGCGATATTGGCCTGAGAAATCGCATTGCGATGCATGCTACAAAAATGCGATACATCGCAGCGTTGAGACTGTCAAAATCTGATATTTATTATTTAATTCTGATTGTTTTGTTTTTATGAAATTTTGACAAATATTTGTTTTGTTGCTCTCGCAACCAAATTTTCAATTTTTTGAAAAGGCTTGCGTGCGTCAATCGAGACGCACGCCGCACTCGCAGTATTGTAAATTGCTACATTCAAACTACATACGTATAATGAATATTTTTTTGACAAATAGAGCGTCTCGCACGCACGCATCTCGCAGTATTGTATCTTGGGCTTGACATCGCACTTACAGCTCTCGCTTTTACTAGAGCGACAATTGTTCCGATGATATGAAATGACATTTTTGTTACAGCTCTCATTTTTGCTAGACGCTCGTTAACACTCATTTCGAGACTTTTGGCTTGAGGAGGCCACCGGCTGTTCCCTGAAGGGTTATATCTATCAAGAAAACTACCTAATGCTCAACGCCAAACGAACTTAGGCGAGAGCATTGTCATTTATTTAGTCAAATTGTATGAGAATTCGAACCGGAACGTTACAACGAACAATTACTCTACATCTTTTCAATTGAAGAGCTCTCTTCTATCAATGGGTCTAGCGCTGGTGGCGACCTTGTGCCAGAATAAGCTCTACATTCTACAGGAATTGAAGACGCATCCTACCCATACCGATGTAGTCGGTTGTATTTGCTGAGTTTATCGGCAAGATTGTTCGTCGTTGTTGTGTCACGAAGAAAAAGGAATCCGTATACTTGCTTAACAGCATGTACTGCCATGCTCCAACAAATATATAGAAAAGAGCATATCAATAACCACTACAATAGCACCTATGGAGGAGTGAACATTATGCATAGGATGCTACGTAACTGCACAACCAAAAGAAATACAAATAGATAAATGGCCTCTCGCTTTCTTCTATAACATGTTGGATGTTGCTGCGCTGGTATCCCAAATAATTTATCAAGAACTCCACGATAAGAAAAATTATGCAAGTTTTTGGAAAATTTTTCTGGAGGGTCTCTCGAGTCAACTCGGTTGTGTAAATATTATGGCCTGGTCCAGAATATCACGAATAACCCATAGAAACGGAGCTGGAGTATTGGTTGTGATCTCCACCAGCAGACCAACAACAGCAACAGCCTGCAGACCAATGCGAGGAAAATTATGAAAGGCGTGTATCATAACTGCAAGCGTCTCGGTCCAACCAAAAAACGACGCAGAACTCGTACTCAGTATTCGTCTTGCTTCAAGTCAATTTATGCCGAGCACTCTATGAATACCGTTTGAAAACATGTGAAAATGTGAAATTTGTATTTTATTTCAAGCAGCAACAGTAGAATTATATTAGAAAAGCCCCAAATAAAATTGTTGTTTTGATTTTTGCCATACATTTTCACTACAAAATATCGGGTAACCAGGTACCCGCGTCCGTCCGAATCTCGGATTGAGTTTTCAAAGGCTTATTTCTCGAAATTGAAAATACATTTGAAGTTAAAAACACGTTTTATACATATAAGGTTAGTTCCAGTACTTTTTGGGTAAAATCCTGTAAGACTGTCAAACACGAGAGAATAAGAAAATTGCGTTCTGTGAAAGAGAAATAATGTAAAAAGTACAGAAACGGAAAAAACCATTATTTTAGCACAAGAATAAACGTCAAAATTTTTTGAATGTAGTTAGTGCAAAAAGTTAATTTTCTAAGTACAGACAATAAATAAACATTTTAAATTGAATGTAGTTGAACAATAAATTCAATTCTATGAACGCAAAGAATAAAATGGAAAATAAAAATAGTCAAACTAAACTCAATGTTTACAATTCAGCTTGCACAACATAGAACAGCTGATAGTTTGACACTTTTAATGAGTTTACACGCAAAAATTCTTCGGGTAAAAACCTGTAACTTCTTACAAAGAGGGAACATAAATTACTCTCTCATTTTCGTTCTCACTTACAGGTTTTTCGTGTACGGGAACGCTTTTTGGTTAAAATCCTGTAAAACCTGCAAATTGTACTAATGTATTATTGTACGGGAACACAACTACTTTGACTATTCTAGTTTCATAATTTGATCACAACTTTCAGAGATACATTCAATCAAAGTTGCCGTAGGTACCCAGGTACCTTGTCCGTACGGTCAGGGTTAAGGATTAACCAACAATACGAACGGTTGACCGAAATACGGCCAGCGTAAGGAACGTTGAACGATAAAACCGTCGTAAGATTCGTTCGAGTAAACAGAATTGCGACGAACGACGTACGACCGCAAATTCAGCTGTCATTTTTTGTTTACAAAAATGCAAATTTGAAATATTTTTGATTGTGACAAATTGAAACTTTTTTATTTTGTGAGAACATACTTCTTCTATTTAAAATTCGTTCTAATTCAATTCATTTATGTTCTTATTTACTACAAACTACAAACTTAAATTTATAAATTGGCACCAGCTAATTAGAAATGCACATCTGATCTATAGGCCGTGACGGTAAAATTAAAATTAAAGCCTTAACCAAAATAGACGTGACGAGACGATAGCAACTGAACGAAGTTTTGCTTTCGTTACGTCTGTTTTGACACTTAACCCAAAATAATACGTTAGCCAACGAACCGAACCAGCTGTTATGACGAATAGTGACGGTTCGAAGTTCGGTTCTTACGGAACGGTACGTCTCGTCAAAATGTTTCGTTCCCTTCCGATCAGTTACGTTCATTTTGGTTAACAACATTGGTTTACATATACTCGAATTTACTCGTTAGGTCTATTTTGGTTTAGGCTTAAATCTAGGACCACGGTCAGCGACAGCTGTTTTTACGACGTACGTTCTTGAGGTTATTATTGTCGTTTTCCACCCTGGTGTTCATAAGAGCATCATAAGAATGTCTTTTTGTTGCCATAAGTTGGTTATAAAACGATTTTTTGATTGCAACGTCAGGTGGAGCATATAGTATGTTTTGTATGTAGTATGTTTTCTACTGTCACGTTCCTAGCTCTGCTCTTAAAGCGAGCCTACATTACTCTTTCCCTAATGGGTTGCCAATTCATTAGTGATTTTGCGGGGAGGACGGTATAGATAGTTTATGGGTGGATATCACAACACAGAAGGTGGCGTAAGGGCATGGGCGCCCATTTCATATTATGCAACAATTGATTTGGTGTTTGTAAATTCAAAAATGACAGCAAACTCCGAAAAATCCATTCTGAAAGGTACATTCCCACAATTTCAAAGCATTTTTGAACGAATTCAATGGATTTATCAACAAGATAATGCTCCGATACATACAGCAAAAATCGTTAAAGCCTGGATTCAACATCAAAACGTTCAATACGCGATATGATGACGGAAAACGTCTAGGGATGGTTGGTTAGAAAAATTTATGAAAACGGAAGGCAGTTTGAAGACAAAAAATCACTAGCTTAAGCCATCAAAGAGACATGGGCAACAATTTCTTTAAATTATTTAGAGTCAATCTACGAGTCAATGCATAACCATATTTTTGAACGGATTTTTAAAAAAGGAGGCTCCACACATTACTAATAGTTTGAATTTCTTAACCCTTTAACGGGCAAGACGCTCTACAGAAGGTCTTTGCTTATACTTTTATAAATCACATATTTGTCGCACGATCGGACATGCTCTCATTTTTTATTAACACTTTTTTATATGCACTTAACGGTTTACACGACGAAGCTTTGAACGATAAGCTTATTTGGTTTACAAGCATTGAAGTGAGAAACAATAGTGAAAACAGACGCATAAATTATTTTGAAAAATAATAAAATTTCAATAATAAAAATAAATTGTGTTTAGTAGCTAGATCGAGTCGAGAATTATGTTGGAATGTATATATATAATGTATTTGCTTTCATAATTTACGCCTGGTTTGTTATTGGATAAAAATTTACCGGTGTTTTTGTATATTTTTTAAAGAACGTTTTTTGACGGTCTTGCACCTGGCTGCCGAACCAATAAAAATTTTGGAAATCGGACTTCAAATTTGAGTTTCTTGTACCAATAAAATTCGGATACCAATACTTCCGAGACAAAAATCTAGCTTTTTTTTATTTTGCCCGTTAAAGGGTTAAATTTAAACAAATTTTCAAAAAAAAAAACATAAAATAACAATTTTTTTCTATATTAACTCCAGGTGCCTTATTCTAATGAAGCAAAAAAAAAAACGCATTTGTTTTGTACCTAATAACAACAAAGCAAAAAAAAAAACAGCCAACGGAACTCTACGAAGTAAAATTTTTTTTCTATCAATTCGTAAACGATGTACTTATTTACGAAATTAGAATAAAAAAATAGGTTCAAAACATCCACAAGAAGAACAAGTTAAGGTGTTATCTTCGGCCAGGCCGAAACTCACATACCCTACACTGCACTGAAATTACCTTTTCAATAAATGTTAAAAATACGTTAATGTGAAATGTTAGAAAGGTAGACAGAGGTTAAAAAATGTTGAAAAAGTCGTAAATATATGCAAAATGTTAAAAAAAGTTGAGAGAGGTTGAAAAACTCTAAAAAAGTTGAAAGAGGTTGAAAAAATTTGAAATATGCCATGCCAACTTCTACAATTCCGCCCACTTTTGGTTCAATAAATTATATTTGTGATCGAAATCCTTACATTAAATTTTAGCACAATAGCTTGTATAGTTTGCGATATATGTCGCAGTTAAATTTAAAATTTAGGGCGGTGACACACCCACTGGTACAATCCAGCTCGGTTTTGATCCAGAAATAGCTTTTCATAAGCAAACCCCTAATACCTAATTTTAGTATGATTGCTCACATATTTCGATAAATATGTCACTTACCGTATTTTATTTGTATGTTAGGTGCCACGCCCACTGGTGGTATTTCAGCCACTTTTGATTCAGATATACTCTATGGCAACTGAACCACTTACATTAAATTTCATAAATTAAATTTATGTTAATATGGGAGGTGCCACGCCCATTCCCGTCAAAATTCATTTATTTTTAAAGCTTATAATAACTGACATCTATACTTTGAAACTTGAAAACCAGCTTAATCCTAATTGGGTTCACATGTGCACCAAATGACCAAGTTTCATCAAAATCGCTGCAACTTTTTTCAAAATTGGCCTGGGTATATATACATAGAGCATGGGCGGTAGGAGTATCCGTTAACCGATTTCGCCCATTTTCAATAGCAAGATGCCTGCAAGAAGATGTGACCTGTATGTGAAAGTTTCATTCAATTAGCTTTCTTGGTTTTCCCGTAAACCTGATTTCAACAGACGGACAGACAAACAGACAGACGGACATCGCTAAATCGACTCAGGTGGTGACGCTGATCAAGAATATATATAATTTTCCATGCCTGCCACGCCTCCTTCGATGTGTTACAAACGGAGAGACAAAGTGAATATACCCTCGGTGTAGGGTATAAAAATCAGAAAAAATCGAACAAAAAATGTGTGGCCTTATTCAAGTGACGCGCAGTGTAAGATAAGAATACATATGTACTAGGGGTGGCAATCCCGGAGCTTTTTTGAGTTTCGGGATTTTCGGGATCGAAGTTTCCAATCCCGGGATCAATCCCGGGATTGATAGTTCTAGTAAATGCGTACAAAACTACAAAAAAAAAAAACGAGAAGCTTATACTATTGTATACGATATAAAATTAAAATTGCCTTATTTCACAGCGTAACAATGAAGAATAAGAACGCAAAATAATAGAAAAAACAATAGCTTAAAAATTGACTTAGAACACTTCGAGTGTTAATACATCTAAATCACATTTACTAAGTTTGACTAGTAGAAGATAGCCACTATTAAAAGGAGATGATAGAGTATAATCAAGCATTTATGACCAAACTATCAATTTTATTATTCAATTTTATTTTTACATTTAAAAGTTCGTGTACCACACTTTGTACTTGATGAATACTTTATCACCTTCTTCAAATGTGACAGTGATGGCATTTAGTGGCACCGAATGGTTCGCTCTCGGTAGACGCACCCATAAGTGTGCTTCATTTAAGTTGTCAAAATCTTTAGAAGCTGATTTCAGAAAAAAAGCTTCAGACAAAAGTTTAAATATTTGGGTCAAAATTTCAAGGTCAAATCAAAGTCGGCTGTGGCTTTGAAGACAAACCTATATTTTTTGTTGCAGATTTGTATTTTATTATAAAAAATAGATATGTTTTGCTTATGTTGTTTTTCTATTGCATTTTTAGTAATTCAGTTATTGATAAAAATAATTTTAGTCTAAATTTCACATTATATCATTTTTCTAGTGAACTATCAATTTTCAATACAAATCGCACTTAGTAAAAAATTCTTAAAATTAGTCAAACTATTAAAAAAGATATTTTTTTTGCTATGTTACATTTTTTTTAAGAAAATCTTAAACAAAAAATTGCTAGAATAAAAAAAAATATTTTTACTTAATTTAAGGTTCAGACACAATTGAAGTGCATTTTGCAGGATGCAATAGTAATTCATGCACGTCAAATGTATTGAAAACAATTATTTTGCAGATTTTGTACTTAAATATGTCATATAAAAGAATATTTACTATATAATATAAAACTTTTTTCTAATCCCGAAAATCCCGGGATTGTCTCTTTGTAATCCCGGGTTACTTTAGCCTATATTTAGAGCAAATCCCTGGATCCCGGGATTGCCACCCCTAATATGTACATATGGGGCATTTCAGGCGAAGCGGACAATGCAAAAAAATGAGATTTAGAAATTTGTCCATATTCGGCTTAATTGCACTTCTAGAAGGTGTAAACACTTAATTTTTTTTATATAAGGCTTAGTTTCAAGTTGTGAACTTCCAAAAATTGACGAAATATGAAAAATGGATTTTTCGGAAGCCGTTTTTCGAACTTAACAAAATTTCAATAAAATATGAAACATTGTGGTTTCAATAGAAAATTTACTGATCTTTTCAATTCTGAAATCATATTGGAAATTTGATTTTTTTTTTTTTGTGGGAAACCGGAAGTGAACATTTCATCTCAGAATTGAAATAATTTCGACACATTTTATTTCTTTTATTTTAACTTTAAAATAAAGCATAAAATATACCGGTAATATGCTAAAGTTTTTTTAACGTGATCTACATTAGCTTACGAGATATATGAATTGAAGCGCATACGTGCCGCATTTTGTATGGGACGTGGCACTTTCTTAAGTACTTTAATTTATATATCTCTTTAACTAATAATCACGATCACGTTAAAATTTTTTTTTGTGAAATATTTATATTCTTAAGGCTTTTTTTTAAAAATAAAGTATTTAAAAAATAATATGTCGAAGGTACTAAAAATTTGATTTGAAATTTTTACTTCCTGTTTTCCATACTTAAAAAATTTTAAAATTCGAATTTAACTAAAAAATTAAAAAGAGCATCCTTTTTCCTAGTTAAATCAATATTTTTTATATATTATTATAAATTCCTTGATTCCAATAACAGAGTTCAAAAATGACGGTCCTTAAACTTCGCTAATTCTTCAGAAGCCCATAACTCGGCAATTAAGCCTCATACGAAAAAAAAAACAAGCTAAGGTGTTACCTTCGGCCAGGCCGAAACTCACATACCCTACACTGCGTTGAAAGTACCTTTTAAATAAATGTTAAAAAGGCGTTGAAGAGGTTGAATAAGTCGAAAAAAATGTGAAATGTTAGAAAGGTTGACAGAGGTTGAAAAATGTTGAAAAAGTCGAAAATATATGCAAAATGTTGAAAAAAGTTGAGAGAGGTTGAAAAACTCTAAAAAAGTTGAAACAACTTGAAACAATTCAAAATGGGTGAAAAAGTCGAAAAAATATAGAATCTAATGAAAAAAGTTGAAAAAGTCGAACAAATACATATAGGATATATTGGAAAAAGTTACAGGGTTGAAAAAGTCGAAAGAATAAGGAAAATGTTGAAAAAAATCGAAAAGAAATGAAAAATTAGAAATATGACACGCCCACTTGGCCAATTCCGTCCACTTTTGGTTCAATAAACTATATTCGTGATCGACATCCTCATATTAAATTTCAGCACAATAGCTTGTATAGTTTGCGATATGTACTTACTTACTTACTTAGATGGCCATAACAACCCGTTGTCAGGTTACGGCCGACCTCATTAGCTCTCGCCAGGCGCCTCTGTTTTGCGCGCGCCTTCTCCAATCGTTAATGCCAAGCGCGGTTAGGGCTTCCTCAGCTTGGTCTATCCACCGGAGGCATGGTCTCCCTCTTCGTCGTTGACCGGGGACCTTCCCTTCGAATACCTTTTTCGCTGGAGCTTCTTTATCCATACGATGGACATGACCCAGCCAGCGTAGTCGCTGTATTGTTATACGCTTAACTATGTCAATGTCGGCGTAGAGCTCATACAGCTCGTGGTTCATTCGAATGCGATAGTCGTCGCCAACTCGAACAGGACCAAAGATTTTGCGGAGAACTTTCCTCTCGAACACCCCAAGAGCGGCTGCGTCTATTGTCGAAACCACCCATGCCTCAGCGCCATAAAGAAGCACAGGTAGAATGAGCGTCTTGTAGAGTGTTAGCTTTGTCGATCGAGAGAGAGCTCTGCAACGTAATTGCTTACTGAGACCGTAGTAGCACCTATTAGCAATTGTTATTCTCCGCTTAATCCAGACTGACATCATTGTTGCTGGTTACGGCAGTGCCAAGGTAGATGAATTCCTTGACAACTTCTAATTTACAGTTGCCCGCTGTAACATGAGAGTCTAGATCCCGTGCTCTCTTGCTGTTGTTAGTAGACATCATGTATTTCGTCTTGCCCTCGTTTACCGTCAAACCTACTTTGGCTGATTCCTTTTCAATAGCAGTGAAAGCAGCAGTAACATCTCTTTTACTCCGACCGATAATATCAATATCATCAGCGTACGCAAGGAGCTGAACACCTTTGAAGAAAATGGTGCCATTATGATGCACACCGGCTTTTCGTACGATCCCCTCCATAATGAAATTGAAGAGATCGCACGAGAGCGGGTCGCCTTGTCTGAAACCTCGCTCGGTATTAAAAGTTTCGGAGAGGTCATTCCCTACCTTGACGGAGCTAAACGTATTGCTCAACGTCATAACGTCATCCTGCAGAGCCTTATCAACTTTGCAGGTATACCGAACTCAGACATTGTTGCGTATAGGCAATCCCGCACTGGGCTATCGAACGCAGCTTTATAATCGACGAAGAGATGGTGAGTGTCGATTTGATATTCATGGGTTTTCTCCAGGATTTGGCGTAGTGTAAAAATCTGGTCTATGGTGGATTTACCAGGTCTAAAGCCACACTGATAGGATCCGATCAGTGTTTCTGTATACGGCTTCAATCTTTCACACAATACGCTCGAGAGGATCTTATATGCGATGGAAATAAGACTGATATCCCTGTATTTGGTGCAGATTGTCGGGTCTTCTTTCTTTATTACAGGACAAAGCACGCTGAGATTCCAATCGTCGGGCGTGCTTTCCACTAGCCATATTTTGCTGATGAGTTGATGCATGCACCTTATCAATTCATCGCCACCAGCTTTAAACAACTCAGCTGGCAGGCCGTCAGCACCCGCTGCTTTGTTGCTTTTGAGTCGCTGGGTGGCAGCTCGAACCTCTTCATGGCTAGGTGATGGTACTTCCACTGCGTTATCATCGATTGGTGGTATCGTACTGCATTATCTCTAGGCGGAATTGGTGGAATCATCGCCCGTAAGCAAGTTGGAGAAATGTTGCCTCCATAACCTCAGTACACTCTGTATTTCTGTAACCAGATTTCCATTTTCGTCTCTACAAGTGGATGCTCCGGGCTTGAAACCTTGAGTTAGACGCTTAACTTGTTGATAGAATTTTCGTGCATCCTTCTTGCTCTGGTACACCTCAAGTTCCTCACGCTCACGCTTTTCCTGCTCCCTTTTTTTACGTCTAAAAATGCGCCTCTCTTCCTTCCTCTTTTCGCGGTAGTTTTCTCGCACGGCTCGCGTTGCGGCTGACTGCAGCGTCTTCTTGTATGCGGCGTTTTTTTCAGCAGTCGCATCGCGACACTCCTGGTCATACCATTGGTTTCGAGGTTGTGGGCGTCGAAAACCAATGACTTCCTCGGCAGCAGCACGCATGGAGTGGGAGATGTGTGTCCAAAGTCCACCGGCGTCGTCGGTTCCAGAGGTTGGTTGGTTGAGCTTAACCGAGAGTTGAGCGGAGTACGCCTCGGCAGTCCGTTGTGATTGAAGCTTGGCGACGTCCAGCTTTCGTTGCATGCCCGTGCGTACATTCTTCGCATTGCATAGCCGCATGCGGATCTTAGCTGCAACAAGATAGTGGTCGGAGTCAATGTTGACCCCCCGAAATGTACGCACATCTAGAATGCTTGAAGCGTGCCTTCCGTCGATCACAACATGATCAATTTGGTTTTTCGTTTTTTGATCCGGGGATAGCCATGTGGCCTTGTGAATGTCGAGGTGTTGAAATCTGGTACTACTAACTACCATGTTTCGCGCCGCGGCGAAGTCGATCAGTCTCAGACCGTTGCTTGAAGTGGTCTCGTGGAGACTGAACTGACCGACTGTAGCGCCAAAGATGCCTTCTCTTCCGACCTTCGCGTTAAAATCGCCGAGGACTATTTTTACATCGTGGGTCGGACAACGGTCATACACGTTTGCGATATGTGCCGCAGTTAAATTTTAAATTTAGGGCGGTGACACACCCACTGGTACAATCCAGCCCGGTTTTGATCCAGAAATAACTTTCCATAAGCAAACCCCTAACACCAAATCTTTGTATGATTGCTCACATGTTTCGATAAATATGCCACTTACCGTATTTTATTTGTATGGGAGGTGCCACGCCCACTGATGCTATTTCAGCCAATTTTGATTCAGATATACTCTATAGCAACTGAACCACTTACATTAAATTTCATAGCAATTGCTGCAGTAGTTCACTTAAAACAGCGCTTACAAATTTATGTTTATATGGGAGGTGCCACGCCCACTGATGTAATCCTGTCAAAATTCATTTATTTTTAAAGCTTATAGTAACTGACATCTATAGACCAAATTTTATGAAGATTACTCTCATAGCACACTATCTATGTATAACAATAAACGTTTTTTGCTTATATGGGAGGTGCCACGCCCACAGGTACTATGGAACCAAATTTTTGTTATAAGAGACCTTATAGGAAGTATATCTACCTCATTAAATTTCATAACGATTACGTTGTTAGTTCTCTTTATATAACGTTTATAAATATTGTGGGCGGTGCCACGCCCTTGAGCGAGTTTTTTCAGTAAAGTAGCTAAGATTGTATTGAGGACTGCTTTCAGCGGCATCATAACCAAAATTTTTATGGAATCGTTTGTGCCAATTCTGAGATATACAGAATCAAAATTTTTAACAGTTGAAAAGTGCCACGCCCATTTTCTCGATTCCACCCACTTTTATCTCAATTTAAGATATATTTGATATGTATCCGTTTACCAAATTTCATTGCAATATCTTGAACGGCTTACAAGATATGGTAGTTTAAATGATAAAATTTAGGGCTCTGCCACGCCCCTGTACGAGCTTTTGGAAACTTAAAAGGCAGCCTAAGCCTAATTTGGTTCACATGTGCACCAAATCACTAAGTTTCATCAAAATCGCTGCAACTTTTTTCAAAATTGGCCTGGGTATATTTTCATAGAGCATGGGCGGTAGGCGTGTCCGTCAACCGATTGCCCATTTTCAATGGCAAGATGCCTGCAAGAAGATGTGAACTGTGTGTGAAAGTTTCATTCAATTAGCTTTCTTGGTTTTCCCGTAAACCTGATTTCAACGGACAGACAGACAGACAGACAGACAGACAGACAGACAGACAGACAGACAGACAGACAGACAGACAGACAGACAGACAGACAGACAGACAGACAGACAGACAGACAGACAGACAGACAGACAGACAGACAGACAGACAGACAGACAGACAGACAGACAGACAGACAGACAGACAGACAGACAGACAGACAGACAGACAGACAGACAGACAGACAGACAGACAGACAGACAGACAGACAGACAGACAGACAGACAGACAGACAGACAGACAGACAGACAGACAGACAGACAGACAGACAGACAGACAGACAGACAGACAGACAGACAGACAGACAGACAGACAGACAGACAGACAGACAGACAGACAGACAGACAGACAGACAGACAGACAGACAGACAGACAGACAGACAGACAGACAGACAGACAGACAGACAGACAGACAGACAGACAGACAGACAGACAGACAGACAGACAGACAGACAGACAGACAGACAGACAGACAGACAGACAGACAGACAGACAGACAGACAGACAGACAGACAGACAGACAGACAGACAGACAGACAGACAGACAGACAGACAGACAGACAGACAGACAGACAGACAGACAGACAGACAGACAGACAGACAGACAGACAGACAGACAGACAGACAGACAGACAGACAGACAGGCAGACAGGCAGACAGGCAGACAGACAGACAGACAGACAGACAGACAGACAGACAGACAGACAGACAGACAGACAGACAGACAGACAGACAGACAGACAGACAGACAGACAGACAGACAGACAGACAGACAGACAGACAGACAGACAGACAGACAGACAGACAGACAGACAGACAGACAGACAGACAGACAGACAGACAGACAGACAGACAGACAGACAGACAGACAGACAGACAGACAGACAGACAGACAGACAGACAGACAGACAGACAGACAGACAGACAGACAGACAGACAGACAGACAGACAGACAGACAGACAGACAGACAGACAGACAGACAGACAGACAGACAGACAGACAGACAGACAGACAGACAGACAGACAGACAGACAGACAGACAGACAGACAGACAGACAGACAGACAGACAGACAGACAGACAGACAGACAGACAGACAGACAGACAGACAGACAGACAGACAGACAGACAGACAGACAGACAGACAGACAGACAGACAGACAGACAGACAGACAGACAGACAGACAGACAGACAGACAGACAGACAGACAGACAGACAGACGGACATCGCTAAATCGACTCAGGTGGTGACGCTGATCAAGAATACAGTGGGTCAAAGTTATAATGGAACAGTTCGAACAAAAAAGTTTCTTACTAAATAGTAAGTTAACTAAATATTTTTTTACAATTTCAAAATTTGTTTTAGAAAGAGTATTTAATAGACATTTATAATCAACAAAATTTTTTTATAAAATTAGCGTTTAAAAAAAAATAACGAAAAATTAAATTACATGGAATTCTGTCACAAAGTTATAATGGAACCCCAAAGAAATTCATATAAAAATTTGTATTATCAAAGGATTTAGTTTGTTTTTAATATTTAATAGGTAGTCCTTTTAGTTGTATAATAACTCTCAAGCGATTTGGCATCGGCTCTACCAACTTACGACATAAATAAACTGGGATATTGCCCCACTTTTCATTTAGGGTTGCTATCCACTCCGCTTTTTTAGTTATGTGTAATTTTTAAGCTGCTGCACCAAATAATTTCACACGTGTTCAATAACATTTAAGTCATGAGACTGTGGTGGAGCCTCCATCTCTATGGAATAATTATAAAGCAGCCAGTTACGCACAACATACGCCTAGTGCTTCGGATCATTGTCCTGATATAATATAAACTCTTCGCCTATCCCCAACTTTCGAGCACTTTCTTTTACCTTTACTTAAATAACATATTTTATCCATAATCCCTACGATTATATGCAGGTTTCCTGGTCCAGCAGCAGATACCACATCCCACGCCATTACTTAACCTAATCCGTGCTTAATTGTTGGCCGAAGGTTAATTTTCTTGAGCTTCTCATTAGCTTTGCGTCAGAGATATCATTGTCCATCTGACCGGAAAATATTAAATTTGCTTTCATCTGTAAATAGACCTGTTTTCCAGAATGAAAAATACTTAGCTGTATGTTCTTTTGCAAAGTCCTTTCGCTTTTGTACATTGGTATAAACAGATGTCTTCTAAGCACGTCTCTAATTGTTTCTTTTTAAGATACTTTTCGGCTTCAGATGCCAATTTTGGGACACTAATATGGGGATTTTTCTTAATTTCTTTTATTATTCAACATTTATCTGACGCATTAAATATTTCCCTAGTACTCGGTTTGGCCTTGTTCTTAAGTTTATGGTATTTTCATATAGCTTAATTATGTTTAAAACAGTTGTTGGAGGACGATTAATAGTTTCACTGATATTTGGCATTAATTAGCCTAACTTTGACAACCGAATTAAAAATTCTCTTTGATTAACCGAGGTTTTCATAACGCGCGGCGCCATCTCGCTTATTACGGAAATAAAAATATTAATCGTTGATGAGTAACAAGAATTATCGGATGATCCCTTAACTAGACAATACGAAAATTAAGTTTGTTGTAGTTTTGGTAGCGAATTTGTGGATTATACGTATTCACAATGTGTTCCATTATAACTTTGTGACAGAATTCCATGCATTTTCATTTTTCGTTATTTTTTTAAAAAAAAAACGCTGATTTTATAAAAATTTTTTGTTGATAATAAATGTTTATTAAATACACTTTCTAAAATAGATTTTAAATTTGTAAAAAAATATCTATTTAATTTACTATTTAGTAAGAAACTTTTTTGCTAAATTTTTTTGGAGCAGACTCTTCAAACATGGTTTTTCTTGAAGTTAAGACTATCTTTAATTAATATTCAAGGAGGAACAATTAAAATTCAAAGGGAGACATAGTTAAAATTGCATTTAAGTAAAAAAAAAAATGAAAAGTTACATACAAAGTTAAATAAAAAAAATAGCTATCTGAATTTCAATTGTACAACCTTTATTATGAGTTCAAGATAGCCTTAGCTTCAAGAAAAACTATGGCTGAACGATGTACTCCAAAAAAAAAAAAAAAACGAGGCCAGCTAAAAGGCCAAATTTGGCGGATTTGCACATATATGGTGCATTTCAGGAGAAGCGGGCAATGAAAATAAAGTGAGGTCGTGAAATTTGTTTATATTCCGGTAAGTTATACATCTGTATGTCTATGTATCATTTTTCTACATATGTACATCTAGTAGACATAAATGTGTACACATATTTTTATACCCTACACCGAGGGTACTCCGTCTCTCCGTTTGTATCACCTCGAATGGGGCGTGGCAGGTATGGAAAAGTATATATACAGTAGACCGGGTCGAAATTTAGATTCATCCAGACACCGACTCAAAAGTTAGATGGACCCTTAAAAACGGTATCTGCATCATTTTTTTTTCGTTCCGAGAAAAACCAATGGAGCACTTTTGATTCTCCCGAAGGTCCTTTTTGGCTAAAAAAACGTGTTTTTTGCTCATAACTTTTAATTCTTCACAGAATGGATACCCGACTTTGCTCGAAAATTAAAGAGTGCGCTCTTGCAAAAAATTTGACGTTAAAAAAATTTAAATTTTGTTTCTATTATAGATAATATTTAGTCCCGAAATTCGAATTCTTCACATTTTTTATTTATTTATTTTGTTTAAACTACTGTAGATGCTGCATATGAAGCATTGGATTTGTATAATTTTGGTCTTTTTGAAAAGGCAATTAATTTTTATTGTTGGAAAAAGCACTCTGGCAAAAAACCCAACTTTTATTACTCAATTTTTACAGTATTTGGCTATCGCTATATAAAAGTTATGACAGAATTTGGTAATCGCTATATTAAGAACTGGCGCGATTCTAGGCCACTGTATATTTCGCGTGAGTCCAAAGTATTTAAAATGTGACCCAGGCGATTTTTGTGCACGACTTGCATGCATGATTCGCTCACTGCTTTTACGTGACGTTCCGTACTTTGGGAATGACATGGAAAGTCTGTAATGAAAATTATATATTGTAATTTGCTATGTAGTTAAAAATATGCTACATATTTTATGCTTTGTTATTCTTCACCTGGAAAAGCAATGATATCATGTAAATCATCAGGCAGAAACTGAGTGTAAGGTTAGCTGAATCTTGTCCCAATGGACCATATTTGTATACGATGTGCAGCTGAAATTCACTTCAGGTACATAAAACTTCCGTATATTCAATGATGGTTTTTTCCGAGCTGCAATAATTTTTGAATAGCCAACCGATCGAACATCTTTGTTGTCATCTGTTATCATTGACAGAATAATGTTTTCAGGATGACAGAAGTACGCGTTACATCTGCATTCACTTTCGCGCAAATATATCAAAAACTGCACCACGTCGCGATTAGTTAGCAGTTTCGTCAAACTTAAGTCCGATGCTATTAAATCCATTTTATATATTACAAAATTGTTCACACGTACCAAATAATTTTATGAACGCACTAATGAAGACATCTAATTTGTGCAGAAAATCAAAGCTCTATGTATAGAGCACATATAATGAATGATAATGTACATTTCACGAAGCAAAGTACGAACTTGAACGGAAGAGAATGGCTAATTTCTTCATCTTAAAGAAGATTTCAAGTTAACGAGGTTCAAGTTAGAGAGGCTCTACTATATCATTGAAAAAAGAGCTAATTAAATTTTCAATAAGTCCAAAATTATACAAATCCAATGCTAAATGCAGCATCTACAGTAGTTTAAACAAAATAAATAATTAAAAAATGTGAAAAAATTGAATTTCGGGACTAAATATTATCTATAATAGAAAAAAAAATTAAATTTTTTTAACGTCAAATTTTTTGCAAGAGCGCACTCTTTAATTTTCGGGCAAAGTCGGGTATCTATTCTGTGAAGGAATAAAAGTTATGAGCAAAAAACACGTTTTTTTAGCCAAAAAGGACCTTCGGGAGAATCAAAAGTGCTCCATTGGTTTTTCTCGGAACGAAAAAAAAAATGATGCAGATATCGTTTTTAAGGGTTCCTCTAACTTTTGAGTCGGTGTCTGACTGACTTTATTTTGCTTCATACAAATCGACCCGGTCTAATATACAGTGGATCAAAGTTCTACCTCGTTCTTACATTGAAAATTTAGATTTCTCAAAAATAAATTTTTTTCGGTACTTTGTCAAAAAATATTCGATACGTGTTTGGAAAAAGTTTTTCCGGGCTTATTTTCGTAAATTCGATTTTTTTAAAATAACAAGTTTTAAAAATACGTGGATTTTTGGACGCTTGTATTTCAAAATGTACGCGTCATGTAGAAAAACCGTTAAGGAATAAAAGTTATCATTTAACGTCTTTTTTCATATTATCGAATTAAAAACTTTCTTCTCTTAAGTTATAAGCAAGAATTTTGCAATTTAAGACTTAAAATCGAAAATTTTCATATTTGGGTATGTTTAATTTGATTTGGTGCATTCAAATATCCTGTTTCGCAAGGAGTGTGCTTAATTTTGTACCAGTTGAGCGTCGAGAGCCTCCCACTCTTCAAATATGGCTGTTTTTAATCCAGTAACACTTAAAAGCTGTCGTTTTTCAGCATATATTCACCTGACGAAAATCCCCCAAATGTTTTCAATTGGGTTCAAGCTAGGAAAACAAGCTGGCCAATCCAAAACATTAACATTGTTCATTTTAAGCCACTCTTGTGTTATCTTGTGGTCCCACATTTTCTGATCATATCAATTTTTTCTACAATTTGTTGAGTTCAATCGTTGCAATTCTCTATATTGTTTGTTGTTTTCGTATTATTAGAATAAGTTTGCGTAAAACTTTCAATAGCCCAGAAAATAAATATGCACTGGTTACTGTGGAAAAGGAACTATGTCCAAAAAATTGATTTATTGATATTGTTGACAAAATTGATATGATCAGAAAATGTAGGACTTAGACTTATTCATTCAAGCGTTTCTAACGTTGTCATTTTACAGTCGGTTTTCTTGTGAAATGTCTTAATTTTTGCGTAAAATTATCAGCCCTACGTGTCAGAAGTAAAATTTTTTTTTTTTTTTTTTTTTTTATTTCTATTTTTTTGTGGCCACAGAATTAAATGTAAAATTTGATTTTTCTTAAAATCTGTCCTGTTTTCATCTATATCTTTTGAACCACTTTTTTAATAAAAGACATAATTGCACACGTTTGTTTACCATATTATTATCTTTAATTTGACACTAAGAACGAGGAAATTGGACATTTCTAGCTTAAGATATGAATTTTAAAGTGAAAAGAGGTCGAAAAAGTGAAAAATCCACAATATCTCGAAAATTGTACCATTCAAAAAATTTTCATTTTCATTTCCGAATTCAGCAGGAAAAAGTACATAAGAAAAGAGTCCTCTTATCAAAGGTACATGAGAAAAATCTTTTTGTAACGATTAGGCTCAACAAATTGTTGAAAAAAATAATATATTCATAAAATGCGGAATTTGGATTCATTCATTCAATCGCTCCTAACGTTGTTATTTTACAGTCGATTTTCTTGTGGAATGTTTTAATTTTTGCGTAAAAGTATCAGCTCTACGTGTAAAAAGTAAAATTATTTTTTTTATTTTATTTATATTTTTTCGTGGCCACAGAATCAAATGTAAAATTTGATTTTTCTTAAAATCTGGTCTGTTTTCATCTATATCTTTTGAACAACTTTTTTAATAAAAAATGTAATTACACAAGTTTATTTGTCATTTAATTATCTTTAGTTTGACTTTAAGAACAAGGAAATTGTTTTTTTTTAAATTTAATTTAAGCACTAAGATTTTTTTCTTATGAATTATTTTTTTTTAAAGGCTTTAGTAAGTAGAACATAACAAAACATAGATATATTTAATTCATTACATTTTAATATCTAAAAAAAATTGATATAAATTTATTTCATAGAAAATTGATATTTGTGCAATCTAATTTTAAGTGAAACGAAATATCTCAAAAACTATAGAAGTTATGATAAAATGATCATATTTGTTAGGAAAGACTAACTTTTTAAAAAAAAGTTAAAAAAATTTAAATAATTTTGTTAAAACACTAATTTTCTTAATTAAAAACATTTTTCTCAAAAATTTTCAATATAACATATTTTTTTTGTTTTGATTTTTTTGAATGTTATTTCTCAATCGAAATTTCCGACATAACTTTGCAAACTTCGAATTTTTTACTCACCATGTTTTTCAACATAAAATGGAAAATAGCATACAATTCATACAATTAGACTGATGCGAGCCTTTATAAAAACTCATATTTTCCTAAGTTCTGTCGGGAATTTCGATTTGAATGCAGATACATTGTTAGGATTGATTGGAAATAACATTACAAAAAAAAAAAATTTAAAAAAAAATTTATTTCGAGTATCATGGGAAGGTGTTGGTGAATTGAAAGTTTCTACCAATATCATGACGAAGGAGTTTTATTTAAACACTCTTCAAAACGATTTAAAAAAATGCTTAGAATTTCGGTTTCACTGACACTCAAAAGTACAAAAAAAAAATTTCCAAAAAATATTTGCATTTCTTATTTTTGTTCAATAATAATAAGAAAGTGAAAATTGTGTTTCATATTTTATTTTGCAGACAATTACTTGACAGACTGTATGTAAATATTAAAAAAAACGAACTTATTTCTGGTTCATCATTTGAAAAGGGCAGAAGTTCAAAAGTGGAGAGGTCAATGATTTAAAAAGCCAAAATAGATCTGCACTAAGAGTTTTTCATTTCTAACTTATTCTTATGCGGAGGGTATGTCAGCCGTTTTCTTAATTTCCAATAAAACATTATTAGTAATGCAAAGTGTAACTTAATAAGAAAATTGTGACACCAAGTGTCCACATTCTTTAATTTCTTTCTGATTGTGGAGATCTATGGCTCGTAAGATAGGTGTTTTGATTCTCTGTGCAGTTCCGATTGTACTAATTTAATTTTGATCAATTTAACCCATTCATGACGCATGGCCGTCGATAAGCTGCCATAGGACGTAGACGTGCTGATTTGTTACAGGAATGAAAAAGCAACAGTCAAGCTTCTTCCAACGTTGACATAAAAATGAAGATCTGACACAATTATTATGGAAATAGCATAACAAAACATCACTAAAACGACAAAAAGAAGTCAAGAAGAAGTAAAATCGGTTCTATCGGTTAATTTTTTGAAATTAGTGCATTTCAATTTTTTAATTTTCACAACACAACCTTAAATTTGGGATACAACGATATAGCAAAAACAATATCGAAATATTCAACACAAAACTTGACACCATTTTTTCCGTATGTTTACTAATACAGTCGAAGTTCGATTATCCGGGATGGTCGGAACCGGAAGAGTTCTAGATAACTGATTTTCCTTTTTAATATTTAATGAATTTTTATATGGTTTTATTGAATGAATATTCAATTGTTTAAGAAAATCATTTAATGTTGATTGTTTCTTCTTTTCAACCTTCATATTTTTTTGTACGGTGAACTTGAGTTTTATCTTGTTCTGTAATTTTTAAACAGCCAGGGTTTTATAAAAGGTTTAGAAAGGTCTTGTATGAGTTTATAGTCTCTTGTAATCATGTTTTTGAAACAATTAAGTTATCGTCATCAGATTCCTGAGAGCTCATTTATGGTTTAGAGTCATTTGTAAAACGTATAATTTTCTTTGCTTTAACCGCTTTTACTGATAATGATGCCATTATAATATCAATCACCAATAATCCACGCTGCTCAAATTTCAAACGCAACTAAGCACCAGAGAAAGATTAGGCGGTTACGGGTTTCCCTATTTTGTTTTACCTGTATTTTAATTTAAGGGTTTTAATGTTTTTGCTATCCCGGATAATTGAGGCAACCACAATTAATCGATTGAGATAAAACAATTTTCTCTTCTTTATCGTTCCCATATAATTGAGATAATCACGGTTAAGCCCGATTTCCATGTGATCTTATCTTATTTTATCAAATATCAAGGAGGACATCACATGCTATTAAGATAGCAAATGTATGCTATTCACTCTCGCATTCTCCAAGCGCATTAGGTTCTGTTCGCATGCTTTTTCTTTCTTACAAAAATTTGATTTGATATCCCTGATATGGGATAAAATAAGATAAGATAAGATCACATGGAAATTGGGCTTTAATAGATCGGCATATGACAATTTCCTTTTCCTAATTTATCCCAGATAATTGATATTAATCGAAACACGAATAATCGAGGTTCGACTGTATTTAGTGCTGTATTTTGTATCGTCAGATATTACCAGTTTTTACAAAACCTTAGAGCAGTGATGGGCACATAGTGGCTCTATTTGCTCTCACCGTTATTCGACGTACAAGCAAGCGAAAAAAAATTCGCAGAATTTCAACGCTATCGAGGCACAGCGTTGACTTGAATTCAAATGAAAACAAAAACAAAACACAAAGGCATACACGACGGCGCCGCATTGTGTCTTGACGAATGTAGCAATTGTTTTTGTTTGTAGTGCAATTTGGTTCTTTTTTTTGTGCTAATGGCAATTTTGGAAATGAAAGTAAAAACAACTTTAAAATTTCGTTTGTTGTTGCTTGATGTTGTTGTTTTGCTCTTTTGTTAGATTTCTATGCCCACCGCTGCCTTAGAGTTTCTCGATTAAAGAAACTTAGGAAATAAAGGACTTTCTAAGGAAGGTACATACGCTGATTTTAAAAAATATTTGCCCAGTTCTGTGCTAGTAAAGTTGAAAATTATTGATTTGATATGGCCTTATTTTGTTAACACGTCTCTTGTTGTAGTTCATGAACCAGTAGGAAAACATAAGAGGCTCATTCACATGAATTTGGCGATTAAAAATAACATGAGGAAATTTTACATAAATAATTATACTAAAAGGAGCAAACAATTACTGCAAATAATATACCAAATATCCCATCATATGGCCACTGTGTAATTTATTTGCATGTATTGGTAGTGGGTAGGTGGTACCGGTAGATACTAAACATACTTTTTGTACTAAGCATTGATTTTTAATTTGCAACTCACCTTGGCCAGTTTTATATCGTCCATTTCAGCTAGAGGCTTTAGTAATTTATATGTGAGCTATTAGGATAATTTCAATTCTAAGTTAAGAGTATTGTTTGCCTTTTCTCACTGGGAATATTTTCCTTAAGCCTTTGGAATCAGACCATTTTTTTGCAAACACTTTCTTGTTAATAATAATTACACGATTAGTACACAAACTAAATTGGGGTTTCTTCACTGAATTTTGGTTAAATTGCACAAGAAGTT
Source organism: Tricholauxania praeusta (assembly GCA_949775025.1). Lineage (NCBI taxonomy): Eukaryota > Metazoa > Arthropoda > Insecta > Diptera > Lauxaniidae > Tricholauxania > Tricholauxania praeusta. Next base: position 48,863,430 of record OX459031.1, read on the forward strand.
TTAACTTTTTAATCTTAAATTAAACTTTAATTGAAAGCAGCCACTAATAGAAGAAATGCACAACAAAAAACGTCAACAGCAACTGACAGATGTCAATTCACAGTGATGTCGATTTAATTACTAATCTCGAACACCCTGCAGGCAGTGTTGCCATATCTACAGTTATATTTGTAAATAGCAGTCTGACAAGCTAACAGTTTTTTTTATATTCTCCTAGAATAAATGTATTACAGTTTTGGCACGATTACGATTTCCGTGGTGCCGCAATTTTACGATGTTTTTTAAAAGAAAACGCCAAAATAAAGCGAAAATGTTAATAAAAAAAATCGATATCTTGTTTGGTTTTTGAAATATCGATGCTTAAAAATTTGATTTTGATAGTACCATTTGAAGTACGATTTCCGTGGCGCCGTAATCTGACGATGGTTTCGGATGGAACACGTCAAAATAAAGCGAAAATGTTAAAAAAATCGATATCTCGTTTAGCTTTCGAGATATTGATGCTTAAAACTTTTGGATTGCTAGCCACACAATTTCACATAAGAGTAAGGGTAAAGGGCCAAATAGACGTTCATGCGTGCATGATGAATCAAGTGATTGCTCATGCAAACTGACCGTGTAGGTGGCTGATTGACTGATTGGTCATGCGCATTACCAATATTAAAATATTTTGATATTTTTTTGATTGATCATGCATGCATGATAGTGTGTGCTGAACTTAGCTCAGTTTACATGATTTTTCGAGGAAGAAGGTGACAATAAGTGCGGAAAAGAAATTAGAAATATTATGCACTAAAGATAATTAAATGAAATAATTAAACTTCTTTGTGAACTTTGTTTTTTAAAATACATTTTTAAGAATTTTTTGAGCTTAAATTAAACTCATTTCATACTTTTTTTTTAATATTAAATGCAATTTTAATTGCCGCACATGCTTCTGACGTCATAATGTTAATTCGTTAAAAGTTCAACCAAAAATTATATCCATCATGCGTGCATGAATGGTGTGTGTCGAAATCATTATGGCGTCGTCATTTTATTGGTCATGCACGCATGAACGTCTATTTGGCCCTTTAGTGGGAGGCCTTCGGCCGCAGCTCAGGATTTAAAACTCCCAATAATCCAACACCGGCTTCGCGGCGGCATTCATGTATCCAACACCTGCATTTCTAGCCGTAATTTATCAAAAACCATTTCCAGATTGCGTCACAACGGATATCGTAATCTCCCCACAGTTTTTTAAAAATATAACGTTTGGAAGAATAAATTAAATATTTTTAGTATTAAATTTGATGTATCGAATCAAATGAACAAAAAAATTGGCGAATCAGCTTACGAAAAATTAATGAAATTTAATTTCACTAAAACAATATTTTCAATTTTCTAATAACAGTTTTTTGTTTAGTTGCATATTATTTAAGCTGTTTATATTATTTTATTTAAAACTATTGCTATTTGTTCATTTTATGTTTAGTAAATTTAAAGTCCTTTATATTCAAAATATCTCTTCGTTTTGAAAGTTATAGTTTTTATTTCAAAAATACAGCTATTTGTTTATGAATTTACAGTTACAGAAAAAAAATGTTGTGAGCACTGCCTGTTGGTTAGTAAAATGACATAAAACAAAGTCCATATAAATAATCTTTACATAATGAACTGTCCGTTATTTTCTGTATTCCTTTCCGAACACTTTGCGGTATCTACTTAATGGTTTTGATAAAAAAATAAAATACATTTTTTACCTAAAAAAATTATTTTTTCAGTCTAGAGTAGCTTGTTACCGAGTATTTGAAATTTTTTCATATAATTTTTACTCAAAAACTTGGGGGCTTACAGAAAAAACCACTTAAGCTTTGTTTGTTGCTTCATGAACTGAACAATTTGTTATTGTAAAAAAACATCATATAATAAACAAAATATTGCATTTTATTTTATAAGTAAACTTGTTTTAAAATAAAATAAGTGTGCTCTGTGACATGCTATATTGTACTTGCTGAAGAGTACTTTGAATATAAAAACTATAATGCGATTAATTATCAACTATTGGAGAGAGAACTTAATTTTTGTGACTTTAGTGATATCTTTTCTACAAATAATTCGGATGAACAACTTAAAGTCTTAAACTCATGTTTTGACCGTTTGTATTCACATGTACCCCTATCTAGGATTAGGCTAAGACAACGAAATGAGTCCTTTATGAAGTCTAAAGAGGTGGTATATGCCAATTCGATGCGTGATCTTGCTTTTAAAGCATTAATGGAAGATCGCTCGGATATTAATTGGCGAATTTTTTGCAAGTTTAGAAATCGTGCCAAAACTCTCATACGTAAAGCTAGACAGCGTGAACATTCAGAAATGTTTAATAGGCTTGACAGTAAGCAGATGTGAAGTAAACTTCGTATGAATGGGTGCATTAATTCTATTGATTTGTTAGTTGATGCAGATTGTAATGATATAAACAATAATTTTCTGTCTCACCAGTCTGATGTAGCCCTTAATCAATTCGATTTTGCTATAAGTGATAGCGTTGATAGTTCTTTTACTTTCCGTAATGTCGGCCTTGATGAACTACATTTTGCTTTAATGAAAATTAAATCTAATGCGATTGGCTATGATAACATCCCGCTAAAATTTTTAAAATTAATTTTTTACTCCGTGCATAAACATATTCTTCACTTTGTTAACACTATCTCAACTACGTCCCTGTTCCCTAAAGCATGGAAGATTGCTCGTGTTGTTCCTATTAAAAAGAGCGGACGCTTAAATTGTTTTGATAATTTAAGACGTATGTATATGTGTGCTACCGGCTTTATCGAAAGTTGTTGAGCATCTTATTAAGGACCAAATTATGCCTCAATTCAATGATAAAATTTATAGTTGTCAATCTGTTCTTTGCTACTTGGATTAACTGATCTCATAAGAAAATCCTATAACGATAATCAAGTTTGCATTCTTCTTTCTCTGGATTTAAGTAAAGCGTTTGATAGCCTTCATCACCCTTCCCTTATTATGAAGTTGAACAAGCAATTTGTTGCTTGTAATAGCCATGTCTCTGGAAATCTGGATGTTATTTGTGGTGTCCCACAGAGGTCTGTCCTGGGGCCTATCCTTTTTATTTTTTACCTTAATGATTTCATTGATTGTCTAGATAGATGCACACCCTTTATATATGCGGATGACATCCAACTAAATTTCTGTGGTGAGCCACAGTTTCTAGATTTGATTGAGGCTTCTATTTTGTTTAATGTATCAAAGATTTCTTCTTGGATGTCTGTCAATGACTTGCCCATCAATGTTTCAAAAACCAAAGCAATGATTTTTAATCCTGCAAAATATTCTTTGAATCTCTCCATAACTATTAACAATTTTGCGGTCGATTTTGTTAAATTTTTTTTTCCACATATTAATTAATTAATTTCATCTGTAAATTTAACTCTAAGAAAATTATATAGCCTTAATTTGTTTTTGCACCTCCATGTTAAACGACGTGTTGTTCATGCTTTATACGGGCACGTTCTCTTATAACATTCGTCGAATTGCTCCAATTTCTTGGTTGTTCTTTTTAGGACTTTTCAAATTCAAACTTTTGTGTGTTTTTTATAAGGTCATTAAATGTCGAATGCCGGATTATATTGCTAATCTCTTTAGATTCTCCCACTCTACAAGAAATCTACAGATTATTATTCCCAAAATTAGTTGATCTCAATTTGAACGTTCATTCTTAGTTAGAATTGCCAGATATTGGAATTGCTTGCCGGTATCCATAAGAAATTTCTCTGTCTCGTGTAATCTTTTCAAGAAGAGGCTTCTTAAGATGTGAACTAATTAAATTATTGTATGTTCTTATACTTTTTATTGGAGTATGTTGTATACTACCTTGTCGTTTGGATAAAGCTGATATTTTTTTATTTTTTTTTTTTCATTTTTCATATGTTTTACATTATATTATGTACATTCTTTTTTGTAACTATCTGTTTTTGTAACATTAATTACTTTCGCACTAATCTTAATATACCTGTAATTTTTATAAATTTGGCCGAATAGCTTCAATAATAAATAAAATAAAAAATAATAAATAAAAAATAAAATAAATATTGAACAAGAAAAATTTTTTTCTTGGCTTATAAATAGTTTTCTTTATTCTCTGTTATTTTTTTAAAGTGGAACTCCTTTAGCGGAAAAAGTGATACTATTTTTTGTAGCCGTAAGCTAAAGAGAGATAAATATAACCATGGAAAGATTCCTATTCTAGATCCCGTAAACTCAGCCTTACCTTCGAGGAAAAAACTATACTAAGTGAAAGTCAGGGCCGTAGCTAGAGCCTCGGGGGCCCTGGGGCAACAAGTAAATTTGGGGCCCCCCATACGGAAATCTTTTTTCAAATTTTAAAGTACCCCTACACCTACACTGGGATAAAACTCGGCCCATCAGCGGGAGGGAGCAGGGAGCCACGCTACCTCTTTCCCTTTCGCGCAACACAGAACGGGAAAGATTTAGCGTGGCTCCCTCTAGATGATACATAGGGAATTTACGGTTAATGGAACCGTTTTTCCCGGTGTGGGACTTATCATATGTAGAACGTCTGAATTTCTCGCGCATATAGAGGTCGCAAAAAATGTTCTCTCTTTGCGATCAGCGTTCAGGAAAAAAATGAGTCAGATTGACAACAACAACAACAGCTTGCCGAAATGATCATAATTGAAAACAGTTCCGTGACGTCAAGTTATTCTGATGTATGCACTGCTTGCAAAGAATTATATATGAAAGAACTACGCTCCCAGAAATGTCGATAATTGGTACGCTTCACTAATTTTCTGACAATAAAATTACAGTCTTAGAATGAGGGGAAATGTGATTTTGGCTTATGCTGCGTATTAGGGTTTTTAGCAACGAAGCTGCAATTCCCTCTGATCTGATCTGCTACCAGGCAACCAGCAAATCCAACAACATGATTTTTATTTTGATTCCTTCAAACTTGCAAATTTGCAAGTGATCCCGCGTAAATTTTGTTGTTGGTTTTTCTTCAGAAAAATTCAGTTAAAAAAATCCTAATAAAATTGCGTGTATTTGTTGTTGCTTTTTTGTAGTTTACAACTGATACCGTTATTTGTAATTTTGTTGGTATTTTTTCGGCAGAAAAATCACAAAAATTATATTTATGTTGTTTGCTTGTGTATGTGCTCAAATTAGGCTATTTTTTTGCAACCAGGTTTTTTCCTTTGAGGGCTATAAATATATAGAAATTATGATCTTATATTTTTCAATTTTCTTGTTTTACTTGAAACAAATCATTAGATGAAACAAGTTAATACTAAATAAGTTCAATAGGAATAGCTTAATTACTAGACCTGATCCTGCATTTAAAAAAACACGAAAATCAAATTTTCAAAGATAAAAAATGGAGATTTCTTTAAAATTAACACGGAAACTAAATCAATATGCCAAAATACACTACTGCTATCGCCGTGTTATTTTAATTTGGGCTTAAGCCTTTCCGAATCCAGAAATATTCATATAAGGGGCTTAACACCCTTGATCCCTTGATCAAGTACGTACATTTTTCGGCTCAAACTGAAAAATAAAAATGATATTCATGTTGTTTTATTTGCTGAGCGCCTGCTTCAAACAAAATTTCATTTGTCTTACGGATTGAATTGAAATTATTTTACAAAACTCAAAATATTTCTATAATTTCTATATTTTTCAAAATGATCATGGAAAAACAATAAAGGTTATACTAAATTGTCATATTAAAATCTGACAGCAAAACGTGGCTTCGTAGCTGTCAAAAAATTCTTCAACTCAATTTCTGTTGTTTACATTTTGCACTGGATTTTGACAGCTACGAAGCCACGTTTTACTGTCAAATTTTAATGTGACAATTTAGTATAACCTTTATTGTTATTTCCATGATCATTTTGAAAAATATAGAAATTATAGAAATATTTTGAGTTTTGTAAAATAATTTCAATTCAATCCGTAAGACAAATGAAATTTTGTTTGAAGCAGGCGCTCAGCAAATAAAACAACATGAATATCATTTTTATTTTTCAGTTTGAGCCGAAAAATGTACGTACTTGATCAAGGGATCAAGGGTGTTAAGCCCCTTATATGAATATTTCTGGATTCGGAAAGGCTTAAGCCCAAATTAAAATAACACGGCGATAGCAGTAGTGTATTTTGGCATATTGATTTAGTTTCCGTGTTAATTTTAAAGAAATCTCCATTTTTTATCTTTGAAACTTTGATTTTCGTGTTTTTTTAAGTGCAGGATCAGGTCTAGTAATTAAGCTATTCCTATTGAACTTATTTAGTATTAACTTGTTCAAGTAAAACAAGAAAATTGAAAAATATAAGATCATAATTTCTATATATTTATAGCCCCCAAAGGAAAAAACCTGGTAGCAAAAAAATAGCCTAATTTGAGCACACACACAAGCAAACAACATAAATATAATTTTTGTGATTTTTCTGCCGAAAAAATACCAACAAAATTACAAATAACGGTATCAGTTGTAAACTACAAAAAAAGCAACAACAAATACACGCAATTTTATTAGGATTTTTTTAACTGAATTTTTCTGAAGAAAAACCAACAACAAAATTTACGCGGGATCACTTGCAAATTTGCAAGTTTGAAGGAGTCAAAATAAAAATCATGTTGTTGGATTTGCTGGTTGCCTGGTAGCAGATCAGAGCAGAGGGAATTGCAGCTTCGTTGCTAAAAACCCCAATACGCAGCATAAGCCAAAATCACATTTCCCCTCATTCTAAGACTGTAATTTTATTGTCAGAAAATTAGTGAAGCGAACCAATTATCGACATTTCTGGGAGCGTAGTTCTTTCATATATAATTCTTTGCTGCTTGTATTATGTTTCTGACACTTCCTGTTACAGTTGCAACGGCAGAAAGATATTTTTCGAAATTGAAATTGATAAAAAATTATTTGAGAAGTTCTATGGGGCAAGAGCGATTGTGTGGATTGGCATTACTATCAATTGAGGATGAGCAGGCCCCCACCTGCCCCATGCTCGCTACGGCCCTGGTGAAAGTACTGCTAATAAAATAGTGCCACTTTTTGTGTTTCAGTATACTCGTCTAATTTAAAATCACACCTTTCCTAAAGAAGTTTCACTTCAAAAAACATTAACATTTTTCCTTAACTTTTTAACAAATTTATTTAACACGTATATCAGGATTTTTCACAATACTCAGATCTCGAAGCTGATATTTTTCGGGCACTCTGCGATGAGTACTTTAATTTAATATATCTCACACAATCCACAAAAGTGACACAACTCAAAATTTGTAAAATTTGAGATTTCACTTGAAATCGATTCGTATCGCACATCTGCACTGACCCCCTCTTGAGTTGTGAGGCTTTTGTTGATTAAGGTGAGTTCATATGATATGAAACTATCAGCTATAGCGTCATAACTCAAATTAAACATAATTATTTGTTTCAAAATATTTCATAAAAAGAGTCACAACTAAAAAAAGTGTATGTTTTTTAGGTAATTAGGTCCCGTAAATTTTTATCATTTTAATAAAACATTTTCGTTTCATTCTATCGCAGTTTAGTTTTCTGAAGGTTTCACTTCTATCACGTGTGAGCTGCACACATCAGAGATATATTGCAGTCTTCGTTTGCTAAGAATTTATACCGACTTCTTACTTGGGTGGCCATAACAATCCATTACCGGGTTACGGCCGACCTCAAAAGCTCTCTCCAGGCGCCTCTGCTTTGTGCGTGCCTTCTCCAATCATTCACACCAAGCGTGGATAGGGTTTCCTCGGCATGGTCTTTCCATCGGAGGCATGGTCTTCCTCTTCGTCGTCGCCCAGCGGCTTCCGCATCAAACACCTTTTTCGCCGGAGCTTCTTCGTCCATACGCACAACATGTCCCAGCCAGCGCAGACGTTGGATAGTGATGCGCTTGACTATGTCAATGTCAGCGTAGAGCTCGAACAGTTTGTGGTTCATTCGAATACGGTAGTCGTCGCCGACGTGAACAGGACCGAAGATTTTGCGAAGAATTTTTCTCTCAAACACCCCAAGCGTGGCTGCATCAGTCTGCGACACAACCCATGCTTCTGCGCCGTAAAGTAGCACGGGTAAGATGAGCGTCTTGTAGAGTGTCAGTTTTGTCAGGCGAGAGAGGTCCTACTACTCAATTGCTTACTGAGACCATAGTAACACCTATTAGCAAGAGTTAGTCTTCGCTTTATCTCCAGGCTGACATCGTTTTGAGTGTTCACGGCGGTGCCAAGATAGGTGAATTCCTTGACAACTTCGAAAGTATAGTTTTTCGCAGTAACAAAAGATCCAATACGCCGCGTCTCCCTGTTTGTGGACAGCATATACTTTGTTTTGCCCTCGTTCACCGTCAAACCCACTTTCGCTGACTCTTTTTCGATAGCAGAGAACGCAGCAGTAACATCTCGCTTACAACGTCCAATGATATCAATATCATCGGCATATGCAAGGAGCTAGACACTTTTGTAGAAAATTACGATGTACACTGGCTCTTCGCAACACCCCTTCCATCACAAAGTTGAAGAGGTTGCAGGATAGTGGATCGCCCTGTCTGAAACCTCGTTCGGTATCAAATGGTTCGGAGAGGTCCCTTCCTACTCTGACGGAGCTGGCTGTGTTGCTCAACGTCATTCTGCAAAGCCGCACTAGCTTCGCAGGTATACCGAACTCAGACGTGGTGGCATACAGGCAATCCCGTATCGGGCTATCGAAAGCAGCTTTAAAATCGATAAAGAGATGATGGGTATCGATCTGTTTTTCGTGGGTTTTTTCCAGGATTTGACGTAGTGTGAAGATCTGGTCTATAGTGGACTTACCAGGTCTAAAGCCGCACTGATAAGGCCTAATCAGTGTGTTGGCAAACGGCTTAAGTCTTTCACACAGTACAGTCGACAGGACCTTGTAAGAGATGACAAGAAGACTGATTCCCCGGTAGTTAGCGCAGATTGTCGGGTCACCTTTCTTCAGTACAGGACAAAGGACACTGAGATTCCAATCGTCGGGCATGCTTTCAACTAGCCATATTTTGCAGATGAGTTGATGCATACACCCTATCAGCTCATCGCCGCCGGTCTTGAACAATTCAGCAGGCGGGCCATCGGCACCAGCCGCTTTGTTGTTCTTAAGTCGTTGGATCACAACTCGTACCGCGTCATGGCTAGGTGGTGGTACGTCCACACCATCGTCTTTGATTGGTGACATCGGGTTAATTTCTCCAAAGGCGGGATTGGTGGAGTCATCGCCAGCAAGCAGCTTGGAAAAGTGTTCCCTCCATAATCTCAGTGCACCCTGCGTATCCGTAACCAGATTTCCATTTTCATCTTTACAGACTTCACTCCATTAAAAACTAGGAATTGGCTAGTACTACATTTAATAATGCCAAACATAACATATTTATAGCCTACATAGAGGGTATATTCACTTTGTAATTTCGGTTGTAATGCGACCACCTGAGTCGATTTAGCTATGTCCGTCTGTTGAAATCAGGTTTACGTTAAAACCAAGCAAGCTAATTGATTGAATTTTGGCACACAGATCAAACCATTAAACAAGCTTTTTGGGATTGAAAATGGATGAAATAGGTTCACGGCCACGCCTTTGGCTCATACTATATGAATATGCATATGACCAAACCTATTTCGAAAAAGTTGCAGTGATTTTGAGGAAACTTTGTGATTTGGTGCACTACATGTGAACTAGGATCGGGCTAGGTTTTAAGTTTTCAAAGGCGTGTGGCATAGCCGTACATTTTAATTTTTATAATGCCTTGTCTCGTAAAGCATGCAAGATATTGTGATGAAATTTGGAAAACTGATACAGGTCATATGTATGCATAGCTGGGCACCGTTAATCAAATAGTTAACTTCGTTAATCACTAATCCGTTACTAAAAAAGTTAACTTCATTAAACGTTGAAGCGGTACATTTCGGAAGATTTAACGCAATTTAACGTTAATCGTTAATCCGTTAACCCGTGATAAAAATTGCATTTTTTATATCGTTGCGTTAGAAAAACTGTTGGATTGGGTTCTAGAAGTTAACAGGTTAGAAACAAACAAGTTAAGGTGTTATCTTCGGCCAGGCCGAAACTCACATACCCTACACTGCACTGAAATAACCTTTTAAATAAATGTTGAAAAGACATTGAAGAGGTTGAGTAAGTCGAAAAAAATGTGAAATGTTAGAAAGATTAGCAGAGGTTGGAAAATGTCGAAAATATATGCAAAATGTTGAAAAAAGTTGCGAGAGGTTGAAAAACTCTAAAAAAGTTGAAAAAGGTTGAAAAATTTTTAAACAATTCAAAGTTGATGAAAAAGTCGAAAAAATAAAGAAACTTATGAAGGAAGTTGAAAGAGGTTGAAAATGTCAAACAAATACATATAGGATATATTGGAAAAAGTTGAAAGGTTGAAAAAGTCGAAAGAATGTAGAAAATGTTGGAAAAAATCGAATAGAAATGAAAATTTTGAAATATGCCACGCCCACTTCTCCAGTTCCGTCCACTTTTGGTACAATAAATTATATACGCGATCGACATCCTCATATTAAATTTTAGCTCAATAGCTTGCATAGTTTGCGATATATGCTGCAACAAAAATTCAAAATTTAGGACGGTGGCACACCCACTGGTACAATCCAGCCCGGTTTTGATCCAGAAATAGCTTTCCATAATCAAACCCCTAACACCAAATTTTAGTATGATTGCTCACATATTTCGATAAATATGCCACTTACCGTATTTTATTTGTATGGGAGGTGCTACGCCTACCGATGCTATTTCAGCCACTTTTGATTCAGATATGCCCTTTAGCGACAGAAATACATACATTAAATTTCATACCAATTGCTGCAATAGTTCACTTAAAACAGCGCTAACAAATTTATGTTAATATGGGAGGTGCGACGCCCACTGATGCAATCCCGTCAAAATTAATTTATTTTTAAAGCTTATAGTAACTGACATCTATGCACCAAATTTTATGAGATTACTCTCATAGCACACTATCTATAACAATAAACGTTTTTTGCTTATATGGGAGGTGCCACGCCCACAGGTACCATTGGACCAAATTTTTGTAGTAAGAGACCTTATAGCAAGTATATCTGCCTCATTAAATTTTATAACGATTACGTTGTTAGTTCTTTAAATATATCGTTTATAAATATTGTGGGCGGTGCCACGACCTTCAACGAGCTTTTTCGGTCCAGTAGCTGAGCTTGTATTGATGACTGCTTTCAGCGGCATCATCTCCAAAATTTTTATGGAAATCGTTTGTGCGAATTTTGAGATATACGGAATCAAAATGTTTAACAGTTGAAAAGTGTCACGCCCACTTTTTCGATTCCGCCCACTTTTATCGCAATTCAAGATATATTTTATATGTATTCGTTTACCGAATTTAATCGCAATATCTTGAACGGCTTACAAGATATGGTAGTATTAATGATAAAATTTAGGGCTGTGCCACGCCCCTGTACGACTCTTTGGAAACTTGAAACCCAGCCTAATCCTAATTTGGTTCACATGTGCACCAAATCACCAAGTTTCATCAAAATCGTGTAATGTACGACTTTGAAAATTTCAATTTGAATTTTCATATCCGGTAACACAATCAGGTGTCTCAACTTTTCAAAGTAAATTTAGTAATGATTTTGATATTCACAATCATTCTATCCAAGATTTCTACCCTTTTTGGGGTATAGATCGCTTTAGGAAAAAGTTGGTAGCTCCGAAAGTTTATTATTTTTTTTGAACAATAGAATTAAAAAAAAGTTGGTAGCTCCGAAAGTTTATTATTTTTCTAGAACAATAGAATTAAAGAAAAGTTGGTAGCTCCGAAAAATTTACTATTTTGAAGAACATTAAAATTACAGAAAGTTGGTACTTCTGAAAAAAATAAAGATTTCTGAGGTGCTTTGCACATACCTAAAACAATAAGTTTCTTTTTTTTTTGTTTTTTGGATCGAACCAGCAGCCGAAACAGTCATTGTTTAAAAGTTAAATTTTGTTAAAGTTTTTTTAATTTAAAAAAGTTAAACATTTCTAAAAGTCCAAATATGGCTTATTCAACCTAAATTAAATAATAAAAATCTAAAGTCTAAAAGAAGACAAAAATCTAGATGAGAATTCAATTTTCTCTTGCACCAAAACCGAGAAAATCATATAATGGATAGAGCAGGGGATCTTCAGATTCTTCATCATTAAATTATTTGTTCAGCGCATGATCATCATTATCATCATCGTAATCCAGCAGTGAAATTCACCACTAACGATCATTATGCCTTAGAAACCAGACTCCCGCTAATGATCATGAAGAACAGCTACGGCAGTAAATCATCGCGTTCCTGAGCTACACATTGGTTTTCGTAATACCAATATGTAGAGAAAAAATGGTGTAAAAATCGTTTTGAAAATGCAAGAAATTTGCATTTTGCTTTAAAAATTAAGTGACTTTAAAATTAGAAACAAATCTTTAGAATAGAAAAAGATATAGAATTTTTATTAAGTTAGTGTTTAAAACTAGAAAAAGATTCAGAAAGAAAAGAACTATAAACGAGTATTTAGCATAAAATGAACTAATAATAGTTAAATAATATTTTACAAGAATCGCGATTAACTTACACATCGATTCATATGTTGCACAAGGTACATATTTGCACGGTAAAAGTGGCGTTTAATTTCACTTAAAATCCTTTAAAAAAACAATCAGTTTAATTTTGCTACTCAATTTTAGAAAAAAAAATCCCAAAAAAATGATATTTAAAAAGATACGCGCATAAAGTATTTAGTGAAAACATTTAGTTTAAAGTGTTTGTTTTCTGCTAGTGCAAAGATTGTGTTACAAGAAAAAAAAAAGAAAATGACTTAAATTTGCTTCTAAATTAAATTAAAACAAAAAATTTATTTTAAAAAATACATAATTAAGTATGTTGCAAAACTTATGTTGCTTCGGGCCTAAAATGGGTTAATTATAATTTTTTTTTAACATAATCTAACGCTAGAATAAAAGAAACATTTAAGAAAAAGATAACATAAAAAAATTCAGTTAAATTTTGTGCAGAACTCTAAATAACATTTTAGCAACAGACACAGCTACGATCGAAGGCCTTCATCATGAGCAGTTGTTGTTGTGGTAAGTTCTTTTAATTCTCTCTTTATATTTAATATTTTTAATTCGCTAAATTATGTAAATAAAAGTTATAGTGGTGAAGATGAAAAGTCTGCAAAGCGTACTTTCTATTAAACAGCATACATAAATGTTAGGTTAACATTATTTTGTGAGTGATTTGCATTGCTCAGCATGAATTATTAATATTCACCTCGATCGGTCGGTATTTTTTTTTTATTTGCTATTATTTCTATCAATCGAGTATTACTCTCCCATTGTTTACAAAAGTCTATGGGGAGTTAATTGTGCAGACATGAATCTTTGCAAAACCAAATTTTTAAGGCTATAGCCCCCTTAAATTTCTTTTCTGTTTTTTTTTATTTTCTAATTTAATAAAGTTAATTTAAGAATTTGAGTTTTGAGAATCGTAAATAGTTAAATTTTAGAATTTGAATAATCATGCAGTCCATGATATGATTCAAAATTTATTCTTTAAGCTCATATTTTGCATATATGGCATATTATATTCTAATTTTTACCTATTAATTTCTATTTAACGTTTTGTTTCTGTTAGATTAAGTCAGATAACATTATGATATTGAAATGTTAATTCTTTTGAAATCAGGTTATTTAACCTTGTACCTTATTTGTGTTCAATATTTTCTTTTAAGACTAAAATGAATCCTTTTTGAAAATAAAACTCTTTTTGAAATAATGAAACTTTAAATACTTGTAGTGTTTTCCTTGAGTAAAAAGGTGTTAGGATAACTTAATATGGGATCTTAGGATTACTTTTTCGCTTGACCTAAGATCATGGTGGGGTGGGATACAAAGCGAGGGCATGCATAACACCTAGCGGCTCAACGTATGTGTGAACTATTTTTATGATATTGAGTATATTGTTTTGGTACAAGTTTTTACGACCTTTTTCGTGTGAATTCTTTTGTTGATGGTGAAAAATTCTATTAATTTCAGGGACTCTGAAATAAAATATGTTTTGTATGGGTACTGGTGGTGAAACGGTCACGAACCTCCCCAGACTGAAAGCTAGCTGAATAGACGGGTCCCGCCCCGACCTGCTTTCTCCCCAGTCCACAGCTAATCCCTATGAGAACAACGTTACACATTACATTACATTACATTACATAAAATGGCGCCCAACGTGGGGCAATAATGTCTTTAGGCTCGAATGTCTTCAAGGCATGTGTCTCCACACAACGTCCGTCCGTTAGCTGATGTGATATTTGAATAGCCTTCAGATCTCTTTAGGTCAAATAAGATTTCAACCTTTTTGGAATTGCGGATACTTGGTGGTCCAAGTAGGTCCGACCAAAGGGCTATTGGAAGCTACTTTTGCTTTACTGTATTTGTGGGGTCTATTCTTTATATCAGGCTTACTTTTTATTTTTTTTTGTCCGTCCGATAGCTACTGAAATACATAAATTAGTTTCTATTTTCTAAATTGCAAATAAGTTTTTAACCCTTGCTGGACATGCGGCTACTTGGTGTTCTGAGTAGATCCGACCGCTTGGCTACTGAAAATTACTTTTGTATTTTTTGATTTATAAAAATTTTTGTCCTAGTCCGTCCGATCACCAAGTTTTTACGTAGTTTATTTGTAACCTGAAAATTATTTCTCATTATGGTGGCACTAAGCTGGAACTCAACTATTTGGCAGTGACAAGTCCAAATATTTAATTAATATTGATTATATGTTCATGTGACCGATTGCTCATCTGGAATTACAAAGTATTAGTACTCGGTGCAATCTTTGTCCGATTTGTAAGGTTGCGGAAAACAATACTTTAACTTTAAAAACATTTTTTTTAATATTTTTTTATTTTTTTTTATTTTTTTATTTTCAATTACTCAATAAAAACGAATTTTAATCACACACCAAATAATTATATTATCCTACACCTAATTACCTAACAAGGAAAACCATATTTAAAATTTGTTTTTGAATAATTTTGATTTGAAGATTTTTTTTAAAAAAAATAATTGACTTGAAACTGCAGTTATGCATAGCAACGAAAATCTACCTGCTTTGTTAGCAGCTGCATCTGGATGTGATTGTGCAGTTTGCTTGCAATCTATCAATAGTTCAAACGACTGTTTAATAACGTTATGTAGTCATGTTTTTCATAGGCTATGTATAACCAATTGGCTTGCGAATTCTCAGGAATGTCCATGCTGCAGAGTCGCTTGCCATTTAAGAGATTTAAAACCAATAAACATGCAAATTAATGATTCAAGTAACGTGAATAATAGAAACTCAACAGGGAATAGTAAACGCGGACGTGGTGCAGTTCCTAAGCGTCATCTTACGCGAAATTACAAGAAACGTCTTTACGAAGAACCTGCTCAAGGTTCGTTGCTAAACGTCAATCGTGAACAACAGCCTGTTAAAGAAAACGAAAATTTGTCCTTACCTTTAATTCAAATAAACAATTCACCAAAAAATAACGCTCATACTACCCGTAATCCAAGTAATGAACACAATAATGTTGCGCATACACCTCCAAGTCATATTAATCCCGCACCGTCAAATGTGGTTGATTATAACCGAATTTCGCATATGATAGAAACCAACTTACAAAGATTATTGGGAAATTTAAATATTCAGAATAATGTTGCTAGTTCTCACAATCCTCCAAATAATTCTTATGGAAATTGTAACTCAACAACTGCTCAAAGAAATTCTGATCAACGTTCAGTTGCAAGCCTAGATTCAGGGAAAATAACAACCATTATTCAGAATTGGAATTTACATTTTGATGGTTCATCGAATGGTTTAAGTTGTGATGAATTTATATATAGGGTACGATCATTAAGGAATGAAAGCTTAAACAACAACTTTAATGCAGTTTGCAAAAACTTGCATATACTTTTAAACGGTAAAGCCAAAGATTGGTATTGGCGATACCACAAACAAGTAAGTCAAATTGAATGGTACGATTTTGTTGATGCTCTGAAATATGAGTTTAAAGATTACAAGTCTGACTACGACGTACGTGAGGAGTTGCGTAGTCGTAAACAGAAACCTACTGAGTCCTTTGAAATATTTTATGAATCTATTACGAAAATTGTTGATAGAATTGCCTCACCCTTGAATGAATCGGAATTAGTTGAGATTCTTATTCGCAACTTAAGGCCTGACATTCGTCATGAATTACTTTATATTCCGGTACATTCAATTGCTCATTTACGGAAACTTTGCCAAATGAGAGAAAACTTATTGAATGATGAAGCTTTTCGTAGATCCCAACCATCGCGTAATTTCTTCAATAACTTTCCACAGAAACGCAATGTAGCGGCTTTGAAAACAGATTTAAATCCTAAAAATTTTGATTTCGTTCCATGCAAAAACATAGCGGTTGATGCCGTACAAAATAATAACAATTCAGTAAGATGTTGGAACTGTGACAAATTTGGACATTATTGGGATATGTGTTTAGATGATCGTAAAATTTTTTGTTACGGTTGTGGTGAAAAAAATATATATAAGCTACAGTGCTCAACTTGCAATGCACGCAAGAAGGAAAACTCTCAGATGGGGCCATTCAACAAGATCCGAATGGACCCCAAGTAAATAATACTAGCAATGAACAAATAAAAGTTAATCATTTTCAACCTAGTTTACCGGCTAGCTCAAAAGATGAATGTCGATGCGAACGCGAAGATGTCGAAAATTTAAACATCGAAATATTAAAGTCTGAAATTAATAATAATGCAAACAAAATTTTATGTCCAACTAAGCCACTTCACGAAAGGTGGCAACAATATATTTTAACCAGAAATAGAATTTTTAGTGAAACCTCTGCAGGTCCTGAAGCGTGTACAAAACCTAACAGATCTACTTTACGCCTTCGAAAGTTTTGGAAATCTGTGCGTGAAGCTAGAAGAAACTTAGTTTCGTCAATTTTTAATAACAAGAACGATATGAGGTACTATGCAGAAGTAAAGTTTTTAGGTCGAACAGAACTTGGCTTGCTTGACACGGGTGCGAACGTTAGCTGCATTGGTGCTAACTTAGCAAAACAAGAGTTTACCCAAAGTTCTGATTTTCGAAAAATTTCTTCCAATGTTAAGACAGCGGATGGGCGAAACCATGGAGTATTAGGTTATCTTGACATAGAAATGCAATATAAGCATGAAACCAAAAAAATTAAATTGTTTATAATACCATCGATTGCAAGCAATCTAATATTAGGCATCGATTTTTGGAAAATATTTCAGTTAGCACCTGCTATAATATCTTCCTGTGACTCAGGAACTCAAACTTTAGATAATATGGAGAAACTGAACGTTGAATCTTATTATCCATTGACGACAGCACAGCGTCAGCAGCTTGAAACTATAAAATCTTTATTTCCAAACTTTGAAAAACAAGGTTTAGGTAGAACACGTTTAATAAAACATGAAATAGATGTCGCTGATGCTAAGCCAGTAAAACAAAGATTCTATCCAGTTTCACCAGCAGTAGAAAAACTTATGTACCAAGAAGTAGATAGAATGCTTAGTTTAGGAGTAATTGAGGCGTCTTCAAGCTCATGGAGCTCTCCAATGAGGTTAGTGGTCAAGCCTGGAAAGATTCGTCTATGCATGGATGCACGGAAGTTAAATGAAGTTACAAAAAAGAATGCTTACCCTCTTCCAAGCATAGAAGGAACTTTTTCTCGTTTACCTAAAGCCAACATGATTTCGAAAATTGATCTAAAAGATGCATATTGGCAAATTCCTCTTTCCGAAGAATCCAAGCCACTTACAGCATTTACTATACCGGGAAGACCTCTTTATCAATTTGTAGTTATGCCATTCGGCTTGTGCAATGCACCACAAACCATGTGCCGACTTATGGACGATATTATACCTCCAGAACTAAGGCATTGTGTTTTTGGATATCTGGACGACTTATGTGTCGTTTCGGAAGATTTTGAAACTCATTTATCAATTTTAGTGCAAATTGCGGAACAATTTCGAAAGGCAAATTTAACTTTAAATATTAGAAAAAGTCAATTCTGTGTAACTCAAGTGAAATATTTAGGATATGTTATAGGCAATGGCGGTATTAGCACGGATCCAGAAAAGGTGGAATCTATCTTGTCTTGGCCTGCGCCGAAAAATATTAGACAAGTTAGAGGATTCCTTGGTCTTGCTGGCTGGTATCGGCGTTTTATTGTAAATTTTGCCGACGTTACTTTTCCAATAACGGAAGTGCTCTCTACTAAGAAAAAATTCTTGTGGACCGAAAATGCTCAAAAAGCTTTTGAAGCTATTAAAACTTTATTGACCTCAGCCCCTGTGCTTCAGAATCCTGATTTTTCAAAAAAATTTTTTGTGCACTGTGATGCTAGTGACTATGGCATTGGAGCGGTGTTGGTTCAATTGGCAGAAGATGGCACAGAAAAGCCTGTGGCGTTTATGTCGAAAAAATTGAATTCAGCACAGCGCAATTACAATGTCACTGAAAGAGAATGTTTGGCTGCTGTTGGGGCAATTGAAAGATTTAGATGTTATTTGGAACTACAGGAGTTTGAAGTAATCACTGATCATTCCAGCCTCGTTTGGCTTATGAGACAGCCTAATTTGAGTGGACGACTCGCGCGCTGGGTATTGAAACTTCAAGGGTATAGATTTACAATTAGTCATAGAAAAGGAAAAGAAAATGTAGTGCCAGATGCACTATCAAGAATCTATGATGAAGGAATTTTTAGCATAGAAGAAGTAGGACCAGAGATCGACTTAAATTCGTCATATTTTGATGATCCTGAATATGAGACGTTGAAGTCAAAAATTCTTGGCAACAAATCAAGGTTTCCAGATATTAAAATACTAGGCAAATTTGTTTATATTCGCACCGAACACTATGATGGCTCTCTTGAACAACAACAAAAAGCGTGGAAGCTTTGGGTTCCCGAAAAACTTCGAAACGATGTTTTAAGGCGAGCGCATGATTCGGTAGTTACGGCACATGGCGGTATGACAAAAACTATTGACTTACTGCGTCGAAACTTTTACTGGCCAGGTCTCGTCAAAGATGTCAGGAATTATATAAGATGTTGCGAAATTTGTAAAACAACGAAAGCGCCTAATGTTACTTTAAAACCACCCATGGGTAACCAAGTATTCAGTGTTAGACCTTTTCAAAGGTTGTACGTAGATATTTTAGGACCTTATCCTAGAAGTAAGAAAGGACACATAGGACTATTGATTGTTATGGACCATAGGTCGAAATTTCATTGGCTATGTCCATTAAAAAAGTTTACTTCAGCTAATATTAAAAATTTTCTTTTGGAACAAATATTTCATGTATACGGGGTACCTGAAATAATAGTAAGCGACAATGGCTCGCAATTCAAGGCAAATGACTTCAAGGCATTTTTGACTGAATTAGGCATAAACCATGTTTATACGGCTTTGTATTCACCCCAAGCCAATGCTTCTGAGCGTGTCAATCGTTCATTAATAGCCGCAATCAGAGCATATCTGAGTAAAGATCAGCGTGAATGGGATGAAAACATAAGCAGTATAAGCTGTGCGTTAAGAAACTCGATGCACCAAGCCATTGGATGCTCACCTTTTCATGCGTTATTTGGGCTAGACATGATAACTCATGGATCTTCATATAAATTATTGCATAACATTCAACTTTTAGATGAACCTTCGATTAAACTTAACAGAGACGACCAATTATCGTTACTTCGAAAAGATCTTCAACAAAATATGTCTAAAGCATACAACCAAAATGCAAGGCAGTATAATTTACGTAGTAAGCCAGTTTCTTTTATGAAAGGACAGGAGGTATTTAGAAGAAACTTTACGCAGAGTAACTTTGAAAAAAGTTATAACGCAAAGCTCAGTCCAAAGTTTTTAAAGGCTCGAGTGAAAGAGAAAGTGGGGAATTGTTATTACATTTTAGAAGACCTGCAAGGTAATACAATAGGAACATACCATGCTAAAGACATTAGACAATAAAATTTCTATTTCTGACAAATATTCTCATTTAAGAAATGGCATATTATCCATTTTGTAATGTACGACTTTGAAAATTTCAATTTGAATTTTCATATCCGGTAACACAATCAGGTGTCTCAACTTTTCAAAGTTAATTTAGTAATGATTTTGATATTCACAATCATTCTATCCAAGATTTCTACCCTTTTTGGGGTATAGATCGCTTTAGGAAAAAGTTGGTAGCTCCGAAAGTTTATTATTTTTTTTGAACAATAGAATTAAAAAAAAGTTGGTAGCTCCGAAAGTTTATTATTTTTCTAGAACAATAGAATTAAAGAAAAGTTGGTAGCTCCGAAAAATTTACTATTTTGAAGAACATTAAAATTACAGAAAGTTGGTACTTCTGAAAAAAATACAGATTTCTGAGGTGCTTTGCACATACCTAAAACAATAAGTTTCTTTTTTTTTTGCTTTTTGGATCGAACCAGCAGCCGAAACAGTCATTGTTTAAAAGTTAAATTTTGTTAAAGTTTTTTTAATTTAAAAAAGTTAAACATTTCTAAAAGTCCAAATATGGCTTATTCAACCTAAATTAAATAATAAAAATCTAAAGTCTAAAAGAAGACAAAAATCTAGATGAGAATTCAATTTTCTCTTGCACCAAAACCGAGAAAATCATATAATGGATAGAGCAGGGGATCTTCAGATTCTTCATCATTAAATTATTTGTTCAGCGCATGATCATCATTATCATCATCGTAATCCAGCAGTGAAATTCACCACTAACGATCATTATGCCTTAGAAACCAGACTCCCGCTAATGATCATGAAGAACAGCTACGGCAGTAAATCATCGCGTTCCTGAGCTACACATTGGTTTTCGTAATACCAATATGTAGAGAAAAAATGGTGTAAAAATCGTTTTGAAAATGCAAGAAATTTGCATTTTGCTTTAAAAATTAAGTGACTTTAAAATTAGAAACAAATCTTTAGAATAGAAAAAGATATAGAATTTTTATTAAGTTAGTGTTTAAAACTAGAAAAAGATTCAGAAAGAAAAGAACTATAAACGAGTATTTAGCATAAAATGAACTAATAATAGTTAAATAATATTTTACAAGAATCGCGATTAACTTACACATCGATTCATATGTTGCACAAGGTACATATTTGCACGGTAAAAGTGGCGTTTAATTTCACTTAAAATCCTTTAAAAAAACAATCAGTTTAATTTTGCTACTCAATTTTAGAAAAAAAAAATCCCAAAAAAATGATATTTAAAAAGATACGCGCATAAAGTATTTAGTGAAAACATTTAGTTTAAAGTGTTTGTTTTCTGCTAGTGCAAAGATTGTGTTACAAGAAAAAAAAAAGAAAATGACTTAAATTTGCTTCTAAATTAAATTAAAACAAAAAATTTATTTTAAAAAATACATAATTAAGTATGTTGCAAAACTTATGTTGCTTCGGGCCTAAAATGGGTTAATTATAATTTTTTTTTAACATAATCTAACGCTAGAATAAAAGAAACATTTAAGGAAAAGATAACATAAAAAAATTCAGTTAAATTTTGTGCAGAACTCTAAATAACATTTTAGCAACAGACACAGCTACGATCGAAGGCCTTCATCATGAGCAGTTGTTGTTGTGGTAAGTTCTTTTAATTCTCTCTTTATATTTAATATTTTTAATTCGCTAAATTATGTAAATAAAAGTTATAGTGGTGAAGATGAAAAGTCTGCAAAGCGTACTTTCTATTAAACAGCATACATAAGTGTTAGGTTAACATTATTTTGTGAGTGATTTGCATTGCTCAGCATGAATTATTAATATTCACCTCGATCGGTCGGTATTTTTTTTTTATTTGCTATTATTTCTATCAATCGAGTATTACTCTCCCATTGTTTACAAAAGTCTATGGGGAGTTAATTGTGCAGACATGAATCTTTGCAAAACCAAATTTTTAAGGCTATAGCCCCCTTAAATTTCTTTTCTGTTTTTTTTTTTATTTTCTAATTTAATAAAGTTAATTTAAGAATTTGAGTTTTGAGAATCGTAAATAGTTAAATTTTAGAATTTGAATAATCATGCAGTCCATGATATGATTCAAAATTTATTCTTTAAGCTCATATTTTGCATATATGGCATATTATATTCTAATTTTTACCTATTAATTTCTATTTAACGTTTTGTTTCTGTTAGATTAAGTCAGATAACATTATGATATTGAAATGTTAATTCTTTTGAAATCAGGTTATTTAACCTTGTACCTTATTTGTGTTCAATATTTTCTTTTAAGACTAAAATGAATCCTTTTTGAAAATAAAACTCTTTTTGAAATAATGAAACTTTAAATACTTGTAGTGTTTTCCTTGAGTAAAAAGGTGTTAGGATAACTTAATATGGGATCTTAGGATTACTTTTTCGCTTGACCTAAGATCATGGTGGGGTGGGATACAAAGCGAGGGCATGCATAACACCTAGCGGCTCAACGTATGTGTGAACTATTTTTATGATATTGAGTATATTGTTTTGGTACAAGTTTTTACGACCTTTTTCGTGTGAATTCTTTTGTTGATGGTGAAAAATTCTATTAATTCCAGGGACTCTGAAATAAAATATGTTTTGTATGGGTACTGGTGGTGAAACGGTCACGAACCTCCCCAGACTGAAAGCTAGCTGAATAGACGGGTCCCGCCCCGACCTGCTTTCTCCCCAGTCCACAGCTAATCCCTATGAGAACAACGTTACACATTACATTACATTACAATCGCTGAAAGTTTTTTCAAAATTGGCCGGGGTAAATATACATAGAGTATGGGCGGTAGGCGTGTCTTTCAACCGATTTCGCCCATTTTCAATAGCAAGATGCCTGCAAGAAGATGTGACCTGTGTGTGATAGTTTCATTCAATTAGCTTTCTTGGTTTTCCCGTAAAACTGATTTCAACAGACACCCAGACAGACAGACAGACAGTCTAGCCACATTTTGACGATATTTTGAGATTTATTATGGTCTTTAAAGATTTGAGGCTCTTAGATTTTTTTTTAGACTAAGTGACAGAATTGAAAAAGTCTTCCTCATCATCGTATTGTTACTCGCTTTGCTGCCTCATCCACTTTAACTATCTCTGTTCCTCAAACTTTCGGCAGCTTCTTGTCGTAACGCCTCTTCTAACATTTTTTTACTGCATCCACTCGACTTATGTATGTCATACGTTTCCAGTCATATCAACCGAAACGTACTTGTTGTCAGAACGTGTTTTTCGCGGCGCGGCCAGTGCGGTATCTTTTTGGTAAATAGTAGGAACTGGATTAACGATTAACGGAATTGGGGAAATTTAACGGAAGTTACGCTACCTTTTTGATTTGAGCCTAGCCGATCTTTCACATAAGGGGAAGTCCATAAATTACGTGAGTCAAAATAGAGGGGTGGGGGACCGGAAAAATCTCACCAAGTCTCACAAAGGGGGAGGGGGTCAATAAATATCTCACGTCAACTTTTTAACGCAGATACTAAACATTATTATAGCAGATTACATTTAAAAATTATAAGGGAGGGGGTGGACTCGGTAACATGTACAAATGTTTTACTACTAAGCTAATCTACCGATTTTGATGAAATTTGATACCGAAATAGATTGAACCGTAACCAAGGAAACATATTTGTTTTAAAATGGAGGGTGCCCCCCTTCAATAGCCACCGGGCGAACTCTAGTTATTATAATTTAAAAAATGTTTTCACAATTTTCTACTAAGCCTTTAAAAGTTGCACCTGTTTTTTGGCGGTGCAAATATAAATGCTTATGATGTAAAGTTATTGAACATTTTTTTAACTTCACAAACACTGCACTGAATCATTTTAAAATCAAAATATTATTTGTATAATAAACGTAGCTTAAAATTTAATTTTTTGTGCTGCCGACACTTCTTTTTCTTTTGATGCGCAGAAAATTGTAAATTTGTTGACTGAAACCAATGTTGCCAGATTTTTTTTAGGGAAAACTGCAAATTCTGAAAAAAAAACTGTAAAAAACTGCTACCTCCGAAATAAACCAGATTTTTTGGAAAATATAAAATTTAGTGGTTATTAAAAGTGGATGACCTTTTTTTTAGTCATAATTTCGTAAAAAAAAAAACTGCGATTTGCAAAATAAAACTGCCAGCGTGTTTGTTTACGCTTCGCAGCTCCGCGGGAGAACACGCTGAAATAGCGAGCAAAACAGCTTTTATCTTAAAAACGCAGCATTTTTGGCAAAATTGAAAAAACACGCTACGCAACGAGATTTTAAGGGTTGTTTTTTTTTTCAAAATCGCCAATAAAAACGTGAAATTTTACAATATTTAGTACCGTGATTTCTTAACCACTTCTTAGAGTGTGGGCTACTTGACTCCATTTCCTACAATAGTGGCTTATGAGCAAATAATAGAAACACTAAGATTCCCAACAGCAACGACGACAAGTTTTTAGATTATTTGATAATAGGCTATTGACTATGTATTTGAATAAGAAACTAATTCGTTAAAGGTATTTTATTGTCTTATATGTTGAATTGAACCCTTTAAAAGATATAGCTTTGAACTTTTGAGAATGTACACATTCTGAGACTTATTATCGATATAAATAAAATGATAATGGATGAACGGGTTTCACGCAAAATCTACTCAATCAATTTCGATCAAGTTTTTTTTAGTTAATTTTCTTAGGCGCTTGGTATTAACATAGAATTAAAGTTATCACGATATTCCTCTTAAATATCAAAATATTGAAGTTTTAAAATTGCTAAAAAAATTAATTTCACACATAAAAAGAAGCATGTAAGCATAACAAATCCTTTAATGGCAAGTTAGTGGGCTAGTAAGGGTGTGTGCGTTTTGTTTTTATATGGCAATGCAATGGAAGACAAAAAACGGAATTTTACTCTCGCTCTCGTTCTCATTCTCAATTTGTCAACACAACAACTCGGAATTTTTGAACAATGAAGAATGAAAAAAATTACAGTAGGTTCACACATAGAAAACACACATGCTGTCCTACATGGCTTGACAACATGTGTGACTGTCAATATTGCTTTGAGTTCACATTATCGAGCATGCCATCAAACATCAATTGCAGAACAATTTATGAGCGTCCACATCGGAGTAAACTGCATGAAATCCTATTTAAAATGAAAAATGTTCACTAGGCTTGACAGTCAGTTCAAACAGGTTGTATGGTTGGACAAGCCAGCAGGAAAATCAACAATTTTTTAAATCAATCCAACAACTGTGTCAAGTGGTCGTTCCTAGAGTTCACATTAGCCGTGTTTTATTGGGTTTGGTTAAACCAAAATTTCATACAAATGCGTGAACCAGCTCAATTTCCAGTTCAATTGGTTGAACTTTTTTTGTCTTTGCTAAGGTTTGAAGCATCATAGACACAATCCTAAAATAATCAAAAATATATGGCAACTGTGCTGGAATTTTGAAGAAGCGTTCTAAAGTAACGCGAGGCAATGCATCCAGTCAGTGCTAGGCCGAAATATTAAAATAGAAACACAAATAAAAACAGTGATGAAACAACAGAGAACGAAAAGAAAACTTTGGTATTAGCGTCTGCGACACTATAAAAACAGTTTGAAATGATTTGACAGCAATAATTTGAAAACAAAAAATAAAAACTAATACATGAGGCGTATATAGGTAAAAGTTGGTGAAATCATACAAAAGTAGGCAACTTTGAACGACTGTATCTCAGCCAATTTTTATCCAAAGTACTTTTGTGGGTCATCATTTTAACGGAAACTATATCACCTTTCCTTTGTGTTAGCTAAAAAAATCCACTCAGAAACAAATTATATCCAAAAACTTGGAAAAATTTAAGTTTTTCGGTTTTTTTAAATAGTTTTTTTTTTTAATTTTGATAAAAAAAAAAAAGTTTTTTGGTTTTTAAAAATGTCATTTCGAAAGGAAATTTTACTTTCTACAATAAGTGTGATATTGTGTATACAATAAAACTACATAGTTTTTTAGTTATAGCAAAAAAATATAATATTGGACAAATTTGCACCGTTCTCAAAAGTCTAAGCATAAATTTAATCGCACTTTTGGATTTATCATTTTCAGGTTACAATTGAACATCTGAGACAATAAAATACCTTCAACGAATTAGTTTTTTATTCAAATACATACATAGTCAATAGCCTAAATAAAGGTAAAAATTGGCAAAATCATACAAAAGTAGGTAACTTTGAACGACTGTATCTCAGTCAATCTTCATTAAAAATACTTCAAACTACATCACCTTTGTTTAACGTGAACCGAAAAAATTCCTAAATTCTCTAAAAAAATGCTGTCCAAAAATGAAAAAAAATTCAAAATATTGAAATTTTTCGGTTTTTTTTAAATAGTTGATGAAAAAATAAGTTCTGTGACTTTATAAAGTGTCATTTCGATAGAAAATTTTATTCTCTACAATAAGTCTCAGAATGTGTACCTGCTAAAAATATATAGTTTTTGAGTTATGATTAAAAATATAAAAAGTGGGCAAATTTGCACCGTTCTCAAAAGTCCAAACCTAAATTTAATCGCATTTTTGGTTATATCTTTTTAAGAGTTCAATTCAACATATATGTAAGACAATAAAATACCTTCAACGAATTAGTTCCTTTTACCCCTGTTATTTATGACATAGTCAATAGCCTATAATGGGTTTATATACAAAAGAAATTCGATTGCTGGCTTTTGTGTACTGGGCAAACAAAACGTAAACAAAGGTCTGAAATCTATCTTATACACTTAGCAGCGATTTTCTTCAACTTCCATCCAAATCTCTTCGCAAATTGAGAAAAAGAAAATTATTTTGTACTATAAGATTTTTTTTTTATTTACATATTTACTAGTGACCCAGCAGACGTTGTTCTGCCCTCCTCTATCGATCATACAGGGTGAGTCTTTGTTAAAAGCTCCGCAAGGTCCATGAATCATATTCTTAGTGACCACTGCATACAATTTTAAATCAACAACTTCATTTGGGATTTCAGCTGAGATGATGGAATCTATTGCATCCGGTCTGATTTTAACAGATAGCCAAACCAAAATGTGCGCATGAGGCAGACCACGCTTTTGCCATTCAACGGAGTACATCCAACAATGGACTTAACCATACGCACGGTGCTTTTTGATGAAATCCATCTGAAATTTTAATTTTTGCTTAAAAACTCTGGCGGTTATGTCATGTCTGTCGACTGGTGTTTGGTTGGGTAACAGTTCCTTCTTGATTTCGATCCATTGAGGGTTACAGGTGGATCTTATGAATAAGTCTAGCCGGCCATGTTGTCTAACATACGACATCGCATCTCGCGCGTACTCTTGCATGTGGCGCGGGCTTCCAATGTAAGTGGCCGGCAAAATTGTCATTCTTCCCATGTTGCTTGCATTGCCGACGGCATTAATTGCATCGCGGAGATGAATGTATTCTTCAGATCGGAGCTGCTTTTGGTTCAAACGAATGTACGTCAATCGCTCAGTCTCAATTTTGACATATACATATGTCAACCGCGAACTGATGATAAAAACGGCGACACTTCAAAATGTGATTTGTTTCACCTTCACGGATCATAAATCTGTATGAATAAAAATTCATTGCATTTACTTTTTCATTGGTTTCAGCGCCTACAATCATAATCAACATACGGTTAGCTGTAACAAAATCAATGAATCAAGTATTTATTGTGTAGCATTTACTCGTACCTGTTAGTTGATTAGCCATTTTTGTGTTGAAATGATATCCGTCCTCGCCCTGCCAAAAGATCAATGGATATTGTAGCGCATCGTAAGCCCTGTGTGTTTCGGACACGCGTTT
This sequence comes from Tricholauxania praeusta, assembly GCA_949775025.1. Classification (NCBI taxonomy): domain Eukaryota; kingdom Metazoa; phylum Arthropoda; class Insecta; order Diptera; family Lauxaniidae; genus Tricholauxania; species Tricholauxania praeusta. Next base: position 48,891,374 of record OX459031.1, read on the forward strand.
TAATTCTTTGTTCCGACGATGAAGCACGATATCTCTAGATTTCAAATTTTCTCCGACAACAACAACAGCCACTTCGTCTATTGTCAGCGAATTGAACCATCTTACGTGCTCACCCGCAGGAGTTTTGTCAGCCCTGATGGCGATACTATGGCTGTCGGATGGCATCCGATCCAACGCAATTTTGAAAAGTTTGATCAATTCGTTATTCTGATGAAGAAACGTTTGCAATTCACTGACAATCGCTCGCTTCGTTATCGTATCTTGAGCACAACGCTGGTTAACTTCTGCATTCGAATTGCCCATGAAATAAATTTGTAAAAATTGATGGTCCTCATCTGGCGGAGGTAATAGCGCTCCTACTAAATGATATATTTGACCATGAACCTGCAATTTTGTGTTAAATTGGGAAATTGTATCTGATATAACGGCAAATGAAGCGACGGACGGGTTGTAATTTCCTTGAAAGTGGGCATGAAATTATTTCGTACAATATGCGTTGCACCAAATGACGTCATATGGAAACAACTGTTGTATTTTTGGATGTTGGCTAGGAAATGGGTTGCATCATTTCCTGTGCCAGAAACTAATGAGCGTAATGGCTCTGGTGGTGGGATCGATTATGGCAATTTCACTTTCCACCCGCACAACACAATCCAGGAGATTCACCGCTGAATTTCAAAGCCATACAATGCGGGCAATCGATTGACATTTCTCCAATCGTTACTTCTCTGTATGCACTGTAATCGATTTACGGATCGTAATGAAATGCCGATCGTTCCAGGTTTACAGGGGTATCGCATCGGCGCAATCGTTTACGTTCATTGTATCGTACTCACTGGAGTTGTGTTTGATGTGCACGACTCGTTGCATTCTCAATCTTTTTGTCCCTCTTAATTCGGACATGTCATTACGACTATTTTCGTTATCCATTTCTCGCTGATCATCAGTGCGGCTTGCACGTGAAGTAGTTTGTCGCGCATTTGACTGACTTCGACGACCTATGTCAGGTTTTCCTCTCTTTAGCATTGTAATGAACACTGTAAAACGACACGGAGTGGTTATCACAGTCACTTAAACCTGTCGAACTTACCATGAGAAATTTACAGTAGGTGTGTAGCAAAAAAATTTGCAGAAGAGAGTGTGTTGTAAAAATTTCCAAGCTCATGCTTTGACAGTAAATTTGAAATTTGTTCAATCAACAAAATAAATAACAAAGCAAATATTGACTTCAAAAATAAAATAAAGTTGAATTGAAAAATTGAAACATTTTCGGTTGTGTTTTTTGGAACAAAATTTTATTATAATTTGTTTTTGTACAGAGTTTTTATGTTCAGTACTTCTAGTGCAAAAAACTACAATAAAATTACAAGCGCAAAATGTATTAAAATGGGCAACGAGCTGCTTATATACGTACTAGTTTCAATGACCGCTACGTCATATCAACAGTAAGCTTTGTTAGCCGAAGTATAGTAGTCTGCAAGCCTACTATGTACTCTTTCTTGCGTTGATCTGTTAAGAATCACAGCAAAAAACAGAACAAAACTTCTACATTTTAATGCAATTGACCTTGTAATCTCTTTGATATCACACATTTCTTGACTAGCGCTCCGTTGAAGGCTTTTCTGGCGATACGAACGAAGTTGCAAGTGCTACATGTAAATATCGGCGAGCTCACCGAGGCTAATTTTTTCAGTTGTGTTTTTTCGAACAAAATTTTATTATAATTTGTTTTTGTAAAGAGTTTTTATGTTCAGTACTTCTAGTGCAAAAAACTACAAAAAAATTACAAGCGCAAAACAAATTATAATAAAATTTTGTTCCAAAAAACACAACTGAAAAAATTACCCTCGGTGAGCTCGCCGATATTTACATGTAGCACTTGCAACTTCGTTCGTATCGCCAGAAGAGCCTTCAACGGATCGCTAGTCGAGAAATGTGTGATATCAAAGAGATGACAAGGTCAATTGCATTAAAATGTAGAAGTTTTGTTCTGTTTTTTGCTGTGATTCTTAACAGATCAACGCAAGAAAGAGTACATATATTGGAATTTCTGATGAGTGCAACAAAAAGTTTGAATTTGTCGAACCGAGTAATAAGTGCTTTTCACGAAAACTATCTACTTTAAGTATGAGTGTTCGAATTTCAGTATTAAATGGAAAAATTATTTAGTAATTCAAATAAAAACCAAACATCAGTACAAATCATTACATCAGAACAAATTGGTAAAAATCAGTAAATTTGCTTACTGCAAAGCTACATTTCATCAGAAAACCCTGAGTCTGCTATTTTGTTGACTCAGAAGGAGCATTTCACGGTTGGTTACTTAACAAATCGTACGAATTTGAAACGTTAAGATCTTAAATTAAAAACAAACCAAAATTTTATCATACAAAGCATCTAGTACATTAATTTTGTGTGATGGAGTCTTATAAAAATCAATTATTTGTTCCTAAAAATAGTTATAAATTGGGAGTAATTAATTAAAAAAGTAGATTGTACGGGACAGTCCTAGTCCAGCATACATTTCATTTTTTGACTGTGCTACAAAATTAATTGTCTTTGTAAGTTAAAAAAATTTTAAAAATAAAATATATATTAAAATGACTAAGTGAAAATGAAATTGTTTGTGCGGGACACTTTCGTTTGTAAGGGACTCTTACGAAAATCAGATATTGAGAATTCGTTTCGAATCATTTTTGAAATGAAACCTTAACACTATGACTGTCTAAAGAATGTTTCTTGCATGTTACTTCATGGCCATCTACTGATATTTGATCAAATTTGGATATTTCCGGAACAGGCTTTGCAGCTTTCCATTGATGTAAAATTTGAATTTTCTCAGATATTTCTGATTCAGAAATAAGGAAATCCTCGATTCCTCAATCACGCCTTTACTGTGGGAAGTTTTTAGAAGAAAAATTAAACACGTAACCATAGGGTTGCCAGATGGTCTAGATTCGCCTGGATTGTGCAGATTTTTAGTCCCAAGTCCAGACAATAAGAAATATCTATGTCCAGATGAAATTCGAACAACCGTACAAACCATGCCGAATCATTTGCCGAAAATTTGTTCACTAAAATTGGCAGACACAGATTTTCATATTCCAAGCTTGGTGTAGGCGCAGCAGGCAGTTCAACCGCTCAAGACACAAATTTGGGTTTTATAGTTTTTGCTGAAGTAGCTATGGAGAAACGTTTGCTATTAAACATAATCGCAGTTGATACAAACGAAAAACTGTTATCGCTGTTGGAAAAATTCTGTTATTCAGTTATTAACATTATGAGCTCTCCTTGCATCAACATTTTTCTTTGATGTACTCAGGTGCGGATCCAGGAAAAAATATTGAGGGGGGGGGGGGGGGGAAATTGGTTATGTTAAATTTATGTCCAAAAAAAGTTAACTATAGATATTGTTTTATTGTAATGTTCGTACACGTTTACATTACAAACCTTGTAGCTTCTTCTTCTTATAGCCAAATTATAGCTCTGTTCGCTCCGAACAGGATTGCCAACAGGCCAATACATGTAGGATTTAAAAATTTTCGGAAAAAACCGTTAATTGGATGATTTTTGTTAGTTAAAAAAAGGTGATCAAGTTTTCTATGTTATCTTTTTAACCCTGCATTATAGACGCCTTTTTCGTAACGCCATTACTGACGTGGATGTTATCCACCCATACTTTAAAATGAGTATATTTCTAAGCTTCTTCTTAAATCATAAGATTTTATTTTTACAAGTAAAAACACGTATTTTACTGTGTAACTCAAAAGTTAATTATTTTACTATTTGTGTTTTTGGAACAAAATTTCATAATAATATTTTTGTACAGAGCTTCTTGTTTAGTACTTTTAGTGCAAAACCAACAAAAAAACAAGTTAAGGTGTTATTTTCGGCGAGGCCAAAACTCACATATCCTACACTGCACTGAAAGTATCTTTTCATCAAATGTTAAGAAGACTTTGAAGAGGTTGAATAAGTCGAAAAAAATGGGAAATGTTAGAAAGGTTGACAGAGGTTGAAAAATGTTGAAAAGTCGTAAATATATGCAAAATGTTGAAAAAAGTTGAGAGAGGTTGAAAAACTCTAAAAAAAATGAAAGAGGTTGAAAAAATTTGAAACTATTCAAAATTGATGAAAAAGTCGAAAAAATAAAGAAACTTACGAAGAAAGTTGAAAGAGTTTGAAAAAGTCGAACAAATACATATAGAATATATTGGAAAAGTTAAAGGGTTGAAAAAGTCGAAAAATATGGAAAATGTTGAAAAAATCGAATGAAAATGAAAAATTTGAAATATGCCACGCCCACTTCTCCAATTCCGCCCACTTTTGGTTCAACAAATTATATTTGTGATCGACATCCTCATATTAAATTTCAGCACAAAAGCTTGTATAGTTTGCAATATATGCTGCAGTTTAATTTAAAATTTAGGGCGGTGACTCACCCACTGGTACAATCCAGCCCGGTTTTGATCCAGAAATAGCTTTTCATAAGCAAACCCCTAACACCAAATTTTAGTATGATTGCTCACTTATTTCGATAAATATGCCACTTACCGTATTTTATTTGTATGAGAGGTGCCACGCCCACTGGTGCTATTTCAGCCACTTTTGATTCAGATATACTTTATAGCAACTGAACCACTTTCATTAAATTTCATAGCAATTGCCTGCAATAGTTTACTTAAAACAGCGCTTACAAATTTATGTTAATATGGTAGGTGCCACGCCCACTGATGCAATTCTGTCAAAACTAATTTATTTTTAAAGCCTATAGTAACTGACATCTAAACACCAAATTTTATGAAGATTACTCTCTAAGTACACTATTTATAACAATAAACAGTATTTGCTTATATGGGAGGTGCCACGCCCCCAGGTACTTTTGTACCAAATTTTTGTAATAAAAGACCTTACAGCAAGTATATCTACCTCATTAAATTTCATCACGATTACGTTGTTCGTTCTCTTAATATAACGTTTATAAATATTGTGGGCGGTGCCACGCCCTTCAACGAGTTTTTTCAATAAAGAGGCTGAGCTTGTATTGATGACAGCTTTCAGCGGCATCATCTCCAAGATTTTTATAAAATCGTTTGTGCCAATTTTGAGATATATGGAATCAATAATTTTAGCAGTTTAAAAGTGTCACGCCCACTTTTTCAATTCCGCCCACTTTTATTTCAACTCAAGATATATTTGATATGCATCCGTTTACCAAATTTCATAACAATATCTTGCACGGCTTACGAGATATGGTGGTATAAAGGTTAAAATTTAGGGTTGTGCCACGCCCCTGTAGGAAGCTTTGGAAACTCGAAACCTAACCTAATCCTAATCTTGTGCACATGTGCATCAAATCACCAATTTTCATCAAATACGCTGCAACTTTTTTAAAATTGACCTGGGTATATATACATAGGGTATGGGCGGTAGGCGTGTCAGTTAACCGATTTCGCCCATTTTCAATAGCTAGATTTTCAATAGCTTGGTTTTCCCGTAAGCCTGATTTCAACAGACAGACAGACAGACAGACAGACAGACAGACAGACAGACAGACAGACAGACAGACAGACAGACAGACAGACAGACAGACAGTTACAAAAAAGAATGCTTACCCTCTTCCAAGCATAGAAGGAATTTTTTCTCGTTTACCTAAAGCCAACATGATTTCGAAAATTGATCTAAAAGATGCATATTGGCAAATTCCTCTTTCCGAAGAATCCAAGCCACTTACAGCATTTACTATACCGGGAAGACCTCTTTATCAATTTGTAGTTATGCCATTCGGCTTGTGCAATGCACCACAAACCATGTGCCGACTTATGGACGATATTATACCTCCAGAACTAAGGCATTGTGTTTTTGGATATCTGGACGACTTATGTGTCGTTTCGGAAGATTTTGAAACTCATTTATCAATTTTAGTGCAAATTGCGGAACAATTTCGAAAGGCAAATTTAACTTTAAATATTAGAAAAAGTCAATTCTGTGTAACTCAAGTGAAATATTTAGGATATGTTATAGGCAATGGCGGTATTAGCACGGATCCAGAAAAGGTGGAATCTATCTTGTCTTGGCCTGCGCCGAAAAATATTAGACAAGTTAGAGGATTCCTTGGTCTTGCTGGCTGGTATCGGCGTTTTATTGTAAATTTTGCCGACGTTACTTTTCCAATAACGGAAGTGCTCTCTACTAAGAAAAAATTCTTGTGGACCGAAAATGCTCAAAAAGCTTTTGAAGCTATTAAAACTTTATTGACCTCAGCCCCTGTGCTTCAGAATCCTGATTTTTCAAAAAAATTTTTTTGTGCACTGTGATGCTAGTGACTATGGCATTGGAGCGGTGTTGGTTCAATTGGCAGAAGATGGCACAGAAAAGCCTGTGGCGTTTGTGTCGAAAAAATTGAATTCAGCACAGCGCAATTACAATGTCACTGAAAGAGAATGTTTGGCTGCTGTTGGGGCAATTGAAAGATTTAGATGTTATTTGGAACTACAGGAGTTTGAAGTAATCACTGATCATTCCAGCCTCGTTTGGCTTATGAGACAGCCTAATTTGAGTGGACGACTCGCGCGCTGGGTATTGAAACTTCAAGGGTATAGATTTACAATTAGTCATAGAAAAGGAAAAGAAAATGTAGTGCCAGATGCACTATCAAGAATCTATGATGAAGGAATTTTTAGCATAGAAGAAGTAGGACCAGAGATCGACTTAAATTCGTCATATTTTGATGATCCTGAATATGAGACGTTGAAGTCAAAAATTCTTGGCAACAAATCAAGGTTTCCAGATATTAAAATACTAGGCAAATTTGTTTATATTCGCACCGAACACTATGATGGCTCTCTTGAACAACAACAAAAAGCGTGGAAGCTTTGGGTTCCCGAAAAACTTCGAAACGATGTTTTAAGGCGAGCGCATGATTCGGTAGTTACGGCACATGGCGGTATGACAAAAACTATTGACTTACTGCGTCGAAACTTTTACTGGCCAGGTCTCGTCAAAGATGTCAGGAATTATATAAGATGTTGCGAAATTTGTAAAACAACGAAAGCGCCTAATGTTACTTTAAAACCACCCATGGGTAACCAAGTATTCAGTGTTAGACCTTTTCAAAGGTTGTACGTAGATATTTTAGGACCTTATCCTAGAAGTAAGAAAGGACACATAGGACTATTGATTGTTATGGACCATAGGTCGAAATTTCATTGGCTATGTCCATTAAAAAAGTTTACTTCAGCTAATATTAAAAATTTTCTTTTGGAACAAATATTTCATGTATACGGGGTACCTGAAATAATAGTAAGCGACAATGGCTCGCAATTCAAGGCAAATGACTTCAAGGCATTTTTGACTGAATTAGGCATAAACCATGTTTATACGGCTTTGTATTCACCCCAAGCCAATGCTTCTGAGCGTGTCAATCGTTCATTAATAGCCGCAATCAGAGCATATCTGAGTAAAGATCAGCGTGAATGGGATGAAAACATAAGCAGTATAAGCTGTGCGTTAAGAAACTCGATGCACCAAGCCATTGGATGCTCACCTTTTCATGCGTTATTTGGGCTAGACATGATAACTCATGGATCTTCATATAAATTATTGCATAACATTCAACTTTTAGATGAACCTTCGATTAAACTTAACAGAGACGACCAATTATCGTTACTTCGAAAAGATCTTCAACAAAATATGTCTAAAGCATACAACCAAAATGCAAGGCAGTATAATTTACGTAGTAAGCCAGTTTCTTTTATGAAAGGACAGGAGGTATTTAGAAGAAACTTTACGCAGAGTAACTTTGAAAAAAGTTATAACGCAAAGCTCAGTCCAAAGTTTTTAAAGGCTCGAGTGAAAGAAAAAGTGGGGAATTGTTATTACATTTTAGAAGACCTGCAAGGTAATACAATAGGAACATACCATGCTAAAGACATTAGACAATAAAATTTCTATTTCTGACAAATATTCTCATTTGAGAAATGGCATATTATCCATTTTGAAATGTACGACTTTGAAAATTTCAATTTGAATTTTCATATCCGGTAACACAATCAGGTGTCTCAACTTTTCAAAGTTAATTTAGTAATGATTTTGATATTCACAATCATTCTATCCAAGATTTCTACCCTTTTTGGGGTATAGATCGCTTTAGGAAAAAGTTGGTAGCTCCGAAAGTTTATTATTTTTTTTGAACAATAGAATTAAAAAAAAGTTGGTAGCTCCGAAAGTTTATTATTTTTCTAGAACAATAGAATTAAAGAAAAGTTGGTAGCTCCGAAAAATTTACTATTTTGAAGAACATTAAAATTACAAAAAGTTGGTACTTCTGAAAAAAATAAAGATTTCTGAGGTGCTTTGCACATACCTAAAACAATAAGTTTCTTTTTTTTTTGTTTTTTGGATCGAACCAGCAGCCGAAACAGTCATTGTTTAAAAGTTAAATTTTGTTAAAGTTTTTTTAATTTAAAAAAGTTAAACATTTCTAAAAGTCCAAATATGGCTTATTCAACCTAAATTAAATAATAAAAATCTAAAGTCTAAAAGAAGACAAAAATCTAGATGAGAATTCAATTTTCTCTTGCACCAAAACCGAGAAAATCATATAATGGATAGAGCAGGGGATCTTCAGATTCTTCATCATTAAATTATTTGTTCAGCGCATGATCATCATTATCATCATCGTAATCCAGCAGTGAAATTCACCACTAACGATCATTATGCCTTAGAAACCAGACTCCCGCTAATGATCATGAAGAACAGCTACGGCAGTAAATCATCGCGTTCCTGAGCTACACATTGGTTTTCGTAATACCAATATGTAGAGAAAAAATGGTGTAAAAATCGTTTTGAAAATGCAAGAAATTTGCATTTTGCTTTAAAAATTAAGTGACTTTAAAATTAGAAACAAATCTTTAGAATAGAAAAAGATATAGAATTTTTATTAAGTTAGTGTTTAAAACTAGAAAAAGATTCAGAAAGAAAAGAACTATAAACGAGTATTTAGCATAAAATGAACTAATAATAGTTAAATAATATTTTACAAGAATCGCGATTAACTTACACATCGATTCATATGTTGCACAAGGTACATATTTGCACGGTAAAAGTGGCGTTTAATTTCACTTGAAATCCTTTAAAAAAACAATCAGTTTAATTTTGCTACTCAATTTTAGAAAAAAAAATCCCAAAAAAATGATATTTAAAAAGATACGCGCATAAAGTATTTAGTGAAAACATTTAGTTTAAAGTGTTTGTTTTCTGCTAGTGCAAAGATTGTGTTACAAGAAAAAAAAAAGAAAATGACTTAAATTTGCTTCTAAATTAAATTAAAACAAAAAATTTATTTTAAAAAATACATAATTAAGTATGTTGCAAAACTTATGTTGCTTCGGGCCTAAAATGGGTTAATTATAATTTTTTTTTAACATAATCTAACGCTAGAATAAAAGAAACATTTAAGGAAAAGATAACATAAAAAAATTCAGTTAAATTTTGTGCAGAACTCTAAATAACATTTTAGCAACAGACACAGCTACGATCGAAGGCCTTCATCATGAGCAGTTGATGTTGTGGTAAGTTCTTTTAATTCTCTCTTTATATTTAATTTTTTTAATTCGCTAAATTATGTAAATAAAAGTTATAGTGGTGAAGATGAAAAGTCTGCAAAGCGTACTTTCTATTAAACAGCATACATAAGTGTTAGGTTAACATTATTTTGTGAGTGATTTGCATTGCTCAGCATGAATTATTAATATTCACCTGGATCGGTCGGTATTTTTTTTTTTATTTGCTATTATTTCTATCAATCGAGTATTACTCTCCCATTGTTTACAAAAGTCTATGGGGAGTTAATTGTGCAGACATGAATCTTTGCAAAACCAAATTTTTAAGGCTATAGCCCCCTTAAATTTCTTTTCTGTTTTTTTTTTTATTTTCTAATTTAATAAAGTTAATTTAAGAATTTGAGTTTTGAGAATCGTAAATAGTTAAATTTTAGAATTTGAATAATCATGCAGTCCATGATATGATTCAAAATTTATTCTTTAAGCTCATATTTTGCATATATGGCATATTATATTCTAATTTTTACCTATTAATTTCTATTTAACGTTTTGTTTCTGTTAGATTAAGTCAGATAACATTATGATATTGAAATGTTAATTCTTTTGAAATCAGGTTATTTAACCTTGTACCTTATTTGTGTTCAATATTTTCTTTTAAGACTAAAATGAATCCTTTTTGAAAATAAAACTCTTTTTGAAATAATGGAACTTTAAATACTTGTAGTGTTTTCCTTGAGTAAAAAGGTGTTAGGATAACTTAATATGGGATCTTAGGATTACTTTTTCGCTTGACCTAAGATCATGGTGGGGTGGGATACAAAGCGAGGGCATGCATAACACCTAGCGGCTCAACGTATGTGTGAACTATTTTTATGATATTGAGTATATTGTTTTGGTACAAGTTTTTACGACCTTTTTCGTGTGAATTCTTTTGTTGATGGTGAAAAATTCTATTAATTCCAGGGACTCTGAAATAAAATATGTTTTGTATGGGTACTGGTGGTGAAACGGTCACGAACCTCCCCAGACTGAAAGCTAGCTGAATAGACGGGTCCCGCCCCGACCTGCTTTCTCCCCAGTCCACAGCTAATCCCTATGAGAACAACGTTACACATTACATTACATTACAATCGCTGAAAGTTTTTTCAAAATTGGCCGGGGTAAATATACATAGAGTATGGGCGGTAGGCGTGTCTTTCAACCGATTTCGCCCATTTTCAATAGCAAGATGCCTGCAAGAAGATGTGACCTGTGTGTGATAGTTTCATTCAATTAGCTTTCTTGGTTTTCCCGTAAAACTGATTTCAACAGACACCCAGACAGACAGACAGACAGTCTAGCCACATTTTGACGATATTTTGAGATTTATTATGGTCTTTAAAGATTTGAGGCTCTTAGATTTTTTTTTAGACTAAGTGACAGAATTGAAAAAGTCTTCCTCATCATCGTATTGTTACTCGCTTTGCTGCCTCATCCACTTTAACTATCTCTGTTCCTCAAACTTTCGGCAGCTTCTTGTCGTAACGCCTCTTCTAACATTTTTTTACTGCATCCACTCGACTTATGTATGTCATACGTTTCCAGTCATATCAACCGAAACGTACTTGTTGTCAGAACGTGTTTTTCGCGGCGCGGCCAGTGCGGTATCTTTTTGGTAAATAGTAGGAACTGGATTAACGATTAACGGAATTGGGGAAATTTAACGGAAGTTACGCTACCTTTTTGATTTGAGCCTAGCCGATCTTTCACATAAGGGGAAGTCCATAAATTACGTGAGTCAAAATAGAGGGGTGGGGGACCGGAAAAATCTCACCAAGTCTCACAAAGGGGGAGGGGGTCAATAAATATCTCACGTCAACTTTTTAACGCAGATACTAAACATTATTATAGCAGATTACATTTAAAAATTATAAGGGAGGGGGTGGACTCGGTAACATGTACAAATGTTTTACTACTAAGCTAATCTACCGATTTTGATGAAATTTGATACCGAAATAGATTGAACCGTAACCAAGGAAACATATTTGTTTTAAAATGGAGGGTGCCCCCCTTCAATAGCCACCGGGCGAACTCTAGTTATTATAATTTAAAAAATGTTTTCACAATTTTCTACTAAGCCTTTAAAAGTTGCACCTGTTTTTTGGCGGTGCAAATATAAATGCTTATGATGTAAAGTTATTGAACATTTTTTTAACTTCACAAACACTGCACTGAATCATTTTAAAATCAAAATATTATTTGTATAATAAACGTAGCTTAAAATTTAATTTTTTGTGCTGCCGACACTTCTTTTTCTTTTGATGCGCAGAAAATTGTAAATTTGTTGACTGAAACCAATGTTGCCAGATTTTTTTTAGGGAAAACTGCAAATTCTGAAAAAAAAACTGTAAAAAACTGCTACCTCCGAAATAAACCAGATTTTTTGGAAAATATAAAATTTAGTGGTTATTAAAAGTGGATGACCTTTTTTTTAGTCATAATTTCGTAAAAAAAAAAACTGCGATTTGCAAAATAAAACTGCCAGCGTGTTTGTTTACGCTTCGCAGCTCCGCGGGAGAACACGCTGAAATAGCGAGCAAAACAGCTTTTATCTTAAAAACGCAGCATTTTTGGCAAAATTGAAAAAACACGCTACGCAACGAGATTTTAAGGGTTGTTTTTTTTTTCAAAATCGCCAATAAAAACGTGAAATTTTACAATATTTAGTACCGTGATTTCTTAACCACTTCTTAGAGTGTGGGCTACTTGACTCCATTTCCTACAATAGTGGCTTATGAGCAAATAATAGAAACACTAAGATTCCCAACAGCAACGACGACAAGTTTTTAGATTATTTGATAATAGGCTATTGACTATGTATTTGAATAAGAAACTAATTCGTTAAAGGTATTTTATTGTCTTATATGTTGAATTGAACCCTTTAAAAGATATAGCTTTGAACTTTTGAGAATGTACACATTCTGAGACTTATTATCGATATAAATAAAATGATAATGGATGAACGGGTTTCACGCAAAATCTACTCAATCAATTTCGATCAAGTTTTTTTTAGTTAATTTTCTTAGGCGCTTGGTATTAACATAGAATTAAAGTTATCACGATATTCCTCTTAAATATCAAAATATTGAAGTTTTAAAATTGCTAAAAAAATTAATTTCACACATAAAAAGAAGCATGTAAGCATAACAAATCCTTTAATGGCAAGTTAGTGGGCTAGTAAGGGTGTGTGCGTTTTGTTTTTATATGGCAATGCAATGGAAGACAAAAAACGGAATTTTACTCTCGCTCTCGTTCTCATTCTCAATTTGTCAACACAACAACTCGGAATTTTTGAACAATGAAGAATGAAAAAAATTACAGTAGGTTCACACATAGAAAACACACATGCTGTCCTACATGGCTTGACAACATGTGTGACTGTCAATATTGCTTTGAGTTCACATTATCGAGCATGCCATCAAACATCAATTGCAGAACAATTTATGAGCGTCCACATCGGAGTAAACTGCATGAAATCCTATTTAAAATGAAAAATGTTCACTAGGCTTGACAGTCAGTTCAAACAGGTTGTATGGTTGGACAAGCCAGCAGGAAAATCAACAATTTTTTAAATCAATCCAACAACTGTGTCAAGTGGTCGTTCCTAGAGTTCACATTAGCCGTGTTTTATTGGGTTTGGTTAAACCAAAATTTCATACAAATGCGTGAACCAGCTCAATTTCCAGTTCAATTGGTTGAACTTTTTTTGTCTTTGCTAAGGTTTGAAGCATCATAGACACAATCCTAAAATAATCAAAAATATATGGCAACTGTGCTGGAATTTTGAAGAAGCGTTCTAAAGTAACGCGAGGCAATGCATCCAGTCAGTGCTAGGCCGAAATATTAAAATAGAAACACAAATAAAAACAGTGATGAAACAACAGAGAACGAAAAGAAAACTTTGGTATTAGCGTCTGCGACACTATAAAAACAGTTTGAAATGATTTGACAGCAATAATTTGAAAACAAAAAATAAAAACTAATACATGAGGCGTATATAGGTAAAAGTTGGTGAAATCATACAAAAGTAGGCAACTTTGAACGACTGTATCTCAGCCAATTTTTATCCAAAGTACTTTTGTGGGTCATCATTTTAACGGAAACTATATCACCTTTCCTTTGTGTTAGCTAAAAAAATCCACTCAGAAACAAATTATATCCAAAAACTTGGAAAAATTTAAGTTTTTCGGTTTTTTTAAATAGTTTTTTTTTTTTAATTTTGATAAAAAAAAAAAAGTTTTTTGGTTTTTAAAAATGTCATTTCGAAAGGAAATTTTACTTTCTACAATAAGTGTGATATTGTGTATACAATAAAACTACATAGTTTTTTAGTTATAGCAAAAAAATATAATATTGGACAAATTTGCACCGTTCTCAAAAGTCTAAGCATAAATTTAATCGCACTTTTGGATTTATCATTTTCAGGTTACAATTGAACATCTGAGACAATAAAATACCTTCAACGAATTAGTTTTTTATTCAAATACATACATAGTCAATAGCCTAAATAAAGGTAAAAATTGGCAAAATCATACAAAAGTAGGTAACTTTGAACGACTGTATCTCAGTCAATCTTCATTAAAAATACTTCAAACTACATCACCTTTGTTTAACGTGAACCGAAAAAATTCCTAAATTCTCTAAAAAAATGCTGTCCAAAAATGAAAAAAAATTCAAAATATTGAAATTTTTCGGTTTTTTTTAAATAGTTGATGAAAAAATAAGTTCTGTGACTTTATAAAGTGTCATTTCGATAGAAAATTTTATTCTCTACAATAAGTCTCAGAATGTGTACCTGCTAAAAATATATAGTTTTTGAGTTATGATTAAAAATATAAAAAGTGGGCAAATTTGCACCGTTCTCAAAAGTCCAAACCTAAATTTAATCGCATTTTTGGTTATATCTTTTTAAGAGTTCAATTCAACATATATGTAAGACAATAAAATACCTTCAACGAATTAGTTCCTTTTACCCCTGTTATTTATGACATAGTCAATAGCCTATAATGGGTTTATATACAAAAGAAATTCGATTGCTGGCTTTTGTGTACTGGGCAAACAAAACGTAAACAAAGGTCTGAAATCTATCTTATACACTTAGCAGCGATTTTCTTCAACTTCCATCCAAATCTCTTCGCAAATTGAGAAAAAGAAAATTATTTTGTACTATAAGATTTTTTTTTTATTTACATATTTACTAGTGACCCAGCAGACGTTGTTCTGCCCTCCTCTATCGATCATACAGGGTGAGTCTTTGTTAAAAGCTCCGCAAGGTCCATGAATCATATTCTTAGTGACCACTGCATACAATTTTAAATCAACAACTTCATTTGGGATTTCAGCTGAGATGATGGAATCTATTGCATCCGGTCTGATTTTAACAGATAGCCAAACCAAAATGTGCGCATGAGGCAGACCACGCTTTTGCCATTCAACGGAGTACATCCAACAATGGACTTAACCATACGCACGGTGCTTTTTGATGAAATCCATCTGAAATTTTAATTTTTGCTTAAAAACTCTGGCGGTTATGTCATGTCTGTCGACTGGTGTTTGGTTGGGTAACAGTTCCTTCTTGATTTCGATCCATTGAGGGTTACAGGTGGATCTTATGAATAAGTCTAGCCGGCCATGTTGTCTAACATACGACATCGCATCTCGCGCGTACTCTTGCATGTGGCGCGGGCTTCCAATGTAAGTGGCCGGCAAAATTGTCATTCTTCCCATGTTGCTTGCATTGCCGACGGCATTAATTGCATCGCGGAGATGAATGTATTCTTCAGATCGGAGCTGCTTTTGGTTCAAACGAATGTACGTCAATCGCTCAGTCTCAATTTTGACATATACATATGTCAACCGCGAACTGATGATAAAAACGGCGACACTTCAAAATGTGATTTGTTTCACCTTCACGGATCATAAATCTGTATGAATAAAAATTCATTGCATTTACTTTTTCATTGGTTTCAGCGCCTACAATCATAATCAACATACGGTTAGCTGTAACAAAATCAATGAATCAAGTATTTATTGTGTAGCATTTACTCGTACCTGTTAGTTGATTAGCCATTTTTGTGTTGAAATGATATCCGTCCTCGCCCTGCCAAAAGATCAATGGATATTGTAGCGCATCGTAAGCCCTGTGTGTTTCGGACACGCGTTTTAATTCTTTGTTCCGACGATGAAGCACGATATCTCTAGATTTCAAATTTTCTCCGACAACAACAACAGCCACTTCGTCTATTGTCAGCGAATTGAACCATCTTACGTGCTCACCCGCAGGAGTTTTGTCAGCCCTGATGGCGATACTATGGCTGTCGGATGGCATCCGATCCAACGCAATTTTGAAAAGTTTGATCAATTCGTTATTCTGATGAAGAAACGTTTGCAATTCACTGACAATCGCTCGCTTCGTTATCGTATCTTGAGCACAACGCTGGTTAACTTCTGCATTCGAATTGCCCATGAAATAAATTTGTAAAAATTGATGGTCCTCATCTGGCGGAGGTAATAGCGCTCCTACTAAATGATATATTTGACCATGAACCTGCAATTTTGTGTTAAATTGGGAAATTGTATCTGATATAACGGCAAATGAAGCGACGGACGGGTTGTAATTTCCTTGAAAGTGGGCATGAAATTATTTCGTACAATATGCGTTGCACCAAATGACGTCATATGGAAACAACTGTTGTATTTTTGGATGTTGGCTAGGAAATGGGTTGCATCATTTCCTGTGCCAGAAACTAATGAGCGTAATGGCTCTGGTGGTGGGATCGATTATGGCAATTTCACTTTCCACCCGCACAACACAATCCAGGAGATTCACCGCTGAATTTCAAAGCCATACAATGCGGGCAATCGATTGACATTTCTCCAATCGTTACTTCTCTGTATGCACTGTAATCGATTTACGGATCGTAATGAAATGCCGATCGTTCCAGGTTTACAGGGGTATCGCATCGGCGCAATCGTTTACGTTCATTGTATCGTACTCACTGGAGTTGTGTTTGATGTGCACGACTCGTTGCATTCTCAATCTTTTTGTCCCTCTTAATTCGGACATGTCATTACGACTATTTTCGTTATCCATTTCTCGCTGATCATCAGTGCGGCTTGCACGTGAAGTAGTTTGTCGCGCATTTGACTGACTTCGACGACCTATGTCAGGTTTTCCTCTCTTTAGCATTGTAATGAACACTGTAAAACGACACGGAGTGGTTATCACAGTCACTTAAACCTGTCGAACTTACCATGAGAAATTTACAGTAGGTGTGTAGCAAAAAAATTTGCAGAAGAGAGTGTGTTGTAAAAATTTCCAAGCTCATGCTTTGACAGTAAATTTGAAATTTGTTCAATCAACAAAATAAATAACAAAGCAAATATTGACTTCAAAAATAAAATAAAGTTGAATTGAAAAATTGAAACATTTTCGGTTGTGTTTTTTGGAACAAAATTTTATTATAATTTGTTTTTGTACAGAGTTTTTATGTTCAGTACTTCTAGTGCAAAAAACTACAATAAAATTACAAGCGCAAAATGTATTAAAATGGGCAACGAGCTGCTTATATACGTACTAGTTTCAATGACCGCTACGTCATATCAACAGTAAGCTTTGTTAGCCGAAGTATAGTAGTCTGCAAGCCTACTATGTACTCTTTCTTGCGTTGATCTGTTAAGAATCACAGCAAAAAACAGAACAAAACTTCTACATTTTAATGCAATTGACCTTGTAATCTCTTTGATATCACACATTTCTTGACTAGCGCTCCGTTGAAGGCTTTTCTGGCGATACGAACGAAGTTGCAAGTGCTACATGTAAATATCGGCGAGCTCACCGAGGCTAATTTTTTCAGTTGTGTTTTTTCGAACAAAATTTTATTATAATTTGTTTTTGTAAAGAGTTTTTATGTTCAGTACTTCTAGTGCAAAAAACTACAAAAAAATTACAAGCGCAAAACAAATTATAATAAAATTTTGTTCCAAAAAACACAACTGAAAAAATTACCCTCGGTGAGCTCGCCGATATTTACATGTAGCACTTGCAACTTCGTTCGTATCGCCAGAAGAGCCTTCAACGGATCGCTAGTCGAGAAATGTGTGATATCAAAGAGATGACAAGGTCAATTGCATTAAAATGTAGAAGTTTTGTTCTGTTTTTTGCTGTGATTCTTAACAGATCAACGCAAGAAAGAGTACATATATTGGAATTTCTGATGAGTGCAACAAAAAGTTTGAATTTGTCGAACCGAGTAATAAGTGCTTTTCACGAAAACTATCTACTTTAAGTATGAGTGTTCGAATTTCAGTATTAAATGGAAAAATTATTTAGTAATTCAAATAAAAACCAAACATCAGTACAAATCATTACATCAGAACAAATTGGTAAAAATCAGTAAATTTGCTTACTGCAAAGCTACATTTCATCAGAAAACCCTGAGTCTGCTATTTTGTTGACTCAGAAGGAGCATTTCACGGTTGGTTACTTAACAAATCGTACGAATTTGAAACGTTAAGATCTTAAATTAAAAACAAACCAAAATTTTATCATACAAAGCATCTAGTACATTAATTTTGTGTGATGGAGTCTTATAAAAATCAATTATTTGTTCCTAAAAATAGTTATAAATTGGGAGTAATTAATTAAAAAAGTAGATTGTACGGGACAGTCCTAGTCCAGCATACATTTCATTTTTTGACTGTGCTACAAAATTAATTGTCTTTGTAAGTTAAAAAAATTTTAAAAATAAAATATATATTAAAATGACTAAGTGAAAATGAAATTGTTTGTGCGGGACACTTTCGTTTGTAAGGGACTCTTACGAAAATCAGATATTGAGAATTCGTTTCGAATCATTTTTGAAATGAAACCTTAACACTATGACTGTCTAAAGAATGTTTCTTGCATGTTACTTCATGGCCATCTACTGATATTTGATCAAATTTGGATATTTCCGGAACAGGCTTTGCAGCTTTCCATTGATGTAAAATTTGAATTTTCTCAGATATTTCTGATTCAGAAATAAGGAAATCCTCGATTCCTCAATCACGCCTTTACTGTGGGAAGTTTTTAGAAGAAAAATTAAACACGTAACCATAGGGTTGCCAGATGGTCTAGATTCGCCTGGATTGTGCAGATTTTTAGTCCCAAGTCCAGACAATAAGAAATATCTATGTCCAGATGAAATTCGAACAACCGTACAAACCATGCCGAATCATTTGCCGAAAATTTGTTCACTAAAATTGGCAGACACAGATTTTCATATTCCAAGCTTGGTGTAGGCGCAGCAGGCAGTTCAACCGCTCAAGACACAAATTTGGGTTTTATAGTTTTTGCTGAAGTAGCTATGGAGAAACGTTTGCTATTAAACATAATCGCAGTTGATACAAACGAAAAACTGTTATCGCTGTTGGAAAAATTCTGTTATTCAGTTATGAACATTATGAGCTCTCCTTGCATCAACATTTTTCTTTGATGTACTCAGGTGCGGATCCAGGAAAAAATATTGAGGGGGGGGGGGGGGGGGGGAAATTGGTTATGTTAAATTTATGTCCAAAAAAAGTTAACTATAGATATTGTTTTATTGTAATGTTCGTACACGTTTACATTACAAACCTTGTAGCTTCTTCTTCTTATAGCCAAATTATAGCTCTGTTCGCTCCGAACAGGATTGCCAACAGGCCAATACATGTAGGATTTAAAAATTTTCGGAAAAAACCGTTAATTGGATGATTTTTGTTAGTTAAAAAAAGGTGATCAAGTTTTCTTTTCAGACGCAAGAAACGAGAGCAGGAAAGGCACGAGCGTGAGAAACTCGAAGTGTTACGGGGCAGGAATGATGCTCGAAAATTTTACCAACAAGTCAAGCGTCTGACCCAAGGTTTCAAGCCCGGAGCATCAACCTGTAAAGATGAACATGGAAATCTGGTTACGGATACGCAGGGTGCACTGAGATTATGGAGGGAACATTTTTCCAAGCTGCTTGCTGGCGATGACTCCACCAATCCCGCCTTTGGAGAAATTAACCCGATGCCACCAATCAACGACGATGGTGTGGACGTACCACCACCTAGCCATGACGCGGTACGAGTTGTGATCCAACGACTTAAGAACAACAAAGCGGCTGGTGCCGATGGCCTGCCTGCTGAATTGTTCAAGACCGGCGGCGATGAGCTGATAGGGTGTATGCATCAACTCATCTGCAAAATATGGCTAGTAGAAAGCATGCCCGACGATTGGAATCTCAGTGTCCTTTGTCCTGTACTGAAGAAAGGTGACCCGACAATCTGCGCTAACTACCGGGGAATCAGTCTTCTTGCCATCTCTTACAAGGTCCTGTCGACTGTACTGTGTGAAAGACTTAAGCCATTTGCCAACACACTGATTGGGCCTTATCAGTGCGGCTTTAGACCTGGTAAGTCCACCATAGACCAGATCTTCACACTACGTCAAATCCTGGAAAAAACCCACGAAAAACAGATCGATACCCATCATCTCTTTATCGATTTTAAAGCAGCTTTCGATAGCCCGATACGGGATTGCCTGTATGCCACCATGTCTGAGTTCGGTATACCTGCGAAGCTGGTGCGGCTTTGCAGAATGACGTTGAGCAACACAGCCAGCTCCGTCAGAGTAGGAAGGGACCTCTCCGAACCATTTGATACCGAACGAGGTTTCAGACAGGGCGATCCATTATCCTGCAACCTCTTCAACTTTGTGATGGAAGGGGTGTTGCGAAGAGCCAGTGTACATCGTAATGGCACTATTTTCTACAAAAGTGTCCAGCTCCTTGCATATGCCGATGATATTGATATCATTGGACGTTGTAAGCGAGATGTTACTGCTGCGTTCTCTGCTATCGAAAAAGAGTCAGCGAAAGTGGGTTTGACGGTGAACGAGGGCAAAACAAAGTATATGCTGTCCACAAACAGAGAGACGCGGCGTATTGGATCCTTTGTTACTGCGAACAACTATACTTTCGAAGTTGTCAAGGAATTCACCTATCTTGGCACCGCCGTGAACACTCAAAACGATGTCAGCCTGGAGATAAAGCGAAGACTAACTCTTGCTAATAGGTGTTACTATGGTCTCAGTAAGCAATTGAGTAGTAGAGACCTCTCTCGCCCGACAAAACTGACACTCTACAAGACGCTCATCTTACCCGTGCTACTTTACGGCGCAGAAGCATGGGTTGTGTCGCAGACTGATGCAGCCACGCTTGGGGTGTTTGAGAGAAAAATTCTTCGCAAAATCTTCGGTCCTGTTCACGTCGGCGACGACTACCGTATTCGAATGAACCACGAACTGTACGAGCTCTACGCTGACATTGACATAGTCAAGCGCATCACTATTCAACGTCTGCGCTGGCTGGGACATGTTGTGCGTATGGACGAAGAAGCTCCGGCGAAAAAGGTGTTTGATGCGGAAGCCGCTGGGCGACGACGAAGAGGAAGACCATGCCTCCGATGGAAAGACCAAGCCGAGGAAACCCTATCCACGCTTGGTGTGAATGATTGGAGAAGGCGTGCGCAAAGCAGAGGCGCCTGGAGAGAGCTTTTGAGGTCGGCCGTAACCCGGTAACGGGTTGTTATGGCCACCCAAGTAAGTAAGTAAGATCAAGTTTTCTATGTTATCTTTTTAACCCTGCATTATAGACGCCTTTTTCGTAACGCCATTACTGACGTGGATGTTATCCACCCATACTTTAAAATGAGTATATTTCTAAGCTTCTTCTTAAATCATAAGATTTTATTTTTACAAGTAAAAACACGTATTTTACTGTGTAACTCAAAAGTTAATTATTTTACTATTTGTGTTTTTGGAACAAAATTTCATAATAATATTTTTGTACAGAGCTTCTTGTTTAGTACTTTTAGTGCAAAACCAACAAAAAAACAAGTTAAGGTGTTATTTTCGGCGAGGCCAAAACTCACATATCCTACACTGCACTGAAAGTATCTTTTCATCAAATGTTAAGAAGACTTTGAAGAGGTTGAATAAGTCGAAAAAAATGGGAAATGTTAGAAAGGTTGACAGAGGTTGAAAAATGTTGAAAAGTCGTAAATATATGCAAAATGTTGAAAAAAGTTGAGAGAGGTTGAAAAACTCTAAAAAAAATGAAAGAGGTTGAAAAAATTTGAAACTATTCAAAATTGATGAAAAAGTCGAAAAAATAAAGAAACTTACGAAGAAAGTTGAAAGAGTTTGAAAAAGTCGAACAAATACATATAGAATATATTGGAAAAGTTAAAGGGTTGAAAAAGTCGAAAAATATGGAAAATGTTGAAAAAATCGAATGAAAATGAAAAATTTGAAATATGCCACGCCCACTTCTCCAATTCCGCCCACTTTTGGTTCAACAAATTATATTTGTGATCGACATCCTCATATTAAATTTCAGCACAAAAGCTTGTATAGTTTGCAATATATGCTGCAGTTTAATTTAAAATTTAGGGCGGTGACTCACCCACTGGTACAATCCAGCCCGGTTTTGATCCAGAAATAGCTTTTCATAAGCAAACCCCTAACACCAAATTTTAGTATGATTGCTCACTTATTTCGATAAATATGCCACTTACCGTATTTTATTTGTATGAGAGGTGCCACGCCCACTGGTGCTATTTCAGCCACTTTTGATTCAGATATACTTTATAGCAACTGAACCACTTTCATTAAATTTCATAGCAATTGCCTGCAATAGTTTACTTAAAACAGCGCTTACAAATTTATGTTAATATGGTAGGTGCCACGCCCACTGATGCAATTCTGTCAAAACTAATTTATTTTTAAAGCCTATAGTAACTGACATCTAAACACCAAATTTTATGAAGATTACTCTCTAAGTACACTATTTATAACAATAAACAGTATTTGCTTATATGGGAGGTGCCACGCCCCCAGGTACTTTTGTACCAAATTTTTGTAATAAAAGACCTTACAGCAAGTATATCTACCTCATTAAATTTCATCACGATTACGTTGTTCGTTCTCTTAATATAACGTTTATAAATATTGTGGGCGGTGCCACGCCCTTCAACGAGTTTTTTCAATAAAGAGGCTGAGCTTGTATTGATGACAGCTTTCAGCGGCATCATCTCCAAGATTTTTATAAAATCGTTTGTGCCAATTTTGAGATATATGGAATCAATAATTTTAGCAGTTTAAAAGTGTCACGCCCACTTTTTCAATTCCGCCCACTTTTATTTCAACTCAAGATATATTTGATATGCATCCGTTTACCAAATTTCATAACAATATCTTGCACGGCTTACGAGATATGGTGGTATAAAGGTTAAAATTTAGGGTTGTGCCACGCCCCTGTAGGAAGCTTTGGAAACTCGAAACCTAACCTAATCCTAATCTTGTGCACATGTGCATCAAATCACCAATTTTCATCAAATACGCTGCAACTTTTTTAAAATTGACCTGGGTATATATACATAGGGTATGGGCGGTAGGCGTGTCAGTTAACCGATTTCGCCCATTTTCAATAGCTAGATTTTCAATAGCTTGGTTTTCCCGTAAGCCTGATTTCAACAGACAGACAGACAGACAGACAGACAGACAGACAGACAGACAGACAGACAGACAGACAGACAGACAGACAGACAGACAGACAGACAGACAGACAGACAGACAGACAGACAGACAGACAGACAGACAGACAGACAGACAGACAGACAGACAGACAGACAGACAGACAGACAGACAGACAGACAGACAGACAGACAGACAGACAGACAGACAGACAGACAGACAGACAGACAGACAGACAGACAGACAGACAGACAGACAGACAGACAGACAGACAGACAGACAGACAGACAGACAGACAGACAGACAGACAGACAGACAGACAGACAGACAGACAGACAGACAGACAGACAGACAGACAGACAGACAGACAGACAGACAGACAGACAGACAGACAGACAGACAGACAGACAGACAGACAGACAGACAGACAGACAGACAGACAGACAGACAGACAGACAGACAGACAGACAGACAGACAGACAGACAGACAGACAGACAGACAGACAGACAGACAGACAGACAGACAGACAGACAGACAGACAGACAGACAGACAGACAGACAGACAGACAGACAGACAGACAGACAGACAGACAGACAGACAGACAGACAGACAGACAGACAGACAGACAGACAGACAGACAGACAGACAGACAGACAGACAGACAGACAGACAGACAGACAGACAGACAGACAGACAGACAGACAGACAGACAGACAGACAGACAGACAGACAGACAGACAGACAGACAGACAGACAGACAGACAGACAGACAGACAGACAGACAGACAGACAGACAGACAGACAGACAGACAGACAGACAGACAGACAGACAGACAGACAGACAGACAGACAGACAGACAGACAGACAGACAGACAGACAGACAGACAGACAGACAGACAGACAGACAGACAGACAGACAGACAGACAGACAGACAGACAGACAGACAGACAGACAGACAGACAGACAGACAGACAGACAGACAGACAGACAGACAGACAGACAGACAGACAGACAGACAGACAGACAGACAGACAGACAGACAGACAGACAGACAGACAGACAGACAGACAGACAGACAGACAGACAGACAGACAGACAGACAGACAGACAGACAGACAGACAGACAGACAGACAGACAGACAAGCGCAAAATGCATTAAAATGGGCAACGAGCTGCTTATACTAGTTTCAATGACCGCGTTTCTCGTCAAGAAATGCGTGATATCAAAGAGATTACAAAAGCAATTGCATTAAAATGTAGAAGTTTTGTTCTGTTTACTGCTGTGATTCTTAACTGATCAACGCAAGAAATAGATTATAAGTAGTACGCTTGCAGACTACTAAACTTCGGCTAACAAAGCTTACTGATGATATGACGTAGCGGTAATTGAAACTAGTATAAGCAGCTCGTTGCCCATTTTAATGCATTTTGCGGTTGTAATTTTTTGTTTTTTGCACTAAAAGTACTGAACAAGAAGCTCTGTACAAAATATTGTTAATTATTTTAATTTAGATAATTTCAGTTGAAAAAAAAAAAAAAATTAAATTATACAGTTACTCACAAAATTGAGTATACACCTTTATTTGAAAGAAATATTGGCAATTTTTAAAGAAATTAAAAATATTTAGTAAATAATTTTAGTGCATGGGGATAGATACCAATCTGACGAACTAAGAACAAACATAAATTTTAATATTTTTAAGACATAACACAAAAAGAATTCATAAAAACGTAAATTAAAGCAAAATTCTTTTCACAAAACTAAGCATACAGTTCGTTAAAATTATTAAATTCATTAAATTTTAATTAAAAAAGATATTCTTTGATTCAAATAATTGGTAGGACCACTTGCTGCATCTGTTGCAGATTAAATTCGTTGTGGCATAGAATCCACCAGTTTTTAGGTGAAAGAGTGCGAAATTTCTTCCCAGATCTTGGCGGCTATCGCTTTCTTTAAGTTCTACTTGCTCCACGAAAGAAAATTTTTCAATTTTATTTTCACTTCTCCCCATAAATGCTCAACTGGGTTCCTTTCCAACGATTGTGGTTGTGTTTTAAGTTGGTTTGGAGAGTTTTATAGCAGCCAATCTTGCCTTATGTGAACCGTGTGCTTTGGATCATTATCCTATTTAAACTAAAACCCGGACGGAAGCTTAAGTTTTGCGGCACTCTGTCGCAAATTTCGTCTTAAAATATCCAAGTAACTTTCTTTGGTCATAATTGAGTTTATAAATTCCATGGATCTGACGCTACTAGCTGTCATAGATCCCCACAGTATAACTGACCCTTCACCATGTTTGACTGTGGCTACTCAATTTTTATTTTGCAGCGAAGAATTAGTCTTTTTTCATACAATTGATATTCCATCTGATCCCCAAAGATTAATTTTCGCCTCGTCCGTGAATATCACCCTTTTCTAAAAGCTTGGTGACTTGTTTAAAGGCATTTAAGCAAACTCCAAACCTTTTTTTTTAATTATAGAAAAAATTAAATTCTTTTTGCGTTCCATTAATCCGTCCAAATTATTTTTTTGCAGTACTCGATGAACTATTTTTGTGGATATCGGCTTGCTAATAACTTTGGAAACTTCTGCTGTCGATTTCGGCACACTAGCCTTTGAATATTTTTGCAATTTACGTATTATAATTCGCTCATCACATTTTGATAGGAGTTTTTTCTGCCTCTATCTATAGAATTCATCAATGTACTTTCGTATCTCCACTTGTTTATAATATTTTGAACTGTATAATTAGGTCTTCTAATATTTTATCCAAATTTTACCAATTTCGCTTTACAATATCATCTCATCACCAATTATCTTATTGCAAAAGCTGTATCCTTGCTAGTGGTCACCATTGCGAAACTAACGCGTAAAACGAAATGAGCTTGTATTCAAACTATTAGTCGAAATAGCCCTACAAACTTTAAAATGCTTTCCAATACTTCCGTGATAAAAAAAATCAAATTTGATGTCAAAACTGGCAAGTGTATACTTAATTTCGTGACTTGAGTTTTGCTTTAATTTACGTTTTTATGAATTCATTTTGTGTTTTGTCTTGAAAATATTAAAATTTATATTCGTTATTAGTTCGTCAGATTGGTATCTATCTCCATGCATTAAAATTATTTACTAAACATTTTTAATTTCTTCAAAAATTGCCAATATTTCTTTCAAATCAAGGTGTATACTCAATTTTGTGAGTAACTGTATATGTAATTGAAAGTTCACGTTTCGATTTTTCTTGAAAAATTTCACCGAAAGACACCCAGACACATTTTTTAAATTAGGAGTTTTTCAACTTTAATTAATTAAATACTTCTAAGACTAGTCTTAAAATATTTGGAATTAAATAAATTTAGAATACATTTGGGGTACAGGTTCATTGCACTTGGGTATTATAAAAATTTTGCCTGATTTTTGAACGTGTGGGTACATTCCGTCCTGCAGGGTTAATATTGATAACAAAAAGAAAAAACAAATTTAACTTTCTACTATTTTATTTTGGGAAGCTCTCCTCGTGCCGACTCGCATTGCAGAAGTAGATGGTGTACTGTTTAGTTAAATTTAAAATCATTTTTACAAGTGAGTTTTTTGATACTGAGTATACGAGTATTTGTTAGTGAATAAATCCTTTGATTGTGTAAAATGAATTTTGAAATTTTTATAGGTAAAGTTTATTCTCGACTCGTTCTAAGGACCACAAAAATAAGTGCTACCACAATAGATTTTTGGTAGAAAAATTATTTTAATTATTGAATCATGAGTCTTTATACATAGCTTCAACGCATATATATTGAATTATTACCGTAGATCGAAAGAGGTTGTTTTGTCAAATGTCCACAGATTTGTTCTCATTAATTTTCAAAATTTTCAACTATTGAAAAGAGCCACGCCCACTTTTACCATAATTCAAGATATATTTGAAATGTACCCGTTTACCAAATTTCATCGCAATATCTTGCACTGCTTACGAGATATGGTGGTATAAAAGTTAAAATTTAGGGCTGTGCCATGCCCCTGTAGGAAGCTTTGAAAACTTGAAACCTAGCATAATCCTAATCTTGTTTACATGTTCATCAAATCACCAATTTTCATCAAAATCGCTGCAACTTTTTTCAAAATGGGCCTGGGTAAATATACATAGAGTATGGCCGGTAGGCGTGTCAGTGAACCGATTTCGCCTGCAAGAAGATGTGACCTGTGTGTGAAAGTTTAATTTAATTAGCTTTCTTGGTTTTCCCGTAAACCTGAAACAGACAGACAGACGGACCTACTGCGCTAAATCAACTTTTCCATACCTGCCACGCCTCCTTCTATGTTTTACAAACGGAAGGACAAAGTGAATATACCCTCAGTGTAGGGTATAAAAACACCTTGAGAAACATGTTAAGCTTTCGAAGAACCCCTACTCCTGTCACATTTCCAGAGACTTATTTCCACACCCCTTCCCTAAGAGTATTACGTAATATGTGAACAGCTCCTAAATTCTCTAAAATTTCAAGTTTAAATTCACATAATTTTTTGCAATTATGGAGTGAATGGGCCGCCTAGATCATGTGATATCACACCTCTAGACATTTCCACTTGTGGCTCGCAATGCTCCAACGTGTCATCAAATATTGGACCTTCAGAATGGACCTTTTTAGCGGCCAATGTAAAGAATATTTTTGAAAATTGAGTTTTTTATTTTCAAAAAAGTATGTACCTCTAAGCCGTAATTGGTGATCATGATTTTTAAGTATTTTAATTCATTTCATTTATTTATAAAATAAATAATTAACGAAAGATAATTGCGATGACATTTTGATAAAGAAGCCGAACGGTATATTTTTCCATGCATTTTATGATTTCTTTCCGATCAATTTCCTATCGACAAACGCCATCAATTCTTTATTAGCTTTCGGTGACAAATAATGAGCCGCAAAAATTTGTGTCCTTTCAACTTTCAAGTAACTTGTGAGGGCAGATTCCATGCATGTCGAAATTCTATTATCAGAACCACCAAGGAAGAAAATCAATCGAGAGCGATTCTATTAGCTGATGATTGTTACGGTATAACGTCATGGATAATTACACCATAGCGTTATCCAGTTGGTGTAGAACAGGTTATGTTTAACATCATTCACACTCGCAAACCCAATATCATTATCTTAATTTTAATTAAAGAAACAGTAAGTGTAGAAAAGTATGTGTGTTAAACAATTTTAATTTATTCGGTACAAAGTATAAAATGTTGCTTGCAAAAATAATCTTTTTTTTAAATGATTTAAAAAGAACATTATACTATGAAAATGGCAGCACTTTAGTTTATGAATTCTAATTTTATTGAATTTCAGCCAGATTGAAAGTTTACTAAATTCTGTCGTTTTACTTTGGAACCTTCTACTTTCGCATACCAATATATTTTGTCCAGATACCTTTGCTGTCGAAGTAAGGCTTATTACGAGAGCAGATTATAGCGTCTTTGAAAATGATGCCATACGATTGTGGAATAGCAGGATTTTTATATAAATTGTATAAGAATTCATAAATCTATAAAAAAAAATGCTGATATAACGTTTAAAAGATATGTATAAAATTAAGCAGTAAACAAAACCTTTGCTTCTTGATCCTTCCAAAAGACATGATCACACAGGAATTGCGTGCTCTCTGGAAATATTTCAAAACGATCACTGCGCGATGTGGCTACTACATCTAAATTTCCAAGAAGAACAGCGCATCCAGATAAAACATCAACAGATAAAATAAATACATCCAGAAGATATAGAGCTTTTTTCAGTTTATCTTTATTTGAAGACTCAGCTAAAAGAGCTTGTATTTGAATAAATAATTCCATAGTCCAATTGCATGAGTGTTCGTCACTGTGAAAGGCATAAAGTGTTACGGCTAGATGACGAAAAAAGAAAATATGCTGTTCTTCACGTTGTGTAGCATATGCATCAATAATTGGCAATAGCCACTTGAGCGGATTGGATTGTTGTGTATTATAGAGAACAAGATAGCAACGTATGATAGTTGCTTTTTTTAGTTTACTTATATGCGTTTCCCACCAATTAGATGGTGAAGTAAGACCATCAATAGAATTTTTATTTAAAACGGACACGACTTCTGTGTAGCGTTCAAAAAGCTGTAAGGAAATAATTAAGTTACACTTTCGATTCAGGTCATTTTATTTATAAAGATCATATACTCTTGACTCAACATCCATTGAATCCATATAACGTTCTACAATCAAAGTGAAAACATCCAACACTTCGGGAATTTCACACTTGCCAGTAAATAAAAATTTAACACTGTCCAGAAATTTCTCGAAAAGACAACCTAAAAATATATTTAATTAAATTTAAAATTAAAAATTTGAATAATGGTAAAAGCAGAAAGAACGCTTGCTTCATTGGTATATATAACGTGACCTTTATTTTTTGCATTAAAACGGAACACCTTATATTTCTAATATTAATTAAATACCAATTGGAAAAATGAATTAAAAATCACATTGTTACGAACTTTTTATTGATTGATTAAAAATAATTATTTAATCTCTTGAAATAATTTTATATGAAAAACGTCATCTTTAAAAATAAACTAAACTACACAGTGTGGCCAATAATGACTGTCCGTAAAACAAAGTGTTATAAAAATCAAAGCCGTCTACAACATTTTATTTATTCCAAACGTTTAACAACATTCCAAAATCCTTTAAATTATTGATGAAGTTCGAAACTATCACCTTTTTCTTTGCTTACAAGACGTTAACGCTTGAAAAACGATTCAAGACGGCACCCACCATTTTCTGCTCTATTTCGTCCCAAATCCTTGTCAAACGCTGTTTGAATCCATCAATTGTTAAGCCTTTTGTTGACCTTGCTTTACCTAGCATATGGCCTCATACGCAAAAATCCAATGTCTTAAGATCCGGTGATGGTGCTGGCCATTCTTCCGCAGAGATGAAATCAGGCAAATTTTTCGGCCCTTTCCCAATTTGTGATACATAGATTTTAGTCACGTTTTGATATCGCTCAGCAGTCAATTCATATTTTGGAGCATGCGCAAAATCTCTTGCGTACACATGGTTATTCTGCTGGTTGTTATTCTGCTAGTTTTTGATATTTTCATATCCTTTGCTGCAGGACAGGCTGATTGAGCATGCTATCGTCCTCTCACTTGTTTTATACGTCATTTGTTCGCACAATCTGACTGCGTCCAATTTTTGTTTTATCTTCGAGCCTCTCGTTTCCTTATATCATTTTATTGTCTTATGTATGAATTTTTCTGCCATTCCGAGTGGTTTTAATGTTTTTATGATGTCACAATTTCTATTATTTTTTTTCTTAAAAGATTTATAACTAAGTCACGTTTACCTTCTATGGCGCTTCTGAGTTTGATATAATATTATTTTTGCCGTGTACTTTCGTTGTGAAAATTAAATTTTGAAAAGCAATGCATCCTTAGATTATAAAAAAATTCAGATTTTCAAATTTTTTCAGAACAGTGAAATTTACGGACAGTTATTATTGGCCACATTGTACATTAGACATGTTCAAATAAATGGCATATTCCACAATTTTTCGGGAACACCCGATTTTCGAAAATTTATTCATATTGAGTATATCCTCATTTAAAAAAATAAAAAAAAAACACTCTTAGGGTTGCTACCAGAGCTGCAAAGTCTTAATTTTTCTAAATTTGACTAAAAATGAAGAAAATTTGATTTTTTTCTAATCTATAATATTTTTTTTAAATTTTTTTTTCGGTTTTTCTTGTGGACACATAAGTAAGTACAAAACAAAGACTATATATATGAGGAAACAACTCATGTTCTCTGCGCGAGTAGAACTTTGGTGTTTCTTGTGTAACAGCTCAATCCCTAAACTAAATTTTCTTTAAAATGCCGGGTCTACTTTTAAATAAGTTTGCTGTTGAAGACACGTTCTTAATAGTTAAAGTAGCATTTAGAACTGCAACTTCAAGTTGTGTTGTATCGCTGGTTCATATTTTATTAATTACCGAAATAATTCTTTCTACAGGTGCATTACTGCCCGGTAAACATAAAATGAATTCCAACAGTTGGTGTGTATGGAAATAATGTTATACTTCCACCCAATAATTTTCAGTTGTCACATTCTGATCATTCAGTTTGTCAATTTCTGGGATATGTTGTATCTTAAAATGTATCTTGATTATTGTTTAAGAGTCCCCTCTCAATCAAAAAGTCTTTAAGAATCTCAATCCACGTAGGTATCTGTATATTTAAAACTTTCTGGTTCAGCATTGAACTGACACCACGCATTGTGGTCCCAAATCGAGTTTTTTCATTCAAAAATGGCTAGAGAGCGCAAATCTTGTCGGAAATGAACACTTTTTTTTAATAAAAGCTTTCTGAAATTTCAATAAAACTTTGAAGCTTGAATTTTCAAAAAAATTTTCCTTATTTAATATTTTATGCAAACGAAAAAAAAACACAACCAAAACTAACAATAAGAAACAATATTTTTTTGGCTAGTTTTACTCAATTACAATAGATTTGAGGTCAATTGTCTATTTATATAATAACTATTTTTATCTGAATAATGTAAACTATAGGCAATATGTCATATAGACATAGTGTCATCAGAAATACTCGAGTTATGATCTTTAGCTTCAAGGACTCGATATTTTTATTCATTTAAAGTTATTCAGCATATTTAAAAGTTGTTTGACCTTTAACTTAAAATAATAAAAAAAGGAGACATATTTTTCAAAGATCCGAGGATTTCCGCAAAAAAGCAATTTTTTTAACCAAGCGCCTTTAGTGTTAGCCTTTAGTAAACGTCGTCGAATTGTTTGAACATTAACCACGTTCCCAATTTCTGCTAAAATTGTCTTTGAACACTTAAATGTGTCGATTTTTTATATGAAGATCAACTCTTGGAGCGGTTTTTGGTGGTCTACGACGAAATTTTTTTTAACTGTTTATTTTTAAAAACATTTTCACGAAATTGTGAGATCTATTCAGCAACCTGCCAATGTATTTCTTCCTTTTTTTTTCATGTTTTAAAGTCAGTCTCGATTCCTCAGCAGAGCAATGTGGCTTACGACCCATCTCAACTAAAATGTTTGCTGTCAATTCACTGCATTTTAAGGTTTAATTAAAGAAAACTTAGCGTTATTCTAAAGAAAGCTAAAAAAAGAATTAAAAAAATAAAATTTCAAACGAAAATTTGAATCAACGTGCAGGTGTACCTATTATTTTAAGCAGGCAAATTTTCAAACTATGCGCAATGAGTAGAAACGCTCAAAACTTAAGGAAATCACATGATTTGTTTTACTGAAGATCGTGCTGCCAAATTGTGTACTTTACGTTACCACTATGATTTTTCCGAGGATTTGTTGAAATTTTGGTAAGCTTTAATTTAAAATAATTGTTAATTTTCGAAGTTGTGCGCTCTCTAGCCAAATGCTCTAATCCAAATATTCGTTAAGTGTTTTGTAAAATTCACGATTGCACTTTTGACGACATGAACGAATATTTAAGCGCGAGACGGTTAGTCACAGTTATCTGAGTGTACTCACTCGACTCACCTACCTACGCAACACTTTGTTTCATGCTCAAAGTACTGCACAGATTTTAAAATTCAATGAAACATTTTGTTAAAACGGAACGATTCCGTGTTCTTCGGGGACAACGGGACAGTCCCGTTTAAAAAATGACATATGGTCAGCTTCGGTATATACTATATGTATATATGTACATTGGACCGGGTCGAAAAATAGATTCATCCAGACTCCGACTCAAAAGTTAGAACGACCCTTAAAACGATATCTGCGTCATTTTTTTTCTTTCCGAAAAAAACCAATGGAGCACTTTTGATCCTCCTGAAGGTCCTTTTTGGCTCGTTTTTTGCTCGTACTTTTATTCCTTCGCAGATTGGATACCCGAATTTACTTGTTCTTGCAAAAAATTTGACGTTAAAAATTTTAAATTTTTTTCTATTATGGATAATATTCGGTCCTAAAATTCGATTTTGGGCAGGGTTTCGAACCCGAACCCTGAACCCGCTCCGGAAAAAGGTTTTTTTTCTGCATTATGTGAACCCGAACCCGAATTCAAACCCATTCAAAAATTCGGTTTAGGTTCAATTTTTATTGCGCTTAGAAATCAAATTACATATTTTACAGAAGTTTTTAAAATTTCAAATCTCATATTTCACAGAGTTTTTTTTGCTCCAAGCAAGGTTATTATTTGTTGTTTTTGGTTTTATTTTCTTTGACAATTTTTATTGAACTCTTCAGAAATAAATGTGAATTTCCTGATTTTGAAGAAGTTGAAGATGAAGAAGAAGAATTAAATACAAATGAGAAAGGATTAGATTTCTTGTCTAGTTTATATAATGATATATAATTCACTTTAGGTGCATAGCTCATACTTCCCAGTTGGCAGTTTATGACACAATATCTATAGTTAATATTAATGTTACTAAGTGCAGAAATTTTTCTAAGAAGCCTGGAGCTCCTATTAAAGCTTCTTTGGTAAAAAGATTAGACTTAAAAAAAGCAAAGCTTTGTTGTCCAAAAAAACTTTGAGAAAACTTTGTAGGTATGAATTTTATGATTTGGTACGAACTTTAATTTTATGATGTGCCCTTGTCACGTTAGGGTGGTAGAAACTGAGATAATGTATACAACTAGTCGAAAAAAAAAATCTGAGACAAATGGCTTCTGTGAACGAAATGTGGTCCATACTGAGACATTTACAACGATATACTATACTTGTTGATCAGACTTCAAATAGCGGAGGTACATAAAAAAACAAAATAGCATCGAACTTAGAGCCCGGTGGACATCCGAACTTTTTTTTCTGTATGGGGGTCGATACTATCTTTTGTCCAACTTGCTGGAATTCCACTATTTATTTGCTCTAAAACTTATAAGATTACAAAACTTTATACATACATATGTAACTTTTCATGTTTTTTTACTTTGTAATTTTAACTGTGCTTCCCTCTGAATTTTAATTGTTCCTCCTTGAATATAAAATCAAGATAGTCTTAACTTCAAGAAACTTAATGGTTGAAGAGTGTGCTCCAAAAAATTAACAACGTGGCCGGCTAAAATGTGGAAAGAGGAAATGCACATATACATATAGAGTCAGAAACGGTATCACAAACTAGTATAGAACTTCCTAGCACGAAAATGGACGCGAATTCGAAACGAATTAGTTTGTGCGCATTCCGTTTTTTGCAAGTAAAACAAGTTCGTTTTTTGTTCATAAAACAGATCAAATTTTTATGGAAAAATTTAAAAATTTTGTAAAATTTTGTAAAAGTCCCGGAAAAATTTTCAAAGAAAAATTTCCAAAAAAAATTTTGTGTCTTAATCGAATTAGAAATGTTTAAAAAAGTCGAAAAAAACTTATATTTTTTTAACACTGAAATTAACAATTCGTTTTTTGTAAAAAACGAAACCGTTTCGAATTCTGCGTTAGAGTTTGTTTTAGTTGCGCAAAGAGTGCTTCTTAACGGAGAATCACTAGAGAAAATTCTACTTGTGTGTTTAAATGAACATTTTTTCCAAATAGAATCAAAATAACATTTTAAAATAAAAATTAAATGAAGTTGTTTAGTTTTTATATTTATTCGGAAAAAAATTGAAACTGAACCGGAACTCGAACCGAACCCGAACCGATCCCGGACCCACTAAATTTAAATGCATTGAACCCGAACCCGTACCCGCACCCAAAATTTACAGGGTTCGAAAGCCTGATTTTGGGACTAAGTATTATTTATGACAGAAAAAAATTTCAAATTTTTTAACGTCAAATTTTTTGCAAGATTGCAATCTTTATTTTTCAACTAAATTCAGGCATCATTTCTTGAAGAAAAAAAGTTACGAGCAAAAAACACATTATTTGGCCAAAAGGACCTTCGGGAGAATCAAAAGTGCTTCATTGGTTTTTAAGGGTCCTTCTAACTTTTGAGTCGGTGTCTGGCTGACTTTATTTTGCTTCATACAAATCGACCCGGTCTAATATACTTGTAACACAAATGGCAATTGGAACTAACGTTTTTTTCTGTTTCTACCCAAAGCCTTTGGATTTATAATTTTACTTAATATTTTTTGATGAATACCAGGAACAATTTTTATCTCTTCAATATTATTATTTTTTTCATTTAGTTTTTATATGTCCTTTACTTACCTTCAGCAAATCCACCAAGTTGAGACTCCTTAAAACAGTAAACTGCAACCTTTTCAGTAAAGTTCTTCAAAATTTGAAGGCTAACACCATTTGAAATTTCTGGTAGTAAACTGAAAAGCAACAATAAATCCTCCTCAAAACAATTTGGTTCAAACTCAACCAAAAAATTTTCTAAAAGACGTCGAGCCGTTCCAGAGTGTAATACTTGGTTTTTAGCAATAAGTATGCAATATTTTCTTGCTTCAAATGACAAGTGAAAAAAACTATGCAGAAAGCACCAATCGAGTGGCGGAATAGGTTTTGGAAATTTTTTTGAAATTGCTCTTAACGCATGTATTACCACATAAGGCTCACTTATCTGATCTTCATATCGTGATTGTGTCACTAAATAGTTTACCACAGCACGTAATACACTTTTTTCCGTAAGCTTTTGCAATTTATGAGGTTCCGGCTTACCCACAGGTAACAAATAAACATTACTCCTATAACCATTGATTTCCGCATATATGTGATGAGCAATTAAATCGGCGACAGCTGCTCCGCAATCTGGACGTATCTTCTGAAGAAGTTGCACCCAGCATTGTCCTGGTACCATTTCTGCCTGCAAGTCAATGACTTCACGACCACTTGCTGCAAACTCGCGAATGCTAGGGATATCCTGCTTGAACTGCGGTGGAATATGCTGTAAAGTTAGCAACGTTCCGATCTCAAACTGTTTAAGAGATCGCAATGCTTCTTGTATCATCTCAGGGTTTTCCGATCGGCAAATTGTCTGCCAGAGAGTATCTAATGCATCATCAACAAGTTGTGTATATTCAAGTGTAGGAGTTTGCAATTGGGGCACGTGCCCGAAAAAATTGAACAAAGACTTGAGTGCTCGAGGCCGCTTTTCTTGACGAAATTTGCTACTCAGTACACGCCATGTTGATGTGATGTTGACAGTATGGCTTTCACAAAGTGCTACAATCGCATCTAATGCCAACGAAGTAGCTAAATCACCACTTTCATCTGTGCACGAGTTAAGAGTATCTGAGAGATGAGAGACCAGGTCGGAACCATGGATCGGCCTGCAAATATTCAAAAGACTTTTAGTTTTTTGTTAAATTTTAAAGGAGAAAATAAAATAACTACTTCTCGTAGCAAATTTCACGTATGGTATGGGCCTTAGCTATTTCATATTCCCAACGCTTCGAGGTTTCTTTTTGTGGCTGTGATAAGAGTTTAATGAGAAAAGGATATGTGCGCGATTCCACACGCCACAACCGTAAATATAAGTCCATGCAAAAAGTTGTATTATCCACTGTAAGATTGCGTATTGTGTTTAAGATCATTGGTATGTTATCCTGAAATCAAACAATCTCTATTGAAAAAGTTTAAAACACATTGAATTATTAAATAGTTTCAGCACTGTGACGTGGAATTTAAGTAGAGAAACATGGCTTCAACGACAAAAAATAAAGCAACTGTGGATTTTGAATATTGTGGCATTGCAAACTGGTATCTATATAAATAAAATGACAGCTATGTCTCTGTTGTTTGCGCATCACACAAAAAATTACTTCGTTTACCCTTGTGTCTACACCAGAGATGTGCACGAATGCATTCATACGCAGTTGTGAAACACTCACAAAAAACGAATTGTGAATCAACACCATTCATCAAACGTGTGAAACGAATGAAAACACTGCTCACTCAAAGCGAATGCGAATGCTGACGTGCAGTACTTTTTTATCACTTTGCCGTTGCTTGCCTTTGTTTTCTTTGAAGGCAACGAACACACTACAAAAGGCAAGCACTATTCACTCAAAGCTCATTCATTCGTTTCTATTTTCATGCAACGAATTCTGTGGCTATGCAACGAATTCTGTGGCTATGCAACGAATGTCATTACGCATGACTTGTGTATTTTCCATGCTTTAAAATATGAAATTATTTTGTCTTTTAGAAGAAACTCAACAATCACAAACAATGGCAAGCAAAGTGCTACTCTAAAATAGCATGAGTTCCAATCGTATGAGGTATTCGATGCTGTGCAATAGTATTCGTTGCATAGCCATAGCATTCGTTGCATGAAAATAGAAACGAATGAATGAGCTTTGAGTGAATAGTACTTGTCTTTCGAGTATGTTCAAAGAAAGCAGAGACGGGCAATGACAATGAAATTAAAAGGCAATGCACTGCAGCACTCGTTTTATATGTTGTCGAATAAAGACACGCAATAGCAATGAATAAGCGAATGGTAAATAAAAACGAGCCACTCATTGCACTTCTCTGGTCTACACTTGGATACAAACATATCCTTTTCAAACTTTGAACAGCAATTTGCTATATTTCTCATGCTCCCACAACGTTTTCAAATATACCTCCATGGTAGTATTCTAAATATAATGCAATAATATAGAAGAGTGCACCTACATTCATTTTTAAGTTTTTTTTAAGAAAAAAAAAATTAATTCAAGTGCGAAAAATTTATTTAACGTGTAAGAATGTGAAAATTGTCTCAGCAAACTGCAAAAACTTAAATAACGACTGAGAAATTCAAAATTAATACAGTTATATCCGGAAAGCTTGAATTACGATACTATGGGCTTGCAGCCACTCACATCGACAGAATTTGATGGTTATATCGAGTTCCTAGTTGTGGACATTTGGGTTTTGTGGAAATGTAATGAATAGATAGTTGAAATGTAGTTTTTAGATGCCGAATGTACTTTTTTCGACAAGAAAATGAAAAAGTTCTTTACAATTGTCATAGTTCCCGTTTCATAAGTTCTGATAACAGTGTTATATGAGCTGCTCGTGTGGAGACCAAGACAAGGTCAAATATAAAACTCGGCAGAACTATTTTGATTGTCATAAACCAGTTATGTGGATTGATGAAGCCGACATCAATACGAATGTTTCAAATGCCAACATGCAAAATATCAGCATTATTGATACATATTTTAACTTTTGTTTTTACATACCATTTTAAATTATTTCGAAATTTCACTATAAATTCTGATCAAATTTTTTTTTATCCATTTAGAATAACAAATATGAATGTGATTCAATAAATAAAAATAAAATTTTTAAATTTATGCTGAAAAATTCGACCTATCCTCATGTAAATGTACTAGGGTACAAACGTATCCAAGTGTAGACTTAAAGGTATACAAAGTAGGTATTGAATCAAGGGTTTATGATTACTCAAAAAACCCTAATTTAAAAAAAAATAAATATTAAAATTAACATTAAAACATTACTATAATTGTAATTTGAGTTTTCGAAAACTAATATTACTGTAAACTAGGGTTCTTTCGATGGACGATTGAAGCAATTCTAATTTAAAAAATTTTTAAATGCGACGAAAATAATCATAATCCTAGACGCAATCAATTACACATGTAATCCTTACCGCCAACTCTGATTTAAAGAACTTTGCTATCATTTATAAAATTAAAACATTTTGAAATAAAAATGATCCAAAGTTTTTTTTTCTATTCTCCATAGTTTTGGAGATATTTCGTTTCAAAAATTTCCAAAAAGAATAAAATCTGCAATATTTAAAGAACGACTGATGTATATATACAGGGCCCATCTAGCGTTTGGAATTTGAACTACAGTTTTTTTTGAGAGTGGCAACTCTAATGTCATTCATATTATTACAGAAAGTTAGTTTTATATCTCTGGTAAATAAAATGGGCCGATATACGCTTGAACAAAGCTGGGAAATAAAAATTCACTTGCAAAATGGTGAATCTCTACCGAAGCTGTAAGAAAATTATGTTCCAGATTCTCCAAGCTCATTCTTCGATGGTTATGTTAATAAGCTAAACTGTTGCATTTGGGGCACATATGGTTCACACGAAATTGTTGAGAAGCCAATGCACCTTCAACGAGAAACTGGTTTGGTGTGGTTTCTGGGTCGGTGGTATTATTGGACCATTCTTCTTTGAGATGAATGTAAAACCATGCAACAATCAATCTTTTACGTGGAAAGTTTGAAAATTGCATTATTAGCCGTTTTGGCAATGGGCATTGGCCACCGCGCAGCTTTGATTTGACTCCGGTGGACTAAGAATATAATTTGTGGGGAGCCGTTAAAGATAAATGTTGCACTAACCATCCAGAAACGATTGAGGCTCTTGAGGTGCAGCCCTCGATCAAATGGAACTTGTTGTAGTCGGGCTACTGCAAGTCCAACCGAGAAAGTCATTTTAATGAAATAGTATTCCATAAGTCAGAAGGATTATGTTTCGAATAAAGAAAAATACATTTAAAAAAAATAGTCGTTTTGGATTTACAGCAAAATCCAAATATAAACTCGATTTCATTAACGAGTGAGTGATTTTTTTTTTAATTGAAAGCATCATCAAGATAACTTTAAAGCGACAATGACGAAATAAATACAGCAAAAGAAAAAATTACTTCGATTAAAACTAAGACAGAAAAAAGTAATTCGTTTGAGATGCCTACATAAGTTTTGAGGTCAATTGTGAAGTTGAAAATACTTTATGGAAAATATTTGGCGTTGGAAAATCTATCTAAATGTTTAAAAAGCGAATAGACTGATGCGAAGAAATGTGCAGAGGCAAAACCCGATATAGTTTTGAGCTTAGAAAAACTAATTTTTGTCCATGTGAAATCGGAAACAAATGTCAAGAATATGTGAGAAAATTTGAAGAAAGTGTTTGAGGACAGCAGGTTTGCTAAGTTGAAAAAAAAGAGTTCCCGGCTTTCCCAAAATAAAATAATTTCTCCTTAAAATGGTTGAATTTTTTATGAAAAAAAAGAACAAATTTGTTTAATGTTTTAATGTTTGTGCATGA
Source organism: Tricholauxania praeusta (assembly GCA_949775025.1). Lineage (NCBI taxonomy): Eukaryota > Metazoa > Arthropoda > Insecta > Diptera > Lauxaniidae > Tricholauxania > Tricholauxania praeusta. The sequence continues at coordinate 48,931,504 of OX459031.1, forward strand.
AAAACTTTTTCGGGTCAGCAATATTAAAAAATAAATAACAGATAACCGTAAAAAATAAAATTTTTGTTTGGAAAAACTTGACCTTTTTTTGCTCATTAAAAAAAATTTAAGTAGATGTAACAAAAATCATCCTGGCTTTTTCAGAAATTTTTCAATTCCATTCAATTCAATCTTTCGGCCACTTGGCAAACCTGAGGACAGAAGACAAGCTTTTCGCATCACACTTAAGAGGCATGTTGTAAGTACAAAGCTACAAAATTGAGATTCTATGATCACTTATGTACATACCAACATATGTTTCCAAAATTACGTCAGATACGCAGCAGAAGCCTGACCTTGGACTTAGAGTGACCGATGAGGTTAGCTGTGTTTTTACTATGTGACTTAACAGAAAAATTCCAGGCGTAGATAATGGCGTTAGAAGGGCTTGACAAATCACTTTCTACTGATTTAAAACAACGTTGATGCAAGACAACTTCGGTATCAGCTGATGATGGTCAAAAAACAAAAAAATATTTTTTTTTTATATTTCATTGTGAAACTTTTTTTTTAAAAAAAATTTATGAAAATTTACAAATGTTTGAAAATGAGGCTTTGATAGACAATATCAAAAATGAGAAATATCATTTACAGCCCTATCAGAAAATATGTTTTGTTCTGGGAGACTTGGCAAATTATGCCCTTTATGTTTGTTTTTTATTTGTGATTGTGGAAAATCATATATAGCGTGCTTGAATTATGTAATATCATTTCATACATTTGCTGATCTTCTTAAAATATTGATATCCCACGAATGTTTTCCTACAAAATTTATATGAAAAACTAAATTATGAAGCGAAAAAAAAATTGGAAGTGATGGAGAAAAACTGATAATGTCAACGCTTTCAGCGTATCTAAATCAAAAATTACCAATGTTTGTTGAATAAAAAATAGCATTGATCAATAAGTAAAATTTACAATATTGGTCTTTGCTAAAATGACTGTAAGTTCATAATGTTTAATTATAATAAAAAATAACCAGTCGCAAAAATCAACTTTCTTAAACCATACGGAAGAACACGCCAATTTCAAAAAATATGTGGCTGGCAACACCACAATTTTCGAAAAATAAAAAATCATAGCAAGTCTCTAAGCCAATGGCTTAGCAGCTGTGACAACAAGCGAGAAAGTGACAAGAGATAATAAATGGATATACGCAATTTGTACAGTTCAAGGTCAGTTCCTCAGTAGCTCAGTTGTTAGAGCGGCCGTCGACAGATATGCAATTGAAATGCATGTACGGTCAGGGGTTCGACTCCATGTACAACATTAACCAAAAAACTGGTCTGATGAGGCTATGTGGTAATAGCCGAAACATATGTCACCAATTACCAGGTTAAATTGTTCCATTTGTTATCTTTGTCATGTTTGTTGAATAAAAAATAGCATTGATCAATAAGTAAAATTTACAATATTGGTCTTTGCTAAAATGACTGTAAGTTCATAATGTTTAATTATAATAAAAAATAACCAGTCGCAAAAATCAACTTTCTTAAACCATACGGAAGAACACGCCAATTTCAAAAAATATGTGGCTGGCAACACCACAATTTTCGAAAAATAAAAAATCATAGCAAGTCTCTAAGCCAATGGCTTAGCAGCTGTGACAACAAGCGAGAAAGTGACAAGAGATAATAAATGGATATACGCAATTTGTACAGTTCAAGGTCAGTTCCTCAGTAGCTCAGTTGTTAGAGCGGCCGTCGACAGATATGCAATTGAAATGCATGTACGGTCAGGGGTTCGACTCCATGTACAACATTAACCAAAAAACTGGTCTGATGAGGCTATGTGGTAATAGCCGAAACATATGTCACCAATTACCAGGTTAAATTGTTCCATTTGTTATCTTTGTCATGTTTGTTGAATAAAAAATAGCATTGATCAATAAGTAAAATTTACAATATTGGTCTTTGCTAAAATGACTGTAAGTTCATAATGTTTAATTATAATAAAAAATAACCAGTCGCAAAAATCAACTTTCTTAAACCATACGGAAGAACACGCCAATTTCAAAAAATATGTGGCTGGCAACACCACAATTTTCGAAAAATAAAAAATCATAGCAAGTCTCTAAGCCAATGGCTTAGCAGCTGTGACAACAAGCGAGAAAGTGACAAGAGATAATAAATGGATATACGCAATTTGTACAGTTCAAGGTCAGTTCCTCAGTAGCTCAGTTGTTAGAGCGGCCGTCGACAGATATGCAATTGAAATGCATGTACGGTCAGGGGTTCGACTCCATGTACAACATTAACCAAAAAACTGGTCTGATGAGGCTATGTGGTAATAGCCGAAACATATGTCACCAATTACCAGGTTAAATTGTTCCATTTGTTATCTTTGTCATGTTTGTTGAATAAAAAATAGCATTGATCAATAAGTAAAATTTACAATATTGGTCTTTGCTAAAATGACTGTAAGTTCATAATGTTTAATTATAATAAAAATTACCAACTTTTAAGTCTCTTGAGCTTTTTTTTATAATGAAGTACTTCCTGATGCAAAAAAAAAACAAGTTAATGGCAACTTATTAAAATCAGATTGGCACCTTATGCTTAGCTGAAAAAATAAAACATGTATTAGATAATATGTTGTCTTTACCTTTGATATAGCAAAACTTGGTAGTCCTCTTAAAAGTTCCATTTGAATTTCAGGATTTTGTTCGCCCGCTAATTTAAAAATATACGTCATTAAGAAATCGTACGCTATATTACTGTTTAATTTAATAATTTTCAGTATAGCTTCGTATATTTTAAACCAACAATCTACGGAAGGTTCACGAGACAAGAATAAAGCCCTCCAAAAAAGATTTAAGCGTTGACAAAATGCTGAATTTGCTTTAATATTAAGTGTGTCAACAAACGTAAATACATCTTTGTATTCGACATCATCGAAACTCTCCACTAACTTCGCTAAGTCAAAAGCTATCGCAATATCGGGATGATAATTTCGTATTTGCGAAGCATCAAAGGTTTTAGTGGAAATTTTCGTTGTGAGGCTTGCAGACGTTTTGGCGTTTGCCAATATTTTCCGTAAAACTTGGTGCGACAGTGTCATGCCATCTGCGGGTATAAATGCAGTCTGAGACATCCACTGGATGATACCATCAAGACACATGTTCAGAATGTATTGATTCCCACAGTTTTCTTGCACTATAATGAATACCAAAATGCGTAATAAGTCTGGTAGATAAACAGGAGATAGAAGATGCAAACTCTCAGAAAGAAGAATGAGCAGAACATTGTAAAAATTTTGATTGACTTCGCGTGTATTATGTAGTACACGTAGTATACAATGTAGACTGGGCCGTGGATCAATACCAAATTTTACCAAGTTGTTGACAACAACAGCCTGAAAAAGCGCTAGGTCAATTGATTGTTTAAAGTCTAGTTGGTTTAAATAATGATCAATAGCTTCAATAAGCAAAATGCTAGTAAAAAAACACGACGATGAAGAACAAATCTGAAAAAGAAATGATATCATCAAAACAAAAACGTTAAAAAATTTATTTGATACCTTGCTCCATGAAATAATTTCCTGTATTAGTTCCTTAGATTCTGGATTTGATTTGGTCAATGCTAGCAAGCCAATCCATATAGTTTTAGAATCAGAAAGTGTTTGAGGGTTACACATAACATACAGGAAGAAAGGACGTAAATATTCAACGCTATAATCTTTGATTCTGCAAAATCGTTTAGATTTTTATCTGAATTAACATGCAATAGTTTAAAAAAAATCTATTACTTACTGCTTATCATGATGATTACATATTACATTGATTTTGTTTGCAATATCATTCATATTCACACCAGTGTTTTGCAGCAAAGTGATCATTGGATGTTGTTGGGTTTTTAAGCCATATTGACATTGAAACTTTTCGTTTTCTTTTAATGAAGCTGCTTTTCGTTTCAAATTGAGTTCAAGAAGACTTACGATTCCTTCAGTGATAGTTGTATACTGTGTTGGGCTGATGAGAACAAAGATACATAATTAAGTATTTCCAAAACAAGGCATCGTCGGATTAGAATGTAAGCCTGATAAGCCTTTTTTATAGTTTGCAAAAAAATGTAAAGAAAGAGTTAAACAGTACTATGTAATCAGATCTTTAGCTCGTTTGGGTTTATTTAGGTTACACTCTTAGCCGACGATATGCTACACACAAATTTTCAGAAATTAATATAACATTGTGCAAGGTGCTAAAAACTTTTCGAATTTGTTGATGAGGTATATCTATTTAGTCTCTATTATTTTATCATTTAACACCATTGTATGGATCTCGATTCTTCTCTATCGTTTCTAATTTTTAAGTTTCAAATTAGAAGCTGTGCTTAGCGAATAACTAATTACAAATACAAAAATTTTACATACTAGTCTATTTTTAGGCTTGCAAATCAGAGACAAATTTAAGTACACAAAAGAGCTGTTAATGTAGGCCATAAATCGTTGAAAAGTTTCTTGACCAGAAGATAGTCGATTTTGAAGAAGTTGCTAACGATATATATATTTCTTAGCTAACAAAGAAAAAAGTTAAAGAGGCGTGGAAGAACAGAAGTTCAAAGATTAAACTGATCAAAACAAAAAAAAATATTTTATGTTTATTGAAAATATTTTGAGAAAAATTTTTTTAACTAAAAAAGTTAGTGTTTTGACAAAATTATTTAAATATTTTTATCTTTTTTTATAAAGTTATAGTCTTTCTTAACAAATATGATTAAATGATTTTTTATCCTATCTACTATAGTTTTTGAGATATTTCGTTTCAAAAAATGTTCAAAAACGTCAAAAAAGAAACAAAGTGTGCAATTATTAAAAAAATGGCAGGTATTCATTCACATTTTAGTTGAAAACCTTTGTTTAAGCAAAAACATACTTGCAGGTTTTAAGCTAAGAATGCAATGTAGAATCATATCCCTTACGCAAGAATCACAGCGACCTACACTGGACACTGGGCAATTGGCAAGCATGCTGGAAGATTTAGTATCCCATTCTATTCTTCCTGCCGCAGTTGCTTGAATGCAAGCGAGAATGAATCACTCGAGCACTTTCTTAGCAGCTGGCCAGGCTAAAATGTCTTTCTAAACCTTTCTTCAGCGACCTTAGCGAATTTGCTGACGATGAAATCGGATCTTTGCTCTACAACCTTAATAAAGCTGACTGGATATAGCTATCTTAACATCCATCAATTCTCCGGGTCACTTAACCTATCATATCCCTGAAGATCTAATTTACTACCGATTTGTTACGAATGGTTTTCATATATTTTATAATGCTACTCGCATTACCATTTTATGTAATTTTACTTCTTTTCATTTGGAATGCTGAAAGATTTATAAATACTATTTTGCTTTAAATTTATTTTGCATAAGAAGTTGCTATTTCCGCCATTAATTGGAGTTTCTCTTTATAGACGATATATTGCCACACAAACAACCTTGGATCGGCCACTGACGCACCTTGTAGTTATATTGTGAAAAATATTTATAATTTATTTGCCCGAAAGGAACCATATACTTACTATAATAAGTAGTTATGTATGTTTACTTTTTCAATTAAGTTTTTAGTTAATCTTTAGATTAATATGTTATTTGAGAGAGTAAGAGCAGAATTGTCATGTAAAAGAGACTTAACTAAAAAACGTAAACAGACAGAAATTAGTTAAAAAAATTTTTTTTCGTCAAAAAAATTATTTTTATGTTGAATTCACTTTTTTTTTTAATTTTTTGAACAGCTGTTTACGCTTTTGATGCTTGACAAAATTTAACCAAAGAAAATCTTTAAGCAACTTTTGATAACTAGTTTTCGGAGAGAGAGTCAACAGCTGTTCATTTAACTACATTGTGGGGTGAGCAGACACGATTTAGGCAACAAAAGGCGCCTTAAGTTAGCTTTAGGCGTGTAACCTTAGTTGAAATAAAACGGCGACGTCACGATAGCTAAATTAGGTGTTAAGATGTGACCATTTGCATGAAAAAGTCACACAACATTTAAGTAGTAAAATTAGACCAAATACGCACGCAATGAGTAATTACACAAGTAACAAAAGATCTACATACATACATAGATTGTTTTCTTTTTAACTAAACTCACTTTGGCTTTAATATTAGCCTTAATTACACTGCATTAGCGAAATTGACATTTTTTTTACTATGGATCATTGTTAAGTTATTAATATTTGCACACGATTGTGTCATATTAAGTTCGATAATGCATTTATGTATATTTAGAATAAGTAAGTAGAGAATACCAGTACCTAATTAGTTAGCATAAAATACTAGTACGGAATTTAATTTTTGTTTTTATTTTCAAATATGTATTTTAGTGAGACCCAGTAGATTATGGTTAACATTACGGCACACGCATGAAAAACACATCAACTTTAGCAGAAAATATTTGCTTAACCGATTTCAATGTAATTTACTTGAGTTTTCATACAATTTGATCTTAAATAAAATCTGAAAAAGACCTCTAGTTAAACTGGTATCGGAGGATATTTCCACACTACACTTAAAATTCAAGTGTTTGATAAATCTTTTCAAAACAATTTCTTTTGAAAAAAAAACAAATATATTTTAATTAAGATAATTAAAAAAAACAGTTTCCACACTATACTTAAAATTCAAGTGTTTGATAAATCTTTTCAAAACAATTTCTTTTGAAAAAAAAACAAATATATTTTAATTAAGATAATTAAAAAAAACAGTTTCTTTATTTTTTTTTTTAATTGAGAAATACTCGTAGTCTCAAGTTTTTCCCAAAAAAATTTAACTTTTCGATTCTTTTTTAATTAGGACTTAAAGAAAGCCTGCTCTTTTCCGTTTAAATATACCCATAAATGACATGTTTTGCAGCCATTTCACATATAATAATAAATACTTTCATAGGGGCCAAGAACCCATCATTTGAGGGAAACTCTAAGGTCTGAGCGGTTCGTCTCTTGAAATGAAAATATTTAGCCAGGTTGCGCTCGAATTGTTGAAACTCTGTTTCAAATACAAAGCATATCAAAGTTTTGAAGTTAATTGGAGGTACCAACCCACTTGTCAAACCTCGCCTACATTCTCTCTAGTGCTTGCTTGTGTCATAAAATGTTCCTGTACCCAATTTGGTAAAATTTCGCTTAAATAGTTTACCATACACAGCGTTTTCAAGACTTATCTTGCATCATTAGGGCCACTTCCTCTAACTTTATGTCTAACGCTTATAAGTGGATTCACGCGTGAAGTCGGTATAATGATTTTTTTTTAAAAAATGTTTTATTTCCATTTCGAGTTCGAGTACTTGCATCACCAAACATTCTGCTACCGACTTTGATTCAAAATTTAAGTCCTTAAATATTCTAAATTCTAACGTTTTAAAACCAATAAAAACTTAAATTTTTTTATATTCAAAAATTTCTTACTTTGACTTAAAAATGTTTTAAAAAGTTTATTGTTATACAAGCATTTCGTATTAATGAAAGAGAAATAAAATTGTTTTCATTTTGTTCGTTGGCAACTATAGCCGAATTGCATTCGAAATAGAATGAATAAAATCAATATGTAGAAAATCTCGGAGTTGTTAATTTTTTCACTTTCTTGTAAAATAGTAACGGAATTTTTAATTTTGAAGTCAAGTAAAAGAAAAAAATTTGTTTTTTTCGTTTTTAGCAAAAGTATTAAAAGTATAAAGCAAGGTTACATGAGGCGTTATTTTGATTGATTATATTAAAGATTTGAATGTTACAGCTAGTATTAAATGTTTTTTCATTGAGAAAGTTGGTAAATTCCATTTCAACTATGCAAATTATAAAGCCAAACGAATATTCAAATTGCTAAGATTTATTAAAAGCATGCCAAAAATGCACATGATAAGGTTTTATATGCTAACGAAGAATTAAATGGAATAAACTTACTAAATGGTAAGTGGCTAAGCTGGCAAAAAGTATGCAGAATTCATTGCTTGAGCATTAATTTAGTTTTAAACTAAGCACTCCTATTGCAAATAGCGTTTAACACTTCAAGGTTACTAGTAATCAAACATTCAAATGGTTTGCCAAGGATACGGCTAACAAAGAAATATGCCGTATGGCGTAAGGAAAAAACAAAAAGGAAGTGTTTTTTACCTGCAACGATAGCCAACCCCAAAATAATCAAATTGTAGAGCATGAGTTTCTCTAGCAAAATAAAGCATTTGCCTGCGAATAATTAATAGCCTACCCAAGTAGCATGTAAATGAACTGTGTGGTAATCAACTTTTGCCCACCTACGCTGACCGCCGCCTGCCCATTGGCCATGGTATGCGGAAATGCAAACAATAAAATACTATCCAGGACAAAGTTTCAAATCACAAATACAAAGTAAAAAGAATCTAAGAAAAAATTTGCAACACGTTGTTACATGACAGGCGTTACAACATTACAAAAGTCTTAAGTCCCTGACTTCTCCATGGTTTTTCGTAGTTTCCAAAAGTGAAATAAAAAATGGATAAGAGAACTGTAGACAACACAATAAAAAATAAGAGCAAGTTGCGAAGAGGGAAACCCAGGAAATTAGATGATAAGAAAATTGGAGAGACAACCGGAACTTTTACAAAAAAGTATTTCCTTTTAGCGCTGCATTCGAGAAATTTTTATTAAAAACTCCGCGATTCTGAATATTTTCTTATGATATTTTCAATATAATGAAATTCAACAATTGAGTCGATTATTTTCAAAACACGTCCTGAACTTTTGGGTTAATTTATCAGAAAACGCAAAAAACGAACGACGAAGTGTACTTTTCAAACTTAGATTTCTAGGTTAATTTACATAAAGAATTTGTAGTTAACTGACCTTCTAAAAAATCGATCATGTTGCGTTTTGGAAATAAGCGATTCAATTAGGCTAGTTTAGAATAAGCTAAACTTGTTGACACCCTTAAAGCACGAATTTTTTTCAACCGACATGAAAGTAAATTCAATGGCACACAGGGTTGCCAAGTTGAAATCAATGTTGTAACAGCTTTCCCAAAATCAAATTTTTTTCCTTAAGATTAAATTTTTTTGGGAAAACTTTACTTTTTTTAGTCGTCAATGTTAGAATACAATTTTTCGCACTTTCTCTTTTTTATTTTGGAACAGGTTTACTTTAGCTGACATTGTTCAATTTTTTTTTCTAGGGGAAATAGGGGATTTAAAACTGAAAAATATAAAAATAAGTCGCTCGGATCTAGTTTCGGAGATATAGACATCGGAAGTTGCGGATACAGCTTTTGTAAAAATGGTTATAAGTTGGGAATCCCTGAATATAAAATGGAAAATATGGATGTCATAAGAAAGATAATTTAATGGTCTACAATAATGGTAAGCATTGAAATTTGACCCATAATTTTGGAAATATTAGGATTTTTCTGAAATTTTGACCAATTTTTTTTGAAAAAACCTTATTTTTGTTTAGTTTTTAATTATTAAATAAACTTTATTGCATTGTTCTTTATAGTTTGAATACTTAACGTGGAATGAAATAAAAGAACGAACAAGTTAAGGTGTTATCTTCTCACATACCCTACACTGAAATAACCTTTTAAATAAATGTTAAAAAGACGTTGAAAAGGTTGAGTATGTCGAAAAAAATGTCAAATGTTAGAAAGGTTGACAGAGGTTGAAAAATGTTGAAAAAGTCGAAAATATATGCAAAAAAAGTTGAGAGAGGTTGAATAACTCTAAAAAAGGTTGAAAAAATTTTAAACAATTCAAAGTTGGTGAAAAAGTCGAAAAAATAAAGAAACTTATGAAGGAAGTTGGAAGAGGTTGAAAAGTCGAACTAATACATATTGGATAAAGTTGAAAGGTTGAAAAAGTCGAAAGAACGTGGAAAATGTTGAAAAAAACCGAATATAAATGAAAAATTTGAAATATGCCACGCCCACTTCTAAAATTCCGCCCACTTTTGGTACAATAAATTATATTCGTGATCGACATCCTCATATTAAATTTTAGCTCAACAGCTTGTATAGCTTGCGATATATGCCGCAAATAAATTTAAAATTAAGGACGGTGGCACACCTACTGGTACAATCCAGCCCGGTTCTGATCCAGAAATAGCTTTCTATAAACAAACCCCTAGCACCACATTTTAGTATGATTGCTCACATATTTCGATAAAAATGCCACTTACCGTATTTTATTTGTATGGGAGGTGCCACGCCCACTGATGCTATTTTAGCCACTTTTGATTCAGATATGCCTTATAGGAACTGAAACACATACATTAAATTTCATACCAATCGCTGCAATTGTTCACTTTAAACAGCACTTACAAATTTATGTTAATATGGGAGGTGCCACGCCTACTGATGCAATCCTGTCAAAATTCATTTATTTTTAAAGCTTATAGTAACTGGCATCTATACACCAAATTTTATTAAGATTACTCTCATAGCACACTATCTATAACAATAAACGTTTTTTGCTTATATGGGAGGTGCCACGCCCACAGGTACTATTGGACTAAACTTTTGTAATAAGAGACCTTATAGCAAGTATATCTACCTCATTAAATTTTATAACGATTACGTTGTTAGTTCTTTTAATATAACGTTTATAAATATTGTGGGCTGTGCCACGCCCTTCAATGAGTTTTTTCAGTCAAGTAGCTGAGCTTGTATTGATGACTGCTTTCAGCGGCATCATCTCCAAAATTTTTATCGAAATCGTTTGTGCCGATTTTGAGGTATACGGAATCAAAATTTTTAACTGTTGAAAAGTGCCACGCCCACTTTTCCGACTCCGCCCACTTTTATCTCAATTCAAGATATATTTGATATGTATCCGTTTACCAAATTTCATCGCAATATCTTGAACGGCTTACAAGATTTGGTAGTATAAATGATAAAATTTAGGGCTGTGCCACGCCCCTGTATGACCTTTTCGAAACTTGAAACCCAGCCTAATCCTAATTTGGTTTACATATGCAACAAATCACCAAGTTTCATTAAAATCACTGAAACTTTTTTCAAAATTGGCCTGGGTAAATATACATAGAGTATGGGCGGTAGGCGTGTCTGTCAACCGATTTCACCCATTTTCAATAGCAAGATGCCTGCAAGAAGATGTAACCTGTGTGTGAAAGTTTCATTCAATTAACTTTCTTGGTTTTCCCGTAAAACTGATTTCAACAGACGTACAGACAGACAGACGGACATCGCTCAATCGACTCAGGTGGTGACGCTGATCAAGAATATATATACTTTTCCATACCTGTCACGCCCCCTTCGATGTGTTACAAACGGAGAAACAAAGTGAATACAACCTCGGTGTAGGGTATAAAAAGAAAACAGCATACACGTTAACAGGGTTGCCATTTATATTTAACACTCCTCCTTAACGTGGATGTCGTCTTACAAATATTTCAATTTAATTTTAACATCTTGACAAATTTACAATGCTTCACCCTAGGTAAGTTTTTCGTTAAAATATCAGCTACCATGTCCGCTGATGGGCAATACTGTAACTCTACCAGCTTGTTTTGAATAACTTCTCTTATATGGTGAAACTTTATATCAATGTGCTTGCTGCGTTTGTGGTGGACAGGATTCTCAGCTAACTTCTGTGCACCTTGATTATCTATATGCAACACTACTGGATTTTCCGCATCAACACCTATCTCCAACAAAAGCCGCTTTAAAGAAACTGCTTCTTTTGCAGCGTCTGAAGCTGCCATATATTCGGCCTCTGTACTGCTGAGAGCAACCGAATTTTGCTTTTTAGATTCCCATGAGATGGGACATCCACCTAATGAAAACGTGAAACCTGTATAGGACTTTCTATCCAAAGCATTTCCACCCCAATCAGCATCTACGAAACCCTGAAGGTTACTTCCTTCTGGATTATAATTTAATTTCAGATCGACTGTACCGGCTAAATATCTCAGTATATGTTTTAGCTTGTTCATGTACTCCACATGTGGATCGGAATTGCGCTGTGCCATTTTGGAAACAGAATGTAAAATATCCGGCCTTGTTGTAATAGCAAGATACATAAGTGTGCCAATTTGAGACTGATATTCATTTTGATTGGCCTGTTCGCAATCATTGTCACAATTAACTTGATAACCAGCATCCAATGGAACTGTCACTGACTTACATGTCGACATACCGTACTGTTTCAGAGTATCACGAATATATTGAGATTGACTAAACATAATTGTTCCAGTTTCATTTTCACGCTCAATTTCGATGTCTAGAAAATTATGCAATTCGCCTTTATCATTGAGCTCAAATTCATTTGAAAGTTTCTTTTTAAGATCGTGAATTATTGATTTATCTCTGCACCCAATAATTATGTCGTCAACATAAACGCCTATCAATACCAGTTCATTGTTCTTCTTTAAAGGCTTATACAAATATGGATAATTTTCGCAAGGAATAAAATTTAATTTACGTAGAACACCATCAAGTTTACTGTTTCATTCTTTGCCACTTTGTTTTAAACCGTAAATTGCTTTAAGTAGACGTAAAACTTTATCTGGAGATCTTTTGTCAATGAAATGTTCTGGCTGTTTCAAGTAAATTTCATCTTGCAGACTACTATTTAAATATGCTGTGCTAACATCTATTTGATGCAAATGCATCTTCCTTTCAACTGCTAAAGCCAGAGCTAGACGTATTGTTGAATAGCGTACAACTGGAGAAAAAGTTTCTTTAAAGTCTATTCCAATCCTTTGATTGCAGCCTTTGGCCACCAACCGTGCCTTATGCCGTACAACTTTCCCATTTACATGTCTTTTTAAAGCATAAACCTATTTGCATGGAATAGTTTTATGTTCATTTGGGAGATCTACCAAGAACCAAGTTTGGTTCCTGTTTAGAGCTAAAAACTCATCGCGCATAGCTTTTTCCCAAAATATTTTATTTTCACATGGTAAATCTTCTACAGTTGTTTGTGGCACATTTGCATCAACAGCACTACACAATTCTTGTCTATTATAAATTTTCTTTGGCCTACCTGGTTTACCATCACGAATTAGCTTAGGCCGTCCTGATCCAATTGTTTGTTCTTTTTCAACTTCAACAATATTTACGATTTCATCGCCTTCATCATTAGTATCGAAACCATGGAAATCTTCGGAATGCTGACTGATACTATCGTTTTCAAATTCATCATCATAAATTTGTTGATATTCTCTGCTGTACTGCGAAGTGGAGCGACTTCACCATAAAAAGTCAAATAATCTTCTGCTTTATCGTTACGGTTATCAAACAATTCCTCATGAAACAGCACATCTCGGTATTCAAGTACTCTTTGTTGTTTTGCATCAAATAGCCGATAAGCTAAATGATGCTTTTGTTAAAAATAAGCTGATCAACTTTCTTTGAATCCTTTATTTGGCCTCGAAAGTAGACAAAAAACATCATGTTTCAGGCAATTAACCTCAAATATTTCAGGATTCCGATATGATGGGTCAATTCTGAGGCCAGATTCAGATTCAGCGTCGAAAAACGACCCTTTTCAGCTCAACAACACTAATCACTTATTGATTTAGATACCTTTTTTGTAAAAAATAATTTTTCCATACAATTTACATGTAAAGCTAACAGGCTCCGGCACCACCTTATAAAATTGAGTTACAAAGCTGAATTTTCGTGAACTTTTTCTTCATATCATAAACTTACTTTTTAAGCAACAGCACCTTAAAAAAAACAAAAAAAAAATTTGAATCACCCTAATGTATATACTGTGTATATCGACTATAAATAACATCCCAAATAATTCCCCAAATAAGTTTTTGTTGTAACTAAACTTGGTTAAGGCCCACTCTGAAACATTGACAACACAAAAACAAGAATAAAATCTTTCTTGGCTGACCACTAGACATGTTCAAATAAATGGCATGTTCTAGAATACTTCAAGAACACTCGATTTTCGAAAATTTATTTCAATTCGAGTTTATCCTATTTTAAAAAATAAAAAAAAATATTCCTAGGGTTGCTTCCAGAGCTGCAAAATTTTAATTTTTCGGAATTTGGCCAAAAAAATTAAGAAAATTTGATTTTTTTCTCATTTAAATTTTTTTTAAATTATTTTTTCGATTTTCCTTATGTACACATAGGGAAGTATCGAAAAAAAAAATTTCTGCTATTTTTTAAGCCTATACATAAGGAGAAAATCTGTGGTCTCTCCGCGAATAGAGCTTTTTTGTTTCTAGTGTAACAGCTCAAATCCTTTGTTGTTTCCATTGCATTCACCTTAATACACTATAACTCAAAATTTTCAATGAGAAAAAAAAATTTCCTTTTTTGGTCCAAAAATTATCAAAATTAAATTATTTTTCATATTATTTTTTTAAACGAATCATGCACTTTAAAAGTAATTAATTATTGAAGCAAAATATTGTAAGTATTTGCTTACAAAATACTTTGAAAATATTTGGACCAAAAACCAAATTTTATATTTTTTTTTTCTCATGTAACAATTTAGATGTACGATCAGTCGCAACACTATTTCGTCACCTATATGCGTTTTCTCTAAACGTAATTTGTATGCAAGAAAGCAGAGACCATATCCCCTTGTTGAAGATAGGGTTGGCAGAAGCTTATTTCCAGATGTAAATATTTGCTCCGTGATTCGAAAAACTTTACAAAAGATTTAAATTTTTCGATTTGCAAAAAGTTTTATCCTAAATCCTACCAAAATCAGGTTTAACCTACCAACCTATCAAGAGGAAAAAAAACCTACCTGATTTGGTAGGAAACTACCAAAAACGGCAACCCTGAATACAACCAAAACAATTATTAGAAGAAGATTCTCATTATAAAATAATAAGGTTGTTATATAAATTAATAATTTTTTTAAAATGTAAGGTTATGTTGGAAAAAAGGAGCACCGAAGGCAAAAAATTTTCATTAAAATTTTAAGTTTTACAATGAGAATGGTCTTATAATGATTGTTGTTGTAGCTGTTGTTGGTTTTTTATTGTTTTTGTCCATAGCTACAGACTTTTCATAAGAATTCATTGAATATTTTATTTTATTTTCCGGCAAAAAAGGGGGTAAATACGCAAAAATTTAGAACGAACTATATAAAATTTTAAAGGGAATAAATTAAGCTTTCTTAACATGCTAAAATAAGGTTTTTTCAAAAAAAAAAAATTGGTCGAAACTTCAGAAAAATCGTAATATCTCCAAAATTATAGGTCAAATTTCATAACTTTGCGCACCATTATTGTAGCCCATTAAAACATCTTTCTTATGACACCGATATTTTTCATTTCTCATTCAGGAGTTCCCAACTTATGATCATTTTTCCAAAAGCTATATCCGCAACTTGCGATGTCTATATCTCCGAAACTAGATCCGAGCGATTTTTTTTTTTAATTTTTTTATTTTTAGTTCTCTATTACCCCTAAAAATAAAAATAGATTTGGAGAATGTCAGCTAAAGTAAAATTAAGCCAAAATGCCTTCAATCAACAGCTTCTTCCGAAAAATTATCCAATTAACGGCTTTTCCGAAATTTTTCAATTCTTACAAGTCTCGCTTGACATGCAATTAACGGCCTGGCCGCATGGCAACCCTCATGTTGCATCAATTCATATGAGCAGACTTAAAAAACTTCATAATAAAATGTATGAAGCTTTGTTTAGGAAGGGAATTCATACCTCGAATTAGGTAACATGGAAACCAAAATGTTCAGAACATTTGTGCCATCCAAGACAGAAGCTTCCACTAGACGCACAAACGTTTGGCTACTCATCAGACTCAATTGAATGTTGTCTGCTTTGCATTGTGATTTCAAGAATTCAATTTCCTTAATGTTGTGTTCTGCAATTCTCTTTTCACGGCTTTCACATATTTTGTTGTAAATTTTTTCCAAGCAGGCGGAAATTTTCACAACTGAAGAGGTTAATGTTATTGTTTTAAATTCTTCCATTTTTTGTAAGCTAAAAAAAATTGAATAAGTTTCTGTTGATTTGATAAATATTACACTTTTACTAACTCAAATTGCTGCAATTCTGTACACAGTACTCAGTTCCGTAATCCTTGCCACCACACAAGCAAATGTCGAATGCTCTTGCGAAAATTCATTGACCACTTCTTCTAATGAATTTTCTTTTCCTTAACAGTTATTTTTTTACAGCGCAAGTCTACTTTTTTATAGCTTAACTGGGAAATCCGCTCTACTTCTAACAAGGATTAAAAAGTTTACCAAACAAATAACAGCATGTAATCGAGTCAAAACAAAAATCTTATTTACGTTTTGTCAGCTGATTTTGGCATGTTCAATAGCAACGAGTGCGGTTGATAACAGCAACGAGTAAACTTTTAGGCTTAACCCTTGTTTGACGAAGATTTGATGTGGCGAAACTCCTCAGTCGGAACTTAGCAGCACTTCAGGTGACGCAATACAATAAAAAAACAGGGGCCGAATTGCGGCAGTCGTTATCGAGTAAGCAATCGTATCGAATAAAATTTCGAAACGAAACGAGCTCCTGGGTCGCGGCACTCAATTCGATACGAGATGAAATTTTACGATAAAGTTATCGATTTCTTTTATTACCATATGACAAAGTACGTCAAAATTTAAATTTAGTGCAGTTGGTAAAATTTGTGTTAAAAAAAATGAAGCCGGTGTTATTTTTTTTATTCGGAGTCGGAGGAGGAAGGCCAGGACATGCGGATGAGAAGACAACTTCATGATAAAAGCAATCCTTTTTTGCTACGAGCTGCAGTGTAAGGCAAATACAAGTTAAAAATACATAGAAATATTGAAAGTGATTTATTTGCAGATTTAAGAAACGTTTTAGGCTAGCCAAAGAAGCTTTTGAAGCTCAACTTCAGTGGTCATTTATCCACAGCAGTGCCGCCAACGCTTCAGCTAGCATCAACACTTGCACTATTGACCGGCGGAAGCTTTCAACACACAGTTGGGAATGATTATTTAGTTGGAATGTGCCAAAGCACAGACTGCAAAATCGTTGCAAATGTTGTATGTGAAACTGAAACCAAACTGTGCCCTAAGATGATATGTTAAGTCTTATAAGTTTATCAAGCTTACATATAATTGTAGCTTGTGATTTTTCAAATGCCTCGATATTTGTCTTCAAAAGTAACAACTTTGATTCGCTTGGCGTTATTTACTTTTCTTCGGGACATCTTTTTGAGCTTTTTTTAAAGCATAGCTTATCGTTGACGAGTTATCGCTGCTTTTATTTTCACTTTCTAGCAGGTTTTTTAAGGATTTTTCTACCGGTCAGGCTCATCCATTGATGCAAGTTCGGCATTCGTTTCTTTTTCGGTTTCAATCTCGTTTCCGAAAGACTTTACAGAAATACATTCGACCATAGCATCCATTCCAGTTGCCTGTAGTAGCTGCTCTTCTCCTGCATTCAACAGCTTTTCCTCATATGGTCCTCGACCAGTTTGTTTTTTTGAAGCCTTATTGAAAGAAAGCTTTTTCTTAATATTGTGCTCCTGGTCAGCAAACACTTATAAAATTTTACATTACAGGGAAATGCAAAATTTTAAGCAAACGTATCTTTCGCTCTAATTTCGAATCTTTAATGGGAGGACCTGCAGATTTTAATTTTTTAGTTGGCTGCTCCCAGAGCTTTTGGGACATGACTTTCAATTATGTGCTGTTTGGCAGACGACTTTTTGATGCTTCAGCATAAATTCTGCCGTCATATCTTTTTGTAGAGCGTTAATTATATTTGGATTAGTCCTTAAAAGGGGTAAAAAGTTAGATCATTTATTTAATTTAATTTTAAAAACAAAAATATACTTACATTTTATTTCTTTCAAAGAATTCTTGGAATTTTAAATTTTTTTCTCTTACGTCTCGTCAAAATTTTTCGTTCACTTTCGATCAATTACGTAAGTTAATTTGGCTATCAACATTGGTTTACATACACTCGAACTTACTCGTTATGTCTCGTCTATTTTGGTTTAGGCTTCAGTGTGAATTGTTTTAAAAATTGGTGCCAAACGGATTTCCAAATTTTGAATTTTGAAAGTGCTGATCTTTTTTAACATTTCTTTCCAAAATATCTGAAAGACAAAATATTATCAATTCAATTTTAAGCTTTACTTTAAAGAAATGCCTTCAAACTTATACTGTCATTCGGGACTGCCAACAACTTCCTCCTCGATAGAGTAGACTCGGTACTCTACTTGTTAAAATTAAAAATTCGTAAAATTTTGATAAACAATTAAAATTATTTGGGAATTTTGCTTAAAATGTACCATTTGTACCTAAAAGATCTTTGGAAGGCACATAAAGTACAGTTCTTTACCATCTGTTTTAGTACAACGGGACAATTAACATGGTAGAATTATCTCAAATTGATGCAACCGTGAAAGTTGCATCAAAGCAAATGAAGACCAATCGCGCTTTTAGTTATGTGTAATGCTACCGGCCAAACTAGTTTTTATGATAAGCTAGTTTATCATAGGCCAAACTAGTTCATCCGAAGTGTGTTAGTCAAGCCTAGGATGAACTAGAGTTTTTATGGCCTCACTTGGAATTTTAGTATGTTAGGGTAAGTGGGCGGTAGTGATGGGAACTATCGAATAAAAACTATCGAGTTATTCGATAGTCTATTTGTTTTCATTCAGTCGATAGCTGTTCACGATTCACTCATTGATAGTTTCACTCACTAGATCACTCATAGAAAAAGTTCAACTACAGCGAAACTATCGAATAAATACATAGTTCTTTGTATGATTTACAAAAATCACTTGCTTCAAATCACTCAATGACTGAATTTATACAACTGAATGTATTCATTATCTTATTTTTGTGATAATATATTAAGTTAATAAGAGTAATATTTTATGTTGTGCCTCATATACGAATATGCTGTTAAGCAAAAAAATTTGAATCAAAACATAGTTGCAATACGCTGTAGTTGGTATTATTATATTAAATGACTGGATGAATTATGCAAAATTAATAAAAAAAATTTGATTTTTAACAGTGATCAATTCAGTATACAGAATTAATGGTAATCAACACTGAATTAAAATTAAATGAGTGAACGAACGAGTGAAAAAAATCATTCGATAGTCAAAATCATTCAGTTACTAACTATCGATTGTTGAAATCACTCGATTGTTCCCAACACTAGTGGGCGGCCTTCAGCCGCGACTAAAAGGCCAACTAAAGGGCCAACTAAACCATGCACGCTTTGACTGCAGTCAACTTCTGCAAGTGTGCGAATACACACAAATCGTATATCAAAGCTACAACGTACTTAACAAAAAGTTTCGTTCAATTTCCACAAATGTCATTTGCTTAAGGAAAGAGCGAAACTGAACGCACTTTCTGTACGGAATCAGCTGTTTATGCATTGTATATGTACATAAGAAAAAATTTTTGCAATGGAACTTGAAGTGGAAAATACTTTTTTTTGAAATTAATAGAAAATGTGAAAAAGAAGATAATTAAACAGTAAAATAGACGCATTTTATTGAAATCAAAATGTAAAGGAAAGGGCTTGGAGTGAAGTTGCAGAAATATGCATTTTAATGTACACACACAATACATACAACAATTTGATTGACAATTCAGTGATGCCACGCGCTGCATTTGCCAATACTTTTCCCCACAATCTACACGCATAGTACAAAATTAGCATTTCTGTTTTCTTATTTTTTTCTTAAAATTAGTAAAAACAATATCTGGATTACATATATATTGCTTTAAGTATCTAAATTAATGTCATTGAATAACATTTTGTGAATGAATTCAATTTATTAAGGAAATATAAGAAATAAAATTTATGCAATTGTGGGAATATTTCACAAGCTTGTAACTATGGCTACATCGCTTCTTAAGTTCAACGAAGTACAACATAGCCACTAAAAAGTCTTCTCTGAGTTTCTTAAGCATTTGACAGGCTTTTCGTTCAAATTTGACAGTAGGTTACGCTAGGCGATGCATGGTTTAGTTGGGCCTTAAACCATGTACGCTTTGACTGCAGTCAACTTAAGCCCAATTTCCATGTGATCTTATCTTATCTTATTTTATCAAATATCAGGGAGGACATCACATGTTATTAAGATAGCAAATGTATGCTATTCACTCTCGCATTCTCCAAGCGCATTAGGTTCCGTTCGCATGCTTTTTCTTTCTTACAAAAATTTGATTTGATATCCCTGATATGGGATGAAATAAGATAAAATAAGATCACATGGAAATTGGGCTTTATGCAAGTGTGCGAATACACACAAATCGTATATCAAAACTACAACGTACTTAACAAAAAGTTTCGTTCAATTTCCACAAATGTCATTTGCTTAAGGAAAGAGCGAAACTGAACGAACTTTCTGTACGGAATCAGCTGTCTATGCATTGTATACATAAGAAAAAATTTTGCAATGGAACCTGAAGTGAAAAATACTTTTATTTTAAAATTGATAGAAAATGAGAAAAGAAGATGCTTATACAACAAAGTAGACTCATTTTATTACAATGAGAATGTGAAGGAAAGGGCTTGGAGTGCAGTTGCAGAAATATGCATTTTAATATACACACACAATACATACAACAATTTGTTTGACAATTCAGTGATGCCACGCTTTGCTTTTGCCAATACTTTTCCCCACAATCTACACGCATATTACAAAATGAGCACTTTTGTTTTCTTATTTTTTCTTAAAATTAGTAAAAACTATATTTGGATTGCATATTTATTGCCTTAAGTATCTAAATTAATGTCATTGAATAATATTTTGTGAATGAATTCAAATTAGTTAGGAAATATAAGAAATAAAATTTATGCAATTGTGGGAATATTTCATACGCTTGCAACTATGGTTACATCGCTTCTTAAGTTCAACGAAGTACAACATAGCCACTAAAAAGTCTATTCTGAATTTCTTAAGCATCTGACAGGCTTTTCGTTCAAATTTGACAGTCCAACAATCGCTTCACGGCGGTCTTCGGCCGTGGTTCACTGTAGAATATCTAACGTTGGTGTGTTAGCGAAGCCTGAGTTTGACATGGTATATATTTCATGTATTGAGTAACATAATCTACAAATTATATAGCATTAGTTTTAATTTTCTTTTATTCAAAGAACCTTTATGAATTAAAGGGAAAAAAATTAGAAAATATGTACTAATAAATTACAAAATGAATGCTCATGTGGAATTTTTGATTAGTTGTTAAATACCCAAAGCGCATCAGAAAACCACACCTTATTCGTTATTTGTTGGTTCTAAGGTTTCGCACAGCAAGAATACGAATCCACTCGTTCAAAACTGGGTATTTTGTTATCTAATATTCAACTCTTTGAATATTTTTCGTTAGGAGTTTTTATTCACAGATGGCGCACGAAAGACACATGTTTTTTTTATCTTACAATTAGCTAACCAGTCATTGTTTCCATATATAATTTAGAGGTGGCGCTGTTTATTGATTCAAAATGAGCACTTCCGAATTACATACAGCTAACATAGGCAGTTTTCACATTTTATCTGTTTATTGAAATGCATTGGCATTATGATTGTCAGGCTGATCCTCTGTTTAATGATATGTTAAGTGTAGCGTGCAACAATTTTCAGTTATATGTACAATTAAAACGTTACAAAAAATGAACAACCAACTAAGAGTGTTTATTTTGGAAACTTTGTTTGTGTTTTTATTGTTTGCCTATGTCTTAGCATGGGACTTAAAAATAATAATAGTCTCAAAATTTGAACCTGTAAACGGCGCGGAAAGTGTTTGTGTCCGATTTCGTTGAAATTTTTCTAAAAAACCGACTTACTAAAACGTAGAAAAAGCCTGTCTTGTGCCAAGATATAGCGTTTTAGGTATTTTAGTTGTAAGGAAGACGCTGTTGTCGACCCACGCCCACATTTTTCGTGTGGCTAAAAATGCGGACAAAATATGAATTGTAATAGGACACAAACTGTTTGCGCCGTTCACAGGTTTGGTCTAGGAAGTTGCAATTTTTGGGAGAATTTTTTTTCAAACTGTTTGACAACAGTGGGTAGCACCTACCATACAACTAAAATACCTAAGACGCTGTATCTTGGCACCTAGGGCAAATTTTTTCCACGATTCAACGAAATCGGAATAGGATCTAGGAAGCTCAAGTTTTGTAGCTATTATCTTTAAGCCTCATGCTAAGACATAGGCAAACAAAAAAAACATTACAAAATTTTCAAAATCTTCTAGGAAGTACTGGGAAATATATTTTTAAAATAAAATAAAAACTGACCTTATAGGTCAGAATAAAAGGACAATAAAATCATAAAAATTAAACCTGCAAGGGAAAATTAAAAATTGTACCTATTCTAAATAAATTTTATTGCTACATTTTTGTTAAAGTCTCCAAAGCAGTTGGTGTCCTGTGCACGATAATAGTAAAATTGTAGTATTTGACCAGTTGAATCTAAAAGCCAGGTGTGCTAAAAACTAATTAAAACCACATTTAAATTTAGCCTCAAAATTACCATAGAAAATGAAAAAAAAAATTAAAAAAAAAAAAATTTTGAAAACTGATGTTTCAAGCAAATTCGAATTTTTTAAGACCAAGGTGTTTTATTAAAAAGAGCTAATGATGGGACTTAATTCTAAATCTGAATTTATTATGACTCCAATCTTCCCCTTGATCTACCGTTTCTTTCAGTGCTGAGGATGTTTTTTTATGACTCATATTTTCGAATTGAATTTAAACACATACAATTGTTAAATTACCCAATTTTGCCTTTATTAGCTAGATAATTTTATGCCATTCAGCATTTAGCGCAGTCTGAAGGTTAAACTTAAGATTGCCTACTCAGCAATGACGCCTTATTACCGAAATAACAAGAGCTTTAAATATTGTGGTTTATCAGTATAAGCCTGAGGCTCCACATATTGCCACAAGAAATAATCCAATTGATTTCGTAATTGCAAGACATCATGTAACTCTGAGTGAATTTATAGTCTTATTACCGATGGCTAATCGCCTAAATTGGTATTACGGCTTGCGAGTCGCCCTGTTGTTTCGCCTTAAACGTCAAAACTCCGCGAATGTCAAAAATATTCATATTACTTATAGCGAGTCGCCTAACTTTCGTTCGTCAGAAATGTCAAAATCGGGCGAATAGAATTTGTATGTGACAAATATTTGAATGTTTGAAAAACTTTACAAAAAGTTGTGATAGAGAAATTTGAAAAATTTTACAAAAAGTAGATATAGAGAAAATTTTAAAAAGTTTACAAAAAGTACAGATATCGCAATCATGGAAAGCACAAAGAAAACGTCAGTATAAAAACTTATAGATCAATTTTATTCATGCATGTAAAATACTTTTTAATTATTAGCATGAAAAAAAAAACCAATATACAGCAGTTTCATAAACTAGTAAAGCTTATGGAGGAAAATCCTGGACTAACAAAGAGACTTGGTAGTTTTAGGTCGAATAAGAAGGTCAACAAGGATATGTGGGATCAACTCGCAACTGAGATAAATTCGCTACGTGTGATGTAAAAGGTTGGAATTACGGTACTAAGACCGTATAATCCAAATGGGTTTTCCATTAATTCCAATTAATACACAAACGCTTCTTTATTAATCTTGAAGTAAGACACAAATCTGGAAAAACTATTTCTTCATATCTTTCTTGTCAATATTTAAGAAATGAATTTGCTTACAGCCGGCTAGGCAGTTCGAGTGGGTTCGAGCTTTCCCTAATGTTCCGCCGCATTCTTTGAATATTACTATCCACACAACCTCAAAACTATCTTCCAAAAATAAGTCCACATTGCTTATCATTTTATTTTTTTTTTTCACTTGTAGAGGTTCAAAATTTTCACAATTTCAAATTTGAAGTTTATCAGCTGTCAATTTATGTTTTTAAATTGGCAGCAAAACTTCAGATTTGAAGTTTCTTAGACGTAAATTTCTGTTTTTTAACTTGGCAGTATTGTTTTGTAGTCGAACGTGTACATTCGCCAACCATAATACAGAGCCATAGGCGATTCGCCACGGAAGGCGAATCGCCATCGGTAATAGGTCTATAATATTTCAACTTTAGTAACCCTATTACCGATGGCGATTCGCCTGAATTTGTCGATTCGCAGTTGTTATTTATCAACATTCTTTAATTCAAATACTCATTTATATAGAATGATATGTTTTGATAAGCAAAATTTATATGCTTATTGTTGCCCTGTTGAAATTAATTTGATTGACAAACACTTTTAATCTTTTGAATCAACAATACGTATTTATGTTTTATGTTAAAAATATATCATTCTTTACTAGTCCTCCATTGTCTATTCACACCATTAATAATGGAAAGACCTATTTTAGAAATAAGTATCATATTTCTGTTAAAAAATTTGCTGATGTAATGAATATGAAATAAATTTAAGTACTCAACAATACATATTTATGTTTAAATCGTCAGAAAATTTTTGATAAACTTAAAAAGTACACAGTCAAAAGCGATAACATTTATGTACATATTGTTACGAAATTCCTGTCTCTTAGACGATAATTTCGATCTCTTACACTTTTCTGAGTTCGATCACTGGATTGTGTAGCATTCAAAAACACACAAACTTATTATAAAATGATTTATTTAAATCACAAAAGTTAGTTTTTACATGGTACAATTGTTTATTTCATTAATATTCAAAGTCTAATATTAATCTGGCACTGTATAGAGCACTGTTTTACTTATTTACTTAAAATTCACTGTGTTAAAATCAAATGTCTTACTTTTTAAAATCAACTGTGTCACTTTATTGCTTAAATTCAACTGCTTTCAACTACTCAGACAGACAGCGGCTTTTCGGTTTATCATTTTTAGTACAAAAACTGCACTTGGCCGCTAGATGGTGTAAAAGTATTTATATAGCCAGTGATGCTAGCTAGTATCGTTTAGTTTTCTTTCGCTACAATATTGTAGCGAAATTTGGTTTATGCTAGAAAACTCTTGAAATAAATACCAACAAAAGAAACTAAGCGATATTAGCACCATCTAGCGGCAAAGTGCAGTTTTTGTACGAAAAATAATAAACCGAACAGACGCTGCAGTACACAATAAAAAGTCGACAACCGAGAGAAATTATCGCCGTCGTACAACGTACAACGCCATCTAGCATAATAGCAACATTCTGGATAATTGTGAGCTCAACGTCAGTGCGCCATGCTGGTGGATTGTGGATGGTGGTAGAATGCATGCTACAAAGTAGCACTGGTAGGTTGCAGATAATGGTAGAATATACGCCATCTGGCAGGAGTAGATTATTCGAGAAAGTGATGCCTGTAGTAGAAAAGGGTGT
This sequence comes from Tricholauxania praeusta, assembly GCA_949775025.1. Classification (NCBI taxonomy): domain Eukaryota; kingdom Metazoa; phylum Arthropoda; class Insecta; order Diptera; family Lauxaniidae; genus Tricholauxania; species Tricholauxania praeusta. The sequence continues at coordinate 48,956,784 of OX459031.1, forward strand.
CATTTGAGTTTTCGGACACAGTTGTATTTAAACAGTGAAATAGAACACTTGAATTGAAGCAATAAAGTGAATACAGTGTGATCCGTAGTAAAGTAAAACAGTTTTCTATACAGTGTTAAATTAATGTTAGAATTTGAATGTTAATAAAATAAACAATTGTACCGTGTAAAAACTAACTACTGTGATTTAAATAAACCATTTTATAACTAAATAAATTTGTGTGTTTTTAATTGTTACACAATCCAGTGATCGAACTCAGAAAAGTGTAAGAGATCGAAATTATCGTCAAAGAGACAGAAATTTCGTAACAATTGGTGTCAGAAGTGGGATTGTGTAAAAAGAACTAACAATCAATTAAAATGGTTAAGTTTGAAGATCTGAAAGTGGATCAACTGAAGAAGGAGTTGCAGCAGCTGAATCTGCAATCTACTGGCGGAAAGGTGGAGTTACAGAAACGCTTACGGCAGGCTCTTGAGGCTCAAGGTGTATACCTGGAAGAGCATGAATTTTATAGTGATGTATCAGAATCAGCAGCGAAAGTGGAAGAAGCTTCTGGACCGGCGGCAAGTGGTGAAGTTGTGGATATGTCAAAGTTCGAGAAAATGCTTATGGCGATGACGCAGACAATAAATCTACAGATGAATAGCAATATCCAGGCCGTTTAGGAAAAAATAGACCAGAAGTTAAGTCAGAACGCGCTGCAGATCCAGGCGGTTCGGAAAGAAATTGATCAGAGCTTAAGTCAAAATGCACTGCAAATAGACGAGAAGTTAAGTCAAAATGCACTGCAAATAGACCAAAAGTTAAGTCAGAACGCGACGCAGATCCACGAGGCTGTTCGAACGGAGGTTGCCAAAATGGTAAATGGCCTCGATGCAAAAGTGACTGAGTTACGAGATGACGTTGAATCATTCAAGGAAGAAGTTCAAAATAATCTTGAAAAGTTCAAAATAATTTTCAAGACTTTAATAAAAGGATTCAACAATGGAAATAAGTGAACCAACCACTCAAGTGATAAGAGAAATCAGCGCAGAGAGGCTTAAGGCACCCTCGTACGATGGAACAACGCCATTTAGTGTTTGCAAGCTCCAGTTCGAAACAACATCTGGTCACAATCGTTGGGATAACGAAAGCGCAGCTGCAGCGCTAATTGTGGCATTAAAAGGCGCAGCTTCAGAAGTATTGCAAACGGTTCCAGTGGCGGAGCAGAAAAATTACAAGGCGGTGATGGGTGCCTTACAGCGAAAATATGGCAGTGACCACATGAAGCAGATTCACAGATTGGAGTTGAAAAGTCGTATCCAGAAATCTGGTGAGTCCTTTCAGGAGTATGCTGCGGATATTGGGCGATTGGCACATCTTTCCTATCCGGACGAGTTAAGTGTCGTAGCTGAAAAATTCAAAATAGAGGCGTTTATTGACGGCATACGTGACTCAGAAACAAAACGCGAGACAATGAGGAGCCCGAAGACAACATTTAATGAAACAGTAACGGTTGCTCTCACGCAGGAGACGATTGCTTTAACATGCCTCCCATCACTGAAAACTCGTGGGATGGAGGTGGAGGCTGAAAAGAAAAATGCATCGTTCGCCAGCGGTAGCTTCAGCGGAAAATGCTACAACTGTGGTAAACAGGGACACATGGCACGTGACTGCAAATCACGTCGTAAACGGTCTGCATCACGTTCACCAAGAAGAAGAATTGGAAATAGGGTGGACGATGGCAAAAATAGTAGCGAGAAGCAGTCGTTAAACTAAAGAGAGTCAGTACAGCGGGGCGTGAGCTGACTCTAACAGATGATTGCCCCATAGTCTTGGTTTCGAAGCTCTGCCGAAATTCCAACAGCCTTACCATCGGTGGAAAAATCAACGGAAGGCTTACTTTGGATACAGGCGCATCGCATTCAATTGTGAGGAAAGACTTATTTGATAGACGACGAGTAACGCCATTAAATGGGATCCAATTGAGAACAGCGACAGGAGAAATTGCGCAAATAGTAGGAAAAGTTACAGCGAGTATTCTCATCGGCAACAAAACTGTGGAACATGATTTTATTGTTGCAAATATCACCGATGAGGTTATCATTGGCGTGGACTTCATGATTCGACACGGGTTCACTTTGGATCTTAAGAAAAAAAAACGTTAAGGTATGCCAATGTAGAGTTACCTTTAGACATTGGCTGTGGACAAAAATTAACAATTGCAAGAGTTTACATAAGTGAGCGCTGTCGAATTGAACCCAACACCGAAGAAATTATTTGGGCCACAACAAATGAAGACTGTGGGACAAGCCATCTGTGGGTAGTGGAAGCAGATAAGAAAAATTTTAAGAAAGACCTGATTATTGGAAAGACCCTAGTAAACACAAGAACAGACAGAAAAATACCGGTGCGAATTTTGAATCCAACAAATAAGCCGAAATGGATGCAAAAAGGTGAACTTATAGCGCATTGTGAGAAAGTTACGGCTGTGATAAATTGTAAAAATGACCAGCAGAACACACAAGGTACAACTTTAACGAAATCGTCGGCCTTGGAAATATTGACGAAAGAATGGACGAAGGAGTTGTCTGCCCAGAACAAAAATAAAGCAAAAAGGTTTCTGCAAAAGCATTGGCTGATATTTGCGTCCAAAGGAGAAAATAATGGCCGAACATCAGTTGTCAAACATCGTATTGATACAGGTGATTTTCATCCGATTCGTCAACCTCCAAGGAGGCTAGCACTCGCTAAGAGAGAAGAAGTGACGGGCCTTATAGAAGATATGGCACGAGAAAATGTCATTGCACCATCAGAAAGCCCAAGGAGTTCACCGGTCGTACTTGTGAAGAAAAAGGATGGAAGTATGCGATTCTGTGTGGATTACAGAAAATTGAATGACGTCACCAAAAAAGACAGCTACCCGTTACCCAGAATCGATGATACACTGGATACGTTATCTGGAGCAACATGGTTTTCCACCCTGGACTTACAAAGTGGATATTGGCAGGTGGAAATAGATGAAAAAGACAACGAGAAAACAGCCTTTAGTATTGGGAATGGTCTATGGCAGTTCAACGTCATGCCGTTTGGTCTTTGTAACGCTCCAGCTACGTTTGAGCGGTTAATGGAACGAGTTCTCAAAGGACTACATTGGAAAACTTGTCTAGTGTATCTCGATGACATAATCATCATAGGTAAAGATTTTGATGACCACTTGAAAAATCTGGAGGAAGTGTTTGAGCGCTTGGAGGCAGCTAGACTAAAATTAAGTGCGAAAAAGTGCTCACTTTTCCAGCGTGAAGTCAAATATCTGGGGCACAAGGTTACGTCAGAAGGAATACACACAGATGAAGATAAAATAAAAGCTGTGAAAAATTGGCCACGACCATCTAATCTTCATGAGTTGCGAAGTTTCTGGGTCTATGCACTTATTACAGACGCTTTGTTCCTGGTTTCGCAAATGTTGCAGGCAGTCTACATGAGCTGACACAGAAGAATCGGAAATTCGAATGGAGTGGTGCACAGGAAACTGCATTCCAAAAGCTGAAAGAATTACTGTCTAAAGCGCCAATACTCGCGTATCCAATACCCGGCAAAGAATTTGTATTGGACACCGATGCGAGTGGCCATGGTATTGGAGGAGTTTTGTCCCAAATCATCAATGGTCAAGAAAAAGTCGTCGCATATTTCAGCAAAATTTTGGCGAAACCTGAGAGGAATTATTGCGTAACTCGGAGAGAGCTACTGGCAGTAATGGAATGCGTGAAACACTTCCATAAGTACTTATATGGATAGCACTTTCTCCTGAGAACAGACCATGCGGCATTAAGGTGACTACTTCAATTCAAGGATCCTGAAGGTCAAATCGCACGGTGGATAGAACGCTTGCAGAGCTATGATTTCACCATAGAGCATCGCAAAGGAAGCCAGCATGGAAATGCGGATGCACTTTCCCGTCGTCCATGTAAAATTGAATGCGGTCATTGTTCGCGAACAGAAAATAAAACTGGAACAATTGATGTGCGCCTTTTGAACGTTTTGCCTGAAGAAAAGTGGACAAAAGAGGAGGTAAAACGAGACCAGCGCAATGATACAGATTTGGCAACTATAATTAAGTATAAGGAGCTGGGTAGGAAACCGGCGTGGCAAGAAATTTCAAATGAAAGCCAAATCTGTAAATCATACTGGGCGGAATGGCAAAGTTTGCAGTTGCATGATGGTTGTCTCTACCGAATATGGGAAAGCGAGGATGGTAAAACTCGCTCAAAACTGCTGGTTATTCCAAAGGCCAAATTCAAGGAAATAATCGAGGATTATCACAATGGATCGAGTGGTGGACATCTGGGCATAACGTAAACCACAGAGAAAATAAAGAAACGGTTTTATTGGGTAGGATGCCAAGAATCAGTTGCTGACTGGATCCGCCGTTGTGACCAATGTGCAATTGCTAAAGGACCAAGGCAACGCACTCGGGGAAAAATGCATCAGTATAACGTTGGAGCTCCCTTTGAGAGGATAGCCATGGATATAGCGGGACCTTTTCCAATCAGCAATGCAGGAAATAAATACATCCTTGTGGTAATTGATTATTTCATTAAGTGGCCAGAAGTATATCCCATTCCCAATCAAGAAGCAAAAACAGTGGCAGACATTTTCATCAAAAATTGGATTTGCCGATATGGAGCTCCACTTGAGTTGCATTCCCACCAAGGACGAAATTTTGAGTCGACACTTTTTAAGGAGGTTTGCGACATGCTTGGAATACAGAAGACACGCACCACAGCTTTGCATCCTCAGTCCGATGGCATGGTCGAAAGGTTCAACCGTACTCTAGAGGAGCATTTAAAAAAGGTTGTTGATAAAGGACAAAAAGATTGAGATGAGCACCTACCAATGTTTCTGATGGCTTATCGGTCGGCAATACACGATACCACTACAGTCACGCCAGCAAAAGCCATTTTTGGTACGGCTTCCAGCAGATTTCAAGTACGGAGTAAGCGTTGTCCCAGAAACGACCCATGCTGACGATTACATGTCGCGGAAAAGAGAAGAATTAGCAGATATACACGAGCTTATCAGGAGACGTACTCAATTGGCTAGCGACAAGATGAAAGCTCGGTTTGACCTGCGAGCAAATACTGAAGGGTTCGAAGAAGGTCAACTAGTGCTGCTACATAACCCACAACGAAAACGAGGCTTGTCTCCTAAATTACAGACTCATTGGGAGGGACCTTACCGGATCGTCACAAGGATTAATGATGTTGTGTATCGAATCCAAAAATACCCCGGGAACAAAAGTAAGTTAAAAATAGTCCACATCGAAAGGCTGGCACCTTATACTAGGGACGGAGAGACTCTTGTTCGGGACGAACAACTTTAAGAGGAGGGCAGTGTAGCGAAATTTGGTTTATGCTAGAAAACTCTTGAAATAAATACCAACAAAAGAAACTAAGCGATATTAGCACCATCTAGCGGCAATGTGCAGTTTTTGTACTAAAAATAATAAACCGAACAGACGCTGCAGTACACAATAAAAAGTCGACAACCGAGAGAAATTATCGCCGTCGTACAACGTACAACGCCATCTAGCATAATAGCAACATTCTGGATAATTGTGAGCTCAACGTCAGTGCGCCATGCTGGTGGATTGTGGATGGTGGTAGAATGCATGCTACAAAGTAGCATTGGTAGGTTGCAGATAATGGTAGAATATACGCCATCTGGCAGGTAGTAGATTATTCGAGAAAGTGATGCCTGTAGTATAAAAGGGTGTCATTTGAGTTTTCGGACACAGTTGTATTTAAACAGTGAAATAGAACACTTGAATTGAAGCAATAAAGTGAATACAGTGTGATCCGTAGTAAAGTAAAACAGTTTTCTATACAGTGTTAAATTAATGTTAGAATTTGAATGTTAATAAAATAAACAATTGTACCGTGTAAAAACTAACTATTTTGATTTAAGTAAACCATTTTATAACTAAATAAATATGTGTGTTTTTAATTGTTACACAATCCAGTGATCGAACTCAGAAAAGTGTAAGAGATCGAAATTACCCACTGGGCATTAAAATAATCGGCAGCTCTCGATGAAAATCGAAAGCATTTAATAAGCATTTATAAGGTTCTAAATTTATACCAGAGTATTTATTCCCCTCTTAGGAGAATAAAATTAAATCCTGCGATGAAAAATATTTATGAAACATTTCCAAACTGCAAATTAAGATGCTCACAAATACAAAAATTACTTAGAACTTTAAAAGTATTTATCAAGGTCTTAACGACGTTTTGTGAGAGGTTCTTAAAACGTCTATAAACATTTCTTTCTTAAGGAGAGCTAAGGTATTTATAAGGTCTTAAGAAGCATTCGGAAGATCTTCATAAAACGTTTATAAATATTTTTGTATTCGAAAATTTAAATATTTATCAAGGCCTTCAAAAAGTGTTTGATAAACTAGAAAGATTATTGTATTCCCATGCTGAAGGTACAGTAGTCAATACAAAACCTTTTATCCAACACTTTGCACTATTTTGAATGACATTTTCGCATCAAAAACTAAAATTATTACTATCGTTGAATGAATTTAATTACACGAGTACGTTAAGATTTTTAAAAATCAAAATATCGGAATATGTTAGCTGTACTTCCTTAAATTTTTTCAAGATCTCTATAGAACTTTGTATAGGTTAATGTATTTGTCGAACTTTTTCCATGAGGTCTATAAAACTTTATTTGGTTTCATGTATTCATAGAACTCTTCACAAGAGCTCCATAATACTTTTAATGATCTCACAGTTACCGAGGCAGCAACGTACGTTTCGAATAATAGGCTTACCAAACGCCCGCAATTCAATACAAATTTTTAAATGACCATTAATCTTACAAAAATTTAATAAACTTATAACTTACGCATTTTTTGAAGAATTCAAGATTTTGAATTTGACAAATTCTTGATTAAAGTGACCAAAAGTAATATAGCTATTTTTGACTTATGTATCCCGTTTTGACATTTCCGCCAAAGTTAAATTATGTTTATAAATGGTCACCTGCCCCCACATTGGTTGTCCAATGCTAAAATCTGATCAACTAAAGAGGCTGAAAATCGAGTTTTGCTCAATAACTCGGAAAGTAAGCCACAAAAGAAAAATATATTGAGACCAATGTTGTAGAGCAGATGAAAACACATCGATTTCATACCCGAAATATTTCCATGTGACAAGATTTGACCCACCATTGATTAAAATTTGCAATAAATACTATAATTTCGAACAAAAATAGTTATTTTGGGCGCAAAATCCAGTTTTCAGAATAAAACAAATAATATTACCTTAAAATTTTCCATACAAAAATTTTTCGCCAAAATACTAACTATTGTTTGAAAATCGCGATGGCGGATGGATATTTTAAAGCTATGAAAGGGAGGTCAAATCTGGCCATACGGAAATGGTTCGGTTATAAGATCGATTTGTTTTCATTTTTTTCTACAACATTGGCCTTAATATATTTTTCTGTTTCTGTCATGGCATTGAACCAGTTTACGGGCAGGTGACAATTTTTATTACGTACACCACTAGCATTGTCGAATGAAACATAATTTATCTTTGATTTACGAAATTTTTACAAAATTTTGTAGATTGGAATCACTAATCAAAATTAAGTGTTTAAAAATTATATATGCTAAATTTGTTTTTAAATATATAAGGTATTACAATAACTAAATTGAGAAAAAAAAAATAAACGCAAGATGGCCCAAGGTATGTTCATTCAAATTTGGGTTATAATTCATATTTCTATAGACTGCATACAAAAGTAGCTCAAAAGCGCTTCTTCATTACTTTACATCTTATAGTAACCCTAACAATAGACTCAAAACCATTTTAAATAAACAATTTAAACATACTTAAACTGTCAAGTTTTATTAAGCCCTAGAGATAATCCTTAAGTTTAAAGTACCTCTTATGAAGCTTTTGAGATAATCCTTAAGTTTTAAATGCCATTTACCGAGGAATTTTAAAAAAATGGCGTCGTCCGCCATCTTTTTCAAAATACATGCCGACAAAATAGCAACAACAACACAAAATTAAATGAGTTTCTTTTCTTTTGCCAAAGTAATGATTTTTTCTGCACAAAATCTTTTTATTTCGATATGCTTTTACCTAAGAAATCATTAAAGCATATTTTGAAACATAAATATTAAAGAAAAAACTAAAAACAATTTTCGCCCAAATATTTTATTTTTCTAAAATGCAATATTTCGGAAGCGCGTTAAATTTTTCGAAGCAAAACCACAAACTTCACCATAAATCTTTGCTCGCACGTATATTTTGTTCAATAATTGTGCCGAAATTCATAATTATTCATTGCATCATTTCCATCCTGTCATTTTATATTTCCATTTGTTATTCTCTTTTTATCTATTTAATTTTGTAGTACATACTGCAAAAAGTATGTATAACAAAAATAAAATCTTTATTAAAACTTCGTCAAAATAAAATAAACCTCATTAAATTTCCGTTCGAAAAAAAATTGTGTACAAATATTTTCAAAAACTCAAATTATTTATAGACCTCTAACCAGCATAAAACACATCATTTATTGACCTCTTCAATAGGTTTTGAAAACGTCGTTTCTAACTCTTACATAAACCTCTTGAAGGTCCCCATAGAAGGTGCCCTTTTGGTCTTAAGTAGCATTTATTCTGTGTTTTAAAACCTCTTTAACGAATATTTTCAAGAGTTCTGCTCTTAAAGAATGGTTATATAGAACTCTTGAAGAGCCTAATAAATGCAAAAATGCCTAGTGGGTATCGTCAAAGAGACAGAAATTTCGTAACAATATGTTTAGAATTTTCAGACTTGTTGTTTTCATTGTGTACATTTTGATTGGATCAGATGAAAATAGTCTTGGGTATTTCCATGTAAATGTGGACACGGTATATTATTATTTTTTTATAGCTTTTCAATCTTCAACTATATCCAAATTAATGTTCAATAATAGTAGTTTTGCCACCACGTGTCAAATTTAAGATTTGACCATAAAATTCGTCATTATTTTCTGTTCTAGTTACTGTATGTACGCGTGCTTTCAGTTTTGAAAAAAAATAATTTTTTAAATCTCTGTGTTTTGAGTTTCTTGTTTTAGTTGGTAAGTAAGTTTCATGTACCTAATATTACATATATTCATGTTATCAACAATGCGTTGCTACACTCGTTTTGAGAAAGCTGAGTGCTAAAAAATAAAGAAAAAAGATACCCTTGTTTTTTGTAACGCGAGCTACCAATAAGTACATTTTTTTCGAGTATTGTAGGTGTTTGTTGTCTAATTCAAACAAATACTTAGATTCTCTTTTTGTGTTTCAATTTGTACCGAATAACGGTAAAAACATCCTCCGTTTGATTTTACTAGTCTAAATTAAATGTAAGTACTTTTTGTAACGCGAGTTACCGGTAACTCGCATCTTCATCATTTAACAAGAGTTTCTGATAATTTTTATCTATCTTCTTTAGACTGAAATTTTTTTTTTGGTTTAGGACCAAATGCCGCTCACGGCTGCCGAAAAAATGAAAAGAAGGAGGGAAAAATTAAAAGTCGAGGGAAAATACGATGATTTCAAAAAGACATATAGGGAAGCTTGCCGAAAGAAGAGAGCAAAAATTGATAGTTTGTCAGAAGCAGAAAAGAAAGAAATAATACGTCATGAACGTTGGAATATCCAAAACCCATTTGATTTACTGGCAAAATGAGAAACTGCAAATGGCCCAAACATCAAAAGAAGTAAACATGGATATCTTACCAAAACATTTATATTATGAAGATGTGTGTGGATGTAGTAGTGATACTTATAGTTCTGAGGATAATATACCATTATCTGTACTTAAATCATAATTCACAGCATTCCCGAGTTATGCATTCTAGAGTAATTTGATTTATTATTCAATTTTTGTTTCATTTAAATTTTTGCACATTAAAGACTGAAAAAGTTCCTTATTATTATTAAACTTTGATTTTATTATTATTCTTGTGTATTACAGCTAGAAAAAGCTCCTTATATTGGTATAAAAGTGTTTGGTAACGCGAGTTACCAATTTTTTGTAACGCGAGTTACCACATAATTTTTGAATTATTTTAAAAATTACGATTCATTATCGCTGTTTCTAACAATGGTAAGCTTATTGATATATTGCTCATTTATTTATGTCAAATATAAAGCAGTCTACTCACAAATTTCGGAGAAACTTTCAAATGAAATTTACTCTCTGAACATGTTGTCCAAAATTGGTATCGCGAGTTACCAACACAATTTATTATTTTACTGGATAAATACTATTTTAACACTGAATTTTTAGACTAATGTAGGACAAGAGAAATGTTATGTGTTCACAAGGAATCCAATTGTATCAGTTAACCTAAAGAATTAAAACTTATGGAATCATTAAACTCAAAAATTCTTTCTGGATGTAACGCGAGTTACCATGGAATTACCCTCTTATAAAAAAAAAATCTTTTTACTTTGCAATATGCAAAGTAGCAATTTCATTGATTGTAGAATTTTAATTTAAAATGATGCATCATTTGATGAACTAAAATGGGTCAATTTCAAGCTTGGTGTGCCACAACAATTTTTTGGCAAATTGCTCGTTCCTGATTTGTGGCCTACTGGTGTAAAGATTCGTCCCTTTGAAAATTTTCGAAGAGTGAAGGACTCCCAAGTAGTGAAATAGTACCTGCTTCAATAAATTTGGTGACTCAATTTGATGCAAATTCGTTAAAAATCTATTTTCAGAACATGTCTGGGATACGAACTAAAACCAATGCTGTTCGTGCTGCTAGTTTGCATTGTGACTACGATGTATATGTTTTAATTGAAACTTGGCTAAATGCTGATTTCTATGATAGTGAGGTTTTTGATTTAAATTTATTTATGGTTTATCGTAAAGATAGGGATCCTATCAAAACTGGTTGCCTTAGAGGTGGGGGGGTTTTGATAGCTATTAGGCGCTCTTTAAACTCTAATTATGTTAAACTTGATAATGCTGATTCCCTTCTGGATAAGCTTTGTGTGTCCATTCAGAATGAGAATAATTTGCTGTACATCTGTGCTTCTTACATTCCACCAAATAGCTCTTTGGATCTTTATGCGGCACATATTGACAATATTTTGCAATTGCCTATGGAAAAAAGTGAATCTCATATGTGTATTTTGGGTGACTTCAATTTATGTGATATTAATTGGACATCAATGAATGATGATCGGTATTTAATTCCAAATAACGTAAACAAATTGCATGAGATTTATGCAATCGATGGCTTTTTCAGCCTTGATTTGATGCAGATAAACTTTTGCAGCAATAAATTAAGTAGGATTCTTGATCTCATTTTTATTAGTAACAATGTTAAATACAATTTGATTGAGTGTCCTTTCCCAATTTCAGAATCGGATATGCATCATGTTCCGATTGTTGTTACACTAGGATTTTATACTTTTAATAAAGTCTGTGATGCAAACCTAAGAAATTTCAATTTTCATAGTTGCAATTTTGATATTTTGGAAAATGAATTTGAATCCATAAGCTGGTCTAGCATTTTTGATTGCAATGATTTAAATTTTTGCTTTAATAGTTTTAAAGATAATATTTTTACTATTTGCTCTAGACATATCCCTTTTGTTCCCAAAAGAGTTCATAAATTGCCATGGTATTCTAAGGGACTGAAAAAGCTGAAAAATTTACGTAATAAATTTTGGAAACTATTTAAAGAGACAAATGATCCATTGCACCAAAGTAAATACCTCCATCATATGAAAGAGTTTAATTTTTTAAATAAATTTTTATATAAGAAATATGTAACAAATTTTGAGGCTAATATAAAAAGTAACCCAAAATCATTCTGGAATTTTATAAGCTCGAGGAAAACTCGTTCTTCTGTTCCTACCAGTATGTCTTTTAATGGTGTTTCATCAAGCTCGTTGAATGATTCTGTGAATCTTTTTGCAAAATTTTTTGAATCAAATTTTGCAACAAGTAATTCTGTCTTTGATCCGATAGTTCTTGAGAAAATCGAACCATTAATTGATTTTGGCACGCTCCAGCTAACGTTGGAGGACATTATCTGTGGTATAGCGGACTTGAAAAATTCCCAAAAATCGGACGTTGATGGCATATGCCCTTATCTTTTTAAAAAATGCTTTAAAACTTTGTCCGCTCCTTTATGCATGATATTTAATAAATCGTTAGAAATGGGTAACTTTATTGATGCCTGGAAGGTAGCATTTCCCACTAGGCATTTTTGCATTTATTAGGCTCTTCAAGAATTCTATATAACCATTCATTAAGAGCAGAACTCTTGAAAATATTCGCTAAAGAGGTTTTAAAACACAGAATAAATGCTACTTAAGACCAAAAGGGCACCTTCTATGGGGACCTTCAAGAGGTTTATGTAAGAGTTAGATACGACGTTTTCAAAACCTATTGAAGAGGTCAATAAATGATGTGTTTTATGCTGGTTAGAGGTCTATAAATAATTTGAGTTTTTGAAAATACTTATACACAATTTTTTTTCGAACGGAAATTTAATGAGGCTTATTTTATTTTGACGAAGTTTTAATAATGATTTTTTTTTGTTATACATACTTTTTGCAGTATGTACTACAAAATTAAATAGATAAACAGAGAATAACAAATGGAAATATAAAATGGCAAGATGGAAATGATGCAACGAATTATTATGAATTTCGGCACAATTATTAAACAAAATATACGTGCGAGCAAAGATTTATGGTGAAGTTTGTGGTTTTGCTTCGAAAAATTTAACGCGCTTCCGAAATATTGCATTTTAGAAAAATAAAATATTTGGGCGAAATTTTTTTTTAGTTTTTTCTTTACTATTTATGTTTCAAAATATGCTTTAATGATTTTTTATATCGAAATAAAAAGATTTAGTGCAGAAAAAATCATTACTTTGGTAAAAGAAAAGAAACTCATTTAATTTTGTGTTGTTGTTGCTATTTTGTCGGCATGTATTTTGAAAAAGATGGCGGACGACACCATTTTTTTAAAAATCCTCGGTAAAAATCATTAAAAACTTAAGGATTATCTCAAAAGCTTCATAAGAGGTACTTTAAACTTAAAGATTATCTCTAGGGCTTAATAAAACTTGACACTTTAAGTTTGTTTAAATTGTTTATTTAAAATGGTTTTGAGTCTATTGTTAGGGTTACCATATGATGTAAAGTAATGAAGAAGCGCTTTTAAGCTATTTTTGTATGTAGTCTTTATAGATACTTTGGGCCATCTTGCGTTTATTTTGTTTCTCAATGGTAATACCTTATATTTTTTAATACAAATTTAGCATATATAATTTTTAAACGCTTAATTTTGATAAGTGATTCCAATCTACAAAATTTTGTAAAAATTTCGTAAATCAAAGATAAGTTATGTTTCATTCGACAATGCTAGTGGTGAACGTAATAAAAATTGTCACCTGCCCGTAAACTTTTTCAATGCCATGACAGAAACAGAAAAATATATTAAGGCCAATGTTGTAGAGGAGATGAAAACAAATCGATCTTATAACGGAACCATTTCCGTATGGCCAGATTTCATAGCTTTAAAATATTTATCCGCCATCGCGATTTTCGAACAATAGTAAGTATTTTGGCGAAAAATGTTTTTATGGAACATTTTAAGGTAATATTATTTGTTTTATTCTGAAAACTGGATTTTGCGCCCAAAATAACTATTTTTGTTCGAAATTATAGTATTTATTGCAAATTTTAATCAATGGTGGGTCAAATCTTGTCACATGGAAATATTTCGGGTATGAAATCGATTTGTTTTCATCTGCTCTACAACATTGGTCTCAATATATTTTTCTTTTTGTGGCTTACTTTCCGAGTTATTGAGCAAAACTCGATTTTCAGCCTCTTTAGTTGATCAGATTTTAGCATTGGACAACCAATGTGGGGGCAGGTGACCATTTATAAACATAATTTAACTTTGGCGGAAATGTCAAAACGGGATACATAAGTCAAAAATAGCTATATTAATTTTGGTCACTTTAATCAAGAATTTGTCAAATTCAAAATCTTGAATTCTTCAAAAAATGCGTAAGTTATAAGTTTATTAAATTTTTGTAAGATTAATGGTCATTTAAAAATTTGTATTGAATTGCGGACGTTTGGTAAGCCTATTATTCGAAACGTACGTTGCTGCCTCGGTAACTGTGAGATCATTAAAAGTATTATGGAGCTCTTGTGAAGAGTTCTATGAATACATGAAACCAAATAAAGTTTTATAGACCTCATGGAAAAAGTTCGACAAATACATTAACCTATACAAAGTTCTATAGAGATCTTGAAAAAATTTAAGGAAGTACAGCTAACATATTCCGATATTTTGATTTTTAAAAATCTTAACGTACTCGTGTAATTAAATTCATTCAACGATAGTAATAATTTTAGTTTTTGATGCGAAAATGTCATTCAAAATAGCGCAAAGTGTTGAAAAAAAAGGTTTTGTATCGACTACTGTACCTTCAGCATTGGAATACAATAATCTTTCTATTTTATCAAGCACTTTTTGAAGGCCTTGATAAATATTTAAATTTTCGAATACAAAAATATTTATTAACGTTTTATGGAGATCATCCGAATGCTTCTTAAGACCTTATAAATACCTTAGCTCTCCTTAAGAAAGAAACGTTTATAGACGTTTTAAGAACATCTCATAAAACTTCGTTAAGACCTTGATAAATACTTTTAAAGTTCTAAGTAATTTTTGTATTTGTAAGCATCTTAATTTGCAGTTTTGAAATGTTTCATAAATATTTTTCATCGCAGGATTTAATTTTATTCTCCTAAGAGGCGAATAAATACTCTGGTATAAATTTAGAACCTTATAAATGCTTATTAAATGTTTTCGATTTTCATCGAGAGCTGCCGATTATTTTAATGCCCAGTGGGTTGTCAATCCCATCAATAAAAGTGGCAACAAAAACAATGTTTCCAATTATCCACCGATATCAAAATTGTCGACAATTTCTAAACTATTTGAAGGTGTTGTAAAAAAGAAAATTTTCTTCGCTGCTAAGAACTCTATTAGTCAAATGCAACATGGCTTTTTTCCTGGCCGCTCTACTGTCACTAATTTGGCAGTTTTCTCCAATTATTGCATTTCTGCGTTTTCAAATGGTCTTCAAGTTGACACGATTTATACGGATTTTTCGAAAGCTTTCGATAAAGTTCCACATAATGTGCTTATTGCGAAATTGTCGAAGCTGGGTTTCCACCAGACCTTGAAACTTTTATACTTTTATTCAAAAAGTTTTCAAAATAAAAGTTTCTTAAAACTTTTTTGTTATAAAAGTTTTTATAAACTTTCTTCAAAAACTTTTATTGAATAAAAGTTTTTCCAAAAAACTTTTTCAAAAAGTTTTTACATAAAAGTTTTTTCAAAAAACTTTTATAAAAAACTTTTTCATAAGAGTTTTTCTGGAAAACTTTTAAAAAAAACTTATATTAATAAAAGTTTTTTTTAAAAGTTTTTTTTGACTTTTATTAATAAAAGTTTTTTTTAAAAGTTTTTTTTAACTTATATTTTTAACAGTCACATGCAAAGAGTTTTTTTTGACTTTTATTTTTCAAAAGGCGAAAATAAAAGTTTTTTTTGTATGAAAGAACGAGGAAAATCCAAAAATAATATCTTGGATCACTAAGCAAAAAATTTCAAAGGAGAAAACTTAGGATTATTGATAATAAAGTCCAAAGGAAAATACTTAAGATGTTTCTGAAAAGAAAGAAATTTATGATAATTATGAACTTATAATTTTTAGAAAAATTGTGCTTAACGCATCAATGGGAAAAGGCCGAAAATGGATTTTGGGAGTACAGGGGAGGTTCCTGACCCTCCAAAGAGGTGTTTTGGACCCATTTTTCGAAAAAAATTTTATTGCACGAATCGATGGGAAAAGGCCGAAAATGGATTTTGGAAGTGACAAGTGAGGTCCCCGACCTTCCTAAATGGGATTTTTGGACCCATTTTTCGAAAAAAATTTTATTGCACGAATCGATGGGAAAAGGCCGAAAATGGATTTTGGAAGTGACAAGTGAGGTCCCCAACCCTCCTAAATGGGATTTTTGGACCAATTTTTCAAAAAAAATTTTATTGCACGAATCGATGGGAAAAGGCCGAAAATGGATTTTGGAAGTGACAAGTGAGGTTTCGACCTTCCTAAATGGGATTTTTGGACCCATTTTTCGAAAAAAATTTTATTGCACGAATCGATGGGTAAAGGCCGAAAATGGATTTTGGAAGTGACAAGTGAGGTACCCGACCTTCCTAAATGGGATTTTTGGACCCATTTTTCGAAAAAAATTTTATTGCACGAATCGATGGGAAAAGGCCGAAAATGGATTTTGGAAGTGACAAGTGAGGTCCCCGACCATCCTAAAAGGGTTTTAGGACCCATTTTTCGAAAAAAATATTACTCGTGTTATAAAATTTTTTTTCGAAAATTGAGTCCAAAAAACCCATTTAGGATGGTCGGGGACCTCACTTGTCACTTCCAAAATCCATTTTCGGCCTTTTCCCATCGATTCGTGCAATAAAATTTTTTTCGAAAAATGGGTCCAAAAATCCCATTTAGGAGGGTCGGGTACCTCACTTGTCACTTCCAAAATCCATTTTCGGCCTTTTCCCATCGATTCGTGCAATAAAATTTTTTTCGAAAAATGGGTCCAAAAATCCCATTTAGGAAGGTCGGGGACCTCACTTGTCACTTCCAAAATCCGTTTTCGGCCTTTTCCCATCGATTCGTGCAATAAAATTTTTTTTGAAAAATTGGTCCAAAAATCCCATTTAGGAGGGTTGGGGACCTCACTTGTCACTTCCAAAATCCATTTTCGGTCTTTTTCCATCGATTCGTGCAATAAAATTTTTTTCGAAAAATGGGTCCAAAAATCCCATTTTAGGAGGGTCGGGGGCCTCACTTGTCACTTCCAAAGTCCATTTTCGGCCTTTTCCCATCGATTCGTGCAATAAAATTTTTTTCGAAAAATTGGTCCAAAATCCCATTTAGGAGGGTCGGGGACCTCACTTGTCACTTCCAAAATCCATTTTCGGCCTTTTCCCATTGATGCGTTAAGCACAATTTTTCTAAAAATTATAAGTGCATAATTATCATAAATCTCTTTCTGTTCAGAAACATCTTAAGTATTTTCCTTTGGACTTTATTATAAATAATCCTAAGTTTTCTCCTTTGAAATTTTTTGCTTAGTGATCCAAATAAATTTTTTTTGGATTTTCCTCGTTCTTTCATACAAAAAAAACTTTTATTTTTGCCTTTTGAAAAATAAAAGTCAAAAAAAACTCTTTGCTTGTGACTGTTAAAAATATAAGTTAAAAAAAAACTTTTAAAAAAAACTTTTATTAATAAAAGTCAAAAAAAACTTTTAAAAAAAACTTTTATTAATAAAAGTTTTTTTAAAAAGTTTTTTTTGACTTTTTGAAATAAAAGTTAAAAAAAACTTTTACTTTTATTTTCGGATATAAAAGTTTTAAGGAAACTTTTACTTTTATTTCACAAAAATAAAAGTTTAAAGTTTACTTTTACCTAAAAAAAAACTTTTATAAAAGTTTATTTCAAGCTCTGGTTTCCACTCCAAATTTTTGAATTGGCTCAGTTCTTATCTGAGTAATAGAGTGAACTTTGTGCAAATTGATGGAGTCAATTCTTAATGTTTTATTGCGACATCCGGTGTACCACAAGGTAGCATTTTAGGCCCGCTTCTATTTATTTTATTTGTAAATGATATTTGCTCTTGTTTTACGAAAGCGAAATTCTTACTCTATGCTGATGATCTGAAATTATTTCTTGAAATCCGTAGTAGTTGTGACATAGTTGATCTTCAAAATGATTTAAAAAATTTATCTGATTGGTGCATTAGAAACCAATTATATGTAAATACTGATAAGTGTTATCAGGTTACTTTTTGTAAGTCTGCAATTTCCTTAACATCTAGTTATTTTTTCAGTAATACCAATTTAAGAAAAGTTAACAATGTATTAGATCTTGGTGTCTTATTCGATTCTAAGTTTACATTTGTCAGCCATATCGATTACATTATTCCGAAGTGTTACTCGATGCTGGCATTCGTCAGGCATAATAGTTCAGAATTTATTGATCCATATACACGGAAAATTTTGTATATGTCGTATGTTAGATCTAGACTCGAATATGCTGCAATAATATGGTTCCCGTTTTTCTCTGTTCACTGCAATAGATTAGAGAGAGTTCAAAAAAGGTTTCTTAAGTTTGCACTTAGCACTATTAACTTCTCGGAACCTATTCCCTCATATAACTCACGCTGCTTGTTAATCAACCTCAAATCACTGCATTCGAGACGAATCATTGCTTCCTTGATGTTTGTTTATGATATTGTATCTGGGCTTATAGATTGCTCATATTTACTTGAGTGCATAAATTTCAGGGTTCCTTTTAGAACTTTGCGTCATTGTAATTTGTTCTCAGTTCCTTTATGTAAAACAAATTATTCTTTGAATGAATCAATTACCAGAGCTCTTACTGAATATAATAAATTAGTTGTAAATAATATTATAGAGTTTTCTATGCCTAGGAATGAATTTAAGAATTTGTTAACTAATTTGTATTCTTAAATCAATTTTATTAATATTAGTTTATTTAATGTTAATTTTTTATTCAATTGTTATTCTTTACTTAGCATGTAAGTCTGTACGAACTATTTCATAGACTGAATTAAATAAATAAAATAAATAAATAGAAGGAATATGTACTAAACAAATAAAATATCTATATAAAGCACATAACTATTTTCTTATCAATTCAAAATGTAACCAATTATGGATGGAGGATGGAGCTGCTTGTAAAAGTCCACGTAAGTGGGAAAAGTTCCTGATCGCCACTCACTTGGGAGTGGCCAGGGATGATTCTTTTGCAAGCAGATCAAGCAGCTCACAAACTTCCGGCCTTTTTGGCCAAGTATCCTCTGGAGATCCCTTGGACACCCGTCCGGGGGTGAGCTAGTTGTGAGAAGGCGAGTCTCTCCTAGACTTAAAACTTGGAATGTGTGCGTAGGGTTTGGGTCCCACCACACATTATCATCATTTCCAATGAAAACCAAATCAGCCTCGGATAATAGCCCCCACTACGATGACGACCACTGCAAACGAAAAACGGACAATGATTTACGGATAAGCACCTGGAATGTCCGGACCCTCCATAGGGAAGGTGCAACTATCCAACTGGCGGAAGCCCTCGTAAAAATAAAGGCTGACATCACCGCCATCCAGGAGATGCGATGGAAAGGACAAGGCTGCTCTAAACGGACGAACTGTGATATCTACTACAGCGGCCATGCGAAGAGGCGCGAATTTGGTTGCAGATTCGTTGTAAGTCGAAAATTACGCCACCTAGTTTCCCGGTTCACGCCAATAAACGAAAGGTTGGCTACGATCCGTATCAAGGCAAAATTCTTCAACATAAGCCTAATTTGCGCGCACGCCCCGACGGAGGAAAAGGACGATGCCACCAAGGATGATTTCTACGCGAGCCTAGAGGACGTGTATGACCGTTGTCCGACCCACGATGTAAAAATAGTCCTCGGTGATTTTAACACGAAGGTCGGAAGAGAAGGCATCTTTGGCGCTACAGTCGGTCAGTTCAGTCTCCACGAGACCACTTCAAACAACGGTCTGAGACTGATCGACTTCGCCGCGGCGCGAAACATGGTAGTTAGTAGTACCAGATTTCAACACCTCGACATTCACAAGGCCACCTGGCTATCCCCGGATCAAAAAACGAAAAACCAAATTGATCATGTTGTGATCGACGGAAGGCACGCTTCAAGCGTTCTGGATGTGCGTACATTTCGGGGGGTCAACACTGACTCCGACCACTATCTTGTTGCAGCTAAGATCCGCATGCGGCTATGCAATGCGAAGAATGTACGCACGGGCATGCAACGAAAGCTGGACGTTGCCAAGCTGCAATCACAACGGACTGCCGAGGCGTACTCCGCTCAACTCTCGGTTAAGCTCAACCAACCAACCTCTGGAACCGACGACGCCGGTGGCCTTTAGACACACATCTCCCACTCCATGCGCGCTGCTGCCGAGGAAGTCATTGGTTTTCGACGCCCACAACCTCGAAACCAATGGTATGACCAGGAGTGTCGCGATGCGACTGCTGGAAAAAACGCCGCATACAAGAAGACGCTGCAGTCAGCCGCAACGCGAGCCGTGCGAGAAAACTACCGCGAAAAGAGGAAGGAAGAGAGGCGCATTTTCAGACGAAAAAAAGGGAGCAGGAAAAGCGTGAGCGTGAGGAACCTGAGGTGTACCAGGGCAAGAAGGATGCACGAAATTTCTATCAACAAGTTAAGCGTCTAACTCAAGGTTTCAAGCACGGAGCATCCACTTGTAGAGACGAAAATGGAAATCTAGTTACAGATACACAGAGTGTACTGAGGTTATGGAGGCAGCATTTCTCCAACTTGCTTAAGGGCGATGATTCCACCAATTCCGCCCAGAGAGAATGCAGTACGATACCACCAATCGATGATAACGCAGTGGAAGCACTATCACCTAGCCATGAAGAGGTTCGAGTTGCTATCCAGCGACTCAAAAACAACAAAGCAGCGGGTGCTGACGGCCTGCCAGCTGAGTTGTTTAAAGCTGGTGGCAGTGAATTGATAAGGTGCATGCATCAACTCATCAGCAAAATATTGCTAGCGGAAAGCATGCCCAACGATTGGAATCTCAGCATGCTTTGTCCTGTAATAAAGAAAGCAGACCCGACAATCTGCGCCAACTACAGGGGTATTAGTCTTATTTCCATCGCATATAAGATCCTCTCGAGCGTATTGTGTGAAAGATTGAAGCCATATACAGAAACGCTGATCGGATCCTATCAGTGTGGCTTTAGACCTGGTAAGTCCACCATAGACCAGATTTTTACACTACGCCAAATCCTGGAGAAAACCCATGAATATCAAATCGACACTCACCATCTCTTCGTCGTTTATAAAGCTGCGTTCGATAGCCCAGTGCGGGATTGCCTATACGCAACAATGTCTGAGTTCGGTATACCTGCAAAGTTGATAAGGCTCTGCAGGATGACGTTGAGCAATACGTGTAGCTCCGTCAACGTAGGGAATGACCTCTCCGGAACTTTTAATACCGAGCAAGGTTTCAGACAAGGCGACCCGCTCTCGTGCGATCTCTTCAATTTCATTATGGAGGGGATCGTACGAAAGCCGGTGTGCATCATAATGGCACCATTTTCTTCAAAGGTGTTCAGCTCCTTGCGTACGCTGATGATATTGATATTATCGGTCGGAGTAAGAGAGCTGTTACTGCTGCTTTCACTGCTATTGAAAAGGAATCAGCCAAAGTGGGTTTGACGGTAAACGAGGGCAAGACGAAATACATGATGTCTACTAACAACAACAAGAGAGCACGGGATCTAGACTCTCATGTTACAGCGGGCAACTGTAAATTAGAAGTTGTCAAGGAATTCATTTACCTTGGCACTGCCGTAACCAGCAACAATGATGTCAGTCTGGAGATTAAGCGGAGAACAACAATTGCTAATAGGTGCTACTACGGTCTCAGTAAGCAATAACGTTGCAGAGCTCTCTCTCGATCGACAAAGCTAACACTCTACAAGACGCTCATTCTACCTGTGCTTCTTTATGGCGCTGAGGCATGGGTGGTTTCGACAACAGACGCAGCCGCTCTTGGGGTGTTCGAGAGGAAAGTTCTCCGCAAAATCTTTGGTCTTGTTCGAGTTGGCGACGACTATCGCATTCGAATGAACCATGAGCTCTACGCCGACATTGACATAGTTAAGCGTGTAACAATACAGTGACTACGCTGGCTGGGTCATGTCCATTGTATGGATAAAGAAGCTCCAGCGAAAAAGGTATTCGAAGGGAAGGTCCCCGGTCAACGACGAAGAGGGAGACCATGCCTCCGGTGGATAGACCAAGCTGAGGAAGCCCTAACCACGCTTGGCATTAACGATTGGAGAAGGCGCGCGCAAAACAGAGGCGCCTGGCGAGAGCTAATGAGGTCGGTCGTAGCCTGACAACGGGATGTTATGGCCATCTAAGTAAGTAAGTAAGTAAAATACAAAATTCCTGGTTTATATTATCAATAAGCATCAATTGAGCTTAAATAGTTTATTTTTTATTATTCTTGACTGTCTTCTCTTTAAATTAAATAAAAATTTGATTAAATGAAAAGATTCCTGATTAGTATTATTAACAAGGATTCAATTGCCTTGAATTAATCAGATGCCTTTTTATTATTTTCAACAATATGCTTTTCAATTTAAATAGATATCCGATCAAACAACAAGATTCCTGGTTAATATTATTAACAAGCTTCAATAGAGTTTAACCATATATAGCTTTGAATTAACTAGATTAATTTTTGTTATTTTTAATCAGACTTCTGGTTGAAATAACCAGATTTTAACTTGGCACCAAAACATTACGTTTCCTAGTTGAATTAACCAGGTCCTGGTTAATTTTGTTCTCAGTGTAAGCTTATATTATCAATTTTTAGAATTTTTAAATCCCTGGGCTGTCCCGAGATCGCTTTTTCAAACCCCGAAAATCCCGGAATCAAAAAATTTCGAAATTTGACATTCCTACACCCAAAAAAATCTGCTGTAAAAGTGTTGAAAAATGCTGTAAGTATTACTGCATTTATCGTCATTTTCGAACCGAAATCATTTGCAGTCATTATTGCAAATGTATCGTTGTACATTTGAAGAATTGAGTTAGTTGTGAAAATAAAAATTGTGTAGTAAATTTCACAACAAAAGCATTATTTATAAAACAAAATTTGCTCTTAGTTGTACTGCTCAAATTGTAAGAGTCATAATTTTTGCTATCAAAAATACAATTTCTATTTTGAATTCTACATCTCGATTTGTGAAAGTAACATCCGCTTGAGTTGGTTTTTACAGCATTTTGCTGTGATAAATACTCTAGAATCGTAAACAAAATACATACAATTAAAAATGTTCAATGTTCGTTTATTTATATATACATTAACATTAATAGCCTGAACACAATTAGAGCGGTGGCGGTAAAGCGGCGACGAATATTCGCTTTAAAAAAAAACGCGACGAAAAATCGTTTGAACAAACACAATTGCGGCGGCGACTGCTTTTCACGTCTGATTTCTTGTGAGAGAATCCTATAGGGAAAAGAGAGTGAGAAAAACAAAATTTGTAAACAATAAATTTTGCTGAGAAAATCGTACTGGCAAAGAGAATGACAAAGAAATGCAACACTGATCGGACGGTGAAATAGAATTAAATCTAAATCGACGGCGAATCGTCGCAGCTCAACAGTCGTACGCCGCAATTCTGTTCAATTTCACATGATCAAGTATGTTATAATTTTTGACAGCGAATATTCGTCGCCGCTTTACCGCCACCGCTGTAATTGTGTTCAAAGCATAAGAATTACACAGAAAGTGCAATTGTACACTTAACAGTGAATAGTGTTTGTTAACATAGACGTCCTCAACCCACTGTGCGGTGCTCAGTTCTGTGCTCACAGCTCTGCATTGCGTCAACATAAGCAAATAATTTAATTTTTAAGTTGATGTAATTTACAAAACTAACATACAATAGTGCTTACCTCATTTGTTTTCCATTTTCTTTGCTCGTCTTCGAACTCCAATTGAAAACCAACTTGCTGGGAAATATCCTCAATACTCTCAGGAAATGACCTCAGGTCGAAGTAGGAGCAAACTTATTTTTGTTAGCATGTCCGAAACATAAAAAAAATGTACAACTTACCTGCTAAAAATGGCACAACTTTTGCACAACGTAAATTTTTTCACGACATCATAAACGTCCGCGTCCAGGGTTCCCAGATGAAAACTTCAAAAATTCCCCAAACAAATTTTTTTTCCCCAAAATGCATCAATTTTAAAAAATTTTCCCCAAAAAACTTTTCATAATAATTATTTTTTTTTTTTTGGATAATATAAACTTTAATGTATGCATAATGTTATCTTTTGCTAACTTTTTTTTCCCAAAATAACGCAATTTCTAAGCATTTTCCTCAAATAAAATTAATTAATTTATTTATTTATACATAAATATGTACATTTAATATAAATATTTATTTTAAAAATAGTTGCTTTGTTTTTTCTTAACATAGAGAAGAATAATTTTGTTTACCATAAAGAATATTTGTACATAACATAGGGAATAGTTTTATTTTTTATACTATTTTAATGGTTTTTTTCAAATTTTTGCGTTAAAAATTATTAAAAATTCCATTTCGCAAGTTTAAACTTTTTTCTGCGAAAATGGTTTCGAATAAGATGAAATATACAAATAAATGAAAAACACGAGTACGAATGCCATCCATGTCCCCTCGAGACGTGAATTGCTTAACACGGTTTTCGATACATAATCCGTTTTTGCCTGCAACGGAAATATAGTAAGTGCATAACTAATATAGCAGCGAGTGTAAAAACCGTTAAAAGAAGACTCAGGCAAATCAATTTGAGTCCTCAGAATCCACGACGAGTTCCCTTGGCATCTTGCAAAGTAGAGTGGAGCTATGAGACTAAGTTCATTCCACGGATCATATTATGTGTTTGGGTTGCGCCTTACATATTGACGAGTGCTTTTTCCACCAAAAAGACGAGTGCGTTTTCCACAAAAAGACATCGCTCTACTTTGCATGCGGCCATTCCAAGTACCCGTGAGCAAAGTACGAACTCTTTGTGAGCAAAGTTAATTTAATTTTAAAAGTTGAATACCTGAAAATTGTGGCTCTGATTCCCATGCAGACCTGTAACGTCTGCTGAAGTTTGCCATGTGTATCAATTCTCAAAATGATGTTGGTTATTTTTAACACCTTCCTACACTTTTTTATTTTGCAATAAATATTTAAATTTACTTTATTTACTCTCCCCGAAATTTCCCCAGAGCAAATTTTTTTCCCCAAACTCTCCGTTTCCCCAATATTTCCTCATAGCAAGTTTTTTTCCCCAAAATTGCGAAAAAAAACCCCCAATCTGAGAACCCAGTCCGCGTAAAGCAATAATTCAGATTTTTCTTCTAAATGTTCGACCGGAAAAGTGTATCTTTTTTCATTCACAACTTCTCTGCAGATGCTATAGCAAATGTTGTAAATTTGAATGCCCCTGCAGATGCTACAGCAAATGTTGTAAATTTGAATGCATAAATCGCGATATTACTTTTAGAGCTATTTCGAATTTCACAATTATCTTAGAAGATTTCACAAAATTTTATAAGCAATTTTACAACACAAAATGACAACACGCTGTGAATTTAAAAAATAGAAATCGAGATCATTTTAACAAATATATTGTAGAATTGATTGCATTTACTGCAAAACTTACAATTAATTGTGTATGTGAAAATCGACGTATAATTGTAAAATGGACCTCCACATTTTGTAAAATTGACAACGGATATTTTTTTGGGTGTAGTACCCCAAGTAGCATTAATACTAATCGCTAAGAGTGTTCTGTAAAAGCACTTTTAATGCAATGGGAAAGTTATTTATTATATTAGCTTTTTTTTAATGTTTTATTCTAAATTCAATTTTTATTCCTTAAAAACGTTTTTAAAGCTTGTGTCTAGCTTAATGTTAGCATTGCTTCAAAGTATATTCTAAACCTGATTTAGTAGCGCTTATGCAGCAGAAATAAATATGTTTAAGACTCGCACAGCTTCGTAATTATTTTTGAAGTGAAAACTTCTTATGGCACGTTGTGCGGCTGAGGAAAAAAGTATGACCTCGCGACACCGACCGTCATCGGGATTCCCCGTCATAAATGAAAGCGATAGTAAAATTTGAATGTTCTATTGTTTCTCTTAAATAAATATTCCAAGTGGAAGACAAAAAGCAAAGCAGACACACTAATTGACACATTCCATTCTCATTCAACGATTGTTATGCTTAAATGTTTGTTTATTTCAAATTCCGCGTTGTTGCGTTGACAAATTGAGAATGAGAGCGAGAGTAAAATTTGAATACATATTCCGTTTTTGTCTTCCATTGCATTGCCATATAAAAAGAAAACGCACACATACCAACTAACACACTAACTTGCCATTAAACGATTTGTAATGCTTGCATACTTCTTTCTACGTGTGAAATTAATTTTCTTAGCAATTTTAAAACTTTAATATTTTGATATTTAAGAGGAATATCGTAATAGATATCAAATGAACAGTAAAGAAAACAAAATTATTAGTGAATATATCTAATTAAAAAATAGTTCATTGTGTCGTATCATACAATACTCGTAGTATACTTTAATTACACAATTCTTTTTTTTTTTGAATTGTATTTGAATTGTAAAATTCAAACTTTTCTTATCGGATGGTTTTTGGGAGTAAAATTACCTAGGTGGCAACACTCAAGCAGTCGTAACTTTTTTGTTTATGAAACGTATAGTACTAACATTTTTTTTCAGCAAAATTTGTGTAGACTTTACAGAACAATTCTGTGGAAAAATGTTGTTTCTAAACATACGAGAAGTTGGCTTAAATTATATTTGTTTATTAAAAACTTAATTTTTTATAAATAATAAATAAAATTTTTATAAAAACTTTATTTCATATAAGTTGCAAAACATTTCTTGTCCTATCACGAATATTTCAATAAATTTTTCCCAATATTTACTGAGAAATCGCAATTTAAAAAAACACCCACATAAAAGTTCACTTGCTCATAACTTTTTAAAAAATCCAAATTTTGCAAAAATAAGTATGAGGCCTTATTATTGATCAATATATCTTCAAAGTTATGCAATAAAAAGTATAAGTTTAATAACTTTGGTTTTAGTGTGTCCAGTTGAGAAAACTTTACTCTATAATAAACATTACAAAACATCATGAAAAAAATAAATCCAAAATATTATTTTAAGTTTTCACTTCTGTCGGCACTCCCGGAGTGCAACCCGCCGTTTTTTTTTTCAAGCTATTAATTATACTTTTACGGAGAGTTGACTTCGTTTTAGTCTCACGGAGAGTTGACTTCGTTTCTATGTACTATAAGTCAGTGTCGGTAGTGTTACTATGTGATATTACAATTTTTTTTTATATTTTTTTTTGTTAATAAATAACTTAATTTTGACTTTCAAACAGTGTCATTAGTGTGTGCGTGTGTCAATAATTTTTTTTTAGTTTTGTATGTCAGTACGCAAATGTACTGATTTCTACCAATTTGTATAGATTTTTGGTTTTTATTAGAATTACTAAATAATTTTTCCACTTAATACTAAAATCCGAAATAACATCAATACTTTAAGTCAGTGAAGGGCACTTAGTGCCTCAATTTCCTCACATTGCTCTAACCGTTATTCGACGCACAACCAAGCGAAAAAAAATTCCCAGAATTTCAACGCTATCGAGGCACAAAATTCGCAGAATTTCAACGCTATCGAGGCACTGACTTGAATTCAAATGAAAACAAAAACAAAACACAAAGGCATAATTGACGGCGCCGCATTGTGTCTTGACGAATGTAGCAATTGTTTTTGTTTGTAGTGTAATTTGTTTTTTTTTGTGCTGATGGCAATTTTGGAAATGAAAGTAAAAAAAACTTTAAAATTTCGTTTGTTGTTGCTTGATGTTGTTGTTTTCCTCTTTTGTTATATTTTTGTGCCCACCGCTACTTTAAGTAGATAATTTTCTGAAGAAGCACTCATTATATGCTATACCTTTTTTTCTTTAATAAACGAAAACAGCGAATTAAAAGGTTTCGTAATATGAAAAATATCTTATTTTGCTACGGTTCTTGGAATCGAAAAAGTTACGACTTTTTTTTTTTAAGTAAATTAAAATAGCAATGTGATAATCTATGATTTTTATTTTAAAAACAACTAGGTAATTCACAAGGTGTGCTAACGTGTAATAATGTCTTAAAATATATAGCTGTCTTAAATATTTTGTTGTTATATACTTGAGCACTGCAACGGTACGCATTTACATATATCCGAAAACATTCGTGCGTTGCATGCACACACGACGTCGGTTCATCATAGAAAACGAAGAGTGAAACATAACCGTACCGGTCTCTTTGCGGTACGAACAGATACTAAACAAAAACTGCTGCAGTACACCAAGAATGATAAAATAGAAGATTATGCATTGCACATTTCCGTTATTTTAACTGTCATTTTTGAGCGTCATCTGGTGGACGGTTAGAGTTGCCGTGGTATAAGAAATCTGTACTCAAGTTACTTTTTTGCTACTAATGTTCCAAAAAAAAAAATACAAGCTACTATTATACAATATACTTCTCTTTTGATACTTCTATATTTTGTAATTGGAAATTAGTTCAAACTAAGAAATCAAGAAGTAGATGTGAAGACAAATATCGCAAAATGTCTTAAATAAGACTTTTCGATCGACGTAAGCATGATTCGTATTTATTGTATGGATTATGTTTATTTTATAGCAGAACTGTGTATTCTGAAGCACTTTTGAAAAATTAATAATTTGCTCCCTCTATATTTATTTATATCATAACAACAAGAAACTGAGATTAGCTTCACATGGGTTATCCATCTCAGTGAAGGTGGCCTATCAAAGCCAAGTAACGAGCTAATGACTCATATGAGACAACTAGATAACATTTTTTTGGAATTTAATGAGGATGGAATACAAATAACCGAAAATTATTTAGAAAAACTTTTAGAACAGGCAAATAATGTAAACTGCAATGTTAAAGTAAAAAAATTATTTGTTCTTCAGAGCTAGGATGTATGTATTTTAGGATAAGACTTCTTAATAGGGACTTAGATGAAAATGTTTATAAAAGAAAAAGAAAACTTAATAAAACAATTACCTGGCTTAGAATGTGTTTTTCATTACTTAAAACAAGATCTAGGTATTTTTACAACTTTTGTGAATAAATAATGGTAAAATAGTTAAATATAATAAAAATATAAATCAAACTAAATATTGAAGTTGTACTCAAAATAAATACTATATTTTCAGATAAGCTTAAATGTAGTTGAGGAAAAAAGTACTCGGCAACCCTTATGTACTTGGTGCAAAAGTAGAAAAATGCAACCGTAATCGTCCACCAGATGACGAGATGCGCAGGAGATTTCCATTTTTCAACTCGGAATGCGTAATCTGGTATTCTATCATTCTTGACAGTACACTGATTCATTTGTTCACGTAAGCAGCTAATAAAACGGAATTAAAGTATTCGGTCACTTTTTACCTGCACCGAATATACGAATAATGTTCGGTATGAATAGAATAGAAGAAATTGAGCATTTAGCACGTTCAATAGAAATTAATGGCCCTATTACCGATGGCGAATCGCCTGAAAAATTAGGCGACTCGCCTAAATTGGTATTACGGATTGCGAGTCGCCCTGTTGTTTCGCCTCAAACGTCAATTGCGCGAATGTCAAAAATGTTCATATTACTTATAGCGAGTCGCCTAACATTCGTTCGCCAGAAATGTCAAAATCGGGCGAATAGAATTTGTATGTGACAAAATTTGAATGAGTGTTTGAAAAATTTTACAAAAAGTTATGATAGAGAAAATTTCATAAAAAGTAGATATAGAGAAAATTTTAAAAACTTTGCAAAAAGCACAGATATCGCAATCATAGAAAGCACAGACAAAACGTTACTATAAAAATTTATAGATCAACTTTATTCATGCATATAAAATACTTTTTAATTATGCCTGAAAAAAACCAATATACAGCAGTTTCATAAGCTAGTAAAGCTTATGGAGGAAAATCCTGAACTAACAAAGGGACTTGTAGTTTTAGGTCGAATAAGAAGACTAACAAGGATATGTGGGATAACTCGCAATTGAGATAAATTCGCTAGGACCACCCACGCGTGATGGAAAAGGTTGGAATTACGGTACTACGACCGTATAATCCGAATGGGCTTTCCATTTTTTCCAATAAATACACAAACGCTTCTTTATTAATCCTGAAGTAAGACACAAATCTGGAAAAACTATTTACTCATATATTTCTTGTCAATATTTAAGAAATGAATTTTCTTACAGACGGCTGTCCCTAATGTTCCGCCGCATTCTTTGAATATTGATATCCACAAACTCATAGCTATCTTCAAAAAATAAATCCACATTGCTTATCATTTTAATTTTATTTTTTTTCACTTGTAAAAATTAGATGTTCAATATTTTCCGGTTTCAAATTTGAAGTTTTTCAGCTGTCAATTTGAAGTTTCTTAGACGTCAATTTGTGTTTTTTATCTTGGCAGCAATGTTTTGGAGGCGAACGTGCACATTCGCCAACCATCAACGCAGAAACAGAACTGGAACGTGCGATTTATCTTCAGTGTCAAATCGCACCAAAAAATAGAATTTTTTCTATTTCCCTGCGATAAACAAACGTATAGGAAAAACAGAAGAAAAATCGTTCGTCGCAGTTCTGTTTCTGCGTTAATACAGAGCCATAGGCGATTCGCCACGGAAGGCGAATCGACAAATTCAGGCGAATCGTCATCGGTAATAGGGCTATAAGATTTTTATGCTTTTTCAAGTTTATTGTTCAACTTTATGTTTATTAACAAGGTAAAAAATGGAAAAAAAATCCAAAATTCTAATACATTTTTAACACAATGCGCTAAAAGTGTTTTTAATCGGCGATTTGCAACAACACACTGATAATTTGAGAGCATAATAGTAAAAAACAAATACGATATTTTTGACATTATCTGTGTAGCTGCTAAAGAAGGGCCAAATAAACTACACAGACCGTCTGCGCAGAGGGTTGTGTAGTATATTTGGCTGATTTTGGTCTGCCCAGATGTCTGTCAAATAGGGTTACCAGATGCCCTGCCTACGAAAGTAGTCCATCTGAAAAAATTCCAATAATTGTAACAAAAATTTTTGATTTCCATAAAAATATTTTTGATGAGCTAAAAAAAAAAAACAAGGTCCTCTTTTTGTACGAAAAACACTAGCAAAATGATAACAATATTTGAAATACAATATTTTCCATTCACAAAATATTTTACAATGCAAACTTCAATAGTAGTGAAAAATATGACATTTTAACTAAAAGTGCTACATTTCAGGTGAAAAGTATTTTTGCCTTGCAAAAGTAGTACATTTACTACAAAAGTTTTTTTTTTTTTATTTAAACTTATTACACTACTCAACAAAATTAACTTTTTTTTTTGTTGCCCTGTATGTCTCTGCGGATTTCTATAGTTTCAAGCTCACAGTTTACGAATATATTCATGAAAGTGCTGGATTGGCTCTAGTTTTTATGATATTGAGGTATTTATCTCTCATATATAAAAATCTCGTGTCACAGTGTTTGTTACCGAACTCCTCCGAAACGGCTTGACTGATTTTTATGAAATTTTGTGTGTATATTTGGTAGGTTTGGAAATAGCTTGCAGGCTATAAAAATTTTATTTAGGGTGCATATTAAGGGTGGTCCTCATACAAAATTATTTTTAAAATAGCATTTTCAATAGCAGGTGGTGCCACGCCTCTACCGGAAAATACGTTGCCACGGCTAAACTAATGAACCGATTTTAATAAAATTTGGTTTGGAGATAGACTGAACCATAAGAAAAGTAATTGAAAGCTCAGAGCTATAAATGGGGCGTGGCATCACCTATAGTAAGAAAAAACGCTGTTTCTGCTGAACCGCGTCATCGATTTTGATAAAATTTGGTATGGTGCTAGATTGAATTCTGAGTAAAGATATTCCTTTTTATTGGGCGGTGCCACGCTTCTAATAAGAAAAAACGATTTCACTGCTAAACTAATGGACCGATTTTGATGAAATTTGGACAGGATTTAATCGGTCCCTTAGTTAACCTGTGTCAACATATTTTTCTATTATGTGTGTGTCACCGTCCTATTTAAAAGAAATACCTAGCAGCAAAAATGTTTTTTCTTATCAGAGGCGTGGCATCGCCTACTTAAAAAAAATATCTTTACTAAGGATTCAATCTAACACCATACTAAATTTTATCAAAATCGATGACGCGGTTCAGTCGAAACAGTGTTTTTTCCTATTAAAGGTGATGCCACGCCCCATTTAAGAATTCAAAGCTTCTAATTACTTTTCTTATGGCTCAGTCTATCTATAAACCAAATTTTATTAAAATCGGTTTATTAGTTTACCCGTGGCAAGGTATTTTCTGTTTGGGGCGTGGCACCACCTACTATTGAATACACTACACTTCCTCTCTTCACAGCCTTCCTTAAAAATTAAGCGATTTTGATTATGGCTGTTTACCAACTGCCTATTTATACATAGATATGTAGGCCCCGTTTTAGGGTCGCCATTTCCTTTAAAAAAAAAATTCAAAAACACCCGTTCTCATATGAAAGCTCTTGAGCATACGAACATTTTGACACCTTGAAAACGTTTTTCCGCTGCGCTCAATTTTGGGCAGACCATTGTCTCGGTTGACATGGAACGCCCCATATATACTTTTCTTCTTCGCTTAATCGATTAATGCGATCAATTGTCCGGGATTTTTTTAATTGATCTATTTGATTAAATATGCGGAGCCCGCTATATTGATCCCACGGTTAATAGAGCCAAATTTTTTGCGCCGTTAAAAGATCAATTAAGCGGGGTCTACTGTATTTATGATTTGTAGATATAGTTTGAAAGTTTTTTGGATTTCAATAATATTCGCCCATTGAAATTATTGAAAAATATCTATACAAAATGTTTTTTCAATTTTCGATAAAATTTTTCGTTTTAATTTTTTTGTGATATTGTGATCATTCATCAAATTAAATTTGGAAAAGTTCAAAACATTTGATTTCTTATAAGAAATTGCTTTTATAAGTGGCTTTTAAATAAATACCCAAGAGATTTTTATCAAATGCGAATATTGGTAAATTATAAAATTAAAAGTATATGGGGCATTCCATGCCAAATTACCGAGGTTTTGGCCCGACCCTCTTCGATTTCGCTCATTTTTATTATGTTTTAGTGCGTATTAAAAGCAACAAGCATAACAATTTCCAGTCTTGTATTCGAAACCGGTATTGAATAATAAGTTTTTAAAATTTTAAGGCAAACATTTTTCAATTAACGATATATTAGTAATAAATATCGATGTCAATAACAAGTGGGGTTGGTTATTAGTCAAAATTTTTTTTTTTTAATAAATAAAAACTAACAAAAATTATAGGCAGTACCGCGAAGCAGGTTGTATAAAGAAATTATCAACTCGATAATTTATTAGGAGTAAACCGCCTTTCCTTTCACTTCGCCTGTTTTTTGAAGAACATATAAAGGATGTTTAATAAAAACAACTCTACATTCTTATTTTCTGAATGTACATTTCGGTGTATTTAGCACCATCATCAGCGGAAATTTTATTGTTGAAACTAAACACAAAAATACAAGATTAATTATCAGTTTTTAACATATTAAGAACTTTTATACATACAATTGTTGAAAATTATCAGCACATTATTACAGCAAGAAATTATTAAAATCAAATTAAAATAAACTACTTCGCAAACATACAAAAGTGAAAAAACGAATATTTGTAAACTTCAAAATAAAAAGCTACCATAAAGAGCTTTCATAGCAACTTTTCAAACATTTTCTAAAGTTCTTCCTAAACAATTAAAAAGAGATGACCGGATAGGAGCATCCATTGTATTCATCGCAATGTTATTGTTTTTGTGCAGGGCTGTCGTTTTAGAATTTTTGACCGCAGTGAAAATTCCGAAAAATTCTGGAAAATTGAAGTGTTCGCAGCGTTTTAAAAACAAAAGTGCAGTGAATTTCGCAGTGTTTTAAGATAAAGGACCAAATCCATTTCAAACCATGCAGTCGGATGTTTTATGTTACGGAATTGGTTGCCGATTAAATATGTTGTTTTTCAAAGTATTTAAGGGAATCCATATTTCCCCGATTTGATTAAAAAGAAATTTACGAAGTTATGCCCGTTTTAAGTTTTGGTGTCAAAAATTAAAAAACCGCTAAAATTTTTTTTCAAAAATGCGTCATTTCCATCCAAATCAAAATAATTAACTTTTGTCTTTTGAATAGAACTTCTTATTCTGTCAGAATCTGTAAAAAATTTCAAAATGGTTGAAAATTGATAGAGCTATAACGCTTTTTATGAGAAGAAAACAAAGCCAACTTTCTGAAAAACTCCACTTTTTTTTCGCTTTAAATTTTATTTTGGATTTGTACTAATATAAGAAAGAAATGACATGAGTTTAATGCGCGCTTCAAGACATTTGAGGCCAGGAGAATTTTTTTCTCAAAATAAAAAATTAAATTTTTGTTTCAAGATTGCCAAGCCATCTTTCAACATATTTTTAATAACAACATCATCTAGTACCGTTACTTTTCTTTAAAATGAGCTTTGAAGTAGTAATCTGCGATGTTTCCTCGCAAAGTTACAGCCATTTGAAAAAGACATGAATTTGATCCCCTACAACCAAGATGAAATAAATTTGTAACCAGTTGGTTAATATTGTTACGAAATTTCTGTCTCTTTGACGATAATTTCGATCTCTCACACTTTTCTGAGTTCGATCACTGGATTGTGTAACAATTAAAAACACACAAACTTATTTAGTTATAAAATGGTTTATTTTACTAACGTTCAAATTCTAATATTAATTTAACACTGTATAGAAAACTGTTTTGTTCTACTACGGATCACACTGTATTCACTTTATTGCTTATTGCTTCGCTGTTCTAACTCAACTGTGTCACTCAGCTCAGATGACAACCCTTTTATACTGCAGTCATCACTCTCTCGAATAATCCAGTACCTTCTAAGTGGCGTATATTCTACCATTATCTACAACCCACCAGTGCTACTTTGTAGCGTACATTCTACCACTATCCACAATTCACCACAATTCACCAGCATGGCGCACTGACGTTGAGCTCACAATTATCCAGAATGTCAGATGCTAGATGGCGTTGTACGTTGTATGAATTTCACAATCTAGATGTCTCTATGTTATTGACTTTAATAGTGTACTGCAGCGTCTGTTCGGTTTATTATTTTTACACCATTACGCTAGATGGTGTATGCTAGCTAGTATCGTTTAGTTTCTTTCGTTGGTATTTATTTCAAGAGTCTTCTAGCATAAACCAAATTTCGCTACAATATTGTTTGGTCGTAGGAGATAAAATGCATGCATGGATGGTTTGAAAACATTTTTAGTGGTTTTTTAATTTATTGACACCAAAACTTAAAATGGGCATAACTTCGTAAAAAATGTTTTTTAATCAAATCGGGGAAATATGGGTCCCCTTATATATTTTGAAAAACAACATATTTAATCAACAATCAATTCCGTAATATAAAATAATCCGACTGCATGGTTTGAAATGGCTTTGGTCAAAGGTATATTTTTTTTACCAACATGAAAAAAAAAAACACATTTAATTTTTTGTTAAAGTTAAATAAATCACTTTGTGTCATTTTATGCCTCCATAGCATATTTCAGTACATTTTGTAAAAGTTTTAATTATAAAAGTATATATTGTAGCGAAATTTGGTTTATGCTAGAAGACTCTTGAAATAAATACCAACGAAAGAAACTAAACGATACTAGCTAGCATACACCATCTAGCGTAATGGTGTAAAAATAATAAACCGAACAGACGCTGCAGTACACTATTAAAGTCAATAACATAGAGACATCTCGATTGTGAAATTCATACAACGTACAACGCCATCTAGCATCTAACATTCTGGATAATTGTGAGCTCAACGTCAGTGCGACATGCTGGTGAATTGTGGTGAATTGTGGATAGTGGTAGAATGCACGCTACAAAGTAGCACTGGTGGGTTGTAGATAATGTAGAATACGCCACTTAGAAGGTACTGAATTATTCGAGAGAGTGATGACTGCAGTATAAAAGGGTTGTCATCTGAGCTGAGTGACACAGTTGAGTTAGAACAGCGAAGCAATAAGCAATAAGTTTGATCCGTAGTAGAACAAAACAGTTTTCTATACAGTGTTAAATTAATATAAGAATTTGAACGTTAATAAAATAAGCCATTTTATAACTAAATAAGTTTGTGTGTTTTTAATTGTTACACAATCCAGTGATCGAACTCAGAAAAGTGTGAGAGATCGAAATTATCGTCAAACAGACAGAAATTTCGTAACAATTGGTGTCAGAAGTGGGATTGTGTAAAAAGAATTAACAATCAATTAATTAAAAAATAAATAAAAATGGTTAAGTTTGAAGATCTGAAAGTGGATCAACTGGTGGAAAGGTGGAGTTACAGAAACGCTTACGGCAGGCTCTTGAGGCTCAAGGTGTAAACCTGGAAGAGCATGAATTTTATAGTGATGTATCAGAATCAGCAGCGAAAGTGGAAGAAGCTTCTGGACTGGCGGCAAGTTGTGAAGTTGTAGACATGTCAAAGTTCGAGAAAATGTTAATGGCGATGACGCAGGCAATTAGTCAAAATGCACTACAAATGAATAGCAATATCCAGGCTGTTTGGGAAGAAATTGGTCAGAGCTTAAGTCAAAATGCACTGCAAATAGACGAGAAGTTAAGTCAAAATGCACTGCAAATGGAACAGAAGTTAAGTCAGAACGCGCTGCAGATCCAGACGGTTCGGGAGGAAATCGATCACAGCTTAAGTCAGAACGCGCTGCAGATCCAGGCGGTTCGGGAAGAAATTGATCAGAGCTTAAGTCAGAACGCGACGCAGATCCACGAGGCTGTTCGAATGGAGGTTGCCAAAATGGTAAATGGCTTCGACGCAAAAATGACTGAGTTACGAGATGACGTTGAATCATTCAAGGAAGAAGTTCAAAATAACCTTGAAAAAGTTCAAAATAATCTTGAAAAGTTCAAAATAATTTTGAGGACGTTACTAAAAGGATTCAGCAGTTGGAAATAAGCGAACCAACCACTCAAGTTATAAGAGAAATCAGCGCAGAGAGGCTTAAGGCACCCTCATTCGATGGAACAACGCCATTCAGTGTTTTCAAGCTCCAGTTCGAAACAACATCTGGTCACAATCGTTGGGATAACGAAAGCGCAGCTGCAGCGCTAATTGTGGCATTATAAGGTGCAGCTGCAGAAGTATTGCAAACGGTTCCAGTGGCGGAGCAGAAAAATTACAAGGCGGTGATGGATGCCTTACAGCGAAAATATGGCAGTGACCACATGAAGCAGATTCACAGGTTGGAGTTGAAAAGTCGTAACCAAAAATCTGGTGAGTCCTTGCAGGAGTATGCTGCGGATATTGAGCGATTGGCACATCTTTCCTATCCTGACGAGTTAAGTGTCGTAGCAGAAAATTCAAAATAGAGGCGTTTATTGACGGCATACGTGACTCAGAAACAAAACGCGAGACAATGAGGAACCCGAAGACAACATTTAATGAAACAGTAACGGTTGCCCTCACGCAGGAGACGATTGCGTTGACATGCCGCCCATCACTGAAAACTCGTGGGATGGAGGTGGAGGTTGAAAAGAAAAATTCATCGTTCGCCAGCGGTAGCTTCAGCGGAAAATGCTACAACTGTGGTAAACAGGGACACATGGCACGTGACTGCAAATCACGTCGTTAACGATCTGCATCACGTTCACCAAGAAGAAAAATTGGAAATATGGTGAACGATGGCGAAAATGGTAGCGAGCAGCAGTCATTAAACTAAAGAGAGTCAGTACAGCGGGGCGTGAGCTGACTCTAACAGATGATTGCCCCATAGTCTTGGTTTCGAAGCTCTGCCGAAGTTCCAACAGCCTTACCATCGGTGGAAAAATCAACGGAAGGCTTACTTTGGATACAGGCGCATCGCATTCAATTGTGAGGAAAGACTTATTTGATAGACGACGAGTAACGCCATTAAATGGGATCCAATTGAGAACAGCGACAGGAGAAATTGCGCAAATAGTAGGAAAAGTTACAGCGAGTATTCTCATCGGCAACAAAACTGTGGAACATGATTTTATTGTTGCAAACATCACCGATGAGGTTATCATTGGCGTGGACTTCATGATTCGACACGGGTTCACTTTGGATCTTAAAAAAAAAACGTTAAGGTATGCCAATGTAGAGTTGCCTTTAGACATTGGCTGTGAACAAAAATTATCAATTGCAAGAGTCTACATAAGTGAGCGCTGTCGAATTGAACCCAATACCGAAGAAATTATTTGGGCCACAACAAATGAAGACTGTGAGACAAACCATCTGTGGGTAGTGGAAGCAGATAAGAAAAATGTAAAGAAAGACCTGATTATTGGAAAGACCCTAGTAAGCACAAGAACAGACAGAAAAATACCGGTGCGAATTTTGAATCCAACAAATAAGCCGAAATGGATGCAAAAAGGTGAACTTATAGCGCAATGTGAGAAAGTTACGGCTGTGGTAAATTGTGAAAATAACCAGCAGAACACACAAGGCCCAACTTTAACGAAATCGTCGGCCATGGAAGTATTGACGAAAGAATGGACGAAGGAGTTGTCTGCCCAGAACAAAAATAAAGCAAAAAGGTTTCTGCAAAAACATTGGCGGATATTTGCGTCCAAAGGAGAAAATAATGGCCAAACATCAGTTGTCAAACATTGCATTGATACAGGTGATTTTCAGCCGATTCGTCAACCTCCAAGGAGGCTAGCACTCGCTAAGAGAGAAGAAGTGACGGGCCTTATAGAAGATATGGTGCGAGAAAATGTCATTGCACCATCAGAAAGCCCATGGAGTTCACCGGTCGTACTTGTGAAGAAAAAGGATGGAAGTATGCGATTCTGTGTGGATTACAGAAAATTGAATGACATCACTAAAAAAGACAGCTACCCGTTACCCAGAATCGATGATACACTGGATACGTTATCTGGAGCAACATGGTTTTCCACCCTGGACTTACAAAGTGGATATTGGCAGGTGGAAATAGATGAAAAAGACAAAGAGAAAACTGCCTTTAGTATTGGGAATGGTCTATGGCAGTTCAACGTCATGCCGTTTGGTCTTTGTAACGCTCCAGCTACTTTTGAGCGGTTAATGGAACGAGTTCTCAAAGGACTACATTGGAAGACTTGTCTAGTGTATCTCGATGACATAATCATCATGGGTAAAGATTTTGATGACCACTTGAAAAATCTGGAGGAAGTGTTTGAGCGCTTGGAGGCAGCTAGACTAAAATTAAGTGCGAAAAAGTGCTCACTTTTCCAGCGTGAAGTCAAATATCTGGGGCACAAGGTTACGTCAGAAGGAATACACACAGATGAAGATAAAATAAAAGCTGTGAAAAATTGGCCACGACCATCTAATCTTCATGAGTTGCGAAGTTTTTTGGGTCTATGCACTTATTACAGACGCTTTGTTCCTGGTTTCGCAAATGTTGCAGGCAGTCTACATGAGCTGACACAGAAAAATCGAAAATTCAAATAGAGTGGGGCACAGGAAACTGCATTCCAAAAACTGAAAGAATTACTGTCCACAGCGCCAATACTCGCGTACCCAATACCCGGCAAAGAATTTGTATTGGACACCGATGCGAGTGGCCATGGTATTGGAGGAGTTTTGTCCCAAATCATCAATGGTCAAGAAAAAGTCGTCGCATATTTCAGCAAAATTCTGTCGAAACCTGAGAGGAAATATTGCGTAACTCGGAGAGAGTTACTGGCAGTAATGGAATGCGTGAAACACTTCCATAAGTACTTATATGGACAGCACTTTCTCCTGAGGACAGACCATGCGGCATTAAGGTGGCTACTTCAATTCAAGGATCCTGAAGGTCAAATCGCACGGTGGATAGAACGCTTGCAGAGCTATGATTTCACCATAGAGCATCGCAAAGGAAGCCAGCATGGAAATGCGCATGCACTTTCCCGTCGTCCATGTAAAATTGAATGCGGTCATTGTTCGCGAACAGAAAATAAAGCTGGAACAATTGATGTGCGCCTTTTGAACGTTCTGCCTGAAGAAAAGTGGACAAAAGAGGAGGTAAAACGGGACCAGCGCAATGATACAGATTTGGCAACTATAATTAAGTATAAGGAACTGGGTAGGAAACCGGCGTGGCAAGAAATTTCAAATGAAAGCCAAATCTGTAAAGCATACTGGGCGCAATGGCAAAGTTTGGAGTTGGATGATGGTTGTCTCTACCGAATATGGGAAAGCGAGGATGGTAAAACTCGCTCAAAACTGCTGGTTATTCCAAAGGCCAAATTTAAGGAAATAATCGAGGATTATCACAATGGATCGAGTGGTGGACATCTGGGCATAACGAAAACCACAGAGAAAATAAAGAAACGGTTTTATTGGGTAGGATGCCAAGAATCAGTTGCTGACTGGATCCGCCGTTGTGACCAATGTGCAATTGCTAAAGGACCAAGGCAACGCACTCGGGGAAAAATGCATCAGTATAACGTTGGAGCTCCCTTTGAGAGGATAGCCATGGATATAGCGGGACCTTTTCCAATCAGCAATGCAGGAAATAAATACATCCTTGTGGTAATTGATTATTTCAGTAAGTGGCCAGAAGAATATCCCATTCCCAATCAAGAAGCAAAAACAGTGGCAGACATTTTCATCAAAAATTGGATTTGCCGATATGGAGCTCCACTTGAGTTGCATTCCGACCAAGGACGAGATTTTGAGTCGACACTTTTTAAGGAGGTTTGTGACATGCTTGGAATACAGAAGACATGCACCACAGCTTTGCATCCTCAGTCCGATGGCATGGTCGAAAGGTTCAACCGTACTCTAGAGGAGCATTTAAAAAAGGTTGTTGATAAAGGACAAAAAGATTGGGATGATCATCTACCAATGTTTCTGATGGCTTATCGGTCGGCAATACACGATACCACTACAGTCACGCCAGCAAAAGCCATTTTTGGTACGAACTTAAGGCTTCCAGCAGATTTGAAGTACGGAGTAAGTGTTGTCCCAGAAACGACCCATGCTGACGATTACATGTCGCGGAAAAGAGAAGAATTAGCAGATATACACGAGCTTATCAGGAGACGTACTCAATTGGCTAGCGACAAGATGAAAGCTCGGTATGACCTGCGAGCAAATACTGAAGGGTTCAAAGAAGGTCAACTAGTGCTGCTACATAACCCACATCGAAAACGAGGCTTGTGTCCTAAATTACAGACTCATTGGGAGGGACCTTACCGGATCGTCACAAGGATTAATGATGTTGTGTATCGAATTCAAAAATACCCCGGGAACAAAAGTAAATTAAATGTAGTCCACATAGAAAGGCTGGCACCTTATACTAGGGACGGAGAGACTCTTGTTCGGGACGAACAAGTTTAAGCGGAGGGCAGTGTAGCAAAATTTGGTTCATGCTAGAAGACTCTTGAAATAAATACCAACGAAAGAAACTAAACTATACTAGCTAGCATACACCATCTAGCGTAATGGTGTAAAAATAATAAACCGAACAGACGCTGCAGTACACTATTAAAGTCAATAACATAGAGACATCTAGATTGTGAAATTCATACAACGTACAACGCCATCTAGCATCTAACATTCTGGATAATTGTGAGCTCAACGTCAGTGCGACATGCTGGTGAATTGTGGTGAATTGTGGATAGTGGTAGAATGCACGCTACAAAGTAGCACTGGTGGGTTGTAGATAATGGTAGAATATACGCCACTTAGAAGGTACTGGATTATTCGAGAGAGTGATGACTGCAGTATAAAAGGGTTGTCATCTGAGCTGAGTGACACAGTTGAGTTAGAACAGCGAAGCAATAAAGTGAATACAGTGTGATCCGTAGTAGAACAAAACAGTTTTCT
This sequence comes from Tricholauxania praeusta, assembly GCA_949775025.1. Taxonomy (NCBI): domain Eukaryota; kingdom Metazoa; phylum Arthropoda; class Insecta; order Diptera; family Lauxaniidae; genus Tricholauxania; species Tricholauxania praeusta. The sequence continues at coordinate 48,998,567 of OX459031.1, forward strand.
ATACAGTGTTAAATTAATATTAGAATTTGAACGTTAATAAAATAAACCATTTTATAACTAAATAAGTTTGTGTGTTTTTAATTGTTACACAATCCAGTGATCGAACTCAGAAAAGTGTAAGAGATCGAAATTATCGTCAAAGAGACAGAAATTTCGTAACAATATGTATGTACATCAGTAATGGTATTTGGGTTTTGTGGAAATGTACTGAATGGAGAGTGTACTTTTTAGCTCGTTCATTACTTTGCACGAAAAGAGTTGAAAAGAAAAGTTAAAACAAAATGTCAAAAGCTGATGAAATTTCAATAATGTTAAAGTAAGATTAATTAAAAGTTCAGTTTTGTCAACTATAAAATGTAAATAATCCAGGAGTTATTGTGAAAGTTTATAATTTGAAAATTTTTTACCAGATTACTTTTGCAACATTTTTTTTCTGAAAATGCAGTGTTTTCATAAAAGATGCAGTGTCGCAGTGTCGTACTTTAAAATGCAGTGAAAAACTATGATTGAAGTGACAGCGACAGCCCTGCTTTTGTGCATATAAATGCTTTCATATGCATCAAAACTTTCCTCTCTTGTGATGTGCTTTATTAATTTTAAATTATTTTTTGTTATGCTGTGTTCATTTTCTAATGCATGTAGAGCGACAGCTGATTTATTGGGTCTCTCGTATTTGATGTGTGACATATGTTCGTTAAATCTCGTTTCTGTTTCTTTTTGTCTGTCCAACATATTTTTGTTGACAATGGGTGCAACTGACCTCATATATGCCTGATTTTTTATTGTTTTCTGTTTTGTCTTTCGTTGTTCCTAGTTTGTATTTAAGCTTATTGTTTGATGCAAAAACTAAATCAATTTTGTGTTTTTTTAAAACCTTTTTTAATTTGTTTGTTATTGTTGGTGCAAAGTGTATTTTAATGCGTTTCATAGTTTCTGTTTCTTTAATTGTAGTAAAAGAAGTCAAATTTTGTTTTCTAATTTTTTGGATTGTTTTTCAACCATCCCCGTTATCATTTCTCTGTCATAGCCATTTAGCTCAGCAACATATTTTATGTAGTTTAGTTCTTCCATGTAATTTTGAACATTAAGTGGCAATTTACACAGCCTAAACACCATGCTATTGAATGCTGCTATTTTATATTGAAATGGACAAAAAGAATCTCTTGGGATATACCGTGGGATGTTTGTAGGCTTTCTGTAAATTTCGAAAGATAATCTATTAGATGTCAATCTAGTAATCAATAAATCCAAAAACGGTAATTTTCCTTCCTTCTCCAATTCCGACGTGAATTTTATTGATGGGTACTTGGAATTTAGAATAGTTAAAACTTCATTGACTTTGTTTTTTTGAACCACAGCAAAAATGTCGTCAACATATCTGAACCAAATTCTTGGCAAAAACTTTTCTAATTTTAATTCACTTTCAAATGATGACATAAACAATTCAGCTAAAAACGGTGAGAGTGAATTACCCATCGCTGTACCTTCAATTATTTAAAAAAATTCATTTGCAAACTGGAAACAATTGTGGATCATGCATAATTTAGCAGCTTCTAAGAAAATTTCTATCTTTTTACAATCATCTTCATTTTTATTTAACCCAACCTTTAATAACTTTAAAGTTTTTTCTATTGGGATGCTCGGAAACAAAGCGACAATATTAAACGAAATTAAGATTTCATCCTCTTTTAAAACAACATCTTTGATCTTATCAACAAAATCAAACGCATTTTGAACGCTGTATGTAAATCCATGCTGATATTTTTTAAATTCAGCAACTAACCATTTGGAAATTTTTTCTGTTGGAGAATTAATATTCGAAATAATGGGTCTCATTTTGAGAATCGGCTTGTGTGTTTTTGGTTTTTTGTAACGTTTTTGAAACTACTCTATATTATGCAACTTCTAAGCTGCAGTTCGTTATGTTCTGAGAATTTTTTCTATTTTTTCTATTTCTTTTTTTTGAATTTGAATTTTGAAAATTTTGCATATGTTTTTTATGATGGAATTACCTATATCACTAGTTTTCACACGAAAATATCTGAATTGTCACATATTTGTTTTATGTATTTTGGGTCGTAAATTCCAAAAATGCTAACAATTTTTTTCTCTTAAGAGTCGTTTTTTAGTTATCCCCAAAAACCCGTTTTTTGCACTTTTCAAAATTGTGCCGCCACATAGTGGATGGATTTATATGGAACGGCGGCCATAAATAGTAATAATTGCGCTAGACTCTTGAAATTCGGTGTAGATGTTTTCAAGGTAAAGAGAACAAAAATTGGGTGATTTTTAAAAAAATCAGTTCAAGGACACGCCTACCTCCCATACAAAGGTGGGATGAAGTTGTGACTTATTTTCAAAATTGGTATCAATTTTCATAAATTTGGCAATGCTGATTTCAAAAATATTATTAATTTTTAAATATCTTTTATAGTTTTAAAGTTATTTCACAAAAACCAAAAAACGGTGGCCATAAACAGTAAGCATAGCGCCAGAGTCTTGAAATTTGGCACAGAAGTTTTTTAAGTTAAATCAACAAAAATTTATAAATATAAAAAAATCGGCCAACGTACACGCCTACCGCTTATACAAAGGTGGGATGTGATTGAGACTTGGGTATTGATTTCCAATAATTTGGCAATGCTGATTTCAAAAGTGTTACAAATTGTGCGATATCTTTTATAGTTTTCAAGTTATTAAAGAAAAACTGAAAATTTAATAAAAAAACCTAATTTGAAAAATAGATAGACAAAAACAGCAATGTTTTTTCTAAATTTATTTTAATCATCTTCTTCATAGACTTCAAGCATTTCTTGTGCCTCTGGTGATAACTCTTTATATTTTTTATCTCGCTTTATTCGAATTTGGCTGGTAAGAGGATCAGAAGAAATCAGCAAATAATGAAAAACATCTTCGTTATTTGCTACTCTAAAGCAACACCTGCTGTTGTGCAACCTCGCGTTTTTAAAAACTTTATTTGATGCTTCCTGAGTTTCTTCAGAAAGACGTCCAATTGGAACTTCTAGTTCTTGCATAATTTGACTTCAATGTATTAGAACTTTGTGCACGGAAGGAGGCATGTTGTACCAATTGTAGTCCTTTTTATAAAGTTACACAGTTTTTTGGGTATATTTGTAAAAGCTTTCGAGACTTATAACTTCCCCGTAAGCCAGAACTTGTAAAATATTCTATTATATTTGTTTTGATAAAATAACTGTAAAATATTAATAGTAAAAGCAATATTCGGCCGCAATGACTTTTGAAACACTGTACGTTTAGTTTCTAATAAAAACATAAGTTTTTTCTGAACATATATTAAAGACATTGGAAACATAAAATAAATTTATTGGAAAATATAGAATGATTACTATCATAATTAAGGACATAAGAATTTAAAATAAATTGTTTTGGAAATATATTACGATAATAATAGTAACAAAAATGTTTATAATCGGACCCCCTATGCTGCACCATCCATATCTGCACTACGTTATGTTTAGTTCTAAAAAAGCGAAAGCAAAGAGGGATGAAAAAAGAAAAAACAGCCTTAACCAGTTCCCCTCTATTTGAGGAAACTCCTATCTAATTTCAAGCAACTTCCTTCACAATGTAAGCTTATACAATTTATAAAATTGTTGTAAAGCATTGCAAAATGCGAAGATACACAAATATTTTTTTCTTCAAATATTGCAATAGAAAAAAATTCATTAAAAAAAAGTTATGAATATGAGCACCTTTTTTTTTTTGTTTTTGCTAACCATACTTTCGCACATAATAATAAAAAAAATTTTTTAAATCTGGAGATATACTTTTTTGTTTTTTTGCTGTTAAATATTGCGAAATTTTTGAATTATGACTTTTTCAGCCCACATTTTTAAAAAAATCAGCATAGTTCATACATAGAATAAAAGATTTCAAGCAAACAATTTTTGAATAGTAAAACTAATTAACTTTATGCCAGTATGCAATTTTGGCAAATTTCGATACAAACAAATTAGTGAAAGCATTTAATAAAAGTCGATGTATTTTGTTCCATCTAAAACTACATTAGGAAAAACCTGATAAAAAAAAAGTTATGGATCTGCGCAGCTTTTTTTTTTTTTTATTTTGCTAACCATACCTTCGCACATAATATATAAAAAACTTTTTTAAATCTGGAGATATTCTTTTGTGTTTTTTTCTGTTAAAGTTTTAAAATTTTTCAATTTTACCATTTTTCATTCTAATTTTTGAAAATTCCGTAAAGTTCATATAAAGCCGATAAAAGAAACTAAATTAATTTTTATAAAGAAAAAACAATGTACTTTTTGTCAATATGCTACATTATTGCATTTTGTTTCCAACAAGTTAACTAGAGCACCCTATCTAACAGTTGCTTATATAAAAAAATTCATAGAAAATTTTTGGAGTACAAAGTTCAAGTTTGAGCCCACTGTGTCGCTAAATCCAAAACAAATTTTTTTTTTCATCCCCTAAGTATTATCTGACGATTGTACTACAAAATTTTTCAATTCCAAGCACTTTCAAATTCTTCCTATTTATGGCCACAAAAATCCACTGTTCGCCGTAGGCCCGGACCTAGCTGTTTTTATTTGGCCCGCCAATGTTTTTTTCAAAATTAATAAAATATGTACATATATAAATAATTGCGTATTCAAAGCAAATTGTTATAAAAATTATTTACAACTTTCAGTCAATAAAATTGCAACAAACATTTGATTTCTTTAGAATTTAACATACTTCTAAAAATATAATTTGATTTAAACATGTAATTTTTATTGTACATACTAGGGTTGTAACGGAAGTGCGGAACTTCCGCTTGATATTGTGCCTCCGCTTCCGCATCCGCAAGTTTTGATGAGGTAAATCAGAGTTATAACGGAAGTTATAATATCAACATTAGAGCTTAGGGGCCGTTCAAGTATTACGTAACGCAATTAGGGGGGGAGGGGGGGTCTTGTGAAACGTTACGATGCGTTACAGGGGAGGGGGGGGGGGGTTCGAACAACGCGTTACGTAACATTGTTTTTGAAGTGAAACTATATACTTTAGCGGGTGGTTATTTGAAATTAGGTGTGTATAATGAAATGAAACTCTACTCTTTCTTAATGTGTATGTTTATTGAATACCTACAGCCAAAACATTTTATTAAAATGATAAAAGTTGATGGGATCTAGATAATTTACAGCAATAAATGATATGTTAAATTAAAGCACTTATCAAGCAGAATGTCCTAAAACTATCATCTTCGAGATTGGTTAACCAAAACCAGAGATGTAAGCGTGGAAAGATTTCCTATTTTTCTCATTTATTGCTGTAGCTGTTCTAGATCACATCAACTTTTATCATTTTAATAAAATATGTTCGTCTCATTTTTCGCCATTTTAACATATTTTAAGCTTAAGCAAATGTTTATTACATTATGTGTGATTTTTATTAAATAACAATATGAACAAGTTAAGGTGTTATCTTCAGTCAGGCCGAAACTCACATACCCTACACTGCACTCAAAGTAGGTACATATATTTCAGTAAAAAAAGACGTTGAAGAGGTTAAATAATTCGAAAAAAGTGTGAAATGTTTAAGAGGTTGAAAACTGTTGAAAAAGTCGTAAATATATGCAAAATGTTAATGTTGAGAGAGGTTGAAAAAGTCTAAGCAATTTAAAATCGATGAAAAAGTCGAAAAAATAAAGAAATTTCATCACAATATCTTGCACGGTTTACGAGACATGGTGGTATAGAGGTTAAAATTTAGGACCGTGCCACGCGAATCTTTGGAAACTTGAAACCTAGCCTAATCTTAATTTAGTTCAAATGTACACCTAATCACCAAGTTTTATCAAAATCGCTGCATTTTTTTTCAAAATGGGATTGGGCAAATATACATAGAGTATGGGCGGTAGGCGTGTCTATGAACCGATTACGTCCATTTTCAATAGCAAGATGCCTGCAAGAAGGTCTGACCTGAGTGTGCTAATTTCATTCAATTAGCTTTCTTGGTTTTTCCGTAAACCTGATTTGAACAGACAGACAGACGGACATAGCTAAATCAACTCAGGTGGTGACGCTGATCAAGAATATATCAACATACTTTTTCATACCTACCACCGCCCTCTTCTATGCGTTACAAACAAAATGACAAAGTGAATATACCCTCGGTGTAGGGTATAATAAAGAAAATAAACAACATACGCATGTATTTCCGGTACTTTTCGCAACATAATTGTGACTTTTAGGTAAATATGGTCACTTGGGTGTTACGTAACGTTTAGGGGGGGGGGGGGGTAGAGGAAAACGTTACGGCGCGTTACATAGGGGGGAGGGGGGGTCAAAAATCTTCGAAAATTGCGTTACGTAATACTTGAACGGCCCCTTACAAAGTGGAAAATTCTGTGTTTAAGCTAATTTACATTTTATTGTTTTGTGATGGGCTAGATTCGTAAGATATGGTTATGGGTACAACCTAGTATAAATTTCGTTTACACAGATTTCGAAAGTAGTCCATTTCAAAAACATCGTTTTGAAACATCGCTCTCTAAGTATATTTTTGCAACTTTATTTGAGGGCACTCTCCGGTTCAATAAACAAATATTGAACGCTTTTCTCTCGAATTCACTTTTTTCACACGGTGCTAGCTAGGGTTGCCAACACGGACTGATGTCTGACCCGGAGATTCAATAAGTGGACTTTTATTTAAGTTTTTATTTGAATTATTTTAAAAACATAAGTAAAATTATTTAATACTAGCTGTCCCGGCAGACGTTGTTCTGCCCTTTTCGACGTGTGGGGCGATGTTGTATGAACACATGCGATGGAATGTAAAAGCGAAACCGTCCATTTTCCCAGTGAATCTAACTTTTATCCCTATTCTTTTACAAATATATATCAGGCCTGGCAGACGTTGTTATGTGGGGCGATAATTTTTTCCTTTGAAGCTTACTTTTGCCCGTACCTTTTATATACATGTTTATGTACTAAGCCCCGTTCATCTGCTTCCAGTAGTTGGTGATATATGATGAATTTGATTTTGAAGGGCGTGTCATCGCCCATTTTTGAAACCAAACATTGCAAAAACCTTTTATAGGCCACAATTATGAAATCTTCATGTAAATTCTATTTAAAAAGTTATTTTTTGTAAGGGCCACCCAAAGTATGCACCCTAAATAAAATGTGTACGGTCTAAGTTGTGCCACTCAATATAGAAGCCATGTGGTGTAAGTTCCATGAGAATCGAATAAGCGGTCTTCGAGAAAATAATATTTTAAAAATGTTTTTGTATTACGGCAAACCTAAATATGCATTTATGCCTCTTATTATAAAAGACACGTGCTGTAAATTCCATGTGGTGTAAATTCGGTGTGAGTTGATTTACCGGACTTAGTGAAAATTCTTTTTTAAAAATATTTTTGTTTGTGGGCCAACCTAAATATTCACCCTTAGTAAAAATCTTGTCTTAACATACTGTAAAATTTTCATCAAAATCTGCCGGATAGTTTCCGCGTCCATAAAAAACAAACAGATAGACGGACAGGCAAAAACTAAATTTTATAAAAACATAAAATTGCAGTTTAACTGTAAAAAGTAATGTACACTTTTTAAAAAATTTATTAACATCGTACTCTCTCAAAAGTAAAAAAAAAAACTCGAGGAGAGCTCTGCCGTACTAAGCGAAAAAAAACGTATCTCAAAAAAAAAATATCCGAGATTCTTATGGCATCCTATCCTTATATCTCCAAATGTCGGCATCTTAGTTCAATCATATAAAAAATCTACTAAGAAAATTTCTTCTATCTCAATTTTACAGGTATTTCAACAAATTGACATAAACAAAACATCAAAACATCTCGAAATGAATTTTTTTGAGATACGTCTTTTTCGCTTAGTACGGCAGAGCTGTCCTTTGAACTTCGAAGCAAATTTCGATTTCGTCCATTTTCAATAGCAAGATGCCTGCAAGAAGATGTGACCTGTGTGTGAAAGTTTCATTCAACAGACAGATAGACAGACAGACGGACATCACTAAATCGACTCAGGTGGTGACGCTGATCAAGAATATATATACTTTTCCATACCTGCCACGCCCCCTTCGATGTGTTACAAACGGAGAGACAAAGTGAATATACCCTCGGTGTAGGGTATAAAAATCATAGAAATAAGTATACAATAACCTTTTTTAGTGCAAATACATATGTTGTTTTAAAACATAAATTATTAAAATCGGTTCAGTATATTTTGCGGTTTGGCGTTACAAACCATTTCCATATAAGCAATTTTATATAAATAGTATAGATTAACGCTAGATTTCATTGAATCCAACACTTCGTTTTTCTCTCGGATTTCTTTTTATTATATAAAAGTTATCTTGAAAGCTAATCGAGATATCGATTTTTTTTTTATTTAAAATTTTCAATATCTGTTCTATCGAAAGCCATCGTCAGATTGCGGCCAATTTGTGTATATTTTTATGGTTATATATTTTTGTAAATACATATGTATCTATGTATGTCAGATCTTGTTTCGGAGATATGTATAGTAAGGCGGGTTGATTTGTTCGGGCGGGAAAAAGTTATCAAAAGGTAATGCAGGAAAATATTAAACGGACAATTCTGAACAACTTTGATAAAGAAACTATAGGTCTAAAATCAATTTTGAGCTTCCGCATTTTTACAGATAGGTTTTGTACAGTTCTTACATACATATATTGGCACTGTTATGGAAACAATTACACTGTGTTTCCTACTATCAGCAAAATTGGGCTAGGTCGGCCATTTTGATGTTGTTGGAAAGGTTGTTTGTATCCTTTCTGTATGTACCATGTTAATATTTTTCTTTTTTTTGATAATGGATAGTGGAGTGCGGATAGACTAAAGTCGAAAGATAATAGAAAGCATTAATTTATTCAAAAATAAAAATCTTACAATAATTTACTGTTAAGTTTGACACCCATAGTGTTAGATCTTGTTTGTTTACTGACCGAGGAACTTTTTTTGCAACTTTCAACCGTCACTGACATATTTTTTACGGTTTTTATTAACAACACGTCGTGATACAGTTGTTAAAAGTTGAACAAACTTCTCTGTGCCTTGAATATGAGAATTAATTTTTGGATTTTAATTGGTGGATCGTCAGATTTTAAATATTCTATTAAATGGTCATATGAAATGCTTTTAGAAAAAGGCAGCTCAGATAAAATACTGTTATCGTCTAGGTCAATCATATTAATCCGTACAATCAAAATTTATGTACGGTTTTTCTTAACATCAAAGTTCTGATGTATCATTATTTTCACGACAGTATAACATTTTTGTATCTCTCTCTTGCGTATGTTCTTGCGGTCACCGTACAGCATTGTTAATACGACGTTTTCAGAATGCGCAAAATACGAATTATGCTGAACTACAGCATTAATAACATGGCGTAGTTTACGAAGTACTTCTTCCCTACACTTAAATTTCTCCCTGGCCATTTTCGAGTTATCCATAACAAAAACATCGCCATTTTCATCTCTAAAATCAATATCTTTGAATACAGCTGTTGCTAAGCACGACGCTACTCTGTCAGAGACTCCAAATCTATCGCACAATATAGCAAAGCTCTGTAGTTTTTGTTAAGTATATCGCCTCTGTGGAATAAACACTTCATCTACATGTTCGTTAGATTGGTTGAATTTGCCAACGACCAGATCCAATTGCTCAGGTATGGTATTGGATCGTGACTAGCTGACGCCAATGTTGGTTCTTGCTCAGTCAATTCAGTAAAAGGCTATGGTACCGTCAGCTTTCTGTCATTATGTTGATCAAACATGCAATTTTGTAAACGGTCAGGTATAAATCCACAAGAACATTTATTTTGTCGCATGTGCATTTTCCAAGGAAAAATATATTTTTAGTCCAATCTAAAAATGCTTGAAATCTACAGTGAGCGTCAAAAGAAAGTAAACACCAATTCTTCATCCTTAAATTATCTTATTACAAAGTTATTATTGACTTACGATAAAAAGTAATATTGCAGAGTTTACTACTACACCATTTAAAGATTTACTATTATAAAACATGAAATCAAAACAAGTGACAACATTGCTCAAATCTCTCGAATGTGAAAATGCATCAGATTTTACGCGTCAAAAAAAAGTAAACAGTTGTAATACTTACTTAGATTTTTTATAGGGAGGAAACTAAAGTTTTTTGTGAAAAATTTGTACTGATCAAATGTTTTACTTCACTAAAAATAATTTTAAGTTGATTTGTACTTATTAATAATATCTAAAAAGGTATAAAGGAAGTTAAAAAGCAAACATCGGCTGATATTCGGAAAATTATATTAGATTTAAAAGAAAAAGTCAAATCTTTGCGTGAAATCGTGGGAAGGAACCACTGAACAATAAAAAAATTGTTGATAAATACGCCAAACAGCATCAGGTTGAAGATTTACCGAGATCTGGAAGCCCAAAGCGGCTTAGTGGTACTGAAGTTAGAGCTGTAGTAAGAGAAGTAAAGGCATATGCAGCTTCAAGTTAAGTTAAATTTTCAGAGAACATAACGCACACATCAGCCAATCCAGTAAGTGCGAGTACAGTCAGGAGACCGATTCACAAAAATGGCTTACATGGAAGGATACCACGCAAGAAGCCATACAGGCCCAAGGTAAATCAGAGTAAGCGTATGGATGTTGCTAAATTGTACAAAAATAAGGCTCTATCTTTTTATGAAAACATACTTTATATCGATGAGAGCAAATTCAAAATTTTCGGAGCGAAGAGGCGTGCTTAGAATGAAGCCTTTGAAAAGTTTGTAACCAACACTGTCAAACACGGTGGAGGCTCAGTTATTGTTTGGGGCTGTATGGTGGCACCAGATGTTGGTAATGTTGTTGTAATTGACTGTAATATGAACTAAATGGATTACTTAGCCATTTTGAAGGACAATGTTGACCCTAGCGTCGAGAAATCAGGCTTAGCTTGAAACTGGATCTTCCAACAGGAAAGCGATCCAAAGCATGCGTTGAAAATTGTAAAGGTGTGGCTACTGTACAAGACTCCTAAAACACTTGATCATCCGCCGCAGTCCCCGGATGTTAACCTGATCGAGCATCTGTGGGGACACCATTGAAGGAAAAATCAGACAAAGGGCTTTTTCAAGCAAAGCAGGCTTAAAGAAGGCTCTAAGGGAAGAATGGAGCGAAATCTGCCCAGACGTAACAAAAACTATTTGTCGAGTCGTTGCCTAGGAGACTAAACGAGGTGCTTGAAGCCAAAGGGAAACAAACCAATTATTAAAATAAGTATTTGAAAAGTTTACTTTTTATAGTGAAGTTCTGTTCTCCAAATCTGGCAAAGTTGCTCAGAATTACCCGTATAACCTTTTCCTGCCATACCCTTTTTGAAAAAAAAAAATCGACCCGCCCTTATGTATAGCCATCATAAGTTGCTGATATAGCTTTTGTAAAACTGATTATAAGTTGGGAACCCCTGAATGGATATCAAAAATATGGATGTCATAAGAAATATAATTTAATGGCCTGTAATTTTGACCAATTATTTTTTTTAACAAAACGCTATTTTTTCAAAAAAATGTGTTAAAAATTTATACTTTTTAGCATGATAGGTATGCTTGATTATTTTGCTTTAAAATGATGTACAATTTGCATAGATTTTTTTTTAATTTTACCAATTTTTTAAAAATGTTATTGGTAAAAATTTCAGAAAAATTATCATGTATCCAAAACTATAGGCTAAATTTCAAAACTAGTCTTACCAGTATAGTAGGAAATTCAATTATCTTTCTTATGACATCCATATTTTTAATATCCATTCAGGGGCTCCCACCTTATACCGCTTTTTATAAAAGCTATACTCTTCCTCTTCAAAACACACTTGGAATCATATCGATATATTTTTTTCAAAATTTTCATACAAATTTACACACAAAAGTTTGTATGGAGACCTATATAATAATTTTCAATTTAGGATACTTTGAAAAGCAAAAAAGATATCGATATAATTCCGAGTGAGTTTTCAAGAGGAAGAGTAGTTATTTCGAAACTCATTAATGGATTCATAAAAAAAAATATATTTCTATATAAATTTGCCCAAGATATCTCGAAAAATCGTGATTTTCGCACTTTTAGGTTAGAATATCTCGAAAACCGGAGCTATTTGAGAAATTCTAAGCTTGGATTCGAGTTCAGCGCGTCAAAACCTTCGGATAAGTAAGGCAACAAAATCATTGTTGCCCTGTGTTATTTTATAGTTTGTGTTTTTTTCGTTTTTTTTTTTCTTTGAATTTATCAGAATTTGAAATTCGGGAAAACTGCTGACTTAGATTCGATTTTTTTTGTTGCTGTCGACAAAAATTATATTCAACCCGGAGGGATTGACTTTGAACCCGGAGACCCGGAAATCATACTCAAAACCCTGAGTCTCCGGGCGAAACCCTGAGTGTTGGCATCCCTAGTGCTAGCAGTCTTTTCTCCAAAATTACTGAGCCGATCCTTATAAAATTTTATCAACATATTCGTCACATTCATGGGTATCGTATCAACTAAAATTGAGTCAAAATATTGATTTTTTTTTTAAACAGGAAAAATCCTTATTTTTCCAACATTTTTTTTTTAGTTAAAAAAAAATTTATGGAAATATGACCAAATAAATGAAAAAAGTTCAAAAAACTGATTTTTAGGGAATAACTCGAAAACCTTTCTTAAGAGAAAAAAATGGTGGGGATTTCTAGAATTTATGACTCAAAATACATTAATAAAGTATGTGACTATATCATCTTTTGTTTAAACTAGTGATATATATAATTCCATCATAAGAAACAAATATAAAATTTTCAAAATTCGAAAAAAAAATTAAAAAAATTGTCAGCATATCTTGAACTACAGCTTAAAAGTTGCGTAATATAGAGTAGAATTTTGAGAAAGTTTTTAAAAAAATCAAAGGTGTTGCACTTTTCGAAAATGTCGATTTTAATCTTTAAACGTTAATAACTAACTGATTATTACTGCGATTAATTTTTTTTTATATTTTTTTTCAGAAACTACATTCAAATACGAAAAAATGATATTCTACTTTTTATTGATATCAATATTTATAACTAGTCTATCGTTTTTTGTTTTAAAATTTAAAAACCGATTACTCAATAACGTTTTCGAATAAAAGACTGGAAATTGGTGTGCGTGTTACTTTTAATACGCACTAAAAAATAACAAAAAATTAGAGAAATCGAAGAGGGTCGGGCCAAAACTTCGGTGATTTGGCATTGAATGCCCCAAATATATTGTTACGAAATTTCTGTCTCTTTGACGATAATTTCGATCTCTCACACTTTTCTGAGTTCGATCACTGGATTGTGTAACAATTAAAAACACACAAACTTATTTAGTTATAAAATGGTTTATTTTATTAACGTTCAAATTCTAATATTAATTTAACACTGTATAGAAAACTGTTTTGTTCTACTACGGATCACACTGTATTCACTTTATTGCTTATTGCTTCGCTGTTCTAACTCAACTGTCTGCTTCGCTGGTTTAATTCTACTGTGTACTCAGCTCAGATGACAACCCTTTTTATACTGCAGTCATCACTCTCTCGAATAATCCAGTACCTTCTAAGTGGCGTATATTCTACCATTATCTACAACCCACCAGTGCTACTTTGTAGCGTGCATTCTACTACTATCCACAATTCACCACAATACACCAGCATGGCGCACTGACGTTGAGCTAGCTATTATGCTAGATGTTAGATGGCGTTGTACGTTGTACGACGGCGATAATTTCTCTCGGTTGTTGACTTTTTATTGTTTACTGCAGCGTCTGTTCGGTTTATTATTTTCAGCATTTTGCGCTAGATGGTGCTAATATCGTTTAGTTTCTTTCGTTGGTATTTATTTCAAGAGTCTTCTAGCATAAACCAAATTTCGCTACACTGCCCTCCGCTTAAACTTGTTCGTCCCGAACAAGAGTCTCTCCGTCCCTAGTATATTGTGCCAGCCTTTCGATGTGGACTACCTTTAATTTACTTTTGTTCCCGGGGTATTTTTGGATTCGATACACAACATCATTAATCCTTGTGACGATCCGGTAAGGTCCTTCCCAATGAGTCTGTAATTTAGGAGACAAGCCTCGTTTTCGTTGTGGGTTATGTAGCAGCACTAGTTGACCTTCCTTGAACCCTTCAGTATTTGCTCGCAGGTCATACCGAGCTTTCATCTTGACGCTAGCCAATTGAGTACGTCTTCTAATAAGCTCGTGTATATCTGCTAATTCTTCTCTTTTCCGCGACATGTAATCGTCAGCATGGGTCGTTTCTGGGACAACGCTTACTCCGTACTTCAAATCTGCTGGAAGCCTTAAGTCCGTACCAAAAATGGCTTTTGCTGGCGTAACTGTAGTGGTATCGTGTATTGCCGACCGATAAGCCATCAGAAACATTGGTAGATGCTCATCCCAATCTTTTTGTCCTTTATCGACAACCTTTTTTAAATGTTCCTCTAGAGTACGGTTGAACCTTTCGACCATGCCATCGGACTGAGGATGCAAAGCTGTGGTGCGTGTCTTCTGTATTCCAAGCATGTCACAAACCTCCTTAAAAAGTGTCGACTCAAAATTTCGTCCTTGATCGGAATGCAACTCAAGTGGAGCTCCATATCGGCAAATCCAATTTTTGATGAAAATGTCTGCCACTGTTTTTGCTTCTTGATTGGGAATGGGATATACTTCTGGCCACTTACTGAAGTAATCAATTACCACAAGGATGTATTTATTTCCTGCATTGCTGATTGGAAAAGGTCCCGCTATATCCATGGCTATCCTCTCAAAGGGAGCTCCAACGTTATACTGATGCATTTTTCCCCGAGTACGTTGCCTTGGTCCTTTAGCAATTGCACATTGGTCACAACGGCGGATCCAGTCAGCAACTGATTCTTGGCATCCTACCCAATAAAACCGTTTCTTTATTTTCTCTGTGGTTTTCGTTATGCCCAGATGCCCACCACTCGATCCATTGTGATAATCCTCGATTATTTCCTTAAATTTGGCCTTTGGAATAACCAGCAGTTTTGAGCGAGTTTTACCATCCTCGCTTTCCCAGATTCGGTAGAGACAACCATCATGCAACTCCAAACTTTGCCATTGCGCCCAGTATGCTTTACAGATTTGGCTTTCATTTGAAATTTCTTGCCACGCCGGTTTCCTACCCAGCTCCTTATACTTAATTATAGTTGCCAAATCTGTATCATTGCGCTGGTCCCGTTTTACCTCCTCTTTTGTCCACTTTTCTTCAGGCAAAACGTTCAAAAGGCGCACATCAATTGTTCCAGCTTTATTTTCTGTTCGCGAACAATGACCGCATTCAATTTTACATGGACGACGGGAAAGTGCATCCGCATTTCCATGCTGGCTTCCTTTACGATGCTCTATGGTGAAATCATAGCTCTGCAAGCGTTCTATCCACCGTGCGATTTGACCTTCAGGATCCTTGAATTGAAGTAGCCACCTTAATGCCGCACGGTCAGTCCTCAGGAGGAAGTGCTGTCCATATAAGGACTTATGGAAGTGTTTCACGCATTCCATTACTGCCAGTAACTCTCTCCGAGTTACGCAATAATTCCTCTCAGGTTTCGACAGAATTTTGCTGAAATATGCGACGACTTTTTCTTGACCATTGATGATTTGGGACAAAACTCCTCCAATACCATGGCCACTCGCATCGGTGTCCAATACAAATTCTTTGCCGGGTATTGGGTACGCGAGTATTGGCGCTGTGGACAGTAATTCTTTCAGTTTTTGGAATGCAGTTTCCTGTGCCCCACTCCATTCGAATTTTCGATTTTTCTGTGTCAGCTCATGTAGACTGCCTGCAACATTTGCGAAACCAGGAACAAAGCGTCTGTAATAAGTGCATAGACCCAGAAAACTTCGCAACTCATGAAGATTAGATGGACGTGGCCAATTTTTCACAGCTTTTATTTTATCTTCATCTGTGTGTATTCCTTCTGACGTAACCTTGTGCCCCAGATATTTGACTTCACGCTGGAAAAGTGAGCACTTTTTCGCACTTAATTTTAGTCCAGCCGCCTCCAAGCGCTCAAACACTTCCTCCAGATTTTTCAAGTGGTCATCAAAATCTTTACCCATGATGATTATGTCATCGAGATACACTAGACAAGTCTTCCAATGTAGTCCTCTGAGAACTCGTTCCATTAACCGTTCAAACGTAGCTGGAGCGTTACAAAGACCAAACGGCATGACGTTGAACTGCCATAGACCATTCCCAATACTAAAGGCAGTTTTCTCTTTGTCTTTTTCATCTATTTCCACCTGCCAATATCCACTTTGTAAGTCCAGGGTGGAAAACCATGTTGCTCCAGATAACGTATCCAGTGTATCATCGATTCTGGGTAACGGGTAGCTGTCTTTTTTAGTGATGTCATTCAATTTTCTGTAATCCACACAGAATCGCATACTTCCATCCTTTTTCTTCACAAGTACGACCGGTGAACTCCATGGGCTTTCTGATGGTGCAATGACATTTTCTCGCGCCATATCTTCTATAAGGCCCGTCACTTCTTCTCTCTTAGCGAGTGCTAGCCTCCTTGGAGGTTGACGAATCGGCTGAAAATCACCTGTATCAATGCGATGTTTGACAACTGATGTTCGGCCATTATTTTCTCCTTTGGACGCAAATATCCGCCAATGTTTTTGCAGAAACCTTTTTGCTTTATTTTTGTTCTGGGCGGACAACTCCTTCGTCCATTCTTTCGTCAATACTTCCATGGCCGACGATTTCGTTAAAGTTGGGCCTTGTGTGTTCTGCTGGTTATTTTCACAATTTATCACAGCCGTAACTTTCTCACATTGCGCTATAAGTTCACCTTTTTGCATCCATTTCGGCTTATTTGTTGGATTCAAAATTCGCACCGGTATTTTTCTGTCTATTCTTATGTTTACTAGGGTCTTTCCAATAATCAGGTCTTTCTTAAAATTTTTCTTATCTGCTTCCACTACCCACAGATGGCTTGTCCCACAGTCTTCATTTGTTGTGGCCCAAATAATTTCTTCGGTGTTGGGTTCGATTCGACAGCGCTCACTTATGTAGATTCTTGCAATTGTTAATTTTTGTCCACAGCCAATGTCTAAAGGTAACTCTACATTGGCATACCTTAACGTTTTTTTTTTAAGATCCAAAGTGAACCCGTGTCGAATCATGAAGTCCACGCCAATGATAACCTCATCGGTGATGTTTGCAACAATAAAATCATGTTCCACAGTTTTGTTGCCGATGAGAATACTCGCTGTAACTTTTCCTACTATTTGCGCAATTTCTCCTGTCGCTGTTCTCAATTGGATCCCATTTAATGGCGTTACTCGTCGTCTATCAAATAAGTCTTTCCTCACAATTGAATGCGATGCGCCTGTATCCAAAGTAAGCTCACATGGTCTTCCGTTGATTTTTCCACCGATGGTAAGGCTGTTGGAATTTCGGCAGAGCTTCGAAACCAAGACTATGGGGCAATCATCTGTAGGAGTCAGCTCACGCCCCGCTGTACTGACTCTCTTTAGTTTAACGACTGATGATCGCTAACATTTTCGCCATTGTTCACCCTATTTCCAATTCTTCTTTTTGGTGAACGTGATGCAGATCGTTTACGACGTGATTTGCAGTCACGTGCCATGTGTCCCTGCTTACCACAGTTGTAGCATTTTCTGCTGAAGCTACCGCTGGCGAACGATGAATTTTTCTTTTCAGCCTCCACTTCTATCCGACGAGTTTTCAGTGATGGGCGGCATGTCAACGCAATCGTCTCCTGCGTGAGGGCAACCGTTACTGTTTCATTAAATGTCGTCTTCGGGCTCCTCATTGTCTCGCGTTTTGTTTCTGAGTCACGTATGCCGTCAATAAACGCCTCTATTTTGAATTTTTCAGCTACGACACTTAACTCGTCAGGATAGGAAAGATGTGCCAATCGCTCAATATCCGCAGCATACTCCTGCAAGGACTCACCAGATTTTTGGATACGACTTTTCAACTCCAATCTGTGAATCTGCTTCATGTGGTCACTGCCATATTTTCGCTGTAAGGCATCCATCACCGCCTTGTAATTTTTCTGCTCCGCCACTGGAACCGTTTGCAATACTTCTGCAGCTGCGCCTTTTTATTGCCACAATTAGCGCTGCAGCTGCGCTTTCGTTATCCCAACGATTGTGACCAGATGTTGTTTCGAACTGGAGCTTGAAAACACTAAATGGCGTTGTTCCATCGTACGAGGGTGCCTTAAGCCTCTCTGCGCTGATTTCTCTTATCACTTGAGTGGTTGGTTCACTTATTTCTAACTGTTGAATCCTTTTATTAACGTCCTCAAAATTATTTTGAACTTCTCCTTTGAATGATTCAACGTCATCTCGTAACTCAATCATTTTTGCATCGAGGCCATTTACCATTTTAGCAACCTCCTTTCGAACAGCTTCAATGTTTTGATTCATTGTGTGGATCTGCGTCGCGTTCTGACTTAAGCTCTGATCAATTTCTTCCCGAACCGCCTGGATATTGTTATTCATTTGTAGTGCATTTTGATTTAACTTCTCGTCTATTTGCAGTGCATTTTGACTTAATTTCTGGTCTATTTTTTCCTGAACCGCATGGATCTGCAGCGCGTTCTGACCAATCTCTTCCCGAACGGCCTGTATATTGCTTGTCATCGCCATTAACATTTTCTCGAACTTTGACATATCTACAATTTCACCACTTGCCGCTGGTCCAGAAGTTTCTTCCACTTTCGCTGCTGATTCTGGTACATCACTATAAAATTCATGTTCTTCCAGGTTTACACCTTGAGCCTCAAGAGCCTGCCGTAAGCGTTTCTGTAACTCCACCTTTCCGCCAGTAGATTGCAGACTCAGCTGCTGCAACTCCTTCTTCAGTTGATCCACTTTTAGTTCGTCAAACTTAACCATTTTTATTTATTTATTTTTTTTTTTTTTTAATTGATTGTTAATTCTTTTTACACAATCCCACTTCTGACACCAATTGTTACGAAATTTCTGTCTCTTTGACGATAATTTCGATCTCTCACACTTTTCTGAGTTCGATCACTGGATTGTGTAACAATTAAAAACACACAAACTTATTTAGTTATAAAATGGTTTATTTTATTAACGTTCAAATTCTAATATTAATTTAACACTGTATAGAAAACTGTTTTGTTCTACTACGGATCACACTGTATTCACTTTATTGCTTATTGCTTCGCTGTTCTAACTCAACTGTCTGCTTCGCTGGTTTAATTCTACTGTGTACTCAGCTCAGATGACAACCCTTTTTATACTGCAGTCATCACTCTCTCGAATAATCCAGTACCTTCTAAGTGGCGTATATTCTACCATTATCTACAACCCACCAGTGCTACTTTGTAGCGTGCATTCTACTACTATCCACAATTCACCACAATACACCAGCATGGCGCACTGACGTTGAGCTAGCTATTATGCTAGATGTTAGATGGCGTTGTACGTTGTACGACGGCGATAATTTCTCTCGGTTGTTGACTTTTTATTGTTTACTGCAGCGTCTGTTATTATTTTCAGCATTTTGCGCTAGATGGTGCTAATATCGTTTAGTTTCTTTCGTTGGTATTTATTTCAAGAGTCTTCTAGCATAAACCAAATTTCGCTACAATATTATTTTAAATGAATTAAAAAAACATTGTTCGTGTATTTCAAAAGTGTATTTATTGATCCTGAAAAAAATAAAAATACGAGTAATATCTCCTACTGAGGGCTGTAGAATAAATTCTGAAAAATAGCTTCTTCAGCTGGAAATCTAGGATGCCTACTAGTTTCATTTAATACTAATACTAAATTTTAAATATTTTCAAATTGTTTTTCCACCTCCGCTTCCGCTTCCGTTAAAACTCCGTATCCGCGGAGATCAATTTCTGAACTCCGCATCCGCCTCCGCATAGATGACTTCCGTTACAACCCTAGTACATATTAGTAAATATGTACATACAAATTTCAACAGAAAAACAAAAAATTCAAAAATATTCATACTTGTTCACAGATAGTATGCCTTGATTCAAATACAAACAAAATTTTACAGAAAATCAAAATTCAAAAAAAATGCATACTTGTTCACAGATAGTATGCTTTGATTCAATTTAAATTTGACTGTTGCTATGAAAAAATGTTAGCTAAAATATTGTAGCGAAACTTGGTTTATGCTAGAAGAATCTTGAAATAAATACCAACGAAAGAAACTAAACGATACTAGCTAGCATTTACTATCTAGCGTAATGGTGTAAAAATAATAAACCGAACAGACGCTGCAGTAAACAATAAAAAGTCGACAACCGAGAGAAATTATCGCCGTCTTACAACGTACAACGCCATCTAGCATCTAGCATAATAGCTAGCTCAACGTCGGTGCGCCATGCTGGTGAATTGTGGTGAATTGTGGATAGTAGTAGAATGCACGCTACAAAGTAGCACTGGTGGGTTGTAGATAATGGTAGAATATACACCACTTAGAAGGTACTGGATTATTCGAGAGAGTGATGACTGCAGTATAAAAAAGGTTGTCATCTGAGCTGAGGACACAGTAGAATTAAACCAGCGAAGCAGCACAGTTGAGTTAGAACAGCGAAGCAATAAGCAATAAAGTGAATACAGTGTGATCCATAGTAGAACAAAACAGTTTTCTATACAGTGTTAAATTAATATTAGAATTTGAACGTTAATAAAATAAACCATTTTATAACTAAATAAGTTTGTGTGTTTTTAATTGTTACACAATCCAGTGATCGAACTCAGAAAAGTGTGAGAGATCGAAATTATCGTCAAAGAGACAGAAATTTCGTAACAATATTATTGATAAATTGATCGTTAAGCTGAAAGCTATGAGTGCGCAAACTTTAAAAAGAAGAATTTCGGAGAAGAAGAGTACATTTCAAAATGCATGGGAACATGCCTATACATTTATTGAAAAAAATGGACTGGCCTTTTGTTTGATATGTAATTTTACTATATCTTCCTTAAAAGTTTGTAATTTAAAACGCCATCACGAATCAGTACATACTGACTTTTCAAAAAAATATCCTTTGGATACAAAAGATCATACCGGAAAAATAAATTTTCTAAAGTTATCAAGTGAACAACAATCTTCTCAAATTACAAAATTCACCGAACATACTAAATCTGAATTAGAAGCCACTTTTAAGATATCTTGGAACATTGCTAAAGCCAAGCGGCCTTATACAGAAGGCGATTTTATTAAAAAAAAAATATAATTGATACAATATCATCGCTTGATCGAAATAATGATCGAGGTATTGATATTAAGTCAGCATTCGATTCAGTCATTCCTTTACTGCTAATGCAAAAAACTAGTTAGTGTTCCCAATGATGGAACTCCATCAGTGGTTGGCAAAAACAACGGGTTTTTAGGATTCCTTAAGAAAAATGCAAATATTCCTGACTTTATTGCAGTTCATTGCATTCTACACCGTGAACATCTTGTTGCAAAACATTTTAGTTTTGAAAATGTGTTTACTTCAGTGGTAAAAACCATAAATTTTATAAAAAAACAATTCTAAAAACCACAGACAATTTAGAAACTTTGTGTATGAACTTAATTTGGACAGACTTATCAACCAGTAATGTATTAATTAAGTTTTTCAATTTGTTAGATCCTATTACTAATTTTTTACAGTTAAAAGAACAGTCATATCCCCAGCTAGAGGGCTCTAAATGGCTTCAAGTTTTAATGTTTTTTACTGATATGATGGAGCACTTAAGGTTTTTAAATATATCTCTTCAAGGAAAAGGCAATCATATCGGCTATTTGTTTAATACTATTTTTGCATTTCAGAAAAAATTAGAACTTTTTGAGAGAGATTTAAAAGACAAATCATTTGCTCGTTTTCAGCATCTTAAGAAATATTGTCAAGATAGTGAAATTCTTCCTGAATCAATTGAATCATATCTTTCAAAGTTAAACCATCTGATCAATGATTTAGAACAGCGGTGGGCACAAAAATCTAACAAAAGAGCAAAACAACAACATCAAGCAACAACAAACGAAATTTTAAAGTTTTTTTTACTTTCATTTCCAAAATTGCCATTAGCACAAAAAAAAACAAAAATTACACTACAAACAAAAACAATTGCTACATTCGTCAAGACACAATGCGGCGCCGTAATTTATGCCTTTGTGTTTTGTTTTTGTTTTCATTTGAACTCAAGTCAACGCTGTGCCTCGATAGCGTTGAAATTCTGCGAATTTTGTGCCTCGATAGCGTTGAAATTCTGCGAATTTTTTTTCGCTTGCTTGTGCGTCGAATAACGGTTAGAGCAATGTGAGCAAATAGAGCCACTATGTGCCCTTCACTGATTTAGAAGATAGATTTTAGATTTAAAAGGTTCAAGAGGGCTTATATGTTGCAATCTGATTTAAGCTTAACTAATGCACACCTTGAATCAATTTCGGAAATGTGTAGCAATGACAAAATATCCAAAACTAAAGACAGCAGCATATCGTTTATTATCAATTTTTGGCACGACTTACAATATTGAGGCAATGTTTTCTACTATGAAATTTATAAAAAATAAACATCGTACTAATTTAACCAATACCCATTTGAAAGCAGGCGCGGATCTAGAATTTTTTTCTGGGGGGTCACTGGATAGAAAAAAATCAAAAATAACAAGAATAACCAAATAAACAAAGCAAGCCGAATTTCTTCAATGAATAAAAACTAAGCCAGAATTCACTCCTAGTCGTGAATTCAAAAGGTGCGGACGTGTTTATGCTGAGTCGAATATTTTATTATATAAAAAACTTAACATCAATGCAATAACTTAGCTAATTTTACTAAATATTCATCCGCTCAGCCTAACAATCAGTTAGGTAAAACTTCACAATTTCGGATTTATTTCCAAAATATGTCTGGGATCAGAACTAAATCCAATTCCATTTATTATTATACCGCGGCTGGAGATTTTGATGTCATCGTATTTGTTGAGACCTGGCTAAATGATGAATTTTTCGATGGAGAATTCTTTGATACAAATATATATCAAGTATACAGAAAGGAACGTGACGCTATAAAAACAGGTTGTAGTCGAGGAGGTGGTGTTCTAATTGCCATCAAACGTTTTTTCTGTACAACAGCTTGCATCCTTCAGAATGCGGACAGTTTGTACGAACAATTAAGTGTCTCCATTTCTGGCTCATCAGGCTCTTTATATATTTGTGCCTCGTATATCCCGCCAAATAGTTCTGATGAAATTTACGATGCACATGTAAGTAACATTTTATCGTTACATTCATCGTTGGACCATAAAAGTCAGCTTTGCATATTGGGTAGGGCTACCAGATGGCCTTACTACAAAAGTAGCACATTGGAATTTTGTAAATGAAAACCTTAATCTTTTTTTAATTTCATACAAATATTTTTGATGAGCAAAAAAAAAAAAAAAAAGGTCCTCACTTCCTAACAAAAAACCCCAGGAAATTAACAAATTAAAAAAATTATTTCAAATAACTTCGATGAGCAAAAAAAAAAAAAAAAAAAAGTCCTCACTTCAGTTCAAATATTTTATTTTACACTGCAAACATCGAAAGTAGCAAAACCAAAAACAAAGTAGCAAAGCCCTTGCAAAAGTAGCACTTTTGCTACTTTAGTATCGCATCTGGTAGCCCTAATATTGGGGGATTTTAATTTAAACAAAGTAATGTGGACTCACCTCGCCGATGACTTGACGCCAACAAATATCAATCATCCTCATGAAATCAATCTTATTGATAGCTTCTTAAGTATTGAATTAGTTCAAATTAATAAAATAAGTACTTAATAATCTTGGCAAAATTTTGGATTTAATTTTTATTTCGTATAATATTAAATACAATTTATCTGAATGTTTTT
The DNA here is from genome assembly GCA_949775025.1 of Tricholauxania praeusta. NCBI lineage: Eukaryota > Metazoa > Arthropoda > Insecta > Diptera > Lauxaniidae > Tricholauxania > Tricholauxania praeusta. Next base: position 49,022,493 of record OX459031.1, read on the forward strand.
GCCCAATGTCACCATCTAATATGCACCATGTTCCAATTGTTCTCGATATAGAGTTTTATGAATTTATTGAGCCTCAGCCTGCTAAACATGTATTTAACTTTAAATTATGTGATTTTGAATTTTTAAATAAGTAATAATATAAATGATATATGTAAATTGGAAAAATTTATTTAATGGTAAAAATGCCGCAACTTGTTTTGATTTGTTTAAATTTAATGTGTCACAAATCTGTCATGACCATATTCCAATTTGCCCTCATAAGGTATATAAGCTTCCATGGTATAATTCTGGCCTTAAAAACTGAAAAATATGCGCAATAAATTTCTAAAACTTTTTAAATCCACTGGGAACTTAGAGTATAAGGAGAAATATGTGCATTACATGAGAGAATTCAACTTTTTGAATAAGTTTTTATACAAGCAGTTTATTTTGAAAACGGAAACCAATATCAAATTGAATCCGAAATCGTTTTGGAATTTCGTACAATCGAAAAAGTGTGGATCTTTCATCCCCACTTCTATGTTTTTCAATAATATTAGTTCGTGTACAATTGCAGACACAGTTAATTTATTTGCCGACTATTTTAAATCAAATTATACTGAAGATGCTCCATGGTATGAGCCCTCTATCCTGCAAAACATCAATTCTTTCGTGGATGTTGGTTCTATTACTTTGAGTGAAACAGACGTTTTTAACGCATTATAAAAGTTGAAGATTTCTGCTAAACTGGATGTCGATGGATTATCCTCTATAGTATTATTAAAATGTGCTCAGGCTTTGTGTAAGCCACTGTGTCTGATTTTCAATAAATCTTTAAATTCCGAAACTTTTATTGAGCCCTGGAAGGTAGCATGTATTACCCCTACTTTCAAAAATGGGCTTAAAAATAATGTCGCGAACTACCGTCCCATTTCTAAATTAACAATTGTCTCTTAATTATTTGAAAGCATTATAAAAGATAAGCTTTACTTTTTAATTAAGTGTCATATTTGCCCAGAGCAACATGGCTTTGTATCTGGTCGATCCACAATAACAAATTTATCATCATTCTCTAATTATTGTGGGTCCTCTTTTGAACGTGGCTATCAAGTGGATGTGCTCTATGCTGATTTCGCAAAAGCCTTTGATAAGGTTAAGCATAGTGCTTTAATTGCTAAACTAGCTAAAATTGGATTTCATGGTTCATTTTTGAATTGGATTAAATCCTATCTGAGTAATAGACTGTGTGTTGTACTTGTTAATAATACTAAATCTTATAATTTTGTAGCGTCGTCTGGAGTACCTCAGGGTAGTATCCTTGGACCTCTGTTCTTTATTTTGTTCATAGTTGCTTTCAGAGCTCAAAATTTTTGCTTTACGCAGATGATTTAAAATTATTCAGTCGTATACGGAATGTAGGTGACGTTGAATCCTTACAACGTGACTTGTCCAATGTGAGTAACTGGAGTAAACTTAATCAGTTACCTTTAAATATTGGGAAATGCTTTCCCTGCACATTTGCAAAATCAAATAATATACTCGATTGTTATTTCTCAATTCAGGGTAAACTTCTTAAGTCAATCAATCTTATAAAGGACTTAGGCGAAGTTTTCGATGCTAAGTTTACATTTATTGAGCATTTGAATTTTATCATCCCTAAAGCTTATGCAATGTTGGCTTTTGTTCGTAGACACAGCTCTGATTTTATGGATCCACATACCATTAAGAGCCTTTACTTTGCATTTGTAAGATCTAGATTGGAATATGCCTCTTTTGTTTGGAATCCGTTTTATGCAAATCATTGTGCTAGAATTGAACGAATTCAGAAAACTTTTTCTAGATTTGCATTACGTTCTTTGTATTTTGGTGATTCAAGGCCATCATATAATTCACGTTGCCTGCTTTTGGGCATAAATACCCTTGAATCGAGGCGCAAGGTTATGTCCTTAATATTTATTTATGATATAGTTAATAGTAATATTGAATGTCCGGAGTTACTTCAGTTAATTGGTTTTTATATACCACCTAGACAGTTGCGTCATTTTGATTTATTCCTCATAAAAAAACATAAAACTAATTATGCTCAGAATGAGCCTATATTAAGAGCTCTCTCATTATTCAATAGATTGTCATCCATAAATGAATTTGATTTTTCGATGTCTAAAGCAGGGGTCGGCAAAATTTGATTTTTCATAGCTCAATTGAGCTGAAGTACATCACACACATTGTGTTTTGCCGACCCCTGGTCTAAAGACTCTTCTAGTCTGTAAGGAAATGTAATCCAAAGGCTTAATAAAGAAATGAAATGAAAAATTAAAAACTTGTCCAATTTGTTTTACTTGAAAATTCATTACATGTATATATATATTTATTGTTTATATAAAATTATAAACTTTTTTATATAAAAAATGTACTCTTAAAACTAAGAAATGTCTTAGCTGATAAATATTTTTATTTCGAATTTTCATTGGACATCGATGCGATCATTAACAGATTTGCGAAACAAAATAGAAGATTGGATTTTGTTTTATAAATGATGCTTTTAGTTGGAACTTGTAAACAGATTGTAAACAGATGATAGTATATCAAGTAAAGCTACAATCCAAATATAGAAAAAATAATAAAAAAGTCAGTCTTGTTTAAGAAAATTAGTCAAATTTGTTGATTTAGTCATTTTTTGATTCCAATTTTTTCAGAGTGCAAAAAAATAAGTTAATTTTGGTCGTTTGGTTAGTTTCAGGTTTTTAAGTTTGCAAAAACTAGGTTTTGTTCGTTTGTTTTTTTTTTGTTTTTCGGTTTGCAAAATATTGTTTCAACTCTATTTTTTGAAATGCGGGCTGTTTTGGGGGGGGGGTCATGACCCCCGTGACCCCCCCCCCCCCTTGGATCCGCGCCTGTTTGAAAGAGCTCATAAATTCAGCTATTACAAATTATGAACCGAATTTAAATGAAATAGTCAAAATTATCGTAAAACAGAAATATTCAAAACTAAAAAAATATTAAAAAATAAAAAAACTTTAAGAATAAATTGGATTACTTCTTAAGTTTGCAGTATGGTATGAAAAGTAAATATACTTATGACCAAATTCATCTTAAACCATGCACGCCGATTATTTCATGTTACGGAATTGGTTGCCGTTTAAATGTGTTGTTTTTCAAAGGATATAAGGGGACCCTTGTTTCCCCGATTTGATTAAAAAAAATGTTTTATGAAGTTATGGCCATTTTAAGTTATGCCCATTTTAGGCTGAAAATTGTTTCAAAAAAGTGGCATTTCCATACAAATCAAAATAATTAACTTTTGTCTTTTGATTCTTATAGAACTTCTTATTTTCTGTTAGAATCTTTAAAAAAATTTCTAAATGGTTGAAAATTGGCAGAGTTATAGCGCTTTTTATGAGAAAAAACAAAGCTAATTTTCTGAAAAACTTCACCTTTTTTTCGCTTAAGATTTTATTTTGGACTTGTTCTAATATAAGAAAAATATGAAGTCAAAGACTAAATCATTTTGATGCTAAATCAACTTTTAATGAACATATTAATCAAATTTGCAAAAAATCCTCATCTCTGCTTGGATTTATTTAGAGAAGGGCAAAAGAATTTGATAGCTCTATAGTAACGATAACTTTATATAATACAATTGTGCGTTCTCAGTTAGAGTATGCCAGCCAAGCATGACTATGGTTGGAGTTAGAACTTATATTAAAAATAATTGAAAAGTAATCACTGTCATGTCATTGCTCCAGCGCATGAGTACTTGGAGACTAAACTATGTATTTATAAGTATTAACGTATCCTCAATTTCTTTCAGATATCAAACACTTAAAAAAAATCGTTTGTTTAATGCTAGCGAAAACTTTCGAATTATAAAGTGCAACAAATGCAATTGCAGCTTAAGAAAAATTCACTACCATATATTATACAGCAACTCACTTCATTTGGCTGCAAGTTTTCCAAGTTTCATGTTTGTTTCATTACGGATAGCATAGGGAGACCACATCCGCCGCAATCTAACAACGACAATTTCGATGATGACCACATCACGTGCTCTGCGTGACCAGCTCTACGACGTTGCGGAATCACCACAAATACTTGTGATTCCTTATGCTTTTGTTTTTATAGAGCTGTGACTCCAAATGCTCGTATGTGTTAAAGTGAGGTTTTTATTAATGACATGCTCGACTCACTCACTGGCAAAGTCCAAAGCTAAGCATAAAAATATAGCAACGTATCTGTGAATCGCAAAGCAAAAAGCAAAGCAGATTGTGAATCTTTAGGACGTCACGACATCACGTCTCAAAGCAAATGAAGAAAAAAAGATTGTTTAGTTTGGTTCAAAAGGATAAAAGGACTCAACTTTTTGCATGAATGTGTGCGGATTTTTGTATTTTGTGGTTTTTAATATCTATGTCATCGTGTCTTCAGAATTATTAATTGGAATAATTCGTCAGACTTATATGAAATCCAATTTCTCCGAGAATAAATACAAATGCTTAAATATAAAGTTTACACATGCTATCCACGAAACTTTTGAATAAAACAAAGTATGAACTAAATTATAATATTTTATGTTTTTATACCCTACACAGGGGGTATATTCACTTTGTCATTCCGTATGTAACGCATAAAAAGGGGCGTGGCAGGTATAGAAAAGTATATAAAGTGGCGAGCATAACCGAGTAAATGATTGTCTTTGCTGCATGTCTGATTCCGTAAAAATTGTATTACTTAACTAAATTAAACGAAACTTTCAGAAATTGTTTATTATTATTTATCAAAGAAAACGCAAAATATAAAATTTCAAAACAATTTTTTTTTTAATCAAACAAGTAAATGTAAGGATACTCATATTTGCTCAGTTTTGTACGTTTCGCATTATCGCATTAAAAGATGTAATTGCTCATTTTTTGGTCCATAACCCTCTAATTTTATGACGCTATCAATGCGTTTAGACATACTTTTCACAACCTTTTCAATAATTAAATATGATGTAACATGGGGTCGGCGACAAAATAATATGGGGTGATTTTGGAACTTTAAAGTGCAAAATCGGAATTTTTTCATTTTTTTCCGGTCAATTTTCAATTTTTCATAAGAAAAAAAGAAGAAGAAGAAAAAATTATCGTGGATTCGAATTCCCCGATTGATAATAACTGTTTAAAATAAAAAAAAATATGAATCACCTTAATATGCAAATTTGTCGACTCCGATTCGAAAAAAAATTAAGATCTGTTAATTTAGAAAAATACAGATATCTTGATTTTGAAATAAGACAATGATATGCGGTTTCGGCATTCTCTTAAGCAAATAACAGTACATAAAAAATTATGTACCATGGAGTCGGCGGTAGCATAATATTTGAGGTGTTGCAGCTAGAAAGTAGAAAATCGGTACTTTTTAACTTTTGTCCGGTCAATTGTCAATTTTTTTTATAAGAAAGAAAGACAAGAAGAAAAACAAATCAGGGATTTGAATTTCCCGATCGATAGTTTTCCGAAAACCATACCCACTTTGTTGGAAAATTTCATAACGTCTGTAATAGAGCACCCATGAAATGTGAAAAAGTGTGATTTGTTTCGCTCCACAAGCCTTTTCTAATAAAATTGGGGCAGAAAAGAAGATCTGCAAAAAATTGAGTGCTTCTATTGGAAAAATTGTTCATAAAATTTGTGTTTAACATCATTTCAGTCAACGAACTCACACAAATAGATCAAAATAGTGTATGAAAGATGTATTAGCCATTTAATTTCACATCGAAATGTCCTAGGTCGTTATCACCAAAAATCGTTTGTTTTACAGTTGTAGATCGATAAATAAAAAAACTCATTTAAGTTAATTTTTCAGCCTTTGGTTCAAATGCGACTGGCCTGTTTCCAATAGAAACACTAAATTTTTTTGCAGATCTTCTTTTCTACCCCCATTAAGGGGAGGATGGAGCTGCTTGTAGAAGTCCACGTAAGTGGGTAAAGTTCCTGATCGCCACTCACTTGGGAGTGGCCAAGGATGATTTTTTTGCAAGCAGTTCAAGCAGCTCACAAGCTTCCCGCCTTTTGGCCAAGTATCCTCTGGAGATCCCTTGGACACCCGTCCGGGGGTGAGCTAGTTGTGAGAAGGCGAGTCTCTCCTAGACTTAAAACTTGGAATGTGTGCGTAGAGTTTGGGTCCCACCACACATTATCATCATTTCCAATGAAAACCAAAACAGCCTCGGATAACAGCCCCTATTACGATGACGACCACTGCAAACGAAAAACGGACAATGATTTACGGATATGCACCTGGATTGTCCGGACCCTCCATAGGGAAGGTGTAACTATCCAACTGGCGGAAGCCCTCGTAAAAATAAAGGCTGACATCACCGCCATCCAGGAGATGCGATGGAAAGGGCAAGGCTGCTCTAAACGAACGAACTGTGATATCTACTACAGTGGCCATGCGGAGAGGTGCGAATTTGGTTGCGGATTCGTTGTATGTCGAAAATTACGCCACCTAGTTTCCCGGTTCACGCCAATAAACGATTCTTCAACATAAGCTTAATTTGCGCGCACGCCCACGATGTAAAAATAGTCCTCGGCGATTTTAACGCGAAGGTCGGAAGAGAAGGCATCTTTCGCGCTACAGTCGGTTCAGTCTCCACGAGACCACTTCAAACAACGGTCTGAGACTGATCGACTTCGCCGCGGCGCGAAACATGGTAGTCAGTAGTTCCAGATTTCAACACCTCGACATTCACAAGGCCACCTGGCTATCCCCGGATCAAAAAACGAAAAACCAAATTGATCATGTTGTGATCGACGGAAGGCACGCTTCAAGCGTTCTACATGTGCGTACATTTCGGTGGGTCAACACTGACTCCGACCACTATCTTGTTGCAGCTAAGATCCGCATGCGGCTATGCAATGCGAAGAATGTACGCACGGGCATGCAACGAAATCTGGACGTTGCCAAGCTCCAATTACAACGATTTGCCGAGGAGTACTCCGCTCAACTCTCGGTTAAGCTCAACCAACCAACCTCTGGAACCGACGATGCCGGTGGAGTTTGGACACACATCTCCCACTCCATGCGCGCTGCTGTCGAAGAAGTTATTGGTTTCCTCAACAAGTTAAGCGTCTAAATCAAGGTTTCAAGCCCGGAGCATCCACTTGTAGAGACGAAAATGGAAATCTGGTTTCAGAAATACAGAGTGTACTGAGGTTATGGAGGCAGCATTTCTCCAACTTGCTTACGGGCGATGATTCCACCAATTCCGCCCAGAGAGAATGCAGCTCTCCCGCTCTCGTGCGATCTCTTCAATTTCATTATGGAGGGGATCGTACGAAAAGCCGGCGTGCATCATAATGGCACCATTTTCTTCAAAGGTGTTCAGCTCCTTGCGTACGCTGATGATATTGATATTATCGGTCGGAGTAAGAAAGATGTTACTGCTGCTTTCACTGCTATTGAAAAGGAATCAGCCAAAGTGGGTTTGACGGTAAACGAGGGCAAGACGAAATACATGATGTCTATTAACAACAACAAGAGAGTGCGGGATCCAGACTCTCATGTTACAGCGGGAAACTGTAAATTAGAAGTTGTCAAGGAATTTACTTACCTTGGCACTGCCGTAACCAGCAACAATGATGTCAGTCTGGAGATTAAGCGGAGAATAACAATTGCTAATAGGTGCTACTACGGTCTCAGTAAGCAATTACGTTGCAGAGCTCTCTCTCGATCGACAAAGCTAACACTCTACAAGACGCTCATTCTACCTGTGCTTCTCTATGGCGCTGAGGCATGGGTGGTTTCGACAACAGACGCAGCCGCTCTTGGGGTGTTCGAGAGGAAAGTTCTCCGCAAAATCTTAGGTCCTGTTCGAGTTGGCATTCGAATAAACCACGAGCTGTATGAGCTCAACGCCGACATTGACATAGTTAAGCGTGTAACAATACAGCGACTTCGCTGGCTGGGTCATGTCCATCGTATGGATAAAGAAGCTCCAGCGAAAAAGCTATTCGAAGGGAAGGTCCCCGGTCAACGACGAAGAGGGAGACCATGCCTCCGGTGGATAGACCAAGCTGAGGAAGCCCTAACCACGCTTGGCATTAACGATTGGAGAAGGCGCGCGCAAAACAGAGGCGTCTGGCGAGAGCTAATGAGGTCGGCCGTAACCTGACAACGGGTTGTTATGGCCATCTAAGTAAGTAAGTAAGTAAGTGTTGTGTTCTTAGTTTTAACTCCAAAACCAGACTGGCTGCTTTATTTAATTCAATGTTACAATTCAGTTTGTTGCTTACATACTAGAGATAAAATAGAGACGAGACGATTGACGATGGTAAGTCTTCAATGATGTTATTGTGTAACATGAAAGCTCTCTTTCATTAAGGGCACTTAGACTCAACCACAACATCTCCTCTTATTTCATATTACATATGAAATATTAACAATTTAAGTAATTCAAAGCATGAAATTAATAGCATTCATACAGATATAATAATTTTATATAAAAGTTTGGCAATCTATCAGCAGCTGATTAGTGCTTATCAATTTTAAATTTTGCAGTCCGTTTAATGTCACGACCGGACCGTGTGACATAGTTTTCATTTAAAGGTTTTTCATTTTTGTTGATTTTGTTCGGATGGGTGACCACGTTAGCTGGCATCTCGGCGGTTTCATGTTCGGTAGGTTCAGACAGCTGTTCTTGACTCAACTGAGTTTTCTCTTCTTCAACTAAATTTGTGTTCAGGCTGTGACGCTTGTTAATAACATTTTTATTTTTTCGATATATCTCTCCACCTGACCCCTCTATGATATAAGACAGTGGTGCTGTATGAGGTCGGACAATCTTACCAGGACTCCACAGACCATTTGGTTTTTGATACATAATCTGATTACCACTATGAAAAACTGGCCGCTCCTTTGCATTCCGGTTATAATAATTTTGTACCTTTTCCTGACTAATTTGTATCTTTTCTGCAACATTTTTTATAACTCGTGGTTGTAATTTATTATCGTGAATAGGAATTAAAGTTCGGCACTGCCTACTTAATAAAATTTGTGCTGGAGACGCTCCCAATCTTGATATGGGGGTATTATGATACTCTAAAAGTGCTATACCTAGGTCAGTTTTACTTTGAACAGATTTTTTTATGAGATTTTTCGCGATACCTACACATTTTTCTGCAAAGCTATTAGATTTTGGGTAGTACGGACTTGAAAAGGATATTTTGAAACCATATCCTTTTGCAAATTCTTTAAATGTAAATGAATTGAAAGGATTATTGTCGCAAACTATTTCGTTTGGAATCCCATGAGTAGAAAATAAAGTTTTTAAATATTTTATTATTTCGCTAATAGTCTTACTTTTCAAAATTAATATTTCAATCCACTTCGAGAAGTAGTCTCCCACAACTAAGTAATTATTATTTGCGAAATACATTATGTCCATTCCTAGCTTCATAAATCGAAACGGTGGTACATTGTGAAAAATTATTGGCTCCTTCTCGTTTTTTTTTTTTGAATCATGTTTTTAATGTCAAAATTTATATTGGGCCAATAAACTATTTCTCTCGCTCTATGGTCTTTTGCGTTCCTAAGTGTGCTTGATGCAATAACGACAGGATTTCTTTTCTCATACATTTAGGTATTAAAACTCGCTCGTTGAAAAATAACATACCGTCATCTAAATATATCACATCCTTATTCTTAAAATAAAATTTTATATCTTCATTTACCTTACTTATATCCTTAGGCCATTCATTTTTACAATTCTTTATTACCTTAGCTAATGCTGGATCACTGAGTGAACCGAATTGTATTAATGACTTTCTGTTTTCACTAATGTTAATTGAGTGAACCACCTCATTGAAATCTTCTTCTCTACCCTCATGCTCAGTAGTATCATAGTTTCGCTACAAAAAATCTGCGATATGTAAATATTTCCCTGCTACATATTCAACTTTGAATGAGTATTTCAAAAGAAACTATCTCATTCTTCGCAACCTGGTTGCATAAGCTTTACTAAGTTCTTTTTTAAATATGGATATTAATGGCTTATGGTCAGTTTGGACCCTTACATTTTTGCCATATAAATAGTAATGAAATTTCCTACACGCGAATGTGATGGCAAGCATTTCTTTTTCGATCTGGGCGTTGTTTCTTTCAGCTGGAGTTAAACTGCGCGAGGCATAACAAACGGGTCCTCATCCTGCAAAAGGCAAACCCCTAGCCCAGATTGAGAAGCATCACACTGCAATAAAGCCTCTTTATTTTGATCATAACTTTGTAATGTTGGAGCTGTGCTAATCAAAGTCTTTATATTTTCAAATTCTTTTGTATGAGCTTCGACCCATAGAAATTCTCTTTCGTTTTTTAAAAGCTCTCTTTAATTTGCACATATCGCGGACAAATTCGGAACATAGTAATTAATCATTCCCATAAATGCTTGTAACCCTTTTTTGTCATAAGGCTTATCTAGATTAACAATTGAAGTAACAATACCTGGATCGGGCTTTATACCATCCGCCGAAAATATGTGACCAACATATTTCACGCTATTTACTTTGTATTGAAATTTTTCAGGGTTGAATTTAATATTTAATTTTCGTGCTCTAGCTAATACCCTGACTAAATTTCTGTTATGCTCTTGCTGTGTTTTCCCCGTAACGAGAACATCATCAATATATGTTACAGTGCCAGGTAAGTCGTCAAAATTATCGGAAACATATTTTTGGAAAACTTCAGAAGAGATTTTTAGACCGAATGGCAATCTCATCCTTTTAAAACAAGCGAAAGGTGTACTAAAAGTACACATATTACTGGATTTCTCATCTAATTTTATTTGCCAGAACCATTGCTTAAAATCCAAAACTGTGAAAAATTTCATATCTTTTAGATTTGCGGAAAGATCTTCCGTTTTCGGGCTGCTGAAATTTTCTTTAATTAGCACTTCGTTAAGGTCCTGAGGATCGATGCAAAGTCTTAATTCCCCGTTACGTTTTTCCACGATTACAAGATTACTCACCCAACTTGTTGGGTGTTCAACCTCATCAATTATGCCTAGCTTTTTTAATTGTATTGATTGTTGTTTTAACCGTTTCAGTAGCGATATTGGTACGCGCCTAGCAGGTTTTACAGTAGGTTCGAAGTTTGGCTTTACTTTAAGCTCATATTTTTTAGGAAAACAACCCAATCCAGCAAAAACGTCTTTATTTTCTTTAATAAATTGTTGTTTTTCTTCTGCAACTATTTGGTCAGCTCTTTCAATCAACCTATAGTCACGGCATCCTTGAAGACCCAAAATTGGAGAAGAATTGGTTTCGATAACTATAAAATCTTGCAGCAAAATGAGATCTTTATATTTACAATTTAAGGTAACCGATCCGATCGGAGTTAATTTATTACCACCATAGGCTTCTATTACCATTTTGACGGGCTTCATGGCAACTTACTTGGGTGGCCATAACAACCCGTTACCGGGTTACGGCCGACCTCTAAAGCTCTTTCCAGGCGCCTCTGCTTTGCGCGCGCCTTCTCCAATCATTCACACCAAGCGTGGATAGGGTTTCCTCGGCTTGGTCTTTCCAACGGAGGCATGGTCTGCTTCTTCGTCGTCGCCCAGCGGCTTCCGCATCAAACACCTTTTTCGCCGGAGCTTCTTCGTCCATACGCACAACATGTCCAAGCCAGCGCAGACGTTGGATAGTGATGCGCTTGACTATGTCAATGTCAGCGTAGAGCTCGTACAGTTCGTGGTTCATTCGAATACGGTAGTCGTCGCCGACGTGAACAGGACCGAAGATTTTGCGAAGAATTTTTCTCTCAAACACCCCAAGCGTGGCTGCATCAGTCTGCGACACAACCCATGCTTCTGCGCCGTAAAGTAGCACGGGTAAGATGAGCGTCTTGTAGAGTGTCAGTTTTGTCGGGTGAGAGAGGTCTCTACTACTCAATTGCTTACTGAGACCATAGTAACACCTATTAGCAAGAGTTAGTCTTCGCTTTATCTCCAGGCTGACATCGTTTTGAGTGTTCACGGCGGTGCCAAGATAGGTGAATTCCTTGACAACTTCGAAAGTATAGTTGTTCGCAGTAACAAAGGATCCAATACGCCTCGTCTCCCTGTTTGTGGACAGCATATACTTTGTTTTGCCCTCGTTCACCGTCAAACCCACTTTCGCTGACTCTTTTTCGATAGCAGAGAACGCAGCAGTAACATCTCGCTTACAACGTCCAATGATATCAATATCATCGGCATATGCAAGGAGCTGGACACTTTTGTAGAAAATAGTGCCATTACGATGTACACTGGCTCTTCGCAACACCCCTTCCATCACAAAGTTGAAGAGGTTGCAGGATAATGGATCGCCCTGTCTGAAACCTCGTTCGGTATCAAATGGTTCGGAGAGGTCCCTTCCTACTCTGACGGAGCTGGCTGTGTTGCTCAACGTCATTTTGCAAAGCCGCACTAGCTTCGCAGGTATACCGAACTCAGACATGGTGGCGTACAGGCAATCCCGTATCGGGCTATCGAAAGCTGCTTTAAAATCGATAAAGAGATGATGGGTATCGATCTGTTTTTCGTGGGTTTTTTCCAGGATTTGACGTAGTGTGATGATCTGGTCTATGGTGGACTTACCAGGTCTAAAGCCGCACTGATAAGGCCCAATCAGTGTGTTGGCAAACGGCTTAAGTCTTTCACACAGTACAGTCGACAGGACCTTGTAAGAGATGGCAAGAAGACTGATTCCCCGGTAGTTAGCGCAGATTGTCGGGTCACCTTTCTTCAGTACAGGACAAAGGACACTGAGATTCCAATCGTCGGGCATGCTTTCAACTAGCCATATTTTGCAGATGAGTTGATGCATACACCCTATCAGCTCATCACCGCCGGTCTTGAACAATTCAGCTGTCAGGCCATCGGCACCAGCCGTTTTGTTGTTCTTAAGTCGTTGGATCACAACTCGTACCGCGTCATGGCTAGGTGGTGGTACGTCCACACCATCGTCGTTGATTGGTGGCATCGGGTTAATTTCTCCAAAGGCGGGATTGGTGGAGTCATCGCCAGCAAGCAGCTTGGAAAAGTGTTCCCTCCATAGTCTCAGTGTACCCTGCGTATCCGTAACCAGATTTCCATGTTCATCTTTACAGGTTGATGCTCCGGGCTTGAAACCTTGGGTCAGATGCTTGACTTGTTGGTAAAATTTTCGATCATCATTCCTGCCCCGTAACACTTCGATTTTCTCACGCTCGTGCCTTTCCTGCTCTCGTTTCTTGCGTCTGAAAATGCGCCTCTCTTCCTTTCTCTTTTCCCGGTAGTTTTCGTGCACGGCTCGCGTTGCTGCTGACTGCAGGGTTCTTTTGTAGGCGGCGTTTTTCACTGCAGTAGCTTCGCGACACTCCTGATCATACCATTGATTTCACGGAAGTGGGCGTCGGAAACCAATGACTTCCTCAGCGGCAGAGCGCATGGAGCGGGATATATGCGCCCAAAGTCCACCGGCATCATCAAGAGGAGAATCAGGTTGAAGGAGCAGTTCTGAGAGGCGAGCGGTATAGGTTTCGGCCGTCCGATGTGATTGCAGCTTAGCGACGTCCAGCTTTCGTTGCGTACCAGAGCTTACATCCTTTGCATTGCACAGTCGCATGTGTATCTTGTCTGCAACAAGATAATGATCGGAGTCAATATTGACTCCCCGGAACGTACGAACATCTAGCACGCTCGAAGCATGCCTTCCGTCGATCACAACATGATCGATTTGGTTGCGTGTTTTCTGATCAGGGGACAGCCAGGTGACCTTGTGGATATCGAGGTGTTAAAATCTGGTGCTACTTACTACCATGTTTCGCGCCGCGGCGAAGTCGATCAGCCGTAGACCGTTGTTTGAGGTGGTCTCGTGAAGGCTGAACTGACCTTCTCTTCCGACCTTTCCGTTGAAATCCCCGAGTACAATTTTAACGTCATGGGCCGGGCAGCGGTCGTATACTTCCTCGAGTCTCGCATAGAAGGCATCTTTGACAGCATCGTCCTTTCCTCCGTCGGGGCGTGCGCGCAAATCAAGCTGATGTTGAAAAATCGTAGCCAACCTTTCGCTCACAGGTGTGAACCTGGAGATATGGTGGCGAAGTCTCTTGCTTACTACGAATCCGCATCCCAATTCGCGCCTCTCCGCATGGCAGCTGTAGTAGATATCGCAACTTGCTTGCTTAGAGCAACCTTGTCCTATCCATCTTATTTCCTGGATGGCGGTGATGTCAGCCTTTATTTTTCCGAGGGCATCCGCCAATTCGATAGAGGCACCTTCCCTATTGAGGGTCCGGATATTCCAGGTGCATATCCTTAAATCATAGTCCTTTTTTCGTTTGCAGTGGTCGTCAACGTTGAGGGGTTCATTATCCGAGGCTTTTGTAGTCTTCATTGGAGTGTTTTTTTTACTTGGCGGGTACCAAACCCTGCGCACAACCCAGTTTACTTCCAGGGAGGACACACTGCACACATTCGCTCACTATCTCAGCGGATGCGGAGATAGCTACCCAGATGGAGCCGCGGGGAGGCTGTGTGTCAACTTGCTAATGGTTGGCTCAGAGATCGCTCTGGCAATCCCCAGGTGGAAAGCAATCAGAAACTTTACTCTGATCAACCAAAATCCAATCCATCCTTCATGGCAACAGGCTGATTAATTTTCTTTAAATATTTTAAAGGTAAGACGTTTATTTCAGATCCCGTATCTAATTTAAAATCAAGCTTTAAATTCCCAAAATCAAAACATTCGAACCATTGTGATTGAGATCTCATTTTGCTTGTTTTGCAATCATTATTTAGACTATCAATATAAAAGGTTTTAATGGCATCAACACCTGAACACTCTTCAGTTTCGCTATCACCGCTATCAAGTTGGTTAAAATTTCACTTGTATTGTAATTATTGTTTCGTGCTTTAAATTTATTGCACGCCATATAAAAGTGATTAGGTTTCTTGCAAAGCTTACAAATTTTTCCAAAAGCAGGACATTTGTTTCTTACATGAATTGATAAACACCGATCGCAACTGATGTTGTCACCGTACCTGAAATTATTTTTAGATAAATTATTATTTCTTTTACTATTATTTGAATTATTGGTACTATAACTTAAATTATTTCTATTTGACGTTCTTTTGTTTAAAGCTGCTACTTCTGCCGGAATAACGTCATGTACTTCTTTTATTTTCGATGCTTCTAACTCTGCCACTCTACATGTGTTGATTGTTGATTCAAGCGAAATTTCTGCAGTATTCATTAGTTTATCACCTAGGTCCTTATTGTTGAGACCCAGTATTATGAAATCTCGAATCATGTTGTCTTTTCCGTTGCCAAATTCACATCCCTCAGCTGTTGCCCTCATGTCTTTCAAAAAATTATCAAATGGCTCACCAGTCTTTTGTATCCGCTTATAGAACTTCATTCGCTCGTAGATGGTATTTTTCTTCGGATTACAATAATTTTTAAACGCGTTCAACACCTCGTCTAATTTAGCGGCATCATTGCTCGCAATGTCCCACGTGTAATATTTTTGCCTTGCTTCAGCTCCTATGTAGTTCAAAAAATTCGTTTTTTTACATTTATCTGATTTATCTATTTTTTCAGATGCCTCCATATATATGTTGAAGTCTTTTAAGAACAAATCAAAATTAATGGAAAGATTTCCTTCCATCAATAACGGCTCTGGTCTGTTATAATCCATTATACAGTTAGTATTTTTTGTCTCGCACTTGGCAGAAACTTCTTTATTATCAATTTTTTGCTTTTCACACGTTGTTTTAATTTTTGAAGTACTTTTCGGACTATTTAAATCACGGCTTTGTTCTTCTTTGTTATCAGGCTCGCTTATGTCTTTTTCAAAATTTGTTAGCTCTGACATTGGAAACTGTTTAATTTATTTTTTTTAAGAACTTTTTATTTTGCTAAGTCGACTGCGCCATGTTGTGTTCTTAGTTTTAACTCCAAAACCAGACTGGCTGCTTTATTTAATTCAATGTTACAATTCAGTTTGTTGCTTACATACTAGAGATAAAATAGAGAAGAGACGATTGACGATGGTAAGTCTTCAATGATGTTATTGTGTAACATGAAAGCTCTCTTTCATTAAGGGCACTTAGACTCAACCACAACAATAAGTAATTAAGAAAAAACAAATCTGTGACGTTTTTTGCTTGGACTCAATTTCGCAAGAGGCTCATCTCATTTTCTTATTGGAAGATTCCATTACGTTCTCTTATTGGCAGAATAATTCTAATGATAATTCAAATTACGGTTCTATCAATTTCTTTGCTTTTCTCTGATTGGCAGGATTCTCTTATCTGCGGTGTCTCTAATTGACAAGTTTGAGTGTACATTAGATAGTATCACAAAAAAAAAGTTCGGATGTCCACCCCCAGTTTGAAAGCTAATTTTGAAAGATTTTTAAGGAAAAAAAAATTTTTTTTTTAGCCTCTAAATTCGATGCTATTTTGTTTTTTTCTTATATCTCCTCGTCTAATTTAGCGGCATCATTGCTCGCAATGTCCCACGTGTAATATTTTTGCCTTGCTTCAGCTCCTATGTAGTTCAAAAAATTCGTTTTTTTACATTTATCTGATTTATCTATTTTTTCAGATGCCTCCATATATATGTTGAAGTCTTTTAAGAACAAATCAAAATTAATGGAAAGATTTCCTTCCATCAATAACGGCTCTGGTCTGTTATAATCCATTATACAGTTAGTATTTTTTGTCTCGCACTTGGCAGAAACTTCTTTATTATCAATTTTTTGCTTTTCACACGTTGTTTTAATTTTTGAAGTACTTTTCGGACTATTTAAATCACGTCTTTGTTCTTCTTTGTTATCAGGCTCGCTTATGTCTTTTTCAAAATTTGTTAGCTCTGACATTGGAAACTGTTTAATTTATTTTTTTTAAGAACTTTTTATTTTGCTAAGTCGACTGCGCCATGTTGTGTTCTTAGTTTTAACTCCAAAACCAGACTGGCTGCTTTATTTAATTCAATGTTACAATTCAGTTTGTTGCTTACATACTAGAGATAAAATAGAGAAGAGACGATTGACGATGGTAAGTCTTCAATGATGTTATTGTGTAACATGAAAGCTCTCTTTCATTAAGGGCACTTAGACTCAACCACAACAATAAGTAATTAAGAAAAAACAAATCTGTGACGTTTTTTGCTTGGACTCAATTTCGCAAGAGGCTCATCTCATTTTCTTATTGGAAGATTCCATTACGTTCTCTTATTGGCAGAATAATTCTAATGATAATTCAAATTACGGTTCTATCAATTTCTTTGCTTTTCTCTGATTGGCAGGATTCTCTTATCTGCGGTGTCTCTAATTGACAAGTTTGAGTGTACATTAGATAGTATCACAAAAAAAAAGTTCGGATGTCCACCCCCAGTTTGAAAGCTAATTTTGAAAGATTTTTAAGGAAAAAAAAATTTTTTTTTTAGCCTCTAAATTCGATGCTATTTTGTTTTTTTCTTATATCTCCGCTATTTGAAGTCCGATCAACAAGTATGGTATGTCGTTGTAAATGTCTCAGTATGGACCACATTTCGTTCACAGAAGTCATTTGTCTCAGATTTTGTTTCGACTAGTTGTATACATTATCTCAGTTTCTACCACCCTAACGTGACAAGGGCACATCATAAAATTAAAGTCCGTACCAAATCATAAAATTCATACCTACAAAGTTTTCTCAAATTATTGAAATTGAAAAAGTTACAGCGAATCTAAAATTTCAGTGCAAATATTTGATCAGAATAATAAAAACTTAAGTCCTAAAACTATGCAATGGTTTTTTCCAATCGACTTCCAAGATCATTGCGCTTTTATGTTCGTTTTAAAAAATGTTATGTAGTACATATTTTTATTATTATTTATTAAAAAAGTAATAAAATAGCAGTTTATAACTTATATACCAGCACTAGCAAGAAAGAGCTTCAGCTAGGACTTAAAATATAATATACACATTACAAAATATAGCTTTTAATACAACTTCACAAATATTTAAATAAATAAAAAAAAAAAAGTAAATTATATAAAAATAAAATAAAATAAAAAAATCATAATTAATATAAAATAAAAAATAAGTATTTATGAATACTTAGAATCAATGGGCGCTAGACTGATGAAATAAGAACGTAAGTGTTCTGCTTGTAGCAGTTACATATTCTTGGTACACACTAGCGATCATGTTCGTCTGTCAAAAATTCATCAGTTTTGAATGATTGTTCGCAGCGGTCAAACTATCATTTATGTTTGAAGCTCAAACTGTCATTCAAGCTGTAAAATTTGACTCATAAACATGAGAAATAAAAAAATTGGGTGCGCGTTATTAATTATCGCGCAAGATTACCAAAACAATACCCGTAAAAAAAGGTGTAAATGGGTAAAGCGATGGGTTGCCACTCGGAAAAAATATTCCCATTATTCGTATTTTTGCAGGAATTTGCAAGAGTCAAACCACCACACTTTTGGTTGATAAATATTATCAAAACCGGCACCAGAAGACTCCTATTGTTTCTTTTTTTTTTTAATTCTCGTCTATAGGACGACCGAATTGTGTTAATTTTTTTTTAACGTCCTCAAAAATACAATTTTTTTATATTTTCTCATAATTTTTAGTAATTCTTCATATGAATTATTTTTAATTTCACGTATCATGTACTCTGGGCTTGTTATGTCCCAGAGGCAACGTTGCATTTCATTACAACAAATAAATTCTTTCAAAAAATCACTTTCAGCATCCATGTTACCGATTCAATGATTCAGCTTGACTGACGCTTTTCGGTACACACTAGCAGTCAAAAACAAATATGGCCGCTGACTGTCACTCAACCACAAACATTTTTATGGTTGACTGTTGACTGACGAAAAAGAGTGGCCACACACGCAAGCAACAGAAATTTGAGCAAAACTGACGAACATGATCGCTAGTGTGTACCGCCTTTTACCCAATGTGCACAAAAACGGACGCGAATTCGTTTCGAATTCGTTTGTGCGCATTCCGTTTTTTGTAAGTAAAACGAATTCGTTTCGAATTCGTAACGGACTTCAAATACGAATCCGTTTCGAATTCGTTTTTTGTTCAAATTTTTTTGGAAAATTTTTCTAAGTCCCGAAAAAATTTTCAAAGAATAATTTTCAAAAAAAAAATTTTGTGTCTTAATCGAATTAGAAATGCTTAAAAAGTCGAAAAAAACATATTTTTTTAAACACTGAAATTAACAATCCGTTTCGGATTCGTTTTTTTCGACTTTTTAAACATTTCTAAGTCGATTAAGACACAAAATATTTTTTTAAAATTTTTCTTTTCTTTTTCCCGGAAAAATTTTCCAAAATTTTTAAATTTTTCCAAAATCGAATTCGTTTCGAATTCGCAATGGACTTCAAATACGAATTCGAAACGAATTCGTTTTTTATTCATAAACCGGATCAGTTTCGAACTCGTTTTTTGTTCATAAAAAAATTTAATGTTTTAAACGACTTAAAGTTGCTTAAAAGTTCAAAAAAAATTATAAAATTTTTTACTCAAATTTTTTGAAAAAACTTGTCCCGGAAAAATTATATAAGAAAAATTTTTGAAAAAAAATTTCATTCTTAATCGAATTAGAAATGTTTAAAAAGACGAAAAAAACTAATTTTTTTTTTCAAAATTTTCAAGCTTTTCCAAAAAAATTTGAGTTAAAAATTTTATGAGTTTTTTTTAACTTTTAAGCAATTTTAAGTCGCTTAAAACATTAAATTTTTTTTTTATGAACGAGTTTGAAACTGATACGTTTTATGAATAAGAAACGAATTCGAAACGAATTCGTATTTGAAGTCCGTAACGAATTCGAAACGAATTCGTTTTTTGTAAATAAAGCGTATCAAATGAGAGAAGATATCATTCGCCTTTGACATATATTTTAATATATGACAGGTAGCCTAGTAGGTAGCGCGCATGACTATGAATCGTTGGGACATGGGATCGAGCCTGACTTTGGAAATTTGTAAATCGTAAGTAAAATTTAATTTAAAAATAAAATAAAATTCTATGCAATAAAGTCTTACAATTTGCATATTAAATAATAAAATTTTTTTTTTAAATAAAATTAATTTTCTTATGAACAAAAAAAATTTGTTTTATGAACGAAAAACGAATTCGAAACGAATTCGTATTTGAAGTCCGTTACGAATTCGAAACGAATTCGTTAATGCGGACGATCCTTCCGTTTTTTCGAGAGGAATTTCATACGAAAACGAGTTCGAGACGAATTCGTAACGGAATCCGAAACGGATGAATAGTACGAAGAAACGAATTCGTTTCGAATTCGTTTGGCACACTGGTTAGTCCTTAAAACTAAGGTTGTGTGTATTCTGCAACTTTATGATCATCACATACGCTCCGCCCAAAATAAAACTTTACGATACTTGCAATGTAACAGCAACCCGCGAGTTACCTGCTACTAAGGATTGGTAGATGAATGATTCAATGTCCTAATTATAGTGCGACGGACTAAATTGTTTGGGTTTCGCAATGAATATAAGTTGGAATTTTCCCATAACTTTTAGGTCAGGCAATAGATTTTGCTATATTGTAAAATTTTTTTAAATATAAAGAGGAGTTTAAGACTATCACTTGTTAATCAGTATTGTTCAAGCTTTGAAAAAGTGTGCTTCAAATATTGAAAAAGTATTATCCATCAGAGGATTAAATAAAAAAGAAAAATGATTCTTCAAAAGTGCGATTTGGAAAAAAGCAAATTGCCAACAAAGCGCGATGTGATTCAATATTTAATACATCTGAAATATATTAAATCAGGCAACAGAAAATTAAATGTTTTTACAGAAAAAGTATTCAAAGACATAACGAACTTGTGGGAAAGCGCGAACATTCCAACATTATCGAGATCAACGATTCGCAGCTACATTGAAGCATGTATTGATAATTATTTTGAAATTTTGAAAGTCCAAAACAAATACAATGCAAATGAGTGGAACGAACTGTTCCTGATTTCTCGAAGCAAGTGCAAAAATGTATGTCAGAGCGTCACCGGTGATCTAGTGGATTAAATTGGGATGGATTTTTTTTTTTATATTAATTTTGAATTTTTTATTTTATTTTAATTTTATATAATTTATTTTATTTTTTTTTATTTATTTAAATATTTTTGAAGTTGTATTAAAAGCTATATTTTGTAATGTGTATATTATATTTTAAGTCCCAGCTGAAGCTCTTACTTGCTAGTGCTAGTATATAAGTTATAAGCTGTTAATTTATTACCTTTTTAATAAATAATAATGATAATAATAAAAATATGTATGTACTACATAACATTTTTTAAAACGAACATAAGAGCGCAATGATCTTGGAAGTCGATTGGAAAAACCATTGCATAGTTTTAGGACTCGCACTAACAGTACTGAACTCTGAAGGCTCAGTAAAAAATAATTAAAATTATGAACTGTTCTATAAACACAAACAAAAGAATTCGTTTTTTGTTCATAAAACAGATCAAATTTTTTTGGAAAAATTTAAAAATTTTGGAAAAGTCCCGGAAAAATTTTGAAAGAAAAATTTTCAAAAAAAAATGTGTCTTAATCAAATAAGAAATGTTTAAAAAGCCGAAATAAAACTAAAATTTTTTTTAACACTGAAATTAACAATCCGTTTTCGGATTCCGTTATGAATTCGTTTCGAACTCGTTTTCGTATGAAATTCCTCTCGAAAAAACGGAAGGATCGTCCGCATTAACGAATTTGTTTCGAATTCGAAACGGACTTCAAATTCGAAACGAATTCGTATTTTGTTCATAAAACGGATCCGTTTCAAATTGTAATTTCAGTGTAAAAAAATACTAGTTTTTTTCGACTTTTTAAACATTTCTAAGTCGATTAAGACACAAAATATTTTTTGAAAATTTTTCCGGGACTTAAAAAATTTTTTTAAATTTTTAAATTTTTCCAAAAAAATTTGATCAGTTTTATGAACAAAAAACAACTTCGTATTTGAAGCCCGTTACGAATTCGAAACAAATTCGTTTTACTTACAAAAAACAAAATTCGAAACGGATTCGTTTTATGAACAAAAAACGAATTCGAAACGGATTCTAATTTCAGTGTTAAAAAAATATTAGTTTCTTCAACTTTTTAAACATTTCTAAGTCGATTAAGAATAAATTTTTTTTTAAAAAATTTTTCCGGGCTTAAAACATTATTTATTATTTTTTTTATGAACAAAAAACGAGTTCGAAACTGATCCGGCTTATGAACCAAAAATCGAATTCGAAACGAATTCGTATTTGAAGTCCGTTACGAATTCGAAACGAATTCGTTTTTTGTAAATAAAGCGGGTCAAATGAGAGAATGTATCATTCGCCTTTTACATATATTTTAATATATGGCAGGTAGCCTAGTAGGTAGCGCGCATGACTATGAATCGTTGGGACATGGGTTCAAGCCTGACTTTGGAAATTTGTAAATCGTAAGTAAAATTTAATTTGATAATAAAATAAAATTATATGCAATGAAGTCTTCAATTTGCATATTAAGTAATTTGATAATTAAATAAAATTATTTTTACGGATCCGTTTTGTGACCAAAAACGAATTCGAAACGAACTCGTACTTGAAGTCAGTTACGAATTCGTCAATGCGGACGATCCTTCCGTTATTTCGAGAGGAATTTCATACGAAAACGAGTTCGGGACGAATTCGTAACGGAATCCGTTTCGGATAAATAGTCCGAAGAAACGAATTCGTTTCGAATTCGTTTGGCACACTGGGAAGAGACATAGTTAAGCTTATAAAAATTTTATTTAGAATGCATATTTAGGGTGGCCGTCATAAAAGAATATTTTTAAAAGAGCATTTTCCCAAAGACCACTGCATCGATTCACATGGCATTTACACCTTGTAACTTTAATATTAAGAGACATAGTTAAGCTTATAAAATTTTTATTTAGGATGCATATTTAGGATGGCCGTCACACAAAAATATTTTTAAAGTAACATTTTCACAAAGACCATTGCATCGATACACGTGGAATTTACACCACGTGTCTTTTATATTTAGAGACATAGTTGAGTCCATAAAACTTTTATTTAGGGTGGCCCTCATACACAAATATTTTTAAAATAGCATTTTCACGAAAACCGATCATGTCTCATCGACTATTTGACGCAGATGAATGAGACTTGGTACATATATAAAAGATACAAGCAGAAGCAAGATTCAATAAAAAAAATGGTCTGTGCCATACCTCCCATATGCGAGAACCGAAAACCCTTTTTCGGTCACATATAATCTCCCGAACTACAAAACGGATTTTCTTAATCGTTTTGAAAATGCTTCTTATGGTCTATGGAAGGTTTTTGCAAAGTTTGGTTTAGAAAAATGGGCGATGACACGCCTTCCAAAATCAACTTTATCACATATCAATAATTTTTGTATTGAACTTTTTAGTCATTTATACAACCAACATGAGAAAGATAACAAGTGGATCAATTTAACCTGGTAATTGGTGACATATGTTTCGGCTATTACCACGTATAAACATATTTATATGCATATACATAGCCTCATCAGACCAGTTTTGGTTAAGTTGTACTGAGAATCGAACACCCGACCGTATGCATTTTTGAATTGCGACAGCCGCTCTAACACTTGAGCTATTGGGTATGTGACCTTGATGTGTACAAAGTGCGTGTTTGGATTTCGCACGTATTTATATATATGGAGAACCCGCCAGTTTTTCAATAATAATAAAAAAAGTAGCTGGAAAATTTTCCAGAACTTTGAAATTATATGAAAATAAAATTATAAAAAAATCATAGCACATGTATAAGCCAAATAAGCTTAAAAAGAGCTATGTCAACTGAACATAACTCAGAAAGATAACAAGAAAAATGGAACAATACGTGCGAAATCCAAACACGCACTTTGTACACATCAAGGTCACATACCCAATAGCTCAAGTGTTAGAGCGGCTGTCGCAATTCAAAAATGCATACGGTCGGGTGTTCGATTCTCAGTACAACTTAACCAAAACTGGTCTGATGAGGCTATGTATATGCATATAAATATGTTTATACGTGGTAATAGCCGAAACATATGTCACCAATTACCAGGTTAAATTGATCCACTTGTTATCTTTCTCATGTTGGTTGTATAAATGACTAAAAAGTTCAATACAAAAATTATTAATATAATAATTATTAGTCTCAAAACAAACCAAAAAATTCTTAATATCACATATCATCAACAATTTGACGCAGATGAATGAGACTTGGTACATAATTAAAGGTACGTACAAAAGACAGATGTTATGAAGAAATGGATGGTGCCACGCCTATAATATGAGAAAAAAACAAAATTTTTTATACCTTATTTGACACAGATGGATAAAATTGTACATATGTTTCTTATAGTTTAAGGATGGTTCCAAGCATAGTTAGTTTGGGAAAATGGGCGTTGCCACGCCTTCCATATTAAGAGGAAAATCAAATTTATCATATCTCATCAACTATTGGACACAAATGAATGTGACTTGGTACATATGTACATTAGGGTGATTCAAATTTTTTTTTTGTTTTTTTTTTAAGGTGCTGTTGCTTGAAAAGTAAGTTTATGATATTATCCCTTAAAAGCTTGATCTCTTATTTTTATATAAAAAAAAGATATGTACCGTGCCTTTAGGTTCTAAACAACTTTTGTTCAACGAAATTTTTCATAAGTGGGGCATTATCGTTCTAAGGGTGGATTTATGGGTTGGTCCCTTGTGGAACCAGTAGGAAGTCATCAGAGAAGTAAAATGCATGTTTATATCTACATAAAATTGTATTTTATTAAAAGATCGTTTGAAAAAATGTAGTAAAATGTATTATTTAATTGGTATGAAAATCTGAGAAACAATTTTTGTGAGGAGATAAGCACAGAGCTACATTACATTTTACACAATATACTTTTGTACGTGAAGAACAGTTTGGATGCTTACATCTTGGTTTTCCTTCTTGTACATATTTAGGAAAATGACCCATATTATCCAAACGAATATCGCGCTATGGCAGTGGAGAAAAATTTGGACGAGCACGAATTTATCATGGCCATATCGAGCATATGATAAACTAAGCGATTCGTCCACTTGCGCGACTTTAAACGAATGTGACTTCGGCCAAAAGACGAGTCCATAAGGTCCACTCCTCCCATATATTTGTTATATTCATGTATAACATTGGGACATGGAATATTCTCCATGCGTTTTATCTTTTTATTGAATCTTTCAATTGTTGGAGCATGTCGAGAATGTTTATTGTTTGGCTTATATAGTTTTATGCCAGCTAATGTTGAAGCCATGTTCACAATCTTTGTGTCTTTCCAAGACACTGTGGATATTTCAGTTTCATGAATGGTTGCAACATATTCTTCAGAATCACCGCGATTTTTTAATTTTTCTGGAAGTTTGCATTTGGGAATTCGGTTACGACGAATTGTGCCAAATGCGAAAATTCCTTTCGTGCGTAAATAAACTAACAGTGGAAGGCTTGTGTAGTAGTTGTCAAAGAAGGTTGTGTGATTAGCGAAACGTTGAACCGTGCGACTTAATCTAACCACAACATTCGATGTTGCACGCAAATTAGGCTCATTTTCTAAAGGATGATCCTCGTTTCCTGAATAAATCTCGAAAACATAACAAAATCCCAAATCGTCGCACGGCTTATCTGGCATATATTGCTATAAATAGTGTTTGATTTTCGTCGCACAAATTTGTTCATCCACGCAGAGACGGGTTATTTTTGGAACTTTGCTGAAATTTCGATTAAGTGCATCAATCAAAGGACGTGCTTTGTGTAATCGATCGTAATTAGGATCATTATTTGAAATCGGTCCAAATATGTTTGCGTTATTTTGTCGGCGAATCGATTGGCGCGACTGTTGAACAGAAGATGTTGGTTGCTCTTCAGATGCTTGTTGCTCAGTAAATGGCTCATCCAAAAGACGGCTGTGAAGAATCTTGTTGTTGTCGTTG
Organism: Tricholauxania praeusta; assembly: GCA_949775025.1. Taxonomy (NCBI): domain Eukaryota; kingdom Metazoa; phylum Arthropoda; class Insecta; order Diptera; family Lauxaniidae; genus Tricholauxania; species Tricholauxania praeusta. The sequence continues at coordinate 49,048,486 of OX459031.1, forward strand.
ATGTGCAAAAACTGTCGGATTTTTTCATAACGATTACGTATCATGGCTTCCATGATACGAGGATTTCCATGTTCACCCCAGTACATACGCACGTTCGGATACTTAAAAACTGACGTAAAATAGTTTATACCTAAAAATCTCTTAATCTCATCTGGTGTGGTATTTAGTGGTTGCGAAATATCTTTTTGCATTGAATACAAATTACTTTGCCCTACGATATTTGAAATAATATCACCAGCTATAAAAAATGCGAAAAACTAGTATGGTGTTTCTAATTCCATTATTTCGGGGTGAGGCGATCGTCACCTCGAAACTTTACCCAAGCTTCATTCAACTGAAGATTATCTCGCTTCCACAGTGGTATTTTTAAAGTATTCTACAATAATAAAACCACAAATTCAAAATAACGTATTTTTTGCTAAGGAGAATCTAATTTACTACTGAGCTCCTACTGGTTCCGCAAAGAACCATTTGAACTTTTTGTAAAAAATCAAGAACTGTAGTTATTTACACTTTTTTCATTACTCACTTCAAATTTTCTAACACCAACGATAAAGAAATACTTTTATCAATTCCACTACACGGAAACTTCTTCTAAACCATTCACTTGAAAACGAAAAGTTTTCTGCAACTGATTTTTTTCAACGTGCTCACACTAAAGTATCAATACATATGTTCAATGAAGTTAGCCATTTACCGTTACTGAACTCACAGCATGCTATTCGATCGTTTCGAATTGACATGTAGCACAGAATTTGAAATTCATGTTGATATATGAAATAATACGAAAAGAAATGACTGGTTCTTTGCGTAACCACCAGGCTTTTAAGGGTTAAGAAAAAGCTCACGAACATTCAGCTCTGTAACTCAATTTTATAAGGTGGCGCCGGAGCCTGTTAGTTTTACATGTAAATTGTATGGAAAAATTATTTTTTACAAAAAAGGTGTCTAAATGAATAGGTGATTAGTGCTGTTGAGCTGAAAAGGGTCGTTTTGTAATTTTTTACGCTGAATCCGAATCTGGCCTCAGAATTGACCCATCATGTCGGAATCCTGAAATATTTGAGGCTAAGTACCTAAAACATGATGTTTTTTGTCTACTTTCGAGGCCATGTATAGGATTCAAAGAAAGTTGATCAGCTTATTTTTAACAAAAGCATCATTTAGTACCATCCTTGCCCTTTAAAATGAGCTTTCAAGTGGTGATCTGTGATGTTTCCTTGCAAAGTTATAGCCATTTTAAAGTGACATGAATTGGATCCCCTACAATGGGTTGCAACCCAACAATATTAACCAACGGGTTTCAAATTCATGTCACCTTGAAGTGGCTGCAACTTTGCAAGGAAGCATCACAGATAGTAGATGTGTTTAAAAAAATGTGTGATAATTAAATAATATTGGCACGTTATAAATAGTCAAATTATTTTAATTTTTTCCGACGTATAGCTTAACTTACATTAATAATTCTTAGAATTTTTAAATCCCGGGACTGTCCTGGGATCCCGAAATCGCATTTTCAAATCCCGGGATCAAAAAAATCCCGGAAATTGGCATCCCTAAAATTCACATATAGCCAAAGCAAAAACACTCAAATTAGTGGATTGATGGGTGACTTTCAAAGCGAAGGTCCTCGGGGTCAAATCCATATGCAACTAGCCAACATGGTAAACCATGCAAGCTAATTTCATAAAATTTGATACACTCACTTAACCTTCAATCAGAGCTTTTGGGGTTGAAATTGGGTGAGATAAAATACAGACATTTTTCATGATAAAACAACATACAGAAGATCAAAGCACATAAAAAAAATATTTTTCAATTTCTCAAAAATAGCTGCGCAAAAAGTAAGTTTTTAAATAGTTTATTAATCCTCAATTTTTAACAAAAAAGAAACTTAAAATTTCGCATTGTTTTTAAAAATAAATATCAAGTAAAAAATTAAGCATATTCAGTACCAAAGTCAAAGTCGTACACGTTAGAAAATCTACTACATTTGTATGAGTTTAATATTTAGTATGCATTTCTTTATTTTTTATTATTATGTTTAGTCTTTTTGGCATGCTTTGAACAATTTTTTCGCGTTAAATAGTTTTCCATTCTTCCATAAGTATCCTTTTTACTTTTTATAAAAACGAAAAATTTGGACTTTTGTTTTTTGCTAAAATTGAAGGATTTAAAATACTATTTGTAAAAATACTTCGAATTTTTTAAATCCTTTTTATTAAATAATTTTGGAAAAATTGAAAAATAATTCTTTTGATGTACGAGTTTGGCTTTGACCTTCTGTATGTATGTAAAGCAAGTAGACGTGTTTTTTGTACTGTCCGCATTATAACACTTTTCAATAAGGAAAAACTTCTCCAACTTTGAATATCTTTGTAACGCGCTGTAATTAAATATCACTGTGACCACTTTCTGACATCTTTGTGAATTTGCAAGCGATTTCTGCATTCAAATTATTAAAAATAATTTTGGTCTTTGAATCGAAAGAACCTAAATGCGCTAGAAGTACTTTGAACTCTGTCAAGCAACATTCAACTCCGACTGCATCTGCTGGACCTTGTAACAAACGCATCGTTGATTATTGTTTGCGAGCTGCGATTAAGCAAACATCATAAGGCAACAGATGGATCATTTCAGCCTGATAACACAGGTCGACAAAATTGGAATAAACTCCAGTAGCAATGGCCAGAGTATACTTTGCTATGTTCTGGAGTATATTACATCAAAAATTAATTTTTCTTCACAAATTTTGTTGCGTCATAAAAAACTACTACTCTTTTCCATCAAAATGAATTTACAATTTTTCATGCATATCTATATCCGATTTCTTTTCGCAGAAAACTAGGTTTTGAAGGGAAGAGAAGTACTTTGCCGTAACGAAAATTGATGATAAACTATTTCGTAATTTTCAGAAAATTTGACTAAAATACTCCATAAGGGCTTAAGGGTGGCGAAGAGGTAACTAAACGGAACAAAATGTTTGTTCTTTCATGAGGAAAACTTTGCCCGAGACACTAAACCTCTCGCAATCTTTCACTCGAAACGCTGACGTGTAGGCACAAGTTTGATGGCCCAAATTACCATAGATTGACATCAGCCTATTTCCTTCAAATTTAAGGTCTCATTTTTGCAGACATTGTAATCAGTCGATAAAAAAACACATGAAAGTATAATAAATATTTTTTTTGTCTGTATACATATCTAAATATCGCATACCCACTTCAAAAGTGACACAACTAAAAATTTTTGATTTTCGAGTGTACCTTATTAACTGTTCACAATGCACATCTCCATAAAATTTTCATTTTCTGTGTTTCAGATTTTGATTTTCTTACGTATATTGAATAGTTACTTAGTGTTTGGACACTAAATATTTAGAATGAGTTGGTCTTACAAAAAACAAAACTTTAATTTTTATTTGAATTGGAAAATTGGCCAAACTTAAATTTAGATATTTGTAATTACATGCTGCCCATGGATGGATGGCTTTTGGTTGATCAGAGTAAAGTTTCTGGCTGCTTTCCACCTGGGGATTGCCAGAGCGATCTCTGAGCCAACCATTAGCAAGTTGACACACAGCCTCCCCGCGGCTCCATCTGGGTAGCTATCACCGCATCCGCTGAGATAGTGAGCGAATGTGTGCAGCGCGTCCTCCCTGGACGTAAACTGGGTTGTGCATAGGGCTTGGTACTCACCACGTAAAAAAAGCAATCCAGTGAAGACTAAAAAAAATGCCTCGGATACAGATCTACTCAACGTTGACGACCACTGCAAACGAAAAAAGGACTATGATTTAAGGATATGCACCTGGAAAATCCGAACCCAAAATAGGGAAGGTGCCTCTATCGAATTGGCGGATGCCCTCAAAAAAATTAAGGCTGATATCACCGCCATCCAGGAAATAAGATGGATGCTCTAACCAAGCAAGTTGTGATATCTACTACAGCTGCAATGCGGAGAGGCGCGAATTGCGATGCGGATTCCTTGTAAGTAAGAGACTTCGCCACCATATCTCCAGGTTCACACCTGTGAGCGAAAGGTTGGCTACAATCCGCGTCAAGGCTCGATTCTTTAACATCAGCTTGATTAGCGCGCACGCCCCGTACGGAGGAAAAGGACGATGTTGTCAAAGATGCCTTCTATGCGAGACTCGAGGAAGTATACTACCGTTGCCCGGCCCACGACGTTAAAATTGTACTCGGGGATTTCGACGGAAAGGTCGGAAGAGAAGGTATATTTTGCCCCACTGTCGGTCAGTTCAGCCTTCACGAGACCACATCAAACAACGATCTACGGTTGATCGACTTTGCCGCGGCTCGAAACATGGTAGTAAGCAGCACCAGATTTCAACACCTCGACATATACAAGGCCACCTGGCTGTCCCCTGATCAGAAAACACGCAACCAAATCGATCATGTTGTGATCGACGGAAGGCATGCTTCCAGCGTGCTAGATGTTCGTACGTTCCGGGGAGTCAATATTGACTCCGATCATTATCTTGTTGCAGCCAAGATACGCATGCGGTTGTGCAAAGGATGTACGCTCTGGTACGCAACGAAAGCTGGACGTCGCTAAGCTGCAATCAAATCGGACTTTGGGCGCATATATCCCGCTCCATGCGCTCTGCCGCTGAGGAAGTCATTGGTTTCCGACGCCCACTTCCGTGAAATCAATGGTCAGTAGTGTCGCGAAGCTACTGCAGTGAAAAACGCCGCCTACAAAAGAACCCTGCAGTCAGCAGCAACGCGAGCCGTGCACGAAAATTACCGGGAAAAGAGAAAGGAAGAGAGGCGCATTTTCAGACGCAAGAAACGAGAGCAGGAAAGGCACGAGCGTGAGAAACTCGAAGTGTTACGGGGCAGGAATGATGCTCGAAAATTTTACCAACAAGTCCAGCGTCTGACCCAAGGTTTCAAGCCCGGAGAATCTACCTGTAAAGATTAACACTGAAATCTGGTTACGGATACGCAGGGTACACTGAGATTATGGAGGGAACACTTTTCCAAGCTGCTAGCTGGCGATGACTCCACCAATCCCGCCTTTGGAAATATTGACCCGATGCCACCAATCAACGACTATGGTGTGGACGCACTACCACCTAGCCATGACGCGGTACGAGTTGTGATGCAACGACTTAAGAACAACAAAGCGGCCGGTGCTGATGGCCTGCCTGCTGAATTGTTCAAGACCGGCGACGATGAGCTTATAGGGTGTATGCATCAACTCATCTGCAAAAAATGGCTAGTAGAAAGCATGCATTCGATAGAAATCTCAGTGTCCTTTGTCCTGTACTGAAGAAAGGTGACCTGACAATCTGCGCTAACTACCGGGGAATCAGTCTTCTTGCCATCTCTTACAAGGTCCTGTCGACTGTACTGTGTGAAAGACTTAAGCCGTATGGTAAGTCTACCATAGACCACACTACGTCAAATCCTGGAAAAAACCTATGAAAAACAAATCGATACCCATCATCTCTTTATCGAATTTAAAGTTGCTTTCGATAGCCCGATACGAGATAGTCTGTATGCCACCATGTCATCCTACCGTGACGGTAAAGACGGTCCTGTTCACGTCGGCGACGACTACCGTATTCGAATGAACCACGAACTGTACGAGCTCTACGCTGACATTGACATAGTCAAGCGCATCACTATTCAACGTCTGCGCTGGCTGGGACATGTTGGGCGTATGGACGAAGAAGCTCCGGCGAAAAAGGTGTTTGATGCGGAAGCCGCTGGGCGACGACGAAGAGGAAGACCATGCCTCCGATGGAAAGACCAAGCCGAGGAAACCCTATCCACGCTTGGTGTGAATGATTGGAGAAGGCGTGCGCAAAGCAGAGGCGCCTGGAGAGAGCTTTTGAGGTCGGCCGTAACCCGGTAACGGGTTGTTATGGCCACCCAAGTAAGTAAGTAAGTCTTTCTTAACAAATATGATTAAATGATTTTTTATCCTATCTACTATAGTTTTTGAGATATTTCGTTCCAAAAAATGTTCAAAAATGTCAAAAAAAAACAAAGTCTGCAGTTAATTAAAAAATGACCGATATGCATTCATAAAATCTTAGCGCGTTTAATAATATCTAACAATAAGTTTATTTTAAACGTTTTTACTGCAGAAACAACATACAAATGTATATGTACATTAGAGCGATTCAAAATAAAAACTTTTTGATTTTTTCATGATGTGTCAGCGGATTACAGTAGCCTTATATGTCTGGACAAAGCCTATTACTAGGATTTAGGTCAATATTGAAAACTGGATAAGCGCCCTCTGTTTTAAGTAGATAACCCATTTTCCAAAATATTGATTTAAGAAATGGTGCAAGTTACAGAGGTTATAAAATTTTCCAACAAAGTGGGTATGGATTTCGGGAAACTATCGATTGTGGAATTCAAATCCGTGATTTTTTTTCTCCTTCTTCTTTTCTTCTTCCCAACTCTTTTGACTGCTAGCTTGATTTTGCTTGAGTTGAAAAAACGTGGACTCCCACAGTTTTTGTGAATTCGGTGGAATCATATTTATCGGATCCATCGCATCAAATCAGAGTTTAAAAGGTTTTAATTTTTTTGTTAACTGCGACCTCAGATGTTCCACAAGCTGCTCACTTGGGACCGCTCGTATTTTAGCAATCATTGAAGTCACATATTGCACATTTGCAAACACTCTGATTTGCTTGTTTTTATAGATGATACGAAAATATATAACTGTGATCGGAACTTATGATGATTTTATGCATCAATCTGACCTGAAATCCTTTGCAGTTTGCTATTTTTAAAAAACGAGCTCCTTAATTCTGAAAAATATCAAACTCTGAGTCAATCCAGTGAAGGATGTTGGTGTACATTTTGATGTTCTTATAATGTTTAATGAACACAATCTGCAGTCTACGTCTCTACTTTGCTTGCGGGAGTTGAACAAATTCATTAATCGTTTTGCTTTCTATCGCGAAATTTGGGCTGACATTTCAAGTGTTCTGTTTGTGTTTTCTTGAAAAAATGAAAAATCAGCGTATTTAATTTGGACACCAATGATATTGCTTTGATGCCAAATGAAAGGCATTCGGATATTTCAATATTGAATATGAAATACCGGGAACAAATTTTCAGTTGATCCATTTTATACTGCAAGGAACGAATTGAAATGGAGTGCTTACAAGTGCACTCCGCTTCGATAATGGTACGCGCCGAAGACAAACGCGAAGTAGCGATGAGTTTGGTTCTATTCCTGATTTGTAGATCCATTGGGAAGTCCTACTTACAACCTTTCACAACTACCATGAAAATGTGACTATTAAAGAATAACTGTTAGCTTTCAGAAGACGTTGCTCAATTTATGCTCTCAAAACCTGCCAACTGTGGCTCATAATTTGGTTGTCTCTGTGGACACCAAATCAAGCATCGAAGGTACAGCCGTGTTTTGGAAAGCCAATAAATGAATAGCCTGTGAAAATCAAGAAAAAAGTTTTCGATTGAACTGGACAGGAGGCTTGAAAGCGTAACATATTACGGCCGATAGTTTACTTTCATCTTTTGATTTGACAAAGAGCTTTTGGAAAAGAAACTGACATACATATGTGGGGAGTATTTTCACAAATTGGAGCTTTGGTTTCATACATCAGCCTCCAAAATAAAGGTAAGTAGGTACTGTTTTGATAAGTTCAATATACAAGGCAGCAGAAGTGAAGCGAAAAAGAACCTGAAATAGGTCAACAAAAGGTTTGTAACTAAAAATTGTAGGCTAAAAATTATGGCATTTGGCACTTTTTCGGCCCATGAATACGCGATGAAAAAATTCGAAATACCTAAACAATAGTTTTCGGCAGAGCTATTGGCTGAGATTATAGCATCGTAGTCAGTCTCCGTATTCTCTCCAAGTAGTACTACAACAAACTCACCTGCAAAAAAACGTGGTATTTGCAGTTGTTGAAAATCCAAATCCGACAATAAGTGTGCTATCTGCGGCAAATTTATTTGCAAACCAAACCGAACACTAATTTATCCTTCTTGTAATGAGAGTAGTTTTCAACCAAACTGCTAAAATTATATTATTCTACATATGTAGCTACAACAGAAATACATACTTTGTATTTCGTCTGTAGTCAATGGAAAATATACGAAGGACCAAATTGGTCCCTTAACTTAAGATTTGTAAATTTTTATTTTTGTCCCTCCCGTTTAATGCTAGACACTTGATTTTTAGATAATAAACTTATTATATAAAAATACCACATGAGCTGACGATTTAGGTCATTATGTTACACTGTTCAAAAGTTATGAAGAATAAGCGAAAATTTGACCAAAATGCTCCTAACCTACCATCAGGGTTAATACGCACTCTATCGTTCTATCAAGTTAACCGAATTTTTATATGTATCATTGGCCTTACTTAATTTAGAGTTTCTATGCATATTATGGCAAAATGTAAGCCTTGGTTACCTGTTCCGATCTTAGTACAAAAGTTTGGTTTCTATTTTACTTTGAGTAGTTCTACAATTAGTTGAATTTTGCCATGTTACTTAATGACTTCTATTGAACGTGACAAACGTATGATGGGACTAATAAGCAAACGCAACCTTCAATTTATTACAAGCTGTGCCTTAATATACATATGACACACCCATACTTAGGTAATGGCAACTTTCAACGACTTACAACGCTGTCTTCGTTTCTTCTGTTCATAACTACTATAGTATAACCCTAATTGCATTTTAATTACCAAGCTTCTAATTATTGCACGCACACAAATGCATCTCAAGTAATAATTTGCACACAATATTGATGGTGAACGCATACATTTACAATATGCACATACTTGTTCAAGACTAACTACATTTTACATCAGCTGACACGCATCAAATTAAGAGAGTCCCCAACCGGAAATGCCTTTGACAAAATAACAGTATTTAGCGATAAGGTTGAGGTTAGTCCAATGAAAAAGGACGTTACTTTAGTCAGTCAATGAATGAAACTTTGTAGCAATATTTGATAGTACCAGAATGCACAATTTTAAGAGGTTACCTCAGTATCTGGTGGAAGTTTCCTTCAGTAGCTCTTTAAAAGTGTGATCTGGTTATTTTATAAGTATAACCGATTAGTTATAGCAGTTTAATAAGTAGAAGCACTTAAGTAGTAGGTACTTAGGGTCCATCACTCTCTTCAATACAGATTTCATAATAATACAAGTACATATCATAATAGAACAGATTCATCAATAAGTCGTATATTAAATTTTCAAGACCCATTAGCAATATTAGCAAATGGTGATTAAAAGAAATAAAAAAAGGCCACAAAATTTATTCAATATGCTAAAAACCTATGGCCATTTTGCCGCCCCCAAGCCGTTGTACCCGAGGCAACCGCCACCTCCCCACTTCATAGGTACGCTAATATTGACACCTTATGTTTCGTATCGATAATTTGTTTCCTAAACTACCCGAAAAAAGGTTAGTCTAAGTGCTTTTGATAGATTTTTTTAATGGGCTTTCGAGTGGACGCAATTATTTTTCTAAAATGTTAGAATTTGACCATTATTTTTCAAAATCCAAATCAAAAATGAACTTAACTTTTTTTGAAGATCTATACTTTGATTATTTTTTGATATTCTTTAAAGAAAGCTGAGATTTTTTCACTTTAAAACTTTAAATACGTTGAATTCCCAAGGGCATTTTTTACTTGTCGAGAAAAAAACTCATTGAACATTTTTGCACCGGCAAAAGTAGTATACCAACCAGAACGTAATTAATAGTGTTTTAATTAAATATGCTTCGAATTGTAAAATATTCATACTTTTGTGAAATAAAATTCAAATAAAAAGCAATATTCGTTCCAATTAAATATATTCAATCCACTCAAACATATATTATGTTTGGCGCAATATACAACACTTTAACGTCCAATTAAGGGCATATAGTTAATAAGCCGGTGATTATTTTATTTATATGATTTTATATCGTCTAGGTCACATTTACGCGAATTAGGCCTGTTAACTTATTTCTTTTCTTAATCCTGCGATTATATTTTGGATTAAATTTGGTAACTTATCTCTGAATTTATTGAGTATTAAGAATGTATTAAGTTATCAAATGCAACACATAAGAGCAATTGTGAATTGTTTATATAGACATTTGAGGTCAATTGAGAATAGTATATTTGGCAGGTGACAAAAATATTTCAGTAACATTCGACTACTGTAATGATTGCAAAGATTGTAGCTTCAATTTGTTGTCCATGACTCCATTTATCTTTACAATGGCACTCTGTAGCGCTTACTCCTACATTTTTGATATTTTTTTGCTTAATATAAAAATAAATTCGAAGTTGATTGACAGCAAAAATCTGTCCTTGGAACCTTTGCCAAAAGAGATCATAGGCATTTGACATTCTTTTTGTAAAGTTTCGATCTAAGCAGAAATTCAGCAAACATCTTTCCATTATGCTAATCAGAAACGTTCAAGCCACAGGGATTTTTGTAAAGTGAATATGGAGCAGTAAGACAGCGTTAAAGTTAAATCGACAAAATTGAACTCCGCCTATTTTTCTCAGCAAGTTGTCTCATTGGATTTTATATTTTGAACCAGTTACTATCACCCTTAAAAAAAATAAATGTAAAATATTTTACATTTTCTCAATTCCAAGAAGAAATTTCTCATATTAACTTTAATCGACGATTTGCACATTAATAGCCGATTACACAACATAAGTTATCGATGCTTGTGACTAATCAGCGATTAAGACCAAATCGCAGTTTAAACTACGATTTAATTGAGATAAGTTAACAGGCCTTAGAAAAACTAAGAATAAAGTGAAGATAGCGCCGACATGTTTCTTAAATGAATTTTGAAGTTGAAAAAAAGAACTCTATTAAATTATTTTATCGCGTCTGTCTCTAATATATTGTGTTAAGCGTATAGTGTAGATAACGATAGTATAAAAGGCAGCTGCCCCATTTTTAATAACAGCAATTATTAATATATACTACCGCTCTACTAAATAACTTTATCGATTTTTTGCATTTTTACAATTGTTGTCTTCAGTATTCTGCCGTACTAAGCGAAAAAGACGTATCTCAAAAAAAAAAATATCCGAGATTCTTATGACATCGGATAGCTTAAGAAATTGCGCGTCTAACGAAATACTCCAAATGTCGGCATCTTAGTTCAATCATATAAAAAATCTACTAAGAAAATTTCCTCCATCTCAATTTTACAGGTATTTCAACAAATTGACATAAACAAAACATCAATTATCTCGAAATGAATTTTTTTGAGATACGTCTTTTTCGCTTAGTACGGCAGTATTGAACCTAGAAGTTGACAATCCCTACATGTCTCTGCTCTTTCAAAATACATACATATTTGGGTTTGCACGTGTGAAAATCGTCAACTTTCGTCAAATATGTAAGTACGTATGTAGGGACCCGATTCACGAACACAAACACACACAATACTTGAACCACACACACCTAGCTACAAGTTTTTGAATTTAAAATTTGTATTTTATATAAATTTCAATTAAAATTTGTTCTTGCTATTAAAAAATAAAATATGTTAATAGCAACTAAATCAAAGGACTACTATTAAATAAAATATATTAATAACTAGCATTACCCTGTGCGCATCGCCTCACCTCAACCGTGGTGTAGATTCGGTGTGCGATCTGCGTGAAAGTTCTATTTAAACAATACTTTTGTATGAAGACCACCCTTAGTATGCACCCAAAATAAAATTTTTACAACCAAAGCAGTGCCTCTTAATATAAAAACCACGTGATGTAAATTTCATGAAAATCGATTAAGCGGTCTTCAAGAAAATGATATTTAAAAATATTTTTGTATGTGGGCAACCCTAAATAAAAGTTTTGTGGCCAAAGCTATTCCTTTTAACCTAAGAGCTACGTGGTGTAAATTCAGAGTGAATCAACTAACCTGTCTTCGTGAAAATGATTTTTAAAAATATTTTTGTGTGAGGGTCACCCTAAGTATGCACCCTGAATAAAATTTTTTTGACCTTATATGTGCCTCTTAATACAGAAGCCATGTGGTGTAAATTCCATGAGAATCGATTTGGCGGTCTTCGAGTAAATGATATTTAAAAATATTTTTGTGTGAGGTCCACCCTAAATAAAAGTTTTGTATCCTTAGCCTCCTAACATAAGAGCTACGTGGTGTAAATTCGGTCTGAATCGACTTACCTGGCTTTGTAAAAATGATATTTAAAAATATTTTTGTGTTAGGACCACCCTAAGTTTGCACCCTAAATAAAATATTTACGATCTAATCTGTGTCTCTTCACACAAAAGCCATATGGTGTAAGTTTCATGAGAATCGATTTGGCGGTCTTCGTGAAAATGATATTTAAAAAATATTTTTGTGTGAGGGCCACCCTAAATAAAAGTTTTGTATCCTTAGCTATGCCTCTTAACATAAGAGCTACGTGGTGTAAGTTCGGTGTGAATCGTTTAACCTGTTATCGTGAAAATGATATTTAAAAAAACTTTGTATGAGGGCCACCCTAAGTTTGAACTTCAAATAAAATTTATACGATCTTATCTTTGCCTCTTTATATAAAAGCCATATGGTGTAAATTCCATGAGAATCGATTTTGCGGTCTTTGAGAAAATGATATAAAAAAAATTGTTGTGTAAGGGCCACCCTAAATAAAAGTGTTGAAGCCTTAGATATGACTCTTAATATGAGAGCTACGTGGTGTAAATTCGGTGTGAATCGATTGGCTAGTATTCGTGAAAATTATATTTAAAAATATTTTTGTGTGAGGGCCACCCTAATTTTGCACTTTAAATAAAATTTTTACAATGTAGTCCCTGCCTCTTAATATAAAATCCATTTGGTGTCAATTCCAAGAGAATCGATTAAGCAGTCTTTGATAAAATGCTATTTTTAAAATATTTGTGTATAAGGGCCACCCTAAATAAAATGTTTGTAGCCTAAGCCATGCTTCTTAACATAAGAGATACGTAGTGTAAATTCGGAGTGAATCGATTTATTTGTCTTCGTGAAAATGATATTTAAAAATATATTTGTATGAGGGCCACCCTAAGTATGCACCCTAAATAAAATTTTTACCATTTAAATTTCATGAGAATCGTCTTTGAGAAATCGCTATTTTTAAAATATTTGTGTATGAGGGCCACCCTAAATATATGTTTTATAGCCTTCCGTCTATAGCCACCCGTCTGATCAATACGAACATACTGTAAGAATTTCATCAAAATCGGCTGGATAGTTTCCGCGTGCATAAGAGACAGACAGACAGACAGACAGACAGACAGACAGACAGACAGACAGACAGACAGACAGACAGACAGACAGACAGACAGACAGACAGACAGACAGACAGACAGACAGACAGACAGACAGACAGACAGACAGACAGACAGACAGACAGACAGACAGACAGACAGACAGACAGACAGACAGACAGACAGACAGACAGACAGACAGACAGACAGACAGACAGACAGACAGACAGACAGACAGACAGACAGACAGACAGACAGACAGACAGACAGACAGACAGACAGACAGACAGACAGACAGACAGACAGACAGACAGACAGACAGACAGACAGACAGACAGACAGACAGACAGACAGACAGACAGACAGACAGACAGACAGACAGACAGACAGACAGACAGACAGACAGACAGACAGACAGACAGACAGACAGACAGACAGACAGACAGACAGACAGACAGACAGACAGACAGACAGACAGACAGACAGACAGACAGACAGACAGACAGACAGACAGACAGACAGACAGACAGACAGACAGACAGACAGACAGACAGACAGACAGACAGACAGACAGACAGACAGACAGACAGACAGACAGACAGACAGACAGACAGACAGACAGACAGACAGACAGACAGACAGACAGACAGACAGACAGACAGACAGACAGACAGACAGACAGACAGACAGACAGACAGACAGACAGACAGACAGACAGACAGACAGACAGACAGACAGACAGACAGACAGACAGACAGACAGACAGACAGACAGACAGACAGACAGACAGACAGACAGACAGACAGACAGACAGACAGACAGACAGACAGACAGACAGACAGACAGACAGACAGACAGACAGACAGACAGACAGACAGACAGACAGACAGACAGACAGACAGACAGACAGACAGACAGACAGACAGACAGACAGACAGACAGACAGACAGACAGACAGACAGACAGACAGACAGACAGACAGACAGACAGACAGACAGACAGACAGACAGACAGACAGACAGACAGACAGACAGACAGACAGACAGACAGACAGACAGACAGACAGACAGACAGACAGACAGACAGACAGACAGACAGACAGACAGACAGACAGACAGACAGACAGACAGACAGACAGACAGACAGACAGACAGACAGACAGACAGACAGACAGACAGACAGACAGACAGACAGACAGACAGACAGACAGACAGACAGACAGACAGACAGACAGACAGACAGACAGACAGACAGACAGACAGACAGACAGACAGACAGACAGACAGACAGACAGACAGACAGACAGACAGACAGACAGACAGACAGACAGACAGACAGACAGACAGACAGACAGACAGACAGACAGACAGACAGACAGACAGACAGACAGACAGACAGACAGACAGACAGACAGACAGACAGACAGACAGACAGACAGACAGACAGACAGACAGACAGACAGACAGACAGACAGACAGACAGACAGACAGACAGACAGACAGACAGACAGACAGACAGACAGACAGACAGACAGACAGACAGACAGACAGACAGACAGACAGACAGACAGACAGACAGACAGACAGACAGACAGACAGACAGACAGACAGACAGACAGACAGACAGACAGACAGACAGACAGACAGACAGACAGACAGACGGACAGACGGACAGACAAAAATTGAATTTTATATAATAGATAAACAATCTAAAGGACTCAAAACGTATATTTATATTAATTCTCTAAGAACGATGATGCATGATGACAGCCTTTCTGAAAAATCTCTCTCCCAACAACTGTACATTTTTAATTTGTTTTAGTTCATGTTTTAATGTCACGTGCGCGATCGAAAAGCAGCATTTGTTCTCATTTCGTGATTAATAACAACAGCAAGTGTGTCAAAATTTTTGTTTAAACAGAGTTTCATGCATGTAACTATAGCAAGAAATAACGAGTGCAAAAAAACAAAATTAAAAATTTTTAGAACTGTTTGAAGTTAGTCCCGTGTGTAAAACTTTTGCAATTTGTGCATATTAGGCAGTTGCAAAACGGTTAAACCATTTATTAACTGCCACAGCGCAACATAATCGCTTGGTTTTTTTTGACTAAGTTCTGAAGAGGGGCAGTGCACAATATAATTTTTTTCCAACAGTAAGCGGTGCCACGCTCCTAACAGGAAAATATATTTCCACGGCTAGTAAAAAGTAATCCAATAAAAACTTCCTACTTTGTTTTCCAATTAAGATATATAAAAATCAATGTATTGTTGCAAATCTTTATTTGGAATTATAGTTAATTATTTCGTTCAAATGTTGCTTAGCTAGTTCTTAAATGTTCCATTCTGTGGGTCCAATATTAGACAACTCTTTCCAGCATATCGGCCGGTATGCCTTAAATAACAAGAGATATGTTGGTTTCCAAAGCGTCAATAGTTTCAGGTTTGTCGACATAAACAAGTGATTTAACATATCCCCAAAGAAAGTGATCCAATGGCGTCAAATCACATGATCTTGGCGGCCAATTAACAGGACCATTTCTTGAGATGATGTTTTCATTGAACGTTTCCCTCAATAAAGCGATTGTTTCTCCAGCTGTATAGCATGTTGCGCCATCCTGTTGAAACCAAAGGTCGACTACACCAATATTCTGAATTTTTGGCAACAAAAATTTATTGATCATACATTGATCGCTACAAAGTAGCGAGCACCATTGACCGTAACACGGGCTCCATCCGAATTTTTGAAGAAATACGGTCCGATGATGCCTCCTGTCCATAAACCACACCAAACAGTACATTTATCGGGATTTATCTTGGATTGCTTCTGATTGTTCATCGGCCCAAATACTGCAATATTGCTTGTTAACGAAGCCATTCAACCAGAAATGAGCTTCGTCGCTAAACACAATTTTTCGATAAAATAATGGATTAATTTGAAGTTGTTGTAAGGCCCATAAAACCTAAATTAAAACGTACACCAAGGCCAGCCGGCTACAATTCTTGTACGAGCTGTATTTTATAGGCCTTCAGACCAAGATCACGCCTCAAGATACACCACAATCATTCATAAGAGATGCCCAAAGCCTGAGATCGGCGACGAATCGATTGTTCACGATTTTCACGAACAGTCTCTGCTACTGCTGAAATATTCTCAAAATTACGGGCTGTATGCACCCTGGTTGAATGATGAATGTCCAATAATGTAAAATTGGTTCTAATATTGGTGATGGTGTTACGAATAGTGCGCTCAGTTGGATGCTCATAATTACCAAAATGATGTTGAAGAGCCTTATAACATTCTCTAACTGATATCTGATTTTGGTAGTAACAGCTTTCAAAACAACCCAGTTGGAAAAGAGACCTCGTATTGGATCATCATTAATAATAAACCGATTTTACTGAAATTTGGTTTGGAGACAAATTGAACTATAATAAAGGTTATCAGACTCAAAGTTCTTTAAGTGGGCGTGACACCGAATCTAATGGAAAAAAATGTACCCACGACTGAGTTGCTAAACCAAATTTGGCATGAAGATAAACTGAGAAGAAAAACTTGTTTTACAGGAAAAAACGATTTAACACGCCCGAAGGTCCCTTGTCTTACTTTGCTACACTGTGCAAACGATTTGTTTTCTATCTAATAAAAAAGTTTTAAGGAAACTACTTTTATTTCAAAAATATAAAAGTAATATATTATATAATTATAAGGGCGGATAAAGGAAATGTGACTGTTATGATGTACAAAGAAGAATATAACGAAAAAATGAACACAATTTTCAGTGATTGGACGAGATACAAACGTTTAAAAAAAGACCCGACAACAACAATACAAACAAAAAATAACGAAATTGTTGACAAACTTTTTAACAACAAACACATAACGTTAAGGGAGAAATTTTTGATGAAAATTAACACCGCTTTAGCACCACGAATATATGGACTACCGAAAGTACATAAAAAAGACATGCCTCTGAGACCAATATGTTCCTCCATAAATTCTCCTTCACATGGACTATGTAAATTCATAACGAACATTTTAAAAAACTTGACAAAAGACTCTCCATACAATATTAAGGACTCAATGGAATTTAAAGAAAGGGTACATAACACTTTTATTTGTGATGACGAAAAAATAGTATCGTTTGACGTGGTCTCATTATTTCCGAGTATACCAATAAAATTAGCCTTGACAATTATTGAAAAAAAGTGGAATTTAATAAAAACATTTACAACCATTTCCAAAAAACTATTTATGGACATGCTAAAGTTTTGTATAGTCGACAATAATTATTTTAGGTACAATGACAAAATATACTTACAAACAAAGGGAATGCCAATGGGATCACCGGCTTCACCTATAATATCTGACATTGTTATGGAGGACTTACTTGACACTTGTATGCACGATCTTGACATAGCACCTAGAATTTTGACGAAATACGTAGATGACATTTTTGCTATTGTTAGAACTGACGAAATTTATAGAGTTTTAGAAAAATTTAATAGCTATAATAGGAATATACAATTCACGATAGAAGAAGAAGAAAATGACAGGTTACCATATCTTGACACCCTGATTGTCAGAAAAGCAAATCAGCTAAAGCTGAATTGGTACCAAAAACCTTCTGCATCAGGACGACTCATCAATTTCTATTCGAAACATCCGAAAATGACAATAATTAACACTGCAAAGAACTTAATTACAAGAGTGCTGACAATTAGTGATAAAGAATTTTTTAAAGACAATATTAGTAAAATAAAGACAATTTTACACAAAAACGATTTCCCTAGACGAACGATAAATGATTTAATTAAAAAATATATTAGGACTAACAATGACCAAAGGCCAGAACGCAGTAAGACATCTTATAGGTCCATGACGTATATACCAGGGTTTACAGAGAGGTTCGCAAAATTGAACTTTTTTGACAACATAACTATTGCGAAGAGAACGGACAATGTAGTTGGACAATTTTATAGTAAGACAAAAAGTAAAATAGACAAACTTGACAAATCCAACTTGATTTACAAAATTTCTTGTAACGGTGACGGGTCCAACGTATGCCCTAAGGTATATGTTGGCACCACTAAAACTAAACTCAGGACAAGACTCTCAGGACACCGATCTGACCATAAGAATAGAACTGGACAAGGCCCTAGGACTGCACTTTCGGCACACTGTGCGGATTTCGGACATCATCCGAATTTTGACGACGTTAAAATTTTACAAGAAGAGAAGAATTATGACAAGAGATTAATGCTCGAAATGCTCCATATCACAAATACTCCGACAAACATTAGGATGAACTTTAAGAGTGACACTGAAAATTGTGCTCACATTTACCGTGCCCTCATAAATCATTTTTAGTTCTAATTCAGACCTCATTAAGTGTAATGTAAGTTTAAAAGTTTAAAGTTCAATATTTATAATATTAATTATTGTGTTAGTGATTCGTTTTTTGTTCATTTGTTATTTGTCAAGATTTAAAATTTTGTAATTATTGTATTGTAATGTATTTAAATTTATTTTTTTAGTCTCCCCTGAAGATGAAAAACGATGTTTTTCGAAATATTGGGAAATAATTAAAACTTAATAATAAAATTTATAACAAAGACCTAGAGCCAAAATAAAACAAACGATTCTACAAATTAAAAGGTCGAATAATTTTTCAATTAGTTTAAAATTAACTTTTACTAAAAAAAACTTTTTTAGAAATTTATCTTAAGATCTGGTTTTAAACGACGTTTTAATTGACAATGAGAAACAAATAACTATTTTCATCATATTTTAAGCTAAAAAAAATTTTATTGAACACGTACCGAACAAGTTTTTTAACATAAAGAACATAATAGATGGTGATACATCGAACAAACTTAGCATGAAAACTGAGAACCAACATAAGCCCCTCTGATATATGGGCATTTCTCTGATGTCGAACGCGACGGAAGTACGCTTTTAAAGTGGAATAAAAGCCAATGTAAAACACTTTTATTTTCTTTTGTACTTTAAGGAATAGCTCTTTGGTAGCACTATATTAAGTGGTAAAGTTGATGCCAGACTTAGTACTAGTTCCATGGTAGAGACAATAACAAAGCAATTCGAACGTGGCGAAAAACGGAAGTGTTTTTCATGGCCATCTATAGAAAAGCAAAAGTCAGTGAAACCTAAAAAAATTTTTTGATGTGACTAATTTTAAATTGTTATGTAATAAAATCACTTTTTATTAGATTCAATTTTCATTAATTTGGCAATGCTGATTTCAAAAATGTTATAAATTTTTCAATATCTCTTATAGTTTTAAAGTTATTAGAGAAAGACCAAAAGAACTGTGGCCTTAAACAGTAAGCATAGCGCCAGAGTCTTGAAATTTGGCACAGACGTTTTTTTAGGTTAAATAAATAAAAACTTATGAATATGAAAAAAATCGGTTCACGTACACGCCTACCGCCCATACAAAGGTGGGATGCGATTGAGACTTGTTCTTCAAAATCGGTATCTATTTCCAATAATTTGGCAATGCTGATTTCAAAAATGTTACAAATTGTGCGATATCTTTTATAATTTTCAAGTTATTAAAGAAAAACTGAAAATTCAATACAAAACCTAATTTGAAAAATAGATAAAAAAACAGCAATGTTTTTTCTAAATTTATTTTAATCATCTTCTTCATAGACTTCAAGCATTTCTTGTGCCTTTGGTGATAACTCTTTATATTTTTTATCTCGCTTTATTCGAATTTGGCTGGTAAGAGGATCAGAAGAAATCAGCAAATAATGAAAAACATCTTCGTTGTTTGCTACTCTAGAGCAACACCTGCTGTTGTGCAGCCTCGCGTTTTTAAAAACTTTATTTGATGCTTCATGAGCTTCTTCAGAAAGACGTCCAATTGGAACTTCTAGTTCTTGCATAATTTGACTTCAATGTATTAGAACTTTGTGCACGGAAGGAGGCATGTTGTACCAATTGTAGTCCTTTTTATAAAGTTACACAGTTTTTTGGGTATATTTGTAAAAGCTTTCGAGACTTATAACTTCTCCGTAAGCCAGAACTTGTAAAATATTCTACTATATTTGTTTTGATAAAATAACTGTAAAATATTAATAGAAAAAGCAATATTCGGCCGCAATGACTTTTGAAACACTGTACGTTTAGTTTCTAATAAAAACATAAGTTTTTTCTGAACATATTTTAAAGACATTGGAAACATAAAATAAATTTATTGGAAAATATAGAATGATTACTATCATAATTAAGGACATAAGAATTTATAGTAAATTTTTTTGGAAATATATTTCGATAATAATAATAACAAAAATGTTTATAATCGGACCCCTTAAATATTGCGAAATTTTTGAATTATGACTTTTTCAGCCCTAATTTTTAAAAAATCAGCATAATTCACACATAGAATATAAGACTTCAAACAAACAATTTTCAAATAGTACAATTTATGAACTTTTTGCAGGTATGCAAGTTTGGTAAATTTCGATACAAACAAATTAGTCAAAGCATTTAATAAAAGTCGATATATTTTGTTCCTTCTAAAACTACATTAAGAAAAATCTGATAAAAAAAAAAGTTATGAAAATGCGCAGCTTATATAATATATAAAAAAAATTTTTTAAATCTGGAGATATAATTTTTTGTTTTTTTCTGTTAAAGTTTTAAAATTTTTCATTTTTACCATTTTTCATTCTAATTTTTGAAATTCCGTAAAATTCATATAAGGCCGATAAAAGAAAACTAAATTAATTTTTATAAAGTAAAAACAATGTACTTTTTGTCAATATGCTACATTATTGCATTTTGTTTCAAACAAGTTAACAAAGTTCAACTTTGAACCCATTGTGTCGCTAAATCCAAAACAAATTTAAAACTTTTTCCATCCCCTAAATATTATCTGACGATTGTACTACAAAATTTTTCAATTCCAAGCATTTTAAAATTCTTCCTATTTATGGCCACAAAATTCCACTGTGTGGCGTTACGTTACACAAAACAGAAGTGGTTTTTTGACTTGGATTACAAAATTGCAAAGCTCTGCGAATTGGGTAGTAGGACTTGATATAATAATATAGGATTATTTTCCAAGTTGTCAAATTTAAAAACTCTTTTATCGATTTTTTTGTTATTAGCTTTAGTATCTGACGTTACTTGACGTTACGTTACTTAAATTTCCACTGGAAAATTTTTAGTTAAAATTGTTTTAAAAAAAATATTTGGCGCAAATAAAACATCAATTTTAGCTATTACTAGCTGGCCGACAGTCGTTGTTCAGTCATCTATTACAAAAATTTGTTATAGATATAACAGATAGAATATTGTTCAGAACCCTGTTTAGCTCAGTGGAAATAAAAACACTTCAATTATTATGGAAAAAGAAATCATGTCAAAAAATCCGTTTTTATTCTTACAGTTTGTATACGATACTTATATTTAAATCTTATACTAGAACTAAGAATATTTAACGCTTTCATCGCAACGCTTGGTGATGAACAATATTTTTGTCTTCTCGTTCGGAGAGAAAATGAACAACACTGATGGTTTACCTACTCTCGAGCACGCTACGTACAATTGCCCATGGGAAAAACACGGCATCTCTAAATTTATTCCACATACTTCCAACGATTGCCCTTGCGATTAATTAATCGTCATTGCGAATGCAAGACGAACAGGAAACTGGATACGATTAAATTGAAACGGTAAATCGGTTGGAATCAGTGGTATTCTTGGAATCAGAACATCTTCTCCTTTGAACTTTCCTATGATTACTCGTATCGTCGCTTCAATCACGTTGTTCATCACCTTTTTAACAGCGAGTCTTGTCCCATTACATAGTTTAGGTTGGTTTAGATTGCGCAACATGATTATCACCGAGCCGACCTTAAGCTGCAAATTGTGCGGCGGCATTCCTGGCAAATCTAATGCATTCAGAAATTCCATTGGATAGTTGACAATTTCATCTGGATCGGTAATTGAATCGATCGACTTAAATGAATGTAATTGGCCATCGATTTGAGTTTGAATTTTTATGTTCAAATCGTCTACGTCTTTATTTTACGCTGCCAAAATAGCCCGTTCGCTCAACCAAACATGTTTTTTTTATAATTTGTACCAATATTTGGGAACACTTTGGTTCTTCATCGGAAATCATGGCAGAACTCTCAAACTGTAACCATTCCAAGTAATGAAAATGCGATGTAAAAAAAAAAATTATGGGAACCACCCTAAATATTCACCCCAAAAAAAATTTATAAAGCTTAATAATGGCTAGAGTATAAGGATCACGTGGTGTTAATTCCATGTGAATCGATGAATTGATCCTTAAGAAAATGCGATTTTAAAAATATTTTTGTATGAAGACCTTAATATTCACTCTATATGTATATTAAAAACATATTTTAATAAGCGCCTCCAGATATAAGTCCAACGTGGTGTCCATTCCATGCGAGTCGACAAAGAGATCTTCAAGCAAATGCGATTTTAAAAATATATACATATATGTTATATTTAGGACCACCCTAAATAAAATTTATAGAACTTAATAATGGTCTCTGAGTATAAAGACTACGTGGTGTTAATTCCATGTGAATCGATGAAGCGATCCTTAAGAAAATGCGATTTTAAAAATATTTTTGTATGAAGACTACCCTAAATAAACACTCTATATGTATATTAAAAACATATTTTAATAAGCGCCTCCAGATATAAGTCCAACGTGGTGTCCATTCCATGTGAATCGACAAAGAGATCTTCAAGCAAATGCGATTTTAAAAATATGTAGGTATGAGGACCACCCTAAATAAAATTTATAGCGCTTAATAATGGTCTCTGAGTATAAAGATCACGTGGTGTTAATTTCATGTGAATCGACAAAGAGATCTTCAAGCAAATGCGATTTTAAAAATATATATGTACATATGAGGGCCACCCTAAATAAAATGTATAGATCTTAATAATAGTCTCTAAGTATAAATACCACGTGGTGTTAATTCCATGTGAATCGATGAAGCGATCCTTAAGAAAATGCGGTTTTAAACAAATTTTTGTATGAGGACCACCCTAAATATGAATCTTAAACAAAATTTTCTTTCATACAAACCTTGTCCTAAAAATTACAAATATAACGAAAAAGAAATCAGCCAAATCGGCCAAGTCGTTCTCAAGTGATGCGGGAACACACACAAATTGGCAATTCATTTTTATATACATACTAGCTGTCCCGGCAGACGTTGTTCTGCCCTTTTCGATGTGTGGCGCGATGTTGTATGAACGCATGCGATGGAATGTAAAATCGAAACAGCCCATTTTCCCAGTGAAACTAACTTTTGTCCCTATTCTTTTACTAATATATAGCAGGCCTGGCAAACGTTGTTGTATGAGGCGATAATTTTTTCCTCCGAGACTTACTTTTGCCCGTAACTTTTATATACATGTTTGGGGCCGTCCATTCATTACGTGAGGTGTTTTTTTGTGAAAATTCGGACACCCTCCCTCCCCTTGGTGAGATTTAGTAAGCTCTGATGGAACCCCCCTCCCCCTCCCTTCCGTCAGACTTACCTTGTAAGATTGGTGAGATTTGGTGAGATTTTTCCGGACCCCCTCCTATTTTGACACACGTAATTTATGGACGTCCCCTTTATGTACCAAGTCCCATTCATCTACGTCCAGTAGTTGGTTGTGTATGATGAATTTGATTTTGAAGGGCGCGTCATCGCCCATTTTTTAAAGCAAACTTTGTAAAAACCTTCCATAGGCCACAATGATGAAATTTTCATGTAAATTCTATTTAAAAAGTTATTTTGTATAAGGTCCACCCAAAATTTGCACCCTAAATAAAATGTGTAGGGCCTAAGTTGTGCCTCTACATATGAAAATCGAATAAGCGGTCTTCGAAAAAATAATATTTTAAAAATGTTTTTGTATAAGGGCCAACCTAAATATGCACCCTTAATTAAAGTCTTATAGCCTACTTATTCCTCTTAATATAAAAGGCACGTACTGCAAATTCCATGTGGTGTAAATTCGGTATGAGTCGATTTACCGGACTGAAAATACTATTTTAAAAATATTTTTGTTTGTGGGCCACCCTAAATATGCACCCTTAATAAAAGTCTTATATTCTATGACACCCGCGTGATCGATACTAACATACTTTAAAATTTTCATCAAAATCGGCCGGATAGTTTCCGCGTCCATAATAAACAAACAGATAGACGGACAGGCAAAAACTAAATTTCATAAAAACAACAAATTGCAGTTTAACTGTAAAAAGCAATGTACACTTTTTTCAAAACTCTATTAACATAGTACCCTCCTCTCATCAAAAGTAAAAAAAAAACTGAAAGAGAGTTGTTCTTTGAACTTCGAAGCCAAATACAAACGGTACAAATGAAAACAAAAATAACAACACAGAATTCAAGAAGCAGCATAAGCATAAGCATCGACAAATCGAACGACAATTATTGTGTGAGGTTTTGCAAAAAACTTAATCCTAAAAAATACCATTTTTAACTTAAAAAAATCATAGAAATAAGAATACAATAACCTTTTTTAGTGCAAATATGTTGTTTTAAAACATAAATTATTAAAATCGGTTCAGTATATTTTGCGGTTTGGCGTTACAAACCATTTCCATATAAGCAATTTTATATAAATAGTATAGATATAGATATATTACTACCAGGATACCGGTATTTCGTTTGAGGGCTGAAAAAGTCGAAAAAATATGAAATATGTTAAAATCAGTTCAATAGTATGAATTAAATATTATTATGGTTAAATATGTAGAAAAAATATGGAAAATACTTAAAAAGTCAAAAAAATATAAAAGTCGAAAAATTTAAAATAAACAAATTATCATGCAAGGGAATGACAATTTGGCGTTGCGTTAAACACCTTCGAAATTCATTATAAAATTAACTATTTGCTTAGTAACCGAGTTTTTTATTAAAATTAGCTCAATTTATTAACCTTTGTTAACATACAAAATTTCACGCATTTGCGATCGTCAGAGTAGAGATGATGAGATTGAATGGGTTTTGCCTGGCGTTGCGTTATCTTAGAATTTCATTAAAATCGAATCAAAATTTTACCATTAATTGATATTTGTTTGCTCTTTTGCATTTATTTTACGGCTAGTTGTCGTTCTAGTCAAGGTTTTGCGATAAGAATGCAATTGCACAAATACTCTTAGAAATGTAAATTGTAATGAGGAGATGTCCTTAGAAATAATGGAAATTCATGTACTGACATTGATAATTTCAAGTTATAGTGTATTAAGGTGAATGCAGTGAAAACAACAAAGGATTTGAGCTGTTAAACAAGAAACACCAAAGCTCTACTCGCGGAGAGACCTCAGTTTTTCTCTTTATGTACATACTAGCATTACCCTGTGCGCATCGCTGCACCTCAACCGTGGTGTATATTCGATGTGCAGTCTGCGTGAAAATTCTATTTAAAAAATACTTTTGTATGAGAACCACCCTTAGTATGCATCCAAATTAAAATTTTTACAACCTAAGCAGTGCCTCTTAATATAAAAACCACGTGGTGTAAATTCCATGAGAATCGATTAAGCGGTCTTCGAGAAAAGGATATTTAAAAATATTTTTGTGTGAGGACCACCCTAAATAAAAGCTTTGTAGCCTAAGCTATGCCTATTAACATAAGAGCTACGTGGCATAAGTTCGGTGTAAATCGACTAACCTGTTCTTCGTGAAAATGATATTTAAAAATATTTTTGTATGAGGGTCACCCTAAGTATGCACCTTAAATACAATTTCAACGACTTTATCTGTGCCTCTTAATATAAAAGCCATGTGGCGTAAGTTCAATGAGAATCGATTTAGCGGTCTTCGAGAAAATGATATTTAAAAATATTTTTGTTTGAGGGCCACCCTACATATGCACCCTAAATAAAAGTTTTGTAGCCTAAGCTATGCTTCTTAATATGAGAGCTACGTGGTGCAAGTTCGGAGTGAATCGACTAACCTGCCTTCTTGAAAATGATACTTAAAAATATTTTTGTCAGGGTCACCCTAAGTATGCACCCTAAATAAAATTTTTTTAAGCTTATCTGTGCCTCTTAATATAAAAGCCATGTGGTGTAAGTTCCAAGGGAATCGATTAAGCAGTCTTCGAGAAAAGTTTTTGTCTGAGGGCCACCCGAAATAAAAGTCTTGTATCTTTACCTATTCCTCTTAACATGGTGGTGTAAGTTCGGTGTGAATCGACTTACCAAACTTTGTGAAAATGGTATTTAAAAAAATTGTTGTG
This sequence comes from Tricholauxania praeusta, assembly GCA_949775025.1. NCBI lineage: Eukaryota > Metazoa > Arthropoda > Insecta > Diptera > Lauxaniidae > Tricholauxania > Tricholauxania praeusta. The sequence continues at coordinate 49,075,026 of OX459031.1, forward strand.
TGAGTGCCACCCTAAGTATACACCCTAAATAAAATTTTTACAATCTTATCTGTGTCTCTTCGCATAAAATCCATGTGCTGTAAATTCCATAAGAATCGATTTAGCGGTCTTCGAGAAAATGATATTTGAAAAATATTTTTGGGTGAGGGACACCCTAAATAAAAGTTTTGTTTGCTATGCTTCTTAACATAAAAAAAAATGTGGTGTAAAATCGGTGTGAACTGATTAACGTGTCTTCGTGAAAATGATATTTAAAAATATATTTGTATAAGGGCCACCCTAAGTATGCACCCTGAATAAAATTTTTATATTCTTATCTGTGCTCCTTAATATAAAAGCCATACTGTGTAAGTTTCATGAGAATCGATTCACCTGTCTTTGAGAAATCGTTATTTTTAAAATATTTGTGTATGAGGGCCACCCTAAATAAAAGTTTCATCGTCTTAGCTATGCGTCTTAATATAAGAGACAGGTGGTGTAAGTTCCATGTGAACCGATTAAGTGGTCTTTGTAAAATGCTATTTTAAAAATAATTGCGTATGAGGGCCACCCTAAATTAAAGTCCTATAGCCACCACGCCCCTGGTGTCTAATCCCGTTCATATTTTGTGAAGTGCTTAACATAGGCTATGTGCATCCTGACACCGAATTTTAAGACTCTTGCTATCATATGAACCAAGATATAGCGAGTTAAAGGTCTTAATTGCACGTAAAGTGCCACGCCCCTTGCTTTTATCAAAATAAAATATAGCCCATGTTACTCAGGAATAGTGTAGCTTTCTATTAGTAGAAAAATTTTTGGAATCGGATATGTAGTTCCAGAGATTACCCGGAACATACAAACAAACAAACAAACAAACAAACAAACCTTACCTCTCTATATAATAGTATAGATGTATAGGCTTAAGAAATAGCAATGAGTTTTTTTCGATACTTACTTATGTGTACATAAGGAAAATCGAAAAAATATTAAAAAAAAAAATATTATAAATAAGAAAAAAATCAAATTTTCATAATTTTTTTGGCCAAATTCCAAAAAATGAAAATTTTGCAGCTCAGTCTAATGTATGTATATGTACATTAGGGTGATTCAAATTTTTTTGTTTTTGCTTGAAACAGGTTCAAAAGTTGCAGGCACACGAAAGGAAAATTCTGGTGAAATTATAGCTCATAATATTGATATTTACTGGTGGCTCATCGAGCTTTTTTGTTTTCCATACGATTTGTATGGGGAAAAATGCTTGACAAGACATTTGTCTCTATATCTCGTGAAAAAAAAATTCTACATAAACGGGACCTAGCCTATTGAAAAGATCATAAAATTTTCTATAAAAAAGCACCTTGCATTTTTTTCGTGTAGCAAGCACTTCGTCAGTTAATTAGTTTCAAGCTCGGCAGTCGACAATAAGGCGAGTGAATAGGAATCCATGTTGATTTTATGCTTCGCTTAAGAGTACATATGCTGTGTTACTGAGTTTTTTATGAATTTATGTTGCTAATTAACTAACGAAGTGGTTGCTTCACGAAAAAAATACTAGCAGCTTTTTTATAGAAAATTTTATGATCTTTCTAATAGGCTGGGTCCCATTTATGCAACATTTTTTTTTCATGAGATCTAGAGACAAATGTCTTGTCAAGTTTGAGATTTTTATGAATTTATGTTGCTAATTTACCAAGCGCTTACTTCACGAAAAAAATGCAAAGAGCTTTCTTATAGAAAATTTTATGATCTTTCCAATAGGCTATGTCCTGTTTATGTAACATTTTATTTTCACGAGATATAGAGACAAATGTCTTGTTCAGCATTTTTCCCCATACAAATCGTATGGAAAACAAAAAAGCTCGGATGAGCCACCAGTAAATATCAATATTATGAGCTATAATTTCACCAGAATCTTCCTTTCGTGTGCCTGCAACTTTTGAACCTGTTACAAGCAACAAAAAAAAATTTGAATCACCCTAATGTACATATACATTCATATATAATAAGTAATAACTTCAAACAGCTCCAAAAATTTAAAATTTTATTTTTTTGCACTCGTTGTTTTTTTTTAATTATTGTTACGAAATTTCTGTCTCTTTGACGATAATTTCGATCTCTCACACTTTTCTGAGTTCGATCACTGGATTGTGTAACAATTAAAACACACAAACTTATTTAGTTATAAAATGGTTTATTTTATTAACGTTCAAATTCTAATATTAATTTAACACTGTATAGAAAACTGTTTTACTTTACTACGGATCACACTGCATTCACTTTATTACTTTTAATTCAAGTGTTCCACTTCACTGTTGAACTACAACTGTGTCCAAAAACTCAAATGACACCCTTTTATACTACAGGCATCACTTTCTCGAATAAACTACAAGCTGCCAGATGGCGTATATTCTACTATTATCTACAACCTACTAGTGCTACTTTGTAGCGTGCATTCTACTACTATCCACAATTCACCACAATGCATGGCACACTGACGTTGAGCTAGCTATTATGCTAGATGTTAGATGGCGTTGTACGTTGTACGACGGCGATAAATTCTCTCGGTTGTTGACTTTTTATTGTTCACTGCAGCGTCTGTTTGGTTTATTATTGTTAGCATTTTGCGCTAGATGGTGCTAATATCGTTTAGTTTCTCTTCGTTGGTATTTATTTCAAGAGTCTTCTAGCATAAACCAAATTTCGCTACACTGCCCTCCGCTTAAACTTGTTCGTCCCGAACAAGAGTCTCTCCGTCCCTAGTATAAGGTGCCAGCCTTTCGATGTGGACTACCTTAAATTTATTTTTGTTCCCGGGGTATTTTCGGATTCGATACACAACATCATTAATCCTTGTGACGATCCGGTAAGGTCCATCCCAGTGAGTCCGAAACTTAGGAGACAAGCCTCGTTTCCGTTGTGGGTTGTGTAGCAGCACTAGTTGACCTTTCTTGAACCTTTCAGTATTTGCTCGCAGGTCACACCGAGCTTTCATCTTGTCGCGATCTTTATCACGGTCTTTCTCACGTTCCTTTTTACGCGATTTAGAACGACGTCTAGAAGACTTCACCCGACTTCGAGAACGTTCTCGGCGTGACTGCTCTCGTTCTCGCTCTTTCTCATGTTCGCGTTCCCTTTCTCTTCTTCTGCGCTCACGATCTTTATCTGGCCGTTCTGGATCCTCCTTTTCAACTTTATCTCTTTCAGCGCGCTCTCTAACCTCCTCTCGTTCACGTTCTCTTTCACGTTCCCGCTTTCGTTCTCTGTCGCGTACCTCACGCCGTTCGTGATCGCGCTCGCGATCTCTTTCACGTTCTCTCTCCCGCTCTCGTTCGCGTTCCATTTCACGCTCTCGTTCACGATCACCACGATCCCGATCACTGCGCTGGTCCCATCTTACCTCCTCTTCAGGCAAAACGGTCAAACGGCGCACATCAATTGTTCCAGCTTTATTTTCCGTTCGTGAACATTCAATTTTACATAGACGACGGAAAAATGCATCCGCATTTTTATGCTGGCTTTCTTTGCGATGTGGTAGTCGTTTCTCAGACTCCCTCTCCGGAATCGAACCCTGATTCCACGTACGCGCCTGCTGCTCGCTACCATTTTCGCCATCGTCCACCCTATTTTCAATTCTTCTTTTTGGTGAATGTGATGCAGATCGTTTACGATGTGATTCGCAGTCACGTGCCATGTGTCCGTGCTTACCACAGTTGTAGCATTTTCCGCTGAAGCTACTGCTGGCGAACGATGAACTTTTCTTTTTAAAATCCACCTCCATCCGATTTTCAATTTTTCTACTTGGTGAACGTGATGCAGATCGTGATTTGCAGTCACGTGCCATGTGTCCCTGCTTACCACAGTTGTAGCATTTTCTGCTGAAGCTACCGCTGGCGAACGATGAATTTTTCTTTTCAGCCTCCACTTCTATCCGACGAGTTTTCAGTGATGGGCGGCATGTCAACGCAATCGTCTCCTGCGTGAGGGCAACCGTTACTGTTTCATTAAATGTCGTCTTCGGGCTCCTCATTGTCTCGCGTTTTGTTTCTGAGTCACGTATGCCGTCAATAAACGCCTCTATTTTGAATTTTTCTGCTACGACACTTAACTCGTCAGGATAGGAAAGGTGTGCCAATCGCTCAATATCCGCAGCATACTCCTGCAAGGACTCACCAGATTTCTGGATACGACTTTTTAACTCCAATCTGTGAATTTGCTTCATGTGGTCACTGCCATATTTTCGCTGTAAGGCATCCATCACCGCCTTGTAATTTTTCTGCTCCGCCACTGGAACCGTTTGCAAAACTTCTGCAGCTGCGCCTTTTAATGCCACAATTAGCGCTGCAGCTGCGCTTTCGTTATCCCAACGATTGTGACCAGATGTTGTTTCGAACTGGAGCTTGAAAACACTGAATGGCGTTGTTCCATCGTACGAGGGTGCCTTAAGCCTCTCTGCGCTGATTTCTCTTATAACTTGAGTGGTTGGTTCGCTTATTTCCAACTGTTGAATCCTTTTATTAACGTCTTCAAAATTATTTTGAACTTTTTCAAGATTATTTTGAACTTCTTCCTTGAATGATTCAACGTCATCTCGTAACTCAGTCATTTTTGCATCGAGGCCATCTACCATTTTGGCAACCTCCGTTCGAACAGCCTCGTGGATCTGCGTCGCGTTCTGATTTAACTTTTGGTCTATTTGCAGTGCATTTTGACTTAAGCTCTGATCAATTTCTTCACGAACCGTCTGGATCTGTAGCGCGTTCTGACTTAACTTCTGGTCCATTTGCAGTGCATTTTGACCAATTTCTTCTCGAATGGTCTGGATATTGCTATTCATCTGTAGTGTATTTTGGCTCATTGCCTGCGTCATCGCCATTAACATTTTCTCGAACTTTGACATATCTACAACTTCACCACTTGCCGCTGATCCAGAAGCTTCTTCCACTTTCGCTGCTGATTCTGATACATCACTATAAAATTCATGCTCTTCCAGGTTTACACCTTGAGCCTCAAGAGCCTGCCGTAAGCGTTTCTGTAACTCCACCTTTCCACCAGTAGATTGCAGACTCAGCTGCTGCAACTCCTTCTTCAGTTGATCCACTTTTAGTTCGTCAAACTTAACCATTTTTATTTATTTTTTTTTTTTTTTTTCTAAAATTGATTGTTAATTCTTTTTACACAATCCCACTTCTGACACCAATTGTTACGAAATTTCTGTCTCTTTGACGATAATTTCGATCTCTCACACTTTTCTGAGTTCGATCACTGGATTGTGTAACAATTAAAACACACAAACTTATTTAGTTATAAAATGGTTTATTTTATTAACGTTCAAATTCTAATATTAATTTAACACTGTATAGAAAACTGTTTTACTTTACTACGGATCACACTGCATTCACTTTATTACTTTTAATTCAAGTGTTCCACTTCACTGTTGAACTACAACTGTGTCCAAAAACTCAAATGACACCCTTTTATACTACAGGCATCACTTTCTCGAATAAACTACAAGCTGCCAGATGGCGTATATTCTACTATTATCTACAACCTACTAGTGCTACTTTGTAGCGTGCATTCTACTACTATCCACAATTCACCACAATGCATGGCACACTGACGTTGAGCTAGCTATTATGCTAGATGTTAGATGGCGTTGTACGTTGTACGACGGCGATAAATTCTCTCGGTTGTTGACTTTTTATTGTTCACTGCAGCGTCTGTTTGGTTTATTATTGTTAGCATTTTGCGCTAGATGGTGCTAATATCGTTTAGTTTCTCTTCGTTGGTATTTATTTCAAGAGTCTTCTAGCATAAACCAAATTTCGCTACATTATGTACATACAAGAAACTCTGTTTGAACAAAAATTTTGACACACTTGCTGTTGTTAGGGCTACCAGATGGCATACTAAAGTAGCAAAAGTGCTACTTTTGCAAGGCTGTGCTACTTTGCTACTTTTCACTTGAAATGTGCTACTTTTGCTTGAAATGCGCTACTTTTCACTACTTTCGAAGTTACGACCTTTTTTTTTGTTTCTTTTTTTGCTTTTGATGTTTGCATTGGAAAATAAAATTAATCTTAAATATTTATTTAATTTCCTAGGGTTTTGTCGTACTAAGTGATTTTTTTTTTTTTTTGGTCATCAAAAATATTTCTATGGAATTAAAAAAAAATTTGGATTTCATTACAACACTGCAATAATATTTTTGGTTTTCATTACTAAATTGAAATTTTTTGATATGTGCTACTTTTGTAAGCAGGCCATCTGGTAGCCCTAGCTGTTGTTATCAATCACGAAATGAGAACAAATGATGTTTTTCTATGTTATTAGTGACATTGTGCCACCCACTGTTTTTAAGCCAAGCCCACATTTTTCGTATAACTGAAAATGCGGACAAAATACACCCGAATGGGTTTTTTTTCTTTTATTTTAATTTTCGGTCTTAAAATCTTTTATTGTAGAATCGGGTTTGAAAATTGGTCGAAGATTTCACCTTCCTAGATCATACCTATGAACGGCGAAACCAGATTTTTTCCCTTTACAATTCATATGGAAAAAACGATGAGGCAGAAAAACGAAAGACAGAGAAAGATACATGAAAACACGGGTTCAACGGTGAAAAAAGGGTTGATTTTACAATTTTAAAATAGAAAATCGGTGTTTTTCCATTGTTTTCCGGTAAATTCTTATCTCCCTTATAGTAACTTCGGATATTGTGATATGGGTATATTTCTATTTTAAATTACACGTAACTTTTATAGCATAGCTTCTACTTCTTTATGTATTATGGTTTGTTGATGCATTGAGCATTATATTACGGCTTCGGAACTCTATAGCGTAAGCCAATATGAAGCAATTTCAACAAAATGAAACAAACCAAGTGACACCCATTAATGAAATTGGCGGATAATGCGATATAAAGCGTTCGGATTATGTGATATACTATCATAAAAAGTATAAAAAGTATAAAACAATTGGAATTAAAAACCCAATAACATTTCACGTTTCATTAGAATTTCCATAAAAAAGGAAACTAGATTTAAACTGAATCAATAAGCGAAAAGCAGAACATATTAAAGTCAGATAGTTCACTCACATGCAAAAATTGGAAGAAAATCATTGTGAGCCCAAATTAAATCGCATTTTAGGCATTGAACTCAGGTCTGAATCTCTGTATACCTCTGGAAGGATTTGTTGCAAAAAGCACAGGTAATATCCTTGCTGGTTGGAGCGAATTGGACTATATCACATTGGCCAAATTTCAGCTTTAATACACCTAGGTTATTTTATTAAAATACACTTCAGCAAATAAAAAACTCACATTATTTATGACGAAGTATATTCACCCACTAACAAATTTAAGTATTTCGGCTTTAATACTTACTTTATTTTGGGCTTAATTCACACAAATAAAATTTCAACTGCACCGAGAGAGAGAGAGAGTTGTTTATTTAAGGAAATATGATCGCATATCACATTACCCGACCATATCACAAAACCCGAACTTACTCTACTCGTATATAAGGATTATCAAAATCACGTGCTCTTAACTAATCGCACTGTGGAATGCCTTCTTCGCATTTCATTCAGATTAAAAACAAAAAGATGGCAGAAGTAGCAAACTTAAAATGCCCGTCTTAAGAAAGAAACTGCACTCCTATTTGGCATACCAATGCAAGATTCTGGAAACAGCAATGACGGTAGTACTGCCCGTAGTTTTATTTAAAATTCGGTAAAAGTACTGAGATAACCAGAGTTAGCCTAGAACTTATGAATATGTGGATTACCGATAAATTTCAATTCATTTACAAACTGTGCAAATAAAACAACAAGTTCTTACTTGGAATTATATCAATGGCACTATTGCAAGTCACTGTCCTCAAATTGCTGTAACATGGACGTCCTATAATCAGACGCTTTATTCTGCCAATTGGCTATTGTCCGAGGAAGGCCAAGAGGCTTGAATAAATGATAAAATGATGGTATAACAAATTTTTCACACGCAAGACTTCTAGAATTGACACAAATACAGACTTGTTAAAGAAATTATTGATACCAAATGTTTCTTATATCAGCAGTTTAAGGAAATCATTTCGACTGTCTAAGAATGTTATGTCTGAAAATGTTTTACCACTTTCAGATATTAAGCATGTACATTAGGGTGATTCAAATTTTTTATTTTTTGTTTTTTTTAAGGTGCTGTTGCTTAAAAAGTAAGTTTATGATATGAAGAAAAAGTTCACGAAAATTCAGCTCTGTAACTCAATTTCATAAGGTGGCGCCGGAGCCTGTTAGTTTTACATGTAAATTGTATGGAAAAATTATTTTTTACAAAAAAGGTATCTAAGTGAATAGGTGATTTGTGTTGTTGAGCTGAGAAGGATCGTTTTTCGACGTAATTTTTTACGCTGAATCCGAATCTGGCCTCAGAATTGACCCATCATGTCGGAATCCTGAAATATTTGAGGCTAAGTACCTAAAACATGATGTTTTTTGTCTACTTTCGAGGCCATGTATAGGATTCAAAGAAAGTTGTTCAGCTTGTTTTTAACAAAAGCATCATTTAGTTCCATCCTTGCCCTTTAAAATGAGCTTACAAGTGGTGATCTGTGATGTTTCCTTGCAAAGTCATAGCGATTTTAAAGTGACATGAATTGGATCCCCTATAAAGGGTTGCAACTCAACAATATTAACCAATGGATCTCAAATTCATGTCACCTTGAAATGGCTGCAACTTTGCAAGGAAGCATCACAGATCACCACTTGAAAGCTCATTTCAAAGGGCAAGGATGGTACTAAATGATGCTTTTGTTAAAAATAAGCTGATCAACTTTCTTTGAATTCTATACATGGCCTCGAAAGTGGACAAAAAACATCATGTTTTAGGTACTTAGCCTCAAATATTTCAAGATTCCGACATGATGGGTCAATTCTGAGGCCAGATTCGGATTCAGCGTAAAAAATTACGTCGAAAAACGATCCTTCTCAGCTCAACAACACAAATCACCTATTCACTTAGATACCTTTTTTGTAAAAAATAATTTTTCCATACAATTTACATGTAAAACTAACAGGCTCCGGCGCCACCTTATGAAATTGAGTTACAGAGCTGAATTTTCGTGAACTTTTTCTTCATATCATAAACTTACTTTTTAAGCAACAGCACCTTAAAAAAAACAAAAAATAAAAAATTTGAATCACCCTAATGTACATAGGTGAAGAAAAAGATGACATCTAATCAATTAGTTCGTCAGATAATGAATAGTATGGTTAGTATGACAAATAACTTTAAAATGGATATCAACTGATTCTAAATAACTTCTTAAGGGGTGGAAATTGTGGAACTCGCCGTAGTATAACTTGTGATTCACCGACTTCAGGCGTTTATCCACACATGTCGACCAACTTTTATAAAATATTTCTTCTTTTCTGAAAATATGGACATAAATATCACATAGAACCCCTTCTATAGCAAAACATACCCACTCTTTACCAAGTTAAGCACCCAACGTTCCTACCAACGCAAAATCTTACACTGTGAAAGAAAACAACAAATCTCTATATAAGTATATAAAAATTGAACGCCGTTCGTCTGTCGCACCTAAACTCGCGAACCGCTCGACGGATTTTCATAATTTTTTTTTTCAAAATGTTTCTTTTGGTCTGCGGAAGGTTATAGGCATGGTTTGGTTTGGGAAAAAAAGGCGATGCCACGCCCCCCATATAAGAGAAAGTTTAAATTCATCATATCTCATTCAATATTGAACGCATATGAATGAAACTTGGTACAAATATAAAAAATACGACCTTAAGAAATTTTCAATGAAAAAATGGGCGTTACCACGCCTCCCGTAAGAGAAAAAACTAAAATTTGTTCATCATGTTTCATCATATCTCATTAACTATTGGACGCATATGAATGGAACTTGATACATATATAAGAAATACAAGCTTGAGTAATCTTCAATGAAAAGATGGGCGGTACCACGTCTCCCAAAAAAAAAGAGAAAAATAAACAACATTTGTGATATCTCAACACATAATGAATAATATTTTGTGCATATCACATGTTTCTTATGGTTTATGGAAAGTTCTTATCATAATTTTGTTTGCAACAAAAAGGCGAAACCACGCCCCTAATATAAGAGAAAAATCAAATCATCATATCTCATCAACTAAATATTAAACGCAGATGAATGGGTTAGAATAAGTTTTAATGAAAAAATAGGCGGTTCCACGCCCCCATGCGTGAAAAAAGTAAAATTCGTTACATGTACCTCAGCACCTGACGCAGATGTATAACATTTTGTACATATGTTTCGTATGGTTTGTCGGAAGTTGTTAGCATAGTTTAGTTTGAAACAAATGGGCGACGCCACGCCCTCCCACATAAGAGAAAAATCAAATTCATCACATCTCATCAACTATTAGACGCAGACGACTGGGACTTGGTACACACATACATATATAAAAGATACGGTCTAAATTAAGTTTCAATGAAGAAATAGGAGGTACCAACCAATATGAGAAAATTAAATGCCATTCATTCATTGTGTTGATTCGCTGCGTGCTATTTATCCCATTCCAGTTGCGAATTTGCTTTATTTGAAGTAAGTTTTTTCCAAGTATAGTTTAGAAAACAGCAAAACATGTGAAAAGCAAATATTTCGATATTTTTATTTACGTAGAAGATTCTAAATTGCTATGCAAAGTTAACATTTTGCACTTTGTAAAAATTGTGTGTTTCGAAAAGTATGAGGGACGAATGTATAACGGTTGTTGTATGCAACTTTCTGTATGTTGACGATTCATATTTTCATTTCGTAGTTAAGACTTAACCAAAATAGACGTGACGAGACGGTAGCAATTGAACGAACGTTTGCACTCGTTTCGTCTGTTTTGACATTTAACCCAAAATGTTACGCTAGCCAACGAGTCGAAAAACCTGTTATGACGAGTAGCAACGTTTTGAAGTTCGGTTCTTACGGAACAACTCGTCTCGTCAAAATGTTTCGTTCACTTTCGATCAATTACGTTGGTTCATTTTGGCTATCAACATTGGTTTACATACACTCGAACTTACTCGTTACGTCTCGTCTCGTCTATTTTGGTTTAGGCTTTAGATAGGACGACAAATTGCGTTTATTCATTTTTGAATTCACTTGATTTGCCAGGACTGTCACCATACAAACAACAACTCAAAGTTGGTGCACCAATTATTATGCTTCGCAATATAAACCAACCACGACTTTGTAATGACACCAGACTTGCCGTGAAAAAACTAATGAACAATGTCATCGAAGCAACTATTTTGAAAGAAAAATACAAAGGCGATTTTGATTCCCCAAATTCCTATGATTCCTACCGATTTTCCTTTTTCGCCTTCAATTTCCTGATCGTCTTGCCTTTGCGATCACCATCAATAAGGCGTAAGGTCAATCTTTGGAAACCTGCGGTATCAACTTGGAGTATCCAGTTTAATCACACGGACAGCTTTATGTTGGATGCTCACGAGTAGGCAAACAAACCATCAGCATTGCGCAACAGATGGAAAAACAAAAAATTATTATTTACCGAAAAGCATTATATTAAACTCATTTTAAAATAGTAATAAAACAGTTTTTTAATTTTTGGAAAAAATAGCATTTTAACTGTTCGGCCAGTCGACAAATTTTTTCTTTAGACGATAAGAATATTATTTTCGCACGCGTAGCAAGGCAAGCGAGGGTCCGCTAGTAATGTATAATTTTAACAGGATGGATTTGCTGCGCTTACAACTATAGTGACGGAACCCCTGTGAAAAATTTCCGTTGAACGAATAATTTTAAAAATGCGCTAATTTGTTTGACCTCTGCGTTCACCTGCCTTGAATGCACCGGAGCTCTTGTTGAAAGGCTATTTGGACTTGGGGAGAAAACTTGAGCCGAAATCCGACGATTGGGACCTGAAACAGTGCGCAAAGTTATAGAAAACGCTGTAAAAAGAGTATGTATTCGTTAGCAAGAAAATGGTAGTCGTTTTAGGGATGTTCCATGACAAGAGATAACAGTGGAAAAATCCGTCAATTATGTTTCCGATTAAAATAATAAAAATTGAAAATAACACTTTTTTGCAAAATTTGATAGTGTTGAAACACTATTATTCAGTCCTCCAGTAGCCACCCTATACAATGTTAGTAACAATAAAGTAATATCAAATCATTGTGTGTGCATAAATGTAATTTAGAAATACCTTAGAATATACAAAATGAAAATATTAATTTCAATTTAAGTCTTCCAGAAGAGGTATAAATTCATCGCCTGGCAGATTCAACTATCTTCAAAATGTTGGCTGGGCAAAACTGCACCAGCGCACATCTAACATCAGAGCAACTAAAACAATTAAGACCACTATAAATGCAAACACTAAAATCATAAATAATGAATGCCATGAAAACATTTGCCAAATTCCGACTCCAGCCTGTCGAATATCGGATGAAAGTTTTATACGTGCGTAGAGCGCAAAAGTCAAATTAACGTTTACCTTCACATTGAAAATAAAAAACAAAAATATGTAAGGTGAAATTTGTGTGAGCATCAGTGTTGGCATGTCACAAATGCGCGTAACATTTCCGACATTTACGACGTTTATGACCTACGGTCGTAAACGTCGTAAACCTTCGAGCCTTTGTGGACAAGACTTGAGTTTGTGACAAAAACGAATTTTTAAGTTCATACTGGGAAAAATTATTTATTCATAACTTGATTCAGATCATCAAATTGTATGTCAAACATATTCATATACTCATCAAATAACATATAATTTTATGTTCGTTAAATTGTTTGACAAACAATTTTAGTTGTTGTGAAAAAGAGGTTGATCTGGAGTTTGCGACTTTTGTGACATTTACGACGTGTGACCGTCGTAAACCTAAAAATCCTTCTGAAATGCCAACACTGGTGAGCATACACACATACATATGTATATCTCTCATTACAAATCATATTAGAATTGCTGCTAACATTAGCTTGGTTATGGAGGGGCAAAAGGAACAGCGGGTGCTTTGTCACTTTGTGAAAAGCATCGTTACGTTCCATTTTAATAATCTCTAGATATGGTAACTTAAAGTTTTTATTGCGACGAGAAATGCCACGCCTACTTGGTAATTGTAGCCTTGTACAAAGATTCATTACATTCTGTTGGAAAACTCTCTTAATATACAGAACATAAAATGTTTGTGCTTCTGTAGGATTCGCCCTGCCAACTTGCCCAATTCCGTATAAACAATGCCCTTATCTCCTTCAATTTTTGTGGAAGGTCACGGTGGGCTTTAACCAACTTTTAATAAAAGTGTGAGTTACAACAAAAAAAAAGAGTCGATACATGAAAAATATAAGAAATACTTAGAGCTTTTTTTTTTTAATTCCATATTTACTGTTTTTTAATGATATTAAATATGCATAACTTACGTATGAAATTTAAAAGTTATTCAATTTTCTTCAAATTTTGACACCTCAAAATACTTTAATAGATAGCACTACAGTCTAAATTTCAGCTTCCTAGGTGGTCGGGGTCTAGAGAAGAACCACATTTAGACCTGAAAATAGTAAATGTTTAGTCCGGTTTAAAAATATGTGTTCTAAAAGCCCTCAAGTCTAAATTTAAAGTTGTGGATATCAATTTTTTTTTTGTTATGTAACCTTTTATACATAAAAAAATAATTTTAAACCTCTAGAGTCTAGACCTTAAGACTTATTTTTGCGACCCGATTAAGTTAAATACGTCTTAGTAAAATATGAACTGCTTTGAAAACGGTGTACTTAATCGTAGTCCTTATTCATAATACCTAAAACCGATTCGATTATGTTTATCTATTTATTCGCTTTTAAAAGAGATACCATATAGTGAAAATGGCTGACCAGGCCCAGAGATATCAAACATTGAATTTGGCTTTTTTCGCAAAAATTGCGTTTTTTTTCGAAATTTGACCTTACAGTACTCAAGACCCCGAATATCTAGGGAGCTGAAATTAAACTGTGAGACTGTATTTTTAGGTTCTTTAATGTGGCAAAATTTGAGCATAATCGGATGTTTTTTAAATTTCATACGTACGTTATACACATATTATACTACATAGTATTACTAAAAAACAGTAAATATGGAATTAAAAAAAAAGCTCTACCTAAGGATTTATTTCCTTTTGATGCATATCTACTTTGATTAACATCCCAAATAATTCCACATTCAAGTTTTTGTTGTAACTCAACTTGTTATTTAAAATTGGTTAAAGCCCACCGTGAGGTTGAATATGTTTTCATGGGAAAATTCTCTAGATATGATAACTTAAAGTTTTCGTCTTTATGGTAGGCACCATGTCCACTTGTCCAATCCGTTTGAAAACCCTATTATATGATTAGGTAAAGTTTTTACATTTTTAGAGGGTGCTAATCATACTTGTCCAATCCCATTTACTTTCCGCACGGATTGCGCCTTTGTCACTCCTTACCTTTGTATAAAATTTCATTACATTTGATTGGGAAACCCTATAGATATGATAATTTAATGTTTTTATTTTTATGATAGGATACGTGCGGACAGCGCCATTCTAAATTCGGTGTGAGCAAAAATAAAAAAGCTCTTAATTTTCCCATTTGAAACAAAAGATACAAAATATGCCGGTGTCTCTTTGAGCTCGGGGCCAGGGGCTTTAGTCCCCTTGAGTACTATCTTAAACCAGCACTGCATCGTGCGTTTTTTCTTCTCTGGAAGATGTCCACGTACTCAATCCTTTCCAATTTATGAGAGGAGCGCATTTTTATGTCAGGATATGAATCTTTTGGAAACAGTTAAAATTAAAATTTCTCGAAAGAAGTCACGCCTGAAGTCTGACGGCAAGCATTGGAGTAGAACCCTCATGGTACAGAAAGGCGGTCGTGCTAAACGTGGAAATGTTCGCTAGAGCAGGAAAACCGTGAATAGGGGAAGTGTTGAAAAGAATTGAAAGCACTCTCTACAAATCGTGCAAGATGGAGAAGATTTGTGGAGGCCCTATGCTCCGAGAGGAATCAAGGGAGAGTTAGATTGGGCGATGATTCCTAGATAATAAGTCAGGAAAAATGTTTTTTTTTTTTAAATCATAATTTTAAATTTTTTGGAGGTACCTTACCACCATACAAATTTTTGTAACATTCTTTCTTAAAAGATACCTACGGCATATAGGACGTCCAAATTTCATAAGCATAGACAGTAATGTTTAGTTTGGGCAATGAATCCAATTTAGTCTTACACAAAGTATACATACATTTAGATTTCGTTAGAGTATTTTTTAGTGATACCCATATCGTTTAAGATGAAATAAAAATTGGGTCATTTTGTCAACAAAAATATTTGGAATCGGTCTCCAAGTTTGCAAGAAATATAAATTTTTCGAAATTTTTTGGCTGTTGCGAGAAAAGAGAACATTTACAAACTGATTTCTCGCTATGCGAGAAAAGAGAACTCTTACAAACAGATTTTTCGTTATGCGAAAAAAATCTCGTAGTTTTCGAGGATTCATTTAAGGCAGTGCAACCAAGTTCTACACTAAAACTAAAAATGGTTCGTACAAGGAATATCGACAAAAAGGCGAGTCACCTTTCATTCAAGCAAACAATTCAAAGCGTTATACTACAAGATTAATTCAAGGCTATGGACCAAATATGTATTAGTTCGGTCTAGCATAAGACAAAAAGTGGGAATGTTTAAGCCAGAGGGCGTGCGCTTAGGTCAGAGGGGCTGTACTACTTATGAGCTATTTAAATAAATATTGCCAAATACAATATGAGTACGTTTAGTTAAAACAGTCATTACGTAGCATAATGGAAAAGATATGCTCTAAATAGAAATTTAAGGTGTAAGATCTTTGATGAGGCCAAAGATAGATACGATTGTATTGTGAAAAACTTTATTTGTCTGCGAAAATTTTACTGCGTTATTTCGAGTAAAAGAGATTTTATTGCGTGAAATTTACTGGCAGTTATGTTGGGCTCCTTCAAAGTTTCAACACCTAGCGACACTGTCCTTAACGCAGTTTTATAACCTGTGAGTGAAAAGGAATTTAAAAATTCGCAGACTAAAAAACGCCAACAGTTCCACTGCGCGCAGTTTCACTGATTAAAATATTAATAATAAATAAAAAATATACGAGTACATATATATGTATGTATATATTGAGATATACTTTCTCTACAAACCATTAATAGAAAAAGGAGAAACAAATTAAAAAATGTTACGCAGCAACTAAAAATAACGGTATCTGCAAAGCAAACATCCTGAAACGTTCATGTACGTGAATATGAACTTAATGGTCCGGGAAGTAGCGTTGCATTTTTTAAAGTCATTTCCTCCCTCTTAATTTGTTTTGCAATTGATAGCTTAAGCATGGCAGATAATAAAAATAAGCGTCAGTCGCCGGAATCGTAGTTGGCCTGGTTGTGAGAGGCCGACGAAAAATGTTTCGTTCAATAACTCGGAAAGTAAGTCACAAGTAGAAAAATATATTAAGACCAATATTGTAGAGGAGATAGAAGCTCGAAAAACATACATACATATAACAAGATACGAGCCATCTTTTACCATTTCAAAGCTTCCAATGAATAGTTATTTTCGGCGAAAATTTTGGTTTTCAGATATGATCGAGTAATGTTAACTTAAAACATTCAATATAAACCGTATTTATTCGAAAGTGGAGATGTTCACTAGTTCTTTTAAGACTATAAAAAGTTGGTCAATTCTTATCATACGGAAGTTTTTCAAGCATAAAATCTATGGCCCATAATTTCGCAAAATTAAATTAAAACCTGGTTTTTGCCCAAATACGAAAATACAGAGAGAAAACTTGCATTAAATTATGAAAAAATTTTAAGAAATAGATTACCCGCGTTATTGACACAAAATATTGTAGACACAGTGAACAAAAGGAATAATAAACAAGTTAAGGTGTTATCTTCGGCCAGGCCGAAACTCACATACCCTACACTACACCGAAAGTACCTTTTCATCAAATATTAAGAAGACGTTGAAGAGGTTGAATAAGTCGAAAAAAATGTGAAATGTTAGAGAGGTTGAAAAATGTTGAAAAAGTCGTAAATATATGCAAAATGTTGATAAAAGTTGAGAGAGGTTGAAAAACTCTATAAAAAATTAAAGAGGTTGAAAAAATTTTAAACTATTTAAAATTGATGAAAAAGTCGACAAAAAAAAAGAAACTTATGAAGAAAGTTGAAAGAGGTTGAAAAAGTCGAACAAATACATATTGGATATATTGGAATAAGTTAAAGGGTTGAAAAAGTCGAAAGAATATGGAAAATGTTGAAAAACTCGAACCGAAATAAAAAAATTTGAAATTTGCCACGCCCACTTCTCTAATTCCGCCCACTTTTGGTTCAACAAATTATATTTGTGATCGACATCCTCATATTAAATTTCAGCACAATAGCTTGTATAGTTTGCGATATATGCTGCAGTTAAATTTAAAATTTAGGGCGGTGACACACCCACTGGTACAATCCTGCTCGGTTTTGATCCAGAAATAGCTTTTCATAAGCAAACCCTTAACACCAAATTTTAGTATGATTGCTCACATATTTCGATTAATATGTCACTTACCGTATTTTATTTGTATGGGAGGTGCCACGCTTACTGGTGATATTTCAGCCACTTTTGATTCAGATATACTCAATAGCAACTTTCATTAAATTTCATAGCCATTGCTGCAATAGTTCACTGAAAACAGCGCTTACAAATTTATGTTAATATGGGAGATGCCACGCCCACTGATGCAATTCTGTCAAAATTAATTTATTTTTCAAGCCTATAGTAATTGACATCTATACACCAAATTTTATGAAAATTACTCTCTTAGCACACTATCTATAGCAATAAACAGTTTTTGCTTATATGGCAGGTGCCACACCCACAGGTACTATTGGACAAAGTTTTTGTAATAAGACACCTAATAGCAATTATATCTACCACATTAAACTTCATCACGATTACGTTGTTCGTTCTTTTAATATAACGTTTATAAATATTGTGGGCGGTGCCACGCCCTTCAACGAGTTTTTTCACTTTTGTGGCTAAGTTTGTATTGATTACTGCTTTCAGCTGCATCATCTCCAAAATGTTTATGAAAATCGTTTGTGCCAATTTTGAGATATATGGAATCAAAATTTTTAATAGTTGAAAAGTGCCACGCCCACTTTTTCAATTCCGCCCACTTTTATCTCAATTCAAGATATATTTGATATGTATCCGTTTACCAAATTTCATTGCAATATCTTGAACGGCTTACAAGATATGGTGGTATAAATGATAAAATTTAGGGCTCTGCCACGCCCTTGTACGACCTTTTGGAAACTTGAAACCTAGGCTAATCCTAATTTGATTCATGTCTGCACCAAATCACCAAGTTTCATCAAAATCGCTGCAACTTTTTTCAAAATTGGCCTGGGTAAATATACATAGAGTAAGGGCAGTAGGCGTGTTCGTCAACCGATTTCGCCCATTTTCAATAGCAAGATGCCTGCAAGAAGATGTGACCTGTATGTGAAAGTTTCACTCAATTAGCTTTCTTGGTTTTCCCGTAAACCTGATTTCAACGGACGGACGGACATACAGAACGAAATCGCTAAATCGACTCAGGTGGTGACGCTGATCAAGAATATATACACTTTTCCATACCTGCCACGCCCCCTTTGATGTGTTACAAACGGGGAGACAAAGTGAATATACCCTCGGTGTAGGGTATAAAAACCAAGCGGGAGGAAATGACTATGAAAAATGTAATGCTACCTCCCGCACTTCCAATTCAGATAAAGCCATTTTGAAAATGGCATTTTCTGACAGTTTCTGACTTGCTGTTCGCGTTCAGATGATGGCAATTATTGCCAAAAACTTTTTTCTCTTTAGCTTGTCCGTTTGTTTTTTTATAGTCTTGCAATGAAATTCGCTATTTCAACTTTTATTTTTATCAAATTAAATTAAATTAAATTTTATAAAATTGAACATGCAAAACTAAAAACAGGGAAAACCAATTCAAATATGGAACTAAACAGAAAATGTTTATAAGAGAAATCATTAAGTGAAAAATTAAAAAAAATAACACTAGGTAGAATGCGAACACAAGCACTGGATTAAGGTAAAGTATTTTATAAACAGGTATAACAATATTTTGCTTCAATAGTTAGCCATTCTAACTAACATTTCATATCGTTACTTTAATATGGAAAAGCCTTAACTAACATTTTTGTCAAAATCGAGTTTTTTGTAGATTTCGGTAGGTCACGCACTAATACACCATTGAAAAAAAAATTGTGAGTACATTGCATATGTACATTTCCACCAAAAAAGGCCTTTTAGCTGGCCTCGTTTTTTTATATTTTTTTTTGGAGTACATCTTTCAGCCATAGTTTTTCTTGAAGCTAAGGCTGTCTTGAATTAATATTCAAGGTTGTTCAATTAAAATTCTGATAGCTATTTTTTTTATTTAACTTTATATGTAACATTTCATGTTTTTTTTTTTAACTTAAATGCAATTTTAACTATGTCTCCCTTTGAATTTGAATTGTTTATCCTTGAATATTAATTCAAAATAGCCTTAACTTCAAGAAAAACCATGTTTGAAGATTCTGCTCCAAAAAAAAATAAAAAAAAAATCGAATTTGTCATCTTAGCACGACAATGGCTTCGATTTTTTTTTTAATTTTTTTTTTGAAGCAGACTCTTCAAACATGGTTTTTCTTAAAGTTAAGGCTATTTTGAATTAATATTCAAGGAGGAACAATTAAAATTCAAAGACAGAAATAGTTAAAATTGCATTTAAATTAAAAAAAAAAAAAACACGAGAAGTTACATATTAAGTCAAATAAAAAAATAACTATCTGAATTTTAATTGAATAACCTTGAATATTAATTCAAGACAGCCTTAGATTCAAGAAAAACTATGGCTGAAAGATGTACTCCAAAAAAAAAAAAAAAAAAAAAAAAACGAGGCCAGCTAAAAGGCCTTTTTTGGTGTAAATGTACATATAGCTGCAAAACAGCTGGGCGGACCATTATCAAATTTGGCATGAAGTATAAACATAATACAGCCCAAGTAGAAATTTGTGACTTTTAAGGTCACAAAATTCGCGTGCGAGTCACAGCGTGGTTATTGTGACTAAATTTTGTGTAAATAAAGTAACTTTTCCTGTATTGAGTCACATTAACCGATTATTAACTGAAAAAATGCTGATAAGGTCAGTTTGACTTTATGGTAACATTTCAGTAATTTTTGTGTACCAAATTGATCCTATTTGGGTCAAATTTTAGCAACAATAGCTACACAGTTCCTCTTAAAAGTTACCTGTAAGTAACCACGATATTTTAGTCACAAATCAGTAAAAGTGACTCAAAATGTGACCATTTCGTACGCAAATTTAGTTAGAGACACATTTCGGTCACATGTGTGTACATAACATTTTGAAAGTAGAGTGGTTCAAAAAAATGTTTTTTTACGATGTGTCAGCGGATATTTATAGCGTTACATATCTTGAAAATACTCCTCATAGGATTCTAATCATATTGAATACTGGATTTGAGCCGCCTGTTTGAAGTTGTCAGCTTTTGAAGAAATAGATTGATTTTAAAAGTTGCTTAAGTTATAAAGGTTATCGAATTTTCGAGCAAGATAGGGGTTGAATTGACAAATTCAAACAGGCGCACAGTGGGAAATTTTTTAACGTTTTGGGACAAAAATCCGTCTACAATGCAATTATTAATGGATTTGAAAATTTTTTTTTTTTTAAATAATAGTGAAGTACCATCCGATGTGTGAGTAATGCCCAACATTTTGAGAGCGTTCAACATAACCTAAAAAAATCCTATAAATATATGAAATTCGTGTATTTTACTTAAGCTACTTTACTAAAACTACTAGACCGATTTTCTTGAAATTTGACACACTTTTTAAATACATATAAAACTAGGTAATGACGAAAGGTTTTTTTTTTTGCATTACAACTAGCTCTGCAATAATAAATATACTGATTTTTGTTTTTTTTTTTTTTTAAAAAAATCGTTTTTTGGCTTAAAAACTATGCCAAAATCTCAAAAATCGTCAAGGGAAAAAAAACCTTTCCTCAATACCTTGAAAAACTTATAAGCTAACTAAGCTAATTTTTTGGTTTTTTTGATTTTAGATGATAAAATGATGAGTTATGTTGTCCACCACAAACCAACTTTTTTTTTAGGCGTCCGCGGAAATTTGATGCCAATGGCTTATTCTGCAATATTTTTTAATGAAATTTTCACAGAATACTCTTTAAGTATTGTACTTTTATGTTTTTTAAAAAAATAAATTTACTTTTACCATATCACTAAAAAACATTTTTAAACTTATGCCTAAAATGTAGCGCCAAAACCCTACCCCCTCTTTAAGTAAAACACACGAATTTCATATATTTATAGGATTTTTTGAGGTTATGTTGAAAGTTCTCAAAATTTTGGGCATTACTCACACATCGGGTGGTACTTCACTATTATTTTTAAAAAAAAATTTTTCAAATCCATTAATAATTGCATTGTAGACGGATTTTTGTCCCAAAACGTTAAAAAATTTCCCTCTGTGAGGCGGCGCTAATTCAGTATTCAATATTGATGGAAATCTCTTGAGGAGCGTTGTCAAGATGTGTAATGCTATCCGCTTACACATAAAAAAAGCACAATTTTTTTTTTTGAATAACTCTAATTAATGATGAGTTACGTTGAAATTTTTAAGATTAAACAGCTTCGCACTTAAAGGTACACACGAACTACACAGTGTAGTTATTGTGTAGGTATGAGCACAATTGTGTAGATTAAGTCATGTTAACAACACTGTGTAGATAACAGAACATAAGTTTTGTACTGAATGGTAACAGTGTGGACACAATCGGTCACAACATATGATGCGGTCACAAATATGCCTGACGCCATTTTTCATAAGACATCCATTTTGATTTATAATTGTAAATAATTTCTAAAAAAGTTATTACGCAAATTCAAGGCTCAAAATATCTCAATTAGACTATAAGCATACATTTAAAACACCTAGTAAACGTTTTAAGATCATTCCAGCATTTTAAAAAGCATTTGATTACTAAAATTTTTTTTTTTATTTTTAATATATTACTAAATATTCGATATTTACTAAGCGTAAAGTAACTTAAAAGTAAAATATTTTCTACACAAAAACATCTGCGTGTGGGTCGCTATAACTACAAATTGTGGTCACAAATCAGTCACAAATTCAGTAACAATAACTACACATATCCCTTTGCCTTCCATATCCCCACTTGGTAACAGTTACATAACATAGCGGGGTTTGAGTAGTTATCTACACATATACTTAACCGAAACAAATCGAATGTGTGGTCACAGTGACGGAACGCTGACCGAAATTTCTACTTGGGAGTGGACCCCACTTAATAGATCCCCGGTTAATTGAATTCACCAGATAACTGGTCCAAAAAAGACACTGACATTTTTTTCAATTGAAATATGAATCTAAATCCCCTGTTAAGTGATTCCCACTTAATTCATTTTCCCGCTTTAATAATCAGAAAAATTATTTCCCAAGTAAAAAATACTTGTAAAATTCCCCTTTTAAAAGATCAACGAAGTTACGAAGGACGATGCTACTGGAGTAAAGATTAGCGATGATGTGAAATTGCAAAATACTTTTGAGGAGTACGTGAGATGCGATGACGAATTATTGTGCATTGTGGATCTTACAGTCGACTAAATCGTTAGCACCATTGTAACTTCTGAAAGCTCTGAAGATGCAGACAAAAAAGAGGAAGAAACGACTGATAGGGTTCAAACTGTTGGCGAGATACTTCAAAATACTTAAGCCATCACACATATTTTCTTCCATACAATAAATATTTCAATGAATTAGAAAATATGGAGGGATAAATCATTACCAATAGACTACAAAATGAAATGCAATCCGATTTGCTTAAGGAGGGGGTAGGGTTTTGACGCTACATTTTAGACATAAGCTTAGAAATGTTTTTAGTGTTATGGTAAAAGTAAATTTATTTATTTAAAAAGCATATAAAAGTACAATATTTAAAGAGTATTCTGTGAAAATTTAATTAAAAAATATTGCAAAATAAGCCATTGGCAGCAAGTTTCCGCGGACGCATAAAAAAAAGGTGGTTTGCGGTGGACAAGATATCTCATCACGTTATCAACTGAAATAAAAAAAAAATACTTTCTTTAGCTTATAAGTTTTTAATGGTATTGGCGAAGGGTTTTTTTTCTTTGACGATTTTTAAGACTTTGGCATAATTTTTAAGCCAAAAAACGATTTTTTTTTAAAAAAAAAGTCAAAAATCAGTATATTTATTATTGCAGAACTGGTTGTAATGAAAAAAAAACCCTCGTCATTACCTGGTTTTATATGTATTAAAAGAGTGTGTCAAATTTCAAGAAAATCGGTCTAGTAGTTTTTGAGTAAAAGTGTCCACCGACTTTGAAAAGTTAGTTTCGAGAAAATCACGTTTAAAGTTTTAGCACTGTCTTTTTTTTCATATACTTACACAGAATCATCGAGAGGCACTGTATCTTCGTCAGTTTTACTCCAATCGACCTCAAATTTCAACAGGATTCTTTTGAAGAGTTATACTATTAGATAAAACAACAAAAAAAATGGAAAAACAAAATTTGGCAAAACCCTACCCTCCCCTTTAATAAGCAAATTTAAGGAATACATACAACCATACATTCTTTATTTGGAATATGAAATTCATGGTTAATTAAGTTAAATTGAAGTTCCTTTTACTTAAAAAGTTATATTGACCAAATCCATCTGAAACTATGCACACGGATTATTGCATGTTACGGAATTGGTTGCCGATTAAATATGTTATATTTCAAAGGATATAAGGGGACCCATATTTCCCCGATTTCCCCGATTTCATTAAAAAAACTTTTATGAAGCTATGGTCATTTTAAGTTGTACCCATTTCAGGCTGAAAATTGTTTCAAAAAAGCGGAATTTCCATCCAAATCAGAATAATTATATTTTTATTATACAATTATATTATCTTTAAAAAAAATTTTAAAATGGCTAAAAATTGGCAGAGTTATAGCGCTTTTTATGAGAAAAAACAAAGCTAATTTTCTGAAAAACCCCACCTTTTTTTCACCTAAAATTTTATTTTGGACTTGTACTAATATAAGAAAGAGATGATATGAGTTTAATGCGAGCTTAGTTACATTTGAGGTAAGGGGAATTTTTTTCAAATAAAAAAAAAATTTAAATTTTTGTTTCAACCTTGCCAGTCATCTCTGATACTACTACTTTCAGCTTATTTTTAATAATAACATCATTTAGTAACCTTCTTTCTCTAAAATCAATTAAGCGGGGTCTACTGTATAAACTTTTTTTTTAATGCACTTAAGAAAAAAAATTTTTGCTAGGCGAACTTTGTAACAAACGATGAAAAAAATATTTCTAATTTTTTTAATTTTTTTTTTATTTTTAAAATCCAACTATGAGGTTGAAAAGGCCAATAAGTGAAGTATAAAACCCAGTGGTTAATTCGTTTTATCAGACTTTTTTTAAACTGAATTTTGGAAGTAGTACATACCTTACGATTTCTCGAATTTTCAAAGACCCATATTTTGCAAACCAGTGTTGCCATTTTAAAAATATTTTGTTTCTGTGCCATTTTCTTAATAAAAGCTGCATATACAAACACACGTACGCAATATATAGTTCAGTTTTTAAAATAAAATAAAAGTAAATTTGACACATGAAGAGTCCACTCTTCGGTAAGTCCACTAAAAGCTATTTTGAGAAAAAAGGCCATATACAGTGAACCCCGTTCAATAAGTCCCCGGCTAATTGAATTCTCCAGATAACTGAAATTTTCCTCATTTGAAATATGCATCTAAATCTTTTGTTAAATGATTCCCGCTTAGTTGATTTCCGCGCTTAAATAATCAGAAAGAATATTTCCCGAGTGAAAATACATGCAAAATTCCGCTTTTATGAGATCAAAGATAAGTAATGATTCCAGTAAGTCTGGGTCTTTCTCACTTTATCTAATAAAGTGATTGAAAAATAAACTTTGCTGCTAAACTGTTAATCATTTGCTAGGGAACCTGAAATAAATCGAGCAAGACTAACTGGAATCTTTACTTATCAAATTTGGAAGATCCAGGAATATTTTAAAAGAACCAGGCAAATTGAAAGAAAAAATTAATTTATATTACGGAAGAAAACATTTAACAAGACCTTAACCTCATAAGTGAACACTCTTCTTTATGTTTTCAGGATAAAATTACCAAATTTAATTCAAGTTTTAAGTAAATCTCATTCAATGCTTGCCTATAAGGAGGAATGAATAAATGCATGTGGGACAGCGCCTTAAATATGGTTACTAAAAGAGGAAGTAAAACATATAAAAAGATCCTCATCTCATGTTGAAACTACCCTCCTTATTTTTCGTGTATTTGTGACTTAAAGTCTATAGCTCACGGGCCAAAATAATATTACCTAACATATCGATCACAGGTAGTGAACAATCCCAGAGCTTAAACTATCAAATTAAATCTGCCAGTTTTGCGAAAATATCATTTAGCTCTGTTTCATGGAATGAAAAAGATTAGTGATGGTGTGATTCAAAGCCTATAACTCAAAGAGATCAAAAATCATTCAATAACCCCTCAATATACAATAAGAAATAAGATTTTTAGTGGTGGGGTGCGCCTATATTCTTGACTGTGATTTTGTAGACTTCAACTAAAGATTCTAAATAATTCTTTTGGGCTAAGCTAATTCTAAGTTACATTTGTGTGAAATTTCGCTGCATTTCCCTAAATAACTCCCACAGTAAAGCGTTTCAAATTTTATTATTGTATGGAAGTGGCACTCTCTTCTGGTAATTGGGTGGATCTTAGCGTTTTAGTTTAGTGCTAGTCCGATAGTATTCATGGAAAATTTGATTGCATTTCATTAAATAGCTCTCTCAGTATAGTGCTTTGAAATGCTAGCTTGTGTGGGAGGTGCCTTGCTCTCTTGTAACGCCTTAAAGGTATTTGTTTGTATAAGAGGCGACAAGCTCTGTTGTCAAATACACCCATTTATTGTCTATTGCTACACTCAGAATAAAATATCCAATAAACGATCAAAAATGGTCCTGCCGAAGTGAAGCTATCCACTTCTTCTATGCTGTATCTGCCCAACATGAAGCTATTGTTACCACTGGTTGGGCGAATAGACATGCTTTTTGAGTTATTAAAGTTGATTTTCAGTCCTACTACTTCCGAAAATGATCCGACGGCAGTGAGTTTTTCTTGCATGTCGGACTGCTTGGTGGCGAGGAGGCATACAGATAAGGAGTCATCAAGATAAGTGAGGTCAGCCAGATGCTCAGTGAATGTATATTGAATGCCAAGATTTGTTAAGTCTAGGTCCGCTGAGGACATCGTCTAATACTATCAAAATTAAGATTGGTGACAGCAAACAACATTGGAGCACACCTGAGATAGACTCAAAATGATCAGATAGCTTAGTGACCTTATATTATTAATTTGATTAATACACGATCTGCTTAGACGAAAACCTGCCTGTTGTTTCCGGATAAGGAATTCTATTTTTTAACTGACTATGCTGCCGTACTAAGCAAAAAGGGCGTATCTCAAAAAATTTCGTTTCGAGATAATTGATGTTTTGTTTATGTCAATTTGTTGAAATACTTGTAAAATTGGGATAGAGAAAATTCTCTTAGGAGATTTGTTATATGTTTGAACTGAGATTCCGGCATTTGGAGCATTTCATTAGACGCGTAATTTTTTAAGCTATCCAATGCCATAAGAATCTCGGATATTTATTTTTTTGAGATACGCCTTTTTCGCTTAGTACGGCAGTACGATGACAAGAATTTTCAAGAACTTGGGTGGAATTGATAGAATCATGATGCCCCTGTAGCTCTGGCTTAGCGGTATGTCCATTTTTTGGGATTTTAACGAAGGTGCCTATGAACCAGTTTTAAGGTGATCGTTCCTCTTCCAAAATTTGCATAAGAAAAGGGTACGTAAGTTCAGCGGTGTACTCCGAGAAAGCTTTCTACATTTCGGCAACTTTACGATCTGCACTCTCTGTTTTGTTAATTTTAAGAGACTTTATGGATTTTTTTATCTCCGTTAGTGGAGTAGGCAAGAATTCAGTCTCGGTGGTCTTCCATTAGGAAAAAGCATATTGGAACGTTACAAGTGATGGTGGATGGTTGATAGTCTCCGAAAAATATTCTTTCCAACGGAGTAGCTGGTCATCAGTAGTAGTTAATAGGCTCCTGTTTTTGCTTTTAACTGACCGATTTTGTCTGAATTTGTTGCCTACTATCTAGCATGCTGATTCGTAAACCGAATTTTAGCAACGTGCTGACCTCTGACTGCGAGGTCGTTGTCCATTTTGTAAAAGTTCCTTACTCAGGGCAGAGACTGTTCGTATTATTTACATTACTTATTAAGTGAGTCATTTTCAGTAGGCTTTAAGCAAAAAATGAGCCAATCTGCACAAATGGATTTCCCACCTATAATAAAAGTGTCGAAACTGGTATGAACCAGAAGTGATACCTCTACATAAAAAAGGTGAACGTTCAATTTTAAATTACTTCAGACCAATCTTACTTCTTCCCATCTTTGCTCAAGTGTTTGAGAAAGCTATGAAGGCTCGTTTGGTCAATTTACTTGAAACAAATAAACTTTTTAGTAAATGGCAATTTGTTTTTAGAACAGGGTTGTCAACTGAAGATGCCCTTCTAAAACTCTGCTCAAATGTATATTATGGCATAAATAATAAGAGTTTAACTGCGATGCTATTTGTTGACATCACAAGGCATTCGATACCGTCGACCATCATATACTACTACATAAATTGTATAACTTTGGACTTAGATGCTCAGTTCCTAATTGTCTAATAGACAGCAAAAAATTAAGATTAATAGCCAGTTAGGCTCTTCTCAGCTCTAGGTGTTTCTCAAGATTCGGTGCTTGGTCCGATTCTTCTTTTGATTTTTGTTAATTCGCTGTTATCGCACATTTTTTAAAAATAGCATAAATGCATTTGCTGACGATATAGCCTGCTCTTTTACTAGTAACTCTCCGTTAAACTTAGTTGCGATTTGGAAATTTTAAGTCACTGGTTTAGTTCACAAGTTAGTTATTACTGACAAAACCAGAATTATGTCTTTTAATGTTTTAGGCGAAGGCTTATATTTTGGCAACTTTTACTTTCATTGTGGTAAATGCGAAAAATTCTCTTATTCGAATGAAATTTGCTTGTCTGTCAATCCTTTTCAAACGTACTACATATGATGATCGCTCATGCTCCTCTAAATGTTTTCAAATTGTGTATGTAAAGTCGTTTAAGTACCTCGGGCTACTGCTCGACTGCAAGATGAGCTGGTCTGACTATAGTCACGCACTAAAAAAGTACCTTATTGCCGCCGCATTGCATTTATACTTGTTGAAACCCTATTGTTGTTCTTGTCTGCTGAAGTGTGGACATTTTGATATTTTTCATTTTAAGTTCGAGTATGGAACGACATGTTGAGGACGTGCCCAAACAATAAAGTACACCCTCTTTTTTATATGCAAAAATATGCCATTCGCTTAATTCATAAAAAAGGTCGTCGTGAAAATAGTTTGCCCTTATTCATTATTTTGCCCCTTAAACATTTATACTATTTCAAAGTATTAAAAACATTTTTCCATTTGGATAACACGGTGCTACAAAAATAAAAAAATTGAATGAACTTTTCAAATGATCTAGTGCAAGTTGTAGATCTGGTCGAGTACAATACGAAACCGTGTTTGAAAATTTTGTAACACCCCAAAATTTTCAATTTATGGTCAAAACACCGATTTTGGTGACTTTTCGCACTCAAAAATTTCTAACTCAGCAATTTTTCAACCAATTTCAAATTTAAAAACGGATTTGGAAAGTCAAATGTCAATACATTCTAAATAAGTGTGCTAGTTCTTTAGTATAACAAAAGTATTAAGTGATTTTTTTGTGAACATCTAAAAGTTTTGTCTTTTTTTCTAATATTTGAAACTTCAACGATATTTTTTGACCACAATTTGCAAAAACAGAAGCATTGAAATTTTTATTTTCTGAAAGTGCCATCGATTTTGAATGAAAAAAGTGTTTTTTTATTAAAATCGATATCAAATTGTCGAAGTTTTAGAGCTTTCTCTAGAGAAGGAAATTCGATCTCAAGATCGAAATAAAATTCTTGTTCTAAGTACTTGATGCAGATATTTGCCTTATGTGATCGATTTCAGTTTCTTAATGCAATCTTTACTCTCGTTAAAATGTTTTCTTGGTCTTCTACGTGTATAAGATGAGTTGTCAGTGTCTCGTTTGAGTGACCAGAAGTACTTAGACAGCATTTTGACTTGGCTCTTTCCTTCAAAGCGCTTTTCGATTGCCGATACTTCTTGGTGGAATCGTTCACCCTTTTCATCGCTGAGTTGACACAATTTTTTTGGGAAGAATCCCAAATGAGAGTGCAGAAAATGAATTTTGATGGACATGTTACATCCCATTTCTCCATAAGCCTCAAAAAATTCGTTTACCAGCTCAACATAATTATGACTTTTCTAGTTGCCCAAAAAGTTTTCACACAATGAAATGAAACTCAGCCATGCTCTTTTTTCAACTTGATTCAATTTTTTTAAAAAGTTTGTATCAGTCATAAGCTTCCAAATTTGTGGTCCAACAAAAAACCCTGTAAATTATTATCAAAGAATATAATGCGAGTAAGTACGTACAAAAGTAACTTTGAAGTTACTTTCCACAATATTCCACTGCTTCACTCGGGACGCTAAGATCTCTGTTTGTCTTGATGACAGAATGTCGATAAAAACCTTTGGAGAGAAGTCATAAAGTACTGGGGTAGGTTTGGGGGGTGATTTGGGGGGTAGAAATGAGTTCTTATCGATATTAACAAACTTAGTGCACCAAAGTACCTACGGATATGAGACGTTCTTTTACAAACCGAACAGTTTCTGACCGCCACATCTTTAAATCGCTCCAAATTTTTTCTACGTATTCTTTGAGTTATATTAGTGAACACGTGTGCCAGGAATTAATTTGTTATCGAAGATATCGAGAGATACCGAGCTGCGAAGTTCGAAAGTTTTACGTTTTATGATGTTTTATGGTCATGTTAAAATTTTCATATCTCCGTCAAATTTTAATGGAAAAATAATTTTTTATATCGTTTTAAAGCTAAAAAGATAGCTTTTTTACAAAATTTTTACATACGGTGTTAGAGTAAAAATTAAAATTTTTTTTGACCAATCAATGGTTTAAGGTTAGTTAATAAGGCGATGGGCACTCGATACGAAATTAAAAAAATATCAATAGATTCCTCGTCAAATTTCCTTTAAAAACTTATTTTTCCAGAGTGGTAGGCAAATATGGACTATCCCAAATAAATGAACTCTTGCGCGCACCCCTGAAAATACTGTGAGCCGCTGCACAGTAGTCCCGAATCGAGTTTTGGTTCAAAAATCGCTAGAGAGCGCAAATCCTGTCGGAAATAAACAACTTTTAAATAAAAGCTTACTAAAATGTCAATAGACTGCCAGAGCCCGAATTCCGAAAAAAAGATTTCGGTTTTTATTGTTTGAAGTTAAATGCCGAAAAAATGTTTTTTTAAATTTTTTTTTGTTCAAAAAATGGCTAGACAGCACAAATCTTTTCAGAAATTAACATTTTTGTCTTCTAATTAAAGCTTACCAAAACTCTAACCAATTTTTGGAGCCCAAATTTTAAAATAATAATATTGTTTCTTGGAAAAAGCCAAAAAAAAAATTTTTTAAATATTTTTAGTTTCAAATATTGCTAGAGACCAAAAAATTTGTCGGAAATCAACAATTTTTGTTTTAAAAAAAAGTTAACGTAAACGCATGACGTATCGCTATTTTGAAAAAAATAAATTCGTTTTTAGTTATTTTAAGTTAAAAGCCAAAAAAGAATGTTTTTCAAAATATTCTTGTGTTCAAAAAATGCCTGAGGGTGCAAGTTTTGTCGGAAACCCACATTTCTTTTTTTCAATAAAAACTCCAATAAATCGGCAGATCCTGAATTTCCGAAAAAAATTCTCAGTTTTAATTATTTTAAGTTAAGTGCCGAAAAAATGTTTTTTGGGTCTTAATTTAAATAATAAAAAAAATTTGTTTTCAAAATTCAGACATTGACGATTTGTTTGTAGCTTAGTAAGCTTTATTTAAAAAAAAATTGTTCATTTCTGGAAAAATTTCTGGACTCCAAGAATTTTTGAACCAAAAAATATTTTAAGAAACATTTTTTTTTTGAATTTTTCCAAAAAGTGATATATCTGTTTGAGATTCAGATTCCAAAATTTGTTTAAATTTTTCAAAGCTGTAATTAAAATAAAAAATTTCAATTTTTTTTGAATAAAAAAAAGTTGAAAAAATCAATTTTTTGGCATAAATTTAAAATAATAAAAACCAAAACTGTTTTTCGACACTTAGGCTCTGGCCATTTATAGGCGTTTTAACTTAATAACTAAAAACGAATTTATTTTTTCAAAATTGTGATACAATCTTTTGGCGTTTACGAGTACATTAGCTTTCTTTTCAAAACAAAAATTGTTGATTTCCGACAAAGTTTTTGGTCTCTAGCAATATTTGAAACTAAAAATATTTAAAAAAAATTTTTTTTGGCTTTTTAAAAGACACAATATTTTTATTTTAAAATTTGGGCTCCAAAAATTTGTTCGAGTTTTAGTAAGCTTTAATTAAAAGAAAAAAATGTTAATTTCTGAAAAGATTTGTGCTGTCTAGACATTTTTGAACAAAAACAAATTTAAAAAACATTTTTTCGGCACTTTACTTCAAATAATTAAAACCGAATTTTTTTTTTCGGAATTCGGGCTCTGGCAGTCTATTGACATTTTAGTAAGTTTTTATTTAAAAAAAAGTTGTTTATTTCCGACATGATTTGCGCTCTCTAGCGATTTTTGAACCAAAACTCGATTCGGGACTACTGTGCAGCGGCACACAGTATTTTCAGGGGTGCGCGCAAGAGTTCATTTATTTGGGATAGTCCGGATTTATCTACCACTCTGAAAAAATAAGTTTTTAAAGGAAATTTGACGAGGAATCTAGTGATATTTTTTTAATTTCGTATCGAGTGCCCATCGCCTTATTAACTAACCTTAAACAATTCATTGGTCATAAAAAATTTAAATTTTTCATCTAATCCCATAAGTAAAAATTTTGTAAAAAAGCTTATCTTTTCAGCTTTAAGCCGATATAAAAAAATTATTTTGCCATTAAAATTTACCGGAGATATGAAAATTTTAACATGACCATGCATTAATTTTGATTTTTTATGAGGGATGAAATTTTAACCTTTTGGGGGTAAATGGGGGTGCTGGGGGAAAAGAGAGCAGCTAAAACTCATTTTTATTGTGAAATATTATTTTGGCACACCTGAATACTAGGGGTGGCTATCCCGGGATCCCGGGTTCCCGGGATTTGCTCTAAATATAGGCTAAAGTAATCCCGGGATTACAAAGGGACAATCCCGGGATTTTCGGGATTAGAAAAAAATTTTATATTATATAATAAGTACAAAATCTGCAAAATAACTGTTTTCAATACATTTGATGTGCATGAAACATTATTGCATCAACCTGCAAAATGCACTTCAATTGTGTCTGAACCTTAAATTGAGTAAAAATATTTTTGTTTATTGTAGCAATTTTTTGCTTAAGATTTTCTTAAAAAAAAAATGTCACATAACAAAAAAAAATATCTTTTTTAATACTTTGACTAATTTTAAGAATTTTTTACTAAGTAAGTGCGATTTGTATTGAAAATTGATAGATCAGGAGAAAAATGATAAAATGTGAAATTTAAACTAAAATTATTTTTATCAATAACGAAAACACTAAAAATGCAATAAAAAAACAACATAAGCAAAACATGTCTATTTTTTATAATAAAATACAAATCTGCAACAAAAAAATATAGGTTTGTCTTCAAAAAAAAAACCACAGCCGACCTTGATTCACATTGAAATTTTGACCCATATCTAGACCTACCAAAATTTAAGTTCTAAGATATAATTAAACTTTTGTCTAAAGCTTTTTTTTCTGAAATCAGCTTCTAAAAATTTTGACAACTTAAATGAAGCACACTTATGGGTGCGTCTACTGAGAGCGAGCCATTCGGTGCCACTAAATGCCATCACTGACACATTTGAAGAAGGTGATAAAGTATCAATCAAGTACAAAGTGTGGTACACGAATTTTTAAATGTAAAAATGAAATTGATAGTTTGATCATAAATGCTTGATTATCCTCTATAATCTCCTTTTAATAGTGGCTATCTTCTACTAGTCAAACTTAGTAAATGTGATTTAGATGTATTAACACTCGAAGTGTTCTAAGTCAATTTTTAAGCTATTATATTTTTTATTATTTTGCGTTTTTATTCTTCATCGTTACGCTGTGAAATAAAGCAATTTTAATTTTATATATACAATAGTATAAACTTCTCGTTTTCTCTGAATACGTTACTCGTGTACTGAATACGTTATATAAGTAAGGTCTGCATTCTGTGTTTTGATTTTTTTTTTATACCCTACACCGAGGGTATATTCACTTTGTCTCTCCGTTTGCAACACATAGAAGGGGGCGTGGCAGGTATGGAAAAGTACATATATTCGTGATCAGCGTCACCACCTGAGTCGATTTAGCGATGTCCGTCTGTCTGTCTGTCTGCCTGTCTGTCTGTCTGTTTGTCTGTCTGTCTGTCCGTCTGTTGAAATCAGGTTTACGGGAAAACCAAGAAAGCTAATTGAATGAAACTTTCACACACAGGTCACATCTTCTTGCAGGCATCTTGCTATTAAAAATGCGAGAAATCGGTTCACGGACACGCCTACCGCCCATACTCTATGTATATTTACCCAGGTCAATTTTGAAAAAAGTTGCAGCGATTTTGATGAAACTTGGTGATTTGGTGCACATATGAACCAAATTAGGATTAGCGTGGATTCAAGTTTCTAAAGGGTCGTACAAGTGCGTGGCACAGCCCTAAATTTTATCATTTATACTACCATATCTTGTAAGCCGTTGAAGATATTGCGATGAAATTTGGTAAACAGATACATATCAAATATATCTTAAATTGCAATAAAAGTGGGCGGAATCTAAAAAGTAGGCGTGGCACTTTTCAACTGTTAAAAATTTTGATTCCGTATATCTCAAAATTGGCACAAACGATTTCCATAAAAATTTTATAGATTATGCCGCTGAAAGCAGTCATCAATACAAGCTCAGCCAAATAACTGAAAAAACTCGTTGAAAGGCGTGGCACCGCCCGCAATATTTATAAACATTATATTAAAAGAACTAACAACGTAATCGTTATGAAATTTAATGAGGTATATATACTTGGAATTAGGTCTCTTATTACAAAGATTTGGTTCAATAGTACCTGTGGGCGTGGCACCTCCCATATAAGCAAAAAACGTTTATTGTTATAGATAGTGTCTATGATAGTAATCTTCATAAAATTTGGTGTCTAGATGTCAGTTACTATAATTTTTAAAAATAAATAAATTTTGACGTGATTGCATTAGGGCGTGGCACCTCCCATATTAACATAAATTTGAAAGCGCTGTTTTAAGTAAACTATTGCAGCATTTGCTATGCAATTTAGTGCAAGTGGTTCAATTGCTATAACGTATGTCTGAATCAAAAGTGGCTGAAATAGCACCAGTGGGCGTGGCACCTCCCATAAAAATAAAATACGGTAAGTGGCATATTTATCGAAATATGTGAGCAATCATACTAAAATTTGGTGTAATGGGTTTGCTCATGGAAAGCTATTTCTCGATCAAAATCGGCTGGATTGTGTGGGTGTGTCACCGCCCTTAATTTTAAACTTAACTGCGGCATATATCGCAAACTATACAAGCTAATGTGCTAAAATTTAATGTGAGGATGTCGATCACGAATATAATTTATTGTACCAAAAGTGGGCGGAATTGTAGAAGTAGGCGTGGAATACTTAAAATTTTTCATCTCTATTCGAATTTTTTCAACATTTTCCATATTATTTCGACTTTTTCAACCCTTTAACCTTTTCCAATATATCCTTTATGTATTTGTTCGACTTTTTCAACCTCTTTCAACTTTCTTCATAAGTTTCTTTATTTTTTCGACTTTTTCAGCAATTTTGAATTGTTTCAAATTTTTGCAAGCACTTTCAATTTTTTTATAGTTTTTCAACCTCTCTCAACTTTTTTTAACATTTTGCATATAATTTGGATTTTTTCAACCATTGTCAACCTTTCTAACATTTCACATTTTTTCGACTTATTCAACCTTTTCAACGTCTTTTTAACATTTATTTAAAAGGTACTTTCAGTGCAGTGTAGGGTATGTGAGTTTCGGCCTGGCCAAAGATAACACCTTAACTTGTGTTATTTTGAGGTTATTTCAAAATCTGAGGGTGATGGAAAAATTCCGACCTCGGATTCGTGTTCAGAACGCCAAAATACATACCGTATGATACCTCATATTCCAACTACAAGACCTTTTTTTTTGTGGTCCTGTGTTATCACATATATTGCCTTTCTCATGGAAAAGGTTCGTAACTTCGACAATTTGTAAAAGATTTTAATAAAAAAAACCATTTAATCCAAAATTGATAGCACTTTAAAATTAATAATATCTGAATATTTCTTTTTATGCAAATTGTGGCAAAAAATTGCGTTGAAATAGCAAATATTAGAAAAAAATAAACAAATCTTTGATTTTAACAAAAAAATCTAGTGATACTTTTATTACACTAACAAAAAAATACATATATTTTGAAAGAACTGACATTTTACTTTCCAAAGCCGTTCAAAAATTGGGAAAACGGTTGAAAAATTGCTGAGTTAGAAATTGTTTAGTGTGAAAAGTCACCAAAATCGGTTTTTTGACCATAAATTGAAAATTTGGGGGTGTTACAAAGTTTTTAAATACGGTTTCGCGTTGTACTCGACCAGACCCACAACCTGCACTAGGTCTTTTAAAAAGTTCATATTCACTGTAGCACCGTGCAATTTATTAAATTACTTCAGATTTTAGACTTCACTGATCTCTGTAATATATTTTTGTGGTATGTGTTTTAATTTTTTATCTCCACTACTTACTTTCATCTCTAGTTCCTTGAGAGCTATAGATTGTAGTTTTTAATTATTTTTTTTTAACAATATGTGTGTGCATGAATTTTCCACTATTTTCATTTTAATTAAATTGTATTTTATATCTTCTTTGTCCTTTGAGAAATTTTTGTATTAATTATATTGTAGATATTATGACTACCATTAATTTGAATTGAATTGAAATAAATTAAGACAGTTTAAAGCACTAAGCTGAAAGAGCTACTTTCTTGTTAGCGAAACGAAATTCGGCATGTACACTTTTCATGATACTTAATATTTGGAGTAAGATATGCATAGGTGTGACAATTTCCATTCAATACAAGTAAAAAACTTGTTTTGCTGTTAAATTATAGCATACTTTTTTTATAATACATACAAACATTATAGTGAAGCCGATGCGGATAATCAGTAGCGTTGCAAAAGATAATTTAAGAAATATATCATCTTAAAATAATAAAAAACTGATGATATTACTCATATTTGAATAAATTTTCAATGTTTTTAAGAAACAATTGAAATTTAATATTTAGTATCCTTGGAGATGACAAATTAAGTATGATAGAATGGTTTCAAAAATTAATTTCACGAATAATGCAGTAGTACGATGCAATTAAATTACGTTATTAAGACCCTAACAATAAAAGGCTGACGTCCTTGATGTGCTTGATGGGTTGATAAACTGATAGGCATCGACGTTCTATTAGTGTAAATTGTTTTATTCATTTACCTTCTACTCGAATTAAGAAATGTTGACATTGTAATGAACAGTCCGAGCTATGCGATGCTTTTACGAGTAGATACATGTCCAAAATGAAGTGTGCTGTGTAAAATTAATCTTCTTTTCATGCCTCATCGCCTTTTTCTGCGTCAGCTGACAGCAGTAACCCAATACTTGATTTCTCCGCCCATCAATGTTTCACAGTGATATCCTATTAATGTCTTATGTTCAGTTTATCCTTGCAATAAAAACGTTTTCATTTCCTGCGCCTACTTCTTTATACTTCTTTCTTCCATTTAGCAGTCATCCCTTTTAGCTTCTTTAGCATTATGCTGCAGGCTCTGTGATTATTGTGCTTGTATATTTGCGTCAATGTGTGTGTAGGTTTTGTTTTGCAGTGTCAATATTTAGAACGACCACTTGGGCATTTGGGATTTCACGACGTGTTGCCTGCTGTTCCTTACAGTAGGGCAGCGTTAGTCATCAACGAAGGCCTTATGGTAAATTTGTATCAATTTCTTTTAAGCTTCAGCAAAACAATAAAATTTCATTATCTTAGATTTGGTACTATTGGCCGGCTGGTCAACTCTTGCTTTTGGGCTTTAGGCGATACACACATTATATTTATCTCTGCTTCATTTCTATTTACTCATTGTTCAAATCGCACCTCTGATGAAATAAGGAAACCTCCAATACGTGCAGAATTTATTATACTGAAAGATTGTCACTATTATGCAAAATAATGAAAATGTGTAGTTACGAATCCAGTTCGAATCTAAACTATGGGTGAAAATAGGACAATTTTTCAAAAGAGCTTGGCAATGTTTTTTTAATAAGAAATTAAAGGGTAAAAATACATAAATAAAGAATAACTAACGCCAGCACCGTCAGTTCAAAAATGTTTTCAACGAACCGTCTCACTGTCCACCATATCAAACCGTCTGCCTCAATTAGAGTATTCTTGACAAAAAAAAAAAAAGACTTAATTGTAAAATAGCACAAGCTAATGTCTATACTACAGTGCTGTTAAGCAATGATATCCATTCTAAAGGGTTTTAAATACGAATGGAAAATGGAAATGGAATCGATTTCTAAATATATCCATGGAATACTGATTCTAAAGAGATCATGGTAATACTTCAAAACGAATAATTCGAAACTAGCGGCCCTACGGCACTCACTTGATGCCGTTGGTGGCAATGCGGCCCTGCATACAAGACAAATATTTGACGATCAGAGTGCACCATTTTGTCATTTTGTATGGAACTGGATCCGCAACAAATTAGCATAAGTCTCATCGGAAAAAGAAATGGAATGTATTTAGGACAAACTTCCAAAAAATATACATATCTCAACAACTATGCCAGATACGACAATTCTGTTTACACAGATCAACATTGGGTATTTTATAATGTCGTAGACGCTAATACCAAAGTTTTCTTTTCGTTTTCTGTTGTTTCATTACTGTTTTTATTTTTATTATGTGTTTCTATTTAAATATTTGGGACCTAAGAACGCTTCTTCAAAATTCCTGCAAAGTTGCCATATATTTTTGTTATTTGAGGTTTGTGTCTACAGCTAATGCAATGAGCTTCAAACTTTAGCAAAGGCAAAAAAAGTTCAATAAATTGAACTAGAAATTGAGCTGGTTCACGTATTTGTATGAAATTTTGGTTTAACCAAAACCAATAAAACACGGCTCGTGATATATTTAAACTTAGTTTTTTGTTGTTGTTAAAGGCTTTGTTTTGGATAATTTTCGATCTTTTTTTAATTAGAAAAAGGTTCATTGATTTTGTAAAATTATCAATTTTTACTCAGCTGCGAAGTTGTTAGTTGGAACCTTTTAAAATATAACGCTGTGAAGGTTGACCTTCGCTTGAAAGTAGATTTAAAATTGACTGGCCATTTTTGCAACGGAGGTGCGGTCTGTGAATGCTTCTATTGAAAACAGAGTCTTCATTTTCTTCCTCGGTAACTTAACAAATGTCAAGCGTTGAAATGCTGTTTTGCGAAACCGGATTAACGTTTATTTGTTGTCATCGCACTGCGTTGATGTCGTTGACAATAAGGACGCTGTTTCTACTGTTGATGATGTTGTTGGTTGGTTGATGCTGTTCACCGATGCGCGCCGTATTATGCTGGGAATTGTTGTTAATAATGATGAATTCGCTGTGTGTTGCTGATGCTGCTTCTGAGAAAATCCTTTTTACTAAATTCGTCTAATTTTCTTTTCTTCTCCTTGTTTTTGTGGACTAATGTTGCCACATAGCAATAAATTTATTTATCAATGCTAATTTTAAATTGGACTTAAAAAAAAAAATTAAGCTGTGCAGAAAACCAGTCATTTGAATTTGTATTCCTTTCCTTCAATTATTTCCAGTTCAGTCAAAAAATGAACACATTTCCCAGGACAACTCCACATTTAAAGTAAATTTCCAAATCGTTGGTGAAAATTCTAAATTTGATATCTTACATTATGTCTTATCATTTTGAACTTCCTTTTGCAACGCATGGAGGGAGCGTAGCAGGAATACAAAATTATACACTATTCCACTAGTTACTGCTTTAATTGCACGAAATGGGTGACATCGATTCTTAGAAGCGCTTAATAAAAACTAAAGACTATATTTTCCACATATGTTTAGGGTTTCCTCAGGAACTACAGAGCCAAATTCCAAATATTTAATACAGAAAAGAGAGTGCGCGATATGCAGTAGTAATGACCATACAGGTTCACGATATTTCAAAAAAATAACCTCTCCTTCAAGCAGTGGCGTCTTCAGGGGCCCCCCCGAAATGCAATATGTAGTCTCTCCAAAATCACCAAACACAATATGAAATGGTATATCCCTGGCTGAGCGCGTTCCAGATTGTCAGAGCTTCGCTGCAGCTGTCTCTGGTCACTGTCGAGTAATATTTATTATTTGACTGTATTGTGTATGAAAAATTTATAGGCAGATAGCCAGCTTTCCTTAAACTTTATAAGAAAGCCTTGGATATTTGTGAGTCTTTTGGCGTAACCTCATCACTTCCGTGACGTAGTGGTACTTCGAAATACCGGTGTAATCAACGCGCAGGTACACCTGAAGAATATTACAGACGAATTCTTTTCATACCTTACCTTGATGAACTTGGATCTTCACTCAGCCAAAGGTTTTTACGATAAAAGAAGAAAATTATTGCCAAGGTGCAATCACAACGGACTGCCGAGGCGTACTCCGCTCAACTCTCAGTTAAGCTCAACCAACCAACCTCTGGAACCGACGACGCCGGTGGACTTTGGACACACTTCTCCCACTCCATGCGCGCTGCTGCCGAGGAAGATATTGGTTTCCGACGCCCACAACCTCGAAACCAATGGTATGACCAGGAGTGTCGCGATGCGACTGCTGCAAAAAACGCCGCATACAAGAAGACGCTGCAGTCAGCCGCAACGCGAACCGTGCGAGAAAACTACCGCAAAAAGGGGAAGGAAGAGAGGCGCATTTTTAGACGTAAAAAAGGGAGCAAGAAAAGCGTGATCGTGAGGAACTTGAGGTGTACCAGGGCAAGAAGGATGCACGAAATTTCTATCAACAAGTTAAGCGTCTAACTCAAGGTTTCAAGCCCGGAGCATCCACTTGTAGAGACGAAAATGGAAATCTGGTTACAGATACACAGAGTGTACTGAGGTTATGGAGGCAGCATTTCTCCAACTTGCTTACGGGCGATGTTTCCACCAATTCCGCCCAGAGAGAATGCAGTACGATACCAGCAATCGATGATAACGCAGTAGAAGTACCATCACCTAGCCATGAAGAGGTTCGAGCTGCTATCCAGCGACTCAAAAACAACAAAGCAGCGGGTGCTGACGGCCTGCCAGCTGAGTTGTTTAAAGCTGG
This sequence comes from Tricholauxania praeusta, assembly GCA_949775025.1. Taxonomy (NCBI): domain Eukaryota; kingdom Metazoa; phylum Arthropoda; class Insecta; order Diptera; family Lauxaniidae; genus Tricholauxania; species Tricholauxania praeusta. The sequence goes on from OX459031.1 coordinate 49,115,866, forward strand.
TGGCGATGAAGTGATAAGGTGCATGCATCAACTCATCAGCAAAATATGGCTAGCGGAAAGCACGCTCGGCGATTGGAATCTCAGCGTGCTTTGTACTGTAATAAAGAAAGGAGACCCGACAATCTGCGCCAACTACGGGGGTATTAGTCTTATTTCCATCGCATATAAAATCCTCTCGAGCGTATTGTGTGAAAGATTGAAGCCGCATACAGAAACACTGATCGGTTCCTATCAGTGTGGCTTTAGACCTGGTAAACCCACCATAGACCAGATTTTTACACTACGCCAAATCCTGGAGAAAACCCATGAATATCAAATCGACACTCACCATCTCTTCGTCGATTATAAAGCTGCGTTCGATAGCCCAGTGCGGAATTGCCTATACGCAACAATGTCTGAGTTCGATATACCTGTAATGTTGATAAGGCTCCGCAGGATGACGTTGAGCAATACGTGTAGCTCCGTCAAGGTAGGGAATGACCTCTCCGGAACTTTTAATACCGAGCGAGGTTTCAGAGAAGGCGACCCGCTCTCGTACGACCTCTTCAATTTCATTATGGAGTGGATCGTTCGAAAAGCCGGTGTGCATCATAATGGCACCATTTTCTTCAAAGGTGTTCAGCTCTTTGCGTACGCTGATGATATTAATATTATCGATCGGAGAAAGAGAGATGTTACTGCTGCTTTCACTGCTATTGAAAAGGAATCAGCCAAAGTGGGTTTGACGGTAAACGAGGGCAAGACGAAATACATGATGTCTACTAACAACAACAAGAGAGTGCGGGATCCAGACTCTCATGTTACAGCGGGCAACTGTAAATTAGAAGTTGTCAAGGAATTCACTTACCTTGGCACTGCCGTAACCAGCAACAATGATGTCAGTCTGGAGATTAAGCGGAGAATAACAATTGCTAATAGGTGCTACTACGGTCTCAGTAAGCAATTACGTTGCAGAGCTCTCTCTCGCTCGACAAAGCTAACACTCTACAAGACGCTCATTCTACCTGTGCTTCTTTATGGTGCTGCGGAATGGGTGGTTTCGACAACAGATGCAGCCGCTCTTGGGGTGTTCGAGAGGAAAGTTCTCCGCAAAATCTTTCGTCCTGTTCGAGTTGGCGACGACTATAGCATTTGAATGAGCCACGAGCTGTATGAGCTCTACGCCGACATTGACATAGTTAAGCGTGTAATAATACAGCGACTACTTAATCGAATTTCTTGGACTTTACACCACATGGCTTTTATATTAAAAGGCACAGACAAACTTAAAAAAGTTTTATTTAGGGTGCATATGTAGGGTGGCCCTCATACAAAAATATATTGAAATATCATTTTCTCGAAGACCGCTAGTCGATTCTCTTGGAATTGACGCCATATGGCTTTTATATTAAGAGGTACAGATAAGGTCGTAAAAATTTTATTTAGGGTGCATAATTAGGGTGACCCTCATGCAAAAATATTTTCAAATATCATTTTCACGAAGACAGGTTAGTCGATTCACACCGAATTTACGCCACGTAGCTCTTATATTAATAGGCAAAGCTTAGGCTACAAAACTTTTATTTAGGGTGGACCTCATACAAAAATATTTTCTTAAATATCTTTTTCACAAAAGTCGATTCACTCCGAATTTACGCCACGTAGCTCTTATATTAAGAGGAATAGTTAAGGATACAATACTTTTATTAAGGGTGGCCCTCACACAAAAATATTTTTTTAATTATCATTTTCTCAACGACTGTTTGATCGATTTTCTTGGAATTTACACCACATGGCTTTTATATTAAGAGGCGCAGATGATTTAAAAAAAATTTGTTTAGGGTGCATACTTAGGGTGACCCTTATACAAAAATATTTTTAAATATCATTTTCAAGAAGACAGGTTAGTCGATTCACTCCGAATTTACACCACATAGCTCTTATATTAATAGGCATAGCTTAAGCTACAAAACTTTTATTTAGAGTACACAAGTAGGGTGGCTCTCACACAAAAATATTTTTATATATCATTTTCTCGAAGACCGCTAAATCGATTCTTATGGAATTTACACCACATGGCTTTTATAATAAGAGGCACAGATAAGGTCGTAAAAATTTTATTTAGGGTGCAAACTTAGGGTGACCCTCATACAAAAATATTTTCAAATATCATTTTCACGAAGACAGGTTAGTCGATTCACACCGAATTTACACCACGTAGCTTTTATGTTAATAGGCATAGCTTAGGCTACAAACTTTTATTTAGGGTGGCCCTCACGCAAAAATATTTTTTTATATATCATTTTCCCGAAGACCGGTTAATCGATTCTCATGGAATTTACACCACGTGGTTTTTATATTAAGAGGCACTGCTAAGGTTGTAAAAATTTTATTTTTGGTACATACTAAGGGTGGTCATCATACAAGAGTATTTTTAAAATAGAATTTTCACGCAGACTGCACATCGAAAATACACCACGGTTGAGGTGAAGCGATGCGCACAGGGTAATGCTAGTTTTTGTATAATACTCCAATGATTTTTTTGAGTATTTGCATTTAAGTGGGCCGTGAAAGGCATTCTACGACAGAGCAAAGTAATATTATTAAGAATTCCATTTTGCAAGGTGAGACTTTTACGGAAATTTAAAATTTTATCGGATGCTCATTGAAAATGGTTTAGAATACGATGAAATACACAAATACACGAAAAACACGAGGAAGAAAGCTTTCCATGTCTCCACGGGACGTGAATTGTTCAAAACGGCTTTCGATACATAATCCGTTTTTGCCTGCTGCGGAAATAAAGAAGGTGCTTAATATAGCAGCGAGTGTAGAAAACGTTACAAGAAAACTCAGGGAAACCAATTTGAGTGCACAGAATCCACAATCAGGGGTAATCAGGCGATACTACTCTAAATAATTTCCTATTCATGTGAGATAACTTCACCTTAAAAATGATTTTTTCACAATTTGAACTAACCGAACGACCCTTAATTACTAATTGAATTTGAAATATTGGCGATGATTTGATTCAAGAGTGGGTGTGCTTAAAAATATGTCTGTATAAAAGAAAACTTGTTATGATGACTTATTTCGATTATTTTGGACAGGAATTTGTGCCATATTTTGTAATGCCTTAAAAATATATGCTCAGAGAGAAAATATTATTAAAGAATTTCATTAATTTTTTCTCAACTTCCACCATTCAATTGACAGGGAATTTCTCAGTTTTTTGAAATTTTTCTCTTTTACTTAAGCGAGGATATTAATGACGTGGGACTAAATTAACAGAGAATGAGCAGCCTGTCAATTTTTGTAAGGAAATTTTTGGGGAAGAAAATGTTGCCGCAGTAATGCGGGAAATTCAAATAAATGGGCGACAATAATGCATATTGAATATGATTTTCATGGCAACACTGACATCAAAATAAATGAATGAAGAATAAAATTCACTCTGCTAGAAGCTAAAATCAACAATAATAGCTACCACTCCTATTTGTATTTTATAAAATACTTACATGTGATGAATTACGAGTATATACAACATGTGATAAGAACGTGTGCAAAGGATTAAATTTATTTTGTTTTGTTTCCTTAGATTTCCGGATGAAAAGAATTTGTTTAATGGAGTTTTTCCATTTGGTTACTGAATTTTCAAGGGATTAAATATTTAAAAATAAGTGTTTTACTTGGTTGGAAATTTTTTTTTTTTTAAATATTCGATGGAACTCATATGGTCGGGTCCGTGGACGAAGCCACGGTTTAAATCTAATCCATTAATTTTTTTAATTACTCATTGCATTTTTAAAGAGCACATAAGTACATGGAAACTTCATTTTTAAAATTTTTAATTTCACTAAATTGTTGTATTCACACGTCTTGCTGATGTCTTCTTCAGTTGTTATTGCTGAGTACATGATTCCGTGCTGCCAGTACAGACAGCGCCGCCAAGTGGCCGGCCCGGAATTCCATGTCAAAGCCGGGGGCCCGGTAGGAATTGAAAAAATTTCTGGAAAAGCTGGTAAAGTGATAATTGTAAAAATTTAATTTTTGCCAATTATATTAAATATTTTTTAATATTGCTGACCAAAAAAAAAAAAAGATCATAAATTTATTCCATTAAAATTTTACTTTTTCTCATAAAATTTTTACCATTTTAAGGAAAAATTGTTTGATTTTGGGAAGGCCAGGAATGTCTTTTTTTCAATTCGGCAAACCCTGATTATCGCCATACTACTTAGTCGCTTCTTGCTTGAAACTATAAAACAATAGAAAAATCGAAGACACAGAAATGAATAGCCGCCATTGAGTTGTTGTGGCGTAAATACCAATTTTGTGAAACTGAATTAAATTTACATTGCCAATATTCACAAAGCTTGCCGCTAAACTATTCAAACACTCATATACACAATACAAGTTAAAATCATAAGCCGCTACACTGCGAGAACTATATGAGGTAATGCCTCGAGATTTTATACGAATACTAGAAATGGTATGGAAATGAGACTTAAATTACACAAATCTCGACAAGAGAGTGTTGCACCCTTTAATCAAGCGAAAACTTCAAAACCCTTTGACGACAGAGTTGTATAAAGTTGTGCAAAAGTTTTTTAAATAATTTCGAAAAGAGTGAAAGCAGATAATTTGAATTGGTCGATACTCGTATAACGTTACTAATTGTGTATCTTTGCCAAGCTTGACGATCATAACATCAGATTTACTGATGTGCTATCGAATTTGGTTTTTTTACTTTGCAATTTTAACTATGTTTACCTCTGAATTTCAATTGTTCCTTCTTTAATATTAATTCAAGACTTAACTTTAAGAAAAACCATAGTTGAGGGGTGTGCTCCAAAAAAAATCGAAACCATGGCGAAATCGTCATTTCAGCCCGGTCATCTCTCAATTTTTTTTTTATATTTTTGAGCACACTCTTCAACCATCGTTTTTCTTGAAGTTAAGACTTCTAAAATTCATATAAAAGGAGGAACAATGGAAATTTTGATGGAGACATAGTTGAAATTTTGAAATTGCATTCAAAGTAAAAAAAAAACATGAAAAGTTACATATAATGTTACATAATAAAAAAGGTCTTTGAATTTTAATAGTTCCACTTTGAATATAAAATCAAAATAGTCTTAACTTCAAGAAAAATCATAGTTGAAGGGTGTGCTCCGAAAAATTAACAACGTTGCCGGCTAAAATGACAATTTCCGTGGAAATGCACTTATACGTATAGAGTCAGAAACGGGATCACAAACTAGTATAGAACTTAGTACTGAAAATACTAACGACATAAGTGTAGTAGTATCTTATTCCGAAGATGAAAGAGCAGACATGTTAGAAGAGCTACTAAAGAACAAGAAGAACAATTCAACATCAAAGAATTCGAAATTTATCAGACTTATCCTAGGATTTCTGAAGAAAATAGATTTTAGAATTCTGTTAACAAAAAAAAAAAAAAATTGATACACCTCTATTGTGTGAAGCTACTCAGGTCATAATAGCTGTTCCAGTAACTCAAGTCAGTGTCGAGAGGGCTTTTTCTGCGTTGGAGTACGTTTTAGCTTCGTAAAGAGTGATTCCTTTCGAATAATCACTACAGAATATTCTATTTGTGCGTTTAAATGAACATTTTTTCCAAAAATAAATAAAACAAGAATCTAAAATAAAAATTAAATGAAATTGTTTATTTTTTCGGAAAAAATTGAATTTTTTCGGAAAATTGAGCCTGAACCCTGTTGATGTATAATTTTTTGGCTGTAGACACAAAGGTTAACGGTTCAAACATTCGAATTAACTACTTGCCCCAATGTTACTGACATACCATTTTGAAGCTAACGGATCGAGCTTTAATCTGAAGTTCACTAAAAAATATTAAGAAATGGGTTTTTCAAAAAAATCATAAATACATTTCAATTCACAAAATTTTAGCTCTTTTATTTTTTTTAAATTAAAAAAAAAAATATAAATAATTTTTTCCCCACGGTTAAATTTGCGGCATTAAACGCAGAATAAATCAAAGTTTTTTTAAAAAAAAATTAAGAAATGGGTTTTTGAAAAAAATTCATTTCAATTTACAAAAATTTAGCTCTTTTATTTTTTATTAAATTAAAAAAAAATATATAAATTTTTCCCCATAAAAAATTTTACAGCATTAAGCGCAGAATAAATCAAAGTTTTTTTTAGATAAAAAAAAAATTTAAAACATGGTTTTTTTAAAAAAAGTCCAATAATATTTTTCAATTCGCAAAATTTTTGCGAAAATTTTAATTTTTTTAAAAACGAAAATCGTGATTTTCCTGCCCGCGTATAGAAATAAAAAATTATACTAGGACAAATTCCTGAACGCAGTTCTATTGCTGGACATCGATATTACAATAATGCCAAATTTCAACCAAATCGGAGCCAAAAAATTTTTTTGCTGGCGTTTTCGTGTGTTTTACCCCATATGTACCATTAAAATTAGTTGAGCATTTGATTAAAAATTTACCAAATCGCTCGTTTTCCTAATTTGGAGAGAAACGCATATGAAATTTTCAATAAATTAATTCTTACGTGTAAATAATTGCTAAAAGCCGTAACCATACAAAAATTCAAAATCGAGTTTTTGATTGATTATGGTACATTTGACTAAACAACATCTCCCAACTAAATTTTTAAATCATACATGTGTGACTGTCAATATTGCTTTGCGTTCACATTATCGAGCATGCCATCAAACATCAATTGCAGAACAATTTATGAGCGTCCACATCGAAGTAAGCTGCATGAAATCTTATTTTAACTGAAAAATGTTCACTAGGCTTCACAGTCAGTTCACACAGGTTGTATGGTTGGACAAGCCAGCAGAAAAATCAAAAATTTTTGAAATCCATCCATGTCAAGTGGTCGTTCCTACAGTTCACATAATCGAACATTGATGTTGTCAAGCCATGTTAGACAGCATGTGTGATAATATGAACCGCCCTAATCATTTACATGAGAAATACATAACAATATATTTTTCCTATATACAACGTTTTTTGCTTCTCCTGTATAAAACTAAAAAGTGTGGTTACGGCTTTTTGGATGATAGGTGACGATATACTCTTCTTACAAGGCAAGTTCATTAAATACCGTTATTTGCTCACACAATAAAAATGACGGTTATTTCTGCATAATTAACTCATATATTGTTTTTTTTGAAGTGAAAACTTCTTATGGCACGTTGTGCGGCTGAGGAAAAAAGTATAAACTCGCGACACCGACCGTCATCGGGATTCCCCGTCATGAATGCGATAGTAAAATTTGAATGTTCTTTGAAGACTTGGGAAACGAACTCGATTTTAGAATTTTGAAGACTTGGGAAACGAACTCGATTTTGGAATTTTGAAGACTTAGGAAACGAACTCGATTTTAGAAATTTGAAGACTTGGAAAACGAACTCGATTTCAAAAAATTTAAAAAACGTTGCCTACTTTTAGGCGATATTAATAATTTGCCCCTAAAAGTATGCAACACTTTCTGACAAATTTCAAAATAGCTCCTTAAAGTAGGCAACGATTTTAAAAATTTCAGATAATGTTGCCTACTTTTAAAAGAGATATTTTTGAAATTTGCCGAGAAGTGTTGCATACTTTTAGGGGTAAATTATTAATAGCGCATAAAAGTAGGCAACGTTTTTTGAAAAAATTGGCCCATGAAAGTATGGAATTTTTTGGAAAAAATTTTAAATTTGTAGCATACACATGTTGACTTCCGGTTAGCTGTTGCTTAGTCAGCAAGTTTTTCTCTGCTTGCGCAGCCGAAAGCAGAGCCAACAGCCCAAAGCAGAGAAAAATCTGAAATACCAGGCCACCATGAACCAGCAGCAAGCAAATTTGGTTTTTTGAAAAACTTTAAAACGTTATATCTCGGCTATTACTAAACCGATTTAGACAAATGAGGTGTAATAGTTTTTTTAAGAACAAGCAGATTTTTTTGAAGTCATTTGTGTTTTGATAAACTGTCACTAGATGGCGTTTTAAGCAGTTTGAATATTCTAACAGCCATAACTCGGCAACGAATAAGCCGATTTTGATAAATGTGGTGTCATAGTGTCTGTAGGAAGAAGCAGATTTTTAAGTTAAGTTTTAGAAAAATTATATTTAAGCTATTTAGTCACAGGTCCAGGTACTTTCTTTACCTGATTTTTTCTTATACTTACATAATTCGCAAGTTTCTTACTGCAATCAGAATAAATTTTTGTTCTCAAACATAGGGAATACTAGCTCAAATTTAATTATTCACAGTTGAGGCTACTGAGCCGAATATGCTTCTTCCAGCAATTTTTGAAGTGAAAACTTCTTATGGCACGTTGTGCGGCTGAGGAAAAAAGTATAAACTCGCAGCACCGACCGTCATCGGGATTCCCCGTCATGAATGCGATAGTAAAATTTTAATGTTCTATTGTTTCTTTTAAATAAATATTCCAAGTGGAAGACAAAAAGCAAAGCAGACACACTAACTAACACATTCCATTCTCATTCAACGATTGTTATGCTTACATGTTTGTTTCTTTCAAACTCCGCGTTGTTGCGTTGACAAATTGAGAATGAGAGCGAGAGTAGAATTTGAATACATATTCCGTTTTTGTCTTCCATTGCATTGCCATATAAAAAAAAAACGCACACATACCAACTAACACACTAACTTGCCATTAAACGATTTGTTTTCACTTCTGTCGGCACTTCCGGAGTGCAATCCGCCGTTTTTTTTAGAGTCTTTCAGCAAACGTGCGATGTGTTTTAACATGAATTATATTTAATTTACAAGTTTTTGGAAGGACACCAGTCACATAAAAACAGTTTCCTCAAATATTTGGATCATCTCTCCCAGTCTCTGATGATTTCATTTTTGAATTTCTGTTAAAGTTTCATCCGCAAAGTCAAATCGTTTTATAATTTCAGAACAAAGTCTTGCATAAAACTTTTTTTAATTTATATTATACCAGCAATATCAGAAATTCATTAAGAATCATCTCTGGCTCAGACCCAACCTAAATATTTTTGTCGTTTGATTGATTATGATGCATTCGACTAAACAACAAGATCCTACAAAATTTATAAATATATGTTCTATAAAATCGATTTTATTAACAAAATTCAAAAGAATGTAACAACAAGTGTCAGAATTTTATATAGCAAATAGATGTAACACACTTGCATGAAAAAAAAGAAACACAATATTTAAATTTTTTACATAACTAAGTAAACTTTGACTTTTTTCAATATTTAAGGTATGAAAATCATAATACTTTGATATTTCATTGTTTAACCCAGATATGCCGAGCGTACTACATGTAGTCACCTATTATTTTCAGGTTTCTGCGTTACCTGTGCTTTAAGTATTCTAACCAACTTATTGTGGTGCTACAGAACATAGCGGTCAACAAACCGTGCCTTGATAAGTTTTGTCTAAAGTAATTGCTTGGATGTTTTTTTTGGATCAAAGTTTTCAGTTTTGTGAAATTAGCAAAAGTGTAAAGATGACACGAGATCAGTGAGAAAAAGTCTTATATGCATATTTTATTGCTGTTGCTTTTCTATATTTTTCTAATTAAAATACATAGTTGTTAAAACAAAAACGTGGCAAAAATGCATGTGAAAAAAAAAACAAGTTAAGGTGTTATCTTCGGCCAGGCCGAAACTCGCATACCCTACACTGCGCTGAAAGTACCTTTTAAATAAATGTTAAAAAGGCGTTGCAGAAGTTGAATAAGTCGAAAAAAATGTGAAATGTTAGAAAGGTTGACAGAGGTTGAAAAATGTTGAAAAAGTCGAAAATATATTCAAAATGTTGAAAAAAGTTGAGAGAGGTTGAAAAGCTCTAAAAAAATTGAAACAACTTGAAACAATTCAACAAGGATGAAAAAGTCGAAAAAATAAAGAAACTAATGAAGAAAGTTGAAAAAGTCGAACAAATACATATAGGATATATTGGAAAAAGTAACAGGGTTGAAAAAGTCGAAAGAATGAGGAAAATGTTGAAAAAAATCGAATAGAAATGAAAAATTTTAAATATGCCACGCCCACTTCTCCAATTCCGCCCAATTTTTGTTCAATAAATTATATTCGTGATCGACACCCTCATACTAAATTTTAGCACAATAGCTTGCATAGTTTACGATATGTGCCGCAGTTAAATTTAAAATTTAGGGCGGTGGCACACCCACTGGTACAATCCAGTCCGGTTTTGATTCAGAAATAGCTTTCCATAAGCAAACCTCTTACACCAAATTTTAGTATGATTGCTCACATATTTCGATAAATATGCCACTTACCGCATTTTATTTGTATGGAAGGTACCACTCCCACTGGTGCCACTTTTGATTCAGATATACTTTATAGCAACTGAACCACTTACATTAAATGTCATAGCAATTGCTGCAATAGTTCACTTAAAACAGCGCTTACAAATTTATAATAATATTGGAGGTGCCACGCCCACTAATGCTATCTCGTCAAAATTCATAAATTTATAGTAACTGACATCTATACACCAAATTTTATGAAGATTACTCTCATAGCACACTATCAATAACAATAAACGTTTTTTGCTTATATGGGAAGTGCCACGCCCACAGGTACTATTGGACCAAATTTTTGTAATAAGAGACCTTATAGCAAGTATATCTATCTCATTAAAATCCAAAACGACTACGTTGTAAGCTCTCTTAATATAACGTTTATAAATATTGCGGGTGGTGCCACGCCCTTCAACGAGTATTTTCAGTAAAGTAGCTATACTTGTATTGATGACTGCTTTCAGTGACATAATTTCCAAAATTTTTATAAAAATCGTTTGTGCCAATTTTGAGACATATGGAATCAAAACATTTAACAGTTGAAAAGTGCCACGCCCACTTTTTCGATTCCACCCACTTTTATCACAATTCAAGATATATTTGATATGTATCCGTTTACCAAATATCATCGCAATATCTTAAATGGCTTACAAGATATGCTAGTATAAATGTAAAATTTAGGGCTGTGCCACGCCCGTGTACGACCCTTTGGAAACTTGAAACCCAGTCTAATCCTAATTTGGTTCACATGTGCACCAAATCACTAAGTTTCATCAAAATCTCTGCAACTTTTTTCAAAATTGGCCTGGGTAAATATACATAGAGTATGGGCGGTAGGCGTGTCCGTGAACTGATTTTGGCCATTTTCAATAGCAAGATGCCTGCAAGAAGATGTGACCTGTGTGTGAAAGTTTCATTCAATTAGCTTTCTTGGTTTTCTCGTAAACCTGATTTCAACAGACAGACAGACGGACAGACAGACAGACAGACAGACGGACATCGCTAAATCGACTCAGGTGGTGACGCTGATCAAGAATATATATACTTTTTCATACCTGCCACGCCCCTTCCTATATATGTATATATATATAATATACCTTTGGTGTAGGGTATAAATATTAGCGGTATTCACGATCTGTAGCATTTGGTCTTGTATTGTGTATTTTTGATAAATTTGATATATGTAGTAAATTTAATATCTTAACATAAACAAAACATTTGTTTTTTTTTTCAAATACTATAGATTCGCTAGTTTACAAAATGATTTTTTTTTGTTCCATTGATCTGAGGTTATTTTTCTTGCGTACTTTTTAATTCTGAATTCGAACATGAAAATGAAAATTTTTTGAATGGTACAGTTTTTGAGATATTGTGGTTTTTTAATTTTTTCGACCTCTTTTCACTTTCAAATTCATATCTTGAGCTAGATATGTCCAATTTCCTCGTTCTGAGTGTCAAATTAAAGATAATAAAATGACAAGCAAACCTGAGTAATTACATTTTTTTGGTAAAAAAGTGGTTCAAAAGATATCGATGAAAACAGGCCAGATTTTAAGAAAAATCAAATTTTACATTTGACTCTGCGGCCCCGAAAAAATAGAAATGAAATAAAGAAAAATAATTTTACTTCTTACATGAGCTGATACTTTTACGCAAAAATTAAATGCACCAGAAGAAAATCGACCGTAAAACGACAACGTTAGAAGCGATTGAATGAATGAATCCAAATCCCACATTTTCTGAATATATTAATTTTTCCGCCAAATTGTTGAGTCTAATCGTTACAAAAAAAATGTTTTTGTTCCTTTGATGAGAGGTTATTTTTCTTATGTACTATGGAATTAAATCGTGAACATTTTCGTGCTATTATTTATGACAACTTTCGGCGTAAATTATCACAACAAGAGTGCGTCGATGAATTAATTGCTTTGTATGGTGACGAAGCACCATCGAGGACTACTGTGTTTCGGTGGTACTCAGAATGGGATTTGGATTCATTCATTCAATCGCTTCTAACGTTGTCGTTTTACGGTCGATTTTCTTCTGGTGTATTTTAATTTTTGCGTAAAAGTATAAGCTCTCCGTGTAAGAAGTAAAATTATTTTTTTTTATTTAATTTCTAGTTTCTCGGGGCCACAGAGTCAAATGTAAAATTTGATTTTTCTTAAAATCTGGCCTGTTTTCATCGATATCTTTTGTACCACTTTTTTCACAAAAAAATGTAATTAAAAAAATGTGTTTGTCATTTTATTATCTTTAATTTGACACTAAGAACTAGGAAATTGGACATACCTAGCTCAAGATATGAATTTGAAAGTGAAAAGAGGTCGAAAAAATTAAAAAACCACAATATCTCGAAAACTGTACCATTCAAAACATTTTTATTTTCATTTTAGAACTCAGCAGGAAAAATTACATAAGAAAAGTAATTTCTTATCAATGGAACATTTTGAGTGTAAACTAGTGATATCAAAAATACAATGACAAAACCCTATTGTAACTTTTGTATAATCCCGGTGGCGTTTTTGGGCGACATAATCCGTTATGATATTGTCATCGATAAATCATAATGGCAATATCACGAACATAGCTTGTTCTGCATGACATTGACAGAAATGATTTTTTTATCGATGAACCTTAATGAAAATGTCGGAAAGCTAGTACGCTGTATCGGACAATGACATTCAAATGTCTCCGTGCTTTTTGAAAGTTTCGAATTAGTGAGAGTGTCCGTTAGAAATCGCTTACAAGTTGACGGATGCATGACATTGTCTGTTAAATGTCACCATCAATGAGTACAAGTCACAAGTATGAGTACTGCTAACAGTCGGCTACGGTCAGTTTGTCAAGTGAATTGATGAAAATAAAAAAAAAAAAATTCCGTGTTCTCAAAAAAGTTTGAACAATTTTGGTTAAAAATCTAAATTTAATAATAATTTCTTAATTAATAATAAATACTACAACCCAGACTAGATATATGAGTAAGCATTTTGAGGTGAATTAACATGTTTTCAAAAAATACTTTGAATAGAGCTATTAAAACAAAAAAAAAAACAAAAATGTATAGTTTTTTAACAGATTCCACTGATCTTATTTTTGAATAACTTGTTGCTGAAGAAGTATTATAAAATCGTGAAATCAAACAACATTTCAGAACAAAGAATAGTTCCGAAAAAACAGAAACAATTCAGAAAAACATAAAACAAAGGAATAAGCAATAAATGCCTTAAATTAAATTTTAAATAACTATAGAATTATTAATAAACAGAGTAGAACTTACTTTGTAAATTCTTTACCCTCCATGTAAAATTTTTCTTAAACTGTGCCAAATTATTTAATTACTCTCCATGTAAAATTTTTCGTAAACTGTGCCAAATTATTTGATTAATAAATCTAAATAAAAACAAAAAAAAGTAATTTTTTCCCTTTCATGCTGACATGGTTATGACAAATTCATTAATGACAACTCGATGACATTTTCATATGAGCTATCGCGTTTCGGCTTTCTACGCGTTCTGTTTTTGGAGTTACATATCACGCTTCTTTGCTTCAAAGTTTTTATTAGAAGAGTTGACAGTTGACAAATTTGTAAACAATAAAAAATTTGTTTCATGAATTGAAAAGTTTGTTTAATGAATGAAAAAGCCTATGAAGCGAGAAAGCGTAGAAAAAGTTGAAAGTTGCTCAAGTTTTTGCGTCACACGCTTTTTGACTTTCTACGCGTTGTGCTCTGTAACTCAATTCATACGATTGCAGGGTTTGAACTTTTTCTGAGAGAAGCGTGTGCCGCTATAAAGCGACACGCGTGGTCTGTAACTCCACTTTTATGCTGACTCTGAAGCGACACTGTCACCGATGAATGAAAAATACCAGTTGACTCCAACAGTCACTCGAAAGTGTACGCATAAGTGAACTATTCATAAGTGAATCATAATGATATTGTCTGCTATGAATCGCTAGCACGCTGACGGCTGCATGACATTATCAGCATAAGTCATCAGTGATATTTGGGACATTTGTTCTAAAAGTTCATGCATGACTTCGAACAAATGTCGCCGTTTGTCACCTATGATTTAACATTGTCACTATTGGTCATCGGTGACTCATTGTGACGTTCGCCACCGGGATATTTGTACATTTGTTGAGTAAAGTTGTCATAACAACAAAAAACAATTTGTTCATTTGTTGAGACAACAAAAAAACAAACAAAAAACATTTTAGAACGCTCACAATGTGTAGCACAAATTGTAAACAATTACAAAAAATACTGAGAATACCACAGATCGTGAATACCGCTATTAAAAAATAATACTTTTCTATTAATTTTAGTACTAAACCTATATAAGGGTAATACCCTGCTTTTTTTGACCAAATATATTTTTAGATGATTAACACTTTTTTATGAAATTATTCTCTTAATTTCATGTTTGTATTTTCCTTAGAAACTTATAAGCGTTATTTCATTAAGATTATCGGTAAAAGTGTTATCGGTTAAATGTATACCTCAAAATGGCCATAAGACAAGTAAATGAGCAGCTCTGATTTTGCGGATCATGTATTTGGATTCTCCGGACACTAAATAATAATTGTGCATAGATTTGCTTGAAGCGAACCGTGTACATGATATTGTATAACCTTTTCATGGTTAAGTTAAATGAAATATTTAGTTAATTTAACAATGGGCCTATTCAGGCAACTTAAGCGCTTTGATATATTACAGCGCTTCAGCAAAATAAGCTTTAAAATTCAATCGAACGACTGACAAATTACACTGACTTCCTAAATTTTGGCAGATTTTGTTGTTTTCGTAGATATTGCATCAACACAACGAGACATTTCTGTTAGATTGAAGTCCGTGGCACTATGAATCATACTTTGTTATTGCTTCAAAATTTACCAAGCGCTTAAATTAAGCACTTTGGTTTAAGCAATTCAAACAAATTGAAGCGTTCAACTTGACTGAATGGGCCCAATTTGATTTGAGAGAACCAACGACACCTACATTCTAGAGAATATCCCGCTTAAACAAACGTTAGCCTCCAACTCAAATAAATGTAGTTACTTAAATCTTTTTTAAGAATCTTCTAAGCTTATACTTATAGTATGTTTTGTAGATAACTTTCAACATTCTTTATGTTGCTGACAAACACTCAAAACATTGTTATTTGCAAATTCTATTAAAATTCAGTTGTGATAAGGATCTACCATCATAGCAAACAAATCAAATATAAACTGAAAAAGAGAAGAGTCCTAAATTAATTTATCAACACAAAAAATGCTTGCTTTAAAATTCAATATCCTGCTGCCACTGCTGAAATTCATTGCTTCCATTTTAAGCTTCTTAAAAGCATCACATGCCACTCACTAATGTCCTTAAATAGACCCAATATATTTTATGCTTTATAGTTTGAGAAATACGAGAGTGGGTGAAATTGCAACATGTCATCTTGCAGACAGCTAACAGAAACTAAAAGGCAAGGGCAAGTTCATTGCCAATGGATATGTTACTGACGGATTTTTTTTTTTACTTCAATGCAAAAACACTATGGTACGAGAAGCCGGTGTTTGACATAGTATGTATAAGGCTATATATAAGTTTATTCATTATTGTTTGTATTAACATTTTTAAACTGATGCGAACGAAGTGATGATATTTTGGTGCAACAGCACAAGAAGTGTCTTGGGCTTACATTTTTCTCACCGTGGCGTGGACGTAAGTTTGAAACCTGACTCCAGACCATGGCTGTTCAGAAAACTTTTTTACAGTTAATTGCAATCTCAAAGTATTCACGGCAGTACATTTTTAATATTTTGAAGTACATTTTTAATATTTTATTGAACAGCTCGATTAATATTGTGCTTAACTCTGGAGCTGCAACCTTCGTCGAATTGACGAACACTTTTTGTTTATCGCGTGTTAACTTTATTCTTACTATTCCTAATAAGCTGTAATTTCGTGTAGTTTCATTCAACGGCAACCTGTTACTATGTGCAGGAATGCAGTAATGTGAGGGGATCAGAAGTAAGCGTATTTAGCAACTGTATTCGTCGTATCGACGAAGTAAGTGTAACTTTCATGTTTTTCCGCTAATATTATTTTGATTGTTCCACTTGAACTTAAAACCGCTTCGAGACTCTGATATTGAACTTTTCTTTTGAGTTGTAACGATAGCTACAGGACAGATTCTGAACATGATCTATGAGAAAACGTCACAACACAGCTGAGTTATGCTGAAAACTTTGTTGAAAATATCCTTTCTCAAGAAAGTGACTTTGAAAACGTAGACGAGTTTGAACAAGAGAGGGTACATGATGAAGATTACGTGTCACTAAATATTTTATTTTACAAATTACTATGTGATAAGTATATTGTCATAACACGAGTATGTATCTCGCTAATGCTAAGCCACTCTATCGTAAGGAATTTATAAAAAAATTTATATAGGGCATTTCAAAAAACATACCATATTACGCAAAGACTGAATGTCACAACTTTAATAACTTCTCTAAGGAGTTTTATCGAAAACATAATAGGTCCAGTGGAGCAAAAATGATAATTCAAAGTCTAAAAAAAACACATACTTGTAAGCTTTGCCCACATACAAAACGTCGTACGAAAAAGCAAGTTTATACATTTTGCAAAAAAGCATATGTGGAGAGCACAAAGTTGAAGCATGCATTGAAGGACATACAAACCTAATTAAATATTAAAAGTTAATTTTCCTTTTAAGCTTTGTTTATTATATGTCATGAATTAAACAAAAATTTATTGATTTAATTATTTCAAAAAGTCAACACATAATCAAATATGTTTAGTTTTTTAGTTAAACTAGCTTAAAATCTGAAGTCGTCATTTCGACGAAGCAAAACATAAACAAAACATCATCAGCATCGCTCTATATAATGCTGGATTCGCTGCCCATTCACCTCTACACGAAAGGAGGACTAACCAGATAAGAGTTATGACTCAGAGAGACTAATGGCCTTAACTAGAGGAAATTTAGCCATGGTAACATAAATCATATCTGTGTACAACTGTATACCAACACTTTTTAGGCAAGGTTAAGTCTGCAGCTACAGAGTTTCAGTTCCTCCAAAATAAAATAACATTTAGAGTTGAGACTCTGACCAAAAACCAAACGCGTAATTAAATTACAAACTGCAGAATTTTTGAGGCAGAATTGGTGTCACATTTTTCAAAAAAGTAGGACTTTTCATATGGTGTATAAGTACGTAGACGGATAGAAGATTGAAAAGGCTTTAAGATTAAGGTCAAATAAAAGTCTAATGGCAGCTCTTTCGGCTTTTTGCATTGCTTGGTAGTGACAAAGTAATTTAATTTACTTTATGAAGCAATGATTCCTCCACATGCCGCACACTGTTATATTTTGAGAAAAAAATGGACAAAATCAAATTCCCGTCGATAACAATGCCCAAAAATAACGAGGTCGGTCTCATTCGAAAGGTGATTTCATGCTTTTTTTAGAAAAATTGTCCCGAATCGAGATCCCAGCTTTGGGCATTTCTCAGAAATGCCCAAAATATGGTCTTTTTCACTTTTAGACAGTTTTTCCCAATTTTAGTACAATTTTGACTCGTATACATATCCGATGATAATTTATTTTGAAAGTCGAGAGTATATATATATATATATATATATGAAATATTATGAAAATATATTATAAAAAAAAATTTTTTTTCGTATTATAATGACAAAAATGACAAAAAAAAACCAATTTTTGTCATTTTTGTCATTATAATACGAAAAAAAATTTTTTTTTATAATATATTTTCATAATATTTCATATATATATACTAGCTGTCCCGGCAGACGTTGTTCTGCCCTTTTCGATGTGTGGCGCGATGTTGTATGAACGCATGCGATGGAATGTAAAATCGAAACAGCCCATTTTCCCAGTGAAACTAACTTTTGTCCCTATTCTTTTACTAATATATAGCAGGCCTGGCAAACGTTGTTGTATGAGGCGATAATTTTTTCCTCCGAGACTTACTTTTGCCCGTAACTTTTATATACATGTTTGGGGCCGTCCATTCATTACGTGAGGTGTTTTTTTGTGAAAATTCGGACACCCTCCCTCCCCTTGGTGAGATTTAGTAAGCTCTGATGAAACCCCCCTCCCCCTCCCTTCCGTCAGACTTACCTTGTAAGATTGGTGAGATTTGGTGAGATTTTTCCGGACCCCCTCTTATTTTGACACACGTAATTTATGGACGTCCCCTTTATGTACCAAGTCCCATTCATCTACGTCCAGTAGTTGGTGTTGTATGATGAATTTGATTTTGAAGGGCGCGTCATCGCCCATTTTTTAAAGCAAACTTTGTAAAAACCTTCCATAGGCCACAATGATGAAATTTTCATGTAAATTCTATTTAAAAAGTTATTTTGTATAAGGTCCACCCAAAATTTGCACCCTAAATAAAATGTGTAGGGCCTAAGTTGTGCCTCTACATATGAAAATCGAATAAGCGGTCTTCGAAAAAATAATATTTTAAAAATGTTTTTGTATAAGGGCCAACCTAAATATGCACCCTTAATTAAAGTCTTATAGCCTACTTATTCCTCTTAATATAAAAGGCACGTACTGCAAATTCCATGTGGTGTAAATTCGGTATGAGTCGATTTACCGGACTGAAAATACTATTTTAAAAATATTTTTGTTTGTGGGCCACCCTAAATATGCACCCTTAATAAAAGTCTTATATTCTATGACACCCGCGTGATCGATACTAACATACTGTAAAATTTTCATCAAAATCGGCCGGATAGTTTCCGCGTCCATAATAAACAAACAGATAAACGGATAGGCAAAAACTAAATTTCATAAAAACAACAAATTGCAGTTTAACTGTAAAAAGCAATGTACACTTTTTTCAAAACTCTATTAACATCGTACCCTCCTCTCATCAAAAGTAAAAAAAAAACTGAAAGAGAGTTGTTCTTTGAACTTCGAAGCCAAATACAAACGGTACAAATGAAAACAAAAATAACAACACAGAATTCAAGAAGCAGCATAAGCATAAGCAACGACAAATCGAACGACAATTATTGTGTGAGGTTTTGCAAAAAACTTAATCCTAAAAAATACCATTTTTAACTTAAAAAAATCATAGAAATAAGAATACAATAACCTTTTTTAGTGCAAATATGTTGTTTTAAAACATAAATTATTAAAATCGGTTCAGTATATTTTTCGGTTTGGCGTTACAAACCATTTCCATATAAGCAATTTTATATAAATAGTATAGATATAGATATATATATACTCTCGACTTTCAAAATAAATTATCATCGGATATGTATACGAGTCAAAATTGTACTAAAATTGGGAAAAACTGTCTAAAAGTGAAAAAGACCATATTTTGGGCATTTCTGAGAAATGCCCAAAGCTGGGATCTCGATTCGGGACAATTTTTCTAAAAAAAGCATGAAATCACCTTTCGAATGAGACCGACCTCGTTATTTTTGGGCATTGTTATCGACGGGAATTTGATTTTGTCCATTTTTTCTCAAAATATAACAGTGTGTGCCGTTTCAATCATCTTTTCAAGTACCTCATATCAAAATTTCTGTGAATTGACAAGAGGTCGCATAAATTTTTATATCAACAGTCAAGTAGCTTTAAAATCTCTTGTCAGCTGCACAACTAAGTCCAAATCTGTACAAATCCGCACAATTGATACGTGCCATATCTGGTTCACCGTGGTATTGGAGGTAACGATAAGGCAGAGGTGCTCCTTGAAGGGGAACTATAGAACAGTTCTTTACAAGAGTGTAAGGCATCCTGCCGCCCGCAAGCAACTGCGGCAGAGCTCAAGCAGAGGTTGCGTGTACACTGAGAAATACGATTTGGCATGACTCAATTAAAATTCATATTAAAAGAAATGACGCGCACATTGACATGCATCTGTGTAGGTTTGCCTTACACTGCTTAACAGCATTTTAACCCAGCAGGCAAATGAGCAAGGCCTTACTCGGAGAAGGCCTGCTAGCACTGCTGCGATTATATAAGGACTTCTCAAAACTAGACTTTCATGCAAATAAAAATACAATCACAGAAGGCATAATATGCCTTGCCACAACAGACGTGTTATCAGGCCTGATATTAGAAGGCAAAGAAGAAGGATTCCATTTACTTTAGCGCTTTTCTGTTTCTTTTTTATTTCATGTATTGCAATGTTTTATGATTCGGCATAACTTTTTTGTCATATGCATTGTACATATACGACATGAAAAGTATACACATGGCTAGAAATTAAGAGAGGTGTGCAGGCTAGTCTTCTGTTGTTTCATGTTATGTTAAGGAGGTAGAGTTTTGTGTATTCTTTGTCAAATTGTAAAGTCATTAAAAAAATATCAACGCAAGTGAGATGGAGCGGATAGAAAAAAAAAACAATTAATATTTAGAGTCTTTAAATTTATTAAAATGAAATTTTTGTCAAGTACTTCTGAGGGTCCTTCTACGGTAAGCGGTCTTAGAAAGCCTGCTTAGGAAGGCCTGTTTTCTGCGGCCATTTCATATAAAAAAGAAAGTACGTTTGAAAGGAGGGTGGAAGGCCTTATACTTACCAAGGAAGGCCTTCTAGAAGCACTGTTAGCTCCTGCCCTTACCTACTGGGAAGTTTACACGCAGAAAAATTCACTCATTCTTACTACAATCACATCACTGTTAAGGCCTTTTGTTTTTATTTTACTGTATCGTAAAGCACTTATGTATGTGTGTGATATCTACCCAGCAGGCAAATGAGCAAGGCCTTACTCGGAGAAGGCCTGCTAGCACTGCTGCGGTTATATAAGGACTTCTCAAAACTAGGTTTTCATGCAAATAAAAATACAATCACAGAAGGCATAATATGCCTTGCCACAACAGACGTGCTATCAGGCCTGATATTAGAAGGCAAAGAAGAAGAACTCCATTTACTTTAGCGCTTTTCTGTTTCTTTTTTATTTCATGTATTGCAATGTTTTATGATTCTGCATAACTTTTTTGTCATATGCATTGTACATATACGACATGAAAAGTATACACATGGTTAGAAATTAAGAGAGGTGTGCAGGCTAGTCTTCTGTTGTTTCATGTGATGTTAAGTAGGTAGAGTTTTGTGTATTCTTT
The DNA here is from genome assembly GCA_949775025.1 of Tricholauxania praeusta. Classification (NCBI taxonomy): domain Eukaryota; kingdom Metazoa; phylum Arthropoda; class Insecta; order Diptera; family Lauxaniidae; genus Tricholauxania; species Tricholauxania praeusta. The sequence goes on from OX459031.1 coordinate 49,137,304, forward strand.
GTCAAATTGTAAAGTCATTAAAAAAATATCAACGCAAGTGAGATGGTGCGGTTAAAAAAGAAAAAAACAATTAATACTTAGAGTCTTTAAATTTATTAAAATTAAATTTTTGTCAAGTACTTCTGAGAGTCCTTCTACGGTAAGCGGTCTTGGAAAGCCTGCTTAGGAAGGCCTGTTTTCTGCGGCCATTTCATTCATCAAATTACATATAATTTTTTGTTCGTCAAATTGTTTGACAAACAATTTTAGTAGTTGTGAAAACGAAGTTGATCTGGAGCTTGCGACTTTTGTGACATTTACGACGTGCGACTTTTGTAAACCTAAAAATCCTTGTGACATGTCAACACTGCTGTCCATACTACTATATTAGAATCTAAAAAATTTTTAATAATGTTAAGTGCATCTATCATCATACATCATCACATTTTTTGTATGGAAAAATCAAATTTTGGAACTAAAAATAATCTATGTCCTTTTTGGGAGACATACACATAATTTTATTTAAGTGGTTTTCATTTGACTACTCGTATAAATGCAATTTTTTGACAAATTTTTTTTCAGGCTATAATATGTCCAATACCAGCTCGCTATATCAGCGTTTATGTCCTCCAATGTGTCCAACACAACACCGGCTTCGTGGCATAAAAGTTTGGGTGCGGCTCAAGGTTTAACATTGTTATTTTCATTTTTGTTGGGGGTTATTTCATTGGGAGTTATTTTATAATGGAATAAGGCCCAAACATTGGGTACGCCCCTCCTTCACCAACGGCACGAACATGGCTAGCACACTTTGGATGTTAAAAATGTTGAAATTTTAACTAAAAATTAAGTTTTTTTTATAATTTAAACAATTTTTCCAAATATCTCAAAGTTAAATTTATTTAGATCATTGTTACGTTTAGATGGAATTGTCCAGCAGCATGAATGAAGTTCGAAGCAACAGTGAAATATACAAGGCGCGTACAAATGAGTTGCGAATTTTTATGAGGAACTTTTATGGGAGTGTTTCTTTTATGGTGAAACATTTTTCACTACTCCACAGAGTGTTTCATTTTGGATTTTGATGCCGAAGGAAGAAAAGGAAAACAAAAATTCACCATATGGCAAGCGAAGTATTGCGAAATAAGTTTAAATTGCGCGCCAAAAGTACTGATGTTAGGAGGCGACAAAGATGGCGCCGAATAGAATTTAAGATAAGATATGCTAAGTTGTGAGAAAATTCAATTAGTTTTCAAGTTCAGTTTGATAGAGGGCAAAGAATAATTCAGTTCGATCCATTGAATGTTCAAACCGATTTGCATTCGAATTCTTTAAAGGACTTGTACGAGTAGCTTTATTTTCGCCATCTTAATACTTACACGTATTGACAAAATGTCTTAACGTCTGTGATTCTTAAGTAAATGATGTCTAATTTATGTAGTTCCCAGTTATACTTGGAAACATTCTCAAAAAATTACAACTTTTGCAACAATCTAAGCGCTGTTCAAATTTGAGGTATCTTTTTAAATTTGCCATTTTTTTTGATTATATCAATGTTTTTTTAGGTATGAAGTAAATACATTGCGTTTAGTTAAAATAGATCGCTACATGAGTGTACGTGTTTTCATTATAAAATATTGGCGATTAGTTAATTGAACCATTGCAAAAAAAAAGAAGAAAGTGAGTTTTTTTTCAATGAAATTATTGGAATTGGCCACCATGATTATGCGATTAAAGGGGCCAACCTATTTTTCCGAAAAGTAAGCTACTTTTCAGAAATTATTATGCCATCTCCAGAAGTAGATATGATTGTAATTCTTTACAGGATCACACTTTTGAAATACACGAAAAAAAATGTTATTTATTTTAAATGACAAATATATACGTGCATTAGGGTGGTTCTAAGAAAAAAAAAGTTGGAGACGCCCCCTCAATCAGTTCGAAATAGGATAAAAAAAATTTGAAAATTCATTTAAAATTTTTATCTTTAACCCCTACGGACCCTATTTTAAAGTGAAATTTGGCTTTTCTTATTTGTTTTTTTTTTTTTGTGAAAATCAATCAATCGGTTCGAAATAGGGTAAAAAATTTTTAAAATTAATCTGAAATTTTTATCTCTAACCCCTACGGACCCTATTTCAAAGTGAAATTTGACCTAAGCCGTCATTTTTTTAAAATTGTCACCATTTTTTTTAAATAACTGTAATTTTCTGTAAAAATTGTATTATTAATCTGTAATTTTATTAACATACTATGATAGCCCAATTAATTGAATTTAATTCCATATGATATCAATATATTTCAGGAGTTTTCAACTTATAATGATTTTTCGAAAAGCCATATCTGCAATTTCCTATAACTATGTCTCGAAAACTAGAACCGAACGATACTTTTTTTATTATATTCTTTCTTAAAATTAAAAGCTACTTAAGAGAAAAGAATTTAAAAAATGGCGGCTTAGGACAAATTTCTTTTTGAAATAGGGTCCGTAAGGGTTAAAGATATAAATTTAAAATTTTTTTACTCTGTTTGGGACGCAAAAAAGTACCCTTAAGAACCACCTTAATGCAATTAGAAAGAAAGAAAGAGAAAGCTCGGATCTTTATGAAATTTTGACGATGTTTCTACTTGAACTGGTCTACTTTCAAAATCCGTAAAAAATTAATAATTAATGTAGTTGTTTTTTACTTACATTAAATTAAAATTTGGACCAAAAGAGCCGTTTTTCTTTCTACGTAAAAAATTCGATGTTTTGAAGTTGACAAACTATATTAGCCCCTTAACACTCAAAGACAACATTATCGAGCAAATATCACTAACCATCATTATGCCAAAAAATTATTCAAAATTTTGGTAAAAAATTGACAGCTTGCCGAGCTAGCAGGAATCAATGTACTTTAAAATTTAAAAAAATATATACCTTAAATTTGAAGACCCTATATAAGAAATTAGTATATTTCTGGCTTCAATGTTAGTAATGCAGCAGTTTTTAGAATAAATATAAGCTAGAAACCATCCGTAGTATCCGAATATCCTATAGGCTGAGAGCCGGCAGTAGAAAAGTCGAGTGTATAAGATTACAGGATGAGATGTATGCCAAATGATAGAGCTCAATGAGCCTAAATAGAATATCTAGGGTTTCCTTGCCAAAGCCTGTCCCGATGGCCGAAAATGCCCGAATTTTAGCCAATTTTGTTGTTCTAATTAAAACTGTAGTACATAACAGCTTGAAATGTATGTCAAATGAAAGAACTCGAAGAGGCCTAATTATAATACCTTGAATTGCATTGTTGAATCCTGTTCAACCGCTCTTACGTTGGAAGTGACTGGTATGAAACCCAATATGTTTGTTCGATGTGCTCTACAACACTGAAGCAATGGAAATCTGGTATGTGCGATAACCAGCGTTTGTCATTTGTAACTCCTATGGTTTGACATCGGCAAATATATCATAAGCCGGAGGATTGCTACTTCTGCCAAACAAACATTGTTGGTCATCACTACAAAACCCGCAATCGCATACAATATGCTAATGTTTTAACCGTACCGAAGCCAGTCCCAAGAGAAAGTCTAGATAAGTCGACTAAAACCAAAAAACCTGAACCTGTTTGCAGCAATGAATTTCCTAGCGAAAAAAATGATATACCATATCGGTCATTCCATCTATAATTTGCCTATTTTTACGCTGATGTGTTTTGAATTGGCTGAAAATTTTTTGAGTGATTAAACCATTATCTAATAGATAGAAAAAAGTTTTATCAAATTTTTTCGACCAATAGTTTTGATAAAAAAATTAATTTCTTAGCTCTGTTCAGAGCCGCTCGTAGATAACACAAAAAATTCATTGATGAATATAAGCAAACGAATTGTGTCCAATTCGCTTTCTTTCATATTATTTTTAGGTAGCTGTGCGCTAGTAGATGACACAAAAACTGCAAGTCTTGAAAAATTAACACCTAAGCGTTATATACATATATGCTGAAAGAAAAAAAAAAATACGTTTCAGGAAAACATCGATTTCTCTAATACTCCAAAATTGATTTCAGCTTTTTTATGCTCAAAATGTTCAGAACATATAGAAGTACCATCTCTTAAACTTTCATTCATGTCTCTGCACCGTATTTGATTTGACAAGCATTTTAGTAAGGATTTATGAAACTTAAAAATAAAATTTAGATATTCCATTGATACTTTTGTTAATTTTTCGATGTTTTTCTGTAATTTTTATAATATGTTCAAACTTTCGAAATCATCAGCTTTTTTTCAGTTTTTAAATTTTTTTGAGTTTTCTATTTGTTTGAAAATTTCAAAAATTTAAGAAATATTAAAAATTTTAAAAATGGAAAAAGTTAAGTTTTTCATTTTATGCCAATTTTAGAAATTTTTCCATTTTTAAAACTTTTAATATTTCTCAAATTTTCGAAAAAATAGAAATCTTAAAAAAATTGAAAAACTTTTAAAAATTGAAAACAGCTGAAGATTTCGAAACTTTGAAAATATTATAAAAATTGCAAAAAGTCATCGAAAAATTAACAAAAGTATCAATGGAATATTCAAATTTTATTTTTAAATTTCATAAATCCTTACTAAAATGCTTGTCAAATCAAATAGGGTGCAGAAGCATCGATGTTTTCCTGAAACGTAATTTTTTTTTTCTTTCAGCATATATAAGTATAACGCTTAGGCGTTAATTTTTCCAGACTTGCAGTTTTTTTGTCATCTACTAGCACACAGCTACCTAAAAATAATATGAAAGGGAATTTGAATTGTGTTTGTTTGTTTATATTCATCAATGAATTTTTTGTGTTATCTACGAGCGGCTCTGAACAGAGTTAAGAAATTAATTTTTTTATCAAAACTATTGGTCGAAAAAATTTGATATAATTTTTTTCTATCTATTAGAATCTAAACGGCACAAAATGATAATTGGGAGCCAAACAGTAAAAGGCGAGAGGTATTTTCAAATAAAAAGTGTGAGAGGCTGCTATCATACATAGTACACTTACAGAACAAAAGCAAAGAATTGAGAACATGAACTTAATATGAGAGAAAAAAACCTTGTCTGTGTATTAAATTTCTGTATCAAACAATGAGTTTATTTTTTAAATTAATAATAAACATCTCTCAAAAATAAACAACCCAGCAGGCAAATGAGCAAGGCCTTACTCGGAGAAGGCCTGCTAGCACTGCTGCGATTATATAAGGACTTCTCAAAACTATATTTTCATGCAAATAAAAATACAATCACAGAAGGCATAATATGCCTTGCCATAACAGACGTGCTATCAGGCATGATATTAGAAGGCAAAGAAGAAGGACTCCATTTACTTTAGCGCTTTTCTGTTTCTTTTTTATTTCATGTATTGCAATGTTTTATGATTCGGCATAACTTTTTTGTCATATGCAATGTACATATACGACATGAAAAGTATATACATGTTTAGAAATTAAGAGAAGTGTGCAGGCTAGTATTCTGTTGTTTCATGTTATGTTAAGGAGGTAGAGTTTTGTGTATTCTTTGTCAAATTGGAAAGTCATTAAAAAATATCAACGCAAGTGAGATGGCGCGGATAAAAAAAAAAAACAATTAATATTTAGAGCCTTTAAATTTATTAAAATTAAATTTTTGTCAAGTACTTCTGAGAGTCCTTCTACGGTAAGCGGTCTTAGAAAGCCTGCTTAGGAAGGCCTGTTTTCTGCGGCCATTTCATATAAAAAAGAAAGTACGTTTGAAAGGAGGGTGGAAGTTTTATTGATAAAATCTAAAACAAGAATATATACACTTGTACTTTTTTCCGGTTTGGCATTTGTTTTCGTTTCAATATCGAACACTTACATACATATAAAACATACTAAAGAATTCATTCTCTTTTCCTCTGCACATAAAAATTCAAATTATAGATGGAACGACCCATATGTTCCAACTGGAGTACAACCGATAGAACGCCACTTAGTGTCAAATCTTGATTATATTGACCTCGTGCGTGATTTGGGATTGTCATCAAGACAAACAGAGATCTTAGCGTCCCAACTGAAGCAGTGGAGTATTGTGGAAATTAACTTTAAAGTTACGTTCTTACGTATTTTCTCGCATTTTATTCTTTGATAATAATTTACAGGGGTTTTTGTTGGACCAAAAAAGAACCAAGTTGTAAAAAGAGCATGGCTGTATTTCATTTCTTTGTGTGAGAACTTTTTGGGCAACAAGACAAGTCATTCCACCAAAAAGTATCGGCAATCGAAAAGCGCTTTGAAGGAAAGAGCCAAGTCAAAATGCTGTCTCAGTTAGGGCTACCAGATGGCATACTAAAGTAGCAAAAGTGCTACTTTTGCAAGGCTTTGCTACTTTTCACTTGAAATGTACTACTTTTGGTTGAAATGCGCTACTTTTCACTACTTTCGAAGTTGCAACTTTTTTTTTTTTTTGTCGATAAACAAAATTTTACAAAAAATGTTTTATGGAAACAATATAAATAAATAAAAAAACACGCAATAATGATGTTTTTTATTAGTGCCTATGGGAAAGTTGAAATGGGGACCTTTTTTTTTTTTTTTTTGCTAATTACTATAATTTTTTTTTTAAAATTACGAAATTTGTTTGTGTTTTTTGAAAATTATTAAATTTTACAAATGTGCTACTTTTGCAAGCAGGTCATCTCATCTGGTAGCCCTAGTCTAAGTACTGCTACGAGACACTGAGGACTTGTCTTATACATGTAGGAGATCAAGAAAACAATTTAACGAGAGTAAAGATTGCATTAAGAAACTGGAATCGATCACATAAGGCAAATATCTGCATCAAGTACTTAGAACAAGAATTTTATTTCGAACTTAAGATCGAATTTCTTTCTCTAGAGAAAGCTCTATAGCTTCAACAATTTTTAATCGATTTAATAAAAACACACTTTTTTCATTCGGAATCGATGGTAATTTCAGAAAATAAAAATTTCAATGTTTCTGTTTTTGCAAATTGTGGCCAAAAAATATCGTTGAAGTTGCAAATATTAGAAAAAAAAAGAAAAAATTGTTAGATATTCACAAAAAAATCATTTAATATTTTTGTTATACTGAAGAACTAGCGCATATATTTTGAAAGTATTGACATTTGACTTTCCAAATCCATTTTGAAATTTGAAATCGGTTGAAAAATGCTGGGTTAGAAATTGTTGAGTGCGAAAAGTCACCAAAAAACGTTTTTTTGACCATAAATTGAAAATTTGGGGGTGTTACAAAATTTTTAAACACGGTTTCCTGTTGTACTCAACCAGACCTACAACATGCACAAGGTCATTTGAAAAGCTAATTAATTTTTATAGCACCGTGTTATATGTGTTATAAGAAGTTAGCCCACCTTTCTTATAGAGAATTTCATTATAAAAATTTTAAACACACAAATTTTTATAGAAAAGTCATAACTAGAGCATTTTTTTTAACGTCAATGCAAAAAACATTTTTTCTTACAGATGCACTTAATTTTTTAAATCGACTAAGGCGGACCACATCAATGTCATCAATTTGCTTAAAATTTACAGGTATCATTCTATGCTCAATGTAAGAGACTCATATTTTTTTATTTTGCTGAAAAGTCACATTTTTCAAAGTTATCGACATTTGAACTTTGTGCTCAAACACCGTAGTACAGAGGTTCTTAAACTGTGGTCCATTTCATTTCCAAATAATTTTACATCATCAAACTTTTCGCTTTATAACTCATTTATTAAAAATTCTACATGAATGATTGCACATATTTTAAAAACAAAGTGTGCATTAACTTTTGTTCAAACTCTGAATGTTCCTATCCTTTGACATTAACATCAATATTTAACATTAATACTTTCGAATATAGAGCCCGGCATTGTAGATTTGGTTTCAAGAAAACAACATCATCCATCTCATTAAGTAAAAACTTCTGCAGAAGAAAGTATAACAAAATTCGCTTATAAAATAGCCAATAAGTCTCCAAAAAAATACTTTTCATTTTAAGCTTTATTATTGTCATGAAATTTATTAAAAAATTTTTGGTTTGTTTATTAGCTTTCTTAATAAATATTAATAATTAAATGATTATTGAACTTTAGCCAATTTTCGCAGCGATCAACATTATATGTAAAATTTTACAAGTTGATACAATGCTTTATGTATTAAACAAACTTTGACAACAAAGGAAAAAAAAACAACAACAACTCTAGAATATAGACAACAAAAACAATTGAAAAGGTAAAAAAAAAAAAAAAAAAAAAATTACCTTTTCGATTGTTTTTCATTAATATGGCGGGTGCAATTTGAGTGCTGACGTAGACATCAACCAAAAATATACTGATGAGATTTTAAGAATCGAAACATATGTCTATATTCTAGAGTTGTTGTTGTTTTTTCCTTTGTTGTCAAAGTTTGTTTAATACATAAAGCATTGTATCAACTTGTAAAATTTTACATATTGTTACGAAATTTCTGTCCCTTTGACGATAATTTCGATCTCTCACACTTTTCTGAGTTCGATCACTGGATTGTGTAACAATTAAAAACACACAAACTTATTTAGTTATAAAATGGTTTATTTTATTAACGTTCAAATTCTAATATTAATTTAACACTGTATAGAAAACTGTTTAGTTCTACTACGGATCACACTGTATTCACTTTATTGCTTATTGCTTCGCTGTTCTAACTCAACTGTGTCCTCAGCTCAGATGACAACCCTTTTTATACTGCAGTCATCACTCTCTCGAATAATCCAGTACCTTCTAAGTGGCGTATATTCTACCATTATCTACAACCTACTAGTGCTACTTTGTAGCGTGCATTCTAGCACTATCCACAATTCACCACAATTCACCAGCATGGCGCACTGACGTTGAGCTAGCTATTATGCTAGATGCTAGATGGCGTTGTACGTTGTACGACGGCGATAATTTCTCTCGGTTGTTGACTTTTTATTGTTTACTGCAGCGTCTGTTCGGTTTATTATTTTTAGCATTTTGCGCTAGATGGTGCTAATATCGTTTAGTTTCTTTCGTTGGTATTTATTTCAAGAGTCTTCTAGCATAAACCAAATTTCGCTACACTGCCCTCCGCTTAAACTTGTTCGTCCCGAACAAGAGTCTCTCCGTCCCTAGTATAAGGTGCCAGCCTTTCGATGTGGACTACCTTTAATTTACTTTTGTTCCCGGGGTGTTTTTGGATTCGATACACAACATCATTAATCCTTGTGACGATCCGGTAAGGTCCCTCCCAATGACTCTGTAATTTAAGAGACAAGCCTCGTTTTCGTTGTGGGTTATGTAGCAGCACTAGTTGACCTTCTTTGAACCCTTCAGTATTTGCTCGCAAGTCATACCGAACTTTCATCTTGTCGCTAGCCAATTGAGTACGTCTTCTAATAAGCTCGTGTATATCTGCTAATTCTTCTCTTTTCCGCGACATGTAATCGTCAGCATGGGTCGTTTCTGGGACAACGCTTACTCCGTACTTCAAATCTGCTGGAAGCCTTAAGTCCGTACCAAAAATGGCTTTTGCTGGCGTAACTGTAGTGGTATCGTGTATTGCCGACCGATAAGCCATCAGAAACATTGGTAGATGCTCATCCCAATCTTTTTGTCCTTTATCGACAACCTTTTTTAAATGTTCCTCTAGAGTACGGTTGAACCTTTCGACCATGCCATCGGACTGAGGATGCAAAGCTGTGGTGCGTGTCTTCTGTATTCCAAGCATGTCACAAACCTCCTTAAAAAGTGTCGACTCAAAACTTCGTCCTTGGTCGGAATGCAACTCAAGTGGAGCTCCATATCGGCAAATCCAATTTATGATGAAAATGTCTGCCACTGTTTTTGCTTCTTGATTGGGAATGGGATATACTTCTGGCCACTTACTGAAATAATCAATTACCACAAGGAAGTATTTATTTCCTGCATTGCTGATTGGAAAAAGTCCCGCTATATCCATGGCTATCCTCTCAAAGGGAGCTCCAACGTTATACTGATGCATTTTTCCCCGAGTGCGTTGCCTTGGTCCTTTAGCAATTGCACATTGGTCACAACGGCGGATCCAGTCAGCAACTGATTCTTGACATCCTACCCAATAAAACCGTTTCTTTATTTTCTCTGTGGTTTTCGTTATGCCCAGATGTCCACCACTCGATCCATTGTGATAATCCTCGATTATTTCCTTAAATTTGGCCTTTGGAATAACCAGCAGTTTTGAGCGAGTTTTACCATCCTCGCTTTCCCAGATTCGGTAGAGACAACCATCATCCAACTCCAAACTTTGCCATTGCGCCCAGTATGCTTTACAGATTTGGCTTTCATTTGAAATTTCTTGCCACGCCGGTTTCCTACCCAGCTCCTTATACTTAATTATAATTTTGTCCACTTTTCTTCAGGCAAAACGTTCAAAAGGCGCACATCAATTGTTCCAGCTTTATTTTCTGTTCGCGAACAATGACCGCATTCAATTTTACATGGACGACGGGAAAGTGCATCCGCATTTCCATGCTGGCTTCCTTTGCGATGCTCTATGGTGAAATCATAGCTCTGCAAGCGTTCTATCCACCGTGCGATTTGCCCTTCAGGATCCTTGAATTGAAGTAGCCACCTTAATGCCGCATGGTCTGTCCTCAGGAGAAAGTGCTGTCCATATAAGTACTTATGGAAGTGTTTCACGCATTCCATTACTGCCAGTAACTCTCTTCGAGTTACGCAATAATTCCTCTCAGGTTTCGACAGAATTTTGCTGAAATATGCGACGACTTTTTCTTGTCCATTGATGATTTGGGACAAAACTCCTCCAATACCATGGCCACTCGCATCGGTGTCCAATACAAATTCTTTGCCGGGTATTGGGTACGCGAGTATTGGCGCTGTAGACAGTAATTCTTTCAGCTTTTGGAATGCAGTTTCCTGTGCCCCACTCCATTCGAATTTTCGATTTTTCTGTGTCAGCTCATGTAGACTGCCTGCAACATTTGCGAAACCAGGAACAAAGCGTCTGTAATAAGTGCATAGACCCAGAAAACTTCGCAACTCATGAAGATTAGATGGTCGTGGCCAATTTTTCACAGCTTTTATTTTATCTTCATCTGTGTGTATTCCTTCTGACGTAACCTTGTGCCCCAGATATTTGACTTCACGCTGGAAAAGTGAGCACTTTTTCGCACTTAATTTTAGTCCAGCTGTCTCCAAGCCCTCAAACCCTTCCTCCAGATTTTTCAAGTGGTCATCAAAATCTTTACCCATGATGATTATGTCATCGAGATACACTAGACAAGTCTTCCAATGTAGTCCTTTGAGAACTCGTTCCATTAACCGTTCAAACGTAGCTGGAGCGTTACAAAGACCAAACGGCATGACGTTGAACTGCCATAGACCATTCCCAATACTAAAGGCAGTTTTCTCTTTGTCTTTTTCATCTATTTCCACCTGCCAATATCCACTTTGTAAGTCCAGGGTGGAAAACCATGTTGCTCCAGATAACGTATCCAGTGTATCATCGATTCTGGGTAACGGGTAGCTGTCTTTTTTGGTGACGTCATTCAGTTTTCTGTAATCCACACAGAATCGCATACTTCCGTCCTTTTTCTTCACAAGTACGACCGGTGAACTCCATGGGCTTTCTGATGGTGCAATGACATTTTCACGCGCCATATCTTCTATAAGGCCCGTCACTTCTTCTCTCTTAGCGAGTGCTAGCCTCCTTGGAGGTTGACGAATCGGCTGAAAATCACCTGTATCAATGCGATGTTTGACAACTGATGTTCGGCCATTATTTTCTTCTTTGGACGCAAATATCCGCCAATGTTTTTGCAGAAACCTTTTTGCTTTATTTTTGTTCTGAGCAGACAACTCCTTCGTCCATTCTTTCGTCAATACATCCAAGGCCGAGGATTTCGCTAAAGTTGTACCTTGCGTGTTCTGCTGGTCATTTTCACAATTTATCACAGCCGTAACTTTCTCACATTGCGCTATAAGTTCACCGTGTTGCATCCATTTTGGCTTATTTGTTGGATTCAAAATTCGCACCGGTATTTTTCTGTCTGTTCTTGTGTTTACTAGGGTCTTTCCAATAATCAGGTCTTTCTTTACATTTTTCTTATCTGCTTCCACTACCCACAGATGGCTTGTCCCACAGTCTTCATTTGTTGTGGCCCAAATAATTTCTTCGGTGTTGGGTTCAATTCGACAGCGCTCACTTATGTAGACTCTTGCAATTGTTAATTTTTGTCCACAGCCAATGTCTAAAGGCAACTCTACATTGGCATACCTTAACGTTTTTTTCTTAAGATCCAAAGTGAACCCGTGTCGAATCATGAAGTCCACGCCAATGATAACCTCATCGGTGATGTTTGCAACAATAAAATCATGTTCCACAGTTTTGTTGCCGATGAGAATACTCGCTGTAACTTATCCTACTATTTGCGCAATTTCTCCTGTCGCTGTTCTCAATTGGATCCCATTTAATGGCGTTACTCGTCGTCTATCAAATAAGTCTCTCCTCACAATTGAGTGCGATGCGCCTGTATCCAAAGTAAGCTCACATGGTCTTTCGTTGATTTTTCCACCGATGGTAAGGCTGTTGGAATTTCGGCAGAGCTTCGAAACCAAGACTATGGGGCAATCATCTGTAAGAGTCAGCTCACGCCCCGCTGTACTGACTCTCTTTAGTTTAACGACTGCTGCTCGCTAACATTTTCGCCATCGTTCACCCTATTTCCAATTCTTCTTTTTGGTGAACGTGATGCAGATCGTTTACGACGTGATTTGCAGTCACGTGCCATGTGTCCCTGCTTACCACAATTGTAGCATTTTCCGCTGAAGCTACCGCTGGCGAACGATGAATTTTTCTTTTCAGCCTCCACCTCCATCCGACGAGTTTTCAGTGATGGGCGGCATGTTAACGCAATCGTCTCCTGCGTGAGGGCAACCGTTACTGTTTCATTAAATGTCGTCTTCGGGCTCCTCATTGTCTCGCGTTTTGTTTCTGAGTCACGTATGCCGTCAATAAACGCCTCTATTTTGAATTTTTCTGCTACAACACTTAACTCGTCAGGATAGGAAAGGTGTGCCAATCGCTCAATATCCGCAGCATACTCCTGCAAGGACTCACCAGATTTCTGGATACGACTTTTCAACTCCAATCTGTGAATCTGCTTCATGTGGTCACTGCCATATTTTCGCTGTAAGGCATCCATCACCGCCTTGTAGTTTTTCTGCTCCGCCACTGGAACCGTTTGCAAAACTTCTGCAGCTGCGCCTTTTAATGCCACAATTAGCGCTGCAGCTGCGCTTTCGTTATCCCAACGATTGTGACCAGATTTTGTTTCGAATTGGAGCTTGAAAACACTAAATGGCGTTGTTCCATCGTATGAGGGTGCCTTAAGCCTCTCTGCGCTAATTTCTCTTATCACTTGAGTGGTTGGTTCACTTATTTCCAACTGTTGAATCCTTTTATTAACGTCCTCAAAATTATTTTGAACTTCTCCTTTGAATGATTCAACGTCATCTCGTAACTCAATCATTTTTGCATCGAGGCCATCTACCATTTTGCCAACCTCTGTTCGAACAGCTTCAATGTTTTGATTCATTGCGTGGATCTGCGTCGCGTTTTGACTTAACTTTTGGTCTATTTGCAGTGCATTTTGACTTAACTTTTCGTCTATTTGCAGTGCATTTTGACTTAACTTCTCGTCTATTTGCAGTGCATTTTGACTTAAGCTCTGACCAATTTCTTCCCGAATGGCCTGGATATTGCTATTCATCTGTAGTGTATTTTGACTCATTGCCTGCGTCATCGCCATTAACATTTTCTCGAACTTTGACATATCTACAACTTCACCACTTGCCGCTGTTCCAGAAGCTTCTTCCACTTTCGCTGCTGATTCTGATACATCACTATAAAATTCATGCTCTTCCAGGTTTACACCTTGAGCTTCAAGAGCCTGCCGTAAGCGTTTCTGTAACTCCACCTTTCCGCCAGTAGATTGCAGATTCAGCTGCTGCAACTCCTTCTTCAGTTGATCCACTTTCAGATCTTCAAACTTCAAAAATCGAATTTTGGGACTAAATATTTTCTATACCAGAAAAAAAATTTAAAATTTTTTAACGTCAAGTTTTTTGCAAGAATGTAAAATTATTTTTCGATTAAATTCGGTTATCCATTCTGTGAAGGAATAAAAGTGACGAGCAAAAAACACGTTTTTTTAGCCAAAAAGTACCTTCAGGAGAATCAAAAGTGTACCATTGGTTTTTCTCGGAACGAAAAATAAATGACGAAGATATCGTTTTAAGGGTCCTTCTAACTTTTGAGTCGGTGTCTGGATAAATCTAAATTTCAACCAGTTAATTCGGTTTTTATGTAAAGTTTCAACGAAATCGGACATAAGCTCTGTGCACGCCGTATGCAGGTTTGAGCTGGGAAGCTCAAATTTTGTGACAATTATTTTTAAGCCCCATGCTACAACATAGGCAAAAGAAAATTAAAAATCATCTACAAAATTTTCAAAATAAACACCCTAATGTGTACATCTAAATCGTAACCAATGGAAAATTTGCCCATACAAATTACTTATTTAGTTCTTACACTTTTTTGATTTGCTCATCAACTGCTTGAATTCCAATTTTAAACTTTCTATTTCATACCAGAACAGAATTTACTATCAAAGAGAGATACAGTACAGCTGCGTTGTGAAAAATATGAGTCAGTACATTCGACAAATTTTTAGTACATTCGCTACAATGGACGAATTTCTACCACATTTTCAGTACATTTTCGTTCGATAAATTTGGACTATTTCTAATAATATCCTTTTTTATTGTTGTTTTTTTTTAGTAAATTTTTGTTAATCTCGGTGGAATATGCGTAAAGAAATCAATAATTTTTTTTTGTTTTTAGTAAACTTTGGTGTCCATTATGCAAAAAAAAAAGTACATTCGCCCTCTAAAAAGCAGAGCTTGAAATAAACTTTTATAAAAGTTTTTTTTTAGGTAAAAGTAAACTTTAAACTTTTATTTTTGTGAAATAAAAGTAAAAGTTTCCTTAAAACTTTTATATCCGAAAATAAAAGTAAAAGTTTTTTTTAACTTTTATTTCAAAAAGTCTAAAAAAACTTTTATTAATAAAAGTTTTTTTTAAAAGTTTTTTTTGACTTTTATTAATAAAAGTTTTTTTTAAAAGTTTTTTTTAACTTATATTTTTAGCAGTCACATGCAAAGAGTTTTTTTTGACTTTTATTTTTCAAAATGCGAAAATAAAAGTTTTTTTTGTATGAAAGAACGAGGAAAAACAAAAATAATATCTTGGATCACTAAGCAAAAAATTTCAAAGGAGAAAACTTAGGATTATTGATAATAAAGTCCAAAGGAAAATACTTAAGATGCTTCTGCAAAGAAAGAAATTTATGTTAATTATGCACTTATAATTTTTAGAAAATTGTGCTTAACGCATCAATGGGAAAAGGCCGAAAATGGATTTTGGGAGTAAAGGGGAGGTTCCTGACCCTCCAAAAAGGTGTTTTGGACCCATTTTTCGAAAAAAATTTTGTTGCACGAATCGATGGGAAAAGGCCGAAAATGGATTTTGAAAGTGACAAGTGAGATCCCCGACCTTCCTAAATGGGATTTTTGGACCCATTTTTCGAAAAAAATTTTATTGCACGAATCGATGGGAAAAGGCCGAAAATGGATTTTGGAAGTGACAAGTGAGATCCCCGACCCTCCTAAATGGGATTTTTGGACCCATTTTTCGAAAAAAATTTTATTGCACGAATCGATGGGAAAAGGCCGAAAATGGATTTTGGAAGTGACAAGTGAGATCCCCGACCCTCCTAAATGGGATTTTTGGACCCATTTTTCGAAAAAAATTTTATTGAACGAATCGATGGGAAAAGGCCGAAAATGGATTTTCGAAGGGACAAGTAAGGTTCCCGACCCTCCTAAATGGGATTTTTGGACCCATTTTTCAAAAAAATTTTTATTGCACGAATCGATGGGAAAAGGCCGAAAATGGATTTTGGAAGTGACAAGTGAGGTCCCCGACCCTCCTAAATGGGTTTTTTTGGACCTATTTTTGGAAAAAAATTTTACTCTTGCACTAAAATTTTTTTCCAAAAATAGGTCCAAAAAACCCATTTAGGAGAGTCGGGGACCTCACTTGTCACTTCCAAAATCCATTTTCGGCCTTTTCCCATCGATTCGTGCAATAAAATTTTTTTCGAAAAATGGGTCCAAAAATCCAATTTAGGAGGGTCGGGGACCTCACTTGTCACTTCCAAAATCCATTTTCGGCCTTTTCCCATCAATTCGTGCAATAAAATTTTTTTCGAAAAATGGGTCCAAAAATCCCATTTAGGAGGGTCGGGGACCTCACTTGTCACTTCAAAAATCCATTTTCGGCCTTTTCCCATCGATTCGTGCAATAAAAATTTTTTCGAAAAATGGGTCCAAAAATCCAATTTAGGAGGGTCGGGGACCTCACTTGTCACTTCCAAAATCCATTTTCGGCCTTTTCCCATCAATTCGTGCAATAAAATTTTTTTCGAAAAATGGGTCCAAAAATCCCATTTAGGAGGGTCGGGGACCTCACTTGTTACTTCAAAAATCCATTTTCGGCCTTTTCCCATCGATTCGTGCAATAAAATTTTTTTCGAAAAATGGGTCAAAATATCCCATTTAGGAGGGTCGGGGACCTCACTTGTCACTTCCAAAATCCATTTTCGGCCTTTTCCCATCGATTCGTGCAATAAAATTTTTTTCGAAAAATTGGTCCAAAAATCCCATTTAGGAGGGTCGGGGATCTCACTTGTCACTTTCAAAATCCATTTTCGGCCTTTTCCCATCGATTCGTGCAACAAAATTTTTTTCGAAAAATGGGTCCAAAAGACCTTTTTGGAGGGTCAGGAACCTCCCCTGTACTCCCAAAATCCATTTTCGGCCTTTTCCCATTGATGCGCACAATTTTTCTAAATATTATAAGTGCATAATTATCAGAAATTTCTTTCTTTTCAGAAACATCTTAAGTATTTTCCTTTGGACTTTATTATCAATAATCCTAAGTTTTCTCCTTTGAAATTTTTTGCTTAGTAATCCAAGATATTATTTTTGGATTTTCCTCGTTCTTTTATACAAAAAAAACTTTTATTTTCGCCTTTTGAAAAATAAAAGTCAAAAAAAACTCTTTGCAAAAAACTTGAAACTTGAAACTTTTGAAAAAACTTTTATGTATAAACTTTTTGAAAAAGTTTTTTGGAAAAACTTTTATTTTATAAAAGTTTTTGAAGAAAGTTTATAAAAACTTTTATAACAAAAAAGTTTTAAGAAACTTTTATTTTGAAAACTTTTTGAATAAAAGTATAAAAGTTTCAAGGTCTGCTAAAAAGTACATTCCAAGTTACGATTCAGTACATTTCCACAAAACCCAAATGATATCACTGATGCAGATGAATTGAAATAGAGTAGAGTGAATGCATAGGGCAGAAGTGCAGTAAGTGAGTTTAAAGTAAAGATACAAAAAGCCGTTCGTGTGTGCAGCACAAAAGAAATTGCAAATCAAGGAGAAAAAATTTACATTTTTATGTCAAAAGTGTGAAATACAAAATAAATCGAATTTCATTTTACTGAAAAAAGGCACTTCAATTTAATGGGAAAACATAATAAATGATATCTTGCATACCTATTTTGTTTATGAAATTGCAGGAGAAAATATGTGTCAAAATCTTTAACGTACTGTATTTTAAAACTAAAAATTTGGTTAATCAACAGATTTATATAAAAAAATATATACAGAACCTTACCACAGTGTCCATCGATTTGCGCGAAACCTCAATTAACGCCACAGAACAAATTGTAACCTTTTCAAACGCAACTTTCAAAAAATTTTGAACTCGATAAACGCGACTTTCGGTTTCGGTTCCTCCAAACAAGCTAAATGAGTGGATCCAAGAAAAAAAAAAAGTGATCTGGAAGCAGGAATTGTGCCGTTTACATACATTAAACTTAGTAGAGGAAAACGAAATTAAATCTTTTTCAATGGTTCCAGAAATTAAATTAAAAAAAAAAATATGATTTCTTATCTTATTTTCAGTACAGTAAAAATAAACTCAATAATCGCGAAAACCTTGATTATAGCAACAGCCCCGGTTATTATTTGTCGCGAAAGTCGGTTGGCACTGTATTTATTTATGTGGCTTATCATGAAAACACTTTTCTGAGCTTATACTTATTTATTGTTTACCAGATGGCAATCCCAACTATAAAGCGATGATTTCAAAGAGCTGATCTATACTGTCCTGCATTGACTAGGACTGTCCACGCCTTAGACAGCAATTCCACAGGTTATATCGCTATCTTACTAAATGTCTGGTTTAAGTTCAGATCAAAGATTAATAAAATATTTTCTGCAGTTTGCGATTAACTAATGCTTTTATTAAATTAAAAAAATCTTTTCTGCAATTTGCGATTAACTAATTTATTAAATTTTATGCACGTTCAAAGACAACACTCATTTTTGCTTTATATCTCTAAATATAAATTATTATAAATTAACTGCACTTAAAATTTCTTTGCCCACAGCAACGTAGTTCAACATCCTGCAATTCAGTTTTATTACTTCAAATTTGTCCAACTAGTCCGCCCCCTTAAGCTTGTAACCTCAACCACTTTATTATATTACACTTATCTGGTACTCCTTCACTGATCTCGCGAGCGTTTTACCAAAAACATAATAAAATTAAGTCCTTCAAGCGTTAGGAAACCAGTAAAAGCGCAACTAAGAAAATTTCATTTGGTAGCTCGAGTCCGCAGTTACATTGTTGCTACTGATGTTGTTTTTGTTGACTTAGTAATTCAACCTTAAATGGGTTGAATGAGTTTCTCTAACCCAGTTTATTTGTTTGTTCAAATTGGCCGTCATTAAATTTTTCAGGATTTTAGCTGCTTTTTTAATGTCTGTTTATTTAGAGTTTTCGGCAGTTTATTTTTAGCAACACGCATTTGACTGCGGAAGCGAGCAACAAAGCTGTTAATTTTTATCGCAACTTACGCAGGATAAAGTTATTGGAAATTGAGTATCCTTCGGGTTGATTTTGAGTGGATATCAATGCTTGTTTAGCTGTATAGGCATGATAGAAGATGAGATTCGAAATGTTTACCCTAAAGGAAATCATGTTTTTTTTTTTTTTTTTAAATATTTTATGTATTAGTCACGGATTTATTTTACATTTTAGGTTATGTGGCTGCTCAGTCATAGCACTGTTAAATACTTTTTTTTAATACGTAAAAATAGTTTTGTGCTAATAAACCAAGTTTCCCTCAAATACGAGGAATGGCTTGCACAAGTACTATACAAAATGTTCGTACATTGAGAAACAATCATGTTTCTTTCAAATAAATGTATTTGGTTGATAGATTTTTAAAATTTTTGTTAACTATCAATAAATTTTGGTGGCCTATAGTTGAAAGTTAAATTGTTGCTAATTGGGCCAAACATAATATTTGTTTGTGATATATGTATATGTATGTAGATAAAAAAAAAATGAATCATTGTGTGCGAAAAGAAATAGAATGACGCACTTTGTACACCTCAAGATCACTTCCCCAATGGCTCAAGTGTTAGAGCGACCGTCGCAAGTCAACAAATATTTTGCATGGAACGGTCGGTGTTCAAATCATGCTTTCGAACCCTGTAAATTTTATATGCGGGTACGGGTTCGGGCTTAATGCATTTAAATTTAGTGTGTCCGGGTTCGGTTCGGGTTCAGGTTCAACCAGAATTCTAAAATCTAATTTTTTTTAGAAATCCTAGGATAAGTCTAATAAATTTCGAATTCTTTGATGTTGAATTGTTGTTCTTGTTCTTTAGTAGCTCTTCTAGCATGTTTGCTCTTTCATCTTCGAAATAATATACTACTACAGTTGTGTCGTTAATATTTTCAGTTATAAGTTCTATACTAGTTTGTGATACCGTTTCTGACTCTGTACATATATGTGCATTTCCACCGAAATTGTCATTTTAGTCGGCCACCTTGTTAGTTTTTTGGAGCACACTCTTCAACCATTATTTTTGTTGAAGTTAAGACTATCTTGATTTTATACAACAAGGAGGAACAATGAAAACTCAGAGGGAGACATGGTTTAAATTGTAAAGTATAAAAAAAACATGAAAAGTTACATATGTATGTATAAAGTTTTGTAATCTTATAAGCGTTAGAGCATATAAATAGTGGAATTCCACCGAGTTGGACAGTCGAGCTTTGCTTTTTTTAAGCCTAATATTTTTGCCAAAGAAGCTTTAATAGGCGCTCCAGGGTTCTTAGAAAAATTTCTGCGTTTAGTAACATTAATATTAACTGTAGATATTGTGTCATAAACTGCCAACTGGGAAGTATGAGCTATGCACCTAAAGTAAATTGTATATCATTATATAAACTAGACAAGAGTTCCAATCCTTCTTCATTTGCATTTAATTCTTCTTCTTCATCTTCAGCTTCTTCAAAATCAGAAAATTCACATTCATTTCTTAGGAGTTCAATGAAAACTGTCAAAGTAAATAAAAACCAAAAACAACAAATAATAATCTTGCTTGGAGCAAAAAAATTCTGTGAAATATGAGATTTAAAATTTTAATAGTTTCTGTAAAATATGTAATTTGAACTTCTAAGCGCAATAAAAATTGAACCTGAACCGAATTTTTGAAAAGGTTTGTGTTCGGGTTCACATAATGTAAAAAAACATTGTTCCGGAGCTGGTTCAGGGTTCGGGTTCGAAACCCTAGTTCAAATCTTAGTACAAAAACTAATCAAAACTGGTCTGATGAGGCTATGTACATCGATATGTTAAAATTGATCCAATTGTTGCCTTTTTCAAGCTTGTTGAATAAAAATGCATTGATCAATTTGTGAGAACTTACAGGAGTATTGGTCTTTTCTAAGCGACTGAAAAAGTTGTTTGCTTAATTACAATTAGTAATTATCAGTCTCTAAAAAAAAGTAATTTCTTGAGGAAATATTTTGTTTTTGGAAAATGTTTATATAATTTTATTTTATTTAGCAGAGTTGTTAATTCTTTTTTGACAAAATTCATTAGGATACTTTATAATTGAAATGCTTTTATATTAAATGTTTCAAAGGATAGCAGCATTTTCAAACAAAATTGCTTTTATTACTTCCGACGTATGTATATCTATCACATGGAACCTTACACGTTGTAGGTATATTTTAATTAATTAATTATAATTAATAATTTACTGCAAATGGATATTTTGCATCCATCTGCCTTTGACACAAGTATAAATTTTAAGATATTTGTGTTAGCATTTTTCACTCAAGTCAATAACTGGTTGCATATGTTCTAAAAAATGTATGTAATACAGATTTATTAAAACTATAAATTATTACAAGTCGCTATTGGCAACAGCGGAGGACGCAGAATCAATTTTTTGTTTTTGAAAGGAGGTTCAAAGAAAAATCCATAACACCATCCGCCGTTGTCTGGCAATATTTACTTTCTTCATCCGTCACAATCAGTATTCAACGCAAAGTCCATTATTGATTAGAACTACTCGCTCACTTAAACTTTTTTGGTCTTACGCTTTTCAATAAAGTATTTTTTTTTTCGTTGAATTATCAACAAAAATGTTAAGTTCTAGTGTAAAATATACGTACTCCAGAATTTGTTTAAGCTATAGGGTGGCGCAAAATTGCTTTTATGGTTTTAATTTGGCATAACTTTTTTATTTCAGAGTAAATTATAGATAGATATTTTATTTGGTACAGTATGCGAATGGGGAATCTTATTGACATTAAGTTTACTCATTTGTACTCTTTTAAGTTTATTTTCCATGACCTTTAGCAACATTCCAGGTATTATGGCACGGATTGGCGATAGTCGCTGGCTTATTGACGTAGACACGCTCAGTTGGGAACACTTAAGTCTGGTGTACTCAGCGTCTGTTATTGCACTCGTCGAAGATGTCCCGCAACAGAGCCATTGTATTGCTTGAAGCATTCACTGCGGCTCCATCCTATTGGAACCATAGTTGTGGATGATTTTGCATTGCTGGCCTCAAAAACTTTTCCAACATCGTCGAATTCGCTGCCGAAAACTTGTAACCATGTGATTTATTGTGTGTCCGCACATTTAAATATCGAAACCTTTAGTTTTCAACACAAAATTCGATGATTTTGTCGGATTTTCTTTTGTGTATCAATCCAAATTAAATTCCCTGAGTAATATTTTCAAAATTCTGAAAAACAAATATAAAGTTAAGACTTCAAGCCATGAAGGTCCGCTCCAGTACATCTCATTAGTGAGTCACTGATGAGTTCACTAGTGACCAGTAAGCACTACTGGTTAGCCTCCTTATGAACAACAATGCGCTTCATTCATGCATTTTTAAATGTCTTAAATTAATCTAGTGCCCAAACTTTCAAGCACACGAGACAACAAATTAACTAAGGATAACAACGATACAGCAAAAATTAAAACGTACACGTTCATGCACGCGATCGTTCATGAATGAATATATCCGAAATCTGGTTCCTAATCGATGAGACACAGCATTACCCATCACTAGTGATCCATGCAATACTTTTCGCTAGTGAGGTAACATATGAAGAAGCAGTTGTCGGAACACTTGGTAAATAAACACTTGTTAAATTTTATAAATAGTATCCTCTGGAGTTTATTATCAAAAAAAATAATATGAAAAATAAATTAATTGAAATTTTAAATCTCAAATAAAAAGTCAAAAATATAAAAATAATTTTTAAAAACTTAAATTTTACTTTTTAATTGACTCAATAATTGGTGACCCCTAATCGAATATGCCGATTTTTCCCGACGATAAAATATTGAGTGCTGCAGGTGATCAGGCAGTAAGTGCAACACCGTCGCATCAAAATCGTCAAATGGTTGCTTCAGAAGTTTCGTCTGCGCGTATACCAAAGCTTCCTGTTTTTTGGAAGGATGAACCTGAAGTTTGGTTCATCCAGGTTGAGGCCAGCTTCCGTATATCAGGCATCACGCAAGATTCAACAAAATTTGAATACCTGGTGACAAATTTGGACCTGTCAATATTGTACATGGTGAAGGACATCATATTGTCTCCTCCGGAAAATGGTAAATATATGGCTCTGAAACAGCGCATCATCAGTTCGTTTGCAGTAACAGCAGAGGCACAGCTCAAGAAACTACTTAGTGGCATGGAAATCGGAGACCAAAAGCCGTCGCATTATCTTCAAAGAATGAAGCCCTTGTCCAGTGGTCAGGTTAGTGTAGATATTTTAAAAACACTGTTTCTTGTGCGATTAACAGATAAAATCAAAAGTATTTTGGCCGTTTGAGACACCACTGACATTGATAAGTTGGCGCTACAGGCTGACAAGAAATCTGAAGCATTTTCAAATTCAACAGCAATGTTTGTTTCTGAGCTAACACAAAACAACAATTCAGCTGTCTCATATGACTTTGCTCATAAGTTAGACACCATTATTGCCCAAATTGATGCATTAGAATCACACTCTAGGCCGGTTCAGCGACCAGAGGCAGCATCGCTACCGAATATACGCTCCAAGTCAAGATCTACGTGTAAATCCAGGAAGGATTCTGGCTTGTGCTGGTATCACTGGCGTTTTGCTGACAAAGCTATGAAATGCATTTTGCTATGCAACTTTTCGACCTCAAAAAACTAATTTCACCATCGATAATTATTTCAACCACCAATTTCGATGGAAATACGAACGGTCGACTATTTGTTACAGAAAAAAAACTTTAAGCAACAATTCCTTATTGATACCGGGGCAGACATTTCTGTATTTCCTTGCCGTAACCGCACAACACCATTAAAATTGTCACTATATGCTGCTAATGGTTCCGAAATTGTGACATATGGAAATAAACTTCTGACACTAGATCTTGGCTTAAGACGATGTTTCCGCTGGGATTTCGTGCTTGCAAACGTCACACGACCCATTATCGGTGCTGACTTCCTTCGGCATTTCCATCTCTTGCCAGACTTACAGAAACGCATTCTGGTTGATCGATCCACAAATTTACAAGCTTCAGGCTCTGTTATTCAAGAAATTTCTCAAGGTATTAAGATGGTCTCTGGTGATTCAGAATATCACCTCTTACTTAAAAAGTATCCAGAAATTTTCATGCGCGATTCGGACAACTTTTGCTCTAATCCTGGTGTCTTTCATCATATCATCACAGTGGGTCCACCAGTTTCTACAAAACCGAGAAGGATGGACCAAACAAAGCTGAAGGCTGCGAAAGCTGAGTTTCAATACATGCTTGACAAAGGTATTATTCGTTCTTCTGTCAGTTGCTGGGCGAATCCACTGCACATGGTTGTTAAACCAAATGGTGATTGGAGGCCATGCGGTGACTACCGTGCATTGAACAGCATTACTGTTGCCGACAAATATTCACTGCCATATTTAACAGATTTCCGAATGCATTTACATGGATGCACTGTATTTTCAAAACTTGATTTGATGAAGGCATTCTATCAGATTCCAGTTTTTCCAGCTCACGTGCCAAAAACTGCAGTTACAACACCGTTTGGTCTTTTCGAATTTTTGCGAATGCCATTCGGACTTTGTAATTCCGCACAAAGCTTCCAGAGATTCATCGATAACGTTTGCCGTGGTCTTGAGTTTGTCTTCGTCTACGTTGACGATGTTTGTGTTGCTTCCAGGACAATGAATGAACATCTTTCGCATATCAAGATACTTTTCGAGCGTTTCAAGAAGTTCAGAATGTTCAAAATGTGTTTTTGGTGTTCCTGAGATGGATTTTCTAGGACATCGGATAATAGTAAATGGAATTCTTCCATTACCAACAAAGGTATCTATTATTAAAGATTTTCCTCTTCCTAAATGCATTAAGGACTTGAGACGTTTCCTCGCAATGCTAAATTTCTATCGCAAGTTTTTGCCTAGAGGTGCCATGCATCAAGCAATTCTCAACGATTTCCTTAAAGGCACAGCCTAGATTGGACCCAATCTACAACAAACGTTTTCAACCTACGTAAACAAGAACTAGTCGATTCAACGTCCTTGGCTCATCCAGTTCCTGAGTCTAAGCAATGTTTAAAATTCGACGCATAAAATTTTGCTATTGGGGCTGTGCTCGAACAACTTGTTGGTCAATCGTGGCAGCCACTTGGTTTCTACACAAAGCGCTTGAATCCAACGCAAATGAACTATAGCACCTACGACAGAGAGTTACTTGCTATTTACAAGGGCATACATTATTTTCGTCATCAACTCGAAGGTCGCAAGTTTACCATATATACAGATCATCGACCCTTGGTTTTCGCATTTAAACAGAAGCACGAGAAGGCATCACCTAGACATCGAAATCACTTGGACTTCATTTCACAATTTTCGACAGATATTAGGCATATTCCTGGTGTCGAAAACGTGACTGCTGATGCTCTTTCTCGAATCGAAGCAGTTGAAAATCGAGCGGTTGACTATAAGCAATTGGCAAAACTTCAAGAAGACGACGATGAACTCTCAAAGTAACTGTCTACTTTCGCTTATTCATTTCCCAGACAGAGGCTATAAAATTTACTGTGAGATGTCAACAGGCGTCGCCCGCCCGTATATTTCAAGGACCTATAGAATGCAAATATTTAAGACCGTACACTGCCTTTCGCATCCAGGAATACGGGCTACTCTAAATATGATCCGCAAAAAGTTTTTCTGGCCATCTATGAATAAGAATGTCAACGAATGGGCACGATGCTGTGAAGATAGTCAACGCTCCAAAGTTTCACGACATACTTCAAGTGAGTTCAAAAAATTTCCAATCACCAGCAGAAATTTTGATACTGTGCACATTGATACCGTTGGACCTTTGCCACCGTCTGAGGGTTTCAACTATATTCTAACTTGTGTGAACAGATTCAGACGTTGGCCGGAAGCGATTCCAATTAAAGACATCCGCTCTGAAACAGTTCTTCGTGCATTTTATGACGGTTGGATTTGTCGCTATGGTGTTCCAAATGTCATCGTTTCTGACAGAGGGACTCAATTTACATCACATATGTGTTCTGATATTACCAGGTATTTAGGAGTTTCTCACAATTTTACAACAGCTTTTCATCCCCAGGCGAATGGTCTAGTGGAACCTTTCCATAGAACATTAAAAGCTGGGCTAATTTGTGCTGCTAATGAGCGTTGGACTATTTCCTTAAATACAGTTCTTCTTGGACTCCGGTCCGCATTAAAAGAAGACATAGGCACGTCATCAGCAGAGCTATTATATGGTGAAGTGATAAGATTACCTGGCGATTTTTTCAATCCAGTTATGGTTGAAAGTTATCCAATGACTTTTCTTGCATCTCTTCAAAAAGTTATTGCATAGTTACAGCCAAATCAAACCTGAAACCATAGCAACAAAAAATTCTTTATCAACAAAGACATTCATACTTGTTCACACGTTTGGATACGTCATGATCACCACCAAAACCTTTGCAACCAAAATATTCCGGGCCCTTCCAAGTACTTAAACGAAAATCAAAATTTTTCAAAATCAATATTTAGAACAAAACTCAACATATTTCCATAGACAGGCTAAAACTCACTTATTTGCTGAACACAGAAAACCAAAATTTAAACGAGTTGTCGCAAGTTTTCTTTAAAACAAAACATTAAACCATCATTTAATACTCATTTTGAATACAATTAATTTCGTGAATGCCTTAGTATTGACTAAAGGGGGAGTGCTGTGGGAACACTTGTTACACTTGTTAAATTTTATAAATAGTTTCCTCTGGAATTTATTATCAAAAAAAAAAAATAATATGAAAAATAAATTAATTGAAACTTAAAATCTCAAATAAAAAGTCAAAAATATAAAAATTATTTTTAAGAAATTAAATTTTACTTTTTAATTGACTCAATACAGTAATTGCTACCAGTCGTACTGGAGGGTCATTTCGCGCCACCCTGTGTTTTAGTTTCTCAAACAAGGAAAACTTTTTTACCGTTAAGTTAAAAAAAAGGATAACTTCTTAATGCACAAAAAGGTCTAGAGATTTCTTTTTAAAATAGCTAAGTAGAGCCAATATAAAGCAAATCAATCACAAGGCGGAACGTGAACTATATCATAGGTTCAAATGGATTTTTTGTTATCAAGGGAAGCAAACAACAAATCGACAGCTTAAACTTAAATGTTAAATCCGTAAGCACCGAGAATGGAAGAACAAAAATATCCATTTCCCAACTCACGTTCCATTCTGACTTTTGCGTTGAAATGATTTACTATAAAAGTCTCGTGAATATTCAAAAACATTCGTAACTTACGGAACAAATTCTCATAAAAGTTACTTTAAAAATAAAACGTAAATACTCGTGTTGTACGAACTCTGCATACCAAACTATGAGGTGTTGCCTCAGGCTTTTTTGAAATCTGTAAAGTAAACTTAAAGAATATTTTCATCGTTTCCTTGCATTGACTTCATTGAATTTTGCTTTCCTTTATGCGTGGCAAAATAAATGATTGATGAATGGAAGGGGATAGCATGGCAGCAGCATTATAACGACGAAAGTATTTTATGAGTTTTTGCTATTTTGGTGCTTCTTGGGTAAAAGAAACTGTGATATACATTTTAATGTGGGCGCAATATAAATTTTTGTTTCTTCAAAATAAGTTTAAATTTTTGAGGAAAATAGAACACTCAATAAATTATTTTTTCAATTAGACCAATTAGAGATAATTATGTTTGTACTCCAGTTTCTGAAATATGATGAACACCTTCAATTGCCAAGTTTAAGGTGCATTTTATCAATCAATTACCGGATTTAAGAGAGCGAATAGTTTTTATCAAAAATGGACTTTGCGTTGAATACTGGTTATGACGGATGAAAAAAGTAAATACAGTAGAGTACGGATAAATGCATTCAAGTTTTTTTTATGTTTTTGTGTACGTATGCGTTCTTTGCATTTATGTATGTAAAGCTCGGATAAAAGCATTAAAATTGCAATTATACAAACATTAAACTGTATCCTTAGAGTATGTACATTAGGTCAGGTCAATTCGTTCTAGAGGAAGAAATAACAAAGAGAACAGTAAAACTAGTTTTTTTTAGGCCCAAGGAACCATGGGTCTGAAATCAATATCGAGCCGCTGAAAATTTTTTGAAGCTTGGAAGTCGGAAAATCGTTAAAATATAGTAAGAATTACAAATGAAAGTTAGAAATTGTTGATCTTTTAATAAAAAGTTGTCATGGAGGGTTTTTTTGATACGAAGCATCTAATTTTGATATTTATTTTTTGCTAAGGCATACACCAGAGTGCCCTACAAAGGCACTACATATTTGAGGAGTTCTTGAAATTTTCTGGTTTTAGACGTGCTCAGTTACCGAAAATTTCAAACTAGGTGCACTCATTTGAAACTTTTTTATTCCATAATTTGGACGTTTCTAAGCGAAATGAGCCCTAGTGCGCCACAAAATTTGAGTGGGAACACTCCATCTCTCCCTTTACCAGACAGAGGAAATTCACCACATTTGAAAAAAATATAAAAGTTCTTTGCTTGCATAAATGCATAATAGCCCAAGAGCCGGCTGTAGAAAAGTCGAGTGTATAAGATTACACCATGGGACCAATGCCAAGTGATAGAGCTCGATGAGCCTTAATAGAATATCTAGGGTTGCCTAGGGATGCCCATGAAAAAAAAAACATCGATGTTTTTTTCGATGTGATGCATCGTAATTTGGTATATCGATGTTTTCGATATATCGCAGGTATTTTTCATTTCATTACTAGACATTAAAAGTTAAAAAGAAGCGAAGGAATAAAAAAATTCAATTTTTAGAACTCCCAATACTTATGACTTAAGTCTTGTATGAACAGAATTTTGTTTACTCTTTTAGCTTGCAGCTTGCCTTTGAAAAAAGTCTTTCAGATAGCATTGAGCTCACAACCTTAGCTAAATATTTACAGGCAATGTTGTACAACTTCGAACTTGCATTTTATATTATAATCTGCCTATCCTTCCAAAGCGTTTTTAATAAATCGGCTTACTGGAGTCCTCAAATAAACAGTTAACTCATCTGATTTATTGGTTTTCCAATTTCGCTGAACAAAATTATGGTGATCTGTACATATGTTAAAATCCGTCTGTAAAGTTTTGTCTGAACCGTCAGAGTAGGATTCCGCTCCTGCAGCACACGCTTCTTCACGAATATCGTTCTTCATCAAATCTTTAATTTTAATTAAGGCACTAGAGCAAGCCATTTGGTCTACGAAATTGAGTTTTTCGAAAATTGGATCCAATATTGTTGCAATAGCTAATGACGAAACCTGTTCGATTGCGCCCATACTTTTGTTGATCTCTCGCTTATGTACTCCCTTCATCAATGGTTCTTCAATTAGGAGACATTTTAGCGTTGAAATCATACAGCGTACTAATATAATAACTTTACTACTAGAACAATATTTTTCGCAGGATATTTCTTTAGTTGCAGCTTCAAATGGGCGTAATATATTAAGAAGCACTGGCAGTAATGTCAACTCCATACCAGTCAACATCGGTGGTGTTGTTATGTGTTGAATTAAAGTTTCGCTGACAGCATTTCGCAGCTCAAGAAATCGTTGAACCATATAATACGTGCTATTCTAGCAGGTTGGCACATCCAATACCAGTTTTGTGACACTTTTCACAAATTTCCGCAAATTTTCACTTGCTACACAACTTTGTAACTAGGCTCTTTACCTTAGACAATATTAACCAAATTAATTAAAGCATGGGCTGCGCTTTTTTTTTAAAAGCATAGTCGTAGCATTATCGGGGACTACTGTGGTGACTTTATTAGTAGTAAAACCCCATTAATTAGTAAGCATTGTTGCTATATATTCGAAATTATGGCTCTCATTCAGTTGATACACTCCCTATATTACTGACTGAAGTTCATTGCCGATACCGAAAAGAGCTGTGACACCTAAAAAACTTCTCATTTGAAGATCTGACCAGATATCAATTGTAAGAATGAGGTATTCTATCGTGGATAATTTATTTTTCATTGTTGTGGCTGAAACGTCATACTTATCGTCGAGCCAACGTGTCATAGTATTTCTGCTGGGAATCTTATAATTAAGTGCTATAGTTTTCAATAAATTCTTAAAGCCTTCATTTGCAACAAGTGCAAGAACGAAGAGTCATTGGAAAAGTTTGGGCAACTTAATAATATGAAAACTATACATAATAATTGCTAGAAACTGAACGCTTACCATACATAATGCGATTTTTGATATATCGGATAAATACATCGATTTTATGCATCGATATTGAGTGCTTTGATATATCGGGTTAATTCGATATATCATTACATCGAAGTTGTTTCATAAATCGATGTATATCGGGCGTCACTAGGGTTGCCTTGCCAAAGCCTGTCCCGATGGCCGAAAAACACGTTTTTTGGGCCAATTTTTCTTAATAAAATGTGTATAAGATTACAGCATGAAATGGGTATCAAATGATAGAGCTCGATGAGGCTTAAAAGAATATCTAGGGTTGCCTTGCCAAAGCCTGTCTTAAACTAGGGTTGCCTCGCGCTTTTTGGGCCAATTTTTATATATATAGCACTCAATTATGGTGATGCGTATAAGAATCAATGGCCACATCCCATCCCAGGGTAACTATTTGGTAACTTTTTTTTGAAGAAGTTAAATTTTTTGAGAAGGCCAAGCGCTAAAAAATTCAAAATCTTGAAGAAATAACATTTTTCGATTAGGTCCAGCGCTGAATAAAATTAAAAAGTCAAATTCTTCAAGCAATTCTAAAATTTTCAAAATTTCCAATTTAAAGTGAAATATTTTAAGAGGAGCTTCCCACCTAGCATTTAAATGATAATTTTTTTTAAAATCACATACACTCTAAGAAATAGAAACAGCGATATGTGGAATCACTATATTAACTATAGTAAAATTTCATACTTTAGTTTGTATTAATACTTATGTGTTTCGATTAAAATTCGAAGAACAAAATGTGTATATTAATAAATAATTTGTAGTTTACAACGTAATAGAGAAACAAACTTAGTATTCTTGGCCCTTTGCTTTTCACATTATTTATTAATGATGTCTGTAAATACTTTCGTTCAGCGAACTTTTTGCTTTATGCGGACGATTTGAAAATATTTAAGAAAGTTTCTGACATAAATGATGCTGCTCTTTTACAGAGTGATCTCAATAATTTATTGTCTTGGAGTTTACAAAATTGTTTACCCTTAAATTTTAATAAATGCTTTTCTGTGTCGTACTCGAAATCCAATAATTTGCATATTTATTCGTACTCTCTTTTGGGATTTCCTATACAGAATGTTAAGTCAATTCGAGATTTAGGAGTTATATTTGACTCTAAGTTCACTTTTGTTGACCATATAAATTATGTTGTTCCAAAATCATATTCATTACTTGCTTTCGTGCGTAGAAACAGTACAGATTTTTCTGACCCCTACACTCTGATTTGCCTTTACAACTCTTTTGTAAGGTCAAGATTAGAGTATGCTTCTTTTATTTGGAGTCCTTTCCATGCCATTCATTGCTCTCGACTAGAAAAAATCCAAAAATCGTTTTCGAGATTCGCGCTCCGTTCATTAAATTTCAGTGGATCTTTTCCTTCCTATAATGCACGAATTATGCTATTGGGCTTGAAATCTCTCGAAACAAGAAGAAAAATGCAATCCTTGATATTTGTTCATGACCTCATTTCAGGCAATATTGACTGTGCACATTTATTGCTTTTTGTTACTTTTAATGTACCTTCAAGAACGTTAAGGCACTACACGTTTTTTCATTCACGAATTCATAGAACTAATTATGCACTTAATGAGCCTATAACTCGTGCTTTATTGTTGTATAATCAACTTTCTTCTGTCCATGATTTAGATCTTTCTTTTTCGAAATTCTCTTTTAGGAAATTGCTAAATAGTCTGTATCTACTTTAATTTATCATTTATTATTGTAAGACTCGTTGTTATTTTAATTACTTATATTAACTTGAATTCTTTGTTTGTTTTATATAACATTTATATGAATATATTATTGTTTTATTTTTTTTTTTTTTTAAGTAGTCTGTAAGGATATTGTATTCCAAAGACATTATCAGATAAATAAAATAAATAAATAAAACTTATGAGTGTAATTTCACTCACTTAATTGGTATTTTTTTTAAGTTTCTCATGCATCAGTTCTTATGATTCGATATTAATTTTTTTTTACTCACATTCTATACATAAACTTTGTTCAGATCAGGCGGCTTTGTTAAATTTTCGCTTGTACTCAGAGAAGTGTTTTGATATAACAGCGCATGCGCATTACCCGAAAGAGCGGTTGAAATAGAAAGCGCGGGAAAAACATTCTTAGTTGCTGTTGTTTTGTTGCTGGAGGTAATCGAACTCGTGAAAACGCACTCACTGGAAACAGAGTGACGACGCTGCATCGGCGGAGAGCGCTCCACCGGCATCACCCACCGATCTACTAGGCTTGTTTACCTTTGTTTGAAATTATTTATTTTTCTTTTTCGAAACTAACACCCGCAAAAGACAAAATCAATGCAAAGTACATCAATTGTATTGAAACTCACTTCCGCAACCGTTTTCAAAAGTCTAAAATTTTTTTTAATTAATTTTTACCACTCGAATAATCAAACAACAACGGAGGCGATCGAAAACACGTCTGTCGCACTGAATGGAGAACAAATCTGCGATATTTGATTGTTTTTTTTTTTTTTTGTTTATGTTACTTTCAATATAAAAACCCAGCAAACATTCTGACTTTTTTTAGAGTCAGATATGAATCATAATTCTGAGCCTATACACTCATTATGAGTTCATAAAAGAGTCAGAAATGTGTGTATTTCCCTTCTTGAAAGGGCACACAAATATGAGTCAAAAATTAGACTCATATAAGAGTCTGAAATATGGAACTATTCTGAGTCGAAAAAATAAATGTTGTGAATCTTTTCGGAGATATATGAGACACATAATTCAAAGTTTTACGAGTCAAAATTTAGACTCATATTAGAGTCTGAAATGTAAAACTATTCTGACCCTAAAATTTCAATTTTTTGACTCTTTTCGGAGACATATGTGACTCATAATTTAGAGTTTTACGAGCTTCAAAAAAACATCTTCCATTAAACAAATAAACAAACTATTTTCATTTTGATGGACAATATTGTCTATTGTGACATTTTATTAAAATCAGTTCAGTTTATTTTGCCCTAAAGCGTTACAATTGTTTAAATAATTTTCATGTTATTGCTTATGCAATTTTTTATAAAAAGTACAGTAGATATGAGAAAATGAATGAACATGAATATGGATATTATGAAATATTAACAAAATTATACAAGAAAATAGTAGCGTGTTATTTTAAAGAGAGGTGTCAAGGGATACAACGCTGATTTTAAAATATCTGACTGCTGAGGATTATTATCATTAGTTGGAAGCTCGAGATCTTGATTATTATTGGTTTCAATTTCAATTTGAGGCTCGACTTATTGAGTAGAAGTAGCCACATGTGAATGATTGCCGTTCTGTTTATCAGCCCCAATACAACTTGAGTGGCTCTGTTCTGGGGCGTAGATTTGGAAAACATTCCATTTTTCTGCTGTTCTGTGTGAGCACTTAAATCCATTGGTGAACCTTGGGGTGTAGTTCTGAATAATTTTTTTCGTTGCAGAGTCAAAACTACATAAATGGGTTATTAGTTATTGGCGATGAGGTACTTCTACCAAGACGTGGTGGCGTTTTCCAACGTCGACAAAATTGCTATGAAACAAAAGAAAAACATTAAATTTTGCCCTTAAGAAGTTCACAGTAGTGTAATGTAGGCTTTACCTTTGCCTGATCTTTTTTCATTGGAACAGCCAATGCTTGAATTTTTACCTCTGGGCTTAGAGGATCACAATTGAGGTTCTAAAAAACGTCGGGAAAGTGTTATACAAAAAAAAATTTTGTTGCTATATGCATTTACTTACTGGTGGACTATTTGCAAAAAATGGTTGTCCTATTTGTGGTGGTACGGCCACAGAACGAATAACAGGCACGTAAAACGTTAATTTAATAATTGTTCGATTTTCTTAAATTAATTCCACACGCGATACAACACAATATATTTCTTTTTAAATTTTTTTTTTATTTATTAGTTTATTTATTTAAAGAAATTGCTACTATAGTAACAGTTTCAATTCAAATTTCGTTTCAGAATTTATAAAACAAATCAGAGTCAGAAAAGAGTCATAGTATCAGCGTGTTTGAAGTTCAGAATTTATGAAACATAATGGAGTCAGAAAAGACTCAAAATAATACGTGCCTAGCAACTAGTTTTAGGCTCATATTTTTATCAAAAATATGAATCATTTCAGACTCACAAAATCTGAACGCTCAGAAAATTGTTTAAAGGGAAAATACGTTTCTACAAACACAATTTTTGTTCTGTTTTTTCAATTTAAATTTATGGTCACCGTAGTTATACCCCACAGAGGTTATATTCAGTGTTACGGGAAGACTATGCAAGATAATTCAGTACACACGCTACACCTCCATGCAAAGGTCTTGGGATTGAAAATGGTGAAATCATGTTACGAAAATTCACAATTTGCATTCCGGTCTACTATTAGATAAAAAGTTGGCAAATTTCCAAAAGAAGGTGTGGCTTCCACTCTTAAAGCATAGCTTTAAAGCGATACACAGAGAGCTATTAATGTAAATGTTGTCAAAGTCAATGTGGATACGTTTAGTCAAACCAGCCAGTATGTAGTAAATGGACATTTAAGACTTACACACACTTTTACTGTTAACGCGACGTTGGGCATTTAATTTTTGGTTAACATTTCCACTAGGTTTTTATTAATATGATGAAAAACATTAATAAATCATTCATTAATAAATAATGCCACTGGTATTAAATTGATACACAACGGAATCCTTCGCTGCAGTATCGATCAGTTTGATCAGGAGAATCAAATCAGTTTGTACCACCTCAAATAATTGTTAAGGACATTGGATTTTAACGGTAAAACGTTTGAAATATTTTAAATGTTTATTGATGGCGCCAAATTTAAATAATTATGTAATCATTCTATTTTCTAGTAGTTTTTTCAACTTATGGCTTTTAATAAATATTAGTGTGTAAACCATGGTAAGATAGTTGATTAGTTGATGTATAAATGTGTGGATGATCTAAGCATGAAGTCGAATGTCAAAAGTAACGAAAATACTTAAGTCAATAAGTAACATAAGAGTTCAAATTCTGATTTTATTTTACACCAAAATTTTATACGTAGTATAATATGTAAGTATTTTTTCAGCAAAAAATTGTTTGTTTTTATTTCGAAATCAACGCGCTTGGCAATAAATTTTCTTACAATTTAACATAGCATTTTTTATTATCCTTTACCGTTAAGCATCTTTTATGTAGGAAAAGATTTATTTTATGTTCAAAACTTTCACATCATTTTTATGATTATCTGTGTGTTCGTATTTTTTAGCTGGTGTTATGTTAGCGTACTGCCCAGCAAACATTTGGATGATTTTTAAGTCTATCAAATTCATAGCAATGATTTTTTAATGCTTCTAGAAGAGATTTGCGCGATCAAACCTAAGCGCGAATAATAAACGAATCTTTCAACACTTTTTTGAAAAATAAATAACAGCAAAAAAAAAAAAAAATAGTACGACTAGTAGGGTGTGTCACGAAAAGTTTTAATGAAATTCAAAATTTTGTCACCATAGTCACATATGTATATACCAAAAGAAATTTTATTCAAATTGATAAATATTTTGGTCTCCCGGAATGGGGCTAAAGTTTAATTTAGTTTTACCAAAAAATTAGACACACAATTTTTTTAAATCATATATACATTAAAGGTCTGCGTAACCGCTTTTGAAACGGACATCAAGTCACTTGCCACATTTGAACTCTACTTAAGTTTTTATGTACTTAAATCATAAGTCAAATCAAAGCAAACCGCAAATTATCCGCTGATCCTAAGAATGTATCTGCATTCAAATCGCAATTCCCGACATAACTTTGGAAAATATTTGTTTTTATAAAGGCGCGCATAAAAAAAAGAAAAATTTTTTTTTTTCAAAAACAGTTTTTTTTTCCGAAAAGTACAACTAAAAACCTAAAAATATAAAAACAAAAAAATATTCAGAATGCATTTTTCAAAAAAAATTCAAAAATTCATTTCAATTTTCAACATTTTGGCTCTTTAATTTTTTTTTTAAATTAAAAAAAAAATATAAATAATTTTTTCCCCATAAAAAATTTTACGGCATTAAGCGCAGAATAAATAAAAGTTTTTTTTAAAAATAAAAAAAAAAATTTTAAAAAATGGTTTTTTAAAAAAATTTCAAAAAAAATTTTAAATTCGCAAAATTTTTGCGAAAAATTTTTTTTTTCAGAAACAGTATTTTTTTTTCAAAAAGTACAAGTAAAAATCTAAAATCGTTGGTATACCAATTATTAATTGATAGAGTTTTCTGTAAGCTATGAATTTTCGAAAAAAACACTTATTCTGAAAAAGTAAAAAAATCGTGAATTTCATACCCGCGTATCTCAACAACAAATAATACTAGGGCAAATTCCTGAACGCAGTTCTATTGCTGGACATTGATATTACAAGAATGCCAAATTTCAGCCAAATCGGAGCCAAAAAATTTTTTCGCTGGCGTTTTCGCGTGTTTTACCCCGTATATGAACGCAGTTAATTTTTATTTTTAAAACTTTTACGAAATATGCGTCATTTTTGAAAAATTCACTTATTTGTGTTTGTTTTGTACTCATATTAATTAGTCTTGTTTATGTATACATTAGGGTGTTTTTTTTCAAACTTTAGGACAGGGATTTTGTTTATTTTTTCCTATATTATAGCTTGAGGAATAAAAATAACTGTCCCAACATTTGAGCTTCCTAGCTCAAACCTGAAAACTGCACGGACAGAGTTTATGTCCAATTCCGTTGAAATTTAACGAAAAAAACGACTTACTAAAACGTAGAAAAGTCTGCCTTAGGTGCCAAGATATAGCGTTTTGGGTTTTTTAGTTGAATGGGGGTCGCCACCCACTATTGTAAAACTACGCCCACATTTTTCGTGTGACTAAAAGTGCGGAAAAAATACACCCGAAGGAGGTATTTTTATTTTTTTTTTTAAAAATTTGCGGTGCTGTGTGCCTATATAATAGAATCGGGTTTGAAGAAAATTCTCCCAAAATTCCAGCTTCTTAGATCAAACCCGCGAACCGCGCACTTACTTTGTTTTTTAGTGCAATTCGTATGAAAAACGAAAAAGCAAAACACGAAAAACAATTTTTTTTTGCGCTTTAGTAAATTTTCTGATTTTCGTGGTTTTGCTTTTTCGTTTTTCATACGAATTGTACGAGGAAACATATTGATAGCGCGGTTCGCGGGTTTGATCTAGGAAGCTGAAATTTTAAAGAATTTTCTTCAAACCCGATTCTATTATATAGGCACATAGGACCGCAAATTTAAAAAAAAAAATAAAAATACCTCCTTCTAGCCAACAAGAGCTACTGTTGATCGGTGAAAAAGTTACTGGCGATAAAAATTACATTAAAACTTTTTTTTTTTTTTTTTTTTTTTTTTTTTTTTTTTTTTTTTTTTTTCACTGTTTCAACTTATTTTTTATTATTATTATTATTATTATTATTATTATTATTATTTTTATTAGTACTATTAACCAAAAAAATGTAATTTAACAATTCATGTTCAAAATATATGCATAAATAA
Organism: Tricholauxania praeusta; assembly: GCA_949775025.1. Taxonomy (NCBI): domain Eukaryota; kingdom Metazoa; phylum Arthropoda; class Insecta; order Diptera; family Lauxaniidae; genus Tricholauxania; species Tricholauxania praeusta. The sequence goes on from OX459031.1 coordinate 49,175,044, forward strand.
TTGATTATTACTAATAATACTACATACTGTAGTTATTAAAAACTAGTATCGTATATAGTTCACAAAAATGATAACTTAACCATAACTAATGGGGTCGATAAAATTGAATAAATTTGTAGTAGATGCATTGATGAGAAGAAAAGAAATAACAATTCAAAAAATTCAAAATAAAAAATAAATTAAATTATGAAAAATACATTAATTTTTATAGTAAAATTATAATTATAATTAAAATAAAATTAAAAAAAAATAAGAATAAATTAAAAAAAAAAATTAAAAAAAAATTAAAAAAAAAGAGAAAAAATTTTTAAAAAGCTTATAAACCACTATACAACCCATATCTAATTAACTACATCAGCCAGTGAATTGATACATTCATATGTTAAGTTTAAGAGCCATGATTTTACTTCTCTACAAAAACTGGAGTTAGTTCTAATGCTTCTTAAACGACAAGGAAGACAATTGAACAGTCTAGGAGCTACCACTGAGTAAAAGTTAAAAAAATGTTGCAAATTGTGCGAAGGAATCAATGCTAGATTTTGATTATTTCTTCTTAAGCTATAGTTAGATGGATTACGATTCAAAAGGTAACCAGTTTTTTTAAAAAAACAATTTCAGGACTTTAAAACAGTATAAGTGTTTCAAAGGTAGAATATTTAAGGACCTAAAAAGTGGCAAGGAGTTATCATAACGACTTTTTTTGCAAAGAATACGAATAGCATGTTTCTGGGCAATAAGCAAAGGGTATAATTTATTGATATAAGCTCCTCCCCAACAAGTAAGTCCATATTGAAGTTTGGAATGAAACAAAGCAAAATAAATGCATTTAAGCAAATTTGATGAGCAGAACGACCTAAGGTGATATATCTGTCTGATGGCAGCCATTAAATATGTTTTTAGTGCAGCAGAATAATCAGACCAGTTCATTTTCCAATCGATTAATAAGCCTAGGTACTTAAAAGATTTTACGCTTTCAATCGTAAAACAATTGGAAGAACATGATGCAAGTTCATAATAGGACTCAAAAAGGTTTGAAGAACCACAGACTTTATTGCTAACATGAAATTTATCACAATTAGCGCTATGATAAACAAAATTTGGCAACATGATATCCTTGCCAGCAACATTGAAAAACATAATTTTAGTCTTATTACTAATCACTAATTTATGAGAGGTAAACCAGTGTCTAAGCAACTCAAGATCGTGGTTAATTTCTAAAACAGCATCGACAGAAGTATCACAAGAAAATGCGCATGCCATATCATCAGCAAATGCTATTGTCTTACTTAAAAATTTTTGTTCAAAAAGAGAATTTACGTAAATTAAAAATAAGATAGGACCTAATACAGATCCCTGAGGAACTCCTTTACTTATGTTTCTGAAGGTACTATAGCAGTTTTCAATTTTTACTCTTTGCACTCTATTAGACAAATATGAGGAAAACCAGCTATGAATAGATCCTCGAAACCCACATTTTAAAAGTTTATTTAGGAGAATTCCGTGATCGACTGTATCAAATGCTTTAGTGATATCAACGAAAAGAGCCGCCGCAATTTTTTTATCATTTAGACTACTATGAATGTTCGTGCAAAATTTTAGGAGGGCATCTTCTGTAGACAGACTAGTTCTAAACCCAAATTGAGAATCACTAAAGAATTTATATTTATTTAAGAAAGAAACCATCCTTGATTTCATTGCTTTTTCAAGAATTTTGGAAAAATTTGAGAGCAGAGAAATAGGTCTGAAATTGTTTATATCAGCTTTGCTTCCTTTCTTAAAAACCGGAATAACTTCGCCTTTTTTTAATTCCTCAGGAAATATGCCAGCATTAATACTAAAGTTACATAAGTAACAAAGTACATCTGCAATATTATAAACAATTCTCTTAAGGAAATTACTTGAAAAACTTCTTTCAGTGCTCGAGTAAGAATTTTTCAGTGACATTACAATTTTATAAGTTTCCCAAGAAGATAAAGATTCAAAATAAAAACTATTTGAATTAGTGAATTCCTGTTCCAAGCATAAGCATGAGGTATTCATGAGGCCATTATCACAGATTACATCACTACCTATACAAGAAAAATAATCATTGAATAGGTTAGCTACATCACTTGCATTTGAATATTTTACGCCATTTACTTCAAGTTCCTGAGCTATGTCGTCTCTAGAGTTCTTATTTAATAAACTATTTACCAAATGCCATTCCTTTTTTATATCACCCTTAATCTCATCAAACTTTTGCAGAAAATAATTGTTTTTGATTTTAGAAATTATCACTGCGATACTCTTTGATAATTCCTTGTAACGAGAACTGCCGTACAGATGAAGAAAAGCATTATCTACATTTTCATGAAAATTGAGTTTGTTATATCTACCGTTGGATTCGTCTTTTAAGTTTAAATTTAATTTTCACATTTTTGTAGATAGTGAATTTTTTCAACTATTTTATTAAGAAATATATAAAATATGCCCATGTAGATAATGCGTTTTTTTTTTCATCTGCAATTTCCGATAAATCGGCATAGAAAAACTGCCTATCTGCAATTTCACCTAGAAAATGAAATAATTTTCCAAATGCTTTTACACCATTGAAAAGAGCACCCCCAAAAATACCAAAAACCATAAAAAAATTGTAAAATGTTAAAATACCGATTTTATAAGAGAAAATAAATTTTTAAATGTTTTTCTTATTTATTCGATTATTGATTCTAATGCAGATAGTGCTTTTTTTTCATCTGTACGGTAGAAAATGCCCTTGCCCACATAAGCAGTGAAAGGAATTGTAAGGAAAGTTGCAGAAGTTTATTTTAAACATCAAACTTTTGTATGCAAGTTGGACAGTTTCTGCCAAAAAAATTCTCACCTGGCATTAGAATATAAGCTGGCGCGCGATCAAAATCATCGCCTCGTCAATTGAAATTAACCTTTCTGCTATTAAAAATGTTTGATGGGAGCGTTTGTGCAAGCAAATCAGTACAAATAAAATGATCATTTAAATTTACGCCAGAGTTGCCATTTAAAAAATTGAAGATATTTGGCAGGTCAAAAAATTATAGTACATACATATGTGCATATCCATCAGATTGGTCCTTTTAGCTGGCCTCGTTTTTTTTTTTTTTTTTTTTTGGAGTACATCTTCCAGCCATAGTTTTTCTTAAAGCTAAGGCTATCTTGAACTCATAATAAAGATTGTTCAATTGAGATTCAGATAGCTATTTTTTTAATTTGCATTTAAAGTAAGAAATATATGAAACTTTTCGTGTTTTTTAAAAATTGTCAATTTATTGGGTTTTTACGCTGTAGTCTAAAGTCTGTTGAGTACATCTTTCAGCCATAGTTTTTTTTGAAGCTAAGGCTGTCTTGAACTCATATTAAAGGTTGTTCAATTAAAATTTAGATACTTATTTTTTTAATTTGCATTTAAAGTAAGAAATATGTGAAACTTTTCGTGTTTTTTAAAAATTGTCAATTTATTGGGTTCTTACGCTGTAGTCTAAAGACTGTACATCTTTCAGATATAGTTTTTTTTTGAAGCTAAGACTGTCTTGAACTCATAATAAAGGTTGTTCAATTGAACTTCAGATAGATATTTTTTTTATTTAACTTTATATGTAACATTTCATGTTGTTTTTAACTAAAATCCAATTTTAACAATGTCTCCCTTAAAATTTTAATTGTTCCTCCTTGAATATTAATTAAAGATAGTCTTAGCTTCAAGAAAAACCATGTTTGAAGAGTCTCCTCAAAAAAAAAAAAAAATAAATAAATAAAATCGAAGCCATGGTCGAGGTAAGATGACAATTTCGATTTTATTTTTTATTTTTTTTTTTTGGAGCAGACTCTTCAAACATGGTTTTTCTCGAAGCTTAAACCATCTTTAATTAATATTCAAGGAGGAACAAATAAAATTCAAAGGGAGACACAGTTAAAATTGGATTTTAGTTAAAAACAACATGAAATGTTACATATAAAGTTAAATAAAAAAAATAGCTATCTGAATTTCAATTGAACAACCTTTATTATGAGTTCAAGATAGTCTTAGCTTCAAAAAAAAACTATATCTGAAAGATGTACTCAACAGTCTTTAGACTACAGCGTAAAAACCCAATAAATTGACAATTTTTAAAAAACACGAAGTTTCACATATTTCTTACTTTAAATGCAAATTAAAAAAATAGGTATCTAAATTTTAATTGAACAACCTTTAATATGAGTTTAAGGCAGCCTTAGCTTCAAAAAAAAACTATGGCTGAAAGATGTACTCAACAGACTTTAGACTACAGCGTAAAAACCCAATAAATTGACAATTTTTAAAAAACACGAAAAGTTTCATATATTTCTTACTTTAAATGCAAATTCAAAAAATAGTTATCTGAATTTCAATTGAACAACCTTTATTATGAGTTCAAGATAGCCTTAGCTTCAAGAAAAACTATGGCTGGAAGATGTACTCCAAAAAAAAAAAAAAAAAAAAAACGAGGCCAGCTAAAAGGCCCAATCTGATGGATTTGCTGATATATGTAAGTACATACTAAATATAATATATAATTCCATAGTAAAGAATCTTGATATCAATATTGCGTGTATAAGAATAATTTTTTTTTTATCAGGGAAAATTAATTCTGTAAAGACTTAATTATGCAAAAATACATATATCACAATAATCTCTTCTTCGTTATGATTACCTCGAAATACATGACTTAAATTATAAGATAAATTTATGCACAAAAAGCAAATGTACTACAATAGTCTTTATTCAAAGATTTCGTTACAAAGAAGAAGTGTAACATTGAGAAATCAGAAAACAAACATAGGAGACGTTCTTTACAAACCGAACAATTTCCGACTAATCGCTATAAATTTTTCTTACATATTCTAGGCATTATGAAAGTTTACAAAAATTTCAACAAATCTTAGAAGCCGGAAATTTGAAATAAAAATATTGTTTTCTGAAATAAGCAAAAAAATTTTTTTTCAAATAAAAGCTTACCGAAATACCAACAAATCTTCGAAGCCCGAATTTTGAAAAAAGTTTTCGTTTTTTTTTTTTATTTTTTAAAGTTAAAACCCAAAAAAACAATATTTCGGCATTTAACTTAAAATAATAAAAGCCGTAAACTTTTTTCAAAATTCAGGCTTCGAAGTTTTATTGGCATTTTAGTAAGCTTTTATTAAAAAAAAATGTTAATTTCCGATAGAAAATATTTTGAAAAAATTTTTTTTACCATTTCACTTAAAATAATATAAAACAAATTTTTTGTTTTCAAAATTGGAGTCCGGCGCTTAGTTAGCTTTCATTTAAAATCGATAATTGTGCATTTCCGACAAAGTTTTCGGTCTCTAGCAATTTTTGAAACAAAAAATACTTTTTTTTTTTGTCTCTCTAAAAACAAAATTTTTATTTCCAAATTCCGGCTCCTAAACTTGTTGAAATTTTGGTAAGCTTTTATTAAAAGAAAACATTGTTTTTGACAACATTGGCGCTGTCCAGTTATTTTTGAACCAAAACAAATTTAAACAAAAATATTTTTTCGGCATTTAACTTAAGACAGTCAGAAACGAAAACTTTTATTCGAAATTCGGGCTCCGACGACTTATTAGTATTTAAGTTAGCTTTTATTTAAAAACTAAATTTTAATTTCCTGCAAGATTTGCGCTCTCTAACGATTTTTGAACCAAAAGTAGTACTTTCCGAGGTGCGCGCAAGAATTCATTTATTTGGTAAATTCCGTATTTCGTACCATTCGAAAAAAGAAAGAAAAACTAAGTTTTTGAAAGGAAATTTGATGAGAAATCAAATGGAGCTCGTTCTATAACCTTTAAGCCATTGCTTTGTTAAAAAAATATTAGTTTTTCATCTTATGCCATAGACATGCTGCTTTTTTAGCTTTAAGACAATATAAAAAAATTATATTTCTGTTAAAATTTACCGGAGATATGACAATTTGAATATGACCATATATCACCATAAAACGAAAAATGTTCAAACTTTTCAACTCGATATCATTGATAACCAAATTAATTCCCGATACACGTTTTCACTCATATAATGACTAGAATACGTAAAAACAAATTGGAGCGATTTAAGAATGTGTTGGTCAGAAAGTGTTCGGTTTGTAAAAGAACGTCTCATAGACATGCTACCGAAGTTTTAGTTAAACTCTGTAAGTCCTTATGGAAGTACCACAGGCCCTAGGTTTATTACCTTCGTACATAGTACTTAATAATACCTTCATTTCACTACTAAACAAAATTAAGGAAATTACCTAGGCTTTTTTAGGTGCATACGTTGCCACACATTTGTTATTTAAAGTCAAAAAGATTTACCTAAGTTTTTTAAGTTTCATACAAAGATTGTTACCAATGTAAATTTAGGTATTTTGCAAAAGTTGTTTAGTCTGTAAAACCATATACATACTATGTACGTGTGAATCTGCTGAGCGCGTGTTTGTTTACGCGACAAATACATTACAAATTTAGCAAATTCGCGCTAAATGCTTGGGGGAAAAATTGATGCCTCTGCGAAAAATACACAATAAATTCGAAGCGAAAATCTATGACTTGTCTGACAGGATATTGATGACAGAGTTGAAATGAGCAGCAACAGCAAAAAACTGTAAAAAATAACAATAAAAGGAGAATAAAATCAAAGCCATAAAAAAGTGCGTCAAAGGATGTTCAGATTATTACAATTTTTTGCTGCAGGATGTTCGCAGCAAACTCATATTTAAAGATATGGATTTTTTCCTGTTGTGCGTGTATGTTTGTGTGGCGGGAAGTTTTTAGAAGATTATGTTTTTCCTCTTCACTGGAATTTGAAAGGTTGTTTTTTTTCGCCGGCACGATGAGTGGAAACCTATGGATTATGTAAATATAAGGGGTAACGAGCATTTGCCTGTATACAGTGAACCACAAAACTGGTCACGAAAAAACATATTTTTAGTTTTAAGGCTGTATTTTTTTTTTTCTGTAAAAAAGGTTTTTTAAAAAAAGTATGCAGAAAACTTGCAAGTTCTTTATTTTAGTTAAGTAAAATCAAAACTAAAATATTTCACATTTTGTGAACAGTTTTTATATTTTACGTGGCCGCTTTTGGCTTTTCTGGTGAAGCGTATTTTGATTCAAGAACGTTCATGGAGGATCGAACAAATCAAAGGAGTTAAGATTTTGATATTTGAAAACCAACTCTTAGCATTTCACACTCATTTGTTTCAGAGAGTGACTGAACTTGTGACCAGGTAAACGTGATATTTCTGAAATTCGTAACATGCTAGGTACAGTTTCATCAGTATCAAATTTTTTCTCGAATTCATCTGAAAGAGTACAACTATTGATAGATAAAATTTCCGAACGGAGTCCAGAAACATAAAAATCGTTTAAAAGCATTGTGTGCGACTAAATACGTTGATTCTTTCAGCGAATTATTACTGTTAACTCTTAAACATTACAAGACTTAGAACATAGCAAGACACCGAAGCGTCTTCAAAAGCGGTCCAACTTTCAGCTTCGATGGCACGCTCCGATTTCTTAGTATCGTTGGATATTCTAAAAATTTTTAATATTCAATCAAATTATCAACCTGTTTTCACAGATGCGAAAAAATGAAACGTCATATGATGATATTTTTAATGAAGCATCTTCAATCGCTGCTGAGTTAGACACTTCAATGATTCTTCCCCGCTCCGGGGATTCCGTTTTTAAGAAAAAAAAAAAAACGAATTTATGAAAAATTTTAATGTTATTTTTAGTTTACTTCAAAAAACTTTATTTCCAAAATGTATTTATGTCCTCTTCGTTTTTTTTTTAAATTCTCAAAATAAATATTAGAATTTCTGCGACCGATCGTGGGGAAGCGTTTTTTTTTTAATTTTTTTCCATTGTACCAGGGTGTGTGTACCGCCATAAATTTTAAGGTTAATACGGAAGATATTGCAAATTATACAAGCTATTGTGCTAATATTTAGTAAGCGGATGTTGAACACGAATAAAATGTACTTAATAACCAAAAGTAGACGGAATTGACTTGGGGATATTTCGACTTTTTAATTTCTATTCGATTTTTTCATCATTTTCCATATTACTTCAACTTTTTTAAATACATATATCCCATAAGAATTTTTTCGGCTTTCTTAACTTCTTTCAACTGTATTCGTCGTTTTCTTTTTTTATTCGACTTTTTCATCGATTTTGAATTGTTTCAACATTTTTAACATTTTCAATTCCTTGAGAGTTTTTCAACCGCTTTCAATATTTTTTCGACTTCTTCAATTTTTCAGCATTTTCCATATTTGTTCGACTTTTTTAATTTATTTCAACAGCCTTTTGCAACTGTTTCAATACTTTTTCAATCTTTTCACATTTTTTCTCGACTTATTCAAGCTCTTCAATGTCTTTTGAACATTTATTTAAACGTTACTTTCAATGCAGTGTTAGATATGTTAGTTTTGGAATGGCCGAATATTACTAGTAATTACTATTTTTATTTCACATTTCTTTCTCAAATGTTTCAGAGCTGCAATATTCTATCCTTATTTGGATCGTATAATTTCATTTTACCCTTAGAGCGCTCTCAAAAGTCCAAGCCTAAATTTAATAGTTCTTTTGGATTTATCATTTTTGATAAATATAAGACAATAAAATACCTTTAACGAATTAGTTCCTTCTTCAATTACATAGTCAATGGCCTATATACGGGAATGAATGAAAATATGGAAATGACCTCTTTTTATTGATTTTTGAATAGCTTTAGACTTTGTGTCCGATATGAGCAAATATATACTTATAATATTTGTTAAAAAAATAGATTTTCATCCTGAATATTAAAAACATAAAAAAGAAAGGTTTTTGAACTTAAATGGAGCAATTGAAATTTGGTGACTTTTATGCAAAGACCAAAAAAGTCACTTTTTTGAACTTTGACCGCTTGTAACTCCATCAAATCCTATCTGATCCTCATGAACAGCAAACCGTTATATAGAAGATAAAATTATTTTTTGAATAGTGTGCAACTGATTTAGGTCGAAAAAATTGATAGAAATATGACCAAATAAATGAAAAAAGTGCAGAAAAAAGCGTTTTTTTGGGAATATCTCGAAAGCGATTCTTAAGAAAAAACAAAATTGTTGTCATTTTTGGAACTTACGCCCCAAATATATAGAAAAAGTTTATGAGAAATCAGATCTTTTTTTTGTAAGCTAGTGTTATCAAAACCAAAAAAAATAAAATCGTTCTTCCAATGCATCACAATTCTATTGCAAGTATTTGCCACAATTCCAGCAGAACAAAGTTTTTCTGTGTTAAAATGATTGAAATCGTATTTAAGGTCTACAATGACAGAAGATCGCTTGAAAGGTTTGGCTTTGGAAAATATTCATAAAGAAATTGAAATTGTTGAATTATTTTGCCAGAGGAAACCTCGCCTTCTTGAAACCATTGACTGGACTACTGATTAGATTGTTGTAATATGCCGAAAATATAAAAATTGCTCGTTGAAAAATTCAATCAATGTGTATTTTCATTTAAAAAAATGTCAGCCCCCCCTGAAGAAAATCCTAGATCCGCCACTGTTTGTGAGTATCAGTTATTGTCACATCAATAGTATCAAGCATTTCTAGTATCGACGATATTAGTCGAGATAGAGGATTCATACTCAATAGGAGCGTACACATGATCAAACAATTCATCAAATTGATTGTCAAACAATATGACCGACAAAAAAATATATATGTTGTTTGATTAGAATTTTTAGATGTGAACGCTCATCAAATTGTAGGTCAAACTGTTTGATGGAAAACAAAATATTTTGAATTTCTGCTTGTTTGATAAAAAATTTGACCAACAATTTGATGGTGTCTACGCTCGTCAAATTCTCTAGTACATTTTTGTCACTTGAAAAAAGATCGCGCGGATAGTGCAATGCTAGGCAGCTGTTATTTATTTTACATATTAGAAGGATGTTTTTATTGTTTTGTTTTTTTTTTAACTGTGGCTAAAGCAACATTATTGTCCTGAAATCACTGACCAACTTCGGAAATCATCTCACACAGCGAAACACCTTCTAGATCAAGTTTATCGCCTGGTCAATTTACTAATGACAGTGTCAGGTTCAGCAGTTTCTTGTGAAGGTCAGTTATCACTTTGCGACGGTTAAAGACTTATCTTTGTTTGGAAATAACCCAAAAACGTATTACCCATACAACGCTCCTTCATGCTTATAAGGAAAAAACAGGATCCTTAGTTTTGCGAAGGGTTATGAAAGAACTCATCTCACGAAGAAATCGAAAAGCCACTTTTGGAAACATTTGAACAAAACTTACTTAATATTTAATTAATGGAAATCGCAACGAATAAAAAAATGTCTTCATACAAAATTATTTTTATGTCCAGTCCTAAAGTATAGAATAAATCCTTTTTTTTTCAGAAAAATCTATCGGATTTGTATGGAACGGCGGCCATAAATAGTAATAATTGCGCTAGACTCTTGAAATTTGGTACAGATGTTTTCAAGGTAAAGAGAACAAAAATTGGTGATTTTTAAAAAAATCGGTTCAAGGACACGCCTACCTCCCATACAAAGGTGGGATGAAGTTGTGACTTTTTTTCAAAATTGGTATCAATTTTCATTAATTTGGCAATGCTGATTTCAAAAATGTTACTAATTTTTCAATATCTCTTATAGTTTTAAAGTTATTATAGAAAAACAAAAAACGGTGGCCATAAGCAGTAAGAATAGCCCCAGAGTCTTGAAATTTGGCACAGACGTTTGTAAAGACAAAAGTCGGCAAGCCTCGTTTTTGTCTACACTATCGTCAAATTATGCATCTCAGTTCAATTGATTCCAGAAAGTATTGATTTTTTTCTACGTATTATTATTTTGATATTGTAATTATTCGTGAATTATTTAATTAATGAATTAATGTTGGTTAAGTTTATATTTTTGTTTAATAATGAAGTAAATAGCATTAAGACACAGTATCCCTAACAAGAATTTATTTTGCCCATACTTGCCATTCTATTAAATGGTAACACTGCTCACAGCCGGTCACAGCGAACATCTGTTGGAATGAAACAATGGGACAACGCGGTACAACATGAAAGGGGAGAGAAGCATAAAACAACGAGTCAACGTACAATCGATCTCAGTCGTGGCAGGCAGCCGTCGAAGACAGAAGTCAACCAGCAGCCAAGGAAACACCAGGTACATTTTCTTTTACTTCGTTGCGTAGTTTGTATTGCTCTTTGCACTCTATTTTTGGTATACCAGCAACGGCGCGCTTGTGTCTTGCTGTTGTATTAGAACTTACGGTGCTCGTACTAAGTGTGAATAACTCTGCGCTGGTGGAATATTCGTGCTCAGGCGAATTTATTTGTCCCGATAGTATAGTTGTATTTCCCTTTGCACTCTATTTTTGGTATACCAGCAACGGCGCGCTTGTGTCTTGCTGTTGTATTAGAACTTACGGTGCTCGTACTAAGTGTGAATAACTCTGCGCTGGTGGAATATTCGTGCTCAGGCGAATTTATTTGTCCCGATAGTATAGTTGTATTTCCCTTTGCACTCTATTTTTGGTATACCAGCAACGGCGCGCTTGTGTCTTGCTGTTGTATTAGAACTTGCGGTGCTCGTACTAAGTGTGAATAACTCTGCGCTGGTGGAATATTCGTGCTCAGGCGAATTTCTTTGTCCCGATAGTATAGTTGTATTTTCTCCGTGCACTCTATTTTGGTATATCAGCGACGGCGCGCTTGTGTCTTGCTGTTGTATTAGAACTTACAGTGCTCCGTACTGAGTACGAATAACTCTGCGTCGGTGGAATATTCGTTCTCAGGCGAATTTAGTTAACCCGATAGCGTAAGTGCGATAGGATAGGCGTAGTCTATATTTTGCGTTGCATTCTGTCCTTTGGTATACCAGCAACGGTACGCTTGTGCCTTGCCGTGATATTAAAACCGACAGTGCTCCGTACTGAGTACGAATAACTCTGCGTCGGTGGAATATCCGTTCTCAGGCGAATTTAGTTAACCCGATAGCGTAAGTGCGATAGGATAGGCGTAGTCTATATTTTGCGTTGCATTCTGTCCTTTGGTATACTAGCAACGGTACGCTTGTGCCTTGCCGTGATATTAAAACCGACAGTGCTCCGTACTGAGTACGAATAACTCTGCGTCGGTGGAATATCCGTTCTCAGGCGAATTTAGTTAACCCGATAGCGTAAGTGCGATAGGATAGGCGTAGTCTATATTTTGCGTTGCATTCTGTCCTTTGGTATACCAGCAACGGTGCGCTTGTGCCTTGCCGTAATATTAAAACCGACAGTGCTCCGTACTGAGTACGAATAACTCTGCGTCGGTGGAATATTCGTTCTCAGGCGAATTTAGTTAACCCGATAGCGTAAGTGCGATAGGATAGGCGTAGTCTATATTTTGCGTTGCATTCTGTCCTTTGGTATACCAACAACGGTGCGTTTGTGCCTCGCCGTTATGTTAAAACCGACAGTGCTCCGTACTGAGCAGGAAGATTAGAGAGGAAAGAAGTGTGTTAGGCCACGACTGGGATTAACCCGCGGAATCAACAAGTGACGCGATACAGCACCCGTAAGGCGTCGGTGCAGATCCCGCAGCAAGGAAAATTAATTAATATATTATTTTTATTTTTATACGAAATTATTGTGCATAGATATATAATTAAACTAAATTAAATAAAAGTGAATTAAATAAAAACGAACCGGCGGAAATATCATTATTGGAGATAAAGTTAGTCACCTGCAAATTATAAATATTTGTAAAGGAACCTTGGCATCGGCGAGTTAATACCCAGGCCAAAGGTTCGTTACAATGGCGCCCGAGCAGGGACTCGACTAACGAAAAACAAAATCTTAATTTAACGCGGTCGGAAATTTTTCCTAAAAAGAAAAGTGTTTTAAATTCTCGCTAATATATATGTACATTAATAAAGGTAAAATATCCACCAGGTAAAATATCTACAAGGAAACACAGAGAATACAGCAATCAACCGCCGAGTGAAAATCTGAACACGAAGTAAGCAAAGATTGTGAACTAAAATTAACTAAAGAAAAAAACTTTAAAAGATTTCGCAAGTGAATACTCAAAAAAAAAAAATATAAAAAAAAAAAAAAAACATAAAGTATATATACAGCTTAGTAACCACAAGTGATCTGAAAAAAAATAATAGTGACATAATGTTGGGTGTTTCGTGGGGACACAACCTAAAAAAAGATGAGCTGGTGACCTATTGTGAGGAGTTTGGACTTGACACACATGGCTCCGTAGATGAGATCCGGAAGCGGTTTAAACTATTCATAGCAGCAGATAACCATACCACGGAGATTGAAAACCGCCTAGCAGAACTGGAAAGCTTACACAAACGTTCAACGTCACCGAACCCGCAGGTGGGCAGATCGAAAGCAGCACCTTCAGATGAGCTTCAGCAGGACCACAGTAAAAACGAAACCATGACCGACGCCAGCGCACCGCCACCAAGACAGGTCCTCATCCAGACCCCGACGCTAGGAGCACCAACTGCCACAACGCCGATGTATAATGCTATGATTATGGAACAAATAAGGAAGTGGGATGTACGATACAACGGTAGTACGGAACCTTTATTTTTCACCGAACGTGTGGAGGAGCTAGCGGAAGCATATGGATTGGAGATCAACCATATTCCACGAGCAATGCCGGAACTTCTGCGCGACAAAGCTTCCTCATGGTACCGGAACAATAACCAGCAATGGACCACGTGGGCCGCATTTAAACACAGTTTTCTGAATTATTTCTTGCCCCCAGGCTATTTCGAAACACTGGACGATGAGATAAGGAAGCGGCATCAACAACCTCGAGAAAACTTTAAAGATTATGTGCTTATCATGCAAACCATGATGCGACACGCCCACTACACCACGCAGCAACAGACAGAAAGAATCTTCCGCAATTGTTTGGCAGAGTACCAATGGTACATAAAACGAAAGGATTTCGTTTCCCTGGCCGAACTAATCGCTCTGGCTGATGATCTTGAACGCATAAAATCGCGTGAATCAGAACGCCCAGTAGAAGTAACAAGGAGCAGAGCGGTACAGCATCGCATGGTGGCACAGGATACTGAAGAACGGATAAATGTCCGAACCGCTTGCCGGCGATGTGGTCAAGACGGACATTTGGAACGAGGATGTCAAGGTCGTCAGAAGTTATTCTGCTGGGTCTGTGGCAGACCCGGTGTTAGAACGATCAATTGCTGCCGGCTGTCGGGAAACGATGGCGGAGGCCGCCCCGATCGAGGAGGGGCGAGCACTCCAGAAAACCCCCCTCGCCCAAACTAAACCAAACCGTACGCGTATGTAGACGGGTGTACGCCAACATCATCGTTGGCGGAATAAAGGTGTCGGCCACCGTCGATACAGGGGCTACAGTAAGTTTTGTTCGGGAGTCATTCGTAAGCCGAATGAGCGAAGCGGCGGCTCGAGTTGCATATCGTGGTGACGTAAAACTGGCTGATGGATCCATGCGAATATTAGATTCGGCAGTTCGAGCACTGGTACAACATAGGGAGCGCACGGAGAGCTTTCAGTTCGTGGTCATGCCTGACGCTACCGAAGATGTAGTTTTAGGACTGGACTTTTTGACTAGGTTTGGTACTACAATCACCATTGGGAATGACACGATCATATTAGGTGAACATCCGTCACAACAACTGAAAACATGGGTCGCCAGTAGCAGCTCTCATCAGAATGCAGACGCTCAGGGAAGCTATCGGTGGATTACACACCATTACCAAGAAGCAACCCCGCCGCAACAGACGACAACAGAGCAGCAACATCCACCTTCGATAGCCCTTCAAGCAAACACCAACACACCTGCACCAATAAACACCCGTGGCAATGACATCGCACCCACGACACCGGAATACATAGAAGTGATGATGGCAGAGCCCTCCGGGACAACACTGGTTGACCATGCAAACATGATAACGGCAGAGCCTACAAGCACAGCATCCGTGGAGCCAGCAACAACGACGAAATCCTCAGACGTTAAGCTGACGACAGTAACTAGCAATGAACAGGTAATAATTAATAATTTTTTAGCTACAGAGCTTCCCAAATTCAACGATTTACAAGGGGTGACTCATATCACCAAACACCGGATTGTCATGATAGATGATCGTCCCGTCAAACAGAGATACATACCAAGGAATCCTGCCATGCAAGCTATCATTGACGACGAAATCAACAAGCTGTTATCTAAGGGGTGCATCGAGCCGTCTCATAGTCCTTATAGCGCACCTATAGTCCTTGTACGGAAAAAAACAGGCGCTTGGCGACTTTGCATTGACTATAGGCAATTAAATAGCAGATTCGTGCCCGACGCATATCCTTTGCCCCGAATCACTCACATCCTCGATCGACTGCGTAATGCACGGTACGTCAGCAGCCTAGACCTAAAAGACGGCTACTGGCAGATTCCGATGGAAGCCTCCAGCAAACAATTCACCGCTTTCACAGTTCCGGGTAGAGGACTTTACCAGTGGCGAGTAATGCCGTTTGGCCTACACTCGGCTCCTGCAACATTTCAACGAGCATTGGATGGAGTCATCGGGGCGGAAATGGAGCCCGTCGCATTCGCCTACTTGGACGACATCGTCGTTACTGGGGCCACCCTCGAGGAGCATTTGAAGAACCTGCAAGAAGTCTTCCGTCGGCTGCGAGCAACCCAGAGAAGTGCGAGTTTTTCAAAACAAGCATTCGGTATTTAGGACACGTAGTCAGCGGAGAGGGAATTCAGACGGATCCGGATAAGGTAGTAGCTATTTCAGAGTTAACACCCCCACAGAATATAAGGGGAGTCCGGCGTTTTTTAGGAGTAGCATCCTGGTATAGAAGATTCGTCCCAGACTTTGCTACGATAGTACAGCCACTGACAGCACTACTTAAAAAAGGGAAACATTGGAAATGGGGTCCTGAACAGCAGCAGGCATTTGAAGAGCTCAAACAAAAACTAACGCAAGCTCCAGTATTAACATGCCCCGACTTCAGCCAAACGTTCTCACTGCAGACCGACGCAAGCGATCTGGGACTAGGCGCTGTCCTAACCCAAGTTATCGAAGGGGAGGAACGAGTGATCGCATACGCCAGCCGCAGCTTGAATCAGGCAGAAAAAAATTATTCTCCTACTGAAAAGGAGTGCCTAGCCATCATATGGGGAATTCGGAAAATGCGCCCTTACTTAGAAGGGTATAAATTTATAGTGATAACGGACCACCTCTCATTAAAATGGCTGAATTCAATCGAAAGTCCAACCGGACGCATCGCACGATGGGCACTAGAACTCCAACAGTACCAATTTACGATTCAATATCGGAAAGGCAAGAATAACGTCGTTGCAGATGCTTTGTCTCGTCAGCCAATGGAAACCTGTCAAAGGATAACAGACAGAAACGAGAATGAGGAAAGTTGTAAATGGTTACAAAAGAAGAAAGCCGAAATTCTGAATCAGCCCGAAAAGTTCCCGGACTTCACTGTCGTCAATGGACAGTTGTATCGACATCTACCAGCTCACCTTGGAGACGAGGACTGCGAGCAATGGAAGCTTTGCGTGGCAGCACCGCTTCGTAAGAGGGTCATGGAAGAGAACCATGATAACCCCAGTGCCGGGCATCTTGGAATTAGAAAGACCATCGCTCGGGTCGCAAATCGCTATTACTGGCCAGGAATGTTCCGAGACATCAGCCGCTATGTGAGGAGTTGTACCTCGTGCCAACGGTTTAAAGTCAGCCAACAGGCTCCCGCAGGGGAGATGCTGATAACTATTCCAGAGGAGCCCTGGTCGACTATATGTGCCGATTTCGTTGGACCGCTGCCACGTTCAAAACACGGAAATACAATGCTGTTAGTTTTCTTCGATCGGTTCTCGAAATGGACAGAGCTAGTACCCTTACGGAAAGCCACAGCAGAGGGCGTAGTCAAAGCATTTCGGGACAGGATTTTGGCAAGGTACGGCGTCCCCAAAGTGTTGATTACCGACAATGGAACGCAGTTCACGAGCCGCACTACTAAGACATATTTCAACGAAATAGGGGTGCAACAGCGGTTTACAGCCCCCTATACCCCTCAGGAGAACCCCACCGAGAGAGCAAATCGCACAATCAAGACCATGATTGCACAATTCACCGAAAGCTGCCAAAGGACTTGGGACGAAAAGCTTCCTGAAATAACCCTAGCCGTAAACACTAGTGCATCGGAAACTACAGGTTATAGTCCGGCATTTCTCACCCAAGGCCGACAGCCACGTCTACCCAAGGCCCTCTACGACGAAGTCACCGAAGGGACAGGAAGGTCTACCCAGGAGCCAGAATCTCGAGCGACACAGCTGCGCGAAATCTTTGATATCGTCAGAACGAACCTAACGAAAGCCGCCCAGAACCAGGCCCGGCACTATAATCTGAGGCGAAGGCAATGGAAACCAGAAGTGGGGCAGCAAGTGTTGCTGCGACAACACCCTTTATCAAAAGCGGTTGATAGTTTTGCTGCAAAATTGGCTCCAAAATTCGCAGGGCCATTCCGTGTTCTAAAATTCACCTCCCCAGTTATAATCCAACTGCAGAGGAAAGGGGACAGGACTGTACGGACGGCACATCTAAGTGACATCAAACCCTTCTTCCCTCCCAGTCCAACCACTACGGTAACAACCTAAATTTGTTTCTTTGTCTCATTTCCAGTCTTAAACCGAAGAAGCAAATCAGACATGGCTCGCACTGAAACCAATTGGACTGAGGATCTGATGACATTTCATCACTGTGTGCAACAAATTATCACTGAAGTCGAACAGTCACGCTTTTCAAACGCACGAGCAAAGCCAGGCTCTTTGAACCAGGCCCAAAATAAAGCGTCGTCTCAAAAGCCGTCACGAAAGCCTAGCCAATCCCCACCTAGGAAAAGAGGAAGTGTAAAGACAAAAGTCGGCAAGCCTCGTTTTTGTCTACACTATCGTCAAATTATGCATCTCAGTTCAATTGATTCCAGAAAGTATTGATTTTTTTTCTACGTATTATTATTTTGATATTGTAATTATTCGTGAATTATTTAATTAATGAATTAATGTTGGTTAAGTTTATATTTTTGTTTAATAATGAAGTAAATAGCATTAAGACACAGTATCCCTGACAAGAATTTATTTTGCCCATACTTGCCATTCTATTAAATGGTAACACTGCTCACAGCCGGTCACAGCGAACATCTGTTGGAATGAAACAATGGGACAACGCGGTACAACATGAAAGGGGAGAGAAGCATAAAACAACGAGTCAACGTACAATCGATCTCAGTCGTGGCAGGCAGCCGTCGAAGACAGAAGTCAACCAGCAGCCAAGGAAACACCAGGTACATTTTCTTTTACTTCGTTGCGTAGTTTGTATTGCTCTTTGCACTCTATTTTTGGTATACCAGCAACGGCGCGCTTGTGTCTTGCTGTTGTATTAGAACTTACGGTGCTCGTACTAAGTGTGAATAACTCTGCGCTGGTGGAATATTCGTGCTCAGGCGAATTTATTTGTCCCGATAGTATAGTTGTATTTCCCTTTGCACTCTATTTTTGGTATACCAGCAACGGCGCGCTTGTGTCTTGCTGTTGTATTAGAACTTACGGTGCTCGTACTAAGTGTGAATAACTCTGCGCTGGTGGAATATTCGTGCTCAGGCGAATTTATTTGTCCCGATAGTATAGTTGTATTTCCCTTTGCACTCTATTTTTGGTATACCAGCAACGGCGCGCTTGTGTCTTGCTGTTGTATTAGAACTTGCGGTGCTCGTACTAAGTGTGAATAACTCTGCGCTGGTGGAATATTCGTGCTCAGGCGAATTTCTTTGTCCCGATAGTATAGTTGTATTTTCTCCGTGCACTCTATTTTGGTATATCAGCGACGGCGCGCTTGTGTCTTGCTGTTGTATTAGAACTTACAGTGCTCCGTACTGAGTACGAATAACTCTGCGTCGGTGGAATATTCGTTCTCAGGCGAATTTAGTTAACCCGATAGCGTAAGTGCGATAGGATAGGCGTAGTCTATATTTTGCGTTGCATTCTGTCCTTTGGTATACCAGCAACGGTACGCTTGTGCCTTGCCGTGATATTAAAACCGACAGTGCTCCGTACTGAGTACGAATAACTCTGCGTCGGTGGAATATCCGTTCTCAGGCGAATTTAGTTAACCCGATAGCGTAAGTGCGATAGGATAGGCGTAGTCTATATTTTGCGTTGCATTCTGTCCTTTGGTATACCAGCAACGGTACGCTTGTGCCTTGCCGTGATATTAAAACCGACAGTGCTCCGTACTGAGTACGAATAACTCTGCGTCGGTGGAATATCCGTTCTCAGGCGAATTTAGTTAACCCGATAGCGTAAGTGCGATAGGATAGGCGTAGTCTATATTTTGCGTTGCATTCTGTCCTTTGGTATACCAGCAACGGTGCGCTTGTGCCTTGCCGTAATATTAAAACCGACAGTGCTCCGTACTGAGTACGAATAACTCTGCGTCGGTGGAATATTCGTTCTCAGGCGAATTTAGTTAACCCGATAGCGTAAGTGCGATAGGATAGGCGTAGTCTATATTTTGCGTTGCATTCTGTCCTTTGGTATACCAACAACGGTGCGTTTGTGCCTCGCCGTTATGTTAAAACCGACAGTGCTCCGTACTGAGCAGGAAGATTAGAGAGGAAACAAGTGTGTTAGGCCACGACTGGGATTAACCCGCGGAATCAACAAGTGACGCGATACAGCACCCGTAAGGCGTCGGTGCAGATCCCGCAGCAAGGAAAATTAATTAATATATTATTTTTATTTTTATACGAAATTATTGTGCATAGATATATAATTAAACTAAATTAAATAAAAGTGAATTAAATAAAAACGAACCGGCGGAAACATCATTATTGGAGATAAAGTTAGTCACCTGCAAATTATAAATATTTGTAAAGGAACCTTGGCATCGGCGAGTTAATACCCAGGCCAAAGGTTCGTTACACGTTTTTTAGGTTAAATCAACAAAAATTTATGAATATATAAAAAAATCGGTCCACGTACACGCCTACCGCCCATACAAAGGTGGGATGTGATTGAGACTTTTTTTCAAAATTGGTATCGATTTTCATTAATTTGGCAATGCTGATTTTAAAAATGTTACAAATTGTGCGATATCTTGTATAGTTTTCAAGTTATTAAAGAAAAACTGAAAATTCAATAAAAAAGTAGATATACAGAAATGTTTTTTTTAAATTTATTTTAACCGTCTTCTTCATAGGCTTCAAGCATTTCTTGTGCCTCTGGTGATAACTCTTTATATTTTTTACCTCGCTTTATTCGAATTTGGCTGATAAGAGGATCAGAAGAAATCAGCAAATAATGCAAAACATCTTCGTTGTTTGCTACTCTAGAGCAACACCTGCTGTTGTGCAACCTCGCGTTTTTAAAAACTTTATTTGATGCTTCCTGAGCTTTTTCAAAGAAAAAAGACGTCCAATTCGAACTTCTAGTTCTTGCATAATTTGACTTCCATGCAATAGAACTTTGTGCACGGAAGGAGGCATGTTGTACCAATTGTAGTCCTTTTTATAAAGTTCCACAGTTTTTTCGGTATATTTGTCAGAGCTTTCGAGATTTATAACTTCTCCGGAAGCCAGAACTTGTAAAATATTCTACTATATTTGTTTTGATTAAATAACATTAAAATATTAATAGCAACAGCAATATTCGGTCGCAATGACTATTGAAACACTGTACGGTACGTTTAGTTTGTAATGAAAACATAAGTTTTTTCTGAACATATATTAAAGACATTTAAAACATATAATAAATTTATTGGAATATATAAAAGTATAGAATTATAACTATCATAATTAAGGACATAAGAATTTAAAATCAATTTTTTGGAAATATATTTCGATAATTATAATAACAAAAATGTTTATAATCGGACCCCCTATGCTGCACCATCCATATCTGCACTATGCTATGTTTAGTTCTAAGAAAGCGAAAGCAAAGAGGAATAAAAAAGAAAAAACAGCCTTAACCAGTTCCCCTCCATTTGAGGGAACTTCTATCTAAATTCAAACAAATTCCTTCACAATGTAAGCTTTTACAATTTATAAAATTGTTTTAAAGCATTGCGAAATGCGAAAATACACAAATATTTTTTCCTCCAAATATTGCAATAGAAAAAAATTCATTAAAAAAAAAGTTATGAATATGCGCAGCTTTTTTTTCTTTTATTTTGTTAATCATAGCTTCGCACATGATATATAAAAAAATTTTTTAAATCTGGAGATATACTTTTTTGTTTTTTGCTGTTAAATATTGCGAAATTTTTGAAACATGACTTTTTCAGCCCAAATTTTTAAAAAATCAGCATAATTCACACATAGAATATAAAACTTCAAGCAAACAATTTTAAAATAGCACAATCCATGAACTTTCTGCCAGTATGCAATTTTGGTAAATTTCGATACAAACAAATTAGTGAAAGCATTTAATAAAAGTTGATGTTGCGATTGATAGCTCTGTGCCATCGGTTTCCCTGCAGGCATTACCAAGGTTAAAATCGATTTTTATTTCACGACTTCATTCCAACACTACCTCTGACAGCGTTAAAAATTTTATCAGACAAAATCAAATTATTCCTGCCGACGCCTTCGTTTCTTGCAGGAAACTCGGTAATAAACCAACTCATGCGTCTTTTAAAATAACAGTGGCATCTTCTCATGTTTCTGCCATTCTTAAATCTAAAGCATGGGTGGATAATATCTATATTTCAGAATTTAAATCGAAAAAAAATGATAAAACTGCACGTTCCAATTCAAAAAACTGAAACGGCTATCCCTTTACTATCAAAATGTAAGGGGTTTGCGTTCCAAGACGCAAGATATCTTTTTATCAACTCAGAATTTCTCTGAGGATATTATCGTGTTTACCGAAACTTGGTTAAACAACAGCTTTCTCAATATGGAACTTTTTGATAATAGTTTCCATGTTTTTAGAAGAGACAGACACTTGGAAGATCTTTCTTCTGTTGGTGGAGGCGTCTTAATAGCTATAAAAAATCATTTAACCAGTTCATTAGTTGAAATTTCCTGTGCATCTAATATTGAACTGTTATGTGTTAAGGTTACACATTGTAACTCTAATTTATACATTCTTAATACTTATGTTCCTCCAAATAGTAGCGCAGATGTCTACGAATGTCTTTCGATGGCCGTAGAATATATTATTAATGAACTAGACACTAATGACGACATTTTGTTGTTAGGTGACTTTAATTTGCCTGACCTAAAATGGACTCCTTCGGACGATGGTACATATTTTTATGCATCTTGTCCAAAAACTCGACAACAACAAATTTTTGTTGACGAAATACTTTCAAATTTACAACAAGTAAGTTGTATAACTAACTGCCATGGACGACAACTTGACTTAGTCTTGGCTACAAATAGTAGCAATGTTGTTGTAAGAAATGCTATCCATGCTCTGTCTACGGTAGATTCCTATCATCCACCTTTGAGTATTGTGTACCAATCTGACAATGAAAATTTGACTAATGCATGTTCATCCATTAATATTTACGAATTCAATTTTAAGAAAGCTGACTTTTTAAAATTGAATGAAAATTTAAGAAATAAATTAGACGACTTACTCATTTGTTTTAATAACAATACATTTGATGATTGCATTAAATTTTTCTATGGTGAACTTTTTTCTGCCATAGCATTGTCGGTTCCATATACAAGGAGGTACGTTAATAATTCCTCGTACCCCTGGTATACAAAGGATTTGAAAAAAGTTCGCAATGGCCGTAATAGGGCATGGAATAAATACGTTTGTAGCCAGGACCGTAATGACCTTGTTGCTTATCAGCGACTGTTTCTTGAATTTAAAGATATGTCAGCTTTGGTTTATTCTGAATATTTGAATAAAATTAGGCTGAATATTCTTCATGACCCCAAGAATTTTTGGGGTTTTATTAATTCTAAAAAAAAATCTGACGGGTTTCCATCTGAGTTTAAAACAGTTGATGGGCTCACTAGCGACTCACAAGTTATAGCCGGGTTGTTTGCTAATTTGTTTAATGAATCGTTTTCTACGGATTTATTTAGCCCTGAAATCAACTATTTTGAATATATGGATAACGACCCTTTAGTTTCGGTTAATGAGATATCTTTCTCTCCTGACCTCATAGAGAAATATATTTCATCTGTTGATGATGACTTCAACTCCGGGCCGGATGGTATTCCTGCTACAGTTTTAGTAAACTGTAGCTCTGTGCTGAGTCAGCCCCTCAGTATTTTATTTAATAGATCAATTCAAGAAAGCTATTTTCCTAAATTTTGGAAAAATGCATACATTAGCCCCATTTTCAAGAAAGGGTGTAAGAATGATGTTTCAAACTACAGGCCCGTGGCTAAGTTATCATCAATACCGAAAATTTTTGAACATATTATATACGATCAGGTTAAGGTGTGCTGTGGTGAAGTCATAACAACTCGTCAGCATGGTTTTGTTAATGGCAGATCTACAGTTTCTAACCTCCTTGATTTCACTTCTTTTGCATTAAGCTCTTTAGACTCTGGTGGGCAAGTTGACTGCATCTACACTGACTTCAGTAAAGCATTTGACAAATTACCACATAATTTGATTTTGTTTAAGTTAAAGAAACTTGGATTTCCCTTAAGTTTTATCAGCTGGATTGAATCTTATTTATCTGATCGCTCGTATCAAATAAAATTTAGGAGAGTGTTTTCCTCCCCATTTAGCGCGACATCAGGTGTTCCACAAGGAAGCCACCTGGGGCCGCTCCTGTTCATTTTAGCAATTAATGACGTTACACATGTTATTAAAAACTCCCATCTGTTAGTATATGCAGATGACATGAAAATTTACAGGAACGTAAAGGGGGTTGGTGACACTATTCCACTTCAGTCTGACTTGAAATCCTTTGAAGTTTGGTGTTCTAAGAATAACTTACATCTTAATCCTGATAAATGCCAAGCTATGATTTTTACCAGGAAGAAAACTATTGTGGAATTTGATTATAAATTAAAAGATAAAAATATTTGTCGTGTCGATGTAGTCAAAGACCTAGGTATACATTTTGATACTAAGTTGACTTTTAATGAGCATATTAATCAAATTTGTAAAAAATCCTCATCTCTGCTTGGCTTTATTAAGAGGTGGGCAAAAGAATTTAATAGCCCTTTAGTAACGGTGACTTTATATAATACAATAGTGCGCCCTCACTTAGAGTACGCTAGCCAAGTATGGTCACCATTTTATAATATTCATATAAATAGAATTGAAAGAATTCAAAAAAATTTTATTCGTTTTGCTCTCAATGGCTTAAATTGGATTGACCCTTTAAGCCTTCCTCCTTATGAGGATCGTTTAAAGTTATTACATATGCAGTCTTTGAGCTCGCGTAGAAATATTGCGGATATACTTTATCTGCATCAACTTGTAACTGGGTCTCTTGCTGCACCAGAGCTTCTTAACTATATACATTTTAATAGTAATCGGAGGAGTACTCGTAACTCTTATCAGTTATTTTATCAACCGGTTAGTAGAACTAATTATATGGCTACAGCTCCTTTTAATCGCATGACAACTCTTATTAATAATTGCGAAGTTTATAACATTAGCTTGTCAAAAGGTCAACTCAAGCTTAGACTGAAAACTAACTGTAGCTAAATTTGTAGCTTAATGGTGGTGTGAATTTTTTTTTGTTTGTGTTGTCCGAGCCCCACAGCATGCTGGGTAAATTTTTTCTAACATTTATTCCTTAGACCACGTAAATTTATACATATAATTATTTTAATATCTATATGTCTATTTTTACATGGTGTGAGTGGGTATGTTGAGAAAGTGCGATAAAGCTAAGAAAAAATTATAAAATAAATAACAAATTAATGTGCATGATAATTTTTTCTATTCCATTTTTTATTGAATAAGCTTTTTACTTGGTATAAAGCTTCAATGCTAAATAGCTAAGAAGGCTATAATAGCTGTAGTAGCTAAACTCTATTATTATTGATATATTTTGTTCCTTCTAAAACTACATTAGGAAAAACCTGATAAAAAAAAAGTTATGAATATGCGCAGCTTTTTTTTTTTATTTTGTTAACCATACCTTTGCACATAATATATAAAAAAAATTTTTAAATCTGGAGATATACTTTTGTGTTTTTTTCTGTTAAAGTTCTAAAATTTTTCACTTTTACCATTTTTCATTCTAATTTTTGAAAATTCCGTAAAATTCATGTAAGACCGATAAAAGAAAACTAAGTTAATTTTTATAAAGAAGAAACAATGTACTTTTTGCCAATATGCTACATTATTGCATTTTGTTTCAAACAAGTTAACTAGAGCGCCTTATCTAACAGTTCCTTATATAAAAAAATTCATAGAAAATTTTTGGAGTAAAAAGTTCAACTTTGAGCCCACTGTGTCGCTAAATCCAAAACAAATTTAAAACTTTTATAGTTTTTTTTTTTTCATCCCATTACATATTATCTGACGATTGTACTACAAAATTTTTCAATTCCAACTACTTTCAAATTCTTCCTATTTATGGCCACAAAATTCCACTGTGCGACGCCCCTGGATAGTTTCTAAATCAAAAGAATTGATTCACTACGATATGACGTGAATAAGCTTTCCATTTAAACACAAGAGCTTCTTTATTAACACAAATGTTGAGAAAGAATTCATATTTCTTCTGTAAATTTTGAATAAATTTTCGAGAGAGTTCGAGCTCCGCCTCAGCATTTTTCAATATTGCTCTCCACAACATCATTGATTCATGCCACAACATCGTATTCGTCTTCGAAAAATGACTTCCCATTGCTAATACAATCTATCACTTAAGGCTCCGGTACATATCGCTCACTTACTTCAAGACTGGCATAACTCAAAAAACATAAAGTGGGAGAAAAACGCATTTAAAGTTTTCAATAAGTTACTTTTTATATGAAAATGATGAAAAGTATGTCTACATTAACTCTTCTCACGAAGCAAGCTTATGACATATTTTTTTGAATTCTATACACAAAATAAAACATAAAATGACGGATATTTCTGCATGATTAACTCAAAAATCACGTTTTTTGAGTTATGCCAGTCTTGAAGTAAGTGAGCGATATATAGAAAGCAGCGCATGCATTGCGAGCATCAGACACTTTGCATCAGATGCGACTAATGCGTGTGGTGTCACATAGAACGCGCGCTTTTGTTTTGTCAGTTTTTATTTATCGGAAATTTTCAATAATTTATTCCATTCCATTTTACTTTATTTCACATTGAATTCCAAATTAAACAAAACTTGCACAAATATGAAAATATTTATTTTTATATTTGTCAAATAAAGTGATGTTTAGTTTCTCTTAGCTGTCAAAAGCGTCTAACGCGTTTAAAAAGTTGAAAGTTGACGAACTTTGGGCATTGAAAGCAGCGCGCGCGTCAGTCGCTTTTGTGAATATATATTCTTCTGTCAAAGCGTATAATGCCGGCCTTAATACAAATTAGAAGTTGAATATTTCTATTAGACATCAATTTCAGTTTTGTCATTTGGCAGCATTGTTTTGAAGGCGAACTTTTATATTCGCCAACCATAATACCGAGACGTAGGAGAGTCACCAAGTAAGGCGAATTGACAAATTCAGGCGACTCGCGATCGGTAATAGGGCTATTAACTTCAAGAGAAACCATGGTCGAAGGGTGTGCTCAAAAAAAAAAAAAATCGAAACCAAGCCCGACTAAAATGACAATTTCTGTGGAAATGCACACAGGTATGTACATATCTGTGGCAATAAGGAATAACAGCTTAAGTCGATCTACGATGACAAAGCGAAACAAAGTAAGTTACATGCTCATACACAACATCATTTGTTGCTTTGTCTTGTTATCACAGGCCGACTTAAGCTGTTATTCCTTATTGCCACAGATAAATGTATGTGTTAATATGTTGTGTTACATTGACTCTGCTCCGGCTACAGCGCAGTCGTCGCATTAACAAATTTTCTTCTTAGACCCAAGTTCAAATCCACCATAATGGGTTGCAATCTGTTTAAATTATCAGCTTTCACACATCTGCCATACGTTTAAAAGCTAGGCTTCGCGAGGCCCAGTAGGTGCGCATCTGATATTGCTATATAAACAGAACAGTTTTGTTCTGTGGAGTTGGCGCAAACGACCCGTCTCTGGTTCCATTGCGTTCAGAAACCATGAACGTTGGCTTGCAAGAGACCGTTTGGTGTTCAGATATAAGAAAACAATTTGCAGACGACTCAAAGTCAAAATGGGTCTAGAAAAACCCTGCTCTGCACATCCTAGGGTTAAATACGTTCCGTTTTGATTTCGCGCACCAAACGTGTGTTAACATTAGTTGTGTGTTAAAATTAGGGTTTCGAACCCGAACCGAATCCGAACCCTGAACCCGCTCCGGAACAATGTTTCTTATTTCATTATGTGAACCCGAACCCAAACCCATTCAAAAATTCGGCTAGGTTCAATTTTTATTGTGGTAAGAAATTCAAATTGCATATTTTACAGAAGTTTTGAAAATTTCAAATTTCATATTTCACAGGATTGTTTTGCTCCAAGCAAGATTATTATTTGTTTGTTTTTGTTTTTGGTTTTTATTTACTTTGACAAATTTCATTGAATGAATGTGAATTTCCTGATTTTGAAGAAATTGATGATGAAGAAGAAGACTTAAATGCAAATGAAGAAGGATTGAAACTCTTGTCTAATTTATATAATGATATACAAATCACTTTAGGTGCATAGCTCATACTTCCCAGTTGGCAGTTTATGACAAAATATCTACAGTTAATAAGCGCAGAAATTTTTCTAAGAAGCCTAGAGCGCCTATTAAAACTTCTTTGGTAAAATTAGGCTTAAAAAAGCAAAGCTTGATTGTCCAACTCACTGGAATTCCACTATTTAAATGCAATTTTACTTTACTTTGCAATTTTAACTATGTCTCCCTCTGAATTTTAATTGTTCCTCCTTTAATATTAATTCAAGATAGTCTTAACTTCAAGAAAAACCATTTCTGGAGGGTGTGCTCCAAAAAAAATAAAAAATCGAAACCATGACGAAATTATCATTTCAGCCCGGCCATGTTTCAATTTTTTTGGAGCACACCCTTAAACTATCGTTTTTCTTGAAGTTAAGACGAAACAATTAAAATTCAAATGGAGACTTTGTTAAAATTGCATTCTACTTAAGTAAAGAAAAAACATGAAAAGTTGCACAACAAAATAAGTCTTTGAATTTTAAATGTTCCACCTTGAATATAAATTCAAGACAATCTTAACTTCAAGAAAAATCACGGTTGAAGAGTGTGCTCCAAAAAATTAGCAACGTGGCCGGCTAAAAAGACAATTTCGGTGGAAATGTACACATACATACGTATAGAGTTAGAAACGGTATCACAAACTAGTACGAACCAATGTGCACAAAAACGGACGCAAATTCGATTCGAATTCGTAACGAATTCGTTTGTGCGCATTTTGTTTTTTGTAAGTAAAACGAATTCGTTTCGAATTCATAACTGACTTCAAATACGAATTCGTTTCGAATTAATTTTTTGTTCATAAAACGAAATCGTTGGGATATTTTTTTTTTGTAAGTAAAACGAGTTCGTTTCGAATTCGTAACGAACTTCAAATACGAATCCGTTTCGAATTCGTTTTTTGTTCATAAAACGAATCCGTTTTGAATTCGTTTTTTGTTTATAAAACAGATCAAATTTTTTTGGAAAATTTTTAAACATTTCTTAGTCGATTAAAACACAACATATTTTTTAAAATTTACTTTGAAAATTTTTCCGGGACTTAAAAAAATTTTCCAAATTTTTTAAATTTTTCCAAAAACGAATTCGTTTCGAATTCGTAACGGACTTCAAATACGAATTCGTTTCGAATTGAAAAAAATTTTATTCTTAATCGAATTAGAAATGTTTTATAAGTCGAAAAAAACTAATTTTTTTTTTCCAAAATTTTCAAGTTTTTCCAAAAAAATTTGAGTTAAAAATTTTATAAGTTTTTTTGAACTTTTAAGCAATTTAAAATCGCTTAAAACATTAAATTTTTTTATGAACAAAAATCGAATTCGAAACTGATCCGGTTTATGAACAAAAAACGAATTCGAAACGAATACGTTTTACGAACAAAAAAAGAATTCGAAACGAATTCGTATTTGAAGTCCATAACGAATTCGAAACGAATTCGTTTTTTGTAAATAAAGCGTATCAAATGAGAGAAGATATCATTCGCCTTTGACATATATTTTAATATACGACAGGTAGCCTGACTTTGGAAATTTGTAAATCGTAAGTAAAATTTAATTTGATAATAAAATAAAATTATATATTATATAAAATTAATTTTTTGTCTGTCTGTCTGTCTGTCTGTCTCTTATGCACGCGGAAACTATCCAGCCGATTTTGATGAAATTTTTGCAGTATAGGCTATTAAACTTTTTTTTAGGGTGCATATTTAGGGTGGCCCTCATACACAAATATTTTCAAAATAGCGATTTCTCAAAGACAGGCAAATCGATTCTCATGAAATTTACACAGTATGGCTTTTATGTTAAGGACCACATATTGGATGGTAAAATTATTATTTAGGGTGCATACTTAGGGTGGCCCTCATACAAAAATATTTTCAAATGTCATTTTCACAAAGACAGGTTAGTCGATACACACCGAATTTACACCACGTACCTCCTATGTTAAGAGGCATTGTTAAGGATACAAATTTTTAATTTAGGGTGGCTCTAACACAAAAATATTTTTTAAATATCATTTTCTCAAAGACTGCATAATCGATTCTCTAGGAACTTACACCACATGGCTTTTATATTAAGCAGATAAGCTTAAAAAAATTTTATTTAGGGTGCATACTTAGGGTGACCCTCACACAAAAATATTTTTAAGTATCATTTTCAAGTCGATTCACTCCGAACTTGCACCACGTAGTTCTTATATTAAAAAGCATAGCTTAGGCTACAAAACTTTTATTTAGGGTGCATATGTAGGGTGGCCCTCACACAAAAATATTTTTAAATATCATTTTCTCGAAGACCGCTTAATCGATTCTCATGGAATTTACAGCACGTGGTTTTTATATTAAGAGGCACTGCTTAGGTTGTAAAATTTTTAATTTGGGTGCATACTAAGGGTTGTCCTTATACAAAAGTATTTTTTAAATAGAATTTTCACGCAGACTGCACATCGAATATACACCACGGTTGAGGTGTAGCAATGCGCACAGGGTAATGCTAGTATGCAATAAAGTCTTACAATTTGCATATTAAATAATAAAAACTTTTTTTTTTAAATAAAATTAATTTTTTTATGAACAAAAAAAATTTGTTTTATGAACAAAAAACGAATTCGAAACGAATGCGTATTTGAAGTCCGATACGAATTCGAAACGAATTCGTTAATGCGGACGATCCTTCCGTTTTTTCGAGAGGAATTTCATACGAAAACGAGTTAGTAACGGAATCCGAAACGAATGAATAGTACGAAGAAACGAATTCGTTTGGCACACTGGGTTACAACTGAAAATATTAACGACACAAGTGTAGTAGTATCTTATTCCGAAGATGAAAGCGCAGACATGCTAAAAGAGCTGCTAAAGGACAAGAAAAACAATTCAACATCAAAGGATTCGAAATTTCTCAGACTTATCTGAGGATTTCTGAAGAAAATACATTTCATAATTCTGGTTACAAAAAAAATTGATACACCTCTATTGTGTGAAGCTGCTCAGGTCATATTAGCTATTCCAGCAGCTCAAGTTAGTGTCGAGAGGGCTATTTCTGCATTGGAGTTTGCTTTAGCTTCGCAAAGAGTGCATCTTTATGAAGAATCACTAGAGAATATTCTACTTGTGCGTTTAAATGAACATTGTTTCCAAAAATAAATAAAATAATATTCTAAAATAAAAATGAAATGAAATTGTTTGATTTTCTTATTTTTTCGAAAAAAAATTGAACCTGAACTCGAACCCGGATCCACTAAATTTAAATGCATTGAACCCGAACCCGTGCCCGCACCCAAAATTTATAGGGTTCGAAAGCCTGGTTAAAATGGAGAAAAAACGTATTTAACAATGTTCATTTAATTTTGAATTTTAAAAAGGTTTGATTTAATTTTTTACGCTTCCTCGGTGTACTTTTAACCCTTAAATGCATAGCGTACCATATATGGTACGTGCCTAAAATCATAGCCAAATCTACCCAAACAAACTGCATCGGGTTAAGTTTTGCTCTAACTTGTAGCAGGCATTACCAGCTATCACATAAATGCCTCTTCAGCTCTCCGATGTTTATTTTCAGCTCCCAGTAAGCTGTCGAAGTGGTCGGACGTTGTGTTTACAAATAATTTTAAAAGTGATTTTCATCAGTGAATTGTACTATATATTGATAATTTCCATTATTCTTGTAAAAAAAGTATTGGGGAGTATACGGGAGTAAGTTTTAGCAACTTATTGAGAATGTAGTGCGAACCCGATCACCTGGAATAGTTTTTTTCAGGGACATAACTATTATAAGATTTATGTCAAAAAATTGGTTTATAATTATTATGAATAAGAAATATTTTATTAGTTGTCAATAACTATTATTTTTCAATGGATTTTTTTTACGTTGAGTCATAACTATTATGCATAAGAGATATTTTATTAGTTGTCAATAACTATTATTTTTCAATGGATTCTTTTTTACGTTGAGTCATAACTATTATGAATAAGAAATATTTTATTAGTTGTCAATAACTATTAATTTGGAAAAAATATTTTTTTACGTTGTTTTGAAAAAAGTGTTCAACAGATTTTCATTTTTGTGAATCTTTTTGCACCAATCGATGGGGAGGTGGTTTATATGACATCACCAGAGGTGGTCATCGGTTCGAAAATGAACGCGATTTTGACTCATTTTTGATGAAGTTTTTTTTGCTTCAATCAATGAAAAGAGGACTAAAAAGGATATTGGCCATCACTAGAAGTGGAACCGATCCTTGAAAGTGCTCGATTTAGGTCCATTTTCGAAATTTTTTTTGCAAAAAATCGATGGAAAGAGGTTGACAATGGGCTTTGGCCATCACCAGAGTTGGTCCCAACTAAAAAAGTGGTCGATTTTGGTCCGTTTTGAAAAAAAAATTTTGTACCAATCGTTGGAAAGAGGTCGAAGTCAAAAACAAAGGTACCAAAAAGTGCCCGATTTTGGTCCTTTTTCGAAATTTTGTTTGCACCAATCTTTGGAAAGAGGTCGAAGTCGAAAAAAAAAGTACCATAAAGTGCCCGATTTTGGTTCATTTTCGAAATTTTTTTATGCACCGGTCGTTGGATACAGGTCGAAAATAGATTTTGGTCATCATCAAAGGTGGTTCCGAGTCCCAAAATGTGCCCGATTTTGATCCATTTTCGAAATTTTGTTTGCACCAGTCGTTAAATAGAGGTCGAATATGAATTTTGGACCTCATTTGAGGCGGCTCCGGACCCTGGAAAGGACCGTTTTTGACCCATTTTCGAAAAAAAACTTCTTTTTTCTGTAATAAATGGGAAAAGGTCGAAAATGGATTTTGGACATCACTTAGAGTGGCTTCTGAGTCCGGCCCCGAGAAAGAACCGTTTTTGACCCATTTTCGGAAAAATTTTTTTTTTCTGTAATTAATGTGAAAACGTCGAATATAAATATTTGACATCATTTAGGGTGGCTCCGGTCCCTGGAAAGGACCGCTTTCGATAATTTTGGTAGTTTTCAAGTTCCGGAGCTACTCTAAAAGATATCCAAAACGCATTTTCAACCTTTCATAATCGATTGGAGCAATAAAAAATTTTATGGTGGTTCATAAAAAATTTTTTTTTTGCTCCAATGCATAGATAAAGCTCGAAAATGACTATTGTCGACATTTCCCTATCGATTCGAACAAAAAAAAAAAATTTTTATGAACCACCCTAAAATTTTTTATTGCTCCAATCAATTATGAAAGGTTGAAAATGCGTTTTGGATATCTTTTAGAGTAGCTCCGGAACTTGAAAACTACCAAAATTATCGAAAGCGGTCCTTTCCAGGGCCCGGAGCCACCCTAAATGATGTCAAATATTTATATTCGACGTTTTCACATTAATTACAGAAAAAAAAAATTTTTCCGAAAATGGGTCAAAAACGGTTCTTTCTCGGGGCCGGACTCAGAAGCCACTCTAAGTGATGTCCAAAATCCATTTTCGACCTTTTCCCATTTATTACAGAAAAAAGAAGTTTTTTTTCGAAAATGGGTCAAAAACGGTCCTTTCCAGGGTCCGGAGACGCCTCAAATGAGGTCCAAAATTCATATTCGACCTCTATTTAACGACTGGTGCAAACAAAATTTCGAAAATGAATCAAAATCGGCCACATTTTGGGACTCGGAACCACCTTTGATGATGACCAAAATCTATTTTCGGCCTCTTTCCAAAGATTGGTGCAAACAAAATTTTGAAAATGGACCAAAATCGGACACATTTTGGTACCTTTTTTTACGACTTCAACCTATTTCCAAAGATTGGTGCAAACAAAATTTCGAAAATGGACCAAAATCGGGCACATTTTGGGACTCGAAACTACCTTTGATGATGACCAAAATCTATTTTCGGCCTCTTTCCAAAGATTGGTGCAAACAAAATTTCGAAAATGGACCAAAATCGGGCACTTTTTGGTACCTTTTTTTACGACTTCAACCTCTTTCCAAAGATTGGTGCAAACAAAATTTCGAAAATGGACCAAAATCGGGCACTTTTTGGTACCTTTTTTTTCGACTTCGAGCTCTTTCCAAAGATTGGTGCAAACAAAATTTCGAAAATGGACCAAAATCGGGCACATTTTGGGACTCGAAACCACCTTTGATGATGACCAAAATCTATTTTCGGCCTCTTTCCAAAGATTGGTGCAAACAAAATTTCGAAAATGGACCAAAATCGGGCACTTTTTGGTACCTTTTTTTACGACTTCAACCTCTTTCCAAAGATTGGTGCAAACTAAATTTCGAAAATGGACCAAAATCGGGCACTTTTTGGTACCTTTTTTTTCGACTTCGAGCTCTTTCCAAAGATTGGTGCAAAAAAATATTTCGAAAATGGATCAAAATCGGGCACATTTTGGGACTCGAAACCACCTTTGATGATGACCAAAATCTATTTTCGGCCTCTTTCCAAAGATTGGTGCAAACAAAATTTCGAAAATGGACCAAAATCGGGCACTTTTTGGTACCTTTTTTTTTGACTTCGACCTCTTTCCAACGATTGGTACAAAATTTTTTTTTCAAAACGGACCAAAATCGACCACTTTTTTAGTTGGGACCAACTCTGGTGATGGCCAAAGCCCATTGTCAACCTCTTTCCATCGATTTTTTGCAAAAAAATTTCGAAAATGGACCTAAATCGAGCACTTTCAAGGATCGGTTCCACTTCTAGTGATGGCCAATATCCTTTTTAGACCTCTTTTCATTGATTGAAGCAAAAAAAACTTCAAAAATGAGTCAAAATCGCGTACATTTTCGAACCGATGACCACCTCTGGTGATGTCATAAAAACCACCTCCCCATCGATTGGTGCAAAAAGATTCACAAAAATGAAAATCTGTTGAACCTTTTTTTTCAAAACAACGTAAAAAAATATTTTTTCCAAATTAATAGTTATTGACAACTAATAAAATATCTCTTATGCATAATAGTTATGACTCATTGTAAAAAAAATCCATTGAAAAATAATAGTTATTGACAACTAATAAAATATTTCTTATTCATAATAATTATAAACCAATTTTTAAAAATAATTATTAAAATTGGGCAATTTTTTCAATCTGAAAAAAGAAAATAATAGTTATTTTGGGTCCCTGGTTTTTTTACCTATTTTTCTAAACTTGGAACACTGCACAAATCACACTTTTTGAGGTTTTCCGGGAAAACGGTGCA
Source organism: Tricholauxania praeusta (assembly GCA_949775025.1). Lineage (NCBI taxonomy): Eukaryota > Metazoa > Arthropoda > Insecta > Diptera > Lauxaniidae > Tricholauxania > Tricholauxania praeusta. The sequence continues at coordinate 49,210,055 of OX459031.1, forward strand.
TTTTTTAGGAAAATCAATGCTCATTTCGTGGTCAGCGTCTAATTTTACATAACAGGAGCTTGGTCTCCATACTGGGCGCTGACCTCATGCATTTAAGGGTTAAAGCTTAAAAACTCAATGTCTTTTATTACATATCAGCGGTGCGCACGGTTTTTAGCTGGTGGGCCTCACATACCATTATACATTTTTGGAGAGTCAAATTTTTTTAAACTAATTTTTTCGTCTTTGTTTTTATTTATAACTCTGCCAATTTTCAACCATTTTGAAATTTTTTTAAAGATTCTAACAGAAAATAAGAAGTTCTATAAGAATCAAAAAACAAAAGTTAATTATTTTGATTTTGGATGGAAATGCCAATGAAACAATTTTCACCCTAAAATGGGCATAACTTAAAATGGCCATAACTTCGTAAAAAAATTTCTTTAATCAAAACGGGAAAATATGGATCCCCTTATATCCTTTGAAAAACAACATATTTAATCGGCAACCAATTCTGTAACAAAAAAATAGTCCGCGTGCATGGCTTGAGATGGATTTGATCATAAGTACAGTGAAATTCCCCATAACCGGACACCCACCGTCGCAGTATTTTTGTCCGGTTATGGGAGATGTCCGATTATGGGGGAGGAAGAAGAATTTTCGCTTAAAACTGCCATTTACTGAGTTAGCTGATCGAATTTACACACCACGGCTTTTACACAAGTTTAGATACCAATTTGGTTAAAATCTAGTGAGAGTAGATTGTTTTAAGTTCGATTGGCTGAACAAAAAATATTGGGTTTAAAAATTCGTTTCTACATTCTTGATGTAATGAAATTCTAGGAAACCATCTCTGGCAAAATGCTTCTAACGGGCAACTTGTTTCAATGCTTCATCACATGAACTTATGGGGTCATCAATTTCATCATAAGCTTCGTCTTCAGACTCGCTTATCTTTGGAGTGGCACTATGATTTGCAAATTGAACTTCAGTATTGTTGTCTTCAGTTAATAAACTTTCATCGACTTACGAAAATTTGTCAAAACCAGCGTATCCTTTTTGAAATTTCGCAAAGGTTGCCGGCATCAAATATCTATTACATAAAACTCATTTTTTGTCTGTCTGTCTGTCTCTTATGCACGCGGAAACTATCCAGCCGATTTCGATGAAATTTTTACAGTATGTTAGTATCGATCGGGCGGGTGTCAAAGGCTGTATAACTTTTATTTAGGGTGCATATTTAGGGTGGCTCTCATACACAAATATTTTCAAAATAGCGATTTCTCAAAGACAGGCAAATCGATTCTCATGAAATTTACACAGTATGGCTTTTATGTTAAGGAGCACATATTGGATGGTAAAAATTTTATTTAGGGTGCATACTTAGGGTGTCCCTCATACAAATATATTTTTAAATATCATTTTCACGAAGACAAATAAATCGATTCACACCGAATTTACACTACGTATCTCTAATATTAAGAAGCATAGCTTAGGCCACAAAAATTTTATTTAGGGTGGCCCTCATACACAAATATTTTGGAAACAGCATTTTCTCAAAGACCGCTATATAGATTCTCTTGGAATTCACACCAAATGGATTTATGTTAAGAGGCAGAGACTAGATTGTAACAATTTTATTTAAAGTGCAAAATTAGGGTGGCCCTCATACCAAAATACTTTTAGATATCATTTTTACGAAGACAGGCTTATCGATTCACACCGAATTTACACCATGTAGCTCTAATGTTAAGAGGCATATCTAAGGCTTCAACACTTTTATTAAGGGCTTTTATATTAAGACGCACAGATAAGATCATAAAAATTTTATTTGAACTTCAAACTTAGGGTGGCCCTTATATAAAATTTTTTTACTTATCATTTTCACGATAACAGGTTAAACGATTTACACCACGTAGCTCTTATGTTAAGAAGCATAGCAAAGGATACAAAACTTTTATTTAGGGTGGCCCTTACACAAAAATATATTTAAATATCATTTTCTCGAAGACCGCAAATCGATTCTCATGAAATTTACACCACATGGCATCTGTATTAAGAGGCACAGATAAGGTCAAACAAATTTTATTCAGGGTACATACTTAGGGTGACCATCATACAAAAATATTTTTAAATATCATTTTCACGAAGACAGGTTAGTCGATTTACTCCGAAGTTACACTACGTAGCTCTTATGTTAAGAGGCATAGCTTAGGCTACAAAACTTTTATTTAGGGTTGCCCTCATACAAAAATATTTTAAATATCATTTTCTCGAAGACCGCTTAATCGATTCTCATGAAATTTACATCACGTAGCTTTTATATTAAGAGGCACTGCTTACGTTGTTAAAATTTTATTTTGGGTGCATACTAGGAATGGTCCTCATACAAAAGTATTTTTTAAATAGAATTTTCACGCAGACCGCACATCGAATCTACACCATGGTTGAGGTGAGGCGATGCGCACAAGGTAATGCTAGTATATAAATGCAAGAGTCTTATCAGGTATTGTGCGGTACATTATTTTTTAGAGTCATTTTATGGCTCTGAGATGTTAGAAAGAATGAGTAACACGAACTAAGCAACCAAACTGCACCAAACTTATTCACAGAATGAAAGAAGAAGTCCAACTCTACTCAACATTTTTGACATGCATAAATGTGTACATTCGCATTATTAGGGGAACCGCCAATATAGTTTCTTAGAAAACAAAATCAATTAGAATTTGTAAAAATGGGAAGTAGTACCAATTTAATACAATTTTTATTTAATTACTAGCTGTCCCGGCAGATGTTGTTCTGCCCTTTCCGGTAGGTGACGCGAAGCTGTATGCTATGGAATGTAAAAGCGAATCAGCCCATCGTTAAAGCGAAATCAACTTCTGTCCCTACTTTTTTACATATAGTATAGTATAGTATAGTATAGTATAGTATAGTATAGTATAGTATAGTATAGTATAGTATAGTATAGTATAGTATAGTATAGTATAGTATAGTATAGTATAGTATAGTATAGTATAGTATAGTATAGTATAGTATAGTATAGTATAGTATAGTATAGTATAGTATAGTATAGTATAGTATAGTATAGTATAGTATAGTATAGTATAGTATAGTATAGTATAGTATAGTATAGTATAGTATAGTATAGTGGACTTGGCAGACATTTTTCTGGTCTTACTGCTAGGTGGAGCGATGAGCTTAATTTACAATAGCTTTTGTGTTTTATATAATTCCCAAGTCTCAATCATCTGCATCAAAAGATTTCTGATATATACAAAATGTTTTATTCGCATACGGAAGGTGTGGCACCACCCATTATCTCAATGAAACTTCTTTTTGCCCGTACATTTTATATATGTATCTAGCCTCATTCATCTGCATCACAAACTATGGTATCTTCTTATATGGAAGGCATGGTACTGCACGGTCTTAGCTTTACCTCTTAATATGAAAGATACGTGGTGTAAATTCCATGTGCATCCATGCAGTGGTCTTTGTGAAAATATTGTTAAAAATATTGTTGTTGAGGGCCACCCTAAATATAAGTTTTGTAGGCTTAACTATGCCTCTTAATATAAAAGCTACGTGGTGTGAATTCGGTGTGAATCGATTAACCGGTCTTCGCGAAAATGAAGGGCCACCCGAAATAAAAGTTTTATAAATCAAATAATGTCTCTTAATATAAGAGACACGTGGTGTAAATTTCATGTGAATCGATGAAGTAGCCTTTGGGAAAATGCTATTTTAAAAATATTTTTGTATGAGGACCACCCTAAATAAAAAATTTGTAAGCTTAAATATGCCTCTTTGTATAAAAGCTACTTGGTGTAAATTCGGTGTGAATCGATTAACCGGTCTTCGTGAAAATGATTTTTTGAAAAATATTTTTCCATGAGGGCCACCCTAAGCATACACCCTAAACAAAAGTTTTATAAACGAAACAGTGTCTCTTAATATAAAAGACGCGTGGTATAAATTCCATGTGAATCGATGCAGTGGTCTGTGTGAAAATGATATCTTAAAAATATTTGTGTATGACTGCCATTCTAAATATGCTCCGTAAATAAAAGTTTTATGAGCTCAATTATGTCTCTTAATATAAAAGACACGTGGCGTAAACTCTATGTCAATCGATGGACTGGTCTTTGTGAAAATGCTATTTTAAAAATATTTTTGTATGAGGGCCATCCTAAATATGATCCGTAAATAAAAGTTTTATAGACTCAACTATGTCTCTGAATATAAAAAACACGTGGTGTATATTCCACGTTAATCGATGCAGTGGTCTTTGTGAAAATATTATTTTATAAAAATATTCTTTTATGACGGCCACCCTAAACATGCAGCCTAAATAAAAGCGTTATAGCCTTAACTACGTCTCTTAATATAAAAGACACGTGGTGTAAATTTCATGTGAAACGATAGAGTGGAGTTTGTGAACATGATATCATGTATAAAAAAAAATTTCTATGAGGGCCACTCTAAATGTGCACCCTAATTAGAAGTTTTATAGACTAAACCATGTCTCTTAGTATAAAAGCTACGTGGTGTAAATTACATGTGAATCGATAGAGTGGAGTTTGTGAAAATGCTATTATAAGAAAAAATTTGTAAGAGGGCCACCCTAAATAGAAGTTTTATAGACTAAACCATGTCTCTTAACATAAAAGGTACGTGGTGTAAATTCCATGTGAATCGATGCAGTGGTCTTTGGGAAAATGCTATTTTAAAAATATTTTTGTATGAGGGCCACCCTAAATATGCAGCCTAAGTAAAAGTCTCATAGACTTAACCATGTCTCTTAGTATAAAAGCTACGTGGTGTAAATTCCATGTGAATCGATGCAGTGGTATTTGTGAAAATGTTATTATAAAAAAAAAAAATTGTATGAGGGCCACCCTAAATATGCACCCTAAATAGAATTTTTAAAGTTTACCCCCTATTCTCAGACCTACCAAATATACACAAAAAGTTTCATAAGAATCGGTCAAGCCGTTTGGGAGGAGTACGGTAACAAACACTGTGACACAAGAATTTTATATATTAGATGTCCGTTTAAAAGAGATATTTTGATCAAAACGTTATAGAATATAGTGTCCGCGTCCGGTTATTGGAGCGTCCGGCTATCGGAATTAATTTTGTATGGAAAAGTTAATGAAAAGGGAGTGTCGCTGAAATATGCCCGGTTATGGGAGCTGTCCGGTTATGGGGGCGGTCCTTAATGGGGAATTTCTCTGTATATTTCTTTTTCATACCATACTTAAGAAGCAATTCAATTTTTTTGTAATTTTTAATTTTTTTTTTTTAATTTTTAATATTTTTTTAGTTTTGAATATTTCTGTTTTACGATAAGTTTGTTTTTTGACCCTTTTATGAAAATTCGGTTCATAATTTGTTATAGCTGAATTTATGAGCTCTTTTAAATGGGTATTGGTTAAATAAGAACGATATTAATTTTTATAAATTTTATAGTAGAAAACATTTCCTTAATATTGTAAGTCGTGCCAAAAATTGATAACAAACGATATGCTGCTGTCTTTAGTTTTGGATATTTTGTCATAGGTACACATTTCCAAAATTGATTCAAGGTGTTAGATTTATGTGGAATAGTTAAGCTTAAATCAGATTGCAATTCTAGCAACTCCATCTCACCTTCATCTTTATAAGGAAGAATGACATTACCAACATTTGAGGCCTCTTGAACTACATCTACTTACTTCAAAGGGGTTTTATAAAAATTTATTTAAATCATTCATACCTTTTAAGTCTAAAATCTATCTTCCAAATCATTGATCAGAGAATTTAACTTTGAAAGATATGATTCAATTGATTCAGGAAGAATCTTGAATCACTATCTTGACAATATTTCTTAAGACGCTGAAAACGAGCAAATGATTTATCGTTTAAATCTCTCTTAAAAAGTTATAATATTTTCTGAAATGCAAAAATAGAATTAGACAAATAGCCGATATGATTGCCTTTTTCTTGAAGAGATGTATTTAAAATACTTAAGTGCTCCATCATATCAGTGAAAAACATTAAAACTTGAAGCCATTTAGTGTCCTCTAGCTGGGGATATGACTATTATTTTAACTGTAAAAAAATAGTAATAGGATTTAACAAATTGAAAAACTTTATTAATACATTACTGGTTGAAAGCCATTTGACTAAACAGCAAATGATAAGTCTGTTGCCTGTTCGTCCAAATTAAGTTCATACACAAAGTTTCTAAATTGTTTGTGATTTTTAGAATTGTTTTTTATAAAATTTGCTAAAAACTCGTTGTTTTTACCAACCGTTGATGGAGCTCCATCCGTGGAAACACTAACTAGTTTTTGCATTGGCAGTAAAGGAATGACAGAATCAAATGCTGACTTAATATCAATACCTCTTGTTGTATCTTTCAAAGCAATTAAATCTAGCAACTCTTCTTGCACAACATCATCTTCTTTTAAAAACCGAATAAATATTGCTAATTGGGGATGATCTGTATTGTCAATGGATTCATCAAATCCTAAACTAAATGCAACACAATCTTTTATATCAAAGTGTATGGGATTTTGTTAAATGATTGGTGATATCTGAAATTCGACGTGATATCGTATCTCGTGGTGGTTGAATATAAGAAATAGACTTTAACAATTTAACATGAATTGGATCATGCGATGATATCGTATCAATTATATTTTTTTTAGTAAAATTGCCCTCTGTATAAGGCCGCTTGGCTTAAGCAATGTTCCAAGATATCTTAACACGTTGACGATGAAGCCGATTTTGCTTGTGTTTCCCCAGGGACCACGGTATTTTCGCGAAAAAACACCCATGGACCACGGAATTTTTTTTAAAGATATGTGTTCCCTAGGTAAAAAAAAGTTGTTTTTACCTAGTCCTGGATCTCTGGCGTCCTTCTAACTCCCTTTTTTGAAGAATATTCGTGTCGCACGTTTTCAGATGACATGGGCCTACAAGAAAAATATTACACTGGGAGCCCATGCCGCACGAAAACATGCTACGAGGCATACCATAGCATGCCATGCTTTATTCTGGCGAAATTTGTTTTTTTCAGTCGCCGTAATATTTTTACAGATATTATTTGAATTTTATTGTTTGCTTGCTTCGGTTGATCTATAAAAATCAATCATTCAGTTCGTAACATCAATGGATCGAACAGTTTGCAAGTACTCGTTCTAATCATTTCAGGCTGTGGACAGATACTTCTATATCTGAACTCAGGAAGTTCTTTGGACTGATTGTTTGGATGGGGCTGGTTAAAGTTGGGAGTATTCGTAAATACTGGTCGAAAACTCCTCTCTATAATTTTAAAATACCATCGAAAACAATGCCCCGGAACCGCTTTGAAATGTTGCTGAAGTTTCTTCATTTTTCTGATAATGAAAAAAATATATCAGTTCATCTCGGTAAAATAGCTCCTCTTTTAGAAATGCTACTGCGAAAATATCAGGAAGCATTTATTCCAGGAAAAGACTTCGCCATTGACGAATCGCTGGTCCCGTGGAGAGGACAATAAACAATAACTTTTTTCTTTTTATTACAGTTCAAAGCATCAGAAACATCGAACATTTTTCGATATATGTACATATGCTATTTTTTACTATTCATTCATGTTTCTTTCAATTCTAATGTAAATAAACAAACATATGTATAAACGTTTTACTTAATTTCATCTCATTAGCTTTGATTTGGTGTAGTAAACTTTTATGCTTAAAATTTTCTTCGAAAAAATAAGGCTACTAGGACATGCTATATACTAAAATGTAGGTAAAGTTTTTAACTTCATTCTCCAGCATAAAAATAATATATGACGTAGCACATAAAGTTTTGTTTAAAAAAAACAAAAAGTACTAGCGTCGCACGTTTTTGTGCGACATGGTCCCCCAGGAATATTAGGTGTCGCACGTTTTCGTGCGACATGGGCCCCCATGAAAAGTAGGTGTCGCACGTTTTCGTGCGACGCTGTCGTCAACGTGTTAAAACTGACTTCTAATTCAGATTTAGTTTGTTCGGTGAATTTTTTAATTTGAGAAGTTTGTTGTTTACTTGATAACTTTAGATGATTTTTTTTTTCGGTACGATCTTTTGTATTCAAAGGATATTTTTTTGAAAAGTCTGTATGTACTGATTCGTGATGGCGTTTACAAGCTTTTAAGGAAGATATAGTAAAATTAGATATCAAAAAAACAGGCCTGACCATTTTTTTCAATAAATGCATAGGCATGTTATCATGCCTTTTGAAACTTTCTCTTCTCCTCCGAAATTCTTCTTTTTAAATTTTTTTTGCGCACTCATAGCTTTCAGCTTGACGATCAATTTTTAAATTACATTTTAGCTAACATTTTTTCAAAGCAACAGTCAAATTTCAATTGAATCAAAGCATACTATCTGTGAACAAGTATGAATAATTTTAATTTTTTGTTGAAATTTGTATGTATTTACTAATATCCCAGTGTGCAAAACGAATTCGTTTCGAATTCGAAACGAGCTCGTTTCTTCGTACTATTCATCCGAAACGGATTTCGTTACGAACTCGTTACGAATTCGTTTTCGTATGAAATTCCTCTCGAAAAAACGGAAGAATTTTCCGCATATTATGAACAAAAAACGAGTTCGTTTCGAATTCGTTTTCTGTTCATAATACGAATTCGAAACGAAATCGTTTTTTGTTCATATTACGAATTCGAAACGAATTCGTTTTTTGTTCGTTTTTTGTTCATAGAACGAGTTTTTTTGTTCATTAAAAAATTAATTTTATTTAAAAAAAAAAATTTTTTATGTATGCAAATTGTAAGACTTTATTGCATATGTATATGAATTTTATTTTATTATCAAATTAAATTTTACTTACGATTTACAGATTTCCAAAGTCAGGCTCGAACCCATGTCCCAGCGATTCATAGTCATGCGCGCTACCTACTAGGCTACCTTTCATATATTAAAACATATGTCAAAGGCGAATGATATCTTCTCTCATTTGATACGCTTTTTTACAAAAAACGAATTCGTTTCGAATTCGAAACGAACTCGTTTCTTCGTACTATTCATCCGAAACAGATTTCGTTACGAACTCGTTTCGAATTCGTTTTCGTATGAAATTCCTCTCGAAAAAACGGAAGAATTTTCCGCCTATTATGAACAAAAAACGAGTTCGTTTCGAATTCGTTTTTTGTTCATAAAACGAATTCGAAATGAAGTCGTTTTTTGTTCATAAAAAAAAATTTTTCTAAGTCCCGGAAAAAATTTTCAAAAAAAAATTTTGAAAAAAAATTTTGTTTCTTAATCGACTTAGAAATGTTTAAAAAGTCGAAAAAACAAAAATTTTTTTGAATATTTTTCTTTGAAAATTTTCAGGGACTTAGAAAAATTTTTCAAAATTTGAGTAAAAAATTTTATAAGTTTTTTCTAACCTTCTAAGCAATTTGAAGTCGCTCGAAACATAACATTTTTTTATGAACAAAAAACGAGTTCGAAACTGATCCGATTTATGAACAAAAAACGAGTTCGAAACGAATTCGTTTTATGAACAAAAAACGAATTCGTTTCGAATTCGTATTTGAAGTCCGTTACGAATTCGAAACGAATTCGCTTTACTTACATAAAACAAAATTCGAAACGAATTCATTTTATGAACAAAAAACGAATTCGTTTCGAATTCGTTTTCTGAACAAAAAAACGAATTCGAAACGAATTCGTATTTGCAGTTCGTTACGAATTCGAAACGAATTCGTTTTTCTTACAAAAAACGGAATGCTCACAAACGAATTCGTTTCGAATTCGAAACGAATTCGCTTACGTTTTTGTGCACATTGGGTATGTACAATAAAAATTACTTATTTAAATCAAATCATATATTGGAAGTATGTTAAATTCTAAAGAAATCAAATGTTTATTGCAATTTTATTTGTAAATAATTTTTAGAAAAATTTGTTTTAAATACGTACTTATTTATGCATGTACAAATTTTATTCATTTTGAAAAAAAAAACATTGGCGGGCCAAATAAAAACAGCTCGCGGGCCGCTCTTTATTATATACAGTGGAACTTCGATTATCCGTCAGGCACGGGACCAGCAGCCTGACGGATAATCCAATAGACGGATAATCGAATATATGGCAGAATTTTGTTTTGAATCTGTATGGTGACGCTAGAATACAAGGTATTGAATATACATATACAATATATGTACTGTAATACAAAAACGCAAGAAAAAAGGATACGTAACAAAAAATGTTGATTTGTCATTTTCGTATTTTATTATCGAATAAAAAAACAATGTGTTGTCTTAATGTCTCCACTCAATTTTGCGTTGAACTGTAATGCTTTTCCAGCAGCAATTGGGCCCGACAATGGTATTCCTTCACTTCGCTTCTGAACAAACCATAAATACAATGCCGTGTCGAGAGCTTCGTTGGCTGGTTTTTTCGTCGTCTTACGTAGTTTTGCGCGACCATGCAATGATTCCATTTGAGAGACATACTTTTCGATCTCATCAGCATTTTTCTTTATGTCATTAATTGTGGTTCGCGGAATACCAAATTGAGTGCTCAAAGTTGTAATAGTAGATGCACCTTTTTTGATTTCTCTAATGATTTCCATTTTTTTTTACAATCGTAAGAACGGTTCTCTGGCGTTTTTGTTTATCAGATTCAGATGGTTGAGACTCCATTGTGAAGCCAATGTGTAATCCACTTGACTTGGCGAATAAAGTGCAACTAACCAACATCAATTAGATAGCGCAAATGAACAAAATCAATCATGTTATGAAATTGAATCACATACAAAGTGAACTAGATTAATGAATTTCTGCGAAATTTTCATTTCCGAATTTCGTAAGAAAAATTTCAGACAGAATCGCTTCGCGCATTGTGTGCATAAACAGAATCAAAACAAAACGAAAAAAAAAAATTTGCTGACAAAATGTGACGGTTAATCGGAGTGACGGTTGATCGGGCGACGGATAATCGAAGTTCCACTGTATATAAGTTAATAAAAAAATAAATTTATTTGTAATCCAAAATTATGTGTCGATCTCCATTTAATTTATATACTCAATGTTTTGTCAATTTTTGTTTACATCAATGTTGACAAGAAAATTTGGTAATTTAGCGTCTCAATAATCAAAGGTTAAAACAGAAAAGATATTCTGAGTTAAAAAATTGTGTCAACAAGGCTAAAGACACCCTTTTTTATTGAATATGAAAATTAATTTATGAATCACTATTTAGATTCGAACTCCTTCACAGTTTCTCGGAAGGCATCTTAAGCACAAAAGTTGGTTGCCTACTATTTCCCCAATCAGTATTGTTTTTTGTAATCTTGGAATATTCTGCAACGAAAATAAAATATAACGTTAAGCGGAGATCGGTCAAGATATAAAAAATTATAAAGGACTAAATTTAATGCAAATACTAAAAATTACAATTTGGTAACATATTTATTAATGTACAATAAAACTTGACAGAGATGTAGCGTTTTAAGTCGGATATAAGCAGGGCCGGCCTTAGCCATCTTAGCGCCCCGGGCGAGTAATTCCTTTGGCGTCCTTTTAAGTGTACTTATCTCATTACGATTAAAAAAACTTGTTTTGAATTTGTACCATATCTTTTTTTGAATTAATGGAAAACTACAAGCATCAAATGTATTTATTATTATTAACAATAACATATTTTAACTATTAATTCTTTAATCAGTGCACCTTACCCATCTATATTGTATTAAAATCTTATTTTTCTAAATTTTTTGTCAGCAAATTCTCTGATAAGACTGTCAAAATCTAGATTTTCTGCAACTTGATTGCGCGGCCAAACTATTTAATCTTGTTTGAGACATTGTAGACCGCAAATAAGTTTTTAACAATTTTGGCATAAAAAACTTCGTTCGCCATTTGCAACAGTTACTGGTATTGTTAACAGAACACGCAGCGATATCCAAATGTTGCGATATAACTCTTAAAAATTGTGTTTTTTTATAAAGTTTAATGTTTCAAAATGATTTGCTTGATTGTCTTCGAGTTAATGTTGCAAACCTAAAATTTCATCGCATAGCAAATCTCCATCAATATCAGATTTAAAATTGACCGTTAACTTTTCTTGCAGTAAAGAACAATGTCGCATTAGTTCTTCCTTGTTTTGATTATTTTTTATGTTGGTCGTAATGAAAAATAGAAATAAATCTAAGTCGACGGGTACCCGTCGGCAGGTTGCCAGTACGATTTCCTGACCACGTCCTAATTCTGTTTAACGCATTAGTGAGAGATACGATAAGCGACAAAATGACAGGTCGTGTTTGTTAGACATAGAATACTCATACCCACTCCTACGAGATAAGTCTATAAAAGTTAATACGCTGAGTCTATAGGTATTCAAATTAAGTGGTTAAGTTGAGTTGGCGCACGCAGCACCTTGTAGTGTCTGGCGCCCCGGGCAACCGAGCCGGTCGCCCACCCCTAATTTGATTGTGAAAGTGGTATTAAGAAAAGAGATAAGTTAACGGGCCCTAATTTTGTTATTCCAGTTGTTCGGCTATTGCGACAAAAAGTCATCGAGGCTGTTACCAACACAGATTTAGGAAAAAAAGTTGAAAGGTACCGTTTTGATAGAGTGGAACAAACGGCTCAAAAATATCGAAAATCATTCTTGATCCGTGAATGGTCTTAATTAATTTTGGAGATAACGCTGCAGTTGCAATGACGATCAGGAAGCTATCATCTGAATTAAAATAATGTACAGAAGAATCATCATCAGAATCAGATGCTGAAACAATAGCCAACGAAATTCAAACGGGTATGACAGTGAAAGTGTATTAAGGTGAATGTAGTGAAAACAACAAAGGATTTGAGCTGCTACAAAATAAACACCAAAGCTCTTTTAGTAATATTACATATGCATCTATTGCACACCTACGAGTTAAATTTAAAAAACATCCGATTTCGCTGAACTGTTGACACGTCAAAGAACTGAAAAGGATAGCACCACAGCCTTAGAAAGAGCCTTATTTTGGTCTAAAAATAGCCGTTTTTAAATATTTTAGTTTTAAAAGCTCACAAATCTAAATTCAAAGTTATGGCTATCATCTTTTTTTTTGTTACCCTGTCGGGAAATTTTCAACTAGCTACTGAAGTAATGGACTTATCGTCATATAAATGCTACCTAACTATAAACTGGTTGAAAAGTAATGCGGCAATAGTCAGTAAAATATACTGGGGCCACATCGAATATTTTTTTTTTGATTTTTAAAATTTTATTTGACTTATATGTCAAATAAAAATACAACTAACTAAATTAAAAAAAAAACATTTTGTGAGTTTGATACGGGTTAGTCCTCCCAAAAACCTTGACGGCCGTTTACGCTGAAAGTTTTATAGTAAATACTTATAAATGTTGACGGCATACATGGAAAGCAGCGACTTAAGGACTTTTCAACAATATACGAGGCGTTAATGGACCGGAAGAATAAAACTTAAGAGTGCATTTATAATTATAATATTTTATTTTCAACAGATGCAATTCGAGCAGTTTGCGATCCGGACAAAGAACTCAGGCTTGCATTTAAAATAATTAAAAAGCGTCATTTTCATAATGTGTGCATTTCCAAAAAATAAAAAATGTAACAGAAATAAAAATTAATAAAAAAATATTTGTTAAAGAAAGGCTTTAAAAAAAATTAAAAAAAAAACTTTAATAAATTTGTTAAAACACTAATTTTTCAACTAAAAAAATGTTTCTCAAAATATTTTCAATATAACATCTAACGTTTTTTTTATTTTTTTATACTTACATACTAGGGGTGGCAATCCCGGAGGTTTTTGAGTTTCGGGATTTTCGGGATCGAAGTTTCCAATCCCGGGATCCCGGGATTGATAGTTCTAGTAATTGCATACAAAACTACAAAAAAAAAACGAAAAGTTTATACTATTGTATATATAAAATTTAAATTGCTTTATTTCACAGTGTAACAATGAAGAATAAGAACGCAAAATAGTAGAAAAAATCAGGGACCCAAAATAACTATTATTTTCTTTTTTCAGATTGAAAAAATTGCCCAATTTTAATAATTATTTTTAAAAATTGGTTTATAACTATTATGAATAAGAGATATTTTATTAGTTGTCAATAACTATTATTTTTCAATGGATTTTTTTTACGATGAGTCATAACTATTATGCATAAGAAATATTTTATTAGTTGTAAATAACTATTAATTTGGAAAAAATATTTTCTTACGTTGTTTTGAAAAAAGTGTTCAACAGATTTTCATTTTTGTGAATCTTTTTGCACCAATAGATGGGGAGGTGGTTTATATGACATCACCAGAGGTGGTCATCGGTTCGAAAATGTACGCGATTTTGACTCATTTTTGATGAAGTTTTTTTTGCTTCAATCAATGAAAAGAGGTCTAAAAAGGATATTGGCCAGCACTAGAAGTGGAACCGATCCTTGAAAGTGCTCGATTTAGGTCCATTTTCGAAATTTTTTTTGCAAAAAATCGATGGAAAGAGGTTGACAATGGGCTTTGGCCATCACCAGAGTTGGTCCCAACTAAAAAAAGTGGTCGATTTTGGTCCGTTTTGAAAAAAAAATTTTGTACCAATCGTTGGAAAGAGGTCGAAGTCAAAAAAAAAAGGTACCAAAAAGTGCCCGATTTTGGTCCTTTTTCGAAATTTTGTTTGCACCAATCTTTGGAAAGAGGTCGAAGTCGAAAAAAAAAGTACCATAAAGTGCCCGATTTTGGTTCATTTTCGAAATTTTTTTATGCACCGGTCGTTGGATACAGGTCGAAAATAGATTTTGGTCATCATCAAAGGTGGTTCCGAGTCCCAAAATGTGCCCGATTTTGATTCATTTTCGAAATTTTGTTTGCACCAGTCGTTAAATAGAGGTCGAATATGAATTTTGGACCTCATTTGAGGCGGCTCCGGACCCTGGAAAGGACCGTTTTTGACCCATTTTCGAAAAAAAACTTCTTTTTTCTGTAATAAATGGGAAAGGTCGAAAATGGATTTTGGACATCACTTAGAGTGGCTTCTGAGTCCGGCCCCGAGAAAGAACCGTTTTTGACCCATTTTCGGAAAAATTTTTTTTTTCTGTAATTAATGTGAAAACGTCGAATATAAATATTTGACATCATTTAGGGTGGCTCCGATCCCTGGAAAGGACCGCTTTCGATAATTTTGGTAGTTTTCAAGTTCCGGAGCTACTCTAAAAGATATCCAAAACGCATTTTCAACCTTTCATAATCGATTGGAGCAATAAAAAATTTTATGGTGGGTTCATAAAAAATTTTTTTTTTGCTCCAATGCATAGATAAAGCTCGAAAATGACTATTGTCGACATTTCCCTATCGATTCGAACAAAAAAAAAAAATTTTTATGAACCACCCTAAAATTTTTTATTGCTCCAATCAATTATGAAAGGTTGAAAATGCGTTTTGGATATCTTTTAGAGTAGCTCCGGAACTTGAAAACTACCAAAATTATCGAAAGCGGTCCTTTCCAGGGCCCGGAGCCACCCTAAATGATGTCAAATATTTATATTCGACGTTTTCACATTAATTACAGAAAAAAAAAATTTTTTCCGAAAATGGGTCAAAAACGGTTCTTTCTCGGGGCCGGACTCAGAAGCCACTCTAAGTGATGTCCAAAATCCATTTTCGACCTTTTCCCATTTATTACAGAAAAAATAAGTTTTTTTTCGAAAATGGGTCAAAAACGGTCCTTTCCAGGGTCCGGAGCCGCCTCAAATGAGGTCCAAAATTCATATTCGACCTCTATTTAACGACTGGTGCAAACAAAATTTCGAAAATGGATCAAAATCGGGCACATTTTGGGACTCGAAACCACCTTTGATGATGACCAAAATCTATTTTCGGCCTCTTTCCAAAGATTGGTGCAAACAAAATTTCGAAAATGGACCAAAATCGGGCACTTTTTGGTACCTTTTTTTTTGACTTCGACCTCTTTCCAACGATTGGTACAAAATTTTTTTTTCAAAACGGACCAAAATCGACTACTTTTTTAGTTGGGACCAACTCTGGTGATGGCCAAAGCCCATTGTCAACCTCTTTCCATCGATTTTTTTGCAAAAAAAATTTCGAAAATGGACCTATATCGAGCACTTTCAAGGATCGGTTCCACTTCTAGTGATGGCCAATATCCTTTTTAGACCTCTTTTCATTGATTGAAGCAAAAAAAACTTCAAAAATGAGTCAAAATCGCGTACATTTTCGAACCGATGACCACCTCTGGTGATGTCATAAAAACCACCTCCCCATCGATTGGTGCAAAAAGATTCACAAAAATGAAAATCTGTTGAACACTTTTTTCAAAACAACGTAAGAAAATATTTTTTTCAAATTAATAGTTATTGACAACTAATAAAATATTTCTTATTCATAATAGTTATGACTCAACGTAAAAAAGAATCCATTGAAAAATAATAGTTATTGACAACTAATAAAATATTTCTTATTCATAATAATTATGACTCAACGTAAAAAAAATCCATTGAAAAATAATAGTTATTGACAACTAATAAAATATCTCTTATGCATAATAGTTATGACTCATCGTAAAAAAAATCCATTGAAAAAATAATAGTTATTGACAACTAATAAAATATCTCTTATTCATAATAGTTATGAATCAACGTAAAAAAGAATCCATTGAAAAATAATAGTTATTGACAACTAATAAAATATCTCTTATTCATAATAGTTATAAACCAATTTTTTGACATAAATCTTATAATAGTTATGTCCCTGGAAAAAATAATAGCTTTAAAATTGACTTAGAACACTTCGAGTTTTAATACATCTAAATCAAATTTACTAAGTTTGACTAGTAGAAGATAGTCACTATTAAAAGGAGATGAAAGAGGATAATCAAGCATTTATGACCAAACTTTCAATTTTATTTTAACATTTAAAAATTCGTGTACCACATTTTGTACTTGATTAATACTTTATCACCTTCTTCAAATGTGACAGTGATGGCATTTAGTGGCACCGAATGGCTCGCTCTCAGTAGACGCACCCATAAGTGTGCTTCATTTAAGTTGTCAAAATCTTTAGAAGCTGATTTCAGAAAAAAGCTTCAGACAAAAGTTTATCTTAGAACTTAAATTTTGGTAGGTCTAGGTATGGATCAAAATTTCAATGTCAAATCAAGGTCGGCTGTTTTTTTTTTTTTTTTGAAGACAAACCTGTATTTTTTGTTGCAGATTTGTATTTTATTATAAAAAATAGATATGTTTTGCTAATGTTATTTTTCTATTGCATTCGTTATTGATAAAAATTATTTAAGTCTATCATTTTTCTCCTGAATTATCAATTTTCAATACAAATCGCACTTAGTAAAAAATTCTTAAAATTAGTCAAAGTATTAAAAAATATATTTTTTTTGCTATGTGACATTTTTTTTAAGAAAATCTTAAACAAAAAATTGCTACAATTAAAAAAAATATTTTTACTCAATTTAAGGTTCAGACACAATTGTAGTGCATTTTTCAGGTTGATGCAATAATGTTTCATGCACATCAAATGTATTGAAAACAATTATTTTGCAGATTTTGTACTTAAATATGTCATATAAA
This sequence comes from Tricholauxania praeusta, assembly GCA_949775025.1. Classification (NCBI taxonomy): domain Eukaryota; kingdom Metazoa; phylum Arthropoda; class Insecta; order Diptera; family Lauxaniidae; genus Tricholauxania; species Tricholauxania praeusta. The sequence continues at coordinate 49,227,640 of OX459031.1, forward strand.
AGAATATTTATTATATAATATGTATAAAATTTTTTTCTAATCCCGAAAATACCGGGATTGTCTCTTTGTAATCCCGGGATTACTCAAGCCTATATTTATGTAGCATCATCACCTTATCAATTTCACTTTGATTTTATTCGAAATAAATTTCATAAGTAATCAAATAGTTTTAAGTTTTATTGTAAAAATTTTCAAAACATTATTAAAAAAACTTGATACTTAATAGAATGTTGTTAAAAGTTAATATCTTAATAAATATATAATTAATTGTTTAACAAAATAAATTGTAGACTTTATACCTACAATTTGGCGATCTTGCAAATAATTCAACAATCAACTCAAGTCAATATACAAACAATCAACAAAATATGCTTATGCACATATATCTTCAATCAAATTTCGAATGAGAAATCGTTACAAAATACATTTTCATATTCATATGTACCTGTGAACTATTTTACCACCAAATTGAAATAGAATAACCAAAGGAAATCTAAGCGCAAGTTATACCTATATATATATGGGTAGTTCTTTGTCAAAAAGGCCACCCCCTCTGCCCATTTCAGTTTTGACAAAAAAAATGTTCAAGCATATGAAAAAATCAGAAATTTTCTCAATTTCTTGATGCCGTCTGGTCTTTTTCGAAAAAATAGCTTTCTAACCTCAAAAAAAGTGTTTGAAAAGAAAGTGCTACTAAAAAATATACATAAATAGGGAATCTCTAAACGGTTGCACCACTTTTTCTCAGCCATAGCACAACGTAATCGCTCAATTTTTTTTTTGTTGGAAAGGTTGTAAGGAGAAGGGGGGACATGTATACTTTGTTTTTCAATAGTAGGCGGTGCCACTCCCCTAAAAAGGAAAAACGTTTCCTTGGCTAAACTAATGAACCGATTTTGATGAAATTTTGTTTGAAGATAGATTGAATCCTAAGAAAGATTATCTGAAACTCTGATTTCTAAAAAGGGGCGTCGCATCGCCTCAAATGTGAAAAAACGCTATCACGGGTGCCACTGCACCGATTTTGATTAAATGAAATCTGTAAGAGGCGTGGCACCGCATATCTACATACCAAATTTCATCAAAATCGGTGCAGTGGCACCCGTGATAGCGTTTTTTCACATTTGAGGCGATGCCACGCCCCTTTTTAGAAATCAGAGTTTCAGATCATCTTTCTTAGGATTCAATCTATCTTCAAACAAAATTTCATCAAAATCGGTTCATTAGTTTAGCCAAGGAAACGTTTTTCCTTTTTAGGGGAGTGGCACCGCCTACTATTGAAAAACAAAGTATACATGTCCCCCCTTCTCCTTACAACCTTTCCAACAAAAAAAAATTGAGCGATTACGTTGTGCTATGGCTGAGAAAAAGTGGTGCAACCGTTTAGAGATTCCCTATTTATGTATATTTTTTAGTAGCACTTTCTTTTCAAACACTTTTTTTGAGGTTAGAAAGCTATTTTTTCGAAAAAGACCAGACGGCATCAAGAAATTGAGAAAATTTCTGATTTTTTCATATGCTTGAACATTTTTTTTTGTCAAAACTGAAATGGGCAGAGGGGGTGGCCTTTTTGACAAAGAACTACCCATATATAAACAATATATAATATCTATAAGTAAATATAAAATCACAAAATCCTTTTAACTATTTAAAACATTTTTCCACTACTTAATTGTATTTTCTTTAAACATTTTAACCTTTTAATAATTTAGTAACAATTTCAATTTGAGGAATTTCAAATCTGTAAATCCTTTCCTTCCAATTAATTTATAATAACTTAAAATGCCTACCACTCGATCTCGCTCTCCTCGTCGCGAAATTAATCCTAATTTAAATGTTGCAAGTGACAACACCGAACCTTCAACTTCCACAAAAACTTACACCATTAACCAAACAAATATACCAACAACCTCTACACCCATAAAAACTTTAATAAAACTACCACAATTCTGGTTTGAAAATCCAGAAGCATGGTTCTTACAAATAGAAATGCAATTCTCTCTTAATAATATAACCAACGATATTATCAAATACCAAAACGTGATAATTGCACTTCAACAAGAAGTAGTATCAAAATTATTAGATATAATACAATTTCCTCCACCTTCTAATCTTTACGCAAATATTAAAAAAAAATGTATGTCAACTGTTTTCGCTTAGCGAAGATTTACGTTTCGAAAAAAATTTAAATGATATAGAACTGGGTGATCGTAAGCCATCGGAACTTTATCGTGATATAAAAATACTCGCCGGACCATTAACCATAGTTAGTAATGAATTTTTACAAAAATTGTGGATTACAAAATTACCTCAACAATTACAAATCCATTTAGCTACAAACATTTTTCAAAACTTCGAAGATCAGTTAGTAATGGGTGATAAAATATTTCAACTGTCTCATAAACCAGAAATATGTGTCATGTCAACACATCAAAATACAGAAAATTTCATGCAAAATCTTGTCCAATTAACGTCGGCAATGTTTGAAAAAGTAAATAACTTATCAAAAGAAATGGCTGAACTAAAATCCAATTCAAGAACATACCATAAACAACCTTTCCAAACTAATTTAAAACAAAATTTTTGCTGGTTTCATAACAAATTTGAAATTAAGGCACGTAAATGCATTCAACCTTGCTCTTTTCTTAAAAACACTAGAACTACCGAAAAATATGATAATAATTTAAACTAAATGCATCTATTATGACGACGACACATAATAGAACACATTTTAACCCAACTCGTCGTCTTTTCATTTTCGACAAAAGAAATAAACTTAATTTTTTAATAGATACAGGTGCTGTCGTTTCTATTGTACCAATCACAAAATTTAAAAGTTTAAAAAAAAACTCAGACGTAGTTTTAACAGCTGCAAACGGTACAACAATTAAGACTTATGGCTCAAAATTATTCAATGTAGACCTCGGTTTAAAACGTAACTTTTATTTTCCCTTCATTCTCGCAGACATTCAAACACCAATTATTGGCGCAAATTTTCTTGCAAAATTCGAAATTTTAGTTGATATCAAAAAGAAACAAATTATTGATCCAACAACAAAACTTATTAATTCTGGGAGATCAGGTTATTCCAAAATCTCAGAACTAAAAATTCATATAATAGAAAATAAATTTACAAAGTTATTAAACGAATATCCAAGTATAATCTCGGATCCTGACTATAGGAAACCCGTAAAACATTCCACAGTTCACAGGATTGAAACTTATGGATCATTACCCTTTTCCAAACCACGTAGACTTGATCCGTTAAAATATAACACAGCAAAAGCAGAATTCGATTTTTTAGTTAAAATCGGTGTTTGTCGTCCATCTTTCTCTCACGTTACATCTGCACTTCATTTAGTTCCCAAAAAGGAACGCAATGATTGGAGACCATGTGGCGATTACCGTAAGTTAAACAATATCACTATACCTGATCGTTATCCACTACCCCACATTCAAGACCTTAATAAAGATCTGAGAAACAAAATTATTTTTTCTAAAATAGACCTTGTTAGAGCTTATAACCAAATTCCTATGGCTGAATGTGATATACATAAAACTGCTATTACCACACCATTTGGCATGTTTGAATTTGTGAGGATGCCATTTGGATTACGAAATAGTGCTCAGACATTTCAACGTTTCGTAAACGAAATATTTTGTAAAATTGATTTTGCTTTTGTCTACGTCGATGATATTCTAATTGCAAGTGAAAATGAAGCACAACATATAGAACATTTACACACCGTTTTTAAAAAACTTGATGAATATGGACTCAATATCAAACCTTCCAAATGTGTATTTGGCGTCTCATCTCTTGAATTTCTAAGTTACCTAATTTCAGCGAAAGGAATTCAACCATCTGAAGACAGATCCAAAGTAATTCTTACATTTGAAAAACCAAATTCAATTACAAAATTACAAAAATTTTTAGGCATGATAAATTATTATCACAGATTTGTTCCATTATTAGCAGAATCATTAAGTCCACTTCATGATATTCTAACGAAAGCTATCAAAAATAAAGAAAAAAAACTAGTTTGGACTAAAGAAGCAGAGGACGCGTTCATAAATGTACGTAAAAAAATTCGCCAAAAACACTTTATTGAACCACTTTCGTAAGAAATCAAAACTGTCATTATCCGTCGACGCTTCAAACATTGCAATTGGATCAGTATTGCAGCAATCAAATGGAAAATCTATTGAACCTTAGCATACTTCTCACGAAAATTAAGTCCAACCGAAATTAAGTATTCAACATTTGATTGTGAGCTCTTAGCCATATACAATAGCGTTAAGCATTTCAAACATTTTTTAGAAGGTAGACAATTTACTATTTACACAGACCACAAACCTCTTACCTATGCCATTGATTCAAAAGCCGACAGATCACCTCGACAGACACGACACCTCGAGTATATTGCGCAATTTACAAATGACATTCAATACATATCGGGTAAAAATAATATCGTCGCTGATATGCTATCACGAATTCCAGAAATTGACGCAATATCATCTAATGATATAAATTTTGAAAAATTGTACATAGAGCAAAATAAAGATGATAAACTTAAGGCACTTATTTCGACCCCTAATCCTAAATTTAATCTAAAAGAAATATTTATTCCTGATTTAAAATTTGGTGCGACGTATCATATCATCCTCCACGTCCATACGTACCTGATTCCAGAAAAACAATTTTTGATAAGTTGCATTCAATTTCACACTCTGGAACTAGACCAACTAGAAAACTGATTCAATCAAAATATTTCTGGCCAGAGATGCGAAAAGAATTATACCTTTGGTCTACAAACTGCATAGAATGTCAAAAGTCAAAAGTCAAAAGTTCAACGATATACAAAATCTCCAGTCAACATAATTCCTATACCAGCAAGTAGATTTGAACATATACACATGGATTTAGTTGGTCCTCATCCAATTTTAAATGACTATCGATATATCCTAACGATAATTGACAGAAACACAAGATGGCCAGAAGCCTTTCCATTAAGCTCAAACAGTGGCTAAAACTTTTGCATATCAGTACATTCCAAGATTTGGAGTACCTTTAAACATTACTGTTGACCAAGGTACCCAATTTACAAGCAAACTTTTTCAAGAACTCACAAAACTACTTGGATCACATAAAATTCATAGTACAGCTTATCATCCACAAGCTAATGGAATAATCGAACGTTTCCATCGTCAACTTAAGACTGCAATATTAACTTCTAAAGATTCAATACATTGGTCCGACGAACTTCCTTTTATTTTACTTGGTTTACGATGCACTGTAAAAGAAGATCTTAAATGTTGTCCAGCAGAACTAGTATATGGACAAACATTGAGATTACCAGGTGAATTAATCACATCATGTTCTGTACCACTAAGAGAAGACGAAATGCTATCTAAACTTAGAAAACATTTTGCTCACACCAGATCCAATATAATTCACCACAATAACTCAACTACTTAAGTCTTATGTCCCTAGGGGATTAAATAACTGTGAGTATGTTTTTTTGAAAATAAATCGTTCTTCAGGACTCCAACATCAATATGAAGGTCCCTTTAAAGTAATTTCCAAGAAAAATAAAACATTCAAAATTAGAATTGGTAATTTTATTAAAACTGTTTCAATTGATAATCTCAAACCAGCATTCATACACAAATTTCAAAACAAAAATTCTACAACACCTTACACCTCCATAAACAAAAGTGCAGTCACTTACAACATTAATTAATTAATAAATTTCATTTCATTCATTTTACTTAATATCAGTTCATTTAATTGGAGGGGAAGTGATGTAGCATCATCACTTTATCAATTTCACTTTGATTTTATTCGAAATAAATTTCATAAGTAATCAAATAGTTTTAAGTTTTGATTGTAAAAATTTTCAAAACATTATTAAAAAAACTTGATACTTAATAGAATGTTGTTAAAAGTTAATATCTTAATAAATATATAATTAATTGTTTAACAAAATAAATTGTAGACATTTATACCTACATTTAGAGCAAATCCCGGGATCCCGTAATCCCGGGATTGTGACCCCTATTACATACATACATATGTTATTCCTCAATCAATCCTAAAGCGGCCCTCACACGATCAGTATTACTGACAGTATTTTGCATACTGACAGTATTACTAATCGTATGAGGTGAGTACTGATGTACTGTCAGTATAGACACGATACTGATGACTGATGAAAAAATCGGATATTACTGACGAAGTTTTTAAATACTGACAGTAATACTGATGGTGTGAGGTGAATACTGACAGTTCATCAGTATTATTTGCACAGAAAAGTGGCCAAAAAGTGGCATGCCACTGCATGTGGGGCAGATCCGGCTGAAAGTTGGTCAGAGGGTGCAAGTAGGCACGGGACGGGAAAATCCTGGGAGGGGGCGTGGCATAGACGATGAGGCAGCGAAACTTGAAAGAAACTTGGAAAAGTTCCTCATTCAGTGGCATGGAACATTGTGTCCAAGGGTATGGTCGTCCGATGCCTAGCTGGAGGCGTGGTGCAAGTTTGGATTGAATCTGCCCCAAAAAGTGGCATGCCATTTTCGGCTGTCGGTCACGTAGCCGGAGTATAGTTCGCACCTTCACCAGTCGAATGTCAAAAAAACTGATTACTGACAATAAACAATACTGACCGTGTGAGTGGTACACTGACAGTAATGTAAATACTGTCAGTAATTATACTGTCAGCAATATTGATCGTGTGAGGGCCGTTTAAGAATGCATGTGCTTTCATATCGAAAATCCCGCCATAACTTTGGGAACTACGAATTTTTTACTGATGACGCGCACCATGTTTTGTAATGTTATTTTCAATCAATCTTTAGAATGTAACTTTGGAAAATGTGAGTTTTTATAAAGGCGCGCATCAGTCTAATTGTATGAATTGTATGCTATTGATTTTGAGAAAAAAGGTTCTCCTTACTTAAAATTTCATTTGGCTCCCATGAAACTTATATAATTTCTTTCTCATATTAGAGTAAATCTACCCTATAAAAGAAAAAGGGGGGGGGGGGGGTTTTTGATAAAACAAACCATGTTTACATTTGTTTAAATGTCATAGCTCCACCAATTTCAAACCATTATCAAAATTTCTTATAGATTCTGAGGGAATAAGAAGCTCTATTAGAATCAAAAGCCAAAAAATAAATATTTTAGTTACGATAGAAATGTAACTTTTTTGAAAAAGTTTTTAGCTGTTTTTCGGTTTTTGACACCTTAAGTTAAACAGCGCATAACTTCGAAAAAATATTTTTCAATCAAATTGAAGGAGAGATTTGGTGCACCTGTCAAAAACTTAAGATTGGGTTTCGTTTCAACTTTTGGAAGGCTCTGGGCGTGGTATTTTTCGATTTTTTAAGCATTTTTCGAGTTTTTGGACCAAAAATCAAATTTTGTTTTTTTTTCGTATTTATGGTTTTTAATGGAAATTCATGTTGTGGCATTGACAATTTCAAATTATAGTGTATTTAGGTGAAAGTAGTGAAAACAGCAAAGGATTTGAGCTGTTACACAAGAAGCACCAAAGTTCATGGATTTTTTCCTTATATTAAGGCCTTAAAAATAGCGGCAACGTTTTTTTCGAAACTTTTTTATGTGTAAACAGGAAAATCGAAAAAAAAAAATTTGAAAAAAAAATATTATTAATAAAAAAAAAATCAAATTCATTCAAAAATCAAAACTTAAAAAACAAATATTATAAATAAGAAAAATTCAAATTTTCTTAATTTTTTGCCCAATTTCCTTAAAAATGAAAATTTTGCAGACTGGTAGCAATCCTAGCTGTATTTCTTTTTTATATTTTTAAATTAGGATGTATTCGATATTTCGGAAATCGAGTGTTCCCGAACAATTCTAGAACACGCCATTTATTTGAACATGTTAGACATACATATGAGCAGTTTCATTACTTTTCGCCTTTTTCAATTGTTTGAACCTCTTTCAACATTCCCCATATTTTTTCGACCCTTTCAAACTGACATTTTTTTACGACTTTTTCAGCCTCTTATATTTTTTTAGAGTTTTTCAATCTCTTTCAACTTTTTTCAAAACATATTAAAAATATTATTGACTTTTCAGCCTTTTTCACCCTTTCAACTTTTTTCATTTTTTTTCCGACCTTTTTCCATTGTTCTTAAAAACTTTTCGACTTTTTCAACATTTTTCAACCTCATCCTTTATACTTTCTTCATTGGTTTCCATACTTTTTCGGATTTTTCAGCATTTTTTAGCTGTTTCAACATTTTTCAACCTTGCTAAACTTTTTTCGAGTTTTTCAACTTCATTCAACATTTTCCATATTTTATTGACTTTTTCAGCCTTTTCCGACTGATTCAACATTTTTCTATATCTTTCAACTCATTTCCTCTTTTTTCGAGTTTTTCAACCTCCTTATAACTTTTTTCCATAATATATCGACTTATTCAAATTCATGAAACTTTTTTCATACTTTTCTGACTTTTAGAACCTCAAAACGATTAACTGAATTATTGTCGGTCTTCTGTTTTAGTGATATAGTTATAAGTTACATATATCCATTTTAATTTTTGGTGTCAAAAATTAAAAAACCGCTGAAAATTTTTTCAAAAAGACGGCATTTCCATCCAAATCAAAATAAATAACTTTTGTCTTTTTATTCTAACAGATTTCTTATTCTCTGTCAGAACCTTTTAAAAAAATTTCAAAATGGTTGAAAATTGGCAGAGTTATAGCGCTTTTTATGAGAAAAAAAACAAAGCTAATTTTCTCGAAAACCCCACCTTTTTTTCGCTTAAAACTTTATTTTGGGTTTGTACTAATATGAGAAAGAAATAAAATGAGTTTAATGCGCGCTACACATTTGGTCCCCTACGACCGGTCGCGACCAAACAATATTAACAAACCGGTTACAAATTTATTTCATCTTGGTCGTAGGGGATCAAATTCATGTCCTTTTTAAATGGCTGTTATTTTGCGAGGAAACATCGCAGATTACCACTTGAAAACTCATTTTAAAGAGAAAGAACGGCACTAAATGATGTTATTATTAAAAATAAGCAGAAAGTAGTTGTATCACAGATGGCATGGCAATGTTGAAACTTAAATTTAATTTTTTTTTTAGAAAAAAATTCTCATGACTTCAAAAGTCTTTAAGCGCGCATTAAACTCACGTAATTTTTTTCTCATATTAGCACAAATCCAAAATAAAATTTTAAGCGAAAAAAAAGGTGGGGTTTTTAGGAAGGTAGGTATGTTTTTTCTTACCTCTGCCAATTTTCAACCATTTTAAAATTTTTTTAAGTATTCTGACAGAAAATAAGAAGTTCTATTAGAATCAAAAGACAAAAGTTATTTATTTTGATTTGGATGGAAATGCCTTTTAAGTTTTGGTGGTTTCAGTGGTTTTTTTAATTTTTGACACCAAAATTTAAAATGGGAATAACTTCGTAAAAAAAAGTTTAATCAAATCGGGGAAATATGGGTCCCGTTATACCCTTTGAAAAACAACATATTTTATCGGTAACCAATTCCGTAATATGAAATAATCCGACTGCATGGTTTGAAATGGATTTGGTCTGTAGCTTATAACTCATGGGAGAGTACGCTGCTTAATCCGCATTAAAGCTTTATTCAGTTCATAATCGTTTAAGATCTTTGTAAGTAATATCTTGCCCTTATTCATTACCATCCTTGTGAATTTTTGTGTACTCTCTGTTTCGTGGAAGCGAAAAAATCGCTAATATATTTTCTTTCTGTAGGAAATCTAAAGCATTTTTTTCAAACGTTTTTTTGTGTTGTCGTATTTGAGAATGTCGTCAGGAAAATGTAAACATTTTAAAAATCCGTTTGAACTCTTCATGTGGTGTAGTTTGATCCTAGACTTATGACTTTTCTGTTCCGTGTAATTTTTTTAGCCCCACGAATTTTGCTTGAATCTTTGGAATGAGTGAAACAACTGAAGCCATGAATTTGTTTGAAGAAATTACTCTAAAAAAAGAGAATTTTTCATAGCTACATGAAAGTATACGTACTCGTCTATATGCATGTATGTATGGATGCATGTACATAAGAAATAAAAAAAAATTAAGCAGAAGAATAAGCTTTTTCCTAGGTTTTTTTAAGACATATTTTCGTAAATAATTTTTTATTGACTTTAAGATAAAAGTTTTTGAAAACATTTCGATAAAAAACTATTGTTTTAAAGTTTTAGCACAATAAAAAGTTTAAGACAAAATTTATAGTTTTTTTAATTAAATAAGTAAAGAACAATTGTATTAAGGCTCTGGTACATACAAAACAGTGTATGCATCGCGCACATCATTTGCTTTGACAGTAGAATTGATTATATGTGCATATCCACAAGACTTGGCATATTAGCTGGCCTCGTTTTTTTGTTTTTTTTTTTTTTTTTTTTACTGTAGCACATCCTTCAGCCATAGTTTTTCTTAAAAAAAAAACTTTGATTTTTAAGGAAAAAAGAAGAATTGTCCCTAAAGTAACCTAAAACCAAATAAATAATATTATGGAACTAGTCGTTTTTACAGATTTTTCAGGGAAATGAAGGAGAGCAAAACTACTAAGGGTATCTCTGCTTTACATATATGGAAATAAATAAAAAAAATAACAGGGTTTGGAATAGGCTAGCGACTCCAAAAAGCTCTGTATTAAATATTTTATGCTTTTCATAAAATTTCTCCCGTTTTCATTGCAGTACAGCTTCGAATATAGTGTTTCACCGAGGCTACGAGGCAGCCTCGTTTTTGACTACGAGGCGAGACCGAGGCGAGACCGAGGCGAGACCGAGGCGAGATGGAAAAATAAATTTTCCTCGCTTGACCGAGGCGAGGCGAGATCACATGGCACCTCGCCTCGGCCTCGCCTCGTCCTAGTCTCGTTTTCGAAACCAAGAGCGAGGCGCGTTTTAACCAAATCTGAACTCGTAAGACGCAGATGCAGATTCAAAATATGAATGTAATTTTATATTAAAATTTACATTTAACTAATATTTTAGTATTTTATTTAGAGCAAACTACTTTATTTTATTTTTAACCCGCATGTGAACCTTACGAGTTCAGATTTGATCCAAGCGCTATTACACAGAAGTGCTTGGATCGCATCAGCTTTTATGCGACTTCGCCTTGGTTGATCGATTAGGGAAGCATGTGAAAACATGGCCACCGATAAGGCCATTATATTGAAAAAAACAATATTTTTTTTTAATTATTTTAAGTTGAAAGCCAACAAATTTTTTTTTAACTTATTTTTGGGTTCAAAAAATGCTTGAGGGTGCAAGTTTCGTCGGAAATGAATATTTTTTTTTTTAATTTAAAATTATTTAATCGAATTTACAGTAATTTGCAGTAACTGATATTCATGTGACATTTTATATATCAGTTAATGCTTTATAAACAAATATGACAAGGATAACAAAAGCAAAGAATTATATGTAAAAGAACAACGCTCCCAGAAATGTCGATAATTGGAATGTGGTACTATTTTAGCTAGATTAGAATGAGGGGAAATGTTTTTTTGCGCATTGGAATTTTTAGCAACGAAGCTGAAATTCCCTCTGATCTGCCATTTTCTATTTTATTAAGATTTTGTAGTTTACAACTGATACCGTTATTTGTAATTTTGTTGGTATTTTTTCGGCAGTGCTCAAATTATGCTATTTTTTGCAACCAGGATTTTTGCTTCGGGGGCTATAAGCATATAGAAATGATGATCTTATATTTTTCAATTTTCTTGTTTTACTTGAAACGAACCATTAGTTGAAACAAGTTAATACTAAATAAGTTCAATAAGAATAGCTTAGTCATTAGAACTGATTCTGCATATATTAAAAACACGAAAATCCTATTTTCAAAGATAAAAAATGTAGATTTCTTTTAAATTAACACGGAAACTAAATCAATGTGCCAAAATACACTACTGCTATCGCCATGTTATTTTAATTTGGGCTTAAGCCTTTCCGAATCAAGAAATATTCATATAAGGGGCTTAGCACCCTTGATCCCTTGATCAAGTACGTACATTTTTCGGCTCAAACGGAAAAATAAAAATGATATTCATGTTGTTTTATTTGCTGAGCGCCTGCTTCAAACAAAATCTCATTTGACTTACGGATTGAATTGACAAAATTCAAAATATTTCTTTAATTTCTATATTTTTCAAAATAATCATAGAAATAACAATAAAGGTTATACTAAATTGTCACATTAAAATCTGACAGCAAAACGTGGCATCGTAGCTGTCAAAAAATTCTTCAACAGAATTTTGTTGTTTACATTTTGCACTAGATTTTGACAGCTGCGAATCCAATTTTGCTGTCAAATTTTAATGTGACAATTTAGTATAACCTTAATTTTTATTTGCATTATTTTCAACTCAATTTTTCTGCCGAAAAAATACCAACAAAATTACAACTAACGGCATCGGCTGTAAACTACAAAGACGCAACAACAAATACACGCATTTTTTTAGGATTTTTTCAATTGAATTTTTAAGAAGAAAAACCAACAACAAAATTTACGCGGCAGCAGCTGCAAATTTGCAATGTTGAAGAAGTCAAAATAAAAATCATGTTGTTGGATTTGCTGATTGCCTTGTAGATATAAAAATTGATTTTCTCAATGCAGGTTTAAATGTTTAAATTGAATAAATTTTCCCAACAAGTTTTCCTTATTTTTGAATTTCAATTTATTTAAGCCCAATTTCCATGTGATCTTATCTTATCTTATTTTATCAAATATCAGGGATGACATCACATTCTATAAAGATAGCAAATGTATGCTATTCACTCTCGCATTCTCCAAGCGCATTAGGTTCTGTTCGCATGCTTTTCTTTCTTACAAAAATTTGATTTGATATCCCTGATATGGGATAACGAAAGATAGCATGGAAATTAGGCTTTATTTTCATTTTCAAATAACTTTTTTACGAATTTAAGAAAATAACGATAAATTTTGTAGTGTCACCTACAAGAATTTGACAGTTTTGGCAAAAAAGCTCTGTGTCGTATCTTGCTCTAACGTATAAATAAAATCATGTTGTCGCGTATAATTTTTTAACAATATCGCCATCGTCCAAATCAGGGATCAGGGCGACACTGCATCTTTTATGAAAACACTGCACTTTCAGAAAAAAAAATTTTGCAAAAGCAGTCCGGCAAAAAATTTTCACAATAACTCTTGGATTATTTACATTTCGAAGTTGACAGCACTGAACTTTTAATTAATCTTACCGTAATATTACTGGAATTTGATCAGCTTTTGACACTTTGTTTTAACTTTTCTTTTTAACTCTTTTCGTGCAAAGCAATGAACTAGTTAAAAAGTACATTTTATCTCTCCATTTAGTATATTTGCACAAAACCCAAATGCCAAATGACTGATGTATATACTTTTATAATTATTATTTTTACAAAATGTACTGAAATAGTCTATGGAGGCACAAAATGACACTATGTGTTTTTTTTAATTTTAACAAATATGAAATATCGGATGTTACTAAAAAAATATATAGTATATCTTTGACCAAATCCATTTCAAACCATGCAGATTAAATATGTTGTATTTCAAAGTATATAAGAGGATCCATATTTCCCTGGTTTTAACCAACCGGTTACAAATTTATCTCATCTTAGTCGTAGGGGATAAAATGCATGTCTTTTTGAAATGGCTGTAACTTTGCGAGGAAACATCACAGATTACCACTTGAAAGCTCATTTTGAAGAAAAAGAACGGTACCAAATGATTTTATTATTAAAAATAAGCTGAAAGAAGTAGTATCACAGATGGCTGGCAAGGTTGGAACAAAACTTTAATTTTTTATTTCGAGATAAAAATTCTCCTGACCTCAAACTCATGTCATTTCTTTCTTATATTAGTATAAATCCATAATAAAATCTTAAGCGAAAAAAATGTGTGGTTTTTAAGAAAATTAGCTTTGTTTTTTTCTTAAAGAAAGCGCAATAGCTCTACCAATTTTCAACCATTTTGAATCAAAAGACAAAAATTAATTACTTATTTTGATTTGGATGGCAATGCCGCTTTTTTGAGAAAATCATTTATATCCTTTATCTTGTAACACTGCGAAATTCACTGCACTTTTGTTTTTAAAACGCTGCGAACACTTCAATTTTCCAGAATTTTTCGGAATTTTCACTGCGGTCAAAAATTCTAAAACGACAGCCCTGGTCCAAATTCTGATTAGGCATTCTTGCTTGTTCTCATTTATTTGTATTGTCTTTCTTTTCTTACCAACCATATTACCATTTATTTTGCATTTTGCGCCTTTGTGAGAGGTTAAAATTCATTCTGATTGCGGTTTTTGAATTGAAGTGAAAAAATGAAGCACTCGTCAATAAATAATAAAAGTTTGACACCTCAAAACAAAAGATTAAAAACAAGTGAAATTGGAGTGCAAAGTTTGGAAAATAACGATTATGACGATGCTTTGGTTAGAGCAGCGGAAAGTTTGGAAACAAATCTTGGTGACCCAACCTCGTCCAGTGCATCAAAAAATCAACATTTCGAGTTGTCGGCTATTGTTGAACACGGAGATGAATCCGTCCCAGAATCTGAGACTCCTATATACAAAAATAATAAAAATAAACTCAAAAGCCAATCCAAAAGTATTTATTCAATAAATTTTGAGATTATATGTGATAACGGCGTAAAGAAGGGGTGCTGCAAAAAGTGTGGCAAAAATAAGAAAGGGGATTATGTAGTTGCCTACAAGATGACAGGGCATAATACAACAAGTTTGCAAAAGCACTTGAAAAAGGTACACCCAGAATTATTGCAAGAAATGAAGGCAGCTAAGGCTTTTGTAAAAACAGATGAAGTAGCCATGTCCAGAAAACAAAAAATGGATCAGTTTTTTAAGGTAATAGAAAACAAAAATGTATACACAACTTTTCATTTTATCGTTCCCATCAATACAAACTTTTTTTAGATCAAATATTGAGAGCCCTGTCCAGATAAATAATCATTCACAATAGTCAATACACTTTCAATCCACATTTCATTGCTTGAGCCCTAAACGAGCAAAACAATGTTATATTTGAAACGGCCTTACACCAAACAATTTTAAATTTTTAAGGTCAAAAAAAATATAAGCTGGGTCCTCATTTTCGGCTCACAAAACTTTTGATCGTGCACCCTTAACATATATTGATATTCTCAAATCAAAATTTTGTGAATGGTCATTATTTTTCCAAATGTTATTTATGTAAGAAATTTACAAGAAATTTAAATTTTCTGCTATAGGTTACTGCTAATATACAACAGTTGGATACGGATAGAAAAAATGTACTTTTCATCGCTAGTAACAACCTGTCACTGAATTTTTTTGAAAAGGGATACAATAAAGCGTATTACAAGGACTTGAATTCTTCTGGTGACTATCCAAACCGAAATATGATGCGGAAAAAAGTAATTGTCGAGCATGAAAAAATGCAACAAAATTTGATTAAAGAACTTGAAAAAAATTCGTCAATAATCAATTTTACTTTCGATGGGTGGTCATCAAAAAATTTGAGTCATTACTATGGGTTGACTGCGCATTTTATTAATGATCAGTGGGAATTGAAATCTGTAGCCCTGGATCTTATGCCTGCAAAAAAAAAAAACATACTGGAAAGGATATGGCTGTTATTTTTCTAAAAACAGTGAAAAAGTTCAAATTGCTTGACAAAATGGGCTCAATCACGGTAGATAATGCATCGGTCAATAATAAATTTATTAAAGAGTTAGAAGAACTATTAGACATCGAAGGAATATCTGATTTTGACTCAAACCTTGATCACTACAAATGCTTTTCTCATATATTAAACCTTGGAGTCTAAGATACATTCAAGTTTCTCAACATTACTCTAGGGGATCGGTCCAAAATGCAACCTCCATTGCCCTACCAAGATGATTCTGAAAATCACAGCGACGACAATGAATCAAGAAACGAATCCGATGACGATGATTCAGATGATCAAGATGATTTTGACAACGAAATTAATTGCCATGCAGATCAAACCGAAGGGGTACTTTTGATAGATAAAGTTAGAAAAATTACAAAAAAAATTCGGTATTCTGAAGTTATTAGTAATAATTTAGAGGAATTTTGCAAGCCCGTCAATTTAAAATTCATCAAGCCAATACTTGACTGTAAAACCAGGTGGAACAGTGGGCTGCAGATGCTTGAAGTATTTATTCACCTCAAACCGGCAATAAATATGCTTTTTCAGAATAATACTCTCATGCGCGATTTAAAAATGTCCAAAAGTGAATGGTATGTCATAGAAAAAATAGTCGAGTACTTGCAAATCTTCAAACAAGTTTCTGACCTACTTGCTGGGGAAACATACCCAACCTTACCTTTGGCTGTTATGGCATTTAATATGTTAGTAAATAGAATCGAACAAATAGTTAAAAATTTAGATGAAAAACCAAACCGGAGTTCCTTAGACGAAGTTCTACTAGAATCTTTTCAAAAGGGTCGCGATAAAATCTTAGCACATTATAAGAGATGCAATTGGTTTTACAGCGCTTCGTTAATTCTAGATCCACGACATAAATTAAGAAAATTTGCTAAGACAGATTGGGGAAAAAATTTAGAATCTGAAAGCTTTAAGTGTTTGAAAAAAGTTTATAAAAACTATTATGATAAGTACTCACAAAAACATGTGCCTCAGTCATCTAAAGAGGGTAGTAAAAATTCGAATCTATTGGATTTTTCATCAATATTTGATTCTGAGGATCAGCTAGAATCTTGGGAGAGCGAATTAAATCAATATTTAGAAGCTTCGTGTGCAACAGAGAGCACAAATATCTTAAAGTGGTGGCAACAACATGAGAAAGATTATCCAATTTTGGCAAAAATAGCCAAAGATAAGCTCAGTATCATGGCCTCATTGGTGCCAGTGGAGCGATTGTTTTCAAATGCTTCCCTCATCGATCAACCACGGCGAGGTCGCTTGAAAGCTGATGCGATCCAAGCACTTCTGTGTATTAGCGCTTGGACTAAATCTGAGCTCGTAAGGCCCATATGCGGATTCAAAATATGAATGTAATTTTTACGTTCATATTTATATTTAACTAATATTTTAGTACTTTATTATATACCCACATCAGCTTTAAACAAAATAATTTCTTAAAAAAAATATGTTTATTGTATGTACAGTTACTCACAAAATTGAGTATACACCTTGATTTGAAAGGAATATTGGCCATTTTTAAAGAAATTAAAATGGTTTAGTAAATAATTTTAATGCATGGGGATAGATAGCAATCTGACGAACTAATAACGAATGTAAATTTTAATATTCTTAAGACAAAACACAAAATTAATTCATAAAAACGTAAATTAAAGCAAAATTCATGTCACGAAATTATGTATACACTTGCAAATTTTGACATCAAATTTGATTTTTTTTATCATGGAAGTATTGCAAAGCATTTTAAAGTTTGTAAGGCTATTTCGGCTAATAGTTTGAATACAAGATCATTTCGTTTTACGCGTTAGTTTCGCAATGGTGACCACTAGCAAGGATACAACTTTTGCAATAAGATAATTGGTGATGAGATGATATTGTAAAGGAAAATCGTATCGCGAAATTGGTGAAATTATTAGAAGACCTAATTATACAGTTCAAAATATTATAAGCAAGTGGAGATACGAAAGTACATTGATAAATTCTATAGATAGAGGCAGAAAAAACTCCTATCAAAATGTGATGAGCGAATTATAATAAGTAAATTGCAAAAATATCCAAAGGCTAGTGTTCCGAAATCAACAGCTGAAGTTACCAAAGTTATTAGCAAGCTGATATTCACAAAAACAGTACATCGAGTACTGCGAAAAAATAGTTTGGACAGATTGATTGCACGCAAAAAGAATTTAATTTTTTCTACAATTAAAAAAAAAAGGTTTGAAGTTTGCTTAAATGCCTTTAAACAGCCACCGAGCTTTTACAAAAGGGTGATATTCACGGACGAGGCAACAATTAATCTTTGGCGATCAGATGGAATATCAATTGTATGAAAAAAGACTAATTCTTCGCTCCAAACTAAAAATTGAGTAGTCAAACATGGTGAAGGGTCAGTTATACTGTGGTGATCTAAGACAGCTAATGGCGTCGGATCCATGGAATTCATAGACTCAATTATGACCAAAGAAGGTTACTTGGATATTTTAAGATGAAATTTGCGACAGAGTGCCGCAATACTTAAGCTTCCGTCTGGGTTTTAGTTACAATAGGATAATGATCCAAAGCACACGGCGCACATATGGCAAGATTGGCTGCTATAAAACTCTCCAAACCAACTTAACACACAACTACAATCGTTGGAAAGGAACCCAATTGAGCATTTATGGGGAGAAGTGAAAATAAAATTGAAAAATTTTCATTCGTGGAGCAAGGAGAACTTAAAGAGAGCGATAGCCAAGATCTGGGAAGAAATTTCGCACTCTTTCACCCAAAAACTGGTATATTCTATGCCACGACGAATTTAATCGGTAATAGATGCAGCAAGTGGTCCTACTAATTATTGGAATCAAAGAATATCTTTTTTAATTAAGATTTAATGAACTATATACATACTTCATTTTAATGAACTGTATGCTTAATTTTGTGACATGAATTTTGCTTTAATTTACGTTTTTATGAATTCTTTATGTGTTATTTCTCAAAAATATTAAAATTTATGTCCGTTATTAGTTCGTCAGATTGGTATCTATCGCCATGCATTAAAATTATTTATTAAACATTGTTAATTTCTTTAAAAATTGTCAATATTTCGTGCAAATCAAGGTGTATACTCAATTTTGTGAGTTACTGTATGTAAATGAAATACAAAATGTAAGCTAATAAAAATATATACTACCTACATCTGTATCTGTTATATAAAACTCATTTTTTGTCTGTCCGTCCGTCTGTCTGTCTCTTATGCACGCGGAAACTATCCAGCCGATTTTGATGAAATTTTTACAGTATGTTAGTATCGATTGGGCGGGTGTCATAGGCTATAAAACTTTTATTTAGGGTGCATATTTAGGGTGGCCCTCATACACAAATATTTTCAAAATAGCGATTCCTCAAAGACAGGCACATCGATTCTCATGAAATTTACACAGTATGGCTTTTATATTAAGGGGCACAGATTGGATGGTAAAAATTTTATTTGGGGTGCATACTTATGGTGGCCCCCATACAAATATATTTTTAAATATCATTTTCACGAAGACAAATAAATCGATTGACACCGAATTTACACTACGTATCTCTAATGTTAAGAAGCATAGCTTAGGCCACAAAACTTTTATTTAGGGTGGCCCTCATACACAAATATTTTAAAAATAGCATTTCTCAAAGACTGCTTAATCGATTCTCTTGGAATTTGCACCAAATGGAGTTTATATTAAGAGGCAGAGACTAGATTGTAACAATTTTATTTAAAAAGCAAAATTAGGGTGGCCCTTATACAAAAATATTTTCAAATATCATTTTCAGAAAGACAGGTTAGTCGATACACACCGAATCTACACCACGTAGCACCTATGTTGAGAGGCATTATTAAGGATACAAAACTTTGATTAAGGGTGGCTCTAACACAAAAATATTTTTTAAATATCATTTTCTCGAAGACCGCTGAATCGATTCTCATGAAATTTACACCATATGGGTTTTATGTGAAGAGACACAGATTAGATCGTAAACATTTTATTTAGGGTGCATACTTAGGGTGGCCCTCACACTAAAATATTTTTTAATATAATTTTCACAAAGACTGGTTAGTTGATTCACACCGAATTTACACCACGTAGCTCTTATGTTGAGAGGCTAAGGATACAAAACTTATATTTAGGGTGGCCCTCACACAAAAATATTTTTAAATATCATTTTCTCGAAGACCGCTTAATCGATTCTCATGAAATTTACATCACGTGGTTTTTATATTAAGAGGCATTGCTTAGGTTTTTAAAAATTTTATTTTGGGTGCATACTAAGGGTGGTCCTCATACAAAAGTATTTTTCAAATAGAGTTTTCACGCAGACTGCACATCGAATATAGACCACGGTTGAGGTGAAGCGATGCGCACAGGGTAATGCTAGTATTATATAAAATTCATTTTTGTCTGTCTGTCTGTGTGTCTTTTATGGACGCGGAAACCAGCCAATTCAATATCATGTTCTCAAAGACCGCTGAATCGATTCTCATGAAATTTACACCAAATGGCTTTTACATGAAGAGGCACAGATTAAAAATTTTATTTAGGGTGCATACTTAGAGTAGACCTCATACAAAAATATTTTTAAATATCATTTTCACGAAAACAGGTTCGATTCACATCGAATTTACACCACGTAGCTCTTATGTTATGAGGCAAAGCTTAGGCTGTAAAACTTTTATTTAGGGTGGCCCTCATACATAAATATTTAAAAAAAAACATTTTCTCAAAGACCACTGCATCGATTATCACGGAATTCACACCACGTGGCTTTTATATTAAGAGGCACAGCTTGGTATGAGGATATAGCTTAGTTTGGTTTGGAAAAATAGGCAATGCCTCTCCTTCCCATAAATATTCACCAAAAATAAAAACAAATATTTTATTTTAATTCTTGAGGCATGATCAGCCTATCAGGCCGGATACATGTAACATATAATTTTTTATTTATTTTAATAAAAACCTCGCTTTTTTACCGAGGTGCCTCGGCCGAGACCGAGGCGAGGCGAGGCGGGGCGAGGCATGTGATGGCAAGATCTCGTCCGAGGCCGAGGCGAGGCGAGACTTAAATCATCAACTAGAACCTCGCCTCGCCTCGGCCTCGGTGAATCACTATTCGAATATCGAATTTTTGGACGATTTTTGTACTGAGGAAGAGCCATATGTAGCAGTAGAAACTGAAAAGGTTTTTTTCAAATGATTGCGACCTCTCGTTTAGTGAAATTTTAAATCCAAAAGAGACTACCTTTCAAAAAATAACCTCGACTGGAATACTGTGGTTGAAGCCACTCTAAATTTTTCTTCATTGATTGACACTATGAAGGATTTAATAAAGACACGATATTCGAGAGATTATATTGCACATCAGGTTTTCTTCGAAATGTTAAAGCCATATATAAATACGGTGACCATAAACTTAAATTGAAAAAACAGAACGAAAATTGTGTTTGTACTGGGTGTTTTTTTTTAGAGGTTTGTTTTTCGAATAGAGATAAAACTGGCATTTTATGGTCAAATCTGGCAACTCTAATGTCATTTATGTTCAGTTTGGCTTGCCATTTCATCATGAACAGGTTGACAAAAGAACAACGCTTGCAAATCGTGCAAATTTATTTCGAAAATAATGGTTCAGTTCGCGAAGTTTACCGCAATCTCCGTCCATTTTATGGTCGACATAATCGTCCATCAGAGCAATTAATTCGGTTAACCATGGGTCGTTTTCGCACTACGTTTACTCTATGTGATAATACGCATCCGCAGAGACGTCGAACAGTGCGCACCGAAGAAACAATTGCCGCTGTAGAGCAAAATGTTGAAGAGGACCCGAATGAATCGATTCGCCACCGTGCACAGCAATTGGAGCTTTGTCCATCAACTTTATGGAAGATTTTGCGCAAAGATCTTGGCTTGCGACCTTACAAGATCCAGCTTGTGCAAGAATTAAAGCCGCGAGCCCCATGCAATGCGTCGTGATTTTGGTGTATGGGCCGAAAATGAGATTGATCTCGATGCTGATTTTCATCGCAAAATTTTGTTCAGTGATGAAGCTCATTTTTGGTTGAATGGCTACGTCAACAAGCAAAATTGCCGCATTTGGAGTGAAGAGAATCCACATGAGACCCTTGAGACGCCATTACATCCACAAAAACTGACTGTTTGGTGTGCTCTATGGGCTGGTGGAGTCATTGGGCCATACTTCTTCCGAAATAATGCTGGAGAGTCAGTTACCGTTAATGGAGACCGGTATAGAGCCATGATAACCGACTATTTTGTTCCCGAATTGGATGGCATGAATGTGGATGAGTTGTGGTTCCAACAAGACGGCGCTACATGCCACACAGCGCACGTCACAATCAATTTATTGAAGGAAACATTCGATGAGCGCATAATTTCGCGGAATGGACCTGTCAATTGGCCACCAAGATCGTGTGATTTGACACCATTGGATTATTTTCTTTGGGGATATGTGAAGTCGCTCGTCTACGCCAACAAACCAGAAACGTTAGGGGACTTGGAAGCCAACATTCGTGGCGTTATTGCCGACATACGGCCCCATATGCTCGAAAAAGTGGTTCAAAATTGGACCTGTAGAATTGGCTTTATTCGAGCCAGCTGCGGTGGCCACATGCCCGAAATCATATTTAAACATTAATGGCATAAAATTATCCTTCCAATAAAGCCAAATTGATGGACATTAAAACGATTTTCTTGTGTTTTATTTCAATTCGAAGCTCTATACCTCTAAAAAAACACCCTGTAGAAACGTATTTTTTTATATTGAAAGTAAAAAAAAAAAAACAAATCAAATTTCATTATCTTTGATTTTAATTATATACAATAATGCCGAACTAAGCGAAAATGGCGTATCTCAAAAAATTTTGTTTCGAAATAATTGATGTTTTGCTTATGTCAATTTATTGAAATACCTTTAAGCTTGGGAAAGAGAAAGTTCTCTTACGAGATTTGTTATATGTACATATGAGGCGCCCGGTTTCAAAACCGGCCAAGTCCAAAAAAATAAAATTTTGAGATATTCTCATATATAAAAATCTAGACCATGCTTTATCTTTCTACAATGGTTTTAGATTAAAAAAAAAATTTTTTGACACAAATATTACACTTTTTAATTTATTATTGGTTCATGGGTTTCAAAACCGGCCAAGTCCATGAACTTGCATTCAAAACCAATCCAATGCCTTGGAATCAAAGCCGGCCAAGTCCGGTACATTGGTATCAGAACCGGCCAAGTCCACTTTTTTTCCAACGCCTTGGAATCAAAACCGGCCAAGTCCACTTCATTGGAATCAAAATTCCAATTGTTCCAAAATTGTTTTCTCAAAAACATTCGCAAATAAAACTTTAAATATCTGATCTGACGTACCTTGAGTAAGAAATTTTATAAGCTATCATGTGTGAAATACTTTTTAATTTTTCAATGAACATAGATGAAAACAAACTTTTTTCGTTGTTTACCCAAAAGTATGAAATATGGACTTTGCCGGTTTTGAAATCGGGCGCCTCATATGTTTGAACTAAGATTCCGGCATTTGGAGCATTTTATTAGACACGTAATTTCTTAAGCTATCCGATGCCTTAAGAATCTCGGATATTTCTTTTTTTGAGACACGCCCTTTTCGCCTAGTACGGCAGAATAGTGTAACAATACGGTTTACAATACAATTATATGCATCAAATGCAATCATTGGTAATTTTCTGAGGTATGAGTTTTTTTAATAATGTTTTCCTGACTTTGTAAATATTACTTAAACTCCAAAAGCCCCTTCAGACTATGTGAGAAGTCATATAAAAAGTCTTATGAGTCGTCAAATATGACAACTCTCACAGTGTGAATATGTTTATATTACACAAATGAGTTTGAATTTTGAATTCGTAGCGTGCTGATCTTTTTAATTCTAAAAAAAAAAATATTTTTTTCTTAAAATTTCTCTGCAAAAAATAAAAAAAAAAACTTAATTAAAATCTACTATAAAGAAGCAAATCTTTTTTAATACATATTAACACATTAAAAGCATTTTATTTGTATTTTTAATCTCAATGCACAAAGGTATAAAAATTTAAAAATGGACGGGGAGAGTCCTTTTGAAGCGGAAAATCAATCAAATATTGCAGATTCTGGCTGGCGATCTGCCCCAAAGAGACTGAGAGTTTCTCCATCCAGTAGCAACAACAATTTAACGGGCGAAGTCGTCAATTCCGCCAATAGATTTTCGCTACTGGGGATATCTCATTGAAACTTATGGAAAGACAGTCGCCAAAATCTTTAATTAAAGATGGTAATAAAGAACCCAACAATAAAATCAGTGCTCAAGTCAACAAAAAACGGAGAGATGACACCAACAACTCAGCTGCAGAAGGGAAATTATCGAAAAAGGGTAAGTTTTGCCCTCCAATTTTTGTAAAAAAGTTAGATATTAAAAACTTAGTGGAAAACCTAAGAGGCAAAGAAGTTGGCTTTAAAATCGACTATAAAGGCAACAAAGGTAATAAGATTTACGTAGAGGATAGGGCGGTTCACCGCCAGTAAAATCAACTGTGTAAAATGCGACAAAGAGCATACACCTGGTGATTGTACCGTCACTAAAGAGTCAGGCTTAAAACCCATTTGTGTCAATTGCGGAAAGGACCATCCCGCTAACTATCGTGGTTGTGCAAAATACAAGGAGTACAACAAATATTGGAAAAAAAATTCTAAAAATGCGAAAGTTGAAAGTGGGAAAGTAAATCCTCCAATTTTTATCTCTGCAAAAAATCCACGACCACTTACTGTATCCTATGCCAGCCACTTTAGCCAGCGGGATAGTCCTTTCCAAATAAAAATCGCTTGTGAAAATGCTGGGTCTAATGTTCTCGGACAATTTTTTGAGCTATCCAATAGTCTTTTTGGAGTAAACATAAGGAGCCTTTTAAGTTAGATCGAATTTTTCTTAAAAAATATAAGCAATGGAACGTCAATTCAAGAAAAAAGATTGAATTACTTAGAGCTTCTGAACCAGCTCATCTTAAATGATAAGTAATGTCTTTTAACTTCCTTACTTTCAACACATCTTCATTAATTGATCACAGTAGGAGAATTGAACTTCATAAAATTCTCCAAGCGAACAACATTTCTATTGCTTTCTTGCAAGAAACCCACCTCAATTCAAAACGCAAAGCTTTTTTAGATGACTTCTACTTTATAAGAAACGACCTTCAACAAGGGGTTGCGATAGCCGTTAAGTGTGGCATCAGTTACAGCTAGGGCTACCAGATGACCTGCTTGCAAAAAGTACCACATTTGTAAAATTTAAGAAATTTCAAAAAACACAAACAAATTTCGTAGTTTTTACAAAAAAAATATAGTAATTAGCAAAAAAAAAAAAAAAGGTCCCCATTTCTACTTTCCCATAGCACTAATAAAAAACATCATTATTGGTTTTTTGTTTTTATTTATTTACATTGTTTCCATAAAACATTTTTTGTAAAATTTAGTTTATCGACCGAAAGGTCGTAACTTCGAAAGTAGTGAAAAGTAGCGCATTTCAACCAAAAGTAGTACATTTCAAGTGAAAAGTAGCAAAGCCTTGCAAAAGTAACACTTTTGCTACTTTAGTATGCCATCTGGTAGCCCTAGTTACAGCACCATCAGAATACCAGATCCAAGATTTCCAAGCTTATTTATTTCCTTAAATGTTAGATGGCACGGTGAATCAAAGAGAATTCTATGCGGCTCCATTTATTTTCCTTCAAATTGCCGTATTGATTCGCTCCTAGATGAGCTGAACAAAATCGAAAACTTGGCTTCATCTTTTGATGGTGCTGTGATTGGTGGTGATCTCAATGCACGTAGTCTGAGCTGGGGTGATTCCTTTTGTAATATTAATGGAAGAACAGTTGAAAATTGGCAAAGTAATCTCTTACCATCATTAATGTTGATTTCACCTGCTACACCGACCTTCCCCAGGAGTTCATCCTATCTAGATCATTTTTTGGTCTCTTTCTACCTTTTCTGATCACTGCCCCGTATACTTTAACTTAAAATTTGAAGATATGAATTATCCTTGTCACATTCAGTGTTTGGTAAGTCTTTTGCAAATATAGACTGGGCGGCATTTATAACGGAGCTAGACACCATTCTTTCCCATTGCCTTCCTACTCAACTTAATAACCTAACAAATATTGAGATCGACAGTTTCATTAATACATTTAACTCTAAGCTAATTGACGCTCTTGACAATCATGCAGTCAATGTTGCTGTCAACTTTAAAAAATACGTTAATCTTCCGAAAGATATTGAGAAGCTTTTCAAAACTAAACACATTTGGCAGAAACAACTAAAGTGCATTTACCATCGATCTTATAACAGAATAAGTAATGAGTATAAAGAACTATCCACGAGAATCACATTACTTAAAAAACTAATCAAGGATAGAGTCAGAATTTGGTTAAATAAACAGTTTGGCGAAAGATTAGCGAAAATAGTACCAGCAGCGCAGGCTTTCAAAGAAATATTCAAAATTATTGGTAAATAAAAAAAAATTTTCGTGTAATGAGGTGATAGCGAACGGGATTACGTTCAATGATGAGCGAGAGGTGGTTCTTGCTCTAGAGAACCATTTCAATAGAATTTTTTGGGAGCTTAATCCCTCTATTGATCAGGTTCTTGAGTCTGAAGTACATTCTGCAATTTTAGCGATGCGTTCGCAAAAACCGCCTAGTATTTTTATTTTTAGCCCGGAAAATACAGCATTGGTCCCTCAGGACACTGATTTCTTTACCTCTCAAGAGGAAATTTCAGATATAATTACGAATCGAAAGCCCAAAAAGTCAAGTGGTCCTGACGGTATTTCCAATTTTATCCTTAAAAAATTTTTTAACACTGCTATAGAGTTCTTAACTATAATCTTTAATAATTGCATCAATAATGGATATTTCCCCGTCAATTTGGAAAAAAGCCAAAATTCCGTTAGCCAAGAAACCTAATGATTCAAATGTCAATAATTTCCGTACTATCTCGCTGCTTTCTAACGTGGCCGAAAAAATGAATCCGTTATTATGGTGGAAGCTATATACACCAGAAAGTAATCTGAATCAAGTCCCTATTCGAATATTATTGGCGCCAACAACATAGCGGCTGTAGATAGTTAATTTAGTAAATTTGGATGTATTCATTACAAGAAACGAAATCGACTTACTACAGAGCGTGCTGGAAAACTCACATATCTTTTCTACAACTAAAAATTGTACAAAGAAATATGGGATGCACAAACAGATGATAATTTCAGCGAATAAGTTTCTTCTGAATACTCAGATAATTCTGAAAATGAATGAATAATTTTCTTAAACATATATTACTTACTAATTTTTTCCTATTTTTATTTAATAAAATGTACTTCTTTAACAAAACTCTGCAATTGAAATCATCCACTACTGCTTCCAGCCATAAATACATAATAAAATCGAAAAAAACCCAATTTTCTCGTTAAAATGCTGTTTTTGCTAAGCATAAACGTTGGGTTTTTGCTCCGAAAATGAAAAAAACCCGATTTAGTACATCACTGGTTGCAACTCGTTATTAAAATAGATTTTACAGTCTCAATTTTCATATGGAACTTTTCGTCAGTCCATATATTGCTTAAAATAGAAAAAAGCCTTTCGGTAGAGGCATTTTAACCTGATAAACACAAATTAAATTCTACTATGTTTAAAATTTTTTGAAAAGGTATGGAATTTTTTTAAAATATTGAAATATTTCAACCCATTTATTCTCGACTAGCTTTCTGCCATCTGTCCATTTCTTTAGTTTCTCACAAGTCACATAACTTTTAACACACGTAAGCTCATCAAATAGTTCGCTGTAATTAATTTTAATTCGGTTGCTCATTCCCATAATATAAGTCAAATTTCTTTCAACCTTATTCGAAGATGGCATTGTACGCAACAGTACCCATTCCATCACTTCAACCTCTTTAAATGCATAACCCCACTGATGTAGATAAGCCATTCTTATAAAAACTTCTGTCACAATCTTTCATTTTACTTAGATTTTCAGTTCCTGTTTTTCAAA
The DNA here is from genome assembly GCA_949775025.1 of Tricholauxania praeusta. NCBI lineage: Eukaryota > Metazoa > Arthropoda > Insecta > Diptera > Lauxaniidae > Tricholauxania > Tricholauxania praeusta. The sequence goes on from OX459031.1 coordinate 49,255,437, forward strand.
CTCCGAAATTGTTTTCTTGATCATGAAAGGTAAACAAATTTCATCTCTGCGTTCAGCGAAAAAACAGCAAAAATTTGGGTTCAAATCCAAGCCGACAAACTTAGCGTCACGGTAATTGTATTGCACAATCAGGCTTTTTGATAGGATTGCTAATTGATATCGATAACAACTAACATATCGATCAGCAATGAGAAGTCGTTAGTAGAAATAGATTTATGTTGTAGATTAGTAAATAGTAAATTTGCGTGGCGCATGAAAACAGAACAAAAAACAGAACATTTGCGAAAAACAGAACACTTTTGCAATTTTCCATTAAAAAAAAAATACGAAGACCAAGAGCCTTAAAAACAGAACTGTTCTGCTAAAAACAGAACGGATGGTCACCGTATATATAAAAAAGCTGAAGGAAGATCAATAAGATTCGCTTAAACTGGAAGTGCTCAATTTTGTTGAAAAGAGATCAAAGGACACAAAAAACTTACAGCGCAAAATACATAAAGAAGAAAAAATGGGCAGCCAGCAGCTTATAATGCTTGGTTTCAATAACCGCTGCGTCATATCATCAGTAAGCTTTGTTAGCCGATTTTAATTTCTTGCGTTGACCAATTAATAATCATCGCAACAAATATAAGCATAGTGCGCCAAAGACTACATTTTTTTTCTTTTACATACCTATACTGCCGTACTAAGCGAAAAAGACGTATCTCAAAAAAAAAAAAACGGCGGGTTGCACTCCGGGAGTGCCGACAGAAGTGAAAACAAATCGTTTAATGGCAAGTTAGTGTGTTAGTTGGTATGTGTGCGTTTTCTTTTTATATGGCAATGCAATGGAAGACAAAAACGGAATATGTGTTCAAATTTTACTCTCGCTCTCATTCTCAATTTGTCAACGCAACAACGCGGAATTTGAAAGAAACAAACATGTAAGCATAACAATCGTTGAATGAGAATGGAATGTGTCAGTTAGTGTGTCTGCTTTGCTTTTTGTCTTCCACTTGGAATATTTATTTAAAAGAAACAATAGAACATTCAAATTTTACTATCGCATTCATGACGGGGAATCCCGATAACGGTCGGTGTCGCGAGTTTATACTTTTTGCCTCAGGGTGCACAACGTGCCATAAGAAGTTTTCACTTCAAAAATATCCGAGATTCTTATGGCATCGGATAGCTTAAGAAATTACGCGTCTAATGAAATACTTCAAATGCCAGCATCTTAGTTACAATCATATAAAAAATCAACTAAGAAAATTTCCTCTATCTCAATTTTACAGGTATTTCAACAAATTGACATAAACAAAACATAAATTATCTCGAAATGAATTTTTTTGAGATACGTCTTTTTCGCTTAGTACGGCAGTATAGCACTTACAACTTCGTTCGTATCGCCAAATAAGCTTTTAAGAAATGTGTGGTAACTTATACCGACATATATAAAAAACAACACACAAGAAATACTTTGTACAAAAAACAACTTAAAATAATGTCTAAGTTCTTATTTGTAAAATCAAAAGATTTCGTTTTATATGTAAAAAAAAAAATAAAATTAAATTTATTCATTGAAAAAGAAAATCCAAAAAATAAAAACAACTATAAATGAAATATGATAAAAAATTAAGTTTTGGAAAATAAAATATTAACGAACCATCAACAACTACATTGGCGATCCCACCAGGCTCTCATCAAAACAACAAATAAGGCCGAAATAAAAACAGAATTAAAAAAAGCCACATATACACACGAATGCTGCTGTTGCTGCAGGAAGAGAACCAGAAGACGGACACAGCGAATTCAAATACAACCCAACCTAGTGTGTAATACACAAATTGTACAAGTGCAAGCAACAAACGCAGCACCAACAGCAACCAAAATTTATTCAAGTTCAAACAGCACTGTCTTAACGCAACACAACAACAACAAAACACTAATTAGTACTACTGCTGACCTTCAACAGATGCGATCACAACAGATCATATAGCAACATAAGCTTCAACAAAAAGAAATCCGCGACCCCAGAACAACAACACCAGCAGCAGCAACAAGTGAAGTATTTAGTTTTTTCAACGAATGTAAACGATAGGGAGGGAAGAAACTTATCGTTTGCATCTCGTAGGCATTACACTACACGTAGGTACACAACATTATTAGGTACACATTTAGGAACATATTATATTTTACCCTTAACAATTTTGCCTTTTAACTCTTCATCAAAATTTAATAATATTTAACCCTTAACGTAAGATGAGTCTAACTCACACTCCCCCACACCGCGGAGAGGGAGATAATCCTCTACTCATTAATTTAGGCCCTGATTTTCTTCCAAATCCTTTTGATACACCCGCTAGTATGGACATTTGTGCGACATCAGTAAAGTTGCCTCAATTTTGGACCAACTGTCCTGAAGCATGGTTCATCCATGCAGAGATACAATTTCAGTCCAAAGCCATTACTACGGAAAAACCAAAATATGAGTACTTGATTACAGCTCTTCCACAAGAGGTAATCATGACAGTACTTGAGTTCATTCAAAAGCCCCCAACTGCTAATTTGTATGAATCATTAAAGAAACTTTTGATTGAGAGTCACTCCTAAGCGAAAACAAAAGGATTGACAAAATTTAATCAGACTCTGAGATGGGAGACCGAAAACCATCCCAGTTTTATAGATTCCTTTTACTTTTAGCTGGTTCTTCAGTAGAACCAGACTTTTTAATAAAATTATGGCTACGAAAACTTCCTAGAAGTCTTAATATTGCTTTAACAGGGTCAGGCCATACAGAAGTAGAGGACCTTTTGAAACTTGCTGACGGGTTATGGGAAGTTATTACTGAAAATGAAATTTCATCCCTATATAAAGGTTCCCATGTTACAAATAAACCTAGTTCCAATGAGCAAATGGCAAATATGATGCAAACTTTCACGCAAACTACCACAAAATTGCTTGAATGTTTTAATAAGCTCTCTTTAGAAGTTCAGGCTATCAGATCTGAAAGTCACAATCGATCGTTTTCACGATCGTGTTCAAGACCCAGACGTAGATCGAATTCTAGACACACATCTCCTCCACGTCCGTCTAATTGGTTGTGCAGATATCATTACAAATTTGGCAAAGATGCACGAAGATGTGAACAGCCATGCTCATATGTTCAAAACGACAACAACTCATTAAACTCGCGACGACTGACAATGGACCTATTACACTAACACGTCGTATCTTTATTTATGATCCCACCAATAAACTTAATTTTCTTATCGACAGTGGAACCAAAGTATCAGTACTTCCTTCTTCTAAATTCAAAAATAATAACCAACAATCTGATATAGCTTTGACAGCTGCCAATGGCACAAATATTTAAACTTTTGGAAAGAAATTACTTACACTTAATTTAAAATTAAGGCGCGATCTACCATTTTCATTTATCATAGCTGACATTTCAAGACCAATCATAGGTGCAGATTTCTTGACAAAATATGGACTCCTGATCGACCTTAAACATAAACGCCTCATTGATCCACTTACAAACGTTTCAGTAAATGCATTTTCTGGATTTACTGAAACTACTCTTCCAAAATTATTCACACTAGACAACAAATACACTCAATTACTTAAAAAATTTCCATCAGAACCCGATTACACTGCACCTGTCAAACATCAAACTGTACATCACATTATCACTGAAGGACAATTACCATTTACAAGACCTAGACGTTTGGATTTACAAAAATCTAAGATTGCAAAACATTAATTCGACTTCCTAGTTAAAGTTGGAATATGTAGACCTTCTGATTCTCAAACAGCTTCCGCATTACATCTTGCACCAAAATCAGAACCTAATGACTGGAGACCATGTGGTGACTATAGAAGACTAAATGCAATTACTGTACCGGACCGCTATCCATTACCACACATACACGACCTCTCAATCAATTTACACAATACAAACATTTACTCAAAAATTGATTTAGTGCGAGCTTACCATCAAATACCAATGACCCCAACCGACATACACAAGACTGCAATCACTACACCTTTTGGAATGTTCGAGTTCTTTCGAATGCCCTTCGGTTTAAGGAATTCAGCACAAACATTCCAAAGGTTCATAAATGAAGTTCTACATGGACTGGACTTTCTTTTCTTTTACTTAGATGACATTTTAATAGCAAGTGAAACAGAAGAACAACACATTGAACACCTCACACAAGTATTTCAACGACTAAGTAGTTATGGACTAAATATTAAACCAAACAAATGTGTTTTCGGAGTCAACAATATTACTTTTCTCAGTTATAATATTTCCCAACAAGGTATACAACCTTCTGAAGAGCGAGTACAATGCATACAAAACTATCCTCAACCAACCACTGTTAAACAAATGCAAAAGTTTATTGGAATGACAAATTATTATCATAGATGCATACCTAAATTAGCTCACATGCTAGGCCCTATTTACGACATGGTTACCAATGCCTCTAAAACAAAACACAAAAAAATTGAATGGACAGATAACACTTCACATGCATTCGCGATAATTAAAGAGAGTTTTGCTAAGCAAACACTAATTAATCACATTAATAGTAAAGCAAAACTTTCAATTGCCGTAGATGCATCCAATACAGCTATCGGTGGAGTTCTACAACAAGAATACAATAAAACACTTGAACCACTAGCATTCTTTTCGAAAAAACTTGGACCTTCAGAACGGAAATACAGCACATTTGACCGAGAATTATTAGCTATTTACCTTACAATAAAACATTTCAGACATCACTTAGAAGGAAATTCATTCACAATCTACACTGATCATAAACCGTTAACTACAGCATTGCACTCCAAAACAGAACGTAGTCCTAGACAAACACAACTTGAATACATCGCACAATTTACAAACACAATCGTACACATAAAAGGAACAGATAACACAGTAGCTGATGCTCTTTCTAGATGCGAAATAGAAGAGCTTAAATCACCTGATATTGATCTTAAGAAATTACACAGAGAACAACAAATAGATCCAAAACTTCAAAATACTATTAACAAAAACTTGTATGAATTCGAACAGATTGACATTCCATTTTTAAACATTAAAATTTGGTGCGAACACTCTACAGATACCACACGTCCATACATTCCACAAACTTTACGTAAGAAGATTTTGAACAGCTACATAACATTTTACACCCTGGGACACGAGCTTCTAGACGACTGATTACACAACGTTACTTCTGGCCCAATATGAATAGCCAAATTAACAAATGGTCCCAAGAATGCATTAACTGCCAAAAGACAAAAATACATCGACACACTAAAACACTACCAAACAAAATTAACATTCCACATGGTCGCTTTGAGCATATACACATCGATCTAGTCGGCCCACTACCCATATCAAATGATTATAAATACCTGCTCACTACCATAGATAGACACACACGTTGGCCTGAGGTGTATCCACTTAAAAATACAGAAACTGCTACGATTATTGATACATTCAATAGAGAATTCGTTTCACGTTTCGGTGTTCCACTTGAAATTACTTCAAGCAATTCATTAAGACTATTGGTAGTCATCACATAATGACTTCTGCCTATCATCCTCAAGCCAATGGAATTATAGAACGATTTCACAGACAGTTAAAAACCTCGTTAATGGCAAAAAACAATCAGATGAACTGGTATACAGAATTACCACTAGTTCTTTTAGGTCTTAGATCAACTATTAAAGAAGACATAAAAGCATCTCCTGCTGAAATGGTTTTTGGCCAAACCCTTAGATTACCTCATCAACTAGTAGTTCGTAACAGTCAATCTTTCAATCCGTCAGATACTTTGTTTAAACTTAAAGAGAAAATAAAGAATAATCAATCAAATATTTCACATCACAATACCAATTGTCATGTATATGTTCCTCAAGCGTTAAAGAGTTGTAAATTTGTATTTATCCGTAATGATTCTATTCGACGTTCGTTACAGAATCCGTACGACGGGCCTTATGAAGTTTTGGAGAGATCATCAAAATTTTTCAAAATTTTAAAAGATAACACTAGTATTACAGTTAATATAGATAGACTTAAACCAGCCGTTTTGAACACTGACACAACACAAACACCCTCCTCCACACATAAACCAGTTAAACAAGTTCGTTTCAATCTTCTTTCTAATACACTTAAACATTAAGGGGGGGGGGGGGAATAATGTGGTAACTTAATACCGACATATATAAACAACAACACACAAGAAATACTTTGTACAAAAACAACTTAAAATAATGTTTAAGTTCTTATTTGTAAAATCAAAAGATTTCGTTTTATATGCAAAAAAAAAAAAAAAATAAAATTAAATTTATTCATTCAAAAAGAAAATCTAAAAACTATACAAACTATAAATGAAATATGATAAAAAATTAAATTTTGGAAAATAAAATATTAACGAACCATCAACAACTACAAATGTGTGATATCAAAAAGGTTACAAGAACATGAGAATTGAGAACTTGAGACATTTTTTTAACATTGGTTGAATTTTTCAACGAGCAATAAATATATTTTATGGCATATTACAACAATATAATCAGTCACAGTGGGCTTTAATCAACTTTTGATAAAAGTGTGAGTTACTACAAAAACTTTGATTGGGGATTATTTGGGATGTAGAGCTTTTTTTTTTAATTCCACATTTACTGTTTTTCAATGATATTACACATGTAAAACATATGTATGTAAGTATGAAATTTAAAAATTTTCCGATTTTGATCAAATTTTTACACGTCGAAATACTTAAATTGATAGCACCACATTCTAAATTTCAACTCTCTAGGTGGTCGGGGTACTGAGAAAGAGCCGTATTCCGCCTGAAAATAGCCGAATTTAGTCCAATTTTTAAATTTTAGTTTTAAAAGCCCACAAATCTAAGTTTAAAGTTATGGATACCATTTTATGTTTGTTGTATCATCTACTATACACAAAAAATATTTTTAAGCTTCTAGACATTAAGATCTTTATTTGCAACCAAATTGAGTGAAAAAGGCTTTAGTAAAATATGACAACTTTGAAAATGGTGCCCCAAATCTAGGTCCTACTCAAAATACTTAAATTGCAATTCACATTCTTATACACTTCAAAATGAGATATCACACAGTGAGAATGGTTGGCCAGGTTCAGGGATATACGACATTGAATTTAGCAATTCTCGCAAAAACAGCGTTTTTTCCAAACTTTGACCTAACAGTACTCATGACTTCGACTATCTAGGGATCTGAAATTTGTGTTGTGGATCTATCTTTCAAAGTTCTTCAACGTGTCAAAATTTGAGCAAAATCGAATGTTTTTAAAATTGCATACGTATGTCATACGTATTTCATAAAAAACAGTAAATATGTAATTAAAAAAAAGCTCTAAGGATTTTTTTCCTTTTGATATATATCGACTACATATAACATCCCAAATAATTCCCCATTCAATTTTTTGTAGTAACTCAACTTGTCATTCAAGCTTGGTTAAAGCCCACTGTGCAATAGTCTAGCCTTTGGGAAAATAGTTTAACAATTTCATTATGAACATTTTTCAGAGCCAATCCATTCAAGCGATCTTCCGTCATTGTAAGCTCCAAATACTATTTATATCGTTTCATTTTTTATATATAATAGAAAAATAATTTAAAACTTTTTAACGTCAAATTTTTTGCAAATAATGCAAATTTTATTTTTCAAGCAAATTCAGGTATCAATTCTTTGAAGAAATAAAAGTTATGAGCAAAAAACCAGGGACCCAAAATAACTATTATTTTCTTTTTTCAGATTGAAAAAATTGCCCAATTTTAATACTTATTTTTAAAAATTGGTTTATAACTATTATGAATAAGAGATATTTTATTAGTTGTCAATAACTATTATTTTTCAATGGATTTTTTTTACGTTGAGTCATAACTATTATGCATAAGAGATATTTTATTAGTTGTCAATAACTATTATTTTTCAATGGATTTTTTTTACGTTGAGTCATAACTATTATGCATAAGAGATATTTTATTAGTTGTCAATAACTATTATTTTTCAATGGATTTTTTTTACGTTGAGTCATAACTATTATGCATAAGAGATATTTTATTAGTTGTCAATAACTATTATTTTTCAATGGATTTTTTTTACGTTGAGTCATAACTATTATGCATAAGAGATATTTTATTAGTTGTCAATAACTATTATTTTTCAATGGATTTTTTTACGTTGAGTCATAATTATTATGAATAAGAAATATTTTATTAGTTGTCAATAACTATTATTTTTCAATGGATTCTTTTTTACGTTGAGTCATAACTATTACGAATAAGAAATATTTTATTAGTTGTCAATAACTATTATTTTTCAATGGATTTTTTTTACGTTGAGTCATAACTATTATGCATAAGAGATATTTTATTAGTTGTCAATAACTATTATTTTTCAATGGATTTTTTTTACGTTGAGTCATAACTATTATGCATAAGAGATATTTTATTAGTTGTCAATAACTATTATTTTTCAATGGATTTTTTTTACGTTGAGTCATAATTATTATGAATAAGAAATATTTTATTAGTTGTCAATAACTATTATTTTTCAATGGATTCTTTTTTACGTTGAGTCATAACTATTACGAATAAGAAATATTTTATTAGTTGTCAATAACTATTAATTTGGAAAAAATATTTTTTTACGTTGTTTTGAAAAAAGTGTTCAACAGATTTTCATTTTTGTGAATCTTTTTGCACCAATCGATGGGGAGGTGGTTTTTATGACATCACCAGAGGTGGTCATCGGTTCGAAAATGTACGCGATTTTGACTCATTTTTGAAGTTTTTTTTTGCTTCAATCAATGAAAAGAGGTCTAAAAAGGATATTGGCCATCACTAGAAGTGGAACCGATCCTTGAAAGTGCTCGATTTAGGTCCATTTTCGAAATTTTTTTTGCAAAAAATCGATGGAAAGAGGTTGACAATGGGCTTTGGCCATCACCAGAGTTGGTCCCAACTAAAAAAGTGGTCGATTTTGGTCCGTTTTGAAAAAAAAATTTTGTACCAATCGTTGGAAAGAGGTCGAAGTCGAAAAAAAAGGTACCAAAAAGTGCCCGATTTTGGTCCATTTTCGAAATTTTGTTTGCACCAATCTTTGGAAAGAGGCCGAAAATAGATTTTGGTCATCATCAAAGGTGGTTTCGAGTCCCAAAATGTGCTCGATTTTGGTCCATTTTCGAAATTTTGTTTGCACCAATCTTTGGAAAGAGGTTGAAGTCGTAAAAAAAGGTACCAAAAAGTGCCCGATTTTGGTCCATTTTCGAAATTTTGTTTGCACCAATCTTTGGAAAGAGGCCGAAAATAGATTTTGGTCATCATCAAAGGTGGTTCCGAGTCCCAAAATGTGCCCGATTTTGATCCATTTTCGAAATTTTGTTTGCACCAGTCGTTAAATAGAGGTCGAATATGAATTTTGGACCTCATTTGAGGCGGCTCCGGACCCTGGAAAGGACCGTTTTTGACCCATTTTCGAAAAAAAACTTCTTTTTTCTGTAATAAATGGGAAAAGGTCGAAAATGGATTTTGGACATCACTTAGAGTGGCTTCTGAGTCCGGCCCCGAGAAAGAACCGTTTTTGACCCATTTTCGGAAAATTTTTTTTTTTCTGTAATTAATGTGAAAACGTCGAATATAAATATTTGACATCATTTAGGGTGGCTCCGGGCCCTGGAAAGGACCGCTTTCGATAATTTTGGTAGTTTTCAAGTTCCGGAGCTACTCTAAAAGATATCCAAAACGCATTTTCAACCTTTCATAATCGATTGGAGCAATAAAAAATTTTAGGGTGGTTCATAAAAAATTTTTTTTTTGTTCGAATCGATAGGGAAATGTCGACAATAGTCATTTTCGAGCTTTATCTATGCATTGGAGCAAAAAAAAAAATTTTTTATGAACCACCCTAAAATTTTTTATTGCTCCAATCGATTATGAAAGGTTGAAAATGCGTTTTGGACATCTTCTAGAGTAGCTCCGGAACTTGAAAACTACCAAAATTATCGAAAGCGGTCCTTTCCAGGGCCCGGAGCCACCCTAAATGATGTCAAATATTTATATTCGACGTTTTCACATTAATTACAGAAAAAAAAAAATTTTCCGAAAATGGGTCAAAAACGGTTCTTTCTCGGGGCCGGACTCAGAAGCCACTCTAAGTGATGTCCAAAATCCATTTTCGACCTTTTCCCATTTATTACAGAAAAAAGAAGTTTTTTTTCGAAAATGGGTCAAAAACGGTCCTTTCCAGGGTCCGGAGCCGCCTCAAATGAGGTCCAAAATTCATATTCGACCTCTATTTAACGACTGGTGCAAACAAAATTTCGAAAATGGATCAAAATCGGGCACATTTTGGGACTCGGAACCACCTTTGATGATGACCAAAATCTATTTTCGGCCTCTTTCCAAAGATTGGTGCAAACAAAATTTCGAAAATGGACCAAAATCGGGCACTTTTTGGTACCTTTTTTTTCGACTTCGACCTCTTTCCAACGATTGGTACAAAATTTTTTTTTCAAAACGGACCAAAATCGACCACTTTTTTAGTTGGGACCAACTCTGGTGATGGCCAAAGCCCATTGTCAACCTCTTTCCATCGATTTTTTGCAAAAAAAATTTCGAAAATGGACCTAGATAGAGCACTTTTAAGGATCGGTTCCACTTCTAGTGATGGCCAATATCCTTTTTAGACCTCTTTTCATTGATTGAAGCAAAAAAAACTTCAAAAATGAGTCAAAATCGCGTACATTTTCGAACCGATGACCACCTCTGGTGATGTCATAAAAACCACCTCCCCATCGATTGGTGCAAAAAGATTCACAAAAATGAAAATCTGTTGAACACTTTTTTCAAAACAACGTAAAAAAATATTTTTTCCAAATTAATAGTTATTGACAACTAATAAAATATTTCTTATTCGTAATAGTTATGACTCAACGTAAAAAAGAATCCATTGAAAAATAATAGTTATTGACAACTAATAAAATATTTCTTATTCATAATAATTATGACTCAACGTAAAAAAAATCCATTGAAAAATAATAGTTATTGACAACTAATAAAATATCTCTTATGCATAATAGTTATGACTCAATGTAAAAAAAATCCATTGAAAAATAATAGTTATTGAAAACTAATAAAATATCTCTTATTCATAATAGTTATGACTCAACGTAAAAAAGAATCTATTGAAAAATAATAGTTATTGACAACTAATAAAATATCTCTTATTCATAATAGTTATAAACCAATGTTTTGACATAAATCTTATAATAGTTATGTCCCTGCAAAAAACACGTTTTTTTCAGCCAAAAAGGACCTTCAGGAGAATCAAAAGTGATCCATTGGCTTTTCTCGGAACGAAAACAAAATGACGCAGATATCGTTTTTAAGCTACCTTCTAACTTTTGAGTCGGTGTCTGGCTGACTTCATTTTGCTTCATACAAATCGACCCGGTCGAATGTCTATATTCAGGCCTGGATTAACCTTACAATCAGAGTAGGCGTCAATTTTTGCAACTGCCTAGGGGCGGTAAATTTCTTAATCCGGGCCTGTCTATATTAAAAGTAAACCGTTTTTTGACGTTTTTTATGAACAAAATCTAACATGAAATGTCCGAGTTAAAACCCCCCGATGGATGATTCCTGCGCACGGGCCTGAAATGACGAATAACGTTGAAAGAGGTTGAAAAAGACGAAAAAATAGTTATGGGATATATTGGAAAAAGTTAAGAGGTTGGAAAATATTAAAATAATATTTAAATTAAATTTTAAATATATAAATAAATGTTGAAAAAATCGAATAGAAATGAAAAAGTCAAAATATGCCACGCTCACTTCTTCATTTCCGCCTGCTTTTGGTTATCAAATAAATTTTATTCGTGATCGACATTCGCATACCAAATTTTAACACAATAGCTTGTATAAACTGCAATATATGCCGTAATCAACCTTAAAATTAAGGGCGGTGACACATACACTAATACAATCCAGTTCGATCTTAATTCAGAAATAGCTTTCCATAAACAGCACTCTTACAAGTTTTAATATGATTGTTCACATACATATTGACATATTGCTATTGCTCCAAATTTTTGTTATAGTCATATAGGCTACGTCGCTAGTTCTCTTAATATAACGTTTATAAATATTGTGGGCTGTGACTTGAAACCTAGCCAAATCCTAATTTTTTTCATATGTGCACTTATTCCCCTAATTTTATCAAATTCGCAGAAATAGGTTCAATAATATTCTAAGAATATTTGTTGGTCAAATAACGTCGGAACACAGAATTTGAAAACAGCATTTTTTTGAATTAAGTAAAAAAAAAATAGGAAGAAACGCTTCCCCACGATCGAATTGGTCTCAAAAGCTCTTACATTTATCAAATTTTTTTTGAGAATTTTTTAAAAAAAAAACGAAGAGGGCATACATTTCAAAAATCCAATTTTTGAATTAAAATTAAAATAAACGATGAAGGATAAAATTTTTCATGAAGTTGTATTTTTTCCTTAAAGAGCATCTTTTCGATACAAGCGGAATGACAAAGTGAATATACCCTCAGTGTTCGTTGTAATTAGCATGTTACTTACCGAAATTACGATTTTGTTGTACATTGACAGTCCAAACGGTGTGTAATCCAAATTGAATATTTGATGCGTTGCACACGCTACAGTCCGCATTAACTGCAGCTCGCAAAACCGAATACTTATTTGTTTATTCTTTTGTTTTTTTTATGGCAGTGTCTAGGATCGCAATTTTTTTTTGCCAATTGCTTGAAAGGAATTTTAAAACTAACGGGACTTCAGAGGATAACATCCCATTATCATTTTTACAACAAGAATCACATGATATTGAATCTGCTTATTGCTTTGAAGAATCTGAAGAATTGCGCTCTGTAAGAAACTTATTACCCTGTAGTAATGACGTGCAAATTTCTGAAGATGAAATTCTTCGCTGGATTAATGACTCTGGTAATACTTTGTGTAGTAGTTCAGAATCAGATACAGCAGACATAGAAGCAGAGACTACTATGATTAAACATGTTAAAAATCGTGAAGCTCCTCTACAGGCTTTAAATACTTCTATAGGTTGGCTAAGGAACGAGGGATACAAACAGATCACATATTAATGCTCAAAGGATTGCGGAATAAAGATTTGGAAGCATGTGCATTGAAACCAGAGCTGGACGATAAGGATTACATGTGTAATTGATAGCGTCTAGGGTTACGATTATTTCAATCACAATTTCAAAATTTTTAAAATTAGGATTACTGTAAACGTTCGATTCGACGAAGACTTTAAGATTACGATTGCAGCAATCATAATTATAAAAAAGTCACAATTACGATTACTGTAACCGTAAATATACAAAATTCGCAATTACGATTACTGTAATCGTAATCTTAAATTATTCGTTGAACGATTACAGTAATTGGGTCAGAATACGTGAAAACGACATGTATGAAATGTTTTTCAAAGTTTTTTATATAAATCAGTAGTGTTGAAAAAATTGATATGATCAGAAAATGTGGGACTTAGACTTATTCATTCAATCGTTTCTAACGTTGTCATTTTATAGTCGGTTTTCTTGTGGAATGTCTTAATTTTTGCGTAAAAGCATCAGGTCTACGTGTAAAAAGTAAAATTATTTTTTTTTTTATTTTATTTCTATTTTTTCGTGGCCACAGAATTAAATGTAAAATTTGATTTTACTTAAAATCTGGTCTATTTTCAACTATATCTTTTGAACCACTTTTTTAATGAGAGATATAATTACACACGTTTGTTAACCATTTTATTATCTTTAATATGACATCAAGAAATAGGAAATTGGGCTTTTGTAGCTCAAGATATGAGTTTCAAAGTGAAAAGATGTCGAAAAAGTGAAAAAACCACAATATCTCGAAAACTGTACCATTCAAAAAATTTTCATTTTCATTTTCGAACTCAGCAGGAAAATCTACATAAGAAAAGTAAACTCAGATCAATGGAACAGAAAAAAAAATCATTTTGTAAGTGTTATATCTAAAACTGTTTATTCTTAAAACTTGTTATTAATAAGTAACCTTTGATTTTCAATTGAATTCTGTCATTAAAAATATATATTAAATTTTCATTACGTTTGAAACTATTAAATAAAATACACGCTCTTACTTACAAATTTAAAAATTAAAGTGGTGTCAGAAGTGGTTTGAAACGATGTCACAAGAATTAGATAAACTAGCCAAAATTCTAGCAGATTTTATGCAAGCCACGCAACAAAATGTTGAGGCAATTGCGCAACGGTGTTTAGAGCAACAAAATGGAAGTGCACATGCAGGTACGGACAATTCATCGAAAACTCCAGTGTTTAGAATGTCGGAGTACTCAACTGCAGAGTCCTCATCAGTGGAGGAGTATTTCAAGCGATTTGAACTGGCACTCAAACTCAGTAAGATATCTCAAACAGAATTCACCAGCTACGCACAGATACATATGGGTGAGTATCTTAATAAAGCATTGAAAGCTTTGATACATCCGAGAGATCCAGATACTTGCACATTCACGGAATTAAAGGAAATACTGGCAAAACACTTCGATAGGAAAAAGAACAAATATGCTGAAAGCGTGAAATTTCGTCAAATCACACAATTCAAAGATGAATCCATATCAAATTATGTTCTTCGACTAAAAGATGCAGCTTTACATTGCGAATATGGCAGTTTTCTCGATAGAATGCTTACAGAACAACTTATTTTGGGTACTGAATCCCGCTCAATATGTGACGAAGTAATTGCTAAGAACCCGAATACATTCAACGAAGCGTATGAAATTGCACAATCATTGGAAGCAACACAACAAACAACGACAAAGATGAAAGCGACAGCAATGGAAACTGTAATAGAGTCAACACACAAACTGGGATATGGACCTGTACAAACAAAAAAGAAGGTAACTTCGTCAAATTTTTCATACAATCAATTTCCTAACAGGGATAAGGGAGCTCAAATGTGCCAAGGATGCCATTTTCGGAATGCAGAATGTTTCGCGTGCAAAAAGAAAGGACATATTGCGAAGGTATGCAAATCAAAAGCTCATCAAGTAAGAGATAGTGAAGAAGGAACCATCGATGAGTCAATAAAGAGCCTTGAAATAAATGCAGTAAATACCAAAAAAAAAATGATAAAGGAATGATCAAAGTGAGCATCAATGGGAACGACGTGAACATGGAACTAGACACGGGCGCACCATGCGGTATTATCAATAAAGAAGTTTTGAAAAATATCTACTGTGGAAGATTACAAAAAACAAAAAGACAATTTTCTAGTACCAGTTTCCGTCAAAATGGGTCGAACCACTCGGAAGTTGAACGTTTATGTGATGGATGGACATTTTGATTCGTTATTCGGGCGAGAATGGATTAGTCACTTTACTAATGAAATAAATTGGTCCAATATCTTTTCACCGTCGAATCAAACGAATGCAATTAAATTGGCTACCCCGACGCTTAACATTTCACAGCAAAAAAAACTTCATGAAGTTTTGACAAGCTATGAGAATATATGCAGCGAAACAGCAGGGAAACTGGTAGGCCCCCCAGCGAAAGTTCACCTACGATCAGATGCTACTCCTATTTTTACGAAGGCTAGAAATATTCCACTGGCTTTAAAGGATGCATACGCAAAAGAAATAGATTCAAAGATCGCTTCCGGCTTATTCATAAGAGTAGACTACTCGGAATGGGCTTCGTCAACTCATGTAGTAACCAAGAAAAATGGTAAAATTCGCATATAGATGAACATCCAATCCCTAGAGTGGACATGTTACTTAATCAGATGAATAAAGCTAAATTATTTTGCCATCTTGATATAACCGATGCCTATTCTCATCTAACAGTAGATGAAGAGTTTGCACATGCACTCACACTCAACACACCTACACACGGCTTGATACGTCCATCACGAGCTGTGTATGGCGCTGCAAATATTCCAGCAATATGGCAACGACGCATGGAAAACGTACTAAAAGGTTTAAAAAATGTGTGCAGTTTCTTTGACGACATTCTCGTATACGCGGAAAACTTTGAATCTTTGTTAACATCACTGTAGGACACATTAGAGCGATTAAGAAGTCAAGGATTACGACTGAATAGATCAAAATGCATATTTGCTGCTCCTGCTGTTGAGTTTTTGGGCCATAAAATTGATTGTAAAGGAATTCATAAATCGGACGCACACATTAGGGCCATTCAAGATGCCCCAAAACCTTCCTCATTTGAAGAACTACAGCTATTTATAGGTAAAGCTTGCTACTACAATTCGTTTATTTCAAATTTATCCACTAGAAACAAGCCATTAAGGGATGTGTTACAGAAAACAGAATTCAAATGGACAGCTGATGCAGACAGGGCTTATAAAGACATAAAACATGCATTAATTTCATCGGAAGTGTTGATGCCCTATGATCCCAAATTGCCATTATTGCTCGCAACTGATGCAAGTAAAGTAGGCCTCGGAGCAGTTTTGTCCCATCGTCTGGAAAATGGGCAGGAGCGCCCTATTGCATACGCTAGTCGCACATTGACTTCTACTGAGCAAAAATATCCACAAATGGATAAAGAAGCTTTAGCAATAGTATGGGCAGTTCAAACATTTTTCCTATATTTGTATGCTCGGCATTGGACCTTAATCACGGATCATTAACCGTTGGCACAAATTCTACACCCACATAAATCATTGCCGATATTATGCATCAGCCGTATGGCCAATTATGCAGATTTTTTAGGAAATTTTGACTTTGAAGTAATGTTTAAGCCAACGAAAGCAAATGCGAATGCAGATTTTTGCTCACGTATAATGACAAAAAATTCCATCAACAAAATAACAAGCGAAAACCACCGAGTAGGTGCTTATGGAGCGCGATGAATTCCAGGAATTTATGGTGAAGCAAATTCGACAATTACCAGTAAAAGCACATAGGATTGCAAACGAAACAAGTAAAGATGAATTTCTAGGCAAGATTGTAAAGCAACTAGAAGGTGACAAAAATCTAAAACGACTTGGATACAAATCACCAGAAATAAACTATCAATTTCTAAAGGGATGTTTACTTTTTGAGCACAGAGTTGTAATTCCACCCTCACTTCGTCCAAGAATATTAAAAGATTTACATGCTGGTCACTTAGGGATAAGTAAAATGAAAGGATTAGCCCGTTCATTCGTGTATTGGCCGGGACTAGATTCCGATATAGAAAATGTAGCAAACAGTTGTGAAAACTGTATAAAGAATTCAAATAACCCACCGAAATGCAAAAATCATCATTGGGAGTATCCAAAGGGACCTTGGGAGAGAGTTCACATTGATTACGCCGGACCAGTGGCTGGACAAATGCTCCTGATCATCTCAGACGCTTACAGCAAATGGCTAGAAGTTAAAATTACAAATTCGATGACTTCAGCTGCAACTATTAATATTTTGGATGAACTTTTTGCGGCATATGGCGTCCCAATAACTCTTGTTTCGGACAATGGTACAAATTTTAGGTCAGCGGAATTTGAGGTATTTTTAGTTAAAGTTGGAGTAAAATTTCATAAGTTAAGTGCACCTTACCACCCAGCGACTAATGGTCAAGCGGAACGTTCGGTTCAAACCGTAAAGAATGCCCTGAAAGCTATGGGTACTTCAAAAGCTACACTACAGGGAAACTTAAATGAATTTCTTCGCCAGTACAGACGTGCTCCACACGCTACTACAGGTCAGTCACCATCGCAGTTATTTTTGGGACGTGCTATTCGAACTCGACTCGATTTAGTATTCCCACAGGATGTGTCGGTTACGGTCACGGAAAAGCAATACCAAAAGTTTGACCACAATTTTCGTCAAATGGAGCCAGGTTTTTATCTAATAACCCACGTATGGACAAATGGCTACACGGAATTGAAATTTAGTAATTTTTAAAAATGTCAGTTTTTTGGACTTTGAGCGTTTGTAACTTCATCAAATCTTATTTGATTCAAGGAAACAGCATTCCGTTAGAAAACGAATAAAAATATCTTTAGAGCGCTGAAAATCGTTTTTGAGTCAAAAAAAAAGTTAATCGAGATATAGCTAAATAAGTGAAAAAGTGCCGAAAAAGGGGTTTTTTGAAGATATCTCGAAAACGATTCTTAAGAAAAAAAAAATAGTTGGCATTTTTGGAAACTACGTCCCAAAATACATGGAAAAAAGTTTATGAGAAACTAGATCCTTATTTTTGTAAACTAGTGTTATTGATTTTTTTGAAAAATAACAAAAATTTTATGTATTTCTCGTCCGCCCGGTACCACTATAATATTTATACCGTCAAAACTAATTGAGGCTACACGATTTTTTTGACGAATTATAATTTGAAAGGGTTCAATGCATCTCTGTAATTTTTTTTCAGATTTTTTCGACGCGGAGCACAACATTAAAACTCAATTGTTGATGAAAAAATTGGTAATTAACAACAAAAATGCAAAATTTTTGCAATTTTTCAACTTACAGTAGGTGGCCAAATTATTGGGGACAGTACTCCTATTTTTGCATTTTCTAGTTTGAATCATTTTTTTGAGCAAATAATTGAATCTAGGTCTAGTAGGTATTTTTATTTATTATACATTCTCTTTAGATAATAAAATTAACATATTATGTAGTGTACATTCAATTATTGTTTCGTAAAAGTAATACTTACGTTCACTGAAAATTTCATGCAAATATTTATAATATTTGGTGATATGACCCATAGCAGCAATTATGGCGTGTATGCGTCGGGCATGCTCTGTATACAATTTTTTTGAATGTTGTTGGAGTTCAGTGTTGTGATGCCATTCTCTGACGATTGCTTCAATCAACTGTCGCTTGGTAGTATTCAATTCTTTGACGATCGCCTGTTTGGTTAGCTTCCACATATTCTAAATGGGGTTCAAGTCAATTGAGTTCCCAGTCAAGGCAAATAGCTTATATTTTTATAAGATAGAATAACAGTTACACTCCTGGCTTTATGACAAGGTGCCGAATAGTACATAGAAAGGTATTCTCGTCACCAGGGAACCAATCTTCGAGCTGTGACAGCAGGCGAGTTCCTAGTATTCGCTTGTGTTGGCCCTGCGATATGGTCCCTACCACGATGTATACACAGAAAAAAAAGATTCTATGATATCAAACAATTTCGTGTCCGATTTAAACGAATTTTTTGTATGATTTTCAGTCATAGAAACAGTTTGTCTGATATATCAAATCGTGATTTGTTGTTTTTCATCCTACAATTTTTGTTGAAACTTAAAATAAATTCGTTGATTTCAAAAAAACATTTGTAAATATTGCAAATATTTAATTCGTATTTTCAAGGAATTTTTTCTGTCAATTTTTGATTCAACTAAAACATTTTTTGCTTCAATTAATTCATTGGTTTTATTAACGAACTTCAATAAGAAAAATTATTTAAAGATTTGGAAAATTCAACGAATTATAAAAATTAAAATTTGTTAAATTAAATAAATATTTCTGGCTTTAGCGAATTTTTTTTTTGCAGTATTGATTAATTGATAAATTGTTCACTTAATTCATTAAATTTACAAAAACAAATTTGGTTCAAACATAGAATGAATTGGATAAATCAAAGAATTATTTTTACCATTTCGCTAATTACTTCGGTTTTGGGAGCACTAGAGGAAAAATTGATTTAATTGAAGAATTAGTTACAAAAAGGCATTGGTGCAAACATATAATACTTTAGGTATATCTAAGAATTATTTCTATATAATTCACCTAAAATAAAAAGAATATATCATTGAAAAGACAAAAACTATTTAAGAACTATTTAGCTCATTAGAGTGAAAAGTATGATTTGAAAAATTTTATAATCTTTTATATACAATTAATTTTTTGTCTGCATGTATTTTATGGACGCGGAAACTATCTAACCGATTTTGGTGAAATTTGTAGAGTATGTTAATATCAATCAGGCAGATGTCATAGGCTATAAAACTTTTGTTTAGGGTGCATATTTAGGGTGTCCCTCATACAAAAATATTTTAAAAACACCATTTTCTTAAAGACCGCTTAATCGATTCTCATGGAATTTACACAAAATGGCTTTTATATTAAGAGGCACAGAAAAGATCAAAAAAAATGTATTTAAGGTGCATACTTAGAGTGGCCCTCATATAAAAATATTTTTAATTATCATTTTCACGAAGACAGGTTAATCGATTCACACCGAATTTACACAACGTAGCTCTTATGTTAATATGCATAGGTGAGACTGCAAAACGTTTGTTTAGGGTGACACTCATTCAAAAAAAATGTTTTCAATATCATTTTCTCAAGGACTGCTAAATTGATTCTCATGGAATTTACATCACATGGTTTTTATATGAAGAGGCACAGATAAGATAATACAAATTTTATTTAGGGTGCATACTTAGGGTGGCCCTCATACATAATATTTATATATATCATTTTCACAAAGACAGGTTAGTCGATTCGTACCGAATTTACACCACGTAGGTCTTATGTTAAGATGCATAGCTTAGGCTCCAAAATTTTTGTTTAGGGTGGCCCTCACACTAAAATATTTTTTAAGTATAATTTTCTCGAAGACCGCTTAATCGATTCTCATGGAATTTACACCACGTGGTGGCCCTTATATAAAAATATTTTTAAATACATTGCATAGCTTTTGCAAGATTTTTCCTTACGTAAAATTTTTAAAATAAATCCGCTCAAAATATATACTAGCACAAGTAAGAAAATATTGAATTCCCTTCTTAGCATGCATTCGCAATACTTGAACGCCCCCAAGGCTATAAGCAAAACTGCACGATTGACAACAATGCATTGGAATTGATATATTTCAATAATTGTTCTAAGAACCGGTTTTACAGTTTTAACCAATTCAAAAGCAAGTGAGTTTCAAGTGTTTATGTTAAATTTATTATATTGAAATAAAAAAAAAAATTAGGACGAAATTTTCTATTTAAGGTGCACAGGGTAATGCTATTGATAAAACTTAAACATATATGAATTCTAATTCAGTAACGAAGTTTTCTATTTGCACTAACTGTGAAACATTTAGCTGATTAAACTAAAATATTTTGTTGTAAAATCAGATAATTTGAATTTGAAAATTTAACAAATAAGGTGTTTTGATTTTGCAAATTTTTTCTTTAATTTAAAGAAATGAATTATTGAATTCTAGAAATTTATTCATAGAATTGCAATTATTTGATTTTACCAATTCTGTTTTTTCTGTGTAGGGGTCCCATGCCTTTGGCTGAGATCATAGGCCACACCATGATGCTAGCAAAGTATTTAGCCCTCTCTACAAGGCTGTCGGGGTGGAACTGCTCCCCAGGGCATCATCGAAAAAATTTACTTTTGTCAACCAAAAGTTGGAATTTTGACACGTCAGAGGAGTATACCTGTAAAACACGATTATTAAGAAAAAAAAAGTAGTTCACGAACTACTCTTTTTTAAGAAGCAGCACGTACTCGATTCCAATACGCAACAGTCATATTTAAGTGTTATTTGGCCCATTGCAGTCGCTCTTCTTCATGGCATCGGTCAGGCACCTTTTTTTGATAGGACGACGAGCGATCAGGTTCTATTCCGTCAAATGCAGATGATCCCCGTCCCCTTGGAGATAATAATTAATAATAATAACTTTCACGTAGTGTTTCACCGAGGCTACGAGGCAGCCTCGTTTTTGACTACGAGAACGAGGCGAGACCGAGGCGAGATGGAAAAATAAATTTTCCTCGCTTGACCGAGGCGAGGCGAGATCACACGGCACCTCGCCTCGTCCTAGCCTCGTTTCCGAAACCAAGAGCGAGGCGCGTTTTGACGAAATCTGAACTCGTAAGAATCATATGCAGATTCAAAATATGAATGTAATTTTTATAATAAAATCTATATTTAACTAATATTTTAGTATTTTATTTTGAGTAAACTACTTTGTTTTATTTTTAATCCGCATGTGCTTCTTACGAGATCGCATCAGCTTCTATACCACTACGCCTCGATTGATCGATTAGGGAAGCATGTAAGGCTATGTAAGGCTATAAGCAAAACTGCATGATTGACAACACTGCATTGAAATTGATTTATTCTAATAGTCTTTCTAAGGACCGGTAAGGTGAAGCGAAACGCACAGGGTAATGCTAGTATATAAATAAAGATCAATATATGTATGTTCGTTGCTAATGGACTCCTAAACCGTTCAACCGACCGACGAAAGATTTGACATACATATATGTTTCTTATGATTTGGGATGCTCCGTAACATAGTTTACGATAAATGGGTGATGCCACCCCCACATAAGAGAAAAACAGAATTCATCATATATTACACTAGTTTACAAGAAAAAAGATCTGGTTTCTCATAGACTTTTTTCGATGTATTTTGGTGCGTAAATTCCAAAAATGGCAACCATTTTTTTTCTTAAGAATCGTTTTCGAGATATCCTCAAATAACCCCTTTTTCGGCACTTTTTTCATTTATTGGACTATATCTCCATATTTTTATTTTTAACTCAAAAACGATTTTCAGCATTCGAAAGATATTTGTATTCCCTTTAATGTATTGTATTTTCGTTTAATTTTATTGCAAGTTTTTTACTGTTTTTCCGAATAACTTCTACAGTTTTTGTCCGATTTTCGCAAAATTATACTTAAAATATTTGCAAAAGAATAGTCTTTCATTAAAAATTTTAAAAATATGAAAAAGAAAAAATTGATCATTCAAATGGAGCAATTGAAA
The DNA here is from genome assembly GCA_949775025.1 of Tricholauxania praeusta. Taxonomy (NCBI): domain Eukaryota; kingdom Metazoa; phylum Arthropoda; class Insecta; order Diptera; family Lauxaniidae; genus Tricholauxania; species Tricholauxania praeusta. The sequence continues at coordinate 49,278,235 of OX459031.1, forward strand.
TTGAGTGATTTTCAAAAAAGACCAAAAAAGTCAGTTGTTTTGGACTTTGAGCGCTTGTAACTCCATCAAATCTTATCCGATTCAAGCAAACAGCATATCGTTAGAAAGGGAATAAAATATCTTTCGAATACTGAAAATTGCTTTTGAGTCAAAAAAAAAATTTATGGAGATATAGTCAAATAAATAAAAAAAGTGCCGAAAAGGGGGTTTTTTGAGGATATCTCGAAAACGATATTAAAAAAAAAAAATGGTTGCCATTTTTGGATTCTACGCTCCAAAATACAAGGAAAAAAGTCTATGAGAAACCAGATCTCGAGATAAACCCCAAATTTGTAAACTAGTGTTATCAACAACTTGATGCAGATTAATAAAAATTGGTATATTTATAAAAGGTAGAGGCATAACTAAGATTCAATTAATAAAATGGGCGGTACCATGCCTTCAATATAAGAAAAAAATTAACTTTATCTTATCTCAATATCTATTTGACGTAGATAAATTAGATTTGGTACATATTTTGCTTATAGTTTGTAAAAGGTTCATAGCTTAGTATGTCTTGGAAAAATAGGCAATGCGTCTCCTTCCCATATAAGAAAAGAATTAAATTCATCATATCTCATCCAATTCACCAAAAATAAAAACAGATATTTTATTTTATTTCTTGAGGCTTGAACATTTTATCAGCCCTGATACATATATAATTTTTTATTTATTTTAATAAAAACCTCGCTTTTTTAACGAGGTGCCTCAGCCGAGAACGAGGCGAGGCGAGGCGAGGCATGTGATGGCAAGATCTCGTCCGAGGCCGAGGCGAGGCGAGACTTAAATTTATAAAACGAGGCGAGACCGAGATCAACTAGAACCTCGCCTCGCCTCGGCCTCGGTGAAACACTACTTTCACGTCGTTTATCATCGTAGTTAAGTGAGCCGTACTTTCTTACAATTTTCGAGGCAGATGTCCATAGTTTTACGGTCGGTACGAGTTGTGGTGATTCTTTTTCCACCACATTTCTCTATGCGTTTTGCGTTCAGAAGCTCGTTTTGATCTATTTTTTTTAATGCGGTAAAAAACCGACTTTTAAACACCTGCAAATGTAGCTATGTCTCTCTGGGAATATGATGAGGGACATTAATACGTCTGTATTTCTCTATATTTTCTTATAGACGTGTCTGAAGACTTGTCCATTCAGAAAAAAAACGCTTTTGAAGTTACACCTCAATACCGTTGTCCACATATGAATTAATTCATGAAACTTAGTAAGAATAATTAAATAAGAACCACTATTTACATTTTGAGCTTTACGGACAGGAAATACGGACAAAAAATTATTTATTCAAACTTTAAAGGACTAAACTACAACAGCACGTTTTACCAAATAAAAAGTAATCTCTCTTATTTAGTAGATGACGTAGACTACCAATGTTGCCGCTTATCAAAAAACAACAATGATGATACCACAGCAGCAAAAGGAAATTCATAAACTAAGTATATGAAAACTAATTTATATGCTCAAAAAATTAGGTTAAACTAGAAAATACAAAAATTTGAGTACTGTCCCCAATAATTTGGCCACCTACTGTATTATCTACAGAAATTAAAAAATTTCGTCACGATCAGTCAAGCAGATCAAAACTTATAGCATTTTGAAAAAAAGTTAATGAAAACTTTGATTAGCAATAATTACACTGTGCGACAAATGGTAGGGGTCAGTGATCGGCGGGGGTTCTGACTACCGGAAAATGTTATATCGGTCAAAAAAAAGTTATACGTGTCCCGGCGTTTCGCTGGGTCACGTCTAGGAATCGAGATATATCGATTTGAAGTATCATACAGGGGAATTAGTCACGCTTGGGGCTCTTTTGTTTGACATAACTCGAGAATGACTAGCTCGATTTTGCTGCAACAAACTTAGAAAAATTAAGAATTAGAATTGCTTTAATCTCTTGATATATTGTTTCTCTACATAATCAACAGTTTTGCAGCTATAAATAAATTTATGAAGGAAAAAAATTATTTTTCGCCTAAAAAATTAAAATTTTTTATTTTTAAAAATCATGAAAAATCCAAAACGGGAAAAAGTATCAAGTCTAATTGGCTTTCACGTAAAGTCACATAACCTATGAACAAAATGAGACATAAACCATAAAAATCGATGAACTCATAAGTTTATTTTGTTTGTTTTTTTGCTCCCTTTACTTGATTGGTACACCAAAAGAAAGTGAACTGCGTTTCCCTTGGATCCATATGGTAAGAGCATTGTAGCACGTTTTACAAATTTTGTCTGGGGCTCACGAAACGCCAAGAATTATTTCGGAATCAAAATAAAGCTTAAAAGCACGCTCTATTTGCTTAGAGAATGATCCAATATTTGTAGAAAGAGCTCTTTTGCCACAAATGTGACAAAATAAATTGAGATTTTCTGGACAATTTGCACTCATTTCGACTTTATACGTATTTTTCAATATTTTTTGAATTAAATAATTTTTTTTTTTTTATTTCTATAGTTTTTCAATTCTAAGAATCATAAAAAAAGTCATCAACGTTTTTTCCAAAAAATTTTGTTCATACATTCTAGCAAATTTTTGAAATTCATTCAGTACGATTACCCAAATTCATTGAAACATAAAATGAATATTCTTGTCAAAACGAGATACCTTCACTTAATTGTGAATAAAAGTACAACGCGTTCATCGATTTTCAAGATTTATATCTCATTTTGTTCATAGGTTATGTGACTTAACGTGAATTTTGGATTTTTTTTTAAATTTTTAAAATTAAAAAATTTTAATTTTTTATAGCTGCAAAACTGTTGATTATGTAGAGAAACAGTATATTAAGAGATTAAAGCAATTGTAATTCTTAATTTTCCTAAGTTTGTTGCAGCAAAATCGGACTAGACGTTCTCGAGTTATGTCAAACAAAAGAGCCCGAAACGTGACAAATTCCCTTATATGATACTTACAAACTTTAAATCGATATATCTCACTTCCTAGACGTGACCCAACGAAACTCCGGGACACGTACAACTTTTTTTTGACCGGAATAACTTTTCCCGGTAGTCAGAACCCTCGCCGATTTTAGCTGTCGCACAGTGTTATTAAAAAAACAATTTTTTTCAAAAAATTTTTCCGTACACTAATTTCTACCACTTGCAGCTACCGATTTATATAAGAAACTTTGAAAAACATTTCAGACATGTCGTTTTCACGTATTCTGACCCAATTGTTATACAGTTTTTTGGTTTTGAGGTTTACTGTAATCGTAATCATGTTGTAATGGAAATGGAATGTAAAGGAAATCCTTATTGCCCAGCTCTGATTGAAACAGCTGCAAACCTACATTGCCGATTTCGTTGAAAAATCAATAATTTTAAATACGTAAATATATTTCTTTTTTGATTGAAATACAATTTTTTTTTTTAAAATCCTAACTCGTGTTTTATTTTCGAATATAATGTTATGTGAAATATTGTACATAATAACGGAATATCCACTAATCCGAATATTTCGTGAATCCGAATCAGGGGATGCAATCATTAATTCGGATTAGCGAGCTAGCACTGTAATTGTGTCTGTCTGTATGTTATTACGATGTTTTTGGCGACCACACGAGCAGGGAAGAATGAATTCAGTGTCCCTCTCAACAGCGATTGTAGATGCGTCATTAAAAATATCATCACAGTCGCATTTGTGAAAACAGGTAGATAGTTTGCTCGACATGAGTGCAGGCTGAAAAGATTTGTAGTGCCGGACTTGTAGTTTGCAATTGAGCGACAATATAGGAGCATTAACAATTTTCAGAATATGCAGCGATACTAAGAAACCGGAGTGTACTATCGAAGCGTCGCTTTTGAATACGTTTTGGTAACCTTGCTTTGTTCTTAATCTAATGTTTCAGAGATAAACATTACGATTCGCATCAACGCATTCATGCCTTTCTACCCATCTAGTCGCACACAATGTTTTTAAACGATTTTTTATTTTGTTTCTGGACTCTGTTCGGAAATTTTATGTTTCAATAGTGATACTCTTTTAGATGAATTCGAGAAAAATTTGGTGCGGATGAAACTTTGTCTAGCATGTTACGAATTTCAGATATATCCAATGATTTGCCTACGCACAAATTCAAAAAGTGAAATAATTAGTGTAAAATGATAAGAGTTGGTTTTCAGATATCCAAGCCTGAACTACTTTGATTTGTTCGATCCTCCATCAACGTTCTTAAATCGAAATATGTTTTGGCAGCTCCCAGGGGGCTTCAGCCCCCATAACCCCCCACCCCACCTTGTATCCGCCACTGCTTACAAGGGTTGGCTATCAATTGTCTTCGTCGAACGTTAAAAATCAAATAATCAACAATTTGTACTTATTCATCTGACTTAAACAATTTAAAAACGGCAATAGATAAATTGTTTGCTTTAGTTCTGCATAAAGTTAGTAGGCCAGATAAGAAAAAAAAAAATAATAATTTGAAAATTAGTGAAACTTTTTTCTCAAAAATATTTAGGATTAAACTAAAAAATTGTAAAATTCCATTTTCTGAGTATTATAAAAAAACTTAAACACTTTTTTTAATTTCTGATATCAGAAACTAGTTAGTTTGACTAAAAAAAAGAAAACTGGGAGGTTTTTATTTTGCAATCTTCCACAAAAAAAGCTATTAATTTTTTTTTTGAGAAGACCTCCTATAACTCTGACTAACAGTCAATTTTTTTATAAATCCAATTCATTCAGTACATGCTATGTATTTTGAGTTATTTACTGAACTTTCAAGTTCTATTGCAAGGTACATAGTGATAATTCTTTTAAAGTGATTGCAACTCTGTCGTTGAAATTAAGATACGAGCATATTTCGTGTGTTCTTTTCCGACACCATTGTCAATCCCACAAGTTTCAATAATAAAAAAAAAACTTTAAAATGAATGGGCTTTCCACAGGATGGGCTGTTTAAGAACACATGAGTTGCGATTTGGTGAATAATGAATATTTAATTCATGTTTACATCGAATGAACACGTTAAAACTAATTTTAACATGGCTAATAACAACAAAACATCAACAAAACATGTTGTTAAATAATGTATGACAACAAAAATGGGAAAGCAGCATGGAAAATTCCCATTTATCAATATTTAATTTAAATTTTTACAAGCTGCACGCCTAAAAGTCAGCAACATTTACATGACATTGAAGCGTGATAATCGTGCAATGGCGATGATGCGTCTGCCCCAGCCGTCACGTAATCAAGCCAGCAGCCTGGCGCAGAGCGGTGCCACAGCAAATATGCTCTGAATGGAACTTTAAACGCATCAATCAATGTCAAATATAAAATTTTACGTTACAAGTAAAAGGTTGCAGATTTTAACCAGGTTGCATTGTTATTAAAATTTCGCTTACGCGCCGTTTATAAGCTGATGTTTTTGAAATATGTCAATATCCTAAATGCATTTTGCAGCTTTCGAACTAGATATCAATGCATTTTTGTATGAATTAGTCATATTCAAAAACAATCTTTTCCTGATGTAAAATGTGTGTACAGGGTGGCACAAATTGATCTTAATTGTTTGATTTCGTTGTAACTTTTTTATGCCAATATTTTTTTGTCTTAACTTTGCAAACAAGAATTGGGAAATTTAATACGGAACAGTGCACAACATAACAATGTACCAAAACAGAATTTTAAACATTTAAAAAAAAGCTCAGAAAAATTTCGTATTCATTTACATTACATTACATTACATTAACTGAATAATTAATTGTTCCTAAAGACCTTTGGCCTATATATTATCTAAAAGGAGCCGATGCCGCAATTGCCAACAATGAAAAATCGGATGATGTTGCAGAAACATCAACAAGTTTGTTTACATCAGGAAATACTGTACGGTACATATTGGCTGCATTATGGGACACCTTCGTGCAGTAGCGACTTCAGCTGGAAGTTTATTGTAGAGAAACCAACTGAAAACCAATATTTGCATTAAACTCAATGCCATAACATCTGATAGTTTGCAAAATGGCAAGGAAAATGTGTTGGAAAGGGTACAACTGTGCAAAGCAGAAGGAGCCACCATTTAAGATTTTAATTAAATTTTCTATTTGCACTGTGCTTAAAATATCGTAAATTGAAAATTATAAGTTTATATGGAGACTTTTATAATAATTTTCAGTTTACGATGTTTCGAAAAAAAGATATTATTCCCAGTGTGTTTTGAAGAGGAAGAGTAGTTCTTTCGAGCCTCATTAATGGTTTCATAAAAAAAAAAATTATCTTTCTATGTAGCTTTGCCTCAAGTATCTCGAAAAACCGCGATTTTTACACTTTTAGGTTAGAATATCTTGAAAACCGGAGCCATTAAAGAAGTACTCACCTTGGATTCGATTGTAGCGCGTCAAAAACCTTCGGAAAAGTACATTAGAGCCTAACTAACAAAATCATTGCTGCCCTGTGTTAGTAGTAATCCTTTGAGAATGAGAGCAAAAACTAAAAAAATATTTGAATCTGTGAGCTTTCCCACAAACTTTCCATTTTACGGAAGGCTCAATCCTGTTAATCTTTCTGAACTACATGTTTGTATTTTTGTATTTGTTTTTATTTTATTCCAATATTAGCTTGCACAGCAAGATAGAATAATCTTATAAAGTAGTGAAAGGTTCAATATATTTTACAATATGGGCATTTCCGCCAAAAAGGCCAACCGGTTAAAACCAGTTCAAAACGGTTAAGCCACTTATTTCCTGCCATAACACAACATTAGGTTTGTTCGAGACTGAAAAAATAGGTAAATATTTATAAATATTTATAAAGTTTTACCACAAAAAGTGTTCGAGACAGAAAAAATGTGGTGTTTGAGAGAGAAAAAATGAGAGTAAGAAACAGCTGATCACTTCCCCTCCCAAAAATAAGTTCAATTTTCACCAAGATAAATTTCTTGTGGCTAAAAATTGAAGACTGTCAAAATCGTAGGCAACGAGACTGGTGACTCAGTTTTTGCATGCGAGGGAAATGAAATTTCCTGTCTAAATTATACCTATCAAATACTTTCCATATAAAATAATTTTCAGCGTTGATTTTTTTTCACTTCTTATAAGGTTGTGTTAAGAAGGAGCAACATACCAAAAAGCTTGAAATCAAAACATTTCTTGGTAAATGCTCATTTATTTAATTAATTAGCTGAGCGATTTTTTATAGAAAAGGAATCGTAAAGTTGAATGTTACCTGAATGGTTGTACGGTAGTCAACCAGATAATTATTTTTAAGATACTGTTTTTCGAAGTGCGCAGTTTTAACGTAAGGAATTGGAAGTGTTGCTAAATGAAAGTTGCTCCATTTTTTTTTTTGTTTTTACAAATCCATCGAACATAACTCTTTGTTTGAACAAAAAAAAATTAGTGCACAACTTTTCAGGACTAACATCCTAAGCATTGTTTTAATATGCATTTTATGCATTTAAAATAAATCAAAGTTCAAGATAATTTATGAAGCAATAAAAATTAGGCAGAAAACTTTAAAATCGAACATTTACTTTACATTTACATTTACAAAATGCATTTTATGCATTTAAAATAAATCAAAGTTCAAGATAATTTATGAAGCTATAAAAATCAGGCAGAAAACTTTAAAATCGAACATTTACTTTTTAAGTTATTTCAATAATATTCTCGAAAATGCTTCACTCGCCTTGCATTCAGAATGTCTTAACCAAACGGTTACGCAACTATGGTGCTGGTTTTAGCTCCTAAACTCTGCCATTGTTTGTTTACTAAAATACGCGCAACTTTTTGACAGTCTTCAATTTTCACCTATTTTTCCATTCTAGACAGAATTGTGGTGATTCGAGTAGTCAGAGAAATTTTAGCTTTTACTCTCTCAAAAATCGCGATTTGACACTTTTCAATTTTTACCACAAAATCTGCTTCGAACAAACCTATTATCGCATTATTTTTTTTCTGTTGGGAAGGTTTGAAGAGAAGGAGGGGCATGCACTCTTTTTTTTCAATAGTAGGTGGTGCCACGCCCCTAACGGGAAAAAACGGATAAACCAATTGACCGATTTTAATGAAATTTGGTTAGGAGATAGATTGTACCATAAAAAAGGTTAGTAGAGACTAGAGGTCTGCATAAGTATAATCATTAACTTACGAAACTGTTACCGAAGTCAATTTTATTGATTTGAATGCGTACACATAGCGTTTGCTTGTGTTACTGTCATTATAAATTTCTCTTCTTACTCGTAACCAACTGTACGTAGATGAATGCGTCATGTGTATGGATAATATCCATGTATGCTGCGAGTACAACGAGTGCCGCGATTACTACGCATTTGATATTTTGTACTACGCAGTAATGCACTTTATCATGCGTAAGAATGTTTAGTGAGGATCAGTGATAATTTGATGTGTGCAGGCGAGTGAGGTCTTTGTTTTCTAAATTTATTTTTATGTTATATTATAAAAACAGTTTTTGAAAACGAAAAAGATGCCGGGTTTTTTATTCTATTTCCTATAGTTTTTGAGATATTTCGTTACAAAAAATTTTCAAATAACTCCAAAAAAAAACGTGGAGTTATTTTAACTAAATTGATCGATATCAATATGCGTATGTGATTTATTTATCAATTATGTTTATTTATAAATATTGTTATTTATTTTATATGGACTGAACTAACATTTTTAATTTATCGTTGTGATTAATAAATTATACCAAAAAAAACTTTGGACTTTGTAAATGTAAATATAGGGCAGTAGTTATAGTCATTTTTCTAGCATCATTCTGAAGATAAAACTACCAAAAAGTATTTTAAGCAGATCCACAATGATGTTAAAAAATTAATATAATCCCGGACATTCGTTTTATTTTAGTTTTCAGATAAATAAATAAAAAAGTTGCGCATGTAAATCTTCTGGCAACGCCTTGGTGCACAAATGAATTCTCTCTTCCTCACTTTCATCGAATAAATAAAACAATAAAGCATGTCATTCAGTTCGATTCATTACCTTCAATTTTGTTGTGCGTATACATACACGAAGCTTATTCAACATTTTTTACTTTACGCTATGGTACTCAAAGGAAATGTGTACTTGTAATTGGAGTAACAGAAAAGTGAACGAGTACTGAAACGAGTAAATTGTTGGTATCCGTGCAGACCTCCAGTAGAGACTCTACTAACACCGCCTCTAATGAGAAAAAATGCAGCCACGACTGAGTCGCTTTACCAATTTTGATCAAATTTGGTATGAGGACAAACTGATTCCTGAGAAGAAAAATTTGTTTTTAGTAGGGCGGTGTCACGCCTCTTACATGAAATACGTTTTAACAGCAAAAAGACAAGTTTCATAATCTTTTAAGAAAAAATATCTACTCCTTCCTCTTTTCTTTGTTAAAATTGATCTCACTAATTAATTTGACAAATATAAACATTAAATTTGTTTTTTTAATAACTGAATACATATATCTAAGATATATATTATTTTGAAAAATTGCCCAAGTGAACCAAAATGGAAAAATATGTCCCGTTCGAATGGATACTATGCCTTGTAAGAAAAAAAGTAAATAAGATTTTTCAATCAAACGAAATCTATTAAAAAGTTATATTATTCCATAACATTTTAAAATTAGTCGCATCAAAAAATGTTGCCAGGTTTCGCTGACTTGTGCTTTTCTATAGATGGCCATGAAAAACACTTCCGTTTTTTGTCCTGCTCGATTGGCTTTTTTATTGCCTCTATCTATCTGGCATCAACTCTACCACTCAATATAGTGCTACCAAAGGGCTATTCTTTAAAGCAGCAGTGGGCACAAAAATCTAACAAAAGAGCAAAACAACAACATCAAGCAACAACAAACGAAACTTTAAAGTTTGTTTTACTTTCATTTCCAAAATTGCCATTAGCACAAAAAAAAAAACAAATTACACTACAAACAAAACAATTGCTACATTCGTCAAGACACAATGCGGGGCCGTCATTTATGACTTTGTGTTTTGTTTATGTTTTTATTTGAATTTAAGTAAACGCTGTGCCACGATAGCGTTGAAGTTCTGCGAATTTTGTGCCTCGATAGCGTTGAAATTCTGCGAATTTTTTTTCGCTTGCTTGAGCGTCGAATAACGGTTAGAGCAATGTGAGCAAATAGAGCCACTATGTGCCCTTCACTGCTTTAAAGTAACAGAAAAAAATAAAAGTGTATTACTTTGACTTTGATTCCACTTTAAAAGTGTATTTCCGTCCCGTTCAACATGAGGGAATTGCCCATATGCTTATTTTACCTATTGTTATTAACAGATAAAGATTGCAAGAGGAAGTAGAGGTTGCATAAAAAAGAAAAACAAAAATAATAAAAAAGATTATTGGGTGGAGTAGTTAAGCAGAAAGATAGCTAAAGAGGTGAGACTTAAATGCATGATACATATATAAAAAAAACAGTTTACCAAGAATAAACAATAAAACTTTATAAAGAAAACTATTTGTTCTATAATGAGAATGTATATTTTTTCCATATTCATCTTACACATTATGTATTTACATTAAACTAATTTTCATTCAATAAAAATCAATCCATTAGCCAAATGTTTGTGTTGTTGTATTTACCTTCGTATTTATTTTTCAAAATCAGTCATTCGTCGGTAAGGAATAAAATAAACCCATTATCATAAAAACCCTTACGATACAAAACATCATCCGCAATGGGCTGAAACTGTCATATCTCCCCGCAATACCTACAAATTTTAATTCAATTGGTTTACTCACTTAACGCCATGACAAAAAACAAATAAATGCAAACAACCTTTGCTGCTTCAACTCTTACACAACATGTGAGTTGAAATCAAATGTCTGCAGGGGACTGACAAATACAGGAAACCATCTTGCAGACGTTTTGAATGTTATATCAAACATGAACAAAAACAGCAACAAAACGGTTAACATAAATAAAATGTATTGCCATTGCCATTGCCATTGCCGCAACAATGATTTCATTCAGACTGACGAAGTTGGCTTTGAGTGTCGCATACAACAACAGCAACATCAAGAAAAACAACAGCAATAACAAGTTAAATGATTTCCTCGGGGTACATAATTTTATACTCTATTAAGTTGTTCTTGCTTTGCTGTTGCTGTTGTTGTTGTTCTTTCTCGTATTGTAATGTCTGCGTCGAATTACAACAAGGAAAAACACCATAAAAACGTCAACATCAAATGTGTTGTCGAACAATTGTCAATGCCATTATGACAACAAAAACAATATGGCGCCGCCTTTGGAAGCGAAACGGAGTTAAATGGAGAATAGTAAGATGGTAGATAAAAATATCGATTTAACAAGTACAATATTTTGACTTTTCACTTGAAAGCTACATACTTCAAGATTCTAAAATCATTTTGTTTAACTGTCTAAAATTTTCGGTTCACCTCCCCCCGCCCCAATCCATTATTTAGGTATAAGCAAGAATATAAGAATAAAGGCAGCTCAACATGGCATCTATGGTTTCAAAGGATAACTGGCTGTTCTACCTTGATTATAAACTTAAAATTATCGATGTTTTACAATATTAATCCATACCTAGCGTAAATGCCACACATTTCATAAAGGTGAGACACAATTCACTTTTATTGTAAGTACCTACATATTTCTACTTTCTTAGCTTCATGTGGTGTTTGCTTAAAAACCAAACAAACCCAATCGGAAAGCCGATACTGATTCTAAGCACTAGATGCAGTCGTAATGAAGCTCAGAGGGATTTGCAACTGTACAAAAGATGCTTGATTACATACAATACGACTATCACCTACAAATTGACCGCATGCATGCGTTATCTTATACAGTAGAGTTCGTGCAGAGGTTTTTTATTTTTTGCCTATGTCTTAGCGTGCGGTTCAAAAATAATTGTCACAAAGTTCGAGTTTCCCTGCTCAAACCAGTAAACGGCGCGGACAGAGTTTGTGTCCGATTTCGTTAAAGTTCATATGGAAAAAACGAAAAGCAGAAAAACGAATGTCAGATTTTTTTACGTTTTAGTAAAAACGTCGTTTTTTCCATATCAATGTAAGATCAGTCCAGTATGCTTCATTGTATAACTTTCTTCCAAAATCGGCAGTTCAATCCCTTCATCACAATAATGTTCGGTTAGCCCGTGATGTTTGAAACTTTCTTTGTGGTTAACTTTCTTTGTGGTGGTAATTTTTGCCATTCACCCAGGCGAAAATGCTCCAATCTGTATCAAAATATATATGTATTAACCTTATGATTATTCTATGGAATTCTTTAAAAAAAAACAAACTTTTATTCAACATTTATTACGGTTTGAACCTGAGCATTACTTGAAGACACAAACAAGTTCTTGCCAAAATATACTTTTATTTAGTTTTTGGCAAAATTAAGGAAGAGGAAAAACATTTCGATTTTTGGCGTAAAATGATTCTACACGTCAAGATTTGACCAATTTTGAGTTCCACGAAATTAGCTTCTTTTGGTGAATATGACGCTTTTTATCAAAAATTATTAGCATATTATACACACAATCAACAGAAGAAAAACATTTGTACCCTCTCGTACAATTCGATGTGATTGTCCTTTTACCGGGTGCCAGTTACTACTGTATTTGCTTAAAGAAGTTGAAAATCGATTTTTTTTTAGCATGACCCATTTACTCAAAAATAATTAATTCGGTATATAAGGAAGATAAAGTTCAAGATGAGAACAAACCACATCAACTTATACCTAAAAATCCTCATTAGATATATACACAAAACTCATCATTTGAAGCCGAAAGTTTACTCACAAAGTTTGCCTCAGATCGAAAATTTATTGAGATCAATATCCACTAAAAAATGCACGAAAATTTTGTCAACAAGTTAAGCGTCTAACTCAAGGTTTCAAGCCCGGAGCATCCACTTGTAGAGACGAAAATGGAAATCTGGTTACAGATACACAGATAACTGAGGTTATGGAGGCAGCATTTCTCCAACTTGCTTACGGGCGATGATTCCACTGATTCCGCACCAATCGATGATAACGCAGTGGAAGTACTATCACCTAGCCATGAAGAGGTTCGAGCTGCTATCCAGCGACTCAAAAGCAACAAAGCAGCGGGTGCTGACGACCTGCCAGCTGAGTTGTTTAAAGCTGGTGGCGATGAATTGATAAGGTGCATGCATCAACTCATCAGCAAAATATGGCTAGCGGAAAGCATGCCCGACGATTGGAATCTCAGTGTGCTTTGTCCTGTAATAAAGAAAGGAGACCCGACAATCTGCGCCAACTACAGGGGTATCAGTCTTAGTTCCATCGCATATAAGATCCTGTCGAGCGTATTGTGTGAAAGATTGAAGCCGCATACAGAAACACTGATCGGATCCTATCAGTGTGGCTTTAGACCTGTTAAATCCACCATAGACCAGATTTTTACACTACGCCAAATCCTGGAGAAAGTCCATGAATATCAAGTCGACACTCACCATCTCTTCGTCGATTATAAAGCTGCGTTCGATAGCCCAGTGCGGGATTGCCTATACGCAACAATGTCTGAGTTCGGTATACCTGCAAAGTTGATAAGGCTCTGCAGGATGACGTTGAGCAATACGTGTAGCTCCGTCAAGGTAGGGAATGACCTCTCCGAAACTTTTAATACCGAGCGAGGTTTCAGACAAGGCGACTCGCTCTCGTGCGATCTCTTCAATTTCATTATAGAGGGGATCGTACGAAAAGCCGGTGTGCATCATAATGGCACCATTTTCTTCAAAGGTGTTCAGCTCCTTGCGTACGCTGATGATATTGATATTATCGGTCGGAGTAACAGAGATGTTACTGCTGCTTTCACTGCTATTGATAAGGAATCAGCCAAAGTGGGTTTGACGGTAAACGAGGGCAAGACGAAATACATGATGTCTACTAACAACAACAAGAGAGTGCGGGATCCAGACTCTCATGTTACAGCGGGCAACTGTAAATTAGAAGTTGTAAAGGAATTCACTTACCTTGGCACTGCCGTAACCAGCAACAATGATGTCAGTCTGGAGATTAAGCGGAGAATAACAATTGCTAATAGGTGCTACTACGGTCTCAGTAAGCAATTACTTTGCAGAGCTCTCTCTCGATCAACAAAGCTTACACTCTACAAGACGGTCATTCTACCTGTGCTTCTTTATGGCGCTGAGGCATGGGTGGTATCGACAACAGACGCAGCCGTCCTGTTTGAGTTGGCGACGACTATCGCATTCGAATGAACCTCTAGCTGTATGAGCTCTACGCCGACATTGACATAGTTAAGCGTATAACAATACAGCGACTACGCTGGCTGGGTCATGTCCATCGTATGGATAAAGAAGCTCCAACGAAAAAGATATTCGAAGGGAAGGTTCCCGGTCAACGACGAAGAGGTAGACCATGCCTCCGGTGGATAGACCAAGCTGAGGAAGCCCTAACCACGCTTGGCATTAACGATTGGAAAAGGCGCGCGCAAAACAGATGCGCCTGGCGAGAGCTAATGAGGTCGGCCGTAACCTGACAACGCGTTGTTGTGCCCATCTAAGTAAGTAAGTAAGTAAGTAAGGTAGCTCTGTATCCAATTAAAAAAGCACTCGTGTGGTCCTATCCTAACTAGGTAATTATCTTGTCAAACTCAAATAAATGCAACTGTGAAAAGCTACAGCATCTCTGTAAAGAACAAAAGATGACAAAACTTCTGAAAATATGCGGTTTTACATGATGCAAATAACATGGTTAGTGCATCCTGTCAACCGATCACCTAACCGAATATGGACCGTCGCAACATAAATTATCGAATTTTCGCGAGCCATATACCATTTCAAATACAAGCGGCTTGAATTTGAATTACAAGCTGCGGGGTCTTCAGTATCCTCCCAAGAAATTTCACCGTCAGTCATAGCAAGTTCTTCACCCTGATATGTTACGCTGGCTTCTGGTAACATCATGACCAACAAAGTCATTACATCAGTATTTTCAACACCATAACGACTGGCCGCACGTCGTTGACCATTGTTACCAATCACCCAATTAGCTGTGCGTCCTATAGCCATATTTGTTAACCATGCATCTATAGCATCCATCAGCTTGTATCACCACATATGAATGCGTTGATGGTCATCCATAACTTGACGCCATTAATAGGCCATATCAATAGTTTTTTTAGTAGGAAAATTATAAAATCAAGAACATACAAATCGCAAAGAGTATCATGCCGAAATATAGCATCCTGCTGCTTTCGGGTATTCCAACATAAATGAATGCTGGTACTACTAGATAAAGACAATATACTTTGGCCATTTTTATCTGCTGATTCGACAGTGCATTAATTTCGTTGATTCGATCCCACGTAGCAAACTGAAAAGCAAGTTGAATTTATGTTTACAGAATTTCAATCCTAAACACGCATAATAGTGCTTAGAACGCCATTTTTAGCATTTTAACTTTTTCGGCAAAAATATCGGCTTTCGATTATCGATATATCCGATATTTTCTTCTCGATATATTTCGATACGGTTTCGAAATATCGATCATCGACATTTCGATAGTATTTTTTCTTCCAAGTTTTTTTTCTAAGAATGAGATAGAAAACTTCACTGCAAATTAGACACATATAATTCTCCGAGCAAAAATACAACTACTCAAACTGCGAGGAAGATTGAGATAACTCGGTGTCTTATTTTTGCCGTAATATTTGTGCTGTCTCTTTACATCGTTTATTCTTCATTCGATTTCTTTTCACGGTATCCTATTTTTCTGTTTCGCT